>JAGVSL010000007.1:0-5665202 GCA_022494535.1 Himalopsyche phryganea
TTATCTGACCATTCAATCGAGCTATATATATAAAATCTCAGACCTTTTTCCCTCTGGTTAAATAATTAAATACTGCTCAAATTCGAATGAAGTATTTCATCTGATAAATGGATTATTTATAAGACAATTTGATTTTATTACCTCTCTAGCAATTAAAAAATAATACTTACTTCTATATTTATTTTTACTTCAGTAAATGTAATATTTTTAACAATTTATTTTGGTCTTTGTACATTCCATCTCAAAGGGGTTAAGAATTGTTTATGTGCGTTAAGGCTTTCCCGTTACTGATGTGTCTTGGCATGCTCTTACAATTTCGTTCTACTTAATTGTATGCTCAAGTATTACTATCTTAGAATTAAATCTGGAATGTATTGATTTTTTAACAATTGATGGATCTGTATCTCAATGCATGAATCTGTCTGATGTTTTTATCTCTTCTGCTCAGCTTACGCGACTCTCAAAAATACCACAAAGAAAGCAATTAGATGGGTACTTGCAAAGCAACCTTTTGTTACAAGCAATGCTCTAAGAAAATTTGCAATTTACGAGTAGTCCTAGGAATCCCAGTTTCTACCAACAAATCGTATGGCGGTTGTACGAAGATCGTCTCTCAACTACGTTTTTTGTCGAATATAACATGTATTTGAAAAGATTTCTTGTGAGTTTATTAAATGTTTCTTTACTATAATCATTACGTAATTTACGATTCATCTAAAACCAACATATATGCTTGTAAAGTAATAATTACATCGTCAAAATAAATTATATCGTTCAGTCGTTATAATATATGTAGTGTAGTGTTTGGTACGAAATACGATGTGTGGCATGGTAGATTTATTAGAATCGTAATTTATCAAAAAATACACACTGTTAATTGTCGATTAATAACAATCATTGATTACGACTAGGCTTTATAATTATACTCTTCTAAAGTAAGTAAAGAACTTCATTTCTAAAATGAAATTAAAATTCATAACTTAGTTATTAGATAACTTAGATATAGATGTAACGCGTTTCGCTTCGTCAAGAAGCATCTTTAGACTAACTATATCGAACCATAACTAACTATATCACCTCCTAGAAATTAACTTTATAATTAGTACTATCATCGTTTGGGTCTCACCCCCTCCCCACGTCCAGTAGAAGGAAACAAACCCACCTAAATAAACGATACGCGTTACATTTAGTAACACAGCCAGTGGAATAACTAAGTTATCAACCTTAATTTAATATTAAAACACCAAAGCTACCGCTAAATCTATCGAAATTATCTTTATTCCTATTAACATTAAGGATACTACATTTAACTATCCACTATTTCACATTATTAAAATATGCTATAATTCATTGCAATTAGTCAAAAATATCGATTTCATGACTGCGCAGTAAATGTAACGGACTACTCGTCTGCAAAAATACCGGTTGACGGCCGTACAGCATGGCTTGTAATTATAGGGGGCTTTGGCACTTGTTGTTTCTTTAGCCTAAAAAAATAAATAAAAAAATGCTTTAATTAGTATGAATTTATAACTTTTAAAAAATACACTTAAAAGTAAGCAATAATTTACCTCTATGAACTATATATAATAAGCTTAGTGCGTAAATCTTAAAATGTCTTTTTATCCTGTCATACAGCCAAAATATTTTCAATACCTTTTACTATTCAACAACTATGAATAAAAAAAAATTGTTCGATTGCTGTATGCTAATCAATCTTTTAACATGACATGTTGTATATATGCTTTAAAAAATAGTTCAAACCTTTAGGTAGAGAAATTAGGCAACAGATCATGAAAATTTCAAATAAAACACAATGAAATATATTTTTGAAAATAGCTCTTGATATTCAGTCTTTTGAATTGAATTGCCGACACGCAGAATTAATTGTCAGCTCTATATATTGAACATATTTATGCAGCTACGCGCTTACTTCTGTGCGTGTTAGCGGTGTATATGAAGACTGACCGAAGACATTTTGCTTCCAATGTCGTTGATTACAATTTTTTAGCTTCTTCATTTGCTTCGATTTGTTTTAGCAAGAATGTAACAAGATAAGTTTGCTTCTTGATGTATTTGGAACAACTAAATACGTTAATTTTATACGGCGGCGTCCAGTGGCGTAACAAACGTATAGCGTATATACAGTTTTTTTTTTTTTTTAGTTGGGAGTGTCTTTGGAGTAACTACCCAAGACTTGGTGGCGTGCACTTAAGTAGGCAGAAAATCAATCCCTCCAGATAAATGGAAAGCTTCTATGAGCTACTCGCTCTCAGTATGACGTCGCAAATTTTTTGAAGGCCTCGTAATTTGCCTTATTTGCCACCAAGTCAGCGTGGCTTATCGGTCCAATGGTAGGTTGGACCGACTGGCGCAGCTCTTCCCTTTCTTCATGCATTAATTGACACTCTTATAGGATGTGTTCACTATCCAGCTTTATAGCACCGCATTTGCATGTTGGCCTATCCACTAACAAGCCAAGCTCAAAGAGCTTGACAGCAAAACCACCGTGGCCAGTAATGAATTTGCTAGTCCAGTGATTTGGAGTCAGTACTTTAGTTATCTCCATTCGCCACTTTAGATTCGGAAAAAAATAAGTAGGTTTGGTGGCCCCTGGTGAAGGAGTTCCACCGTTCCTGCCAGACCCGCAAAGCAGCGTTCATTGCTGGGCCTTGACACGTCATTAAATAGTCATGTCACACTAATATCTTCATTTTTTACTGTCGAAATTGATGTATTCTTAGCCATAGCGAGCGTTTTAACAGATCAATTGACTGAAAATAAATTCGTGCGTAAACTGTAAGGGTTAAACTCTCTTTTTCGAAGACAGGCAGGATAAGTGCCTAGCTTATCACTCTTAATATGCTAAGTGGGAAGCAATTTAAATAACACAGACATCCTTGTAACACAAATCCATAAATCGATTAAAAAAACAATAATTTATGAAACTTTTCATTTTGGGACTCCATGAACACCGAAGCCAATGACATTAACCACTCGGCTGAAGATCAGGAAAATGAAATACCTCGATGAATTGACTGCAATGTGTACAGCAGCCCACTCAATTTATTCCACTGAAGTGACCCTATGAGACGAGGGGCAGAGATAAAGGGATCACGTTATTTTCAGCCACGGCTGTATATCACTGGGCACAGGAGGGTAGAAACAAGAGCCATTAGCTTTGTATGCCGACCGGATTTTCGATGGTCAACGTGTTAATTACATTTGATGCAGACGATTTTATGCACCAAGTGTCACGTTAGGATACGCAAGCACAAAAGCAAAACAGTTCTCGGTGAATAGATTAAAATACTTTCAATATACATTAAAAAGTATCTTCGGATCCGTGACGCAGTGGTCAAAGCCGTTGGCAACCGTTAGGGATATCTCGGGTTCAATTCACGGTACGGACAGTTTCATAAAATCGATTTTTTAATCGATTCATGAATTTCTGTTCGTAGGTATGGATGTTTGTGATATCTAAAAACACCCTAAAAACGGGGTGCACCTAGAGCAATCAGCTTACCACTAGTTATGTCCTAGCGCTATTCTATATTCATACTCTCTTCGAACAAGAGAGGTTGAAGAACTGAGTAACACGCAGTTCTTGTAAAAAACTTCTCTTAAGATATCTTCACTGTGAATCTGTATTGGAAGTGGACATGGTAAAAAAAGGTATTTAATAAATATACAATTACATTGAACACCTGGAAAACGTTGTCATCAACAAAACGGTCTAATTTAAAGTTGACTTTTCAACGGAAAATCAATTCTATGGGGCATTTTTCAATTCAATGTCTCACTTTCAGTGACAGCGATACTACAAACAACAATTCTACAGTATATTTGTATAGCTCAAACTCTCTTTAAGAAACAGTTTCTGTTGAAACGTCAACCTAGATCATTTTGTTGTTTACAAACTTTTTCAGGTTACATACTCAATTACTTAAATTGACAATTTTGTTGAATTAGAGAATCATATCAAACTAGGTATCAATAGTCAAAAACATCTCAATTTATCAAGCGTAATAAATTGTAAATTCTATAGCGACATGATGTTAAAAACACAGGTTTCATTCTAAATTATTTTGATCAAACTAATAAGACAATGATATTTTAATGAAACTTGCAACGATTTCAAATCGTCAATGGCACTTCTTGTTATTGCGTAGCTCGATGCTTCTTTTTTCAAAGAGAATAAAGATATAATGATGTAGCAAAGACAATATTTGTAACCAAATTATCGCACTCGCTACGTTCCAGTTTTTAGGATCGGATGTGTGACTGTGTGTGTTTAGCATTAGACCGAATAATGACAAAGCAAGTGTATTCAAAATGGATCAAATGTTTTAACACTTCCGTACTCATGGTGTAACATTGCGTTATTTCGGTCTTTAAACCTTTAAATTATATGTGGAATAGGTTATACAAAAAATTTTAAATTTAGCTTTTTGTAAATAAAATAGTTCTACATTTAATCAAAAAACAAAAATACATTAAAGCTTACGTCTTATTTAAATAATTAATCATAATTTGAAAACTTCATCAATTTTACCATCAAAAAAGACGGCATTACCGAGTACCATAGTATTATATATAGTATAGTATAGTAACGACTCGAGATGCATGACCGTACCGTATGTAACCGTCTCGAGCCTGTTCTGCTATGAAGAATTTAGATTCTTACGTCTTTCGATAATTTCGCATAGTTTTAATGTATTTCAAGTTTTACAAACAAAAAATGACGTACAAAAATTACTTAATACTACATACAACCATATTTTACTCTTTGAAATTGTCATTTCGCTTTATAAATGCGTTTATATGACAAAACTTACACGGTAATGCAATGTGACTGCATAAAATCACAAGGGATTTTTAAGCATGAAAACGGGAAGGTTAATTAATATGATAAGGAAACTGTCTGTTACAAAAAAAAATGTGTTCGATTTATAACAACCATATTAATGTTTCAGTAGTTGACCGTCTAAAAAATTGAAAGTTCCAGCAGTTGACCATGCCTAATCAGAGGGTTTCATCAGAGTTGCATTAGAGCTTCCTGTATGACCACTCTTGGTTGAATCAATTAGCATAAGCTTACATTCACTGGTATTCTTTATAATTTTCTTAAAAAATTCAAAATAAAAAACGTACTGCTTAAGGTGCTAATTTTAAATGGCCGCTATGATACCCCAATGATGTATATGGTGATGTGTTAGTTTCTCAATCATTTCAAACAAGGTTTCATTTGTTTGAACTCTACGATTTAGAGCTATCCCGCGTCTACATTTCTTATTTTGGGCACTTTATTGAAGAAAGGTTAACTACTGTTACATGGTCAACTACCAATACATTTAGCTTATACCACGCATCATTTGTATTTTAGTTTCTTCATTAACAGATATGTATTATAGTTGACGTACGATGAAACTAACCGGAAAATATTCAAAGAAACTTTGTATCAAAGAGTTAACAAAACCTAAAATAAAAGCAACAGAGATAGAACCAAAAATAAATACCGTTAAGATGCTTTTACGGTTGCTAACGCAATCTTGAATCATTTTTCACACATTACCTCCTTCAAGCACCTACCTATAGTTAAAAGCCTCCATGTGACAGGCTGAGAGCAAGTGATTACGTAAGCTTTTTGCTTAAAAAAATCGTGCGTATCTGCGACAGTAGCGTGCGGAAATATTGAAGATGAAGTAACCAGACCAAAGACCTCAACATAATATGTACATATTATATATGTCTTCGGCATATTGTATGAAACATTTAGTCTTTGAAATACAATAAGATATAATTCAAATTTACAGCTATATGTAATCAAATTAGATTTAATAAAATATATTTAAAGTTACGCTATTGCTCCTACTGATTTCACTTTTAAATTGCTATCAGCTGTCAATTATTCTGAGTGGAAAGAGCATTATATTTTAAAAATAAACACAATTTTCTTGTACTGCGTCTATATGTCTATATTGATCAGGACCGATTTCACTCATACCGAGCATTATCAACTGATCCTACAAATTACCTACATATTTATTTAGTAATTGGACATGATAATAGGTTCAATATATTGTTTTATTTTATTGTTCTACGTGGTTTAGAAATATTTTGACAAGCGTGCACTTAATATTCTCTAAGGTGGCATTGTCAAATCTTATTACTTTTAAGGTGTTAACTGTCAATTCTTGGTGGAAAGACATTATATTTTAAAAAATAAAGCACAATTTGTTTGTACTACTTCCACATATTTATAATGATCAGGACTGGATTCGCTCATCACGAGCATTATCAACTGATAAAAATACAAACATAACAGGCGTATTTATATAAAATTGAGTGAAAAAATGAAGGTATTTAAAACTGATGGTTCATGAACTGAGACAAGAAAATATTGATTAACAAACAAATTATACATAAATCAAATGAAAGAGTCTACAATTAAAATGTTATGGACCTCTTGCAAATTATTAAATACTAATCTACAATCACAAATATAACTTCATTACAAGTAGTAAAAACAAATTGTGTTTTATTTAAAAAAAAAAAAAAATTGTCAAATCTGTTTTACCCCACGCACGGGCGAGTGGAAACTTACAGAACGCCCTACTTCTGCTACTGAAGGAAGGCGGAGTGTTGGACAACCCTGATTATGCTGGTTGTACCGAGTTGTGACAAGACTGCTAGATGACAGTGTTTGACGTAGGATGGTGGAAGAATGATTGGTGTGGAGGAGACTTACTGCGACGACAAACGTTTAATTTAAACTAAAAATCCAGAAAAGAAAAATAAGCGGTACTTACTCCTTACCTCTCCATCTCTCTTTCTCTGACTCTCTGATCTTCCTTAATAGATTGTGTAGACTAATTTCGCAGATTCCGGTTGATTAATATAAACCAGAAAACCCTTTTCGCTACTTTAAACTACGCGCTACTGATCATTGAGAGGGTACTACGTTTTATTGCGCCGTATTAAAATCTGTGCAAAGCGATAAAGTCATCGGGGCTTTATAGAGTAACTTAATGGTGCCATCAGAATCACAAAACTCGATTAGTGGTTTTCCGTTTGTGTTTGCAGGTTTATGGGAAGAACATCTCTATTTATAATGTACTGCCACGCTCAAAAGGTGAACGCAAAACATTTAATTTTTACTTAATAAAACATTGTTATCCCACGTGTTGCGGTTTCAACCGTGACAAGTTATTTAAGACGCTTAGATGCAAGAGGCATGGACTAATGTGATATCTTCATGCATTTTCCGTAACTCGTTCCAGTCTTGATGACAATACCACGATTAAGTAATTACCTTTTTTTTCCATGTCCACACCAATGTGAAGCATATCGTCTCCTAATGGAGGTATGTCAACAGAATTTTTTTCTGTGAGAACAGTTGCTCAACCTCTCTTTATAGAAGAGAGTAGGGATAGAAAGATAGGGCTAGTACAGGACTAATGGCTAGCTAATCACTCTCGCTACGCCCGTGAGGATGGGTTGGGTGGGCGAGGAGGGAGTTTTAGACAACACAAAAACTCAGACTACGAACAGAAATCCATAAATCGATTGAAATATCAATTTATGAAAACTGTCCGGACCGGGAATTGAACTCGAGACATCGGTAGCCGTAGCCCACGACGCTATCAACTGCACCACGGACGCTGACTTTACTACATGCTATTTCGTAAGATCTATTTATTGTGTAACCATACTTGCTCCTAATGTTAATTAAGCTAATGGACTTCTAATGAAGATTATCTCGACACTCCCTACGTGTAATCAAGTACAAAATATGTGATTATATGTATTTTACATTTTTGTTGTCTACTCACGCAGTTCTATAGGTAGGCATCAAACAACAGAGAAAATTAGATTTAAAATGTCCCAATTTTGAAGAAGACACATGTATTCGTTACTCTGCAATTGCGTTATGATTCTTTGAAATGTTCTTCTGTAATTTCTCATGTTTGCAGATACGGGAGTATACGTAAGGATTGTCGATCGAAACACATCTTGCTCAGACACTCAACGTTTTTGTTTCATAGACAGTACGGATAGAAATATAAGGCTCGGACAGGGCTAGTGGTCAGCTAAACGCTTTTTCTACTCCCCATTTTACGAATCTGATTGGTGGAAGGGAATTACAGTCGTCCATACGTTCAAAATAAATTCATTCCTTGATTATTTAATTATGTTATATATTAAGTTAAAAAATACTTTACAAAATATTACAAATGTATACAATTTAGAAAAGAGTTTTAATTTAAATCGTAAATTAATACATTGATTAAACTCGCAATGAGCAGAATTGCTTCTGATCATTATACAAATATGGAAGTAGTACTTAACAAATTATGTTTTATTTTTAAAATATAATGCCTTTCAATCATGAATTGACAGTAGACACTTTAAAAGTTTAATAGATTGATTGAATTGGTATTAACACGGTTGAACTTCATTGTAATAGGGTAAAAATAGCTAACAGCTAAGTATTTAGTTCGGAATTATTAATATGAAGAAGCCAGTTGATAGCTATTTAGTCATACTTACATTGTAAGATAGTCAGATTTTGTCGATAGCCTAGAACTATAAATTGGTAGTTTTGAGATATAACTGATCAAAGTATGTTGGCTTATTATTTGTTTTACTTTTTTATTCAAATAGATGGTCAAACAGTTTATAGTTATAGGATTAAAGGATGTTTCTTTATGGAACACCATGATTCACAAAAGTGTATTTCCACAATACTATTTTTCTATATGTATATATATGGAACTGATAAAATTATTTAATTTTGCTGATTTCCATATGGAAATATCTCCCGTTTGAGAGAAAATCTGTACATTTTACAAGAAGCTCAAACATAATGACTAACTTAACTGAAAACATCAAATTTTTAACTTTCCGTCATATTTAACTAATGTAATTCAGTTATAATTAAATAATTTATTTTTGACATTCGAATTTGTGAAATTATATTATTACATTAATTTTATTATAATTTTCCCATTTTTAGTTTTTATAAATTTTCTTATATAATATCTAAAATATATTTAAAAAAAAACGGTATAATAATTATACAAATTAAATTAAAACTATACAAAATCACTCACTCATTGGAAATCACATAAAATCCATGGACGAGATTTATGTATGTAATGTGCGCGTGATTAGAGATGCTCTCATCAATTAACTTAATCGAACTCGTGTCTATGGTATCAGATCTGTGTGATTATATTATTATTACTATTGACAGGGGCACCACTACAGCCGAGCCTAACGTGTTTATCTTTCACAAACATTACATTTATTTCGTCTACAGCAGGTATTTATTGCTGCCAAAATTTAATCACATATCATAATTTTAAGGTTAGTAACGTATAGGTTTATTGGAAATGAAAATTTGAAATATTATAAAGGTAAACTTACCAGTAATTGACCGTTTAAGAGAAAAAATCAACAAAAATAACGATTAACGTATAGCATTAGACCGAATGATGACAAAGCATGTGTATTCATAATGGATCAAATGTCTAAATTAATATAATATGACAAAAATCGGAAAAGGGTCTGTTATAGAAAAATTATGTTCAATTTTACTTTTGTGTCATAAAGTGACCAAGCCTAATCAGAGGGCTTCAAGACAACCTTTCGTCAGAACTTCCTGTAAGACCACTCTTGGTTGAATTAAGTAGCATATGCTTACATTCACTGATATCCTCTTAAGAAATTCAAAATAAAATACTTACTGCATAAGGTGTTATTTTTTGATGTACAGTTTTCTTTCTGAAAGATTATTTATTCGACTTAAACTTTTTACGATACAAAAAAAACTGACGTATCTTTAGAGAGAATACAAACAGAACTTTATAAAATCAGTAGTTGGTTTTTAATATTGGATTGTGGGTGGATGGAGAAATAACGAAACTCCATGAACATCAAAGTCTTTGGGCCTTGTCCATAAATTAAAATGTATAAACGAATTCATTCAGGGATTTAAACACATAGCCGCGAAAATTTTATTGAATTAGACTTTAACAGTAAAAGTAATTTATTTTGTCAGAGTCAATACGACGATAAATAAACTTATAATTTAAATTTAACAGGTGATACCAGGTAAAACGGATTGGGCAAAATCAACACGCGTTGTGATCACCCATCAAAGTGACTATTTATCAACACCGTAATTCACGAGAAAATTAAGCCTCTAACTAGTGACGAAAGGACGAACATTACAACCATAAAACACTTTGCAGAGTCCTGTTTGTTTTAAAATTAAATATGTCGCCACTTAGGGATAGATGGGTCTAGCGTGTTTTCATTGCTATCATGTTATTAGCAAGGTAACTAAAAAAGAACCAAGTGCCACCTATTCAATGCGTGAATTCTAACGGTGTCGGAACCTCACTAAAGCACACGGTAACCGTATGATGTGCTTCGGAAACAGCTGCTTTCGGTGAATATTAGGTGTACGAGGGTTTGACTTTGTCAGGTACCCGGAGGTAAGAGAGAGGACGAACCAGTCCTTTATTACTTCCAAAATAAATAAGCAACGATGAAGCTTGAATCTTGCCTTTCTCTTCTACAGACCGGATAGATTCCGTTGCCCTGGAATACCACTAATCACTATCCATAGGATGTTCTCAGCAGAGCTACGAGACGTTGAGATGACCTGGGAGGAAGTAAGAAAACTGGCGGAAGACAGAAAATCTTGGAGGAACCGTGTGATGGACATACTGTTTCGAGTAGGGAGCGAATATTATTAAGAAAAGTTGGCAAGGTAGTTTTATCAATGGCAGCAAAATACGAATCGACAAAAGCGATTACATAGTCAATTGTATTTCTTCATAATAAACCAATTCTTCAACCCTGAAAAACTTGTAGGGATGTTCGAATAATAAGCTAGATGTGACATAAATTAATAAATACAAGTTGCTTAATTTTTCCATTACGACTAAGGCTTTTTAAGAGGATGGTGCCTTGGTGAAAGACCATTTTTTGTGCGCCAATCTTGGTACATTCCTGCTCTAGAGTTATCATTTTGCATATATTTTTTCTGCTTCTTTTATATAAAAATAGGCAACAGCTATTATTATTTATTATACAAAACTTTATTTTATTACAATTGGAAGCAATGAACTATTTTATTTACCCCATCAAGTTTTATGGCATAGTTCATCACAGTACGTACATATTTCAAACAACAATCGTTTGCGAAACTCAATACGTTTATTCAAGCCAACGCCTTTCATCGGCAAATGCAATAAACAGTTCTATGAACATACCATTTATTTCTTAGTTTATGTTATTCCACACTCCGCTTAACAACGAGTATACCTGCTTATTCAACGTAAAGCGACTATAATCTGAACAAACCAATACGTACAGTCAGATAGAAGTGTAAGGTTAAGGGTCTAAAAACTTACCAAATGGCAGAGGCTGAGTCTCGATTTACTGAAAAGTTTTTAGGAATAGGTGCTTCCAATGTTGAATGTTGACGTGATTAAACCACAGGACGGATGATAATGATTTCGAGGTCGGTAATGCTACACAGTCGGAGGTTGGCGAGAGACTGATGATTCCTTTCCTATATTCTTCACTCGTTGTATTGCGTTTTCCAAAAATCGCATATGATAATTCTAACGCTAGCAGACAGTCTCCTTTTACAATCACATATTTACTTATCTTTGCACTCAGTAATATCGCATATCGTAACTGCTGTTGTGTGAAATGATGGCTTGATAAAAGTGTCATTTTATGGATACTTTATCTTTACACAGAATTATAATTTTTGCTGACCGAAAACGAAATATTCTCAGATCTCACATTTCGCAAATCCGCGGCGTCACGTATCCCTACAAGCTTGTGACTCGATTCCTCAATGACTTAAATTACTACAAGAACAACAGAGTGGATGCAATATTTGTGGTTTTAACATACTCTTTGTAATTCAGAAATTGAGTATGGTCAAGGGTCCACTTAAAATTACATACCATAGCATGACCGCATTGGGTTCAGCTTGAACCTTCGTGGAAGATCACTGTCTGAATGAAGTTTCTTAGAACCAGACACTTTACGAATTATATGCCTTATATCACCATATCGAGAGTATACCAACGGAACGCATTAGATCAGTTTGTGATAATTTTATATTTTAAATATCAAAATGTATTTAATAAAACGCATGAAGTAATAGGATATAATGGCTTTGAAATAGAACAGTAATAAGCTATATTGTTACTTCTTTTATTCTGGCAGAAAGTATGATATGGCTTTAACCATTGACACCAAATGATTTGTATCCCAAAAACATTATTTTTAAATCACAAACAATTTTACTTGAGATGGAGATCACTAATCACTCTTAAGGTATTAAATGTCAATTCTTGGTGGAAAGACGTTACATATTAATAATAAAATACAATTTGATTACTAATGCTTTCAATTCGATTATCTCAGAACAGTAAGCCTTCCATATTATAATCGTAAGTTACACATTTTGTTGACTTTTAATGATATTTTAATATCAATTTAATATAAGATATTGGTATTAAAAATACAGTGAAAGCATGTCTATGCAAGCTTGTAAATAAATGATCTATAGGATAGAGCCATTAGATTAAATTTCAAAGACGCTAGCTTCAAACTTCTTATTATTAAATTACTTAATCAGCCTCTATGATCTAGAAGCAAGAAATCCACAATGTAAGCGGAAGCTACCAGTGTTAATCTCCGGCTAAAATTTGATTTATTTATTTTAACCATGATCACTAAATGTAGAGCATATGGACTTCTAAGACAGCTTATCAACATACGTTTATGGGGAGCGGGATATTCTTGAGTCCTCTTTAGATTCAACGCGGATTCTCAGTATGTATTCACAGGATACTTAATATCGCTTAAACTAACAGACTAATAAGTCACATTTTCTTTTTTTTTCTATATTTCTTTTCTTTTTTTAAGCACAGTAGTAGTGTTTGGTTAAAATATCTGTCCCGTGCAGCTCTACATCACACCAACAACATGATGAGTAAATTCGTTTATTTTCTTGATCGTTATCACATTATTGAAGGCTGCCGTGAAACAGTGGCTGCATACACATAACGGGTGGAAATGAGGCAACCAACTTGTTCTGCGAGAACTGCTTATTACTCAGTTGCTAAACCTCTCTTTTTCAATGAGAATAAGAATGGGCAAGGCTAGTAGTTAGCTAATCGCTCCCGCTACGCCTCGTTGTAAGTATCTGATGGGTGAAAGAGAACTTTTGACATTACAAACATCCGTGTATTCGAAAAGAAATCAATAAAGAGGTTAAAAAATCAATTTGTGTAACTATCCGTACTGTGATTTGTAACCGTGGACCAGGCAAATACGAAATACTGATTCATATTTGAAATTATAAATATTCAACGCATGCTTTAAAATAAAAATTATTATAGCCGACTGTACGCCCAGGAATATTCCTTCATATAAACGAACGCTTGAAATAGCGTCGCTTGAATATCTCAATGAACTTAAGGCACCATCATTTCTCCTGTGAAAATTGATTTAAATTTTCCATTAGTGCCTCGCGACTTAATGTATCGGCAAATTGATTTTCCTTCCGACACATGGGGAGTGGAACAAAAAAATTCACTCGTTGGCGTACGTACAAAATGCGATAAATTCGTGTTTATTAAACATACAGGATATCTAATTCTTTTTTAAAAATGATACCTGAAGTTTCAATGATTGCTTTGTTTGTTAAAGTATATGTTTTCTTAACGACATCCGCTTCCTGTTGAGAACATATGGCCACCACACTGTTCCTCCAAAGTTCTCTGTCTCTTGTTGGTTTTGCTTCCACCTAAGTCATCCCAGGATCCCGTGGCTCCACCGAGTAGATCCTATCATTAGTGGCCTTTCGAGGCAAAATAATCCATCCGTTTGCTTAATGAGACAGACAAAACTTTGGTTCCTTTGATTCATCCGCAGCACATGTCTAACAGGCCGTCTTACGTGGGCGAATTCTTTGCGAACATGAGGTGGTGCGGCGTAGCTTAATATCAATCTTTCTCCGACAATGGGAGTGTCTTACGTGAGAGATGATAAAGAGACGCGACGTACCGCTTCAACGGTACGATCAGTTGGTTTGATATACGAAGCTGGCGGTGTGTGTATCAGTGAATAACATGTGTCTTACATTAAAAATTTCGGAGTGGAGACGGTTGAACGTAGGACAGCGTTGCCGATTTGCCTCTTTTTGTCATTTATCGATTCAAATCGCACCGACTTCGCCGTGCACTGACTTCGTCTACATAAGACACGGTGTAAACCAGGTCTTATGTATTTTTGCCGTAATAAGGGGCTGGTCCATGCGCCCTCTCTAAGTTCCTGACATAGTCAAACCACCGTACCCCTTGTATTCCCCGCAAACATCTGCTTTCAAAGCACAGTATATGGTAATCATGTGATTTAGTGAGGTGTCACAACTCGCAACAGTACCTGTAGATATAATCGGTATTTATTCTTTAATATTCAAATAATTTATCACGGCTTGTCCGCTCGCTTGTCGAAAATGATTGTAACCTTTTTATTTTCTAATATTGACTATATATTATTGCGAACCCCTAGTGGAGGATCTCAAAAGAAGTTTCGCAACCTCACTTTTTAGAGAGGCTAATGATAGAAGGTTATCATTCTTTCAGTTTATTAATCAAACATTTCCAAATACCCCATATTGAGATAATAGGAAAAGCAATATTCAAATGGTCATCATAAATCAAATATTATTGATTTGTACTCGAGTTTTAAAGATTTATGTATTTTTTCAGGAGTAGGGCCAATCTGGTTAACTTTGGCCCAGTGCTGAGGGTTTTTTTATTTGTATGATTGACCATTGCATTTATCTGTGGTATTATTCTTCATAGAAATAATCTAATGCCTCAAGATTAAACCAAATCAACATAAATAGATTTATTGTTATAATTGATATACAAATATAGATAAAACCAAGTGGAGAAAATTTGCATCCAAATCGGGTAACTTTGGCCCACGGTACAAATAATCACTGTAACTACTATAAATTTAGTGGAAAAAATATACAGCATTTTGTTTACAGATTCGTAACACAAATTAAAAATACGGCTATTGCAATTTATGCCAGGAAAAGTTTTTAAATTTTGTTTTATCATTCCATGGTGACAGCTTACAAATTCAACAATAAAACAAATTATGTTGAACATTAATTCATATTTTTACCACCAGGGGCTACTCAATACCTATGCTTAGCTAAAAAATATTCATATGGCATAAGTATTATCATGGTATTATAACAGCACCTTTTCTATGTAATGGGCCAATCTTAGACCGATGGGCAAACTTACACAGATATATGGTACTTTGTTTGCAAATATTATAATAAAACCATCGTTCATCTGCACCTCATTTTTTTAATAAAAGAAACAAATTCATGGCTAGCAGTTTGTTGAAAAATAATTCGTCACCGGAAAACATTTATTGGATATATTATGTTGAGATTGTTTCGAATATTCGCGATAGTGTGGCAACTTCTTGAGTTTGTTTAACCGCATTTTCTGTATCTTTTTTGCGCAGCTTCTTTTCGATTTACACTCAAAGTTTTTATGCATACTTTGCTCGGCGAAAATGTTTTAAAAAAAACACGAAATATTCTGATACATGCGACAATATTTTCCGCGGAATTGCAAATTGTTTAATAAACTTAAGTTTTCACCTTATCTAATTTATTATAAGACAGTTATAAAGAATAAGAGTGTAGACCGAATACTAATAATCAATACAGTATATATTATAGAAAGATTTTTGTTGGATATAATTAAGACTTATGAGTAAGTTAATTTTATTGACGACAGAGGCTTAAACAGTTCTCCTTTCTTGATCAATTCAATCTCTGAAAATGACATAATAAAAGGCGACTATCTTACATAGTTTACGTCATTTCATGCAGGGGTTGATTTCCATCAATGTTTTTAAACTTAGTGTAAAATCTATCTATACCTTTTCAATATGCATTGCTGCGATCAGTTATCTTTGTCAACTCATATACAACAAATGCCTTCATTTCTTTGCATCAGTGCTTCCAAGTTCGTCAGCATTAAAATCAATTTTATAGAAATCATAATAAGGACTTGGCGGCTTCTTTCAAATATCTTAAGAAGTGTTCACATTAATATAAAATTAAAATTGATAACTTAGTTATTTCACTGGTAATTAGTTTTATTTTATGATAACTTAGTTTTATCACTAACGTTACGTGTTTTGCCTCTTTAAGAAGCATCTTTAGATTAACCATTTCGCAAAGTTATTTATTTTGAAGGTAAACAATGATTCTAATTCTTACATTAAAAATAAAGTGTAGGGTGGGTTTTATTCCATTCTAGTGAGACATAAATACTGATAGACTAATTACAAATCAATTACTAGTGTTTGTAGATGAAAGTTCTAAAGGAAAGATGATAAAACCGGTGGAATAACTAAGTTATCAATTTTAATTTTATATTAAAAATGAATTTCCGCAAAGTTACCGCCGAATCCATAGAAAGTATTCACGTTATTCTTATCGGGTATTTTGCATCATAATTTTGTTATTCAATACCGTTAAAGAAAATCAGCAAATAAAGCTTTATTTTCTGATTTTTGAACCATTTTCTAAACGTGAAGTTGAGTCAGTTTTATTTTGATTTATTTGAATATATAAATAAAGACAAGTCATTCAATTTTGATCAATACGAGAGCATATTGAACAAATTCAGGCAACTCGCATTTAGAATCATTGAATCAAGCATTCATTTTTAGTTTTAGATATGATTAGCGTTTATTTCAAGACATTTTTAAAAACGAATAATTACTTTTTCTATAATTACCACTAAAAAACTATTCTGATTTTGTTACATAAAAGTGACTGAACTGTTCTTACATGTTTGAGTCGCAAAGTTTGATATGATAAATAACTAAATATTTGCGATGGCGTCCAAGCCAACTTTCCAGCTTTTGTGTCACAGAAATATGTTCAGTCATACAATTAATTAAGAATGATGGTAAGTGGATAAACGCTGATGTATACGAGAAAATCCAATTGAAGAGTGAGTGGCCTAGTTACATTGCGGAAGAGATTGAGGCTTCCTTTTCCACGGAAAAGTTGGTGAAGCAAGCACTTTTGGAAACTGGACTATCGATTTACTGCCACTAGCAAAGCCAAAGCACTTGGCGGACTTTCAAACTTTAGAAAACAGTGGCGAATAACAGGTTTATGCAATTTTTTGCCATGAATGTCATGCCAAATGTAAAAAAAAACTAAAAATAAAATCATAACATAGTTATTTATATAAAATTGAATGTTAAAGATTACAGGTTATACAAAACAGTTGGGGTTCAGAAACTATGACAAGAATTTCATTATTTTTAAGTCATTCAAATTCTATTTTGGCTATTGAATATTTAAGAATTATTTTTAAATTTAATATTTTTTTCTCAGGTAATTCATTTTTAATGTTTCTTCATTTTTTATTTCAGATTAGTATTTATTGATTTTTAGGAGATTCTTATCATTTGAATTGTAGACTATTTCATTTCGTTGAAAAATGAAACTGTCCGTAGCGAGACTTGAACACGAGAATCCGTAATCTTAACCAACGACATTGACTACTGCACCATGGACCCAACATCTTAATAATATAACATTCCTCGGTGTTTTGGTGAATCGATGTTACCCTAAAACAATACGAAAATGAGTTAATGATTGGATCTCATTTTAAAGACGACAGAGAAGGTCTCGGTCAAGCTATATAAATTAGAATAATAAATTGACCACTTTTTTTAAGGGAAACATCATTTTACGTTGGTTTTAGGTTTAAAAATTCTGTCCCGGCCACTTGATGTAAGCCACTATTATATCGATAATCTTTACTTATAATACCGTATCTGTAAACATTAGAATTTACAGAAGTGCATTTTAAAAATTCATAGCGCAACTCACCATATAATGTTTTCGATAAAAACAGTTTTTACTCTCGAACAATTTCAATTTTGAGGGTAACATCAATTGGCCAAAACTATCAATATACTAGTGTCACAAAAACATTCTCATGCTTTTAATATATGGTTTTAAACAATTATTTATTAACAAGCTCTCTTTTCTACAAGAGTTTGTTATCTCTAGCCAACAATTAGACCAATTACAATAATGTTTGGTAAAGATTACGTTGTTGATTCGTTTTTTATTTGTCTCTGTAGTTCTTTGTTAATAGCTCATTAACACCGTAAATTTATTTCCAAAAAGTAGTAAAACAATAGTATTCTTTATGACAGCCAATAATCACCGGAGAGCGTTACTTGTAAGAAAATCCCATTAATTTTTGGGACTATCAGTAGTAAATGTTTTAGTAGTAGTAAATAAACGAACAGAGTCGTGAGAGGCTATTAATATGCGATGTTGCAGTTGACCTATAAACTACTATTTATTTTGTGTCAACTTTAATAAATTAATGTCTAAAAGTTGTCTAATATGGTAGGATGTACAACAGGACACTACAGCAAAAATTACAAACATTACTCAGTAATTTAAGGCATTGATTGAGGGTGCTTGGTGGAACTTTATTATCAAAGAATCGTTAGTGATGAAATACATGGAAATGTATTTACAAAATCCCAACAATTCAAATTTATTACTCGTTGACACCGCCCCGTACTTATGGGGCGGACAGGGGTCTTCAAAACCAATCTGCAGACTCTTTCTATTAATGCAAATTTAATATGTAATATCTTTCCTAAGGCATTCAAAAATAATTTATCATATTTGTTTGGTTACCGTTATTTGTTTATCGTTAGAAGTAAACAAAAAGCTTGCGCTGCTTAGGGAAAGAAGCAGTCGCCTCTCGGCCTTCTCCGGATGAGTCGTTGGCCGACGAAGTGGCGACTTAGTCCGAGATTTACGATCATATCATAAAACCACTTACAGAGTTTTCAATTGCAATTGTGTATTTTAAATCTGTTTGTGTTTGTGTAACTGCCTTCACGAAATTTATAAGTGTAAACTAACTGCAATTAAAAAGAAAGACCGGGTTTTAATAGAAGACGAAGAAAGCTGTGAATTATCCTTTGTCCCCACGCCTGACTCTGGGCTGTCGAAGTGAGTTGACGCTCCGCACCCCGCTTCTCCCCGCCTCCACCTTCCACACGAGTAGCAGCGGACCTTCTCTTTTCTACTCTCTCATCATTTACTTGAAAAGTACTTAAAAAGTGATTAAAATTCAGTTCTAAGTCAAATTACATTGGTTCCAAAAATCGACGAGTAAAAAATACCGTACTTATATATAATTTGATATATCGCTTCCAAAAAGATCGCGTAAAAAGATATCAACAATGTATGGAAAACTAAAATTGGTTCGTTGAATTCGTGTAAAAAAAGTGTCAAAATAAGAGTGTGGTTTGAACGCGCCTTTATTTCGCTCCACCAGGGATTACCATGGGGGATAACTGCTCGAGTGACGTCATCTGGTTAGTACTGTCACCTACGAGACATGTTTTGTTTTGCCGAAGTAAAGAAATGAACTAGTATGGGTAAATTATTAATAGTTTTTGATTTTTAACAAAGTTTTTGTTATTCAAAATATCGTGAATTTTTAGGTACTCCTTATTACATGAGATATATTTCATACTTAGTGATCGTGTTAATATAAACTTTCATATTAGCGTTACTTCGTTTGTGATTTTTTGAACGGTCTTGTTAAATGTCATTCGAATTTGAATTTTGCCCCGACTGGTATGATAAAACGCTTTTAAAATTTTTTTTCAAAAGAAATAATCGCGTTAAATAAAAGAACAGTGCCACCAAAAAAAAATACCCAAAATTGAAATCGCGTAAAAAGAGGGCTGGGTGTATATTATATTATTATTCAGTGCAATAAAAAAAATTCTTAGCAAATTTCGACTCTGTTAATTGTATAATCGTGAATCAGAATATTTATGACGATGTTGTATAAATTAAATTACAATGTAATTTAAGACATCGCCTGAGGGTGCTTGATGGAATTTCAATATCAAATTTGGACTGAACATGAACTGTGAATTGAACCATTTGAGAAGACCCCGGATCGAAGAGAGGCGAGCGGCTGGTTATCCGGAGTCCTGGAAGGGCTGATCTCAGACAAACACCATTTCAGATCCGGTTAAAAAAACCTATTTATTTTCCATTCAAGATGCAGTGGTTTAACATTACACAAATATATAAATCTTAACACATAAAATTGATTCTACATTTACATTTACTTAGCAACTGAATTTAATTTAAGTTATAATACAAATAACACAACGAATTTAAATTAAATCCAACGCAAATCAAAACACAAAAACAAACAGTTCACATGTCCCCTCCGCTGCCACGAGACCGCAGCTCGTCCCACTCGGCGGATCGTAATCGACTGTGTACAAAAATTCAAAAAAACTCCGTGCAAAGTTGGAGCTACCCTTTTCCGTAAAAATGGACTCGTCCAGCGGCCGAAGCCCGGGGGCTCTTTTTTAACGCCTGGCAACAAGAAAAAAACCTATACTGCGAAATATTGCTGTTTGCCGCAGGCCGATTTCAGTTCAGGACACTAATGACACTTATACTTAAGAAAAACCAGGGTGTGTCACATTGTAATTTAAATTTGGATTATTGAGATTTTGTACACTTCCATTTATTTTATAACTAACGACCCGGGTTAACTCAGGTATCAGGGTGGATCCTAGACGTATAATATTTTATCTCGTAAATAATATCTGTCGTGTTTGTATCTTCTATATAAACGTTAGACACTGTTTACTGTCTGTCAGTTCGAGTCCATTCGTGCGCTCGAATGCCTGAATATGCCGAAAGGCGAAACCCGGGTCGTTAGTGACAAAATACATGGAAGTGTACAAAATCTCAATAATCCAAATTTAAATTACAATGGTTCAATTCGCAATTCATGACGTGTCATTCATCGCTCAAACTGTGCTTTAGTTTTGGTGTTAGCTGTATTTTGCTGACTGATTTGTATCAAGAATATGTACCAAAAGATTTCGTTTAAATTTTATGAAAATACTCAATTTATTGATTTGATATCGGATGTTTACGTAATGCGAGTAAAGTTTATCGAAATTTGGTCTGCAGTTTTCATTTAATCGATAACTATCATTATTCTGAACATTTTTCTCAAACAACGTTTTCAATACTGTGTATAATAGAATATTTTCCAATTTATGCACCAGAGAACTACTTCATTTTTTAAAGCACTCAATGTTAATGTCGTATAATGAAGTGATTTGAAAAGATCTCAGTTAGTTGGGGTAATATTTTAATACCATTTCAGCAACAATTAGCTCGTCATAGCATAGATATAATTTGTTTATTTTAAAAATTATATTCAACACTATATTAGACAAGAAATATCTTTAACCAACCTGGTAAAATATTAAATACTTGTAACCGTGCCCGTCATAGATGACGGTATTGAAATTGAAATAAATACTGAATGTCTAAACTGGCTAATACGTCGGAACTGTGTGTACATTGCATAACAATTTATTTTATATATAAACAGCGAACACTTAGGTCATTAGAAAATTTCATACCTACAAGTGATTTGTGATAATAATGTGACACCGCCCCGTACTTATGGGGCGGACAGGGTATTCAAAACCAATCTGCAGACTCTTTCTATTAATGCAAATTTAAAATGTAATACCCCTCTTGAGGCGTTTAAGAGTAGTGTCATATTTGTTTGGTTGCTGTTGTTGGTCTACAGTTAGAAGCAATCCTGCAAGGTCACCAGTCGCCTCTTGGCCTTTCCCAGCGGGAGTCGTTTGCCGGCGAAGCGGCGACTTAGTCCACCGCTTGCTAGTAAAACCACTTACAGAGTTTTAAATCAAAAATGTGTACATCTGTTTGTGTAACTGTCTTCAAGAAAATTATAGAAACTAATTGCAATAAACGAGAAAGAGTATACCGATAACGACCGGGTTTTAATGGGAGACGAAGGAACCTGTGACTCATCCTTTATCCTTCGCCGTCAGTATATCGAGCGTCATTGTATTGACGCCCCGCACCCTGCTTCTCCCCGCTGTCCAACCTACCCTCGAGCGAGTGGCGAGAAAGATGTGTTTCTTTCCCACTCTCTCAAATAATAGGTCTACATAGCAGTCTTGGCTATTATATCGTCGTTGTTATGGAATAACACACTAACTGAAAAATACTAGCTTTGAGTAATTGGATTTTGAAGTTTGTTAAATGTTTGAAATGCCATACCTTTTTCATTTTATTTGTTTTATACAAAATTAAGTAAAATCATAATTTATAAAAATACGTTTGCTCTTCCATACGACAGAGTTTGAAATAAGGAACATTTTGGTATAACCAACTCGATACGTTATTCTTTCATTTTAGTGTTTTCTTCCAGAACAGCGACGAAATATAAGATACATACCAGATTACTTTTTATTGTGAAACTCGCACCACGTGTTGTGAAACTTAAAGCACATAGTCGTATTTTGCTTTTTTGAGAAGTATCTTTGAACTACGATGTTATTTTTTTTTTATTCTTTTCGTTGATATAAAACATATTTCTATAGATGAAGGGCTCACCCACTTTTGTTTAAATAATTATTATAATGAGTCAAAAAATATTAAATCAGTAGCTATAGGGAGAGTAAACGCTTTATAACTTTGCACTTTTTACTAAGTATGAATGGATCAAGTATTGCTAGAGCCGTTCATGGATCCGTATTGATCCCATGATCCTAAATCCTAGAGCAGAAGTGCAAAGTAATGAAACTTATACTATAACCGAATTTATCTTTAATTTGTCTGTGTTCATTAACATTATCCTAAGTCCAGTGGTTCCTGGAAAGTTTTCTCATGTTTAACAGTATTGTGTGTATAATAATATAATAAGTATACGAAACAGAGTTCCCGATTTCTTTGGTTTAGCTTTATCGATGCGCGCTCCGTGACCCAAATGTTAATAATCCCTGTTAAAGCTATCCGGAACATCATCTGTGGAATGTATTTTTTTTTACTGAAGTTTTCTTGTTCTGTTTTGTTGGTTCAACGTTGAAACACCAACAAAAGATCGCTAACCTAGGCTGACGCTGTGCAAACACAGCGGTAGAGATTGCATCCGAAAGGTTGAGATACTATCATATTATTTTTATTATTATTGAAAAAAAAGACGCATTTTTGTGTACCGATTCCACAATTACATTAATAATTTCTCTCATCACTAGCATTCTCAAGTGACATTAACAATTCCCACTTTGATATAATTTATTGAAAATGCACGGTCGAAGAGGGGCAAATGTTGGTTATCACCATCCAGGATTTATAGGATCTCAATCAGAACACCGGTCCAGTCCGGTTAATCTCTTATTTATTGAAGATGCAGTGGTTTAATTCACTAAAATTACCAGTAAAACATTAAATTGAGCCAACATTTACGTTTACTTGACACATTAATTTATCTTTTAGTTATAATACAATTGACACAACAAACGATTTTAATTTTAAATTAAATCCAATTTCAAAACAAACCATAACAATTTATAATGATGCGGCGGTAGCCTCACCTAACGCAGCCAAACTGACTGCCAAAATAAAAATTAAAACTTCAAAAAATGTAGACTCTTCCCTTTTGTCAATGACTGCCGTGAAGCGAACGAGTCTATTAACGCGCTTGCTTTCTAATTTCAGCTTTAACCCTTCGGTTGGACAGCAACCGATCGATTTTTAACGGTCATAAACTGGTTTGGCTAAATAATTACTTACCGCGAATCATTATCATTAAAGCTATTTGCTGTCAGTCCTGGATCTTTTTAAAACTTAAGCTTAACAAAAAAAACTTGGGTGTGTCATAATGCTTAGTCGATGTATAAAAAAAATGGAAAACTTATGAAGTATTTTAACCGAAACGTATTAAACTAGAACTCTCAAGTCTAATCCATATGCCGTTACGGCGCTGAGACATATACTCTAAAAGCAAAAGACTAAAAACGGCTAGACACAATTGAAATGTAATGCTGGAGAAGATGATCCAAATACCATGGACTGCCAAAGGCAAAAACGCATCTATCCTGAACGAGTTACATAATATCCAGGATAGACTCTCAGCCGTACACACCAGACACCTGCTTGGATGTTTTGGCTACATCGTTTGCAAATCTAGCGATAATCTGGAGAAGCTCATTGTTAAAGGAAAATTCGAAGGCAAAAGGATGAAGTGACCAGGAGAAGGATGCAAAAGGTCCCTCCTTACCCATTGTCCTCAGATCAGTGGAATGCAGGAGCGAATGTTGAAGTATTTTCAAGGGACATTGAGTTGTGGTGATAAGTGGAGGTCGTGACCTCACATTAGCGAGACTAGTGACCATGAGGAAGAAAAATACCAAAAATGAGAATGTAACGGTCATGTTTTTATTATAATAATCACTCTTTGTACGCCCTGTTTTTAGTATGGTACGCGAAAAGTGACAATGCACGTAAAATAAATTATTCAATTGGAAAATAAAAATTTTCGGTTATGCAAAGTTTGAAATGAAAGGTCAGTCGATTTTCTTGACCTACAATTTCACACATACGCCATACATAATTTCGTTAAAAAAATATAAAAATCACTCAATCACAGCAAATTGAACAATTTATGCAATATAGCTTACTATAGACAACGAGCAAATACGTTTTGTGAGAATTTAGCAAACGTATTCATTTCAAATAATAATACAGCATGAATACAGATGAATATCTGAAATAACTAAATATTCATAATGGAAAACGTTCATACATTTTCTAAGGAAATCTGCTGCTTAATTTTTGAAACAAATAAGTTATAAACTTATAAAGAATTGATGTTAGTATAATATTTAATTTTGAAAACAATTGGTATGTATTATGAATGCAACTTATTGAAAATTATATATTATATTCCTAATGTGGAATAAAATATGGGGTCTTAATAAAGCATATCAAACTAATGTAAATTGTTTTAACCTAAAATGGTTTAAAAACTTTTAGGTTTTGTATTACCCTTTTATAACGTTTGCAAAAATTTAGCATGACTATTTCACAATTGTTTAGTTCATTCCTTAGCAAAATGAAACTGGTATAAAATTTAGTTTATTTTTATAAATATAATATCGTTCCACTAAAGAAGCAATAGTCTAGATAAATATCATTCTAATGAATAATAGCCCAATTTTAGAATTCTTATACTGTATTTCATGCCTGTGTTTTCTAAACTTTATGTTACTACGTTCCCATTTAAAAAAATACAATATTGGTACTTCCCTCCCCGACTTTATTTTATAAAATACAACAAAACTATATCTTCAGAGGGAGACTACAAAACTACAAACTACATCTTCGAGATATGCTGTTTTTTCAAAAGATTATTACTTTAACTAATTCTGTCATCGTTTTAAGGAGTTTAATAGTTGTTTGGACTGGAGGCATCCTTGTGTCCTCAGCCTCTGGCCTTGATTTCATTGATTGACGTCATCCCTGGGCTACAGTCAGGAGCCTAGTGTTGAACGCTTTTTTGCGGGTCTGGACCGGACGGTAGGACACCTCCGCCTGGGGTTACCAGACTTACTTATTATTTCCGAAATTGAATGGAGCTAACAAAAGTCTTCACTTTAAAGCATTGGACGAGCCAATTCAATACTGGCGACGGTGGATTCGATGCCTAGCTGGTTAGTCGATAAACCAACATGTGGTGCTTTAAAGCAAGATGCTGAACACATACTATGGAAGTGACATTTCATGCATGAAGACATGGAAGAGCTGCAAAAGTTGGTCCAACGGAAGATGGCTCGAGCGCTCTGATATGGTGACAAATAAGACATTTACCAGGCCATGCCAAGTTGACAGTTGCTCCTAAGGCACTTCAAACTAAAGAAAAAAAACTGTAGATGCGCTTAGCGTTTGCTACGATACTGGATACTGTCATATACAATCAACCAGTGGAGGAGACCAAGAGAGTGGTTAACATTTTTCCTATCATGCCGAACAAAACTTCATAGATGTAAAATACATTATCAATAGTAAAAACCTACATACATAAAAAAACACAACTATATTTTTATTGCCAGTTTTACTAAAGTGGTCGATCTTTTAGGAAAGAAGAAAATACTTTTCTTGTTTTATTGTATTTCTTAAAAATTAATCTCAGTATGACAGCACGAGCTCAAATCTTAAAAAATAAATATATTCATTTAAATATGAACTTGAAAACCGAATGTATACTTAAAAACTATTCAAATTTAGCAATAGTCCTCTCATAGCCCTATTATTGTATCTCTACTCTCTTTTAAAGAGGAAGGTTGAAAAAATCCTATAGCGATACCTCTGTTAGGAGTCCATATGCTTCTTAGTACCCGGCATGCGTTACAATGCCACTCAAAGAAAGAAAGGGTTTTGTGAATTAATTCTTTTTATTGAAGTACTTTTGGATACACAATATTTATACGTATAATACGTCCGTAGCGCAGTTGGTAGCGACGCTGGCTACGGTTACGGATGTCTCGGGTTCAATTCCCGGTGCGGATGGTTTTCATAGATTGACCTTTCAATCGATTTATGGATTTCTGTTCGTAGTCTGAGTCCTCCCTCCCACCCATTCTATCCCAACTGGGTGTAGCCAGAGTGGTTAGCTAACCACTAGTCCTGTCCTAGCCCTATCCTTCTATCCCTACTCTCTTCGAAAAAATAGAGGTTGAGCAACTGAGTAACAACAGTTTTCGTAGAAAAATCCTGTTAAGATAACTCCATTAGGAGAGCATATGCTTCACATTGGGAGCAGACATGAAAACAAAAATATATTTTTGGTTTTCTGTCTTACGTACACGAATACATTAGAAGGTTTTTCCGAGATGTCACTGTTTGTAAGTATTTGATTATATTTTTTAGAAACATTCACAGGTGTTTGCATAACAACTCACAAAAGTTTCATCGAAATCGGATGAATGGTAAAGGAACGCATTGGGGACAAACAAGCAAACATTCATTTATACATATTGATTACAATTCCGAGGGTATTACAAAAACTCAAATTCTTCTGCAATTATACATAAGAGACTACCCCCTTCAGTAAAGCTTAACAACTATGGTTAACACGGCCCTGTATCCAAATATCTATAGTATTTATATCATCCCCTCGCGTATATATTTACCTAGAGTGACAGATTGATGTGTGAAAGCCCCGTTTGCAAGTTTCACTCGGGGCTGTCGTGCGGTATGAGTGACATGCAAAAAGGGATGTTCTATGTTTTATTATCCAGTCAGTTTCAATGAAAATTCAATTCACGACGGGAAATAATATCACACGCCTTAAGCCCTACACTTGTGCGCCGCTCCTTATCGATCAATCAATATGTAACGTATTGTGACTTCCGTGACGTTAATGTGGCACAGTATTTGCGGCAAATTTGACTGTTAGTTTTCTTGAATTAGGAATTCTCGGGGATTACCTTTTCACGTGCGAGATAAGATAAGACGCTAACAATTCGTTGTGTTAAAACTGCGACCGTTCAAATACAATTCAGTAAATTTATATATGGTAAGAAGAAAAGAACAATACATGCATATCATATTGTATTCAAGGGTTGGAATTTCAGTACGGGCAGATATCTTTTAAGATAAATCTTATTAGAAGTCCATACGCCCTCCAATGGGAGCCAACATTTTGTACAATTTGTATGCAATATAGACTTATAAACAAATTTTTATATCTGTGACTTAATTTTCCTCAACTGGTAAATTACCTTTATTATATTTATAAAAATTAAACTACTTTTTTATTTATACTTAATCACTTCATATTACATATCGTTGGCTAAACTAGCAATCTGCGTATCTGTATTTCAGTAAAATGTCCAGGAGAGTTTTAAAACTCAATAAATTCCGTTTTAACCTATATTTTTCTACGAATTTTACATATTTTATATGAATAGTTTTAAATCATTATATCCTAAATGTCATGAAGTATTATGAAATGAAAGTGATATTAGTAAATACAGGATGTAAAAGTATTTTATTCTGTAAAAAGTTAAATTAAATAAAATGCAAATTAATGTAAGAAGTTCATTAAACTAAAACTTTCAATAAACAAATTTTACCATTTTGTCACTTGGCCCACTTCACTACTCAAAGAATCATGTATAGAGGCACTATGTATCAACAATCGATCTTTTGACAATGCTTCTAAGAATGATAAAACAGTTTTGTTAAAAAATATGAATTTACTATTTTTTTATTGGGCTATAAATAATTGCACTTTCTGTTAGATATTATTCACTTTGTACACTTGAACTTTTATTTCGATAGCTTGCACTTTGGATTAGATAGTATTAACTTTGATTACACTCAAACATTGATTTTAATAGTTTTCACCTGTTACGGATTCTTATAGCAAAGTGAGTTTAATTGTAGTAGGTTATGTTAGGGTTGGTCTGGTTTGGTTTGTGTAATGTATTCTAATGCGTGGAGCAAAGACAATATAGGCGATCTAACATAGGGTAAAAAATATGTGACATTTCATTACAGCTTCGTGCAACTATCGATTTCAAAGTGTGAGTATTTATATTGACTGAAAACTATTTTATCTATGTGAAAATATTTTTTCGTAAGTGTAATATATTTATTCAGTGTTAAAATATGTTTTATTATGTGAGATCACTTTATTTTTAGTGAAAGAATTTGTTTTTGTGGAATGTATTTGTTATAAGTGAAAACTGTTTTTATGAAAGTGAATATGATCTAAACAGAAGTGTATTTAATATTAAGCCTTTTCTATTTAGCAAAGAATATAACATGGTCGAAATGTTTTTCATAGAATAAACATGTTTTGGAAAAATACTTTTATTTTAATTCTAAAAAATTATTATTATACTCATAAGTACGGATTTTCAATAATAACAAATTTCTACGAAGCTATACAGTGTTTATATGGAGAAATTCAGACAGATAATAAAATATTTTCCATACATATTTGATTAATGTTATTAAATTCCCCGCGGCAAATAACAGATGCAGGTGCAATTTTTTCCATAAAATATCATCCCTGTGAGGGGGATACTGAGCGTAGTACTGAGTATTCAATTACTCGAATAATATCATCGAGTGATGCTGCAGGTAAATAGTAATATACAAAATATGAGAATATCGGAAAAATATTTTCGTAAACAATTTCAAATTAAAAACGTTCAATTGATTTCACAAAATAAATACCTAAATAAGGCGTGGGAAGCAACATTTTCGTGATTTCAAATTCAATATCCGACTATTTTCATTTTTGCAAAATATAATTTATATTTAAACCATTAGACAGTGGGGTGACGTAGATCATTTATATTAAATTTGGATTATTGAGATTTTGTACACTTCCATGTATTTTTTCACTAACGACCCGGGTTTCACCTTTCGGCATCTTCAGGCATTCGAGCTCACGAATGGACTCGAACTGACGTCAGTTGAGTCGAATGCCTGAAGATGCCGAAAGGCGAAACCCGGGTCGTTAGTGACAAAATACATGGAAGTGTACAAAATCTCAATAACCCAAATTTGATATTGAAATTCCATCAAGCACCCTCAGTCGATGTCTTAAATTATATCATTTATATTAGTTTTTTAGCTTCCGATTTTTATTTTTCAACCATCCCGTTTCCATGCTAAAAAAATCCCATCGGATCTCATGCAGTCACATTTTGTTTCCGTGTTGGTTTTGTCATATATTATAAAGTGAAATGACAAATTTCAAAAAGTGAAATATCGTTTTATGTAGTATTAAGTAATTATTTTACATCATATTTTCTGTGTACAACTTGAAATACATATCAAACTATACGAAATTGTCGAAAGATGGAAGAATCAAAGTTTTTCATAGCAAAACAGGCTCGAGACGTGTTTCAGTGCCGTTTGAAACAAAACGGTTGCATACCGTACGGTCGTGCATCGAGATGCGAGACCCGAGGGTCGTTACTATACTGTATTAATTGTTTCTATACTATACTGTAATGTTGTCTTGTTCGATAGTAAAATTTACCAGGCTTACGTTAACTATAACGTATTTATAATTTTTAATTATATGTAGAACTATTTGAATTGTTGAGATTTTGCACATTTCCATGTATTTTGTCACTAACATTTATAATTACCCGTTATATCAAACAATCGGTTCAAAAACTAGACAAAAATTCACAGATAATTACCAAAATTAAACAATCTACCAATATATACTTGATACCAAAAAATAGTTATCGTCCACACCCTTTCTTAGAAAAGTCAATACTCTACATAAACAATACGTAGCTTTAAAAAGGTATTTTATTTTAGGGTGTTGACTATCAATTCCTCGTAAAAATGCATTATATTTTAAAAATAAAACACAATTTTTTTGTACTACATCCACATGTTTATACACATGTCAAAGTAGTACAAACAAATTGTGTTTTATTCTTAAAATACAGTTAAAATAATTTAAGCAATATGTAAAGTTCTATACCCAAGAGTGACGCACGAAACATATTTTGCACCGGACCGGATGCATCTTTGCTTGTAGTTATTTTTTATGCAGCGGCATGTGGTGGAGTTACTGTCTCTATCGCACAACCTCACTCGTATATGAGCAAGTAGCATACAAGAGCGCACACCCGCAAGCCCTTGTATCTCACTTTCCCTCTTTCACTTTACATGTGATTGAGCGTGAAAGAGATAACGGCACGTCACTCGCTTGCTTATGTTTGTTATAATATGAGTAAACTCGTCGAGTTTACATTTCAAATGGACCGTATAAGGCAGAAGTGAGACATGCCTACGCCTTATGTGACGTGCTTTTTTCCATGTCGTCCATATCTCGATTATATTACATGAAAATATGTAAATTGTAAGCTCTAGACACGAAATAAAGTGTAAAACTATAACAATATGATGTTTAAAAACAGAATAACCCTTTTAAAGCGATCAATTAGCTTTAAAAATGCTCAATACATGACCAAGTTCAAGTGACGCAGCTTGTGGCGATCACGGCTGGTAACGTGATTTTTTTAGCACGGACTGGAAAGGTTAAAAATGAATTTCAACAAAGTTACCGCCAAATCCATCTTAAATATAGAATATTTTTATGTAACATCAGAAAATCTATATTTATTCTTTTTTGAATGCTAAGTATAAAATACGAATCAATTTAATATCAAAGGTGAATCATTCGAAAACGTACAACATTCGAAAAATTCAAAAATAAATCAAACCCCCAAATGGTGTTTGGAATTATTTCTGCCACGCCGGAGCTTATGACTGTTATTGATACAAACCCAAGGATAAACACAATGCAATAAGTTCAAAAGGTTTTTCAGGGTAGCAGAGGGGTGGCAAATAAAAAGGATGGAAGCAGAAAAACTGAGTCAAACAATATCCATATTCAATATCTTTTCTTTTTGGGAGAGGATTCATTTTATTTGACAATCAATGATATCTTGTTCCCTAGTCAACAAAGAGATTCTGCCCTAAAGCGATTCAATCCCTGAAATTCAATAGGAACGCTTCTGAATATACATATCATTTGTTCGATTCAGAATGTTTAAATTCATCGGTACTGAGGTTCTGCATACATTAATGGTAGCTACTCGAATACAAAAATGTTTCAATAATATTCGTCTGGAAAATTTGCGCTTAGATTTTCCAACACATGCCACAACTTTTTAAGCGTCTTTAAGTCTCTTTTTTGTTAGAAAAGTTTAAAAGAATTGTGATACAATTAAAACTAATTCAAAACTTTTCATATTGTATATATGCATATGCATTTTCGACTATTTTAAATCTTAATAATGCAAACATTACTCTTATTACGCCTTTATTAATTACGTTTTTTTTAATTCTTGTTTTAATTCGATAAAGCTATTTTTTACACTGTTTTTATGTCCCCCTAAAAATAGAGATTTTGCAGATATACAATTTTTCAATGAAAAGGACGATTGCATTTAAATAATAACTGGTTTTCAATGTACATATCAGACAAGTTGAAAGACATAGTGGTTTTGGATGATATTAAACCTAGTATAGGCAATGCTGATGCAATGATTTTTACAGTTAAATAAATCTCATTATTAAATAGAAATCGATTGACTATCAGGAAAAAAAATATTGTTTCTAAAAGACGCTTTTATGAAATAAGTATAATTTATTTCAATATGCATATCAATATTGCCAGTACAGCAAGATTGACTGAACTCTACAGTAAATTAGTGTTAAAATATCATAAGCGTTAGACACTGTTTACTGTCTCTCAGTTCGAGTCCATTCGTGTGCTCGAATGCCTGAAGATGCCGAAAGGCGAAACCCGGGTCGTTAGTGACAAAATACATGGAAGTGTACAAAATCTCAATAATCCAAATTTAATATTGAAATTCCATCAAGCACCCTCAGTCGATGTCTTAAATTATGCAAAGAAGCATTATTAAAATTAGTTTATTCCTCACCATTGAGTTTTCAAAACATTCAAACCGTCATTTTGACTGCATATTCAACTCATATACTTAAAGAATAGAATTCCATGTGTTTTATGATTGACGAGATCTAACTGTAGGAATAGAATGACGATTATGCAGTTCAGGGGAGATGTCTCTAGTTCAACGGGAGACGACATATTGATGGTACTTTTCTTGATTGTTCACTCGTGTCCTCGTTGCTATCTGTATTCCGTATTAGTCGTCATATTGCTGATGTGACATAATTTATCTTTTTCAAATAATGTATTTTATAAACCTCACATTTGCAGAATCTTTTTTTTATAATTACATATTTATTTATATTTTATAAATATCACGTTTCTTAAATATATCACATATTTTCCTTTTATAATTATTGTGTTTTATGAATAAATATTATTTGTCAATTTTATTGTCTGTATTGCTAACTTGATATAATACTCTTACACAAAAAAACTCTTTCTCAAGTACTATGTTTTGCAAATATGCAGCGTTATGTATCACTTCATTATCTCAGAGAAGCACATTAAAAATGATTATATCCAGAACACCATACAATGGCTAAAATGATCTCGTGAACTGTCTTCACCAAGGATTTCTCACCGCGTTCAAGTTTTTTTGTGTAGCGATAGTGTAAAGTATTAAATGTACACCCGGCATACAATGCAAATATAGATGAAACTGACATTAACTCAGAGCTCCATAAAGTGGATACAAAAAAGAGAAATAAATTGTGAAATATTTATTATTCAAATAGTATTTAAAAATCTTTTTTGCGAGAAAAGTATTTCTATTGGAGTTTTGTTTATAATTAAAATTTAATAGCATATTGTTTTGCATTGAAACAAAAACAGAATCATAATGCTTTTACAGCTATTTAAAAGTTAGTAAATAGGTCTAGTTGGAATGTCTATTCCCAAGATGAAAAAGTCAAACTTTTTTAACTAGGCATAAATGTCATAATAAAAACGAGAAAAACTTAACATATGTATGAAAACAATGAAAAAACTCGTTTCAATAGTTACAGAAACCTAACATAATTTGATGAAAAACGTTCACTAACGAATTCGAAAATTCCGAAGACTTTTAAGCTTTATTTTCTTTTGGTTGTGAAAATTTTTCGCATTTTTTCGCAGCTGTGAAATATATTATAATCTCGAATATGATTTTTATTTTCTGTATATATATAGAGTTTCAGCGAGGAGCAGCTTTTTACCCTCTAGGAAAAACATTTCCAGAAAGAAATTTTATGAACAGAAAAATTAATGGCTAGGTGTTGAAGACGCATCATTAGTTTTTCTTCGCTAGAAAAGTATACATTACATTTTTAAAATATCAAGACGTTGCTTTAATTTTTCTGAAAGGTTCAATTTGTAACAATATTGAGAGAGATTTTTTTAAGCGAATTTCAGTATATTTTTGGATAAAAAATTTTGTAATAAAATATTCTTTTTATATTTCCATATAATGTATTTTTCATTTATGTCATTTGAAATCTTTAAGAATCTTTATGGTTCCGACAATCAAATAATTTATATAACAAGGCTATATAATGGGTAAATCAGAAAACCCGTATACTGAGTTTCGAGAATAGATGCTTGCGTCGGATACTGGGGGTAAAGTGGTTTGGTTTCGTGAGGAACTTGGAGATGAGGGAATGGACCAGGCAACGTCCTGTCACATTGGTGGTCTCTATGACCTTGGAACTGGCTGGGTCACGTGCTACGGTTGCCTCCGGAGACCCTCAATCCTGCTTGTCTCTTCTTCCGACCGGTGGGAATCTGCCGTCTTGAACGACCATCGGGTACTATTCATAGGATGTACTCGGTGAAACTGATAGCCATATGCTCCACGTAGGGAGTCAATTTGATCGATGAAGAAGGAGAATAATGAGTGAAATAATAATATAATATTTTTTTTCTCTAAATCTTGGGTGGGAAATCATTTTAAGTTATAATAAAAAATCATAAATGTTTCCATACAGATTACTGATAAAAAAATTAAATTTATTGAACACAACTGTTCATATGAATAAGATACTATGTGACAAGCTTTGGGATATGAAAACGATTGAGAGGAAAGCACGAACATAAATATAGGCACTCAATGACAAATCTATGACTAAGAACAGATGTATTAAAATAATTTCAAAGTTAACAACAAAAATTATATAAAATTTGACTCGTGTCTGATATGCAGATATAAATCGATACAAAAATGAATTTAAAGTAATCTATAATTTATGTCGGCGTCCATGGCGCAGTTCGTAGCGTCGCTGGCTACGGTTACGGATGTCTTGGGTTCGATTCCCGGTGCGGACGGTTTTCATAGATTGATCTTTCAATCGATTTATGGATTTCTGTTCGTAGTCTGAGTCCTCCCTCCCACCCATCACATCCTCACGGGGCGTAACGAGTGCGATTAGCTAACCACTAGTCCTGTCATAGCCCTATCCTTCTATCCCTACTCTCTTAAAAAAAAAGAGAGGTTGAGCAACTGATTAACAAGCAGTTCTCGTAGAAAAATTCTGTTAAGATACCTCCATTAGGAGACCATATGCTCCACATTGGGAGCGGACATTTATAGCAGAAAGAACATGTATAAATTTGTCTGTCTGTCGCAAGAATTCCTCCCAAACATTGAACAATAGCGACGTAAAATTTCCATTCCATGTCATTCCGGCTCCCGTTTCTAGGTCAACAATGCTATTTTCAAAAATTAACATTAATATTAATTGATGGGCTATATTTTAGTGTGTTAAGTGAAGTGTGGTCCACAATGATATTTTCAATTTTCAATTTCCGAATTCCAGCTATCAATATTAGCTAGCACCAAAATAACGATATAGTACCTCAGAAGCAAATATTTTTATTTCCGAAGTTTGCGTTTGGAAGTCCACAACCAGGGAGAAGGTGGGCAGTAAACCGAACAATTCTTTATATAGAACAAAAGCTTTATATCTTTGGAAGCGTGGTATATAAGCTGTCGTATTTTCTAGTAATGAGTTACATGCGTGTGATGTGGGAGAAAGTGAATATTGTGTGTGCAGTCGTAATGAATAAAGTATGAGGTTGAATCTAATCCCGGTGAAACTGGCTAGTAAATACTAGTTAACTTTAAACCAGTCGAGGCAAAATTAATACAAAAGACAACCAAAAAGATCAACCTTACCTTACGATAAAACTTTTTAAATCCCAACAAATTTTAAATCAGTCAAGTCGAAAAAGCTATATTTATTTAAAAGTCTTTTGGCTGCCGAATTGTTTTAAATCCAATTTATTCTTACAACCTTTCGAGAGGTTCTCGTTTGGTTTAGTGAAAACTTTTGATCTGCAAAGTGCTGAAAATTTTAGGGGGATGTTTGGATCAGACTGAAGGGGTTGGAATCCCAGCCATCGGCTCATACATAAAACATTAGCCGCTTTGACGCGTTGTGTAGCTGAAAACTAACTTACCGCTCTGGCAGTGGTATTAATAACTGGTACCAAAAAATATGTTATTTTGACTATGCCTTCACACTAGGTTTTCCAAATATTTGTCATTATCAACTATTCGAATATCAAATAGTCAAACTGAAACTATGCTAATATATTCGAATAGTTTCTGAAAATAATACAAAAAATTCGATTTGTATATTTAATAACAGAAAATTATACATACTAAAATAATAATTTAACAGTACATTAAAATTGGTAAGTAAAAAGCTCATCTAATATATAAAAATCTATGTGTTTTTGTTAGTAAATATTACACTGCTATACCATTAACCGTATTCCGATAAAACTTTGTCAAGTTATTGCTTGCACTTGCGCGATGACTATAAGCATAGTTCAATTAGGCCCGGTCAGGCCTAAGCCTAACTCTCAACATATTAATTTTCAACTTACAGTAGATCTTATTATATATAAAAATCAATCTCACAATCCAGATATATCTAAAATCTAAAATAAAGGATCAATTTCATACGAATAGCGACATTTTGGAAAACCTTCTGATTTATTCGTATACACACCAGACAGGAAAACAAAAAATATTCTGTGTCCAAAAGCACTTGAACCCGGGCTCGAACCGGGTAAGTCTATGAAATTTCGGCCTGTGCAGACCTCTAATCCAAAAGCAGTTCAATAAACAGAATTAAAACACAAACACTTTCTTTCTTTGAGTAGCATTGCAACGCATGCCGGGTACTAACTAGTTTATAATAAAAATAACATTTATTCTAAATTTAAATCACTGACATATATGATAAGAAACATACATATTATAATAATTTACTATTTCATCTTTTCCCACTTCTGTCAAATCCCAGATAGAAACAATTTAAATACAAATTCTAATATCGTTCTATTATATAACAATATTTAAAATTTACAGCTGCGTCAGATTACTGCAACTGCTTTTTTCAATTACTAAAATTACGGCATGCTTAAAGAGTTTTTTTTAGTGCCGAGTAATTCGTCAAACTCAAGTATAATGATATGATAAGATACTTAAAGTGCACGAGTTGGGTGAAGACAAAAAAAAACACTATTGTTTTAAACGGTTTTAAAATAGCATGATAAGATGTAATGCAATATATCTTCCATTTAAACATATCTTCAAAGTAAGTAAGAAGGCTACTAAACAAGTAGCACAGAAAAGTTAATAACTCATTCTAAAATTAAAAATCTAAATAAACGGGGATATAAATGAAGAAAATAAACGATTTGTTGATTTAATAACCTCTTTTGAATACTTAGTTTGGAAACTTTTGGAAAGTGATAGTATATCTCAGTAAAAATACATCTTAATGTACGTGAAAAATTGCTCAAAGAACAAATCAATATTATGTTTCATTACACTTTAATAAATTCGTTAGAACAAAAGCGATTGGATATTTCTGTACGTCAGAGACAGACGGATGCAACTCCATTTTTTGCGACAGTGATTTTTTGACGGATTCATCATATTAAAGGCATTATTTATTAGTAGCAGAGAGATGCAGGGCCTAACTGCTATAGTAAGAAAGATATACATAACATTAAGATGCTAGTGGAGTTTCATCTGAGTAGTTTATTATTGAAACTAATAATGCTTTAGGATGCAACTCCCTTTGCATCTCTCTGCCTCGCAATTACTTTGTGTTTATGGGTACACAAATATAAATAAATATATCTTTTTAAATGTAATATATATATATTTTTATTTATACAGATAAATTGTTTTATTTTCACTTTACTACAAAAAGTGAAATGAGATACAAATCCACAGTGACAAAATGCCTTTTGAAACAGAAGGATGCAAATCCTTAGTACTTTTTTATTTGTTACATATTACAGAAGAACTTTAATTGAATTACAATATAAAAAAAATAATAATCGAAATCTGTAGATTTACTTGGAAGTTATGAGTATTTATTCATAAAATAAATTGTTTTTAGGCTCTCCTGAACAATTGGGTATTTGGCAGTTGCATCCTTTTGCCTCTGAGATACAGATTTTATCATTTAGGATATCGACAGACGGTGTTAGATGGAATTTAAATATTAAATTTGAATCTTCTAAATGTCATTTGATTTAATCCAAGCGCAGATACCAGATGATGTGGAAAAGTAAAAGCTGGTTCGTTAGTAACAATAATTATGGACAGTGCAAAGTTCGAACGTTTCAAAAATGAATATTTGTTATGAAAAAGAAATAACTTTAAAATATTACAAATACATGTCATGAAGTACGAACATTTTTTCATAAATGTATGCATGAATTTGTATTCACTGCTTTTAAATACGCTAATAAATTGTTACGTACTGGCCTTCAAAAAAATCAATGAATAAAACATCATAAAATGTTATCGTTTTTTCAATTGGCTGCTCTGAACAGCTCTCGAATTGTAGTGGTTCACAAATCATGGCTTTTCACCCGTGTAATTCTATTCCACCAAACGAAAAAAATGTTTTACTTTATTTTGTCGTTTTACGATTGTTATTCTTTTATTTACTTATATAATATATAATTTTTATAAAAGTAATAGACGATTGAGTTTCCAAAATTTTTTTTCTGTATTATAATTTATTAAAACGGATCGTAAGTATACACAAAAGATAAATGTATTGCACACAAAAATGAAAAATCACTCTATCGAAAAAAAGTCACTTTTTATTTTGAGCATTTTAGGTTTTTAAATTTAATAGGTATAAATCAGTATGAAATGTAGTTATTATTAATTTAACTTCTTTATAATATTAATGCTGTTAAGATTGTCCATAATTTATTTTTGGGAAAATGTTAAAACATAATCGAAAAAAGTATTTAACATAGTAACACTTATCGATTTCATAGTCATAAACTTCTTTAAACTTTAGTAACTAAACAAGTCCATGACACTAATTTAACTATAAACAAACATCAACTGTGCAAGCCTTTGAGGAAAAATTACGATATTAGAAAGAAAGATAGGTTGATAAATTTCGAACAGTGTGATAAGCTTCAACTTATGTCTAGTGTGCTGATAATGATGTGGTATTTTACTTCAGTCAAAACACGCCAGTTTAGTCAAAGTCATCTTTATTGCAGTTAGTTGTTGTACATACACAGAATTTGATAATTTACAATTCAAAATAAAAAAACATGTCTTCCAAAATTTAAGTTTTGGATAAACTATCTTTTTTAAGATCACTTCCTCAATATCATAACTATAAAGAAGAAAATATTAATCGATAATTTTATTCACTACACTTAAAGTGTAAGGCCCATAACAGCAGCTTCTTCAACCCTGGCTGTGGATAAAATAAAAACACAACATGCTGACGGGCTCATAGTTACTAAATAAACATCATTAATACACTATACATGAAATATGCTTTTATAATTAAATGGAAAAAGCTCCATTCATTTATCATATTGCATCTGATTCGATTTAAAGCGTGATTAAATAATCTCGATTTATTTACTCAATATTTCATGTAAGATCCAGGATTTAGGTGTTTACAGTGATTTTACAATGAAGTTTTTTACGTCATCATTGTGGAACTCCTAATATAGAATATTAAATAAAATTGATTTACTAGAGCTTGTTGTAGTTAAGTTGCCAAACATATGTTTATCAAGTAGGATAAAGATAATGTGTAATAATTTAAGACATCGACTGAGGGTGCTTGATGGAGTTTCAATATTAAATTTGGATTATTGAGATTTTGTACACTTCCATGTATTTTGTCACTAACGACCCGGGTTTCGCCTTTCGGCATCTTCAGGCATTCGAGCACACGAATGGACTCGAACTGAGTGTGCTCGAATGCCTGAAGATGCCGAAAGGCGAAACCCGGGTCGTTAGTGACAAAATACATGGAAGTGTACAAAATCTCAATAATCCAAATTTAATAATGTGTAATGTTTTAGGATTGGATAGAAGGTGATTGAGATAAAATATAAAGATAACAGGAATCCATGTGTTTGGACACAAATGGACAAGTCAATAAATGAACCTGACCGTTCTTAGGCTCACCGGAGAAGACCCGATAATGTTTACCAATTGGCTGTAGAACTGGCATGTAATATAAAAACGTCTATTTACAATCTTATAAGAGAAAACAGTAAATTTTCCATCAAACGTACATTCATTCAATGTAAAATTTAAATCATCAGTTCGAATTAATCCGTGAACTTGAATGCCGAAGATACACAATTGCAAAACACGGTTTGTTTGAAACAAGTATTATAAAAATGGACAAAAATGTTAGTACATTAAGCAGCCTCAGGCGATATATTAAAATTATTTTACACTTATGTTTATTGGCAATAAAATAATGTTTGTAATTTTAATATTCAGGTATAGAAACTGAATAGTTTACAATCACACCGGTGTTACCCTCGAACATCCCTCGTGGAAGAGTAGGGAAATATCTCGGACTTGACATGTTTGTTTTACCTTGATCCGGGCCAGTTTTTCAAACTGTTATGTGAACTGCCATAAATCACGAAACTGGGGTAAATAAAGAGGGACCGTTGGGCTTTTCGCGTGTTTCCGTGTTATTATTGTTGATCATATAGACCTGTCATTTTGACCCTTGGCTGTGAATGTGAAACAAATGGCTTTTGCAATTTTGTTATATATTATCAACCGCCGTTATCTGTTCCCATTATTACAAATTCTGCGTTATGTATTCTTTGACATTGTATGCTTTAACCCGAAATAGTTGACGGCTTGTTTATTTGGCTTAGCATTTGTCTTTGTAGTACACCGGTAATCAATTATATTAAACTAGAATAAAAAAATTAATGAAAATTTATCATTTTTTGGAAATTTATGAATAAACTAGTATTTTTTACCCGGCTTGACCCAAGATATAGAACATTAGGTTATAAAATTTAGACGTTGGCTAGCTAATGTTGAAATATGAAAATATCACCGTCAACTGAACACCTTTTGTTACACCCACAAAACATAATCCACCAATTAATAATAACGTTAAGAGTTAAAACCAGCTAAAATAAAAGAAGAATTTTGCCACCTGCACTCTTCCCGATAGCCAGCTTGTTGTTCTGCATTTAATAATGGCTCCTGCAGTAATACAAATTAAACATACGATCAGAGTCATACGCTAATTCTTGATGACGATTCCAGATGCAAACCAAGTTGTACGAATTTTCGACTCACTTTCTACCAAATCACAAATATGAAACTCAATATGTAACACAAATATCTACGTTCGCGTTACTATCTCAACTGTTACTTGCAGAATATATTAGTATTGAACTGTTGCTAGGCGACTATTATTATTACTTTTGTCATCCCGAATTGAATCGTCAACAATACAGCGTTTTCAGCTTTAGGTTAAAAGTTAAATGTTGAGAGTTGAAAGTTGAAAATACTGGAGTTTAACTAACAATTGCAACTCAAATGACGTGTGAAAAATTTACGTCGCTAATGTGCGCCGTTTGGGAGGAGTTGTTGTGACCGACAGACATACAAAAATACATATGTCTACATGTATCTTGTGCTATATAGCAGAGATAGTAAAAGTGTATTTCTACAAAAATTAATTTACTTTCAAACTTACTCATGAATCACTGCTGTATTATGATAAAACTTTATTAGACAAAATTAGCAGCATGACGATTTATTAGTATAATAATGTATCGGGTATATTTATGTTTTTTTAGTAGTAAAGTAGCTTATTTTTTTTATCCCTTACTTGTGTGTACACAACTACTTTATGCTTCCATGTAAAGTTGTCTTTTAAGACATATAATCAGAGGGTTCATTCAGTATGAGTCTTAAGAGATACTTTGATATAAATGAAATTCAACAAAAATATTAGAAGGCACCGAATGAAATATAATTTCATATGGTGCGATAAATCCAACTGAAAAAATTTAGTATTAAAGTCTTTTATCGATCGTGTAATTTTAAAAAGAACATTTTTAATACAGTAATAATATATCTATATTTTCAAAAATGAATGTCTGTTTGTTGGTTTGTTGGTTTGGCTGGATATTATAGGCTCCTAAACTACTCAACCGATCGCTACGAAACTTTCAGGAAGGACTTATTGTGATCATGCCGGGAAATATTATATAAAATAAATGTTTGTTTGTCCTTTACGCGTTCCTTTACCATTCATACGATTTCGATGAAACTTCGGTGAGTTGTTGGGCACACACCCGTGAAGGGTTCTGAAGAAAATAATTGAAAATCTAAAATTGAAAAAAAGAATCGAATACGTACATACAGCGATATTTAAGAAAAACCTTCTGATTTATTCATGTACGCACCAGAAAAAAACAAAAATATTGTGTTATAACAAGTGTGATATTAAAACTCGGGTTCGGGTCGGGCCAGACCTGAAGATGATGGGCTCGAACCGGGTAAGTTTATGAAATTTCGTCCTGTGCAGACCTCTAATCCAAAAGCAGTTCAATAAACAAAATTAAAACACAAACCCTTTCTTTCTTTGAGTGGCATTGCAACGCATGCCGGGTACTCACTAGTATCTAATAAATTTACCTATGCTTCAATTATTCAACGACCTTGACCACTGCAGCACGAACCTGGCAGAATAATGCAATATGTAGAAATTATTAAAAAAAGTCATCATCTGTGTTGCAGTTCCCCGGCAATCAATTCCCGGTGAGGACAGTTTTCATAAATTGATCTCTTAATCAATTTATGGATTTCTGTTAGTAATCTGAGTGTTTCTGATGTCTAAAACTCCCTCCTCCACGCACCCATCCGACCTTCACGGGGCGTAGTGAGAGCGATTAGCCAAACCAGTAGTCCTGTCCTAGCCATATTCTTCTTTCCCTACTCTCTTCGTAAAAAGGGAGGTTGAGCAACTGAGTAACAAACAGTTCTCATAGAAAAATTCTGTTGAGATACCTCCATTAGGAGACCATATGCTCCACGTTGGGAAGGGACATGAAAAAATAAAACAAAAAAAAAATAAGCAAAAAAATTTAAACAAACCCTTCATGAGAATATTGATATGTTTTTCCATTATTTACTTTTTTGTATTATCCTTATGACAATTTATAAAAGAAATTTTTTCAATATATCAAGCGTCTAGCAAAATAAACAAAATTCACTGAAATTTAAATTCTCCTCAAAGGCTCAATGCAAAAACAAAATACATGTTTTTCAATAGAAATCTTTCAACTTGATTCACATCCATACGTTTCAAAATTTATTACGTGTACCATATAAGAATATTACATTGTTTTATTGTTTGTGACTGAGCAGACTGATACTCGACATCGATTTGTTCAACAGTAATATTTCCGACTTAAGTTTTTTGCTAGAAAGGCGATGTAAATATTTGTTTCTAGGAAGATCGATTTATTTATCTCTTTGACTATATTTATATTATAAATACATATTTTGCTTGCCAAAAAGCTCCTGCTTGAAAAAAAACAATGATTTTGGTTTTAATAAGACTATGACTGATAAAAAATGTTCTATTTTGCAAATTAATTTCGATATTTTACTGAGCCTAACAATAAAATTACGAACATACTCTTATGAAATGTTTGGTTGAATAATAATAATATTTATACATATATTGAAATGATTTCAATATAAATATTTCAGTTAATTTTTTAATTGCTAATTAACAAGACGATGAATCTTTACATACAAACAGTAGCATTATTATAATAATGTTATTTTTCTTTGCTAAATATAATTGAATAACGTGTTTCTATGAATACGTTTTTTTTATAAAAAGCTTGTCTCCAATAAACTATCTAGAATTATCATTCATTTTGTAGATAAAGTTGTATATTATTTGAAGAACTATAGTCGGCATTACTTTTTTTTTAAATAAAATAATCTTTTGAGAAGACCGAATCGATGAGAGGTGAATGTTTGATTATCAACGTCCGGGAGGTTTGGGATCTCAAGCAAACACCATTTCAAATCCAGTTCATCTCTTATTTAATTAACGAATTGCGGTGGTTTATTACACAAAAATATTACTAACACATAAAATTGAGTCTACATTTATATTTACTTAATACATGAATTTCCCAACGATTTTATATTTAAATTAAGTCCAATTTCAAAACAAACAAAAACAATTTATAATGACTGCGACGCAGCAGCTATGCCGGCCATCCTTAAATGGCGCAGCCCCTCAGTCGACTGTCTGCAAAACAAAAATCAGACTGTTGGCTTTCAAAACTGTTGGCGCCCACCTTTTTTGTCAATAATAGACTCGTCCAGCGGTCGTGTCTCTCAGCGGTTAGCAACCGATCGCTCTTTACGACAACAATCGGTTCGATTACCAATAACCATTGCAATTAAAGCTGGGCGATGTCAGTTATGGATCCTAATGAAACTTTAGCTCAACAAACAAAACCAGTGTGTGTCACTTTCTTAGTCTTCTGATAATATATCAAAAAAATGTTTTATAAAGCATTTCTATACTACCCAATTTATCTATGTTAATTGTAGCATTAAAATTCTTGAAATCAGGATATTATATATCAAAGAATATTAAGTATTGCTTGTGAGTGAATGATTAATTTGTATCCACTAAAATTATTCAGAAAAACAATTTCATATCAAAACGAATTCAAATCATATAGTCATAATTCAGCCTTAATATATAAATATATATTACAATTAACTTCAACTATGTTTTACATGAAATATTGTATAGATTTAGGTTATATTATTTGATAAGACATTATGGGTCTTGGTTTGAAAATTTAGGCATATGCCAATTGTACACATTGGTACAATCGTGTTTAACCTTCCTGTTTCAAAACTAAAAAAATCCCTTTGGATCTCATGCAGTCAAATTGCGTTACCGTGTGGGGCTTGTCATATAAACGTATTTTTAAAGCGAAATGACAATTTAAAAAAGTGAAATATGATTTCATGAAAGTAATTATTTTACATCATATTTTGAGTGTTAAACTTGAAATACATATCAAACTATGCGAAATTATCGAGAGATGCAAGAATCGAAAATCTTCATAGCAGAACAGGCTTCATAGAAAATGAAAGGTCAAGAAGATCACAAAAAATCCCAGTAGAAACCTAAATGATGTTATCACAATTAAGTGTATAGCAACTAAGTATTAGATATCTGCTCTTAAGACACTCTTAGCAATCATTTAAAGCACTGAATGCTGCTATGTTACAAAATACGCCCAGTAATAGTTGTAATTCCGTCGCGTGTGGAATACCCTGGTTATAAATAGAGAGTGGTTGATTTTTTCCTAATAACTTCCACTAAGGTATGGCTTAAATAACAAATTATTAATATTTATGTTACTCATTCACTTACTTCTTTGAATAATATTTTTTTTCTTAAAATTTGTCACATTCGATATTAAATTCTTCTAAATAAAATTGTTTTGAATTTTATTTATTACATCATTTTTCCGCCACTTTCGCCGAGCAGTAGGAATGAAGCTTTATGGGTTCCTTTTTTTCACTTTGAAAAATGGTATTATATTTTGTAGCATACACTTTTTATGATCATCAACTGGTTGGATGCTTTAAGAGGTTTTTCCTACGTGTGCTTTCAGACCATACATTCAAAATTGTGATTTCAATCTCTTTTTTTTGGATAGGTATTTAAATATTATTATTGAGTTAGTTACGATTGTGTAATATGTATATTGAATTAGGTAAAATATTTGAATACAAGTTTTTTTTATACGATATTTTCTATAAATTGAAAAAACACTACATTCTATATGTAATAACTTAAAATTTGTACTTATTTTATTCTCTTTTGAACATTTACCATTTTAGCTAATTGCCAATGTACAGAATATATTCATCGATAGTCCAGTTCAATAGGAAGATAAGTAAAAATTTTATGTTTTGAGTTAAGTTATTCATTATATTCGAATACCGCTCATTTACATTTCCACAAAAGTACAGCCTGTAAAATGTTTAAGTTTTCTCTCAAACGGCAGATATTTGCACAAGAAAATCGCAAAAAATAAATAATTTCTCATTACTATATACATACATCTCAAAATATCGTATTTCGAAAATATCCTTTTGTGAATCGTGGCGTTTCATAAAGGAACAACCTTTAATCCTAAAACTATAAACTACTGACCACCTATTTGAATTAAAAAGTAAAACAAATAATACGCCATCACTTTTACGAATCAGTTTAGATGAGTCAAAAGTTTCATATACATGCATATCGAAATATCGTATTCTGGAAATATATTTTTGTGAATCGTGACGTTCTATAAAGAAACAATCTTTAATATTAAAACTATAAACTATTCACCAGCTATTTTAATAAAAAAGTAATCCAAATAATAAACCATCAATTTTTACGAGTCAGTTAAGGTGAGTCAAAACTTTGATCGGCCATATCTCAAAACTACCAATTTCTAGTTGTATCACTATGGAACTAGGCCATCGACATATTTAAATAACTCAGTTTGAAATCACACAAATATACAAGTGAAACGTTATTATAAATATGCATACTCAAGATATCAATATTTCTATGACATTGTGGCAAAAGCTGATTCGTCCGTTTTTGTCATTTTTGGTTTATTCTCACAATAAAATATTTGTCAGCATGTGCTAGCAAAATTCGGTATGCTAGTCATTATTCATGAAGAAGATCCATTTAATAAGTGTATTATTCATTAGGAAGTATTCTTTTAATTTGAGTTTCCGATAACTTACCATAGTTCTTAATCTTTCTGCTATAAGCTTAGGTTAAATTAACATATCAACTTATCCCATGTTCTGTACCAGGACTGATAACTTTCAAAACACTGAAGGGAGCAATGATTGTCATTTGGGGATGTAATAGAAAGGTTTGATTATTTTTAAATTAGTAATGAATATTAGAGCTTTACGTAATATCGGTGATTTAATTACAAATTTTTGTTTTGTTACACAATTGCTCAAAAGACTACCCGCTTAATATTAATCAATTCACAAATGGTACACGGTATGTTGTCGACAATTCTTTAAAAGTGCTTTAAATTGTACACACAACATTTTGATGGCAATTTCATTATTATATTTTAAAATATCATCTACGTAATGATAATAAATCTATTTATGTTTATTATACAAATTATCATCCTTCGTTTCTTGGCTTATTGGTTGAGGACTGACCCAACAGCGTTTTAAAACCAGCTTGATGACCTACAAACTTCAACACAAACTATAATAATTCATCCTCATTATATATTTTAGAAGAAATATTTACTTAATTATAATTAAAATTTACTTAATTATCTTCGTTTCCATTTAATTATATTAACTCTTTCAGATTTTAATGCTGTTTTATATTGTATCACATTGTTATTCAAAACGAAAAGACAGTATTATAAGCAAACTATGTATACAATTTTTTACATAAAAACAAAATCTTAGAAATGTTTAACACAAAGCTGTTTCAAAAATGTAGCTGTGTATATTTAGTATTTGAGACACATGTTTTATTATATCTACATACATCTACGTTACAATATAAACTCTTGCTCGACAATATTAATAACGCGACACCACGAAAGTGAAACATAAATCATTTCAAAATGGATTTCGCGCCTTAGCATGCTTTCTAAAAACATGAGTGTTGTTTTATGCGTGTATGTTTAAAATGTAGGTTGGAAATCAAAAGACTTTAAAAAGAAGAATGTAACCATACGTTTTTCACCAACAGTAGTCTTTCAAAAATATCAGAATAATAAGCATACCTTAACTAATTTGGATTATTGAGATTTTGTACACTTCCATGTATTTTGTCACTAACGACCCGGGTTTCGCCTTTCGGCATCTTCAGGCATTCGAGCACACGAATGGACTCGAACTGAGAGACAGTAAACAGTGTCTAACGTTTATATAGAAGATACAAATGCGACAAATATTATTTACGAGGTAAGATATTATACGTCTGAGAGTCACACTGATACCTGAGTTAAAATTTCGGTAATCGCCCTAATCCTTATTTTGTAAACACCATATTAACAGGGTCGCTAGTGACAAAATACATGGAAGTGTACAAAATCTCAATAATCCAAATTTGATATTGAAATTCCATCAAGCACCCTCAGTCGATGTCTTAAATTATATCTTAAATTACTTAAATTATACCTTAATTAGTTTAGACTCTTAAGAACGCAAGTATTTTATAATTTAAGACATCGACTGAGGGTGCTTGATGAAATTTCAACTTCATGTTTGAATTATTGAGATTTTGTACATTCGAGCATTTAGGTATTCGAGCGCACGAGTGGACTCAAACTAACTCAAACGTACAGTTTATAACGATTATATACAAAATAAAACAGGACAAATCTTATCGCTGTGTCTAAGAAATTAACATCTGAACTAGTGACCACCTTACGACTGAACAGAGGGGTTTTTTAAATGCAATTCCAAGAAATCCCAATTTCAAGTTAGACTGACCATGGACCGATGTATTAATGTGGGAAATTTATTACTTTGATTGTTAATTTATGTTCGATTGTTATTATAGAGGAGAGTTTGGAAGCTTCAGTTGTTCGTTCAAAATTGGTAAAGAATTTAACTGGGCTCTATTGATGCAAGTATTTTACTTTTAAGGTATTAACTGTCTATTCTTGGGACTTAAATAAAAAAAAAACAATTCTTTTGTACTGCTTCTATGCGTTGATTCATGAACTAAGACAATAATTTACCGGTAATCAAACAAATTATTATATAAACAAAATTATAATATATATTCTACGGTTAAAATATTAAGGACCTCTTACGGATCGATAAATAAAAATTCATTATCTGAGCGAAATATAATAATTCTCACTAATGCGTAAATATTCATTTAACAAAATAGTAGATAGGGAGTTTTTTAAAAGAAAATAGGAAACCATTTAAAAATAATGAAATATTAAATATGTAATCAACATTAACAGTAAACAGCCATGGTAAATGTAGAATGAAAATTAGCTAAGAGCATCTAAAATAAATATCTGAAAATAAGTATTTTAAACTCGTTGCTGTAGTTTAAGAGAAAAATGCTTCAGTATAGAAATTAAAGATTGCAATTCGTTATGTTTAAAATGATAGCATTGTATTGAAGATTTTCTGTGTAAATCTACGAAATAAAAATGTTTGAATAATTTATGTAGATACTAAAGGAAAATTTTGTGCTCATGTTAAATTAAAATAGAAATGATTTTGATATAAGATTGGTACTATAAAGATGTTAGCTAATAAGCTGAAATCAAATTCGTGACAATTATTTAATCAGTACTGCTGTACGATGTAAAGTGAAAAAGAGAGTTCATCAAAAATCCTTGTAAATGTTGTTATGAGACGTAATTTCAGCTTTTTAGGAGGAGGAGAAAAGTGTCAGCTTGATAATTTTTATTTCGTCCATATCACCCTTCCAGTATAAAAACAACCATAACTGTAAATTCATAGTTTTGAGATAATCGCATTTGAAGTTTTTCAACCACCAAAAATAATACTCTTTTCAGATCAAATATCTCAGAAACGAAGATATTTTTTTTGTTTCCACAATGAAATAGTGTGTTTCAATCTATTTTAATTTCAACAAAAAAATATGAAAATATCACGACATGTGTTGTTTCTTTAATTGTAAATATTTCAAATTTGTTAAATATATTAAGCATCAAAAATTAATAGAAGTGACTAGCAGTAGTAATGTTTTTGCACTACAGTGTGAATTCTACGGAATTTTTAACAATTAAAACAGAAAATCACTATTTTTAATCACTTATGGTTTTTTTTTTTACTAGATGGGAGACTATTTGCAAGTAAGTAATATTTATTAATAGTACATCAAGGAATTAATCTATGCTTTGTCAAATTCATGAGGATTTTCCGATGATGTCCGTGGCTTTAGCACATTAAAGGCTTATTTATTTACAAAATTATACAATAATACGAAAAATTATTTCATTTATTTAAAGTGTAATATAATTATGAAGGACTTTTGATATAAGTAATCCAGAAAACAACAATTCTCTCGAGCGATTACTCTCGTATTATTTTCATTGGGAAACTCAGCACACTGTTTAGAAAGTTTCAAGTGAATATTCGCGATATTAGCATAGCAAATTTTCCAACAGAATTGAACAAATTTTCAATTAAACCTTCGCGTATGTAGTTTTGGAACAGTTGTTGTATTTTAATTAAAGGTAAAAAGCAAATTATTTACAAAGTGGTTTAAATTTTCTCAATTCAATTAGTGAAGCGTGTAGGTTTCTTCTATTCTCCATTTTAAACGAACCCTTTAGCTGAGCAATAGTTTAATTTAAAGGTGTTTAGTCAATACGATACACTCACGTAACTAAAATTTGTTCCAAAGTTACTCATTAATTCATTCATGCATGCAAATTTATTAATTCATGTCGGTATTCACTAGGCTTGTACCCAGAACCTTCTAAGCACTAATTAGAGCTTTGACCGCTAGACCAGAGATTGGCAAACCACGTATCGTGTGCTCTTCTTCAATATATCATTTTGTGGAAATGTTAATATTCACGTAGGCAATAAATCCCATTCTCGAATTTTATGAAAATTATATTAAGATACTGAATAACTCATTATTATATGAAGTCATGCCTAAAATTAACAAGATATACCATACCAAACATTCTAATAAATAGCAAAATCAAAGTTCATGTTAGTTTGAATTAAATATAACGGATTAATGAATAAATAAAATTTCATCTTAGTAAATTAATTAAATATTTTCTTTTGGATTTAAAGTTTCACTACTCCTACCCTAGACTGCAGAGGTCAACGATGGTCATAATGACAATAATAAAATTTTTCTTTCCCCGTGTCCGCTACCAACGTGGAGCATATGGTCTCCTAATGGAGGTATCTCAACAGATTTTTTCCATGAGAACTGCTTGTTGCTCAGTTGCTCAACTTATCTTATTTTTTATAGAGAGTAGGAATAGAAATATATGGCTAAAACAGGTCTAGTGGATAGCTAATCGCTCTCACTACGCCCCGTTTTTGAGGTTTGACTATTATCATTTTTGAATTAAAAAAATTCCAACGTCGTTTTTCAATCGACTTATTTGTATATATCTTGAATGTTCTGGCAGAAGATACAAACTGAAAAATTGAGTAATTGGACTTTGAAGTTTGTCAAATGTTTGAAATGCCATAAATTTTTCATTTTGTTTGTTTGTAAAAAACTGTTTTTTAAGTAAAAACATATTTTATAAAAATAAGTTTGTTCTTCCATACGATAGAATTTTAAATAAGGAACATTTTGTTATCTCTAACTCAATATGTCATTTTTTTGATTTAGTGTTTTCTTTCAGAACACCTACGATATAATGTAAGGTGATGTTTAGAACACCCACACTTTTATCTTCACTCTCTCCGAAAAAAATATTTTAGGGTGTATCTCTTATTTAGGTATATCTTCGGATTCGTGGTGCAGTGGTTAACGACGTTGGATTCGGTTACGGAACTAACGGGTTCAATACGAACAGTTTCATTAATTTATTTTGCAGTCGATTTACGGATGCCTGTTCGTAAACGTTAATCTTTTTGATGTCTATAATTCCCTCTTACCCATCTAGTCCTAAAAACATTGCTTAGCGAGAGCTATTAACTTACCACGAATTCTGTCCTTACCTTATCCTTTTATTGTTTATAAATTGATTTTTAAATCGATTTATAAATTCTTCAAACTTACACCAACATTACGAGCAATCGTTGGTAAGAATTTAAATTTTGTTAATGATTCAAAGGCAATCATTCTCGTATGGGGTTTTTTTTTGTAAGTGTTTTTTTTCCCCCACACAAAACCTTCAGCTGACAGAATATTTTTAGAAAGCAGTACTTAGCTAGTAACTACTTAGCTTACATGCGGTAAAGATATATAAAGACCTAGCCTGTACCCACCTTAGCACTCACTGTAGCCAGGAAACTAGGAGCCCGCTTGACGGATTCTATATAATAGTTTCAGTAGGAAAATAGAGGTAGATAAATATTGATTTCTGTTTTAAGGCGCGGATGTATGTGAAGTCGAGAATTCCCTTCCAGCCATCCGATATTAAAAATGAAGATTAGCGAGAGTGATCAGCTAACCACTAGACTTGTACCAGCTTTATTCTTCCTTACCTACTCTCTTCGAAAAAAAGAGGTTGAACAACTGAGTAACAGGCAGTTCTGGTATAAAAAAACTTCTGTTGAGAAACCTCTATTACATGAGAGTTTATATACTCCACATTGGAAAAGGAATAAAAAGCTCCGTATTAGGAGCGGACATGTTTTTAAAAATATATATTGATAATAATTTAAAAAATAACGAAACCGCTCTATACAAAATATGAAATCGCTAAAATAGTCCGTCATGCCAATTAATGTTTTTTCTTTCGAGATAAAAAGAACGGAATCGTCTTTTCACTTTTTCCTCTACCCGAATAAACAAAAAATGTCTCATCTCTAAATGAAATGGGACGTTTATTTTTGACTCCATTTTATGATCACGCTTTCTGTCATCCCTTACCTTTGCCGGGAGCGTATATGTGTGAGTGATGTCACATATTTGCTACTCCATACGGAACCGAATGAGATTTTTTCTGAATATATCGACGGAGACAAGGTAAGATTTTGTAGTTGAACATCATTATTATAGAATATCAAGATAGGTTAGTATTTAGTTCTTCAAGAACAATTATTATCAAATATTACTTACAGTCATTTTGGCATAGCTTTTGATGACTGCGTATATCAAATTTGTAGGGATACATAACGCCGCAGATTCGCGAAATGTGAAATCCGAGAAAATGTTTTGTCTTCGGTCAGCGAAAGTTATAATTGTTTTTAAAGAGAAAAATTTCAATAAAATGACACTTATATCAAGTATCATTTCAAACAACAACAGTTACAAAATGCGATAAGACTGAGTGCAAAGATAAGTAAATACGTGATTGTAAAAAGAGACCGTCTGCAAGCGCGAGAATCATCAGTCTCTCGCCAACCTCCGATCGTGTAACATCAACTACAAACTGCACTACCGGCCACGACATCATCATCATTCGTCTTGTGGTTTAATCACGTCAATATTCAACATTGAAATCACATATTCCTAAAAATTTATAAAATTACAACAAAAGAATTGTGTCGTATTTCGAGGCTATACTGACAGAAGGCATTAAGTCATTAAAACCAGTTCTAATATAATTGCATTTAGGGCTTAATTTTTTTTCTATTTACTCTCTCTCCCAAGTAGAATTATTTGTTTTTGAAAACGTTTTTTTGTACGTCATAAAGAATAAAGAATAATGTTTTTGGTATAAAACTCATAGGCTATCGATCTGACGCTAATGCCCTTTACAAAAAAAGCTTAATGCCATCATTGTATCATGTAGGATCGTAGAAAGTTTTAAATATAAGACCCATTTCAGCCCTAGTTTCTTTGCGCTTTGTTTTAGACGTAAATCCATTTTTTCCACAATTCAAAAATGTTAGGATAGATAATTTCTATTTTGGCGCAACAAAAAAAATACTTTATTAGAACAAATATATTTCATAACTTGATTATTATTTCTGTTTATTCTATCAACATCGCCGAGGAGCTTGGCCATGAATACACCAGCTGCGTAATACAGAAAACGTACTTGATAATAATATATTATATCAGCACGATTTTAACGTGACATATTTTAGTATTAGTCTTAAATAAGTGTGCCCCTTACTGGTTTGTAGCATCGCTCAGAAGTATTTGTCTTCTTGAATAGCGACAGTTTGTAAAGGGAACACGAAGCAAACTAGCGATTCTATGAAAACATTGTGCTACGTAAGTAATGTGTAACCGCGCACATCTCTGAAGATTCAATGTGTGGGTGTCTCTTTATGGAAATTTGCTAACATACGTATGTATACATGAGAGACTATTCAGAAATGTCAAGGGGATCTTTGAAGCAGTGCCGGATATACAGTATTCTTCGGTAATCGTACCGTTTAATTGTTTGATTAATCACGATCTGCAGTTATTAATAAAAAAAAATGTCTTCTCTAGATGCCATATTCAATCGAGTGTTTTCAAGAATTTTGTATAGAAATGTAAGATTACCAAAACCTCGAAAATTGAGCCACCTACAAAGGTTTTGTTGCGTATACGATGTTCTTTCTACGTTCTTCTCTACTGTCAGTATTTACTCTTTGCGAGAAGAATAAAACTCATTTGTGTTTCTCATTGCAGGTCTTATAACCAAGTGAGTACATTGGTATCAAAGACGGACATAAGCCATCTATGAAAATGTAGTTCATCAAGTCCGGCAGCCATGACACTTTAAAGTAAACTCTAGCTCTGTGATTGGTCAACGTGTGGACTATTTGTCAATTCGTGGATCGAAATCAGTGGACATATGTCCACTGATTTCGCGAAAATGGATGTTCAGTGTCCGCTTTTGAAACTATTTACGAACTTCAAACTCAAAAATATATAGATACTGGTAGTCACTTAATCAAATGTCATAATGATCAATCAATAGCTACAGATGAAGCAATTTGCTTGCACTTTTAATGAATTAGGCAGAATTTTACACATTTCATATAATAAGGAATTTCATACATTCGACACAACATATACACGACTTAAGATACGAGGCGAGGATGGCTGATGTCTACCCATCTCTATTATAAGCATTAAATTTTAAATGGTATATTTAACGTGTAGAAAACTATTCCAACTAACGAGAAATGTATTCACTGAAATATTTCACTTAACCACAAGCAAAATTACAAATTATTTTCTTGATGTCTTACGCTGTTCATTTATTATATTGCTGTACTGTAAAATGAAAGTCAACCGCTTGTTTGGTATTCATAAAACAGTTGATTCAAAACACTAATGGCATGGCCAGTAATTTAGTTACCTGAGTTGCATAGCCATGGCAAGTAGAAACTCGTTCAGTCACTGTTTTGGGACATCAAGTTTATCATATTCTAAAATTTAACGAACCGCATATCCGTTCTTTCGTTTCCTTCCAACTAATTTGTGATGACACATTTAGTAACTTACTTAGTAACTTATACAAATGCAATCATAACAAAGCTATTTATATACAATTGATTGATAGTAAGTACAAGGTATATAAAACAGTTGATTAATGAACTAAGACAAGGATTTACAGGTAATCAAACAAATTATTATTTAGTCTACAGTTAAAATGTAAAGTATCTCTTACAAGTCAATAAATACTTATCTGAAATCGAAAATAAAGCTACATTCAAATCCATAAACTAATCAAAATTTTAATGAGTTTAAACTAATGCGTAAACATTCATTAAGCAAAATAGCAGATTGGAAATTTTCAAAACAAATTAGTGAACTTTTCAAAAAAATTAATAAAAAATCGTTAATCTGTAAGAGGTCTTTAACATTTTTATTGTATACTATTTAATTTCGTTTATTTATAATTTTTTTGAGAACCTGAAATTTTTGGTCCTAGTTCATGAACAAACTACTTAATATACCTTGTAATTGTTAACATTCAAATGTATATAAATAGCTTTGTTATGATTTTATTTTTATCAGATGATAATACTCGCAATGAGCAAAACCGATCATGATCATTATAAACATGCATAAATAGTACAAACAAATTGTGTTTTATTTGAAAAAAAGTGTTTAATACGAAGTGAAATACCACGTAATCTCTTAGAAAGTTGTACCGGGTAGATAATTGAAATATTAATTTTATTTCAAAACTGTTAACAAATAGATAATAAGACTTGTCATAATAAGACTGTCAATGTCTAATATTATTATTATATAATAACAAAATTGGTTGAAATGAAAACATCATTCCAAAAGACGGCATTCTATTTATTAATCAATCAAATCTTCTATCAAAGCGATGTTAAAATTTACATTCAGTATTATCAAATTTAAACCAATCTAGAAAACCATTCATCTTATCTATTCGAATTATTTTCTTCCTGTAAACTGAAAGCTTAAAATAATTTACATGTCATTGGAAATAACGACCCTGTTTCTCACACCGATATTAATTATATCGGTGCGAAAATTATCTTGCGTTTCGCAACTTCCCCATCTAGCATGACATACGCATTAGCAAATGTAATAAATATACACTCCGTATAAATTTACTAAGGTATTATTAAAAAAATAGGAAACACATATTTAGATGATAGAAAATAATGTATTCATTTTTAGATAACGTTAAATAATTACTATTTTTGGAAGTTTTTTATCTTTAGATAAAAGAAAATGTGCGATTCTCAATAATAAACGGGTTTTTTACATGATCGGAGAATAAATCGATACGCAAATTTTATTAAAACAACTGTGTCAAACAGAAACACAAGGTCAAAGAATTCATGTTTACTATTTAACTATAGTATTATCAACATTACTTGACCGTCGCCGAATTTGGAACTAGAATGGTCAGCTTAGAATAAATTTCTTCAATTTTATGCAAAATAAATATCTCGTCTAGTTTTAATAACCGTCGATAAAATATCAGTTTTGAAATTTATTGAAGTTTCAGTTCTGGTTGGTCTCACTAGCGGCCAAGTTAAATTGGTACATCCACATATTTTTTTACCCGGCGTCTCCCAAGATAGGCGTAGCTTATATTAGTTCATCTAACACTTTTCTCTTCGTTGATTGAATTAGCATTTATTTGGTAGGACTCCATCATAGTAAGGCAAAGTATTTAGTACTACAAAATTTTATTAGGTAGTTGATAGCTATTTCAGCTTAACGCCGTCGTCAGAACTATACTTAAACACTTACTACCCCTACTTAAACCATTACAAGATGGTCATGTAATTACGAATAATCAATAAAATTTGAATAATTAACAACAGCCCGTAAGCTCCTTTTCCAAAAACACATCTAGCACGTTAAATAATTTAATTTTTAATAAATATTATATTTGAATACGTGAGATAACATAATATTGTCTATCTCTTCTTAATAGTATACATAGCTAAGCTAAATAAGTTTAACTATAGTTCTGACGATGGCGTTAAGCCAAAATATTCAATAAAATCAACTAGCTAATAAAAATTTAAAAAATGAATACTTCGATATTTTACCCTATTACTTTTCTCTTTTTTTTAGATATCTTTTAAAAGGGTTTCAATTTTTTATAGTTTTAAATAATGGATAATTTTCCGCTCAATCTTTTGATTTTTACAAATTTTACGATTTACACAAAATTTTATTATCATTTGTGTCATTTGAATTGTAATAAACGTATATTTAGTCGCTTAACAAAGTCAACACAGATTGAGTTGTTATGACGACATGACGGATTATTTTAGTATGGAGCGGTTGCTAAGCAACTATTTGTTTTAACTTTTTCTGTTGCTTTTAATTGAGACGTCAAAAATATAGCGTTTTTAGTTGAATTGAAAGTTGAAAATATGCCCAGTTGACCTAGAAATGGCAGCCAGAATGACATGTGAAAATTTCACCTCGCTACTGTACACCGTTTGAGAGAGATGTATTTTGTACTGTAGGGTATATTGCATGATCATTTTTGTATGTCATACAAATTAGATTAAATGTGTATAATTCTAATTCGTTAGATGAAGACCTTATAGCAACGTATTACATCACATCATGTAATATAATTATGTTCCACGAATAGAAGCTAAATTTAATTATTGTTGACAATAATTTTTATTGTTTGTGAAATGAAAAAGTACAAAGATGAAATCTGTAGTCGTAATATGATTTTCAATGTGGAGATAACTGAGAGATTTGTCCTTAAATATTTCGCTAAGCTGTAGAAAAATATTCTGAAAAGTAATTGTTATCATAACCTATGCATTTTCAAAACAGTAAATTTTAGTAATTGCTTTTCAAACGCATTAGAAAAATGTACCACTAAATAGTTTTTATTACACTGATTTAAGATAATAAGACAACATGATGTTGTTTTGGCCAATTGATGTAACCGTCAAAAAATACGGAAATGAGTTGATGATTGGATCTCATTTTACAGACGACAGAGCAGGTCTCGGAATTGACCACTTTTTAGAATGAAAATATCATCTTACATTGATTTAAGGTTTAAAAATTCTGACCCCTCGACTTGACGTTTTCCACTATTATATAGACACCCCTAACGTAATTTCTGTATTTGAAATAATTTACATGAGTGCATTTCAAAGATTCATAACGCAACTCACCATATAATTCGGATTATTGAGATTTTGTACACTTCCATGTATTTTGTCACTAACGACCCGGGTTTTGCCTTGCGGCATCTTCAGGCATTCGAGCGCACGAATGGACTCGAACTGACAGACAGTAAACAGTGTCTAACGTTTATATAGAAGATACAAATACGACAAATATTATTTACGAGATAAAATATTATACGTCTAGGATCCACACTGATACCTGAGTTAACATTTCAAGAATCGCCTTAATCCTTATTTTGTAAACAACACATTAACAGAGTGGCAAATTGCCGCTTTCCATCTACTATTAGAATAAGCAGTGATTTTACAATTATAATAGCATTGTGGGTTTCGACGGGATGCAATTCGACGAAAGGATAAATATATACAATCATTCCACATTTAGTGATATCTGTTAGGTCTTAATAATACAAATTTGATATTGAAATTCCGTCAAGCACTCTCATTCGATGTCTTAAATTAAATCACCATATAATGTTTTCGATAAAAACAGTTTTACCTGAACAATTTCAATTTTGAGAATTACATCAATTGCTTAAAACACTGTCGATATGTGTGTTGATTCAAATTTATAACCCTAAATATACCTCACGGGAATCTCGCTTATTTTTGCCATCAATGATTTTCCAAATGTGTTACTTCTTGTTGTAAAATTGTATATGGATTGGAGTCATATGAAGGTCTGAAAACAGCAACGCGCAAATCGTCAGTCGTAACGGTTTATTATAGAATAAAATTTACCTTATGATATTTTCATCGGTAAAATGCTTTTTTCTACCATGTTAGTTATAAAATTTTAGTCATAAACGTTTGATAAAATATGAACAAATAGTTTTGGGTAAATTGACAAAGCAATAAATCAGCTCCAATAAAGGATTTTTATCTCTCTCGGATATCAGGAAATCCAAATAAATCAGGAGGTAGTTAACATCGCCAAAACGAGGCTATGTAAATCAGGTCGTCGATTTATATGTACCACGTGCCGTGGATTTTCTATTCTTGATGTTGGCCCTTCTCTTTCCTGCTTCCCTCGAATACTTAGCATTTTTTAAACACTTGCTAACTCAAAATCAGTCATTTCCAAAATATTTATTCGTAAATCTTTTGTTTTATATTTAAATTGTAGTTTATTATACAACAGAGGTAAAATATTATGACAGGCTTCCCTACGAAACAGTAGACATGAGATTTTCGTAATAATTTTCTGAATTTCACATTTGTCTTATTCGTTTCATACTTATACTAAAGTAATTTAATATTCTAGAATAATGAATCATTATTATCTTGCCCCATAGCTTAATCAAAAACGTTCTTGAACCATCTTTTTATTTGATTGTATGGTCAAAGCTTCCAGTCTCCCAATGGACAATTTCGTTTATTACTTTCCCTTAAATTTATGATTTCTTAGACAAAAATGTTTGTATTTTTTTCATGTCTTCATGTGTTCATTTCTAAAACCCATTATTAAATCCTTATTCATTCTGAAGAGGAGCTGAGCGATTGGCATACAACCTGTTCACGTCTTTCGTTTTGAGTTATTATTCTTATTATTGGGAGCGGACATGGTTAAGCAAATATATATAGCTCCAAAACTGACTGAGTTACAACTAGTTTTTGTTTAAACAAGTTCTGTTAAGATCCTTCTTGGAGTCTCAAAAAGTTTCACATCGATACGATTAAAAAATATATTTTTAGTCACCGATTGTGTCATATGAAATTATTGAAATCAGTAGATGTGTCTTTATGTATAAGTGTGTCACGTATGAATAATTGAAGAAATAACCAAATGGTTGTATATTATACAGAATTACCATTCGAAGAATTGGGAAAAATGTGTCAATCTTTGAGAATAGGTACGGACTTCTGAATGAATTCTCATTGCATAGCAGGCCATGTTCACTATGTTTAAGTATCAATTTTCTTTTTTGACCCATTTAAAACAATGAGCTCAAGCCGCTCTCTGGTTTCATCGGGGGTCCCATCGAGACTGGAACCTCTGGGGGTTTGCCGCCAGGATGGCAGGAGGCCCGACGGCATTACGATGATCCCCTGGACAGAGGGGCCATGCATGGTCTGGGATGCCACTGTGGTGGACACAATCGCGGCATCTCACGTGAATAAGTCCGCTGTGTCGTCGGGCTCAGCGGCTCTCACGGCTGAAACCTCCAAATGCAAAAAATACGACTGTCTCTCGCCAAATTTCATTTTCTGTCCATTGGGTTTTGAGACGTTCGGTCCCTGGGGACCCTCGGCTTTGAGGACGGTGGCGGAAATTGGTCGAAGGATGACGGACAGGACGGGTGAGTGCCGCTCAGGTGAATATCTTAGACAGCGAATTAGCATAGAAATCCAACGTGGCAATGCTGTCGCCGTTATGGGTACGCTCGAGGTATCCAGGGGGATGCAAGAATTTTTTTTCATTCTGGGCGATTACTAAACATTAAAAATTACTGCAAAAAAAATTATAATATTATGTTATTTTAGTAAATTGTATTTTATTGTATTGACTAATAAAAAATTGAATGTAATAAAATTATACTTGAGATAAATTAAAAATATATCAGCTTAAAAAAAAAAAAAAAAAAAATGAAGAGATACATTGCTATTTTTGACAGACTTTTGAATTGTATATGAAGTTACATCTAACTGAACGTGGCCTTTCAACACAAGGAGTTAAAAATGCTTTTTTTATGCATCTATATATACATTTTTACGGTGTTAACTGTCAACTTTTGATGGAAAGGCATTACATTTTAAAAATATGTATACATTATCAAGATTTAACACAAACGTCTAAAAGCAAAAACTGAAATGTTTACTTTGCAATTTTAGTAGCTAACGAAGATTCCGTGTTTCAAGTTTAAGTTATTAGTTATATCGATAGTGTATTTTTCTATCGTATTGTATTCCCAATTAGCAGCACTATGTATCACTTAAGTATTCATTCAACGGCCTAATTGAAATAAATATATCTAAAATAAAATTGGACATATCGGCATTAATTAATCTGCTTCTGCGTGTGATTTAAAGATTTTATTTAGCTTACTTTTATCTGGTTTAGAAAGTTACATAATATATAATTAAAATAAGTCCTTGAGTCGCTAAGCATGCTCCAGGTGGTTTTTCAACAAAATAAGTTTATAATGTATTTATGTATGTGTTCTATCGATAGATTCATCAAATTATCTGTTCGAAAAATTTTCAAATCTTAAAAATGTAATTTTTTACATGATCTTGAACTTGATTTACACTTTCGACGTGCTCTAAAAAAACGACAGTGACAAAGAATATTTTTCTTTTATTTATATACCGGAAGATACAAAATAACTTAAATTATTCTTAAAACTGTCTATCATACTGCCCATAACAGTTTTTCGTAATTTACTCAAAACTCTAAAAACCTTCGGGAGCGAGTTTATCGACTCAGCGGCTCAAATGATATATAGTATATTGTCGTATTTTATATTAGATTTTGAAAAAATATGAATGCAAGTTTTGTCAATAGACGACTCAATAATTGAATTATTTGAGAGCGACTGAATAATATACAAAAATTGGTTTCGTTAAAAATGGACTTTTTGTGTGATCCGTATCAGTATTGAATAAGTGAATTTTAACTCTAAAATGTCGCGGTTATACAAAATAATCTCGCCTCTTTTAAAGCCATAATGAAAATTTGTATAGACTGAAAACACAAAGAATTTTGAGGGGGTAAAGAAACGCCTCGAATAAAAAATCGAAGCTTTAATATTTGGGATGTTTGTACAGGGGATGAAAGCTTTAAATAGAAACCAATTTTTAATAAAGTAAACTGCTAAATAAAAATGAAAAATGTTTGGCTTAGTAAAAAAAAACATATCCGAGATGAAATTAATATTGATTTAATAATAGCGGTTATTTGTAAAATAATTGTTTTATGATTGATACGATTAAACTGTAGGTACGGATGATGATGATGACGATTACGCAGTTCAGAGTTTCGTTTGGCGAGAGGTGACAGAATTCCGCTCGATTCGTGATCACAGAATGAATCCGGTTCTTCTTTTTTTTCCATTTAAAATGTCGCGTCGACTGTCTGTGTCCTACTTTAATCATCATGACTTACTTTTTCAGAGGGTTTACCTGTATCGCAGCGTCTGCTGAATCCGTGCCGAATATCGGTAAAATAAAATATTATTTACCAATAACGCTGACGAATAATAACAAGCATAACGTATCGTACATGCGAGTATCACGTTTTGTAAATCTGCAGCGTTATGTATCGCTACATATTTATAAAAAAAATACAAATATAATGTACAACCCTCATACTATAGGTACTGCTCCCTACGGAATCACTTCGTCCAGCCGTTTATATGTTATTAGTAATATATTATATAACACAAAATACCTTTTACTTCTTTATTATACAAAGCTATTTTATTGTAATATAATGTAATATTGTTGCTATAATAATCCAAATCTATTTTATTGTATTTCAAATTGTGATGAAATTGTCAAAGTTTCACTGTAAAGTAATAATTTAATTTAACACCGATAAGCGGTTCACTTTCTCCTCGACTATCAGTTGTAAGTTATTATACATTATCAGGCATATATCATGATTTTATCATAGCAACGCAAACTATTGCTAAGTCGTTTTGTTGTCGGTTGTCATAATAGCAACCCAAAATCAACAATTATATAAATTCTTTGTCAAAAACCCAAAGTCACCCAGTCATACTCGAGTTAAAAGATAGAATCTTAAATAACCAACCGTTAAAAAATTAAAACAATTAACGCCGCCAATTCCTCACAGAGAAAACAATAAAAAACATGCGTGACGATACATATACCACGAAATACGTTAATAAGTTAATTGTAGAATGTTCAAAAGAAAATCGTTCGATTACCATTAACTTAGGATATATTTAACTTGGATTATTGAGATTTTGTACACTTCCATGTATTTTGTCACTAACGACCCGGGTTTCGCCTTTCGGCATCTTCAGGCATTCGAGCACACGAATGGACTCGAAAGGCGAAACCCGGGTCGTTAGTGACAAAATACATGGAAGTGTACAAAATCTCAATAATCCAAGTTTGATATTGGAATTCCATCAGGCACCCTCAGTCGATGTCTTAAATTATAGGATATATTTGTTGTTTACAAACAATTGTAAGATTAAAGTTTATTACCTAATTACAAAAAACGTAAAAGACTACTTTCTTTTTTATACGCTTAGATCAACAAAAAAACTTCGTCTAGTATCAAATTGGAATTACAATTTAAACAATGTTTTTAAAGAAATCAAATAGAAAACTACAGACTTAATTTAGTTTAGTTTCGTGCAGTAACATTTTATTTTATTTGCTAATATCTAAGCTTAACAAAGTCTTAACAAACTTTCTTTTGTTAGTTGAGCCTCTATCAAAAAATCTTTAGCAAATACCAATTCGCAAAACTTGTTCTAAATAAATTCAAATCAAAAGTTTACAATAAGATTATAAATGATCGTAAGTAGTTACCTAAAAATTCATTATATTTTTAATCGGCTTACAAGCTTAAATTTTGTAAGAAATATTGAATAATTGATTAGATAAAAACAATTATTCAAAACAATATTAGAAATATCTTTTGAAATAAAAGTAAAATTTACTTATTTAAAGAAAGTTATTTGCAGAATATAATATAATTATATTCTTTCATGTTTATTTCACTTAATATTTCTACAGTTGATTTAACTAAGCTTAATTGACATTCTACTATTATAATATATTTATTTATAGTTATATTGATGCAAAAGACACCTTGAGATCTTGGAGACGAGATATGATTTCAATATAAGAGTTGCCAAAATTAAATATTTGGAATAGACATTGAAAATGTTTTTGATGTACTGCCGCTTTCAACGTTCTCTTCCTCTGCATCTATCTATGAATTTTTTTAGACTCCGTTAAGATATGTGGACACAGGCCTGAAGTTTATTTTGTTCTTTAGTAAGACATCATAAAAAAATATCTGTTCAGTTTCGCTAGTGGGTCTGTTTAGAAATATACAGAAATTCAAAGTGAATGGGCAGGATAATCGTTCTTTGGTCAGAAAGTCTCTCGTAGAAATTACACTTCCGATGCTGTGGTCTTCTACCAAGATCCAAAGCATTTTATTTAGTAATCTTTCTCAAGTCCTTCCATAGATAAAATTTCTCAGACTATTAGTACTGTTATTCTACAGCTGTCAATCTCATACTTCAATAATCTTTCTTACTGTATTGCATCTATTTTTTTGGCTGTTCTCCACATCGTTTCCCTATCAAACGAAAATGAAAAACAACCGATCCTTTCATATTTTCTGCATTATACCCAAGCATACTAACGTTCCAGTGGCGCTCTTTCTAATTTTCACAATATTTTGAAAATATTGTTCGTAAATTCGATCACCCATTTTTATGACGAAGTGCACGCGCAGATAATTTACGTACATATTTCTTAAAATATTCTCCTGTGATAACCATACAATTATGTCACAGTCACATACAAGACGTCTATTCGGGGAATAAAATGTTAACAGTCCTAAACCTTTACTTTTTATAAGAGACAAAATAAGATTTGCAATTTTGAGAATTTTTTTAAAAATGTGACGTTCAAAGTTAAATTTATTAAATTGACTGATGTATTTTCTTCTTTACACATAGTATTATAGCAGGTAGTATTAATATGTATTCTGAGATCTATTTTGGCATATTCAACCAAAATTTTCCAATTTTTAAAACTTTTAGCCGGTTTTCTTTTGCACACAGATTTATTAATTCATTAAGCACCCCTTTCTGTATTAATTACATTTACTTAACATATTATTGTTTAACAAGTGGTTATGAATTACAGGTTGGCGTATGTATCACATTTGGTAGCGTCGTTGGCTACGGTTACGAATTTCTTGGGTTCAATTCCCGGTGCGGACGGTTTTCATAAAATGATATTTCGATCGATTTATGGATTTCTGTTCGTAGTCTTTCTCTAGTTTCTGTAGAGTGTCTGCGATGTCTAAAAACTCCCTTCCACCCATCTGATCCTCACGAGAGCGATAAGCCAACCACTAGTCCTGTCTTAATCCTATCCTTCTATCACTTTGAAAGAAGAGAGGTTGAGCAACTGAGTAACAAGTAGTTCTCATAGAAAAAATCTGTTAAGCTACCTGCATTAGGAGACCATATGCTCCACGTTGGAAGCGGTTATGGAAATATGTATATATATATTAGAAAGTCTATTGAGGAAGTAAGTATAACAAGGACCTATAAGTCAAAAGTGTGTTTTGAGAGACAAGGGTTTAAAAATATCAATTTTACAGCAATCTGGCATTTACACGTAACAAAAAAATATTCTTCCAACGTTACGAATGGATCACAATGGAAATTTACCCGATCATGGACAAGACCGTGAGGAATTCATTTTTGCATTCTTGACAAATAGAGCCTATAGTACGATGGGCATTTTTTCGAGTTACTTCCTCAATTATTAAAGTATTGGTAGAAGTAAATACCTAAATTTACCTTTCAATAATATTATTTGTATAATATTTTTAGTTTAACGTTAATCTATGGGGTAATGCGGTACTCAGAGTGGGTTTTTAAATCCCTAACTAACTGTTAAATTTAACTCTGAATATAAATATAAATGAAGCTCCCATCTGCGGAGATGTTAAATTTTATTTTAGTATTTTGAATTTAGATTGAGATAAAGTTTGAAATTGCTCCTAGATGGTATGTCCTTAAAAAAGATCTTTAAAGTCTAACGATCCGCAATAATGTTAAATTAATTCTTCGTTATTTTTAAACGAATTCTAAAATATCATTTTGATAATGCTATCATGTATAAAAATGTATCAAAAGAATATATCGTCAGTATAGTGGCAGTTAGCGTCAGAAAACACTATTTTGAGATAGTTTAAATTAAAAAAAATCACGAAATGTAAGCATCTCTATCTACATACCTTAAGAAGATATAGTATGTTTTTCTGTCATTTATTTAAATGAAAAAGAAAAAGTTTTCAAGCCTTTCTAGCAAAGACTTGACACCTGTTTTTCATAAATTCTTTTATTTGCTTTACGCCGTGACTAGATTAGTGTTTATTGTATGTTATTGAGATTTGATTTCTGAGAGAAAATCGTAGAACAAAGTATTTTTAAGAAAGTGATCCGAAGGGAATTTGCAATTTATTGAATATAACGATTATATAAAGATTTTTGAAATTTACCAACATGTTCGTTTTCTCGCATTTTTTCTGACTGGCATTTAAAATAGAATCATACTGAATACATTTTTTTTAAAAAAAAGGCTTCAAGAAATTCTATTATATACCTCTTTTAACATAGAAATCTCAAAAAATGAATAAGAGTCATTAATAGTAATAAGTTTTCGGGGATTACGTTTAAGTAGAATCGGTGGAGTAACGTTTAACGATTTTCCCGATATGACGGAAAAACGTTCTAAGGGTCTTAACCATTATTTATTAAACTAACCACTTTATGAGATTCGTTAATAATTTACAGACTCAATTTAAGTATTAGCAATTATTTTTAATAGTATTTACAGTTATTTGCCATTAATAAGTCAGAACGAAATTGACTTAATTCAAACTTACTTATTTAAATTTTGTAAAAACACATGAAATATGACTGAGCTTGTTTTTTTCAGACGATAGACAATTCTTAAATCTATCATACTGCATGCATCACTCAAAACAGCTGTTTTTCGACTTGCGGCGTTCTTCCTCTATACGGACGACATATCCTACATATTATGTAATTAAAACGCAATTAATAATATAACAAAATTTATACATCTTTTATTTCACTGAATGAGTAACTAGGTTTGACACTTATTTTATCTTTTATTATTTTTACTTGCACATTTTTTTTAAATTAAAGTTAGATTCATTACAATTATTTCACGTTTTAGAAATTAATAGTAGGAGGGTAGGATTTTTTAAAAATAATGTAAGAGCAGAAAAAACTTTGTTGAGTTATTTTTAATAGACTGTCAATTTTTTTACACAATGTCGTTAAATATCATTATATTTAATGGCCTTTGACTAACTTCATAAAAGTTAGGTAATCTATTACAAAACCTTTTTTGTTTATCTACGCCAAAGATATAGATAGCGTCACTTTCACATTGGTTTGTTCACATTGAATTTTAATTGTATTATCGAGTTTTTGTTAGAGAATAGATAAATCATAGATTATTTCATAGTGATAAATGCATACGAGAATCAAAACAAACATATTTTTATATTATGTGGCGAGTCATCAAAATAGACGATGCAAATTCCACATCATATTTATAAAGGTTAACGCCGATGCAAATGCAGTCAGCGAATTCAAGCGGTGATCAATATAGACGACGCCAATTTTGCATACGTAATGATAAATGTGAACGCCCTGAAAAGACCAGTCATCAATGCAAGTGATGACTAAGGCAGAAATCATAGACCAACAGTATTAATGGGCATGAATATTTGTATTTCGTTAAATTCCCTCCCACCCATCCAATCCTAAAAACGGAGAGTAGCGAGAGCGATGAGATAAACACTAGTCCTGCCCTAACCTTATCCTTCTATATCTACTCTCTTCGAAAAAGAGAGTTTGAGAAATTGAGTTAGCAGTTCTCGTAGAAAATATCTCTTATGTTAAGATACTTCTATTAGGACTCAATATACTCCACATTGGGTAGGCACAAGTTCATTTCCGCTCTCAATGTAAAGCATGTTGACTTGTAATGGAACTTATCTCAAAAGATTTATTCTATGAGAGTTGGAAATGGTTAGGATACTAATATATGGTTAGGGCTGGACTAATGGTAAGTTGATTGCCTCCAAGATACACTTTTTTAGGATTGGATAGGTGGAAGGGAATAGAGTCACAGATTCATAAACCGATTGAAAAATCATTTTATAAAATCGTTCGTTGAATCCGTGAGCACCTCTACTTTAACCAACGACGTTAACCACAATATAATATGCAATACGTACTATAAACCCGATAGAGAATCCATGGCTTGTACCGTTATCGTAAATTAAGTTTTTGGATTTATCTGCATGAATATTTTTACACTATTATATATTATAAATTGACGTTTAAACACGATAGTAAAAATAATAACTTTTGCTTTACACAAATTCGTCAACATGAATTATTGCCATTGTTGTAACATTTACGGCCGACGGGGGTCACCCGCGAACCCCATTACGCATTCAAAGTGACCATACAGCGTCCGCAAAACGACGGTCTTCAATACGTTATTATTCTGTTCTGACACTGCGAAATTCGCCCCAAGCTCGGTGGACATCATCGTAAAACCTTCCTCAATTCTGAGCGACCGTAAAGGCGGACTGCGGTCGTAAAAACTTAACTTGTAACTTGGTTAAAAGACGCGGCCAGAAAGGGGGTTTGATATGACCCCATGCGTTCAGGGTCTTATTACATGGTTAATTGTATATAATAACCACAAATGAAAACAGATGTATGACTAGTTTAAAAGCTAAATATAATTATTTCTTGCGTGATCTTTTTTACACTACGTTTAATGCGAGAATTACAACTTTTAATGGATCTATATCAATCATCCAGTTTTTTGGTCAGACAACTTCAAAAAAATTAAATATGCAGTTATATGTAATATTTGCGTCAATCAGATAATAAAAAAATGTTATGACAGACAACCTTATAAAGAATTAAACAAAATATTGATATTTTTGTGTCACTTACAAAGATATTTATGAATATTTCTCTGCTGAGTATACTCGGAAATCACTTATTGTTTAGCGCCAGTTAGTAAAGTGTATAAAACTTTCGTACAAATTAATAGTATTTTATTTATGGTGACTATTTGAATATTGCATTTGCCTTTATATCAATGTGGGTGATTTTGAGATGTCTCAGTAATGAACTGGGTGATCGATATATATTATAGATTACACATACTACAGGTGCGGATATACCATGTCAAACCTAAACCGCATACTCAAATTTTACTAATCATTGGGATTCGTTGCGTGTTATATTAAAACCGCATTAAAATATATTGTAGTTATCGTTCCATAATTTTAATTTGCATACATCAAATTGAAAAGTTTTAAATTTGCCACGGATCTCATGGGTTCAAATTTTACTACGGAGAGTTTCATAAATCGATTTCTGTAAATTCTATGGATAATTTAAATTGGCGTTTACTTAAATAAAACTCTAAATTAAAATTTGTTTGATTTTGAATTTCGTTTTTACTTGAAAGCAATTTTTATTTTATTGTGTTAAAAGGGGCGATAGTTTCAATAAATTTAAGCAACACAAGTGTTTATTAATATATTTTCATATAATTCTAGATTCGATTTCTCTTCGTAGTACTTTTTAACCATTGGTGTACGCGGTGTTAGACGGCTTGGGAGCAGAGATACTTAACCCCCCCGGGTCGAAGCAAAGTGCACATTAGCTCAAGTTTTCCGCTGTATATTTAAAAGCGCTTAGTGAGTTTTATCGGTACGTCAAATGAAAAAATATTCTCTAAAAAGCTCTGCCTGAAGGTCATTAAAATAAATTGGGGCCCGGGTTTTTTTTCAAAAGTAAACACCGTTTCCATTATCGCTTCAATATAAATATTTCATTTCAAGTCTTTTTATTTGTTTATTTTAATACAATAAGTATTAATGGTTAATGCACACTATATTTTTAGTTATCTACTGAATCAATTTTTTTCAAAGAACCAATAGTTATTCAGAAAGTAGTCAATCATGTTGTTGCTTCACGCGATTAAGACATTAGAATAGATGCTGATGACTATGCTGACGATTAATGCAGTTCAGAGTTTGGTTGGCGAGCGACGACAGAAACCACGTTCAGACGCGGTTATTAAATTACGTTCGGCGGTCGATACAGAATGAATCCGGCTGTTCCCTCTTTGTTTATTTATACTGTCGCATTGACTGTCTGTGACCTACTTTCGTCATCTCCTTCTTTGATGAGTGTCCACCTGTTACGCAGCTTCTGCAGAATATCGAATATCGGTCAAATATTTTCTGGCAATGAATTTTACTAAAATAAAGAGCATCATACTTTGCAGCATCATGTCTTGCCAAATATATAATACAGATTTACTGTAGGCTTTGGTGAAAATATTTTGATTGAAGAAATTATATTATTTGAATAAAACACTATAGAAATATTGTTCTGATCATACACGCCAGGTACTCGGGTAACAGTCATTTACAATTAAAATAAACTGAGCGATCTTATATTCTTAAGAAAACAGTCATTCAGTTAGTGATATTCAACATTTAATAGAAATAAGATTCAATTATTTCTACATCTATCATGTAAATGAGTCGCTGGGCCGGTAAGCACGCTATTGGCAATTTTTTAATGTACGTATGTGCTCTGTCAATATATCAATCATTTTTTTCAGGTGCAAGTCTAAAATTTCTTCCTCATTGGTGTCTTGTTCGTAATTCAAAATTTTTCCAACCTAAAAAAACTAAAAAACACGCACTCCGAAGACATAAAATAACTAAAATTATACTTAAAACTATCGTAATGCCAATAACATTTTTTAGTGATTTACTCAAAACTCTAAAAACCTTCGGGACCGTGTTTAGCGACTTAAATTATAACTCAGAGAATGATTACTCTACTTTCTTAAATTTTTAATTTCATTTGATTGTAAAAGTACTTTTTTCTCAGCTTGATATTATTACGGATTGGCTACATTCTATTTACTCTGTATTTTATATATTTGTTTTATTTTTCAATAATTTAATCATTCTCTCTACTCTCAGTTTCATGGACATTTATTCATTATTTTAAAAAAATGTATGTACATAATTAAAAAATAATCATATCAATGCTTCACTTTAAGACCCGGTGTGATTTGAAAAAAAAATATCGCTAAAACTTTATGGAGCTTTCTCAATTTCTCTTCCTATTTAAACTTACAGACATGGAATAAATACAGTTAATGATATCGAAAAATTTAATTTCTTTCCTTCAGAGGTCGTTTGTTTTCCGTTTGCGCCATTTAGGCGTTACTAAAAAAAATGAAACTAGCGATAAATCTTTGAATGGCCCAGCCTTATCACCCCTGGAGTGTGAGTTGAATATTTTAGCGCAGTGGCGGCACGTATTCGAAAAACAAGACAATTTATGTGGGGTCATAAAAAAGCAGACGGTGTCACATCCCATGCCTAAGTCGTTAACAATATAGTTCATAGTGAAGGGGCATCCAGGTTGATTTTATGGCCTACTTGAGAATACATTTAGTGCACGCTCTTTGCCTGCCTAATGAGAAGGGTTGCTGTCAAATGTATTATTACTTAACGCTTAACCTCTGTTCGGGTGAAATTTGACATCTAACAATGACGTAAAAGGTATTATATTTCGACTACGACAAGAACATTGCTTGTTAAAGTTTTTTTGTGTTACCATTACTATTTTTTATTTGCCCTTAATGAAGTATGTTGATCAGGTACCTAATTTTGATAATCAATACTGCTTATCATTAGTCTACTTTCATATGAGAGCTCTAATATGATAAATCGTTATCTCCATCAATGATTGTTTTCGGCAAACCTAAAAAAATTGTTTTCATATTACAGTTCTACACTTGTAACTGTAATATGAAATGACACTTACACAATGACATGTAAACAAATACTTATGGCCATGACACTCTCATGAATGCTACACTCTCATTGGCTGGAAGAAATACTGCTAGATAAGAAAGTTATAGGGCATTCAAGAATATGAGCTTTCATTTTAGATGGAAGTTTTAAAGCTTAGAAAGATATTTTATTCTTAAAATGGTAGGTGTAAACACGAAGAACAACGCTGCATTGATAACTCAGTTTTCGCATACGTCGGAGACTATGAGTTATGATACTAAACACAATTTATTGATTACTTCGGTTGTACTCTATGAAAATTATTAAAACATATAAGGAATATATTTGGTTCAATAATAAATAAACTTAAATATTTTGAAAATGTAAGATAATCTGAAATGCTATTAGAGAACGTTTTATTTAAAAATAAAATCTGTAATTTCTACATATTCTTTTGTAAGAAACTGTTTATTCACGCTGAAGATCAAAAATCTTCAATCGTACCTATATAATGATGAATATATAATTACATATGTACATATAAAATAGCCACATTTCAATCAATTTTTCAGCTTTCAATGTGCGCCACTGATGATTTTAAAACACATTAGCAATCAATATATACACTTTTCATTTAATGAAAAATGGGAGTGTTTTTCAATCAACAAACTTTAGAAAAATAAACTTTAATAAATCTAAAATTAAACAAACATTAACGCGGAATGAGGACGAACAACCATTGCAATGATTTCCCCTTCCAGTTTGCCATATAATGAAATATTTCAACATAATTTTTCACGAAAACTAGTTGTTATTCTCATATATAATTAAAATTGATAACTTAGTATATCACTAACGTGACGCGTTTCGCCTATTTAAGAATCATATTTCAGGCTGATGCTTCTCATGCTTCTTAAGAGGATAAAGTAGGTTTTTCTAACATTTCGCGATAATTGTTAATCTTCGTAAAATTAATTTGAACGTGCAGTTATTAAAAAGAAACATTTTAATTTTTCATATTTGTTAGACGACGGAAAACAATTAACGATTTTCGTGAAATGACAAAAAAACCTACTTATTCACCTTAAAGAGGCGAAACCCGTGGAAATACTTATCCCAAGTGGAAAAACTAAATTTTCAATTTTAATTTGATTAGATGAACTTCCATAAAATTACCGCTGAATCCATAGAAAATATTACTTGTTATTCAGTAGCTCAATCCTTCAGAAAATCAGAAAGGGTAAGGAAAGAAATATGGACGTATAATTATTTTTTAGGATTGCGTGGGTGAAAAAGGAATGTAACCGTCACATATTTCCATGCAGATTCATAAATTGATTAGAAAATCAATTTATAAAATTGTTCTTAGAAGGATACAAACCCATCAAGACAACAATTGAATAAGACGTACGATCATGAACGATGAATACGTGGCTACACGACTGAGAAATATATTTTTAAAATATATATAATATTTTTATATAAATGCTTTAGATTATATCAAACATTCCTAAGCCTAAATCGCCGAATATCCAGCGGTAAGCCCCTTAATCCTATAATATAAAAATCTATTCGATTGACTGATTTTGCGAATTTTCCGATATTTAAATACGACGCTACATTTATAATCTGCCTCTCGATTTATTTCCTTCGCCCCTTAGGCAAGTTTTCCCTCTGAAAGGGTGCGCAGGAATCGTTATCACCTTATGGTGTGTAAAGGTGTCACTTGTGCGGTTTAGGGTCATAAATGGAGGGTGTTCGACATCGATCATTTTTATTTCAATATTCAAAACATGCAGGGAACATTATTTTCCCTTTTTAAAATGCCTTTCACATTAGAAAGTTGCATAAATTTTTTTATAAAGAAAATATACTTTGTTGAATATGATAATTTTCTTTCATTTTTAGTTATTTTTGATAATAAATGTAGAATTGTTATATTTTTTCCATACCTTATCTTTACAAACAATGACGGTTGTATAATTCTTTTGTCAAAATAATGATCGTTGATTTTATTCTTTTGAAAATAGATTGCAACAAAGATTATTATAGAAAATTGAAGTAATTACTTATCATACTATATTTGACCTGAAATAAACAGCCTTGCATAAGATACAAATCATTTATCAATTTAATCACTTTTAAAGTGTTAACTGTCAATTCTTGATAGAATGGCATTATCTTTTTTTAAATAAAAATAATTTGTTTTGTAATACTTTTACTTATGTTATAATGATCAGAGCCGGTTTCGCTCACCGTAAACATTATCAAGTGATAAAATATAACTCTTAACAAAGTTATTTAAATGATTTTTTATCATTTTCACTCCCATTGTGGTGCATATGGCCTCCTAATGGGATGTATCTCTACAGATTGTTTTATTGAGGGTATAAAAATTTACTTAGTTTTACGTATCTAGTGGTCAGGTTGGTATATCACAGGCCTGGGCAAACGTTTTGAGCAAGGGGCCGCATTAACTATGAACTACGGACTGAAACTAAAATATTATTTTTAGATATATAATTTGGTTGCCCCACCTCCACACGTTATGTGGTGTCGCTCATCTCGAACATTAACTGATGAAATATAAATCTGAACAAGGTTATTTAAATTAAATTAACCATTAATAATTATCAGGTATATAAAATAATTGATTCGAGAACTATAACACAAATTTACAGATATTTAGAGAATGAGTAAGTCATAATAAATTCGCGAAAACCAAAAATTGGTCGCAGATTTTTACCAAAATAAATTTACATAAAAAAAATAAGTTTTATTTATTTGCTAGCGTCTCCAATATCCTGAATATCTTAATGTTGTCTTACGGCATCTTACGGCTTAAAAACGTATCCACCTTTCGCGGGAAATCCTGTACCTGTCACTAAACAGGAAACACACGCACTTTTACCAACGATACATTGAAAAAAAAAACTAAACAAAATTATCTCTTTGATATAACAAATATTTTTTTGTTCATGTCCGCTCCCATCGTGGAGCATATGGTCTCCTAATGGAAGTATATTAACAGAACTTTTCTATTACAACTGTTTGTTACTCAGTTGCTCAACCTCTCTTTATCCAAGAGAGTAGGGATGGAAGGATAGGGCTAGGACAGGACTAGTGGTTAGGATCGGATGGGTGGGTGAGGAGGGAGTTTTAGACAACACAAACGCTCAGAATAAGAACAGATATCCATAAATCGATTGAAATATCTATTAATCGAAACTCTCCGCACTGGGAATTCAGGCCGAGACATCCGTAGCCTTAGCCCACGACGCTACCAACTGCGTCACGGACGCCGACATTTAATTATGTAAAACGATAAAAATATTGATTTTGTATATATAGTACATATGACATACGTGATCTATTTCAATTTCTTACGTATAAAAACATATTTCAGAAAAATTCGTCATAATTATTACTTTTTATTTGTTCTTTAATTCCCCAAATATTTCTTATGTAGAGAAAAATTTATATAATGATAATGTGACGTGTATACATTGGTTGTTAAGTAAAGAAGCTTTGGTACGAATAATGAGTGAATTTAAATGTCTTAAATTTTGTTACTGTATTTCAAGCTTGAAATAGAGCACTCAATTTTACAAAGACACATTTAAAACTTCTAAAATATTCTAAATATTTTTCAGTGCATTTGTTGGTTATATTTGTAATATTCAATTTAATAGTTTATTGATTGAGTTGACATTTACTGAATATTTGGAACTCCATAACTACGTTTCTGGTTCCACAAGAGTTCTTGTGCAAAAAAATCCTTTTTAATCTATTTTTACATTAAAAAAATTGATTTATTTGCTGTCGCAAATTTTTTTTATCAACCAAGATATTCAAATGATTTTTAACAAAGAACTTCACTCAAATCACATTTTTATGATACGCTTTGGTAAAATTGCGGTAACGGTTGTTTAAATGATATACTTGAGATTTCTACAAAATATCTTTGTATGTAAGTTAAGCCAATACTCTTACTTTAGGTTTCTCATCTGTATATTTGTGGGCACAATATAAGTTAATCCGTTTGAAGAAGTCGTCAATTTTATTGAAGCTAGTCGACTTGTTAATATTTTAAACGTACAACAGAATATAATGTGGTTTTTCTAAAAAAAATAACGATGAATCAAATAAAAAGTCGTGCATTTATTGGCTCAGTAAGTATTTAATTTTTTTGTTGGTAAGATATAAGAAATGTTTATTAAATAGCCAGTATATACATGGTCATTTAATAAAATAAATGTTCGTATTAAATGGTCAGTTGTTAAATTAAACGGTCAAATATTTATATAAAACGGCAGATATTTTAATTAAACTTAATCTCACTTAACTTTTATTTATTTGGAAATTATTTACCGACACAACGTAATTATTGACTGAAGATTTATTATTTGTTACTGGCCATTTATCGAGTTATTTATTTACCATTTATGGAATAAGTTACTTATCATTTATGGAATTAGTTACTGGCCAAATAATTAGTTGTCAAATGAAAATACAATTCACGATTTATTAGATATCTTCTCAAATTTAAATATAAGACGTCTTAATGAAGCCTACCGTGAGCACACAAACATTGTTTAGAATTTAGAAAATGAATATACTTTAATTAAAATTTCAAATAATGTTGGGAGATAGAGTAAAAATTTAGGTTTTTGCTTAGTATACAAAAACCATAGAATGTCTTTATCTATAAAAGCCGACCACAAAGCCACTCTCCAGATATTTTGAAACTCGTGTCGTGATCTATATCTTGGTGGTAAATTTTTCGGATCATGTTATACCACACACTAAAGACTGACGAGTAATATACAAATAATACACTTTTTCTGCACTATTTTGTCAAAGCTAGTGGTTGGAAAGAAGGCTAACTAACTACTAATTTCATCCACAATAAACGGCTTAACATAAATCTGGGTTCTCATTTACATTAAAATCAGATCTGATGTTATTCCTTGTAAATTTGTTGTCTAAGTTTAAATGACTATTCCATTATTAATAGTCATTTAAAGTTAAACAAATGATTCATATCACTATAATCAACGACCCTAATTCCAACAGTTGTTTCGTAAGAGATTTAGAAAATTGATTCCACTTTGATAGAGTGGACCTCTGATATCAAATTCTAATTACCAAAAGTTAAAGTTGCGTGGTCGTAGGCGTCCGGGCTGCTACGGCGTAGAAGACGCTTTTCAATATCAACGTCAGATTTTGCGTAACAGTTCAGACGTTGGCGCCACGCCGAAGGCTCCGAGCAAAAGGTGTGAGTTTCCCAGAGCGAAAGGCGATAGGGCATCCCAAGCACTACCTCAACAGTTCTAACTACAACTTTAACTTTACTGTCAAATTAGAATAAAACCAATTTTCAAGTAACTTTTGATAATATTTATTACATAATAATATTTATAACGATTTTGTCTTATATGCATAATTAAGATCAGACTACTAAAGCTTTTGGATGAGTTACGATGTGTAGCTGCTGGGTTGAAAGATAAATTTTGTCACATCCTGCTTTATCGACACATTTTCTGTTATAGATTGAGCAATTCTAACTACCACACAATTATTGTCAGTCTTCTTCAGCTTAAATGTACCACGTTACTTACAGAAATGTATATTTATTCTTTTTAATCATTTCTTATTCAAATAAACTAATAAAAGGTTATAATTGAGTTTTGAAACAATTCTTCTGATCACCACCATATTTAAATCTTATTTTCCGTTTTTTATCATCATGTAGTGACTAAATCAACCATGAAAACAAAAAAAAATAAGCATCCTGCTCATTAGATTACATTCTTACTATTATGGATACAAATGGGAAAGATAGACCTCTTATGGAAGAGGCAGCCTATTCTTAAATACTAGTATAGCAGTACCTAACATAGATGACGGAATCGAAGTTGAAATACTGAATGTCTAAAGTAGCTAGTACGTCGGAACTGTGTGTGCATTGTATAACATTTTATTTTATATATATACCGCGAACGCTTATATCTCGAGAAAATTTCATACCTACATGAGATATGTGATAATAATAAAACGTCTACAGAGGGGTCTGAGCTATTATATATAAGATAGACAAATTCATTTTATTACGGGCTTACAAATTTACTTATTTTTATTTATATATAGTGGCCAGGTTGGTATTACACAAACGTAGGCAAAAGTTTTGAGTGATGGGCCACATTAACTATTCAAAATGAACGGCAGACCGAAACTAACATTTTATTTTTAGATAAACATTACTTATTGTCATGACAAAGGAACCTCAACATAAAAAAGTAAGAGATTATCAAATAACCGACAATTTAATCAGGCGAATGGTCCTCACAACAACATGCTTCCCGGCACATGTAACCTGAAGGCCGTACAATTTTTTTTTAAATAATGTCGTGTATCACTTACGATCAAAGTTTATACAGGAAAGGAACGAGCTATATCGTTTTGACAAACAGTTAAAACTGGTAAAACTTTTAATCATATTGAAATAAATCAAATCGGTCTATTAAAATATTACTATATAACAAAGCCTTAATGGTTTGTATATTTTTTTAATAAATTGTTTCAGTTGAAAATAAATAAGTCAGATTTCTTTAAATCGATCCCGACTAATACTGATTATGCCGGAGAAGCCTACGTGGAACAACTGTACAGATTTATACAGATAGTTTTGACTGCTACATGAAAAAATGAGGTAATAATGAACTAAGCTGTATATTTAAAATATATGTACTCACTGGTTAATATGTGCAATCATTTTATTCACTCTCCCTCTCTGAAAAGAGGGATTGAAATAATGGATGGCCACAGCTACTCCTTGAACTAAGTGTTCTAAAAACTCTCATGAAGCAGTCAAAACGATTTTGCATACAAATATAGAGAATGGTGATAACAAAACAATGAATATATTTTTCTTTTCAAGAAAATATAACAACTTTGCTTTATGATACGCTTTAAAATGAAACGTTTGCTTTGAAACTTGACGATCAATTGCAGTCTATTAGTTCTATTTATTATATATTTAAATAAGATAAAACCCGTAACGATATATAAAAAGAAATCAAAGGGAATTTTAAATATATTTTTAAAAAACCTCGGTGGTCTAGTGGTAATAGCTATACCTTAGCAATCAGATGGGTCTGAGTTAAAGTCTTGGCAAGTTCAATGAGATTTATTTATGAATTTAACATTTTTGAGATCTTGGACATTGGTGTTTTTGATACATGTTCTCCTCGAGTTAATCCTGAATGACTTTAATAGTTCTCATTGAGGTTATTTCATGTGATTTAAAACAAAACAAAAATACCCAGCGTCTTGGTTATCATTACCGGTAATGAAAAATGTTTTACTTACCAATTTTGAATTTGATGTCAAAATGCTCTAATATAAAATTAAAATTGATAAATTAGTTATTCCACTTGGTTTATCACTAACGCCTTTCGCCTCTTTAAGAAGCATCATCAAACTAACTATATCGCAAGGTTACTCATTTCTAAGGTAAATTATTAGAAATGAATAAACTTGCGATACAGTTAGCCTAAAGATGTTTCTTAAAGAGGCGAAACGCGTTAAGTTAGTGATAAACCAAGTAGAGTAACTAAGTTATCAATTTTAATTTTACATTAAAAACGAACTTCCACAAAGTTAACGCCAAATCCATATAAAATACCAAAATGCGCTGTTCTGTGTTGGTTGACACGTAGCTTAATTTTGGATTTAAATATTTTGCATTCTGTCAGGATAAATAAAATGAATTCCTTTTACGTACTGACAACAAAGATATCTTAGACTTAAACCAGACACAAAATCGGATTGTCCTTTTAAACATGCCAATATTAATAATTATACATATAATATATATTAATAAATATCTATTTCATAGAGAAAAAAGAATACCATATAAATATTTACGATATTACTCAGGTAATGGAAATTAGCGCTGACAAAAATACATTGAAATACGTAACCAGCGAAAAAGATAACATAACAACAGTTCCCGAGAAATTCTTGTTTATTTTATTATTTTCTTATGGGCAAATTATCCGGGGACCTACCGACCGGGCTTGTTCGTGCGTCTGCGGCTTGGGATACGAACCGGCCACGCGGAATAATTTAATTGCCTCGCCTTAGAGACCGTCTTTATCCGTGGGCGGGGTTGGGGGTTTTTTAACCGTGAAAAAAAATACTCGCTCTAATTCCAGCAATATGGCGAATTTTGCCGCAGATGTAGAACGTGTGAGGTTTCGATTTGTTGCCAGTAGTACAGCTTTCGTATTAAAAGCTTCTTATGTAATACATTATTATTTCATAGCCATAAATACCACCGGGTTTGACTATTTGTTTACTATTTGTTTTACTATTTAGTACAAATATACCGAGAAACGACGATAACAATAACTATTGCTTAGAAGCAATTTTCTAATTATTTTCACATAACAGTGATTTTATATAATGTAGGTGAAACCTAACTTTTTATAAAGCTTTCGATTAAAATATGCCAACATATTTAAACTTTACTATTGATAAAGTGGCACTTGTTTACTATTTGTTAAGTGGCACATGTGTATGATAAAATCATTCAATTTTATTTATTTTCTTTTTATCTATATATATAAAAATGAATGTCTTTTTGATGGTTTGTTGGTTTGTCAGGATCTTATAGGCTCCTAAGCTACTCAACCGATCGCGATGAAACTTTCAGGAAGGACTTATTGTGATCATGCCGGGAAATATTATATAAAATAAATGTTTGTTTGTCCTTTACGCGTTCCTTTACATTCATACGATTTCGATGAAACTTCGGTGAGTTGTTGTGCACACACCCGTGAAGGGTTCTGAAGAAAAAAAATTGAAAATCTAAAATTGAAAAAAAGAATCAAATACGTACACACAGCAACATCTAGGAAAAACCTTCTGATTTATTCGTGTACGCACCAGACGAAAAACAAAAATATTTTGTATAACAAGTGTGATATTGAAACTCGGGTTCGGGTCGGGCCAGACCTGAAGATGATGGGATCAAACCGGGTAAGTCTATGAAATTTCGGCCTGTGCAGACCTCTAATCCAAAAGCAGTTCAATAAACAGAATTAAAACACAAACCGTTTCTTTCTTCGAGTGGCATTGCAACGCATGCCGGGTCCTCACTAGTAATTAAATAATATTGCGTTACAGATGAAAAAAAAAACATTTTAAATACAAAATACTTCTAATATGTTCGTTAAAGAAAAAGTTTATTATTTATAATAAAATAGAATATTCTAATCTTTCTATATTAAAGTTTTTTCGCTAACTATATTTATCATTGTAGCAGGTTTTGTTTCAATATTTTAATCCAAAGCCGGTGAATTGCGTAATTGAGCAATTGCTTACTTCCTTCGAAATTATTGATAGAAGGTAGCAAATAGAGGACACGACGATCCTTTACAAAATAGTGCCGTCGTTGTGAAATATTCATATGAGAGTCTTTCTATGCGGTACATTTTATACCTAATTCTAAGATTTTACATGTACTTACCATAAAAATGCGAGTCATGCAAAAATCACAAAGCTGTCAGCATTAACTTCAGTGATTTATTTATAATTTTGTAATGGAGGGGGGTATAGACACAGCAGCATCATTAAATGATTTGCTTGATACACTCGATTAACATTTGTATTAAAATTATAAGCGTAAAATAATATTTTAATTCCATCATTGTATTTTATAAAATAAAACACAATTCATTTGTACTACTTCCACATATTTGTAATGATCAGGACCGGTTTCGCTCATCACGAGCATTATCAACTCATCAACCCGCTCGTGATGAGCGAAACCGGTCCTGATCATTACAAATATGTGGAAGTAGTAGAAATGAATTGTGTTTTATTTTTTAAAATATAATGTCTTTCCACCAAGAATTGACAGTTAAATCCTTAAAAATCCATCATTGTAACGGAGAATATTGCAAAAACCCATAATTTTATGCTTAAATAAATAATTCAATAAGAGAGAAATAGTTTAACTGTTCTATAGTTCAATTTTTCAATAACAAAACTAAAAAAAACAGTATTTTAATATGATATCGATATGTTAAGTATTAATGATAATTAAAATATGGATGTATTCCTCAAAGATAAATCATTTTAGGTATATCGATCGTCCTATTCATTAGTCAGACGACTCCAAAACAATGAAATTTGAGTTGAATATGCAAACATGCGTTCTATCTGATTCAGTACTCTGGTAACTCAAAAATGCCACCAAAAGTAATTAATTCAATGATCAGTATACACTTGGTCAGTTAATAAAATAAACGGTCAGTAGTTTATATAAAATGATCAGTTATTAAATTAAACCTAACCAAAATTTTATTTACTTGGCAATTGGTGCATGTTTATTAAAATCATAAATAAAATAAACATTTCTTAATTTACAATTTTAAAACAATTTAATTGTTTACCACTCAAAATGATTTAATGAAATTCGCACGTATATAACTTAAATCAGATTTATTATTATATCTTTTTTACTGAGTTAATCTAACCTAACCTAACGCTCCTTATATTTACTGACCGTATCCTTAATATTTACTGACCGTTTTATGCATTTGTTACTGACCGTTTTTTTAATGTTTACTATTATAATATGGGGAATGTTCAGTTTTGATTGTAAACTTCTAATTTAATATCATTTGAAAATTTAGCCACTATTGACTCCTCAGAAATTAATAAACTATTCTCAAATTTGATTTCTTCTCTTATTCGATGATAGTAAAGAGAAAATATTTTCCTTTTTACATGTTTTTTTATCTATTGTACTATTGATAGTCAAAAATGTGTGTGAGTTTTTCTATTAAATCGTTTTCGGGACATGTACAGTTTTAATTGTAAATGACTGTTTTTATATACTTGATGATAGATGTGAATAATGTTAAACAGGTATTGAATTCTGTTAAATACGGTGACCAGAATAACCCATGTCTACTAAATTACTCAAGATAACGTTTCGAGAATGTCATGTCGTAGAATTGTTCATTCAGTTATTTCAGGGCGGTTAGATTAAGTCAATTGCTGTGTCCAACTTATATGTAAGATGGTTCCAGGTTCAGTTTCAAAAAATTTCATTAAAAATTTATGTTTAGCATTTTTTTTTAAATCAAATGCGTCCTTATTTCTCGAATAAAGTAATTATATCTGACCTTAATATGACCACAATATCTGACCACAATAATCGAAAACACCAAGAAATTTTTTTTTTAAATCATAGACAAACATCTTGTTTTTAATTTCACTGCATTGCATAAATGATGAAAACTCCAATTATTATTATTCGATTAGATTAGATTAGAAGACTTAGAAATGAAATTAGGAGATTGAAGTGATGTTAACATACAATTTTAAAGGAATAGACATCGATTATTGATTATCGATACATTGGCATTTGCCATTTTGACGATGTTCAGGTTAGCGTAATATTGCTGACAATTATTAACATAATTATTAACACACTTCGTCATTTCTAGTACAAAATATTACCTTTGAATCTAATTATACAACTTGTATTGTAGCTTTTACTGAGTCAATTCAGATTGAAAGGTGGTTAATGTTTTACGACGAATTTATTAAGACATTCCTTCATTAAATTGAAATACTTTACATTGCGATTCAATACATTGTCAATGTAAAAACATGAATTATTTATGTTTAATCTGACATGGGTCGTTATTCATTTTGTTTCCCTTTATAATTTCAAATGTCAATAGATACCCCACGCATTTTAATATGAGAAAACAACAAATTGCTTCCCCTATTTCTCGTACAATATTACGCTGTGTTTCCAATTTTCAATAAACGCATGGTGGAATAAATTGGAATACAATTTTTAAATTTGAATAATATAAAACAGCTGTTTAACGCAGTAACTTTTACTACATATTATTTTTATTTTCAATATTTTTGAATGATAAAAAGTATTTTTTACGTGACCAATATTAAATTAATCAACCTTGCACTTGATTCGATAGTTGTGGTATAATGACAAATTTAACAATTATATAATATATAAAAAAATACTTCTTCAATTTGTAAAAACTGCCTAACCGCTATTCGAATTGTGGTGAGACATGACGTTGCAGATTACGAAATGTAATACTCGCCTGTACCGAAACGTTATGCTTATCAAGGTTATTGACCAAGCATAACTAATAATTGGCAAATAATATTTGACCAATATTCGATATTCTGCAGACGCTGCGCAACAGGTGGACACTCATCAATGTAACGATAACGAAATTAGGCCACATACAGGCAACACGATAGTATAAATACACAAACAAGGAACAACTGGATTCATTCTGTATCGTATCTCTATTTCTGTCATCACTCGCTGACTGAACTCTGAACTGCGTCAATCGTCAGCATCATCAGCATCCGTTCTCCTGTCTTAATAAAATCAAGCAACAGCATTAGAATCATATTCCTAAAAACATATGACTAGTCGTGTGTAATTATTTATTCTTAATTTATTTTTACCCAAAGAACGAAAAAGCTCTCTCTCATACCCTAAAATAAACTCTTAACCATGTATGTGCCACAAGTGCGTAAACACACTTTATATTTACAAGCGCGTTAGGCCGACGATACAAAATGAACATGTGAAAACGCTCTTGTTTATATTAAATTTCATTAACTATGTAGTTACCATGAAGTGTTTTGGATGATAGTAAATATTTATCACACATTCACATCTTGTGAAATGGTGACGAAGTTTTAACCATTTAGATGCCGCGATGTGTTGGTAAAGCAGCACCCGACAGTCCACAATTTTTTTAGCGATGTGTAAACTTCAACTAAAGTTTTTATTTAAACTGCTGCAATGTAAATATTGTTTGTTGTCTCTCATATTTTTGCCGTATTTTCTGTAACATTGTTGGTTAACGCGCTAGAGCACGCGTGCCAGAGATGACAAGTCAATTTACAGATTTATTTTCTTACAGAAGAAAAGACAGGAAATGATTAATGAAGAGTTCTTTGTGGTTATTCAGTTAATATGTATTCAAGATACAAACGATATTAAGTGTAATAAATAAATTAACTGTTTTTTGGCTGGCATGTCGGAAATTTGATTAGTAGCATTCAAAATTTTTGGCACACGCATGTAAGGTTTCCTATTACTGCCATTTAACATGCTCTATTAATTTTCACACTCGCTTGACGCAAGCGGTTATGTTAATTTGATAACCGTTTCTATTGGCCAGCCTTCTCCCAAAAACCTATTTCTAATATAATTCAAAACTGTCTGGACGAACTGTGATTTTGGTTACAAAACTTCATAATTTAATTATGCGTTCAAGCACTAAATAAAGGTAAATTAATAACAAATACTAAAATAGGTACAGATGGCGTAAATTTCATCACGAAGTGTTGCAAAACTTTTCTACCAGTATTGTCCCATGGTATCGGGTCCGTGGTGCAGTGGTCAACGTCGTTGTCTACAGCTGTGGATGTCCCAGGCTCAATTTCTGGTACGGATTGTTTCATTGATTAATTTTATAATCGATTTATGGATTTCTGTTCGTAGGCATGGATGTTCGTGATGTCTAAATTCCCTCGCATTCATCTGATCCTAAAAACGGGGCGTAGCGAGAGCGATCAGCTAACTACTAGTCCTGTCCTAGCTCTACTCTTCGGTCCTTACTTTCCTTAAAAATAAGAGAGGTATAGCAACTGAGTAACAAGCAATTCTCGTAGAAAAATTCTGTTAAGATACCTCCATTAGTAGACCATAAGCTCCAAATTGAGCGCGGACATGGAATAAAAGGTATATTAAATTAAGAAAACAAACTTTCAACCATGTCCGCTTCTAATGTGTTTTATATGGGTTTCTTATAATGCTCTATTAGAATTTAACACAATTTGCTAGATTTTTTTTTAAATGGCCATTTGACCTTTATTTTTTTAAGTAATGAGTATGACGAAGGAACATGGACAGTACTGCTTTGAAGAATATTGAAACATTACAGACATTGAGCATAATTCCTTAAATGTATTGAAAAATTAGCAGATGGAAATATTATTCCAGCGTGTGAATACCGCAACGAAAAAGACGAAATACTTAAAATGCATTAATCACTAGGCTACAGGATCAAAAAAATATATACATGGCGAAGGTATTTTTCATAAAAGTTCTTCAGATTTCTGTGTAAAATAAAATTGTAGAGAAATGGTGGATTATTTATAAATTAATGAAATAAATAAAAAAAAAAATGAAAAAACCCGTCACAATGAAACTGAAAAAAATACTCTCTTAATAAATTACGGCTATGCGTATGAAAGTATATTTTCTTTCTGAAAATTGGCTTTGTCTGGCATTTGAACCTTTCAAGTATAAACGTGATGACGGCGGTTTGGTAAAATCGTAGGAAAATTTGCAAATAATTCACAAGGATTAGGGTATAGCGTTACAAGATGAAAATCACTTTAATCTGAAATTTTGTAAGGGTTAAAATCGAATTTTTTTACTGATCCTTAAATATGTTCTAGTAGTGAATTAGAAAGCTTAATACTTAGCAGTAGTATTTATACCACATTGAAACGACGTAAACCCGAATATTTTCATTCGAAAATCACTTATCAAACATTTTTTTGAGAATCAGAAATATACAACAGTTATCGCCAAACGATCGCATTATAATAAGCCCATATACAACACATTAAAAGCGGACATGGTTGAAAGTTTGCTTTCTTAATTTAATATACCTTTTTTTCCATGTCCGCTCTCAATGTGGAGCTTATGGTCTCCTAATTGAGGTATCTTAACAGAATTCTCTACGAGAATTGCTTGTTACTCAGTTGCTCAACCTCTCTTTTTTCGAAGAGAGTAGGAATACAAGGACAGGGATAGGACAGGACTAGTGGTTAGCTAATCACTCTCGCTACGCCCCGTGAGGATGGGATGAGTGGAAGGGAGGACTCAGACTACAAACAAAAATGCAGAAATCGATTGAAGAGTCAATCTATGAAAACCGTCCGCACCAGGAATTGAACCCCAGACATCCGTAACCGTAGCCAGCGACACTACCAACTGCGCCACGGACAATAATATACCTACTTGCATATTTTATAACTCAATCTATTTTTCGCCTTCTTTTAAAATTACAATTTGGCTTATTTACGTCAAAAAACCTACTACAGTTATTATTATGTGAAAATAAAATATTGTTTTCTCACCATTCATTTCTGTGTCAGAAAATATATATATATATTTCCTATTCAAGTATCGTCTTTCAAATAATATTTTCTGAAGATATGACAAAGAAAAAAATCGTCAAACAAAAAATTTCTTTCACATTTACGAAGCAACCATTTGTAAGTAAAACTATATTACCTTTAACAACATTAGCGGAAAAAAACTCAATTTCATATAATTTTTTATACGCATAAAGAAAAGATATTGAAAAAGCAATTTTTTTTATAGCAGTATTCATTTTATGTACTATTGCGAAGACCGTTTTAACGATAGTGAATAAATAGCCGTAGGCCTACGTGGTCAAATGACTGAACATTGTATTTTAGCACGATAATGAAAAGTTGAAATCTCGAGATGGAATTCACGTATTTGTTAATCAGCTTACATTTACAAGAATATTACACAAATTTGAAGATTTAGCCTCTTATCACTTTACACACAGACAAAAGTGTTTTCAAATCATCGTAGCTTATATTTTAGATAAAGACTGAATAATAAAGATTATATCAGCTGAAACCTTTAAATCGGCAAAAAACTAACACAAACCCGTTACAAATATTGCTTATATTTGTGGGCGCTCAGTAAAAAGAAATCTTCAATTCTTTTCAAGAATTGTTCGTTATGTGATATTCAACTTGAAGGACTAACTTTCACTAACCCATTTAAGTAAATATCAAGTGATTGGTGATATTATATTATAGATAGCAATGCTTTTGTAGTAACTAACTACTTTTAATATCGATGGTGTTTTGGCCAATTGATGAAACCCTTAAAATTGAAATTATTCAGGAGAAAGTAAAAACTGTTTTAATCGAAAACATTATATGATGAGTTGCGTTATGAATCTTTGAAATGCACTCCTAAAAATTGTCTTGTTTGCAGATACGAGATTTTATGTAGGTAGTGTTGATATAATAGTGGCTTATATCAAGTGGGGGGATAAGAATTTTTAAACCTAAAACCATTGTAAATGATGTTTTCTTCCAAAAAGTGCTCAATTTATTTTTTCAATTCACATCGTTTGGCCGAGACCTTCTCTGTCATCTTCAAAATGAGATCCAATCATTAACTCATTTTCGTATATTTTGAGGGTTACATCAATTGACCAAGACACCATCAGTATTTATTATTGATTGAGTAACAATATATATAGGTATGTGTTAATTACCTGTATTCATATTTATTGATGTGAATTAATCGTATCCAAAAAAATATTCACAGTAAAAAATATCACAAAGATTCATAAATAATCTCATTCTGTTAACGGATTTTACTCGTTCAAATCTACCTTCTTTCACAGCGAAAAGAAAGCGAAATCGGTGTAATATATATATTTTTTAAACATTTTCACCGGCTGAAAGGGGAGAAGATAAAAAAAGTTGAAGGGCTTATCGCTGCGAAATTTTATCAATGGATACTTTGAACATTGATTTATTGGAAAGTTTTCGGGAAACTTTGGAAATAGGGCTCACGATTTTCAATTTAATATATTATGCTAGGGATTTGGAAGTTTTTCACTACCACCGAAAGCATTCTGATAAAAACTTTAGAAGTATTTAAATGTCTTATCTTTTAATGAATAGTATACAATAATTTAGACGCAATTCTTTCCAGTAATAAAAAAAAGCCTTCATCGAAACGCTTCATAACTACGATATTCGAGATTGTTTTCAGACTATTCTTTCATAAATCGAATGTGTCGTCACGTCTCGTAAACCGTCGCTACGAGATTGTTTTCTTGAATATAAATAAATATTGATAAAAATCGACTTTTATATGCAGTTAACTATTTTATAATATATTCTTAAATGACAACAAAATTATCAAATTACTTCGTTCCACAAGAATTATAAAATACTTTCTTTACCAAGTCCATTACCACTAGGGCTTCCAACCCGGTTTAAACCGAAACCGGTTAACCGGTTTATCGCGTGTTTTGAAAAAAACCAAAACCCGGTTTATTTTACGCGGTTGGTCTAGTTTTTTAAAAATATTTTTAAAAATCTTTTGTTTACACTATTTTTAAATTTCAAAAGAAAAAATATACATATTGTTGAAAAATCACCTATGTCGCAAAGTTGTCAAAATTATGGATAGAAATGATTTTATACGATAAGCAATTACACTACATTATCAAAATACACAAAGATTTATCAACTATTTTTGATAAATAAATCACATGTTACACAATAGCAATTATTGTAAATGTGAGAAATTGTCCGTAAAATCTTGAAAAATCGTTGAGTAGAATATTATTTGTAAGATATGCAAATGTAAGCAATTTTAATATTTATAACCTACAATACGTTAAATATTTTCTTTTTTTTATGTGCTAGTTTATTTTTTCTTGTAAGTGATAATGTTAAAGATGTTTTGATCATATTTAGTATTATACTAATATAAATTTCAAAACTTCTATGGGATTTTTTTTCGAAAATAATGAAATGTCGTATTTCGGTTTAATCCGGTTAGCCGGTTATTTTGTCAAAAAATCACCGAAAACCGGTCAGTAATTATCTCCGGTTAATTGGATACCCTAAATACCACTATAGAGCATATGGACTACTAATGGTACTAATTTCGAGAAAACTATATATTGCAGTTGATCGATGGAGTAGGGTTACGACAATATAAGTGGTTAGATAATCGCTCTAGCTATTCCTAGGTTTTAGGATCGGATGGGTGAGAGGGAATTTTAGACACCATAGACATCCAAAACATTAAACAGAAAAGCATAAATCGATTGAATAATCAATTTACAAAACTATCCAATATGGGGCTCGAGCATGAGACGTTCACCACTCGACCACGAATATGGCTGACATATATTTTGACGCACATCATCGTCGCGTCTGTCGGCGTCCGTGGCGCAGTTGGTTTCGTTGCTGGCTACGGTTACGGATGTCTCGGGTTCAATTCCCGGTGCGGACGGTTTTCATAGATTGATCTTTCAATCGATTTATGGATTTCTGTTCGTAGTCTGAGTCCTCCCTCCCACCAATCCCATCCTCACGGGGCGTAATGAGAGCGATTAGCTAACCACTAGTCCTGTCATATCCCTATCCTTCTATCCCTACTCTCTTCGATAAAGAAAAGAGGTTGAGCAACTGAGTGACAAGCAGTTCTCGTAGAAAAAATTCTGTCAAGATACCTCCATTAGGAGACTATATGCTCCACATTGGGAGCGGACATGGAAAAAAAAAAATATTTTGACGCACGTCATCGTCATAACTATAATACGATACACTAACATTTCATCTTACTCTCTCTAACTTCGTAAGTTTTATAATTTATTTAATGCAATAATAGTTTCTGCTTAAATTGTTCTAGGAATAAACAACGATAAACATTTATTTGATTAATTACAATAATGTTGTGTTATTAAAAGAGCTTTGTACAATAATTTAAGAATGATCAACATTAATATTGGTATGTTCATTAAATAGATTACTTTCACGACTATATCTGTCAATCTCTATTTGCTGTAGTTCATTTAATGATAGTACTTTATATCAAAAATGGAGTAGGTATCTGTTAAATTAGATTATTAATATTAACAAATTATATTGATACTGATCTTGCACAGAACTTGTTTAACTTTTTAAAAATACAAATAATATTATTAGATACAGTTAGTCTTCGATTTACGACGATTCACACTTTTACCAAAATTTATAAAAAACCTTTTTTTTATTGCATTAAGAAACATCATTTCCAACGGTAGATGCATACGAAAAGAAAGATCAGTAACAACATTTTCACATTTGCATATATATTTATATAAATATACATGAACCATCGACGTGCGATGGGTTTATCTATATCTTTATTTCATTTTAAATTTATTTATTCCTGAAGCAAAGGAATTTAAATGCAATTCTTGCAGGCATAACCTTATTTCAACCACTTGTTTTATAAGACAAATAATAAAGTCGTGTTCACAACTTTTCATAATGTGTTTTAATTATTAAAAACAGAGGATCGTCGGGCCAATTTGCAATAAAATCGTGATTGTCATTTGACAGCTACAACAAACGATTTCAAAGAAACGCGCTCTGATATGTTAATATTTTTGGTTGTAGCTGCTTTATTGCCACAAATAAAATGACCTCTGAACAGTATTTATTTTTAATATTTTGTATGGAATTCGATTTGACTTACGACCAAAGGTCAGGAACGTATCTCGGTCGTAAGTTGAGGACAACCTGTAAATTGTGCACTCAATTTATTCAACTCGTTCTTGCAAAAGTACATTTCATTATGAACTTATAAACAGAAACATGTTTTCGACAACAAAGAAATGAGCTTTTCGAAGCTTTTTCAAAACCAATATAGTGTTATTTTCGCTTCGACTGTTTTAATATACCTGAAGAATTTTTATCGTGCTTAAAAAGTGTGGCAACACGTCTAGTGATAAGCTTGGAAAAGTTTCCCGCAGCCGCAACTCTTGTTATACTTATGTTCTCCTTTGTGGAAAACTTAAGCTATCGGCACAAGTTTCATCTCTTTGGCTGTAGTAGATATTATAATAAATATATATTTCCAAGTGATTTGGAGTTGAAATCTCATAAACCACCTTTGACGTGGATCCGTAAACCAACTGATAAAATGGTACACAGAAACTTACTTTGTAAGTAGGACACTGCGGTTTAAAGTATGAGTAAATATTGATAATATTAAATTTACGTAGACTAATAATATTTAAGTTTTTATTATTTATTACATATTTCGACATTTTAACGTAATTCATACTGCAATGCATCGAATGTCAAAAATAACTAAAGTGTAAATTATCAACTTTTTTGAGGCATTGTATTGTCGGCGTCCGTGGTGCAGTTGGTAGCGTCGTTGGCTACGGCTACGGATGTCTCGGGTACAAATCCCGGTGCCAACGGTTTTTATAAATTGATCCTTCAATCGATTTATGGATTTTTGTTCGTATTCTGAGTGTCTGTGATGTCTCAAACCTCCCTCTCACCCATCCGATCATCACGGGGCGTAGCGAGAGCGATAAGCCAACCACTAGTTGAAATATCTTATAGAGAAATATTTATTTTTATTTCTGAATGGAGACTGCTATTGAAATATCTGAACTTAATTTGTTTAACGATAACAAACTGCTAATAATTCTAAACCTCTCTTTTGTCAATGCGTTAAAATATAAGGATGGGGTATTTACTTCCTTGCTTCTACACCCCGTGGATTATGATTTAATACATAAGTGAGTTTATGTAAATAATTTTAAAATACACAAATATACACCTTTTAATACAAATCAATGTACAAAATTAGGACGTCAACACATGCTCAGGGACCGTACAGTCTGAAAATGGTTTGAAAATAATTTATATGAACTAATGGGAACGCCCGTAATAGATGGTGGTATTGAAATTGAAATACTGAATATCTAAAGTAGCTGTTCTTTAGTTTTCATACTGACAGACTGATTATTGTTTGTTTGCCTCGGTATTTGCGTCACGCCGGAACTGTGTGTATTGTTTATATACACCGAGGAAGCTTAGGTTCTAAGAAAATTTCATTCCTACATATACGTCATAATAATAAAACGTCTACATCTACGCCAACAGAACGGTTATAAATAATATGATTATTCATTTTTTTTATTGTTTTTCTCATGCTTTGTACCGCTCATACATCACAAGTTGAGCTGTAATCAATGCATCTGCTTCCATACGGTTTGAAATAACTTGTTTTTTTTTTCAATAAATTTGAAAGTAGTTTATTTGTAGTAGCGATGCTAGAGCTTAAAAAAGAAACTTTCACATCCAAAGCAATTTTATTTATCCTTTAGAAACTTCTGGTACATACAAAGTATAAGACTAAAAGTAATTTCCGTTAGTAGCTGATTACTTGAACATAGGATTCAAGTTGGATATTACTTAAAATATACAGTAACTGTTCATCAATGATTTGTTTCAATACAAGCTTTTCAATATTTGTATCTTTTTTGAAATATATAACTGTGTTTGTATACTAAATATTGTTTATAAAATAAAGTTAGCCAAAGCAAAAAAAATATTCGCTTGTGCTTTTGAATGAAGGTCTACGAGCTTGATTTTTATTTAGTCTTGGATATAAATCAGAGGCTAGAAAAGCCAAAGTGTTTTTTTAAATATTATGAACGATCCGTGATAAACACTTGTATTAAACTTTCAAAAACAGTATTCATCAGTTGTTTGTTTTTCATCGTCGCTTTCATCAAGTAGTAACTTAAAACTAAGCTGTGCATATGAAAATCGATATAATAACTTAGGGACTTCAGTAAAATAATGTTCAGAATATTGAAAACCTTCTCATATGGTCCATAATAGTGTAATATGGTTACGAAAAAACATTATAACTTATATTTCTTTCTTTCCACAGGTTACGGCAACGTGACACCTGTAACAGCGGCGGGGAAATTGGTGACTATCGCCTACGCACTCCTAGGAATCCCTCTGATGCTGGTCTACCTCTCAACGGTTGGTGATGTGCTGGCTCGAAGTTTTCGCCGCCTGTACAGCAAGACTTGCCGCCCGTCCAGGCCGACGATGCCAAAGCTCGGCAAAGGCCAAAAACCGACGCCGACACTGAGTGCAAACTTAAACTTCAAAGGCTCGTCAGCGAATCATATTCCTGACGGTCCGTCCAAAGGTTTCTACGGTGACATTAAATCGAATGAGAGTGTAGTTATCTTAGACTGTGTCGACACTACCATGCCGTTAAGTGGAACGATGTCAGCTGGTGGAATTTCATCGAACTTAGGCAAAGATAGTTTTGCAAGAAAGAGATTTTATCACAGGGGATGTCCGGATCAAATTAGAGTCCCGATTTCCCTTTGTATGTTGATCATAATTATCTACATGTCTTTAGGTGCTGTAATATTCAACAAAACTGAAAACTGGACACTTTTAGATGGCTCTTACTTTTGTTTCACGAGTTTAAGCACCGTAGGCTTTGGTGATTTGTACCCTGGTCAACATGCAAGTAAGATATCGGCACAAGCAGAAGATATCGCACTTTGCGTTTGCTCTGTTTATATATTAATCGGAATGGCTGTGATAGCAATGTGCTTCAATCTTGTGCAAGATGAGATAATAGTTCTAGTTAGGAAGTTCAACCGAGCGTGTGGAGGGCAGACTAAGCATCACATGCCGCCGAGGAGTATCGATGAATTGGAGGCTGGCGAGGATATATCGATGTCTATTGTGTCCTGACAACGGCCCCAGTCTGAAGTGGGAGCTTCCATGTCAACTACTTCATCGGCAGCTTCAACGTCATCCACGAAACCGATATCAGTTCCAGTGCCGATTCAGATACAAATACCGCAAAATTTCACACCTGGATCGATGCTTCCAGGAAAATGTAACAGCCTTCCAAGGAAAAGAGCGTCAGATTACTATAAAAATTCAAACTTTCAAAGAAACACTCCTATGCGTAGGTCAAGTGGTAATGAAACTTTGGTAGAATATTTCGTACCGAGAAGTGTAAGTGAGTTTAATTTAACGGGAATATTAAACCACGATACATCATTGCCTCCACCTTTACCGATCTCTGGAGTATTGCGAGCTTCTGGTAGACAAATAGGATCGAATGTAAAAAACTCAACAGATCAGCCTCAAGTTAGAAACAGGGATAAAATGGTCACATTTGAAGACGATCAGTTACTGCAGGGGGCTGGGGTAGCAAGGAAGAATGTGAATATGGAGGACGTTTTCATGTGACAGCAAAGACGCGCTGGTTGAGATGATATACTGTCTTTTTAAGACGCAAAACAATAAAAGTTTCTTGTAAATAAAATAAATGAATACTATACGAACTTTAAAAAACACGGCTATAAAAATGTTTGTTTCGGTACGAATAAATAAAACATGTTAAATAGTATGTCCTTAAAAAAATTAACGTTAGACTGTTATAACTTAAAGTTTCTAAGATAGTTTCTTTGCCTAAATAAGATATCATTAATCATGAATTTTAAAATAAAATTACTATATCAATACTATGTATAATAAATATTTCACAGATTATAGAAAGACGCATTGATCTTCAACAAATATGTAAATTCCACAGAACAATGAACTAACGTGAAAAAGTTAAATTTATTTTACAAACACTATTAGTGAATCAATTTTTGTAATTGATTTATTTGCCGGGATAAAATAACTGGTTAATAGCCACCCACTTCGGCAAATAACTGTCAATTCTTGGTGGAAAGGCATTATATTTTAAAAATAAAACACATTTTTTTTGTACTACTTCCACATGTTTATAATGATCAGGACCGGTTTCGCTCGTAGCGTGCATTATCAACTGATAACTGCTGTTAGCCATTTTTTACGACAATTTAAAAGAATGAGGCAATTACAACGGAAAATATTAACTGATTCATTGGAAGATTAATTCAATAATGTAACAAGTTTTTAGAAATAAATACATAAATACATAAATGCGATTTAACCCTTCGATTCTCAGAGCCACTGATCGCAAAGTTTTAAAAGTCAATCAAATTTGTAATCATCACAAGCATGATTATGTGTATAGTTTTTTTTCATAAGAAACGTAAAAGTTTGAGCCGATAAAAATTAAAAATATTGGGAAAAATAGTACAACGTCTTGCCAAGAGAAATAAGTTGTTTTCAAGACAAGCGTTTTTCAATCAGCTCATTGTCCTGCGGTAAACATACTTATACATAAAAAAAAAACTGTTAAAATGATTTTCTAGTTTCTACCTGTGTTATTTTAGTTGAATTCAACATAACGATAAAGTATTATATTATTAAAAATGTGTGATATATTAATTAAAATGCTGCATTTGTTATTTTAAAACAATGTAATTTTTAGTGATATTCTTATATTTTTTTTAGATATTTCACATTTTATAGCAGTTAAATGTTACGACTTAAAATTAATTCTTCTTCTAAATTAATTTAATATTTATCTGAATTTAATTTATAATTGGACCGATGAGAAGTGAAGTGGGCCAACAGATATTTTCAAAAAAATGTGTTAGGTGCGTTTTTGTATTGTACATGTCATGAAGTATCATAGAAGTGAAATGAGCTAAGTAAAAAGTTAAATTAAATAACTTGTAAATTAATATAATAAAATTATTTAATTTAAACCTTTAAAAAACAAGTTTCACTATTTTATCACTTGGCTCACTTCAGTTCTCTCAAAGGCTCCATTATTGTAATATTTTCTCTAATTTCTTACGTGAAGGTGCCCAATAAAATTTACATATGCCAAAAGTCATTTGATTTCTGTCTTGTTTCCACTTTTCCGCATAATTAATCCTTTTTATTTCATTTTCACAACATTTAAACAATAATTTAATAAATTTGGATTATTAGAAGATATCTTCTATATAAACGTTAGACACTGTTTACTGTCTCTCAGTTCGAGTCCATCCGTGTGCTCGAATGCCTGAAAATGCCGAAAGGCGAAACCCGGGTCGTTAGTGACAAAATACATGGAAGTGTACAAAATCTCAATAATCCAAATTTCATATTGAAATTCCATCAAGCACCCTCAGTCGATGTCTTAAAAAAATGATACATGTTTATTTCTGTACGATTCGGCATGAATGTTTTTCTCAAGACTGGTAAATAAAACTATCAAAATTCAGAGATAATAGCGCAATAGAGACAAGTTTTGTCTAAATGTTTTTCGGTACTCTGACAAAATCTGTATAAAATTTACTTTTATCTAAATAAGAGCAAATATATTCCAAAATAAGGACCCCATAATATGCTTTCATTAATTGATTTATTAAAGTACAAGAGAACGAAACTTTCGCAATGCCTTTCCTCCCATAATAATGATTCCCTGAAATCAGCGCTTTGTTGCTTTCATATTTTGAAGTAGAGTGATTAAATTATTAATTTCCGTAAAATACAGCTAGAGAAAATGCATTCAAATTATAATATATTCCGTATATTTCTTACTTTGATAATACAGCTTTTGTTTTAAAAATAACTGTTCGAACTGATTCGAGTCCATTCGTGTGCTCGAATGCCTGAAGATGCCGAAAGGCGAAACCCGGGTCGTTAGTGACAAAATACATGGAAGTGTACAAAATCTCAATAATCCTAATTATGTATCATTTTGTCCTTTAAAATGAATATCGTAATGCATACAAACCATTACAATATCAAAGATATTTAACTAAGTTATTTAGCATCGTATTCAAAACACATTTGGAGAAAAATTCATTGAATATCATCAGCTCAATCCATTGAGTTATAACAGCGTTATATTAACGTTGATTCGAAATGATACATTCCTCTTTATTCTTTTAATTGCTCTGGTAAACCCACCTACGCACAATACATTCAAATTTTAACGCAAGAAATGCATAAAATCATTCATTTATACAAAAGAACAAAAATCAATCATCCATAATTTGCATAGTTAAATTCAAATCTTATAAATCCATATTGTCGATATTAAAAAATGATTTTCACTTGTCAGATATGACTAGGTATAATTATTCTTTCGTAAACGATTTTTATGTGAGTGATTTGAGTTTCAAAATATATTAAGAAGTGAAATTGGATTATTTACATGGAAATACACTACATCAGTTCACAAATTTTACTACGTAAAATCAAATCAATTTCATTGGATAAAGAAAATTTTGCTAAAATTTATTTGCTTAAAAACCATGCTTCTCAAACGTCAATATGTATTTTTCAATCTAAGCCAACGACATGTTATATCGTTTTGATATAATAATAATTGAATAACAACAAACGTATAAAATATCGATAGCGTCAATATTGCTGTTATTTAAGTAATATTCCAGGATAGAATGGTCTGAAATATTATTTCTAATATAATTCATCTTTGGTAATATAATAAAAGTAAAACAGTGAAGTACATTGTATTTTACATATACCACAAGTTTAATTAAACAAAAAATATACCAGTGTGTTACATGTGTATCTGTAATTTTCATTTTCTATACAATTATTATAATGTTATTATTATGGGGTAGTTTTCCATTACCGAGTAATTCACAATTATCAAAACACATAACATGGCATACTTTGTACATTTAACTTGAATAATGGATTATTTTTTAGTTCGTTGACCAATTCAATAAAGTAAACAAATAAAGCCTAGCATTAACTCCTTTGTTTTTCAGTAACACAATCGACTGAGGTTGCTTTTAGAAACTTTATCACTCAAAATGTGTACACTTACAAAAGTTTTGTCACTAAAGACACTAGTTTCTCTTTTGCTATCTTCAGATCTTCGGACTTTAAGTATGCACCGAAACTTACACAAATAAAATGGTTTAATCGCTAATATTCCAAATAAATGAGGTGTCATGGTTATATAGTAAACAAGTAAAAATTTTTAATCATATAAACATTCAATTCCTCTCAAAATAATGATATTTCTTTCCAACATGTTCAAAATTATCTTACATTTGAATTCTTACAAAAATGGGTCTACTTTTATTAATCGTTCAGATATAAAATAAACAATACTTAATAAATCGATTGCTTTTACTAAAAAATCATGTAATTAGTTATAGCTGAATAATAAATGATCACTACAATAAACATCATGGACATATTTATTTATTTTAACATCAATTTAGTTTATTGACAATGTGTATTCATTTTAATATTTCGTTGAGTTTGTATTAGCAATAATAGAATCTTAATTCATTGGCATTCATTTGTTGGGTATCAGTTCAACTTATTCAGTGCACTTTCTTGAAGACCTGAACATGTAAGAAGATGAAACCTAGACCGTCAGTGACAAAACTTACTGAAGATTATCAAGTTATGACGTTTCAAATAAACTTTAGGCTTTATTGTACTTAAAATGGTTTCCACAAAAATTGTTTTCTTATTTGACTATTGCCATTGTTAATAATTGGTATACATATTTGAAAACCATATGAGCATATGGCCTCGTAATAAAGATATTTCAAGAAGTTTGTCTACGAGAACTGCTTCTTACTCAGTTGCTCAGCCACCCTTTTTCGAAGAGAGTAAGGGTAGAACTGTCTGTCGGCCTCTGTGATCTAGTGATAAGAGCTTTGCTCTAGCGATCATGTGGGTTCTGATTTAAATCTCAACAAACATAAGATTTTTTCAATTTACATTTGTGATCTTGGACATGAGTGATTTAAAAAATTCTCATCGAGTATAATCTCGTTTGATGGCTTATGTCTTTATTACATAACATTACTATTAATTATATATATTAATACTCTTCACTTAAAATATAGTAATGCATTTCTATATCTTATGATTTATTTTAATTTAATTGAATTGGTAAGTAATGGAAAAAGACCCCAATATTATATTTATTGTTGTAGATTCCACATTGTGAATTGTGATCAATATTAAAAAAAACTGGAACCTTTCTGTACATAAAATTATTCATTTTTTTTGTAATATCTGTTCTTACTATATTTGGCATTATTCTTAAATAGTTATATTCTTTTGTTTATATGTCTGCCTTGTTGAAGACCCAATTATTTTGTTCAGTGAATTAAGCTAAATCAATGTCGTTATTTTTCTGTTAAATGAAATGTGAAATAATAAAATACATGACATAGAAAATTGAACCAATCTCGTTTAGAATCCACCCCGACCCATCCCTTATACAAGTCAAAATGAAAACACAATTACTTTCATCTCAGTCGTTAAATAATATTCAATTATGAGATTCACGAAATAATAAGAAAACATTATTCGAGATTAAAACAATATATCGCTTTTTGACGACAATTTGTGTTTTTTCAGAAATATCTGATATTTTTTTGTTGTTACATAGACATTAACCTACATTCATCGTCAATCATTGAAATGATTTAAATAATTTTATATGAATACTAATACATAATCAAAATTGTAATATATTCAGTTAAGCTAACGTCTAATAAAAAAATATCAACAGCACTTTTTTTCGTAGATGATTACTCAATTTAAATAGTAATGAAATTTTTCAAAATCGTAATTATACATTTTAAGTGGACAGTTAAGGTGACACCACTTTTATGGTGTTAACTGTCAACTCTTGGTGAAAAAGGGTTATGTTTTAAAAATAAAACACAATTTGTTTGTACTACTTCTACATGTTTATAATGATCAGGATTGGTTTTACTCATCAAGAGTATTATCAACTGATAGAAATATAGTCATAACAGGGCTAAGGACAAAAATAAAATACAGGACTCTTCTATATAAACAGCATTGTTGCGATTGTACTTTAATCAGTTGATAATGATCGTGGTGAGCAAAATCGGTCTTGATCATTATAAACATGTGGAAGTAGGACAAACAAACTGCATTTTATTTTTAAAATATAAAATATTTACCATTTAACAAATTACACATAGAAACAAATTTCTTTGGGAAGTTCAAAACAAAGTATTTTAAATTGAAGAAAAACTAGGAAACGTATTTTTTTTTAACTTTTAAAATATCTTATTGTGAAAAAGAAACTATACCATTTCTAAGAATAACTTCGTCATTTATACGGTGTCTTAAATGCTTAATTAATATCAAAGTATAAAAGAACAATTCAAATTAAAAATATTGGCTGAATACAAAAGTTTTCATTTATTTATCGCCGTTTTATTTAAAAAAAACGAATAATCGATTTTATAAAACATCACAAATTTCAAAAACAGAACTGACAACAAATGAAGGTGATAGCATTTGTTCGAATTGATTCACATAGACGAAACTGGCAGGTCATTTCAAAATGTAAATATTTTTACTAATATTGCATCCAGCGATGGCAAAAATACAGTAGCATTTTGCTGTCAATAAAACAAACATATACAGCCATGTGGATTGAAATTGATATTGGTGGACAGTGTAAGTATTGAAAAGTATTATTTTACTATCAATCTTGTAACAGGGTTGCCAACACTGTTCTGGAGTCTACGGTTCTCATTAGCGAATGGAATGTTTCATATATATTGATTTTTCAATAAATTTGAATGAATTTCTAGTCAAACGAAAGCACACGTAATATAAAAAATTTATAACTCTACAACTACTTCTTATTTTAACCTGAAAAGTAGCAATATTTTGAAAAAGAAGTGAAGAGATAGTACTATCAATTTGGGTAAGTTTACCCATTGATCTAAGATTGGCCCGCTACATAGAAAAGGTGCTGTTACAATACCATGACAATACTAATGCTATATGAATATTTTTAGTTAAACAAAGATACTGAGTAGCTTCTGGTGGTTGTTTTATTGTTGAATTTGTAAGCTGTCAGCTTGGAATGATAAAACACAATTTAAAAACTTTTCTTTTTATATTACTTATCTATAAACCTAATACTATATAATATTTTTACAGTCTTAATTATGTACAGAATATATTAAAGCATAAAGAAACATTGCCAAAATCACTGAATTCATAGTAATTGCAGTGATTATTTGTATTGTGGACCAAAGTTACCCGATTTGGATGAAAATTTTGCTCACCATGTTTATCTATATTTATATTAAAACAATAAATCTATTAATGTTGATTAAATTTCACCTTAAGACATAAGTTCATTTTTATGTAGAACAATACCATACATAAATGCATTGGCGAACCATATAAATACAAAAACCATCAGAACTGGCTCAAAGTTACCCAGATTGACTGTAATTAACTCACTACTAATAATATTGTAACTCTTAGCTTTTTCCTGATCCTATGAAAGAGAAGTTGATTGGCTCTCTTGCAACAAGAAAAATCACGTTTTATTGTGTTTATCAGTTATAATTAATTATAATTAGAATGTGAAGTAAAATAGATTAACAAAAATGAAGGAGAAAACATTAATCGAAAAGAAATACTATCTGCACGTATAAATCGATTAAAAAGAAACGATTTCTTATAAGAAGAATATTGTCAGCTGCAAAAGAACAAAAACCATGACACCATAGATAAGGGGTCGTCAACCTGTTTATAGCTACCGCCCATTTTTGTATATTTATTAAAATAAATATTTCCTTACAGCCCAACATCGAAGTAATTCAATCCAGAGTAACAATGCAATAATTTCATTGAAGAGAGTCTTCTGACCTAGCAAACACAGCAGTTTAATTTATGGTGATTTGACGAAGCACATCTGTATGTATTTCGGTGAATAGCCATGAGCATATTTCTTCCTGTGAGACATGGGTACACTATTTTTACACAATTTATTTAATACGTGATACAATGAAATTCTACGAGTGACTTTATCTCACAAATTTAAGTAGGTACTGTGTTTGCAAACAAACAAGTCAAAAGTCTACCGCTAGGCCAGAACAGGACAAATATTTTGTTTTATTCGGATAACTATAAGCGAGAAAGGTAGAAAAAGGGAAAAAAGTACTCACCCCTGTGCACCCCTACTCCCGACCGTGTAGTGTAGCGAATTGTTTTCAAAATGTCTTCAACTAAACTTAGTCGCGAGTCGAGTTTAACAGATGCTTTCGATGAAAACACAAAAAAAATTAATTACCCACCGCACACCATGGAAACGCTTACCGTCCACTAGTGGGCAGTATGGACCATTTGGACGACCAGTTCCATAGATGGAAATATTTTTTAATAGAAACAAAAACATTCTTTAGGCTTTTGTGACCTCATAATTCATCGTTCAACGTCTCGCATTAGGTGCGTATGATACCATCTACATATTTTGGTACCATGGGTATGGGCTGCAGTTATAAAATGTTTTTTTATCAAAAGATCATTGTAACTTATATTAACTAGATAATCCGTAAGCTGCTTTTATCGGAAACCTTCGAGATAAATAACGCCATCACAATATAAACTCCCCATAAAAAAAATAACAGGCGAAGTGTAGTGTGAACTTTGTCTTTTTATCTGAAAAAGCAGCTCTCTCGGCTGATTGTAAGGACTTCATAAATAATCCAACCCCGTAATCAATGGGGCTGAATGACGTCACTGCAAAACCTTTTGAGGACGGCGGGCAAGACAATGGTCGCAGTAGTGAATGGGTTGGAATTATTGTCGACGAGGCACTTTTGCGGCTCAAAAATATAATAATCTGGTGAAATAAATTTGAACGGGTATAAATAAATCATGTGGGTGATACGAAATGCTATTAAACTAAGCTGTTTGAATATTTCATTAAATTTTGTTTAGTTTTTTTTGACAGCTCGTCTCATTTAGATTGTTTTATAGAATGCACCAAACCTCAGTTTTTTAATGTTTTTCATTGTACAATTAATGAATATATTGTACATAAAAAGTATGACCTGGTTTTGAAAATTTTTAAACCTCGTTTTGTATCTCTTTGTAGTTTTTTAATATTTTTCAAAGTTTTATATCTATGCCTCAAACTTTTTTTATATTTTTTTATATTTTCATAGAAAAAAATATGTGACATTACAGCTGATTTTAAAAATTAGAAAATCGTACGAGATAAACTCGATGACAATTTTAAGAAGTCATTCATGTCCAAGTTCACAAATTTAAATTGATATTAGCCTTGTTGGGAATTGAACCAGGACTCACCTGACCGCTAGGGCAAACACTTGCCACTAGACCACATAAACCGACTTACTAAACTTGTAACCAAAATCCACTTAGACATAATTCTGAAGAGGAAGCGAAGCCGAGAAAGCTACCAATCAAATCTAATAATTCTTGTAGAATTACTACTGAACTACCACTTCTATATTTTATCCGTACACGTATGTAACTAACTGGCATTATCTCTTTCTCGCTCAATCGCATGAAAAGTGAAGGTGCAAGCGAGATGCAAGGGCATTCGGGGCATGCGGCGCATGCTCTTGTATCCTACTTGCTCATACCCAGATGAGGTTGTGCAAAAGAGATAGAGATAAGTCCACCGCACGCCGATGGTATAGACCAATTAGATTAATGACCTTTTTTTCCTCAAAACTGACTTATTCCAACATTCTCCTGTCTTAACCTTCCTCAGACACTTCATTTTAGTTTCTTGGTAATGAATGGATACAAAAACAATATAAAATACTCACTCATACTAAAATACTTTCAAAACTGACATTTTATATAAATTCATCAATCATGTTTAACTCATGGTGTAGCAATGCGTTACTTCGGTCTTTAAACATTCAAATTATCTGTAAAATAAGTAGTACAAAAAAAATTGAAAATTTTGTTATTTGTAAATAAAATAATTCTTACATATAATTAAAAATGAAAAGTACATTAAAGTTCACGTCTTCTTTGTATATTTATAATTAATCATAATTTGAAAATCTCATCAATTTTATCATCGAAAAAGACAACATTATAGTATAGTATTAAATATTGTATAGTAATAATTAGTATAGTATAGTAACGATCCGAGATGCATGAGAAAGCACCTATTTTGTTTCGAACGGCACTGATACACGTTTCGAGCCTGTTCTGCTATGAAGAATTTCGGTTCTTGCGTCTTTCGATAATTTCACATAGTTTGATGTTTTTGAGTTTTACTCAAAAAACATGACGTAAAATAATTAGTTAATACTACATAAAACCATATTTCACTATTTGAAATTGACTTTTCGCTTTATAAATGCGTTTATATGACAACAGTCACACGGTAACGCAATGTGACTGCATGAGATCCGAAAGGATTTTTTTAGCATTAAAACGGGAAGACTACGGTGCTAACTTTCAATCTTAAAAAGTATTATATTTAAAACAGCAATGCTAAAACATGCTCGCCATGAGCGAAAACTGTCCTGATCATTATAAAAATTGTAGTACAATACAAAATAAATTGTGTTTTATTTTTTTAAATTTGAGATTCACTTTAATAATAGGTTAAATCAATATAATCATTACAATAACCAATCAAAGAGACTTTTACTTTCCAACCTGCATGCGGCATGCGTTGCAATGCCACTCAAAGAAAGAAAGGGTTTGTGTTTTAATTCTGTTTATTGAAATGCTTTTGAATACACAACATTTTTTATTTCCGTCTGGTGAGTAAGGTGCAAACAGCGACATCTCGGAAACATTTTCTGATTTTGTTTTTTAAATTTTTTTTCAGAAACCTTCACAGTTGTGCACACAACAACTCACCAAAGTTTCATAGAAATCGGATGAATGGTAAAGGGACGCATATAGGACAAACAAACAAACAAACATTTATTGTCATACATTTATATAGATTAAAACATGTTTGAAAGGGAAACCAATTTCAAGAGAGCCACTGATCGACGCCATACTATAAATGCTTCTGTGGAGAATTGACGCAGTGGCGTAATGGCGTCACTAATGATGCGACAACGAGTCTAATCAAGCGAATTATCTGTCGTTCGAAATCGCATCGAAGTACTTCTTGCTGCACCTGTAAGTAAATATAAATGCAGACTGCACAGGAGGACTCTCTTTGATATTTCACACCAAGTAAAAGGAAATGCATTTTATAAATAAATGTTCGTACTAAAACGACTGGACGATTGTTAACTTAAAAATGAACATTTCAAAATAAAAAATTGACAGTGATAACTTTATTTTTGTACTGGTTCTGATATCACTAGATATGACTCGAGTTTTAATTGGTCAAATTGTGTACATTTCGATGTATTTCATCCAGGGCTGAAGAGTCGAAGTTGTAAAAAACGAAGGACTCCAATAACATTTCTTATATAGTGCATTTTTGCGTATATTAATGTACATGTTTCATTTTTATTTATGTCTACAACATCTTGTTGTGCAATATATTTACATATATATATATGTGTATATTATATGTATAATATGAAAAATTCGGCTATTTGCCGGATTAATATTTAATTTGAAGACCAATTACACATAAATATTAAAGGTAATAAAAAAACCTGGAAAAATTAGACTTTTTTAATTTTCAAAGTCAGAGTCGGGTTGCTGATCAATGTCGGAGTAGCGTTTTGGACGACTCCACACCCCTGATTTCTTCACTAATAACCTTGACTTCACTTTTCGGCATCTTTAAGAAAATGAAGCCTGTTTGTGACGGAATACAATACCATAGCTCAGAATCTCCGTCAATGTTCGTTTTTGGCAAACCCAAAGAAGCCGTTTTCATGCTACAGCTACAAATGCATAGTGAATACAAATAAAACTGTGGAACAGACGCTTACACCATGATATGGTTTGATTATATGAGCTTCGAAAATTAACAATATATTCACATTAATTTTAGATGAGAGTATGTAAGCTTAGACAAAGTATACACGAAGAACAATGCTGCATTCATATCTCATGATGATACTAGACCCTTCATTTATAAAATATTCGAAAATATTATTTATATCTTTATACATTTTGGTAATTTTAGCCCAGTTCTGAAGGTTTTTTGTATTTTTATGGTTCGCCATTGCATTTATAGGTGGAATTGTTTTACATAGAAATGTACGAACTGTCTTGAGATGATATTTAATTAATACATTGTTAATAGATTTATTGTTATAATTGATATATAAATATAGATAAAACAAAGTGAGCCAAAGTTTGTATCCAACTCGGATAACTTTGGCCCACGATACAAATAATCACTGTAATTACTATAAATTCAGTGATTATAAAGTCTTAGCAACTTTTCTTCATGCTTTCATAGTATTTTGTATATAATTGATATGCGAAAAAATAAACAGCATTTGGTTTACAGATTAGTAATACAAATTGAAAATATGGTTAATCCAATTCATTTAAAGACAAGTTTTAAATTGTGTTTTATCACTCCAAGCTGACACCTTACAAATTCAACAATAAAACAAATTATATTGCACATTAATTCACATTTTTACCACCAGTTGCTACTCAATACCGTTGTTTAACTAAAAAATATTCATATGGCATTAGTATTATCGTGATATTTTAACAGCTAACAGCGTATTGTTAATCCTTTTTTGTAATAGAGGGCTAATCTTAGACCGATGGTAAAACTTTCCCCAAATTGATGCTAATGGAGATCTCTTAAATAAATTCCAATTCAATCAATAAATTATTTAAAAATAATTGTATTGAAGTTTCCATACATGAATTTTAACGAGTAATAATCAACCAAGTGGACGTATGCCCGAAAACATTGAACTTTCGACTGTGAGACTAAATTTTTACAAAATTTTTAAACTCAAAAATAATTGAAAATTTCATAATTTAAGACATCGACTGAGGGTGCTTGATGGAATTTCAATATTAAATTTGGATTATTGAGATTTTGTACACTTCCATGTATTTTGTCACTAAATATATTTTGTCATAAATTATTTTATCAGGATATTTTAGAAATTAATAGAGCCCAGTTAAACTCCTTGCCAATCTTGAATGAGCAGCTGAACCTTCCTAATTCTCCGCTATTATATCCGATACGTTGAAACACCTAACAGATGTCACTAAATGTGGAATGATTGTATATATTTACCCATTCGTCGAATTACATCCCGTCAAAACCCACAATACTATTATAATTGTAAAATCACTGGTATTTCTAAAAGAAGTTGAAAAGCGGCAATTCGCCACTCTGTTAATATGGTGTTTACAAAATAAGGATTAGGGCGATTTCCGAAATTTTAACTCAGGTATCGGTGTGGCTCTCAGACGTATAATGTATTGCCTCGTAAATGATATTTGTCGCATTTGTATCTTCTATATAAGCGTTAGACACTGTTTACTGTCTCTCAGTTCGAGTCCATTCGTGTGCTCGAATGCCTGAAGATGCCGAAAGGCGAAACCCGGGTCGTTAGTGACAAAATACATGGAAGTGTACAAAATCTCAATAATCCAAATGAAAATTTCATGTTTTTAGGGATACAGAAAAATAATGTAATCAGGGATGAAATAGGACTGAGCGCGCGAGAATAAATATTTATGGAACATGTGCTGAATCGATTGCTTATTTAAATGCCTGAACAGGATTTTAGAGAATGTCAATTTGGTTCAGGTTAAACAACGGTGAATAATAGAATAGAGAGCAACCTTTCCCGACCAGTTAGAAGCAGAAAAAAAACGTTTCACCTTGCATACCTTTTGTTTACCGGAGACTTTTACCTGAACCCTGTGCCAAATGAATTCTTTATTTATACTCAAATTTCAGGATGAGTATATAAATGTAAATACCTTCCTACAATTTCACATTTTCTACATTATCGGTTAAATTATTCCTGCCACGTATAATTTAATTGACAATAAATGAATAATGGAAGTTTTTTACACAAACGAGGAAAAAAGATTCATTTTTAATTAGGACGTTAAAAGTTTTGGACTGTTCACCAGTTGGGAATTTCGAATTACTCACATTAAATTAAAGATGTAATTTTAAAAGAGTTTATTCCTGTTATTACTAAATCACATAAAAAACCACATTCTAAATTCATATAAAACAAAACTGCCATAAAATTTTCAAGCTAGGTATACTTGATTAGAAAAATTATTATTGAATGGTTTTTCTTAAAATACTGAATGATTTTTTGAACTTTGTATACTCTTTTTTATTCAAATAGGTGATCAATAGTTTATGGTTGTAAGATTAAAGGTTGTTTCTTTATGTAACGCCACGATTCACAAAAATATATTTCCACAATACGATATTTCGATATGTATGTATATGGAAATGAGAAATTATTAAATTTTGCTGATTTCCATATGCAAATATCTGCCTATTGAAAGAAAAACTGGACATATCACAAGCTGTCCTTTTGTGAAACTGTATAACAGCGGTGTTTAAATATAATGGATAACTTAACTCTAAGCATAAATCTTTTGACTTATCGTCATATGGAACTGGGTCATCGATATGGTCACTATAAGAAACCTCCAGTATTTCCTGTCACCCGCCAATCGTATTGCTTCCTCCAATGACATGACAGAGACCCTCAGCTCTCCGCCGAGTACATCCTATGCTTAGTAGATGGTCTTCCAGAACGCCGAAATCCCACCTGTAGTAAGAAGAAGGAAGCAGAACTGAGACTGTCCGGAGGCGTCCGTGGTGTGACCCAGCTAGTTCCAACGAGGAGTTTGAATTCATTATTGGAATATATAAGTTAATAGTCTTGAGAATTTCAGGACTATAAATTCGTAGTCAAAGTTATTTCCAAATATCAAGTAATCCGGTACCAAGCTAGACTGTGATAAGTAACAACATATCAGCTCTGCAAGGTGGTGTCTCGTGATCCCGTAGGGAGCAAAATCGAGCAGCTAGTATTACTTTATAGACTATACGAGTTTCATATTAACTGGCACTCGGAAATAAAATACAAGCTCGTTTTACCAAGAAACAATTCGCTGATGATCCTTGCAGAAATAAACAAGTTTGTGCTCTTCAAACAACAATAATAATTAGGATAAAATAAATCTTGCGTTCAAGGAAAGTTCCCGAAGAAGATAACAAATTTAAGTCGTTATTTTGTACCTGCGAGAGGTTGTATTCTGGTTTTATGCCGCATGTGAAAAAAAGCTCTAAATCTTCCCGAGCAAGATCCGCATTAAGTTCTGCAAAAAATTCAGGAGGTAAAGTTTAAACTTAAAGCTAACCCAGAAGCTTAAGGTTTTGTGAAATATTTATGCGAGTTACATAAAGCTTTTTATCAGTGAAAAGTTTGAGAAGAACATTCGATACCGTGTAAATCATTGTGATACTTCATCTTTGAGAATATACAAATAACTTATTTCGACTAATACATTGTTTTCCTCACAGTATACCAGCGTCGTTATAGTGGAAAATGGCGCAAAGCCAAAAGTCGGCTCCTTTTATTGATTAACGCAAGTTTGCGGAAAAAACCTTATCATTAACAAATTTAATGAGGTAATTAATAATGACTTTTAAGTTGTCAATTCTTGGTGGAAAGACATTATATTTTAAAAATTAAAACACAATTCATTTGTACTACTTCCACATATGTATAATGATCAGGACCGGTTTCGCTCATCACGAGCATTATCAACTGATAAAAATACAAACATAACATGCTTATTTATATAAAATTGAGTGTAAAAATGAAGGTATATAAAACTGATGGTTAATGAACTAAGACAAGAAAATACTGATTAGCAAACAAATTATACATAAATCAAATAAAATAGTCTACAATTAAAATGTTATGGACCTCTTGCAAATCATTAAATACTTATCTGCAATCACAAATATAGCTACATTAAAAGTCCATTTTTTTTTTCCATGTTCGCTCACAATGTGGAGCATATGGTCTCCTAATGGAGGTATCTAAACAGAATTTTTCTACGAGAACTACTTGTTACTCAGTTGCTCAACCTCTCTTTTTTCGAAGAGAGTAGGAATAGAAGGATAGCGCTATGACAGGACTAGTGGTTAGCTAATCGCTCTCGCTACGCCTAGTGAGGATGGGATGGGTGGGAGGGAGGACTCAGACTAAGTCCATTTAGCTGAACAAAATTTTTAATGACATTACTAATGTAATATACAATAATGAATCAGGAAAATTATAAGAAAAAATTAGTGAATCATTTAAAAATATACCAAATGTACAAATGAGTTGTGTTTTATTTTTTTAAATCAAAATAAGATTTTTTGACTAAACGCGTTCTGCCATAATATTAATGAAATAATTTTAAATGTAATTTTACTTATTATGGCAGAAAATATACTAGTTTTAAGCAATTGGATTTTAAAGTGTTTTTGTGTTTCTTCATACGGGAGAGTTTGAAATAAAGAACATTTTGGTATTACTAACTCAGTATCATTTTTTCAATTCCATGCTTTCTTACAAAACAGCGATAATATATGAATATATTGTAGACCCAATATTTAACAAAACTAAGCCAATTAATTTGAGGCTCTGTTGCTAGGAAGTCAACACTGTTGGGCTTTTATGTGTGTGATTGGGGTTCTAAGGTTTGGAAAATCCTTTCAATATTCATTTTTTAAACAATCTTTAGAGTTGTATGCCAAGTCAAAGATGTATTTATGTGAAATTTCAAAGCATTTTACCCATCTTCCATCTGATTATCCACCAGAAATTATAACGTGGAGATCGCAACTATCTAACTACTTGCATATCATAATTTCATATTTATACCATCACACTTTTCGATAAAAGAGGTTGGGCGCTCAATCGGTAGTCTATTAACAGGAAAATTTAGATAACATGTTTAAGAAAAGAAAGTTAGAGTGAGTGATAGAGCATACATAAAATTTAAGATAACGACTGAGTTTGTTTTGAGTTTTTTTAAATGCAAAAATTTGTAGTCCATAAACATCACTTGAGAAGACCCGGATCGAAGAGAGGCGAATGGCTGATTATCGAACATCCTGGAAGGGCTGTGATCTCAAACAAACACCATTTCAAATCCGGTTCAACACTTATTTATTTTTAATCGAAGATGCAGTGGTTTACAATAAACAAAATATAATCTTAACACCTAAAATTGATTCTACATTTACATTTACTTAACAACTGAATTTACTTTAAGTTATAATACAAATGACACGACAAACGATTTTAAATTACGTCCAATGCAAACCAAACACAAACAATTCACACGTCACCTCCGCAGCCACGAGGCCGGCAACTCGTCCGACTTGACAGATCGTAATCGACTGTCCACACATACAATTAAAAAAACTCCCTGCATCGTCGGAACTACCCCTTTCCGTCAAAAATGGACTCGTCCAGCAGACGTGCCCGGCGGCCATTGAACGATCGGCCTTGACAACAGTCGGCCGATTCTCCGAATTATTGTCGTTACCGCTGGGCGATTTCAGTTCTGGACACTAATGAAACTTAAACTTAACAAAAAAAACCAGGGTGTGTCACACTATTGCTAGTCACTCCTATTAATTTTTGATGCTTAGTATATTTAACAAATTTTAAAAATTTACAATTAAAAAAACAACACATGTCACGATATTTCTAGATATTTTTGTTAAAGTTGGTTCGAAACACACTAATTCAACTGTGGAAACAAAAAAAATATATTCATACCTTAGATATTTTCAATGGATGAAAAACTTCAAAAGCGATTTTCTCAAAACTATGAATTTGCAGTTATGGTTGTTTTATACTGGTTCTGCGACATATCATCTTTAATTTTATATTAGAATTTAATATTTTTCCCTTTAAGCAATTTAGTTTTAAAATGAATTTGCACAGCCGAGTATGCTAAGTTAAAATAAATATAAAAGCTCTTTATAAAACTTCTGTCCAGTCAGTAAATGCAATAGAAAATTTACATAAACTTGTAAAGCATGTACACATCGTTGTCTGCGTGTATGCATTTTAAAATTCCTTTGAGAGCAACTCGTTTGTACTCAGTATTATTCATTTTTCATCAGAAAATAAGTACAAATATTCCATCTCATACGTTATATCTAATATTGCAATATTTATTTTGTTTCTTTTACACACACGTGAATATTCCATATTTGATATTTTCTTTATTTATTTATTCAGTGAACTTGCAAATTCTCTACGGGTGCACTTGTCATAAAAATGGAATAAGTGTTTTTTTTGAAATCTAAAATAAATACCGTTTTCAAACTTAAAGACAAATTAAAATCAAATAGAGAAATAAATACACTTAATGGACAGTGTATTCGTTAAAGGTGACAATCCATTATCTGACACTATTAAAAAAGCTGATAAAGGAGTCTTTTTAATATCTATACAAATTTAATAAATCGTCGTTGTTTTGGGAGAAGACACTAACTGAAAAATACTATTTACGAGTTATTGGACTTTAAAGTGTTTCAAATGTTTGAAATGCTATACCTTTTTTATTTAACTTGTTTGTACAAAACTGTTTTTAACCGGATGGATGCCAATAGCGTCATACGACGCGCAACTTTCCGTAAACGGAACGCCGCTCATACAAAAATGTGGTCCCTAGACATCCCGCTTTAAACAGGATTTTACTAACATAAATCAATTATTTAAAACATATAAATATGTCAAACACACAACGACAACACAGCAACGATAAAGCTAAATCAACGAAGAAATGTGCCGCCACACATACATCTATTGGCAGTTAAAAGGCTGAGTATATTTATATATATATATATAAATGAATATTTGTTTAATTTAAGACATCGACTGAGGGTGCTTGATGGAATTTCAATATTAAATTTGGATTATTGAGATTTTGTACACTTCCATGTATTTTGTCACTAACGACCCGGGTTTCGCCTTTCGGCATCTTCAGGCATTCGAGCACACGAATGGACTCGAACTGAGAGACAGTAAACAGTGTCTAACGCTTATATATAAGATACAAATGCGACAAATATCATTTACGAGGCAAGACATTATACGTCTGAGAGCCACACCGATACCTGAGTTAAAATTTCGGAAATCGCCCTGACTCTAACAGAGTGGCGAATTGCCGCTTTTCAACTTCTTTTAGAAATACCAGTGATTTTACAATTATAATAGTATTGTGGGTTTTGACGGGATGTAATTCGACGAATGGGTAAATATATACAATCATTCCACATTTAGTGACATCTGTTAGGTGTTTCAACGTATCGGATATAATAGCGGAGAATTAGAAAGGTTCAGCTGCTCATTCAAGATTGGCAAGGAGTTTAACTGGGCTCTATTAATTTCCAAAATTTCTTGATAAAATAATTTATGATCCCCCATGTTTTTATGCAACAGTTTAATCCCATCATCCGCATTAATCGTATGGTTCTCCATTAGCAAGTGATTTGCGAATGTCGAAGTTTCTTTTTTTAATCTATAGGCAGCTAAATGTTCTGATACCCTTATATCTAATGTACGTGTGGTTTTACCCACATAGAAATGTTGGCAATCATTGCATTGTAATTTATAAATACCAGATTTTTTCTTAAAGTTTACTCTATCTTTATTGTTAATAAGTAATTTGCCTAGAGAGTTTTTGCAATAGAACGCCGGTCTAACACTATCAGCGAGTTGTTTTTTAATTTTAAAGCTTGTGCAACCTAAATAACTAATTCTATGCCAGATTCTAGGGTGGTCTATGTCTTTAGACAAGTTCCCGAAATATAACAGGCTTGAATGCCTGAAGATGCCGAAAGGCGAAACCCGGGTCGTTAGTGACAAAATACATGGAAGTGTACAAAATCTCAATAATCCAAATTGAATATTTGTTTGTTTGTTTGTTCTCTATGCATTCTTTTACCATTCATCTGATTTCAATCAAACTTTGGTGAGTTATTGTGGGCACACCCGTAAAGGTTTCTGAAGAAAAAAAAATTAAAATCTAAAGTCTAAAAAAAATAATCAAATATGTACAACTAGCGAAATTTATGAACCAGACAGAAAAACAAAAAAATATTGTATATCCAAAATAGAGGTCAGCACGGGCCTGGGCTTGGCCAGCGGACGTTTACCCAGCCCGGTCCATGGGGTGGGCTCGGGCAAAACAATAACATATTGTATTGTTTGAAAAGTATAATCGAATTACTATATTTTAAAAAAAATTGGCTTTATTATATTTCGGCCGGTGCAGACCTCTAATCCAAAAAAACTTCAATAAACAGAATTAAAACACAAACCTTTTCTTTCTTTGAGTGGCATTGCAACGCATGCCGGGTACTCACTAGTAGTTTATACAAATAAGTGTGTTCTTTCATACGATAGAGTTTTAAATATGGAACATGTTGGTTTAACTAATTCGATATGTCATTTTTTTCGGTTTAGTGTTTTCTTTCAGAACATCGACGAAATATACCTTTGAATGAATTTCAACAGAAGCTACAAATTCTGTTGAAATTAGTCCATATATATATAGAAAGCGGAATTAGTAGAAATAAAAATGTGTTGATTAGCCTAGATAGTAAAGATTGACATTTGATTATGTTTTTATTAATTAACATACATAAACCTGACCTTATATTGTAGATAAAGCATCTTAAAAAAATAATCTGTGCAATGAATTAGTTAAACACTTTTCTCCCAAATAAATATAGCTTTCTTTAATAATTTAAAACATTATATAAATACTAAAGTAAAAATTTAACAGTACATTAAAATCTGTTAGAAAACTAGCTTATTTATAATAAAAATCACGTTTATTCAAATTTTAAATCACTTTTTTATACCCACATACAATATTTTCTTAATTATTTTTATACATCTTATAATATTTTACGACCAAATCTTGTCCCACTTATGTCAAATCTCAAATAGAGACAATAAAAACACGTTCCAATACCGTTCTACTGTAATATTTTTAATTTGCAGCTGCGTCGGATTACTCTAACGGTATTTCTTCAATTATTAAAATAACGGCATGTTTAAAGGGTTTGCTTTTAGCCCTGAGTCATTCGTAAAACTCAAGTATTAATTCATGATAAGATACTGAAAGCGCCCGAGTTGGGTGAACACATATGATGTGGTCTTTCGTCAACTTGTAAAATATTTCATTACAAATTATTACGAATAGTATTCGAATAGATACAGAATTTTTTTATTATAGAATAGTTAAAAAAGGCCGAATATATTCGGATATCTGAGTTTGAGTCGCTAGTCAATACATGGTGTAACATTGCGTTACCTCGGCTTTGAATCCTTCAAATTATTTGTGAAATAGGTCAAAAGAAATTAAAATTTTGCTATTTAAAAATAAAATAGTTCTACATATTATTAAAAAATAAAAATACATTATAGTTTACGTCTTCTTTGTATAATTAATCATAATTTGAAAACCTCGTCCATTTTACTATCGAAAAAAACAACATTTCAATATAGTATAGTATTGTATAAAATATAGTTTAGTAACGACCTAAGATGCATGAACTTACCGTATGAAACCATTTTTTTTCAAACGGCACTGAGATACGTCTCGAACTTGTTCTACTATGAAGAATATAATTTCGCACAGTTTCATATATATTTCAGGGTTTACACACAAAATATGACTTAAAATAATTATCTTATACTACCTACAACCATATTTCACTCTTTCAAATTGTCATTTCCCTTTATAAATGCGTTTATATGACAAAACCTACACGGTAATGCAATGTGACTGCATGAGATCCAAAGGGATTTTTTTAACATGGAAACGGTAAGGAAAAAACTGGGTTTTTTTGGGTTTGCCATGTGATTTGTAAAATGACCACACAGTAATATTAATTTAATAATATATTTGAAAACAAAACATTACGCAAAATAACTCGTTTCTATATCATTTATAAGTCACGTCATTACGACCTAACGACATGGCCCATAAACCCAAACGGCTATTTTAAAAAGTGAAACAGACTATACAAAAAGAGTTCGCTAAAAAGCTATCCTTTCCCTTGGCTACCTGTATCAATGTAATCTCCTCCTATTATTCGAAGAATGCCTTGATCCCTGTAAGGAAAATAAAAAATAAAACCGCTCAAAGCCTCCCTGCCCCTACAGCCGTCGCCTGGGGAATTTTCATGATAAAGGGTTGGCTACGGGAGAAGAAAATAAGATCCAAAAACGGGCATTTTCTTACACTCGGCGATGGTTTTATTGAGTTTTTTTTTTGTAAAAGATACCGTTGAAAGCCTACAAGCCTGTCTACATGCAAATATTTTTTTATATTTGTTGTTTTATACTAAGGATTTGGAATTTCCATACATGTAGATACGCATAGTAGTGACATCGTGTACACTGACTGTCACATGGGAGAATTTGAAGTATTCTAGTGGTAATATTAATAAGTCTCACAATTAAATGCACTTTTGTTTAGATCATATTCACTTTCATAAAAACCGTTTTCACTTATAACAAATACATTCCAGAAAATACAAACTCTTTCACTAAAAATAAAGTGATCCCACATAATAAAATATATTTTAACATACTTACGAAAAAATGTTTTCACATATTTAAATAAAATAGTTTTCACTCAATTCACTGTAATGAAGCTGTAATGAAATGTCACTTATTCTTTTACCCTATATTAGGCCGCCTATATTGTCTTTGCTCCGCGCATTAGAATACATTACACAAACAATTTGCGTTATCGTTCTGCAGGAACACCCTCAATTCATGCGGTTTGCTGATTTTTTTAATGTATTCTTGCACAATTTACCACGAGTATATTGAATTGTCACCAATTTTCTGAATATTTGCAGTTGGGTATGCTTTATCTTTAACAGTCAAAATGTCTTAATCCACAATTTGTGGTTTTCCACTTCTGTGACTATTTTCGAGCTCGAAGTTTCCCGATTGAAACTCCTGAAACCACCTGTGATATCACTTTTAAGGTGTCAACTGTCAACTACTACGGTTTTATACTACTTTCACATTTTTGTTATGATCAAGACCAACTTTTCTGATCACAAGCATTATCAGCTGATAAAATATTAATCTTAACAAGGCTATTTATATGAAATTGAGCGTTAATAACTACAAATATATATATAAGTAAACAAAATTTTAAGGACGTCTTACAAATCGATATTTTTTTTTCCATGTCCGCTTCCAATGTGGAGCATATGGTCTCCTAATGGATGTATCTTCACAGGATTTTTCTACTAGAACTGTTTGTTACTCAGTTGCCCAACCTCTCTTTTTTCGAAGAGAGTAGGGATAGAAGGATAGGACAGGAATAGTGGTTAGCTAATCGCTCTCGCTACGTCACGTTGGGATGGGATGGGTGGGAGGGAGAACTCGGACTACGAATACGAACAAAAATCCGATTGAAAGGTCAATCTATGAAAACCGTCCGCACCGGGAATTGGACCCGAGACATCCGTAATCGTAGCCAGCGACGCAACCAACTGCGGCATGGACGCTGACAATCAATAATTACTAATATAAAATTCTCTTACAATTTAGATTAGTAGCAATTTGTTTATAAGAGGTCTTCAACATTTTAATTGTAACTATTTAATTTCGCTTACATAATACAATTTGTTTGATTATCTCCAAATTCTTGTCATTGTTCTTGAACTAAATGTTTCATATACCTTGTAATTTTAAGACTTAATTTCGTATAAGACGATATAAAGATTAATATTTTACCAATTGAACAGTTGATCATTGTAAAAATGTATAAGTAGTACAAAAAAGTCTGATACGTTCGAACGTCCAAAACATTGCTTAGTACATCACATTTTGTTTTAGTTGCGACAACTGCATTTTCTTTCACCAAGAAATGGTAAAGCATTATATTGCGAATAAATGCTCCGCTCGGAATAAATTCATCCATTTGCAGAAAGGGTAACAAAATAGATTTTAAATAATGAACTATGTTCTTGAGACCTTCTATAACCAATTCAGCATAAAACACGTGATGAGCAGTCGATGAACACAGTGTTGTGAATAAAAAAAAAGAATTAGTTGAGAATAAAGAAATTGAAAGTAACAAGCGGAGAATATGGAATAAGGAGACAGAAAGGATAGTGTCACAAAATATGGAAAAATGGATAGCTCAGCGGAGAAATAGGATAGAGTTGTCACAGGGAAGTGGATAAGGTTTGCCAATCTCGGTACACTTTACTTTGTTCTGTAAGGAGAAATACATGTGGTAATTAAATTTTAGGCGCCAGGCGTGAAGATACAAGCCAAATGAAAGATTTTAATAATGAAAATATGGTTACCGTTAAAAAACACATTTTATATGGTTGCGGAAACCGTAGATGCACAGAATTTAAATTTAAAACAAACAAAAACAGAAATTACACGAAGATACAATATTTATGAACAGATGGTTACACTTAAACAAGAAAACTATTATAATATATATATAAAATTACGACCTTATGGATAAAACAGCTCGGCGACGAACTCGGGTGTCCGAGACCAATCTCCGGCGCGTTCCCCGCACGTCCTGCTTGTTCCACATCCTGGCGCGTAAGAAAGTTTCAACGCAATTATTTCTTACCTATTCTTGGCGAGGCTTCCTCTTGGTCTCCAACCAACGACGCAGCGATGTACTTACCGCCGATAGGTGATTATTATAATGTTGCGATGAAATCGTAACAACAGTGCGATTGAGGTTGAAAATTGACATAATAAATACGGCGCAACTTAGTCTATGTTCAATTTTAAATTTACAAATAAATATCATTTATTTAAAAATATTTATTGACTTTTCTATCATTTGAATACGGAATCTTTTGGTAACTAAGCTCATCCTTCTAAGCTATAATTCCTTTATCCGTTACACAAACAGATATAACAGTTATCCGTCAAAACGCATCTACAATATCTCAATTCCCTGCCATATCATATTTCGAATCTTCCATGGGAGATAATCATTATACGCACACCGTTGTATAATACATTTATATTTATACAACAGACTGTCCTCCGTTTGTACAGATGTCGTGCGACAGCGGATAAGATACCCGATAACGTTAAGCTAATAATTAATCCAACCGCGAATCCTGTACTTGTAAAACCCCAACACAACGATGACTAAAACATAGGTAGTGATTTAGGACTTATATAATGTATATAGAATACATAAAAGACTGTAACAAACGCAAAATATACGAAACTTGTAAACGTTACGATTACCGATAAGTAATTTAGCGGTGGAAATACACCTGTGTTAAATGAAGTACCAAATTTCTATCATCATGTTGTATGCTTTTCTGGGCGTATTGTGTAATGCAGTACCGTAAAGCGCTTTCAAATAATTGCCAGAAGTGTCTCGACGGCAGTAACTCAAGATTTTCTTGTTGATAGGGCATCCAGTCTCGAACCTCTTTTTTGATCTCGGCATTGGTTATGAGTTATAAAGTATAATTTCATATTTTAAATTGTATATTTATAATTTCATTTGTGTCCATTATTGCTTCAATTGGAATATATACTTGATTAAATATTTTTTTGAGCATTGACATAACTTTTTATTTATTAGGAATCAGACAATCATTTACAAAAAACAAAATAGAAAATAATAAAAATAAGTATAATATAATGATCAAAGTGGTTTTATATTTTAATTTTAAGGAAGGTTTTATCGAATGGTCTCTAAAAATATAGATATGTGCTTCAATTTGACATTAAAATGTGGTACTCCAACCATTTAAGAAGCGAGCATTTTTTAACCTCAATTTCAAATTGAAGGTTGAAAATTACAAAGGTTCTAAGTATCAAAATTTAAAAAAATGTGTTTTAACTCCCAATCGGTGTTTAACATAATGTTGAATAACTGTCCAAAGGTGCTAAGTAAATTTAATTTAAATTGTAGTGCTAACTTCATCTTAACGTTGTCACCCAAGGCCCTTACAATGGTGGTGGTTTCTCTGTCTGTTCAAAACACTTAACACCTTTGTTGTAAGTTCAGCCTTCGATTATTAAAAAAACGACTGTTACGAAATATGAGAGGGAGGGACCCGATAATAAATTTATATTAAATATGTAGGTAGGTATTATAAGAAACTATGAACATGAACAAACCGAGGTACACCTAGTAATTAATCGCAAAGTATTTCATTAAAAATATGAATTATTTTTTACCATTCACAGTGAATGCCGAAATCCCGGGATCGAAAGCCCCAATTGTTACGCACTAAAGAGTACTGTAATAAAGACAGTTTGTAAGAGCATCTATGATTTGAGATTTGAAGACGCCGCAAAATTATTGAATGCAAATATTATTTTCCCGTTTTGCAACCAAGTTAATCTCTCATAAAACTTACTATCTGAATATACATATTAAAGTCATCTCAATTAATCTATCTATCACTATCTTTATTGAGCTACACGGAATTTTTTTTTAACAGGTTTTCAAGTTTTGATCAATTCAATAACGTTTAAATTTTTCACTATTATTTTAAACATATACATGTAATGTTGTTGTGAACCGTCACCAATGTCATAACAAGGCCCTATATGAAACAAAAACATTCTGACGCTAAAATATCTAATGCAAAAACGGCTTATGTTCTAGTACGTTGTGAGTTGTGAGCTTTTTTTTAAAATGAACTATGTGCCACGTTGCAAAGTTCACGATTAGTATCAAAAAAGTCAGTGATGACATAGTGTGTTCCTCGCAATCAATTTAAAACAGTTTATCTAGATTTCATTTTTTTTTTGAGACTTCGTGCTTTTATCAATTATTTTTCATTAATATTGTTTTAGCAAATTTTCTACTGATTCCAATGATTTTTTCAGGATTTTTTAGGTAACAAGAGAAGTTTAACCTTTATTCAATTAAAACAGACAAATCGTCATTAAGTCCTGTATCCTGATCGAAATAATTAATAATAAAGTTTGAACAATGTTTCATTCATTTAAATTACATATAATATAACAGATTTAAATTGTTGAAATTTTGTACATTTGAATGTATTTCTTCACTTACTTTTGGCATTCGAGTACACGAATGAATTTGAACTTGGATCGTTAATGACGAAATACAAAGAAATGTACAAAATTTCAGCAATTTAAATTTGATATTGAAATTCAATCAAGCACCGTCAGTCAATATCTTAAATTATATATAATCGTGTTGAATGAATTGATTTACATTTTGCAGGCTGAGTACGCTTTCTGATTGACTGAAAATTGGTTTTATGCTTAAGTATAACAGCCAGATTTTGAATAAAAATAAAAAAATGAGATTAAAAAAACTTTTGCTGTCAGATAATATTGACAGGGTTGTACGTTAAAAAAACTAAACAAGTTTGCCAACACTGATTACGGTAGTTGAACAGTGATATTTATATATTTAATTTCATATACAAATCTAAATATCCGTAAGAATTACTTAGATATCTTGTAAATAAGCCCGGATATCAAACTCGAAGAAAAGTTTAAGCAGGTAAGGGTAGAACTGTGTAGCTCGAAAGTCAACCAATAAATATACCCTGATTTAGGTTTACATATCTGACCGAACTAATTTCGAATTGTAAAACTAAACGTCTACCAACACGTTACGGAGCAATTTGTAATATAAGATATTCAACGACATTCTGATATAAGTTTAGATTCAAACACCCTCTGCCATTTTCAGTAAACACGAAGGGAGGTTATTAGCTGTGTCAAGACAACACAGGACTTAATTCCTGGGAATCTTAAGGTATTTTGATGTTTACGGAACACGAAAACCTGAGACTTCCTTATTTTCAATTAACTTGATACAAATTTGTTATAACGAATGATTTAATACCGCAAAAACCGGGAAGAATAACCATATTCAATAATACGCAAACAAACAAATGAATGGTAAGATCTGATTCTTCAAAATATTTAGCAAACTGTTGTTTATATTAACAGAATTAGTTATGAGACGAGTAACTTAGAACTCCGTTAAATGTTTGTAGTTGATTCATTCTTTAGTACATATAATCAGGGACGGCTCTTGTAAAGGAGCAAAGGGTGCACTGCACTCCAATAAGTCCCATCAAAATATTCCATTAATAAACGATATTCAAATATAATAATTATACCAATTCACTAATTTTAAATTTTCCTCGTGTTTTCCATAGGAAAATATTGGAGGAAACGATGATCAATAAACACGACTAGCAAACGTATTCTGCGTCGATTCAGAATACGCATGAAAGTCGGTCGATGACGCGGTAGGAGCATTAATTCTTTTGCACTCCTTAGACGTCTGAAATGTTCCATGTATTTTGACATATTTGTGACGTTGCAACAGTATGAACTACGCGAAGGGGGGATTTTGTATGGACTGTTTTTGAGCATTGATCCCCCTGGCGGAAATTCCCGAACGTACCCGAAGCGATTTGACGTTTGCGTTTACAAGCCTGTAACAGTCATTTGTATGAATGAAAAAGAGCAGTGGAACAAGCGTAGTAAGCTCATTTAATTTCAATATGATTCTTTAACTATACGCTCTTCAATAAGAATAATATTTACCTACCATTATAACTTTTGGAGTGATGAATACAATTTATAAAATTATAACTATGATCGTGTAGATATTATTGAATATTTAAAATAGAATAGTTTCGAGTTTTCTACCTGGCTGGCCTTACCTATTCCATAATATTCAACTGTGTATCTGGTTTAGTTTCGTAATACACCTTCCTCTAATATTTTTTATATTCTTCTATATTGAATTCTACAAATTACTTTCCCCAAAAAATACTTATGCGAAAAATTTCCGGCTTAATACAGAATTATTCCAATTGCAGACATTAATACGGTAACCTTAACATATGATTTCACCGAGGAATTTAAACTTAAATTGAACTAACCGTCTTATACAGCAGAGAAGATTTTTACGATGTCGTTGGAGCCCTGTCTATACTTCAACTCTTCACGAATAAAAAATACATGTAGTATTTAGCTAAACCGTTAAGCCATTACAAATAATTTATACAATATCGATGACTTCCGTCGAAAGTGAGTGTTACTTCTAAAATTTAAAAAGGATCAATTCATTTTGAGAAATACCACGACTAAAGACAGACAAGGTTTCCCAAACTATCATCCGCGACAACCTGGAATGGTTGTATATGCTGCTAGGGCTGCAACAAATTTAGACGTACTCAAATTCATATTGATATTACCTACCCAAAAAAAAGAAAAAAGGTGGTCCGTCGAAATTAATCCGCAGGAAAGGTTTGGGAAACCCTGGTGAAGAGAAACAGTTGATATCGCCAATATCAGATATATTTTCGTATATGTCTGATAGTACTTTCAAAATCCAATATGTGGAGGATGGACTTCTTGCATAAGTATGTGAATCTTTTTTTGCACTCCCTAATATTCCTGTCACCGGCCTCCACTGCATATAATACAGACCGTTTATTTTGATAATGGTTAGAGTATTTTAAGTGATACAATACATTGATTGAATTCGCAATTACTTGGTAGAACTCCATTACAATAGGATGAAATATCAAATCATACATTTCTAAAAAAAATTTAGATAGTTGATAACAATTAAGGCTTAACGCCATCGTCATAACTATGCTTAAGATTAACATAAAATTAATATTGATAACTTAGTTATTCCACTGGCTGTGTTCCTAATGTAACGAGTTTCGTTTATTTAAGAAGCACCTTCAGACCAACAATATCGGAAGTTTATTTATTTATTTCTAAGGTAAACAATGATCCTTTATCTCAAATTAAAAATGACGAGCAAGAATGAGAATCATTGTTAACTTTAGAAATAAATAAATAGCCTTGCGATATAGTTAGTCTGAAGATGCTTCTTAAAGAAGCGAAACACGTTACATTGGTTACACAGCCAGTGGAATAACTAAGTTATTAATTTTTATTTCATACTAGTGAGTACCCGGCATGCGTTGCAATGCCACCCAAAGAAAGAAAGACTTTGTGTTTTAATTCTGTTTATTGAAGTGCTTTTGGATTAGAGGTCTGCAAGGGCCGAAATTTCATAAAATTACCAAGTCTGAGCCTGATATATTCAATCTTGACCCAGCCCGAGCCCGAGTCTTAATATCACACTTGTTAACCGAACCCGACTCGAAGCCCAGATGTATTTTTCTCAGCCAAAAAAATCCCGATTATTTTTAATATAGTATTTTATTCATACTTTTTAAACAATATGTGTTATTGTTTCCATATTTCCAACGATATTCATAGCACATGTGAAATAAATTATTTATATTATTAAAACTATTGCTTTATGGCTTATGGCTGACTTACGATCCGAACATAGCTAACCCGAATCTGAGTTGTTTTTACCCGCCCACGGCCCAGGCCAGGTAAAAGTCCACGGGCCAAGCTCATTTTTTTTTGTTTTTTCATCTGGTTCAGAGATGTTGCTAGTAGTACGTATTTTGATTCTTTTTTCTAGATTTTTTTTCTTCAGAAACCTTCATGTGTGTGCGCACAACAATTCACTAAAGTTTGATCGAAATCGGATGAATGGTAAAGAAATGCATAGAGGACAAACAACCAAACCAATCTTCATTTTTTTATATATATATTAAAAATGAATTTTCATAAAGTTACCCCCGAATACCTCGAAAATGCTAAACTTTATTTAAGCTTAGCTATAAATATATACTGTTTTAGAAGCGATTATCAATATAATATGTCATCTCACTTATTGAAAATTTTATTTAAAATTAAAATATTTAACTTACTAATTGTGTTTTTAATAAGGGGGCTTACATGGTATTATTAATTAATCATTAAAGTAAATGCATTGAAATTTTATTGATTATGCTTAATTACGTGAGCTTCTTATAATGATTTAAGTAAGGGTGATGAATTAATGTCAACTAAAATAATAATTTTTTTTAGAACTGAATATTGTTTTTTTACCATGTCCGCTCCCTAACATATGGCCTTATAATGAAGGTATCTCAACAGATGTTTTTTTTACGAGAACTTCTTGTTACTCAGTTTATTTTTCGAAGAGGGTAGAGATAGGATAGAGCTAGGAGAGGACGAGTGGTTAAATAACCACTCTCGTTACGTCCTGTTTTAAGGGTTGGATGAGTGGGAGGGAATTCTAGACATCACAAACATCCATGCCTACGAACAGAAACCCATAAATTGATTGAAAAATCAATAAAATACATTTTTTTAAATAAAACACAATTTTTTTTTACTACTTCCACGTGTTTATAATGTTCAGGACTGGTTTCGCTAACCACGAGCATTATCAACTAATAAAAATGCAATCAAAACAGGGCTATGTATTTAAGTTGAATGCTAATAATCACAAGGTATATAAAACAGTTGGTTCATGAACTAAGATAAGAATTTACAGATCATTATACAAATTATATGAAAACAAATTGTGCTTCATTTTTAAAATGTATAGCCTTTCCGCCAATAATTGACAGTTAACACCTAAAAAGTGAAAATATACTTTATTCATAATTTACTCTTTCAACTGACCTTCCATGTTATGAAAATAAGTCAAAATAAAAATTGAATAACTTGTCATGCACTAGTTTACAAGATGTATTATAAGTATGTATATTTATTCCGGCACAAAGTAAATTTGTAAACATTTATTTAAAACCAATTTGTAAGGTAATCTCAATGTCTCAATTAATAAACAGATGATTAAATTTCAAATCGAATTAAGATCTTCAAAAAAAAACAAATTTGAAATGAACGGCAAATAAACATTAAAATTTACCATTAAAAGCTTTATAAAACAACATCGTCAAGGAGTAGCTTTGGCCAAAGCTATCTATGGCTCAGTCAAGCTTTGAAAATCTTTACCAAGTACATCTTTTGCTGTTAATTACAGATATCAAGTGGCAATTATTCAGACTTCTTCTGAATAGGCTCAATAAGATCGAAAATAAGTAAACATAATTAACGATATTCATCCAAATCGCCAGCGAAAAGTGGATACTAAAAGTTTGTATAAATAAATGGTATCAATGCAATCTTTATGAAAGAAAAAACAATTTCCGCTACCACTGTGGAATATGATATGTGGTTGCTATGGAGCTGTTATTTCCCTCGTTGTATGGTGGTAGGTTGGAGGTCTTCAACACATTATTAAATTTGAATTGTTGAAATTTTGTATATTTCCATGTATTTTGTCACTAACAACCCGGGTTTCCGAGGAATTGTTTTATCAAGAAATTTTAGAAATCAATAGAGCCCAGTTAAATTCCTTACCAATTCTGAACGAATAGCTTAATCCAACAAACTTTCCGCTGTTGTTTCCTTTACGTGAGATGATATTCCCATATTAATAAATTCATCTCATAGTCAATCATTAGAACTAACTAATTTGGAATGATTGCGTATAGCTATGCTTTCTTCAAATTGCATTACCACCTTGCTGTTATAAGTGTAAAATAAATGATAATTCTAACATTATTTTGGCCATCTGCAATCACTATTATCCTTTTACTTTGTTAATGCGTTTGTTTTCCCAACAAGGATTCAGGTTATTCTCTGGCTTTTTTGGGATTAATCACAGGTGTGGGTCCTAAAGTTATGATATTTTGTCGCATTTTTATCATACATATAAACGTCAGACGCTGTTTACTGTTCGTCAGTTCGAGTCCATTTGTGTAGTCAAATGCCTGAAGATGCGAAACCCGGTTCGTTAGTGACAAAATACATATAAATGTACAAAATGTCAACAATTCAAATTTGATATTGAGAGTCGACAGACTTTTACTTCGTAATTAGTTTCGATAATTATGTCAGGCTAATTACCAAGATTTTGGTTAGTAGAGCAGGTGGTCTGTGAAATTATATAATTCGTGATCTACTAAATCGTTTATTCAATTGAGAATAATATTTTATTACAGATTCAATGTTTCGTATGTTATTCGGTAGGGTGATACAAAATAAATGACAACCAAATTACATTGTCATAGATATTAGATAACACAAATTTGAGTGGGTTTGATTATGATAACGATTATAGTCTAGAGGAAATGCAGTTTAATGCAATTATAGTCAACGCTTGAATTCGTCGATAAGATGCATTGTTTTAACGGTCGTTTTTGGTTGGGTGATAACGTTATTTAATATATCTTCCGGGACGAGTTTATAATCCTGAAATTCTCATGACTATTAATTTACATGCTCCCAATTTTTATCTACGTGGCCGAATCCATAACCAAGCAATTTGTGTTCTTAAAACTTAATCTTCGCGTCGGTCATTTGAGTCACCCGTTGCAAGGCCTGTTCGGTTGATCAATGCATTCCCTAGAGTGTTGGATATTTTCAGCACTAAATTCTGGGTATTGTTTGCTAAATATTGTTTCCTTGTAAATTAATCTCTTGTTCTCTTTGTATTTTATAATTTTAAAAATGTTTTTATTTTAATTATTGTTTTTGTTAGTATTATTGTTTTCATTTTTATTATTGTACTATTGTTATGTTTGTGTAAATGCATGGCGCATTGGCGTTAACTGTAATGCCATGCATTTGAATTCTTTAAATTTACAAAATAAATAAATTACTTAGGGTGGTTCAATTGGTTTCTATTATAAGGTAGTTCAATTATTACTTAATAAATTATTACATACAAAATAACGTACCATATCGAATCCTTAACAGAGCGTATTCAATACACGATTCAATTTTACAAGAATTGGTTTAAAATTAGTCAATCGAATTTTTTCATCAATGAGCGTAAAAATGGAAGGATGGAGCTAATAAAGGACAAAACAATTACTTTTTTAGGTCGTGTTTTGATAATTAGATAGGGGATGGATAGGTGAGTAGAAAAAATTAAAGGTATTCATATTTTTAGATATACAGTAGACCCCCCGATAGCACGGTATATAGGGGCAAACCATATCGGAATGGGCTATCGGGGTTACCATATTCATACAAAATCAGAGCATAGGAGTATTTTAACCTGTAATCAAGAAGCAGTTGCAAATTTGAATGTAAAACGAGTTTTACGCAATCGTGTTATCTGGGAGTGTACTTTAATTAAAGATATCGACTGAGGATGTTGGATGGAATTTCAGGATCAAATTTCAATTATTGAAATTTTGTACATTTCCATGTATTTCGTCACCAGGGTTTCATTTTTCAGCATCTACAGGCATTTGAGTACATAAACGATTCAGATGGAAGTGTAAAAAACTTTAACAATTAAATTCTATTCTTTACATATAAATCTAAAAATCAAAATTAAATCCTCAACCAAACGGAAGAACAATGGTGGTGACCACCTGCCTACAATATCGGAAATATGACATTACTCCAAAAACAGTTTTTTGTATTTTTATATTTATTTTAAAAAAATATCTGGCATATAAAAATAAGTGACAGCCAATGCGCTAAATGTTTTGAAAATTAGAACATCATACGAGATAAACTCGAATTTTTAGAAGTAATTCATGTCTAAGATCACAAATTTAGATTGAAGAAATCTAAATTTGATATTGACCTTACTGGAAATTTAACCAAGTTCCACCTTAACGCTAGGGCAAACACTTACCAATAGACCACAGAGGCCGAAAAAGCCGACACTTGGTTTAGAGTTGTTTAATTTTGAACATTTTTTACTCAAGTATAATAGAATTAAACAACGTTTCGTTTTAATATTGAATAAAATATAACTACTGAGCAATAAATGCCAAAGAATTTAAGCTAACAATTCTTATTTCTTTTAATTTCTGCATATTTTAATAATTATTAAGCGCATGAGTATTTCTTGTCATTTTTTTTCTGAAATCATAACGATTTTGAAATACAACATAAATGTAGCTTTAAGTCAGTCTTACGAGTCTGTCAATGTAGATGCTTGGTAATGCAATCAATAAATCGCGAATAGATTCGCTCGGCGTCGCTCGAAAGTCCAAAAAGCTCTGAAAAAGCCTTCAACAAAAATTTGTCGATGTTATATTATGGGAATAAAACCAATCATTGCTTCCATTAGCTCAATAGATTTTTAAGCTTGTTTTTTTATGAAATAAGTGACGTAGGAATGGGTAAAAGCATAACATCTTTTGCGAAAAATATTTTCTCGACCTTAGAATATTTTGAGAGAACTCTTTTTTCAGCGAGGCCATTCTATATTCCTTTTGTGCCCATACTGGGGCATTATCTCTGTTTATTACTGGATCCTGAAAAAGTTTTCAGGAGGTGTTTCGAGTACGCTTTCAGTAAAATATAAATTAAGTGATTATTTGTAATATGTAACTCACAAAAGTTAATATTTTCAATTGTCATTTTTAAATTAAAAGTATTTATTAATTGTGAGTACATTCCACGCTCAGTTTATACCAAATTACAAAAATTCAACTCTTTACTGGAATACCACCCTTCTTTAAATTTAAAAAATACGTGAGCTGCCTGGCTTCACCCTGGTTGCAGATGGCACTCTTTTGGTTGAATTTAAGTTTAATGTTGAAAATATCAAGCATACTTTACGTAACATCCACAAAGTATAGTCTGCTAATTAATAACAATGCAAAAAATTGGAAAATAAAAATTGCACAGTTTATTTACAAATGGCACCACTTTTGAAATAATGCATATAGAGTAAGTTATTTTGAATTCGAATTGGATGATATGTTCTCGTTTTTAGTACTATCTGGTAAAACCTTCCTTAACATAGCTGTAATAAATAAAATAAAATTCTTTTGATTATTACATGTCTAATTTAAGATATTGACTGAGGGTGGTTGATTGAATTTCAATATCAAGTTCATTCGTGTACTCGAATGCCTGAAGATGCCGAAAGGTAAAACCTGGCCCATAATTGACGAAATACATGGAAATTCACAAAATTTGAACAATTTATTTACTATACGTCTATTAGTATTTTTTTCTGTTTGATTCTTCAAATTTCAGCAATAATAGACACAAATTTAATATACAATATAAGATATGAAACTACGATAAGTGACCAATCCCGGGATCGTAAAAAAGTTTGGGATTGGATGTCCTAGGACCACTGTCAGGTGATAACTAAAGGATTATTATGTTTCATTATTCGAAGGAACTTAAAGATATTAGTATTTCGAGCAAGAAAGCACAGCTATTTGCAAGTGACAGGGAATTCTGGGAGTGCCAAGTAGAGAACGGATATGGCTTAAGACAGAAAAAAAATTTGATACCTTGGCAGCACTTTTATTTCGAAGAGTTTATCTCGGTTGCGTTTCTTATATTAAAATTTTATTCAATAACAATTACCATATTTACGTATTTGTTGATAGGCGGTAAATTGAATAGATGTATGTTATTATATAATTGAGGGTATTATTTGCAAACACGGTTGGTTCCAAAAAAAAGAAAAGTGTCTTTTTCTTTACAAAATGACATTAAAGATAAATTTTCAAATTTTTCTGGAACGAGCCATGTTTCCAAATAATACCCTTGACATGCATTTATTGGGTTAGTAACTATTTCAATCTTTCCAGTATCGAGGTCAGTTAATAAAATAAACGGCTATTAATTTATTTAAAATAGTCAGTTATTAAATTAAACAGTCAGTTTATTAATTAAGCTAAACCTTACCTGACCGTTTGGCAATTATTTATTGACCAAACGTAATTAATAACTGACCATTTATTATTTCTTACTGACCATTAATGGAATTAGTTATTGACCAAATAATTAGTTACTCAATTGAAACAGAAAACCACTCCAGCTTGTTTTTCGATTATTCTATTACTGATGAACGTATTATGGATAAAACGAATAGAATATGCTATTTTTCTAACAATATAATTTATCAGTTTAATGCTAAATAACGACCTCTCATATTTTTAAGTGGTCATTGGATGCTTTACCAAGGCGGTCCTTATAACAATCCGATGACCTGGAAAAAATAATCACATAACTTGAGAGAGTAGGAAAGAAACAACCAACGTCTGTCTCGCCGCGCGAGGGAGGAAAGTGGAGAGCGGGGAGAAGCGGGGCGCGGTGAGTCAACAAGCTTCAAGGCCCGCGTCCTGGGACAGGACAAAAGGATGGCATGAGTCACACGTTCCTTCATCTCCCATTAAAACCCGGTCATATTCCATCTACTCTTTCTCGTTTATTGCAATTAGTTTCTATAATTTTCTTGAAGACAGTTACACAAACAGATTTACACATTTTTAATTTAAAACTCTGTAAGTGGTTTTACTAGTAAGCGGTGGACTAAATCGCCGCTTCGTCGGCCGACGACTCCCCCCGGGAAAGGTCGAGAAACGACTCTTCCTTTTTTTAAAGCAGCGCACGCTTTTTGTTTACTTCCAACTGTAAACAAACAGCGGCAACCAAACAAATATGACAAACTCTAAAACGCCTCAGGAGGGGTATTACATTTTAAAATTTGCATTAATAGAAAGAGTCTGCAGATTGGTTTTGAAGACCCTGTCCGCCCCATAAGTACAGGGCGGTGTCGAACGTTATTACTATGGCTTTTAATCCCGGGATCCCGCTCAATTATTCGATCCCGTAATCCCGGGGTTTCGGGATTCAATGTAAATGCTAAAAAAACACCTATCAAATCAAAACTTCCTGATTAACTACAACGTGTACTTAAGTGTTTTCATGAACATAGAAAGTTTTTTTAAAAAACCTATAGAATTAAAGTGAATTTATTGTAGTCTCCTTCCTGCTCATATTTCCTAACAGCCGTTTTTAAATAATTTTAAATGGAAGACCAATTGAGTTCGCTTCTTAAATGAATGGAGGGCAATATCTCAAATTGAAGGACATGTCCTCTTTTTGGATAAATTTGGTAAAACCTACCATAATACTGCAATAAATAAAATTAAATTATTTTGATCATTTCCTTTTTTCAAATATTTTTCTCTTTTTTTGTAAATGACTGTCTGATTTTAAATCCACAAACAAATCATTCCGATGCCCAAAAAAATATTTAGTCATACATAATTCCGATTGAAGCAATAATGGACACAAATTAAATTTTAAATATACAATTTAACACACGAAATTAAACTTAATGACCAATCCCGGGATCGTAAAAAGAGTCCGGGATTAGATGCCCTAGTTATTACGGGAACGTTTTTTTTAACGAAGCTGTCACTGCTCATTCATTTCTAATAAAAAAAACATGTCAGTATCATTGAATTTTGATGAAGTATTCCTTTCAGCGTAGAATTTTTGAACAATCTTCTGTAATAATTAACGGAAATTACTTCGACGGAATTCATATAACAAAATTCCATAATAATGAAAAGATAAAAAGGAATGTGTTCCTACCGTTCTATTTAAAACGTCTCAAGGCTAAAAATATCCCCAATCCAGCCTCATATAATATATCGTAGCTTTTTTTATTTCTGTTTCATAAGTCCCCTTTATTATATCTTTACGAAAAAGAAAACTTGTGCAAAATGATTTTTCAAATTCTACATTTCCGTATGTCAAGTCATCAATCAATTATTAAAAACTTTATTCCAAAGTTATAAAGATTTTTTGACAGTTAAATGAATGACAGATATTGCCGTTTTTTTGTTGTAGTCAAATTATTATTATTGTCGTATTTGAAAGATATTCGTTAAAGACAAATTTAACTTCTTGAGCGTACCGCTTTTTGATGTAAATAATGAATTCAATTATAAAACGTATTTTTTTTTTTTAGTCCAAAAATAAATAAGAAAACTTTTATTATATTTTTCTTTTATATCTCTCTTTTACGAGTAAATAATTTGTTATATAATAATTATTATTAACGAAGGAAATAATAATCGATAAAAACTATGGTATTTTATGTATTTCGATGAAATGTACAATAATTGTAAGTTAATGTTAATGTAAAATTTTAATAAGTGCTAATATAAAAAATTAAGAAAAAATGTCATTTCCTGAGTATAAAGTAATAGAATATTTTCTATGGTTTCGGCGGTAACAGAAAATATTTTTATGCTCAGGAAATAATGCACACTTTGGTCGTATATTCCATAATTTAAATAATTGTGACACTTTTTTGAATTCATTTTTATGGCTTCTTCTGCAATTCATAAGATCCTAAAACATGACTCATATTTATAATTGATTCCTTTCTTCAGCGATTCATATTTATTCAGCGATCAGTGCAAACTTGTGACATTGGCTACTGGCTGCCGCAACTGGCTGTAATAATTGGCTTCGCATTATTGTGGTTGCCTAGTGCGCGACCAGCCTAACACTCTTTGATATACTTTTTCACTATTTATTTAGTGTCAAAACCTAACAAATACTTGTTTACTTGCATATTTATTGAAAAGATAGTGTTTTATGTATCGTTTATTGTGTTATTTTATTATCAAACAACTTTCAACAAATAGATAGTAGAAATGAAATTACCCACGATAGATATCGACGGTTTTGGCTAATTGATATAACGCTCAAAATTGAAATTGTTCAGGAGAGAGTAAAAACTGTTTTAATTGAAAACATTGTATGATGAGTTGCGTTTAAATTCTTTGAAATTCACTCCTGATAATTCTCCTGTTTACAGAGAAGAGGCATGTAGGGAGTGTCGATATAATAGTGTCTTACATCAAGTGGGGGTATAAGAATTTTTAAAACTAAACCATTGTGAAATGATATTTCCCTTCCAAAAAGTGGTCAATTTATTTTTCCAATTTACATCATTTGGCCGAGACCTGCTCTGTCTTTTTTAAAATGAGATCTAATCAATATTGTCTGACAAACAACATTATAATATTTTTTTAACATGGCTTAACGCAACAAACTTTGACGATAGAGAATAGTTTATATTACACTGAAAAAATATGTATAGCTTTGAATTAATTAAATAAATACAATATTTAATCTGGATACAAATCGGATTTCTACGCTAAGGAAACAGAAACTTTGCTTCGATATCTGCAAAGCTATTCTGCAAAATAATATTAATATTGTTGACGCTGCAACAACTCAAATAATATTATTCACAATAATTTATCGTAGATTTATTCATCTCAGTCAGGCGTATCAGAAATGTAACACAAAATTGAAAATGCAATCTCACATTTTCCTGCTAAGAAAACGTGTTTACACAGCTGGGAAATCTAACCCTTCTGTGGCAAGGTTGTTTGCTTTAACGATGACAAGAAATACATTTCCTTATATACCTAGCAAACGGGATCATATTTACTAATGAAACCTTGCACAGATGTAAGCGCTAACTATAAAGTTAAACACGAAATTGCATAAATTCGTGTTTTATAAGTATATAATTTCATAACACATATGATATCAAAAGAGCAATTAAAATAAGCATGTAAGTCGTTATAAAATTATTAATTTGTTATATATTACCCCATATATCAAACGCACTCTGACTTACTCAACACATCAAGGCCTAAGGCAAATGTACGGGTAGTTGACCTATTCAATAAAAGTGTCCAAAATAAGAAACCTGTACGCGGGATTGCTCTAAATTGTAGAGTTTAGACAAATGAAACTATCCTTCGTCGGATCAAGGAATTAACACATCACAGTATATGACACCCCAATACAGCACTTAATTCAGTAAGTATTTTATTTTAAATTTCTTAAGAGAATCGTTAAGGATACCAGTGAATGTAAGCATACGCTACTTGATTCAACTAAGAGTGGTCTTACAGGAAGCTCTGATGAAAGGTTGTCATGATACCCTTTGATTAGGCAATCAATGTTTCTTTCAATTTTTTAGATGGTCTACTGCTAACACAAAAATATGGTTGTTAAAAATTTAACACAATTGTTGTATAACAGACATTTTTTTGTCATCGTTAATCGTTATTTTTGTTGAATTTCTCCTTTAAAGTGTCAACAACTGGTATGTTTACCTTAAAAGGATCTCTAAAAATGTGTAAAATTTCTAATGCACACCCTACACTTGGTGAATTCTTTGGCTGACAGGCCATAATAAAAATTGAAAATTAACAACAGGCCACAAGTGAAATTCTTATATATACATTTGTATCGTGGAAACTGAATTTAAACATCGAACATAAGTGATTTTCTTAATAAAATAAACAACCGAATAAGACGAATGGAATTGTTTTACATCTTTCACCTTTTCAAGTAAAATTTGAATGCCTAATTTTGTAGTTGAGATTCTTAAAACTGCTTAAAAATGTTTATCAATGATGACTCTATAAATCTTTATTTAAAAAATTAACGAAATTCATGATAGAGAAGCTTTGTTCACATAATATGTAAGTTACAATCATACCGTGTCAGGTCGAATGAGGCCCTTGAGCTGAAGTTTTCATAGTCCTAGCGTTGAAAATAATATTTTAATCTTAAATCTAAAGCAGTATTAATGAGCAATTTAACAATTATTTTCGGTGGTATTACCATTAGCAGGTTTGTGGTAAATTTTGCAAGCATATATAAATGTTTACGACGATTTCTTTGGTAATCATCACAAACGGTTCGACGTTTTTAATATCGGCTGAATTTTAGCCTCGGATAAGTAGATAAAAAAGAAAAGAGTTCTCAATTGTTTAAAAAAAGCAAGTTGCTGTCAAATTACATTTTGAATGGACAGAAACTTAAATTTTAATTATATATATGTTCGCTGAAGCAACATAGTAAAATAAAAACAAAACACAGTACTATAAATTGGGTTCACATTAAAATTAAAGATAAGTCATTTTTTTATTAAATGTTCAATTAGAAAATGCTCTTTCGTTTCTTTTGTGTAAGTCCAATACGAAATATAAAAAAGTAATTGCGTTATGACCTCCAAACAAAACTACAGTAATAAATCAACGCCCCTTTTCAGACATAGGGGCTTGCCACGTAGATGGGTTAAAAACACGCGCGAAAAACTCAAGTAGAAAGCTTATCTTGAAGCTCACAATTTTGCCGGCGTAAATAGAAATCGATGTGTCACAGAAAGCGCTTTTAATCTTGCTGTCGTGCGAAAGCTCAGGAGCTTTTCCATCCCTTTCAAGGAAAGTCCTCGAGGTGTTTAAAAGATCCTGTCCAATTTAATTAGACTTTTCTTGCGTTTCCTGTTGACATTTTGCGCGGCTGGGGCGGGTGAAAGGAATTCGTGTTGGTTTAAATTTCGTGAGAAAAGTTTTCAAGTGCTAAACATATTATGACACTTGTTAGTGCAACACAACGAGGTAAGGTTTTTGGTGATGTATTAAATTTATTTTAGGGTTGTTAAAATGTTAACATCCTGTGTAAAGTTAGTTGATTTACTTTTTAGCTGTTTGTCACGTTTACTGGCGTGTTATCATAAATAAATTTTCTAACTCACATTTGACACTATAATGAATATTTCTAAGCCCTCTACGGCTTGACACCTTTCTTAAACAGGGGGATTCACGCATAGTTACATAATATTGAAATAATATACAACTTCAAAATAAATACGGTGGCTGTATATTTTTTCGCTTGTTTTAGCCACCCTTGAAGCCTATTTTTAAGCGCCCATTTCGTTTGTCCTATCTGACATGACAGTAGAAGCTTAAAAAGATTTTTTATTCATTGGTTTTTCCATTGAACTATGTATTTTTACACGATGTTATTCATTTCTAACCACAATTATCATCAATATCAAAAACTAAGCTGAAGGAGTGCGATTAATATATTAGTCATTAAGTCACACACTATTTTGTATCTTCACCCTTTGTAGGAAAAAAGAGGTTAGTAATTTATAAACAGGTTAGTTATAAGCGTTATCTATAGAGATTCAATTTTTTCCCATGTCCACTCCCAACTTGAAGCATTTGGTATCCAAATACAGGTATAACTGTGAGAACTGGGTGTTACTCAGTTGCTCAACCTCTGTTTTTCCTAAGAGATAGAAGGATAAGGCTATAACAGGATTAATGGATAGCTAATCGCTCTCGCTACGCCCCGTGAGGATCGGATGGATGAAAGGGAGTTCTAGACATCACAAGCACTCAGACTACGAACAGAAATCAATAAATCGATTGAACCCGAGACATCCGTAGCCGTAGCAAACGACGTTACCAACTGCGCCACAGACGCCGACATAGACATGTATGCTTCATAATATCGACACACTTACGTATAATCCTGTATCTACAAACAGGAGAGCGCTTCAAAGATTCATGTATGTTCTTCAAAATTGAGTTAGTACTACCATTTAAAAATATAATTATTCTTGTTGTTTGATGCCCACACATTGAACTGAGTGCGAAAATGCTAAAGAAAAAACAATCATAATTATATTTGACACTTACATGATTATACGTAGGGAGTGTCGATATACGCTCTGATGTTTTCATTAAATACAAGCGAGTAGAAACAGAACAGAACGTGTTTTTTGGGATACACAATATTTTTTGTTCCGTCTGGTGCGTACAGGAATAAATCGGAAGATTTTCCGGCGCTTCAGCAGACCACATACAGCTCTCCATGTGAGAAGCACACAGTCACACACTTGTAGCGATTGTTCCCGTGATTTTTTGATGGTCATTGCAAATGCGCACCGAAAACTGCTGAGGTTTGAATTCGACAGGCATATCTGTCGGTAACAGTGCATTTTCTTCTTTAAGTCTTCCATTTAAGACCAACAAGTGAAATTCAACAATTAACTCCTCTTGATATGTCTCACACGAACTGAAATGTCGTTGTTTGTACCTATTTCATTCTTTTTTTTTTAATTTGAAATATTTTTATTCAGGAACCTTTTCGGATGTGCGCACAACAACTCGCCAAAGCTTAATTGCAATCGGATGAATGGTTCAGGAACGCATACGGGACAGACAAACAAACAAACGGACAAACATTCATGTTTATATATATATATATATATATATATATACTAGTGAGTACCCGGCATGCGTTGCAATGCCACTCAAAGAAAGAAATGGTTTGTGTTTTAATTCGGTTTATTGAACTGCTTTTGGATTAGAGGTCTGCACAGGCCGAAATTTCATAGACTTACCCGGTTCGAGCCCATCATCTTCAGGTCTGGCCCGACCCGAACCCGAGTTCAATATCACACTTGTTATAACACAATATCTTTGTTTTTCGTCTGGTGCGTACACGAATAAATCAGAAGGTTTTTCCTAGATGTCACTGTATGTACGTATTTGATTATTTTTTTCAATTTTAGATTTCCATTTTTTTTTCTTCAGAACTCTTCACAGGTGTGTGCACAACAACTCACCGAAGTTTCATCGAAATCGTATGAATGGTAAAGGAACGCGTAAAGGACAAACAAATATTAATTTTATATAATATTTCCCGGCATGATCACAATAAGTCCTTCCTGAAAGTTTCGTCGCGATCGGTTGAGTAGTTTAGGAGCCTATAAGATCCGGACAAACCAACAAACAGACATCAAAAAGGAAACTTTTAAATTATTACTTATATGTTCGATCAAAGCTTCTGTAACTTATAATTCTGGTCGTTGTTGTCTATCAACTAATTCAAGATTGTTATAATTCAATTACTCCAAACGAAAATATATCCAACTCATTTCGGAAAGACAACTTTTTTTTGTCAACGTCGAGCTTTCATTCAAAGTCTCGGAAGCAAATGTTGCTTCTTTTTTTACTTTCCCTCTTTCCAACTGTCTCTTTGAACCGACACGTTAGATTTATGGAGCTAATTTAGAACTTTTACTAAACTTTTTTTGCGTCCCACTAGATTAGTGGCTCCCAACTTCTGGCTCGAGCGAAAGAAAGGTCTTTGACTCTCTTCATAAACATAAAACATTTAAACAAACTGCAACAATATTTGTATCTATATTTTACCACCTTTGTATACGAGTGGTAACGCTTCAGGGTCTTTATCCATATCATTCCATTCAAACTGACACTTTCCTATATATCTCGATTTTCCCATTGATGGTATCTATTACTTTTAAGGTGTCAACTGTCAATTCTTGGTGGAAAGGTATTATATTTTAAAAAATAAAACACAATTTATTTGCACTACTTACACATGTTTATAATGATCAGGACCGGTTTCACCCATCACGAGCATCGTTTGATAATGCTCGTGATGAGCGAAACCAGTCCTGATCATTATTAACATCTGGAAGTAGTAAAAATGCATTGTGTTTTATTTAAAAAAAAAATTAGGGTTTTGAATAGGCCATAGCGAGAGCAATTAGCTAACCATTTGCCTGTCTTAGTCATATCTTTCTATCCCTGCTCTCTTAGAAAAAAATAGAGTTTGAACAACTGAGTAACAAGCAGTTTGAGTAGTAAAACTTCTGTCGAGATTAGCTCTTTGAGTCCATAGTCCATATGCCTCACAATGTTTACTATTCTTCCTTTACACGTCCAATCTGTCCAATTCAACAGGTTCCGCGTTCCGAATCGCGTTCCTAGCCTGTATAATTACATAAAATTAATTTAAGAATAGATCGGCCGTTGACCAGTACAGAAACTCGGATGAACCCGTGCGGCTGAGGACAAGTAAAGTAGTATTGTCGTCCGTCTGTGTGTGAAGTAGTCCGGCCTCTGGATGTACCTATACTTATTTAGTATTGTCATGTCGTTTGGGTTTCCATCTGTATTGATTCGTTCCCCACAGAATGATTGATACGTTTACTAGTCTTCTTATCCTTCGTCTTATCGCTCATCCTCTTTTTTTGAGAGAGTAGGAATGGATAATAGGGAGGCAGGACAAGTAGTTAGCTAAGCCTCATTTTAAATATCAGATGAGTAAGAGGGAATTCAGATATCCATATCTTGGAACATGAATCCATTGAGAAAATAAAACTTCAAATTATGAAACTCTCCAAGGTTAGCAAACACTGCAACCAAAAACAACAATATTGAACATTCTTCTTTAGATCTGGCGTAAAAGGCTTTAGATGGGGATGAACAATGGATAAAAACGCCCTACTCGTACTGATTGTTCCTCGGTATTCGTTAAACAAATGTGCTTAATCCTTATCAGAAAATATTATGAACGTGATTTAATAGTTCAATGCAAGACCAATTCAAATCTGCAGTGATGTATGATTTTTTTTTCCATGTCCACTCCCAATGAGGAGCATATGGTCTCCTAATGGAGGTATCTTAACAGACTTTTTCTACGAGAACTGCTTGTTACTCAGTTGCTCAACCTCTCTTTTTTCGAAGAGGGTAGGGATATAAGGATAGGGCTATAATAGGACTAGTGGTTAGTTAATCGCTCTCGCTACGCTCCGTGAGGATGGGATGGGTGGGAGGGAGGGAAGACTCAGACTACGAACAGAAATCCATATATCGATTGAAAGATCAATCTATGAAAACCGTCCGCACCGGAAATCGAACCCGAGACATCCGTAACCGTGGCCAGCGACGCTACCAACTGCGCCACGGACGCCGACATATGATATTTACAAAACATTATACTTGAAAAATAGTCATTATAGCAAGTCATCAACAGGACGCTGCAGATCTACGAATCATTATACTTCCCAAATATAATACTTGAATTATAAAAAAAAAAAAGATTCTGCAAATGCAGTCAGCAAATTCAAGCGCTTACCGATATATATATATACATATACGAAGCCAATTCTGCATGCGTAATGATAAAGGGGATCGCTGTGAAAATAAAAATCATGATGACTAATGCAGAACACAGGCAGCCGATGTTTGTATATATGGACGACCAATGGAAGGAAGGATATACAGTCATAGCGCCCCGAACAGCAGACATCTCTCCGGAATCATCGTATACCAACAGCTCAATCTCATCAATCATAAAACAGTTAGAATTATATTCCTAAAGTTATTTCATCAGACGTGATTTCATCCGACGTGTTTCAACAAGATCTGCGATGTGATACCGGACAAAATGCTGAAGGTACATTACGCAACTATCCCTACCGCAACCAGCGACAGAAGTGCCTCCAACGATCTCCAGATCTGCATGGCAGAATATAGGTTCCAGGCATCAAGAATAACAACAACCGGATAGTTAGCTCCAGACGCGCCAATAGAATCAACACAAAATATGCTTTAATGATTCTTCAGAACTACCAGTCAAAATTATGAAGAATAATACTTAATACACACTTTTAACAAAGTCACTACTAAAAGTATTAAGATCAACTTAAATCACGTCTACAAAAAAATGTATCTTTGTAAAGATTGAGGGCAATTCTATTCAGTTATTCTTTTTGTGTTTGTTTCATTTTACAAGAATCTTTTTCAAAATAAAAAAGCACAACTTTTTGAAGCATCTATTTTCCGTACGCGTGCTATGTGAACTTTATTTCCGATGCTTTTGGACAATTTTGAATAATATTTGTCAACTGTTTTATTCTTTGCGTTTTCTTGGTTGAAAGATTTTCCGATAGGTCGTGTTGTCAACAGAACAATACTATTATAAAACATATTTACATATTATAATAAAAAATACAAATTAGAATAACTTCTGTTGACTGACAAGACTTTCAAACTATTATTTTAGTTTGAATTATTGAGATTTTGTACACATCCATGTATTTTGTCACTAACGACCCGGGTTTCGCCTTTCGGCATCTTCAGTCATTCGAGCACACGAATGGACTCGAACTGACAGACAGTAAACAGTGTCTAACGTTTATATAGAAGATACAAATACGACAAATATTATTTACGAGGTAAAATATTATACGTCTGAGAGCCACACTGACACCTGAGTTAACATTTCGAGAATCGCCTTAATCCTTATTTTGTAAACAACACATAAACAGACTGGCGAATTGCCGCTTTCCAACTACTTTTAGAATTACCAGTGATTTTACAATTATAATAGCATTGTGGGTTTCGACGGGATGCAATTCGACGATAGGGTAAATATATACAATCATTCCACATTTAGTGACATCTGTTAGGTGTTTCAACGTATAGGATATAATAACGGAGAATTAGGAAGGTTCAGCTGCTCATTCAAAATTGGCAAGGAATTTAACTGGGCTCTACTCTACTCTACGTCGTAACAGCTAAATGTGTTTTAAATTTACTTAGCGTCTATAAATCTGTTATAAAATAAATGTCACATATAATAAATTTTGATGCGAATCGTGAAATTTAAAAAAATCAAAAGATTGAGGGGATAATTATCCAGCATTTAAAATTATAAAACTTAAAAAAGTGAAGTTCTTATTTCGCTGGTTTTACAAGCATTATGCCCAAAAGGAAAAGAAAAGTGTTAAATGAAATTATCTAAGCCATCCCTGGGATATTGGGCGAAGCCGGGTAAAAAATATTATAAAATCCATTTAGTATCTGTTTAGTGAGCAGTTTTGTGCATACAAAATATTTAAGAAAAAAATGGTTAATATGATGAATTTTCCCAATCAATCGAATATATTTATTTTTAATGACCATGAATCTATCTCAGTGACAAGTGAGAGTAATCCTTGTCAAATTAGATAACCAAGCAATTTACGAGACAATTATGGCTCGGCAGATGCAATAACGTGTAGTGTGCTGTCAGACATAAGCAGCTAGGTACAATTTACTCACCAGGTAGACTTGTAGATAGGTCGTATCTACAACGTTGCGACTGCAAGTTAGGACTCTTGGGCCACCGCCAATTAGCATCGCCTAATCACCATGCAAAGAGGCGTATGTCCAACGAGTGTGTGCTTAAGCGACTGTCGCACATGCATATAGATCAGGGGTTCACAAAGTGTCTCGCGAGATTTCTGTTAATTCTGTATTAGTTTTTATTCTTGATATCGAATATTAAAATTTACATTTGAAAATAAATATATTCTGGCAAGACTTTAAATGAATTTATCGAAGCTTCCGAAATTCTGCGATCAGAAAAATACTCCAGGTTCATTCAATGTAAGTAAGATGAAATTCCTAAGCGTTTCTTGGATGTTAAGTAACATCAAATAAATTTCAATATTTTTCAAGATATCTTTTTATGTAACCCCAACGCTGTTCCCGTAAATATGCAGTTTGAATTAATAGATTTTTAAGAGAATGTAGAAACAAAATTATCTTGATAGGAATGTAATTGAATTATATAAAGCTTTGTTCCCCAACCGGTGCTCTGCATTCCAGTGCCAGGCCGCAGAGACTTTCCACAGGGCCGCGAACAGTATGCCAAATTTAAAGAAATTCGCCACGCAAAAATAATAAATAGAGGATTTTTTTCGCCTGCACGTTTACTTGTATTTTTAGCTATTGTTAAATAAAAAAAAATGATGGGATGATGCGACACGATGTTCGCTGGTTTTCTCAGAATCTACAGTCATAAATCTGTTCAGGTACACTCAAGGAGAACGGAAATATTTGCTCTTGGATAGTGAACCCAGATGCAAAACCTTACCTTAATATATTTCCAAGAATTTCATATGTATAGTTGTTAGTTATAGTTATGTCCATCAGTCACAATATAATATTAAAAAACTTCTCTTAAAAAAACCATTTTTATTTCAGTATTATCCGCAGGTGTAAAAAGGTTGAAGAGCACTGACATAAAGGAATATCACTCTAAGTATATCTTAATATAGTTAAACATGCTCATCAAATTGCTTCTTTATTTGGAAGCACCAATATTTGTGAAAAAACATTTTCTACATTTAGAATCAATAAATCAAACATAAGATGAAAATTTACAGACAACCATATCGCATCTGTTCTGCATATTTACACCACAAAATTAGATCCTAGATGGTAGGATTTAGTTACAAACAAACAATTGCATAAATCACATGGTAAAAAGATTTTAATATATTTTTTAGTAGATTAATAAGAAAATAATATCTAGTTAAAAATTTAAGTTAACACAATGAAATATTTTTTATTTTTTTAGAAAATATTTACAAAAGAAGCATGGCCTTCTAGAATATTTTTGATTTCAAAATTGTCTCTTTGACGAAAAAGCTTGTGAGCCATTGCTATAGAGTGCGTTTTTTAAACCTTGTTGCTTACAATATTATAAAAATAATAAATAGGAGAATTGAGTATTTGAAATTTTCATTTAGTAAAGTAAAAGATTTTTTTTTCATGTTTGCTCCAAATGTGGAGCATATGGTCTTCTAATGGAGGTATCTTAACAGAATTTTTCTATGAGAACTGCTTGTTACTCAGTTGCTCAACCTCTCTTTTTTCGAAGACAGTAGGGATAGAAGGATAGGGCTATGACAAGACTAGTGGTTAACTAATCGCTCTTGCTACGCCCCGTGAGGGTGGGATGGGTTGGAGGGAGGACTCGGAATACGAACAGAAATCCATAAATCGATTGAAAGATCAATCTATGAAAACCGTCCGCACCGGGAGTTGAACCCAAGACATCCGTAACCATAGCCAGCGACGCTGCCAACTTCGCCACGGACGTAGACAAGAAATTAAATTTGTGAAATGTAGTTTTATTCCAAATCGACTGTTTTGAGTTATGAATGCAGTACGGTATATATTTGGATGGTGTATTTTCTGAAAAAATCAAACTCAGCCAATTCCATTTATTTTTTCGTAATTTGAAATTCATTAGTGGCAAAAACTTTTAATTAATATTACTTTAAAAAGACTTACAAATACTTAAATGATTAAAGAATTTTATAATTTGCTTGGTTAAATAAATAATGTTTAACTTATGTAATTAGAAAGATTTCAATTTCAAGATTTTCTTAAAAGTCAACAATGTTTTTTGACTTGACGTTTTTTGCCAATATATCGACAATTATGAATTATTTTTTAGAAGATTGGATATTTCAAAAACATATATCACTGTATGAAATCAAAAAATTATGTAAATCGTTAGATATGATCAATTCATGAAGCCGATTAATGAAAATAACTGTTTTTATTCGATTTCGGTAACGAATCAATTTTTTTGACATCTCAGGAATTAACGCAGATTTTCCGGAAAATAAATATATTAAAGCTTCCCTCGAAAAATTTTCTTCTAGTAATTCGACACCGAAGAACACTTTTTTTATTGGTCATTTTTTAAAGTTTTTTTCTGAAATAAATAAACTAAGCTCGTCCTCTCCTTATGCCACCATTTTATCCTTATCTATAGCTGACTTTTTTTCAACAAAGGCTAACTTAGAGCTATTCGATAAATTTGCGAAATCATATAGGGAACGCGATATACTTGAGAACTATACCGCCACCACGGATTCTCAATATACTGATACGAAACATACCTAATATCACTTAAATTAAAATGCCGAACAAGTCATAGATCAATTTTTTCTCTCCACTTTTCCTTTTTGTTGACAAAATAGTGCATGGTTAAAATATTGGCACCGTACAGTTCACATCGTATCAAGGGCTTCATTAGTATATTCATTCTGGCAGTTATTCAGTGATGACAGCAGGAGTTTTTCTGCTCACCGATGAAAATAGTTGTAAAAACACTAAATTGGACTAGAAACTATTTACTAACAATTTAATTATTTGAACTGTTAATTCTTGGTAAGATGCACAAATCTTGGCACAAAATACATGTAGAAATCTGTATGTCTGTCGGCCATAACAACTCCTACCAAACGGCGTACATTGGCGACGTGAAATTTTCACACGTCACTTAAACTGCAATTGTTAGTTCAACTACGCTATTTTTGACTTTCAACTCTCAACATATACCTTTTAACCTAAAACTGAACACGTGATATTTTTGACATTTACGATACGGAATAAAAAAATCAAAAAACGCTGATCGCCTAGCGACCGTTTCATACCAAATATTCCGTGATTGCTATCGTCAGCGTCGTGTTTCTTAGTAACTATAAATAATATCTTAAACGTCACAAATCATTATTGTATATGCTTTAATCGTAAACTTTGTATAAAATCAAAAGATGCGGAAACTTATCCTTGCAATCCTTTCGAAGATGTCCACATCAATGTTAAATGCTGTGTCTACACTGTGCATTTCAGAAACTTTACTTGTTATTATCTACGAATGTTGTTGTAAAAAGTCAAAGGTCCAACAAGTTTCAAAAATCTCCGAACCGTCGATAGAATTGAATGAGGTTGGTAAATTCTTAAATCTTGATGTGCATCTGAAATCGTCTGGCGAATCCACCAAACTCGACATTGACAAATTTTTTTAGCACTGCAAAACATTATTATAGTGTGATGATCCGAAATTAAAGTCAAATGTTTACTGTTAACGCAAGGAAGGTTCAATTGTTAAAGAAAACGACGGCATTTGATAATAAGGCAACGGTTTTATACTGTGCACTCCAGAAACTTTTACTCTTGTTACATTCTATGTAATATGACTGATGGTACACAACGTCAAAGGTTCAACGAGTTTCAAAGATCTCCGATCCGTCGATGGAATTGAATGTGACACGCATCGGGAAGGACACATATTTGGATTCACATTTAGACTAATCGATAATGACAATCAATAGAAGACAGCTGCAAATATTGGGATTCACCATTGAAAAAATGAACACTCTTTGCAGTAATTCTCTCATTTTGTGAACGTTCCAACACAAAAACACTTTGAGAGAATAATAAGGACTGCATGTCTGAAGATATATTATTTTGAATATCTTGCGTCAAAGACAATCCTCAATTTCCCTTGAACTCTATTCATGGCATCTACAAGGAGACACCCATCAAGTGTAAAGGTGGGGAAGTTTTTATCTTTTATTACTACTGGACTATATTTTGTGGGTAATATAAGAGGTACAGTCCACGGTAATATTTTTAACTTTCAACCAAATTTTGATATAGCGAGCCAATGTCTAAATGAACTTATATAACTAGTATTTAATAAAAATGGAATGAGATCTTTATATTTGGTTCCAGTTTAATGAAACAAAAATGTATCAATGAATCGAATTGTTTGCTCTGTCCTATTTTCACCCCTTACTATTGATAAATGAGATGCAAATTTATGACGAAATTCTATTCACGAGTGTTATCGTATTTATAATTAATGTCCGTACTTAACATATAGGTGTTTTATATTACAGGTAGAAAGTTAGGGATTATAAGGCGTTTTCAGTCAAATCTGATAAAAAAATTCATAGATTTCTAATGTGAACCTAAACTAAATTGTTGCCAATGCTAGAGCATGGATTAGTTTGAACAATTCCAAATTACCAATAGTGTGAAAGCAATTGTGATTTGAATTTGATTATTTTTAAAAATTCCGCCTTAATCTATTGTTTGTCTGTAGAATTTATATCGATATTTTTGGGCATTACGCAAGTAATGGAAAAGATTAAATTTATATAGAGCTATATTATGTTTGCTTTCAACGTACATGAACAAAAGATGAAGCATCTCGTCAACAACGTGCCGAGAAGTGACTGTAATTCAGTCACTCTTCGGAATGAGTTAGAAAAGAAAAATGAGGTAAGAAAAAGACTATTTTTCTTAAATATATAAAATCTGTTAATACAGCAAACAGCCAAAGCACCATACATTTTTAAATTGCAAAAGATAAATTAAAATGAGAAATATACGTTACAAATAGCATCCAATTACAATTTTATACCAATCTTACCGAAATTTGAACCCAGGCCCACATAAACACTAGGATAAAGCTTTTACTGTTAGATCACAGAAACTGACGAGTTTTTCATTATCATTTTGAGTCGTTATTAGTAGGCTCTGTGGTCTTATTCTTAACGGACATTAATGCTACACGCCTTTATGCCAAACTCAATGATTTTTGTATTTGCTCTACACATCTTTATTATGTTGGTACTTAACATAACCAACATCGTTATACAGAACGGAGGTCAGTGGTAACACTGGTAACTAAATTTTCATCACAAGAGATAAATTAGTAACAACAAATTTTCTCGATATATACGTACATATATAATTAAACCAAGGGAATAGAGGGACAGAAAAAAAGTTTGTCTGTAAGATATCTTACTTTATAAAATATAAATTACCTTCATATCAAATCTTTATTTAATAAATTTCATTTATGAGTCCACCGAACCTACCGCAACTTCGTGCTCTAGCAAGTTAACAAGAAACGAATCTTAAAAATTACCAAAACTTCCATAAACTGTCAAATCAATACGCTGCAGGTGGCGGTGGTCTCTTTCCACCGAAGCCTCCCTTACCTCATTAATAACCAAATCACGTTCGCGTCTCACGAACAGGTGTCCCTAACTCTCCCCTTCTCAAAACCTTGCTGATGTAATGACTTCGTTTCCTCTTTTTTTTACCGCATTTTTTTCATCCAATGCAGACAATTTTTAAATGTATTTTTGAACAATGAAAACGATAAAACTCAAAAAATGTAAAGTTTTCGTGTTTTTGTGGAAAAAAGACTTTTTTTTATTAACTAACATAAATTATTAAATAAACCATCGTTGTCGAGAGAAATATACAAATAGTTTTTTGTCGAAAATTCAATAAATTTAATATTAATTACTATTACTCCGTTAAGCACATTATAAGATGTTGTTAAAAAATTGTTCATTTCCGATAATTAAAACTGAGTTGAGAGAAACCGGTTCTGTTTTCAAATTAATACATTACATTACATTTGACAAATAAAACAAAGACACTATATATGTATATCAGTGGCGTGTGGTGACTTATGATGCAAGGCATGCTGTGAGGGAGAAAAATATGCAAAATTTATCTTGTTTTTGAAATTCAATTTTATTCTTCTCACGAGTTTCACACCTTAATTTCAAATCCTCTACAGTTTCTAATATTTCATTAATGTATTATTAAATCCCCTTTCTTTTCTTTGCTGTTAATCCACGTTGAGGGTAGCGACAAATTAAACACGATTTATCTGACAATCCGAATCGTAATAATAACAGTGAGATGATAAAGTCCAAGCGCATGCATCCGCATACTAACCGTCATGCGCAATCCATAGCGCAAATTGGATTTTTCATTACTGTGCATGCGCATGTAAAGCAAACTTATTACCGCATGCATGCGAAATTTCGAACAGATTTCGTCAGGGGCCGTACTTTTATCGAGCGGTCACGGCTGAATAAAACGCAGATAAATGCCAATCAGGACGCGCACACTTACTGAATTTTTGTGTATAAACGTGAAACTTTGAAGCAAATTGTTTGATAATTACGTAAAATTATTATTTAATAGTTTTACAAAGATGAGGAAAAAATGGTTTTTCATTTCCAAATTGTTATGCATTATTTAAACAAAAAAAATATGAAATAATACTGAACATATCCACCCCTCTAAGCAATGCATTGATCAAACGTTATAAAACCAGTTCTTTCACATGGCGACTCATATGTCTGACTTGAAGAAATTTTAAGAAACAAAAATGTTGGATTATTGTATCAGCAATGTAGATAAAAATTGATAGCATGTAAGTTGATATTCGTGATAATTTCGGAATTAACAACTTGGCCCTGAAGTAGAAGATAAAAATTCTTCAAAATTGAAAACAATCTTTCAGCTTCAAGAGAGTGAAACAATAGCATTCCTCTAAGAAACTCGTTCAATGGAAAGAGATGTAATTATATATGTTTCTGTCGATATTAAGACTGTAGCTTTGAATTGCTCAGTCCCGTGTCACGTTGATTTGTTTAACTCAAATTTATTATTTTTATTGCTTTTTTTGTACAAAAGATTGCTTCAATTACTCATGATATTCATGAAATTAAATAAACTGTATTCAATTTGAATAGCTACCAAAATGTTATAAAAATGATAAACTAATAATGTCAAAATAAAGTGCTGTAAAATTTTATAAAATAATTCTCTAATAATATTTAGAAATATTTTGTATATTTCAATAACCTTTTTTTCTTATTCTGCGCATTTTTTGCCTTTTAATTCAATAAAATTATCACGTGAGAATCACCAAGTTCCTATTCCTAGCATTCTTTTATCTCATTAAACCTTCTATCTCATTTCTCGGTGTAGCCAATGTCATTTCTTGTCTCGGTCTTACATTCTAACGACCTTCTATTGTTTACTTAGATAATGTTTTCTACGTGTATATTATGTTGACGAGGATAAGCTGTTGAAAGTAAGCTTCAACAAAATTCAGTGAAAAAAAGAGGAATTTATATCATAAAATACGTGCTCAATCATTTTTATTATACCGTGACCGCTCTCGATTATCAGCGTAAAAACTGGTAACGGAGCATCGCAATTAAAACTGTTTTACAAGAACTGCTTATTATTTAGTAGCTCAACTACTAAGTAATAGTTACTTAATTGTTATCCCTATTTCCCGTTTAAGTATCGAATGGGTACGAGGAAATTTATAAACCAAATACTATATTTGTGTTTTATAACACCAGTCTATAAATCGATTAAAATATCAATGTTTGGATGTTTCCATTTAGGGTACTCGAACCCATGGCAACTGCATTTTTACAAGAACGGTAAACGCTTGGCTAGAGGATTTTTGGGTTTTGTATTTGAGTATAAAGTAATTTTATTGTTCGGAAAATATAATGGGAAACAGATACGATAGCTTGAGTCGTTTTGCAGCCTCTTTTAACGTCCGAAAACTAAAATTGGCAATGTACCTTATCTATACTTGTGCTGCAGATACCTTAGGGCAGGGGTGTCCACTACGGCCTGGGAGCACCACCAATCCTGCCCGCAGTAGCTGACCAGACATGCCTGCTATCTGGCAGGTCATAGTTTTTTCATACAGATAAGTAGTCCCGAAAGCGGAGAAAACGCAAATTTACGCAACTAATCAATCAAATTTTGCGTCGAAAGGACTTAATATGAGTATATAAATCAGGCAGCAGCTGGTTTTCTCATACACAGTATGTTAGTATGATGAGCTAGCTTAGTATTGACCCTTGGTACTTAGTGGAGGAGTCAGTGTGGCCCTTGGGCTATAATATCTGTAAACTCTGCCCTAGGGTAATCTTCATCCTAAAATGTATATTCTCCTAGCCGAATGGATTTCGTCGTTTTGGAAGTCTGATAATGAATGACATAAAATGTCTTCAAGATGCTGTCATGCCTGAGTTGAAAGTATAAAAAATATGTAGAGAAAAATCGTGGTGGCTATATGTCTCAATAGGTAGTAAAATATGTTGAAGCAAATAATATATAAGGATTTTTTACTTTTTATTATGTTAATTCTGTTTCTGGAGACGCATAATTTAAAAAAAACCTATTAATATTAATTACAACAGCAACTGATCTCAAAAATAGCGTACAAAAATGGAAGGTTCTGGTTTAAATTTTGAATGAATATATTGTTTCGTAACAGCCCAAATACGTTTTCCATACCAGCGATATGTTTATTAATTAATTATAACAAATTATTTTATATATAGAAAAATATTATGCTTCTAAAACAACAGAGACAATACAAACAACATCCCCCTAATACAAATAACTTTTCATTTACATATCCTGCTACCCTTACTGTTCGGTCTCATTGGCAAATTTTGTTCATCAGCTCTGGGTATACATTTTTTACGAGCAGTCCATGCGACGTGAATACTAAACAGGTGTAACGGCCAATCAGACACCTTATTTGAAAGGTGTACAGAGTTTATGTCCACTAATCCGCACTTTATAAAGGAAAAGAGGGTAGATTTTGCATTATGCTAACCCGGATTTACGATAATTGACTAAATGATCAGGTGTAAGGAATAAGAAAAAGTTTCAATTATACTGTCATACGAAAAGCAAAGTTTTTTTTTTATTCTTGCTAAAAACTCATTTCATTATTTTAAAACACCACTTATCAAATCTGAAGTGTCCTGATTCATACTGGAGCATTTTAATCAACGGTTTAACACTAGAGCTGCTTGTAATTCAGTCACTCAACCGCTCCGTATTTGAAGACAATAAAAATGCGAGTATATCTGGAATAGTAATTATGAAATCGCTTTTTCTTGGGATTTTATTAGGAGGGAATGTAAACATTGATACTTTTTATTTCAAATCTACAAACTGATTGACAAATCAATTAATGACATATTCCTTATTTTAATTTGAACTAGTTGATACTGCGGCCAAAGAGAACTACAAGTTTACAGGCATGACAGAATTATTTAATATGAAAATAAGGATTCTGCCTTTCAGCTCATAATGCATTTATTATTTAGTTATATCTGAAATTTTAACTTTTTAAAATAATTCATATCAACGGTGATTTGACCAATTGATGTAACTCGAAAAATTGAAATTGTTCAGGAGAGAGTAATAACGGTTTTTATCGAGAACATTATATTATGGTGAGTTGCGTTATGAATCTTTCAAAATAATGTAAATTCTCATGTTTGCAGATACGTGATTAGAAACAGGGATTTTTGATATAATAGTGGCTTACATCAAGTGGTCGGGTCAGAATTTTAAACCTAAAACCAATGTAAAATAATGTCTCCCTTCCAAAAAGTGATCAATTTTTTTTTTCTAATTTACGTCATTTGGCTTTGACGTGCTCTGTCGTCTTCAAAATGAGATCTAACCATTAACTAACTCATTTTCTTTATTTTGAGAGTTACAGCAATTGGTCAAAATACCGTCAAATTATAGTGTGTAAAGGTTTTACCTCTTGAGCCAAAAATAAATTTAATTTCTCCACAATCAGTAAATAAACTACAATCATGTCAATATCTATTGAGCCCTCTTTTCTTTATTTCTCTTTATACAGAAAATCCATAATGCAAAAGTACGCGAAAGAAATTAAGCTGTATTCAATTTTATAAAATGATTATCGATTGACATAAAAAAATCAACATCGAGGACTTCCTTTCAAAAAGTCCACCGACTTAACCGCAGACGAAAATTGGAAAAGATTCCATTTAACTGGTTGCCCTGACGCTGAATGCATTTCTTCACTGCGGTGGGGCTTCAATTACACACTAGAAGGCTTTCAGTCAATAGAACCTGACGACACGATTGTCACGCTGCAAAAGCGACGAATGGTACGTACAAAGCTCGAGTCTTCGCAAGAAAATAAAAAAGCTCTCTTCTTTAACAAAGACGTCGGCCAATCGACACGACGCTGAAAGCTCTGCAAGATGGTTGAATTTGGTTTTGTGCAAAGTCAGACCATGGATTCGTATAGCTTTTATTCTAAATAAATACTATTGTTGTTTTACATGCCAACCTGTTCTCCAGCGAAGCTTTTTTGCATTCCTAAAATTAGTCATTCATTATAAAATTTATTGAAAGGTCTAGAAATCAATCACTATCCAGAAATATATATTACATACACAAGTAAAAAGCGGATCGTGTTTGTTACATTGTGGAAGAAGGTCTACGTACTTGCTTCCAACTTACTTTCGAGAAGACAATAGTAAATGGTTTTTATGTGTCCACAGATAATCATCAATGTTTTTTTAACTCTGTTGAAGCCATTATCTCTCTTTAGAAAAGTAAAAATACTGAACGCCCCCGCCTCCAGCTATTGGTTATATTTATGTATTTAATGCAATGTGTGTCTTGAAACATAAGACATATTATTTTTATCCGATTCATATTCGGAAAAATTCAGATACATTGACGCAAAAAATAAACTCCCTCATGAATTAACAAAAAGTAACAAAAGTGTAGTAATACGTTACACTGCAGATTTATGAAACATTATGCTTGTCATTTTCGTCAGCATTATTGACGAGGCTAATTGGTAAATAATATTTTATTTGACCGATATACGACACGGATTCTGCATACATTGCGATAATCGTGAATGTTCTTAAAAGGCAAGTCATGATAAATGCATTAGAACACGGACAGTCAACGACAGTATATATGAACAAAGAAAGAAGGAGGGCATTCATTCTGTAATCTTCCGCCAAACGTGAAATCTGTCACCACTCGTCGAACAGGAAACATCGCTTCTGAACTGCATAATCGTTATCATCATCATCCGTCCTTCATTGGAAATATATTCCTTAAAAAGTATTTAACATTTATACACTCGAATGTAATATTTATGACTTTTTTTGCCGAAACGACGATGATTTATCATTCATGCATAAAGCAATAATGTTTAAATTTGAAATTATTCAAGTATAACGAAAATATATTTAAAAACAAAATTTGTACCTATACGACACGTTTCATTGAATGATGCCAGTGTCATTTTCTTAGCATATCCGCTACCAATGCGCATAATAAAAAGATTCTATATCTAAAAAAAGTTGTATTTTTACGAAATATAGTTGTAACTTGGTTCTTCAGTGTCTATTTTTTGACAGAACGGAGATAGGAAGTAATCATAGTTATATATGAGCTTTTTAATGATCATTGATTCATAAATCCATAATTTCTATAGAAATACTTAAATCTTTTAAAAATCAGTGTATGAAATGGTCAGTTCTCCAATTCATAAACCCACAAACGAATAGAATGAACATCCAATCGACTACACGACGTCTTAATCTAATATTTGTAAAATTCAACAAATCTTTCGATTTCGTTATTAAGTTTATCAAATTATGCATAAAATACAAACACAAAAACAGTTTGAAAAAGTCTGTAAATATTTTTTCGCTTCATTTTTTTATGTGACACAATCAGCGTCGAAGAACATTAGTATGCATAAAACCAACGAATAACAAACATTCATTATTCATGTCGACCAACATCATATTATTATTATCTTGTTAATGATCGCCGTTTGTTATTTTTCTGGATAAACATGCCTTTTAGCAGACGATAGATAGTTATATTTTTGGCCAAAATAGAGCTGTAAAATAAAAAAAGCTTCCGTTTGTTTACCATTTTTTGTTTTCTATCACACTATTATCTACTTAATAAAGGCATCATACGTCTGTTTTGTAAACATAAAGTTTACATTTTTTATCTTAAACCTTTGTTAGTCTGTAACTTACCCTTGCTTACTTGCTGATTAAATAGTTTTGTTTTATTATAATAACATCATTTTAACATCTTTGTTTTGCGAGTTTTTACTATTTCTTTACCCGAGTCGTTTTTGCACGAATTTATTTTCAGTCAATTGATCTGTTAAAACACTCACTATAGCTAAAAATAGATCAATTTCAACAGTAAAAAATGGAGAAATATGTGAAATATATAATTGTTCTCTCAAATACATCAAGAAGTTAACTTAATTACGCAACCTCACTAAAATACATCAAAGAAGGTGATTAATGCTGTCTATTGACAGTACAAAGCTGTAATTCGAAAGAATATCGAGAGCTCTTTTCGAAAATATATTTTCTCATTTTCTACTTGACATTTTCATGATCTGTTGCCTAATTTCGTTTAACATTTTATCACTTGATATCAACTTTACAAGATAATATATACACCACAAACATTGCAAAAAACAACATCTTATGTTTATCTTGCAAGGCCTTGAAGCCGGAACCTCTAATTGCTAAGAGATTAAGTTAAAGGTTCTTCAGTAAGCCAATAACCTTTTTCAGGATAACACTTTAGTTGCTCGTGCAATTAATTGCCTGAAATCAATTCCCTATGGCCAATTTTCTGTATCGGAACCAAGAATCTTTTATAAAAGAAATAGGGTAGTAAAAAATCATAACGTTATGTGTTTTCTCATCAGAAGATTGTTGAGATGCTAAATAAAAAAATACTGGCCTGAAAGAACTAAAATTCAAACTTAAATTGTGGCAAACAAATCATTATAATAATTAACGCAAAATTAATCTCATCATATCATCATCTTGTAAAAAGAAGTTTTTCTGCACGTTTTTAAATGATGCAACACTCAATATTTTTTCGTTCTAATTTCTAATCTTTTTTGACATAGGAAGGAAATATATATATATATAATTATTCTCACTTTTAAGGCATTTTATTTCAAAAACAAAACAATTTGTTAATCCTGTCCCAATCTACTATTAAGTTTAATGAATATTTACGCATTAATTCGCTCAAATAATTTTTCTCAGTTAACGGATTTTTAATGTAGCTTTATTATTGATTTCTGATCTTTCTGAAGTATTTATTGATTTGTAAGAGGCTTCTAACATTTTGATTGCAGACTATAATACATAATTTTGTTTATATATATATATTGTTTGTTTACCTGTAAATTCTTGTCTTAGGTCATGAACCAACTGTTTTATAAACCTTGTAATGTAAGCATTCAATTTTATATAAATAGCCCTGTTATGATTGTATTTTTATCAGTTGATAACGCTCGTAATTAGCGAAACCTGTACTGTGGAAGTATTATTTTTAAAATATAATTATTCTATTCCGTTTAAATTTGGCCAATCAATTATTTAGTGCCATTATTAATTTGTTGTGAGGTTTTTTTAATATTGTCTCACCTTTTTTACAAGTAACTAATATATTTATTTCGTTGCCGGGAAATAAGAAAGTTATTTTTAGTGTAATTTGGTATTTACAGAGGAATTTTTATAATAACACACATACTCAAAAACGAAAAACCAAATTGGTTTTCTACGATATTAAAAGAAAATCTTTGAACCAAGAATCATTTAAACACATAAACTTTCACTACCTGTCTGACGTAAAAACCTCTATGAAAGCTATTGGACTTGGATGAAACGTTTTACAAAATGGTTAAAATCTGTAAAAATTGAAAAAGATCAAAGAGGTAGTGGTTAACTGTAGAAAGACTTACTTTAATAATAAGTGAATAACTTCGTATGTCAAGTAAACGTTAAATTTTTTATGTTGAATTTATGCTAAATAATGAAATAAGTTTCAGCTAATTCCTATATTTATGGCCAAAAAATAGCCTCTATTCTTTTCATATCAAGCATTTATACATGCGCAACCATTCATTTAAATAGTTTGATAATGAATTTGTCTCTTTTAAAAACAAATACAAATATAATTTAAGTATAATTTAAGACATCGACTGAGGGTGCTTGATGGAATTTCAATATTAAATTTGGATTATTGAGATTTTGTACACTTCCATGTATTTTGTCACTAACGACCCGGGTTTCGCCTTTCGGCATCTTCAGGCATTCGAGCACACGAATGGACTCGAACTGACAGACAGTAAACAGTGTAAGTTTAACAGTTTAAGCACTGTTTACTGTTTGTCAGTTCGACAGTAGATCTTCGATTCATATATTTACATTTTTATTATTAGATACAATAAAAAGACAAAATATTATGTACTACCAATAATGCAATGGAAAATTCCAGTGCCGGAATTATTTCGAGCGCAATGAATTATGCATTGCGTGAAATTTCTATAAATTTTAATCAAAATCAATGCGTAACATTCAGGCTTATAAATACAAATTGGCCGAAATGCATCACAGAGGGTTGCTCAGCTTTCGTTCAGCAGGCGTCCATTTGCAACTGAGTTCGAGTCCATTCGTGTGCTCGAATGCCTGAAGATGCCGAAAGGCGAAACCCGGGTCGTTAGTGACAAAATACATGGAAGTGTACAAAATCTCAATAATCCAAATTTAAATACAAATATATTGTCATCATTTAAACAAAGAAAACTGGAGTACATTATCCGGATGAACGCACCAGACTTTATATCGTATTTCCAGCCAAACTAGAAGCAAACAATTGTGAATATATGTTTTAAAAAATAGTTCAAGCCTAGACAAATAAAACAACAGATCATGAAAATCTCAAGTAGAACACAAGGAAATATATTTTTGAAAAAAACTCTCGATATTCAGTCTTTCGCAGCATTAATCGTAAGCTATATGTATCACGTACGTATGCGTCTACGCGCTTGCTTGTATGCATGTTGGCAGTGTATATAAAGACTGCCCGTAAACATTTTGCTTGCATAGTCGTAGATTGAATATTTTTCAGCTTCTTAATTTCCTACGATTTATTTTAGCAAGAACGTGACATGTTTAGTTTACTTATTGATGTATTTAGAATAATTTATATATATTCCACATAATCCGTCATTTTTTGACTGTTGAAATTTATCTATTTTAAGCCATAGTGAGCGTTTTAACAGATCAATTGACTGAAAATAAATTCTTGGGAAAATGGCTAAAATCTGATATCTGTTTAAAAACTTTTATCACCGTAGTTATTCGAAGTCATTCACACTTATATGGAATATATCAGTAAACGAAACAATATTGTGTGGCTTAATAAAAGCTATTTCTTCACATAGATAAAAAAAATATTGCATATCCACTGTTCTTCAGAAACTCTAACGAATATATTGAAATTTTATACAACCATTATTACAATATGTTAACCTCTGAGAATTATTACGTGGCAAGTACATTTATAGGTTCTTCTATCAAAATCTATTAACGATACTCAAATCTTGTGAGCGCTATCGTTGATTACGATAAGTTATCAAATTCTTTCGTAGTAAAATCATATAATTAAGATTTACCAGTGTATCAAAGAATATCACGCAAAGCTCAGATAATCTTACCTTCATAGTCATTAATATTGCCATATCAATGAGGTTATCGGCCTAATTTTTGATTGCGTAGAGGAAATCTTTTGAATGGTTCAGGAATTAAGTATTTTCTCCGTAATGGCGCCATCAATCACCCCATTAAGCTTTGAGAGGATTAGATATAATATGGCAAAAGAATTCTTTATCTTGTTATTATTGATTATAAGGGATTGAACAGTGGAACAGTTCAGGTCTTGAAATGGAAATGGATTTTAGTCAAGGATTAATTTTGATAGTAAAATACTTTTTTCTACAAAAATATAACACAGTTTGAAGTACTGATTTGGAAAAAAGCATTATTATGAAAAAAAAATCAAATAAAAATGTTGTAATACACAAATTATTTAGAATTGATTTTTTTAAATATACCTACACTTAATAGCGGAGAAGTTTCACAAAAAGTTGTTAACAGATGTCTATTTTAGAGTGTATGGCTGCCACAAGTATTTTCGTCCAGCTGTCTTTTTATAACACTCAAATTGCAAAAGAAAAATATGAATTATTGATCAAGAAGTTTATTTTATATGAATAAATTAATTTGAATAATCCTTTGATAAACCTTGAATAGGCATGGGTTTGAGATGAAAACCGGACACACAATACTTTCTCTCAGAGTCACAGCAGCAATTGGCTTCAGGTCGGGATAAACTCTCTAGACACAGTAAAACCCCAAGTCTCAACGGTAATATATTTTTATTGCAGTTCAGTTTTAAAGACGGTTGTACGCGTTCAATGGACTAACCGTTCTGTCTAAAAATTTGTTTTTAAAGGGCTATAAATAATTGCACTTTGTGTTAGATAGTATTCACTTGGTACACTTAAACTTTTATTTCGATGGTTGGCACTTTGGATTAAATAGTATTAAATTAGTACACTCAAACTTTGATTTTAATAGTTTCCACTTAGTCGCGGATTCTTTTAACAAAGTGAGTTAAGTTGTAGTAGGTTATGTTAGGGTTGGTCTGGCTTAGTTTGTGTAATGTATTCTAATGCGTAGAGCAAAGGCAATATAGGGTAGAAGAATAAGTGACATATCATTACAGCTTCGTGCAACCATCGATTTCAAAGTGTGACTATTTATATTGAGTGTGTAATGTGGGATCACTTAATTTTTAGTGAAAGAATTTGTTTTTTGTGGAATGCATTCGTTGTAAGTAAAAACTATTTTCATGAAAGTTTATATGATCTAAACAAAAGTGCATTAATTTCAGCCTTTTAGAAATGCAATAGCAACCCTTCCGGAATCATAACGTAAATCCGCCCACTAGACAAACGCCAACACTAGAATTTTGTAGATAGATATGCAACTTACTAAATCAATTACTTTAAAGTAATTAATATTACTTTATTGACTTTATTAACTTTAAAGTAATTAATATTGTATATTACAACATTTCGGAATATTTTTCCAATTGTTTTATATATTACAAGATTTAGCTAGAGATTGATGATGTTATTTCTCAACGTAGGGGGCGGAAAATAGTCACATTTGGATTTTTCAAGCAAAGAGAAATAAATATGTAAATTTCCCGATACCAGCTTCTTTTACGTCTACACGAACATATAAGTAAACAATAAATAATAAAATATAAAGTATACAAAAGTCCAGCGTAGTTTCAATAAGATTGACTGTACTAGACGAATCACTTTGCAACGGTTGACCTTTGATATTTCAGCGAGCAGTGAATTGGCTGCAGCCTGCACTCAAAAAGTCCACATCAAAAGAGTGCAATTTCCGACGTACTGAAAATTACTATTTTTCAAAGCGATGGACAGGCGGAATGCACTTTTAAACGAATGTCGAATATTTCAATGGACAAAATATACCTTTTATTTATTTTTATAGAGAAGGTCAAAATTGTTAAAAAAAAGTATGAGCTCTTTAAGCTTTTAAATTTTCAAGCGGTACAGCAAGGAATTTCACACGTTTCAAATATTTGAAAGTTTTACACAAAATGAATTCAAATGTTATATTGAGGAATTTTATTATTTTTTTAAATAAAACAGAATTTGTTTTGTTCTATGTACTTCCACATTTTATAATAAATTTATTCATTATATATCTATAAAATCTTGTCATAGATAGCGTTTGAACCAAATGTTTGATAATAAGCCTTGTTAAGATTTATATTTTGTCAGTTGACAATGCTCGTGATGAGCGAAACCAGTCCTGAAAATTAAGTATTAACACCTTAAAATGAGTTTACTATCAATACCATCACATTAACACATTAACTGTAGGAACGCAAGAAAAAATACGGTGGACAATCCACACAAAACATGTATTTAGTTTTATACATTGTGATTATCAAAAAATTTTTTTTTGAAAAAACTAAGGGTTACGTCCTTTTGCCTTTCTATGCTGAATAGGTAATCTGTCACTGTACATTTACAAAAGTATGTAAATAATAATCAAGTAAATAGTAAAGGTTAATTGAAAATCGGTCTTTAAATTTCAAACGCAATCGATCACACAACTTGTATGTATAACATCTTATGATATTTTCAATGAATTCAGATGTAACTCGGAAATTAATTGGATGTGCTACTTTCTATCACACGCGTTTCATCTCTTTAAGAAGCATCGACAGACTAACTTATAATATTTTTATTTATAACTTAATTGATTCTTAAATTATTAACGACGAAAATTTTGCGTGGGATTATTTATTTCCACTAGACACGGGAAGGGAACTGGCCACATACAAAAACAGTACAGTCAAGTCTGCTGAAGCAGTACACCAGTAAATTAGGGCAGTGGCTATTTGGGACAACTAACTAAGAACAGAAACCAAATGAAGAAACTAATAGTTACTTTCTTCAGTTATCTGGGACGCTATTCCGTTTCTTTGGGGGAAAAAAATAATGACAATAGATAAGAATATACTGTGTAGACTATAGACTATGTAAAAACAATTTTTGAAGTCATTAAATCAACGAGAAGCAAAGGTCACTTCAATCATGATGTGACTTATTCATGTGACAAACTAGGAAGCAAAAAAAATGACAGCATTATTATATGCAAGATGGCAATGATGGAAACTCAACATCCACACTGAATAATATATGTGCCTATTTTGTGCAATTTAAACCCTACAAAAACAAGATAAAGGCTCAACTTTTTTTGTTAAGAATCCACATTTTTTACTATAGTATTACCAACATTACTTGGCTACCGCTGAATTTGGAACTTGAATTGTCAGCCAGAATAAATTTCGCCAATTTCCATTAAATATCTTTCGAAAAATTCATGTCTACTTTTAAAAACCGTCGCTAAAATATCAGTTTTGGAATTTATTGAAATTTCAGTTCTAGTAGAGTATTATTGATTATTATGTTGAAACTTACTAATTACTTGTTGTTTACCGTAATTAAATATTTATTAAGTATTAAAAAGTATTTTTTTTTCTTTTACTTCGTTTATTAGAGCCATTCGTTTATTTGCGATGAAATTCTTAGGAGAATTAAGCGGCATGGACTGCACTTACAAAAATAATAATTACATCAATGGGCACGAATTATTCTCAATGCGGATTTCTGGCCGAAAACTTTGCCCGGGCCTAAGTATCTTTCCATACTGAAATCGCGTCGTTAACAATTCCCTGACAATACGCTCTGGCAAAAACACCCGCCTAGCTGCTCGCAATAACGGGTTAAAGGTAAAAACAAAAACATAACACCCATTCTAGCAGTGTCATTCTTGTGAATCATTTATCATAAACCCCTGACGCCCGCTACTGATTTATTATGTTGCATGTGATACTTTATATTCATTCTCGCTCTCTCATAGTGGATACGTATCCAGACCCCAGGCGTGTTAGATAAGGTGTCATAGTTTTCCTTGAGAAAGTTGAGCGAGAATTGCTTTGAAATCTGAAAGGTGACCGAAAAAAATTTAAAACAATCCATTCAAATAATCACTACTAAAAGGACTTATCCCTTTATTTTTTTGTTGATAATTCATAAAGGTGTCATGGGCTGTTGGGCCTTTATAATAATCATCGCAATGGTACTTTTTTATAAATAAACGTCACACATAATCATTATTATGGTTTGTTAAATTTTACAATTCATAGTTATTTCTAAGGTAAACCATTATTTAAATTGTCATCAACTGAAAAAAATACAACAGAAAAACTACATAAATCTTTGACAAAAATCTTCAATTTTACAGACAATGAAATAAGCAAAATAGAAAAGCTTGCATTTTTATGCCATTGGGCGTCTAAATACTTTCGTTATATTATTCATTTTTGAGTACTATGCACATACATCGATAGCCTAGTTCAACCAAAAATTGGTAATTTTGAGATATGCCCGGTCAAAGATTTAATTCATCTAAACTGACTCGTTAAAAAAGATGGCTTATTATTTGTAATAGTTTTTCATTCAAATAGGTGGTCAATAGTTTATTGTTCTAGGATAAAAGGTTGTTTCTTTATGTAACGCAGCGATTCACAAAAACATAATTCCACAATACGATATTGCGATATGTGTGTATAATAAACTGAGAAATTATTTAATTTTGCTGATTTCCATATGCAAATATTTGCCTTTTGAGAGAAAACCTGTACATTTTATAAGCTTTACTTTTGTGGAACTGTAGAAGGGTGGTGTTCGAATATAATGGTTTAACTCATCTTAACACATCGAATTTTTGACTTATCGTCTTATGAAACTGAGCCATCGACGTATATGTTGCTAAAGAGTGCTGCATATTAACAGCCCGTTATATTGGGTAAGAAAGTAAAACCCAAAAGGTTGTTAAATGCTTGGTTGCTGGTCTTAGATATACATTTGTGTGATGTTTCTTCTCCCTGGTTTGATCTCACTTAACTTAAAAACTTCAACTTACCCGGTGCCTTTGCCACTAGCTTTAATTTCAGTTATATTTTTAAATACATATAAAAATATTAATATAATACTGCCACATTTACAATCTGTCGTATCGTTCGTTCAGCTGAATTTTTGACAATTTACGTTACCAATAATATTCACGTCACGCATAAATACATCAGCTTTCGTGACACGAACAATGTATCGTTTTTCCATTCCTCCCGGGGAATCCGAACTAACGTTGAACATCATTAACTTGTTGTTTTGGGGTTAAGGATACGTTTCCCAAAATGGGATTTAATAATAACCGAATCACATGGCCTCACACACGTTTTATGTAAACGAGTGTGTTACTGATTAAAACATAATATTACTTAATGAGATGAATAATTTCTGCCAGTAACGTAACAGTGAAGAAACTTATAAAGTATTATATGGTAAGCAGAAAAGCCTTCCGCTTCAAAGTTACTACGGTTTTAAGTAGTGAAATTTGTTTTAGTTTATAATATTAAATAACAAACTGACTTCTTAATAAAGATGTTTATTTATCTTTATTGGTCGCCGTAGCTCTATGAGTACTCGATCATTTCCCGTACATCCTGAGTTTTTTTTATATTTTCTTTGTGATAGAGTAGAAAGTATTTCACTCAAATCTTGTATCTATAACTACTTAAAAGCAGGAGCGGCTCGTCCATACGCACTGCGGAGCTGCAGCACCCCAAACAAGTTGAGAAAAATGTTATGTTATAATAAACATAATTTTTTATATATTATATGCTGAAACGAAAATATTTTTTTAAGTGTAATATATTTCTTCAATGTTACAATATATTTTATTATGTGGAATCACTTAATTTTTAGTGAAAGAATTTGTTTTTTGTGGAACGTATTTGTTATAAGTTAAAACTAATTTTATGAAAGTTAACATGATTTAAAGAAAACTGCATTTAATTGTAAGCTTTAAAATAATTGTCTGATTAAGAAATGTATAATAATTTGATGGTGTTTTGGCCAATTGATGTAACACTCAAAAAATACGAAAATGATTTAATGATTGGATCTCATTTTAAGAGCGACAAAGCAGGTCTCCGCCAAATGATGTAAGTTATAAAAATAAAATGACGATTTTTTCGAAGGTAATTTTACATTGGTTTTAAGTTTAAAAATTCTGACCCAGCCACTTGATGTAAGCCACTATTATATCGACACTCCCTATGTATAAACCCGTATCTGCAAACTTGATAATTTACAGTAGCGCATTTCAAATATTCATTACGCATCTCACCATATAATGTTTTCGATAAAAACAGTTTTTGGGGTTTGATGGTAACATCAATTGGCCAAAACGCCGTCAATATGAAGTTTTTTAAAAAGGAAAAGTCGTTTTTCGGATTATCCGTCCCGCTTCTCTCCACCATTAACTTGGATAATTCAAAGTCTACAGTAGATATAAGACAACATTTAGGTTTCTTTACACAATAATATATATTATATTCCTGAGTAACAACTAAAAATATTATGAGTTCTTTCTGAACAATGCTTGAACAAACTTATCTCGTTCGTATTGTGTTTGCGTATGTATATTTCCTTTGAACGTTTAATATTTGTTTTCAGCGGGTATTTTTGCACGGCTCGCACGCTTTTTATAGGCAGCCATCGACAACAATCGGCAATTGACCCAGAAAACGCTTAGTGTGTATAGCGATTAATCAAAGGTTAACGCATTACATTTGTATTTTATATTTACTAAAACTCGTTTAATCTTTGATTACAGATTAGTTGCATTTATTTATAAGAGATCTTTAACATTAGTTTTAATCGTAAACTATTTTATTTCATTTGTGTATAAATTACATTATAGGTTGTAAATTTATGTCAAAGTACGTGTACCAATTGTTTTATTTGCCAGGTAATTATTAACATTTGATTTCACATAAGTAGCCCTATTAAGAATTATATTTTATCAGTCGATGACGCTATAGCTACGTTTATAGCTTAATTTAATAATAAATTAATTCATTTTTCTTTCAACCCCCCAGACCCTTTAAACAAATCCTGATTGCATTTCCATTCCGATATTCAAACCTGTGAACACGCAAACACTTGGACGAAGTGCGTACTCACCAGCGTCCACCACCTCGATACAAGAGTTACGTTCAAAAGTTCAAACACAATTATGGCTGGTGGTTGTAAATATTTTCATAAAAACTCTTGCCGCTCAACCGAGGTGAGTTGCCTGATAATCTGACATATAGCTGACATATGACATTCCACCAATGGGGGATGTTAACCACTGCAAAAGTTTTAGCACCGTAATGCCCCATAAAAGAGAACATGGATTTTTTTATTCCCGGTGTTATTTGTGTTTGGTTTTGTTATTTTAGATTTCCCCTTCACTCGACCTTGCAAGTTTTACAAGAATAAAAACAAACGTGACATATTCCGCTGTAAACTCACTTTGTCTCGTCGATAATGCACTCAATATAAAAATTTCATCCACCATTAAACCATGACTTGAAGTGAGAAATTTTATCGCCGCATTTGGCGAATGAGGAATGAAAGTGAGGTGAAATTTAAATCTTTATTCACAGATATGCGAATAAGACATGAGGTCTCTTCTCAAATTTATTAGTGTTTGGACATTAACAGTGCCCGGTCAGTAAGACTCAACACCTTTACGCTGAATATAATGCCACCATGACAATATTCCATATCATTATTAACAAGACTATTTCGCGACTTAACCTAAACACTGCCACAAACATATATAGCCATTTCAAACAATAGATACCGCTTGCACGTGTCGACATCTGTTTATTTACATTGCGACAATTGCCATGGGTTGGGTTTCTCAGATTACGCCTGCATGCATTGGTGTTGTGCATACACGGCTATACATATCTATATTCGCTTCAACCCTATGTCGTGGATTAACCCGATCCCTACAAGGGCTTTATCTGCAAGTTTCATAACGACATTACAAATAACAGTAACCTGTAAACGATATGTTTAAATGTAAATGGTAAAACCATTGCTTTTTCATATTTTATTGAATAAAAAACCTTTGTCGGCGTCCGTGGCGCAGTTGGTATCGTCGTTAGCTACGGTTACGGATGTCTCGGGTTCAATTACCGAACGGTTTTCATAAATTGATCTTTCAATCGATTTATGGATTTCTGTTCGTAGTCTGAGTGTTTTATGTCTGAAACCCCCGTCCCACACATCCGATCTTCACGGGGCGTAGCAAGAGCGATTAGCTAACCACTAGTCCTGTCCTAGCTCTATCTTTCTATCCCTACTCTCTTAGAAAAAAGAGAGGTTAAGCAACTGAGTAACGAGCAGTTCCCATAGAAAATATTATATAAATATACCTCCATTAGGAGACCATATGCTCCACATTGGGATCGGACATGGAAAAAAAACCTTTTAATTAAAACAATTTTTTTTTTAAATACACTTGAATTATTATTGCTTGGGTTCATAAGGAATATTGTCATCTAGTCTTACTTTATCACATTAATCGTTGATTTTTGCACTTTATTTGGTGTCCAATGAAATCGAGTTTTAACAGAACGCATAGAAATGGTTATAATATGTAGTATTTCATTCGACTTTGTAAAATTAATAAAACAAAATAAAAGAAATCATCGTTAATTTTGAATATCACATAAATTATGTTTATTTTTATATTTGATAGTTATCTCGACTTAACAGCATTTCCGAAACATAAAAGAGATAGATTTTAGGATGACGTGTTGAAATAGTTATCACATATTTTGTGGAGCTAATTAGTTAGCTGTTTGTTAACTATATTAATGGAGTTCTACCAAGCGAATACCAATTCAATCGACAAAATGCTTTGCATTCCCAAAACAAAACTGGTATTGTCATTTTTGTTTTTTTGAAAATCATAAATAAACCAAAGTAGTACTAACAAATTGTGTTTTACTTTTAAAATACAATGCTTTTTAACCAATAATTGAAAGTTAACAACTTAAAAACCAACGTTAACTTGTCTTTTCCAGGTACACACTTGTTTAAGATTGTAATCATTTTATTTTTCAATTATATAAATTTTATTTTCATGTTATCCAATGAGACACTTTTAAAACTTTTCGAATGTTATTCAAAAAATATATTGATTTATGTTATTTATAATTAAATTTGGATTATTGAGATTTTGTACACTTCCATGTATTTTGTCACTAACGACCCGGGTTTCGCCTTTCGGCATCTTCAGGCATTCGAGCACACGGATGGACTCGAACTGACCCGAACCCGTGTGCTCGAATGCCTGAAGATGCCGAAAGGCGAAACCCGGGTCGTTAGTGACAAAATACATGGAAGTGTACAAAATCTCAATAATCCAAATTTGATATTGAACTGACTCGAACCCGTGTGCTCGAATGCCTGAAGATGCCGAAAGGCGAAACCCGGGTCGTTAGTGACAAAATACATGGAACTGTACAAAATCTCAATAATCCAAATTTGATATTGAAATTCCATCAAGCACCCTCAGTCGATGTTTTAAATTATATCTTAAATTATTTATAATGGTTTAATGAAATTATCAAAACCTTTGCAAAACATTGATTTAATTCTTGGTCAGAATATGACATTACCACCATTAAATCACTACACATATTTCTTTTATCAACATTTATACCATGTTCATATCGCTATTTCAACAAAATCTCATCTTAATATTACTGAGTAATACGACATCAATAAAACACACCAACAGAAATCAATGGAGGTAAATACGATCGAGAGGCGTTGATAAAAAGCTCGATTCCGGTAATAAAATACCGTCGAAGAAAAGCTCAGTAAAAAGAAGCTTTGGGAGACGTGATACTGTTCAGCGAAGATTCTTCCGGAAGGTTATTTCAAACGACAGACATATATTAAATTATACTATCAGCATTTGTTTGCTCAAATGCAGGCTATTTATGTTTAGTTGAGCAGTGAAAACTGCCCGTAGCCATTAGAAGATCGCAACGTAGAGCCCTGGTATGGTCAATATTAAATAACGTTAATCTATTCAATGTCAATTGAAGTTGTAAATGACGTATTTTCTCTTTTAATGAAGTTATTACAATTTTCAATCAATTTATATCAAGTGATTTCAAAATGTCTAATTCATCATCTATACGTGTAATACAAAGTTTCTTATATTTAAATCTATACGAAATATTCAATTATTTTTGATTCGAAGGCTCCCAATCATTCTCATTTTAATTGTCATCTTTTTATTATTAATGGGGCATGTTGCCAATAAACAATTTCTACAATATACACTGTCACCTGACAAACAGTTAGCTTCTTTCCATATAATACTAGATATTTAAGGCTCTGATTATTGCAATCATATTCATATTTATCATTTTCATCGCAGCATATGTACGGTGGTAATTCTATGATAATTTTCAGACGCGTTACTCACCGCTTCTTTATATTAGATCATCCAATACCAGCCCTTTTTATAATCCTTGAATCGGGATTCATAACTTTCAAATCTCGAGATTGGTCATTACGCGTAATTCAATATTTTAAATTGTATATTTAAAATTAATTTTGTGTCCACTATTGCTTCAATTGGAATAAATTTTAAGATAAAATATCAACGTATTCAGTTCTACAAAATTTTATTAGTTAATTGATAGTTATATTAATAATTTAAGACGACAGAGGGTACTTGATGAAATTTCAATATCGAATTTTAATTATTGAGATTTTGTACATTTTAATGAATTTTGTCACTAACGACTCTGGTTTCGCGTTTCGGCATCTTCAGGTATTTGAGCACACGAGTGGACTCAAACTTACTCAAACAGACAGTTTATAACGCCTCTGTTCAGTCGTAAGGTGGTCATTAGTCCAGATGCTAATTTCTTAGGCACAGCGATAAGATTTGTCCTATTTTATTTTGTATATAATCGTTAATTAACTGTTTTTTTGAGTAAGTTTGAGTCCACTCGTGTGCTCAAATATCTGAAGATGCCTAAACGAGAAACCAGAGTCGTTAGTGACAAAATACATGGATATTTACAAAATCTCAATAAGTCAAATTTTATATCAGTAAATTTGTTCAACTGAATACCTTGATATTGTAGTCTATTTTAATGGAGGAATAAACATATCATGATTTAATATTTTTTTTTGTGCATAGAAATAGTTTTTTAATTTATTGAAAAGATTTTATTCCAAGATGGAATTGATTTTTTATAAAATAATTAAAATTATCTGCTCCTGGATACAGCAGTTACGAAATATGAAATATGTGTTTATATTAATTATGTCCGTATTATAAAAATTACGTACTTAAACAAACAGAGGTACACATTTTAGTTAATCAGAAAGTGTTAAATTTTAAACATGAATTATTGTTAACATTAAAAGTGAAACCTTGAAATCCCTACGATATTAACTAATTAACCAGGATCCCGGGATCGGAATACCTACTTTATACCACTTGGACTCCTCATTTTTTGATGATGTAACAAATCGTCCCTGCCAATCTTCATGAGAGGTATATCTGAATTTTTGTATAAACAATATTGAAATTTTGCTGAATGATTTTATTTTAGTAAAGGAGGTGACTGCCTCAATAGCGTTAATAAACACAGATTTATGCAATTTATTGTGAAGCGAGGCAATCTTAATGCAACAACTCAATATTTTAAATACACATTTTGAGCCTTTAGGTTACAATATGTAAGCTCGTCTCATCGCAAATCTAAAGAAACATGATGGCAGTTTTATAGATAGGAGGCTAAAAAACACCACTTGAGTGTTTAGATTGCTGATGCTAGAGAGGCTGATCGAAGTTTTCTTTTGTTATAGACCCCATTCGAGAGGCACTTTGCCTATTATTTGGAGTGTTTCCCTCATACGTAACGGGGGTGTCGCGGAGCTGCCTGCAAACACGAAGTTGGACCGCGTGAAGGGGCTCTGCCGCGCGGCATTTTATTTTCCACGGCAAAGTGTTTTTCGAAGGGGAATACCGTGAAAGCTGATTGGGCAAATTTACCCAATGTGTTTGACGATCGTAATACGTGCATGGTTTTTTTTTCAGCGGGAAATCAAATGCGCTATATCTCGTAATTTATTGTGCGCACACAGTCGTGTTTTTTCAAAAGGAATTCTGTTACGTATAACCACAAGCATTTTAGGCATAGCATATTTATGTAATAGAATGGTGCTAAATTATTTGTTTTGACAGTATAGAGCCAAGTCATTCAAACACCTAATAGATACAATCGTCTGCCCTGTTGTGATTGTAAATATTGAAGTATTCACTTTTAAGGTGTTAACAATCAATTCGTTACATTTTGAAAAATAAAACACAATTTTAGTACTTCTCAATCATATTAAATTAATGAATGTTTATGAATTATTTTCAAGCCCAATGTACGTTATTAAATTGCGGAATACACCTTAACAACGTGGTTACGACGTTGACTAGACTAGGGCATTTAAAAAAAGCACACTACATTTTTCTAGCCTATTTATAATTTGGTTTGTACTATTTATAAGGATCAGGACTGGTTTCGCTCATCGCCAGCTTTTATTTTAAAAATATAATACTTTGTCAATTGACAATCATCACATTAAAAGTCATTAATTGATTTTTAATCTGGTTTAATTTTTGATACATTTACAGACATTGTCTGAAAACATTTAAACAAACTTTAAGTGGCACCCAAAATGAAAGACTGGATTCCCTCGTTGGATTTCTATGCTTATTTGCTGTCTAAGTCTATTTTTGATTATAGATAAGTAATTATTTATTAGTTAGAAGTATTTCACATTTCAATTGTAGACAAATGTAGGTATATAAATATGTTTTTTTCACACTAATTAAAATGCTATTTTGTGTAAAAGTGTTAGGGGGAGCCGAAATTGAAAAAGATGAATGCGAGGCGAAAAAGGTTGAGATTCTATGTTCTAGAGTGTAAGCAATTATACCACGATATTACTACAATAAAAGCCAGCAATAAAAAAAAATGTTCGCTACAGAATAATTATATAACCTAATAAAAAAATGCCTCAACTTTCGTGACCTCGGGCGCTTTGAAATGAAAAAGAAAAAGAAAATAATTAATTTGGACGTCGACAAAAATCGGCACAAAATTAGACGGTTCTCCTCATGTTTATGTAGAATTTTTTAAATAAAAAAAAACATGTTTTTAATTAATATATAAACGCATATTGCTTAGGAAGATACAACGAAATATCAAACAAAGGAAATTAATTACGCCGATGTCAAAAATCTACTTGGAGAGAAAATTTCATTTCAAATATTATTATATTTTGCGCGAGGCGATTTTCATACTTATGCCATGTTGTTATGAAGTACCTATGTACTAACGTTATTACAGCTGCTCGAATTATTTCTTGTAAACGTATTTATCAAATCATAAATAAAATAGTTAATTCAGAAGAGTGGTGCGCAGGCCACTCATGTCACGCTCAGTATTTTTTATTATATAAATTAGTTGTCTTAGTTGTGTTAATAATGTCTTTCCACCAAGAATTAATAGTGATCAACATCAAAGTTAGATTTGAAATTTCTGAATTTCATTAAGTTTCTCTGATGTAAATTAATGTTTCAAAACATTTGGCACATTGGTAATTATAATTTTAATTAGTTTTAATGCCAGATACATTTTTTTAATAAACATGAAAAATGATACACTGACTATCATATTATTCATATCATCCCACAAAGGATTTACAGCGAAATAAAATATTTAATTGAAAAATAAAGTTTGTTTATGGCAATTCGCAAAATGTGCATCAAAATTTCTAAATTTTAGACGTAAACTTCAGTTGGGATGCAAAATTTATCGTTCTCTTCTTGCTGCCGTCAAAAAGATAATGCATTCCGTAAAATATTAAATGGCCCATTTTGCATGAGAGTGCAGAACACCTGCACTCAGGTTGATTTATGAGACGTATAAAAGAAATATGAAAATAAATACACCAATCGTAAAAACGCTTGTATATATTCGTCGGTTAAGTGGTGTAGTGGTTAACGTCATTGACTACGGCTACGGATGTCTCGGGTTCAAGTCTCAGTGTGGACAGTTTCATAAATTGATATTTCAATCGATTTATGAATTTCTGTTGGTAGGCTTGAACGTTTGTGTTGTATAAAATTCCCTTCGACTCATCCGATCCTAAAAACGGGGTATAGCGAAAGCGATTAGCTAAAACCCAGTCTTGTCCTTGCCCTATCTCTATACCATTTTTTTCATCATATTTTTATTATCTTCAAAAAGTATAGTTACATCAAATTAGTTCAAACAAAAAGAATTTTACAGAATATCGACATTCAAATAAATACTCAAATATTATTCGTTCATATAATTTATGTATCGACACTCCCTACGTATAATGCTGTATCTGCAAACATGATATTTTACATTTCAAAGATTCAGAAGCTTCGGGTCAGGTTCGGGTAACAAGTGTTATATTGACACTCGGAGTAAGACCGAGCCGGGCCTAAAGATTTCGGGCTCGTTCCGAGTACTTTTCTGGCCATTCACTATTTTTCTTCACATTTTACATTATTCGAATAATTTATTTTACGAATATTTGGAATCTTTCATTTAATGTGATTGGCATACAAATATTCAAATCCATATCTGGAACCTATAAAAGTATTTCTGGTATAAGATTAAGGGTGTCGATAATGTCTAACCGCACTTGAGTATAATTGAATCTGTTCGATTTTCTATTTAATCATACAAAGCTTGGTATAGCGACAAAACGAAAATAAATGGCTTCAAAATTAGTTAATTCCAAGTTAAAATTCCTCGGCATAGTGCCAATGTTCAGTTTGAAGTTTAGGTTGGATAATATAAACGCACAACTAATTTAAAGTTCGGCAAACCGACAACAACTTCATTTTAAATTGTTAAGTAAATTATTCGATAAGAACTTTAGGAAGTCTAAATATTTTAAAATACTTTTAAATTAAATCACATGCGACCAATTGTTAGAACTCCAAATGCGGATTGACCTACTGGCTACATTTATATATTTCCTATTATGTTACTAGTATAACCGTACCCGTCATAGATGATGGTATTAAAAATTGAAATATTGAATGTCTAAAGTAGCTAGTACGTCGGAACTGTGTGTCCATTGCATAACATTTTATTTTAAACTATACACCACACTTCGGCTACTTGGGGTTAGGTGATTTTATTTCGTGAGGTTTTTTAAAATAAGGGGATGGATCATTGGACATGGAAACAGGTTGAAACTAGCTGGAACAGTACTGTGGATGACGCCGAAGAGTTTTAATTCTGCTTTCCTCTTCTTCTATCCGTTGGGATTTAGATACTATTTTATCAATGGTTGTCAATTTTTTGCATATTTTTTATAATAAAATTTCCTTACCGCCCACCAACATCGCAGCGATTCAACCCAGTGAAACGATGCAATAATTTATTTGTAGAGATTCTTCTGGCATAGTAAACACATTGCAGTTTAATTTGTGGGGCTTCGACGAAGCCCATCTGCATGTATTCCGGTAACGGACACGAGCATATTTCTTCTTTTGAGACATGGGTACACTATTTTTACACAAATTATTTAATACACGATACAACATAATTTCAAGAGTGACTTTACTCTCACAAATCTAACTATGTACTGTGTTTACAAACAAACAAGTCGAAAGTCGGCCTCTGTTGTCTAGTGATGAGCGTTGGCCCTAGCGATCAGGTGAGTCCTGGTTCAATTCCCAACACGTTCAATATTCAATTTATATGTTTTTCATTTAAATTTGTGATCTTGGACATGAATGACTTCTAAAATTGCTGATTGAGTTTATCCAGTATGATTTCCTAATTTTCAAAATATTTGAAGCATTTGCTGTCAGCTGTAATGTCTGTCAGCTGTAATGTATTTTTTTAAAAAATAAATTATAAAATCAAATATAAAATTAGAAAATCGACCGCTAGGTCAGAACAGGACAAATATTTTGTTTTATTTGGAAAGGTAGAGAAAAAGACAAAAGTACCCATCCCTGTGCACCCTTATCATCAGCCATCGGGTTAGCGTAGCAAATTGTCTTCGAAATCTCTTCAAGTAAACTTAACCGAGAGTCGAGTATAACAGATAGTTTCGATGAAAACAGACAAAAAAAACTAAATTACCTACCGCCCACCATGGAAACGTTTACCGCCCACTAGTGGGTGGTACAAACCAGGATGTTGACTTGTGTTTTAGATGGTGTACTTGGTAGAACTATCATATCGTATCTGTTTCTATCATTTTTTGAATTTTCAAAGCGACAGACTTATATTTTGTATTTCTCTGTAATGTATTAGGGATTGAAGTGAATCGACTAAAAATAATACTGATTTATCACTTCTATGGGACTACCCATAGATTAATACACATAGGTCTGACTTGAGTACAACCATGGTTGACATTATGGCTATTGAAAAATTTGCTGTATTTTGGTGGTCACCCTAAGCTTTATTCCTCACTAGATTCACTAAAGTCTTCCATAACTTAGTACTTACGTACTCAATATCAAGTTCATTTTTGTGGCTCAGTTTATCACACTTCATGTTTGTTTATTTATGTAGTATCTTTACAAATACAACTGCACTGACACACTGACTTCATATCTACAACGAATGGCTATGGTTTACCAGTTTGTATCTATTGATAACTTTTGAGTGAGGGAAATTTATTAAAATTTTAATGTCAGCAAAATTGATTCCTTGAAAATTAATGACCTTTTGTAGAATGAAAACTTTTACTAATATACTTTCTTTAAATTAGATGGCGTGATTCCGTCGTGATAATTTCATTTCGTATTGTTTTCACAAAACACTTCTAAGTTCTACGCGTCAGTTTAAAAGCTCTTTGTCCTATCGCTCGGGACGCAATGCAGAAATTAAATTGTGTTGAACTCGTAAAAAAAGTTCGGCTTTTGTTGAGCTTGGTCAAAACTGCATATCGGCAGAATAATGCAATTTAACATTGCATTTTGGATGTGACACGTTAAAAGCTGAACAAACCACCATTTTAAAGAACACAAAGAATGGAGTATTTTTTTACGTACGTTTTGAAATTATTTGATTTATTGTGAAGTATTATTATTTTTTGTGAACTATTTTTATTTATTAAAACACTTTCATCCGCAGTCCAAATTAGAGGAAATTAGCCCAGTGTCTTGCCCGTTTTTAAAGGAATAACAATTCTATTTTTATAGTTTATTACAAGTACTGTAATTATAAAACTTTATAAAACTTTTGGTAATGTTTAAAACATTTTAATTACTCAAATTTATGGGGTAATATTGCCAGTATTATGCTTTATGGAGAGCCACTTGATAACGTTTGCACACGCGCTGAGTTTTACTCCAATTTTGTGCTTTTCACGCACTCTGCGTGTTCAGGTTATACATGTTTTTTTTTTTTAATATAATTGGTATTGGTTTCAAAATACGTTTAATTAAATCCCCTTAAAATTTGTGTGGTGAACTCGATAACTGCACTATAATCATAAATATGGTCTTCAGGACGTAGCATGGGGGCATCATTAGCGTTATATTAAAATTGCATTAGCGTTATTTAGAATGATTTAAGTATTATTTATTATTACGACAACCATGCAGTTTTTCTGATACGCGTCGCTTAATGGCACTACTATATCTTTATTTAAGGGTATAGAAATTTACATGAGCACACGTAATCCACCGACAGTCAGCTTGTTACGTCAAAATACGGACAATGGATTCAGGGTATTAAAACCAGAGCTGTGGAGTCGAAATCATGGAATCCCGCTGTTTTGGCTATATTCGGAGTCGGAGTTGTAAAAAACGTTCAGTAAAGTGCATTTTTGTATCTGTGCGTGTATTAATTTCATTTTTATTTACGCCTATAATAGTATAACATCTTTTATCCTGCAATATACAAAATTGGCTATTTGCCGGATTGGTTGGTTGGTGTTTAATTTGAAGACCAATTACACCGAAATAGGAAAGGTAGGAAAAAAACCTGACAATATTAGACTTTTTAGTCGTAATCTGAGCTGGAATCCGATTCACGCTTTTATTGGGAGACTCCATACCCTTGATTAAAACCTTTAAATCAAACTTATAAACAGACGGGTTTCATATTTTTTCACACTTTTGTTGGCATCCTATAGTACAAAATATCTAAATATTAATTTTCTGTGAAGTTTAAAAACGAAAACACTTTAATATGAGACAAAGAGTCTATATTCTTTTCATTTTTGTATATCATAACAAAATTATTGCCCTAACTTTCAACTGTTATGTGTATGCAACTGCTTTTCACGACAGCATTCTATAACGCAATAAAGATAAGAAATTACGCCTCGTGTTTTGGAGACCGATTTTTTAATCATGCACAACTATGCTCGAGAAAAGAAAAAATAGTGAGAAAAAAATTTTACATGCTCAGCCATTCAGTGGCTCAGTGGTATTGAATATCCTATTTATCCGTATTCTGAAAAACCGCCGTCGTGGTAGAGTTTAATCTACTCCACGTTGAATCCAAAGAGGAATCAATAATATCCCGAACCCCATATGATGTTGCAAATGTATCGAATGTCTCATAGTTAGGCTTAATCGAGATCAACCCAGCGTGCCAATTGGGTTTGTATGAAAACAGATCGCAGCAAACAGCTCTGCTCGTTTGGTGTTCTTGTATATCATCGATTGAAACATTTTGCATATATTTTTTTTAGGCCTAACAAATTTCTCTACCATGGCAGCATCAAATACTATGCCCCGTGGCTCAAAGATTTCGACAATCTATCTATTTTCAGATTCCAATTCTTGATGGAATTTCAATATCAAATTTGAATTATTGAGATTTTGTACACTTCCATTTATTCTGTCACTAACGACCCGGGTTTCGCCTTTCGGCATCTAATTTCTTGCTAATTCTGAACGAACAGCTGAACCTTCAAAACTCCCCGTTGCCACTATGCCACTAAATGTGGAATGATTGTATATATTTATCCTTTCGTCGAATTGTATCCCGTCGAAACCCACAATGATATTATAATTGTAAAATCAATGGTAATTCTAATATTAGTTGGAAAGTGGCATTTCGCCACTCTGTTAATGCGTTGTTTACAAAATAAGGATTAAGGCGATTCTCGAAATTGTAACTCAGGTATCAGTGTGGATCCTAGACTATAATATTTTATCTCGTAAATAATATTTGTCGTATTTGTATCTTCTATATGAACGTTAGGCACTGTTTACTGTCTGTCAGTTCGAGTGCATTTGTACGCTCGAATGCCTGAAGATGCCGAAAGGCGAAACCCGGGTCGTTAGTGACTAAATACATGGAAGTGTACAAAATCTCAATAATCCAAATTTACTGATTAAATAATTAACCTGGACATAAAACATAAAACATACCTATACAAAAATTCCATTACGACATTTCAAATCATTTCGATTGATTTTAATTGTGTAATAATAAAAACTTGCTGGATCGTATTAACATAGTCTGTCTCTGTGGTCTAGTTGTAAGAACTGTACCTTATTGATCAGGTGGGTCTGGGTTCAAGTCCCGGCAATGTCAATATCATTGTTTTTTCAATTTAAGTTTTTGATTTTGGACAAGGGTGCTTTTGACGTCTCTTTACCTCACATTAATCTCGAGTGACTTAATACAAATTTTCATTGTATTTATCTCGTATGATTTTCCGATTTTTAAAATATTTGGCGCATTGATTGTTAGCTGTAATGCTTGATATATTTCTTTATTAAAACTTTTATTAATTAACTAATAAACATTATTGGACGGGGAGAATTTATCGCGGAAACAATTCATTTGGAATTTTAAATTTTAAAATTAATTCAAATACCAAATTAAATAACCTAAATAAATATCATATAATGTAAATAACCTTTTTTCACTATTTCTAGATTTGAAAGGTGTCGTAATTCTGATAAACGAAAATAAAATTACAAAAGTAACTACGTATCTCAAAAGACAGATTAGCAATGATGAGTTTTAATTTATTAAAAAGAGAGCGTAAGCAACCGAGGAGCCATAATTTTACATTACTTAGTTTATGTGTAATCGTGGAAGTTCAATTATTCGTTTTGCTTTTATAACTTCATTATATTTTCTCATTTAACTTTAAGTTGACAAGGAACGTAGAAGGCAGTAGCGTACATAGCATGGAGCAAAAAAGCTCCAATAAATATGCATGTCATATAATTATATAGAATCCAACTTAAGGTATTTCTGACATCTAGTATAACATCATCAAATTCAAGGAAAGGGTCACTTTACTGACCACAATCATAATAAAAGATAGGGGAAACATACACTTTAATACAAATAATTTAAGATAATAGATCTTAAAAAGCATTTAAATTTTCCGAAAGTTATTTCAAACAGTTGAATAAATGGTTCTATACATGGTATCATAATTGGTCAAATCCGTATTTAGTTTTTTAAAGCTCTGGTATACCATCTACACAAATAATTTAACGAACTTCAACATAACCTACATTATTCAATGAAAAACGTAAGTTAAATATTCTTTTCATATCAAATCTGAATATGTCAAGCACATTCACCAACACTGTCACATGACCTAGACTTAGTTCATAGTATTCAATAGTAATGGCTGACGACTTATAGTGGGCGAGTAAAAACTTCGTAGCAAAGGTAAACAAATCCTCACGATTTTGTTTCAAACGTGGTCAAATCCTCAATTTCAAAACAGAAAGAGTCAAATCCAAAATTAAGTTATTTATGATATAAAAAAGGACTTAACATTTATTCACTTTCGTGTAAATAATAGATGCTTTACATAAAATAATGAAGAACGTATAAATAAAACTGCTCTTAAAACTTGCATTACTTTATAAAACGTTTTTTTTTTTCTATTTGTCTAATTTTCTATAAAAAGGGATTTGACCACTTTTGGTACAAGACAACACACATTTGATATGGTATTTGGTGATTTTTTAAAAAACTAAATATGATAGCATTGTTAATTCACCGATTGAGTTTCTAGATAAGACACCTTTTGCAATTTCTTTCTATAGGATGGTATTTAAAGTGACGATAACGTAAACCCGTAAAGATGTTTTCAGTTCGGGGCATGACGATAGAATGTAAATCATTTTCTATCGTTGTCTATTTATACTGTTCATCCGTCGTTTTGTTTTCTGCATCAGTCATCACTTGAATTTGCTGACTGCTTTGTAGGGGCGTTGACCTTCATAAATACTATGCGTAATTTGCATCGCCTATATTGATTACGTGCTACTGTAGAATTCGGTGTAACGTTTCTTTGTTGTAAATCAGTGGTTTCCAAACATAGTATGCCCATGGACCCTTCTTAAAGCAAAATCCTGACCATGAACCCCCAAGTAAAATAACTCTACGTAACTGCATGATAGAAAAATTTAAAAAATCATTTTGATATCTTGAATGGTAAATGGTGACGTAAAAATAAAATATAAATAAAACATTTTGATATTTAAAGTAGGTATTATGAGGTTCATAACTGCACCAAATCCATGTTATACTAAATAGCAATACGAGAAATCAATCAACAGCCTCTGTACAGTGACCCATAATTCAGAATATAAAATTGATATCTGTTTTTGTAACCAAAATTTGTGGTATCCTTGTTCAAACATTGGTTTCCACTCCTCATTATGAATAATACAATAAATTTCTTCTGTATTAGTATGAATTCTTCTGAGTTTGTGGGTCTGCTTGCAAAAGAGTCCAACACCCAACAAATCGCTACCAATTTATTTAGTGCTATTTATTTCTACTTTCATAATATTCAACGAAAATGTGTCACAATTTTTTTCTTCGTATCAAGTGGACCACCCAAATTATTTTTAATTTGCCACAGACCCCTCAGTAGTCACAAGGACCCCTGGGGGCCCGTAGGAATCACTTTGGGAACCACTGTTGTAAATTAAACGATATTGCGAGACACAGACTCTTCGAAAAGATATCGAATATTTTATCTACTGTTTTTACTTCCAAACGTCACTTATTCAAATATTCTACACGCTACTGATGCGAAAGAAGATATTGTTATTATGCGAGGCTATATTTTAACCGTCATTAACTCTTTCTCTAATGGCCGCGCTTATTTTACCGGGAACCATTTAAAATAAACAAGAATAGCATAAGTATCTCAAAATGCCACTGTTCTCGTTATTCAATGTGATTTTTCTGTATTTGTAACACGTACATGACCAAAAGGTTTTTTTAAATTCTATCTGCGATAAAAATCGTTCATGCAGTGGTTACATAATCCGTTGCAACAAGAATACAATTTTACATCAACAAAAAATATACTTTATACCTTAAAACGACCAATATTTAACGATCCAATACGTGGTTGGATTTTTTATACATTTTAAAAAAAGTTATATTTTTCAATTAGATAATTGATTTGTGAAAACGACTATAGTTATTTTTAATGACTATTAATTCTGTGTGCGAAAAGGAAAAGCTAGCTAAGTTGTTAAAAATATTCTTAAATAACTATAATACATACATTCATATAATATAAAATAATATAAAAATGAAGAGTCGAATCAATGCTGCCGAATTTCATACAAATGCAAATCTTGTTTTGGCTCTCCTGAAAAGCACCAATTTAAGACTTAAAGCCCTTTTCCTTTCGCACACAGAATTTTTTCTTCACCGTAATTTTTGAACGTAGATACATTGTTTTTACTTTATTCTCTCCCGATTTTGGAGAATATGGCTTCCTATTGGAGATATCTTGGCAGAAGTTTTTCTAAGAAATTTACCTGTTACTCAGTTGCTCAACCTTTCTTTTTCGAAGAGAGTAGGTATCAAAGGATAAGACTAAGACATAACTAGCGGCTAGCAAATCGCTCTCGCTACGCTCCGTTTTCTAAGATCGAATGGGTGCGTGTGAATTTTACATGAGTTCTACATATTTATAGATACAACGCAATACTGAATGATATCAAGATAAACAGTGTATTAAATATTGTGTAAATATTAATTTATAAATTGTGAAGTTCTAATCACAAACATCCCTCAAAAACCCTTAAAATTGAAATTGTTCAGGAGAGAGTTAAAATGTTTTTATCGAAAACATTATATGGTGAGTTGCGTTATAAATCTTTGAAATGCACTCCTGTAAACTATCATGTTTGCAGATATGGGTATTATATGTGCTGATATAATAGTGGGTTACATCAATTGTTAAACCTTAAACCAATGCAAAATGATGTTTCCCTTCCAAGAAAGGGTCAATTTATTTTTATAATTTACATCATTTGGCCGAGACCTGCTCTGTCATGTTTAAAATGATATCTAATATTTAACTCATTTTCGTATTTTTGGGTGGGTTACATCAATTGGCCGTATATTGAGAGTTATAGTCAAGAAAAAGTTACCATGTTATCGACATTAAAGATATTAAAAATAAATTAATTTGTCGATAATTGTTAATAAACACAGAGTAAATTAAGTTTTACATTACATGTTAATTTGCATCTTATATCTTTAATAGATTAACATGTATGGATTTCTAAACAGAAATCATACTTTGTTTCGTTGTATATAACTGTTCCAATCAAGTATTTCCATTCAATTTTATTTCGATAATAATATTTGAAAAATATAGAAATCAAGCAACTGAATTGTAAAAATTACTATGAGTGCCTGGCTGATCAATAAATTGCTATAGAGATTAATACATAAATCGATAAGGTTTTTATAAATTTTTCCTTTTATTTTTTGAATGTCTGCCATTTTTTTCTGTTTGATTGTATTTATATAATGCTTTAAATTCTAATTGTTAAATGCATGACACATTAGCGTCAGCTGTTACGTCATATTTATTTATTTTTATTTGTAAATTATTTTATATTTTTTGATAAATTAAAAGACGTGATTGATCTTTAATATAATAAATTAATCAACTAACGAAAAATGAGTAATTAAAAATTAATACGCAATCACTTCGACAAAGGTGTTGACTTGAATTTCAATTTCAATTTTTTCCATTCAAATGTGATAGTTTGTATAGCACTCAAATTACAATATATATCCGGAATCTTGACACATACACGTGTATTCCGACATGTCGGTAGAAGGGAGTGCAAAGTTTCATGCCGGTAGTCATTTAGGGTTAAGTGGAATACCACGGCGTATGGTGCGGTGTCACAAGACAAAGAACTCCTATTTGGAGCGGTAATAAATATATGATGACGGGTGGTTTTAACCCCTTAATCACTTGCACGGTTGAATTATACCCATAAAATAAAATTACCATTCTCATGCTGTTGTAAGGTAAGAGAAAACTATTGTTTCAACCAAAATTAATATGAAATAAAAACAGTTTTCTTTTGTTTATAATTATAAATAATAATTATCTATATGTGAAATCTTTATTTTTATATTTTTATTAGATTCATGTAATATTAGAGTTTAAAAAGTATTTTGCTACATGAAATAGAAATTTGGGTATAGGGAAAGAGTTTGTGAATATTAATAATCGACAGTGTTTTGGCAAATTGATGTAACCCTCAAAAATACAAAAATGAGTTGATCATTTTAAAGACGAAAGAGCAGGTTTCAATCAAATGATATAAATTAGAAAAATAAATTTACCACTCTTTGGAAGGGAAACATCATTTTAATTGAACACTCCCTACGTGTAATCCCGTTTCCGCCAAACACGAAATTTACAGGACTGCATTTCAAAGATTCATAACGCAACTCACCATAATATATAATGTTTTAGAAAAAAAAACAGTTTTAACTTTCTCCTGAACAACTTCGATTTTGATGGTTACATGATATGGCACCTGAAAATATATTTTAACATATACAGCACTGATTTAGTTTTCAATCTATTGATTTCTTCAAGATTTCTACGGAGGATTGCTCACATTTACAATAATAGCTATTGTGTAACATGTGCTTTATTTATCACAAATAGTTTAATGTCGTGTAATTGCTTATCGTATGAAATCGTTTCTGTCCATAATTTTTGCAACTTTGCTACATATGTGATTATTCAACAATATGTACATTTTCTCCCCATCATAGTGTAAATAATAAAATAATTTAAAAATATTGTTAAAAACGCGGTTAATAAACCGGTTAATTGGTTTCGGCTTAAGCCGGAATGGAAACCTTAATTGTAAACTGTTTTAAAATATTTGTAAAAATAAATCTTTAGCCTCAAATTTAAAATAAAAAGCTTTTTTTTTGTTAATACATAAAGGCAGTAATTTCTCAGGTTATGCTTTGAAAAAAAAAAATTAAATAATTGTGCACGCAATTTTCCCGTAGAAGGTTCTTGCGATGGCCTTGGAGTTATCCTCGAGAATCAATTAACGACTTGGCAAGTTAAAGTAAACTCTACAAGTTAAAATACCACATTCCAAACTATTCCTGATAAAAAAAATGTTGGCACAACACCCATAATTCATATGATTAATTGTATTCAAAGTTGTTTCTAATTGTTTTTCCCATGTATTGTCTTTAGTCGGTGTCCGTGGCGCAGTTGGTAGCGTCGCTGGCTACGGTTACGGATGTCTCGGGTTTGATTCCCGGTGCGGACGGTTTTCGTAGATTGATCTTTCAATCGATTTATGGATTTCTGTTCGTAGTCTGAGTCCTCCCTGCTTCTCATCCATCCCATCCTCACGGGGCGTAGCGAGAGCGATTAGCTAACCACCAGTTCTCTCATAGCCCTATTCTTCTATCCCTACTCTCTTTGGAAAAAAAGAGAGTTTTAGCAACTGAGTAACAAGCAGTTCTCGTAGAAAAAGTCTGTTGAGATACATCCATTAGGAGACCATATGCTCCACATTGGGAGCGGACATGGAAAAAAAATGTCTTTAGTCTTACTCTCTTTGAAAAAAAAGGTTGAACAATTGATTAACAAGGAATTTCCGTTCTCGAAATAACTCCATTAGGAGTTCATATGCTCTGAATTGGGAACGGACATGGTAAAAAAAGCCTTTGTCAAAGATGTTTTATTAATAGAGTAATTAACTGGAATATCTGGGAACGGTTTAGAAACCCTAATCTATAGCCATTATTCACATATAAAAATAGATAGGAGCAAAAAGCCCAGTTCACAAACTCTAAAGATAGTAAAAAACAGAAAAATTAAATGAAGATATACGAAATTTGACAATAATAAAACTCAATTATTATGGTTAATGCATTCCTGTGAAGTTCTAGTATTTTTGGGTTACGAAATTTGCACAATAACTTGATGCTTTATTTTGGTTAAATGCCCTGTATTCTTTCAAACAGTTTTTAAAACCATCAACAAAAAATAATGTAAGTTTCAGTATTTATTTGTCACATAAGATTCATCGTTAAATTTTGAGCCTATCAAAAATTTGGCATAGATATCAGTCTGCCCAAATTTTTGGGAAAGAACGAGCATAAATTAATGCAAAGCTGTTTCCATGGTAAAGTTAGTTCATAAATTTAGGTAATACACAAATTTCATAGATCCCCAAATAAGTTGTTTTTGATTTCCAAAAAGCTGCAACACTAGTATAATTATTTTATTATATATATTTATCATTGTATGAATATTGTGCAGATTTAAATAATCAAACTCTACACGAAATATTTAAGTTTCTATTATTGGATTGTGTGGGTGCCATTCCATTAAAGTGTTAATACGTATATTTGTGTTTCTGCAATCGAGTATATTAATTTTTATAAAGTGCTTTTATAATAATTGTGATTGTATAATAAAATGATCACTTCCACTGTCTTGAAATTACCTGTCTAAGTAAACAAGTGAACAATTTAAAACATTTACGTAATATTTTTAGCAGTTTTAAAATACTAAGTCACATTTAGGTTATCAAATGAAGTCAAGATTTCTCTACCTAATCTCGTTGTAAGTAATTGTGAATGCTTTTAAGCAAAGTAGTAAGACGACGCCGACGCCCGGTTGCGAAGCTGTCGCGACGCCATTCCGCCAGCAATTCATACGTCACTCCAATATAATGTTAATCAGACAGCGTTTCTTATAAGTTTTGAATAAGAAACGCTTTTATGTGTATAGAGCAATAAATAATTGAGACAACTGATACCTACATAGCTTTTAAAAGCTTTCCGTAATAAATTAACTTCAACTGTTAATGTAAATTCAAAAATATTAATAGCTACCTACTCTACTTCAGTGTCCTTGTATAGAATTTATATTAAGTGGATTTTTATTCAATCTTAAGATGTTTCATTCGCGATAGATCCTTCGACATTGACGCTGATTGAAAAGATTCTAAGAAACCTTATAAAGTCCAATATTATAAAATGGTTAAATTTATCTGAAGCAATAACAATTAATTTATCCAAGTTTCAAACCATTTATTTACTCTCGTAATAAATACGCAAGTAGTTATCGCATCACGAAGAATGTTGAATGCTTGACGCGATTAAACAGTAAGACGGATGATGATGATTATACAGTTCAGAGCTTGTTCGGCGAGTGACGACAGAATCCTCGTTCAGAGGGCAATAACTGAATGAATCAGATTCTTCATTTCATTATTCATTTATACTGTCGCATCAATTGTCTGGGTATGTCATCTTTATACTGAGAATCCGTGTCGACTTTTGTTCAAATAAAATATATCGTTTAAATAAAATATATTGCCAATTAGCCAATAATGACAGGCATAATGTTTCGTTCATGCAAATATTACGTTTCATAATCTGCAGCGATATATATTACACTGAATGTAATAATAAAACAGATTTACAACGTGTCAAATTTCAATCATTTAATTAAACATTCAATAAATTTGTCCTTGAACTGAAGCTATCACCTTAGATTAATGAAATTAAATTCACTTCGGCGTCCGTGGCGCAGTTGGTAGCGTCGCTGGCTACGGTTACGGATGTCTCGGATTCGATTCCCAGGGGGGACGGTTTTTATAGATTGATCTTTCAATCGATTTATGAATTTCTGTTCGTAGTCTGAGTTCTCCCTCCCAACCATTCCATCCTCACGGGGCGTAGCAAGAGCGATTAACTAACCACTAGTCCTATTATAGCCCTATCTTTCTATCCCTACTCTCTTCGAAAAAATAGAGGTTGAGCAACTGAATAACAAGCAGATCTCGTAGAAAAATTCTGTTAAGATACCTCCATTAGGAGACCATATGCTCCACATTGGGTGTGGACATGGAATTTTAAAAAATTCACCATAGTAAATAATGATACAAACAATATTTTCATCGTCAATATACGTAAAAAAAAATTAATGAAAAAGAGTTCGGATACGATAACGCAAATAAATTAACGCCCATAGTGTTAAAAAAAGACTAGATGTTACATAATCGGAGCTAGGTCCAGTTTTTAGAATCGGGTGGGTTGGAGGGAATTTATGACATCACAAACATCCATGCCTACGAACGAAAATCCATAAATCGATTAAAAATCAATTTATGAAACTGTCCGTACCGGAATTTGAACATGAGATATCCGTAAACGATGACCACTTCCTCCACGGACCCGACGATACTTAATCATTCGACTCATTTAAGCCACTCATCTATAAAACCTTTAAGCAAGTTATTTTCCAAATAATAGCAACGTATTTCCACATAACATAATTTTAAACAGAAAAATTCTATAGACACACACAATGAAGCAATAAATTTCCACTAAGTATTCCTTTTGTTTACGTTTACTTTATTTGGTTTATTTTGCCGAAACGGTTGGTATGAATGGTCTCAATCATAAACAATTTTTTGTTTTTGTTGAATACATTTTGTTTGCAATACGAAAACAAAGAAACACATTTTGCCCGCGCTTTTTTGTTTGCCACGCGTGTGATAATGTTAACCTCACAATTCACAATATTCACTCCTAAACGGTTTTGTTGTTTTATGTTTTGTATAATTATTTCTTTTGTGATAACATATTTGTGACCACAAACTCGCTCTTCACTGCCGATCAAATACAAACAATCAATCGACTAAGTCTACGTTAAGGTTTCATTTGCATACATGCTATGTTTTATTTACACCGGTGCTTCCCAAACTTTTTCATTCACCGCCCACAATAAGTTTAAAAATTAAACCACGTCCCCCGACCCCAAAAATTAAATTAATTTTGTTTTAAAAAGTTTAAAGACACTTATACATACACCCCTTCGTGGCGCAGGTGGTAGCGTCGTTGGCCACAGTTACGGACGTCTCGGATTCAATTCGCGGTGCGGAAAATTTGTAATTTGGTCTTAAATCGATCTATAGATTTCTGTTCTTAGTCATGAATATCTGTGATGTTTAAAGCTCCCTTCCACTTATTTGATCCTCAAAAATACGGAGAGTAGCGAGAGCGATTAACTAACCACTATTCCAGTCCTAGCCAATCCTCATATCTCAAGTCTCTTCGAAAAAAGAGGAGTTGAGCATCTGAGTAACAAGCAGTTCTCATAGAAAACTTCTGTTAAGGTACATCCATTACGAGACCATGCATTTTAATTTTTTAAATTTACAAAAAATACATACATACATTTGCATTTTCCAATAGCCTCATAGATAAGATTTTAATAAAATCACGAATTATGTGTTTTTATGTAAATAATAAATACATTTAAAAGGAAAATTATACATAATTAATATTTTGCGTGCCCCCCCAGCCCCACAGAATTCCTACGGCTCCTCAGGGGCCCACGACCCACAGTTTGGCAAGCACTGTGTTTACACTATACATTTTTTACTTGAAACCTTAAACGGTTGATTGAATATGTTTTACTTCTCTTAAACTTAATTTACACGGCAGTTTGAGACACCAATCTAGCCTTAATCGAATAATAGATATACAATATATTTGTTTACTAGCTGTCTGTACCTGTCCCTTTGGGATAACGGAACGTGACTTCGTACATTTATTTATGTTTATTTACTAATCACAGTAATATAATCACACTAACCTTTGGAATTGGAGGCTGATTCATATAAATAAAACCACCAGAAGCATCTTTAATTTGTTTTACCTGTAGCCACTTTCCAATACACATACCGTAAAGTTATCAAATGTTACATCTATGATGTTGTCATAACAACTCAAACTATTTGGATTATTGAGATATTGTACACTTCCATGTATTTTGTCACTAACGACCCGGGTTTCGCCTTTCGGCATCTTCAGGCATTCGAGCGCACGAATGGACTCGAACTGACAGACAGTAAACAGTGTCTAAGTATTATACGTCTGGGATCCACACTGATACCTGAGTTAACATTTCGAGAATCGCCTTAATCCTTATTTTGTAAACAACACATTAACAGACTGGCGAATTGCCGCTTTCCAACTACTTTTAGAATTACCAGTGATTTTACAATTATAATAGCATTGTGGGTTTCAACGGGATGCAATTCGACGAAAGGGTAAATATATACAATCATTCCACATTTAGTGACGTCTGTTAGGTGTTTCAACGTATAGGATACAATAACGGAGAATTTGGAAGGTTCCGTAAATAATATTTGTCGTATTTGTATCTTCTATATAAACGTTAGACACTGTTTACTGTCTGTCAGTTCGAGTCCATTCGTGCGCTCGAATGCCTGAAGATGCCGAAAGGCGAAACCGGGGTCGTTAGTGACAAAATACATGGAAGTGTACAAAATCTCAATAATCCAAATTTGATATTGAAATTCCATCAAGCACCCTCAGTCGATGTCTTAAATTAACTCAAACTATCTTTAAGTTGCTGCTTCCTACTGTACTGTGGTACTTATTTGGGAATCATTGTTAGATGACCATAGATTAATCCATATAAAAAGATGAGTATTCCAGTACACATGCACTTTAATTACATCATCTGACATCTGTTATTTTTTTATAGCAACGTAAAATATTTTGAAGTTGTTTTGTTTTCGGTTGTTATCATTCTTACCCTAAATAAACAATTTCTTGTTTGTTGCCCCGGATCATTAAAAAACAAACGCTTAAAACGGTAAAATCCTCACAGAAAAAATAACAAAAAACATGCGTGACGTTACATATACCACCACCACCAAATACCGTTTACGATTTGATATAATTATATAATTGATCATGAACGAAGTGAAAACGCAACATGTGTACACAAGCACCGTAGTGATGGAATGCTTCTTCTAATGACAGGAAATTTGCTTATCTTCACGAAAATAAAATGCTAAACAGAGTTTACTAAGGCTTTCTTCGTACATGGACACGGTCATTCATTTGCCAAGGTTTTTAAGATGACTGATTAATCATAGTGTTAATCACATTCTTTGGGAATATTCAGGTATCGAAACTCTTTATGACAATCCCACTATCCCACTTCTAATCTCTTATGATATGTCAAAAGAAGTAACGAATAAAAATCAATATAGACGATATACGATAAAATACAATGCTGATGATAATGGTGCTAAAATACTATCAAAAAATTCTATGCTATTAAATGCTAATGATAAGCCTCAAAGACGGGAAAATTGTGCCACGATAAGTTATAAATATAACCAGTAAAAAAAATATATATTAAAATTGAATTTTTGGAATTTTATTACCAAAAAAATTGAAGGAATTAAACCTTAACCTTATACATGATCAAAAATAAGAGTTTTTTTTACTTTGACATTTTAAAACATGCATCTGCACTAGGGCATTCAATCAGGCACCACTTTTCTGATCTCGGGATTTCGGGATTGACTTTTTTTCAATACCGGGATCCCGGAATAGAACAAAACCCAGGTTTTCTTGTTTGAATCAGAATATAAAATAATAATAATTATGTCGGCGTCCGTGGCGCAGTTGGTAGCGTCGCTGGCTACGGTTACGGATGTCTCGGGTTCGATTCCCGGTGCGGACGGTTTTCATAGATTGATCTTTCAATCGATTTATGGATTTCTGTTCGTAGTCTGAGTCCTCCCTCCTACCCATCCCATCCTCACGGGGTGTAGCGAGAGCGATTAGCTAACCACTAGTTCTCTCATAGCCCTATCCTTCTATCCCTACTCTCTTTGAAAAAAAGCGAGGTTGAGCAACTGAGTAACAAGCAGTTCTCGTAGAAAAAGAATGTTAAGATACCTCCATTAGGAGACCATATGCTTCACATTGGGAGCGGACATGGAAAAAAAATAAAAAAAAAAAATAATTATGAACTCGTGCAAAAACACATAAAAATGTTTGCTTATTTTTAAAACATGTAGGTACCTAGGTATCTTCATAATTATGCAAAAAGTATCTCCAATCAGAATATTCTTTTTCAACTGCACGTTTATTTTCTTCGATTTTTGTATTTTTATTAGAAATTGAAGACAAAAGGTTCACACGTGCACATCTCAAAATAGATTGGTGGTCAACTGTTTTTGTCGATGATAGTGCAAAAAAACAATAAATTGTCTGTCCCTAACTACAGCAGGCCCGAAATATGAGCTAAAGGTAGAGCACTATACATTTATTATTATAATAATAGATGAATAGAAAATAGTTACTCGGCCTCCGGAAACATACACTTCATTGGATAATAATTGACATTTTAATATATATTATTTTTAACACTTTTAAAGTGAATCGCGAAATCCTGGTATTGGTATTGAGTCAATCCGGGATTACAGTATTGACGAATGCCTGAAGATGCCGGATCGAAACCCTAAATATAAATTATTTTTTACTCTTTTTTAAAAATAGCGAAATCCTGGTATTGGTATTGAGTCCTCCCATTCATCCGATACCTGGATCCCGGGATCGGAAGCCCTAATCTGCACGATATTTAACTTTTTAAAAATACTTGTTGTCTAAAATTGGCCCAGTTCTTTTATCCCTACTCTCTTCAAAAAAGAGAGGTTGAGCAACTGAGTAACAAACAGTTCACGTAAAAAACTTCTGTCACGATAAGATTAAGAGGCCAGCAAATGGCCACCTGAAGCGGACATGGTAAAAAAAAATACAAATTAAATTGAGTTTTTCACTGTACCTCGTGAAACAATTAAGTGACCAACGAGATTTCATTTCATTTATCAATAAAAAACATTAATGAATCTTTCATAATTCCAATTAATTATCCAATCCCGACATTGTTTTGCTTGCAAAAATAAAATTTTATTGACTGTGTTGTTTTGTGAAAATGGGAAACTTTTTTTCATTTTATTCGCTTTTTAATTAAAATATGAATTTGAAACGGTGTGGCCAGCCGCGTGGAAAACAAACCCTAAATGATGTAATAGAAAATCTTTTAAAAAGAGTTATTTTTGTAAAAATGAACCATTTCATTATCATCTGCAAATACTAGGCACAAAGCAATTATTTAATGTTTATTTTTAGCTTAGAATTACATATTTAACTTGGAAAACTAAATAAAAAGAAAGACAATTACTTTAAACATTACAAGATAATTTATATGATTTTGTATTTTATTATTAAAAATAGATCTATTATCTGGAGTTCATATGAAAATATATAAAAAATTCGGCGCCCGTGGCGCAGTTGGTAGCGTCGCTACCTACGGCTCCGGATGTCTCGGGTCAAATTCCCGGTGCGGACGGTTTTCATAGATTGATCTTCCAATCGATTTATGGATTTTTGTTCGTAGTCTGAGTCCTCCCTCCCACCCATCCAATCCTCACGGGGCGTAGCTAACCACTAATCCTGTTCTAGCTCTTTACTTCTATCCCTACTCTCTTCGAAAAAAAAGAGAGGTTGAGCAACTGAGTAACAAGCAGTTCTTGTAGAAAATTTTTGTTAAGATAGGTCCATTCGGAGACCATATGCTCCACATTGGGAGCGGACATGGAAAAAAGAAAATATATAAAAAATTAAAATTTTTTCCCTTCCTTGTAAGAGAACTAACTACCCAATTAAATCTCTTGTGGAAATGCTATCATTTCAGTCTCTTGAAGCTCGATCGTTTTCGATTTTAAAGCATTTTTCACTTCTTCTTCCTCTTCGAAGAGTTTATAGTCCTGAAATTCTCAATTTATTCAATAGACTATTAATTCACATGTTCCCAATTTTTATGTAGGCTTCATATCGGTCATTCGGTCGAGTCGCTAGTTGCAAAACGTCGTTCGGCTGATCAATGCATTGGCAAGAGAGATGAACATTTTCAGCAACGAACTCTGGGTATTGTTTTTTAGAATTTTTTTTCTTGTGTTTCTTGTATGTCAATATTTCTTTTTCGATTTTCAATTTTTTTAAAAATGTTTGTTTTATTTTTGTTTTTAATATTATTATGGCACTCTATAATATATTGACACGTTGGCGTCTGCTGTAATGCCACATATTTTCATTATTAATTTACAAATAAAATAAAATAAACATTGCTTTCGATAAAGGTATTTTAGAAGTAAATTATCATCTAACAATTAGAGAGCAAAATTTAGACGGAATAACTTGGACCATCTATTGAAAAATAAATATAAAATATGGTTTTTCCTTCTCAAAAGGGGTTATATTTAAAATGTATCACCTTTTCCAGGGTTACCAATAAAAAAATGCTTCCAAGTATAGCGCAAGCCACCCGCATACATTTCGTTGGTGTTGGTATTTTTAATCCGAAAATTTAAATTCAAAAACTATTTTAATTAATTCAACTATGCAATACAGGTATCAACTGATAAATTAATCCCCGATTAAAAGCGAAATATAATTTTGTTATCACAGTGGTTTTTTTCTGCTTTTTATTATTGGCAAAACTGTGATAAACTTTATCATATTAAGTCCATAGAAGTTTTCCATTATTCATATGAATTTGTTTTTTCATATGTCTTCTATTAATGTGGAGCATATGGTCTCCTTATGGAGGTATCTTAACAGAATTTTTCTACTAGAACTGCTTGCTGCTCAGTTGCTCAACCTCTCTTTTTTCGAAGTGAGTAGGGATAGAAGGATAGGGCCATTACAGGACTAGTGGTTAGGTAATCGCTCTCGCTACTCCTCGTGAGGATGGGATGGGTGCGAGGGAGGACTCAGACTACGAACAGAAATCCATTAATCGATTGAAAGATCAATCTATGAAAACCGTCCGCACCGGGAATTGAGTCTGAAATATCCGTAACCGTAGCCAGTGACGCTACCAAATGCGCCAGGGGTGCCGACATTTTCGGAAATAATCCTTTTACATTATGAGCTGCCATTATTTTTGTTAATTTGTTTCAATGATTTATTTATAGAGAATCCAAGCTGGGGAATAGCAAGGTTTTTAAGTTTGCAAATTGTATGCAATTCTCTAGCCGAGTAATCAATTTTCTCAGACGTTCATTCTATTCGGTTATGGTGTCCATAGATTCTCATCTCTGTTTGGACAATTTCGTCCAGTCTTCATTAAACCGATCAATGGATTTTTTGGAGAATTTCTGGTAGGTGGACATTCCTTCCTAATCATCCTATTCAAAAACAATCATTATTTGACTACATAAAAAAACTTTAACTGTATAAGAACCAACTCTCACTAGACAATAAAGTTACTTGTGTTTATATATTTTATTAGAAGTCCATAATATGATCTACAGCTGGGATAAGACATGCTTGAAAAAAGATATTTTTTGATGGTTTTAAGTGACAAAAAAAAAATATTTTAGAAAAAAATTACAATACATTAGCGGAATACCCAAGATACCATGCGTAAAGAACAACGTTTGGCTTTTGAAGTTCATTTTAAAAAAATCGAATTACATTAACTATTAGTAAATACCTGGCATGCGTTGCAATGCCACTCAAAGAAAGAAAGGGTTTGTGTTTTAATTCCGTTTATTGAAGTGTTTACGAATCCACAATATTTTTTATTTTCCTCCTGGTACGTATACAAATATATCAGAAGGTTTTTCCGAGGTGTCGCTGTTCGTTCATTTTTTTAGATTTTATTTTTTTAGAAACCTAGGTGTGCGCACAACAACTCACCAAAGTTTCATTGAAATTGGATGAATGTTAAAGGAACGCATAAAGGACAAACAAACATTCATTTCAATTAAGAATAATATTGTTAATTTTTATTGATTGAATACGTGGGATTACATAACGTTATCTATATCTTCTAAACAGTATATATAATGTAAGACATCGACTGAGGGTACTTGATGAAATTTCAATATCAAATTTAAATTGTTGAGATTTTGTACATTTTCATATATTTTGTTACTAACGACCTGGGTTTCGCCTTTGTCATCTTTATCATTCGAGCTCACGAATGGCAAATGGTGACACGACGTTATTTCGAGTTCATTCATGTGCTCGAATACCTGAAGATACCGAAAGGCGAAACCCCGGTCGTTAGTGACAAAATACATTAAAATTTACAAAATCTCAACAATTCAAATCTGATATGTAGCTAAATTAAAATAAGTACACATCTAATAAATTTTTTTATAATTTACTTTGATATTTTATCATATTAAATTATATTGCTATCATTAAAATGTTTTAGACATTATGATTTTGAAATGTCACTCATAATTTCTTCGTGACCAATTTTAACTTATATTCCAATTAGTCCAGTGCATACGTAATAAAACGGGTTCCTCAATATTTCATGGTAGGCAAAATTCTAACACCAGACATATTTTAAATCAATCAGACATGACTAAATACATTGCAGAGTACATTTACTTTTTAGAACCAGCATAAAACGGTTTTAATAATATTACAATGTTCTATGATATGGTCGAATTTTGAGTGTTCCAGGTTTCATATTAAAATGTTATCAATTTTTTCTAGAGACGAACGATGAAGAGCTAAGTGATTCTGTCACTATGGATTTAAATTTGCGGATGGTGGTTGCAATGTTGTTATTAAAGGGAGACTCATTACATATATGGTCACAAAAATTTTCCTCATTCCCTCGACAATAAATAGACTTGTTAATATCCCCCTTACACAGATAAACTTTGATGTAGAATTAAATACTATAAAACAAATAGATTTACATAATGGTTTTAGCACCGATTTTAGTTTAATAATATATTAAAGCGAAACCAAATTAATTAATTGACTATAATAATAAATAACATTTTAAATTAGACAGGTGTCTCACCACAATTGAATAGGTTTCCCTTGGGATTTTCATTTACAATTACTAGTAGGTAGTTAATTTTAATAATGAGTTCTGTTATGTTTGTGTCTTTCCCTTTTCCACGTCCAGATAGAAAGAAATAAACTCATCCACCCTTCATTTATATGTTGAGAATTAGAATCATTGTTTACCTTAGAAATAAATAACCTTGTAATATATTTAGTGTAAAGATGCTTCTTAAAGAAGCGAAACACATGTTTAAATTTAATTTAGCTTAGTTATTATTGTGTTTTTGGATAAAGCACGTACATGATATTATTAAGTTATGCCCCTTTTCCAGAAACATAAAAAGTAAGTTAAATACGTTAATTTTAAATAAAATTTATGATGTTGGAATAAGTGAAATGATACATATTATTGTCTATCTCTTCTAAAACAGTATATATAGCCAACCTACGTTAAATTTAAGCATAGTTCTGATTACGACGTGGAGCTGAAACAGCTATCAACAAACTGATAAAATGTTAGAGAACTGAATATTAATATTTGTATCCTATTATAATGGAGTTCTGTCTTAAGTAAATACCAATTCAATCAACAAAAAGTTCTTATTTGTTAAATATTTTCGTTCATTTACCTTAAAAATAAATAACCTTGTGAATATAGTTATTGTAAAGACGCTTTTTAAAGAAGCGAATCACATGTCACAATTAGTAACAAAGCCAGCGGAATAACTAAGTTATCATTTTCAATTTTATATTAAAATTAAATTCACCGCCGAATCCATCGGAAACATTCCAAACTTTGTTATTGAAAACCAGACAGTTTCGATAAGGGTGTTAAAAATAGGTCACTCTTAACTTTCCTGGCGTATCCGTTAGCAGTTTACGTTCTTCATAGATATTGCTGAAAGTTCTTTGGGAAACTAGACAGGGATGTTATTATACAATCTGTCAACGCCAAAAAAATTGTTTCCTTGATAGTTTGCTATAGGTCGTTCTTGTAAAAGAATACTTTTAAAGTTTGTTGACGGTGTATCATAAGCTAGTTTTGATGTTTCAATAAAGAATGTATATTTAACTTAACATAATGCAAAGAATACTGAATTGTAACCGTGTCATAATTTGCATGTCTTTATATAGAAATTATTATTTAGAATGAATTTGTGATACCAATAATTATTATATCTATGACACAATTCTTATAGCGATTATACTTCTTTTTACCATGTCTTCTTCCAATTTGATGCATATGGCCTCCTAATAAAGTTATCTCAACAGACTTTTTCTATGAGACCTTGTTACTCAGTTGCTCAAACACTTTATACCAAGAGAGTAGGGATAGACGGATAGGGCATTGACTGGACTAGTGGTTATCTAATCGCTCTTGCTACGCCTCGTTTTTATAATGGGAACGATTTGATGCATGCGTTCAAACAGGAATTCATAAATCAATTTAAGACACTGTTCATACTGGAATTTGAGCTCGAGAGCACTTTCAGCAAAGCCTACAACAGTGAACAAAGAACACGGACCCGGTGGAAGTTCTTACTTTTTCAAAATTGAGTTTAACGATCCATCACAATCAATCAATTGAGGAAGGCTACTAATTAAGAGTGTTTATTCAGTTTTTACTAGCCTTTTAAATTTTCATAATTTTTAGCAACGGAAATTAGCTTCCTAAAGGAGATTCAATGCACCATACCAGTTTATTTTCCTTCTTCCAAAATATTAAAATTTAACCCGATTTTAGCAAAACTATTTTCCGTTACGTGTTCAATCCCATACGTATTTAATACTTTGCACCATATAACGACCCCGTAAACTAGGGTATTTATAAAATGCAGAGAATCTTTGAACCCCTTGTTATTCAGATAATCCCTTTCATGTGTATGTTCTTGTATGGAACTTGGGTTAAGCTTGTACAGGGGTGAAAACAAGATGCCTCGGCTCGTTCTTTGCTGATATTCAACCCTTGTGGTGTATGATTAACCAGGAAGGTTTTGGCGTAAGGATTAAAAAATAATGGAATACTGCTGTATTTAGAAATTAGAGTATTCTAATTAATTATAATAAATCGAAAATTAAATGATCTAAACAAGTGTCTCATAACAAAAAGGGGAAGGGGATATATTGCAATGATACAGTCTATCACATTTCTCAATCCTTTTTAGTTATTTATTTTTGCGCTGGTGTATTCAAGTTCGTCTGCATTAAAAGGCGAATGGACTACATTTTTACTTGAGGTGATTTTAAGGAACACTGATCCAGACGATGGGTGCGTTGGACACATTTAATGTCATTTTATTTTAATTAATAGTAAATAGTTATTAGTTAATAGGTACTAAGTCATAATTATAAAAAATACTTTGTACTTTTAAGTATGACAATTAAACGGATTACTTTTCACCTTTATAATTAACATATATATTAGTTAGTTTGAAAAAAATACACAATAACAATTGACCTACCTTAACGTCCGTAATTTGATTTAAATGTAATTTATTTAATCTGATAACTTCGGTTTTACTTTACATACTAATGAAAAGAAATATCTAAAAATAAAAATTTAATTATATATTTAAAAATAAAGCGAGCATTATTTGTTAATGTCAGCCAGAATGACATGTGTGAATATCAGGTCGCTACTGTTCTACGTTTGGAAGAAGTTATTGTGACAGACAGACAGACAGATTTATACATATATTTTCTGTAATAAATTATAGATTATTTGAATCTCATAACAAGTAAAAACAATGTAACTGAACCAATATATATGTTAATTATCATTTAACTTCATTTATCAGACAACACTAAACTGGTCTTCATATTATTTCAAAACTGTGAGAAGTGTCATAAGATGCTTCTCAAACTTATATCGGTTATTTCGTCGACTTACTGACCAGTCAGCACCTTCAGCGGCGATGTAGTTGTCACGTCATAAAAAGCCATGAAAAGTTGAGCGAACTTTTTCGACGACAAAAAGTTCGACGAGAGACCCAATCACCCGAACAAAAAGCTCTTTGTGATCTCGAGTGAGAGCTTTTCCATTTCGACCAAAATTATTTAGTCTCTCCCGCCAGAGTTTCGACAAGTATGTTAATAATATTCGACTTGTTCGATTGGCTCACTGGCTCTGCGGAATGAGGCATTCGCGCACAACCTTTTTATTAGATAATTTAATTTATATGTCACAAACAGCAAAATATTTTGTTGTCAAAATTATCTTACGAAACATGAAAACGATGCATTAATTATATGGGTAATTAACATTTATTAATTAACGTCGGCGTCCGTGGCGCAGTTGGTATCGTCGCTGGCTACGGTTACGGATGTCTCGGGTTCAATTCCCGATGCGGACGGTTTTCATAGATTGACCTTTCAATCGATTTATGGATTTCTGTTCGTAGTCTGAGTCCTCCCTTCCACCCATCCCATCCTCACGGGGAGTAGCGAGAGCGATTAGCTAACCACTAGTCCTGTCCTAGCCCTATCCTTCTATGCCTACTCTTTTCCAAAAAAAAAAAAAAAGAGAGGTTGAGCAACTGAGTAACAAGCAGTTCTTGTAGAAAAATTCTGTTAAGATACCTCCATTAGGAGACCATATGCTCCACATTGGGAGTGGACATGGAAAAAATAAAATAAAAAATTAACATTTATAGTGAATGTCAAAATTCAGGGATTGATATTTAAGCAATTCCGGAATGACAGGATTGACTTATTGACCGGGATTGAAAGCTCTTGTTTTTATATCAATTTTCTTGCTTTATTAACTGTTATTGTTTATTAAAGTCACATTCGCTACTGAACTTGGATATCCCTTCCTAGTTCTCGTAAAGGAACGTGCGTTAAGATGCTCATTATAAGCTCTTACACAAAGCGCCCATCTTTGGAAAATTGATAACAAACATTATCGATTTGTTTAATTGAGACTATTATTTGAATGGTTTTTTATCACTTATCTACTAAGGTATTCGGGTATGTAGGGTTTCACCGGAGTAAGTAGTTTATGGCAATGTCTTCGCAATTACGGAAAGTTTTCAAGAAACGTCTTCGTCTTAACTTGCCTACTTACTTACTTCTTGTGAAATTGGTATCCCGGTTACTTATTGTATCAACACTGCCATGTAAATAGTCTTCTTCAAGGGTAATAGATCTATTTTTCGTAATAAATATTGACAAAAGTATATTGACGTCGGGTCCATGGTGCAGTGGTCAAAGTCGTTGGCTTCGGTTACAGGTCGCAGTACAGAGAGTTTAGATTAAAAAATCAATTTATCGATTTCTTTTTGTAGGCATGAAGGTTTGTAATGTCTAGAATTCCCTCCTACCCATCCGATTCTAAAAACGGTGCGCAATTAAAGTGATTATCTAACCACTAGGCCAGTTCTAGCCCTATCTTTTTCTCCCTACTCTTTTTAACGAAGGTTGAAAAACTGTTTAACAATAGTAATTTTCGTACAAAAACTTCTGTTGAAATACTTCCATTAGAGTAGATATGGAAAAAAAAAAAGATGATCATAATAAAAATAACATAGCCGCTTCTAATGAGGATCATATTTATGGAGTCGTAAAACAAAAATTGTTGTATTCAATTATGTAACCACTTTATTTCAGGGAGAATAATTATATATATGGATGTAGTTGGCGTCCGTGGCGCAGTTGGTAGCGTCGCTGACTTCGGTTACAGCTGATGCCTCGGGATCAATTCCCGATGCGGACGGTTTTCATAGATTGACCTTTCAATCAGTTTATGGATTTCTGTTCGTAGTCTGAGTACTCCCTTCCACCCATCCCATTCTCACGGGAAGTAGAGAGAGCGATGAGCTAACCACTAGCCCTGTCCTAGCTCTATCTTTCTATCTCTACTCTCTTCGAAAAAAGAGAGGTTGATCAACTGAGTAACAAGCAGTTCTCGTAGAAAAATTCTGTTAACATACCTCCATTAGGAAACCATATGCTCCACATTGTGAGAGGACATGGAAAAAAAATGTGTAGCGAGTGATACATACGAGAAAAAGTTTTGTTTTGTGCCAGATCACTACGTCGGGTCAGTAAAATTTATAGTAGTTAATAAAGAAAAAGATTCCATAAAATGACACTTATGTCAAATCATCACTTGAAATAGCACAGTTACGAAACTTGATATTCCTAAATATGTGATTTTAAAAGAAAACAGTCTGAAATGGTGAAAAAATACAATATGACATCTAAGGTGGAATTCGAATAGAAAAAAGGACAGAAGTGAAAAATAAAGAAAAATAACAATCATTCTGTCACCACTCGCCGAACGGGAAACATCTCTTCTAAACTGTATAATCGTCATCATTATCATCCGTCATACTGTTTAATCGGGTCAAGCATTCAACAATTTTTTAATCGTATTCCTAAAGATGTGATTAACAAAGGGTAATGATTACTGATCGCTACTCTTCGTTTTTAGGATCGGTAAGCGTTCACGTAAAACAAATACTTTTGAAATGGACCATTATAAATACTCTTAAATTGTTTTACATATTAAATACACTTATTCCAATGTTTATTCAAATAAATATATTATTTCGTGTAGGTTTTGAAATTTAAATAATTTTATTAGATTCGTGGGTTAATGGGTACAAAACTTTTTAAAAATAATGTAAATCTAAGCATGTAAAGTGTCACCGTTAAAGTGACAATCGCTTTTTTTTACAAGTTGAAGTTAAATTAAAAAAATAACTTTAGCCAGAATTCTTTTGGATGTCATTGAAAAAGTTGAAAGCTATTTCGCAAGTTTTTTGAATATATTTGAATGGTTTACGTCAAACCCAAACCAACAAAAAAATTTATAGAATTTAAAAAATACACATTTACATCCAATCTCGCCATTATGTGTGATTGATTGTTTAAAAAAAAGTGTATGAAATTTGAAACATAAATTCATTATTGTTATCAGTGTTTAAGCTTATTTATTAAGCATGCTTAAATCTGACAACTATCAATTTACCTATGTACAACAACCAACTAGTAATTTACTAAAGAGTTTGCAAATTATCTTTTTAGAACTTTAATAAAAATAGTAACGTAGAAAACAAGATATGAAATAGGACAGGTCGTCAATATCGTCGTTGTAAGGAAGATACTAAGTGAAAAAAAACCAGTTTTGAGTAATTGGCCTTTGAAGTTTATCAAATATTTGAAATGAAACCTTTTTTCATTTTGTTTGTTTGTACAAAATCGTTTTTAAGTAAAAGCATTATTTATTAAAATAAGTGTGTTCTTTCACACAGTAGAGGTTAAAATAAGGAACATTTTGGTAAAACTAACTCAATATGTAATTTTTTCAATTTAGTGTTTCCTTCTAGAACAACGACGATATTTTCAGTATAAAATTAAAATTGATTACTTAGTTATTCCACTTGGTTTATCACTAACGTGCCGCGTTTCGCCTTTTTAAGAAGCATCTCCAGACTAACCATATTCCAAGGTTATTTATTTTTAAGGTAAACAATGATTCTAATTCTTACATTAAATAATTTTTTTAAATTAAATTCATTGAATAAATTTATTTAGAGGTTGAGTAGGTGAGTAATAAGCACTGCTTTGTTTAGATATGCTCTATTAGAATTTTATATGCTACACATTGAAAGACAATATGGTTAAGCAAACAGAATTATCGTTATTGATTGTGTTTAACCTTTTCACCGCGGCAAGGAGAAATACAAAATCTCACCTTCATTTTTTGCATTATATGTTAAGAATATAAATCAATGACCAATATTTTATATAATAGCCCAGACCCGTCTGTAGGCGTACACGTAGACGTTTTATTATAACATCACATATCACATATAGGTATGAAATTTTCTCATGATCTAAGCGTCCGCTGTGTATATAAACAAAACACATAGTTCCGACGTGACGCAAATTCGGAGGCAAACAAACAACAATCAGTCCGTCAGTATGTAAACTAAAGAAAACGATACGAGTGAACTCAAACTGACCGACTTCACTCGTGTGCTTGAATGCCTGAAGATGCCGAAAGGCGAACCCCTGTTCGTTCGTGACGAAATACATGAAAATGTACAAAATCTCAATAGTTGAAATTTGATGTTGAATTTCCATCAAGCACCCTCAGTCGATGTCTTAATTTAAAGAACAACTACTTTAGACATTCAGTAATTTACTTTCAATACCATCATCTATGAGGGCGTTACCACTAGTTTATAAATAAAAATATTACACTAGAGCCTGAAGAGGCACCTTAAATAAACAAAACTATATCCCAACCAGCCCAATCAGTAATTCAACGCGTGAAAAATATTTATATTAATATATTTATATAAATTATCCTTTCACTAACCAGAAAAGTACCATACTGTGTATAAACTGCATTTTCAAAAAGTTGGTATCCAATGATTCAAAAAAAAATTATTTCAACGCCACGATTATCATTAAAAAAAAATAAACTTCTGTATTTGCGCGGTAAATAAAACCAAGATTTACAAAATGAAAAATCTTGCACGTCTTGGCGTGAATTCTAGGAAAATCTGCGCTAGCCAAAAAGAGAAAAATTCAACTGTTCAAGATCAAACAATCGGTGTTATTTGTATAGCATGCCCGTTCAAATATTTGTTCCATCACTTGCTTTTTACGAGTTTTGTTTATTTACCTCGAAATGTCGGGGTAGAGTTGTAGTTATTATCGTTGTTATTGACGGTGTTTAAAGGGTTAACAATATTTCTGAAAAAATGAGTAACTTTACTTTGTAATTTAAATGTCGACTAAAGGTGCTTGATGAAATTTCAACATCGAATGTGAATTATTAAAATATATTTGTGCATGTTCATGTATTTCGTCATTAATGACCCGGGTTGCGCTGTTCGGCATCTACATGTATTCGAATACATGAATGAACTCAAACTGACAGTTTATAAATAATTTGTATCGTTTGTATACAAGACAAATTAACAAGAGATGTAATCACTAATTTGAATTTATTTTAATATATCGACTGTGTTTTGGTCAATTGATGTAACCTTCAAAAAATAATAAAATGATTGAATGTCGTTTTAAAGACGACAGAGCAGGTCTCGGCCAAATAATGCAAATTATAAAAGTAAATTGACCACTTTTTGGAAGAGAAACATCATTTTACATTAGTTTTAGGTTTAAAAATTCTGAAACCGGCCACATGATGTAAGTTATTATTATATCGACACTCCCTACGTATAATCCCGTATCTGCAAACATGAAAATTTACAGGAGTGCATTTCAAAGATTCATAACGCAACTGACCATAATATAATATAATGTTTTCAATAAAAACATCTGTCGATATTATGCCTCTCCACCACGAATTGACAACTTTAAAAGTGACTATAAATAAGGTACAAATTTCCTAATTCACATTTCTTGCATGAAAAAAAATATATTATCTTTTTCACCGTTATTGTATCCGTTTGATTAAGCTCAACGTTTATTTTAAATTAAGCAAATATTTATTTAAAACTATAAAATAATAAGATATGTATTGGCTGATCTAAACCAAGAAACATTTTCATTTCTACTTTACCTACGTTCTTTTTATAATCACAGTTAAAACTTTTTTAGCGTTATTACATTCAATTTTATTGAAATTATTTATTTTCCCATTTCACACTTAATTTACTTTGAATATGTCTTAATTTTTGATTACAGATTAGTAGTTATTTATTTATAAGAGGTCTTAATTATTGATGATTCAATATTTTCATTTTATCTTTTACGAATTATGTTGTGCACGTTGTCATTAGTCATTCGTAATATTCGATTAAAAACACTGTTTGAATTTATCTTTCAGCAGTTGAAAATGAGAAATTGCTGCTGATCATCTTAAAAGATAAACTGATGAAGAAAATTTTTCACAACCTATTTTCCTAAGCTTCTCTTAAGATTATCGTTTGTCTTTCAAAAATTAGTACGAAATTCTTCTATGGATATGTGGTTATGTACATAGGTTAGGTACATATTTATTGAATAGTATACAGCAATAAAACAATAATTAACTTATGCTATTATTAGTTATCCACAACACAACAATAATATAATAATAAATTCTAGAGCGACACGTGCCCTTTCCGTATTAATTATGCAAGCTTGCTTCCGAATTCTGTTTGCGTCGTTTGTTCTTCGGACATCTGCGCACAGTACACTGAGCTGACTTAATTGGACGTCAACACCTTGGCCGCCGGGATTAAAGGGGTTACAGCATGACATGCTATATTAGCTAATTATGTGTGCATGGCGTGCATGGTTGGGATATTTTGAATTTTTTTTCGTTAAATGATCTTCCTAACATTTTAAAAGGAATATCGCTGCTATCGAAGGTAGCCGAGAAGCAAGAGCTCAGGGGCTTTTCTAGAAGCCCTTCGCGCATTCAAGGGTCTTAATTCCCGAATGGAGAACTATTCAATTGTTTTATGACATTACATATATTTTGATTTTACTGATTGAATTGAAATTGACTTAGTTAGATAGATCTTCATTGTAGTAAGGTAACAAAGGCAAAGTATTCAGTTACACAAAAATTATCTAGTAAACCAGATAGCTATTTTATTATCTTGTGATCATTAGAAATATTATAGTTTTAAATACGATAATATGATGCCGAAACAATTATCAACTTTATTTAATATTCTTTTGGGAGTATTACTTTGATATTTTTACCTTATTATTCTGATGAATTTCTTTTCATCCTAAATTGGGAAAACTTATTATAGAGCTGCTGCCAATTTTTCATTATAATTTATTATTTGACACTTCTCTAGAAAAAAAGTTCTTATTAAACGGTTTGAATCAAAATATGTACTTAGTTAATAGTTGGCTTGTTTAGTATTGGGACCGGATTTAAAATTCAATTATAAATACAAACTGGCCATACGACACAGTATATTTTAAAAGCGTAGATGGTTGTGATAATATTGTTTTTTTCCATCCACTCCCCTGAAAGATCAAAGATCAAAGGATCCCAACCCATTTTATAATTCCTCTTAGGTGTGAATTTTAGAGTTCCTAGTTGGGAATTTCTGACGTTTATTAAAGATTTTTTCAATATTAAATATATGCATATTTGAAAGCAACTTTTCAGTTATCTACAATCTATAGTTCTGTTCGTAGTCTGAGTGTCTAAAAACTCTCTCCCACCCATCCAATCTTCACGGAGCGTTACAAGAGCGATTAGCAAACTACTAGTTTTGTCCGAGCCCTATCCTTATATCCCCACTCTCTTCAAAAAAAAAAACAAAGATTGAGCAACTGAATAACAAGCAGTTCTTACAGAAGAAATATATTGAGATATCTTCATTGTTGGGAGCGGACATAGAAAAAGAGAGATTCTATAATAATCTTAGGAAGGCGGGAATTATATTCTGAACATTGGAGCAAGGAGAATGAGGCAAAAAAGGTTTGAAAAGCCCGTGTTAGATACAATTATTACCCTATTTTCTAGCCCATCATTCTTTTCTTTGTGTAGAGAATCTGAGTAACTGACTTTTAGTCAGAACATGTCGCTACGCAACTTCCATTAAGATGTTTCATTATATTACTATGTCCATATGCTCCACCTTCAGAGCGGACTTAGTCTAAAAATATAAAGGCTTACACTCCATCAATAATTATTCCCATTTTTTGTCAAATACGAGTTCAACAAATTAAGATAGTATTTGAAACTTCGTAGACCGCAGACATTTTTTTAAATCCTCATTCTGTCATACTAGATAGTTATGCAAATCTTTTCAAATATTTGATCATTTCAACTGAGTTGATTCGAGATTCCATCTCTGATCACAGGGCTCTACATGTAAATATTGATTGGCATAGATAGATCAATGGCTCTTTTTCACATTTATATTCCTTTAACTTTACGTAAACCTGTTCTTTTGTGGTCTCAATCAAAAAGTTAACAATTTGGACAAAGTCTGCCACGCATATCGGAATTTTTGGTACAAGTAATGCTGCAGCGTATTTGAAAACACATATAGAGGATGTGTTATATTTCCTGTGTCTATATTTTTTCAATATAATAATGTTTTTTTTGTATCAGAGGTGACTATAACGTTGATCATGGTCTACCAATCACCCGTCAAGTAATTAACAGACGATTTTATCAAACAATAGTATCGAAAAACAATATAAAATGATTAATATATTCCAGGTTTCAATTTTTAAAATGAACAAGGAATCGTTTTTTTTTTGTAAACAATTTTAATAAATTGATTATTTAATTTATCTACAACTTCATAGACAACGATAATCATTTTTAGGCTGGAAATCGGATTCAAGATGGCTGCTAAAGAAAATTTACACAAATCATGTTCATGTCCATATGCTTGACATTTAGAGATGAAATTTTTTTTTTATAAATCAAAAACAACTGCTACCAATTTAAAGCATACGTACCCTAATGGGACATCTCAAATTAAGCTATTTTTCTGTTGCTTGATCTCTCTTTTTTAGGAGAAATTGGATGGATTGGAGCCTATGGCCACCACAACCAAATAGGACGAACGCCCAAAAATTTTAGCTAATTAGTTACAGAAAAATATTTTTTTTATTGCCTAATAGGTAAAATTAGTTAACTGTAGTTCTGAAAATGTCTTTTAATTACATTATATAATTCTTATGACATTAAATACTTTCTTGTTGGGTCTATTACATGTAAAACGAGTAGATTTAAACTCATGAAAGCTTTTCAACTACCGTCTGTCTTTATTTTAGCACACTTTACTGCATATGACCCAAGTCTTGAGTAACTGCTCCCAAAACACTCCTGGAAATCATTTGAGAGAACTTAACGCTGCTGTGTTACGGGATACGCCCAGTGAGTTCTATAAATCCGTACCGGGTGATCCCGGAAAGATAGAGATTTGTTAATAACTGGAATCAAAAAAGTGTAATTTATTTTTCAACAGCCTGTAGTTTCGAATAAACTCTTCTGGCTGGCTTTGATAAGCATAGCGACTTTTCATACACCTTATCAGATCTACACGTCACGCTGGGCAAAGCATCTCTTCAACCCTAAAGCCAAGTGTCTAGACAGAATGCTATTTTTTTGCTAAAACCAGTTTTGAAAATGAGTCAACGAAAATATTACGCATTATTACGAATTGCTTAATTTTTTTGCCATGACAATAAACGATGTCTGTGTATATCAGCATTACCACAATAATCATTTCAACGCAGTAAAATTTCGAAACACATAACATGAGTGGTAAAAATACATTGCTACAGAATACGTTATAAATGGAGTTAGTATTGGATTATTTAATCTGAAGTTATTTTATTATGAATGGTAGTATATCGTTTATCATCTTTCATTTTAGAAAGTAAATCAGTCATGTAGTCGAGTGGTCATAGGTAGGTTCAGTCGTCGTCAACACATTCACGAGTATAGATTACAACACCAAACTAATATATCAATACCGGTATTACAAAAATAGTTAAAAATTAGTAAAAAGCAATACTTCTGATTGGCAAAATTTAAGGTATTGACTAAGAGAATTTCTATACCAAAATTGAATTGTTGAATATTTTAAATAACTTAAGTTGAAATTTACTCCTCTTTGTTGTCTTCTTTACGTGAGAAGAGAAATATATGTAAAATGATCATAAATAAGCATCAAAATAATCAAATTATAATAATAAAACGTCACCTGATATTCATTCTAACTAAACTAAGAAGGAATTTCTATGCTGTACATTTTTTCAAATTGCATTTCAATTGGTCATTAGTCACCTGCAATTGTCAATGAGTTTGTAATTGGTGATGGGATTTTTTTCCCAATTATTGTTAAAAGTCATTATTACCAAATCAGTATTGTAAATAATTAAAATATCAATCTAGTTCCTAGACTTAGTGATAATAAATTTTCTTAATTTATCTTTTAAAGAAACGATATAAAATATTTAGTAACTGATGATGCTGAATGGCGAAACCCGGGTCGTTAGTGACGAAATACATGGTAATGTACAAAATTGCAACAATTTAAACTTCTAATTAGTATTGAAATACCATATAAATAAGTTATTCTTGATTATATTTGACAGTTGCCATAAATTCGCCAAGAAAATTTTGAGATATCGACTGAAGGTGCTTGATGAAATTTCAATATCAAATTTTGTTAATTTCCATGTGTTTTCTTAATTTGTCTCATATATAAACTATTTACCAACTCAGTCAGTTCAAATTCATTCGTATACTCGAATGCCAAAAGGGAAACCCTGGTCATTAGTGATGAAATACATGGAAATATAGAAAATATACAGCTGACACTTCCTATCAGGCTTTCAATATGTTTTCACACTTCTATATGAAAACAGATTAATGAAAAGAAAAAATACTTTTGTGTAGAGCAAATAATGTTTTCTTTGATGTAATTAATATGCTGCAAACTAAGCGATACAAAGAAAATCATTACGAAACTTACAAACTTGGTAGTAGAGAACTTTTAAAACTATTCCGACGGTGAATTAAAGACTTCATAGACATACCAAAACGCTTCATTATCACAATTTAAGAATAAAAGACAGAGTGCTGGTGCTTTAATAAGATGGTCAACACTCTTGAACGTTCGTGCTATTCGACTTAAAATTTTGTGTACTGATTTTTCAGTTGTGTCTTACGCAATTGGATTAATTCTTAAAACACAGCGTATTTTATCTATGCACCAATATTTGTTTCTAAACCACAGAGTTTGAACAACTAAATAACATTTATTATGAATAAAACCAGGGCTGCGGAGTTGGAGTTGGAATCGTAAAAAACGAGCGACTCCAACTACATTGTCTATAAAATGCATTTTATAGAAAATACGTATCGATCGTTACAGAATTACCACCAACCCGTATTGCGCTTATTTTCCGCCTTTAAAATTGTTAAATATAATTTGAAAGCTTCCACGAATGTTGATTTAATAAAAGCAGTGCTATTTTTAAGAAAAAAAGTAAGCAATTAAATATATCATTTATTTAAATTAAGTTTTATACATATCCTTATATGTACCCATGTGTAATTAAATTTCTTTGTACTTGTTTCATTTTTAGGTTTGCCTATAACATCTTGTTGTCCTACAAAATGCATAAATACATATGTATAATATGAGAAATTTGGCTTATTGCCGAAATGGTTAGTTGGTGCTTAACACATATAGAAAAGGTAGGAAAAAAACCTGACAAAATTATATTTTATTTAGTCGTAGCTGAGTAAGTCTAATAAGAATTAAATATGCTCCACATCCAGAACCAATGCTCAAAATAAATGCACGTACATTTTTATAATCTCTAAAAGGTATTAAACAAATGTGGTACAATTCAACCGTGAGAAAAAATGGCATTTTTTCCATATTGAATGCCAATTACTGTCGTTTTTGTTGGTGCCTTGTCAAATTTTATTGTATTTTGATTACAACAATTAACTGACTTTCACAGGAAATGAGAAAAAAATATATTCAAGACCTACAACAATTCAGTAAGAGAGTTTATAATATTATTATATTAAATGTGGGTAGTCTACTAGGATATAAAAAAAGTACTAATCACTTAAAACAAAATTTGATTACTAAAACATTAATCAGAAATAAAACAATCTTTGGATTAAACAATACGACTTTGAAGACTTTTATAAAAACCCTAAGTAATCTGAATTGTGAATGAATAAACCAGACTCCGCTTAAACGATGATGAGATATTTTTACTGCCTTCCCGGGAAGCCCCCAGCACCGCTCTCTTCGGAATTGCATTCGTAAAACAAACTCGAGAAAAAACCGCTAACTCAAACAATCAGAGATTTTTGTAGCCGAGTTATGTAAATTATGGAAAATTATTCGCCCGGTGGTGGATTTGATGGCAAAAATCTATCAGCGGTAATCGATACTTGAAAGTGGAATATCTTTTTAAAGTACGACAAAATACAGTCTTATTTTTTCCTCGTCGACTTTTATTCGGCTTGGTCTCGGATGGAAAGGATATTAATTTTTACGTTTTGCGTTCCGAATAAATTATAAGTATTTCATTCAGTCGATTTTTGTTATAATGATCATTAGAAGGGCTGATAACTTTCCTATTTATAACTGTTTCTCTGTACATCTTTGGTTATGTATTAAATCGTCAAGTATGTACGATTACTCACAAAATAGTTATCTAATGTGTACGAGCTATGGATCTTCATCAAAAAAGAGATTCATAAATGTAGAACAGTGCATAGTTTTATATGGAAGGAATTGATGTACCAAGAAACAGATCAGACTATAAAAGATGTGCTACAATAGCCAAAAGGATAAAATCGTAATGGCTGGTTCGTAATGGAAGTTCTGTCTACTGGTAAAACCTTTATTCTAGCATCAGATGAGTGTGATCTCAAGTCCGGGCAATTTAAATTTTAGGTCTTTTAGTTTGAGTTGATCTTGAAGGACCTAAAAAAATTCTTATGTAGTTTTTCTCTAGTGATTTAAAATTTATAAATATTTGGCGAGTAGACAATCATTTTGTATGCAACACATTTTTATCTTTTTTTAAATGAAAAAAGCAAAACATAATAAAGATACCGAACGAGCGCTTATTATTCCAAGAATGAACGTGGTAGATTACGACTTGACCGTGGAAGTATAGAGTAAACATATAGTGAGCTTGTGAATTGTGAATTGTGAAAAGCTTATTCTAGTAATTAATGAAATAATGCTGCTTATTATAAGGTACTTTATTTAGAATTTTCAAAAAAATCAGTTGGTGGCATTACTTTTTCCTTTTCCTTCAAAAAAAAAAATGTTGTATTTTGTCCAAAATTAGTATTGGAACGAAGTTTCATTTTAAAACGATTTTCATTTACTATTATTACTTTTTCCTTTCCAAACATCCGATCCTGAATTTGGGGCGTAATGCGAGCGAATAGGTTACCACTTTTATTGTCCTAACCCTATTCTTCTATTATTCTCTTCGAAAAAGAGAGGTTGAGTAACTGAATAACATGCAGTTATAGTAGGAAAACTTCCATCATCCATATGCTACAAATTGGGAGCGGATATGTTAAAAAAATCAATAATTTTATATGCTGATTTACGTTTTTCTGTCTGCCCAACATGTCTGGCTCTACAATAACTACACGAGTGTTTATAAAATTTATATTTTAAAGTCACTAGTAATGATTATTTAATATTTTATTTATATTTGCAGAAGACGGTATATTGCAAGTACATTGAATAATAATCCAATTCTAAGTTTTTTGACATAAAATAACTATATTAAACACAAATAATAAAAAACCTTCCAGAAAGAAATGGTTGATTTGATTTATTTAAAATTTCCGAGAAGCAGAACCGATATTAGCAACTAGCGCAATAATGAGTTCTCCAGGGTGCGGGGCCTAGGTTGGAAAATAAATTATTCCCGAGTTCTGGATTATTTCAAAGAGTATTTCTCAATGTTTTACTACTAACCGAACAGTCACTTAGAGTTGAATAGTACGCAATGAAATTTTATCTTTGAATCTATTTGTGTTGTTTTCTATGGATTCAATTTTCCCAGATTAAGATAAATAAAACAATGAATTTAGTATGATTTTCTGCTCATATTCTATTGAATTATTGAAATGAAATAGGACTCTTTTCTAATATTAAATTAAAATTGATAACTTAATTATTCCAATGGATGTGTTACGAAATGTAACACGTTTCGCTTCTTTAAAAAGCGTCTTAAGACTAACTATATCGCAAGGTTATTTATTTCTAAGCTTTATATTCTTATTTAATTTCTAGTGTGTGGCGGTAAAAATCCTACTGATTTTAAGAAAGTACCAGTTAATGATTTAGTAATTAGTTTGAAAAAAACCCACTCTACCCTTCATTTTTAGATAAATAACTTTGCGATATAGTTAATCTGAAGATGCTTCTTAACGAAGCGAAACGAGTTAAATTTAGTAACACAACCAGTGGAACAACTAAGTTAACCATTTTAATATTATATTATAAATGAATTTCTACATAGTTACCGACGAACCCATCGAAAGTATAAAATAATCAAAAAAAAAAATATTTTATATTGCATTGACGCCAAATCGGTGGCATTCGAGCTATAATAGAAAAACCATTTTGTGACATTCGAGTGCAAAGGGTTTTAAATAAAAAAAACGGTGGACGATGGATAATTTTCCGAATTACCATCTATAATAGAAGATATAACACTTAAAGAAATCGAAAGGTTTAGTTGCTACACGAACGTCTTAAACTTGATATGGAAAAAATTTTCCAAGATATTTTGAATTTGAAAGTATATAATTGGATGATAAATCCTTCTCCTGCAAATTTGGATGAGGTTGATGTAACTCACCAAAAAAAACAACTAGAACTTAAATATGACGAAGATTCTACAAACTATTTCAATGGTTCTGGTACTCAAAAACTATGATAAAATTGAAAAATGTCTGCTTTATATCCAAAAATGTGGAAAATGGTCAAACATATATTGATACATTTTCTGACCACTTACTTACCTAGTAGAATCAGGCTTCAGTGCAGTTCATATTATTATGAACAAGCGAAGAAATCGTTTAAACATCACCCAAAGAGGAGATTTTCGTATGTTCCTAACGAAAATTGAACCATACATTAAGTATTTAGTCTCATAGCATCAGGCTCAATGTTCTCATTAACCATCAAATATAATTTAAAAATGATAGTAATTAAGTTCTTGTTTTTTAATTTACAATATTTCTTCAATGCACTTATATAATTTCTCTACGGTATATATAAAGTTAGATTAAAAATTTTTTTATTCAAATCCTTCGTATTCTAGAAATGTTTGCATCCTTACACTGGATTGAATTATGTACTACGATGTTGGTGGGCGGTAAGGAAATTTTATTATAAAAAATTAGCTGTATGTATAAAAAGGTTGGCGACCACTGGTGTATATTATAATTAAATTTATTCTTCGTTTATCCGGGGGAAAGAAATCCCGTGTCACCATTCAATCATTCCGTAAAATGACACGAAGTAAGACTCAAGACGGAGCGATGCAGCGGCATGCCCCGTCTTCGCGGCGACACGTAGCATGCAGTTATTTTTACCCTCCCCTGAAAAAAATCTCTTATAGACACCCCTGGCAGACGTGGCGATAAGACTGTGAAATTAGTCGGGGGAAAGATTGCGTTAAAAGTATCATTCAGAATAACAAGTTTTTTTATGATAATGTGACTTGAAGAAATGTTTTATGTTTTTAGAATCCAACGCATAATAATTTTTGCTAATTCTAATACCAACGTTGACTGAATGACTTATCAGAATACTGGCGTCTTAGAGAGTATGTGGTAAATTTTGATTTTAAATAAAGCTTCAGTCTCCGTCATTGAGCAAAATTAATAAGTATTGATATGTGTCATAAAAAAGCCATTTGGGGTGCCCGTTTTATACAAAAAAAAGATGCTGACCACTGACTCGACGTTATCATTAAAAAATTCTAAATTTAATCTAACGATGCTTCTCAAAGAGGCAAAACACGTGTCACACCAAGCAATACAACCAGTGGAAAATTAAAGTTATCGAATCTGAAATACATGTAGTTCTTCTGCTTCTTCGATCATACTTGCTTCCTATGTAACATAATATTGCCACCACGTGGCGCATCCATGATTCCCTTTCACCCACTTATCGCTTTGCTTCCTCCCATGGTATACCAGAGTCCGCTATTCCGTCTAGTACATCCTATGGATAGTACTCGATGGTGTCCCAGGACGGTATCCCACCTATCGGAAGAAGAGACAAGCAGGATTAAGGCTCTCCGTAGCACGTGACACAGCCAGTCTCTCCATGATCGATGATGTAACATGTAATTAATTTATTACAACTTTCGTTGCAGTTTTGGAATAAGAGTAAACATACATGTACAATACAAGTCGGCTCCGTGGTGCAGTAGTTAACGTCGTTGGCTACGGCTATGGATGTCTCGAGTTCAAGTCCCGGTGTGGACAGTTTAATAAATTGATATTTTCAATCGATTTATGGATATAAATTTCAGTCCTACGAAAATTATCTAACCACTAGTCCTGTCCTAGCTCTATCCTTATATCTCTACTCTCTTCGAAAAAGAGAGGTCAAGCAACTGAGTAATAAGCAGCTCTCATAGAAAAACTTCCGTTGAAAAACTTCTGTGGCCATATGTCCCAGACTAGAAGCGGACATGGTAAAAAAAACTTACTTTAACTTACGACAAAAATTCGTTTACCATACATTTAGTTTGAGCATGATTTTTCAAGAAGGTTCCACAACAATGGGAATAATAAACTCACAAAAATTAATTTTATATTTCTAGCTATTGTTAAAAAATTTGACGCAATATTATATAAATATTCGTTGTATGGATAATTTTATACAACCTGCCTACGTTGCGAAGGCAATGTCTTCTTTCATAAAACTCTTATCTCTAGGTAGGCCAGATAATGAAACGGAGATGAATAAATAAAAGCAATGGCCTCGTAGACCCAACCTACGGTCTACGCTGACTGTAGTACTATAATAGCTACGGTCGTAGCTATTATCTGTCTACGCTCTACGTTTCGTACGAAAGATAGGGGCCATGTAATATATGGAATATGGATATACGGGCGTATGAAAGCTTAGCCATATCTTAAAGTAGGAATAACTCTGAACCTATTACATTGTGGATATACCTGCTCCAAGTATTTTACATTAAGAGAGAAAATGTTTTTTTATCAAGGTATTATTGAAATTGCCATTATTTTTATTGGTATTTGATTTGGATATATAATATGTACGCTCAGCAATACGGCAAAACAAGAAAAAAACATATTTAGCATTACGCTAGATGAAAATTCTTCATGAGTAGAAAGCTATTAACACTTTCAATAGTAGATATTTTACAATAACTTTCTCTAAGTCATTTTTTTGGTATGATTATTTAAAAACGTTAAAATTATAGTATTGTACAAAAAATTACTAAAAATTACTGTGAGTTCTGAATGCTTTCCTGGAGATCACAAACCGTTAGCAATCGGACACATGGTGATTAAAGAAAGTCAATTAGTATAAAAATTAAGTCATTGGAAAATGCTTGCGATGAGTGAAATCGGTTCTAATAATTTCATAAAATTGTGAAAGAAATACTAAAAAATTGATAATACCTTTCGACAAAAAAAAAAGTTGTCTTAAGTTGTCTGCAACGTCAAAAAATATGAAACTATTTGTAACGCATTTATACGTTTAGTTTAAAAACATGAAATATTCAAAAAAATAGTGCCAAATACATTTATTGTTATTTATTTATTCTTAAATATTTTTAGTGGTACACGATTGGGAACATAATAATTCAGTATCAGTTTACTAAAAACAAATGTTTCAAACTATAGGTTTCGTTCCCTTAACAACGACATTAGTTTATATTAGTTTTGTTTTGCGTACATAAATATATTATATTGAATTTCTCAAAGGTATGATTTCATAATGATTGCCAAATCTTAGCGGGTACCCACTATTGCGTCCACAATAATATGTAGATACCAAAGTCTTACCTTGTTAATCAAAGGATCGGTCGGTTTGAAACACTCTGAACAAGCAAACAAACAAATACACAGGCAGAACGTTGGTCTAGACAGCTCCAACAAGAAGACGCCGCATACTCTCATTTTGGCCACAAGTTGAGAAACACTGAAAATTATATGTATATAAATTAACCAAGGCATGTGTTATTGGATGGATTTCCTTTAAAGAAATATAAAACTATAATCCGAAGGAACAAGTTTACTAAAATTCATTATTTATGATATATTAAGATTTCCGGAAGCGGTTGTCATTTTTTTCGGTAAACCTTCTAATTATCACTTCACACGCTTTTTCATTACAAAACCTTACAAAATTCCCGAAAAAGGTTACCATTCACAAGGACATTTCATTTATATGAATGATTAAACTAAATACAAATAAAATTTGGATTATTGAGATTTTGTACACTTTCATGTATTTTGTCACTAACGACCCGGTTTTGCCGTTCGGTCAGTTCGAGTCCATTCGTGTGCTCGAATGCCTGACGATGCCGAAAGGCAAAACCCGGGTCGTAAGTGACAAAATACATGGAAGTGTACAAAATCTCAATAATCCAAATTTGAAATTGAAATTCCATCAAGCACCCTCAGTCGATGTCTTAAATTATATAAATACAAATACATTAAAATCAACAAAATCTTAAGTTTACCTTATTTAAGTTTCTTTTCAAATGGGATCCTTCTAGGTTTATTTCCTAATATTTCATATTGAAAAAGTCCAGCGGTATTGAGAGTTATTTAGATGTACCCATTTTCCAGATATACCCACTCCCAATATGGATCATATAGATTCGTAATAAGCCATCTAAGTAAAAAGAAAACATGAAAAATACTTGTTAATCAGTACCTAACACTTTTTTATTCTAAGAGAAAGATAGTTCCAGTAAATACACACTGTAATTTAATTTAATTCGTGAATTAAATTGTGCCAACCCTGCTGCGCATAAATGAATTGTACTCCAGAGAAATGCAGCTTGCAATAATCCGGAACATTATTCTCATCGTCTGGCAGACGTTCCTAACTGTCATATTATTACACGGTATTCTAAATTCTAAAGTGACGTTTTGCTTAAGATTAGTGTTGCCATTACAAAATACGTCGTAAACCTTATTTATTAAACCATACGTTCTAAGGTAACTGTGTACAATATGCTTATTCAAAACTTTAATAAAACGTATACCTTTAGATTAAAAAAAATACTTCGACATACGCAAATCACTTGCTATTGGAGAACCATACGTTGAATGCGGATGATGGGGTTAAATTGTTGCATCAAAACATGGGGGATCATAAATTATTTTATCAAGAAATTTTGGAAATCAATAGAGCCCAGTTAAATTCCTTGCCAATTCTGAACGAACAGCTGAACCTTCCAAACTCCCCGTTACTCTATCCTATACGTTGAAACACCAAACAGATGTCATTAAACGTGGAATGATTGTATATATTTACCCTTTCGTCGAATTGCATCCCGTCGAAACCCACAATGCTATTATAATTGTAAAATCACTGGTAACAACGATAATTCGACGAAAGGATAAATATATGCAATCATTCCACATTTAGTGGCATAGTGGCAACGGGGAGTTTGGAAGGTTCAGCTGTTCGTTCAGAATTGGCAAGGAATTAGATGCCGAAAGGCGAAACCCGGGTCGTTAGTGACAAAATACATGGAAGTGTACAAAATCTTAATAATTCAAAACATATTTTATTATGAGGTGTCTGAATCTCGACACGTACAGGCTACCAGCAATTTCATTTCAATCAAAAGCTTTTGAAAACATGCATAAATACTATTATTACTAAGGAAAGACACTGTAATATCATTGTCGAAGATTACATGAAGTTTTGAAACCATTGTAAGTTTATCAAGGGTTGTCATTAAACGATTGTTATGTGTTATATTGTTTTCTTATTCATTGCCTATTAATCAGTTATATAAAAAATGTATTACCACGACTATATTAATTTAAAGATGGTAAACTTACACAAATAAATTTAACTGTTGTAGACTTCACAAATTGCTAAACAAACTAAAGGCTGATAATGACGTCATGGTACTCTCACACGATGTAGGAATATAGGTATCTGAGTTCCTTTTTTACTTTTGTTAATTCTTAACATGAAAAATATTTAAAAAAAAAAAAAAACACTTCTACTGTTCTACTGATCTACTGTTCTCACATAAATCAGTTCATTCACTTTGTATAATCTGGCCAAACACCCATAAGAACAATTTTGAATAATCCAACATTAACCGTTCCTCGATCTTTCTACTAAATATTTTGGTCCCGTCACAAACATTATCTCGATTAACCGTTTTTGTTGCACTACATTTAGCTAAAAATGCATAACGACTAACGGATATAAAAAATTTGTACCCATTATAACCATATATATTATTAGCCATAATACTGAGAGTTCTAATCACAGGCTACAAGTATTTTTTTAATGTAAGTTTGTGCATGGAAATTTAAGAAGAATAATTCAAGACATCGACTGAGGGTGCTTGATGGAATTGTAAAATTTATAATTGTAAAATCACTGGTAATTCCATAAGAAGTTGGAAAGCGACAATTCGCCACTCTGTAAATGTTTACAAAATAAGGATTAAAGCAATTCTAGAAATTTTAACTCAGGTATCAGTGTGGCTCTCAGATGTATAATATCTTACCTCGTAAATAATATTTGTCGTATTTGTATATTCTATATAAACGTTAGACACTGTTTACTGTCTGTCAGTTTGAGTCCATTCGTGTGCTCGAATGCCTGAAGATGCCGAAAGGCGAAACCTGGGTCGTTAGTGACAAAATACATGGAAGTGTACAAAATCTCAATAATCCAAATTTAAAAAAAATATATTTTCAAGATCAAATTTGAATTGTTAAAATTTCAAAAATCAAACACCCTCAGTCGGTGTTTTAAATTATATTTTCAAAAATTTCAAGCAAGTAGCTCGGACTCCTGTATAAAATTGTAAATAAATGCCAGCAGTAGAAATTTAGCTAAAAATTGCTATTATTTGTTTACTTTGTATCGGAAATGAATTTATTGGTAACTTGTAGAGTAAATACAGTTTCAATAGACGATCAATGTAAACATGGAAGAGTTTATGTTACGTTCAGTGAAGCGCATCAAATGAAATACTACACTTGGCGAACGAATTTATTTTGTATATACGTATTTCTGTCCACCCAGTACACATGCGGTTCTAATAATGTTATTACTTATAAAAGAAGGAAATTCTCTCGATAAAATAAATAAAGCCAGGTTGTGTCACGCAGGCAAAAAAAGCACTTTTATTTACATTTATATTGTGTTAGAACACTAGTGGTTTTTTACCCGGTTTTGTCCAAGATAAAGGACGCTTATACTATTTCATTTAGATGTTGACTAGCTAATGTTGAAATTTAGTTGATAATTGAAAATATCACCATGGTCCGTACCTCCTGTAGCACCCACAAAATATAGTCCAACATTTAATAAAATAAATTATCCCATTTTCACTCTTCTCGTCGAGAGATAGCTTGTTTATCTGAATTTTACAACGGTTCGTGTAAAACAGAGAAATAAGGATTTCTCTGTGTTTTGAGTTTTATAATTTTAAATCATGGACAATTTTCAGCTCAATCTGTTAATTTTTTGAAATTTTTACTAAATTTTACAATTCAAGTATGAAAATTTTAAATATTTTTTTTATGATATTTATACTATACAATATTTAAAATTGCTAAGCAACTTGTTGCTATTTGGTATGGATAGATTGCTAAGCAATCTTCCTCGGCTTATGTCGGGTTTTTTTATTCCTCATTAAAACGTCAAAAATATGTCTTTTTCAGTTTAAGGTTAAAAGTAAAAAGTCGATCTAAAAATGACAGCCGGAATGACATGTGAAAATGTCTCGTCGCTACTGTACACCGTTCGGAAGGAGTTCTTATGATCGATAGACATACATACAAACATACAGATTTCTACATGTATCTTTTGCTTTATAGTAAAGATATTTGACAGTGTTATTATTTCACATTTTTAAAATAAGATTTTACTTTCTTTCCTCTCAACTAAAAATTTTCGATATCTAAGCGTAACTGACACTGTAAATGGTTATGTTATTATGAATTAATATATACGCAAGAGTAATAACCTGAAAAGCCGTCTTATAGGATCACGAGGCAAAACCTCGTATAGCTGTTCATATGCTATGTATATTATCAGTTAATACCAGAAATGTTCAGTTTGAAATTGGAATCCACCATTTTTCGACTCCGTGGCACGACTAGTAACGTCGTTGGCTAAGGTTACAGATGTCTCGGGTTCGATTCCCGTTGCAAACCGTTTCATAAATTGATCTTTCAATCGATTTATGGATTTCTGTTTGTGATGTCTGAAAATTCCCTCCCATTCATCCGATCCTCAAAAATAAGGCGTAGTGAGGGCGATTAGTTAACCACTAGCCCTGTCCTAACCCTATTCTTCTATTTGAAAAAATAAAGGTTGAGCCACTGAGTAAAACCAGTTCTCATAGAAAAAACGTCTGTTTAGATACCTCCATTAGAAGGCCATATGCTTCACGTTGGGAGCAGACATGGATATATAATTAAAAATTGTCTTTTTAATAATTAATTACAAAGCAATATTTTGAGAATGATTATTTTTACACCACACAAGGCGATCGGAAATAAATTTGTAAAGGGTGTATTATTAATATTCCATCAATGTATAAAGAAAACTGATGATATACTGCTAGTTACAAGGTGCTTTTCTCCTTTCAATATCTTATTGTTATATGTGCACACCTTTTGCAACATCATGTATTATAGTGTATTCCGCAACTCATGTTCCAAGAATGCATGTTCAGAAAATATTGTAGCGTTTTCATTTCATACAATATATAAACGCAACAAAGCGTTTGTGCATTTCCTGCAACATTTCACCGTTTATGTAGCAAGGTAAAATGTCTTCTTATATGGAATTTATATAAAGTTTTATGTACTTTTAAATTTCACCAAATAATTTAATAAGCAAAGCAAACATAGGTCTCTTTCGATTCATATTGCACTTTATTAACAAGGTTTCAGTTGAACACGATCAAATATTTTCATTCGTGGTCAGGTTTCAATTTAACACTGTTTTGTATTCGATATGAGTATTTGTAGCAATTATGTTTCGTACTTATATTATTATAAAGATTCAATTTAACCCTTCCGTATTCATGGTGTAACAATGAGTTACTTTGGCATTTAAATCTTTAAATTATCTATGAAATGGATCATACAAAAAATTGAAAATTTTCCTTTTTGTAAATAAAATATTTCTACATATAATTAAAAACACATTATAATTTACATCTTTTTTTGTATAATTAATCATAATTTGAAAACCTTGTCAATTTTACCATCAAAAAACACTAAATTACAGTATAGAATAGTTACAATCCGAGATGCATAACCTACCATATGCAACCGTTTTGTTTCAAACGGCACCGAGACACGTCTCAAACTTGTTCTGCTATGAAGAATTTCGGTTCGTGCGTCTCACAATAATTTCGCATAGTTTCATATATATTTCAGGTTTTACACACAAAATATGAGCTAAAATAATTACTTAAACTACATAAAACCATATGTCATGTTATGAAATGGTCATTTCACATTATGAATGTGTTTATGGTAACGAAATGTGACTGCATGGGATCTGAAGGATTTTTTTTAGCATGAAAACGAGAAGGTTAAGAATAGATTACGGAGATTTTATGTAAGAATGCACCCGTTTTGATGACGGTATTGCGCGTTCTACTCGTGTCTATGCTTCTGCTTTAGTATTTCTATTTCATCTGGGTTGTTATTCGTGCTGGTTTGTCCGCCACATATTTATTATTGAATAATATCAAGTAATTTAAATGTAAATGAAAATAAGTGTCTGTAATTATAACACATATTTCTTGCCTTGAATTATGTATATCCAGTATAAGATATCTCCTGGATAAGATATCTGGGGTGCTGCGGTTGATTAAAAATAAAAAAATAAATGTTTATTTGAATAATATTTTACTATTAACATCAAAATTATTTATGTTAAACATTACATGTATTTTTATTTCATTCTAAAATTGATTCTTCTGTCTTTTTTCTTTGAAAAATATCGCTTTTATTTAGACAGATGTGGCGCACGTGGTCAGACGCTGCACCTGCACCCAAACGCAGAACACGAAATACTGTCAATTTGGCAGTTCATATCAAGCTTCAAGATGCGAGTCCCCCCTTATATTCCATTGAAAACCATACTGCACAAAATAATGAAGATGCCACACTTTCTGATAGTAGTACCGCGGTCTATGCTAATTATTTGATGTATTGGTGCGCTGGTAAACTTTAAACGCTTTAATAATAGTGATATTTTCATAAATTATATATAAATTTATGTATATAATACTACATTTTTCTCAACTTGGGGATGCTGTAGTTCCGCAGTGCGTATGGACGAGCCGCGCATGTGTATATCTGTAACACAACACACACACGCACAACAGACACACACACAGTCTTGCTTACCTTCACTTTTTATTACTGTAACGTGCACATTGAGTGAATGCCATGGGGATAATGCATTGGTTTTTTCATTACTCACTGCGGTTTCATTTTTGTATAAACACACGTTGTAAATTTGTTTTTGAATCAATCTTTTACTTTGCATACAAATGATATATAGAATCAATTGACAGAATCTTGAAAAATACGACATACATTTTGTATGTAAAACAAGTCTCGGAAAAGAACGATCGCAACTGGATCGCAAGAGAAAAAGTATTCTTAAAATTCATTTTTAATAAGCTGGGCTGCAATAATTTATTATTCAAATTCGCTCAATTCGACCGCGCCCACTTTATGCGCTGGGCCAAATTCAAAGCAATCTTTTAATTGCTGATCAAACGGAACTTCGGTAAACCGGCCTTTGAAAAAGTTTTGGCTGGATGGTCGGAAAAATATTAATATTTAACTTTGCCAAAAGTTCATTTTGAAACGAGTGCTTGCCTATTATTTAAAACGTGGTCAAAGGGGGCAGTACCGCATCCTGATAAATGTAAAACATAAATTATAAAATCAATACAATTCTGTGCTATCTCTCTTTAGATGTTTTTCATGTTTTCTCCATGCATATGACTGCTTATGAATTTATTTTAGTGAATATTTTACAAGAATCGATTGCAATTAATTTTAATTGTCATTTAATGATGTGAAAAATGTTTAGATACTGCAAAAGTAATGATATTGAATGAAGCAGCTACGTTTCGGAAATAGGCTTAATTTGGTTGATTATTAGCATATCTCATCTACGATTTAGTCTATTGAACTGAATTAAACAAAATATTTCAACAATTTGCATTCTTACAATTACTTGTTGCTAAATTTAACCAAGCAGCTGAACAATGGTTACATTTTATACATCAGTTGATAATGCTCGTGATGAGCGAAAACGGTCGTGATATTTATAAACATGTGGAAGTGGTACAAACACCTAAAAATTGATCTTATGTTTAGATGACTTTTGGCTATTCCACTTACCATTTAAATAAATATTTTTACAATTACTTAGAACGATGTCATTTTATCTTTTTTAAGATTGATTTTAAATATTAGAATACTTACATAGATTGTTATTCATACTACATTCATAATTTTAATGTATCTTTTAATATTATAAAAATGGCATTAAGCAATGTTTTCAATAATATGGCAATTTAGTTGTTTCCAGTCCGATCCCGGCCAAAATGTCTTTATAGTCTCCCACGCTTTTGCAATAATTACAGCATCCGTATTGAGTCATAAAGTGGCCCATTATTATGTTTTAGTGGCTTTAGTGATTATATAACAAATAAGCTTGTAATATAACAAGCTTGACGTATAAATTTTAATTACTATACCAATTAAAATTTGAAGATACAGTAAATAGAATTTCGTGATTTCGTTTCCAAGAAAATTGGCAACACCGTAGAGATTTTATATCGATGGTGTTTTGGCCAATTTATGTAACCCTCAAAATTGAAATTATTCAGAAGAGAGTTAAAACTGTTTTTATCAATAACATTATAGTGTGAGTTGCGTCATGAATCTTTGAAATACACTTGGGATTATACGCAGGTAATGTCGATATAATAGTGGCTTACATCAAGTGATCAGGTCAGAATTTTTAAACGTAAAACCAATGTGACATGATTTTTCCCTTCCAAATAGTTGTCAATTTATTTTTCTAATTTACATCATTTGGCCGAGACCTGCTCTGTCGTCTTTAAAATTATAACCAATCATCAACACATTTTTGTATTTTTAAAGATTACATCAATTGGCCAAAACACCATTTAATTATTATAATAATCAGTGGCAAATAATCAGTTATTAGAGATAATGTATTTTTTGACATGCTCAAAAAAATTAGTCTCTCAGCATGTATTTGTATTTAAATGGACACATAAATAAAATTATTAGATAATGTAGTTTTAGATTAGAATATTATGTCACGAAAAATAAACTTATCCATATTGTCACTTTATCGCCACTCATATGACTTCAACCCATTAAACGCTCTTAAATCTTATATAGTATGATATCCCAGACAACTCTGTAAACGCTTTAGTGCTCGGCCAGAGTCAACGCGCAACATCGGGGCGGGCGCGGCGTTTGAAACTGAAATGCAAAATCACTCAAGGCAAGATGCGTGAACTTCCAGTCCCTGCGTATTAACGACGGAGATTGCAAAAGCATGCTATGCATTTCAAGTTTAAACGCCGCACCAGCCCCGCCGTCCCACGTTGACTGTGGCCGATCACTTATTATTATCACATATCACATGTAGGAATGAAATTTTTTCATCACCTAAGCGTCGCGGATCGCGGTGTATAATATTAAATAAAATGTTATCCAATGGACACACAGTTCCGACGTACTGGCTACTTTAGACACTCAGTATTTTAACTTCAATACCGTCATCTATGACGGGTACGATTATACTAGTACTATAATACTTTACCTTAGTAATTGTATCGGCATCTTGTATAAAATTTACCGTAATATTGTTATATAAAATTTAAATCGAGCTAAAAAAATATGTCATGCGGGAATATAATTGTGATTTTCAATTTCAAATTTGCCTTAAAATTATTAATATTTCATTTACACGTGTCAAGATACAAGGATCAATCTTTGGAATATGAAAATAACATTTTATTTTAAAGATATTATTTTGATATATCTTTCTGGCAGAAGTCTATCAAGTGCTCGCTGCTTATAACAAAGAAAGGGGATTGGCGAAAGTTGATCGATCTTTTATTTATATTATTTTATTCATACAGCTATTCTCGGGGGAGATAAAGTCTCTAACTCCACCATTGAGTGGCTGTTAACAAATAAAATATAATTTAATTTAAATACTTTTTTCCAAATATATTATATATAGCCCAGACCGGTCTATATGCGTTCTTTTATTATCTCATATCACATATAGGTATGAAATTTTCTCATGACCTAAGCGCCAGCGGTGTATATAAAATAAATTGTTGTGCAATGCACATACACACACCCAACAATACACACAGTTTCGACGTGACGCATGTACCGAGGCAAACAAATAAAAATAACAATAGCAATCAGTCCGGCAATATGGAATCTAAAGAACAAACTCCGGAAGCTTCACAATCCCGACGTGCCACTCATCGAAGCCACGCAGGTCGAACATCCAGTATTTCAATTTCAATAACGTCATCTATGACAGGCGTCCCACTATAACTAAATGATTTACGTGCGTTTTGAGACTATTAGAGTTCAAGCTACGAACATTTTTTTCTAAAAATAAAGCAAATAAATGTAAATGCAGTTATCCAAAACAAAAAAACGAAAATTATGGAGATACGATAAACTTTATCATTTAATCACTTTTAATGTGTCAATTCTGTCAATTCTTGGTGGAAAGGCATTATATTTTCATGAATATGATTACAATGTTGTTGCTTGACGTGATTAAGACAGATTCTGATGACGATTCTAACGATTAGTGCATTTCAGAGTTTGGTTGGCGAGTAACGACAGAAGCCACGTACATACAGCTATTGAATTGCGTTCGTCGAACGATACAGAAATCATCCAGTTGTTTCTTGTATGTCTATTTATACTGTCGCGTTGACTGTTTGTGATCAAGTTTCGTCAGACATTGATGAGTGTCTACTTGTTGCGCAGCGTCAGCAGAATATCGAATATTGATTAAATATTATTTGCCAATTAATAATGCTTAGTCAATAACGTTGACTTAGCTGATAATCATAATTTTTCAGTACAGGCGAGTATTTTGTACACTTCGTTATCTGCAGTGTTATGTTTCGCAACATATTTTTAAAATAAAATACAATTTTTTTGTACACCTTCCACATCGATGGCCTAATGTTATAATCCCGTAAATGAAACTGAATATTTACGTTAATATGTATATTAGACTTTTTTTTCTTCAATGTATTGTTGTGTTAAAAAATAAAAATAATTAAAATATATAATGCAATGAAATGTAATTAAATGATTGGACTTATCAGCGGGAAGGGGAGGAATCACAAAATATGAAAAAAATGGAAAGCTCAGCGGAGAAACTAGGATTAAGTTATCACAGGGAAGTGGATAAGGGTTGCCAATCTCGGTACACTTTACTTTGTTCTGTAAGTAGAAATACATGTGGTAATTAAATTTTGGGCGCCAGGCGTGAAGGTACACGCCGAATGAAAGATAATAATAATGAAAATACGGTAACCGTTAAAAAACACATTTAATAGGGATGCGGAAACCGTAGATGCACAGAATTTACATTATGAACAAATAAAACAGAAATTACACCACGAAACAATATTTATGAACAGATGGTAACGCTTGAACAAGAAAACTATTATAATACATATATAAAATTACGACCATGGATGATAAAACATCTCGGCGGCGAACTCGGATGTCCAATCTCCAGCGCGTTACCGGCACGTCCTACTCGTTCCACATCCCGGCGCGTAAGCAAGTTTTAACGCAATTCTTCGCGAGGCTTCCCCTTCGTCTCCTACCAATGACGCAGCGAGGTGCGTATCGCCGATAGGTGACGATTGTAATGTTGCGACCAAATCGTAACAATAACAACAATATTTAGTGAACATACCCAGAGTTCAGTGCTGAAAATATCCAGCTCTCTAGGCAGTGCATTAATCATCCGAACATAATATTGAAATAGAAACGGTATAAAATTACAAATTATAGGTTATCGATAGTTTTCGATAATGACACTGTTCCAAAAAATAATCATTAAAATTTACAATTCAAATCAGTTCACATGTGTATCTAAATAGAGCGTTGCGCCGAAACAGTATTAAATGGATAGTATGCTAGGGTACTTGTTACTCATTGAAAAGTTTAAATACTTTGTATTATTTTAAATCAACGAGATACGGGTTATAAAACCATTTTCGTCGAAAAGATCAGATACGTGTTTACAACATTAGGCTATTGACATGTTAATTATAATTAGTACCGGCTTTGCTCAATACGAGAGTAATTATCAAGTTGATATTAATGAAAACGATTCTGATCATTATAAACATGCGGAAGTAGTACAAACGAATTGTGTTTTATATTTGAAATATATCATTTAACTAAAGGATATCGTAACTCGCCTCATGTATATCGTTCAAGATATCTTAGTACAGACATGAGAAATGTGTTCTTAAAAAAAGACTCACAGCATATAACGGTAATATTTTTTTATTAAAAATGTGTTTGAATAGACTGAGAAGCCATGCGTTCTGCTTCCTATTAAGTTGGTAGTTTCACATTTATTATACAAAATGATACAAGGAAAATGTTTTCAAAAAAAGGCAAATACACTTCCCAGGCGATGGCTTCTTTGTTATCTGTGCAGGTGCGATAAAGAGCTTTTTTTGACTTTAAAAATGTTATTCTAGAAAATTATCCGCGGTAAATAGGCTACTACTGTAAAGCTAAGCATACATCTAGACATTCAGTGTCTAGAGCAGTGTCAACGCTGTCTACACCTGGACACAAATAAGTTGCTAGAGCGATCTAGCTAGAGCAATGTTCCAAGCGTCCAAACCTGGTTATTGGAAAATTGTTGAGACACTCATATCATTTATAATTTAAGACATCGACTGAGGGTGCTTGATGGAATTTCAATATCAAATTTGGATTATTGAGATTTTGTGCACTTCCATGTATTTTGTCACTAACGACCCGGGTTTCGCCTTTCGGCATCTTCAGTGTAGCGCAGTGCAGCAGCAACTTCGGAAGTGTACAAAATCTCAATAATCCAAATTTGATATTGAAATTCCATCAAGCACCCTCAGTCGATGTCTTAAATTATATCAATATTGCTAGTACAGCAAGATTGACTGAACTCTCATTCGTGTGCTCGAATGCCTGAAGATGCCGAAAGGCAAAACCCGGGTCGTTAGTGACAAAATTAATGATGAATTTACAGTTTTTATAATACGTTTAATACATATTGCAAAAAAAAAACCCACTTCACCCCTCTGTTCAGTCGTAAGGTGGTCACTAGTCCAGGTGTTTTTTAGACACAGCGATAAGGTTTGTCCTATTTTATTTTGTATATAATCTTTATAAACTGTCTGTTTGAATTAGTTTGAGTCCACTCGTGTTTTCGAATGCCTGAAGATGCCGAAAGGCGAAACCCGGGTCGTTAGTGACAAAATAAATGGAAATGTAAAAAATCTCAAGAATTAAAATTTACTAATGTTTCAACTGATCTTTGTTATTAAATTAAATCAATATTTTACAATGATTAAAAATGTTTTTATTGGTAAGTAGCTTTTTTTCCGCCAAGCTGTTAAGTTTTGAAGCAATTCTTTAGTTATTCACTAAAAGGTCAGGCATCGTTCTTGTTGCTGTCTGCGTTCTAGCTAAAAATTTCCATCGGGTTTGAAAACTGCTAGAGTTACTGAGACACTCACAGTCCACACTACTATTTCAGCTAGACTTACACGGTCTAGCTAGACCGCAATGACACTGCTCTATTTGACTATCCACACTTGGACACTCAGTCTAGCAACTAATTGCCTAGACTAAAGTGTCCAGATGTATACTTAGCTTTACAGATCTCAAGGATTCAAATCGCGGTACGGACAGTTTCATAAATTGATTTTTCAATCGATTTGTGTATTTCCGTTCGAAGGTATGAATGTATTTAATGTTTAAAATTCCCTCCATCACATCTTATCCTAAAAACGACGCATAGCGAGAGCGATTATCTAACCTCTAGTCCTGTCCTAGCCCTACTCTTTTCGAAAAAGAGACCTTGAACACCTGAGCGATAAGCAGTTCTCGAAGAAAACTTCATTGAGATACCTCCATTGGGAGGACATATGCTTCACACTGCTAGCGCACATGGTAAAAAAAAACCTAGAAAATGATCAATATTAATGAAATGTGGTTTTTCTCTCAATAAGTGAATATTCAGTAATATTGTAATTTTTATAAATAACTATGCATTTTTTTCACGTCCTCTCAATGTATTTTTTAAAAGCCCAAAGACTCCTAATGGAACATCTCAATGTGAGTTGTTTTATGACAACTGGATGATATTAAGTCGCTGAACCTTTTTTCGGTGAGGTTAATGATAGAAACATGTGACTTGGGAATAACTAGTATTCGTGGGTGCAGAGGGAGTTAAGTCATCACAGACGGTTCGTTGACAAATGAGAACATGACATTTTGTTTTTTATTTAAATTATATATTTATATGCAGAATGTGGAGACACATACCAAACAAAATTTAAAAGACATTCATATCATTATAAAGTATATGTTTATATACTGTATATCAGAGGTGATCACAGTTTTTTTTATGATCGACTGGTTTAGGGGTGTTCAAACTACGGCCCGCGAGCACAACCAATCAGGCCCACGGTAGTTGGCCAGATACGCCCGGTATCCAGCCGGCCATAGTTTTTTTCACACAGATAAGTAGTACCGATTTTTACAAATAATCAACTAAATTTTTTGACGAAAGGACTTAATATGATTGTATAAATCAGACAGAACTTGGTTTTCTCCTTTTCGGCTATCGGCTATCTTGACAGAAATGTCCTTGACACTTTTCCGTTAGTACCAACCGCGCGTAATTCAAAACTACAGTAAGTTGGTATGATGAGCAAGCTAGGTGTTGGGCCTTGGGACTTAGACTTAAAAGTTTGGAGACCTCTGGACTAGTTAATAAAATATTAATGGTGATTGACTGATATCACTTGTAATCGTATCATTAGAGAGCAGCAAAAATCCAATTTTTATAATTATTCAAATATGTCTTCTGAAAACAGATATTTTATACATATAAAAAATAGCAATACATAAAATCGAAATAACAAAGATAATATAATTACTTGTTTCATTTCCAAAAAAACATTAAGTAAACATTAACTGTAGTTTTTATATAGTTTATTAATTAATATGGAAAAGTTTGTACGTAGTTTGACCAATTAAGCAGTGCGTACAGAAATGCGGTGGCCGTTGAAACTAAATACGAAATATCCCCACGCCCCTCTAACTGAGCCTTCCACCTAACGTACTTAATCAATTAAATCTATTATCTTCATAACCTGCAGTTATTAAACCATCTAAAATATTTCTTTGAAATTGTGTTGTGTATATATTTAATTTATGAATAGATACAATAAAAATATTTATGTGTTTTATTTTTCCTCTGCTTTGATTTATCTCTGTTATTATTTGGCATGTTCTAATCTGTACGGTTACCAGCACAGACAACTGTATACTTGAACACAAATCCATAAATCTAATTAAAAATCACTTAAAATTAAATTTTCCGCACTGTAATACGAACTTGTGGACAACGCATCCGAATAGAAGGATCGTCCAGAGGCGTCGATCACTCAGCTACAGGAAAAGTCAAGTATCTACAATGGAAAAGTGGTATATATATTTCGGTTGACTTGATTAGGACGAACGGCTGATGATGACGATGGAGGAAGCGGTCTGTTCTGATCGAGAGTTGATTGTAGACTGTCGAACCCCTTCTCAATCTTTGTCCCGTTGCTTATCGTTCTCCAAAGTTCACACATTCGCTTGCAGACGGAATCTCAGCTTGAATCGCAGGTCTCATATTTCCCATCCATTGTGTGAAATGGCACATTTAAATGGTTGACGCTGCAATTATGCGCAAGTTGTCTAAAGTTGGGATATCGCATTTCACCGATAAGGCGAAATGCTGTTCCTAAATATACATGACGCTGTTGGGCTTTTAACTTTTACGGTTGCACGGCCATGCCTAAGATTTTTAAATGTATATTTTTATTCATTGCATCTTGAGCAATGACAATTTATGAATTTCTATCCAATGTGTTTTTTTACACAGTGGTCCCTGGAACGTACCTCCCGCGCAAAAATAAAATTGGCTGTATTCGAAAACTTCATTCATGATAACATTTTCCTTTCGTAGTTATTTTTTTGTTGAATTCGTATCGCAAGCCGCCCGTTCATGTTAAACACAAATATCTCGCAATTAAATAGTGAGTTTATTATCCGAAAAGGTTATTTGGGTCAAGTAATGTTTGCAATTCTTTTTATATGACCGTTTTTTTCTCTTTCGTAATAAATACGAGATCTTCCACTAAATAATTTACCTGCAGGGGATTTGCAGCCAGCAATTAAGGGTTGGAAACAGAGAAATTAAACCCAATCCAGCAGGGGCTCAATTAGTTGCTGGGCTAGAATAGCATTAATGTATTATTTAATAAATTAAAATTTTACTTTACACTTTGATAGCATAACATCCAAGAATGCCTTATGATATTTAATTCGGTTGCTTAAAATAAAACTCGCCAAGTCAATAATAATAGCTTAGAATATTATAGCATTTTTAGGAGACTTTTGTTTCATATTTAACAGTTTACCTTACTCATTGCGAAAACAATTAAAAAATCAATATACTTTACGTAAATCTCCATTTAAATATTGAAGTAAGTTACATATTAATTAAAAGTTAGCCTGAAGATGCTTCTTAAAGAGGCGAAACGCGTCAAGTTAGTGATAAAGCCAGTGGAATAACTAAGTTATCAATTTTAATTTTATATTAAAAATAAACTTTCACAAACTTACCAACGATTCTATAGAAAATATGTTACATATTATATACAGTACAGTTGCTTCTGAAGTGTGTCTATCAATTCCTTCATAAACTTTGCTGATACGAGGTAGCTCTGGCAGAAGACAAAACGCGGTGTCATGTATCCCTACAGTAATCTATAAAATAAATACGTATTTTTACCCTTAATATGCGATTTTAAGATCGTTTACTCATTTGTAATAAGTGGTTTAAAGATCGGCCAAAATCTATTCAACTAGAGCGTTCTACGGTGATAGAATGTTTTTCATTACTTATAATATTTTGAATTCACATCCTGCATTCGGCTCTGCATTACGGGATGCGATTACATCCTCCCAGGTAGGTACCATTGAGTGGTCAGGTAGCATTAATTGCTACGAGACCGCTATTATAATTACCGAGCTTTTACATCGACCCAGTCCAAATGGAAAGCTTTGTGGTTTTTGCTTATGCGTAAAATTTCACCACACGTACACACTTGTAAACATTAAATATAAACTATTGTTTCTCCAACTTTTCAAATAAGCCTAGTGTAATGCGGCGATATATAGTACGAGAGCTATCGATTGAAAGTTAAAAATATCCAAGTATTTAATTTAAGACATCGACTGAGGGTGCTTGATGGAATTTCAATATCAAATTTGGATTATTATATCCGCTATTATATCCTATACGTTGAAACCCCGAACAGATGTCACTAAATGTGGAATGATTGTATATATTTACCCATTCGTCGAATTACATCCCGTCAAAACCCACAATACTATTATAATTGTAAAATCACTGGTATTTCTAAAAGAAGTTGAAAAGCGGCAATTCGCCACTCTGTTAATATGGTGTTTACAAAATAAGGATTAGGGTGATTCCCGAAATTTTAACTCAGGTATCAGTGTGGCTCTCAGAGGTATAATATCTTACCTCGTAAATAATATTTGTCGCATTTGTATCTTCTATATAACCGTTAGACACTGTTTACTGTCTCTCAGTTCGAGTCCATTCGTGTGCTCGAATGCCTGAAGATGCCGAAAGGCGAAACCCGGGTCGTTAGTGACAAAATACATGGAAGTGTACAAAATCTCAATAATCCAAATCCAAGTATTTGTTTCGTATTATTATTAACTTGTGTCTTTTAGAACTGATTTTTCTGATAATTCTGCTTTAATTCAATTGAGCTATACCAAGTTTGTAATGTCTCATATTTTCAAAGGTATTTCTTCCCATCCTAGCCAAGACTTGAGTAACTGCTTATACTCTAAAATAAAATTAAAATTCATTACTTAGTTATTCTACTGACTGTGTTACTAAACGTAACGCGTTTTGCTTCTTTCAGAAGCATGTTGAGACTATCTATTAATAAAATTAGGACTGCTATCGTCTCTGTCTTACCCCTTCCCCACGTTCAGTAAAAGGAAACAACCCCACTCAAACCTTTCAATTTCAATTTTAGAATTATAATCTTTGTTTTCCTTATAAATAAATAATCTTACCTAATAAATAAATAATCTCTTTTGGTTAGTCTGAAGATGCTTATTAAAAAAGCGAAACACGTTACATTTAGTAACACAGTCATTGGAATAACTAGTGTTTTCAATTTCAAGTTACCGCCAAATCCATCGAGAATATGCTCTTACTCTTTTGGCAATAATTTTAAAATGTTTAGTTGACGCTTCTGTGCTATGGGATACGCCCAGTACGTACTGTGAATTCGTAGAGAGTGGTGGTGGGGACAAAAAAGCTAAATGTGATGCAAACACCTTTTTCGTCTAAGACTTTTCAGACTAAGAGCTTAGAAACGGGTGCCAAAGACATTGTAAATTGTAACACTCTAAAGCGAATTGAGTAAACTGTAATTATAAATAAGAGACGATTATTTGGGCCCAGAGAGTTTGACACTCTCTGGGCCCAAATAATCGCACAAATTGTGAAAATAGCAGTGTATTTGTTGCGGTGAATGGTGTTTTCCGTTTCAGGTAGAGTGGTCGTACAAATACAACTAAAGATATAAGTGACTGCCTACCTCCAACTACACTCAGCTATGAAATGATAATTAACTCATCATATTTGTTGGGTATTGTTAGGAATAATAATTAAATTGATGCAGTATTTATACAGCGGATATCATTTCGCACAATATCAATGTGAAAAGAATTTAATAATATATATGTATACGTTTTAATTAAACACATCGATAATCTCGTTCGGATTGAAATAATGAAAATCTACTTCGTAATTTATTGCCAATTAAATAACAAATTAGAGTTTTGTGTGCAGGAAATTGTTTAGTACATTTTTTTACGATATTATAATACATTTTTCTTGTACCTGTACCTTTTATGAAAATATACCACGCTTTATTTTAAGTAAGTCTAAAGAGCAGTGATTTGCCAATCTGGTCAGAAATACACATTAAAATGTTTTAACAAAATCGCTCTTGATTGACTCAAGGAGAAAGTCTCAAATATTTACTAACGCTTTTTTTCTTTATTGTATAATATATTTTACCACCATTACAGTTTGAATTTAATGAAGATTAATTGTAAGGTAATTGTTTAAGCTGAATATAAGAATAAAAGTTGAGATAAGAACAAGACATATTGTTACCTTACTACTGTCTTTACACATATTTTCCATGAGGTGTATTAAGGGTAGAAAGGTACAAAATCAACACTTGTATCTTACCCTTACGAATACAAATTCATATAAATCAATGCTTATATATTCAAAACCTTATTCTACAACGGCATTACCTTTCGACCACGACGGTCAGTATATAATACTACTGTTTTAAAACATAAAATTTTCTTGCCAAAGTATACTAAAACTGATTTGCCATTCCAACAAAATATATTAATAAATTAGTTTTATTCTAATGGATTCAGTGAAAAGAATAAAGATTTTGTTTATAAAAAATATATTCCGGTACCGGGAATCGAACCCGAGCCTCCTGGGTGAGAGCCAGGTATCCTAGCCACTAGACCATACCGGATAAGACGGTGTCAAGATATGGAACAAATTTAAAATATATTTACTAGTCACTGACCAACAACAAAATAATGTTAATTACTCAAAAAAAATAATTTCACTATTTTAAAACACAAGAGCCGCATAACTTTAATTCGTTTTATTTTATGAAATTGAATATTTTTCTCTAGTCAAAATATTTTTATATCACTAATAAATAGCCGAATCTATTTTTATATTGTGTTTTAGAAGATGTATGGCAGCTTTCCAAGACAATTATTTCATTGTTTGAAAACATTTTCAAACATGTAAAATATTATCGATTTCAACCGAAAAGTCACTTTGTGACTTTGCGCTGTTGATTTATATAACCGGTCAAATTACTTAGTTACAAGGGCTGTCGACCCCTTGAGCAAAATACCCCTTGCGATTAGAAAACAGTTGGAATTTCGATCTATCGTTTTGAATAAGGCATCGATCATCTGTTCACGGAAAAAAATCTTTTTTTAATAGGATAAAATGTCAAAGTATTTGGTTCAACAATATTTCATTAGGTAGTTGATAGCTATTTCGGCTTAGCGCCATCGTCATAATCATAATTCTGGCGATGACGTTAAGCCGAAATAACTGTCAACCACCTACCAAAATTTTGTAGAAGTAAATACTTTGATATTGTATCTACCAAGTAAATGCTAGTTCAATCAATCTTTTTTTAAATTATTTTCATTGGACCATATCCGCCTATGTGTAACATATAGCTACCACCGGATACCTCAAAAACTCCCTGCAACCCGCAAATTGCTTTTCTTCCTCGCACGATATAAAAGCATTATTCAGTTTCGTTGTACCCAACGGTCACCCATGATGCCGGAATCTTGTCGGTAGAATATTAAGGAAGGGTTCAGGATCTCCTGAAGTATCTCCAGCACATGATCCAGCCAGTTCCACCATCTCACCAAGACCAACTTTGATATTTGATTTGATTTAATTGTGCAATTAGTACACAAAGAATACATATTTTTTTTTTAATAGAGCTTTTATCATTCAAACATGTTTACATATCTATATATGTACATAAGTCAAAAAGCTTTTTTTGAAATAATTGTCTTTAAATAAATTCATAAAATTCAAGTCTATCTATTTACATACCTTAACATTTATTTATTAAACAAATCGCTTTACGAGGTTCGTTGATAGTTTTTTACCACTAATAACTGTGAACATAATTGATTTAATTCATGTTGATTTCTTAAAAATACGTAAAAAATACATGATATACCGCTGAGCTTGTTTTTTCAGACCGTTCGAAAATCTATCATACTACATTCATAGCTCAAAACAGCCGATTCTCGACTTATCACCTTTTGTCAATATTCCGACGATATTATTGAACTTTAAATAAAAGTGAAGGGTAATAGGACATTACAATATGATCAAAACTTATTAATAAAATTTAAGTATAATTTAAGACATCGACTGAGGGTGCTTGATGGAATTTCAATATTAAATTTGGATTATTGAGATTTTGTACACTTCCATGTATTTTGTCACTAACGACCCGGGTTTCGCCTTTCGGCATCTTCAGGCATTCGAGCACACGAATGGACTCGAACTGAGAGACAGTAAACAGTGTCTAACGCTTATATAGAAGATACAAATGCGACAAATATCATTTACGAGGCAATACATTATACGTCTGAGAGCCACACCGATACCTGAGTTAAAATTTCGGAAATCGTCCTAATCCTTATTTTGTAAACACCATATTACCAGAGTGGCGAATTGCCGAAGGCGAATTGCCGCTTTTCAACTCTCAAAATCTCAATAATCCAAATTTATTAATAAAAGGTTTGCCATACCTGTCTTAATATCGAATAAATCTAATACATCAAAATATATATTATCTGCCACACATGTCAATATACACCACTCAAAAAATAATATTGTGAACGTGCGATAATTTATTTCATCAGAAGTTTAATATTCAGCACCTAGAAAGCATATAGCTTTCGCATAACCCAATTGTGAATGGGAAGCTCATGGGACATCCCGCATGGGAAATTAACCATAGCACAGCTGTCGGGGGAATGACCTTTGGGTATTAACTCAGCAAGGAACGCTGCATTCAAAATAAACAACATTCTATTGAAAAAGTAATGAAACTCATCGATACAATAGATAACCGTTGAAAGACAAAAAACAAATCACTCTTTTGTCATCCCATAACTCATAAAAATAAAACTCCAATATAAAAACAGTTTTCAAGTGTTATTTATGAACTAAATAAGTTTCGTTTTAATTATTTATATGTGTGTATAAGGAAGAATTACAATATAATTAGGTTTCTTCTGAAAATAATCTATTTAAAAAAGTAACGATCGTTTGCGAAGGCATATTATTTCCGTTTTTTTATAAATTTAATTTTCATTAAAATGATAATAAAACGACCAATATCGCTTTTTTACCTATATTGTAGGGATCACAATTATCACATTAACTTCTGTCGCTTTTGGTTGAATGCTTTTTTAGAGATCTATAACGTGTTTGTTTACTATTTGAGAATACTTTCAAACAATGTGTAGTTTGATATCTGCAATTACTTTTCTTCATTATTTATATTTTTTAAGTTCATTAATCGAGTGCAAAAACACAATTAATAACGTTGTCTTATTCCAGTAAGTGAACTTTTTGCTACGGGCAGCGTCTACAGCGAAACATTAGTATTCATTTACCATCTACGATTGGAAACTCGAACGATAAGTTTAGATTAGTCGAGTAGCTTAGCCATCTTCGCAAACGACTGCATCTTGAGTGCAACTTGCTCTTGTGTAAGTGGTAATGGACTAAATGAATTAATCTACGGGATTGAATGACGTGATCGAACGTGATGCAAAGAATATGTTCGGTTGCTTCGCCGAACAATTTGTTGCAAAACGTTTTTTCAATGCATATCTAAGTATTTAATTTCTTATTCGCCATTATTTAATGAATATTCAAGACCAATTTTCAAAACTCATTATATTCTATGGAACGTACTAGGAAGCACCTTGTTACATCAGCGGTCATGGAGAAACGTTGGAACTGGCTAAGTCACGTACTTCGGAGAGCATCAATCCTGCTTGCCTCTTCTTCCGATCGATGGGATTCCGGCTTCCTGGAAGACAATTGGATAGTGTCCACAGGATGTACTTGGTGGAGCTAAGAGGCTTTGGCATGTTAATGGAGGAAGCGAAACGATTGGCAGGTGATAGGGAATCATGGAGGTGCCGCGTGGTGGCCATATCTTCACATAGGGAGCGAATATGATCTTAGAAGAACTTTTTAATTGATGGCAATTTAATTTGATTTCTTTATATTTTAAGATAATCTTGAATATTGTTTTGTATATTTACTCATTAGTCACATAAACATTTGCTTAATTCATTAGTCAATCACCATGGAAACAAATAAAAAAAAATGGTAGCACATTCAATTCTTTGATATTTGTCGGTGTCTTTAGTATTGCAAAAAGTACATTTGTAATTATTTTTATTATCATAAAATATACATTTTATATTATCATCATATATCAAATAAATATACAATATTATTTATCAAATAAAATTTCCGACATTATATTAACGTAAAAAGTACATTTTGATTAGTTATATAATTAACTTAAGCTAGGGAAGCTCAATAAAAGGTTGCATAAATGCATTTGAGAAGCAGTTCTCTTTTGTCTTCCATTTCAAATTAAAAAGGTCAGTAACGACTGTTAAAAAATATGGAATGAGCAAGATCACAATACATTTAACCTAAGTATATTTTTTTTATATTTTCCATGTCCTCTCCCAACGTGGTGCATATGGGTTCCTAATGAAGATATCTCAACAGAATTGTTATGAGAACTGCTTGCTACTCAGTTGCTTAACATTTATTTTTTCGAAGAGAGTAGGGATATAAGGAAATCGCTAGGACAGGACTAGTGGTTAGCTAATTTGCTATCGCTACGCCTCGTTTTTGAGGATCGGATCGGTGGTAGTTTTAGACATCACAAACACTAATACTGCAAACAGAAATCCATAAATCTATTGAAAGATCTATTTATGATACTGTCCGCAGTGGGAATTTAACCCGAGACCTCCGTAGCGGGGGACACTTAGTATAAAGGTAATATAAAATAACTATATACATGAACAAATCGAGTTACACGTTGCCGTCATTCAGAAAGTATTTAATTTGAAATGTGAATTATTTTTCGCATTCACAGTGAATCCCAGGAATGATATTTAAACAATCCGAGGATTACGGAATTGAACAATGAACTGGGGTCACGGTATTGGAAGCTCTAATCAGCATGTGTACAAAATTTTAATTCATTTATTTATGTTTTTATTCTTGTCTCTCTTGCCTTAGAACCACTTACGGTGCATTAGTTTGTGATTGTAAATTTACACTCCATGATCAATAAAACAAGAGCCTGGATACTGAGGTGCTTAATTCGATAATGCTTGAGAGTCCCCGTAGAAGGTGCATCTTTGGCAAATGTCTGTTTCCATGCATAATGCACTTAGCGTGCACTCAGACCTCAACAATGGCCAGTGGCTGCAAATCCGCCAGAAATCATCGTCACTTAGGATAACTACTAACTTACACTGCATTCTAAAACTTTAAGCACATGCGAGATTGGCACAATTCATCATAAATGTATGTCCATGTTGTAATACTTTTTAAAGTTTTAAGAAATATTTATAATTATATATTTGTGATTGTTAGGGATGTTTTTTGATGATGTCCCTTGAGTGTTGTGTGAATGGTTTTAATTATTGTCTCCAATCTCGGGATTTTCTAATTAGCTAAAAAATCGTTTCGATATCTGCTCCCAACGTGGAGCATACGGTCTCCTAATTCAGGTATTTCAACAGAATTTTTGTATGAGAACTGCTTATTGCTCAGTTGCTCAACCTCTCTTTTTTCGAAGATAGTAGGAATATAAGGATAAGGCTAGGACAGGACTAATGGTTGGGTTATCGATCTCGTTACACCCCGTGAAGATCGTATGGGTGGAAGAGTTTTTGACATCAAAAACACTCAGACTTCCAACAGAAATCCATTAATCGATTGAAAGATGAATTTATGAAAACCGTCCGCACCGGGAATTGAACCCGAGTCATCCGTAACCGTAGCCAACGACGCTACCAACTTCGCTACGGACGCCGACAAACTGATGATAGGCATCCGTTATGGTGATATCTATTAATGATAAAATATATCATTTACATTGTATACAGATATCAAATTTGGATTATTGAGATTTTGTACACTTCCATGTATTTTGTCACTAACGACCCGGGTTTCGCCTTTCGGCATCTTCAGGCATTCGAACACACGAATGGACTCGAACTGACGAATGGACTCGAAAGGCGAAACCCGGGTCGTTAGTGACAAAATACATGGAAGTGTACAAAATCTCAATAATCCAAATTTGATATTGAAATTCCATCAAGCACCCTCAGTCGATGTCTTAAATTAAATATTCAAGTATTCATGAAAAGTTTATTTCAGATACGTAATATAATTAGTTCTTGAATAATCCAATAGATTTTTGTCTTTAGATTGTCAAGGTATTGTCAAGGTAATGGTCTGAAAACATAACAAATAAAAATTCATGTCATGTATAAAATTTTATTTTCACTTATTTCCAACCAGTCAGAAAATCAACACTTAAATCATATGAAAGTAAGTTCTTCGTGATGAACGGCAATCGTTTTTGATAGTTATTAGAAACATGTACGACGTTAAATTATTAAAAATATAAACAAACATATAATTTACTAGCGTGAATATATTTTCGTATTCATGTTTTGTATGGTGGCTTAACTACAATTCGGCGCAACGCTCTATTTAGATACACATGTGAACTGATTTGAATTGTAAATTTTAATGATTATTTTTTGGAACAGTGTCATTATCGAAAACTATCGATAACCTATAATTTGTATTTTTATACCGTTTGTATTTCAATATTATGTTCGGATGATTAATGCACTGTCTAGAGAGCTGGATATTTTCAGCACTAAACTCGTGGGTATGTTCACTCAAATATTTGTTCGTTGTAAATTAATGATGCTTTGTTTTTTTTGTATTTAATAGTTTATAAAAAATGTTTATTTTCGTTATTGTTTTTATTAATATTATTGTTTTCAATAAGTATTATTATTGTTGTTATTGTTACGATTTTAGTCGCAACATTACAATCGTCACATATCGGCGATAAGCACCTCGCTGCGTTGTTGGTAGGAGACGAAGGGGAAGCTTCACCAAGAATCGCGTTAAAACTTGCTTACGCGCCAGGATGTGGAACGAGTAGGACGTGCCGGTATCGCGCTGGAGATTGGCCTAGGACACCCGAGTTCGTCGCCGAGATGTTTTATCATCCATAAGGTCGTCATTTCATATATATGTATTATAATAGTTTATTTGTTTAAGTGTAACCATCTGTTCATAAATATTGTTTCGTCGTGTAATTTCTGTTTTATTTGTTTATAATTTAAATTCTGTGCATCTACGGTTTCCGCATTCATATTAAAGGTGTTTTTTAACGGTAACCGTATTTTCATTCTTATTATTTTTTCATTTGGCGTGTGTCTTCACGCCTGGCGCCCAAAATTACGACCCTGGTTTCGCCTTTCGGCATCTTCAGGCATTTCGAGTCCATTCGTCTTCTCGAGCGACAAAATACATGGAAGTGTACAAAATCTCAATAATCCAAATTTGATATTGAAATTCCATCAAGCACCCTCAGTTGATGTCTTAAATTAAATATTCAAGTATTCATGAAAAGTTTATTTCAGATACATAATATAATTAGTTCTTGAATAATCCAATAGATTTTTTCTTTAGATTGGCAAGGTATGAACAGATTTTTTATTTTTCAATGGAAAGAAATACTATCTTGTTTTCAATAACGTGTAATTTATATTTTTCTTGAGAAAATGCACTCAAAACCTACGTTTTGCTTCCATTTGAAAGCTATCCACCTATGTCGTCATTTCGAACCACAGCTTTTTTATGTGTTTGTTTGTTATCGTGTTGACCTGTTCAGTGTTCGCAGTTATTTTAAGATTATTACTTTGCTATTGTCAGACAGCCGCTTAGATATTGCCAAGACTGTCGGTTTTTACAAGACGTAGAAAATAACAAAACATACGTCACCCTCTGTTTTCTTACAATAGTTCCACTGCGGGTTAATATCCTGATAATGTCAACCTCTAAAATTGATACAAGAAATATTATCAATGGTTAGTTTGTACGGGGTAAGTTAATAAATCCAAGATGTGTACAAAACGCTCAGTAGTTGAATTAAACTGTCAGTATTTCAAAGTGAATGCTAACATAACCAAGATTAAGGCAAGATTTTTGTATTACCATGTTTGCTCCCAATGGCAAGTATATGAAATCCTAACTGAGCTTTTGTCAACAGAAGTTGTTCTACGAAAACAACCATTTACTCAGTCACTTGATGCTTTTTTCAGAGAGAATAACGACAATGCTATAATTTAAGACTGAGCGTGCTCGATGGGATTTTAATATCGAAATTTAATTTTTGAGATTTTGTACATTTCCACGTATTTAATACATGCAGCAAATACATTGAAATGTACAAAATCTGACCGATTCAAACAAGGCTATGAGTTGGCTTCTCGCTCTAAAAGAGGATTTAGGATCATAAAAGGGTGGGATGGAATTTAGGCATCACGGAAATCCATTCGTTTGAACACAAATTCATAAATCGGCTTCTAAGGTCTAGTGATAAGAGCTGTGAGAGGCCTAACAAGGTCAATATCAGTTTTAGATTTCTTCATTTTAAATTTTTGATAGGGTAAGCTATCAAAATATTTAGTTCTACAAAATTTCATTATGTACTTGATAGCTATTTTGGCTAGAGCTACACCTAAACTTATTTTAGCTTGGCTATATACCGTTTAGAAGAGATAAACACTATCACGTCATCTTACATACAACTAATAAAAGTTACGATTTTAGAACACGTGAGATGACATGATATTATCTATCTCTTCTAAGCCGTACATATCGCTAGTCTAAAATACGTCTAATTGTAGTTGTGACGATGGCGTTAAGCCGAAATAGCTACCAAATTCGAATTGTTAAGATTTTGTACATTTCCGTGTATTTCGTGTCTAACGACCCTGGTTTTGCCTTTCTGCATCTTCAGGCATGCAAGTACACAGAGAATGGACTCGAACTGACGATGTCTTAAATTATAAACACTTTACCTTGTTAAAATGAGAATTCTACCTAGTACTGCCTAGAAATTTGTGATCTTGGAGTAAGTTAGTTAATATTTGGCGCATTGACTGTCAGCTGTAATGCCAGATGTTTTTTTTTAATTAAAAATATATTTATATTTTAATCATTTATGATGCACTTGTTAATGTAATTCGTACTTGTATGCACAGAAAACTGCAAACGATGACGTTAACCGCTTGGCTACAGGCCTGATTAAATAAAAAGTTACATACTGCTTATGCATTTAAATACTCACTAAATAATTAATTGGAAATATTTATATACCAACGATTTTCGTCGTAAGATTTCAGTTGTATCTTAACTGTTAAACGCAGTTTGCAATCAATTCTAAAGTCTATTCAAACCGAAATTGCATACTCGTCTAAATTCCCTGAATATGATGTAAGACCAGAACCCAGCCGCATGCGAGCTATTGAATACCTAGCAGCCCAGAATGCACTTGCCACAGAGCATATGCAAATTCAATCGGTTGCATTAAATTGGCTTGGATTATAGGATTCATTCTCATATTACAGGCGTTGGAAAATGCTCAAAATTCATTGTTATTATTGTAGGCTTTCCAAAAGCACTTCATTGAATTTTAGAATGAAGGTATTGCTTTTTGTGTAGAAAGCGATTTCATTTTGATAGCAACGATTTGAATGACTGTATCGCACCCCTGATCTGATTGACCAGTGATTTCTGCGGACCCTCAGGTGTCCGTATCACCAGTGAAGAAGTCTGTAGCAAATTAAAAATAATTTGGGGGCTGCATGGACAATTTTGTGGGATCCGCGAGAGGTTTAATATAAAAAAAATATCTGTGACACATTTTCATTATTATGAAAATTGAAATAAATAATGTATCCATATACAAGAGCAATTTGTTTAATAATCCACAATTGAGGAGCGAAAACCAATATCTGAACAAGATACCACAAATTTCGGTTACAAAAACAGATAATAGTTTTATGTCCTGCATTATGGGTCACTGTACAGAGGCTGTTGATTTTTTTCCCGTCTTCCTATTTAATAGCACTAGAAACAACAAAAAATTTTATTTGCATTTCATTTTTAAATCACCATTTAGCATTCAAAACATCAAATTTAAATTTATATATTTTTTATTATGTAGTTATGTATTTTTATGGGCATGGGCATAATAATTTTGGGAACCACTGTTTTATACTATGACAAGTCAAAAAATGGCATGCTTAGATAGTTGGATTATAAGACTCAAAACCTCTCAACTAAATCTCAAAGGGGTCATTTTTTTACATGTTTTTCGATCTAATCACTGTTTATTTTAATATATATTTTTTTATACCAGCTAATAACTTCTCTGTCGGCGTCCGTGGCACAGTTAGTAGCGTCGCTTGCTACGGTTACGGATGTCCCGGGTTCAATTTCCAGTGCGAACGGTTTTCATAGATTGATCTTTCAATCGATTTATGGATTTCTGTTCGTAGTCTGAGTCTTCCCTCCCACCAATCCCATCCTCACGGGGCGTAGCGAGAGCGATTAGCTAACCACTAGTCCTGTCATAGCTTTATACTTCTATGCCTACTCTCTTCGAAAAAATAGAGGTTGAGCAACAGAGTAACAAGCATTTCTCGTAGAAAAATTCTGTTAAGATACCTCCATTAGGAGACCATATGCTCCACATTGGGAGCGGACTTTTAGACCTTTCTATTATAGTACGTCTCTCCTAAAAGTCCACCATTTTGTTTAATTATTCATCACTTATCTTTTTTTAGCTATTTAATATTACTAATTACTTAGAATATATAATATAAGTAAAGATAAAGACGCCTGATGGATAACGAGACAATAATCTTTCTAAAGAAAATCACGAAGCGTAGCGTCAGTCAACTGATTTATTTAGCTAATTTAAGGCATACTTGTTACACGTAAGAACGAAATACAAAAGGATTGTACTGCGTAGACTCTACGTCGTAGAGACTTGTGTGTTAAGACGTAACCCATTTTAATCATTCCAAATGTAATTAACTAATTACAAATTCAGAGGGTTAATTAAAATCAAGTTCGCCAAGAGTAACTGGCAGACAGTTTTCAGGAATTTATGCAAAATTTTAATTTTACAAAGGCAAATAGGTAATATCTTTAAATAATTATTCCTATTACCTTTACTTTCAAAAATATTTCATCAAGGGGTATGTTCTATTGCGGAAGTACAGACTAATAATCTTTGTTGGCGTGGATGAACCCTTCTTGATTGAATCAGTCTTATCGAACCATGCTGTTAAGTTCTTGAACGGTCTTCGTGTTATTTTCTTTAGTTAAAAAAAACTATTTATAGCATAATATCCAATTGTAATTATTTAAATAAATAAATTTACAGAAAACTGGTCCGCCCGTCAGACAGTCGATGTACAATATATTATTTGGGGACATTTATATTATGTTAAAACGTTCGCAACCCCTGAACTAGGGCATCCAATCGTGGACCTTTTTTTTTGTATCACGGGACTGGTCGTCAATTATAATTTCATGTATATTTTAAACTGTATAATTATTTAACACTTAATTTTTGTCCATTATTGATTCAATTGGAATGTATATATGATTTAATACTTTTTAAAAACCATATTCGGAGCATATGGCCATCACGCGGTTCCTCCAAGCTTCTCTGTCTCCTGCCAGTCAACTCGTTTCTTCCCAGGTCATCCCAGTGTCCCGTAGCTCCGCCGAATACATCCTATGGATGGTCATCAGCAGCCTTCAGGGCGATGGAATCCATCTGTTTGGACGATGAGACAGGCAGGATTCAGAGGTTCTCCCCTGGGGCATCCGTAGCACGTGTTCTAGACAGGTCCTTGGTCGCTTTTTTATTTTTGACATAATAAGAGGCTGGTCCGTCCGCTCTCTTACCTCTGAGTTCCTGACAAAATCAAACCACCGTACCCGTATTATTATAAAGCACGATATACGGTTACCCTGTACCTTAGTGAGATGCCATGACTCGCAACCGTAAAGCAGCACCATCAGAATGCTGGCGTTGAATAAATGGCACTTGGTTCTGACCGAGTACAACCGTGACTCCCAGACTGTCCTCATTGAATTAATGGTTGCTCCAGCTATCCCTAATCAGATTGCGAGCTCTTTACGCCGATTGCCATCCCTCGAGTACCTGAAGCAGTTGAATCTTTCTATTTCTTGCCTCGTGCTCGTCAGAGTGTAGTCTGGATCCAGACAGAAACTGTTGCAAATCACATTGGTTTTACATAAACGAGTTGCTCTGCAGCCTGTTCATTGTTTCCTGAATACCCTTGACAGATTTGTCAAATTCGTCAGCATACTCAAGGTCACCTAATCTCAGATTAGGGGCAATGGCCACACCTCGGTCAGGTGAAATTGACTTATGTCTGTACTGTCTGATCCCGGTTTAGACCCCAAACTAATCTGTCTTCAAACATTTTTAGGTATTGAAATATTTTTTTAAATTATTCAGGCAGCCATTTACAAAAAAAAAAGAGAGTAAAATAGTTTGATATTTTATTTGATTGATTGCATGGTTAACGTAAGCTTTATCAAATTGTATCCAAGAAGAAGCCACGTCCTTTAATTCGACTTAAAAATTTGTCATCCATCCATTTAAGAAGCGGCATTTGTCGTCCATTTCGAATTGCTTGAAAACGGTTGTTACGAAATAGACAACAATACATTTATAATAATTATCTATGTACATGAACAAACTGAGAACTGAGGTACACGTTGTAGTTAATCAGGAATAGGAACATTTTTTTTACGTTTACATTGAATTCCGAAATCCCAGGATTATGACAATCCTGGGATTGCGTAATTGAATAATTGACCGAAATCCCAGGATCAAAAGCACTAGATACAACGCAAAATACATATTTTTTTATTATGTAATCGATGAGGTTACAAAAGGAAAACACTTACCGTTAAAGTTCACGGATGAACTCGAACTGACAGTGACGAAACAGCGCATGTCGTTTATATAAAATAAGAATTATTATCACAATACAAAGTCATTCTCGTCTCTGCACCCGACCTGAGCACATCACCAGCTGATCTCTCAAGCCGCCTTGCTGACTTTACGGACTACCGATTCAACTGACTCTGCCAGTACACCGCCTGCCGTCGCCGCCTTTCCTGCCAGCGCCACGAAACAAACTTTGCACTCTCAATAAGCCGCCAGCCGAAACTCGCAGCATAAGCCAGCCATTGCCGAAAACTAGATTTCCGATCGAAATTTTCGCCGCATCGCAGCCGCTTTTTGCCGAGACTACAGCCAGCGCCGCAAATTGATTGAGTCAAAGCCCATCGCCGCCAGCACTACAACGCCGCACGCACGCAAATCGTATTCGTATCCACGACGAGAAACAACCCGTGATAGTGTGTAAGCTTACTCCGACAGACCCGCGGTTATTTACCGAGTGGATAGTCGTTGACTTAGCCGAACCACAGTCCGGGCTTCTCCTTCGCTATCGCTATCGCATTCGCTTTCGCCATCGCTATCGTTTCTTCTCACTAACTCTGTCTCTTTCAGATACCCCTCCCTCACACCCTAGATCCCACACCGCTACCGAACCAAACCGAAGTTCAACCGCCATGGCTCTCCTTACGATGTCGGACATTGAGGCAACTCTGGCCAGCATGTCGAGGGATGAGCGCTGGATGGATGACTCGGACTTCGTGAGCCATCCTACATCTCCAATGGCTAAATTAAAAGCCATTATCAAGCCCGACAGCAAAGGGCGGCAAAACTTGTCGCCTTTTTCCATTATGATGATGCTACAGGTGATAACGTCGGTGTTCCTCTCGGAACAGAAGTCCCCCCCGAGAGCCAGCCGGAGCCGCAGCGAGCCGCGACTACGGAGGAAACGCCAGATCCTGCCTGCATCCGGAGACACGATAGATGCACTCGCCCCGACGCAGTACGAGAGCACGTCGGACTCCGAAGGAGCTACATCCCCGCCGCAGACCCCAGCGATCAACCGGGCATCCCCCGCAGCCCATCTATACGACGGCGGAGAGGATCAAAGAAAACTGAGTGGACGCAAGTCGTCCGCCAAAAACGCCCCCGGGACCCGCAATCGCCTCTCGCATCGACCAGCGCAGTATCCCCACCGGCACAGCGCAAGCGAGCGGATCCCACCCCAACTACGACAGACAGCACCGCACACTTGAAAACAAAAATTCCGCCGATCATCTTGCACGACAAGAGCCATTACGTCACAATATACAAAGACCTCACACTGGCGGGAGTAAAAATCGCCAGTGCAAAGGACTTAAAGAAGGCGATCAGAATAGAGATGGGCTCTATTCCTGAATACAGAAAGGCCATAGCATTCCTGGATGGAAGAAATATCCCCTTCCACTGCTACGCCCTACCGGAGGAAAAACTTCTCAAGGTAGTCTTCCGAGGAGTCTCCGACACGGTCTCGGAGGAGGACATGATGGCGGACCTCCTTGCTAGAGATTTCCCGGTCATCAAGGTGCAGCGGATGCACAAGGGACAGGCGCGAACCCCGATACCGATGATGCTGGTGGACGTGGAGAAAACCAGCAAAGGAAGGGAGATCTACGACGTGACACGTCTGATGGGTCTCAACGTCAAAGTTGAGACCCTCCGAAGGAAGGTGACACCGGGACAGTGTCACAACTGTCAGACCTTCGGCCACTCCAGCAGCGGATGCCATGCCCCGCCCAAATGCATCCGCTGCGGAAAGAACCACAAGTCCTCGGACTGCACCCGCTCCCGAGAAGACGGCCCCGCCACCTGCGCCAACTGTGGAGGCTCACACCCGGCCAACTACAGAGGCTGCCCGGAACACCCGGAGTTCGGCAAACCGGTCCGCAGAGCCAGGGACTGGCCTCTCCCCCCATGGACTCCAGCCACCGTCAACAACACCACAGCAGCCCCCCAACACCAACAACAGCAACAGCGACCACAGACTGGCAAGCAAGGTGCTACCGTCCAAGCGCAGCAAGGCGCACCGGCTCAGCACCCTCAAACCCAGCCAGCCAGACGCCGCCGCCGCAACCGCAGACAAAACCAGAAGCTCCAGACGACCGCCCAGAACCAACACCGAAACCAGGGAGCGTGGCAACCAAGGCCACAACCCCTTATGGACATCCAGCTGCGACCAACCACGCAGCACTACAGTCGGGTGAGCCAACCTTCCCTCCCTCTCCCTCCCACCCCCCAGATCTCACTCCGAGAGCAGGTCCTGGACAACCTCATCCGAGATGTTCAGAACGCTCTCACAACGTTCCATTCTGCCCACTCGGGCATGAATGCAGTGCTCGCGAGAGCGAGCGCTGAACTCCAGACTCCGTTTGCGGCCCACAATGGCCAATAACCGCAAAATAAATCCCACGTCACTACAGATATCGTTCTGGAACGCCGCCGGAACGATACGTCACGACCGTTTAGAAACGCGTCAATTTCTCCAGGCTCACAACATCGACATTTTCCTTGTCTGTGAGACCTTTCTAAAGCCCGCGGATAAGATTAATTTCCCCGGGTACACGACATACCGCAATGATCGTACTACGGGACGCGGCGGCGGAACCGCTATCTTTGTAAAATCATGCATAGAACACTGCGAAGCGCAACCACGTCCGAGTAATCTTCCGTCTCAGATAGAAGCAACCGCGATAGTAATAAAGACCAAAACGGGGGTCTCGTAAACTTCGTCTCGATCTACGCACGCCATCAGCGACTTCCTAACGGCAGCAGATTTAGACAATCTGCTAGACCCGAACATCCCTCGACTATCCTCGCCGGGGACTTTAACGCAAAACACTCGGACTGGAACAGTCACCTAACAGACGCACGCGGTAATCTAATTAGCAAATTTGCATTAGATAAACACGCAGTCATCGCGGCTCCGCATGAGCTAACCTACTATCACGCGCCCACGGGCGCGGGTCACATCATAGACTTCGCGATATTAATCGATACGATATATATCACGGACATAACGGTCTCACAAGAGCTTAACTCTGACCATCGACCGTTACTTCTCTATCTTTGCGATCCGCTCGATCCTCTCGCAATCACCCCAAACACCGCCCGAGCGCGAGTGAACTGGGAAAACTACGAAACACACATCGTAGATAATTTAACGACCCCAAATCAACTATCGAATACGCGCGATATCGATTCCGCTGTAGAAGCTATAACGGATCATATTCGCGCCGCGACTGCCTCGGCCACGTCCCTTATCCCCGCGGACGGACACAGGCCCGACGTCCCGATAAGTATACAAACGCTTATCACGGACAGAGACAACGCCAGAAGAGAATGGCAACGACACGCGAACCCGAACGCTAGACGGGAAAAAACCGACTAGCTGCGCTGGTTCGATTAAAAATTAGAGACCACCACGACTCAATCATTTCAACAAAGACGAGAGAGCTAGAAAAAGGAGGAAGGCCATTCTGGACCCTCAGTAAATTGCTACGGTCAAATAAAACCCGCAAACCGCCCGCTTCTTGGCCAGAACGGTCTGGTTTATACGCGGCAGAAGACAAAGCCGAACTATTCGCGGACTCACTCGAACGTCAATTTTCGCCGAACGACTTCGACCCGACGAATAGAAAAATTCAAACTCACATCGATAGAATTAATTTTCAATACGCGCTATTTTGCCGTGAGATCGCGGACGCGAGGACGGGAACCCCTTAACACGGCTTCCCAACCACCCGCTCCGATTGACCCCGCCACCACGGACGAGATCGAAAACGCATCAAACGACTCGCAAACCGGAAAGCGCCCGGAAATGACGAGATCAGCCACAATGCGCTCAAACACCTACCCGCGAACGGTGTGGAGGCATTAACAAAAATTATCAATGCGTGCCTAGAGCTCCAATACTTTCCCGCAAAATGGAAAGTGGCGGATGTAATCCTCTTGCCCAAACCCGGCAAAGATCACTCGAAACCGGAAAATCACCGGCCGATCAGCTTGCTCCCGTCAATGGGCAAGCTGTTAGAAAGAGTTATTAAAACCCGATTAGAAGCAACCGCGAATAATCTCAAACTCATCCCGGACGAGCAGCACGGATTCCGCGCAGCCCATTCGACAAATCACCAGTTACTTAGAGTAACCGAATATATCACGGACGGTTTTAACCGCCGTCACTTCACCACAGGCCTGTTTCTCGACATCGCGAAAGCCTTCGATAAGGTATGGACGGAAGGTTTGATAGTGAAGCTGGACGAGGCCGGCCTCGATACGCCCATGCTGACACTGTTAAACTCTTTCCTAACCGACAGACGGTTCCGCGTTAAATTCAACGGGATTAAATCATCCATCCGCACCCCCACGGCCGGCGTACCGCAGGGGTCGGCCTTGTCGCCGCTGCTGTACAATCTTTATACGCACGACATCCCGCTACCGGAAAGCGGCGCGCACACAATCGTAGCGCAATACGCAGACGATACGGCGATCCTAGCCAGATCAGCCAACAGAAACAGAGCCTCTGCACTCGTACAAGGTATGAGCAATAAGATTTCTCTGTGGTGCGATAACTGGCGGATAAAACTCCACCCAGAGAAGAGTGCGGCGATTACGTTCAGCCGCCGAAATAATCGCCACATCCGTAACCTCCAATCGATCCGCGTCCATGACACGGTAGTCCCGTGGACCAAGACGGTAAAATACCTAGGTCTCACGCTGGACAAGCGGCTTAACTTCCACAAGCACATAAATGCTAAGCGGAAGCAAGCCGCACAAGTCACGGGCAGACTGTACCCGATGATAGGCAAGAGGAGCAAACTCGCCATAACAAGCAAGCTGCTCCTCTACACCGCGATCACTAGGCCGATTATGACGTACGGAGCCCCCATATGGGGCCACACGACCGCCAGTCGGATTAAAATCCTGCAAACGATCCAGAACAAAACGTTGCGCACAATCGCGAACGCGCCGTGGTTTGTGCGTAACACGACACTACATAGCGACCTAAAAATAGACCCCTCGTGGACCACATAGTGAAGCTGTCGAAGAAATTCTACAGCGACATGAAAGGCCACAATAATCCGACCATCAAATCTCTTCTAGATTATGACGTTAACGTTCCGACAGATTTTGTAAGACCCCGCAAGGTCCTTTTACTTAAACCCCCCTGAGTCCTCTCCTCCCCCCCTACAGCTCATCTGACTGACGTGCGGCTTGGACCGGAACCAGCAGAAGAAAGAAGAAGATGACTCCACGACTCCGAGGAGAGAACATCCAGACCGTCTGGGACATTGATCGCTCGACCTCCTCTCGAGGATAAATAATAAAAAAATTAAGAGGCCAAAAGAATATGTCAGCGTTGCACAAACATGTGCAACCCCAAAAAAAAAAAAAACGACAACATATATATTAAAAAAAAAAAATATATAATATATATAAGCCCACATTTCACACACACGATCAGCTCGAGGTTACTGAATCAACGATCAATGTCACCACCATCAAGATTTTCACCACCCACACAGAGACCTACACCCATAACACTAAAACTCCCAGAGATGAAAGGAGAAATAGGGCCTAGCCCGGGAATCCTACACCTAGTGTAAATGCTATTCATTATTCATTCAATACAAAGTGAATTAAATAAGGTTTGTATTTAATCAAATGAAAATGACACTACTTGAAACAGATTTTCATATATTATAAAATATCTCCTATGTGTGTACTTTCATTATAAACTACAATACTAAATTGCCAGGAGGCCGTGCCACCTGTTAATATTCTCACACTTTAATTTACACTATTTAAAGCTAGATAGATAATGTGTGTGCTATGCGTTATATACAGGTATACAGATAATTCAAATAAATATTATGCTATCATAAAAATATCACTCCGCTAAGGATTAACAGTAAACAGTATTAAAGACAATAAATTAACTTTTGAAAGCAGTAAAATCAACGTTTCATCTACTTTTTTAATTTATATTAATGACACTGAGTATACTCCACCAAATTGCATTTTTGGTAATCCTCGTCACAAGGTAACACGCAGAAAGTAACTAATTTGTTTGTGCAAAGCTCTATCATTAAAAAGCTCGTTTATCTCGGGCACCCTAATATTTTGTTTTTAAAAAAGCCTGCAAATGTCATCCGGCACCTTGCCAAATTGCAAGCTTTTATCACTGCGGCTATTCAACACTATTATAAGTTTGTGCATTTACATTTCTTTGAGGACATAGAACTTTTGTAAACAACTAATAATAATTGTAAAGTACCAAAAATGATACCTTTCTATAGTTATTTTTTTTAAATGATAGTTTTAGAAGAAAACTAAATAATAAAAACGTTTTGTTTTGATTTAACGTGCATACGACGACTGTGAAAATATTGTTTGGACCTAACATGTTTTAAGGCAGTGTCCCAAGAAGTCTCAGGTGTGCCACGACGTACGAAGACAAATTAAAACTGTGGACAAGACAAGTTAAAAACTTTCAGCTTAGACGCTTTGGTTTTTCTAAATAGAATCAAAAAACGAGAGCGTCCAAAGATGACAGTTAAGAAATTATGTTTTGCGATAATTCTTTCTAAAAATCAATTGTATCATTCGCAATGATAATAAATTTTTAACATCTGTATACCTACATCACATATGTTAATAAAACAATATTGTTTATTGCTACCTACACTAGGATTTTTTTTATTCATAATATGTATCTATTAATAAAATACATTACATTTTTTAAGTCTTTTTATTTGGAGTGCCGCGGAACAAATCCTCATTCCCCAGTGTGCCGTGAGGTACAAAAGTTTGACAGACATTGGTTTAACGGAACAGTCCAGCTAGACAATTTCTTTTTTGACCATACTTCTCTTTCAAACTTTTGAGACGTTTAAAGAACGAGCTCGAATTGCGTATTTACCACGGGGCGTTTCATATTTGTCGTAATGATTTATTTCGAACAACTGAAGAGTCTACAGATGCTTATGGTGAGCAAAAGCCCATACTGAAGCAGCGTACACTATGATTGGGCAAGTTATTGATGTATAGAGGAACAACTTGCTTCTGAGGGTAAGTTCACTCCTCGTATTAAGCATAAAGTGAAATCATTCTTTTGCAACATTAGCTTGACTTTTTTTTTTTATCGCGGTGTGTTCGTTGAATTCAACTCTACCACCTAAGTTGAGTCCAAAGTACTTGGCTGTATTGAACTACTTGATCTCTATGTTGTGCATATGAATACAATCAAAATTAAGTTTCTCAATGAATCCCTTCGAGAATACAACTGCTGCGCTCTTTTCAGCATTGATTTTGATTCTCCAGCTGTCACACCAATCCTCTATGGTATCGGCAACTTGTGAGAAGGCACTTTGTCGATTACAGGATTTTACGTATCGTATCATTTAAACCTGCATTTATTGGGTCAATTTTTGGTCATATAGTAAAATAAACGGTCAGTAATTTATATAAAATGATCAGTTATTCAAGTAAACCGTCAGATATTTATACAAAAGGGTCAGTTTTCTAATTAAACCTAACCTAACCTTTATTAATATGGCAATTATTTATTGACAAAACGTTATTATTAAGCGACCATTTATCGAATTAATTACTGACCACATAATTCGTTGCCTATCATTTTCCTCAATCAAGCGAGACGTTTTCTAAATTGTAGTGAGCTAGATTATAATTATAAATATTTTTTTCTGAAAAATGTACTTAACCCGATGAACGCGCTGGACATGTTGACATGTCCAAGACTTTATCTCGTATTTTCGGCCAAACTAGAAGGAACACTTAAGGATATATGCTTTAAAAAATAGTTCAAAGTTTTAGGTAGATAAATTAGGCAACAGATCATGAAAATATCAAGCAGAACACAAGGAAATTTATTTTTGAAAAGAGCTCTCGATTACAAATACTTGTGTAGCTACGCGCTTGCTTGTGTGCGTGTTGGTAGTGTAATTATGCTTGCAAAGTTATAGATTAAATATTTTTTAGCTTCATCGTTTATTTTAGAGAGAATGTGCCGAGTTTAATTTACTTCTTGATATATTTGGGATAAAATAATAATTCCCCATTTTTTACTATTGAAATTGATCTGTTTTTAGCCATAGTGAGCATTTTAACAGTTCAATTAACTAATATAAATTCGTGTGACAACGGCTCGCGCTGTAAGGGTCAATAGCCTAAGCATCGCAAATATTAGATTATTTCTAAAGCTTAAAATAAGAAAATCGTTTGATATACAAATGAATACATTTCAATTATTCTTTATTATATACGTCTTTACAACAATTATTGACTACGGAAACGTTTTCCATTTTGTTTTCACTTGAAATGCCGATTCTATATTGTACGATACAATATACTATGTGTAAATTCCTCGTACAGTTATTCATCGTAGACCGCAATCCGTCTCCCGCCGTACCCTCTGTGTTTACGGGAGCGTTCCTTCCGCAGCTTTTACTCCGACATCCTCGCGTTTGTATGCAAATTAGACGAAATCAGGTTAATGTGACATCTTCGAGGTTTGCTCTGTGATGCGACAAATGCTTTTCCTTTGTTGCGCCATGTTTTTCGTTAAAATGATGGAAAATTAAATGATATTATAACGTTTTTGAAAATTTTGTCAAGCTCGTTTTATTCATCAACAAATAACGATATTATTCTGGTGAAACGAATTCGTTTCGAAGAAAGATTTACATCTCAGTACGTTTCGATAAGTTTTGTCATTTAAGATCTAATAATTTTAACATTGTTTACTGTTAATCCTCGAAGGAATGATTGTCATTTTACATGGCTGACAACGTCCTTGAGTACGATTAAAATTGAGATTGTTTTTTAAGGCAAGAGTAGTTTTAAAAATATTTTTAGTCCTGTTCAATTGTATTTGATCATCAATTTAAAATTTTCACATGCTGAACAAATCCGGTCTTAAGCGCCTGAGAAAAAGTTACCAGGAGAAAAACTAACCGAGGTAGTGAAAGATTAAGTGTTCCAAAATGAAGTGTCGGTATCCGTGGCGCAGTTGGTTGCGTCGCTGACTACGGTTACGGATGTATTCGGGTTCAATTCCCGGTGCGGACGGTTTTCATAAATTGATCTTTCAATCGATTTATGGATTTCTGTTCATAGTCTGAGTCCTCCCTCCCACGCATCCGATCCTCACGGGGCGTAACGAGAGCGATCAGCTAACCACAAGTCCTGTCCTAGCCTTATCCTTTCTTTCCATACTCTCTTCCGAAAAAAGATTGAGCAACTGAGTAACAATCGTTTCTCATATAAAAATTCTGTTAAGATACCTCCATTAGGAGACCATATGCTCCACATTAGGAGCGGATATGGGAAAAAAATTAAATAGCTTGACTTCACAGAAACATATCTAGCGTCCTTGGGCTTCGGAAACTTTTAATAAGGCCTCAGATAGATGTGTAGTTGTTTTCTGAAAGCTGCCTAGAACAACAGAAGGTTGTACACCACCAATAATCATGATACATACCGACATAACTACACTTGAGCGAATCAAAAACAAAAATATCCTTTTTTCCTCCCATACAGTTATGTTTAATATGACGATTATTGTTATTGCGATATGGAATGTGACCTTGAAACTAGTAACGTATTTACAGGCGCGTGCGGTGACTATCTCATTCTCGCTCAATCACATGAAAAGTGAAGGTGCAAGCGAGATGCAAGGGCATGCGGCGCATGCTTTTGTATCCTTCTTGCTCATACCCAAATAAGGTTATGCGATAGAGATAGTGATAAGTCCACCACACACCGATGTAACGTAAGTACTATATACCTACTAATCTGTACGATAATGAATCAGCAGACTTTTCTTTCCATACTTTTTTATGTTAATTTATACTACCTTGTGCTTTTATTTAAAAATAATGTTTACCAGCGAAGTTCTGTTCAGTTCTGCGTCAGGTCGGTCGAGTGTTATCAATATTTATCTCAATTAACTCACCCGATTGTCATTATTATTGATGTTAAATTCATGAGAAAATTGGTCTTAAAATACCTATTTTAATGAAAATCGAGTGGTGTAAGACCAACTAAACCGTTTTGTATTCAGTTGTGTATCTTTATAGATTAATGAAAAAATTCTCCCTGAATTTATCCCGACCATGTCACGCGACGAAACAGTTTGTTTAAATTAAACAATTACCTAATTGGCAAACAGAATTACTGCTTTGTATTTCAGTAATTAAAAAGAAATTCCCACAATTATTTCAAAGCTTCCTCGATCGCTGATTTAGTATTCGCTAGCAGAGCGCGCAAATGCTTTTTGTATAATTCCGTGACTTAATTATACAGAATCACTTGGGGGACGCCGCTGCGCGAAGATTGGATACCACTGATTTATGTTTCGCTCCGATTGAAATGCTAGAAGGTACAACGCCCTCCAATATATAACTGAACGTAGAAGAAGATGTTTTATTTAAACTTTTTCCGTTTTTAACAAATACAACTATTCTTCTTAAATACCTCAATTAATTTAGAGATATTTTTACCCAATTTACCATTAAATCCTTTTTGCAGCGATTTGTCTACAATGTAGCAGCTTCATGCGTGATTAAAATCTATGTCAGGCATTTACATGTAACTCGAGTGAACATTCCAATTCATTTTTTCAATGCTTATTCTCTAAACGAATATTGCCTGGATTCTATTTTTACATTTTTTAACTTTATCATAAATTTGGATTATTGAAATTCCATCAAGCACCCTCAGTCGATGTCTTAAATTTATCATAAATGACTGAAGGGAAGAATAATACAATTTTCGTTTTTTTTCTCGTTTTGAAGTATTTAACCAAACACAATAGTCAAATTTAATACTCTCAAAATTTGCAATAAATGACATTGGTCATAAACACACGAAATAATTTTCTTCAAATACAGGAAGAATTAACCACTTAAATCAGACTTATATGATCAAGTACGTTTTTTAATAACATATTTTTGTTTCTAGAAATATTCTGTGACTTAAAATTAAAAGAAAAAATGTAGCCAGATAGAAAAACCTGAAAACCAAGATTGACTTATTTGATTATCCCCTCCGCCTTTGAGTGACTTGTCATCAAAAATAGTAAACACCAAAAATAAAGGTTGAGCAACTGAGTAACAAGCAGTTCTTATATAAAAAATCTGTTAAGATACCTCCATTAGGAGACTATATGCTTCACATTGGAAGCGGACATGGAAAAAAAATTGAGAGAGACCTTGGAGGATGACAAATCAAACTTTTATACATTCCCTCCCTCTCACCCGATCCTTAAAGCGGGGCATAACAAAGTGATCAGCTAACTACGTGTCCTGTCCACGCCCCTATTATATCTATATCTAGAAGTAAAGTGGAGAAATAGCAACCAGTTGTCGTAGAACAATTTCTGATGAGATGCTTAATTACGACGATACGGTTGAAAATAAACCATTTTAATGTACATATTACAATATCAAGCTTTTAAAAGTCCCATAAAACATAGGTTTGAGCATAAAATAAATTTGGTATCGCGGTTCCTCTTTTCAAAACACGTTGGATTTATTATTACTACCTTGTTAAATAGTCCAGTCAACGGTTAGCACGGTTAGTTTTTTAAAAAATTCTCTATACATTTTTAAACACAACAACAAAGGCATGACAAAATTAAATGAAACAGTAAAACCATTTTTAACCCAGCCCATTTCTTTTTTGAACTACATCATTATGCGGAGATTTTTCTGGACATTTCCTCGGAACCGTATGACAGGAATTCCCTCGAATCGTATGATTTTTACGACTAGCTTCAACGTCTTTCTTCAATGGAGGATACCCAAATTCAACCAAATCTTCTTCAAATTTGACATTATTAAACCTGGAACTGACTTTTTTTGCTTCTTTATTATCTTCGCAATCACGTATATTCTGATAATCTTCTCTGCTAGTCTTTTTTCTTACACATTTTAGTTCAACTGGTTGATTTGACTCTAAGTTCAGTAAATTTTTCGTAATTGCAACTCTGTTATTACATTTCGGAGAACTGTTTAGTTTCACTTCGTCAAAACTGACTTTATTTCTTTCTTGAACATTAGCTGACGGAAGATTTTCAACATTGCTTGTTGATTGTACCTGATTATTTTGATGGTAAGTACTCTCTGGGCATGAATTATTATTGAAATCTCTTCTTTGATATAAATGTTTTTCACAATTATTTGCGTGTCCCATGTGTGCTTTCGTTTGAATTAAATGATGCTGGCAGATATTTCTCCCATCGACTTTTTCGGGGATCATAAAATTATTGGAAACATCTCTTCGAAAAGCATAGTCTCTATGGTTTGCATGATTCAAATGCGCGTTATGAACAAATTGAGGAAAGTTTTCATAGGCTTCTTTATGTCTGTGTGGAATGGGTTTTTCATTTATATTGTTGCATTGATGAATATTAGCATTTGGGTTAACTTTTGTGAAATGGGTTTTATCATTAATATCACCTTTATCAACGGTGTAGTTTACTTCATCGTCTTGACTTTTTTTTTGGTTGGATGGATTGATCACGGCATTTTGGAGATAGTTCGGATTCATATTATGGTGATTTGTATTGTGCGATGTTGTAGATCCTTGACATCTATGTTGGCAGTGATGCCTTGGACATCTTTCAGGTGTTGTGTGCTGCAATTGTGGCAGCGAAGAAGTTGGGTTCAGATGATTCTGATGTACCTGAAATTATTTTAAAAAATATTATAGCTTTGATGTTGGAAAAACTTCCACACTACCAATTTCTTTCGTGTTCAAAATATTTAATAAGTAAGTTGGCTTTTATTACGGATCTTAAGGGTTTAAATACAGATACAGAGAGTTTCACTACGCAAACTTTGCTATACTTTTAACGTTTGAAAAACACCTTTTTTCAAATGTTTGAGAGGGAATTCTAGCGAGAACGATTAGCTTACCACTAGTTCTGTTCTATCCCTATCCCACTATCCCTACTCTCTTCGAAAAAGAGAAGTTTAATAACTGAATAATACACAGTTCTCTTAGAAAAACTTATCTTGAGGTAGGCTTCAATATGAGTGTATCTGAGCGAACATGGAAAACAATATTTTGCAAAGTTTATTTTATTATATTATTTAAGAAGAACCTAACATATTAATCTCGATATTTTTTGGAATGGCCTTTAGAAAATGAAAATGTGGTGCATATGGCCTCCTAATGACCATATCCTCTGTAAATTGGTAGCGGACAAGGTAAAAGAAAAACCTTATATTTTATAAAGATATTTGATTATCACGCTTAAATACAACATATAATCATAAAACACTCCTTAATCCAACATAAAATTGTTCCAAATATTAAACAAAGGAAATAACGATTCCATTTCATTCTTGTACCCATATTTTAATTTCTGTAAACGAAACAAAGAGGAATCGCTTACAGCAAGCAATTTTTATAAAACCAAAATTCATGCATATAATCAGTCTTAGCGATACGTTATATCATAATATCCAAAGCCCCAAAAAACTAAAAAACTCCATATTTTTTTCAAATCACTTTTTTATTGGACAGTTGGCCGAGTGGTGAACGTCTTTGACTTTGACTGGCTACGGTGCTCACGGGCTTGAATCCCAGTACGGACAGTCTGTAATCTCTAAAATTCCATCCAGTCCTAACAATGGGTTGCAGCGGAAGCGATCACTTAACCACGAGTTATGCTCTAACCCTATCCTTTTATTTTAACTCAATTCGAAAAAATAGAAGCTGAACAAACGGAGTAACGATAAGTTCTCGTAGAAAAATTTCGCTTGAGATAAGCTCCATTGGTAGTCCATGTGTTTCACATTGGTAGTAGATTTAGTCAAAAAAATCATTTTTACTCGCTAACAAAATATAAATTATAATCTTTCATATCCATTAGGTACATATATTTTACCTGCATATTAATTCTACCGGAATTTTCAGGTGTCGAGACAGCTTTGGGAAGATTTTTTGTTCCATCTACTTTGGCGTTTCTTGGAGAATCTCCCGACTCCATCCAATCTGACGTATTCAAATTCCTGGCTAATGTCATGTTACTCACATCATTTGACAGTTTTTCTTCCATTTTTTACGTTTGAAGTGTGTATAAACTCTTAAAAATTGTGAAAAATCACTCAAAAATCTACCGTCGAAAATATTCTTTCGTATTAACAAAAAACAAGTGAATAAAACAATCACTAAACAAAATTCCAAATTCAAATAGATTCATAAATATTTTTTTCTGTAGTGGTGGCGTTCGAAAATTTTCAGTTTTTATTTGAATATTAAATGCGTTGACTTAAAAATAAAATCAATTTAAGATACGATTATCACGATACATTACATCTTTAACCCGATCTACGTGCTGAACGTGAGGTGACTTTATATCGTATTTTCGACAAAACTAGAAGGAAAAACTTGTATATATGTACATATATATAAAAAATAGCTTAAACCTTTTGGTAGAGAAATTAGGCAACAGATCATGAAAATTTCAAGTAGAACACCAGGAAATATGTTTTTGAAAAGAGCTCTCTATATTCAGTCTTTCGAATTTCAGCTTTGAACTTTCGATATGCAGTATAAATCGTTCTGCCTTATGTATTGCACATACTTATGTGTTATTTGGCTATGTTGGTAGTGTATATGAAAACTGGCCGCAGCTATTTTGCTTGCAAAGTCGTAGATTAAAATTTTTTAACTTCTTCATTTATTTTAGGGAGAATGCGATTGAGCTTAGTTCACTTCTTGATTTATTTGGGACAATTAATATATATTTCTCTCTTCATTTTTTACTGTTGAGATTCTTAGCTCATCTATTTTTAGCCATAGTGGGCGTTTTAACAGATCAATTGACTGAAAATAAATTCGTGCGAAAACGGCTCGTGCTGTATGGGTTAATAGCCTCAGAATCGCAAATTTTGGATTATTTCTAAAGCTTTTTGAGTCTCGTTTTCACTTTTTTATACTGATAAAAGACAAACTGTTGAAATATTGTCCAAACATGATAAATATGATAAAACTGCACTGTAATCTAAAACAGTAAGATTTACAATTCGTTTAAATATTGTAACCAACATTAAAAATAGCTCATTTTCAATTTATAAAATAAATATTCAATTTCTTTTTTTTAAACATTAAAAACTGAAATTTATAAATTTTAAATTCAAGAAAAGATATAAATTTTAAATTCAGTTCTCAGTAGGTTACAAAAAAATATTTTATAGTCATTCAAAATTATTCTTTTCAATGCATTTTTTTACCAGGGAATTTTTACTCAAAACTTTGTTGATATCGAAAATTAAAATACACTTAACAAAAGAGGCCAGCTCCTCCCTATCATTTATTTCCAAAGTCCCATGGCTTAAGAACTTAAGCTTGATAATTGGCCCCACTTTGACTTGAAAAATAATTAGCCCAATTTGTTTTTCGTAAAAAACCGACAAAGGGGGGCTTAAAAAATGCTGAGTGTTTGGATTTGCTCCCCCCGTCCCCCAAAGATAAGGAATAACAATTTCCCACGGCTTAGTGAAATCAAAGCCCTCGTGAAAAAAGCTGAAGATACTATTTTTCGGTAATTAATCCTATCGCAGAGTATCAAGCGGCGGAAAATTATACTTGATAGCATTTCATTTTAAACCGCTCATTATAAAATGGAAATAATTTATTTCGTACAGTTTAATACTTCAAGAATATTATCTGTGACACTCTTCATGCTTTTTAAAAAGAATTTTAATTTCAAGAATTGTTGTAATATTTTATTTTACCATTTCCACTCCTATCGTGGAGCATATGGCCTTCTAATGTAATTTCTCAACAGAGGTTTTCTATGAGAACTGCTTATTACTCAGTTGCTAAATCTCTCTTTTTCATTATAAAAAAACCAATATTCAATGGGACTATGGATTTCAAATATTTGTCTTTTTCAACTATTCGGATACTGAATAGTTAAACTGAAACTATTCGAGTAAATTCGAATAGTTTCTGAATAATGAAAATGTAATATTTAATAACATAACAATATATATATACTCTAAAATAATCATTTAATAGTAAATTAAAATTCATGAAAAAAGAGCTCACTTATAATAAAAATAACGTATATTCAAATTTCAAATCACTGATATATGGTTTTTTCTTTAAGATGAGATACCTACACCTTTTAATAATTTATGTCTACACCTTTACCCACTTCTTTCAAATCCCAGATAGAAGCAATATAAATACACATTCCAATACCGTACCATTTTATAAAAATATTTAAATTTAATCTTATCGCTATGTCAGCAGAAGTTTTTCACGAGAACTGCTGGTTACACAGTCACTCAACCTCACCTTTTTTGGAGAGAGTCAGGATAGGGCTACTAACAAGTCTAGTCGTAAACTATTTGTTGTGTTTTTAGGATGGGATGAGTGAGAGGAAATGTGGACATCCATGATTTTAATCACAAAAACGCTAACACCTGCAGCTATATTATAACATATATTTAATATGAAGTGATACATGACTTTGTAGTTACAAAACATTATGCTTGTCATTTTCCTCAGAATTATTGACAAGGCTAATTGGCAAATAATATTTTATTTTACCGATATACGACACGGGTTCTCCATACATTGTGAAAATGGTGAACGCTTTGAAAACGCAGGCCATGATGAATAAAGTAGGACACAGACAACCAACGACAGTAAATATGAACAAAGAAGAAAAGGCCGCATTCATTCTGTAATCGGGAACGGGAAGTATCTACCACATATTCATCATCATCATCATCGTCATCATCCATCCTACGGTTTAATCGTGTCACGCATTCAAAATTAGAAAATATGTTTACTTTGTATATTTGTGTCGTATCTATTTATTTAAGTCATACATAGATACGACACAAATACGATGTGTTTAGTTTCTCTCCTGTTCTAATTCTTCGTGTTCTGTTTTATCATGGAACCAAAACTTCCGTACGTGCACGTCGCCATTTTATTAAAAAAATTATTTCTCCCCGTGTTAGTTATGCATTCGCACGCTCCAAAATAAATTTAATTAACACTCATGGCCCACTGCATCAAACTCACAATTAGATGGAGGTATTCGTATAAATTTCACTCGTGTAACAAACAACTCCCCGTTATTTATTGCACCCACTTGCATCGGAGTGCAAGGGTTAAATTACATTCAAGTGTTAGAGCTAAAAAACAACTACTATTTTGTTAGACAAATGTTTTCACAAAAACTAGTGTTCCCATACATAAAACATATATGAACTGTTAGTTTGTTTGGAACAGTGTACACAATATTTATGATGGATCTACGGTAAATTTGTGTTAAAATTAATTTTTTATATAAAGTTGACTACTTTTTTATTACACTGGCCGCGCTACTAATTTCTACTCAATTTATTTCCCATCGGATTTTTCCACAAAATAATTAATTTTGTAATTAAAATTGTTAAAGTAATTTGTACTTTTTTTGTTTGTATCTAATCAAAATATTATTGGAACAGATGATTGACTGTTTGCCCCTTGGGTGAATTACAAAAAATCACGACGTCTTATGGAGAGGGTGTATATTTCAACTCGCAAACGCTGCCCCATTATCATGGCACTTCTTTTAGCACATTACAGTGTATCCGATCAACCCTTGACAAATTTTCTTTGAACGTTGACTGAACAATACAACGTGTAATACCGTAGCGGGAAATGTTGGGTAGAACGGTAAGTACCAACCTGAAAATGTAGTTATAAGTTTATAAAATCTCAAATTTTTCAAAGAGACTTCAAGCTGAAAACAGGTATTTGGAACAATAGTGCGATTTCCAGTGTCTTACCTTCTATTTCAGGAATATCGCCCATATCGGAGTGGCTGACTATAGCATTGCTCATCCATTCATTCACAGAATTTCAGGAATACACATTATTACAAAGCGATTTACGCACTAGAGTTAGTTTAGGGCTGGGTAAAAGAATTTAAATTTTTTAAAATTATAATTAAATTAGTAATGGTTCCCAATAATCATTTTATTTTTTTACTTTTACAGTCAATGTAGTCAGGGGGCTTAATACACGATGTTCGCAAAGGATTTCATACGGGGAAATTTTGTTGAATTTCAATCTTCTCATCCTGACAAAACATTGGCTAAAACTGAAAACTCGCTTCACTAGATGCAAATTTAATTTTCCAAGAAATTTCAGTAAACAAAATCATATGTATTTATAAACATTAGTTATCATGATAAGCTTTACTATTCACGATTAAACTATACACTATTTTATATTCATCTTGTACAGTGGTCGGCAACCTACTATCCGCGGGTAGTTGAATTACCCAATAGAATATTTTTAGTTACCCGCCAAGGAAATGTGACAATATTATTGAAATATTTATGAAATTATTTATATATTGAAAGTACCAATAACTAAAAAATCATCAGCATTTGGTTCAACACATTCTTGTGGGCAAAAACACCAGAAGCTCTTGATGCTTTTGCTCGACTTAAGTCAACTAAATATATGCCAAATATTGAAAACTTTAAAAACAAATCTAAACCAAAGAAGCCACTGACTATATTACATGTATGTTTTTATGAAATAATTTCGTATTTACACATATATTAACATATGCAAATATACGTATTGTGCATATATGTATATTTTATAGCAAAAATTTTTTTTTAACTTTTACCCAATAACCAAATATTTTTTTAAAAATTTAAAATTAAAAGGTTTCCGACTACTGATCTAGTACGTACACGTATTAATAAATTTATTAATATCGTAATCAAATATCATCCCAAAAAGGTGTTCTTAAGAATTCTTAAGATTTACAGATTATAGCTAAATTTTTATAACCTGTCAAGAAAAAAAATTGAAATGATTATTATATGCAACCAATAAAATACATGTTTAACATTGTAAGAGTACATCGTAAGAAAACAACGGGCGCGATCATAGACTATTATAATAAATCTCATAACTAAGAAAATAGAATATTCAACAGTAGTGTTAATTCCGTTTTCCTGAGAAGAATATTTATCAATTTGCCAAAACAATTATATATTTCTCATTTAATTCAAACATCATATGTATGCAACCATTGTTGAAAATTGGTTGTTTTGAGTTATGAATGTAGTACAATAAATTTTTGGTTGGTATATCGTCTGAAAAAACAAACTCAACCGTATCCATGTTTTATTTACTTTATTTGAAGAAATGAATATGAATTAAGTCAAATTCATTCAAAGTTATTAGTCGCAAAAATCCTAATTAATATTAATATAAAAAAGAATTATTAAATCAAATTCGTAAATGATTGAAGAATTTCATAAAAAGTCGATTATCTCAAACAAGCTTTTTCGAGTTAACGGATTCTACCACTATACTGACGACATAAAGGTTTATTTTTTATCATTTTTTTTTAAAGCCCAAAGCAACAATTTTAGCAAAAAGTATAATTTAAAAAAAACTCAAATTTCCAAATAGAATCACCGAATTTGAACCCTCTAAAAACGTATTCATGCTATGGCATGAAGGCCAAAAAACTTGTCGCAAATTCTGCGTCTAGAAATTAGATTTAAATTATGTTTTAATTAATTAACAAGCGCTAGGAACTCAGCTCAAATTGCAAAACATTCGCACACTCTGAACTCAGATCTGTGTAGACTAATTTACTTGACGTGGGCTCTTAAAATTTTAATAACTAAATAGGTTTTGGCCATGGTATCAATGAATTACTAGTTTTCGGCGTTAGTAGTGTTGTTGGCTACGATTACGGATGTGTTCGGTTCAATTCTCGGTGCGGACAGTTTCATAAATTGATCATTCAATCGATTTATGGATTTCTGTTTGTAGTCATGCATTTTTGTGTCTAAAATTCCTCCCTTTCACCCATCCAAGTCCTGTCCTAGCCCTATCCTTTAATCTCTACTCTCTTTTGAAAAAAGAGAGGTGGAACAACTGAGTAACAAGCAGTTCTCATAGAAAACTTCTGTTGAGATAAAGAAGCTGTCCGAAACCACTCCTTATGGATTTGTGTAACTTCACCACGAACGATTGCTTTTGATAATCACAGGCAAACCGTTTGATTTTTGTTGAACCTAGAGATCACTATAAGGTAACTGGACGTGCCGAGTCGTGCATAATCTTCATTATCTATAGCAGTGTTTTGTTGTACATGATTTTCTTGTCATTTTCATGTTTCTTACCAACGTGATAACTTTACTATTGCACTAATTTCCATTAATAATTTGAAGTATCTCGTTGATGAACTTTGACGGGATCATCTGATAGGTGTCATGCTTTATAGCCGTATGTTTTTCCGCAGTTGATTCAATATATCTATTCGTCATAATCTCACAAATACGCTTGTCTCATATAGGCACCGACACTTACGTGATCTGCAATATACTGCTGTGGATTCTTTTGTCAAGTTGAAAGCACTGTTTTGTTTTTGACTGTTGGATTGTGAGGTCACAAGCTTGAATCCTGGATTGATAATCGTCAAACTTTAGTGTTTAAATCTATTTATGAATATTTATCCAAAGTTAATGTTAAAATATATTCTTATCAGTGCCGAATTTACCTGTAATCATACTAGGGTTAAGGTTTCAAAACACCCTGGAATCGGTCATTACTTTTTTAATTTTTAAATCAAGTAAACAAATATTCAAGAGAAAATATAAAGGTGTAAATTGTTTTTTACAAGGTCTTAGCACCAGGCTTCCGTTCTTTTATCTCCTAGTTTAAAACTAAATACAGTAAGAAACATATGAAACAAAGGGTTTCATGACTAAACAGAACAATTCGAAAATAATATTTTTGTCGTATCTATTATTTATTGAACATATTACAAGAAATAAATATTATATTTATTAATTTACATCACATTAATTAATTTATAAAAAAAATGTATAATAAACTCTAATATTCAAGTAGAAATATTTGCAAATGACCATACTGTGTATTTCATATGATACAAAGCACTTTTTTTTAAATATATTGAAATTTTTAAAATTGGAAAATTGTATGAGATTAACTCTATGAGAAGTCCACTCGTGTCTATAATCATGTATGTTCAATAAATTATAGATACGGCAAAAATATTATCTTCCAATTGTTCTGTTTTCCCTGTTCTGTTTAGTCCGGTTACCGAAAAGATGTGTTCGAACGGTTTTTAGATATTTTTTTCAGAGGTGACTCACAAGTGAAATTAACTATAGCCTCTCTTCATCTAAATCTGGTTCTAATTCTTATGCTGTGTGTATCAAGGTATCAACTTTAATCGTAGCTCAAAGACATAACTCACCTCTAAAAAATTGTCAAATATCATATCCATAGCATTTAAGAGTTGTTTTTGTCCTTTGGGCGTGAATTTGATACCCGCCACGAATGCTTTCGACTGCCAGTTATAAAAACTCTATTTCTAGAATAAATTGTTTATTTTTCATTTACTTACTAACTTGATATTTTATACTTTTAACAAAAACACTGAAATGTCGTATTACCCTTCCTTTAAGACCTTTACAAACCATACAATTCGAGCATTAAAAGTAGATAACATTTTGCAAGCGACAAAACTTCGTATTGTATTTTATTTACTTTAGTTTTTATTACAGTTTTTATCCGTTTTTAGCATCGAATGGATGATGGCTGGGATTTTATGAAAATAATACAGACATCCAAGCATTTCGATACAAATTCAAAAATTACTTGAAACTTAATGAATAACAATTTACATTCTGAGATTCGAGCCCATAAGCACGCGATATTTTGGTTCACATTACTTAAAACACATTTTTTTCTAGAACAGACTCGACATAATATAACATAATATAATATATGATGTCTCAAAAGTATTTTCGGATCACCTATACTTTAAGTTATCAAATATGCGTGACTAAATTTTACATTTTCCTTACACACAATATTTTTTAAATATTTAAACCGCTATTTGATTTTTGAATAGGACATGTTGGGTAAGAGCGAGTGCTGAACCAGCCCTGTCCCCATAGTAATTTACAAAAAGCTGGATAAATTTCAATTAACTCTGATTTAAGGGTGAGATCGTGTAGCCTCTGAATGAAGAACGCATAATTACTCAGAACCAGTGGTCATCAACTAAAATAGTTACCGTATTTAAATATGTAAATATATTGCACGGTCCAATTTGTACACGCCTTTTTTGCACATACCACTGTGTAACAAAGGATTGAGTGTATATTGCCGTGGTCGAGTGTTCAACGTCGCTACCCTCCGTTGCAGTTTTCACGTGTTTGAATCACAGTACTGACAGTTTAATAAATTGATTGTCCAATAGATTTCTGTTCGAAGGTCTATGAATGTATGTGATGTATAAAATTCTCTCCCACCCATCCAACCCTAAAAACAGGGCGTAATGAACTCGATTTTAATTTCGAAATCGATGGTGTTTTGGCCAATTGATGTAACCCTCAAAAAATGCGGAAGTGAGTTGATGATTGGATGTCATTTTAAAGACGACAGAGCAGGTTTCAACCAAATGATGTACATTAGAAAAATAAGCTGACCACTTGAAGGAAAACATCATCAACATTGATTTAAAGATTCTTATCGGCCACGTGATGTAAGCCACTATCGACACTTTCTATGTATAATCCCGTATCTGCAAACATGATTATTTACAGGAATGCATTTAAAAGATTCATAACGCAACTCACTATATAATTGAACAATTTCAATTTTGAAGGTCATATCGATTGGCCAAAACACCGTCGATATGCTCCACATTGTGAGTGAACATGGTTAATACATATATATTTATAATTTAAGATAATTTAAGACATCGACTGAGGGTGCTTGATGGAATTTCAATATTAAATTTGGATTATTGAGATTTTGTACACTTCCATGTATTTTGTCACTAACGACCCGGGTTTCGCCTTTCGGCATCTTCAGGCATTCGAGCACACGAATGGACTCGAACTGAGAGACAGTAAACAGTGTCTAACGCTTATATAGAAAATAATCCAATAATCCAAATTTCTATATAAGCGTTAGACACTGTTTACTGTCTCTCAGTTCGAGTCCATTCGTGTGCTCGAATGCCTGAAGATGCCGAAAGGCGAAACCCGGGTCGTTAGTGACAAAATACATGGAAGTGTACAAAATCTCAATAATCCAAATTTTACATATATATTTGATTGAATATGTATTATAAAATCAATCACCATCCTCCATCAAAAGATTTGTGACCACAATGCAACATGTAAACACAGTCATACTGCATTTTCGTTTCACATCGGAATCTTAAGTTGTTAAGCCCTAACAGTATCAAATTTACAGGTTTTCAAAATGTGTTAATCATCATTAAAAATTGTCCCTTTTATTGTTTTATAAATACATCAAAATACGTGTGTATATTACCTGAATATATTGATCGAATTGTCATATAATGCTAGATATCAAACACTTTTTGCCCCAGACCGCAGATGTATCGACCGATGCGCTTAGACTGTGATGAAAAGCTTCATAGGGCCGATCTATTGGCTCAAACTTTTACATGTATCTTGTTTCATAACTAAATTGAAATATTTATAGTTTTTCGCATCATCCATCAAAGGTTAAGTTAATAAGAACGCTTGTTGTAATGTTTTCAATTAATTCATTGCTCAGTAGTGTAGCTTTCTTTTTACCCCACTTCAATAAGAGAAAAATAATATTGACATAAATAAGTAAGTGGTGAAAATAACGGAACTCAAATTATCATCAAACAACGAGATCAAACCGCTATTAACATAATATATATAAGTTATTTAATGTTATCCAAAAACATAAATTGATTTTGTTCAAATTTTACTTGTGCTGCTAATTAACATCTTACATTAAAAGCAGATCCAAACAGGATTTTCTTACACAAAATTGTGTATTAAATTTTTGTTAATTTTACAAGATTTAAAGATCAAAATACAGGATTTTCTTACACAAAATTGTGTATTAAATGTTTGTTAATTTTACAAGATTTAAAGATCAAAATGAGTACAAGAATAAATATAACATTAAAAGATATTCAATAAAATACCAAAAAAAAAATGGCCCATGAGGGGATCGAACCCGCGACCTTCGCGTTATTAGCACGACGCTCTAACCAACTGAGCTAATGGGCCGGATACCACCAAGGGAAATATGTATTTTAAAGTAATCGTGCAGGGCATTATTTTCAGAAATAACACTCGGCTAAAAATAAATTGAAATAGTTGTTATTACATCTATTTATATAAATGCATTGAATAAAATAACAGTTTTACTCAGCGGTCTATAAGAATATGCAATATTAAAATTACATTTCATTTTTATGACATTTTTATTATTGCACAATTTATATTTATTAAATTATTAAATATACAAAAAACTATAATGTTATCTTGTTGGGACTCAATTTTAATTGTGTAATAAATGTTTATTTCGATCAATCGTGGTCTAAATTCATTGTAAATGAAAATACAAAATATTTCCTGATACACCTCAACGAACAAAACTATAGATTTATGGATTTTTTGAAAATTAACCATTGATCCATACGATAAGAATGTAAATATCGGTATGGATTTATTTTTCCGGGAATTGCGATACCAATTGGCCGTTATATTTTTATTAAATTTATATTTTCTTGCAATACCGGTATTTCAATTCATATGATCGCATTATCTAATAATTATCCGTTGAAATATTGCAAGAGAATTCGTTAATCGACAGAAAACACTAGAATAAATTTCACATGCCAATGGTCGGTCACTCATGACTTGGCATTTAATGGGTGTAAATAGTATTTGTCATCTTTCATGCCCAAATGAGTAAAGCTTCTTTGTTATAATTATGCTGCGAAATGTAATATTGTGAAAACATACGATTATAAAAATATTTAATTTATACTCATAAAATATTTGAATGTTCAAGCAATTAAAACTATTTCTACCCTTGTTAAAAGTGTAAGTCCTGAAATTTAATATCTTGGTTTTGACCTATGGCGTCATCTGACCCATTTCAATATGACATGAACTTCTTAAACTAACCTGATCTATAAATTTGCATTAAAATCACTTTGTCTAGCATGATTGTTAACGGATATTTAAGTCAAGCAAAATGAATTTACTTCAACAAACATGGCCTGAATCCCTATCATCTTAACGATAATCTTCATTGTATCCGGTCCCACTCGATGCGCATTCATTGTGACATCAATGTTTAGATAGAAATATCTTTCCCATTTTACCTCAGTTTGATAGGGGATTTTTGTTTTGCCAGCAAAAACTTCATTAAGTATTCATGGTTCATAATTTATACCTTTGCAAATTGACGGTGGATGCAACGTACATTTGTACATCCAAACTCTCGATTGTGATTGAGATTCTGTTATGGACCTTCAATATGGTCAATAGCACCATACCTCGGTGTACACATCCCGGAAGATAGTAACACGAAGAAGAAGCTGGCTATCCAATTTGGAATAACCCGACGCAGACCGTCTGGGACACGCAGCTGTACACAATTAAAACCAAACACCATTTGTCCAACGCTTGCATTCCTCCTGACAAAGACTCAGAAAAACCGTGTACTGAGTTTCGAGAATCGATGCTTGGGGGTGAGGTGATTTAACTTCGTGAGAAACTCGGAGATTGGGGAACGGACTAGGCAGTGCACTGTTACATCAGCGGTCATGGAGTGACGCTGGAATTGGCTGAGTCGGATGCCTTCGGAGAACCTCAATTCTGCTTGCCTCTTGTTCCGACCGGTGAAATTCTGGCGTCCTGGAATACTATCTGGTACTATACATAGGATGTACTCAGTGGAGCTGAGGAACTCTGACATGTCATGGAGGCGCCGCGTGATGGCCATATGCTTCACATAGGGAGCGAATATGGTCGAAGAAGAAAAAGAAGAAGACATAAACTCCATTAAAATTCTGTATGCTGCACACTGGGAGAGAACATGATTTTTTAAAAAAAGAACTTAATCGGTTTTTTTACAATGTTGACGCTTTTAACCGGTATTCGATCTTCACTCCTATTAAAGGAATTTCTAACAAGTTGACACTGATAATGTGACACAATAAAAATAAATAATATGGTATCATTGTCTCTTTGTCCAATTTAAACACTATTTCTGATAAGGGTCAAAGTGTTACGTTTCACGAACCGGAACGCTAGCTGTCACTCATCCGTGTTCAAATTAATACATTTAACTAGTAAACCTATTGAATATCAGATTTCATGAAGCGATACTTTCTGGACTCCGGTTCAATTTAGTTAATTGAATGTCAGATAATATAGAGTGACGATACGCATCAAGATAGATATGATATTTTTTCATAATATAATAGCAGAACACATAGCAATTCATATAATATTAACTGAGCTATAATAATTTAAAAAACGAGGCTTATAAAAACAAACTAACTAACAGTTGGTAGCATCGTTGGCTACGGTTACAGATGTCTCGGGTTCAATTCCCGGTACGGACAGCTTCATAAATTGATCTCTCAATCGATTTATTGATTTATGTTCGTAGTCTGAGTGTTTGTGATGTATAAAACTCTTCCCTCCCACCCATCTGATCCTCACAAGGCGTAGCGAGAGCAATTAGATAATACCACACTAGATAATAAAACCACACGTACATTAGATATAAGGGTATCAGAACATTTAGCTGCCTTTAGATTAAAAAAAGAAACTTCGACATTCGCAAATCACTTGCTAATGGAGAACCATACGTTTAATGCGGATGATGGGGTTAAACTGTTGCATAAAAACATGGGGGATCGTAAATTATTTTATCAGGAAATTTTAGAAATTAATAGAGGCCAGTTAAACTCCTTACCAATCTTGAATGAGCAGCTGAACCTTCCTAATTCTCCGCTATTATATCCGATACGTTGAAACACCTAACAGATGTCACTAAATGTGGAATGATTGTATATATTTACCCATTCGTCGAATTACATCTCGTCAAAACCCACAATACTATTATAATTGTAAAATCACTGGTATTTCTAAAAGAAGTTGAAAATCGGCAATTCGCCACTCTGTTAATATGGTGTTTACAAAATAAGGATTAGGGCGATTTCCGAAATTTTAACTCAGGTATCGGTGTGGCTCTCAGACGTATAATGTATTGCCTCGTAAATGATATTTGTCGCATTTGTATCTTCTATATAAGCGTTAGACACTGTTTACTGTCTCTCAGTTCGAGTCCATTCGTGTGCTCGAATGCCTGAAGATGCCGAAAGGCGAAACCCGGGTCGTTAGTGACAAAATACATGGAAGTGTACAAAATCTCAATAATCCAAATTTAATTAGATAATCACTTGTTCTGTTCTAGCCCTATCCTACTATTCCTACTCTCTTAAAAAAATAGAAAGGTTGAGTAACTGAGTAACAAGCAGTTCTCATAGAAAAATTCTTTTAAGATACCTCCATTAGAAGACCATATGCTCCATATTGAGAGCGGACATGGGAAAAAAAAACGAAAGCGGATAGTAAAAATAAGAAAATATCCATTTAGGAATACAATTCCAATCGTTGTATGCTTGTCGCGATTTAACTGTAGGTACGGATGATGATGATGACGATTATGCAGTTCAAGTTCGACAAGCGCTGACAGAATGAATCCGGTGCTTTCTTTTTTTCATATATACTGTCATCGTCTGTCTGTGTCCTACTTTAGTCATCGCGGCTTGCATTTTCAGAGTGTTCACCTTTATCGCAGTGTATACAGAATCCGTGTCGTATATCGATCACCGGTGGATTTCGCTGACTGCGTTTTCAAGTGCGTTCAAAAATAATATGATATTTGCCAAATAGCCTCGTCTATATTCCTGACGAATAATGGACAAGCATAATGTTTCGTAAATCTGTAGCGTCATGTGTCGCTAAATCTATAAATTGATTATTCAATCGATTTTTTATTATTATTATTTATTTATCTGTAATAATTGAAATACATGGCAATACAGCTGACACCAATGAGCCATGCATATCTACAGTATATATATATATAAAAAATTTAAATTTTACAGAAAAAAGAACCAGATATATTATTAACATACAAATTCATACAAGAAAAAAACATGTATAAAAAATGATCAGACGGACAGTCCTTGCAACTGGTGAATCATATGACCAACGCGAATATGGATTTCTTTTCAGATGTACTCTCCAAAAATAACTTTTTTTAGATATAGTCTTTGTTCTGGAAGAAGACACTAACTAAAAAATACTAGTTTTGAGTAATTGTTCTTCGGAGTTTGTCAAATGTTTTTTTTCATTTTTTTTGTTTGTACAAAACTGTTTTTACGAAAAAGTTTAATTTATAAAAATAAGTGTGTTCTTTCGTACGGTATAGTTTGAAATAAGAAACATTTTGATGTAACTAACTCAATATGTCATTTTTTCGATTTAGTGATTTCTTCCAGAACAGCGATGTATATACGTCCGTTAAAAATATCGAAGCTATTACTGTACTTTTAATTTTGTATATTTATTTATAAAAAAAAACACTTTATGTCTATAAGATACTAACCCACAATTTTCATCGTCAGTTTTAAATGCTGGCCATGCGTGAAACCGGACCTGAACATTTTATAAAATTGTCTTTTTTTATTTGCAACACCTGAAAAATTTACATTTATTATTTCGGAAACATTCTTTAATAATATAATTAATATCAGTTATTGACAACAATTTACTGCCGATCGAATCAATGCCATAATTAAGTACTTTATTGTTCACGTCTTTAGAATTTTCGTGCAAGTGATACGTAGATGACATAAATCGCAGTGGTTTGAATAATAAAACCGGGAAATTTGATCGTCGCATAAAATCGAATATTACGTGACATGAATTTGCTATTAGTAGAACTTCCAATAAAACCGATTTATGCTCCCATCTCAATATGTCTTTGTTTCCGTATTCAAATGACTAATTTTGGTTTGCAATAACTGTTTCCTTAGAGGTAGTGAATTTTCAGTCATTTGCCAAATATTATATCGTTTATACATTTACCTAGATAAAATAACTTCATACATTTTTTCTTCGATGAATTCAACTGATACATCTCCTAATTTAAATGAAATACATTATTGTTTTTTTAAATAGCACAATTGTTTTATACTACTTCCACATGTTTATAATAATCACGACCGGTTTTGCTCATCACGAGCATTATCAACTGATAAAAATAAAATCGTAACACGGCTAATTATAAAAGAAAATTATAAATAGCTCTGTTATGATTTTATTTTTATTAGTTTATAAGCTGATCATTATAAACATGTGGAAGTAAAACAAAAAAATTGTGCTGATTGTTAAATTAATATGCCTTTCCACAAAGAATTAAAAGTTAACCACCTTAAAAGTTAAATATATAGCTTTTAGCGCAATGTTATTTCGTTTACAATTATTGTTATTAATGATTGATTAGCAACTAAAAATATGCATTCTTTTCGTAATTGGATATAAAATACTATGGAAAAAATAACCTATCTCTAAAACTTTCAATTTTGTGTGAAGCACAAAATCGTCGTTGCTACAAATATTCTAAAGTGGACATATCGGTTTTTGCTTATCAACGCCTCATTTTTTTTATTCCTTTTTGAAAATTTTAGTTGTTCACAGGATTCAAAATTATTGCGAGTTTAGTGGTCCGTGAGGTTCAATAGGTTGTCGACCCCGGCTCTTATAGATCAATGTTTTTTCAATACAAACTTGTCAAAATGTTTTCAAAAATTTCAAGACTTATGAATTCATATAAGCGACTTACCTATTATATACTTGCAATCTATTAATTTTATATACTGAAGTTTTATGTGGCAGCATTTATTATTTTTCTACAGTTTATAATACATCCCGAATCTGATGTGAATCTTTGACCTAATGCGATAAAAAAAAATATACGTCCCCATCCATCATCCACTGCGCCTTCCACTCCACTTTGCCGCCCCCTCGACTACGCGCCCCTCCGCATCACTGCACACGCCCATTAGTTCCGCCTAAGCCGGCCCTGTGCCCACGCACTATGGGAAAAGATTATATCCCGCGTGTTCTCATATAAATTATGGGTACCTTTTCGCGAGGGGCCCCATTGTCTTCTACGCTCGGACGGCCCAGATGAGTATTATTTCTTTTCGGAAAGATGAGCAAATCCAGGGATGAACTATGGCATTAAGACCAAACTTAACGGTCAATTTCGTTACAGCTTTATTTTCATTATTTTACACTACTTATACTATATGCCTTTACGGTGTGGAGACATGGAGCTTAAAAGCGAAAGGCAAAAAACATCTAGATGCATTTGAATTGTGGTTTTGAATGGCCGTTTATACAAAATGTTTACCCGATTTTTTGGCTACATCGCCTTTAAGCCTACAGACAATCTTGAGAGGCTCACCGTCACAGGAAAGGTCTAAGGTAAAAGGGGATGCGGAAGGTGTCTCAACAGAAGTTTTTACTACGAGAACTGCTTAGTACTCAGTCGCTCAACCTATCTATTTCAAAGAGAGTAAGGATAGAAGGATAAGGACTAATGGTTTGCTAATCGCTCTCGCTACGCCCCATTTTTAGGATGGAATGAGTGGGAAATAATTTTAGGCAACACCAACATCTCTACCTACGAACAGAAATTTATAAATCGATTGAAAAATCAAATTTTGAAACTGTTCGTACCGGAATTTCAACCCGAGACAGTAACGTTGACCACTGCACCACGTACCCAACAATCTAGTTATTATATTTCAATTAAAAAGTTTATTTCACTTAAATTGTAAGTAATTTATTTCCATTTTAACTTGATTTAACCTTAGGTACTTTTTTGACATGAATTTCCAAGAAATATGTTTTTATTTTACAAGCATTCAAATAGAAAATAATTAAATGTAAATGTCACTTGAAATTCCAAATACTCATTATGCTATTTTTTTATTTCAAAACATCTTTTTCAGTCAAAATCATGAAAAAATTTCTTCAATATTAACAAACGTTCAGCTGCGTATTACAGTCTTAAGAAACGGAAGTAGAATTTAGTCATCACGTTGCTCGTGCGAAAATGTTACACTAATGATACATTCCTGTTGGCATATTGAATATAAAAGACACGCAGTGGGCGGCCGTGTCCCTTAACACGGCCCTACTCTGAACCCAAAGTCAACCCATACAAGTCCGCGATCTTTCAGCATGTTGTTGGCCCGTTCACGACCTTTCTAAGTGTGTTTATAAAATTTTGTGATAGCAATACCTTTTTTTTAGTCCCCTGTACATTTTACGGGTCTGAATGTTAGAAGGCTCACTGAAAAGAAAATATTTCTCCCGATCCTTGAAATGGAATAAGTGAGGTCTGAAGTTTACAATGTCTATTATATTTCCTTTGTCTAGTATATTAAATCTCCAATATTATAATAATATATTCATGTAATAGAGCATAATACACTGCCATTTCCTCTACAAATATCCGTTTTGACGAGGTCAATATGAGACGTTGAAAAGCAAAAACCGATAAGTTCACATTGTGTCAAAAACGAACAAAAATACGCTCATATACTACAAGTAATTTCACACAACATATATCTTTCAAAATCATATGAAAAAAATTTAAGCTCTTAATGACATGCATAATCCGATAAGTTTAATAGTTACAAACAAATGCCGATATGTCCAATTCTATTTCGCTTACATTATTTGATTTCCTGCCTGCAATGCATGAGATTATGCAGTATTTCAGTAGTGGTCAGAATAAAGTTTTGGTGGGAATTTTTGTATAATTATAGCTTTGGGTTACATATTTCCATCACCATTTTCGTGCATTTTTAAGGGTCCCTTGCAAAATGAAATATGTGGGGTCTCACTGTATTTTAAGCTCAATACCCCCATTCCTTTACTTTATGGGCCCCAATACATAGTGAAACAGTTATTTCAATAAAAACTTAATATTATAGTATGTAATTTAAGCTTTTATAAAAACTAAAGTATCGCTATTTTTCTTGAGCTCAGAAAGCGTATATAAGAGTATACGAAAAACTACCAAATTCTGGTACACTTTCGTTAAAGGGGGAAAAAGACTATTCAATTCACATGGTGTGCGAAATTTATAAGGAAAGCGTGAGGAACTATTATGTTATCTTATTAGCCGAATATGTAACGTATGGGCCTTTCAAGGAAAAAAAACAGGGGTTTCCGAATTTGTCTAGCATATTATTTTTGGCTTGTATTGTTATTGTAATCGAATAGTGCAATATTAAATATATTCCCGAAATATTTTTATTATTTTCAAACATGTGTATACACTCCCAATCAATTTTCCCTCAAGCTGTTCTAAATACGCATATTATTTTTTTCTTCAATACGATTCTAAGTATCCATGCGGTCCAAGTAAAAATAGTTTTAATTATCCAAATCAAAACGCAGAATATAACATGACATATTTTTTGCAAAGAGTTTTAAATTGTGCCTACATTACTGTTGATTTGGGCTTTTCAGTTTTTGAATATTCTTCTCTGAGAACCCCTCGTCTTAAAGGGAACATTGTTCCCAATTTACATTATAATATATGAACTTCTAATGGAGTATCTCAAGTCACACACGCTATAGTTCTGACAATGACATATAGCCGATATAGCTATCAACCAATTCACATTATTCTTATAGAACTAAACACTTTGATATTTTTACATTTATATAATAGCGGAATATGAGACCTACACCGTGCCTCCAAGATTCTCTGTCTTCCTCCAGCCAACATCTAGCGTCCCATAACTTTTCCGAGTACATCCTATGGATGGTCGTCAGTAGTGGCCTTTCAGGGTGACAAAATTCATCAAATTTTTTAAAAGAGACAAACAAGACTCAGGCTCATTTGCGAAACTCACATTACATATTATCCAAGCTATAAAGGATACAGAGAGAAGACTTGTTGACTAGGGCTTCCAATTAACCGGAGATTTTAACTAACCGGTTTTCGGTGTTTTTTGACAAAAAAACCGGTTAACCGGTTTAAACCGAAATACCTCGTTTCATTATTTTCAAAAAAAGTATTTTTCTTAACTACACAAAATTGAAACAAAGAGCAACAAAATTTCAATTTCAATAATAAAACTTAAACTTAAATAATAAAATAATGAAAAGCTTTAATATTATATATTTTTTAAATACACAAAATTAAAACAAAAGTGGTTAATAATAAAATTCGTAAAAAAGATTACTATTTGAATGTGTTTAAAAAATATTAGGACAGAAACTGGAGAAATTATATACAATAGCAACACATACTATATATTACACAACAAAAGAAAATGTAGTTATACACACGCAGCAGAAATAAAATAAAATAGACGAATATATCTAATCAAAATAGAATGAATAATAACTATTATAAATATGTACATATGAATAAAAATATTATTTCCGTATGTTTAATGATAGAATTATCAATTACGTCTGCAATAAACCAGAAAACTCAAGCATAGTTTGTATGATAAAAAAAACGTTTTAAAATTTGTCTTTTTATCGAAATAATACTTGAAAATTTATTTTATATAAGTGAAATTTACAGTTCATTCTAAAATTTTGAAATTTTTCAACAATTCCCGTGTGTCGTGATTTTGGATTAACAATCAGAACAATTGATAAGCTCTTACGCATTTCATTTATTGTATTGATCTCAATATTAATGACTCCGGTATTCCATGGATTATAATTATATAATATTTTTTGGGTAAAGTTTTTTCGTAATAATTTTTGCAGACGAATCTATGGAAGCTTAATTTAAATATAATTTAGTAAGTTTTATGATAGTTTTGGGGACGGTTTTTTTGTACAAATATTTCAACTAAAAAACAGTGGCTTATCAAATCTCTGCGTTCCAATAATCACCATGATTGTATCTCATCACTGAGAAAACTTTCAATTCTTTCGAATTAATAGTATAAAAAAAATTAAAATTTCTTTCATAGTTGAAATATTTACCTAGATCTATTTCACAAATTTTTTTTACTAGTTTTAATGGTCGTAAATCAGATTAGATAGATTTATAATTTAGTAATACATACGATTGATAATTTCTTTATTTGACAATTAGTATCTATGCTTTGGAAAAAAAGGTGTTTTGTCAAAACGTCAACAAAAGAATATAATAAAAATCAAATTGTAGGTCCTACGGTCGAATAAACATCTAGTTAGGGTAAGTTAGTGGAGTTACTTGGAACAACTTGCCGCTCGAATTTTAATTATTATTAATAGATTTATGTTCTTAAGCATGAATGTTTGTAATGTCTGAAACTCTTTACCACCCAACGGATATTAAAAAACTGAGCAAAACGAAAGAGATTAGCTAATCACTAGTCCTGTCCTGTCCTAGCCCTATCATTCTATCCATACTCTCTTCGAAGAAAATAGGTTGAGCAACTGAGTAACAAGCAGTTCTCGTAGAAAAAATCTGTTGAGATACCTCCATTAGGAAGATATATGCTCCACGTTGGGAGCAGACATGGCAAAAAAAATATTGAACTAAATATTTTACAATTTTTCACTTCTTCATAATGGATTTCTATCAAGTAAATGCTAAATCAATTGATTATTAAAGAGTATGATCAGCCTATAAGAGCAGTCGACTCAATGGATTTTTATATTGGAAGATATGAAATATTTATTTTTATTATTTTATCCAAGATTAACATAAAACTAGCACTAAACAGTTATAAAAAGTCAATTTATGATAATTATAATCTCCTAAAAGTACTGTGTAAGTATCATATTTTATGTACAAAGTGTTTTTGGTGAAAATATATCAAAAAACTATTTTTCTTGGTTATTTTTCCTATAATCTCACCTATTCATTGCAAATGAACATTTTTTTTTATTTAAAAGCTGAAAATCATGCATTTAAACGTAAAGAATGCATGTGTCTTTTGATGATGCCATGTAATTCTTTATTGCATAAAATATTTCTGCCATAATTTCGACATCTTTGTGATAGAGGCGATCATTCAACAATATGTACATTTTTGCCTCTTAAAGGCGTTAAATTTTAAAAATTATACAAATAAAAGAATTTTTCAAATTTTTTTAAAAACCCGGTTAACCGCGTTTCGGTTTTTTTCAAAACACGCGATAAACCGGCTAACCGGTTTCGGTTTAAACCGGGTTGGAAGCCCTATTGTTGACCATACGCGTTGTGATACGCTACATCTTATATAGCGTATCTCAACAGAAGGTTTTTGTACAAAAGTATCTCAACATCTCTTTTTTAAAGAGAGTAGTGAAGGAATGGTAAAAATAGGACTGGACTATTATAAAACCGGATAGGTGGAAAGGAATTCTGTACGTCACAGACAACAAGAATCAAAAAACGAAGTCAATCACTACCCTTCCGTACTCATGGTGTAACAATGAGTTACTTCGGCTTTTATACCTTTAAATTACCTGTGAAATAGGTCATACAAAAAATTTACAATTTTTGCAATTTGTAAATAAATTAGTTCTACGTATAATTAAGAATTAAAAATACATTAAAGTTTATGTCTTCTTTGTATAATTAATCATAATTTGAAAACCTCGTCAATTTTATCATCGAAAAATACAAAATTATAGACAAGTATAGTACCAATTCGAGATGCATGACGTACCTTATGCGACCGTTTTGTTTCAAGCGACACCAAGATTCGTCGCAAGCTTGTTTTGCTATGAAGAAGTTCGATTCTTGCGTCGTTTGATGCGTCTTGCGTTTTACAAACAAAATATGACGTCAATTAATTACCTAATACTAAATAAAACAATATTTTACTTTATAAAATTGTCAATTCGCTTTATAAATGCGTTTATATGACGAAATCCACACGGTAACGGAATATGACTGCATGAGATCCGAAGGAATTTTTTTAGCATGAAATGGAAGGTTTATGTGTTAACTGTCAATTCTTCGTGGAAAGGCATTGTATTTTAAAAATTGGACTATATCGTTGAAATTTTAGCGCACTCTATCCCTGATGAAGCTGGGTAGTAAACACTAGTTTCATATAAAATACTCAAATATTCTTTTGGTATTACAATTCTATTCTATTAGGAGTGGTTTTTGTTAGAATTTTCTTTTTTTAAGCATGCTGCCTATAAAAAACTTAACACCATGTAAGACTGCAAAATTATCTAGTAAAAATATTTTATCGAACTGCCCTCGTCCTTTGAATGGCTCGCAGATGAGTTGTCGCCATGTTTAACTACTACCCTCAGCATCTATGTCGTTCATAAACATCCCTTAATGGCTCATATGATTCACCTTCTAAGTAAAGGGTTAAAAGGTGGACACGTGGACAATGTCTTAACCCTAGAGCAAGCTGCCGATTTTTCAAGTCACCTTATCTAATTCAGATAAAATAATATTTTTTACTTCACTCATACTCTGTATTGTTTTTTGAACATCTGAGTTTTTGTTTTTAATTTTAGAGTATTTGGATAGATGTAATTATAATTATTATGTAATATAGGTACGGCTTCGAGTCCACTCATTTATCTATAAATATTTTTTCAATCGATTTACGGATTAATATTCAAAAGGAATGTATTTTGTGATGTTGACATACCTCTTCTCCTTCCCCACTTAAAAGATCCTGAACAAATGGCGTAAAGAGAGGGACCAGTTAATTATTAATCCTTTGCTAACTTAAATATCCTTTCCTTACTATCTTCAAATATAAAGGTTCAACTTATTAAGCTCTCTTAAAAGCAACTACTCGTTTTGTGATGCTCCAGATTGGAATCAGAAGTGCTTTTAAAAAATAGTGTATCGGCAGCGAAGGACTATGAATCCTAAACCATAACTTCGCCAAGGAGTTATTAGGTCCCTTTTATTAAACAGCATAATAAATTGTGCTTTTATGATTTTAAATAAAACAAGAACTACCGGAGTAAACACCTGCGACAAAAATCAAGTAATTTAAAATATCGACAGGGGGGTGCTTGAATTTCAATATTTAATTTTAATAGCACAGGTTTAAATAATCCCTTAAATACAAAATTTCATACTCAGAATGTGAAAGAAGAATACGAAGGATAATCATAAGAATCAATTATCATTAAAAGGTAATTGGGAAAGTCTATAACATGCATACTGATTAAGTTATGGGGTTTTTAAACATCAGACGAAGTAGTTTTTTTTTTTTTAATGAAACACAATTTATCCTGTACTACTTCCACATGTTTATCGAATTCTGTACTATTTTAATTGTATCTAATTCCATTTTAATTGTAGACTATTTAGTTTCGTTTACATATAATTTGTTTGATTATCTGTAAATTCTTGTCATAGTTCTTAAACCATTTATGGTTTGGTATAACATGTAATTTTTCACACACAATTTCTTATAAATAGCTTTATTTAGATTTATATTTTATCAGCTGATAATTTTCGTGATGCTGTTGTACAAAACTAGTATTGGTCATTATAAAAATGTGGAAGTAATACAAAACAAATTGTGCTTACTTCGTTTAATATAATTTCTTTCCACCAACAATTGACAGTTAATTAACACCTTAAAAGTGAAGTAGTTTTGAAATTTTTTAATTTAGTTTTATGCATTGTGGTTGAACCAGGGTTATGCAAAACTAAGTATCCTTTGTATGGGAAACACAAACGAAAGATGCTTTTATAGAGGCTGTTTCTTCACATAATATCTCATAGAGGCTTAGCGCGTAGACCCTTGCCTTAAGATTCATTGCCGTAAGGTCACCTCTTGACTCTTAAATTAAATGACACCTTTGATATACGGGGTGGAAAGAAAGGCTTATAACATATTATTATTTTGATATCGGGAGGCGTTTTCATTCCGGTAATAAACGTCTTAAAATAGTGAAGTCTGCTGAGAATTTTGTCACTGGTTTCATTATTCATAAATTAGACATTAAGGATTAGGAAAATGGTTGAGAGTGACACTTATGGGTGAAAAACAATACAAAATACCTTGAAATATCAATATTCAAACGTGAATGTACTGTATACGAATTAAACAATGGATTGACTGCCAGTGAAATTGCATTTAACAATTGTATGACACACCCTGGTTTTTGTTAAATATAAGTGTCATTAATTTCCAGAACTGAAATCACCCAGCGGCAACAGCAATATTTCGCAGAATCGGCTCTTTCTTGTTACCAAGCGTTCAATAGCCGCTGGCTACGGCCGCTGGACGAGTCCATTTTTACGGAAAGGGGTAGCTCCGACGGTACAGGGAGTTTTTTAATTGTCTTTTGTAGACAGTCGATTACGATCTGCCGAGCGGGACGAGCTGCGCTCTCGTGGCGGAGGGGACGTGACGATGTGAATTGTTTGTTTTTTTTTGATTTGCATTGGACTTAATTTAAAATTGTTGTGTCATTTGTATTACAACTTAAAGTAAACTCAGTTGCTAATTAAATGTAAATGTAGAATCAATTTTATGTGTTAGGATTTATATATTTGTGTAATGTAAACCACTGCATCTTGGATGGAAAAATAAATAAGTTTTGAATCGGATTTGAAATGGTGTTTGTCTGAGATCACAGCCCTCCCAGGACTCCGGATAACCAGCCGCTCGCCTCTGTTCGATCCGGGGTCTTCTCATGTTATTAAGCCATTACATGCAACAAAACATAATAAACCTTTTGCGGACCCTTCGACGTTGTCCACGCACTACCAAACAATTTTTGATTTGTCACAGACCCTCTCAGCGGCGTAGAAACCCCTTTGGAAATCACTGGTCTAACGTATGAAAAAACGAGCTCAGTCATATTCCTTATATTTTCACGTAATTTGAAGAAAACAATATGAATTTAGTCAATTTTGTTCACAGTGAAAATTACTAGTGGAAAAAAACTGTTATTAATATTTTTTAAAAAAGAATCATTTATATTTAAAAAATAAGATTTACTTTGTGACGTCACATTTTATCTGACCCCCCTCTCTCCGTCGTCACAAATCATCATATTCTATCAGACCCCCTCCTCAACCGCTAGAGAGTGACGTCGTATATGAACGCCACCTTACTTAAATAAATAATGGTTAAGGTACATATATAAACAAAGAGGTTTAAATTGCATGGGTCGATTATCTAAAAAAGAAGTTTTTGACTTATCGCCTTCTGCTATAATGACGATATTAATTTTTATAATAAAAAATCTAAAAAACAATGCGTAAATATTCAAAAAATTCGTTGCTGAATATGTCAATTTATCAGCTAAACACGCCTTCCGGCTGGCGATCCGTCGCTATGACCGACGCGAAGAACAAGTTTTAATAAATGAGGTTTTGCACATCTATTAAACGAAATTTGACGCTTTGTGACATAATTGTAACTGATTGAATTACGTAACAACAATAAACAATGTAAAATTGCTATACGAAATTCAATCATTATTTCAGACGTGTATCTAGAAACCATTCATTCATCACATCGCCTCCAAATGAAGGTTAAATTTAGATATTAACTCTTTAATTAACTAAAACTTGAATTAATTACTTGAAATACCACTGGCTTAACTAATGACTGAACGCGAGTGTAGACGCACCACAATGCTACAACATAATAACTTAGAATTTGGATTGTATCCCACAAGAGAATGACTCTGTTCACATTCGGCGAGCAAAATAGTTGACGCTTTAAATTAATTCAAATATAATAATTTTACATAGCAAAAACCACGTATAAACCATAAAAAAAATTCACAAGACGTCACATTGTATCTTGATATAATCAATGTTTATATTACAACACCATAATACTGTAAAATAGTGTTGGGATCTAGTATCTCGTCGGAATAGCGGCAGAAGTTGTCAAGCCAAAAAATTCTGTTTTGAGATAATCTAAATTATATAAATTCATGAAGTTTAAACCTCTTTATTTAAATACCTTAAGCATGGTTTATTTAAGTAATAGTGTGTCCATATAGGACGTCACGATCTAAGGGAGAAGATGGGCACTAATAGAATTTGGTGATTTGTGACGATGGGGTAGGAGAGATTAGAGAAAATGTGACGTCACAAAATAAACAAAAATTATATGCTTTGTTTACAAATTTTAAATTTGGTGATAAATGTTATTTTTTTTTTTTGATTTTCAAATATTTAGGAATAATATTTTTTGTCTCATTTTACTTCTACTTGGTATTTAAAATATCATTACTACTTTTGGCATTACTAGCGTCATCGTGATTAACAATATATATAAATATCGTCTAGGGTGGGTGTCAAAAATGTGATGCAATAAAGAGGGTGGTAAAAGGCTATGTGACGAAATGTGACGATGGGGAGGTGGAGTTAAAAAATAGTCAAAAGCGTTTGACGTCGTATATGGAGGCCCCTAACCACTTTATGACATCCGTTAATCATTTACGAATTCGATCTTTTTTATAGTAATTTTAATCATAATTTTTCGCCACTAATAACTGTGCACGAAATTGATGAAATTTGAATATTTTATTATTCGAAAAATTCGAACACTATAAAATTTTGATATTCGAATGTTTGTTTTTAACAAATATTTCATATCCCTAAATCAGACAGCGGTGTTTCTGATTTTCGATTGGATAAAATTGAAACGAAATGAAATGTTTGTTGAATTAGAACGCGGGCCGGCGTAGATGGATGATCGGTCAATGGCAGGCTGACGCATCGGTTTCAATTTGCAAATGGACGCCGCCTGAACGAAAGCTGAGCAACCCTCTGTGATGCATTTCGGCCAATGTGTATTTATAAGCCTGAATGTTACGCATTGATTTTGATTAAAATTTATAGAAATTTCACGCAATGCATAATTCATTGCGCTCGAAACTATTCCGGCACTGGAATTTTTAATTGCATTATTGGTAGTACATAATATTTTGTCTTTTTATTGTATCTAATAATAAAAATGTAAATATATGAATCGAAGATCTACTGTCGAACTGACAAACAGTAAACAGTGTTTAAACTGTTAAACTTACACTGTTTACTGTCTGTCAGTTCGAGTCCATTCGTGTGCTCGAATGCCTGAAGATGCCGAAAGGCGAAACCCGGGTCGTTAGTGACAAAATACATGGAAGTGTACAAAATCTCAATAATCCAAATTTGATATTGAAATTCCATCAAGCACCCTCAGTCGATGTCTTAAATTATACAAAATAATAAGTTAAGGGAAAGTGAAACGGTTCAGATTTGGAGTTGTGGCGTATACTAATGAAAAAAAAATTAATCACTTTCTTAAAAAAAATCGTTCGCTTTAAAAAATCAAGCTGTTTTCAAAATTTGACTGCAATATTTTATCAATTATTACAGAAATATTTTTTCTAAATTACTTTGCGTCTGTTTTAAAATGCTTGCCCCGAACGTAGCCGGTCCTGATCATTATATAAAATTATGCAATTATTGTCAAAAACCGTGTTTTATTTTAGTAAACATTAATTTTTCATTAATAGATGTCGCTGCCTTGACATTAGAACCTTTTCACTTGCCCTTAAGAGAATACAATTCCGTAACAGTAGGCAATCTTAGCTGTAAATCATAAAACTTTGACATAAAGAGAATCTCTATTTGATAATACTGTTATCTTTGTATTACAACTGGACCAAAATATTTATTAATGAAAATAAATGAAGTATTCGTAGAAAATTTAGAATTGACTTAATACTGTATATCCATCGTAAACATCAGTAAAATTCATTAAGCAATATAAATTTCATCAAGTATTATTCCTCCTTTAAATATTAATATTAAAAAATTAACGATATGTATTTTAAGGGGTTTTTCAATCGAGATAGATTTATATCTCTATGTTCTTAGGAATCCTAATTTCATATGATTAACAAGATCTAGCTTTAGGTATATGATGACATTTTAATGTGATGATTAAGTGGATCTGGAGTAGGGCTTCTAACCGGGCTTAAACCGAAACCGGTTTATCGCGTGTTTTGTAAAAAAAACTAAAACCCGGTTTATTTTACGCGCTTAACCGCGTTTTTTAAATTCTTTTATTTACACTATTTTAAAATTTCAGAAGGAAAAATGTACATATTATTGAATAATCACCTATGTCGAAAAGTTTATGTTATATAAAATTATGTACAGAAATGATTTGATACGATAAGCAATTACACGACATTATCAAAAGACACAAAGGAACTATTTGTGATAAATAAGGCACATGTTACACAAAATCTATTATTGTCAGTGTAAGAAATCATCAGTAAAAATCTTGACTAGAATATTATTTGTAATATATGCAAAAGTAAGCAATTTTAAGATTTATAACCTACAATACGTTAAATATTTTTATATCTTTATGTGCTAGTTATTTTAAGAATATTTCCTTTTCCTTTTAAATGATAATTTTAAAGATATATTGATCATATTTAACATATATATTAGGATTTTTTTCAAAAATAATAAAATGAGGTATTTCGGTTTAAGCCGGTTACCCGGTTATTTTGTCAAAAACACACCAAAAACCGGTTATTAATTATTTCCGGTTAATTGGATGCCCTAATCCGGAGAGATGTCTTCAGTACGGGACGCCAGAATTTTTGTACTTTCCTATAGTTGTCCATTTATATGTTCTGCCTTAGTCATCACTTGCGTTGATAACTTGCCTTTTCAGGGCGTTTACCTTTATCATGACGTATGCAGAAATTTCGTCATTCATATCGGTTAGCGCTTGAATTTTCTGACTGCATTTGCATTCATAAATAATAAATATTATTTATCAATTAGGATCGTCTAAATTGATGACTTGTCATATACTTTTAATCACTTTCACATTTTTTTATTGCATCCAGCGCCCCACCTCGCTCCTATCAATTTATTTTGTTCGTACAACGTAATTTCTACGTTGGTTCGTCTATTGTAGCCACGCGTACAAACCTACACAATGCGTTGAGTATTTATTTTACTTCAGTTATTTCATAGTCATGCTTAGTCCAACCAATTCTCTCTTAGTTACATATTTAATATATTCTTTTTTATTATTAAATCATTATGTATATATTATTTTGTCAATCTTTAAATTAATTTATCTTTTAAAGCAAAAAACACTTGTTATTCAAACTATAAATATTGAGTATTGAAGTTGGTATATTTACTATATCTTCTAATTTAGTACATAAAGGTGAACAAAACTCTATTCAAGCTCAGTTCTAATGATGGTGTGATGCTGTAACAGCTATAAAAATAATCGATAAGTCTTGTAAAGTTCACTATATACATAAGTACTTACCGAAAATGTTCAGCTTTGAGTTAAGTATGAGGAAATGCTAAGACTATTGATGTCTACCAGTTTCGATTTTTAAAATGACACTGGTTATTTAAACTTTAGAACAACTACAAAAATCCTGAAAAAACTTCCGTTATTTATATTTAAAAAAACTTTTATGTTACAGTATTACATACAAACATGTATTTAGATAATCCTAGAATTTCATTAAAAACTACAAAACATAGATTTTAAGGAATCTTTTATTCAACATGTGTAATTACAGCTATTTTAGCATTTTGGATATAGATCTGCCACCAACACGGTCGACGGCTAGTGAGAAATTATTGTCGCCTGTATCGGTTCGTGAGGTAGTCCGGCTTCCTATGACGTTCGATCGCGTTCTGTCTATAGCCCGTCTTCATGTATGGTATGACGCGTTCTGTTGGTTTCTCTGCTTTCGTTAAATGTTGGCAGCTCACCCGTGTTGTCCCTCGTATTTATTCGTTTCCCCACATGTTTACTATAAATGTGTTTCTTAGATAATCCTAGAATTTCATTAAAATCTATAAAACATAGATGTACAGTAGAAGATTAAACCTGCCAAAAATATTGTTTTTCTAATTATCTCAGAACTATGCTTTTGAGTTGTTACACTTTGGAACTGAGGTATCCACATATGTACAGTTTTGTTATATTTATATTGTTAAAATCGGGTCAACATGAGTAAAATTACTTTATATGATACAATGGTTGGTCCTTGGTTATAACCTTATGTTAGGTAAAGTTAAGAATTAGACTAAGGGTAGATTATGATTAAACATTACTATTGAACTAGTGGTTCTACACTACAATATTCACAAGCAATATAAACACACAGTTTAAGTGTTAAATCATTAAAAAATGTACGACAAAGATTCTCTATAGAAACATTTTGGCTTGATACTATACCTTTGTACACAGAGCCGCAATTATGATGAATAAGTTAAGGGGTAAAAAATATATTACGTGCATAAAATAATAGTTTCTTTGTAAGGCACTCCAGTGGGGCGCTTAACTTCTGCAAAATCCTCGATTCCCCGCCAAAGTTTTAACCCCGAGGGAGTTGGTAGTAGATTCAAGAGCTCATTCATGGGATCGTAAAATCATATGATTCTACTATGTTGTAAAAGGTACCTACGAGAGAATAACTTCAAAAGGTTGAACGATGACTAAAAAATTAAAAATTAATAAAAGATTATTTCATGTAACTCTGTGTAAGAAGGTTGTATCTCAGCTTTTCTTCTCTTAGAATTATAGTGTTCGAACACTGATTTTGATCAATTAATCTTAAGTGTGTAAAATATATTAATTACATGTATATTTGGCGAAAAAAAATGTGACCATTGTGACCATTATGATCATTGGCCTTTTTCCTGTATTACGATATAGCAAATACAAAAATCATTAATTTCGACATAAAGGTATTAAGCCATACTTACCGGACAATAATAAATCTGATAAGAGGACCTCTGGTGTACTGCACGATTGAAATACTACTGTCTCTTAAATATATCAAATTTGGATTATTGAGATTTTGTACACTTCCATGTATTTTGTCACTAACGACCCGGGTTTCGTTTTTCGGCATCTTCAGGCATTCGAGCACACGAATGGACTAGAACTGACACACAGTAAACAGTGTCTAACGTTTATATAGAAGATACAAATATGACAAATATTATTTACGAGGTAAAATATTATACGTCTGGGAGCTACACTGATACCTGAGTTAACATTTCGAGAAACGCCTTAATCCTTATTTTGTAAACAACACATTAACATAGAGGCGAATTGCCGCTTTCCAACTACTTTTAGAATTACCAGTGATTTTACAATTATAATAGCATTGTGGGTTTCGACGGGATGCAATTCGATGAAAGGGTAAATATATACAATCATTCCACATTTAGTGACTTCTGTTAGGTGTTTCAACGTATAGGATACAATAACGGAGAATTAGGAAGGTTCAGCTGCTCATTCAGAATTGGCAAGGAATTTAACTGGGCTCTTTTGATTTCCAAAATTTCTTGATAAAATAATTTATGATCCCCCAGATCCCCCAGGAGAACCATACGTTTAATGCGGATGATGGGGTCAAACTGTTGCAAATTTGATACTGAAATTCCATCAAGCATTCCATATGTACAATACTATAAACATATTTTTTTTTGCTTGGAGATCAAAATCCTAAGTAATAATAACCACTATCATTCTAAAATAACCACAGGTTACCACTTATTACGTTTTAGAACTTTTAGATATCTGTATTCTCATACTTAACTCTAAACTACAAATTGTCGACATGTTACACTCTGAAACCTATGTATCGATATATAGATTTTTAAATGGGTTTTGTAACTTTGCATGGTTGTTGTATCATTCGTGATATATCCCATTATACTAACTGTCTTCAAAAGGGCATATAGTGAAAATGACTAATATTTTATGTTAAGATTCTTCAATACCAGTCCACATTCTCCACATTGGAGAGGAAATCATAATACCTTTCGTTTTTAACGACCCAAACACGCCTTAAAACAAAACACTCTAACAAGAAACCCAACTTTCTTTTAGCATTTTTCTTTAATTCTTTTATTGTGAGTCGGAAATATGTTTAAACTTTTAAGTATCGGTTTTAGTAAGTGCGGTTGGCTATCACTCATCTTTTCATGAGCGTGCCTTTTCAAGTACTTTATAACGACATTAATGTATAGATTAACAGACCGCCCTTGCGGTCGCAATAAAATATGTCATTTCAACTCCACCGTCCAGGTCTTGGGGTTCTAATAATCTCATTAGTGCAACATTTACCACATCATCTTGCGGACGTACAATTTAAAGTGGGTAACTAACTACAAAAAGTCAAACGGGTACATAGCGGCAAATTTTTCATATTATAAGTAAAACGGAAAATGTATGACTTTGTAAAATTATAAAAGATATTTTGTGTTGAATGTTACAATGCTTCTTTTGTAAATAGCTATGGTATAAATTAAACTGTGTAATTTTCATAATAGAGTTTGAAACATAATAGAGAAGAATGCGAAAAACTGAACAATTAAAACAAATGAACATCGGAAAGTGAGATTTTTTCTATGTCAATGGTTGAGATTTTAGCAATTGAATCACAAGTAGAACTAAAACTTCATGCCCTGAATACAAACACTTTCTAAATTATTTCTTTATTAAATTTAAGAACATTCATTTTTCAAAAAATAAAAACTGTTTTTAGACTGTATGTAGATATTATGCGCTACAGGCTGATTACTTTACATATCCGTATGTTGGGTTTCATAAAGTAGTACAGTCTTGTTTGAATTATTAATACATAATAATATACAAATGTATCAAATCAAAACATCTAAAATATGTAAAATAAAATCTAACTGTCAAGTTTTGCATTACTTATACAACCTTGTGACACAAGTTTAATCTTACAAACGGATTTTTAATATTTACGTATTTAACTTTCCTTCGATGATAAAATTTTAATATCATTCAAAAAACCCATTGAAAGCCGAAGTTTTACCGATTAAGCCAGTGCTCCGAAACCGGCACGCTGCGAGACGATCCCAGGTGTGCCATGATGCAGTGCGTCCAAAATGAGAAAATTCGAGTATTTTTGTATTAGAAAAAAATTAAAGCCATTCGGTTACTAAGATCTCCGTTTAAATTGTTCTCGATGAATCAAATATTGTATTATTTTGATATTAATCCAATAATTTTATTAGTTTTTGCAGGGATAGTTCAACTGCAATAATGGCGAATAAAATGGTGCTTGTCGTGTGTAAAACGAAAAAATCTACAGTAGAAATTATACATTGCTGCATATATAGAGAAGCATTTTTGACGAAAAACTTCCCAATGGAATTATTGACTAACGAATATATCAATGGTCTAAGATACGCAATTTTTTTGAAAATATATAAATCACTTCTGTTTTATTTTAAATTCACCAAATAAAAACAAATTAGTTGATTGTAAACATTGTGAAATTTACTTATTTTGGGTTGAGGTGTGCCGTGAGGAAGAAAAGGTTGCAAAGTACTGGTTTAAACCGAAACAATGACACAACTAAAATTTACTGCGTAATTTGAAGTACATGATAAATGAATATATTATTTTCAAAGTAAATTTTTGCTTTATTGTAATTAGTACCCTTTCATTTCAACGAATATAATAAATTAGAACCATTATGATGTTTTATAACTAAAGTAGAACAAACATCCGGTATTTTCTTTATATTCCCAAACTAATAAAATAATATAAATGTGCGCCTATATACATCAACTTCATCTTTCTGTTATCTTAACAAAAGCATTTGAACAAACTAAAATGAAATAAAAACAGTGACGTGAAGTGATGTTATTCTTAATTAATTAAAACAAGGGGTTTGCAAGAATTATTTCAAAATTATACAAAGAGTGTTATCTTTGAACCGTTATTTTCATAATTAATTAATCATAAAGTAAAAGGGATTCATTTTATTCATATAAATAGTGGAAACACTAATACAATCACTATAGCAGAGGTTTTCAACTAGTGGAGAATTCCACCCAAGGGGTCAATTTTAAAGTTTCAAGGAGGAATTGCTGCCGTTAACTCGTTAGCACCGGGTAATGTGGAATCCGCGTCGCGGAGATTTTTGTGTAATGGTAGGGAACGCGTATTCTGTGTCATTCGATAAAGTCGACATTATTTGCTCATAATTCTTTAAATGTATTGCTATTTTTTGTTATTGTATTAACACTAATTTTTTACAAGCCATGTGTTAATGATACACTCATTTCTTTACGGCTCAGCCACTACTCGTATGTTGGTCATATTTACCCGAGTGCTAATGTGTTAATTAAAGATTTTCAATATTACATATACTTATAAGCTTATTTGAAATGCATTTTTCTAGTTAGAGTTCGACTATCTTGGAAATGGGGGAATTTTCTGAACATTGATGGAAAGGTAAATGAAACAAAAAGCGTTGGGAACTCCTGTATTAAACGTATAACGCTTTATTAATTTTTTTATCGTGGCCGCTTCCAATGTGGAGCATATTGGCTACTAATGAAGCTTATTTCAACAGAAGTTTTTCCACGATAGCTGTTAGTTACTTATTTGATCAACCTCTTTTTTTAATAAATTAAGGATATAAGTTTAGTTCTATGACAGGACTAGTGTAGTTAATCACTCTTGCTACGTCCCGTTTTTAGTTACACTTTGGAAAACAAATTCATAAATCGATTGAAAAAACAAAATATGAAACTGTCGATACAGGGATTTGAACTCGTAAGCACGACAACTGAAGCTTACTACGCACACCACAGCACCACGAACTCTGCCTATTTTATGATCATGATCATAAGAGAAATTATTCATACAACAATTTCACAACACTGATGTTGCTGATATACATGCCGAGAAACATAAAGATAATTTTAGTCACACCTAACTAATTTGGTACAATATAACTGAAAAAAATAGTTCTACACGTGGCTACAATAACTGGGCCAACGAAGCAATTGCATTGGAACTTGACAAAGAAATAAGCTTGCAGAATTTATAGCCGATAAAAATTATAATAAATTAATTAAACTACTCATGAGTCTACACTGAAGTGTGGAGGTGTTTCAAAACAAACTTTGCAGGGGGGGCTATATAAACTTTAGCCTTTTGACATGGGCTACGAACGCCACTGTATGCTAAGCTTTCTATACGGCTGTCTTTATTGATAACGGACCGAACAATATACGAAAGCTTGTTTGGCTTCTGTATAGTTACTTCATACTATTTAGTTTTAATCGTTATAAACGAGCCAACGATTGCAGATGATAACACTATGCATTGGAAAGTGTTTCTAGACCTTCAAACTTTAGTTTAGTTTGTGGACAGTTTTGAATTTATTTGCCAGAGTTGATAAAGGTTTTAGATATTTTTTTCACGTCATTTTATTTTTACCATGTCCGCTCTCAATGCGAAATATAAAACCTCCCAATGGAGGTATCTCAACAGAAAGTTTTCTACAAGAACTGTTCGTTACTCAGTTGCTCAACCTCTATTTTACAGAAAGAGTAGGGATAAAAGAATAGGACTAGGGCAGGACTAGTGGTTAACTAATCGCTCTCGCTACTCCTCGTTTTTAGTATCGGATGAGTGGGAGCGAACTTTAGACATCACAAGCATTCATGCCTACGAACAGAAAGCCATAAATCGATTGAAAAATCAATTTATGAAACTGTCCAGTCCGGGACTTGAACCTGAGACATTCGTAACCGTAGCAAACGACGTAGACCACTACACCACGTAGCCGAATATTTTCACGTCATTGGTTCTATTTAATCATTATTTTTTTAAATAAAGCACAATTTGTTTTTTACTACTTTGTTTGTACTACTCTCACATTCTTACCAGGACCGATTTTAACTGAAACCAGTGCTGATCTATGTAAATGTATAATTTAATGTTGGGTCAATCATACAATTGAGTTTTCTTAACACAATGCATTTCCAGCAAGAATTGGAAGTTAACACCTCAATAGTGTTTATTTATTTATTCATAATTTACTTTTAAGGTGAATAAAACACGTTTGTTTACAATGTGATATTTTACATTTTGTATATAGATCAGGACCGGAATCTCTCATTGTCAGCTGATTTATTTCTTCGCTACAGGGCCATTAATTTTTGATTAAACATGTCATCAAAGCTGTAAAAATTGTCCAATTTATTTAAAATAATAGGTACGCATATATTATATCGTATTTAATTTTAAATCATAAGCGTTAAATGGTTAGCCCTGTACCCAACTGGCCTATACCTTTGGGCGTATCATTCGATGCAGTGTCCAAAAGTTCGAATCTCAGTACAGACAGTATTAAGTTTAGTATCAATGCTTAAAGAAATTCACAAAGAGAATGTAAAGAGTATATTATACATAATATTATGCACTTTCAGGTAGAAAGCTCATACACTTACATTCATTCTTCATGTTTAAATCACATTACGACCAATTGAACACTTTTGTTTAATTTACACTCACAATCAGTATTCTTTAGAGGTTTTCAGAACTATTATTAATACAGAATTATGCGGTAAAGGGCTATGAAACGTGTGCATCTATAAGTGATTTCAACTATTAATCATTATCAACTAAAAGAATATTCGATTAGTTTCGGAATTATGAAAATACTATAAAAATATTATTTGAATAATTAGAAAAAAATTATTACATAAATACACATTCAAATACCGTTCCATTGTATTGCAATATTCAAAATTTGCAACTGCGTTGAATTACTACAACGGTATTTCTTGAATTACTGAAACTGCGGCTTGTATAAAGTGTTTTTTACCCCGGAGTCATTCGTCAAACTCATGAAGATATTGAAAGCGTCCAAGTTGGGTAAATCCAAAATAAAACACTACCTAGGGTATTCACTATTTTTCTTGAAATCTGGATAAATTGTGATGTGATCATTCGTCAATTTTGTAAAATATTTCATTAAAAAATATTACAATAGTTGCCCAAATATTCGAATACAGAATAGTTAAAATAGTGCAGAATACTAAAAATTTGTGTTCAACACCCTAGTATCTATCAGCAGAATCAGTTCTTCACAGACTTTGCAGGTCCCGCTAGTAAATATATTCAGATACCAATAAAATATATAAAAATAAAAAACGTCGTATTTTACTAAAATATTTTATGTTTTAGATTTTATAAAGGTTCTGTTTTTCCATAAAGAGTGGACATAGTTTAAAACAATTCAAAGAAATAAGAGATTTTTTTATTACGTAGTAATAAACTCAACAACACATGCTTTAGTGTAGTCTGTCTCTATTTATTTGCAGAAAACTAAAAAGTTGTTGAACGTCCAGGGACAAGTTTGTCACATTTCCGTCGTAAAGTATTTTTATTCAGTTTGCGAGTTTTTTAAAAAAAGATTCGCTGAAAATGCTATCTTTTATTTACAACAAAATATTCAAGTGACTAATAGAATATGCTAGTCGTACTCTAGGCGACAGTAAAACAACGGGATAAGTACCCAGTGGCATATCGCACCGTTTCAGAAAAAAGGTCATTTTTGTGAATTTCGTGTAAAATTCATCAACCTCATAGCAGAGCTACTTCAATAAAGTAAATAGAATCATTTTGTATACCAAATCGTTTTTGCTGTGAATCTTGACTTAAGATTACAATTAAATTAACCGACACTTTTTCGCTACCGGTTTTTTTTTTAAATCTAGATTACCGTAAAAACGGTAATTTACCGGTGTGCTCTATGTATCTATCTTGAAAAAACATTTTTGGTATCTTAATGAAGAACAATAATAAAATAAATCAATAAATTTATTCAATTTACCGGTTAACCGGTTATGCAATTACTTTTCTAGATTCCAAACTTTAAGACATCAGCCTACAGGTGACCATTAATTCTTCGGTTACACTGTTTTTCGAAGACTTTTAGGCATCACAAACATCTTTGGCTTCGAATAAAACTCCATGAATTGATTGAAAAAACAATTTATCAAACTGTCTAACAACGTTGACCACTGCACACAAAAATAAAATATATTATGTAAGATATAATGCTCAACCAAATGTCATTTTAAATTAACGCAGTGGTTTAATGTACTAATAATATGAACGAATAGTATTCAAATAACCGAATATCAAAAAAGAGCCAAACGTATTAAAATATCGATTATTCGATAATTCTAAGTCCCTAGTTGCGGTACATTACATACGAGACTTCTTTTCTAAATTGACGTAAGATTAACTTCAAAATTCGATTTGCTGTGTTCCTTAAAGCTTCATCTCTGCGTATCAATCAGCACGCCACTGCTAAAGATCCATTTGGGTAAAATTACACATCGCGTTCATCTCGAAAAAGTTTACGCGAAATTAAAATTTACGCCCGGATTTTACAGTATCACGCTTATACTTTTTTATAGTTTTTTTACATTATAGTGACAATGTGTTCAGCTTGCATTCGATTCTATGATTTTGATCCTCTGATCACTACATGATTGTATCCATATAAATATGCAGTTTTTTAAATAAAAACATAAAAACTTTCATAATAATTCTAAATATGTATGCATTTTTTACGCAAAATGTGTGAAATTTCTTATCAAATGAAATGGGCAAATTGTTGCCTAATTCATGAAAAGTGTAGTCTTATTGCCTCGTTCATGAATTAGGTAAATTATTTGCTGATATTCGACATACATTTTTCTGCCTAGATCATGAATTTAGCAAAATATATAGTAGCGCTCCGGTGGTGTTTTTTGTTATTGATTGTATAAAAATATGTCGATCAATAACAACAATGACGTTCATTTCCAAATAACTACATTCACGTATTTTCGCGGTTTGCATCGTGTGTTTGGTTAGGTTAGGTTAGGTTGGATGTTAATTAGTGCAGATTTATTTAAATGACTCACAATGATAAATCACATTCAGAAAATTTACTAAAACTGCTACATGTCCAATCATTGAAACAATCTAAGTACAGGACTGTCTTAAAAGCAATCTTAATAAATCAACCTAAATTTGACATCCGTATTAAAATTACTTTTTCTATTGTCGAATTTCCACACTAAGTAGATAATTGGCCTAATTCATGAAATAGGCGAAATTTTTCCCATTTCATGCAATAAGCAATTTCACACATTCAGCTAACACATATATACCCGAGATTCAAAGAATTCTTCTGTTTTCCGATAACAACCTGTATTATACAATAAACTAATTTCCATCATCCCTCAAACAACTACGTCAAACTTTTCCATGTTTAATTTCTCGGGGGAGCAAACTGAAAGAAATGCTACGACATTATAATATATCTATGTAAAAGACAAAGAACATCCTTTTATACAATAGGAAAATAACACAAAACGAAAACGGCTATGCGACGAGAGATGTGAAACTCTTCCAGAAAAGGGGGGGAGGGAGGAAACTTTTAAAGTTCTGAGATTTTTCGGAACTCCCCTGATATACCTCTGGGACCTTGAAATTTATGGATGCTCCTATCCCAGTTCATCCCGGCACTCATTGCGATATTTCTTCCCGGTTTTATCTCATGATATGGATTTCACGTCCTGATATACTTTTACATACGTCAAGTATTTTTTGAACCTTTTTTTATCTCAATATTTAACAATAATTTAAGTTTTTCATCCTCTCTTTTTCGCAGAAGGTAAAAATATAATAGAGAGGCTGAAGAGGACGAGAAATAAGTTCACTGCTCGTTCCGCATCACAAACACAGTTATTATCCTAAGTATATTATCCTAAATCATAACACTTAAGTTTGACAAATGCCTCGGGGCTAAAAAAAACCCTTTAAACACGCCATAATTTTAGTAATTGAAGAAATACTGTTGGAGTAATCTGACGCAGCCTAATATTTTAAATATTGCAACACAATATAACGGCATTGGAATGTGTATTAATAGTATAATTTAAGACATCGACTGAGGGTGCTTGATGGAATTTCAATGTCAAATTTGGATTATTGAGATTTTGTACACTTCCATGTATTTTGTCACTAACGACCCGGTTTTCACCTTTCGGCATCTTCAGGCATTCGAGCACACGAATGGACTCGAACTGACAGACAGTAAACAGTGTCTAACGTTTATATAGAAGATACAAATACGACAAATATTATTTACGAGGTAAAATATTATACGTCTGAGAGCCACACTGATACCTGAGTTAACATTTCGAGAACCGCCTTAATTTTTATTTTGTAAACAACACATTAACAGAGTGGCGAATTGCCGCTTTCCAACTACTTTCAGAATTACCAGTGTACTGTAGTGTAGCGACAAAATACATTGAAGTGTACAAAATCTCAACAATCCAAATGTGTATTAATACTATTCCTATATGGAATTTGACAGAAGTGGAAAAAGATTTAGTGTTTTATGTGTGGCCCAAAACAAATACTTTTTAACCAGTATTCCTCAAGAGAGCCAAAAAGTTGGACACCAATGATTTAATGCTAATTATGAATATTAAAAATAAAATAATTTTGTGCAGGAAGCATTCAATTGTGTTTCGTTTTATTTGCAGTAACCATTATATTTCTCTTGTATTTTCCTCACACGGTACATTTATGAACAAGTCTGTCGGAGGGGATTTTGAGAATACAAGCAAAGGTGCTCCCGGTGAACCTGCATAATTTCATAACATAAAGACATATGCGCATATATACCTAAATATGCTCTGAAAGTTGAAGTACGCTCCTCAAACATTGTATGTGAATGAAATTGTTAAATAAACGTATCCGTGTAATCTACTATAGAAAATTTAATCAACCTAATAGGTTACTTCTACAATGTAGGCACAAAACGTAATTCTACATTTTTTTTATATGGATTTATAATTGAGTATCTATTTCAACACAAAGAAAAGCTCAACTCGTATGATAGAATTGATAGAATTAAAACATCATAACAAACATCGATGCATTTTATTGAATTGGTATTTACTTGGTAGAACTCTATTATAATAGGATGAAATATGAAAGTATTCAAATAAAAATTTATATATCGGTGGAAAAATCAATGTTTAAAATTGTCCATTCAGGGATTCGAACAGAGTAAGACGAACAAAAGTACACATGAGGTGTGACCTGCCGTGTCATATGTGGCCAATTAACTATTTCATGAATACGGTCTTCTTAGATTACAGAAAGATGAAGATAGCCGTTTAACATTACAAGTTTCCCCACCAAATTCCTACAGCGTTACCACTCGGTAAGGGGATCGGAGAAGGAATTTTTTTGCCGCTCCCAGTATGGAGCATATGGTCTTCTAATAGAGGTATCTCAACAGAAGTTTTCTTGTTACTCAGTTGCTCAACCTCTCTTTTTCGGAGAGAATAGGGATAGAAGGATAAGGCTAGGACAGGGCTAGTGATTAGCTAATCGTTTTCGCTATACTCCTGAGGATCGGATGGGCTGGAGAGAATTCTAGACATCACAAACATTCATACTACAAACAGAAATTTATCAATCGATAGTAAAAACAATTTATGAGACTTTCCGTATCGGGATTTTAATCCAAGATATCCGAAAGCGTTGACTACTGTCGTATTAAGTGGCTTAAATTTTGTGAGCAAAAACAAATTTTAAAAAAAAAATATAAATATATATTTTCAAAATATTACTTTCCGTCTTTTGACCAATTTAGTGCTTTTAAAATAATAATAGATCCGATAAAAACAATTTTTTAATTTATTTGGAATAGGTCAGTTCAATACCAAGGTGAGTCCATATTGTTGGGCTTATTAATTTTCTCATAATCACTTTATTTGGTCAAAAAGCCAGGCTGCATTTTAAATTTTTTTGGGGAACACTGCATTGCATGTCAATACACTTAGCCATATTTGTTTTCTATTTCAAGTTTAACATTTTATGAATAGATACTTTTAAAAGAAAACATAAAACGAGCAATGGGGCTAATTTAAAATTTCCATTAAGCTAAAAGCAAACATAACCAATGGCTTTTCATATTCAAATATACCATTTTAAAACACGGCGTCTTGAAAGTAGTGTTTACGGAATAAACATAGTGCAAGCACTTTTATCGTGATCGATTTTTACTAAGCCCATCTGTAAAAAAATACCTAGCTGAACTATTCACAGTGAAAAGGGAGAAAAAAATATCTTTTTAGTATAACTGATTACTTAAATTCAAACTTAAAACTGTGCCAAAGGATTTACATAAACATATGTTCAGATTTCTTTATTTTCTTCTCCTTCATTAGCTCCAACGCTGATAAAATGACAATTAAAAGTTCACACCATTTTATGTGGTTAACTACAACCTGCAAGAAGAATAAATACTTCACCTAACGAAATTTAAACGATATAAACGTTTTTTTCTCTCTCAGCTCGAGCTCATAAATACACTTGTTAGGAACGAATCAATACAGATGGCAATATTATAATAAACGCATAGACACGGGGAGAAGCCGTAACATCTTACACACGGACAGACGACAATATTACTTCACTGGCCGTTGGCTGCACGGGTCCGACCGTGCTTCTGGACAAGTTGCCTACCATATATTCTTAAATTAAATCTCTGTAAATATACACGCTAGAATTCCTAAACACTTGAGCTCCTGAAGATGAGGAAAGGAAATGTCATTAGTGATAAAATAAAAGTGTACAAAATTGTAACAATTCAATTTTTGTAAATTAACCGAGTAAAGACTCACATTTTTTTGTATGAAAAGTAAAAGTAGAAGAATCAGCTTAGTAGAACTGTGTCTGTGGCGTTATGGCAAAAGTTGATATGTCCGTTTTTGTCATATTGGGTTTATTTTCACAATAATTGGGTAAGCCAGTCATTATCCACGAAGAAGATTCATTGAATCAGAGTGTTATGTATTAGGAATTATCAATTTAGTTTTAATTTTTGATATCTTACCAAGGTTCTTCTGTGAGGCTAAGGTAAAACTGACATATCAACATGTGCCACACATTTATTAATTGCAATTTTAATTGTTTCAATCGGTTTTCTTGAATACAAAATACTATATTAATTCAAATTTGGATTATTGAGATTCTGTACACTTCCATGTATTTTGTCACTAACGACCCGGGTTTCGCCTTTCGGCATCTTCAGGCATTCGAGCACCCGAATGGACTCGAACTGACCTGTCAGTTTAAATTACAGTCTTAAATTATATACTATATTAATTGTATGTTCCCTTAGAATTCCAAATCGATGTTTAAACGTAACGTTATGCATTTATTGGCTGAGAAACTGTTTCGATTTTTGGTCAGTAAGAAATAGCAAATAGCCAGTAACTAATTCAATAAATGGTCACTCAACAATTGGTCAGTTAATAAAATAAACGTTCAGTAATTTAAACAAAATAGTCAGTCATTAAATTAAACGGTGAGATATTAATATAAAACGGTTAGTTTTTTTAATTAAACCTTACCAAACTTTTACTTTTTTGGCAATTATTTATTTCCCAAACATAATTAATAACTGACAATTATGGAATTATAGTATTAGCAACACCGCTTGGCCAACACCGAATTTGGAACTAGAATTGTCAGCCTTGAATAAATTTCAATTTATGCAAAATAAATATCTTGTCTACTTTTAATAACCGTCGCTAAAATATCAGTTTTGGAATTTATTGAAATTTCAGTTATGGTTGAGTATGCCAACATTCCTTAAGTGACGGTGGCACCCTCACTAGCGGCCAAGTTAAATTGGTAAATCTATAGTTACTGATAAATAATTATAAGTTTGCAAACTTAATTAACTGTCATACCGTCAATTATCAATAAAAATATACTAAAATTGGATAAATAAAACAAAATTTTCTGACAAGTTTATTCGTTCTTCCCGAATAACTTTATTTCTTTATACACCCGCCCATCACGAACCGCGATATCCGTTTGTAAACAAATGATAAAATACTGCAATATGTACCCTGGCAGAGTGAAGTTATACAGCAAAGCGGTTTCTACAACACAAATGTTTATACTGTACAGCGCTTTAGTGGATATAGTATATTACCACACTTCAACAATACATACTGAGCACGGTCCTGTCCTGCCCGAACAGTTTTCTATAGTAGATTGTCGTGTTTTATTTGGTCCAGAGAAGGCGAAATACAATGGGGTTTCAAATAATAATCTTCATTTAACTGTATTGACCCGACTATAGAGCGACCTTGATTATAAGGCTCCCCCAATTTTTTGATCCACCTTTTGGGAAAAAAAATTGCCTCATTATAATTACGATCACCATTATTATAAAAGACAGAAAATATGAAGATAAAAAAATAAAGATTACTATCTATTTAAATACATGTTGACTGTTGAAAGGAAAAAGGAAAAAAAATATTATGCTTTCAAAAAACGTGTATACATCATGATTATCGAAAAAAAGAGTCCTTTTGTCTTTCTACAGTCGATATATTACATATTTGAATATAAATATAGCGTATTAACACGTTTTGTGTGAGTTATACACAATATTTTTTGGTGTGAGTTACGTCCTTTTTTTTTTTCACAGTCGATATGTATATAAGAACTATACAGTATGTGAGTATTTTAAATTTTGTCAATAACACTAATTAATTGTAATATTTCGTTACCTTACTTTGAAAAGGTTCCAACTGACATTTTGGCCTAAAATGATCTTTTGATTGGAAAAATTTACTAACCACATTTTACAATATACGTTGATTTCATAGTCATATATTGTTCAATGAGGGAGTTAGCAGTATTTCGGAGTTTTATCCACACATTTTTCTCATAAATATGTTTTATACGATTCTATAAATTGATATAACTAATTATTGTCATCTCACAGAAACAACATACACATCACAGTTTTTTTGAAAAGGTTTTAACGTCATATCAAACATTCTTCGCTCTATGGTTGGTGTGTTTTACCTTGTATTTCTATTGTTCTATCGTTGTGGTCATTGACGAAAGTTAGTTGAATTCCTACCAAAAAAATAAAGTACATATGTATTATTATTCTGTTGTATTATAATATTTTTGTTAGCTTATATGGTTCAGCAAGTCATGATAATATATAATATTAATAAATATCTCAAAAATCAGAACATTTTGTTTGACAAAATTTAAATATCCGATAAACCTTTTCAAACAAACTATTGTGGTCAGTTCTAATTAAAACTTGAGATACTCATTATTTTCTAATATAAAAGTTTCAGTTTAAATAAATTATATGAAAAATATTTATATCTATAGATATATGCTAACTCACTAATTAAAAATACATTTTTTCCTTCAAAATACAAAATATTCATTGATCTTCAAACATGATCAAGTGCAATCAGAACCTTTTCGAAGTAAGTTAAAGATTTGTTAAAAAACTGTCAGAAACTGCAATCTACCGGTAATTTGTAAACATTGCCATTTATTGAACGCACTCATTAAAATACATTGTGATGGAAGAAATATAGTCATCTCGCTCATCGCGAGGCAGTGAACTTACTGTTCATCTGTTTGTTACTCGAATATAAGGTGACTCCCTTATTTTCGTGTCACTTTTTTAAACAAAAACCTCGCCTTATAGTTAAAGCTAATACGGTAATTTTTATAACGCGTTTTAATTTTTTTTAACTCCGAAAAAATTAAATTTAAGTTAAATGTGCAGTTATACGTAAATCTTTGCGCTCTATTTGATCCAGTACTGAAATAACTCAAAAACGTCACCAGAAAATGCTAAGGCAGATAACTTTCTAAAGAGTTAAACAAAATGTTGATATATTTGGGTCAGTTATAGGATTTTTTTAAATATTCGTCTACTGACTCTACTCGTAAATTACCTAATTGTTAAAAATCTGTTTATAAAATGTATAAAACTCGTGTGTTTGTCTACATTCGACTATATACTATAGCTTTTCCCATTATCTCAATATGGGTTATTTGGAGATGTCTGAGTAATGAGCGACATGCCTTAGGATAATTTGGCGCAACTAAGTGGCTGTCCTAATTAAGTGAATTACGCAATGAATATTTTAGTTTTAAAAAAAATGTTTTATTTATGTAGATTATTTAGATGTCGACGTGCGTAGTGCAGTTGGTTGCGTCGCTAGCTACGGATACGGATGTATCAGGTTCAATTCCCAGTGAGAACGGTTTTCATAGATTGATCTTTCAATCGATTTATGGATTTCTGTTCGTAGTCTGAGTCCTACCTTCCACCCATACCATCCCAACGGGGCGTAGCGAGACCGATTAGCTAACCACTAGTTCTGTCGTAGCCCTATCCTTCTATCCCTACTCTCTTCGAAAAAAGAAAGGTTGAGCAACTGAGTAACAAGCAGTTCTCGTAGAAAACTTCCGTTAAGATACCTCTATTGGGAGACCATATGCTCCACATTGGGAGTGGGCATAGAAAAAAAAGATTATTTAAACCACGTCCGATCCCAATGTAGTGCATATTGATATCTTAGAGTTAAAACGTTATAACTCCAACTTTGGTCGAAAATGAGTTAAGTATTGGAATATATCAAAGATAGCCTATACTTTTATTTATTAAAATATTGCATCTCTTAAACTTATCTATAAAAACAAAGGAAACTTGCAACGCAAAACTTTCCCATCCTTAAGTGACAAAATATACTCCAAATATCCATTCAGAATGCAATAATATACCTACAAACCCCCCCCCCCCTAACCCCCGCTCCAAAATAACAGACATTATGAAATAAATAACCCATCATTTTATATTACTTTTTGTCGATAAAACTTTACTTTTTCATTATATTTCAATTGTGTTTCATTCATTAAAAATCAAAATGCAATGTTACAATTTCAGTTTTCTCAATATTATGATTTATGAAGTTACAACCTTTGAACTCTAAGCCATCGATATGGACTCATTTTTCGAAGAGAGTAGAGATAAAAGGATAGGGCTAGGAGAGAACTCTCGGTTACCAAATCGCCCTCACTTCTCCCCGTTTTTAGGATTGGATGGTTGGGAGGGAGTTTCAATCATCCATGCCGTCTAACAGAAATCAATAAATAGATTGAAAAATTAACTTATAAAACTGTCGGTTTGAGCCCGTGAATCCAACAAAATTAACCACTTGACCACGGACCTGGAAGTTTAGATATTTAAAGAAATGTATTCATTCTGTAAAAATTTTTTTCCTCTACTTGAGGGTTGGCGTGATAATGCACGGCACTGTGTTTGGTATTATGACAAAGACTATCAGCGTCATAAACGTCAGACTGCCATTGTGACTAAAAAGTTGTATGCAGTTCCTAACAAGTTTGTTGAAAACATTTTAAACATATCACTTGCCCTAGTGACAATGCATCTATCCCTCGATTTACTCATAACATTGTTTCATAAAAACACCGTGTTATTCAACCCTGTGCTAAATATTAGTTCTAAAAAAATATTATATATCGACGTTGTTTTGGCCAATTGATGTAACCCTTAAAATTGAAATTTTTCAGAAGAAAGTAACAACTGTTGTCATCGAAAACATGGTGATTGCGTTATGAATCTTTGAAATACACTCCTGTGAATTCGCATGTTTGCAGATACGGGATTATACGCAGGAAGTGTTGACATAATAGTGGCTTATGTCAAGTGGCCGAGTCAGAATTTTTAAACTTAAAACCAATGTAAAATGACGTTTCCCATACAAAAAGCGGTCAATTTATTTGTCTAATTTACATCATTTGGCCGAGACCTGCTCTGTCGTCGCCAAAATGAAATCCGATCATTAACTCATTTTCGTATTTTTTTAGTGTTACATTAATTGGCCAAAACACCATCGATATTAACAGTGTACAAAAAGCAGAAAACCGAATCAATGTATGTGAGTTAAGTCTAATTAATTGAAAAACTAGTTAAATATTCTAAAATAACACAATACATATAACACAAAAAGAAAGAGTTGAATGAATTCTGTTGAATTGGTACAATTCATGTTTAAACATCACATTTTTCATAAAATTTCATACAATTACAAATATTGCTTTGGCTCTCCTGAAAAGTAACAATTTTAGATTTAACGCCCTCTTCCTTTCGCACACAGATATATCAACACTCCCTACGTATAATCTTGTATCTGTAAATATTAGATTTTACAGGAGAGTATTTCAAATATTCATAACGCAATTGTAAATTAACGACGGCATGTATCTTCATAATTGTGACAGTGCTGCTATTTATAATCTAGTTTTTCCTGTTGTATAGGCATCAAGCCTACCCTTAGAACTAAGTGTGTAAACAACGAAGACTGCAAAAGCCATAATCACACATTCGGCACTTACGTGATTATACGTAGGGAGTGTTGATATATTATTACGTATAAAAAATAGAAATAATCGGGATTTGAAAATGCAGTTGTTATAACTGCGAAACTCTATTGCTTAAACAAAACATTTTGTTGCGATTCGGTGGCGTTGTGCATAATGTGTTAATAATTTACAGAAGAGCGATTTTAATCTTTGAATTTCCCCATTTTCGTTGACATAAAGTACATCATCGTAAAACCATTGCTTTTTAAGCTTTTTTAAATGAAATACAGATGTCAGGCTTATACCAAATGAGAGCTCTTGTATCATAACTCAGAATCTCCATCAATTCTCGTTTTTGGCAAACCCGAAAAAACTGTTTTCACGCTACAGTTACAAATGCATAGTTTTATACAAATGAAACTGTGGAATAGACGCTTACACCATGATATACATATATGTTTACAAACAGACACTGGTGGCCATGACATTACAATGGAGGATATTAGTTTAGAAAATTACAGGGTATAAGAAAATAATATGAGTTTTGAAAACGAATAACATTTTCATATTCATTTGTGATGACAGACTGTAAGCTTAAAAAGATATTTTATAATTTAAATGGTTGGTGCGAGCAAAAGAAGTTCATAATTCATATTTTGTATACGCTGGAGATTATATGTTATGATACTTGACACCTCAAATGAAAGATTATACTCTCTCTCGTTACTAATTCATTTATCATAGTTATGACTAAAGTAGCATTGGCATTTAATTCCAATTCATTGCCACTGTGCAGCGCTCAATGAAAGCAATCATTCTTGAAACTATTCCACTGCTTTACGCCCACTTCTAACTTCTTACTTCGCACTATACGACGCACAGTGGCTATATATTGTAAACTGACGCACTTCAGTTACGTATTTAGGAGAGGGCCAAATAAAATTATACCAAAAGTTAAGTCGACGTAAGAAAACTTCGACGTATGCTTTAGTTAATTTAGTATTCTAAGAAATAAACTATAGTTTCAACTCTTCCAACCGTTGACATGTTTTTTTTACAGCATTTAATTACTAATTTTCACTTTTATTGAAATCTCATTTAGCTCTTAGAAATCTTAGAATCTACAAGTGTCTAAGCGAAAAACCTTGCGGAAGATTTTAGATGTGTCTGCGAGGTTAACATTTGGTAACGTTGGCACAACCATGAACTTAAAAATCTCTACGAATTTGTTGAAAATCAACGGTTACCCTGGGTCAAATACATATCACGCGTGTATGAGTAGTAACTTGTAAAACGCCTTACATTCTCCACACCTGAATACTCGGGAAGACCGGGACTTCGCTGTATGGATGAGTTGTCACAGCACTCACGAGTGCTAGAGGTAAGCGATTGGCACAGGAAGACGGGGAGGTCTGGTGCAAACTAATTGACGTGTCCAAAGTTCAACCTGGACTGTAGCGTCACAAACAAAGCAATAAAACGTTGTTAACTTAAATTCACTCAAGTTGAAATCATAAAATCTGGTCAGGGCCAGGGCCAGCATCACTACTGATAGGACGATCGCTTTAAAAAGGCGTTACATACTGCGCCTATCCGTTACGCCCTCTCTTAGTAAATGCTTTATAGTCAATTATTATCATTTTTTCTTTATTTCTATATTTTATTGTTCATTAAATTGTTTATTATGAATTTGTGATTGTTCATATATTTCCAATATTCAACATCAAAATTATCGGATTTAGAAAAATGATAGGTTTCTAAAACAAATCTATCATGTCATTTACTTGAATCCATAATTTGAAAATGCCTTAGACAAGCATAGAAAATAATGATACCATAGACAGGCGTAATTAATGTCAAGGATTCTAATACTAACTAATCTTAGTGATTCTCTTTGATGAATTATTACATTTATTATAATTTTTTGTGTAACTTAAATCAAGGATTTCTCTGAAAAATAGTAAGGTAAACGTATTAGTAGTTGACCACTTAAGAGAAAAATTCTACAAAAATAACGAGACAAAGCAAATGTATTCATAATGGATCACATGTCTAAATTAATATGATAGGACAAAAATTAGGAATGCGTCTGTTACAAAACAATTCTGTTCAATTTTTAACAACCACGTTAATGTTTTAGTAATTGTCCATGTTTAATCAGAGGGTTTCATGACAACCTTTCATCAGATTTACATCAGAGCTTCCTGTTAGACCACTCTTGGTTGAATCAAGTAGCATATGCTTACATTCACCAATATCCTTAACAATTCTCTTAAGAAATTAAAAATAAAATACTTACTGCATAAAGTGTTGTTTTCAAATGGCAGCTATGACATCTCAATGACATATATGCTGATGTGTTAGTTCCTCAATCCGACAAAAGATGGTTTCACTTGTGTACTCTACAATTTAGAACAATCCTTGGTCTACATTTCCTTTTTAAGGCACTTTGGTTAGTTATTTACCAATTATTTTCGTAGTAACTCTTCTTCACGAATTTAAATAGATTTAATATCAGTTATTTCATTATTTTCTTCGTTGAAAATAATTACCTACCGGAGCATTTACTAATTCTGTGATTAAAATTATCATTTTTTTCCAATATTTGTAGATAAGAGAATGCTATCAATTTATGACTAATTCTCATGAAATATTTGGCCAATCCAATACTCCAATATATTGACCTTTTTTTTTTTTTATGTCCGCTCCCAATGTGGAGCATATGGTCTCCTAATGGAGGTATCTTAACAGAATTTTTTCTACGAGAACTGCTTGTCACTCAGTTGCTCAACCTCTCTTTTCTTTTTCGAAGAGAGTAGGGATAGAAGGATAAGGGCTATGACAGGACTAGTGGTTAGCTAATCGCTCTCGTTACGCCCCGTGAGGATGGGATTGATGGGAGGGAGGACTTAGACTACGAACAGAAATCCATAAATCGATTGAAAGATCAATCTATGAAGACCGTCCGCACCGGGAATTGAACCCGAGACATCCGTAACCGTAGCCAGCGACGAAACCAACTGCGCCACGGACGCCGACAACTTTTTTTGACTATTACGATCTTCTATCCCAACAACTATCGTCATATTAAGCAAAATTAATTCATAATTTTGTATTGTATTCAAAAGTGCACTGCGCGTGTCTTAAGTTCTACCCTGTGACTTCCTGCCTTACCCTTGCTAGAGGCTTTTCCGGTTGTGTAGAAAATTGGGGCCAGAAACCGGAAACGAAACGGATCCTCGCGGAGATTCCAATTTCGAAGCGCTTGACATCACCCCCTGATTGCCTGAAATATGGTCTTAAAGTTTTGACGTGTTTATAAACTACTCGCGTGATAAATTTTCCTAAGCTTGACGACGAATTGTTATGGTATTATGTTTAACCTTTCAATTTAGAGAAGGTCTCAATAATTGAACGATGAATCGGACAAAATGTAACACAGTATTCATTATCAGTAAATATTCTTAAATATCAATAGATTATCTCATGGATGAGGCATAAAAAATATTGCAAAATACTTCGTAACGATTTATTTCTTGTCAAAACTTTACCTATAATTTATTTCAATCTTTCCTATGGTTATTTGTCTCACAATAATTATTAATTTACCATATCGATGGACAGAGCAGGTCTCGACCAAATGATGTAAATTAGAAAAATAAAGTGACCACTTTTTGGAAAGGAAAAGTTATTTTAGATTGGTTTTAGGATCAAATATTCTGACCCAGCCACTTGATGTAAGCCACTATTATATCGACACTCCCTATGTATAATCCCGTATCTTCAAACATAAGAAGTAGTGCATTTTAAAGATTCATAACACAACTCACCATAAATATAATGTTTTCGATATAAACAGTTTCTACTCTCTACTGAACAATTTAAATTTTGAGAGTTACACCAATTGGCCAAAACACCGTCATATTATCGCTTATATACAAGAAGAATTAATTCTTTTGTAAGAAAACTTATCATCGTTTATCTGATTATTTTCCCAATTTTGATTGAAATCATCAGTATTAAAATTAATTCAGATAATGATTAATACAGTTTCTAGACTACTATTTACTTATTATCTGTTCTATCTGATGTTTTCTGGCACTTTATATCCGATTCATTAACCTTTACATATGTACTATATCAATAAATTTATTTTTATAATTTTACTTGTAAGAATTGATTCTGGTCTCTTTATATTTGTTTTTCAGATAATTTTTGGATGCTCCTGGCCGATTATTATTTTGCATATAAATGCATGGCTGATTAGTGTTAATGTTAATTACATATTTACAGATAATATATTTTTAATGTGGCTTCATTTTTTATTTTTAGATTAGTGTTTTTTGATTTGTAAGAGGTTCTTAAAGTTTTTAATTTAATTTATATGTAATTTGTTTAATTACTTGTAAATTCTTGTCATAGTTATTATTTTTAAACCAACTGTTTTAAATACGTTGTAATTTTTTACAATCAATTTTATGTAAATGATTTTATTTTTTTTAGTTGGTAATACTCATGATGAGCGAAACTGGTCCTGCTCATTGTAAACATGTGGAAGTAGTACAGACAATTTTTTAAAATATAATTCCTATCCACCAAGAAATGACAGTTAACACCTTAAAATTAATTACGGTCAGTACATTTTTTGCTCCTGAGTGCCTGAAATGCCTGATTGAAGGTGCTGAAAGGTGAAACAGAGGTCGTCAGGGAAAAAACGTATGGATATTCGCAAAATTTGAATGATTCAAATCTGTCATTTAGTCAATTGTTAAATCATTTTGAGACAAAATGTGATAAAGAATGAGGTAAAAATATATCCAATAAAAAATTGTCGAACTTTATACTAACATATAATATCCTTGGCATATTTGTTTTTTTTTTTTTTTGGCATACATCAACATTCGCGAATTGATCCATGCCAAAGATCGAATGAAATAGTACTTAATATTTCCCTTTTATTGTATGTATGACAGATTTTGAAGACGGTGTCTACTTGATGTTATTATATTTAATATGTATGTCAAATGAAGATTTTCAACAATAAAATATTTTCTTTTATTATGGATGATAGAAGAATGGACAAAACTAATGATTTCTGCCACAATATAAACATCGTTAATATAGAATACAATCAAATTCAAATCGTTTTTCCAGACAAGGCTTTTGTGTATGTTTTAAAAGTTACATAAAATGTTTTTTTATTTTGCATTCATTAAGTGCTCAACTGTACTTTAATAGTATTTGGTAGGTTTGGTAAGTTCGTTACGAATCCATTGTTGGTGATCCATTTGTTAAAATTGTTTGTACAAAATATAACATATGCAAACTTTGATCATATTTTAGTTTTTAATGACATTTCAAATTCGCACTACACTTCAATAAACTATTAACAAATTAATACACATGCTATGCCGTTTTTCAAACTGGTAATATAGAAATTAATCCGTGTAGTTTTGACATTAGACAGATCAGTAGGTACGTATTTCATTAAAAAAAAGTATTTAATTTAAAGCGTGAGTGAAATGGTTCAAATTTTGATACAGTGATATCTATTAAAGAGAAACATTCGTGGAATTAATAAAGTCTAGCAGATAGTTAAAAAGATTTATACAAACATCTCAATTGATTAAGGCATTCCTTATCATACTATTCCTAGAATCATTTACTTTGCAGGCTACCAGTAGCGTATAGGCTATTATTTTTATTCAACCAATCCATTAAACACTTTTAAGGTGATAATTCTTAGTCGAAAGGCATTATATTTTTAAAAATAAAACGACATTTGATTTTTATTACTTCCACATTTTTCTAAGCGATCAGGACCAATTTCGCTCATTGCGAACATTGTCATCTCATGAAATATAAATTTAAGCAAGGTTATTTATATAAAATTGAACATTTATAATTATCAGGTATACAAAATAATAGCTTGAAGAAATATTACAAGAATTTACGGATAATCATTTAAATTATACATGAGTACATGAAATTTACCAATTAGCATTACCAATAGTTTTATAAACCTGGTAATTATTAACACTCAATTTTATATAAACACCGTTTTTTAATTCATATTTCAACAGTTGATAAGACTCGCTATGAGCGAAACCGGTCCCCTGATCTTTATAAAAGTGTGAAAATAATAAAAAATCAAATTGTGTTTTTATTAATTTTTAACAATTGATTCATTTTAATCAAAGAGCGTTTTTTGAATATATGTATGGAACATTCACTAAAATAAATAGATTAATATCACCAAACTCAATCTCTCTGAAATTGATGTCACTGCACCTAAATCTGAATCTTTACAGCTTTATCGTCGCTGTTTTGTAAGAAAATACTTAATCAAAAAAATGGCATGTTGAGTTAGTCATACTAAAATGTTCCTTATTTGAAACTTTACTATATGGAAGAACACACTTATTTTTATAAATTTCAATTTTTCTTAAAAACATTTTTGTATAAACAATCTAAATGAAGAAGGTATAGCATTTCAATTATTCGAAACTTGTATTTTTCAGTTAGTGTCTTATTCCAGAAAAACAATGTTATATAAACAAAACCATAATAGCGATTTAAAGTCAATGATGAATTACGGATGACAAAAGGACGTGCATACCCAACGAAAAATTAAAAGCAAAATATTATAGCTGAACGTTCATAAATGGAACTTAATATTTAAGTACCACAGACAAGAAACAAAAATGCACGGTTGGCATTACTGAAGTTTTTCTTGAAAAACTTGAAAAGAATAAAAAGACAGCGGAGGCCTCTGGCGGCCGGCCAAAGTAGCACTTGTCTACGTACCTAATTTCACGCTCTTTTGGGGCAGAATATTGACTGTTGCGATTTTTCAAGTAAACCAGGTCGTCTTTGCGTCACTTTAGCAAGGCTAAATGATTTTTTATATCGTCTTGTAGAGCGCATTGGCAGTCAATTAATTTTCAGCATCAAAAATAAATAATATGAGCCGATATTTCATTACTTTGGTAGAAATCCGACTATCAGAAGAAACTGACAGGTTCTGAACTTGTTATTGCTGTTTATATTTACTTATATTTTAAATCAAACTACAGCAAAACGAGAACAGATGGAAATTTATTCATTTTTACGTGTACGCTATTGTGGGATTTTAGTCAATCGATAGACGTATCGTTAATCAGCTGGTACATTCAAGTATTCATTTTTTACGCCATCAGATACGTTAAGTCTATGTCATTACAAATTGAATTGCCGGAGATATTAACTATTATAGTAAATAGCTCTGCACATATAATTTTAAAAAATATGTCTAATGATTTATTTTCTCTCTCGATGTGGAGCAAATGGACAGCTAATAGATCTTATTTCAACAGAAGTTTTTTCTACAAAAACTGCGTGTTACTCAGTTGCTAAGGATAGGACGATAAGGCTACGTCAGGGCTAGTGGTTAAGTAATCGCTACCACTACGCCCTGTTTTTAAGAATGATAGGAATTTTAGACAACACAGACATCCATGCCTTTAAACGTAAATCCATAAATTGATTTTTAAATCAATTTATGAAACTTTCAGAATTGGGATAAAAACCGTGAACACATTAACTAACCCAATGACGTCGACCACTCGGTTTATAAACAGGGTTTACTGTTGTTTTACTATTATCTAATTAATCTATAAAAAAATGAATGTTTGTTTGTTTGTCCTCTATGCGTTCTTTTAGCATTTATCCGATTTCGATGAAACTTTGGGGAGTTGTTGAGTGCACACCCATGAATTTTTCTGAAGAAAAAAATTTAAAAAATTTAAAATCTAAAAAAAAGAATCAAATACTTGCAAACTTTCTGATTTATTCGTGTAGGCACCAGATGGAAAACAAAATATATTGTTTATCCAAAAGTACTTCAATAAACAGAATTAAAACACGAACCCTTTCTTTCTTTGAATGGCATTGCAACGCTTGCCGGGTAGTCACTAGTTAGTAAATAGATTCAAATATCTCCCACTTCCGATCAAAATGAACCGCATTGATAAATTGGTTGTACTTTGTGTTTTTTTCGGTAGGTTCTCTTATCACTTTTAAGGTGTTAACTGTCAATTCTTGGTGGAAAGACATTATATTTTAAAAAATAAAACACAATTCATTTGTACTACTTCCACATATTTATAATGATCAGGACCGGTTTCGCTCATCACGAGCATTATCAACTGATAAAAATACAAACATAACAGGCTTATTTATATAAAATTGAATGTAAAAATGAAGGTATATGAAACTGATGGTTCATGAACTGAGACAAGAAAATACTGATTAGCAAATTATACATTAATCAAATAAAAGAGTCTACAATTAAAATGGTCCTGATCATTATAAATATGTGGAAGTAGTAAAAATGAATTGTGTTTTATTTAAAAAAAAAAAAAAGGTTTTCTTATATTTAAAGAATAAAATAGTAAAAAGCGCATAACAAAAAGAAGTAATCTTCACGTTATAGTAACCGTAGAACTGCATACGAATTCTTTTCCGCCGTGTCTTCATTTGTAACAAGTTCTTTGTTCGTTTCCCGTCGCTAGTGAAGTAAATTATTTATGAAGATTAAAGGACTTCTTAAAAATACATTTGTCTGTGTAAACCTCACACTAACCCTCGTGGTGGGATGACTAATGATCAGTCGGAACCACTAACGTATTTGCAATGCGGAGAATTCGCTCCCGGGAAACGTTTAATTTTGAATTTCAACGAATATTAAATTTGACATTACAGCCAATGAATTAGTTCTACCACCCCGACCCATTTTCGTGTCACTTGAGATAAATTCATTGAGATCGTGTTCATATAGCAAAAAGGCGAATAATATTTCATCAAACATCAACACAGAGTTGTAGAAAAGGCACAAATCATCAGATTTTCATAATTTCTTCGATTAAAATACGCACCCTGATTTTCGAATACCAATAATAAAAACATAAATAAAACTTTATTTTAACAAGGAAGTGATTAAAGTACGCAGATGATACGGCAATTTTAGCAAAATCCCGTAACCGGCAAAGTGCTGTCACACAAGTCCAATCAGTTGCCAATATCATAACGGATTGGTGTGACAACTGTATAATCAAAATTAATGCTGAAAAGAGCGCGGCAGTTATGTTTTCTAAGAGTTTCATTAGAAAACCCAATTTTGATTACATTTTCATGCGCAACACAGAGATCAAGTGGTCCAAAACAGTAAAATACCTTGGACTCACCTTAGATAGTAGACTTAAATTCAACGAACATACCGCAATCAAAAAACGTCAAGCTAATGCTGCAAAAGGAAGATTAAACTTTATGTTAAATGCGAGAAGCAAACTTACTCTCAAAAGTAAGCTGCTCCTCTATACAGCAATAACTCGCGCAATTATGGTGTACGCTACTCCGGTATGGGCTTATGCTCACCACAAGCATCTGAAGACTCTTCAGATTATTCAAAATAAATCATTGCGACAAATATGTAACGCCCCGTGGTACGTACGTAACTCGCTACTACACAGAGACTTAAAAGTACCTACAATTCGAGAGTTCGTTCGCGAAATGTCTCAAAAGTTTCACAGTGATGTAGGCAAACATTATAACCCAACGATCTCTTACCTACAAAATTACGATGAGACAATACTTAAGAATTCGTTTAGACCGAGAGCAGTTCGGCTCAATGACCCCCCATAGATGTAAACAGGGATTTTCTTTGTTTAAATAAAATAAACACGACCCCTTGTAATAGAAAATGACTTTCCTCTGGATGCTTCCTTGCGTATTGCATGTGCATGTGTGTATGTGTGTATGCGTTAGTATATATATGTATATCTGTGTAGGTGCGGTATGCGGGGAGGTATATTTATATAAACGCATTTGGTGCCCACGTGAATTGGCTTCATTGTGGATTGCTTAGCTCCGCAGCGATCACGCCCTTCTATCTGCAACGATGGAAGTAGGAAAAAAAAATTACAATGTAAAGCATCTGATGCAAAACGTATAAATATTAAAAAAATATTTTTTGCCATCAGTATAAAACTTCATCAGACTCGGAGCCTGACTTTTCTGAATCATTTTTTCCCAGTCTTCTTAAAAAATATCTCCTTATACTTTTTTTACAGCTATTTCAAGATGCTATCGATTATAAGACTCATTTCGAATTCAAAGATTCTAAAATAGGTATCCGTCTTCCAGTATATACCGTCATCTTTAAAGTTATAATTAAATATGTAACAGCCATGTTTTGGATAACTTCTCCTGAGATACTCTTGGCAATCACTTGATAACGCCTAATGATTCTTTATCTTTGCTATGCGCTGGAATGATAGGGATTTAGTAGTCATTTTAATATATTTCTATGTTTTACCTGCAAAATTTCACCACAAAACAATCAATATTGAGCGTGCATTCAGAACAACGATTTAAATATAATTACTATATTCACGATTTTCTGCTCTTGTGCTGTAGTCTTAAATTCTAATGCTTATAGATATGTCATTTTTCGATAAAATTTTTACCTATATATTAATTTTCATATCAATAATAACTATCCCATGTATTTTTCAAAACAGTTTTCAAACCTAATCTTTTCTACTACATAATGACTAAAATATTTAAAAAGCTCACAACATATATTATATGATTTAAGACATCGACTGAGGGTGCTTGATGGAATTTCAATATTAAATTTGGATTATTGAGATTTTGTACACTTCCATATTTCCATGTTCTTCCATGTAAATACATGGAAGTGTACAAAATCTCAATAATCCAAATTTAATATATTATATGACTATTTAATTTCGCTTTTGTGTGATTATTTGCAAATTCTTGTCATAGTTCTTGGACCAAATGTTTGATATATCTTGTTATTATTAATACTCAATTTCATATAAATAGTCTTCTTAAAATTTATATTTTATCAGTCGATAATGCTCGCGATGAGCAACCGCAGTCCTAATCATTATAAAATTGTGGAAATAAATGGTGTTTTATTTTTAAAATACAATAACTTTTCAAAGCAGTATTATATGGCGACCAAACATTTGTGAAAAGCTTTTCCGGTACGTATTTTTTGTATCCTTAGCAGTGCTACCTTGGATGCACGGAAAGCTCTAAACCCCAAGCCTTTCTTAATATCATGAAGATGAACATTCTCTCCTGCAGTTTTTGCTATTCAAAAAGGAATTCGTTGAATCTTTTGAAATTATCATTACTGTAGAATTAATTTACTAATCTTTGCGTTTCAATATTTACTTTAAAATTTCATTTTATATGCTAGTGGCTAAGCAGAAAGGAGGTAAGAACTGGCAGACCTGGGTAACAATTTTGGAAGGAGCCATTACGAATATTGCAACTAACATTAGTAATATCAATCACATACAAAAAAAAATAATTAAAGACTGTTGATTAAATTTAAAAATTTATTTTAGACAAGGCGATTGATTTTCTTTACCCTAAATAAATAACGTCGGCGTCCGTGGCGCAGTTGATAGCGTCGAGGGCTACGGCTACGGATGTCTCGGGTTCAATTCACGAAATTTTTAAATAACGTGAGGTAGATAATTCACTATAGATCAACTCCAGTAGAAAAAACACCACAAATACGCATTTCGAAAAATCTTAATTTGTCATTGCAGGACCCAGAACGATTTGATTGCTAGGGCTATATTTTACAACTATACCACAAAGACATTTGCCCCTGAGTCACTGTTATTTACAATAAAGCTGTAGATATGCTAAACATTTGCTACGCCACTGGATGCCGTCATATAAAATCAATGGATAGTAAAGATTTTCCTTGTACTAATTATGAAAAATGTATATATAATATAAAGTAATACATACCTACAATTATATACAACTTTTCTAATTATTCTAGAACATAAAAAATACTTTTTTAACCCTTATAGCGCGAGCTATTTTCGCACTAATTTGTTTGCAGTCAATTTATTTGTTAAAACGCTCATTATGGCTAAAAATAAATCAATTTCAACATTAAAAAATGGAGAACTATGTGAAATATATATTAATTACCCCAAATACAAAAAGAAGTAAACTAAACTCGTCGCATTCTCACTTAAGTAAAAAAATGAAGAAGCTGAAAAATATTTAATCTTCGACTTTGAAAGCAAAATGGTTGTGGCCAGTCTTCATATATACCACCAAAACGCACACAAGCAAACGCGTACCCGCATAAGTATGTATAATACATTGATCTGACGATTAACGCTGCATATCGGCAGTACAAAGCTGAAATTTTAAAGACTGAATATCGAGATCTCTTTTCGAAAATATATTTTCTTGTGTTCCACTTGACATTTTCATGATATGTTGCCTAATTTCTTTACGTAAAGGTTCGAACTATTTTTTAAAGCATGTATCCACTAGTTTTACCTTCTGGTTTGGCCGAAAAAAAGAGATAAAGTATTGGACATGTAAACATGTCCAGCGCGTTCATCGGATAAATACAATATGACTTTTAGCTCTATTTTTACAATTTTATGACGCGAATATTGGTTGATTATAATATTATGTCTATTTATATTCTTAAGGGTGACACAAAATTTTGACAGCCATCACTCAAACAAATAAGCAGATTATTTCAACCGAGAAAACAAAACAATATTTACTATTAACTCATCGACTCATACCTACTTGCTATTTTATACATACATTAACACGAGTGGGTGTTAAGAAGATATTTTGACAATACGGCAGAGAATTATTATTATTTATTACGTCATTAGCAATGTGCTCGCTAATGATCTTAATAGATGGCGCTGACTTCCTAATCTCACCATATATATTTAATTAACATTGCCAACAGTCGTCTCTTTACGTTATTATGTAGGAATTTAATTGAATCTAATACTGTGATATTAATAATTCCTTCGAAATGAAGAGAAACCTTCATACAGTAGTATAAATTGATAATTAATATTTTGCAATGTTGCCGGTTCGCTACTCTTAGAAGAAAATTTAATAAAGAGACATCTCTATATTCGTATTACAGTTTCATTAAACATTGTAGAACAGGCTGTCCTCGACTTATGCCAAGATACGTTCGTGAACTTTGGTCGCAAATCGAATCGGTCGTACGTCGAACTACATATAAAATATTAAAATTAAATATTGTTCGGTTCAGGTCGGGTCAGGTATAGCAGCGTCACCTTCATTTATGGAAATAAAGCAGCTGCAACCAAAAATGGTACAGATACACCAGAGCGCGCTTTTCAAATCTTATACTGTAGCTGTCAAACGATCAAACAATCACAATTTTATCGCAAATCGCCCCGTCGATTGTCTTTTTTTAATGAATAAAACGTTGTGAAGACAATTTTATTATTTCCTTTGTAAAATCCAATCCCGGGATCCCGTTCATTAATTCAATCCCTTTATCCCGGGATTATCGAAATATCTATACCGGGATTTGGGATTAAGTGTAAATATTAAAAAATAATTCATATTTCAAATTAAATACCGTCAATTTGAGTAAATTTGCCCATTGGTCTAAGATTAGCCCAATATATGGAAAAAGGTACTGCTATAATACCATGATAATACTAATGCCATATGAATATTTTTTAGTTTAGCAAAGGTATTAATCAGCCCTTGGTGGTGAAAATATGAATTAACGTGCAACATAATTTGTTGTATTGTTGAATTTGCATTCTGTCATCTTGGAATGGTAAAACATAATTTAAAAACCTTTTATGAAATAAATTGGGTTAGTCATATTTTCAATTTGTATTACAAATCTGCAAAGCAAATGCTGTATATTTTTTCCCATCTCAATTATTTACAAAATAATTTTATATGAAAGCATAAAGAAAAGTTGTCAAGACTTTAAAATCGCTGAATTTATAGTAATAATTGAAATGATTATTTGTATCGTAGGCCAAAATCACCCGATTTATATGCAGACTTCGCCCCACCTTTTTTTATCTATATTTGTATATCAATTATAACAATAAATCTATTTATGGTTAAATTTCATCTTAAAACATAAGTTAATTTCTATGTAGCATACCCCACATAAATGCAATGGCAAACAATAAAAATACAAAAACCCTCAGAACTGGCTCAAAGTTACCCAGATTGACTGTACCGTATACCTCAGTTTGTCTATATGCATAATTTTTTTATAATACCTAAATACACAATTAATACGTATATTATTTTGTGATCTCTCTCTTCATACTTCGTAACAAGAACAGATAATTTTGACATGAAAATATTGTGTGATTTTTTGCATTATTTTATAAAAAAAAAAAAACAATTTTATCTATAAATAATAGCATCTGAATAAATAAAAAAATATAGTGTATCTTAATACTTAAATAAAAAAACCATTCCCATGACCAATACAATATAAAATCATATATTTATTCCAACTGATGAAACAACGGACACAAATTTAATTTTATATATAGGTACAATTTAAAACTTAAAATTACTTTTAATGGCTAATCCTGGTATTGAAAATTTGTGAATCTCGAAATCCCGGGATCATTAAAAGGGAACGCGATTGAATTCCCTAATTGTAACACATTACTTTCATCCTTTATATTCTCTTAAAAGTTCTTATACCAAATGTATCACAAGTTCACTTCGGTATCGTAATATATATTAAATTATATTGAATGCCATAAATCTCACGTAATATATTGAATTTTTTTAACATGTCCGCTCCTAATGTAGAGCATTTGGACTCCTAGTGGAAGTATCTCAACAGAAGTTTTTTTCTAATAAAACTGCTTGTTACTTAGTTGCTTAGTTTTTCTTTTTCGATATAAATAGAGAAAGAAGGATGGGGCAAGGCCCACTAGGACAGGACTAGTGGTTAGCTTATCGCTCTCGCTACGCTACGCTTTTGGGATAAGTTGAGTGAGAGGTAAATTATAGACATCACAAACATTAATTTCCACAGAACAGAAATCCGTAAATTGATTTTTCAAACTGTCCGTACCGGGATTTGAACGTGATACGTCCGTAACCAAAGCCAACGACGTCGAACACAGCGTCACGAACGATTTTCATTTTATTCCCACGAAACAACGAGATATAATTGTTTTCTATCGAATCTCTGCGACCAAATTGCATGGCGTCCCTTCATCTTAAGCCAAACGTGTGAGATAACCAATACCTAAGAAATTAACCCATTTACATAGGCTTCGTAGGCAATACAACCTCTTTATGAACAGACTTCTGCTGCACTGCATTGCTTGATACATTACAATGTGGAAAATATGACAGAAGTATGCAGTTTTTTTACCTTTAATGGCTTAATTGCTCGTCGTAAAACCTACTCATCGATTGACCCACTAAATCTTCACAAAGCTCTAATAATACACCTCGAAAAACCCCAGTGCACGTTTTGACTCTATAATACCAATATACACCATATTTTTCTAATGGATAGTGTAACGAGAGTAACAGTATATGTTTTTTTCCTGTTTTAACTGGCTGTTTTACCGCATGAATCCACCCCTGGCTCTCTAAGACCGCGATACGCTACAAGTAACGATAATACTTGAGGCTAGCATTAGCTTTATTAGCGTTATGACTGCCAAATTACCGGCAGTATAAGGCTAAGGACGAAACAGGACTTTTTATGGGGCAGCCTTATGTGTTTATAGGGCAGTTGTTTGATTGTTATGGGTTCACTGCGGAATAAGGAAAGACGCCACGAAAATCCGCAGACAATTGTTCTAGCGGAAGCAGGAAAGCTTAGACAATAGACAATAATAATAATATTATAATAATTTATCGTTGTCTATTACAATAGACAAATTAAGCCAATAAAATTAGACTCCATTGTCGTAATAAATGAAATAATTTAACCCTATGACAGTTCATTTATTTATGCGGCGGTTATTTTATTTAGCGAATTTATATGTACCATATATTTAAAATTATAATATAATATGCTTCTATTGTCTATTATATTAAATACGAACATGCCTATTCACACAAACGATAACTATCAAAATATTTCGTAATACAAAAACATTGTGACTTTACGTTTTTATGCATTCATGATATTGTGAAGAGACAGTGTCTCAATTAATTACTTTAAATCTGGGGCCTAATGCTACAAGAGCAATTTTCAAATCAAATTTATCAATTGTTCAGTACAGGTGATTGTGAATTTCTCAATCACAGTTTGCTTATCTCATTATCTTTGTCTTTCATATAACTGTTGTTAAATTTAATACTGTGGTGATTTTTTGTGCTAGAGCTGCCCAAGTGAACATAGACACATATTGTGTTAGTATATCCCAACATCTGAATCGCTCGGTAAGTCAGAATATTTAGGTTTTTCTTGGTGTAAAATATCTTGACACATTCATTGACATACACTATAGATGTTTTATTATTTCATTCGTTTTAAATCGGCTGACATAATGATATCTACCATTAAACAAATGAACATTTACAAAAAATTTCTAATACTTAAGTCAAAATGGTCAAAATCTGACATAGGTACTTCTAGCATTACGCCACAGAGCATGTTGTAAGAAGTACAAGGTGAGCTGGATAAAAGGTGACAGTCGCCATTTTTGTATTTGTTGACGTCACTACTTGCTTATCCAATTACAATGTACTATTTTTACAACGATGTTTTGGTGACAATAAAAATTTGGTTCGTCAAAGTGACGTCACATATAATATAAAAACAACGATCCAGCTCACCTTGTACTTCTTACACTATTATTTCTTTGAGCCGCGTTTAATAAGCATCACTTATATCAGGCATGTCAAACTCGATTTGCACCGCAGGCCATATAAACTAATTTACGTCAGTGGAGGGCCGCATGTTTTCAATATTTAAAATTGGACCAATTAAAAGACGTTTAAAATATACAAATTATAAAGAAATTTACAAATATTTATTCTTTTGTCTGACAAATGTTTTCACAGCTGTTGGTAAACAACTGACGTTTCAACAGCATTGCTAGCCGTGTTACCGGCAGGGAATAATATATTTACATCATCTGTGACGCTGCTGTCACTGCTAATCACACGAGTTGTGTTGCTATATGTCATATTATTCGAATGCAAAATTTTAACTAAATCGTATGCAAATAAAAGTAAATTTGTTTATATCAAAATTAAGAATTAATATTGTTTTACAATTAAAAAAAATATTTTTTCTTGAAGTCTCGGCGGGCCGCCAACTATCTGTTGGAGGGCGGCATGCGACCAGCGGGTCGCGTGTTTGACGTGCCTGATTTATATCATGAATATGACACCTGCAATGACTCTCAAACGTCGATCATCGAATACCACCAACCAAAAATCACTGTAACTTTCCAGTATAATATTTATATTATTCTATAGATATTTTTATATTCTTAAAGAAAGATCTTAATATAATTAGATTTTTAATCTTTCCAAGATACAAGTTTATTATTATATGCATTTATTTTGTTGAATAAGTACTTAGTCATTTCAAATATTAATTGGATACTGAAAGTTTTCTTAAATAACTCAGGCTAAATATCAACTGCCTAACTTGACTTGGTAAGCAGTTAATCATATAACTATATGGAATGTTTGCGGTTAAACTACATGTGTCAAATAACGTTATAACGCAGCAGATGTATTATATTTACGTGCATACTCTAGTAGCATCATTATTTAATTACCATGTAAACAAGCTTAAAATTGTTTTCGATGCAACGATCTAGTCGACATCTGCTTTAATATGAATAGTTTTTTTTGTAAATTCCACAGAATTTGGAATTCGCAGTTTACGGTTACATATTTAGGAATTGTGTTCCAAATTTTGTATAATTAAGGAGATCTAACTTAAGGTATATGATGGTATTTTAACGTGACGATTATGTGGATGCGGAGAGATGTCTTCAGTTCGGGTCGCGACGACAGAATATCGTTCCTTTCCTATGGTTATCCATTTATACCATCGTTGGCACGTTTTCTGCATTAGTTGCCTTGTTGACATACTTTTTCATGTCGTTCAGTTCTATCATTACATATGATTGGCGTCGTCTATATCGGTAATCGCTTGAATTTGCTGACTGCATTTGCATGAGCGTTAACCTATAAACATTATGCGGAATTTATATAATCGACTATATTGATGACTCGCCACATACATAATAACAGTCACAAATTTTATTTACATGGTTAATGATATAAAAATAGCATAATTTAATATATAGAGGTAAAATAATGGTATTTTAAACAAACCATCGTAACCACATAACTTTTGATTCTATATTTATAAATCGATCGATAAGTCAATGTATTAAAGCAATAATTTTGGGGACTCAAGGCTCTGACTCTGCTACCAAATAGAGAGTAACTAGAGCGTTACTATTCAGCTACGTAACTGGAAAGACTTCCATATTTATCCAATTCTGATAACGAAACATGGAGACAGTTATTAACTTATTGATAGAATGCTGGAAAATTGAATTTAATTAGATATAATTAAACCAGTCTGGTATAGATATTCTAATGCGTTTTTTAAATAAACTTTCTGTGGACTAGGAAAATTCTATTATATTCTAATTTTAATAAAACTATTCTGAAAATTATTTTTTTTCAGCCCGCCTCTACGAGAATGCTAATCGTTGGGTAATGGATTTTTTTATTCCTTTTCTTAAAATGTGGGAAAATTACCCTGATCGTTATGGAAATTTTAATGGAATATAAAAAAGCAGAAACGTTTACCAAAAACTCGTTACACATTAAGCCTATGCGCCATTTTATTAAAAATAATAGAAAGTATTTTTCTACAATTTTATTACAAGTAGATTATCGCTTATTGTTTCGTATCAAATAAAACACAGCTATTTTTAGTAATCTCAAACCCAACAAGGACTTTTTTACTAATACTCCATGAGAATTGATTGCCTAATTATACACTTTTAATGTATTAACTGTCAATTCTTGGTGGAAAGGCAATCTATTTTTAAAATAAAACAATTTGTTGCACACTACTTCGACATGTTTATACAGGAACAATCATTTGAGAAGACCCCGGATCGAAGAGAGGCGAGCGGCTGGTTATCCGGAGTCCTGGAAGGGCTGATCTCAGACAAACACCATTTCAGATCCGGTTCAAAACTTATTTATTTTCCATTCAAGATGCAGTGGTTTACATTACACAAATATATAAATCCTAACACATAAAATTGATTCTACATTTACTTAGCAACTGAATTTACTTTAAGTTATAATACAAATGGCACGACAAACGATTTTAAATTAAGTCCAACGCAAATCAAAACACAAACAACTCGCGGCGTTACCTCCGCCGCAACTCACCCGGCTCGGCGGATCGTAATCGACAGTCGACAAATAATTAAAAAAACTCCCTGCAAAGTCGGAGCTACCCTTTTCCGTAAAAATGGACTCGTCCAGCGGACGTAGCCGGCGGCTATTGAACGCATGGTTACAAGAAAGAGCCTGCTCTGCGAAATATTGCTGTTGCCGCTGGGTGATTTCAGTTCTGGACATTAATGACACTTATACTTAACAAAAACCAGGGTGGGTCACATTGTAAAAACTTGTATTACAATTTTTGTTGCTGGAATTTACTTGATAGAACTCCATTTTAATGAGGTAAAAAAATAGCCAGAAATTTATTTCCAATAGCATTATTTTATAATGTTAGTTGATAGCTATATCGGCACTACTCTGGCGATGGCGCGAACTATGTAATTAAGTGTCTTATATATAATAGCCCAGACCGCTCTGTAGACGTTTTTTTATTATCACATGTAGGTATGAAATTTTCCCATGACGTAAGCTTTCGAGGTGCAATGCACACGCAGTTTTGACGTACTAGCTACTTTAGATATTCAGTATTTCAATCTCAATACCGTCATCTATGATGGGTACAGCTAAACTAGTATTAAAAATAAAACGCATTTTGCTTTGTACTACTTTCACATGTGTATAATGATCAGAACAGGTTTCGCTCATCACGAGCATAATCAACTGATAAAATATACATCATAACGTTAGTAAATAGTTTATATCGTTTAGATAATTATAAGACAAATTAAGAAAAATTATTTTCACCAAGTCTAGGAACTACATTTACATTTGAATTAACTTTATTCGCCCTAAAAAAACCCACCAACTTAAAATCAATATATATATATATACTTAAAATCAATATCCAACTTAAAATCAATATCTATATATATGCTATATTTTTCTGAATTACATTTTAATGATAATTGTTTCTTGGTCGCCTGCAACTGTCCTATGAGTTTGTAATTGTTATGCAGTTATTTTCCCAATAAAGGTTCAAAATCAGTATTTAAATAAGTTCAAATATCAATGTAGTTTCCTAGACTTAGTGATGATATTTTTTCTTAATAAGTCTTAAATATAAACTATTTAACTGTCAACTCTAGTTCATTCGTGTACTCGAATGCTGAAAAGCTATTCCAAGTATCTCTATATTTACTGACGAAATACATGGAAATGTGCACAAAATAAACAATTCAAATTGTATAAAGACTGTATTGAAATCGTGTGTCTATCTTTCTTATAGTATATTTACACAGAAATCAAAAATAAGAAAGTAAATTTTGAAATGGCTTTACGCAGTATCTTAATATAGTAACCACTTACTCTTCACTTGTTCTTTTAAAGTCTCAATTGATAGAGATACGAAATTTTCCCTCTTAGCCGGCGTTGGATGAAGAAACGATTCAAAGTCCCTGGTATATAGACCCAAGGAGTCAAGTTTAAAATATATTGATCGGAAAGCTCCTGAATTGGCAAGACCCTTAGGCACGTGGCTGAATGCTTGACGGAATGTTACTGCATTATACTGACTCGTCACAATTTATTGGCGAAAAGAAATGAACGACACTTTCCAATCAAGAGCTCACATTTTTTACTGTAATAGTACAAATATTCATCTGCTGAAAAATGAATATTTTCACTCTTATTCACGATGGTTTCATCGTCGTGAAGTTGTGTTGTCGGTAGTGAAGCGAGCCAAGGAAAAACACCGGAAAATTGGGAAAAAAACATTAAATATAAACAAATTAAATGGCCAGAATTTAAATCAACTTTTGGTCAGAATAAAAATTTGAACGGTCTAAACAAAACTATTATACGGTCAGAATAAAAGGGTAGGCTAGAAATACTGACAATAAATTATTTATTCTGCCCTTTGTAATTATGACAGATACATTACGACATTAGTGTAAATTCTGACCAATGTATTAAAAATTATGATCGAAACTGAATTCAAATTCTGATTTTTAGCATTTGGTAACACTTTAAAAGCGTGGCATTTTTTTATGTACATGTTACACCGAATGAGCACGATGAAAATGCAAAATTTTACTTAAATTGTGAAACAACCAAGCCCATTGCCTCATTGAAGAATTTGGCAAATTATCTGCCAAGTACATGTGTTCCGCACGAATTTTTCTGTGTAGTTTAAGTATTTAAAGTAAATATAGTAGCGTCCCAATGGTACTTTTTGACAAATAAACCAAATATCATTGATCATATAAAAATATATCAATCAATAACTACTATGAAATTCATTTCCGTTTGCCAAGCCCAAAATATCTAGAACTATAATATTACGAATGTACGAATTTTATTAATAGTTATTAATAACACTGTCATGTATACTGAAATAAATATGTGTTGAGATATCTCTATTAGAAGGTCATATGCTCTACATTCGGAGCGGACATGGTAAAAATATGTATGTATTAGTTTTCCGGTCATATAAATATTTGTATTGTCTTATAAATACAAGTTACCTGATAAGAACAGTAAAAATAATAACTGTATGTAGAAGAGGTCTGCACGGGCCCGTGCTTGGCCCGTGGACCGGGTTCGGGCGGGTAGACACAATTGATATTCGGGCTCGGGCCGGGCCCGGGTAAGGGATTTGTTCTTTGGAAAAATATTTCGGATTATTTTCGGTTCATGAGTACTCTTGATAACTAAAAACTGCTGATAACAAAAGGCAATAAATAAAATAATTTATTACGTTTCGGATATCATTGGACACAAAAGTCTTTTATTTGAGTATGGAGACATCATTTTATATTTTGGTAACCTGAAACTGAGCTCATGAATTGTTATTGATCCGTGAAACAATGCTTTGTTTATTTAATCATCACCGATAGTAAGTTTAAATAGTTTTTAAATAAATAAAGTGTGATAATATTCGGTATCTGCTTTCTATTCGTTTTAGATAGTCGACTGTTCCGTGCGCCGAAAAATTCATTATAAAAAAAAATACGAAAAATTCGTTAAAAATGAGTTTCAACGAAATAAAGAAAATGTTAAAAAGTGATGATTGTGGTGATGTGTGGAAATCATTCCGTGAAATAATAGATTTTTCTTCATTTGAAAAAGTTGGGTAGGTACGTTAAGTGTGTTAAATTTTAATCAATTTTATGGTAGTTTTTTTTTTTAAATCGGGTAATTTTCGGACCGTGATATATAAATTTAGGCTTCGGGTCGGGCTCGGGTAACAAGTGTGATATTAAGACTCGGGCTCGGGCCGGGTAATTTCATCTAATTTCGGCCCGTGCAGACCTCTAGTATGTAGACTAATCATAGTTGCTGAAAAAATTATTTCGGAATTTAACTTTTTTTTGCTCTCCTAAAAATCGTCTTGTTGGGCTTTACTACTACGGACTTAAGTCCACCCATCATAGATATTCATTATGATTTAAGGAACACTTGTCATAATTATATGTATTAATATGTATAGTAAATAAATATCCGCATTTCAAAGTACAGTCAAATGTGAGTTTGGATAAAGCCAATTGCAAACCACGTAGTTCCACTTCTATTCAAGATTATTACTGCAGAATATACCACAACAAAATACCGGATTTCTATATTATAAATGCATTCATGCATCCATCCACTTCCACTATGTTCCGTATTTCAGAAGTCAATTCAAACATTTCCCAGTTAAGAATAATAGTCCTTAACGTTTGTTTTCGTTTGCTGGAAGACTTTAAAAAGGTAAATTACTCTGAACGGTTTCCTTTACATTAATGTAGGAATAAATATTATAACGTTCTGAACGATCAATTAAATTAATGGATCGGATGTTTATTATTTTTAAAAAATATGTGTTTTTAACAGTATTTTAATAAATAATAAAAGCGCTTTTGTTAGTGAAAGGCATTTTGCTGAATGACAAACTGCGCCCTACTTGCTCGCCTATAAATACTGCTGACGGTTATTGAAATAATATTAATTTGAATGCCCAAATAGAATTAATGTACCTGTCCAAATAGCTATTTCGCCTAACAGGAGGCCAAAATAAGACCTCCACCATTCATGAGAATGTCGAACTTTATGTTTCTGATTTTTTTTTTGAGGAATCGTGTACGTGAATGTTTGTTCTTTCAAAGTGTAGAACTATTTTACCAATGGGAATGGGATGTGAACATATTCCACGTGGACGTGAGTGAGTTTATGCGATTATTGCTTTTTGGTATTGAAGTAGATTTTTTCTGAACTTAATCGGCTGACTTCCTTGCCAATTTCCAATGTCTACACAGCTTTTTGCTATTACAGCATAAATTTAATAAAATCCTTCGATATCATCTTATCACAACAACCTGGCCCAAAATCTCAACTATTTAATTGAAAAAAATGATTATTATCGATTCCAAGAATTGAACAAGGAAAAATCTGATTAACAAACGGAGTTCTTAAAGCTAGGTCAGTTGTCGACAACCTGTATCTTGTGAACCGCATGCTGCTCTGAATTTGCTATTGGTATTCAATTGGAATCGAATCATTGAAAGTTGTGTTGAATTATCTTCAATTGACCATCTTTAATTTAGTAAAACAGATAGTAAATAGAAGACTTTCCCATGTGCAACTAACTGCTATGGCTTTTAAAAAATTACATTAAAACGATATATATAGCGTTATGCTTTTTGCTTGAAGGAAATTTAAGTAAATCTTCTTCTCATAAATAATCATCACTGTATGTACATTCTGTGTCGTCGGCTATCTCACTTGCGATACTTGGCATACGCTCATCCCACATGCCTGCTTCGCCTGCCCAGCCCTGCCAATACTGTGCTGTGCTGTTCTGCGTTGTCTGCGCTTCCTGATGGCGAAATAGTAATATAGATTTTCTCAAAATAATAATGTACATTTTGATATACACTAAACTTTTTTTTCTTGAATGCGGTCTTATAAATATACAGCTATTTGAAAAGGTTCCCAAGGCAAGCTCAAATTATTTTTTTATAACAATTCATTTTTCTAATTTAAGACATCGACTGAGGGTGCTTGATGGAATTTCAATATTAAATTTGGATTATTGAGATTTTGTACACTTCCATGTATTTTGTCACTAACGACCCGGGTTTCGCCTTTCGGCATCTTCAGGCATTCGAGCACACGAATGGACTCGAACTGAGAGACAGTAAACAGTGTCTAACGCTTATATAGAAGATACAAATGCGACAAATATCATTTACGAGGCAATACATTATACGTCTGAGAGCCACACCGATTTTTTTTTTTTTTTCCCATGTCCGCTCCCAATGTGGAGCATATTGTCTCCTGATGGAGGTATCTTAACAGACTTTTTCTACGAGAACTGCTTGTTACTCAGTTGCTCAACCTCTCTTTCTTTTTCAAAGAGAGTAGGGATAGAAGGATAGGGCTATGAGAGAACTAGTGGTTAGCTAATCGCTCTCGCTACGCCCGTGAGGATGGTATGGGTGGGAGGGAGGACTCAGACTACGAACAGAAATCCATAAATCGATTGAAAGATCAATCTATGAAAACCATCCGCACCGGGAATCGATCCCGAGACATCCGTAACCGTAGCCAGCGACGCTACCAACTGCGCCACGGACGCCGACGTCCACACCGATACCTGAGTTAAAATTTCGGAAATCGCCCTAATCCTTATTTTGTAAACACCATATTAGAGATAGAGTAATCTTTAAGAACAAATCTGGTATTTATAAATTACAATGCAATGATTGCCAACATTTCTATGTGGGTAAAACCACACGTACATTAGATATAAGGGTATCAGAACATTTAGCTGCCTTTAGATTAAAAAAAGAAACTTCGACATTCGCAAATCACTTGCTAATGGAGAACCATACGTTTAATGCGGATGATGGGGTTAAACTGTTGCATAAAAACATGGGGGATCATAAATTATTTTATCATGAAATTTTAGAAATTAATAGAGCCCAGTTAAACTCCTTACCAATCTTGAATGAGCAGCTGAACCTTCCTAATTCTCCGCTATTATATCCGATACGTTGAAACACTTAACAGATGTCACTAAATGTGGAATGATTGTATATATTTTTACCCATTCGTCGAATTACATCCCGTCAAAACCCACAATACTATTATAATTGTAAAATCACTGGTATTTCTAAAAGAAGTTGAAAAGCGGCAATTCGCCTTCGGCAATCGCCACTCTGTTAATATGGTGTTTACAAAATAAGGATTAGGGCGATTTCCGAAATTTTAACTCAGGTATCGGTGTGGCTCTCAGACGTATAATGTATTGCCTCGTAAATGATATTTGTCGCATTTGTATCTTCTATATAAGCGTTAGACACTGTTTACTGTCTCTCAGTTCGAGTCCATTCGTGTGCTCGAATGCCTGAAGATGCCGAAAGGCGAAACCCGGGTCGTTAATGACAAAATACATGGAAGTGTACAAAATCTCAATAATCCAAATTTAATTAATTTTTCATTTAAATTTATTTTATATAGATTAGTTTAAAACCAAATGTGAAGAGATCTAATGAATATCGTTGGTTTAACGTTTTTAATTATTGGCGACTTTTGTTTTATAGCTTTAAAATTGGTAGCCCGAAAAACCTCTTTAGTATTAATATAATTTTACATCTCCCGAAATTTAATAATAATTTTATGACACTCGAAATTCGACATCCATTTTTAGTATTTTCAGCAAAACTTTTGATTGCGTCGGAATTTTTTTATGAGAACCTTCGACCGACGATTTCGAATTTTATCAACTTGTAAAATAATAATCATTTTCAAATTTCATTTCAGAATATTTTACACGGGTTGTAAAATTTTAAAACGAGACCGAGCCATCTTCAATCTTTGCGGTTGTTTTTAGGGCAGCATCAAATACGGATAAATGAATATATAGATATAAAATTAAAATAATTGATAACTTTGTTATTCTCCTGATTCTGTTACTAATAATTGTGACACGTGTTGCCTCTTAGAGAAGCATCTTCAGTCTAATAGTATCACAAGTCGCAAAGTTGATAATTTATTAGTAAAACATTTATTTCAGTTCTTAACTTTTAAACAAAAATGAGGGTTATAAGTAAATAATTAGAATCAATGTTTACTAGTTATTAAATACAATACATTTAGTTTGAAGATTCTTTTCAAAGAGGAAAAACACGAGTCACAATTATTAGTATCACAATCAGTGGAATAACAATATTATCAATTTTAATTTCATATTGAAAACGAATTTCCACAAAGTCACCCCTGACTACATCGAAAATATTAACATAAATATTATCTACTGTTGTAAAAATAAAAATATTTTAAATGATGCTTAATTTACCCCATTATGTTTTGAGTCAAGACATATTGTAATTCTATATAATTATGACGGGCAACAATGATTTAAATTTTTAAAAAATAAACCATAATAATTTGATATTTGTATTATAAAATATTTTGGTTAACATGGTCGTAACAAAATATGTGTTATTATGCCTACGAGTTGCAATTGTTTATGAACAAATCGCTAAAACAAACAGGCGATAGAACGAGTCAGAATTCATTCATTTTAAGCCGATCGCTTATCGATGTCACCTTAAATTATTACAAAAATGGGCACCTGTATTAAGTCATATTGGGAGCAATACCGAGCAACTAGTATCTTATTCAGTATCCAAATAAGGACAGTTAGATGAACCTTTGTTAAGATGCTACTTGCACTCGCAATCTAGATCGTTTCAATTACACCAGGGGTCTCCAAACTATCACCCGTGAGCATCACTAATACGGCCCGCGGTAGCTGACCAGACATGCCCAGTATTCGGCCGCCATAGTTTTTTAACACTGATAAAAGGGTACGAGCAAATTTATGCAACTGATCAACCAAACATTTTTCGAAAGGACTTAATATGAGTGTATAAATCAGGCAGAAGCTGGGTTTCTCCTTGTCGGTTTTCGGCTATCTCCACCGCAATGAAATATCGTTGACTCTTGCCCGTAAGTACCAACCGACATTTACACGTAATTCAAAACTACAGTATGTTGGTATAATAGGTCGCTTGGGACTTAGTTGAGAAGTCAGTGTGGGCTTTATACTAAAAATTTTGGAGACTCCCGAATTACATGAATGTTTAAAAATAGCATTTCGCATCAACAGATGTCACTTTCGTAGTAATTGAAACATTCTTTCGCCCTTAATTGGAATGGACGCTGATAGCAAAAGATTTTAAATTTTCATTGAATAACGTGAGCAATTAATATAGCCATGATTCAAAACAGCTGATGATATAATATACGCCTATGTTGACCGGAAATTCGTCGCGTGGGATTGCCTGTTACCGATGCTGTTATATTGAACGGGTAAAGGATTAAGGATTACAGCGGATTAATATCGTTAGCACAAGATTAATCCGTTATGCTTTCAGTCCACAATATATATGAAGGTATATCAGTTAAAAAATGTTCATTCATTTAGAACCAATTTTGAAAATAACTTATTTACACTCACCCTGCTGTATTTCATGTAACTATGACAAAGTTTTTTTTTCAATATTTTCGTTGGATTTAGGTATAAAATAAATAATATGATTTTACTATGTCAACTGCCAACGTGCAGTGTGGCACGTAATGAATAATCTCAATCGAAGTCGGTTTTTTACAAAAAATAGAACGTTATTCGTTCACTCAACCTTTCTTTTAGGATAGGGTAAAGATCTCTAAGCATATATATGTCCAAGTGTTAAACGTCGTTGTCTTCACTCACGGTGTTCACTAACTCAAATCCCAGTTCATATAAATAGTTTTTCAAAATGATTTTTCAATGGATTTAAAGATTTCCTTTACGAAGACATGGATCTCTGTGATGTTTAAATTAACTCCCACCCGTCCGATCCTTTAACAGGGCGTAGTGAACGTGATTCTTTAACCACTGGCCCTGCCCTTGCCGTACCGTTACATCCTTACTCTCTCCGTAAACGAAGGGCTAAGTGACTGAGTAACAACCAATTCTCGCAGAACGGTTTCTGTTGAGATAACCTCCACAACAATTTATTCCATATTCTGCACATTAATGACACACATGCCTACGAAAGAAAAAAACTTTTTGCCACGTCCGTTTCTGGGGTAGAACATATTTAAACTTTTTTTTTTAGTTGATAATGCTCGTGATGAACGAAACCGGTCCTGATTATTATAAACATGTGGAAGTAGGACAAACAAATTGTGTTTCATTTTTAAAATATCGTCGGTGTTCTACGCAATTGATGTCACCCTCACAATTGAAATTGTTCAAAGTAAAAAGTAAAAATTTTTTTTATCTAAAACATTTTATGGTGATTTTTTTTAAGACATCGACTGAGGGTGCTTGATGGAATTTCAAAATCAATTTGGATTATTGAGATTTTGTACACTGTCAGTCCTGAATGTCAGGCGGAATGCCTGAAGATGGCGAAAGGCGAAACCCGGGCCGTTAGTGACAAAATACATGGAAGTGTACAAAATCTCAATAATCCAAATTTTATATGGTGAGTTGCGTTATGAATCTTTGAAATGCACTCCTATAAATTCTCGTGTTTGGGATGTCTCAGGGAGTGTCGATATAATAGTGGCTTACATTAAGTGGCCGGGTCAGAATTTTTAAATCTGAAACCAATGTAAAATGTTTCTCTTCTTTATTTTTTTAATTTACATTATTTGGCCGAGACCTGCTCCGTCGTCTTTAAAACGAGATCCAATCATTAACTCATTTTGGTACTTTTTGAGGGTTATATCAATTGGCCAAAACATCATCGGTATAATGCGTTTCCACTAAGAAAGAACTGTTAACACTTTAAAAGTGATGTTTACGCCTAATGGAGAATTAAAACAAAAGTTGTAGTACAAAAACTGGTTATAAATACTTGTTATTCGTTCCCTTTATCTCTCTTTTAAGAATTTATGGAAAGATGGATGAGACAAAGAAAAGATTAGTCACCAGATTTAAATGTTTTTTGATCTACCGATTGATTTTGTCTACCGATTGATTTGTCGAAATCGAAATATAACAAAAAAAATATAATATCACACTCCATTAAGCATGAATTTAGCCACTGAATGGTATTTATTAAACGGAAGTGATAATTAATCTAGGATTAATCTGGAATTTCCGGTTGGAGGGTTTTACATTAATATTCGTGGAGCCTTTGATTTAGCTGCGGGCAATCAAGCGATCCGACTAATCTACGATGTAACTGACATCTGTTGTCAATACGCATACTACAATATATTATTAGGTCCTGAAACTACGATGGTTTCTATGAATACTGCCTTTGAACTATTCTTCTTTGGATTCATAATATATTTGTTTGAACACTGCATTATGGAACCAATACCTTACATTTACTGTAGTATTTTTGCCGGTTTCCTACCGAGCTACAATATAATGGTCAACGAATGCATTTGGGTGTTCGCCCCATTCGGCCACTATTTTGTTAAATCGATTTTTCAATAAAATTGTGAATTATTAATAAAATAAATTCAAAGGCATGAATATTTGTGATGCCAACGTCCCCTCCTACTCAGATAATCATAAGAACAGGGTGGGTTGTGGTGAAAGTGACTGAATTACAACCTGTTCTTGCGCAAAAACTTATGTTGAGATGAACCATTGGAAGCGGAATGATCATAAAAAAATCAAACTGACATTTGGCCATAAATACAACAATTTTGAACTTATGCATCTGCAAAACTTTACAACTTGATTCTCAACGACGGTGTGGTTGCAATAATTGAACCATATACGATATTTTTTTTGGATCCGTATAGAGAAATACTTAAAATTAAACAAATCATTTTTATTAACTATGGAAATATGAAAGTCCAAGACACCCAACTGGGGAATCTCCTCTCCAATGACGATACTAGCTTCCAATTCTTTTTAATTCATAGCGAGTTTTATAAAGAACCGTGTAAAAAAGTGATAATGTAAATATGAATACGTAAAAAAGTCTTACATTGGTTCATTAAATTAAAAATCCGTGTTATTTAAAAAAAAACAACAATGTGGAATAGGAAATCATGTAAAAAAATGTTATAATAAAATCTAAAATTATTATTATTTAAACATTATACATACGTTGTCAAAGCCTTCCTTAATAGCATGTGATAGTTATGATTTCAAAAAATTCAACTCATTGTTGTGGTACAAAACTTCTGTTTTTAATGCATTCTAGCTAAATTGTTTTTCGACAAGCATTTAAGGTTGAAGCTCGCAGTTGCTTTATGCCTAGGACTGCCAGGTGTTTGGGTTTGTCCCGGTTTCAAGTCTCTCGTCTCGAAGGAATCTTTCGGGACAGCCAAAAATTTCGGTTTTAGATAAACTAGCATTGGTTAGAAATACCCAGCCTGCCCAGTTACGAAGTTGTAAAAATAAAACAAAACTTGTGCGTTCAACGGTCACTTTGAAACGTGGTTACAATTTTCTTTTATTTCCTAAAAACGACTTTAATACGGAATAAACGGTGTAAATACTAATTTATATAAGGAAGGACTTCAAATTTAATTGGTATAAGGGTACTCTATCATTCTTGTTATATTTGTAGCTATGTAGTTCTTTGGTTCTTTTTTTCCTGTTTTCTTTCTATCTCTGAATTTATTATTATGTATTTGATTTGATGAACTAAAAGACGCCCACACACAAAATCAGCGCCTAAATCTTTTGTAAAATGTAAACAATCTGTGTAAAATAAAAAATTTATAAAGTTATAAAAATAGGTACGATTTCGGGTGGTATATGGGGGTACAATGTAAATTGAATCTCCCGGTTTGGACGTCAATAAATCTGGCAGCTCAGCCCTCTCTATGACAGAAGAAGCATCTGTAATACAATTGAGTATTCATCATCATATAACTTGTCCATGTTTCCACGATCGTCGAGATTATTTCTTTGACTGCATCCAAAATATGACAGAATGCTCCTTTTAAGTAATAATTTTTAAATATTGCTATTATACCATGATCTTATAGCTGAATTAATGAAGTTGTATTTAGTGAATTATTAAGCTCCTACACCGGATGCAAATTGATGCCGTTTATTAAACACTGGAATGCAATAACGCGCAGAATTGAAAATATGTTGGACCGTGTTATTTCAAAACCGTGTAACAAAAGAGTTGAGAACAATATCTATATATTATGGAAAACTGTATGTATTACATTTATATGCATTGAAGTTTAATTGCTGGAATCCAATTGTCTGAACAGGAGTGACGAACGTTTTCCTGTAGGAAGGCAGCATTCATTTATCTTAAAATCTTTTTTTTTTTTTTTTTTGAGAATTTAAGAAACATTTACGAACATAAATAAAAATGTATGTACATTATTTTGTAAATAAAGGAAAACGATCAAAATTTATTTATCTATATATTTGTTTATTTCTGTCACAAGGCCGCACTTGCGACTCTATAAAACCGCAGGTTCGTCACCCCTGGTCTAGAATGTTAGCAGCGTCCCACTTGATTCGCTGTATAAACTATTTAAATATCAAATAGTAAAAGTATATTTATATTACTTAATATATAATGGCTTTGAAATATTCTGTGCTTACATTCCGAGCTTAAGAATTTTCTAAAGAGCAAATGTCAAATTTGATTTGACAGTTGATAGGAAAATCACGCTGTCTTTGTTGAACTAAAATAAAATTATATATACATAGTAAAATAGCTGTTTTTAACAGTATGTATAACATCACTAATTTATTTTTTTTCGTTTGGGACATGGTATTTATTTTGGTAATGCGGATATGTACAAAAACGCTTAAATTTTTACCGTCAAAATCACGTGCCATACGTAGATCACGTAGATCGTCGCGACTTGCTGTATGTAACTTATGTGGCTGTGACAGCAACACGTGTGATATTTTTATTTCACTGACTTTATACATTAAATTTATATCACTAGTCCATAATCCTAATGTTATTTTACCCCAATCTGAAATTTTCGCATTATTTTCTTTGTAAAATTACGTATTTAAAATGGGGGCAGTATACGCCATTACTGCATACAGAACTATCCAACAACATTATTTTTAAAGACCATCGATATTCCCAATAATTTTCTTTTTTATTCCAGAATTTTATTATGATCTTTTTGAAAAGGTGACGGGCTCTATGAGTGTAAGATCGAAGCATTTTACACATTCAATTCAATCATTTTACTTTAAAAACATAGATGGTATTTTTTTAAATAATATATAATGTATACAGTTAACACCTTAAAAATGATAGATGGTATTGTTTTGATACGATTTAAATAACAGAAATTGGTTATAAAACATTAAATAATTAAACTTTGAAAAGCATTCTTTTAAAAGTTTTTTATTCTTCACATTCATAATCAGCTCACAATATTAATATATTTTAATTTATGGTAATTTAAGAAAGTAGATTTCTACGACTTTGTTTTTAGTGACATCGCTTGTCAAAACAAAATAGGTGCTTCGCAGCTGTCAGAACAGGCGGCGGTTAAAATACAAACAAAAGGTCGGAAGTTCGTTCCGGTCGTTGTAAAGTTAATAATTAGATCGTGTTTTGTTTATGTAAAACTACACAGCCTCTGTAAAGTCGATCGCTTCGTGTATACACATAGCAGGTAAACAGTATTTTTTTATTATTACCTTAATTCAACTGAATGTTTTAAAAATAAGATTTGCGAAATGTTATCCGCATGGCTTACGCAAATATTTATAGTTAGTGTTTTATTTGTATTCTGAATGAAAACTTCTTTGAATGTTACTCATTACAACACACCTGTCATTCTTAAAGCTCGTTTTTAGTACTAATTATAGTTTTTCGAATCAAGAATGAAGAAAACTTTTGTTTTCCATGGATACCTATGAATTATGAATTATTTGAAATTATCCAGGTGTTATTTCAAAAACCAAATGCAAAATTTTTTGCGCTCGTTTATATCAGTCCATAAATTTTATTATTTTATTTTTTTAACCATGCCCGCTCCCAATGTGGAGCATAATATACTCCTAATGGAGGTATCTCAACAGAAATTTTTATTCGAGAACTGCTTGTTACATAGTTGCTCAATTGATTTTTTCGAAGAGAGTAGGGATGGAAGAATTGGTGTTGGACACGACTAAGGAGTTATCTGTCTCACTACGACCCATTTTTAAGATGGCATTGCCAAAACTTCAATTACCCTAATCTCGGCTTGTCACACCTAAGGTCTTGAGAGGTGTGATTTTAAGAATATCAAACCAAGTGGGTGATTCGTTTGAATGATTTTTTTGCTATTGTAACCTATTTGAACAGTGATTTATTAAAACAAACTCGTTTATGTTTACTCTAGCTATAATGCAACAGATCTAATGTTCCTATTATGATTTTTATCATTTGCAATCCTATAAGTGAAAATATTTTTTTGACATTTCAGTTGTAATGGCTTACATGATAAACAACAACGCTTTGGAGGTGGATCCGAGTCCCCGAAGAAAACGCAAGCGATCTCTACAATGCACAAACGCTTATATGAATCCTGCTCTAGATCTACTATCAACAGAAGACACAATGTGCAACACGCAAATGGAAATCAACGCCAAAAAGAAACGTCGATCTAAAAGTTGTGACAGCCGAGTTGTCTTTGAAAACTCTGCTCTCGACATTGGCGTAAATAACAAAGCGATCAATGGACTCCTAAGGAAAGAACTGACAAACGTCAATGAGAAACTAGCACCTATTTCAGAAGTCAGCAGTCCTTGCATGCGCCGCAGCTTCTCAAATAACGAAGACAACATTCACGAAATGATGATGGAAGAGAAATTTATCATTAACATGCAATCCCGGAGGAGCGTTCATGTCAATTCTACGCCGATGATTAATAACGCTTCAATCAAGCGGCGCACGAGTTTCGATTTAAGTTTTATTGAAAAACTAGGCATCACAGACAGTCCTGGAGGAGAAGCTTTATACTTAGACGATGACTTGAATGAAAGTAATATAATGGAGATTAAAACAATAACTGTAGTACCAAAAAAGACAAAAAACATTCCAGTAGCGACCACAGTAAAGAAAAATACAAATCCTTTTTTGGATTACAGCAATGAATTAGATGTTATCGAAGTAACTGCTGACATTACTGATGCGCCCTGTAATAATTTTCCATTTGATTTACCTGTCAAGTCTCAAAATTATCCAATCAATAATGAGAGTAATGTAACAGTCTCTTCATATGATGCCACGTGTGACTTATCCAATCCGGAAACTGTTTCGATTGGTTCACAACAAAACATAGTAATGCCAAGACGCCTTTTCGTCAATGATACTTGTGACAATTCAATACAGTACGCTGATGAACCTTCAGCTATAATCGATTCGAGGAAGTTCGGCCACAGTACTTTATTAAATGATCAAGTCAATTGTAATTTTTCTGCGCAGATCTATCAAAACGAACCACTATTTGTATTTGGACGCGATACGTTAAATAAACAAAGTAAAATACTCGGTTGTGACGTCACAAATATAACACGCAATGATATTTTCGATTGCGATAATGACAGACGGAAAGTAGCAAATACAGCGGTGTCTTCTATGACACAAAATTGTAAACTGTCTGCATTTGTCGACAATAGTAAATGTATAAAAAAGGACACAATCAAATCGAGCAGTAAAATATCTTCAAAGATATTTGGTAAATTGAAAGATGTTTTTAAACACGAAAAGAAACCATCAACAAAAAAATCAACTCTTAATCCGTATGAAGTCGTAAGAAAGCCAGCACCGCAAGAAAAGGTGAAGGCGGTTCAGCCAGTCTGCTTTGAAAACCCAGCATTAAATTTGAACTCGACGGATACAGATTTTCAATATATCGATGATGAAAATAGCTCTATTGATGAACCATCAACTTCCACGTGTTCTTTCATCAATAGAAACCCATTAGAGATAACACCGATGAAGCATAGTCGAAATAATGTTCGCCAAGGTAAAGAAAACTATACCGCATCTCAAATGACATCTGTGCGAGACTGCGGAGATGTCAGCGATGTATGTTACCAATCCGAGAACAACGCCAAAAAGCAAGTCAGGTTTGACACCACGCAAAACCACGAGAAGTTCATCACGGGTAATAGCTTCGATTCAGATAACAACAGTCTTGGATCGTCGAGCAGAAGTATTCAACTAAATAACAGTCAGGTATTCCACGAAATTGATTCTCAAATTGACGAGTATCACAACGAACTTGAAAACTGTTTCAATGAACAGAAATACATAACACAAAATCTTTAAAGTTATTGCTTTACCAAAGTCTACGTTTAAGTGCTTTAATACGTACATATATATTCAAAACGTTCTTAATAATTTATTCTTGGTAAAAAATATACCAAAAAACCACAACACTTACATTAACTTGTTTCATAATAAGTTAGATCCGATTTTAGTAATAATATTTAAATTAAGAGTAGATATATGAAATGATACAATATCTATCTCAGGATACAATATTGAATTGAATGATTTGTACCTTCAATTATCTATTATATAATACCTTAATATAAGATATTTTAAACAGTCAATTTCAGAAACAACCAAATGAATCTTGAACATTTTTCAATGAGTCCATCTACTTTATTTGTAAGCCTATCGATTACTTAAAATACACAATCATAACCAACTTAACGAGAGATAGTCTACTATAAACTTGTGTTGAAATCCAAAGATTATTTCTTCTTCACTAGATGCTGTTGCCTATCATATTGGAGTCTCTCGATTTTACATGAAAGTGTTACTAAGAGTGGCTTACTGTTGACTTCAATCATTACAATACTGTACTTGGCTTCTTGTTGATTTGTTGATTTAATTCTACCCACATTAATCTTGTCTTGAACTCAACTAATATCGACAATACCTTAAGTCCCAAGTCAGTACTCCTGTTATTCATCACCGGTGTTGTTTATCGACCCTCTAGATCTGAAACATTGTTTGTAAACAGGTTCACCTCGAATTGAATGCAGCTAAATCATACACTAAAATTGTACTTAAGGTAAGGTAAGAATCTATCTGTAAACTTATAATCACTACATCTTGCCATGTAAACCAGTAGTCAGTAAGTTTTAGCAAGGGTACTGATTCTCCCAAAAATATTCAGTCCTCATTGAAGATATTGTCGGAATACTTTACCTACCTTTAAGTAGGAACTGAATCAGGTGATGAAATGAGTTGCTGACCTGAATTCTAAATGTAATGTCATTTTCTTGTACTGAAATCGAAAGCGTTACTTAATCAAATATTAATTACACCTTTTAAGCACTCTCCCATAATTTATTATTTATTGAATAATTCAAAATAAGGTCTACTTAATATTTAGGTCATTATTTATCCATTTTAAAATAATGTTATTTTGTAAACACAATAGTACTGTTATGCTGTTTGACACCACTCTACTTAGTTTGTAATGTTTCATAGCCTTGTATTTCAGCCTAGTGGTAAAAACACTTCTTAGCAACCATAAGGTTTTGGATTAATATTCTGGCAACTTTCTACACAAGTATGTCAGATATATAAAAATCTTAAAGAGTGGGTCTCGTTATAATGTAATAGTTTATAGCACTTGTCTTTTTTTTTAGTTTTCTCTATGGTTGAATTAAAATAAGTGTCATCATTTTTTTGAGTTACAGCTTATAGTAATTCGATGCAGTTATGGTAGAGAAAAATGCTGCCTCACACTCTATTTTTAGAAAACTGACAGATATAAACAAATGAATAACGATTATGTGATTTAAATATGCTATGCTACTCTTTGTCTATTTGAAATTTTGCTTATTGACACTGAAAACAATGCAATTCACCAGGCAATTTAATATAGAAAAAAACCTATCATTGAAATCAAGGAAATCAATAATGTATGAGAATTATGTATGATAATTTATCATTTTCCTATTTGTAATTATATTTCTTACAGAACTGCATTGTTATTAGCAGCATTTAGTAAATTTTCGAGTAGAAAATAAGCTACATGTCGCAAAGCATATTTGATCGCATAATCATTCTATTACTCTTAATCATAAATGAAAACAGGGCATCTCGTAAAGTATTATCATTGTTATTTGAATCATCGTTACATAGTAAAGAAAGAAGAAGCTTTCCAATCAATTACTTCATAAATTCCAAGATTAATTTCCAATTATAATTCTTATTTCATAAAACGTCACAACTGCAGAATTTTTGGTAAGGATTGTAAGGGTCCATCAAATATAAGATGCACCCTGAATTCAGAGACACAAAAATAAGAAAAATATGCTTTCTATAATGAAAGATTGAAAGATATGATATAACTTTAAGAACCTGCTAACATCCCAGATAAGCTGTACCATATCAGGAATCCATTGTTATAGTCCTTTGTTAAAGAAATATATTTATCACACTATGCAATGCCCTGCAAAGTTTACGTGATAAGTACCGCATTGCATACAATTGCTTCCGAAGATGTTTGAATAATTAATCTGGGACACTACTTGTAACCAGGCACGTACACTCATATTGATTTTATTGAATGATATCAATATTCATTCATTTTACAATGACAATCGTCTTAGGGGTTAATTATTGTTGAGTAAGCTACTTCATTCTCTTAACTGCATCAATTAAAATTTAATTTAATATGTACTGTAGGAATTTATAGTTTATTTGTTTATATTATAAAACAAGCTGATAAGTCAACACTCTTGGTTGTTTAACAATTTCATAAATTAATTTTAAATTTACCAAAAGATTTGTGTTCAAAATCATGTATTTTGACGTAAAGCTAAGCTTTTTTACTAACATTAATGTTTACCACAATGCCCTCTCTAAAGAATTTCAATGACTTATGTAGAATTACTGAAATTCAACTCTGTCATTCATTATAACAAAATATTGACAAATATTTGCATAATTTATCATTAACTGTTTTATAAGTTTGGTAATTTTTCTACATATAGTTTTTATAGTTAACTTTGGACATGAAATTCTAGACTTTAGGTAAAGTTAGGTTAAGTTTGGTTAGGTTAGGTAACAATGTTAACTTGCTGCCATTGTACTGTCTTCTCACATCTTGCCTCTAGTTTTTAGATGTAATAATATTTATTTGATTGTGAACCTATCAAGATCAAACCAAAAATGTCTATTACCTATAGATACTTAGGTAAAATGATTTTTCTCACACCAAAAATTAAAATTAACATAATGTGATATCTTTCAATTGGAAACCTTTCCAATAAGTACTTAACTTTATCCCACCATTGATTTGATAAATCAATAATTATTAGTATAGTTTTGTTTTTTACCATTCCAATTACCATGTTTGTATTTTTTTATTTATACATTAAATAATTTTCTAAAAATATTGTTCGGTTTATTTGCCATATTTTAAAATAAATCTGTTTATTAATAAGGTGTTAGTTTGTTTGTAAAAAAAAGGACAGCAGAGATGGTTTCAAAATTCAAGCCTACTTTATTTTTATTAAGTACGCAAATCTTTATAAAAAATCAATTGATTTTTCTCATTGATAGATGTCACTAGTACAGAAAATTCAGCATTGCGCTTTATAAAATGCTACAATAAATTTCAATGTTTTCCATTTATTTATACCCGATAATCGAGGCCGCATTTGCAATTTCAATAATAATTACAGTCGAAGCTCAAAATTGCTATATTTGTTTGAACTTTGGCATAACTCACTCTTCACACGAGCTTATTTACCTCCGCCAGCATTCTGCGATGTTTTAAATTTCATTTTCAAATCCGACTTGATAAACAACACTTTCTTATTTTTTTTTCATTAACTATTTTTTTCTTTTGAGTGCATCGGATTAATAATATGATAATAAATAATTCAAGTGAATAGCTTTTTCTTCAACCCAACATTTGGTTATCTTGCATACATGACACAGGTAGTAATTATTTTTATCGTGCAATCTACTTTTTAAATAGTAGAAAAATTACTGCGATGTACCGAAATTAATAGTAAAATCAACTGAAAATCATGAAATGTAATTATATAATACGCTTAAAATTTTTAAATATCAAAAAAATATACATAAATGTACATAATAAGACTGCGTGGATTTGAATAAGTCCATGAGAACATTACTTCAAGGGCCGCAGGCAAAACAAATTAATTGAATTGTTGACAAGTGGTAAACCTGCAGTCTTCTAGTTCCTTAAGTGCTTGTTTCATTGTTTTCATTCATTTACAAAATACTGTACCTACATGTTGAGTATATATTTTTTTTAATTCTTTAATGCAGCCATATTAAATTCCTGATAAATAAATGCGGTTTTCTGGCATGAAAAGGTTTCCCACTACTTCTCTGTAACCTTCATCCACAAAATTTATTATAAATTACTATAAATGTATCTAACATATTCTAAAATTTTGAATCCGCATTTGTACATTTCATGAATATTATTGTAAATATTACTTTTTCAATAAAAAGAAAACTCTTTAGTCTTAGTCAGGTACTATTATTAAAAAAAGAAACACATGGTCGTCCACAATATTGAGGATATGTACTTCTAATGAATCATTCCCATAGAAGACATTTGACAGGAACTTGTTGTAAGCTAGATGCTAAACCTCTCTTTTCAGAAAGGATAAGGTTAAACAATTTTAGGTTCGAGGAAAGAAGGCACAAGTTTTTTTATCAAATTGCAAACATTCATAATCAAGAAAATGACACGAAATATTTTTAACCTGAACTCTTATAAAGTGAGCCGCACCACTTTTCTTTTCAAAGATTATAGATTTAATGAGTAGTTATGACAAAGGCCCGAAGTCCATTTACCACTTGGCTATAAGACCGGCTACTGATATTCAATCACTATTATTTTGCTCAAAAATTGTCCATGTTTCATTTCGATGCGGTTTGTAAAATTTATAACTATAAATCACTATACATATTGAAATATTTGGCGTACTGTGTGTTAGCTATCTTATACGAAATATTTTCATTAATCATATCGACTATGTTTTGACTAATTGATGTAACCCTCTAAAATACAAAAATGAGTTAATGATTGGATTAATCACTCATTTTAAAGATGGCAGAGCATTTCTCGGCCAAATGATGTAAATTAGAAAAATAAATTGACCACTTTTTGGAAGGGAAATATCATTTTACATTGGTTTTAGGTTTAAAAATTCTGACCCGGCCACTTGATGTAAATCACTAATATATCGACACTATCTACGTATAATCCCGTATCTACAAACATGAAAATTTACAGGATTGCATTTCAACGATTCATAACGTAATTTACCTTATGTTTTCGATCAAAACAGTTTTTACTCTCTCCTGAACAATTTCAATTTTGAAGATTAGATCAATTGACCAAAACACCGTCGATATTACCAAGAATCTAAGAAAAGATTGCATATTGTTGTATTACAGAAAATAGTCACGAAGTGAAATATATTTTATTATACTGAAATCAAACAAACACATTTCCATACAAAGGGTTGAAGCTTAAGTATTTTCTTCACGCTGGGTATTTATAGAGTCGGCATAGATTAAACGCAGTAGCTTTTATAGCGAAAGAACTCGCATATGAGCCGTAAATTGGTTTATATATAGTCTAAAAATAATATAAAACAGCGGCTTAATAGCAGATACTTACGCATTGACGTTGCAGGCACTGCTGAAAATACAGCGCAAGAAAATCTCGGTATAACGAATCAAATTTCCGCTGAATTATTAAAATCGCTAAAAATATCCTCTTAATGTACTACATGTTTTAACTATAATATCCAAGAGTAACAGTTCGTAAACAATGGTGTACGGATGATAAACACTTGAACCCGCAGAGGCAGCAGTTGTAACGGGTGCCGGCCGATGGTTTCAGCATCCATGTGCCTTTCTGCAATCTGCTTTATGAATAACATTCAATTAATTATATAGATGTGTAAATTCAGGGCGTGATTAACATTTGATAGTAGTTTTAACGTGTTCCGGCCAATTAATACTATTCAATTTGTTTACTTTTGTAAACACATCGTAGTTATTTCGCTCTCCTTTAAAACATGAACGAATAAAATTAACGTTATATAAAAACATACAAAGAAAGTCACACAAAACTTAGACTTAAGAGTATATTATGTAAAAACCATACTTGAATACTTACATTAGTCCGCCATACTAAAGTTTCACTGTTATAAATACTTATATAGTATTACACAGTAAATGCGCTTTAGTTTATTTCTTCTTCTTCAGTTAATCCCGTGGCAAACCTTTTCCATCTCGAACATACTGTACCAAACATTCCAATTCTCCGTAGATCACTGAATCTCAGTAATTTCAGGCTCCACTTGATCTCGTTCGGCCAATGAAATTGCGGCATTTAGTAACTAAGACATCCATCAGAGCTGTCAAGAAGTTACGTATGTTTGTTCTTCTCTTAGAGTTAAACGTGATTTTACCATCGCATACATTAGTATTTGATATACAGAATGATTTCCAAGTCGACTTATGTATATTTAAAAAACCATCATTTATTTTAAACTAGTGAGTACCCGGCACGCGTCGCAATGCCACTCAAAGAAAGAAAGTGTTTATGTTTTAATTCTGTTTATTAAAATGCTTTTGCATTAGAGGTCTGCGCGGACCGAAAATTTATAAAATTACTTCGACCGAGCCTGACATCTTCATGCCCAGCCCGGCACGAGCCCGAGCCTCAATATCACACTTGTTATCCGAACCCGCCCCGAAAGTCAGATTTATTTTTTTCAGCTGTAAAAAAGCCAGATTCTTTCAATACAGAAATTCATTTATACTTTTCAAACAATATATCTTATTGCTACCATATTTCCACCGAAATCCATAACACATGTGAAATAAATTATTTCAGTTATTAATAGTATTGCTTTATGGCTGACTTATAACCCGAACACAATCCGAAATATTTTTCTGAAAATTAAATGCCTGCAGTATTAAAGTCTGCACGGACCAAGCCCGGGCCCGTGCAGACCTCTATTTTTGATACACAATAATTTTCTGTGTGCGTACACGAATAAATTTTTCCGAGATATCGCTGTAAATATGTACGTATTTGATTTTTTTTAGATATTAATTTTTTTTTTAATCGAAACCTTCACGAGTGTGCCTATAACAACTCCCCAAAGTTTCATCGACATCGAATGAATGGTAAAAGAACGCATAGAGGACAAACAGATATACATGCATTTATATATATATAGATATCGCTATAATATTTTCTGACAATACTGGCACCAGAACTGATACTGTCAAAGGTTTGGTAGACAGAAACATTTGTAACAGATACGTGACCTGAATATTTACTACTTGAACAGAATACAATATGATTATCTAATTTGAGAGTTCACTTAATTAACAGAAAAATGGTTATGATAGTCTGGAATATCAAACCGTTCACTCATATAATTTGAATATCTCAGAGAACTCGTCTCCGCCACCCACTATAGATATACATCCTGTCATACTCGGTGTACCATGTAACACAACAGCGTTAATCGCTTTCAAAAGATTGCCAGGAGTTTCTAAAGAGCAATTACTCAAGAAATGGTTTCTATGCACTAAATGGCATATAAATATTATCCAAATAACAGTTAAAATTCAGTGAATGAATGTTTATTTCAATATCATGGCATACAATTTTTCGCCTGCTGCTCAATATTCTGTGCCGTGATAGTTTATGATTTAAAATAAATAGTAAGCTATTTTTAAGATAAAATAAATAGTAACCTTAATACAACACTTTTGTAGGAAAAATGGTGGGAGAACGGCAAAACCCTAAGCTACACCACAATATCTCGTTTTATTCTGTTAAATATGTTTATCAGTTCTTTTTTAATAAAGTTTTTATCATTTAAAACGTGTCTATATTATAGTGTCGCCGTCCATGGCGCAGTTGGTAGCGTTGCTGGCTACGGTTACGAATGTCTCGGGTTCAATTCCCGGTGCGGACGGTTTTCATAGATTCACCTATCAATCTATTTATGAATTTCTGTTCGTAGTCTGAGTCCTCCCTCCCACCCATCCCATCACAACGGGGCGTAGCGAGAGCGATTAGTTAACCACTAGTCCTCACCTCGTGTTCTTGCATACAATACAAATAACAGCTTTAAGCAAGCTTAAAATTGCGACCAATCTCTTTGCACCGGACCTGTGTATACTATTTATCATCACTATGCACAATCAAAACTTTTTCAATTTGACAAAGTACTACAATTATTGCGTTTGATTTGATCTTTTACATGAGAAACTTGATTAAAGCCCTGGCTCTGACAAAAATGTTGCCAATCATTTTGACTAAAAGTTCGTGCTAAAAATTTGAATGGAATAAGTAAATAGATCACAAAGTTTCCCAGCTTTTAATTAACTCGCTGCCAACTTTGTGCAGAATTCGTGTTTTAATTTGATAACATTTGTGCTTTCAATTAAAGCTTTTGAATAATAAAATCAGAGGATGGGGGTGACCTTCGTTAAGGATGATAATAATATTTATCGTTTGTTGAAGAAAACAGTCGCAACTAAATCAAAACGAGGTGAATGGCTTTATAATTCAACATTTAAATTAAATTAATCCAATTCAGTTCTTCAGTAAATATTAGTTTTGTTACCCTTGCAGTGCGTTTAAGTGAGTAAAATAAACAAAAATTAAAAATTAAATCATCCTTCTTTTTACCAGGGACAGCCAAAAAGCCGATCATATAGCCATTTTTGTTCGAACCGTAATAATTTCTCAAATACCATCCTAAAATTATGCAACTCTTTCAAAATAAAACTACGGACTTTCTTTTTTAAATGGCATATTTAATATTTCATGGTGTACAAATTAATGATTACTGATTAAACTCTTGAATATTCCATAAATGTATTACACGTTTTTCATTTAAAAGGGTCAACTTGCAACTTCTAGTTATAGTACATCTGAAATCTATGTTTTCGATAGATTCAGTTTCAGCTTTGTGAAAATTTCGTTTTATAAGCCATCTTTGATTTGTAATAACGTTATTCCGAATGTTGAAAATGTCCAACTTTTGGATAATTGAATGTTGTATAGATATAAAAATGAATAGTTTCACGGATTTAGACGTTATTTGAATATAACTTTGTTGTTTTCTGAAACAACTTTATTCTGGATAAGTCTGCAACGTCCAGCTGTAGTAAACAGAAGCGATCTGTTTACAAACACAGTTGGCTTAGAGACAGACACCCAAACTCACCGTTGGCATACTGATGTTGGCGTTTTTTTTCGGCACTGGAGTGCGACAGAAAGGTCTTTAATCCGAAAAGACCTTCCACTAAAACCATAAATGTACTTTGTTTCTTCTATTATTATAGCCATCGGTTACAATTCACAACCTAAGGCGATATATTGTTATCAATTATTACATTATATCAATGATGTTTTGACCAATTGATGTCACCCTCAAAATTGATACTGTTCAGGGGAGATTAAAAACTGTTTTTATCGAAAATATTATATGGTGAGTTGGGTTATGCATCTTTTAAATTCACTCCTGTAAATTCTCGTGTTTGCCAATATGTGATTATAAATAGGGAGTGTCGATATAATAGTGGATTACATCAAATGGCCGGGTCGGAGGTTTTAAACCTAAAACCAATGTAAAATGATGTTTCCCTTCCAAAAAGTGATCAATTTATTTTTCTAATTTACATCATTTGGCCGAGACCTGCTCTGTCGTCTTTAAAATGAGATCCAATCACTAACTCACATTCGTATTTTTTGAGGGTTTTTTTTCCTACCTTTACTTTCCTACTAAAACTATTATGTGGACTAGTTTCCTGTACAAAATTAGTGCTAGGGAGGGTACCGACTAAGGCTTTATATCCCTTTCCCGCATGTAAGCTAGCTAAGTACTGCTATCTAAAAAGATTCTGTCAGCTGGAGGCTTTGTGTGAGGAAAACACTTAAGAAAAACCCCTTACGAGAATTATTGTCTTTGAATCATTTAAAAAAAAAAGTTCAATTCTTACCAAGAATTGCTCGTAATGTCGGCGTAAACTTAAAGAGCTTACTATTCTTATTTTAGACATGCCGTTTCTCTTAGGCGTCGCACGCTTTTTGTTTACTGCTAACGGTAAACAAACAAATATGACAAATTATTTTTGAACGGTAAAAATACTAGGGTGCACACATATTTGCAAAAAGATGTGAATTATTAATAACAATGAACGCAATGCACAATAATGAATTTACTTATTGCCTTAGCAGAGACATCACCTATTAAATTTGCATTAATAGGAGTCTGTAGAATCGCAAGAAGACCCCTGTCCGCCCCGTAAGGACGGGGCGGTGTCATGTTATGTTTTTGTAAATGCATGGCGCATTAGTGTCAGCTGTAATGCCATGCATTTTATTTTTTTAAATTTTCCGGTGATGGCCTGTTGGTGAAAATTCTCATGTACACCTTTGCTTAAACACATAAAACAATTGTTGAGTGTGGGCTGAAATGAGGCAGCGGTCCGCGAGTAGCGATCCATTGTCAATTTCGTTGCGGCGACATGTTGGTTTCGAGAGGATCAATGGCGCCAATTTCCCGCCCTTTTCGGGTTCTTATTTTGTCCTACCGCACCGTCAACGACTTACTCTGAATCGATTTATTTACTAACTGATTTTACGAATGAGTACACATGCGGTGTAGACACTTGCCTTTTTTGTGTTAGCGTCAGCCAAAACATACGGTCCCACATATTTAACTCGTTTAGACGTTGGTTAGGTTAGGAACGATTTTATGATGGCAGCATTTTAACAGTAAGAATGTTGTCGCTTCGACTTAAACTAAAGAAAATAAATATAAAGCTGTGTATATATATACAACTTATGATTCGAGGCCAGTTTAAAACTCGCATGGGAAATTTAGGCAAAAAATAGCATAAAACAATTATAATATCGATATATTTTAAAATATCGACTGAGGATACTTGACGGAATTTCAATATCAAATTTTAATTGTTGAAATTTTGTTCATTTCGTCACTAACGACCCATTTCATTTAATAATTAAGTATATAAATAATTAAAAAAGATGCGTACACAATCCTGCGCAGATAGAACAATACAATACAATCAGAATAATTTCTGAGAATATTTCGAATTTTAAATCGCTGATATACATACATACAATATTTTCAAAGATGAGATACCTACATCTTATAATAATTTACGACTAAATCTTTTCACATTGTCAACTCTCGGAAAAGGACAAAATAATTACACATTCCAATACCGTTCCACTATACGTATGTAAAATTTGTAGTTGCGTTGCTTTACTCCAACGATATTTCTTCAATTACTGAAATTACAGCATGTTTAAAGAGTTTTTTTAGCCCCGAGTCACTCGTTAAAGTCAAGTATTATGATAAGACAACCGTACCCGTCATAGATGACGGTGAAATTGAAAGACTAACTGTCTAAAGTAACTAGTACGTTGGAACTGTGCTTCCATTGCATAACATTTTATTTTATACTAGTGAGTACCCGGTATACGTTGCAATGCCTCTCAAAGAAAGAAAGGGTTTGTGTTTTAATTCTATTTATTGAAGTGCTTTTGGATTCAAGGTCTGCACGGGCTGAAATTTCATAAAATTACCCTGTTTGAGCACGTCATCTTCAGCCCTGGCCAGGCCCGAGCCTGAATCTCAATATCGCACGTGTTACCCGAACCTGACCCGAGGCTCGGATTTATTTTTCTCCGGCCTAAAAAAGCTCAATTTTTTTTGATATAGTAGTTCATTTATACTATTCGAACGATAATAAATCAGAAAGATATTCCGAGATGTCGCTGTCTGTACATATTGGATTCTTCTTTTTAATTTTTTTTAGATTTTATTTTTTTAACCAGAAACCTTCACGGGTGTGCACACAACAACTCACCAAAGTTTCATTGAAATCGGATGAATAGTAAAAGAACGCATAGAGGACATACAAACAAACATTCATTTTTTTATAGATTATTGAGGTATTAGTAAAACAACAGTAAACCCGGTCTATAAACCGAGTGGTCAACGTCACTGGGTTAGTTAATGTGTTCAGGGTTTTTATCCCAATTCTGAAAGTTTCATAAATTGATTTAAAAATCGATTTATGGATTTATGTTTAAAGGCATGGATATCTGTGTTGTCTAAAATTCCCACCAATCTCAAAAACAGGGTACAGTGGTAGCGATCACTTAACCGCTTAGCCACTATTTTTTTTAACCAGAAACCTTCACGGGTGTGCCCACAACAACTTACCAAAGTTTCATCAAAATCGGATGAATGGTAAAGAAATGTATAGAGACAAACAATCATTCATTTATATATATATAGATTATACACCGCGAACCGCGACGCTTTAGTCATGAGAAAATTTCATACATACATGTGACATGTGATAATAATAATTATTCGGCCAGAGTCAACGCGCAACGGCAGGGCGGGCGCGGCGCTGAAAACTGAAATGCATAGCACTTCGTCTTGTCTTGACCGGTTTCGCATTTCAGTTTCAAACGCCCACAGGTTCTTTGGACTATTATATATAAGATATTGAAAGCGCCCGAGTTAAGTGAACGCAAAAATAACCACTACATTGGGTAATCACTCTTGTTCTTAAAATCTGGAGAAATTGTGATGTGATCTTTCGTCGATTTTGTAAAATATTTCATTAAAAATTTGCCTAAATATTCTTATATCGAATGGTAAAAAAAAGTCCGAATATTCGAGTTGGAATCCGTCACTGTGTTTCACATAGGACGTGGAATATTTTAGTTATTAACACACCCCATCCTCGCTCCGAATAAAATAATTTTTCGGCCCATCTTAAATGCCAAGTGCCACTTTACTTCCCTCCCTAACTATTTTTGGTCTGTTTTTCTTTGATGCTCACAAAAAAATGAGTCCACAGTTTTGTACGTAAGTTTTCCGAGAATTGATTTCGAATGACGTAAGCACGAACAAATTTTCCAGAATGGGGACAAATTTGACAAAGGACCACCATTTTCGAACTCAATATCATGAATAATGCCGTTTATAGGTTATTGAAGTTGAACGACCAACGACTCCGCATCAACAAATTTATAACGCCAAATATCAATTTCACAAAAGAAATCTTACATATCTTTATATAAATATAATTATTTTTAATCAGAACAGTGTCATGGGGCATCTAACAGCTGTGTTCGAAATAAATTGAGCAATCTTTCTGACGTTTAGTGAAATTAAATTTGAATAATGCGACAAATAAAATCATTCTTTTGCATCTCATTTGGCTGTTTTTCACAATTGCTCTGTGCAGAGATTAACAACAGGCGTACCGGTGAATTATTCAAATGTAGCCCACGGTTATCCACTCAAATTTTTAGTGCATTAAATAAAATTTAACAGTGCTTACAGCGAAAACCATCGTTCTCGCATTCATCGTTTTCCTCGATTTATCGGTTAAAATAATTTTCACCTCGATTGATCGTTTTCGTCGAACATTTGTCATTCTGCTCAGAAGAACGCACGATTCCTTTCAGCCGCTATTGCTGTCTCGTCGCAAATTTTATCCTGATCTAACCTTCTTGTTCAAAAATTATTTGTCAAGCCGCACATATGCACCACTGTCTTCATTCAATCATTATAGTAAAAAAACGAGGCTGCTAGCTTATAATATTTCCGTCAATGGCTCACTCATGTCTAACCGAATCGGTCAGTATTCATTTGTGCTTCTTATTTCGTACTTCTTCTCCAGCACCGCATTTGAAATGTGGTGCTGGAGAATGATGCTCCGAATACCATGCCCAGCCAAACGGAGAAACACATCAATCCTGAACGAGCTACTAATCCAGAATAGACTCTCGGCCGTATATACAAGACCCCTACTCGGCTTTTTTGGCCACAGGAAAGGTCAAAAGTAGAAGGGGACTCTCCTTACCGATGGCTCTCTGAACAGCAGAATGCAGGAGCGAGTGGCGAACGATCGTTGATGGAAACGGAGTTGTTGCGATAGGTTGAGGCTGTGACCCTCTTCAGAGAGGAAAACGACTAAAATGAGAAACAGAAAGATTTTGTATCGAGAATTATATTTTCACTTGCAACTAAAATTCCCCCTATGAAGAAAGTTAGGACTCAAGCTGAAAATTAAAAACAATATCCCAAAAAACAGTCAAGCATTCACCCATCGTTTTTTATACTCTCTTGAAAACGAAGAATCGAGGTTCCACTGCATTTGCTATCTCTCAAAATACTCTATACATCATCTTTTTCGTACAAAACGGTAGGTTAACTTGTGCGCTCAGTGTTACCTTCATGATAATTCATAGATTTGCGCACCAACCTTGAATAAATCTAATTTAAGACATCGACTGCGGGTGCTTGATGGAACTTCAATATCAAATTTAAGTTATTGAGATTTTGTACACTTCCATTTATTTTGTCACTAACGACCCGGGTTTCGCCTTTCGCGTTGAATGTGGATGATGGGGTTAAATTGTTGCATCAAAACATGGGGGATCATAAATTATTTTATCAAGACATTTTGGAAATCAATAGAGCCCAGTTAAATTCTTTGCCAATTATGAACGAACAGCTGAATCTTCCAAACTCCCCGTTGCTGTATCCTATAAGTTGAAACACCTAAAAGATGCCACTAAATATGGAATGATTGTATATATTTATCCTTTCGTCGAATTGCATCCCGTCAAAACCCACAATGCTGTTATAATTATAAAATCACTGGTAATTCTAATATAAGCTGGAAAGCGGCAATTCGCCACCCTGTTAATGCGTTGTTTACAAAATAATGATTAAGGCGATTCTCGAAACTTTAACTCAGGTATCGGTGTGGATTATAATATTTTATCTCGTAAATAATATTTGTCGTATTTGTATCTTCTATATAAACGTTAGACACTGTTTACTGTCTGTCAGTTCGAGTTCATTCGTGCGCTCGAATGCCTGAAGATTCCGAAAGGCAAAACCCGGGTCGTAAGTGACAAAATACATGGAAGTGTACAAAATCTCAATAACTCATATTTGAATAAATCTATTTGAATAAAAAAAAAATGCTTTTTTTATCAATAGTCGCAAATCATATTTTATCTCTTGGAAAAATAGCAAATTTTACGCGTGGCCTGGTTACGTCGAGTCCACTTAGATAAATTGATACTTTCTGAAAATGAATACATCAAACGATGATTACCATTAATCCAGTTCATTTTTGATAAATTTCAGTGTTTTTTTTATTCAGATGGAGCATAATACGTAGACACACTGTTCCCAAATGAAATAATAGTATTGCTCAAAGCGAGAAACGAATAATACATTAACTCACATCGTATTTGTTAAATTTTTCTTGTTAAAAAGTATTGTGATATATTTCTAAAAATTATTGCATCGCTGCTTAGGGACCTACCTGTAAATTAAAATTGCGTATTAGTTTTTGTACAAACTAAATTTTTTTTTTCATGTCCGCTCCCAATGTGGAGCATATGGTCTCCTAATGGAGGTATCTTGACAGAATTTTTCTACGAGAACTGCTTGTCACTCAGTTGCTCAACCTCTCTTTTCGTTTTCGAAGAGAGTAGGGATAGAAGGATAAGGCTATGACAGGACTAGTGGTTAGCTAATCACTCTCGTTACGCCCCGTGAGGATGGGATTGGTGGGAGGGAGGACTCAGACTACGAACAGAAATCCATAAATCGATTGAAAGATCAATCTATGAAAACCGTCCGCACCGGGAATTGAACCCGAGACATCCGTAACCGTAGTCAGCGACGAAACCAACTGCGCCAAGGACGAAAATGACATTTATTTGTCAAATTCACGAGATATCACACAATGAGCCGCATCAATTGACCAAAACACAGTAAATATGAAAGATTGGTATATGTATAAACAGTAACACGGAAAAGTCATTTTACTGTTTTCAGAACTTTGGTTCTCAATTTGACTGGAGGTACGACGCCTCAGCATTTCAATAATGCCTGAATGTGTTGCCTCAGATCAAAAATGAAAGTTATCGTCAGACTCTTAAATCAATTAAAATACGGTTATATATAATTGCACTTTGTGTTAGATAGTATTCACTTGGTACACTTGAACTTTTATTTCGATAGCTTGCACTTTGGATTAGATAGTATCAACTCGGTACAATTAAATATTGATTTTAATAGTTTCCACTTGGTCATGGACTATTTTAACAAAGTGAGCTAAATTTTAGTAGGTTATGTAAGGGTTGGTCTGGTTAAGTTTGTGTAATGTATTCTAATGTGTGGAGCAAAGACAATATAGGCGGCCTAATATAGGTTAGAAGAATAAGTGACATTTCATTACAGCATCGTGCAACTATCGATTTTAAAGTGTGAGTATATATATCGAGTAAAAACTATCTATGTTAAAATTTGTTTTCGTAAGTGTAATATATTTCTTCAATGTTAAAATATATTTTATTATTTGTTATCACTTTATTTTTAGTGAAAGAATTTGTTTTTTGTGAAATTTATTTGTAATAAGTGAAAACTATTTTTATGAAAGTGATCTAAACAAAATTGCATTTAATTGTAAGCCAGTTTAAAAAGTTTGAATGCGTAATTTTATTAAGTGAGCTGTTTCCATATTTTACTCTTCGATTGCGATTGTCGGCTCCGTGGTGCAGTGGTCAACGTCATTGGCTACGGTTACGGATGTCTAGGGTTCAATTCCCGGTACGGATAGTTTCATAAATCGATTTTTCAATCGGTTTATGGATTTCTATTCGTAGGCATGAATGTTTGTGATGTGTACGATTCCCTCCCTGCCATCCGATCCTAAAAAAGGGGCGTAGCGAGAGCGATTAGCTAACCACTAGCCTTGCCCTAGCCCTATCCTTCTATCCATACTCTCTTTGAAAAGAGAGGTTAAGCAACTGAGCAACAAGTAGTTGACAAGGTAAAAAAAATATAGGTTTATGAAAATATGTTAATAACATACATGTTTTTAGTTCGCTCTGAATATATACTTCTAATAAAATATACCTACCAAGAGAAGCTGTTTTTACGGGACTGGTTGTAATTCAGTAGCTGAATTCGTCTTTCCAGAGAGGGTAATGATATTAGGATTCGGTTAAAAAAGAGATTTTGGACATCCTATCGCTCTGTGTAGCATGTACACAGATGAACATGCCTTGGGAGTTTTAGGACAATGTTCTCTCTCTCAAGAGAGGTGGGAGGTTCTTTGCGTGGGAAATCTTATAGCTGCGCAGGCCAAACCAACAAATGCGTGGCATAATTTATAATCTTTGGCAACATCAATATGTCATATTTGAATATTTATCATACAAATAAGTTTTTAAAAAATATAACGCAATTTGTTTGTACTACTTCCACATATTAATAATGATCAGGACCGGTTTCGCTCATCACGAGCATTATCAACTGAAAATAATACTCGGTTGATAATGCTCGTGTTGAGCGAAACCGGTTCTGATCATTATAAACATGTGGAAGTAGTACAAACAAATTGTGTTTTATTTTTTTTTTTAAACACAGTGCCTTTTTACCAAAAATTGACAGTTAACACCTAAAAAGTGATAAAAATAAGTGTTTGTGTCCAGTTTTACATATTTAATTTAAGTAATTATTATTCAAACTATAAAGTTAATAAAAAAGCAGTGATGAATTTATATATTCTATTTTTAAAAATTTTAAACGCATAACATAAGATATTTATTAAAAAAATAATTTAAATAGTTTGTATCGGAGTGCGCGCGAACCCGAGATTTGTGCTCGGGTGTTTTATAAATGCTGCGCGACCGCGCGCATGCGCAGCTTAGAGCGAACATTGCTAAGGACACAAATTAATAAATATATCGCAAGTTAAATATGATGAAATGGTGGCTTCTGGGATTTGAACTTGAGACCGCTAAGGTGTAGAACGAATGCCCACACGAATGACCGGTCGTGTCCAAAACCACTACTCCTGAAAGTGTTCGTTTGGGGGTTCGAACGCATTTCCCTTCAACCGTGTAGAATTAACGATCAAGTGCGTTAACCACCTGACTAAATATTGGAGTTTTATGTTGGCAATAGTCCTGGAACAAAGATCATCAAATAATTTTAAGTAAAAAAGGTATTTTAAAGTGCCATCCCTCAGTACCAATGCTATTACTCACAACGCACTATATAATAATCATATAATATATAACCCACTGTCTAAACCACATTGTCATAAAAAGATTTTTCAACGAAATGAAAAATATTTTTATGTACGATGAAAAGATCCTTTCGGCGACTCAAACACTTAAACAGGCAGCCCGGACTTTTTGTCATATGGTATACAAGAAAACATATTTTTCAAACGGGTTCAAACCCCTTTTCGGGGAAAAGTTTCCAGTAATCACCGGAAACCGGAACACAATAGCTCAAGGAAGTTTTTATCTTGAAAAGGATCTGTAATTCCTCCTAATAAGGCTATTATTCCGCGAAATATATACACATTCAAATAACTACAACCTTGCCCTTGGAAAGCTTATCCTATTCCTTGTTATCAATACACAAAGTTTTTGCTGCTGTGTAACTAGGGCTTCCAATCCGGGATCCCAGGATTGAGATTCAGTCACTCCCGGGATTTCAGGATTCACTGTAAATGCTAAAAAATCATCTATCAAATCAAAACTTCCTGATTAACTACAACGTTTATTTAAGTTTTTTCATGTATATACATAGTTTTTTTTAAATGAATTAATTGTAGTTTCCTTCCTTCTCATATTTCCTAACAGCCGTTTTTAAATAATTTTAAATGGAAGACAAATTAAGACCGCTTCTTAAATGAATGGAGGGTAATATCTCAAATTGATGGACATGTCCTCTTTTTGGATAAATTTGGTAAAGCCTACCATAATAATGCAAAAAATAAAATAAAATTATTTAGATCATTATGTCTTATTACAAAATTTTTTTTTTTTTTTTAAATGACTGTCTGATTTTAAATGAACAAAAAAATCATTCCGATGCTCAAAAAAATATTTAATCATATATAAATTCCAATTGAAATAATAATGGACAAAAATTGAATTTTGAATGTACAATTTAACACTTGAAATTAAACTTAATGACCAATCCCGGGATTGAGAAATTCTGAATCTGGGATTGGATGCCCTATGTGTAACGTGTAATTAATTATTAGGTTGAGTGTAATTACAATGTTAGAAGTTTACTATCATGCTATATAGGAATTAAAACAAGAAAATAGTTAATAAACATACGGAAATCACTGCGGTGACAAAGGGTCTGTACTAAATAAGCAGCTAAACTTCACTTAAAAAGCAACCCTTGCAAAAAAAAAAATGTATCCACAGCCGATAAATTGCTATTTTTTTATTTTATTGCTAATTTGCCAATCAGCCTTGTCTACATTGTTGAAAAATAATGACTTGAATAATGTTTCGTAAATCTGCAGCGTCTTATAGCGCTACATATTATGTAAGATTTTGCAACCAGTTGCAAGGGCTGTTCAGCTGACCAGAGGTGATCATTTATGCACTGTCAACATTACGAATGCATAGCCCATTAACGTCAAATGTAATTAATGCCTTGTTTTATTCTTTATATTACAATAAATAGGAATCAACAAAGAATTCATATTTTATCAGTTGGCAAGCTAGTGGCCATTTCAGCGTGGTAGTTTAGATGAACTGCATCCTCCAAAGAACAATAAACATATATTCCAAGTCCTTGATATTAAATTAAGCTTTATTGTAACTTGATAATTTATTTTCGGAAAACCGTTTATCCGAACTAGATTGATTTGAGTAAATATCTTATTCAGGTCTTCTTTTCAGAAGTCATTAATTCTAATATTAGGTCATTCAAATGAAAAACTCTGCGCGTATTACCGTCTGAGACGGGTGCCAAAATAAGCACAGTAAAGTAAGATACTTTGAGTATCCCACATACAATTTCACATATAGTAAATTCATCAAGTGCAGTTGATATTTTCAAGTAAAACGGATGCAAGAAGTTACATAATCATTGGCATTTATGTACTTTTTAATATACTATGTGTCAAGCTTCAGCCATTGACATTGACTGCTGACGTAGGCAAAAAAATACTAAAAGATCTTGGCTTAACATCTAAGAAATATAATATACATGATACAACCCCGATTTAATGTTTTTGAAGCTACTGAGAAAAAATAAAAATATACCAATATATTACATAAATAAAATGTTTTGAAAAATGTACGAATTAAAAAACATTAATTAATAAATATAAGAATCAATCTTGATGGAATTTCGATATCAAATTTGTATCGTTGAAATGGTGTACATTTCCATGTATTTCGTCACTTACGAAGCGGGTGTCGCCTTTCAGTATCTTCAGGCATTCGAGCACACGAATAAACTCAGTCAGTTTGTGACGAAATACATAAAAATGTACAAAATTTCAGCAATTCAAACTTAAATTTAATCTTCCGATAGCATGTAATAATTTGATGGTAAAATATCTTTTTTAGCACAGAATTTTAAATATTTCCGACGCAAATTGCGGGATATAGAAACGTAAACGTTGATATATGTACTAAAATGAAGCAGGACTGCAGAAATTGCACCTAAATAGTGGTAAAACGTGAATTTTGGACACAATTTTTTCAATATGCCAATTAATTCTTCAAAAAGAAGTTTGACAACTGCATTACAACCAGTTTTAATTAATCTACTTCTACTGAGATACTTCAATATTATGAAGTATTTAAAAAAACTCAAATAAAGTTACTCGTGTAGAAATTGTGTTCCTAATTCTATATTATAAAAAGAGATTAACTTCCAGACAGGTAGTTAACCTATCTGTAGGTATGGACGGTCTCGTACAACCGCGCGACTTTTGAGTACGGAATAGTATGGAAGTACACGTTCTTCTGCGTATATATGCTTACTGTCAGTATTGCCATTCCATCTGTATTGCCATCCATATTGATTAGTTCCCACACTTGTATGATATCAGCTGAAAACCGATTGAAACATGAGTCCAGAGCATAATATTACATTGTGAGATGTTTTTTTTAAATGCCCTAGGGTACTCAACGTTGTACCCACCACCACCCTCTACGGTTTCACACTCTTACAGAGTGTATTCCGCAGCGTAACAACGTTATGCGTGTTTCAAATGTTTGGAAAAGGTAAAACAAGGGGTTTAATGTGTTAAGGAATTGCGTTCCAATCGCTTTCCATATGACGTCGTAAACTCTTGCAACAGAGATGCAACCAAGTCGGCATGATCGACGGGGACGACAGATCCGATTGATCCGACTGACAATTTTTCCCGTTCGTTGTTCATGTCTGGACGTTCCCAAAGGATGTGATCAGCATCCTGGATTGTGAGATTAGTACTTCAAATTGTATTGATTTTTTATAAATTTCCCAAAAAGAATAGACATTATCACTATTTAAGTGAATATTGTCATACTTGCGCCAAACGAACGAAGCAATTTCAACATATTTGAAAAAAAACTATATTGAAACCGACATGAATTTTCATATATAAAAATCAGCCAGTCGATTGGTTGAGATTTTTTGATCCGTTTATCACTTATGGAAATGAAAATTTTCGGAAAAATTGCTACCTTTAATGCTGAGAGAAAAATTCGACTCGAAAAACGGATTGACAAAATCGAATCTCGGTTAATGCAATTGGAATTCCGGCCTGCGTCGCTCAACCGTCTTTTTTTTTTTTTGATTTTTGAAATATGAATAATGGGATTTTAACATGATTATTTTCTTGTCGCGTCTGCCAATAATATAATACCATTTGATTCGTTCACAATTTTTTATTTTAATCTTTTTTGAAGAACAAGTGGATAAATATGTCTGGGAATAAGTTGAGTCAATAACCCTCAGTGGTAGATACTATCAATTTAATATGCACGTTATTATTTTCGTGAAATCAAAACTTCATTTATCAACTTGGGATGACGATTCTATCAACTATATTCTTCTTTTGGAACTTAAAACCTTTCTATTTTTACCTCATATTAATCGAGAAGTTCTACCAATTAAGCGATGAAAGAAGAGATGAAAATATCACAATTACAAAGCCATGAATCGATTAGAGGTTAATATATTATAAACTTGTCCGTTTGGGGACTTAAACGTTTACCGCTTAACCGAGTATAACGAAAGCACATTCGGAGGCGACTCTCATAAAATATCTTCTTTAAGACGCACAATTACTTTTATTATTACATACAAAACAAAAATACAATCAAAATAAGTAGAGACTATTAATTCCAGCAATTCGTCATTATCAACTATTCGGAAATTTTGAAAATAATATTAAAAATACATTAAATTTTGTAACAAAACGAGCTCATCTATAATAAAAATTGCATTTATTCAAATTTTAAATCACTGATATATTTACCTATAAAATTTTCTTTACGATGGGATACCAACATTTTATAACAATTTACGACAAAATCTTTTCCCACTTCTGTCAACATTTTCCAATACCGTTTAATTGTATTACAATATTCTAAATTTACAGCTGCGTCGGATTACTCTAACGGTCATTTGTAAAACTCGTTATCATTTATGATTAGATACTGAAACAGCCTGATTTTAGTGAAGAAAAAAAAAGCCACTACATTATATAGGTACCATTGTTGTTCTTGAAATCTGGAGAAATTGTGATAGTTAAAAGTTAAAAAATGGCCGAATATATTTAGATATTGCATTATCGAATATTCGATTTGGAATCCCTATTAGATACATAATAATTTTTGATTTTCATATTGTTTGACCGTAAAGTCTCAAAGATTTAGACCTTTAAACAATTACTTTTAAGGTGCCAACTGTCAATTCTTGGTGGAAAGACATGATATTTCAAAAAATAAAACACAATTTATTTGTACTACTTTCACATATTTATAATGATTATTAACTGATCAGTTGATAATGCTCGTGATGAGCGAAACCGGTCCTGATCATTATAAATATGTCGAAGTAGTACAAATGAATTGTGTTTTATTCTTTAAACAATTGATAATTTAATCTTATATGATGAATTAATATAGTGTTGCATTTTTGTTTTTTATCTTTATAACGTTAACACATTGCGAAATGAGTCGTCTTTGACATTTGAGATTCTTTGAAGTCTAGGAAATGTAAAAATGACGCCACCACACTTTGCACAATATCGACAGTGTTTTGGCCAATTGATGTAAGCCTAAAAATTTTTCTTGCTCAGGAGAGAATAAAAACTATTTTTCGATAAAACATTATATGGTGAGTTGCGTTTTGAATCTTTGAAACGCACTCCTGTAAATTCTCATGTTTGCAGATACGGGACTATACGTAGGGAGTGTCTATATAATAGTGGCTTATATCTAGTAACTGAGTTAGAATTTTTAATCCTACAACCAATGTAAAATGATGTATCCCTTCCAAAATGCGGTCAATTTATTTTTCTAATTTACAACATTCGGCCGAGACCTGCTCTGTCGTCTTTAAAATGAGATCCAATCATTAACTCATTTTCGTATATTTTTAGGGTTACGTCAATTGGCCAAAACATTATCGATTATATTAGACAGGCAAGTAAATTTGCGTACACCAAATTATGGGTTTGAATCTGAGATGTTTTTATATGCCCCACAGACATTTTATCTGATACTAAAATAGTGCTTCTGGGGTACCTTATTGCGATTCGCTAACTGGCCTTGTTTTATTATTTTTTATTTCATGTCCGCTCCCTATGTGGTGTATATGCAGTACTAATAGAGCATCTCAACAGAAGTCGTTCTAAGAGAAATGCTTATTATTCAGTCGCTCACTCTCTCTTTTTCTGAGAGAGTAGCGATAGTTGGATTGGGCCGGGACAAAACTAGTAATTAGCTAATGCCTGGACTAACTTACTAGGACAATATGGGTGGGACGTAATTGAAATTGGGGTTTTAACCGTGGACGCCGCAACTTAAGAGGAAGACGTTTAACTCTCGGCTATATTACCTTCTCCAAAAACAGTTTGATAAATGCATTTAAATAATATGGAAATATGTGTACCCTGGTCCCGTGTGGGGCACTGACTTATCCATTTTTAAAACCCATTAATTTAGTAAATAATAAGAATGGTTTCAACGAATGTACTTACAGTGAATCCGAAAATAAGTCGTGAAGTGTTAAAATACTTCTTTTCGTTAAGTCAATGGCTTAAAAATCTGTTTACATTTTCCCATAAAATGAAATCTCTCTCTTTATATTCTCATAAAATAAGCAAATCATTTGGCTCTTCATTATTTAGTCGGCAGTAAAAAAGAGTTAAGATGTCTTGTCATTAAAATGGTAGGTGAGTATTCCATTTCAGATTTAATGATGTAATAACTTAATGACGGCTTAAAGCAATATTTTAATTTCATTAAATGCAGAGAAAACTGGAAAATATTACCGTTGTGAAATTTTGCAATGAATTATATATATCTCTTGCAAAAATGTGTTGGAAATCGAATACTTCTATGTCCGTAAAATGAGCAAATAATTTGATCTGTGCATTATTTATTTAGATGTAAAGAGGAGTTAAGAGATCCTGTCATTAAAATGGTCGATGGGTATTAATTTGATTTCGGATTTAAAGATGTAATTACCAAATTGTAACAGCTTACATTAAGATTTTGACGTCATTTGTTACAGTGGAAACTGGAAAATATAAAGAAGTTACGCGAATTGATACTTGCTGAGAAAATTTTAAATGAAGTTCCTGACCAATCTTCACTCCCCATTTATCATGACGGTGCTGTTAACCTTTCCTTTTCTGTGATGTGTATCTAGTGCACATAGCTTCTAATAATTAAAATATCTTTATACATATAATAAATACTGCGTTTAGATTTTAGGTATTCCTCCGTTGTACATTTACGCATTCAATAACATAATAATAGTAATAAAAATAACATGTTATTGGGCGCAGCGGGGATATTTTGTCGAAAATTCGGGATAAATTTACCAATACAATCATACGTGTTCGAGTGTGTTATGTACATATTCTGAGTTGTGAAGGTGGATACAACGACCAGCGGGGAACAACAAACATTTTTCACATTAGCTCACATATGAATGACAACGAGCGAGACAGAGGCCCAGTCGCGTCGTTTCTTTCAAGACTACGCGAGACGAAAAGTGTCGAATGCAAGCCAGTAGCTTTCGAGCCTACGTTGGCCAATGTTTTTTCTTGTTTTCAGGGATACAATTTTAATTATTACTTCATGCCGACTATGTCGTCTTCAACTTTAATGAATTTAAGCGATGTCGGTGAATATTCATTTTTTTCCGACTTTCAATCACTTAAAATCAGTCATAAATGCACGATATGTAATGAATACACTACATCGTAGCGCGCGGCTTTATATTACACAGTAAGGGAAAGGTTAATAATGTTATTTACATATTTTATATTTTAATATTGTTAAGTGGTTTATTAATTTCTTTTAAAATTCCCAAATTATCTATTTTGGATAATGAATATTTACGAATTATTTTTAATCTCATTATATTTTGCTCAGATAATGGAATTTTAATGTGGCTGCATTTTTAATTTCAGTTTAGTATTTATTGATTTTTATAAGAGGTTTTTAACATTTTAATTGTATTTAATTACGTTTATATATAATTTGTTTGATTATCTGTAAATTCTTGTCATAGTTCTTGAACCAACTGTTCTATATACCTTGTAATTGTTAAGATTGAATTTTATATAAATAGCTTTATTTTCATTTCATTTTTATCAGTTGATAATGCTCGCGATGATCGAATCCGGTCCTGATCATTATAAACGTGTGGAAGTATTACAGATAAATTGTGTTTTATTTTTAAATTAGAATGTCTTTCCACTAGAGAATTGACAGTAGTTGACACCTTAAAAGGGATTAAAAGAAGTTATTTATTATCACTATTAAATAAGCACATTATTTAGTCGGTTCATCATTTTATAAATAGTAAAAAACTAATTAAAACATCTTATCATTAACATGGTAGGGGAATAATCAATGTCGGATTTGAAGATGTAAGAAGTTTATGACAGTTTAAACAAGATTTTAATTTGTCATTTAACGCAGTAAATGCTGAAAAACACACGAAATGTGTACCAACAGCAGGGGTTCTTAATCTTATTGCGGTAGCGGGCGTACGTCGAATGTCTAAAAAAACAATATTTAACAATTTATTATGTATAACACTTATTATAAGTTTACCAGATTGTTATAAATCGGTTAATTATACGTTTACTTACATTTATGCGCTTGTGAGGGTATTTAGAAAAGAAACATAAAAAACCCGCACAGTTTCATATACACAACAAAGAGCGATAAAATAAAAGGAAGAGTAAAAAAATACATTCAAAATAACAAAAGCATGTATAGTGCGAGCATTGACGTTGCATTTCACTTACTGATTTCGCAAATATGGGAGTGTAAGATGATATTCAATCGTAAAAAATCATCAACGTTGGTATTGGTAAGTGGAGATTTGGTTTTTGATTTTATTATGTTCATGCTGAAAAACAAAGTTTCGCACAAATATGTGCAACCATAACATGATTTAATTGTGTGAGCTCCTTTTTTCAAATAAGGATACATTGTATAATCAGCTAAATTCCATATGTTTGTATTCAGACCGTGAGATTTTAATGTGACTCATTTCGAAAACCCAAAATCTCTTCTTCAATTTTTCCTCTCCTGTATATGTGTGTACTAGAAGGATTAACTTGTAAGGTATTAACTTCTTGGTGGAAAGGCATTATATTTAAAAAAATAAAACTCAATTCATTTGTACTACTTCCACATGTTTATCAGGAACGGTTTCGCTCATCACGATATATTTCACTGATATACATCAGTTGATAATGCTTCTGATGAGCTAAACCGATCGTGATTATTATAAACATGTGAAAGTAGTACAAATAAATTGTGTTTTATTTTTTATAATAAAAGGATTAACAAAAAATGTAGCCACTAAATTGATAATTTTAAATTTCTGGAATCTTATTAAGTGCATAATGAATAATTTTAGGCTCAAATTATTTTCACCAATTATTTTTTTACCATATCCTCTCCCTATTCGGAGCATATGGCCATCACGCGGCTGCTCCAAGCTTTTCTGCCCCCACCATTCTCCTCGCTTCCTTCCAGGTCATCCCAGCGTCCCGTTGCTACATCCAATTGATGGTCATCAGTGGCCTTTCAGGGCGACGGAATCCATCTGGTTGGCAGAAGAGACAGGCAGAATTCAGGCTCCCCTGGGGCATCCGCAGCACGTGTCCAAGGCAGGTCCATCGTCGCTTTTTTTTTATTTTGGACGTAATACGAGGCTGTTACGTCCGCTCTCTTACCTCCGAGTTCCTGACAAAATCAAACTACCGTACCCCTAGTATTCGCCGCAAGCATCTGTTTTCAAAACACAATATACGGTTACCCTGTGCTTTGGTGAGGTGTCATGATTCAATTATTTGGGCGCATGAAAATAGTTGTTCGGGCGCCAATGCGCCCACGGGCACTGGATTACGAACCCCTGACCTATAGTTTTCGGAGCTTCTGTAACCGTAAAATAAGCAAATGATTTGACTTGTACATTATTGTTTATTAAGCAGTAAAAAAGAGTAAGAGGTCTTGTCATTAAAATGGCAGGTGAATATTCAATGTCGGATTTAAAGATGTAATGTTTATACTGTCACTTAACCTGAAAAGTAAACGAAATTATTCATGCCAATGAGTGCATGATATATTATATTGTTTGCGAAAATGTGTATAAGTCGACAAATAATATTTAAATTGCAACTGTTCATAGCACTTATTTTGAGGTACAGATATTCCGTAACTTACGACGGTTCATCTTACGACGATTCGCACTTACGACCAAAAATTTAAAAAAAAACATTTTTTTGCATTCAATCACGGAGCACCATTGCCAACGGTTGATGCATTCGGGAAGAAAGATCAGTAGCCGCATTATCAAATTTGAATATGTATATTAAATATATCATTTGCGTGCGGTGGGTTTATCTCTATCACACAACCTAACTTGTGTATTAGTAAGCTTAGTATCTCGCTTGCACTCTTCACTTTACATGTGATTGAACGAGAATGAGAGAAATCCACGGCACGCGCCTGAATGGTATGTTTAATTTTTGAAGTAAAAATTGATAAATCCTACACATCATGATTGGTAAATCATACCTATTTATTTAAATAAACTAAATTTATATATTAAACGGAATACACATGATAAAAAATCAGAAGTTCGATAGACTTAAATTAATTAAACGATGTGACGGTAAAAACGTGAGGGACTTAACGAAAATCAAATCACATTCAATGATCTCTACAAATTTGATGAAATCTTTTTGAAAACCAGAAAGTAACGCCGCTAAAACTGACCTAAGCCGAACAGTATATAATTTTTATATTTTTGTATGGAATTTGATTGACGACCGAAATTCAAGAACGCATCTAAGTCGAGGACAACCTGTACACGAGAAAGGAGTTAATTTAGTATTGTTGTGGACTACATTTTAGGCGCATTGGCTTGTGGAATAATGATTCTCCATTTTACAAAAGTATATTATATTTCGTTTGCAATTGAAAATGTTCAGCAAAACAGACAAGATCTCTTTTGAAAAAAAAACGGCTGAATTATAGCACTTACTAATAGCTGAATAATCTTCAATTTATTTTTGTCACATATATGCAGAATTTTTTTGTCAACAAACATTCCAATCCTCGCATTTTTGTTTGGACACAAAAAAATAGCATGTTTTCGCTCGCCAAACGTTTTGTTGTCAATAAAATAAAGCATAAATCTACGACATTTGAATTCGTGCCAAGAAAATTCATTCATGATTATCCAAATAGTGAAAATAAACAGTTCGTCATCAGATTCTAAATTTAGGGGTCGTATATTTTGGGAAATCTAGTAATTAGAAAACTATTTTATTTTTAGAAGTAGGAAAATACACTTCAATAATGAAACTGCGCATATAGTTCGAGATTGAAGTTTTACCCTTCCGTATCATGGTTTAACTATGAATTACTTTGTCCTTTAAACCTTTAAATTATCTGTGAAATATGTCATGCAAAAAATTAAAAATTTTACTACTTGTAAATAAAATACATTATAGTTTACGCCTTTTTGTATAATTAATCATAATTGGAAAATTTCGTCAATTTTACCATCAAAGAATACAAAATTATAGTATTGTAACAATCCGAGATGCATGATGTACCGTGTGCAACCGTTTTGTTTCATACGGCACCGAGACTTCTCGAGTTTGCTCTGCTATGAAAAATTTCGATTCTTTCGATAATTTGGTATAGTTTATGTATTTCAGGTTTTACAAATAAAATATGACTCAATCATATTTCACTTTTTGAAATTGTCTTTTCGCTTTATATATGCGTATATAAACTCACACGGTAACGAAATGTGACTGAAAATGCATGAGATGAGAAGGGATTTTTCAGCATGAAAAGGAGATGGTTAATCATAATAGATTATTCGTTGTGGCCAAAAGTTAAAGCTCTAAAGCCTCTGTTACAAGTCATAATGGCTCTTTCGGGAATAAGGGCTTGAATATTCAAATGAAAGTGTTCATACATTGCGTGTCTCACACTTTAATATTAGATATCGATTTATGTTTTCTTGTCCTCCTTCAAAAATTCCTGAATTGTCATCGGTCATATTTGGTTACGGGTAGGGCATCCAATCCCAGACCCGTATTTTGATCATGGGATTTCGAGATTCAGTATTTTTCAATCCCGGGATTGGTCATTCAATAGAAGTTCATGTTTAAAATTTAATTTGTTTCCATTATTACTTCAATTGGAATGTATGCATTTTTCTGACACTAAAATGTTGGTTATATATTTTGTGAATCAGTCATTTACAAAAAAATATCATAGAAATATTGATCAAAATAGTTTTATACATAATTTTATTTACTGAATTATTAATGTAGGTTTTACCAAATGATCTCCAAAAAATTTACTTTTAAATAATATTGTCCTCCATCGATTTAAGAACGGGTTTTTTTAAAAACGGCTGTTATAAGAAGGAAGTATACCTAAAAACATTTATATTAATTATATAGGTATGTATTATAAAAAACTGTATACATGAACAAACCGAGATACATGTTACAGTTAATCAGCAAGTATTTAATTTGAAATATAAACTATTTTTTGGCATCTACAGTGCATCCCGAAATCCCGGGAATGATATTTAGACAATCCTGGGGTTACGTGATTAAATAATTGATAGGGATCGCGGGGTTGGAAGCCCTATTTATGGTGTCTATGAATTCGAAGTCCCTGTCACAGAAATTCAATAAGTAATTGTTCAATGAATTTAATATTTTTTGTACAAATGTCAATGAAAGCTATAGAGAAAGGGTAGGGAAACTTCTGTCTGTAAATGTTTCGAAGTTCACATTCTTTAAAAATTTTGGTAAAATATAAAATATAATATCTCTGGAAGGCCGCTGATGACCATCCATAAGGTGTACTCGGCGGAGTTATGGGACGCTGGGATGATATGGGAGGATGCAAGAAGACAGAGAATCTTGGAGGAAACGTGTGGTGGGGATATGCTCCAAGTAAGGAGGGAGGTTTTAAAAAACATGTATTTATATAATAATAGTATCTCCGTTATAGCAATTAAACGATACGAATTTGTTGAAATTTGACGTTTCTGTAGCATTGATAACGTTTGTTCTAAAAATTGATACGGGTTTTTTTGCATTTGTGAAATAATCAAATTTGGTAGTATTCTAGAATTCCATTGACCGCCTGCTATATAGAGCGTCAGTGGCGTGCTTAAATAATCACCATATTTTAATATAAAAACTATATCGAATTCAAAGGAAAAGAAATGCCTTAATGCCACAATCTATATGTGTTTAAGCTCTATAAGCTTTTAAATTAACATGTGTAAAATTGAAAAAGTGGCTTTAAGCTTTTTTTGATAATTTTTGTGTTTGGTTTTCATAACAAAATATAGCGTTTTAGTTGAAATGAAATAATTTACTTGTTTGTCTTATCAATCTTCTTTGATAGACACTATATACTTTTAAAGATAGTTACCGATAATTAAGTCGTCTAAACATCACAATTCATTAAAAACAATTTATTCCCTTTTTTCATCAAATGATAATGGCGAATTGAAAAAAAAGTTTAAATAAATTCAGCATTGGATCTTTCATTTTAATTAATTACACTTATCAAATGGTTTAAAGGTATTTTAATAAATTTAAATATAGAACAAACTTTATTTCAATTTAGATAATTTATTTAACTCTCGATTTTTCATTTCGGTTTTCACTTGTATTAAACTTCAATTTTTAATCATACTAAATCTCTTAAGTTAAAATAAGTTCCCTAATTAAATATTATAATCCCACCCTGAATCAAATTTTAATAGGATTAAAACAGTCTGGTATGTTATTGAATTAATCGCAGGGATTACAAACCTGTGACCGCAGACCGTAAATGATCCTATAAAACAAATTAATTTTCAATGTATATGAAATGAGTCACAAGAAAAATAGGCAAACTTATATGACATTTTACGATAATTAATGAGCCCTAAGTACGGTAATCGCTGTTAAAATTGTATGTGATTAGTTAATGAAGTTTGATTCGCTTTTTAACATAAAATAAACGTAGTCTAATCAAGATTATTTTTAATGATTTTCTTTTAAATACTATTGGAGTGTTATTATTTTGTATCAAACTGTCTTTTATTTCTTATCTATTTTGTAACATACCCGTTTTCAATGCATAATAGAACTTGTTCTGCGAGAGCTGCTTGTTATTCAGGTGCTCAACCTTGATAATCAATTTTTAATATTGTTTTTAAGCCGCAGCTTATAGTCAATGGAGTTACGACAAAGAAAAATATTAACGACCGTGCAACAAAAAACAAATAAACAATAATTTTATAACATAATTCAAATAAACACTTCTTCTGTTCTATTCGATCTGAATATGAATTTATCTGAAAATAACAAACAAGCAACTAGTAAACGTTATAGTAAATCCATACATATGCTGTTTTTTTAGGTTAATCTATGCGTAGACGACATCATGGGCTTACAGCATTTTTTTTTCACTTCACCGTTTAGATCTACATTAAGAAAAATTACGTTCAAATTTTCATGGAACAATATTTAAGCCAAAACTTAAAATAATAAATGGGATTTCCTAAGTGAGACAGGTAATTGCTAATTTTTTAAGCAAACTGAGTAAACGTTCCATATTAGTGTTACAAAGTTTAAAGTCATCAAACAGTGGTGGATAAAAAATCGTTAATTTGTTTGAGATTCTACAAACTATGCCATTTTTGTCCAATGTTGCTGTAAACTGTCAAAGTATAATTGGAGGATTTAGTGCAAAAATAGTGTATGTCCAGTTTTGCTTGTTTTGTTGGCGAAATGGACATATTTAAAATGAATTATACAATACCTTCTCATTTGACTAGGGCTTCCGATTCCGGGATCCGGAATCCCGTTCAATTAATCAATCCCGTAATCCCGGTATTTTGAGATTCTCTGGAAAAAAATAATTCTTTGACACCGCCCCGTACTTATGGGGCGGACAGGGGTCTTCAAAACCAATCTGCAGACTCTTTCTATTAATGCAAATTTAAAATGTAATATCTCTCCGGAGGCGTTCAAGAGTAGTTTGTCATATTTGTTTGATTGCCGTTGTTTGTTTACAGTTAGAAGTGAACAAAAAGCTTGCGCTGCTTAAAAAAAGAAGGAGTCGCCTCTCGGCCTTTCCCAGAGGAAGTCGTCCGCCGGCGAAGCGATGACTTAGTCCACCGCTTGCTAGTAAAACCACTTACAGAGTTTTAAATTAAAAATGTGTAAATCTGTTTGTGTAGCTGTCTTCAAGGAAATTGTATAAACTAACTGCAATAAGCGAGAAAGTATACTGAATACGACCGGGTTTTAATGGGAGACGAAGGAACCGTTGAATCATCCTTTGTCCGCATTCGGGAAGCGAGCGTCAGTGTGTTGAGACCCCGCACCCCGCTTCTCCTCGCTCTCCACCTTCCTCCTTCGAGCGGCGAGACGTTTTTTTCCTACTTTCTCATCTTATTTCAAATTAAATACTTTAATATTAACTACAACGTGTATCTCGGTGTTTGTTTATGTTCGTATTTTTTATAGTACCTACGTAATTAGTGCATAATATAATTATGTATTGTGGTCTCCCTCCTCCTCATATTTTGTAACTTTCGTAGACAGAGACAGATAATTTTAAAAATATATTTAATTAATTATTTTGCATTGAAAGAAATCAATGTAATATATAATAACCCAGACCACTCTGTCGACGCTTTATTATTATGACATATCACATGTAGGTATGAAATTTTCTCATGACGTTCACGGTGTAAACAGTGTACACACACTTCCGACGTACTAGCTACTTTAGACATTCAGTATTTCAATTTTAATACCCTCATTTCTGACAGGTACGATTATACTAGTCTATAAACAAAAACTGATTCTCTATAAATAAAAAAACCATTCCCATGACCAAAAAAATGTATAATCACGTATTCATTCTAATTGAAGCAATAATTGACACAAATTTAACATTAAATATACAATTTACATATGAAATTAAGATTAATGACCAATCCCGGGATCGAAAAAATCGTGTGGAATGTTATGCCGTAATTTATATGTACAGTATTTTTACAGCATAAAGGTATGAGGTATGATGCCAACAAACGTTTTGTGTACGTTCACTAAATTTCTACAAAAACTGGACATACTGTATCTTTGCATTAAAACATCGAATTGATTTACAAGGTTGTATGCAACCACGTACTTGAATTCAATCTCTTGTACAATCTTGTTTATTGAAGCGATAATCGACATGCGAAATATGCATTATGCACTGAAATAATATATAACAAAGAAATTCGTGCTACAAAAACACGATTTGTATGTATATATTTCTTTTAGAAAATTTCTGTACTATTATAATAACAAACAAAACTCAATGCAGATAATTCTTTTCCACCTAGAAACGACTGACCTAATCCAAATTTTTTGTTAAATTGTTTTCATTAATTTATAAATAACTAGTATTTAATATCCAGCTTCGCCAGGGATAGACCGTGATAACATTAAGATGTTGGCGTTACCATGGTGTTGTTTAAGTGCAAGCTAATATTGAAAGATGGAAGTTGAAAATATCATCGTGGACCGTAACTCATGTAACACCAGCAAAATAAAGTCAATAAATTAATAATAATGTCAACAATTGAAAGCCATAAGTTGAATGATGAAAATGGCAAACAGAATGAAACAGAACGGTCAATGGCTAAAATCTGTGAATGAACATTCATTTAACAATAGATTTATGAATTTATGTGCAAAGGTATTGGTGTTAACACTGAATACGATGTATCCCTTTTCACCCCAGTCATCTCATTATATCATCCATTCTAAATATATGTGATAATAGAGGTTGGACAAATGATTAACAAGATTTAGTTCAATAACTTCTGATGAAATACTCAATTTTTAGTCTACGTTGAGAGACGATATATTAAAAAACTACATTTTCATAATAATTTGGGATACTATTGATTGTTTACACTTTACATCACATGGACTGACAAACCCTATTGTTTTCGCTATACATACGCCGGGCTTTTTAACAGAACTCCATTTGCTGACACAAATAGTATATTAATGCAGATTTGTGGATGACATTGGTGGACATATTTCTACATTCACAGATATTTGATAGAATATCATTTTAATCTAATATAACGACATAAACATTGATTCTGACAAAATACCACATTTCAACATCACTTTACCGTTAAAAAAACCATTTGGGATTGTATTGAAAAACTGAAATAATATTGCCATTCAAAATGGTGTATCCTCAGTTTATAAGTTAAGATCAGGCAAGTTTCCTGAAAAATTGATAAATTTCACAAACTGGGTTTTGTCAAAATAATTCCGACACTTAATTATGTCGCATTTTTTCACCCAGATACAATGCTGATTTCAAAATTTTCGCACACCAAGATGAGTTTTCTTTACCGAAATTCAATAATTGACAGTAATATTACATTTCAATGTAATAAAAAAATACTTTAAGCATTCAAAAATAGAAAAGCATAATTCCTACAAACAAAAACATACATGTAAAATGTAGTACACGTCATCCGTACTCAATGGGTTAAAAATCTACATGAGCCATTCCAGCATAAAAAAATTAGCAGATATTTGAACATTTTAAATAGTTGTTACTTATTGCAGGTTAAATAAATTACCACCAATCATAAAAATAGACAAACACATCGCTTTGAAGAAACTGTACCTATTATTAATACAGTTACCTCATCTGTTTCATTGCTGAATGCTAAGAGGAATATAATATGATCACAATTGTATGTCATACAACGTTGATCAAATATGTGATATATTACACGACAACAAATTTTTCATCGTACATCGATCGTCCTGTTGATTACTTAGTAATCAGATGCCACCAAAATGATTAGACAGATAGCCTTCCAAATAATTAAACATAATGTTGATATTTCTCCGTAGGATATTTCTAAATATCTTTCTACTGACTATACTCGGAAAGTCTGTTTATAAAATGTACAAAACTCGGATACAAATCAATAATATTTGATATATGGTGACCATTTGAATATTGCTTTTGCCATCATCTCAATGTGGGTTATTTGAAGATATCCGATTAATGAACTGGTCGGCCGATATTTTATGTATCGTATTACTAAGTTATTATTGACAGTTATTTGGAAATTAATGAAAAAAGAATAATATGATATATATTTGTTTATTCTAAGACAAATTGGAACAAAAACAAAGGTTAGGTCTTCATACTATTATCGATTATATTATGAAGTTTATCAGAAAATACTTTATGTAATAAAATAGTCTAAATCTAATCGCACGTTTCCAATTTTAAATGTTAATAAAACATAACAACTGACACGATCCCAATCGGTTTGGTGCGGCTCAGCCGTAAACTGTGCCAGAACTGAACTCGGGCCATCTCTCGCGAAGCAAAGTTAATACGGTAACGTTTGAATGTGTAAGGTAGCATTTTTCAGCAGTAGTGCTCTGGTGAGCGGTGCGAGCGCGTGGCTCGTCACTCGACGCTTACCGTAAGATAACCTGTTGTCCGATCTTACCGATTTTACGCGGGCTTAATTTTTGTCGTTTTTTTGTTTTTGCTTTCAATTGAAAATTCTGTGTATGTATTAAACTAACTGCAATAAAGAGGATTTAGACTGAACTGGCGTGTTTTGACTGAAACTAAAAACCTGAGACACATCATCATCTATTTTTGCGTTTACGGGATGCCTTTTGACAAGCTAGAAACACAAAAATACGTGTGTGAAAAAAAATGAATTCATTTTCCGTTTTAATTTTTCCATATTCTGAAAACCTGCCTGCTAATTTGTAGATGGATAATACCCTATCAATAATATCACACTAATGTTTCGTATCGTCTTCCATAAATGGTACACAAATTCCAGCTACTCTGACATGAATCAAGATTGAGCAGACCTGAAATTATTACTTTGAATGCACTAAATATATCGAACCGTAATCTTCTTATTTTTTTTTATTAAATCTATTTCTAAATTTTCGTAATTTGAAGTCATGGCATTCTTTTAATGAAGTTTGAATATTCAAATCTGCTACGCAGACAGTCAAAGTTCATTATTCCCAATAAAATCGTGCATTTACAGTCTATTGAAAATCTATTTATACTCGCATTGTCATCCATTAAATGGCTGTCAAATTTAACAAAACCCAGACATTCATTTTTATTTGCATCGCGCGAAGACAAATCCCTGCGAATCGAGATGATTTATTTACCAAAGTATGAATATCCGAACGTGTTCGACGCATGCGAATTTCTTTTTTAAAGCGTTTTTTATCTGATTAATAAATTTCATTTTTAATCTATTTTTGATACGAAATGCGCTGTATTTTTTTAAGACGAACGTCGTATATCTAAGGAGGAACACAACGTTTTGTTTTTGAATAAATATAATACTATTCTTAACTATTTAATTTCAATTCATTTTGTAGATACGTCAGCGAAACTTTTTTTTTTCAGTTTTTACTATCGTAAAACTGCGGTATCTTTTGTTTCATTTATATTTTTAAAATAAAACAAAATTTGTTTGTACTGCTTCCACATGTTTATAAACATGCCTTTCCACCAAGCCTTTCCACCAAGAATTATTGACAATAGTTAACACCTTAAAAGTGGTTTCATTTACGTATTTCATGTAATGAGTATATTTAATATATTGTTGTCATTTGTCACATAATTTATAATATTCCTTTTTCTTCATGTCCGCTCCCAACGTGGAACATATAGTCACCTAATGGAGGTATCTCAACAGAATTTTTCTACGAAAACTGCTTGTTACTCAGTTTCTCAGCCTTTTTCGAAGAGAGTAGGGATAGGAGGATAGGGCTAGGACAGAACCAGTGGTTAGTTTATCACTCTCGCTACGACCCGTGAGGATCGGATGGGTGGAAGTGAGTATTTAGACATCACAAACACTCAGACTACGAACAGAAATCCATAAATCGATTGAATGATCAATTTATAAAAACCGTCCGCACAGGGAATTGAACCCGAGACATCCGTAACCGTAGCCAACGACGCTACCACCAACTGCGCCACAAACACCGAATATTCTTATTCATGACAAAATTAAAAATGAACGCTTCTTGCAACCAATTAAAAAGCAAAGGCATTATCCATACAGTGTTGCCATTTTTTGTGAAGTTTATGTACGCAAGCATATTATGGCTATTTTTTAATTATCTCGATTAGTGTTTTATCTGCACCAAAACAATTACCTGTTTTTGATCGATCTGTTGTCTATTGGAGTGGATGATTGACATATACGATGATAGGTGTTGATTTCAACAACATTGAAAGTGTTATATTCAGTTGATAATGCTCGCGGTGAGCGAAACCGGTCATTATACAAATATTAATTTGGTACGAAACAAATTGTGTTTTATTTTTTTTAACATAATGCCTTTCCACCAAGAATTGACATGTAACACTTTAAAAGTGTTTTATTTCCATCATTTTCTTATTTATATTAAAATACACATGTCATATTAAAAGATTTAACCCAATGAACGCGCTGGACATGCTTACACGTCCAAGACTTTATTTCGTAGTTCCGTCCAAACTAGAAGGAACACTTGTGGATATATACTTAAAAAAATAGTTCAAACCTTTAGGTAGAAAAATTAGGCAACAGATCATGAAAAGGTCAAGAACACAAGGAAATATATTTTTGAAAAAAGCTCTCGGTATTCAGTCTTTCGAATTTCAGCTTTGAAGTGCCGAAACGCAGCATTAATCGTCAGTCCTATGTATTACCCATACGTATGCGACTGCAAGCTTGCTTGTGTGCGTGTTGGCGGTGTATATGAAGATTGACAGCATCCATTTTGCTTTCAAAGTAGATTAAATATGTTTCAGCTTCTTCATTTACTTTGAATTTTTTAGCGAGAGTGCGACGAGCTTGGTATACTTCTTGATATATTTGGAATGACTGATATATACATTACATAGTTTTCCATTTTTTACTGATGAAAACGTTGATATATTTTATTTTATTACAAATCGATTGCAATTTTTTTTTATATTAACTTCCATCACCTATTTAATTATGGTTCTAATCATTAGTTTACAAAATTCCCAACGAAAACATTTATTTAGAAGTATAGCATAAGTTTAGTATAATTTAAAATTACCTAATTGGGTGATTATTCAAAAACAAAATTTAAATCTCAAAATGTTTGAAGACTGACGATTCAGCACGTCCTTAGTCATGATTTTCCTAGGAAACCCGACTTGACGAACAGGGTAACGTTGACGTAGTTAGTCTATGCCCATGGTGTAAGAAGTACAAGGTGAGCTAGATCGTTGTTTTTGTTTTATGTGTGACGTCACTTTGACGAACCAAATTTTTATTGTCACCAAAACACCCTTGTAAACATAGTACAATGTAATTGGATAAGCACGTAGTGACGTCACAAATACAAAAATGGCCACTGTCACCTTTTATCTACCTCACCTTGTACTTCTTACACCATGATATATGCCTAAAAATGGTCGTATTTAACTACTGTCTAAACTATGACATCGTATAGTTGCATAGATATCACTTACAGTTATACCAAACTGAACAAACATTTTTTTTTCTTCGGTGACTCATTTAACATGCATGAAACAAGCACAACAAACGGTGTCTAATGTGAGACAAAATTGTGAATTTCATGCTAAGCTTGTCACATTATTGAATCTTCAATCTGTCTCATTTTTTTCATGGTCCAGGGCCTAATCCTACAGCAACTGCGCGTCAGGTGAAACAATCAATTTTACTAAGAGTACGATCGGCAGTCTTAAATTTACTAATGAAAAGCTTACTTTCGATGATGAAAATATGATTCCGAGAAATACTTTTCTTGTGATATTTCACAAACAAAACAGGCAAAAGAATGCAAAACAAATATTTTCACAGCAATGTTTCTAAAGCTTTTATACCTACTTTAGAAAATAACAAAAAAATATTACCTATGTAAATAGTAAAATATAGTTTTCGACATAAAAAAAAACAAAAAGCAATAATACGTTATGTTTGCAAAGAAAATATTTACGCCGGTTTGTTCATAAAATTATTTTCTTGCCGAGATATTTTCCTTAGGACTGTATAAATAATTTAGTGCAAACCGTCCCCTGGCCGCGTTCCGCGACCGTCTCCCTCCCTCTCGCGCACATTCCGCGCGTTTTCACAGTGCGTCCCTTTCGCACTCGCACCGAGCTTTTGAAGCTGGAGTGTAGTTTACGTTCCTTCGTTGAATCAGGATTGCCACAAATTGTTGGAAAACCTGAATTATATTAATGGTATAAATAATATATTTTTTCGATGGATTTGACAGTTAGTTTTTGAAAGTTCTTAATGACGTTACCGTCGTATTGTCAACCTCTTAATACACGTTAAACAAAAAAAAACCTTATCAAACTCTTTATGTATATAGACAAATTATTAAGCAATAACAATCAATGATTACACTAAAGATAAAAAATATGCCATAAACTAAGTGTCGAAACACGCGGTAAACCTATTTTTTATTATTAAGTACTTCTAAAATTAAAAATAGAACATACATCATATTTGCCCATTACATTATATCGACAAAATCTACAAAAAGTAATTGAGATGTGGGTGTAAGGAACATGGAGATATTTATACAATCTTCATTTTCAGTAGCACCATAAAATATAAAAATAATACAACTATTAATAGAAATGTACTATAAATTGATTTTTTTAAATTAAAATGACAGTTCGTTTCTTCTAAATCACAATGACATTAATTTATTATTCGAAAATAGAATGTTACAAAAATCACAGAATTATGAGAAAAGACAGATATAAGTATTTGTATAATATGAATTACATAGGTATACAATCTTTTTCTGTCGAATGACTCGGTTTGTTAGTCAAATAATAAACTTAATGATTGAATAAATATGCAATTTATTCGCTTAGTTATATTTTTAAAACATCCCCCGTTCATCACATCTAAGACTTTCTTCAATACGCAGAATTACATAAATATTCAATTACATCATTGAAGCTAAGAAGTAGTTCTCAAAAAGAAGACATTTTTATAGTGGTTTGTGAAACAACTGGTATTTATGAAATTCGAAGAGCATTTACCACTCGGCTATTAATAAGGTATTTGTATCTACTTTTTTATATACACCTGTAAAAAAATATTTGAAATAACAACTTAGTTGGCCAGACATAAAAAAAATTAACAATGTCATTTATATCGATATCAACTCGAGGAGAAAATACAAAATAAGCGCTCGTTGAAAGCTAAGCTACAAAAGGGCAACCATTATAACCTATACGCCATACCTGACATACTCGCCCACAAAGGCTTTTGCATATTATTCATTACCTACGTACGTCATACAAAGGAGTGTTGTATTATCGCTTAAAGTTCCATTGTTAATAGAATTTATTTATATGTCAACAATGGAACAATAAGAAGTATCCAATAGAATAACGTGATTGGTTATTTATAAGTTGTATATATTCGTAAAATGACAGGTGGCCGATCGCGGTGTGGCGCTTTCCCCCGTTTTTCCTCGCTTGAATGGGGACGTTTGGTTCGTGGCACCCCTGCGCGGCGGCGCTACACACTAAAAATCCATCTAGTAGGTAAGGTTGTATTGATTTTTGTACGGATGTTAACTGTTTGACATATATCAAAACGTACCGCCGCGAGTGTTAAATGGGACTATCAACATTTTAGTAAACCGCCGCCGCGAGAGAACGTCACTTCTTGTGGCTCCTCGAACGAACGCCTTGTGTTGATCGCGGACGAGAAACGATTCTTCTGCCAAAAAAGTGAATTTATATGTATTTCGCATGCGGGGCGACGGTAAATACTGCGTAGTTAGGTTAAGAAATGCAATATTTCGCAATTTTGCTCGGATAATTCAGTGAAAAACAATTTGTCAACCGAGAAACACTGCGAAGTGTGACAGTTGCATTTTTGTTAACCTCGTATCAATGAAGTGACAGTTCGAGCGATGTTCGATTTTTGAATTCTGACAAACGTCAAAAAGGTGATATCTTTATTTTTTATTTAATATTCGGTGCATACGTGTGAATATTGAAATAAAACAAAATTTGGATAAAATATCAGAAATACTTCATAATAATAATTAACAGAATCAGTTATTACTGCACATAGGTATATTTTATGTTTTTATTTTATACGAAACAACAATTTTAATTGTGAGAATAGCGTATTCTAATGCTTTTATATAGATTCCCTTTATTTTTTAAATAAACTTAACATAGTTTCAAAAATAGGTGCACATTTCTGTCAAAAAAAATGACTTTTTTGTTTATTTACATCACGAATGACTTGCATTTGGGCGCAACCGTAATAATCGATGTTTGCAGCAAAACTTCATCCTGCATTATTTTGCACAACGATAATTAATTGCCACGGACAATTTGTCTGTGATTTTTGACAGTTATCTAAATATTGAGCAATATGCTTTTGACGTTTTAAAACCTCAATTATCATTATTTTAATCGAGCGATTTGTTGTTATTTATCAATATTTTAGTCGAGATAACGCTAAAATTCAATTTGACGGCTGATATGTGGAGAAATAGTATTAAGGTAAACATCATTTTGTAATTACAGTTTTAATTGAACAACTATGATAACGACTTGATGCTCGTATTTTTAAGGTTAGGTTAATTAACAAAAAAAAACCCCGGGTTCTGTAGTCAAGTGGTAACGTTTTAATAATAAAGTATTCATATCCCGAATGGACTCTTTCTTGTTTAAAATTGTAATCCAAAGGCATAGGTGTCTGTGATTTTTTCATTCATCTTCTCCAATCTTAACTATTCCTGAAAATCCGGCGTAAAGTGAGTGTTTAAGCTAACCAATAATTCTTTACTAACCCCATTCGTCTATACTTACTCCCTATCAGTTATGTTGAAATGCTTGGACAGTGGGAACGGACATGTTTAAGAATATATCAATTAACTTTATAATTAAACGTAAATACATTCATACAATATATACAATCATTAATATTATGGTATATTCTTAAATTAATAAACAGTGAGAATTATAAAAATATGTCACAATACAAATTGCTGTACGTTAATTCGATGGCTGGGATAAACAATCACATAAGCCAAGTTATTTAATTTTTTTTCTCATTCAGAAGTATTTACCTATTTAGTATTTACCTTCACATGTGTGCCCAAACATAATACTCAAATACTGTCAAAATTTTTGATGAATGACATTTTTCATAAATATACAAAATAATATTCTTCAAATACAGGAGGACTTACTAAATATGTCAGACTTGATAAGATACTCAAAATTTTTTTGTTTGTAGCAATTATCTGTGACTTATTTTACGCTGCTATTTTTAATTTCTAAATTTTGTGTTATGTGTCATGAAAACTTTATAAAATATTGACTAATATGATTGTTTCCCTCGCCCACGCAATTAATCCAGTGCATTAAAATCAATCATGCAGTAAATTCACTTGCTTAATCGCTCCTTTACCGGGTACACTCAGTTACCACTCCAAGCCACGGCCCATAAAAAAATAATATTTTAATATCAATACAAGCATCAGAAAATAATTTTTTGAATTAATTCAGATTTATTACAAATCACCGACGTTATACTTTTTTTACCATTTAACCAATATTTCCACGATTGACAAAAAAATGCACTAGTTCGATAAAAACGCAAACGCTGCGTTGATTCGTTCATTGTACCCGCGCGTACAATAAACACTTGCACTGTTCGTGTATTCCATTATTCTCTTTTACAAATTAGCACAGCGTGGCTTCATTTACTTTATATTATATATTGCATCACAATTGCTATACCAGGGCTCCCAACCTTTTATTGCTCAATTTCACCGATGCTTACAATACAATTCACCTCTTCCCAAGATAATATAACTATAACTCAAAATATGCTTTCCAAATTTGCATAAAAATATGCATATACGTAAAACTGAAAATCTTTAGTAAATGGCAGCGACTCCCCCACTGAAACTCTAAAATTCAACTCTAGGTGGATTCTCCACTGGTTGGGAACCCTTGTGCAATGCGATTTCAGTGCTGAATCTCCTTATTAATACGCAGTGTGCCAAATTTTGTGAATTTATTACAAATAGTCATTTTTGGTACTCATTGATGACAATAAAAGTATGCTTGTAGCAATGCTATCATCGTAATTTCTTTCTTAGTAACACGTCGCGTGATAGGTCGTGTGCTGCTTCTGAATTCCCGTGTACACACCTCATTGCCTAGCTACACGCCCCAAAACCAAAACACATGTTTTTATGAGGTGATTATTGGTGACTTGCTTCTTTTACTTTTAATTATTATATAATTTAAGTAATTTAAGACATCGACTGAGGGTGCTTGGTGGAATTTCAATATCAAATTTGGATTATTGAGATTTTGTACACTTCCATGTATGTTGTCGCTACACTACAGTACACTGGTAATTCTAAAAGTAGTTGGAAAGCGGCAATTCGCCACTCTGTTAATGTGTTGTTTACAAAATAAGGATTAAGGCGGTTCTCGAAATGTTAACTCAGGTATCAGTGTTGCTCTCAGACGTATAATATTTTACCTCGTAAATAATATTTTTCGTATTTGTATCTTCTGTATAAACGTTAAACACTATTTTCTGTGTGTCAGTTCGAGTCCATTCGTGTGCTCGAATGCCTGAAGATGCCGAAAGGCGAAACCCGGGTAGTTCGTTACAAAATACATGGAAGTGTACAAAATCTCAATAATCCAAAAATTTTATTATATATTTCACCGTGAATTGTACGATATACGAACCCCTACAGCACGCTCCCATATAACACGGCTTCCTATAACACGAACGCGATCCCGTCTCTAAAAAGATTTTTCAGATTTTATTTGATTAAATACATAATAAAAGTCTATTGAATAAGTCATTTAGTAACGATCTGACAGAATAATTACAAATTCATTTTTCGTTCTATTTAAGTATATAAAAAGTTCAAAGTTATACGGAATATGCTCTATCAAGAATGTATTGGAATAAATTATAAAAAGATAGGAGAGAAAAGTTATTGCCAAAAAATGTGGGCTAACGTTTAAATTAAAGGTCTTAATGTATATTTCAAATATAACAAACATTTACCGAACTCAAAATTTGTACGCGGTACAAATTGCTGTATTAAAATACACCTCCGTGTCGGTTGTCTGACGCTCGCTAGTTAAGCCGCTGCTGTGACATAGAACAATAATTATTATGTTCATTAATAGCTGGATCAACATTAGTGCTTTTCGTTTTCTTGGCATAACATATCCCAGACGTAAGCAAAAAATCAAAACATTTGACTGGTTTATCAAAAACGTCAGTTGTGATACTTCAAACTTTTAAGTTTGATGCATAGCGATTTTATAATAATAAAAAAAGCCCTGGCTATCTAAAAATAAAATTAAAATGAAGTATTTTTCATCATGCGTATTTATTTAAAGAAATGTATCATTCATTTCATATCAAATCGAAATAAATAAAATGATTGATTATTTGTTTTCGGTGGTTTCAATGAAGCAATTCTATTTTGGACGACATTAATGCTAATATAATAATAACTATGACGGCAATCTGAGATATAATTCAACAATTCGAAGACATTTTTCATAAATATGAACACCTAAACTAACTAAATTCTAACTAATATTGTTTTGTATAGTAACATGGTCAAAAATGGTTAAAAAATAAGCTTAAACATGCAATCTTCTATTTTAAATGAACTGTGTCAATTAATTTCAGTCAAATATGCATATTAAACCATAATATATTTATAGAAATGCAATATATGCATAAATAATAACCATAAAAAATATGATTCATTATAATAATCTTTGTAAGCATTTTCCCATTACTTAATTGTTTTGGCATTTTATGAACGTAAACTACGTGGTAAGTTTTATCTATCATCAGACTTTTCAATCACAAAATAAAATATTTTAAAAGTGGTGATAAAACAAGTTATAAACACGAAATGCCCTTAAGATTTATATGTACATATTAATATGATTCCGTCTCAATGGCGAGCTGTCACTTTTTCTACCAACATAACTAACCGAATTTAGCACGCGAAATAATTTTAAATTTGGAACGAAAAAATAGCATCATGTAAACAACTATGTGGGGAAATTCGTATTTATGTTATCAACAATTTTACATTACTTTATCATTACCATTTTATTTTAGTACAAGTGAATTAATATAGTCGTATTGTTTGTTTTATTTAAGCCGGAGAAATTTTATCTTTCACTCTAGTAAACCACCTTTCTTATGTGTATTATTTGATAATCCAGTCAAATACATATATGGTTAATAAATTATTATTGAATAGGTATTTTTATCAATAACGGTTCTTATCAACCTTAATTCTATAAAATACAGTACTCAACAATCAGGCCCACCTATTTATTAGCCGCTAATTAACGAAATCTCGTAATGCGCCCCAATAAACCTATAAAAATATCTATTAATAACTGTATAAAAATCCTCTATAGCAGTGCTCCATAACCTTTTCTAAGCGCTCAGTAATACTTCACGACACACCACAAGCCAACATATGTAAATTTCATCACTAAACTTATATTTGATGAAATTCGACCATTCATTTTTGTTTCACTTATTCAAATGCTCAAAGATGCCAGCAATGTAGCCAATGATTATTTTAAAAGAGTTGGTAAAGTTAGGGCCCATTTTGAAAAAGAAAAAAATAAATAGTCTCATAGCAAAGTTCAAATAATTTTAACAAAACTTTGCCTCGAGACAGGCAACATAAGAATTTGATATATTAAACCGCGATATTAGATATAATGTTTCCGAAATTATACAACGGAAATATGAAAAAGAAACTTATGAACTAAAGTATTTCTGTTTGAAAGAATCTGGATTAATATTTTTTCACAAAACTAAATATTTTAACCTTTTGATTTGGTAATGTACTGAGTGTTATTTTGATACATTTGTCCATTGTTTGTAATAATTTCATTGGAAAAAAAAATATCACCAATCTACCCAATATATGCAACAATGCGTATTTTTTTGTTTTATAAACGAGGCAAACCCCATTTTATTCCCCATCATTTCAATTGCACTATCCGTGCAAACACTAATACAATTGTTTCATTAAATATACCAATAATACAATATTTGTTTCAACGAGAATAATTTAGACGAAGAACTTACGAAGATCTTAGCAACTGAATGATTTATATTTTCTGTAATCTAAAATTATCGATTTTATGTCATTTATACCTCACTGCGCCGCGGCACACTTGGGGTCGTCTCAGGACGCACCGGTTGCGGAGCACTGCTCTATAGTATGAATTTTGGGAGCGTGGTATAGAAAATACTTTCCTGACAACGTTTGTGAAAAAATTTGCCCTATTTTCGTTAATCAATTTGGTGACCTCTATCACATCTCTCACTCTTGTTTGATTCCTTATCCATTGGTTTCTTCTGCGGTCCTTACGCCTTATGCACCATGAACATGCACCTTTTCATGCCTGCTACGTTGCGCCACTCTCAATTTTTGGACCTTTCGTGTATTGAGAGTCCATGTTTCGCAAGCATACGTTAACACTATTAGCACACATTGGTTGAATACTTTACGCTTCAGGCACAATGGAAGGTTGCTCTTGAAAATATTATTTAAGCGCCCAAAATACCCGAATCATGTCACTCAGTAATTGCAAAAATAAATTTAAAATTGTAATCACACCCATGCACTCGCCAACATCTGAAACGCCGCAATATGTCGCGTGCAACTTTGAGAGACAGTGAGCGACGTTGCAGCGTCACGTAGACTCGTATGTTGCGGGACATTTTATCCCCTAGTGAATACGAGGCTTAAACTGTTTGTATGCTCCTCTCACAACTTATTTTTTTATTCATCGCATTTAACCTGGTGAACCTGATGACTTACTAGTTAGCTATTTTTGTTATTAATACCCCCTTTTCAAATAAAATCTTATTGAAATTAACAGCAAGTTAAAATATAATTACACTCTTATAAGGAGTATGTAAATAAACTCGAATATTGCTGATCACTCATTGGTGTTGGACTGTCGTTCATGAATTATAAAACAGAAGCTTTTGTGAATCAATTTTTGGTTTTCGGATTATTTCGCACACGATGATTGCGCACAAGAAGCTCTGTATTCAGAATATTCCGCACCCAGAATCATGCGCACATACAAAACTCCAGACACAGTATATTTCGCACTTTTTTTCTAAATTTTACTTCAATGTATAAAATTAGATTTCCCCAGGGCGGAATAACATTAAAAAATATAAAATTGTATGCAATTGTTTGACGTGACTAATTAAGAGATAAATTACTGATTATTAATGGAATAATAAATTCACATACATGGTATTTTTTACATAATTTTTATTATCTTAAAATTAATAAAATGCTCGCATACGTTATATGAAATCCTAAGTATTATAATAATTATCAATACATACATACAAATTTTGCACAAAACAGAATTAAATTATTTTGTCATTGCATGGTGGCTTCAAAAATTATTTTAATCTATCATGAGTCTGATCCTATTCATTTAATTATATAAATAATAAATTATTGAACACATTATTCTTTTGGACTTTACTTTTGTGTTATCTACTTTAATTGTTAGTTGTGTCATGGATAATTGTACGATAATATTTTTTTGTGCAGAATATTCTGTGAGGAGATTTTGATGTGCGGAGTTTTCTTGTGCGCAATCATCGTGTGCGGAAGAATCACCAAGCCCAATTTATCAATCGATTTTTGTTTTTATATCCAAAGACATAGTGTATGTGATGTTTTCATACTTGAAACAACAATAATTGTTTATTTGAAACTAAATCCTGCAATTTAACCTTCCATTTTGTGGTGTAAATATGCAAAAAAGATGCGATATAGTTGTTAATTTTGATCTGTATGATTTATTATTGCTCATTATAGAAAATGTTTTTTCGCAAATACAGATACTTGCAAATAAAGACGCCATTTAATGACCATGTTTGACTATATTTGAATCCTATTGGATTGACCTACTTCAAGTGAAAGTCGTTTGTAGAATTCAATAAAAATTTTATCACGAAAAGATGCTTTTGCTTCCACGTTCTCTTGCAAATCTATTAATTCAAAATGCATAATTACGGGAACAGCGTCTGGGTGACACGAAAATGGATCTTGAAAAATATTAAAATTCATTTGATGTTTCTTAACCCAATAAACGCGCTGGACATGTTTACATGTCCAAGACTGTATCTCGTATTTCCGGCCAAACTAAAAGGAATCGTCAAGTAAAACACAAGGAAATATATTTTTGAACTGACAATACGCAGCATTAATCGTCAGCCCTATGTATTACACATACTTTTGCGGCTACGCGCTTGCTTTTGTGTGAGTGTTGGCGGTTTATATGAAGGCTGACCGTAGCCATATTGCTTGCAAAGTCGTAGATTAAATATTTTTCAGTCTCTATATTTTCTTCGATTTATTTTAGCGAGAATGCGACGAGTATAGTTTACTTCGTGATGTATTTGGGATAACTAATATATATTTCACATAATCCTCCACTTTTTACTGTTGAAATTGATCTATTTTTGGCCACAGTGAGCAATTAGAACAGATCGGTTGACTGAAAATTAATTCGTGCGAAAACGGCTCGCGCTGTAAGGGTTAAAATCCAAGAAGCGCTTAGAAAATTCATCTAAAACACATTAAATGATATTTAATTTGAAATGTATTTTTTACTTTTAAGGTGTTAACTGTCAATTCTTGGTGGAAAATTCAATGTAGCTATATTTGTGATTTCAGATTAGTATTTAATGATTTGCAAGAGGTCCATAACATTTTAATTGTAGACTCTTTCATATGATTTATGTATAATTCGTTTGCTAATCAGTATTTTCTTGTCTCAGTTCATGAACCATCAGTTTTATATACCTTCATTTTTACACTCAATTTTATATAAATAAGCCTGTTATGTTTGTATTTTTATCAGTTGATAATGCTCGTGATGAGCGAAACCGGTCCTGATCATTATAAATATGTGGAAGTAGTACAAATGAATTGTGTTTTTTTTTTAAAAAAATGTATTTTTTAATATTTGGTATGAATAATAGAGATTTAACATAAATCTCGAAAAATCACGCGGGACACACTTTGTGAACCCCTGATCTAAAAGTAGTGAGAAACTTTAGCTTAACTCTCGGTTGTTTTTTTATCATCTTGATTAGTAAACATAGTTCAAACTTCAAACATTAGTACTATTTTTTTGCATCGGCACTACCACTATCCAAATAAATATGTTATTTTGATAATAATGGTCAACACAGTTAAGTTTATTTATTAGCATAATAGATAGATCTTTTTGGACGCGATAAATAGCTGTAAAAAATACCCACGTCATTAGATAAGTCATACTAGTTTTGAGACGTTCTTACATACGCAGTTCCAAACCAACTTAGATTGTGATTTACGTAGGAAAGGTTAGTTCCAAAACAATTTATTTTTGTCAAAGCTGCGGTTTCCGTACGTCGCGTGTCGCTGTGTTCTGTCCTGAAATCCATGAATAAATATTATTAATCGGGCGGCGGCCGTCCAATTTCGTATTCCCGCTTTTATTGTGACAACCAGAGCTGTAGCAGGGTAAAAAGGAACGAAATATTGCATGTAGGCGCCAATACTGGGGGGCGGCCGTAAAACAACATGTTTATCGACACTCCAGTACCGATTGTCAGAATTTCCAAGTATATGTAGAAATTGTAGGATATTGGATTACACCAAAATAGTAGTGGTATTATTAGCAGATGCATCCGCCCACACTTTCAAATATGCATGTGTCAAATAGGATCTTTACTTACACTTTAGTGGCACAACTAGAAAGTGCGTATTACAGCGGTGAGAAGTCAGCTCGAAAGCATCTTTAAATTAAATTTTAAGAAGTTCATAATTTAATCACTTTCAATGTGTCAACCGTCAACTTGTGATGAAAAAGCATTACATTTATAAAAATAAAATATATTTTTTTGAAGTAATTCCACAATTTTATGAAATGATCAAAATTGGTTTCGCTCATCGCGAGCATTTTCAACAGTCTAGATCAGAGGTGACGAACCTGTGACCTTATAAGATCTCAAGTGCGGCCTTTTGACTGAAATAAACAAATATATAAATTAATAAATTTCTCTGTTAACGTTCATTTACTAAATAATGTACATACATTTTTTTGTATGTTTCTTAAATGCGGCCTTCCGACAGGAAAACGTTTGTCACCCGTAGTCTATTCATAAAATTTTGGAATAAAGTAGCACGACCAATTGTTAGTGTATTTCACAGTTTTATACTTAAAAAAATGCGCTACATATATAATAACTGTATTTATATTGTAACGTCGTTTTCTACTGTTTCTCAGTAAATTAAAATGCATCATATTTTTAGGTCTCAGTAAGGTTTACATTTCAAGATAGATCACATGAAAGAAATCGTTGGCAATATTGATAGGCTAGAACAGAGGTAACGATCCTTTTCCTGTCAAAAGACAGCATTCATTTATTTTAAATTCAAATAAGGCCGCATTTAAGAAACATACATAAAAATGTATATACATTATTTCGTAAATGAAGGAAAACAATGAAAAATTATTTATTTATGTATTGTTTATTTCAGTCAAAAGGCCGCAATTGAGACCCTATAAGGCCGCATGTGGCCTTAATGCCGCAGGTTCGTCACCCTCGGGCTAGAATATATATTCTTATAAAGTGTTTTACTACATTTATTTAATCAATTTTGTGTTTTTTTTCTCTTAATGTTGCCCTGTTTTTAAATGCGTCGAACTTTCTTTTACGAGATCCTAATCTTCTTTTAACGCAGATGGTAATGGCTCCAATGAAACTACATTTAAGTAAAATAACGCTAGTAAACAAAAACGGTAGTCTCCATTTAAAAAGATAATAATATTACGCCGCAGATAATAATATATATTCATAATACGTAAATAAATACGTTTTTAAACTCTATATAAATAGCAACATGACCCGCCAGTGGCGTAATAGAAATGTTATGCTGTGCGTAGAATGGCTGTCTCTGAATTTTCGCGAATGGATTTTATGCTGGGAAACGATTCAACTACACTTTAGCAATATCAAAACAGGGAAGCGTATTCATTTTCATCCGCATAACGCAAATAACACCGAGTTTGTTTAGCTACCAAGATGTTTACGGTAACCGGACTAAACAGAACATGTCGAAACAGAACAGGAAAAACAGATCAATTTGAAGATAACATCTTTGTCGTATCTATTATATATTGAACATATATAATTATAGACATGAGTGACTTCTAATCGAGTTTATCTCGTATGGTTTTAAAAATTTTTGTCGAATCAGATATTTTTTTCCAAACAAATTATAAAATATTAAAAAAAAGTGCCTTGTATATTATGAAATAAACAGTATGGTCATTTGCAAATATTTGTGTTTAATATCTACAATAAACCCATTCTGATTGCATATTAGAGTTTACTATAATTTTTACTTGTTTTTACAAATTACTAAATATTACAAAAATAATAAGTATATTATTTATCTCTTATATATTCAATAAATAATAGATGCGACAAAAATATTATTTTCAAATTTTTCTGTTTAATCATGTTCTGCTTAGTCATGGAACCGATGTTTACATATCGACTGTGGAAAGAAAAAAGGACGTAACTCACACCAAAAATATTGTGTATTACTCACACAAAACGTGCTAAACGTACACTATAACTATAAATACATAATATATCGACTGTTGAAAGGCAAAAGAACTTATCCCTCCGTGTTTTCAAAATATTTTTTTTTCGATAATCACAATGTATACAATTTAATACACGTTTCGTTTGGGCTATGCACAATATTTCTTGTATGTGGGTTACATCCTTTTTCCTTTCCACATTCAATATAGAAGTTATATTGACTGAACGCATTAAGTCAGTTTTTGGTGATTTTCTGTTTTAAATGTCAAAATATAGGCAATTTAACGCTCTAAGAACTGGTAGAACGCATGAAGTCATCGGATCTAATGGCTTAGAAAAAAACAGTCTTTTAGTTTTTTTTTTTTTTTGACAAAAAGCTTGATCGATACCAATTCTAATGATTTGTGTGCCAAAAACATTAATCTATATAATTTTAAAAATAAAACACAATTTGTTTGTACTACTTCCACATGTTTATAATGATCAGAAACCGGTCCTGATCATTATAAACATGTGGAAGTAGTACAAACATATTGTGTTTTATTTTTAAAATAAAATGCCTTTCCACCAAGAATTGACAGTTTACCTCTAAAAGTAATCTTTATAATTTACAAAAATCTTTTTAAAAAACAAACAATCGTATGTACTTTGAACAAATAATATGCTTTAAATGCGATTATCTCAGAACTTGTTTTTATGACTTAATGCTTTCTGTTGGTATAACCTCGTATATAAGCGCTACGATCAATATTTTTAAATCTGTTTCTTGCACGCCACTGTCAACTATAATACTTCGATACACTATTTTTGTGTATGTATTCTATGGACTTTAGATGCCATTGTTGAGTCTATTATCGGAAATAAATTAAGTTCCCGACTCTTTTCACCAACTAATACCATGTCACGGACTCTTATAGTACGGGTGGGGCGACCACGATGCACTCTCAATTAATATGGGACGAATCAATTAAAATGCGGACACTCTATTAAGGCCGGGAAAGAGCCACGGCAATAAAAAAAAACATAATACTTTAACACACTAGTAAAAGATTAATTAATTTCAATTTATGATATTGCTTGCATGACATAATGATTATTATTAGATAGTTTTATTTTACTATCACTTGAATTAATGGATCTTTGAAATAATTAAATAAATTGTACTATTAATTAACACAATAACTTATTTGTATACAAAATGAAAGATTTTTCTACTTTTACAGTTTATCGTCGTTATACAAGAGAAAATGACTAAGTGCACTTTCAACAAAAATGAACTAAGTAACTATTGACGTCCTACGAACGTAATATTTTTTACAAATTAATATAAAAAAATATAAATGGAAAAAAGAGGATTTTTAGATTGATGAAAAACAATCAAACAGTTAACTATTTTACACTTAGCCACTTTTTCTTGTATGACGACGGTATCAAAGAAAGAATAGAATTTAAAACTTTTTACAATTTACTAATTGAATTGGCATTTCATTCGATTATAACAAGGTTCTGACGATGGCATGATGCTGAAAAAACTATCATCTATGCTATGAGTATAATTCTTGAGGTATTAAATACCTTCCTATTTTTTACTGTACTCATTTTCGGTACTTTGCATTGAGCGCTTACTTTATACATAATGCTTGGCTAATCCAGGCGAATGTGAATATTTTCATTTCGCTATGTCCTTCCTTTCCTGAGTAATGAGCTTTACTATGCGAATCTAAATTATAATTTAAATCCGTGTAAAAAATAGAGCAGTAAAATTAGAAAATAATTTTGGTACATTTTTTATAATTTTATTAATTATTATTCTTCAGTTGCTGGTATAATGATATAAGGATTAAATTCAATTTAAGACTGAAGTTGGAGGGGTAGAAACATATTTTTTAATCAATTCAAAAAAAAAAATCAATTAAAAATTAACTTTAAAACTGAACAATACAAGCAAAAATAAAAACTCTGGAATATAGTAAAATGAAAGATATTGAAATTTTTCACAAATTATTAAAATCCAAATTATAAAAATGTAATGCTTTTTTTGAGCTACTTCAATGTAATAACTAAACCAAAACTCATTTCAAGAGTTAGAAGCCAGTCTCCAATAAAATTTATGCCATTTAATAATTTGTTTAAAAAAAGTCAACTTGAGGAGAAAAGACATGTCTAAGAACTCAAATATCAAATTTGATTTTGACTAATGTGAATAATGTGATCGTTAGTGTAAAGATTTAACTGCAAGACCTCGCCAATATTCATGTGCCATTTTTAAAACTTATGTATATTTTTTTAATTAATAATAGGCAACAAATTAAATGGTCAGAATTTAAATCAATTTTTAGTCAGAATAAAAATATGAACGGTCAGAATAAATTAGGTTAGGTTAGGTTAGAAATACTGACCATAAATTATCTGACCAATACATTATGACCATTTAATATAAATTATGACCGAAACTGAATTAAAATTCTGACCACAAAAATGAGAGCCTTAATAATATATTTGACATTTGGTAACCCTAGAATGGGTGCATGCTAAAAATTTTCCAGCTAAATTCCTTTGAGAATGAATGATCTACTTATAGTATAATGTGCCACTTATTATACATGCCTACCTAAGCCTATGTATAACTTCACTCAAAGCTGTCTTCAACTTTTCGGTTCAATGCTGTCAAGCTACGTCAAAACTCAGTCAGGGGGGCAGCTATCAAATTATTTTTAACAGCCTTCAGTTCTCCCCATACATTCGCCGTGATAAGAGTCTTTCATGGAACAACATTTCGACTACAAAATTAAATTAGATTCGCTCGGCAGTTCGGGACAGTCTAATTTTCACTGTATGTCTCCTTTGATAGTAAACGGCAGAAATGTGTCACTTATAAATAGGAACCCCTCAAATTATGAAACATTAACTCCATATAGTCCAAAATCATGTTTTATTAACAGCTTTACGGCCGATAAGAACTACTACTGTGGCAAACTCAATCCAATACCTGAAAGTATTTCGAAAAATATTCGTTCAAAAAAGAAATTTAAAATTGTCGGCTGTAAAAAAGAATCTAAAAAAATTTATTTACCTCGCAAATCATTCAATATTCCTATTAAATCTTTGCCAGGTTGTGTTCTGCAAGAATCGACAAGCGGAGGATACGATGGCGGCGGAAGAGGGAGCGACAGGGCGGCGGTGTCACCTTGCAGCTTGACGCCCTGCGAAAGAAGTCATCGCGGCGAAGGAAAGACAGATTATCCGTCCGACGGTAAACCGTGTCACGTGCGACCGCTACACCTTGAGAACAGAGCGGTGATTCAAATCAGGGAAGCCAACCAAGTGAACGACTTTAAAAGGATTCTCAGTTCTAATGCAATATTGTCCGAGCGGACCCGCCATCACCGATGTACCCCTACCCTCCCCTCTGAGATGTTCCGCAGCGCACCCGTAAACAGACCGCATTCCAGTTACTCCATGTTCAGTGTCAACAAAGCTTATAATCAACTCTTTCAGTGCCATCTTGACTCTCTGCAATCTCTTGTTGATCGTAAATACAGCGTAGAATCAGGCGGTCTGCGAGGTGAACAAAAACCGGTAGACCACTTGGATAGTGAAAACCTATACGAAGATCTTTACAATTTGCCGGAATACTATGAATATGATGTCTCAAATGCAGAAGTGCTCAGTGATTGCCCGGTGATTGAAACCGCATGTGAAACTCAAACAGTAAACAACGACGGCTCGAATTGTTCGAATAATAATTTCAACGTCAATTTGAGTGATCTAATTTCAGTGGGTAATAATAATAAACAGGACAGATTGTCGATCGCATCAATAGATGAATTGATCAATTTTAATACGACACCCGCCGAAGCGGGGAGCCGACCGGAGAAGGGAGACTTCTTTATTATGAGCACGACGAGTCAAAAGCAGATCGCAGACTGTCACAGCATCGGGCGGGACTCGTGCAACGACATCGGGGAGCTGGGAAGATCTGTGAGCGAACTGGACATCAACAGAGGCGGCGTGCCTGTCATAACGCTGAGCGAGTGCCGGGAACCGAAGGGCTTCTCTCCGCGAGACTGCCTAGGGGCCCAGACCGCACTCAATCTGTCCGTGCCTTCGGTGGAGTGCGGCGTGGAAGCCAGGCCTCCCGTCGAACAGTGAACGGCGGTAGGTAGACGCGATTCAATAGCATGCCTCGCCTTTTCGCTCTGCCTATTGTGAATTTTAATTAGGCGACGGTAGATGGGATTGTGTATTTTATTTCTTTGCATTATCAGTATGACATCATATGTTGTTGTGTACGCGAACGGCAGATCGGCTGACAGAATTAATTTGTTTTGCTCGCAATATGATTGCGACCGAACGGAACAATTTCTCAATTCGCTCTGTGAATGATTAACGACCGGACCACTTCAGAGTGGACTATTAATTTGTGAATTTAATACTGCTACGAACAGTTAAAATTTATTCAGTGATAATAAACGTACAAAGTTTTCAACACATCCGTCATGCTGGCGATACAACCCGAGCAGAGCGCGGTGGCGACTGGAGATGAGGCGGCCATGAAGCCCCCGGAAGCCTCGACGGGGGCGGCGCCTCACCGAGTTTTGAGCCGGTCCAGTGCGGTGAGTCAAAAATCTGTGGAGTTGAACTTCCCGCACGACAACTCGCACACGAACCCTCTGAACAAGTCCAAACTTGCGACTCAGAGGTCCGTGCCCGAGAACCAGTCGAGCGTCAAGAGGGCGCTGGACTTGAGGCGAACGAAAAACTCTTCGATAGAATCCACCATCAGCTTGCCCAACCAAAAGTCTTTAGATAAGAAGCAGGCGACTCTGCTTCATCAGAAATCTATCAACACTCAGTCGGATATTATTTTAAGCACCCAGAATTCGATAACGGACGATCGGAAGGCCCTGAGAGACGCTCTGTACCAGGGGATCTTTCATAGGCACCGGAGAACAATTTTCGCAGTGGGATCGTTTCTAAGAATGCTAAGAAGCAAAAATTCCAACTATGATTCTATACGTTCCGATTCGGATGAGGTATAGCGAGGCGTGTACTTTTTGTATCTGCTTGTGTTAAAGATTGTATATTTATAAATATATTAGGATATTCATATTAGATATAAAATGCATCACAGACTCCGCTTTTTGTACTTAAGTTTGTTTAAATTCTTTCATTTCATGATGTATAAATATTTATGTTGAAAGTCTTACATTGAATTCGATTTCAAAGAATCATTTTATAGTTTTAAATTTAAGCATAATGAAGTATTTACAAAATTAATAATGTACTCATTGCATGAGTATACAGATTATCAGATACAAATTTGATCTTTTGACTCAAACGTATACACAAATAATCGTTAATATTGTAATTAATTTAGTGATCCTATAAAATTATATGACCTCTTCAACATGATGTGATAACGCATTCAAATATTGAAATGTCAACACAAAATTTTTGCTTAATATTCAATCAATCTGTATTATAAATACCCATTCCAAATAAATAAAATAAATGTATTTGTCTCCAAGAATGTCAAATCTGTGAGATTGAAAAATTGCTTGTTAAAAATCATTCAGATTATTTAATTTCATGATAAAAGTTCATCAAGAATATTCAAATGGAATACTAACAATATTTCGAGAGTTAGTGGTTGAACCATGTGCATTACCTTAGTTTAAATATATTATATAGTATTATTTGTTAGTTATTTTATTAGTTTATTTAGTTATAATAAAATATACACATCTATTTGAAAATTTTCTTTTTTCCATACTGTTTTATCTGACAAAATACACAAATTCATTGATATCAAATTCTTCTTCAAAACACCTAGTTCAATACATAGAGAAATGCAAAAACTATCCATAACTACAATAGATTCACATGCATTGCTAAGCAATTATTATTTTTTACGGTATTTAAACATGATAATATATTATATTTATTTAATTGTTTGTAATTGACATATATAATCACACATTCAAAATCAATTTACTCAAAAAAAGTGTTTCCAACATATCTTTTTTGGTCAGAACGACCACAATATTTGTTTATTTAATTAACCTCTGTATTATGCAACTGTTTGTATGTAATGGAAGTTTTACAAAACTATCCAACATAGGACATCATTGAGATGTTGACAATCAAATTTCATTATAATCTGACCTAACCTAACAAAGCTTTCAACAGTCTTTTCAATTTTAGATACCTAAAGTAATTGCAACATTGCAACAAGCAAAACAGAATTGCCTAATTCACTAGGTATTTTTTATCCATAGGGTGGATAGTTTCGTTAAAACATCAGTAAAATATTATTCTAGCTAGTTAATTTAATGTTTATCAACATTTTTGGTTTCAAATTCGCAATCATAGTCCTGTAATTCTTTTTAATTCACAGCATAATAACAAGGTTTGTCTGAAAATGTATTTTTATATCACCATTGAATAAAATGCATTCTGTATTTGTATTTTACATTGATAAAAGGGATTATTATTATTTTACAATTTATGTGTTGTAAACATTTAGATCAAAGAAAAGATGTAACATAATTTATTAAGTGTACAAAATATTGTACAACTGACCTCGGATAAATGTAACACATAGCAACACATGCCATTGTCAGCAAATTTAGTAGATATATTTTCTACTAAACTATCAAATTTCGTATTTATGTTACAGTGAGGGAGCATTCATGAGATTTGATTGCGACAAATTCATTCTATTGAATTTTACATAATGTCATTTTGTTTTGATGAAGTCCTTAAAAGTTGCTATGTTAACCTAAGTCAAATGTGTTTAATTTCATACCTCTCCTGAACAATTAACTAGTATGTCAATAAACAGATAAATTATTGATTCAACAAATTATTACTTGAATCCTTTAATTATTTTTCTGATTGTGACAAATATTTGTTATTGTTTTTGTCATTTAAATAACAATTGCTCAGATAACGGAATTACTTATATTCAAACTGAAAAACAAACAGAATAGAATAAAAACAAATGGAACTATCTTTTATCGAGTTTAATAATCTTTTTTAATCACTTAAAACTAGACAGTATTTTATAATACCAGGTCGTATTGATTATCGTTTTATTATACTTAAACTATATTTCGGTTTGATATGTCAATCTCATGATTATTCTACTTGTAAAACAATGTTTTCTTAATCTATAACTAATTTCATAAGTCTGAAAATATAATAAATATAGGACCCCAAAATCAATGTTGTGAAGAATGCACCAAAAAATATTTGTTTGTACAGAATGTTACGTAAAATGAGTATCATTTTAAGGGTATTTACAAATAATTTAATAATTATTTAGATTGGCTAAGATTCTTTCAAATGACACAATGTAACAAACATTTTAAGTTCATATTATTAAATTTAATATCTTATGCATAAAATTTAACATCTAACAAGTCTCGTAAGCATTACTTTTTTTAGTTATTTCAGAACTTGTGCTGTCAAATGATAATATTAATTTTAAAAAAAATCATTATAAACTTCATGTACCATCTGTGAACCACAAGTACTATTAGTGTTGCATTCGTCATTTGTCAAGGACAGATGTTTGATTGAATTTTTTAATAACAAAATACTTACATCCTTATATGTTGTTTGCCTACAGACAAGATTGTTTTAATAAATGAATAGAATTAAGCATAAAATAACCATCAGCAAATTTATGAAATCAGCTACATAATTTAAATAATATTTCTTGCAAAATTCAAATATAACGAGGTCTAAACAAAATTACGTTTCAATGTTTTTATTGTAATATAGTTTATTCAATTTCAAGCATGGTTTCATTCAGGCCTCAGGAAACCATAATTGAGATTTTTAAAGTTTTTCTTGTTTTACTATTTATACTGTTTTATAAAACCCTATGGTGTAATTAATTTAAACACGGTTTTATTATGTGTGCAGCTTCTTGGTGTCAGGGTATTTGTTGCTTTTCATGAGACTGTCCTGCCTATTTAAAATTACCATTAATAATCTCTTAAAAATTCCGACAAAGTGTAAATTATTCTACATTGATATTTAAGCAAAAATCTCATCGTATGGTTTATATGAAAACAATCTAATAAATTTCAAATAAAATACCTTAAAAGCTTTTATTGCATTGCCAAAAGGAACATCTTTGTTAATTGATTTTTGCTTATACAAACTTGATAAAGATTTTATCATTGAAAATAATTTCTAAAAACTATTTAAATAATAATCATTTTGTAGTATGTTAATGATTAAATTGATTAGTAGTCTTCTAGTTTCAAATGTATTGTTTGAAAAATGATAAATTATGTACTTATAACTAAAATATTATAACACAAAAATGATATATACAACAATATCATTTCAATTTACTGTTGTATCATTCAATACATTATACAATCATCGTACTATTACTGTAAAAGATGGGTCATTTGACATTTTAATGTTGTAATTTGGAACTAGGGGACTGGGAAAGCTTTTTACGTCATTTGATAAAATTAAATATGAAAATAACAGGGTATTTTACATGAATTTTATGACTAATACAAAAAAACTGCCTGTATTTTGTCAAACTAATCCATTATTTCGCATGCATTTGAAGTACCATTACGGAAACTGCTGACTAAGAGCTTATTAAACCCACTATTATTATAGATTATACATTTACCTCATGATATTATAAACCAAATTTTTACTTTAGCTTTTTTAAGACTATTAGTAGCATCGGTCGACAACCAGCGGTTTGAGACACTAAGTTTATCATAACATTTTGATACATTGGTCTTAGCGGTTGTGTTTTATAATATGCATACATAGATTTTATATCACAGATTAAATATATTAATATTTATGACAATCGTCAACATATTAAGTAGTGTTTCACCTAAATACTCACATTCAATAGTTGTTACCTACTCATAATTATATTAAATAGTTATTTGGTGTGCAATACCATAAATTATTATCGCTAATGTTTATGTACACAGTTGACAGTTCTCAAAATTTGGAGTCCCACCGTTAGCAGTGGTTGATAACGTTTTATTGCTAACTCTGTTCAGAAATTGAGATTCAACATACCGTGTACGGAGTCTTCATTATCCAAATACCCAGGATTAATATGAGACGGAAGGCAAAGACTATTAGACGATTAGACAGTGGTAAAAATGATTATTAAAAGCAGCAGGGCATACAAGTTTCAAATGATAGTAAAGGAAATGCAAGTAAAATCTTTTAATTCTTTGAGAAAAAAAACCAAAATGGACCCACCAGGTAAAATGTTATCTCTGTGAGGTTTGCAATGACAAGTGGTGCAACACTGAGTTACTTGAAACTAACAATAGTATATTGTATTCGCCACCAGATAACTGGAAGGTTTTTGGTGTATATTTTCATCCAAACACTACAATGCCACAAGGATACGATTGGCTTACTTTATAATTATTATCACTTCATTAGGCCAAGCCTTCATGAGACAAAATTCTCAATCTAATGATAAAATGATAACCTGAAGTTTCTGATGGTTACAATAGTCAATCAACATCATTTAAATATTATTTTATTTGTTTTTAATGAAATGTGATAATAATTGGAGGCTCATAAATATACACGAATAACGTTCTAAGTATTAGAAATAACTACTACATAAATACTGTATACTTCTTTATAATCAAAAAATATTAATTTATATGTGAATCTTTACTGAATTCTTGATCTATCTTTATGGAATGGGAATTGAAACAAACAGTAAATAAGGTCAAGATGGGAGGAGGTATTTATTGATATAGTTGATAGTATCGGTTGGCTCACACTGACTAATAATTCAACACAATTGGACGTAATTATAAAAGCTTGCATTTTTATGTATACCATTAGTATTTAAGCCATCAAACAGACATAGGAAAATGATAAATCAGGGCCTCATTTACGGAAATAATATAACTTGGCTTAAAAAAACACCCAAAAAATATGTGTAGGTATTCGTTTTATAGTAGATATGGTATTGCACAACACGTTACAATAACAGATGTTTCATAATAATTCCTTTCACATGTAATTTTATTATTGTTAGATGTAGTAACATAAACATGAATCTATATCGATGCACATATTGTAACTGTCAAAATTTACCCATTGTTTTGTAAATTTCCACCTTTTGGTATACCTGAAATAAATGGTAACTCAATCGTTAATGTTTGAAATGTCAAACTACTCCTAAATTGTACTAAAAGAATGATAGATTTTATTGTTTGTATTATTATGTTCAATGCTTTGACATTTAATTTAACCTTCGATTGTATTACCTACTTTATTTCTGTTTGAGCTTTTATACTTTGTTTTTTACTTAAGTAATAGATAACCTTACTGTATAAATGATTTCAACTCAATTTTGTTTATCTCAAATATAGTGACATCGTTTTCCTAAAATTCCAAGCTTATTATCTTCATTATAAAAGACAGGATTTCAACCTGTTTTTAACAGAAAAAAGTAAAAACTTCTCATAAACAAAAACCTGTAAAGGTTGTATGGAAAAACGGTGTAAAGAAATGGAATAGCTATATAATGTAATCACAATGAAACTTAATGAATGTGCAACAATAATTATAGCAGAATAATATTATTGTTACTTTTCATGTGGTTATGTTTCTAGTGGAGCGATTCTCAGTTTGTTGTAAGAAACTGAGAAGATATATCACTTTGATTACAAATGGTGTAAAACAGTCCAATAAATGGGTTTGCTTCTAAATAGCCAGTAGAGTTTTGTTTGTTTAATCGCCATTTTAGTCCAACAACATCACCTTATTTAAAATATTTATTTTCACTTAAATCGTTTACAATATATCAATGAATTATATCCTTAAATAGAAATTATCAGCCTACATTTTAAATGTTGAGGTATTATTAAATTATATTTTTCTGAAACAGTGGCAACAAAACTAAAAACAGACCAAACCAACTTCAAGTCATGTGATAAGTGAATACAGTAAATATTTTTTGCACCACTTTCAAAACTATACAAATTTGATTCTGGATTAATTAGCTTCTGTGAATTGTGTTGTGAATGATAAAAGTTCTATATATTGTGTCACCTTACTACATCCAAACAGAATAAATTGTTCATAAAATTAAGACACTCGCTGTTGAATTCATTGGCTTTTCTATTGGAACTGTTCAGCAATCATGTGACGGAGGAAAATCTTATTATATATTTGTAATAAGTATTGTCATCGTTGTATGTATGTATGAAAATCATTATACTTTTATTAGGAGCATGATTACAACTTTTCATGAATCATAATAATTGCACCACATTATCCATGTATCTAGGAAATGCACTCCACTCAAATTGACTGTTATTTGTATGTAAATAATATAATAATAGTGAAAAATTAAAACAAAATTTGTTATTATAATTGTTAGAATGAGCTTTTGTACTCAAATTTTGCTAAAAAAATAGTTAAGCTATAGAATATAACATATTATATTATATCTGGTTATGAAAATGTGTCGAAAGAATATTTAGATGGTGAGTTTTTTATGGATTTAATTGTTTTCTTTTTGTAGTGGTTGAGTGATTCATCAGCAACATTTTGTTTTGAATGATCCTAATGAATCTATTTCACACATGAAATTGAGGAATTTACAATTCACAATTAATAATTATGTCAACCTAACCTAAAAGACTAAGTAATCAATCAATCAATCGTAATATAATAAATCATATAACTGTTGATTGAACAGTTCTTTACAAGAATAATTGGCAAATCTGTTATTTCTTTCATGTAACAATTCTACCAACATGCTTCAATTCCCGATAAGATACAATATATTGTAATAATGGGCAATAAATAACAAGTTATTGCGCCATTTTGTTTCAAAATGACGTTGTATTTTTTTTTTTCATTTTCGTTTCTTTATTTTGGATAATTTAACCTTGAAATGTATATTACTTCTTTTATTGTGTTACTTAGTTCATATTTTTTTTTATCACCTATAACATTCACAATTAGTACCACCAAATTATTGAATGCACTGGAATAAATTAATTGTCTATATTCTTCAAGATCGATTCACTTTACAGAAATATAGCGTAAAGTACATGAAACAACAAACATTTGTTAATACATCGAGTATATTTTTACTTACATAAAACAGGTTGCGCCTCCACGACAGAGTGAGAGATTCATTCTGTATGCAACGTTCATTAACTGTAGATATGAAGCCTCTTTAAGACAGTATATTAACAAATATGTTTATTATTTGAAAAACATAACAACAACAGTATCTTTTCATATGTTTATTGTCAGCTTAAATTAAAAAATATGAACTCATGTTTGAAAAAAATATTGAGAAGGTAAATGTAAATCATCAAAATGTATACAGCACTGAATTTTATGAAGTAACATTTCGAATTAATTCAGTACTGTATTAAATTCAAAGAAATCTATCAAATATTGATTATATCATTTATTAATTATCACTTCCCTCAACATTTTCCTATATGGATACGTATTTTTTAAGTTAAACTGATGATATGCTACAAAATAACTGATAATAACCGTTTCTTTACACATCATAAATAGTTTTTATTACTTTTATTTTATTATGTGTACCCCTTTTCACAGTTATTGTTAATGCCTTGTTAGTATTTTGTAGTATTTTTGTACAATATAAAAAAAATAAATTACAAAGATTATATCAAATATTTTATTGCATCATATTACAGCAGGATCCACACACTTATATGAATGTGCATATATTAGAGAGCATAGCTTGAAGGAAACATAATTTAATTTAATAATAAATTAAAGGATTGCGCATCATTTACTATCTAACTTTCCTTGGTTCATATTTTTTTAGGAATGTTTGAGTGTTGCTATACCTTATTATGTTGTAGTAGACAAATCATATGGGTACCTCTTAATATAGGTAAAATATATTCAAGACACAAATGTATATCACCCTATCGAATTTAGTTTCTAGCTGGTGTAAACAATCAAGCGTCCCTCCAACTTTTACAAAAAAAAATAATATTATTTGACTGAGGAGTTTGAACAAAATTAGCTTGCAGTAAAAATGTTCATATATTTCTTAAGGAATAAGAAAACACATAATCTAGATCAGTGATTACCAAAGTGGTTCCTACTTGTGACCGCTGAGGGGTTCTGTGGCAAATAAAAAATAATTTGGGGGTGCATGGACAATGTCAGGAAGTCCCCGAAAGGTTTAATAGAAAAAAATATCTGAGACACATTTTCATTATTATGAAAGTTGAAATAAATAAATAGGTAGAAATTTGTTGAGTGTTGGACGCTTTTGCAAGCAGACCTACAAACTAATACAGGAGCAATTTATTGAATTATCCACAAATGTGGAATGGAAAACAATGTTTGAATAAGGATATCACAAATTCTGGTTACAAAAACAGATATCAGTTCTATATCCTCCATTATGGGTCACTGTACAGAGGCTATTGATTGCTTTCCCGTCTTCCTATTTAATGGAACGTGGATTTAGTGCAGTTATGAACCTCATCATACTTTACACGTAAAAAATATATATAAATAAAACATGTTGATATCACCATTTACCATTCAAGACATCAAAATTAAATTGTATACTTTTTCTTATTTGCAGTTACGTAGAATTACTTTACTTGGGGGTTCATGGTCAGGTTTTTGCTCTAAGAAGGGGTGGGCTCCATGTAATAATAATAAGTTTAGAAACCACTAGTCTAGGTAGAAGGAGAATTTTAGAAAACAAAAAGCTTTCCAGTTTTTCCGTAAAATTACTTCGTAATAACAAATTTTACCAACAGTGTATCATTTTTCATTTTAAAAAACAGAGTGGCACTGTCGCCTGTCACATTCAAGCTGCCAATGTTGACTCATTAAACAACTATTCTGAACCTGTATCAGCTGTCATCTGTTTGCCACCATTAGCTCTTTAAAATGTTTGAACTGCAAAATCAATATTCAGCAATGTAGTTTCCCGCAAGATGACCTTGGTTAAAGCAAGGCAAAAGGGTTTCAAAGGCCCATAAATTAACTGAATTATACTGTCTGGAAAATGAAAATAATTTCACAGCACAGCAAGGTTGGCTTTGAATTTATTTACTTTCTTATTAAAATCATGTCAGAAATAATTTGTTTTGAAATTCGAAAATGATTGACAGTGTTGAATTATTTTTGACATTTAATTAAATTGGACATAAAAAAATCAACTTTCCATAAAATCTTGTTATCTCTTTAAGTTTAAAATAAATAAACGTCTCATTGATTATTACTCAAAAACAGGGCTGTGGGAGTTGTTGCTTAATAACACTCTGGACAGAGGTGGAGTCTTCAAAAATCAGCTGACACATTTTTTATTTTTGTTATTTTCTTTTACAAATACTCACTGACAAATATTAACAACATGCATATATACAGTGGAACCCCTTTTTCTTCGTTTCTCAAGGGACCCTAATAAAAAAAAATAGTAGATTCGGGAAAGTCTTAAATTATTATCAATCTCTCAGTAAGACTCCTAACATTCTTCATTGGAGGCATTTCAGTTGCAAGTCATAATTCACAATGCAAAAATGATTACTAATGACTCATCGAGACAGCTGAATAGTCTGTACATAGGTGCTCAGTAGGTGAGTCATCAGCGGAATCATGAATCTGAGAACGATAAATCAGGGCTCCACCGTATTAATAAACATACGCATTTGAATTGTTCTTTGTTTAACAAAAATTCAATGTTTGCTCATATCAACAAATTCCAGAGTGGCACCATCTCTTTTTTCAACTTCAAAGTTTGAGTCGTAAAATAAACTTGAGTAAACTTAAGAATCATCATAGTAGATTGTTCATTTTTGATTTCCTTCCGAGTGTGAAAATCGTCTAGCATATTATGTAAATGAATTACGTAATACATGTAAACTATCTGTCTTGTATACTTAGTTTATTTAATACAGTTTACATGTGAGGACTTATGGCAACCATCTTGAATTGTCCTACACTACCAGCAATAATTTTTCATTTCATGAATAACCCTTTTGTGATTTCAGAATTATATCCAAGCAAAACTTTTTTTACGTAGAGATGTTTTGACTGTTAATTCGTAGTAGAAAGGCATTATATTTTAAAAATACAAGGTGTATGTAATTATTATAGGAAGGTAAAAGATTTTGTGGTAAAAAGTGCCGGAGGATACTGTTTAATGTCAATAAAGATTCGGTAGTTTCAAGGTATCACGGAATATTCCGTATGCCGCAACCTGTAGCTCCAAAAAAATTCAAAACAAATTCTGAGGATTTCGTCTATAGTATGGCGCATTCTACAACCATGTATTAATGAATTTGAATGAGCAACGGGGAGTTTGTGTGTGTATCCTATATGTTGAAACACCTAACAGATGCCACTAAATGTGAAATGATTGTATATATTTATTCTTTCATCGAATTGCATCCCGTCAAAACCCACAATGCTATTATAGTTGTAAAATCACTGGTGATTTTAATAGTAGTTGGAAAGCGACAATTCGCCACCATGTTAATGCGTTGTTTACAAAATAAGGATTAAGGCGATTCTCGAAATTTTAACTCAGGTATCAGTGTGGATCCTAGACTTATAATATTTTATCTCGTAAATAATGTTTGTCGTATTTGTATCTTCTATATAAACGTTACACACTGTTCACTGTCTGTCAGTTCGAGTTCATTCGTGCGCTCGAATGCCTGAAGATGCCGAAAGGCGAAACCCAGGTCGTTAGTGACATAATACATGGAAGTCTACAAAATCTCAATAACTCAAATTTGATATTGAATTTCCATCAAGCACCCTCAGTCGATGTCTTAAATTATATGTATTAATGAGTTGATCTCATACTCACATGCACTTTCGTGGTGTTTACTTATTGTCAGCTGCGCAGGATACATTTCATAAAATAACAATTCAATATTTTGAAAAATTATCACCTTTATTCTGTTCATTGCTAGTTGATTGGTCCATTGAAAATGTATCCATTTCACAAACATTGGATAATTTATACGGTAAAATTGCATTTTGCTTAAAAAACAAACTATTTATTTTCGTGTACCCACAAAAATATCCAAATTAATACAGACACTCAATAATAATGTATTTTATTTTAATTATGAACATAAATAACCGTTTCAAAAATAAACAAAGATGTTTCATCATGTTCTGTTTAATCTTACAAAACAGAATTTTTAGGAAGACAGTTAATAAAAATAAACTAAATATAGTTTAATGAAATGTTATTGTTTAGTTTAGTAACTCAAAATCTAAATAATATAATGTAATATAAATATCTTCGAATATATAACCAGCATCGACTTAAAATCTTTTTTTTCTTATTCATAAAAACGTATCCTCCTATTTTATATAAAGGATGATTTCGAAAATGTATTACACAATTTCTTTTATTTTAATATTATAGGGAATAAAAAAAACTAATACTACTATTCATTATAAAGGCTCCTTTCCTATGTACATCAGCGACTATATTATATTATATTACAATACACAATTGATTATAACAGTTTATACATTTAAATGACTAATATATAAATATCTCAACCTTATTACAAAATCTTTGATATATATGACAGCGAATCGTCAGGGTAACTACAGTTTTATTCAAAATGGTTTTATCTATTAAAAAATTACTCAAACACTTAATAACAATATCTTTCTTTGGATAAATAATAAAATCTCTTTTAATGAAATATACATCTTTTATATTATAATAGTTTACATTTTTTATATTAGCCTTGAACCAATGATGTCTGCTTTGCAATTGACGCGAGACATGCAATGGCTATTTTTGTATTATATATACTATGACAATAAAATATTTATTTTGTAATCTTTACACAAACAAGGCTCTTCAATTGCACGTATATCATTAATTTTATTAAATTTTTGCAGTGACTTGCCATCCAAAACAAGAAACATCAAAAGACAACCAGGTAGTTTCTGTCTTTTTCCTTTTAATACTTGGTGTATGAGGAAGAAATGTTATGTATGGGTTTTTTTAATAATTTTTGCTAGCATATTTTTAATACCAAAGGAGATCATAAGACTTAAACACCTCTTTATAGAATGTGAATTTTGATAACAGACATTAAAATGTTCTGTTACAAGAAAAATACCTGGATGAAAATAAATTATTGTTTGTGAACAAGTTTGAAACAAGTGTGCGTGACGAGGTACAAAATATATATTTCGAACTATTGGATTCATTTTTAAGCGTAGAGCTTTTCTTATGATTGACATCTATCATATTGGAATATGATGGAAATCCAATGATAGGTGAAATGAACTTGATTTATATCTATCGACAATCAATAATTTCGACACCCATAAAAATTCTTTCTTTTACTACTAAATGGTAATAAAGAATGCTTCTTTTAGTTATTTTTGATGCCAACATTTCCCCACGCTATATTCAACTCACAGGTGGTCAAGTCGACATTGTTTTTCATAAAAAATACACCCATTACGGTAATATTTTTTATGATCAGTACTGAATCAATTCTTGAGTCTTAGAAAAAATACAATACATTAATATCTACTCCTCGCATACAAACTGCGAACAGTATTGCATACAATTATGTGTGGAAATCATTTCAACATTGTGATATTAATATCATTGACTTGTAGAATCCAACGAGGACTGTGCATGCATTCCATTTAAATACTTCAATTCCCTCAAATTTATTGGTCTTTGTTACAGAATTATATGATGATCTGTGACAAAAATACCGGGGGGAAGGTTGTATAAATTGTCACATCACAAAAACAAACAAAATATAAACTTTCTGTTTCTCACAATAAGACGTTTTTATGTTAAGCTTTTTGAAGAGGGGCCAATCAAAATTCAGCCAAGGAATTTGAATAATTTGTGACGAAATTTGACATTGGGAGAAGGGAAGGTCAAAAAATACGACATCTTATAAAACACAAACATCAATGCCATGGCATTTTCAGTCTTCTAAATTTCATCAATTTTGACATATTGAATAATATTGTCCAAGAATATTGGAAAAAATTCTTTAACATTAATCATTTGCTCCCATTTTCATTGATCTACAAAATATAACTGTATTTCAAATTTCTCAATAGGTTTTCTACACACTTAAGTGCAAGGCAACAAGAGTTGGGCAGTTACTCATACAACTCTGGTGGCTAAAGAAAACGACTTTTGATACACTTGGCGTTTGCTACGTCTCTGGATAATGCCGTTTAAAACTAATTGATGTGAAAGCAGCATTGGGTGGAGAAGGTAGACTAATTCAGCTCACAAAATTCATCATTGTTGACAAAACTGCGTATTTACTTTTTGTAGGAATTTTGGGTACTTGAAATATTGCATTTTGTCAATACAGGTTATAAAGCCTGAGAAAGTGTAAGAATATTTTTTAAAAACAAATCATGCTAATTGGAAACTGTCATTGTTTTTTATGACCAATGAATAACCACAGAACTGACACTGAATTCCATAAAAAATCATTTAACCTGAATAAGCTCTTCAGAAAAATTGTATACAGAGCCTTTTTGAGTACTGAAAATAAATGAGTATTAGGTAAATAATAATTAAATATTGTTTACGGATTATTCTTGGAGAAAAGATATAATAGGAAATACTTAAAATACAATAGTTTTTTTGATATCTTCTATTGAATTCGCTTATTTTTTTTTAGCAACTCAACTTGGTAATCCATTACAACATAATCATTCTGAACTAAACAGTCTTTAATTGACTTATTAAAAGCACCAGCTTCATGCAGTGAAAACATACATATTTTCAATTTCAAATTTTCATAATTCAAATAAAAAATCTTCCTATTTTCAATATCAAACATAAAAAGTATGTCATAATTTTTTATGAAACAGTGACATTTTTATGGATAAAACATACTTTTGAATTGCTCAATTCGCCGCTAAATTCTCTCTATAAAAAATGAGTTCTTGAAGGTTAAGTCTTGACGATTTCGGACGATGGTCCAAAAAAAGACAAACTGCAATATCAATAGATGCAATACATGCATACACATAGAGGACTCGATATCCTTTGATGACGTAATATTTTATTACGGTACACTTTTAATACACTGGATATTATCACGTTTAAAACACACTCGGCTCGAGCACAATCTCAGAATACCACCTAAGAATGCCACCTAAGAATGCTACATTTCCTTACAGGGGTAACTTTCTAAATCTCACTGCACTATTCAGCGCTGGGATGGAGCGAGCGTCGTCGGCAAACACCGAGAAAAAGCACAAAACTTATTATTTTCCCTATTCTCACAGTAAATTTGGGGAATAATGATGTTACTATTTCCGTCGACCTTCTTCCTTGAATATCCTTTCGTAGTCGGCGAGGAATGTCTCTATGACTTGGTTCTGCTGCAAACAATCAACGGCGATGTTGTGGGCAGCTTCAGACGGAGCCCAAAGCAGGGTGGGACCAAGTACTATCGCCAGATTTGCCACGTGCATTCTGTTCTTATCCTTGCGGTCTGTTACCCTGAGGAAATAAAATAAAAGATGAGTATATCATATGTGAATCGTCAAAGTTGACCAGTCCGTGGTGCAGTGGTCAACGTAGTCGGCTTCGGTTACAAATCTCACAAACAGTTTCATAAATTGATTTATGGATTTTTATTTGAAGGCATGGTTGTTTGTAATGTTGAAAATTCTATACCACAAATCCGATCCTAAAATGGGGCATTGTGAGAGTGATTAGCTTACCATTAGTCCTGTCTTACCCCTATTCCTCTACCCATACACTCTTTAAAAATGAGACGTTGAGTAATTGAGTAAAAAGCAGCTCTCGTAGCAAAACCTTTTTTGGGATATCTCAATTAGAAGTCCATATGCTCCACATTGGGAGCGGACGTTGTTTTTAAAAAAGTTTCTATGGATACTTGAATTGACATAACAATAAAATTATTTGATATTAAAAAAAGAAATTACCTCAGTAAATGTTTGAGTAGAAACATGAGTGTTTGTTTATTACAATCGGGGAGGCTGTGGACGATTTCTCTAAACTCCTTTATCTTTGACTCGTACACTCGATTAGCTGTAAGCAATGAAGAAAGATTTTTTTTTAATTTAAAACATCGACTGAGGGTGCTTGATGGAATTACAATATAAAATTTGAATTGTTGAGATTTTGTATATTTCCATGTATTTTGTCACTAACCACCCGGGTTTTGCCTTTCGGCATCACTCGAACTGACAGTTATTTCTTATGTTTACGTTATAATATTAGGAGACTTATAATATTGATCTAAATTAAACTCATTGGTTTTTAAGGATGTGCATCATGTTTCAACCATAAGGGCCTAAGCACTAAATCACTTACCGCTTGCGTCTAAGGCCCTCTGGAAAAGTCTGTAAGGTATCAAAGGCTCTTTGAGTTCCCTGAAGAACAATTTCAAAGCGCCCGTCAGAACATGGACGTCCACCTCCTTGTCCAGTATTGACATATTATTTTGGTCCACCTGTAATGAAGATAATAAGTAAGTCAAATTTTATTTCCTATGGATTCGGCGGTAACTTTGTGGAAATTCATTTTTAATGTAAAATTAAAATTGAATTTCATGCATCTTCAGACTAACCATATCGCAAGGTTATTTATTTCAAACGTAAACAATGATTCAAAATCTCTTACACAAAAAATAATCTTAATAAAAATGAATGTAAGAATTAGAATCATACCTTTGAAATAAATAACCTTGCGATATGGTTAGCCTGAAGATGCTTCTTAAAGAGGCAAAACGCGTCACGTTAGTGATAAAACAAATGGAATAACAAAGTTATCAATTTTAATTTTATATTAAAGTCAAATTTTTACTATTCTGCAGATTTTCTTGATAGATTAAAATATCACATTTATAAATCATTTCAAAAGAACTTCTATACGGTCAGATTTCTTTAATAAAAATAATAATACATTCTGCATGGAATGGAATTAAAGTAACTTAGAACCCATCCATCGGATTGTGAGCCAGTTAATTACTTTACCCAACGTCTTTGTGACAATTGCATCATCACAGAATAAGAAAATTTGTTAAACTTTATGCAAATAAGGAGATTTTCGTTTTATTTTTTGAGTGACTTTTTATGCAACCATGTATTTCCAATTTAGACCAAAAGACAACTCACTTCAGTAGAAAGATATTTAACTAATGATTCCAAGTCAGTCAATTAATCTCCCTTTTTGAGTGAAAGATCATAATAATGATGTCAGGAGGAGTTTTGTAGCAATTGCTCTCTTTCTCTACACTACTATGTATTTTCAAGATTGAGTGAAATAACAAGTAATGGAAGAATCACTGACGCTGTGAGTTACTGTATATTTTAATTGATCGATGTGTTCTTCTCACCTCCAATCTGATCTTCTGAACCTGGCTCAAATTTCCGCTGGCCCTGTACAGTCCGTCCGAAGTCATGTTCTCCTCGGTGGACTCGATGACTGCGACGCATCTCGTCACAAACTCCGGTATTCGAGGGTCCGTCTTCGGGCAGACTTCTTCCAGGGACTGGCCGAAAACAGGTTCATCTATGAAGGTAATGAATAGTTATTAATACAATCGACGAAACTTGACTAAATAAGAATACTTATAGAATTATACCTCGGACCATATTTACAATATAGTAAAGTTCAAAAAATAGTGTTAGATGAATATGTTATACCATGAATTTTACGTAAACTGGTCGTGGAATGTTTCTTTCAAATAATGAAAAGATGGGTGGATGAGGTTTTTAGAATGGTTGTTAATAAAGCTGATCGTAATAGAAGAAACGTTGAGAAGATCGCGAACACGGTGTTTTGGGTATATATTAATATTTAATGTAAAAATCAATAAATTAAAATTTACAGATGGGAATCCGTACCCACCGCAATTTTTATTTCAAAGAAGAGGGTGGTTTAAATATCAGTCCTTGGGAGCTCTGAATTGAGCCAATGGTGTGATTATTAAATTCAGTTATTGCGTGAAAGAAAGACGGCTGCATACACAAAGTGGGTGGGTTGTCGTGGATCAACCAACCTTACTGTGTATATTAGAAGAAACATATAAATAAAACGTTTGGCAGCGACTGGCTTGTATTATTCTATTCAAAAAAGCTGGAATGTTTAAGAAAAATCTAATATACTAATGCCTTCGGGCGAAATTTCAAGTTCATGCGAATTCAAATATAAATGCTTAATATTGCATATTCTTTGTTTGATTTCATACTTTTCTTGACTTATCGGCGAAATTTCTAGAGCAGCAAACAATACTAGGGTTGAGAAAATGTTTGACAGTATACAATATTAATAATGCGCTTTGTGCCTGAGGGATATTAAAAAATTTTTACTCTCAAAAATGACATTTGTTTGTAGATAGGAAAATAACGTATTTTATTTAAATCACATCGATCTTTACAGTGATATATATTACATAATATCATTTTCTGCACGAAGAACTTCTTTCAATACATCAAATAGGATAATAATATCTAGTACAAAAACGTAATAACATCGAAAATAGTGTACAAAGAAAAATATTCTTGTAGTATAGGTTAAGTCCAGTCTTATACATGTGGTCGATAAAGGAACTGAAAATATTAAACTTTACTTCCTGTGGGAGACGGCCACTTTGCTGGTCTTTGCAGTGGCGGACTGGCTCTAAAAATATTGGTTGCCAATGGAGTCAATGGGGGCCCCTACCCTATATACTAATTCTTATGTACTGCACTAATAATTAATTGATAATTACAAACAGCTAAAACAGACATAGAGAATAAGTTTGTAACCGTGCTGAGGTGATAGTTCTTTGTGTATATCGTAAGAGAACATATTTATTTGTATTTATGAAATACCCAAAGTGCTTTATCGTATATATTTTTAAACACGTAAAATGAAATAGTTAAAAAAATATTTGATTTTACTGAGGGACACTAACATACAGCGGGGCCCACTTGCCATCGGGCAACCTGTTTAAATTTACATATAAGTGGACAAACGAATGTTTATTTTGCATTCAGTATCATTTTTGTTAACCGTTTATTTAATATTATCATTGACAAAACCCATTTACGAAACGTACTGGAATGTTTCAATTTTGAAACAATTCTACCTTCTCGTGTTTACTTTCGCGGACTATAATAATCAAAACCAATCCATCTGCTATATTATATGAATGTACGATAAAACAGACAGTTGTTTAAATCGTTTAGATGGCGTTATATGTACAAACTTTGCAAAATTAGTATAATAATCCTTAACATTTTACGTCTATGGAAATTCGGAAAACTGGGCAAAATGTATCGTCACATTAAACAAGTCAATCCATATAAATCTTGATTGCAAACCAATTTATCGGATTGTCTTCTTTGACTGTTCGTTGAATGGCAGACAGTTCTTATCTGATTTTGAGTTGGGTTGCTAATGGTAAGTCTATGACCTTTGAATGACATATGATTAATTTATATGTCAATAATCTTCTAGTCCCATGACATCATGTTTCCATACATACAATACCAAGATAGGTTTTCAATCAAATTTAAGCTCAAATCCCTTGATGAAAATTACGTATATTATTTTCTATTATCAATTTACTATTGGGAAGTATAATTTAAAAATCATTCATATGAAACATTAATTAAACGTGTTATCTTTGTTGAAGGCGTATTCTCATTTAGTAGTTGTTACTAGGTCAGTAATTATGACGTCATGCCTAAAAAAGGTAGGGTTTGCACCATACATAAACCCAATTTTTCTGAGTATTAAATATTTTGTAAGAATATTATACGGTAGGTGTTTAAAATAATTGTGTATTTGGGGCGAGAATAAAATAATTTTCTATCAAATTTGAAGGCGGCGAGAATACAAATTAAATTATACAAAAATGTGTCTTAAAATGTCCAAATTAATCCGTAGCTTTCCATACAAGGCTTCATTTTAATGTTACAGTTTTTTTTTACAACTTCTCAATTTATTCCCGATAAACGTGAAACTTTTGAGTGACTTACTTAACGTTGGTTGCTTGTATTTAAATTGTTTAAATATCAAAAATTGCCGAAGCGGTAGGAAAACAATCTATGTTCACAAAATTTACGATAAAATTCGGGATTCATACTCTGAACAGCAGCATTGTTAGCGAGAACTTCTATCATTGTATCCAGACACTATAGATATCCGTATGTAATATATTTTTAAATTACCATCGATCATGTCATTTGGAGCGCACTGTAAATTGAGTGAACATCTACTTTCCAATTTAAGAATCAATTCATATACAATATTTTTCGATCAGTCCGTCTTTTAGGAGTTTATAAAATACAGCCCTAAATAAATAAAATATGCATGAAAATGGATAGTACAGAAGAGACATGGGCTGGGCTTAAGATTAGGTATAGGCAAATAAAGGCAGAGTTGAAGCACAACACCACTCACTGTCATATTACATGTAATATGCAATACAACTGAAAGACCCAATCTTCGATAAACAACGACTGAGGAAATGAAAATAATGCCGGTCATTTTTACTTTAGTTGTCGATTTCTTTAGTTTTTAATTCAAGATTTGTAACATAGTTACTGATATTACATTTATAAAAAATATTGTCGGAAACGTCGGTAGCTATTTCGACATCATACAACTGTCTAAGCTCTACGTCGTAGGCATCGTAGACGTTACTACGACAAATAGATGCTTCGCTCTTTTATGAAGCACCCTCATACTAATTTTTATTAAAAATGTATTCGCTTCAAGTTATTGATCTTTTAGAGTATAATTATTCGATTAATATACCAGATAAAAACTATTGTAGAAAACAAAGGGTAGATTTCGGCTTCCAATGTAGTGCATATCACCTCCAAAGGGAATGGGTAGTTTATAATAAAGATTGTTTTAACGAAACCTCTTGCGAGTCCATTTTCAAATAATATTATGGCACAATTGCTAGACACATTCGTTAGTTACATTGAATGGGATAAAGAGGGCTTAAAACGGCCATTCTCTTTGTATAGAAAATCATATAAATTCTAAATCGAACTCGAACTGACTCAGCAGACGTCAGTTCCTGAATTTGAATTTTCCCACTCTAAAGCTTTATTAGGCACGCTATCAATGAAACGATGCTATTGGTCAATTTAATTAATACCCAAACAAAAAACCTTACAGCATTATACAGACGATTTATTCGGGATCGTAGCCATCCAAAATACGTAGATTCCTCGCATTGCAGCGCACGTAATATCACGTTTCTTTTGAGCCCTATCCATATGTAGATCGGAAAACATAGCGGTCCCGAAATCAATAAATAGCATTTCCCCGCTCGGGTAATCGATGATTACGATATCGTTTTGTGCTCGCAGCGACGATTTAAATGCCAAAACGGCGATTTGTGAGCACGCGATATGAAAATCTTCCACTTTGATCGCTTCCCATTTCACCGAAGGGTCAAACGGTTATGCGATGGACATTTTTCATTTTATTTATGCTCTACATTAAATATGTATGTATAAATATACTTCACCGGTCTATTTGAAATGACAATTTTAATAGAACAAAAACTTAACACATTGGTCAAACTATGTTTTTAGTTACTTTGTGTGACATATTTATGTACAGTTGTTTGAGAAACGTCAACTGACTGATATAGTCGTAAAAAAATATCTATTTCATATTTTGGTATTGATTTTGATGAATGAACAGGGAGTCTACTTGATTGCGTACTATATAATAGAGATGGACTATAATTTTTCTTGAGAAAATGATTATTTATTTATTTTCGGTATCTAATAGTGACACTTATTTCCTTATTTCAATGTATCCTCAGGCTGTTAATATGTTTTTAAAAATATCTGTTTTGCATTAAAGTCGACAATATTTAATTTGGATTATTGAGATTTTGTACACTTCCATGTATTTTGTCATTTTGTCAGCGCACGAATGGACTCGAACTGACATCTCTCGACAGCGCTCGAATGCCTGAAGATGCCGAAAGGCGAAACCCGGGTCGTTAGTGACAAAATACATGGAAGTGTACAAAATCTCAATAATCCAAATTTGATACTGAAATTCCATCAAGCACCCACAGTCGATGTCTTAAATTAAATTATATCGACAATATTTCTTAAGCAAAACTATAGCGTTTGCTTAGACCAGGAATTCCCAAGATATATTCTGCTTAAAGCGAATAAGTTTACCGTGAAAAAATATCAAAATTAATATGAAATAAGAATTCAACATATTAATATTGAGCAAGATATTAAAATAATATGTAATCCGAGGATCTGTTTTTATCTACTAACTCTACAAATAACCAAGACGTTCTTTCGTCGGAAAATTTCCATAATACCTGATTTAGAGTAACAATATACAAAAACAAGCGAACCAGTTGCTACGAAGTAAAGAATAACACCGAATAGTGCCAACCTGTTTCGTTTTCTTGTCACACGTGACGCCGACAAAATTATCGGGTGTCGAATCAAACCGTGCAAGAACAAACGTAAAAAATTTAATGCACATTACAAAAAAATTTTGAAAACTCAAAAGCATCTCAAAAAAAAATCGAAATCAATAATTTAACATTACTATGCTATTTTAACATGTAGGACGTCCATAATTATGAAAATTATAAATTAAACTGATCATTACATAAATGCCAGCAAATTTCGCACTAAACGATTTTCATTTTAAATATGGGCATACTCATATTTTTGATAAGAAAATCTTTTAAAAAAAAAAAAAAACAATCTTTTTCGCCGAACGCTCTAATTGTCAATTTTAAGAGAGAAGAAAATGTTCTGATTTTTATATTCGATAGCATATAACTATCTCTTTTGATTAATATTTAATTAAAAAGTCAAAAAAAAAAAACACTTTTTAAGCACGCCACTGGAGCCCTATTCATGCTATATATTATGGTGAACAGTTAGTGGAATGGTAAAATAATGAATACCTTAATCAATTGGGAAGTTTACAGAAGTCTAGTTAGCTATTTTTTATCAATTACACGAACGTTCGTAAAAAAACCAGTTAACAGTTTTTTTCATTAATACCTATTCACTATTTACGAATGTGAACATTTTTAGTCACTCATAATAAAACGTTTATTGATAAACACTTTTATTTTATCTAGACTGAGGTAAATAAATATGTTATTTATGCATAGTATACTTTTTTTAAAATTAAAAACAGCATAAAAAACCAATTTCGTGAAAATGGATATTTTTATTATTCTTTATAAAAATATTTGGTGCTACAGCTAATAATTGACAATGCGTCAAATATTTTATAATTTTAAGCATGGAGAAAACTGGATGAGATTATTTTAAGTCATTCGAGATCATCTCTAGGTGAAATGACATCACAAACACCCATGTCCAAGATCTCACATTTAAATTTGTTATTGAACTGGACTCCAGCTCAGTCCGTTCTAATTCGCTAGGGTAAATTTTTACCACTTAACCGCAGAGATTAATGTGTCGATTTGAAAAAATGTTAGCCATCACCCAAATATTATGTTTGAATACTTAAATACTACAAACCTAACGTTATGCTATTAAATTGTGCAATAATTATAGATATAAAACATTCAATACATATAAGTTTATAATTTTTATAAATATACTATACCCATGAACCACAAATAAAACAAAACTACGATTATTATAATGAATGGAAAGCATGCAATAATGGTGTGAGTCATGCAAGAGATTTGTGAGTGAGTTGGGACAATAACGATGCGGGATCAGGGCTTATTAATACGGTTCAATATCCCCACCTTTGTAGATGCCCTTTTTCACCAAGGACTCCATTGTGGGCCTCCGTACAAAGAACTTCTTCAATTTGGACCTGATTTTTGTTTGCTCCGTTGAATCGCTTAAGTCCTCCATGCTACTCTCGGGGACTGCAAATCAGGAGGAATAATCTATGATTCAGACACAAGGCACATTGGAACCTCAACCCAGTGGTGGCCACATGTGGAAATTGTTGCAATTTAAAATCATGCATTGGAATTAATTGCGAAGAATTTAACGATGGGTCATTTCAATACTGTGGCTTATTCAAACAATACTGTCACATTTCTTTTCATTGATTTATACTGCAATATTCTATTGAAAACGGATAGTTTGAATGAATATTTACGGAAAACTGATTGTAGAAAATTGAAAGCAGAGGCTTACCCACGCGGAAAACTAAAATTTCAGTTGTACGCGCGGTCAGTTATCCTCGTGGTAAATTCTCAGATAACAATTATTTGACGACTCTAAAATGATGGTAAGCCATTATGTTTATTTTGAGTAAATACAAAACTATTGTCACAAACCAAGTAATCCTCTTGGTCTATGTGGTCTAGTGGTAAGAGCTTTGCTCTAGCGATCAGATGGTCCTGTTCAAGTCCCAATAAGGTCAATAATCAGATTTAGATTTTTTCAATTTAAATGTTTTCATCGAGTTTATCTCGTATGATTTTCCAATTTTCAAAATATTTGGCGCATTGGCTGACAGCTGTAATGCCAGATATTTTTTTTTAATTACAAAATTAATAGTAAACTTTTCTTCCGAAAACGTATTTAACTAAAACATTAAAATATTATGTTTTGGTACTATCTTTTTCTTTTTTATCATTCTTCTAGGACCATTTTTTCATATCAACTGTGATCTTAGAAAACCTTAATTTTAATATGTATACCACTATTATATTGGAATTTAATCGTTAATTGATTTCAAATACATAACTCAAAAACTATTCCAACCCAATGCTTTATTTTGGTTCTCAAATTCAATTTAGTAAAAATTTATTTTCTATTTACGTTCAATTTAACACTTTTTTCTACTTCAACACGCACCAGTTTTTGAAATATGTAGCCATTTTCTAATCAAAATACCAAGAAGCTAATTCAGACGCAGGTGAATTGAAATTGCTAAAATAAGCCCACATTAGCTATTCCTGAAATAAATTCATAATTGTAAAGTTGTTATAAACCTCTGCGCCAATTCAAACATTTATTATTTTACGATAGAAAATATAATCAATAGCATAACTACAAAAAAAATATGTTTAGTCTTTTTGTGTGTGTTTTTATAGGACAAATCAGGCACAGCAATCAGTAATATATATAAAAATAGTTTATAATATTAAATATAACATATTCATTGAAAATTGGTCGTAGAAATTTCATCGCAATAACTTGTTTTTAAAACTTTCTTTTGCGGGTTTGCCCATTTACTTTAATATATTCGTGGGTGCAATTGTACATCAAACCTGCACTCCTCGACATTGTCAATCACACTTAGATGTCTTTTTTCCACGATTGATAGAGGTAATTTACCTGTGTTGGTAATGCATGGGATCAATTTTCCACAACCAATTTTCTGTACACGTTTAAAATAACACAATAATATGTCGGCAAGTAAAATATTTTAATAACAAGCCACAATGCAGTATTTATTAATTATTAGAAACAATTTTATGCATTTTTCATTCCGTGTTAATAACAAACAAATTTAATATTTTTTAATAGAATAGGCAAGTAGATATACAATTAGGAAAATTTAGATAATCATGCTTCTTCATAGTAAAAAAACTATATTTTTTTATTTGTGTATTTTCAAAAATAACACTAAAGGAAAAAAGCCTACAGCAGTGTTCCGTAACCTTTTCTCGCCGACGGCACACCTAAGCACTGCGTAAAATTTTGAGGCACATCGCAAGAACAAATGTGTAATTTTCATCTACAGAATTTACATTTACTGTTTTTTTTTTATTTCATGCATTTAGAATAACTATAACCAATTAAACCCCTTTAAACCTAGTTAGGTGGTTTTTAACCTTTTTGAGGTGATGGAAAACTTTTGATTTGATTTTCGAAAGAAAAATTATAAAAACTAAAAATTACGTATAGATAAAAAAATAATAAAGCTAGATTACATATACAAAAATAATTTATATACGTCATTGCTTATTTTCGTTAGTATTTTGTAGATTGCATGAAAGTTAATGTTGATTTTTTCCATTTCGAACGCAGTGCGCCGCCGCACACCTTACATCGTCTCGTGGCACACCGGTTGCGGAGCACTGGCCTAGAGTATGTTCAGCCCCCAATAAATCTGGGTATACCTAAATAAAATAAGCCGTAAAACAAATTCAAGGCTCAAGGTAGCCTGGTATCCTCGCTTCCATCAGTGTTATCGGTCGTGATAGTAAGACGGTGTTCACTATATTGGATAGTTTGAAACATTCAACATTTCATAATCTGTCTATCGCGCTTAAATCGTCAAGAATGAATTAATTGTTGACTACTTTATTATAAAAATATTAATAGCATAATAATCTATCTTGATAAATTTGACACATTTCAAACATATTTTGAGAATACGGTCACCGGAATCAGGTAAAAATTTTCACATGCCGCTTCAGTGGCCAATTCTTTGACTAAGTAACGAAACTACCACATCCCTTCAGTATTTAATAATAATTATTAAGAGTATGAATTGGACATACATTCAAAATTACAGTCATGTGTTCCGATCCAATAAGTGTTCCTTTTATGCCTAAAAAACGCACTTCTTCGATACACTGACATATTTTCGATTGTTCAATTTTAAACGCGATAGTTAAAAAACAAAAATATTACTATCACTCCTCGGACAATAATTATTATCATTTATATTTTCATCAAAATATCACAAATACACTTCCAACGAACGTCTACCACAAATGATAACATATATCTCAAACTTTGACCACAACGCTCTTTTATGTCCACCACAATTTATTTAGCATTCATTATAGGTATTTAAATATATTACATTTTAAAATCATGCTTATTGTCCAAATTATATTTGTATTATTTTGTGTAACTTAAAACGATGTCTCACGCATTGCAGATAAAAACTTACTGAATATAACGATTAATTTTATCTAATGACAAACGTTATCCTTTTGACAATTGGATAAGAAGGAAATATCGCATATCCTTATCAACTGCGGTGGCATAAGTGCATTGAGTCGTCATTGTAATATCAAAATCATGTAATAATATAAAAAAAATATTTTGGTGTAGTTAACTAGAGTAGAACTGGGATTGACTTTTTGATGCGCTTTAAATACTTGAAACGCAGAAAATTTATCTGTTTTATATAATACTATTACCCGGCATGCGTTGCAACTCAAAGGAAGAAAGGGTTTGTGTTTTAATTCGTTTATTGAAGTGCTTTTGGATAAGAAGTCTGCACGGGCCGAAATTTCATAAAATAACCCGGTCCGAGCCCGAGTCTCAATATCACACTTGTTGCCCAAACCCGACCCAAAGCCCAGATATATTCTTCTCAGCCCGAAAAAGGCCTGTAATTCATTTATTCTGTTCAAACAATATATATTACTGTTTCCATATTTCCAACGATATTCTTAGCACATGTGAAACAAATTATTTAAGTTATTGAAGACTATTGCCTTATGGCTGACTCATGACCCGGACACAGTGCGAAACATTTTTCTTAAATTTTAATTCCTTACCCGGGCCCACCCCGAGCTCGAATCTGAATTGTCTTTACTCACCCGAAAGGTAAAGGTCCGCGGGTCAAGCCCGGGCTCATGCAGACCTCTATTTTCCGCCTGGTTCAAAGATGTGACTAGTTGTACGAATTTGATCCTTTTTTTAGGTTTTGTTTTTTAGATTATTATTTTATTTCTTCAGAAATAAACAAATCTTCATTTATATATATATATATATATATATATATATATAAATTATAGCACATGCGAAAGAGTAGAGTCATAATTCGGCCTCTGTGGTCTAGTGATAACAGCTTTACCCTAGCGGTAAGATTGGTCTGGTCCCGGCAAGGTCGATATCAAATTTATATTTGAGATCTTGACATGAGTGTTTGTGACCTAATTTCTTCCCGCGTTGATCTCGAGTAAATATTTTATTTATAAACAAACATTAAGCATGATAAAGAAATAATCACAAAAAAATGGCTAAAAAATATTTATAATTGTGAACTCTACTATACCCATAGACATAAACTTTTTGGACCAAAAAATACTTCTATAAATTGAATTTTTTCAATGTAAAATTGCATATTTCACGACGAATGCGAATTTGAATAAAGCATTGTTTTAAAATCTGAATTTTAACGAGAAAAGAACTGAATTTGACCATTGTCAAACTAGTTTTTTATCATATCTAAAAAATCTAGTTGTTCAGTTATGCTTATTTTATCAGCCGCGCGATATGTAAGGGTGTGCATAAAGACGCATTCAAATTAAAACAAAAATGAAACAGCAATATTTGAAGACTTGCCTAGTGGCCTGCCAGCCTCTGATCTGTAGCTATATAGATATGAACATAATATGAAACATTTTATAACGAATACTTCTTTTTAAAATATTCATAAAATTTTAAATGACAAGAAATAGATATTTAAAAAAATAAGACCGAATCAAAAGTGCAAATATATTACTGCAAAAAATAATAGTTATTTGGTGTAAAGTCTTAAGTCACAAATAGTAACTGACTAACGTGAAACATCCCAATTGACCACATTTAGGTTCGATCCCATCAACCCTATAGCTAAATTAATCTACCCTGAAGTTCATTTTCAGTATTCGTTTTGTTAACACTGGCGATTTATCATTTTGCGATAATTAACCAATTTTGACATCGACTAATTTCCAATCAATATCTATCTTTAGACAAAACATCGCGATATGAACCGCTTAACTGATATTTTAATTGTTCAATGCCCAAAGTCTAGATTCCAAAACAATAGCGCGTGAGCAATGGATTTTAATCCATTCAGAATGACCCATAATTATGATCAAACATCACAGATTTTATCTCGTATCAAAACGATGATTCAAAACTTTTTAATCTGTTGTGTATAATTATTATAATGTAAATATATTATTATCATAAAATTAATTAGACATTGTATCTGCTTAATGACATCACACTCAATTGAATGGATGTACAGTGTTACTTATATATTTCTTTGACTGCAAAAGAGCGAAACTAAAAAGACTAGATGATTTATTTATTCAGATAGTAACACCTCACTGATGGTAAATTATTATTAATCTGCCGTCTCAGAAAACTAGTGAACAATAATTATTGTCCTATGGAAGAAAAGGTATATGAAACTTGAGAGAAAGTCAAGAATAGATTGTGAACCCAACTTTCTGGCAGACGGGCTATGCGCTTGCCTTCTATTCGCCCTAAATGTTCAGTTGGGTACATGGAAAGTGAATCAGTATTTGTAACGAGTTTTTCTTATTTTTTCACCCCATTCAAAGTCAACAGATAACAGAATTAGTAAATACGTAGCTATAATACATCTGGAAAAGGAATATTACCGCTAAATCTGTATCTACCCTGAAATAAAAACAGCCGAGAGAAATTTCTTTTTTAGTACGATCGATATTTCAATAAATTATTCGCCCGGCGCTTCAAATTGTGATAATAATAAAAAGGCAGAGCCGAAAGATAACAAAGCCACGATACTTTCAAAAGTTTTTAAATTGAACACAAAACGGACAGGGACAGTAATAATTATTGCGGGTCTGTCTTATTTAAAAGTTGACACCGCGCTTCGCCGGTTTGTTGTGAATTAATAATGACGAGTTTTAAACAAGACGGGGCCGTTCGGCGTTATTAAAAGTTTAAAAGGAGGTCAAACGAAAAACGCGATGAGGCAGACGTAAGAACGGTGAGAATCCGATCGATAAATGGGGATGAAAAAACGTGACATAATCACATGTCATTACACGGATCCATGACTTGTGCGCAATACACAAATGGTCACAGGACAAATGCGCACATGTATGTTATCTAGAATAAAATGCCAAATTACTTTGAATTAATCATGTTTTTTTTTCAAGAACAGCTTACACCGAAGATATATTCAATTATGTGTAAATAAAACTTAAGATGATAGATTAAGTTTATTGGAATGATATATTGCAAGTGTTTGCAGTTTAATTGTGGTCAGGGGTGTATTTGAGATTAAAAAGGGTGTCTGAATTCCGAATATACAAATTGTTTTAAATCGTAATAGTATATATTATCTGTAAACCTGTAAGGGCATTCCCAAAAAATACGTTTTGGCTTTATCATCTATATCAGAGGGCTCCAAACTAGAGCCCGTGAGCACCAATCCAGCTCGCGGTAACTAACGAGTCGGATATGCCCGGTATCCAGCCCACCATAGTTTTTTTTACATCATAGATAAGTAGTGTCGAAAGCGGAAAAAAGTAAAATTTATGCGACTGAACAACCAAATTTTTTTGTCGAAAGGACTTAATATGAATGTATAAATGAGGCAGAAGCTGGTTTTCTCATTGTCGGATATCTTCGCCGTAATGAAATGTCTTTGACACACTGCCGTAAGTACCAAACGAAATTTACGCGTAATTATTCTAAACTACAGTATGTTGGTATGATGAGCTATCTAAGTATTGACCCTTGGGACTTGGGAGTGAAAGAGTCAGTGTGGCCTTTAGGCTAAAAAGTTTGGAGACCCCTGATTTATATTACTAACGTATTTCTTGTGGGAAATAAATACTTCAATTTATTCAATTTCAAAATGTAAAACTTTTTTTTTTTTTTTTGAAAATAACATGAAATTTAATCAAGGCTGCGTATTAAAATGTCATTATTTATTTTTAATGCAAGCTAATTCTGTATTCCAGCTATGGTTTTCAGCGAAGTCAACTCACACACTCCACCATTATACCCGAAATACAAAAATATTGCAGTCGACATGGAAAATAATGGAAAGAGCAATTATTATCACTACAAGCTGCAAACATTTAAAGACCCTTTGACCATTATTTAAATGTCAAAGGTTGGCATTTCTTTCATATGCAGAGTCCACTAAAGGCATTTCGGCGCCCTTTGTATTATTCACAAAAAAATCTACCAAAAATAGCACGAAAACCTTGTCTAATAAAATAGTATGCATAACTTTATTTGAATGCTGGTCATGTAGCCTTGCGATAAGCGTTCTTTTGCTGGGTCGCGGTTTCGAATCTCGAATGGTCACTTCCGTAGATTTATTTTTCCATCCTTCCCTCCCTAACCCCACTCTCACAGAAGATAGTTGTTGAGTGAGTGACTACATGCCCCATTAGGAGTCCACACGCTTCGCCGATTGACCAATTGGAAGACATAGTCAAGAATTCAATGATTTGTCGACAAAGGGGCATTAAATCTTAGGATCGGGTTTGTCTGGTTTAAAATTGTCGTAGCCGTTTATATAAACATATTTCCAATAGGTAAAAGAATTACATTTACCAAAACGTAAAATCATGTGAAGTGTAATTCTTGTCGTAAGTGTAATAATGTCGGCCTCTGTGGCACAGTTGGTAGCGGCGTTGGCTACAGCTATGCATGTATCGGGTTCAATTCCTGGTGCGGACAGTTTTCGTAAATTGATCTCTCAATCGATTTATGGATTTCTGTTCGTAGTTTGAGTGTTTGTGATGTCTAAAAACTCCCTCCTCACATGCTCCACATTGGGAGCGGACATGGAAAAAAATGTAAAATCATTTTATAAAAGTATTTGGCGGTATAGCTAATCTCAGAGATAACTCAATGAGGATTTCAACAAAATCTATTGAATCAATTTGAGGAAAGAAATCATCACACAGGCTCATGCCAAATATTTCAAAAATTAGATTGAATCATTCAACATAAATGTAATTGATCTAACCACTAATCGAAACTAAAAGGTTCCGATCGATAAGCATGGTTTTTATAATTGATAAATATATCAAAATCGGTGTTTCGGTATTTCATTTTAAAAACCGGCATTAAAAATTAAAATACCGATATTACGAAAATAGATAAACAATACTAAAAATCATAATAATGATTACGACCAATTGGGGTCGCAATACCATATCGAGTACGCATTAAAATAAATTCCTTAATATGAGAAGAGTGTCACAAAGAAAAGTCAGTAAACAATCAAAATATTTAAGTACCGAAATTACAATTATCATCATGAGTGAGATAACAAGGCATAAAAAAAGACTGCGGCCCTTAAAATAAATTACATTTAAATTATAATTTTGCGTAATTTTTTCAATCGAAATATCGGTATTCCGGTACTGAAAAGCAGCCAAGATCCCGGTTTCAATAACACCGGTATTGCTATCCTTATCCATGATGATATTATTGCGCCCTAATGCGGTAGCGCATTCGGCCCGCGCACTGCACTCACGACTCCCAAGTACAGCCGTTAACATCGAGAATTAAATTCTTTCGGAATAAAGCGAACGTAGAAACGGCCAGATTGCCTCGGAAATCTTTCTGATCGGCGGACATTAATTTTTCCCTCCGGTAGGTAGCCTTTCAAGAAATATCTGAACAGGAAATTACAAAACCGTAAATAACGAGGCTGGAGAAAGGAGCAATCAAAGAGTTACGCGAGGCGGAGAGAGGTCCGAGGGAGCCGGCTTCTGGTTAATAGAACTATTTGGAATGCCATTAAAAAGTTGGCAGAGACCATTGAGATGAAAGTTTTATAATATTATATTTATATGTATTAATCAATGGTTCCCACTGTTTTTCTTCGTGTCGCCTCCTTGTAAAATGATATTTTAATTAGATTTTATCGAATTACGTCAGTGAATTTCCTATTGTAGATTTTCGTCGGGTTCGTGGTGCAGTGATCAACGTCGTCGGCTTCGGTTACGGATGTCTCAGTTTCAAATTCCGATTCGGACAGTCTCCGTAAATTTATTTTTCAATCTAATATGAATTTTTCTCATTAGGTATGTATGTTTGTGATGTCTAGAATTCCCTCTCACCCATCCTAATCCTAAAAACGGGGCGTAGTGAGAGCGATTAGCTAACTAGTCCTACCCTAGACGTATCCTTCTACCCGTACTCACTCTGAAAAAGAGAGGTTTAGCTACTGAGTAACAAGTAGTTCTCGTAGAAAAACGTCTGTTGAGATACCGTTATTTGGAGTTTACATATTTATAAAAAGGCAGAGGTTTTTAATATTTCACAAAATATTTTTTAACTTGAATATTATTTAACATACATTTAACATGGTAAGTGAATTCGATAAATAATTAAAATCGACATAGCACTATTGTGGGGTGGGTAACCTTCTCATGTTAGAAGGCTGCATTTACGTAAGCCACACGGGTTAAAATAATTAAATCCAAACTCTAACAGACTTTCGTATACACTAGTAGGCACAGACATTGATTGAATACATTGTCTTATTTTAAAAATGGAAATTTATTTGAAAATAATAAAATTTATTAAAATTAAAATTTGAAAGGATATAACTATAATCAAAAACCTATACATACTGACTGACATTTTTAATAAGTTACTACGACAGTTTCCTAAGAACTTTAGCCCAAAAAGTTATATTATTATTAGATTACAATAACACACCGACCGCAGTGACCTTTCACAAAATGTCAAACTCATAAAGTGTGTGCCCAAGTATAAATATTATAAATAAGCGCGATTGATATTTCGATTTGTAATAATGTTTTACGACTTATGAACCGAAAAAATAATATTCATTACGAAACATGTAGAGCAGGTCCGGGAAAACTTTTCTTTTTGAGTTTCGCTGCCAAGCTCTTTGCCTTTGGCCGGTTTAGTGGAAAGGCCAACATACAAATGTGGTGCTATAAAGCAGAATGCTGAACACGTCCTATGGGAGTGTCATTTAATGCATGAAGAAAGGGAAGAACTGGGCAAGTAGGCCCAACCTTCCATTGGACCGATCGGCCATATTGACTTGGTGGCGGATAAGGCAAATTACCTGGCCTTTAAAAAATATGCGGCGTCATACGGAGAGCGAGTAGCCCTCAACTCATAGAAACTTTTCATTTATCAAGAGGGATTGATTTTCTTCACACTTAAGTGCACGCCACGAAGTCTTGGGCAATTGCTCCAAAGACACTGCCATTTAAGAGAAAAAACTGTAGATACGCCAAACGTTTGTAACCCCACTGGATACTGCCGTATAAAATTAACGGATGGGAAAGCAGTGGTGGGTGGAGGAGGGCAAGGTAGTGAGAAGTAAGACGAATGGAACTGTTTAAATATATTTCAAAATTTATTTAATTGCTCTTATTAGTTTTGTACTCGAGATTCTTAAAACGACTTCTAAATATAAATCAGTGATGCTTCTTAATCTTAAAGAGTTTTGATTAAGCTTCATGGTAGAAAATGAGCATTCGAGCTTCGTGAAACATCCAAAACGATACAATGTGCTGCTCACACATTTGGTTGGTACAGATCGCGCGCAATTTCAAATCTTTTCTTGGACATAATAAAAAAATATGCCATACGATGAATTCTTTAAAAAAAAAGCTTCAAAGAATAGAAATAAAAACTTTAAAATCAGAGCTCGCGGGCCGTAGTTTGCCCAAGCTTACAACAGTACAGTTACCTTTTTGGTGAATCATAAAAGAAACTTCAATTTTTCTATTACTAAATGTATCTTGTATTTATCAGGCCTGTAGCTTTTAGATTATTATGTCCACTGGTAATTTATCACGAACATTTATCTCATAAAATTGAATTATTTGATAAATGGATTTGCTTACAAAGGCATGAATGTTTGTGATATATGAATTTCCTTCCACGCATTTAACCCTACAATTTTTAGCTAAAATTTTCTGCTGTGGATATCGAACATGGATACAACTTTGCGACAGAAAAAATATAAATGATAAAAACAATATAGATTTTTAGAGGTTTTGCACATACAGCTTTGGGTGACAACCAATTAAATTCCGTGACCCTTGCTCCAGAGAATTTGATCGAAACTCTTATGTATGTTACAAATGTTGTAAACGTGCATCAAGCTTTCTCACCGCTTCAAAAAATAAATTAAACAACTCGATTTGTTAAAAACTGTGTAACTGAAAATTGCTTTAGATTCCACATAAACTTTTTTATTTAAGGCGAATCATTGCATAATTGAAAGGTCGGGTATTAAAATAGGTAAGTGCAAGTTTTGTCCACGTGTTCACAATGTCGATTGGACATCATTTAAAATGTGTGTTTAATCGACAGAGGCCTACTGGACAGGGAAACAGCTGAAAATAGATCAGGCCAATATGTGACTAGTCGGCGATCAGTGATTGCAAATCCTTAATAAAATGTACACCACCAGGTACTGTTATAAGTATAATTCGCGTAGATTAAAAGGTGCTACTAAGCTGATTGGTCAATGTAGTCGCCTTCGGTTGCAGGGTTGCGAATCGCAGTATGGAGAGTTTCATATATAAATTAATTGACGATTTATTCAATTTCAATTTATTTTATGCATGTATAACTTACAAAAAAATACTAATTTTAGATATATTGCTTTTTCAGTGTGACGAACGACAAAATCATTGTAAATGAAAAATAGTTTACATTCGCAATTGGCAAGGAAGTCAATCGAGTAAGTTCCAACAAAATCAACGTTAAAAAATTTATGGATTTGCGTTCGAATGCGTAGATAGATCTGTGTTGTCTAAATTCCATATCACCCATCTGATTCTAAAAACGATCTCTAGTGAGAGCGATTAGTTAACTGCTAGTCATGTTCTAGAAGTATTCAATTAGCATTACTCTCTCCGAAAAAGAGAGGCCGAGTGACCGAGTAACAATTGATTATCCTCTTTGTTTCTAATATTCGTAATAAAAAAATGTGTGCACACACAAAACAACCTCTACGGAGAGCGAATAACTAACAATCAGAACCTGTCTGCCTATTTCTACTCTAACATTCCTGATACAGGGCGTTTTGTAAGTAGTTATCAAAAATGTCTAATATAACTTTAACCTTTCGATGTGCTTTCCATTTTTGCTAAAAGAAACATAAATAATGTATTCCAACAAAAATATTTAAGTAAATTTTCATGTAAAATTTCTCGCTACGCCACTGGTGAACTATCATGAGACTGAATGTCATCTATGTCACCCAAATAGAGACGGAATATAAAAAAAAGTGCCACATCTGGAGACTAAATTAATCATCACGCTATTTGCGAATCATACATAGCATTTGGGCCGCGACTGAACTTTACGAGAGAATAGAATAAATTATTCATTATGAATAGAAACCATCCAATAAGAGCGGGTAATGACATCAATTATTGGCCATGGAACTAAATTTTCAACATAATATTTAATAACGAAGATAGCGAAGAATACATTTGACTATTTAATCTCATAACAAAAACGTCCCACTAGAGATCCGTACGGGCCTCTACCCGACCCAACCCCGCGGACCGTATATAATGACGATTGAGATTTGCGCCTGATTAAGGAATTCATTTTATTGTAAATGCGATTTATTTTTGAGTCACGAGGCGAGTAAGATTTAAGCATTAATAAATAATATTTTCCATTGATTTTAAACGGGTGAAATTTCACAAATGACATTTATTGTTTTCTTGGATATATCAGTAGTGAGCATTATTTTTTAACACGATCACGAAACTTTACAATAAAATAAAAACTGATGGTATAAAGTAAAATAAATTGATATAAAATGAAACTACCACGATTAGTAAAACGTAAATAGCAATTGTTGCCAGTTTTTTCCTGTGTTCTGACATCAAATGTACGATTAACAGCAACTAGATGTTAATCCATATACACAAATCAAATTTGGACTTTCTAGTTGGTATAAGCTGGTAGAAGAAAGAAAAATAGGTAAATAAACTATTTGAAAAATAAACATCCGCCAGGAACAGGGGGAAATTAAATGCTTGGAATTGAATCTTTTGCTCGACAAAACCACATATTGTGTTTATGGTACAGGGCAAAGCTCAATTAGCTATTTTCAGATGGCATACAAAAAACTATCTCAATTTCTTACATTGGAAGACAGTGAATAAAGATACCGGGTAACAACTTTATTATTTATTAGTTATTTCATGGGTTTTTTTGATATATTTAATATTTACACTATATTCGTTTGTTTTCGTGAGCAACATTTAAGATGTAAGCTTTCAGGAAACTGATTAATTAAGAGATAAAAAATGTATGTAAGGGATGTATCGTATTGTTTGCAAGATTGAAAGATATAATAAGACATTATCCTATAATGATAATTGAGTGTTTATTCATGTCAACTATTTGTACATTAAACAATGTTATATACTATAAGCAATCCAAAAAACACGTCATAAAAACTTTATTAATTTATTCAAAAGTTTATTTTTATATCTCGTTTATAAATTGTTTTCTTAGATGGCCAAAATTGGTATGCGCCACCCTATTCAAAGTGGCATTGTATAAATCGATCTATTTTAACGTTTCATAAATATTCACGGTCAACACGTGACAAACATTGCGTGTCCATCGGTTATTACGGCATGACAATAATAAGGAAAAAAACAAATCGATGCGCTGACTAATCCAAATAAATGTGATATTGATTAATACGGGATATAAATGTCAAACTAACCTGTAAGCATTGCACGAATGATTCGATGCTATCAACGAAATTGACTGATGTAACCATTAAGTGACTAATTTTTTAAACAAATAGTTTAACAAACTTATAAAAACACAATTTGTAACTTTTTTAAAATAATTGAATATTAGTTACATATCTAAAAAAGCTACCGTTGACGTCAGCGATCGTCAAGTCACATTCGCGACCTGTCGTTAGTTTGGGGTGGCATTTTCCGTAGCTCACTTTAGGGATTGTTTTAACTTGAATAAAAGTACTTATTCTCACTATCTTGTTTATTATATGCAAAATTAAAAATGATAACGTTTATTTCACCGGTCGTGTAAATGGATGCAACACATATTTCTGCTCTTTGATAAGCACTTGTGGACTCTAATTGCGCCTATGATTATCAGTGAAGTTGTATTTTTTTGTATCTACAATAAAAGCTTTTTCCGGCTAAGAGTTTTGTACACTTAAATATTTTTTTAAATCTGCTTATTTTGGTAAATAAGCGTTTCAAACACAATTATAAAAGACGTTATTGAAAAGAATAAGTTAGGGTTATATCCTTACCTTTAGATGACGACTTCGATCTAGGAATGCGCTTTTGCACAGGTGAGGGCGTGGTAAGTGGAGACTGGGCCATGCTGTTGTCGGGACATGTGTAGTCGCTCGGCTGAATACAAATGAAATTAATAAGAATTTATTGTTTTTGTCTTTATTCATCGATCTACCTGCAACCCACCAAACACACACACTCTCAGCGCATGCGAATAGAGTGTGTGTGTGTATGGAAGCGTAAATGGCGAGTGAATTTTTAACACACATTAGACACACACTTTATCTCTGCGCATCGTTTGCATCGAGTGTATTGAGCGAATACTGACAAGCAGCACACCACCTGATGATAATATCTCGTGATTTAATGCTTTGGTCAATGGTCTTGGCGTCATAGTTTTGACAGCACAAGCAAATGTAAAGGTTTTCCAACACGATATAGGTATTACTAAATATAAATATTTGTTGACAGCTTTGCTCCCTTATCAGGGGGTATTTAATTATAGGAAGTACTCAAATCGGAAGACTCGTATTTGGACTACGGAAAAGCACAAATTATGTGGCATAAAAACATATATATATATATATATAATTTAAGACATCGACTGAGGGTGCTTGATGGAATTTCAATATCAAATTTGGATTATTGAGATTTTGTACACTTCCATGTATTTTTTCACTAACGACCCGGGTTTCGCCTTTCGGCATCTTCAGGCATTCGAGCACACGAATGTGGAATGAACGCACAAATGTGGAATGATTGTATATATTTACCCATTCGTCGAATTACATCCCGTCAAAACCCACAATACTATTATAATTGTAAAATCACTGGTATTTCTAAAAGTAGTTGAAAAGCGGCAATTCGCCACTCTGTTAATATGGTGTTTACAAAATAAGGATTAGGGAGATTCCCGAAATTTTAACTCAGGTATCAGTGTAGCTCTCAGACGTATAATATCTTACCTCGTAAATAATATTTGTCGCATTTGTATCTTCTATATAAACGTTAGACACTGTTTACTGTCTCTCAGTTCGAGTCCATTCGTGTGCTCGAATGCCTGAAGATGCCGAAAGGCGAAACCCGGGTCGTTAGTGACAAAATACATGGAAGTGTACAAAATCTCAATAATCCAAATTTAATATATACATATAGTCAATTGCACACGTAGAATGATGGAAATACTACCGGCTATTGTGAGGTCAAAGAAATGACCTTACAATACTACGTTATCAAGGTATTATCGATCGAGTGAAAGAATTAACCATAAACATTTTCCGGATATTTTGAAAAAGAAAAAGCTGTAAACAATGACGGATACCGATTCCTTTCGATAATTTTGAAATATTTCAAACGAACCGTACTGGTATTTGAATCCCACACCACTAGAATGCTAGCATGCGACCGCGGTTGTTTAGTCATTAAAAACCTACCGACTGGCTTCACCTTTCATCCTGATTTCAAAAATTTTGACAAATACAGTCTTAATTTAACCAATTAAATTAATTTAAAATACCATAAATCACGATACCGATTCCACTTTGCTGCATAAAAATAATTCTGCTGTGTTTTGGCCAATTGATTTAACTCACAAAAAATTCGAAAAGTTAATGATTGGATCTCATCTTGAAGACGATAGAGCAGGTATCGGCCAAATGATGTAAAATAGAAAAAAAAAATCGACCACTTTTTGGAAGGGAAACATCATTTTACATTGGTTTTAGGTTAGGAAAGATTCATAACGCAACTCTTCTTATAATATTTTCGCCAAAAACAGTTTTTACTCTCTCCTGAACAATTTCAATTTTGAGGGTTACATCAATTAGCTAAAACACCGTCGATGTACTGCAGCGTTATAACGATCTAATTTAAAATTATTTTCTTGGTAATGATTCTTACTTTGCCATATTGTAATAAAATCACGGCAATTTCGCCAATTCTTCACTTAATGCTGTACACGTCATAGATCTTCTGAGAAACAGTAATACTCGCGCAAACTTGAAACTTGATAGACAAAGTGGCCCTTTTCGGCGATACGGATGACGCAGTTTTTCTAAGGCCTTGAAAAAATGCAAAACGTGGGAATTTCTCAAGTTGTTCAGCCAACCATTCAAAGTTTTCTATGACGAGCTTTTCTCGGAAATAATAACAATACGCTAACGATGGTTTCGCCTTTCTCGAAGCACCCTCCAACAAAGGTTGGTAAGTAAGTAGAGCTTTGATTTAAGAGTGGAGTGCGGGCATATGTATAAAATATATTTATATTTTAGTATAAACAAAGCGAATAATGAGTCGCCAGTTGCAAGGGCTGTCCAGCTGACCAAAGCTTTGCCTATTATGAGGTGGACATATTAAGCATCGAACATATTGTTTTTTCGCATCGCTTCGTATTGTTTTTTCTCATTTAAATTTGTACGTAAATAATATCGACGGTGTTTTCGCCAATTGATTTAACCATCAAAAAATACGAAAATAAGTTAATGCAATATTGGATCTCATTTTAAAGACGACAGAGCAGGTCTCGGCCAAATGATGTAAATTAGAAAAATAAATTGATAATTTTTCTGAAGGGGAACATTATTTTACGTTGGTGTTAGGCTTAAAAATTCTAATCCGGCCACTTTATGTAAGCCACTATTACATCGACACTCCCTACGTATATCTTCGTATCTGGAAACATGAGAATTTAAAGGAGTGCTTTTCAAAGATTCATAACGCAATTCACCATTTAATGTTTCCGATAAAAAAAGTTTTTACTCTCTCCTCAACAATTTCAATTCTACATCAATTGGCCAAAACACAGTTGATATTATTTTTTTTCTTTCCTGTTTTTCTCAATTCTGTGAAATTATTTTGTGTACTTGACTGTCAACATTATATTTGTCACATGTATGGCGCATTGACGTCAGCTGTAATGCCGTGTATTGTCATTTTCGTTTTACAACAGATATATATATATATTATCATTTAATAATCATGCGATACAAAAGAAATTTCAGTAGTGAATTATTAATGGAACTTGTTTGTTACAATGTAATATACGCGCCACTGGTTTTGCGCGAGGAAGCTTTGGTATTACTTTGGACGACCACTCATTGGGTGGAAAACGCGATTGAAGTCCGGGAAACGGAATAATAATACTTTCGGGTGCAACTGAAAATACAGCACAACCCTTTCTACCCTTATAAATTATTTGCCCGCAAACCGTTTGAATGAAATTAGCGTGTCAAAACAATGGGGATTATAATTTAATCAGCGCTCTCTGTAGTACAAAAGAAAATGCATAGCTTAATAATGTTTTTTTTATATTATGAAGCGCTGCTTTCAACATAATACCTTATTGATTGAAATGTCAGAATAAATTACTGTTACAAAAACACATCCCGTAATAATGAAAATAATATTTTAATGACACTTATTGTCTTTTTAATTTAAGATATCGACTCAGGGTGCTTGATGGAATTTCAATTTGAATTGTTGAAATTTTGTACATCTCCGTGTATTTCGTCACTAACGACCCAGATTTCGCCTATCGGCATCTTCAGGGATTCGAGCACACGAATGAACTCGAACTGATAAAGAGTAAATAGTTCATATATAAGATAAAATACAACAAATTATTATCACTAAGTCTTGGCACTACATTGAGACCTGTAATAGTGATTCCAACAATGACCCTTAATCCTAGTTGGGAAAACAAACCCATTATGAGTGGAATGAAAGGTTTTCAAATGCAATTCGAGGAACTACCTACTACACCGTAGAATCATGTATTAATATGGGAATTTCATTATTTTGATAGTTAATTTATGTTTGTTTTACGAACTCATCTCACGTAAAGGATACAATAAAGGGGAGTTTGGAAGTTAGAGTTGTTCGTTCAAAATTGGTAAAGAATTTAATTCGGCTCTATTGATTTCCAAAATTTCTTAACGTAAATTAATAAATAACTGAATTTAGACATTTAAAAATTCCGACAATTCACACTGTTCTTGAATAACTATGTATTATTTTTTTCAGTTAGTGACAACTTTCAATGGTAACATAATATATGAAATGTAATTAACTAACCAATTTATTGATAGCTCTTAATATGGCATCAAACCACTTCTTGGCAGTGGCCGGCTCGTCGTGCTGTATTATGACTTGGTGATGTTTCACGCTGGTCATCACGTACGCGTTGGCTCTCCTCGTGTGCTGCGGGGTGCTAGCTGAAATCAGGGCGCCGGCTAGAGGGAATATCAGCTCCGGCACTATGGCATTCGCTGGAGGGGTGCCCAACGGCCCTGTTAATCTCTAAAAAAATAAATAAACATAAGTTAAGTTTTTGTAATAGTTTACTAATGGACAATAAATATATGGTTGAAACTTGCGGGCGTTATCATAGTATCAATTTATAGATGTTACCCATCCAACCAACAAGCCCTAAAATCCTCAACAAATTTTTATATCTTGACACGACCCATTATTATTCAGTGTGAATCGTGACTATAATTTTCATCGGATCAATTCTTGTAGTGCAAAGGTAATGAAAAATACGTTGTAATGTGTCAAGCGCATCGTGTTTTGGCAGGGTCGGATGAGTGTAGAAAGTGGCGCAAACCTTCCTAGGTCACATTCCAAGCCCTTGTCAGAGCGCGGGTGGTAATAGTTTTTTTTAGTCAGCGGAGGACGCAAGGGTGTAATCTATAGAGGCCGTCGCTCCATGACGACTGGAAATGTTGAACCACTCTGGGTACCAATTTTTCGCGGGCTTGATTTTGTTTTTAAATGTCAATTGTGTTTGTTTTTATTTTACACTGTAAACTCTGTACATGTAACTACTAACTGAAATACATAGTGATTCGACTAAGTGACGAGCTTTTTTGAGTGTATCTGAGAGACCTCCCCATCATCATCAGCTCACCGGACGAAAGCCTTACTCACAATCTTCGGAAGCTGCAAATTACGTGTATGTTTTTTTCGTGTCCTAATCCCGTCACTTACCATGGCGTGGTATCCTTTGACATCCTTGTAGAAGGCCAGCGAGGTCTGCGTGAGGACCAGGTAATTGGTCTGCCAGTTCTTCCGCACCTTCTTCCCGTTCTCAGTTAGTCTCGTCTTATTGGCAGGACCTTCAAACAGTACTTGCTGAAAAAATAAACCAGTCGCATGTGAAACAATAAATAACCGAATTTCACAACTCCTTTTTCTCCTCTCATTTTCTCCAGAACAAGAATCACGGCGATTCCAGCGGGAAACTTTCCTTTCAGAAAAACTTTTTGTTATTTGCACATATTCAAATTATATATTTATATTTTCAAATTATAAATGACTTCTTTAATCTGTTTTCAAAAATATTAATAATTAGGTATCAATAGTTTTAAAATTATTCTCTGTCAATATGGAATTGTATCGAGAACTTGATTGACTGTTCAATCGTTCAACGTCTCTTTTGTGAGACGGTGAGAAAATCGCGACGGTTAGTAGGCCAATATCTCTCTCCATGCGCCGTTTTCAGGATCTGATAGAGGGTGAGCGAGATCACACACGTCTATGCCTTGTCGACCACTGGGATAAAAGACTGACATAGTGTCATGTGTAAAAGCATGTTTATTTGAGAATATAAAAACTTTGGAACGTTCGATTTTTAGTTTTTAAATGAACACAAATGCTTTACAGTAACAGGAATTATTTCTGAATTGTTCTTGTAAACGGATATTTTTCACATGACGTAAATGCTTTAACAAATTGTATTTTACAAATAAAACACAATTTTTTGTACTGCTTCCACATTTTTATAATGTTCAGGACCGGTTTCAGTTGATAATAAACGTGATGAGCTAAGCCGGCCCTGATCATTACAAAAATGTAGAAGTAGTACAAAACAAAGTGGGTTTGTTTTTAAAATATAATTCCTTCCCACCAAGCATTGGCAGTTAGCAACTTAAAAGGGATAAATCGATGTACTGAACTTGTTAACAGCAGCAATAAATAATGTTGGGTCCTTAGTGTAGTGTTCAACGTCGCAGGCTACGGTTAAAGATGTCTCGGATTCAAGTCCCGGCACGGACAGTTTCATGGATTGATTTTTCAATCGACTTATGGATTTCTGTTCGTAGGCATGGATATTTGTAATGTATAAAATTTCTCTCCCACCCATCTGATCATAAAAACGGGGCGTAGCGAGATCAATTAGCTAACCACTAGCTCTGTCCCAGCTTTATCATTATATTGCTACTCTCTTCGAAGAAGAGTGGTTGATCAACTGACTAAACAGCAGGTCTCGTATAAAACTTGTGTTGAGATACCTCCATCAAGAGACCATATTCTCCACGTTGGCAGCGGAAATGGTAAAAAATTATATTAAATCAGTTGTAGCATAATATTATGCGAACTGTACAATTTAAAAAAGGGGTATATTGAACACATTTGAATAAAAGCAGCCAAGTTGTACATAATGTAGAACTTACGTGTTTGATCGTGTGTGTTTACTACGATAACTCGTTTCGTCCAAAATGTGGACTGTCTGCTTTCTGCATTACTACGCTAAATTGAAATTTATTTATACTCACATCAGTCGGTTCGTAGTCTCTAGGTAGCACTCTGGCTGGCATCATTAACGCCTTCCATTGCGTCCCTGTCACCATAGACTTGACCTTGCCGTGCGTCCTTGTCAGGCTCTCGAGGTCCCGGTGCCTCAGCTCGATGGCTTGCTGCTCTGACGTCTTTTGAACACTGGGCACCTTGGGTGAAAGCACTTCATTGGAACCACCTGCAAGATAAATCACTATTAACGTTTGGCTAGTCGTCTCCTTGGGTAAACATAGTTCCATCTGCTGTTTTCTCAGAAAATCACTTTTAATGCAGTTTTATTCGCGTTCAAAATATGGTTCTATCTGCATTTAAAAAACCTTAGAGTTGTCAGTAAATCCATCAAAATTCAAATTAGAAAAATATTCTATCTGAAAATTATACAAATTTTACAGTGCATCAAGGTTCCATCTGCATATATGATTAGAAATACCACATGAACGAACTCACAGTCTCTAAAACGGTTGTCTCTTTCATTCGCGCATAAGTGTATTTCATTCAGAAAGCTACATTTTCTGAAATCTTAAATTGCTTCTCCTTAAACAGTTTTAGTTTTTGCAGATAGAACCTTGTTTAACCAAGGCGACGTAGTGGTAAATATAAATAAAAAGTTGAACAAATTTCGACAACGCCTTAAAGATTTCAATGTATTATGTATTTATTTCATTACAAACTATAGTACTTTACATATTTAACTCTTTAATTCTAAATGAATATTTTCAATTTTCAAAGTTATCCAATTTCGATAGAGAAATTTGAGGATATACGAAAGCATAATCAAGAATTTTAATGTCATCCATTTGTCACAGGATGCAGCATCAAAAAACTCGAAAACAACACCGTTTAAGGACGCTTCTGGCGTTCTATCCACCATATGCGAGTAAAATTAAAGCAACGCCTAAAGAAACTTATTATAATATGATGACCATAGGATGTATTCGGCGTTGCTACGGGATGTTGTATTGACCTGGGAGAAAACGAGGAGACTGGCGGGGGACAGAGAATTGGGAGGAACCGCGTGATGGCCATATGTTCCGAATAGGAACCGGATATGGTTTAAAAAAAAGAAACTTAGTTGTCACTGCCATATTTAAGCCTAATGCAATTATCTTTCGTAATGTATATATATATCATGATAATAATTCGATGGTGTTTCGGCCAATTAATGTAAACCCTCAAAAATACGAAAATGAGTTAATGTTTGGATCTCATTTTAAAGGCGACAGAGCAGGTCTCTGCCAAATGGTCTCTTTAAAATTCTGACCCGACCTCTTGATGTAAGCCACTGTTATATCGACACTCCCTACGGTATAATCCAGTATCGGCAAACATGAGTTTTTGCAGGATTGCATTTCAAAGATTCATAACGCAACTCACGATATAATATTTTCGATAAAAACAGATTTTACTCTCTCCTGAACAATTTCAATTTTGAGGGTTACATCAATTGGCCAAAACACCGTCTAAATACAATATCGGAACAAAGGGATGTATATAGAAAGAAAAATATGTAGATATAAAATTAAAACAGCGATTTACATATAGGAATCATCACGGTAATTTTGTTCACTTTCATTAACATAGAAGCAAATGCACTTCCATTCTAAGATACGAGATAATTCAAAAAAAATTCTAACCTTCTGTAGAAGAATCACTAAATCCCGCCATTTATGTTTACATTATACGCCATTTTCGACACGTCCTTTTAAACAAACTATAATTTATTAATAAATTCCATTGCAATATTTATTTCATCACTTTTGACTGTACACTATCTACAACCTACGTCATAACATTCAATTGTTTTTTTTATTTTGTTGAAAGTATTTAATAATAAAAACAAAATGAAACAATAATCGCTCGGTTTTCCCGTTGTATATTGTGTAAATTGTATGTACATTAGCTATGTAATTATTACTTTAGATCCTTAGTTAGGATATTTTGCAGAGATTTTGAGCAATACACAGGCGGAATTTGTATCCAATTTATGTTAATATTAAACTTTTTGAACACATCTATAACATCGGTGAGTTCGTATATTTCGGCTTTTTTCATGCTTCGGTGTCGGTTTCGGTTTCACAATTATTTTAATACTTCAATTTTGATTGTCGGTTATGGCCTTCGGCAGGCCTTATTCTTACGTTATCGGTACGTTAATTTTTTTCACTTCACTTCCCTAAATAAACACAATCAATTTACAGTCGGGTCCGTGGTGCAGTGGTCAACGTCATTTTCGGTTACAGTTCTCACGTATTCGAATCCCAGCTCGGACAGTTTCAAAAATCGTTTTATGAATTTCTGTTCGAAGGCACGGATGTTTCCAATGTCTAATATTCCCTCTCACCCATACGATCCTAAAAAAACGGGGCGTATCGAGAGCATTTAGCTAACCTGTCTTATCCCTATTCTCTTAAAAAGGGGAGACAGGTTACGTAACTGAGTAGAAGAAGTTATCATGGAAAAATTTCTGTCGAGACACTTCCATGGAGACCAGATGCTCCACATTGGGAGCGCACATGATTAAAGCATATTTAATAAAAAATCGAACCGCTTTGTTAAAAATGGTCCTTCTATACAAAAGTGAGTTTTGTCTCTAACAAAACCAGTCTTTTCCTTCCATGCGAAGCGGAAACGGCAGAAGGTTTTCATTATATTTGTGAAACAATTTTTTCAACCGCTCCCAATGTGAAACATATGTACTGATAATGGATTATCTTTACAGAGACGTTATTTATCGAGCGCTGGTTGTTATTCAGCCACACAACTTTTTTGAAAGGGCGGAGGCAGATGGGTAAGATTTTTGTACGGAACGGATGGATGAAGGGAACACACATCCATAGATTTGTTGAAACTGGGATTTGAGCCCGTAGACTCCGCAACCGAATATAACGAGCGCCCAAGCGCATTGATCGCTCATAATAGGACTGAATATAAACACAATATGTACAATTTTACTTTGCTGTTTTTCAATTTTATTAAAAACAGCGGAACCAAATCCTCCATAAGATCGTCAAATAGTGTGGCACACACACTACAGGGAAAAGATAATAAGGACAGGATGTACAGAAACCGCATAGTAATTATTACTAACGGATTTTGTCTTATCGCTCAATCGCATCTTGCACTACGCACAACCGTCCATAAAGTAAATATATTCACTCAAAACGGCAAACGCCAAATACGTGGGTATGCAGTATTAAGGCCCGAATGATTGCATCCGACGCTAAGATTTTATATCATTTCCGAAATCTATGTGATAACTATCAAATGCTTCAACATGAAATTTGAATTATCCTCTATTTTAGTGAAAAAATCACATTACCGCTTCCAAATTTAATGTTAAAAGATTATCAGGAATACTTTGTGATGTATTTTTAGTGGAAGTAATAAATTATTTTGCATTTTTAACGAATACAATTTTTTTGAATTTCGTTATTACACCATTATACAATAGCAAAAATCTGTGGTGTACTAAAAAAAATATCGTACGCAAGGTTGCCAGATTTCACAGATAGAGACAGTCCGTTTCGAAAGATAAAACACGTAATAAGGAAAGATAGAAACCATTAATAATTTTCAATACATCGTAATATGTAACCAAGTGTAAAAGTGACCAAGTGTAAAGTAAATTATTCAGGATAGCTGTTTGAACATTTGCAATCAATCTAAAAACCATTTATATTCTATTAGGGTTTCTGAATTAGTGTTTTGACATTTGTGGGTATATTATGTTGGACATTTTTTAGTTTTTTAGTACATTTCCGTGAAAAATGTACTCGGTCACTTTCTCTTGTATGACCACAAGATTCGTAATAGAATCTATAGGGTGGGCCAACTTGAACTGACCGTTTTTAAAAATTTGTAACTTTTACGCTTACAATTTTTTTGGCAGAATATAAATAAATTTATTAAAGTTTATAATGACTACATACCCAGTGCACGAACTGGTCAAAATCATTGAATTTTGAAGGTACGGAGAATCCGAGAGCATTACATCAGATTCAATTACACTCTTTTAGATCCTCTGTTTGGTATGGAATTATGGCTGATAGAGTCATCGGTTCATATTTTTTCGATGGTATGGGTCGGTATACTGAACCGTCAATTCTGAATAGCCCTGACATGGTTCCAGCAGAATGGAGCCACAGCGCACACCGTGAGACCGACAATGGAGATTATTCGAGAACTTTTCGGTGATCGAACAATTTCGAAAAATTGAGATTTCGCTTTGCCTCCCCATTCTCCAGATTTGACGACGCCTGATTTCAAATCCATAATTCAGTTGAAGAAAAAATTCATAAAAATGTCTGGGTGTAGATTCGAACCAAAGGAAAGTAACCGAAAGGACGAAAAACCAAGAGCGTTGACTGCTCAACTAGACAAACGGCTGTTATTAATAGTCCTATTAAAGCGATATTTAAATATGACGAAATCTATAACAGCTGTTTAAGCGTAAAACTTTCTGACGAAAACTATGTCCAATTACCTGTCCATTTATTGATCCTGATGAACTTGGGGCTCTCGTTGCTGAGGGACGACACTCCCTTCTCCTCGAACATCTTCCTGACATCCTTGATCGTCGGAGACTTGGGCTCTTCGAAATCGCTCTGGATATGTGAGGGTATCGTCTCGCCGACACCGGCCTTCTTGGCGCTCGACGGGGTGCCCTCATTTTCGGCGGAGTAGTGCCTTGCTCGGTAAGGCTTGATTCTTGGGAGGACGAACGGAGGATTCTGGTCTCTCGCATAGATAAGAGATTCTTCGGGCGATATCCACTGTAAAAGAGAAACATGTATTATTATTTTGTATTATAGCTGTAAACTCCGTATCAACGTTAATATAAAATTGCCACAAAGTCTTCTTTATTAAAATTAGGAATATTTTTTCATCATAAACGAATATTTGTCATTACAGCTAATAATTGCAAAGTTGCCATATATTTTGAAATTTTTAAAGCGTATGAAATGAACTTAATGCAAAATTTTAACGGCACTAGAGATTAACTCGAGCATAAAATAAATCACAAACAACCATGCCCATGATCTCAAATAATGAATGTCGATATTGAACTTGTCGGAATTTGACTCCAGATCCATAATATTATCCCAAGGGTATAGCGCTTACCACCAGACTACAAAGGATGACAATTTTTACAGCGTGTGTTTTAAATAAAGTGTTGTATCAAACTCTTACAAAAAATATATATAATACTAGTGAGTACCCGGCATGCGTTGCAATGCCACTCAAAGAAAGAAAGTGTTTGTGTTTTAATTCTGTTTCTGCTTTTGGACACACAATATTTTTTGTTTTCTGTCTGGTGCGTACACGAATAAATCAGAATATTTTCCGAGATGTCGCTATTCGTACGAATTTTATTCTTTATTTTAGATTTTAGATATATCTGGATTGTGAGATTGATTTTTATAAATAATAAGACCTACTCTAAGTTAAAAATTAAAAAGTTGAGAGTCGGACTCGGGCCGGGCTGAGCCTGATTGTACTATATGCCTATATTCTTCGCGCAAGTGCAAGCAATAACTTGATAAAGTTTTATCGTAATCGAATGAACGGTATGGTAGTGCATAAGATACGAAAAAACCCACATTGATTTTTATATATTAGATATCGATTGTGTTAATAATTAGATCTCATTTTAAATACAACAGAGCATTTCTCCGCCAAATGATGTAAATTAGAAAAAATACATTGACCACTTTTTGGAACGGAAACATCATTTTACATTGGATTTATGTTTAAAAATTCTGTCCCGGCCACTTGATGTAAGCCACTATTATATTGACATTCCCTATGCATAATTCAGTTTCTGCAAATATGAGAATTTACAGAAGTGCATTTGAAAAGTTCATTAGGCAACTCACCGTATAATTTTTTTGATAAAAACAGTTTTTACTCTCTCCTGAACAATTTAAAATTTGAGGAATACATCAATTGGCCAAAACACCGTCAATATCATAGTTTGCATCATCGACACTTCAACAACTTGCGGTATAGGAAACCGCAGTTCACAACTATCACATTGAAGTCACTTTCTTGTCCATGTTCATAATTATATCAACAGTGTGACACTTCAGTTGTTGGAAATTTTCAAAAAAAATCAATTCGATTCAAAATAACCAGTAGGTAACAGATGAAAAAAGTGCTAAACATTTTTCTTTGCCCTAATTGCAAGATATTGACATGTATTATCTTAATCTCCCGTAATGTGTACCCCCAATCAGATGACCCCCAAAAGATGGCAATCGGCGTAAAGAGCTCGCAATCCGATTAGGGATAGCTGGAGCAACTTTTAACTCAATGCAGAAAGTCTGAGACTCACGGTTGTACTCGGTCAGAACCAAGTGCCACTTAACCAACGCATGCATCCTGACGGTGTTGCTTTACGGTTGCCAGTCATGGAACCTCGCCAAGGCAGAGGGTATCCGTATACTGTGCTTTGAAAACAGATGTTTGCGGCGAATACTAGGGGTACGGTGGTTTGATTTTGTCAGGAACTCTGAGGTAAGAGAGCGGACGGACCAGCCTCTTATTACGTCCAAAATAAAAAAGCGACGATGGGCCTGGCTTGGACACCTGCTGCGGATGCCCCAGGTGAGCCTGAATCCCGCCTGTGTCTTCTGTCAACCAGATGCATTTCGTCGCCCTGGAAGGCCGCTGATGACCATTCATAGGATGTATTCGGCGGAGCTACGGGACGCTGGGATGACCTGGGAGGAAGCGAGGAGGATGGCGGGGGACAGAGAAGCTTGGAGGAACCGCGTGACGGCTACATGCTCCGAATAGGGAGCGGATATGGTTAAAAAATATCTTAACATATGCAACCATACTATATCTATCAACAGACTTTGCAATCGCATAGAAAAACTACATCCAACAGAGAAAGCCTGACAGGTGTGCTGTATTTTTGACAACGCCCTTAAGGTTTCAATTTACATAATATATATATATATTATTATACATGGAGTAATTATTACTCAACGTTGCTCTACTCCAAATAATATCGCCTCAGTCACAAGTAGATAGCGACCTTGCAAGGTTGGCCAGTCAGTCGCCTGCTAATTGCAAATTTATTCAAACGGGGCTATTTTTTAATGCCGCGGTAAAAGTTTTTATCCGCCACACCCGCAGACAAGTCTGAAGACAAACTTTACAAGTATTTCACTGTGCAAATTGATGTGTATGTTAGATTACCACGATAGGGGGCACCGGTGGCGTGCACGTACCCCTAAAACACCATTGAACAGATATAATGTCAACACTTAATTAGCTATTAGTACCTCATGAAACCACACAATTTTTTTGAAAAAGAGATCGATAATTTTATGTAATTCTAAAGTTGCTAGTACGTCGGAACTATATGGGCATTGCGTAACATTTTATTTTACATAACACCACGAATGCTTAGGTCATGAGAAAATTTTACCCGTACATGTGGTATGTAATAATAACAAAACGTCTCCAGAGCAGTCTTGGCTATTGTCTTAGTCCAGATAAACTAATTTATTTTAAGAAATACACTTCACTAGCACTCTATTTCGTCTTATACGGTTGACGGCTAATGGAAGAGATTGTTACAAATGCTAGCTAAATTTGATCGATAACACGTTTTGTAAAAATATCATTAACCAATTTTTCTCTTTGTCACAAAAACTGATGATTTAAACTCGTCATTTGATACTAAATGTATGTTGCAATGAAAATTGATTTGATTTACACACCTCAACATTTTCAAATATCTACCGCTCAAATTTTAATTTTTAATTTTTAACAAACCGACTGCCACTGCTTTTAAGTTTAGCGGGGTACAGTGACGGGAGTGTCTGTTGGCGAAGTAGAGGTACATATTTGTATTAACTTGGGCGGGGTTTGCGAATGGCAAACAGATCCTGCGATAATGTAATGGTCATTAGTCATTAAATATTCGATAATGACACACAGAGGAGACCAAAACACATCGTAATAATATATAATACCTAAATTCATTATTTTTGTCCCAGAACCATATTCATACACTTCTAATTTATCAACCAATCATTTAGCTTGTACTATCTTTTTCGGCTCACCTCTGCCTTGCTTTGAAAAGGTTTCAATTAACAATTTCCCTCTCGAAACTAAATAATCTATGAATGTATGACGAAAATATAAAAAAAATTACCGTGGCTCTAAGGTACATATCGACGGTGTTTTGGCCAATTGATGCAACCTCAAAAAATACGAACATGAATTGATGATTGGATCTCATTTTAAAGACGACGGAGCAGGTCTCGGCCAAGTGATGTAAATTAGAAAAAAATTGACCACTTTTTGGAACGGAAACATCGTTTTACATTGATTGGTCTTAGGTTAAAAAATTCTGACCCGACTAACTATAATCCCGTATCTGCAAACATGAGAATTTACAGCTGTGCAATTCAAAGGTTCATATAAGGTTCATAACAGTTTTTACTCTCTCCTAAACAATTTCAATTTTGAGAGTTTCATCAATTAGCCAAAACACAATCGATATTATATTGTCCATAATGTTCCACATAGTCAGCCTCTGTCCGGCAAGGTCAATTTCAAATTAAGGTTTTTTTAATTGAAAATCTGAGAACTTCGGTAGGAATGGTCGCGATGTACTTTTTCACTTCAGCTTATCTCGAGTGACCACAAAAATTTTCATTGCTTTGATTTAATAAATTCAAAAACGTACGGCACCTTGGATATTATTAACGGCATAGCGAGAACGATTAGCTAACCACTAGTCCTGTCTTAGCCTTATACACCCTGCAAGAGTGCGAAGCCACAGCGGGCGGTGATGGGTATGACGATGAGTACCCGAGGGCATTTAAAAAAACTGAATAACAAGCAGTTTTCATAGAAACCTTCTATTGAGATACCTCTATTAGGAGGCCATATGTTCCACGTTGGGAGTGGACATGGCAAAAAAGAGCAAATTTGAAGGACTCCTTGACGATGAAATAGTATTATAAAAAATATCCTTATCAACTGAGGCGTTTTCAAAATTCTAGTACAGTAGATGTCATCAATTACATGAATTAAGTCGTTTAACCATTTTTATCATTCATCTCTACTTTAAATATCAGTCAGAAAAATTGCCAGAAAACGAACTCTTTGGTACATATCCAAAATCTTTATAGAATCGTTATATTTAATAAATTGCAAATTCAATAACGATCACCTTCTTGAAGATACTTTGTTCTACGATTTTGTCTCAGACATGAAATCTCAATAACCTACTAAATAACCCCTAATCTAGTCACGGCGTAAAGCAAATAAAAGCATAGCTGAGAAACAGGTGTCAACTCTTTGCTAGACAGGCTTTAAAACTTTACTATCTCCATTTAAATAAAAGTGCAATAGTGTAAACAAATACTCTGAGAGTGCAATATTTAAAAGAAAAAAAAATATTTCGACGTTTCATGTTTTTTAGGCGATAATTAAAATGTTAACGAAAATTTATTATGACCTCAACTCATTAAACTTATTATCATCTATGTAATTACGCTATCTAATTATTGGTACAAGCTATTTATAGTTAGTATATAGACTTCATGAATGAAATTGTAAGCGGAGTAATCTCTGATGAAAGCAAGCACTGTCGCTACATGCCCTTTTCAATGGACAGCATTGTTCCACTTTATCTTTATTATGTACTCTTACAAATACATGCCTTGTATCATTTGCGAAACACTGAGAGGCTGAGTCTCCCCAGTCGTGGTTAGGGATTGCAGTCCCGTCTTTTCATCTTGCCCGAAATCCCGGGATCGGAAAAGGAACGATCACTTTTTTGTATAATCAAAAAATATTTACGATTTATGTGTACTTATGTGTACTTGTCTATGTCCTTAGTACTGTGGACTAATGGGGCGTCCATAAATGACGTCACGCTCTAGGGCGAGAGGGCCTGATAGAATTAGATGATTTGCGATCTAGTGAAAGATCTAAACAAATAATACATCCCGAAGAGGCAGGGGATAGAGAGGCGAAGCAGACACATTCCACTTTTTACACACCACCGCGGCAACAATCGACTTAAAGTCGGGATAAACTATCCGGACACAATGCACCCCTAGTCTTAACGTTTATATTTACATTATTGCGGTTTGATGCTTGGAAGAATGTTTTACAAAGGTTCACAGACAATTTTAAATTTGTGATGCTTAGTAAATGCAATCTTTTTTTTAGATTTTGAAAGATTTAGGAATATTATTTTTTGTAATATTTTACTTTGTTTGCTTCTACCTGGTATTTAAAATATCATTGCTTCTTTTGGTATTACTAGCTTCATCACGATCAAAAATATGTAAATATATCGGGATAAATAATATTTTTTTAAGCTTTTAGGGAGCGTCAAAAATGTGACGTAATATAGAGAGAGCAGTAAAAGGTTATGTGACGAAATGTGACAATGGGGGGAGGGAGCTTAAAATAGCCCAAGTCGTATGACGTCATATATGAACACAATTGTAATGGTTCAAAGTTGATATTGAATGTCTGTCCATCAATGATATGTTTTACATGTGTGTGTTTGTGTATTCAAGTCTGAAGAAAAGCATATCATAAGCACCAAATTCAATTGCCGATAACTCGTCGTGTTTTTAAGTTATGACATTTTAGGTAATTTCCGTACCCATATAGTTACGATACGTCGCTGTTTTACGAATGGAATAGTGAATAATTCTGCATATTTTTCTAGATACCCTTTTGTGTCACTAAGCCATCGAAATGCCTTGCGATGAAACGTGACAGTGGTAGGAACGGAAGGGTCGCAAAATAATTCCAAAATGTGGCATAAAGTAGAATAATTCTTACGAGTCATTCAGACTTTCGCTCTCATAATGTTATCTATGACAACTTAGCACACGTCCACATTGTTTGAATCGTAGCGATAAGGATCTACGTAAACCATACATAACGAAGCAAATTGACCTCCAACTAGACGGGGTCAACTGGCGACTGGACCGCTAATTGGCGACACGCCACTAACTTCTCGGTCTGCCCATGCGTGCGGTACACAATAAATGCCTAGACAGCGCATAAATGTTTTATTTAAACCATATAACAATCATAAAAATCGACGAATACCATAACGGTAATTTCCTTTAATTATACTCGGAGCTTATAGATTCCCTGTCATACAACAATCGCTTGTATCCTCATAAGTCTTGCCAGCGTCTCTTTAGTACTGTAAATACATTATGTAAGATCAGATTTTCTCAACCTCATTGAAGGTCCTTAACACATTCGCAACGGGGGAAATATGACCAAAATTGACAATAGGTCATGGAAAGAATAGCATGAAACGGACCAACCGAAAATTACGCGAAAACAAGTTTGGATGTTCTCCTAAAGGTGTTTCGTAATAAACTGATCAAATTCTTTCAATGACATTATGAATCAAACATGAATTATTAGTTATGAGAGATTGATGTCGCCTAAATCGAATGACGTGAAAAACGCATTCCCCGCAACAATACAAAAAAACTTTGCGACGCGGAAAACGCGTCCCCCGGAGCTAACGTGTTAATTATAATAAAAACGAAATTTCAAAATGAAACTATTTTGCATAATAACTTTGTATGTCATATAACGGGTTTGGTAAAATTAACGACAGATTTCAATTAAATCGATTTGAATGCAGAAGAAATCGGATACACTAACGGAAAGAAATGAACGCGCATTTCTCACAAGGATTGAAACATATGATTGATTGCAGCATTTCAATATATAATATAATGCTACAATCGCCCAGTCAAGAGTTCATCAGCGACCTCAAAATGTAAAAAATATTAAAACGTCCCGCTTACAAACACTGCTTGCCGTATTTCAGTTCACTAGATTCTCATTAGTCAGTATTAACTTTCCTCATTTAACATTTTTTGACAATAATATAAATATAACCTTAATAAATATAATCTTTTAATATCGAAATGATTTGAAAAATAACAGCGCTCGAATATAAAATGTTTCAGATCCCTGCATCATCCCATCACTAGTCAAAAATGCATACAAATACAGTCTAATTCATTCGGTTTGTTTCACTAATCAAACAATTAAATTTAATTACTGCGCTACGGTCCATAAGGCAAAAACCGAAGCTGCGGTACAAGTATTTGCCAATTGCAGCACGTATAATAATATATAATGTCTTATTAATTATTATCATTGTTATGCTGCCTACATGCGATGCGTTGTATCGCCGCATTTCGACAGGGCGTGCGCATTACACAATACGCAATAAGCGAACCACTAAACAAGAATAAAATTAAGATGTGTTGTTTCCAGGACTTATGCGCACGTGACAATTGGACAAAATACAGATGCGCATAGTGACAATTGCTCAAATAGCGCATCGGTACTATTGTTCTGCGTGCGCAATGCTCACTGGGCATATTTGTCACCTGTGCTAGTATATCTGATCGACAGAAATGATCTACAGTTTCCATTCTAAACATTGTGATTAAATTAGAATCGTTCAAATAATGAAGTCTCATCAATCACTCTCCGTCATATCTGTGCATCAGAGCATAATAGTCCTATGTCCAAATATAGCGAAATTGAATTATAAATGTCACATTATTTGTAATTTCAAGATCTATGGATGGGTAAATAACACTTTGCCGTATGAGGGCTGGTTACCAAAAAGCCCTATCCAAAATCAGTCCTATGTCACACTGCATTTACGGGGTAAACAATCCTAAGGCTATTGAATCCTAAAACAAAATTAACGATTTCACTATTAAATGAAACTCTCCATGACTCTTATCTATTAACCTGCAAAAGAACGAAACAGAACAACTATGCTAATTGATATTGAATAAAAACCGTCTTAGGAACACGTTTTTGTTCCCCCTGTAAATGGACATAGGATTATTAGCCCCTCGGGTATAGACATATATATTAAATTATATTAGAAGCTATTAAAATCAGGGCTTCGAACTGCTATATTTTTATTAGGTTCCGGTTTTATATTATTTAAAAAAATTATGACTACGGTCGTGCGATGTAGCATAGCCATTGGTTTCGGAGCGTGGCGCCCATACATACAAGTACAATAAAATGTGCTAAATTGTGGTAGAAAATATATTTTTAATTCAAATAAAAACATTTAAAAATTAACCACTTGGAGCTGAACCACGATCCGGACAAATCGTTATTTTTTTTTTTAAATATTTTTAGGATCAAATGGGTGGGACTGAATTTTAAACATCACAAACATTCATGACTACGAACAGAAATCCATAAATCGATTGAAAAATCAATTCATGAAACTATCCGCATCGGGATTTGAACCGGAGACACCCGTAGCCATAGCCAACGACGTTAACCAGCCGACAAATAGTTATACTAATACATAAATATTCATATTACCTGCGTTATTTTATATGTAATGCAGGTTTCTCAATCTGTCAATATAATGTTGTGTATTATTTGATTAGATAAAAATTATGTTTACATAGCTGAAAAGAAACATTTTTACAAATGATAATATTTCTCAATTGTCACTTTGTAAAAAACGTGCCGTCCTTAAAATGCAAACCAAAAAACCTGTGAGAAATAAAATTCTATCAGTGCAGTACATTTGTGATTCATTCATTTTCTTTTTGAGATATGTTGTTGCACGAAATGGTTTATACCCTCATACGAAGAAACGGATACAAATAAATTCCCAATCCGGTTATACAAAACCTGCTTATCTATGAGTGGATAAGGATAAGTCAGGTATTTTCACAGTGCGTCATGTAAACTGTAAACGATAAGAAAACTATTCTTATCACTATAAAAATTAAAATGGACTACTCGTCTAACGGGAAATCAAACAAAAAATAATTATCCGATATCTATTGAATCACGTAGAATATTATTCATAGGTATTTTCTATGGATTCGGTGGTAACTTTGTGGAAATTTATTTCCCTTGCGATTTTCACGTCCGAACAATAGTAATTAATTCGTAATTAGTAGTTTTATGGTAATTAGTACTGTTATTGTTTATGTCTTACCCCCTAACGCGTCAAGTAGAACGAAACAAACCCGCCCTACCCTTCATTTTTAATTTAAGAATTAGAATCATTGTTTACCGTAGAAATAAATAATCTTGCGATAAAGATAGTCTGAAGATGCTTCTGAAAGGGGCGAAACGCGTCAAGTTAGCGACAAACCCAGTGGAATAACAAAGTTACCATTTTTAATTTTATAATTATCCGTAGGTTTTCTTTTTTGATTCATATTGTCATAATTCCCTATTCCCACGCGTCAATTCTATAATGCAAACAAGTGCTTTAATTCTAGACTAGATTAATCGTTTCTCAATTACGCAGAATACAATATTGAATTTTTTAGTACAATTTCACGTTATAACATGTATAGAAATCCTTTCGAGAGTCTGCTGCGTTGGGCATCACTCGACGCCCATCACTTCATCGCTTGCTTTAAACAAAACAAGCGCAAGTGAAGTGTTGGTTTTTTCTATAAAAAATATTTCACCATCTCAACTTACGACAGTAATTGTTTACTGATCAAGTTAAAGAAGTGTTTTTTGCGTCAAAATCTTTTCAAAAGGGCCAATCAGCTTATTGTTTGCGATTTGTAAGATACAATGACAAATCCAATTCAATACCACTTACTACCATCGATTGTTGTTAAGTATACTGACTTTTTATATTATAAACGCCACCAAGGCTCATAGTGGCGAGGACGTTTCCAAGGTCGTTATTAAGGATTTGTTGCACTTGATTAACAGGAAGAAGCAGTAACCGTAAAAAGTACTTAAGCTGTACTCTAACAGTATTATGAAATCGACCAATCAATGGCTATGAGCGGAAATCAACAATGATCTGATAGAAATCAAAATTCTTTCTGAATATTACAATTCTTTTATTCTGTGAATGCAAAATATTTGTGAAAAGATCATTGCGGAGGACACTTACGGTGTAACCAACTTTCGCTTGACAGATGAAAATAGAAAAATTAAATTGACATTTAATATATAAATTTGTAAACAGTAATATCAAACAATGTTATCAAACAAAGGGGCCGTGACCTTGAGGTCGCACGTTTTTAGCGTCGAGTGGTTGTGAGGGTTGTAAGCATCACATATGAGGAGCTTGGTATCAAAAATGACCAAATCTACTTTTTCCGTAACAGAGAGATAATCACACGTTTCTTAAAAAACGTATTTTTCCTTATTTATTCATTTGACATTGAAGAAGGCTCTAAATATGTATAATTTTTAACGATATTAAAAAAAACATTTAAAACCGTACACTAACAGCGCAATACTTCACTTGGGTAGGCTGAATGACAGCTGACTGAGCTGTCATGGCCAACAAATGCAACCATGCTATTAGTTGATTTAGGATTTGATCAAGTATGATTAAAAAACTCATATTTTGACATTTCATTGCATGAATACTAAAGCGATATCTCGTTTTGATCCTATATTCATTTGAACATAAATGCCGTGGACACAGCAACCAAACAATACAAACTCCCAAGAGCAATGACCACTAAACTTCAAGTTCGTCATTAATAATTCCCAAAAATAATACACTGCAGGCAAATTTTTCGATCAATGTTCAACCTTCACCTACGAGATAAACATATTTTACATTTTTTTCAGTTTGAAGGTGCTTCTTGAATAAGTGAAATATAGAAGTCATTAATTGTAATATTGTATACTGAAAATAAATTTCTAATAAGTTACAGCTGGATCAAGCGAAAATATTAAGTGACAATTTTTCAACGTTAAGCGGTAAATAAAGAAAGTCAGTTCTGGCATGAAAAAATCTAAATCGGCAAGACTGTTCGCTGATGACATCACGCTGTTCACGTCACTCATCATTCTTCAATAAGGATTCACGCCAAATTAATAATAATCGAAAGAAATAAGCAGATAGTAAATTTACACTTAATTATGCATTCGCTCCATAAAATTGCAGCGCTGAGGTCATTGCTTGACAACACCTGCTGAATAATATTATCGGTGGAATTTATTAATCTCATATCCGATAATCCGGCAATGCTGAAGTCGCATTTAATATTGGAATGTCAAAATTAGCAGACGCATTCCAGGATGAGGGGGAGTCTCGTTGTAAACATTGGAGAATACATTTTTTAAATCGAACTGAAGATAACAGAGAAATAAACTATAATTTAAGATAATTTAAGACATCGACTGAGGGTGCTTGATGGAATTTCAATATTAAATTTGGATTATTGAGATTTTGTACACTTCCATGTATTTTGTCACTAACGACCCGGGTTTCGCCTTTCGGCATCTTCAGGCATTCGAGCACACGAATGGACTCGAACTGAGTTACAAAATACTGTTAGTGACAAAATACATGGAAGTGTACAAAATCTCAATAATCCAAATTTAAGAGAAATAAACGTTATAATTAATTACATGTTACCTGTACTAAAGTGGACTTGGTAATTTCTTGTTACTCGGTCGTTCATTAAGGATAGAATTATGAGCAAAGGAGAACACTAGTAGTTAGGTAATAGCTCTCGGTATAACCAGGGCGGGTGGGAGTTTATATCTCACAGACATCCATGATTTTGAGCACAAATCTATAAATTGATTGAATTTGTCCATACTGGAAGTTGAACGCATGGATACCGCAACCGTCAAAAGAAATACTAACACAGTAGACCCTGCCATAACACGATTTCCCACAACTCGTCTTTCATTAAAATTTACTACTGCTCCTTGATTACTCGTTAAAATACTCTGATTTTGTATGAGAATGGTAATACCGATAACCCGCTCCCAGATAGCTCTCCCTCTATCTACCGTGTTACCTGGGAGTCTACTGTAGGTTTTTTTATTTCTAGAAAAAAGATAATAAAATATACACATAAATTTCATTAAAATTAATCGTCCCTTTTGTCGGAAACGTAACCTATTTCATGCTTTCCTTTTTCTATTTGTCTCTTAATATTAGCGAAATTATCAACAATGGATGTGATGAGATATTTGTAAAATAATATCAATCATATCTTTCAATTTTCTGTTACATATAACTGTGTTCATTTAACAGCATGTAACTCACTTAACAAATAAAAACGAACTGTATCCGAATACAAAAGATAAGGTTTTATTGAATTGAGGTCCCAAAAGTAGCTGTGCTTTGTACAGAAACAGCGACGATAAGATTATATTTAAATCTATATCTAAAGACATACCATGCATACTAATATTTGAAAACAATTAAATTTCCGAACACGTTCACTTAAGGATTAACTAGCCCTATTATATTTTGATATTTGGCCAAACTTTCTATTGTTCTTCTAGAGAGTCACGAAATATATACATCAATATTTAATACATCTATAATGTTAGAAGAAAGTGTAATTAATAATAAAGAAAGTTACATGCATATATAGAAAAGCGCGCTGATTGTACAAACATGGCTTGTTACAATTAACAAAAGCACGAATGATTTAATTACAATGGCATTACAAGTAATTATTACATCGTAAAAACTATTCTGCCACACTACTAAACGTTAAGAGGTCATTTGCATAACAGTCTTTCTTAATCTTATTTAGGAAGTCGCCGGGTCGCCTACTTTATTTACCACACTAAAATTACTCAACGATCCCTCCCCATACTAGACACTATCTATCGTTTGTATATATTTTGTATTTCATGCAATGGATTCATTGAAAAAAGCGCCAATTTATAATAAACTACAGAAGAACTTGGATGCACTAACGCAAAGCAATATCTCACAATGACTGATTGCATTACCACAATACCAAATGACGCAATCGCTTTTTTTTAATATCTATAAAAAAAAAATTATATTTATAAAAAATATCTGAAATGAGAACATTGTAAAGACAAAATCAACCGAGTTCATCCAAACTCGTCATCTTATACCGTCCATTAGGATTCAATATTAACCAAATTTGAGGCGGGCATGTTTGAACAAAATACACCTTTTAACTCCATTTTTGAAATTACATATAAATATTTTTCTGTAAAATTTAATCGCTTATCTAAACTACGCAACCAGACGTGCTATTTGACTGGACAAAACCGTCAACTATCCACATAACATTACACAAACGCTTAAGAGCGAAAGCGTTGCTCATAAAAATGAGATATCATAATCATTTTTTTTAATGAGTGAATTAAACCAAGGATTAATCAATGAAAATAAATATGTATGATGTGCGAATTAAATTTAAAAACGTGTGCAAAATATTATATTACAATAATAAGCCCAAGGCCACATTTTTGCTTCAAATCAATTATTACAATATACTGAAATTAAAGAATTATAAAAGAAAACTCATCACACATCCTGTGCAGCAGTAAAAGTTTTTCAAATAATCTAAAGAAAATATTGACAAGACAAAAAATAGTGGGTAGTTTAAAAACAAAACAGCTCTTCTAGAAAACTTCAGGTATCTATCTAGAACAGTTATTCCCAAATTTATTATGCCCATGGACCCTTTCTTGAAACAAAACCCTGACCATGAACCCCCAATTAAAATAACTCTACATAACTGCATAACAGGAAATTTAAACATTTAATTTTGATGTTTTGAATGATAAATGGTGATGTAAAAATAAAATATAAATAAAACATTTTGTTTTTTAAAGTATGATCAGGTTCATAACAGCACTAAGTCCACGTTCTTCTAAATAAAAGGTCGGGAAACGATCAACAGCCTCTGTACAGTGACACATAATATGTAGGTTATAAAATTGATAATAATATCTGTTTTTGTGACCAGAATTTGTGATATCCTTGTTCAAACATTGGTTTCAGCTTCTTATTAGTTGCTCCTGTATTATTTAAGATTCATCTGAGTTTATGGGTCTGCTTGCAAAAGGGTCCAACACCCAACAAATCGCTACCAATTTATTTCAACTTTCATGATAATGAAAATGTGTCTCAAATATTTTTTTTATACTAAACCTTTCGCGTACCCCCCGACGTTGTCCACTCACCCCCAAATTATTTTTATTATACCAGAGACCCCTGGGGGTCCGTAGAAACCACTGATCTAGAATGTATATTAAGATTATTATAATTTTATTGATATACGCAACTTTTCTTATATTGGAAAGCAAAAAAAAAGAATTGCAAAAAAAAAATATAGTGCATCACATTTTAAAATCATGCAAACTGGCATCTGTCGTTAGCTTGCAGACGTGCAAACTCGCAAATCTGCTTATTATCCAATCACAACACTTTATTCAAACAAAAACAAATAAGCCACTCACTCATTCATGCAGTCTATGAGAAAGTTTCAAGAGTTACAAGTAAATAAAAATTAATGAAGTGTCTCTTTACACTTCACATTGTAAAACGTAATAATTAATTTGCTTGTTAAGGAGAGAGATTTCATTTTACCCTCATTGTAGTGTTGCAAACTGTTTTCTTTCGATAAACGATTTGGAAACGATAGGAAACCTACAGACTAATCCTATTGTAGTTAGTCGCATAACTGAAGTTCACTAAAATAAATCGATGAAAATGAAGAAGCTGAAAAATATTTAATCTATGACTTCGCAAGCAAAATGACTGCTGCCAATACGTAGGGCTGACGATTAGTACTGCGCATCTGCAATTCAAAGCTGAAATTCGAAAGATTGAATACCGAGAGCTCAAAATCAAAAATATATTTCCTTGTTGAGTTCAGTCAAAAGGCGAAAGAAAGGCGAAACCCGGGTCGTTAGTGACAAAATACATGGAAGTGTACAAAATCTCAATAATCCAAATTTAATATTTCCTTGTGTTCTGCTCGACATTTTCATGATCTGTTTCCTAATTTCTTTACTTAAAGGTTTGAACTATTTTTTAAAGCATATCTCCAAATGCGTTTTCTTCCAGCTTGGCCGTAAATACGAGATAAAGTCTTGGACATGTAAACATGTCCGGCGCGTTCATCGGGTTAAGAGCTTTACTACTGACACTGGTCAGTTTATGATTATCAGCATATTTGTAAATATTGCAAATGTATTTTGAAAAAACTTACTTCGATCCGTGTCCAAGTGATGGGAACAACGCTTTCCGAACACCGTTTGAATTGGTGCAATGACGCCATTTTGAATGCACAAAATTTAATGGTTTTACCATTTCATTTTAAAAACGGATCAATTTGAAAACTTACATCTACCCGTAAATAAAAATAAAAATCGTCAGTTTAGAGATGGAAATTATAAGTGCGTTCAAACTAAATAATAGGTGTTGGCACAAACATTACTTTTAGTCAAATACAATAAAATATTTATGGCAATGACTAAGTTAAGTTTTGCCGCTAAAGAAAATTCAAATCTATTGACTCGTAAATTGAGTTATCTTTAACTATGTCCTGCTCGTTTTTAAACAGTCTTTATAGTTTCCCTTAAATCTGTTATAGGCATCATTTATCCACGTGTATGCTAATTCTAAACTAGAGAAAAGGTAATAAAACACGTTATTGAATTTTGTCTCACATGAAACTGTATAAAATTAATTATAACCTTATTGATTTAAAAACGTCACTTGTGTCCCGCGACAATATGATTAATTTTGTATAAATAATACCCCGGTTACTGTTCAACCATTTCTACTTTCAGTCCATATTAAAAAAAAGTGAAGAAAAAACTGGACGTTCCATCCATTAAAGACAACTAAATCATTGAAATGATATGGTGCACATACAAAGCGGAATGTAACAAAATATTTGACTAGGATATTGAGATTTCTTCATTCTATTTAAATTCACAATGATATTGAGTCACCAATAATCTAGTAAAAAAAACAATAATATCCAATTCTGAAACTGACGATTTTTATATTATAAAAAAAACTATTGATTTATTAAAGCTAGATTTTGTTCACAGTATAATTTTAAACAATATAACATTTTAAGCAAACTCGACTGCACTTTTCTCGACTGACAATATAAACTGCGGTCTTAATTAAAATAATAATATTTTTTCGCAACAATTCTATCCGCAAGCCGAGCGAGCGCCTTATCTGTATGTCATGTCACTTTGGTTTTACTTCCCGCTAAAAACGCGGTGGATCGCGTAAAATGTAAATCGGTTTTCCCTAGTACAACATTTCCTTATCAATTTTCATATGTGTATATATTTAATTCCCGACAAAACACAGAAAAAAAAATAACAACGGAATTAAGGAAAAAATTCAAGACAGAACAAAAATATTCTCTCCGTCAATTATTATTAGTAGGTAGAGGTAGCGTTAGTTTGTTTCGCAGACCTTGTATGTCCAAATTATGCGACTCGGTTGCAACATTGCAATATAGTTGATGTATTAGGATTAGAAGGTTCTGTTTGTAATATCTGTGAGGTTAATTCATTAGCTTCATACAGTGTGGTAATTTTAGTCACAAAAAACTATGTTTTACAAAATGATGCCTACGTATTCGCCTTCGAAACTCGCGTGCGGAGATGATTATTGTTTTATAATAAATCATCTTATTATCTATTCGTTTACAATAATTATTATTTTCATATTTCTCATTGAATAATGATAATTTCATTTATTACACATTGTGTCGACATATATTTACGGCTAAGATGAACGCGTGGTACAAAAACGAATTGAATTTTATTAAATAAAACACATTTTGTTTTGTACTCCTTCCACATGATTATAATTATCAGGAGCGGTTAAAATATAATGCCTTTCCGCCATGAATTGAAAGTCAACATCTTAAAAGTGATTAGCGAATTCAATGTAATTTGTAAGCTCAAAAACCTCTAAATAGATATGAAATAAAAGAAAATACCCGCTTTTAGAACTACATAATCAACCTTGCGAAACAGTTTATCAATCACGATTTTAAATTTTTGAAACTTACATTATAAAAACGTGACATTTTACATGCATTTGTTTTCACTCGATCTATTTTTATCATTTTATAGCAACCCATGATACAATTCGCTTTAAAATTGATCACCAGTAATTTTTTTATATGTTAATTGTATTTTTTCGATATTTTTTTAACAATTAAACTGCAGTATAATTAAGATAATTCATAATAAAGATTGTATTAACTCATATCTGCAAATCAGAATATATATTATATACATGCAAACTACCAAAAAATTTACAAGTAATACAATACAACAACAGCCTTTACAAGTTGGAGTCCCTCTGTTGGTGTTAAATGAAAAAAAATGTTTTCACCCAAAGGTAGATCGCACGTAATAAATGTTAAACACATCTCTCATATATTATTATAATATACTATAAACAGTTTAGTAGATGTGATACAAAATTATCGAAAAGTTATTATTGTACACGTTGATTTGATATTTTAAATCTTTCGTTTTAATTTTAAAGGACCGACATTTGACATAAGACATAATAATAATGCTTTTTCAAACATCCCAAAAAGGTGTGTAAGTGATGCAAGCGTTTCGTAATTAAATATACATTATTATAGCACCGCACCATTAGTTCATTTTTGCAAAAAATGGAGCTATCCGGTTTTCTTTTACATGCCTCGAATATTAGATCGGTCACCGACTATTAATTTATTAATTTAGATTTTGTGTCACTTTTGCTAGATTACTAATGTTGCTATTTTTGTGCGTGCGTACTAATGAAATGATAGGAAACACGTAATTGTTATTCATAGCGTGATATTATAATATGAGCGAAAATATTCAAACTAGAAACTATTATCCAATAGAATCATTAAATCAGCAATTATTATTGTAAGCAATATCCGCTCAAGCATTCATTCAAGTGTGGATACTAACACACGTAATAATAGAGGTTTATACATTGCCATTGGCAATGTTTATAATGTGTTATTTAGAAAATATCCAGTCATTGATTGATTCAAAACATATGGGTGACGAGAATAATGTTTTCTTATACATCTATGACCGGATTCACCGGATCATCGGTTGAAAATTCTTTATAAAGCCTGCATTTATTAGGTCAGAAACTATTTACAATTTTTGGTCAGTAAGAAATAATAAATGGTCAGTTGAGTATATGCAGTACACTTTTTACCACACTGATATGCTTTCTGAATGATACACAGAGCATGTAAATGTATTAGTATGTGTGGATCTCTAGAGCAGTGTATGGATCCCGTAATCCTAAATCACAGAGCCGGAGTTCAAAGTTATACGGCGTATACTATACAATCCTCACAACAACTCGACTCTAAAAACGTGCGAACTTAAGAACACGGCCCCTTTGTTATCAATTACTGTTTACAAATTTGTATATTAAATGTCAATTTAATTTTTCTATTTTCATCTGTCAGTCGAGTGTTGGCAACACCGTAAGTGTCCTCCGCAATGATTCTTTCACAAATATTGTGCATTCACAGAATAATATAATAGTAATATTCAGAAAGAATTTTGATTTTCATCAGATCATTGTTGATTTCCGCTCATAGTCATTCGTTGGTCGATTTAATAATACTGTTAAAGCACTTTTTAAAGTTACCGATTCTTCATGTTAATCAAGTGCAAGACATCCTTGGACACGACCCCCCATTATGAGCCTTGATGGCGTTTATAATATAAAAAGTCAGTATACTTGACAACAACAACCGATGGTAGTAAGTGATATTGGATTGAATTTGTCATTGTGTCTTACAAATCGCGGACAATAAGCTGATTGGCCCTTTCGAAAAGATTTTGACGCAAAAAACATTTCTTTAACTTGATCAGTAAACAATTACTGGCCCTTCGAGCCGGAGTGCAAAATTATACGGCGTATACTCTAACTAATTCGATAAATGGCCAGTTTATATAATAAACGGTCAGTAATTTACATAAAATGTTCAGTTATTAAATTGAAAGTCAGATATTTATATAAAACGGTCAGTTTTTTTAGTTAAACCTAACTTCTAACCTTTATTTATTGTATTTGGCAATTATTTACTGACCAAACACAATTATTAAATAACCATTCATTATTTTTTACTGACCATTAATCGAATTAGTTACTAATCAAATAATTAATTGCCTTCTTCATATCCACGTGCAACCGGTCTTAACTGTTCAATAAAATTTTAATCATAAAAACATGTATTTGTATTGTATTATATCGTATGCCATTCCACCCGCGATAAACAGTTTTATTTATCAAGTAGGTTGAAACACATTTTTGATTTATTTGTATTCGAAGGTTGTCAGTAATTCATTTTTAACATAAAATTAAAATATCTCTCTTCGTAAATACGCACGATATTACAACCTTATCATTATGTTGACTTACAATAGTACATTCAATGGTAACAGTAATTAAATTTGATCAATAGCATAGTGTCATTCAAGCATATTGAGTATGCAATAATTTTAATAATTTTAAACCTCTTTTAAATAAAAGCAGTACCTTCATGTGTTCCCCAAAACACGGCAAATTTTGTGCAATTTGTTTTTAATGAATAAAATGCTTCTATATTATTAAAATAAATAGTATAATATAAGTGAAAGATAATTAATTAATATTCAAAATAATACGCGTAGTCACCACCAAATAAACGCATATTTTTCACGCCACACAGCTATTTGAAAGCATTCGTTAACTGTCATGTTATTTCATAAAAATAGCCGATGAATACCTCATGTAATATTTTGATTTGACTAGACTAGACTATTTACAAATACCTGAGTTACATAAATAAACTGCAACATACAGGAAGTAATTCAAATATTTATTATTTTAAAATAATACAATACACAGTCACCGGTATATTTCTTAAGTTATTAAAATTGTTAAACCGGTTGTTAAATAATAATTGGAGTCAGGGTTCAAACCTCATCTTCTTCGTCTTCGTTGCAGTAGGGATCTAGGAGGGCGGCCTTCCACGCCGCTACATCGGGCGGAGGAGGCCTCTGCCTCACGGCCGCTCTAACATCCCGCAGGTTTTCGTAAACGGGACTCTCGGAAGCTCCGGCTGTTGAATCACTCGGCGTTCGCCATCTCTCCCAGGGGGGTGTTTTCAGAGAATCGGCCTCGCTTATTATCTCGACGCTGCTCCAGTCTTCGTCAGCGGCGTTCGCGTTGAGGAGGTCAGTACCGCAGGCACTGGCCGTGTCGGACACCCACTCGTCACAACACTCCAACGCGCTGTCTTTCAAATCACTCGTATTTAGATCACTACCGCACGAATTGTTCGTCCCCCGTCTTTCCGCTCTACTTTCGTACGCCTTCCCCATTATCGTTTTTTTTTCAATATTTAAATTACTATCACTGTTTTCGGGTAGCGAAACAACGTCACTCTCTTTGGCGTGAATGATTTTTTTATCGACACGCGGCACTGTCGAGAAGTTACTGTGTTGCTTCCCGAATGAATCTTTGTAAACATCGCAATTGACGTAATGGTGGCCGGAGGTGTCGCCTTTGTGGAGAGAGCGATGGCAGTCGTCTGACATATCGCACTCCGACGTGCATTTGATCATGTCCCTCTCCGAGAGCCTGATCGCCACCACCTCCGGTTGCTTCCTTCCGTCGTAGGAGTGCCTTGCGTTTCGGGCTCCCTCGAGCGGAACGGAAAGCAGGCGCGCTGGCGATTCGGTTTCGCTCTCAGTTTTGGCGCTTCCCGAGCGAGACCGCTTGCAGCACGCTTGCACCATCTTCTCTTTACTGATATCGAAAGGCGAGTTGGATATGTCTCGTAGGCTGTCGTATCTTATCGTGTTTTCCGAACCGTAGTTTTCTATGAACGTCTTGACGGCGGGACTGATAGGAGGCTTCCGCCCGCCAGAACTGCAAAGCCATAAGTTTTGATAGTCTGAATAATCGCTCGTCGAGTTCGACGAATTGTTTCCACTGTCACTACAACTGCCGTTTCTTATCTGTCTCAGAGGCATATCGCTCGTATCTTTGTTATTAAATTTAGCGCGAAGTATTTCAATTTTAGACAGAGGTCTTGATTCGATTTTGGGCGAGTGGTCTGATGGGAGAGGATTTGTTTGTCGGTATTTACGTCTCGGAGGGACCGGAGCGCCCTGACCTTTATCAAATATTCTATTTATATCAAAACTGGCATGTCTGTAGGGCACCTGCGAAATTTGCTCACGTCTGATGACAACTTCATCTTCATTCTTTCCTGATTCAGTGTTCATATTCACGTTCACATTAGACCCGTCCCGGCTAGGCGTTCTAGAATTATTGAGAAACACTTCATCGGACAGCGTGGAAATATTTCCAAAGCTGGCAATCTTTTTAACGAGCGGTAGATTCAAATTTAAATTCAGCTCCATATTTTTCTTTATTTGCTTTGGCTCTCCGATTGTTTTACCCTCCGGTGAGGGCGTAGAAGCTCTGATGCACTGCAGGCAATCATCGAATATCTCCATAAAACTGTCGTCGAAACTGCTGGACTCTTGTACGCTGACCGTGACATTCGGAAAATGCTTCTCTTGGTAAGTGTCTAATTTGTAAATTTCGTTTCCAAGATTATTCAAAATTGCATCGAACGCGTTGGAAAATTCATCTTCCTCTTCTTCATTCAAAAGATCACTGTGATTTAATATTTTTCCTTTTATAAACTTCGATACGTCACTTGATATATTAGAGTCCGTTTTCACGGCAATATTTGCAATGTTTCCTTTGCTCTCCTTTATTTCAGAAGGGTTTCTCTCGTCGTAATCGTGCACTGAATATCTAATGTCAGATAACCACGCGCTGACGTCTGACTTGACTTGCGGGGGTCCCGTGTCTTTGGAGAGCAGCCTTCTCGACAGGGCGTCTGTCATCCAGCTCTGGTCCGGCGGAGTGATGATGGGACAAGCCATTGTTTCAGTGATAAGAGTGGCGAGCGGGACGGAAACAGAGGAAGTGGGTCGCGGTCTAGTAATTTATCGAGAACTACGTTATCGGACGGCTCTGACTGGCGGATCACGACGATACATTTTCATGGTTCGCGACACTATTAATTACAATACTTCCCTAGTCGCCGATGTTGTGACTTGTTTACGCAACTTGTACTATCACTTTAGATCGCAAAAGTGGACTGAAGTTGCTGTATTGGCGTGATTGTGGACAGGACTTGATTAACTTGTAACCGCAAAGAGCACATTGTTCACTTCACCGCTTAAATTTTTATAAGTTCGAACTAAATACATTACAAACTAGTAAATAAATATTCGTTATCGTCAAAAATAAACATTGTATTTTCAAATACAACTTCTTTGGTTATTAGTTGATATAGATTTCTTAAAAAAAAAACAGTAAATATCATTTCTTTATATGCGTATCTAATAAATGAATGTAAATGTTGCGAATCAAATGAGCGAGTATCACATTCATAACACAAATTCACCTGTATTTTTATTGGTAGCCTCCTTACGATTAAAATAATCTTGTATTGTGTTTGCTTGATAGTATTTTTAAGACTAAAAACATTTTGTACGATATTGCTGTTGGTATGTGTCATTAACGAAAAACAGTTTAACTACGCATTCCAACGGCAATATCGTGAAAAGTATTTTTTTTCCATCAATGGCACACGGTCCAAATAACTCTTTAAAATAGAAAAGGCTTTTACTTGCGACGATATTTTTAGAGTAAATGTATTTTAAAACAAAATTATGCATCATCATTTAGAAAGGTGGATCAGATGAGCGGGAAATTTTTATGATCAGGGATCGCCGCAAATAAGGCCCATGCGGATAATTTCACATGCCACGCTCTGAAAAAACGTGGCATATTGAATAAAATGACACTCTAAGGAAGCAGTGATTTCAAATAGTATTTTGCAACTGTAAAAATGCATGTAAAAAAATATTAATTTCATCATTACGTAGCTTTATGCAAGTATCGATGTGAAGGTGAGAAACCTATATCGTTTCATAACGTTATAAACATTTTACGCTTCAATTCTAAGATTTTTATATCATCTTTAATGTATTTTCTATCTCTCTTTGTGTTACTAATATAAGTGGAACGTTTTTCACTAATTTCAGAAGCATCTCGAAATGGACTAGATCATAAAACAATAAGTATACTAAACACTTATTCAATGATGAATTGTAACAATACGTGTTTATACAAATACTAACTGTGATTTGATATTTTATCGTCGCCCTTCTTAAGAACCTCGCAAATAACCAATTATTCTCTCTAGAATTGTAAAAAAGTGGACAAGAGCATTAAAATTAAGAAATGCCCAAGTCTTATGGTCGACAATCGTCTAGTAACAGAATTCCCTGTACAGGATCTCGGTTGGAAAAACCGTAGACCAATTCAAAGGTATTAAAATCTGTGATGTTTACATTAACTTCTGCCCATCTGATAGATGAAACGTGACATAGCAAAGGTGATTAGCTAGATACTAGTCATGTAATAGACCAATCCTTCTATACCCTATCTAAAAAAAAAAGAGTTTGTTCAACTGAATAACAGTTTCTCATTGAAAAACTTATGTTCAGATGCTCCATTATGAGTTGATATGATTTACATTGAAAGCACACTTGGTAGAAAAAATTACATATCTGAAAAGCGATAGCTATATCACATTGTCGGCTTGGGGGGTAAGCAATTAATAAGAGCCTGATAAACATTGCATCAAAATCACAAAATTTTAAATTCATATTTTATTATATTCAAATTGCAGTCAAAATACTAAGCCCTATTACTTTGCCCTGTCAAACGTTTATTGCACATAATATTACTAAACATGTTCAAGATAATTATCAATTCAGTGATAGTATCGTGTTTGAACAGTTAAATTTAAAAGCCTGCCTTGCACTTTGTATGTCCCGTTTATAAAACCGAACAAACTGTGCTTGCTTTAATTAAATAATAATGTTTTCATTAATAGACTTTCACGAACAAGCGTGAAAGTCCTGTTTGAACCAGTGATGTTCCTTTGTACACCCGTAATGGCTCGCTCTAACCGATCTCTAGCGTTATCATAATATCATAGCTATAATAATATCTCACCGAGCTCTGAACTTATTCCGAAAGAGTATCTTCTTCCTATTTTGCCTTAATAAAAAATATATTTTTGGTTAATTAAATTTTAAGACATCGTATTCAATCAATGTATTCTTGGTGATTTTAATATTGAAATATAAAAACTGTTGAAAAATTTTGTAATATGTTATTTCTAAAGGCTTTGTGAATACATATTCTGCAATTATTGCAAAATAATATGACGGTTTGTTTGTGGACAGATTTGGGGCTACTAAATAATATACAATAGTTTGTCAAGATGACTATAACCAAACAATTGAAATTGTGTATCTTTCCAAACAAAACATTTAACTTCTTAGATTTATTAATTTCCGAAAAATTACGCTTACAACTAATCGCTTATTTTCCGATTCTTCGCATTGAGATAACATGACTGTTACAAATACTCCCCATTGGCTAGAACCTCATATAGCTCACCTCATGCAGGTCAAGCATGACATTAGCTCAAGCTAAACAAATTTAAAAGCAAAAAGCATCAGAGTAAAGTTTTTAACGTTACTGCTTTAGAGGACATGCCGTATATCGGATCGTACATCTACAGCGGGTGGCGGTGGGTAAAATGTTGCAAAACCTTGAGAAAACGGAGATTCGTGAGTAAAATGTGTGTATATAATATTAGTACGATATTTTTTTTAAGCCATGTTCGCTCTTTCTGTGGAACATAATATCGTCGTTGTTTTGGAAGAAGACACTAACTGAAAAACACTAGTTTTGAGTAATCGGACTTTGGAGTTTCTGAAATGTTTGAAATGCTATATCTTTTTCATTTAGTTTGTTTGTACAAAACTGTTTTTAAGTAAAAGTATAATTTATAAAAATAAGTGTGTTCTTCCGTGCGGTAGAGTTCGAAATAATTAACATTTTGTTATAACTAACTCAATGTGTCATTTTTCGATTAAGTGTTTTCTTCCAGAAAAGCGACGATATATTCACTACTAATTGATTTCAAATTTCAGCAGTATGTTTAAACGAAAACCACCATACAGTCACTCGTTTAAGATGTATGGTGCTAGGAAACGATAACTATTTAGAATCTAAAATTTAGATAATCGTATTCCCTGCGCCTCATTTTCAGGATCAAATACAAGGAATGAAATCAATGCATACATCCATGTCTTCAGATATAAATAAATATATTAAAAATTAATTGAATTGGTGTATAACCAGATATAAATAACGGAAGAGTACGGGGACGATAGTTAAAAGTAAGTAAGATTATTTGTATCGACACAAACAGAATCATAAAATTAGACCACCTTAGTATCGAGCAATCTTCACACACATTATAGAGTAGGGACGTTTTACAATAATAATGTACTAAATGTCATTTGAAATAGGCGCGGTTATAATATGTCAGAGGTTAACCTACAAAGCATTTCACCGAACCGGTTGTTACTTTATTACTGTGCAGGAACAGCACACATTTGAGCAGTGACGCAATGACAACAAAATCTAATGTTCATATACTCTACTATTATAAGATAGAGAGAAAGGGAGAGATTATATGAAATGTACCGAAGTGCAATAGCCAGTGTTGCTGTGAAAGGGTCTATTCTTGAACTTTTAATGCATTTATTACAGATAACAAAATTCTTAATGGTTCTATAAATGGTCGTGCATTTGGACAGGGTTGCCACACGTTTTTTTTTAATATAAATTTATTTATGTAAAAAATATATATGTTAGTATTTTGAAGCATATCATGGATGTAATACTGAGATAGATGAAATAAAATAAAAACTGATCATGATACAACTGCTCAAACTGTCTCTTATATGTGTAGAAAAATATACTATCAAGTTAAATAAATTTGACGCATTCACATTTAAGTCATAAATCATTAAAAATCTTGTAAGCAAAATAAATGTGTCATATGTAACATGGAAAAATTACAAATAAAAATATCTTGGTTGCGAAACTAATTCAACATCGTTTACCCGGTATCATTTTTTTGATACACTAATAACACATTTTCCATTCACATCACTACTATAATAGCAGAAAATATATTTATAAGTCTGTCGGTTACAAGAAATCCTCCCAAACGGTATACAGCAGTGACGTGGAATTTGCACGTCATTCTGGCTGCCATTCATAGGTCAACGGTGCTATTTTCAACTTTTAACATAAACTAGCACCAAAATATCGCGATAACACCGCCAACGTTTAAATGAAATCATTACAGCGCTCTCTATCCCAGGTGAAATCGGGTTATAAATACTATTAAGTAATAAAAAAATGTTCCTCCAAGATTTATATCAATTATATTTCGTATACAAACAACAATACATCAATACCAATTTCTCAAAAACTACAATGTTGACTTCAGTTTGTCATAGTATCACAAAAATAAAACTCCCAATTTCTTTCTTGTCAAGACAGTATTATGAGATAAAATTTCCACAGCCTACTCAAAGTGACTCTGTTTGCAGAATCCCATGGAATTGAAATGAAAGTTGAATATAATATAATACACCTTGATGGGTAACAACATCGGCATTAATGGCTTAACGTCGAAAATGGTCGATATTGGCTGGGCTAAATACTATAATAGATCACAAAGATAGTGCATTACTTAAAAGACAGAAGACTTATCGTTGTAAAACAAATATGCAGAATAACCGAGAAATAATATATCGCAATTTGGTCGTCAACATGAAAATGAAAAAGAATATGAAAATAAATACGAAAAGTTTGTGATGACCCTAATTTTGTGTGCGCAATATTATCCACATTCAATAAGTAGTAACAATGTGGCGTTCATTGCATTAAATTTTATTTATTCTTCGGGGCATGATGTCAACTGACCACTTCTGGGGACAGTCAGCCAGTGAGTCAGTAATTAGCTTTTTTAAAAACATATTTATTCGTTTTCTCATCCCATATTGGACGATGGACGCGGTCCGCTACTGTGACTAAACCATGCATCAACATTCCACATAGTGTAATGTAATATTATCTCTATAACATATTTAAAATACAGTCGGATTATCCTGTAAAATGTGATTCTGAGTTTGAGAAAAATTAGGGGACATGAAAGGTGGATCTATAATGGAAATGAAATACGCATAGCAGACTTTTTATTTATTTACTATTGCGTATTTTGCATTCTTATCATATATAAAATATGATCATTATTGGTGATTATTAATGCGTCAAATATTGACATGTGACATAAACTCTACAAACGACCAAACTTAAGATTGATAGCTTTTAAAAATTAAAATTTGTTATTGAAATTACCAGAACCTGAAACTGGAACCATTTGATCGATACTTTAACACTTTACAACTAGATTACAGAGAGCATACAAAGAGCGATATTATAATATAATAGATGCAGGGTTGGCGAGAGCTTTTACGGGGCCGGGTTCCAATATTGTGTGGAGACTTCCAATAAACAGTGTATTATATTTTATAAACGTCTCTATCAATTATCCAGTAAAATAAAGGTTCCCAACCTTTCTAGGTCATCACTAAAGGTAATAATGAGGATTAATAAACATTTAATTTTTTTAAATCGCACTACTAAAACTGGCCCCATCGGCGGTATTAATTTGCTATAATGTAATGATGTAAACGGCTTAATTTTTGTAAAATTCGTTATGCAGGATTATTCTGTATTTTAATTTTCACCAAAAATAAAACAAAAAATGCTACGTAATATTAATGTGTTATCTAAAAACTTCACGTAACTGAAGACCGTTTATATTGAGTTACGGTTATAATAAAATTTAATGATTTTCAAAAGATTGCAGTAAATCGATTACAGAGATAATTATAACGGCTCTCATCCAATTACATAATAAATTTTGATTTTAGATTATCACTAATTTACTAAAAAATATGCAATTTTAAAATATTTTAAGAGACAGGGATAGACAACTTGTCTGGCTTTTACAGACAAATAAAAAATTCCATTGAAGTAATAAATTAATCGAATACAAAGAAAAACATAAATCATAACACTTTTATAAAATCAAATGCATTTTTGGGAATATTAAAATATTAATAGTTATACCAATGAAAAGTTATGAAAGTAACTTTCTTTTACGTCTTAGTATTTTCAATAAACGATTTTATAAAGGAAAAACGTTTTACGAAATTTATTGTAGTATGAGAATTAAAGGACTGCACTGGTCGAAATTTCAGTCTCGATATCACACTTGTTACCCGAACCGACCCGAAGCCCAGATTTATTTTCCTCTTCTCGAAAAAGGTTTGATTTTTTTTCAATACAGAAATTCATTTATACTTTGCCAACAATATGTGTTATTATTTCTATGAAAAAAATATTTAAGTTATGAATAGTATTGCCTTATGGCTGACTCATGAACCGAACATAGTCCGAAATATTCTTCTGTAAATTGAATTACTTACCCGGGACCTAACCTGACCCACTTCTCCGCGTTTGTTATTTGTTCATTTATTTTAGAGCGCGCTTCGTACCAATGGTTGCCCACCCCCATATAGTACTAAACATTACGACTTCAATGTTAATTAATTTAAATTATTAATGTGTTTGCGCACATTTTGGGGTAACAAAAGAGTATAATCATTAATCAGCACAATTATACCACATCCTTCCTGCTTTGCAAAAACGCTTGAGTTATTAACCGCATAAAAACAAAAATTAAATTAAAACAATACGTTTGATAATAATTGGCACTTTACTATTTTCAAAAGATAAGCAGTAATATTGGAACTTATCGTACTTTATCAGTAGTGAAACTAGTTTCCGCATGCTGCTTTGTTAAGCAGAGTTATATTTTTGGGAATGTTAACTTTTTATAATTGTTATATTTCTGCTATATAGCACAAAATACATGTAGAAATATGTATGTTTGGTCTGTCGTCACAACACTCCTCCCAAGCGGCGTATATTAGCTACGTAAAATTTTCACACGTCGTTTTAGCTGCAATTGTTAGTTCAACTGCGCTATTTTCAACTCTCAACTCTCAACATTTAACTTTTAACCTAAAACTGAAAACGCGATATTTTTGACGTTTACGATTCGGGATAAAAAAAATCAATAAAAGCCTAGGAAGATCGCCTAGCAACGGCTCCATACCGAATATTCCGTGGTTTTCAACGTCTTAGCATCATGTCGCCTAGCAACTATAAATGTGTTATAAATTTCACAAAAAATAAGTGTTTATGCTTGAATCGTAAAATTTGTAAGAGATTGTTGTTATTTATCAAAAATGAACCAAAAGAAGTTGCGTGTCGATAAATATATTCTATAAATATATAAAATTGGTAATTTTACGCCTAACTGGTAAAATTAAAATGAAATCTGATAATGTCGATATTGATAACCGGTGGATCATTCCTTGCAATCCTTTGCTTCTGATGATATTGTATGCCCACATTAATGTTTAATGCTGTGTCTACACCGTGCATATCAGAAATATTCATTGTTTTACTTACAAATGTTATTGCACAAAGTCAAAGGTCCAACACGTTTCAAGGATCTCCGAACCGTCGATGGAATTGAATGTAAAACGTAGCATGGTAAATTCGTACATCTTGATGTGCATCTGGAATCGCTCTGGCTAATCCTAATAATAATCCTTTCATTTATATCTTGCATTGAGAGAATCCTCACGTTGCCTTGAATATACTAGACTGATGGCATCTACAACGAGGCACTCATCAAGAGAGAAGTTGGGAAAATTGTCATCTTTTATTATTGCTATTTTCAACTTTTAACATTATTATTCACATTGATCGACTATATTTTGTGGGAGATACAAGAGGTACAGTCCACGGTGATATTTTCAATTATCAAAAAAAATGTCAACCTTAACTAACCTTAACGTCTTAATGACATTATATAAGCATCCTCTATCTTGGGCGAAGCCGGCTAAAATGGCGTCTTATTTATGAAAAATATTCTACATTCATCCAGATGTAATGATCGAATAATTCAAATAAGCAGTCCAAAAAGAGTAAACCTTTCCACGACCGCCGCACGCGATTTCAGTAGAACCTCAATGCTTATGAATAAAAAGACCAATCACTGATGGATAACAAAATAGAATTAACAAAATAAAGTGTTTATAAAATGCATCCATAGCGGGAGATTTATGCTTTATTATCTATGACGAAAATACAAAATGTAGGTATGTTCAATTATTATGCCTTTGTGTTATTGGTTTCAGAAGTGACTATTTGATACTGCGATTTCAATTATCCGTGGTTTGTAATTAAAGACGTAACCGAATTATCTCATTTATTTATAAAATTTATTTAATGGTATACAATATACCATCTTATAAAAAATTAAGATGGCGGTGCTTTCATAATAATACATCGCATTTTAGGTACACTTTCGGATTAATTGATTATATTGTTTAATTTTCTTGCGAACGCCATTCTTTTAAGGAAAGAAAGTGAAATATTGCGGCGGTCCAAGCAGGTTTATCTAAAAATATTGTATAATGGAAAATTCATATCAAAAAAAGTATCAGAGGGCGTGGCAGTGACCGAAAAAATGTTTTGCCTATTTTTCGTACTTTTAATGTAATTACACGCAGTGTGCATAAAAAAGTGGAATAATTTTATGATTACTTTTTATGATAATTGAATTAAACTATAATATTTGTATTCATATTGATTCCCAAAACAAGTAGATATTATGTAATCACCAAAATTATAGTTACGTGTCTTATCAAAAAGGTACTACCTACTCCATAAAGCTCTCGAACACATTACTTAAATGGCGAAATGTTCTAAACACCAAATCAATGTATGTGAGTAAAACGGCAAGGTAATCGACCGAATTGATAATTATTAATTTCATACTAAGCATATTTTTTGCGAATAAAATTACGTCTGAGAAAAAAACAGCTTCAATACAATTTTGAAGCCAAAAACTAGACCCCAAACGGCAGAGATAAAATTCTAATTCCTGCCCTTCAGCATTCAATCTGTGATAGAATTCAATTTGTGTATTCATTTCTATATAAATCATATTGTAAGCGTTTATTACAATATATATTATATACATATTTGCCTTGATTCAGAGTGGATATAAAATTTCCAATTTTCCAACATTGCTAAATGTAAAATATATAGCTTCAAATACTATATTTTATATATCACAGGTGAAGTGTGTGTCGATATCGTGAGGACATAAGAATATATCCAAAGGACATGTATTTAAGTCTTAATAAATAATTATATCTGACCGATGGAGCGAAAACATTGGTCAGAAATCATAATCGATAGTAAATATTGATTATGTATCATTTATTATTATTAAGACTATTATTTATTCTCTTGGATAATTCGGAATTGGCGACAGTTGGAAAATACCGTAATACTCTAATTCGTTCTAAATATCTTTAGAAACACTGGTTTGTTCCATATATTTTTCGGGTTGTCGAATAGAAATTCGATACGCCAGAAAAAAATTCGATGACTCAATGTTCCTTTTGATCAAAATAAAAGTATGGAATGTGCTAAAATTTTTTTTAGAAGAGGATTTTTTGTCTTACAAAAGGGTAACCAGACTAAATAGAACATGACTTAACAGAACAACCCTAGGAATATTAAATAGGGCAATGACTTATATTGCGTATATTTTTATGTATTTATTATAATTTATTCAAAACAACGGTAGAATATTTATTATAGTTATGTTATTTATAAAAAAAAAGTACAAGAAGCTCCATACGCAATTTGAATGTGTTTATTGTAGATATTAAACACAAATATTTGCAAATGACCTTACTGTTTATTTCATTTAATACAAGGCACTTTATTATGTATTTTAAAATTTGTTTGGAAAAAAATATCTGATTCGCCAAAAATTTTGAAAATCGTAAAATCATACGAGATAAACTCGATGGTCACTCATGTCTATAATCATAAATTTTAATTGAAAAAATCTCGATTGCTGATCCAAGATCTTTTGAAACTTATGATATTTTTGTTGATTTACATCATAATTTTGGGGGGTGGGCGATTTGGAATATTGAATTAATTTAAATAGTTTAGTAACCGGTAAATGAATTTGCAGAAATTTTATAATAATCTTGTGCAGTGATTAAATTTATTATTTATTTCTTATATGATCAATAAATAATAGATAACTACGAAAAAAATATTATTTTCAAATTGTTCTGTTTAGTCCGGTTACCTTGCATAAGACCCTATCGTAAAAGCACTTAGATTGGGACATAAACAATAAACCTTATTTACGGAATGCAGCCGATATTTTTTTGCACCAACAAGTTTACCGTTACAGGTAAAAAACCTAACGCCGATGTATAAACGGATTTATAAGTAAAGAAAAAGGCTCTAAGAATCGCATTCAATCATAATATTTATAGAAACAATATGGGTTCGATCAACAAAACATTCTAAATATCCAAAGTTTTATAACACTTTCGGTTTTCCATCCAAGTCGATACTTTTATGGTTAATCGAAATAACGTCCCCAGTTGTAATCCCGTTGTTTTGAAATTGTCAGTGTTTTAGTATCAAGTACGATTTCTCGATATGTTTTGTTATTTTCATGATTCTATAATAGCGCATACTGTTTTAATAAAACTTATAAATAAATTTCTGCGATATAGAAAAGTGATCGGAACGCCATATCATGAACATACGCAAATATAAAAATGAACGAAATGTTATTTCTTAGATATCGATGTCAGTCTATTTGTCAACACAACTCCGACACTCTTATCAGAGGTTTCCGATAAAAACACTTATTTCGAAGAGCAAATAATAATGAATAACCTATACACACAATCATTGGGCGAATACGTATCTACCATTTTTCACAATCACAATGTCAAATGAGCGATAACGTAAATTTAAACAAGTAAACACATTCGATTGTTTACATAGGTCGCACTATTTTCACACACAACCCCAGCAAAGGGGAAAATATAAACAAAAACAGTTTTTATATTGACTCCACTATCATTCGAATGTATTACTTTAAGCTTTGTAAAACAAGAAACGGTATTTATTCCGTGTCGCCACGTCGCGAAAAATTGTGCACATCAAATGACATTTGGTTTCAATAAACAAAACTATTCCATATTTGAAATGTTCAGAAATTTATTTCGCAGTACTCACTTCACTGTCGAGTTGCGTGTTCGAAAACTACTCAAACAGTACAAACTTTTTATAATTGCAAATTAATTAAACGTCAAAACTTTTCAAACTTCAAAAACGCCCGCAAAACGGTTCCGTCAAAATGCGCGCTTCCGTATTCGGAAACTTATTATTTTGATGTTTTGAAATGTCCGAGATAAATGCGGGCATCTGTTTCTTTGGACCGTCACCCCGAGAACGCAGTGGCGCGCTCGAAATAATAATGTAAAATAAAATTGTACGGCCATTCATTTATTTGCCCGGATGACTTAATAGTCCTCCTTGTTTGGTGGCTCCGACAGGGCTGCCAACGCGCCACCCCGAATCAATGTGTTGCGGGAATAAATTTATAAATCATCATGCCGGATGATAGCAAACCGCAATATTTTTAGTTAATAAGCATATATATAAAATAAATTATGCGGTGATAGATAAGAATTTTTGGTACTTTCAACGAAATTTCGGGTTAGCTTATTTACAAAGTACTTAGAATTAGCTTTAATATTTATTATTAACTATAAATTATACACCATAATGTCAAGACTTTTTTATTTTAATCTTAATATTAGAGCTATCTTTTACTTAAAACGTTATACGGCTTTGTACGATCACTTTTATTTTCAAATATATAACAAAATTATCTTTTTAATTTTTTAATCGACCCGACATAAAAACACTCGTTGACGAAAAGTCTACATATAAAAAAATCTACAATAATTAATATACTATTATGCTAAGTGATTATTTATGAGAAGTCATTCATTAAGAAGTTAATTTTCTTTTTTTGTAACAATTATAATTCAAGCCATAAAATTTAATTTACAATGAAATTTCTCGTTTAACTACCTAAAAAAATAAAATGCAACAAGAAATAATATAATATTAATCAAAATATAATTAAACTTTTAAATATTCCTATTTTAAAAATCCACAAAAGGAATTAACAATAATCAGTATTCAGCTTGTCTTTAAATACGTTATATTATATATGAGTACATTTCATAAGCGTTGAACATTAAAATACTGAACATAAAATCTATTTCTGTCAAAGCGTACGGTCTTTCTGGGTTAATGATATAAACAATATAAAATCGCAAAATTCATGGAGTTAACACATTTGAGAGTGTATCGTATGCATGCAAGCAATACAACTGTACGAGTGAGTGATATACCCACAAGTAATGTAGATTGTTAACGAGAAAAAAGTGTAAGCCCGTCAGTCTTGATAATATTTTTTGTTAATCTAAATTGCAGACATTTCTTCAACACTTTTATAATTACGTGGAACCAAAAGCTCGACGTATACCGGAGAATTTGGGTGGCATTTATTGAAGACAAAGCAGAGGAAGAGTTTACGGTTTTTAATGAGGGAAATGATTACCGGCGACAACCTCCACCCTATTTACTCCGAGGGAAGCAGAAAGCCGTGTTAACTTGGAGAATCTTGGTTTGTTGACAAGATGTGAACGTTCCAGAATCATCAGAAGGCATTACAACAACAGACAACGACAAAAAAGGCAGCAAAATGTAACTAAGAAAGGGTTTGATTACAATTGATGATTTGCATGTTATTAAATCCCAATAAATACTGAATTATATTTATACGATCCTCGCAGTTTTGAAGTTACGTAGGATTTCATTAAAAGATACAAGAAAGGTGTAGATTAGCAAATAGTCTTCGAACTTTAGGTACCTAACAATTGAAGATGCTGGTCTTTAACCTTTCCATGAGTAACTAATTAATTATGGCTGTGCCATGAGGAGTGAGTTTTATTACATCTCAGTCGATAATGCTCGTGATGAGCGAAACCGGTCCTGATCATTATAAACATGTGAAAGTAGTACAAATGAATTGTGGTTTATTTTTTAAAACATTTTTTTTATCAAATCAATGTAATGGAAAGAGAAATGTTCACACACACATATTACTATACTGACGTACATGTACGTCCATACTCCTTCGCGGAAAAATCGCGGCGACGTACCAGTACGTCCATACTCTCGGAAAGGTTAAAATAACAGCGAAGGTTCTAATACTATTGTGCATAATTTCATTCGAGCTTAGTAAACAAATCGAAAAATGTTTTTAGAATGAACATACTATTAATCTAAATATCATTTACAAAAGGCATTTATTACAAAATTAAATATATGTGTCATAAATGCTTAAAGGATATCTCCATAGATTAAAATCGCGAGTTTGTCTTCGTACAAACTGACCTTAAAATGATTTCAAACAATGATATGTACTCTGAAAAATATTTAAAAGTATATTAGCATGAAGTCAACATTAAAAAAAAACAATAAGACGTTTTCGTCATTTTAAAATTTGAGTATTATATTGGTATGTTTGTTTATGTGAATGACAGATGGCCCTCAGCCGGCATAAATTACAATTCAATTATTTTTCTTAACGGTTATTTAGTATTTATCACTTCGGAAACGGCTTCTCCTATAAATACAATATAAGAAATCAAATACTCTGAAACAACACAGTACATCATCGAGCTCTCTGCTTGGGGCAACCCTGATCGCGAGTATCACTTTATTCCAGAATGTATCATCACATAAGTGTATACTTATACATACGCAGTTTGTCCAAGCTTTTAATGTGTTGACCCCGTGCCTTCGAGTCTCTTAATCAAGACTCAGGCAATTATTTCAAATAAAGATTAATGATAAAAAATCAGCAGAAGTCGAGAGAACGTATAAAATAATAAGATAACTTGGCCGCTAAGTGAAGATTATTATAATTATTGTTAATAAAATGGGTCACTCGATTTATTAATACAATGAAATGAAAACATCTCAAACCAAGTTTCAACGTTTACACGGTTTTTTGTCCGAACAATGTCCGCTCTCAAATGTGGAGCACACTGAATCCTAATGGAACTTTTTTCAATAGGATTTGCTATACGGGAATCGTAGTTATGGATTTATGGTATTTAGGAAGTTGTCGAAAATCGTCATTGATGAACGCTGGCATACAATGCAATTCGTTTGTGTGGTTAGTGAAAACATAACTCTATAATCTATCAACGTATCAATAATATTACGACGCATAACTCCTTGGCTCTGTTTTTTTTATCCAAAACGAATATCAATTACAATTTGAATTGTTGAGATTTTGTACATCTCCATGTATTTCGTCTCTAACGACCCGGGTTTCGCCTTTCGGCATCTTCAGGCATTCGATCACACGGATGAACTCGAACTGACAGACAGTTAATAGTTCATACCGTTTATATATAAGATAAAATACGACAAATTATTATCACTAAGTCTAGGAACTATATTGACACATGGGTTGTTCCGAACAATGACCCTTAATCCTAAAACTAACGCATTATAGGTGGAATGGAGGGTTTTAAAATGCAAAACTAATGGGTTGTGTCAGAGTGACCATGAAATGGTGTATTAATATGGAAATTTCTTTATTTTGATTGTTAATTTATGTTTTTTTTTACGAATTCATCTCATGTAAAGGATATCAATTAATAATTGATCTTTTGAATAAAATACATTGTTAACAGAACGATAAAATATATTTAGAAATAATTTTCTTCGCGCTTGGTGTGTTAAATATGCCAATTAAAACTTCCACCCCTATAGGCGAGAGAGTGCACTTTGTACAAAGCTAATTCACACAAATACATCGGTGACAACAATTTACTTAATCAATTGTTGTGTTCACTCAACATGCATTACTAATAACATCGAGGATCCTCAATAATTCCCAACGCATGCATCACTCGAATTTAATTAATTGCCAGAGTGTGGCAATAATTAATTGAGACGTTAAAGAAAATCGATTAATTGACTTTAACCGATTTAAATTTATACCTATGTCTTAACTAGGTGTCCGGTTACACAAGCTATGTGTGCTAAGAACGTTTGAAAGAAGATTTTTAATCTGTCATCCATTTGTCAATCTTAAATAAACTCATAAAAACGGTTGACACATCGATTGAAAAGAACACATTTTTTGAATCACATAACCGATGTACATTTGTTGAAAAATGGCGGGAAAGTAGGGTAGATAGTCAAATTAAGCTTTTTCTATTTTATTTTATTAAATTATAAAATTTAAAGTAATATATATGAAAATGTGTATCCATGTGAAAACATTCTAGATAGCAAATTTGAATTGTTGAGATTTTGTACATTTCCATGTATTTTGTCACTAACGAACCGGATTTCGCCTTTCGGCATCTTCAGGCATTCGAGCACACGGTCGAGTTCACCCGTGTGCTCGTCAGCACCCTCAGTCGATGTCTTAAATCTAAGATAGCATATTTTACGTCACAATTTGTGAAAAATATGGTAACTGACGATAAAATACTTATCATTCGTATGCTACATGCATTTCATAACTGTGATATAATTGTTATTTTAAGGACAATAAACTCATAACACCTGAAGTCTTCAAAATGTCATTAGACTGCTTTACGTCGGGCATGTTAAATTGATTGTATTATATGGCGAAATAACATTGTCAATGAATGACAAGCCGTGTTTCGAAAGCGTTTTGCTGATTGAGATTATCTTTGAAGATACAACTATAATATTACGATAATTCGTCAGAAGTCTGGAAGACAAATCCAGGAACAAGTCCTATTTTGATAGACCGGCCAAATAAAGCAAACAATGGGATAACGTCTTTCAGTATCGTTCAGATATGCTAATTTGATTCAATGATGACGTGCATCATTGACGACATTGAAGTATTCATAGCATTCTTGGCATTGGATGTGACATTTTTTAAGATATTATAATGGCAGAGAAAATTTATAATGTAAATTCATACAGTTCCATTTAAATATTATCGATTCACATCCCTATTAGCTATATTTCTAAATGGACTGATTATTGGACTGTCGCAAATGCTTGGGGATGAAGTAATTGTGAAAACTTAAGTAATACCCCTTTACATGTTTAATAAATTATAGAATCACAGTATTCATCCTAAAACCGAAAAATCCAACGTTTAATAACAACAGACGGAAAGTATACAAATGAATGAAATAGATTTTTATGTAAACTGAGTTTTTTTTTCCATGTCCGCTCCCAATGTGGAGCATATGGTCTCCTAATGGAGGTATCTTGACAGATTTTTTTCTACGAGAACTGCTTGTCACTCAGTTGCTCAACCTCTCTTTTTTTTTCGCAGAGAGTAGGGATAGAAGGATTGGGCTATGACAGGACTAGTGGTTAGCTAATCGCTCTCGTTACGCCCCGTGAGGATGGGATTGGTGGGAGGGAGGGAGGACTCAGACTACGAACAGAAATCCATAAATCGATTGAAAGATCAATCTATGAAAACCGTCCGCACCGGGAATTGAACCCGAGACGTCCGTAACCGTAGCCAGCGACGAAACCAACTGCGCCACGGACGTAAATATATTTACGGAATGATAAAGGATACAAAAATATGACACCGCATTTGAATATTCAAAAAAAAACTTCATATAAATCAATTTCTTGTATTATTATTTTCGCAATAAGCAATAATTATTTGACACACCCTGTTTTTTTATTAGGGTCCATAACTGAGAACGCACCGCGTTGATGACAATGATTCGTAGAAGTCGATCCGACTCTTGTCGTGAAGGACGATCGGTCAATAGCCGGCGGACACGTTCGCTGAACGAATCCATTTTTGACGGAAAGGGATGGCTCCGACGGTGCGGGAGTCCGATTTTTGATTTTTGCGGAGAGTCGATTGCCAACCTTCGAGCCGGGAGAGCCGCCTTCCCCCGTAGCTGGCACCGTTGACGTTGTGGATTGTTTGTGTTTGTTTTAAAATTGGACTTAATTTAAAATCGTTTGTCGTGTCGTGTAAATTCATGTGTTAAGTAAATGTAAATGTAGACTCAATTTTATGTGTTAGAATTATTTTTGTGTATCTTAAACCACTGCATCTTCGATTAAAAATAAATAAGAGTTGAACCAGATTTGAAATGATGTTTGTTTGAGATCCCAGACCTTCCAGGGCGTCGATAACCGACCATTCGCCACTCTTCGATTCGGGTCTTCTCATATTGTCATTGGACGAAAACCCACTTTTCCCTAAACTCTACTCCAGTCATTCTCACTTTTCATTATTTTACACCAATGGTTGGCAAAAATAACACGTTTTGCCAAACAAAATTCAAACGAACTATTCTTGTTCAAATTCAATTGCAAAAAGTACCAAACAATACATTGGAATGAAAAGTCATATTATTTTAACGACCGGATATTAGGTGTCTCGCATAGAAATATTTTTTAGCCGCATTGCCCTCTATCTTTAACACTACATCACTATACTAAGATTTGAGCAGATGAGTACGCCTAATGTTCCAAACATAAGCAAATCAGTACTATCTACGCAATTCTATCATTTCGTTACAATTTATTAATTGATTTAAATTTAAATGTCTTCACAGTATTATTGGCATCGTCATGTCCCAATAATGTTAGTTGCAATATAAATATATACATAATGTGTTCAAGGGAAGTGGTGCTTTCAATCAAAAATTAATTTAACGAGTTAGTTGCCATGGAAAACAATATACTTTTGTTGTGTTTATTTGTCAGTAACATAATATAAAAGCGAATAAAACGCACAGTGGGGGATATTGTTGATTAATCCGTCTCTTGTCTGATTCAATAGGGTTGCCAGAAACTTTTAAATAAAGGAACACACTTTATGGTAGAAATTATAATTTCGTAAAATTAAATCACTCATAAATATACTGTGGTTATAAGCAATGTGTGTTCGTAGCAAAAAAACATAAACGGTGATATGCATCATATGGCTGATTGGTAAACGCAGTTGGACTTTTGACCATTTGGTCGCAAGTTCACGGCTTAAAAGTCGATATGGAAAACATTTATGCAAGTATTTTTAATCTATTTATGGAGTTGAATACAAAAACATGGATACCATAAAAACCGATTCATTGACACACTTTCATTTTGTAACACGTTCCATCTTTCTTCAACGTCTTTGGAGACGTTAAGCGACTGACTTTCAATCAGCTATCGTAAAACAGAATATATTGAAATGCTCCATTAGAATTCAAAATATTCCACATTGGGAATGATGGTTAAAACAATACAAAATTTGATTGATTGTTTCGATGCATGATAAATATCGATATCCAAAGCATTAAAAAAATGTGAAAAAAATATAACTAAGTTCACAGTGCACAATGTCGAGGTGTACTGGCATTACATGGCGCTAAGTCATAAAAACAGGTTCTGAGATAGTCGCATTATTTTTTTTCGAAGTACTCCCAAGTATCATAATTGTTTGTGATTTTTAAAGATTTCTTGTTCATTATCTTTTTGGCATATAAATCATAAGATTTGGTATCGATGAGTTATATTTTTAGGAATATATTTCCAATTGTATGATTGACGAGATTTAACTGTAGGTATCGCTACAGGTACCCCCCTTCCAGAGATCAGGGAGTAATCTCGTTGATAGTCTTATATGTGGCATAGCGAGAATTTGAAGAAATATACAGATCATGTAATACAAGTTGCAGACAAAGACACTTCAATGAGAAACTCTAGTGTCTTCGGTCACTCGCATTTATTTGTTATTATTGCAGTTTAGGCATGGAATACAAAGTACATTTAAAACAGGTTTTACACGTTCTCCTCTCCCCTTAAAAAACCGCCGCGTTGCACCGGCGACCTCCTTCCTTCGCTCACGAATCTCCAAGTAACACGGAGTTAGACGGGAGGCACAGACCCAGGGGGGAGTTTCGGGAGACAAGCAACACACTAGCTCCTCGGATACTAACAACCGCAGATTCCGTCGACTGGAATTTTGAAATATCGGCACCCGGCCGAAATTTCGAGCGTCGCCACCGTGAGCTCTTTCTTTGGATTACAAATTCACATTCACTCTCTGTAATAACCTATGTACTAACCCCCCCCCCCCCTCGCCCTTTCGAACTGGTGTAAGGCTTCAACACAGCGCAACAAAAATTGAAACTTAAAATTACTTAAATTAACGATGAAGATTAATTCGAAACTTTTAATAATTGCTGCAATTTTACTATTTGACTATTAAGAATTTCTCAGTGTTGTTAAAAACCATCCCTTTTATGATATTTAGCCTACTTAGAAGAGTCTGTAGACGGCTTTTGAATGGCTTGCAGACCCCTGTCCGCCCCGTAAATACACATGCTCATTTCAGAATAAAAAAATAACTATATGACTTAATATTATTTTGTTTTCAAATGCAATGAAAATTGACTTTATGCATATTACCAGAACGTGGATTGTTAAATATCCTTCATTTTGAAATTCGAAACAATAAATTATCAAAAACTGACTTAATGCGTTCTGTTGGATCTGGATATATTGAGCTAGTCTTAATATGCCGTACATTAAATACGATAAATCATGAAAAATATATTTGGACATCAACCTTATTCAATTTTATGATAGGTACCTGATTCCAGCTGAATATAAGGAATGCATTATTGGAAATTATTATTTCCTATGAATTTTATAATAATTTTGCAGCCGTAGGTATTAAAAAATACTTTTTCCTTAAATAAAATAGGAAAAATAAATACTTTTAATTTTGTCAATTATAATTTATTACACAGTGTAACTCTGTATGGAATTTACGATTAATAAAATAAATTAGATCTCTTTTCTCTCACAATTGATAAGAATTTGTTTTTATGACACGTTTGACACCCCTGCCGCTTTCGTACCAATTAGATCAACTCATCGCATGAAACTATAGCGGCACGCGTTCACGAACATGAATGACATCACGAGTGTGTTCGAGTAATCGCTAGTCTTTAGTGGCGAGGCGAAATTTAATTAATACCCACAATGTACAATTTTGTGAACACTCTTTCACCAAGACCTATGTGGTGGTCATATCGTAAGCAAATAATTTAATACCGGAATGAAAAAAAATGCGACACAAACGCAAGTATTATTTGAGTAGAAGCAAAAAAAACCTCAATAGAATACTAATTCAAAATAATAACTTTATTATAATTTGAGTTAGAGCCGTCAGTTCGAGTTCTTTCGTGCGCTCGAATGCCTGAAGATGCCCAAAGGCGAAACCCGGGTCGTTAGTGACAAAATACATGGAAGTGTACAAAATCTCAATAACTCAAATTTGATATTGAAATTCCATCAAGCACCTTGAGTCGATGTCTTAAATTTATTATAATTATTTCAAATTATTAAGTAGATAAATTTTCAACCAGAAATTTTTGTCAAATTTTCAACCAACAATTTTTTGTCATCACAGACATCCATGCCTCGAACACAAATCTATTAATCAATCTAAAAAATAATTTATGAAACTTTCCGTGTTGGGATTTGAACCCGCGAGCACTGTAGTAGAAGCGAACGAAGTTGATCAGAGCGGCGTAATAAATACGTTTTAAATAAATTACTTAAAATCAGCATTCTGTTATGTATAAAGAGAAAGAATTGATGTATAAAAATATAATGCTAGACGACACACTTTTTTGAATACTTGACAATTTTTTTCTAGTATAATTTCATACCATATTTAAAAAAAAGTTAATCAGAAAAATTAATATTCTGTCGTATATTAAAAAAAAACAAATCACCTAAGGAGATTTTGTAAATATGCGTGTGAATACAATAAATGATGAAAAATATTTATGTTAGAACAACCATTACATAAAAAAATTATCCAAAGTCTTACTTCTTATCCGCAACACGAAAGCTTTCTTTGGAAAATAAACCTGGAGCTTTAACTCACCTGAAAAGAAAGAAAAACAAATTGATTACATTGCATAACAATTGAACATAACGGATATAGGTTATTAACTCTTAAATAAACAATATCCAAACAATAAACCTTTAAAACCTGCAAATGAATTTGGAAGATATTTTTGCAAATATTAAATGCAAATCTCCTAGGATAAAAAGCTTTTAAGATAAATGTGGAAGCAAGAAAGGTAAGAAATATTAAGGAGAAAATTCTTTAATTAATTTATCGATATATTATTATCCTGATGTTATAGATTTTCAATTATTCAGTCTTAAATTCTCGCGATGTACGAAACCGGTTTTGATTATTTGATAAAATTGTTGAATTTATACAAAAAATGTTTTTTTTAAATCAGATAGACAGTTTGGATGAGGGTTACAGTGTCAATGCCTTAACAGATAAATACAAGCTACAAGTCTGTAAGCGTTAATTCTTGAATTGAAAGTATTTCTTTTAAGGTGTTAACTGTCAATTCTCGGTGGAAAGACATTATATTTTAAAAAATAAAAGACAATTCATTTGTATTACTTCCACATGTGTATAACGATCAGCACCGGATTCGCTCATCACTAGCATTATCAACTGATGCTAATACTCATCAGATGATGATGATAATGCCAATCAGTTGATAATGCTCGTTATGAGCGAAACCGGTCCTTATCATTATAAACATGTGGAAGTGGTACAAATGAATTGTGTTTTATTTTTTAAATTCAAAGTATTGGTCGCGAAGCCGAGAAGGAAGTAAGTCCAAGAGCGTTACGAATATTAAGATAAGGTAAGAGAAGGACCATGATTTGACTAATCGCTGTCCTGCACGCTCCATTTACAGAGTCGAATAGAATAGGTGGGAAAGGATGAACAATCTGCAAAATCAGTGTCAAATTTATTGATCTGATTGGCATTAACTTAAAAGAACTCCATTGTATTTATTATGATTAGAAAAACGATTTACATAATTAGTTTCAAAAGAGTTAGGTAATATTTTCGATGTCTGCATCACGCCACCTTCCGTTTCAACGATTTTTTATACCTTATTCATTGTACGAAAATGTTAATAAGGGAATGAGATTCAGCCCTTTGCCAACGCAACCTTTTACGACTGAAACGCTATTGTGTTACTTTTCGTTTATCTGTACTGATTATCATTTTTAAAATATTCTAAATTCTTCGTGGAAAGTCATATTACAATAAAAAAAATAAAAGAACATTTTTTTATTAAGATCTGTACCGGTTTTATCAGTTTATAATGATCGCGATGACTAAAGTCGGTTTCGATCGTAATAAAAATGTTGAATTAATAAAAAAAAGTGTTTAAATGTACTGATTATAATATGACAACATTTACTTTAATCTAGTCTTCATTATTATTGAATCCAAATAGTTTTAATATTAGATAAAGTGATATTAATTGGTTTACTAAGAATCGCAGCATTTGGCAGAACTCTCAATTTGAAGCTATAAATGGGTGACGCTAAACCTTTTAATATAATCACCACCAGAGGATTAATACTGCATAACCAGAATGCTAAAGCTTACTCAGTACCAGCTCTAAGTCTTATTTTAATCTAAATCGGTCGAAACAATCTTGGTGCTTATAGGAGATTCTTTGTTTTTCACGTTAAGTTTATATTATTAGAGTACATATCTATTACTGTCACCCGGAAAGCATTTTCCTCAGTCAGTAGCGTACAAAACAATGAAAATAATGTCAGGAATACTTTTAATAAACAATACTTATGTGGGGCCTAATCTAATTCATGCTTGAAGCATAGACACGCACAAAAACACACACTGCTATACTGACAAAAAGTACGTCAATACACTTGGACTCAAAAAACAAGTCCGTCCATACTCCCAGACAGGTTACCTACCACCCTATTCCTGAAGTAAATCTCTTTAATTATTCAAAATTTGTAACCCGACTCCTACAGTGGTGACCCCGACGTGATATGTGGCAAACTTTAAAGTGACTTGAAAGAAACGGACAAAAGGCAGAAGGGAAATTTCGCAACTACCCTTGCCGCAACCAGTGACAGTGCGTCTCCAGCGACCTCCAGGAAGATTAACCGTGTCGCCGCGCGCATCCCGCCATTCTTCCCTGAGGATCCAGAAATGTGGTTCTGTATGGGGACGAAGTTTCCAACGTCAGGGATAGCAACGGATCAAACTAAGTTCGGGTACATCCAGGGAACTTTACGCCCGGTATATGCTTCCGAAGTCTAGAAAATCATCCTACGCCCGCCAGACACAGGAACATACCATCTGCTAAAAACAGAACTCACACGCTGTCTCAATTCCACACAAGAACAAAAAACGAGGCATCTATTGGAGCACAAGGAAACTATGTATTAAATGTAAAAAACATTAAAACGAATGCATAAGCTCGAAATTTCACCACTCCTGATCTAAGGATTGCTCTTAGGCCCTTCATATTATTCGATTCTTCGATAAATGTGCAGAATTCACGTTCCACAAAACAATCGCTTAAATAATTAGTATGATATGCGTGTTTTCCGAAAGTTCCATTTTACTCGAAAGCCTAATACGCCACTGCTTATGCATTGCATTCATTTAAAGTGCATTCCCACTGCACTTGTATGCAAGATGCAAATGAGATGCACTCGCCAATAAAATATCCCCGCCACACAAATGCCACAGAGGCCTGACGTCGAATGTTTGACCCCGATAACGTGGACTCGTGAATTTTAACACTTCCGGGTTGAAATGTCGTATTTTAATTCATTCCACGACTGGAAATTTCAAAAGCTTAACTGACCAACTCCACCTTTTTGAAGGCGAGGCGAAAGCTTTTTTTAGTGACGGTGACATCTATCTATCAAAAAGAAAAAGTTATAAATGATTTTTTTTAAACGTTCGTGCTGTTGTGAAAATCTAGGTAAGTGGCTTGAATTTCAAAAACGTCTCAGTTGATTTAGGTTTTCCCTATAGTGCTATTCCAGCAAGCATCTATCTTATAATAAAAAAAATAAAAACCAAAAATACGTTTTTTTGGAAATACATTTCATTACAGAAAGCTAAACTACATATAAAATAAAAGATTTACAAACGCCACCTACGCTTTTTGATTTTTGTTGATTTCAGTTATATTATAAATATGACATTCCTCATTTCTGTTATGGGACGTATTGCGCCGCGGCACACCTAGCATCGTCTCGTGGCATACCGATTACGGAGCACTGGTATAAAGATGTATAAATTAATTATTAGTCCCTCATCACAATCATACCCCTTACAATTGGTTAAGAAAACTATTTTGGACATTAAAGAACAGAGATGCCTTAATTATTAAACCATCACTTTTCCACTTTTCGTTGATAAATATTTCACATTTTATGTGACTCTTATTTTTTGAGTGCGTTCAGTGACCATGAAATATTTTTTCATTATTTTAAATCATGACTACAGAGAATAAACGCCGTCATCTTCTTATCAACTGCAAACAGGAATTTAAAGACGTTATAATAGAGAAAAGTTCCATCAAAACCCTCTAACACATTATAGTCGATAAATTATAGTGGAGAGTTCACCCTAATGATAGATAAAGGTTCAGAATACATGCTTGAGACTTCGCTATTTGATGGCGTATGGATACTAACCATGGTTTTATCCAACTAACTTACTTTTAGGCATGTTCACGCTTAATAATTTGAACGCCCAAATATAAATACAACTGGCCACATATTTCCTGTGACTTATGCGAGTCCAAAATGAGAATTCTGCCATTCTTGAGAATATCAAGTTTTATGTTCCTGATCATTTTTTCAAAAATCGTGAACATGATTTGTTTATTCTTCCAAAGTGTAGAACCAGCCTGCCAATGGGCATGCCACTGAAAAAAGCTTTAACAATCATCAACGGTATTGCTTCACATGTCGACATATTCCGCGTGGACGTGAGTGAGTTGAGACGAGTATTATTTTGAAGCGTATTTAAGTAAATTTTGTCTGAACTTACTCGGTTGACTTCCTTGCCTATTTCCAATGTTTACTATTTACTATTCCAATCGTTTTTTTTACATCGCAAAAGCAATAAACTTATAATTTGTAATTTTTGTAATGTATAATATATATAAGTTAATTAATTAACTACATTTAGAATATTTAGACTAAATGGACATCGATTATGTGACGAAATGTATTACATTATATTAGGCAAGAACAATTATTGAGGATTTTCATCAAAGCTGTGGAATTGCTGTGTTGGATTTATGGTATTTTACGCAGGGGTCGGATCGGTCAAAAACCAGCCATCTCCTTTTATTGTATCCAGCCAGCAGGAATGAGTGTGTTGCAGACACCCTTATCATTGGATATAACTTTATAAATCAATTGGGAATCATCGTATGAAAGTTTTCATTCGGGGACTCAAACCTTTTATCTTGCAAGTAGATACGACGAATGCCCACCCGAATGTGGCGAATGACCATACAATATTGGTTTTGTAATAATTATTGATAATAATTTCCTGTCGGCGTCCGTGGCGCAGTTGGTTTGGTCGCTGGCTACGGTTACGTATGTCTCGGGTTCAATTCCCGGTGCGGACGGTTTTCATAGATTGATCTTTCAATCGATTTATGGATTTCTGTTCGTAGTCTGAGTCTTCCCTCCCACCAATCCCATTCTCACGGGGCGTAACGAGAGCGATTAGCTAACCACTAGTCCTGTCATAGCCCTATCCTTCTATCCCTACTCTCTTCGAAAGAGAAAAGAGAGGTTGAGCAACTGAGTGACAAGCAGTTCTCGTAGAAAAAATTCTGTCAAGATACCTCCATTAGGAGACCATATGCTCCACAGTGGGAGCGGACATGGAAAAAAAAAATTTATTAATGATCACGGAAATTCCAATATGTGTAAGTAATTATTTGTGAATATAAAAAAAGATAAGGAATATGCTCTTGTTGTATTGTATGTATTTATTCAATCTTTATCCTTGCAAGTCGTTAAAATATTTTTATGAACAAAGACCCACTATATAAGGACAAAAAACGGAATAAAGTAGTTTTTGTATTAATTTAATTAATTTATTGATAAAAACAATCTTCGCCTGTCGCCTGATTAAATCACTGCAAACAGTGAACGAGTCTAAAAATATATCTTACGTAAATACAGTATTTTGTGTTTTAACAATAAATTACAGATCCAACTAGCATTATTCATTATTGTATGATCGAATCATTCAAACGCCTGAATCATAAACGCTTGCATTTTGTACTTCATAAGTGGTAAGCGGATTGCATGCATCATTTCAGGCGTTATATCAAAATTAATAATAATCATTATCACATTGCAAATAAACAATATCACTATGAAGTAATTGTAGTAGAATATCATTAACGGTATCTAATATTTTTACTACATCACAGTGGTAATGTTATCATTAATACAAAATAAATACATTTGATTGAATGATAAGATTTGATTTGATATGACAAAATTGATATATTTATGAGACAGAATCTTCTGCGATTTCGCAATAATAAATTAATGAACTATCTACGTTTGTAGGTATTGTAGATACAGTAATTATAAGATCATATTAAAAACCATTAAAAAGGAATGCTTTAAATCACTTTTAATGTATTAACTGTCAATTCTGGTGAATAGGCAATATAATTATAAATTTAAAACACATTTTTTGTATTCATTCCACAGTTTTTCCATAATGAATGTATAACGTATAACTTTCGTAATAAGCAATTCAAACTAATGAAAGATTAAACGAGCAATTAAGAATCTATACTTTAATCTATTTGTCATTATAACATTAATTATTATTGAGTTATGTAACGTCACACTTTCTAAACCTACCATCATAATAATAATATATGCAACTCATCGTCAGATAAATGACTTATATGGACAAATTTCGAGTTTATTACTATTTCTTGTAAAGTTTTAAATTTACCAGCTTTGCACTCTAAGCTGGTAAAATTATAATAACTTGTTTACAAAAATCCTCCGCGAAAATTAGCGCAATAATCGCTACATATATAAATAAATTTAATTACCCCACACATCACAAATATGCATAATGTGTTTCACTCTAATAACTATGCCAACTTTAAATAATATTGTAATTTTTTTAATGCGTGTGAGAATTCAGAATATTTAATATAAATATTTATGTGCCAGTAGGGCCAACTGTTTTTTTAAGCAATCTACTCAAGAAAATACTAAAAATGATTGAAATTTCAACAATTTATGCTATTAAAAATATATAGATAACATCATCACATAGAATTCAACATTCATTTAATTAGTAAGTATTTCTTTTAACAACCTTTAAGACAAAGGGTTCCCAACCAGTGGATAATTTTCCACTTGGGGTGAATGTCGTAATCTATACTTAAAAATTGAATCAATAAAAATCGGAAATAGCACAATTCGCTAATGCCACTTCAATGTCAGATTTAAATAATCACCCTCTGAACAAAAAAACGCGAATTAGAAAAAAAACGTAATTTTTTGATTATTGATCTAAGCGGGAATTGAAACATTAGAAATCTAACCGTAAAGCGGCGTTTTTACCGCTAGACTACATTGGCCGACAATGAGAAGACATATAACATTTTTTTCCCATATTTCCTCCCAATGTCTAGTATATCGACTGTGGAAAGTAAAAACGACGTAACCCACACCACAAAAATATTATGTATAACTCACACAAAACGTGCTAATACACTATATTTATAAATAAATATAAAATACATCGATAATCACAATGAATACAATTTAGTAGACGTTTTTTTTTTGGGATATACACAATATTTTTCGTGTATGGGTTACGTCCTTTTTCCTTTCCACAGTCGATATAGACTTCTAACGGACTTTATTTTGATAGAAGTAACTCAATCTCTCTCTTTCGATAAGAATAGAGATGATGGATATAACTCGTCGTTAGCTAATCGCTTTCGCTACTAGAATAATAAAATAAAAATGGAATAAGCAAAACAAAACTTTTTTTATACATACAAAACATGTTTTTTGTACCATTTCCACATGTTTATAATGGTCAGGACCGGTTTCGCTCATCACTAGCTTTATCAATTGATAAAAATACAATCATCACAAGACTATTTGTATAAAATTGAATGTTCGTAATTACAAAGTATATAAAACAGTTGGTTCATTACGGCAAGAAACATTAATATCCACGTACACAATTTCTTGGCAACACAACAATATAGGAAAATATGTAACTGCAGAATAAATAAGATATTGTGAAAAATATAATAAGTGGTGTGCGTCTAGATACGTAGAGTTTTGGCAGCATAATCTTATCAGTATTATTACGTCAAAAAGATTAACTCGCATCGGGTAATTAGTGAGCTAATAAATCATAGGTCATTTATAAGGTTTCCCAGACACTCGCTAGAGCCACATTATTGCTGGTTCTATGATTTCCCTCGGGATATCGATTGCACATGATCGCCACTGAAAATATCAAATTACACGGGAAGTAATTTATCTGACATATAGATATAATATTTTCTTGTGTTTATTACGTTAACCTTTAAATGCATATCGTACAATTTTGTAAACGTTTCCACTCCCAATGTGGATCACAAGAACTGCTTGTTACCAGTGGCGGATTACCCCATAAGTGCATGAGGCGTGTGCTTGGGGTTTCCGAATCTAAAGAGGCTCAGAAAAAAAATTTAACCCATATATTTTAAATTCAGTTTTCAATGTTTATTTATTTTTTTACAAAGAATTTTGCGGTCCTTTTATTTCATCCAAAAAACTGCGCCTAGACCCTATAAGTGCATGAGGCGCGTGCTTGGGGCCTCCGAATCTAAGGGGCCTCGAAAATAAATTTATAACCGTTTTCAGTTTTAATTTTTTTTTTTAGAACACAATTTGTTTGTACTACTTCTACATGTTTATAACTGATGAATATCATCAGTTGATAATTCTCGTGATGAGCGAAACCGGTCCCGATCATTATAAACATGTGGTAGTAGTACAAACAAATTACGTTTTATTTTTTAAAATATAATGCCTTGCCACCAAGAATTGACAGTTAACAACTTAAAAGTGATCAGTTTTGAATATTTATTTTTATTTTTACAAGGAATTTTGCAGGCTTTTTATTACATCCGAAAAATAGGGCTTCCGAATTATATTGCACCTAAGAAGCGCTTAATCCACCACTGCATGAAACTAAATTGTCTCTTTTTGGAGAGAGTTACGAGAGACTTCCATGCCTTTGAACACAACTCCATAAATCGATTAAAAAATCAATTTATGAAACTATTATGCATAGTTATTTATACCAAAATGTTCCTTTCTTCGAGCTCTGCAGCCTAGCGAGACATACATTCATTTAAATTTGAATTCTTTTCAAAATCACCATGTCAAAAAACTTGAAAATATTCAAAAATAACATATATTTAATTGTAACCTAATATGTTATCATTCTTATTTCCACAATGAATTTGAGTTATGTTTTTCATTTTTTAAATACTGACTAGATAATACATGTCGTCATCTTTTGAGCCGTGGCACATAGTAATTCGATGCAATTACGGCTAGTATTCGATTTTTTATTACATTATTTATCTTACATTTTGCGTTTTTATGACTGCCAATACATTGCTTTGAAGACGTAAGCTGAAATTAATCATAAATAAATCAATTAATCTGTGAGTTGGGAGAATCAGTATGGTGCTATTGATAGTTTTTAATAAACAGGATTTTTTCATTTTTAGCATATTGATTATAGATTTAAATTACTTTATTAAGAAACTTTGATCATTTCTTCACCACCAGCAACCATGCCAAAATCTATGATGCATGAGCAGGTCTTACATGGATCAACTTCCAGTTATCTGACAGTGATCTCCAAGTCTAGTTCTATGGGTGAAAGCTCCCAGTTTATCTGCGATTACCAATAAATGTTTAGACGGCACAAAGACAGACCTGCACAGCGATTAGCATTTGGGATCATACATGAAGGGAGCTGTACCGGGCAGCTAGCTTATTGATAATTGTAGGTGAGAAATATTCCAAGCCGTTATAATCAAAACCACTATATGACAACGGTTTGTTGTACAAAGTAATTTTATTTGTCTTGACCTGCAAACTATTCAAAATACGTAGCATAAAAGAGAACCATTTGTTGGGGCCATCAAACATTCAAAGGCACAGCTCTATAAAGAATACATTATTTAATGCAATCAGTTTCTTCATTTTCGCATCGTCCGACTGAATTATTATCCAATTGCTGTAATAAAATATTACGACGCAAAATAATATCAAATGCAAGAATATAAAAAAAAAATGATACACTTTCTCTCGGCTCGAACGCCAAGATTATTCATTATTATAAGTCGGCCGGTCGGCTCGGTTGGTAAATAATGCAGATTGCCTGGCAGACAATGGACACGCGGTTCGAGTTTTTTTCGCATCGCCGGCATTCGATGGGAATTTAAAAACGATTTTCTTCTCGCGCCGCTGCGACTGAAAGTGAACGAAAAAGAACACGCTGCATTTTCAATGTTATTTATAAAGTACTTTTTACTAGCCGTCTTTTTCATTAATATCTGTTTTTATAATAAAGTGTTCAAAGCCGCAGAACGCCTTAAGCAATGTATACTTAATTTTTAACCCAATTCATCAATCATTAATTTCACTCCCATACTGTCAATATGGATAACTTTGAGCCAGTTCTGAGTGTTTTTGTATTTTTATGGTTCGCCATTGCATGTATGCGTGGTGTTGTTCTACATATAAATGTCTTAAGATGAAATTTAATGAACATAAATAAATAGATTTATTGTTATAATTGATATATAAATACAGATAAAACAAGGTGGGCAAAATTTTCATCCAAATCGGGTAACTTTGGCCTACGATACAAATAATCACTGTAATTAATATAAATTCAGTGATTTTAAAGTTTTGGCAACTTTTCTTTGTGCTTTAATATATTCTGTGCATAATTGATATGGGAAAAAATATACAGCATTCGGTTTACAGATTAGTAATACAAATTGAAAATATGGCTATTCCAATTTATTTCAAGAAATGTCTTTAAATTGTGTTTTATCATTCCAAGCTGACAAATTCAACAGTAAAACAAATTACGTTGCACATTAGTTCAGATTTTTACCACTAAGGGACTACGCAATACCTTGCTTAACCAAAAAATATTCATATGGTCTTAGTATTATCATGGTATTATAACAGCACCTTTCTCCATGTAATGGGCCAATCTTAGACCGATGGGCAAACTTACCCAAATTGATGGTACTAAAATGATAAATTATAAAATTAACAAATGAGCGATACTCGCACTGTATTATAAACGGAAAATAAATGATTTAACCACCATTCAATGATGGGCTAGTGTGAAAAAATTGCACGAAATACTCCGTACCTATTTCAGTATTCAGCTTAAATATTCATTTTTAGGATGGCTGAAAGACCACGAATTCAGTGTCTGGATGGAGCCAAAAAGATATCTGAGCTCTTCGTGTTAAAAATCAACCTAATACGACTGTGTTTTGGGCGATTGATGTAACCCTCAAAAAATACGGAAATGAGTTAATGATTGGACCTCATTTTAAAGACTACAGAGCAGGCCTTGGCTAAATTATGTAAATTAGACAAATAAATTGACCACTTTTTGGAAGGGAACCATCATATTACATTGGTATAAAGGTTTAAAAATTCTGACCCCCCCAATTGATGTAAACCACTATTATATCGACACTCCCTGCGTATAATTCCGTATCTGAAAAATACAGATAACAAAGGAGTTTACTCGGTACGCCAATAGCATGGGAGCCTGCAAATAATTCGATAATAACGACGTTTTGTCTTCGAAGTCTTTGGCGCTTAGTAGCCAAGGTAACTTAAGTCAGTTTGTTTTCTTTACATTTTAAGTAAATGTAAGGTGCAACCGATTTTATTTCATCTTCATTTTTTTTAGTGGTATAAATCTCATATTATTTCCATTCGCGATATTTTGGACTTAAATCAGATACTCCAATGATGATCTGTACGAATTGCTTAAGACAACTTTGAATTATTGAGATTTTGTACACTTCCATGTATTTTGTCACCAACGACCCGGGCTTCGCCTTCCGGCATCTTCAGGTATTCGAGCGCACGAATGGACTCGGAGGCAACTACCACTACACGATTTGTACGTCTAGTAAATTCAATGGTAGGAAGATAAGATTTCATATTCGGTACATCAATTGGCCAAAACATCATCGATAAATACAAAAATAAAAATTCTTAAGTCAATAAAAAAACGAAAAATTGCTTGTGAAATCCATTAGATAATTATCCAGTCATATATCTAAGTATATGAAAGAAAATAAAAGACAGGTAGCTTTATAATAAAACCAAAGTTTAATCTACACGATTTTTTAAATAATATTTTCCTCTCATAAAAAGTAAGGATTTTCGACGTAAGCCCTCACAACAGAACCTCAAAAAAATTTTCTCAGATGTATTTGCAAATGGTTTAAATTCCGCAGTGATAGACTCCACCGCGTGGTCCAGACGCGGGTGGGTAAGTAAGCCGCGTTTTAATGAAGTTACCATTGACCTTGCACTTCTTATATAGAGAATTAAATCTACATTTAAAATATTTTAAAAATGCCGGTAAACTCTCGAAGGCCGCGTTAGTTATTAGTCACGCAGACATGATTTGTGTTTTCACCTGATTGACCTTTGACAATGTCCATCGAAAAAAGCGCTTCGGGTTTTTTCTGTTTGCCGGAAATACGAATTTCGATTAGTTTCCGAATTATGAACAGTATTCACAGAGTCTTCATACAAATTAAACAAAAAGAAAAAGCTAAAAAATCAGCTAATTAATATTTTTAGTTAACTTTACCAGTGCTAGAAGTGTAAATATGAAGAGATTGGTACACATTTTCACACCGAATTAAAAGAATTTTACTAAACACTATCTAAGGATATTAATAGGGGCGATATCAATTCAAGACTTTTTTCTTATGCTTAACATATTTTTCAAAAATAAATTAGGGCATTTATTTGATAAAAAAAGATACGTAAATGTTGTTTTTTCAAATACACCACTGGTACCCTTAATCAACCTTATACAGAAAAACGATTTTGTGAGATAGTATTATAAATGATGCCTTAATTTACTGACAGCCTCTTCAAATAATATTTCGCTATTTTCTATATATTATCTTATACTAATATTTGTGAAACAAATCATTCAACATTTTATATCATTAACTTTTTTTTTACCATGTCTCTACCAACGTGGAACATATGGTTTCCTAATGGAGGTATCTCATCAGAACTTTTCTACCACAACTGCTTTTTACTCAGTTACTCAACCTCCCCTTTTTTCGTAGAGAGCAGTAATAAAAGGTTACGGCTAGGACAGGACTAGTGGTTAACTAATCGCTCTCGCTAAGCTCCGTTTTATTTTGGGATCGGATGGGTGGTAGAGAGTTTTAGTTATCACAAACATTCATACAGAAATCTGTAAATCGTTTTAAAAAAAAAAACTCCGTAACTGTAACCAACTATGTTGACCACTGCACGACGGAGCCGACTATTATTACAGATTTTCGCAAAACCCGACCCTTTTCACTCACTCTTAATAGCTTTTGCGGATCTAGTCATGTTGTGTTTAAATAAAAAATATCAAATATGTGCTTTACATCATTGTTATATTTAATAACTCTTCGTACCACCACCCAACTCCCTTTCAGTTTGCTACACCTTACAATAAACTATTTCTCCAGCTAAATTTAAAAAAAGTCATGCAAAAATGTTACATTTATATTTGTTTCAACCTTTACCTGATATGTTGGATCGTTAATGATGCTATCAGCGCTAAGAGCACGTGGTTGTGTTAACAGCCGCCTGCTGTCTAAAACGCAAGAGAGCTCATCCAGATAGCTCAAAGCCATGATCCTCTTCTTCTGGTTATCCGCACCTTAGTACCGATATCACTAGGTCAATCGACCACTTCTTACAGACGACACTTTTTCACCAGTTTCCATTTTTTTGATACACTCACTTTAAAAGGGCACTACGGATGTTTTTATATGATTATTGTACTGAACGTAATAAATATTTTTTAGTTAGGTTACCACATTCGTTTATTTCTCAGAGTGTAAGGGATTCGCTTTTAAATCAGCTGCAATTTAATAAGAATATTATTGACTTACGTATCCCATATATTTATGTCCATTCTATCACTTTACAGGAGGAGCAAAAACGTGTTTCTAAAACGGTTAATATATAGTTGTTATGTTTTTCTTTTCGTTATTTTTCAGTTGATATGTAAGGGGCTTGGAGAGTTTCATTTTTAGGTGAAATCATGAGATTTTTTAAGGTTTATCCCGTAAATGCAGTGTGACATAAGACTGATTTTGGATAGGGTTTTTCGGTAACTAGTCTACATACGCCAAAGTTTTATTTACCGATATATAGATCTTTTAATTACGAATAATGTGACAGTTATATAGCTCAATTTCGCTTTTAAACATGGGACTATTAGTCTCTGTGGTACAGGTATGTATATCAACGATAATCAATAACTAATTTATGAGTAAAATTGTGACGAAAATGAGTGTTATCGAAGTTTGTCAATTTGAACGTTACAAATACATGCAGAAAATTGGCCCTCCTGAAATTATGTTTAATATTAAAATAAATATTTGTTAGTGCTTGTATTTGGATAAGTTAAATTTTCGCTATAATGTCACAATAAATGCAGTTACGAATAGAGGATTTGTCAAAAGATTACACAGAAGTCTCATTGAAGTGAACATGATATTAACGCAATGACACGGCCGTATGTTTAAACGAAAAACACCGAGGTTGTTAGTCTACCCATCTATATATATAAAAATGAATGTCTGTTTGTTGGTTTGTTGGTTTGTCTGGATCTTATAGGCTCCTAAACTACTCTCAACCGATCGCGACGAAACTTTCAGGAAGGACTTATTGTGATCATGCCGGGAAATATTATATAAAATAAATATTTGTTTGTCCTTTACGCGTTACTTTACCATTCATACGATGTCGATGAAACTTCGGTGAGTTGTTGTGCACACACCCGTGAAGGGTTCTGAAGAAAAAAAATGAAAATCTAAAATTGAAAAAAAGAATCAAATACGTACATACAGCGACATCTAGGAAAAACCTTCTGATTTATTCGTGTACGCACCAGACAAAAAACAAAAATATTGTGTTATAACAAGTGTGATATTGAAACTCGGGTTCGGGTCGGGCCAGACCTGAAGATGATGGGCTCGAACCGGGTAAGTCTATGAAATTTCGGCCTATGCAGACCTCTAATCCAAAAGCAGTTCAATAAACAGAATTAAAACACAAACCCTTTCTTTCTTTGAGTGGCATTGCAACGCATCCCGGGTACTCACTAGTTCCTCTATAAAATCCTTATGCATTATTTTTAAATAAGTACAACGGTCAGACGAAAATGTTAAAGATACGAAAAAATCTTCCGGCGTTTATTTTCTTCGCAAATTTGTAATAATAAAACTCATTACATATTTAAATTTGGATTATTGAGATTTTGTACACTTCCATGTATTTTAATCTCAATAATCCAAATTTAATATTGAAATTCCATCAAGCACCCTCAGTCGATGTCTTAAATTACATTACATATTTAGTATGTATATATTATGTGATAACTATTTCATAATCATGGCCTCTAACTATTTGAAACTTGCGATCTCTTAATTTCAACAGAAAGTGTAAATTGTTTGTAAGGCACTCAATCTCATGTTTTAGAGAGTAATAATTATAAAAAAAACAGTTTAAAGAAATGACTAGGAGATATTTTATCGATTTATTTAGGCCCAGTTTGCAAGATCGGATAACTCTGTTAAAAAAGATGCATTTGGATAAAAAACTATTGAATGATAGAAAGATCAATATATTATTTAAAATATTCTTTTCGGAGATTCACACTCTTAGCGGCGTAACCGAGTAAAACACAAGCCCCAGAACGTTAACGCTCACTATATAAGAGGCATATTTATACAAATTCTATAACTATTTACTATTCCAAAGAACCTAAGATATTTATAAATACTTCGCATATCACAAAGCTGACTTTTCATCATATCATTAAAAAAAACGTACTTAAAATTTAGATGTACGGTAATATTGACGTAGAAGGTCAGAAAGGTTGCAAACAAATTTTGAATTAATCTCAAATGAAACGTGGAATTTTATTAAATTATAAATCAGAGAGAAAAACATTGATTCGGTGCAATTGCGTAATTAAAAATATCTTTAAATAGAACAAACATGACGAAATATTAAATTAATCTCACGGAAAAACGAACGACAATAACAATTATTGTAAACAAACACAGTAGAAACTACGTAAGCAAGAGTTAAAAATTTAAATAAATAAATGAATGAAGATATAATATCTTTATAACATTTTAAATATGTAGTACTCCGAAAAATGTTTTCCGTTGAGCAACTATATTTCATATTGTCTTTGTTTTGGCAAAAAACATTAAGCCCGAAATATAAATTTTAGTAAATCTATGTTGAATAATATATAATGTTTTCGTCAATCACATACAAATAAACAAAATATTGTTCAAATGCCGTGAAATTATAATTATTGGATGATTAATAATTAACGTTAATTAGATATAAGATTCAAAGTTTATTTTGTATCACAGAGTTTCCCAAACTTTTCTTGCAATGGAACACTTTGCAAACACGAAAAGTCAAACATGTTTGAATTGTTGTTCGGAATGTTGCCATACTCAACCAGAACAGAAATTTCAATAAATTCCAAAACTGATATTTTAGCGGCGGTTATTAAAAGAAGACAAGATATTTATTTTCCATAAAACGGTAATTAGAGAAATTTATTCTAGACTGACAATTTTATTTGCAAATTCGGGGGCGGCCAAGTAATCTTGGTAATACTATACCAGTATATAGAACGTAAATTTGCACATATCTTGACATTTAAAACAGAAAATCATCTGTCAGTATACCCTCGATTTTATAAGGAAGATTCATAGTTTAGGAAACGAGCATAATATACAAATTAACTTTATTCACTCTGTCGTACAGTTGCGTTCTGTTAAGTTTTCTGCCGTCACCTCTACATTACGTTAGATATGAATCCACCCATAGAAAAGGCATTAAATACCACAAATCTTCTAAGATAATAAGAAAGAAAGTTTAATTTATATCACCACTTGTTCTATGATACAAACCGGTTGAATCAAAGACCGTTTAACGTCGTTAGAATCAGTGCCAGGCCTCCGGGCCTTCTCCTATCTACCAGAAAAGAAAATCTCTCCATTTAATTTGTTTATCATGGCACGATATCCAGATTTCCACTGTTTATAGCTTCGGTTGATATGTTCAGAAAGATATAAATATGAATAAAACTCAATTCAAACACGGACAGATATAAATACGCTATGTAATCCGAACGTGTTAAAATATTTACTGGACAAATAATTATGTTGCATTTGTTTTTGCTGTAATTTGAAAATAGAATATTAATTTGACTGCTTGCCAAATTAAACAGGATGCGTGTAACATAGCTAGTGTCACATAAATCCGATATTAAAAATCAGATTAGTCGTCAATTATTTTGAGAATATATTAATAACTGTTTCTCATGTTGGGTAGGAGGATCTATTCTGAGTCAACGGAAGCGTCTTTAACTCGTATCTGTATACCTGTGTCACAGAAACTTGGAAGATTAGTGACTTGATTTGACTAGAATAACGATTGCACAAAAACGCTCAGTAATAATTCCAAACATCCGGTTATAAAATTTATTTGAGTATGTTTTTGTTTACTTTTATTTTACTTTTCAATTTTCTTAAAAATATAAGTAGAAATTGAAACGATTATTTTTCTTCCTTTAATCTTTTCATAAGCCATTATATAAGCTTATTTAAGAAGAGATTGGAGGTTTTCCCCCCTTTTTTAATAATTGCATTCTCAGTTTTCAAGCCTGCTTAGTTAAGAGGTGACACCTATTTTGATATATATTTTTAACTGTTTTACGGCATGACTACTTTAGAGTTTATTGTAACTTACCAAAATTGAAGTTCTAAGACGAAATTGCAGAAAAACGTTTTATTAGAAAAATATAAATATAGTGAATAGAGACTTATTGAATATTTGAAATTTATTGAATATTTAGGAATCGCGTTCTTTACTTGTATTATTACAGAGATTTAATTCAGGAATAGATCGGTCGTCGACCTGCCGTGGCTAACGGCCACTGAGAAAGTTCTGCTAACGGTCTAGCGCGTTCTTCCCGTGTCTATGTTTCTTGCCATCCGCATTGATTCGTTCCCCACAAACATAATGATTGTACAAAAATTAATGCAATCTACCAAAATGAATGTTTTCTGCCACTTGTTCTGACTGTCTGATATGTAAATTAGAACTATACTAAATATACTTCTAAAAAATATTAGAACAACTAAACATTTTCTCTTAACAATACCTCATTATAACACTATTTAATACATTTGTCTTATCTAATATGTGGGAAGTTTATATCGACAGAACGTCATTGAGGAAGTAAAGTTAACGTCTTCATTTGTTTGTGAAGCCAAGAAGAAGACGAATATTAAAAAAAAAAAATTCACTTTCCCGTAGTTGACGTGTTTTGACTTACGAGAAGTAATAAATCCAAGTTTTCAAAAAACACTTTTCCATAATACGGCCTTGCCATAATTAATTATGAATGTTGCTTATTACTTCACACAAGAGTGAAACAAGTTGAAAACAAGACAATTAGCACACCATGTATATGCGCCTTTGCCCGAAGCGTTCTCTGTACAAATATGATAAAATTAATTAGTTACTACAGATTGCGTTTAGAGAAACAATATTTTCATAAGTTAATTTGGTCTTTTTAGCCGTTGTTTGAAGGGGACTGACACGTGTAAAGTATGTAATGTTCAATCAAATAGACCATTCATCATTGTAGGGCGTCAGCATTAAAGATTGCGATACTGGTCAGTTCTGTCGATCCGGAATGAAGAAATATAACGGCATTATATCATGCGGCATCTATCCTATTACTCGTTAATCGCTTAGATTCCTCTCATGACCCATAAGATACCTACATGGATAATACGCGGCTGTCGATCACAACGCCGTAGACCCAACGGTCTGAATAAGAGACAAGCAGAGGCTCTCCCCGACTATTAACCTAACCTAACCTAAACTAACAGAAAATTGCTTTCGATTTTCAATGTATTTTATTTAAAATATGTCGTGAACCAACGACTTAATAATAACTAGACCAGAGTGCGTTATGGGCTAGAGCCGGCCTAGGCAAACTTCAGCAACTTCGAGTAGCACAATATACCACTGATTATGATGTAAAAAGCTTCCATTCGCCTCATAATTTTTTGCTATTAGAGAATCGCTTATTTTTGTTACGTGTTCACTTTTCATGATAAGAAGAAATGTGTAAATATGTAATCACAGTATTTTACTTGTGCACTTCCGAACATTTTTGTTTCCTAGTGTGTTCTAAAGATACAAAGCTTTCCCAGACCTTTACTAGAGATTGTAAATTTTCTGAACTGTTCTAAAGTCCGAAGAATCAATCCGCGTAATTTTCAAGCTCTAGGAAATCTCGGAACACGAGACTTTTAGTTTCTACTATACTGAATCAATATTTTTTGCATATACCTGTACTTTTTCGTTATATACATAGTTACACGTTAAGATAAACAATACGGTTATCAATTATAATTTCACAGTGAAGACTCAATCTATTATATTTTTAAATCATTTTCTTTAGCCGTATTCCTCACGTGTGAGAGTCGCGACCTCCATCTATCGCAACAACTTCACTTCCTTTGACGGTCCTTCGTCACTCGTTCCTGCACTCCACTGCTCTGAAGGCCGTCGGTAAAGAGAGGCCTGTGGCCTCCTTCACTTGGTTGCTGCAGAGAGTTTGGGCCCTTCCGTGTCCCCTTCTGCCTTCAACATTTCCTGTGAGCCTCTCAAGATTTCGATAAACTTCGAGAAAGCGTCTTGTATAAACGGCCGAGAGTCTATATTGATAATTGTATTACACAATTCAAAATATTAATAATTTGGTGCTTATATTTCAACGAATTGATATTACTTTATTCAAAAATAATATCACAGAGATGTGCTTATGTTTTCATTCCTCAGGCAAAATTAATTTCTCTTCTTCCAGTCGCATCAGACAGAAACAAGTTTTCTCCGAGTTTAGTCAACAAGAGCAATTTCGTCTATTTTCTCGCATTTCATAATAATATTAAATTCACTTTCTGCGGGAGAATGTAGCAATTAATTTCAATTACGAAATTTCACAGATTACCATATAGGGTTGTTTCACCACTTTAAAACCCTTACAAAGGTTAGTGGGAATAACCTAACTCCGTGTTTATTAACAAGGTCGTTTTAAAAATCTAGAGGGCGCTTTTATTATATTCCTAGGATTTGGGGACCGCTGATGATAAGTCGTCAATTTCATATTGCGATGATACAAAAAGAAATATTTGTTGTTAATCCTTACGAAAACCACGAGTTCATTTTTTATTCGTTAGTGTATCACAGTTATTCTGCAATAAAATCAGTTTTATTTATAAACCGTCCCTTGTTTCAAAAAATTAGTTGCATGAAATACGATATTTAAACAAAAATATATTTTTGATATTTCGATTTCACTTTTCCGTGGAATATTTTATTTTATTGAGGAAAACGGGGTAATAGTTTCAACGATGTTAAGGATTACTGATCACCAATCCTAAATCTTTTCAGGCTCAGTATGATTATAAAACAATGTTCAGATAAAATTGTGGCGATTCATCAATATAGAATATAGACGATGCAAATTTACAAACAATATTTATCAAATATAATATTTATGAATGCAAATTCAGTCAGCAAATTCATGCGCTGGCCGATATATACAGCGCCAATTCTGCATACGAAATGATAAAGGTGAACGCTTTAAAAAGGCAAGTCATGACTAAATAAAAACACAGAGCCGACGACAGTATATATGCACGACCAAGGGAAGGACGGATATTCTGCCGTCGCGCCCGGAACTAAAGACATCTCTTTAGAATTGCATAATCGTCACACGTCATCATCCTATACCTATAGTTAAATCTCGTCAATCATACAATAATTGGAATTACATTACTTAACAATCATTCCTGAATGTTAACGCTGTATATTTTTTATCTGTGAAAATTTGTAATTGTGTCAAGGGCCCACTTTTGTTCCCACGAACGTTCCCAATTTGCTATGAAGGAGTCATCTGGCTGTATAATACGATAATGAATGACCTGTGATAATAATGAATAAATAATAACGTCGTTGTACTCGGTTCCAGTAAATCGCTAAAATAATATATTTCAAATAATTGTTGAGCACTGCTTGCATGTTAGAGGTCTGCACGGGCCCGGGCTTGGCCCACGGGCTTTTACCCGGCCCAACCCGCGGCCAGGTTCGGGTGGGTAAAGACAATTTAGATTTGGGATCGGGTAAGGAATTTAATTTCCAGAAAAATATTTCGGACTGTGCTTGGTTCATGAGTCAGCCATAAAGCAATATTATTCATAACTAAAATAGCTTGTGTGCTATCGTTGGACATATGCAAATAATAACAGGTATTGTTTGAAAAATATAAATAAACTTCTGTATTGAGAAAAAAATCGGGCTTTTTTCGAGCTGATGGAAATAAATCTGGGCTTCGGGTCGGGTTCAGGTAACAAGTGTGATATTGAGACTCCGCCGCGGAAGACTGAGCGCCTGGCCGGGTCTGAAGATGTCGGGCTTGGACCGGGTAATTTTATAAAATTTCGACCCTAGCGAACCTCTAGATTACTAGTTTTAATCTGAAAGCTTTTCTTAGTAAATGATGGTACAAAGTAATAAATATTAGGAACTGTCCTTCTCAAAACTGTGCAAAATTACGGTAAAGAAGAAAATATGTGCACGTATGAAGTATGAAGGATAATTATTCGCAAAAATGTTGCGTTGAACATCTAAGAACATCTATCTGGAAGCATTACAATATAATATCAAATATCGGCGTTTTTAAGCATTGTTAGACGATAAACAAAAAAACGGCCATGTCTCTTTTATTATGCACCAGAATTAAATGTATCTTACGAGAAATTTTAAACGGCAACGACGTCTTATATTTAATAATACACACATTCAAACCATTTACAGAAATCGCAATTAGGTACCAATTTGTCCGAAGATATTTTTATGCACAGTCCGAAACATATTTCTGAAAATTTAATTCCCTACTTGGGCTATACCCGAGCCCGAATTTGAATAGTCTTTACCCGTCCGAACTCGGTCCATGGGCCGTGTCGGTTAAGGGCCCGAGGGCTAAGCCTGGGCCTGTGCAGACCTCTAGTTCTTTCGTTTGCTCAGTTTGCTGTGAACGACGTGTGTTTTATACTAACATTCATTTATGTATTTGTCATCTTATCTGCTATTAATTATTTTACGATATATTGGGTATTGTTAGATAATATAAATATTTTAAGTAATATTTGGTTACTTTAATAATTATTACGTATAATTATGATTAATAAAAATCCGCCCATTCCAGGAATAGTTCTGAGATTAAGCGAGCCCCTTGTTAGCGTATTGGCAGCACAACGCTGACCATTACGTTATAACATGACGCTATAGATAAAAAATAAAATACCATAACATTATCTCATTATAAATGATTTGGTTACGAACTTGCGATAACAATAATTTATCTAAACAGTAATACAACAAGGTTTTTTTAATGGACAACACTTTTCAAAATAGACAGTAAATTCTTTATTCAATTAAAAATAATACATCGACAATTACAGCGTCTGTCAGTAGTTTCATTTCTTCTTTAAATTAATTCTCACAAAACAATTTATTGCTTCCAAACAAACTGTTGTTATATGATAATTTTTATATATTTTCCGTTCTCAAAGTATTATTTGTATAACAATTGAGCGACATTTCACTTTCTCTGAAGGTTTTTATCAAAACACGTCTTATACAATTTGTCTAATAATAAATAATACATTGAATCACTGGTCGTCAACCTTCTCCGTACCGCTCACCAGTGGGCGGTTAACGTTACCATGGTGGGTGGTGGGTAATTTCTTTTTTTTGTCTGTTTTCATAGAAACCGTCTCTTAAACTCGACACGCGGCTAAGTTTACTTTATTCACTTCGCTACTCTAACCCGAGAGCTGAGGGTAGGGGTGCATAGGAATGGATCTTTTTGTCCTTTTCTCTACCTTTCTCGCTTATACCTATCCGAATAAAACAAAATATTTGTCCTATTTTGGTCTAACAGTTGACTTTTGACTTGTTTGTTTGTAAACACAGTACGTAATTTTTAAAATGATTATATTTTTTTTCAATTCACACTATTTCTTTTACATATTAACATTTTACATAAACAAAAAGTTTTATTTTCAAATCCTTCATCTTCTTGAAATAATTGCTACCTAAGACTGAATTGAATTACTGCGATGCTAGTGGGCGGTAAGAAAATTTTATTATAAAAAAATATGCAAAAATGGACAGTAGGTATAAAAAGGTTGACGACTACTTCATTGAATAATCGAAAGAAAAATGGCGGACTTGTAAGAATAATTAATTCAACCTTTATTAATGAAAATTAATATTGAAGCAAAAAAATTTCTCATGTTTAATTAAAATTCAATTATTATTAATTACTGACGACAATAACAGGTGAACAAACCCGGACGGCTATTATAACGTGAGCGGTTCATCGACTTGATAATTATTTATTAGAATCAAACGATCATTATACATACATCAATGTCAGCGAGTCAATACATAATTGACTAATTTTGTTCAATTATATCTGGAGCATAATTATCATATCAGATAATATACAAGTTGCAAGCAAAAATTTAGAATACTTTGAAAATTATCAGAATACGGCCTTATTCGATTACAGATAAATTAATGCAGCCTTCAAACTTGAAAAGTTTCCTCTCTCCTGTCTTGTTAACAACATGGTTCAAAATGTTTATGTAATTTTTTGCAAATAAAATTAATGTATTACATATTTTTACAAATTAATAATTAATAATCGCAAAGAGGAGCTGATGGGTGGCATCTATTTATTCTCTATGATTTTAACATTCGAGGTCGTATCCGGTAAACACGAGTTTATTTAATTAGTTTTCATACGCACATTTTTTTTTAACCACGTCTGCTGCGAATTTAGAGCATATGGACTCCAATGGAGGTATCTCAACAGACTTTTTCTACGAAAACTGCCCGTTACTTAGTTGCTCAACTTCCCTTTTTCGAAGAGAGTATGCTCAAAAGGATTAGGCTAGGAATGCAAGGATAGGACTAGTGGTTAGATAATCGCTCTCGTTACGCCCCGTTTTTTGGATCAGATTGGTAGAAGGGAATTATAGACATCACAAAAATCCATGCCTACGAACATAAATCCATAAATCGATTATAAAAACATTTATACATAATACCTAATCAGTTTGGCAAGCCACAGATCAGCTTTCATAAAAATGATTTCTTACACAGTATTATTGTAGTCCATATTATTATCCAGCATTATAAGTATTAAAACTTCTATTTTTCTTCAATTTTACAATATCGATGGTGTTTTCGCCAATTGATGTAACCCTCAAAACTGAAATTGTCAGGAGAGAGTAAAAACTGTTTTTATCAAAAACATTATATGGTGAATTGAGTTATGAGTTATGAGTTTGTCGTCTCGGGTTTGGATGTCTCGGGTTCAATTCCCGGTGCAGACGATTTTCATAAATTGATCTTTCAATCGATTTATGAATTTCTGTTCTGAGTCCTCCCTCACACCCATCCGATCCTCACGGGGCGTAGCGAGAGCGATTAACTAACCACTAGTCCTGCCCTAGCCCTATTCTTCTATCCCTACTCTCTTAAAAAAAAGAGAGGTTGAGCAACTGAGTAACAAGCAGTTCTCATAGAAAAAGTTCTGTTAATATACCTCCATTAGGAGACCATATGCTCCACATTGGGAGCGGATATGGAAAAGAAAAGTTATGAATCTTAAAAATGTACTCCTGTAAATTCTCATGTTTGCAGACACAGGAAATTAAACAAGGAGTGTCGTTATAATAGTGGCTTACATCAAGTGGCCGGGTCAGAATTTTTAAACCTAAAACCAATGTAAAATGATGTTTCGCTTCCAAAAATTGGTCAATTTATTTTTGTAGTTTTTATCATTTGGCCGAGACCTGCTCTGTCGTCTTTAAAATGAGATCCAATCATTAACTAATTTTTTGAACGTTACATCAATTGGCAAAAGTACCATCGATATAGTGAAGACATAAATGTTAAATTCCTTTTTTATCATCTGTCCACTATGATAAGTAATCACATTGTTTTGAACTCTCTCGAACAATCTTTCTGAAAAGAATATTTTTTCATTTTAACAAATAAATGTAACATCGAAGTTAATTATATCGAACTGAAACCGACATAGTAGTGTGGATATTAAACGATACAAAACAATACGGACAAAACAGTAAGGAAAATAATAATATGTTTATGCGAGATTAATTTTAAACCATTCTACAATTTTTCCGTATCGTCATTTGCACCCTATTCTGTTCACACTAGACATGCTTCGTTCACGAAAAAGTAAATCAAACCGACCTAATCTGTATAGTGAATGAGAGTCACCAGTTCACTTTTATGAAAATGTTATATAATTTTAGAATAGTTACGACTCACTTCAACACTGTTTGTCAATTGCAAGCAGATCGAGAAAACAAAAGATCGCTTGTGATTTTCTACTTACCACTTTAAATACTGACTTTTACCATGTCCGCTCCCGATGCGTAGACTCCTAATGAGAGATCAATGTCCCGTGTAACAGAATCGGATAAGAGGTGGGCGGGGAGGTTCTAAACATCACAGATGCCTTTTTAGATACAAATGAATCATAAATCGATTGAAAACAAATGAATGAACGTGTCCTTTCGCGAATTCAACCCGTGACCCCGCAACTGATTATGACGAACGGTTAATAGCATATATTGACAACTCGATTATAGAACAGGCAAGCCTAGTCTTACCAAGACAAGTTATTATTTAAATGTGTTACTGTGGAATAATAAGCTGCCGATCAAAATTCAATATGCCATATTAATAAATAATCATTTCGAATCATTTAACGTTGCAGAAAATTGTATGGGATTGCATTAAACTATATCTAAACTAACTAGGGTTATTTCGCCAGTGATCGGCCAGTTAAGCGACAGGTGTACTCTCAAAGGGGATTTTGAATCAATGAATGATAAATACATATTTTTTCGCTGTTATTCCACTAAACAGGGATTAAATAATGTAACCAACTTAAAATTAAATAGCTAATATTATACCAAGCATAAAATAATAGAAGTTTACAAAAAAAATCCAATTCTCCCAGTGGTCGGCCCCCAAAATCCAATGGTCGGCCTTTCGTTACCCAGTGTTCGACCATCACTATGAAACTTCATGAATATCGCGCACGAATTTACGGAGAGTAGACAGAACAATAAAAAAAACAGTGATGCAAAGCATGAAAGTATAAAGTATATTTTGTTAGCGATCCCCATACAAAATGAATTTATCGAAATTTGAGAAGTAAAAATGTGCTTTTTTTAATTGCGTATTGCATCATATAGGTCAGTATAGTGCAGGCATACATTGGCAAGTGGCAAGAATACCTACACGAATTTTAAAAAATATGTTTTTTTTTAATTATTTAAGTATCCACTATTATTTAAGTTTTAAGCTCAAAAGGCCGACCACTGGCGACGGCTGACTTTAGGAACACTCGCCCTACAATGCGGACAAAAATAATTATCCACCGACTGTTTATTCATATATATAGCGAACAAATAATTTTTCCGATAAAAATTCACGATTGTTCAAACGAGGAAATGATCATTTGAAATTATTTAACATGGCGGCAAATTTACAAAGAATGTGCTGATTCTGTTTACGCCACATTATTATTTATTACGAGTGTGTTATGCTATCAAAATTACGAGAAAAAAAGATAGCCAACAGCCCGTTACCGCTTCATTTTATCGCCAATCGATTATTAGACTGGTTATGTGAATCGAATTCCGAATCAATTCAAGCATTGAACATTAACAACGAAAATGTTTGATATTTTCGAATAAAAGTGTGAGTATTGTAACATTTTCTTTTCATTGGAACGTTATGGCAGTGATTCTCAACAGTCGTAATTTGGAGGCCCCCTACAAACTTCAAGAACACTTCTCTTTCTAGTTGATATATAAAGTATTACAGAATTCAATGCCTAGTAATCATTTGTATAGTCAGTTTTCGAATGCCAGGAGAGAATAGCAAAAAGGGCAATAATTCTGCGTTAAATATTTGATTATTTGGAGAAATAATTTTGATTTATACTGTAAATTAGAATATGAAAAATAAAATTAAATAAAACCGTTATCAAAATAACGCATAAAATTTGGAATTATATAGGAAATAATGAATCAATTTAATATATAAAAGCATTTTGCTCAACCAAAATAGAAGAGTCAAAATTTTGTGTTTTTTTTTTTTTAAATTGAAGTCATTTTTGTAACTAACTTTAATTTAACGACATAGCGGAAAGAATGTAGTCGTTCCTTGTCAGAAATTATTGGCCTATTTTCAAGTGATAATCCCGGGTTGTTGATGTAAAATTTTGGCAACCCTGCACGAAAATATTATTCCAGAATATATTATTTTATCTTAAATTCAAAATAACAGACGAGCAGTCTATACCGATAAGGTATTTATGAATCATTTTTTATTCATTATAAATATTAAATATATTTTAACATACTTAGTGTTGCGATAGGTAGGTTCTAACATGAAATGTTATCGTTAAAAACAGAAATATTATCAATTGGTAGTACTTTACCGTCAAACACATTACCATAGAACAAGTATGACAAATACATCATAGATATATTACGTTTTATTTTACGAATGTCGAACATTTTATTGTCAATACTGTTTAATTCACTATATTATTATATATATATATAAATGAATGTCTGTTTGTTGGTTTGTTGGTTTGTTGGTTTGTCCGGATCTTATAGGCTCCTAAACTACTCAACCGATCGCGACGAAACTTTCAGGAAGGACTTATTGTGATCATGCCGGGAAATATTATATAAAATAAATGTTTGTTTGTCCTTTACGCGTTCCTTTACCATTCGTACGATTTCGATGAAACTTCGGTGAGTTGTTGTGCACACACTCGTGAAAGGTTCTGAAGCAAAAAAAATGAAAATCTAAAATTGAAAAAAGAATCAAATACGTACATACAGCGACATCTAGGAAAAACCTTCTGATTTATTCGTGTACGCACCAGACGAAAAACAAAAATATTGTGTTATAACAAATGTAATATTGAAACTCGGGTTCGGGTCGGGCCAGACCTGAAGATGATGGGCTCGAACCGGGTAAGTCTATGAAATTTCGGCCTGTGCAGACCTCTAATCCAAAAGCAGTTCAATAAACAGAATTAAAACACAAGCCCTTTTTTTCTTTGAGTGGCATTGCAACGCATGCCGGGTACTCACTAGTATACAATAAATTTAATATGAAGACGTTTTATCTATTTTAAATGAAGCACTTTTATTTTTTTAATTTACATCATATATGGTGTGTTGGCCAATCGATGTAACCCTCAAAAAATACGAAAATGAGTTAATGATCGGATCTCATTTTAAAGACGGCAGACCAGGTCTCGGACAAATTATGTAAATTAGGAAACATAATTTTACATTGGTTTTAAGTTTAAAAGTTCTGATCTGGCCACTTGATGTAAGCAACTATTATATCAACAGTCCCTACGTATAATCAAACATCTGCATCCCGCATCTGCAAACATGAGAGTTTACAGGAGTTCATTTCAAAGATTCATAATGCGACTCACCATATAATGTTATCGATAAAAACAGTTTTTACTCTCCACTGAACAATTTCAATTTTGAGGGTCACAACAATTGGCCACACACCTCGTAAAAAGTATAGTAATGTTTGTGTTTTTTATTAAACACATTTAAAAAAATATACCCATCATTTGATTTAGGGTAGATTGTCATCTACAAACACTGTCACACCTCTCTACTTTCTTAATGTTGGCACGCATTTCTCATTTACTCCTGCATGAATGAGAAAATAATGTGCATTTGACGTTACGTGGAAATCGATGTTAATCCTCATTTACTTGTCAGATAAGTTTCAACAAAATTCATGGCAACTGTAATTTTAAATAATTGGAAAATACCTCAGCATTAATCAAAATCTAACCATCAATAATGCGCTCGGCAAAATATTGTATTCTAAAAACAAGTTACTGCGACTCATCGAAGGCATAGTCATGTAAAATGTCTAGTTTGCTCAACAAAATTCAAATTAAATTATATGTTCATAAATAATATTCGAAATTTGAAAAAGAACAAAAGATTTGCACTACATAATTCAACACCAGCTGTTCGTTTTTTAAACCTCTAAAACAAAAATAAATAGTGTTAAATATAAGTAAAGTACATACCTACAAGACTTTCGTTTATAAGTTTCGAATTAAAAACATATTATTTTCTTTCTATTTGCACGTGCTTTATCTTTGGAAGAGGAGGCAATATAGAGTAAATGTGAATAAAATAAATATTTTTTAAATCAAAAAGAAAGTATGTAATTAACTGTCCAGATAAACGTCATGATATTTAATTTGTATAAATAAATTGTCGAAACTTGAAATCATCAATTTAATAAAATAAATGGTATCTATTTAACCCGAATAAAGTAGAAAGTTTTCAAATAGAAAGAAACAGATTTCATAATGGCCATCAGTAATCAAAGAAACTGAATTAATCTTTATTTAAATAAAGATCCCAGATCAAATGACAAGCTTGCAGGAAATTATGTTTCAACATTTCAATAACTTGTGCGCATATATATACTTCCGTGTTAAAAACAAATATGGTATCCAACAATTTGTGGTGTTTTAGTTTATAAATAAATTTAAGTGTTGTATAATTTTGTCTAAACGTCTAAAATAAAAAAGCGACGATGGACGATAAGCCTGGCTTGGACATGTGCTACGGATGCACCTGGGGAGCCTGAGCTCTGCCTGTCTCTTCTACTAACCGGATGGATTCCGTATCCATGGAAATCCGCTGATGACTATCCATAGGATGTAGAGTACACGCCGTATAACTTTGCACTCCGGCTCTAGGATTTAGGATCACGGGATCCATACTGATACATACACGAGATCCATAGACAACTCTAGGATCACGGGATCCATACATACTAATACACTGACACGCTATGTGTACCATACAAAAAGCGTATCAGTGTAGTAAAAAGTGCAAAGTTACGGCATATAGTCTACTCGGCCGAACTACGGCACGCTGAGATAAATTGTAAGGAAGCAAGAAGACTGGCTGGGGACAGAAAATCGTAGAGGAACCGTGTGATGGCCATATACTATGAGTAGGGAGTGAATATTTTTTTTAAAAAATGCCTTGCACTTGCATAAGGAAAATATTTAAAGATGCATCCCCTATAATTTTATAGAAAACGGGTTATAATCTATGGAAACTTACTTATGCAGCAAGGAATAGTCCGCTATTGAGATGTAGTCCTTAATTACTCAAAGTACTATCAAAATTGGTAATGACAAAGCTTAAATATATCAAATAATCATCAACGGAAAGTTAACATACAATATAGGTACCTAGTCGAAGAGCAGAATCTTGGACGTGATTGTGCCCAAATATGTGTTGGTCGATTAAACGCACTTACTTAAAATGTATTTTTATGGTTGCAAAACTCCCTACAACAAATCTTTCCGATTAAATTAATGCGGTATTATATTATGTCAAAGTTTGCCAACCACGAATGCAAACAATACTATCCTGATAAGTGTTAATTGTATGCACCTTAATTTAAATGATAATAGTAAAATACAAACGTTAACACATTTAAATCCAATCACGTGAAGCCGAATAATGGTAGGTAGATATAGCATATATAGCGCAATACAAGATTGTTATCATAGAAAATCTCGTCGCTTTTTGTCACTACTAGACACTAAAAATTCACTAGAACAATAGCTTTGAAACTCATAAATAAACACAAAATTTTCCACACACACGTTCCAATTTTAAACCATTATTACTTTTGCAATCGGCGTTCGCAACAAACTTCACGGCGATCGATACTGCAACACTGACATAGTTCGGAAACTAAACAAACTGCACGAATCAGCTGTCAAAAACTTTACGTCCAGTGATACGACCGTAAACAATTAAATTGCGTAGGAATGGGGGTAATTCTACGATCACATCGCTATGATAGTATCACTGATATTTTTAAATTTCATTGCTCACTTTTCACTTTGGTTAATTTTGTTTTTTTGATAGAATCCGATAGTGTGTTGCGCAATTATATGAAATATTTCGCTTTTGATTGTATTTATATATAATATTATTCGAAACACAATGATTTAACCCTACTTAAACATTGAAACTGGGCCTAGAGATAGATTCATAATTTATCTACACAAACGCATTCTAGTGTTAATCTATTAACACACTGGCGAAACAACCGGTACCCTTTTAATCTTCACTACAGTAAATACTTTTTTTGAGATTGTCGGATAGTCATATTTTGCTCTCTTTCTCGTCAGAGACAGAAATCTGCAATGCTGGCGAGAAAAATGCTATTAAAAATGTATCTTTTTGATTGGTCGTGTTACATTGTTTCACATTAAATGTGTATTTTATAAAATATTATGATTTTAATTTTAATATATTCTACGCCATCAAATTTTATACAAATTATTAGCGAGCATTATAGTTTATTTATGTACCGTACAAGATTTACTTAGAAGTAATATAGATTTTCAAACATTTTAATAAGAAAAATAATTTTGCTAATAAAAGTATAAAGCTAAGAGCATGCTGACACACAGGTGACGCAGTCCACACAGGTCAAGGCAGTGCAGATTTTGTATTGCATCATGTCAACAGTCATGCATCTGGCATGTGCTGCGCTGCGTTGTGGTGCTGGCACAGATGTCTGTGTCACTTGAGCAGGTTTTGACATGTTCATTTTGTTTGACAAAATGATTGATTGTAAAGCAAAGCCAAATTATTAATATCAGCATCAGAATCGGATACTGAACTCATTTTGATGATTACTTCTCAGCAATCCATTTGGGACTGGTGAATGCATCTATATTCTGTCACACATACGCTCGTTCTACATGTCTGCTTTGCCTGGCCAGCCCTGCCAACCCTGTGCTGTGTTGTTCTGCGTCATCTGTGCTTTAGTATACGCTTAGCTTAACAGTTTCTGATACGGTTTTACATAAATTTTGAGTCAAGTGTCGCTTTTAGTTATATAATCATTTTTAATATCTTCCAAGAAAATACCATTAACAAAAATATAACAAAATTTCTGAATTATCACGATATACTTACAATAACTAAATCAAAAACTTGCATTTCATTAATTAATTAAATTACACGGCACTTATACTTTTATAAAGATCACTTCAAGCATTCGCATTCAAACGCAGTGATTGTAGCATAAAATCACACCATCAATCATGGCATCACTTGCAAAGCTAGAGCACAAAACGAAACTTCATAAATCTATCAAATCGGATGATAGAGTAATGTTCCACGAACTATGCAACCGCGCCGTCCCGCTGAGAGAACGTCAGTTTTACCTCTGAGAACGGATGAAGCTATATCCCTATTATTGTTTTAATTGAGTGTGCTGATCAATCTGTCAGTAGCGTACTAGAATAATATCAAATCCTACGATAATAATGTGTAATCGACATCAGACTCCTTACGACCTTCTGAAAATTCATTTTACGACGCTCGACGAAAAAATTGAAAATGGCGCGTTAGCAAGAGAAATGCGAGCAGGATGTAACTTCTTATAGGAAATTGTTAAATGACCTTGCTTATACTTTATACTGTATTTTTATCTTATTACGTCTGCGTTTGCAACAGTTACCTATACAAATATTCATAAACATTTTCCATTAGCTAGGTACATTATAGCCGCTGTAATATTTTAGAAAAGTAAGGAAATTTGCTTATTGGTTATTTTCAAAGACACCTGACACTTTTATCCGGAAAATATTGCCATACTAAGCACAGTAACCGTATGTACATTAATTTTAAAAAATGACAAGAGTTTGGCCGAAACTGTTTTGGACACACCCATGTATAATTTAAGATGTATATATTAATCTTTTTTGACTTGATACAAGAAAAATTGACAAGTAATATAATTGTGTTTAGCGGGTAATGTGACCAACCGCAGTTAGTATAAATTAAGCGTGTAAATTTATTATTTTCTATGAATTCAGTACCGAATAAATTACAAAGAATAATGATTTTCAATTAGGTATTCCTACCCTTTTTTTAAATAACACTCTTTGGAAAAATTTGAATTTATGATATCTATATTAAAGACAGCCAGACATTTTAACTTATTCATGAAATTTCTAAGAAGCATGCATCCTTCTCCAGCTGATACATAGAAAATTAACAGTTTTTATTCCCTTTTTGTTAGTAAAATTGTAGCGCTACTGAATGGGAATATAACTAAAATCGCATTATAACATTCCAAGCCAAATAATTTTTCACATGTTCCGCAAAACAAGACATAAAAAACCATAATTGTTACCTACCTACAGCCAAATCCTTGTAAAATAGAAATTACGATATTGCTAAAGGCAAGTTTACTCAATTATCTAATTACAATATAATATGATCAGTACAATTATTTGCATAATTCGGAATCCATTTTGATGTCGTTCGATTTTTAAATCGTGTTAAACCATAGACGGCTAAATAAAAATAACAGTTTGGATTGCACTGAGCGATGTTGCCAGCTTGCTTTCGTATTGGATTTCTGCTGTAATGAGTGAATTACAGACTTTCTAGAAATCGACAGTAAAATGTCTAAGGTAAAATAATGCACGACGATGTTCGATGAGAAATACAGGTATTACGATATTTTAATATAATACAATCGTCCAGCAATTTACGCATAGATATACTGTGGCACATTTGAGATAGGGCCTGGCCGTTGCACAATCGGTACAATTTATTTCTATTCAGATTTTTTGTGAGGTTTTGCGAAAGCAGTGTTACATATCCGATGCCCATAACGAAATATTCAACGAAATTTTGTGAAGAAAAGATACGTTGTGTTTACATTCCCTCACACCCATTCGATTAAACCTGCAGGCTTCTAGGTCTTCATGTACGGCCTATTGACTAAATCATCTTACAATTAATTTATAAAATATTGTAGATAAATTGCTAAGTATATTGAGTTAAAGTTTCTTTAATACTGCCTTACTAAACTATAGATAGAGGGCGTTTATTGTCTAACTGTCAATTCTTGGTGGAAAGGCATTATTTAAAAAAAAAAAAATTTGTGCGCTAATTCCACGACTGCGTATTCGATCTTGAATTTACTGAACGGGAGCATAGCGGGGAGGTTGCAATCGGCCAAAGTGGTTGTAAATGATTTTCCGTCATATCATTGTCTTTTTTTCTTCCACAAACAGCAATTTATCGTGTCACACGAATTTTAATTAGTTGGCTATGACTAGGGATTCCAAATATTCATCATTATCAACTCTTCGAATATCGAATAGTAAAACTGAAATTATTTGAATATTCGAATAGTATCTGAAGTATGAAATTAATATTAAAAATTCGTTATAAATAATAAATAATATAACATTACTTATACTCAAATAATAGTATAATTGTACTCAAAAATTTGTAAAAAAATGAACTCATTTATTTGAGTTATTTGAGTTATATTTTGTACACTTCCATGTATTATGGAAATGTACAAAATCTCAATAACTCAAATTTAATATTGAAATTCCATCAAGCACCCTCAGTCAATGTCTTAAATGAACTCATTTATGGTAAAACATTTCACACATTTCTTTAATTTTAAATCACATATAATATTTTCAAAGGTGAGAGGTATACAGCTAATAATAATTAACGACGGAATCTTTTCTGACGTATGCCAAACCCCAGATAGAGACAATATAAGTACACACTCCCAACCGTTCTATTGTATTACAATATTAAAAAATTTCAGCTACGTAGGATTACTTCAAAGGTATATTTTCGATTACTGAAATTAGGGCATGTTTAAAGGGTTTTTTAGCTCCGAGTCATTCGTCAAACTCGAGTATAATGGTTATGATAAGATATTCAAAGCGCCCGAGTTTGTGAAAACAAAAAAAAACCACTACCTGGGATATTCATTATTGTTCTTAATCATGATCTTTCGTAGATTTTGTAAAATAGTTCATTAAAAATTATTAAGAATAGTTTCCCAAATATTTGAATATCGAATGGTTCGAAAGGGGACGAATATAATCGGATATCGAATATTCGAATATTGAAGTTAGAATCCCTAGTTGCGACAAACTGCTGTTTGTCGAACGGTGTATTTGCTGCTGTGCATTCCAGCGGTCTATATGCCGGACCTTTGTTCGTTTTCCTCTTCGCGTGGTTTCGGTTTATCCCCACTATGAAAGAACCCAAGGTGTATCCTGGTATTATTTATTTCACCTGTATTTGAAAGCCATTCTTCCGATTGATTGAATAACAAACAGCATATATTTAGAAAACTCACGCAAATGGAAAATGTCGGGCACATTAAACACTATATCGTGCTGCTGTGCGTTTCTGAACGGCATTATTGATTACGCACGTTTTTTTATTTATAATTATTGACGCACTATTTACCAATATCAGCTTCCAATAAAATGGTGCAATTCCAGGGACGTATTGAGTATACAAACTGCCGAAATATTTTTTAATCCGCGGTACAATTAATAGAAAAAACCTCAATATAAGGGAAATCTCGGAAGGTCAAGTTTGAAAATTGCTAAGCCATCCTGTATAAGTTATAATGCTTAAATGCAGAAGTCATAGTGCGTGAACAAGCGAACAATTTTGTGTGATTGATTAGCACGAAATCACACAGCAGCTGCCGTTTTAATCTGTGACGTGCACATCCCATCCACATATTCTTTTTTAAGACGCATAATAAAATTAAAATGTCGACGTCCGTGGTGCAGTTGGTAGCTTCGTTGGTTACGGCTACGAATGTCTCGGGTTCCCGTTGCGGACAGTTTCATAAATTGATCTTTCAATCGAATTATGGATTTCTGTTCGTAGTCATTAATGTTTGTGATGCCTGAAAACTCCCTCCCACCCATCCGAACCTTAAAAACGGGTCGAAGTGAGAGCGAATAGCTAACCACTAGTCCTGTCCTATCCCTACTCTCTTCGAAAAAAGAGAAGTCGAGCAACTGAGTTACAGACAGTTCTCATAGAAAACTTTTGTTGAGATACCTTCACTAGGAGGCCTTATGCTCCACGTTAGCAGCGGACTTGGTAAAAAATACAGTAATGATTTTATTTCAATTGGTTGAACAGAATCGTGTCCATCATACTCAATTCAAAAATAGTATAAATTATGCGCCCAAAATATCATTTATTTCGGCTTTTGACTCCACATTCTTGATAAGAAACCAACATTATATTAAGCACTTTCGCGACTTTCCCATGATAGTGATATGAATGAACTTAATTACACATTTGTTTAAAGACTTTTGAAAGAAGGTGCTATGTAACGATCTTCCATATGAACATATAAGACATCTTAGAATTTGAAAACAATGGTCTGTAATTGCGGCACCAGATGAAGAGGCTATTATCTGACCAACGAAGCAGTGCGTACGGAAATGCAGCGGCCGTTGAAACTAAATATGTAAACCCCCTTCCCTCTAAAAGAGCCTTATACCTACCGCACTTGGTACATGCGTTTAGTTTGTATCGATGCACCATACCAACACCATATTTATTATCCCTTTAATCATGCCTAAACCGTCGCGCTCTCAAGCTAAAATAAAATTATAATCGCCAATGTTATCAAGTTTTGTGAAAAAGAAAAGCGACAACGATCGCCCTTAATTCCTTTAGATAAAACAAATGAACTGATCGCAAAAATGACAAATAAGAATCCACTGTTAAAAATGCTATCTGATATTTTAATAAATAACTCATAATGACTTGATTGTAGCTGATTTTTTTAAATACACATTTTGTACAACAAAAACTTTTATATGACGACATACCTTCTACGAAGAAATTTGCAAAAGATCTTTTCCAAAACGGCACTTCAACTTATTTCATTTTTGTTTCTACTTCTATATTACTCATGAGTTGTTAAGCTCTTCTTCCACAATAACCGTCATGTTGGATTTTGATTTGAATAAGTACACCAACAAACTTGGACCATAATTTACCGATTTTTTAACATTACTCTTTCATCCACCAGTATCCTCAAACATATTTATAATCAATTAATTATTTATTAAGTTAACAACATGTTATTATTTATTGTAACTAATTTACGTAAAGTTTTTTTTTATAATGTGACTCTGTCAATAACACGGACAAACAGACCCAAGGTACAATCGTTTGCATGGCTATATAAAATAATAATAGACCTATTTGTTTTGTACTTACTTGTAGAAAACTATGATGCTGTTTATTTATAATTAACATTGTTTGGTTATTACTAGGTAGCAATAATATGCTAAGTTCTATAATACAACGCATATTATAACCTAGCGAACTGTCATTTAACAGTCACATTTTGTATTTTAGTATACTCGGTGATATATAATCGTCATATCTTGATTACTTATTATCTGTGGTATTTTTCAATACAACAATCGTTTTCGACAATGACTCAATGTAATTTTTTGAATGACAATATAAAATTTTAGTATATTATAGTTGTTTACAACTTGTTACAAAGATTATCTCACAATATTTCTTATGTCGTTCATATATACTTGTTTAATATAATATACACACTTTGAAAGTTTTTTTACATTAACGACAGTTTTGAATTGTATTTAGTTCCACGAGTATTACAATAAAGTTGATAGTAATTTCGTCATCACGCTATCGTCAACACTACGCTTAAACGCATTTTTATTCACGTATACCCAACTCTCGTTTTACACGATTTTGCAATAACACGGTCTACAACAAAAAAGAACGAATTTTAAATTTTCGCACGAATTATTTGTTCTATCACGATTAATAATCTTATTTTTAATTAAAACAACTAGAAATTTAATTTTTTTTAATATTCGCCTTCATTGGATTCAAACGCATCAGACATTTTTAGTGTTGAAAGTGATGAAAGCAATTTTTGTCCTATCGGTTATAAAGGTGCGGGTTTATTATCAAACAGCGATATTTTATTTGAATTTAGATTTAATATAGTTAAAAACAGAAATTTTTTGTGTTAACAATGTCATTATTTTTCTTATTTAAAATAAAATGTTGTTATGTTCGAAGAAATTTTGTAAAATTTATTAATTGAGCTTTCATTATTAATTTTTTTGCACAATTTTCTAGAACACCATATAATTATTTTATTTTTCAACTGGCACGGTTTTTTAAAGTTGGAGAACACATCTTCAATTGTTCTATGTACAGTTTTTTTTACACGGGTTTCGTTGGTACGTATCTACCGCGTAAAAAAGAGTTGGGTGTATTTAATCTGTCGGCCTCTGTGGTCTAGTGGTAAGAGCTTTGCCCTTGAGATCAGGTGGGTCCTGGTTCAAGTCCCAGCAAGTTCAATATCAAATTTATGACATGAGTGACTTATAAAAATTCTCATCGATTTTAACTCATATGATTTTCCAATATTCAAAATATTTTACGCATTGGCTGTCAGCTGTACTGCCTGATATTTTCGTAAACATTTAAAAATCTTTATAATCACTTTTAAGGTGTTAACTGTCAATTCTTGGTGGAAAGACATTATATTTAAAAAAATAAAGCACAATTCATTTGTACTACTTCCACATATTTAAAATGATCAGTTGATAATGCTCACGATGAGTGAAACCAGTCCTGATCATTATAAATATGTGGAAGTAGTACAAATGAATTGTGTTTTATTTAAAAAAAAAAATCTTAATAATGTAATAACTTAGATGAGATAATTTTATACACTATAATAAATTTATCATACCATCTTTAGTCATATTGAAATGCAATATTCAAATATTCGATTGGATACCCCCAATATAACACAATTCTCACTAAACATTTGGTTATTTTAACCTTATTATAACAAATTTTCACTATAAATGTTACGTTTAAATATTATTCTAAAAGGTTAACATTGCGTCTTGGACGGATAAGCCCGGCATTAAATTATTTCGACAGCAGGGAATGTAACAGAATGAAAAATCAATGGCAACTTCATTTACAGTTGTTTTGCATACCAAAGCAAAGTGATAATAGGTATTATTAAACGATATACAAAAAGATAACAGAAACACCTGCATTCTGATTCAATTAAAATTAAACGTCTGGCAGAAGTATCGCCGAGTGGGCGTCAATCTTTGAAAATCACGTTTTCGGTACAGTTAGGTTTGTTCTTTTCTTTTGATTCATATATTATATAGAACATTGCAATTCTGTCGTGAACTCAACATTTTGTTCAACATTGTAATTTTGAAACCTTTTTTAATTGATAATAAGTCCAAGTGAAAAACTTCGGATTTTATGACAGAGACTATGAAAAAGAAACATTTGTGTAGTTTGTAATTAGTGTTCAAAAAACCCCGAATATTTTGAAATGGCGGGGAAAAAACTGTTCGAGTTGAAAAACATCGAGTTTAACTTCATACATAAAAACAGGAACGTTTCCGTAAATATGTTGTGTTGGCTTCAAGTATGCATAGATGTCATACGTGATCCAATATTAATTAAAGTTCCTTACTTCCATCTATATCAGTGATTCCAAAAGTGTTCCTACAGACCCCCGGGGGGTCCTTGTGACCGCTGAGGGGGTCTGTAGTAAATTAAAAATAATTTGGGGTGTGGGTGGACAACGTTGGGGAGTCTGCAAAAGATTTTATACAAAAAAATATGTGTGTCACATTTTCACTATTATGAAAGTTGAAATAAACAGCAATAAATAAATTGGTAGCGATTTGTTGGGTGTTGGACCCTTTTGCAAGCAAACTCTCTAACTCAGATGAATTCATACTAATACAGGAGCAATTTATTGAATTATCCACAAATGAGGAGCGGAAACCAATGTTTGAACAAAGATAGGTACCACAAATTCTAGTTACAAAAACAGATACCAATTTTATATCCTGCATTATGGATCACTGTAGGGAAACTGTTGATTGCTTTCCCGTCTTCCTATTTAGTAGAACGTGGATTTAGTGCAGTTATGAATTATAAGGAATACTTTAATCGACTAAGTTGTTTTCAAAATTCTGACTAGCTTAATTTTATCAATATGAGTATATTTTGCAAAAAAAGAATTTTCCAAATTTTCCTCGTTAATATATGTGACTAGCACAAAAACTGAAGTTTTTCACTCACTTTAAATTCACGGGTATTCAAGCAACTACCGATAGTTCCAATTCAATCTACAAACCAGTAAAATAAATATGCATAGTCAAAATTGTCGATGAAATACCAAAATCCGAATATTGAAAAAACCGGCAAATGATTGCTAACCCAATTAATACTAAGACCCTAAGCGTTACCAGTCGAAGACAATATGGCCAATTGACGTAGTCCTCAAAATTGAAATTGTTCAGGAGAGATTAAAAACTGTTTTTATTGAAAACGTTATATTGTGAGTTGCGTCATCATGAATCTTTGAAATGCACTCCTGTAATTTCTCATATTTGCAGATACGGGATTATACGTAGCGAGTGTCGATATAATAGTGACTTATATCAAGTCGGGGGGTCAGAAGTTTTAAACCTAAAACCAAAGTAAAATGATTTTTCCCTTTCTAAAGGTGGTCAATTTTTTTTTTTAATTTACACCATTTGACCGAGGCCTGCTCTGTCGTCTTTAAAATAATATCCAATCATTAACTAATTTTCGTATTTTTTGAAGGTTACATCAATTGGCCAAGACACAGTCGATATATTATAATATATCAGCTACAGTTATTTTATATTTATATCAGTTACACCTACGCAATATTTAGACAATAATGAAACAAAAGAAAGCGTATAAACAATCGTTTTATAAATGTCATTGTTTTTATTATTGTATAATGTGGTTAGTTGTATTAAAAATGATAAATAATATTAAGTAACATGAAATATAACATCTAGAAAATAATTTTGAAGAATAATATAAGTCAAAACCGCAGAATGTTTGTTTGGTTATTTACAGTAAAATAACAAACATTTTTATGAAATATAAAATTACAATGAATTCCGTTAACGTCGTTGGCTACTGTTACCGATGTCTCGTAAATTAATTTTTCAATCGATTTATGGATGTCTGTTCGTAGGCATGAGTGTTTGTGATGTCTTAAATTCCCTCCCACCCATTTGATCCTATGAAACGGGGCATAGCGAAAACGATTAGCTAACGACTAGTCCTGTCCTAGTCCTCTCCTTCTATCCCTACTCTCTTCGAAAAAGAGAAGTTGAGCAACTGAGTAACAAGTAGTTCTCGTAGAAAAACTTCTGTTAAGATACCTCCATTAGGTCATATGCTCCACACCGGATGCGGACATGGAAGTCCTGTTTTATTTATTTTACTTTATTATTCACGTTATACTAAATCGTTCATTTGTATTTTAAGCACATATCTTTGTGAGTCAATAAAAGCCGCACTCCAGTGATCGAAATAAAAAATTTTCGAAACGGAATAACCGAAAAATTTAAATAAATCAAAATCAACCTACTTTCTGTCACATTTTTTTAATAATAATTACATTTTCGCCGTTTTAGCAAATCGTTAATTTCTATGAAAAAACGAATATATATATATATGAGCCAAATAGCGATCGCAGTTCAGTGCTTGAAATTGGATTTTTTTCGAACCGGAACGTTCGATAATACAATGATAAGAGAGAGTAATGATCGAGAAGACTTTAATTATTACAGTTTATTTTATTTTATCTCTGATATAGCTCGAGAGAGAGGGGGGAGCAATAGCAAATAAAATATTATTTATGTTATGAGGTTAAGACTAGCTTCTTCCATATATGGATTGTAGATATAAGTCATCGATAAGATAAAAAGAAGAAGAAAGTAGGCAAACTCATGAATATTTGTCTCTCTCTCTCAATAATAATTATGTTAGCCATATGAAATTGTTCAATATCTAGTAGGTACTCTATAAACTACGCTTAATTTTATAAAGTACGTATAGTAACACAAACGTAGATCATTTGCAACATAACTCAAAAAATTATGCATACAATGAATTTATACCAATAATTAACATATTCTTGCCTTGTGACATTCAGTTTTAAGAAGTGTTTACAAAAGTTTCTGACTGCAAACCATCCAAAATTTAATATCTCTCTCGATCGTCAAAAAAATACATTAGACTTTCACAGTAATCAGTCAAAATCTTATGATATTTTCGATGGATTCGGTGGTAACGTTGTTCAGTTCATTTTTATAAAATTAAAATTGATAACTTAGTTATTCCACTGACTGTATTACTAAATGTGACACAGCCAGTGGAATAACTAAGTTATCAATTTTAATTTTATATTAAAATCCAATGATAGCACATTTTTATTTTATTTTGACGAACCACTAAGAATAAATCGAATAACAGTTATGAATATTCAACTGATCATTGATTATATTTTACTTTTGGATGAAACCGGCCCCAGTTGTAGTAAATATTATAATGTGAAATTTCCACTTTTCCGTTACTCAAAGCGATTAGAATAAGAGGTGTTTTTTTGTAAATAATATAGTTACATGTGAAGTTTAAATCTTTGCCAGTTACTTACTACAATGAAGATTGTAGTTTATATCCACATTGCTTGATTTTATTCAAATTTGGAACGTTGTTGAACTAAATGGAACAAACACAGCACTTGAATTAAAAAACAAAATAATCACACATAAAACCGTAGCCGGAATTATAAACAATTTTAAATTTGGAACACACAATTATTACACTGATATAGGTAACAGACACTAACTTAAATCATTTTGTAAAAAAATCACAACCCATCAACGGTAAAGAGCTATAACTTTAGTTGTTACAAACACAAGTGAAACATGACATATTAATTTGTTTTAAATTGTCAGAACGGGCCGCGGATTTAGCGTTGTGACAGTATTGAACATTTAACAGTAAACCAGCCGCTCACAGCTGTGTGGTAAACGCTAAAACAACAACTACTTTGTGACTAGTTGCTGCTACTTGTTATTCGCACAGCAAATGCTACAGGAGTGAATCAAATTATGTGTCAGTGATTAATAATCGTTGAAATTTGAGACGATAAAAAATATTTTAAAGTAGAAAATACATTATATTTAAATATCGGAAAATTGTCACGGCATACAGTATTCATTCATTATGAATACTACAATTTTTTTAAATCAGCGGTTTCGTAATTATGAAAACTGTCTGAGAGGAAATGTTCTACCCGATTAATACAATCCGGACTCACTTCCTGACCAGATCAATATCAAATATTACTTTGCTTAACTAAATATTTAAGATTTTGGCCATAGGTGTTGGTGTTCTTTTCTCTTCGAACTGATCTCGATTAAGAGTGAAGTGACTCCTTACTCTTGGAACTTGAATTAATTTCTCGGTCGCTATTTTTTTCTGCAATAGCTATCAATAAAAACAATTGAAACTAGCCTTCGCTCTCGCAAATGTGGATTGAAAAATCTGTTACGAGCATTTCAACAGAATGTGTTAATCGTAAATAAGATAGCAGGCAAATAAATAAAGGGTATTATGTTATAAAATCAATAAGAATCAAATTATGAGACTGGGAAAGGATGAAAAAATCACGCATATCAATGCAAATCCATACAACGATTAAAAAAACATCAGTGTACATTTAAAGCTCGAACTCATTACCAGTCGGTTGCCGAGATTTCATAAATGCCTACCATTTATAAGGTATTACTTAATGGAAGTTCGCATTGGAATATATCGTTGGCGTTCTGGAAGAAGACTAAGTGAAACATACTAGTTTTAAGGACCTAATTAGACTTGTTTGAAATGCTATACCTATTTCATTTAGTTTATTTGTGCAAAACTATTTTTAAGTAATAGAATAATTTATAAAAATAAGCGTGTTTTCCATACGGAAGAGCTTGAAATAAGGAACATTTTGGTATAACTAACTCAATATTTCATTTTTTCGATTTAATGTTTTCTTCCAGAACAGCGACAATATAATGAAATAAGAAAAATTCAAATCGCTATAATATATTCAGTGATTAATTAATAAACTGCATGTGACAAGCAAATATAAAAAATAAAAATGACAAGCTATTAAAAGAAAAGCGATGATTTCTAATTCTATTATGCCACTATGGGAATGAAAGATTCAATTTAAAATGTTCCTCGTCGCTGCAACGTGTGATAATGGCTAACTTCGGTGACCGTGAGAGAGGAATCAGGTGACAGGGTTATCAATGCAGACCGAAACAAGATTTTGTGCAGCGTGAAACATAAACTTTTTATTTTAATGTTACGTTACGTTACAAGTTAATTACTGAGCAATACGCATGTCGCCACCAAAATATCTACATGCTAGCTGTTCTGGTAGTGGTTGGTCGTGTCGCATGTATCGGAAAGGTTTCCATGTTAAGAAGGAAACAAGTATCTTTGCACTTTTGGATTACATTTGTGCTATGAATAGAGTTGCAAAAAAACGGGAATTTGGAAATGGCGGGAAAAAACAGGCAAAAAAAAGGAACCCACGTTTTTGTGATGTTGGGGTTATTATGATTCCCCTTCCCATTTTCTGCCACGTTGTTTGATAAATTCGTCGTATGCCCATGAATCATACAACGTGCGTAAATAACTAAAAAAATATTTCTCGTAACCCCATTATGCTAAAAATTGATAGAAATAAGTCGTATCCCACGTCAGCAAATCAATTGTCAAAACAACTTCCGTCACCTAATAACGTTTTTAGAGAAATTTAAAGAAATTGAATGAAAAGTGAATAAATTCTTCGTATATAAAGGACTAAAGTTAAACTTATATTCTTATAATTTAATTTAAAACATCGACTGAGGGTGCTTGGTGGAATTTCAATATCAAATTTGGATTATTGAGATTTTGTACACTTCCATGTATTTTGTCACTAACGACCCGGGTTTCGCCTTTCGGCATCTTCAGGCATTCGAGCACACTAATGGACTCGAACTGACATCGTACAACGAACAACGAACTGACACTCGAGTCCATTCGTGTGCTCGAATGCCTGAAGAAGCCAAAAGGCGAAACCCGGGTCGTTAGTGACAAAATACATGGAAGTGTACAAAATCTCAATAATCCAAATTTTATATTCTTATATTGCATGTTCACGGTCGAAATATGATATTTTTCTTTCTTTTTAACATATTGAGTCCAGATGCACATATAAATATGTGTATTTCATCGAGATTAACTTCATACATAAAAACAGGAACGTTTCCATAAATATTTTGTGTTGGCTTCAAGTATACATGGATGTCACAGGTGATCCGATATTGAATAAAGTTGCTTACTTCCATCTATATCAGCAAACACCGTAGTCTCAAATTTGCGGATACAATGTTGGTATACGTAAAAAATGCCTCGCTTTTAAAATAAGTTAAAATAAAATATTTGTTCCCAATTTTCCCACGTGAGTTTATTCCCGGGCTTTTACCCAGCCTCGCAACACTAGCTATTAATATTATAACAGGAATAATGTCACACCGGTCATATACAAGCTAGTCTAACTTTTATTTCTGACTATTGTATATACAATTCGTATTTATTACGCCAATAGTCTTATGACGTAACGGAAGATTTTCACCTATAACAATAAATATTATGCAAGCTGTTTTGATCACGAGGTTTGGTTCAAATAACACATTATTTCTACATAGAGTTTTTACAGTGTTTCCAGTTGCAATGAAGTCGTTAGAATATTTTTTAGACATTTTTATGATGGCGTTCAGGATCGACTGAGCCACAACGGTATGACATTTTCTTGCATAGCATTTTGTGTTGTAAGTCAAACTAAAATAATGACTAAAATAATATGCAAAAAATCGGCCTTAAAACTATTTTACAATACTTGCATTATGATGTTCAAAACGCAATGCAAAATTGTTGTCGATTACATTTTTTTCCCAACATGTCCACTCCACGTTGACCATAAGGACTTCTAATGGATTATCTCCACAGATTTTTTGCGAGGCGACAAATGTAATGATAGATATGTGGGATAAGGATGGAACTAATAGTCGGGATCGGATGAATGTGAGGGAATATAAACGTGCATGCCCTTAAACAAAGACCCATAAATCAATTAATGAAAATGTCCCTACTTGGATCTGAAACAGTAGGCAAGAAAACTAGTTCTAGCTTAGTAAATGTTGCGATTTTTTCGTGAGAATTCGGAAGAGCTGTGATTTAGTTATCGATTTTTTTTAATCAGAACGGTTCAGTCCGCCAAACGCGTAACAACGTCTTAAGGACGGGCTCTGCCGGCGATGTGAGAACTTATTTCTCGTTAGCGCCAGAGAGTTTGCCTTGTCAAAAAACTGGTTGGAAAAATCAACTGTAAACTGTATCAATCGTACTGATTGAAATTATTTGTGAACCTGTATTGTATTCCAAGCACTGAACTGCAATAAAGAAGATATTACCGCTGAAACTCGGGGTTTTACTGTGTCCGAAGAGTTTATCCCGACCTGAAGCCTATTGCTGCTGGAACTGTGAGAGAAAGTGGAGTGAGTTCCCTTTGCCTCACTCGACCATTGCCTCCGCGTGGAGTATCACCTTTTTATATACATCATATTATGGAGTAAAATATAGCAGAGTGTGAAAAACTGTGCTCAACATAGAAACCAAGCAAAAATATGAAAAAATTCTTTAACGCCTTACAAACAGACAAAAAATAAGACCCAGGTTCAATCCGGACTGTATAGCTAGAAAAGTAGAAGAGAACATACCTGTATTTTTTGAATCTATAATAATAAAATTGTATCCAATTTACTTTTGTGACCAAAAAATCATATAATTTGGCAGTTGGCAGCCCTGTCGAATTGCAGTGTCAGTCGTAGATATAGATATGCTCTGCGGTTGTTATATAGTCATATACAATAATAAAATAATAATGGCATCGGACATCCTCTCAATTATTGTCGATCGAAATAAAACGTTATGTTACATTATGTTTTCATGTCAACATGGTCATAAGGACAAACCAATGAATGCGTTAGGCATATGATAAAATCATTTTGGACTAATCACAGGCTGGGTGCCTTGTACGTACGTGCAGGTCCGACATTTCGTCGATTTGGTGCTCATTCTCACACTATACATACATACTAGTATAACCTACCCGTTTTAGATGACGGTATTGAAATTGAATGTCTAAAGTGGTTAGTACGTCAGAACTGTGTGTGCACTGCACAACATTTTATTATATATACACCGCGAACGCTTACATCATGAGAAAATTTCATACCTACTAATAATAATAAAATAATATATAAGATATTAGTGGCGGATTACCCCATAAGCGCATAAGGCCCGCGCTTGGAGCCTCAAAAATACCTAATTTGTAACCCAGAATTTTTTAATTAAATATTTATTTACATTTTACTAGAATTTCATGTAAAATTGCAAGAATTGTTTTTGTTGAATAATTATTTAATGCAATGATTTGATAAGAACACCTTACACGTGAGTTATAAGATATTTGTGATATCAAAAGATTACAAATTTAGATGAATTTAATTTATAAACGCTGAAAATCTCGAATAAATATGCGACGCTTTTTTGTTATCCGGGCCCCCACATTATAATGCGCCTCGGGCTCCCAAGTGCTTAATGTGCCAATCTATATACATTTTATATACATATCAGTGTGCAAAAAGAAAGAGGCGTTGTCAAATATCGGTACTTTTCAGAAGAGGCAAAACGAGAGTTGCGTTATTTAGAACATTCTAAAAATGTTATGTTCCAAGTTGAAATTGTCTATTTCAGCGACATTGATTCGACTGGTTTCTCTCTAACGCGTATAATTACGCTTCGAGCTACGGCTACGGATGTCTCGGGTTCAATTCCCGGTGCGGACAGTTTTCATAAATTGATATTTCAATCGATTTATGGATTTCTGTTCATAGTCTGAGTGTTTGTTTTGTCTACCCCCCCCCCCCTCACCCACCCATCCGATCCTCACGGGGCGTAGCGAGAGCGATTAGCTAACTACTAGTCCTGTCCTAGTCCTATCCTTCTATTCAAACTCTCTTCAATAAAGAGAGATTGAGCAACTGAGTAACAAACAGTTCCCATAGAAAAATTCTGTTGAGAAACCTCCATTAGGAGGCCATATGCTCCACGTTGGGAGCGGATGCAGAAATATATATTTTGACATCTTCAACTAATTTTCTTAATTTATAAGACTTAACGCCATTTTCCTTTCGTACACAGGTATGCCAACCCTATAACCGAGTGATCAGCGCTATTAGACGTTTGTCCTATTCGGTTGCATTGTCCAGTGGATCGAAAAGCCTTGCGGCGACTTTCATTAATATGTGTATAGGCATACTGTGTATCTGTGATGTTTATATCCTCTCACAACAGATCATCAGATCCTTGAAACGAGACCCAGTATAAGCGATCAATTAGCTAGCTCTCTTATCCCCAATCCTTTTATCTTTACCCTCCCTGAATAATAGTCCCCGAAAGCAATTTTTGTTCAGATGTCCATCCCAATATGCTATAATTATGAGCGGACATGATTGAAAAAACATACATAATATAACAGGTTACTGATCTTTGTCATTTCTAGGCCGTCGGCTTGGAAATAGTGCAGCCGAAACTGGTTTTTGCTATGACCTATTGCATGTCTAATATATTTAGTCACAAAATCGATTAAAAGATTGTAGATTGTCCTTGATAAATGAAGACAAAAGAAAATTTTATTCACCTCTCTTTCGATTTATTCCGTTTCAATTTTATACGGTCAACCAGCTGCGGCCATGTTGTAGTTTAGGTGGTAAAATGTCGGTATAACTATAAATAAAATATAGAATACTTAATCCTTAATGACAGATTTCATTGAAATGTGACAGATACAATTGTTGGCGAACGATCAGTTCTAGAAGTGATAAGTTAAAATCCATAAAAATGTTTGAGCTTGACTGAATATTCAATATTCGAGTCCCTGGTGCACAGTGGTCAATGTCGTTGGCTTCGGTCACGGATGTCTTGGGTTAAAATCCCGGCACGCTATCATAAGTTGATTTTTCAATCGTCCGTAGACACGAAAATGAACATTTTAACCGTAATTAATGATTTATCATAAAAACTATGTAAATAAATGACACAAATACATAGGCTATTCACGTCTTCTCTTCTTTTCCACGAGCTCTTTCTTTGTGTTACCGTCTTCCGGGATGTGTATACCGAGGTATCTGAAGCTGTCAACCCTTCCGATGGTCTGTCCAGCGCTAGTCAGGGTCCTATCAGAAACATGACAGGCATGGTGACACATCACATTGGTCTTACTTGCGTTTACTTTCAGACCAACGCGACCTGACTTAACTCCTAACCTGTCAATAGTCTCCTGGATACCCTTCACAGATTTGTCGAGTATGACAGCATCATCGGCGTATTCAAGGGCACACAGAGACCAGGAGCAACAGCTCCCTCGATTGGGTGGGATTGACCTCCGCAGTATGTATAGGTTATTCGCGTAACGAAATTAAACATTTTAATTATGATTAATGAGATTTATGTTCCACTGACAATTGTTTGCAGTTGTGGATTAAGTTTACTAGTGGAATACAGAAATTTGCACGTAATTCTAAACTTTGTACACATTACTTAGGATAACAACAATATTATAAATAAAAAGAACAATAAAAATTCCTCAACTACATTATGTTGGTGTGATGAGCTAGCTAGGTCTTGGCCTTGGGGCTTAGTGGAGGAGGTATTGTGGCCCATAGGCTAAAAAGTTTGAGGACCCCTGGACTGCAGGATCGGTACAATATTTCTTAAATATCCTAATTAAAATAAATGAAATAATATTTTTTTACTGTAAATTTGATTCAATTATTGTCAAATGCAGTATTTAAGTGTACATAAATATAGATTGTAAAATAATCACAATGATAATTTAATGATAAGATTATAAAAAATAATCATTTTAATAGTAAAATCTATATCTGCCGATATAACAGTTTATTCTTATCGACTGTAGAAAGACAAAAGGACTTAACCCACACCAAAAAAATTATGTATAACTCACACAAAACGTGTCAATACGCTATATTATTTATATATCGACTGTGGAAAGGGAAAAAGACGTAACCCACAAACAAAAAATTTTGTATATGGCCCACGTAAAACGTATTATAAATTATGTAGATTATCGAAAAAAAAATATTTTTAGAAAATACGGAGGGATACGTCCTTTTGTATTTATATAGTCGATATATATATATTTTACATTAACACGTTTTGTGTGAGTTATATACAATATTTTTGTGTGTGTTACGTCCTTTTTTCTTTCCACAGTCGATATGTATAATATATTGACTATAAAAAGGCAAAACGCCGTAACCCTCGGTATTTTTCAAAAAATTTATTTTTGTCGATAACCACAATATATACAGCTTAATACACGTTTTATGTGGGTTCGATCCAATATTTTTGTGTGGGTTACATCCTATTGCCTTTCTACAGTCATACTTATTATTCCACCTGTCTGTTGCAATCATTTTGTCGTTAATAGAATTATTGCGGATATGATTTAAGACATTTTTTCATGCGAAGTATATCGTCATTCAAACCAGGTAATTTCGTACCACGAGATGGTTACATCGGCTTTACACAAGGATCATAAAAGAATCTTAATTCCTTACTGGTAAAATATGAAGTTTCAAAAATGTGACACTTTGAGTTGTTCATACCAACCTGTGGCCAAATATCGAGGTCCGCTTAATCAATATAATATATTACGATGAGGCAAGTATTTCATTATAAAAAATATGTTAATAAATCAGCTGTCAAAATAAAAGTATAATCAGTTATCAAAAAACGGTGAAATGGAAGGAATAATTCTGCATAAAATTCACTAACGAGTGGGTGGAAGATATTGCGCGGAGAAAGAAGAGTTTTAATTTTCCATAAACCAAATAATGGTCATGGCACCTCACTAAAGCACGGGGTAACCGTATACTGTGATTCGAAAACAGATGCTTACGATAAATACTAGAGGTTCGGTGTTTTGACTTTGTCACTTATTACGTCCAAAATAAAAAAAAGCGACGATGGACCTGGCTTGGACATGTGCTGCGGATGCCCTAGGGGAGCTTGAATCCTGTCTGTTTCTTCTACTAACCGAATGGATTCCGTCGCCCTGAAAGGTCGCTGAAGACCATCCATAGGATGTACTAGATGAAACTTTTTTTGTTCCATGTCCGCTCCCAATGTGGAGCATATGGTCTCCTAATGGAGGTATCTTGACAGAATTTTTTCTACGAGAACTGCTTGTCACTCAGTTGCTCAACCTCCCTTTTCTTTTTCGAAGAGAGTAGGGATAGAAGGATAGGGCTATGACAGGACTAGTGGTTAGCTAATCGCTCTCGTTACGCCCCGTGAGGATGGGAATGGTGAGAGGGAGGACTCAGACTACGAACAGAAATCCATAAATCGATTGAAAGATCAATCTATGAAAACCGTCCGCACCGGGAATTGAACCCGATACATCCGTAGCCAGCGACGAAACCAACTGCGCCACGGACGCCGACGATGAAACTACGAGAGGGTAGAATGACCTGGGAGGAAGCAAGAAGACTGGTGGGGGACAGAAAATCTTGGAGAAATCGTGTGATGGCCACATGCTCTGAATAGGGAGCGGATATGGTTAAAAAAAATAAATGGAACGCTATGGGATCAGCAACTCTATGAATTAAATAGGGAACATTAAAAACTCACCGGATATTGTGAAGATCTATTGCAGCTGTTACTCATTTGAAGTGCATCTAAACTCACTGATAGTCTTTTTGATTTATTATTCAACTGATTTAGAAGCATGTTATTGAACGAATCGAACTGATCTTTTTTCATTTTGCTTGGCACAACACTTGCTTCACTACTCACATTTGAAAATGGTAAATTGCTAAGCGAAGCACTTATCCTTTTGTTCTGATCTACAATATTTCTGGGAAATATTTTTTCACGTCTGATATATGGTGCTTCAGAGCTTTGATGAGAATCTAGTTCTTTGAATTCATTCAGGACTCGATTGAAATCTTTGATTGCGTTATTAAACCCGTTGCTTTCTGAACATCTTGATTTTTCTCTAGAATTTCGTCCACTAGTCATAAATCCTAGATTATCATTACCTTTACTTGAGTCACGCCATTCCGCTTTTAATTCTTGTGAATACTTTTTCTCTGGTAGGACTTTTTTTAGAGTCAACGTTTCCAGTGCTGCCAAATCGTCATCGTCTTCATCGTTAAAATACATAGTTTCTCTTTTACGCCAATCTTTCACGTTATCAATCTTCAATTCACTAAATAAATCATTTGGCTGTGGTAGAAATTCGTAACTTACACTCCGCTCACAAAACTTACTTGCTTTCTTCCACGATCTCATCAATTTCGGTGTCTTTTTTTCGAGTGTTCTTTCTTTTGACGTCCAAAACTGTCGCCTTAGCTCAAATTCTGCTGCTTCACTTGCTACTAAACTGTCTTTTGTAACATCGAGCTTATTATTTACCATGATATCCTTGTTGACATCATCCATGCTGTATAGTAGTTTATTATTATTTTTACCAAAGAAATTATGCAGCTTGGTCAACGTTGCTCTGAAACTGGACTGTCTTGCAAGTCCACTTGAACTTTGTGTTTTTTTGCTTTCTGATAAAACGTCAGCGCTCTTTCTTTTCTGCAAGCCATTCGAATTAAAATTATTTCTCCTTAAAACCGGAATTTCTTCTTCATCATGAACGTAACGTTCCAAAAAATTGATACTTTTTTCTTGAAGTTCTTGTGTACTACGGCGACCACTCTCTTTATCTATATGTTGTAATATTGACACAGGATGTATCGTTGTTTTAATACGAATTATATCACTTCGTTTATATGTTCTATCCACATTGCTCTTACTTCGCTGCATCGTAATAATTTAAAGACGTATTTATTTCACAATGTCAAAAGTAATGGAGCCGAATCTCTGTCATCAAAGAATGCACTGTATAACTTATCTTCCATTGTCAAATGCCTCACAAAACTTATCTAGGATATCGAATAATTATCGCGGATGAATATAACTTATTTAAAAAACGTTGAGTCGACGATATAGAGAATACATTCAATAAATAACTACAGCGATGTAAATTATTTTAATACTGAACCGTGAATAAGTGTAATCAAAACTACTTCACGTTGAACTAAAAAAGATATACTGAACACACAAGTTCATTTTTCATCTATTTGCGTTAATACTAGATGCTTATCGAATGTTGGATAGATAGCGATAAGATTTTTAAGTCAGAATGATAACAGAATTATTGAATATGCGAACATAATCGAACAGCAATTGAAACCTGCGAATTATATATAAACATTATAAATCATCATCAACTGATATGACCTGAATATAGAGCGAAAACAGGAGAAGCATCTGCGTCTCACAATATTCAGATGTGACGTTGTAATGTGGCATCTACTCTTAAAGCGACAAAAGCTTTTGTTTACATATTTTTTGCAAACAAAAACCTTAAACACCGTGAATAAAAAATATCAATCAATATTTACTTTACTTTAGTTTGAAATCTTAAAAGGACAGGACCTTAATATCTATTGCTCGAGGGGACGCATTTTCTATGAAAATTCCAAGTTATAATAGAAATGACGAAAGATGTACATCGCAGAAAGGTAAACGATGGCTTACGTAAGAATATTAAAAGGCTTACAATTAAATGCACTTTTGTTTAGATCATATTCACTTTCATAAAAATAGTTTTCACTTATAACAAATACATTCTACAAAAAACACATTCTTTCAATAAAAATAAAATGATCCCACATAACAAAATATATTTTCACATAGATAAAAAAGGTTTCACTCAATACAAATACTCACACTTTGAAATCGGTAGTTCCACGAAGCTGTAATGAAATGTCACTTATTCTTCCACCCTATATTAGGCCGCCTATATTGTCTTTGCTCCACGCATTAGAATACATTACACAAACCAAACCAGGCCAACCCCAACATAACCTACTACAACTTAACTCACTCTGTTAAAAGAATCCGCGACTAAGTGGGCACTATTAAAATCAAAGTTTGGGTGTACTAAGTTAATACTATCCAAAATACAAAGAGCAAAATATCGAAATAAAAGTTCAAGTGTACCAAGTGAATACTATCTAACACAAAGTGAAATTTATAACACATAATAACATAGCATTTTTGACTACGGCATACGGAGTGAGAATCATTTTGCTTTTTTTATTTATTTATATATCCCTCAGTAAAATAGTATTTCCAGTCTAGATTTCTGCAGTCATTTTTGAGTTGGATTGCTTAAATTCGTGATTTTTTGCTCTATTTTTACTGAACATTTTCATATTTCGAAATCAAATAGTGTCACATAAAACAGTTAAATTGACTGTTGATATATAAATCGATATTTTGTGCAAGTACTTCTTTTGTATGTACAGCTAATTTTTGAAAACTTCAAATGGCTGTCAACAAAACTTTTTTTTACCGTGTCCGCTCTCAATGTGTAGCACATGGCTTCCTAATGGAGGTATCTCAACAGAAGTTTTCTTAGAGAACTGATTATCACTCAGTTGCTCAACCTTTCTTTTTCGAAGAGAATAGGGATAGATAGATAGGGACAGGAAAGGACTAGTGCTTAACTAATCGCTCTCACTACGCTCCGTTTTTTAGGATCAGATGGATAAAAGGGAATTTTAGATATGTCTACCAACATGAATCCATAAATCGATTGATAAATCGATTCAAACTGTCCGTGTCAGGAGACTTGAACTCGAGACAGTAACCGTAGGTCAACGACGTTGACCAACGCACCACAGAGCCGCAAAATAGTGTAAGTTAACAAATTTATTCCTACACGCAACTCCAGTCATATCTAAAATACATAATTATTGAATATAATCAATTATAAGAAGGTTTTTGTGTGAGTTTATTGAACAATTATAATCAAGGTCGTTGATTAGGTACGTTGTCGTTGACAAGATTACGTTGTAAATATTCCGATTCAGATAATGTAATCCTGACTCCCTGACACAGTAATTATTTATAAAATTGTAATGCTTAATTAATTGTGAGTGATTTTCTAAATTATAGAGGAAATAACGAAGACGTTAAATCTCTAATAAAATATCTGCATCGAAGACGGCTTTCTATTCGATAAAATATAATAATTAATGACTTTATAGCGATGGAGAAATTATACATATAAATTAACAAAGGGTGAAGTTAATGTTTATCTATATATTGTATATAAAAACGAGTGTTGGTTTGTTTGTTGTTTATTTGTCCTCTATGCGTTCCTTTATCATTTATCCGATTTCGGCGAAACTTTGGTGAGTTGTTGTGCGTACACCCGTGAAGGTTTCTGAAAAAAAATCTGAAATATTTAAAAAAAGAATCAAATACGTATAAGAAGCGACATCTCGGAAAAACCTTCTGATTTATTCGTCTACGCACCAGAAGAAAACAAAAATATTGTGTGTGCAAAAGCACTTTAATAAACAGAATTAAAACACAAATCCTTTCTTTCTTTGAGTGGCATTGCAACGCATGCCGGGTACTCACTAGTAAAACAATAAACATTGATAAAATTCTTTATTTTTTTAATCAAACGAACTTTTACGTTCTTATTACTTCATCCTCTTTTCAAAATCGGTATAGATAGGAAGGCAAGAAAACTTCACAGACATGCTTTTGAATACAAATGCATAAATCGAAGATTCTAACTTTTGACTGAGTAGGGCGTAAATTCAATAACGTTATCACTCGTCTACGGGAACAGACAAGAAAGTCTTATGTAATTTCTCAAGAAACATCTTTCGTGTACATTTTTGGTTTCTAATAAGTTACGAAACTTCCAAAAAGAATGATATTTTAATTCACTTATGGATAATGTTACGAAAGCTGATTGTTGGGCGGATAAGCCGGTCACACTACTCACAAGGATAATGCAGAGTAGGACTGATTTAAAACATATTCAACATAATGACAAATGTCCAGGGATTTTAACTTAAAACCATACCTTGTATTATAATAATTATAAAGCATAAAACACCGAAAGTCGGCAAACGATCGTATTTAATTATATTCGTATATAATGGCATCCAAACCATCGGTTGTTCAGTTATGACATTAATCTACCCCTTAGTTTTGGTTATTAATTTATACACGACATATTTTTGTGAACTGTTTTCGTAACATTACGGCTTTGTAAAATCTATTTAAACATTCAAAGAAAACCTTGGTTACGTACAACTACTAATCTACGACCAAGAAAGCGCTAACATCTTGGCACGAGTGTTTAATCGATATATGACATCCAAAACATAGTGTTGTGGCTTTTAAGAAACGCGTCTGTATTCAAATTTAGTGAATTGATATAATATAAGCTTAAATTGTTAAAAAGTCTTACTTTTTTGTGAGATGGCCACATTTATAAAGCCTGTGGCGGTTGTGTCACCTATGAAAAAGTCACGGAAAACAAAGAAGAAATACGTTGGCAAGAAGAGCCCGAGAAAATACGCGAAAAACTCAATAAGTCCCTTCTCACAAAACTCTTTCAATATCCCTGAAAGTCCATTGTCAATTTCTGAAACGTCATCTAGAGAACAAAATGGACTACCGCTATTGAAAATTAATGAAAAGAATCAAGTGTTTAACAATGAACGGCACGGGAGACTTTGTGCAATGTTCGACAATTTGGGGATCAGAAAGAATGCGTTTAAGGAGAAAGTCGGAGTTATTAATGGACACATACCGGAACATGACAGAAAGATTTTGGAGAGGATGGCGTCCAAAATGAAAAAGGATTTGGTTAATATTGAAATAGCTCATCAGGCACATATTCTATGGGAGAATGAACGACAAGAAAGAGAAAGGGTAAGTCTAAAAATGCATAACAAAACCAAAATACGTTTGAGCAATCATTCTGCTGGTTATCGGTTATATAATAAAATTTTTGTCCCTTCGTAACTTTTAATTTAGACACCACAATGAGACAAGTCCGATAAAAAGGCAGGATGATCAAATTGGGTAATCGTTTTTGTTCATAAATTCTCTCAGAGACGTTCGTCTGTCTATATGTGAGATTCTAATTCAAAATTCTTCAGTTAAAATAATTATTCGCCTTACTTTTTCTTGATAAATCTGCAATTCATCAGCCATCAATCTTGCACTTTATTGTTTGTCTGTCCTTGAATTTCGTTGTTTGATAATATTAGCATCTGCCATTGTTATTTTTAGTTGTCCATTTCTGGGTAGATGACATATTCTCGTCAATGATTGAATGTCCTTTGCCACTCAAAAATACTTAACTTGATCATAGTATCTTCATTATATGCCACTTTTTCGAATTCTACTGTTTCAGCAGCGCTTTTCTGGTTCCACCAAATCACTCATTATGACATGAAGGCAAACAAGGAAATATCTGTTCTTCCCAATCGCTAACTTACTATCTCTATCAGCACAAATTAATACTCACGTGATTTTAACAAATTTATGTCATATTATTCACTTTGTGGCCTATGTAGTTTTAAAACCTACTGTCCGTAACCATATCAATAATAAATATGTTCGCCATATTTTCCGTTCGCTGCTTAACTGAAGAAGGTTTCTGAGATTATGAATTTTGTCCGCGCAAGATCGGCATGTAAGGAATCAAGCCTGATTTTCCCAGGGGATATGCATAGGATTTACTCTGTGGAGCTAAGGGATGCTGGGATGACCTGGGAGGAAGCCAAGATGGCGGTGGAAACAGAAAATCTTTTAGGCACCCTGTGGTGGCCATAGGCTCCGAGTAGAGAACGGATATGGTCGCAAAATGACCATAGCAAATATGACACAGATTCTAATAGTACTTCAAAATCGAACCCTTATACTGGGCGTATTACAATCAATAAAAACAAAATCCATTGATCTGAAATGCAAAATTACTATTTACAAAAAATGTTCAATCTTGGATCAAATCCAAAAACCCTTTGATTGATAATCAGGTTTCTTACCCATATTATGTTTTTTTGCATGATTATGCTATATTTTCAGCTACAACAAAAACATGCTGCTCAATACAATTTGTATATCAAAGCGAAAAGAAAAGAAGAGAAAGAAATGAACGAATTAAAATATGAAGAAGTTCGCCAGATCTATGATTGGGAGAAGGAGCATCTCCGAGCAAGACTTGACATCAAAGAAAATGCTGCAGCAAGCAGAATAAGATCTATGGAGTATTTCAAAGTAATTAATAATGTCTAGGACTGTAAAGCAATGCACACATCATATTATAGTGTATACCTACGGATTCTTTTTATCTAAGATATTTTTTTCTTTCAGAATAACGAAATTAGCAGAAAGCATGAAATCGCTCGAGAAAAGGCTGAAAATGCTTTGGTAATATTGAAGGAACGAAAACTGGAAGAGGTTTTGTGGCGACGATCACTGGCTGAAACTTTGAAACAAAAAACTTCCAATGCAGAAATGAATAAAGAGATTATTATGAGATTGCACAAGCAGGTGAGTCTTTCTTACAAACATTCTTTTGGATAATCTTGATGACAATGAAACATAAACAGCAACATCATCCAGATTCTTTTTTACAAAACTTTATTGATTAATTCTAGTAGTTATCATTTCTTGAACCAATCGACAAAATTTGCTGACTGCTTCATTGCTCAGAAAATCGACACCCACAACGAAAAATGTAGTAACTCACTTCACTTTTAAATTCACCTTCATATTCGTTTACTATATTGAAAATTGAATCATACCAAACTAATTTAATAAGGATTATAAATAATTACACTTTTTGTTAGATAGTATTAACTTAGTACAGTCAAACTTTGATTTTAATAGTTTAGTCATAAATTCTTTTAACAAAGTGAGTTAAGTTGTAGTAGGTTATGTTAGGGTTGGTCTGGTTTGGTTTATGTAATTTATTCTAATGCGTGTAGCAAAGACAATATAGGTGGCCTAATATAGGGTAGAAGAATAAGTGACATTTCATTACAGCTTCGTGGAACTACCGATTTCAAAGTGCGAGTTTTTATATTGAGTGAAAATTTTTTTATCTATGTGAAAATATATTTTATTATGTGGGATCATTTTATTCTTAATGAAAGAATTTGTTTCTTGTAGAATGTATTTGTTATAAGTGAAAACTATTTTTATGAAAGTGAATATGATCTAAACAAAAGTGCATTTAATTGTAAGACATTAAATAATACTCCATTAGAAATACTCCATTTAGTATCCGAGAGGCTCAAGTTTATTAATTCATAGTTAAGTCATTTGAATGTTTGTTTGAAATTCTGATATTTTACCTAATTTGTTTCACAGTCAAAGCATCCATTGAAGTGTAAATTTCATTACTCATAACTTACTAACAAGTGTATTTACCAATCAATTAATTTCAATTCAGCTTGCATTCCTCACTATGAATTGTATTATTTATTCACAGAGAACAGCCATAGACAACAAAATTCACGAAGAGAATCAAAGACAAAACTGGATGGAGCAAAGATTGGTCGAAATCGATCAGTTGGCACAACTGAAAAAACATGTGAACGAAAAAAGCAGAAAAATGATCAGAATACAAAATGAGCGAGAAAAATTTGTAAGTGAATCTAGGCGACAAGCCAGTTGCACAGCTAGGATGAGGGAAAACTTGAAGTAAGTGTATATTTTTTGTATTAACTGACGCATATAAAATAGCCGTATTCCACAAAAGATATAGCAGAATTTAAAACACACTAAAACAGTGGCTTACAACCATTGAGGCGCGGGCACACGCCAGGGGAGACGCGAAAATTTTTTCATTAAAAAATAATTTTCATACCATAATATCTACAAATAAATAAAATTTCATATCGTAACGTAACAGGAAAAATTCAGTGAATGAATGTTTATTTTAGTCATTGACAAAATATTCTCTTGGAGGCAGCAGTTTTGAAAATGAACAGAAAATTCTGTAGGTAATAAAGAAATAAAAATAATCTAAGGATAATCATGAATCCTAAACGTTGAGTCAAAAAGAAAAAATTGTTCTGAACAGTCATAAGATGCTGAATTATCATTTTGTGGTTGAAATTAATTAAAAAACTATTTAAAATTGACAGTGAGTAATTTGCGATTAAAAAATCTTGTAATGCTTTCAATAGAATACCAACTGGCAGAAAAAATAGATTTTGATGATGTTGGGAAGAGCAAAGCAGGAAAGAATAATTTTGTTAAAATTAAATTGTTTTTTTTGCGAATAGTTACTATTGTGGTAGTACAATCTGCTGAATATCTTGTCCTAAATTAATTTACAATTTTAATGTACAATATATTAGTGGACTGTACATCAATAATTTTCTATTTTTTATATAAATAGTAAATATAAAAAATATTTTAAAGACTAGATTTTTTGACATGTTTCAAGAACAAGCCTGCAGAACTCTACAATATTTATATTAAATACAACATTTTTAATTGACAAATTGTATAAATATAGTACATATTTTTCAAAAAATTAAAAATTCATTTATAAAAATTTTGCGCAATTTTCGATGTCGTGATGGTTTATGATTTAAAATAAATAGTAAATAATTTTAAAGATACCCTTAATTCAACAGTATTGTAAATATTAAATCATTTTGGGAGGAAAAATGGTGGGGGATGGCAAAACCCTTATCTACTCCACTGCATGTACGTAATAGCAAAATCTTGTTTTTTTTTTTAATTAAGTTTTTATCATTTAAAACGTGTCTATATTATTACATCGATTAAAAAAATAAAAGGTAGGGAGGCGAGGAAAAAACAATTTTTTTAGAGGAGGCATTGTAGCATTAAGGTTGGAAACCGCTGCACTAAAATAAAGCAATCGGTGACTACTCTTGCCCCAGTTTCATACTTATATGCCTACTCCCTGCGAAAAAGAGAGGTTGAGTAACAAGCAGTTTTCGTAATACAACTTGTTGAGATTGTCTTCATCAGGAGTTCATTTTCATTTCTGCATTTTTCTGCATAGATGTTTTTAAATTAAATTTTAATTTCAAATGATTTTTTGTGTCATCAGAAGAATAAATATCTCAAAATACAACTTTTACCACATACTGCTTTCGCCAACATGATAACGTAAAATTCAAACCATAATATTAAATAACTTGTACCGGCCTAGCTTTCACGTACAATGACAAATTTCCACCATTCAAAAATGGAGATACATTATTATCCGCCACTAAGAAAACGTAAAAACAGCTTTGGTAAAATATCTAATGATTTTATTTTCTCTTTCAGGAGATCCTTGAGCCCCGATGTGTTCATGAGATGTGCTGTTCAAAACCAGCACCCAACATTTAAGCAAGCCCCGAGATTGTGTCTCACGCCCAACAGTTATGAGAGCCATATTAGGTTAGGTTAGGTTATATAACAAAAAAAACTAAGATAAAATAATTACCATAGTTGAATTAGCTGAATGGATAAGATAAAATATTATAAACATGTTAAAAAAAAGTATCAAACCTAAAATAAATGTTATAATCTAATTCATATTAGTGAATGATTACAACACAAATTATTAAGAAAATAAATTAATTTATCTACAACCAAAATGTTAACGACCTTACTCACATGCTATATATTTGTTTGTATACCTTCTCATTAGTCGTACTTTATAATATTCTATAAATAACTCTATTCTATTTTATTTTTCATCAGTTAAATTGCTTGCGATGAGCGAAACTGATAACCATTTGATAGAATTGTGGAATTAATACAAAAAAATGTGTTTTATTCTTTTAAATATAAAGCCTTTCCACTGTTAATTTACAGTTAACACCATACAAGTCATCAAAAATGTTAGTGAGATAATGGAACTCACACAGAACTTAGTCAAATAAAGGCTTGATTGATCTGCAAGAAGTAAATAAGAAGCTTTTAGCGTGCGATAATTTCATATAGATGTTGCTATGTTTTAATAATATTATTTAATTCCCATTTATCACCTTTTAGCTGTAAATAATAGATGGTACCTTGTTGCATATAAAAAGGCGCATGTACTGCATTCTGGAAATTCTATAGATAACCTAGCCTACTGACTGCTGCTAGAGTTCCTCTGTTGTCTAAGCTTCCTAGCCACTTTGGTAATGCTCCGGATTCCATCTTATTGTATCCATCTCTGCTGGAGCACTGCCTCTTCAGTTAGATCGGATCCCGATTATAAAAATCCTACAGATATCAGTCTAGTGAAACTATCTTCTGATGGAACACTGCCTCCGCTGTTTGATCAGTTCTCACCTGACACGGCTCTACATCTGATACGTTGTCAGATACCAACATCTTCGATAGCTACGGTTTAACCCTTTGCCAACATTACTCATATTCTACAATTGCTGTTCTACTGTGTTCATCTACTTTGCTCGAACCTGCAAATCGTGTTAAAAGAGTGCAATAAACGATTTTCGTTTAAGCCTTGAGAAGACTTCTTATTTTAATTAAGGGATATATCTGGCTTTTGACCTACAGGGCCTGTGTAACAAAACTATTCTATAAGCTCATTATCAAGTCATATTAAAGACTTTGACAGCAAGAATATGAATGAAGTCTCCTTTTGAGTTATATCATTATGTAAACAATTACAATCTATTGTCGCCCCAAAATCAAAAGAGCACTTGTGACATTTTGGCGACTTTGAACTAGGAATGCAGTATTGTTACATAATTTTTTTTCACTAAACACTTAAAATACGTTTTTTTCAAAACTTAATTTTACATATACCCTTTTATTTTTGGGGCGACAATATATTTGTCTTGATTTATCTGTCTGTAAAGCATTTTTTTTTTTAAGATTTCTTTCTTACCTATATTTAATCGCTGAAACTATGTACAGCCTGTGAAGCAGGCTCTCAATTTCCTGACTATTTTTATTTCTAGGATGGGTACAGGAATTTTTTATAATGTGATATTAAGTTTGAACAGTTTACTTTAACTTACCCGGTCCCTAAGAGTAGCTTGAATGCGACCGCATGAACCTTTTATGAGAAGGTTGCGAGAACAATTTTTTCTTTACATTCTCTTAGGGCATTACCTGAAGCATCGATTTTTTATATTCAATCATATAGTACCTTGAAATTGGAAAATCATTTTAGTAAAAATATTGCAATAATATTTACTTACTAGATGGCAGTAGCAGAGATTTTTAAATTTATTTTCCATTTAAAGGGTATTGATCTGTTGTCAAATCAAATTGAAATATGTGTTTGAAAAGACTAAATGTGATTTTCACCAAAATACTTTGCAGTGGCACGTGATAATTTTTAGTCTACAATAATTATAGTTATAAATTTAAAAAAAACCATTAGAATTATTCAGTTTTATTTCAAATTTAGGCAATGTACAAGAAGAACAACATAAGTAAATTGAACATAAGAATTTTTATATAGTGTCATCCGTCAGATCAATAACAATAAATGAATCGCACAATAGTTTTTACAATCTTAAGATATTAATCATATCAAACTTGGTTCCCTGACAATTTAATATTAAAGTCATAGAATTGGACAAATTAAACTAAACATTGAGTACTCAGCCATTGTTGATTATTAACCAATGGTTTGTGACCAGGTTTCAATTGATATGATTGACATATTATGCACAGGTTGTCAGTCTATTAACAGAGCAAAACAGGCAATAATTTACTACTGCAAGTAAAAACATGCCACTACATTCTTCAGTACAATTATTGAATTAACAAGTAACAAAGTTATTTTTTATATGTTTTACTACTTATAGCTGTGTATCACTACCAATATTAAAATAGAACTTATGGTAATACGAATGAGGTGACAAATATCCATTGATTCAAATGAAACGAACCCAGATGTTGAGAAGTAAAAAAAAGCAATAATTTATCTCCAATTCAAAACTATTTCAAAGCAACGCTGGATGTTAATCTGTATGTTTTTGTGGAAATAACTTAAATTGAAGATAGTGGATAAACAAAATATAGCAGGTATTAATTCTTTAACTGACAATAACAAGCACACTACTTAGACACCAGCAGTCGCCGAAGCTTCTATTAATACCTTTCCTGTGCATAATGTGTGAAGAATACAAATCAACAGCTAAACTTCTTGATCTACATATAATCTATTCTCAACTGTATCATGAAACATTTATAAATGTCAAATACCAATGGAATATTCAATGTCCAGTATTAATAATAATAACATACAAAATCTATTCAAATAGCTTTTACGTGGGAGGAGATTTAGGAATAAAAATGCATTTTTAATAATTTGTAGTAAGTAGAATTAACAATATTTTGTTGCGAAATTAAGTGTTGAAAATTTTTGACATACTACTTTAGTCAGTGTCGCAAGAATTGTTTCATAATCGATTTTTGGTTTACTTTGATTCACTTTGTCAAGAATTGAATGCATTGTATCATTTTTTTACAATATATAAACATAATGCAGGTTCAAATAATTTAATTATATTCAAAATTGATTTAAAATAAGAAGAACAGTAAATACTTCACGACAGTGGCTAAAATAGAGTGGATTGTACTCTCGAAAACATTGTTATAAAAAGTTTAATTATATACATAATTCAATCAAGTTTATTATTTTTTTTGCATTATATAATCACCTTTTGATAAAATATTAATGTTAACACAATAGTTTATTATTTTGAGAGCAATATCCTGATCTGATGAGAACTTTCTAACATTGCAGCACAAAAATAGTAATCAAATCAAACCAAACCATAGTTCAAGTGATGTGAACATAACAAAAGTTAACACAATGTCAAAATATGTGCAGAAGAACTGTTCTTTTGTTTATTGACAACTTTAAAAGTTGCCGGTATTTTGAAATACACATATTTCTTACTGTGAAAATTTAACAATGGTCTGAATACCAGTAGCTTATTATTCATAAAACTAATAAAATAGCTTTGATTGACCAATGTTATTCGTAATTAATAATATATTCAATTTTTGAACAATATTATCGAGAGCACAATTTGCAACAATATTTTTTGTCATACAGCAAACGATGGTTATAAAGCTATAAATTTTAATATTTATTATTATAAATAAAACTTTATTCAACAATTTGGGAGACCGCACGCACACATACAATAAACAATATTGATGCTAGGGATCGAGGCCTGTTTCATCGATATCACACAAACAACCCAAAATGCTTCCTTTATCGTTCTATCTATTCCTTACGGCTAATTACATACAGTTAAGGTTTTAAATTCAATATATTATTAAGTTAGCAAGGTAATTTGTTCTTAGAATCATACAGAAAAAGCGATATAAAGCTAACCACTGTGATTCCGTGCGATTTGGGATGCGTTTTGTACATACTATTTCATTTTGGTTTATTTAAAAAAAAAAAGAGTAGAGCAACAAAACCAATACCGTGTATAACTTCAGTAAGTCAAATAAACGATTCAGTAATATTTCATCATGAGAGATAGCATTGTAACTAAAATAATTAAGTTGTGTCAAATGGTATAATAAAAAGTCTTACGTGAATTCTTGATCGAATGATCAACCAAGAATAATCAATCACAACTAACAGACTTGTACTTTAACACATGCATTGCTAAATAATCTAGAAGTAAATTGACGTTGCATTAAAATCTACTAAGAAACCGATCAAGATGATGAATAGTCCTGGGCTTAAGGGACACAGGGATATGCGCACCCAATTTTTACATATTAGAAAACGTGCTGTCGTCATTATTGATATCCTTGTATTGTTAGTGTCCAGAAGACATTGTGACGATCACATTATCAACCTTTTCAATTCAATTGTATTTAGACAAAGTAAACATTACTGAATCATATATTTCACATAAGCAGCTACAAAGTTGTGCTGTTTTCTGCTTTACATAACTTACCATAGAATATAGATTACCGAAGTTTAACATATCATTGGTTTTTAGCTAGGTAAAAGCAATGAATGACAGGAAGATTATGCATTAGTATAACACATAAGTGACTTTATTCAACACCAATACTATGACATTCATTTGATATTGGATATTTGGTCTGACAGACTGTATCGTAAGTATCAAATACTATATAAAATCCAATCTCCTTCTGTCAAGAAACAATGCCAAGCAAGTCCCGTTTTAAGTTAGTTATAGAATTCCAACATCAAAAAACAAAAAAAAGCACAGAAATGCATATCAAATAAAGTATCTTTGAACAAGTTCACTGTTTGATTCTATGCGATTGACCCGCAAATATAGCAAGATATCTTCTATAATTTTCAAATGGAATTGCAACATCACACATACTATAATGTGACCATTTGAAACCGCTGGAAAAAGAATTCTTAGTGAGTTTTATCTTCCAAAACCGAGGTATCAAAATAAACTCATTTCTTGAATAAATTATACATTTTAAAATTGATCTTGTGTTAGGTGTTTCTTTTATATATTGAGTGTAAATCAGTTGATTATAATGCCATTAGCTCAGTTTCAGTGAACTGCTTGTTTTCTAACACCAATATAAAAAACAAGATTATTTCAGGGCAATCGTGTGTTTAAAAATTATTCGAAACCATTGCCAAGCATTGCTTTTACCCCAAATAAAAATTCAACATAATCATCATCGACTTGCGGATGAAATAAGTAACATTGTACCAAGTACACATATAATATACATTAAAAATGAAGTTTGATCAATTACGAATACATTTCGAGTGTTGTAAAGAGAATACTTAAAAATTACAGAAGAAATAATCAGTTAGATTCATTTATATGTATAATTATAATAGAAGAAAAGCTTGTATATATGTGTTACCAGTTATAGGAGATTAAATAATTGTTATATTTGTTATTTTGTATTGGCAAACTGTTTATTACAGAAGTCGAAATCTTTAATGTGAATATTTAACCCAACAGTGCATGGTGAAGCCCATTCATATAAATTTTTAAAGTCAGCTGTTCGAAAATGAAAATAATTCACAAATCTGTAGAGCTAATTACAATGTTTAACATAATACGGGTTGGAGACTGAATTTGCATTACTTTAAGATGTGATCTTTCACATTTGTATTATTTTTAAAGATGTTGTTTCTGAAGACAAAAATTCTCAACCAATTTGCTGTATTACACACATTACAGTGATGCTTAAACCTACAGCAATCCAATATCTTAAAATTCTTTCCTGCAGTAAACAAAGATAAGTAAAACGGACATCATCAAGTTAAATGGTATCTACATTTTCAGAGATAGGTCAAAACACTTTGACATGAATGATACCCTCTCCCGTCTTGGCTATTAAATATTTTATGTCACACATAATCCACAACATTAACATTACGACATAATTTATTCAACTGAAATAGTTAGTATTATAAACATCCATTCAGACTCCTAATGGAGAATTTTTATAAAAGTTTTTAACAATAACTAGCTGTAAATCAGTTGTTAAGCCTTCGTCATCAAAGATGGTAAATAAATAATGATGGGATTGAAAAACACTAGTATTTAACTAATCAATCTTTCTATATAGTCAGTTCGAGTTCATTCATGTGCTCGAATGCCTGAAGATGCCGAAAGGCAAATCCCGGGTCGTTAGCGACTAAATACATTAAAATATACAAAATCTCAACGATTCAAATTTTATATGAAAATTCTATCAAGCACCCTCAGTCGATATCTTAAATTAAACCATTCTATAGCTCGTCTTTCAGGATCAGGGTACCAATACATGAATTGATGTAGGATTCAAACCCTCTACCATATCAAACAGTGAATAACACCCGAGAGAATTAACCGTGTGACTACAGGACCTGCAGTTCCATTAGTGATCTTATAAATTTAAAAGTAAGTCTTCTTGCTGTGTTTACAAATCTTTACAATTTTTTTTAGAAAAAGCATTAAATGTTTTATCAAATGAAACACAACTTTGTCAAATATCACAGCTGTTAACAAGCTAACGAACTATATCTAGAATAAAAATTATATAGCAGAATTTGATACTGGTATCACATATTACGAGAATTATGTTAAAATTCGAAAGACATTCGAAAAAACATGGGAATGGTTGTTAATAGTAGCTTCAAAAGACGACAGAAAAAAAAAACAGTAAGCATTTAATAATGAAATTATTATGTAATAAAATTAATAATATACATTTTAAAAACAACAACAAAACAGGTATACCACAAAAACAAACATACGCAATTGTGAATTAGAAACATACCCATAGCATTCCCGACACTGCGGTTACATTTTTGGAGGCACTCGTTATCATACAGGCAGCCGGAACACGCCTCACTTGCCACAATCTTTTTTTTTTTTTTCCATATATATATTAACGCGACTTAACATTTAATACTTGAAGTACACTCACATCGGAGTCCTGCGACCCCCCCACTTACATTATTGTCTATTATATAATATATATTTAATATGTACATGACAGTGCGTCTGACACTACACGTAGGGGTATTTTGATGAAGAACTCATATGTATTTCTTAGAATATAATGAAAAAATAATTTACTTTTCGAATCACTGGGTTGTAAGACAAGGCTGCTACGAGTTAGACTGGGAATTTTCAACCTTTTATTGTTCGGAAAATCAGACCCCTAACTAGTCACAAAAGTTTATATTTTATGAACCGATGTGCTAATTATAGCAGAACCTTACGAGTTGGGAATCACCATTTATATAACATCATTAATGTGTGTACAAAAGGAATCTTTATTTTCTACACTGTAATATTTATTTGTTAATGAGGATTTAATGACATCCATTTCAAAGCAATCACACACTTGAAAGAGTAGTAGATTAAATTATATCGACAACTAATCACTTAGCTCCATTTATAAAGTAATAGGGAGCGAATGAACGGTTAAAATTATCTTAAAGCAATCAATGATAGATAAAAATTCGAATATTTATTGAAAAATCAATACATGTGAATTTCCCAACAGCAGGTTAATCCACCAAATGGATGTATGGAGGATCGCTACAAGGCCACGCTGATTAACTGTCAACGAGTGTAGCATAAATTAATAGTACTCGAATACCGATTAGGTTTTATTCAAAACTTGATTTTTCAGTTTGAGGGTAGGATTGACATCATAACCATTTCAAAGTTCAATTTGAGAAAATATTAAGAGAAATAAAACTGAAAGAAATTGATCCAATGTAATATAATGTAATAATTAACAATTAATTTCATGCTTAATGATTTAACCCTTTCAGGATTCAGCCTTATATCAACAAGTTCATATCACTAAGTTAAGTCATGGACAAATTAATATGTATTTTTTTTGTAATTTTAAAAACGTTAATCTGTAAGCTCTTACTGAACAAGTCAAGCCTTACGTATTTATTATAACTTCATTTTATAATATTCTGTTTAGTTTAAACCAATGTGTCATTCCATATCAATACCATTTTTCCATGGCTATAGTGACCACGACGATGATTTGAACAGTTTGGTGATTTATCCTTGTCCAGTTTGAACTTAATTTCGAATTCAAAAATATTTTTAAGCTGTGTAGCAAACACGATGACTTAAATAATATTAAATAAATGTAAACTTTTGCACCATTCAGTAATTTAAAAGGTGCACAAGGGTCAAGATGTAAACTTAAATAAAACCAATTTCACAAAGTTTCATTTCTCTCGTAAAACTAATTCCGAAATATACTATGTGCTCAAAGGAAGGGGCCTGCCGAATACATTGGAACATCTGAGATAACTCCTCAAGGACTCCAAAAAGGTTGGACATCGCTCATCTTATAGATACCAGTCACTCTTCGTAAGCAATATGAGCCAAACTTAAAAATTATTTAGGAAATGTAGTAATTATTACCCGGAACCGTGCACATAGCGTTTATGTTTTTTAATATGTAGAAGAGAAAATAAAAAAAAAACTAACAATTCTACCGCTATAACAGAGAACGATTCGACTAAAAATACGCCTATAAAGATTACACTTAAATGAACAATTAATTTGTTCGCTATAGGCACTGACGTTTGGAAACAATATTATATGAAAATGACTGCAGCCATTGAACCTTTTGATACAGTGGTACCAAGCGTCTAGTATAATAGATTGAAGTTATCGAAGAAAACACAGTTTGAAGATAGTTATAAAAAAAATATTTATTATTTACATTCAGTGGCTATACATTATTTAAAATATACATGGAACGGTTTGTCAGGTTATTTTTTAAATCATATCCGCTCCCATTGTGGTGCATATGGACTCTTAATGGAGCATCTCACTGCGGGTCATTCATTCAAAATTTCTCATTGGATATGGTAAGGAAAGATGGATGGAGATAGGACAAGACTAGTGCTTAGCTAGTGGCTTCCTCTCTGCCTTGTTTTTGATTGAACGTAGAGGGTGGGTTGAGGGATATGAAAACAACAGATATCTATGCTTTTCTATATCGAGATATATCGCAGTATAAAAGCCCAATAGCATCAACCACTCGGCTGAAGGATTGACATCTAAAAAACTAGTTAGTTGAAAATCAGAAGGCACTCTTTCTCATTTTATTGAAGACTGCTCTTTAGCCATTCAAACAATACACGCAGCAAACTATCACAGTGTCACAAAATTTGAAATAGCATTATCAAAAGTTGCCTATGCACGATGGATGCCGGTGGGTCAACATACTTCAGGAGTAGTTCACTTATTGAACATTGATGCTGTACTGATATGCAATAAGAAACCGATCAAGATGAATAATAGTTCTGTGCTGAGAGCTTAACGTATGCCAACAGGCAAGATAATGCGCCGAGGGTGATATGAAAACCATAAGCTGCATGCACATGGTAAAGCGCCAATTGCGTTTTCAGCACTGAAAGTGTTCATCAAATTCGAGATCTTTGATGGGTAAAACATTAAACATGGATGGAAGACTGCTAATAACATTGTAGTCTGCTATAGAAAGAAGTACCAATCTCTAAAATAGCCAGATGACTATCAAATATATTTTATAATTCTTGCGGAAATAAATACTTGCTATTTTTATTTTATTATAATTGAGTAAATGCCAATTCAATCAATAATAGAAAATGCCCCAGAAGAAATCAACCATCGACCAGTTTCCAATTAAAAATAAAATACAACTTATTTATATAACCACTGAATATAAAAGAATAAATATTTTTTTTAACAACTTCTATTAAACTGTGTTTTAGTTGATAATAGCTAGATCACTGACATTCAAAAACTGTTCGAATATAACCCTTAACAGCTTGTTAATTTCAGCGCATACGTGCAGATAAAATCTTCTCTTTCTTTTGAATGGGGGAGGGATTTTCTTTTTTGGATATTCAGCACAAACTCTCGACTGAGTTCATTCGTCCTTTTTGGTTTTCCTCTTCGGGGTGTTGTTGTGACTGTTGGTGTGGTTCTCTTTGGCGCTCGAGTTATTGGAGTGCTCCGAGTGATTGTTGGACGCATTCCGGCTGTTGGCGTACTTGGTGTTGGTGTTCTCGCTGGAGCTGTCCGACAGCTCGGAGCTCGAACTGCGGATGTCTCCTTCCATCTGTAAGCGATATGTTTAAAATCAAGAAAAGCTACAACCGACTTTATAGGTCTAACCAATGTTTCGTGCTAGTTGCATTGTCAAAATGTTTACCATTTTCTGTAATGAATTATACTGCTATTGTTTGCGTCTAGAATCGCACTTTTCATTTTCTCATTTGAGTTAAAAATTAGAATCTATGTCTATGTGACGAATAAAAATAGTGCAATAAAGGTAGTTTGAATTTGCTTCTCGAAGAGGCGAAACACGTGCCATAATTCACACATCTGTGATATATTTTAATAAAAATTTCCAATTAACTAAAGTGATATACCTACCTGACAAAAAGCAAGTCAATAAGGTTAACAATCAAACTCCCCTGTGGATGGCAAACTTTGTTTACAGAAAAGTCACTCAGTTTTCACAAACTTCTACAGACATCATTTGTCTAATACTGTGACGTGTTCTATTTGCCAAAATTACTTTTTCAGAGACAATAACATCTTTTAGATATTGAATTAGTATAAAAATATAAACTGTTTCGATTCTCACCTGACCAGCGGCCAACGCCTTGTAGGCCACCTTTAAAATGAGCCAGGTCCAGATGATGTGGAGGAACAGCAAGAGGATCAGCAGACTGTTGAAAATGTAGTAGGCGGGGAACATCGGCAATAGATCAGGTGCCCTGATCGACGTGCTGAAAACGCATGAATAAATATTAGTGCGATAAATAATAGTTCTGGTTATTTTTTTTGATCGCCATTCTTTAGAAAAAAAAGTTTGAAGCACAAATGTGCAGTTCTTCATTGACCATATCGTCGCTGTTTTGGAAGAAAACGCTAAATCGAAAAAATGACATATTGAGTTAGTTATACCGAAATGTTTCTTATTTCAAACTCTATCGTATGAAAGAACACATTCATTTTTATAAATTAAGCTTTTACTTAAAAACAGTTTTGCACAAATAAACTAAATGAAAAAGGTATAGCATTTCAAACATTTGAAAAACTTCAAAGTCCAATTAGGTACTCAAAACTAGTATTTTTCAGTTAGTGTCTTCTTCCAGAATGCCAACGATATATTCCAATGCGAACTTCCATTACGTAATACCTTATAAATGGTAGGCATTTATGAAATCTCAGCAACCGACTGGTAATGACGAGTATAACTGTACCTGTCATAGATGACGGTATTGAAATTGAAATACGGAATGTCTAAAGTAGCTAGTATGACGGAACTGTGTGTGCATTGCATAACATTTTATTTTATTTACACCGCGAACGCTTATGTCATGAGAAAATTTCATACCTTCATGTGATATGTGATAATAATAAAACATCTACAGAGCAGTTTTGGCTATTATATATAAGATGTCTGCTTCAAATGTGGAGTTTAAGAACTCCTAATGTAGGAGTATTTCAACTAACGATACTTAACAAGACCTATTAACCACTCTGTTCAAAAATATGAAGAATAGAATGATGGGAATGGAAAAGACCAGTAGTTTCCTCGTCACTTCTATACTCCACCTTCACTTGTGTTTACATCCATGTCTTTGGACACGATTTCATAAATAGATAGAAAAATTGAGTATCAATTCGAGGCCTCAGGAACATGACCATGCAACTGGGTAGGACGAAAGCCATGGAGAATTAATTATCGAATCTTGTCTGGGGCTAAAATGGTAGCATTATTTTCAATACAGTATTTCTAATAAAAGAGAGTGGAATAGTTACCTCCAAATGATATAGAACGGATAGATTCCTAATCTAGTGAAGATCCACATTACGGTGAAGATTCCAAAAATAACATCACACAGCTTCTGATAGTTGGCGTACTTCGTCATCTTCGCAGCCTGAAAACAGTCAACAAAAAAATGAGAACACGTTTAATTTAGACCTTAGAAGGCCGATCTATTGGCCAGCTGTACTGTATTGGAAAGCGAAACATTTACTATTCCAATTGAATGCAAAATAACTCTCTGTAATTCATAAAAATAATTTCTGGGTGACTGAACTTCTGTGTCTTACAATCAACAGTTGGCATCTTCAAATTCGCATTTACGTACAGTCATTTTTAAATTGACTTATGAATTTTAATACAAAGGAGAGGATGTTTGCGAAGTTTCATCCTGTCCTATGCCACACAATACCGATATAGTGAATATACTTATCATCACTGAAATAAACAGTTGAAAATAGGACAACTTTCCTTTAAACAGCTGCTTTCAAATTACCCTATCACAAGTCCTTCTACTCCTCATCGAGATTGGACAATAATTTTTTGTGAAGTATACAATCTTGAAAATGTCTATTAAACATTTCAAATTGCATCTTTTCCTTGAAAATTACCCTGCAAAACATTTTAGTTATATTGTTTATAATTGGTAATACATCTTGCTCACCAACCTTAAATAGCATTAGTCGTAAAAATTAATACTGCTGAAATAGTAATAACTTTTGATAAACAGTGACAGAAACGTAATAAAACACTGCATAAATAATAACAATAACTTTACAACAAATACATCACATAAGAAAAACGATCCATGACTTGTTGGCAAAAGGTTCAAATATTAGTTTTTATAAAAAACACCAAGTAATTTTTTAATGTCAGAATTTTAAAAGTACATTAATCTCCCACTTAACTATTTACCGCTTTAAAAATATTAATAAGGAAACCATGAGAAGGGACAAAGAACACGGTGTAAAAAATAAAAAGATATACCTCGAGGAATATATCAACGCAGTCGTGCAGCAAGAGCACCAAGGTTCCAACTCTGTGAAGATTGCAGACCCAACTGAACGCCATCAGCATGATGGTGGCAATGTGGTGGATGAACATCTGCCAGAAATCTTTGCGCTTCACATCGAAGAACTGGGAGATGGCCAACGACCAGTAGAACGATAGCGAGATCATGTAGTACCACCAGATGTCGTTTGTGACTCCCTGAAACGGAAACAATCCAATTTTATAAACTGTACAATCTACCGCTAACTAAAGCAAGATTTACATAAACTAGGAAATACTCCCAATCCAATGAATGCATCTTAGATTTACAATATAACTTCAAATTAGTAAATCTTTTCCCCTGCCCGTTCCAGGCAATATTAAAAAAAAAACAAACATTTTTTCTCAAGCTGTGTTACTGTAAACTTGAACAAATTTGCCAAATGTCATTATTTGACAAAAAGTGATTGAAAAAACATTGACAATACTTCTTTCAATTCTTAAAATTTAGGGTGCAAGAGTGAAATCCAGCATTTACTTGGCTGGGGAGAAAGGATTTTCAGATGCCTGTTTTATCATCAGTGGAATTAGTACAAAATTGTCAATACAGATGGCAGTGGTCGAAAAATTCTTCTAGTATAATAGTCATCTCATGACAATGTGTATGAATAATAAATATTCCATAGAAAAACACAGCAAAACATATTTGCTTTTATTTATAATGACATAAAAAGTACAAATTCTGTACAAACAAAACATTTCATTGAACAATCATTATGACGATAATATTATTGCATGTCATGGCAAAATAAAGAGATATATACGCAAAAAAAATCATATACAAAAACAACAGTTGTGAGTCTGAAATACAGGTTATGGATTTATCAAATTTAGCTGGCAATTGGTAATGGACAAAGGCATATATTTTAAAATATTCCTATAGAGCCTCTTTAAGAGCATTCACTACGGCTTACATATTTCGTTGAAAATTTTCCACAGCCATATTTTATTATAAATTAAAATATCATATTTGTCAGGTCTGTAGCCGAGGGGATAACTTCGTTGGCTTCAGTTACATGCTCAAGGGTTCAAATCTGAGTTTGGACAGTTTCATAAATTGATTTTTCAATTGATTTATAAATTTCTTTTCGACTGCATAGATGTTTGTAATGCCTAAAAAAATTCCTTTCCACCCATCCGATCCTAAAAACGGGGTGTAGCGAGAGCAATTAGCTAACCACTAGTCCTGCCCTCGCATTATCTTTCTATACCTACTGTATCCGAAGAAGAGATGTTGAGCAACCGAGTGGCAAGCAGTTCATGGTTTATATATTTAGCAGAGAGTGATAAAATAAATGACTCATAGAGAATCTTATTGGAATATAATTCCGATTCATTTGTTTTCCTCACTCAAACAGTGCTTTGACAATGTATGCAGTTCAAAGATAAAGTACATGCAAAGAATCTAATAGGAATTGAACCATTAGTATTTTGGTTAGAAAACAAATGACTTGCGCATAATCCAATTAGAATCCAACGATGAGTCATTTGTTTTCGTTATGGAATGATACACAATCAATAAATTAATCGGAAGGCGAACTACTCAAAGTATTCGATTCGCGAGTAAATGTCTCATTTCACATGACTAGTTCATGATAATATGTTATCAATCTCCCCTCACCCTCCCCACTCTTTTAAAATACAAGGAAAAACTTCCAAAGCGATTTTTATCACTGTTGTTCTGTTATCTGTAAGGCACATGTTCCCCACGTTGTGTTTAACTTCCCAATACACAATATGCGATGTAATTATTGATAAAAAAAAAAAAAAACTCAGCACCTCACGAAAGATGAGCGATTTTTTATTAATAATAATAAAATAAAACTCAGCAGTTATTTAATTTAAGATATCGACTGAGAGTGTTTGATGGAATTGCAGCAGGTACTGTTTGCGGTGACTAGTATAAGCAAACAGCCCAAAAAAAAAAACAATAAAAGTGGGTCAATTGATAGAATGGGTTTTCCGCCTAATTCAATCACATAAATAATGAGAAGAAAAAATTAACAAGAATTTATTTTCTTGAATTTTTCAGAATTGAACCAAAATTTGAAGGTGTTGTTTCCCGACTCTTTGTTTCGTTTTTTTAATTAAAGCTAATTGTCACGAGCACAAAAAATAATTAATGCATTTATTTATCATTCATGATAAACAAAAAAAAATATAAATAAAAGTTTATTTGTAAAAAAAAAAACGATGAAACGATTTTTCCCTAAATTTATCTTTCCGTTATTTTTGAAAAAGTAAAACTAGTTACATTATTATAACACGTTAAATGCCAATCCCGCACTAGTGCGGAAATTTGCGTTAACCTCTAACAACCATTCCCGCACTTTCGCGTGTTTCGCTACGGGTCAACATTATACCATCTGTTGGGATGTCTTGATACATTTTCGAGCAGAACTTTTAAACTAGGTTAAAAAAACACCTGAAACAAACTCTGTATACCGCATTATAAATACAAAGTTAAATGATTTTACTTGTCGGAGAGTTGACTTCATATTTATTTCAATGAAATCTGGCACGGGGTTCCGAAATTGCTTCAAGTTTTGCGAACAGCGGATATAATTTTAATTTGCACTAATTTGCGTGGTATCAGTTGTACGGATCGATGTACCTAGCGTGGTCGTTAAGCTGTTCTTAATAGTGGCTTACATCAAGTGGCCGGGTCAGATTTTTAAAACTAAAACCAATAGAAAATGTTGTTTCCCATACAAAAAGTGGCCATTTTATTTTTGTAATTTACACCATCTGGTCGAGACCTGCTCTGTCGTCTTTAAAATTATGAGATCCATAACTCGTTTTCGTATTTTTTGAGGGTTACATGAATTGCCCAAAACACAGTCGACATGCTCATCAGTTAATTTAGATCTGTAAATACTCTTGTATATTTCATTTTGGAGAATGTTTTTTCACACAGATAAGTAGTGCCGAAGCGGATAAACCCCACAATTAAAATTATGCAACTGATCAAACTGTGGAAGTGGAAGACTCTTATAAATTCCAGCAATGATGATTTTAAATTCCACCCGCGCCCTACGCAATAGATATCTCACTCGCCAGCTAGTCCCAATACGAAAATATGCGCGTAATTCAAAACTACAGTATGTTTGTATGATGAGCTAGCTAGGTATTGACCATTGTGACTTAATACAGGAGTCAGTGTGGCCCTTAGGCTAAAAAGTTTAGAGACCCCTGAACTAAACCATTGAAATTAATATTAATAATCATATGGACCAAAGTGCATAGGAAGCGTCATGCCAAAGTTCTTCATGGATAGTAAAACTAATCCGATGCGATAATATGAATCACACCACGAAATAATCGTAGATAAAACAGACATCGATTATTATTTAGTCATAATTTTAATCATTGGCGCAACAGTAAGGACGATGGCAGTGTTTCTCAACCGCTTATGGGCTATTATGGGCATTATAATCATTTCAATAATTAATATGAAAATTTTATGATCATTATTTTATACATTTTTGTACCGGTTTGTGACAAAAACATGTTAGTGTTCCGCGGGGTTCAAAATTGTGAGGTACAAAACGTTGGCGACCGATGCACTGACGGACGACAGCCATGATGTTGACAATCGTTCACCTGTCCTTTTTCTTCATGAACAGGTCTGGAGCAGGCATGGCGAACCCATGGCAAGTACGAAAATTTTATTGGCACGTGAATAATTCGAGTGATTTCACAGTAGCTAAGTCGTTAAGGCGACATTACGCTGATTCTACGAACTGAGAAATGACTTAAAAATAATAAAATTATACTGGGTGTAATTAAAAATTAGAAAAAATAACGAAAACTTGGGAATGACACTCGCGATACAAATAGCCACTACTATATTATTAATCTCCATGAAATTTATAAAAGAAAATTCAAGAAATAGTAGTTCAGTGGGTGTATAAGTGAGAAAATACAGTTCAGATATGTCGCATTTGGCATCCAATAGAAGAGCTACAATATCGTGACTTTATATAACGTTTTGCACGACAGAGTTTGCGGTGTTTGTTTATTATCAATTATTACAATTTTTAAATTGTTCCACAAGACAGTAACACGATAAATTTAATTTTTAAAAAATTGGCACGCACACATAAAAATGTTCGCAACCACTTGTATAAAGTTTTAAGCACGAACCGGACTTTCGTATTCCCTATATTCTTCTTCTGATGGTGCCTCGATTCCCGGAAGTATCTTCCCTTGAATGATAAGCAGCAGAAGTTGACACTTTTCAGGTGTCACATAAATCGCGTCGCGAAACTTTAATGCGTTCCATCATCATGTATGTTTACAGTTGTATCAATTTATATTTATAAATTTGAAGTAACCATTCACATTAATTTTCAAGAGTTTAACTCATTCCGCTGCGTTGGTCCATTCATTGTAGTCAACGCGCACCTTGCGTTGTACGTTCACTGAATTCAAGTTGTTTTATAAAAAAAAAATCGAAAACTCATTTTCAACCATATAAACATTGAAATTCTTAAGACAAATATTGAGTATTACACTATATATACAGGTGTAACATATAAAATGATAGTACCAATATTTTGGGTCACTGAACATTGTCATTCGATGAACCTATGGCAAAGAAAAGTGCCAATAACTGTTTTTAGAGGGAGTTGGAAAAAAACATTTTTTATTTATTTTTTACACGCATGTTTTTTTAATTAATCTAGTCCAAAAGTTCATTATAAAAAAAAATAGTCGAACACCCCTCAAAATAGTAAACATATACCGGGCATCTAGGATAATACCTATGCAAAAATACTATGAAATCCCGAACATTTAAAAAGTTTCACGTAAAAGAAGTAAAAGAAATTTATTTTTATATGTACGCGAGTGTTTTATCTAATTTTTACCAATAAACCGTATGCTTATAATTGTAAAACCATGGAGATCGTAATAGGTTAATAAATTTCAACATTTCTTGAGAAAAAACACCTGAAACAAACTCTATACGTCATTATAAAAACGAAATCAAATGATTTAACTCGTTAGAGTGTTGATTTCATATTACTTTTTATTTCAACGAAATCTGAAATGGGGTTCCGAAATTGTTACAAGTTTTGCGAACAGCGGATATAATTAAAATTTGCACTGATTTGCGTGGTATCAGGTGTACGGATCGATGTACCTAGCGTGGTCGTTAACCTGTTAAAATGTTGACATTACTACTACCCCATTTACTGTATTGCACCAATAATAATCATCTAAAATATATTTATTTACAGTATTGGCAGTTGAATTAAATAAAATAACAGTGACACTAACTTGACCCAGTGATATTGTTATTGCGTTATCTTAAATTCCAACGCAATTAATGTATAAATATAACATTTATATCACAATAACTATTTATTCATTGGAACGCGTGAAAGTCATTGTCATTGAGCTACTATCTGAGAAACGATGGCAATATCCTATTCTGAGATTATTAGGTCATTTAACGTTCGACCAAGCATGAAGTTTGCTACACAAGGTTTCAATTGATGGACCGTAATCTGTTCGGTTTCAATCGCGAGCCTAAATGCAAAATTTCAAAAACTTTTTATGCTTATAAAATATTCGCGATCGGTATTAATTAATACTGCAAGCTGTGAGTACACCATCTCTCTGCTCCCTGTCACCAGTCAAATTTATCATCCTTAATATTCTAATCACTTATCAATAATTAAGTTTATTCGGTTTATTGGGTTTTATACGCCTTTTAGCGTGCAAATATGCCAATCTAACGACTTACGAAAAAAACATTTAATTATTCCTTTTTTTAAACTACCAAGCCCACGTAACAAAGAGCAGACTGTTTTAGAAAATAAAATAAACAGCTTTATGAGTTTTTATTCAATTTTAAACCAGAAAGTCTCTAGTTCATTTTTAAAAGTCTCGAAACTCGAGACACCAAAAAGAACGAGTATTCCTGAATAGTCTCAACACAGGCTGTCTTGTGTCCCTTTGATGTCCCTGAATTATACAACGGCTCGTCCATTCGAAACCCCATCGCGCCAGATTCCGAGGCAATATTTCGTCAAGCGTGGACGCCGGTAGAGAAACTGCGGTTGATTTTTTAAACTACGCCATGCGCCAAACTCGACCGGTACGGTATTATTGAATTTCCACGAACGCACGCTATTCCTTCGCAAAATACGGTACCAACATTAAAAACTCATTTTGGCCAACGGAGACTCACTCGCTCTGCTATACAGCACAGAAATCGGCACCGTACCTCAACAAGAGAGGATGTAATATGATGACGATCATGAGTAAAGTTCATGACAAAGTTGGAAGCAATCAAAGACAATCGGTGTAGAATGAAAAAAGATGACAGCAGATTTAATAAAAATGTTTGTATTTGACGCTAAGTTCCCACATGCTCAACCTGCAAATCTAAAATATAGTGCCCTACAGTCGAAGGGTTGCCGACTACTGTCATATCAATTCTAGGTTAATTATTGGACATTTAAAATTGAATGTAAACCCGCATGGAAACAATCATACAATGACGTGATTACCAAATGGCCATCAGATCGACAAAACCACGCAGCAGTAAACATTAATATTTTTTAATTCATGTAATAATTGTGAGCTCCTGTTTTTGAAACTTCGTACACTGAAAGCCTTACGAGGCAGACGAATTTTAAGTCTCCAGCGGTCACAATCCAGAAAAGGGTCGAGAATCCCTGTTACCCAAAACACGTTCTGAATTTTCTCTTTTTCAGGAATTGCAATGTTCATGCTGACGCTATCTATAAAGACGATACACTGTCGTCATAAATTAAAAATCAGCTATCGACAAAAGGCGTATTTATCGCAATGAACAATTGAAGCTGTAATTTCTACCTCGCATGTATTCGTTTAAAAAAAGATTCATTAATTTGATTGATATATCACTCATCAGAATATGTACAGACATTTTATTAGCTTTCGAGGTTGTTTTATTGTTATAGAAAAGAAACCGAATGGTCTTGGACATTCGTCATATTCGATTGCGGTAAGTTCGGGTTCGGATCCTAGAATAGAAACATTCATAAATTGATTTATTTGACGATGATAACATTCCCTCCCACCCATTCGCTCATAAGAACGAAGCGTAGGGAGGACCGGTTAGTTAACCACTAGTATCCTCCTAGCGATTAAATGTCAACTAGTGACGTCGAACGCTCCATTAGTAGTCCACGTGATCCACTTAAAATAAATTCATTAAATAGGAAGAATTTAGAATTTGAAATAAGGACGCGTCACATTGTTGATCGATTAAAGGTTTGCCGAAAATATGACAGTTATAAACTGCGCCTCCTATGACTGCAAGTTTTGGTCAGTGTCGATAATGCAGACAGTAATAATATATTTTGTCCTCAATGTATAAAAAAAATATGTATCGTAAGTATTATACCAATTTTATTTTAAATCAGAACCGAATTCACCCGGGTAGTAAGCAATAAAAAATGCACGAATAATCATTATAGTTTATTTTAAAAATAAATAAAACACAATTCATTTGTACTACTTCCACATATTTATAATGATCAGGACCGGTTTCGCTCATCACGAGCTCATCATTATAAATATGTGGAAGTAGTACAAATGAATTGTGTTTTATTTATTTTTAAAATATAATGTCTTTCCACCAAGAATCGACAGTTAACACCTTAAAAGTCATTATAGTTTAGTTTTCATGATAACGTTGAAATTTTAAATTGTTTACATGCATTGTCGGTGTCCGTGGCGCAATTGGTAGCGTCGTTGTTACGGTTACGGATGTCTCAGGTTCGATTCCCGGTGCGGACGGTTTTCATAAATTGATCTTTCAATCGTTTTATGGATTTCTGTTCGTAGTCCGAGTCCTTCCTCCCACACATCCGATCCTCACGGGGCGTAGCGAGAGCGATTAGCTAACCACTAGTCCTGTCTTAGCCCTATCCATTAGGAGACCATATTCTCCACATTGGGAGCGGACATGGGAAAAAACTGCATTGCATATTCTTCATAATGAACATTATACTGTTTTTTGTTTTTGAAGATAGTATTAATGTAATTTTAAAGAGGGAGCCTGTTTAAAAACCTTTAATTAAGTCCAGATGATGAAATGGATGGCGGAACAGAGCTCGAAATGAAACAATCGCGTTGGAAATGAGAAACGAACAAAAATGTATATCGATATTCTGCAAATATGCCGTCGGAAAAATAAACCAGTGGGCCATATTCCAAACGCGATATTCGACTTTATGCTATTTTCATCTGGTTATGACGCAAAACGTAGGAACACAGAATCTTTTGAATATTTTAATCGGTTGATTTATGTCTGCGCGAAATAATATAAAAAATTTGTTCTCCCACTGTTCTCATTGACAAGGTATTGATTTTTTCCAGAAATACAATTGTAGACGAGCTACGTTTCCAATCGAATAGAAAATATTATTTGAATAGCACAATCGATCAAATTTGTTTGTGAATATACTTCATTTAACTTATTTACGGGTATCGTGATTTATAAAAACACGACGACGACTATTTCTATTTCGTATAATCAGGAAATTAAAAAATGGAAAAAGAGCCAACCTCTATGAGAACACTCAATAACGGAATGACGTAAAATGTTGGGTATAAATTTAATATTATATAACGCGAAATGTCCAATACGATTTAAATGTATTTAACCGGTGATTCATCGGAAATTATCATAAATATTCACGTATGGCCATTATTCTGAATTCAATACAAATTTTCTAACCACCAATATACAACGAATAGTGTTAGAAAATTTGTCATAATTGTTAATCATATCTACTTCAACAATTAAGATCATTCCTACGAACAAAGACGAAAGAGCAAACGAGATAATAGTTGCAATAATTGAAAGAAAGAGGTGTTACGGTGCGATCAGGGTTGCCAGACGTCCCGAGAACGGGACTGTCTCTAGTTCAATAGACAAATCCCGAGTGCCGCATTGTCTCAAGAAAATATATATATTTTAAGCGGCGTCCTAAATTTATGTAGACCGGCTTATGTTAATAATAATAATAAGATTTGGCATGTTCAAATAAATCTAAATGTAATTCGACACGACCCAATCGTGTTTCGTAAGGCCCAACCGCGAATTGTGCCCAGAACCCTCCTCGAATCACCTCCCACCGAGGCAATTAGCAAGAAAGATAAGCAAAACATATTCAATAATAATAACAACCCTATTTAGGATAGCGGTTTGAAGTCGACCCGGTATTATATTGGCCGAAGGTTGGGCTGGACCCCCCCCCCCCTCACTGACCGAGAGGTAACCGTTTGCCGCCTCTCGCTGTTTATTTATTTTTTAATCTGTCCTTCGTGTAATTTATAATCATGTTATTTTATGTATCGAACCAACTAACTACAATAAAGATAACTTGGACCGAACTGGCGTGTTTCGACTGGCATCAATGGATCACCCTGAATGCTGAATGTCTGTGGAATAATAGCACGCCTATTGAGTTTCGAACTTAGCAAATTGTATCTATTAATTTTTATTTGCGTATGACTTTCGCACAGATATTTGGTAACATTTTTGATTTTTCGATGGAACCACCAGTTGACACGATGACAGTCAAGGTCTGCAATTTTGAAAATGTGGCAACCTTGGCTGCCATCGAAAACAAGAACATTTCCGTTTAAAACAGGTTTCCAAATTGACATCCCAAAACAAGTATTACGAAATACCTATGAAGAGTGAGATATGTTTGTTAGCACGCCGCCATTCGATTCGCTACATCAAACAATCAATTATATAAGTGATAAACTGCAGCATTGTTCAAGAACTAATTTCTGATATTTCAGATGCGTCGTCGTGGACTTGCGACAGCAGAAAAACCAGGGCTGTGGCAAATGGTAGTCGAGAATTTATAAAAGATACCGCGCATTGATTTATTACCAATTGGAAGAAGTAATATTAGATTTTTTTAACCGCATGTTTCGCCTCTAATGAAAAGTCTATGGACTACGAATGTTGCAGTCCCAGGTGGTTGCGTTTAAAGGGAACCGGTTGTTATTCGTTCATGATGGTAAAGATGTACGAATGATGTTAGAAAAAGAGTAGTAGTTAGTTTATGCTACTCAATTCTGTGTTGCAATGGTGTGAAGTGAATAGAAATATCAAAGAATCCATACCTTCATATTTTTAACGCTCGTGCTGGATGGCGTTAGTTTATGAGTTTAAAATCATCATAAATAATATTAACTTTCATTAAGATACATTTGTTTATCGTGCCCGCTTCCAATGTAGTGCGTATAGAGTCCTAATGTAGCATTTAAACAAAAGTTTTTTATAATTTAAGATATCGGCTGAGGGTGCTGGATGGCGTAAGTCCTATGAGTTTGTAATTGTTAATGCGTTTGTTTTCCCAACTAAGATTAAGTCATTATTATCAAATCAGTATCAGTTCCTAGACAGTGATAATATTTTGTCTTATTTATAAACGATATAAACTATTTACTGTCTGTCTGTCAGGTAGAGTTCATTCGTGTGCTCGAATTCCTGAGTGACGAAATACATGGAAGTGTAGAAAATTTCAACAATTCAAATTTGTTTTCAAGTATTAAGGTTTTTTAACTGATTATTGGTTGTAAATCAGTCGCTCAACCTTGCTTGCCAACAGGTTGAGGAACGAAATATGGAATAATGAAAGTCTAGTATCTAGCTAATCATACTCTCTACGGCTCATTTTTCAGGGCAGGGTGGGTAAAGGGAATGAAAACACCACCGACACTCATGCGTTTCGGTAAGATACATTTTTAAAAATCGACTAATGAAAGTCCTCCATTCAGGATTCAAACCAGCAACTGAGTGGATAAAACCTAAGAGTATTAACCACTCGACTACATGGCCAACATACGATAAATATATGAATAATATTATTTTACTAACATCACTCTTATCCATCATTCGAATCGCAACTAAGCGTGAAGTAACTGTATGAAAGAAGATCATTTCATTGAAGGGTCTTCTCGATTCGACATGTAATCAATCTATTAGAGAAGGATAGTGGGCCTGCCTTCTTATCTATTACTTCGAATATATAGCAAATAGAGCCCATTGAGCCGGATCTCTCATGTGCTTTACACAATACTTGCAATCCTTAACAATCCTTGCATTTGTGTTTCAACTCACGAGAAGTTTGCCTGCTGTCTGCAACCTGGGGCCGGCATATAAACGTGTTAAAAGTTTGAATCCCTTACCTGGTGAGGGTAGCCGATGTAGCAGTGGTCGATGTTCCATAGCCACTGCTTGTCCCAGAGGATGACGGCCCCGTAGCAGAAACTGAAGAGATAGTAGAGGCACCGCCACGCGTTCTCGCAGAACTTGACCAGCGTCGAGGGCTTGTCCTGGGTCCGCCGCATCCTCCACCACCTCTCCACTTGCCTCTCCGTCAAGTCACTCTGCTTCGCCAGTAGCAGCGTCTGCGGGGGAGACTAAGCACTTTACAATTGAATCGATTAATTTTTACAAACATCCGTTCGATTAGTATCTTGGAATATCTGAACATCGTGAAAAAAAAACAAAGAAATTTCTATAAACAAAACAACTGAAAAATCCAATACATACGTCGTTCTTACATAAAATAAATATTGGTTAAAATCAATGTATAGTCAAATAAGTGTTGAACCTTTCTTACTGACCAACCAACTAAAAAAATAATGTGTAATTCTGTCAATTTATTTTATTCGTGCTCGGTAATTCAAACGAAAAACATGCAGTGCACTCTTTTCTTAATTCAGAATTGTATTAAATGTCATAATCTAGTAAACCTTCTGACAAAAAATGAGATGTTTGTAGCAACTAGCCAGTTTTGACAACCGTAGATATTATCAATTATAAACTGCACCTCATACATCGCAAGTTGTCGAAATCCTTAATCCAACGTGTCCTTAACGCAGACTGTGATAATATAAATAATATGTATTGTTCTACAAACTAGATGCAACCCGTTTGAATTAAATAATCTTAAAAACAACAAAATACACAAATCAATATATATAATAATAATCACAACTAGATTAGAAAAGGTTGACATAAATCGATAGTTCAATCGACGATGAATCCTTCCTTGAAAACGATACTCAGCGCTTATCTGGTGGCGCTACTGAAACCTTATCAGATATATTATAAACAAATATACCACATCTGAATTTCCAACGGCATATTCGCTTCAACTTGAAGCAGTTGTGGACAGTGGCAGGTACAACAGCACTTTTGGAAATGGTGAATTGAAAAATAATGAGTACATATCAATAATAATCAACACGTGTTTATAGATGTCGATAGCCTCGCCAGATAAACCACAAATTCAAAAATTAGTCAATTCAAGAATATGAATTTTAATGTAGTTGTAGTTTTCTTCCTCTCTTTGTGATGTCCTCTATCGAAGGCTGACGACCAGCCGTACATCTCTCTGTCCTAGACCAGTCGTGTTAAATCACCAACAGCTTGGAAATTTACACAATTATTACGTATTCAAAAAATCTCTTTCTACCTACAACACCTCTGCTGCCCTCTATTTGTCCTTATACAGTAAGTTGGAATTATTCATGTTTCTCATTGCGGAATAATTGTCAGAATGCAGTATTTTTTTATGCGTGCAAGATTCAATGTTTTAGTTTGATTTTTAATTAACAAACGTTTTAGAATGCCATAATTTTTGGCACGGCCCACAGTAAATGATCATATAAATCGATGCATCTTAAAACAAACGTATAATTCAAAACTACTATCGTCTAACAACAGCAAAGTCAACCTCAACTGAAAAAGGTAGACCAACTTTCCCATACCTTCTAGAGATAAGTTTTTAACAGTTATTAACAATTTCTATTTACGCTATTGCATATTTAACTAGGAATTTGACGCGAATCATTAAATTGGAATCATTAAAAAAATAAAATAAACATCGCGACGAGATTCTCTACATTGCAACAAAAATTGTACGGTTGCAACACACGTGCAGAGCACACGTGGGAAATTACTTTCACTCCTAGAATGTGGTTAGATGCCTGCATCTTTTAACTGCATTTTTATCGCTTACTTTTAAAAATCTAACAGGTCAATCTATTCTATGGCGTCTAAATTTGGACGGTTAAATTGTACGGTTTGTCGGCGTCGTTGGCTACGGTTAGAGATGTCTCGGATTCAATTCCCGGTGCGAACGGTTTTCATAAATTGACCTTTCAATTGATTTATGGATTTCTGTTCGCAGTCTGAGTGTTTGCGTTTGAAAAATTCTGTTAAGATACCTCCTTTAGGAGACTACATGCTCCACATTGGGAGCGACATTGACAAAATTGTACATATTATTAAATTCAAATAAATTATTCAGTAATTTACTATGACTTTAGAAAGATAACAATTTAAACGCCCAACAAATCTACGATAGATAGAGCGCTCATTTTGAATGACTTCATCTTATCAAACGTACCTATATGGGAATTACAGTTCTGTCATTTTAAGTAATGTAGAGTATTTGCCACAACGCTTCGCATTAAAATGAGGATAAAGTAAAATAATAATAAAATGAGCTAAAATGCAAGTATGTCTAATATTTGTAAATGCTTCGAGGCCATTTTAACCGGGTTAATTATTGCTTCGCGTATGAAAAATTATTTATCCCACACCATTGGCATATTACAATTAACTTCATTAAGCAATAAATTGACTTAATATTAAGTTATAGAACCAGCACGCTAGATTTTTTGCAATCTCCAACTGTCACCGACAATTTTTTCAGCTCGAGTCTCGATAAAATAGCCTCAAGAGATGCTCATGGAGCTTTAGGAGAGAGTTTCTTCTAATAAACATTGCACTATGAAGTAATTAATATACGTACAGCCTAAATAAAACGCGATGTAAAACAACGAAGAAAATACGGCACCTCTAGCACGATTATAGCATATTTTTTTATAATAAATTTTAAGTAACGTTGTTTCTTCTCTTAAAACAAATTATAATTATAGCAAGACCTATCTGACGCGTTTGTGTGACAGCTTTTAAAGTTACCGCCTTGTTGTCATTTCATTTGATCATTTTTCTAGACCCCTCTCTTAAGCTTTTATTTCATATTAGAATTTTTTGCAGCAAAAACGGTAATATACTTTCAATAGATTGTGCGGTTACTCTGTAAACATTTTTAAGGTGATAACATTATTGTTTATAAGATTTTTTGAGCTAAATACACCGTAAAAATATCCACAACTTAGGTAATGATTCTAATCCATTGATTATTAAACATAAATATTATGAATTAAGAGTGGAATAGATTATACTGTTAACCTGGCGTGGAGGAGAAATACCAGCAAACCTGGATAGTGTGATTTATTACGTCTAACTATTATGAACGTTTTTAAAAACTCACAGACAAACGACATTTGAAATGATTTGACAGCTCGATATAGGCCAAAATTGAAATCATTTTATCGCCACTACGCGTTATCGATAAAACCATTTCGCTTAATTTTTTGTCGCGTGTATCGAACCTCACTGCGCCATGCCCAAGTGGGTAAAAAAAAACACCGTTACACAGAAATAATATGATATTATCGACCGACAATATCTCTTTTGAAAAGGGAAACGTCACTTCCTCAACAAATATAGAAAACGGCTGAATACCTAATCAGGTAAACAAAAAGAACGTCGAGTATATAGTTTCGAAGTGTTTTTTTACGTACATGATGATAGATAATAAACTAAGATTGTTTTGATAGCATTGCCGTTGTGCCAAAGTTAGTAAAGCTCGTAATTCCATACAAGAGAGCGTAAAAACATAATAATAAGTGATCGACAATTTTATACTTTTTTTGTTACTTTCTTATTGTCTTAACACTAATTGTTCAAAAGCCATGTACTCATTTCTTTATGGCCCCGCCGCTGCGGGTATTTTGGTAATATTTACCCCGGTGCGAATGTGTTAAATTAATAGAAACTTTCATCACATTAAATTTTGTTGCAGTATCAACGCAAATACATACAAGCGATGTGACAAAAAAAACAGGTCGACACAAAAATGTGTCTGATGCGACAGGCTCAGGTGAAATTTTATTATGCAATACGGCACACGATATAGGTCGATCTAATTGAGATGGCCGCGGCGTAAGTTTTTTTTTCATGCAACGAATTCGACTCGAGACACAGTTTAAATTTAAAAGCAATTGAGCAAATGATATCAATTTATTTTACCGATCGACAGACAATAAAAATCAGACGATTACAGCTTCATCATACAGTCAAAACTTAAAATGATTAACATTCAGAGCGCGATAATATTGCAACAAAGGACAAGCTACTGCTCTCTACGGGATCACGGAACATTACACCTCTTACAGGTTTTATTGCTAAGTCAAACTGGAAACTGTTGTCTTCGGAATTCGACATGAAGATCACTGTCAAATGACTGGGGACGGATTCATATAATGAAAACCACTAGAGGCATCATTTACATTGCATGTAGCCGTATTTCAGGGCATCTGCACCAATGTTACTTGAGGCCTCATAATAACGCAAACTATGTTGAAGTCGCATTGTTGCTTGGCATAGCAAACCAAAATAATGTATAAACGTTACAAACAATAAAACACCATGCTAAAATCGTACGCATCTTTGCAGTTATAATTGCATCAAATAACTGTGTTTCTCGAAGGACAAGATATCATTTTAAAAACCATGCGTGACGGTTATAAATCTATATATAACGTAACATCTCTAACGATTTTCTTTTGTTATATGATAATTCCCGTTAATAGTTGATTCGGCAGTTGCTCAGTTACATAGAGAAACCTCGCCCAGTCACTATCATTTTAACATGGGTTACACTCAATACGGTGCTGTTAGGGCATAACCTGATAACTGTCTTTTGGTAATTTTGTGATAAGAGTAAACATTGGGTTACTGCAGTACTATCTTTCATTTGGTAATTTACCTGGCATCTGTATTTCATTTGAAATGTTCATGTTCAAAACGCAATGTTTATATGATGATATGTGAACAGCAAACATGGAGCAATTCAACGTTTAAAATGGCTGTCGTGTAAATTCAACATTTTGCAGTTAACAGGTTATGCCGGTTTCGTTTTATAAGGTTTTGTTTCAAATTGACAAATGGATCAGTGTTGAAGTAAAAAATATATCAATTCGTTAGTTGGAAATAATAAAATTGACTACACCATTTGTAACAATTAGTAGCCGAAGAGGGAAAAAAATATATTATTTGGTCGCCATTTACAGCTATTAAGGTTCTTATTGATTTCCAATAAATTTGTACAAACCTAAACATTATAATTTACATAAATAACTACACCGCTGAATCCATCGATATAAAAACGACTAGTTCTTCAAACTGTTTACATTATCTGTAAATATATTTTGAAAACAGCTATTATCTTGCTTCAAAAACAAACTAAATTCCACGCTCTTATAATAATAAAAGACGTGCATTTATTTATTTTCTTTTTTAAACACAATTTATAAGCGAAATCTTTGTTTTTAGAAACACCTTCTAGAGCAGTACAATTCGGTAAGCGCACATCAGCTTGAATGTAGGTAACAGGTTAATCCATTATAAGAAATAATATGTTATTATCATTCTTTTCGTATGACGTAGTCCTATCGCATGACATCTGACGCAGTTGACAGCTGATTTACAGCTGATTCCGTGGATGTTTGGTATTACGGCTACGAATTATAAGTGGCGTCCAATTACAGAGCAGAGGTCCGTAGATACTTTTACATAAAACAACAGATACGATTTTGTATGAAAACTTGGATAAAAAAGGAAAATTTAACTGTGTTACTTGCAACATTTAATTCGAGCAATGTAGTGTTGGATGAATCTACAATAATACCTCTATTGCAAGTGGCAATATTACTTTTTATATGTCAAAATAGAAAGACGATATGTGAATTCTCATATCAGTACTGGCCTAATTAGGGATTTGTGGGTTAGTCGACACGAACACTCCCCGAGCTGACATGAATTAAATACAATCTTATCATCGTCGGTAGACGAATAAAATTTAAAAAAAAACTGCATACGAATGTGTTCGCACCAGCTCGATACGCTAAATCATACCTGGGCAAACTACGACCAGCGAACCAATTGTGTGGCCCACCACGCGGTCAATATATTGTTTGTTATTAGAGAATCACTCATATTTTATGATGAAATACCTTTTGCAAGACAATAGATAATGTGTATCTAAAAATTGTATTTAACTTGCGGCCCGCCGTCCATTTTTAACACATCTCTGGCGGAGCTGGTTGAGCGTAAGTTCATTAGCGACGCAGGCATATCCGCTTGCGTAATTATTCTCGATATATGCTGTCGCGAATTATTCGCGAACCATTAAAACATATGTTAAATTTTTAAATTCAATATTGTCTTCATCCGAATAATTGCAAGTATTTCATCGACGTAACGATCCGAATTATCATTATTCAAATCCATTATCGTATGGGTTTCGAAAAATCAGCAAAATAAAAAACGAGATTGAATATAAAGTCCACACACGAAAGCTTCCAAAGCACAACTAATTTATTTGAATTAGGTAAACTAAAAGCGTTCGAAGAACTTATAGGTACATAAAAAAAATGGAATAAATCGGGATCATATTTTTTGACATGTGGTTTCAATCTTTACCTGAACACATGTATGAGTGGGGACAGTCCTGATTTATACTCATTATTAGTACATACAGCGGTAATTTTTTTGGTAATTGTAATTGGTCTACCGCAAACGGCGATTGGCGGACTGAGGACTGTGATTCTCGTTTACCGCCAGAGATGTGTTAATGTGGCCCTTCAGTCAAAAATTTTACCCGGTTTCTTCTTCGACCATATCCCCGCTCCTTATGTGGACAATACGACCAACACACAACAAATCCAAGACTCCGCCAATCGCTTTGCTTCCTCTCATTACTACATAAAAATTCAAACTGGGCATTAATCGACGTTCTTCGTATTCGGTTGCAATTTCCACAAGATCATAAAAACGAGACATAGCAAGAATTATTAAATTAGTCCTTTCTTAGCTCCTTTCTATCTTTACCGTCTTTGAAAAATAGAGGTTAAGTAATGAATAACAACCGATAAGACCTCTTTCGTTCAGATACTAACTTTATTGTTTCATAGAATATACTCCACATTGGAGGTGTATATCATGATTTCGATGAAATATTGGAGGAACGTGCTTATGGGGAAGAACTCATTGAAATGTTTGATGAGCATTCCAGGATTACCGATACAGAAAGCGACTGCAGCGAAACACTCACGTATTTCACATTAAAAAGAATAAATAATAATAATTGCAATTGGCTGATAAATTAGAACATTGTTGGTGTAAAAAATGATTATTTTAAGCATACGCTGGTAGTTTTTTGTAGTCGAAAAACGTTGGGCACATTTGCCTCTATTGATTTCACGCTACTGGCCGCAAGAAAGTTAGTGTGTTGCGGTTGAAATTATGAACCCAACGCGTACCTTGTACGTTTTCCCTTTTCTCGTGCCCATAATCGTCGTAATATATGGCGACATTTAGAATAGAAAGCATTTTACGTTATGAGTTGTAAAGAGGAGTCAAACGCCATAAGGCCCATCTGACACGCCCAGCTATTTTATTAGTTGTAATTAAAATTCTTTATGCATTCATAAAAATACGAAATGATCGAGACCGGTATAAGAGAAATAAAATGTTAAGTTTTAGAATTGATTTATAACCAACAATAACAAAGTTACTATTAAGCCAAATTAGTTTGTGGACAGCGTCAAACTTGTGATTTGTTTTCAAGAGGTTAAAGGTTTTTAAAATAATATTTTCATTTCTATAACGATTTATGCGACTTGCATAAATTGACACTAGTCATAGATTGATTTTGAATAGATTTGTGGATTTGTGTACGTATGCATGGGTCTTAATTCCTTTTCACCACACACCGATCCCAAAAACAGGAAGCAGCGAGAAACGGTTCTGGTATAACAATTTCCATTGAAAAATTTGGTTTGAAAAAAAAAAAACAACATCAAAATTTGTCAAAACGGATATTTGTAGAAAAAACCCAATCAATGAAAAAAGAAACGAAAAAAAAAGAAAAGTACTAAAAAAACTCAAGAACATCTTTTGCTTCATGGAAAGTGAATTACCGCTAAACGTTTTCGTTCACTTTAATGTAGATATTATCATAATGATAACTACCCAGATTGAATATGGCAACACGCGGGATGAATTTTTTGGGCACTGAATTAAGCTCTTTAATATAGCTGAAGATTCGGTGTTGCTTATCAGTTAAATTTGATAACGACTACAGACAGAATATTGTAATAATTTCAGAATTCTAAGCTAAACTAATTCGCATTGCGTACTATGAGAACAAAAAAACCGCTAGTTTACGGACAAGCATGCATTCAGTAAAGATAAAAATGCACCGAATAGATTTTACAGTAAAAACCACACAGAAACAAATTGATAATTATTACTTTTAATAAATAAAACGGGACGTTTTTGTTAGATAGTCATCTACTTCAAATGACCAATAACCTGTTACTACTTAAAAACAAAAGTATCATTCATTTTCCTACAAGGGTCATTTTGCCAGTCATCGGCCAGTTAAGCGACAGGTGTACTTTCAAAAGGGATTTTGAGTCAATGAATGATAAATACATATTTTTTCGCTGTTATTCCATTAAACATGAGTTAAGTAATGTAACCAACTAAAAATAAAATAGTTAATATTGTACCATAAGCATAAAATACTAGAAGTTGACAAAAAAATGCCAATTCTCCCAGTGGTCGACCCCCAAAATCCAATGGTCGGCCTTTCGTTGTACAGTGTTCGGCCAAGGTTCACTATGAAACTTCATAAATATCGCGAACGAATTTACTGAGAGTAGACAGAATAAAAAAAAAACATAATTATGCAAAACATGATAATATGAAGTATATTTTGTTAGCGATCTCCATACAACATGAATTTGTCGAAACGTGCGAAGTAAAAATGTCATTTTTTTTTAAATGCGTATTGCATCATATAGGTCAGTATAGTGCAGATATACATTGGCAAGTGGCAAGACTACCTACACGAATTTAAAAAATCTGTTTTTTTTTAAATGTTATTAAAACTATTATTTAAGTTTTAAGCTCAAAAGGCCGACCACTGGCGACGGCTGACTTTGGGAACACTCGCCCTATAGACCCGAGACTCAACTATCGTATACGGTTTCACGAAAACGTCGTTAAATAATTTTCTAATTTGTTTTTGAATTTTGAACTGCTTGCTTTCCAATAAAGAATAATTTGCCAAATTAAAATATGAACCAATCGTAAACACTCATTTAATCTTATTATGTGAAACTTGTAGGTGCTTCACTGCGATCGCTTTCTGAGTAATAAATATTGAAAGGTCATCTAACGTTTCGACTTGCCCCTTTTGATAATATTTCTTCGATATCTTGAATATTTCGTTTCCATATTCGCTTCCAATGCCTAGCATAAGAGTAGAAAGATACGGCTGAGACAAGACTAGTGGTCGGTTAAACGCCGGGATTTGAACATGAGACATCCGTGACCGAGGCCAACGACGTTGGCCACTGCACCGCGAACCCGAATATTGAATATTCAGTCAAGCTCAAACATTTTTTTTCTTGAAAGCCTGTTATATGACGACCGAGTGTTTTACATCATATCCAGGAAGGAAAGCCAAAAGGATCTTATTATGAGAAAAAGTCCTCTTTTACTTCCTAATTTGGTTGATGAGTGATGACCATATTACAAAAATGAATGTAGTTAGAAAAACGACGAGATATTGTATTGTACATTTTGAAGGAATAAATACAACGATACAATATACAATGCTGCAACGAAATGAATTATCATCAGACAAATTTATCATCATTAAGGAAGGAAGGCGACCGGAATTTTGTGATATACGAACCTGAGTACATTCGGCAGGGTCAAACCAACCTGTAATGAACGATGTTATTACCTTGTGCCTTGTCCACACCGATTATTATCATTGACAAATATCTGAATATTTTTTTGTAAGTAACAATGTGTAATTTACTTCTTACGTTACCGAATAACATTATTATTAATGTGTTATTATTCAAATTTACATTCAGTAAAGACAAGCATGTTTGGGGTGCAGCGCCGTTTTCAAAGACAGGATTCCATCCCCGGAGTATAGAATGGCTATTTCCATTTAATCATAAATGCATTAAAAACTAATGGTGCATTTCGTATTATACGTAACCTACAATGAAAACACCTTTTTTCATCATTATAAATCGTCATCTTTTGAGCTGAGACACATACTAATTCAATGCAATTATGAAGAGAAAAATTTTAACCATTATATTTGATTAGTAGAAGTTAAATTTAGATAGATCAGTTAATGGACTTATCACGATTGGCAAAAACAGTTAAGATACACAAAAACTGTGGTACTCACAAATGGGCAGACGTATGTGGTCATGTTCTGTGATCTCTAAATGATCTCGTTCTAATGCTAAATGTATGAGGTATGATCGAGTAAAATTGGGATTAATGATTAGGAAGGAGCATGTGATCAACGCAAAAAGAGGCCATACTAATACTGAGGGTGAATATTTTTTCAGGGGTTACTTTGTCCCATTATTTCAAAGTTCACAATACTGAGTATTATTTCTGCCATGCCAGGACTGGTACCTTATAATCAGTAAGAAAATATTTTACCATCAGACTACAAAGCCCGATAATAAGCTCAAGATATAATTTAGAAAGTTTTGGTAAAATTGCTGACCAAACTGATTCATATGTATTGATTTTTCGTTGTTTAGATGTGGGGTTTTCAGCATACATAAAATTTCCTTTAAATTCAGGCTGTTGCTTAACAACCACTACACATAATCCAAACAGAAAAGATTGTATTTCAACCATGTGCGCTCCCAGTGTGGAGCATGTGGACTCGTAATGTAGCATCTCAACAAAAGTTTTCCTAACTGATTGTTTTTCAGGGACTTAACGTCTCTTTTTCAGAGAGCGTGAGAACAGAATGATGTGGCTAGGACAGAACTAATAGTAAGCTAAAGGCTATTAATACACCCCGTATTAAGTATCTGGAAGGTACGAGATAACTTAACATACAGACATTCACGCATTTGAACACAAATCCAAAAATAGATGGAATAATCAATTTATGAAAGTGAACCCACGAATTTTACCAACATCGGGAATGTATTATACATCGTACGCCCGATATATAAATCGTTTGATATTTTGAAATAATCCTTCACCTAAGAGTAGACAGAAATATTACTTAACACTTACTTGCTTACTTAGGCACCTAACGAAATGAGTTGTTACAGAATGCCTTTTGCGGCGCATATGCGGACAGGCCTTTGTGACCCAGATTGCGCAATAAGAAGGAGGCAATCAGATCATAATGGAGTCGGGGTGACACTTACATAAAGCACTTAATTTATTTTCCACCTAATTTGCATTGTATTGATGCAGCGCTCTCGAATACATCGTCGCCATGTTTTCATTATGCAAGTTACGAGACGTGTGATATTTTTTTCAAGCCGCCTTCGCTCCCAATTAGATTCTTTTTCGAAAAAAAGCCAGGATTTGAACCTCTCTCCTTATATGATAGATCGTATATTTTTTATCTTATTTAAAACAATACACTCATGGTTGTATAACACTAGAGCAGCGCTTTCCAAATGGGGTTCCACGCGATTGTAAACCAATGATAAAAATTACTCATGACATTTTATTCAAATCCCGACTTGGTACAAAATTTGAATGCGCACTTCATCTAATGAATGAAATTCATCATTATCATATAGCGATCAGAACGTTTAATGTTAAATTCCCGGGTATGTAAAAAATAGTTACTTTAATTTGATTTAAAATCTAGAACGTGCGTTAAAATTTTAGACTCTTTAATTAAATTAAATAGTCAAATGCCACAACAGTAACGGGGAATATGTTGGTATATGGTGGTATAGCCTGCAAATCAGAACACTCGATGGCAAATCTCCATCCCATTTTACAACTCCAACTAAACAGAGTAAACGACATGGCCAAAAAACAAAATGTGCCGTTTGTTTACAAATGAATGTTACGGACCTGCTAAGAAGATAACTCTTTGCGAAGGCTAAGTTATCAAATTGAATTTTGTAATCTACGATATCTCGGAGAGATAAGCAAATTGGTGTCTTCAACAAGCTGAACAAATAGATTATTTGAAGATGTGCAACAACAAAGATATCGTAACGATAAGAAACTGTCATTTCACTATTACGTTTGATACGACGAAGCACTTATAAATTTCCGTGAATAAGTCGGAATATGGCTCTTTGACAAAGATAACTCTAATTAAATATAGACAAACTTTGACAAGGCATGCTTCAAATTCTGAAAATTTGTTGCTTGAAGTATTTCGCAACGGCTGATAAGATTTGCATTTAAAACATAAAGTAGTTCAGTTAGAACAAAGTTTATTACCACCATATTTGAATAGAATTTGACGATAAAACGTTCTATTGCATTTCTATTAACCAAAAAAAAATAATTTTCCAATGCTGCTTTAATGCAGCGTTTCGCAAATGGAGTTTCATATGCCTATGTATAGCTTAATATTCAGCTTAATGGCCGCAAGTTTTTTTATTGAATTTCACCTGGAGGTTGGGCGATTTTGCAAAAAATTCGCAAAAAAACTGTCATTTCACTACATTCACTATAATTTGTAAACCAATTGAGATATCTTAACCAAATTTGATTTGATGGCTTTCAGATACTTCGCCGCATAAACCAATGCCAATTGAGCAGTGGTTATATATCTTTGGGTTGCATACTTATGTGGTGTAGTGAAAAAAGCTTTAATATACTAAAAGGTTTTTTTTTAAATACGTAAAATCTTGCAATGTTACAGGTCACCCCGGGACAGGACACAGTTGTCATAATGACTCGAGCACCATCAAATATGCCATATGGCCCATTCAATAAATCACTATGCAATGTGTAAATAATAATAACCAATACTATGAGAGTGAAAAAAAGTACACGTGTACCATCTAGGGGTAGTTTTACAAACCTATTTAGTAAAAATAATACGCTGATGTGTATACCACCATCTCTTGTTGACATTTGAAATAAAACTCGATTATAGCCCAGTACTTTTTCAATAGAATGGAATGTATGACGTAGAACTCATATACGAGTCCACGGACAGCAACCAAAGTTCGGCAAGGACTCAAATACGAGTCCGCGGCCATCAAGCTGTTAAAAACGTTGTAGGTGCGTTTATATCTAGACGCAAGATACCTATGGCTTTGACAAATGCATCGAAGAAGATTTTCTTCTGTGGGAAATCACCATTAGTAATAACATATCGCTCATCCAGTATAAAACAACCATAAGTCAAATTTAGATTATTGATATTTTGTACACTTCCATGTATTTTGTATCTCAATAATCCAAATTTGATATTGAAATTCCATCAAGCACCCTCAGTCGATGTCTTAAATTACAACCATAAGTGCTAGAAAACGTGATTTTCTGTATTAAACTCAAAAATTTTCGTAGGATTCACATAATTGTAGTGTAAAAACATCACTACTGCTAGTCACTCCTATTTATTTTTAATGCTTAATATATTCAACAAATTTAAAATATTTACAATTAAAAAACGGCACAAATGTCATATTTCGTCGTATTTTCAGATATTTATCAGTTTGAAACATATATAACTATTTTACTGTGGAAACAAAAAAAAAACTTCATACCTGAAATATTTGATCTGAATAGAGTATTTTAAATGGATGAAAAACTTCAAATGAGATTTACTCAAAACTATGAATTTGCAGTTATGGTTGTTTATACCGGAAAGGCGACATATAAGTGGTGATGAGTCTGTCGATGGTAGCAATATACAGTAATAATATTTAGAGGTCTTGTTGTAGAAAATAAAAAAGTATTCGGCGACCAAATAAAATTGGTGCTATGACGTCTGAAAATGCTTCTCAAAGAGACGGAACACGTGTCACAACCAGTGGAAAAACAAAGTTGTCAATTTTAATTTTACATTAAAAAGAAAATTCCACAAAAAATTGATAAACGTTGCGTTAGTGTACAGGAGTAGTTCCTACGGACTCCCGCGGGTCCTTGTGACCACTGAGGCGGTATATGGCGAATAAAAAATAATTTGGGGGTGCGTGGGCAACATCGGGGGGTCCGCGAAAGGTTTAATATAAAAAAAAATTTGTGACACATTTTTATTATTATTAAAGTTAAAATAAATAGCAATAAATAAATCGGTAGCCATTTGTTGGATGTTGTACCCTCACAAGCACTCATAAACTCGGATGTATCCATTACAGGAGGAGTTTATTGAATTATCTACAAACGAGGAGTTGAAACCAATGTTTGAACAAGGACACCACAAATATAGTTTAGATACCAATTTTATATCATGCATTATGAGTCAATATACAGAGGCTGTTGATTTCTTTCCCGTCCTCCTATTTAGTAGAACGTGAATTAAGTGCAGTTATGAACCTCATCAATTATGCAGTTATGTAGTTATTTTACTCGGGGGTTCATGGTCGAGTTTTTGTTTTAAGAAGGGGTCTATGGGTATAATATGTTTGAGAGCACTGGTGTACAGCAAACACGTTCGGTAATTGCTCTCGCGTCACTCACGCCTGGCAATAATTTGCTCTTTATCTTTCTGTGTAACGTAAAAGTCAAATAAGGGTGTTAAATTCCTAGCCTATACAACGTCGACTATCCTGTGTAAATTGAGATCCGCTACAACAAGCATCTGTCTCATTATATAATACTGGAAAACATAATATTATGCGCAACATTAAACAGGATTATAAAACGAAATATTAGGCAGTCCGCGCGCGTATAGCTCCGAAATCTTTCGACAGTTGCTCGACCTGCTTATGCAACATTGCTTGAATGAATCCGCCGTTTTAATTACGCTTTTATTTTGCACGAAGTGTTACGCGACGGAGCGTGTAAGGTCGCAGAGAATTCGCGGTCGCCGCAGCCTATATAATTCGATCTTATTTTGTTTATGATAAATAAATAGAAAAAACATAAAATTGCAAAGCGTGGCGCATCATTGCTATTGCTTTATTGGTGCCAATCATGCAGATACAAAAAAAACAATGCACGAGAGCACGAGCGATCCAACGATAAGCGGACAACCGAATAGTGGAGCAATGATGTCGCACCTCCGATAAATTATAGTCATAATTCTAAAGACATAGTTTTGAACTACAGAAATAATCATAAAAATCTTAATTTGCAAAAACGAATTTTAGCTTTACCATTAAATCCCTAGTGGAACGAGCACGGATACAATTTGAATGGGGAAAAAAATGTTTTTTGCTGTTTCATAAATTTTCTTGTGTGAAATATTTTTTTTAATTAAAAATAGCACCTTTCCCGACGAATCCAAATATATATCGACGGTGTTTTGAACAATTGATGTAACCCGCAACATTAAAATTGTTCAGGAGAGAGTAAAAACTGATTTTAACGACAAAATTGTATGGTGAGTTACGTTATGAATCTTTGAATGCACTCCTGTAAATTCTCATGTTCGCAGATACGGGTTTATACGTAGGGAGTTTCGATATAATAGTGATTTACATCAAGTGGTCTGGTCAGAATTTTTAAATCTAAAACTAATGTAAAATGATGTTTCCCTTCCAAAAAGTGCTCAATTTATTTTTCTAATTTACATCATTTGGCCGAGACCTGCTCTGCCGTCTTTAAAATGAGATCCAATCATTTTCGTATTTTTCGGGAGTTACATCAATTGGCCGAAACACAGTCGATATGAAACATTGCTATATGCAGTAACAAGGAAAAGTCATTTTACTGTTTTCAGAGTAGTGCCTCGGGGCTCTCAATTTTACCGGAGGTACGATGCCTGAACATTTCAATAATGCCTGAATTTGTAGCCTTGGATCAAAAATAAAAGAAATCGTCAGATTCGTAAATAAATTAATATATATATATATATATATAAAAATATTCGTGAATTCTAGAGGTGCCAGATACTTAAATACGAATAAAAAAAGTAGTTTTATCATAATCTATTCGTTGTAATTGGCGGCAAGATTAGAAACAAAAACAAAATATCAATACAAGATAGAAATAAAATGAATTTAAAATTCCATTTGAAAATAAATTTCCCCAAGGTAATCGCTAAATCCGTCGAATATATGTATATTCGTTATAGTGGCAGAAGGCCTCAAGTCCAAAAAACCTTGTTTTGAAATAGTCGACTTTCAAGAAAATCATTAAATTAAGGCATTAAATTAAGTAGGTTTTTCTGTCATTTCGCGAAATGTATGAAGCGTCGAAATAGATTTTTTTTCTTTTAATAATTGCACTCTCAAAGTATTTGTTTACACTATTGCACTTTTATTAAAATGGAAATAGTAAAGTTTTCAAGCCTGTCTAGCAAAGAGTTGATTTTATTTGCTTTACGCCGTGACTACATTAGGGTTTATTGTAGGTTATCGAGATTTGATGTCTCAGACAAAATCGTAGAACAAAGTATTTTTAAGAAAGTAATGCGAACGGAATTTGCAATTTATTGAATACAACGATATTATAAAGCTTTTCAAAATATACCAAAAAGTTCGTTATCTCGCACTTTTTCTGACTGATATTTAAAATAGAATTATACTGAAGGTATTTTTTTTTTAAATTGAGCAGCAAGAAATTCTATTATACACGTATTTTTAACAAAAAAATCCCATGAAATAATAGGAGTAATAAATAGTAATCATTTTTCGGGGACATGTTTCTATTAACTTCCATTGTTCAATATTTAAAAGAAAGAAAAAAATTTCGACGTTTCATATTTTTCAGGCGACGGAAAACGATTTTCGCGAAATGAGAATAAAACCTACTTATTCAACTTAATCATTATTTATTAAACCAACCACTTCATAAGATTCGTTAATCATTTACGAATTCGATTAATTATCAGTAATTCTTTTTTATTGAAATAATTATACTTTTTTGTAACTAATAACTGTGAACGAAATTGTCTTACATCGTATCAATTACTTCAAATTACCTAAAAAATACATGCGAATACGGCTGTTTGTTTTTTTACAGACGTAATAATCTGTCCTGAAATCTATCATACTGCATTCATAACTCAAAACAGCCGATTTTCGACTTATCGCCTTCTGCCACTATGACGACGACATAATATATCGTTCTCATAGTGTATATGAAAAGTTAAAAAGCAAAATAGCTGCACCTATAGCGGGATGAAATTTATTATTTTTTATTAAAAATCATTAAACGTTTTTAAGTGTATACTTAAGAGATTAAAGAATCCCGTCGTGCTCGAACAGAGCAACGGTCCAAACAAGGGTGGGAAACCCTGAATCTGGTTAAAGCTCTAAAGCAATTAAAATCATGTTTTTATGATAATAAAGAGGTGATCGCAACTTGAAATGATTGAGAACCGACTAACAATTTGGCAGTCTTGATTCACTCCACGGGAAGATTTCGCGAGAAAATTAATCGCGCAACACGAGGTGAATTTCCATATCGTGGACACCAACTCAAGCAGAGGTAATGTGAAACGTCAGGTGCGATTAAAATAATCCTCTCTCTCCAGTTGATGTCATTCTCTTAAATAGATTATCTTTCTCTCATAGTCAACCGTGGCTACTTAAATAAGTACGTTGCAGTCGAGTAATCTCAAGAAAAACGAAGGCCGCATCGCCAAAATAGGATTCTACACACAAAATAAAATATATAAAAATCTGCATGCAAAGTTAGTTACCCGTGTATGTACAAATTATTAACGAGTGCAAACATAATCATAATATGCATTGGAAATAGTTGTGCAAGAGTCCATAAACACTGGTGGCTGACCGCACGGCTAGCCAGCCGCAAACGCATATGGGAACTAAATGAATTAACGCAAAGAATAATAGATAATTGTTTACTTTCATGACAGTATTAATTGGTGTCGCAATATACAATCCGTAGATTAACCCTTCCGTATTCATGGTGTAACGAGTTACTTCTGTCCTTAAACCTTTAAATTCTCTGTGAAATGGGAAATACAAAAAATTGAAAATTTTGCTTTTTGTAAATAAAGTCAATGCGAGTAAAACCAATGCGCTCTTCAACAGTTTCTGTCCGGACCCAGACTACTCTCTGACGAGTGCGGGGCAAGACATCGAGAGTCGACGGCTGGGGGGGGGGGGGGTACACATCACGGGAGATGGCAATCCGCGTAAAGAGGGGATAACTTGAGCAACCTCTAACTCAATGCGGAATGTCTGGGACGCACGGTTGTACTCGGTCAGAACCAAGTGCCACTTATTCAACGCATGCATTCTGACGGTGCTGATTCATGGCACCTCACCAAGGCCTGAATCCTACCTGTCTCTTCTACCAACCAGATGGATTCTGTCGCCCTGGAAGGCCGCTGATGACCATCCATATGATGTATTCGGCGGAGCTACGGGACGCTGGGAGGAAACGAGGAGACTGGCGGGAGACCGAGAAACTTGGAGGAACCGCGTGATGGCCATATCGTCCGAATAGGGAGCGAGTATGGTTTTTTAAAAAAATATGTTTCTACACATATTTAAAAAATAAAAATACATTATAGATTATGTCGTCGTTGTATAATTAAAACATCGTCAATGGTACACCGAAAAATTCAAAATATATATATATATAGTAACAATCCGAGATGCATGACGTACCGTATGCAACCGTTTTGTTTCAAACGGCACCGAGACACGTCTTGAGCTTGTTTTGCTATGAATATTCTCTATTCTTGCATCTTTCGATGTATTTTAGGTTTTACACACAAAATATGACGTTAAATAATTACTTAATACTACATAAAACCATCTTTTTGAAATTGTCATTTCGCTTTGTAAATGCGTTTATATGACAAAACCCACACGGTAACGAAATGAGACTGCATGAGATTCGAAGGGATTTTTTAAAGTAATTTTCGTGTGGACATTTTTTAAGCTGACATTCTGAAGTGACAATATTATCTCCGATAGATTTTTGATCGGAACATTCCACAAATTAGAGCAAATTCACATTCAGAAGTGGGTACCATTCATAAGTATAGTATATGAACAATATTTTTCGTGAATCTAACACTAGAAAGTGTGTCGTAGAAAATTATTTTCGTTTTGGTGGTGAGATCGCACAAGCCGGATTTTGGTAAGGTGGCCATACCAATAGTGTCCACCATGCTGGCATATCGCTGCTGTAGGATTGGTTCCTTTCTGACTTGATCGATATTACGATGCAAATTTACCCTATTACATCCTTTATATGTATTCTCTGATAAAATACTGTTTTGTACAACTGAAATTGATTGGGTGCGATCAACAATCAGTATTCGGAAATTATTGTAAATATTAATTTGGCATATAGCGGATCTTGGAAATAGAGACTTTTTATATGTGAAGAAAATTAATATATATGGGGCTATAAAAGGAAATTGATAAAGACTGGGAGTGATGGTATAGCAGGCCTGATCAAACTACACCCCGCGAGCAGATGCGTATTCGTCCCAACGAATTGTTGGTTATTAGATAATTTTTGTAATTTTGTAATAAATAACGTAAAACTTGAAATGGTATTTAACTTGCGGCCCGCCGTTCATTTTGCATTATTAATGCGGCCATTCAGGCAAAAAGTTTTCCCATGCCTGATGACTGGATAAAACTGTTTTTGGAAATGACATTTGAAATTCTATAAATGCATATAGAGGATTTAGGAACTGAAAATATTTTCAAATAAGAATGGTATACAGAGTTATAGAGAAATGCTCCATAACCTTTTCTTTACCACGGCACATTACAAGTAAAATATATAGATAAAACGATATACCTAGACATTAAATTAAATAAGTTAAATAAACATTATAAAAGAATTGTATGAATTCCAAAGAATCGGATATTAGAGACAAATAATTTGATTTTTTTTCGTGGCACACCCAGAATCGTCTCACATCACACTAGTGTGCCGCGGCACAGCAGTTGAGGAACACTGCTTTAGAAGAAAGTACTTCACAGACAGATAATTATAAAGTGACGGTATATGGAATAAAAACTGAAGCATTTTGTAACTAGAAACATTAGGTATGAAAATATTTAACATTTTATAAGGGTATGTATATGGGAGAAAATAGATTTATACACATGATCTGAAATATTACATCTGGAGCACAAAATTACTTTGGCGGGCGTGTTTTGGAACCGGTCGTATCTCACTTCAATGTCCTGAAAAAACGCCTATTTTGGACCATGTAAATATAATAAACCTGTGAAGAAACAGTTACATTTATATGATATTCACTAGACAATAATAAATTTAAATACCTTACAACCTCGACATATAAAATGGGACATTGTTTTTACAGGGGACTGCACAAATTACTTGGACATGAACGGCGACATACCTAATACCTGTTAGAACTATTTTATTATATAGAAATTTAAAAAAAGCCAAACTGTAACCATTTTCCAAAGGCGGATGAGAGACAAACCAAAAAATACACTAATGCATAATATTCGTGATAGATTGATCATTTATTTACCGTTGAATGAGTCAATTCAAAATAATATGTTGCCAGATGTATTGCTTTTGTGTTTAGCGTGTTGTGCAAGTGGAACCACATTTGCACGATGTTTATGTTTTACAGCTATTGTATTGTCATATCAACGAGGCTCCTAATTCCGTAACGCACTCATTTCACTCTCGACACCGAGTTGGAAATTCAATAAGAACCGTTTCCATTCGGTACTTTCTTACAATTTTTCGTGCAATTTGTAGATTGGTTTACAATAAAAATGATAACACTATGAATTTACAAAAGTTTCTGATTGAAATAAGTGCGTTTCGGTACTATACCCCTCACATACTTAGAATGTAAAATGAGTGTTTTAAATTAATTCAATATAAATGTACTGATTTTTTTTAAATATTATTTGTAAAATTTAGTGAGAAAGCAATACGATCATTGAATAAAAAAGTAGGTATATAGTTTCAAAAACCATCCTACATTTTTGGAAATTTACGAAAAATTGTGCATCGTTCATATTATTTTGATATTTTTTCATGCAAATAGCATATTATAATAGCAGCGATGAAAACAGTTTTTTTACTAATAACCAAAGCGAAATAAGTGAATTTTAGAACTAATACCCATCTGTGTAATAGCAATAAAAGAATTATATTATACAAAATATTAAATTGTAGAAAGATCAGCTTTATTATATTAAACTTAATGCGAAATGTAGATCCAATATTTCTTCAAAAATCCATTACTGAACTAAATAAATTTATTATCCAGAAGAAGTCAAAAAATTGTTATAATCCAACAATTATTTCATTCGCCAATAATTGAAATAATTTTGATATCATAAACCTATGCAAAAAAAAAAATATATATATATATATATAGATAAACCTGAACTCATCTGTTTCACTGTTAAACTATAATAATAAATAATCAGGCGATATAAATGATGAACATCTACCAAGCACCCTCAATCAAACAATAATAAGTGGACGTAATGACAGAGACGTTTACAAATGGTGTTTTTGCAAAAATGGAATAAGTATCAAAAACATTATGCATAATTCTTGCTGCGCTAATTCTGTGCCATAATATGGATCAAACGTACCGATATTTCCAATTCATCTTTCGCTGCAGGATCGTATCCATTCTAAACAAAATAAATAAATATACCTCAGTATGGAGCCAACACTTTTTGAAGCTACTTTGCTTAAATAAGTCAGCCAACTAGTGAACAAAGTGAACCAAATAATGCTAAAATATTTTTTTGGATGTCAGATTATATTATGCAGTATTTCTAAAAGCAAATTTGTCATTTTATGTAAATTTTAAGCACTCTGATGTGGTAAAATTATAAAGTGGTATATGTTTTTTTATTTAATGTTATAAAGCCTGAATGATTATTATTCAGTCACTAAACCTCTTTGTTGTTATATGATAAAATATCAGAGTATTTAGTTCTACAAAATTTTATTAGGTACTTGATAGCTATAGCTATTTCGGCTTAACGCCATCGCCAGAGCTATACTTAAACTTATGTTAGCTTAGCTATATGTACTGTTTACAAGAGATAGACAATATTATGTCATCTCATGTATTCAAATGTCATAAATTTATTTAAAATTAAATTATTCAAGGTACTGATTGTGTTTTTGGAAAAGGAGCTTATGTGGTGTTATTAATTAATCATTGAAATAAATGAATTGAAATTTAATTTATTATGGTTGGTAATTAAGGGTGATGAATTGTTTGTTTGGTCATTAAGGAGATATATTGTCTTCGTTGATCTCTGACGATGGCGTTAAGCCGAAATAGCTATCAACAACCTAATAAAATTTTTAGAACTAAATACTTTGATATTTTATCCTATTATAATGGAATTCTTCCAAGTAAATGCTAATTCAATCAATATACTCTTTGTTATTGTCAAGAGTTAGGATGGGGCAGTCAGGAGTAGTACTTAGGTAGCTGTTCATAATTCGGTCCATTTTAAGAATTGGATGGGCGGGTGGGAATGTAGAAATCACCGTCTTTGAATACAAATTCACAAACAGATTGAAAAATCAGTTTATCAATAAACGTGTCTATACTGCAATTCGAGTCCTTAGACAGCAATTCAAGAAGACAATGTTAATCACTCGACTACAGGTCTGGCATGTTTAAAACACAAAAAAGAGACATTTTTTCAAATGAAATCCAATTAAATTATTAAATAAAGGAAGAATAATTTTAATAAAAAAAGCATATATTGCAATACAACATTCCACATTATTGATAATCACAATTGTACATAAAATGTCATATTTACTTCCAGGAGACCTTCAAAGTAACTATGTGTATGATAGTTCATGCAAATAATTAATATAATAATATTTTTAATAAAATAATGTCTCTTTAATGCCATCTGCACATCTAATATCTTCAATGTACATAATTAATAAAATACCGATAGTCTACAGCATATTTTGACCAATAATCACAAATCTCTTCAGAGACTGGTGATAAGGAAATCATAATGATAAATATGCAAACAAGTGCAATGTTTGACTAATCAAATACGAAAAGTAATACAAAATATTTTTATATATAATAATACATATTTATTGTGCACACACACTGTATTGTATCTACAGCCATCAAATACACTCAATGTACATCAAAAAATTGTTATTGAAGAAGTTGTGTTTTGAATTCATGAACCCAAAATGTCTACTTTTCCAAGATATTATATATCCTCTGGCACAACGTACATGTTACTATTTTCTATCGACATCAAATCAAAAAATCTTTCATTAATACAAAAATGATACATCCTATAAAACGCTTTCATTGCTCAACTAACAGTTGACCAAAAAAAAATGTCTGTAATTGAGTAAATAAATGTTCAATATCAATTTACTAAAAACTTGTATTTCCAAGTATATAAACATTTTTGGTAGAAAGATGAGCAATTATATTTACAAGAGAAAGAAATAAGACATTAAGATTGTATGCTGTCAATCCTTACTGGAATATTTGAATGGCTATACATGTTTTGTTATAATGACATGCTTTATCAATTGACAAATATTACTCATCAAAAGATACTTATCATAAAATATGCGCTACTTAAATATTGTACATTTTATCACTTTGAGACAAAGTTTTAAAATTTGAATTAAGAATTTAGAAAAATAAAACTGTTTAAAAGGTGTTGGTACATTGGAGATATTTCTAAGATGTGCATTGATGGAGAGCCATCTTTAACAAGCCTTGACATCAAAATCCTAGTTTGCCTAAAGTATTATAACCGTAGCTCATTATAAATCTAGAAAATACAGTACATAACACCGAACTACTGAACTCTTTATGTAAACTTATGATTTTTACTATTTCAATTAACTTAGATAATAAAATAAAAAAATAAGCTTAAATATTTCTGTAAATGAAGGATTTGTCTTTATAATCATTATGTAGTGAAAAAAAGTAAGAATATTAATAATAGAGAGCAATTAAGAAGCAGTTTCAGTATGCTTAGTTTTTAATTTAGTAAAAAAACTAAATAAATAGTAAAATGTTACATATTTGAGGCCTCACAATGTTTAGTATCAACAAAATAAAGTACAGATTATTATAGTTAAAATATTAGTATCGAACAAAAAAAATAGTATGGCCGGTTGCGAAAATATGTTCATAGATAGATAAATACTGACACACAAATAATTCTGATAAACCATGGTGAATCACAGCGGAGGTGTCAAAAACTCTTGTATGTAATAATGATAATAATATCGATTTTTGACAGAACCGAACGAAGTTAGAAGTACTGCTGGAATGGTTAAGGAAATTGTAGGCGAATATGACCCTTACCTGTTTGTGATTGATCTTTCCATTTTTTTGATAAGCGGCTTCCAGAACGGCATTGACATTCGCTTTCTTCGGTCTCGAATTTTTAATCCCGATGGATATCCCAACAGGTGCGAACCAATATCTGTTGATGAAATATTTTCGTCAGATTCATAGGCGGAAGTTAAGTAACGATTACATTTTATTTCCTGATGATTAAGGCATGAAACAGTTACACCACGTCGGACGATCTCGAGCGTGAGCGGCATCCAAATGAGATTTGCAATAAAACATGCGTGCACGAGGATTTCATTCACTTCACTAATTAAATTTATAAATGACATTATCACATCTGCGAGAACATTTTTATAGAATAATAAAATTTGTTATATTCACCTATCTAAAACGTATCGAATCAGTAGCATTACCAATGCCATGGGCAGAGGATAAATTAAATCAGAATAATCCGCATATTGAATCGTTTTACTGGAGCCGGGAGCGATATCGGCCCATGTTGTATTCGGCGGTAACCAAACATCTTCCGACCAAAAACCATCTAATATATTTCGAAGCATTTTATCAATCACTTAAAACCGGCACTTTTACTATGGAATATGACCGAAAACAAACTAAATCGACCTATCGCTATGAACGCAAGCCAACTCCCATGTTTGTATCACGTCATGTAAATGGGTAAGGAAGTTTTCTACTATTCACCAAAAATTAATAATGCATAGAGATTTTTATCGACCATAAACAAAATTATACTCTCATAAATTTAATGCAGGTAATAATTATGGAAAATAAGAAACATTTTTTTTATAAATGAATACATTAACAACTACTTTTCATAACATACAAGCATTTAAAATGTGAATTGACATAATTTGAACGTCGATGTTGTATGAATTATCAAATCAAAATTAATAACTTTGACGCCGCAAGCTAAGAGTAGGTATCATGTTTGTTAAAACTATCATAAATCATAAAAATTAACACTTATTTAGATAGAACAATACTTTTTTCTTGGCTACAAATACAAATAACTCTCTCTGAATGATTTTTAATAAAATTCAAATATGTAACTTAAAAGGTAATTATTTAAACATTCAGAGTCTTTGAATATGACTTAATCATCTTTGTTGTATTAAGTTTAACATCATGTAAAAAATAATGTATCGTACTGTGAATATAAAACCATGGTGAGTGCAAATTGCATAGTTAGGAAACATTAGGATTTAAAGTTTTCATTTTTCTGTGACCTTTGTATTGGTTTTATCTGTCTATTTTTAATGAAAATTATTGAATTTTTCATTTAATTTGTTTTTACGTTATCAACATTATGCATTTTGCAATTTTTGTACGTTTAAATATCAAAATCGAAAATTTTACATGTACCTACCATGGTTTTATACTCACGGTGTGAAGTTATACATATTATTGTTTATTGTCCACGGTCAGAAACATAGATAATATACTATGTCAGAAACGTTTGTCATTTAAACGCGTGCTCACCTGTCATTCTCTACGTCAAATGTTTTTTCAGGTTAGGTTATCGTTGCAAACAAAACTATGATATTATTTTGTCCGACTTGCGCTAACATACTACTAGTAGAAGAAGCACACGAATCAAGTCTGAGGTATGCTTGCAATACGTGCCCTTACGTATATCACATAGGGAAGAAAATAAGCAGCAAAACTTATCCGAAATTAAAGGTAACATAATTGACATCTTCAGTAATTTGGTATTACGATTTTGTCACAACACTGTGTAATTAACCAACGTGCATTTAGACTAACGAATATTCAATATATCTTAACAGTAAACTTAAGTTTGTTGTGCAAAGCTCCTTGGTTACTGTTTTTTTGAAAATCTGGTCTTCAGCAATTCATCTGAATGACAATAAAATCGAAGGTCTTCCTAAAACTTTGCTCTAATGCACATACCATAGCCATGTAAGCCAGCTTTTCCAGGTTATTATTTTATCCTCCTATTAAAAACTCCGCGCCTCCCTATCTTATCAATATACTAAAATATAATAATATAGGCACTTCTAAATATGTAATAAAAACTTTAATATTTTGAATGGATTCAGTGGTAACTTATTGAAAATATATTACAAAAAAAAAAACTGATAACTGCAATTAACAGAATAATAACAAAGTTTTGCTACGTACATGTATATTTATTTTTATCACTTTTAATGTGTTTACTGTCAATTCTTGGTGGAAAGGCATTATATTTTAAAAAATAAAACACAATTCGTTTGTGCAAATGGATCAGGACTGGTTTCTCTCATCACGAGATTCAGTTGATAATGCTCGTGATGAGAGAAACTGATAAAGATATTTGGTTTTCATTGCAGTCAGTGCCGAAAAGCCCGTTTCGCATAAATAAGATCTTACAAATGATAGAAGCACTTGCATTACTTTGCAATACAAAAGATTCATAGTCTCCACTAAGATTCATCCATAATTGAATTATGGTTGATGAAAACCTCTCGAATTTACATCACAAAATTTAGGCAGTTTATGAAAGAGCATTCCCTTTATTTATGTTTTGAAATTAGTCTTTTAATTTTCTGTTGCAGGAACTGGACTATGTTATGGGCGGGGCTGCTGCATGGGAGAATGTAGATTCAACAGAGGCAGTGTGTCCTAAGTGCGCTCACGGTACCGCATTCTTCATGCAAATTCAGACACGTTCGGCGGATGAACCTATGACTACATTTTATCGCTGTTGCAACCATTCCTGCGCTCATAACTGGCGAGATTGAATTGTTAACATGTTAAAGATTATTCTCTTCCAAAAGAATATTTTGTCAGTTAACCATTCAAAACAGAGTGCGTTTTATTATTCAACTATCAAAATGGAACATAATAGTAAAACTGCAGTTATCAGTTGCCTCAATGCGGATGCAGAGAGTCTAGCTGGTCATCTTTTACGACAACAAAAAATCATCGCTGTACCGACAGATACCGTTTATGGATTAGCCTGCAGTGCGAATTCACCAAACGCGATTAATAAATTATACAGCATCAAAAGCAGAGATGAGTCAAAACCTGTGGCCATCTGCGTGAGTAATCTCGCTGAGGTCAGACTGTGGGGAGAAACTGAACATTTACCTGATAGTTTACTTAAAAGGTTACTACCTGGCCCTGTGACATTAGTGTTTGAAAAGACATTGCGGCTGAGTAATCCTTTTTTAAATCCTCACACATCTAAAATAGGTATCAGAATACCGGATTCTAAATTTATTCAAAAAGTCGCAGCCGTTGCCGGTATTCCTATAGCTCTGACTAGTGCTAATATAAGTAGAGTGCCGTCGAGTTTATCGGTTAGAGAATTTCAATCACTTTTTTCAAAGTTGGATGCCGTGTTTGACGGGGGCGTGTTGAGTAAAGGGCTGCAAGAAGGAAGAGCAGGTTCCACTGTTGTGGATTTGTCTAACTCTGGCTTTTATGTAGTGTTGAGAGAAGGTGTGGCTTTCGAGAAAACAATTAAAACATTGGAAAGTTTTAATATATATTCCGAGTGAATTTAGGTTTTTCAGTATTATGTTTGTATACACATCTGATTAATAAATTATGTCTAACGATAAGTGAATTATTTTATTTCCTCATACAACAAAAATAAACTAAATTAATTTACCAGATAACCAAGTTAGTGTGATTTTTTTAGAACGAATATGAATACCAGATTAGACAAAACGATTCAAATGAGCAAAGGTTGAGTAGAAGTCCTGAATATTCACTCATAAAATCGTAATAATAAAAATAAATTGTGATTTTTCGCCCGTTTAACCAACTTCTACTGATTCACGAATCGCTATTTTGTCGATCCTTGTAGAGTGTTTGTTTTTCGATTCTATTTAATCATCATTTCTCAGTTTACTTAATTCAAATAACTGTCGAACATATTTTGCATTCTTTACTCATGGATTGGTGTCAGTGACTTACTTTGGATTTTGTTATATTACTCCTTAAACGATTGTTGACTATATTTATAGTTCTTGTATCAATATAAGATCAAAAAATATATCACCAATAGCGATTGTATCTGAAAAATGAACCAAACAAATAAAATAATAATTGTTATAATTTACATAATCAAATTTCAATTGTTCATGTTTGTGTTCAGTACCATAAGTTTTACAACTAACGACCCAGTTTTTACCTTTCAGAATCTTCAGGCATTTAGTTGGACGGATGAACTAGAACTGACGGTTAACATTGTTTATATATAAGAATGAATTAAGAAACATATTATCACTACGCCTAAGAGCTATATTGATGGTTATCTGGATTAATTCCTAGGCTTGATGATAATAATTTCCTGCGACTGCCTCCAATCCTGTAAATAAATTATTCAGTAACAATCCACGTTTATACTATTTTATTGTAAGTAATATAAAAATGTAAGAAATGTAGTGCTCATTGTCGTTTGCTACGGTTACAGATGTCTTGGGTTCAAGATTTCTGGTCGTACCCATGGATGTTTGTATGTCTAGAATTCCCTCCCACCCATCCAATCATAAAGAAATAGGGAGAAGCGAGAGCGATTAGTTAACCACTAGTCCCATCCCAGGCCTATCCTTCTATTGAGGTTGAGCAACTGAATAACAAGCAGCTTTCGTAGAAAAAATTTCTATTGAGAAATCTCATAGATTAAAATCATAGAGAAGAAATAGGTTGCGATTATTACTCTGTGCCAATGGTTGTAAAAGGGTTAAGAATGACAGTATACTAAGAGTACTGTTCATATGATAGCAGTTTCTTATTAATTCTTTTTGAGTTGATTAATCAAGTTTGATAGTGCCGAAGACACTTATCTGTAAATCATCTTTCAACCCGTCTTTTTCATCAAAATCATCTTTTTTAATTTTTGACTACCTTCGTAATCTTTAATCTCATTCTCCCATATCATATAGGCATTAAAATAAAAGAATGTTGCTTGGGATTTTAACAATGAATAAATTATGTTCAAAAAATTTTGCTATTTTAAAACTTGAATTTCATATCTAGAAAAAAATTTACTCGTAAATAATGGAAAGGGTTAACAAAGCATGTGTTCAAATATAAACAAAATACTCAGTTTTTATAAACTTTATTTACGCTAACAATAAATTAACAACATGAGGATTTTAAATATCATTAATAATATTTTTTGACTAAAATTGCCTAACATTAAATCTGCGTCACATAAAATAACGATTAGTTAAAACACAAAACAAAACTTAGACGCATCTCACATATTGTGTATTGCTCATAAAATTGTAATGAAACAATTTTATTTGATACTGCCTCTACATTACAAAGAAAACAAAGCGTAAGAAACATTGTAGCAGATTTGTCTGTAGAGCAGTAAATATAGAAATAATGAAACATTGTCGTAGGTAATAATATTGTTTTAAATAATATAAAAGCATATCATGATGAAAGAATGGTTCAAGACACAACATAATATTGCAAAACAGACTAAATTTGTCATTTTGGTATGAAGTATCACTGTCGTTTTGAGCACACTTTGTCTATTTGTTAAAAACTGTATTTTTTTTATCATGTAAGAAAATTTTTATATTTTCTATGGATTCGGCGGTAACTTTGCGGAAGTTCATTTTTAATATAAAATTAAAATTGATAACCTGGTTATTCCACTTGGTTTATCACTAATGTGACGCATTTCGCCTCTTTAAGAAGCATCTGCAGACTAACCATATCGAAAGGTTATTTATTTCTGAGGTAAACAATGATTCTAATTCTTTCATTAAAAATAAACGGTGGGTGGGTTTTTAATAAAAATAACGTAGAAATACTCCATAGAGTAAATAAAAAAAGTATTAAAATGAATAGCTTAGAGTTTTAAGAAATCAATAAAACCATTAACAGTAATGGAGGATTAGTAAATAAAGTTAATAGAACAGGCTGTCACCATTATTAAATTTATTTCCCTTGGGTTTTTGACCTCCAAGTACCAGTAAATGATTTGTAAATAGTCTATCAGTGTTTAGGTCTTACCCTCTCCCCACGTCTAGTAGAATGGAATAAAACCCACCCTACTCTTTATTTTTAGTGTAAGAATTAGAATCATTGTTTACCTTAGAAATAAATAACCTTGCGATATGGTTGTTCTGAAGATGCTTCTTAAAGAGGAGAAACGCGTCACGTCAGTGATAAACTAAGTGGAATAACCGAGTTAATTTTTACTAAAACCCATACCAATGAAACATTAATCTTATAATAAACGGATCTTTTAGTTAAAGGCAATTTACATATTGGACCAGAATTTTGTCAGTTAAATCCGCCATAATTAAATTTTACTGTACTATAAAAAAAGATTGTTTCATTACAATAATTTCATAATAGCATCGATGCTTGACAACATAAAATTGATTGAATGTTAGGTACACATAATTATAGAGGCACCAATATATACAAAATTTCCCACATTTTACACAATAACATTTATTTATTTTTGACATTCGCAGAACAATTGCAAAAATTGTGAATGCAACTACAAAATATTTAACAGCCTTCTTTCAAAACTAATCCACTTCAAAATTTCAATTCAAATTCATTTTTTCCACCATATCTGCTCACAATGTGGAGTTTATGAATTTCTGGTTAAGGATTTCAACAGAACGTTTTTATAGATGTTGAAGCTACCTTTTCAAACAGGGCTTAGAGCGGCGTTTCACGAATAATGGCTCGCGACCCGGTACCGGGTCGCCAATTTACTAAAATAAATCTGTATATTCCCCACAATCAACAGTAACGGAGCATGGATAAGGAACTTTTTACAGTAGAATCCGAGACAGAATTGCAGGATTCAGATATTAATTCAATAATTAAACTCTCATTTGATACGATATTCAAAGACATCTTCGATAGAATACCACTGATGAATTTCTGGCTGTCTTGTCAAGAATACCCAGTTTTTGCACAAAAGACGATAAAATTTCTAATGCCTTTTGTCACAACCTAAATGTGTGAAGCAGGCTTTTCAACATCGGTTTTCTTAAGAAAACAAATATAGAAAACGATCGGAAGTCGAACTGGGTCTAAGAATAAAGCTATCAACTTTTTCTGCAAACCTGGAGCTTTTAGTTAACAAGAAACACCAGCACACCTCTCATTAATAAATTATTGGTACATTTGATTTCTTTTTAGGTTTATCAAAGTAAATTATTTTGTATTATCTATATATATATAAAAATGAATATGTGTTTGTTTGTTTGTCTTCTATGCATTCCTTTACCATTCATCCGATTTTGATGAAACTTTGGGAAGTTGTTGTAGGCACACCCGAGAAGGTTTATGAAGAAACAAAATTAAAATATAAAAAAAAGAATCAAATACGTACATAGAGCGACATCTAAGAAAAACGTTATTTCACATGTGTTCTGAATTTTGATGAAAATATGGTAACACTAAGATATATTGATTGAAAAGTATAAACGTTTTTCTATACTGAAAAAAATCTGATTTTCGGGTAGGGTTCGGGTAACAAATGTGGTATTAAGGCTCGGGCTGGGCCTGAAGATGTCAGGCTTGGACGGGGTAATTTTATAAATTTTCAGCCCGTGCAGATAACAAATTTAGTGGGTAAATAACCGGGTTGCGGATAAATAAGATTGGGAAGCGTTGGTTTAGAGAGTGCCTATGCTCCATTTTAGGCATTACGTTTAGTTGATGGGAAATGATGAAAACATCACAGGTATCCATAGTGATAAAATTAAAATTCATAGCTTATATTATAAAAATCATTTCCATAATTAAAAAATGAAAACCATATGAATAATAAAACATATTTAAAATAAGAAATCGAATATATATTTTCAAGTTTCAATAACTGTGTAATAAGCCTTTATGTCAGTGATTCTCTGGTATATGACAAGCAGGCTCATACAGTGGGGGGGGCAGAATTCATGGAGATTGAAAGCTTTTATTTGTAAAATGTGTTCTGTTCTTTCAAATATTAATAAATTTATTTTACTATGGCATTTTCTTCCTCGTCAGTGTATTCAAAAAAGTGGGCATCAAACAATCGTGTGTTCGAGGCTCCACATTTATTACAAGATGGTGCCACTATAAGTAATAGGAACCAAATATTAAAATACTCCAAACAATTTTTAGATAAACACCAACCTCATTTAAAGTAAATATAACTAACGGAGCCAAACGGATTAAGTGAATGTACTATTTAGCCAGCCTAGAATGTGATATTGATTTATATTTCGTTAATATTACTGAATATTAATGGGAATTCTTTTGTCCGGAAGAAAGGGCTGAATCGATTGCCATCTTTCCGGCGGCCAAACAATCAAGGAAGCTCTCGCTGTGACCAATCCCAACGACACCGGTCCAAAGGAATTGCTGTCCAGAGTGTGGCCGGTGTGATCGCCCTCCACCCAGCAGTGCCCGTCAGGAACCTTCACATAAGGTTTTTTATATCCTAGAGTGCTGACAACATCTCCTTCCAAGCCTACAACCCTCTTGATAATCTTTTTACTCGGATCTTTCGGTGAAATGAGCGAGATAATGTCACCACGTTTAACTTCGTAATCTCTGACCGACCATCTCGATAGAAATACATAGTCTGTGTTTGTTGAGTCTGGATTTAACGCCGGCTGCATAGAAATGCCCTCGACGCGGGCCACATAGCCCACGGTGTCGAGGAATGTAGCGCCTACTGGCACACCGATTAGAATCGATTTCACTGCGTGCGTCAGCCACATTCATTCGCAAAAAGTTGCGCCTTAATGTAAAACTAGAGGAACCTCACCACTTGACGATTATAAACGTCTACAGTGTTTTCAGAATTTGAAAGATATTTGACTTTACATAACAAATAACCTCAAACGTCAACAACCTTTCTTGACGTTGACAGCGTACTTTACTATATTATTATCTATGTGTTTTTATTGGGTTTTTAAAAAGCATTTACGACGGATAGATACCAACAAATGTAAAAAGGGCCACTTGAACACACATAATTGTCAAAATAACAGCTCATTGTGTCCAAAACATTTTTGAGAAAAAACTTTAACAATTTTAAAAAAGTTTTGTTTGGATTTGCATTAAAAAAACCAGCTTATGTAGCTTGAATCAAAAAATCTCATTTTGAAGGAGGACATATTACTGCTTTAGTTTTATTACAAAAAAATACAAACGTATTGTATCAAAAATAGTGAAATGGTTCATTTTTTTTTTGGATTATTTTATTATTTATTTTTGAATCGTTTATTTTCATAAGTTGATACCGTCAACTGGGTTATTTCTGCTACTAAGTTTATTTCCGCCTAATCAAAGTTTTTTTTATTTGGCCACAACCATGTTAACTACAATAATTATGAGGGGCTACAACTTATTTTTACACTCAGCTAGACAAAATATTTGCTTATGACATTATTCTCAATAGTTAGTTGATCACATTTGATCACAGTGAACTTTTTAAACATCTAGAATTTCTTATAAGTTATTTTTAAACTTTTGTAAATAGTGTGTGGATATGCAACCTCAACTGTCGAAAAATCATCATTTATCTCTTAAAAATACAAACATTACGATATAAATATTTTACTCTCCATTTCATTATATGTAAGCAATTAGAATGCATAAGAATATTTAAATAAATCTAGTTTTAAGAACTTTTAATATGCCAGACGGAGTTGTACCGAAAAACAAAAGAGTTGTTTTGGGGTTATTCCTCATTGCTTCATTAAAACATTTTTAAACAGTATTATTTCTTATATCATGAAACAATATCCCTATTATTTATTTAAGCTGGAAACAAAAATTGTATGCCGGCAGCATCAAAATAATTAGTTTTAAATTATGCTACAAATGTAGTATAAATATTAAATCAGATGCAATGGAATGTGAAATTGGTCATATATTATTTCACTGGCGTTGTAGTATGGTGATATAATTATTTGGTATATTTTTTAAAATTTAAGTGAAGTATTCTAGGTACTTTTTTTAATATTTCTCGACAAGCATACAAAAACAATGGTTTCATAAATTATTTTCCTCTGCCTAATAAATATGCACATTAGCTTATTTGAACATATCGGTAGGTATTCTGAATACAGTTTATGTAAAAATATTAATTAAGAATATTACTTCGACATCTTTAAGTTCAATTTTTGAAATGTATGCATTGTCAGTGAAACAAGGATAATACCGCTTAAAAAAATTTGACTATGCAAAAATAAACAAAAACGATAAATGTAAATGGTTTATGGTATTTAATATGTTTGTAGCACATTTTTTGAGTACTATTCTACCTCATTGTTGTTATAACGTTATAGTGATAAGGAATTACTCGTTTTTTTAAATAGGCGGAATAGCCCCGAGCTGATGTTATTTTGCCAAAATTTTTATATCAGTGAAATCGGTTAATATACTAGGTTATAAACCTATAAATTTTACCATTTCAAGCGCATATAACAATAAAAACCACATAAAAATAAATGCGTAGGATAAAAAATATATATAAAATACCAATTAACAACAAACCATAGATATACCAGGCGGCATAACCCCGTTTGACGGTAGTACCATAAGGTAAAAAAATCAAAGCTAACATTTTTCTATACTTACGTTTTTAAAACAAAAGATGATTTTTTTAAATGATAAATGATTGAGGGAAAAGAAAGGTTACAGTAACTTCCATTTTTTTTGTTCAAAAAAGATTTTTATATCGTCTGCGGAAAGGAAAAAAGGACGTAACCCACATACAAAAATTATTGTGTACAGCCCACACAAAACGTGGATTAAATTGTATACATTGTGATTATCGAAAAATAATAGTTTGAAAAAACGGAGGGATACATCGTTTGGTCTTTCTACAGTCTATATATTATATATATGTAAGTAAATATAGTGTGTTAGCACGTTTTGTGTGAGTAATACACAATATTTTTCGTGTGGGTTACGTCCTTTTTTCGTTGTAAGGTCGATATGAAAAATATAATTCATGTTTTTGTGTTTTATAAAACGATAATAATGTGTGCAACATTCTGTAAAGAAAACATAGTTTTTTATTCAGCGTGTAAAAGAACACCTAAATATTTTTTAAATGTGTACTCATAAATATTAAATTAATATTTCCATGTAATAAATATTTTTCAGAAGTGTTAATATTTTTAAATTTTAGATGTGTACCACAAATAGGTCATTAGACATACCAGTACCACTTGCAAAATAGTTGTGTACTTTCTTTAGTCCAGTTATTGTAGTGAGCATAATATTTAGACGAAATGGACAGTGGATTATTTCGCATGTGTCGTATTTATGCTAGTTTTATCGAAACATTTTATGTTTACATTCAGTTAAGATTCGCATTATCCAAGGTTGTCGTGCTTTGCAATAACACAGTTTGAGAGAAAAACCTACAATCTACATAATCAGCTGTCAACGAGATAGATCATCTGTGTCTGTAAATACAAAGCCAAACACGAAAATAACACGTTCCGACGTCAGATTTTCACAAAAACGGACATCCGACGGAGACGAGAGCACCGTCGGTGACGGTTCGCGGTGCCGACTGTTTCCGCACGATGAAATCTGAACAATAACCTAAAGATTCGGAGCGAGAGTTTTGAACGTCATGGCCTGATCGCGAGCGGACGCCTTTCGCGATCGAAGACTCACGCTCGTGACTGAGGATGTCCGGATCGACCCCTCCGCCTGACAAAAACGTGAGCCCCATCAGACACAATGAGAAACCTTGGGACCAGTGGGCTGCGGAAATCGGGCGCGCGTCCCCTCTGCGGGACGACGACCCGGGGCCGGATTCGACGAAGGGGACGCCCGGCAGGCGCCCGAGTGACTCGCCTCGCAAGAGGCAAGAGAGGACGGGACCCGGCCGATGCGGGGTCACCCGTCTCAGGAGGGGCTCCATGAACTTGTACGGCCAGTTTCCTAACGCGGATTTACTGAACGCGGCTGTGTGCCACATGTGCGGAATGACCGTGAAGTGCAGTGCTGCTCATAGACATCTCTCGGAGTATCACTCTTCGGGCTCCACTCCTATTTTGCCCCCGCCACCACCCGCTCCAACTGTCAAACTTAAATCGTCGCATTCGAAGAGTAAGTGTAAAAAGGAACTCCCACCTCCTGCGCCCTTACCAGAACCCGAAAGACCGGTCCTTCCCGCTGTTCCTGCGTTCCCGGAGGAGTTACGGCCTCCTGCTTCTGCCGTCGCCCCAGTTCCTGTGGCGGCGCGTCGCGAAGTCGAGCCGGACCGCTTCCCTGATGTGGAGACGACTCCATCACTCCGGAGTGGAGAAGTCGAGGTCTCAGTGGGAGATGACGACCCACCCGTTGTCAGCATACGGGAGAGCGCGGACCTGCCTCTCGGGGATGGCCTCGCTGACGACATCATGGAGATCATGAATTCGGAAGGAATCCGAAGTATAGAGGATCTACCCGATGCGGCTGCGTGGAAAAATCTCATGCAAGATTTTGGCGCAGTACGTGAGATCGATCTCCGGAGTGCTGCTCCTGTTGCGGAACCGTTACCTGCCCCTAATCCAGTATATTCACTCGGTGGAGAAAGTGCTGCAGTACGATTTGTGGCACCCGCTGAGCCGGCAGCTGTTGACCGACGAAGGAGCCCATTCCCGGCTCCAAATGCCATCAGCGCTCCAGTCAAACCCAGGTCAGGAACGTCTGGAAAGTCTTCTAGACCCAAGCACCCTGCCCGAGAGTATGATCCCAACCGTCACTGCGGCGTGCCTTCCGGGGAGAGCCGAAATCCTTGCACCCGCTCTCTCACCTGTAAGTCTCACGCACTCTCTCTCAGGAGACAGGTAGAAGGCAGGGCGAAGCCGTTCGATGCCCTTCTGGCAGAGCATCGGGCGTCAAAGCCAACGGCTCAGGCTGCGCTCCCTCAAATGCCAGCCCCTTGTCGGCCGATAATTCTTCCTGTTCCTGCACCTGATCCCCCTCCTCCTCCTATTAGAATGCCAATGGAACCGTCGTTTGCTGCCCTGAGTCCCGACAGGCCAGCGGTAGACTATTTCTCGGCAGTCGTCTCTGTCCCGGGCGATCCTCCCGCGGCGATCATTCCGGAAGAACCGGATCTCATCTCTCTCCTACCTCTGGAAGTGGCAGAAGCGTTAGTGGCGCCAACCGTGCCTCTGCCTTCCCCTCCGCGCCCGCCTGAACCTCGGCCCCAGCACGTATACTGGTATCCTACGGAACCGCGTCCACTGGCGGCGTGCGGCTTTTCGGCTTGCCGTATGGGCGGAGCGCTTTTCCTCGGAAGGCGGCTCGCCACGGTGCGGAGTGATCTGAAAGCTGCGCTCTCACGGTCCCGGTCTGACGACCCCGGCAATGACTACTTCAATTTTACTCAGAATTCCGTTCCTTCTGTGACTAAAAATGTTCACGCCAACAGTTCTGCAAAGACTGCCGCGCCCCAAGTTAGAAAGTTGGTGATGTCGTGTCCTACCTTCTCAGGGTCAGGGGTGGACCGCGGTGCATATTATGGGCCCGGTAAACGGAACGGACATCTGTTTTCGGTGAAGCGGCCTCTCTTGGACGATTACGACAACGGAGAGGCCGAATGTTTGAGGGGGAACAGTGTGACTAAAGTGGCCAAGCGCGCTCCCCCTGGAGATATGATGGATTTAAATTTTATGTTTGATCCTCTGATGGCGGACGAAAAGTGTTAGTGTCCCGGTCAGCCCGGTGGCGTATTTATTTCTGTGTATAAATCGAACTATATTTAGGTTTAACATAAAAAAGTGTGAGGGAAATCGACCATGTCGGTGTTACCTTCTTTTTCTTTGTGAAAATTCGACTCTTATGCGATTTCTGTATTATTTTGTACATTGTTTGTAAGTTTTTTTTAACAAATTTCCGATGCGAATATCGGCCCTTGTCAATAAAATAGAATTTTCAAATGAAATCGCCTTTAATTATTTCAAGCCAGAATGCTGGCTTCAAAGAATGTGATTTTGTTTTGGTATGTACGAAGGACATTAATTATAGACAGAATGGACAATTACTTTGTAGGACTCCATTATAATATGATAAAATTCACAAGATTCATCTAATGTAGTTGACAGCTATTTCAGTATTATGCAGATCCTCTGAATTAGTAAAGTTATCAGCTTTTATTTAAAAAATTATTAACAATATTGGATAATTCTTCTATCCCCAATTACATAGTTATTTTTAACCTTGTTAGACAAATTATATGCTTGGGTTTCCTTTTCAAAATCATGCTGCCAAAATTTTTTACATTAATTAAGTGCTTTTACTTCACTGCTCATCAATCAATAAATCACGAAACAATGGATAGTTTCCACCCAAGCATTTATATACATATATTTAAAATTACGACTGCTCTGAATGTGGTATTTATTATGGCAGCTCCCAATGAACATTTTGACTTAAAGATTTCCAAGAAAACTGATTACTGTTCAGTCGCTCAACGACTCTTTTTTGAAGAGATCAATGATAGAGATATGAAATTAAGATAGGACAAATAATTAACTAATCCCTATATCCCATTTTAATGATCCGATGGAATGTGGACACCAAAGGCATCCATGCCATTTAGCACAAATCCACTAATTGGTTGAAAAAAATATTTACGGATATGTTTGTACTGAGATCTGAACCTATGGACACTGCAGCTGAAGAGCATGACGTTGAACACTCGTCTACAGACCCATCTGATGTGGAGTATAATAATTCACAATCAAGCATTTTCATAATTAGTGTTTATAAGACTCAACCTCCTCATCAGTGACGGTAAGGTTGAAAGAAATTTGTAATAAGCTTTGTGAAAATTTATTTTTCATATAAAAATAAAATTGATAACTTAATTGTTTCACTTCTTGTGTAGCCAAGTGTGACACGTGTTTTCTTTGAGAATAATCTCCAGACAAACTTGTGAGATTGTAAAAAAATCATTAAAATTTGCATGATTGTTGTCTAAATATGCCATTTCAAAAAAAATTAAATAAGCATCACACCTAGTCACACAACCAGTAGAATAACGAAATTATCCATTTTTATTAGTAATTGGCTCTCTATGCACCATTTTCAGAAGAGGATAGGTTTATGAAATAAAATACAAAACAATTATCATTCAGACCTAATAAGTATTCAACCTACAAAGTATCTGCTTTATAAAGGGTAACTAATAATCCGTCGGTAACAAGAGATTCGTTCAATTCCAATAAATTAAAAATGTGTAACATTTCTCAATGCACTTTAAAATAAATTTATCTTTAATAATTACATTTCTGCATAGTAATAAATATTGAATGAGTGGGTCTTTGTTAATAATCATATATCCTTTGATTCAGTTATGTTTATAAACATTTCTCACTTTGTTTATATTTAAGACACATTTTAGTAAATGAGCACATACATTGAATCATAATATATATTCTGGTCTTACGAAGCTAAATCGAAAAAAAAACCATTTCATTTAAAAATTATGACTTTCTCGAATTTGAAGGCAACATTATAAGCATAGGCGTAATAAGGACCAGACGATTACAACTGACATAGTTGTAATTTTAAACTTCGATTCTGTTTTATATTTTGAGAACCGTTTTTGTATCCACACCTAAATCACAATGAAATTACCATTGTGAGATATTCGCAATATAATAAAAAAAATGGTGGAATGTGAACTACATATATTTTTTTACCTGTTGAAAATATATACATACTTACATTCAGCTTACTGCTAAGAGCTGTTTAGTGGTTCAGAAGGTAATGGTTTCATGTCCTTCTCTTTTGTTGGCGCTACAATGCATACTTGGCCACCTCAATTATTCTTATCATTAATGGTGAGTTTTTCAATTTAAGATTTTGAGAACAGGTGTTTGTGTTCTTTTCTTCTCAATGACCTAGTTAAAAAAAAAATATTGAATCCATCCACTAGCGATTTAAATATTCTAAGATATCTGGCCCATTGGCCATTTTTAATGTGTCTAATTTTTTTTAATTACATACCATCCACTCAGAATGTTGAGCAAATGGTCTACTAATGGAGTTAAGGCAAGAGCAGGGGTGAAGAACCTGCGGTTTGGGGTCTCAAGTGCACCATGTTGACTGAAATAACAAGCTTGCTATGCTAGAATAATCTATGTGGCTTCAACACTACATTCATATATTTATGTATGTGTTCAAAACAATGGGATGGACAACAGAACTCGTAGAAAATGTGATTGGTTAAAATCTAATTCATTCTTAACCCCACCTTTATCCTCTGAAAAGAGAGGTTGAGTGACTGACTTACAAGTTCCTGTTAAAACACTACCTGTTGAAATTTTCTCATAGGGGCGATATGCTCTTTCTTTGCTACATTTTTGAGTAATTCATTCGAACAATGATTAAAAGTATAGTAATTTAATTTGATATATACTTAGTGTTCATCAAATCGGGCCTGTAGACAAATGACATTGAATGTTTATGATTTTATTAATGCAGTCCCCACCACTTCAAATTCTTACTGTCGCCTCTGATGAGAATAAATTATATGTACTTGATCAAATTCAGTTCAATGAGAGAACAACATCATGGAGGATAGAAGGGATGGCAGTCAATGACTGTAGAGAGCTCAGCACTGCTGTTAAGTTGACCATGGACCTAAATCGACAGTGGCTAAAACCCGTGTAAAAATATTCTAAGCTGCACATTTTCCTGCTACAATATTTCCAATTAACTTTATTGGTACATAATTGCCATTACCTCAGCATATAAAAGTATAAACGTTTGGAGCCCAAACAGTTGACCCACATTAAATTCTGAAAATATCTTGGTGCATACTTTTGACAAAGGATAAAATCTAACATTTTGTTGCAACTGTGATAGCAACTCCTACTTATAGCGTAGCATTCATAATAAATGGCCACCTATTAGACTCTTTTCTGGATAGATAGGGTCGTTTTCATTCTATAGAGATTTAGATGTTTTTTTTTTTGGAGAATTCAAAGATTTCAATGTTTTATTAAATCTGCCAACAACAAACATGTGATAACATTAGGTTACTATAATATTTACACAATATTTCATGAAAATTTTTACAAGAAATGATCACAGAATATAATGACAGCCATTTTGACAATTTCATCTTTTTTTTACTCTTGTATGCTGTCAAATTCTTTCATATTGTCAAAGCAAAAAAAGTGGAACAAGAGTATGTAGGGTAATATTGTTTATTAATAAATTATTGATTTTATTTCTTAATCTTGACCCTCATCTTGGCTTTTGATATTCTGCCAGCCGCTGCACCTTTCTGAGCACCTTTCATTATGTTATTGAACTGTCCTGCATTCTTCATTTTTTTCCTATAAAGAGAGTAACATAATAAAATTAGTCTCCATTTTGGTGTTTCCATTTCAAAAAAGACAGGTGTCATGGGATTAATATAAAAGGTATTATGCTACACCTGTCATTGATACTTATCTCTTTATGACACTTATCATACCAACAAGTATAATGTGTTTAATATTCTTGTCATTTCAATCATGACATAATGGATGACTTTTATTTATCGTATGCTTACTATTTTAATGCTATATTTTTTAGCAATGAAGCCATTAAATTATTATCAAGATGAATTTGAGACAAGTTGTGGATGTTGAGTTAAATTTTGGTGTTTGAATGGTATGGAATATTTGAGCTTTCATGGGAGCCATCAATGAGTCAACCTAATGTCACCTTTCCATTTGTATTCAAATAAAATATTTTAAAACTGTAAAGTAATGTTGGGGAGCACATTGATTCAAAAGGAAATGTATAATCTTTTCTTGGTTGTAAACCAATACTTTAAACACACTATTCAGAGGGTATGTATATTAAAAGGTGGCTTATCACTCTGTGGCTCAGAGATTCAGACGTGGGTAGGCTAGTTGAAAATATTAAACAACAAAGGGATATATTATATAAATTTATAATCAACTCAAAAACCTGTAAATTTTCCCTAGTTCTGCAACATTCTCTATATTGTGAAGTTTTTTGCGTTTCTAATGTTGATCGCATGAAAAAAATACTGCACACAAATGGTATTTACAATTGATTAAATACATACCGTCTGTTTAGAGAACTTCTGGCTAAGGGTAGATACGCATATGGATCCGGTTGACCCTTCTTTTTCATATCGCCCTTTGCTTTCTTTGTTTTGTATTCTGATCCAGTACCTGATTTAACAGATGCGGCAACATTCCTGAAAAAATATTATCATATAGGTAAAGTGTGTCATTCTGGTTGAATTGAATATTTCGTCCGCTGAATGCAGAACTAGGCTATGCCACTTATAGGGACTTAGCTTTCAATGTGTGTAACTAGTTTTGCATCCAACCGACGATTAAACATAAAAAACTTGGATTATTGAGATTTTGTACACTTCCATGTATTTTGTCACTAACGACCCGGGTTTCGCCTTTCGGCATCTTCAGGCATTCGAGCACACGAATGGACTCGAACTGAGAGACAGTAAACAGTGTCTAACGTTTATATAGAAGATACAAATGCGACAAATATTATTTACGAGGTAAGATATTATACGTCTGAGAGCCACACTGATACCTGAGTTAAAATTTCGGGAATCTCAGTAATCCTTATTTTGTAAACACCATATTAACAGAGTGGCGAATTACCGCTTTTCAACTTCTTTTAGAAATACCAGTGATTTTACAATTATAATAGTATTGTTTGTTTTGACGGGATGTAATTCGACGAATGGGTAAATTTAGTGACATTTAGTGACATCTGTTAGGTGTTTCAACGTATCGGATATAATAGCGGAGAATTAGGAAGGTTCAGCTGCTCATTCAAAATCGGCAAGGAATTTAACTGGGCTCTATTAATTTCCAAAATTTCTTGATAAAATAATTTATGATCCCCCATGTTTTTATGCAACAGTTTAACCCCATCATCCGCATTAAACGTATGGTTCTCCATTAGCAAGTGATTTGCGAATGTCGAAGTTTCTTTTTTTAATCTAAAGGCAGCTAAATGTTCTGATGCCCTTATATCTAATGTACGTGTGGTTTTACCCACATAGAAATGTTGGCAATCATTGCATTGTAATTTATAAATACCAGATTTGTTCTTAAAGTTTACTCTATCTTTATTGTTAATAAGTAATTTGCCTAGAGAGTTTTTGCAATAGAACGCCGGTCTAACACTATCAGCGAGTTGTTTTTTAATTTTAAAGCTTGTGCAACCTAAATAACTAATTCTATGCCAGATTCTAGGGTGGTCTATGTCTTTAAACAAGTTCCCGAAATATAGCATCTTTTCTGCTAATTTACGTTGTTTTTTTGATACAAGACTATCTATAAGAGACGCCTCATAATTTACGCCGATTAAACATAAGCTTATGGATACTATTAGGAATACATTCCATCCAAAATAGCCGTGCTAAAAAAGATTGAGTGAATATATAAATAAATGAAAGATTGCTCCCATTACATTGGACCAGCTGAAAATAAAGATATGTCCACTTTGTAACATTAGTAGTAAACAATGTGTTTGTGCTTCACGCAATTTTTTTTAGTTTTAGGCTTAATTATATTTTCCATCATATTTTATTTCCAATTAGTAAAAGTATTATTAAGTAAGTAAAAGCCAATCAAGCACTTATTGCAATAAATATGAGCGAAATAAAATTGGACGTTTCAGAATTCGATGGGAACTATTAAACATATTAGATTCTTCTTGGTATGCTTTTGTCATGATCTTAACATGTATTCTTTTTTGATTTTTATGTTTTTTTTAACACGTTGCAGTTAACTTCAAAGTTGAATTCTTGACAATTTACCAATATTAATTTAGTTTTGAATATCACTGTATAAAATGTTTACCTATGAATTCCTTTTCCGCCGGTTTTGTACTTCGATAAGGGTTGAGATCCTTTAGATGTGGCGATACTGAATCCGGTTTTTCCGCTTTTATTGCTGCGTGTGTCGTCAAACTTTCGTTTCTTTCCAGCGGTGAGTGGCATTGTCTCAGCATCAGATCCATTATCTGATTCATCATCTGAAATGGAGACAAAATGATAAAATGCTACTGCAGCAGCGTTTCCCAAATGGAGTTGCACGAAGTCAAATTAAAGGGGAAGTATTAAGGGGCGATTAAGCTATGATTTTGGCCTAAAATACTTACTACCAAAATTAATTAACAGCTTAATGGCCGCATGTTTTTTTATTAAATTTCACCTGGCGGCAGTCCGATTTTGCAAAAAAATTCGCAAAAAACTGTTATTTCACTAAATTCACTATAATTAGTAAACCAATAGATATCTTAAACAAATTTGATTTGATGGCTTTCAGATACTTCGCCGCATAAACCAATGCCATTTGGGCACTGGTTATATATCTGTGGGTTGCATACTTATGTGTAGTGAAAAAAACTTAAATCTACTAAAAGGTCATTTTTTTAAATATGTAAAATCTTGCAGATGTTACAGGTCCCCCTGGACAGGACACGGTTATCATAATGACTCAAGCACCATAAAAAATGCCATATGGCCCATTCAATAAACCACTGCGCAACGTGTAAATAATAATAACCAATACTACGAGAGTGAGAAAAAGTAAACGTGTAGCATTCTAGGGGTAGTTTTACAAAATTATTCAATACAAATAATAGTTAAATTTTTGTTAAATAATGCGTTGATGTTTATACCACCATCTCTCGTTGACATTTAAAATCAAACTAGATTATAACCCAGTACATTTTTAATAGAATGGAATGTATGACGTAGGACTCGTATACGAGTCCACGGACAGCAACCAAAGTTCTTCAAGGACTCAAATATGAGTCTGCGGCCATTAAACTGTTAAGAGAAAAACCTTATTACTTTATCTTCCGATAGACTTGCATCATGGTGTAAGGTGAGCTGGATAAAAAATGTCAGTCGCCATTTTTGCATTTGTTGACATCATTCTGTGCTTATTGAATTACGATTTACTATGTTAACAACATTGTTTTAGGACAATAAAAATTATTTCGTCAAAGTGATGTTACATATTTTACAAAAATAACGATGCAGCTCACCTTTACTTCTTACACCATGGACTCGTATCTATTCAGGACGGCTACACATATTCAAAGGTCAAGAAATATGACAAAATCTGTGGTACCCTTCTCATTATGAATTGTAATATTTTTTCACCGGCATTGCGTATTTTTAAATGAAAGATTAAATATATTTCAAGGTCTTTGGTCTGATTATACAACATATGAAAGGGTTTTTTTTTTAAAACCATATCCGCTCCCTATTCGGAGCATATGGCCATCTCGCAGTTCCTCCAAGCTTCTCTGTCTCCCGCCAGCCTCCTCGCCTCCTCCCAGATCATCCCATAGCTCCGCCGAATACATCCTATGGATGGTCATCAGCGGCCTTCCAGGGCGACGGAACCCACCTGGTTGGTAGAAGAGACAGGCAGGATTCAGGTTCCCCTGGGGCATCCGCAGCACGTGCCTAAGCCAGGTCCATCGTCACTTTTTTATTTTGGACGTAATAAGAGGTTGGTCCGTCCGCTCTCTTACCTCCGAGTTCCTGACAAAATCAAACCACCGTACCCCTAGTATTCGCCGCAAACATCTGTTTTCAAAGCACAGTATACGGTTACCCTGTGCCTTGCTGAGGTGCCATGACTCGCAACCGTAAAGCAACACTGTCAGGATGCATGCGTTGAAAGGGTTCCACGACTAAACATGACTGAGAAACTCTACCCTAGTCTAGTGTATAATGAAATCTTGCAGAATATACCCAAGCCCAATATCATTAAATTACCTGAGTCATCTGAATTGCGACTTCGTTTCTTTGCATTATCGTCATCGCTGTCTGAGTCATTTTTAAAATTAAGAATAAGTTTCCCGTCGTGTGATTTTTTAATCTCGCGAACTTTCTTCTTGGATTTGTCTAATATGTCGCCATTTTCTCCAGTTCCTCTGCCAGGTTTAGTTGCTGAAAAAATTGATAAGTGGTTGAGTATACAAAAAATAATTGACTTTTCGTCTTTAAAGCAAGGAGAGTTATACGTCAATAAAGAGAGTCTGATACACCTTTGATGGAGGACATGCACCGATTTATTAGGGCTTCCAATTAACCCAATGTAACTTTTTCAACTTTAACATTAGCAGTGACCACTTTTAAGGTGTATACTTGTCAATTCTTGGTGGAAAGGCATTATATTTTAAAAATAAAACACAATTTGTTTGTACTACTTCCACATGTTTATAATTAATATTCAGTTGATAACGCTCGTGATGAGCGAACTCGGTCCTGATCATTATAAAGATGTGGAAGTAGTACAAACAAATTGTGTTTTATTTTAAAAATATTAGTAGACATCTGTGGGCAAGTGTTGATAGCAGAAAACAAGAGTCAAATATATATAGTGGGAGTAAAGAGAATTTCTCTATGCATATTAAATCAAACCTCTGCACTCGATTTTTTCATGGCTGGAAAATGTATTTTTTCCATTAATTGATAAATTCAATATTTTACTTTTTAACCCATTGTATTTGAGGGTGCCTTTTCTTAATTTAGGAGCTTGGTGGAAGAAAAACTCAAATGCCTTTAAGTGGTTTTTCCGATTATGTTGTATTTAGCATTTAAGTTGGGGCACGTCACAAGTTGTTCTTCTATCTAAGATTATGCGGCCATTTTGGTGGTATTATAACCAGGGACGGCTCTTGTAAAGGAGCAAAGGGTGCAATGCACTCCAATAAGTTCCATCAAAATATTCCATTAATAAACGATATTCAAATATAATAATTATACCAATTCACTAATTTTAAAATTTCCTCGTGTTTCCCATAGGAAAATATTGCAGGAAACGATGATCAATAAACACGACCAGCAAACGTATTCTGCGTCGATTCAGAATACGCATGAAAGTCGGTCGATGACGCGGTAAGTCGGTCGATGACGCGTTAGGAGCATAAATTCTTTTGCACTCCTTAGACGTCTGAAATGTTCCATGTATTTTGACATATTTGTGACGTTGCAACAGTATGAACTACGCGAAGGGGGGATTTTGTATGGACTGTTTTTGAGCATTGATCTCCCTGGCGGAAATTCCCGAACGTAACCGAAAGCGACTTGACGTTTGCGTTTACAAGCCTGTAACAGTCATTTGTAAGAATGAAAAAGAGCAGTGGAACAAGCGTAGTAAGCTCATTTAATTTCAATATGATTCTTTAACTATACGCTCTTCAATAAGAATAATATTTACCTACCATTATAACTTTTGGAGTGATGAATACAATTTATAAAATTATAACTATGATCGTGTATAATACCGAGTGGATATAATTGAATATTTAAAATAGGATAGTTTCAAGTTTTTTACCTGGCTGGCCTTACCTATTCCATAATATTCAACTGTGTATTTGGTTCAGTTTCGTAATACACCTTCCTCTAATATTTTTTAAATTCTTCAATATTGAATTCTACAAATTACTTTCCCCAAAAATACTTAAGCGAAAAATTTCCGGTTTAATACAGAATTATTCCAATTGCAGACATTAATACGGTAACCTTAACATACGATTTCATGGAGGAATTTAAACTTAAATTGAACTAACTGTCTTATACAGCAGAGAAGATTTTTACGATGTTGTTGGAGCCCTGTCTATACTTCAACTCTTCACGAATAAAAAATACATGTAGTATTTAGCTAAACCGTTAAGCCATTACAAATAATTTATACAATATCGATGACTTCCGTCGAAAGTGAGTGTTACTTCTAAAATTTAAAAAGGATCAATTCATTTTGAGAAATACCACGACTAAAGACAGACAAGGTTTCCCAAACTATCATCCGCGACAACCTGGAATGGTTGTATATGCTGCTAGGGCTGCAACAAATTTAGACGTACTCAAATTCATATTGATATTTCCTACCAAAAAAAAAAAAAAAGGTGGTCCGTCGAAATTAATCCGCAGGAAAGGTTTGGGATACCGTGGTGAAGAGAAACAGTTGATATCGCCAATATCAGACTTATATTTTCGTATATGTCTAATAGTACTTTCAAAATCCAATATGTGGAGGATGGATTTCTTACATAAATATGTGAATCTTTTTTTGCACTCCCTAATATTCCTGTCACCGGCCGCCACTGATTATAACCTCTATTATATTTGTCAGATTGTTTTTGTAAAAGCAGAAAGTTTTTAAATATAAACATACATCATACAATACCAAAAAAAATAATAGCAGACTTAAATACTATAAATTATGAATGATGTTCTCTCCCTTATATGCCTCCTTAGACTAGAAAGTGTCAAATGGCTTATTAATGGTCTCTAAAACGAATGAATGTAAGAAATACATGCATTTTAAATTTTACTAAATACTTTTTGTTAAAATTTTTCATTTATTATTCCTTCTTCTTACTATATATAATAATGGACAAATATTATATCAAAAACACTTATATGTGAACGTATCCTATAGTAAGAGAATGTTTTGAAATGTTCAACACTGAATATCTCAGAACACTCTTTCGGGGGTTGAGTGGTTCTTTCATCAAGCTCCTCAATTCTTTAGCCATTATCAAAGTGCTCTCCTTTTTTAGTGACAATGTTGTTGGGAATTATAAATCAATATTAAAGCTTTATAGCATACCTGTAATATGTCTGGCAGATGTTGGATCCATCAAATCCATAATATTATCGGCGTCCTCTCGTATCCACGTTTGGTTTTTCTTTTTATTAAGCTTGGTTCCTTTCGTTCTGACATTTTCATTTTCATCGTCCAAGTCGAGTTCTGAATCCGAATCTTTAAGAATCTCTTCCAGCGTCATTGAAGATCCTTTGACGTGAATCTCATTGTCGGAATCATCGTCTTGAGACTTCTGGGATTTTCTCAGTTCTCGTTGGCGTTTTTTCCGTGAATCCATTTTCCTCATATACCTAGCAACAATAATAGAAATTATCGAATTTGTTTTGAAATTTACAACTGGGTCAAAGAGTGGTCATATGTGTAAGTCGTTGCAAATCAATAGCTTTATGCCAAGAAGTAGGCAGTGCTATTTCGTAAGTTAATATGTGAAAGCAAAATCAATCGAAACCTTCATCCACTTTTCCTTTAAATTTCAGTTTTTTTTATCAGCTGTTATGTAATTTCTAAGTTTCACTGTACAACGAATAATCTTAATAAAACGATTTTGAATTCACCTGAGTTTTCTCTGCATGCCTTCATCGGATACAGGAATCATTTTTCCGACCGTGTCGGCTCCATATTCACGCATGAGACGCGTCAGGAGGTTTCCCAGCTCGGTTCTGGCATGCCGTTTACAATCGTCGGACATTTCTGCGATAGATCGGAATATCACGGGGAGACTGCCGGCCACGAGAGGCGACGGTAATGATTTCGTATAGACCTAAGCATAAAGAAAGACATAAATCAAAGGATATGAAACAGCAATGAAAACATTCTAAGTGGAACACTTCTGTATTTTAGATTAATAAAGCAATTTGACAACCCAAATGTCTTGTAGACTTCTTTCGACATTTAAATATGGATCTATATCAGTGTAAGAATCAAATTCTTCATAGACATCTAAAAACAAAATCATAGGACAAGAAAGGAATACTCAACAAAGTTTCAATATGAATAATTTTTACAAGCAAATATGTGGTTGTAATTCTTTTTCTTCTTTGATTTACGATTTGTGCGATCCTCTTATAACTGTTGCTCATCACTATTCTGGATGATGTAGCATCGCGATGAAGCAACAGGATTGCAAGATAACAGAGCAGGATTGTTGTAAATAGAGTAAGAATGTTAATAAGCCATTTAATGATGGTGACCATCGTGTTTAGTGATGAAAAAACATTCAAAAAATCAAATTGCTGAACTAATTACCTTGAAAAAAGCAATGCATGAAGACACGACTTGTCTGTCGGCAGTTTTAATCATTTGGCAAATGTTCTCCATGATCCTTTGAAGGTTTTCAATTCCTAGAGCTGCGGAGAAGTTGTAAGTGGCAGATGCTAAGCACCAGATGGTAGCTGTGATGATAGTGGGCGATCCCTGGAGCCCCGTCTCAAGCATGGCGGTGAAGTGGTCCAGGCCATTGTTCTTGGTCTGCAGCGTTTCACCGATTGTGTTGATCAGATCGAACGCGCACTGCCTGCACTTGGAGTTGATGTCTTTTGTGCAAATCACAGCTTCTGGAAGGGCACTCTTGATCAGTTTGCTGTCTTGGTCTAGGTGGGGTTGAGATTTGATCAAGTAATCTATGCATCTGGAAAAGACATTAAAGCATTAGGCATATCATTAACAAGTTCCAAAATGAGTTCAGAAAGATTAACATTGATTAACGATCACCTTACACAATTTTGTGATCAATCAATTTTTGGCACAAACGTGATCATTGATCAACAGGAATGAACCCAACTTTGTTTGCATAAAGTGGCTAGGAAGCTAGGATACCAGAGAAACTCTAGTAGTCAGTAGCTTCCCAACAGTGAAGTTTGAATGAAGAGATAGGCTATATATATATTTTCAAGAACGCAGTACATGTGCCTTTTAATATAAGACAGAGGTGCCATCTAATATTTACAGTGAAAAGATGGCAAATCAAATAATATTATTAAAACTAGATAGCGACATCTATATGAAATCATCGCACGCTATAATGTTGGTTTGTTTTTATTAATGTGACAGTTTTCTTAACATATTTCATTTATATACTATTATTAAAAGGTGTTGAATGGAATTTTCTACTGCCATAGCTGCATCGAATTACTATATGCCATGACTGAAAAGATGACGAACATCGATTGAAAAATCAATTTATATAACAATCTGTACTGGAATTTGAACCCCTGTGCACCGTCACCGAAGTGACGTCGACAACTCAGCTAAATGCCCAGCATATATATAATAAAAAAGATCTCTAACGATAATAGCATACATGATGATACGTACTTAAGTCTTGTTGCCTTACTGCTGTCCGCTGCTTTATTCAGAGACTGCACAAGCATCCTTTGTATTTTTTTCCTATTTTCAATCAAGAATGTTTGACAATTTGATTTTTCGGTCTTGAAAATCTCTTCCAAGATTCTGTACGCTTTCTTATGCTCCATATCAACCATTTTAATTCGGTCTTTCGTGGAAACCTTCTCCTCTTGCGCGTCGTCAGTCTCTATTCCCTCTTTTTTCTTCCCGTCTTTCTTGGATAATTTCTTGACTTCCTCACCGGTGTTTTCGCACAAGGGAAAGACCCACTTGTCGAAGAGATCCGATAGTTGCTCGACAGTTTGGTACAACACTAAAAGTCTGAGAACATCCAGCAGGCATTCTTTTTTGAAGTAATCATTCTGAACGGAGTCCAACTGTGATAGTGCGCTTTGGAAGACTTCTTCACGTAACGTGTCAGGAGTAATTGTGAGATATACCTAGAAAAATATACCATAAAGGTAAAGAACGATGATTGATTAAGATTTCAATAGGAATCGAATCACATATTTAAAACTTTTGAAATGAAAAATTAGTTAACGTAATATTCTGGTCCTGACAAAACACTATGTAATTTCATGTTTGTTTTCTTTTAATACAAAACGAAAATTGCTTAAAAAGAAAAATTATTCTACAAGAATTGCTTGTTATTCAGTCGCTCAAACTCTATTTTTACAGGGAGAATAATTATGACATAATGTCTTAGTACTAATGTAACTTTTTACTTTTATGAACAGAAATGCTATTTATATAGCAGTTTGCGTCATAAAATTTGAGTAAACTAAATAATACTGTTATAAACGAGGGAAATCTGAATGTTTTAATTACCTGCAGAGTTTCCAACGCTGCCAATCTCTGTCCTTCGGCGAATCCCCCTTTGACTGGAGTCATATAAACATTCAATAGCAAGGGCACGAAATTCTTCGCAAACCTGGCTAGCTCTTCTATATCTTCGGCATTTCCTGTCTCCACCGATGTATTGACCAGTTTTCGTAAGCCTTGCATAACAGAAGGCCTGAAGTCGGCGTTGTCTTTGAGAACGGTACCCAATATTCTGGCGAGATTCTTGAAGCTCTCTTTCACATCACTGGGGTTGTTGCAGAAGTTTGGAAGCAGCGCCCAGAATTGTCCGCACAGTAATTCGTATGTGTGGGCGTTGACTTCGTCTCCGGCAGTCGAAGCCGCCTTGGAACGGTTCCTGCATAGAGACGCGAGGTCTAAAATATCCTTAGCGAAGTATTTCAATGTCGAATTTTGTATTTTGTCCTTGAATACTGGCAACAGCCAACTTCGGTCCAAGTTAATACTTTCAGGGGAATCCCGCAGAGGAATGCACTGCAGAACGAAATCGGGACCCAGAGACTTGACAGCACATCCGACGGCATATTCCATTTCTTTCAATAAGGTAAAGTTGTGACTCTCTCTTCTCTCATTCAGATGGTTCAGGAGTGGAGTCAGAAGTAGTTTAACATGCTCGGTACCAATCTACAAAAGAAAAATAATTGTTATGTTATATAATTTAAGACATCGACTGAGGGTGCTTGATGGAATTTCAATATCAAATTTGGATTATTGAGATTTTGAAAACATCCATGTATTTTGTCACTAACGACCCGTGTTTCGCCTTTCGGCATCTTCAGGCATTCGAGCACACGAATGGACTCGCAGTTCGATTATTTCATGTTTATCTGTTTTTATGCATTTTAGTACAGAACAACTCTAATGAATCATATCCTCATTCATACTGGAGAGCAACCACATGTGTGTGATATTTGCAGTTGACCGTTCCGCCAAAAAGCCGCCATGTAGACACATATCAAGTTAGTTCACCTGAAGATCAAGCGGAACATCACGAAAAGACAGGGGAACAAAACTACAACTAAAAATGACGATAAAGTGTAACAAATTATTGTCGTCTTATCAATGATATTATATTATATACTAAAAATTACCAGGTGTCAAAATTCTTGGATGTGGCTTAGTTCTGCAGGAGAAATTATTTAATTACTTTATTAATCAACATTTATATTTGATTTTACTGTTAGTAATCTCTATTATATTAACTGTGCTGTTTTCAACTTTTAACATTATTATTAATTGGTGGACTATATTCTGTTGGTTGTTACGTGAGGTACGGTCCACTGTGATATTGCCAACTTTCGACATTAGCTTGCATCAAAATAGCGCTATAATAACGTCAACATCTAAATGTTAGTGCACAACAGCCAGATAAATCAATAAATATATATATTATAATATTCTGATTTATTTCTCTATGAAAGTGTGTGCTGATTTTTAAATTCATGAATAGACTGATTACACAATTTCTAATAGACAAATCATTTGGTGAAAAACCATGTTAATAATTATAAAAATACAAGTATTATCGGTGTTTATAAAAGAAAATTTGGATTATTGAGATTTTGTACACTTCCATGTATTTCGTCACTAACGACCCGGGTTTCGCCTTTCGGCATCTTCAGGCATTCGAGCACACAAATGGACTCGAACTGATCGTCAGATGCCGAAAGGCGAAACCCGGGTCGTTAGTGACAAAATACATGGAAGTGTACAAAATCCAAATTTGTTATGTCATATATGAGTCGTATAAGACATAACGTCGTATATTTGTCGAAATTGAACTAAGCTGCCACACTATTCCACCGGCCATAGTGAGCTGTCACACTATTTTAGAAATAAAATTTTGGTATCAAAATCATGTACATGTGGTATAACAACGTAAAAGAAAATGATGCTTGCTACCAAAATCAGCACGATTAACAGCTTTGGAAACAGAAAAACGGTTTGGTAAATCATACTTTCGACCAATCACAGAGTTACCATAAGTGAAGTCACAATATGGTCGCTCATACAAATTTAAAACATAAAAAAAACTCAAACTGTCGTCGTTGGCTATGGTTACAGATATCTCGGGTTCAATTTCTGGTGCGGACGATTTTCATAAATTGATCTTTCAATCGATTTATGGATTTTTGTTAGTAGTCCGAGTGTTTGTGATGTCCAAAACTCCTTCCCACCCAACCGATCCTCACGGGATGTAGCGAGAGCGATTGGTTAACCACTAGTCCTGTCATATCCTTGACTTTTATTGATTGAATTGATTTTTAAATTAATCCCCCAGGATAAAAATCACTGAATTAGTGCAGAGTTGATTGATCAATATATTTTAGTGTGCCAATTATTTTGATATTTTCAGCACGTCTCTTTTATCATTTTAAATATGTAGCACCATCCATAACGCCTGTGTTTTTTGTTCACTCGGTGAACAAATAGGTAAAGAGTATTATGATGCTACTGGCCTCGAAAATATTCTTAAATATTTCTCTAATATGCGACTACAAAAAGGGTTAGAAAGCACTGATCTAGATAGGTACAATTGTGACACATTATAAAAAGATACTCACCTCAAAACAAACAGCGATGGTTAATATGACGTGTCTTGTAGATTGGTTAAAGGGATTGTCGAGGCCGGCTTTGATTGACTTAAATATCGATTCCAAATTACTCCAATATTTCTTCGCCAATTCTTCAGTGGCACAAGCTGGCTTCACACAATCTAACAGAATAGCCTAAAAAACAAAGATAGCTCAGAATCAATATTCAAAAAGAATAATGAGGAATATTTTAACAGGGTGCTAAAGATATGGACGTAAACAATACATCACTCAAAAGTATGATGCACATTTCGAGACTCCCTACGTTGAGTACACTAACTGTATGTTTGTTGGTTGGTTTTGTACCAGTTGGTTAGATAAAAATGTTTATTAAAAGAAAGAATCTGTTATAAGATACACAGAAGAGACGTTTAATCTACAGTGCGAGATAACTCATACTGCATTTCCTCAATTATTATGTTTATTTCCTATTCTGGTGCCTCTGGAAAGTGTGGTGCGTCTTATAATCGATGGTGACAATGGCAGAAATAGTTTCAAGGAAAGATAGTGGAACACTCTTTGAAAAGAAATGACGCATCAATTATGTCTTTAATGGCACTATTGTGCAGGAATGTCTATTCTAATCTATCTAATTCAGAAGAATCACACTAATTCTAAAGAATTTTAAGACTCCGACGATACTACAGAACTTCTTCTGTAGTATCGTCGGAGTCTTAAAATTCTTTTTACATATTTAAACATATTCGATATAACTACCTTAAATTCTTTTTACTGTCATTGCATTAATAAGGTTTCAATGATGTTTTAATTATTGGTATATAAAAAGAAGGGTGCGACTTTGAGACTGAGAAAATAGAGAGCCATCTTCGTCCATACTCATCAAAGTGAATATTTACCTTCAGAGAGTTGGACGAGGCCGATGTGATCTCCATTTGATCGGACAGCCAAAGTTCAGATACACAGTTATGCACAAAACCAGGAAGCGAAACCATGCAAGTGTTTAAATCCAAGCTGTAAGAAAAAAAGTTTTATAAGTTTTCAATTTTGTTTTCCTAATCCTCAATTATTGTAAAATTGAGCTTCGGCTTATCGTCAGCCGATTCTTGCTTTGTAATGCGGATCACTCCTGCGTTACCGGGACAGATACGAAAGGAATAAGTCCAGTTAATTAACATTATCAAATCAAATGAAAAAATGGAATGGTATTTTTTTCGCTGTATATCAAGGGAATGTGATGCATTCAGGTACAATAGTAAACCAATTCCTCAAGTAATTGAACTCATCATACCTGGCTAAGCAGACGAAAGCCTGCTGCATGACAGTTACCCAAGCCAAGGTCTGGCGGGAGTCTCCCATTCCCGGCCTGTAGGCGGTGAGCGCTCGAATGAGCTGGACTGCTAGGGCCGAAGTAAGGTGAGACGATTCTCCGATGCTGGTAAACAATGAATGCAGGGTCCTCAGGCACCACGTTTTCACCACAATGTCATTTTGAGTCATTAGAGAGAGTATTGATTCACACGATGCCTAAAAATCGTAATTTATGACTTAATATGAAATGATGAATGGAAAGAATGGTCAATATTTCATTTTACACTTATTTCTATTGTGCACAGTACAATGTCTATACATGCAGAAAAATGTTAGATGTATTGAGCTTTATTGTCAAGCCGAGGCTACATGGCCTCATATCTTCTACATCTGTTATACTAGCAGAATTAATTTAGTGCTGGAGACATTATAGTCTGCAGCCAGCAGTCCCTTATAACATCCTAAATTGAAAGCAGTGATGCATTTGGTTTGGACACGTGTTGCTCATCACTATATTTGTGTATAAAGTAATACATATAATACTCTATGAAAATCAATATAGCGTACCTTAATATATTCCTTGCTAAATAGGGCGATGACTTCTTTAAGCAATGTGAGTATATGAAGAACTGTTGTTTGACTAGATAGTAATACTTCACCTTTCATTTGAGATATGCACATTGTGGCAACTCTGTTGGAGGCTGGATGCATTTTAGGTGCCTGTTTAAATAAAAATGAAGCAATTAAGTACTATAAACCCTTTATTTAAGTCTATCATCTTTTACCAGGCTCGTAATTTCGATTAAATAATGATTATTTCTTCATTAATTGATATCAAATTTGATTAAATATTTAACCACAATAACGTCGTTTAATTACCTTGTTTTGCAGGTCCTCAGAAGGCAACATGAAACAACTTCCTCTCAATATGGAACAGATAGCGTGCTGGGCAGCTTTGCGAACCTGTTAAATATCAATAATCCAGTTTTTATGACAATGTATGTACTATTTAAATAGATGAAAACGAGAAAAAGATAATGATAGGTAAGCTAATAATACTAATTCAATACATAGTAATGTCTAATTTCAATATTATATTCATAATGTAAAGCAATAGTTTGCACCAGCAGCCTGAAAGTTGACGATAGTCAGTAACTTTAATGTGGTGTAGATAAAAAATAAAAAACATTCACTTACTTTGGGTTTAGAATGGATAGCGAATGCCAATACAGAATCAAAAACTTTCATTGTGGATGAGTCACTCCACGCAGCATACTCCTGAGCTCTGAGAAACACTGACAGACAACCGACGAGGCACCGCAGAATGACGTTGCTGTCAGACTCTGCGTACTTCTCGAGCAGATCGACAAACACAGATGCCGCGTCGGAGAACTGGTTTCGTAGGACCGCTTGCGGAACCGATTTAAGCCCCATGGACAACAGAGAGATGGTGGCTGAAATGCCCTCGTCTCCTTCAGTCGCTCGGAGTGTCTCAATCTGAACAAGAAATGATTAACACAAAAATTAATAAACTGCATTTGAAGATAAGAGATATCAGAGTACCGATGACCTGCACTGCGTTAATTCAATGAGACCGAGGAGATCACTGGTGACCGTCGAAGAAGACCATTTGAGTTGATAGGCGTGCGTTGTGCACTTCAAATGGCTTCTTTTTGACATAGTGCACTATATCTCAATTCGAGAATTCGGGCCTCAAAATATATTCAATTGATCGAAACACATTTTATTCAAGTGGGAGTGCATCCACGAATCATGAATGACCAATGTGCTCATTGGTGGTGAGAAAAAAAATAAAAACATCAATATTTTAAAAAATTAAACACAATTCATTTGTACTACTTCCACATATTTATAATGATCAGTTGATAATGCTCGTGATGAGCGAAACTGGTCCTGATCATTATAAATATGTGGAAGTAGTACAAATGAATTGTTTTATTTTTTAAAATATAATGTCTTTCCACCAAGAATTGACAGTTAACACCTTAAAAGTAAAAACATCAATTTCTACCTCAATCTATAAATAGATTCTCACAGTATATTTGTCAATATATTTCTTTACGAACCAAACTTAAGTTTACAGAAATCAATATGTATACAAATATAATATATAGCAGTATACTAAATATACAACAATAATGTTTAATCGATAGGCGATGTTTTTGTAATACATTTGAGAATTAACTTTAATGCATTTCAAAAGTAGGTTGCATGGAAAAATATTGGGCACCACTGACGTAAGACATCAAGATTGTGTGAAATGAACTCACCAAAGCTGCATAGTATTCAGTACTGGTCTCCGAGCCACCTTTCTCTTTGATCACTTCCGTAACGGCAGCCAAAATAGCCAACATCTCTTTATGCAGAGCACATTTTGAATCGAAACCTTTCAACAGCCTGAAATGAAAAGAAAAAGGATGATAAGAAAGTTTAATGAATAGAAAAACCTGTGGTGCGGTTCGGTATTTTTCAACCATGATCGTTCCCAATGTTGAGCTCTTAAGTATATCAACAGTGGTTTATTTCACTTATCCAGCAGGTCAACCTGACAACTTGGCGTTGGCTAATGGTTCGAATTTCTCTAAATGAATATTTTCATACATCTTTAACCCTTCTCTCTTTTTGATGCTCTGTTTTACAATCCATTTATAATAGCAAAATTTGACCGACTTAATTCAAATAACTTAAGTTCAATAAAGATTAGATTGAAGCATTAGTTATGAACACTTTTTATCGTATTGTTTTTTAAACAAAAAAAACGGTTTATGTTTATATTTTAGTTATGGTTTTTTTTTTGAAATATGTAATTTGGAAAGATAGTAGAGTTTTCAAATTCGACACGTTCTAATACCATAAACAATTATGTTTAAGAAAGCTATATATAATGTCAAAGTATTGTAAAAATGGTGAAATAAAAATATATTCAATACTTTTTCCAATGTGTTCGGAGCTTGGCTGCCCAATTTCAAAACCTAGCAAGTGTTCAAAGGTATGGAAATCAGTAATGTTTCCATTCGTTCCCACTCAGCTGATGCAAAAAATAGGGCATAGGGCGAGTGTTCCTAAAGTCGGCTTTTTGAGCTTAAAACTTAAATAATAGTGGATACATTTAAAAAAACAGATTTTTTAATTCGTGTTAAGTAGTGTTGCCACTTGTCAATGTATATCTGCACTATACTGACCTATATGATGCAATACGCAATTAAAGAATGCACATTTTTACTTTCGCAAGATTCGATAGATTCATGCTGTATGGAGATCGGTAACAAAATATACTTTATATTGCATCATGATGTTTTTTATTGTTCTGTCTACTCTCAGTAAATTAGCTGGCGAAATTTATGAAGTTTCACAGTGATGGCCGAACACAGGGCAACGAAAGGCCGACCACTGGGAGAATTGGCATTTTTTTTGTAAACTTCTATTATTTTATGCTTGGTACAATATTAACTATTATATTATTAGTTGGTTACATTACTTAATCCCTATTTAATGTAATAACAGCGAAAAAAATATCTATTATCATCCATTGACTCAAAATACCTTTTGAAAGTACACCTGTCGCTTAACTGGCCAACCACTGGCGAAATGACCCTAGTGAGAACAATTAGCCAAAGTCTACTAATCCTTTCATGGCCACATCCTGATGTCCTCACCCTCTATGAAATTGAGTGGTAGAGTGACTGAATAACCAGTTTAAAAACACGCTCTGTTGAGATACTCTATTTGGAGTTGGTATGGACATTGGTTGTGAGAGTTATTTTATATCTATGCACTTGGGTGATACGTGCCAGTTGTGTGAAGATGATCAAAAAATACCTTGTGAAACTGGCATTTGAGCAGGCGCTCCAATCAGATGCAAATGTTTGAAATGTTTTAAATGTGGCACCAGATTCGCTGCCATCGCCATCTCCTCCTTCGTCATAAAGCGATATATCCTGGAGGCTCTTGGCGATAGACAGTTCGCTCTCAGCGGCGGATTTCTTCACGTTAGGTATACCGTGGCCAAAAACATTGATAGCATTGTGTTTTTTCAACGCATCGCTGGTGAGTCCGCTGTTTGATCCTGTGAGAAGAAATATAATTCTTTTACTAGTATCCCTACAGTAAAAGAGAATAAATCATCAAAATAATGATGAATCCACAGTGCCCAGGATGCATAGCTTGCGATCTTAGGATATGTTCAGCAAACAAATAATAGTAGAGACTGCAGTCCAATAAATTAAATACTTGAATAAACTTCACCACCTGAAAATCCATTTTTATTTGGCTCATACAAATGACATTTTTCTAAGAGTCAAATCTTGGTTTTTTCAATGGTTGTTTATGAATAAATTATTGCAAAGGATTTATATTACACATAACAAAAATAAATTTAAATCATGCTCATAAATATTCATCTGTTCAATTTTAATTTTTAATGATGGAAGTAAACATTTTAGTTTTCAGTTGGTATTAGATGTCAATGTGACGAATGTCATTATGAAGGATTGTCGCCCATGGCCGACAAACGTCAAAGTAAATAAACTAAATTATCAAATTCTGAATATGAAAAAGAATGCTTATTAAAACCCCGTGTGTGATTGATAATTCGCTTAATTTCGTTTTATTTTCTTGAGAATGACATCGTTTTCGCGTTACATATAATTTTTTCGGGCGGAATATTAGACCCATAAACATAGTAACCCAAAACAGTAATTGATAAATGAACAATTAGGGCATTGGGTAATCACTGAGGACTAATAGAAATAAATTACACACTAGAAAGCTAAAATGTACGTTAGTGCGTATTGACTAGAAAATCCACCGGCTATGTAGAAATTAGTTTCATGAAAAATGTTAAGACATGTCATTCTGCGTAAAACAATGAATAAATACATATATTTCAACACAGATTCTCACATATCGTAATAGAATATTAGATTATAATAATTCGTAGCAACAAACCTAAATTTTCGTGAAAGAATTTTGATTTTGCCATATCACGATATTTTGTCGTGGAAGGGTTGGAACTGGATGATTGTCCTTTTCGCCATCTCTTGCCCTTCGTGGATCCTTTGAGTTTAGATCTAAACTTTCCCATTTTAATATTTTTCAACTTTTTCCAATAATCTCACAGTAAATGACATTAGGCGCACGTGGGTATATGGCAATATAATATTAACCTCAGATTTTTCGCACAGGTTAGCCAACAGAATGAAAGATGATATAAAAGTATAGTTCTCTATGATGATAGGCCTAAAATTTTACGTCTGCCATGCATAAATATACGATTGTGTGTAGGTTGGATGCATGTGTATTTCTCCCATCAGCTTTGTATCTTTCAATGTATGGTCCTCTCACTTGAGACAATCTTTAGGTACATTCATGGATAATAATATACACACATGATATACACTTCCATCTTTTTGACTGGATTTCGCGACGTTATCAAAAATCAAACTGAGATACCTACCTAGAAGTACCTAATTGGGCTGGGAAGTTACCTATTAAAATTTGATGGCATAAGAAAAAAGGAGTTTATTGGATTTCATACCATAGTTAGAAAAACATAGAAATAGTACCGTCAAACAAGACTATTTCTCATATCAAGTATAATTCCACCTAATAAAGAATATTTTGTTTATATGGCCACAGTAAGTGGTGTGTGTATTAGAGGTCTGCACGGGCCCGGACTTGGGCCGGGTTCCAGCGGGTAGAGACAATTGATATTCGAGCTCGGGCCGGGCCCGGGTAAGGGATTTGTTCTTCAGAAAAATATTTCTGACATTATTCGGATCATGAGTATTCTTGATAACTAAATACTGTTGATAACAAAAAGGCAATAAATAAAATAATTTATCACGTTTCGAATAGCATTGGACACAATAGAGTCTTTTATTTGATAAGTATAGAGACATCATTTTATATTTTGGTAACCTGAAACCGAGCTTATAAAATTGTTATTGGCCCCATGAAACAATGTTTTGTTCGTTTAATCATCACCGATAGTAAGATAAATAGTTCGTAAATGAATATTGTGATATTATTCAGTATCTGCTTTCTATTCGTTTTAGATACTCGACTGTTTCGTGTGCCGAAATACTCATTACACAAAAATACAAAAGATTCGTTAAAAATGAGTTTCAACGATACAAAGAAAATCTTGAAAAGTTGTGACTGTGGTGATGTGTGGAAATCATTCTGTGAAATAATAGATTTTTCTACATGTGAACATGTTAGGTAGGTACGTTAATGAATGTTTTGCTACTGTATTTTTTTTTAAATCGGGTTTTTTTCGGGTCGAGGATATGTAAATTTAGGCTTCGGGTCAGGCACGGGTAACAAGTGTGGTATTAAGACTCGGGCTCGGGCCTGGTAATTTCATCAAGTTTCAGCCCGTGCAGACCTTTAGTGTGTATATAAGAGGGTGTACCGACAAACGGTCTAAAGACTGTGTCAAAAATATGGTCAAAATACAAAATGTCTACGCGACAAATGGTTTACAGACAAAATGCCTACAGACAAAACGTCTACGCGACAAAATGTATACGCGACAAAATGTCTACGAGACAAATGGTTTACCGACAAAAATTTTACTATGAAAATTTTCTGATATTGTTTATAATGTCCGGGAAAAATTGGAAACCTGAAATATGTAAATTTATGACAAATGTAAAATTACGTCATCTCTGGATTAAATTTTTACAAACTTTCTTTAGGAATCAGGTAAGATACTAAAATAAATTACGTCATCTCCGAGTCACAGATGACGTGTTAAAAAAATGCTTAGTATTCGTTTTGAAAATATCCGCAAAAAAAGTTTTAATATATGAAAAGTTTATCATTAGAAGACGTGTTTTGGCTTAGCAATTTCGAAGAAAATATATTAATTTGATTCCGTAAGTTGAAATATTTAGTTTTAACTGCCTCATGAACACTTAGGTTAAGCCGGCGATGTACAATATTTTTTGTTTTTTCATCCTGTTTAGAGATGTCGTAGGTTGTACGTATTTTGATTTTTTTTTTAGATTTAACGAGTGTCGCGGTGATTATATTCTGTGTCAAAATATTTTACACCGTTAAAAATGATAACAAGACCTTCTAAAAATTCTATTTCATATAGAGAAATAATAGAATGTATAGCGTGCGATAATTTCATATAGATGTCGCTAGCTAGTTTTAATAATAGAATTTAATTTTCATTTATCACCTTTTTGCTGTAAATAATAGATGGCGCAGTCAGTCGTATAATCAAAGTCACATGTACTGCGTTTTCGAAAAAGTATAAATACTTCACCTCTTCAAACAAATTTCAAATCCTCCCTGAAACCCAATACGGGTTCAGGAAGGGTCTTTCTATCACTCTTCAGCCAGCCTGCATCACGGGCCAGATAATCGAAGACTTTTTCGGGGCTAGAACCACCGGAATGGTACTGCTCGACCTGGAAAAGGCATTCGACACAGTCTGGCACGACGGCCTTCTACACAAACTCGTCGTGACCAACACCCCTCTTTACATCTCCAAGATCATTCAGAACTACCTGAAAGATCGCACCTTTATGCAGCGGTTAAGAAGGAGAAATCCTCTCTCCGCACAGCCTCCGCTGGGGTACCCCAGGGTAGCCTCCTGCGACCTAGGCTTTTTTAATCATTTTATTTATGATCTTCCGAATCCTAAAAACTGCTCTGTCACTCTTTACGCAGATGACACAGCGATCACATCCACCCACAAGGACCGAGACGTAACGTTACGTCGCGTTGAGGCTGGCACGGCCCAGCCGACTGACTTCTTCAGTCGCTGGAGATTTAAGGTCAACGGTGTGAAGACAGAGGCGATCATCTTCACTCGCAAGACTGCCAACAAATCTTACAAAGGGAAAATCACCGTATGTGATATACCCTGCTCTTTTAGCCAAAAGGTCAAATACCTCGGGGTATAGTTGGACCGCTCTCTCACCTGGTCTGCTCACATTGCCGAAGCAAGACGTAAAGCTCACGTTGCAATCGGTGCGTTGTACCCGATTTTCAACGCCAGAAGCTACCTCAGCGTAGAAAATAAAAAGGCACTTTACAACACGGTCATTAAACCGACCATGCTGTACGCCTCCCCCATATGGTCTGTAAACATCTCCGACAGCAATCTCCTTCTCCTACAGAGTGTCGAAAATAAATGCCTGCGCATAATCTCAGATATTTGTTGGAATTCTCTGGAGATCGGTTCCCGATTAGTGGAATCCTACGGATCCCTGGCAATCGAAACCGTCCCTGCTGGAGCACCGCATCCTAGTTAGATCGGCTCCCGATGAGTGAAATCTTGCGTATCCCTGGCAATCGAGACCATCACTGCTGGAGTAATGTATCCTAGTTAGATCGGCTCCCGATTAGTGAAATCGTACAGATATCAAGTAATCGAAACCATCTTTGCTGGAGCGCTGTATCCTCAGTTTGATCGGTTCCCGATTAGTAAAATCCTAGACAGACCAAGCAATCGAGACCATCTCTGAGAGCTTTGCATCCTCAGTTCGATCGGTTCCCGATAAGTAAAATCCTGCCGATATCAAGCAATCGAAACCATCTCTGTTGGAGCACCGATCCTCAGTTAGATCGGTTCCCGATTAGTAAAGTCAGTCATACATGCGATATGCCTGGTTTCTAACCTACATGGCCCGTGTATCAAAATAATGAATGTTTATTTTTTTTCAGCCCCTCGACAGTTATTAGTTCTAATAGCAGCTGAGAGTAACTTCTTCTTTCTCTTCAAGCTCTCTTAACTGTACAAAATTATTGATTTCCGTATAGAAACATGTTCTATACGCGTTTTATTCTAACTGGGTAAGTATAAAATTCAATAAGATCTTTTGCTGATCTCGACTTGTAAGCAATAGCGCCCTTTCACAATGAGCTATGAATGGCTCTAAATTATCGCGATTTCCGTCGAAAGATTTAATGAATCTTACTAAGAAAGTTATGTCTGCCCCTGGGAAAACGTACAATATTTCTTTTCCCCCGTCATTCGATGACGATGGTCTAGGTTTGGTCATTGTTATTTATTTTTATGTATTTTTTTTAATCAATTTTAAAATCAACTATTTTAATATTGACTACGCTAATTATTGCTATGAGAGGAGATAGAGTCGTGTGTGTGTGTGTGTGAACATAAAATTTGGCAATTAATGACTTGACATATGTACTCACATAGAAATGATTGTCAACAGCATCCTGCTTTCTGCTCCTCTACTGGTTGATGTGTGTGGTGTGGTGTAATGTGGCGCTTCTCGTCAGTTTGCGATGTCCTCTGGTTGTCTTCTGTGAGTAGTTCTTGGGAAGGTTCTTGGCTGATTTTGAAGGATGAAGTATTCACTGTCTTTATTCGTGTAATCTTTTGTCATAAGAGTATTCGAAGCCAAGTTGTCCTAGCGATACCAATGGAATGCATACCTTTCAGCGTCTACAAGAATTGTTGATTCTTGCAGATACCGAAATACCGTCCCTCGTCCTAAGGGCTGCGAACGTCAGTTTATCAATGATTGACTGGATCCAGTGAAATCGTACTTGATGTCCTTCGGCCACAAGCTCCTCATGTTAACTCTTGAGTTTCTTTTCTTGATACGTCTATCGATTGAAAAATGTTGGAACTATCCCACCGCTATCACCAATTTTATTTCGTTTGTTATGTCCAACAGATTTACAAATGGTTTTAACAAGATGAATAAAATAATTATTTATTTTAAGATCAAAGAGACAAAGGATTTTATCGACAAATGGACTATGAAGTGTATATGTCCGGCTCTGATCTCGCTCTGAGGTGTATAATTAAAGTACTGCATTATATATTGTCAAGTTTGTATACATTTAGAGAAGAATTCCGGGTCACGCCTAAGTGGGCGCGAAAGCTATTAAATTTGATTACCCTTATGGATAAACATTCGAATTTGTTATTGAGAGCATGAAGTGAATGACCCTATTAAGGTGAATGACACTATTAAGTTCGTCATTAATATTTACTGTAGGGCGGAGTAAATTACAGTATGTACCATCTTATGCTTTTTTAAGTAAATAGAACAGGCGCATTTAAAATTGCACAGGTCACATTTAAATGGCTTCTCGCCAGTATGCAGTATTTTATGTACCTTTAAGCTGTGAGACTGGGTGCAATTAAAATCACATTGGTCACATTTGAATGGTTTCTCGCCAGTATGTAACTTTGTATTATTACTTTTAATAATTGCACTCTCAAAGTATTTGTATACACTTTTGAACAGATGACTCTGCAGAAACACGTCTTCTAATAATAAACTTTTTTTGGGGGTGTTTTCAAAACTAATACTAAGCATTTTTTACCAAGTCATCTATGACACGGAAACGACGTAATTTTTTTTTTAGAATTTTGCCTCATTCCGAAAGAAAGTTTATAAAAATGTAATCCAGAGACGACATTTTACATTTGTCTTAAATTTATATATTTCAGGTTTCCGATTTTACCCGGAAATTATAAACACTATCAGAAAATTTTAATAGTAAAAATTTTGTCGGTAAACCATTTGTCGCGTAGACATTTTGTCGTGCACATTTTATCTTTAGACCATTTGTCGTGGAACCATATAAGAGGTCTGCACGGGTCGAAATTTCATAAAATTACCTGTTCCCAGCCCGTCACCTTCGGCCCGGCCCGAGCCTGAGTCTCAATATTACACTTGTTACTTGCAACGGACCCAAAGCCCAAATTTATTTTTTCCAGCCCGAAAAAAGCCCGATTTTTTTAAAATTTAGTAATTCATTTATACTTTATATAACAATTGGTATATGTAATTATTTCCATATTTCCAACGATGTTCATAGCACATGAAATAAGTTATTTAATTCAATGAAATAAGTTATTTAATTCAAGTATAATTTAAAACATCGACTGAGGGTGCTTGATGGAATTTTAATATCAAATTTGGATTATTGAGATTTTGTACACTTCTATGTATTTTGTCACTAACGACCCGGATTTCGCCTTTCGGCATGTTCAGGAATTCGTCCGCTCGAATGCCTGAAGACGCCGAAAGGCGAAACCCGGGTCATTAGTGACAAAATACATGGAAGTGTACAAAATCTCAATAATCCAAATTTAAGTTATTTAAGTTATGAATACTATTATGTTATGGCTGATCCATGATCCGAACATAGTACGAAATATTTTTCTTAAATTTGAATTCTTTACCTGGGCCCGGTCCGAACCCGAATGTGAATTGTCTTTACCCGCCCAAGCCACACCCACGGGTTGGGCCGGGTAACGGCCCGCTGACCAAGCCCAGGCCCGTGAAAATATCTAGTGCATATGCACACAAAATAAACTTCAATCATTTTTATTAGGCGGAATTATACTTAGTAGGCGAAATAGCCCCGTTTGACGATGTCATTTTTTCCATTCTCTCTTTCATAAATAATATTGTAAATCTTCATAGCAGCCATTATAAAAGTATAGAGGGGGCTTTGATTCAACAGTACATTTAAATTATTCAAAGATAATTCATTATTAAATGGAAACATTTTAGAAGTGGAAATCAACGAAAAACGAGTTTTTTGTGAACACAACAAATTACCGGAACGATAGCTAAGTGTCGTCATTTTTGGTAACGCTGCCCACAAGATCGAATTTCGGTGCGAACACTTTCATGAATTGATATTTTGTGGAAGATCGATATAAATGTGTTTAAAGGCATGTGATATTTAAATTACCTTCTACCCATCTGGTCCTGAAAAATGGGCGTAGCGAGAGCGATGAGCCAAATATTAGTTCTATCCTTGGCTTACGGGCCGTCTTAGGTAGACGAAGTCTTTGCGAGCGTGAGGCGGCGCCGCGTAGCTCGAAAATATCAATTGTTCTCCGCCAATGGGAGTGTCCTATGTGAGAGGTGAAGAAAACATGAGGCGCACCGATACGACGGCAAGTGTGCCAACGCTGCGCCGCCTCACGCTTGCAAAGAATTCGTCCACCTAATTTGCCGCGTTATCATTTTAATCCTATCCTCTCCGAAAAAGAGAGGTTGGGAAACTGAATAGTAATCAGTTAACGTAAACACCTTCTGTTGAGATTCTCAATTAGGAATCAATATACTCCACATTGTGGGTGGCCTGATTGTTTTTATCTATGATTATTAATAGCACTGGTTTAATAATACATCTATTTTAAATGCATATCTTTTGATCCGAGAAGGACGTAACCCACACACATAAAATATTATGTATAGCCCAAACAAAACATGTATTAATGTGTATACATTGTGATTATTGAAAAAAAAATCTAGAAACGACAGATGGATAAGGCTTTTTGCCTTTCTACCGTCGACATATTATATATTTATATAGTGTATTAGCACATTTTGTGTGAGCTATACACAATATAGTTTGGTGTGGTTTACGTCCTTTTTCCTTTCCAAAGTCGATGCTATGTGATAATACATTATATTCTATTTGTCACAACAAATTTAACTGTCAAATGTCTTTGCTGTTATAATTGGCCTGTGTTGTCTATAAATAAATAATTTAAGCACAGTAGTTTCTTGTTACCTTCTGTCATTTTATAAGTATGGCTTTTTTATTTGATGCAAGTCTGTTGTGTTTGTCTATTATTGAGTTCAGTCAATAGCATCTATCATCGGCCGTAATTCAATACCGGTAAGATGATTTTGACGTAAACAGGGTCACCTCGAAAAGGGTGTGGTTATAATAGCACGCCCTATAGTCTTGCCACAGCTGTCTATTTTTTTAATTAATAATCGAAGCACCTTGCCCTGTGATTTGCAATGTCTCCAATGGTCCATCAAAGATTCTGCTCCTCAAAAACCATACTTGGGCATACACCTTCTTATACATTTTTAAGAACAATGAAAACAAATGGAGAAGGTACAAATATTTTTTATTCACATTAAATTCTAATGCATATCAATCAATAAATAAAATCAGAATTAATTGTTATTATAAAATAATAATACATCTGAGTAACAGAAAATAAAATACAATACATTATGTATCATTAAAAAGAGTACCAAAACTCTATAATTTATCTAAATATTTTTTATACCTAGCTACTTTACTTTGTATTTTACTTGTTGAATATGAATGCAGTTATGTTCGTAATTTTTTCTCTACAACGTTTTTGGTATGGTTTTGAATAACTTCTCAAGTCACAAACATATTTTATTATTTTTCGTTTGCACCAGTAGATTGGCACCAAGCGGCATTTTAACATAGTACTGGCAGGACGATATATTGACGCAGAACCTTATTTTTGTAGAAAACGAGAGTCACCTGTTCTTTTGAATATAATTCTCTCAAATTTATTGCTTTCCCACTCTAATATTTGTTTTACGATAGCAGGCAAAAGGAGAAAACAAATGACTCGTGGAGAACCGAATTAGTATTGAATGGATCGGAAAACGCAAGCAACTCCAAGGACTTCGATTTGCGGTTAACTGATTTTCCATGTCCACATGGTCGAGTTAAAATCAATGTTATGATAACATTGGTTTTAACTTACGTATTAAACAATACAGCAAAGTATTACAAAATTAATAAGATTAAAAATAATATCACATCGTTATTTAGTTTTTACAACAATACATTTCATCGATTCAAAATCAACAAAAAAACAGTTGATATCTTACTTTTTATTATAGGAACACAGTTGCATCATATAAATCATCAGCATTATCATGGGCGCCGTAAGACATTACTTTCTTAATTGATAAATTTTTAAGTCTCCCAACTTTGATTGATTTAACTGGCAGCATCATGTGTATGAATTTAGTAGAGAATTATTCTTTTATAAACGTTGATAATACTTGTATTTTTATAATTATTAACATGGTTTTTCACCAAATGATTTGTCTATTAGAAATTGTGTAATCAGTCTATTCATGAATTCAAAAATCAGCACACACTTTCATAGAGAAATAAATCAGAATATTATAATATATATTTATTGATTTATCTGCCTGTTGTGCACTAACATTTAGATGTTGACGTTATTATAGCGCTATTTTGGTGCAAGCTAATGTCGAAAGTTGGCAATATCACAGTGGACCGTACCTCACGTAACAACCAACAGAATATAGTCCACCAATTAATAATAATGTTAAAAGTTGAAAATAGCACAGTTAATATAATAGAGATTACTAATAGTAAAATCAAATATAAATGTTGATTAATAAAGTAGTTAAATAATTTCTCCTGCAGAACTAAGCCACATCCAAGAATTTTGACACCTGGTAATTTTTAGTATATAATATAATATCATTGATAAGACGACAATAATTTGTTACACTTTTTCGTCATTTTTAGTTGTAGTTTTGTTCCCCTTTCTTTTCGTGATGTTCCGCTTGATCTTCAGGTGAACTAACTTGATATGTGTCTGCATGGCAGCTTTTTGGCGGAACGGTCGACTGCAAATATCACACACATGTGGCTGTTCCCCAGTATGAATGAGGATATGATTCATTAGAGTTGTTCTGTACTAAAATGCATAAAAACAGATAAACATGAAATAATATAAATGTTTAATCAATATATCGTGGGTCAGTGTAGGCATGTTCAACCAAAAGTTAAAAAAAAATGTACATGGGTGCTGAGCTGGTGAGTAATCTCCAAAAAAATTATGAGCTGACATCTTAACGACCAGACGGGGCTTGCAGATTTGCAGTCTTTTTGACGATAGTCATTGAATGGGGTCGCACGTGGTTATGAGCAGGATGTCAAATGTTCGACAAAAAATAATAGCTCGGGTTAAAATTTATGACGAAGCAGCAATAACGACTGAATGGAATTGTCCGAATCTTAACGAATGTTCGATAAGAACGATCAATCATATTATTTGTGATGCAACAATAATATTTAACCAATAAATCAAGGAAAACGATAGATAAGGGAACGACGAATGCGAGATTATTTAATATTGTTCTTATTTACCATTGCTGGGACTATAAAAAATTAACGATATATTTATTTATTTGTAAATATATTACGTTATTTGTTGATATATGCGGGGAAAAGATGAATTCAAGAGCAATAGATCAAGTTACTACTGTAATTGTACAACTTAGCATTAGATGAAAATGAGTTACAGTAAAGGTGTTTTTAGAATAAGATCATAGCAGAATTCTATCAAGTAAATTCAAATTTGATTTCTAAGAATTTACCGTGAATGCTTTGTCGCAAAGATTACAGGCATGTTTCTTTGGTAACACCTTTCCCTCGTGGGTCCTTTGTCTGTGTAGCTTTAAGGCACCCGACGTTTGAAACTTGGACGAGCACTGTTCACACGCATACTTGTAGATATGGAGATGTGAACACTCCACATGTAATTTGAGTTTCAGGGCGGTGTCGTAGCGCTTTTCGCATTGGTCACACTGGAATCTAAAAGCCACAAGACACAGTTATTAGATATTCGGAAGATATTTTTAGAATTGAAATATTCATTGATTCAAATGGCTAGGTCACTACAAGTCCTACTAAAATAAAAATTAAGATTTGTATAGTATTAAACAAAACATAACAGGTATTAATATTATATTTTACCCAACAATAACGATAAGACTACAAAAATGTTAAAAATATCCTTCCTATATAAATATAATCACCAATCGTCGAAAAAGGTATTAATAGAGTTTCCTGTGCATAATGTGTTAACATTACAAAGTTGGTCTCTGTGGTCTAGTGCAAAGAGCTTTACCCTAGCAATCAGATGAGGCTGAGTTCAATTTCCGATTAGGCCAATATCAAATTTGAAAAAAGTTTACTTTAAATTCTAGATGATTTCTCATCAAAAAATCATTTATTTCATACGATTAAAAATAATAAAAGATTTGACGCATTGGCAATAATTAACTGTAATACAAAATATTTAAACATAGAAAATGGCTTCTGTTGGGTTACTGGTTATCAAACTTCCCTTGCCATTAAGAATGATAATAAAGCAATGATGACATTCATTACTTCAAATAGTCAGGGTTGGCATGTCGAGAAGAAGCATTCAAGTGATGTGTGAGAGATGCCTGCGTCTTGAAGTTCATGTCGCACTCTACACAGTAAAAGTCTCTCCTATTGGAATGCTTCACGGAGTGGGCTTTGAGTCCGGTCTTGGTTGCAAAGCTGTAGTGACAGATATCACATGCAAAATGTTTGACTCCGGAGTGGACGCGCCTGCAAGAGAACAAATGTTATCAATTTTATGAATTGATCTGCACCACTCATCATGTACAAAAAAATTATGTTTTATTTTTAATAAGAACAGTTAACACTTTTAGAGTGATATTCTATTATCCTTTGAATTCATTTTAAGCTTATTGAATACCATTGTCCTGTTGAGCTAAACTTCATTAAATGTCCATCTAAAACTTCTTTTTTAATTTGGATTATTGAGATTTTGTACACTTCCATGTATTTTGTCACTAACGACCCGGGTTTCACCTTTCGACATCTTCAGGCATTCGAGCACACGAATGGACTTGAACTGATTCGTGTGCTCGAATGCCTGAAGATGCCGAAAGACGAAACCCGGGTCGTTAGTGACAAAATACATGGAAGTGTACAAAATCTCAATAATCCAAATTTGATATTGAAATTCCATCAAGCACCCTCAGTCGATGTCTTAAATTAAAACTTCTTTGTTACAAGGTATCTCATTATTTTAGAACTCCTTTTAGTGGGTGTTGCCACAGATTTATGTTACCTTTGACACGACCCATTATTATTCAGTGTAAATCGTGCCCAGAACTTTCATCGGGTCATCTCTGGTATGTAATGGAATGTGTCAAGCGCATCAGTTTTTGGCAACGTCGGATGAATTTTTAGAAAGCGGCAAGAATCTTCGTAGGTCACATTCCAAGCCCTTGGGAGAGCGCGGGTAGAATTACGCACGTACGCTAACCTATAGAAGCCGTCGCTTCGGGGCGACTAGAAATATTAACTCATAGCACTCTGGGTACCAATTTTTTCGTGTGCTTAATTTTTTTTTTTATTCAAACTGTTTTTTTTTGTATTTGTTTGTATTTTAAATTGTAAACTAATAACTGGAATAAAGTGAATTGGGCTAAGAAATCCCAACTTGTTTGAGTGTACCTGAGAGACATCCTCATCATCATCAGCTCCGGAATCAACCTTATAAAATGAAATTAACATTTACCAAAGAATCTGATAGTGTGCGATTACAATTATAAAATATATTTATATAAGAAAACTTACGTGACATGGTCGAGCAGGTTGGATTTGTCTTTAAAGATTCTGGGACATTGGGTACACTTATACGGTACAGGCTGGTGACTTCTAACATGACGATAGTGAGATGTAGGGGAGCTGTGAAGAGAATATTATTTTTTGATGTGGTTATAAAATCAAATAATGGAGTTACAAAAATGTAATTGTTAATTCATAATCTGTAAAGAGAATTTATTGTAGAATCATAGTCATAAGCCACACATGTGCCATTTTTGTTCTTCCTAGCTTTACATATGATGATTCATACATCAGATTCATCTTTAACCTGTGTAATTTATTATATTTATCTCATAATTTCATCCCGCAACAGAAGACTGAATTAGTTTACTACTCCTAGTGTAGGCAGTAACTAAATCTGACAGTTTCAAGATAGATAACAGTGAGTGATTTTTGAAATTCTAGGTTATGAAGTAACAGAAGAATGGTTTTTCTGTGATTTGGACTTAATTATTAAAAGCACAATAGTTTTTAAGCCTAAAATAATTACATTCCGTCTCTAAATTCTAAAATGCTTCGTGCCTTGCAAGGACCACTAATTTTGATTGAGAGATTTTAGTAACAAAGCAGTAACTGCCTGCGTTCTAGCTAAGATTTTCAACATTCATACGAAGTTATACTTTCAGAATGATTTTATCATATTCATTCTGCATTCATACTGTTTTTTGTGTTAACAACATTGATAAAATATAAAATTACTGCACAGATGGCATTCATAACTCTTACTTATTATTCTACCTTCTTTCTAATATTCAGACAATAATAATTTTATACAAACGTACAAAACTTAAAATTCTCACTTGCTAATCTTTCCACAAATCTTGCAAGCTGGCGAACGAGACAGTCCTTTGTGCTTGGCGACGTGCTGAGCCATTGACGATCGCCCGGAGAGAACTTTCTCGCATTGCTTGCACTCCAATCTTTCCTCGTGCACCGCTAGATGATGATTGCGTAGGCTGTGAAGTGATACGTAGCGCAGTTGGCAGATTCCGCACACAAATGAACCAGCAGACTAAAGTTGAAAAATACAGACAATTCATATTATGGGAACAAGTGATCATACTTAATTCAATTTAACATGTTGATTGTACCTTCTGCATAAATCAGCCCGACTGCTTTGATAAAAAAATGTTCTCAGTACAAAAATTTCACAATTCGCTCTATTCAATTTGAAGAAAGTAACCACTCTTCTTCCATGTACAGGTCTTAACATATTGTCAATATTAGTTTTAATGTGTTAACTGTCAATTCTTGGTGGAAAGGCATTATATTTACAAAAAATTAAACATTTGTTTCGAAATACTTTTTTTTATAAAGATCAAGTGGACGGATAAAACAAATTGTGTTAGAACATTGCATAAATCGATTTTTGCTGGCTTATTTTTAAGAAATTAGTTGTTATAGACAATAATATATACACATAAATACATACTCTATTCTTTTCAGATTAATTTTAATGTAATTTATATGATATTATAAATCTAATTGTAGTTATTGCAGGGAAAAATTGAGGGAATATTAAAGACAGATTTATTTAATGTAAAATAATTAGATGCAACAGCTCACCTCTTTGTGTTTGATCAAATGACTTTCTAAGGTGAGTTCATGGACAAATCCTTTCGCACACATCTCACACTTGTATGGAGCCTCGAGATAACGCTTCGAAGCTCTTGCCGCCTCCAGCTCAGCCATCTGCTCTGCGAGGGTCAGCTTTACAATGTTAACACTGTCCTCGTCAAACGGGCAGTAGATATCTGTCGGCGACCTTTTTCCGTTAGTTTTCTTTGCACTGCTACGTTTCGTTTTCATATTATTTTTTAGCGCTCGTCTCTGAAGACTATTTTCAAGTGCTCGCTGTATATCTGTTTGTCCAGGCAACTTTTTCCGTTTCTTTAACCGTTTTGAACCTTTTGACTCGTTGACCAATAAACAAGAATTGTTTTCTTGTATTTCAATAATAATTTCATCTGTTTCGTTCTTTATGTTTGGTGAATTTAGTTCTGGTGATAATGCGGTATCAAATTCATTTTCAAATATTTCCGAATCATCTTCGTAATCATGCTTTACTTCTTTCGATTCTTCCAGCAAGGCATCTTTACCCAATGGATCGATCAGCAACGAATCAATAACAAAAAAATTGCTAGATATCGCTTCATATATTTCTTCAGGGCTTGTATGATTATTTTCATCGTTGCAACAGTCAATCAAAACGTTTTCTTTGTGAATTGAAGGTATATTTTCGTCAGCTTTTATTGAGTATAAATTATCCAACGTATCTAGGGAAATTTTACTAATGTCATAGTCATATTTGTGTGGCTTGATTGAATCGTTACCATGCAGAAGTTTTTTTCTTTCTTTCCGAAGATTGTTTAAATCAAACTGAAACCAACAAAGAATGGAAATCAGCATACCAGAGATTAGATATAAACAGTCTTTAGACTTAATAAATTCCTTGCTTTTGTTTAATACCAAATTATACAAACCTGGCCATTGTTACTGGTGGTTCTCTGCAATAATTCTGATAAAATTCTGTTAGCCTGAAGGCATTTATTTTGAAAACCCACACATTCGATCACAGATTTTAAACACCCTTCGCATAGCTTGTGAGGCAACTTGCTTTCTTTTGGAATCTGTAAATAATAGAATAATAAAAATGCAATGTCTATCCAGAAGTAGCTTCATCCACACTTGCTTTTACTGTGACATCTATGACTAAGAATTATATTCATATTTCGTGTAAATTATTGCTTTTCCCGAAACCTATGCATGATGATTCATTAAGTGAAATTCGGGTAGAAAGAGAGTAGCATGTTGTAAAGCATATTTATAAAATATATTAAAACTCATTTGAATTCCATGTGCATAATCATGCACAGTTATTTTGAAGTGTCAAAATACTGTTATTCATTGTTTTCTACCACATTACCATGTGTTTGTTTTTCAATGAAATCATATTCTTTACTTAAAATTGAATAATTACCGCCATCTATAAATAATAAGTCGGTAATGATCGATATTCAACTCAGTTCTGCAGTGACATTTGAGAGTGATCCAAGTGGGTACAGGTTAATATTATTAATTAGTAAGAGTAAGTAATTCTAGTATCTATATGAATTATGTATCAATTGGTATATTGAATAATATATATAAACAGTATGTCACAAACAAAAAAGAAATAAAATATCACTTGAATAATATTTCAGAACACTTGACATCTGCATAATTAACATGCCGTTGTATATTTTTAAAATGATACACAATCATTATTATTTCCTTTTCTATCAAAACAGACAAAACAGGACATATTTTCTATTGTATTGCAAAACTTTCGAGAAGCATCTTGAGACTAGGAACACGCATTTAAAAAAATATTTTTGTCTTATTTTAGCCATTATTACCAGAAATCAAAAGACGTATTTTTTCCTCCCCTCACAACCAATTTAGGTCTGAAAGAGTAAACATTAATGAAAAGAAATAGATTACTGACAATATTTTATTGGATTGGTGGCGTAACTAGTGTCTGCATAAGCCCTTTGTAACGAGTAGACCGTGAAATATTGTTCGTCTTAATGAGTAACCAATGCTAATTGCTAGATTATTATATATCAGAAGTTAGATATTGAACTACTAAAAATGGTATGTGCCGAAGGCCTTTAAATATTAGTTGCCCCGCTGTGCTACACATTTCATGATAGTAATACTCCATACGGAATAGGCTAGAGCCACCAATTTGCCTACTAAATACCTGATAGTAAAAGATTTTCATATAGCACTTACTATTATCTTAGATATTTCTGTAAAGGATTGGAAGAGTTTGTCGTCAATAGGCGATAATTCTTTAGCTGAGATAACCAGACATCCTCGACAAACATTATCTCTAAATTCAAATTTTAAAGATGCCATATTATCGACTTAAGTCATTTCCTATTGAGATTTCTTTAATGATTCGAATTCTTTTTGTCAATCAACATTTGGGTGTTTTGACAGTTCTTAGGAACAAACACAGTACCACAGACTATAGAACTAAATTCTAAATATGCATTGTGTGTAATTTGGAAGGATTGTCTCAAAGCCCCCTATACTGATCTACATTATGTAGAGGTAGTTATGTTTGTTTACATTTTGGCGATAAACAAATTTGACAAACGATGTTCACAAGCGATATTAAATTATTTAGTCTTCAAGCCATAGCTGTCACTTTTGAAAATGTATTCATGCAATATTTTTTTCAGTAATCGGTCAAAACGAATGAAATTTAAACTTATTTAAAAAAAATATGAAAATCCCAAGTAAACATGACCTCAAAGTAATTACAGTGTACTGGGGTTATTTCTCATACCAAGTATAATGCTGCTTAGTAAAAAATATTTTGCTTATATGGCCTTAACTTATTTTAACACAGGTAAGGTAGGTATTTGCTTAAAACTTTATTCAAAATCATAGGTTGATCACACTGAACCTTTAAAACATCTAGAATTTTTCAAAGTATTGTAAAACTTTAGTTTTGTGTAGGTACATATGTACACATCAATTACAAAAATTATCTGTGGCCTGAGAACTAAAAGGCTCTATTTTTGACGATTATTAGCACAACTAAAGTAGGTACCTACATTCATGGAAAACTGCCTCATTGATATTATAGTTTTATCACAAATTGAAACAACTTTGTAATTTTTGGGCCTAGTTTTATTTACAACAAAACTAACGCATTAAAGAACATAATTATTATTGTATTAGTAAATCGTCGTTTAACTAGAGTAACTAGAAACTTGGGGCTTTTAATACAGTAAAACTTTTATAGAAATATGGACATTTTTGAAAGGTAAAAGATTTTTTCAGCCTAAAACTAAACTAAACTAAAAAAGCTGCAAAAATAAAGGAATATATTCGATGTAAAAGGCTACCCTCATCGGTGCTCATCATTAAAATATTGTTTTATAACATTTATTTGATTTTTAGCTGACACCATAATAATGCAGTGTGGTGTATTTTGGTATTACATACCAATCAAAACAACACAATACGCAGAATCACATAGCTCACCTGTAAATGACATATCGCGGCCATGACAGTTATGATGTTGTCAAGGTGTGATGCTAAAGTGATTTGACAATGACTGAGACACCAAATAATGGTAATTTTCAACAAATAATTGTTTTAAATGATAGCAGTTAATAATTTAAAGGCTTATGTGTCTTTTTTCGTTCGTAAGCCGAGTGTTATTATGGTTTATCAAGGAAAACATCCGATGCACAATTTTGTGTGGGCGATAAAAGTATTAGTCAATTGCCAAGTATTTGATTATTAAAATGTGCAATGATAATCCAGTTATTTGATTTTTGAAATGCTTCTTATCACTTTATTATATTTTCGGTACATCGGTGAGTGTTCTTATAGTGATTCTTTCGTATTTTTAGTTGCCAATACAGAGACGGAAGATGGGGTGTGTTCTGGTTGTTTAAATCAACTAACTGACGAAGATTATGTCTCCGCACTGGGGCAGGAGTGGCATATGGAGTGCTTCAGGTTTGTGTTATATATTATACTTAAAATTCCTGCAATATGACAGTTCATTCGCCGAAATAAGCTGTATGGAAATGTCATAACAGTGTGGTTAGTCTATGATTTCCCACATCACATTGTGTAGAAATAACCTTTTCCTCTTGTAAACGCGAGCATATATATTCACCTTGCAAATATCACATTCAAATACAATAATAAATAGTAAAACCATTTATTTATTTGTCTTTATTATAAATGCACAATGTTATTATTTTCATGTCTTTATTAAAACTGTACACTACAAAAACCCATCGCTACACATTATTAGAAACATACAATTAACTGCAGCAAACATGTGGTTAAATAAAAATTTTTGGAATTCCAATACACATTCTGAAGGTACAGGTCAATACCATGTCCGTTCCAAATGCGAAGAAGAAGAATTACACGCACAGAGCTTCTTAACACATTAAATGTTGGAAGGGTATTTTTAACATTTAGGTAGCCCAGTGCTAATTGTCAGATTTAGTGTTTTTACCTGTTATTTTTGTCGGGTCCGTGGTGCAGTGGTCCATGTCGTTGGCTTCGATTACGGATTTCTCGGGGTCAAATTCTGGTGTGGACTGTTTCGTAAATTGATTTTCCAATTGATTTATGGAATTCTGTTCGTAGGCATAAATGGTTGTGATGTCTAATCTAAAATTATCTCCCACCCATCCGATCCTAAATACGCGGCATAGGAAGAGCGATTATCTAACCACTAGTCTTGTCCTAACACTATCCTTTTATCCCTACTTACTTTGAAATAGAGAGGTTGACCAACAGACTAACACGCAGTACTCGTAGAAAAACTTCTGTTGAGATACCTCCATTAGGAGTCCATATGCTCCATTTTGGGAACGGTAAAAAACAAATATATTTCATAATATTTTGCTATTTCATAATAGTATGAAATTCGATGTAACCTATTGTAACAATAATTTTTTTTTCTGAAGGTACCTCATGGTGAGAAACGATGTTTAAATATTAGAACGTTCTATTTTCCTTTTTCAAATTTGAGATCAATACAATTGAAGAGGTTACAGAGTTACATTGTTTAGTAACTCGCTATCTCGAAATATTTTACATTTGAGATAATTTATCGCCCATGTTGACGATTGACCTATTTTTTTGTAATAAATGTGTATTTCATCAAAGTAATTTTTGTCATTATAAATGATATTATATATATATATACCAGGCATTCAGATTAATATTTTTAAGGGACAGTAAGAGAAAAGATATACGGAATAAAAACTTCCAATGACGATTTGAGTACAAAGTGACAAAAAAGAATACCACACAGAAGTCTCAAGTGAACAAACAAGGTCAACAAAAAAATGTTTGACTTGTCAACAATGTGTCATATAAAATAATGATGGGTATAGTAGAGGATGAAGAATTTCCATAAATGTGAAACGTCGTATGCTGAAATATGCCTTTATGTCACATTTGTAAGTCTGTTTTTATTGTTTCAATTTGCAGATGCTCAGCCTGTGATGCCGCATTGTCGTCGTGGTATTTCGAAAAAGATGGCCTTCTCTTTTGCCAGGCTGACTATTGGGCGCGCTACGGCGAATCATGCCAGCAATGCACTCAGGTTTGCATTTTCTACCTTTTCAGTCATATCCACTCGGTGTATGATGCAAATGGCTACTGCAGGGCATTTGAAGAATTTCCTTACACGCATTGGCTTAAAATTCCATGCAATAAAACCAATGTGCTTTGACTGTCCAGACTGGAACTACTTTCTGATGAGTATGGGGCAGACCATTGAGAGATTTGACAACTTTAGATACATGGGAGATGGCAATTTGCACGAAGAACTCGCTATCTGACTAGAGATTGCTAAAACCACATTTAACATAATGTGGAGTAAGTGTGGAACTCACTAGTACTCGATTAGAACTGGATGACTCTTATTCAATGCATTCTGACAGTGCCACTTTACGGTTGCAAGTCATGGCATATCAAGAACTTTCCATTGTCTCAATTAAAAATTATATTTATTTCTGTACATTTGTTTGTCATTTATGCTTTGCGTTTTATGTCTCATTCTAATTGTTTATTTTTTAGATAATAACTGGTCCTGTAATGGCAGCCGGTGACCATCGATTTCATCCGGAGTGCTTTTGCTGTGAGTTGTGCTCAGCGTTTATTGGCGACGGAGAGGCCTACGCACTTATTGAACGATCTAAACTATATTGGTAATTGATTTTCATTTAATATTCCAAAATAACAATGCTCCAGTATTTTATGCCATTTTCAGTCAGGGCTTTTGGTTAGGAAGACTAAAAAAAATCTCAGAAACTAAAAATAGAAATTATTGTATCGATTAATAGATCAATAACCCAACACTGTAATCACAGTTTGTTTGCCTCAGACATAGTTTTTTTAAGAATAACAAAACATAGACTTGTTTTTTTTTAGTATTGCATTTTGACATTCACGCGATAATTTTCAGTGGTTCATGCTATGAGCGTGTCATGCGGCCACTCGGCAGAAGCGGTATCGGCCGTCACGCGATCCAACTCGTTGAGGTTCCACCGAGGAGTTCGTTCCCCTCACTGTCGCCATCACCCTCCCCCTGTCTGATGCCGCCTCTTTTGAGACTGGCTCCGGATCCCCACAGGGGACTCACTATTAAACAGTAAGTTCTGAAATAAATCTTAATATGCGCCAAGGATTAATCATTTTTTAACATTTCATAAATATTACACCGTTTTGCATATTATAAATTAAGGAGTAAAGATATCACCTATAATAACACTGTTGACATAAAATTTGATCCTGCCTCTGAAATGGAATGTAGAGTCCTGGTCACTAATATGCTTTTCCATTGCTGAACTACAAGAGGATGACAATATTCTTGATAATCAAATGTGGATTGGTTTTTTTGACTAAGGTGATTCGCTTTTTTTTTATTCCTGTCCAACAAATATTGAAACAGTTCTTCCAATAAGAGGTCACAGAGCTGTAGACTTTTGTTCATTTTTGTGTACATTTCGCAGACTGTTGTACGCGATGCAGGGAAAGTTGGCGGCACTGGTACGGTCTCTAGTGCGAGCGACGCTATCTTTTTGTCTCCAGGTCACGAAATATAGGTACAATCCAACATACGTCAATGCAAGCACACTTCTCTTTCCCCTTCTTTGTGCACGCAGATTTATCTCTTGTAGGCTGGTCTTGTGGGTGTATTTTTTGTTTGTTTATGGGTCATTACTACTAGTTTAATATGTTCCGTAATTTAATAGTACTATATTATTTGCATAATTTATTGATGTCGCCGCTTTGAATTTTACATTGAGAAACAGTTAAAGCAAAAGAAATATTAATGAAGATTAAAAACAGCGTAGTTTTACTTCACATTTTAGTTTACACCTCTTTCAATGATATAAATCGTCTGCTATTGATGCTAGTAAAATACAGATGGAAAAACAAGGGATAATATTTGACAAGCCGGAATGCTGAACGACTCCAAACACAACGCATGTCTGCTGTTTATTTCATTTTTGCAAAAGGAAAGTGATTGAAATTATATATACATACAGGTCAAATTGCAGTGTTTATTCAACAAAAAGTCTTATTAAACGAATGTCTAATTATCTTAGATGAACATGATATTAAAAATATACTCTTTGAAGTCACTTCTCAAGGTTTGGCAATTTGGTACTCGGTTAAGGCAAAATCTTTTCTTGTCTTGCTCCCGACAGGGGGATTCGAATGGTGCATTCTCTTTGGTCTTACTCGGGTCGTTTACTTCAATATTGGCCGAGATGCATCACAAAAGGTTTCGTAATATGGCAAAGATATACATCTTATTCTCTTTTTGCATGAATATTTTTTACACAGTTTCGAAATTACTAGGTGCAATGGAACCTATCATTCATTTATCTATGTTCACTGCATCTTTTTTGCACAGTATTTTGCCTGGCCGTTTTGCATGGATTATATCCTCCCGTTTGTAAAGAGGATTGAGTGGATTTGCAAATGTCATCAATTCAACCACCAGATATGTAAATTTCAGTTTCATAGTGATAATAAAGTCACAATTGTTGTGACGATTGTTATGTCTTGTCACTATAGTTATATAACTTTATAATTCTTCACATTTGATGTAGCATGCTAAACAGAATCATAAAACTGTTTTAGACAATATCTTGAACGTTGAAGCATAGTAGATAATTCTTTTTTAATAATTCTTATTATTTTTTAATAATTCCAATTATTGTTTCATATTTCTGCACGCTGTTTTTCTGGTTTTATTGTTTTATTTTTTTTCTAGCTCTTGTTTGTCGCCTGCGTTTGTTGCATGTTGATTTGATACTATCTGGAGATAATGAACATTGTTTCCTATCTATATTCTCTAATATTTTGCTGTTTATGTTCTTAACAATGTAGTAATGTTTGGTGTTTGTTCATAAAATTGACCACCAGATGGTGGTGGTTGCAGAAAAGTGACGAAAGTTTATTAGAAAAATAAAAGGTGTATTATTTAATGTATTCAGAGTAAATCAAATAATTTAAACTTGAATTAGGGATAACAATAATAATTGTTGGGCGGATTTATTTACAGAATTTTTACTTTTTGGATGATAGGAATCTTCATTATTATTTTCAGTGTCGATGTGTCATGCGGTCTGATGGCCTTGCATATCGGAGACAGAATTCTGGAAATTAACGGAACTCCGGTGAAAGACCAGCCAATCCCGCAAATAGAACATCTCATATGCTATTCAGATACGGTTCTTCAGGTAATTTTTTAGTACATCAGGTTATAACACAGTCTTCCAGTCGCTGGATCGAATGTCACGAAGCATTTTCTTGGCGGTTGCCAAATTCTAATTAAAAATTAATTAAATATTTTTCGAAGCCTATAAGAATACCTGAAATCTGTCTTGACCACTTTGAATAGCAATAGTATAGAGAAGTCACAAGTTGTTTTGTACCATTTTGTACAAAATTCATTTGGAAATAAACATTCATACTAATCTCAACAGGATGTTGGGTTCTTTTAACACCCTAAAGCCCTTAGTTAAGCAGATAAGCTGAAAAAGATTAACAACAAAGTCACTAGGCCTAATAATGAATTTTTCAGTCAAAATTCAGTCATCTACATTTCATTCTTTAATTCAGGAAAGTCCTTTGATATTACAGTATGATTATTTGCAATGAATCATTTGTTACAGTTAACTATCGAACACGACCCTGACAGCCTTGCCGTGAAGAATCCTCAGCATGTGTTGGAATTGGCGGGAAAAATTCAAAATGTCACCCACCCGGTTGCCAATTGTGAAAAATCTCTTCGAAAAGAAGAAGAAAAGATGCAAACAAGTGTTGCCAGCAGTGGAACAGAGAAACCGCCTACTATTTCGGTTGAGCCGGACATTTCCCCTGGTGGAGAGAAGATAAATAATAATTGTATTGTAGGTAACTTGGAAATGTGTGACAAAGCTGATGTTAAGGGTAGTGGAGACATTGCGAACATGGAATCAAACTGCAAGAGTGAGCGGGAAAAGGAAGGCACAATATATGTTAAAAACAACGCCAAATTGCCGCAGATCCCTGGAGGTAATATATATTTTATCATAATTTAAATTATAGGTGCTATAATATTTTTGGTCGATTTTCTACAATTCTTGGTTACAACATCTATGTTGTACTAATATATGTATAGACAGATTATAGGTCAAAGAAAATTCACTATTGAAATGCACTTAGTGAATTTTAGTTGTAAACAGATGATATATTTTATTTATTCCAAGTAATTAAATTGACTCCTGGTTAATAACATTTGTATAACACCTGAATCTTCGTCTATGTCTGCTCTTAGTGGAAGGAACGGTATCTGCATGGTGCCTCCAAGAATACCCGTTTGTCTTCTCACTTCTTCCCTATGAGATATTCGCTTCATTACAACTGGAATAGTCATAAACATTGAGTCAAATAATATTGTGCTAACAGAAACATACAATATTCTTTTTTTAGGTTATGGAAGTCGGGATAGAGCATTCAGAAGACGAGCGGTGGGTGAAGAAGCTCTCCGTGGAAGACAGGCGTGGAGAAAAGCAGCCGCCAGACGTCACTTTACTCCTCTAGGAGATAAAGAAAGAAGCTCTAGCATGTCTAGACTTCTTGATGGGTATGACCTTAATATTTCATCATAATAATCTTACATCCCTTGATAAGTTGTATAGTGTGGCTTTGTTTTTGGAATTTAGAAATGTTTAATGGGGCTTATAGTTCCAAGACATACAAAACCCACCTTCTGACTCGATAACTTATCAAATACACAATGCATTATTACTGACAAAAATGACGAACTGTACAAAATAAATCTGTAACGTATTGTTATTACATGATGTTACACCTTCAATGCACGTGAATAAAATGTCGAAACCATATATCAATATGGTTTCCACATTCTATCAAGAATGGTTGCAGAACAATAGTCATTAATTAATTGAAATGGTGAATCAGTTGGCATTAGAAGAAGTTATGTACTATGTGAATACACACTGCATTTATATTTATTTTAATTATGTTGAATTTTTCAGTTCTGCTTGTGAGCATTCAGAGTCTTGTGAAGGCGGCGGAGTGCTTTGCGACTTGTCAAGGACTAGGTCTTTCCGAGTAGATGCTCGTCCTCCACCCACTGTCTTTAGAGCTGCTGATCTTTTACAGGTACGTTTTAATTGAAGATTTTTCTCTGCTGCTGATTCAAAGATACATTTAGCAAAATTATTATTAATTAAATTATGGCTTACCTTTCTCAGGGTGAACTTCTCGGCAGTGGATTCTTTGGCCAAGTGTTCAAGGTTACTCACCGAGACACCAACGAAGTGATGGTCCTCAAACAACTCTACAGGGTTGATGAAGATGCCCAAAAGAACTTCCTCAAGGAGGTTAGAATACTGATATTATAATTCCTCACTACTCATAATTTTATCAGTGTATGACTTCACTGATTTTGACTGATTACATATTTGGCAGTTTCAATCTGGACATACATATTTTTCTGTTTTTGCTAAATTTTCTTTGATTATTCGTTTACTCATATTGTGTATATTATTCCCAAATGCATGGCGCATTAGCGTAAGCGGTATTACTATATGTTATCCTTTTTTCAATAAGTAAAATAAGAATAAAAGGAATGCAATGCAGATAAACCTAACTCCTGAAGCTAAAACCATAACACGAAATCTTTATTTGCTGTAATATATGTGCGCAAAAAAAACATGAAACCCTACCGGTTCTTTTCGTGGTATTGTTTAACTGTATAGTTCTCTAAATAATAAATGTTTTAAAACCTTTGATTCTTTTGATAGATGCAAAAATATTTTGCTATAATCAAATATTTATTTTTCATTGAGGTGGCGGTCCTGCGTTCGCTGTCTCATCCCAACGTGCTGCGGTTCATCGGGGTCCTGTATAAAGAGCGCCGGCTCCATTTGGTGACTGAGTTCATTAGTGGGGGTACCCTCAGGAGTCTATTGGAGGGACCGAGGGCACCCCCATGGGCCGAGAGGGCAGGGTATGCCCGGGACATCGCTGCCGGTTTAGCCTACCTGCACGCAATGAATGTCATTCACAGGGATCTCAATTCGCACAACTGTTTAGTCAGAGAGGTAATACATAAAATTTTATTGTCAATTTGTTTTTGAAATCTATGTTCATTTTACCTGATTATTCAGATATCCATTTGGGAAATATGGAAGCCACAGAAATTCACCATCGATTTGTATTGATTCAAAATTTAATGAAAACAGCTTCTGGCAAAAGATTGTATTACAAAAACAAAATTTTGCCATGTAAGAGGGATCACTCGAAATCAAAAATAAACTATCAAATAGCAAATAACAGAACTATTCATCTAAAAACTTTTTCTTGCAGGACAAGACTGTGATTGTTGCCGATTTTGGACTCGCTCGAATTGTACGAAGAACAGGGGTGTCCGGGAGTCTGGAGCGGTCACAGAGAGGCTCTGCACGGGAAAGAAAAAAACGTTACACTGTACGCTATTACTTCTCATTGTCATTTAAAGCTCGTCACTTTTCGTTAATCTAATAACCTCATAATCAATATTTCACTTATAGGTTGTCGGGAATCCTTATTGGATGGCTCCTGAAATGATGAAAGGAAATGTCTATGATGAAAAAGTCGATGTGTTCTCGTTTGGAATCGTGCTTTGTGAGGTATGTCATAATAATATTACAAATATTAAAATTAACATCTGCCGCTTTCAAAGTTTTAACATGCGTGTTTATTTTTCTTTTTCGACAGATTATTGGCAGAGTCCATGCGGACCCTGATTTTCTGCCGCGTAGCTCGGACTTTGGCTTGAACCAATCACTATTCCGAGACACCTTCTGCCAAGGATGTCCTGAGCATCTGTATAGCATAGCCTTCCTTTGTTGCAATCTAAACCCCGACAGAAGGTTTGTATATTTTATTTATAACATGTAGAATAGTTTTGTTACACAGGTTAAACCTCCGTAGCGATCGAAGATGTAGGTATGTATCAGATGTTTGGAGGCTTGAATGCGTAGAGCCGTGTCAGGTGAGAACCGATGAAACAGCGGAGGCAGCGCTCTGTCAGAAGATAGTTTCACTAGGCTGGTATCATTAGGACTTTATTAATCGGGAAACGATCAAACTAAGGATGCAGCTCTCCAGCAGATTTGGTTTTGTTTGCTTGGTATCTGTAGGATTTCACTAATCGGGAACCAATCTAACTGAGGATGCAGTGCTCCAGCAGAGATGGTTTCGTTAAGAATGAATCCGGAGGATTACCAAAGTGGCTAGGAAGCAGAGTGACGTTTGTTTGAAGTGATAGGGTATATATATATATAATTTCAAAAACGCAGTACATGTGTTTTTTAATATACGACAAAGGCGCCATCTATTATTTACAGCGAAAAGGTGGTAGATTAAATAATATTATTGAAATTAACTAGCGACATCTATAAGAAATGATCGCACGCTATAAATATTATTAAAATCAATGATACTGGTAGCCCTAAGGTTAAGTTGGTTTACATTCAGAAAGTAAATCTTATCTTGCCTGTCAAATCACCTTACTTACTCTCAAAATCTGATGCAATTATGATGAAAGTATCTATTCTTGAATCTCAATATATGGTTTTTTAATTAAGAATTTTCATCATGCGTCATGATTCACTACTGTAAAACAGCATTGGTATAATGCAACCATTGACCAAATGTCATTTCATTTTAACTGAATTCAGTTGTATGTTCCAGACTTCAATGGCATATGGCTAATAGCAAGCTCCTTCTTTGTTCTACCATCTTCAGTGATTATGTACTCCAGTGTGTATTTTGTCATTTAGTAACAATTTTGACTGATTATTTGGTATTCTAACAGGCCCCCATTCGAGGTGATGGAAGTGTGGCTAGAGGCGCTGACGATGCATCTGTCGGTGCAGCGGACTTTGCCGCAGGATCTGTTGACGGATATTTTGCAGTATGCGGGACCGCCTGATCTACCTTCTCCTACTCCGTCAACTTCCTCCTCACCGTCACCGTCTGACCAGAAGAGGTTAAGAAGAAATGAGGAGACTGATTCTCCACTTTCAACTCTTTGCAAGGTACAGATTACACTCGGATTTTTTTGAGAATAAAGTACCTACCTGATAATACTGACCTTCAGACAAAACCAAATTCGTTTTCTTTGTAGATATTTTTGTCTATATCAGACCTACATGTATAGTCATATACTGTTTAATGGATTATGAGATATTTAAAACTAGCAATATATATAGTTATACAATTTTTTTTTATGATGGCATAATGCGAAAATAGTAATCAACAATATTTAATAATTCTAGTGAAACTAAGTATATTACTATTTTTTTTTACCTTCATTGTAATGAAGTCTGCTAAGTAAATGCCGATTTAATGAATATTTTAACCTTTTTTCCATAAGTGGACATTACGCTGAGCCTGTGGATGAATGGTCAATGTCATGCTCTTACATGCTGTGTAAGGACACTTTCATAAATTTATTTATAGATTTATCTTCGAAAGCATGGATTTCTGAAATTCTCTCCCAACCATGACCATAAAATACTGGTTGTAGCCAGAGTGATTAGCTAACTACTAGTCCTACTTCCATTCATCTGTTCTTACTCTCTTAGAAAAAAAGGTTAAGTAACTTAATAATAAGCAGTTGTCATAAAACACCTTTGTTGAAATAGATATTGACTAATATTTCTGTTATTTCAGTCGAAATCTGGTGACGTTTTGGAACTGGAAGCTATTGCAAAGACAGCATCTCTTCCTGATGCAATGAAGCTGCGAGGGCTCGGTCCCAAATGCATTTCCGCCAGCCATCTCTGTCTTCCTAATAAGACCGTGGAACAGGGAGCCACCCTGAGTAAGAGTCAGAACGCTCTCGCTTCCACACCGGCCGGTTACATCTTGAGCACCGACGACAAGACCATCAATATCACGAAAGTTGATGACGTGAGAGAGTGGCTCGATCGACCGATCATCCTGCGCCGGAGGGAGGTCCCCAAAGAGACCTCAGCTGAAAAGCGGCAATCTGTGGACGATTCCATCGCCGAATCCGAGTTCCAAAATAAAGCTCGGAAGATTGTCTGCGAAGGCACTTCTCCGACGGGCAGTGATTCTTACAAAACCGTCAAAATAACTAATAATAATAATCTTGCAGCCGTCGTAAATCCAGAATTTCAGTTCAAGAAACCTGATCTTGATTTTGTTAAAGTTCTGAAGTCAAAAAGTCATAATTGTAATACCAGTTTTGAAGCAGACGTCGACCAGACCGAAACACCTAGTTATATGAGAATACAATCTGTAGAAGAGTTAGAAACTGAAAATAAAATGGTTGTCGATGTTCCTCAGTCGTTTCGAAGAAATTTTTCCATACCCGATCGCCTCCTCGACGAGAGTAGTGATTCCGATGATCCTTCGGACGAAGTGAAGTCAAAAGTGAAGTCTCCTTCGGCATTTAGAAGGATTTTTAAAAATGAACCAAAGTCTTATACCGTAAACCAGGAGCAGACGAAGCAGTCGATTGAAAACGGCAAAAGAAAGACACAAATTACGAATAACATAAAAATGCTGCAGCAAAATTTTGAAGCTAACGAACAGGAGCAAAAAGTTCAAGAAAAATCTCACAGTAAACCTTTTAATATTCTCGCTAAGAAATTAATGTCACCGAAACTCGGCAGGAAATCTATATCGCTTAATAAACCGCTGTCGAAGATATTTCATTCTTCGAATAGTCATCAGATATCGCCGGACGATCAACCTAAGTCTTCCAAAAGCGACAAGTGCTCAAAAGGTAAGAGTACATTTTTTGTAACGACTCCGCAGCCCGAACTCGAAGTGAAGAATGTTTATATCGAGCCCCGCGTACTTGCCGAAGAGAAGGACATGAAAAGCGGTAATAAATATAGTCCCAATATAATTAGTAAATGGTCAACGGAGATTAATAATTTATCTATTCCGGAAGAGGTAAAGATACCTCCTAAGCCTTCGACTCTCGGTAAATGCATGACGCCGCTTTTGAGACGGCACAACAGACTGAGTGAAGATTCCGTGGGAAGGTTCAGTTACCGCGAGAAGAGGTCTTCTCCGATCAAATATGTTCCGCCTGATAAAAACTCGATGAAACTCGATCTCGTCAAGCGTGATAATCATTTTGATAAAAGCATTCCGATAGTTAATATACCGAAATATACGAATTCGACTGAAACAATCGTAAATGATTGTAAAAATGATATCGCGATAGATGTACCTTCTCCGCTGGCGAGGTGCGGCAACTTTAAAAATATTCCGTTGAATTTAAACAAAGAAATTGACGAAGTTGATTCCGCATTAAGACAGTACGATAATAACTCCACAGGCACCGAAAACGGTAAATGTCTTTCGAGTAAAATAGATATGGAAGGTGTGGAAATGAAGAACGGTAAAATATGCCCAGACAAACCGCTGACGGACAGCGAGCTGGGAATATCCACGTCTAATTATGTCAGTCTGGCGAATCTGAGGATAAATTGTCCCAGCTTGGGCAGGACCCGCGAGTCGTTAGTGAAAAGGAACATTTCGAAGTTCGATGGGAACGGCCGGTACAGTCTCAGGGCCAAACGCAGCCCGGAAAAGTGCACTTTGAATATCGACACGACGCCCATCGATCTGTCCAAGGCTAAGAGTGCCCTGCAGAGCACTGCTCTTTGATTTTATCACATTTAATCTGAGACTATTGATCTTGTATTTTTATTGAACGAAAAGGCATTATAATTCAAATTGGTGATAAATTAGAATCTCTACAATTTTTATATGACGACACTTCATAATGATTTTATATTAAAAAGTGTTTTCAATTTTGTTACTTAGATTTGTGCGTATATGTGAGTAAATTTTGACAATTTAATTAGAAATTACATTCTACAATTTGCTAGATTAAAATGAATTATTCTAATAATATTTTTTATGAATATCTATATAAAGTTGTCAAATCAAGTCACGACTCATTTGATCGGCATATCGGTGACTGTCTTGAGTTTCTTAAAAACAGACAGCACCTGTAGTTTTGTATAACCACTATAGACTCACAATATAGTATCTACATAACATCACAAAATCTCAAATATTATTATTATCGTTCTGGCAAAAAAGGTTTAATTAGAAAGTTTTTATAATGAATATTAGTTTTAATGATTCGTGTTTTGTTACATGATTCAACATGTTGATATAAATACTAACTCAAAACAAACTTTTCGTCTTAAGACTTTTTGTCAGACGAGACGATATGTTTCATATTTTTCTCATACCGTCTATATATTATATTTTTTGTATGATTGTTTTTTTTTCATATCATAATAGCTGTGCAGTTAATAATAACATATCCTAGCATTTCAAATAACACACATATTTTTTTGATTATTTGACAATATTAATAATGAATATTTTGTAACATTTTCATGAAGTCTGCATATTATTTTTAAACATATCCATTACTTCACAAATAGTTGTGTTTTAAATGAAATGTATCTTAGGGTGCTACAATCCATGCAAATTTTTTGGCAAATCAAAAAAATATGCAGTTCGCCAACGATTGATTATAAGTTGGCGAACTGTTGATCAACTGTTGGCAAACTATTGACACACGGTTGACTCCGTAGTTGTTTAAACAATTGCGTGAACTTTGGCTAACTGTAAGCGATTTTTTGATCAATTGGCAACAGTTTAAATTGGTTAAATATCTTGCGATATGTTTGACACACATGAGTACTTTTTGTTAATTTATTGATATATAAAAATTTATTGAATGTTGCTAAAATAATATCTGTCATGTCTTTTGTTTTCCTAAAGTAGTGTGAGAAAATGACAATTTTAAGTCTTCTAAAAATGCTAATTTAAAATTTGTGCTTAAAAATTTACCGATAGATAAAAGTATTTAACACTTAGGAATATTTGTTGCTTCCTGGTTTGTATGTTTCTTCCGATGTTGACAACGGATAAATAGGTGGTTCCTGATCAGAGGTTGGCTTCAGACTGATAAATCTCTCTCTATATTTTGTCTCGCTGTAACGCGTCTACTGATAATCGTATATGACGATTCTCACGGTCACAGAAGTTCTCCGATAACAATCGCACACAATCATATTTCCGCTGACATCAGTCGGTGAAAAATTCTCACGTTTGGCAACTGTCATTGTGTGAAAATGACTCACCGTCTACACTTGCCAGACACTTGAACTTCACATTTTACGGTGCGTCGTGTATTCCCACAAACAGATAAAAGTGATTATTTGAGATGTACGATAACAAATAAATCATAACTTTTATTATTGCAATGAAACGGAAAAGAATCTCAGTGACCTTCATCTCTTGACATATTGCACTTTTGATTCCCTATTCTATCAACAATATCCTTGTCACAAATCTTACAAGCCTATAAAAATAGCTGCAAGTAGATTAAACTTAATCTTTTCTAACTTTGTTAATTTTGACAATTTAGCAGTCAAGTTTCTGCCGCCTTATATCGACAGGTATTTATTAACACCCTATTTTATTTAATTTTCTTGTTCCTCAATAGCCCTAGAGGAAAATTTGTCAGAATATAACACACTTAAGCCAATGTCTTCTAGAATGAGACTGCCGTAGTGATCACATTTCGGTAAATAGAAATGTCATTATTGCAAATGTGTAATGTATGACATTATAACTGACAGCGATACACCATGCAAAACGGCAAAAAATCAAAAACAAAGCTCATCGCTGAATATATCCATCTCTAGGTGTTGTATTGATCAGCCAGACAGCACTTGCAACTTTTGTCTCATACTGCCAACATAATGCTTTTGTCTATCGGTGGCTATATGTATTAATATTGAAATTCCATCAAGCACCCTCAGTCGATGTCTTAAATTGTATTAATATTGTATGCTAAAATACAATTAATTGTCTCAAATGTGACTGATTATACAATTTTATAGCTTTTTATGTCTCGATAGTAAATATCTAAATGTCGCTTCGCTTTTGAGGTTAAATTTTACAATGAATTGCTCACAACGTTAAGTATTAAAATGTGGACAATAATAATACTTTTACTATCTATCGGCAATCGATTTCGCCTATTGAAATCTTGTTAAACGGTTAAGTGTTCGTTCTAGGCTAGCGTTTGGTGTCTTAACTAACCCCTTTGGGTATAATGTTAACTAATTGTTTAGAGTTGTACTAAAAATACTGAGCTAATACTTGTCAATGTAAGTTTCGTAAAATTTTAGTGTGTTCTGGGAATATATTTGGGTATGGTTGTGTTTTATGTTCGAGGTCCCATCAGTGACAAGTTCTTTTCGCTTCTTTGTTACCATTTCATCTATATAATATCTTGTGGTTTTTTTGCCAACTTTCATGTGGTTTACAAGGATTGGCTCACAAATGGTTAACTGTTGTACCTTTGTGTACCTGAAAAGATTGCAAATTGCAATTAGTCTTAATGGAAAATATACTGTTTCACACCAGCCAATTGGTAAATTTGGATGGCAGTTTCGTTGTTAAACTTTTCCAGTGTGTGGCTGATTGACTAATTAACAGGCCAGATTGTAAATACTGCAATAAAGTAGCTGGTCCTGATCACATCTTTTGGAAAATTCTTGAAACAGACAACGACTTTAAATTAATATAGACGGGCAAGTCACATTTCATTCAATAACTTTGCAGTATTATATGAAAAGCGAGTAGATCTTGACTTTTCATTACATTTATCTTTTCCTTTAAGCACATTTGTGCTTTAAGACTTTGTTGTCTTAATTGCTCCTGAGACACTTCTGGCAATAATTTGAAAGCATCTACACTCGAATTACATTCGACAAAGAGGTCTTGTCTATGATAGGCTCCACGTAACAATAAATAAATACAACCGATAATATATAGATCGTAACATTGGGTGACAATTAAGAGGTTTCAACCAATAATTAATTAAAAGTTGTCAAATTAATTTAACATGCCTCTTATTACATAATATGTTCGTAATATTTGATTGATCTTATTATTATATGTAACATTATTATATTATGTTACACAGGGCTGCATTGAGTTCTCAAAATGTACAGATTTATTTTTATCATTGTTTAGTATATTTTTACTGCTTAATGAATCAAATCGAATGAAATATTTATACATGGGGTAGTTACTGTGTATAATTATGAATATTTTGAATCTCTGTTTATACTATACTGTTTCTATGTAAGACCAATGTTCAAATTGTGTACAGATGTTTTTTCGAAACAAGTATCTAAAGGCATTTTTAATTACAAAATTCTTGCTTGTACTTTTAAAAATATTAATGTACTACTTATACAGTAGGAGTCAAATCACTGGACCGTATCTGCAGTTTTTCTTCAATATTGGCTTGCTTTGCCACATACTGCAATACGATTTTGTGCATTTCAACAATTCATTAAACCTTTTGCAAGGCAAAATGTGTAATAAAATTAATAGCTTTGTTATTCCACTCTTTGTGTAAGTAAGTGTGACACGTGTATCGATTCATTGAAAAACATCTTCGGACTAAATGAATCATAAACATTTATTACATTAGAATCGATGCAAAATATATAATTTATGATTTATTAAAAGGTGAAATATGTCTTACCTAAATGCCTAAATTTTATAAAAAAGTTGCCTAAGTTGAAACCACAATTTGTTTCATTGTCCAGAATACTGTGTTTGTCGTTAGATGTCTTTTTATTTATGAAAGCTGTTTAGTGCAGCGACGTTACGCCCGGATTGCTTACAACCAGTCATTGGGTGTTAAACGTTGTTATGAAACGTAGCATCATCCAGACATTTTAAGTCAATATTTTGTAATGCCGTATTTGTTTTGAAGAAATGATCTTTTTCCCTGTAATTATGTACATATTATATACATACATGACATGTAACAAATAACAATAATTGTTTCTTTATAATAATGAAGTACTGATAACTCTAGGCTAAGCTGTGAATAAAAGTAAATAATTTTTATAGGCGACTTATGAAGTCAAAATAGAATCAATTTTGTACTTACAGGCCGAGTTCCGCTTATTCATTCAACTCGATTTTCTCAATCAATTCATTACTCAACTTTTTCTTGGTGATACGGCAGAACAGACAATACGTGTTGTTACATCAAATTAAAAGATGCTTTTAACGTGACTTTCATCTCAATTGAGAGATGTAACTAATGGAAAGTTGTTTTATTTGATATAGGTTTAAATGTAAATTTCATCATACCAGCGAATTATCAAAATATGTGGGTTAATTATCCGGGCTCGACCTGTACTTCATTATTTATATGATTTTATACCATGACATAAAAAATATCAGCCCTAGATTCGGACGGTTGTACTGTTTCGGAATTCGCTCAAACATCGTTGAAATATTCAAAGTGCTAAATGCATCAAATGTCTTTTTTTTGGAATGTTGGCAAACTGTTGACAGTAGAAAAATTATTCACGATCTGTTGACGGATAGTTTTTTGAATGATGGCAAACCGTTGACGGCGATAATCGCTAAAATATTCTAAGCGTTAATTGTGTGTATGAATATCTGTCTCTTTTTGTATGTTACTAACAGTTCAAATGCTTAAAAAATAATTTGGTATAAGTTGCCTTAAGGTTTGCGAGACGGCGATACAATTTAATTATTATTCATTAGAAGTATTTAACATGACTAATATTGTCTGTGATATTGTTTATTAGGTGATATACATTGTTTGTGTTTTTGGCTCCGGGAAACATTAGCCTGACATTAACCTCTTCCTCGCAGATGTCTCACGTGTGAGACGGGACTTCCTGCATTGTTTGTTTGGATGATATAAATCTTGCGTCGGCAATTTTCTTGAATGTTCGTCATCAATAATCCACAGGAGAAACGTAGAAAAGTTTTCCGCAGACATTAATTAATGCAGGCTGCAGTGATTTATTCTTAGTGACATTACCACTTTGCGATTTGGCGAAATTTGCAGATTGACCATCTAGTCTTTAAATATTAACCTTTTAACAGATTTTTACCGAGAGCATTATGTAAAAAAATCTTGGTATTTGATAGAACAATGATACACTGTGAGATAATAATAATCATTCTTCATTCATATGAAACATTCATCATACGTAATGTGATATTTCTAAAGATATCAGAGCTCTGCTTTTGAGGTTTCAATGTTGAATTTTCATTAAATTGTATTTTCAACCGATATATAGATTTTCATTCCAGAGCAATACACATTTTTCTTTCTAAATTTCTATTCTGTTGAAATATTATATTGAAGTCTTCTTTTACCATTTGGACTTTTTTTATCAAGCTGTATCAATGTTGACACACTTATTCCTCGGTTTCATGATTAACAGATTATTTAAAAATACTTATGTTTCTATTTGTAATACTGCTTTGTTTTAAAAAAACAAGTCCGCAAGGAAGAGGTTGATAACGTGATTTAGCCAGGTTTTGTGTGTATACCAATGTTCGACATGGAAGATTTGAATTTTTAATTATACTATATTGAAAGGGAATATATATATATATATATGTGTAACATTGTTAGTATTATTATAGTGCGGCAAAATCCGTACTGTACAGAAATATTTTTTTTTTTTAGTGTTTACATTCCAATGAATAATGCCATTTTTTGTAGCTATAAAAATAAGATAGTTTTTATGTAATTGTTCATTTCATACTTTGAATGTTTGAAACTACATAAAATGTCATGACAGAAGATTAAATGGTTGTTTGTTTTTAGAATTTTACTGGGTCTTCTGAAGTATCATATTTTTTTAGGCAACATATAAAGATTATGATTGCAACAAAACATTGTAAAGCCAACTGTGCTCTGGCGAAAACAAAATTGAGTTTATACCATGCGATAATTACTCTGTTCGATTTGTGCTTCTCTGTTCTAGATCTATGATGCGGCAAAGTTTCCGACGATATTGTTGCGATAGTGTCAGGTCAATTTGTATCTGGCAACTGATATTGTGCGGTAACGTGAAGTGAGTTTAAAACTACAATGGCCGACATTCGTTGGATATTTGACAGCCGTCACTTTTTCCACATTGAATGTAACTTTGATTTAAGGTGTACATAATTCACGTATTACCGCTATTGGAACGCAATTTCTGCAGTCCCGTTTCATTTAGAGTACATATAATACCAGCATATATGCTTTTATTTTCCGCAACTCGGGTCTGAAATATTCAAAATTACATTAATTTTATGATGAATTATGATATTTATAGACGATTTTTAGGAGGTTACAATTAGAGTGAAATGAAATAATATTGACATTATAAAACTGCTAAGCGCCAATGTTATCTTTCATGTTGTATAAAGTATTTTTTTGAACAGTTTTTATTAGATTTACAATATAACTGAACATTGCATTTTGTGCCAATTACTTTCTTTAACTTACTATTCATACAGAAGTTTTATGTTCATATGGCATACATTCATCGTAAAGTGATTGAAAAAATAATAAAATATGATGATAACAATACAGTGTGACATCGAGAATGTAGCTAATGTCTGTCGACAGACCTATATAATTTCACAGATCTAGAACAGGCACATAACGAGCAGAGTGAGGAGGGAAAAGATTTATTCTGTCAATATTTCCGTAATATCTATTGCATTCGATTTCCAAGTATGTGCAATACGGTAATGTTGCGACATTAGTACCCTGTTCTGATGTTTTATACACGACCACACATGGTCGGCAGCAAATTGCCGTAAAAATTTGGTCATTTACAAGCCGCATTAGGAGATATGAAGATGGACCTAGGGCAGGGAAAGTTGCTCCCGCATTGCCCTATCTTATAGGGTCGGGACAGGTGGGAGGGAATTTTAGACACCACAGCATCCATGCCTTCTAACACAGGTCCATAAATCAATTTACGAAGCTGTTGATTCGAACCCGTGAGCGCTGGTAACTGAAGCCAAAAATGTTGACAACTCTGCTTTAGGCCTGGTACTATATAATTTTACAATAAAAATTGTAGAGATTCATTGATCGAGGAAATTTCTGACAACAAGCTGTCATAAAGTTAGCATTCACTGACTTGAAGTTTTGCTTATTTTGAGATCTCTATACGGTAGGAAAAGTTGAAGGGAATAAAATTAAAAAAAAATATAACAAAAAATATTTTTAAAACACGAAATTAAAAATATTGAAAATATTAAAAAAAAATTAGGTTTATAACAATAAATTACTGAATGTGTCACCTGGAAAAGGTTGTAACCAATAGAATGGGTCTGGGTTGACTTTTTACTGGATGTTTTCCTATCGACTGAAACTTTTAGTGACAGTGATTCCATGAATAACAATCCTAGAGCAACTTTATATAGCTCAAGGTGTCCTTAAGCTCGAATGAAACTATTTTACGCTGAAAAGTCAACTTACACCTTTTTTTTTGGTTAAAATCTTTTTCACGTGGCCCATTAAATTATAGAATAAGACAAATAGACAAGAGTTTCATGTAAAAAAATATTATTAATAAAATTAAAAATGACATAAAAAGCGAAGGTACACAAATCAAAGGATTAAAAAAAAGTACTTGTCAGTGTAATGTAACAAACAGTAGAAAAAAATTAGATTCTGATCAATATTATACAAAATCATGCCAGAGCCATGGAAATTGATATTAGTCTTAAATAATAAAAATACAATAAGCAGGTAAAGAATATGACTAACAACTTTCACCGTCAAGATGGTAAAGAAACCTGTGTATCTGGTTTAGGAACTGTCAATAAAATATTATGTTAATATTTGGATTATTAAGATTTTGTACACTTCCATGTATTTTGTCACTAACGACCCGGGTTTCGCCTTTCGGCATCTTCAGGCATTCGAGCGCACGAATCTCAATAATCTCAATAATCCAAATTTGATATTGAAATTCCATCAAGGACCCTCAGTCGATGTCTTAAATTATGTTAATAATTGCAGTATAATAACAGTTTTTCATTAGCAACCTGGACAAGACATTTCATTGAACAAACTAAAAAAAATATAAATTTTCCCGCTGATCAAAGCGCGTGGTCACATACCATTCAAATCCGAATCGAGACAGAACATTAATGCGGAATTTCAGAATGAACGTTCCAAGTATGATAATTTAATTTATGTACAGTAATTCATTATTTTCGATGCGGCCCTCAAAGTACCTAAGGTAGGACAGCCCTGTTTTAGACGAAACACTGGGGTTGCGGAGACATTTTAAAATCGACTGATTATGATTAAGTTTTACCATTCAACTTTGATTTTCAATTAAATAAAGATTCATCGATTTTTTAAAGCTGAATGAAGATAGATAAAAAGTAAACTTAACACGTAACTTTATATGGGTTTTTCCATAGTGTCAATTTTGGTGGACGTTATCTTAAAAAATCATATTTGAGTTGCTAATTGTTAACTGTCATCTTACTGGTATCTGGCTGCGTCCGTTTCATTTCTTCCATGAACCTCACCAAGCTGTTTGGTCCATTGGTAAAACTCTCCCAGTTGTGGTGACTGTTGCCAAGCTGTGAAAAAAAACGATTTTTAACATATCAACTGCTCTGAAAGCCGGACCCTACTTGGACAAAGTTTTTATGATATAGAAAAGACTTGATAATTATTGTCACTTTAGCCCTGTATAAGATAAGGAAAATGCTTTAACTGGGTGAGCATTATTAAGAGTAGTTTTGGTCGGGTAACATATTTAAAAAAAATATGAAAAGAAAATATTTCAGTTTTTTTAAATAAATACATCCCAGAAATTTCTTGTACTCTTGCAATGTGCAATTGTAACTTGAAGGAAATTTCATGTATAATATTATTAAATCAGTGTTATTTATTTATTTTTAAGGTGTTAACTGTCAATTCTTGGTGGAAAGACAGTATATTTTAAAAAATAAAACACAATTCACTTGTACTACTTCCACATATTTATAATGATCAGGACCGGTTTCGCTCATCATGAGCGAAGTGATAATGCTTTCAGATGATAATGCTCGTGATGAGCGAAACCGGTCCTGATCATTATAAATATGTAGAAGTAGTAAAATGAATTGTGTTTTATTTTTTAAAATTTATTTATTTATTGTAAATTTAAAAAAAATGAAATGCATAGCATTACAGCTGACGCCAATGCGCCATGCATTATTATAAGTTATATTATGATATGACCAAAGTTCAAGTACAATTTTACTGTGGAATTTTAATACCAAACACTTTTAAAAAATCTTTAAGCAATACTTACGAAGTCTCGGACCCATTTTGAAATCTGATCCTTATTCTTCTGGATACTGAAGCGGGAATCCACCATAATGATAGCGCCCCAATCATTTCTGTGACGAATACATCTTCCCAACGCTTGGTTCAAAGCTCTGCCAAAATAAAATTTATACTGAAGATTTACAGTCATGTGCAAGGAAATGCAAATAGATGAGAGATAATTTAATCCAGTCTCACCTGAAAGCCTGCACTTCATACCAGTCTTTTCCCGACAGAAGACAGCGACCTTTCTCATACTTGTCATTGTAATTCTTCTTGCTCTCAACGAGGACGTCCCGGACATTGGGAAATGGGATTCCAACCTAAAAAATTATCAAGCCATATGCATAAATACTTTGTTTTGTCAGTATATCAATTTAGCTTCCAGAGGAATAAGACTGCTTACGGCAAAAGGAATATTCTGAAACGTGAAGCATCAACACGTCTGCTGATGACGGAATCATTTTCTATGTTAATATGATTTATTTTATTGGTTGATTTGGTTATGTCACTAGCTGCTTGGCACTGTTTCCTACGGGATCACGGGAAATCACCCAGTAAAGCTGGGAACTGTTATCTTTAGAAATGATGGAAATGAAAGAAAACCACAAGTGCCATCATTTGTATGACCAGTAGCTGTATTCCAGTGAAAATGTTATTTTACTTAACGTGATGTTTTTATAACAGGGCAAACTATGCTGAAGCCACATTTTTGTTGGCTGTTGGCATAAGATAATAATATAAATGTCACAAATCATATAAGAAAATCGCGAATTTCTTAAGGATTTTTGTATCAAACTAATGTGTTCTACAGCTTAAAAAATAGAAGATAATAGCCGAAAATTGTGATAATCTCAAAGAGCTGCCATCATAATGAACAATTTTACGAATCACTCAATGACAGTATTTCTGACTAAAGAAACGACTGTTGAAGAAATTGATATTCTTACAGAGATGACCGCTCTAGCCTGATGGTCTTTAAAGTCCATTCCCTCCGACACCTTCCCGCGAAACACCGCCAGCAGAAGAGCCCCGTCTTCATCACCGACACAGCCATAAAACTCCTGGGAAAAATCATATTTGACAATTAAGAGTTGTTTTATTTCAATAAATTATTAAAATCGTTGGAACTTCTGTAGAAGTTTATCGGTTATGATTTCTCGTCTATACTAACCTTCATTATCTCATTATGATCTTTGGAATGGTGGCTCTCCGAGAAAAGAGTCTTACATCTTTCTAGTTTGCTCCATAAGCCAGTAATACGCCATCTACAAAACAAATAATAAAAAACGTTCACCTTATAAGCCCGAATGATGTGTACAGCACTATATCGATGGTGTTTTGGCCAATTGATGTATCCCTCAAAATATACGAAAATGAGTTAATGATTGGATCTCATTTTAAAAACGACAGAGCAGGTCTCGACCAAATGATGTAAATTAGAAAAATATATTGACCACTTTTTGGAAGAGAAACATTATTTTACATTGATATTAGGTTTAAAAATTTTGACCCGGCCACTTGGTGTAAGCCACTATCATATCAATACTTCCTACATATAATCTCGTACCTGCAAACATGAGAATTTACAGTAGTGCATTTCAAAGATTCATAACGCAACTCACGATATAATGTTTTCGATAATAACAGTTTTCTCTCCTGAACAAAACACCGTCGATATATGCAAGGATGTATGTTTTTTGTTGTTAGTGAATATTTATCTCTACTGTTCTGAATGATTTATATTAAATAAAGTCCTTTTGCAGAATGCATTACTGTAAATATATTTTAACAGTGTTTTGCGTTATGAATCCATTAGGAGTTCATGTGCTCCCAGTGGAGCATATGGTCTGATAATGGAGGTTATTTCAACAGAAGTTTTTCTGCAAGAACTGCTTATAGCTCAGTTGCTCGAACCCTCTTTTTTCGAAGGGTGTAAGAATAGGGCTTGGGAAGAAGTAGCATTCAGCTAATCAGTCTGGCTACGCCCACTTTTAAGGATTGGATGGGTGGGAGGAAATTTGAAGACATCACAGACATCTTTGCCTTTGGACAAAAAATCCATAAATCAATTTACGATACTGTCCGTACTGTGATTCAACCTGTGAGCACTGTAACGGAAGTCAACGACGTTAGGCCGGCCCGGCATATAAATAAGTAAATCAAACCTTTGTTGTAGTATCTCCATGAGCCTATAGGACGGCAGAAAACAAAGAACACCGTGCGGTACGTTTAAGCACGTCCACAGAATGAGCTCCCCGAGGTCGTCCTGCCACTCAGGTGAACTGGTGTACTGGTATGTGCATTTCATGGCTTGGCCGTTGGGCCCAACGTTCAGACTTCCGACCCATACCTTAAATGAAGCAAAATTATGATTAACAATGTAATCGTAAATATTCTTTAACGATTCGGCCTGCAATATTTTCCTTGTGAAAATCATAGGTTAGGGTTGCCACAATAAAACCACGCATTCTGACTGCGCTGAAAGCCCCACAGCCCTGATCTAATAATATGAAAAACAATAACATAGATTTATGATGTGTACCATTTCAATGATTTGATTATTGATTATCATATAATTACTTAATAGTTTGATCGAATAATGATTCTCAAAGAGGCGAAGCACTTGTCACCACTAGTAACAGCCAGTAAAATAACAAATTTATCAAATTGTTTTTAGCATACGATGAACAAATTTTTCAACAAAAAATACAATTGTATATGTATGTATGATTATCGGTTTTACCATGTTGAATAATGTTTTAAATAAAGCAACAAATCAAATAGTCAGAATTCAAATCAATTTTTGGTCTGAATAAAATTATTGATGTTCTGAATAATATGTCGGCGTCCGTGGCGCAGTAGGTAGCGTTGCTGGCTACGGTTACGGATGTCTCGGGTTCAATTCCCGGTGCGAACGGTTTTCGTAGATTGATTCTTCAATCGATTTATGGATTTCTGTTCGTAGTCCGAGTCCTCCCTCCCACCCATCCCATCCTCACGGGGTGTAGCGAGAGCGATTAACTAACCACTAGTCGTGTCCTAGCCCTATCTTTCTATCCCTACACTCTTCGAAAAAAAAAAAAAAAGAGAGGTTGAGGAACTGAGTAACAAGCAGTTCTCGTAGAAAAAATCTGTTAAGATACCTCCATTAGTAGACCATATGCTCCACATTGGGAGCCGACATGGAAAAAAAAAATATATATATAATCCTGACCAATACATTATGACCCATTTAATATAAATTCTGACCAATGTATTAAAAATTATGAACTAAACTGAAACTGAATTAACCGAATTCTGACCAGAAAAATGCGAGCCTTTAAATAAGTGACTTTATCTCTTTCTCGATCAATCACATGAAAAGTGAAGGTGCAAGCGAGATGCAATGGCATGCGGCGCATGCTTTTGTATCCTTGCTCATACCCAAATTAGGTTGCGCGATAGAGATAGTAATAAGTCCACCGCACGCCGATGATATATACCTAACTATTTTTTCTAAATTATGTAAGTAATGTCCTTTTTACTGTTGGTTATAAATGTGCTCCTGATCAAAAAACAGTTGATATAAAATGATTTCGAGTTATTACGTCACCTGTTTCGGAGAAATGACATGACCGGCTTGAGCGACGCGAGGAAATGATGCACCCAATTCAGCAGCGAAACTCTTGATCGGCGCTAGAGTTCCGGAAGCCAATGTGACGCAACGCGACTCATTGCTGACTCGGTCAAATACCAACGCAGGATTCATGCAGCACATCTTTAAAGTCAGTCTGTCCACCTGGAGATGTTAAGGGGTATTGCTAAGAATGATTCTTTAGGATTATTATATTTAAGCCAATAGTGAAGGTGAAGCTACATGATTGGATAATTACGAAAGTAGCCTGTTTGGTGTGTATAACTCTCCAAGTAATTCTGACTTACAAGTTCCTTCTTGATGTTTTTGCCAAGCCACATATCGTTTGTGCCATTGGCTGTTTTGTACGACGTAGACTTAACAAGGAGTCCTACATAGTCATCAAGGTTTCCGCAGTCATTTCTAAATAGGTTTCCTGAAAAAAAATAATTATACCTTTACTAAACCTTATATTTTTTCTTTGATTAGACCAAATTATAGCAAATAGACTTCCAAGAAGGTATCTGGTCATCACAAGAGATTAATATGAATCAATTTCATTCTTTACCGTATAGAAACGTCAACACGTCAAGTAACACGGCAGTGGCTGACGATATCAATCGGATTTGTGAACTTTTCTTTTCTTTCTCGCTGCGTATTTTTTTTAATTCGTTCAGTAGGTCTCGAGAGAAGTCCTTGAAATCTAAAAATTAAATATATATAAAAACTGATTGACAATGCGCCGAGAATTAATTTTTTTTTAAATCCCTTCAGGTAAACTCATTGAGAATTTTAGCAAGCACATATGAGTTCAACTCGAGGAGACAAAACGTTACAAACACCCATTCCCAAGATACCAAATAACGTTACATTAAAATTTTACGGTTCTGTAGCTGAGGTGTCGGTTGCGGTCGGCTTTGGATTTAAGTATAAACAATTTCAAAAACCGATTTATAGATTTTTTATCAAAATCATAGTTGTTTAAATTTCTCTCCCACCGATCCGATTCTAAAAACAGGGCATAGCTAGACCAACCGACTACAAGCTCTTTCCTAGCACCATACTACTATCCTTATCATCTTCGAAAAAGAAAGATTACACAACAGAATAAGAACCAGTTCTTTTAAAACCACTTCTGTTGAGCTCATTTAGGGGTCCATATACTTCACATTGTGAGCGGACATATTAAAAAATAAAAATTAAGATTTCACAATGACTTTTACAAAAAAATAACACCTCGAAAGTGATTTCATAACGATCTATCTATACAATGTAGATCATTTACCACGGCAGTGCTGATAGCCGATCCGGTGATTCTTCAAAGAAAGAGCCACATCATAACCGCTCATCAACTGATTCGATTCTTTTTCCGAGACTTGTTTAAAAAGACCCATGTGATTTTCAAACCTGGAACAAAATAAAAACAGATATATATATATATTACATTATAGGTGTGGTGTACTGGAAAAAAATGCAGTTTTTATCGTTATCACTTTAGGTACCAAAACCAACCCTAAGCCAGGGTTCACAGCAAAAATAGTACTTTTTTCTGTTTTTTTTAATTTAAGACATCGACTGAGGGTGCTTGATGGAGTTTCAATATCAAATTTGAATTATTGAGATTTTGTACACTTCCATGTATTTTGTCAGTAACGAGCCGGGTTTCGCCTTTCGGCATCTTCATGCATTCGAGGGCACGAATGGACTCGAACTGACAGACAGTAAACAGTGTCTAACGTTTATATAGAAGATACAAATACGACAAATATTATTTACGAGATAAAATATTATAAGTCTAGGATCCACACTGATACCTGAGTTAAACATTCGAGAATCGCCTTAATCCTTATTTTGCAAACAACGCATTAACAGAGTGGCGAATTGCCGCTTTCCAACTAATATTAGAATTACCAGTGATTTTACAATTATGATAGCATAAAGTAAAAGGAGGTAAAAATGGGCATATCTGAGTAATATTATTTTGCTTCAAAAGCAGCTGAATTTTACGAAAGAGGTATTAACAAATTGACGGATAGGTGGAAACAGGCCATTTCAAATAATGGAAATTGTAGTTTAGATTAAGTTTTGACAAATAAATATTTTAATTATCTCTAATTGTTTCATTTAAAAAACGACATTTTTTCCGGTACACCTAATATATATACATTTGTGATAAAAGCAACTATTGTATATTCAGTATTTGATAAGCATTTTTCAGTTCCGTAGCTGAGTGGTGAACACTTTTCGGCTCTTGTGCGTTATGGCACACAGTTTGGCATACACTGCTCTATCTGATACTGTTAATGGGTGTATAGATGGCTATAAGCTTATTACGAGCTCTCAATCAATCCCCTTTTTATTCTCATCTCTGAAGTGACTGACTTTAAGTTTTCATAAAAACGAAAGAGTATGCGCCCCACATAGATTTTAACTGCTTGCCTTGTCGTATTTACCGGTCGTATCTGGCAAATACGCTTTTTTAATTACATATAAAAATGGTTTGTTACAGAAGAATTAATTCACAGTGGAAGGAGTTAAAAAAAAATTCCACAAAATAACCGCCAAATTCATCAAAAATATTATCATTAAATGCATTTTGGAATTTGAAATTGTGGGACACATGTTTCCTCCATAACTACTTCTGATTTGACATCTGTTTCATTTTCAGATACATGCCAGGTAAACAGTATTTCAAAAATAATTTATAAGAATGGATTGTGTTTAAGGAGAATGTTTACTGCTGGATATATGATTTCATCTAATCGATATTCACTCACCAGTCGCTCCACTTGGTTAAATACGACTCTAGGAAGGCGTAAGCCGTTTTGTTTCTCTGCATAATGGCGTAGTCTTCACCAGAATCTAATTTCCTCGAAGGCAGCTGAAGATTTGCCAAATTCTGTAAAATAAATCAATGTTTATCAGAATTCTTCGATAAACAAATTTATGTTGGAGAATCACAATAGTTCATTATTTTACAGCAGGCGAATTTGATGAGTAATAAGTAAAAAATTATAGTTACTTCTATTGCCAATTTGATGTGGTCCAATTCTAATTCGACCGATGCCGAGTCTCTGCAGACATCTTCAACATTGTGTGCCTCGTCAATTATGATTATATCGCCATCGGCACCTATAGACATCTGTTGTTGAAAAAAAGAGACAGATTTCATACACATTTTTATGTTTGGATAAAAAAGGATTTTTCCCCCATTCAAGACAGTGAAGCGGGCGTCTATTAAGAGAGATTGTTTTCTTTATAAACACGTCTACTAATAATGTGTAGTCTATGGACTCATAATAGAGCGTATTTAAACAGAAGTTTTTCAACGACAACTGCTTGTAACGCATTTGCTCAACCTCTCTTTTTTAGAGAGTAAGGATAGGACAGGACAAGTGGTTAACTAATCGCTCTGGCTACGTCTTGGATTTAGTATTTATATCAGTGGTCGTCAACCTTTTTATACCTATTACCCATATTTGTATATTTTTTTGTAGTAAAATTTCCTTACCGCCCACCAACATTGCAGTAATTCAATCCAGTGTAAGGATGCAATAATTTCTAGATGGCGAAGGATTTGAAAAAATAACTTCTAACTTTTATTGATAATTAGACAGAGTATATAAACATATTAAAGAAATAGTGTAAATTGAAAACTCTCACAAATCTAAGCGAGTACTGTGTTTACAAACAAACAAGTCAAAAGTCGACTGCTAGGCCAGAACAGGACACATATTTTGTTTTATTTGGATAGGATAGGATAAGCCAGAAAGGTGGAGAAAAGGACAGAAAGGCCCCATCCCTATGCTACCCACCCCTACCATCAGCCATCGGGTTAGCGTAGCGAACTGTCTTCAAATAAACTTAGCCGGGAGTCAAGTTTAGCAGATGGTTTCGATGAAAATAGATAAAATAAACTAAATTACCCACTGCTATGGAAATGTTATCCGTCCACTTGTGGACAGAACGGACCAGATTGACGACCAGTGATCTACATCGAACGGCCTGGATGGAAGGGGTGTCCCGAGGTAAATGAATGCTGGCGGTCAGCGATTGACATTGGATTGATTGAAGTAGCCCAGGTAAGGCATTAACTATAGCACCAGAAAAAAGATCTATTTTCTATCGTATTGTTGGGATACAAAAGCACAAATTTCAATGCATTTTCGGCCCTGAGCACAAGGAAGAGATTAATTTTGAGTGTTTTTATAATAAAGCGAAGTTCTTACATTCTTCCTGATGAGCGGACTTAAGAGGTAGTTGTAAGGGCAGAATATGATATCAGCATCTTCTGCCAGACTCCTTGCAGCATAATAAGGGCAAGCTCCTCGCTTTTTCCCTAACGAGACGAACTCCTCCATGTCCCAGATTCCAACGGGAGAAGCTTTCTTGGTCATCGCATCTTTGTTGTCCAAGAATATGCAACCTGATCCCGGGTTTCCCTCAGCACCGTCTCGAGTCTGAAATTAAGTAAAGTAACTATGAGACGTGGAAGGAAGAGGTTTAATTCAATCAATAAATCTTCGCGACTCCAGCAGCTGTTTGGGTTCCTTGAAAAATATTATAAACTAAAAGGGTTCCGAAGGCTGTGGAAGGCTGAAGACCTGTGGTCTACAACAAATAATAATTGTCAATGCGCTAAATATTTTGAGAATTTAAATCACATGAGATAAACTCATTAGAAATTCAAAACATCAGTTTACTTTATTAATTTAAGATATCGACTTAGGATGCTTTATGGAATTTTAATATCAAATTTGAGACACTTAAAGTTTTGTCACTAATGAGTCGGGTTTGCCTTTCAGTATCTTCAGGCATTCATGCACTGACGAACTTCAACTGACAGTCGATATAAAAAAATAAATTAGATAATATTATCCAGTACAAGTATAGGAACAATATTATTGTTGATCTGAATTTATTTTAAAACTCATTTAATACTAATGACGAATAATCTTAATGGAAATAATATTCATATAAATAATTACAAAATCATAGATGGTCGTAAGAATTAATTATCATTAAAAGGTAATTGAGAAAGAACAACTGTTGGTAAAGTTCTTGAGTAAAGCTCTCGCCATTACACCACAGAGGCTGATATTGTCTGCAGGCTTACCGCGGTGCTATCCAGTAATGCTTTACACTGTTCGGTTATGGATTTCTTCTCGCTGTGAAACTCATCTCTGATGCACGTGTGGTCCCTGCCCGCCAGGATGGACATTTTCAAGTTGGCGGAGTAAGTGGTCTTCCTCAATTCCTGCACCACCTGACCCAGCTGCTTGTGGGTCCTGGTTCCGAAATATATTTTAGGAACCCTGTTGATCAAAGGACAGAATGATACAATTGAAGACATGAGTGGATGAAGGCGTTATGTTAAGGTGTAATACGGAGTCTTAAGAGACAGACAGAACAGAGGTTTCCTTTAGAGGGAAAGACACTACGATTACCCCACGCTGCCGACTGCCGCTCATACATACGAGAAGCCACACCCAAGTTCTCCAGAGAAGCAAGGAACACTTCACTTCCTCTCTAACACACAAGCAGCCACTCTCGGCTACAGATCGGACACATACGACCCAGAACAATGGAAACTCAATGTTTCTAAGATCGTATTTACTTTCTTGCAGATTAGGCTTGGGAAATACAAAGTTTGTACACGGTTTAGACAGTTCACAATTAGATTCGATTATTCATTAACAGATTACTACTCCGAGATTTAATATGAAGAGGAACGAATAGACCCAGGGGGGGATTACGGGTTACAAAATTTTATTAGGTAGTTGATAGCTATTTCGGCTTGACGTCTTCGTCAGAAATAGTTCTGACGATGGCGTCAAGCCGAAGTAGCTATCAACTACCTAATAAAAAAATGTAGAACTAAATACTTATAGTTATAGTTCTGCCAAGTAAATGCCAATTCAATCAATAATTTTCATCAGATTTACAATAAAACTGAACATTGCATTTTGCGCTAACTAATTACTTTGACTTACTACAATAAAGTAGTTTTACAGGAATTTTATGTTCATATGGCATACATTCATCGTAAAGTGATTGAAAATATAATAAAATATGATAATAACAACAAAACGTGACATTGAAATGTCGACAGATCTAGAACAGAGATGCACATATCGAGCAGAACGTGAAGGGAACAGATTTATCCTGTCAATATTTCGATTGCGTTCGATTTTCAAAATATCATCCAGTCAAGCTTCCAGCAAGTATGTGCAATACGGCAATGTTGCGGCATTAGTACCTTGTTTTGATGTTTTATACACGACCACACATGGCCGGCAGCAGATTGCCGTAAAAATTTGTTTGTTTACAAGCCGCATAAGAAGAATGAGATATGTGAGTAAATCTAAATAGTAATAATAATAATAAAAGAAAGTTCGGTAAGTTGTCTAGTGTCAATGAGCTAGTGTAAATTCATATCACATAATGCTAGCAGACGCAAGCTGTCAATAATGTCTAATGATGGATTCATTATAAAATATTCTGAAAAAATATATTTAACGACTTTAATGAAACCTTCCTATATTCGTTTTTTTGAGAGGCCTTTGAGAAATGATAAATCAGAGTTCCACTCTTATGACAATTGCCACTGCATTTACAGGGAATTAAAAAAATGTATCATTCCATTATGGTAATTTCAGCTGACAAAATTTGATTTAGAGAACGGGAACGAATTTTGAAACCTTGGCAGTTCAGTTTGAGCAGGAATGCCTTCGTTTTCCTTGCTCCTCGGGGAATCGGGAGGCATCTTTGTCGGTTGGCTGCTGTTTCCTTTAAACGGCGACCTTCCGACGAATATCTTGCCAGGGTAGTCCTTCTCCGGCGTACCGGGTAAGCTTTCTTCGTCGAGAGTTGACATTTTAATACGCTTGTGAATCGCCACCAACGGGACATCCGAATGATCTGAAAATTGACATTTCACAAAGCTGTTCAGTATTTGGTCGAGGATACAGAAAAACTATAATGCAAATTTTCAAATATAAAAAATTTGCTACTCAGTCAAAATGTCACAGGTTCGACACCCTTGTACTAACTGGTCTATGCATTTACTACCTTTATCTTAAATTTTAATACGTTGTAGATGCGGATAACTTATTATTATGGTAAATATCAATGTAAGTATGATAGGAAGGGTAGTGGTTGAAATGGTTGAAAGCTTTAAAGATACCCGTCGCCCTTAAATAGGAATTAATTGTTTTTTTTTTTTTTTCATTTAATCATTACGAGAAATGGTTGTTAGTCAATTATTATTTCATTTTGTCAGAAAGGCTAAGAATATTAGGATGGGCATTGGAAAAGAATAGTAGTATCTGTGGTCTGGTGGTGGGCGCTTTACTCTAGCGATGAGATGGGTCTGGGTTCAAGTCCCGGTAAGATCAATATAATTTTTTTTTTTCTTCAATTTGACATTTGAAATCTTTGTCGTGGGTGTTTTCTCCTCGAGTTACATCTCAAGGTGCTTATTTCATTTGATTAAAAAAAAAATGTTTTTTTGTTCTATGCAAGTGGCTAATATTTTTAATCTCAAGATGTGATTCTATAAAACCATATCTTCAACACACTGAGTCCAACCCTCTTCTTACCTGGCAGAACCCCTTCTCGTATGAGTAATTATAAGATAAGTCCCACGCCGAATGGGCGGGGGTGGGTGTAATCAAGTCTGAAGTGTGCGGGGGACGTAATTAGCAAATGCACTCGTTCCCTAAACGGCGGGGCTGCATTCACATCCTCAACAGAACCACACAACAGTTTCATGTCGAGAGAGCAAGTCAGTACATATAAAAAATGTACACAGGATTCAGTGACGTAGTTGAAACTTATGGCAATACAAATTGAAGGTAATATACTGTTAACAACGCATATCTTTTCTGTCCTCGCAGGGCTGTTATTTTAACGCGACGTAATCAGTCTTAAATACGGATTTCATGCTCGGTAGTTTATGCCTTGTTTATAGACTGTTAGGTGATGTAAACAATGATTTTGGGTATTTCGGACCATCCCTGCCACCTAAGTGACCTCCTCATATTCCACTGTGGCCGGTCCTGTAACCGAGTGGTAAACATTATTGGGCGTACGTCATATTCAGGTGCGGTGTCCACGGTTTCGATATCTCGGGACAATTTCACAAATTGATTTTTCAATATATCGACGGTGTTTTGGCCAATTGATGTAACCCTAAAAAAATACGAAAATGAACTAATGATTCGATCTCATTTTAAAGACGACAGAGCAGATCTCGGTCAAATGGTGTAAATTAGAAAAATAAATTGACCACTTTTTTTAAAAATTCTGAAGCCACTATTATATCGATACTCCTTACGTATAATCCGTATCTGCAAACATGAGAATTTACAGAAGTGCATTTCAAAGATTCATAACGCAACTCACCGTACAATGTTTTCGATAAAAACAGTTTTTACTCTCCTGAAGAATTTCAATTTTGAGGGTTACATCAATTGACCAAAACACCGTCGATATTATAGTGAGCTACACTCTAGCAATTACGCTAATATTAAAATACTAGAATAACCGTACCCGTCATAAATGACGGTACTGAAATTGAAATACCGAATGTCTAAAGGAGTTAGTACGTCGGAACTGTGTCTGCAATGCATAACATTTTATTTTATATAGGTCATGAGAAAATTTCATAGATAGTAGTTGTTGTCTACAGAGCGGTCTGTGCTATTATATCGTCGCTGTTCTGGAATAAAACACTAAATCGAAAAAATTGTTCCTTATTTCAAACTCTACCGTGTGACAGAACACACTTATAAAGTATGAGTTTACTTAAAAACAGTTTTGTACAAACAAACAAAATGAAAAACGTATGACATTTCAAATATTTGGCAAACTTCCAAAATATTTTATTTTTTTCATGTCCGCTCCCAATGTGGAGCATATGGTCTCCTAATGGAGGTATCTTGACAGATTTTTTTCTACGAGAACTGCTTGTCACTCAGTTGCTCAACCTCTCTTTTCTTTTTCGAAGAGAGTAGGGATAGAAGGATAGGGCTATGACAGGACTAGTGGTTAGCTAATCGCTCTCGTTACGCCCCGTGAGGATGGGATTGGTGGGAGGGAGGACTCAGACTACGAACAGAAATCCATAAATCGATTGAAAAATCAATCTACGAAAACCGTCCGCACCAGGAATTGAACCCGAGACATTCGTAACCGTAGCCAGCGACGAAACCAACTGCGCCACGGACGCCGACAAAATATAATTCTAGTTACTAGTTCTACTGTCTATATTCCTGTAATATTCCTTCCTGGTTTCGTCCTTACAGGTCCTTACCGGGAGTTGTTTCAGAACTACGCGTTGTAGTTGCTGTTGCGGGAGTTCCTGAGGGAGTGGAATGGAGAAGTGGGTAGGATTCATGGCAAAGCAGATGCTGATTTACACTTAGCTGAGGATGTTGCTGAATTTGACGGGGAGGATTGTTGTTGGGAGACGGACCACTGTTGTAAAATAACTTGATAGTCCCACAGGAATTTCACTCGCGTACTACACGTGTCGCGGTTGCTGCCGTGTCCGGCGGTCGTAGAATGTTTTCCCACATTTCTGGATCACTTCTCTCCGGAGTTTGCGTGTCCATCACGTAGAGGTCACCACGTTATGAATATTTCACTCGACTTGTGTAATAGCAAATATTTTAATTTAAGAATCGATGTGCCGCCGACCACGCGCGGTCGACGGCTAGTGAGAAATTATTGTTGCCTGTCTATCGAACGCCTTGGTATATTATGGCATTATGACGCGTTCTGTTTGTTGTCTCTGCTTTCTTTAAGACAGTGTTGTCCCTTGTATTTACTCGTTTCCCCGAATTTTCATCAGTAGCTATTAGTATACCAGAAGCTTCATGGTTGCACTTCGCTTTATACACAAGGTAAGTAATCTATTTTTCGAATATCTACACCACTGGAAATAACCCTTTAAGGAGCAGAGACCATTAAAATCAACCGAATAATCATTTTTATTTTGCCAATATTACCGTTTATTCTAATCAGACCTATATGTCTTCTACAAAATTTGAAGCATATGGACTCTTAACGGAGCGTATTCTCAACAGATATTTTTCAATGAAAGTTACTTGTTATCTCTCTTTTTTCGAAGAGAGTAAAGATATAAGCTAGGGCAGGACGAGAGGTTAGCTAATCGTTCCCGATACGCCACGTTTATAGGATCGAATGCGTGGGAGGAAGAATTTTAGATATCACAGACATCCATGCCTTAGAACAAAAATCCATAAATTGATCGAAGAAGCAATTTAATAAACTTTCTGTGCTGGGATTCGTATCCGTGAGAAGACAACGACGACGACCACTCAGCTAAAGGCCTGGTGACAAAATTGGTTGCATTCAAATATGAATAGCCGCAGAAAGCATTTGATTTGGCAACATATAGCATTTTTGCCCACCGTCGGTTTAAAGTCTGCAATTATTCTGTGTTTCGGCCTATTGATGTAACCCTCGAAATTAAAATTGTTCAGGAGAGAGTAAAAACTGTTTTTATCGATAACATTATATAGTGAGTTGCGTTATGAATCTTTGACATGCACTCCTGTAAATACTCATGTTTGCAGATGCGGGATTATACGTAAGGAGTGTCGATATAATAGTCCCTTACATTAAGTGGCCGGGTCATAATTTTCAAATCTAAAACCAATCTAAAATGATGTTTCCCTTCCAAAAAGTGGTCAATTTATTTTTATAATTTACATCATTTGGTCGAGACCTCCTCTGTCGTCTTTAAAATGAGATCCAATCATTAACCAATTTTCGTATTTTATGAAGATTACATCAATAGTTGGCCAAAACACCGTCGATATAAAAGACTATTGAGATGTGAATTAAATAATAACAACACATACAGTCAACATCAGGTACCAAATAAAAGCGAATCTAAACATTTCGTGGACGTCGCGAGAGGGTTGAATATGCAGCCAGTAGGTTTTATGCTGAAATACTAAGCGGGCGCAGGTATTTTAATATTGTGAGAGGGATGAAAAAAAAATGGCAGAGCAAATTGGCAAGTCGCGAAATAGCAGTCCCTTACACACAGAAGGGTTATAAGTATGCTTGTATTGCATTTCAGTGTTTCTCAATTATATTTAATCTCGGAACTGTATAACTGTAACATTGGAATATTTAAATTGTATTACAGAAAAAAAATATTACCAACGAAAATATCTTGCCCAAGGTCAATTCAGGGGACGAAAAAAAGTGGTAAAAATAAATCCTGGATCAGAATTTTAATAATTTTTTGATCTTTTATGAACTCGAGAGGAAATTCGGATATTTGCGAAACGGTGCGCTACTAATCGCGGATTTCACAACAGTATGTGTTTTATTAATACCATGTTTTGAATTGTCATAGTTCTGATTTTGGCTGTTCTATTCTGTTTTGTCAAGCAAACGGTAGAAATATTTTTTTTTAACCATGTCCACTCTCAGAGTCGAGGATATGGCCTTCTAATGGAGATATCTCAACAGAAGTTTTATACGAGAACTATTTGTTACTCAGTTGCTCAATCTTTCTTTTTCGAAGAGAGTAGAGATAGAAGGATAGGGCTAGGGGAGGACTAGTGGTTACCTAATCGCTTTCGCTATGCCCCGTTTTTAGGATCGGATGGGTGGGAGGGAATTTTTAGACATCACAAACATTCATGACTACGAACAGAAATTGATTGAAAAATCAATTTATGAAACTGTTCGCACCGGGACCTTAGCCAACGACGTTAACCACTGCACCACGAAGCCAATAAATAATAATAAGTTTAGCTACTAGCGAAAAGTTGTGAAGAGCATAGCGACTATTGTTGTATTTTTTTTAACGGCGCTTGTCACCCACCATCACTGCACACATCAACACATGTCTTAATTTTTGTTGAAAGTATTCATAAAATCATTCATTAAAGTTACTGATGTTCTCACCAGTTGTATGAGTTTATAAACTTTTGCATAGAAGCCTACAATATTTTAGAGGTTGAATGTTTATTTATATTTTTTAATTTACTCGCGAAATTTCATTCGAGATTCGCTGGGCTATACTGTCTCTTCCTTTAGCGCACGAGGCGAGCTCTTGGCGTCCGATTAAGGGTTGCAATTTTTGCGAGAGTTTTCACTTTCGGCATATAAGGAGTTATCTTAATAAACGATACATTACAATGGAGGAAAATCTGATATTACCGGATTAAAGCAACGGTGGGCAAAAATTGCATTTGTTTTTGATAAAAAAATTGAATGCAAAATAATTTTGTCGACTGATATTCCGATTTGATTGTAATAGAATATATTTGAATGAATACTCATTTATTTTTAGACGACTGGCAATTCAATTAGCTGATTAAAATAATCTGTGGGATAAATTTTCAGTTAATTTAAAAAAAGAATTGAATGGATGTTATCTTTGTTTCTCAAATATGAAAAAAATATTTTTTTTTCTATGGATTCGGCGGTAACTTTGTGGAATTTCATTTTTATTATAAAATTAAATTAAAAATTGATTCAGACTATTCTGAAGATGCCTCTTAAAGAGGCGAAACGCGTCACGTTAGTGATAAACCAAGTGGAATAACTAAGTTTTCAATTTTTAATTTAATTTTATATTAGGATTTGTTTTATTATATTTTTGAAGAATTATTTCTTCTTTTCAATATATATTTTATTAAATTCTATTCAACGTCGCCATAGAAGCTTACATCTAGTTGTAAATATTGGCAATTGATTCTCTGGTCTATCGTTTTCGAACGACCAGTGAAAGAAAACGTTAGATGTGGTAAAAGCATTACATCATCGCTGTTCTGGAAGAAGACACTAACTGAAACACATTAGTTTTGATTAATTGAACTTTGAAGTTTTCCAAATGTTTGAAATGATTTACCTTTTTCATTTACTTTGCTTGTACAAAACTGTTTATTTAATAAAAGTATAATTTATAAAAATAAGTGTGTTCTTCCATACGGTAGTTTTAAATAAGGAACATTTTGGTATAAGTAACTCAACATACCATTTTTTCGGTTTAACGTTTTCTTCCAGAACAACGGCGATATATTTTTTTAATTATGCTTGCTTTGGATGTGAATCATAAGTACTAATAATGGATAATTTAAAAAAAAACTTTAACGAAATCTGGTTTTGAATATTTTTTTCGTTTTAAAATGGTTAAAGAAAGAAGGATGAAAGGACTAAGAAGTTTTATTTTACTAAAAAGTTAGTTAAATGCCCTCCCTGCGTAACGTTTTCGGGTTCGGTCGAGGTGAGATGAAAGAGGAATCCTTTATAGACATTTGTGCCTTTGGATACAAATATATAAAACAATAAAAAATCCAAATGCATTCAAGTATCCACCCGGGGATTCAACTGCGCAACCTAGAAAAGTGATGTACAAACCGCATGCGGCACAAAATGGCATTTGTTGCGGCCCCAAATAACAAGTTATAAGTAGTAAAATGATGTAATTATTAAATGAAAAATAATAAAATGCATATCTCGTCTAGTATAATATATTATTTCCCAACACGTTTACCCTCTGCAGCCCGTTGAAAATGGATAATCTGGCCCTTCTTTCAAATAGTTTGTGCATCGCTACCTTAGAGAGTCATCACTCATCCATTAAGCTAAATTTAGCGTTGCAGTAAAATGCCGATGAGACAAATATTTTAAATTAAAAACATTTGATAAGAATTCAAAGGAAATTAATGCCAACGAAGACTTATTAGGCAGCGGTGATTGGCTTTTAGTTATTCTGACTATCATGAAAAATATTTACCGGGTGAACTGACGAGACGTTTGACGGCATTGCGCGGAATACCAGCGGTCACGGGTTCTATTCCCAAGCATGCCGATGCTTTGGATTCGCAGTCCATACAATCTAAAATTAAGAGAATGAATTTATTATTGTATCTATTAGAACAGCGTTTCTCAAACTTATTTTTCCGCAACCCGGTTATTTTAATATTTCTCTTTCGGGACCCACTAAATTAGTTATCGCCTATAGGTAAAATAAAACAACCTGAACCCGAAGTTTATGTAATCCTCATAATTCCAGGACGTTTTGTTCCTTTTTGCCAGTGTAATAGACTGAACATCATCATGTGGCCGTATGTTGGTTCCGCTTTCACAACTTGTACCCGACTGCACATCACTTGATTGTTTGTCGGTACTAATCGAATAGTTCGTTGGTGGGCACATCATGCCTATTCATCCATTTGTCCATCGTAAAATTAAACGTAATCAATAAATATAAAAGATAGTAAAATTTTACTTTATGTATCTTGGCATCGCATCAGTGCTGCCAGCACAAAAGAAAGCCCATTTCGCTTATCGACTACAACAAGACTATTTTTGACCATACTCGGCGTTGCGTTATGTTCCCTTATTACGATATTATACAGTAAACATACAGATTTATTTAAAAAAATTGGCGACCCGGTATCGGGTCGCGACCCATCATTTGGGAAACGCTGTATTAGAGTAAAAAGCGAATATTATTTATTTCTCAGCAAGGCAAAATTTTCTCCTTTCTCTGTGTAATCTATTATAATTATGTAATTGAAATCTCCTGCCGACCAGATGGATTCCATCGCCCTGGAAGACCGCTGATGACCATCCATAGGATGTACTCGGCGGAGCTACGTGGCCCTAGGATGACATGGAGAATTTTGGAGGAACCGCGCGATGGTCCCATTATATGCTCTGTGTAGGGAGCGGATATGGTTTAAAATAAAAAAAAATCTTCAAAATAATTTCACCATGACTGTGATTTTTATCCGAACAGTAGTTATAAGTCATCCTCTATGCAAGTTTAAGGATTGGATAGGGAACGAAGCTGCGGAGGAGGGTTGGTAAGTCTTTCAATATGAAACGTTTTAACGACTCGACAACTTTTGATCGTTCATTGATTTTCGACAACTATTGAGAATGATACCTGCAATGGTTTGTCATGAAAATTCGGGTGATTATCACCAATCATAAAGCGGTGAGAGCATTGTAACTACTATTGTCGGCCTCTGTGGTTTAGTGATCAAAGCTTTACCCAAGGGATCAGGTGAGTTCTGGTTCCAGTTCCAGCAAGGTCAATATCAAATTTATGTTTTTACAGTTAAAATTTGTGATCTTGGACTTGATGAGTGACTTATAAAAATTCTCAACGAGTTTATTCTCAAAATATTTGGCGCATTGGCTATCAGATGTAATGCCAGATGTTTAAAAAAAATGAATAATAATAACAACCGAAAGAAAAATCAAGTTTATTTTTACAATAATAAATCTAAATGTCGCATATGTTTCAACGGCGCTATGTTTATTGTGGATGAATTATTCTCATTATGTCTAATAAATGAAAAGCGGGAAATATAGGAAAAAAAGTGTATATGAAGAAAGGCAACGAAAAGCAATCCTTCAGCATCGAGTCTTCGCTATTGCAATACACAAAACAAGGCTCGCGAGCGCTCGGGACACTTCGCCCGAGGACACCTGCCGAAGATGGTCTTGGCTTATTTTCGAGGGGACTTTTCGGACAGGGGGCCGGCGATGCGGCGAAGCGGGTCGCAGGGGGGCGAGGGGGGGACGTAGGCCGGTCGTTGGCATGGCGACGGCGCTTCAGGCGTCGGCGGTCGCGCCCCGCAATCGATATTCCCGGAAAGCCTGCGACGCCGACGCCTCCTCTGACGCCCTCGGCGACGAACCACACTGGCTGCAGGGTAGGCGAGCTGCAAGATTAAAACAGCGGCGGTAGAGCACGCTCCGCAATATGAGATCTTCATCAAGACTGACATTATAAATTTGTGGTAGGTGTGACAATGGTTTTGGCTCTTGGGCTCCCGTCTCACTCGGCTGCGCGGTCAAGTGTTCCAATATCGACTGTGTTTTGGCCAGTTGATGTAACCCTCAAAAAAGACGACAGAGCAGGTCACAGCCAAGTTATGTAAATTAGTAAAATAAATTGACCACTTTTCGAAGGGAAACGTAATTTTACATCGGTTTTGGGTTTAAAAATTATGACCCGGCCACTTGATGTAAGCCAATATTAAATTCACACTCCCTACGTATAATCCCGTAACTGCAAACATGAGAATTTACAGGAGTGCATCTCGATGATTCATGACGCAGCTCACCGTTTATAATATTTTCGGTAAAAACAGTTTTTACTCTCTCCTGAAGAATTTCAATCTTGAGGTTTACATCAATTGTATCTTGTAACGGGGCGTAAGAAGGGTTATAATCGAACAATTAGTTCTGTACTGACTGCACCATTCTAGTATTAATTTATCAGTAAAGAGAGGTTGAGCGATTCCGACGATACTAAGCGAGGAGCAGTTTATCAAATCGTATTTTGTCCACCGTGGAAAAAATTGTATTTGAAAAGGATTTTTATTAATTTTTTAGAAGTCTCATTGAATCGAAAAATGATACTCAACAAAGCGTATTGTAAGCCCACGTCTAAATAAGGTTTGTTTTTCAAAAGATTGTTTTTTCCCTTATTTTGAAAAACGAGCTAATGTGGACAAAATACGATTGAATTTTTCTATTACGAGAAATATTGGTAGCAGATATGACATAAAAAAGTACATGGAACTTAATTTTGATTGTAGATCATTGTTCGTGTTGTATTAAAATTTGATTTTCGACCAATTAACGGTGAAAAATATGTATATTTTATTAAACTTATTCTTGTTGTGAAGGTTTTACTACTGAAAATTTTCTCGACCCGTCTTCTTTATTAGGCAAAAGATAAGTTTAAAAATTGATAAGTATTTAATACCGCGAGATATAATATGTACATTGTAGAATAAAGATAAATATTAAAATCAGAATTAAAAATATGTAAGTTATTTTTGAGGGTACTAAGGTTCGGAGGCCCCAAGCGCCCGCCTCTTATGGTGTAATCCGCCACTGTACACCACTCCTTATTGGAACGGAGTTTTAGCAAGAAAATGTCATTTCAATCACTGAAAAAAAAAATGTTTGTCAACCGGGTCAATTGACAGTTGACACGATTTAAGTGTTGAATTATGTTATTATATTTTAAAGGTGTCCTAACCTTGCAATTACTAATATTATGAAGGTAAGTAAAGTGGAGTTCCGATATATCGTTCTTTGTATGGTCGGTTTAGAAACATTCTCGCATTCATCGGTTTTTTGAGGGGCTCGTAGAAACGATGAATGGGGATTCCACTATACAAAGCGAACTAAGTTTGGCAGAGCTGAAATGATATATTATGTATACAAACAACTTGTCAAATGGATTTACTAAAGCCATAAAACAGTGAACTCTCGTTAATTAAAAATACTGCCTACCTATTTACTTATCTACCTATGAAATTACATGAAAATCTACTATTTTTACGCGGTGACGTGTGTGACGCGGTAATATAAGACGGGACTGAAGCAAATCGATTTCTTCGAGAACTGCTTGTTACTCTGTTGCTCAACTTCTCTTTTTTCAGAGAGTAGGTAGAGAAGTATGAGGCTGTTTTGCATGGAACGTATCCCCCGTTTAAAAAGAGGATTGCCTGTAGGTGGATTACCTAACGATGGTAGGTACAGTAGTAAAAACATAGGATTTGATATTTTTTTTAAATTTAAGATATCGACTGAGGGTCGTGATGGAATTGCAATATAAAATGTACAAAATTTCAACATTTCAAATTCGATATAGGATTCGGTTGACCACCGTCAGAACTAAAATGTCTTCTGCTACAATTATACTTTAATTTAATGGAGTTCTACCAAGTAAATGACAATTCAATTAATACACTACTTAGATTTTTATTTTCTAGGACACATTTTTCATTTTTGTAGATATTTATTGTATGCCTTTATTTAAGCGATTTTGGATTATGCGATATTTCGTGGAGAATAATATAAATCACTACCTGAAAAAAACTAGTTTTGAATAATTGGACTTTGAAGTTTTTCAAATGTTTGAAATCCTATACATTTTTCATTTAGTTTGTTTGTTCAAAACTGTTTTAAAGTAAACGTATAATTTATAAAAATAATCGTGTTCTTCCATACGGTAGAGTTTGAAAAAAGGAACATTTTGGTATAACTAACTCAATACGTCATTTTTTCGATTTAGTGTTTTCTTCCAGAACAGCGACGATATATACTTCGTAGATCAAGGCATGAGGATGGATAAGTAAATAGTTTAAAATTAGTATGCTAGAAATTGAATATTATCGCTTCAGTCGAGAGGGTTTTTCCGTTTGTCACAGTATTTTGTCGCATCGCGTACGAAGCGGCAATTTTTTAAAGGTTACTGAATGGACACATTTTAAACAAAAGCCGTCATGCATTCCGAGTGAGTCGCGTCCCGCGCCACAGTTCCAGAGCCGTCATCGCCAAGGGTCGCGGCGAAGACGAACCCGATAAGTATGGCGAGGTGTGGGGCCGAAATGCCGCGTCGCCATTGGCCGGCGGGTGACAGAGGGGAGCTCCCCATTGGCCGACTCTCCCCTCTTCACCTGCGCCGCCACCCCTCCGAGGAAACCGTGACAAAACTTCACTTTGTCCCGTGTCAACGCGGCCTCGCCGACTTGACTTGTTTTGTTGGTGTTCTCGTTCTCGCGAGCGGAGCACTGTATATGTGTATCTCTTTCTTGTTTTTGTTTTAATAAACAATTTAAAATATCACTACCAGACGTTGTCAATTAAGCAAACTACATTTTTACACGATGAGAATGTCCCCAAGCATACCTATAAAGTAGCAATGATAGTTTTAAATATACGATTACCTATGTTGGCGAAAAAATGACAGGAATAAATTGTAATATTTGGACCACATACCGTCACCGTTCAGGCAAAAGTCACTAACACTAAAAAAGGCAGTTTGAAGTTGAGTATGTCACCCCAAGAGTAAAATTATATTCTTTCAGATGCAAAAGTCAGCACGATACATTAGTTAGTAAAATGTTGCTTAAATCTGAATTATCACTGGAGAATCCTTCAAAACCTATCAGATATATTAATTAGCACCAAAATGTAAAAGTAACCTAGTTATTCTTTTCTAAAGACATTATAAAATTAGGTAATGTAGATAAAATCTCCAAATTTTCAAATTGTGATATCTCAAAACGGTGGTTTTAGGTTTGATGACTTTTACCTGAACGGCGACGATATACTCCCAATGTGTAGCATATTAAGACTCCTAATAGAGTCACCATCTTCAACAGTATGGATTTCAGCGACGACTGACTGTGAGTCAATCGTTTAAGCTCTCGATTACAGAGGAAAACAATTTAAATATATGTGTCACTTAGAATAGTAATGGTGTAACTCCAGTTTTGAAGTTTTGAGAAAATCAAGGTTTTGTAAAATGTTCTTAGGATCAAATAAAAACCATTAATAACTGTTTGTCAATCAACCGAAGAACTTAAACGTTAGTGTAGTAGTGAAGTCTCCCCGGACACTTCACTCTTAAATTTGGATTATTGAGATTTTGTACACTTCCATGTATTTTGTCACTAACGACTCGGGTTCCGCCTTTCGGCATCTTCAGGCTCAGTTCGAGTCCATTCGTGTGCTCGAATGCCTGAAAATGCCGAAAGGCGAAACCCGGGTCGTTAGTGACAAAATAAATGGAAGTGTACAAAATCTCAATAATCCAAATTTGATCTTGAAACTCCATCAAGCACCCTCAGTCGATGTCTTAAATTACTTCACTCTTATTCTGATATTGCAGGTACTTCACTATTATTATGAAAAATATCGTTAAATATGGAAATATAAAAACAAAAAATACTTTTTTAAAGAAATTAGGAGTATATATGGAGGTTCACCATTATTAAACTAATAGAATAACATCTTTTGAACGTGTTTCAGGTATAAACTCATTTTTCGTAATTTTGGAGTTACACCATTACTATTCTAAGTGACACATATATCCCAAAGTATTATATTGTTTACTGTTAATTCTTAGTATAAATACATCATAAGGAATACAACAAAAACTATGTATCGTACATAGAAAATTTGTTTTCAGTTGAAAATCAATTTCGACTTACGTATCAGTTGAAAAAGATTATTAGCTATGCAAACCAGGTTCTGTTTTTTATGATGCCAACTGTAATTTTCATTAGTTATTTTACCGTTTAATAGATTTTAATAAATTCAATAAAGTAGAAATACTACATTGAGTAAATAGAGTTCTAGAAATTATTACTAGTGGCAGAAGGAGATAAGTCGAAAATCGGCAGTTTTGAGTTATGAGTGCAGTACGATAGATTTTAGAACGGTCTATCGTCTGAAAAAACAAATTCGGCCATAGGGTCATTTCGCCAGTGGTCGGCCAGTTAAGCGACAGGTGTATTTTCAAAAGGGATTTTGAGTCAATGAATGATAAAAACATATTTTTTTCGCCGTGTTTCCATTAAACAGGGATTAAGTAGTGTAACCAACTAAAAATAAAATAGTTAATATTGTACCAAGCATAAAATAAGTTTACAAAAAATGTCAATTCTCCCAGTGGTCGGCCCCCAAAATCCAATGGTCGGCCTTTCGTTGCCCAATGTTCGGCCATCACAATGAAACTTCATAAATATCGCGAACGAATTTACTGAGAGTAGACGGAACAATAAAAAACATAATGACGCAAAGCATGATAATATAAAGTATATTTTGTTGGCGATTTTCATACAACATGAATGTTTCGAAACTTGCGTGGTAAAAATGTGCTTTTTAATTGCGTATTGCATCATTTACACGAATTAAAAAAAAATCTGTTTTTTTAAATGTATCCACTTTTATTTAAGTTTTAAGCTCAAAAGGCCGATCATTGGCAACGGCTGACTTTAGGAACACTCGCTCTATTCCAAGTGTTTTTTTTTCATAATTTGAAGAAATCAATATGAATTTCGTTGGTGGCAAAAAATCATAAAAAAGATTTAGGTACTAATAATGAAATCAAATTCATAAATGATGAACGAACCTCATAAAGTGGTTAGTTTAATAAATAATGGTTAAGGTATGTGAATAGAAAGACTTAAATTTCATGATTTTATTAAAATTCGATTATCTCAAAACATGGTTTTTTGACTTAACGTTTTCTGCTAATATATTGAAGATATTATTTAACATTTCTATCAAGACGGACTCCTGCCGTTAAATTTATTTCCGATGGCATTTTCCCCTTCAGACATAAGTACTTAATGTGTATTTAAATTTTTAGTGTTGTTTTTTAGATCTTACAACTTAAGTCATTGGTCAATTGAGAAAGAATATCTCACTGTTAATTTCTCATGTAATACGAGTAGATAATTGAATCAATACCTACGTTATATGTAGGCAATGACAAATATTCCAATAGATTTATTTAGATGATCCTTCTGAAAGAATTGATATTGTTGACTTTGTTATTCCACTTGCCGTGACACGTGTTTCGCCTATGCGAGAATAATCTTCAGGCTAATTTTTAACATCTTCGCTAACGTGAAATTTTCACAAATACGGTCGGTGAAACACAAATTCAAAATATGTACGTATATGCATATCATAACGATCGATTCGCATTTATTCACCCCACGTATTTATTACTCCGTAGGCAAGTGGTTGTATTGTGCGCTGAATCGCTCCGGGTTCGACTCGGGAGATTTGCTATTTCCTCGCCGGATATCATCCGGCTTTCTGGCGAGGGAGCTTAGCAACTACCCCTGCCGCACGTAGATCTATCAGGGGTCGGAAATAAAATTCACTATAACTTACTGCAATTAAAGATACGAGTGGATAAAGTTGTTATATGTTACAATTTATGAAACAGTCAGTTTGTAAATACCTAACTTCAATGGTAGGTTATTGTGGAAATAGACGAAGGAGCTATGTTAATTTGTTTTATTTTTATTTGAAAAGAAGGTATCGTGGGCTGTTAAAGCCGCCATCCATAATAATCATTACAGAGATATTTTTTTATAAATAAATTTACAATTTGAAATTTTTGACAAACAAATGGTTAGTTTATTAAACTGTGTCACCTTAAGACGCTTTAGTAGGGTTTTTGTTTCCGATTTCGCAAAAATCGTTAATCATTTACCGTCGCTTAAAACTAACGAGACATCGAAACATTTTTTTAATAATTGAACAGTTAGAGTATTAGTTTACACTATTCCACTTTTATTTCTATGGAAATAGTAAAGTTTTCAAGCTTGTCTAGCAAAGAGTTTATTGTAAGTTTCCGAGATTTGACGTCTAAGAAAAATGTCGTAGAAAGAGGTATGTTTTATATAGCGACGATGTGAAATTTGCCATTTATTGGAAATAACTATTGTATAAAGATTTTTGAAATGTACCTAACCAAAAGTTTATTTTCTCCCACTTTTTCGGACTGCTATTTTAAGTAGAATTATACTTAATATATAATACTTACAAAAAAAATTGAATACCAAAAAAATCTATTGTATACGCCTTTTAGCAAAAATAAAAAAAATTTATAAGAATATACCTACATATAGTGACGATATGTTTTTATATCGGGGATATGTTTTTATACATTCTATTGTGATAAGTGAGAGACCGTCGTCTGCCTCGACACCACGTTCGTTATTTCTTTTAATTATATTTAAATAGTGATTAGGCGCTACTATAATTTTATGAAATAAACATAAGCAAATCCAATACCTACGACAATATTCAAAAGTTGCATAATTTATATTCTATCTTTCTGTTTGCCATCGCTGTCAGTGGCGTGTTAAAAGTAAGTGCCTGGGAGGGTGGCAGAAAATGAAATATGCAAGGATACGTGGGGGATTGGAGGGACGGTAGTCTTGTTGCGTCAGCATGCGAGTCTGCCTCGATTTAATTAAGTCTAGTGCGTCGAAAGCCGCTTTTAAAATTGTTCGGGGGACTGAGATTCTTCACACACCAATGTTTGGTCAAAACATAATGATTTTGAGCGACTAATGTGAGTGACTTTTTCAAACCATATCCGCTGTTAGATTACTAAATTAATATAAATGTATATCAAATTTGAATTATTGAGATTTTGTACATTTCCATGTATTTTGTCACTAACGACCCGGGTTTCGCCTTTCGGCATCTTCAGGTATTCGAGCACACGAGTGGACTCAAACTAAGTCAAACAGACAGTTTATAATGATTATATACAAAATAAAATAGGACAAATCAAAATATAAATGTATATATAATCGGATAGGATGTAGGTGAGAGAGTGTCTAAAGCAACACAGACATATATATTTTTTTTTTTTTCCATGTCCGCTCCCAATGTGGAGCATATGGTCTCCTAATGGAGGCATCTTGACGGATTTTTTTCTACGAGAACTGCTTGTCACTCAGTTGCTCAACCTCTCTTTTCTTTTTCGAAGAGAGTAGGGATAGAAGGATAGGGCTATGAAAGGACTAGTGGTTAACTAATCGCTCTCGTGACGCCCCGTGAGGATGGGATTGGTGGGAGGGAGGACTCAGACTACGAACAGAAATCCATAAATCGATTGAAAGATCAATCTATGAAAACCGTCCGCACCGGGAATTGAACCCGAGACATCCGTAACCGTAGCCAGCGACGAAACCAACTGCGCCACGGACGCCGACATATATTCCTTTGGTTAAAAATCCATAAATGAATATTTGATACAGTCCAATTCTGTGTTCGAACTCGTGATCCTGCAACCAAAGTAGGATGAAGCTACGAGTTGAGCGATTTGTAATTCAATTCATTCAGATTAGTATGTTTATTTGCAGTAAATCATTGTCTATCAACTATATTCTTGTCTCTCAAAATTAGGGCAAACTAGAAATATATAGTTATTGACCTAAGACATCCCCGGACACCAAATAAATCGTTCATCAATGTGTTTGCAAGTAAAAAGAGCAAGTCAGGATTTAGATGAAGAGACTGTAGGGTATTCCACTTGTGAGGTTTCTCCGAAAACCTTAAAGAATAGCATGAGGACCGATTCATATTTTTTTCATCGTAGTCCTCGAAGAATTGTAAAAAGTTGTAAACTAGTTGGTGAATGAACGGGATTGACCCTGCAATAAAGCAGTTTACACCTCTTTGTCAGTGCCCGAACACGATGAAGAGAACTTTTGCGAATTTTTATTTACCTTTGAATATTTATTTATTTTATTTAACAACTGAAAATATATCGATCGATTCTAGGGGTTTCAGCCAAATTAGCTTATAGGTATATTCGGCTTTTAATAAGAGTATGGTCGTAGTGGTTGAATAAAAAATTGCATTTTTACGATGCTTAAGTCCCGTAACACACATATCATGTTGTTTCGTAACACCGCAGACTTTGTACGTCTACTATGAAAAAGAGCGGCAAAAATGGCGTCATTAGTCGTATCCATTACGCTTAAAAGTAGGTGGGGTGGATTAATTTTGAATGGCCGCATGGGGTTAGGTGAAAAGAAAAATGCTACCCCACAACGAGGGTTGCATTTCTATAGCTAAATGGTAAATATTTACATATCCTCTATGTTCAAGCAGTCTGTCATATAAGTATATAATATGTGCGTATCATTGCCATAATACTGAAACTAGATAGACTGTTTTTTTTGTTAATTAAATATAACTGCCCCAAACGACTTTAAACGACTTTATATGGGTAAAGCGAGCGATTCGGAACTGATTTCAATAATAGGTAAAACAGAAATCTACAAATATATAATATACACATCGATGGCCTAGTTCCATAGTAATACAACAAGACATTGGTAGTTTTGAGATATGGCCGGTCAACATTTTGAGTCATCTAAACTGACTCGTAAAAAGTGATGGCTTATTATTTGTATTACATTTTTATTCAAATTGGTGGTTAAAAGTTTATATTCGGCGTCCGAGGCGCAGTTAGTAGCGTCGCTGGCTACGGTCACGGATGTGTCGGGTTCAATACCCGGTGCGGACGGTTTTCATAGATTGATCTTTCAATCGATTTATGGATTTCTGTTCTTAGTCTGAGTCCTCCCTCCCACCATCCTCACGGGGGGTAACGAGAGCGATTAGCTAACCACTAGTCCTGTCATAGTCCTATCCTTCTATCCCTACTCTCTTCGAAAAAGAAAAAGAGAGGTTGAGCAACTGAGTGACAAGCAGTTCTCGTAGAAAAAATTCTGTCAAGATACCTCCATTAGGAGACCATATGCTCCACATTGGGAGCGGACATGGAAAAAAAAAATAATTGCCCCAAAAGCAAAAGGAGACTTGTGACATTTTGACGGTTTGGAGTTTGAATGCAGATTAGTTCTTATTTTTTTCTCTACATGATAGGCAAAAGGACATTATTTGTGAAACAAAACCTATGAAATCATAATTGGGAAAAGAAAAAAAAACGGTAATTTGTGAATATGTTAACTAGTCTTGATTTCATGCATGACAAAATACATATTTTTTTACTTAAATATTATTAATTGAAGCGTATGTAATAACAATTTTAGTATCTGTATTCAATTTGAATTTTAAGTAGTACCTAAGACTTAGTATGCGAAAGAAAATGCGTAAATTTAAAAAATTAAAATGCATGACATTACAGCTGACGCCAATGCGCCATGTGTTTACACAATAATAACGAAATTAAAATAATAAAAACAACAATGAAAATAAAAATTTAGAATTACACGAATTTAACTATGACATGTGGACTTAAATAAACCATCTTAAAAATCCCAAATTGAAAGATTATAAAAAAAAAACAAAATGTGTATTTCTTAGGACAAAACATTTGCATTTTGCTTTAGGGACGATGATATACTGTAAATTATTTTTTTTACCATGTCTGCTCCCAACGTGGAGCATATGGCCTCCTAATGGAGATATCTTAACAGAAGTTTTCTATGAGAAGTGCTTGTTACTCAGTTTCTCAACCTCTCTTTTTCGAAGAGAGTAAGGATAGAAGGATAGGGCTAGGGCAGGACTAGTGGTTAGCTAATCGCTCTCGTTACCCCCCGTGAGGATGGTGGGAGGGAGGACTCAGACTACGAACAGAAATCTATAAATCGATTGAAAGATCAATCTATGAAAACCGTCCGCACCGGGTATTGAACCCGAGACATCCGTAACCGTAGCCAGCGACGCTACCAACTGCGCCTCGGACGCCGAATATAAACTATTAACCACCTATTTGAATAAAAATGTAATACAAATAATAAGCCATCACTTTTTAGGAGTCAGTTTAGATGACTCAAAATGTTGACCGGCCATATCTCAAAACTACCAATTTCTAGTTGTATTACTATGGAACTAGGCCATCGATGTGTATATTATATATTTGTAGATTTTCGAAGAGAGTAGGGATATAAGTATAGGGCTAGGACAGGACTAGTGGTTAGCGAATCGCTCTCCCTACGCCCCGTTTTTGAGGATTGGATGGGTGGGAGGGAGATTTTAGACATCACAAACGCTCAGACTGCGGACAGAAATTCATAAATCGATTGAAAGATCAATTTATGAAAACGGTCCGCACCGGGACTTCTGTAACCGTAGTCAACGACGTTACCAACTGCGCCACGGAGCCGACAAAATTATACATTATCAAAAAATGGTTTAGTATTAACTCGATGTAAAAACCTGATGTCTTAACTCTTTCCATTCTGAAGGCCAGACATTCTGGTCCAAGTAACACTGGTAGGCAGCTTCGTAGGCCAGAGGTCTGGCCCAGAGAAGGTGAATGTTACTCGTCAATTATACACATTATCGTATTATCAATCCTGTTTATAGTTTTTTTAGGAATCTCGACAGGTTTTTCCTACAAGAACTGCTTTTTACTCAGTTGGTCAACCTCTCGTTTACGAAGTGAGTAGGAATAAAAGGATAGGGCTAGCTAATTGCTCTCGCTACGCCCCGTTTTTTAGGATCGGATGGATGGGAGGGAATTTTTAGACATCACAAACAGTCATGATTACCAACAGAAATACGTAAATCGATTGAAAAATCAATTTATGAAACTGTCCGTACCGGTACTTGAGCTCGAGACATAAGTAACTGTAGCCAACAACGTTAACCATTGCACCACGGAGCATTCATGTATGACAAAACATATATATATATCAACTTTGGATTATTGAGGTTTTGTACACTTCCATGTATTTTGTCACTAACGACTCGGGTTTCGCCTTTCGGCATCTTCAGGCATTCGAGCACACGAATGGACTCGAACTGACCCAAGCACCCTCAGTCGATGTCTTAAATTAAATCTTAAATTATATATATATATTTACCATATCTACTCCCAAAGTAAAACATATGGCGTTTCAATGGAGGTATCTCAACAGAAGTTTTCTACGAGAATTACCTGTTACTCAGTTGCTCAACATCTCTTTTTTTTCGAAGAAAGTAGGGATAGAAGGATAGGGCTAGGGTGGGACTAGTGGTTAACTTTTTAAGATTTGATGTGAGGGATGTGTAACCGACGACGAGCCAACGACGTTGAACACTGCACCACGGACGCGACAAATATCAATACCGGCATTGCAAAAAACGTTAACAATAATTACGGGATCGCAATGATCGAGAATTCGATTATAACGACTGATAAATGACAGTGTGTCTCCTTGAAGTAAAATATTTACCTGTGACGTCAAGATCTTATATTAAATAAATATCAATTACATTTACAGTGCGATTTTTCTGAACACCGAAATACCGGGATCTCGGTTTCGGTAATGTAGTGCCTAGTCCGTGGCATAGCTGCAGGCCCAGGGAACACGAACGGAATCGTCGCTGGGATGTAGGCCAAAGTTCTCCGAAAGTGGTCTCACATGGTTAACGGTAGCCGGTTCGCTGTCGGACAGATACCGTTCCCACAGGACGATAACAATATCCCGGCCCCGGGCGCAGCGGCGAACCCACGTAACGCGTGTTCGGGTTAACATGGAGCGACATGGCCAATCAGGGGGACCGGCGGTGCGTATGAACGGCGCGTATATCGATGGGCGCGGGACCGGCAGGGTTAAATAACTTTGGGTAGTGAAAACGTTTATTAATATTTATTTTACCACGTCTGCTGCCAATGTACATCGACTGTGGAAAGGAAAAAGGATGTAATCCCCACAAAAAAAAATGATGTATAGCCACAACAAAACGTGTATTAAATTGTCGGCGTCCGTGGGGCAGTTGCTAGCGTCGCTGGCTACGGTTACGGACGTCTCGGGTTCAATTCCCGGTGCGGATGGTTTTCATATATTGATCTGTCAATCGATTTATGGATTTCTGTTCATAGTCTGAGTCCCCCTCCCACCCATTCCATCCTCACGGGGCGTAGCGAGAGCGATTAGCTAACCACTAGTCCTGTCCTAGCCCTATCCTTTTATCCTTACTCTCTTCGAAAAAAAAAGGTTGAGCAACTGAGTAATAAGTAGTTCTCGTAGAAAAATTCTGTTATGATACCTCCTATGCTCCACATTGGGAGCGGACATGGAAAAAAAAATTTGTATTCATTTTGAAAATGGAACAAAAAAATATGTTGAAAAGACAAGATAAGATCTTTTGCTTTTCTACAGTCGATATATTATATATAAACATAGTGCTAGTTTTGTGTGAATTATACGCAATATTTTTTGGTGTGTGTTACGTCCCTTTTCCTTTCCACAGACAACATAAGTTTTTTCTATGCGAAATGTTTGTTACTCAGTTTTGTTCAACCTCTTTTTTTTTCGAAAAGAGTAAGGATAGAAGCAAAGGGCTAGGGCGTGACTGTTGGTTAGCTAATCGCACCCGCTACGTCTTGTTTTAAGGATTTGAATCAACCTTAGACATCATAAACATCCATGCCTTCGAACCCAGATTCATTTTTTAACCGTGTCTGTTTCCAATGTGGAGCATATGTACTCTTAACGGAGGTCTCTCAAACGAAGTTTTTCTACGAAAAAATCTTGTTACTCTATTGCTCTTCCCCTCTTTTTGTAGAGAAAATGTATAGGATTAGAGGGCTAAGGGGGGACTGTTGGTAAGCTAATCACTCCCGCTAGGTCATGTTTTAAAGATTGAAATTAATTTACGATATCAATCAAAAATTGAAAAATCAATTTATGAAACCGTTCGTTACCATAACGCTGACCATTTGACTAATGTCCCGGATACAATAACCGCGCTTAGTACATGAATGTGTACATGATTTTCAATAATAATATTTCGCAAAATACATTTTATTATAATTGAATAGATGGTTGGTAACTCCTAGATTCCCGCGGGGCAACTAATGAAAACGAAGGCAATTTCGTGTAAGCAGATATTTCTGATTGTGGCCCATTGTGCGAAATCGGGGGGGCGCAAAATTTACAAATTCACCTACTCACTCATTCGTATAGATAAAAATCTTTAGTTCGAAAATCTCTCAAAAATTCAATCTTCCATAATAACTAGTGTGCAAAAAAAGTAATGTTATTGAGGATAAGTATTGAAGCATATATGTAAGAAATATTTCTCAATTTTTAAACGAGTTTATATGGGTAAAGCGAGCGATTCGAAACTGATTTCAATAATAGGTAAAACAGAAATCTACAAATATATAATATACATATCGATGGCCTAGTTCCATAGTAATATAACTAGAAATTGGTAGTTTTGAGATATGGCCGGTCAAAGTTTTGACTCATCTAAACTGACTCGTAAAAAGTGATGGCATATTATTTGTATTACTTTTTATTCAAAAAGGTGGTTAATAGTTTACAGTTTTACATAAGATAGATAAGTCTTGACGGAACAAGAACCCGTACCGATTTGATCGCTAGGGTAAAGCTCTTACCACGAAGGCCGACAGTATATGGATATTAATAACACAGATTGTTAAGTAGACAAATTAAATAGAACATATTTTTAAAAGTATACCTGCTGAAAATTTCTTAGGAGTATGTTGGTGTTGCTTGGTATTATAGTAGTTTTGCTTATCAGGGCTCGAATCATATTCGCAAGTCTTCATCAGCTGAATCATGTTCTCTTCAAAGATCTTGGTGATGCGTGCTGCAAAAAATGGAGAATAGATTGATAAGTCAAGGAAAGCTTAAGAAAGAATGGCCCGTTTACTCTAGGGAAGGTGTGACGCACCTGCGGCCTTTAAGGATCTCAAGTGCGGCCCTTCGACTGAAATAAACAAATATATAAATAAATAAATTTAATTGTTTTCCTTATTTGATTTTAGGATAAATGGATGCGGCCTTCCGACAGGAAAAGGTTCACCGCCACCGATCTAGAGCGAGTGCATGCAACTAAGTCTTGCGGAATTTCTCCTCGGAGATTCCTGGCAACAATTTGAAACACGCTTAACGTTGTCACGCTACCGAAAACACTCTGTGAGAAGAGTGTGAAGACGTAACGGTTGGTGACGGGAACAGAGTTGAGTACCGTAGGGAATATATATATAAAATGATTTTTCATTTTTAAAGCCATGTCCGTTATCGATGTGGTGCACACGGTCCTTAATGAGAACTGGTTGTGTGTTAGTTATTTAACTGAGCTATCACCGCGGTTACAAAAGCTGCGGGCCGTGAGAAAGAACGAGGTAAATGTGTAAAAATATCGACTGATTATTGAACTTTAGGTGTTAGCCGTCAATTATTGGTGGAAAGGCATTACGTATATTAATAAAACTAAACACACTTTTTTCTATCAATTCCACAGTTTTATTAAATGATGAAGATCGGTTTGCTCAACGCGAGTATTTTCAACTGAAGAGAAATAATTGCTTCATTGTGTCATTGGCTTCGGTTACGGATGTATCGGGTTCAAATTCCGGCGCGGACAGTTTCATAATTTGATTTTTCAATCGATTTATAGTTCTAAATCGAAACCGAGCCTAAAAACGGGGCGTAGCGAGTGCGATTAGCTAACCATTTGTCCTGCCCTAGTCCTATCATTCAATCCCTACTCTCTTCAAAAAAGAGACGTTGAGCAACTGAGTAATAAGCAGTTTTCGTAGAAAAACTTGTGTTGAGATACCTCCATCACGAGTCTATAAGATCCACATTGAGAGCGGACATGGTGAAAAAAATAATTAAAAATGTTGACGTATTCGCATCCAATTTGGTGTAAATATACAAAAAGTGTTTTTACGAGAACTGCCTGAAAGTAGGGTATGGAAAGAAGGATGCGGTAAGGAAAAGACTAGTAAATATTAAACTTATCGCTCTCTCTATAGTCAGCGTACGAAAAAAACATATACATGGATACAGACCGATTAAGTTTTCATTTTGGAATTCGAGCAATTCATTGCGAAACCGAATATTGCCCAAAAGCATTGGACATTCAGCTTAGAGAAGGGAAAAGTTATTTTCAGTTGTAGTATCATATCATATTCTACGTAAGACAGGCAGGCGAGTCACAGATTCAAAGTGCCCCAATAGCGGAATTCAAAGCTGTGGCTTAGTGTCGAAATGTGCGTCGCGCCAACGTAAGGACCTGGGCATATCGTTTACACAATCGACCCGCCTCTTTAGAAATCGGACAATGTCGTGTAATTGATATGTGGTATTTAATAAGGCGGCTGCTCCCCCTCAAGGAGAGTCGCCGCGAAACAAAGGACGGCACTGGCCAAAGGTAAAATAAAAAAGGATATAATACAAACATACTTACTAATAGGTAAGTTGATTGATAAAGTTCCCAATTCCCAAAGTATGTTTCGCGATAGTATCGTCGGATTTCGTGGTATAGTGGTAAGGCTTTTATCCTAGCGATCGGAACGGTCAAGGTTAATGTCAAATTTATATTTATCAATTAACCTTTGAGATTTTGGACATCGGTGTTTCATCACTTCTGCTCGAGTTGATAACGGGTGGTCGTGTGTGTTTTTAAATTTCAAAATATCTGACGCATTGGCAGTTATTAGCTGTGTAGTGATGATACATTACGTTGCAGATTTACGGAACATTATGCTTGTCATTATTTGTCAGCAATATAGACAAGTATTTCAATCTCGGTTTCGTAGAAGAAATAACAGTGGTTGCGGGATGTGGATTAAACACGAGTAGGTCTCGGTAGCTCCTCGATGACAGTCTATTACTGAATAAGCCAAAGCGATCGAAATATAAACGAACGAATACTTTATCGAAAGATTTATGATGACATATACGACGAGTTGCGGGCAATTCAAAGCGAGAGTACGAGAGAGAAATAAAATGAAAAGAAATGTCATACGTAGCCAAATAAAAAATATGAATTATGCAAAAAAGGCATCTCCGCTATTGTAAATCACGCGACAATAATAATATGATGGCGCACGTCACATTTGATCCGAATATTGAGCACGTAAAAACTAAGCACGTTAATCAAACCGATATTGCGGCGATGCGTATCTATGTAGATGAATTTTCGATACAAACGGGTGGCCGGAAAACAAAAAACACAGAAATAATTTGGCAATCATGGAACCAAATTTAAGATATCGACTGAGCCACTAACAAGCCTGGTTTCGCCTTTCGGCATCTTCAGGCATTCGAGTACATGAATAAGCTCAAACTAACAATTAGTGAATAGTTTTTGTCGTTTATATATAAGACATCACTTAGTCTAGGAACTACATTGATATTTGAATTAATTTTAATACTGATTTGATAATAATGACGTTAAACCTTAATTGGGAAAATAATTGCATAAGCTATTAAAAACGCGATCATAGAATGTTTAATTGGCATTAAAATGAAATTAGGAAAAATATAGCATAGAGATACATATCTACTGATTTTAAATTGGTGAGTTTTGTTAGGGTATTTATCAGATGACATATCATTTGTGAGAATTGACTTATTTTGATTGCTGTAGTAATTTATGATTATTTTTCGAACTGATATCATGTAAAGGATACAATAAAGGGAGTTAGGGAGAATAAGTTGTTTGTTAAAAATTGGTAAACTATTAAGCTGTACCCTGTTTGTTTGTAAAATTTTCTGATTAATTTATGCTCCTCCCATATTTTGATGCAATATTTTAACAAATTCATCTGCGCTGAACGAGTGATTCTCTGAGAGTAAATAGTTAGCAAGTATCGATTAATCGTTTTGATTTATGAATTTATATTCAAAAGGCAAGGTTTTTCAAGAAAAACTGAGCTTACATCTTAGTACCAGTTATTTTCTAATCCCATCGATTTTTCTTCATCGTTTCCGAAGAGAGATTTTGAGCGATTTGTTCTTGGTTAAAATTTCTACAAAGAATTGACAGTAAACACCCTAAATAAAGATACTTAATGTTTCCAAAATTCTTTATCGTTCGATTGTAATATTTCATAATGAAAGCATTTATTTCGGAAACAGCACACGTGTAAAGAAAAGAAGAATTTGGCAAATCCGGTAAGTGAAATTGACAGTTATATTACTACACTACGATATTTAAAATTTATCATTTAATATAAATATGTAGGTAACGGGGCTACATGTAAGGAAAATATTTTTTTAATCCCATCGCTACATATTTTGTTCTCCTGTATCCCGCAAGAGTGAAGCCTCTGCGATTGTATCGCGATACCTCATTAGCAATTCAATTCGAGGACGGGAGGGACATCGGGTCGTAAAAATGTCAACGGAAGCAATATTTGTTGCGAGCGGAACGAAATTTCAGCCCCGGCGAAGGGGTAAATGATAATAATAATGACACAGTCGGTCGGCGTCCGTCGGAGACGTCTCCGGGGTTGAACGGGTTAAAAACCTCAGAATTGTAAAACACACATAAATAAGCATTCGTATTGATTTAGAAGTTATCTTGAAAACATATTTGATTAGATCAAAGTTAAACTTACATTTCTCCAAAAAGAATGAGCCCTGAATGCACAACTGTTCGCTTAATTATATTTAAATCCAAATACACGCTTCTAAATGTGATTTCAAAAACAAATAATTAAAATAATAATGAAGATCTGCTGGCATACATTATACAATACTTGAAAATAACGATGTGTAGATGTTAGTTAATATAAAATTAAAGTTTATATAATACCTATGTTATTCCACTGGCTGTGTTACTAAATGTGACACGTGTTTCACTTGTAAGAAGCGTCATTGACTAACTATATCGCAACGTTATTTATTTATAACTAGTGAGTACCCGGCATGCGTTGCAATGCCACTCAAAGAAAGAAAGGGTTTGTGTTTTAATTCTGTTTATTGAACTGCTTTTGGATTAGAGGTCTGCACAGGCCGAAATTTCATAGACTTACTCGGTTCGAGCCCATCATCTGCAGGTCTGGCTCGACCCGAACCCGAGTTTCAATATCACACTTGTTATAACACAATATTTTTGTTTTTCGTCTGGTGCGTACACGAATAAATCAGAAGGTTTTTCCTAGATGTCACTGTATGTACGTATTTGATTCTTTTTTCAATTTTAGATTTTCATTTTTTTTCTTCAGAACCCTTCACGGGTGTGTGCACAACAGCTCACCGAAGTTTCATCGAAATCGTATGAATGGTAAAGGAACGCGTAAAGGACAAACAAACATTTATTTTATATAATATTTCCCGGCATGATCACAATAAGTCCTTCCTGAAAGTTTCGTCGCGATTAGTTGAGTAGTTTAGGAGCCTATAAGATCAGGACAAACCAACAAACCAACAAACTGACATTAATTTTTATATTTATAATGTAAACGATGATTCAAAATTCTCAACATAAAAATGAAAGGAGGGATGGGATTAGATTTTTACATGTTATTCAATAGCTCATCTTCTGTTTTTGAGGATAGGATAAAGACAGAAGGATTAGGCTAGGGTTATGCAATCGCTGTTGCTATGCAAGAGAATGCATTATCACAGGCACCCATGCCTTTGAACACGGATCGATAAATCGATTTAGAAATTAATATACCGTCGCCGTAGAGTGTCGTGGAGTCACACCACAAATCCGACAAAAACGAGTCAAGTACACAAAAGCACTTTAAAACCATCAAAGCTGCCGCGGTCAATGGATTTAATCCTCAAAAAGCCCTATTTATGAGAAAATATTTTGTAAATTATTGTCATTATACCTAACACACGTACATTAAAGCAGTCAATGACGACAAGCCACATAAGTCTTTCACTTTCGAATATCATATCGACTCTGGAAAACCAAAAGGACGTAACCCCCACACAAAAAATATTGTGTATAACCCACATAAAATGTCGGCCTCTGTGGTTTAGTGGTAAGTGTTTGCCCTAGCGATCAGGTGGGTACTGGTTCAAGTCCCAGCAAGGTCAATATAAAATTTAGATTTCCTCAATTTAAAATTTCTGATCTTGAACATGAGTGACTTCTAAAAAAATTTGGCGCATTGACTGACATCAGCTGTAATGCCAAATATTAAAAAAAGTGTGTTAACTTGGATACATTTTGATTATCGAACAAAAAAATATTTTGAAAAGACGGAGGGATACGTCCTTTTGACCTACTACAGAAGATATTATATGTATATAAGTATAGTGTATTAACACGTTTTGTGTGGGTTATACACAATATTTTTTGATGTGGGTTACGTCCTTTTGCCTTTCCACAGACGATATTATATGTGGTTTAACGCTGTTGACTGAAACTTCAGAAAGTATCTATGTTCAAAGATTCACGGTTCTAGCTTCAAAACAAAAAATGTGTCTTTTTTGTCACACAAAATCTTAGCGCGCCGATTTCTCAGATTTACTATTTTGTGGCTGGACTACCTTGACATCTATGGCGACGATACAAGTTTCCATCAAGGAATTTGAGTCTAGGGACACCGCAACTGAAAGGGGCGACATTCACAACTCGACTAAATAAATAATATTTATATGAAGTTCTTTTTAAAAAGCGATTTCACGTTTTTTTAACAGTATGATATATCCGTACAACTCCCAATATCCTGGCGATGGATGGAGTACAATGGCAAAGGACAAAAGCTCTCAACTGACGGGGAAGTCTCTAGCTATGAATGAATGAAGCATACACCCTAACATCACAAATTGAAAAGAGGTTAACGAGTGGATGGCTATTGATGAAATAAATAAATAATTGGCATTCAAAATAATCAAACGATTATTTCATGAATGTTAATGGCTATCAATCATTTTTATAGAGAAACAGTCAGGGGTAGCAAATTATTTTTACAGAATTAATTTTGTTAAATGTTGATTAAGTGTTTACGCATAGCGGAAATAATTAAACTAATATGTAATGCACATGTTTGAATTCAGAATTTGCCTAGTAAAAGTGAGAATTTAATATTGAAAAAAAATATTCATTTTGATCTTCTGGCGATAATTTAAAATCAAATCTTCAAATAATATACACCAGAGGGTTCCATATCCCGGCGCCAGACCACGAAAGCAAACTGCCGGGTCGATTAATAAAAACTCTTTTTTTCTTTCAAAACATTAAGTTAAAATATTTTTTGGAAGTTTAAAGTTACCAAGAAGCAGCATCGCAGTTATTTATTGAATTTTTGACTTGGTAGACTTCATTAAAATAAAGTTTACTATTTCAGCAGCATGCCATCGTCATAATTCAGAACTACATAAGAGCCCAGACGTGATGCCGCAACAAATATTTTACAATTCTCATGGATCAATTATATTAATATACCTCAGTTCCAAAGTGTAACAACTCAAAAAGTATAGATTTGAGATCAATAGGAATTTGAATTATTTTGAGGAGGCTTAATCTTTTACAGTACATCTATTTTTTGGCAATTTCAATGAAGTTCTAAGAATATTGAAAGACTATTCAAAACATCGACGGAAGGTGCTTGATAGAATTTCAATATCAAATTTGAATTATTGAGATTTTGTACACTTTCATGTATTTTGTCACTAACGACCTGGGTTTCGCCTTTCGGCATCTTCAGGCATTCGAGCGCACGAATGGACTCGAACTGACAGACAGTAAAAAGTGTCCAACGTTTATATAGAAGATACAAATACGACAAATATTATTTACGAGATAAAATATTATAAGTCTAGGATCCACACTGATACCTGAGCAACGTTTTGTAAACAACGCATTAACAGAGTGGCGAATTGCTGCTTTCCAACTAATATTAGAATTACCAGTGATTTTACAATTATAATAGTATTGTGGGTTTCGACGGGATGCAATTTGACGAAAGGATAAATATATACAATCATTCGACATTTAGTGACATCTGTTAGGTGATTCAACGTATAGGATACAGCAACGGGGAGTTTGGATGATTCAGCTGTTCGTTCAGAATTGGCAAGGAATTTAACTGGGCTCTATTGATTTCCAAAATTTCTTGATAAAACCGGGGTCGTTGTGACAAAATACATGGAAGTGTACAAAATCTCAATAATTCAAATTAAAGACTATTTTTATATTTATAACATATTTTTTTTTACAGTTTTCAGAGGATGTTCGTATTATAGTTTGGATTTAAAGTAATAATAACCACAAATTACCACATGCTACATTTTGGAACTGGTAGATATCGATATTTTAAACATTTCTTCATACTTAGCTCAAAACTGCAAAATTGATATTTACAAGTAAACATACTATCCACTATATACACATCAGTGTGGATGTGTTTCAAAACATTTCGTAGTTATTCCGATAAAAATATTATAAAAACCTAAGTTGTTATTATAAGTATATTGCGTGCAGTTGGAAACGAATAATACCCTTCATTAAATTATTAAAAAAAAAACCAAACGGTTAAAAAAATTTCGTCGGATTTCTGTGCTATCAATACAGGTTTTGTTTCTTTCCAGCTTTTTCTGAGACTTCTTTACTGACTATGCAGTCATAAGTACTTTATATATAACGCAAGGGACGAGTTCAAATTTTAAAGTCAAGGGACTAACTCGAGAACACTCCACCCAGGGAGAACCAAAATAAACAGCCACTCGTCAAGCAGCCTCGGCGAATGCTCGTCACAATATTCGCTGTCTTTTTTATTTTCTCAATAAAAGAAAGAGACGGCGGTACTGTTTATCGAGTGTTCGGACTGAACGATCGGCTGCGATATACAGTATCGGGTCAGGGCGATCGAATTTTAACCCTTACGAGACGTATATGTTTTTTAAGGAGAAAAAACACGAGATGACTTTGGCAAATTCACAATATTATATTGCATTTTGAATTGTTGAGATTTTATACATTTCCATGTATTTCGTCACTAACAAACCGGGTTTCGCCTTTCGGCATCTTCAGCATTCGAGTACACGAATACCTGAAAGGCGAAACCCGAATCGTAAGTGACGAAATACATGGAAATGTACAAAATCTCAAGTGGTCAAATTTTATATTGATCCCTCAGTCGATGTCTTAAATTAAATCAATATTATATTGATTGTCAACATCACAATTTCAACCGGCCTTTTTAATGATTGTCGCTTTTCGTCCTCGCAAATGCTGCTGGACCTTGGACGTTGCAGTTTTCTTCAAATATCTAGAATTACTCTTAAATGAAAATAAATTGTTGTATCTTTTCACAAATTTGTCGATGTATTTTTAAGATTTTGGATGGTAATAATAAGAATTTTGATTTTTGAAAAAGGTTAACTGTTAACAATCTGAGAAGTCTGAACGATTTTTTGTTTAATCTCATTGGACAGGTATAAAAAAACCCCCACCTGTTTTATATATATTAATACTATATTAGCCTGTTTGAGACGTGGCTTATTTATTTCAAATACATGACACCAATGGTTCTAATTTGTAAAGAATATTGTATTGTCAGTCCTGTAGTTGATTGTTAACGCTTTAAACTTTGCGTTCTACTTAGTAGCGTAGCAAAGGGTTCGTGTCTACACATGGACGTTGTTTGTATTCAAAACCATGTGTGGCTTTGATCTCATCTCATTGATTCCATCATTTAATGAAGTCGTGCCATAATACAAACACTTTTATAGCCCCCACCCTCCTACAATTGATCACGGCAAGTCGTCGTTCAAAACCTTCAGTTGTATTCAAATGCATACTTATTTTTTTAAATGCTCTATATTTACATACAATGTTTTGAACAATGTGGTTGAATAATAACTCTATGAACTTGTACATAAAAGCGTGTGGTCTCCGATAGGTTAAAAAGGTCGAGGCTCAAGTGCGGGGAAGAGTCGAGCGAAATGGGAGATATAGGCGAAAGCCGAACATAAGTAGCCCAGCGAGTGGCAAGAGGGTTGACGGATGACGGGTATAAGTGGCCGCGTCATCGAGCGGGTTAACTACAGCGCTATATTAAAGTCGTCAGTAGTAATAAGTTATAATATAGGTAAAAAAAGTATTAACCTGTTAATGCTGTTCTATGTAGTTATATTGAGGTAGAAACGATATCTCGGTAACCGTAGGACTTAAATAGTTGGGCCATCGTTCCCTGATATTTTTTTACAGCAAATTCAAGTAATGTTGTCGCATTATAGCCACATTAAATATGTCAAGAGTTAGAAGAAGATAAAGTCATACATTTTGTATACCTAATGAATTTCCACAAAGTTACCCTAGAAACTATAGAAAATATTTCATTGATTAATTAAATTTTAGTCAATCTTATGTTATTTAAATTATTTTCGGAATATATTTAGTCAATTTTTACAATCAAGACGATGTTGAGTAGTAAATTTTTATAAGCTAATACAATTTATACATTTAGTTGGTTTGGCTTTTTATTAATAGAAGTCTATAATAATAAGGTTAAAATAGTATTTACTTATAAAATAATATTTTTACAATCTGATCTATCTCTATTTTTTCTCCATGTCTGCTCCCAGCATGAAGCATAAGGTCTCTAAGTGGAGGTATCTTAACAGAATTTAGGAATTAGGAAAACTGCTTCTTACTTTTTTCGAAGAGAGTAGGGATAGAATGACAGAGCTAGGACAGAAATAGTGGTTAGCTAATCGCTCTCACTACGCACTGTGAGGATCGGATGGGTGGGTGAGGAGGGAGTTTTAGACATCACAAACACTCAGACTACGAACAGAAATCCATAAATCGATTGAAATATCAATTTATGATAACTGTCCGCACCGGGAATTCAGCCCGAGACATCCGTAGCCATAGCCCACGACGCTACCAACTGCGCCACCAATTTATCAGAATCAATTCCACACAGTTAGAAATGCGTCCTGATATTAAAAACAAAAAAAATAGTTGTACATAAAAATATGAACTACGAATTGATTGACGAGTTTTATTTTTATATGAAAAAAAATTATGCTTCGTCAGTATTACTGCGAACGATTTTACTTGGAGTAAATTTATTCATCTGGCGCTAAATTAAAAGCGCTAATGAACGCGGTTCGGAATTCGGCAGAGCTGGTGTTTCCGTCGGCTTTGCGCAAACAAGGCGTAGGCGCGAAGCTGGCGCGGCGGCCCGCGGGCAGGCAAACAGCGTAGAGGCGCCTCGCACTGCAAACACGGCGCGGCGGCGTCCAAATTGCTACGGCGTAGTTGCAAAAGCGTAGCGCATTCACTCCAAGACTTCATATCATAGTAAGTACGCCTAATTGATTTGCATATATTTAAAAAAAAAAAAAAACTACAAATCGAGACAAATTTATGGCGGGGTTTTTTTTAACGACGATCGGTAGTACTTAGAGAACAGAATAAAATAATATGAGACACTTGAATAGTGTGCTGGTTTTATTTTATATTTTAATAATAATAAATCATAATAGAGTAAAACGGGTCATGATTGAAACAAAAAAAATGTTGAATGTCAACTACCAATTATATTTTATTTTGTAAAAAAATAATGTGACAATCATATTATTGACTGAATTGGCATGAACTCCATTATAATAGGGTAAAAATAAAATCGGGTCCGTGGTGCTGTGGTCAATATCTTTGGCTACGGTTACGGATGTCTCGAGGTCAAGTCCCACTACGGAGAGTTTCATAACTTGATTTTTCAATCGATTTATGGATTTCTGTTCAATCCGATTCTGAAAACGGGGCATAGCGAGATCCTAACCTTCTAACCCTACTCTCTTCGAGCAAGAGAGGTTGAGCAATTGAGTAACAAGGATTTCTTGTAGACAACGTCTGTTGAGATACTTCCATTGTGAGGACATATGCTCCACATTAGGAGCGGACATGGTTAAAAAAAAAGGTATTCAGTTCTACAAGAATTTTATTCGTTTGTTGATATGTTTTCGGCTTCATACCATAGTCATAATTTTGTTGAAGCTTAGCTGTATATACTCTATTAGATAAGATATGCAATATTAAATGGTAGACTACAATATTACCTCACTTATATATTCTACAACCATAACTTGCATTTTGAAATTAGGTTAATATGGTAAAAACAGCAAAGTAATAAGTCCTCTTAGAATTATGTAATGCAGTTAGTAGCTATTTTGCCACCTCGCCATCGTCAGAACAATTTCTGTGACACTAAACACTTTTATTTTAATAATATAATGAAAATATACTTAGAAAAGACAGTTCAATGAATAAAATGAGGTCACCGAAGCCATGCGGTAATTCTTTGTGTTTCCGTTTTGCGGTCCGGGTCTCGAAACCGCATTTGCACATACATATTATTTTAAAACTAGGCTTGGTTATACGAACAATAATAGTAAATATTCTAAAGAAACTTTGATTTTTGATATGTAAAATTTTGTTTTTTTTTTTTAATTGGTTTAGTCTTACTAACAGTCCGGATTTGTGGCGTTATTATAATCAAAATTATTATGACTGACAATGATGCAGCTAAATTGAAAATATTTCATGAAGTCGGAAACGAGTAATATCGACCTCAAAATAATATATTCATCACACTCACCTACAACGTAGATAGAAGATATTTGGTGGTATGTTAGGGTTGTTGAGCACAAAAACTTTATTTGTAGTTTGTAGGTATTAATATAATAATATAATAACCCTATTCCATAAGATATACATTTTTTTACATGTGTGACGATGTCTTCGATATGTTTTACGAAACACATGTCACGTGTTTAAAAGTAAAATTTCCTAGTAAGACAGTTGTCATTATAATTTTATAGCACTTTCAATGTGTCTGATATATGTAAAAATAGTTTATTTTAGAATGAAAACAGTGCATAGATAAACCTTACGTGATTGTCTGCATAGTGGTCGAGTGATAACGGTCGAATGATTTGGTTTTTGTAACCTGAGTATCGAATTCACGGATGGAAAATATACATACATAAGATATTTTAAAACTATTTATGAATTTGCCTCTAACAGTAAGGATGTCGATGATAATTTTATCCTGCCATCACATCCGATGTAGAAAAAGAGGAACCTTTACATATAGCGATAATCTAACAAAAAATAACCTCTCTACGCATTTTTTATCTAAAAATATACTGAGGTAATAAACTTCGTAAAAAATTTTTTTTTAAATGATTTTTTGGTGGTTCATATTCTACAGAATTCGGAGTTTTGATGGTTAAAAATAATGTCGCGCTATGAAAGGCGGTCGTGGATTTTTTTCTGATGAAGACATGTTTTATATTTTCTATGGATTCGTCGGTAACTTTGTGGAAGTTCATTTTTAATACAAAATTAAAATTGGTAACTTAGTTATTCCAATGGCTTTGTTACTAACGTAACGCGATTCGCTTCTTTAAGAAGTATCATCAGACTAACTACATCGCAATGAATTAATTTAGTAATTAGACACATTGTTTACCTTAGAAATAAATAAGCTTGTGATACATTTAGCCTGAAGATGTTTCTTAAAGAAGCGAAACGCGTAACGTTAGTAACAAAGCCATTGGAATAACTAAGATACTAATTTTAAGATATGTTTTGATTTTTAACACATTTTTCAAGATAAGTGTAGTAGAAAATCAACCATACAAAAATTAGTAATACGAAAAAGTTTTCTCATTTTTTTTACCCCCTCAACCAATTGTATGGACGTATAAACGCGATGGGTATAAAGACGTATAGATCGGTCCTGCCTATACAAAGTCATCTCGTCATTGGTAGCCAGAGAGGGAGGGAGAAAGAGGGCCTGTGCGTCGAGTCGAGGGTCTCCCATTCAAATCCCGGAGTGCTTTGTCCCTCCATCCGCTAATAAAGTGCTCTAATGCCGGTCCTGGAGCACTCTGCTCGCTAGAGGAGACGCGAGATACGAGTGACGAATGTGAAGGGGCAGGGGGTAGGAGCGGGGTGACTCTCAGGTGGGGAGATGGAGGTAAAGCAGCTCACAGGGAAATCATCTTAATACAGAAACAGATGTTTATTTCATTCAATTAATATTTATTTGAATATTGACATATAATAAATAAGTCATCAAGATCGATGTCTAATTGTTAGCAATTATACCTATTCGGCTGCTCGGTCCGATGTGGAGCATATGGCGTCCTAGCGGAACCTCTCTTTTTCGCAGCGAGTAGGGATATAAAGGTAAGACTAGAATAGGACTACTAATCACACTCTCTGCGCCCCGTTTTTAAAATCGGATGGGTGAGAAGGAATTTTTAAATATCACAAACATTCATGCCTTTAAGCAGAAATCCGTAAATCGATTGAAAACTCAATTTGTGAAACTGTCCGTATTGGCATTCGAACTTGTAAGATCCGTAACCGTAGCCAACGACGTTACCCACTGCACCACGAGCCGACAATGGTTAACATATCAAAGTATCAAATTATATTTAGTTCCACCACCTTATAAGATATGGTTGCTATTTATTCTAAATACTTTGCTATTTTGACCTTAAAATACATTCAATCCTCTTTTTACAAGGCGGGTACGTATCTTGCAAAACGGTCGGGTAAAAAACCTTGTAAAAAAGATGCAGTTAACGTAGATAAATGCAAGATAGGTTGCATTACACTGAAACGAGCATTTTCGAGACCGTTTAAAAATAGTCCGTGAAAAAAGAAGATATGGCGTATTAAAATTTTAAAGTGTTATTTCACCCACACCAAATGCATCTGTATCTAATTTATATTCTTTTATGTTTGTATATACTTGAAAATATTGAAATTTTCGTTCTGATTTTCTAGTTATATGCTAGTCGGGACGGCTGATTACAGTTACAATGTTTTACCTGGTAGCTGCTGACAAATACATATGTCTGTATTGTGAATAAAGAAGTATGGAAAGGTAGTTAGCCGCTATACGTGTATCCAGGGTAGGTAAGCTGAAAATCCCTGAAAAATTCATACACCGGATGGCAGATTTTAAATATTTTGTAGTGCCACGCTCGGCACTTATGGGGGAGACTGGGATGCGTTGTAAGCTTTTAGCAATTTCACCTTAATGATTATTTATTTTTGACTACACGGTTCGTTCATTTAAGAATATCGTGTGTTGCTTTATTACACAGAATATATTTTATACTACATTGCATCTATTTTACGTGATGGTCTCTGAAGCGTATTCTCTGTGCAAAAAAGAATCGGGTGTACATGAAGAGTGATGAATTCTCGGGAAATTGGTTGTAGAAATTTGATCGCGGGAGAATCGATCGCTGGATCTTACCGGGTTTGGAAGTAATTTTGATGTCATTCAATTGGTATGATGTGTTATATATATGTTTTAAAACCCTTTGCGTATTATATCGCATATCCGGTGCTATTACGCCATATGTGCATAACATATTTTTTTCAGGAGAAGCATTGGAAGATTCTGAACTTGGTAGAGTCACATGGTTTCATGTTTGCCATAAGTTACTATAAGACGGAAACTGTAAGAACTATAGTAATAAAAGTTGATGCACCAGATGTGGGGACCTATTAGGCATCTTTTGACACACAAATTTCAGTTTTAATGTTTTAGCACTTGTGAGAAGCATTTAAAGATTTTGAACTTTACGATATACTAAAATTTTAATAACCATTTTTGATTGTGCCCAATATTTACCGGGAATTCGAATTGTTGCGATTTCGTACATTTTCATGTATTTCGTCACTAACGGCCCGGTTTTCGCCTTTCGGCATCTTCAGGCATTCGAGTGCACTCGTGCGATCGTCAGTCCGAATTCATTCGTGCACTCGAATGCCTGAAAATACCGAAAGGCGAAACCCGGGTCATTAGTGATGAAGTACATGGAAATATATATTGAAATTCCATAAAGCACCCTCAGTCGATATCTTAAATTTATCGGGAAATTCTTATTTCGAATCCACACTCAGAACCATTGTTTATGACTGGGCATATTTTTTTTACTCTAACAGATTCTGTTTTGGCGTTTAGATATTTTCTGACCATTGAAAAATTGCCTCTTTCAAGGTGACGCTTTAGTTATACTTGCGATAAATTGCCTTCAATAAATTTTCTACAACAATTTTTATATTCAAACGTATGTCGAGACAGCCGAATTTAGGTATTTTTTTGAGATTTTAACGACATATACTAGTTTAAAGTTGTATTTTTTTTTTAAATCAGTGATATGTATTGCATTGTGTAGTGTCTCAACTCACCCCAGTTCTCTTACACTACAGGGTTGTGGGATTGCTTCAAGTCTTGAAAACAATACAAACCAAAGGGTTGCCTCTAGTGCTTATTAATTTCCTAACCAACCCCTCACGAGGCATTTTTTCTCGTCTCTTATTCCTTCTTCATGATGAATGCATAAACACAACTGAAGTCCTACATGTACGTAAGTTGAGGTCTGGCACTTGAAAATGGAATTGCACTCAAATTAATAGTGTGCCTAGTAAAAGTCGGAGAGTGTAGCTTGTATAAGAAATCAATGCTGAGAACTGGATTTTTAAAAAAAATATTTGGCAATACAGCTAATAATAGCCAAGCGACCAGATATTTTGAAATTTTAAAATAACTCGAGATCGACTCTAGGTGAAAAGATATCAAAAACACCCATGCGTAAGATCTCTGAAAAAGTCTGATCATGATATTGGCCGAGATTGAATCCAGAAGCAACCGATTACTAGAGTAAAGCTCATACCATTATACTATACAGGCCGATGTTCGTTCTATGCGCAGTCAAAAGATGCTAGTAATAGAAAAAAATTATATCATAAGAAATGTATACAGCACACTAATAATCGACTTCAATATTCATCTTTTGCATTTCCTTCTCTCGCTCAACACTATGTGATATCGAATAATAATTTACAGCGTTTGTCTGTAGTTTTTGGTCTCGGTATAACGTTTGACTTTTCTTTCAGATATTAATTCCATTGCTATGCGTGGTAACGCAAATAAACCATTCAAAAACCCAACTGTGTTTAGCACATTTCCTTGGTTATAAGTACGCTTGAACATGGATCAAAATTTGAGCGAGTTCTAAAGAATTTTTCTCTTCTTCTTCGGGGATGAGTTTATAATCCTAACATTCTCAAGACTATTATGTTACATGCTCCCAATTTTTATCTAGGGGGCTGAAACCATAACCAAACAATTTTTATTCTTAAAACTTGTTCTTCGCGTCGGTTATTTGAGTCATCAGTTGCAAGGGACGTTCGGGTGATCAATGCATTGCCCTTGAGAGGTGGACATTTTCAGCAACGAATTCCGGATATTGTTTTCTAAATACTTTTTTCTTGTATTTTAAAAATATTATATCTTGTTCTTTTTTCTAATTATAAAAATGTTTGTATTATCATTATTGTTGTTCTTATTATTATTGAACTTAATAAATGCATGGTGCATTGGCGTCAGCTGTAATGCCATGTGTTTTAATTTACAAATAAACAAATTATAATAGAGCAAAATGTATAGCGTGATTGTCGGTTACCGTAGCTGAGTGAGATACCCCAGTAAGTTTGTGAAGTTATTTTCTTCTCAAGTTCATCACGATTTTTTTTTGTACCATATCCGCTCTGTGTGGAGCATATGTCTTATTAATGGAGGTATCTTCAGAGAAGTTTTCAACGAGAACTGCTGGTTAATCAGTTGCTCAACTTCTCTTTTTCGAAAACAGTAAGGATAAAAGCATAGGGTTAGGGCAGGACTAGTGGTTAGCTAATCACTCTCGCTATGCTTCATTTTTAGGATCGGATAGATGTGAGGGGAATTCTAGACGTCACAAACATCCATCACGAACAAAAATCCATAAATCGATTGAAACATCTTTGTATGAAACTGTCCGTACAGAGACTTGAAAACGAAACATCCGAAACCGTAGCCAACGATGTTGACCACTGCACCACGGACCCGATAAACATTGTAGATACTCTTATAATATGGTGTTTCAGCAATGTATATTTATTTAGTGACCGAGATGGGAGATGTACAATGTATAAATATATTGTAAATGGGGTTTACTTTATATTATAATATTTAATAATATAATAGGTATAGTCTCAGGCAGCTGTTGGTAGATTTCGTTCCCGCTGGCCTTATTGTCAATTTTCTGCCCGCAAAACAAAACACGGGCCAACGAAGCGATCGCGCCGCCGAGTTCATCACGGCGGGCGATAGGCTCGGGGTTGGGGCGCGGGTGGTCGCACCGCGGCAGGGGTAGGTTAGTCGTCATGTTATCACTTTGTCCCCAGGGCGGGCTCGTCCGCCCTTTGCAGGCGGGTGGCGAAACGCACGCCGGCGGGACGAGGGGGGGCGGCCGAGTATCGATCACCATCCGCTTTCTTCGCGACCCGAGAAGCCCTCCCCCGTCCCCGACGCCACTGACTATGCCACCCTATGTACACTACGCATTGACGTAGAGAAGGGCCGATTTGATTGCGTGCTCAATGCAGTATTAAACAAGATCTGGAATGTCAACCGAAGAGAAATTGGGAAAATATCTATTGAAATTGTGAGGCTGACTTCACAGTAACAACTATGTTTTTTTTGTTGGCTGTTACTTTAGGGCAACAATTTTTCATAATTAGAATTTATTTATTAACTTTTTTTGATGTAAGGGGATGCTGACAGAAGATATCTAAATCATTTTAAGTACACTCTCTACCAAGCACAATAGTTTTTGATTTAAAAGGATTTTTTGTACATTATAAAGAACAATCTGTTATGTGAGTTATAGCAAAGCCCCCTATAATTACAAGCAATGCTGTACGGCCCGCCAGCCGGTATTTTTGGAGACGAGTGGTCCGTTACATTAACTGCGGAGTCATGAAATCGATATTTTGGACTAATTACGATGAATTCTAGCATATTTTAATAATTTGAAATAGTGGGTAATTAAATGTAGTATCTTTAATGTTAATAGGAATGTTAATAGATAATTTGGATGGATTCGGCGGTGTTTTAATATTAAATAAAGGTTGATAACTTAGTTATTCCACCGGCTGTGTTACTAAATGTAACGCGTTTCGTTTCTTTAAGAAGCATCTTAGTTAAAAAAAGAGTAGAGTGGGTTTGTTTTCTTCTACTGGACGTGGGGAGGGGGTAAAACCCAAACAATGATAGTACTAATTATAAAATTAACTACTAGTGTTTGGAGGTGATATAATTAGTTATCGTTCGATATAGTTAGTCTGATGATGCTTCTTAAAGAAGCGAAACGCGTTACATCTAGCTACACAGCCAGTGGAATAACTAAGTTATCAATTTTAATTTCAAATTACCAATAAAGTTGTTTACGTACTTTGAAAGCCTAGTTGTAATCAATGATTGTTATTAATGGACAATTCAAAGTGTGTATTTTGCGATATATTACGATTCTAATAAATCTACCCTGCCACACATCGCATTTCGTGCCATTCACTACATATATTATGACGACTGTACGATATAATTATTACTTAACATGCATATATGTCGGTTTTCGATGAATCGTAAATTATATAATGATTATAGTAAAGAAACACTGAATATACTCACAAGAAATCTTTTCAAATATAGGTTATATTCGACGAAAAACGGAGTTGAGAGACGAACTTCGTACAACCGCCACACAATTTGTTCGTAGAGACTGAGACTCCTAGGACTACTCGTAAATTGCAGATTTTCTTATGGCATTGCTTGTAACTTAAGGTTGCTTTGGTTATAGTCATATCAAGCATTCTTCCAGAATAAAAAAAAATAACAATATGGCTTAACATTGCTTTTTTTTCATTGCCTAATTATATCCTGTAACTTCATGCGTTCTATCAATACGCAGAACGTTAGATTGCGTACATTTATATAGACAAAACAGAAAACCATCAAAAACTAACTTAGTGCGTTCTGTCAGTATAACCCGATGCCTTAAATTTATTTCCATAATGTGTATGCGACGCGTGTTTCATCTTAGTAATTCATCTTTAAAGTGATTTATTAACTGAAATACGCAAGGAGTTCATGAAAACATTGATTTAAAAAAACCACTATATATACCGTGGAGATATATTGCGAAGAGTGGCTGAAAAAATGTGTATCATTACGGTGAAAGATATTTTTGTTCGTAGGCATGGATGTTTGTGATGTCCAAGGTAACTTCTCACCCACCCAATCCTTAAATCAGGACGTCGTAGCGAGAGCGATTATCTAGAGTTATCACATTATCCCTACTCTCTTCGAAAGAGAGAGGTTGAGCAACTGAGTAACAAGCGGTTCTCGCAGAAAACTTATGTTGACATGCCTCAATTAGAAGGAAAAATGCTCCACATTGGGAACGAACATGGTAAAAAAATTACGAATTTAAAAAATATCCCTGCTTGCCAACGACGTTGACCAGGTAAAAAAACAATCTTTTCAAGAAATATGACAGGTTTTCACAGATAACCATACAAATGAACTATACGCAAATGAGATTAAATTGTCAACAAATTAATTTATATTTCATCAGTTGATAATGCTCGCGACTTTATGAAATATGTGAAAGTAGTACGAAACGAAATGATTTTTAGGAAAAAAAAATACTCATTCATTCCTTCAGAGATGAAGTTTAAAATGTTACTTGTAAGGATTCTAAGAAAACTCTTGAATGTCGTGTACTTGAAAAATCAATTGATGAGGTAAAGTTTTCGTAAGCCACTGCCCTTATAAAGCAGCCCCAAACTCTGTGTGGAAAACAACCGCCTCCCCCTTGTGGAAGCCAGTGGTGGCACATAAGTAGGCACATAAGGGTCGCGTTGTATATAACGCGGGGCGCAGACGTGTGCGCGGATGCCGTCAGCACATAACGCGAACATCTTTCGGGTTTATGTACACAGCAGGCCGGGGGCGGAATTCGTACCACTGCGCCGAGCTAGCAATAATTTCAAAATCTGAGGTTATTTTTTAATTAATTTCAAATAAAAAAAATGTGAAAAGTTTGGAGATTAATGGAACACATCCACGCTTTTGAACAGAAATCAATAAATTGTTTGAAGAAATAGTTTATTAAACTATCCGTACTGGTGTTCGAACCCATTAGCACCGCAACCGAAACCAACAACGACGTTGACCAGTCGACGACCGATCCGGAAAAGCTTAATAATGTATATATAAAAAAAAGATTGTTATATTATAAGTTAAGACATCGACTGAGGGTGCTTGACGGAATTTCAATATCAAATTTGAATTATTGAGATTTTGTACACTTCCATGTATTCTGTTACTAACGACCCGGGTGTCGCATTTCGGCATCTTCAGCCACTATGTTAATGCGTTGTTTACAAAATAAGGATTAAGGCGATTCTCGAAATTTTAACTCAGGTATCAGTGTGGGTCCTAGACTTATAATATTTTATCTCGTAAATAATATTTGTCGTATTTGTATCTTCTATATAAACGTTAGACACTGTTTACGGTCTGTCGAATGCCTAACACAGAAATTTGTTGTTTACATTGGCATTTACTAGAGAGACTCCATTATAATAGGATATAATATCAATGTATTTAATTCTACAAGATCTTCTTAGTGAGTTGATAGATATTTCAGCTTAATGTCATCGTCAGAACTAAACCATTTATCAACTAACTAATAATTTTTTTTAGAATAAAGTACTTTGATATCTTATCCAATTTTAAAGATATCTGCATGTGATTATTTAACATATGATGTGACAAAACGAATATTAACTCGTTAGCACCGGGAAACGTGGAATCCGCGTCCTTCGATATAGTCGACATTAATCGTTCATAACTCTATAAAGGTATTGCTTTTTTTATTGTCTTAACACTTACTGTTTACAAGCGATGCGTTGACAATGTACTCATTTTTTTACGACACGGTCGCTGCGCGTATTTTGTTCCCCGTTTTTGTTTTGTTTTGCACCCCGGTGCGAATGTGTTAAAATAAAATCTGAGTGTTACATAAATAAAATCTATTTCACATGTATACTGTATAATATTATGTTATTAAACGTTTTACTTTTATAATTTTGAGTATTACCGGTGCGAAAAGGGAATCAGATTACTATTATAAAGATGTTTCTCAAAGAAACGAAACACGTGTGACAGTTAGAAACACAATGAGTTGATTAAGAAAGTTATCAATTTTAATTTAAAATTTTCTGATTATGGTATTTGGAAACGAATATCAACAGTTAAAAGAAATTGATTTTACGAGCAAAACACGCTTAACTGCGATGTATGAAAGTAGTCACACGTATATTGTTCAAAAGCACATATTTGTTTAAAATCGGCGCACTGTCCCTGGCATCGGCGTGGCTGCCGACGCCGCTAGGTGTGCGGCGCCCACCCCTGCCGGTGTCGGCCTTCACGCCCAAGCGCGTTGCCTGGCAACCATAACACCATATCACCCCCAAAGCCCACCCTTTCTCGCATCCCAGCGCCGGGTCGGAGTTCAGAATAGAGAATTCATTTTATATCTTTAAATACGGTCATTTTCTTTTACAAGTTGTGGCTTGGAACCAATTTTGATATACAGACCTAACAATGAAATGATTGTTGATTTTATGTCATGCCTTACAAAATATCGAGAAAGCTTTTTTGTTGATTCAACTGTTATTTACTTGGTATAGTTTGGTATAGAACAACTCGTAAAATATTGAATTGAAATAAAGCGGAAGAAATTGGTTACGTAAAATGATAGATATTGTCGTTTTTCCGGAAGAATACACTAACTGAAAAATACTAGTTTTGCGTAATTGGACTTTAAAATCTTTTAAATGTTTGAAATGCTATACCTTTTTTATTTAGTTTGATTGTACAAAACTGTTTTTAAGTAAATGTATCATTTATAAAAATAACTGTGTTCTTCCATACGGTAGAGGAGTTTGAAATAAGGAACATTTTGATATAACTAACTCAACTTGTCATTATTTTGATTCGAGAACAGCGACGATACATTATGAAGTTGAGTATTTAATTATTATATGAATTAATGGTAAGAAAAAAAGTATTATAAATGAACCATTTCACATTACGGCAAATTATAAACGCGGCAAATATTTATGGATTTATAATCATTTATAATAAATGAAAGCAGAGTAAACGCTCTTAAGGATTTATTCTTATTTGACTACGCGCTGTTAATGGTTCGAATCCACGATAAGACACGTGGCACAGCTGTTAATGATCGAAGTATGATTGCTTTTAAAAACTTGATAAACATATAATTATTTATTTTAAAATAAAGATGATATTGGGTCCGCGGTACAGTGGTCAACGTCGTTGGCTACGGTATGGATGTCTCGGATTCAAATCTCGGTACGGACAGTTTGATAAATTGATTTTTAAATCGATTTATGGATTTGGTAGGTATGGTTGTTTGTGATGTCTAGAACTCGTACCCATCCAATCCTTAAAACGGGGTGTAGCGAGAGCGAATATCTAGCCACTAGTCCTGTCCTATTCTTCTATCCTTCCATCCCCACTCTCTCTTCAAAAGATATGTTGAGCAACTGAACAAAAAGCAGTTCACGTAGAAAAACTTCTGTTGAGAAATTTGAAATGTTAAAAAAAAGATGGTATACAATTTTTTTTTAAATGAATACTATCATTTTACAGAAAATAATACATAGAAGATAGCTAAGAAATTACGAATGACACAAAAGGGTTCATAAAATAGTGTTAAAAATGACTTTCAGTATATTTGACAAGTATAATAACTTTTTTAATTTTAAGTACAACTCGAAATTTTATTTGGCTTATCAATATACTCTTTATATGATCAATAATGATTCTTCAAATATATAATTATGATACAGAAAATATGCTTTATAAATTGTTGAAGTGTTTCCTGCGAGACATTTAAAAAATTACATACTACGATAAAAAACGATAAAAAATTACGTACCGATAGTAACTACTGTTGAGTTATATATTAAATATTGCATGCCGTAGTGCAATGCCTGCGCGGGATTCCACCTTAACACTGACATTAAATAATTAAAAAATAATAACAATAATTTCGTAACTCCAACCCTATCTTTACACCCCGAGCATCGCGACAACAACGCCGTAGTAAAATGGGGAGGGCGTGCGAGAGAGACGGACGCACTCGAATCACCACGGGAGTGACACGTGCTACCATTGGTGTGTTATTATTACTGTGACATCGGAAAAGTAATGCCACGTAACTCACACAAAAATATTTATTTACGCCACAAAACGATAATTCCTGTTTGGTAAATATAAAATATGTTACTGACGAATGAAGGTCTATGTTGGTATTTTATTAAACGTATTTAGGAATATGATTTCAACTGTTGTTGAATGCTTTACGCGATTTAAACAGTAGTACTGATGATGGTGACGATTATACAGTTCAGATTTCGTTCGGCGAGTGACGACAGAATCTCGCTCGGTGGTACATTACAGAATTACGTTCGGCGGTCGATAGAAAATTAAGCTAAATAAAGTAACGGATTGGTTAGTAAGATTCCATTATAATTAAGTAAAAAAAAAGTTTCTAATAATTATGACGATGGTGCGAAATAGTTTTCAACTATGTTTTATATTTGTTGTTAAACTTAATATATTTGTTAAAAGAATGTTCGTTTATTTCATGGCATATGGCATGGATGATAAGGTTTTGATTTTAAAGCTCTACCGGCAGGCAAAGTACTTACACAAATTTGATGAATATAAAAAGCTTCTTAAAAAATCACATGGAAAAAAAAACTATAGCAATTTAAAAAAAAGGAAGCAATTAGATTCAGGTACCCAGTGCTCAGAAGTTTTTTTTTGCGATATTTAATCGATACCTACAATTTTTACTTGTAGGATGTGATTGAAAAACAAAGATAAACTCGAAACCAAGTTTTTCTTACCATTCAATTAAAAAATAAAAAACTAATTATTTTATAAACTTTAATAATAAGTCTTTAATATTACATGTATTATTTAAATATTTGAATGCAGATGTGTAGAACCTGCGACCCATTAAAACTGAACCAAAAATTTTCATTTCATTATTTTCATTAATTAATATATTATCGAATTAAAGTTTCTTGAATGCGGCCTTATTAGACAATAAATAAATATATATGGCTTTCCAGAACGAAAAGAGGATTTATTGGGAATTCAGTCTCATTATTTAAATTAGTAAACAATGCGTAATTTATTTTCTCATACGACAGTTTTTTTCAAAATAATATAAAGCAAACAAGAATCTGGTGATAACGCGATATTGAGATGGGCGCTATTGCAGCCGGGGTTGTTTACGTTTAAGGCTTTCGGGGTGCAGGTAGGTGGGGATAATGCGAAAATCCTCGTACCTACGGCCATATCGTGTAAAATGCGACGCTCTTTGTCCGTCACGTGATGCCTCAGTGTGTACTTACCAATGTAAGCAATACAAATTCGAAAAACATTGATATCAACCACAAATTCAATTTTATTAATATATTATACGCCAGTAATAAAATATTTACTTTCAAGGTGTTAACTGTCAATTCTTGGTGGAAAGACATTATATTTTAAAAAATAAAACACAATTTGTTTGTACTACTTCCACATATTTATAATGATCAGGACCGGTTTCGCTCATCACGAGCATTATCAACTGAAAGCATTATCATCATCGAGCATTATCATCAGTTGATAATGCTCGTGATGAGCGAAACCGGTCCTGATCATTATAAATATGTGGAAGTAGTACAAACAAATTGTGTTTTATTTAAAAAAAAAAAAAAATATTTATTATATTTTCAATATTCAATTGTCAAATAAGTATGCACGTAAAATTGGAAATTACATCATTCAAATAAAATAAATTTCAATAAATGTTACATAATTGAATAGTATATTTAAAACAATACAACAAATGAATACTTCAGACTGGTAATGATTGATAGAAATTTAGTATCAAATTTAAATCGTTGAAATATTGTACTCTTCCAAAAGTTTTAGCGTAGGAATAGCAGCTAGATATATAAAAGAGTTACAAAAGACATCACTAACTGAAATGCTTAATTATTTAGAATTATGAGTCGGATAAGGTTTTTGTTTAAAAATTATTGAGAGTTCTTTCCCTTGTTGATTAAACGACAAAATCTTATTGGAAGATATCTCTACTATATAGCACAAAATACATGTAGAAATCTGTATGTGTGTATGTCTGGCGGTTACAAGAACTCCTCCCAAACGGTGGACAGTAGCGGTCTACGTGAAATTTTCTCATGTCATTCCGGTTAACATTTCTAGGTCAACTGTGCTATGTTCAACTCTCAACATTTGACTTTTAACTTTAAACTCAAAACGCTATATTTTTGACGTCTCAATTAAACGCAACGAAATAGTAGCAAATAATTGCTTTGCAACCGATCCATAATAAAATAATCGGTCATGTCGTCATAACAACTGAATCTGTGTTGAATTTGCTTGGCTACTATGTAATAAATAATAAATTTTCGTGAGAAAAGTAAAATTTGAAAAAAATCAAAAGATTGCGGGGAAAATTATTCATCACTTAAAATTACAAACTTTTTTTTATCCATGTCCGCTCCCAATGTGGAGCATATGGTCTCCTAATGGAGGTATCTTAACAGAATTTTTCAGGAGAGTAGGGATAGGGCTATGACAGAACTAGTGGTTAGCTTATCGCTCTCGCTAGTGAGGATGGAATGGATGGGAGGGAGGACTCAGATTACGAACAGAAGTCCATAAATCGATTGAAAAATCAATCTATGAAAACCGTCCGCATCGGGAATTGAACCCGATACATCCGTAACCGTAGCCATCGACGCTACCAACTGCGCCACGGACGCCGAAATGGTTTATAAAACTTAAAACAGTGAAATCCTCATTTCGTTGGCTTTACAAGAAGTATGCCCAGGAGGAAGAGAAAAGTGTTTAATGAACTAATATAGCCGACAACTGTCTTGGGCGAAGCCGGGTAAAAAAATACTAGTGTAGTGTAAAATACAACTATAGAATTTTAACCTTTTCCACTCTGTTAATTTATTTCAGCTATTCTAATTAAAATTTGTGACATTCTCAGAAATGCTAAAGGCAGAAAATTTGTAATGCATATGATAAAATATAATTAATTAGAATTACTACTGCAGTTATTGAGAAACATAAAAATAATTGGCTGTTGAAGATGAATATTTCAAAAAATGCTTAGTTTTTAAAATTTAAGGTAGGCTTCATTAGATTTTGGCCACTGTATATCGTCATTCGTATGACCTTTATTGATAAAATGGGTTTGAGGTACAATAGTAAGGCGAGTTCATTGATACGTGTTTGAGTCAGATAATAGCGAGGATATTAATTTTTTAAAAAAACTATGCGTCCAGAATTCAGGTGAAGAGTATCAAAACACAAGCCGCAGAAATCTTCGGGGCTCACGTCTAATAATACGACGAGGGGGAGGAGAAACGCGCCCCCTCCCCGGGGATTCGAGAGGACGGCACTGGCATTTCGTTACGAAACGCTTCAGGGGCTTTATCTGTTTGAAGGGGAGAACTGTCGGAGTTTCATTTCGGTCATGTCAATTTGTTATTTCGTAATTGATGAATTGTCAACGACAAAGAAATGAAAAATTGACAAATGGTATAATAAAAACAGACGCTTGTTTTCATAAAACGCCCCAAAATACAATTTAATTAGAGATATTAATAAAAAAAATCAGAGATTTAATTAATTCTAAGTAATATAGCAGTAATAATATTTGTGAAAACTAAAGGATTCAAAATTAAATATTTGAAAGAAATTTCATTCAAAATATTTGTTGAGAATTTGGAGTTCACCTTTACCACGGGTTCCCAACCTATGGGTTTTCTATACAGTCACCAGGTGAAACGGTAAACAAAAAATAAATACCAACTGACGCGTTAAAAAAAATCGGTGGCTTGATATTTGAATAATATCACGACTTTTGACGATTAATAGTTGTTTAACGATGTCTTCTCTTTATGACGTAGACAATTAAACGACGTAGAGTTTAAAATGCCATACTTGGTATTACGGCTACCTGACAATTAGTCAGATATTTAAAAAAATCGTTCGATATAAGGTGATTTTAACAGGACTATTCGACATCAACTCGAGAAGGAAAGAACTTAATGAAACTTGAATTGAAAAAATAGCACTTGGTAATGAATTTTAGAGTCTTGTGACGGTTAAGCTGAGCTCTAAGATATTGTTATAAGTTACTCATGTCTAAGATCACAAATCGTCTTTTCTACGGCAAAACTACTTATCTGAAAAGAATGTGAAATTAAGTTTTGAATGCCATTGTATTAAAAACAATATTCTACATCGCCTGGTAAAAACATGTAAATGGGAGACCAATAGGAAGGCTCTAATTTGAATATTTCAAAACACTCTTTCCATTATGTTATATTCCAGGAATTATAAAATTTTTAAAGTGATGGTAATATAAATAATGACTTCTCTTCCCTTCCTTTCTTTAAGCTATATGATGCTTTTTGTTTCTCTTAAACAATGGCAGATATTCTGGTAAGTGGTTTAGTCGTAGAAGCGATGAAATTTGAAAAAATCTAAATTTGATAATGACCTTTCTGAGTCTTGAACGATGACCCACCTGATCACTAGGGCAAAGCTCTTAGCACTAGACGACAGAGGTACAGGCTACAGACGAATTTTTATCACTTGGCAAAAGCTGTTGGTATTTATATACTAAAACAGAAATATGGAAGTTACTTCTGCGACGCGGTGTACAGGTATTAAGCAGCAAACTAATCTTGCCACCCTCGGCATGTGGATATGTACACAAACGAAACACATAATGTATGTACCTACGTAGGCTGAAAATTAAGGGTGGCTCGGGCGGATAATGAACGTGTACACCCCGCAATCCCACTCCCACTCGTCCGACCCTCAGCACGCCACTCTCAAGGGAGCGCTTCACATTTTAATTTCCCTGAGTGAAAGCCCCCCACCGGCAGCGAAGCGCAGTGCCGTCACTGCGTGCCCGTTTAATTATTTAAAAGCATCTTTAGCTCATTTATCGCTAAAGAGTAGTGTTATGTACATGTCTTAGTATTAATAATCTGGCGCTATTAATAGAGAAAGCTTGGAGATATTTACGTAAACCAACAACAAATTTGTTTTAGCAAATAAAACACAATTCATTTGTACTAATCACTTTTAAGGTGTTAACTGTCAACTCTTGGTGGAAAGACATTATATTTTAAAAATAAAACACAATTCATTTGTACTAATTACACATATTTATAATGATCAGGACCAGTTTCGCTCATCACGAGCATTATCAACTGATAATGCATCAGTTGATAATGCTCGTGATGAGCGAACCAGTCCTGATCATTATAAATATGTGGAAGTAGTACAAATGAATTGTGTTTTATTTTTTAAAATCATTTGTACTACTTCCACATATATGTGGAAGTATTAAATATGAATAATGTTTTATTTTTTGAAATATAATGTCTTTCCATCAAGAATTGACAGTTAACACCTTAAAAGTGAATAAATTTGTTATTGAATAGTACAATATTGTTATATATCAAAAGTGTGAAGCTGTAGCGGGTGGTGGTGGGTAACAAGTAGAGTAACCTTGAGAATATTATTATACAACCTTTTCTAAACTAAAATAAAAAATACACTAAATAATGCCCGAGTAAGGTAAATGTACAGATAGTTGACAATGTACCAGCAGTTGACCCTTTTTCACTAAAAGTGCCCAAAATAAGAAACGGAGACGCGAGATTGCTCTAAATTGTAGATTCAGGCAAGTGAAACCATCTTTTGTTGGATTGAGGAACTAATAAATCACCGTATATATCATTAAGGTGTCATGGCGGCCATTTGAAAACAACAACTTATGCAGTAAATATTTTATTTTGAATTTATTAAGAGAATTGGATATCAGTGAATGTAAGCATATGCTACTTGATTCAACCAAGAGTGGTCTTACGGGAAGATCTGACGAAAGGTTGTCTTGAAACCCTCTGATTAGGCATGGTCACTTAATGACACAAAAATAAGGCTGTTAAAAATTGAACACAATTTTCCTGCAACAGACCCTTTTCTTTATTTTTCTCTTATCATATTAATTAACACATTTGATTCATTATGAATACACTTTATCATCATTCGGTCTAATGCTAAACGTTAATCGTTATTTTTGTTGAATTTTTCTGTTGAACGGTCAACTACTGATATGTTTAACTTACTGTTTTTGTTTGTTTGTTTATTTTTTAATGACTATTTCGATTCATATAAAACTAAATTGAATTTCCTAAAAATGAAATCACTGTTGAAAATATGCTTTTATTCTACTAATAGCTTAATAAGCTAATTAAGTTATTATAAAACACAAATAGTCTATTAAATATATTATAACTGTTGTATTCTAGAGAATATCAGACTTTAAAATCCAGATTCCCACAGTATTAGTAAAAAGTCGTTTTCTCAATTCAAAGCCTTCAGCTAACAGAATATTTAATAATACAGTATTTAGCTAGAATACATGCGGAAAAAATAAAGACTGCAATGACTCCCAAAGGCTGTACCCGTTCTAGAAATAAAAATAGTCAGGAAACTGTGAGACGGCTTCGCAGGCTCCACACAGTTTTAGTAGGTGAATAAAGGCTGGCAAAAACCCTGATTATAATCCAAGGAAGGAGCTTGCGGCCTTTATGCTATTAAGGTATGCAATTCAATGAAACTAAATCTTTAAAATTGTATATTATTATGTACCCATACATACGAGGCAATACAACTGATTTGTGAAATCAGTGATTTTCAAATAAGCGAATTACGTGTAGCATATAAAATAGTTGGGAACATAACTAATAGAATAACATAATTTTTAACTTAATATTAGAAATGACTTTCTTACTGCTGAATATGCAATTGTATCTTATCATATATGATTTAAAGAACTATTAATGAATCACTGATCACTCCCTTTGGCATGTCCAAACATGAACAACACACGGGTAAATTGATTATCACGACACGTCAGAGCGGATCAGTCGGCCCCGTCGGTCATGCCGACTTGGTTACATCTAAGCAAATTAGATGGCATTCAAAGAGTTCACGGCATCCTAAAGAGAGCGAATAGGGATCAATATTTAATAGCTCTTTTTCATTTATCTAATTTTTTGTATTAATATACCGCTTAGGAAAAGTGTGGAACCGTATCGTGGGTGGTAGATACGTAGATACGTAGGAATGTTGAGTACATTAAGGAATATTTAAGAAAACAGGAAAATTATTATTTCAAATAAAGCTTTATTAATTGACATCTATCTGAACGTGATCTACCAACATTAAAAGCTTCCTCACCTTATATCTAAGATGTGCTGGAAATGAATTGTTTCTTTTCAGAAAGTGTAGTACTGATTCAGCCAATAGTGGTCAAAGGAAAGATATATTGCTTCGGAAGCTTTGCTGGTATTCGATAAAAAGTTATGTAAACTTTACTTTGTTTGACATTGCATTTCAGCTAAAACAATAAACGTAAGTATAATGACACAAAATACGGTTATCGATTTAAATCGATTTTAACTAACATAAGATACGAGGTTAAATCAGAGCAGCATATATATATGTTTCTATTTACTATCATTCGAACGTTAGCACATACCTATTTACCTACCGATGGATGATAAGCGACAAAATGGCGTCGCTTCTTTGTCCTGTGTCATCCCCCTTCAGTTTCCACAAATAGCCTACCTAATACGTTTTCTACCCTTCAGGTCCCTGTGACGAAATTCAATAAGGGAAATTCCCCTACCTAGTGGTGAAACTAAGGTTCGCAACGTAGAAGATTATTCAGAGGTTTCAGAAGAAAGCTGCTAATACATGTTTTCTCTAACAATCTAGTTAAGTATTTTTATTAATCATTGTTATGGAGTTAACTATTAATTTCTCGTGGAATGGTAATACATTAATAAAAAAAAAATTTTTTTTTGCTATTCACACAGTTTTATCACAGAAACAGGACCAGTTCATTCGACATTATTGAAAGTCGGCGAAGTCGATCTGGCAGCTTTGGTACAGTTGTGGAATTAGTAAAACAAATGTGTACTTTAATTTTATAAATATTTTCCGTGAAATACAGCAAACGCATGATATAACGGGCGGAGATTAGACATATTGCATAATATATGAAAATTGTATGACAAACAAATCCGCTCATCGACGATTGCGGACACTGCTAAAATTGAGGGTTACACATAGAATAATAGAAATTTAAAATAAGAAAAAATTTTAATTAAAGAGAACATTTATCAATATAATAAAGATTTTCAATGCAAATACGGACACTAGACATATAACATAGGTATTAAATACACAATGGCCTAAAGCGCACAGTGACGATTGTGGGCACAGGAAAATGCCAAAATTAGCATTTTAAAAGAATATTTGTCGATATAATAAAGATTTTTAATGCAAATAATACAGGTATTCGCATATCGGGCAAGTTTTTTCAATTTGATAAAAAGGTAAATTCGATCAACGCTATTTGTATAAAATTGTTATTTTTAGTCGACAACTGTAATAAATAATGATTGGTTTGTGACTATAGATTGAAGCTTTTAGACTATATATATATATTAAGTACAACTTACCTGGTTTTACACAAGTGTCAGGTCGGTGATTTTCAGTGAACGTCAAAATATTTTTCTTCTGATTTTAATTTACGCTGTTCAGAAGCAACGACGATGAAGAGACAATGAAATCGCATATCTCAATTTAAAATGAAACGGAGATATTACAGATATTTCTTTATAACTCACAAACACGATCCTTGTTTTTAATTTCGCACTTCAAACTTATTTCCGTACATTATTTTATTATTTAAGAATACTGAATCAATGTTTTTAACGTATTGTAAAGTATTGGAAATATATACAGATGTTACAAGGTTTCATTCAAGTCGGTGTCCGTGGCGCAGTCGGTAGCATCGTGGGCTACGGCTACTGATGTCTCGGGTTCGATTCCCGGTGCGGACAGTTTTCATAAATTGATATTTCAATAGCTTTATGGATTTCTGTAGGTATCCTCACGGGGCGTAGCGAGAGCGATTAGCTCACCACTAGTCCTGTCCTAGCCCTATACTTCTATCCCTACTCTCTTCGAAAAAGGAGAGGTTGAGCAACTGAGTAACAAACAAATCTCATAGAAAAATTCTGTTGAGATACCTCCATTAGGAGATCATATGCTCCACGTTGGGAGCGGACATGAAAAAATAAATAAATCAAGGAAAGCTATTGAACAAATTATAACTTTTGATTCAACACCCGAGTGTTAAAATTTTAAAAACCAAAAACGTCGATTAATTTCAGTAGAATAATTAGAAATAAAAGTATATATTCCCAGGAATAATAAACGTATTGATTAAATTGGCATTTACTCGGTATAACTCCACTATAATAGGATACAATATCAAAGTATTCAGTTCTACAAAATTTTATTACACGTTTAATAAAAAAAAAATTTGAGTTACCACGTATATAAATTATACTAAAAATAAACTGAATTTAATAGATTCAGTAAATAATTGAACAATATACGTAAAAAAGAAGTCCATTTCATCATGTATGTCACATAAATGCATTGCTACCGTAAATTGATTAAATTGGTAAAAATACAACAAACAGGAATTATAAAAAAAACAATCATAGTTTGATGTCTATTTCAGCACTACGTCACCGCCAAAAGTGAGCTTAAACGATTTTTTTTATCGATCGTCCATTACTCAGACATCTTCAAAAAACCCATATTGCGATAATGGTAGAAGCAATATTCAAATGGTCACCATAAATCGAAACATTATTGATTTGTGACACAGTTTTATACATTTTTTAAAAAGGTGTTTAACAATTAATTACTTTCCGTGTATGGCCAGCAGAAGGATATTTAGAAATATCTTTTTATTCATCCAGAAATATCAACATTTTGTTTAATTCATTAGAAGGATATCCGTTATTGCATTCTCTATTACTGAGTATTGAATCAGATGAAACGCAAAATTTTACATATAATTGCATATTTAATTCAATAATTTCACTGCATTATTTTGGATTTGTCTGACTGGGTGATCCATATACTAAATTTGATGAGATAGGCACCATTATATCTATCATTTTACTGAATCAAATGTCTTCCGTTTTATTTCAATTCATTTTTTTAAATTTAATAACTTCGGTACCTACAAATTTTTCTAGGAATAAACTAAGCCCCGTTATAATACAGCTAAACCAATTGAATAAGGCTTACAATTAAATGCACTTTTGTTTAGATCATATTCACTTTCATAAAAGTAGTTTTCACTTGTAACAAATACATTCCACAAAAAACAAATTCTTTCACTAAAAATAAAGTGATCCCACATAATAAAATATATAACACTGAAGAAATATGTTACACTTAAATAGTAAAATAGACAAAATAGTTTTCACTCATATCTATATACTCACACTTTGAAATCGACATTTGCATGAAGCTGTAATGAAATGTCACTTATTCTTTTACAGTATATTAGGCCACCTATATTTTCTTTGCTCCACGCATTAGAATACATTACACAAAACCAAACCAGATCAACCCTAATATAACCTACTACAACTTAACTTACTTTGTTAAAAGAATTCGTAACTAAGTGGACACTATTAAAATCAAAGTTTGAGTGTACTAAGTTAATACTATCTATAATTTAAGACATCGACTGAGGGTGCTTGATGGAATTTTAATATAAAATTTGAGTTATTGAGATTTTGTACACTTCCATGTATTTTGTCACTAACGACCCGGGTTTCGCCTTTCGGCATTTTCAGGCATTCGAGCGCACAGTGTACAGTGCGAAGTGTACAAAATCTCAATAATCCAAACTCAAATTTAATACTATCTAATCCAAACAAGTGAAAAATATCAAAATAAAAAGTCAAGTGTACCAAGTGAATACTATCTAACACAAATTGCAATTATTTATTACCCATTAAATAACAGTTCAAACAACAATAAAGGTTTCTCAATATTGGCATGATTTATATTACATATACTAAACCGAACTTGATTCATTATCATACATTTCACTATGAACTATTAATTGTTAAGAAAACACCACCGACAACGCAATGAATGTTTACTGGGAAATAATAACGTCCCGAACGAATTAAAAGTATCATCTCGGGTGGTTTCTAAATGCAACTAATATAAGGATTTTAAAAATCATATGAAGGATGTTATGTATTTTTCTGTTTATTAAATGAGCTAGCAATGAAAAGATACCAATTGCGTTTTGAAAAGGATATGTTTAAAGGATGAAAAAAAACACACACACAAAAGGAAATAATACCAGTTAGATCTGATTAACTAAACGGTTAGGTTACCTTTCTACAAACGAGGAGAAAATGTTCGTTTGGGAACAGGATGTTTCGGAATAATTCGCAGAATTCCAAATAATTGAGGACAAATATTTGGGTAAACACGCCAAATCTAGACAATCAAATATTACTAATGCACTTAGTAAGTATACAAAAAGTGTTAAAATTAAAATTTTACTTGTATTGTTATCAACTAATCCAGGGTTGACGAACCTTTTCCTATCGGAAGGCCGAATTTAAGAAACATACAGAAAAAAATACACGTTCATTATTTATTTATGTTTTTGTTTGTTTCAGTCAAAAGGCCGCAGGTTCATAACCCGTGAACTAATCAGTTGGAAATGTTTGCGATAAGCGAAACTGGTTCTGATTATTGAATATAATTATGGAAAAAGTATAAAAAAGTGTTTTATTTTTTACTACAGTATATTTATAACGTCTATACATCTAGAATTAACAGTTGACGAGTCTTGCAGTGATGAAATCCCACAATTGAGGTGATAATAAATCGAATGAATAGGATTGTTAGTGATCATGAGGATTGATTGATCCTAATTAAAAAATGTATTTTCGGTTTTGATGTTTTTGTTCAAAAAAAGTACATCAATTAACAACTATATTATTTGGAATGAAGAAGCATTATTTTGTATGAATTTTGAACCACTTTGATTATGGATTTACATTACACGAAGATTGTGGAAACATATTATTATAGTGTTATATTATGAAGGCTGAGAGCATTGCAATATGGTTACGAGTCGAGTAAATACAAAATGGCTACTGTTAAAACTACGCTGGATTAATTGCGGAGTGCGCTTTTTACTTTTTATCAGTTTGCCTAAATGTTTGTTTAAAGTTGAACGTAAACTATTTACGAAAGCCATTTTCTAAACGCCCTGTAGATAAATTTCGAATTGAGATAAAAATTGAAGGGCATTGTCGGAATGAACATAAAGAAATAATAATAAATACCACTTGAGGCGGGTGCATTCGAGTTTTGTTTAATACCAGTTTTACAATTGTTGCTGTTTCCTCTGCCTTTGTTGTTGTGCATTGTTGTTGCATGATTTGTTGTACAACAACTACTACAATCATCGTTTGCGCAAAATCTTAAATCATTCAACCGAAAGATATTGAAACAGTTCTTTATTTGATATATTGACGGTGTTTTGGCCAATTGATGTAAACCTTAAAATTGAAATTGTTCAGGAGAGAGTAAAAACTGTTTTTATCGAAAACATTATACGGTGAGTTGCGTTATGAATCTTTGAAATGCACTCCTGTAAATTCTCATGTTTGCAGATACGGAATAAATACGTAGTGATTTTCGATATAATAGTGGTTTACATTGGTTGGACGGGTCAGAATTTTTGATCCTAAAACCAATGTAAAATTATGTTTCCCTTACAAAAATTGGTCAATTTATTTTTTTGATTTAAATCATATGGCCGAGAACTGCTCTGTCGTCTTTATAATGAGATCCTATCATTAACTCATTTTCGTATTTTTTGAGGGTTACATCAATTGGCCAAAACACATTCTATGTACTTAAACTATGTCCGCCTTCTAACTGAAACACTTCTTCAATCCCGATCGATTTGGGTAATTAAGTTACTTTTGTTACTGTTTTATTCTCGACCATGTTTAGTTCCGATAAGGAGCGTATCGTCTGCATAGAGGCAGAAGGCGACAAGTCGAAAATCGGCTGTCGGCGGATATATTTTAGGACGACCTATAGGCTGATAAAAAAGCTCAGCCATTATCCAGGTTTTTTAACGTAATTTGAAGAAATTAACGTGGATTAAGTAAATTTTAAAAATAAAACATTGTTTGTTTGTACAACTTCAACATGTTTATAATTATCGCTATTATAAGTTTCGTTCATCACGAGTACAGACAAATTGTTTTAATTTTAAAATATAATACCTTTTCGCCAAGAATTGACACTTAAAACCTTTAAAAAACTACAATTAATATAACTATAAAAAACAATCCCAAATAATTAAATCGAATTTGTAAATGATTAAAAAATCAAATAGAATGTTTAGTTAAATAAATAATAATTAAGGTATGTAAATAGACTTAAATTTCATGATTTTAACATAGTAAAAGAATAAATTATTGCTAAAACATATGGCTATTTAATGGTACTACATTAAATTTATTGTATAGTAATTTTGTGTTACATCTACACTCTACACAAGACAGGTCAACAATGGCGAGAATGTATGAAAAAGGTAACGAATAATTTTAATCCGAATACGCTTCAATAAACCAGTTATGGAAACATATTTTTAGAAAAATATTTAAACCCAAATTGTTACATACGTATTAAACAATATTTTTATTTCGTGATAATATAAAAGGTATGCTCAACTTTCAATTTTTTATTCTTATATTCATTAATTCCCTAAAAGAGTACTACCCAACCAAATTTTTCATTTAAGAATGCTGTCATTTCACTCCCTTGAAGCACGAAGATTGTTTTCGATTCGAAAACATTTTCTCTTCTTCTTCAGGGACGAGTTTATAATCCTGAAACTCTCAAGACTATTAACTTACATGATCCCAATTTTTATCTACGTGGCCGCAATCATAATCAAGCAACTTGTTCTTCGCGTCGGTCATTTGAGTCACCCGTTCCAGAGGAAAGTTAGATATTTTCAGCATACTTAAAACTCAGGGTATTGTTTGCTAAACATATGTTTCTTTTTTAAATTTGAATTTGGATTATTGAGATTTTGTACACTTCCATGCATTCTGTCACCAACGACCCGGGTTTCGCCTTTCGGCATCTTCAGGCATTCGAGCACACGAATAGAAATTATTTTATCAAGAAATTTTGGAAATCAATAGAGCCCAGTTAAATTCCTTGCCAATTCTGAATGAGCAGCTGAACCTTCCTAATTCTCCGTTATTATATCCTATACGTTGAAACATCTAACAGATGTCACTAAACGTGGAATGATTGTATATATTTACCCTTTCGTCGAATTGCATCCCGTCGAAACCCACAATGCTATTATAATTGTAAAATCACTGGTAATTCTAAAAGAAGTTGGAAAGCGGCAATTCGCCACCCAATGTGTTGTTTACAAAATAAGGATTAAGGCGATTCTCGAAATGTTAACTCAGGTATCAGTGTGGCTCTCAGACGTATAATATTTTACCTCGTAAATAATATTTGTCGTATTTGTATCTTCTATATAAACGTTAGACACTGTTTACTGTCTGTCAGTTCGAGTCCATTCGTGTGCTCGAATGCCTGAAGATGCCGAAAGGCGAAACCCGGGTCGTTGGTGACAGAATGCATGGAAGTGTACAAAATTTCAATAATCCAAATTTGATATTGAAATTCCATCAAGCACCCTCAGTCGATGTCTTAAATTATATTTTTCTTGTATCTTAATAATGTCTCGTTCTCTTTCTATTTTCTTATTATAAAAATGTTGTTATTGTTATTATTATTGTGTACATGCATGGCACATGGGGGTCAGCTGTAATGCTATGTATTTTAATTTTTTAAATTTACAAATAAATAAACAATTTTCGTTTAACCCAATAATTGTTTACCAATCACTTTTAAATTGTAAACAGTCAATTCTTGGTGGAAACGGATTATATTTTAAAAATAAAACACAATTTGCCGATACTACTTCCACATGTTTATAATGATACGGGCCGGTTTCGATCATCACGAGCATTATCAACTGATAAAAATAAAAAAATAACAGGACTACTTATATAAAGTTGGAGTTATATAAAACAGTTAGTTCATGAACTGTGACAAGAATTTACAGGTAATCAAACAAATTATATATAAACGAAATTAAATAGTCTACAATTATGATGTTAAGTACTTCTTACAAATCAATAAATACTAATGAAAATTAACGAATTATTAATCTCATTATATTTTGTTCAGATAATGGATTTTTAATGTGGCGTCATTTTTTATTTCGGTTAGTATTTTTATTTATTTTAGTTATTTTGATTAGTATTATTAATTACACTTAATGACATGACAATAAAAAGTATCCGGGATTAGATGCACTGGTGTGGACTAATTTTTGCTGTAGACTCCACAGATACAAGAGGTAACGCAATGATCATTACGTTTGGTTTTGTGTAATATTTTTTGATAGACGATGGACCGCGCATTTTGCGTTCGATACGCCATACAAAAGCATCTGCCGGTATTACGATTATATAAAGAAGACCTTTTTATAAAATAAACGCATTTTGAAATTATTAATACAATATCTGTTATACATAATATAAAGGTTAATACATCGGCTATGTGTAGAAAAATATTGTTGATTTAAAAATGTAATTTCAAATTTGGATTATTGAGATTTTGTACACTTCCATGTATTTTGTCACTAACGACCCGGGTTTCGCCTTTCGGCATCTTCAGGCATTCGAGCACACGAATGGACTCGAACTGAGTCAAACTTAGTCAGTTCGAGTCCATTCGTGTGCTCGAATGCCTGAAGATGCCGAAAGGCGGAACCCGGGTCGTTAGTGACAAAATACATGGAAGTGTACAAAATCTCAATAATCCAAAATTGATATTGAAATTCCATCAAGCACCCTCAGTCGATGTCTTAAATTATAAAAATGTGATATTTCAGATTTAGGGCAAACGGCATTTTATCTTCTATATATATTTAAAAAACGTGTTTATCTGAAAATATTTCAAAAGATTTAGAAAATTATAGCTGGCTGGCGCCTTGGCAATTCACAATTAATAATTCGACGGTATTTTGGCAAATTCACGTAACCCTGAAAATTGAAATTGTTCAGCTGAGTAAAAACTGTTTTTGTCGAAAGCATTATATGGTGAGTTGCGTTATGAATCTTTGAAATGCACTCCTGTAAATTCTGATGTTGGCAGATACGAGATTATACGTAGGGAGTGGCGATATAATAGTGGCTGGGTCAGAATTTATAAACATAAAAGAAATGTAAAATGACGTTTCCCTTCCAAAAAGCGGTCAATTTATTTTTGTTTGGCCGAGACTTGCTTTGTCGTCTTTAAAATGAGATCCAATCATTAACGCATTTTCGTATTTTTTTAGGATTACATCAATTGGCCAAGACACTGTCGATGTGTATTTTATATGATTCCTGGAATATTAAACAAAAACACTTTTGACACCCTTTAATTTTATTGGTATTTCAGTATTGGATGGTCAACAACTGAAACATTAACATGGTCAATAGGATAAAATAAAAAAGTGTTTAGTTCTACAAAATTTTTATCAGGTAGTTGATAGCGATTTCGGCTTTACGTCATCGTCAGAACTATTATAGCAGAAATAGTTATCAACTACCTGATTTTTTAGAACTAAATAATTTGTTATTTTATCCTATTGTAATGGAGTTCTACCAAGTAAATGCCAATTCAATCAATAAATTAACATGGTTGTTGAAAAAAAATTGAACACATTTTTTTGCAACAGACAGTTTAATAATTTTTGTCTTATCATACATTTGATCTATTATGAAGACACTTGCTTTGTCATCATTCGGTCTAATGATAAACGTTAATCGTTATTTTTGCCGATTTTTTCTCATTAGCGGTCAACTACTGTTTCGTTTACCTTATAGTCTTTAAAGAAACTTAAAAATATAGTGAATGAAAATGAACTCTATACGGTAGTTTTACTATGTAATTTTATCCAAACGACGATATTTCGTTTTAATGTTGAAATTGAATTAAGGCTCGGACCCCCCTGGGAACACTGTAAATATATGGTAAAACGTTTTTCCCTATATCTCTCTACGCGAAGAGCTTCTTTGAACAAAATCCCGAACAATGGGATGTGCGGACGCACTCGGCAAATAACACTATGGAAGGAGTGTCCTTATTGTTTGAGGACGAAAATGGCCACCCTGGGGACAGGGATTAGTGGGAACGTCCCCGCCAAATTAATCGGGAGGGATGAAAGGCTCAGATGCGAGATGAATTTAATGCGGAGGGTGATTTGAATACTTCAAGCCTTGAAACGTATAATAAATAGTAAATATACGTCGAAACTGGTGTTTCACAACAACAGGGATATTTATTTATAATAGTTAACATAAGTATTACCAGCGTTAGGCGACTTCCGGAAAAGTGTGGAATAGAGGACAGTATTATATGCTTGAGAGAGAAATGATTAAGATTTTGTCAAATACTATTTTTATACTTATAGATAACATGTATCCGTGATGCTGTGGTCAATATTGTTGGCTTCGGTCACGGATTTCACGGGTTCAATATCCGGCACGGACAGTTTCATAAATTGATTTATGGATTTCTGTTCGTAGGCATTGATGATTGTGATGTCTAGAAGTACCATCACCCATCCGATCCTAAAATTGGAATGTAGCGAAAACGATAAGATAATCACAGTCTTAACCCTATCCTTATATTCCTACTTTCTAGGAAAAAAGAGGCTGAGCAAATGAGTAACAAGTAGATCTAGTAGAATAACTTCTGTTGAGATAACCTCGATTAGGCGTCAATATGGTATATATTGCGAGCGGGCATGGTTACAAAAAATAGTATTTAGCTATATATATAAGCGATTAAATAATTTTAATTCACAAAATTGTCGCGATAAATTATTAACCCTCGCGGTTAATTCACGTCACGATGAATTGTGTGCTCGGAAAATTATCCGCGACCAATTTTCTGTAAACGTATTCTACACGCAACGTCACTGGATATTTAGTAATACTGCATCGGAGTCACTTTTTTGTCGAGTTACGGAACGGGTCTGCCTAATTATATTTTCTTTAAAAGAATAAAAGAAGGTGAAAAACTAGTCATGCAATCAAAATACACGTGTAAATGACAGGTAACACGATATCGACTCGAATAGAAAAGGGAAATAACACGGTACCGGCTTAAAAAAAGCCGTAAACGTATCCATTACCGGCTGAAAGACAAAACAAGTTGGTTTTCATTTCATTATAATATATCGACGGTGTTTTGGCCAATTGATGAAATCCTCAAAAAATGAGTTAACGATTGGATCTCATTTTAAAGATATTAAGACAGAGCAGATCTCGGCCAAATTATGTGAATTAGAAAAAATAAATTGACCACTTTTTGGAACGGAAACATCATTTTACATTGGTTTTAGGTTTATAAATTCTGATCCGGTCACGTGATGTAAGCCACTATTATATAGACATTCCCTACTCGTATCTTCAAACATGAGAATTTACAGGAGTGCATTTCAAAGATTCATAACGCAAAACACTATATAATGTTTTCGATAAAAACAGTTTTTACCATCTCCTAAACAATTTCAATTTTGAGAGTTCCATCAACTGGCCAAAACACCGTCGATATATATTTTGTAAATGAACGCTTCTGGTATTTTTGTTGTTGTTATTGACGTATACGAGTGGTACAAAAGCAAAAATGCCATTGTCCTTCAAAGTCATATTGCGAGAAATGAAATAAAACTGATACTGCATTAATTCATATATTTAAAAAATAAAACACAGTTTCAACACACTCATCCGCAATCACAGTAAATTCAAGCCATTGTATAGTATTAAAAATTCATTAGAGTTAGTAGATAAAATTAAAAATTATAACATTCCGTTAAACGCCAAATTAATTTCTTTTGACGTTGTTAGCTTATTCACTAATGTACCTGTAAACAAATCATCAAAGATACCCTTAATACGCGTAGAGTTAATCCTGTCATTACTACGGAATTACTTAATATATTAGACGTTTGCGTTGACCAGAACTATTTTCAATTTGATAATAGATTCTATGAACAAACCGAAGGCCTTGCAATGGGAAGTTGTTTGTCACCACTATTAGCAGAATTTTACATGAACCATTTAGAAAACCTTATTTTTAGCAATAAAACAGAAGTTAGAAACGTAGTTTATTGGTTCCGTTACGTAGATGACATCCTTTGTCTATTCAATGGAACGGAGAGACAAGTTTCTAACCTTCATAATTTTCTCAACTCACTAGATGATAAAATTCAATTCACTTTAGAAGTAGGGGGCAAGAATATAAATTTCCTTGACCTTAATATTGATATTAAAAACTCCATTCATGAATTTAAAATTTACCGAAAACAGACGTTTTCAGATGCGGCCATTGATTTTAGCTCAGACCATCCTTTCTCATATAAATTGGCTGCTTTCCATTCACAGGTTCACAGATTAGTCACTATACCTCTAAATAAATTTAATTTTGAAGACGAACTAAACATTATTAAACAAATTGCCATTAATAATGGCTATGAGGCGTCTCTTATAGATAGTCTTGTATAAAAAAAAACAACGTAAATTAGCAGAAAAGATGCTATATTTCGGGAACTTGTCTAAAGACATAGACCACCCTAGAATCTGGCATAGAATTAGTTATTTAGGTTGCACAAGCTTTAAAATTAAAAAACAACTCGCTGATAGTGTTAGACCGGCGTTCTATTGCAAAAACTCTCTAGGCAAATTACTTATTAACAATAAAGATAGAGTAAACTTTAAGAACAAATCTGGTATTTATAAATTACAATGCAATGATTGCCAACATTTCTATGTGGGTAAAACCACACGTACATTAGATATAAGGGTATCAGAACATTTAGCTGCCTTTAGATTAAAAAAAAGAAACTTCGACATTCGCAAATCACTTGCTAATGGAGAACCACACGTTTAATGCGGATGATGGGGTTAAACTGTTGCATAAAAACATGGGGGATCATAAATTATTTTATCAAGAAATTTTAGAAATTAATAGAGCCCAGTTAAACTCCTTGCCAATCTTGAATGAGCAGCTGAACCTTCCTAATTCTCCGCTATTATATCCGATACGTTGAAACACCTAACAGATGTCACTAAATGTGGAATGATTGTATATATTTACCCATTCGTCGAATTACATCCCGTCAAAACCCATAATACTATTATAATTGTAAAATCACTGGTATTTCTAAAAGAAGTTGAAAAGCGGCAATTCGCCTTCGGCAATTCGCCACTCTGTTAATATGGTGTTTACAAAATAAGGATTAGGGCGATTTCCGAAATTTTAACTCAGGTATCGGTGTGGCTCTCAGACGTATAATGTATTGCCTGGTAAATGATATTTGTCGCATTTGTATCTTCTATATAAGCGTTAGACACTGTTTACTGTCTCTCAGTTCGAGTCCATTCGTGTACTCGAATGCCTGAAGATGCCGAAAGGCGAAACCCGGGTCGTTAGTGACAAAATACATGGAAGTGTACAAAATCTCAATAATCCAAATTTAAAACACAGTTTGTTTGCACAACTTACACACGTTTGTAATGATCAGAACCTGTTTCGCTCATCACGAGCATTATCAATTGATACAAACAAAATCATAACATGGCTATTTATATAAAATTGATTGTTTACAATTATAAGTTATATAAAACAGTTGGCTCAAGAACAATTACAAAAAATTTACATGTAATCAAAGAAGTTATATATAAACGAAATTTAATAGTTTAAAATTAAAATATTAAGGATTTCACACAGTATAATGAGTTAAAAAATAATCCGTAAATATTCATTAACCGAAATAGCAAATGGGAGATTTTAAAGAATGTAGTGAACCACTTAAAAATACTCAAATATTAAATACGTAAAAAAAATATGCTTTAGTCAACTTTATACAGTTTACACTGCAATAAATAATCGTTGAGTTCAAATTGATCAGTTATGTTTTTTACTATTTAGATTTAAATCGGGTCCGTGGTGCAGTGGTTGACGTCGTCGGCTTCGGTCTGGCATCTCGCTGATTCGAATCCTAGTATAGACAGTTTCATAAATTGATTTTTCAATCGATTTATGGATTGCTATTCGTAGATATGGATGTTTGTGATGCCTAAAATTTCCTCCCACTCATCCAATCCTAAACCACTAACCACTAGTCCTCTTAGCCTTATCATTTCATCCCTATTCTCTTCAAAACAAAAAATAGAGGTTAAGCAACTGATTAACAAGCAGTTCTTTAAGTAAAACTTCTGTTGAGACACCTCCATTAGGAGTCACATTAAAGATAAGATTTAAATTTGATATATATTTGATTAAATGGCGTCCTTCAGGTTATCGTCTGTGTACAAAATAAATATTTTCTTAACGTTGTCCGCCTCAATTGTGAAGCATATGGACTCCCAATAGAGTTTACCTTACCACAAGCTGTTCTAAGAGGAATGCTTATCACTCAATAGTTAAGCATCTCTATTTTTCGAAGTGTAAAGATTGGGGAATCGGGCTAGGGTAGTACTAGTGGTTAGGTAATCGTTCTCGCTACGCCTCGTTTTTAGAGTCGGATGGATGGGAAAGAATTCAGACACCACAGGCATCCATGTATTCAAACTTATAAATCGATTAATTGAAGTGTAAACTCCGAAATCGAAGACAGCGACATTGACCACTCGGCTACAGGTTCGGAATTATTTTTTGTACCGTTTTTTAAATACAAAATGTGGTTATGTGTATTAGTATTTTCCTTATTCCTTGTTGAAACAAACATTTTCATGAAAACACCCCTGTCATCTGTCATGTATTCCTTCACAAATCGCCAGGGGTTGATAATCATACCCGGGCACTTCTCGAGGATAGGGGATGAAAGAAATTAAGTTATTCTGAGTGAGTAGCGCTTTACTTTGCGGGGATGAGACCCAGGGCTCGAATCCGATCCGTCGCGCGGGGAGTTATATGTACCGCTTCAAAGGGCGGGGGGAGTGGATAAGCCCCCCGGGGAACGCGAATTAACCAGCGCCGGAGCCCCTAAGCAAAGATGGCCGGATTTGCCAAATTAAAAGGGGGCACACGTGTGCTGTTTGTAAAATAAAGTGATGGCTTTCGTACTACGTTAGGTACGATTGGAGGTTTGGAAACATTAACGGACATTTTTTTAAGCTTTTAACTGTCAATTCTTGGCGGAATTATATTTATAAAAATAAAATACATTATTTTTCCAATTCAAAAATTCTATGTAATATATCTACCGATATCTATCGATTATTACCGGTTTCGCACATACTTTTTTCAAGTATGTCCGCTCCCAATATGGACTTCTGGAGGAGTTTCACAACATAAACTTTCTTATGAGAACTAGTTGTTAGTCAACCGCTCAACCTCTATTTTTTTAAGAGAGGTAAGTACAGAAGGATGGGGCTTATCACCCTTACTACGCCCAGTTTTAAGGATCCAAGATTCATACCTTTGATGAAAATCGATGATTCGAACCTGTGGATATCGCAAACGAAGAGAACGAATGGCAGCGTTGACGGCTCCGCCACAGAACCAGCTATATATAGTATGTAATTTTCCAGGTTGCATTGCCAGGTTTGATTGCGTGCCCAATATGGCTCGGTGAAAAGTTTCTTTATAAAAAAAAGGTGAAAAACCGTCAGATATATAATAGGTTTTCTTCACATTTCACGAAAATTATTAATCTTTTACCGACGATTAACTCTCATGAAACATCGAAAATATTAATAATAGATTTTCGGGATATCGGAAAAAATCTACTATTCCCTCTTTAACTGAAAACTCATGAAGAAAATTACGAAATTTTGAGTAAAAAAAAACAACATATTTTAATCAATTAATGATTTAAGTAAATTCAACAAAACAGAGCAAAAGCCGTTATGGTATTATTGTAAAGTACTTTATTATAGGTGTTATTAATTGTTAAGCAAAAGAATTGAATTTAGTTCTACAAGAGTTTCTGAATGATTTTTATTCGCTTGTGTAGTTTCGTAAATTTGAAGAGTTGTTGTCTTCAAATGTCTTCTGAACGATGTCAGCTATTTGCCAATCAAACAACAGTGCTCACGTAGAGTTTAGTACCTATCAAAATTCAATTACTTTGCCTGTCGCAGCGGTATCCGAAAGCACCCCTCTCGAAAACGCGCTCTTTTGTGCAGTGACAAAATATAATAATAAATCGAAAAAATTTCAACCCTTCGCTTATTCGGGGCGCCCCCCGCCGAGCCGCCCGGGGTGTCTTGCCGATCGGCTGCCCCATTGGTCGGACGGCCGCCGGAAGCCGCGGCCCCCATTGGGCGGAAGGCATCACAAAGAGGGCACCCTAAACTCGATCGGAAAGCCATCATTGATTATTTTTTTCGTGTGCGTACTTCGCCCCACTGATGTCAACTTTATTGTGATAAAACTTAATAAAACGTTGAAAGACTTCAATTGAGATGTCAGCAATGTCAGCAGTAGGTAATTTATACGGGAAATAATTGTAAGAAATTCAGCCTAGCAAACCTTTTCACATAAGATTTTTACAAAAAAAAGACAAAAGAAAAGTGTTTATTGATAGTTCATTTTTTATCGTAGTTATGCTCTAGTGTAGGGGTGGGGAACCTTTATAATATTTTAAGGCCGCATTCAAGAAATTTTTATCAAATTAACTTAAAAATGTATGTAGATTATTATGAAAACATCTGAAATGAAAACAATGGATTCAGTAAAAAGGCCGCAGTTGATCTATATTCCAGAAGACTACAACTTTACCACCATTATCTTAGGCAATTACTCCTGAGACGATACTGGTAATCATTTAAGAGCGATCAAAGCTAAAACAATGTGAAGATAATAAATGAACAATGAGTTTTTATTTGTGCTATACCCTTGATCATTTTTTAAAAGAAGAAAAAAATCTTTGACATTCAATATGAAAGGACTTGAATAGGGAAGCTTAAGCCGTGAGGCCGAAGGAGATTTGAATATTTCAATAATCTGATAAATAAAATTTGACTACACCCAAGCGAGAGTAAAATGCGAATTGATCGATCTCGGATACACGCAAAATGCCTTCTGCCCTCAGTGGCATCCGTTATTACGAAACTCGCCCCCGAGGGTGAATTCCAAATTAATTGGCAGGGTTATTTTCAATCCCGGGTCACGTGTCGCTTCGAAGGCCGCCATTATTGATTGTATCCCAAAGGCATTATAACTACGATGTTAGTATCGGATACTGGGATATCTCTGTGCGGTTGCGGGGTCCTGGTCCTACAACATAATCCAGCCTGAAAGTGTGGGGGCGGAAATTTGACCAGAACGCAGTAAATATTTCATAATAAATATATGCCAGTTGAAACATTAAAGGTCGAATAATTTTCAATACTTGGTAATATAAAATATATATTTATTATTGGCTTCATATACTGATTTGTTATATTGTAGCGTTACTACATACCTCACATCGCCGGAATTTAGATTATGGTGTTTTTTTTTCTGATCCCACAACTCGTGGAGAAGCTGACGCAGCGAGTGAAAACAGTCACATTCATATCAAATAGAGAATTTGAGAATTATGTGCGTAATGAACAGATATTAAAATTTTGAGCTTTGTACGACTGTTTGTCAATCTTGTAGCCGAGCAGTCGACGCTGTCGGGGTTTCGTTTACTCGTCGCGGGTTCGAATCGCGGAATGGGATCTTTAGTATTACGGAGTAGGTGTATGTAAATATACTTACAAAAATGTCACTAGTCTCTTTGATATGATGTTAAGATTTTGCAGTTTTGAGTATGAAGAAATACTTAAAATACCGATATCTACCAGTTACAAAATGTAACACGTGGTAATCTGTGGTTATATAAGAACGGCTTGTTATTACGTTAAGCTACTAAAGTCCTAAGAAAACTTCTTATTATTAATATTAGAAAAAAATTAAATAATGTTTCTTATTCTTCTTCTTCCATATTCGCTCCTTATGTGGAGAATATGGCTACTAAGCTGCGTCTCCATGATTCCCTGTCACCCGCCAATCGCTTTGCTTCCTCCCATGACATGCCAGAGTCCCTCAGCTCCGCCGAGTACATCCTCCGGATAGTACCCGATGGTCTTTCAGGACGCCGGATTCCCACAGGTCGCAAGAAGACGCAAGAAGGATCGAGACTCTGCAGCACGTGACCCAGTAAGTTCCAAGGTCCCTCCATAACCGCCGATGTGACAGGGCGTCGCTCGGTCCGTTCCCTAATCTCCGAATTCTTCACAAAGTCAAACCACTTCACACCCAGTATCCGACGCAAGCATCTGAGACTTCGTCAGGTACCATGATTCGCTATCGTAAATCAGCACAGGTAGAATGCAACCGTTGAACGAATGGCATTTGGTTTTAATCGTGTACATCTGCGTGTCCCAGACGGTCTGCATTGAGTTAAATGTGGGATTATATTTACAATATTATAACTATATATTTTAGATAATCCTTGAATTCCATTAAAATCTACAAAAAATAGATGCACAGGAAAAAAGTAAACCTGCCCAAAGTCTTGTTTTCTAATTATCTCAGAACTATGCTTTTTGAGTTGTTACACTTGTAATACGAGAACTGAAGTATCGATGCGTAATTAATTTAATCATTGGGACCTTTGAAACTTTGACAGTTCCAAGCGAGGAAAAAGGAATTAACTCGAAATACAAAAACGCAAGTGATGTGAATTTAGCAAATTAAAATACAACCCGTCAGAAGTGTGCAGGATAAGATAGTAGTAATATTATTAAGCCAATAAATTTGAATGGCTTATTTATAAACCGTCGGCTTCACAAGTAAGCATTACCGAAACAAAATAAAACAAACCCTTTTATGATGGTGTATTTATAATAAAATAGAGAGTAAACATAACAAAATAGAATTGACGGACGTATTCAAGAATTTTGTAAGGTAGCCCTGCTATTCAGGGATGACAACAAGCCAAGACTACAATACGATTATTTACTACCTTTGTACGAATGCCATTATTTGGGAGTTTTAAGCAGTGCTTTGATTGTCAATGGGTATTTTGACAACAGTGTAGAACAACCTTTTATTAGTAGGCATGCATAAATTAGACTTGAAATAGACAGGTCACTAATAGTTAACCGTAATATAATCATAAGTTGAAAGAGGGCATTGAAAATATCGTAAAGTGATTGACTGACAACCGGTACTTATTAGATATGACAGTTTGCTAGTAAAAAATGCTAACAAAAAAACACTGATATAAAATCACTCCGAAAGGTTAAAACCTGAAATAATACTGCATCAGACACTCCCGACGCTTGCCAAACGTTGATTGATCCAATCTCAATTTACGTTGGATATTTTTTATTGGAACGGTGACAATAAAAGCTAAATGTTCCAATATTGGAACACTGGTAAAAAATGGGTTAAGGCAAGCGTTACACATAATATTTAAAAAAATCTAACTTTCTTCGTATTTGATCAACTTTGTAGTAATATTTGACGAGTTGGAAATGATATCAACTATAGAAAGGCATTGTGCTTATTGAAAAAAGAATTTTGAAAAAACTGACGGTTACGTCCTTTTGCCTTTGTAAAATTGATATTCACTTGAATCTAAATGGCTTTTTTTAAATCCATGTCCGCTCCCTACGTGGATCATATGGCTTCCTAATAGAGGTATCTCAACAGAGTTTTTCTATGAGAACTACTTGTTACTCAGTTGTTCAACCTCTCTTTTTTTTAAGATAGTAGGGATAGAAGGATAGGGCTAGGACAGGACTAGTGGTTAGCTAATCGCTCTCGCTACGCCCCGTGAGGATCGGATGGGTGGGAGGGAATTTTTTTTAGACATCACAAACACTACGGACAGAAATCCATAAATCGATCTCCGCACTGGGAATTGAACCCGAGACATCCGTAACCGTAGCCAACGACGCTAACAACTGAGCCACGGACGCCGACATAACGTTAGCGGACTTTTAACTTTTCAGCCACAATATAAATCCAAAACCAAGTTGGCGTAGTGTAACTGAAAAATGGCATGAGTAGGTATGCACAACAAAGGGTTGTCAATGACTGCTTTGGGACCGATAGACTTCCTTTGCGCTTTGATACCCATCCATAGACAACGAGATACAATACAGAAATGTACAAAATCACTGCATCATCGTTTGGGTGGGGACAAAAAGGACAAAATAATGCCATCATGCCGGACAATAAATCGACAATAAGCGCATAGACAAGATAATAATAATTGCGGAATCCGATAAAGCTTCTTCTGACAAAGGGACTACGATGAAAAAAAATATGTCACCAAATCGTTTAAAGAAGTAATTTTGTTAAGTGAAAATGTTGCACACAACTTTTTTTTTTTGTTTATATTTTTAACACATACAAATAGCAGATATAAATGTAATTTGGATTATTGAAATTTTGTACACTTCCGTGTATTTTGTCACTAATGACCCGGGTTTCGCCTTTCGGCATCTTCAGGCGTTCGAGCGCACGAATACCTGAAGATGCCGAAAGGCGAAACCCGGGTCGTTAGTGACAAAATACATGGAAGTGTACAAAATCTCAATAATCCAAATTTTTATTTGTTATAAGTGAAAACTATTTTTATGAAAGTGAATATGATCTAAGCAAAAGTGCATTTAATTGTAAGCCATTTTAAAATATTAAAAACAAATGAATATTGTTATATTTATATATATTATTAATAGAGAGACCAACAACATTCGTCTCGGTGAGTAGAAAAAAATGTGAAGCGTGTCCGTCTCTGAGGGTTGTACAAAATCTCAATAATCCAAATTTGATGTTGAAATTCCATCAAGCACCCTCAGTCGATGTCTTAAATTATAGATATAAATGTAGCTTGGTGAAACTCTAAATCACAAGTGGGTCGCGTATTTAAATCTTACTTAATTACTATGTGTTCTTGGGTCTTTAGTGTAGTGGTCAACGTCGTTGGCTTCGGTCTGGCATCTCACAGATTCAAATCCTAGTACGGACAGTTACATAAATTGTTTTTTTAATCGATTTACGGATTTATATTCATAGGCATGGATGTTTGTGATGTCTAAAATTCCCTCCCACCCATATCCCATCCCAAAAACGGCGCGTAGCGAGAGAGATTAGCTAACCACTTTTAATGTCCTAGCTCTATTCTTCTATCCGTACTCTCTTCGAAAAAGAGAGGTTGAGCAACTGAGTAACAAGCAATTCTCGTATGCACCACATTGGTAGCGAACATTGTAAAAACAATGTGAAACAGCTAATTGCGGGAATGATACAGAGTTCACTGCAATTTGAAAAGATGTTAAGAAAAATCGTTATGTTACATACCAAGAAGCGAAAATACCATTTTTGGTAAGGCTTTTTCTAAATTAACAGTGGGCAAAAATCGAGCGTAAAAAAATTTCGTCGTTTATAATTTAAATACGACTGTAATAGGCTTTGTAACGATACATTTTAATTATTAATCATTTTGTTTCAAATGCCAGCAAAAAGCTATTTAACACGGGACACAATATGTATTTTTTAAGGAACGTTGCCCACCTATGCTCTACGACCTTCTTTAAAGGAGTATGGGTAAGAAGTATTGAACAAAATACACTTTTAACGAGTCAACTGTTAATTATTCTTGGTAGAAAAGTACTTAATTTATAACAACATTTTTTTGGTATATTACTAATCGCACGATTTTGTATCATAATCAGGACCGGTTTCGCTCATCCAATCCTGATCATTAAAAAAAATTGTGGGATATTGATTGCATTGGTATTTACTTGGTAGAACTCCATAATAATAGGATAAAATAACAAAATATTTAGTTCCACAAAATTTTATTAGTTTGTCGCCATCGTCAGAACTATGCTAAAAATTATTTTAACTTAGATATATTATATACTGTTAAAAAAAGATAGGCAATATATTATGTCATCTCACTTATTCCAACATCATAATATTTATTTAAAATTAAAATATTTAATGTACTAATTGTGTTTTTGGAGACAGAGCTTGCGTGGTATAATTAATTAATTGTTAAAGTAAATTCGTTGAAATGTTATTGATTTTGCGTAATTACGTGAGCTTCTCACAATGGTTTATAAGCATAGTTCTGACGATGGCGTCAAGCCGAAGTAGCTACAAACTAACTAATACAATTTTGTAGACAACCAATACAATTTGTAGAACTTGATACTTCGTTATTTTATTCGATTAAAATTGTGTATATTCTTATAAATTTATATAAATCATAGAAACAAATAATGTCTCCGTGGTGATTCTACTCAATGTCTGAAAAACTGAAGTGCGTTATAAAAATTATAATATTTTAACTAACGAATCGAGTCTTAAATGTTATATGATTTTAGATTTACATCGGAAAACTTCTCACAGCGGTAACTTCCGATATGTAGCGTGTTAGCATCATGTCTGTGAGACCAAGGTCTGGTTCAAAAATATGTATTACAACAAACATCGTATTGTAGTTGCTTGCCGTTAACAAAGGGATGATCCAATTGTGGGATCAAATTTTTCAAAAGGCTATTCAAGTAGGGTATGTTATTCTACAATTGGATTCGCCCTTCTTACATGGAAAGGATATTATTCGTCGTCATGATATTTCCATGACGACTGTTTGAAAGAAAATATCAGTCAGAGATGACGGGCAGGTACCTACCTACACACCATACGCTTGGCGAAGGCATTCTGGTCAATTTTCTTACATATTGAGCCGATGCTTTCGATGTATTTCTGTTTTCGATATTTGAAAGACGATATTACACGGGTTTATAAATTAGTATAGAGATTTTGCTTAAGATATCGAAAAATTTACATATTGAGTTGGTTAACCAACATGTTCTTTATTTCGAACTCTACCGTATGGAAGAACACAATTATTTTTATAAATTATACTTTTATTTATAAACAGTTTTGTACAAACAAACTAAATGAAAAAAGTACAGCATTTAACTAAAACATTTGAAAAACTTCAGTCTAATTACTCAAAACTAGTTCTTCGGTTAGTTCCTTGTTTCAGAACGACGACTACCTCTACTATATAGCACAAAATACATGTAGAAATCTGTATGTTTGTATGTCTGTAGGTCACAACTCCTCCCAAACGGCGTACATTAGCGACGAGAAATTTTCACACGTCATTTTGGCTGAAATTCTTGGTTCAACTGCGCTATTTTCAACTTTCTACTCTCAACATTTAACTTTGAAACTAAAACTGGAAACGCTATATTTTTGACGTTTCAATGAAGGATGAAAAATGTAATAATAATAGTCGCCTAGCAACAGCTCAATACTAATAATATTCTGCAAGTGACAGTTGAGATAGTAACGCGAACGTAGATATTTGTGTTAAATATTGTGTTTCATATATGTGATTTGGTAGAAAGTGAGTTAGGTAAATTCGTACAACTTGGTGTGCATCTGGAATTGTCATCGAGAATTAGCGTATGACTCTGATCGTACGTTTAATTTGTTGCTCTGCTGGAGCCATTATTAAATGCCGATCAACAAGCTGTCTATCGGGAAGTTCTGCGGCGCCATAACAAGAGTGCAAAATTGACATCTTTTATTTTAGCTGGTTTCAACTCTTAACATTATTATTAATTGGTGGACTATATTTTGTGGGTGTAACAAAAGAGGTACGGTTGACGGTGATATTTTAAAATTTCAACATTAGCTAACCAACGTCTAAATTTAATAAGCGTTCACCATCTTGGGCGAAGCCGGGTAAAAAAAATACTAATATATTCATAAATATAACTCAGCACTCACACATAAACACAATCTCTCTGTCAGCACGGTTACAGAATGAGCGCAGGACTTATATTTTAACGCACTCTATCTGCGAATTATATTTCATCAAGCGTATTGAGCGAATTCTGACAGGCGGTACTGTCATCTGCTAATAATTTGTAGTAGAAAGATAATAATATAGATATTAATTTTTATTTGCGAAAATTTCAGTTAGTGTCTTCTTCCAGAACAACGAAGTAAGTTGCACCACGTAATTGTATTATTTTTAAAACCCGAAGTTATACAGTGCGTGTATAAAGTAAAGTATCGGTCACAAGATAGGGCTAATCGATACTACTAGCCTTCTTTAAACCACCACTGCTATCCCATCCCATAATTATAAACGGCATCCCGTTTAATTGGTAGTGTCTTAAACACCACCGCCTAAGACTTGATGGCGTGCACTTAAGTGTGCAAAAATTCAATCACTCCAGATAAACGAAAAGCTACTATGAGTTGAGGTTTACTCGCTCTCTGTATGACGCTGCAATTTTTTTAAAGACTTGGTAATTTGCCTTACTAATCACCAACTCACCGTGGTCGACCGGTTCAAATGCGGGTTGGACCGACTTGCGCAGTCCTTCCCTTTCTTCATGCATTAAATGTCAATCCCATAGGATGTGTTCGGCATCCTGCTTTATAGCACCACATTTGCATGTTGGCCTATCAATTTCATATACATACATATCAAAATATCGCACGGTGGAATTATATTTTTGTGAATCGTGGCGTTCCATAAAGAAACAGCCATTGATCCTGAAACTATAAACTATTGACCACTTATTTGAAAAAAAAAGTAATACAAATAATAAGCCATCACTTTTTACGAGTAAATTTAGATGAGTCAAAGCTTTGATCGGCCATATCTCAAAACTACCAATATATAGTTGTATCACGATGGAACTAGGCCCATCGATATATGCTTTGTATGAGCATTATCCAATGTAATACAGCCTTTTTTAAAGAGCACACTCGCTGTTTGAACGCCGGTACAAGAAAAAGCTCGAGGAACGAAATGAAAGGAAAGAAATGTAATAAAGAAGGACAAAAGAGCAATCGAAAAGGAATTTGATTGCAGGACGCGACCCGAAAACTCGATACGAGCCAATCGGAAAAGTGGGACACGTGTGATGGCAGCCAGGGAATAACAACATTTCGACACCATTCACGTACATTCCAAAAGAAAAATAAAATATTCAACCAGGGGTCAAAGTGGAAAAAAATAATAATTCGAAATCTGATTTTGTTTTTACACATATCGAGCACTGGAGCAATAAATATCTTTTCAAGGATTTATTACAATATGCAGCATATAATGAACTCTTAATTGAGCATGAAAACAAAAACTGTTAAACGAGAACTATTTATTATTGAATAGCTCAATCTATCTTTTCGGAGATTTCAAGAATGTTAACATGTACAGTATTACCAACATTACTTGGCCGCCGCCGAATTCGGAACTAGAATTTTCAGTCTACAATAAATTTCCCCAATCCCCATTAAATATCTTTCGAAGATCCTTGTCTACTTTTAATGACCGTCGCTTAAATTTCAGTTTTGGAATTTATTAAAATTTCAGTTCTGGTCGAGTATGGCAACGTTCCTACCGCAACGGGTGCGCCCTCACTTAAAGTTGAATTGGTATATTTATAGTTAGCTAATCACTATCTTTACATCCCGTTTCAAGAATCGCATGTAAGGTTTGTGGAAATGAACGTGTGTTATGTTTCTTTTAGAGATTCGCTAAATTACGAATAGTAAAAAGGAATTTATAATTGAAAAGAGGCATATTAGCTAAGCTAAAATAAGTTTAAGCATAGTTCTAACCATGGCGTTAAGTCGAAATAGCTATCAAGCGTATAGCCTTCTGATGGAGGTATCTCAACACAAAGGTTTTCTTTGAGAATTGCTTGTAACTTAGTTGCTCAACTTCTCCTTTTTGAAGAGAGCAGGGATAGGGATTTTTTACATTAGCAGTCAATAAAAATGTGTATTTGTGTCACTGGTTTGTATTTATATAATTATTATTTTATGAAGATGTCGTGTTACGATATATTTATCATTTTTTCATAGTCAATCAATCCTTCAGGATGAAACCTGCAACGGTTTAGTACTATATTATCAACTAAACATAATTATAACATGGCGTCCGCCAAAATGCGGTACGGCAATACTGTGGAAAAAAGGATAATAGGAATTTTTATAATTTGAATTTAACCCGTATAATAATACATTTGAATTGATGAGATTTTGTAGATTTCCATGTATTTTGTCACTAACGACCCGGGTTTCGCCTTTCGGCATCTTCAGGCATTCGAGCACACGAGTGAATTCGAACTAATACAAATAAACAGTTTATAACGATTATATACAACATAAAATAGGACAAATCTTATCCCTCTGTCTAAGAAATTAACATCTGGACTAGTCACCACCTAACGAGTGAACAGAAAGCATATAATACTATTTTCAAATAATATTAATTTCATAATTTCAAAAAATATGTACTGTGTATTTTCCAATTTATTTTTCATATAAGTAAGGGCAGTTGCACACACGCGCCCACAAACTGCTATATTACTAAAATTGAATAAAAAAAAGTGATTTAATAAAGACTTATGTGCACTGTGCAGTTTGATTATCATTTCGCAATCCAAACGACACCCCGTAGCTATTAATAAGCGGGATTTTTGACACACACCCTCGACAAAACTATATACGCGAGGGGCTCGAACAATACATAATGGCAACTGCGACTGTCAAACTTTCGGCATGCCAGTATCCATCAGATATCACTTTGAACGTGTTAAATGTTAATTCTTGATGTAAAACAATTATATTTTAATTTGGATTATTGAGATTTTGTACACTTCCATGTATTTTGTCACTAACGACCCGGGTTTCGCCTTTCGGCATCTTCAGGCATTCGAGCACACGAATGGACTCGAACTGAGAGACAGTAAACAGTGTCTAACGCTTATATAATAGATACAAATGCGACAAATATCATTTACGAGGCAATACATTATACGTCTGAGAGCCACACCGATACCTGAGTTAAAATTTCGGAAATCGGCCCTAATCCTTATTTTGTAAACACCATATTAACAGAGTGGCGAATTGCCGTTTTTCAACTTCTTTTAGAAATACCAGTGATTTTACAATTATAATAGTATTGTGGGTTTTGACGGGATGTAATTCGACGAATGGGTAAATATATACAATCATTCCACATTTAGTGACATCTGTTAGGTGTTTCAACGTATCGGATATAATAGCGGAGAATTAGGAAGGTTCAGCTGCTCATTCAAGATTGGTAAGGAGTTTAACTGGGCTCTATTAATTTCTAAAATTTCCTGATAAAATAATTTATGATCCCCCATGTTTTTATGCAACAGTTTAACCCCATCATCCGCATTAAACGTATGGTTCTCCATTAGCAAGTGATTTGCGAATGTCGAAGTTTCTTTTTTAATCTAAAGGCAGCTAAATGTTCTGATACCCTTATATCTAATGTACGTGTGGTTTTACCCACATAGAAATGTTGGCAATCATTGCATTGTAATTTATAAATACCAGATTTGTTCTTAAAGTTTACTCTATCTTTATTGTTAATAAGTAATTTGCCTAGAGAGTTTTTGCAATAGAACGCCGGTCTAACACTATCAGCGAGTTGTTTTTTAATTTTAAAGCTTGTGCAACCTAAATAACTAATTCTATGCCAGATTCTGGGGCGGTCTATGTCTTTAGACAAGTTCCCGAAATATAGCATCTTTTCTGCTAATTTACGTTGTTTTTTTGATACAAGACTATCTATAAGAGACGCCTCATAGCCATTATTAATGGCAATTTGTTTAATAATGTTTAGTTCGTTTTCAAAATTAAATTTATTTAGAGGTATAGTGACTAATCTGTGAACCTGAGAATGGAAAGCAGCCAATTTATATGAGAAAGGATGGTCTGAGCTAAAATCAATGGCCGCATCTGAAAACGTACAAAAAGTGTACAAAATCTCAATAATCCAAATTTAATATTGAAATTCCATCAAGCACCCTCAGTCGATGTCTTAAATTATATATTTTAAATGTTTTAGCACACCATATTATATTTAGGAATCGTGCTCTTAAATTATATTATTAGATATATTTTATTTATGAATAAAACGGCTGTCAGCCTGTGCTGAAGCACGGACAGTGAGAAAGTATTGTTGTCCATTTCTGCTTACGGTATTGCGCGTGTCTATGGTTATGTTCCAGTACTACTATCTTGTCTGTGTTCCATTTGTATTGATTCGTCCCCCCGCATATGCAATACGACCGGTTTCGCGCACCGTGAGCATTTTCAACTGAATAAAGTGGAACAGATTCATTTACGTAATACTTTCTATGACTAATGAGAGGGTATGGAAAACATATGTTCATACAAAATATACAGAAATGCAATTTAATAACCTACAGATAAAATATTAACGACCTCTTAAAAATACGTAAAAACTATGTCTATTCTGTGATAAAAACTGAAAGTATAAAAATATAGCGACTATAATTTTTCTTTAAAAGGTATGAATAATATATTTACAACACAAGTCTTATTAAAATACTCTCTGCAAACCGAGAGTTGAGTGGCTTCAAACGTTTTGAACCTCTTGTTGGCTCCGTGGTGCAGTGTTTAAAGTCGTTGACTACGATTACGGATTTATCGCGTTAAAGTCCCATTACGGACAGTTTAATAAATGATCTTTCAATCGATTTATGGATTTCTGTTCGTAGTCAAGAATGTGATGTCTAAATTCCCTCCCACCCATACGGTCCTAAAAAACGGGGCGTAGCGAGAGCGATTAAGCGTCTTGTCCTAACCTTATTCTCCTATTCCTACCCTCTTCGAAAAGAGAGAGGTTGAGCAACCGAGTAATCTCGTAGACAACTTCTGTTGAGATACTTCCATTAGAAGGCTCCATGTTAAGAGCGGAAATGGTTTAAAAAATACGTTTTTTGTAAATGTGGAACTGGAAAATCACTATAGAATAATATTGGTAAAACAATTCGATTTCGATCATTCAAATTAATACTTCATTTGATCGATTAGATTGTCATTTGAACTTTGCTATAACGTGATAGCTAAATGGAATTAGTTTTACCGTGCGCAGCTAGCTATCTTCATGCAAGGTCAAATATGACATGATTTTATAACGTTAGAAAAAGCTACGGACACTACGGATGAATTAGTGTTTATTTTTTACTGGACAACCCTTTCGAACAAATCAACCCATCTCCTCATTTATTGTTTTCTTCGACTCGCACAAATACATTTCCATAGAAACATATACAATCACAAGTAATGACATAGACCTACGTCATAAAGACTGAGTACGCATCGTAGGGCATAATAATATATGAATGTATTTTTGTATTATGTCACCAGTGCCGAATCATGAAATAATATTTATTAAAACATTATGGGAAATAATGGATAGCTTTCGAAAAATGTCAATTATAAAGTACGAGAAAAGTGCGACATTGAAAATCTGATTATTTTTAAATCACGACTTATTCCACTTTAGATCATATGTGGCATCGAAAAGCAAAAACTGTGAAGTATACATTTTGTCTAAATCGAACAAAAAATACGTAGGTAGAATATATATTTAATAATATGTAATGTAAGTCATTTTACACGATACGTAATGATTAATGATATACAACACGCAAAACCCGGCAAAATCATACGAAAAAATATGTGTAAGCTCTTGATGACTAGCAGCAATCGGTTTTTTTGACCATATCCACTTCCAATGTGGATCATGAGGCCTACTAATGGGGGTATCTTAACACATTGAGTCCCGGAACCGTGTTTTCATGTGATAGACCAGCCTATCAAAAACAGTCATGTTTGAGTCATTAGTCGATACGTATTGCAACGTTATCCTGGTTTTAATTGTAGTCAAGATATGAATCTTTCCAAAACAGTCATCTAATTTGTGATTATGCCAAAATAAGTTTTGATTTCATCGACTTAAAATATCGATCAAATTTTAGTTATATAATACTCCCCCTTCTGGAGACGATGTTGCGGTGACACCGAGTCCACTCCGAGCTAGATTTTTCCAAGATCTACAAGACAGGTTGTCGGGGAATATGTCTAACCACATATTGATACCAATACCGTCAACAGAAAAAAAATAAGCCCTGTAGAACATGCAAGGTGTGTGCAAAGCACAAGAAAAGAAGTGAAACTAGGTACAAGTGTAAACATTGTCGTGTGGCTCTTCACAAAGAAAAATTTTGGCAATTTTACCATACAAAAAATAAATATTAAAATGTTTTAAGCAATTCCAAAAAGTTTCATTTGATTTTATCTACTATTTCTATAGTTATAACACTTTTAGTAAACGCTTAACAAAAATGATATTTCTTCAAAAATGGGCCGGGCACAGGGTTGGTTTTACCTGATTTTGGCCGGAGCTGATAGAGTTAACACAAGTTTTCTACTTCTGAAATGCGTGTTACTCAGTTGCTCAACCTCTCTTTTTCGAAGAGAGTAAGGATAGAATTACAGGTCTAGGACATGAATAGCGGTTAGATAATCGCTCTCGTTAAACCATTGTTTTTAGGATCGGATGGATGTGAGGGAATTTTAGAAATTCATAAATCGATCGAAAAAACAATTTATGAAACTGTTCGTACCGGGATTTAAACTTTAGACATCTGTAACCGTATCTGTAACCGCGACCACTGTGGCACGGAGTTATTAATGTCAATAAATTCAAATATGTAAATATTTTCTATTTTATTTCAGTTATGTTAATTGAATTATGGACCGACTGTATAGTGAAATAGGTTTATTGATTTCAATTGAAAATATAATACGGAAAAAATAAACTATCATTAAAACTAATAATTGTAGCGTGAAACACACAAACTTCGTTTAATACTAACATTGCAAAGTGGACATGTCGCTTTTTGCTTTTAGAAACCTCATACAGAGAATTTTATATTAATCAGAACTAGGTTTAATTTAGTAATTACTTTTAAGGTGTTGACTGTCAATTCTTGGTGGAAAGGCATTATATTTAAAAAAATAAAACACATTTTTTTTGTACTACTACCATATGCTTATAGTGATCAGGACCGGTTTCGCTCATCACAAGCATTGTCTACTGATGAAAATGCTCGTGATGAGCGAAATTGGTCCTGATCATTATAAACATGTGGAAGTAGTACAAACAAATTGTGTTTTATTTAAAAAATAAAATTTAGTAGTTTAATCTGCTTTCTCAGTTTGATCTGGACAAGAAGAGTGACGTACTCTGCGTCCAGTTAATAAGATTCTGTAAAGACGGAATGTATTAAAGAATCAGAAAAACTTATTAATAACAACAAAATCTTGGCCAGAATTATTTTAGGAAAAAGTCCACCTCTGTTGAAAAACACTCATATTTATGTATGTAGATGTACGTCAATTCACATGATAGGGATAAACAATCGTTGCTTTGACGTATCCCCATTCAAGGGATGTTAAACTTTGTGCTATTTAGGGCCAAAAAGAAGATTGACGAAAGGTCACTGTTGGAGGTTATTTTAAAACATTCGTTAATTGTTTGGAAATATTTCGCCATCAAATACTTCCTAATGTATGCAGAAATGTCTAATTTGTATGCTAGGATTTTTTTTTTCTACACACGAGACAAATCGTTTTTTATTCCCATCAATGCCGTTACACCATCCATACAAACACTAATACAAATATTTCATTTAAAGTCAAAACAAAAAAATATTTCTTTCAACGAGAATAATATTAACGGAGATCTTAGCGACTGGTTCTATGTACTATAGTCATTTTTTTCTCATTTTCACGCATTGCGGCGCGCAATCCAAATTTAAAGATTTCGAAAAAGGTATAAAAATGCGTCTTATAATCTATATTGAGAATTTAAAAAACATCCATTTCATATTGACCGTATTAGAATTCATGTACGGCTAAGCGTGCAAACTCATCTATCCTGGACGAGCTACAAATCCAGGATGGACTCTAGGCCGTTTATACAAAACGCCTCCTCAGCTTTTTTGCTACATCGCCCGCAAGCCTATCGCCAATATTGAACGGATCTTCGTCACAGGAAAGGCCAAAGGCAGAAGAGGACGCGGAATGACCCCAACTCACTGAATTGACCAAGTGAAGGACGCCACAGATCTCTCCTTACCGATTCCCCTCAAAGAAGCGAAGTGCAGGAGCGAAAGGCGACAGATAGTCAAAGGAAATAGAGCTGTTGCGGTTGGCGAAGGTCGCGACCGTCACACGTGAAGAATACGACTAAAAAAAAAGAATATTAGAATCAGGAACCTTCCGATTGCAAGGCTAGGACATAGAAGTTGTAAAGGCATCAAATATTCAAAAAAATAAACTTATTATAACGTTTATTTGAGACCTATTTGTACCGCGGTCCAAAACTGTGAAACCACTGAAAAATACAACATTCACCCATTGATATATAACTATCCACCTACCTATCTATAATATGACGCCGGATCACAACGAATACTCGAAAGCATGATAAGCCGCAGGAGGGTGCTACCCCGGATTGGACCGCTTTCATAAAGAATAGGTAGAAAAAATTTACCTACCCATAATTTACATATGGGTAAATATAAAAAAAAATGTAATTATAGGGTGATGAAAACCGCCATCGATGTGAAGCTTTGTGAAAATAATACAAGGGCGCACAACGCATTCACTGAGGCATATGGATGGCTAGCGGTAGGGGTTTATATAGTTTAAATCAAAAATATCCGTAGTTGTCGACGAACAATTAAATGGCTTTTTGACAGAGCCCCATTTGCCAAATTTATCGTTTTTTCAGGAGAGATATAAATCGTTCTCGCGTGAATAATGACGTTTAAAATACTGAGAAGATGAGGTAAATGTACCATTAGTTGACCGCTTAAGAGAAAAAATCAATAAAATGAACGATTAACGTTTAGTATTAGACAAAACGATGACAAAGCAAGTGTATTCATAATGGACCAATTGTCTTAATTAATAAGATAAGACAAAACTTAGGGAAGGGTCTGTTCAATTTTTAACAACCATGTAAATGTTTCAGTAGTTGACTACTGTTTTTTCAGAGGGTTTCATGACAACCTTTCATCAGAGTTGCCTCAGAACTTCCTGTAAGACCACTCTTGGTTGAATCAAGTAGCATATGCTGGCATTCACTGATATCCTCTTAAGAAATTCAAAATAAAATTCTTACTGCACAAGGTGTTGTTTTTAAATGGTCGCTAATGACATATATGGTGATGTGTCAGTTCCTCAATCCGACAAACGATGGTTTCACTTTTCTGAACTTTACAATTTAGATCAATCCGCGTAAACGTTTCTTATTTTGGGCACTTTTATTGAAGAAGGTCAACTACGAGTAGATGGTCAATTTACCAGTTCATTTGCCTTACTATTTTGAATGATATTATTTTATATTTGGATTATTGAGATTTTGTACACTTCCATGTATTTTGTCACTAACGACCCGGGTTTCGCCTTTCGGCATCTTCAGGCATTCGAGCACACAGACAGACAGTAAACAGTGTCTAACGTTTATATAGAAGATACAAATACGACAAATATTATTTACGAGGTAAAATATTATACGTCTGAGAGCCACACTGATACCTGAGTTAACATTTCGAGAATTGCCTTAATCGTTTACCGTCTGTCAGTTCGAGTCCATTGTTTACTGTCTGTCAGTTCGAGTCCATTCGTGAGCTCGAATGCCTGAAGATGCCGAAAGGCGAAACCCGGGTCGTTAGTGACAAAATACATGGAAGTGTACAACATCTCAATAATCCAAATTTGATATTGAAATTCCATCAAGCACCCTCAGTCGATGTCTTAAATGATATTATTTTAGTTTTTCAACACACCCACAGATGTCGTAAAAAATGGGATAAGTCATTTATGTCAGAATTAATGTTTTTTTCATGTCTATATATCGACACCCCTACGTATAATCCTGTATCTGCAAACATGAGAGTTTACAGGAGAGCATTTCAAATTAAAAAAAAGTCATAATGCAATTGCAAAGTAACGACTGCATGTATCTACTTCAAAATTGGGACAGTGTTAGTATTTATAATCTAATTTTCCCTGTTGTTTGATGCCTACCAATAGAACTGAGTGAGTAGACAATGAAAATGCAAAAGACATATAATCACATATTTGACACTTGCGTGATTATACGTAGAGAGTGTCGATATTACGGACATGTAATATTCTGTCAAATATCTGTGAATATGCTATCTACATGAGGTATCAGTTAATTTTACTATTTTTTTGAGTATTAGGGTTCTGTCAAAAAGCAATTATTACATGCACGATAAATTCAAAGTCAATCATATTCCATTTAATGGATCATTAATAAAAAAGTCGAGGGTTCGTGTCACGAAAACTTGTGAGCAAAAGTGTTACGGCCCATTTCTATGCCCCATATTAAGATGCCACAACACAGCCGTTTGAAGTTCTTCTCAAGCACTTTGTACAAACTGATTTTCCGAACAATGTCTGATCTTTATGTGCAGAGGACTGGTTATAAGTCATTTTCATTTAATTTCAATTTAAATGGGCGAATATGTTAGGAGAGGTTGATATATGTCAACAAATAATTAAATATGATATGCCTTCTGCAACCTCATACTGAGATAATCGTAACAAACTTATACACTCACATATCTGGCCCAGCACCTACCAACCACTTATTTACAGAGGAAAACCGAGTATAAGGTTATCGACAATGTTTCGGTACAGGAGAGTATTTACATTACGTAATCTGCAGCGCCAGGTTTCGCCATTGAAGTATTAGCGTAGTACTTATCTCTTACTGATGTAACGAAGACACTTTTGACGTAATGCAATATGATGCTACTAGTAATTTTCGCCCAATATAGACAACGCTATTAGGTTATTAAATTTAGACGTTAGCTAGCTAATGTTGAAATTTGAAAATATCACCGTCAACCGTACCTCTTTTGTTACACCCACAAAAATATAGTCCACCAATTAATAATGTTAAAAGTTGAAAGCATCTATAATAAAAGATGACAATTTTGCCACCTGCAGTCTTGTTATGGAACCACAGAACTTCTCGATAGACAGCTTGTTGATCTGCATTTAATAATGGCTCCTGCAGGGTGACAAATTAAACATACGATCAGAGTCATACGCTAATTCTCGATGACGATTCCAGATGCACACCAAGTTTGACGAATTTATCAAACTCACTTTCTACCAAATCACAAACATGAAACCAAATATTTGCGTTCGCGTTACTATCTCAATTGTCACTTGCAGAATATATTAGTATTGAGCTGTTGCTAGGCGACTATTATTATTACTTTTTTCATCCTGCATTGAAACGTCAAAAATACAGCGTTTTCAGTTTTAGGTTAAAAGTTAAACGTTGAGAGTGAAATGTTGAAAATAGCACAGTCGAATTAACAATTGCAGCTAGAATGACATGTGAAAATTTCCAGTCGCTAATGTATGCCGTTTGGGAAGAGTTGTTGTGACCGACAGACATAAAAACATACATACAGATGTCTGGATGTATTTTATGCTATTTAGTAGAGATACCAAATATAATATAGTATTATCTTTCATCATAGGTATAAATATGACATACCAATATGACCATGTAAATAACCCACCTAAGTAAAAGCAAATCGGTAGCGAAACCGCATCGCGGTGACCGTATCACTAAATCGAAAAAATAAAGCGCGGAAAGACCACAGAAAAGAGTAAAAAAATGGCGGCATCCTTTCTCTCTTGTCTATTGTTCTCATCTCCTCAATTTTTGCGGCCGGATATTGAAGAAGCGGCAGGTACGTGTGTTATTATTGTTATTAGTCACGTGATGTACAATTTATGTTGAAAATTTTTGATATAATATCAATACGAAATTTAATGATTTAGAAGGAATGTATAATGACGTCGCAGATAAGTAAAGAGGTACTGCAGAGTATAATATCGTCGCTGTTATGGAAGAAAACACTGAAACGAAAAAATGGAATATTGAGTTATACCAAAAGGTTCCCTATTTCAAACTCTAAAGTCTACATCTACAGTATGGAAGTACACACTTTTTTTCATGTCCGCTCCCAATGTGGAGCGTATGGTCTCCTAATAGAGGTATCTTAACAGGATTTTTCTATGAGAACTGCTTTTTACTCAGTTGCTCAACCTTTCTTTTTTTCGAAGAGAGTAGGGATAGAAGGATAGGGCTAGGACAGGACTAGTGGTTAGCTAATCGCTGTCGCTACGGATGGGGTGGGTCAGACTACGAACAGAAATCCATAACTCGTTTGAAAGATCAATCTGTGAAAACCGTCCGCACCGGGAATTGAACCCGAGACATCTGTAACCGTAGCCAGCGAACGCTACCAACTGCACCACGGACGCCGACTTTTACTTAAAAACAGTTTTGTACTAACATTTTGTACTAACTAAATGAAAGAGGTACCTAAACTTCAAAGACCAATTACTCAAGCTAATGTTTTTCAATTAGTGTTTTTTTCTAAGTAATAATTCATTTGAACCAGTGAACTACGCAACTGAAGCCAATGACGTTGAACACTCGGCTACGTGCACGAACAGTTTCATAAATGGATTTTTCAATCAATCTATACGTTTGCGTTTGAAGACTTGTGTGAAGATGTCTGCGATATCTTAATTCCTTTCCACATATACGAGTTAAAGAAAGGTGCGTAATGCGAGCGATTAGCTAACCACTAGTCAGGTCATATCTTTCTATGCGTACTCTCTCCGAAAACTAGAGCTTAAGCATCTGAGTAACAAGCTTATTTTCTGTTATCCAAACTTGTTTTCACGTAATTGTCGATTGGTCAGTTTCATGCTATTCTTTCCATGACCTATTGTCAATTTTCTGCGAATCAGCTCCGCCGCAGCGCGTATTTTGGTCATATTTCCCCCGTTGCGAATGTGTTAAGATATAACTATGCGTTATTGTAATATTAATGATACGCAAAACCATGTTTAAAATTCAAATTTGATATTAAAGTAAAACAAAAACCTAAGACAGGGGTTCCTAATCAGTGAGAAATTCCTCCCTTGGGGGTGAATTTTAGAATTCTAGGAAGGGAATTGCTGACGTTTTTTAAGATTTTCAATGTCACATGTATGCATATTTGGAAAGCACATTTTGAATTAGAGTAAGACTGTCTTGGTATGAGGGGAATTATATTCTGAAAAAAAAAGGTTGGGAAACTATGACCTAATATATACCGCATCGTATTCATGGATTCAAAAACGTCAGCCAATAAATGATGTTACATTGAAATAAAGAAAAAAATCTACTATAAAAGCAGAATCAATAAATTATATTATGTTTATGATAAGTACTAAAATTAAAAAATTAAAAATCCAAAAAATACATAAGTACAACATTGAAGTTCGAAAATAAGGCTATTTTGTAGGTAAGAAAAAAAATGAACAAATGATTGGAATGGGTGAAATAACAACACCGATGATAGTTACGCCACTGATGATGCTTTCTCTCCCAATCACATAGATTAAGTAATGTAATTGTTGAAGTAACCTATAAATATTTCTGAAATCATAAAATCATTTTGTAAGACGTTTGTATACCTACTTTATAGAAATGGGAAATTTAAGAACTTTAAACATTTTTTATATAATAATTAACTTATTGCTACTTCTAGTACATTTACAACAATAGGTGAATAAGGGCAAATATTTTTTCTAATTCTTTAGAAAATAATAATACAGAGGGTTGGTTTGCGAGGGAAACTGTTTTACCGATCGAGATAGAATTTTACGACGAAAAAGTTTGGTTACTCAACTACAGATGGCAGTATTAGTATGAAATATTTAATATGTATCATTTGGACAAATTTTCAATAAAATAGCAAAATGTACAGAAATTCTGTTTTTTAAATTAAATCATCACAGGTAATTATTTGGAAGGTTTCGAGATTACGAAATCATTCTCATATTAATCAGTTTGTTAACTGTCAATTCTTTGTGGAAAGGGATTATCTTTTCAAAATAAAACACAATTCGAAATTGATCAGGAGAGAGTAAAAACTGTCTTTATCGAAAACATTAGGTAATTTGCGTTATGAATCTTTAAAATGCACTCCTGTAAATTCTCATGTATGCAGATACGGGATTACACGTATTGAGTGTCAATATTGTAGTGGCTTACATCAAGTTGCCGGGTCAGAATATTTAAAATTAAAAACCAATGTAAGATGATGATTCCCTTTCAAAAAATGGTCAATTTATTTTTATAATTTACATCATTTAACCGTGAATGAAATTTATATCTGAAAAATGAGATCCAATCATTAACTTATTTTTGTATTTTTTGAGGGTTACATCAGTTGACCAAAACAGCGTCGATATTGTCATTATTTAAGGTGGCAACATATATTCTATCTGGTTGCTGTTTAATCCGATACGTACACAATAAAAACGAAATTTTATGGGTCTACAAGACTATTAAAAATATCAAATTTAAGTTATCGACAAAAGTAATTTGAAAACATTCATTCAACGATAAATATCATGATTTTCTTGGATATTATCAAATTTAAAACGAGGGGAATATTTATCATTTAAATATGCATTTAACATGAATTTCGTAAAATTTCTGATACGGTAGGGGAGCGAAATTAATCGAAAAAGTATGTGCTGTTTAATACGTAGGATTTTTGATCAAAAATTCCGTATCTCTTTGATTATTCTAAATTTACCAATAATTCTCATATCTATTTCATTTACGACCGACGAAATGTTTTCTCCGACGTTTGCTTGGATGTTTACGCAAATAAGTCGTTCTGGAAGATAACACTAAATCGAAAAAATGACACATTGAGTTAGTTATACGAAAATGTTTGTCATCTCGAACTCTACTGTACGGAAAACACAATTGTTTTTTATAAATTTACAGTTTTGCTCAAACAAACTTAATGAAATGTAAAATAGCAAGTTCAATAATTCCTCAAAACTAGTTTGTTTCATTTAGTTGCTTCTTCCATAACATCGACGATATAAATTAATATAATGCTCACATACTCCCAATTTTTATCTACATGGCCAAAACCTTGACCATTTTTTTCCTCTCAAAATTTGAGTAGACGGTTGCAAGTGCAGTTCAGCTGATCAATGCATTGCCTGATGTGGACATTTTCGGCAATGGTCTGTGGATATTGAGTTTGTGTATAAATAATATTGTTTGCTCTTTATTCTATTTTATCAATTCTTAAAAATGTTTCTTTTTACTTTACTAAATGCATTGCGCATTGGCGTCAGCTGTAATGTAATTGATTGTAATTTTCCTTCACAATAAAATAATTAATAACAATGATATTTCACTTGTTGTATAACTAGATCTGAAAAGTGTTTCGTGTCTTTGAGATGCATCTTCAGACTAATTTAGTTGTAAGATTTTTCAAGTGTAACGTAGACATTGATTCAAATTATTGTTTTAAAGAACTGATAAAAGAGTTAAATTACCATTACATACAATTAACTTCTTTGAACGTTTAATCTTCCTTAAGCGATGGAATCCCAACCCGCCTTCATCAAAATGTATAACGTTGAAATATGTATCAGTCAACACATATTTGAACACTGTATCATGTATATTATATCCGATTTATTTGATATATATTCACCTTGGAAGTGAATAGAGTCAGTCCAAAAAAAATAATTAAAAACGTTTTTATTTGACCCAACGATTTTAAAAATATGTTTTTCCATCGAATTTTCTAAACGATCTAATACACAAAATACACTTGTGCAAAGATGCATGCAACATAGAACTGTTCACCTCCGTTCAATCAGAAATTATTGTTAATGTTCTTGTCAGCGGTGAATAGAGCTAAGTGGATTAGATACTAGATCTTTTTACAACTTGCGTGTTACAAATGGTAACGCATCATATTATGGTTGTGAAACACGCGTTTAATTTTACTTAGAATTACGCATACCTCTGAATTTTGAAAATATTGACTAGCTCTATTCACTTCAAAGCGACGATATTTAAGCCAAAACGTTATCGGTGGTAATAATTTTGATTTAGGTAAAATAACGAGTAACCGACTGGGTACAAGTAGTTGAAATTTTTCAATAAAAGTGCCCCAAATAAGAAATGTATACGCGGAATTGCCCTAAATTGTAGAGTTCAGACAAGTGAAACCATCTTTTGTCGGATTGATGAACAAACACATCACCATATATGTCATTGGGGTGTCATGGCGGCCATTGAAAAACAACACCTTCGGCAGTAAGTATTTTATTTTGAATTTCTTAAGAGGATATCGGTGAATGTAAGCATATGCTACTTGATTCAACCAAGAGTGGTCTTACAGAAAGCTCTGAGGCAACTCTGATGAAATGTTGTCATGAAACCCTCTGATTAGACATGGTCAACTACCGAAACATATACATGGTTGTTAAAAATTGAACACAATTTGTTTGTAACAGACTCTTCCCTAAGTTTTGTCTTATCATATTAATTGAGACAATTGATCCATTATGAATACACTCAACCAAGAGTGGTCTAACAGGAAGCTCTGCAGAAAGGTTGTCATGAAACCCTCTGATTAGGCATGGTCAACTACTGACACAAAAACATGGTTGTTAAAATTGAAAACATTTTTTTTATAACAGACTCTAATTCTTGTTTTATCATATTAATTTAGACATTTGATCCATTATGAACACACTTGCTTTGTCATCATTCGGTCTAATGCTAAACGTTAATCGTTATTTGTGTTGAATTTTACTACTACTGGTGCGTTTACCTTAGTTGTCTAAGTATTCTCAAGGATTCTGCAAAACAAATTTTCTAGGGAAATACATATAAGAGATAAATATTTTTTTTTTGACATTTTGCACCAGTCGAATGTTTATAGGAAAATCAATATGTATATTAGAGGTCTGCACGGTCCAAAATTTTGTAAAATTTCCGGGTCTGAGCCCGGCCCGGCCCTAGTCCAAGTATCAATATAACACTTGTTATCCGAACCCGACCAGAAGTCCAGATATATTTTTCTCAGTTCGAAAAATGCACGATTTTTTTTCAATATTGACATTAATTTATTCTTTTCAAATTATGTGTTATTGTTTCCACATTTTCAACGATATTTATAAGTACATAAGTTAAGTTGTGAATGGTATTGCTTTATGGCTGACATAGTCCGAAATATTTTTTTGAATATTAAATTCCTTACCCGGGCCTGGATCGAACTTGAATCTAAATTATCTTTACCCGCCGGGGCCGGGTAAAGGACCGTGGGCTAAGACCGGGCCCGTGCAGATCTCTAATGTACATACATATTTATCAGATAACTAACATAACCTCACTTAATAGGCCATTATACATATTTATTTTGTCATCGTTCTTTTCGGATAATTACAAACGAATCAATCTTTTTCAATGAGAAGAAAACAATAAAAAAAAATACGGGGGGCGGTAAGGTAATCCCCGTTCGACGGAACGAAAAGAAATATGGCGACCGCATTCGACATCTATTACGAAATCTAAAAATTTGAAACAATAATAAAATGCTAATGGTCCGGTCGAGCGGAGCACGCGAGACGATAAATAAATAAAATCTACATTTTTTTAAAGGGGGCTGAGGGGTGGGTGGGGTTTGGGGGAGGATGTCATCGCCGAATGCGGTTAATGTATACGACGAAGCTATCTGATTTTGTCTTTTTCGTTTGTTTTAAACTCGTCATTATAATTCTGAGACGATTGTGTAGGGTGAGCATGCTTTCGAGTAATTCGGGACATGGTACAATTGAATATCTTTCCGATGTAAAGAATTTACAGTTTTTTGGTTCATGTTGTCGGGGTTTGTTTGCAGTACTCACGGGTTCGAATCCCGGTACGGATACTTTCATAAATAGAGTTTTCTATAATTTACGATTTTGTACATTTCGATGTATTTTAATACATGGAAACAAATACATGGAGATGTAAAAAATCTCAACAATTCAAATTGATAGAGTTTTCAATCAATTTCTGTTTGAAGACATTGATGTCAATGATTTTTCCTCCTACCCGCCCGATCCTAAAAACGGGGATAGCGAGATCGATTAAGTAAGCATTAGTTTTTACAATGATCATTACCGGTTTCGTTCACCACGAGGATTATCAACTGATAATAATAAAAACATAACAGGTCTATTTATATAAAATTGAGTGTTAAAATGAATATATAAAAAACAGTTGGTTCATGAACTAAGACAAGAAATTACTGATCATCAAACAAATTATACATAAACCAAATAGAATAGTCTACAATTAGAATGTTAAGAACCTCTTACAAATCAATAAATACTAATCTGAAATCACAAATATAGCTACATTAAAAGTTCATTAACTAAGATTTTTTTTTAATGGCATTGCTGATGCATTAAGCAATTAACAGATTGGGAAAATTCAAAAAAATATTTAATAATTTATGAATGTCAAAGTGAGGTTTATGGACGTACACTGGTTTCAAACGGTTTGGAAAATGAACATTATACAGCATACTTGTGGCTAAGAAGTTAATGGCATTACTGATGCATTAAGCAAATAGCAGATTGGGAAAATTCAAAAAAAATATTTAATAATTTATGTATGTCAAAGTGAGGTTTATGGAGTGGTTTGAGTGAGGTTTGGAAAATGAACATTTCAACAGCATACTTGTGGCTAAGAAGTAATAATGTGAAGGTGTTCAGGAAGAAACCACTGAATAAAAAAAAAAATGACATATTCAGTTAGTTATACTAAAATATTCCTTGTTTAAGCTCGATAGCATGGAATAACACATTTATATTTATAAATTAAGCTTTTACTTTGTTTTGTACACAAGTCTAATTACTCAAAACTATTACAGTATTTTTTAGTTGGTGTCTTTTTCCAGCACAATGACGATATATTCATCAACATAACTGTAATTCAACAGCAACTACACTCTTTCTGTCAGCGCGGGCACATAAAGTTTGTGTGAGTGCAGGTGTTTACTGACATTTTAATGCACAGTACACACGCACTCTCTCTATCTGCGCATTATTTTTTATCAAGCGTCATATGTTTAAAATTAGTAGTAGAAAGATAAAAATATAGATATTTTCAACATTATTTGAAAAAAAATTGATCATTAAAATTGGTAGTTCGTAAATATGCGAATATGATGTAATATTAATCTTAAATTTATATTTATAAAAAGCATTTTTTTATTGTGTGTACATATCGATGGACTATTCCCATAGTGATACAACTAAAAATTGGTAGTTTTGAGATATATCCGATCAAACTTTTGACTCATATAAACTGACTCGTGAAAAGTGATTTCTTTTTTATTTAAATAGGTGGTCAATAGTTTATAGTTTCAGGATTAAAATTTGTTTTTTTATGGAACGCCACGATTCACAAAAAAATATTTCTACAATACGATATTTCGATATGTATGAATAAAGAACTGAGAAATTATTTAATTTTAGTGATTTCCATATGCAAATATCTGCCTTTTGAGAAAAAACCTATACATTTTACAAGCTGTTCTTTTGCGGACCTGTAGAAGAGCGGTATTCGAATATAATGGCAAACTTTTCTCAACACATCACTTTGACTTAGCATCCTATGGAACTGGGCTATCGATATATGTTGTGTTTGGCGTTTTGTACATATTAATCAAATCAACAATAATCAACAATAAAGTTTGTTTCTGGATTCTGGGCAGGTGGCCAATTCTCCATAATATCCCCGTGTTATGAACCCGAAAAATAATCACGAAAACAAAAGTGTGGTCAAACGAAAAAAATGAAATCCGTCCACCGTATCAGGACTAGATAATGGCAACATCCGAACGCGATCACGGAAGAAAACGATATAGGGAAATTATAAAAATTATACAACGGTAAAAATAATTATTAATATCTATTTTATTTAATGGCGGGGAAGATAATATTAGGCTACATTATCGAAACGACCGAAATGCGTATGGGGTATTATTTAATCATTTATGAGAAATAAATCATAAGAAAATCTATTTTTAATTCAAAGATATTTAAATGTAAATATTAAAATGAAAAAAAAAAATAATCGGTTGAAAATAAAACGATTTGTTTTGTATTCGATTGGTCCTTATTCGAATTAGCAATATGTATTTATAATAATACTACTGAGTTCCCGGCATGCGTTGCAATGCCACTCAAAGAAAGAAAATGGTTGTGTTTTAATTCTGTTTATTAAAGTGCTTTTGGAAACACAATATTTTTTGTTTTCCTGTCTAGTGCGTACACGAATAAATCAGAAGGTTTTCCGAGATGTCGCTATATGTACGAATTTGATTCTTTATTTTAGATTTTTTTTAGATTCTAAATATATCCCGATTGTGAGATTGATTTTTATATATAACGTAATGTAAGTTAAAAATTAAAAAGATGAGGTCGGGCTAGGCCAGGCCGGGCCTGATTGTACTATGCCTATATCCTTCCCGTAAGTGCAAGCAATAACTTTTTATACATTAGATTCAGTGTTGTAGTGTTAAATAAAAATGTCCACCCTTTCATTTTTTCATTTTTTTTCAAGGTGTACAATTTTTTTTGCAGTCTAGTTATATCTGTCGACTGCACAAGTTTTGGTATAAAACTAAAAACTACTAACCAAAATATTTCACATCAAAATATTTTTAATATATTGGAGAAGTAAGTTCCAGGTCAAAAAAGTGGCAGGGGGGGAGCCCTGGCTTTAAATGAAGTACCAGGGCGGCACCCTGGCCCCACTAAATCACTGATAATATATATTGTTTGTAAAATTAAAATGTGGTATTTTAAATAGATTTGGCGGTTGAATTGTGAAATTATTCTCGAATATACATGCGGTGTCCATTGGGCTCAAATATCAGCACGCACACCGTCTTAAGGGGAAATAGAAGAGTTTTTCACAATTAGCGAAAATCGTTTAATTATAGTAGAATTTTTATTGAATCTGTGTGTGATTTAAGTTTAAACATTTTTTTCGTATACTTGAGTAGGATTTTGGAGTTACTTAACATTACGTATTATGTGAAATGACTTCTTATTCAATTTGGAAAAAAAAATGTCCTTATCGGCTTTTGCTTTCGGAGGGTTCATATATTAAAACAAAAATCGTTTAGAAAAGCGGCAGAGAAAATAACAATTATACATCGAGGGTACTGACAGAAGATATTAAGTCATACAAATAAGTTCTGAGATAATCGCATTTAAAGCATTTTTTTTTCAAAGTGTTCTCTCTTTCAAGTATTGTTTGTGATTTAAAAAGTTTTATTTTTACATTATAAAGAATATTTTTTTTTGCACACAAATCATAAGTTTTGGTATCAATGAGTTATATATAGTCATATTATGCTTTTTTACCAGAATAAAAAATAACAATACGACTTAAAATTGTTTTTATTTCAACGAACTTGAGTGTTAAATTGCATTCATTTGACAATAAATACGGAAAACCATCAAAAACTGACTTAATGCCTTCTGTTAGTATAGTATACCTCGATATTATGTACACAGTAAATGCATATATCTACGATATTCGTTAAATACAAAAATTGATCGGCGTGCGGTGTACGTCATCCGTACTTGACAGGTTAAAAACATTGTAAAAAGCAATGATACGTATGTCAGAATTAAAAATGTTCTAGTTAGTTTAAAACCGAAATGCATCAAGCTTGCAAGTACGGCGGCCTGTCATGCCTTGCCTAACTAACTCACTAAGTGGACAAGTTGGAAAAAGTTCGCAAAAGTTCAGGCGAGTGGGCTTTCGTGTGTCTGCATACAAAATATTTTTATTTGATTGTTATATCACAACGCTTTGAAAATTTGCATTGCGACACCTTGTCATAAACTAATGACACCCGTTTGCAAGTTTGAGCTTTTGGAATTGGCCGGGTTGTTAAGTTTTGAGGGGTGTAACTTTGTGGCATTGATATGTTTATTCTGGAAGCTTTTGCTACGGAAAGGAAATCTGCTGCGTCAGATATAATGGACTTCGTTTATTTATGATGACAATGAATAATTTAAAAATAGATAACAGTTCTCATCTGAACTCACTCATATCCACGCGGAATATGACGCCATCCGAAGCAATATTGCATGGTATCAACGTAGTTTGAAAATAAATATACCAACAGTAGTGATGTCGACTAATAAGGGCAAAACTAAAATATTTTAATAATTTTATATATAATAGCTTAGATAACTCTGTAGACGCTTTAGTGCTCGGTCAGAGTCAACGCGCCACGGTGGGGCGGGCGCGGCGTTTGAAACTGAAATGCAAACCGTTAAAGATAAGCCGCGCGAACTTTCAGTCCCAGCGCATTAACTATGGACATTGCAAAAGCATGCTATGCATTTCAGTTTTAAGCACCGCGGCCCGTCCCGCCGTTGCGCGTTGACACAATTTTGATGAAATTTTCGCGGTTCGCTAAATAAATAAAATGCTATGCAATGGACACACTATTCCGACGTGCTGGCTGCTTTAGGCATTCAATATTTTAATTTCAATACCATCGTCTATGACGGGTACTAAGTGTAATAATAATTAATCTAACGCGTCTCCTTCTGCCTTCGACCTTCCCTGTGACGACACTCTCGAGATTGTCGGTAGGCTTGCGGGCGATGTGGCAAAAAAGCCAAGTAGACGTCTTGCATATACGGCCAAGAGTTGAATTTGGACGTGTAGCTCGTTCAGGATAGATACGTCTGTGATTCTTTTCCAGCACCAAATTTCAAATGCGTCTAGTCATTTTTTGTCTTTCGCTTTTAGAGTCCATGTCTCACCTTGGCAGACCAGCAATCGTAGTGGGTGCATTTTGGTGTGTCTGTTCACTGCATTACTTTTCCAGATTCTCGCCAGCCTAGAAATTGCGACCTTTAGAGTTTAATCTACTCCGTTGAATCGAGAATATTCCGAATGCCTCAAAGTTGGCCTTGATAGGTGTTTTAAGAATATACTTTTTCGCTGTTGCGATCTGTCGATGAGTTTACTTGCAAATAAATCATTTTTTTTTTTTTTTAATAAGTCCCTGCTCGGCCTAGTTACTGTCACAGTGTAAGTCTTGCCGATTCCGAACAATTTTTGTTTTTATTTTCACTCGGTTAATTTTTTGAAAGTTTTACCGTCTCGAATGTCGGAGCCTAATCCGTTTGTACCACGGTCCGGCCTGTTACCGCTGCCTCCCCAACCCCCAACCGGTCCCCAAACATCGGGTACATTTCCACCCCGCCCGGGCATGACAATGTTATTACTGTCCCCGCACTATTGGACAAGTTCCTTACTTCCTTATTTTACAGTCACACGATAAAATTAGCTGCTTAAAGAATTGTCAAGCTTTAATTGCAGCCGAGCATACTGACCTATTATGGCTTCTTATTGTTTCTTTACTAGGAAGTGAAAGCTCCAAAACGGGCGATTATTCAATAATCTTGAGCATTTTTTTTATGATTTTAACATTTGGTGGCGCTAGTGTTGAATAGATTAATTTTTTAATAGTTTTGTTTCCAAAGGCATTTCATTATTTCGTCAGTTACTGATTCCATGAATGGTCAGCAACTAATTCGATAAATGGTTAGGAATAAATAGTAAATGCTCAGTCAATAATTATGTTTGATCAGTAAATATTGGCCAAATAAATAAACATTAGGTTTATTAAAAAACTGACCGTTTTATATAAATTACTGACCGTTTATTTTATTAGCGAACCACGTGTATACTGACCATTAATCGAATCAGTTACTGACCAAAAATACAAACATTTTTTTAAACCATGTCCGCTCCCAATGTGGAGCATATGGACTCCTAATGGAGGTATCTTAACTGAAATTTTTCTACTAGAACTGCTTGTTACTCAGTTTTTCAACATACCTTTTCCGAAGAGTATGTATAGAAAGATAGGGCTAGGAAAGGACTAGTGGTTAGCTAATCGCTCTCGCTATGCCCAGTTTTTTAATGGAGGGAATTACTATTATAATTAATACTATTGATAGAATAATAGGGCTAGGACAAGACTAGTGGTTAGCTAATAGCTCTCACTACGTCCCCGTTTTAGGATCAGATCTGTGGGAGGGAATTTTCAGATGCCACAAACATCCATGACTACGAACAGAAATTCATAAATCGAAAAATGATTTTATGTAAGTGTTCGTACGGGACTTGACTAAGACACATCCGTAACCGTTGCCAACGACGTTGACCACTGCACCACAGCCCCCACATAATTACTGGCCGTTTAATGTTTTCGCACCCTCTCATCCAGTCATTTGATACTGAAAACAGATTGCAAATTATAACTTCTTGTCCAGTCTTAATTCTATCCTGCTATTCTTACCCTCTCTGAAAAGAGGGAGGAACGTTTTTCTTATAGCAAGTTTTACGGCATGAACGTTTGTGACGCATTTTTTATTCGAGTTATTTCTCTTCACAGATTTTACACGATTTTATAAATTTATTTGTTTCTTTTTTTATCATTCCGCTCCGAATGTGGAGCATATGGATACGTAATGAAGGTATCTTAACAGTGGTTGTTTACGAGAACTGGTTGTTACTCAGTTGCTCAAGCACGCTTTTTCGAAGAGAGTTGAGATTGAAAGATAGGATTAGGACAGGACTAGTGGTTAGTTAATCGCTCTCGCTACGCCCCGTTTATAGTATCGGATGTGAGGGAAGGAATTTTATAATTCACAAAAATCTATACCTACGAACAGAAATCTATAAATCGATTGAAATCATCAGTTTATGAAACTGTCCACACCGAGATTTGGAACCGAGACATACGTAACCGTATCCATCGACGTTGACCACTGCACCACAGTCCCGAATTTATTTGTAGTTCATTGATCATTATTTTAGGTATAATATTAGGCACATTGCAAACAATCGCAATGTTAACCTTTGTTAGTGTTTTTTTCTTTTAAAGAAATGTTTTAGTTTAGGTGGATTTGGGGGAGGGGTTGGGGTTATGTTCGACCCCTCACTGATTCCAAGGGATATTCCCGTCAGGTATTTTTCCGCTTGACGAAGGGTTATTGACGGAATATTTGAAAGCCGTCATCAAAATGCAAATTTTAGTTTATTTTCTTTTTTCCAGACTATCAGGTAAAATCATCTTTAATTTCCCCTCACGATGAATAAAATTATAGAAAAATATTTACGTACGCGTAAGTCGAACGAATGCTTGATTCGTTAATAATACAGGGCGATTAAAATGAAGCTGTCATACCAACAGATGGATACAATAAAGTTATTGAATAAAAATTATTTTAAAGAATGCAATAAGGTAGATGTTACTGTGGACAATATATTTATGTATATTTGGGTAAGTAACGTAACTAGTAATTATTTTTTGAATTATATCGAATTAGAATTTTCTATATAAATCAAAGTATTTAGTCTCGTAAGAGCGAAGTGATATTATTGATATTTATTTCAGTATCACAATATCGTCAGAGCTTGCTCTGTAGAAACTTTAAATGTTATACTAATTACGAAGTATGAAAATCTCTTTTATTGAAATATTTTCCTAGTAAACATGCATGTTTTATTTGCTAATAAAAACATGCATTAATTAAGTCTAAATATAATTTTATTCAGAACAACTTTTATTGCAAAACTACGCTACATTCTTGAATTTTGACAATGCGAATGAATGCGAATAAATATTGATTATGGTAAAGGTGAAAATAAAAATGAATTGAAATGTAAAAATGACTGTACCACTAATAATGAACGTAAAGTGCAATTCTTTCGATACTATTAAATACAAAACGATCATCTTGTTGTGAACCACGCAGTATTTAAGCTATGACAGTGCAAATCAAGATTGTTTGATTTAAGAAATAGTAAATTATCATGAAAAAAAAAATATAAAAATACGGAAAAGCGATTAGGCAGAAGTCGTAAATCAACAGATAAACGTTGAAATTATTTCAAATATATTGCGTGTCAAAATGAAAATATAAAAAAAAAATGTCTTGATGAAAAGACAGTCATGACGGGAATGATAAATATAAATTTTATAGTTATTTTTTTCATTATACAATAACCAAGAAACAAGTGCCACACATTCAACGCATGCATTCGGACCGTGCTGCTTTACGGTTGCGAGTCATGACACCTCACCAAGGAACAGGGTAACCGTATACTGTGGTTTGAAAACAGATGCTTGGGGCGAATACTAAGGGTACGGTGGTTTGATTTTGTCAGGAACTCGGAGGTAAGAGAGCGGACTTACAAATAAAAAAAGCTACCATGGACTTGGCTTGGACACATGCTGTGGATGCCCCAGGGGAGGCTGAGTCTTGCCTGTCTGTTCTACCAACCAGATGGATTCCGTCGTACTGGAACGCCGCTGATGACCATCCATAGGATGTATTCGGCGGAGCTACGGGACGCTGGGATGACCTGGGAGGAAGCGAGGAGACTGGCGGGGGACAGTGATGCTTGGAGGAACCACGTGATAGCCATATGCTTTTAATAGGGAGCGGATATGGTTTAAAAAAAATATTTTTTCCGATAAGAGCTTTCGGATGAATCACTATTCTCCACAAAAAACTTTTTCTCGAGTATTGCGTTTCGTAAATCTGTGGCGTCATGTGTTAGCTACAGTGTTAGTCAATTCGAGGCGAACAAAGTCCACGATTTCTCGGCTACGGCATCAGCTAAATTGTAATGTCACAATAATTATTCGTAATTAACAAAGTGGTGAAAGATGATTAGTGACGTCGCCGATGGTGAATAAAAATTTGTATTTCATTAGCTTTCGTGACTGAGCAGTGGCGTGGTGGTGACGGTGGGGTACGGAATCAAATTAAACTAACAATAAATTAGGGCACGTTTACAACCCTTTTAGTACGAGCAATGGTATGAATACCAATATGGTATATTATGCTAATTTTATGATCGCTAAACACGATTTCAACAATGTAGTTTCCAATTTTTACGATTCCTTATTTACGACGGGATTTATTTCGGAGACAGTGCAGATGTGCGCAACATTTTTCAACATTCTAGCCGACACGATAAACGAATTAAATCTAAATAATCACCAAAATCTATTTTACTGCAAAGTAACTCTTCTTATTTTCCTTGGATTCAGTGCCGTTTTCAATAATTGTGGAAGAACTTTCATTTAATGACTATTTTCAATCAAAAATGTTTCCTTAATGTGAGACAAGTTCTTATTTAAAGTTTTTTTTAAATATATCGTAATGTTATTTTACCAAGAATATAAAGTGGAGTTAGTTTATGTGGCGTCAAACTGAAATAAATTGAAAAAAATCAATCCGAATAAATGTCCGATTTGGGGATTCGAACTGTCAAAAAACCGTACTAATCGGCTACGACTACCGATCGAAAGTAACTGTGTATTGCGAACATTAATAACCACTGCCATATCTATATCCTGCGGAACTAGCCGTTTTGCCTTCCGAATGAAAACTGAACATTTATTTTTGTAATATGTCCGCTGCCAATATGAAGCATATTGACCAGTGCTCCGCAACCGGTGTAAAAAATGACAAAAAAATGAGCAGTGGAATTTAGAACCGGTCGGTTGCTAAGATCTTCGTTGGTATAATTCTCTTTGAAAGAAATATTATGTTGTTTTGACTTTAACCTTACCGTTTTCATGCTAAAAAAAATCCCTTCGAGTCACTTTGCGTTACCGTGTGGGTTTTGTCATATAAACGCATTTATAAAGCGAAATGACAATTGAAATTGTTCATAGCAGAACAGGCTCGACATGTGTTTCAGTGCCGTTTGAAACAAAACGGTTGCATACGGTACGGTCATGCATTTCGGATCGTAACTATGCTATACTAATTATTTTTAAACTATATTTAATACTATACTCTACTATAATGTTATCTTTTTCGATGGTAAAATTGATGATGTTTTCAAATTATGAATAATTATACAAAGAAAACGTAAACTATAGCGCATTTTTAATTATATGTAGAACTATATTATTTACAAACAGCAAAATTTACAGTTTTTTGTATGACCTGTTTCACAGATCGGTTTAAAGGGCCGAAGTAACGCATTGTTACACCATGAGTACGGAAGGGTTAAATGACATATTTGTATGGATGGTGTAACGGTATTGATGGTAATAAAAAAGGATTTGTCTCGTGTGTAGAATAAAAATCCCACGATAAAATTACACGTTTCTGCATATATTAGGAAGTAGTGATGGCGAAATATTTCCTAGTAGATTTACAAACAATGAACGAATGTATTAAAATAATACACATTGTCAAACTAAGAGCCTAAAATACGCATTTTTTTTGAAAAAATATCAATCCCGATTGTATCGCACAGAATGAAAACACGATACTATTACTGACAATAGAATGATTATTTTGAATTTGGCCAAACAAAAAAAAAATCGGCACTACTTTTATCCACTTAACTTATCTTAAATAGTTTTATATACTTTAAACATCCTATCCAATCCTGAACCCGTGGGCATTCGAGCACACGAATGGACTCGAACTGACAGACAGTAAACAGTGTCTAACGTTTATATAGAAGATACAAATACGACAAATATTATTTACGAGGTAAAATATTACACGTCTGAGAGCCACACTGATACCTGAGTTAACATTTCGAGAATCGCCTTAATCCTTATTTTGTAAACAACACATTATCAGAGTGGCGAATTGCCGCTTTCCAACTAATATTAGAATTACCAGTGATTTTACAATTTTAATAGCATTGTGGGTTTCGACGGGATACAATTCGACGAAAGGGTAAATATATACACAATCATTCCACGTTTAGTGACATCTGTTAGGTGTTTCAACGTATAGGATATAATAACGGAGAATTAGGAAGGTTTAGCTGCTCATTCAGAATTGGCAAGGAATTTAACTGGGCTCTATTGATTTCCAAAATTTCTTGATAAAATAATTTATGATCCCCCATGTTTTGATGCAACAGTTTAACCCCATCATCCGCATTAAACATATTAGTTGCTAGTTAATTTCTCTATCTCTGTTCCGTGTTCAGTAATAATACAATGTACTCGGCACCTGATGTACGATGAAAGACCACGTAAATTTAAATATGTAGTGATAACATGACGCTGCAGATTTACGAAACATTATGCTTGTCATCATTTATCAGCAATATAGACGAGGCTAATTGGCAAATCATATTTTATTTAACGCACTTTAAAATGCAGGCAGCGAAATCAAGCGGTGATCAATATACGACACGGATTCTGCATACGCTGGGATAAAGGTGAACGATCTGAAAAGGCAAGTCATGATGACTAAAGTAGAACACTGACAGTCGACGACAATTCATAAGAACAAAGATGGAAGACCGGATTCACTCTGTCAACGCCCCCCGAACTGGGATTATGAAATCGCCCGTCGACTGGAGACGTCTCCCCTGAAATGCATAATCGTTATCATTATCGTCATTCCATACCTACTGTTTAATCGCGTCACGCATTCAATATTGAGTTCATATTCATAAACATACAATGTTGAGAGCCACTGATTTATCACTAGACAGTGGAGTAAGTTGATTTAGAACCTGGATAACACCCTTACTGATAACAAGTGCAATGCATTGGAGCACGTTTACACAGGCTACGAGACGACACAGGGCGTGTCGGTGGACCATGTTCGAGACGACTGGGCGTCTCCGGACAATAACTTGGCGCTTGGATCCTGGCGTAGTGCCGCACTGCACCCCCCGAGGTGATGATTTTAAATCAACCAAGACGTCGCAGAAACAGTTCCGAGGTACCTATGCCTGAATAGAATTAGTCGAGACCAATTTGGCAGTGATTAAAACGCGCAGGGTCGACGACACCGCTGTGTTAGTTTTACGAGAGAAACTATTTATGATGTTGCGGACCGATGTGACAAGCAAGGCTATCTATCAATCATCAGTGTTTTATAAATTTAGAAAAAAATCCCTAACTGAAAGGTATAGGATGGAGAAGGGTTACAGGATGGAAATTCACGGCCTAAATCTGAATTAATCAATGTTATGTATTATGTTTAGGTTTGTAATATAATCATAAAACTTATTTGAACAGTGTTAATAGTAGTTTTTTTCTCATTTTTTGCATATGCTGGAGATTGTGAGTTATGATGTTATGCGTTATTCGATCACTGTATTATTTTTTACCATGTCCGCTCCCAACGTGGAGCATATGGCCTCCTAATGGAAGTATTTCAAAATAAGTTTTCTATGAGAACTGCTTGTTACTCAGTTGCGTAGAGTTTCAGGAGAGTAGGGATAGGGCTAGGACAGGACTAGTGGTTAGCTAATCGCTCTCGCTACGCCCCGTTTTTGAGGATCGGATGGAGCTTTAGACATCACAAACACTCAGACTACGAACAGAAATCCATAAATCGATTGAAAGATCAATTTATGACACATTGAATTTTACAATTGCGCCACGGAGCCGAATAATTATTAGTGAGAATAAATCTGTGTGCGAAAGTAAATGGGAGTTAATTCTTAAATTGGTACTTTTCAGGAAAGCCAAAACAAGATTTGCATTTGTATGAAATTTGATGAAAAATGTGATTTTTAAACATGAATTTTACCAATTAAGCAGCATTGATTCGACTGCTTTCTATATTATATGGAAGTATGTGTTTTAGTTATTTAAGAATATTTAACATATTTTTCTATTAACTCGATTTATCTGTCCTTTCCTTTCGCACACAGAAAGAGTAATTGAATTTTGAACAATTATAACAAAATATTAATAATCTAATCTTTAATATCAATCAGAGCAGTTGTCCATTTCCATTTTATTTTGAATGCGATACCTACGTTAAATTTTCAGATAGCTTCAATGTGGAGCACATGGACTCCTAATGGAGGTATCTCAACAAAAGTGTATGAGAACTGCTCGTTACTCAGGTTTCAATCTCTCTGTTTTGAAGAGAGTAGGAATAGATGAATATTGCTAGGACAGGACTAGAGGTTGTCTAATCGCTTTCGCTTCGCCCCGTTTTTTTGATCGGATCGGATGGGTGGGATGGAATTTTAAATATCACAAACACCCATGCCCACGAATAGAAATCCATAAATTTATTAAAAAAATAATTTATGAAACTGTTCGTACCGGAATATGACGATATTAAGAGCATTCCATACCTATTATGCGTCTCTATATGAAGATTGTAATTTCATTTTTAGAATCGCCTGTGTTTATGAATGTATTTTAAAATTTCGGTAACTCTAATATTATAATGAATTCTAAAATGATTGCCAGCCATCGAATGGTATCGAATGTTTTCTATGCAGACTGATGACTCATTTTTAATTCGGTTCGATTAAAAAATGCGCATAAAATACTGTTTCTACAAGTCGATTTGCAAGATATACACCTGTATGTCTGACATCAGCTTTCGATGCGAAGCGTGTAAAAGATAGGCAATACTCTTAATTATAAACTTTTAGATTCTAAAATAGGTACGTACCATATTAAGTTACGCTAAATGCAAATTAGTTTGCCAGTGCACGGTGTCCAAGAAAGTTGCAATGATTTATAATAATAATTAAAACGCGAACTTCTGCAAAGCTTGCACTATTACGCGATTATTCATTTCGACAGGGGGAGCGTGTCTCGTGATACTAAACCATCGATAAATTTACAGTAATATTTAGCGAGGATTTGTACTAAAAAGTTCAAGCGTACTGCGTCACACTGATCACTTGTTAATGTAGTCTTCTACAGAGCCAGACGTTGCGGATTTAACGAATTCAGTTTCTTACGCTCACACAGGAGAATTTTTTAGAGGCGGTCCACCCGACAAGAGATTTTGAAATTTGAAGAGGAACCTACAAAATTCTCGAGGCAGAGGGTGTTAAGAGCTTTGTAATATTGTCAAGTAAACAGTATCCACGAAAACGAGTCACATTCGATTACAGCAACAAAAGTCAATGTAAACTTAGCAAAACCACAATATTTTGACCACATTTGGGATATATAAAAATATTTTCAAATCCTAGAGGTGGTCCAGACTTACTGGAGGGCCACCATCCCCCCCTGTGTGGGCCCATGGTTTCTTGCCACTCGACTACGGTACCGGCATGCCAGATATGATTGTCAATTATAAATAGCATTGCCATCTATCATATATCACGGACGGAACTAGCTAAGATTATGTCAGATACAAAAAGAAATACCTGAAATAACGGCTTTTTACGAATTTTAGAGTTGTGGTCAACGGTATTTCTTTAATTACCGAAATTACGGCATGTTAAAAGGGTTTTTAAGCCCTGAATCATTCGTCAAGCTAATTACCGTAACACAACTAATTACACTTCAATTACTAGTGTTTCTAGGTGAAAATCACGAGGGAAATAAATTTATACATAAAGTATTCATTATTGTTATTGAAATCTGGAGGAATTGTGATGCGAGCTTTCGTCGATTTTGTAAAATAATTCATTATTACGAATACTATTCGAATATTTGTTCAAATATTCGAATAGTTAAAAAAGAGCCGAATATATTTGGATATTGAATATTAGAATATTCGAGTTGGAATCCCTAATCGTGATATTTAGAAAATGTGTAAAAAGAGAATCAGATGAATATAAATAAATTCATTTTATTAAATTTCGGTAAAACACAATATAACCTTTACCTTGCAATTTTCGACAATTACTAATTTAGTTTGTTTTGTGGAAATCGAAAAGGGATCCCCCATCAAATTTGAATAAAATTAATAATTGAGCGAAATGGGAGCTGAAATCTTTTCGTAATATATTAAATATATTAAAATCTAATCAAGCTAATAATAGCAATAATGACAATCGGCTATGATCGCTATCGCCCGAAAGTCGTGTTCCTTATACGGATCGTGTTATTATTCACCGATGTCACGTGATGCACGACGGTGATACAGGACGCGCGAAAGTACGGACGCGAAATAAATTTTATAACGTAGTCGCGCGCGAACGGTAGCCGTAGCCGGTTAGTACGGTTTAGGGATGGCGTTGACAGTAAATTTAAAAAAAATGAAATGCATGACGATTGGCGTCAGCTGTAACAGTAACAACAATAATAATAATTATTGAAAACAGTACTACTAGTAAAAACAATAATGAAAACAAAAACATTTTTTTTGAATTATTAAATAAAAAAAAAGACATTATTAATTTAAAAGGAAAAAATATTTAGTGAACAATACCCATAGTTTAGTGTTGAAAATATCCAGCTCTCTAGGCAGTGCATTAATCATCCGAACGGCTCTTGCAACTGGTGACTCGAATGACCGACGCGAAGAACAAGTTTTAAGAATAAAAATTGTCTGGATATGGTTTCGGCCACGTAGATAACAATTAGGAGCATGTAAATTAAAAGACATGAGAATTTCAGGATTATAAACTCGTCCCTGAAGAAGAAGAGAGATATGTTTTAGAATCGAAAACGATCTTCCTGCTTCAAGAGAGTGAAAAGATAGCATTCCTAAAAGAAATTTGGTTGGGTCGTACTCTTTTAGGGAACTATTAAAAGGAAAATATTTAAATTTTTTGAAATAGAAATATCGTAGAAATTTCTTATGAACTCGCTCCAATTTCTACTTGTTTCAATTTCAATTTCAACATTGACATAGATTGATATTTTTCATTGCAGATTCACATTTCCTAATCCCATACCCTTTCTGAAAACAAAAATTGGGCGTTTGAATTACTAGTTTTCATAGAGCGCTTTGTGTTGAAATGATTCGTACGGATTCTATATACTCTCAGATATCTCAAATTTATTATGAAATACTGGAAGCTTGGTTTAAAACAATTATTTATTAAAGCCGCTAATTATACAGAACGAGTAGACGCAAAACATAATTATATTTGTCATGTCAGGGTTTCTCAAACTTTTCTTGAGATGGAACACACTGCAAACACAAAAATTTTAACGGAACACTTTGTATATTTTATTGGTTATATAATATCAATATGAAGTAAAACATATTTGAATTTTTTGCAGCTGCATATAAAACCGTTACAAGTTTTTTGCGGAACACCTTTTCCCGTTCTGCTGAACACCAGTGTTTCACGGAGCACAGTTTGGGAAACCCTGTGTTATGTGATAGGCTCACTTTGAGTGATAGACTTACAACTAGTTCTTGTTGATATTGATATATACTTAGAAATATAACGGTTTGTTGCTTATCACTCCTACACTTAAACTATAATAAAAGGAAAGGAAGACCGTGCAACAAATAATAAGACTTCGTTGAATAGAGATTAAGAGTTGGCAAGGATTCTTTACCACTGTTTATAGTTTTTGTTATATTGAAGTTTTGAAAAGCACCCTTTGCGTGGCCGAAGCCACCCGGCGAGGAGAAAGGGTGGCAACCGTTTTGGCTCTAGACATTTGATTGTTGAAACCATTTATATGCAAATGACATCGAACCCGAATACTGCCAGTCCGCAAGGCAGCGGTAATAATAATTACAGGCGACAACACGAACCGATGAGCCACCGAGCTTCCCACTTCGGGGCGCCCCCGTTCGATTACCAGAGGGTGGTGGATTTTAATGCTAAGCTGACATCTGACACATCTAGCGTGAGATGTCTCGGAACGGGTACGAGTTCTTGAAGGCTTGGTAATATAATAAACGCGTAACGTCATGCGTAACCGCTAATCTCCTAAACTCAATAACGAAGTATTTTGGATTACGTTATTTTCAGATAAAATATAAAATTACGAGAATTAACTCGTTAGCGCCGGGGAACGTGGAATCCACACCGCGCAAATTTTTGTTGAGTGTCGGGGAACGCGTATTTCGCGTCCTTCGATATTGTCGACATTAATCGCTCTAAAACATTTTGTTACTTTTTTTATTGTCTTGACACTAATTGTTCACAAGCCATGCGTTAATGATGTACTCATTTCTTTACGGCCCCGCCGCTGCGTGTGTTTTGGTAATATTTACCACGGTGCGAATGTGTTAAGACACATATTTTTTTATTATATTTTTTATATTTTTGAAAGTCGCTAATTAATACTTTAAGTTTACGTTTCTCAAATGGTATTTTTTTTTTTTTTCCATGTCCGCTCCCAATGTGGAGCATATGGTCTCCTAATGGAGGTATCTTGACAGATTTTTTTCTACGAGAACTGCTTGTCACTCAGTTGCTCAACCTCTCTTTTCTTTTTCGAAGAGAGTAGGGATAGAAGGATAGGGCTATGACAGGACAAGTGGTTAGCTAATCGCTCTCGCTACGCCCCGCGAGGATGGAATGGATAGGAGGGAGGACTCAGACTACGAACAGAAATCCATAAATCGATTGAAAGATCAATATGAAAACCGTCCGCACCGGGAATTGAACCCGAGACATCCGTAACCGTAGCCAGCGACGAAACCAACTGCGCCACGGACGCCGACATTATTCACCGGTATTCAGAGAGGTAAAATTAATGGATCCATAAAGAAGTTTAAATAATACATATTAGCGATTTAGTTCCCAAGTGTAACAACTCAAACAGCATAGTTCTGAGATAATTAGGAAACAAGATTTTGGACAGGATTAATCTTCTGCTACACATTTCATTTTTGTAGATTTTAATGAAATTTTAGGATTATCTAATAAATATGTTTTAAATACATATTTTTTCCAATATTAATAATAGGAGTTTTAACAGGATTTTGGTATTTGTTACTCTTTGATTTAAAACAAATAATAACCACTGTCATTCTAAAATAACCACACACATTACCACCTGTTACATTTTGGAAATGGTGAATATCGGTATTCTAAGTATTTCCACAAACTTTCGCATTCGGCAGATAATTTGCCTAATTCATAAATTATTCAAAATTTTGCCCATTTAATGTAATCAGAAATTTTACACATTCGGCGTAACATATACAACAGACTGAAAAATACTGTTTATCTATCTTCGACATAAACAAGTCATACATACGGACATAGTAAACAAAGAAGCCAGTATATTGGTAGAATTGCAGTCCAGAAAAATCGCAGTAACTGAATTTAGATGACACAACAAACGTAAAGAAATGCTTGTGATGAAGAAGTTACGAACCAATTGAATTCATATTTAAAAGGATGGAAAGAAACAAGCCACCAAAAAAATATGTGGAAGCACTTACCTCTCTCATGTTTCTGCCAGGCCAAAGCTGCGCAAAGTAGAGCGAGGGTCTTTCCTGAACCAGTTGGACTCTCGAGAAGACAATTCTGTTCTTGTTTGATGCCTTTAATAATCTAAAAGAAGAATAGAAGATTAGTGAACTTCCTGAGTATTATTTAAGTATTTTGGCCTTGACATTGTGTATTGGGCATCGCTGGATGATGAGATTGATTTACTTTCGTATTTATTACGAAATATGGATTGTGACCCACTTTGGACTACATCTGCTCTTACGTTGATTCATCCATTTCTTATCTTGTGGGTTACTTGTAATTTTCCAATGATGTAATCCATATTGAAGATCTATCTTCAATGCCTGATTTATTTTAGTCAATTTAGAGAATTTCTGGTCCACGATGAAAAGTTATACAGAAGGAGAATAATAAAACTACTAAAGCGTTTAACTCATAACACAGTTTGGGACAGTGATAACAAGATACAAGTAACTAACCTCGTGCATCAGTGTCAGCTGTGATCCATACGGCTTACACGGAAATTCCACCTGTACCCCAGCAATATACCTCACATCTCCAGCTTTAGGCAATTCCACCTTCACTTCCGCTTTTAACACTTCTTTCTCCGGTTTCGAAAACTTTGAAAAGAGTCTTGCGAACTTCCTTGGCTCTTTTTTGACGGCACTTATTTTGGTAACGCAACTGGCTGTCTCACAATTACTGTCTAAGTTTTCTTTCTTTGGAGACATATCATCGTCTGATATAAAGATTGTTTCTTGTTGTAGACTTTCTTTGAGGTAATTTTCTAGTAAAATAGGACTTTTGCAATCTCTTTTAGCTAAATTTGCGCCAGTGAAATCAATTTCGTCTTCTGTCGTAATCAATATTGGACTGTCACGGTCTGGAGTGAGTTCCATTTTAGCACAGTTTTGGTGGACTCTGTTTTGTGATGACACCAAAATCGGACTGTTGCTCTCTCTAAACAGTGGGGGATCAGTGAATTTGTGATCAAGACTATCATCCGATTCGAGTAGAATCGGACTATCACAGTAATTATTGTCAACTGACATTATTTGATCATTTTGACAGAACTAAGGTTGCGATATCTGAAAAATAAGATATAAATACATGATTGTTAAATCTTAAAGATACGTTTCAATTTTAAATTGTGATGTTATCACGAAAAATTTAATTGTATTTTTTTATGGGTCTGACATATTAAGTTAGAGATGATCGATTGTTTCATTTAAAATGTCGTATGAAGAAAGCAAAACGATATGTAATGTAAGAACACAATGTAATAAATTTTATACTTCATATTAAAATTAATCTGCATCTACCTTTCTGCCTCTTAACCTCTTAACAGGAGATTAATTAAGAAGTTTTATCTGACATATTTCGTAATAATCTTTTGTCGAAGCCTAACCTATATCTTAACTCACTAAATTGAAATATATATCATAATTAGAATTCTTTCAATTTTTAGCAACTATCAACAATTACGTGGTACCTATTCGTGAAATTATCTACGTAAGATATAATGGACAATTAGTGTAATATGTTGTCGTGAGATCTTCGTCGAATAAATGAGTACCTACTTAAATCAAAATATTATTACGTAATAAGTCTTTTTGGTTTTCTACTCTCGATGTGCTCCGAGTATTAAGAATACATGTTATAAAAAATATTTAGTCAAGTTAATGTTTTTTTTTGTTATTTTAAGGATAGAATGAGTTGCCGAAGATCCACCAGCTGAGCCTATACACGGGACACTTTAATAATTGGGATTTATACGCGTCACCAGGATTGAGATTAATACGAATGGCATCAGGTGCAGGGCTAAGTAACTATGTTATGGGGTCGGCAGAATAGGACATCATAGATCAATAGTTCCTCTTATTTTTTGCACACTGTGTTAAGACTAGGGGTCGCCCATAAGTACTGTAACTAAATTTTGCAAAACTGTTGACCACCCCTCCCTTTTCTGCCAGTGTCATAAATATTTTCCTAGCACCACGTCTAAATTACCTGCGTTATATTTTTGACACCCCCCCCATAAAACATTTTTTTTTTAAATTTTCGTCAAATTATTTGAAATATTTGTTTCACCAAATTATTAAATTTTACTAGAATCTGTGACGAGAGAATGATGTGATGTTTATAAATTTAATATAATTTTGTATGTAATTAATTTTTAAAAATTAAATAAAATTTATTGTAAAAGCATCTACAAAAATATTTGATTTTCCTGGAGGGGGGGGGAGGGGAATTATTCACGACAAGAATTGGTTCAATTGTATTTGGTCAACCAAAGCTACCCAAGGTCACATATATCGATTTCTTTCTGCAAAACGTTTCATTTACAATTTAGTAATTAAATTTTGATTAATAATTTTAATAATATCAAATTAATCAAGTATATTATAAGTCAAAATGTTAAAAATCTTAAAATGGTTGATCTCAGTGAGAGGGGTGCCTGTGTTTGGGTTGGTTGACAAGAGCATTAAAAAGTACTAAATCTAATATTGACATAATATACTTTTAAAAGAATTTTCAAAACATTTATACTATCACGATTTGAACAATTATAATTGTTTATTATGATAGATGGTATTATCATAATGCGACACTGATGACAATCTCTTGCTTTCTCAGCAAAGGCACACTAGAAGATAGCTGCCCTACATGGAAACACATAACGGCAAGACATAAAAGGATTTCTGTGACAAAGTGACGAAAATGGATGTTATAAATCTGCGTTAGGACAAGATAAACTTCAACACAGTGTGAAGGAGCACTTTAATCTAGAATAAAAAACGTTTCATCCTCCCTTTTAACGTTGAAAAAGAGAAACAATAAAATGACTGGCCTAGATTCTTTCATGATTTTTAAGTTGGTACTCAATCTATACTAATACTTCAATTATTGTAAATAAGGGTAAAGGATTATGTTTGAATCATTTCATTATTGTATGACAGGAAATTGAGTTATTTACACAAATACACTCCCCTTGTTAAGACGTTGTTAAATTAACTAATTAATTGAAATTGAAATTATCTTTAAAAAAATTGATATCAAGAAATTATTCTATTAAGTGAAAAAGAAAAACTTATAAGTAGATTACGATGCATTATTTGCTCAACATTTGGTATTTTAGTGATATTTAAATGATACATTGTTTAATAATTGTATATCGATTGAGTAAAACAGATATTCAAAATCGATTTACTTTAAACTAGTGTTTTATCGGGCCCATGCTTCCATGGTCCACGTCGTTGGCTTCGGTGAAGGTGCTCATGATTTTGAATCTCAGTACGGACAGTTTCATAAATTAATTTATGGATTTACGTTCCAAAGCATGGATGTCTGCCCTATCCAATCCTAACAACAAGGAGTAGTAATAGCAATTACCTAACCACTATTCTTGTCCTTGCTCTATCTTTCTATCCTTGTTCTCTCTATAATAACTTCTGTTGAGATAAGCTCAGTTAGAAGTATACAATACTACACATTGGAAGCGGACACGGTTATAAAAAAAATGATATGCTAGGATGTTACAGTAAAGATCAATTTAATGAGAAATAAATATAAAAACTTGGAGATTTTACCGCAAGATGTCGCTGAATAAATATATTGTAATCTAATAACTGTCTTTCATAATTTAATGGTTCAATTAAAATTAATAAATAATAAATAAAACAGTGATTTTGTGGTGCAGAACAGTTGATAAGTTATAAATAAATGCATACTGTCAAAACCTGGAAGACAAACTTTATATTATAGAGTAAATAAATAAATTATGACAATGAGAGAAATTCTTACTGTCAAAATATTCCACTTGTAGTTGATATCCTTCACATTTGGAAATGATTGATAGTATTGAATATTAATGCTTTGTCTGCATTCAAATACAAAATGATTTCATCATCAAAGGATGTGTTAAGTGTCAAATTCACATTAAGTAGAGGGGGAGTCTTTATGGTAATCATCAATGCTTACAGATAGGTATTTTTTTAGACATACCCACCCGAAATGTGAAGCATTTTTCATTTTCAACCCACTTTTCTGAGGCAATTGAATCTACTACATCAAATAAAATATTGCCTCCTAACATACAAAACATGGAACAGCATTGTAAAATTTTTTAATCGTCAAAAAATAAATACCTAAGTAGTAGCATTTAATTCAATTTGGTTTGTTAAAAAATTTAATTGGTTTATAATTTCAGACTTTTAGTTGTGAAATTCAGTGATATGCAGAAGATTCCATTTCATCGAGTTTTATTTACCCTTTTAACATTTTTCTTAAATGCAGATACGTATTTAGTAAATTAAGTCAACAATATGACGTCCAAATGAAACTGAAATTACAATACAGCATTTAGGTTTAATGTTAGATGCTGTCAAATGTGAAGAAAACTCTTACATATTATTGACGTTTGATATTTTTTCAGCCATTAATTGTGTATAAGATAGTTTCAGGTTTCAGGAACAGTCAACGACTGCAACTCTTCCTAAACTGCCATTTATCTCAAATCCAACTTGACAGCCGCAGTTTATAAGATAATCAGGTCTTAGTTTACAGAATAACGAATGGCGGAAAACATTAAAACATCTTAATCAACTATGCTTACAAGATAATTAATACAAAAACTATTTAGGTAAGCAAGTCGTTCTCTATATGAGCAATTCTAAGACATTGTAAGAAACATATTGTGTGTTTTTGGTATGGATTTTGAATATTGGCAACATAGTACACACGGGCCTCGTAGAACACGGTCGTATGGTTCCACAAAAACGTCGTGTTATACGAGGTTTGAAGTTCATACCAAATTAGGGTATGCGTTCCAAAAAAATATCGAAGTTTGTTATTATCCTTATTTTTTTTTTAATTAACAATCGAAAAAATATACATTTACGTATGTATTGAAAAAATCTTTAACAACATATAATAGATCATTCATTCATCATCGTTATCACTAACAATTCTATATGTTCAACTCTTTTGCGGTTCGGTTTGAGATCAGTTGAGAGTTTTCATTATCGGAGGACTGTGATGTATTTTTAGATTTAGACTTTAAAAATTTTGTAATAAATGATTGTTTGCTTTTAGCGTATAAACCTTTATATATTTTGTGATAAGGTGACAAGATCTGTTTTAATTCCCTCTTGAACTTCAAACATCTTTCCATTATAGGATCATTTTCTATAAAAAAATGCTGATACCGTGTTATATAAAGCGTGTTGTACAAAAAAATGTCACAATTCATCAACCGTGTTATGTCAAAACAGTGTTATATAAGGCACAAGGACGGAAATGTATTAGTAATAAATAAAATATTCGTTAAAAAATAATGATGGAAAGGTACCAATATCTTGAATTTGGTATTGTATAATAATAAGAGCAGTGAATATATGTAAACAAATTTCAAAGCTAAACTCGAACCAGTACTAACATGGACGCAATTCAACATTGTCACTGTCCTGTAGTAGAATGACAGAAGGCACATAACTAATAGAAGAAACGTATAAATATAAACATTTCAGTTACATTAAAATAATTCAAACATGTTGACAACGATTATTTAATACTATTAAACATGGACAATATAAGAAAGTTACTAATAAAAAATACCATAACGTCCGCTGCTGTCAAATAAAAAAACTCTATATGGATAGCGTTGTTTGGTATATTCAAAAAGAGAACACTGATTTTTGTATACTAAGATTGCCAATAAACAAAAAAAACCATTTCAAGTTTTTATTTCAAGTAAGTATTAGGTAGTGAAATATTTTCATAATGTGTGTTTTACATAGTTGAAATAATGAAGTTATATCATTTACTGTAAAATTTAATCGGAATCAAAGCGACAGCGTGAAGATATTGCGTTTGTTTTGATATAAATAAGTTAGGTTATATTTACGTTTGCCAGCAGTATCGAAACCAGTAAAATAATCTCAGTAGTTGTTTTTAATTCTCCGACCAGTTAAGTGTTGTGAGTTTATTCTACTTTATATAAAATACATCAAAAACTTAGTACACAATAAGATAATATCACTATCCACGCAATAACTATGTAACTGACGTTTGGTAACTGAGTATTATTTGCCGCTGTTTTAAAGTTGACAGTTGACACGTGTGTTGCTATAACGAAATAGTAATAATTATTTTTTCTTATTTTTTGATACTGTATCTCATTCAAATGTGTGCGAATATTGTAGTCACCATATTGTTCAAATCCATACCACTTCAAACAATGCCATATTCTATATTATATAATATATATATATTAGAGCAGTGATGTGCTGCTATGGGTTCGCACCACCTCTGTCGAGCTGGTTGCTAAAATAATATTGATTCGGAGCACTGGTTCTTAAAATACGGTTTTTTTTTTCATTATCGTAATTCCGAGACCGATTTTTTACATGATCACAATACTTGTTCCGATATGGATAAAGTAAAAACTTTCGGCCGTTAATATTAGAATTCTAAGTAAAATTATGAAATTCAACATAAATGTAAACGATTTCAGAGATTATATCAACAATATTTTAAGAGATAATCGAGATAAACTCTCTGAAACGGTTAGAAAAGCTAAAAGTATTATTTATACAATTACAATAAGTTCTACAGAGGCGGAACGAGAATTTTCGTTAATGAGTAGTATTTATTCAGAAAAAGGGCAAATTTAAGTGTCCGACAGATGATAGACGAATAAGACCCCTAACGGTTAAATTTTAGAATGAAAATCAGAACACTATTTGGAATGAATTTATGTAATGTAAATAAATAAATAGTTTTGTATTGCATGATTTATTTTTTTAAATTTTAAATTTTTTTCTTTTAATATGAAAAAAAAAAATGTATAAATGTAAAAAAAAATTTACCAAGGTGCGAGTAGGTTGATAGAATTTAACAGCACATCACTGTATTAGAGGTAAAATTTTATGTCATACCACATATTTATTACATATTTATTTGGTTTCACGCAAAGTTTACTACGAAACGTTATATAATAAGCCAGCATAAAAATACTAAAAATGGGTTTTTTTGAAATTTATATTAATTTTACAATTAATATAAATATGTAATTTACACATCTACACCTAAATAAATAGCTTATTATATGTAAAAAAGAGAGGTTGAGCAACTGAGTAACAAACAGTTTTCATAGAAAAAATTCTATTGAAATACCTCCATTAGGAGACCATATGCTCCACGTTGGGAGCGGACATGGAAAATATATATTTAACGCACAGAAAAAGGTATTTGGATTCAAATGAAATTTTTAAATCTTTTCAATTGACTGCATTGTACAATCATTTTTCATTATTGTTATTCAGAGTGTTGGTATTTGTTAAGCCAATCCTTTTATTCTTTTAATTAGTTTAACTAGTTATAGAGCGCAATATGATCCTGCAAACTTTTTCAAATACTTTTCTTTTTATGAAAATATTTCTCGACAAATATGACGGTCATTCGAATGAATGCAAATCCTTTTTAAGAACTAGCGTTTTTAAAAAACTGTGCGGGAATAATTTTGCCCTGACTACGTAGATATACACCCGATTCTCTTTTTTTTTGCACGTTCTAAGAAAACGAGCCAATTTTTTTTTTAAAAGTCTTTGCATATATTTAGATGCAGGTGTTTATGACTCCTGCATGACTTGTTATGATTTTGACTCATTCGTATTGCTCTTCTATGTCTCGATTTTACTCCCTCTCTGGTTTTAATCTTGTAATGTCTGTTTACCGAATTTAGTAAATGAATTTCTCTCCAATAGTGTTTTTCTTGACATGTTACGAATTGTTTACAGTTTCTTAGTGCAGTCTTTTTTCCTTGGTAATGTTATTATTCATTCAATTTATCATTCCAGAAATTTAAATATTTTGAAGGATTTAAGTACATAGTCGACAAAAAAAATCCTAAAACTGTTTTAATTTTGGGATTCGACAATTTTTATATAATATTCATCAGAAGGATTTGACTACATTTGAAAAAAATATCTATATGAGGATATGTTAAATCTTTGATAAAGGTTTTACTCACCTACTGCATCATTTAAATTTTACAGATTAAAGGTTTTTAATGAAATATGTGGATTTGACTGCTTTTGATATGGAAAATGTTTCACTGGCTATGGAATAAACATGGATTTCTTCAAGTTTGTTATTACTTTTGGAAATTGTGTACCAATGTTTTATACGTTGTATTTAGTTTGCTTAAAAAAAGCCAAATATTGAGTTGACCATTTTTGATTACAATCACAATTCTGTGAGAGGAATAGATTAGTTAATATGTCTATAAAAACGCTTTCAATATGATTTTATTTCCCCCTTGTACCATCTATCATTTCCGCACAAGTATTTGCAACGTTGAGAGAAGAACCAAAACGACACATCGACTTATGTTCCCAATAAAATAAAATAATGGGGTTATGCCAGCTTTATTTTCATTGCAAGAAGATAGCTTGTATGATACCCAGATAAACCCGATGAGGCAAAGGCGCCCACTCTCCCCAATTCCACTGATACAATAAAATGAATTAATCCACCCCTCTTGTTCTGCGTTAAACGAGTGCGGGGGACATACGGGGTATATTGTAGTAGAGGAGACTGCGAAGGAAAATGGTACATCTTTAGAATTCATAGAGGTAGAGATGTTATTTAATAAAAATAATATTTAGAATTGAAAAAATAAATTCAGTAGGTTTTTACATATTCAATTTTAACAACGTAGAAAATGAAATATATAGTTTAAGAATGATAAATCTATAATTTATTTATGTTTAATTTTTTCATAAAATATTAGGTACATACCTAATTTAATTGATTTGCCTACATTAAGCGTAAGGAATAATTCTGGTTTAAATTGTGGTAAGATCAATAATTTGACGGTGTTTTGGCGAATTGATGTAACCCTCAAAATTGAAATTGTTCAGGAGAGAGTAAAAACTGTTTTTATCGAACACATTATATGGTGAGTTGCGTTATGAACCTCTGAAAAGTACTCCTGTATATTGTCAAGTTTGAAGATACGGGATTATGTGTGGGAGTGTCCGTATAATAGTGGTTTACAATGTAAAATGACGTTTCCCTTCCAAAAAGTGGTCAATTTATTTTTCTAATTTATATTGTTTGGCCGAGACCTTCTCTGGTGTCTTTAAAATGAGACCCAATCATTTTCGTATTTTTTGATATTTACATCAATTGGTCAAAACACATTCGATATGATTGAAGACGTTGGCATTTATGAAATGGTGTCTGTCATATCTTTTCTTTTCGAGTTGATCGCGAGTGAATTTGTTTGCGAGTTATTTGGTTTTCAGTAAAATGCACCGATCAGGCTTCACTCTTGATGTGATCAGTCAGTTGTGACAAAATAATAACCTCATTCTCGCCTTCAACTTAGGCGATGAGAGTGCGGTGACTTCTTCGTATATTTTCATCTCTGCTGTAACTGAACCGTGTCTCATCTTCTTTTGCCATGTCCGTTCCCTATTCGGAGAATATGGTCACCAAATGGCGATTTCAGGTTTCTCAATCCTTCACCAATATATCCCATCGTATTTGTTTCCTTTGAAGTCATGCCGGTGTCTCGTAACTCTGCCAAGTACATCTTTAGGAATATATTTCCAATTGTTCAATGCGTGACGCAATGAAACTGTATATTTAGAATGTGACACGCCCTGGTTTTTGTTTGTTAAGCTTAAGTTTTAAAAAGATCCAGTAGTGCTCTCGAACTGCCTCAATGACAATGATTCTTGGTATTCGAACCGATTTATGGTCGATAAAAATAAATCGGTTGCCGACCGACCGACGAGCTAAGTTGAAATTAAAAAAACAGGTGGTTGTTAATAGCCTTGGCTGCCTGACGACAGTTGACAAAAAGGAGAAGGCCTACATTGTTTGAAGTTGTAATTTTCGTTCTGCAGGTGACGAGAAGCCGGCGACCGACGAAGATTTCGTCAGTTGCGGTGACGTTTTGCCCATTGTCTTTTCTTTGAATTTTATTTAATGTTTAACTTAAAATCGTTTGTTGTGTCAATTGTATTGTAACTTCAATGTAAATTTATGTGTTAAGTAAACTTAAATGTAGACTCAATTTCATATTGTACTGGTAATTTGTGTGTATTAAACCACAGCATCTTCAATAAAAAAAAGAGATTAACCTTACCAAAGTCGTGTTTTGATTGAGATCCTATACATCTTGAATGGTGATAACCAAGCATTCTCTCCTCTTCGACCGGGCATTCTCAAATGACGACGATGATAATGTTGATTATGCAGTTCAGGGGAGACTTTTCCAGTTCGACGGGTGACGACACGATGAATCCAGTCTTTTCTTCTTTGTTCATATATAATATCGTCAGCTAACTTGCCTTTTCAGAGACTCCACCTTTATCACAACGTATGCAGAATCCGCATCGTATATCGGTCACTGCTTGATTTCGCTGACTGAATTTTCAGTTTCAATTAGCCTCGTCTGTATTGCTGGCTTGACACAAATAATGTATCGTAAATCTACAGCGTCCATATCCAATGAATTATTGCTAGTCATCTAGCGACCTGGACGACTGAGCCATCTAAGGTTACCACAGCTCATTCCCACTGCAGTATTTTAATTTTGGACGTTATAAGAGGTGTCTTAGTAAGCTATTTTATCTCAGAATTCCTGACGAAATAAAACCATTGCAGGTACCCCTAGTATTCAACGAAACACGTTTAATTTGAACTTTCATGAGTGATATGATTCGTAACCATAAAGCAGCACCGAGGGAAACGTATGGATTAAATCGTTTATCCACTTGATTAAAATAACACTTGGTATAAAATTCTTGGTCAAAAAAATAATTGGTGTGTTTAATTAATTGTCTACCCATTAGTTGTACAGCTCTCGCCGGCAATGGGCGAAAAGAGAATACCCGTTGTTCTCTGGCCATAAATAATGCCTTAACGACCAAAAACCTCCGCCCTCTCTCCCGCAATTTCTCTATGCCCGATTCCGAATGACACGCGCGGACAACTTCACGACGGTCGGGCCAACTGACGCGAGCGACAACTGGCAACACTGAAACACTTTCTTACGCGCCAAAAATTTCACTGTCGCTTGCACTCGGGTCACCCGGGAAAACAAATTATTTATTTTGATTAAATCATTCGCTCATTGTCATTGTATATTAACGATATGAAGCCCAAAACGACAAAGTGACTAATATTTTAGTGAATATTTTCAAAACTATTTCAACTTAAATATAAAATAAAATTTACAACTTTGCCATCACAAATTTCAGACTGAAGATTATTTTCAAATATTGACAACCAGTGAAATAGCGAAGCTATTTTTTAGCTTTATCGACTGAATCCATCGGTTGCAAGTTGATTTACCTTTTTTTATCTATTTCCGCTCCTAATGTTGAACATATGGACTCCTAATGAAGCATCTCAATAGAAGTTGGGAATCTAGAGCCTATTGTAGGTTTAAGTAAACATAAGAAATCTGAAAAAGGGCAAGGAAATAAAATTGAAGCTGCGAAAAGAATAATAGTTAGCTAATCGCACTCTTTAAGGTTCGATTTCAGATTTTTATAAAAGAAAGGGGGCTGCGGAATGACAGCATCACAGTTAACTATTGGAAAAAAATCATCAATCGATTGGGGATTCCAACCCTCGATTGCGTAATCAAATGGGAAGAGTATTGACCACTCAGCTACGCGGCTTAATTCTTACACTGTGTCTGAGTTCCAGGAGTTCTTTCACAAGAGTTTGGAAATACAATTGGTGGAGCTATAATTTCACTGGTCCTATAGTCGAGTGGTCAACGTTCTTTAGCGTTTTCCCTCTTCAGTTGCGGTATTCATAGGATCGAATTTCCGTACGGACATTTTCATGAATTGATTTTTCATTCGGTTTATGAATTTAGGAACAAAAACATGGATGCTTGTGATGTTTGCAATATCTAAAACGGGGCTTAGCGAGAGCGATTAGTTAACTGTTCATCTTACTTTTGGAGTGTCTGTGTGAATAAATAACAACAAGTTCTCGTAAGACAACATTTAAAAAAATCACCTAAGCCAAATAATTTGTTGAAGTTGAAAAATGTTTCCTTGACGTAATGTGATGTAATTTAAGACATCGACTGAGGCTGCTTGATGGAATTTCAATATCAAATTTGGATTATTGAAATTTTGTACACTTCCATGTATTTTGTCACTAACGAGCCGGGTTTCACCTTTCGGCATCTTCAGGCATTCGAGCACATGAATGGACTCGAACTGTCAGTTCGAGTCCAACCCGGGTCGTTAGTGACAAAATACATGGAAGTGTACAAAATCTCAATAATCCAAATTTGGTAATGTGATGTGTTTATTCCAACTATAAAATGCTCCCTATTCCACGAATTCATTCTGACAGTGCTGTTTTACGGTTGCGAGTCTTACGGCTCACTAAAGCACAGGGTACCGGCAAACAGTACTTCAGAAATAGATGCTTGCGGAGAATGCTTTGACTTTGTCAGCAGCTCGGGGGTAAGAGAGAGGATGGACCATCCTCTTATTACATGAAAAATAAAAAAAAACATGTGCTGCGGATGCCCCAGGGAGCTTGAATCCTGCCAGCCTCTTTTACCAATCGCACAGGTTCCATGATAGGATGTACTCGGTGAAGTTACGGGACGCTGGAATGACCTTGGAGGAAGCAAAAAGACTGGCTGAGGACAGAGAATCTTAGAGGTGCCGTGTGCTCAGAGTAGGGAAAAGGTATGGTTAAGAATATTAACAGGAGGCAATTTAGTAACTCCACAAGGAGTATAATACCCTTTCTCTGAAATTCAGCTATTAATGTATTGTTATCTTACTTCAATCTCTGTTAAAAGACTTTTGTTACACATTTTATAATCAAGCTACTGAACTTTCGATTATTAGCTACCAAACTCGTTGAGCTGGCCGTTTTTTCTTACCTAGAAACCCTGCGAATTATTGTCTTTGGCCGTTTGAATTCCCGCCAAATTTCAATCGATTACCCCTCGACCCGTTCGAGTAATGACCGACCAGTATTTACCTTTGTGCTTACGCGTGTCTTTATATTTAACTTTATTCTCCATCATCTTCTTTTTCCTCAATAAAAAACCCGAGGATAAAAGAAAAAAACCTCCGCCTGAGCTTATGTGAGGATGCGGGCAGAATACTTATCTCAACGAAACATACACGGTAGAACTTTTTGACGGTATTTTAAGTCTTAACATGTCGATGGCCCAGTTCCATAGGACGTTAAGGAGTTAAGTTAGCCATTATACTCAAACACCGCTATTCTAAAGTTGTACAAAAGTACAGGTTGTAAAATTCACAGATTGAGCAAAATTAAATAATTTCTCAGTTTATATATACAAACATATCGAAATATCGTATTGTGGAAATATATTTTTGTGAATCGTGGCGTTCCATAAAGGTCGTTACCTTTAATCCTAAAACTATAAACTATCGACCACCTATTTGAATAAAAAAGTAATACAAATAATAAGCCATCACTTTTAACGAGTCAGCTTAAATGAATCAAAACTTTGTGGGAATACACGACGTTGCTTATCGGTAAAATGTTGATATTTCAAGTATTTGGCCAGCGTAGACGTCGTGTCATCATTTCACACAATAGCAGTTATGAAGAGTGATATTAGTGAGTGGAAAGACACGTAAAAGGGCTTTAGATTCGTCGAATGCCAAATTTAGAAAATGCGATACAGCGAGAGAAAAATATAGAAAAGGAATCATTAGTCTTTCGCCAACTTTTGGAAGCACATATTCCTAAAACTTTGATCGGTCATATCTCAAAACTACCAATTTCAAGTTGTATTACAACGGAGCTAGGAAATCGATGTAATCAAAGTTGATACCAAATTTACTATAGGATTAAACTATTTTTATGAAAGTGAATATGATCTAAAAAAAAGTGCATTTAATTGTAAGCATATCAAAAATATTTACTGAAGACTTATCTTGAAGGGAAACAAAGCGAATGACTTATCTTGAAGGGAAGCGAAGCGGTGACAGGGTAAATATGATTCACGGAGAATAAGAATGAATGCATAATTTTTCAATATTTCAAGTGGGTTCATAATTATGGGACGAAAGAAAAAGCGAATGGTCATAAATGTTGCATAGACCTCTTTGTGGAACAGATCCCGAAATAGTCCTGCAATACTATGCCATTATATATCTTTATTCGTCCACGCAGGACTACACGCTTCATATCCTTTTATCAATAACACTAATTTTGTCCACTGTCTCCTGCAAAAGAGGGGACAGAAAACAAGTTTTGCACGCGCAAACGGACGTAACTTTTTATCCTAATGCCATATTACATATTAAACCTACTCTTTATTACGTCACATTTGGGAATCGCATCAATCGCAATGTAGATAATTGACTCTGCGTGTACAATGTGCTTTTTTTTTGTCAACATATCCGCTTCCAGTGTGGAGCATGTGGACTCTTAATGGAGTTTATTAACATAATTAAGGATTACTGTTAAGGTGTTAACTGTCAATTCTTGGTGGAAAGACATTATATTTTAAAAATAAAACACAATTCATTTGTACTACTTCCACATATTTATAATGATCAGGACCGGTTTCGCTCATCACGAGCATTATCAACTGATGAACTGGTGAACTGATGATCAGTTGATATGCTCGTGATGAGCGAAACCGGTCCTGATCATTATAAATATGTGGAAGTAGTACAAATGAATTATGTTTTATTTTTTAAAATATAATTAAGGATTACTAAATATACCTCAATCCGGAAAGTCTGGGACTCACGGTTGTACTCGGTCAGAGCCAAGTGCCACTTATTCAACGGATGCATTCTGACGGTGATGATTTACGGTTGCGAGTCATGGCACCTCATCAAGGCACAGGGTAACCGTATACTAAGATTTGAAAACATAGCTTGGACTCTTCTGCCAACTAGATGGATTCCGTCGCCCTAGAAGGCCGCTGACGACCATCCATAGGATGTATTCGGCGGAGCTACGGGACGCTGGGATGACCTGGGAGGAAGCGATGAGACTGGCGGGGGACAGAGAAGCTTGGAGGAACCGCGTGGTGGCCGTATGCTCCGAAAAGGAAGCGGGTATGGTTAAAATATATACAGTCATCGTTCTGTAAAAAAACCAGGGCTGCGGAGTTGTAAAAAACGAGTGACCCCGACTACTTTTCCTATAAAGTACATTTTTGCGTGTATGAAATCTTCTACTCCTGCAATATATATATGTATATTATATGTGTAATATGAAAAATTCGTCTGTTTGCCGGATTGATTGGTTGGTGTTTAATTTGAAGACCAATTACCCATAAATAGGAAAGGTAGGAAAAAACTCCTGACAAAATTAGGCTTTTTTTAGTCGTAATCTTAGTTGAAGTTGGAGTCAAGTTGTTGGTCAATGTCAGAATTGTAGATGGAGTCACGTTTTTTGTGGAAGACTCTACACCCCTGAAAAAAACGCTATGTTAATAACACTAATGTTTACTAAATCGATACTGCGTAATTGAGCCATATCAAATGCATTTTTTGTAGCCATGTCCGCTCCCAATGTGAAGTATATAGACTCCTAATGGCCTAGAAAAAAGTTATCTACGATAACTATATGTTACTCAGTCGTTCAGAGAGTAAAGACTTAAGGATAAGACAAGTGCTACGCCGTATCTATAAGGAACAAATGAGTGAGAGAGAGTTTAGATATTACAGATGTCTTCAAACACAAATCTATAAATCGATTGAAGAATAAATTTGTGAACGGTCCGTTATAGATGTCTTTTAATACATGTTGGCTTTACAATTCACTTTAACGTGGATTGGTGCGTATGCAACCACTTTAATACCATACAAACTATCCATTATTCAGTTGTTTGACGCTAGCTCGATGTATACAATGTAATATTTTATCGGGGAACCCCGCGGCGTGAAAAACACAATACTTACAATGAAGTGTGACTCAGCGTCGTTGTCAAAAACGGCGCCGCATTTTGGCGCCAATTTCCAACGGAAAATGGCGTCGAAATTATTCCACTCGTATAAATTTAATCGTATCTCGATATATTCATCGTATTGTGCCATCCTATATCGAGATCGCCCGCCCAAAAGGGCGACAACGTCATTTGAATGAGATTGGGTTATTTGGAGCGTATGATTTTTTTATACGTCGATTTCAGTTAGACAAATGGTTTCCGCAACATTTTCCCGCTAAACACTGTGAGAAACAGCATCTGAGAGATAAATCTTGCTTTTCTCACATGTCCTTTGTAAATCACCGGAAAAAATATTCCACATTCATTTAATCACTACCATCGATTTGGGTAAGTTTCCCCATCGGTCTAAGATTGACCCACTACATGGAAAAAGATGCTGTTAACCATGCCGGGACTTGAACCCAGACCCATATGGATCTCTTATCACATCCATGCTTTTTAAGACAATTTCATAAATCGATTAAGAAAATGTATGAAATTCTCCGTACGAGGAATCGAGTCCAGTAGACTCATCATCTAAAAAGGACGGATGCCCAAGTATGTTGATCATTTCAGTCGCTGAGTCGCTAAGCACGCTTCCGAAGGTTTTTAGAGTTTTGAGTAAATCACGAAAAACTGTTATCTGCGGTATGATAGTTTTAAGTTATTTTGTGTCTTCCGGTGTATAAGGAAAATTAAAATACTCTTACACTGTCGATTTTTTGGAGCGAGTCGGCAGTGTAAAACGGGGATCGACATCATATAAAAACGACATTTTTAAGTTTGGAAATTTTAGATTAGCAACTGGACAAATTGATAGATCTATCGATAGAGCACATACGTACATTAAAAACTTATTTTATTGAAAAATCGCCAGGAGCGTGTTTAGCGACTCAGCGACTCATTTGGCTGTAGGATCAGCATAATAAACAAAATATTACATAGTAATGTTTTACTTTATTTATGATACAAGCGAGTGGCGAGTAGCGAGGCGTCGCATGGCTTCGACAATAATTTACAATGTCAGGGAACGACGGGGCGCTTGTATTGCAGACGTTGCGCGACAATAAATGGCCCGTGAAATGATCGCTAATGCCTGGTCACTGCCGCATTTACTATGTGTATTTTGCGTGCCTACTACTTTTTTTGACATCGCAATTGCTAGTGTAGAATATTATAATCAAGGAAAGATTGGATGTCGGAAAATAGTGCAAGTTTTTTCAATTAATCGGATAACTCATTATTTTTTGCAATATTTTTTATGTTAATCAGTTCAACTGATTAATCGATAAAATGAAAAGTTGATAATGCTCGTGATGAGCGAAATCTGTGCTGATCATTATAAAAATGTCAAGCTTTTTCAATTAATCGGATAACTGATTAACGTTAGCAATATTGTTTATGATAATCAGTTTAACTCATTAATCGACAAAAGAAAATCAGTTAATAATGTTTTTAATGAGCGAAATCTATCAAAAAATGTATTTTATTTTTAAAATATAATCCTTTTCCACCAATAATTGACAGTTGACTCCTTAAAAGTGATTAGAAAAAGAAAAAAAAAAACAAAATTTGTTAAATAAAAGCACAACGTTGTTGGTAAAAATTGTCATCATCTGTGGTATATTGGTAAGAGCGTTACCATAGCGATCGTATGGGTCTGGGTGCATGTCCTGGCAGGCTTAATATTGAAGTTAGATTTGAGTATTTGTGATTTTTTTCACCTCAAAAAAGCAAAAGGCATTCACTGTTCATTGTATTGATATGATGTACAAAAGAGCTGTTAAAATCGCTTTACACCAGTTGTTGAAATAAATTCGGTCAATGGTGGCATTGAGTTGAAATATGGTATAAATTTTTGATTCTGTTAAGAATGTATTTTTAAGGTAAATTGACTTTTATTCAAAAAGGGTCGCGAATTAGCCCTTACGTATTCATGGTGTAACAATGAGTTACTTCGGCCTTTAAACCTTTATATCTTTATATTATCTGTGAAATCGGTAGTACAAAAACATGAAAATTTTGCTATTTGTGAATAATATATTTCCACAAATAATTTAAAATATAGTATAGTTTACGTCTTCTTTGGATAATTAATCATAGTTTGAAAACCACGTCAATTTTATATATATTATATGTATATTGTAGTATTAATTATGGTATAGTTACAATTAGTATAGTATAATAACAGTGCGAGATGCATGACCGTTAAAACGGCACCAAGACACGTCTTTTTGTTCTGCTATAAAGATTTAGAATCTGGCGTCTTTCGATAATTTATCATAGTTTCATATGTATTTTAGATTTACACACAAAATATGACGTAAAATAATCACTTAATACTACATAAAACCATATTTCACGTTTTGAAACTGTCATTTCGCTTTATAAATTCGTTTATATGACAATACCCACATGGTAACGAAATGTGACTGCATGATATTCAAAGGGATTTTTTAGCATCAAAACTGGAAGATTAAGTTTCAGAGCCAGTGAATAAGTCACACTATTTATTTTCGTTGGGTGAGAGGGAACTTTTGGTATGTCCAAAAGAAATGAAAGTCACGCCACTGAAGATTCATTTTTAAAATCATCATGCTGTTAGAGGAGTATATTAGACACTGCGTGTTACCCGCAAAGCCTTTGCATTATAAATTTAATGCCTTTTTTGACTAAGATCTTTCATAATAGTGAGTTAACTAGCTAGTCGGTTTGACGAGCGGTGACAGTTTCGTGGGTGCTGATAGAACTCTGTTAGAACCTAATCATTTTAAGCCGTACCTACCTTTAAGGACTTTTTACCAGAGGTGAGAACTTTCAAAATATATCAATAATTAAAATGAATTATGTTGTGAATAATTTGATAAATCAAAACAAACAGGTTTTGAATTAATCTGATAAATATTTCAATACGCTTTTACTGATTGGAGCTTCAATGTCAATTTTGAATCGTTTTAATTTTTGTACACTTCCATAAGTTTTGTTACTAACAACCCTGGTTTCGCCTTTCGGATATTCAGGCATTGAAACGTACTGATGAACTCGAACTGACAGTTAGTAAATAGTACGTCTTTTTGAGGGGCATGTTACTTTCGTTCGCTGTTGACAATCCTTTTTTATGTCTCATTTTTTTTACTAACTAAAATAATGTGTTGTATAAATATTGAATGTGTAGGGTGTAGGGTTTTTGTACTGGCGCCGAGAATGACCTAACGTATTTTGACATAACAATACCATTTTTTTGATCTGTCAATACATTATATCGATCGTCCAGTTCATTAATCAGCATCTGCAAATAAGCCAAATTGAAATAAACGGAGAAGCGATATTCAAATTGAATTAATCAAAAATACTATTGAACCCGAGTTTTTTTTAAATATTTTGTAAACAGGTGTTTAAAAATTAGGTACTTAACAGAGAGGTATGAGATTATAGTCAGTAGAATGATATTTAGAAATGCGTCGAAGGATATTTAGAAATTTTAATATTTCTGTATTTAAGAAATGTCGCAAATGCTATCAAATACCAAGTAAATCAGTATTTCTATTATCTTCCAACATTGTGACTGTGTACACGAAGAAACAAAAAAGTGGTTTTTCTCTAGTTTATCCATTTTGGATATGGCTACTTTTGAAAAGTAACGACAAAAAAACATTTTGTTCAATTCTTTAGAAGGCTATCTGTTTTAGCATTTTTGGTGGCATCTTGAATTATCTGAGTACTGAATCAGACAGAGCTTAAAAATTTACATTTTACTTCATATATAACTGAAATTTATTCTTTTTGAGTTGTCTCACGAATGAACTGAATGATTTATTAGAACACCTTGGATTTTAAAATCACTTTTTTTATGCTGGAGTCGGAGTCGCAGTCATGTTTTAACGACTCCACAGCTCAGCTTCTTTCTTATCTATATATATAAAAATGAATGTCTGTTTGTTGGTTTGTTGGTTTGTCCGGATCTTATAGGTTCCTAAACTACTCAACCGATCGCGACGAAACTTTCAGGAAGGACTTATTGTGATCATGCCGGGAAATCTAAATATATAAAAATGAATGTCTGTTTGTTGGTTTGTCCGGATCTTATAGGCTCCTAAACTACTCAACCGATCGCGACGAAACTTTCAGGAAGGACTTATTGTGATCATGCCGGGAAATATTATATAAAATAAATGTCTGTTTGTCCTTTACGCGTACCTTTACCATTCATACGATTTCGATGAAACTTCGGTGAGTTGTTGTGCACACACCCGTGAAGAGTTCTGAAGAAAAAAAATTGAAAATCTAAAATTGAAAAAAAGAATCAAATACGTACATACAGCAACATCTAGGAAAAACCTTCTGATTTATTCGTGTACGCACCAGACGAAAAACAAAAATATTGCGTTATAACAAGTGTAATATTGAAACTCGGGTTCGGGTCGGGCCAGACCTGAAGATGATGGGCTCGAACCGGGTAAGTCTATGAAATTTCGGCCTGTGCAGACCTCTAATCCAAAAACAGTTCAATAAACAGAATTAAAACACAAACCCTTCCTTTCTTTGAGCGGAATTGCAACGCATGCCGGGTACTCACTAGTCTTATATATAATAGCCTAGATTGCTCTGTAGACGCTTTATTATTATCACATACCACATGTAAGCATGAAATTTTCTCATGACGTACGCGTTTGTGGTGTAAAAAATGCACACAATGTTCCGATGTACTAGACATTCAATATTTCAATTTCAGTACCGTCATCCATGACAAGTGCGGTTATACTAGTTTTTTTATAATGGCTTTCAAATTGAATTAATCAAAAATACTCTTAAGCGCTCATTCGCAGTGAACTGTCGTTTTGCCAGTGGCGTGGGACATTAACAGGTGCCCAATGAGGAATTCGATCGCTAATTTTATTTTGTTTTATTTCACCCAAAATAAAGTTTATTTAAATAGCACGATATTACCCCCCTCCCGAATGGCATTAAGCCATTTGTCAAAAATACAATTTACAGTATTACATTTAACCCATTAAAACACCGCTATATGCAAATATTATTTTACATGTAACATGAAGACGTTATTGCTTTGTGATATAGATTACATACAAATATTCAAATCGTTGTTTACTTTTATTTGTGTGTCACAATAGAGCAGCTGTCACTTACTCTTAATTAAGAAGAAATAGACGATACTTGTAGAATTTTGTTTGATGTTTTAATTAGCCAATACGATAGTTTCCTCGCTAATAAGTAGAACACCATACTCCAGATCCTCTTTCTGCATAAATAATAAATAAATATTGATAATGTTGTTTTTTCACCATGTCCGCTCCCAATGTAGAGCATATGGTCTCAACATATTTTTTTTACGAGAACTGTTTGTTACTCAGTTGCTGAAACTCGTGTTTTTGTAGAAGAAAGTAGGTATTTAGGACTGGACTAGAGGTTAGCTAATCGCTCTCGCTACTCCCCGTTTACAGTATCGTTTACAGTAGGGGAGGAGAATTCTAGACGTCATAAACATCCATGCCTACGAACAGAAATCCATAAATCAAAATGAAAGTGTCCGTATTGGGACTTGAACCCGAGGCATCCGTTACCGTAGCCAACGACGTTGACCACTGCACCACGGATTCGACATGAATGTTGCAAATTTTACTAAATAGTTTTTGTTGTGTTGTGGAACTTGCAATGTATCCCACGTATTGGTTTTAATTTGAAGTAAAATAAGTGCCAGGAAACTTGGGTAAAAACCTTACAATTGATATGTTTATGTATCTTTGGATCTCAATATGTTAAATATGGGAGTAATTCATCAAAAAGCATTGGGCCTGTCACACGACTGTCAGGTTGCCTGACGCTGAACGCAATTAAAACCAACAACTTTATCACCAGTTCGAAACTTACTTTCGCTTCATTTCGTTACCCTGCTCTCCATCTTTAAATTTAAACGGAAATGACAAGAAAACTTTCGGCGGGAAATTATTCTTCGAATTCCAATTAGGGACACTGTTAGATCGACGAAATGGGGCGCGTGGTGAAAATCGAGACACGGATTAATACATGTACCAAAAATCTTTTTTTTGCTATTTTGAATAAAGTTACACAATCGAAAATAAAATGACAATAATAATTACAAGAAACGAAAGCCTTAATTTCATCATATCTTCTCAATGATACATTTAGGGTACATATTTATAATAAACCCAACTAATTATTTGTTTTCCATAAATGGTCAATAAATAATTGACAATTAAATATAGCTTAGGTTAGCTCCGGGTTAATTAAAAAAACTGAACGTTTTATATAAATGAGGAGCTAACATTCATAACGTGATTTGTCACAAATTTTAAAAAAATTAGTAGAGTAAAAATGAAAAAAATAGGAAGTGCTCAGTGCATATTGACTACAATACTTGGTATATAATAAGTTAATTATTGGATCACATTTTAAATACGATAGAGCACGTCTCGGCCAAATGATCTATATAAGAAAAATAAATTAACCACCTTTTGGAAGGAAAACATCATTGGTTTTAGGTTTACAAATTCTGAACAGGCCTCTCAATGTAAGTCACTTTTATATCAACACTCCCTACGTATAATACCGTATCTGAAAACATGACAGTACATTTCAAAGATTCATGACGGAACTCACCATATAATGTTTTTGATAAAAACAGTGTTTACTCTCTCCTGAACAATTTCAATTTTGAGGGTTACGTCAATTGGCTAAAACGCCGTCGATATATATATATTGATAGCCTGCATCCCATGGCAAATTTAATTGCGCCTCCCTGATTACAGCCCTTGCGTATAATAGTGTAATAACAAAACGTTTATGGTCGGCTATTTTTGACGGACAATGCGAACAGTGTCCGCGCGCGAGAGTTTAATCGTTGCCGGAACACTTGTGTGTCCAAAATATCGGGCGGCCCCTCCTTTGCTGCATGCTAAGATGCATCTCTGGTCTATTCCAGATCGCAAAGATCGATCGCGACGACTGCCATAAATATTCACCGCCACATCAATTAAGATTGCACTTTGCGATTGTCTAATGTTCTGTCATAGGCATTGACAACCTTTTCGTTTACATCCGCATTGACTTGATAACTTGGCAATTTGCTGAGATCTACCGTACTCCAACAATGAACAGACGCATGCTGCTTCATATTTTGAAGACTCTTAATTTAGGGTCAGATTTTAATTTTAAATAACGCCAAATAATAATTTTCAGAAACTCAGAACGTCCAACGACGAAAGATTCATTTGTTGCGTTCTATCTTTGTTTAAAAGTGTTTTATCCGTTCACCGAAAAAGCGAACTGCAACTCCTTGACATATTAGTTAATAAAGCAATTGAATTGGAACGGAGCGCTCTGCTTTATAAATTGTAGTTAAAAAAATTGAGCGTTGTTGACAATTTCTGGTAAGATAGAAAAGCTAGAATTAATTTTGTGATTTTGATTGTTAAGATAAAGAGTTGTATTTATTCGTTTCATTTAAAAAACTAGTAAAACCGAATTGAAATACTGAATGTCTGAAGTAGCTAGTACGTCGGAACTGTGTGTGCATCGGATAACATTTTATTTTATATACAGCGTGGACGCTTAGGTCATCAGAAAATTTCATACCTACATGTGATATGTCATAATAATAAAACGTCGACAGAGCGGTCTGGGCTATCACATATAAGATAAAATACAATTTGTTTTGAACGACTTCCACATTGTTATGATCAGTATCGGTTTCGCTCATCGCGAGCATTATTAACTGATAATGTATAGTTGTATAGAGATAAATGTATTGATAATAATTGCAATAAGCGAAGCCGGTCGTGCTCATTATATAAATGTGAAAGTAGTGCAAAAAAGATGTGTTTTATTTTTAAAATATAATACCATTCCACCAAGGGCAGACAGCCAACACCTTATAAGTAATATTTATTTCTTATTTATTATTTAATGACAATAAAATGAGTTACTAAAATACGAAAAAGCAATAAATAGTAATAAATGTATTTCAAATGTGATGATTAATTATAAGGTTAATTATTGGTAATATTTACTACATCTATCAACGATGCAATTGGATTATCTCGAATATTTAAAAAAAATTCACTATTTCTTGCACTAGCTTGATGTATTATGTAACTATCATGGAATATAATATTATTTATTTTGTGGCAGAAGGTTTCCGACAACTGAACTAACGCAAACCAAAGCAATTGTATAACTGATCATCTCTAACAAATCCCGTCTCTAAAATTCATTGTATGACACTCAGTTCATTATCTTTAACCTTTAGTAGTCAGTAGTCACTATTGCGTATACTATAAATTGTGTATACTGCCATTCTAGAATAATTACAGTTTTTAAAGTGTTAAGCTGATGTATATTTATAATATATAATTATTTTGAGTCGGCGTCCGTGGCGCAGTTGGCTTCGTCGCTGGCTATGGTTACGGATGTCTCGGGTTCAATTCCCGGTGCGGAAGGTTTTTCATAGATTGATCTTTCAATCGATTTATGGATTTCTGTTCGTAGTCTGAGTCCTCCCTCCCACCAATCCCATCCTCACGGGGCGTAACGAGAGCGATTAGCTAACCACTAGTCCTGTCATAGCCCTATCCTTCTATCCCTACTCTCTTCGAAAAAGAAAAGAGAGGTTGAGCAACTGAGTGACAAGCAGTTCTCGTAGAAAAATTCTGTCCAGATACCTCCATTAGGAGACCATATGCTCCACATTGGGAGCGGACATGGAAAAAAAAATATTTTTTAATTTAAACATCATACAAGATAAAATCTCGGTATCTCTACTATATAGCACAAAATACATGAAGAAATCTGTATATTTGTATGTCTCTCGGTCACAACAACTCCTCTCAAACGTCGCACACTAGCGAAGAGAAATTTTCATTTGTCATTTTGGTTGCAATTGTTAGTTCAACTGCGCTATTTTCAACTCTCAACGCTTAACTTTTAACCTAAAACTCAACATGCTATATTTTTTACGTTTACAATGCGGAATAAAAAGATCAACAAAACCCGAGAAAGGTCGCCTAGCGACCGCTCCACACTAAAAATATTTCGTGATTGTCACGTCGTTAAGCAACTACAAATATTTTGTAGTATTAACGTCACAAATAATAAGTGTTCATGCTTGAATCGTAAAATTTGTAAGAGATTGAGCAAAAAATTATCCATTACTTTTTAACTTAAAACAGTGACATCCCCATTTCGTGTCTTTAACGAATCGGTAGTAAATGAAGTTGCCATTAATATTGTTGGAAATGAATTTGATTATATATCTTGGTAGAAGCCGCGTACATAATACTAGTGTTTTATGAATTACTCAAGGTTGACTCAAGGAGAAATGACCATTGTCCAAAATCTTAGTTTTAATTTGATGTTATCATGAGCGAAACAGGTCCTGATCATAATATAGTAGTACAAACAAATTGCGTTTATTTTTAAAATATAATGTCTTTCCACCAAGAATTGACAGTTAACACCTTAAAAGTAAGTCACTTTTAAGGTGTTAACTGTCAATTCTTGTTGGAAAGACATTATATTTTAAAAAATAAAACACAATTCATTTGTACTACTTCCATATATTTATAATGATCAGGAACGGTTTCGCTCATCACTAGCATTATCAACTGATAAAAATACAAACATAACAGGCTTATTTATATAAAATTGAGTGTAAAAATGAATGTATATAAAACTGATGGTTCATGAACTGAGACAAGAAAATACTGATTAACAAACAAATTTTACATAAATCAAATGAAAGAGTCTACAATTAAAATGTTTGAGAAGACCCCGGATCGAAGAGAGGCGAGCGGCTGGTTATCCGGAGTCCTGGAAGGGCTGATCTCAGACAAACACCATTTCAGATCCGGTTCGAAACTTATTTATTTTCCATTCAAGATGCAGTGGTTTAACATTACACAAATATCTAAATCTTAACACATAAAATTGATTCTACATTTACATTTACTTAGCAACTGAATTTACTTTAAGTTATAATACAAATGACACAACGAATTTAAATTAAATCCAATGCAAATCAAAACACAAGAACAATTCAATTTACATCGTCACGTCACCTTCGACGCGACGAGACCTCGCTCGTCCGCCTCGGCAGATCGTAATCGACTGTCCACAAAAATTAAAAAACTCCGTGCAAAGTTGGAGCTACCCTTTTCCGTAAAAATGGACTCGTCCAGCGGCCGAAGCCGGGGGCTATTTGAACGCCTGACAACAAGAAACAGCGTATTCTGCGAAATATTGATGTGCCGCTGGCCGATTTCAGTTCAGGACACTAATGACACTTATACTTAAGAAAAACCAGGGTGTGTCATGTTATGGATTATTTAATTGTAGACTCTTTCATTTGATTTATGTATAATTTGTTTGTTAATCAGTATTTTCTTGTCTCAGTTCATGAACCATCAGTTTTATATACCTTCATTTTTACACTCAATTTTATATAAATAAGCCTGTTATGTTTGTATTTTTATCAGTTGATAATGCTCGTGATGAGCGAAACCGGTCCTGATCATTATAAATATGTGGAAGTAGTACAAATGAATTGTGTTTTATTTAAAAAAAAAAAATTAAAAGTATTGTAGGTTGTAGGATCTTGTGGTAAAACATATTTTTAAAATTTAATCTAACTCAGGATGGTTCCTGGATATTAAAACAGCCACAGGAAAACAAATGGTTTTTTGCCAAATCAATTCTAAAAGAACGATTTTTTGTGGACATGTATTCAAATTTGATTACGTTTAATTGAAAAGATTATTCGTGCTATTTAATAAATAAAAAACGGTAATAAGATGTTTAACACAAGAAATAAAATATGTACCAAATATTTTTGAACGCGTTGCCAAATATTATTTTGATGATAATTGTGTCGTAGTGTATGAAAATATTCCTTAAGCTAACCAATTAATATTCGCTTGTTTATCACACATCTGTGAATAGATTTGACCCCAGGATAATAGGACAATAAATGCTTCTTCCAATAGGTATCCTTGTAAACCCTAGAGATCAGATTAAATTGTGTTGTCCACTACAACATTGCCTGTTACAAGACATTTTTTGGGTTCAATTACGCACTGTTTCAGATCGATTTGCAGACAATAAAGTGTTTTGCGACTTAGGGGTTAACCCGAAATGTTGCAGTGTAATGAGGTTAGAGGAGAAATTTAATAGCAAACACCCCGTTACTATATTATAATACATCAGCCTCCAATAAAATACAAATACATGTCTGAAATTCTCAGGTTACAGGAATGTAAATCTGAATGCATAAACTATTAATATAAAATAAATAACTCAGTTATCCCACTGGCTGTTTTACTAATGTAACGCGTCTTCATTTTTTACATTAGAAATAAATAACCTTGCGAGATAGTTAATCTGAGGATGCTTATCATAACAGCGAAACGCGTTAAATTAGTAACACAAGCAGTGGAATAACTAAGTGGTCAATTTTAGTTTCATATTATAAGTGAATTTCCACAAAGTTACCGCCGAATCAATCGAAAACAGCATAAAATATTGTTTGTGTTTTTAAGGAAAAACGAGATGTCTTTACAACTGTATTTTTAGTTCTTCTACACGACCAAACCAAACATAAACTAACCTGACCTATGTACATAATACATTGTAAATTAATTAACTAGATATTTTATTTATTTTTTTGTAAATATTCATAGGGATTCGATGAATATTTTGAAATATATTTTATTATTTATGAAATGTAAATGCATTGATAATAAGAAAAGGCACAAACAATAAGAATAAGTTCAAGTATTACTGGCTGTTTTTGACCCCTCTGGACATAAACTGGTTACACTGCTCAGTACGAAATGGATGTATTTCTAACTACAAGGGATGTGTTTGACATGTGATAAGGGGATGAAACGATTTCGAATCGTGACGTCACCAGGGGTGGATCTTTCAATATTTGCTATGTCGGGAAGTGATGCTATCTGAACGATAGCCAGTGGTGTGCGCTTAATTTGGTACAAGTAGGATTAGCCTTTCATAGTTAAAAATTGTGAAGTACGTATCGCACTTGGTTTCTTTTCTGCTATTATAGGCTGAAGCGCATTTGTGCTTATTGATTGTTTACATTCGATACAAATTTTTTTATCTGTGTTGTTTTCTGATATTTTCTAGCCAAACCATTTTCAATAATGTTGTGATTTTACTTTAACTACTACCTCAAGTTTTGCATCATATCTGCGGCAGAGGATTGCATCTATGTGGTCTAGTCGTAAGAGTATTAGTTTAGCAATCAGATGGGTCTGGGTTCAAGTCTCGGCAACGTCAATATGACATGAAGATTTTTTCGATTTATATTTGATGGCTGTTTGTTATATCTCTCCTCGTCGAGTTTTAAAAACCAATCTTGAGTGACTTTAAAAAAACAATACTCATTTGAGGTTATCTCATATGATTTAAAATTTAAAAATAGCTGGTGCCTTGGCTATTAGCTGTACTTCCAAAACTTTTTAATCTTACGAATAATATTTAAAGTGTTTAAATATTTTTAAATTTAAGAGATAAATACACACAGGAATGTTTAAAAAATGTAGTTCGGATATTCGAATATTTGATAAAATAACGGATTCAGTTCTAAAAGAATTCTTTGTTATATTTATAATGGAGTTTTACGAAGGAAATGTCAATACAATCAGTAAATTATTGTTCGATCATATTATTAAAACACTGATTTAGCAAAATAAATTAAAAATAAGCGTCGCATTGTATCTTGATGTAACCTTTTTTAATTATTTAAACACTATAATACCCAATCAAGTCACATGCTGGCAACTCTTATGTGCTAAAAAGTAATACGTCTCGTCATAAATATGACAAATCAAATTAATATACACGATGATATTCATACACTAAATTATTCGAATACTAAATGATTTTAATATTCGAATATTTGAAATCCCAAAACCTAATATGCTCATTACACGTTCATATTTAACTTTGTTGATTGTAAATTACATTAATATTGTGTACTATGGGAGCGACAGCCTACTCTGCACGTCTCTGTTGTGACGTCACATCACAGTTTACCCCACGGGTAAAACAGATAACTCCGCCGGTTAATTCTCAGTATCGATTTCCGGTTTGCCAAAGATTGATTGCATAGATTTGTACTGACAAACAAACAACTACTGGGTATTGTGCGTGGCTGGGTGAGTGTACATCAATGGAGGAATTCAGGAGGAATTTATTATGGTTTGGAGGATGTGATACCTACAATTGTTTTTTGTATTAATATCGTGGGAAAATTGACAATGGGAAAGCGTTTAGGTCTTAAATGATGCGAAGCAAAGTTTTTAATAACGTTATAATATACCTTTTTAAAAGACAATGCATTTTAAGCTGAGTATACTCGTAAGTCGTAACCCAAATCTATACAATTTTTACCAAGAGTGTCAAAGGGGTAATCATCCAAGACTTGATATAAATGAATATAAGTGGCAATATATAACGGAAAGCTTATGACAGTTGAGATCTAATAATTGTATTTATTTGTTGGGATCTGTAGCTAAACGATAAAGCTTAAATTCGCTGTCAGAATATTCCTGGTTGAAATCCTGACAATGTTAATGTCGAATATTGCTTTTTTTCAAGTACCGTCAATTGGGGTAACTTCACCCGTTGGTCTAAGACTGTCACACAACATGGAAACAGGTTTTACATTATACTGTTATAATACCATGATAATACTAATACCATGTAAATATTTTTTAGTTAAGCAAACGTATTGAGTAACCCCTGGTGGTTAAAATATGAATTAATGAGCAACATAATTGGTTTTATTTTTGAATTTGTAAGCTGTCAGTCTGGAATGATAAAACACATTTAAAAAACTAATCTAAAATTATACTAGCCATATTTTCAATTTGTACTACTAACCTGTAAACCAAATGCTGTAAATTTTTTCCCATCTCAATTATGTAGAGAATATATGAAAGCGTAAAGAAAAGTTGTAAAGACTTTAAAATCACTGAATTTATAGTAATTACAGTGATTATTTGTACCGTGGGCCAAAGTTACCCGATTCGGATGAAAATTTTGCCCACCTTGTTTTATCTACATTTATATATAATTATGACAATAAATCTATTAATGTTAATTAAATTTTATATTTAGACATTAGTTCATTTGTATGTAGAACAATACCACACATAAATGCAATGGAGAGCCGTAAAAAAAACTAGGCCAAAGTTACCCAGATTGACGGTATCGTTTTCTATTTTGGGGATGGCTATTTGAGATATTTTTTTTACTCGAGTTGGTGTCCGGTGACTTGATTATGTAGAATTATTTTGATATTTTTTTAAAACTGTCAACACTTATTTTCTCGTAACAGAGTGGTTTATAATATTATTATGATAGCTAGAATTATATAAGGAGCAATTACAGCAGGGTTCAATAATTGCTAATTGTATGTGTAAAAAGTAAAATGTGTTTTGGTACGCTACAATGAGTAGCTCTCGCTTTCTTTATGTAACTTCATAATTATTAATATTCCATAGATGCTAAAACATAACAACTTTAGTTCATTTATAATGAGCCAGATTGTTCGTGATAAAAAAATTAAAAATTAATTAAATCAAGAGAAATATATTAAAAGCACTTGCCTGAGATCTAAAATTTGAAATGTTAAAAATCAAAATTATAATATTGATTTTTACAGGATTTGAATCAAGAATCTTCAATTGCCAGTTGATGTCTGTTACCGCCAGGCTACAGAGGGCGACTGTTATATTTACAACTGCATGTATTAAAATAAGAATACTTTGTTTGCATGGATATAATATTGTATATTGAACGGGTAGACCCGCACCTTAGTATATGATAATTTGATTATCATTTACCTGCCCATACAAAGTTGTCAAATTATTCAGCATGATTTCACACATGAGCGAATTGTCGTAATGGGCTATTCAAGAGTAAAAGCGAAAAATAAAACTACATTAATATTATCAATTTTCCTAAAATGTAGCCCGCCATATAACATAATCAACGGTGTCTTGGCCAATTGATGTAACCTTCAAAAAAATACGAAAATGACTAAGTGATTCGATCTCATTTTAAAGACGACAGAGCAGATCTTGGCCAGATGATGTAAAGTAGAAAAAGTAATTGACCACATTTTCGAAGGGGAACATCATTTTACATTGTCTTTAGGTTTAATTCTGACTCGGCCAATATATAAGCCACTCTTATTATATATGGACACTCTGTACGTATAATTCCGTATCTGCAATCTTGGGAATTTACAGGAGTGAATTTCAAAGATATCAACTGTAGAAATTGAAAAGGACGTACCCCATACCCAAAATATATTGTGTCTTTCAAAGAAAACGTGTGATTATCGAAAAAAAATATGTTGAAAAGTCGGAGGGATATGTTCTCCCTTCTACAGTCGATATATTATATATTTTTGTTTAAATACAGTGTATTAACACGTTTTGTGTGAGTTATACACAATATTTTTTGGTGTGGGTTACGTCCATTTCCTTTTCCACATTCGATATAATGTTTTCGATAAAAACCGCCCTGAACAATTTCAATTTTGAGAGTTATATCAATTGGCTTAAAAAAACCGTCGATTGTGCTATTTAGTGTTAACGTTAATTGCATATCGACTGTGGCAAAACGAGGCAAAACGATGAAACCCACAACAATTTTACAAAAATAATACGAGATATAAATATTTGAAGATTACAAAACCCAGCTATTTACTACAAAAAAAGCTTTAAATAAAGAGCTATTTTAAAAAATAAGTTTTACACATAATTGTTATGCTCGATGAACCAATCGTCACAGTTGGTTTGATAACATTAATATTGTAAATTATAACACATTTTTTGGGCCGCATCACTGGACACCCGACACCCCTGTATTTGTAAAGTTCACAGGGTAACTATAAAGGCTGTTAAGTATAGTGTTACACATATTATAACATAAGTTTCTTTTTTTCTGCAATTGATAAATTACTGGGTTCGTGGTTGAGTTCAAATCCCAGTACAATAAGTTTCAGAAATTGATTTTTCAATCGATTTATGGATTAGTTTTCGTATGCATGGATGTCTGTGATGTCTAGTTCATTATCACCCATCGAACCCTAAAACAGGTAGAAGCGAGAGAGATTACTCTTCTAAAAATACTCTTTCCGAAAAAGGGAAGTAATTGAGTACTAAGCAGTTCTCGTTGAAAAACTTAAGTTGAGATAATCTCCATTAAAAGTCCATATGCTCCACATTGAAAGCGGTCATGGTAAATAGTACACTGAAGACAAATGAACGAATTGGTTTAATATTTAGTCTGATAGGTCAGGAAACGATTCGAAAATTCGTTTTTTTTCTATAATTAGGCAACAAGGTATGTTAATATCTTGATTTTTTTTAATGCCCTAGGGTACTCAACGTTGTACCCACCACCACCCACTACGGCTTCACACGTTATGCGTGTATCAAATGTTTGCCAGGAATGTCCGAGGAAAAATTCCTCAAGACTTGGTTGCATGCACTCTAGTGTGCAGGAGGGTATGTTTAAAATAAGTGTTAAAAAAAAAAGAAGAAAAGGAAAAACGAGGGGTTTAATGTTTGCGTTCCAATCGCTTTCCATAGGACGCCGTAAACTCTTTAAATGTCTTGTAATTTGTCAGAGATGCAACCAAGTCGGCATGACCGACGGGGCCGACAGATCCGACTGATAGTCGTATCGTCTTGAGCAATTTTTCCCGTTCGTTGTGCATGTCTGGACATTCCCAAAGGATGTGATCAGCATCCTGGATCATATTGCCACATTTACATAGTGGACTATATCTTGATTTGTAAAAAAATGCTATAATATAACTCCTAATAGAAAATCTCAAATAAAGTAAAATAAATTCTCCTTTTCACATAGGAGAGAGCTATTCGCCTTCTCTATGTCCCACTTTCACCATCGGATGAGAGTGGCTTCCGGAAGGATAGTCTTTCTCAGCTTTCTCATGGATTTTGTTTTCCTAGTATGTATGTATTTTGGACAGTTCGTCAATGGTAATAAGACAGCGGGAGGCGAGGTGAAGAGTGAGGGGATGGAGGTATTAAAACATCAAAGACGTCTGAGTCTTCCGTAAATACTTATAAAAATCAATTTATTGAAGTTTTTGAGGTCGTACAGGACCGACAGGTTAATAGAATTAATTGATATAAATAAAGAATTTTCGCCTAGAGACATTTAGAAACATAAGCAATAACGTTTGCGACGCGCAATTATGGAAAATATCTTACAATTTTTTAAGTGACCATATACTTGGTGGTGTCCCAGTGATAAAATTACAGGGTGTGCTGACGTTCTCGCAACTATTTACATGTGAATAATAATTCGATTGCCGCTAATGATCGCGCCCACTTCCCATACAATTTTATTTTATTCTTTTTCTCTTTCGCCACTGTCCACAGCAGTTCTGACAGGTTTATTTTATTGTATTGCTTTTATTTAAACAAATGTTCAAGAGGCTCAATGATTTCAGCAGGGATACCCCGTGCCTTTGTCGGATACGTTACCAATGGTAATATCATTTTGTAGACATTATTCATTAATAATATTAATAATAGCAATGAAAATAAACATTCCATCTCGGACAGTGTTTCGTTTTTCAAACAAAATGTCAATGTTATAATCTTGAAAGTAGGTTTATTGTTTATAAAAAAACAAATATTTTTTAAGCATTATAATATACAGCAGTATTAACTTTAAAAATTATAACATTATACCGTCATCGTTTTAGCATTAAAACAGTTATTTTTGTAGTGCTACCATATTTTTAACATGATCAGGACTGATCATCAGTTGATAATGCACGCGATGAGCGAAATTGGTTATGATCATTATAAAAATGTACAAGTAGTACAGACCAATTATGTTTCATTTAAAAAAATGTATTTTGGTCTTAACGTGTTTTAGTTATTCATGGAAACCAACATAAATGTGCGTAATAATATATTTATTTAAGTCATGTCCGCACTGAAAGTGGAACATATCGACATTGGAAAGGAAAAAGGACGTAACCCACACACAAAAAATATTGCGTATAGCCCAAACAAAACTTGCAAAAATTAAATTATATACATTGTGATTATCGAAAAAAAATTTTTTGGGAAAGACGGAGGGATAAGTCCTTTCACCTTTCTACAGACGTTATATTTATTACATATATAAAAATCAATATGCGTTTGTTCGTATTTTATACACTGCCATACCGTTCATCCGATTAATATAAAGCTTTTTCGAGTTATTGCTTGCACTTGCGCAAAAAATATAGGCATGGTACAATCAAGCCCAGCTCTCAACTTTTTAATTTTTGACTTACAGTAGGTCTTATTATATATATAAAAATCAATCTCACAATCCAGATATATCTAAAATCTAAAATAAAGAATCAAATTTGTACAAATAGCGATTTATTCATGTACGCTGGAGCGTACAGAAGACAAAAAATATTGTATCCTAAAGCACTTCAATAAACAAAATTAAAACACAAACACTTTCTTTATTTGAGTGGTATTGCAACGCATGTCGGGTACACACTAGTTTATATAGTGTATTAGCACGTTTTGTGTGAGATGTACACAATATTTTTTGGTGTGGTTTACGTCCTTTTTCCTTTCCGCAATCGAAATGTCAATATGTTTTGACAATATTGATCTTGGTTTCGCTTATGAGTGGTTACTTATTTTTTTCTTGCAGATAAAGCAAATGTAGAAATATGAGTTGAGGAGAGGACTAGCTGTAAGTGAATATTATTACTAAATATTTCAATAATAAATACGTTGAAGTTATGGCATACTGATAGCAATTAAGTTTCCTAATTTCTATTATTATCAGGCGCGTGCCATGGATTTATCTCTTTCTCGCTCAATCACATGTAAAATGAAGGGTGTGAGTGAGATCTTCCGTATCCCATATGATTATATTTACACAAGTAATGTTGTGCGATAGAGATTGTCATACATCCACTTAACCCCGATGATGCTTATATACTTTCTCTTTTTCAATTGATCTGTGTAGCGATTGCCTTAAAAAAAAGCTTCAGTGGAAATACTTAATTATATGTCAACGTTTTACGCATCGGCATCGATTTCAACAAAACAAACAGTCGGATTAAAATATTGTCGTATTGTAAAAACACAACCCTGAGTTGCGTATCAATAAACAAATGGGCGTAATAAAAATGGCATTTAAACATTTTGCCGGTACAGTGAGCGCATTTCCTTGATGCTTATCGCAGACGATAATAATAATAAAATGGTAAACTGTTTTTTTTTCAAATGGTCACACTATATTGCCTAATTGTATTTTATTTGTTTGTAGTTATTCCATTGTCACTCTTTTATTGTCCAGCTTTCACAAAAGTCGATAAACGCTGCATACTAATCGTTTATAAATGTATATTTTCATTTGGACATAGGCGTATTGTCTACTCGGGTGAACATTGCGTCCTACGTGAAAAGGTTAATTCAATTAAATAGGTTATTTAAGCTTTTCTTAGAATTATATTGTGATATAAAAACTGTAGACTTAAACTCGTAGGAAAGGATTACTAAATATTTCATGGTCGTTCCTTTCAAAAATGTTTGGTTGGATATATTAGATTTGAATAAATCAATGTTTCATAACACTGTGTCAACTATTATGCATTATTGTAACTATTTCCACTCCCAATCTGGAGAATATAGGCTTCTCATGGAGTTTATTTTACCCTACATTATTCTACGAGAACTGACCGCGAATCAAACGCTATATTTCGGATGGTGTATTAATCAAAAGATAAAGACATGACTAGTGGTTAGCTCATCGCTCTCGCTACATCCATTTTTAGGATCGGTTCGAAAATTCATAAATTGAAAAAACAATTTATGTAACTGATTCGAGCCCAAGAACACCACACCACAACCCTACCTAACGAAATAGACCATTCGTTTACGGGCCCGACACAATTTACTGTTAAAATATCTTATATTGAGCAATGAGTAATAACCCATTGGGAAGTGATGTGAGCCAACCGATATTTTTGAAATAAATGAATTAGGTGCGTTTTGGTATTCTACATGTCATGAAGTATCATAAAAGTGAAGTGAGCTAAGTAAATACAGGCTGCAAAAGTTATTTATTCCGTAAGAAGTTAAATTAAATAGCGTGGAGATTAATGTAAGAAAGTCATTTAACTAAAACTTTCAATAAACAAGGTTCACCATTTTATCACTTGGCTCACTTCACTCCTAGAGGGTTCATATAATATACGCCTTAATCGCCTTAATCCTTATTTTGTAAACAACACATTAACAGAGTGGCGAACAGAGTTGTTTACAAAATAAGGATTAAGGCGATTCTTGAAATGTTAACTCAGGTATCAGTGTGGCTCTCAGAAGTATAATATTTTACCTCGTAAATAATATTTATCGTATTTGTATCTTCTGTATAAACGTTAGACACTGTTTACTGTCCGTCAGTTCGAGTTCATTCGTGTGCTCGAATGCCTGAAGATACCGAAAGGCGAAACCTGGGTCGTTAGTGACAAAATACACGGAAGTGTACAAAATCTCAATAATCCAAATTCGATAATAATTTAATAGATTTTTTTGTTCTATCAGACAATAGGGCTAAGAGAAAGTTGAATTATGGTATTTAAATTTGAATAATACAGTCAGCGTCCGTGGCGCAGTTCGTAACGTCGTTGGCTACAGTTACGGATATCTCGGGTTCAATTACCAGTGCGATTGATCTTTCAATCAATTTATGGATTTTTGTTCGTAGTCATGAATGTTTGTGATGTCTAAAACTACTTTCCACCCATCCGATTCTCGAAAACGGGGCGTAGCGAGAGCGATTAGCTAAACCACTAGTCCTGTCCTAACCGTCTCCTTCTATCCTTACTCTCTATGAAAAAGAGAGGCTGAGCAACTGGGTAACAAGCAGTTCTCATGGAAAACTTCTGTTTAGATACCTCCTTTAGGAGACCATATGATCCACGTTGGGAGCGGACATGGTAAAAAAATAATACAGTGATCGAACATCGCATAATATCATAACTCATAACCTTCAGGATATGCAAAAAATTAGTTATGAATGCGGCACTCTTCTTGTTTACACCTACCGTTTAAATTATAAAATATCTTTCTAAACTAACGAACTCCCATCTAAAATGAATGTGAAAATGTTGTTCATTTTCAAAACTGATATTCTTTTACACCTTAGTATTTTTTAAGGCAATAATTTCAATTCCAGCCAATGATTGTGCAGCATTGTGCTGCCATGGCCACCAGCGTTTGTTTGCATATCGTCCTTGTTATGGAAGAAGACAGTAACTGAAAAATGCTAGTTTTTCAAATATTTGAAATACTATTTTCATTAAGTTTAAACAAAACTGTTAATTTATAAAAATAATTGTGTTTTTCCATACGGTAGAGTTCGAGATAAGGAATATTTTCGTATAACTAACTCAATATGTCATTTTTTCCATTTAGTGTTATCTTCCAGAACAGCGACGATAACATGGTGTAAGCGTCTGTTCCACAGTTTCATTTGTATCAAACAATGCGTTTGTAACTGTAGCATGAATTATCAGAGTTATGATAAAGAGAACTCAAATAATAACCGTTGAGAAATAAGTAAATGGCATTTTAGTTGTAAGATGATTCAGATTTGAAAAGTTTTTAAATGCTGTCAAAACGTTCTTTTATGTGTGCACCTGCGAGAAATGTCTTTCTGTCAATAATATTGAGAAATTAATAATGCCCTAGGTATTAATTTGATCAATTAAATAACAAATAACACATTTAGAGTATTGTGTGGATCGGTAAATGTAAACCAACAACAGATGGGTTTCGACGAACGACATTTTATTTCGATTTAAAAATTATTGTCATCAAATTAAAAAATCTTTATTACACGATATAATAATCACGTCATGTCGAAAATTTTTACAAATCAATACAGAATAGCTTTTTTGTACTGCGTTTAAATATTTCAAAAGAAAATAATTAGTCATGGTATTCATATTGGTAAATAATATTGTGAAACATTATGAATTATATTATAAATAAATTTTAAATACACAGCAATAATATAAAAGACATTTATAATATTTCGCAAGTAAAAAATTAGTAGCGAAGTGAAACATGAAAGTTGAACTGGATTATAGATGATTAATTTGAGGGTGGTGTAGAATAGTGCTTCCTAAACTATGTGAAGTGAAACGTAAAATTTTTCAGTCAAGCTAGAGTATGCACTTTATAACTTTGCACTTTTTACTACACTGATACGCTTTTTGTATCATACACAGAGCGTTTCAATGTATTAGTATGTGTGGATCCCATGGCGCTAGAGCAGTGTATAGATCCCGTGATCCAATAGTTGAACCTTTGAGCCAGAGTTCAAAATTACAAATACTCTACAAGTATTAAATTGTGCATTTTTCCTTTTACACATGTATATTTTTATTCTTTATATAAGAATGCATTATTCATGATTTTATAAAAATTTTGTCTTTGAGGCGATTACAGAATGCAGGTATATGTAAACGCATATAACATGTATATTATTTAAAAAAAAAAGATTTTGATAAGTAAATTAAGTTAATTTTTGGGATAGAAGGCCGTCGTTTATTTTGCAAAATATTGCGGACCGTGAAATAAACAAGTTTGGGAAGCACTGGTTTAGGTAACACATGGTAAAACAGAACAATGACAATTCAAAAACGAGGAAAAATATTTTTTTTCTCGTACCTATTTATGAATTATGTACATAATAAATAATAATTTATAAGAAATATTTACTTTATATCGATGGCCCAGTTCCGTAGGACGCACGTTAAGTCAAAAAAATTATGTTTTAGTTAAGTTAGCATTATATTAGAGCACCGCAGATATTTGCATATGGAAATCAGCAAAATTAAATAATTCTTCAGTTCCATATACACGCATATTGAAATATCGTATTGTGGAAATATGTTTTTGTGAATCGTGGCGTTCCGTAAGGAAACAAAATTTAATTCTAAAGCTATAAACTATTGACCACATATTTGTTATACAAATAATAATCACTTTTTACGAGTCAGTTTAGATGAGGTAAAACTTTGATCGGTCATATCTCAAAACTACGAATTTCTAGTTGTATCACTATGGAACTAGGCCATTGATATAATAGCTGCATATTATATAGATAACTAATTAATTTAATTAATAGCATAACGTAATTATTGCACGTGTTAAGAACGTATTGCGAAAATTGAAAACAAAAACTATTTAGAACAAGATGACACATGTAGAACAAAATTGTAAAGAAATGCATACATATTTATATATAATATATATATATATTATTAACTATTTTAATTAATTTGCTATATACCTATACCTTCTTTATGTCATACTATAGATGTACCAATTTAACTTGGCCGCTAGTGAGGGCGCAACCGTTGCGTTAGGATTGTTCCCATACTCAACCAGAACTGGAATTTCGATAAATTCCAAAACCGATATATTAGCGACGGTTATTAAAAGTAGACATGGATTTTCAAAAGGTATATAATGGCAATTAGGGAAATTTATTCAGGACTGACAATTCTAGTTTCAGATTCTAGTAATGTTGGTAATACTATAGTATAACCGTACCCGTCATACATATATGACGGTATTGAAATTGAAATACTGAATGGCTAAAGTATACATCCGTTTATACGTTTGAAAATAATACATCCTCCGAAAATAAGCCCTAGTGTCATTTTCAGGATTTTTTGGAATATAAGCCCTCGCTCAAAAATAAGCCCTAGTTTAAATAATGTGGAAAATATAATTAGTTAAAAAATGGTGTTGAGTTTAGTTCCTCTAGTTGGTCTAATATTTCCGAGAACTGCACAGTTTGGAACAGAAAATTCCAAGAAATACCTTGTTCCTTGCAAGCAATGCACTCGCAGGTGCCGAAATTAATTCCTGGAATCTAGAGTGTAGAATTTACATAAATGTACATATGTTACCTAAATTAAAAGTAATAAATGTAAAATTCCAATATACAAATAAATATTAAACAAAAATATATAAATCTATTTATTGTACTTGAAAAGTAAGCCCTTCCCTGATAATAAACCCTACACGTAATTTGGACCTAAAAATAATGTAAGACAGTGTCTTATTTTCGTAGGAAGACGGTATTACGTCGGAATTGTGTGTGTGTTGCATAACATTTTATTTTATACGTACACAGCAAACGCTTATGTCATGATAAAATTTCATACCTACATGTGATAATAATAAAAAGCATTTACGGAGTGGTCTGGGCTATTATAATACATTATTAATCAAATCTTGTTGGCAAAATGTCGCATATTAGCGACAGTGGTAATTGCACTGAGGTGTTTAAGAGGGCAATTAGCAGGTGACACAGGAAACGAAACTGGTTATTTCTCTTTATTACTTGTGTTAAACTGGTAACACATTGAATGGCCAATGTAAACTTTTTGTCGATTTCATATTTGTCACAACAGATGTTTGGTATGAATAATATAATGTATACCCTCCATATTAAAATAGTGTGAAGGCTGTTATGGGGTAACCAAGACGCAGTTTGTTAATATTTTTACTCTTCACCTCTGTGGCTTAGTTAGATAACAGCTTTACCCTATTAATCAAGATGATCTGAGCTTCAAATCCCGACAAGGTAAATATCAAATTAAGTTCTTTCACTATGAATTTGATATCTTGAACATAGGTGTTTCTGTTGCCTCTTCTATAGGTTTTTATAATAGTATTCAATTTATTTGTGAATTAACATTGCATAGAACCCAAAACTTGAAGTGCTACCGAGTAGGACGAAAATTTAAGAGTGTTTACCATTCTTAACAGAATTGGAATAATTTTATTTCAGTGAGACAAAGTGGCAAAATTAATTGCAAGTAATCAATTTTACACAATTTTATCAGTTTGTTGATATGTATTTCTACTTCACTAAATCGTAAGAACTATGCTTAAATTTAATTAAGAAGAGATAAAACAGTAAATCGATGGTGTTTTAGCCTATTGATGTAACCCTCAAATAATACGAAAATGAGTTAATGATTGGATCTCACTTTAAAGACGACAGAGCAGATATCGGCCATGTGATGTAAATTAGAAATATAAATTGAACACTTTTTGGAAATGAAACATCATTTTACATTGATTTTAGGTTTCAAAATTCCATACGTACAATCCCGTATCTGCATACATGAGAATTTACAGGAGTGCATTTCATAACGCAACTCACTATATCTATCACACTATCTCTCCTAAACAATTTCAATTTTGAGGGTTACATCAATTGGCCAAAATCGATATTACCGTTCTACCAAGCTGCAAAGCCGAAGTCAAAAGACGAATTTGGATGGCTAAGGCCGCAATGTCTAGGTTGAAGAGAATATGGAAAAACAAGGAAATAACCAGACATACCAAAGTGCGCCTAGTACGATTGTTGGTCCAATCCTTGTGCCTTTGAAGATATGGACTCAAAAGCGAAAGACAATAAACAGCTAGACGCATTTGACATGTGGTGCTGGAGAAGAATCCCCCGTATATCACGGACGGCCAAGCGCACGAACGCCTCTATCCTAAAGGCGTCCAAATACAGGATAGACTCTCGACCGTCTATACAAGAAGCGACAGTCTCGAGAGGCTCGTCATCACAGGAAAGGTCGAAGGCAGAAGGGGACACGGAAAGGTCCCAACTCGTTGGATCGATCAAGTGAAGGACGCCACAGGCCTCCCCTTACCGATGACCCTCAGAGCACTGGAGTGCAGAAGCGAGTGGCGAATCATCGTCAAAGACAACCAGTAGACGGAAGTCACGACCCTAACATGTGAGGAATACGACTTAGAAGAAGAACCAAGTATATGCCTATTTAATCAATTAATTGCAAGTGAATAAAAAAACATTTATCTTCATTTAGAAAACGGTGTTACCTTTATGGTCGGCGTTCGTAGCGCAGTAGTAGCGTCGTTGGCTAGGGTTATGGATGTCTCGAGTTCAATTCCCGGTGCGGACGGTTTTCATAAATTGATCTATCAATCGATTTACGGGTTTCTTTGGTAGTATGAGCGATTGTCTAAAACCTTCTCTCTCCCATCCCATTCTCAGGGGGCGTAGCGAGAGCGATTAGCTAACAACTAGCCCTAGCCCTATCCTTGTATCCCTAGTGTCTTTGAAAAAAGAAAGGTTGAGCAACTGAGTAACTAGCATTTCTGATAGATAAATTCTGTTGAGATACCTCCATTGGGAGACTATATGCTCCATGTTGGAAGAGAACATGGAAAAAAACGGTGTGACCGAGAAACCGTTAAAAATAAGAAATTATAATTCTTCATGCAATGCAACATGCAATAAAAATAAATAAGTGACTTGATGAAATATTGTATGGGAGAAATTCATAATTCTTTTTATTGTCAACGGTTATAACATGAAATATAACATATTATTTTCTGATTAATCGACGCGAATCGCTCATTCACATTTCTATTGTGTTATATTTTAAACTGTGACAGATACATTTTGTATTCTATTGTACTATCCATTATAGCTACTTATAATGAAATGCGCTTAAAAGCACCGTTCACACTTATGGAAACGCTTCAATGAACGTTGCAGGCATATTTTATATCGCGACCGATGAAAATATATTCAAAGAGAGTCGATAATGTTTGTCAATTCTGTATATAAATTTAAATTTAATTATTTATCAATCAAACATTACATGTAAACTACAACAAATTGTGATTTATTTTTAAAATATGAAACAACACCTTAAAACTGAAATAGTAAATTACTTTGAAATAGAAGCGATTTTCGAGCTGCAAGAAAGTCGAAATGCGAAATGATTTTTTAGTATATGATTATTGAAAGAAGTATATTAATAATTTATCGTGCATTCATTTTGTTTCGCTGAATAGAAAGTTTTGTAAAGGACTCCAAATGATACATCCGCATTCAAGCGTGCTAAGAATTAAGGAAACGAGAAGAGTGCGAAACATTTTTATTGTGATATTTCTAAGTTGCATCAGATAACTAAAAACTTCATTATGAGTACGGTAATGTACCAATAGTTGACCTTCTTTCAATAAAAGTGCCCAAAATAAGAAACGTAGACGCGGGATTGCTCTAAATCCTAAATTGTAAAGTCCAAACAAGTGAAACCATCTTTTGTCAAATTGAGGAACTAACACATCACCATATATGTCATAGGAGTGTCATAGCGGCCCTTTGAATACAAATTATTATGCAGTAAGTATTTTATTTTGAATTTCTTAAGAGAATTGTTAAAAATATCAGTGCTTGTAAGCATATTATACTCCTTGATTCAACCAAGAGTAGTCTTACAGGAAGCTCTGAGACAACTCTGATGAAAGGTTGTCATGAAACTCTCTGATTAGACATGGTCAACTACTTAAAAAAAGGAACTACTGGAACATTAAAATGGTTGTTAAAAATTTAACACCCTTTCCTAATTTTTGTCTTATAATATTAATTAATACATTATGAATACACTTGCTTTGTCATCATTCGGTCTAATGCTAAACGTTAATCGTTATTTTTGGTGAATTTTTCTTTTAAGCGGTTAACTACGGGTACATTTACCTTACACAGAAAAATTCTAAGATGGCAGCGATTGCATTCTTTTGAGTATTTTTAAAATAACCGTTGTGAACGGTGCTTTGATTAACATATTATCGAAATGATATATGAAATTATAAAGCGTGTAGGTGCATACATAACGAGCGATGCTCTCTTCCTGTAACTCAGTGGCGTGTGAAAATGGGCGTTTTGTTACGGCCAAAGTAACCCCCTTTGATAAAGTAATGCGTGGGATGTCAACTGCCGCCACTGGCAGGGCCGAATCGAAATAAAAACAATAACTATTTTAAGCCGTATCTGCTCGGAACGTGCAGCATATGGATTGGAAATGAGGTGTCTATAGCAGTGCCTTCCCAAACTTTTTTGTTTCAAGGCCCACGAAATTCGGAAGAAATAAGCCACAGTCCCCTAATCCGAATTTGACACATATACATCCAGTCCTCTTTTTATGCGATTTCACTTTTACACATTTTTTTTGGATGGCACCGTTCCTTTTTTTACGTCGTTCCATGAAATGAGTCAATTTGACATGTACGATCAAAAAAATGTATTTCATCACTGACAGTTACGAAACGCATTAGGATTAACGGAGTTACTCGCAAAAGCAGCGAGTGACTCTAGTATTAATGAGAATTTAAAGGTTTGTTTGTAAATAAAAGACTTTTAAATGAATTTAAAGAACCAATTTTAGTTTTATAAACATTTTTACGCATTTTTTTTGGAACCAATGTATCAAATTACATAAAAGTAGTTACGTATTTTCTACGCGTCAATTGCTGAAATCAATGTATAACGAAAAAACAAAGGATTTGGTTTATATATTTGCATACACCTGCATTCTACAATCACCTCAGGATATTTTTTTATACAATCACGAATAATGTGTTCTTATATAACAAATATATAAACGTGTAACACGACAATAATACATACATAAATTCTTGTAGCTCTACTGAAACATTTTGCGGACCTCAGGGTGCCACAACCGTTCGGCAAGCACTGGTAAAACCTAGAACTGATCTTTTTTCGAAATTTTATTTCTACGCAATTCTGTTGTTAATAAATAGTAGCACATACACTGCTGCTGAAACTGTGTTTGAAATCAGTGTAAACATAAGTGAACTCAATATTTATAATTATCAGATTGTTGTTGTGATTGGTGGAACCAGGACAGGCACTAATATATTTTTTACGTCAGTGATATTAAGGGAAACTGATTGATAAAAATTGGAAGGAAATGAGGTATGTAAGGGTGACGTTAGATGTACTGGTTATTGGTTTGTTGTCAATCTCATCATCTAATATTCATACGTGTGTTTTTTTGTGTAATTTATAAATGTATTTTTTTTGAACTCGTGTAATTTTTTCAACATAAGTTTTTTTATGAGAAATAATATTTTTTTTACCATGACCAATCTCAATGTGGAGCAAATGCACTCCTAATGTAAATATATCAACAGAAGTTTTTCTACGACAAATGCTTGTTACTCGTATAATTTAAGATATCGACTGAGGCTGCTTGATGGAATTTCAATATCAAATTTGAATTGTTGAGATTTTGTACATTTCCGTGTATTTTGTCACTAACTCAGTTCGAGTCCATTCGTGTGCTCGAATGCCTGAAGATACCGAAAGGCGAAACCTGGGTCGTTAGAGACAAAATACATGGAAATGTACAAATCTCAACAATTGAACTTTTTACTCAGTTGCTCGACAACCCCTTTTTGAAGCGAGTAGATATTGAAAGATACGGCTAGGACAGGACTAGTGGTCAGCTAATCGTTCTCACTACGCCCCGTTTTTTAAATTGGACGGGTAGGAGAGAATTCTAGACATCACAAACATCCATTCCCGCGAAAAAAAATACATACATCGATTGAAAGATCAATTAATGAAACTGTCCGTACCAGGATTTGAGCTCGAGACATCCGTAACCGAAGCCAACAACGTTGACAACTCCATCACGGACCCGACACGAAATTATCAACCTCTATTTTTGAGATATGGTGGCTTATCACTCTCCGTACATTCAGTTTTCATGGTCGGGTGACTTGGATGGAAATGTATATATCACAGATAACCATACCGAGCCCAAATCCATTATCGGTTGAATAAATGATTCCAGCCCTCGGATACCCCATAAAGACGTGGACGAACATCGAAGAACGTTAACCACTCGACTACAGGTTCAACTAGTGTGCATTACTCTTATACAACAGTATCTCTATCAAAAATGACTCACTACGGCTAAGAATAATTATTTTTTTACCCCAAATTATACAGAAAACGAAACTTCCCTTTGCATTATAGCGTCAAACATATCGAATCTGTTCTTCCCGCATTTAATCTAGCGGTCATAGAGATACCAAAATGTCAAATAGTCAGCAATAAAATAACATTTCCTTACTTATCTTTCAGATATCATATTTATTTGCTGGATTCCCCGGGGGCTTGGGGCTATGAGGGACGGATGCCGGACCGGGGTCAAAGCGGCCCTTAAAAATTGATGCCGTTGATAGGGTGGCCATACGAATTTGTTACGGATATTTTTAAGTTATTTAACAAACACGCAATGTGTTTTTTTCTATGATTTTTTTATAACAGGAAGTTAATTAAGGTAATCGTTCTAGATAACTCAGAATCTCTGTCAATGCTTGTTTTTGGCAAATCAAGAAAAACCGTTTTCATGCTACAGTTACAAATGCATAGTTTGATACAAATAAAACTGTGGAACATACGTTTACACCATGATATGTAAACAACCATGAAAGTACAATGCTGCACTCTCGTTGGTTGGAATGGAGGTTATTAGTTTATAAAGTTATAGAGCATTAGAGAATATGAGTTTTGAAAAGGAACAACATTTTCGCATTAATTTTGGATGGGATTTTTTAAGTTTAGAATGATATTTTATAATTTAAATGGTGGATGTAAACGCGAATAACAATACTGCATTCAGAACTCATTTTTGTAAATGTTGGAGGTTATGTGTTATGATACTAGCACCCTCTTATTGTTGTTGATAGATTATTTTCCGATGCATTGGTTCTTTGGCCGACGCATCAGACTTACGCCAAACTTTAATCAACAGCTCAAAAAATCTGTATTTGTCTATCGATATATTGCTTGGCATCTATTAGTATTGGTCCCTGATTTCCTGAATTGTATTAGGACATATGGAGGAAACGCGCTAATGAATTATTTTCAGTGAGAAACAGCTTATTTGGAGACATTTAAAACAATGATCAAACTTTTTATAACATATTTGGCAAAAAATAAACAATTGGCAAGTTAATACCTACAAAATCTACTTTTAAAATTTGGAAAATAGTACCAGTCTGAACTCAATCCACGCTGAGCATGTAATTAAATAACATCTGCAAAAAATGTCAAATCGCTTCCAGTGACATCATCATCGGTCGGTTGGTTCTAATTTTTGAATGAAGAAACAATTCAATTGCACGATTTATCGGATAATCATCATGAGCGTTTGACTGTCAAGAATCACGAAATTCTCATTTTGGTCTCAGCAGCTTAGTTAGCTGAAAGAAATATGTGGCTAGGTAAATTTCGCTTACGACGTTTAAACTATAAAAATTTTTGCCCAATTCAAATTTATTGAATGAGCAAACCGTCTTTGCATCTTCTCCTTTGTTACATCCGATTCATTAATTTGTATTATACCTGTAAGGTTATTTTTAACTTGTAAGAATTGATTCTGTCTCTGTAATTTTTGTTTTTCAGATATTAAAAATTTAATGGATACTCATAGCTGCTCTGCTTTCTCCACTTAAGATGGCTGTTTATTATTCATATTAATTACAAACTTAATATTTGATTATTTTTAAATGGTTCACGAATTTTTTCTTATAATTTCCCTGGTTCATTATTTTATATTATATTAGTAACGTCAAATTTATATTAGTAACGTCAAATTTATTCAGCTAAATGGACTTTTAATGTAGCTATATTTGTGATTTCAGATTAGTATTTAATGATTTGCAAGAGGTCCATAACACTTTAATCGTAGAATCTTTCATTTGATTTATTTATAATTTGTTTGCTAATCAGTATTTTCTTGTCTCAGTTCATGAACCATCAGTTTTATATACCTTCATTTTTACACTCAATTTTACATAAATAAGCCTGTTATGTTTGTATTTTTATCAGTTGATAATGCTCGTGATGAGCGAAACCGGTCCTGATCATTATAAATATGTGGAAGTAGTACAAATGAATTGTGTTTTATTTTTTAAAATATAATATCTTTCCACCAAGATTTGACAGTTAACACCTTAAAAGTGATTATAAAACTTCAAGTGCAGACAATAAATTAAGTTGGAGAAAGCCTTGGGAAATAGCTGTGGGGAACGAATCAAGTTGGATGGCAATGCAGAAGAGATGGCAGAAGCATAAACACGGGCAGAAAGCGCACTACCTTACACACGGACGGGGTAAAATACTGTTTCACTGGCCGTTGACCACACGGGTTCACCGGTGCTGTTGATGGACGCACTATTCTTAAATTAACTCTGTGTTATAATACAAGTTAGGAACACGATTCCCAAATATCCATACACCTCATTTTTTCTCTGAACATTCTCCACCATAAATTCCCACTGTTGCTTTAAGAATTTCTTGATAGTCAATGGGACACATATTACGAAAATTCGTTTTGATAGCAAATTTTAAAAGAAGAATAAATCGTTGCCGTTAATTGAAACAGTTGGTTACCCTACTCGCCAAGCATATGCTGTCATTCTCGTGTCTTTTGAAACGCTTATGAAAGAATATTGTAATAAAAAATACATTTCGTACACCATGTCTAAAATTATTGCCGGCTGACTTCTTCCAATAAAAGATATACGACTACCCTTCTATTTTTATAAAATGTTTAAAATATATTGTAATTTGTATAATACATTTGCTGTTTAAAACTTTTGTGAATTAAAATCCACAAAAAAATACTGCTTTAACTGTCAATTTTTAGTGGAAAGAGAAAAGATTTATAAAAAAAACTATTCTGCATTTATTGGGTGAGTATCTATTTCAATTTTTGGCAGTGAGAAATAATAAACGGTCAGTAATTTATATGAAATGGACAGTTATTAAAATAAACGGTTGCATATTTATATAACCTAACCTTTATTTATTTGGTAATTATTTATTTACCTAACATAATTATTAATTGACCATATACTATTTCTTTATGACCATTTATCGAATTAGTTATTGACTAAATAATTAGTGTGTGCCGAATTTGGAGTAATTATTTCACAATTTTATAATATGATGAACGATACCGGTCATTGATTGGAACCTTTGGCTATATAGAATTTCATTAGTCAAAAGACAATATTATAAATTATTTAAATTCATTACAAAATAAAAACAGATATCATAGCTGTTCTTGAGTAGTATTATTAAATGAATTATAAAAATATATATGGTGTTACAGTTAACAGCCAAGACGCCAGATTTTTTAAAATCATTCAAGATGAACTCGATGAGAAAAGAAATCCATGCCTAAGATCTCTAATTTGAATTTAAAAAATCTAAATTTGATATTGACCTTATCGAGACTTGAGCCCCAGATCCATCTGATCGGTAGGATAAAACTCTTACCACTATACCACAGAGGCCAAGAGTCATATAAATATTATAGATATGAATCAAAAGAAAAAAATGATAAACTTAGAATCTCGATACCCAAGATTAACAATTTAATATAATTCTCTTGCTAACTACTTATTTTTTGATTCAGTGGAATAAAACTCAAGAGGGATACTAGCATTATTCCTAAGTCAGGGGTAGAGAAAGGGAGGCAATCTGACGCGGTTGCCATGGCTTTACACTAAGCAGAGGTCTTATTATTGAGGGCATTAGGCAAACTGATTGATTTTAGATCCAGTCCATGCTTCTATCTCACAACTGATTTTATACGACAAGTATTGATGCCACGAAATTTTGCGGTCTGCTTGAACGATCGGTGTATTAAGGGTAGGTGGAAAGCTTGAATTTAGCTGGTAGTCTGTCGTTTATTTTCTGTAACAAGAAGGACACAGCTGGTGCCTAATTCGTTTGCCTTATTAAGAAGAATAATTTTATAAGAAATGTCTTCATTAATTGATACATTTTCGACGTATTTTAATGAGCTAAATTTTATCATATTCAAGACTGAAAAAAAACTGTCAGCTTTTCTTTTACCAAAATGGTCGCGCAGTGTAATAGATGTTAGTCAAATATTAGCGATACGCTGTTGTTTCATTTCATAGTAAAAAATATTCTATATACAATATCTATTTTACTATACCTTATAATATAATAGCCCAGACCGGTCTGTAGGCGTAGATGTAGACGTTTTATTATTATCACATACACATGTTGGTATAAAATTTTCTCATCACCTAAGTGTCCGCGGTGTATATAAACAATACACACAGTCAAATTTGGATTATTGAGATTTTGTAGACTTCCATGTATTTTGTCACTCACGACCCGGGTTTCGCCTTTCAGCATCTTCAGGCATTCGAGCACACGAATGGACTCGAAATGGACTCGGACTCGAACTGACGTCAGTTCAAGTCCATTCGTGTGCTCGAATGCCTGAAGATACCGAAAGGCGAAACCCGGGTCGTTAGTGACAAAATACATGGAAGTGTACAAAATCTCAATAATCCAAATTTGATATTGAAATTCCATCAAGCACCCTCAGTCGATGTCTTAAATTAATACACACAGTTCCAACGTAACGCAAACCCGAGGCAAACAAACAAAAATCAGTTCGTCAGTATGGAAACTAAAGAACAGCGTTATTAAACATTCAGTATTTCAATTTCAACAACCTCCAACATATTTTTTAAATATATATATATAAGTCAGTATTTATTGTCCTTTTTTTCAAAAAAAATGCAATTATTTCGTAATAAAGAAAAACTTAACAGGGTGTTTTGGATCTCGGCGATTCATGTACTTGCTGCGTAAGCAAAAAATCGATGTTTAGGTTTAGTCATGTTTAAATGCAATTTATTCTGAATATGAAGGTCCCTGGCTGGAATCACTCTGACGAGGGGTTGCTGGCGGAATGCTAACCGCGTCCAAACGTGATATGAATAATAAAATTAGACAGGGCGGTCGTTATTGTATGAAATTTTTGAAAAAAAAACTAATATTAAATAAAGGAACGCCATTCATTTCAAATGTTAAAATATTGTTGTTATACTCTCCAAAATGCATAGTTGGAATATAATATGATAATAACAAATTTGAATTGTTGAAATTTTGTACATTTCCATGTATTTTGTCACTAACGACCCGGGTTTTACCTTTCGGCATCTTCAAAAATTCGAGAATACGAATTAACTCGAAATAGATGTACAAAATTTCAACTATTCAAATTTGATATAAAAATTCCATCAAGCACCCTCAGTCGATATATTAAATTAAATAATATGTCAGTAGACATGTATTGATTGGATTAGTATTTACTTGGTAGAACTCCATTCAGTTTTTCAAGTATTCTATCAGTTTGTTGATAGCTGTTTCGGCGTCACGACTATAATTTCACAGTCGTAAATATTCATTCGTAATATATTGTATCAAATTATTTCGTAATATATATTGTATCATTATAATGGTTATAATTCTCGATGCGTCCTGGCTTCCTTGAACGTAGTTTGGAAAAATTATAGGTGTCAAATCTCTGCCTCATTGTAAGAAAAAACTACAACAAAAAAAAACAAACACAAAAAATAAAATTATTTGAACTCACACAATATTCAGAAAGCGAGGGAAATATAATTCAATCAATCATATACCCAAACATAATTAATGTATGCAGTGAGAAATTTTTAATAACATGTAATCAGTTTTAAAAACAATTATATATTATACTTTACGTTGTAGAGTCTACGATATACAATGTAAAAATGGTGTATCCTTCTTATCAGTTGGAGAGGAATATTTCTCATATTTTTTTACTATGTCCGCTCCCAATGTAAGACATATCTCAATAGAAGTTCTACGAGAACTGTTTAATACTCAGTTACTCAACCTCTCTTTTTCGAAAAGAGTAGGTATATAAGGAAAAAGCTAGGACAGGACTAGTGGTTAGATAATCATTTTTAGGGTCAGATGCGTGGTAGGGAATTTTAGAGATCACAAATATTCATGCCAACGAACAGAAATTCATAAATCGATAAAAAATCAATTTATGAAACTGTCCTCACCGGGACTTGAATACGAGAGATCCGTAACCGAAGTCACAACTTTAACCACTACACCACGGAGCTGAGTGATATTTACATAGCAGCAAAGGCCAACGCTTCAAGTTGTTGAAAGATTTTTTAATGTTTGGCATTACAGCTAATAGCTAAGGCGCCAAATATGTTGAAGTTTTTGAGTTGTGAAATAATCTGGACAAGAATTTTAAGTTTTTATTAGAAGAAAGTTACTTAAGATCAACTTGAGTAGAAAAGGCATCACAAATATCCGTTTAATAGAAAGCTTGAGCTAGGACTAGACTGGATAGGTATCAGATAGTTAGGAGGGAATCTCGAATCCATTCATTCGACCACAAAACTCATAAATCGAGAGAAAAATCAATTTATGGAACTGTTTCTACTGGCATTTAAACCCGTGAATATCACAACGACGTAGACCACTCGGCTAATTCTTACTTTAATATAATATAATTCTACGAAATGGACGTCAAGCGACGCACTGGCTGTTCAAAAACAGCATTATTTGATTGCGAATCTACCCCAATATAAAATTATCAAGTCAAAACCGTAAGGCGGCTGTCACAGCGGCGGCGCCCTCTCTCGTTTAGGGGATGATATCTTGCCGCCCCCAAAACCAATATTATCGTGTCCGAGCAAGTCGAATTCTTTGGACACGGTCCGGGTAATATGTTGGCATTTTATTGGCATAATTCTAAGAGACATGCCGCAATTGTATTGTCAGGGTAATCTTATCTACTTAATGCCATGTTGGGCGTTTCAATAAATCAGAAAAGGCGATATAAGGGGGACGATATAAGGACGAACAAAAATTTTCAGACAACCCATTTGCGGGTAAAGAATGGTTTTGCGAAAATGTAATTGTTATAATAATATAATGAAACATATGCTCCCATATACCCATAATAAGCACAGCTATGTCTCGTTTACATGTGTCGAGTAGAAAAGGCCTCAGCAACTGACCCAAATTGGCAGTGGACAGGGGCACTAAATATAATCGTTTTCATAGTTAATAACGAATAAAGCTTTGCTGGTAAAAAGCATGTTTGTATTCAATAAATGATGATTGTACCACCTGTCAAAATTAGTTGAAATATGTGTGTTTGTGTGCTGTGCGTTAAAAATTTACTCAACTGTAAAAAAAATCGGGAAAAAATACTCTCTCTACGCATTCGCTGACAGAGAAAGAAAGAAAGTGTGTGCTGTATTATAAATGGACAGCAGCGGAGTGCGGTGGAATTATCTACATCTCCATCACACAACCTCACTTATATATGAGCAAGTAGGATGCGCCCGCATGCCCTTGTATCTCACTCGCACCCTTCACTTTACATGTGATTGAGCGGGAAAGAGAGAACGGAACGGCACGCACCTGATATACAAATAGATCCCTGGAAATTAATATAAAATATTGTATTGTAACACAGATATTTTTGATTCCATGACTGACATGCATACAGGTCATACAACAGAATAGTATAACTATATTTAGAATACGAAAAAAAATCAGTAAAATAGAATATAAATTATAAATATATGTAATATAAAAAAATACAATCTGGTTGGTTTTCAAATACACCTTTATTAAATATGTGCTATAAAGAGTACGAATTCTGTCATAAATATAACACTTGAAATCCGTTTAATCCACATCAATTTTCACAGCATCTTTCCGCTTGTATTTTTTTTTGCAGTCATTGTTTGCTTTAAAATGGCGATAAAAATAATTGCTGAACGTTCTATAAATGTTTTTTTAATGATTAATTTAATTAAAATTTATTACCGATTATCTATGTACCAATAAAAATATTATTTTGAGTAAAAAATCCAAATAGGTTTATTTTATTACATAAAATTTTATGATATTTTTATAATATAGGTTGCTTTTTGCACCTAAACGTATCCACCATACCATAATAGAATCGGGTGTTATATCAGTATTAAGCAGCATACACAGTCGAAACATGGACAGTTAATTCTCATATAACATTATCTGATGAATATTTCAACACTGGTTCCCAACATAGCCTCTTGACCCGCGCGTATGATTTGTGACGTGTACGACATGCATTGTTATGTGGCCCAGTAGCCGTGCGGATCGTGAGAAAGCTGGCGTGACGTGATGCTGCGGAGGCACTTCGCACGTAGGAAAGACGGATTCGCAACATATGATTCAGCAGCCGGCTACCACAAGTGATCGTCGTGATTACAGGATTGCGGAGATTCTCAACATATGGACGTAACCTGCCCAGGCTGTGTTCATAGTCTTATAGTTGGACACGGTTGATGCAGATTCTGCATTGAATCAGATAATAATATTATTTTGGGTGTCAAGGTGTAATGTGCGGAAAAAGATTTGCCTTGCGCACATGACAATTGCACAAAATAACACAGACTCACGCAATGACAAATGTGCAAATTAGAGGAATGCACGGGTCAAAATTTTATAAAATTACCCGGTCCGAGCTCGACGTCTTCAGGCCAAGCCCGACCCGAGCCCGTTTTTCAATATCATACTTGTTACCCGAAGCCCAGATCCATTTTCCTCAGACCGAAAATAGCCCAATTTTTTTAAATACAGAAATTCATTTATAATTTTCAAACAAAAGATGTTATAATTACATTTCCATATTACCAACGATATTCATAAAACATGGGAAAAAATATTTCAGTTATGAATTTCGTAAATCTCAAAATAATGTAAATGCATTTTAAGATTTATTGATTTTGCTGAACATAATTGTCATCGCTCATCCGATCCTAAAAACGGGACGTAGCCTGAGCGATTGGCTTACCACTAGCCCTGCCCTAGCTCTATCCTTCTATACCTACTGTCTTCGAAAAAAGAGAGGTTGAGTAATCGAGTAACAAGTAGTTTTCTTAGAAAACTTCTGTTGAACTACCTCCATTAGGAGACATTGTAAAAAAACAAAACGAATCTCCATACAAAGCGAAACCGCAAGCTTCTGATAGCTAAACTAAATTTTATAACGCGTTCTAATTATGTTTTTTTTTTGTATATTTTACAGAATATTAAAGAAATTATTCCGACTTTTTAAATTTTTTGATTGATACGTAATTACGTTTCAACATTTTAATATGATAAAATAACAAAGTATTTAGTTGTAAAAATTTTTATTAGGTAGTTGATAGCTATTTCGGTTTAACGCTGTCGTCAGAACTATACTAAACCTATTTTAGTCTAGCTATATATACTGTTTAGAAGAGATAGACAATATAATGTCATCTCACGTTTTTAAACATCATAATATTTATTTAATATTAAATCATTTAAGGCACTAATTGTGTTTTTAGAAAAAGAGCTCACGTGGTGTTATTAATTAGTCGTTAAAAGAAATACATTGAAATTATATTGATTATCCGTAAATACATGGGCTTCTTGTAATGGTTTAATGGTCTATAGTGCAATGGTCTTAATAAAAACAGCTATTAACTAGCTCAAAAATTTTGTTACTTTATCCTATTATAATGCAGTTAATGCCAATTCAATCAATTCATCATTTTAATTTAATTTGTTACTGTGGGCCCACAATGCAGTTATGTTAAACAATCACTGATTTAAAGTTTTGCTAAGCCAAGAAGCGGACATTGTTGTGTTACGTGTTAACAGGAGAAATTAAAAATTGTATTTTATTCTCATAGTGAAATTGCAGCGGGTCAACAATGCTTTCGTGAATAATTCACAATAATGTAAGTTTGTAAAATTTTTGTGGTATTGTTTTCAGTGGTGTAACTTAAATTGACTGTTTTTATCCAACTAGGATTTCTCACAGATTTGTAAATTTGTATAAAACTTGTAGAAAAAGATTTAATCAACTACGTTGAAAGTTATTTTGTTATAATCTTTTACAATCGTCTTAAATCTAAATATAATATCGATGTTGTTTTGGCCAATTGATGTAACCCTCAAAATTAAAATTGTTTAGGAGAGAGCACAAACTGTTTTTATCGAAAGCATTATATGGCGAGTTGCGTTATGAATCTTTGAAATGCACTCCTGTTAATTCTCATGTTCACTGATACGGGATTATACTAAGGGATTTTCGATATATTAGGTTAATGCATAAGTTCCGTCGTATTTTTATATATTTAGACAATGTAATATATATTTTTAAGCAACTGTGTGTTTAATATTGCCTTTGTATTATATAAAGGAGGATTTCTTTCAATATTTTTCTCAGTCTATTGTCAGCGATTGAGCTATACAGAGCACTTGTGACTTTTTAAAATGTCTGAGAAAAAGTGCATATTCGACATTGTATACTTTTTGATTTTAATAAAGTACATAATGCATCAGGGGCAACCAAAACATATGTGAAAACTTCAGTAGAGTTTTTTTAGAAGTTTGTAAGCCTTTCAGTTAATTCTTACAGTACGTCCCTGAATTATCATAAATCCACAACTTTTTAAAATACTTTAATGAAAATAAGCATAGAATTACACAATACATCCAATTCTCTTTTTGCACAGTCTAAGAAAACGGAAAGTTTTACATTATTGAATACAGTATATACAGGCCCGGGCTTGGCCATTTCGGACTATGACCGGGTACTGATGGTGTCCGGACTATAAATAAATCCATAGCCTTCCATTTTGGACGCCACTAATTTGTTTGCGGGAAGTTAATCCCTGCAATAAGTTGATTACGTAATAAATTGTTTACGCGAGCAATTTTCCTCGCGTTTGAATTTCAGCTGTCCATACACATAATAGCAATCTAAAATAATCAGGATCTATTAACCTTTTACTCATAATACTATATTAAAAAAGTAATTACTATGTAAAAAAATATAAAAAGAGAAATCGGACGGTATTATAGTAACTAAGTTATCAATTTTAATTTTATAATTAAAATGAACTTCCACAAAGCTACCGCCGAATCTATAGAAAATAATAGGCGGTCAATAGTTTTAGTATTGAAGGATTTCTTTAGGGAACGCCACGATTCACACAAATATATTTCCAAAATACGATATTTCGATATGTATGTATTTATATGGAACGAGGTAATATTTAATTTTGCTGATTTCCGTATGCAAATATCTATAAAATATATTTTGAGAGAAAACCTGTACATTTTACAAGTTGTTCTTTTGTGGAAATTTAGAAGAGCGGTGTTCGAATATAATGGGTAACTAAATTCAAAACTTCCAATTTTTGGCTTATTGGGAAAGAACATAGAAAAAAAATCTCCCCAAAGATGATCACGTTTGATAAAATATCCCTATTTTTCTTTAATTCTTCTTGCGTGAGTATGGCAATCGCAGCATCAGAGGGGTTACGAGTTAATTACTCTTGGATAGTTTTAACTCTTGAGGCGCCATGGATCGCAATCCACCTCATCGTCATGCAGGGAGAGGTCCGTGCCATTTATTCCGTTTAACGTATTGCGTAATTGTTTGCTTTTCGATTCGTAAGAGAGCGAAAGCCTGCCGACACACTGCCTTTGATGTCAAGCCGACACCAGCGGCGGCTCGAAACGGGAGGGGTGGACATATTTATTTTTATGACAATACTATTAACCGGATGGCTGCAAATAGCGTCTTAAGACGCCCAATTTTCCGTGAACGGAACGTCGCACATACAAAAATGACGTCTTTAGACGTTCCGCTTTAAATGAGATTTTACTAACGCAAATCAATTATTGAAAACATACAAATATGTTGAACACACAACGACATCTATTGGGAGTATGGTCATATACTCGAAATTGAAACAGAATTCATTTTTACCACTTAAAACATCAATTGAAAAGAGCTTTGCCACCGGAATAACATAACCCTGACAACACGAATGTGTCATAAACATTTAAATTTTGTTACTATGGATAAATGGCGGCACAATCGGGGCACTCTTCATTTATTTGGTAAGTTTTTATAAATAAACTTTAATTCATTTTCAAAAAGGATATATTTAGAAGGTATTATTTTTGCAATAAAATTACAGGCGTGAAAGGTACTGCCATACATACACCTACCGGCAGTTAAAAGATTAAATATCCCAAGAACTTGGCAGAATCTCGTAAACTCTCTGATAGTGAAATTAATTTCCAGAAAATTATTAACGCCACAAAAAAATGTGTGTGTAAACAATGGATTTTTTAAAATAGCCGAGTTATTACGCTCTAGATCAGGTTTCCTAAACTAATTGTTGTCACAAACGTATTTCAGATCAAAAAAAGTAGTGAAGAGTGAAAGTTGGATTTAAAAAAAAAAGCCAAAGTGAAGAGTTATGTGACATAATCATTATGTAATTAGTGAATTGTTATAAATCGGTAGAATTATTTGGATTCAATTGTGTTTTTCTTTAATTAGTGCTTTCTAAAGAGCGTATGTTGATAACTAGCCCGTTGTCATAGGATTGGGAAACCTTGTTCTAGATATTCAAAGCGCATATATGGGATATATCGCATATTGTCGACGTCCGTGGCGCAGTTGGTAGCGTCTCTGGCTACGGTTACGGATGTCTCTGGTTCAATTCCCTGAAGGTTTTCATAGATTGACCTTTCAATCTATTTATGGATTTCTGTTCGTAGTGTGAGTCCTCCCTCCCACCCATCCGATCCTCACGGGGTGTAGCGAGAGCGATTAGATAACCACTAGTCCTGTCCTAGCCCTATCTTTCTATCCCTACTCTCTTCGAAAAAAGAGAGGTTGAGCAACTGAGTAACAAGCAGTTCTCGTAGAAAATTTCTGTTAAGATACCTCCATTACGAGACCGTATGCTCTACATTGGGAGCGGACATGAAAATTTAATATATACGATACTGTAGATGGACAAGAAGCTTTATTCATTGCTATTGTGATTTTTTTGGTATCATACAAACATTTAAAAAAATACAATTTCATAAGAAATTTCAAAGATATTTTTATTTAAAATAATATATAAAACAATATTTTCCCTTTAATAATTCCCTAAAAGTGTACTATCAAACCAAATTTCTTTTAGGAATGTTATCGTTTCACCCTCGTGAAGCTTGAAGATTGCTCGATCCTAAAGCATTTCTTCTTCGGTGACGAGTTTATAATCCTGAAATTCACAACACTAATAACTTACATGCTACACATTTTCATCTATGTAGCCGAAAACATTTTTATTCTTAAAACTTGTTCTTCGCGTCGGTCATTTGAGTCACCAGTTGCAAGGGTCATTCGTCTGATCAATGTATTGCCTAGAGAGGTGGACATTTTCAGCGACGAACTCTGGGTTTTGTTTTCTAAATATCTTTTTTTTGTATATTGATATGTCTTGTTCTCTTTCTTAATTTTAAAATTGTTTATATTGTTATTGTACTTTATAAATGCATTTCTGGCGTCAGCTGTAATGTCATGTATTTTAATTTGTTAAATTTACAAATAAACAAATCAACTAATTCGAATTTCTGGAATCAGTTTAGATCTGAAATTATTTTTTTCTATATATGAGTAAAATAATCAAATGAATTGTAGTTTTTTATTCAAATCTTCTATTTTGGACCGAATTTTGATTATTGTGTTCTTCAAAATATACATCGAATAAACAATGTCAACATTAAAATCATTAATAAATCATCGCACGTATCTTTTCTGTGAAGAAAATGATAAAATGTTAATATTGGGTAAAGATTTATATTCGTAAATAAATAAATATATTTAAATACGTATAATTTTCAAATAATTTGCTTAATTCGGTGGTGTAATAGAGGGCTAAGGTTAATGAAACGTGCACGCCACTGTCGAATCATGCGGGCCAAGTTGAAAGTATCAGATAAATTTATTGGCAGGTCCGGTCATTACGAGATATGTAGTTCAATAAATAATCATATGCAAGACAGATTCAGCATGACGCGAGTACGAGGTAGGCGGGTGGTCCACCGCAGTGGCGTGCAGGCCGTGTTTTACCATAGGGAACGACATGCAGAATGTCACATATGACTCGGGAAATTTCATTTATTTGAATCTCTAGATTAATAATAGTAGAGAAAACTATAAATATTAGTGTTGAGGATGCTTGATGGAATTTCAATATCAATTTTGAATCGTTCAAATTGTGTACATTTCATCACTAGCGACCTTGGTTTTGCCATTCGGCTTCCGGCATTCGAGTATACGAATGAACTCGAACTGACTAAACTGAGCATTATCAACTGATGCTCGTGATGAACAAAACCGGTTCGATCATTACAAAAATGTGGAAGTAGTAAAAAACAAATTGTGTTTTATTTTAAAAATATATTGCCTCACCAAAAATTGACAGTTAACTCATTAAAAGTGATTAACTTTAGACTAGAAACGAAGTAATTTTGTTAACTACCACTAAATGTTGTGTTCATTAAGTGATATTATTGATAGCCACGCTTTATAGCTTTAAGCCAAGTGCTTTCAAGGTGGAGTATTTGAAGTCCTTATAGAAATTACTTCAAAAGATTTTTTACGAGAACTGATTTTTACTGTGTTGCTCAACTGTGAGAATAGAAGGATAATGCTAGTGTTTATATAATCGCTTTCGTTACGGCTCGTTTTTAGGATCGGATGAATGGGAGGGAATTTTAGACACCACAAACATCCATGCCTCTTTTTTAGAATATACAGATATAGAAATATAAAACTAGGAAACGGCTAGTAAGTGATAACCTAATTCTGCGTGTGAAAGGAAAAGGGCATTAAGTGTAAAACAAGATTTGCTGGTATAAGAACTTTGATGAAAAATGTGATGTTTCAATGTGAGATTTACCAATTCAGAAGCATTGCTATATTCATGTCTTCGAACAGAAATCCATAAATCAAAAACATAAACAGGAAAGATTGAAAAATCTATGTATGATACCGTCCTTACTTGGATTCAAATCTGTGAGATCCGAAGCCGAAGCCAGCGACGTTACCACTGCATCATGGGCCCTGCAACCAGTCCAAGTCATAAAAACTGTGTTTTATTTTTATATATATATTTTTTTCTGCCGAGATTGAATGAGCCAATTGACCGATTATCTTCGATGAAAAAATCTTTACCCTTACGAACATATTTCAAGAATTGATACGCCCTTGGCACATGCCGCCCATACATTCAAAGGAAGCCATGAACTTTTGTACAAGACGCCGATTATTACCGATTAAAGCCGACCGACGGAAGTAATCATCGGGCAGATTGGGTGTTAAGAGCTTAGTCGCTTTGCCGATAGATGGCCCAGGTGGGAGTGCTTAATGGCATTATCATCAGCCACAATCGCATGATTACCACTGTTCGACAAAATACTATGACTTGGCTATTATAACACCTGAGAGACACACGGAGATATGCATTCTAAGAAAATTATCAAACTGTGCTAGGACTCGAACATGTGATCTCTGTAGCAAAAACTAACGATGTTGATAACTCGACCACAGACCCAACACCAGTGTTCCCTCTAAGCCACGCAGTTGATTTGGAACCCTCATGCACACCAATACAAACTATTAAAATTTAATTTTTGACGAAAAATATATATATGTATTCTTTAATTTAAGATGTCGATTGAGGGTGCTTGATGGAATTTCAATATCAAATTTGAATTGTTGAGACATTGGGCTTAGGATTGAATTGTTGAGATTTTGGGTTTGGGATTGGAGGTCATTATTGTGATCAATCCAGTCATTCGTGTCAATCGTGTCATTCTATTTCCTAGACTTAGTGATCAGATTTGTCGTATTTTATCTTGTATATAAGCGATATAAACTGTTTACTGTCAGTTCGAGTTCATTCGTGTGCTTGAATTCATGAAGATGCCAAAGGTGAAACCCGGGTCGTTAGTGACGAAATACATAAGGATGTACAAAATCTCAACGATTAAAATTTGATATATATATTACATTCAAAATGGGACGAAATGGAGGCTTTCATGCACTGTAATTATAATCATTTTGTTTTCGTATGTGTGGATTTATTTTTTACTGCCCAAACATAATTATTAACTAATCGTTTATTATTACTTACTGATCATTTATCGAATTAGTTACTGACCCAATAATTAGTAGCCTTTCTATTTGCTAAGCTACATATGCCGTTAGATATTAAATATTGTGTCAATTGCGAGGATGTCATATACTATTTTTTATGTTAAAAGTTAAATCATGACTCATTAAATAATATAAATGAAAAATTGAATATTATTTTATAATATTACATAAAAAAACATCTTCGAAGGCGTCCACGGTTTAATTAGGAGCGGAAAAAGGGCCGACCAAATAAGCCGATGTGAAAACGATTAATAAAAGCGATGGAGCCAGCTGTGTTAATCATATTTTATGATGGGTTGGTGTGAGGCATGCGAATAAATTTTGCAAAATATGTTTTCAGGCGCCACTCTTAGTAATACAATCTAAGTTTTCAATAAAACCACGAACTAATCACGACTAAAGGCTTTTTTTTAATTTTTTTTTATTTTGGTAAAAGGGAAACATTAGTTGTGTCAGTTTAGAGACTTGGCAAGTTTAAATTAAATTGCGTGAAATTTTAGATACTAAACACTGAACAACGTCAGTCAGTATTTGTAAGGAATTTTTGTTAGTTGTATTCCACATTCACATGCAACAGCTGACACATTTCTTGTAAGACAGTACTTAGCAAGAATACATGCGGAAAACTAAAAACAGTCAGAAAATTGAGAACCCACCTCGCAAGCTCCACACAGTTTCAATAAAATAGGGCGAAATTCGAAAAAGGTAGTTAACCTATGTGATAATCTAGAACGTATTTTCAAAGTCAACTAGCTAGGCGATTTATTAGCGATATTTGGAATAAAATGAGTAATCATTCCAATTTGCCATATTAGCTCTAAGATGTTATAGAACGCATGAAGTCATAAAACGAAAACCCCTGCACACTAGAGAGTTTCTCCTCGGACGTTCCTGGAAAACATTTGAAACACGCGTAACGTTGTTACGCTGCGGAATACACCCTGTACGAGTGTGAATCCGCAGCGGGTGGTTGTGGGTACAACGTTGAGTACCCTAGGGCATTAAAAAAAATCATAAAATATAATATATAATGGAATTTGAAAAGAACAGTTTTAAATCAATTTGTTATTTTTTTTATTCTGGCAAAAGGCATGATATAACTATAATTCATATGTATCAAATCTTGTGATTTGTATGTCAAAAAGCTTATTGTTTGTAATGTACAAAAGATCATTAAAAGAAAAAACAGTTTTAAAAATTGATTTTTTTAAATGTTGTACATTTTCTTGTATTTCGCCACTAACGACCCGAGTTTCGCTGTTCGGCACCTTCAGGTATTCGAGCAAATGGATGAACTCGAATGTTATTGACGAAACAGATGGAAATTTACAAAATTTGATTTTGAAATTTCATCAAGGGTGCTTGATATCTTAAATTAAACAAACAATAAATTGTACTTGAGAGAGTAATTTGAAAAAAAAATGTTTTAATGTGTTTATCTCAGACCTTTTTATGACCTAACTATGCCTTCTGTCAGTATATCCTTGATTTAATATAATACTTTAGAGTTTCTGAGAAAAATTGAGCAACTAATTAAGTTTAAAGCTTTTTCGCATAATATATTTTTCACTACGAAAGCTGCTTTTTGCGAGTAGCTTGCAAATGGACAAAACACCAAAGTCGGTTTAAAACTGACTTCGCAAGCAGTATTCTAGTATATATTTACGATTAAGTTACATTACATAGATTATCAATAAAAATTCCTTACGTTTAAAGCAAGTACTAAACTAATATAGGCTTTATGAAACACTTTAACCGGCGTAATCTGGAAGCTTCTCTGCTAAAAGCCTTAGATTATGGTTATCTCCGTTAAGGCTGTGTGGCCGCCGCATCTTGTTATAAAAATACCCCAGAGCCTTAAAGTATTTGACATGGAGCTATTGACTTTTTTTATTTTTTTATAGTGATAAATTATATCATTGGTTGCATGCACTCTAATGTGCAGGAGTTTTCGTTTGAAATAGGTTTTAAAAAAAAGGAAAAACAAGGGGGTTAATGTCTTATGGAATTGCGTTCCAATCGTTTTCCAAAGGACGCCGTGAACTCTTTAAATGTCTTGTAATTTGTCAGAGATGCAGCCAAGTTGGCATGACCAACTGGGTCGAGAGATTCGACTGATAGTCGTATTGTCTTCAGCATTTTTTCCCGTTTGTTGTCCATGTCTGGACATTCCCAAAGGATATGATCAGCATCCTGGATTATATTGCCACATTTACCGGCCTAGCTGGAGTTCTTGAGAAATTTATCCTCGGACATTCCCGGCAAACATTTAAAACATGCATTACGTTGTTACGCTTTAAAAAAAATCATATTATTTTTATCGAAAAAGAACTAAACGGCAAAACAACCAAAGTTGCTTATCATAGATGTGTATTTAAAAACATTATTTATTTATGCTTTCAGTGGAAACGTGTAACTAAATGTGACACGTGTTTCAACTCTTTGGTGTTTCACTCTCAATTATAACGTGCGTGGTTAAAAAAGTTCCTATCTTTAGTATGTAGTTAGGCACGGCTCTATTCTTTTTAAACGATATCCGCTCTTACTTGAAGCATATGACCATCACACGGTTGGTCTGGTTCTGTCTTCTTGCTTCTTGCCAGGTCATCCTAGCACCCCGCCGAGTACATTCTATGGATGGTCATCAGTGGCTTTCCAGGGTAACGGAGTCCACTTGGTTGGTAGAAAAGATAAGCAGGATTCAGACTCCCAAGCCAAGTCCATCGTCACTTTTGTTTTGGACGTAATAAGTCCATCAAACCACCGTACCCCTAATATTAACCGCAAGCAACTGCTTTCGAAACACAGCATTCGGTGACCTTGTGCTTTACTGAGGTGCAATCACTGGCAATCGTAAAGCAGTACTGTCGGAATGTATGCGTTGAATAGGCAGGCGGCACTAAAAATTAAATACAGTTATCATAAATATTGTAATGGTTTTTTTTTTCATTTTTTCACAATTTTCCATTGTGATACAGAAACAAAATTCTTGTAGAAAAAAAAATGTTTTTTTTCTCTTAATAGTTGTTTTTAATCAGTTATTAATTGAGTTATTATTATATTGCTTAATTGCTTCTCATTGATACATGAATATCGGCTTCTAAAGTGTAGAATATGGAAAGCTAATAAATACTTGTTATTTAGTCTCTCAGCCTGTCTTTTACGGAGATAAAAGGATTGCAGGATGCGGCTAGGAAAGTACTCGTAATGAGTTAATATATATAGAAAGTACGCGTTCGAACACAATTCTATAAATCGATTGAAAAATCAATTTATAAAAGTGTCCTTAAGGGAATTCGAGCCCGCGGACACCGCGATTGACGATGACGACTACAGGCCCAGCATTATTGGACTCGAAGCTAATATTTCCAAAACAGTTTTTTCTTATTTTTATCAAATTGAATTTATTGTGCCGATGGTGTTCTGTCCAATTGACGTAGCCCTTAAAATTGAAATTGTTCAGGAGAGTTGCGTTATGAATCTTTGAAATGCATTGTAAATTGTTTGCAGATACGGGATTATACGAAGGGATTTTCAATATAATACTGGCTTTCATCAAGTGGCCGGGTAAGAATTTTTAATTCCAACACCAATTTAAAATGATGTTTCCCTTCCAAAAAGTGGTCAATTTATTTTTCTAATTTACATATCTCCTCTCTTCTCAGAAACGCTGAGCAACCGAGTAACAAGCAGTTCGCATAGAAAAATTCTGTTGAGATACGTCCATTAGGAGGCCATACAGACCTTGGGAGCGGACATGGTAAAAGAAAAATTTACATCCTTCGGCCGAGACCTGCTCTGTCATCTTTAAAATGAGATCCAATCATTAACTCATTTTCGTATGTTTTGAGGGTTACATTAATTGACCAAAACAGCGTTGATGTTATGAAACAAGACGTTTGGTTATTCTCTCTATCGCTAGTTTGTAGTTTCGCAAAAAATGAACGATAAAACTATTTTTTTTTGTAGCTATAATTGATATTTTTCTAATAGAATTTTATAGTTAGGGGTCACCGAGAGTCGAAATGTTGCACGATCTGGTGATCGGGCGGCACGGCGGCATCCTCAAAGCTCAAAGCGGACGCGATAAGAATGATAAGAATGCCGGTAGGACAAGAAGATATCGAAATAGTCAAGTGAGAAATTATCGGACTAATACCGCCCGCCGTGTTTTATGTGACGTCATCGCATTACGGGATTTTTCGAAATACACTAATCGCGTTTTTAATAATCTCTGCAAAGAAACAGAATTAAGTGTTGGTAGAAAACACTGCCATGTTAATTAATGCAGTTATGGATTCTGAGAGTTTTATGGTTATGAAGTAGCTATACCTTTGGTAAGGCAGTTTGCCTATTATTGGCTATTTCGAATATAAATTTAAATAAAAATTAAAATTCGTTTAACTAAAGTATTAACAACATTACTTGGCCGCTGCCGACGTTGGAGCTAAAATTGTCAGTCTAGAGTAAATTTCTCCGATTGCCATTTTACGCAAAATAAATATCTTGTCTACTTTTAATAACCGTTGCTAAAATACAAGTTTTGATATTTATTAAAATTTCAGTTCTGGTTGAGTATGGCAACATTTCTAACGTGACGGTGGCACTCTCACTAGCGGCCAAGTTAAATTGGTTCATCTATAGAACAGCGTTATTCAACCTGGGATCCGCAAAAGTTTTGAAGGGTTTCATCATATCGAGTATATTGACTTCTAATGGAATTGATCTCAATAGATTTTTTTCTACGAGAACCGATTATTATTCAGTTGATCAATCTCTCTTTTTTGAAGAGAGTAGGCATTCAAGGATAGGGCTAGGACAGGACTAGTGGTTAGATTATAGCTCTCGTAACGCCCCGTTTTTAGGATGCGATGGGTGGAAGGGAATTTTAAACATCATAAACATCCATGACTTCAAAGAGAAACTGCACCACAGACCCGACGTTTTTGTTGAGGGGTTTGATAATGGTAATTGCTTCTAACTGCATATAAAAAAATATTTTATTCATTGGTTAATTTACTAGTTAATTTACTATTTCACAAGCAGCCATGCCTTTGAACAGAAATTCATAAATCGATTGAATAATCAATTCATGAAACTGTCCGTACCGGGACTTGAATACGAGACATCCAACGATGTTGACCACTGCACCACGGACCTGACATTTGAAAGACTTCTAAGAAGATATTCAACAATTTTACTAATGAAAAAAATATCTATAACTGCCGATAGCACAACTCGCCGTTGTGAGATGATTGGGTCTCCTGAAGAATATTGTAAACTAGAAGAGTTCCGAAAGTTGTGGTAGGTTAAAAACCCCTGAACTAGAATATCGATGTTTCAGTTTTCATATTTTAACAAGAAGAAACAATTTATTTAAGGCAATGAATGAAAATCGGTGTTGTTTTTTTTAATTACGGTATTTAATATGAAACAGCCAAGATAATAAATCAGTTATATCTGTTTTATAATATCGGTCCGGTATTGATATTTGCAATACCGGTTTTTAATATGAAACACTAATATCGATAGTCAGTATTGCGATCCCTAGGTTAAAACGTTTACCCAGCCTATGTGCAATACATCTTAAATTTGTATTATTTAATAAATCGATCATACATATACACTAGCAATTTCTTAAATACAGAAAAAGTCAAAATCTATAAAGATGGACTACAATAAGTGTATTTATTATTCCGTAACATTTAATGATGCTGTAATATCGTCACTGTTCTGGAAGAAAACACAATATCGAAAAAATGACATATTGAGTTAGTTATACCGAAATGTTTCTTATTTCAAACTCTATCGTATGACAGAGGACACTTATTTTTATAAATTATACGTTTACTTAAAAACAGTTTTGTACAAACAAACAAAATGAAAAACGTATGACATTTCAAGCATTTGGCAAACTTCAAAGAACAATTACTCTAAACTAGTGTTTTCTAGTTAGTGTCTTCTTACAACTAAACTGCCATTTACTTATTTCTCAACAGTTATTATTTGAAGTATCTTTATCATAGCTCAGAAACTTTATGCTACAGTTACAAACGCATAGTTTGATACAAATGAATCTGTGAAACAAACGCTTACACCATGATATCGTCGCTGTTCTGGAAGAAAAAACTAAATCGAAAAAATGATATATTGAGTTACTTATACCAAGATGTTCCTTATTTCAAATTCTACATTATGAAAGAAATAACTTATTTTTATTAATTACGCATTTACTTAAAAACAGTTTTGTACAAACAAACAAAATGAAAAACGTATGGCATTTCTAGCATTTGGCAAATTTCAAAGTACAATTCCTCAAAACTACTGTTTTCTAGTTAGTGTATTCTTCCAGAGCAACGACAATATTAATAATCCAAACAAGGAAATATGATTCAAGATGAAGAAATAGTTCCCGTTAGATTATCGATCCACAAATAGTAAAAACTATTGTGATTGCTTTTTTTATACAGTATTTATACTTATAATGTTTATTCCAAGGCTTTTGTTTTTACGAAGAGCTAGTTTCTGTAATATAGGTAGGTATTTTTTAGGAATTTAAATTGTATAAAAGACGTAGTTTGTTGTCTATGGTTGTTTCGAGGAAATCAAGACGTCTTCGAAATATTCGAACAATAGATATCCTGAAGCTTTCGGGAATCAAAGATTGTCAAAGGTTTGAGTATTGCTTATTTACATCCAATTTTAAATTATTGAAAAATATCAAAATTACAAGTTTAGCACATTCGCTGTTTATGTCGTAAGCGAATAGTTTTGAGTGATGGAAAATCTTTTTTTTTTAATATTTCTGTATAATATATTTTAGAGTGTTAAGTAAGGTTCTGGGGATACAAATTTTTAATGGTACCAATGAAATTATATTTGCATGATTTAATTTAAGACATCGACTGAGGGTGCTTGATGGAATTTCAATATCAAATTTGGATTATTGAGATTTTGTACACTTCCATGTATTTTGTCACTAACGACCCGGGTTTCGCCTTTCGGCATCTTCAGGCATTCGAGCACACGAATGGACTCGAACTGACAGTCAGTGTACAAAATCTCAATAATCCAAATTTTATATTTGCATGGTTTCGTTTTCTAAGACTGTGAAGCTGGGATCGTGATCTATAGCATGATAGTCAAAAAAAATAGCTATAAATTAGTTCTAAACACTGTTCTCGTGTAATATTTTAATTATTGACACCACTGTGACATATCCATAATATATTTAATTTATGCCTTTTAATCGTGGTGCTTGGTAAAATTACGTTTTATATTAATATTTGACAATGTTTTTTTTAACATGTCCTCTACCAATGTAGAACATATGGGTTCCTAATGGAGGTATCTCAATAGAAGTTTTTCTACCAGAACCACTTGTTCCTTTCTTTTTCGAAGAGAGTATGAATAGAAGGATAGTGCTAGGACAGGATTAGTGGTTAGCTAATCACTCTCGCTACGCGCCGTTTGTAGGATCGGATGAGTGGGAGGGTATTGTGGATATTACAAACATTCATGTCTATGAGCGTCTATCGATCTCATAATCAATTTATGAAACTGTTTATACCGGGATTTGATCCCAAGACATCCATAACCAAAGCCAACGACGTTAACATCTGCACCACGGATTCGACATTTGACAATGGTCACTTTTAGTGGTCGATTAAAATAAAGACAATTAGTTGTGGACTTCTTCCCCATTTTTATCTATATCAGGACTGATTTTTCGTCATTATAAGGAGCATTATCAACTGATTTATTCTGAATTTTCAGTTGATAATTCTCGCAAAGAACGAAACCTAGACCTGATCTATATTAAATAATGTGAAACTAATAGGTACAAAATGAATTGTGTTTTTTTTTTTAAAAGAAATTCAACAATCAGATTACGCAGAAATGAAACAGCAGGTGGACTTTTTAAATTTCCAACTTTGAATGTTTCACGGAATGAATTTTAAGTTATAGTATTAGGGTGGGGAGCTTCTTCATGTTGGAAGGCCTTATTCAAGAAACTTATTTGAACACTATTTCGTAATTTCATGAAAACAGTGAAATAATTATTTATGAAAAAAAATCAGACACTTGACGATCTAGAAAGCCTCCGGTTACCCACCTCTGGTAAAGTCAGTGTCTATTGGTTTTCAAATAACTCCACTTCCTTAATGTTCTTGTTATTTTATCATTTAATCGCCGTAGCTTAGTGGTAACGTACGCGAACTGCAACGGTGTATATTTGAGCGTTCACACTTGGAAACGGAAATTTCCGCAAACTTTGTGAATGAAATATAAATATTTTATTGCTTTCTTGTTAAAACAGTTACCGCATATACATTTTAAGCGACTTAGAGCTATCAAGGAAAACGTGTGGATATGCCAAAGACAAGCGCAACCGAAAACTATACTGTATGTATTAGTGCTCGTTATTACCCGTCCCCAACTGAATAAAGGTCATGAAGATTTAGTAAAATAGACCGATGTCTAGTTCCTAATGAGTCAAACATTTTAAAATTTTATATCAAATGACACACACTCAATGAGAATTTTTATGACACCCAAGATCAACTCGCGCAGAAAAGACATCACGGACACTAATGCTCAAGATCTCTATTTAAGAAAGTTATATATTAGGGTATTGAATTTTCCACTAAAATACATATCTTGAACAGGGCATCCAATCCCGGACCCACTTTATGATTCCAGGATTACAAAATTAAGAATTTCTCAATCGCGGGAATGGTCATTAACGATAATTTCATGGTTTTAATTGTGCATTTTAAAAACGGCTGTTACGAAATATGCGATGGAGGAAGACCAGAATTCATTTATAAGTATTATAAAAAATTATGTACATGAATAAACTGAATATATGAATTATTCTTTAGTATTTATAGAGAATTCCAAAATCTCTGGATTGATATTTAGGCAATTCCGGGATTACGGGATTGAATAGTTGACTGGAATCCTGGGTTTGGAAGCCCTTTGCTCGAACATATAGTTTCATCATTTCCACTGATATTTGTTTCAATTACATGTCATGGTTAATAATCATTGCATCTTGAATTCATTTTTTTTTAAATATCATTAGTTATTAATTATTCCGCATGTTGAGGACGAGAATGATTTAAAATAATAGTTTTGAAAACTGTCAAACATAGAAAAAACATGCGCGACATGACAACAAAAACAAAAAAGAATCGATTGACAAAACAAAAGAATGCTGTCAAAGTTTGGCGCCAAAATTTCCGGGAAATGGCGGACGGAGGACGCGCGCGCGCTTTTTTTTTATACCAGGAACAAAACAATGGCCGACTCTAGACTAGACATTTTGAATTTCCTGCTAACTAAATAGCGCTGCCTTTTTTACTTTTTTCTGATCAATTTATTCGGAATTTTTAACATACCTAATTGCATTTGTGAAGTATTGATGTTTTCACTGTGTGCACTCTCAATTTTGACCGTACTCACTCATAACGAAGCAATTCAACAGATGGTTCTTAACGGGAACCGTTTGTTAGTCAGTCTAGAAGTCAGTGGTGTAGTGCTAAATGAAAAAGTCTGGTAACGCTGATTAACTGTAATATTTTAATACACCCGCAGTGATTAAATTTACACAACAACAATACCAGTGGGACCGATAACTAAACACGTGATCCCAGAATTGCTTGAGGGTTGCGCTTAATTTTAGTATTGAGAACCATAAAGAAAAAAAGATAATACATTATACTATTGTGAATTTAATTTAATTTATGGAAAACAGATATCACGACATTACTGATTTGTTTGAATAACGTTTTTACACGTTTTAAATAAACAGTATTTTCAAGAAAACATATTTTCTGTTTCAAAAAAAATGTACAATTTATATTTCCCAAAATTTCCAAATCGTGTAGGATAATAGATAGTAATAGATAGGATAATAAATAGTGTGGGAGCGCCGGTACCTTGTGCGCCCACGCCCCACTCTACAACTGTCTCCTCTCTGGAGAGGGAAAGACAATACGTATGATTCTAGAAAAGGATTTTTAGTTAGTTAATCACTCACAGATATTCATATTTTGTATACAGATTTTTAAATCAAGGAAGTATAGGAGGATGGGAATTAGAAATGGCACGTAGTATACTAGTGGCCGTGAAAAGAAAAAAATTCTTAATTCTGCCTTTCGAGCCGAATCCAAAAATTTGTAATTGCCCAAATATGTCTAGTGAAAGAGGCATCGTGCTTTTGTCGTGTAAAAATAGTCGCAGTGGCCCTATTGGGCATCCAGATCTAGTTTCGTCTCCAGAAAATTTCTATCAATTGAAAATTTTTTCGACCTCTTTTGGAAAAAAGTTTACCATCCCGGCCCCTCACCATTTCACCATTTTGTATATATATATATATATGATTTAAGCTAATTTCAATTAACGACTTTAATTATTATTTTTTAAAACCATATCCGCTCCCTATTCGGAGCATATGGCCATCACGCGGTTTCTCCAAGCTTCTTTGTCCCCCGCCAGTCTCCTCGCTTCCTTCTAGGTCATCCCAGCATCCCGTAGCTCCACAGAATACATCCTATGGATGGTCATCAGCAGCCTTCCAGGGCGACGGAATCCATCTGGTTGGTAGAAGAGACACGCAATATTCAGGCTCTCCTGGAGCATCCGCAGCACGTGTCCAAGCCAGGTCCATCGTCGCTTTTTTGTTTTGGACGTAATAAAAGGCTGGTTCGTCCGCTCTCTTACCTCCGAGTTCCTTACAAAATCAAACCATCGTACCCCTAGTATTCATCGCAAATATCTGTTTTCAAAGCACAGTATACGGTTACCCTGTGTCTTGGTGAGTTGCCATAACTCGCAACCGTAAAGCAACACCGTCAGGATGCATGAATAAGTAGCACTTGGTTCTCACCTAGTACAACCGTGAGTCCCAGACTTTCCGCATTGAGTTATTGCGTCCTTCATTGTTGTTGTTTAATATATATAATTATGTACCCTAAATGTATCATTGAGAATATAACATCTACCAATAAATGCGGAACAACAGAACTGCTGTTTTTCTTGATTATTTTACAGAAACGTGCGACCCTCTCATCATCAAGCAAACCTTTCAGAAAATTTTGTTTGAAGTATATAACATAATTGTAAAAATCGGTCCACATTTTTAATAATAAGAAATGACAAGTTTTATTCCATCGCGGAAAAGATTTTTAAAAGTAACTGCATTCAATAAAAGCTGTTCGGGATATAATTTTTTGAGAGTGTGATAATCACAGTAACATGTCCTACCTAAAAAAGCAGACTTACTGTTTAAGGTCTTCGACTGCATACACGCGCTTCGGTTTGAGGTCCGTATATTCAAAACGAAGTTATTGTATTTTTGGAATAAATTCCTCTACATATCTGTATTGATTGTAGATGTTTCAAAACAATCCACGAGATGATTGTCCTGATGATATGTCTTTTTTTCATGTGGACGGATAGAAAGATTTGTTTCGTTGTTACAAACACGATGCGCCGTGTGTCCGAAGTATTCTGAAGGAGATGAGTTGTGACAATAGTCATATTATGACATTGTCACGTTCTGAAAGCCTTTTATAGATGTGTAATAAAAAGACTTGAATGACTAGTGTTGTTATCAACTAGAAATTGTAGTACATTTAATTTTCTGTTGGTCAAAAGAGAAAACTTCCATATGTTTCAGTGAGAAGCATTTGTACATTAACAAAAATACAGCAGTTGATTTGAAACTGGACAACCTTGTTTGTGTGCGGCAAGTTTCGTTAACTGACACAATAATTAACGGGAAGGGCTGACATGTAGAAAATTACAGACAGTAAATTCAAGCGATGACCGATATAGACGATTCTGCATACGTAAAGATAAAAGTGAACCTCGTATAAATTGATAGCCATTGGAAATGATCGATATTCTGTCGTTACTCCCCGAACTGAAGACATTTCTCCGGATTCGCATAATCTTCACTTTAAATTACCATCCTATTCCTAAAGTTAAATCTTGTTAATCATACAACTTTTGAAACCGAATTCCTGTAGATGTAATGGCGTCAATCAGATTTCAGATTTAATATATGTAACACCACTCCATTAACCGGGATCCCCTTCCGTCCGTAACATCTTAGCCCACTAGTGAACGCATACATTAATTTTGTATGAACTTCAAACCTCGTATAACACCGATATGTATTACGCGACGTTTTTGTGGAACCATATGACCGTGTTATACGATATCTAAACAAAAAAACACACTAATATCGAAACATAGCCTTCAACACACACTACCAATAAACAAATTTCGTATTTTATTTAGTTTAACATACGATATTTCTTACCATATAACTGTTGGTGGCCGAACATGAGAGCCACTGCTCTAGTGCCAGTGAACAAGCAATTAGTCAACAATGCTAGTTATGTTTTTTTAATGAAAACCGTATAGAGGAAATACCCTCATTAATAATATATTTTTTTATTTGACTTAATTTACCTTTCTGTCCGTAACTCATTTATTTTAGGTAAAAAACTTTGAGATATAAACATATCGTTCATTAAAATATTGTAATGATTTTTTTTAGTTTACTTATACGATTTTATGTTTCTGAGCGTAAAATTGCAAATAAATTTAGTCTCGTATTGACTGCAGTAACAATGATAGTCATTTTTTTCCTATATTCAATTTGATAGTTGATCCGATAGTCGATTTAAAACTGTACAATCTTGCTTAGGACGTTTGTGTGTGGTAAGTTTCGTTAACTGACACAATAATTACCGGGAAGGGCTGACATGTAGAAATCGAAATTAGCTTCCAATGTTATGTATAATTATGTCCATATAAGCTTGCAGTAAGAAATCGTTTTTTTTACGTAGTAAGTAGTAGAGAGAGTTTTGATCGAGGGGGGATACAAATCCTAAAGCTGCGCCTAAAATGTTCAAATGTTGAAACATGGATGAAGAGGTAGCTTTAATTTCTGAAACGAAATTTCAGTGTTTCACTCTATTGTTTTGTTTCTTCCAATATCTAGAAGAATAAACGGTAAATTTTGTTTGCCAGTTTTAAAGATTTACTTGCAACGACATCAACGAGCGAGTATTGAAGCTCGAAACCCGTTGCACTTTGTGAGTGGGTACCTATTGTAGATTGTAATTTACACCTGTCAGGTATTTATCTTGTATACTTCTCTTCGAGTACTTTCAGAGTCTCTCTGTTGAGTCGCAATGGCCGATAGCTTCATGTGAAACATGACTATCTTATTCTGTGTAAGATGTAGACATACACGAGACAGCTGTTTAAGTTTTTGAATCAAATTATTTTTGAATGTGTATCCAAATATGTGTAAGTAAATAAAAAATGTCTTTATTTTGCAATATAACTCACAAAATTGTGCATCTCTTACAGTTTACAATTATATTTTGTTATGATTAGGACTACTAGGAAAAACTACTAAATTGAATAACGGACACTATGTTTTAGTAAGTTGCGTATAGTTATATTTAAGTTTCTTATCATTTATATCATACATATTATTTACTTAATTATTCTATTATGAGCCTTGAGAATTGACGATACAATGATTTCTGATTAATTAATAATATTTGTACTACGATATGTAGCGAATACAATGCAAATGGCGAAAGCATGAAGCGATTAATCCCAACAATATTTATATCATTGCTTTCAATATCATGTTGGAGCTTCATATATGTATGTATTTAGAACTGAAGGTTACTCAGTTTCACAGCCTCTCTTTTTTGAAGAGAGTATGAATTAAAGGTCGAAATTTCCGTTTCTTATCGATTGAGAAACGATAATAATCGTTAACGATAAATTTTCATAATCGTTATCGAACGATAACGAATTTTCGATTATCGATCTCCAACGATAGTAATCGATAATTAATAATTATCGTTTGTTAATAAATATCACCAAATGTTTTTATATTTAAAAATGTTGTAATATTTACTAATACTTAATATTGCCATTCTCAACCAGAACTGAAATTTCGATAAATTCCAAAACTGATATTTTAGCGACGGTTATTAAAAGTAGACATGGATTTTCAAAAGATATTTAATGGCGATTGGGGAAATTTATTCTAGACTGACAATTCTAGTTACAAAAGTAATATTGATAATACCATACATCATTTGTCATTAAACAAATAAAAAATCGATAAATTTAAAAAATATATTGATAGTTCAGAAAAATGTTACACTAACCGCTAACTGACAATAAATAATAAGATAAATGAATGTTATATAATATGTTACATCGAATCCGTGAAATTACATATTCCATGTACTGCATTACAAAAAAATATTGGCTGTATGATGGTAGCAAAGGTATGTTTAAAAATTACAAAAAGCTTTACAGTCTATGAAAAAAAATTATTATCGAAAACAGTCGATAATTTTCGGTTACACAAACGATACATTTCAATTATCTTTATCGACCATTATCGATGCAATCGATAATACTTTTTTTAAAGTTTCGTTTTGTTCGTTAACGATTCGGAAATTTCGACCCTTAGTATGAATAAAAGGATAAGGATAGTGGTTGGGAATTTTAGACAACATAAGCATCCATGCGTTCGAATAGAAATCCAAATTTATGAAACTATCCGTACTGAATCGAACGCAACCGAAGACAGCAACTTTGACCAAACGACCACGCACCTAACAATTTAATATGTGGTGAGTCATCAATACAGACGATGTAAATTTACAAATAATAATTATCAAACATAATATTTATAAAGGTTGGCGCCGACGTAAATGCAGTCACCAAAGCAAGAGCTGACTACGGGAGAAAACGATACAGCCGACGACGGTATAAATTGACAATCATAGGAAATAACCGATATTCTGTCGTCGCACCGTGAACTGAAGACATCTTTCCAGATTCACATAACCGTCACTTTAAATTACCATCATCTATTTACGTAAAGTCAAATTTCGTTAATCATACAACTTTGTAAACCGAATTCCTACGGATATAATGGTGTGAAAATCGTTGCAGATTTCAGATTAAATATTCGTAATACCACCCCATTAACCGGGATCCCCTTCCCTCTGCAACATCTTAGCCCGCTGGTTCATCGACGATATATTCTGGTCTAATAAAATTTGTATTAGCAAATTTATATTTCTAAACTGATATTTATAGTAAGAGTTTTATCCTGGATTTTATTGCTACAAGGTTCAACAAAAAATCTCCCAGTGTTTGGCTTAATCTTTTAAGTATGTAGTTTATTATAATAACTATATTGGCGTAATACAGAGGTCGTATGTTGTTCTAGCATATTATAAAGGATACGGTGAGCGGTTTTCGCAATTATTCTGTTAGAGTATCTAAATATTCATAATATTTCTACCAATAGTGTTTCCATTTACTCTAGTGCAGTGGTTCTAACGTAAAAATCTACCGTGGCCGCTTTATAACCATCAACGGTGGTTCTATGAAAATCTCTCGTGGCCGCATCAAATTTTTCTATATTGATTAAAACTTTTAAGCCTTTTCAAAGCAATACACATGAAAAATGCTCGATACTGCTTTCTTTCAAAGTCTGTGCGAAATCTAGGAAATCACTAAGAGTAATTGAAAAATTGTCATTTTCCACTTCTGTCACAGAGCTTTTTGTAGTATTTTTTAATTTATCCATGACGAACACAATCTTTAGTATTGTTAAGTTACTATTTTGTAATTGTTTATTAATAGGACTGTAGTGATACATGTCGCTGCAGATCTACGAAACGTCATATCCGCATTTACGAAACATTATGTGAGAAGACCCCGGATCGAGAGAGGCGAACGGCTGGTTATCCAAAGTCCTGCAAGGGCTGTGATCTCAGACAAACACCATTTAAAATCCGGTTCAAAACTTATTTATTTTATATCAAAGATGCATTTACATTACACAAATATATAATTCCTAACACATTAAATTGATTCTACATTTACATTTACTTAGCAACTGAAACTAATTTTTATTATAATACAAATGACACGACAAACGATTTTAAATTAAGTCCAACGCAAATCAAACACAACAACTCACATCATCACATCCGCCGCGACGAGTCCTCACTCGCCCGGCTCGACTGATCGTAATCGACTGTCCACACATATAATTCAAAAAACTGCCTGCATCGTCGGAGCTACCCCTTTCCGTCAAAAATGGACTCATCCAGCGGGCGTACCCGGCGGCTATTTAACGGCTTGGTAACAAGTTTGGGCTGATTCTTCCAATTATTTCCGTTGCCGCTGGGTGATTTCAGTTCTGGACACTAATGAAACTTATACTTAACAAAAAACAGGGTGTGTCATATGCTTGTCATTATTTGTCAGAATTATTGACGAGGCTTATTGGCAAATACAATTTTATTTTACTGATATACGACACGTTTTCTGCACACCTTGCAATACAGATGAACAATGACAAAGTAGGAAACAGAAGTCAACGACAGTATAGATTAACAAAGAAGAAAGGACCGTATTCAGTCTGTAATCTAGAGCCGAACGTGATTCTGTCGCCACTCACCGAACGGGAAAAATTTTCTCAAAAATGTATAATTGGCATCATCATCCATTCTACGGTTTAATCGTGTCTAGCATTCAAAATTGGAAATATCTTCTTAAAGGACTGATACGGATCAAAAAATTATTCAGAATAAAACGGACTTTTCTATGTGAATATTTTGAAGCTTTTAATTTAAATCTATCAACGGGTTACAGTTACATTCACAGAAAAATTGAACACTAATATCAAAACTAAGTCTTCAACACGCAATACCAATAAACAAATATCGTATTTTTTTTATTTCACATGACTCATTTTTTAAAATATCAATATTTCTTACTACAGAACTGTTGGTGGCCGCACATTAAAGCCACTGCTCTAGTGTCAGTGAGCAAGCAATTAGTCAATAATGCTTGAAATAATGAAAACCGTATATAGGAAATACCCTCGTTAATAATACATTTTTTTATTTGTGTATCTGTCTTGATTTATCTTTCTGTCTGTAACGCATTTAATATATTTTTAGTAAAAAACCGTGTGATTATTGTAATAATTTTTTGTTAGTTTACTTGCACAGTTTTATGTTTTTGAGCGTAAAATTGTAACCAAATAAAAACTCGCATTGACTTCAGATTCAGTGATGTTATTTTTTTCCCGTTTAGAGCGTAAGTATTATATATATAATTATTTTTTAAAGTCTTTATGCAATGCGACAGAACTGCAAGATCCAAAAATTTTCACACATAAACATAGTAAATGATCATTTCAATATCGCACTTTTTAAAAGTGATGTGTATTGATCAACTGACGTCAGCACTTGATTAAAATACCTAATATTGGAATACTGCATTAAGATTTCTGATGGGCTATAATAATATTACGATAATAAAATTTTTTTAATTGAAAATTTGTTTTTAATTTTTTAAGTATTTGGTTCTGCAGCATTTCATTTGTTACTTGATAGCTATTTCGGCATGACGTCATCGTCAGAACTATGCTTAAGTTTACTTTAGCTTAGCTGTAATATAAACTGTTTAAAAGAGATAGACAATATTGTGTCATCTCACTTATTCCGACATCATAATTTTTATTTAAAATTAAAAGATTTAACGTACGAATTGTGTTTTTGGAAAAGGAACTTACATCGTATTATTATAAAGTAAATCCATTGACATTTTTTTGATTATGCGTAATTTCGTGAGATTCTTACAATGGTTTAAGTAAGGTTCTATAAACTAATTACATTTTTTATAAATAGATACTTATATATCCTATTAAAGTGGAGTTCACAAACGCCTCTATCCTAATACAGAGTTCCAAATACAGGATAGACTCTACAAAAGACGCATACTCAGCTTTTTTGGTTACATCGCCCGCAAGACCAACGACAATCTTGAAAAGCTCGTCATCACAGGAAAGGTAGAAGGCAGTAAGGGACGCGGAAGACCCCAACTCGCTGGATCGACCAAGTGAAGGACGCCACAGGCCTCTCCTTACCGATGGTCCTCAGAGCAGCGGAGTGCAAGTGGCGAAAGAACGTTAAATAAAATGGAATTGTTGCAGTAAGCGGAGGTCGCGACACTCGCGACCCTCACGTGAGGAATACGATTAAGAAAAAGAGTGGAGTTGTGTCAATTAAATTCCAATTCAATCAATAAAGTTTTCAATTTTCATTTTAATATTAGCATATCCGAAAATTATTGAAAAAATCCGGACTTTTTCAACTCTCAGTCCCACGTTCCCTTTTTGTAGGTTCAATAGAAAGTCATCTAAACTAAGTAAAAAATGCTTTCACTGAAGAGCAAAGGAAATAATTATTGTCAAAGTGCGATTAATTTTTTCATGCGACACTTATATTATCTTCCAGGTTTAAAGAGGTGGTAATATCGAGCAAGATTTTCGAAATACCTGTTCCTTAGAAGGGCATAATGCAATAAAAAGCGCAGTAACATTGATAAAGGAAATCGGTTTGCAGTTTTTGCGCTGTCAAATTCGTTGCACACCTCCAATTGAGCGGAAATGCAGTATCGTATCAAGGTTGGCATTAGGTAATCCAATCGGATATTTGAATATTCGATTTTCGAATATATTCAGCTGTTTTTTGTTATTCAGATATAAGACTATTATTTGATAAATTATTCGAATCTAATATAATCCGTGTATATTGAGCCACTGAGTTCACAAAATATGTTACTCTGATTTTCACAGTTCGATATAATATAATTTTTTGTACTACTTTCATATTTTTATATTTCCCTGCTAAGTAAAAACACAGTAAAAACGATTCGTCAGAATCAAATCTCCTATTTTAATTAATATTTTGGCATTGCAATATTTATATCTGAATAGTGATTTTTTGAGATAATGTACAAACGAGTTATGTATATAATTGTAATTATCAATTTTGACCTTTTTTACCTTTTTTTAGTACAACATATTAATTTTACTGTGACTCCTCTTGCGTGAAATGTTCCAAATTCTCCACTTAACCATTTATACTTAAATTTTTCCATTTTCTGCAATAACTGTGTTTTTAATTAGCTGGAGAGTATAATGATCGTGACCAGTTTCGTTCATCACGAGTATTATCAACTGATAAAATACAAATCCTAGCAAATCTTATCTGAAATTGAGTATTGGTAATCACAAGGTATATCTAAAAATAGCTTCAACAACTATGACAAAAATTTACAGATAATTAAACAAATTAAACAAACAAAAATTAACGGTCTACAATTAAAATGTTAAGGACCTCTTACACATCAATAACTCATCTGAAATGGTTAGTTCTGGATTTCAGTTATTGTTTAAAAGGTTTTGAAAACTGCCTTTCTTCTTACCCCCTTTATAAAGAGAGGTTGAGTGATTTGAGTTGAAAGCAGTAACGTGATAAAATTGTTTGGTACGTTCCTTTATTCCCTCAGGCGGAAGACGCGAAATGACCGAACGGTCATCGCTGCACATCACCATCCACGTGGGGCGTTACTCGACCGATTTAAAAATATAAACAAAACATTCATATCTACCATCGACGTGCCGTGGATTTATCTCTATCTCTATCACACAACCTAACTTGCGTATAAGCAAGTAGGTTGTAGTACAAGAGCATGCGCCCGAATGCCCTTGTATTTCACTCGGACCCTCCACTGTACAAGTGATTGAGCGAGAAAGAGAAATACATGGCAAGCGATATTTATATGGTCGTAAGCAGGGACGGCTCTTGCAAAGGAGCAAATGGTGCAATGTACTCCCATATTCAAGTTATTATTATTCATTCAAGTAATAAGCGATATTATACAAACATAGCAATTCACTCATTTTAAAATTTCCCGCGTGTTCCCCGTAACAAAAAATATTGCATCAAGCGATGATTCACACAATGCTACCTCGTATTCCGCGCCAGAAAAAATAGTAATAATAATACGTCGAGGCAGTGCAATTTTGGTTCAGCGCTCCCTAAGTGGAAGGGATTTCGTAGGAAACTTTGGTTTTTTGTGACGTCATCTGTGTCACACATTCGACTTTCATACGAAGTTTTTAGTTATTCAGAATCATTGCACCAGTTGCCGAATTATGACGACCGTTCCCGAAAGTATTCAAACTCGCAGAGACCTGTCGCATATGTTTAGTTCGTGCGTCGAAAGGACCTCTAGTGTATTGAGCCTGCCACAAAGAAACGCATACCATCAAATTTATTTACTTTCTTTAACATACGTCTAATATTTACGTGCTTCAATAATGAATAGTGCATATTCTGTCTCATACATTAAAGAAAATCGTCGGGATTTTTCGAAAAGGCTGGAAATTAAAGCAGCAGGTCGTCCTATGCCAAGCTTAAATTTATTTCAGAAGTGTACGCTTAATAATAAAGTGTTTACTCGGAAATTTAATGTAGAAACGTATAAAAAAACACCATGGCTATGTGGCTGTACTAGTTTTAATACAGTATTCTGTTTTCCGTGTCTGTTGTTTGGAGGTGAATCTAACTGGACTGAGAGTGGAATTAAGGACCTGGTTCACCTATCATTCAAAATAAAGAAACACGGTAGCTCTCAAAATCACATTTTAAATGAAATGCAACTTGCGGTATTGGGATCGTTAGATATTCGTTCCCAATTGGATGCTGGGTATCGTGCGTCAGTGAAACAAATTAATGAGCGTGTAGATAAAAATCGATATATTTTATCAAGGTTAATTGACTGTGTGAAGTTCTGTGGTGCATTTGAATTAGCTTTAAGGGGACACGATGAAACTGCAGATTCCCATAATCCAGGTGTCTGTCGAGGGCTTATTGATTTCGTCTCAGAGATTGACATCGCAATGAAACAGCACTTAGAGAGCAGCAGTGTTTTCAAGGGAACTTCAAAAACAATTCAAAATGACATTTTAGATTCAATTTTGGAGGTGTGTCGCAACGAAATTAAAAATGAAATATCGCAGAGCAAATATATCGCTATCCAGGCGGACGAAACAACTGACATAGCCACTACGCAACAACTCGTTTTGGTAATACGGTACGAATTGCGCGGGAAGATACATGAACGTTTCTGGAAATTTATTATCCCAAAAGATCATACTGCGGTAGGTATTGCATCTGAGATTTTGAAGGAACTGGAATTTCTCGACATTAAACCAGCACAATTAATCGGGCAGAGTTATGATGGTGCAGCAGTGATGAGTGGGCGATTAGGTGGTGTGCAGGCTTTGATAAAAGCTTCGTATCCATACGCACATTTCATACATTGTTATGCACATCAATTGAATTTGATAATGGAGAGAAGTGCTTCAGCCAACACTATGGTTCGGAACTTTTTGCAAATTTACGATCTTTTCCATCATTTTTTCGAGATCTGCGAAGAGAGCTGACATTTTAAAAGAAATAGTTCATAGAAGAATACCTTCAGCACCAATAACTAGGTGGAATTTTAATATAAGAACAGTGACTGTCGTGCACACTTATCGCGAGCAGTTGAAAGAGTGTATGGAGCACATCTTAGAAACCGTAAATTTAGACGCTGATACCATCAATCAAGCTGGAATGCTGTTTCGATATTTAAACGAAGATCATTTCAATTACTGGCTAGATTTCTTTGCAAAAGTTATGCCACACTGTGATATACTTTTATGCAACTTCAATCTAGGTCGAAAGATGTTTTGGAGATAAATAAGGATATCGAAAGTTTTACGCGTTCTATTCAGAATATCCGAGAAAATACCCAAATGTCACTAGTCCAACCTACAAAAAGACGTAGACCAAATGACTTACTCCATTATGTCATTTGTAATGAAGTATGCGATACTTTAGTGAATCAAACGAAAGATCGTTTCGCATACCATGATCATTTAGTAGCAGCTAAATTGTTTTTAGCGAAAAATTTTCGGATTATCACAAAAGTTTTCCTTTAGCGGACTTTAATATTGCAACATCAACTTACGATTTCATTGACAAACTAAAGCTTAAAAATGAATTAACTGTCATATACAGTAGGGAAGATTTTTACGTCACCGATGGAGCATTGTCCATACTTCAACTTTTTACAAACAATAATTTAATCGAAGTATTTAGTGAAAGTGTTAAGTTATTACAGATTATTTGTACAATACCGATGACTTCAGTGGAAAGTGAGCGTTGTTTCTCAACATTAAAAAGGATCAAGTCATTTTTGAGAATTACCATGACTCAAGACAGACTAAATGCTCTTGCGATGTTAAGTGTAGAGAAACAATTGGTATCGTCAATATCGGATTTTAATGTTCGTGTTATTGAAGTGTTTTCAAAATCCAAGAATCGGAGGATGGATTTCTTGTATAAATAGCTGAGTCTTTTTTGCACTCCCTAATATTCTTGTCACCGGCCGCCACTGGTCGTAAGCATGAAAAATTTAAAAAAAAGGTTCGCGATGCGAAAACTGCAATACGATTTTTACAATCGCACAATATAAAAGTGGACACTTAATGAAATGTGGAGGACGATGTTGGGCAGTAGGGATGCATTTACTGTCATATTAGAAGATATTGCCGAATTTTGGACTTTATGGAGAGTCAAAATCGCGATGATTGACGGACGTTGGTAGCGTTGGAGTGGGGCATGGAAGCGGGAGGCGGGAGCAACTATAACGATACACATGCATGCACATTTGCAGCTATAGTTGTTGTCATTAATGTTGCGTGTCATATGTCATATTATGGATGACTGAAACGCAGCGATCATTTCGTATCTTGTGCCTGGGGATATAAACGGAAGAACCCGTTTTTTTGTGGTGCATTCCATTATGAATGCGTATGCTCTACGGGGGCGGAAAAGATATCAACTTCTGAATGCGGTCCTGTGAATTGGTACTTTTATAAGCGTGATTTTAAAGAGTATTATTACTTTGCGAGAATCAAAAAGTGCGCGAGCTTTTTTATCCGCCAGAGTCGCGTAATGCGGCAAACTTAATCGCTATTATCGACGCCTTTTTCGGCGGGACGATTAATTTACATTGTCGTTTGGCGCCAAATAACTGCGCGCGCAACACATAACGCGCGAATTAATGGCGCGAAATCAATTTTTTCTTACCCGCGAATAACTCTGACAGTTGTTCGCCGGGAATCGATGTGACCGCTCTGAGCAATTGACGGGTAATTTTTGCGAATTCAACATTTTTAAAGATTGGATTAAAAAGTGTTTATTTGATAATGTCAGTCGCTGAATATGAACCTACAATGATTCGATAAAATTCTTAACATCCTAACTGGTATATTACATAGTATAATAATTATATATATCTGTATCTGAGAGGCTAATAGTCCTGTGTCCATTATATCAACTTTAACAGGAGGAGCAAAAACGTGTTTCTAAAACGGTTTTTATTTTATATCAATTAGCATACTTGTTCTCTTATTGTGTTCGTACTTTTGCAGGTGGATAGATAAGGGTCTTGGGGAGTTTCATTTACAGGTGAATTCACCATTTTTTTAGGATTTAATGGATATAGGATTCAAATTTGGATTATTGAGATTTTGTACACTTCCATGTATTTTGTCACTAACGACCCGGGTTTCGCCTTTCGGCATCTTCAGGCATTCGAGCACACGAATGGACTCGAACTGACAGACAGTAAACAGTGTCTAACGTTTATATAGAAGATACAAATACGACAAATATTATTTACGAGGTAAAATATTATACGTCTGAGAGCCACACTGATACCTGAGTTAACATTTCGAGAATTGCCTTAATCCTTATTTTGTAAACAACACATTAACAGAGTGGCGAATTGCCGCTTTCCAACTACTTTTAGAATTACCAGTGATTTTACAATTACCTTTATAATATTATAAATATATTTTTTAGATAATCCTAGGAATTCATTAAAATCTACAAAAAATTGATGTAAAGTAGAAGATTAAGCCTGCATAAAATCTCGTTTCCTTATTATCTCAGAACTATGCTTATTGAGTTGTTACACTTTCGAGCTGAAGTGTTGATTTGATCTACCAAAATATATATAACTAGGAGAAATAAAGCCTGTCCAAAATTTATCTCAGAAATATCTTGAGTAATTACACTATGGAACTAAGGTACCGATATTTATATATATATATAAATTATATATTGGGCGCTATAAGAAACGGATGCCCATTCGAGTGACTGTAAGCTGGAAGTACGACGACACGTTGAGAATAAAAGATATGTAAAAAGCAAAGAGAATGAAAAAAAAAATACAATCCACACTCTCACCCTTGATGTGCGAATTTTAGCCAACTCGGGAAACAAAAAACAAAAAGAGGTGAGCCGTGAATACTATTATAGTAAAGGAAACTACAACGGCATCCTAAAAGTATTTGAATTTATTCATGTATTATTTGGTCGGGAATATAATATTTATTACAAGGTAATTATTTTTAGAAGATGTAATAATTGGTGGTAATTGCCGTTTGTTTGGAAACCATTACAAGCTTCATTTTCGAGCGTTGTTACCATAGACCGACATATCGTCGTTGTTCTGGAAGAAAACACTAACTGAGAAATACTAGTTTTGAGTTTGTACAAAACTGTTTTTAACTAAAAGTATAATTTATAAAAATAAGTGTGTTCTTCCATTCGGTAGAGTTTGAAATGAGGAACCTTTTGGTATAACTAACTCAATATGTAATTTTTTCGATTAAGTGTTTTTTTCTTCCAGAAAATCGACGATATTATATTATGTATGCAATATTGAATGTGTGTACATGAGTTCTAAGAAAATATTTCTAAATATAAAAACTGTGTATACGGAAAGCCTTATAATTTAATATTTTTACTTTTTTTAATTAATAATCGATCAGTAATTAGCTGTCATTTTTCTTATTTTGAAAAAAATTCTGTGGTCTTAACTGAACTTTAGGCCCCTCGTTCCTTTTCCAAATTCCAAATAAACTATAATTGATTGATATTCACAATCAATAATTTATGAATGTTTATCTGAAGAAATAGATGCGTGTTATTATTCTTACAATTATGACATTTTAATATTCAAGACTTCACACTAGGAGCTGATATTATGATAGTGATGGCACAGAATTAAAAAAAAACCTAATAACGTCTATCTAAGAATCTGTCGGGTTCGTGGTGCAGTGGTCAACATCGTTGGCTTCAATCAAGGATCTCACGGCCTGAAATCCCATTACGGATTGTTTCACATTCAATTGATTTTTCACGTCTGTGACGTATAAAACTCCTTCCCACCCATCCAATCCATAAAACGGGGGCGTAGCGAGAACGACTAGCTAACCATTAGTCTTTTCCTATCCCTATTCTTCTATTCCTACTGTCTTTGAAAAATAAAGGTTGAGCAACTGAGTAAAAAGAAGGTTTAATGTAAAAACTTTTATAAAGATACCTCCATAAGGAGGTAATATCGACACTTCCTATATATAATTCTGTATCAAAGATTCATAAGGCAATTTTAAAGTAACGACTGCATTTATCTTCTTCAAAATTGAGACAGTGCTACTATTTTAAATCTAGTTTTCCTTGTTGTTTGATACCTACCTATAAAATTGAGTGCGTAGAAAACGAAAATGCAAAATACATAGGGTTATTACGCCAGTGGATGGCCAGTTAAGCGGCAGGTGTACTTTCAAAAGGGATTTTGAGTCAATGAATGATAAATATATTTTTTTTTGCTGTTATTCCATTAAACAGAGATTAAGTAATGTAACAAACTAAAAATAAAATATTTATAATTGTACGAAGCTTAAAATAATAGAAGTTGAACAGCAAATGCTGGTTCTCCCAGTGGTCAGCCCCCAAAATCCAATGGTCGGTCTTTTGTTGCCCAGTGTTCGGCCATCACTTTTAAACATCATGAATATCGCGAAATAATTTTCTGATAGTAGACAGAACAATAAAAAACATAATGATGCAAAGCATGACATTATAAAGTATATTTTGTTAGCGAACCCCATACAAAATGAGTTTGTCGAAACTTGCGAAGTAAAAATGTGCTTTTTTTATACATTGGTAAGTGGCCAGACTACCTACATGAATTTTAAAAAAATCTGTTTTTTAAATGTATCCACTATTATTTAAGTTTTAAGCTCAAAAGACCGACCACTGGCGACGGCCGACTTTAAGAACACTCGCCCTATAATCCCATATTTGGCACTTACGTGATTATACGTAAGAAGTGTCGATATGATCTTCATTGGTAGTGGACATGGTTTTAAAAAAATGGATATTTAAAAAGAAAGTATCAGTATTAGTTTAGTAGTTTTGTAAAAATAAAATAATATACCAATATTGATGTATACAATACTTTTTTGTATTATTGTTAACGATCGCGATATTTTCAAAAAATGGTAATCAAGTTCTTCTTGGCACCTTTACAAACCCGAATAAAGAAATATCAATTGCTACCCGTAAGAGAGACGGACTCCTTCACTCCCTTCTCCTCCGCCACCTCCTCTGGAGTGGAGACCTCTGCAGCAGCAGCAGGCAAATAATATATTACACCTCACGCAGTCAAGACAATGAAACGACAAAGTGTCACAAAATAAAAACAAAAACAAAGATTTAATACTATGGAGCGAAGGAGAACACGTCAACTGTGAATGCGAATGTATTATACCGCGGGCGTGTGAATGACTTTGAGCCTCGCATAATATGTATCTTATATTGCAAAAAGAAAATAATGCGAGATATTTACGAGGTCTGGTTGCGAAACAATTTCTTAACATCTCACTATGCTTTACGGATACTTTGTAACACCAATATTTTTTGCATTCAAATTTTGTACATTTACATGTATTTTGTCACTAACGACAACGGTTTCCCCTTTCATAACCCAAGTCGTCAATTATTTCTGTTTCTTTAAAAATAAACTTAATTTTTAATCAGAAGTATTTATTTTTCTGCACTTTTTATTACTAAACTTGTGGCCATTATATTTAGAGAGGGCAAAGAAATCTCTCTCAACATGTGTATCGAACTTTATATTGCAGTGTGCCACGGCGCAGTGCATCCAAAATCAGACAAAATCGAGTATTTTATATCGCTAAAAAATTAATCTCTCATTAAAATACAAAAAAAGTGTCACAGCACTTTGAAAAGGTAAATGGGTTTAATTGGCTTCATTAAAAAAATATATAAGCTACTATTTCAAATTCATCACATAAAACAAAATTTTTTTGGCGTATTTTGTTGGTGTGCCGCAAAATACTAATGAGTTCTTAGTTGTGCCGTGGGTGAGAAAAGGTTGCGAAGCACCGCTATATTGTATGAAAACTATTTTAGCGAGTTTTAAAACTAGGCACTTTGTACTTTTTAAAAATATGGTAGTAATTTTACCGTTAGGCTACGTGTTGATATGTCTACTCCTCGATCGATATCTGGCGAAGATGCGATGACCCGCTATGATGGATTGGTCCGGAGATCGGATCGCATCTTCGTCTGGCGTTGATAGAACAGACGATACCATCTGCACTCTTCTCCATCTCATTTTTGACTGACGTAAATTGGTCTAAAGACATCTCGGGAGACGAGCGTTCAGGTTTTGTTTTTGAGGTAAAGATTCAATGCCTGATATAAAATGATAATACCCGGTTGAAATATCGCTCTACTTTCACGTTAATTGTAAAGTTGGTAAACCGCCTGTTTATATGACTAACTTATAATAATTACGTCCTTTACCATTCACGCTTGATTTACTATTTAGTGGTAGTCTCCACTGTGGTCTAGTGTTACGAACTTTAACCTCGTGATCACCTCGGCAAATGATTTTTCATTACATTTTCCTCAAATAATTGACTTTTAAAATGGCTTACTTTTTGGTTTCCTTTATTAGTATTTTAATAATAATAGTTTACATTTCAAAGATTCATTACGCAGCTCACCATATGTATAATGTTTTCGATAAAAACAGTTTTTACTCTGTCCTGAACAATTTCAATTTTGACGGTTACATGAATTGGCCTAAACACCTTCTTATATTCTCTTATACATTGAAAGTGGACATGGATAAAAAAATAGTCCTTACGATGCTTGTAGCTAGAAGATGTAGCTAGAAGATCAGATTCAATTCTCGACTCAAATATCAATTGATTTGATGTCTTTTCACCTTGAGTGAATACCGAATGTCTTTAAATTATTTTAAATAATTTATATAATTCATGGCAACTAACTTTAACCTATAGAATATATGTGTTGTCGAATTTTATGAAATAAAAATACTTCAAATACAAATCTTTATAATATCATAAATGTTGATTTCGGCTCCGTGGCACAGTTGGTAACGTCGTTGGCTACGGTTACGGATGTCTCGAGTTCAATTCCCGGTCGAGACAGTTTTACAAATTGATATTTCAATCGATTTATGGATTTTTGTTCGTTCATGAACGTTTGTGATATCTGAAATTCCCTCCCACCCATCCGATTCTCAAAAAAGGGGTGTAGCGGGATCGATTTATTAACCATTATTCCTGTCCCTATCTTTTCTTTCTATCCCTACTCTTTTCGTAATAAGAGAGGTTGAGCAACTGAGTAACAAGCAGTTCTCACAGAATACTTCTGTTAAGATACCTCCATTAGGAGGCCATATGATCCAAGTTGAGTTGAGTTGAAAAATATGTTGATTTGGTATCCAAAGGCAGCGTAAAATATTTACTATGACCCATGAGACATAAATACTGCTCAATTAAAAACAATTCCTTGCATTAAGAAGAAAAAAATACGGTATTCGCGTATCATTACTTAAATACTTGATTCATAAAGTAAATAATTTGGTGACGTAGCCACTATGGCATCCAATCCCGGACCCCTCTTCTGATCCCGGGATCCCGGGATTGAAAAAAACCAGGTTTTCAAATTTGAAATTGTCAAAAAAAAATGTAGGTAATATGTACTGTGATAAACCATGTAAATGAAGCCATGGAAAAAAAATATAAAAATCCTCTTACAAAATAAAAATTAAACCGCCTGAAAAGGGATTTGCAGTTCATACAAAATAGGAGGATTGGTAGGTATGTTCCTAAAAACGCATAAAAGAACATAATATCTAGGTGATTTAATGATTTTATTTATTAACTATAATATATACAAAATGGTAATAATTATGAACACGTCCAATCACACAATCTTTGTAATATATGTAAGTACCTAGGTATCTTCAAAATTATGCAAAAAGTATCTGCAAGCAGAATCTTGCGCGCTTATTTTCTTCGATTGTTTTGTATTTTATTAGTAATTGAAGACATGTTACAGTTAAATGACAAAAAAGCATCACTGTGCGTATCTAAAAATAGAATAGTGGTCAACTGCTTTTGTCGATAATGATGCAAAAAAACAATAAATTGTCTGTTCATGTCCGCTTGCAAAATATGAGTGTGAGAGAGAAGACAACACGTATATCAATTACGTTTAAAATTTATAAATCGAACATACCTAGGCACTCGGCCGCTGGAAACGTTGTTTGTATAGTAAATAGGGTAATAATTTACATTTTATATTTTATAGTTCATCGGAGATAAGAACAAGAATTTGCATATTAATATAAATTATGTGTTACTATTTTATAGCGAATCCCGAAATACCGGTATTGGTATTAAGTCAATCTCGGGATTATGAAGTTGACTAATTGCTCGGGATCCCGGGATTGGAAGCCCTGGTAGCCGCATCTGGTATATTTATATTTCATTTTCCTCAGAAAGAAATCTTTTAATGTTCAGCGTTTTATGTTTGAAGCTGAAAAATAAAGTATTAATTATATATTTAAATAAAGACAAGTACATATTGATGGTATAGCGTACTCTAAACCATTGGGTATAAGACATACAGAAGATTATCATCTTCCCAAGTGATAAATTCGAAAAAATATATCCATCGCATTTGACACTTTCATTTTGGAGAATTGTACCCTCAGGTGTATTCATTGTCGGCTTCGCGTACAAACGCAGGCCCGCAGTGTCAAGTTGAAGGTGCAATCTATCGCTCCACTTGCAAAGCAAACTCACATATTGAAACAATGCTTCTCAAATATATCCACTAACTTCTCAACAAAAATCTAATGAACACGTCTTAGTGTATTAAAATTGTTGGCAACCAACTAAAATAGTTATTCTAAGCAGTCAAGATTACGTTACAAAGAATATGTCGTAATCTAAAGTCAGTATTTTAACATATAACTAATAGGCAAACAAAAACACATTATGTTCCGTGGTGCAGTGGTTAACATCGTTGGCCACGGTTACGGATATCTCGGGTTCCAGTCCCGGTGCGAACAGTTTCATAAATTGATTTTTGTGGATTTCTGTTCGTAGGTATGAATGTTAGCGATCTCTAAAATTCCCTTCCACCCATCCGATCCTAAAAGCATAGCGAGAGAGATTAACTAACCACTAGTCCTACCGTAGCCCTATCCTTCTATCCCTACTCATTTCGAAAAAGTGAGGTTGAGCCTGTGATGAGATACCTCCATTAAAAGGCCATATTCTCCACACTGAGAGCGGACATGGTAAATATATACATATATATTGATATCATTTTCGTTTCAAATTTGAAGAGTGCTGACTTCTAATGGAGCATCTAAAATAAAAAAAAGAAGTTGTGTAACAAGAACTTACTGTAACAATTCAATTGCTCGACTTCGTTTTCAGAAAGGATAAGGAAAGAATATGAGAAGACCAGAATCGAGGAGAGGCGGGTGGCTGGTTATCGACGTCCTGGAAGGGCTGGGATCTCAAACAAACACCATTTCAAATCCGGTTCAACACTTGTTTATTTTTAATCGAAGATGCAGTGGTTTAACATACACAAAAATAATATTCCTAACACATAAAATTGAATCTACATTTACATTTACTTAACACAAGAATTTACTTTTAAGTTATTATGCAAGTGACACGACAACGATTTTAAATTACATCCAATTTCAAAACAAACAAAAACAATTTATAATTATTTGCGATGCAGGCCGGCTCCCTAGCCCAAGGGCCCCGACAGCCGACTGTCGCCAAAAATAAAATTTCAGCCACTCTAGGTTCTCCCCTTTTTGTCAAAAATGGACCTGTCCGGACACTTTCTAATTTCCATAGGCCTTCGGCGGTTAGAAACACATGGCTTTCAACGACAGCAATCGGTTGGAATACCCCGGATCATGGCCATTAACGCTGGGCGTTTTCAGTTATGGACCCTAATAAAACTTAAGCTTAACAAAAAAACCAGGGTGTGTCAAATAATATTTTAATTAATGAACAAGTAACTAGCCAATCACTTTCTCTACATTCCGTTTTCAGGAAACTTCACTTATCACAATATATTCTAAGCGCTTGTTCACGGTATAAAATGTATTTTTTTTTATTGCTTGGATTTCAAAACACTACTCCCAAACATTTAAAATAAGAAGGTTTCATCTATCGGCTTCTTTATTTCCAAGGATACTTAACCTAACCTTCCCGTTTACATGCTAAAAAAATCTGATCTCATGCAGCCACATTGCGTTACCGTGTAGGTTTTGTTATATAAACCCATTTATAACGGTAAATGACAATTTAAAAAAGTGAACTATGCTTTTATGTAGTATTAATTAATTATTTTATATCATATTTTGTGTGTAAAACCTGAAATACATATCAACTTATGTGAAATTATGGAAAGACGCAAGAATCGAAATTCTTCATAGCAGAACAGCCTCAAGACGTGTTTTAGTGCCGTTTGAAACAAAACGGTTACATACGGTACGGTCATGAATCTCGGATCGTTACTATACTATACTAATTCTTACTTTACTGTACTGAATACTATACTATAATTTTGTCTTTTTCGATGGTAAAATTGACGAGTTTTTCAAATTATGATTGATTATACAAAGACGACGTAAAATGATGTGTAACTATTTTATACACAGATAACAACATTTTTGTACCACCTATTTCACAGATAATTTAAAGGATTAAAGTCTGAAGTTGCGCAAATTTGAAGCTTATTCCAAATTATAAAAAACGAGCACTTCAAATATGATTTTTCAGGTTGCCGACCATTGTATTATGGCATGTATATATTTCGCCAACCCTTTAGCTGAATAGTAAACGTTATTTTACGTTAGTTTTATTCGGCTTCGGAAGCTACATGTTCGAATCCTCAAACGTACTATTTTGTAGTGTGATTTTATTCAATCGATTAATATTTTTTTTTAGTAAAAGGCATGGCAGTCTGTGCTGGTTAAATTGTCTCCATCACAACGGGCCGTGGTTAGAGCGATTATTTAATTTAAGACATCGGTGCTTGATGGGATTTCAATATCAAATTTGGATTATTGAGATTTTGTACACTTCCATGTATTTTGTCACTAACGACCCGGGTTTCACCTTTCGGCATCTTCAGGCATTCGAGCACACGAATGGACTCGAACTGACAGACAGTAAACAGTGTCTAACGTTTATATAGAAGATACAAATACGACAAATATTATTCACGAGGTAAAATATTATACGTCTGAGTGCCACACTGATACCTGAGTTAACATTTCGAGAATCGCCTTAATCCTTATTTTGTAAACAACACATTAACAGAGTGGCGAGGAAAGCGGCAATTCGCCACTCTGTAGCTCAGGTATCAGTGTGGCACTCAGACGTATAATATTTTACCTCGTGAATAATATTTGTCGTATTTGTATCTTCTATATAAACGTTAGACACTGTTTACTGTCTGTCAGTTCGAGTCCATTCGTGTGCTCGAATGCCTGAAGATGCCGAAAGGTGAAACCCGTGTCGTTAGTGACAAAATACATGGAAGTGTACAAAATCTCAATAATCCAAATTTAATTATTCAACGTATATTAAAATGCTACTTACAAAGTACATTTGCTCCATGTTGGGGGCAAGCATGGTTGAAAAAAATATCTTAAAATTAATAGTGTCACTCCATTTGCCGCCTGCGTAGTGCAGTGGTTAATGTCATTGGCTACGGTTTAGGATGCCTCGGGTTTGATGGATTAAATCACTGAATTTCTCTTCAGTGTACAATAAACTGATTTAATGGTGGGCTAGAAAAGGACCGGTATTTTTCTTAATACTGTTTTAGCATCTGATGGGTGGGAAAGAAAGTGAACATAACAGAAATACATGCCTTTATATAAAGATAAATTAAACCAGTGGACACGGTAATTAAATACGAATGTTTCGGGTTCAGGTCTCGGTACGGACAGTTTCATAAATTGATTTTTAAATCGATTTATGGGTTTCTATTCGTAGGCATGGATGTTTGTGATGCTTAAAATTCCCTCCCGCCCATCCGATGCTAAAAACGGGGCGTAGCGAGAGCGATTAGCTATCCACTATTCCTGTTCTAGCCCTATCCTTCTATCGCTACTTTATTCAAAAATGGAGGTTGAACAAAAATGGAGGTCAAAAAGCAGTTGTTGTGGAAAACTTCTGTTGATATAACTACATAAGGAGACCACATGCTTCACATTGGGAGCGGACATGGTAAAAAAAGTTTCGTACAACTGTATTAGATTACTGTTTAAACGGAACATGACAAAAATGGCAATGTATAAAATACACACAGACAGTTTCTGTTCGTAGGCGTGAATGTTTGTGATGTCTAAAATCACCTACCACCCATCCGATCCTAAAAACGGTACGATTAGCTAATCATTAGTCTTTTCTTATCCCTATCTTTTTATCTCTACTCTTTCCAAAATAAAAAAATGTTGAACAACTGAGTAAAAAGCAGTTCTTGTAGAAAACTTCTGTTGAGATAACTCCATTAGGAGGTGTCTCTACTGGAAGCGGACATGGTAAAAAAAATAATAAATGGTGTCACATAATTGATGAAATTACAATAATACGGTAAGTTAAATTACGGGATGACAGTTGTGGGGGCGATGGTTATCTTCACAGTTGAATATTCGTTCATTGTTGCCGGTGCTTTCCCAGCCCCGTCGTCCACCGTAAAGACAGGGAGCCGAACTCGAACTGGCGGTATGCAGAATCTTCGTCATCACACTTAATCTGTCGCACCACGCTGCCCGTTTTTTCGCGCGGAATGCTACCGTCCTGCGATTGTTGCTGAGGCTCCATCTTGTAGCTGACTTCACACGACACGCTGGGAGAATATTCCGACGTGAATTGGGGTAACCAGGTTATTTAAGTGATAGGAACCAATATTTTGACATTTTTCTCTTACCCCAAAACGAAAATTCATACATTATTTCATTTAAATTTGAAAGTGTAATAAGACAAAATTGAATACACCATAACCATCTCCGAGTTAACAGTTCAACTAGTTATGTTTCAAAACCTTGCCAGGAATGTACGAAGAAAAATCTACAAGACTTAATTGATTGCCCTTTAATGTACAGAAAAAAATGTTGATTTTGATGAAAGCTTTTACGAAAGATCTACTCTTCTCTCTTGAAAACGCCGTGAAGTTGTTGAACATATTATAATTTTCTTTAGATGCAACCAAGTCAGCAACTAATTTCCAACGACGCTGACAAGTTTAATTGGTAGCCTTATTGTATTTGAATATTCCCGGAAGATGTGATAATTATCCTCAATTATGCTTCCGCATTTACATTACATATTTAAGACTATCTACTCAGCGGTCAAACTGGAAGAGCTTGGTAGTGAAGTGACGAAGGCATAGTTTGTCCCCGCAAAAAATGTTAAAAGCATTAAGCGTGACTTCACCAACTCTGCCATAGTTGCACCTGACAGATGTTTGCAAAATGGCCAAACAAAGCTTTTTTGTGACCGTCATTAAACACGTTAGTATTGAAGTATGAAAGAAGCAAAAAAGGTAATAAATTTCATACTACACAATTCAATTATTCGTCATCCGATAGCTGAATTCATATTATAAAGTATCCTCTGACATGTTTCATAATGATTTATTTCTTATCAAAACCGTATATATAATTTATTCAACCTTTCTTATTATCTTCTTTGTTGAAAAATAGATCATAACATCCTCATAATTCTTGTAATGATTTATCATTTTCAAATAGTTGCAATGTTCACAAACGTTTCTCGATAAATAAACAACGTGAGGCATGTTATTTCAGTTTTTGTGCTAGGATTGTCTCGGTAGCAGCTCGGCGGCTTGCAATTTAGTGTGATGATTATCCCTAGTTTAAGAAATGACGTTGTATTATCTGTATAGATTCGTTTGTTCGTCGTATGACTCGCCCCAAATTTGTTGAAGTCGGTATAGTTTGGCCTATTAGCTACCAAGTCGGCATGACCTGTGGGTCCAACACTTGTTGGACCATCTGCATGTTAGGGCATCTACTGTCCGGCCAATCCTGAAGAACCTGGCAGCAAAACCACTGTTATCAATCACGCAGATCCTATTAGAGTAATTATTTCTGAGTCCGACAGATGTGATGAAAATTTTGACATAATATAATGATACTGTAAAATAAATATTATTGTATTGATCTTTCAACAAATTTCTTGACAAACGCTTTCTAAAGAGATAAGGTTTTCCACTTAATATCGTTTGTTACCGTTTTCCCAAATTCTAGGTCTCGCATCACTAGTTGTGTCCCATTTTTTTAACTGTCAATAATCATTGTCTCCCTATTTCGAGAAGTCACATACATTACCCAACGCGCTTGCCTCGCGCCCGAACTTGTCATTCCTCACACTTTTTTTTACTCTCACACTTCCCTCCGCCTCCCCCACCCCAAAACTCACCCCCTCACTCTCTTCTATCTCGCCGATTCTTTATTTGAATTTATTTTTTCACCTCAGTCTCACATTTTTTTGTGTTTTTTTATATTGCCCTTTTTGTTCGCCGCCACGACACTTCTCTGTTTACGTCTCTGTTCCAAATTCAAATCGGCAAATCAAAATATCTCGCGGTATAAAAAATACATGGACCGTATAATTAATATGAAGCACAGATATGTAAATTCATTATATTGTTTAAACCGATGAATACATATAAGGTTTCATAATGTTTATATTTTAAAACAGTTATTTCAGGATTCATTCACATGACCACAACGAAGAATGAATGTTTTGAATAGTTACAGTATTTTTCCATCAAAATCACCTTCAATGTAACCGGTAATGTTTTAGAAATCAAAATACGATATCTTCCAAAAATAGTGATATAACAATTAAGTTGGATATATTTTTTTATCATGTTCGGTCCCGTATGGCATAACTGCTTGTTTCTCATTTGCTCAAACTCCCGTTTTCGATTAGTTTATGTATAAAAAGATAAGGTTAGGACAGCAGTAGTGGATAGCTAATTCTGTGCGTTATGTCTAAAATCAATACTTTTCGGGAAAGCGAAAACAATATTTGTGTTTTTAAGGTGTTAATTGTCAATTCTTGGTGGAAAGACATTACATTTTAAAAAATAAAACACAATTTTTTTTAAATATTTCTGTTCATATCCGCTCCCAATGTGGAACATATGGTCTCCCAATGGAGGTATCTCAACAGAATTTTTTCTATGAGAACTGTTTGTCACTCAGTTGCTCAACCTCTCTTTATTGAAGAGATTAGGGCTCGGACAGGACTAGTGTTTAGCTAATCGCTCTCGCTACGCCCCGTGAGGATGGGATGGATGGATGAGGAGAGAGTTTTAGATAACACAAACACTACGAACAGAAATCCATAAATCGATTGAAATATCAATCTATGAAAACTGTCCGCATCGGGAAATGAACGCGAGACATCCGTAGTCGTAGCCCACGACGCTACCAACTGCGCCGCGGATATAAGAACTTGTGATGTTTAGCTAATTCAGCAGCATTGAATCGACTGGTCTCTTTTCTTCTATATACATATATGCAGCGTTGTTATTTTAACATATTCAACTTTCGCACACAGAATTGGTCTCGCTACATTCATGAATTCGAACGAAAATCCATAAATTGATTGAATTTAAGAAACTGTGTGCACTGAGATTTGAGTCCGTATGCCCCTTAACCGAAGCTAACGACGGCGACCACCGCACCATGGACCCGGCTTGGAAGTTTGTGGTATAATTCACCATTATTTCAACCACGTCAAATGGTGGGTCTGTGAAGTATCTGTTCCCTTCCATTGCCTTTCTTTAGGCATTCACATGAGATATAAGCACCGTGTGGTATACTGAAACATCTACAATATTGCGTTAATGTCGACATGTCAATTTGAAAGAACTAGACAGTGAAACCGCAGTACCCAGTTATGAATTGGCTGGTCTGAAAATGGGGAGTCAGAAGTCTTTTTAATTATTTGTTGGTTAAATCTAACTTCTCAAAGAGTGATTCAATTATCTTTCACTTCAAAGGTTCATCATCATGTGCTGCAGCATTAGTTCTTACCTCGGACATTTTTAAGAACGTCTGCATCAGAGAGAATTACTCCATTACCTGGTTCATTGAATTTGCTTTAATTCAGAATGAACAAATATTCAAGTAGTCATAAACACGCTGATGATGATGATGTTGAACAAACGGTTGATGTATTTAGAGATAATGATTATATTATCGATGAATTGAATAAAACTATGGGTGGGACCATGGGAGCTAAACAATTGGTCGGCGAGCGGGTGTGGCAGGAAGCGGCGGCGAAACATTGTCGCCGTTGAAGTGGCAACGACACCGCAATCAGATATTACCAACCTGGCATTGGTAACAAACGGATGCGACTATATTTTAATATATTCACTATAATTCTACTTTAAATATCAGAAAACGAACTCTTTGGTACATTTCGAAAATCTTTATAGAATCGTTATATTCAATACATTGCAAATTCCCTTCTCATCACATTCTTAAAAATACTTTATTTTACGATTTTGTCTCAGATATCAAATCTCGATAACCTGCAATAAACCCTAATATAGTAACGGCGTAAAGCAAATAAAAGCATTTCTGAAAAAAAAGTGTCAACTCTTTGCCAGACAGGCTTGAAAACTTTACTATTTTAATTTAAATAAAAGTGCAATAGTATAAAAAATACTCTGATAGTGTAATTATTAAAAGAAAAGAAAAATATTTCGACGTTTCATATTTTTTAGCCGACGGAAAACGATAAACGATTTTCACGAAATGAGAGAAAAACCTACTCCTTCCTCTTAATCTCTCCGAAAAAGAGAGCTTACAAAAAAATTTACAGTTTGCCATTTCTGATATTATATTGGCAAGCCTGTGTAATTCCTGTTAAATGCACACCTTCCAAAATCACTTTAAATATTTAAAGCTCGGTGGTGCGATAAAAACCATTATGTTGCTCACTGTGAGTCAGTACATTATAATAATATTATATCATTATCGTAAGTGCCTAATTAGCATAATGTTGCCGATGACTGGCTTGGAATAATCAAACGATTTTTGGGTGTGCTACTAATGGTTTTATTTAAAAACCGTTTAATTATTATAAATATATATTGGTATAGGTATTCCAATATAATATGGGTTATAAATAATTGCACTTTGTATTAGATAGTATTCGCTTGGTACACTTGAGCTTTTATTTCGATAGCTTGCACTTTGGATTTGATAGTATTAACTTTTATTTTAATAGCTTCCACTTAGTCACGGATTCTTTTAACAAAGTGAGTTTAGTTGTAGTAGGTTATGTTAAGGTTGGTCTGGTTTGGTTGGTATAATGTATTTTAATGTGTGGAGTAAAGACAATATAGGATAAGTAAAGAATTAGTGACATTTCATTACAGTTTCGTGCAACTATCGATTTCAAAGTGTGAGTATTTATATTGAGTGAAAACTATTTAATATAAAATATATTTTATTTTGTGGGATCAATTTATTTTTAGTGAAAGAATTTGTTTTTTGTCTAATGTGTTTGTTATAAGTGAAAACTATTTTTATGAAAGTGAATATGATATAAATACATGTGTATTTAATTGTAAGTCATGTAATACTTTTTTTCGTTTATCGATTTGTCTGTGTGTAATGTACACCGCAATACAATGGGCAGATAGAGAGAAAAAGTATCGAAGAGAGTAGTGATATAAAGATTGAGATAGTAGAGGATTAGTGCTTAGCTAATCGCTCTCGCTTCACCCTTCTTTAGGGTAAGATGAGTAGGAGAGAATTTTAGACATCACGCACATCAATTCTGAACAGAAATCAATTAATCTAACGTAAAATCAATTTATGAAAGTATCCGTACTAGGCTTCAAGTCTTTGAGCACCACAACTGAAACCAGCGATGTTGAAGACTCGACCATAGACCCAGCAGCTAATCTAGAAAAATATATCGATTCATCGGTAAGACAACTCCAAAAAAATGAAATTTCAGTAAGTTAAATATGCAGTTCTATCTAAAATTTGGTGCCCTATCTGATTCAGTCAAATAACTTTCGAAAGAATGAAACAAAATGTTGATATTTCTGGGTCAGTAAAAGGATATTTCTAAATATCTTTATATATACAATACTTTCAAAGTATCTAATTGTTAAACGCCTGTTTATAAAATGTATAAAACACTGGTACAAATCAATAATATTTAATTAATGATGACCATTTGAATATTGTTTTTTCCAATATTTGAGATGTCTGAACAATGAACTGGACGATCAATATGAAAATGGTTAATAGTCATCATTTTGTTTTTTCTAATGATAATAATATATTTTTAGTACACGAGGGTTGACTAGTTTGTACTTCTATTAAGTCTGCGTGGTATAATACATATGCAGTGACTTTTTTTATTAATCACTAATGAGTACCCGGCATGCATTTCAATACCAATCAAAGAAAGAAAGAGTTTGTGCTTTAATTCTGTTTATTGAAGTGCTTTTGGATTAGAGATCTTCACGGGCCGAAATTTTGTAAAATTACCCGGTCCGAGCTCGTCATCTTCAGGTCGGCCCAGCCCAAACCCGAGTCTTAGTATCACTATACTTAATTCATTTATACTTTTCAAACAATATGTGTCATTTTTTCATATTTCCAACGATATTCATGGCACATGTGAAATAAATAAATTAAGTTATGAATACTATTGCCTTATGGCTGACTCATGACCCGAACATGGTAAGAAATATTTTTATTAAATTTGAATTCATTAACCGGGCCCGACCCGAGCCCGAATCTGAATTGTCTTTACCTGATACCGCTGTGTGTAATTATTTGATTCTTTTTTTAGATTTTTTTAATTTTTCTGCCCAGAAACCTTTACGGATGTTCGCATAACAGCTCACCAGAGCTTCATCGAAATCGGATAAATGGTAAAAGAATGCATAGAGGACAAACAAACATTCATTTTTTCATATCGTCGTTGTTCTCTAAGAAGACACTAACTGAAAAAATGCTTTGAAGTTTGTCAACTGTTTTAAATGCTATATGTTTTTCATTTTGTTCTTTGTGCAAAGCTGTTTTTAAGTAAAATTATAATTTATAAAAATATGCTTGTCCTTTCATACGGTAGAGTTCGAAATGAGAGAAATTTGGGTATAACTAACTCAATGTGTAATTTTTTCGATTTAGTGTTTTCTTCCAGAACAGCAACGATATATAGATTTTAAATACACGAATTCTTGCAAATGGCAATGTACTGATTCGGAAAGTTACAATGTGGCAATGGTAATAAAAAAATAATGCGTTTGACACATCATGTTACATCAAAATTGACTCCTTACAGACGCAGCAGTCGTTTCAACGCCACTGCACACGACAAACTTAACGTTTCGGAAAATGTCTCTCTCCATTTAATTACGCACCCCCCGCTAATACACGACGGAACATTTACGCACTCATTATGAATTATGCCATTACATAAAACTGCTTTAGTTTATGTGTATATAATATCAGATATCAGATGTACCCTTATATAATATTGCTTTTGAACTATTTTATTAAATTATATCCATTTCCAGCCTGGATCAAATTGGCTACTAATCGATCATTTCAATAGAAGATTTACGAGAATCGGTTGTTATTAAATTACTCAAGCTCTCTTTAGTGTACAAAAAACCGATTGAATATTGGGCTAGAGAAGGACTAGTATATTTCTTCATACCGTTTTAGCATCGGATGGGTGGAAGGGAAAGTGAAGATAACAGAAATACATGCCTTTATATATAGCTAAATTAAACCCGTGAAGACAGCTCTTGAATTCGAATATCTCGGGTTCAAGTCTCGGTACGGAAAGTTTCATAAATTGATTTTTCAATCGATTTATGGGTTTCTGTTCGTAGGCATGGACGTTTGTGATGCTTAAAATTCCCTCCCGCTCATCCGATGCTAAAAACGGGGCGTAGCGAGAGCGATTAGCTATCCACTATTCCTGTTCTAGCCCTATCCTTCTATCGCTAATTTATTCGAAAAATATAGACTAAACAACTGAGTAACAAGCAGTTTTTGTGAAAACTTCTGTTGAGATAACTCCATAAGGAGACCATATGCTCCACATTGGAAGCGGATATGGCAAAAAGAAAGTTTCACACAATTGTATTAGTTTACTGTTTAAGCGGAAAAATAGCAATTTATAAAATATTATTTCAGAAAATACTTTAAAGTTATATTATTCTCAAATACATAAAAAAATCCTCGGATCCAACCAAAATCCAAATCTTGAAACGAGACTAATAGTGAGTCATTAGCTAATTGTCACTAGTCGTTTTCATTGCTGTTTCCTTGTATTTTTACTCTCTCCAAAAAAGACTTTTTTGGATGGCTGAATAACTCGTGGTTCTCGCAAAAAACTAATTTGTTGAGACTCTACATTACGAGTTGATTTACTTCAGATTGGCAGTGGGATTGATTTGAAAAAATGCCAAATGGTGGATATGGCATAAATCAACAGCTGACAAGGTTTTAAGTTGTTTGATCTTATGTATGGCACCGTAGGAATATTACAGTTAATACTCTTAACTTATATCCCCCTAAATTTTGGCATAGTTATTTATCGTCTACTAAACTCGCGAAGAGGGAGAGAAATATCTTCCCTAAAAGTAACATCAAAAATTATCCGATACATTTAACGTAATCCTACAATATTTTTATTGTGAAAGGGATAAATTTATTTATGACAAAAAAATAATAACAAGTACTAAATTAATAAAAATTCTGGGTCCGTGGTGCAATAGCCATTGTCGTTGACTTTGGAGTTTCATAAATTAATTTATTGATTTTTTTTCGAAGGCATGTATGTTTGTGATGTCTTAAATTCCGGCTCACCCATCCGTTCCTAAAAACGGGTCGTAATGAGAGCGATAAGCTAGTCACTCGTGCTGCTCTAGAAATATTTTTCCATCCTCACTCTCTTGGTTGAACAACTGAATAACAAGTAGTTCCCGTGAAGAAAGTTCTGTTGAGATACCTCCATCATGGTGAAAAAAGAAATATGAAAACAAGACCAGTTTCTTTCAGCAAGGAACTCAATTGAAAGTATTAATTTATTTCCTTTAATGCATAGTTAATTAATAATTGTACATATTCTTTTACCACGTTTTCTCTCAGTGTGGAATATATAGACTTCTTATGTATGATCTCAGCAAACTTTTCACGAAAACTAGATGTAATTAAGTTGTTCAATCCTCCTTTTCGAAGAGGTTAAGAATAGAGAGAGGAAAGAACTAATAGTGAATTAATAACTCTTTCTACGTTTTTGGATTGAATAGAACGTGGAAGGGAAAGAATATTAAACATATCGAAAAGATTGAACATTTTTGAACATAGAAATGCTTGTTACTCAGTTGCTCAAACTCTCTTTTTTCGAAGACAGTAGGGATAGGGCTAGGACAGGAGTAGTAATAAGCTAATCACTTTGCTCTCGCTACGCCCCGTGAGGATCGGATGGGTGGGAGGGAGTTTTTAGACATCACAAACACTCAGACTACGAACAGAAATCCATAAATCGATTGAAAGATCAATTTATGAAAACCATCCATACCGGGAATTGAACTCGAGACACCCGTAACCGTAGCCAACGACGCTACCAACTGAGCCACGGACGCCGACAGTCTTTAGTTAAGTTTAGTTTAATTTAAGACATCGACTGAGGGTGCTTGATGGAATTTCAATATTAAATTTGGATTATTGAGATTTTGTACACTTCCATGTATTTTGTCACTAACGACCCGGGTTTCGCCTTTCGGCATCTTCAGGCATTCGAGCACACGAATGGACTCGAACTCAGTTCGAGTCCATTCGTGTGCTCGAATGCCTGAAGATGCCGAAAGGCGAAACCCGGGTCGTTAGTGACAAAATACATGGAAGTGTACAAAATCTCAATAATCCAAATTTAAGTTTAGTTTATCTATTAACAAAATAAAAATATATCAATGACAAAACTGATATAAAGAATTGCAATTTTTGTAATTTATAAAATCAGAGATGGTTTTTAGATCTCTCGCTTGTTTTTGGTAATGGCCGTTCTTTATTCGGAATACTTGACCGGCATATGGTGCCTCCAAGATTCTTCGTCTCTAGCTGGTCATGGGAGGTTATCACCGGACTTTCGTCTCGCTGGATGTTGGAAAATGAAATGATTGGGATCCGGGCTACTCTATGGTATCATCAGAGAATGCTCAAACCGGATACATCACCACGTTTTAATTTTCTATTTTTGCCAAGCTGATATAATAAATGCAATTTTGTCATTTTTGTAAAATTTGTCACTTACCTGTTTCTGCCAATACAACGACGACATATTATTAATGTTAAAATATTTCATTGTAGGCTACTTTACAGGAAGTCCACAACAGTGGTGGACGTGGTCAAGAAAATAATAAAAAAAACATACATTTCTATCAATTTCAGTTTATTTCAAAGTAATTTTAATTATAATAACATTGCATTTTAAATATAATAATTACATTAATAATATAATAGTTAATAATCGGGAAGAGGATTTTATGTCAATTAAAAAAAATGATAAATTATTTTACAATATTATTAAAGCAAAGGAACTTTTAAATCAATCCGCCAGGGCATTCGATATCAATAATATTTCTACAGCCTGGCTACAATACATCTTCTCTATACAGCAGGAGTAAATGATTTCTTAAAAATTAAAATATTTATTTAAAAATAATAAACTTGCATAATAGCACCAAGCAGGAAAAATAACGTAATCGTAAATTTATAATTTTTGAGAGAAATATTATGTGCTAACGACAAAACTATGTAACCGATAAAATTATATTTTGGCGAGTCAAATAATGTTTGAAGTAAAAATGCTTGTGATGAGAGCTTTATAAAAATCCTGACTTAAGCAAAAACATAACTCGGGCACTAGTCAAAATTTGACTTAGGACTGTTTACTCAGTAATTGTACCTTGTACCATAATGATTAGAATCTGAGCTTTTCATTGTAAAATCTTGTAATCTTTTAAACAGTTTCTATTCTATATTCTATTATTTAGTGAAAAACAATAATGTAATATTCAATCACCTAATGTGAGTCATGATTGCGCTCGCTGTTCGTTTTAATATAAAAGCAGGGTTAGGTCTTCATGGCTCATAGATCTCACAACACAGCTACTTTGAAGAATAGGATAAGAGGCCTGGCATCGGTAATTCATAATGCATGAGAAGATACCTCATAAATGTCGTTAATTCGCGTCCTTACAACACTATGTAAAGCTAATATCAATGTTGAGAAGTTGGGTTACAGAAAACAATCATTACTGCGATGAGAGTTCGTATATACCACGCGAAAATATTAAAATTATGAAAAACCTTTCAAACCAATATGGTGAATTTTTAAATATGTTTACATACAGTTAAATAGATTTTGTCGTTTGTCCATAATAATAAATCATATTATTTGAGAGATTTAGCAAATTACTGTATGTGGCAATAAATTATTTACATATATAATTAAAAATAAAGTATACAATTTTAGTTTTGTGTATTTTGTAAGAAAATTATAGCGTTTGGAATTGGTTTAAATTATAAACAGCTTTCGGATAAACCTCTAAAGACGAAATACTAGAGGAATACGATGAAAAACTAACGAATTATTTTATCAAGTCAGGTTTTAATAAATTTGGAATTTTTATTACTACGTCTTTGAAACACCTTACTACATTCTTCATTCAATACTATACATTTTATAAAATTTATCCTAAATCTCTCGAATAATGAAAGTTTATAAATATAAATTAAAAGCCTCTACTTCTCATAGTTTATAAAATATAGTTTCAATGTTGCATTGATGAAAAAGAAAAAAATAAGAGTAAAAAAATTGACACTTCAGATGACATGGGAAGTCGAATATATAATTATTGGTATTACATGCAATTTTCGGATGGCACTTGACTCAAGTAATGAACATTTTCGTGGAGTCAACTCAAATGCAGATAAATTGTAATAATGATTTTTTGATGAATATTGAATCATATATAAATATTATGAATGTTTACTGTTGATGATGTATGAACATGATGAAATAATAACATATTATTTTAATTTATCCTTACAAGGTTGGTTGACAATGAAGTTGGACGAAACTGGTAATGAATTTCATTATAAAAAGTTTGGGATATTGTTTCTTAATTTGAATTTTATCATCTTTAAATGAAACAGGTTGTTATATTTATTATTTATATCACGATGAATTTTTGCAATAATTTGTTACATATTTACTTAATTTATTTTTTTGAGATATTTAAATTATAAAACAGCACAGGCTTAAGGTAGCGATTTTTTATTTTATTTGTAAGATTGTGATCTTTAAACTATTTTTGTATTAAAAATAAAACATACATTCTTTTTTTGATTTGACAGATAATATGACTGTAAATTTAATGATTCTTTAGATGACATTTTTTGGTAGTGCTATAAGCAGTAAAATATGGCATTGTAATTTTTTTATAGCTGTGGCCTTTTATTTCCTTAGTTCGCATCTTTAAAGCGAAAGACAAAGCCAAAAAATTTTCACTCCAAAAAAAAAGATTAACAAGAAGTTAGCATTTAATTCTACGTGATAAAAATAATTAATTTAACAAACAGCCTGTCATGTTTTTTTTTTTAAAGAAATCTTTTTCAATCACATATTAAATGCTTAATTATTTAAAAATACATTTTTTTATAATTCCACAGCATTTTTAATACAACTAATTAAAAAATGGCTATTGCAGTACGGTAAAATACAATATGAAACAAAAATAGTACTACTGGAAGCAATAATCGCGATATAAATAGTTAAAGGAAACAAAAATTTTAACATACTGCACTGTATATTATAGTAAACAAGATACTTTTGTTTTATTTTAATCAACTCCATTTTGGCTAAAAATCTCTTTTTTGAACAGGGCAGAATTAAGGCATTATAAGACCTGGCCAAATTTTTGATATTGTTTTTTTTTAAATCTTGTAAACTGAATATATTTAAGCTGGTATTAAAAAAATGTATAAAAAAAAATCATTGAATCCTTCATTTAAACGTTAACTATTTTAATTTGTTTTAATTAGAGATTGTCTATTGTAGAACTCGTTTACAGTTAAATCGGCAGTTGATATAACCTATTTTATTTGTTTTTTTAAATATATATATATATATTTTGCCTCTTTATTGACCGAAGATAGTTCTTAAAAAAACGCTAATTAATTTTTCACATATGTTTTTACCATTGTTGGTATTTTTATAATATTATTAATAACTTTAATTAGAGATAATTGATCTATGTGAATTATTTTTTAATGAATTCTACTGATTTCACGCTATCGTGTCTTTATATTATTAAATATAGCACTTATTTTTTAATGATAATAAAGTATGTATACTATATATTTGCAATTTTATTTCTATACAATACATTTTAAAATCATTTGTACAATGGATTTATTTAAAACTAATTTATATACAACAGTAAATAGTAATAATAATTATTATACCTACAAACGATCACTCGACACTTTTAAATTCTGTCAAAAATTGCCAGATTGACTCTACAATAAAAATATCGATACTTAAGAAGTATGTCTCACAACGACTCTATGTCAGAATAGTTCGGAATTTTATCACGGGGGCGCATGGATCGTTTTTTTAATGTTCGTTAATGCACTGCGATCACACTTGATTCCCCCTCCACTTGCACTCATTTGTCTACAACCATCATGACATCAGAACTATTTGAAGAAGCTAGTTGTTTCACATCAAGTCCGTTCACCATTTTTTCTATATTCTTTAAATCATTCGAATTGGATTGCACTTTACGGGGACACGTTTCCTGCTGAGGTGGGGGAGACGCCGTGGAAGGCCTCGCCTGAGGAGAAACTGATCTCCCATTCTTTCCCGAAGGAGAGTTACTTAGACTTCTTGCATGTCCAAAGTTTCCAGGAGTCACCTGCTCAAATGCTGAGCCCAGTGGAGAACTTCCAACTAAATTCGTCTGCGGTAAAGTGTATGGCGTAAATCGATGAGCACTCGCTTTTAACTGATGATGAAGAGCATTTGAAGGTGCAAACTGAGGACTATGCGGATGAGCTAAGTTTGAATAATGGCTGAATAACGCTGGATGCTGGGCAGCTAATGCTAACTGCGCGTTAAACAGTAACCCATGGTTCATCGCAGCGTGAGCGTTTGAGAAGAGAGATATCGGTGGAGCGAATGGATGGCCAGGAGGATATAGACCAGGGGGGTAAAGATATGGTAAGACTGGTGGCGGTGGGTGTATTGGAGGGCCTACGGAGATGTTTGGAGCAGGTGATGGGAACTCTCTTGAGGGTCCTGGAGCGTCTCGTAATGTGACACTGCCTGAACAGCTAGAGTCACTGCCTTCGCGTTCTGGATCGTCACGGCGTCTGTCGTCTCCGCCGTCGCTTCCACCACCTCTTTCACCATCACTAGACATCTTGAACCAACCTATAATAAAAGGAAAACAATGTTACTATTGTTGTTATTTATGTAAGTGATGTATATATTATATTTCAGAAGTAAGCAATGTTCAAGTAATAATGATGGAAGATAAAATATTCTTAAAAGGAAAATAATCGTATAATATATTGTACATTATAGATTTGTCTTTAATATATTAAAATTAATATTGAACACACCAAAAATATTTGTTTTATGCTGATATAGTATAAATATCATGTAAAGTAAACTGTAACACTGTTATAAGTTTGAATCTGTCATTTTGTAAGGCAGTTAAGTATTTGAAGTTGCTGAAAATTTAATGTAAATACAAAAGAAGAATTTGTGCAGAAACTTTTGTTTGTTTTTATGGGAAAATATGATGTCTTTACAACTGCAGTTGTAGTTTTATTTAAAATAATAAATACAGTTATTTTTTATTATCGATGTGATCAAATAAATTAAGTGCTTTTTTATCTGACACTATCTAAGTTCAAAACATGAAAATATTTAATAACCAAAAAAACGGTTTCTACTTATTATTAAAACTATTTTATTGAGGGTGCGAAATAGGTTGTGAAATGATGTTATTGATTAGATTAAAGAACAATTTAATGGCTGTGAAATTGAAGCATTCATGTTTTAGTTTTAGTGGCGAAGTATTGGGTTTAGACAGTGGTTTGAATTTTAACAATAACTGCTATTCCTCGATGAGAATTTATTGTAATTTTTGATTAATTTAATGAATGATTTCAAATGAATAAAATAATCTGGGTATCGTTTATTGAAAAAAGTAATTACCAGAATGCGGATGCCCATGCCCCATTGGTAGATGCCCATGTCCATGCATCGACGACGACAGGGATCCAATCTGTGAAGGAGTCGTCGCGCTGGACGCCGACGTGTGAAGCGGAGGACTCGAAGCAGGTCCAACTACGTCCAGCAGTCTGTCATCGTCGTCTCTTCCTCCGCCGCTACTGCTAAGGGCGCCGCCTCCGCTGGACCCTCGCTTCTCGTCTCCAGGCTGGCGTGATGATGCGAGCATCGCTTGTCTGTAAGGGTGAGGACTGTTATTAAATGATGGGCTGATTTTTCGATGTATCGAATTGTTAACACAAGAGTGCATTGATAAAAGATCATCTGCCTATAGCACGAGAAATACAGAAGCCAAATCATTCGATTCAGAAAACAGGTGTGAAATAGTTGACTGTGCTAATTTAATATTTAGATAGTTGGTGATGGAACGACATATTATAGAATAGCAAAGGTCACTACTAGAATTCTAGAATGCTCGTTTATGTAAATCGGTTTTTCGATCAATTTCCCTTCCCATTCTCTTTCTTTCTGATCTTAAAAACGAGGATTAGAAAAGCGATTAGCTTACTACTAGTCTTCTGTTATACTCTATCCTAACCTTTTCTGATTATATTATACGTATATGTTAAAGACGATACATGGTTTACTTATTCTCCTTTCTGATTCATTCATTCGCGTTGTATCACTGGGTAAAGAAAATAAATGAATCACCGTTCGAGTTATTTGTTTTATCACTCTAACTGCTGTTGAAAAAGCTGTGTGAATGGGAGAGCAACTGATTTACATCGGTTATAATATTTTTCTTGACTTGAACGAATGTTAGTCGTTCACGACAAAGATTTTGTTGTTTAGATACGTTTAAATAATATAATTTTTTTCAAAAATCACAATGCCATGTCTTTTAATTCATTGCGCAAACAATCACTAGACACCGGATAGTGTTTTCAAAGCACGTATTTTTTTCACTGTTTGACTTTTCGAAAAGCCAATATTTGCATTTTGATTAGGGTGGAATCATCCCCCTAATAATGATCCATCGGTGTTCCCTTAGTGTATTTTTTAATGCGTAGCGCGCTTCTGAATATACAAAAAAATGCAGGATGCGTTGATGAAGACATGGTTTATTGAAACAAGGGTGCATAGCATCACTGCATCTGATGCAATACGCATTTAATGATTTTAAAGTGCAGCCAAATAAAGTATGTTCCAATTATCTGAAGATTGACAATATTTTCACCTTTAAAATTAATAGTATTATTATCACAGCCGGCTCTTTCCTAAAATCTGATACATAAGTATTGTGTTTCAACGAATTTTTAACTCTTGTATTATATGCTTTAAAAATAATTTCAAATCAAAAGGAAATAATTTAAGAATTCATGTTTATTTGTGGGTGTAATGACACCGCAAGGGTATTTAGTCTCTCCAATGTGTCATAATTACAGGGCATTGTTATAAAAATGCTTGAATTGTCATATACAATTAATTTATTGATAAGTTATTTTAAACAACAGTCCGTAGCAATAAAATACTAAGTAATTGTTGTAGAAACTCTACTGGTAATCATTTTAAAGAATTTAATGCTGCTTTTATTGAATAAACTGATCATAATGGAATATATATCCGCAATAATTCGGGCATGCGATATTTATTATTGTGGAACACACTTTTATTGAAATAAATTAAATATTTATTAATAGTAGGAAGACAAATTATAAAAAAAATCCTTTTTCGTAGAAAGATTTACAAATCACCATTTATAAGCGAAAATAAAATAGATGGTATCAAAAAAAAACCTGCTCGTTTTAAGCAATTTATGCGTAACCTACCCCCATCTTCCCTTTTCATCCCTTGTGCTACTGTTGTCGAATTTTAAAGACAATTAGCGTAGCCAAATTTTATTTGGGGGTTAAAAAAACCGAGCCTTGTCACTTTGGACCGTTTTAAAATACTGTGGTAAAACCAATAAGAATGGGTGAGCGAAAAAGTTTTCGTAAATGTAATTTAAATTTTAATAATAAATATTGTTGAATTTAAATAATGATCTAAGTTTGAATGGCATGTTATTGTTTGAACTAGCACGATTAATATGAAGTTATATTAGAAATATTGGAAGAGGGTTAAAATTTCACTTCGATAAGGACACATCACTGTCTAATAGAAGTCTCGAGGGCCGAAATTTGATGAAATTACCCGGCCCGAGCCCATTCACCTCAGGCCCGACCCGACCCCGAGTCTTAATACCACACTTGTTCAGGTTACCAAAATATAAAATGATGTCTCTATACTTATCAAACAAAAGACTCTATTGTGTCCAATGCTAATCGAAACGTAATACATTATTTTAATTATTGCCTTTTTGTTATCAACAGTATTTAGTTATCAAGAGTACTCATGATCCGAAATATTTTTCTGAAGAATAAATTCCTTACCCGGAGATTTTATTTCGATATACAATAAACTATTTATTGAAAGCATTATAAAGTTTCGTCGGCGTCCGTGGCGCAGTTGGTAGCGTCGCTGGCTAAGGTTACGGATGTCTCGGGTTCAATTCCCTGTGCGGACGGTTTTCATAGATTGATCTATCTGTCGATTTATGGATTTCTGTTCGTAGTCTGAGTCCTCCTTCCCACCCATCCCATCCTCAAGGGGCGTAGCGAGAGCGATTAGCTAACCACTAGTCCTGTCATAGCCCTATCCTTCTATTCCTACTCTCTTCGAAAAAAAGAGAGGTTGAGCAACTGAGTAACAAGCAGTTCTCGTAGAACAATTCTGTTAAGATGCCTTGATTAGGAGACGATATGCTCCACATTGGGAGCGGACATGGAAAAAAATTATAACATAATAAAACATAGTTTTTTGTATCCCCCATTACACGAATTACATTCGTAAACCACCCCGAAGACTTCATTATAATAATGAAACGGATAGAGTAAACCCTAAATGGTCGCAATTCAACCCCAACCCACCCCGCCCTGTCGCCGAAAGGTTAAACTTTAAAGACCCAAATGTCAGCGGGCGAATTTGGCGGCCGAGGAGGCGGTCCGGACCTGTACGGCGCCCTTGCGGAGCGATGAACTTTGCGGCGTCCTAGGGCGTCTGATTTTTACCAACGTTTAGATTACATTCAATGCGTTACAAAAGTATGAATTTTAGCTGCTCTATTATAAACGCAGAAAAATTTTCAATATGATAGTTCTAAATTGGCTTCATGTTACTGCCACACCTAGAACTAGTATAGTTCTGACTATGGCGTGAGCCCGAAATAGCTGTCAAGTATAGATTGTAATTCTCGTATAACCAAATTCTTTGATTTTTTTATTCCATTACGATAAGTGTTGAAAGAAACCGTAGAATTTTGAAATGGCTAGAAAATTGATAAAATCACGGAAACATGGGAATCACCTGCTAATTATGACATTGTTCGTTGTTTTTTCAATATGTTGAGTCCACGTGCGTCTCGCCGAGCTTAACTTTATACATAAATACCGGCGTATTCGCAAATACTCTGTGTATACTTAAGTATTCATAGATTTCACTGGTGATCCAATATTGAATAAGTTCCTTATATCCATCTATATTATTGTGGATATAATGTTGGCATACGTAATAAATTACACGTTTTTAAAATAAGTTTTACGATATGCAAAATGATTTTAATGGTTTTTTCTCATTTTTTTCCAATTTTGCCATACGATTATATTCCTACATAATTTTACGACCTTTCCTGGGTTTCGCATGACAAATTACTGTAGATTTTCACCAAGTAAATGCCCATAATATCAATTATTCGTTGTGCTTTTAAAATAATGACACATGGATGTCGAATTAACAATGCTTTTACTTAAACCATTTTCATCAAATGTAAATTTTATGAAAATGGCCTAAATATTAAATCTTACATAAAATAGACTAGACTGGTCTATAGGCGTAGACAAAGACGTTTTAGTATTATCACATATCACTTGAAGCTGTGAAATTTTCTCATCATCTAATCGTCCGCGGTGTATATAAACAATGCACAGTTCCGACGTGACACAAATCCGAGGCAAACAAACAACAATCAGTTTATGACGGGCGTTCCCACTTATCTATAATAAGAAGTAAATAAGCCATATTTGTTTCAGGCTATATCTTATACTCACAAATGCATTGAGGAAAACAACGATTTTCCAAACACGGATTGTAAATTATTTGCTGGAATTTACTTCTCCCGTGATATGAAATATTATTATACCTCAACTACAGCCCTGTGAAACTAATCTTGGTTTGCGAAAAATAAATTAATGGACCCCGATGACATTCACTTTGCAACTCCACAAATGGCGGATTATTGAAATATTTCCCGCGCGATATTTAGCGTCGTCCGCCCGCTAAGTGTCGGTCGGCTAATGACAGGGCACAGACGCCGGGCGGCGACGCAAAAGGGCGCCTAAATTCGACGCCGAAGACGCCCAGTGATGGGGAATATCTCCAGCAATGCTAACATTAAGGGTAGCCAATTAATTTATATGATTTTCATATTGTTTTTTTATTAGTACTAAAAAATACAATGTGTCTTCAATTAAAAAGGTTTTCATGAAAAAATATTGTAAACGCCAAATTCACAACTCAATTAAAATAAATTAGAATACATTAGTTTTGTTAATCGTATTACAATCCTATATCCTGTATCACTTTAAAGATCTTATTATTTGAAATTGTATAAGGAAGGGTGTGTAAATTATCACGCAAAGGGATGCTAAAGGGGTGATAATTGAATGCGAATAGATTCATAATATTCGCAAGGGACACAACCAAAACATTTGGGGGGTAGTTTCCATTGTAAGAACTTTGCTACTTAGCTAAGATTAACGACTTTACTATTCATATGAATTGTTATTAAAATACTTTCAAGTTAAAAAGAAAATAATGTATCAGTGCATCATTTAAATTATGAAACAAGTTCTTTTTAGACTGTCTTGTAATATTATCGCTTCATTAATTCATATAATAAATATCGCGAAAATGTCAGTAAGGGCTAATATTAATGAAGCTGTATTGAATCTCCGTTTATAAAGAGAAGAGATTCAGATGAAACACCATAGCACGTTTTTAGAGAAAATATAATCAAAATATAGTATTGAGAGAGTAGGTTATAGAGCCAATGCGCTCTACTTTTGTGTAAGGTGATAGAAACAATTATTAAGGTCATTTATTCGCATTTTTTGTGCAACTTGATGTAATGCTAATATAGGTATAGTCTTGATATTGATTGAACTGAACGATCGAAAATGGGCTCAATTATGAACGACACAGAACATGTAGAGCCGTTCTTGAATTGGTCAATTCAATAAGTTATTAGCAGTTGTTTTATAAGTTTGGTAGCAAGTCAAAATCATCGAAAAAGTGTTTAAAATGCGATAAGGGGTCCCAAAGTGTATAGAAGACTTCGTGCTGAATATTGACCATGACAAGTTCAACGGTAAACTATTTGGGCTGAGCAAGTTAGTTGAAAGGCCGGATTGAACGTGTGGACACACCATCAGGACGTTCTGTGGGACTGCCCCGATACGAATAGAGCTGTTTGCTGTGGTCCGTTCTCACACATGCCCAATAGGCCAGGCTGACTTGATCTCAACCAAGGCCAACTTTGAGGCTAAGCTGAGATTAAACTATAGCGCTACGTCGGATTCTCAGTATACGGATACAAAGGATACTAAATATCGCTTAAAATAAAATAAGTTTTTTTTCTCTCTCTATATTTTTTTTTCTTACGCACAATAGTGCATGGTTCTCTGCAGCTGGTCCCCGTGCAGCTCTGCATTGGGTCAAAAATTTGATGAGCAAATTCTTTTCTTTTCTTGATCGTTATTGTGCATGGAAAGCGGTCGTGAAATAGCGGCTGCATACACATAACGGGTGGAGATGGGGAAAACGACTTGTTGAATATTGAACTGCAAATATAATAGTTTAACTAAGATTTCTTACAGCTCTTATGCAATGATTTTTAATGACTTGATTAATACTAATAAGTATACAAGAATTACATACTTCTTGTATGCTCATTAATACAAAATAAGCCATTGTTCTTTCACTTGTACTAAAGTCAATTGGTTGCGAAATGTTTTACAATAGTGAGAGCGCAACTTGCAAACCTGCAATTTCATTAATTTTATTTAGATGGAGTTATTATTTTAATATAACGACCAACCCCTTGTTGTTAGAACGGCGCGATGAAAAAAAGCTCCGCTCGTAATGGCTACTCGGAAGGAAACGGGAATTTTCCCGCCGGATCTTGGCGCTACAAAGGCGCTTCCGGCTGCCGCCACAATTCAAATGTTAAAATGCGTTCCACGCTTCCGGCGCGACCATTCCGCGAACTCGAGCCCGCGCCATTTTGACGGTCAGTTATTCTTGGCGGTAAAACGGTGAAAATCGGTTTATAAACAGAAAACGAATGAAACTTATTATGTTTTAGGTTTAAAAAATCAGCACAACCACGGAATATAATGCTAGTAGATGAAACATATTAATTTATTCCGTATATAGACATTTTCTTATGTATATGGCAGGATATTTAGGAATTTAGTTTATTGGATACATTCTGTAACATAAACACTACGTAATTGCTTTTATGCCTATGTTTCATCTTATTCACTCAATGACTGGCGATATACTTTATATCGTTTTGTGATCTATTGTCTTGGAAATTCTGCTACATACATGACTCAAACTAAATATAAAGTTATATTATAACCGATCCCTAAATGCACATAATAGACAATTAAATAGATCAGTAAAATAAAAAAAAAGCAAATTGACCGCGTTTAAGCATAATGCCGCGATTTAAAAGAGAAATATTTTCCACAATTTCCCGCATTGTCCTTTTGACGTTCGCAAACTTTTGGCGGGAACGGGTCAAAAGCATTCCATTTAAATTCAAATATGTTTGCGAGAAAATGTCGCCACGGTAGGGTGACCAGCAATTTCACATTTCATGCACCCATCCGCGTGGAAAACTTATATAAGTATAAATATTGAACCAAAGCATACTTATTATCTTGTTTATACATATTCATTTGGATTACAATACTGCATAAGTATGTAACTAATGTATTGAGAAGCACATGAAATAAACTCTAATAAAAAATCAATAAAAATATTACATTATTGTTTTTTTTTGATTATCTGGCATTATATCTGACAGCCAATGCGCCAAATATTTTTGAAGTCACTCACTACAAGGTCACAAATTTAATTTAAAAAAATCTAAATTTGATTTTGACGTTACTGGGAACCAAGACCCACCTGATCGCTACAGTAAAACTCTTACCACTAGACAACAGAGGCCGACTTAGAATATATAAGGAACAGACAAGGGTCGTTGATCACTGTTAACTGTTGCAAGATAACAGATTGTCAGGTTGACACATTTGTCACGTTTAGAAGTTAACTGTCAATTCTTAAAAGACATGATATTTTAAAAAATAAAACACAAATTGTTGTGTACTTTATGTTACTTCCAGGTGTTTAAATGACCAGGACCAGTTTCGCTCATCAACTTCTAAAATATAAATCACAACAAGGCTATCTATATAAAATGAAAAATGAAAAATTAATTACAATTATCAAACAAATTACCTATGTATAAACGAAATTAAATAATCTACAATTAAAATGTTATAGAACTCTTGCAAAGCAATGAATACCTATCTGAAATCAAAAATTATACCACATTAAAAGTCAATTAAGTGAGAAAAATATAACGAGTTTAAAAAAAATCATAAACTTAGGTGATTGCCTGGCTAAATCCTTAACATTAGGCCGCAGCAGCGACTCAAGCTATCGCTTTCAAGGTGTTGACGGTAAATTCTTGACGGAAAATCATCATGTTTTTAAAATAAAACACAATTTTTTTGTACTACTTTCACATGTTTACAATGATCATGACCGGATTCGCTCATCACGAGTATTATCAACTGATTTTCGCGATAATTTAAGTTACATGCCATCGGTTTAAAATTAAGCCAAATCACACAAATTTCTTGCCTTCTCGGAGTTATAAAAACTGATACGTTGAGAGAATATAAAATAGCCACTTGATTGGTTACTTTCTAAAACTTTTTTATAAACGTATTTAATTATGGCAATATGGTCACACCTAATAACCAGGCAGTTAAAAATTCGCTTCCACCCCAACCCGGCGACATTTTTATCTGTCAACCGGCAAACAAACGACGTCGCCAGTTCACTCATTGTATTTTTTTATAGTCTCCTGGTCTATTTTCACTCTTTTCCTCCCCTTTGGGTAAAGTTGGCGTATTTTTTTTATTATTACGTATTGTTCTGCTCCGTTTTCCGATTGTTGGGCTTTTTTCAACTCGGAGCCGTGTCCTGAAAGAGTTTTCCAGGAAGTGCGTTCATTATGTTTTTTTTTTATTTGTTTGAAGAGGATATATTATATATTTTTTTGTCCCGGCATTATGTGAAGGAAGCGTTGCAGATCGGTTGAATGCGGCAATTTTTTTTATAACTTTTTTGTTTGTATTTTTATTAATGTCGCGATAAATTTTAAAAATTGTACCCCCTTATTGCTCGCAGCATACTTCATGCACTAACAGAAGATTACGTTTTTATTTAATTTTGAAATCTGATTGCGCAAAAGCCAATTCTGTGTGCGAAAGGAAAAGGGAATTACGCCAAGTTAAATATTCTAAAATAACTATTTACAATACATACATGCATCTAATATATAAAAATCAATGTGGGTTTGTTCGTATCTTATGCACTGCCATACCGATTATCCGATTCCGATAAAACTTTGTCAAGTTATTGCTTGCACTTGCGTAAAGGATATAGGCATAGTACAATCAGACCCGACCCGACTCGAGCCTGACTCTCAACGTTTTAATTGTTAACTTACAGTAGGTCTTATCTAATATGTGAAAATCAATGTAGTTTTGTTCGTATCTTATGCACTGCCATACCGTTCATCTGATACCGATAAAACTTTGTCAAGTTATTGCTTGCACTTGGGCAAAGGATATAAGCAAAGTACAACCAGGCTCTGCCCAGCCCGACCGTGACTCTCAATGCTTTAATTTTTAACTTACGGTAGGTATTATTATATATATAAAAATCAATCTCACAATCCAGATATATCTAAAATCTAAAATAAAGAATCAAATTCGTACCAATAGCGACATCTCGGAAAACTTTCTGATTTATTCGTGTACACACCAGACAGAAAACAAAAAAAAATTGTGTGTCTAAAAGAACTTCAATAAACAGAATTAAAACACAAATACTTTCTTTCTTTGAGTGGCATTTCAACGCATGCCGGGTACTCATAATAATAAAAAAGAAGAGTCAAATCAATGCTGCTGAATTGGTAAAATTCATGTTTAAACAACACATATTTCATCAAATTTCATAAAAATGCAAATTTGGGCTCTCCTGAAAAATATCCATTTTAGACTTTTCCTTTCGGAAGCAGAAGTAAGAACTAAAGTATTTTAGAGCACTTGTAATATGTGTCACTTAGAATAGTAATGGTGTAACTCCAGTGTTGACGTTTTGAGAAAATCAAGGTTTTGTAAAATGTTCTTAGGATCAAATAACAACCATTAATAACTGTTTGTCAATCTACTGAAGAACTTAAACGTTAGTAGAGTAATGAAGTCTGTTTGGACACTTTACTCTTATTCTGATATTGCATGTACTTCACTATTATTCTGAAAAATATGGTTAAATATGGGAGTATAAAAACAAAAAACAGTTTTTTAAAGAAATTAGGAGTATATATGGAAGTGCACCATTATTAAACTAAAAGAATAACATCTTTTGAACGTGTTTGAGGTATAAACTCATTTTTTGTAATTTTGGAGTTACACCATTAATATTCTAAATGACAGATATATAGAGTCCTAATCGAGCATTTTGGCAAAAAGTCCATAACGTGAACAAGTTGTTATGCAATCCCCATCTATTTTCAGAGAAGGTAGTACTAGAAAAATGGCTTTGGCAAAGCTTCTCTAGCTAATTTATTCATTTTGTTTTCTGAATCGGTTAGAGCAGGGAGGAACGTAATACAACGTTGAAAACATCCTTTAAGTGTTGAAAATTCCCTCGCATTTGGTGATTGAAGGAGCGTTTCGTCAGTGGATATTTTGAGAGGCTGCTGTGTGCTTAATAACTATGATCGAAAGACAGTAGGACACGGCATCATACCTCAGTTGTCACATCGTAATTAATGTCATCAGTCAAGTTATTAAGAATAAATATTTAGTTTTAGAAGTGCATATTATTAAAACACTACGAATATTAATAAAATTATTCTTACTTTTTCTCCCTTTTCCCCGCTCCAGTATCCCTGAACCCTTTTGCAAACGGATTGTTGTCAATTTTCAGCTGCGTAATCTAAAAAAAGCAATGAAAAATATATTTAAAAATAATACCAATCTCGAAAATTTTACTTATTATATATTATCATAGATCAAAAAGGTCAGTAATTAATTCGATAAATTGTCAGCATACACGTGGTCAGTTATTAAATTAAACTTAATTTATTATTTTGCCATTTAACTTAACCTAACCTAAACCTTGAATATTTACTAACCGTGTCTTTAATATTTGTGTTTCGCTTCTTTAAGAAGAATAAGGAAAAATTATTAACTATATTGATGCTGTTCTGAATTTATTTTAATACTGATTTCATAATAATGGCATCCAATCTTAATTGGGATAATAATACAACAGTTTAAAAAGCTCTATCACAAATAATTTATTGTCTCTTACTTTCTCGTTTTGGTAGGCAGTGACCGCTATGAACTCCGTCTCTTTGAAGACATACGTCCTGAAGGTGGAGTAGGGTAGTTTGAGGATATCGTTGGCTCTGACGAGGTGAAATCGGGGCTGGTACTTGTGCATTGAGTTCAGTATCGTCTGTAAAAAAAAAAAAAACAAAAATGTTAGTTAAATAAAATAAATGATAATTATTTGTTTTAAAAACGCAGTTTATTATTCATTCAAACATTTGTATATTTTATGCATACGTAATATATTACGAATTTCAGTTAATTTTAATTCAGTTGTGATAATTATTGTAGTTTAAATAGGGGCCATTAGCTTTTTTTGTTTTGGTATCATTCACTGTGTGATCATTCACATTGTCTCCACAACAAAACATGTGGCTAAAGAGATATAATATTTATATTTTCAGTTATAATAATATCTCTTACTAAAGACCATGTGAAGATATTGTGTCAATATAAAACTAAAGTCAATAATAAATTGTGTTATTCCACTGACTGTGTTACACAATGAGTCAAGTGTTACACTTTTTCTTCACAGCCAGTGGAATAACAAAGTTATCAACTTTAATTTTATATTAGAAATAAATTTTCAAAAAATTACCACCGAATCCATCGAAAATATTTTGTGTCAATTGTTTAGAATCTGTAGAATATTGAATATGAAAGGTAGGGATAATATCAGAATGATTCAGTTTTGAGTTAAAATGGAAAACTGTATAGCTCTCTTGTTTTATTATCACTCGAAGTGAAAAGGGGATATAAATAATTGCACTTTGTGTTAGATAGTATTCACTTGGTATACATGAATTTTTATTTCGATAGTTTTCACTTTGGATGATAGTACACTCAAAAGTTTGATTTCAATAGTTTCCACTTGGTCACGGATTCTTTTAAGACAGTAAGTTAAGTTGTAGTAAGTTATGTTAGGGTTGGTCTGGTTTGGTTTGTGTAATGTATTCTAATGCGCGGAGAAAAGAAAATATAGGCGGCCTAATATAGGGTAGAAGAACAAGTGACGTTTCATTACAGCTTCGTGTAACTCTCGATTTCAAAGTGTGAGTATTTATATTGAGTGAAAACTGTTTCTTCAATGTTAAAATATGTTTTGTTTTGTGGCATCACTTTATTTTTAGCGAAAGAATTTATTTTTTGTGGAATGTATTTGTTGTAAGTGAAAACTATTTTTATGAAATTGAATATGATCTAAACATAAGTGCATTTAATTGTTAGTCGATAAAAAGCGGTCTTACTTGTCAGCGGTATAATTTGTTTTAAGAATTTTTAAGTCGTAGAGTGATTAATTTCCACAGACAACAATTTTCCTTTGTGTAATGTGTGCGACATAGGGCTCCGAGTTTGGAAAGTGATTTTCATTCATTTGTTCTTAGTATGCTGTTTTAAAGCATGCACAATTTCCCAAAAGATGGTATCAACAACATAAAAGCGTCACTGACATCAGTAGGTAAATACAAAATCGTTGTACGAAGGTTATCATTCTGGAGCTTAGCCGAGTGTAAGATCCCAACAACATTAACCACTCGGCTAAGGGCCCCAGTATATATTATATAAATACGTTGTAGTATATTACAGCAGTCCCCCTTTGGGGAAGTTGATTAAATAAAATAATAATTTATGATTATAAAGCCCGTATTACGCGAGACAGCTTAATGACGTCATTCGCCGTAATCGTCGGAAGCAAAGACTTGTAAGAAGGCGTCGCAAATGAAAGAATGATTGATATGGGGGCGGACCTGTCGACAGCTATCTGAAGTGGGCTTCTGATTTCGCATACTTCAATGCCTATGGAAGATTTACATATTGCATATCTCCTTCTTTTTTTCAACATTTAAAACTATAATTGATGACTGAGTTAAAAATTCCGAGAATAGCCTTAATCCTTGTTGGGAAAACAAACGCATTAACAAAGTAGCGAATTGTCACTGTCCAACTAGTGTTAGAATTACCAGTGATTTTATAGCAATTTAATAATTATAATAGCATTGTAGGTTTTAAAATGCAATTCGATGAAAGGATAAATATAAACAACCCACAATGCTATAATAATTGTAAAATCACTGGTAATTCTAGCACTAGTTGGACAGCGGCAATTCTCCACTTTGTTAATGCGTTTGTTTTCCCAACAAGGATTAAGGCTATTCTCGGAATTTTTAACTCGGGTATCAGTGTGGTTCCTAGACTTATAATATTTTATCTTGTAAATAATATTTTGTCGTGTTTGTATCTTGTATATAAACGTTAGAGACTGTTTACTGTCTGTCGATTCGAGTCCATTCGTGTGCTCGAATGCCTGAAGATGCCGAAAGGCGAAACCTGGGTTGTTAGTGACAAAATACATGGAAATGTACAAAATCTCAATATTTCAAATTTGAAGAGTTTCTTTTTTTTTTAAAACTTTTTTTGAGGACTGGTTGTAAGCCATTCGCTAAGCGTCCCAATTTTCTCTGATACACCCGAAAATTTATTTTTAATACCTACAATTCGAAGGTTTAGTTCACCTCCACTTTTTTTATAGCGTGTGAAGATTTATTTGAAGTAAATATAACTAAATAACCCATTTTTAAATACTGTGTTGACAGTTGAGAGGATTGTAATATTTAAAATTAGAAAAAAAAACTTATAATTTTCAATTTCGGATTCTTAGCAAGATTGCAAAAAATTTTGTATCAGTCTAAAAGATTGTAATCAATTTTCATCAGTCTAAATGAGCGAAACACTTGGCACTCTTAATATCACAAAAAAATGATGATAATGATGTTAAAAACCAGTGCTTAGATTAGAAAAAATAGACTTGTAACTTTTGATACAGTTAGTCTGAAAATACTTCTGAAAGAGGCAAAACACGTGGCACTCTTAATAGCACTAAAATGATGATAAAAACATTAAGAACAATTGATTAGCTAAGAAAAAATAAACTTGCGATATAGTTGGTCTAAAGATGCCTCTTGACACAGCCAGTGGAATAACAAAGATATCAACTTTAATTTTATATTTAGAATTTTCAATTGTATTTAATTCTGGGTGACACTTAAAGTTTGTTTAAATGTTTTAAAATATATATTACAATCAATATGAAATTTCATTATTAATATTTTTTACAAATCAATTAATTTCACATTTATTAGCTGGAATACCCTGTCTCTTTTTACGTTATATTTAGTTGTAAATGCCTTTCTTGTGTAAGAGTTTTTACTAAGTTAAAACAAAGAAATTATATCCTTTTAAAATGGTAGATGGTAGATAGATATAGAATAGTGAATGTTTTACCCCTCGTATAACCCTATTAATAAGAAATGAGATCAAGCGGTCAAAGAAGTTCTTACCTAATCGCATACTATTTACTGTCATCGCTTCAAACTTTTTAATATATTATTCATTCGAGTACAAATTATATACGGACATAAGAAAGAAACTAATTTAATAGCTGTGGACTCAACTTTATGTTGAACAATGGGGATATATGAACTTTTGTCTATGGATATTCAGTGTTAAATTATTTGTGGTACGGTCAATCTGTATAAATTTGGACTAGTTCTGAAGGTATTTGTATTTTTATGATTCACCATTGCATTTATATGTGGTATTGTTCTACAAAAAAATGAACTAATGTCTTAATGTAAAATTTAATTAACATAAATAGATTAATTGTTATAATTGATATATAAATACACATAAAACAAGGTGGGCAAAATTTTCATGCAAATCGGATAACTTTGGCCCACGATACAAACAATCACTGTAATTACTATAAATTCAGTGATTTTAAAGTCACGGCATCTTTTCTTTATGCATTCATATTTTCTGTACATAACTAAGATGTGAAAAATATACAGCATTTGGTTTACAGATTACTAAAACAAATTGAAAATATGGATAATGTAATTTAATTCAAGATAAGTTTTTAAATTACGTTTTATCTTTCCAAGCTAACAGCTTACAAATTCAACAATAAAACAAATTGTGTTGAACATTAATTCATATTTTTACCACCAAGGGCTACTCAATACCTTTGCTTGACTTAAAAATATTCATATGGCATTAGTATTATCATAATATTATAACAGCACCTTTTTCCATGTAGTGGGGTGGTCTTAGACCGATAGGAAAACTTACCCAAATTGATGGTAACACAAAGTCATGGAATTCTTTTAAATTTTCCATTTTTGAATTTTAGAATGACAATCGCTTCTAGTAAGTGTATTTTAGGACCGTTTATTAGTAACTATTGCAACTGTTAAATGACGATGAATATCGATTCATGTCAGCGGTAAGCTGATAAATATATCAAAGCAGCCTAGAATTCAACAGTCTCGTGTAACAGAATGGAGTTTGTCAAGAACAATCCGCGTTTAATATATTATGACATCATGAAATGCTTACTCAGCCATAAATGGAAATTGATAAATTGATACATATAAAATAATCTTTTTAATTCGTGTTTACTTTGTGATCTGTAACTAGTATTATGAACATTGCTTTAGTAACCATGGAACATCAAGATGTGAAGAATATGGAATCTTAATAAAACTTATTTCAAATAAAATTGTTCTACGAGAATTATTGGTTAGACAGTTTCTCAATCTTTCTATTATAGGGAGAGTAGGAATGTGAGGAAAATAATAAAACAGGACTAATGGCTAGCTCTTTAGAATTTAGATATCTCATGTATTCGAACAAAAATCCATAAAAACAGAAAAATGAATTTATAACAACTCTGTCAGTACTGGGATTCAAACACATGACTGAAACCAATGACGTTGACTATTCGGCTAGAGACCCGTATAAATTGTTTAATTATGGGTATTTTATTGACAAAAAAATATTCAAAATAAATTTACTCAAAGCTATTTTTCATCGAAAGTATGGATTTTTGTGATGTTTAAATTTCCCTCCCAATTATCCGATTCTAAAAACGGGGCACAGTGAGAGCGATTAGCTAACCACTAGTCATGTCCAAGCTCTACTCTTCTATCCATACTCTCTTCAAAAAAGAGAAGTTCAGAAACTGAGTAATAGCTCTCAAAGTGTTGAGATACCTCAATTAGGAGGTCATATACTCTACAATGAGAGCAGACACGGTTTTGATTATTTCTAAAGGAACGTTTTTTGCCAAAACGATGACGAAATATGAAAAAAGGCAGTATTTTTTTACAATATTTCTTAAATAGAAATTTCCCGTTGTAAGTTGTTGAGCAACTTTTCCTTACGAAAGAAAACTGTATATATAATCCGATAATATTAATAATCCAATCAAATATTACCCTGAGACAAACTATGACCGGAAGTGACGTAACGATCAAGCAGCCAGGCCTGTAATTTTGATCAACTCGATGACAGCAAAACGTTTATGTCCTAACTGGCTGCTTTATTATTGTTGTTGAATTATTTATCATAAGTGCGTCAATCGAATCACTTAGAACACATTGTTAACAAATTGCCAGTCTTGAGGGTCTTATAACTTATAAGACTGGCATATAAGCGGTTAGCTCCTCACGCCAATTATTGACGATAAACAATCGCAATAAAAACCATCTAAATCCAAAAAGACAGAAAAGGGGTATTTGTTTTTAGAGTATTTCGATAAAAATTGTTGACAATTTTCTCTCGGAAGACGTAAGAACATAATTATGATGATAGAAAATGACTATAAGCTAATAAATAATATGTTAGAACAATTTTGAGTGCAAAAGGAAAAGTCTAAAATTGCTACTTTTCAGAAGAGCCAAAACGAGATTTGAATTTGTAGAATATTTGATGAAAAATGTGATGTTTAAACATGAATTTTACCAATTAAGCAGCATTAATATGACTTTTCCTTGTTATGTTCTATGCATGTATGTATTTTAAATATTTTTTGGTTTTTCAATTAACTCGAATTCACTCCCTTTTCCTTACACACAGAATTTAGTTAAACGATCTTTTCTGATATGGCGAAAGAAGTGTTAACTTATTTCAACTATTTCCGCTCCCAATTTGGAGCAAATGGACCCCTTAATGGAGATGAAGTTTCTCTACAAGAAGAGGCTTGTTAATTAGTTCCTCAACCTATATTTTTTAAAAACAGTAAGGGTAGGGCTAGAACAAAACTAGTGGCTAGCTTATCCCTCACGCTAATCTCTGCTATAGGTTTGGATGGGTGGGAATGAATGTAAACATGACAGAAACTGTCTGTACGCGGATTAGAACACGTGTACAAGTAGCCGAACAAGACGAACGCACAAGAGCGTTAACTACAAGGTTACAGAACTGGATATAGATATATTTCTTTGTCAGTCTCAGTCGATGCTTTTGTGGTTTCATCCACTCGGTTACGTGGTCAAGGATTCCAATCCCTGAATGGAAACATTGCTACATTGACATTCTAGTCATTTTTTTAAAAATTGTATCCAAAAAGTATGGATAATATTTTCATCATTTCTCATCCACAATTTATCCGATCTTAAGCAAGGCGTAAAGAAAGTGAAATGCACACTATTCTTCATTTTCTATTCCTTATCCTCTCCAAACAGAGATATTGAGTGACCGAATTTAAATAATGGTGTTAACTGTCAATTCTTGGTAAAAAGAAAGTATATTTTAAAAATAAAACACAATTTGTTTTGACTTCCACATTTTCTTAATGATCAGGATTGGCTTTGCTCATCGCTAATTCTTGATCAAGTAATCAATTTTTGTTATGCAGCTTACGTAAAGCTGTTCAATTAGGAGTTCATATGCTCCACATTGTGGACAGATAGGATAAAAATTTTACATATCATTCACTATTTCTCCATTAGTAAGATCCCATTCAAATCCCATTTCATAATGAATATATAATATAAATATTCCCATCGTTTTAAATTTGATAATTTCCAAAAAAATCATAATATTTATCGTTGACTGAATGTTTCGAAATTACTTTTGTCGATAACCTAAATTTAATATTTTTAATAATCTTATAGAACCATACAATTTAAGATTTATTTGATTTATATTGCGTTTTGAATATGATTAAACAGCAACTAGATAGAAAATATATTGCCACCTCAAACAATGATAATATCGACGATGTTTTGGCCAATTGATATAACCATAAAAAAATACGAAAATGAGTTAATGATTATTATTATTTTAAAGACGACAGAGCAGGTCTCGGCCAAGTAATGTAAATAAGAAAAATAAATTGACCACTTTTTGCTAGGGAAACATAATTTTATATTTGTTTTAGGTTTAAAAATTCTGACCCGGTCACTATAATAAACAGTTTTTTAGCGTAAATTGGCCAAAACACCGTAGATATAAAAGGTAGTTATTCGAATCGTTTGTTAGTCACAAGACATAATTTTCAGCCGGGGTCAATTCATTGCTGGATGAAGGCCTCCCCCAGCTTCCTCCACTCTTCTCGGTTCCTAGCTTTACGCTGCCACGTACTTCCACCGAACCTGACAAGTTCGTCAATCGAGCGGGGCTTGGGACGAACGAACGACCACTGAACGACTGCATTTGTCCAGCGGTTGTCTGTTCACCGTGCGACATGTCCGGCCCATCGCCATTTCATCAATTTGGTGACCTCTATCATATCTCTCACTCTTGTTTGGTTCCTTATCCATTGGTTTCTTTTGCGATCTTTACGGGTTATACCCGAACTTGCACTTTTCCATGCCGTGTTGCGCCACTCTTAGTTTTTGGACCTCTCATATATTGAGAGTTAATATAATAAATCAAAATACCTAAAATGCGTTTATATTATATCACTGTTGAGCTTAAGAGGACATGGTGTATTTAATATTGCAATATATGTACTGAATAATTCCAGTGCCATGCCTCGAAACAAATTACCTCATCAAAATAATAAGCGAATTATTTTAATGTCCACCAGCCGCTACAATTAATTAAAGTCAAATTAAATAATTTCACCTAACTGTCATTCGTATGCCTAATATGATGGTCGGTGTAATCATTTAATTTGGACAATTTTCGGTGCTCCGCCACCCTCCCGCCGTTCCTCGCGGTCGTGACGTGCGCGCCACTGGGCACTCATTTTTTATAACAGTCACGAGATAATATTTTGCGTTTTAATGAAACATAATAATGTAGCGCATACGATACATTGTCACTTAATCTAATAAAGATGTAGCATAATCAATTATAAACAATGAAATTTTACAAGCATTTAAATATTTAAATAAATAGAAATATTTGATAAAAATCCGTTTTTTAAACCAAGGTGTTCGTTTGATAAACACTTAGTCAGGAGTCTTGATTACTGATATTTATATAATAGTATTATAAACAACAGATGGCAGTGCCACTTGTCAAAACTCGCTCATTACGCACGGTCAACAGATAAAGAGTGTATGTGTTTGTTATGCTGCGTTACAAATATACCTTTATAATTATATAAACGCTATGATGCCGGACCTACATACGATGATACAAATCATCGAACTATATAAATGTCGATAATACAGTTTTGGGTGAATCAATGTTGAATATTTTTTTATCATTTATTAAAATTTAACAATGTAATATTAAAAATTGTGAATATAATTATTTTGACCATTGAATACACGTGAATCGTTTTTTTTTAAATTATTTAATTTGATCAACTGTTAATTTAAATGCACTGTTATAATCTTGGCTTTTTTTGTCATGTAACACGGTGGAACGGCGTTCCAGCACCTTTTTTCACAGCATTTTTAATGTTTCAAAAGTGATTAGGAGAAAAAATGTTCGCTCTTACATAATTACAATGAATATTTATATAATTCGTCATAATTAACTTTAAAATAAAAAGTGTTTTTTTTGTACGTTTCGTGGATTAAAAAAAAATAGCTTTAAATTTAATTTGAATATAATTTTCTTTCGTGAAAAGCTTGACAAGATAAGAAGTGAGTTCCGGCACCTTGTTTTTAAACAAAAGCTCTGGTTCAACCTGGTTGCAATGTATATTACGTCAGAAGTTGTATTATAATAGCTTTAAAAAATAACAATTGATTTCCACTAGTCTCTCTGTAGAAGCGAAACACGTTTTTCTTGCAGATTTTTTTTCTTGTGTTAAAAATACATTTAAAGGTTAATGTTCTGAAACAATTTATTGGTGTTCAATAACCCTTGTTTATTTATTATACTATATAACAATTATACATCTGGACATTCCTATAATTTGATTCGGTTTTTTTTTTTATTTCTGTTTTATAATCTAACCATTAAGCAAACCGATCGAAATATTTATATTTCAATCAACGGCAGTAATATTGACAAGTTTTTTTTTATTGAAAAGAAGTTGTAACGATTTGAATAAACGATTAATTGAGAAGATTCTCAGCAAATCGTTTAACTAAGCAGAGTTTAAACGTTGAAAAACTATTAAATTCATCGATTAGATAATACCAACATTATAAGAGTAATTTTTGGATTGAGCCATATGTAAAACGAACGGCAAATTGATGGAAAAATAGACCTCCAGGAGTAATCAGCTGTTTTTTTTATTTTGAAAATTTATTCATTTTCTACAGTGTTTCTAAAAGTCAAATAAATAATACGAAAACACATCTACGTACTAAAGTATTATACGATATTTTTTCAGTGTTATAACAAAAAATAGTAACTGGTAGTTATGTTGGTATTTACTTAACTCTAATAGCTTTTCTGACATGCTTAGTACGGTTACCGTATCTACATTTTAGGCAATTGTTGAACATCGGTGGTGATTCCCAGCCTCATCCATTTTGATTAATATTTTTACAAGCAATAATATACTGAAGTTAGGTTAGGTTTATATTTAGGACTATTCTTTCATTTGTAAGATCAATTACATAAAAGATTAAAAAAATATTATTTATATAGAACTATGAGATGTTTTAATTTTTTTTAAGCACAATTTCATTTTGACTGATTATTTTTTAAAGAGATAACTGAATACTTTAAAAATGTTTATTCATTTACAGAATTAATACAGATCATACAGTAGAATAGTAGTAATGAAAATTCGAAAATAAAGACAGTTAAATCATTAAAATAGATTTTCACTTCCAAACACTAGTAATTAAATTTATAAATAGTAGTGTTATGTTATTTAGGAATATTATCATTTGTGTATCACGGTCAACCTTCGTCCAGTAAAAGGAAACAGACCCACCCTTTCCTTCATTTTTAAGTTGAGAATTAGATTCGTTGTTTACCTTAGAAATAAATAACCTTGCGATATAGTTAGTTTGAAGATGATTCTTGAAGAAGCAAAGCACATTTAGTAACATAGCCAGTGAAATAATCAAGTTATCAATATTAATTTTATCTTAAAAAATGCATTTCCACTAATTACCGCCGAATCCATCGAAAGCATTTAAATCTTGGCACATAATGTTTATAATAGCAATTCTTTTTAATCTTCTGCAAGTCATGATGGAGATAGAAGTTTGACGAATATTTTAATATAAGTATTCACAAGCTCAACTTTAGTAGCTCTTTGTATGTTTCCGGTCATAATTTTAATCGTAAGGTGAGAAAAACAAGCATATTTTAAAATGCCAACAATAGCGACGACTACGAGGCGAGTATTTAACATACACTAAATTACTTTTTGCTAGACATAATATTTTAAATATTTTGCAATTTAAAAATGTAAATATCAACCCGAGTTGTTGAAACTTGTGTTTACCCGTAGCGGAACTGAATATTTCGACCTCGTTTGCGGCAACGTTTGGGAACCGTTACCGAAGCACCGGGCGGCCCGTAAAAATCGCCCCGGACCACCTTGAAAACCATTTGCATACTAATTTGTTCACAAAAAGCTGTTTCGTTAGGTTTTTATTAGCCGCGTTAGTCGTACGTGAGAGTGTGTGCGTGTTTCATTTTTTTTCCATTAGAATCGTAAGGCTTTTAACGACCAGGGCCTCTTGATTATTGATTAAGGCATGGCTCGGGTGTAGGGTTGTGTCGTGTATTTCAACCAACCACGAAAAACTCTACATTAAGTTGGTTTTGAAGAAGAGAAAATTTTATAAAAACGATATTTTGGGAGAACCTTTTAACGCGTTTTTATGTATCTAACTAAACGTGTAAAATTAATTTATATTTGTAACAACAATCAATCGTCAAAAATGTGCACACTTTTTTAAGTAAAACATTTCATTTGTTTTTAATAAGCAAACATATCAGTGTCTAGTGATTTTTGTTTAGAATATTTTTAAATAATAAATCGTTGGATGCTAGTGTGCTGGCTCCGTGGCTCAGTTGGTAACGTCGTTGGTTACGGAAACTATCCGCTCATGGTTCTAGTCCCGGTGGGGATAGTTTCATAAATTGATCTTTCAATAGATTTATGGATTTCTGTTCGTAGTCAAGAGTGTCTAAAACTCCATTCAATCCTCAAAAACGAGGCGTAGCGAAAGCGATTAGCTAACCATTAGTCCTTCCTCCTATCCTTCTATCCTTACTCTCTTCGAAAAAAAAATAGGTTGAAAAACTGAGTAACAAGCGGTTCTTATAGAAAATTTCTGTTGTTATACCTCCATCAGGAGGTCATATGGTTCACATTGTGAGAGAACAAGCTAAAAAATTATTAAATATACTTTCTCAAGCTCAACCACCAATCCTTGGTAAAAAAACATTAATTTAATGAAAATAAAGCACTATTTATAGTAGTACATACTTGTTCCACAATTCTATAATATAAATGGAACCTGTTTTCAATTTTGAACTAAAACCGCTTCTTATTTACTGAAAGAATTTTCTTCTTTATTGAAAGATAAATACATCTAATTGTGTTTTATTATAAAAAAACATAAATTAACGTAGTAAATTTAAGGTATTTCATAAACATTGTGAAAAAAAACAAATATACCTATAAAGGCTTATGTAACTATGTTTAACGACAGCTTAATGCAATAAACGACATATTCCCATATTTTCTATGGATTCAGCGGTAACTTTGTGGATGTTCATTTTTAATATAAAATTAAATTTAAATTGATAACTTAGTTATTCCGACTTAGTTATTAGTCTAAAGATGCTTCTTAAAGAGGCGAAACGCGTCACGTTAGTGATAAACCAAGTGGAATAACTAAGTTATCAATTTTAATTGACATATTCCAAGTTGTTTTGCTCTGAATATACCTACCTTACCCTGTTAGATGTATTTTTATTTATGACGACTGAATGAAATTAATTCAAAATTTGAAAAAAATCCTCTTTGGACAGCCCTGCAGACAAGATTGAAATATTTCTGTGAACTAATTAGAGAGTGATTGCTTACTTTGGAGTGTTGTTTATTTTTTATTTATTTATTTTTTTATATTGTGTGTTTTATTTAATATTTTTACGGCCGGGGATTTTCAACGTGTTGTTGTTTATAACTACATTGGGTACGGCTGCCATATAGATAGTGATTCTCAACCATGAAAAGGGTAAACTAATTTGTTTTATATAATATTATTTATTTGTGCATATAATTGATAGCTGTTATCTCCTGTCCGTTTCATTTATGGAGAAACACCTTTATAGTAGGGGGGAGATAATGTCTAAAACAATTTTATAATGCAATACTGTGACGAAAGGAATTTGTGCACAATGTGACAAAACTTTAAAAATATCAATATTTTTTTCTTTCAACGCCTATGCACTATATACAAGACCTCATCATTACCAAAGAACGTTGTAGTTAGTGTTGTGAAAATCGGGAAAATTGGAAGAAACACAGTAAATAGAGAATTACCCGTTAACTATTATATTTGTCATTTTTTTTTTGACATGTGAGTCCATGTGGACATATAAATATATAAATCTCTCCGAGTTTTACTTCATAGATAAAAACAGAAACGTTTCCGTAAATATAATTGAAGACATCGACTGAGGGTGCTTGATGGAATTTCAATATCAAATTTGAATTGTTGAAATTTTGTAAGTTTCCATGTATTTTGTCACTAAAGACCCGGGTTTCGCCTTTCGGCATCTTCAGGCATTCGAGCACACTAGTGAACTCAAACTGACGCAAGTAATGCAATTAGAAGAATGGTTTACCTAATTTCAGTTAATGGGCTCTGTCAGGGTGACCATGGATCGATGTATTATTATGGGAAATTCATTATTTTGATTGTTAATTCATTTTTTAAAGTATTTTGTGTTGGGTTCAAGAATACATAGATGTTACTGGTGATCAGATGTTAGATAAGTTCTTTACTTTCATCTATATCATTGAAATAATAACTCATCGTTACCTCAAATTTGTGGATAGAATGTTGGCATACGTAAAAAATGCTACGCTTTTAAAATAAATGTTACCAAATGCTAAAAATTCTATACAGCTATCATAAATATTGTAATGGTTTTTTCTCAATTTTCCCATGTGAGATTACTATTGCTTTAATAAAATCTTAATTATTTTTTCTTTAATATTGTACCTAATTGACATGTAAATATTCAAAACTAATCAGTATTTTAATAACGCCTAGATTGGATATTGTCATTTTCTAAGTTTGATTATACTACAATACTTTCGAATGTAAATTTTATTTATTGCCAAAAATGCGTATTTAATTTTATAGCTAGCAATTGGTGAGATTGCATATCAGCTATCTTGTATTTTTACGGCTTAAAAATGGTGTAAAATATCATAAATCAGTAATTTAAATTTAAAATTTAATGCTTATTATAAATATTTTAAATATTCAGGCTAGAAAACATTGTAGAGTAATATATGATTTATTTTATCTGCTTCGTTATTATGTTTTACGTAAGGAGGCATAGCATAATAAAAATAAATAAAAAATCAACACACCTAATCTAATTACTTAAGAAACAATCATTAAAAATAATTGAAAATTCCAGGTTAGTATTTACCATCCACAATTAAAATTTAATTGGCGAATAATAAATATAATATAAGGTTATAAAAAGTATACGCTATAAATCTTACGAAAATAAGATGCAATGTAAAATTATTTTTAGTTTGGCTATTGTCTCACAGATGGCGTTGTCGTACCAACCATTTTAGATTTTTAAACGTGCTACGATTTTGTGTTAGCGTAGAAGGAAATACAACATTTGTTTAATGAGCTATTTGTATTATAAAAAGGCAATTAAAAATACGATATTAACCATAGTATCATTATTTTTTTATATACACTACATAAATATATACATCTACCATATTTTGCTAAATAATTCCGACTTATATTTTTTGACGTATTTCTGTGTATTATAGGCAGATTGATGAATGCGTTTTTATGGATACACAATATACAATATTGAATTATGGTTTTCAATATTTTATGGCGTTTTTAAAATCTGCTAAAAGATAAGCTTCTTCATAGTGCTGTTATTCTCACTAAAACTTTCTTTTTTTCAATACTGACAATAAATTACACCTATGTTTGTTAGTCTTAAAATAATTCATATTTTAATTTTTATATTATTAATCATTTATTTAGTAATTATTTTTAAATATAAAATTATGATATACTTATTATATAATTATAAATTGATATAATTATTTTAATTATTTATGTGATCAATATTATAGTATAAGTTTTATGTCGATTAAAAGGGGGATTTTTAATATTTTCCGACGCCATTTGTGACGGCATTTTATAAAGTGAGTACTCAAATTTGAATGCGATACATAATAATTTTTAATTATTATTAAAAAGCCGCGCAACAAGCCAACAAAAAATCAATATAATAATAAAATGACTCTTGTTCTTTTTTCAAATAATCCAAAATAAAAACATGTTTAGATACGCCCCTTCAGCTGTGTTAAACATTGTAGGGATCAATCATATTTATTTCTGACTGCATACACGGTGTGAATTATTATTGATATTTAAACTATATATTTAATTAGTAAAAGTACTGATTAAGTACCAATATCTTTGATGGGGATTTTTTGTTGCTTTTCTAGAACTGTACTGTAAGAATAAGAGAAAAAACTTTAATCAGCCATTTGCTACTTTAAAAATTATATAATATAAATCTATCATAAAATCATAGCACCATTTTTTAGATATCTTCATTGCAGTTTGAATATCTGCACCACCACTATAACCACCAAATACTGGAAGCCCGTATAAATTACGAGTTTGTAGTATCACCACTGTATTTAATTCTAGATAATTAACAGTGTTTGTAACACAATTTAATATAAAATAGGTAAAAAAAGAACATATAGTTAGTTAGCAGTATAACCTTGTCGTGGTTAATATTCATTAAATATTATAAAGATCCGTCTCAATATAATCCGAAATTTATTATTGATGTCATTTAGGTATCCATTTTGTTGTGCCCTACGCCCATATTTCAGAAAATTACAATTTATTCATAAGCATTAATTTTAAAATGTCCGTTCGTCTTTCGCCTATTTGTTCACTGCATCTCTTTCCTGGCAGAGCGAGAGGGGGTACGCCGAATGCACTCGCATTGTGCTCGGCGGAGAGGGATGCAACACGCCGCGACATCTCGGAGCCGATCCGAGCGAAACTGGCGGGAAAAAATAAAGTAAAAATGTTCACCCCAGTGCAGAGGCTAGCAACATTGAATTTTCTTTTTGGCAACGTTTTTTTTCGGTATTCACCAACTTTTTAAACAATGTTCAAATGAATAGAAGATTTTTAAGTAAAATGCATGATGATTAATTGATTGTAGATGAATAAATGATGATTTCTAAGCAAGAATATTTGCCAAGATCTATTATATCTTCAAAATACATTGGTAAGATTATCATTGTATATTTCTAACCAATGAATTAACTTTTTTATTTTTAATGATTCAATTTGCTTTTTTCTTCATCCTCAAAAGGTAATATAGGATGACATCGATTAATGTAAACATGCTATCTAATAAGACTGAATTTATTCTGTGTTATGTGATTGCCAATAAAGTTGGGCATAATGCTAAAGAATTATAATTTATAATATACCAATGAGTAGTGGAAAGAAACAAATATTATCAGGGTAGCATATAAAATTCTTTAAAAAAATGAAACGGATGTTGTCTGGAGTAATTGCGTAAGAATAATCAAGGTTTTCAATAAAATTCAAGATTATTTGAGCTGTAAAAATATAAGTTAAAAACACAGTAATGTAAGTCTTTTATACTTTTAAGGTGTTAACTGTCTGGTAGAAAGGCTCTATATTAAAAAAAACATACACAAAAATTTGTTTGTACTACTTCCACTTGTTTATAATGATCAGGACCGTGTTCTCTCGTCACGAGCATTATCACCTGACAATATTCTCTTTTATTCTTGGTGGGACTCTCTGTAATAAACAGTATTTAGCCCACATCAAAATTTACATTTGAAACAAAATTCATTGTTATTCTTTATCTTGATGTTTTTGTATCCAGAATTTAAATAAAATTCAATCTCCTTTCTAATAAATTATTTTGTGTTATCATTTTTATTATAACTGTATATTTAAATATAAATGTGCATTAAAAATCAATTTCTTGGAATTGTAGGTACATTTTATGAAATTTATCTGTACAGAAAATTTTTGGTTATGCATCTCTGCATAACAAGGCTTTGCATCTCTTGCACTCTTGTCAGTGCCAGCGCGTTAGAGCAGCGCAGGCTTACACTTCAAGATTATCAATTCAGTTAATAGCTTGAACCAATAAACGTGAATCCATCTCGCTTGCTCTCATGAGATTAGCCAATACAGGACGCTCATTAGGTAATTAAAAAAGATCATTTTTTCAGAACGGTTTTACTTCTTTTTAGTTTTAACGGTTTGAGCGATTTATAGAGCATGTTCTAATTACAATTTGGGTAATTAATTGTTCCATTAGGGTAAATATGATAATTGATATATTTTTTCAAATGAATGAATTAAAAAGAACAATGAATGTTGTAAGCACAATAGTACTGGCTATATGCTTTCTTTAAATTTTCTAAATATATTCCTTTAGCTTCACAATTTTCATTAAAAATTTTCATTCTTGATTGACTTGATGAAACTATGTAGATATGAATAAACGATTACTTTATATAAAAGCTTTCAAAACATCTGGACAATAAATCGTTTTGCCTGTGAAAATAAAAAATATTATTTAATAGATACTTATTTGTTTATAAAAATACATTTTTTGTTTCAAACGAAGAGCGAGTAGATATCAATGTATACAAGCTTTCCATTACAAAGCTTAATTTTCATTTTAAAATTAATTTTTTTAAGCACATCCTAAGGTAACCATGATTTGACAACTGATCCTGAGACTTTCTTTATTGATAACTTAAAATAATTATAGTTAGATGGAGGTTCTACACACATAAAACGTATCATTAGAACGATAGCTCCTTGCTAAGCGAAACCGGCAATCAATCTACACATAACAGTTTATTTTGTAGCCAGTGGCATAACTAACCTACCTCAACTGTAAGAACAGTCTTAGACGGATAATATTTGAGTTCTTTATTGTCATTTTTATATAAGTTGTAACTTTATTGTAGTTTTTAACTAATACGGCAAAGATTGTTTGAATTTCATATGTTTTTTCCATGTCCACTCCCACTGTGGAGCATATAATCTCCTAATGAAGGTATATTAACACAATTTTTATGAGAATTGCTTGTTACTCAGTTGCTCAACCTCTCATTTTTTTTTCGAAGAGAGTAGGAATAGAAGGATAGGGCTAGGACAAGACCAGTTGTTAGATAATCGCTCTCGCTACACCCCGTGAGGATCGGATGGGTGGGACGGGGGTTTTAGACATCACAAACAATCAGATTACGAACAGAAATCCATTAATCGATTGAAATATCGATTTATGAAAAACTGTCCGCACCGGGAATTGAACCCGAGACATCCGTAACCGTAGCCAACGACGCTACCAGCTGCGCTACGGACGCCGACGTCATATTTGAATTTCATATACCTACGTACATCTGAAATAAAAACATGGGATAAAATATCTAACCACTGTGAAGTAAGTCAAGAAGTCTAAAAATTTAGAAAACATATTTTGAATAACCCGTTAATTATTATTCTTTGAAAAAACCTTTTATTATCGTATAATTCTTAATCATGCTGTATATGCATCTCCTGCTCTGTCAATTTTTATTCCTCTGATGTAAATTTAACGCGAAGTCAACCTTCAGACAATTTTCTATCTCGTTTTCTCACATAAAAATCATACGTATATAAAACAACGAGCGAGACGGAAGAACAATAAACGCGGCATATTTCCATTCGGAGGGCATGTTCTGGCAATGTTGCACAATAGGTTTTGGCGGGACGGTTAAGGATTATGTTGAGATCCAATCTCTGATTCATTATTTTTTATTGTTTTGTATGTGATGCCTTTAGACTGGCGGCCAAGGAATAATTTTCCCACTGAGTCAACAGGACTGACAAAAGTTTAACGTTACCGCAATTATGAATACCTACATTACTGCCAACCGTAGCGAAATAAATAGGTATTAATCTGGTGTTGCAACTCTGTAGATTTGAAAATTCCCAATTAAACCAGCAATAAACATTAATGGTTTATTATTTTATCATTTTATTTATGCTCTATTAAAATATTGTTAACATTTACGGTTCTGTCCTTATATTACAAAACAAATTTTTTAATGGATTTCTGGAAAATTATTAGTGTATTTTTTTATTGGGTATTAATTATAAATGACATTAAAACTATATCTTCATATTTATTCTTTATTACGAAAGTAATTATAAAATTATGTGGCATATTAATGTAGAAAAAGAGTTTTATATGTATTATAAAGTTTGTAATAAAGATTAGGGATATAAGGATAGGGCTTGGACAGGGCTAGGGGTTAGCTAATCACTCTCGATGGGCGGGGGGTGGGGTGAGTTTTAGACATTACAAACACTCCGACTACGAACAGAAATCCATAAATAGATTGAAAGATCAATTTATGAACCTGTCCGCACCAGGAATTGAACCCGAGACATCCGTAGCCATAGCCAACTGCACCACCGAGCCGACAATACATGAAATAAGAACTGCAAACTAATTTTAATGATTCATTATTTTTTATTGACGGAACCTATAAATAAATGAATTTTGATCTTTCATAAAACAATTCGGAATCCATAAAAACTGCTATTCGTAATATCTATCGCCGTAACTGAGTGGGTTTTTATCGTTCAAAGTTGGCAGGTCAAAGTTTCCTGAAAATTGATTCATAAAAAAATGTTAATGATGTATTTTTTTAAATTAAGTGATGAATTTATCTGTCGACAACAAATATAGAATAAATATAGGTAAACTTATTACGCAAGTAAAAAATAGTTTGTTGATCGTTGATCTAATGATGTGGTGATTGAGCTGATGATTGATCGAATGATTGATCTAATGGTCGTTGATCTAATGAACTGATATTAAGGCTGACATACGCAAAATTCACAATAAAAACATAATTACTTGAAAATATATCAGAAGATAAATATAATCCAAACAATTTAACTAGTACCTAATTTACGGTCCAAAAATACTGTGAATGGACGATATGGGTTTGCTGGCGATTAAAATATTAAATAAAGGCCACTTATGCACCTAGATCTGACCTTCGTAACAGTTGACCACTTCCTTGTCCCAAGTAAACAATAAACAAACATTAAGAGCGGGAAAGTACCGCGTTTTGTTCTCTATTATTCTCTTCCACCGCCATCTGTTGATGGAACACTTAACACGATTAGATGAAATATCCAGATCGCTAGTATTAGAATTTTTAAAATTAATAATACCTTTTCAAACCATGTCCGCTCCCAATGTGTTTCATATCAATTACTAATGAGGGTTTCTCAGCAGAAGTTGTTTTACGAAAACTGATTGTTATTCTGCCGCTCAACTAGTCTTTTTTTAAGAGAGTAATGATAGAAAGATGAAGCTACGACAGAATTAGTAGTTTGCGGATCGATCTCAGTAAACCATTTTTTAGAATCAGATGGGTGAAAGGTGATTTTTAATTTATTGTTACCAAATTAAAGCGGTGGTGGAGGGGGGATTAGAGTTTGACTACTTATAAAGATACGTAATTGTACGTGATACTTTCAATTTCTTTCGTCAGCTTATTACTATCATTACTTATATTACTTGACTCATAAAGTGAAAAGTGAAGGACGAAGCGAGTTTAAAATAGTCACTTTCAACCAGATTTGTCAATCACAATTTTTTTTTTGTTTTGAAAGGTTTCGAATTTTATTTTTAAGTATTGTAAAATAAATATATTTATTTATTGTTGATTTGGTTCATATTATATTATTGAATCTCGATTCAGAAGGGGTTTAAGTCAATATTGTCGCCTATGTGTTTGCTATTGGGTAAGTCGGCATCTCTAGCCTTTGTTTGTTACTGTACTGGAAGTAGTCGATAGCTGAGAGTGATTTCACATTATGACGTCTTTTGTTAAAAGGCTGCCAACGATGGAGAAACATAAGTTTTTATTCTATATATATATTAAACATGTGGTGTTTGCGAACGAACAAATCTAAGCGGTCTAATCTTTTTAGTAAAAAGAGTCACTCATTTTCTTCTATCAAAATATTAGAATCGTCACGAAACATTAGGTTACCCACTTTAACACTGATGTATTAATAAGAAGCAGAGGGACAAAACAAACGACTCGTGGAGAATCCAATAAGAACAGAACCGCGAGTCATTCGTTTTTCCAGTGTTACAGTTGTACATACATAGCGATAAGTTTAAGTTTATTTAATAAAGCGAGTAAAGCACGGAATAAATGAAATACATAGAAGAGATTTCTCAATGGGACCTCTGCCAGGGGTGGCCAGACCCATTTATGTATAGTTCCTCTAGAAAAAATGGGAGTAAGACCAAAGTTTTGATTCAAAATCAATCGGACGAGCCAATTATTTACATCATGTGGAAGTGTCATTTAATGAATATGGAAAAGGAAGTCGATCCAGCTGTACATTGGGCAGCTTCTGCAAATTTGCGACTTCGTATGGATAGCGAGTAGATGTGCAATCATAGGAGTTCTGTCGTTTTATTTTTGTATTAAGGAACGTATAAGTGCAAGCCACCGAGTCTTGTGCAACGTTCCAGTGCACAACTTAAATAAACGCATGACATTGGTACGTCACGAAAAATGTCTTGTAAGTAAAAGATATACGTTCATAGCGGGTAGTGGTGAAAACTGTACACTTAAGTGCATGCCATCAAGTCATGACCAGTTATAATCCCAGTTGTGGTAAAAAAAAAACAGCAGATACTGCCGTGCTAAGCAGTGAAAGCGGAAAGCAGTGGATGGTGGAGGAGGGTGAGTAAGTAGACGATTTATCTGCAGGACCTGAGGAAAGAACCAAGAAGTATAGAAATTTATACTTTATAAACTAAATTTCTATTCGATGTATGTTTTTGGTTAATAAGTTAGAATCTGCAGCGGTCGAAATTCGTCGAATTAAACTTAAAGAATTGATTGATTCTTGAGGTAATGCTGTTGTTTTATTTGTTGTTTACCAATGTACGGTGCTGTGGGACAGTGCAGGGGGACAACGCATCGGGCTGTTTGCGGAAAAGGCCGCCGGATAAATGGCTTTTAACAGAGTCAAACAAGGCGAGGGCAAACACAAATAGCCAAAGCAAATACTCAGCGAGTGCGGGACTTTCAAACGCATATCAACATAAATACTGCGTATATGGATTGACAACGGCTATGAAGTGATATGAACAGTTTTAGTACATTTTTAAAAAAAGTTTGAGAAATCGATCAAAAATATATGAAATATAAAGTCCCCAAGACGATGTATTTATTTTATTGTTGTTTTTGTACCTATACTGTTATTGTTCGTTGCATAATATTTTTCTAATTGAATTTAGATAATTTTACAATAATAAAAAAATACATTATATTTTAGTCGTCACGCGTAATCAACTCGCAGAAAAAAGACATCTCAAAAAATCCATGCTAAATCTATCTCAGATGTTAAATCGAAAAGAAAAATAGATGTATTTCGTCACCAACGGACCTGCGTTTCGCCATTCGGCATTTTCAGACATTCGAGCACACGAACGAATTTTAAATCAACACCTATCTATCTGTACTAGCACACAATATCAACCAAGAAAAGGGATGACAATTCATTTTCGTGAAAAGAACAATTTTTGGAAGGGTTAGCATTTTTAAAATGGAGCTTGATTTTGAATTGTTGAGATTTTGTACATTTCTAGGTATTTCGTCACTAACGACACGGGTTTCACCTGTCGGCATCTTCAGGCATTCGAGTACACGAATGAACTCAAACTGACAGACAGTAATTTTCTTTTTAAAACTGTAAATAGTGTAAATTTATATATATGATAAAAATACGACAAAATACTTTCAGTCTAGGACCCACACTGATACCTGAATTAATCCCAAGAATACCTTAATCGTTGTTGGGAAAACAAACGCATTAACAAAGTAAAAGGACAATAGCTATTGCAGGCGGCCAAATAATGTTAGAATTAATAGTGATTTTAGATTTATAATATAACGGTGGGTTTTAAAAATGTAATTTGAAGAAATTTGTAATAGGATAGATATGCCCAAACATTCCAAATTAGTGAGAATTAGAAATTATTAGAATATTATTATTTTGTTTGTTTACGTTTTTTACGAACTCATCTCACGTAAAGGATACAACACCGGGGAGTCTGGGAGATTAAGTTGTTCGTTCAGAATTGGTAAGGAATTTAACTGGCTTATATTGATTTCCAAATTTTCTTGATAAAATTATTTCTTGATTTTGATGTGAATTGAATGAATATAAACCTGTCTTTGTGTTGTGATTTGAGTATTGATATATTTCACTGTCATAACATAATCTAAAATAGAAAACGGAAATCACATTTGTACAAAGTAGCGGGAAATTAAAACTGAAAAATTAATGTTGCGAAATCGATGCTTGTTAGTAAAATAAAACCAAAGGTGGCTTGAAAATGGTATGCAGATTATTTTAAATGTAGATTTTAAATCTAGTTTTAATTATGTTGAATAAATTATCTACTAACATTTTGGTTGTCTGGATCCCCGTGGCCGATATAGTCAAGGCGTCCACTGTTGGATGGACTATGATTCCAAAAGGGAAATGGCGTCATTGATAAGATCGCCTGTAAGGCAGCGTGGTGTTCTCCGTATCCCGGTCTGAACTGGATAAAATATATAAAACCAATGAATGCCAAAATTAACGCTTAGTGTATGAAAAGTTTATGAAAAATATATGAGAAATATACCTACGCCTAAACCCTTAGGACTGCTTCACTCATCGCGAAAATACGTATATTTTTAATCAGTGATGTTCAACACGTGGTCCAAGATATAAAAACCTTCGTAACAAAATACAAGATTTATGAAAATCAATTACTGTCAAATAATGATACAAGAGTGTCTTTTTTAATGCATGGGGTAAAAGCTGCGCAAGGTCTTTAATAAACTTGCGACGTCATACAGAGAGCGATTAGACCTAAAGTTATAAAAGTTTTTCGTTTATCTAAGCCATGGGTGAAGAACCTGCGGCATTTTAGAGTCTCGAATGCGGCCTTTTGACTGAATCCAAATTTTCTAAATTTAAAAATTTATAAATAAATTTTACTGGTTTCCATCATTTACAAAATAATTTATATGGATTTTTATTAATGTTTCTTGAATGCGGCCTTATTTGACTTAAGATAAATGAATGCGGTCTACCGACGGGAAAAAGCTAGCTACCACGGAGCTTAACTATCCAGAGAGATTGATTTTCTGCACGTTTAAGTGCACGTCAGCAAGTCTTGGGCAGTTGCTCCTAAGACACTCCCAGATGACTAAAATAATTATAGATATGTTTAATGTTTGCTTTGCAACTGAATACTGTCGTATAAAAATAGCAAATGATAAAAGAGTGGTGGGGAGAGATGGCAAGTGAGTCAAACAATGCCAATCATTTTCAATTATAATAATAACGTTAAAAGTAACTAAAGGTTTTTTTAAATATGCGAATGAAGTCATCATTAAATTAAATATTCTCATACATTTAATGCAAAAGTATGAGGAAATGTTCAATACATAGGTAGAGGTTTATTAACTCCATTTTACTTGAAAGTGGAATAAGCACATCCAAATTATCAAATTGAGTTATGTTCAAAGGGATACATAAACGTTATTATACATTATCTAGATCGAAAATTAATTTCTAGTTGTCTCCATTTGGCTGTGTTTTTATTGAAAATATAAATGTAAAAAAATATATACAAGTATGGCTTCAAACAATATTGAAAGCGATTTTTTCGGTGTGTGGTGTTCAGTTGTAAACAAAGCAGAAAACGCGGGAGGCGTTCCACATCAATCATGACGTCGGATTTGGAAAACCAACATCGCAGCTTGGCGCCCTCCTAAACAAACATGTTATTAGCGGTTTGACGGTGGTAAGACCCTCCGAGCCAGGGTACCACATCTCGAAAACTAACGACTCAACAATATAGAGCGCTCACAGCAGAAACTAAAAGTCAAAAATGTACTTTGAAGCGGTTCATATATGTAGTCACGCTCTCTCAAATATTGAAATAATTGATCGCAGTTTTTATATATAAACTAAAAGACAAAATTGTGTGCATTCTAGAAAAAATGAATTCTAAGGCGTTAACTGTCAATTCTTGGTGGAAAGCCATTATATTGTGATAATAATAAAACGTCTACACCCTAAGCTTACAGACCGGTCTGGGGTATTGTATATCATATAAGATAGAGAACAGCCAAAACCTCACCTTAGTAAGATATTAAAAAAAAAAATTATTAACTAACTTTTTTGAAACTTTGCTGACCATTTTTTAAAACATATAATAGTTACTAACGTTTATTTATTTGGTTAATGACCAAATTATTATTATGCTGCTATTGTTCACAGTGAGTTTTTCAAACGTACTCCTTTGCGTAAATTTAAAACCTGGAGGGTATTTCCTCCCATTTTATGGTATCGACGTACAAGCGAGACTGAAAAAGGCATTTCAAGATTGACATCACATTCCTGCACCGTATTTTATATTTGCCAAAAGCACATAAAATTATTACCGCAGAAAATGATTTTTGCAGCTTTTACTTAGCGTCAGCAAAAACTGTTCAAATATTTAAAAAAAAACGTAGATAACAATTTAATATATTTTTATAATAGTTTTTAAACGAGAATCGTTTGTGACGCAGTTGTTCAACCTCTCTTTTTCGAAAAGAGTAGAGTTAGAAGAATAGGGCTAGGGCAGTACTAGTGTTCAGTTAATCGCTCTCGCTACGCCTCAGTTCTAGGATCAGATGGATGGTAGTTAATTCTAGATATCACAAACATCCGTGCCTTCATAAATCGATTGTTAAAAATCTATTTATGAAACTGTCCATACCGAGATTTGAGCCCGAGACATTCGTAACCGAAGCCTACGACTTTGACCACTGGAGCGCGGATCCGATATACATAGAGAATTCCTTATTAAATGACACTTGGACTCCCTCATCTCGAAATAATTTTCTGTGAAAATTAGAGGGGACTCGAACAACGGGGTATTACTGTATATTTATATTGCAATTATATCCTTAAGTACAAGCATATTTAAAGGGTTAAGTAGAAACCATTTTTTGTATATGGATTAAAAATATCAATAGTGGATTTTTCAATGAATTTAACATAGAAGTCAAATGTACAAAATCCATTTTGTGAAAATTATTTTGGATGATTTTAAGAGTACCTAATTAAAATGAATTTACCTTCATTCTGATAATAGATTTAATGTTTGTTTAATGACAATCAGTCTTAGTAACATTGATACTCATGGAATTTGCGAGAGAAAAAAATGCTTCATTTTTTATTTACAAAAACACATATTGTTATTTATATCTTAAAGGAATTGTACTAAACATTATTTGAAGAAAATAAGTATTTTTTAATGTGAAAAAACACATCTCAATGTGAAAGGAATTGGGAATTTGGTACATAATATATTTTCCAGAAGAATGTCATGAAAAAAGCATTTGCAAATTTTGTGAATATTCAATAAAAAATTGGAAAGATTACTGCACGTTTACGTTATCAAAATTTAATGTAAGTCTTTAATTTATTTTTCAATGTCATTTTTTAAGTTTGCATATTTTTTTTATGCGACGCCACTGGAATAAGTCGATCATAAAACTACTCTGCGTTGTCCATAGCTTTCAATAAACGTAAATTATCATCTATTTACTGCCCACGGTACATAATATTATATATCGAACAGCCAAGAGTTGCAAATACCTTTAATAATATATAAATATATGTACTTTATATGTCCTACTATAATATACAGTCATATCAGGTATGAAAAATAATAAAACTTATTAATTGAAAAACTCTTTTTAATCCTTTTTTAACGAAATAAATTTAAAAAATACAATACAAACTGATAATGAAATTTAGTTCGATAATTATTTCGGCATCCTACGATCGTCAGAACTATAAATCTACTTTGATATTTTTGCTTTATGGCAACGAAATTCTATCAAATAAATGTCATTTCAATCAATGAAATAAGACTAAATATTTCTTTGAAATATCGTAATTTTTTTACGGTTAACAACTAGCCATCTTAATCCATTTGCTAGTGTCTGCGTGCATTTCACCCTCAAAGCGGATGATGAATCTATCATTTACAATTATTTATTTTTAACTTTTAACTCATTATAAGACATAATGGTTAATATTCAGACCCGTTATATTTATTTTGCATGAACAAATATACTTTTTTCTGTTCGTAGTCTGAGTGTTTGTGTTGTCTAAAACTCCCTCCTCACCCATCCATTTGATCCTCACGGGGCGTAGCAAGAGCGATTAGCTAACCACTAGTCCTGTCCTAGTCTTATCCTTCTATACCTACTCTCTTCGATAAAAACGGAGGTTGAGAAACTTAGTAACAAACAGTTCTCATTGAAAAATTATGTTGAGATACCTCCAGTAGGAGTCCATATGCTCCAAGTTGGAAGAGGGCATGAAAAAAAACGGCAAATTACGCTTTTAATTTGTTCTTTGATAAAACATCAACATTCTTTTTGTTAAGCTGTAATAATCTCTTACCTACAAAATTACGATGAGACAACACTTAAGAATCGGTTTAGACCGAGAGCAGTTTTTTCAGGGATTTTTTTTTATTTAAATTGAATAAACACGACCACTTGTAATGGAAAATGACTTTCCTCGGAATGCTTCCTTACGTATTGCATGTGCATATGTGTATGCGTTTGTATATATATATATATGTATATGTGTGTGGATGCGGTATGCGGTGAGGTATATTTAAATAAATGCAAATGGTGCCCACGTGAATTGACTTCACTGTGGATTGCTTAGATCTGCAGCGATCACGCCCTTCTATCTGCAACGATGGAAGTGAAACAAAAAAAAAATTAACATTAAAGATCCTTCATACTCAAATAACTATGACGTCAACGTGCCTTGGTACTTAACGCTCCATCAAGTTGATATCCAAGAAAAAAAAGCTGTAATATGGCAATTTCGACAAACCGATCTGAATGTGACAAGTTTCACTGAGATAATTCATTGAATTAGAAATTAGAGTACGCTTGATATAACTCCATTATTTAAAGATAAAAAATAACAATATATGCAGTTCAGCAAGAAGTGGAAGAGAAAAATTATTTTTTTTAGAAACAACTGTTTGTATTTTTATAGTAATTCTGTTGCAGTGGTAATGAGTACCAATTTAAAGACACCTGTCTTTGAAACGCCTGAAGGCTATACGAATACGGGGAAGGCTGTATGGCTATCCCAGAGCCTACATTGTATGATGAGTGGTCTATTATACACGGATCGAGGAAACGATCGTCTTGCTTTAATTAAAAAGTGATTAGTGAAGTGTTTCCTTTCACAGATTGTAGGTATCACAAAAAAAGCAACCAAAAAATTGTATGTTTTAATCTATATATACTAAAATCATTATCTGAACTAGGTAGATTTTTTAAATATCTGCTACTGAACGAGAGCGTTTCACTATTAAGCCTTTAGCTGAGTGACCTACGTCGTTAGCTTCGGTTACGGTGTTCACGGGATCGAATGAATTGATTTTTTTAATTCGATTTATGGATTTTTGTGTTGTCTGTAATCCCTCTCACCCATCCGATGTTAAAAACGAAGTGTAACTGGAAAGATTAGTAAACCGCTTTCTTGTACCATTAATCATTACTCTTTTAGAAGAAAATCGATGTTGAGGAACTGAGTAATATACAGTTGTGATGAAAAAATCTTCTGTTGAGATGAGCTCTATTACGAATCCATATGCTCTACATTTGGAGCGGACATGGTACAAAAATTATCATTATTTTTCCCAAATTATGTAATCGCAATGGATTATCAATGGATAATGTAATAAAATACAGTATTATATGGGAGTTTTGAGTTTAGGAAGATATTTTATAATTTAAATGGTTGGTGTAAACACGAAGAACAATGCTGCATTCAAAACTCATTTTTTGCATGAGCTGGAGATTATGAGTTATGATAATAGAACCCTCAATTATGAACTATGACTATTTGTGGTAAGTTTTTTAAGTGTCGATAATGCACACTGTAGAGATATATTATATCGTTTTAATAATTACAAAATAAAAAAACAACACAATTGAAGATAAGTTAAATATTTTAAACAAAATTACTATCAACATTACTTGGCCAATACTTAATTTGGAACTAGAATTGTCAATCTAGAATAAATTTCTCCAATTGCCATTTCATGCAAAATAAATATCTTATATAATTTTAATAACCGTCGCTAAAAACGTAGTTTTAGAATTTATTAAAATTTCAGTTCTGCATCAACATTTTATTTTATATATACGCCGCTAATGCTTAGGTCAAGAGAAAATTTAATGCCTGCATGTGATATGTGATAATAATAATAAAACGTCTACAGAGTGGTCTGGGCCATTATATTTTATATGAATAGTTTATATGTAATATAATACAATTGGAATGATTCAAATATTAAACAAGTCTAGTTTACTTTTAATTTTTTACGTTTCCATATCTCATCATAATAATATATTTATTAGGGTCCCTTTGGGACTGCTGTAAAACCTCCAAACGAGGTGTAATAAAAAATATAATAATAAATAATAAAATTTTAACAGCTGTCTACTATTGTACCACGCCTCCATCCACACTTTGCTCATTTCTGGGGCAGTAATAATTTAGGGTTCCGGGGGATGAAATGAAATTATTGCCCACCTTTATTAAAAATGCTCAACTGGCCGACGATACATTGTTTTTTGCCACACTGTAAGACGGTTCAAATGCCATTATGATATGGGGGTTTTTTCACCGTTTTTTAGGGTTGGCGCCCTTGTTAGTAGAACAAATATATATTTAGAGCCGGGACGAAGGTGGTTAGAGTATTTCTCTAATAAACATATAAAAATGATTATTAAAAAAATTACCCTGCCAGTGATACCACCGGCGACGCACTGTGGTGAATTTAATATTTGTATTTGTTTCTTTAAATAAAAAAAATAGTAATAAACGTTTTTCGTTACGATATTACGATTTAAAAAAAACAATTTATCCTGAGATTAAAATAATATTTTTATGCTTAGAAAGATTTTTTGTATTGATTAAATCTGTTTCAACTTGATAGAATTCCACTATAATAAATTGAAATCACAAAGTACAGAAAGTACAAAGAAACAGAAGTTTTACTATGATAAATGTTGCTTATTCAGTTTCTCAACTTCTTTTTTTCGAAGACAGTAGGGAAAGAAGGATAGGGCTTAGACAGGACTAGTGGTTAGCTAATCGCTCTCACCATGCTCCGTTCTTAAGATCGTATGGATGGGGGGGAATTTTAGACATTACAAACATTCATGACTACGAACAGGAATCTATAAATCGGTTAAAAATCAATTTATAAAATTGTCCGCACCGGGACTTGAACACAAGATATCCGTAACTGCAGCCAACGAGGTTAACCACTGCACCACGTAGCAGATGTCAAAGTACTTAGATATACAAATTTATAATACTGACGATGGCGTCATGACGAATTTTTCTATATTTTCCCTTTCACATTTTTGTAGATTCTAATAATTTCAGTGTTTTAATACAATCTGAATTAATAATAATTAATTTTTGACCATGTCCTTTACCAATATGGAGCATTTGGCCACAATTTAGAGAACTGCTGATTGTTCAATCACTCAATCTATCGATGGAGAATGAAAAAGACAATTAGTTATTTAGTCGTTCTTTATACGTCTTGCTTATAGTTCCAGGTGGGTTGGAGCTAATGTAAAGATACAAAAATCCTAAAGTGAGTCCCGTGGACATCGCAAACGAATATTCAATGACCACTCGGCTATGGGACTGGCTCATAGTCTATAATTTTTATTATAAAACACATAGACTAAATGAAATAAACGCAAAAAATAACGGAGCGTTTTTTGTTATATTAATGAATTTATCTATGTAGCCTTTTTCCACGGACCACTACTAGAAGTGTTTAATTTTTTTATTTGTCTAAGCTTTTTTTGTGTGCTCAACGCTCAACTGTTTATTATTTAATGCGAGTAATATGCCCAATTTTTCCAAACCACCTTTATAATGGATTCGTTAACACCTCAAGACACGCTGCTTCAATGTCGGTGTCATTTTATATTATTCAATTTACCGAATCTAAGGTGATTCGTCTGAGCTTGTCAATGCTTTATCCTAAAATGTTAAATATATGGAGCTGACTGGGTATTTAATAAATATCAATTTTAGACAACTGTTAATGAACGTTTGATCCTTTTTTTCTGCAACGAATTTAAATTATTTATAATAATTATTTGATCAATAAAAAAACCAAAAGCTGTTTCCGTCAAAAATTTAATTAAAGGGGTGTGTCTGTAAATTTTTTTGAACAATTTCACGACATTATAACCACTTAATGTAAGCTTCATAATTAGTCATTTCCATTGCAAAATTGTAAATCAGAAATGTCCCACTTTTTTAAGCTTTTTTTTAAATAACTGAATTAAAACAAAAACAAAAAACTACATAATTAATATTAGCCATTTTTTTGTCAGTTTTACAGTATTAATAATACAAAAAGTCGAAAACGCATATGCAGATATATAATTCTATAATGGAATTTATAGATTTTGTAAAAAGTATTGAATCATTGACACATCTTTTATAAATCCAATTTCACATTTTTATAAAAGAAACAATATTATATTATATGTTATGGGTCTAGCTGGCATTTAAATTCACTACATCAATATTATTATTATTATTTAAAAACGATTTTTGAATTTGAATTCAAAGGTATAGTTGTATATTTTCCTTGAATAATATACTCTTATACAGGAATGAAGCGTGCTGCAAATAGCTACCAAATAGGTTTCGTTAATACACGATACCACTTGGATACCAAAAATTCAATTTTGGTTAAAGGAAATAATTATTATTAAAATAAATGTTATATATTGTCGTTCTCAAGGTGTTAATGTCCTTCTGTTATACCATCCATGAGCCGCAGGGGTAGTAAAAAAAAATGTAATATTTTTGACATTTAATCACTTCTGAATATTTTTTAATGATAGCGTAGAATAGATTTCAAACTTCTGTCAAAAATAAGACAACACAATGCAATGATATATTTCACACAGTTTCTCTCAAAATTATTTTAAAAATTGGTCATTTATCTTGTTTATTCAGCAATTTTAATGCAGAAAAATTGTATGTATGAGTCACTGAGTCGCTAAACACGCTCCCGAAGGTTTTTAGATTTTTGAGTAAATCACGAAAAACTATTATGGGTAGTACGATAGTTTTTAGTATAATTTAAGTTATTTTGTGTCTTTCGGTGTATTTATAATGAAAAGTAAAGTATTATTTTGCACGTCAACCGTGTAAAACGAGAAAAGAGATCGTGTAAAAAACGTCCTTATTAAATTTGGAAAAATTTTGAATTTCAAATAGGGGACGAAATTTCAGACTTGCAACTGAAAAAATTGATAGAGCACATACCTACATTAAAAACTTATTTATTTAAAAATCACCAGTAGCGTGTTTAGAGACTCAGCAACTCGTATATAATAAAAAAAACGCTTGTGACAAGTTAATACAATATTATTATATAGTATATACAATTTGAGAGATGACGTTTTAATGTGATGTATTTATTATTAATGTATAAACAAAAATAAATGGAATTATATTGATACACAAATTTACGTTTATTTTGTAACCCCTTCGTCAGCCGCTGGCGCAAATTGGCCGACATAATCACCGGTATGAGCGTTGTTTGTTTTAGACGTGTCGAAGAAAATTATGAAAATAAAAAACCAGTTAATAAGATATATTTTCTGAGAATCGAGAATATGGGAGGTACAGACGAGACCACGTTTTGAATGAATGAATTCGGGAAGAGCGTAATTTTTTTCGATAAAAAAAATAAATATATTTCACATAGACATTATGAATGTATTTTTTTGTTTGTAGAGTTTTAGCCAGTCCTGCAATAGATTGGTCAACGCTCTTGAGCGTGGTCTGTTCGAGGTCATGAGTTCGAATACCTGAACGGACACTTTAATACACTGATTTTGAATCAATTTATCGAAAGATTTGAATGGAATCCGATTATGAAAACGTTTCGAACAGTGATAAGTTATTAGATTTATTTATTAAAAAGAGTTTGAGTGACTGAATTACACAGCCAGTTCTCGTAAAAAAACTACTTCTTTTGAGATGATGCATTAGGAAAAAATTCGATATTGACCGTCTCGAGACTTGAATCTAGACCTGTATAATTGCTAAGGTATAGAACTAGAACACAGTGCTGAACTCACGGCGTTCTATGGAGAGCGAGGGGATTTCAACTCATAAATGTTTTTCCATTGTTCTACTTTTCGCACGTTGTAGTATATGGAACCAAACGCCAAATTGTATTTAAAGACTAGTTTAGAATCGTCATTTACTTGGTAGAATTACATTAAAATTAAATAAAAATATCAAAGAATTTAGTTCTACAGAAATATGGAAATCGGTTGATTGATAGCTATTCCGGCTTCAAGCCATCGTCAAAACTTTGTTTAAAGTGATAGTGATTTTAGTTCTGTCTGTCTTAGCCAGTATATTATATAGATAAAATAAAATCAGTAAAATCAGTAAAATCAGTCAATAAAAACATAAATCTGACGATGACGCGTAACCGAAATAGCTATCAACCAATTCTATTTTAAAAATAAAAGGCATTTTTTTAAGACTACTTTCACATTGAAATGAGTATGAATCACACAAAGCGTATATTGAGAAGCTAAATAAACGATGAGATGTTGACCTGAGAAATACCAAAACCATCAAATGAAATGGCAGACGGATTTTTTTAATCGGTATCCCGGTCTTAAAATCACTTTTAAGGTGTTAAGTGTAAATGTTTGGTGGAAAGGCATTACATTTTAAAAATAAAACACAATTTTTTTGTACTACTTCTAAGTGTTTATAATGATCAGGATTGGTTTCGCTTATCGCAAGCGTCATCAAATGAGTTTAATTGACAGAAATAACACTTTAAAAGTGATCCACACAATATTATAATTCTTGTAGAACCAACTACTTTGATATGTTCGCCTCATTTAGAAATGGCTTACAATTGAACGCATTTTTGTTTAGATCATATTCACTTTCATAAAAATATTTTTCACTTACGACAAATACATTTCACAAAAAAACAAATTCTTTCACTAAAAATAAATTGATCCCACATAATAAAAATATTTGCATCTAATGCATGAGTATTTACACTTTGATATCGATAGTTGCACGGAGCTGTAATGAAATGTCACTTATTCTTCTTCTCTATATTAGGCCACCTATATTGTCTTTGCTCTACGCATTAGAATACATTACACAAACCAAACCAGACCAACCCTAACATAACCTACTACAACTTAACTCACTTTGTTAAAAGAGTCCGTGACTAGGTGGAAACTATTAAAATAAATGTTCAAGTGTACCAAGAGAATACTATCTAACACAAAGAGCAATTATTTATAACCCTTTGGTAATTATATTTTAGTGATACGGACAATCGTTGATTGGCCATTTTTATTATCATTTCGCCAGTAAATAAATAATAAAATATATACATTTCTGTATACTTTCAGTGAGGATATTCAATTTAACATATCCCTTTAATCGAGTTATGGTCGCTAGACTATAAAAGTGCATGCTTCAAAAACAAACACGAATCCACACTCCTTTCGATCCTCGCGCTGTAAATTTTAGTATACGATAATCTGAAAACAAACAAGCCCTAATATCGCTCAACTCAAACCCGCTATTAAATGATGGAAAGATATACCATGCTGCATTGCGAGAATGGCGTAAATACAACTACACGCAGTCCTCGACTTACGACGGTTCGATTTACGAAGATTCGCACTTGCAAAATATTGCATCACCGAGCACCGTTGCCAACGGTTGATGGGAACCCGAGCTATCCAGTTATCCTGGGATTGAATTAATATAAATACCGAGATTTCGGGATTTGCTATAAAAGATTAAAAAATAATTTATATTAAAATGCTAATTCTTATCCGATTAACTCTAAAATGTAAATAATTACCCAATCAATTATACGAACAAATTTTCCGACGGGCGAGTAACTAGGTATGTTCGATTTATATATTTTAAACATAATTGATATAAATGTGTTGTATTCTCTCTCACATTCATATTTCGCGAGTGCACAGGAACACACAATTTATTGTTTTTTTGCATCATTACCTACAAAAAACAGTTGACCACTATTCTATTTTTAGATGTGAAGCTTTGTTGTCATTTAACTGTAACATGTCTTCAATTATAAAAATACAAAACAATCGAAGAAACTAACGGCGCAAGATTCTGCTTGGAAATACTTTTTGCATAATCATGAAAATATCTAGGTGCTTACATATTTTACAAACATCTTTTGTGAGATTGCACGTGTTCATAATTATTATAATTTTGTATTTATATTCTGATACCTAGTTAATAAATAAAATCATCGTATATGTACCTAGGTATTATGTTCTTTTATGTATTTTTAGGAACCTATCCTATCCTCCTATATTGTATGAACTGCAAATCTCTATTCAAGGGGCTTTATTTTTATTTTGTATTAGAATTTTTATATTTTTTTCGACGATTTCAAACAAGAAAACTTGGCTTTTCGCACTCGTCAAAAATCCGAAATCCCGGGATCAGAAAAGGGTTCCGGGATTGGATGCCCTAATTGGTGCATATTGGAAGAAAAATCAGTAACAAAATTTACAAATTTAACCTTACTTCTTAACCTTATCTCATCTACTTGTATAATAAAACAAATTTCAAATTTTCAAGGCAATTCTTGTAGCCAAACTTTATTTAAACCACTTATTTTACAAGGCATATTAAAAAAATTGGGTTCACAACGTTTTATTAATTCAAAACCGAGGATCAGGATAATATTGTGATTGTCGTTTGATAGCTCCAATATAAGATTTGAAAAGCACGCTCTGATGTGTTTAAATGTTTTCGTACCATTTTTGGCTTATTTCATTCGAATTCGTAAAATGTATCCATGTTCCTAATATGTTTTTATCAATAAAGCCCTTTTGTTTTTGTAAGATGCAAAATTAGAGCCATAGGCGCCAGTATTTTGTTATTATAAAATGCGATAAACGTGCAAATTTTTCAATGAAACTGATCCCACGAAATCAATCACATAATATTAAAGTAATAAATACTCATCGTGTATTATTCCGGGCTTTTACATTAATAGCGAGCTTATATATATACCGTATTGGCCTTACTATAAGGCGATGTTTTATTAAGAAATCAGCCTTACATTCGAGTCCCAAATAAACTAACAATAAATTCACTGCATCGCGATGAGCCAGATGACTGTATTACTTCCATCACAATATATTTTAATGGCTGTTTAACCTTTACTTCGTTTTATTAAATAAATTTCCAAATTATGATGAGTCACAAATATCAAAATTAATTAGTGGTATAATCAGAGCTGCGCTTCAATTGGGCCAATACGGAAATATGCCCCCCCCCCCATTGAAAGCGGATATGGATATGGTTTAAAAAAAATAATTTAAGAAATAGAATCAAATACATACATTATTCGTGTACACACCAGACGGAGAAAAATATTGTGTATCCAAAAACACGTCAATAAACAGTATTAAACTGAGCATAGTAGCCATAGTCTAATGACGTTCCCTGATGATGATATACGTGTTGTTAATTAGCACATAAAAGTACATGGCAAATCAGTCAGCGAGAATAAATTTCGATTTAAAAAAATTAAGTATTCGAATTTTAAAAACGACTCTATTCGTATTGTTGATTTGTTTCATAGTTGTTTGTAATCAGATCATCATTCTTAACTAGAGTGTATGTCTGTATGCTAAAGGTATCGTTATATTGTTTATTTTGCTAACAAGGTAGTTATTATGGTCAATTCACACCAATAACCTGGCATCGAAAATTCACGAAAGGTTAAAAAAAAAACAAATACAACAGGCGTAGAAGCCATCAAAATTAACATACTGCGGATGAATGTTAAGAATTCGATCAGTGTGTGCTTTGTGCGGTCGGTAATAATTATAAAAAACCTTTCCAGAGAGGTTTTAATTTTTATTGGGGTGCCATTTCGAAGATTTATCGTTTCGATGATGGCAAAAGCTGGCCGAAATAGGTGCAGATTTTTTTATTAGTCTGCTGATTGTTGTGTGATACACCTTTTCAATTGATTTTATTGTCGGTCAATTAAACATTGTTTTGTTTTCAATTTTTTTAAACCATGTCATAACTTGTTTATGACAATCTATTTGTTTGAGTTCATTCGTCCAATCTTTCGTTTTCAGAGAGTTAAAGTATTGTAATATTAGTTATTTATTTAATTTGTATATTAAATTACCAAAAATTGTCGTTATATCATAGCTGTGGCAAAAAATCACTTTTAAGGTGTTAACTATCAATTCTGGCATTATATTTTAAAAAATAAAGCACAATTTGTGTGTACTACTTCCACATGTTTATAATGATCAGGACTGGTTTCGCTCATAACGAGCATTATCAACTGATTATAAACATATGGAAATAGTAGAGACAGATTTTGTTTTTTTATTTTTAAAATACCTTGCTATGGCAAAAATAGCAAACCAGAGAAAATCTTGTGTGGAAAATGCTCTACACGAACTGATGTGATAACAGCAAACCCTTCATATTTACTTGTTGTGGTTATTAATAAGTGCTACTTTAACCGATTTAAATCCATTTACATGCAAGTCACCGTACTGACAGAAGTTGGTAAGTAAAAAAAATATAGAAAAACTAGGTAAGTGCACAATGAGTTTTTTGGATATCAATTCATCGTCTGGAATAACTCAGTATGTGCATTAATTAGACCTATACGAAAAGCGCAGCTATTTATTTTATCAGTAAGTAAATATATGCATGCAGATTTCTACGCAAGAAATTAATTGTCCCTGTCTAGTGATGCCTATAGATGACTCGGGTTCAATTCCCGGTGCGGACGGTATCATAAATTGACATTACAATCAATTTATGGATTTCTGTTCGTAGACATGAATGTTTGTGATGTTTAAAAATTCCCTCTCACTCATCCGATCCTCAATAACGGGGTGTAGCGAGTGTGATTACTAGCCACTAGTCCTGTCCTAGCCCTATCATTATATTTCTACTCTCTTCAAACTGAATAACAAGCCGTTCTCATAGAAAACTCGGAGTGGACATGGTGAAAAAAAATTGATTCCTAGCTTGATTAGTGTTCCATATCCATCTATATTTTAATATTATAACTATTTATGTAACATAAACAACGGAGACTAAACCAAGGAGCTAAAATCTTCATTTACCGTTTATTCAGAACTGTCAATTTGTTACTCACCAACTTCTGCCAGTACAGTTGTGATATGTTATATGCTGTTATATAGTTTAACATTTCCTTGAAGCTTAATGACTAATTTTAGATTCATATCTGATTTTAGCGTCTATTGATAATTTTAGCAACTGTTTAGCATCTATCACAAAATGCCCAAAATATTTGTCTCTATTAAACTGATGAAAGCGCTAAACATGTTTACATGTCCAAGACTTAATCTCATATTTCCGGCCGAACTAGAAGGAAATACTTTTGAATATATGCTTTAAAAAATAGTTCAAACCTTTAGGTAGAGAAATTAGGTCGCAGATCATGAAAATTTTAAGTTTCTTTCGAATTTCAGCTTTGAACTGCCGATACGCGGGGTTAATCTTCAGCCCTATGTATTACACATACTTATGCTTGTGTGCGTGTTGGTGGTGTACATGAAGACTGGCCGCAGCCATTTTGCTTGCAAAGTCGTAGATTAAAAAAATTTCAGCGTCTTCATTTTCTTCGATTTATTTTAACGTGAATGAGATGAGTTTAGTTTACGTCTTGATGTATTTGTGATAAAAATATATATATTTACAATTATTCTCCTTTTTTACAGTAAATATTGATCTATTTTTAGCCATAGTGAGCGTTTTAACAGATCAATTGACTGAAAATAAATTCGTGCGAAAACGGCTAGCGCTGTAAGGGTTAATAAATTATAAATAAACACTTCTTTAATTATGGTTGCTTTTTTTATAAAAAAATTCTGTCTTAATATAAAAGAAAACGATATAAAAATATTGTTAGAAGTTGTTCTATGTTAATTAAATTCATTTCATGCCCTCTCACACATTCATATGTCGATGGCATTAATTAGTACAAAGACAAGATCTGATATTAGAAAATATGTTTTAAATATTCCAAGACTCGGTTAAGTAAGGCTGAGGTATTTTCTACGGATGAGTCAGAAGGCAGAATAGTTTCCACACATATTTGTCTATCTAAGCATGATATGAGTATGGGCTCAAATTAATCATCTATAATATAGCTTCCCTTAACGGGCCGCTATGAAAAGGAATGCGTCGTAACCTTTTGAGCTGGGCTATTTGTAAAATAGTTGTTTGAATAAATAAAAACTATTTTGTTTTTAAATTTAGATTCCAGAGTCGTTTTATTTGATACATATTTATTGTTGTTATAAGCAAGGGCAGCCTATGTTCAAATTGAGTCGTATAGTATCAAAAGTTGAACTATCCCATATTTATCGAAATTGAACTAATCCTGCCACACTATTCTACCGGTCATAATGTATGGTTAGAAATAAAATTTTGGTATGAAAATCATGTACATGTGGTATAAAAACGTAAAAGAAAATGATGCTTGCTATCAAAATCAGAACGATTAACAGCTTTAGAAACAGATGTAAACGGTTTGGTAAATCATACTTTCGACCAATCACAGAGTTACCTTAAGTGATGTCACAATATGGCTGCTCATACAAATTTAAAAGATTAAAAAACTCAAAAATGCACCAACAAAACGTTTTTCGTGTTTATCTCGAAACTTAAAATAGTGGATAATTGTACTTTTGCGACTATACGACTCAATTCATACTTTTTGTAGCATTAATAAGATATTTAAACATTTCAAGATACTTTTTAACTTCTTATAAACAAATGTCAAGTACGTGGTGCAGTGTTCAACATCGTTGACTTCGGTTACGGATGTCTCGGGTTCAAATCCCGGTATGTGTAACAGTTTCATAAATTGATTTTTCAATCGATTTATGGATTTCTGTTCGTTGGTATGGATGCTTGTAATGTCTAGAATTCTCTCCCACCTATCCCATCCTAAAAACGGGACGTACTGAGAGCGATTAGCCAAACTCTAGTCCTATCTTATCACTATCTTTCTATCAATACTTTCTTCGAAAAACAGAGGTTGAGTAACTCAACTAAGTAACAAGCAGTTCTCATAGAAAAATCTTTTAAGGTATCTCCATTAGGATACCATATGCTCCATATGCTTTGCGAGCGGACAGAGAATAAAAAACACTTTTTTTTAATTAAATAAAAATTTTAGTGATGATTTATTTTCTTCGACACTCGACGCGAAACGGTTGAGTCGAAATATGCCGGCGCTTCGGCCCGAAGGCCTACGGTAACAAAATAATGTTTCGGTGGCGCCTCCAGTCCGGCGTCACCTCTTTTTTCCCACCGCCCTATCCCTGCCTCTTTCACCTGCCGAAATAACCACGATGACCTCAGAGTGCATTCGTATAGAAAGGAACTTATAGACGTCAAATCGTGTTTATAAAAATGTGGCATATTTTCTCGTCAAATTATAACAGAATAACAAATAAATAGATCAATGATGAACTCCTTAAAACATAGTGAATATATTTAAGCTTGAAAGTGTTTAGTTTTCATATTCCAAATTATTATTTTAATCATAATTTTACTTTTAATTTAACTATTCTAGATCATAATTTAAGACATCGTCTGAGGGTGCTTGATGGAATTTCAATATCAAATTTGGATTATTGAGATTTTGTACACTTCCATGTATTTTGTCACTAACGACCCGGGTTTCGCCTTTCGGCATCTTCAGGATTAGGGCGATTCCCGAAATTTTAACTCAGGTATCAGTGTGGCTCTCAGACGTATAATATCTTACCTCGTAAATAATATTTGTCGCATTTGTATCTTCTATATAAACGTTAGACACTGTTTACTATCTCTCAGTTCGAGTCCATTCGTGTGCTCGAATGCCTGAAGATGCCGAGAGGCGAAACCCGGGTCGTTAATGACAAAATACATGGAAGTGTACAAAATCTCAATAATCCAAATTTAATTTTATTCTAGATCAATTTTGAAGGACTAAAGACGGCAAAATAATACAATCATTGTACTTTATTGCCTTTACAAGACTTGAGACTGAAACTTGCGTTAGTTTCGATATGTTTGGTTATTACTGCCAATTACAATACGACTACAAAAGTAAATTTCAGTAAATTCTGGCAAATTTTATAAATTTCAATAAAATTATGCAGTGAATGCAGTCAAATCTTGAGGAACTTCAGGAAATTTTGGGCATGATTTTGAAGCATGAATAAAGTTTTAAAAATAAAATAAACACAACTTGTTTGTACTAATTCCACATGTTCAACTGATAATGCTCGCGATGAGTGAAACCGGTCCTGATAATTTTACATGTGGTAGTAATGCAAACAAATTGTGCTTTATTTTTAAAATATCGATGATATGATATGATGATAAGTCAAAAATTTTATGTTTTGAGTTAAGTTAGGCATTGCATTCGAACACCGCTCTTCTATAGTTCCACAAAAGTACAGCTAGTAAAATGTACAAGCTTTCTCTCGAAAGGCAGATATTTGCATATGGAAATCGGCAAAATTACATAATTTTTCAGTTCCATATACATACATATCAAATATCGTATTGTGGAAATACTTTTTTGTGAACCGTAGTGCTCCGTAAAGAAATAACCTTTAATCCTAAAATTATAAACTATTGACCACCTATTTGAATAAAAAAGTAATACAAATAATAAGCCATCACTTGTTACGAGTCAGTTTAGAAGAGTCAAAACTTTGATCGGCCATACCTCAAAACTACCAATTTCTATTATTTGTATCATTGTAGAACTAGGCTATCGATATGATGCTTTTGATCAAAAAATTTACAGTTAACACATTAAAAATGGTGAATAATGTTGTTACACTTTGGAATATACCCTATATGAAGATTGTGAAACCGTAGCGGTTGGTGGTGAGGACAAAGTAACAAGGTAAATGTTAAAATTGCAAAAATCTTGACGTCGTTCTTCTCCTTAAATTGATGCATAGCTGTTTTGTTTATAATATAGGTAGTCAGTTTCCGTTCATTAAAAAAACTACATACATCAAAAAACAGCTTTAATCAGTAAAAACAAAAACTATTAAGATTATAAAACGAATGTAATTTTTTCACTCGTTAATATTCTTTCCTATTATGGAAAGAAATACTGAATGAAAAAAAATATAAGATTAAATCATTGACTGGCGTGATAATACTCAAAATTTGGCAGTTCGTGTTGAAATAAAAGTAAAATTCGACTTCTCGGCTTAAATGAACAGGCGAGAAAAATTTATAAATCAAGAGTTTTGCATCGATTTGCATTCGCGAACATGCCAAAATTTACGGTCCGTTCATAACAGTTACATACTATTATTGTGTACGAAAATATGGTAATTTGAATTCAAACAAAAACTAATAGAATGTAACTGAATTTTAAAGTTATATTAAACGTACGATTTTAACATTTTAAAATCATTTACCCTACCTATTTAGAACTTTTAATGAATTACATATTGATTCAATTACACAAGTACCTAGATATTTGACTGATATTAAATTTACCAACTCTTTTTAAATATATAAACAGGAGATATGATTTGTATATTTCGAATAAACTGTTCTCAAAATACATTATTCTGTAAGCCATTTTAAGCCACTTAAATTGGTTTTATCAATCGATTGATTATTTCGAATCGTATAATTTTTGTACTCTTCCACATATCGTCGTTGTTCTGGAAGAAGACATTAACTGAAAAATAATAGTTTCAAGTAATTAGACTTTATTAAATGTTTGAAATTATATACCTCTTGTCATTTAGTTTGTTTGAACTGTTTTTAAATAAAAGTATAATTTATAAAAATAAGTGTGTTCTTTCATACGGTAGAGCTCGAAATGAGGAACTTTTTGGTAAAACCAACTTAATGTGTCATTTTTTCGATTTAGTGTTTACTTCCAGAACAGCGACGATATGTTGTCAATAACGACGCTGATTTTACCTCTCGGCATTTTCAGGCATTGTAGTACACGGATGAACGCGAATTCAAATCCTTATTTGCGATGAAATATCCTAAGTAATCATATATGTTATTATTTCAATTGGAATTATCATATATTTCTCAATTTAAGTTATGTGATAATTTCCTGATGCCATGATTATGAATTTAGGTCTATCCGCTTGCGTGCAATGAAAAAATACCACCTGCGTGATTGAAATACAATGCCATATCAATTTAAGTGCACGAATGTTTTTAATGTTTTTTAATATATACAGTAAAACGAATGGCTAACAGTGAATCCTCGCAAATTGACTGATGCTCGATTACTTGATATCACCTTTAGCGGTATTTGTTATTTATTTTTTTCGTACATAATTTCCTGCTCATCAAATGTTTTTTTAATTCGTTCAAAGTATCAGGCGCACAGAAATGCGAGGAGGTAAAAGATCTCGTGAATGAAATGTTACACAAACATTATTTGTTGGCGTCCAAAGTGGATGCGACTGCCCCCAGCGATACATCGATGATTTATGGCCGGCAATTAATTTAAGGCGTAATCGGAAACCGTCGACCGGTACCGGCAACCTATCAATGATAATATATTAATCCGCATCTAACAAGCCATTTTCTTATACAGATCTCACAAGATTTTATCCACCATCTCCATAGATAATTTAGATATCGTAAAACACACGTATAATTATGCAAATAAACATTTGAATCAATAATATAAAAGTTGTTATCACTTCATAATACTAAATATAATGTATCGGATTACGATAAGAATAAGTATCATTCAAATATTGATTATCGTGTGAGAACAAATTCGTTTAACAGCTTTACAGATTAAACACAACATGTTTTGTACTACTTTCTCATTTTTATTATGACTAAGACCAGTTTCACTCATCGCGACCAATATCAACCGATGCAATATAACTCTATTTACATAAAACTTTTCTCATCCATAAAATCTTTATAAAAGTCGTAAAAATTTAATTGTAGACTATTATTTTTTTAATTTCAATTGCATGATCTGTAAATTCTTGTCGTAACTCTTGAACCAATTGTTTTAGATAACTGGTAACTATTAGCACTCAACTTTATATAAATCACCTTGTTAAGATTAATATTTCATCAGTTGATAATGCCAGTGATGACTGAAACCGGTCCTATTTATAATAAAAATCTGGAAGCAGTATAAAACAAAATAAATTTTGTTGTTTTTTTAAATATGAGGCATCTCCACTAAGAATTGACAGTTTACACTTTAAAAGTGGTCATAAGGAAATTTTTAAGTGATCTGTTCGGAACAGAGTAACGTGTTAACGTAAACGTACTGCTTAGCAACGCGTTTGTGTGTAATTAAAACATGTCTTTTTATGATTGTAGTTAGAAATAAACGATAAATGTTATTTTTGACTAAAGTAGTTCGTCTTTAAAATGTGACAAACGCATATTGGCTAGAACAATTTTGTGTTGCAAAAAATGGTCGAGAATCGGTTATTAGTATCTAAGAAATTAAATTGGCTGATAAATAAGTAAAAAATGATTAGTTATTTAAGACTGGAAGTGTTGTGTTATTTATTAATTTAAATATATAAAAATAAAATCAAAATATTGAAGATTATTGAAATCGAAATACCAGGGAGACACAAGTTGATGTGGGTATGATATTCCGAATGACCAAACATTGTACAAGACTTTTGTGGAAGTGTCGTCGAAACAACCCTAAGCAAGATCAAAGATAAAAAGTATCAGGCGAACATGCTTTTTGATCGATCGACAAATCGATAGCGTTTAATATGCGGCCGAAGGATATCATTCCTTTGTGGTTTAGATCAATAAGGAAGAGCTATCTAATACCATAACATTGTTTTATTTAACTGAAGAATATTTGAATACAAAATAATATTTAGATAACAGTGAAAAAGACAGTACTTGTTTGTTGTGTGGTTTTTGTTAAGCATGTTTGTATTCACTGATTTTGGAATTACGCTGTAAATATTCAAAAAGAAGCCAGATTTAGCTAGGTCAGATCAAAATCGATTGATCACTTTCCAGCGATACTTTTAAAATTATGGAAACAAAATAGAAACATATTGTATTTATTGTCTTAAGCAAAAATACTGAACTAATTGATAGTGCCAACTTTGACTGATTAATAAAAAAGTGTTGGAAACGAATCAATACCGTTGGAAACCCAGACGACGTGGCAATACACGATCAGAAGCATAGACACGGGCTGAATACCGTCAGAGAAGCCGGACTACCGCATACATGGATGGACAATAATAATTTATCACTGGCCGTCAACCGCGGTAGGTCGGCGGCAGATCTTTCCATTATTTTAAATCTTTGTAATAATACAGTTACATAATAAACGATTCCTAAAAAAAGTATAGATTCATATTTCAAATACCTTTGAGTCACTATAATTTCAAGTTAATAAAACGGTTTCATATGAACGAATCGATTTACGGATTACGATTTATGGAAAGAATTTGAACGAAATTCGATGTTCATTTGTGTTTAATACTTGACAGATTTTATCATAAGTTATATCATATTTATCTACTATTCAGTAGTTCAGTATGGCAGAGAATCGCATCGAACTACTTATGTGCCGTGGTTGAACGAATATTTTGTATTGCAAAAGAGACGGAACTCATTGACCAAATCACAAAGGAAATCAAATTTTAAGTAAATGATCGCTCACTGGGTGTGAGCGTAGGTATAATGTTTGGCATTTTTTAGTTGTTTGTCTCGCAATCACAAGATATCGGCTGTCTTTTACATGAAAACCCATCGATCTGTGGTCCTCAATGTACCCGCCGTGCATTTCACAAAGTGAAGGTAGCTACGAGACGAGTGGTTTGGGCAGAAGTTGTGCACATGAGAGGGTTTTCGGTTCTATGCCGTACCAGGGACGGGGACTAATTATTTGATGGTAATTCAACATAATAACAATAAATTATTCTTAATTTATGTGTCTGTCTCTTTGTGATGCACATAATAGCACTGTCCGTGCGCACGATGCGTGATGCGCAGGCATATAGAGTGTGTGTATGGATGTGTGAGTTTTGATCAAATGTTGACTGTTGACGTATAATATCTAGAGTATAATATTGCTAGTTCTATAATAAAAGGGTAAGCAAAGCAAAACAAAGAGACATTTACTTCTACCAGAATTTTATAATGCTGTTGATGGCTATTTCTGATGCACAACATCAGGGCAAAGTTTTTAATACAAGGAATGGGTAAGGAAGCGTTTTATGGGTTTTGTAAGTCGTTCTTTCGCTTAATTTTTTGGGATAAGGAAGGATAAAACGGGTTTCTTAGGTTTTCTAGAATTAAAATTAAGGTACGAATATATTTGAAGTATATATATATATTACAGAAAATACAATTTAAAAATGTAGTTAGACCATTGCCAAACACTTTCCAATTCCAACAGAAAATTGTTTGCAGATGCTCTTTAACAAACGAAATTAAATACTCAAATTTTTGAACGGTATTTATCATTTTAGAATTCGAAAAAATAATGATTTGAGGCGCCACTGCATTTTAAAAGGGACCGCTCTCGCTTCAGTGGACACATCCTAGGCGCCCCCTAGTGCTCCAATGCGTGATGATGCGCTACGACAGCCGAAAGCTGCGCCCCCTCGCACCCCGCGCATTTACTTTTTGTGTTGTCGGCCCCCTTTTCACAAATAATAGAGAAGCTAATCACGTGACGCGACCACGGCTTTAACAAAATTATCGAAAAACGAAAAATATATTATATAAACAAAAGCAGAAGTATGCTTGCTTCTGCTTATATACTGTTAGCAGCTTAAAAAGTGATAATTTTTAAATGTACGCAATTTGCTTTAAGCACTTCTGTAGTAAGGATATTGCTAGTACCCAACAAAAGTTGACAATTGCTGAATTGCTAATTCAAACCAACAATAGGTATATAGCTATTTATAATGTTTGAATAATTTAGCTTTTTTTATCAATATAATTTCTTAAATATACAAATACAGTAATTATAAAATATTCACAAAACGTTTTTTGTAAATAAGCTATAGGTATACTTTTAACGCTTTAAGTTGATAATGCTCATGATGAGCGAAACAGCTCCTGATCATTATAACCATGTGGAAGTAGTACAAACGAATTGTGTTTTATTTTTAAAAAATATAACCGCTTTCCACCAAGAATTGATAGTTAACACCTTAAAAGTGATTACATAAACATATGTGAATTGTGTAGCAATCGCTTTTTGCAAATGAATGACCAATATAATAATGCGTATTAATTAATGGCACTTTTTATTGAATCAAAAACAGTTTCAGCAATAATCGTAAACTTTCAATGATACATATTTTAAAAGCCGTTGCAATAGAAAAAAAGTTTTCTTAGTTTCTTAAAATGTCATAATACGAAGGTATAGTAATTATTGATGATATTATGCATAATGATCATTATAAAACCGTTATTAACATAGTTCAAAACCTAAAAACCTTTAAAACACATGCAAAATCGCGTATCCGATTCATTCTCATTTAAAACGTAATAGTTTTTGAAACTATGGATTGCTGAAAATCACTTTTATTAGGTTTAACATTTTTTTAAATTAATAACAGCAATTTTCCAGATAAAACAATAGATTGTATCGACAGTGTTTTAGTTAATTGATGTAAACCTAAAAATTGAAATTGTTCAGGAGAGAGTTAAAACTGTTTTTATCGAAAACATTATACGGTGAATTGCTTTATGAATCATTGAAATGCACTCCTGTAAATTCTCATGTATGTAGGAAGTGTCGATATAATAGTGATTTACATCAATGTAAAATGATGTTTCCATTCTAATTTACACCATTCGGCCGAGACCTGCTATGTCGTCTTTAAAATGAAATCCAATCATTAACTTATTTTCGTACTTATTGAGGGTTACATCAATTGGCAAAAACACCGTCGATATTATAGCTTATAAGCCTTATTCATATGACACATCTAATGACGACGCTACGGTTTCTGTTCGTTACAATTATGACACCAAAAGAGAGACAAATCCGTTCAATTAGTGCTAAGTATTTAAGCTGCAGATTTACTCCTCTGTCTCCACATAGAAGTATAAAAGGGTTGCAATTCAAATGGGTACCCCCTGGTGTCAAAGACCACAAGAATTTCAGGAATTAATTAAAACAGTGGTATATCTCACTAATTTCATAATATTTCTTTTCGTATTTCATTAAAATCCATTTGTCATATTATACTTTAACGTAGTTTTAAAATATTGAACATTGAAAATGTGTGTATTCACGATTTGTTTTTAAACTATTTTCAAAACGATCTTTTACTTTAGGTAGATACTGTTTCTGTTGTAAGTAGATATAATCATTAAAAATCTGCCTGTTTTCAGTACCATTTTTAAGTTTACGTTTCAAATATTGATAACTACAATAAACAATAGCCCTTTCGACCTTTGGAAAACTGTTTTTACTAAACTATTTTACAACTAGTTACCGTTCTCGTCATTGATGACGGTATTTAAATTAAAATACTGAATGTCTGAAGTAGATAGTACTTCAGAACTGTGTGTGCATTGCATAACATTTTATTTTATATATACACAGCGAACGCTTAGGTCAAGGGAAAATTTCATACCTATATGTGATATTTGTTAATAATAAAACGTCTACAGAGCGGTCTGGGCTATTACATTTTACTAAAAACATAATTCATTTTAATTTTACATAGTTTCCCATGATCAGCAGCGGTTTCTATAATTATGTTTCATCAATAGTGCAAATTATTCTTTTCAAATCAATTTATTAAAAAACATTTTCTTTGTGCTTTCCAGCTCACCAATAAGCCTTCAGTTTTTGATTACTTGCTGTTAAGCAGTGGATGTTCACACTCGAAGAGTGGCGACAGACTTATGATCTTTTTTCTATATTCCGCATCCTTGCCTGACTAGTTAAGACTTCATATCAATCAGTTACTGTTACTTATAACACACTTTATTTGGTAATGAGTTAAGAGATTTTTAAGTATCACAGTTTAAAAAAAATATTTTAATATAAAATAAAAATATCTACCACCGCTGTCGTACCATAGCAAAGAGAGTATTATGCATAGAGTCCCAAACACTAAAAGACTTTGGTTGGATTACGTAATAGATAATAGCAAATTAAAGACATTAAGCAGGGTGTAAAAGGGTGGATTATACCCTGTGAGGCTCGACAGTTTACATTTGAATTGGGGTGAGATATTATTACGTCACGATGTCTGTATTGGAAGTAATAATGATACGTATCTATTAGGAGATAATATTTTCGAAGGGGTCTCATATCCAGGAGACTCAAATATAAATCATTTTATAATAATGGGGGTAAGTTTGGCGTATTGATAAAACAATACAAATGGAATATAGATATATTGATTGAATTTTTTAAACCATATCCTATGATAGCTTAGCTTATTTGCTATATACTTAAACTATAAGTAATGAACGGTAATAGGTCGGCGCTCCGTGGTGCAGTGCTTAACGTCGTTGAATACGGTTACGGATGTCTCGTGTTCAAATTTTCAAATCAATTTGTGAATTTATGTTCGTAAACATGGATGTTTGATGTCTAAAACTCCCTCCCACCCAAACCGATCCTAATAAAAACGAAGTGCAGCAAGAGCGATTAGCTAACCGTTAGTCCTGTCCTGGCACTAATATTTATATCCCTACTTTATTCGAAAAAAAAGAGAGGTTGAGCCACTGAGTAACAAGCAGTTCTCGTAGAAAACTTCTGTTGATACACCTACATTATGAAATAAACGAAGTTTGATTGTTAATTGGAAAATCGGTTTAATTGTTTTCGGAGACAGAAAGAATCGGTTAAGAGAGGTCTAGTCGTCAGTTAATCGCTCTAAATTGCTTGACGTGATGCAAAAGTCTTCAAGAGATAATACTCATTTATGCGTGCTTTACAAATCGTAAATACGTCATAGATGACGGTATAATAAAACGTCTACAAAGCGGTTCTGGGCTATTATATATAAGATAATGTTTATTACAGAACGTATTAATCGCTGCCAAAATTATGCAATTTTAGCCAAGAGTTTTATTAAAGCAGTTATAGAAAGAATATATTATTTATTCAATGTATGAACGTTTGTATAGCGTTAACAATACTTAATGTCGATTGTGTTTAGTGATAGTGTAAAACATTGATTTCATTTGTTGCAACTACTAATTATATACCGTATTTAACCCTTCCATATTCACGGTGTTACGATGAGTTACCTCAGTCTATAAACCTTTAAATTATCTGTGAAATAGGTCATACAAAAAAATGGTTTTTTTTGTACGTATAAATAAAATAGTCCTACATATAATTAAAAAATCAAAATACATTATAGTTAACGTCTTCTTTTTATAATTAATCATAATTTGAAAATGTCGTTAATTTTAGCATCGAAAAATACAAAATTATAGTGTAGTATAGTAACAATCCGAGATGTATGACGTCCCGAATGCAACCGTTTTGTTTTCAAACGGCACTGAGACACGTCTCGAGCTTATTCTGCTATGAATATTTTGATTTTGCGCCTTTCGATAATTTAGCATAGTTTGATTTGTATTTCAGGTTTTACACACAAAATATGACGTAAAATAATTACTTAATACTACATAAAACCATATTTCACTTTTTTGAAATTATCATTTTGCTTTATAATTGCGTTTATATGACAAAACCCGCACGGTAACGAAATGTGACTGCATGAGATCCAAAAGGATGTTTTTAGCATGGGAACGGGAAGGTTAAACTTAAGTCATAACAGCGCAAACTCAAGTCAAATTTGAATACTAAATCAGCATTGAAAACTGAATTCTACTCTTTTGAACATAGACGAAATTGACTTCAGAAATCTCTGAAGGTGTAGTTAACAACGCCTGACTCTGCTAATATAAACTTGCAGGTGTTTTCAATACAGTGAACAAAGTCGGGCTGGAGACCGAGTCGAACTGCAAAGTGGCGACGCCCGCTCATAAAATGGGGGCGTCGGGACGTCGTTTGCGATTCCGCGAAAGCGCAAACTGTTCCCCAAAAGACTGTCTCAATTTACCTACATTGTTCGTTTAATGGATGCCGTAATGTGATTGAACATAAAGCAGTAAAAGACAACTTACTCAATGCGAGAAGAGTTTAATGATTTTATACGCTATTTGTACGTACTTCTTAAGAAGGCGAATTATGATCGTTTGTATGACAATCTTATACCAATTGTCTTGCAGTCTATAACAAAATAAAACGTATTAAAAAAAAGATAACAGTATGAAAATACTCATTGCATGTTAAGAATGTAATTGGATTAAAATAAAATATCGAAACAACATATTGATGGCTTAGTTTCATAGTGATATAACTAGAAATTGGTAGTTTTGGGATATGGTATATTGCCGATCAAATGTTTGACTCATCTAAACTGACTCGTAAAAAGTGAGGGCTTATTTAAGATTTATCATCTCAGGGTGCTTGATGGAATTTCAATATCAAATTTGAATTTGGCTCTTGGCTGCTCTGCGTTCACCACTTAACATGGCTGTTTATTGTTAATATTAATTAAATATATAATATTTCATTGTTTTTAAATGGTTCACTAATTTCTTCTTAAAATTTTCCCAATCTGCTATTTGCTTAATGCATCAGTAATGTCATTAAAAATTTTTGCTCAGTTAATCAACTTTTAATGTAGCTATATTTGTGATTTCAGATTAGTATTTATTGATTTGTAAGAGGTTCTTAACATTCGAGCTGTCAGTTCAAGTCCATTCGTGTACTCAAATGTCTGAAGATGCCAGAAGACGAAACCCGAGTCGTTAGTCACAAAATACATGAAAGTGTACAACATCTCAACTATTTAAATTTGATGGCTTATTATTTGCATTACTTTTTTTTTCAAATAGGTGGTCAATAGTTTATAGTTTTAGGATTAAAGGTTATTTCTTTATGGAACGCCACGATTCACGAAAACATAACTCCACACTACGATATTTCGATATGTATGTATATGAAGCAGAGAAATTATTTAATTTAACTGATTTCCGTTTTCAAATATCTGCCTTTTGAGAGAAAACCTGTACATTTACAAGCTGTACTTTTGTGGAAGTGTAGAAGAGTGGTGTTCGAGTATAATAGCTAACTTAACTCAAAACATCAAATTTTTTACTTATAGTCCTATGGTCCTATGAAACTCATTGATATCGTCACCTTTCAGGCAAAAGTCAACAACCCTAAAACCTCAATGTTGAGATTTGAAAGTTTGGAGATGAAGGGAAAAAGAGACTTTAATATTTCAAATGTTTTATCTATATTACATAATTTCTAATGTCTTCATAATGTCTTTTGAATAAACTCTTTAGTTGCTTTTACTTTTTAATGCTAATTAATTCATCTGGAAGGTATTGAAAGAGGTTCCAATAATTCATTTAGTGAAAAACCAATAATTCTGACTTAAGCAGTATTTTATTAACTAATGTACCGTGTGACTTTTACATCTGAAAGAACATAGTTTTATGTTTCGGGTGACATACTAAACTCAAAACTGCCTTTTTCAGGGTTGGCGACTTTTGTCTGAATATATTATTATTGAGAATTAATTATGTATTTAAATAGAATTATATGCTTAAAAACGTGCCTGTAGCCAAATAGGCTATGTGTGAGGTTGCGTGTTAGAATCTTGAATGGAAATTTTTATACATTGATTTTTGGATGTCTTTTATATTTTCATCGTTTCACTTCAGTCTTGAAAAACAAATCATAGGGGGATTGATTAACTAAATACTAGTCCTTTTTATATCCGTATCATTCACTTCTTATCCTGACGAGATAGGTATGGCGTTCATCTGTATTTTTTAGGTTATTAAATAATGCATTTTTATAAATATAGACATGTTATTATAAAAAAAACACAGACATTTATGGTACACACAATGACATTCGCGAATTCGAATTACAAATCTGCCTAAACGAATTAAGCCTGTCTGCAATGCATAGCGAGAAAACCAATAGTGAGATGGCGCCACCGTTCACGGCTCAGCTGTTGCAGACGCCATTCTCGGAAGTGACGTCGGGGCTTCCGCGAAATTATTGGCGGGCGCCGGATGTTGGCTTAATGTGCGCGCCAATTCGCAATAAAAGAAATCACAATGTGTTTCGAATTTCGAACTGAAAGAACGTTCTCTGTGTATATTATGTTGTCTCTCACAAAAATAATACAAAGTTATCTTTACATTATTATATCGTTGTGTAATGATGGAAACATTACAAAATCATTATTAAATCACTTCATTCATCACTATTTATGCGTGTTTCTTAACATTATAATTTGCCAAATAATTAAATATTAAAAATGATCTTCCATGAAGTGAACGCCGAATTCATCAGAATTTACCTATTGTTTGTATGGGTCTTAGGGCTTCCAATCGTATGCTACCGGTCAATTATTTAATCCCGTAATCCCGGAATTGTTTAAATTCGAGATTCACTGTAAATGCTAAAAAATATTTGATATGTCAAATTAAAACTTCCAGATTAACTACAACGTGTATCGCAGTTTGTTTTGAGCAGTTTTTTTCATATTACTTATGAAATTAATATAAATGTGTTGTGGTCTCCCTCCTTTTCATATTTCATAACATCCGTTCTTAACTAATTTGAAATGGCTGAAAAATTAGAACCGTTTCTTAAATGGATGGAGGACAATATTTTAAAATCGTATTTGAAGAGATGTCCTCTTTTTGGATACCATCTGGTAAACCTACCATAATAATGCAATAAATAAAATGAAATAGAATTATTTTTGTTTGTTTTTTCATTTTTTTTTGTTAATGACTCTGATTTCAAATCAATAAAAAAATCATTCCGATGCCCACTAAAACGTTGTACATTTCAATTGAAGCAATAATGGACACACAATAAATTTTAAATGTACAGTTAACTACATAAAATTACCCGGTATTGAGAAACTTCTTATCCCAAAATCCCGAGATCATAAAAAGGCTCCGGTATTCAATGCCCTAATAGGTACCTCCACACACTAATCATAAAAATCTGTTACGCAATGTGTTTTTACCTACCTATCACGGATTACACCACGATTAGCTACCTACCTATTTACGTTTGCATGTATGTTATCCCGTAGGCTTTTTTACCGGATTATTGGATTAAGCATGGATAAGCAACCAGTGACTTCTGTGATATTACTAAAAACATTTTACACGAAGATTGTTCATTGATTCAACATTTGAAAGTTTGAAAGTTGAGAAAGTGTTTGAAATGTATATTAGTACTATTTTACAAATATCTACGTAATGATAATTTTTTTTCTTTCCTCACAGCTAGTATGAAATATTTATATCCTTGCTATAGAGAAGCTTTTTTTTTTGTGTTCAAAATATGTTGGTTATTCGCTTAATTATCCAGATTATTAGTAATCGGGGTAAAAATATTAAATTTATAACACTATATGAGTCGCTGAGTCTCTAAGCACACTCCTGGGGATTTTTCGTAAAATAAGTTTTTAATGTACGCATGTGCTTTATCGACAGATCTATCAATTTTTTCAGTTGTAGCTCTAAAATTTCTTCCTATTTCATCCCCTGTTTGAGATTCAAAATTTTCTAAATTTAAAAATGTCGTTTTTTTACACGACCTCGATCCTCGTTTTACACGGTTGACGCGCTCCGAAAAAACGAAAGTGTTAGAGAATATTTAACGTTTTTAAAATTTGATGTATTTTTCCCACTTAATCAACATTTTAAAATGCTTCTATTTCACAACGACCGATATATTTTAAATGAAGACACATAGTAGAAGTTTGCCGACGATAAATAGCTCCAGGAATAATTCCCATCAAGTGACAATAGTACTAAAATAAAAATGATTCTAAATGACCCAGTTACAAAAAAAAATGTTGTTCACAACTGAACACAACGTATTAAAAACAGCTGAATTGTAAATTTTACAACACCCATATCAGCGGCTGTTTAATTAAGTTAAAAAATACCACTTCAAGTGATTCATATTCAGTATCCCCATCTTACTCTGGCAAAATCCAATAGTGAGATAGAAAAAAGATTATTTTACACTGCTTTGGTATTTTAAATGTGTTTTTGTAATTGAAGACAAATTTCTGAGTCATAGAGAATAAAATTCGTTAATGCTGTTTTTTTATTATGGCAATTAGTTAATACAAAAACGATTGCTTTTTTAAGATATCGACTGAGGGTGCTTGATGGAATTTTTTCCATAATATTTACTGTCTCAGTTTTAGTTCATTCATGTGCTGAAATGCGAAACCCGGGTCATTAGTTACGAAATACATGGAAATTTGATTGTTTTGTTACTATGCTTTCAAACCGTAGGTATAATAGGTTGTTGGTCCAGTAAATGAGTGTCTATTGCGATGTCCACGGGTTCGATTCTCCGTTCTGAAAATGTTATAAATTGATTTTTCAACCGATTTATGGATTTAGATTTTTTTTTATTACTTGTATCATCATGCTATCTTTACCAGTTCCGAATAAGAAGGTTTGAGTGACTGAACATGTTGATTTGCTCCATAAGTTGTCCATTTACTCCACACTGGTAACGGACATAGTTACAAATAATATATATCTTCTTAAATATGTACAAATTGATACGGTTTAATTTTTATTAGTCTCACAAGAATCAGTTTTATTTCTGTATGTAATAAATTACATCGTTTTCGTTCTGGAAAAAAATTCTAAAATATCGTTTTTTTCAGTTGTTTAAAGTGTTACTTGGGTCATTTTGATTCCCGCGTGTGATGTAAACTCGCCTAGTTTTCCTGGCTGACTTCCAGGTTCAAAAACAGCCTAAGTGCGTGAAGGTGCGATGTCGCATGCTACGTTTTGCGCCTGGCGTATGATATTTTCACACCCCAGGCGGCGCTAATGGGAGTATCTGCCGCCCTACGATTTGCCCCGCCCTAAAAATCCGCCTACACACGCCTATGGTATCTATCACCACTGACTAGCACAGCAATACTAGAATGAATATTTTGTACATACATTTCAATTCGCTTTTCAATTAGAGAGTTGTTAAAAATAAATAACGAGTCAAAAGCGTAATTTTGAATTTACAATGTCTTATTTTTTAATTTCAAAGAGTAATATTAAATTTGTTACCATAATGAATCAATTGAAAAGTGTTTAATATCATTTCTAGGCAGAGTACATAATATTTATAATTTAATAAGGTTATAAACCACTTTTAAGATGTTAACAGCCAATTATTGGTGGATAAAAAATAAAATACAATTTATTTGTACTACTTCCACGTGTTTATGATGATCGGAACCGGTTTCGCTCATCACGAGCATTGTTCAGTTGATTTGAAAAGAATGTGAAAGAAGTACAGACAAATTGTGTTTTATTTTAAAAAATATAAGGTTAAAAACGACAAAGTTTATTGATCCAAAAGAATTATTATATTATATATATTTGATAGCCATTTCGGCGTTAAGCCATCGCCAGTTGCATCAGATACGCATGTTTTTGACAATGATGTGACTATAAGTTAAAGAAAACCTTACTTTGTAGAAAATCAATCAATAAACACTTGCATAATTTGTTCCATGATTTGATAGCATGTCCAGGACCGGTTTCACTCAGCGAGTTAATATTTTTAACTGATCTGCATCATTTCATAAACATTAAGTAAACTTTGATCTTTCCCATACTGCGAAGGTGACTGAATACGATACATTTGAAGCTATTGAAATATGATGTAGGAATTTTTAGGAAGTTTTGAATATGCTATCAAATACAACAATTTTTCAGCCATCTGCTTTAGACGTTGGCTTCAGTTCTTGACAAACGCGAAGACAACTAACCAGTTATTGGGAATGTGGACGGGAAATGAGGGAGAGCTTTTATCTAATTAAATTTCAGCAAGAGCAGTGGTATTTCAGTGGTATTGAAGATCCTTGTCTAGGATGGAAGCTTTACTACTTAATATTTGAACTTTCAAGTAAATAGTATAATGAAATCATTACGCCATTATTTAGTATGTATATATTTGCTTCACAGAACACCGGTTATTTAACATGAATGATGATCTACTCATGACTTGGCGTATATTTACGTTTTGAATTTACAGTTTTTCACTTTATATATTAATTTATGATTCTTCTTAGTGAAATTTGCCTTGTCAGGTTTTAGTTAATTAAATATTATTTAAAAAAAAACACGCAATTGTTTTACAGTCAAGTGTGTGCAACTTGAACGTTCTGAAATGCTCTCAATTTATTTCTATATTACTATTATAAATTACTTTTTTGTATTAATTTTTTGCAGAATATATATCAGTGTTACCATGAATTTTAGAAACTGTCTCATATTACCCCTAAAATGTTATCAGTTATCGACAACTCCATCTGTTAGGCGAATTATTATCCTGCTTCTCTTCCTACGCCCAGGGCTCGGTTATGCTGAGCCAAACAACACTTACAAAACCTTACAAGTCTAGGTTTCTGAGGTTGTAACTTGAGTTTTTGAAACTGCTAGAGAGTAAGTAGGACTTGATACATGTATTGAAATTGTTTATTGACAAAATTTTCTTATTTGTCTGATTGTTTTTGTTCATAAGAGAACTGAGGTACACACAAATGTCACTTGTGTCAATCCGATATACAGTTGTGATGTGATTTTTAGAACTCCCACAAAGAACAATAGATACATATTTTATTTTTGCCTCGCTTATTTGCAATCTTAATATTATCCATTCTTACATAGCAGTGTTTCATGAAAGGGTTTAAACAACTTTTTATATTTTTTAAATATTATGAGCGCTGCTAAAATCCGAGTGAACGATTGCATCATTGTACATTGTATCCGAGTTATTCTGCCTTAAATCAGCCCTTATATAAAAAAATCTATTGCATGAAATAGTGTAGTTTTAAAGTTTTAGTTTATAATGACAGCGGAGGGGGGCGATGACTTTAGTAAGGATAATGAAACCCTGCTATGAAGTTTATTGTGTATTTTTTTAAGTCATGTCTGCTCCCAGTAGGAGCATATGGAATCTTGATCTTAAAAAAACCAGTGTCTCAAAATTAAGCAAAGTTTACAATATTTATTTGTTGATAAATATCAGGACCGGATTCGGTTTAAAATCAAAATAATTTATATTATTGTATACGTTTATTTAAGCCAATAGAAGTAGAGGTCACGGTGATAGGTAGTTAATCCCAAAATTTGATCACGCTTAGACATACTTTATAGTTAGTTATTAATAGTCTTGAACACTTGTTTAAGTATTCCTGTGATAGATTCTTGGCGGGGTATTAATTTTGCATCAAAATTTTTTGTAGCGGCTCGCTTTGAGCCGATCAAAAACAATGGCAATGAATTAAAATAGAAAAACTTTTTTTTCACTCAGCGATCAAAAAAAAAAAACTCTAAGTTTATTTTATATTTTATCATACAGTGCATCGTATCCTTTCGGTATTAGTCAAAGCGACCTGCAGCTGCGATGAGAACAGAAAGCGATCGAGTGCAATCTAGCAGAATATAAATTATTACAATATAATAGGATAAAATATCAAAATATTTTGTTCTACAAAGTTTTATTAGTTGGTTGATGGCTATTTCGGCTTAACGCGATCGTCAGAACTACGCTTAAACTTATTTTAGCTTAACTATATATCGACGGTATATTGGCCAGTTGATGTGATCCTCAAAATTGAAATTGTTAATGACAGAGTAAAAACTGTTTTTATCGAAAATATTATATGTTGAGTTGTGTTATGAATCTTCGAAATGCACTTCTGCAAATACGGTATTATACGTAGTGATTTTCGATATAGTAGTGGCTTATATCAAGTGGATGGGTCAGAATTTTTGATCCTAAAACCAATGTAAAATTAGGTTTCCCTTCCAAAAATTGGTCAATATATTTTTTTAATTTAAATCATTAGGCCTAGACCTGCTCTGTCGTCTTTAAAATGAGATCCAATCATAAACTAGTTTTCGGATTTTTCGAGGGTTACATCAATTTTCCAAAACTCCATCGATTTATACTGTTTAGAAGAGACACAAAATTAGTACGTTAAATATTTTAATTTTAAATAAATACATGTTATGGATGTTGGAAAAAGTGAGATGAAATAATATTATTAACGTTATAAAAATGATTTGTTTAATATTTAAATGCCTGGTGCGTAATAGAGTAGTCAACGTCGTGCGGTGCTCAGAAGTTCGAATCCGTGTACGGACAGTTTCATAAATTGATTTTTCAAACGAATTTTGGATTTTTGGATTGTGTAAAATTCCCTCGCATTAATATTATCTTAAAAACGAGGCGCAGCAAAAGTGATCAGTTTACCAATAGTCCTGCCCTAGCTCTATCATTATATTCCTGCTCTTTTTGAAGAGAGAGTTTGAGGAACTGAGCAACACGAAGTTCTCTTTATCTAGATTGCTTTATATATATTACGAACACTGGGTTAAGTCGCTTTCGATTGCATTGAGGCGATGACGGTACGCCACAAAAGGCTGCGATCTCCTTACCTTGCCAATTGAATATCATACAACACTACAATATACCTATTCGCTCAATGCATTCGCAATATAATATAACTGTGGGGCTTTCAACTTATATACGATTTATTAAAATATTACGTGATTTCATTAATCCTTTAATTTCGTTTATATAAATAATATAGAGCAGCATGCTTTAAAGCAAAAAAACGGCTAGACACTTTTGAAATGTGGTACTAAAGAAGGATGCCACGTATACCATGGATGGCCAAACTCACAAACGCATCTATTCTGAACGAGTTACAAATCCCTGATAGAATCTCGGCCGTTTATACAAGACGCCTACTTGGATTTTTGGCCACAACACCCATAAGCCTACCGACAATCTTGAGAGGCTCGTCGTCACAGGAAAAGTGGGACGCGGATCTTTTGATGCGGAAGTTTATGATCGTTTCAAAAGTTTCCGATCAGTGACGTTAACTATAAATTAACGTAAATCATCTTTATAAGTTCCTTTACAATAATCATAGATGTTGATTACATGTTAATTTTAATATGATACAAAGAAAGAGTAGGTTTGTGCAAGTTAGTGTAATATAATGTACAGTAAATTCTCGTATTATAGACTAAGGCAGGCAAACGGGTATCCGTTATATAATAAGATAAATGACTCTATTCATGTGTATATGTAATATTGATCTGATTATTAAAAGAAAAATGTGCGTGGGGCGTGGCTTAAGGCAAGCCAAATTATTAGCCGGCACGCGTTATGATTGCCGCAACTGTGTGTTATCATACCGATAGCAGGATATTTTAAAAAAATCAAATTTTTCAGTTATATCGAGATTTGTTTTGTTTAAAAATAACCGTTATGTAATTTAGAAGTCATAAATCAGAAAGAATTAAACATTACTGACAGAAATTATTTTTTAAATTGGAAGACCGACGTACGTTTCTTCGTATCATGAAAGAGAGACAGCAACATCAGTTTTATTCGCGTCGAATCAAAACCCTGCTAGAGTATTTAATGTAAGCAAATAATATGTACCAAACGGTTCCTTTGTGAGACCGAAAAGCCGCCTGAGAGACGCTCCTAAGGTACCCGAACTACCTACTTATTCACCTTCATGTACTTGGGGTCGGTACTCGGTACTTACCTAATATAATAAAGAACGCAACGGGAGTCCACAAACACTCTGGCACTTGAAAGCGGCGTCGATTTGTAAAGTGAATTAATTTTCACGTCAAACTCATTTTGAAAATATTATAAATAAAAATTGAATATTTTTCTTTCTTACTATCCGCCGTCAGACAATTTCATTACATTGACAGTTATTGTTTTCATAACGAAAATTATTTACATAAACACACATTCGGATTATTGAGACTTTGTACACTTCCATGTATTTTGTCACTAACGACCCGGGTTTCGCCTTTCGGCATCTTCAGGCATTCGAGCGCATGAATGGACTCGTACTGACACTGAACCGAACTGAACTGACACTGAACCGTCAGTTCGAGTCCATTCGTGCGCTCGAATTCCTGAAGATGCCGAAAGGCGAAACCCGGGTCGTTAGTGACAAAATATATGGAAGTGTACAAAGTCTCAATAATCCGAATTTGATATTGAAATTCCACCAAGCACCCTCAGTCGACGTCTTAAATTATAAACACACAAATTTATATAACACCAATAAAAATAGCTATTGTGGTGTCCATACTGACACTTTCAATTGATCTACGGATTTGTGTCTGGTGTCTGGTCTAGTGTATGGATATATGTGATATCTACATTCCATCCCGTCTTCTGATATTAAAAAACGGGAAGCAGTAAGAGCTTAGCTATATACTAGTTCTGTTATAACTCGATTCTTCTATTCTTTCCTTGAATAAAATGCAGATCGAAGAACAACTTTTCTTGAAGTGCTACATAAGGAGTCCATAGGCATTACTTTCATAGCGGACGTGGTTGAAAAATAAACTTGTTCAATATGTTTTTAATATAATATTACCGGTATCGTCTTGTGAATAGGCATTTTCAACTGATGTAAAAATACAATTGATTACTATTTGTGCAATTTAAGTATGACTTAGGTCGTGTAACAAACAATTGGTTTATGCAGACGAAAAGATTTTACAGATATAATGAATTAAATTTTAATATGAAAAACTTTAAATATCTCTTGAACCTCAGATATGATATACGATATAAGTTTTACAGATTTTATTTTTTAACGAACATTTAACGAAATTGAATATAATGTTTTAATTTATTAGAAAATTAGAAAATCCTAAGTTGTAGGATTTTATTAATGTTTCGAACTGAGCAAAACACCTTTCCAAAATTTTTAATAATGTTTACTTATAATTTAAGACATCGACTGAGGGTGCTTGATGGAATTTCAATATTAAATTTGGATTATTGAGATTTTGTCGAATCCATTCGTGTGCTCGAATGCCTGAAGATGCCGAAAGGCGAAACCCGGGTCGTTAGTGACAAAATACATGGAAGTGTACAAAATCTCAATAATCCAAATTTAATGTTTACTTAATTTTATGACAACCCTGTGTAAAATAAAGAAGGATTCCTTATTCAAATAAACAATCAGGTTGCCGGGATTGATTTAGTGAAATGTGTTCTCGGATATACTGCACGGATATGTAGTTCATATAGTTCTTAAGATATCTGTCATTTATTTACACCATAAATACATATATATCACCGGATGAAAAGTTATTATCGCTTACGGCATAGGTGGGCAGCGCGTTTAAAAAATATTTTATATCGTATTTCCTGTGCGAGTCGTGTAATTATCGTCTTTATATTTGTATGCGTTAAGTGTAAGATATCGACCAATACATTTTGAGCACGCTTTAATTTTTAGAGATTGATATTACACTTAAAAGACGTATTGATATGTCTATGATGTTTGCATTACCTCCTAACCACTAATTACTTGCCAAAAAACGAGTCATAAAAAGAGCAATTAGCTAGCTTTTGTAGCGCCATGTTTACATACTAACTCTCACCTAGATGAGAGTTTGAGTGACTGCATTACAACCAGTTCTCGTAAAATAAAAATAGGTATATGCTACATATTGAAACCGTTCATTGTTTAAAAAAAAAATTGTCCAATTTTTTGACAGTAATTACAAAACGGTATAAGTAAATTAATCACTTACGCCTTTTTGTCTTGAAAAGTCAATATAAATAGCCCTCGAGGCAAATTCAGTGGGTAGCAAGTAACTAGTTCGATAATGCACTAGTAACTTAATTGATAATTTACGAGATCTTTTAAAGAGATTCGTTTGTTTGAGCGCGCTTGTAATAATCATGTTTGTTTAAAAGGGGCAGGTGGATCGATCGAAATGAGTCTTTGAAACAACAAAGGACTCGTCTGTAAATAAAGTTTCGAATCAATCAACTCCGCAGTGGGAATAAGCGGCTAGTGGATTTAGATCCAGGTAGCCGTCAGTCGCCTATTGCCTATTGCCTATTACATATGAGCAGACGCTATAAATTCTAGAATCAGTCGTCGGCAACTATTTAGACGCATGTCGGCAGGTGACCGAAACGATGTCACAAAAAAAAAAAAAACTTTAATAATCCATAAAACATAATAATGATAAGTCAGCTTCTGTACTACAGTGGTAAAACCTTTACCGAAGCGATCAAATGAGTCTGGCTTCATTCCCAGCAAGGTCAATATACAATTTAACTTTCAATTAAAATATTCGCCAACCTGGCTATTATTATCCAAAATGCCAAATATCTTTCATTAGTGTAGTAGGTACATTCAGAAAGTGGTTTATTAATTTGTAATTACTTGGTTCAACACCACATTAATTGGAAAAAAGATTTAAATAGTACTACGAATAATAAAAACATTTTTGAATTAATAAAAATATATCTGGAGTTACAGCAATGCGCCGAATATTTTGAAAATTGGCAAATCATACGAGATTAACTCGATGAGAATTTAAGCCTTGTACAAGATCACAAATCAATATATTCTATTGACCTTGTTGGAACTTGAACCAAGACCCACCTGATCGTTAGAGTAAAGCTCTTACCACTAGACCAAAGAGGACTAGAGGGTATTGTAAAATATTATTGACAGATATTTCAGTATCAATCCAATGTGCTTAATTTTTTTTCGTTTACTCACTATAGTTGTAAAGACGGTGTGATGCCGAGACAGCTATGAATTTTTTTAGTGATTATTTCGAACACATTATTGAATTACATTCAAATTAAATATCCAGTTATAAAGGAAACGTATATAAAGAAAAACAGTTTTTACGTAATTTTTGAAAGATAACGTGCAGTGATTTCATTATCAAAAGTTTTAATAAAACATTGAGTAAATAATATGAAAATATTCCACGAATTATTAAGCAACTTATGTTATTGTCTTGCCAGCGGCTCTGTTGCTGATAGTTTCCTTCCTCTGCGGTAGACCACACTAGAGCTCGAAACCACCTTTATCTATTAATTACGCAGCCCACCTAGAGAGTGACTTAACTAGCCGATATCCTGGTAATAAGGAATCGATAAACGCCGCCTAACCTCGAGGCATCTAAGCACATAATTATTAATACTGCGTTTTTTACTTTTTCGTTGGAAGTTCACGCAAAGTTCACTACGAACTAGCCGAAAATTACAGCACATATCATTTTATTTGATGGGAATTTACGTTGGATATTAGGAGACAATTTGTCACTTTACCTTTTTTTCGGGAGATTAAAATATAATATTAATGTAAAATAATTTCGTTCGAAGCAGGTTTGAAAGTGAGTTAATTATTTCATCATCAAAACGTTCCATATACACCCTTATACCAAAGAAAGCTAAGACAAATATTATATAGTGTATGGAGATTACCCATGGTTTTATTTTAACTTTCTCGCATGCATGCTTACGTTTGATAGGGTTAAATCACATGAAGTTAAATTTTCATGGCCACACATTTCTTTCAGCTTATAAGAAGCACAAACGCCAAATTTATTTTCAGTCAATTGGTCTGTTAAAACGCTCACTATGGCTAAAAATAGATCTATTTTAACAGTAGAAAATAGAAAATTATGTAAAATATGTGTAAGTTATCCCAAATACATCAAGAAATAAACTAAACTCGTCGAATTCCCACTAAAATAAATCGAAGAAAATGGAGAAGTTGAACAATATTTGATCTACGACTTTTCAAGCAAAATGGCCAGTCTTTATATACACCGCTAACACGCACACAAGCAAGCGCGTAGCCCCATAACTATGTGTAATTCATAAGGCTGATGATTAGTGCTGTGTATCGGCAGTTCAAAGCTGAAATTCGAAAGACTGAATATCGAGAGCTCTTTTCAAAAATATATTTCCTTGTACTTGACATTTTCATGATCTGTTGCCTAATTTCTCTACCTTTTTAAAGCATATATCCACAAGTGTTTCCTTCTAGTTTGGCTGGGAATAGAGATCTTGGACAAGTAAACATGTCCAGCGCGATCATCGAGTTTAAGAATGTTACACTTTATGTTATCATTTTTGAAGTACCAATTTGCCAATGGTACTTCCACTGGCAAGAGAACATTTTTCAACGATATTCTTTCGCATGTTGACATATTAAATGTCTTCAGAAAATTTAGATAACGTAAAAATTTCAAACTCATTACCATCTTATAACTTGATTTGTGTTACGTAAATATGGTTTCTTTCCAACAGGATTAATTGAAAAAGTGTATAGGACAATCCCACACTTGAAATTTCAAAACACTTTGGATTCGTTATGAAGCCGATTATGATTAATCAATTTATTTATGAACAGTCTCCGATAACGGTAATACATTATTTAAATAATTAATATTGCTTCGGCGTATCAGTCATTTATTTCGGTCAATGATCTAAGTATGCTTAATGATAGGTCATTGGTTTTGGCAATCTTTTCGATTTTATTCTTTTTTGTTTTAGATTAAATAGATTGATAACTTTTCAGCATATATTTATTGAATTTTAAAAAAATTGAAAATATCGAGCATTTATGAACACGACAAATACATGGGTAGATTTTGTACCTATGTATTTTATATCATACTTGACGAGTCAAAGTTTTATGGCTTTTTGTCTCGAAATAATACGTTAATTTAAGAACACAGAATAAAACAAATTAATAGTAGACGACAATAAAAATCGACGTGTTCGTAAATTCGAAACGTAGATGAGTCTTTCTCACGAGAATAACCATAATTTAAATCAGGGGTTTCCAACATTTTTCACCCGAGCTCTACACTGACTGTTTCACTAAATCCCAAGGGCCAAAACGTAGCTAGATCATAATACCAACATAGTGTAATTTTGAATTACGATTTTTGAAAAGGCATCATTATAAATCTTTCACTCACACAGTTTCATCAGTTGCATAAACTTGCTCGTGACTTTTTACCGCTTTCGGCACTACTTATCTACACGAAAAAATCGTCGTTCTTCTGGAAGAAAACACTAACTGAAAAATACTAGTTTTGAGTACCTAATTGGACTTTGAAGTTTTTCAAATGTTTGAAATGCTATACCTTTTTCATTTTGTGTGTTTGTACAAATCTGTTTTTAAGGAAAACCATAATTTATAAAAATAAGCGTGTTCTTCCATACGGTAGAGTTTGAAATAAAGAACATTTTGGTATAACTAACTCATTATGTCATTTTTTCGATTTAGTGTTTTCTTCCAGAACAGCGACGAAATATTGTCCAAAATGAAATAATATATAAATTAACTAATGAGTATTTGAAGTTACTGCTGATAATTTTCTCAACTGCAAACAATTGTCAGTGGAAAGTTAATATTTACACAAATCTCATTAATCATAATGTTTCATTTCATTATGTGAATTAACCATGTACAACACTTATTGTAAGTTTTTAGATTAAATCTTATATCTTTAATTACAGTTAAAATGTTCATCAGTTATTATGTTTCTTGATTGGTCGTTAAATAAAAACAGTTGATTATTATTATGTATGATTTACTTACATTGTAAATTTTACAATGTAATCAAAATAAACTATGGCGGGCCGTAGTTTGGAGACCCCTGATTTGAAAGGATGCATTATTGTGGTCACAGATGCTTCGGCGAACATCTGGGAAAAGTTATATTCTCATACGGAAAGGTTATTTTGCGAATAAAGAAAATGCAGGTAATTAAAAATATGTATTCTCTGGCGGGATCGATTGATATGTTTACGACGTAAATAATAATGTTGCAAATATATTGCAAATGTCAAGCAGATATAATCTCTACGGAGTATTTCAACTGTAGATATTTACAAGTAAATTCTTCCTTTTTTTCCATGTTCGCTCCCAATGTGGAGACCATATGTCTCCTAATAGAGGTATCTTAACTGAATTTTCCTATGAGAATTGCTTGTTACTCAGTTGCTCAAGCTCTCTTTTTTTTCGAAGAGAGTAGGGATAGAAGGATATGGTTAGGACAGGACTAGTGGTTAGCTAATCGCTCTCGCTACGCCCCGTGAGAATCGGCTGGGTGGAAGGGAATAGTTTTAGACATCACAAACACTCAGGCTACTAACAGAAATCAATAAATCAATTGAGAGATGAATTTATGAAACTTTTCGCACCAAGAATTGAACCCGAGATATCCGTCATCATAGCCAACGACGCAACCAACTGCGCCACAGACGTCGACTTCTCCTACGTCAGTCAAACTTTGATTTCAGAGGAGTGAGATGAAATAATTTGTAACACAAATGCACTTTTTTAAATGTTTGATACAATTTTTAACTCGCAAATTTTTTTACCATGTTTGCTTCCAATGTGGAGCACACGGATTCCTAATGGAGGTATCTCAACTGACGTTTTTCTAGGAGAATCGTTTTACTTAGTTCTTCAGCCTGTCTTTTTCGAAGAGAGGATAGAAGGATAGAAGGATAGGGTTTTGCTATGCCCTAATTTTAGGATTGGATGGGTGGTAGAGAATTCTGGACATAACAAACATTCATACCTACGAACAGAAATCCATAAATCGATTGAAAGAACCAATTTATGAAACTGTTGATTTGAACCGAGCCAACGTCGTTGACTACTGCACCACGGATTCGTAAATTTATTATATTTAAACAGTTGATTTGCATATGAAAGTATATTAATTGTTTTATATTCATTGTGATATTTCGACACATTTTTCTATCTCTTCCTTTTCAACTGTTATTTTATTGGTTTTATGGCCTCACATTTTCTACAATTATTCTTTTGTTTTAAATACCCTCCTTCTCATTTCAGTGTGACGTCATATTTGAAACGTTTGTCTAATTAAACTAATGCATTTTTTTTCTTATTTTGTGGTCTGGCCGGACCGGATCTCTCAGCCATTACCCTCCGCTCGGTAAGCAAAGTCGCCAACAATCACGCCACGGTGGTGTGGTCCAAAATTATATATATTATAGCCCAGCCTACAGAGCTGGCCGGTCATAAAAAAGATAGCTTTCTGAGATTCTTGGACCCGCAAGTTAGTTGATTTGAGGTTTTATTACATTTGTGACTGAGTTTATTGAACGGGGATAGCGTTGACTGGGTAAGCTTTGTCGTCTTATTTATGTCAAGTAATAAAATTATGAGTTCTTTTAACACTGATAAATGACCCTACTTAGTTTCAATCGGTGAATTGACGGATTTATGGATTTGTATTAAAAGATATGGATGTCTGTAATATTCGTTTTAAAAACCACCCTTTGTCTGATCTTAAAATGAGGCATAGAGGCAGCATTTAACTATCTATCCTATTTTTCTTATCATGTCCGCTCCCAATATGGAGCATATGGCCTTCTACTGGAGGTGTCTCAACAGAAGTTTCCTACTAGAACTACTTGTTATTCTTTTTTTTTTTAAATAAAACACAATTCATTTGTATTATACATTGATAACATCAGTTGATAATGCTCGTGATGAGGGAAACCGGTCCTGATTATTATAAATGTGTGGAAGTAGTACAAATGAATTGTGATTTATTTTTTTAAATATAATGTCTTTCCACCAAGAATTGACAGTTAACACCTTAAAATTACTTGTTATTCAGTTGCTCAATCTCTCTTTTTCGAAAAGAGTAAGGTTAGAAGTATGAGGTTTTATGAAATTGTCCTCGCCGGGATTTAAACCTGATACATCAGTAACCGTAGCCAGCCACGTAAGCCACTGCACCACGGAGCCGACATCTATCCTATAGTCTTTTGCTGTTTTAATTTCTCTATGTCACTGTCTCTCAAGAGAAAAATTTACATAATTGCACTATTTTGCGACAAGAGACCGTATTTTGATTAGTGGTAATTATTCGACAAATTGAAACCGTTGCATGTTTTATTTTGAACAGGATGAATGAATGTTTCTGATAATATCCCAGAGTTCTATAATACTCGAAAATAAAATCTGTAATAGGTTAGAAATCATCAATTAAAACATGTTGAAGTAATAATTAACATAACCATTATTACCACTAAAATTTTAACTAAATTACACAATTTATGGCAATTGAAAATTTCCTTGTGAACATAAAATGGTATATCAAAAAACATACATAAATCGTAATATATTATAATATATGAAATCCTATAAACCGTTTCACACGTCAAAAAATTAGCCTCACCCAATTGCATACTGTTCCCAACGATTTGAAAGTGTGTCAGTCAATATAAGTAAAATGCAGATTGTATTCATGTTTACAAGTTTGAAGTCGTATCCTTGTTATATAATACGGCGTGGTCACCATTTTAATGTGAGGTGTTTTCGGTGCTAATGAGCTATACACGGTGGACCCCCCTAAACCAAAGAGTGGCAAAATTCTGTCGACACTCGTAAAATAAAGGGGGGGACATTAATTTTCTTTTTAAGACCGAACGGGCAGTGGTTTACCGACGATATAATATTGAAAAAAGCATTGTTTATTACCCCGAATCGTTTTTATTGTAATATAAGAAACAGTATTATCTATTTTATTTTAATTAAAAACAATACTCAATATTTTAAATATTTTCTCTGAACGATAAAACGAGACACTCTAATTAAAATGTGCTGATATGGAACGTAGCAATTTATCAAAAAACGAAAACAAAAATGGACAATTTATCAAATTTATGATGTATTATATGTTATGAATACATTATTGTTATCAATAACTATCGATTTACTAGATAATAAACTGTTATATGAATACCGAAAATAATCATCATTTCACCGAATTGAATCTGTGGTGTAAAAATGTATTTCTGCCACAATTGCATCGAATTACTATGTGTTCAAAAAAATCTGACGTCTATTTTTTTATAATCGAAAGAATTTTAACCTGTAAAATAAAAAAAATGCGTGACTAAAGTGGAAACATATAACGCGAAATACCTCTAACGATTTCGATATATCGGTGTTTTGACCAATTGATGTAATATTCAAAATTTTAATTGTTCAAGACTGTTTTTATCGAAAACATTATATGGTGAGTTGCGTTATGACTCTTTGAAATGCACACCTGTGATTCTCTTGTTTGGAGATACGGAATTATAAGTAGGGAGTGTTGATATAGTAGTGGCTTACATCAAGTGGTTGGGTCAGAATTTTTAAACCTAAAACCAATGTAAAATGACGTTTACTTTCCAAAAAGTGGTCAATTTATTTGGCTGAGACCTGCTCAATCGTTTCTAAAATGAGATCCTATCATTAACTCATTTTCGTATTTTTTAAGAGTTTCATCAATTGGTCAAGACACTGTCGATATTTATTTCATTTGATTCCTGGAATATCAAACAAAAACACTTTCGACACCCTTTCATTTTAATGGTATTTCAGTATTTCTCATCGCCTTCTCACTTCGAAGGAAGTTACTTGACAATTTTATCACCGCGTTTTTGTTTTTATGTTTCTCTTACGATTTTTATTATTTTTATACTGTGGTAGTATGTATGCACTAACTTGTGCGCGTGTGTGGCGGGTATCTTAGCAATGAAATGGAGTATACTTTAAAGTTGTATTTACGTATATTTGGTGGGTGTATTGATTATATTGTTGTGTGAGTGTTTGTCTTATATTGAGAGTTTTACTACCAAGCGCTGTGGTCTTTACCTGTAGGCAGTCACCTGAGGTATTTTGTCTCACCTGTGTGAGGTATAAAAATTAGTGGGGATCGTCAAACGAGGATCGAGTGCTGACAGAAACAGATATAATTTTTGTTCATATATATTACATTCAAATTTCTATTTTGGCTTTTTGACGTTAATGCATAGCATTTTTTTCGTATTGCGTTCGAAAGACGTCAAACGGTTTTTATTAAATTGTCGTGAAAAATGCACTTCGTCAGTTTATGTTGTATAACGACTCTCTAACGTATTTCGTTTTCGTTTTTGGGTGCAGTTTCTACTGAATATTATACAATATTTAACTATTAGTGGTTTCCCAAACTATGTTCCACTGAACGGAATAAGGTGTTTCGCAAAAAATTGGAATGGTTTTATATATATGTTGCTGCAACTACAATAAATTCAAGCATGTTTGACTCTATATTCGTGTCATATACCTAACAAAATAAAAAAGGTGTTCCGCTAAAATATTAGAGTTTGCAAAGTGTCCCTCGCTAGAAAAGTTTCGAAAAGCCTGGTTTGACTAATTTAGATCATCAGTAGGCGTGTGATTAAAATCCCCGATTCCCAATTTAAGGAACAAAAAACAAAATAGGCTTTTCCTATACGAAGAGTAAGAATGAACGATTAGCGGTTATGGAATGAATTAAAATTAATTAAAAGTATTTTAATATAAACGAATTGATTTTAAATTTGCTTCGGAAAAGACTATTTAAGTTGATATAATAAGTAAATACGACTAATTAGAGAATAAATTAACACCAATAATTTACGTATTTGTCTGGAAACAGGTAAGGTTGGTCAGGTGGGCGTTTACCAAACACTTTTCATCTGCAAAATAAATCTTCACTAACTGAAGAAAAAACGAGATACAATATTTTAAGACATCGACTGAGGGTGCTTGATGGAATTTCAATATCAAATTTGGATTATTGAGATTTTGTACACTTAATAGAGCCCAGTTAAACTCCTTGCCAATCTTGAGTGAGCAGCTGAACCTTCCTAATTCTCCGCTATTATATCCGATACGTTGAAACACCTAACAGATGTCACTAAATGTGGAATGATTGTATATATTTACCCATTCGTCGAATTACATCCCGTCAAAACCCACAATACTATTATAATTGTAAAATCACTGGTATTTCTAAAAGAAGTTGAAAAGCGGCAATTCGCCACTCTGTTAATATGGTGTTTACAAAATAAGGATTAGGGAGATTCCCGAAATTTTAACTCAGGTATCAGTGTGGCTCTCAGACGTATAATATCTTACCTCGTAAATAATATTTGTCGCATTTGTATCTTCTATATAAACGTTAGACACTGTTTACTGTCTCTCAGTTCGAGTCCATCCGTGTGCTCGAATGCCTGAAGATGCCGAAAGGCGAAACCCGGGTCGTTAGTGACAAAATACATGGAAGTGTACAAAATCTCAATAATCCAAATTTGAGATACAATATTGTTTGTTTCTATCAATCAGGAGAGAGAAAAAAACAAATGAATGTCTCCCAATACCGAAAAAGTCAATATGTGTCAGATAATTTAATTAAATATGTGTTTCTCTTAATTAATTGATTACTATTTTTATTTATGATTACCACGGATTCCAATGGTTCCCAATCGCTGCAAGGCAGCAAGGTCAACGCAATAAATGAATGTTTTAACACGTTATCTTAACAATGTGCGGCCAGGTCCTTTGATCGGAGTTTGGTAGTGAAACACGACCCACCATTACCTCACGGGTGCTGCCACCATGTCATTTAGTACACTTACTTAAGTATAGTTTGGGAAGCTCTTAAATTTTATCTACCCATCTTAGAATGCCACTTATATCTTTGTTGTTCAAAAAACAAAATTTTTACATTTTTTGGGATATTTTTATTTCGAAAATTATTATTACTGGTTGGTAAAATTTTGACTGAAGTATTTTTAATTTCTACGTAGTAATGAAGATGCATGTCTTTGTCGATTAAATATTTGCTATTTGTAAAAAAACAAAAACTGGATTTTTTTGACCTTGCTCTTCAATAGAGATATAAAGTAAGTATTTTATTGGCTCTCAACCAGTCCTCGTAAATTCACTTGAATCTCTGACGAAGGAAATTGGTGAGATGTAGGTATATAATAACCATTTTGTATAGTATTGGTTGCTTTAGAATGGGGTTTTATCTCCTAGAATAATAATGTTATTCTCTCCTGTACAGCATTGTTGTGGGTAGTAATGTCAGACCATTTATATTAGTATTTTGATTGTGTAATGAATTATTTCTTTTTATAATTATTTATATAAAATCAAAGTTACATATCTAATATCTAAATTGTAACACATTCAAGGTGTCATTATTAGCCACAGAGCCTCATAATAAAAATTATTATAACTAGTAATAATGCAGTAATACTATGCATGTTATGTATTCAGTTGGAAACGAATAATTTCGACCTCTGAATATGTGTTAAACATAGTCGTTGGAGCGTACCCAAACATGGGATTGTAGATTCTTCACATGTGCACGGGAGGTAGAGTATAACGCTGTATTACTTTGCACTTTTTACTACACTGATACGATTTCTGTATAATACACAGAGCGTATCGGTGTATTAGTGTGTGTGGATCCCGTGGTCCTAAATCCTAGAGCTGGAGTGCAAAGTTATACGGCATATATTTAATTATTACCAATGGTTAGATATATAATGTTAGAATTGTTGGGAAGTATTTAAGTACCACGAATTATCGCCCTCATTGTTTTCTATTGCAATACTTAGTGCTTATCCATGTAAGCTGATAATATGACAAAACTAATCTGTTCCCCTATTATTGTCAAAATCTAAACTGCAGTTCCACATGAAAATAGTTACATCTGCCTTATAAAATATAGTAACGCATTCGGTCTTCTTGCATGGTCATCGGTAAAAATTCTGTAAAGTTAAAATTATTGAAATAACTTATAATAAACTTATAATAATCAATAACGACGGCATGTTTAAAGTGTTGATGCTTATTTTAATAATAATAATATCGTAGAAGTCAAGTTCTCCATATTCACAATGTTTTAATTGACTCACTCCTCAAAGTACATTTTTTGTCATCAGATCTATCTTAATTACTTACTGATTTTGTTGCAGAAAAAAATAATATTATCTATCTAATCCGTCCGTGGTGCAGTAGTCAACATAGTTGACTTCGGTTACGGATCTCACGGGTTCAAATCAACAGTTTCATAAATTGATTTTATGGATGTCGTATGTTCGTAATTGAGAGCGATCAGCTAACCACTAGTCCTGCCCTAGCCCTATTCTTCGATCCCTACTGTAACTGAGTAACAAGGAGTTCTCGTACAAAAATTTATGTTGGTATACTCTACTAGGTGTGCATATGCTCCACATTTGGAGCGAACATGGTAAAAAAATATGTAAAATAACATACGTTTATATTTTTTTCTAGCTTTATTACAAAATTTCGTTTCTAAGACTGAAATAAATATATTTTACTAAAATCTACGGTAGCATTGAGATGTGCAGCTTCCAAATGTAAATAAAAAGCCAATAAACCAGATAAATACCACTCCAGCGCGTCAAAATAAGTGGTATGAGTCCATTAAGACAGCTGTGCTCAAACTGTTTTATAAAAAATCCGTTAATTAAATTTTTATGATAAAACACCTACATTGCATCATAATTTATTATCAATGGATAAATAATTGATTGAATCCCGTGATGGACGCCATCGTACATTGCTTTTTTAATCGGTTTGTGTCCAAATGCATGGATGTATGTGGTGTTTTCCTACCACACCACAAACCACCTAATCTATATTATTAATGGATTAGCGATTAGCGTTAAGTTTGCGGAAAATCAAAAAAGTTTGTGGAAGATAAAAATGTAACATGTGTTTCGCCTCTTTAAGAAGCATCTTCAGACTAAAAATATCGGTAGGTTATTTATTTCAATGGTAAACAGTGATTCTAATTTTTGTTTAGTTGGGTAAGACACGAATATAACACTACAAATTAGTAAATAATTGATATTACTATATTGCTAATGCTTAGAGGTGAAAATAAATTGAATAGTGCTGAACCACTTGTCCTATTTAAAATGCTATATAATAATAATTGATAACTGTTTTTATTAATTTAAAAAAATCTAATTTATTATTCCTAAGATGAGATTGAAGAGAGAGCTACTTAGATATCTAATTAAGAGCCGTTTTCTAACTGCACCTTTATTTCTTCACTCTATCCGAAGAGAGAGTTGAGAGACTGAGTTGGTAGGCTCTATTAGCAGTGCATATACTATGTGGACGTGCATGATTAAATAAAATTGAAATAAATACATATTTGCGTAGAATATCTGGATAAACTTTCAAATATACATTATCACATATTTGAAGAAACTTTGGTTAGGCCCCAACCTCCCAGAGTCTAACTCACGGCCAACACTTTGGCGGTTGGACATGGCTAGCCTGTGGCCTGCGCTCTTATCAGCGGCGGCTTCCATTGTGCCCCCAACATTACTGATAACATGACACTCTAATATCCATTTAATATTATCTGAGGGCAGTAAAACGTGCAAGACGAGTAGCCGGTAGCCGATGTACAGGCCTTCGCTGACGACCCTAATGCAATCACCTCAGGTGGGTTTCCGTGAACAATATTGAATTTTAAATCAATCAGCGACAGTTTTTTAAGCACGCCTGTCCGAATTAAAATTGTGAAACAATTTATTTACTTTTTAATATTTGTTGAAAGCGGCGTTTCGATATATGGCCAGTACTTTTTTTTTAATAAAACACAATTTTATTGTATTAATTACACTATATTATGAAATGGCCAGGACCGGTTACTCTCATCGACGTTGAAGCCAGTCTTGATCATTTTATAAAATCGTGGTACATATAATAACAAAAAAGTATGTTTTTTTATAAATATAATGCCACAATGTAAATTCATTTGTTTTCACAATTTTTTTAATACTCTAGGGTACTCAAGGTTGCATCCACCACCACACGCTACAACTTCACACTCTTCTTACATGGTGTATTCCGCAGCGTAACAGCGCTATGCGTATAGTTCTGACGATGGCGTTAAGCCCGAAATAGCTATTGAGTACTTAATAAAAGTTTGTAGAACTAAATACTTTGATATTGTATCCTATTAAAACGCTATGCGTGTTTGAATTTTTGCCAGGAATGCCCGAAGAGAAAATCCTCAAGACTTGAATGCATGCACTCTAGTGTGCAGGAAGTTAAGTAATAAATAATAATACTATAAAAAAAGGGTTTATGTTCTTAGGAATTGCGTTCCAATCTCTCTCCATAGGACGTCGTGAGCTCTTTGAATGCCTAGTAATTTATCAAAGATACAACCAAGTCGGCATGACCGACTGGGCCGATCTGTCGTATCGTCTTGAGCAACTTTTTCCGTTCATTGACTATGTCTGGACATTCCCAAAGGAATGTTTTCGTTGCTTGAATTGGAATTTACTTGGTAGAACTCCATTAAAATAGGACAAAATATTAAAGTATTCAGTTATATAAAATTGTATAAGGTAGTTGACAGCTATTTCGGCTTAACGCCATACAGCATATAACGCCAATAGTTCCGACGATGGCGTTAAGACGAAATAGCTATCAACTACCTAATAAAATTTTGTGGAACTAAGCACTTTGATATTTTATCATATTGAATGTTTCCGTTAATGCGTTATAAAATTGTATCGTGAAATCAACGACTGTATATAACGGGTGGCGGTGGATCAACCATCTCGGATAAGGTTCCTGGACGCAACGTAGTATTCTTAGCTCCATTTAGTTCGAGGTGAATGCCGAACGAACAGAGCTGTTTGCTGTGATCCGTCCTCATACGGGACCAATAGGCCACGCTGATTTAATCTCGACCAAGGCCAACTTTGAGGCATTCGGAGAGCGGGATATTCTGGGTTCCTCTTTAGATTCAACGCGGAGTAAATTAAATTCTAGCGATACGGCGGATTCTCAGTATGCGGATACACAGGATAATTAATATCGCTTTAACTAATTGGCTGAGCAAGTCACATTTTCTTTTTTTTCCCAGTGTTTTCTTTTCTTAAGCACACTAGTGCGTGGTTAAAGGATCGGCCCCGTGTAGCTCTGCATCGGGCCAAGAACGAAGAGGAGGTGGTGCAACCAACTTGTAATACATTCAAAAATACTAAAAGGAAGAAGATGCGTTTGATGTTACAGTGCATACTCTTATTTTTCGACATGCACTAGTTTTCCGAGCTTATCTAAATCACTGGCCTAGCCTAATCTGTGTTTTGTATTTCAAATGGAGCTATTATGATGCCATGTACAAATCCATATCCCATGGTTGTCTAGTGTCTATTCTTTATCTCTTCGCGTTGAAAAGTGTCATAAATATTGTTTACACTGACAAATATTTATATCAAATGACCATTGTGATATTTTAAGTGCTCTCGCCTATCGAAAACTTTGAAGTTTTATCACTAGGCGACTAAAAGTATAAACTTCTTTATTTTTCTTACATAATTCATCAAAAAATGTCATAAGCCCATACAAATAGATGAGTTGTATAGTTGCGCTCAGAAAAATTGAGCTATAATGATTTGAAGATTGTATAACTTAAACTTTAATATAATATGAATGTCTTTGTAAGAATCTACCTTTTGTAAATAATTTATGGATTTCTATTCAAAGGCATGGATGTCTAAAATTTATTCTAAATCAGGACGTAGTTCCATTCACCATATGTCTTACGATTATCTTTCTATCCCTACACACTTTAAAAACGAGAGGTTGAGTAACAAACGGTTTTCGTAGAAAAACGTCCGTTGAGATAAGCTCAATAACGAGTCCATATACACTACACTTTGGATGTGAACATGTTAAACAAAACTTTGTAAATAAAATGTTTTTTAAACATTTCAGTTATGTCGGTTTCGTGGTGCGGTAGTTAGGTCGTTAACTTTATTTTACGGATCTCACGGGTTCAAATCGCAGTACGGATAGTCTCATAAATTGATTTCTCAATCAATTTACAGATTTAAATTCGTAGAGGTGGATTTTTGTGATGTCTAAAATTCTTTCCCACCTATTTAATCATAAAAACGTAGCGTATCGAGTGTCATAGGCTAAACACTAGTCCAGTCGTAGCACTGTCGATATATACTTACCTTCTTAGAGAAAGGGAGGTTGAGCGACTGAGTATCAAGCAGTTTTCGTAGAACAACTTCTGTTGAAATAAAAAGGTCAGAAAAGATCAACCAGACAAGAATACTCGAATATATTATTTATTATTTATCATATCCAATTAATTGAAGAGAACAATTGATCTTATATTGCTTTTCTTCTATTATGTACTTGGGTAAATTAGCATTTCATAATGCAACATTATTTCATAATACTACTGCATAATTCATCAAAAAAATAAAATGCATTATTTAAATTACTATACATATAAAAAACGTAGTCAGTCACACTTAAAGAATAGATTTTTTTTATTGATACGTGTCAATATGGGAATAACAAAATGAGTTATTTAACATAAAATAACGCATTTAAATATTTATTTTCTCACCGCATACCGATTCGCTAATTATGTTTTTGTGTTAATTGACTGGATATTCTATTGAACTTTTATGATCTGTCAGTTATATCAAAAATAATCGCTTCGTGTGACTCACAGCGTGCGAGATCATTATTTCTTTTATACCAGAAGAATGCCGAGGTTTTTTAATGCTAAGTTATAAAAATGTCATCTCCAAATATTTCTCCGGCCATTTTACTTCTGAGGTCTCATTAAAAAATGTTATATAAATTTTCTAGCAAAAAATTTGACAAGTCACTATGTTTTGGAACGTCGTTAAAATAAATAAAAATGTTTCTTTATTTTTTAACATTACCGCATTAAATAAAAAATGATATTTATGGTAATTATTTAAATAAATATGTTTGTAGAAAAATATCTCGTCAAAAGAAATATATATGGAAAAACTTATGTGTAACATTCATTTTCCATCTATTCTTATTTCTATCAGCCTGATAGTTTTTGATACAAAGGTTAAGTATTCTGTTTCATGATGAAATTTTATAATTTTTACGGTTGAGTTTCTGCAACCCTAATTATTGGCATAGCTATGCCCCGTCTTTAGGATTGGATGAGCCTGAGGGTATTTTAGACATCATAAACATCCATGCCTGCGTACAGAAATCCACAACTCGATTGAAAAGTTCATTTATGAAACTGTCCGCACTGGGACCTGCCTTTATCTATTACTACTCTCTCCGAAAAAAATAAGGCTGAGCAGCTGAGTAATAAGTAGTTATTGTAGAAAAAATCTGTTAAAACTATCAGCTCTGGCAAAAATTAGGTAAAACAACCCCTGTGTCCGACCCATTTTTGAAGAAATATCATTTTTCTTAAGCGTTTACTAAAAGTGTCACTAACGACCCGGGTTTCGCCTTTCGGCATCTTCAGGCATTCGAACACACGAATACGTAACAAAATAATTCAGTGTGCTTAAGTTTAAATTGTGTTCTATTCCAATTTTATAGTCGCCTGATACTTTTGTGTTGTTTTCAGTGTTATCGTACGTATAAAGTTTAATTTAAAAAATGTATTTTAATGTATTCGTGATTCTTTACTGAGTAAGAATCTATATGGCTTTTCCGAAGCTCTTTTCTGCTACCCTAATGCTTGAATTAATGTCTTCAACAGTGACTTGGCACTGTGTGTAAGAAGGCTGTGTTAAACTTTACAAGGGAAATCCCACTTAAATGTGGGTTGACAAAATCGAAAGTCAGAGGTTGAAAAGCTTCACAAGAATAGGAATTTCTAATCTTTTTAAAAATAGTGCCTCTCATTTTTCAATAATTGTAGGAAATGTTTCAGTAATTTTAATTAATTTTAAATATTTTTTGTGTTTTTTTGTGCTTTTCGTAATAAGTCATTCATTGGTTTGTAACCATTTTAAAACACCATCAGCTCCGGCCAAAATCAGGTAAAACAACCTCTGTGCCCGGCTCATTTTTGAAGAAACATCATTTTTCTTAAGCGTTTATTAATAGAGTTATAACTATGGAAATAGTTGATGAAATCAAATGAAAATTTTTGGAATTGTTTAAAACATTTTAATATTTAATGTGTGTGTGTTGTAAAATTACTATAAGCATTTCCCTTTTTGAAGAGAAACACGACAATGTTTACACATGTACCGAGTCTCACTCCTTTTTTTGTGCTTTGCACACACCTTGCATGTTCTTCAGGAATTATTTTTTTCTGTTGACGGTATTAGTATCAATATGTAGTTAAACATATCCCCCGACAACCTGTCTTGTAGATCTTGGAAAAATATAGCTCGGAGTGGACTCGGTGTCACCGCAATATCGTCTCCAGAATGGAGAATATTAAAGAACTAAAATTCAATTGAGATTTTTAGTCGATAAAATCAAAACCTATTTTGGCAATAACAAGTTTTGGAAAGTTTTAAGTCTTGACTATAATTAAAACCAAGATTCCGTTGTAATACGTATCGCTTGATGACTCAAATATGACTGTATTTGACAGGCTGGTCTATCACGTGAAAATACGGTTCCGGTACTCAAACGATGGCTGTTGTATCACGTGAAAACACAGCTCCGGGACTCAATATGTTAAGACAGAGTGAAATAATATAATATCTGGTTGTTGGTAATTCTGTCACAAATCGACTATTTTTGATTTGTTAATAAAGATTTATATCGGCACAAACACAGAATTCCTTTTAAAAGTTAATGAACAAATAAAAATTAATATTGCTACTCGATTTTTTTAGGCTGGTATGGGATATCACCCTGGGGTCTTGTGCAACTGACATTGTGCTGTAAATAAATATATCTACTACCTAACCGGTCCAGGACTTTATCGTTTTAAAAAAATCTCCTCTCACTGTATGGAGCATATGAGTCATTAATATCAATAATAGTTTTTGAATTTGGATTATTGAGATTTTGTACACTTCCATGTATTTTGTCACTAACGACCCGGGTTTCGCCTTTCGGCATCTTCAGGCATTCGAGCACACGAATGGACTCGAACTGCGAAACCCGGGTCGTTAGTGACAAAATACATGGAAGTGTACAAAATCTCAATAATCCAAATTTAATATTGAAATTCCATCAAGCACCCTCAGTCGATGTCTTAAATAGTTTTTGAAACAGAAAATTAGATTAGTCGTATAGTATCAAAAGTAGAACTATCCCGTATTTGTCTGCTGCCACACTATTCTACCGGTGTAAGGTTAGAAATCAAATTTTGGTATCAAAATCATGTACATGTGGTATAAAAACTTAAAAGAAAATGATGCTTGCTACCACAATCAAAACGATTAACAGCTTTGGAAACAGAATTGAACGGCTTGGTAAATCATACTTTCGACCAATCACAAAGTTACCTTAAGTGATGTCACAATAAGGCCGCTGATACAAAATTTAAAACATTAAAAAATTCAAAAACGCCAATAAAACGTTTTCGTGTTTATCTCCAAACTTCAAATAGTGGATAGTTCTATTTTGATACTATACGACTCAAGTATTGTTAACGTTAAATACAATTGTATATGCTTACTGTAAAAATGTAAAATGACAAAAATAACTATTTACAAAATATTATTGCAAAAAATACGTTAAAAATCATATTTTAAAATATACAAAGATCATCTTTGATATCGATTGGCATCTTGATGGATTATTTCGAACGAATGGGAACGTGGTATTGAAATACTGAATGTCTAATAAAGCTGTTCTTTAGTTTCCATACTGACGGACTGATTGTTGTTTGTTTGCATCGGAATTGTGTGTATTGTTTATATATACACTGCGGACGCTTAGGTCATGAGAAATTTCATACCTACAGTGTATGTGATAATAATAAAACGTCTACGTCTACGCCTACAGACCGTTCTGGGCTATTATATATAAGACGAAGCTAATATTATGGGAGCTGGCTGTAGTTCAGTTGCTAATCTTCCATTTTCAATGCTCTTGAAAAAAGTAGAACATAATTAGCTCGACCTGTTGTACTTATCGATACATGTAAACGTCCGTTCAGGGATTTGAGACCTGGATCGTAAGCAGAAGTAATGTAGCACTCTTTTTAATGACGTGGACCTTTATTATAATTTTTTGTGAAATTATAAATTTAACAATGAAAACACACGTATTGATGATCAGAACTCGTTTCTTTAATTGAGTGAGTATTTTAATCGAGCAGAAAGAAGGGTTGAAAAATTGTTACTCGATCAGCAAAGTTAGTCATAATCTTAAAATGTATGTCTTGAATATTTATTTTACATGATTTTCCAATATACATTTATTAGATCAAATATGTGCAATTTAAAAAGCTACGCAATAGGTTAATCTAGTGTGAAAATTCGATCAAGTATTTTTACGTGTCGTCGTTGGAAAGGCCTTATTGTACGGTGAGGCAGGGCCGTAACGAGTTAGGGGCAATAGACATAGGCCCCAGCGGAACCAGCGATGGGCGTATCCCCAACGCGAATTAGAGGGAGAGCCACCGCTAACGGCCGGGGGAAAGAGATGGGCTAGTGATTGATGATGCATCAAGAAGAGATGGGGTGACTATCGTCTCAATTTCTAAGCTTTTTAAACTATGTCTACTTTTTTAAAGATTACTTTTCCGTGATCAGTTACATATTTTAATATGCCTGTAACATATAACCAATACATAAACCTAGTCACATTTTAATCTGATTAAATATCAAATAAGAATCAAATTTCTGACGGTAAAGCAATGTCGAAATAGTTATCAACTGTAATTTATAATTCTCGCGAAACTAAATAATTTGCCTTTTTTATAATATTAAAATAGAGCAATACCAAGGCGGCGTCCGTGGCGCAGTTGGTAGCATCATGGGACTCGTGGGCTATGGCTACGGATGTCTTGGTCTTCCCGATGTGGACAGTTTTCATAAATTGATATTTCAATCGATTTATGGATTTCTCTTCGTAGTCTGAGTGTTTGCGATGTCTAAAACTCTCCCCTCACCCACCCATCCCATCCTCACGGGGGGTAGCGAGAGCAATTAGCTAGCCACTAATCCTGTCCTAGCCCTATCTTTATATCCCTACGGTTCTAATAGAAAAAATATTCTGTTAAGATACTTCCATTAGGAGATCATATGCTCCACATTGGGAGGGCACATGGAAACCAAGTTCAATATGCAGGCCAAATTAAGGTAGAAAATCACCCAGTCCAAGGTAAACAAAATGTATTCGAATAAATAAATATAATCTACCATTTAGTTGTTATAGTAAATAAGTTTTTTTTTAATTAAAAATAATTATTCTCTGACAAAATAACTGCGCATTTGATAATAGAAATTATTTTATTCTTCATTATAAATTTGACTTTTAAGACCAAAATGAAAAAAAAAAAAAACATCGTACATCAAAGCAAAGTGATAAACGAGGTATTAATACTATTCCTTGTTATGTCATATTAATTTTTAAACGAAATTTGATTCATCAGGCGTTTATTATTATTCAGTTTTAATTAATTTATAATATATTCCCGACCAGCGGTGATGTCATTATGTTATCAGAAAATCTATCGCCGGATAAAAATATTTCAATCTATAACTGATTCAATTAAAGCGTAATTTTATAGACTTCTGCAGAGTAAATGTCAAATGAAATAATAAAAACATGCCATTTGAAAAGCTTTCGTATATGATTAAAAATCTTTTTAATGCTGCGTGAAAGCACTGTTCAATTAGAGCCTTTGAGAAGCACGGTTCAAGCTCTAGGGGTGAGACAAGAGAGGGGTTGCTCGGATAAGTTTGTTAGTGAGGAAATTTATTTCTGATCTTACAAGACCACGACTTAATCAAATTGAGTCCGGCGCTTATAGCAAAATGGGAGCTTTAAGCTTAGAGTAAGTACTATAACTATTATTTATTGAATGTTAAATACGTTTTGGATTAATTTGAGTTTGAGAGCAGGCGAAAGAATGCACATAAAATGTTGTATAATTAATTAAATATTTAAGTGTATTCCAGGGGACAATAAATTTTAATGTATCTTAGAAGAAAAATTAGAATTTTTATACTGTTTAGATATGAGGTACTTCTTTGTTCACGTCTATTTCCATTATTGCGCGTTTGATTATCTTATGAAAGATTGTAATTGACGACATTGTTGGAGAATATTGGTTTGAAAATAACTCTTTCAGAGAGTGTTTTGTTATAAAAATGATGTTAGAAGAAATTAAAAAATAAATAAAGGCAAATTTGGATTATTGAGATTTTGTACACTTCCATGTATTTTGTCAATAACGACCCGGGTTTCGCCTTTGGGCATCTTCAGGCATTCGAGCACACGAATGGACTCGAACTGACATCTCAATAATCCAAATTTGATATTGAAATTCCATCAAGCACCCTCAGTCGGTGTCTTAAATTATAAATAAAGACCTTAATCGAAAATAATATGATGATTTTAAACGTGATTGAAAAATAGAAACGCAAAGAAATTTCGTTACTACACAGTGTGAAAATTAAAAACATCCCATTAAATGAATTTTATCAATACCCGTTGATGCACAGCTTTTATAAATGGGTAGATAGATTTGTTACAATTAATTTGGCCCGTTTAGTTTTAATCAGTTAACCGTTCTAAACTCATCGCCCAAACATAATTTCGCTCCAGGATATAAAGTAACCCTGGCGTAAAATTAATTCGAGGGATGACATAGAAGTCATCCAAGCTTCACAACCACCCCCATTACTGTGGCACGGTAAACCACCCCTATCAGAATGCCAAAGTCGTAAAACAAAACGAAAAAGCTAGCCAGAATTATCACTTTTTACGTAATGATATCGTGATGTAAAGTAAAATAAGTGTTTCATTACATTAGTTTTCAATAGATACGAAAATAATTGACACAGTATAAATCAATTTATTTAGATACAGGCAATACTGATGTTAAAAAATGAATTGTTAACCTGACGTGGAGAATGATTGAATTGGAAGAACTGCAATATTAGTGGGAAAATATTTTTTGTTTAGTTCTACAGTGATCTTTGTAGAAAAAAAAAATATATTGTTTTTATAATTTAATCAATTAATGTTAACTTATTATCTAGCCAATCACCGTAGTGGAGTGATGACGCACTAAGACCTCCACCTTTGTCAGTTTAAATCATTGAAAGAGCCCTTTCATTTTAAATTGATTTGTCAAACGATTAATGGATTTGTACGAAACGCATGGCTATCTGTGATGTCTTGTGCAAGATTCTGAAGAAAGATTTTTTAAAGTAATTTAGTTTTCAAAACTACATATTATTATATAATATAAAGTATATTTTTTCACCAGTTTCTTAGCCTTTCAATAAAAGAATAATGAAAGAAACATGAAATTGGCCAAGGAGCAGTACTTAACTTGTTGGTCTCTCCACGTCTCGTTTTTAGGATCAGATATGAGCTGGGTCAGATGGGTGGGATTTACAGACATATGTAAAAGTTAGTTCGTGAAAGTTTCGGTTCTAGAAGTCGAACCAGTGTCCGTGTAGCTGTGTGAATGAAAGCCAAACAGCGTTGACTTATATATTGTAGAACGAAGGTGCTGAATTATTTATATGATTTTGATTCATTTGAGAATCAAAATTCTTTACATATTTTGATACCGTAACGTGCATTGTTGATCGAACTTCATCAATTTATCCGTGTCGCATTGTTATGAATTTTCTTTGTTTAGTTTAGTGTAACGGGATGTATCGAGTTAACCGTTGTTCTTTTTGTTAGTAAATAGTTATGGTATTATTTTCGTGACGATATTTCGCACGACATCACGCCAATTGACGCTATTCTCTATGGTTGCTTTGTCAAAAGGGAAACCTGTGACAAGATAATATGTGTGCCCGCTCTTTTTCCGAAAAAGTTTTTCTTACTTTATTGGTGACAACTTATAAAAGAAGCGGTCCTCAATGTATCTAGCAGATGTCCCCTTTCGGAAAATGCCTTATAATCATTATAATTGTGATAAATGTAGGCTGCTTTTGTTAATAAATTATAAAACTCAATCAATACACAAACTGTTTCGTGAAAACGCTGGATGAGTTTCGTTATAAATCTTTAAAATGCACTCATGTAAATTTTCATGTTTACAGATACGAGATTATACGTAGAGAATGTCGATGTAATGGTCGCTTACATGAAGTGAATGGGTCAGAATTTTTATACCTAAAACCAATGTAAAATGATGTTTTTCGTCCAAAAAGTGGTCAATTTATTTTTATAATTTACATCATTTGGTCAAGACCTGCTCTGTCGTCTCTAAAATGAGATCCAATCATTAAATTACTTTCAACAGCAATTGGATTTATTCATCATTTTGTTAATTTATCTAATTTGTAAGTATATATCGTCGATGTTCTGGAAGAAAACACTAAATCGGAAAAATGACATATTGAGTTAACTATACCAAAATGTTCGTTATTTAAAACTCTACCGTGTGACAGAACACACTTATTTTTATAAAGTATACTTTCACTTAAAAACAGTTTTGTACAAACAAATAAAATGAAAAACGTATGACATTTCAAGCATTTGGCAAACTTTAAAGTCCAATTACTCAAAACTAATATTTTCCAGTTGGTGTCTTCTTTCAGAACAACAACGATATACACATCGGAATAAGTTGCAATTAACGAATAAAGTAACCAGTTATGTTTTAAGTTGCAGTAGTTATGATAATAACATCTAATTGGCTGACCAATCCGGGCATTCGATGCGACTATTTCGATGATTACCCGACCCACAGATTGTCAATCTATACATAAATATACACCCACATACAGTGTCGTGCGAAAGTCACGCAACGCTCACGTTTCGTATTTTACACGCGTGCTAGCTAAATTTTCTTTTCTTTCTTCCGCTGTTATTTATTTCTTTTGCTACACCTCTGTGTTCTACGAGCGTTATGATAAATGTATATTATAAGGCAATATAGGCCTATAAAGTAATATATTTCAGGAGAGAAAACGTGTCAAACGTCTTGCTTGTTTGTTGAGCAAATATTATCAATGGTGATTTTTTTGTATTTTTATGAATAGTAAACACAAAACAAAATAGTGAGGTAAAAATGTATTTACTTCCGGTTTTACATAACAAATATTCTTTAACTAACTATAATTGATACATATTTACGAATAGCCTCCGCTCCCAATTCGTTTCAAAAAGAATTGAATATTTAGATTTTATCAATTCATAATTTTAGAAGTAATTAGCATGTTGTCCAACAAAAAAACTACAAGAATTTCGTTGTGCCATCATAAATATGGATATTTTCTATTTTAAATATTTTTTTTATTTTTTGATAACAAATTATTATTTATCTGTTTCTTTACCATGTCCGCTTCCAATGTCTAGCATATAGCCTCCTACTGGAGGTATCTCAACAGAAGTTTTCTAAGGAAGTTGCTTGCTACTCTGTTGTTCAACTAAGCTTCTCTTTTTTCTAAGAGAGTAGGGATGGAAGAGTAGGGCTTGGACAGGACTAGTGGTTGGCTGATCGCTTTTGCTACGCTCCATTTTTGAGGATCAGATGGGTGGGAGGGAGTATTTTTAGACATATTTTAGACTACGAATAGAAATCTATAAATCGATTGAAAGATCGATTTATGAAACTGTCCGCGCCGGGACATTAACCCGAGACACAGCAAACGTCGTTATCAACTGCGCCACAGAACTGACAAATATTCAACAAAAGAAGGTCTATTTGAGAGACTTAGTAGTAACAAATTATTTCGTATTGATTGTATATTATGAAAACGATAGGTTAGGTTAGATTCAACAATTTGAGTATTATTGGATTAGTGACGTATACAGTGTTACTACACGCCCACGGCTACAGCTAATAAATGTGTATACATCAATTTTTTTCCCTCAATTTTAAACAAACCTTAAAAACCGCATAAATCACATCTTTTCTACATAATTATTTTCATTACTTTTTTTATTACTCTTAATTTAAGTTTTAACGCATATTAATAAGTAGTGAATTAAGCGACATTTAGTGTTGTATTCCATAATTATAAACAACCAAATAAATCATTGCCTTTCTACGTATTTTCACTGATTTTCTATAACTGTTAATTTATGTGTCAGATAGATACTAAATTAACCGATGCTCATCGTTTTCCTCCTATATTTTTTTACTAGCCACATTACAGTTTTTGAGATATTTTAGATACAAGTGATTATTTCTTTTAACGATCTCAATAAACATCGCCGATTACACATCTTTCCATCGCAAGTCTTCAGCAGACGCAGAATAATCACCTTTTAATACGTATAGATTAGCATTTCTTACAAATTTACCTGGCTCAATTAACATTCCCTATTTACATATAGAAACACAACGCAATTAATACATTATAAATTAGGGGTACCGAGCAGGAAGGGGCACGGAAAGGCTACTAAAATTCAAATATGGCTACTGTAGCGTCAAATTAACAGTGTTACACCTGCAATCAACGAAAAAATAGACAAGGGGCCAACTATTTCTTTGTATTATGTTAATAAATGCATACTTTATATAGCTTTGTTTTAAGCACGATAAAGTCGATTTGTTTTATGTACAAGGTATCAGAAATTTTATAAAATTTGGAGATTTATAAATGAATTTTTCGACGATTTTGATAAAGAAGAAATATCAAATTGTATATGATGTTTCGGTTTACATTGCTTTAAAGAAAAAAAAACATTAATTAATTACAATAAACCTAGTCGAAGATATTGACTTTTAAATGGATATACATATATATAAATAATAGTATTAATGTGTTCTTAAATTCAAAAATGGTGGTTTTTCAATTATGTTCGATCGACCAGTTAACCTTTCCTAGCCTTTTTTGTAATCCTTCTATCCCTACTCTGTTCGAAAAAATTGAGGTTGAGCAACTGAGTAACAAGCAGTTTTCATAGAAAAATTTTCATGAGATACCTCCATTAGAAGACCGTATGCTCCACGTTGGCAGCGGACATGGCAAAAAGCATCCATATATACTATCCTTGTCATTATGAAAAGATATATCTTTATAAACTTACTCAAAATATAAACTTAAATTCTTTTTTTTTTTTTTCCATGTCCGCTCCCAATGTGGAGCATATGGTCTCCTAATGGATTTATCTTAACAGGATTTTTCTACGAAAACTGCTTGTTACTCAGTTGCTCAACCTCTCTTTTTTCAAAGAGAGTAGGGATAGAAGGATAGGGCTATGAGAGAACTAGTGGTTAGCTAATCGCTCTCGCTACGCCCCGTGAGGATGGGATGGGTGGGAGAGAGGACTCAGACTACGAACAGAAATCCATAAATCGATTGAATGATCAATCTATGAAAACCGTCCGCACCGGGAATCGAACCCGAGTCATCCGTAACCGTAGCCAGCGACGCTACCAACTGCGCCACGGACGCCGACTTAAATTACTTAGGTTCAAATACGCAATTTGCAGTTGATAAGTTTTTGAATTTAGAATTATTTTGAGATATCACCAAGAACAATTTTGCATTATTATTTAATGAAACCTTCACTTATTAGCCTTTTAATACAATATGGTATAGAAGAATTTCAAGCAGCATTTATGTTAACCTTTATCAGTTAGAAAGTAGAAACAGAGTTTTCAATAAATTTACTTGCCATGAAAAAGCACAAAGAAGCTTTTCATTCTGCGCTGCTATCAGGTCGTACGTCTTCCAACTGTTAACTTTACGCCAGTCTTTTTACGCCTATGAAAAATTACTGTTTGCTTTAGTTTTTTTTTGTGGGGTGGGAAAATGTAGTGTGCTATATAGGGGTCGATTTTTGAATTTTTCCCCTGCTTATGCAACAATGTGATATTTTCGTTTAGATGTATGTTTAATGGTTTTATTTCGGTGTTTTGAATAGCGATGTTTTTTGATTCACCTCTTAAATACAATTACCAAGATCAAACTAAGAACTAAGAACTGTTAGTTGACCACTCAATGAATATGGGAATTGAACCAGGACCCACAGAGGCCGACGAATAATGTACTGATGGATCATAATTTAAAAGCACAGATTATAGGTAATTCGCTCAACCAAGGGAGAAGAGATCTAACAATTTTTTATGCTGGTTAAATAATTTGTGGCATATAATGGCGGCGTCAGTTTATGACCGCGTCGCTGTGTTTAAGCGCCAGTCGCAGTGAACAAGTTAACACGGCCCGTCCTTTGGCAGGGGGAAGCGAGTGATAAACAACATTATGGAAGAAATCCGTGAAAGAAAAAAAAAAGAAACGTGAAAAATAACACGAGGAAAATGGCGGCGGGGAATCACAGACAAGAATGATGGCGCTAGAATTTACTAAATGGGCGAGATTTATTGCCTCCGATGCTATTTGGCGCCATAACTTCAATATAAAACGAAAAAATACAACCATAAGAAAACACACAATACATTTACACGTATAGAATAAAAAATATGTAATTTATCGACCTGTTTATATATTATGCGCACTTTCGTCGCTTAAATTGTGTGCTTTTTTGTCACTTATGATCCGAGTTATGTCTTTCGACAATCGAAACCCCCTACGTATAATCACGTAAGTGTCAAATATGTGATTATAATGTATTTTTAATTTTTGTTGCTTACCCACTCAGTTCTATGGTTAGGCATCAAACAGCAAGAGAAATTAGATTAAAAATGTTAACATTGTTCCATTTTCGAAGAATATGAATATGCATAAAGTCGTTACGTTCCAATTGCGTTATGAAGCTTTGAAATGCTCTCCTGTAAAATCTCATGTTTGCAGACATAGTATTATACGTAGGGAGTGTCAAGTCATCATCTGTCAATACAGTAAACGGATAAACTCAGCTTAAGTCAATGCCTGAAGATACCAAAAGGCGAAATCTGGTTGGTAAGCTATACAACATCTGGAATAGCAAAAAAAAGTACGATTCAAATGAAGCGTACTCAGTAGATATTATAAATTAAATTTTATACAGATTTTTAAATATGTTGACGGATTATAAATTACATCTATATATTTTAGTTATGTCTTCTAATAAAGATGAGTGGCAAATTTTTTTCTATTCTAGACAAATTGTATTTGATAATCAACTAAAAAACCAATATTCCGTTACCATCAATTTGTGTAAGTTTGCCCATCGGTCTAAGATTGGCCCACTACATGGAAAAAGATGCTGTTATAATACCATGATAATACTAACGCCATATGAATATTTTTTAGTTAAGCAAAGGTATTGAGTAACCCTTGGTGGTAAAAATATGAATTAATGTGCAAAATGATTTGTTTTATTGTCGAATTTGTAAGCTGTCAGCTTGGAATGATAAAGCACAATTAAAAAAAAATTCTTGAAATAAATTGGATTAGCCATATTTTTAATTGTAAACCTAATACCGTATATTTTCCCCATCTCAATTATGTACAGAATATATGAAAGCATAAAGAAAAGTTAGCACTGAATTGTGATTATTTGTATCGTGGGCCAAAATTACCCGATTTGGATGAGAATTTTGTCTATCTTGTTTTATCTATATTTATATATCAATTATAAAAATAAATCTAATTATGTTGATTAAATTTCATATTAAGACATTAGTTCATTTCTATGTAGAACAATACTACACATAAATGAAATGACGAACCATAAAAATTCAAAAACCCTCCGAACTGGCTCAAAGTTACCCAGTTTGACTGTACGAAAATCTTTTGTCGCATCAGATCGTAAAAAAAAGCAAATGTCTTTATAAAGAGGTATAGAAAATTTAATATTGTTTATTGTTGATAGTTAATGGAAAGACATTATAAAACTAACATTCTGCGTGATAGATGTATCGCACACATTCCATTCGCTAACCGTTGGAAAATGAACACTAACTCAGCGAAAGCTCGTGGAAAATGTACGTTTCATAGTTATTTAAACATACAATATAACAAAATAAATTTTTGTTTATTAAATAACATGACGTTTATTGTTTGACTAAAATAATGATTCAATATCATTGAAATGAAACGTAATCCGAATACAAAGTTTGAGCTGGGTTTATTGTTAAGTATTTATGAATATGTAATTATATAGATATATTTTTAGACGGCTCCATTGTGTAACGGTTGACGTCGTTATCTACGGTCCAAGTCCCGATGCAGACAGTTTAATGAACTGATTTTTCAATCGATTTACGGATTTTGTTCGTAGGCATGAATGTTTGTGACATCTAGAATTCCCTCTCACTCATCCGATCCTAAGAAGTCGGCGTAGCGAGAGCGATTAGCTAACGACAAGTCCTGCCTTCTATCTCTACTCTCTTCCAGAAAAATAGGTTGAGCAACTGAGAAAACTTCTGTTTAGATACATCCATTAAGAAGCCATATGCTCCACATTGGGAGTGGACATATAAGAAAAAATATTTGCTTAACTGAATCATATAGTATTTGAGTACCTTAGTATCAAAGTCGGACAAACGCCATATCCCACGAAAGTCATGTTTTTATTGTTTGTGGTAGTGCAAGTGTTGATCTTTTCAAAAACTCATTAAAAATATCAGAATCCAACGGTTTCATATGGATTTTTGAGTTTAAAAAGCGGACACGGCATCCATTTTTGCGAAATTAGTGGAAATATGTCCACTGATTTCTATCCACACATTGACCAATCACAGAGCTAGAATTTACTTTTAAGTGTCATGGCTGGCAGGCTTGATGCTGTGTGGAATATGTATGAAATGAAAAATCATCTCTGCTGTACATTTTCATAGATGGTTTCTGTCCTACTTTGATACCAATGTACTCATTTATATCTTATCAAATCAAATGCCTTATTTAAATAATTGCTGTTTTTTATTAAATATTCACAAATATTTTCATAGTTTTACAAAATAAAGGCTTCAGAAAAACCCTTTTTCTGTTTATATTTTTTTTTGTGTAATAAATAATAATCTTGATCAATTTTCACTACATTAACAGCTTTGATCAGATAAAGTGGAAAGAAAAATAATATGACCAATACAAAATCACGTAGGGTGTTTATTCTCATAATGGCTCTGATATTATAATCATGAATGAAGTGCGCACGTTTTTTCGACTGCGCCCCGTTATTAACTCTCCGCCGGCCCCCTGCCCCGGTCCAGCCCTGGCCAGCGACAATTCTCACGCGATCCGCGTCAATATCGTGATCAGGACCATAAAATAACGCCGTATCGAATGCGGGATTGGCCATTTTGTGCTTTGCAGCCCATCTACCCACCGACTATAATTGAATATTATTTAATTGAAAGTAAACAGAAAATGGGAGCTAAGTTATTATTAAGCAGATGTTGAGAAGGCAGTATTTTTTTGCTTCATTATTGATGAAAATATTTTAATATAGAAATTACCAGATGGTAGTGCAAACTGTGAATATACATTCAATACGCTTATTAAACTTGATACGCACGATGCGTAAAAAAAATTATATTGTATTTGCTGTGCTGTGCGTTACAAATAGACAGAAAGATAGATGAAGTTAAATACTTATCGACTGTGGAAAGGAAAAAGGTCGTAACACACACATAATTTTTTTTCCCATGTCCGCTCTCAATGTGGAGCATATGGTCTCCTAATGGAGGTATCTTGACAGAATTTTTTCTACGAGAACTGCTTGTCACTCAGTTGCTCAACCTCTCTTTTCTTTTTCGAAGAGAGTAGGGATAGAAGGATAGGGCTATTGACAGGACTAGTGGTTAGCTAATCGCTCTCGTTATGCCCCGTGAGGATGGGATTGGTGGGAGGGAGGACTCAGACTACGAACAGAAATTCATAAATCGATTGAAAGATCAATCTATGAAAACCGTCCGCACCGGGAATTGAACCCGAGACATCCGTAACCGTAGCCAGCGACGAAACCAACTGCGCCACGAACGCCGACGAAAAATGATTACCGAAAAAAATATGTTAAAAAGACCGCGGGATTCGTCCTTTTGACTTTCTACAGTCGATATATCATATATATATATCATGGGCGCGTGGTGGACTTAATACTATTTCTATCGCACAACCTAATTTGGGTATGAGCAAGAAGGATACAAGAGCATGCGCCGCATGCCCTTGCATTTCGCTTGCACCTTCACTTTTCATATGATTGAGCGAGAAAGAGATAAAGCCACCGCACGCGCCTGATATATAATATAACACGTTTTGTGTGAGTTATACACAATATTTTTTGGTGTGAGTTCCGTCCTTTTCCCTTTCCACAGTCGAATTATAATATAATAATTGAATTTCTGTATTATCGTCAGAAAATGTCACCACCTTAATTCTTTGACGACAGGAAGATTAATGCTTATAAAAACACTTGCGATGTACGTAGGTGTATTCTCTTTCATTTGCACCCTTTTTTTACTCAATTGGGAGTGTCTTAGGAGCAACTGCTCAAGACCCGTTGGTGTTCACTGAAGTGTGCAGAAAATCAATCTGTCCGGATAGACGAAAAGCTTCTACGAGTTGAGGTCTACTCTTCCTTCGCATGAAACCATAAATTTTTGAAAGGCTTGGTAATTTGCTTTATTCGCCACCAAGTCATTCTACTTACGCTCTTCCCTTTCTTCATGCATTAAATGACACTCCTATAACAACCTCACGGTATTCCCAAGACTATCTGTCCCACGCCACCCTTTTCACATATATTTATTTAAAAAAAATGATAAAAAATTTGAATTTAAGTAGTCAAAAGTTAAATAAAGTACCACCATCCTATAGAGTAAATCTGATATAAAGATTAATCGATAATGATATTGACTCTCGAATCGTAAAGAATGTTAATTAAATTTTATCGTTGAATACATATTTTTTTTAAATAAATATTTTTCTGTTTGTTTACGCTTTGCGTTGGAGTAAATAATGTTTTGACGTTTCTTAATCAAACTCGTACAAATTGACGTGTCAAAACACCATGCTGTTCACGCAGAAATGCCACCATATCAGAAATAATTAAAACGGCGTGGCTAGTAACGTATAAAACGCACCCCTAATTTACTTTCACTCCTCCAACACCCCCGCTGATAAGAGCTACCGAGGGCAGTCGATGTGAGGCCAACATTTTGTCGCCGGGAAAATTATAAATTATATAAAGCTTCAACTACAAAACAGATGTAAGTTTTATATATATTATATTATATTCTAGTAATTTTCAATAACTGTAATCATCTGTATTATTTAGAAACAATATATTAAATGTTTTTATTTGCATATTGAAAATTATTATTCCTTCTGTGTGGATATTTATTATACATAGTAAGATGTGTCCTTTGTTAATTCAATGATTATTCTCGATCTTTTGTTTTGCCGTTTGATTTTACAGCATGTTTTAGTTGAATTTATTACGCAGTCTAGGATCGCTGGTCCACTACATATGCCTTTACGGCGTGGAGAAATGGACTCTAAAAGCGAAAGCCAAAAAACGACTACACGCATTTTAAATGTGGTACTGGAGAAAGATGCTTCGTATACCATGGACGGACAAGCGCACAAACGCCTATATCCTGAAAAAATTTCAAATATAGGATAGACGTCTACTCGGTTTTTTTAACCACATCGCCCGCAAGCCTATTAACATTTTCCAGAAGTTTGTCGCCACAAGAAAGGTCGAGGGCAAAAGGGCACCAAAGTGAAGAACGCCACAGGCCTCTCCTTACCGATGGCTCTCAGAGCAGTGGAGTGCAGGAGCGACTAGCGAAGGATCGTCAAAGAAAATGGAGTTGTAGCGGTAGGCGGAGGTGAGGAATACGACTAAGCATCATCTGTAGTCTGACTGTAAGAGCTCCACTTTGCGAGCAGAAGATGCCACGTTAAATTTCTTTCTATTTCATTTTTTGTATTTATTGACATTTTATATATAGCGTCTATCCAATGATTTGATTTCAATTAAATGTGTAAATTTATTTTATCTTCAATTGACAAAAACATAATACAAATGGAAATTGCTCTTCTTATAAACATTTAATATTATAATTTAAATAAAATATTGTATTGAACCAAATTCTACGCTTATTTCAAAACTTGAGCATAGAAATTTTAAAATGTTTTTAATAATTAAGGCTACTTCTTTAAAAATCTTCAGCACATTATTTGGCTAATGGCTGACAAATAATAGCTAATTTTCAACATTATAATATTTCATTTTTATTGACGATTTTACGCACACGAACTGTTTGTATATGAATACCTCTCCACTCCTCTGACACCCTCGGTGATAAGAGGCATGGTGCTTTTTGATAAGCTGCTGCCACGCAAGAGGGCGTGGTTTAAAAAATCAAGCCATCGTTATAATTATCATAGATGGGTACTTACTTATTTTTGAAACGTGTTAATCAGGAATTGTTATTAAATGAATTTTCAACACGGTAACAATTTCGCTTTTCAATTGTCACTATCTCATATAAGCTTCAATATTGCACGCGAGTGCAATATTCAACATTAAAGTTGAAAGATTTTTTATTTTACTATCCTTTAACATGTAAGCATTTGGTTTTTTTTAATTAGTTTTCGATATGAGCTTCAATTTGGTGCCTGAAACCAATGTCTTTATCCAATTTATCAATTTTTTATTTTGCTTTTTATAAACAATCGATATTTAGTATACGGCAGGAAATATTAGAAGTTAATATTGTAGCTAAAATATCGAAAGAATATCCAATTGATGTAATCCTGAAAACTGGTGCTGTTGAGTATCGTTATGAATCTTCAAAATGCACTCCTGTAAATTATTATTTTTGTAGATACGGAATTATACGTAGGGAGTGTCGATATAATAGTGGCTTACATCTAGTGGATGGGTCAGAATTGTTGATTCTAAAACCAATGTTAAATGATGTTTCCCTTCTAAAAAGTGGTCAATTTATTTTTCTAATTTACATCATTTGGCCGAGATCTGCTCTGTCGTCTTTAAAATGAGATGCAATCATTAAACTCATTTTCGTACTATTTGTGGGTTTGATCAATTGGTCAAAACGCCTTCTATATATAACATTATTTTTTAAGTAGTTTTCTAATATCACTCTTAGATACTTTTGATTTGTGTAAATGTGAAAACTGTACATGTTTGTTTGTATAAAGATTTTAATAAATTAAATAACATCTTGAATTGCAGTGAAACCAAAATGGCCCATAATAATAATATATTACGTAAGACATGAATTTCTTGTGGGTAGCGTCGACTAACTCTGTGGGTTAGTTAGTACCGTATGCCGGTGTCGCGTGGCTTAGACCTATAAAGAACCCCAAAATCCGGATGGGCAGGCTGGTCGGGGGTGAATTCCACCCCGAGAAGGTTTTTCAACTATGCAAGTACGCTATGCCACTGCCGAAATATAATTAAGAAAATACACCTGCAACGAAGGGATTCTTTTTCGTGGTTTATAAAGGGATGTTTGGAATGGCCAATTCAATAAAAGTGTATAATATACCCTTGAGAAACATCTAACCGCAGTAATAATATTACAATTAATTAATTAAAAATTCTGCTAAAAGCAAAAAACGTGAATTGTATAAAATTCTTTCCAATGAACTGTATAAAATTTATTTCACATTTTTATTGATTATATCGATTCGTAATGATAATCTTAAACTTACCAATAAAAAATACTGTATACATTTAATTAATCAGAATGTTTCGGAATCGATTGAATTGAATTGAACTTTTTAGTTATGGTGATACAGTAGCTTTGCTTGTATATACCATAAGCATTTGCAAACATTAATATTTTTCATAAATTTATTTTATTCAAATCTATACATGAAGATGCCGAAAGGCGAAACCGGGGTCGTTAGTGACAAAATCTATGGAAATGTAAAAAATCTCAATCCATAATGAGAATGACAATAATGTATAATATTTGTAATTAAAACGTATTCCAGGATTGTTAGACACAATTTTAAAATAAATATTAACTTTAAAGAATGATAAGAACACTGTTGACTCAATTTGTGAATAAATGAAGTTGCAGGGATGCTCGATCAATAACATTTTGAATCATTATTTTAATCAGTAATGTGGTACAAGGCACACTGTAATTACTATGTAAAAAAACTCCAGCTTTGGTGGGTGGCTATGTGGTCAAGTAATGGTTGTGATTGAGTAATTCAAAGCTTATTTAAAAAAAGCTCAGACTTGATGAAATTTCCATGGAGTAAATATATATGCTTACTTACTAAAATTAACATATCAGGCATATTTTGGGCCCAAACAAGGCAGCGGTGCCTGTATCGCTCGCCTTATCGCAACATTTCCACTTTATTGTGGAAGTATTAGAAAAGTTAAACTCAAGTATTCGCGTTAACACGTTATACCTGATAAGAACACTTGATAAGGGAGCTTTTGAGTGCTTTTTTATGCAAATATGTGACACAAATTAGGCAGTGCCCGAACAGCCTTACGGAAGTTCACCGTAATATTGCGAGACACTTAAAGTTTTTGAAAGCTTTTTGAATGCCTTGTATTTTAATGTATTTCTTTATTTTTGTTATTATCACTGCTTTAAATCTACCTGCGTAGGTCGAAAACCTAAAAATTGATAACTTCATATCAAAGATATTTAAAACTGAAACCAATTCATTTCATTGTTATTCAAGAACGATCCTTACCATATTGACAGATTTTAAAAAATGTTGAAAAATCAATGCAATCTTTAAATTCGTAAACTACCTAATCCGTGAAAGCTCAAAAGCATTGACCAATCAACTACGGGATTAAATGATAATTGTAACCAAAAATATTATAAAAAGATCATCATAAAACTGGGAATGATAAAGCTTAAAAAGCTTGTTCAGTCGGATACAGGTTGTGTAGTATATTATACATCAACTGTTGAATGGAGTATCGTATTTTTTATTTTCCATATCGTAAATATTTATGTATTATATTTGTGGTGATACATGACGCTACAGATTTACGAAACGTAATACTCACATTTACGAATCATTATGCTGGTCATTTTTGTCAGCATTACTGATGAGGCAAATTGGCAAATAATATTTTATTTGACCGATATACGACACGGATTCTGTATACGCTGGAATACAGATGAATGCTCTGAAAAGGTCATGATGATTAAAGTAACACACATAAAGTCGACGCAACAGTATATATGAACAAAGAAGAAAGGACCGGATTCATTCTGTAATCACTCGCCGAACGCGAATCATTCTGCCGTCGCAACTCGCCGAACGGAAAACGTCTCCTCTGAACTCCATAATCGTCAGCATGAAAAGGTAGAAAGATATTAGCTGTTCATCAAAATGGATCTATTCGTAATGAAAATAGCACAATCATCCATGAAAATCCATACAATGAAGCCGTCCAAAAAGTCTAAGTATGAAAGTTTTTATTCGGGGATCGATTTATTGATCATACAATCGAGTAAGATGAAGTCCGATATTGTTGACCACTTGGCTACAAAGCTTACGTTAGCAGACGTATCTACTTTGAAATGAATAAACGAAAAACCAAATTAAAACAAGCTTCTCGCTGTGGTCTTTTGTTTCCGTAATTTAAATTGTTTCGCAGCTGCTACGAAATGCGCAATAATACATTTAGTTTGTGGTGGAAACTTTATTGTGTTACATCAACGCCCGCTCGCGTCACTTTACCTTTTCCTGACTCTTCCATACAACATTACAGAGTTGGAGTAATAAATTTATGGCCACAACAAAAGTTATGTAAAAGTTGGTAGGTTTAGCATTTTATGTGTATGATTTAGTCAATTTTCTTCAAATATAAAGTTAATTAATTTACAATTAATCGTAATATACAAATGTATTTTCTTTTGTGGCATTGTTGGAAATGTACCATTAAGACACTTTGAAAAACGACGAAATATTTTTATGTATACATAGATTTCGTATATTTCTCTTATAAAATTAAAATTAAATATTTAAAGTACCCTTTATATAATTTTACAATTTGCTCGGTAAAGGTTTCGCAAAATGATGTAGCGTTTCTAGAATTGAAAATATAAATGTTTCTCGGTTAGTTTAACATAGTCTCTGTGTGCAAAAGGAAAATGGAGTTAATTCGAGTTAAATATTCTAAAATATTTACAATATATACATGCATATAATGTGAAAAGCAATAGTCGAATCAATACTGCTGAATCAGTAAAATTCATGTTTAAACATCACATTTTATCATCAAATTTCAAAAAAATGAAAATCTTGGCTTTCCTGAAAAGTACCAATTAAGACTCAACGCCCTTTTGTTTTCGCACACAGGTCTATTTAATGACCGTTTTGCATAAATTACATTTACTGTGCAGTACAATCTTTTCATTTGTTTAAAAATGGCTACTTCATTATTATAAATTGTCCAAAAAATGAATACAGATATTGTCTACAAAACGCCGTAGTGCTTCTACGACCGTAGCAGTGGCGGTGAGCTACGACAGGAAGGAACCGTCACAAATCACGCGGTCTGAGAGGCCGTTATAAACGAATCAACGCCGCCAGTGAAAACTTGTTCGTTTAACGTCAAAAAGTTTTAACACTCCGTTGCTCTTGCAAAGTTATAGTCGGCCACTGAAGTCCTTTCCTGATAATATGCTACGAAAGCCTAGGTAGGAGTATTGTTTATCCTAGTTGAACGTTGAAAATGTGGTATTTCCTGTTAACAAGGCAAAGAAAATTTTACAATACTGAATACGGTTCTAGGTTGAATATTAAAAAGGTTAAAAGTCAATGTTTAAGGGAAATGTATTTTTTAAAGATAAATCTATCCAAGGAAATTTTTGGTTGACATTTTGTGATATAAACGATAAAATTCTTGTAAAATTAAGTGTATTGACGAAATAATGGATTGTGGAAATCTTTCTAGATTGTGTTCTGTTCAACCTTTCCGTTTCCATGCTAAAAAAAGATTGCGTTACCGTGTGGGTTTTGTCATATTTTGTCTTGGTATTTATAAAGTGAACTGACAATTTCAAATAGTGAAATATGGTTTTATGTAGAATTAAGTAATTATTTTAAGTCATATTTTTTGTGTGAAATCTGAAATACATTTATATCAAAATATGCGAAATTATCGAAAGACGCAAGAATCAAAATTCTTCATAATAGAAAAGGCTCGAGACGTGTTTCAGTACAGTTTGAAACAAAACAGTTATATACGGTACGGTCATGCATCTCGGATCGTTACTAAATACTTTAACGTTGTCTTTTTCGATGGTAAAATTGACGAGGTTTTCAAACTATGATTAATTATACAAAGAAGACGTAGACTGAAATGTATTTTTAATTTTCAAGTATATGTAGAACTATTTTATTTACAAATAGCAAAATTTTCAATTTTTTGTAAGACCTATTTCACAGATAATATAAAGGTTTAAAGGGCGAAGTAACGCGATGTTACACCATGAGTACAGAAGAGTTAAGACGATTTGTTTCTATTATGCTATACACGGATTACATCGTCGTTGTTCAGGAAAAGTGACCAGCCCTGAAAAAGGCAGTTTTGAGTTGAGTTTGTCACCCGAAGTGTAAAATTATTTGTATTAGATGCAAAAGTCACCACGGTATATAAGTGAGTAAAATGTTGCTTAAATCAAAATTATTTCTTTTTCACTGAAAGTATCACCGGAACCTTCTTCAAAACCTACCTAAATTAGCATAAAAAAGTAAAAGTTACCTAAAGAATTTATTCAAAAAACATGATGAAATTATGTCACGTAGATAAAACTTTAAAAAAATTAAAATCTGATTTTTTCTTCATCTCCAAACTTTCAAATAGCGATCTCGCAAAATGGTGGCTTTTGCCTGAATGGAGACGACATACATATCTTGCTATAATTTTACATAGCCATATTAAATTATTATTTAACAAAATTATTTGCTTTATTAAAAATAGTTTACATTGATTTACTCAAAAAAACGTAAATTATTACGGCATCCCAATGAACTATTGATCATAACTTTGAGTAAAACTTGTGTGAACGTCAAGAAATAAATTACCAGGTTCTACTATTAGGTATTATAGCAAGTACAACCGCCATTCTTTTACGGTGAACAAAGTGCACCCTCTAGTAATAATAGCTGTGATTGCAGTCGACTAAAGTATGAGCAAGCCAAAAATTATGGCAGCGATAATCAGTTAACTGTCCCGTGACACGCCACTCCTTAAACACCTATTTAGTTTAACTTGATGCCACAAAAATTTAGAGTTTGTTACAACTTTTAAAGTAAGGGCAATAAAAATCTGAAACTACAGAGTTTAAGCATATCCTTTGCTGCGTTGAGTTGAAAAAACTGTCAGAAAGAACTAAGATTAAGTCGACCATTTGACTTTTAATTCTAATTTGGTTACTATTTAATAAATTTGACGGTGCAGTTTTTATTGTTTCCATCTTCTGTTAAAGGGTTTCGATTGAAATATAATTTAGATCAGGTGTGTGAAGGTTTACTCTAGATTCTGCTGAAAATAGTACAGCTGAAAAAAATATGTTCTCTGAATAAAATACTATGAGAATATTGTGCTGACCATACAAGCAAAGTCACAGTTCTCTATTTAAAATTAAAATAAACTGAACTGAGATTGGTCATTCAGTTGGTTGGTATTCCAAATTCAATAAAAATGAGATTAATCTGTTGCTAAATATATCTATCACATAAATAATAATAACTAAAATCTGCGACTTTCATACATTTTTAATTTCATGTTGTTACTAAAGTGTCATTATCTCAGCTTGACACTATCGTGTGTTTGCTAAATTCTTCAAAACAACGTTAAATTGCAGTTCGTATTTCTATCTCGGTTAAATCATAGTACAACTTCAAACATTTGAGTCACTAAAAGAGACGCTTTCTATGTAAACATATTAAGGATAATATCACTTTCAGATTAGATTATTCAATTAACTGTATTCCAGTTTCATCAAAAGCTTGTTGAAACATTGTTGAAGAATGTATTAAAAGTAAAATCTTAGATTGAACGCTGTTAAAACAATATTTTAATTACTCTGTAGCTAATGAGTGTTAATTTTGATAGAATAGAACCAATGCAGCTGCGATAATCTATTATAAATACTAGATTGTTAAAGATAACTGAAGAATTTGCATTAATATAATATTTTGTATCAGTTTAAGAATATTAGACAAATACGTATTTGTCATAAACATTGAATTAAAACGTCAATTGAAATGTGAAATACATACTTTTTCTCTCTTCCCATTTTCTCTATCACAAACATCTAGACATTGCAATATCGAATGAATATGTCAATACCGGTATTAAAAAATATCAAATCATAAAAATAAAACGCTATTTTTCATAAATCGTTAAAATATTGTTCATTTGAATTAAAATATGACATTGAAAATGCTAGTTTTTCAATGCTGAAATCTATCTTTCAATCTCGATCGGATGTCGCAAATATATTCGACTATAGAAAAAGTCCTTTTAGATTCAAAGTCTGTTAGACAAAACAGTCCTACAATAATTATAACGCTATATATTATTGCAGTACCGTGGTTTTTTCTATATAAAAACCAGTATTTCAATATTAAAACAACAGACCAAATACCGGGATCTTTGTTTTGGTAATACCGGTATTTTAATATCTACTAACATCATATATTCCTCTTTATTATGCAATATTCAATTGATGTAAGTCTCCTGCAATTAATTTTTCTCTGCAATAAAACAATATTAATAAACAGAGAATATACCTCATTAAACATTTTATTAGCAATTAATGAATACGATAGATAATCAGTTACTGATATAAATGAAAGATAACATATTCTATCCAATTTGTTTTGCATATAATTTATACGGTAATTAAAATTTTAATTACTCTCATTAGTCGGTTACAGATTAATTTAGCGAAGGTATTATTAAATATGCATTTTTATTAGAAAAAATTAATAATGCAAAAATAATACCTAACCTAAAGTAAATAAAGAATATTGATAGATAAATTAATTTAATGTCTAAGTGATATGGAAGGCAAATAAAGCGACGCCTGTGTTGGTGAAGGCGACAAAAAAGGCCATAAAGAATTCTCATTTCAGAAAGTGAACAAAAATATTTGAAATAAATGGAAAAATGCGTAACACATGATCGTGTCACCAAACTATTCGGAAAGAATTTCAAACATCCAACAGTTTGCACTGAATAATCACTCAGGTTTTGCATGGTTCAACAACTGTCGGCACTCGAATCAACGCCGAAAACAACATTTAATTACCCAACATCGACTGAAAAAAAAATGTTTCACTAGTAAAATATTACAAAATATTTTATAGATAAATATTGATTGAATCAGCTTTACTTGCTATAACTCCATTATTATATTATAAAAATAGTTCTGATAGTAAGTTGTCAGGTGCAGAAATAGTAATGAACTATATTTAATAATTGTCTTAATATTTAACAATTTTACATTGACCTTCAAACTAACCTTTAAGCTTAAAGAAGTGAAACGCGTTACATTTAGTAACACAGCCAGAGGAGTTACTAATTAATCAATTTTAATTTTATATTGAAAATGACTTTCCACAAAGTAACTACGTCATTGGCTTCGGTTACTGATCTCACTGGTTCGAGTCCCAGTTCAGAGAGAGTCATAAATTAATTTTTAAATCGATGTATAAATTTCAGTGCCATGGCGTGAATGTTTATGATGTCTAAATTATCTGCATCCACCTGATCCTAAAAACGTGATAAAAGCGAGAGCGATTGGCTGACCACTAGTTATGTCTTAGCCCTATTATTATATTTCTATCCTCTTCGGAAAAAAAACAGAAGCTGAGCAACTGAGTAACAAACGTTTGTCGTAGAAAGACTTCTTTTGAGATACTTCCACTAGGAGGCCATACTCCACATTGCCAGCAGACATTTCTTAGAAAAAAAATAATAGCTTGAGGTTTTTTTAAATCATTTTTGAAGAAAAGTGTTTTTTAATATGTATTCTGAACAGATAATGACGTTATCTCAATCCTTCCTCCTTGTTTTTTTATTTGAAATATTAATAATTCGTATTTGTGTATTAAATCATACTTTAATGAGTCATTAGACTTAAAAAAAAAAATACTGCATTGTTAAAATATATTTCAAAAAATGTTTTGTAGCTCTGATAAATGTAATAAATTCAGAAAATATAATAGGAAAGTATTACTTAAGAGTTTTCACATAAGAAATAGGCTCGTAAAATTAGGACGCCTTCGCTTTCCCGGGCCATTGAAGGTAGGCACCCTCCCCACGATTTAATACGTGGTAATTTTCTTAGAATAGTTTAGATCGTCGATAAACCAAAATTATTTTCCTTGACAAACTTTCGACGCTTCCGCTCTTACTCGGAGGCGTCGAAAAACGACGGCGACGGCGGGTGTCGGCGAAGCCTTAAATCAAAATATTTTATATTTAGAAATACTTGAATATTATTTGTGGAGAGAAAATTTTACGTCTAATCCTCAGATGGAAGTCTCTGCATGATTTTTTGTTATTTTAAAGAGTTTATTTTTGATTTTTTTTAATATACAATACGTGCAATACATTGTTGGGACATAACTCTGAAATATTCTTAAATATATTCAATATACCACAAATAAATGTTATAATTTTTACATTTAATAAATCCTTTCTCGTCCAATGTTGAGTCCATGGTGCAGAGGTTAACGTCGTTGGCTACAGTTACGGATGTCTTGGGTTCAATTCATCAATTGATTTATGGATTTCTGTTCGTAGTCATGGATATGTGTGATGTCTAAAAATCTAATCCTCAAAACTGGGCGTAGCGAGAGCGATTAACTCACCAATAGTCCTGTCCTACCCCTTTCCTTCTAACCCTAGTCTCTTCGAAGAAGAGAGGTTGAGCAACTTTGTAACAAACCGTTCTCGTAAAAAGCTTCTGTTGAGATACCTCCATTAGGAAGCTATATGTCGCTCATATATATTTATATTTTTTGCTATTTTATTATAATTTCATCTTACTAATATAAGTTATATATCAGTTATAGCAAACCCCTTATATCCTCCAATCATCCCCTTCAAAGGAAAGAACCCTAATATCTGCGCATCGAAGTGTTAACAATAATGGCGCACCTAATATGAACATTCATCTTACATTTGACCATTTCCTTTATAGTTGTCAACCATGTTTTTGCACTTCGCTGCATGACACCTCTATTATATGTAAATATATACATATATATCAAAGATATGACGTACAGAAAGGTTCTTGGGGAAATAAAAAGTAGAAATAAATAAGTAATTGAGCCATACAGTAATTGTTAAATCACTGTTGAGGTGTTAACTTTATATTCTTGATAAAAAAGCATTATATTGTAAAATAAAAACAAAATTTGTTTGCACTACTTCCACGTGTGTATAATAATCAGAACCGGGTTTAATCATTGCGAGAAATAACTGATAAAATTGAATGTAAATAATTATAAGGAATATAAAATAGTTGGTTCGAGAACTATTACAATAATAATTAACAGGGTACAGGTAATCAAACAAGTTACATATAAAAGAAATTTAATAGTCATAAAATGTCATACAAGGTATATAGAACAGTTGGATCAAGTAAGAAATTAAATAGTTTCGATAATTTGTTTGATTACTTGCAAATTATTGTCATTGTTCATGAACCTACTGTTTAATATACCTTGTAAATGTTAACATTTATTTTTTACATACATAGCTCTGTTATGATTTTATTTTTATCAGTTGATAATGCTTGCGATGAGCGAAACCGTCTGATCATTATAAACTTGTGCAAGTAGTACAAAAAAAATATGTTTTATTTTTTAAATAGCAGAATAAATTTTCGTTTAGATTAATTATTGTGAGTCGTATTTAAGATTTATTAGTAATGAAATTACAAAAGGCCATAAACATAATACACTTCATTAGAAAGAGTTTAAAGTTTGTCAGTTTTAAGAATTAAGAAGCCATTTATTATTCACACATCCAATAGTTAGGATTATAAAGAGTTTTGGTATTGATTTAAAGCACAGTTTTTTCCGGCATCAAATTTAACTTTTATTAAAGTAAGTGTGCTATTTTATTTAACTAATATCCAACAGTGAATCACTTTCACAACAGCTTACATTCGTAATGAAAGTAATATAAACACGTAATTCATTATTTTCTTTTTATAATTATAAAATAAGGATAGAAATATGAGATTAAGAGACGGCTCCGCTTATCCGATGAGATAAAAATATCGGAGACAACCATGTCTTTGGATGCAAGAAAATCAGTGTAGAAATATTTACCTACTGACACAGATTATAAGGGCAGCACTAGGCCGTTACCAATCACCCATGGCGACAGATAACCTTGCATCTTTATCTCAGTTTGTTACGCTGAAGTATAAAAACATACAAGAATGAAGATATGAAGTAAATTATCTACGCTCAACTGTGAGACTCACACGAATTCCTTGCAAGAAAAACTCCTTTCATAAAATACGCAGGTATACATTATTTTATCTTAAGTATCTTCAGTGGTTTTTCTAATGGAATTATATTCCCCAACAAAAGTGCGATGACAAAGGGTGGTTTAAAGAATACATATCCATGATTGAGATATAATGGGATTGAAGATTATAGTATAAGTACTGCAGTTATCCCATTGCCATTGTATTTACAACGAAAGATTCCGTTTAAATATTGTATTTTATTTTAAAATTGAAATCTTTCGTAGTTGGATTTAGTTTTCATTTATTAAAACTATACTGCATCAAAATATTATAAAATTTCCTATTTTATTATGCAATAGAAGATTCAGAGCAAGAGAAGACAAGGTAATGGCTAAATTTATTGGCTTGGGGTAAAATGTAGATATCATTTGTTTTCCCAATCAAAGGAAGCAAAGAACAAACATTTTTACCTATTGTAAATATTGAGACATCAGTCTCCGTCACCGAGTGCTTTTATGGTCTTGGAAATTGGTCCTACTCGGTTGCGTGGTAGAGTATACGCCGTATAACTTTGTACTCCGGCTTTAGGATTTAGGATACTGATATATACACGCAGTGGCGTAGCTAGGGTTTTTGCTATTGTTATTTCAATATTTGCAACATTGACGCTACATGATTACTTTTAGTTCTTTCATAAAAGAAATATATTTTCTCAGCGAATCACAAGACATTACAATTCTTATTAGTTTATTACCTTTATAATTTTCTACTCATTTCCAAAAATACCGGAGCTAGAAAAGGATATTTTGTGAGCGAGTCGCAAATTAGACGGAAGATAACAGGATGAATGGAATTGCATTGATTATAAAAAATATTTATTTTTTACCGTAGAAATTTTCTATTCACCTTCAAAAATGCCACCCCCCTTTCTGCCCCGGTGCGTACACAGTATCTGTACATTGCTTTAGTATCACGGGATCCATACCTACTAATACACTGAGACGCTTTGTGTATTAAACAGAAAGCGTATCAGTGTAGTAAAAAGTCCAAAGTTGATTGATTTTGAAATATATTTACATGATGTCTTAATCTGGTCTATCTTATTCGTCTTTAGAGATAGCAATTAAGTTCTAAACTCTATTTTTCTGTCTTCACCTTTTGTGAGAAGAGAGATTGAGCAACTGATTGAACATATTTTTTTATAAAACAATAGTCTAACGTTAAGCGGTTTCAAAAATTTTATTTTCTACATTTTAGATATATTTATGATAAAGTCATATTTTTATATATTTTTGTCATATTTTTTCTAGACACATGACTACTTTGCGTTCATGTAATGTTTTAAATTTAAGCAACAGTTGTTTTTGCCATTTGTCGATGTGAAATCCTTACACAAAAATATGGTCCCTTATTATCTTATTTAGCATTGAACGAAGAGAGATACTTTAAAAAAACTGAATTAATCCATCAGGTGTAAATGCATGTTTGGTAGCATCTTCGATGCAAAAACCACATGACGTTGTTAAAGAAAAATAAGGTAGCTATTGTGTGAGGCTTACAACGCCACCTTTTGTAATTCATCATTCAAGTATACGTTCAAGACGACGATAATAGATGGCGTGGGAACTGAAGATTATCCAAGTAGGTACTATCTTTATTAACCATTTGCGGTTTTTTTCTACGTCTGAGGTTATATTTATATATCATTTGAAAACAGTGGTGTTGCGATACGAACCACACTTTTTTGTCTATTTTAATTAATATAAACTTAACACAAAATATACAACAACCGGAAAGTGTTGAGGTAACAGTAATTGCTAATATTCATCGATTAAAACCAGAACTTTTTATCGATACGTTTTGCGATAATTATAAAATGAAAGTTGTGGGTGAGTCTATGGTTTGAGATCTTTTGTCAACGATCTTTGTAATGAATGATAAAGCTATATGGATGAAACTAGCACAGGTATATTTATGTAATTTTATACAAATTTGAATTGTTGAAATTTTGTACATTTCCATGTATTTCGTCATTAACGACACGGATTTTGCCATTCGGAATCTTCAGGCATTCAAGCACAAGGATGAACTTCGAACTGACAGAAAGTAAATCGAAATATATAAAAATGAAAACTTGTTTGTTTGTTTGTCCTCTATGCATTCCTTTACCGAATTTATTCATCCGATTTCGATCAAACTTTGGTGAGTTGTCGTGCGCACACCCGTAAAGGTAAAAATCTAAAATATGAAAAAGAACCAAATACGTACAACTAGCGACATCTCTTAACAAGACAAAAAAATATTCTATATCAAAAAATTCCAAAAGCACTTCAATAACCAGAATTAATACCCAAATCCTTTCTTTCTTTGAGTGGCATTGCAACGCATGTCGGGTACTCACTAGTAGTTTATATATAATATTATTATATTATCACTAAGTCTAGAAACCACATTGATATTTGAATTCATTTTAATGCTGATTTGATAATAGTGATTTTTAACCTTATTTATTGAGAAAACAATCGCATTAACAATTACAAATTCATAGGACTGTTAGAAGTTTGTCGTTATTTATCTTATATATGAACGATATAGACTATTTACCGTGTGTCGGATCGAGTTCATTCGTGTGCTTGAATGCCTAAAAATGCCGAAAATAAAAACCCGGGTCGTTAGTTACGAAATATTTACATGGAAATGTAAAAAATTCAGCAATTCATATTTGATATTCAGATTCCATCAAGCACCCTCAGTCGATATCTTAAACTACTTAGGCGAGTTATCACTTAGATACGGGTCTGTAAAAATAAAATATTCGTTACTACGCCTCTGATTTGAACTGCATTTTTAACTATATGCAATTGTTACGTCTTTAATTGAAAAAATATGTAATTTTTTGTACTGCTTACTGCATCCATTGTGAGGAGTATTAACAACGTTTTATCATACATTTCATGTTCTATAGAGAATAATAAAACACAATGGTGGCGCGTGTGGTGGAAGATTTCCATGTGCACGCAATGTACAAGAAAGCGAATGAGCTGTCATTAAATCAGTCTCGTATACAATATTTGTATGGTAACAAATTGCGTACTGTAATTATTGTGATAGATTTTACAGGTATATATTTACTAATCATGCCCGCTCGCACTGTGAATGATTGGGAACTCCACTTGGGAAAATTTTGCAAGAAAAATTAACAAAATTTTATTTCATACTTTCATACTTTCCCAAACTTTTCTTGCAATGGAACACTTTGGAAAGCCTACAATTTTGTTGAGTACACAATATCAATATGAAGTCAAACATGTTTCAATGTGTTGCAGCTGTAGCAGCATATAAAACCCTTTCAAACTTTCGCGAAACACCTATTCCCGTTCTGCGGAACACCAGTATTCTGCGAAACATAGTTAAATCTCTTAGCTTTTTCCATGTCTTGAAAAATTTCCTCTGGAATTAAGTAAGTTAGTATAGACTCATAATTGAGTACTTTAAAAGCAACTGTTTTCACGTCAACTGACTGTGATTCAATCGGTCGTCGTCTCTTTTTGGAAAGGAAAATAATGAAGTATTGGGCTAGTAGTGAACATATCCGATGGTTGAAACGACATACATCCATGCATTTGAAAAAAATCCTTAAATCGATTGAAAAATCAATTTATGAAATTTTTCGTACTGCGACTCGAGCCCGTTGACACCGCAATCGAATAGAACGAATACACCAGTGTTCGCCTCTAGGCCTTTATAAGACTGGTACAGATATTACTCAACTAAAATACAAATATACTAAACATACTAATTGTGTCTATATTTTGGCCAAGAATGGGAATTTAGGTAAAACATTGAATCTCTTTATAGTCTCTCCCATTGAGCCATACCAGTTTCTCTTTGACGGGTTTGATCGTGTTTTTTAATATGTGTACATTTATTTAAGACATCGACTGAGGGTGCTTGATGGAATTTCAATATCAAATTTGGATTATTGAGATTTTGTACACTTCCATGTATTTTGTCACTAACGACCCGGGTTTCGAACCCGGGTTGAAAACGAACTAAACATTATTAAACAAATTGCCATTAATAATGGCTATGAGGCGTCTCTTATAGATAGTCTTGTATCAAAAAAACAACGTAAATTAGCAGAAAAGATGCTATATTTCGGGAACTTGTCTAAAGACATAGACCACCCTAGAATCTGGCAAAGAATTAGTTATTTAGGTTGCACAAGCTTTAAAATTAAAAAACAACTCGCTGATAGTGTTAGACCGGCGTTCTATTGCAAAAACTCTCTAGGCAAATTACTAATTAAAAATAAAGATAGAGTAAAATTTAAGGACAAATCTGGTATTTATAAATTATAATGCAATGATTGCCAACATTTCTATGTGGGTAAAGCCACACGTACAGTAGATATAAGGGTATCAGAACATTTAGCTGCCTTTAGATTAAAAAAAGAAACTTCGACATTCGCAAATCACTTGCTAATGGAGAACCATACGTTTAATGCGGATGATGGGGTTAAACTGTTGCATAAAAACATGGGGGATTATAAATTATTTTATCAAGAAATTTTGGAAATTAATAGAGCCCAGTTAAATTCCTTGCCGATTTTGAATGAGCAGCTGAACCTTCCTAATTATCCGCTATTATATCCGATACGTTGAAACACCTAACAGATGTCACTAAATGTGGAATGATTGTATATATTTACCCATTCGTCGAATTACATCCCGTCAAAACCCACAATACTATTATAATTGTAAAATCACTGGTATTTCTAAAAGAAGTTGAAAAGCGGCAATTCGCCACTCTGTTAATATGGTGTTTATGAGATTCCCAAAATTTTAACTCAGGTATCAGTGTGGCTCTCAGACGTATAATATCTTACCTCGTAAATAATATTTGTCGCATTTGTATCTTCTATATAAATGTTAGACACTGTTTACTGTCTCTCAGTTCGAGTCCATTCGTGTGCTCGAATGCCTGAAGATGCCGAAAGGCGAAACCCGGGTCGTTAGTGACAAAATATATGGAAGTGTACAAAATCTCAATAATCCAAATGTGTACGTTTATTGAACAAACATTTGAATATTTTAATTAGACACGCCGCCACTGAATAATTTTCTTAGTTAAATTTAATTTTGTAGCCACTCTATAAAGCGATACAGGCATCATTGTTATTGACAGTATCTGTCCCAAAGATATCTTCTTCTTCCCTTGTGGTGGCTGACGAATTAGCGCAGGGTCTACGGGGTCTTTTGTTTGCGGGGGTGGCCCTGATAACACAGCGGCTTCAAAACTGTTGTTCCAAAATATAATAATAATTATATTGAATTTACAAACAATTGATTACGTGTGTGTAAAAAGTAAATTTTACCACATATTTTATTAATTTGTATGGTATGTTATAATACCGATCGATTATTCCAGTGATTAAAAAAGATATCGTCGGCGTCCGTGGCGCAGTCGGTAGCGTCGTTGGCTACGGTTACGGATGTCTGATGAACTTAGTTATTCCACTTGGTTTATCACTAACGTGACGCGTTTCGCCTCTTTAAGAAGCATCATCAGACTAACCATATCGCAAGGTTATTTATTCCTAAGGTAAACAATGATTCTAATTCTTAAACGAGTGGGGGTGGGTTCATTCTACTGGACGTGCGGAAGGGGGCACGTCCTTATACCAAATAACCTTGCGATATGGTTAGTCTGAAGATACTTCTTAAAGAGGTTAAACGCGTCACGTTAGTGATAAACCAAGTGGAATAACTAAGTTATCAATTTAAATTTTATATTAAAAATGAACTTCCGCAAAGTTACCGCTGAAGCCAAAGAAAATAAGAAAAAATATGTACCATTTTAGAGTACTTATTTAATAAAATGTAATTTTACAACCTTAACCGATACATAAATTGGAAAATTTACACGAAATCATTTTTAAGTTCTTGTCATACAATCATGTTTCATTTCTTCATTTCATTCAAATCGTTGAAATAATGTTATTATAGCATATTATTCCATCATTTTTTTATCTACGCTCGTTGAGAATGGAGCCTGTATTGCTTTCTAAGAATCTGTTGTTTTCCAATAATCGTAAGACAACTTATTTATTCATCATCCTCTAAGCACTCTTATATCATTAACAATAAATACACAGTTATAATGAATTTTTTGCATGAAGAATAGCTGTAAATAGTGCCAAATGTTTTATTTTTTAATTTTTAGAAAAAAAATGAATTTCTTAAAGATATTCCAGCAGAATTAAGATAAAATGTTTACTTCTTATGTATAAAAAAATATCTTAAAGTATTTCTCTGCTCCGTGAATAAGATATTGATGATATTGATACACACGTAACCTAGTTTGAGAATGACCAGAGCCCTTCGCAGGACAGACGGGCCCGTCTTCGAATTAGCGCACCGGGGCGCACCGGCAAAGCGAGCGCCGAAGCGTGTTCGAATGCTTGTTTTCTGGGTTGTGATCCCTTTGTGCGATTTTTTGCGAATTTGCCATTTTACAGTTACCGTTTTGGGTTGGTTCACCTGGATAGAGTTGTTTGCGCCGCTAGTGAAGTGTCTTTGATATGAAAATGATTGGATCTCGTATGACGAGACGAGATGAAGGGAAAAGACGTTGCTCTATTTCTAGCCTAACAAGGCATCACGTATTTTATGAAATAATTGTGGTTATTGCTCTTATTTTCATCGATGCCCAATGGATTCATTATTGATTATTCAACACGAAATCTGAGCATACGCCAGTAAGCAGCTTTACAATCTGCTATTTTGCTTAATGAATATATACGCATTAGTTTAAACTTATATTTTTCTCAGGTAATGGATTTCTTAAATTTTTTATTTCAGATTACTATTTATTGATTTCAGCGTCCGTGTCAGTAGTGCAGTTGGTAGCGTCGTTGGCTACGGTTACGGATGTCTCGGGTTCAATTCCCGGTTCGGACAGTTTCATAAATTAATCTCTGAATCGATTTATTGATTTCTGATTGTAGTATGAGTGTTAGTGATGTCTAAAACTTCTCTCTCCTCCCACACATCCAATCCTCACGGGGCGTAGCTAGAGCGATTAGCAAACCGCTAGTCCTGTCTTAACCCTATCCTTCTATCCCAACTCCCTTCGAAAAAACAGAGGTTGAGCAACTGAGTAACAAGCATTTCTCATAGAAAAAATTCATTGATTTTTGTAAGAGGTCTTTAACAGTCAAGCGTAGACTATTTAATTTCGTTGATATATAATTTGTATGTTTACCTGTAAATTCATGTCTTAGACCACAAACCAACTGTTTTATATACCTTGTAATTCTAAATATTCAATTTTATATAAATGGCCCTGTCATGATTGTATTTTTATCATTTGATAATGCTCGTGATGAGCAAAACCATGTCTGATCATTATAAACATGTAGAAGTAGTACGAACATTTTTTTTTTATTTTTAAAATAAAAAATTCGTCAGTAATACATTTGGATAAAAAAAAATCATTTTAAAAGCGTTACTTCTTAGCAATTTTGTTGATATAATTTTGATATTCCAGCTTCCACACTAATTTACTACACGATCTTTTAACCCGTGACTCAATGATGTCACATAACATTTTATCTCAACTTTTCGTCTATATATCGTGTAGTTCTCTTGAAATTTGTGTATAAGGCAAAATGAGCTTATATTACGGTCAATCTGGGTAACTTTGGCCCAGTTCTGAGGATTTTTGTAATTTTATTGTTCACCATTGTATTTATTTGTGGTATTGTTCTACATAAAAATGTCTTAAGATGAAATTTAATTAACATAAATAGATTTATTGTCATAATTGATACATAAATATAGATAAGACAAAGTGGACAAAATTTTCATCCAAATCGGCTAACTTTTGCCCACAATACAAATAATCACTGTGATTACTATAAATTCAATGATTTTAAAACTTTGGCAACTTTTCTTTATGCTTTTATATATTCTGTACATAATTGAGATGGAAAAAAATATACATCATTCGGTTGACAGATTAGTAATACAAATTGAAAATATGGCTAATTCAGTTTATTTCAAGAAAAAGTTTTTAAATTGTGTTTTATCATTCCAAGCTGACAGCTTACAAATTCAACAATAAAACAAATTGTGTTGAACATTAATTCATATTTTTACCACCAGGGGCTACTCAATACCTTTGCTTAACTAAAAGATATTCATATGGCGTTAGTATTATCATGGTATTATAACAGCACCTTTTTTCATGTATTGGGCCAATCTTAGACCGATGGGCAAACTTACCAAAATACATGGTAATTTAAAATAATTTAAATCACGAAATAAAACTATTCTTTTGGCCGTGACTTCATAATAGTAAGCATAGCCCAAAATGATTGTTATAATTTAGCTTCACGTTATGTTGTTATTTAAACTTAAATTTTTAAATCATATTGAAAGGACCCTAAATAATTCGTTAAGCACTGTATAATTTGTCCAATATGTCGACAATATATTCCATTATATGTATTTACCAACAACAAAAACACGCAAAATCCTCGAAAAAAAGATGTCTTATGCATTATATTGTACTTCATTATCTTTTGAAGGGCCGTTTTGTATTTGTATTAAACAGATACCTGACGTTTGAATAGGACAGAAGTGATTATTAGCCAGTTACCGGGGGCCAGGTAGCCTGGTTAACAAAGCCCTTTACCATTGTACCGCGCTTTTGTGGTCGCCCCACTCCGCTTTGTGCGCCAATGAACGAGTTTAGAGCGTTTTATGCACCACGCTAGGGTGCATATCATTTCTTAAGCCCCAAATACTTCATTGTTTGTCGAAATGCCGGTTTCTCAGCTGTATTCCTGTGTGCGTATTAAATTTTGGGGTTTTTGACAACTTAGATTTTTCGTATTCCTATGTATAAAGCACTAGTTTTATACAATTATATTTGATTACGCAATTGATTGAACTAGAATTTACTAGATAAGACTCTATTATAATCAGGTAATAAATATTATCAGGCCTGTAGCCAAGTGGTCAACATTATTGGCTTCAGTTGCAGAGTTTACGGGTTCAAACCCCAGAACAATTTAACAGTTTTTATAAATTGATTTTTAATCGTATTTGCAACGTCACGCATGTGTTCTGCTATTTTCTCTGTGAGTTATTAATAGTTTTAAGTGTTTATATTTTTAAATAATTGGTTATTTCCGGCTCTTTTGAGTTGAGTGAATATATAACAACTGCAAAAATGTGAACAATATTTACGATTTTATTATTTTTGACATTTATGTAATTGATTATTTCGGGTTGCTATGATAACAACTGAAAACAGTACGACTTCATAAACATCACATATGTCAGATAATGTAACCAAACCGGTGGTTCCGTTGGAAGCAGTAACGGACGCCCCGTGTTATATTATGAAGGTTAATTTATCTGATTAATTTAATTTAAGACATCGACTGAGGGTGCTTGATGGAATTTCAATATCAAATTTGGATTATTGAGATTTTGTAAACTTCCATGTATTTTGTCACTAACGACCCGGGTTTCGCCTTTCGGCATCTTCAGACATTCGAGCTCACGATGTCACTAAATGTGGAATGATTGTATATATTTACCCTTTCGTTGAATTGCATCCCGTCGAAACCCACCATGCTGTTATAATTGTAAAATCACTGGTATTTCTAAAAGAAGTTGGAAAGCGGCAATTCGCCACTCTGCTAATGTGTTGTTTACAAAATAAGGATTAAGGCAATTCTCGAAATGTTAACTCAGGTATCAGTGTGGCTCTCAGACGTATAATATTTTACCTCGTAAATAATATTTGTCGTATTTATATCTTCTATATAAACGTTAGACGCTGTTTACTGTCTGTCAGTTCAAGTCCATTCGTGAACTCGAAAGCCTGAAGATGCCGAAAGGCGAAACCTGGGTCGTTAGTGACAAAATACATGGAAGTGTACAGAATCTCAATAATCCAAATTTGATTAATTTAAGTTAATTTTCAGGCTGTCTTTTTCCGGTATCTACATTAATACAGTAAAAAAGAAATTTTACCCATCAAATCTATTATATATCTAAAGGTAGGTATCTTTTTTGTTTTTTTGCAACTTCTCTTTTAATGAGTACTCTGGCAGTTAAATCTTTTTCTAAGGATCTTTGATCGAAAATATTTTGTTTATCAGGTTTCTGTGTGAATATTGGTCATTAAACCGCTCTGCCACCGAATAAAACCACATGATGTCTTTCAGTTCCTTATATTTATAATGGTAATAATATAGATAATATGAAACTGCTAAGCAGAGGTTAAAAACATTTAATATAAATACACCGAGAGGCAGCGCCTTAGCGAGCTTTTGCTACTCTGGTATACGGTCCGGGAATCGAATTTGCAAAATTTCGTATGTACGTAATATTTTCAGTATTCATATTTCTATGATGGGCAGACTTAATAGTATAACTTAATTTTTGGTAATTTCAAGATAAGTACGAAAAGTATGAAAACGCTTCAGCGGAACTAACAGTATACGCTACAGATGCTCTAAAACAATTATAATAAATTTATGCGCCTATTAAACTAACTTATATGTGATTTATTTATTATAATTTTATAGTTCCAATAGTATAAGCTTGCTCATTAAATAAATATTTGTATAATCTTTAACGTATAGGTCAATTAAAACTAACTTATATGTGATTTAATTATTATTATTTTATAGTCCTAATATTATAAGTTTGCTCATTAAATTAATATTTGTATAATCGCTTAAGTACAGGTAAATTAATTCTTTAATGACATCTTGTTACATATTTAAAAAATACTGATAAGAATAGTAAAAATTGTAACCTTATTTATTATATAGAGAGTATAATCGTTATTGCTGAAAAAATGACTACAGAATTTAACTATGTTTTTGCTCTCCTGTAAAAGAAATATCGTTTTTTGGACTTACTCATTATTACTCTCATTATAGATATATCTACAACACTATAGATAAGAAGTACTGTTTTTTTGGAGATCGTATCGATTTTTATAATGGTTTCTGTAGAGAAAACAGTCTCTTTTAAAATAAAGAAAAAATCACTGCAAGTTTTTAGTTTTCTATGTAACACTGTGTGTATAAAATATTTTATTAATTTTTTGTTGTAAAAAATATTGTGAAATATTTTTAAGTTATAATACCCAGTACAGAGTTTCAGCTATAACAGGAGCTATCCCAGTGATTGCCAAACGGTCGCTCGTGAGCCACCGGTAGCTCGCGTAGGATTTTTTTAATCATATTTGTAAATTTGCCTCTCAAATTTTATTTTTGAACTGTGAAATTAAATATTTCTCGAAATAAATTTGAATGAAATGCTAACAAGTTGCCGTTGTGATATTAATTTCAGAAAAGTATCCGATTTTAGTTCGAATTGGATTCAAAATGAAGGCATTGTTCTTCCTACTTATGTGAATCAAAGTTTTCCACTATGAAGGTGGTTAAAAGTAAATATAAAACAGACTCAGACAAAATGTACATCTTGATAATTGCATTCGGATGTGAGTTACAAGGTACTCACCCAAAGAAAAAATCGTGTAGGATAGTGAATGCTATTCTTTTCACTAATTATTTTTACTTTTACTCACATTTATTTCAAGATATTTTTAAGTTTAACATTGTTTATAAATACATAATTAAAGTTCGCATTTTACGTTTTATTGGAAAAGTAATATAATATTATGTATGGTACGATAAACAACGATGATAAAAAAACTATAAAGAAGGAATATGTATAATTAGCTCACCAGACAATTTATATTTATGAAGGTAGCTCACATCCTTATTTAGTTTGGAGACCACTGATCTATACGATAAGATGCAGCGGTTAGCGGTATTGAATAATTGCCAGGAGCAAGTTACGCAATACTTGGTTGCCAGTGTTACTACACACTAAGTCTGCTGAAGTACATAAAAATTCTATGCAAATAAAACGTGCTGACAAAATATTTTTTTAATAATCATTATTTTACGATCCTTAGCTTGCAAATATCTGCCGAAAATCCCCTGGCAAAAGCGCAATGTTTGAAGATTTTATTTCTAACACCGCATCAAGCGATAAATTTTATTTTTGGAAGTGTCCCTTTGTTGGGATGACTCGCCGGCGACGAACTGATAAAGATCTACCGAACAGATTTCTAATCAACTAGTCGACAGTTAAAAGTGTCACATAAATTATTATTTTAGATTGACTAGACTTTGAGGTGCCACAAAAATATATCACCTCGCTCCAAGATCGGGTTTTGTTTGTTCTCAAAAAAGAGCAATTTATTTTAATTACAATCATCATATAAAAACTCAGATATTTCATGACCCTATAGGTATATATAACCATAACGTAATAAAAAAAATACCTTCATACTTATAACACATCAACTATATTTAATTCCGTTTAATTCTAGATCCCGTTCTACACACTACTACTGTTTAATTATATTTTATGTATATGCTGGGATATAAAATATGTGCATCATAGATATAGCGTATCAGAAACAAAAAAAATAACATTTTTTTGCGGTATTTTGGTAGTGATATCTTTTTCAGTAATTTGATTTACCGGTTTTTAATTTCCGTGGTTTTAAAAATTATACCGGTTATTTCCGGTAATCAAGTGACACACCCTGGTTTTTTTTGTTAAGTTTAAGTTTTTTTATGGTCCATAACTGAGAACGCACCGCGTTAATGACAATGATTCGTAGAAATCGACCCAACTCTTGTCGTGAAAGCTGATCGGTCAATAGCCGACGAATCCATTTTTGACGGAAAGGGGTGGCTCCGACGGTGCGGGAGTCCGATTTTTTATTTTTACCAGAGTCGTTTGCCAGCCTTCGAGCTGGGCGAGCCGCCGGCACCGTTGAAGTTGTGGATTGATTATGTTTGTTTTGAAATTGGACTTAATTTAAAATCGTTTGTCGTGTCACTTGCATTATAACTTAAAGTAAATGCATGTGTTAATTAAATGTAAATGTAGACTCAATTTTGTGTGTGTGTTTTTTTTTGTATTTTAAACCACTGCATCTTCGATTAAAATAAATAAGAGTTGAACCGGATTTGAAATGATGTTTGTTTGAGATCCCAGACCTTCCAGGACGTCGATAACCGACCATTCTCCTCTCTTCGATTCGGGTCTTCTCACAAGTTTGTTTTATGTAATACAGACACTTTATGTGATTTTTTCGGGACATGTGTATGGTTTGTTAAATTTTAAAAAATGCGATACAACGTACAGTACTTACAAAGCCGTGCTTGTCACTGATGTTATTGGTCAGTTTGAGTTTGTGGAAGGAGACCACCTTCTGCATCCACTGCTCTCCTGTTGAAGGTGAATCTGGATGTATGTACATCCTCTTCGGCATTTCAGGATCTGCCTTCCCCGCCACCATCCACCGGCTGGTAAATGAATACAAAAGTTACACAAATTATTTTTTCAACACAAAAAATCCGTCGAATACCCGTATTTAGTTCAAAAATAATTACCGGAACGATTTGACTGATAAACCGGTTTTATTTAATTACATCATTTTTGCTTACTAATTTTCAGTGAAAAATATTTAATACTATGACGTAGAAATAATATTATAAAAATATTATTAGACATAAAAAAAGTTAATATTTAAGAATATTAATAGAGATATTAATAGAAACTCTTTTTAAAACAATAAGTTACTAGATATAAATAATAAATACCACTACCAAAAAGGTTAAAATAACCAATATTGAAGGAATGCTAGAAGAAAATCATTAATCAGTATTTCGTTGTCATTTGATTAATTGAAGAGTGATAAATCAATTAATTAATATCAAAATGTTGAATAACTTACACGAGGATAATTTTCTTTCAAACAATTATTTTTATTTTCGAAGGGTAGTTCATATTCAATTATTTGCGAGTAAAGAATATCGATTGTTTTTTTAACGTCTTCGGTAGTATTTGTTATATTTTATAATTAACTTATAACTAAGATATATTATTTGAGGAGAAACAAACATTTTTCCAATAAACTGTGAAGGTAGCAAAACATGCATAAGTTTAAAATAAAAAATATAGCGAAGCGTTTCCAATCAAGCCATTAATAATAAACAAAATAATTTTGTTCATTAGTAATAGATATAATAATATTACAACGATACATTACTGTGATGAAACGAAATGTTAAAAAATAATAAATTGTCGAAAACTAAGAGATCTGTGTCGTGGAAGTGTGGGCTTTTCTAAAATATCCAAAAATTGTATCATAATTCGCAAAATATATAAATAATTACAATGAATTTAGAGCACAAATTAGACTTAATTGTACAAAAATTTCAAGGAGATTTAAAATTAACTGTCACAATATTTTCTGACTACATGAATAAAATAAACCGAGTTGTGTTGCTTTTTAACTGGAATTTTATAAAATATTTCAAAGGAACTTCTACATTTATTCTATATTTATATGATTCTAAAATTAAATATCTAATTTTTATTGAACATTCATAAAGCAGGGTTTATTAGAAATTCTATTAAAGCTAAGCGATTGTGAGGTGAAACAAAATTCAAAATGGTGGTGATTAATTAGGTGACAAAAATAAAAAAAAACAGAAATGTATTCAAAATAAAAAAGCATTCATGAATATTTCGAATACGTACAAATGCATACTGGAAAATTGTAATAAATTGTTTAAAATAAAACATAGAAATTAGAAAAAAAGCCTCAAAATAAATGATAATAAACGCACACAATTTTGAAAACTACAGATCTCTTGTTTTTAAGTCGTAGGGCGCATGCTTCTTGCCTTTTTCAATTGTTTTTTTTTATTTTTGATAGTTAATCGATTACAAATATTATATTTTTCCAAATATAATAATTGTATGTTATATATGGTCAATATCCACTCGCTTTATAATCTCTTGAAAATTGTGTATACAAATAATCAAATCAAGCTAGTTTAATAAAATAAACACATTATGTTTGTTTGATAACTGAATGTGGTTTAACTATTTTTTAAAAACAAAAATTACAAGTTTGACAATCTTGCCATTTTTATAATATACTAAATGTGTGTTGAGTATCAATCAATATCAATGTATATAATGTCTGTCCTCCAAAAATTGACAGGTAACGCCTTAAAAATGAATATGAATATGATCAAACAAGTCTTTCCAAGAAAAGCTAAGTGAATATTTCATTTTAATTGATTCATATTTTGCCAATAAAGTTTAAATTATGAATACCCACATCAAAAATATTTTTTCTAACGACACTCAAAATTGGGCCGTTTTGATTTTGAAATTAATATATATACTATTTTTTCGCCAAATTCACCACCTTTTGTTCATATATGTCCGATTTCATCATAGCAATGTATCTTTGTAGATATAAAAAACATTTCACCTTTGGTTGATATTTGACAGCAATAAAAACAGCAGTTATATTCTTTAACACCCGAAACTAAAAAGAAATTTTATCATAATTTTCTTTCATTGAACAATTATTTAGATTTTATATTGTAAAAATTACTGAACACGTCTCAGCTTATTTACTTACGAAAAAAAAATTAGCCTATATCAATATTTTTTTTGCTGTAATTATTGTTGATAGCTGTATTGTCACATCGAATTGAATTTGTTTTAAATTTCAATTAGAATGTATCTACAGAATTTTTTGAATAATTTATATCTTCCTTTTTACATGTATCACTTTCCACTTATTTTCGAAAATATTATTTCGAAAAAATGTTTGCTTCTTGCTCTTTATCCCACACACCAAATTTCTACTTTATTTTTTTAAATCAGATTCTCAAAGCCGAAATGCAAAATTTCAATTTACCAATAATTTTACGCATCTTTGAAACAAAGCGATTTTCTAGCAACAACAAAAAACCTGGTTAAGTTTATTTAATTTTTTATGCACTTCAAAAAAAGGTGAATTATGTCGCTTAATTGACAGAAACTGGACAGGATTTTAACAAGCATATTAAAGTGGTTAATTAATCATCTTTTCTTGTATTTCTTTTTTTATTAAGTTATAGGTACAGTTCTGAAAGTGTCTTGTCGAAATAGCATTTACAGTTGACAGTTGCAAACGGACTGTCTTGTACAGCTTTACTAATATCACAAAAAGAGCGTCGCGTGTACTAAAATTTAATTGGTAACAATCGATCCTGCAATTTTGCTTATAACCTGTTTTAGACCTGTCTTGTAAAACAAGCTAACTCCAACCGCGTGTACTAATTATAAGATAATATGTCACTTAGTACCAATGTGACACGCAAAATGTATTTTATCATACTTATAAAATTTAAACATTATAAATTCAACAGATTTAATCAGATAGAATTGTAAATGTATTTAGAGACCAACAAGCACTTAAAGTGAGGCTTTTAAATATTACATAAATGAAATATTTGTGAATTTGATATACCCAATATAAAAACACAATTTAGATTTAAAAAATCGTTTTTTTAATGTGACAAAAGAATATGTTTATGCGTTCATGTAGTAGAAGAAGCTGCCGTTTTACAAATGCGAATAGAATACAGACAGAAAAATTAAAATACAATTCAGAATTTATAAGAGATTTTAATTATAAAATGAATCGTTGAGGTTTTAGTTCATAGAGATAGTGCAGTCTATCGGTACAATCTTGGTTAAGTAATAAAAAGCCTAGATTTTTTTTAATTTAGCCATTGAAATATTGGGTTATTGTCCTTTTTTAATTAAAGACATCTGTCACATTCGCAATTAACTGCAATGCCAAATATTTTTTTATAAATCGATACAATTATATAATTTGTTCAAAAAAATTAGCTATTTCTTTATATAAAAAAACAAACTTCGATTTCCGTCCATAAAAAACCGGAACTATTACAAGCGATTAGCAAAGAAAAGTTTTTGTTTCTTCTGTATTTAAATATATACTGAGCAAACTTCAAACCCTTTTTCGTAAAGTAAATATTTTAATAATCCTATAGTATTTAAATAAAAGTAACGAATGAAGAAATCGCGTTTTAAAGAATTACATTATGAGTGTAAAACTAAGATGGTCTTTTCTTCAAATTTAATTGAATTAATTGCTGTCTTACTAAAAAAAAGTATGTTTGCAGCATAATGTGTTTAAACTTAACGTCAGATTATTTGTGATCATTTTTTTCACGCGCGCTGCCAAAACTGTCAGCGGTATTTCTGCTACAAAATCTCTGGACGTTCTTCAAATTTTTCTGTCCGTACAGCATTCGCCAGGTCGTTTTTTTCCCTTTCTGTATTCACTGTATCATTGGTCGTTTAGTTATTGGTCGGGTATAATGGCAATGTATGTTTATAATACCTGTTGTGAAATTTATAACGGCAATCGTCTGCCGCCACGATGTCCATGAGCAAAATGTATTTGGCTTTTTTATCGAGACCACATACGCGCACTTTGTAGGCAGGAAACATGCGCCTGTAACGAGCAGACAACACAAAACAATGCTTCAGCGGTTCGGTTTTTTTGGGTTCTTGGTGGTTTTTCGCAACCTGCGAAAGTTTGACTATCTTTGGAAAAATTTAAAAAAAAACTCGTGATTGGAAAATCCTGAAATTGCTGGAAAAGGGTAAGGATCAAATATAATGAAATAATAAACTATGAGAAAAGAGTAAATCTCAATTGTAGAAACTATTCTATTTATGGTACATTTAAGTATTGAAGCTAAGTATTGAAAAATCCTTTGAAAGAAGACTGTGAAGCTGTACCAACTGGTCGGTACACCACCAAGTACCCAAGTGAGCAAATCATGTCCCATTCATAAAAAAATAACATTCACAAAATCATAAATCGAAAGGTGCTTCTGAATAATGGATACCAGTTTTAAAAAATACCTTTAAAAAAATGACTTTAAAGTAAGCATTAAAACTGTCATCAACATAAAATATCATCATTTTAATGATTCACGTCAGATTAAAAAAATAATACGTTATTTTGGTGAGAGGACTGGTTGATAGTTCATGTTCAATATCGGTTAAAATTGACGATGGCGGTATCAAGAATATGAGAAGATTTTAGCGTCACGAATTTTGATTAATCTATCGATATATAAAAAAAAAATTAAAAATATTAGTTCTGTATGAGAAGTACTTGCAAGCCATGTTTAAAATCAGTTTAATTTAATGATTATTGTATCGGAGATTCTTTTATGGGAATCTGCTATCTTATAGAATGACGTAAATATATTGATAGACGTGATGTGGAAAACTCAGGGAGATGGAGGGAAGGAGTAACCAACATTTGTAATTTTCTGTTTAATGAATATAGTCAAACGATCGCTGGTAGCTGGCAGTGCACATTAAAAATAAACAAAAGGATAACTCCAACACAAAACTCTGCATGTCATACTCAGCGTGCGCCTTGAGTATCGAATAATGTGCTCGAGAAATACATAAGTGGTGGTGGCTTAAAATGGCGGGTGGACCGTGAGACCAGGTCCCACAGCCGGTAGGTACTCGTGACTAGGTCTCGCGCGTGGCGATCTGTACCTGTTGTGGAATTTATATCTGTAGTCGTCGGCGGCCACGATGTCCAGAAGCAGGATGTACTTTGCTTTGGCGTCTAGGCCCGACACCCTGAACTTCATTTGGGGGAACATTTGCCTGTAATCAGATGTTTTTGTGACAAATTTGGCATTTCTGAAACAAAACACCTAACCACCACACCTAATAATTAATACAAGTGATTCATGATTCGGTCAAATTCATCTAAATCAGTATTCCTTAACCTTATTGAAGCCGTCGCCCCCTTGGTTGAGTATTTTGGTTATAAGGCCAAATTGCACTTACGACTTGTGAGCACAATCAAAAATACGCGAATCACGTACTGTGGAATTGTTTTGAGATAATATAAAACGAGTAGAACTGTTTGCACGCTAACTTACCCTGAGTCTGTGTTTTTTATCCTTCTCATTTAAGACAAAGAAATTATCCAAAACCCGATTAAGAACGAAATTTAAAAATCAAATTATTTTTGAAAATCAAAATGTGTTGTAAAATTTTGTGTGATTGTAATTTTAATGCAGAAGAACCTGGATACACAAACGCAAAGAAATTACTCGTCATAAAATTTGACAAAGATGACTAATTGCATCAATACATATTGCAATCGGATTTCAACAGCGCTTCCTAAATGTTAAAAATATAAAAAAAAAATTCAAAGCGCCCCAGTTAAGAAACACTGATTTTTTCAATTAAAATGATCTTTTAAGCTAGATAAATTCAAGAAAAGGTAACCGGTAACCCATGGTTAGGGTAATAGTCTAGTCTTATGATAAAAAATTATTCCATTTTTTAAATTATTGATAAATGCTAAAACAAATTTATTTAAATCTTAAATGAAATTATTTTAAAAATATTAACTTCAGTATTAAAAATTTTAATTTATGAATCACTTCACACAGTACTAATTATAATGTAAATAAAAAAAATCTGAAAAACATACAATAATAACATGAAAACTGAAATATTAAAAATATTGAGGCAGTGTCCAAATTAGTAAAAATTCTTCAATTGACGTACATTAATTTGTATTTGGTTGACATTTTAATTCAAATTTCATCTATAGAATTTCAATCGAAGGTGTTTTTTAAAATATAAACTGAATTTTTTCACTCCAAAGTATCAATTTATCGAATATAAATGACCATTTCAAATACAATATAACTCCAAATAATCTTTCTTTTAAGGTGATGGTTTTTCAATTTATACAAACATATATACTAATGGTTTTATTTGTCGGCTACTGTTCTCTTTTATGTGCCGGGTGTTAATAGGTCAGATCGCTTGATTATGATCCGATTAACATAATTATCTTCTAAGACGTATAATCTTCCAATAAGTTTTATGTTGAGGTCAACTGTGTAATGCCCGTTTCTTGCCACTGTTCATAAATACGAAACTTGGGTCCTCGTTTCCAAAGAATTTCATCTTAAAATTTTATCTTGTAACGCCTAAAAAACGCAGTAATGAACAACTATAACGTCAGGACTGTTTATTGTTACTGTCCGATCAGATATTCTACTATTGATGTACTAACACAGAAAAAAAAATCAAAAAATACTATGACAGTCGACCTCAAGAAAACACTTTAAATTTTATATACATAATATATAAAATTCAGTTTATAGTTTCTTTAATTTATTACGAGTGAAACAATATTATAATAAAATACACTTTTTTTCTCTTCTGCTGTACTGGGCAAATAAACAACCATTTAATTTGACTTGGCCACGCAATAAAACAAATAAAATATTAGTATGTATTGTGTATTTTTTTTTCTTAGTGATCTGACTAGAACTTGTTTTGATAATGTGCTGATTATATCCGTTTATTAAACATACACTGCCGTATCTCAATAATTGATAACTTATTTTAATTAATTTAATTCAAAACTGACAAATATATTTTTAACTCAGTTATAATGTACGGAAATAGTTTCTTTTGGCTATTTGTAGATTTTTGATGTAGAAATTATTTAAAACAAAAATCTGTTTATATGCTATTATAAAACACGTCTTGATTCTTGATATTGTCCCAATGCAAAGAAGCAAATACATTCTAAGCAGCTATCTGCAAAAACAATCTTACTTCAAAATTCAGCTCTTATGTTCGGTGAAATAGGAAGTGCTTTAGAACGCCAAATAAATAAATTGATTATATCGTTATATGTGCCTTTATTAAGGAATCTGATGAAATAAATTGGAACTAATCAATACATATAGAAACCCAGTAAACAATATGGCAATAGGGCGTGTACACGCATGTTTTTGGCAAAATTCTCAAACTTGTTTAAAATGTAGAAAATGTAACTATGCTTAACATGGCAGTCAACTTAAATTGCACGTGATGAATTCAGTGGAGAGCGAGTAAATCTCATTCTGAACTGATTGAAGCTCTTCCATTTTTGCGATCCTGTTTTTTTCTCTGCTCACTAGTGAGCCTTATCTACAAACATTGATGGCAAAAAGTGTAACCCTAATTAACCCTGCCGTACTCATGGTGTACCATTACGTTACTTCGGCCTTTAAGCCTATAAATTATCTGTGAAATAGGGCTTACAAAAAATTGAAAATTTAGCAATTTTTAAATGAAATAGTTCTACATATAATTAAAAATACATACAATTTTACGTCTCCTTTGTATAATTAATCATAATTTGAAGACATTTTCAATTTAATCATCGAAAAAGATGACATTACAGTTTTGTAAAGTATTAAATATAGTATAGTAACGACCCGAGATGCATGACCGTACCGTATGCAACCGTTTTGTTTCAAACGTCACTGAAACACGTCTCGAGCCTGTTCCGCTATGAAGAATTTAGACTCTTGCGTCTTTCGATAATTTCGCATAGTTTGATATGTATTTCAGAATTTACACACAAAATATGACGTAAATAATTACTTAATACCATATTTCACTCTTTGAAATTATCATTTCGCTTTATAAATGTACTTATATGACAAAACCCACACGGTAATGCAAAGTGACTGCATGAGATCCGAAGGGATTTTTTAGCATGAAAACGAGAAGGTAAAATGCAGCGTTAAATATCATATGATTCTTGTATTCACAAGACGTTTGCTGTTGTAAAGTCTTCAAGATAATCCTGCAGTGTATAGTTATGTGTTTGGCTATTGGCACATTATTATTGATCGGCGTTGATTGTATCGCAGCGTTTGACATGATGTGGCCTCTAGCAACTTTACTAACACCAGATTAACATTGTTCCATTTACATATTACCATTTAAAAAAAAACCAGACAAAATTAAGTTCTTCGTTTATCTTCATCACAGTTTTATGAACTCAATTGAAAGCGGTATTACTTCTAATTTATTATTTCCAGAAAAAAAAACTTTTTTGTAAGACATAAGCAATTAAAAAAAGTAAATAATATCAGCCTGCCCTAAAGGTTAATTGACGTTCGTTTTACCAATGCTTTAAATCCACGAACTGATATACAAATCAAACATTAACGAATATCTTTTAATGTGTTAGTTTAGTCGAAGAATTTTTACCCAATACGCTTCCGCGCGTTTTTTTGGATTCATTCAAGTATTGTATCTTAGATATTTCCCAAGAAAAAGTGTAAAGGTTTCACGAGCGATAAATAAATACACACACTCAATGATAAAGCTAAAAACATATGTTACTAAGTGATTTATGAAGTTTTAAATATGTTATATAAGAATGAAAAATAAAGCATAAAGAAATATGTAAAATTTTCATTGATAAATTAGTTATTCCACCAGCTGTGTCACTAAATGTGACGCATGTTTCTCCTCTTTAAGAAGCATCTTAAGACTAACTATATTGCAAGGTTATTTATTAAAATAGGACGGACAGCAGGCTCACCACTATTAAATTTACCTCCCTTCGGATTATTATCTCCAAACACTAATTATTAATTTTGTAATAAGTAGTTCTATGGTAATTAGAACTAGTATCGTTCGTATATTACCCCGTCCCCCACGTCCAGTAGATGGAAATAAACCCACCCCACCCATCATTTAACAGTTGAGAATTAGAATCATTGTTTACCTTAGAAAAAAACAACCCAAAACACGTGTCACATTTAGTAACCCAGTTAATGGAAACATTACAAATTTTAATTTTAATTAAAACTGTAATTCTGTCAGTAAGTCGATGTTTAAATGTGTATCCTTATCTTGTACAATTATACAATTTATTCTATAAATAATCGATGGTGACTAAAATATTTAACGATTGAAATTAGATATTGAAATAACATCAAACACTCTTAGTTGATATCTTAAATCTGTAAAGATAATAACTGCATATTTTTGGCATTGATGATTTTGCGTGTGTTTACTACATGCAGCTTTAAAAAAATATATTTTTGTAGAATAACTTTATATCTACACATTTATTCAAAAAAAAACATGCTTGAACGTTGATATTACTCATTTATTAAAATAAATATATAAAATGGCTGTTAGAGCAGCGAAACATGAAGTGATAAGTTCTGTTGGCGGTACAATAGAAGTTTGCTGGATCTGTCATCGAGATGTTCTAATCGATACTGCCATCGATTTATAACAGGCGGCTCCTTTGCAAGGATATAATTTAAATAATATAAGAAACAGCTGATGAGGTCCGTCGCCATGACGATTGAAAATTAATATTCCGGTATGGATGGAAACGTTAAAAAATACACGGCAATAATATATTATATTTGATTGCTCATCGCTAAAGGGTTATGAGTGGTGTTTTTTTGCAATAATGAAAATAAACTTAATTATTTTGTCTGCTGGATCAATCCATAAAATAATACTTTTTAATGAGAATCGTTAATGTTTTCATTGCAAATTAATACAACCAAAAAACGGGGCGCCGAGAGGGCCAACTACCTACTAGTCCATCGTTTCTCAAATACATGACGCGGCGGATTGCGAAATGTGATACTGGAGGAAATGTTTTTTTTTGTGCAAGAGCATTATCAAGTCATCACTTCACCCAGTATGTGACTGTAGGAAAACACCGTCTACAAGAGTGAAAGAAAATCTGTCGCCACTCGCCGAGCTTTAACATCTACTCTGAACTGTATTATTAACATCATCTTCATCATTCGTTCTACTGTTTAATCGCGTTACGCATTCAACATTGGATTATTGTCCCGAATCGTTCTATCTATACCGTCTCCGAAAATGGAAAATGAGAGGTTGAATTATTTCATAAAAACTTCTCGACAGTCATTATTTTTAAGAGAACAGGTTGTTATTTAGTTACTCAACCTTTCTTTTTTACAGAGGGAGATTATGCAAGGATATAATTTGGAAAGGACTACTAGCTCTTAACTAAGTGATACGTCCTGTTTTTTTACTATTTTTTATTGTGTATTTAAAAACAATATTTAAAAATAATACTAATATTAGCATAAGCACCAGATAATTTAATTTTTTAAAATCACATGAGTTAACTCGAGGAGTCACAAATACCTTTTTCCAAGATCTCTATAATTATTTGTCCTACCTAGACTTGAGCTCAAATATATTTGATCGCTAGGTAAAAGATTTTACCACTAGACCACAGAAGCCGACGAATATACGAAAGTGTCCGTTCGGGGATTCGAGTCTGTGACACCGCAACTGAATAGGAAAAATGCATAATAGCGTAGACGACTCGTAGCGTCAGAATAGATAGTTTTGTTATCGATTTAATCATATTTCATATCGATATTAATAAAAAAGTAAAATGTCATTTTATTCACATTGTTTTGTAACGTAATATATTTATATTTAAAACTATCAAAAATTTATTGATTCAAAATATTGGGTGTGCCTTTTGATGATTCAAAAAATGTCGTTCGGTGTATTTTTAATATTTTTATTTGTATATTTGGCGTAGGCGAATATTTAGGATGCATATTTATATTTATAAACATGCCTTTTTGCTGTTTTAAAATAAAAAATAATCAATCAATAATAAATTTCAAAACGACTGATATAGTAAAGTTTTTTATTTGATCGTTTAAAAGCCCATTCATATTATATTTTAATGATGCTGGCATTTCGTACATTTGATCCTGAGACAACCTTATTGAAGCTTTCACGTTTTTAACTTCACTGTGTGTATTCATAGAAAGAGCGGGGAGTATTGTGCGGGTGGAGTAGGGCCTGATAGTTGACACTAGCTTAACGTGACGTCATTAACACTTGCTAATAATACATAATGCGGCCCTTGAGTGTCGACCACAACGTAAACTATGAGAGACACTATATGACTTGCAAAAAAATGGAAATTTACCAGGCCCAGATTGGTTTTGTCATATTTTATAATAACCTCGTTATGTTACTATTTACAATTATTTATTAATCCATATCCTTAAAATCGTTAAGTTTAAGGTTATTATATTTATTTTAAAACTTTCTGTTTTTATATCGTACCCTGAACGCATCATTGCTGTAAGGCTACATAATATCAGGGTTATTTTTAAAAAGGTGTCGAAACTCACATCTTGTCAAGCTTTTTACTAAAGAAAATAATAATATTTTATTAATATTTTAGATATGCCAAATCTAAAGCTTATTTTCACTATACACTAGTATAACCGTACCCGTCATAGATGACGGTATTTAAATTGAAATACTGAATGTCTAAAGTAGCTAGTACGTCGGAACTGTGTATGCATTGCATAACATTTTATTTTATATATAACCGCGAACGCTTAGGTCATGAGAAAATTTCATACCTACATGTGGTATGTGATAATAATAAAACGTCTACAGAGCGGTCTGGGCTAATACATATAAGATATACAGTTGACTTTTAATGTGGCTTTATTTTTAATTTCAGATTAATGTTAAGAGGTCCTTACCATTTGGGTTGTAGACTCTTCAATTTCGTTTTTATACAATTTGTTTGATTACCTGTAAATTCTTGTTACAGCTCTTGAACCAATTGTTTGATATACTTTGTAAGTATTAACATTCAATTTTATATAAAAAGCCTTGTTATGATTTGCATTTAATCCGGTCCTGATCATTATAAACATGTGGGAGTAGTACAAATAAGTTGTGTTTTATTTAAAAAATATTTTCTTCCGTATTCTGAAATCGATTATTAGAAACAACGTTTTAAGTAAGCCGTTATACAACTGTCGATTGTTTTCAAATATCTTTAATTATATAGCTAATTTAATTCGTCAACCATTTCGAACCTGAACCAGTGCAAACAGGTACACGTAAGGCTTCTCTACTGAGCAGCCGATATATCACGCAAGCGTCGTATTTACACACAGTATTACCTACCTACAAGCGGGTGCACTAAGCTAAATCAATATTTAATTTAAAGAAAACACAACACCGCTAACTTGTCAAATACAATAATAGGACTGTGTGTAATATAGCGATTTGTATTTTATACCACTGCGCGTAATGCCTAGCACACGATAGCTGACGGATTCTCTCATTAAGTTTAAATATATTACAAAAAAAAAAAATAAATGTTTTTATCAATTAATGCCATCATGATTTTGAATATAATTAGTCTATTAATCAATATCTGCTTAATTAACAGTTTTTAAAACTATACAAATCTTGACCATTTCTTGTCTGAATTGTGGTTCAATTGGATTTGTTGTGAGCTATTAACTTAACGCAGAAATTCACGGTATATATAATTCAAAAAATAAATAAAAAAATTAATTCTCGTGTTTATTATGCATACAAACTTTACATTTCATTTGATGTGAATTTCGCCATTAACTTTACTGTGTCACCTGTGGAATCTTTTCCATTGGGTCCTAATTTAAGATGTAATTCTTTATTATCAGAACCGTTGACGAAAATCGTCGCTTAAATCTTCATCCAATATCATTAAGAGCTCCTTACACATTCTCCAGTCCATTAGGAGTCCATTAGGAGTCCATTAGGAATAAATCCTGAGACATAAATTTTTTTTTTTTTTAGTCAGTTTTCAAGTTTAAAAACAAATAAATTAGAAACGATTCGTGATTAAAAACATGTCAATATTCGTAAGGGGTTTTTTGAAATCTGTTTTCAAAAAACACTAACTAATTACTTAATCATTCATCAAGCTTAAAAACAAATAAATTAGAAACGTTTCGTGATTGAAAACATGTCAATATTCGTAAGGGGTTTTTCAAAATCTATTTTCAAAACACACTAACTAATTACTTAATCATTCATCAAGCTTAAAAACAAATAAATTAGAAACCTTTCGTGATTGAAAACATGTCAATATTCGTAAGGGGTTTTTCAAAATCTATTTTCAAAACACACTAACTAATTACTTAATCATTCATCAAGCTTAAAAACAAATAAATTAGAAACGTTTCGTGATTGAAAACATGTCAATATTCGTAAGGGGTCTTTTAAAATCTGTTTTCAAAACACACAACTAATTATTTAATCATTCATAAAGCTTAAAATCAATTAGAAACGATTCGTGGTTGAACACAAGTCTATATACGTAAGGGGTTTTCTTAACAATTTTATGAACAAAAAATGAAAATATCATATGTAATATTATTGATAGGGTTGCAGACAAAATTTCTCCAAGCAAGTATGCAATGGGAAACGTGTAATAGCTAACCTTTAATTAAAAAACAGGGTTCGCATGAGTATGAATAGAAGATTTTGTGACGAAATGTGATGGTTGGTAAATTGTTTTGAATCGTGTTAATTCATTCTACTACATAAATTTTTTCATTTGCTATCCTGGGTGCTTAATGTATTACCTCTAGCTTTCATTATATTTGGTTATAGAAACCTTATTCTATGTACAGTTAAGTTAAATGTCGTAACACACTTGGCTGATTTCACACGTTCAGGTATAACTAATTTCTCTTTGTATGGAATAGCTCTACTTATTGCTATTCTCAAACATGAGATATGAGCTATTGCAACCGGACAGTTATCAGTGTCTTGCTATTTACTTTTGGTAATCACGTATTGAGTTGGGAAAACAATGAACAAGTAACTCCCCTGTTGATTTAGATAATGAGAATGGGCAATATTTGCGCTGATCACCGTGTTTTGTACAGTTTAATATTTGTTCGTTCAAAAAGACATTCGGTGGGGTATGAGCGGACATGGAAACCGGTCTAACGTAATTGATAGCCTTCATTATGTGTTGAAAATCCTTACATGATCAGCGAAACCAGTCTTCATATTTACCAGTAAACAATAGGCATTGTATTTTGAATCTACCTATCTATGAGAAAATGCATCTAACAGCAAAATGCATATTCTGATTTTTATGTATTAGCTTTCTGTTTCATTGATCAGAATAATTGTTTTATCGATTACCTTTTTTACTTATGGCTACTGAATACACATGTTTTTATAACAATGTCCGCTCCCAACGTGGAGTATATGGACTCCTAATGGAAGTATCTTGACAGAAGTATTTCTACAAGAACTGCTTTTTGGCCAGTTGCTCGACCTATCTTTTTCCACGACAGTAGAGATAGAAAGATAGGACTAGTGGTTATCTAATCACTCTCGCTACGCTCCGTTTTTAGGATCGGATCGGGAGGCAATTCTAGACATCACAATCATCCATGCCTACGAACAGAAATCGATTGCAAAATACGGTGATAATTTTTTGATAATTTGTAAATAAATTTTATCATGTACTCTGCGCTACTACTTTTCTTAAACTACTTTATTTAAACCAAATACGAATTCTAGCCCAGTGCCTTCGGCACGCTAACACTGTGCAGTTAAGCATGATATTTGAACATACATTAGATGCAGACATACCTATATGCCGACCGCGATAAAAATATCGTGTACCGTTTTGTACAATAAACTTGACACCTTCAACAATGTTCTATCACGAAAGTATGCTCCGTTGATTAAATTAATGGAGTAATTTAAAATAAATGAGTACTAAAGCTTCTTAAATAAAAAAAAAACTGAATTAAATATAATTGTTATTAAATACTAATTATTTAATGATTTGCAAGAGGTCAATAACATTTTAATTGTATACTCTTTTATTTGATTTATTTATAATTTGTTTGCTAATCAGTATTTTCTTGTCTCAGTTCATGAACCATCAGTTTTATATACCTTCATTTTTACACTCAATTTTATATAAATAAGTCTGTTATGTTGATAATGCTCGTGATGAGCGAAACCGGTCCTGATCATTATAAATATGTGGAAGTAGTACACATGAATTATGTTTTATTTTTTAAAATCTCTCTCCACCAAAAAATGTCTTTCCACCAAGAGTTGATAGTTAACACCTTAAAAGTGAGTAGTATTAGGTAATTATTTTATGTCATATTTTGTATGGAAAAACCTGAAACATATATCGAATTATGCGAAAATATCGAAAGACGCAAGAATCGAAATTTTTCACAGCAGAGCAAGCTCAAGACGTGTCTCGGTGCCGTTTGAAACAAAACGGTTGCATACGGTATGTCATGCATCTCGGATTGTTAATATACTAATCTAACTGTTACTATACTGTACTTAATACTATATTATAATAATGTATTTGTTGATGGTAAAATTGATGAGGTTTTCAAATTATGATTAATTATACCAACAAAACGTAAACTATAATGAGTTTTTAATTTTTAATTATATGTAGAACTATTTTATTCACAAATAACAAAATTTTCTTATTTCACAGATAATTTAATAGTATTAAAGCCGAGATAACTCATTGTTACACCATGAATACAAAAGGGTTAACGGAAAAGTCGTGCTGAAAAAAATTTATATTTATAACGATTTAACGTTAACCAACATCAGGAACGAGACTGAAACGGCTGTAAATACGTTTTCACCCAGCGAAACCGGTTATAATTACTTTTCTTACTTACACAATTCATCGGTAAATATGAAAGTGAACCTGGACATTCTGATCGTTAATGTGAGCTTTTTACACCATGCTAAATAGTGTGATGACATATTTTATAAATTCAGTGTTTCATAAAGAATAGTTTCCACTCGACTTAGCTTGTTTCGTACCCGCATAAGAATCATTAAGAGTGTGTTGTATAAAACAGTTAACCCTTTGTAATATTATATTTCACGATACACTGAGGATTACAACATTGCTTCGACGGCTTGATTGGCGTGAATATTTGTATGAATAATGGTCAGTCACTTTGCTTCTCACTGAATATCTGACAATTTATGCCTACCATTGTGATTTTAGATTGTTTTCTTGCAATAGATACAAATTTAAAAACCTTATTTCTTATATGCTTGCAAAAATGAGTTTTTAATCGACGGTCTTAAAAATCGACCAAGAAAATCAGTACTTAAGATGAAGAAATCAAGTAAATACTTACATATTCTGTTCCACCCATCAGTACTTTCCTATACGCTAATTTTATACGGCAGTATCCAGTGACGTTGCAAACGTTAAGCGTATCTTCAGTTTTTTTTGCTTTACTGGAAGTGTCTTAGAAGCAAATTCCCAAGACTTAGTGGCGTGCACTTCAATCAATCCCTCTTGAATCTAAATAAACGATTCTTTGAACTAAGGTTTACTCGGTATTCGTATGACAAAGTAAAATTCGTTATGGTTTCGTGATTCCCTCTATTCGCCACCAAGTTAGTGTTGCCTATTGGTGCAATGGTAGGTCGCACCGAATTTCGCAACTCTTCTCTTTCTTTACGCATTGGAGTCATTCACTACTAATATTTCGATTGCCTAATGGACAAACGTGCTACATGCAAGATTACTTTTGTCGAGGAAACTCAATTTTAAAGTTTGCACTGAGTACTCCCTTGTTACTTACTAATAACAAAAACGAATAAGGAATAAGGAATAAGGAATAAGGAATAAGGAATAAGGAAGCATCTTTGAGAAACATCTTCAGATCTTTCACTCCATATATACTACTACAACCATACCCGTCATAGATGACGGTATTGAAATTGGAATACTGAATATCTAAGGTAGCTAGTATGTCGGAACTGTGTGTGCATTGAATAACATTTTATTTTATATCATCGTGAACGTTTACGTCATGAGAAAATTTCATACGTACATGTGATTATAATAAAACTTCTACAGAGCGCGGTCTGAGCTATTATATATAAGAAGAATTTCATACCATATCTCAAAATAATTATTATATTAGTCAAAAAGAGTAAAATACCATTTAAAGAAAATAGAAATCAACAGTCGTCGAACGTTATTATATAATAAACGCACATGCACTAAATTTAGGAACCACAGTCAAGTGGTAAACGCCTTATGGAAGGGACTGTTTTCTTTAAAAGCGATAGACGACTAGTAACGTGACAGAAATTTTGTCCTACTTTGTTGAACGATTTTCTGTCCAAATGCGTTGATATTTTCACTCCTTTTTTTATATTCAGTAAACAAGAGATATCGGTTAGGTAACCTTATCCTTCTATCATTCCCTTCTCAGGAATAATGAATTATCTTTAAATTCATTGTTTCCAATGTTTCATTGGTAAATATACATCACATTAGTAGCGGATATGACTGTATTGTAGTTCCTAAATGAATCGTAAGAAGTTTTATATTATGTCCAAATTATAACACAGTTCTGTATTATTGACAGATTTGGCCACTGACATTGTAATAATAATAAAAACAGCCTAAAGCGAGTTGTATAATATGGTGATACGGATAATTATAAAAGTCTTTCGTTATGATTAAAAATAACGTTAAATTTAATATATATCATTTTCAATAGAAACAAGATAATAATATTGTAAAGGAAAACTTGATTTATTATAATAACAAGTGAGCTGATTATTAAAATTAAATATAATAAATGCACGAATAATAGGTCAATTGGGCTACTTTCACGGAATTCTAAGTAATTATATACATAAAAAAAATACATAGCAATCTTATCGAATTAAAATTTGTCTACTTCTGAATTGGTCTCAAATATTTGAATAAATTATCATTATTTATTACACGAATTTTAATTTTTTATGATTAAATAATTAAATACATTTGAAAAAGTATGTAAGGTAAACGTACAGTAGTTGACCGTTTAAGAGAAAAAATCAACAAAAATTACGATTAACGTTTAGCATTAGACCGAATGATGACAAAGCAAGTGTATTCATAATGCATAAAATTTCTAATTTCATATGATTAGATAAAAATTAGAAAAGGGTTTGTTATAAAAAATTGTGTTCAATTTTTAAAAATCATGTTTTTGTGTCAGTAGTTGACCATGTCTAATCAGAGGGTTTCATGACAAGCTTTCATCAAAGCATCCTGTAAGACCACTATTGGTTGAATCAAGTAGCGTATGCTTATATTCACTGATATCCTTAACAATTCTCTTAATAAATTCAAAATAAAATACTTAATGCATAAGGTGTTGTTTTGAAATGGCCGCTATGATACCCGAATGACATAAATGGTGATGTGTTAGTTCCTCAATCCGACAAAAGATGGTTTCTCTTGTCTGAACTTTACAATTTAGAGCAATCCCGGGTACACGTTTCACTTTTATTGAAAAGGGTCAACTACTGGTACATTTACCTTACATTTAGTTTTAAAAAAATCAAAATATTTTAGTGTTCAGTATGTGTCTCCGAGGACTGGTTCTGAACCATTTAACAAACGACATTTAATATTTATCTACGTTGTGTCTGTAATTACTGAACGCTATTTATTTATATACATTTTGGGTATGTCAATATTTTTTAGCTGATAATGTAAAAGCAATGATTTACTTTATTAGAAATTCACGCAAATTTTTCTATTTATTGAATTGCAAAATAATAAAGAATTAACTTTCTATTTTAAATGTCGTATATTTTACCAAGTGCTTATTTACATGCTACCAGAAAAGCTTCTTTTTTCAATTCAATAAAAAGAGCTTTTTTATTGATTCAAAAATGAAACGTAGCAACATGGTTACCCAAAATAAAGGTGTTATAAAAATGTTAGAAATACAGTGTGCACCATAAACTCACAAAACAATAAAATTTTCTAAACGCTTTTTTTCTAAAGAGAAGTAGGGAGGCACCTAGCTAATTCTTTGTAAAATAAATACGTGAGAATATAAGAGTAATTATCCAATCACGATTGCTTATACTCTATTTAAATTGTGTTTTTTTAGAGCTATTAACACTATTTCTACACCTCACTGTCTCACGATTAATTTAACAATTATCTCTTCATCAAAATATATATAAAAAAAACAATACACACATATTTAACACCGTATATTTTTCTACTGAATTTGTTACTGTTCTACTTGAATCTGCATTAATTATGTTTATCGCATGACTAATAACAAGCCATCGTTTATAACCTATTTATAAGATATTTCTCTACATAAATAATTATAAACTCATATTTTTTCAATTATATTTGTAGATTTTAAAGCAATGTTTACTTTATAAATGAGTCGCTGAGTCGTTCAAAACGCTCTCGAAGGTTTTTAGAGTTTTGAGTAAATCACGAAAAACTGTTACGGCAGTATGATAGTTTTAAGGATACTTTTAGTTATTTTGTGTCTTTCGGTGTATGAGAAAAAGTGAAATATTATTTTACACTGTCTTTTTTTGGACCGTGTAAAACGACGATCGAGATCGTGTAAAAAAGCGAAATTTTTTTAATTTCAAACAGGAGATGAAATAGGAAGAAATTTTATACTTGGAAATGAAAGAATTGATAGATATATCGATAGAGTACATACGTTTATTAAAAACATATTAAATTGAAAAATCGCCAGGAGCGTGTTTATCGACTCAGTAACTCATATCTTTTAAAGTTAGAATTACTGACAATGATTACCAATGTACAAAATATTTTGAAATTTTTGTAAAACTATAAGAAATTACATCACAAAAAAAAACTTGAATTTGATATTCATCTTGCCGGGACTTGAATCCATACCCATATTATCGCACGAGCAAAATCTCTTACTACTAGACCACGGATGCCGACATAGAAAACAGTTCTCGTTAAAATTAAACACACCTAATAATTAACATTTATTTATATATATGACTTTTGTTTGATTTATTTTTAAATATAAATAGTCAGGATATGATAATTTTTAACGATGAATTTTAATTGATGGAATCAACTCCAACACTTAAGAATTTTACACAATCTTACTTCGTAACATCAGACTTAATTTCAAATCATTATTTTGAAAAATTGGTTACAGGTAGGGCCTCTAAGATCAATTATTCCCGGGATTGTCTAAGTATCAATCCCGGGATTCACTGTAAATGCTAAAAATAATTCATATATCAAATTAAAACTTCCTGATTGACTAAAACGTTTATTTCGATTTGTTCATGTACATGGTTTTTTTTATAATACTTACATAATTAATATAAATTTATTGTGGTCTCGCTCATTTCCTAACAGCTGTTTGTAACCAATTTGAAATGGTGGACAAAGGAAGACCGCTTCTTAAATGAATGGAAGACAACGTTAATTGAAAGACATGTCTACTTTTCCGATACCAACTGGTAAAATCTACATTATTAATGGAATAAATAAAAAAAATATATGAAACTATTTTGATCATTACGTTTTTTTTTTTTAATTTTCTCCTCTTTTTTGTTAATGACTGTCTGATTCCCAATCAATAAAAAAAATCCATTCCAATACCCAAAAAATATTTAATCTATATATATAAAAATGAATGTCTGTTGGTTTGTTGGTTTGTCCAGATCTTATAGACTCCTAAACTACTCAACTGATCGCGACGAAACTTTCAGGAAGGACTTATTGTGATCATGCCGGGAAATATTATATAAAATAAATGTTTGTTTGTCCTTTACGCGTTCCTTTACCATTCATACGATTTCGATGAAACTTCGGTGAGTTGTTGTGCACACACCCGTGAAGGGTTCTGAAGAAAAAAAATTGAAAATCTAAAATTGAAAAAAAAACAATCAAATACGTACATACAGCGACATCTAGGAAAAACCTTCTGATTTATTCGTGTACAAACCAGACGAAAAACAAAAATATTGTGTTATAGCAATTGTGATATTGAAACTCGGGTTCGGGTCGGGCCAGACCTGAAGATGATGGGCTCGAACCGGGTAAGTCTATGAAATTTCGGCCTGTGCAGACCTCTAATCCAAAAGCAGTTCAATAAACAGAATTAAAACACAAACCCTTTCTTTCTTTGAGTGGCATTGCAACGCATACCGGGTACTCACTAGTCATATATACATTTCAGCTGAAGCAATAATGGACAATAATTAAACTTAAAATTTATAATATACCTCATGAAAGTACACTTAATGACCAATCCCGGGATTGAGAAATTTTGAATTCTAAAATTCCAGGATAATAGAAAGAGTCCGGGATTGTGGATGCCCTGGTCACAGCTATATTCGTTACAAACGAAATCAAGCAACTAAAATGAAGCTTGCCTTATATCTACAGGGGTCATAAATTGACAGCGTAATATTGTTAAGGTAAGATGCCAATAAAATGGCTACTGACTATTAGAACAGAACCTGCAATCTTGCCTCACATCTTGAAATCAGTCTTGATGCTACTGTTAATCAGGTAAGTTACTTGGGGCAAGTGGATCGTCCAGTTTATTACTCAGACATCTCCAAATAACCCGAATTGAGATAACGGGAAAAACAATATTTAAATTTTTACCATAAGGGCATCTAATTCCGAACCATTTTTATGAACCCAACATTTCGGGATTCAGAATTTCTCGATCCCAGGATTGTTCATTAAGTGTAATTTCATTTGTTAAATTGTACATTTAAAATTTTATTTGTGTCTCTTATTGCTTCAGTGGGAATGTTTAAACGATCTTTGGGCATTGGAAGTCAAAAAAGAAACAAAATTTAAAAAAAAAGACATAATGATTTATATTATTCATTGCATTATTGAGGTATGTTTTACCAGATGGTATCTAAAAGGGGGACATGTTCTTCAATTCCACATCAAAATATTGTCCTTCATCCATTTAGCAAGTACATAGATTGATCTTTCAATCGATTTATGGATTTCTGTTCGTAGTCTGAGTCCTCCCTCCCACCAATCCCATTCTCACGGGGCGTAATGAGAGCGATTAGCTAGCCACTAGTCCTGTCATAGCCCTATCCTTCTATCCCTAGTCTCTTCGAAAAAGAAAAAGAGAGATTGAGCAACTGAGTGACAAGCAGTTCTCGTAGAAAAAATTCTGTCAAGATACCTCCATTAGGAGAACATATGCTCCACATTGGGAGCGGACATGGAAAAAAAAACATGATAAATCCCAGGTACAAATTGTAGTTACTCAAGAAGTATTTAATTTTAAGTACAAACTATTTTTTGGCGGTCACAGTGAATCCCGAAATCCAGGGATTATGGAATTGAATAATTGACCAGGATAAATGAAATCTTTTTGGTTTGTACTCCTGATATATACATTTTATAAACAGGTGTTTAACAATTAGGCACTTTACGAGTATAGTCAGTAGAAGGATATTTAGAAATATCATTTTACTGACCCAAAAATATCATATATAATTCTTTAGAAGGTTATCTCCTTTAGCACTTTTTTGGTGGATTTTGATTTTTTTTTGTTTTGGAGTTGTCTGACCTATGAGCAGGACGATCAAAGTCACAATTAACACAGATGACTATACGATATTACAATATATCCAATGGATATGACGTACAGTCGTAGATTATTTCAATGTCGAATATAAATGATTGTTTTAGTAAATACAATACATTTATGATATTTAAATAAACACGTGCTTCGCTTCATTGGGTACGATAGTCAAAATAAATTAAGTAATTGTAAAAAATATCGATAAATGATATATGACTACATTAATATGTAAATTGTAGTGCTTCTGAAATTCTGCGTGGTTTTTTCAATTATATATTATTATGCAAAAAGTTACACGAAAACACTGCATTAGAAAATTGATCAGGCAAGTTCAAGCCTGGAGTGTTTAAAAAAAATTTTAAATATTGTTAAAACAAGTTATAGGTAATTGATATTTGCTTATAAAGTTTCGCATAATGATAACGTAACTTACAAATACTTCTCTATAAATTATTTCAATTGAAATGATACAAATTTTCGATTCTTAGGCCTACTAACGCTAGGTTGATGCTTTACGATGCAGTGTAGTGGTTGAAAAAGATTTTTTCTAAAATTTCTAAAATTAAATAAATCAAAAAACATATTTTAGTCATGCGGAATGAATAGTAAGAAACGATTTTAAAGTGTCACGTGATAAACTTTTCCTCCCACATATCCGATCCTAAAAATGAGGCGTAGCGAGAGCGATTAGCAAACCACTAGTCCTGTCCTAGTCCTATCTTTCTAACCCTACTCTCTTCGAAAAAGAGAGGTTGAGCAACTGGGTAATAAGCAGTTCCCGTAGAAAACTTCTGTCGAGCTACCTCCATTGGGAGAAGATATGGCGAAAAAAAATATTCCGAAACGTGCGAAGTCCATTGTATGGATTCTGAGGTAATCAAAGTCTTATGAATTCTAAAATTTTTCTACATACTTGTTGAAACATAAAAACATTTTTTATGAAAATTATATATAACCAGACCACTCTGCAGACATTTAATTATTATCACATATCGAATGTAGGTATGAAATTTTTTCTGACCTTTAAATTACCTAAGCGTTCGCGGTGTATATATAAAATAAAATGTTATACAATGCACACATTGACGGGTACAGTTATAATAGTGATTATATAGATTCCACCAAAACATTCAAGTGTCACTTTTTACTTCTTATTTTGAATATCCACTAATACTTTTACAATGCATATTAGAGCTAGGCCTATAAATGTTTTTTTTATATATTTAAAAAAATACGTTGCATAATTAAACGTGTCAAAAAACCTCTTAAAACCAGTTTTGCTATCACCATAACAATTATCACTCAATTTGCATGTCGCTTGAATAACATCTTGCAAAACAAATGTAAACGAATCCTAAATTCTAAATGAACCCGTCTGATTGGTCTGAAAAATCGCCTAAGCCGTTCTTGCAATACAGAATAATGAATCAAAAATTTCAATTAACTCGATATTTTGGAGCTAGAGTGTTTTTGTATTGGACCTACCACACATCAGTATAGTGCGACCAAAAAAATAATTAGAACAACATCGTAAAGTAAATTTTAAAATTTAAAACATTTCTGTCTTATTATAAATACTGTATTATTTTCTTCTAACTACACCATTTTAAATATGGACTATAGAGTACTTTCAGAATATTTTTTAAGGTAGTGCTTCCCAAAATTTTTATGCGACAGCTCACAAAATTTACAAGAAATAAACCACGGCCCAGTGGCATCGAAATGAAATTAATTTAGTTAACAAAAGTCTTATTTTACGTTTAAATATACATATTGCATTCTGAGATCGCATGTGTTTTTATATAACACAATAATATATATGGTTTGGCGATGGATCTGGCTTAGACACGTGCTGCGGATGCCCCAGAAGATCCTGAATCCTGTATGTCTCTTCTACCAACTAGATGAATTCCGTCGCCCTGGAAGGCCGATGATGACCATCCATAGGATGTAATTCGGCAGAGCTACGGAACGTTGGGAGGAACCGATGAGACTGGCGGGGGACAGAGAAGCTTGAAGGAACCACGTGATGGCCATATGCTCCGAATAGGGAGAAAAAAAAATTATATAAATATACATATGTAAATGGATAAGAATCCATAAATAAATACTTGTTGCTCTACTGTAACATTTTGAGACCCTTCGCAGGAACCATAGCTTGATAAGTTCTAGCTTAAAGGATATCGATATACCTAATGAAAAAGGACGTACATAATATGATAGATATAATAGAATGAAGCTCAAAACCAACCTGATCATTATAAAATTGTGGAAGCATTAAAGAAATAAACTATGTTTTATTTGGATTATTGAGATTTTGTACACTTCCATGTATTTTGTCACTAACGACCCGGGTTTCGCCTTTCGGCATCTTCAGGCATTCGAGCACACGAATGGACTCGAACTGAGTTCGCGTCCATTCGTGTGCTCGAATGCCTGAAGATGCCGAAAGGCGAAACCCGGGTCGTTAGTGACAAAATACATGGAAGTGTACAAAATCTCAATAATCCAAATTTAATATTGAAATTCCATCAAGCACCCTCAGTCGATGTCTTAAATTATATGTTTTATTTGTTTAAATATAATGTTTTTTCTCCAAGAATTGACATTTAACACATTAAGAAAAAAACAAATATTCTTTCTATGATATAAAAAGTATCATGGAAAGCCATTTCGGCCCCATCGCCAAGTGGTCAAAGCGTTCTATTTGATTGCCCTTGGGCTTGAATCTTCGTATAGAATCTTTCGTTTATTAATTTTTTAATCGACTCATGGATTTGTGTTCAAATACATGAGTATGTCTTGTAGAAATCCCCTCGCACCCTTCCAATCCTTAAAACGGAGCAAGAGCAATTAGTTAACTTCTAGTCATTTTATAGCCATGTCCTTATATTCTTACAATATCCGGAAAAAGAGGTAAAAGGATTAAATAACAACAACACTAATTAGATGATTCTTTAGGAGTTAATTTTAAGGAGTTTGTATTGTAAAAAAATATAAATTGACATATCAGCTACGGCCTACGCCGAAGATACTTCGTAGTAATAATGTTGAAGCAAAAACACGATGCCTGTTGCGTGTTTCCGACTTTTCTTATGTCAACTACCGTCTAAGTTGAATGGCACGCACCTTCTTCTATGATTTCGGCCTGCCGATAATCAGTTTCGTGGGGCCGGAAGCCTGGTCACCGCACTTCGCCCGCAGGTATTCTCTCTAACGGAGTTGTCTTAGCAAATTAAACAAAAAAACAAATGGCTGCGAAGAATTAATAATTACCTGCCGTTGGGAGGCGTTCTGTGTACTCTAAATCTAAATAAACAAACACACTACATATAGAAGAGAAAAAAGTTTCGGGGCTATACCGCGACTGATATGAATAGACCAGTGAAAAACAAATTAGTAGCTTGGTATTATATTATGCGGCGAAGGGAAATTAATATATGAAACATACATTTCTGAAATAGGTATCTAAGTTGTAAAAGTTTACAAGTTTGTCGGCGTCCGTGGCGCAATTGGTAGCGTCGTTGGCTACGGTTACGGATATCTCGTGTTCAATTCTCGGTGAGGATAGTTTCATAAATTGATCGTTCAATCGATTTATGGATTTTTGTTAGTAGTCATGCATATTTGTGATGTCTAAAACTCCTCCTCCCACCCATCCGATCCTCAAAAATAGGGCGTAGCTAGTTCCGTCCTAGCTCTATCCATCTATCCCGTCTCTCTTCGAAAAATAGAGGTTGAGCAACTGAGTAACAAGTAGTTCTCGTAGAAGAATTCCTGTTGAGATTTCCTCAACGTTGGGAGCGGACATGGTAAAAAAAATTAACGAAATGTTGGCCTCTAAATTACGGTTTATTGGTTGAATTGGTATTACACTAATAGATTGCATTTTAATATTGTAAAAATATCAAAATAATAAGTTCTATAAGAATTATAAAATTTAGTTGATGGCTATTTCGGCTTCAAGCCATTGTCAGAATTATATTATAACGTTGATGATAGACCTTATTAAAGTTGGTTCATGCTATGTAAACAGAAATAGTCTTTGGGTTTATAGTCGTTAATACAAGAAGTTACATAATTATAATGAAGAGGTAGGACGAAGTTGTAAAAAAATGTGACGTTACTAACATTACCTTCGCGAATGGACAATGTGTCTTGCCTATATTACAAATGATATTATTTATTAAAAACAGGACCAATTTCACTTACCCAATGATCTTCATTAATTAAGCGAAATCAGTCATATTTTCACAATACAATTGCAATAAGTATTATGTTATCTGCATTTTTTAAATTAAGGCTAAAAAATTATTTATTTATTAATCGTAGCCATTACATATATAAGAAAAATACTATATAAGCACTATTAAAACAATCAGATTAGACCGTATCCTGTTTTAGGTTTGGGAGTAGATTTGGGGACACTGTTCATTATATAAATGATAGACACATTTGTTCAACACACTTTTATTGACAGACTATAACGTCGACATTTGACACGAGACTATGTAAGACACAATTAGTTCCTTGCGCGACGTGCACTTGCGCAAGCGCATTACATTCACCATACACCACAGACCGTCGATACAAAAATTATGTCTCGCGAACCACTTATAGTAATCGCCATGTTTTCAGCTGTCAAGATTAAGTGTTCGGAGTGTACCGCACACTATGACGCTATTTGTGAATGATTTAAAACTAATCGTTTCTCACGATTTTGAAATTATTTAAAGGCATCGATCACAGGCAATTGGTAAAAATAGCACCGCATCAATCAGGTAATATGAGCAGGTAAGAATGTGAGTAGGATTTCCTCTACGTTAAAACACCTATAAATCAATAGCATAATTTTACTTTATTTCTTGATTTATTCACACACTTGTGAATTATATTCAAGATAGAATTTATTTTCTTGTACACTCATTGCAGCACCATTAAGAATACCGTTTTTATTCTTGATTCTGATCGTATAAGTGACGTATTCATTTCTTTCTAGATCGAACTTCAACGATTTCGCAGTACCCATTCGTGAGGAGCAAGATGGACTGCAAGAAAGTTATATACTTTCTGCCAAATATTAAGTGGCTAAGAAGTACTGACATTGTATGTTACCATCAAACAATAATTGAGCCCATATGCGGAAAAACAGCGTTAGTCTTTATTTTCTACACAATTTATCCAGTAAGTGATTTTTTGATCAATAAACCGTGTTCTCAGTGAAATTACTCAAACCGTCTTCATTCATTAAAGATAAATATTTTCGAAAAATTGTATCTCTAAAACAACCAACCGCTATTACCGCTGAACAATGTTTTTAGGAAAACGCTGTTTTTCGCATATGGACTTAATTAATAACTTAGAGTACCGGGTCTAGATTACATCCTGGATTAATGGATAATGTACTGGAATATTACCACGATTTGCACGGCCAACTTTGCTTTGTCGTGCAAAGAGCAAGTCTCAATTTCATTGTATATATAGAAGCTTTTTATTTTACATTATCATTTTTGCAAACATGCTTAAGTGCATAACAATTGATTCTTTAGTAATTTCTCCTGAAATACGAAAGACAATCGTTTAACAATTGCTTAACCCATTTATAAATCATCCCAATATTAATTGAGATTGCGTCAGTCAAAAGCTAGTAAGCGTCGGAAGACTCAAATGCAGTATTCTTTAAGGTTTAAACCTGTTGAAGTGAGCAGTGTTCAAAATGACATGTCATCTAACGAAATTCGGACAAAAATAGGTTAAAGCTGCTGTTTTTCGGAATAGGTCCATTATAAATGTTGAGATTGTTGAATTACCCGGAGAGATAAGTAAGGGGTATTCTTTTTTCTTATGCAAACTTCTTTGAAATTAAGTCAGTTTGCACATTTTACTACCCTGATACGCTTTGTGTATAAATACGCAGAGCCTGTCAGTATATTAGTATCTATGGATCCCGTAATCCTAGAGTGCAAAGTTAGAAACTGCCAACTCTACATAAATTTAAAACTAAAAATGAAGTGATAATATATATGTCGTCTGCTTTTTATATATATGCCATCTTTAGTATGCTTCATTGATCATAAAACTTGAAAACAAAATGCTGTGGTTTGGATTAAGTGACCCAAACACGTGCCGTTAATATTTCTCTGCGAGTACTTTATAAATATTAAAAAAAAAACAAATAATTGTATAAAACACGACGGTTTTTTTATTATTTGAATACATAATAACAATAATTATACGTTTGTTTTTACGTAACCACCATTTATAGCGATTACGTTGAAATGTAGACTCGGGGAAATGTGGCGTAATTGAAGTATCTACAAGAAGTAACATTTCGATCTTCACAAAATAATGAGAGCTTTTTAACACGAATGCAATAGATATGGCTACCGAATCTCTATCTTTCCAAGAGCACAAGCCGGTGTACCCAGCAACACCCATTGCGGATTTACAGATCGTTATATCGTGCAACAAAACAAACCTAACATGAAGTATAATTGGCGTGTTTTGGCCAATTGATGTAGCCCTCAAAATTGAAAATGTTCAGATGAGAGTAAAAACTGTTATTATCGAAAACATTATACGGTAAGTTGCGTTATGAATCTTTGAAATGCACTCCTATAAATTCTCATGTTTGACGATACGGTATTATACGTAGGGAGTGCCGATATAATAGTGGCTTTCGTGAAGAGTTGAGGGTTCAGAATTTTTAAACCTAAAACTATAGTAAAATGACGTTTCCCTTCCAAAAAGTAGTCAATTTATTTTTCTAATTCACATCATTTAGCCGAGATCTGCTTTGTCGACTTTAAATTGATATCCAATCATTAACTAATTGACGTATTTTTTGAGGGTTACATCGATTGGCCAAAACACCATCGATTATTATGAACTACTTAAAGAGCATTTGTTTAAAAAGATCAGCTTGTAAGCAAGTCGTTTAACTTCTCTTTCAGAAAGCGTAAGTATTTATACAAGAATTTGTTTTGGATACATCCTTAAATCGATATATTTAAGTATCTATTCGGGGATTTGAATCTTTGGCTGTGCAACCACTCGATAGTTGCCACTCGACTATGGGGACCTGTAAAGCTTATAAACGATATGTGATCGATATAATTAATAATAATAAAGTATAAAATAACGAAAACACATTTTTTTAAATTATTTGACGTTCTTATTCTCTCGTGGATTTTATTGTAAAGATTAATTATTTTTTTCGTTGTATAAAAGTATTTGAAATAGTCCTTGAATATAATATTTGTAATGCGATGTAAAAAATATAGTTAATAATTTGTCTACGCAATATGAATGCCTTATTTTCGTTACCTGTTCAGCAACACGACCTCTGAGGACAGCATGTTTATTAATCAAAAAAAATATCCACTTTACAAATCGTCGCCGAAGGTTTGTATGCCCTTAATAACAAAGCTTGTCTCAATACCAACGCTATTAAAATCTTCTCGAGATACATTCCGTCCCTTTTCACCACCGCAGAGTTATTAATAAACGCGATCGTCCGTCTCGGTCGCACTCACGGCCCGGGGCATAGGCGAGCCGAAAATATGAGTTTGTTTTAGCTGGACACCCGGTGATTATGTCCATTATCCTGAGGTGAAGACAGTCTTGTTGAACGCTATATTATTACGGGAACGACAACATTTTCTTTGCGAATTTCGAGAGCCGATGATTTTCTAAGAAATATTTCTTATTAATTGAAAAAAAAATGTTGTAACCGTAATTTGCTTTGCAATGAGAATGAATAGAAAAATAATACTTACTTCTGCTATTATCCATCATGTATTCACACCAAATATTTTTATCGAAGTTTTTTTTTGCTATTTTTTTATTGATACTTAGGATATAAATATGAGGTTAAGAAGACTGGTTGTTAGCTAATTAATTTTAAAAATTTAATTAAAATTAATAATTTAGTTATAAATTTTAACTTTATATTAAAAATGAACATCCACAAAGCTACCGCCGAATCCATAAAAAAATAATCGATTTTCAATTAGTGTCGAAATATTCCTCCACTTGTGTTTTTAATATCTATAGCAGCTCAAGAATGATCTTATGTATAATGTCCCAGACCGCTATGTAGATGCATTTTATTATTATCACATATCACATGTAGGTTTGACATTTTCTCATGACCTAAGCGTTCGTGGTTTGCGGTGTATAATAAAATGCTATGAAATGGACGCACAGTTCCGACGTACCAGCTACTTTAGAAATTCACTATTTCAATTTCAATAACGTCATCTATGACGGGTACGGTTATACTAGTTATATATATAAGGCAAGATACTCTTGCATTAGAATTATTGGAACATAACGATCGGAAAACTAAGCCTTTCATGGAACAGAATTTATCAGTTTGCTGTTGTTTTATATAGTTACTATGATTATTTTGGATAGAAATTGTTCTATGTTACCTTGTTGTTGCGTAGTCGCTCAACCTCTCTTTTTTGGATAGTCTAAAGATAGAAGCATAAGGTTATATGCTACACTTTAGGGGTGGACATTGTTTATCGTTTTCTGTTGCCAATTTCAATATCAAATAATTTACCTATAAATTTGCAAATTTTGGCAGTCAACTTGTACATGCGTATGATGGTTGTTTGTTTTCATAATTTTTCCAAAAGGTCCAACTCATCGGCAACAAATTGGATTTTCGAATTCCATTGAATCGATCGATCTACATAACATGAGCGCTATATATTCGATGTAATTAATTTATGAAGACCTCATCTCATTATAAATGATAGGACTCTGAAGAATGTCAATAATTTAAACAAATATTGACGAAGCGGGAAGCTTCATTACCACTGGCGCCTCGTTGGCCAGTCGATAAGGTGGCCTGACGCAGACTGGGCGTGGTGGGTGCCCGGCTCGTATCCGTGCCCAGGAAGTAATACCACTTTCCAACAGCTCGGAGATATCATTTTTTTCGAACCCGTGCCTTCGTGGTTAGCGTTAAAAAGACGCGAGAAATTTTGAGGAACACCCACCAACTTCGACGGTAGCAAATTAAGGAATTATTAAACCCGCAGAATTTATTATTTACGAATATACATGAAGTACAAATTTTTCATATTTAATCTATAAAAAGACTCTATTATTTACTCTATTAGAAGTTTTTAAATTTTATAATCGATGACGTCTGCTGTTAAAAATGCAAGATATTTTGTGGGAAGCTAGGAAAACAATGATTCAGAAAAATCAGACACTGAATATGGTAGAAGAAAGTCTATATATGTGTATAGATGCCTATTTTAAATGTTTTTTTACTCTCACTATATGACTTTTTTTAATCTTCTTAACAGAATGATTCATTTTACCTTATTATGTCAAAAAGTCGTATCTCAAGAAAGTTTACTTTCGGAGCAAAATTGTAAAGATAAAAACCCCACCACTTCTGATTTGATGTTTTCATGCAATAGATATCGGAGATGCGGCTTAACTGTTTAGGATATTGTATTCTAAAGGTTGACAACAAAAATTGAAACACGCCGAAAATTGATATACGCCTTTTTGGTTTAGTAAGGTAGCATAAATTATTCATCCAGATTAGGGCCTCCATGCCCAATATCCGGGATCCCGGACGATTACTCAATTCCGGTATTGATATTTAGGCAATCCCGCAATTTCAGGATTCATTGTAAATGCTAAAAACTATTGAATATATCAAATTAAATACTTTTTAAATATATTTTTTTCACAGTAAATAAAAAAAACATTTCCATGCCCAAAACGAAAATAGAAATCATGTATTCATTCTAACTGAAGCAAAATTGGACACACATTTAATTTTAAATGAATAATCTAAACTAAAAAATAAACACAATTTGTTTGTACTATTTCACATGTTTATAATGATCTGGAATGGATCTTCACTCATCACAATCATTATCAACTAATGAATTGATAATGCTAGTGATGAGGGAAACCGGTCCTGATTATTATAAATATGTGGAAGTGGTACAAAAAGCAGCTGACAGACAATGCGCCAAATATTTTGAAAATTAGAAAAACATACGAGATAAACTCGATGAGAATTTTTAAAAGTCGTTCATGTGCAAGATCACAGATGGAAAAAATCTAAATTTGATATTGACCTTGTTGGGAATTGAACCAGGACCCACCTGATCGCTAGAGCAAACACTTACCACTAGACCTCAGAGGCCGACAATTTTCACTGGTCACTAATCGTTATTTCATTTTTCATTAAATTTCATTAAATGAAATAACGATTTGTGGCCAGTCCCGGGATTCCGTGATTGGGTGCCCTAATCCAAATGTGAGGCATGCAAAATGTGAAGTATTTAATTTTTGGGGCGAGATATATTCCGAATCCGACCCTTATCGTTACAATCAGCTGACTTATAATAATATTATGATTTATTTTCATCTACTAAAAAAGCAAACACGCTATTATTAGGCACTATAGTTAGAAATGAGATCTCTAATTGTGACATTTTTTGTTAGATTTCATATAATGACTGTGTTAGTTGTAGACCCGAGTGGAATGTGGTAAAACTTTTTATGGTTAACGTATATTTTTTCCTATCCGTCAGGTCTACGTGTTAAGGTGGAGAATCAGTATTACTATCTTGTTAATTTTTTTTTTATAATCATATACACCTACTGGACGATGAAAATATTTGAGTTGAATTTTAATTCATATTATTACAATCACCGTTTAAAATTACTGCTATATGTTTCAACGCGTATTATGAACGCTAATATTTACATTGGTTTATCATAAGGGCAAAAAATGATACTTTATAATATCGACAAGGTTTTGGCGAATTGATGTGAGCCTCTAAATTGAAATTGTTCAGGAGAGAGTAAAAACTGTTTTTATCGAAAATATGGTGAGTTGCGTTATGAATCATTGAAATGCACACTTAATTTCTCATGTTTGCAGATACGGCATTATACGAAGGGTGTGTCGGTATAATAGTGGCTTACATCAAGTAGACGAGTCAGAATTTTTAAACCTGAAACGTTAATGAGTTGAAAAAGTTAAACAAATTTATTCTCGTAGATATAAATTAACGAATACATAATTTTACTTTCTTTACTGGAGAGATATAATTAAAAAAATACTATTTATAAAAATTCTAACAAGCTGGGATTATTTATTAAATAAATAATGTTAAATATGTACCTACTATAGATAGTTTTCCCCTTTATCACCTTTATTATTTTTTTATGTATATAATTTTAAATACAAAATCTTTTAAAATAAGACACTTGTATTAGGTTCCGGTTTATACAAGAGCTTTTTCAAAACAAGCAAACAAACAATCAAAACCGGAAATATCCAAAAGCTACATCAAATTATAGAGCTTTACTGGCTCGGACCACCGCGTGGTACAACTAAATACCTTTGGCCACTCAGCCAAGTTGATTTAATAATAACCATCTCACCATTGTCTTGACTCACCTGTGCAAACAAACTAAGGCGTCCTCAGGTAAAGCAGGTGATGAATAATATGTACCTACTAAACCGACCCATATATATTTTATACCCATTATTAAAATCTACAAATATAAACAACTTTCTAATACAATGTTGTAGCAACATTACACATTTAAGTTTCTTATTAAATTTGATCGAATTATAATAATGTAAATCACCGTAGTGAAGTAGCTCTATGGGTCTAGGCTTCCTCAGGATTCGAACCTCTTAAGGGACAATATTTTTGATGGGTTCAGCGGTAACTTGGTGGAGGTTCGGATGCTTCTAAAAGAGGTAAAACACGTGTCACACTTAGCTATAAAGTTTTTTTAAGAGACGTGTATTATGGGCCCTTTCATTGCATTGGGTTTCGCTGCCAAGCTCTTTGAGCTTGGTCGGTTAGTGAATAGGCTGACATACAAATGTGGTGCTTTTAAGCGGTGTCATTTAATGCATGAAGAAAGGGAAGAACTGCGCAAGTCAGTCCAACCATCAATTGGACCGATCGGCCACGCTGACTTGGTGGTGAATAAGGCAAACTACCACACCTTTAAACAAATTGTGGCATCATACGGATAGCCAGTATACCTCATTTCGTAGAAGCTATTCATTTATCTGTAGGGATTGATTTTCTGCACACTTAAGTACACGCCACCAAGTATTGGGCTGTTGTTCCAAAGACACTCCCAATTGAGGAGAAAAACCTGTCCATACGCTTAACGGTTGTTACGCCACTGGATACTGCCGGATAAAAGGCAAGAGGGAAAGGGTAGACATGTATTATATTTGAATTGATTTTCACTTGGTATTTACGACTCTATTAAAAATGACAAAAAAAAACAACATATTTAGTTCTGCAATATTTGGCGATTCTTAAAAAAACCTAACCTCATTGCGAAATAAATATTAATTTAATATTCAACTCAATTATAATTGTAATCTAAGATATCTGATGCTTCCCGCAACCAGTAATCAAGAAACATTGGAAATTGAAATTTCTGTAGGGGTTGAATTACAATTAATGGAAAATTCTGCACTGCAAAATTATATCTTAAAATCGATGTAAAGACACTGTAAAGAATCTTATCTAAAGGCATGCGTATGTGTGATATTTTTATCTCTACGTACATGCACTGCACAATCCTTAAACAAAGCTAAATCAACTATTCTTCAACTAAATTCACCATTTAATCTGTAACTTCCCTTCGAAAAAAAAGAGAACTTAAGAGGCTTACTTACAACTAGTGTTTATTTCATATCATGAATTTAAATATTAATCTATATTGCTCTACATTTGAAACAGGTATGGTTTTGCGAACGTCAAATATGTGAAGTAACCAAAATAATGAACGACAATGAAATACAAAAAAGGATAAAAATGTTTTTCGTACTGTATTATATTAATTTAATATAAATCCATGATATGAAATAAACACTAGTTGTAAGTAAGCCTCTTAGTTCTCTTTTTTTTTGAAGGGAAGTTACAGATTAAATGGTGAATTTAGTTGAAGAATAGTTGATTTAGCTTTGTTTAAGGATTGTGCAGTGCTTGTACGTAGAGATAAAAATATCACACATACGCATGCCTTTAGATCAGATTCATGGTTCAACGTGTCTTTACATCGATTTTAAGATATAATTTTGCAGTGCAGAATTTTCCATTAATTGTAATTCAACCCCTACAGAAATTTCAATTTCCAATGTTCCTTGATCACTGGTTGCGGAAAGTATCAGATATCTTAGATTACAATTATATTTCAGTTGAATTTTAAATTAATATTTATTTTGCAATGAGGTTAAGTTTTATTAATTTAATATAATACGTTCCGTGAATTCGATGAGCACCCCTGTATCAGTCACTTTAAGAGATAGTTACGAATTATTCAAACAAGCGGACCGATAATTTGGATGCCCAGACGTGATGTACTTATTTGCTACAACTACCTACCAATACGAGTTGTATTTTGGTCTTCTCGCAGTTTGCCCACGGAGAGCAATAAATCAAGAATATTAATTATTATTGAGTGGTACCAGAACTGTCCATTTTATGTGTCAAAAATGCAGCGACTTTTTAGTCACTATAAATCTTGCATAAAAGCGCATTATTCATGCTGAGAAAATTCGGAAGGACTAGTTTCTAGTCACATATTGAATTAATGCACACATTGTTAAGCTACGTCGTACAAAATCGTCATACTAAAATTGCTCACAATTGAAAAAAATAATATGACACGCTCTGATATTTTTGCTAACATTTATTTGTTTCTTGGAAGGTTGGAGTGATCCAAGAACGGCATTCGAACACTTTTAATATCGCAATGCTCCGAATAATTTCTAACTAATGTTAGCTAACCGAACCGGTTTATGGCCATTAAAAAGCCATCGGTTGTTAACCGACGAGCTTATATAGCTAAAACTTAGAAAGCGTCCAGTGGACGGGTCTATTATAGACAATAAAAGGGTGGAACCTACGGTGGTTTAGGTTTGATTTTCAGTTTGGCAGAGGCAGCCCTCGGAGCCGGCCGGCGTCGCAAGTGATTATAAATTGTTTTTGTTTGTTTTGAAATTGGACTTAACTTAAAATCGTTGTTGTGTCAATTGCATTATAACTTAAAGGTAAATTCATGTGTTAAGTAAATGTAAATATAGACTCAATGTATTAGTCATATTTTTGTGTAATAAACCAATGCATCTTCGTTAATTATTAAAGAGATGAACTGGATTTGAAATGGTGTTTGCTTGAGATCCAAGACCTCTCAGACATTGATAATCAAACATTCGCTTCTCTTCGATTCGGTCTTTTCAAATACTGGACCCGATTAAGCACTAAGTCAATTCAGTGGTGCATTGGTCAACGTCGTTAGCCACGGTTACGGATGTCTCGGGCTCATGACCCGATACGGACAGATTGATAAATTGATTTTTTAATCGATTTGTGAATTTCTGTTTGGGATTCTAAAACTCCTCCCACCCATCTGATACTAAAAACGGAATGAGTAACCACTAGTCCTGTTGTATCCTTATCCTTATATCCCTATTTGAAAAAGATAGGTTGAGCAACTGTATAAAAAGTTCACATTGAAAATTTCTGTTGAGATACCTCTATTAGGAGGCCATATGCTCCACAAAAAAGCACTAAGTACCAAATAAGAGATTTTAAGCTACTGTATAACGAACAGTTATCAGTAATAACTTATTTTACTTTCTTGTCTATTTAGAAAACAAAAACAAGGTACATAGTTATTTAGATTTTAAATAAAATGTGTAGTTATAACTTATATGCATACATATTAACGCTACTAGTCATCAACCAAGTTCTAGCATGATTAATTTCAAATATTATTTTTTTTCTATCTAACATTTTCCTAAAATTTTCATTTGTCTTAGCTTATACAATCTAATATATAAAATCAATATGGGTTTGTTCGTAACTTATGCACTGCCATACCATTCATCCGATTCGGATAAGACTTTGTCAATTTATTCCTTAGACATGCGCAAAGAACATAGGCATAGTACAATTAGGCCTGGCCCGGCCCGAGTCCGACTCTCAACGTTTTAATTTTTTGCTTACAGTAGGTCTTATCTAATATACAAAAATCAATGTGGGTTTGTTTGTGTCTTATGCACTGCCATACCGTTCATTCGATTCGGATAAAACTTTGTCAAGTTATTGCTTGGAATTGCGCGAAGAACATAGGCATAACACAATTAGGACCGGCCCGGCCCGAGTCCAACTCTCAACGTTCTGATTTATTCGTGTACGCACCAGACAGGAAAACAAAAAATATTGTTTGTCCAAAAGTACTTCAATAAACATACGAGGTTCCTGCTCTAGGACTTAGGATCACGGGAACACAGCTCTAGGATTCATACTGATACATACATGGAATCCATACATACTAATACACTGACAAGCTCTGTATAATAATACAGAAAGCGTATCGTGTAGTAAAAAGTACAAATTTATACGGTGTATACTCCACTTCTACCTACTTGTATCTGTGTTTTGTTATATTCATTCAAAAAGTTTTTGAATTTTCATTAAATATTACTCTTTGTCAAAATAGTTTCAATTTTACAATATCACATCATGTGCTATCATTTCTTAGACTTAAATCAAAAACCTAAATTATTAAGTATGCATTCTTCCATTACCTACCCAATTATGCAGGTTTTTGATACTAGATACGAATTGTTTGTGAACGTTTGTGTATGGAGTTAATATTGTTGGTTATGATAATATTATAACGTCTATATTATGGGAGGTCTGATCATGGCCACAGTTTATTGGGTCGATTGTACCACTAGCAGGGCCGAATTAAGGATATTACCGTGTTAGAGTGACTATAAGGCGAGGTTTTTATTAAAATAATCGGCACGAAAATAGGGGTGTCGCATTATATTCGGGTCTCAAACAAATAAACAATAAATTCACTGCCCCGCGTTGAGCGAAATCACTATATTACTTCCATCACAATATATTTTAATGAGTGCGAACAGGTGGAATTGTATACAAATTACTAGTGCATTGCAGTTTCTGACAGTTGGTTAACCATTACTATTTGTTTATAAAATAAATTACTAAAGTTTTTTGAGTTGCAAATATCAAAATTAATTAGTGTTTTTGTTAAAATTGGAAATACTTATATAATGTGTTGTTCTTAAAAAGATAAATTTTTCCATTAAAAAATGATTGTCACCTTATAATCAGAGTCGCCCTATAGTCGGGCAAATATTTCCGACGCTATTTCCGTGGTCAAGAGGTCTTATACACAATTGCACTCGTTCATAAATTTAATTTGTATTTAAAAGCATGAATGGCTGTCATGTTTTCTTTCAGTTCCAGTCACCGCCTTAAATGTTAGATATCTGAAAGTCCCTCCAAAAAATCATTTGTCAAACTCAAAAAAAAAAAGATTAAGCGAATGGTTTACTTACGGTGTCCATTAAAACACATTGTTTTAAAATTTTCCATAGGAAATTTCTTATATTTCACATTTATCAAAAATATTATGCGATTTTTTATGACATCTCAGTTATAAGCACACGAGGAATTTATGACTGAAATTTTTATTTACTTAACTGTTTTTTAGTGCCTCCTTAATTCAGCCCTGGAATGTATTTTTCATCTCGGTTCTGCCCATCGTTATTTATTTGATTATGGGGTAGGCGAAATATTCAAAATATTAATATTTACGACCTTCCTCTTAAAAAAATGATCCGATACGAGGAATTAATTGCGCGCTGACGTCATTTACGACACTACTCGTCACGATTCGCCACAAAACGGTTTCGTGGCCAGCTATGAATAGCAAATCTCTCGATCCTCCACCACCCACCGGTAATTGCTAAGCAGTTAAAAAATCCTTGAATTCTTTAGCAGCTTCCATTGCGTACTCAACAGCGAAATGGTAATACTAGAATGAAATGGACTGCTAAACCCATCGTTCGTTTAGGTCTGAGAAAAAGAAAAACATATAACCAAATCGCAACCAAAATAAATTGGATTTTGTTTTATTGAATAATATGATAGTGGGGCAAAAGAGATTCAATCGCAGCAGTGCTGGCATGTTAACATTATTTTTGATAAAGAACTTAAATACTATTCGGACCATCCATATACGATGTCACACTGTGGTTTATAGAAAAGTATCATTAAAGAGGCACGGGGTGGGTTGTATAATTTGATATAGTGTAGACAGGGTAGTAAATAATTTAGAATGAAATGTGACAGCATAGAAAAGGGGATCGAAATCTTGGCATGATTTACAGATAACATATCGACTGTGGAAAGGAAAAAGGACGTAATCCACAAACAAAAAATAGTATGAAGTATGTGTATTGAATTTTATATATTGTGATTATCGAAAAAAAAAATATTTTGGAAAGACTTAGATATAAGTCCTTTTGCCTTTCTACAGTCGATAAATTATATATATGTTTAAAAATATAGTGTATTAACACGTTTTGTATGCGTTACACACAATATTTTTTTGTGTGTGGGTTACGTTCTTTTACGTTCCTCTCCTCAGTCGTTATATCTAAGATAAATTCTGTGTCCGAAAGGAAAAGAGAGTTAAATCTTATAAATTGAAAAATAATGATAATGCATATAAAAGAAAAAGAAAAAATCGAATCAATGGTGCTGAATAAGTTAAATTTACGTTGAAACAATGTATTTTCTGCAAATTTCGTACAAATGTAAATCTTGTTTTGGCTCTCCTGAAAAACATCATTTTCAGACATAACGTCCTTTTCCTTTCTCATACAGAATTATTCATTACGATTTAGATACAATGAAACATGTAACAATATTACGGTTGTCTTCTTTTTTTAATGTCATCATTTTTTTTCCATGTTCGCTCCCAATGTGGAGCATATGGTCTCCTAATGGAGGTACCTTAACAGATTTTTTCTATGAGAATTGCATGTTACTCAGTTGCTCAACCTCTCTTTTTTTGAAGAGAGTAGGGATAAAGGGATAGGGTTAGGACAGGACTAGTGGTTAGCTAATCGCTCTTGCTACGCCCCGTGAGGATCAGATGGGTGAGAGGGAGGACTCAGACTACGAACAGAAGTACATAAATCGATGGATAGATCAATTTATGAAATCCGTCGAATTGAACCCGAGACATCCGTAGCCGTAGCTCACGACGCTACCAATTGCGCAACGGGCGCTGACGAAGTCATCATTTAGTTGGAACATAAGTAATGCGTAAACTTCGGATTCATGCCCAAAACCACTAGCACGGATGTTTTGCATATTAAGGTACGCAGTCCTGCTCATTTTCAGAATACATAGGCCTTTTTTAATTGATAAGAAAAATATTCAATTTAATGAAACGATCAATTTTTATGATCAATATAACCAAACACAACAATAAATCATAATTAAATTACTTAACTATATGCGCCGTGTGAAGTTCAGACGTGCTGATTGAATAAAAAAACTGAGCACTTTGGGCGAATTTAAAAAAATGATATAAATAATTTAATAATGTAGATAACTTTATGGAAAGAATTTTGTTCGTACAAATTGCTCAACATATGAAAAACTATTTTCAAAATTGGAACACAATTATTGAACATAAATAATTTGCAATTGTTCAAACATTGAACGCGCGTCGAATTTTACGTTCGGACATTTTGTCGGCCGTATGAGGCAGGTGTCATTTTATAGATAAATTTTACACGTGTAGATTTTAGAACGAATCGGTTATTTATGTAAATACTGTTTTTATTTAATAGAATTCAGTAGTTAAATCATTTACCGTTGCCTCCGTTAGAATATTTATAAGAATTATTTTTAAGTAGTGATAAAAAACATTTAAAATAAAAATAGATGTGTTTAAAAAAGTTCTTTACTTTCCCAGCAGTATTAGGTTACATAGAAAAAATGAAAAGTTTAAATTTCATATGCGAATAGTAATTTTAAAATTATTTAGATTTCGTATTGAAATAATTAACATTAAATACGTCTTTACTAAGGTGAATTTTATTGTTGATGAAATTAACCGATAAAAACAGTATACCAAGAAATTAATATTGAAGACATTAAAAGATCTTTATTAAAAAAAAATGGTATACAAATATAATTTCAGTCAGTCATTCAATAATCAAAGCAATTAATTATAACTATGCAAATTATGTATAATTTACGAATATTTTTTGATAAATATGTGAGTACGTGCTATTTTTGAACAAACAAACCTTTACCATTCATCTGTTAATTTGAAAACTTCGTGTTGACATGTCATGTCCAAGACTTTATCTCGTATTTCCACCCAAACTAGAAGGAAACACTTGTAGATATATGCTTTATAAAATAGTTCAAACTTTTAGGTAGAGAAATTAGTTCACAGATCATGACAATTTTAAGTAGATACGCAGCACTAATCGTCAGTCCTATGTATTACATAAATTTATGCGGCTACACGCTTGCTTGTGTGCGTGCTGGCGGTGTATATTAAGACCAGCTGCAGTGATTTTGCTTGCAAAGTTGTAGATTCAATATTTTTCAGCTTCTTCTTTTTATGTTAGAAAGACTTTTTGATGTATTTGGAATAATTAATTTATATTTCAAATAATTCTACATTTTTTACTGTTAAAATTGATCGACTAAAAATAAATTCGTGCGAAAACGGCTCGCACAAAAAAATATAATAATGAATATTTAAATTCAGAAAAAAATAGTAAAAACAACATTAAGAGTTTTTCTTTATAGTGTAAAAATAAAAGTTCAAAACAATTGTAACCAATTTGAGAGCACCCGCAGCGTGAAATAATATTTTTATAATAATTCATAATTTGTTAAATTTTATAATAAGTAAGTACCCAAGTTCAACTATTGGTACAAATGTTGAATGAACATTTCTGATAACGATAATACTAAATCACGTGATTGTTATTGGAAATTTAAAATGGATTAAAATTCATACCAAGTATTCTAAGGATATTTAAAAAATTGCTACTTTTACCTAATCTTACTTCTAAGCAACAAAAAGATCTTCTTATGAAAATAGATTAAGGTAAAATGGTATTTATTGTATGAGTTTAAATTAAAAAAGATTCTAAATTCAAACAAACAATTTTAGGCAAACGTTTTAGATTGCTAACGCTTTATATAAATATTCTAAATTAATATGTAACATCTCACCCAAGAAATGGTATACATTAACTTAAAGGAGTTGTTAAAATATCGTATTATTAGATATAAAGATAGTATGTATTTATTCGTTTTAATGTGTAGTTTCTTCGTCTCACCCGCCTGCCCGAGGGCAACACATACCCACACACGCGTAAATAATATGTATTCGGCTAATTAGTTATTTCGGATTTACATAAATATCAGAATACAGCGTGTGTTAACACATTACCTGATAAGATTATGTGGGTACAATAAATAACGAAACGTATGCTTTAACGCACGTTCAAAGTTATCGCGTCTTGTACTTATTTAATTTCAATTAAACGAGAAGATAATTTTAAAAAGGTTACATAAAGTACAGCTGTATTGATGGAATAAAATAGGTTTTGTCGATTTTTTTATTATGTATTTATATTTTTGTTTTAAATTAATATCGAAAGACAGGTAGTCTTTCTGTAACGTACAGTTCAACACATACACACACACAATTTTTCTATCTGTCTGCTTATAATGTGCATCAAGCACCTTGAGCGAATGATGACAGGTGGCATTGTCACCTTATATGCTAATACATAATAATCATATCTGTCAACCTGTTTGCGTGATGAACTATATACACCACAAATATTTCAATTCAGATTTTATTTTTTATGTATGGCCATGAATTTGTATAATACACTTTACAGTAGTATAATTTTGAATACTGAAAGAGTTCTCTCATGCAGCCCTGCGTTGGGTTAGACAAAGTGAAGCGTAAATTGTTTCATTGTACACATTAATGAGTTCTGTTTGAATCGGAGCGTTGAACTATTTTCAGCTATTATACAACAATGTACCAAAAACTTGTTGAAATAGTCTATAAGTACATCATATGATAAATTTTATGTGGATATAATTTGAGAAACAGCAAAAAAACAATGCATTTTCTATAAATTAAAACTATATTCGCCTGCGGCGCTGCTTTTCTGTATATTTTATTTAGTTTATAAAGGAAAATAACAGAATATTTTTAAGTGCTTATTTATATATTTTACATAAAAATGACATAAAGAAATTTTATTTATTTTTAGAACTAAAAAAATTTGCCATGCGTATCAATTAGTTTTTTATTTGTCTTTCTTAAGCGTTTATCGATTTACGTTATATAAATTTGAATAGTGAATAAATATGATATATTTAATTTTATAATTATGGCCAAATTATAATATTCAAATTAAAAATCACACTTTCAGTCTGATGAAACAATTAACACATAATATTAATGTTGGCGCTGTTTTTGTAGTGATTTTGAAAAGCTTGTTTTGTTTAAAATCATAATTAATTAATTATTATTTATTACGAGATACCTTGACTGGGGTAAGATTTGTACGTTTTTTGAGTAAAGTAACGCGTTACAATAAAACCTTGGAAGATAGTCTGAAGACAGCTGGATCAGAATAGTGAAGAACAATTCTGTGTGTTTCTATTGATAATAATTGGAAGAGAAATGTACACGTTATTAATTCAATCTTTAACTACAAAATGCACTAATAAAATTATACAACAAAATGTCTCAAATCATTTACGCCTGTTGTGTAGTCAAATTTGATTAGTATCGAGTATCGACGCCTATCGTATAGTCAAGGGGATGTTTCCAAATATGTCATTATTACTTGCGCTCGCTTAAAATGAAAATGCGGTAGCTGTGCTTAACACTGAAATTCTTGAAATCGGATTTTATTTAGTTGAATGTTGTATGACGGTTTATTTTATTTGACTGTTTGAATATGGATGAATTATTTTCCCTATTTTCATTTGAAACTAGCGAGTACCTGGCATGCGTTGCAATGTCACTCAAATTGTTTGTGTTTCAATTCTGTTTATTGAAGTGCTTTTGGATATACAATATTTTCCGTTTTTCCATCCGGCGTCAGGATTTACACTAATAAATCAGAAGGTTTTCCAACGCGTAAGCAGACCACATACAGCTGTCGATGTGAGGCATTTGAGGCAAACCGCAGGCATTTGAATTTGACTGGCACATCTGTAGAAATCATTGGTATGCGTGGTAACAATACATATCCTTGAAATTTACCATTTAAAACCCACAACTGGAATTTAACAATTAACACCACTTGCTTTGTCACTCAAGAACTGAAATGTCACTGTTTTGTACCTATTTGATTCTTTTTAATTTATTTTTTTATTCTGAAACGTTTACGGGTGTGCGCACAACAAGTCACCAAAATTTCATCACAATGGTATAAAAACGCATACGGGAAAAACAAATGGATGATGTTGATTTAGTATCTAACATATTAAAAATTCAGTAAACCCACTCAGATATACTTAATTAAAAATGTGTTAATGATAAATTTGAATCAAAACAATGGAATGAAAAAATTAAATTTAATCAAAATACTGCTCTCAAAGATTTCAAGGAATATCGCAGATTCCTTACCATTGATCTTACTGATATCAATGTATAAGAAATGAATTTTAATTTTGCTTTTGGATAAGGTAAAGTTATGTTCTTAGTTTTCATATGTCACCAAAGACAAATAAATATTTGAATAATTTTAAGATTCGCACGTTAATTTTTAACATATAATCATATTTCTATTGAATATAAATATTTATCATTTATTAAATTAGCGATCGTATTGTGGTCGATAGTTATTAAAGTTGAAAGCAAATCGGTGAATTAAAAACAATATTCATAAACAACTGACAACTTTATAGTATAGTTGAAAACCGGTGACAAAAATAATTACCGTCATCGATATTTTCGGAGGCTTTTCCAGTTTTTCGCAGCGGGGGTGTTGTATTTTTAATGCGATTCCGATGTTAATTTCAAAACTTTCCCACAGATATCGGGAATATTTTTTTATTTAAATTCTTGCAACACTGTTCGTACACCGTTTGATCATTTTGCCGCCGATTAATAATTAATATTGTCATATTATTACACGTTTTAATGTTATTAACGTCATCAGACGCTGTTAATGCGCAGCTAGACGTATGACACCGGATTTGTATATACAGTATTCTCATCTGTCATACTTGTTCAACAGCCAGTGTCATAAATAATGGCGACTGCATTTGCCTGTTGTAAGGATAAGGAGGCTCGACAGCTTAAACATTTGCTTTATATTTAATTTAAAATTTGACACGCCCCAATCTTCTTGTGAACTTTAAGTTTTTGGAAATATCCAGACAGATCTATTGAAACGTACTATATTTTATATAATCAAATATTGATTGGGTAAAACTATGTTTATGCTAGTATCATAAACTAGTATAACCGTACACGTCAAAGATGAAGGCATTTAAATTGAAATACTGAATGTCTAAAGTAACCTTACCCGTCATACATGAGGTATTGAAATTGAAATACTGAATGACTAAATTAGCTAGTACGTCGAAACTGTGTGTCCATTGCATAACATTTTATTTTATATTATACAACGCGAACCGCGACGCTTAGGTAATGAGAAGATTTCATACCTACATGTGATAATAATAAGTGTTCGGCCAGAGTCAACGCGCAACGGCGTGGCGGGCGCGGCCCTTAAAACTGAAATGCAAAGCATGCTTTTGCAATGTCCGTAGTTAGTTCGCGCGCCTTATCTTGAGCGGCTTTGAATTTCAGTTTAAAACGCCGCGCCCGCCCCGCCGTCACGCGTTGATCTGACCGAGCACTAAAACGTCTGCAGAGTACTCTGGGCTATTAGGATACTATTATAAATACCAATTTTTGATATATAATAGATGCATTTTTGATATTTTTGTTAATGCCGATTCAATAGATACATTCCAGTCTTGGTCGTATTGCTTGAAGATGATGAAAGTAGATATTATTTATTAAAACTATCTAATAAAACGTTGTCGCATAGAAATAAAAATAATAATAACAAGCATATCTATGTCGCGTATTTGATCACGCGCCCCGTCTATCCCCATTCTGATAGTCCGTCTCGCTCTGAATAGTCCAATACGCATCTGTAGTGCGTGAAAGAGAGAGCGGACAGGCTACCGGCCGCTAGACAATTTTTGGAATACTTTTGGTGGCGCCTACTCACCCAGCGGGATATTCGGAGCAGCCACTGGCGTAGAATGAAAATAGGTTCTCAAGAAAAATTCCTAATTTTTTTTTCTCGTTTGTGTGATTCTACAATATGAGCGATATAGTTTCCAATAATAAAAGTATTGTTTTTTTATGCATAATAATATTTTTACAAGTAACACAACAATGTCTGTAAATTAAAATACTCTTTTGAGAATTATGAATTATAATATAGTTGATAGCTATTTCGGTATCACACCATCATCAAAACTATGTGGGTGATGGTTATAAAATGTATTAGATAATTATTGTTGAAAGAAATACTGTGATTTTTATTCTTAATATACTAGAGTTCTGTCAAGTAAATACCAATATATTGAAGAATTTAAAAATGTTTTCCAAAGTAGCACAAATCTAATCAAAACTAATAGAGCATCTCAAAAAAAATGTTTTTAAAATAATTAGTTGTTATTCAGACGCTCAACAGTTCTTTCTTTAAAGAGTAAAGATAGACGGATGGGGCTAAGAAATGTCTAGTAGTTACCTGATCGCTCTTGCTATGCCCCATTTTTAAGATCAGATAGGTGGAAACGGAATGTATTTAAGTAGCGCAATACTGCCCTGCTAAGTAAAAACACAGTGATTACAGAGAATGCCGAAATTAAAGTAAGTTTGGTGTATGATTAATTGGAGAATTTGGGATAATTTACGCAAGAACAGCCACAGTAAAATTTATATGTTGTACTAAAAAAAGGTTTTGGTAATTAATTGAAATTGACTTTGTAAGTAAAATTTATGTTCTTTTTGTGAAAAAATACAATTATATACATTATACCTTTGTACATTATTCCAATAAATAATTATCCATATATAAATATTATTATACTAAGAGTAAATTATACTTGTCGGCGTCCGTGGTGGAATTGGTAGCGTCGCTGGCTACGATTACGGATGTCTCGGGCTCAATTCCCGGCGCGGACGGTTTTCATAGATTGACCTTTCAATCGATTTATGTATTTCTGTTCGTAGTCTGAGTCCTCCCTTCCACCCATCCCATCCTAACGGGGTGTAGCGAGAGCGATTAGCTAACTACTAGTCCTGTCCTAGACCTATCTTTTTATCCCTACTCTCTTCGAAAAAAGAGAGGTTGAGCAACTGAGTAACAAGTAGTTCTCGTAGAAAAGTTCTGTTAAGATACCTCCATTAGGAGACCATATGCTCCATATTGGGAGCGGACATGAAAAAAAAAGGAAAATTAAAATAGGAAGTTTGATTCTGACGAATCGTTGAACATAAAATTACTGTGTTTTTAATTAGCATGGTAGAATACATAGTATTTAAAAAGATAATCAATTTTAATTTCATATTATCAATTGTTGAATTTGTATTCTTCGCCCACGAGCCGCCCTTGCGGGCGCATCCAGGGTTTAGAAAAAAGTTATAAACAGCTAACCACCTCCCTAACAAGGCTTTTAAAACAAGAACAAAAAACATACGCACGTAAAACAATAATTTATATGTGTACACGTTTAAGTCTTTTTTTGTTTTAATCTTTTTTTGGTTTTTGTGAGACCGCGCCGGCCGACTAATAGGCCATTGTCGACGTCTGTCGGAAGAGATGCCTTTGAATATTTATCAAAAACCGCTCGCGTCCCGTTGTCCCTTAAAATCGAATTTATTTATTCGATATTGAAGATGTCACTTTCATCTGGTTGTGACTGAGCCGATGAAAAAAATTTCTATGTTTATTCTAACATTAAATACTTTTAAGATGTTTTTTAGCTAATATTTTGTGTTTTTAATTGATAGAGGAGAGACAGATGATATGATATAGTGAAACTAAAAAGTATCAGACATTAATGACACATTTCATTTAAAGGTAAAGTCGATTTCACTCAGTCAACATTTCAAACTGAATAAAAATTGAACTTGAAAATTCAAACTGTATCTCTTGATATAATTTCAGATTTTTTTATAATTTAAGACATCGACTGAGGGTGCTTGATGGAATTTCAATATCAAATTTGGATTATTGAGATTTTGTACACTTCCATGTATTTTTTCTTGAGTTTATAAGTTTGTTTTTCTTATTTGCGTTGTATGATTTCGGAAACATTATATCTAATATCACGGTCTAATATATCAAATTCTACAGGATGAAGTTTCTGTGCGAGAGAATGAATTATTTTAAGGTATTGGCTAATATTGTCACGAGCTGCGTGGAAGTGTACAAAATCTCAATAATCCAAATTTGTATCTCTTGAGTTTAATATCTTAAACAGCTTTTAAAAAAAAGCGTTTAACAGAAAAAAACAGAGACTTTTTATAATACCTTTATTTCCCTTGAACTAGGGTTTTTGTTAAACCATATTAGCTCTCAATGTAGAGTATATAGATGTCTCTCCATAGACGTTTTACTACAAGCTTTACCTTTTATTGAACAGAGGAAAGATAGAGCTAGAACAGGACTAATGTTAAGCTAATTGCTCTCCCCAAACCCCATTTTTAAGATCAGATGGGTGGTAGGAAAGTATAGACATCACAAAAATCTATGAATACGAACAGAAATTCATAAATTGACTGAAAAATCAATTTATGGAACTATCCGTACTGGGATTCAAGCCCATGATATTCGTGAACGAAATCAACGACGTTGACCACTGTGCCAAGGACCCGACTGAAAGTCAGTTTTTTAGTCAATAAAATCTTCAATATAATATGTAATTGTAACGAATAATAAGCATCTTTTCCTTTAATCTTATACAATATAAAGTCTGGTCGAAAACTATTTTTACCGACTACGCACAGTTGCTCAAAATGCCTTAAATAGTTGTATAATTGTAATAGTTGTAACACTTCTTTATTCAATTTTTACTGCACAGACAGTCTTTAAAATTTGTTATTGACTTATCTAGTTGATAAGTCAAATTGGTCATAATTAATAAATATAATATTTCATTTTTAAAATAATATATTATGAATTGGTAATATTTTCCATCACTCAGGCCGACCATTCAGTCGATGGCATAACTTTGTCCAGCCGTCATAAAAACTGTCAACAAAAATTCTTTTTACTTATTGCGTTCCTTCAAGCATATCCAACAGGACCGCATAAGGAGAGCGGGTGCCTCAAGCCAGGACCGAATCGATCAACGCAGTGTATAAAATCAAAAAAAAAAAAAACTAATTCATGACGACAATCTATAATAAAACGAGTCAAAGCATTTTACTTATTTCACAACTTGTTGCATATTAAATATAATGGACAATTAAATATTTAGCATGCATATTAAGGCACTGGTATTCATATAATATTTGTCAAAATGGATGAATAGTAAATTATAATCAAATATTGTATCAAAATTTTTAGCCTTATTGCTGTCAATTGAACTAAATATAAAACATATTTTTTTACACCAATTCCACAACTATGAAATTATCATAACTGATTGTGCTCATTGCGAGTATATTCAAGTGGAAGCTTTTAAAGTAATTTCAAACTTACAATTGAAAATATTTGCGAAACTGGTCCTGATCATTTCATAAAATTGATAAAAAAATTGTATTTATAAAATTACACCTCTAATTTGTGTTTTATCAGTGATGCTGAATCCCTCCTGTCACAAAATCATCATCAGATAAAAAAATTGTATATATAAAATCACACCTCTAATTTGTGTTTTATCAGTGATGCTGAATCCCTCCTGTCACAAAATCATCATCAGATATACTAAAACCTCTTAAAACTATTCACTACGTAAAATACTATACAGTCCACATACGAGACGAAAAAAGCAAAGTTTTCCAAACTTTCGCGATAAAATTACTCATTTTCATATTTATATAAGCGACAGTAAGCTGCATTAAATTTGCACACAGCTATATTCGGAGATCTCAAAATGGCGCGCTGGCTTTACTTATTCGCCATCTGAATAATGAAATACGCAGAATCGATAGTCTTGCAAGAGACCGCTCTGTGTTCGACTCGTATGAACTATGTTAAACATGGAGAAGGTATCTTCTTATCTCGTATATTTTATCAACCTGGACGACCTCCATCGGACAGATTGACAACCAGTGGTATTTGTTAATATTGCTGAAATTTAACACAGCAATTTTTACCATTTGCATTACATGTCTTATACCCATTTTCACTCTCAATAGTTCCACATATTCCCGGTGCGGACGGTTTTCATAAATTGGCTTCCAATCGATTTATGTATTTCTGTTCGTAGTCTGAGTGTTTGTGATGTCTAAAACTCCCTCCCACCCATCTTATCCCCACAGGGCGTAGCGAGAGCGATTAGCTAACCACTAGTCCTGTCCTAGCCCTACCCTTCTAGTACTACTCTCTTCAAAAAAGAGATGTTGAGCAACTGAGAAACATGTAGTTCTCATAGAAAAATTCTGTTAATGTTCCTCTATTAGGAGACCGTTTGCTCCACAAAAAAACATAATAGTTACACATTGAATCTGTAGCATAACTTGAAAACACCATCCATACGATACGTTAATTAAAAGGATTTTTCTATCTCATAGTAAAATTTATAACATTGTTATTTTCAACATAAATATTTATTAAAATTCATGCCGTATAAATAGGTATTAAACAAGATTTGAAAACAATTGAAGTTGTTGTTAGTTTATAGAACTTTCACGTATGTTTCCAAATTGTAGTTACACCACTGCAGAGGCTCCATAATTTTTTTTCTGATTTGAAGAGGTTAGGAGGTGTTGAAAATTCTCCATATGCAATTCCGTTGTATACAAATTTATATGTTAATTAAAAAATACATGCTCAAATGGGAAACGCATCTCCAAAGACTATAACTATTATATTTCATAAAGATATCATATGTTAGTTAACTAAACAACTAAACGTATATATAATTACCCAGACCGCTCTTTAGACGTTTTATTATTATCACATACCACATGTTGGTATGAAATTTTCTCATGACGTAAGCGCTCGTTGAATATAAAATAAAACGTTATGCAATGCACACACAGTTTTGACGTACTAGCTACTTTAGACATTCAGTATTTCAATTTAAATAACGTCATATATGACGGGTACGGTTTTACTAGTTTTAAAAAATATTCCATAAATGATTGAAATTACTATAGAAATGATGAATTATTAACAGGGATAGTTATGAAAAATATAGTTTTACTAGAGACACCACCAACTTTATTACAGATAATAAGACTTTAAAATAATTACTTTGTTATAATATTTCCATACTTTATATAAATTTTGGTAGAAATGAAATAATGATAAAATTATTTTTCTCAATCCGAAAATGTTGGCGTCACACGGAGAAATAGATCCCTAAGCGTTGCGGTATAGCCTTAGAATACCTTGGCGTCAAGAAAATACGACATACATCAGGGTTACATCTTTTTGGAGAGACAGACAGAATGCCAGAATAGGCATATCAGCTGCCAACTAGAGATGCGATCAACAGTATTGATTACTTGGAAATATTTATACTACTCAAACTTAGTAGCAAAGTAACTAATTTACTTTCAATTTCATGAATGTTTTATCATTGATTTTGTATAAAATTTTATCTTTATTTTTCTATTATGTATATTTAACTTAGACTACCTGATTTTTTTAAAATTAATATCTGTTTTAAATACATTGATATTTTCTTTAAATATAGTAAGAATATTTACACAACATTGTCAGTAATTGTAAAATAATTGTTCATTTTTGCTAAAGTTTATTATTTATGTGATTAATATGCTTAAAACAAACTGTAAGTATTGTATATAAATAATAAGTAAATATGTTATTAATTTGTAAACTTCAAAACTTAAAATACACTAAAAAAACTTTGAATGTATCGTAGTTATATTTTATAAAATGAAATACTCCGTAATATATAAAACATAGATACTCTTAGTATCGAAATATTGCTTTGGTTAATACCGAATACCCGTGTATCAAAAAGACACACTAGTTTGATATCATCCCTACTGCCAACGCGGCACGTGAATAATTATTGTTTCTGTAATAGACGACATCTCGACATGTCCCTTTTTAACCGAAACGCAGGCTTTTTCCAAAGACAACAATCTCGAAAATACCGGTAGCTGCATTTTATTAAGAACATTACTTTTTATAATTTAATAGGGATTAATTAGTTCAGATTACGAAATGAAACATACTTATTTTGATAGGTTTTAAATAAAATTTCTAATAGAATAGAATAAAAATAAATATATTTTAAATCCACTCGTAATGAGAAGTATATGGACTCCTTAAAGAACTCATCTCAATAAAATAAAAACTACAAGAACTGTTTGTATTCACTCGACCTCTCTTTTTCAATCAGATTAAAGAAAGAAGAATAACGCAAGGATAGGACTGGTGGCCAGCTAATCAATCTAAGATAAGTGGGAGGGAAATTTGAAAATAATATAAATCCATGCTCTTGACCGTAAATTTAAAAATCCATTAAAAAAATAATTTATGAAACTCTCTGCACTAGGATTTAAGTCCGTGACATTGCAACCAAAACCAACGACGTTGACCATCCCATCGGTTATATATCAATGAATTTATTTTGGCTACTTTAATGTAGCATTTCAATAGTAAAATGATAATGATTAGTTATTTTATTAATTTATTTTATAGAATAACAAAATGCTTGGGTAAAAAAATTATTATGAAATTGCTTACAGAAGTGGAATCTTATATATCGCCCAGACCGGTCTGTAGGCGTAGATGTAGACGTTTTATTATTATCACATACACATGTAGGTACACACAGTTCCGACGTAACGCAAACCCGAGGCAAACAAACAGCAATCAGTCCGTCAGTATGGAAACTAAAGAACAGCTATTTTGGACATTCAATATTTCAATTTCATTACCGTCATCTATGACTGGCGTTTCCACTATAGAATACAAAAATCATATTTAATGAGAGTATGCGCAGTAAAAATTATATTCAATACAATGTTTGATTACATTGTCGTTTTTAATATTTGAATAGCAGTACCAGGTTTGTTTGACAATAAGAATTATCAAATACTTAGCCACAAGACGAAACTATCGTTCCAATTTTTTCAAGCTCACTACTAAAAGACATTATTTATTTTGTTAAAAGTCACCCACTAGATTCAATTGTATTATGTTGCCAACAATATTTATAATTACCTGTTTCGTGCAAATTATAATACATTTAAATACATACACAAAACATACTTCCCAAAGCTCGGCGTCGACAAAGCAAAATTCGAAACACTTTAGTCAAGGTGTCTACCTAATTTATATTCCACTCTTGGACCTGATGGTTCCTGCATAATCAGCAAAAGGATATTTGCAAATTGTCTGCCGTGTAAAGGGTTAATGATTGAGTTATCAGGTGCCGAGAGGCAGTGGTGGAATTTTCCACACGTTGTCTTTTACCCATCAAAGCCCCCTTACTTTATTGCTTATTTATAATATTATGATATAATATTACAAGCTTGTAATAACGGATTCACATTATTTCGATTGTTGAAATTTTATATATATCGTCATTAAAAACCGGGGTGTTCTGGTTTGCAAGAAACCGAATTATTGAATTATGACAATTTTTTGAGTCCATTCTTCTTATCATACTTGTATCGTTCAAACTTTGTACACTTCCATATATTTTGTCACTAACGATCTGAGTTTTACCTTTCAACATCTTCAATCTTTTGTTAAAATGGATTGACTCAAAGTAAAAATGTATGACAACATTACGTGATGATTTTTTAGATTCCATGCGTAGGTATTATTAACCCTTCCGTATTCATGGTGTAATAATAAGTTACTTCGGTCTTTAAACCTTTCAATTATCTGTGAAATAGGTCATACAAATAATTGAAAATTTTATTATTTTTAAATAAAATAGTTTTACATATAATTAAAAATTAAAAATACATCAAAGTTAACGTTCATCAAATCATAATTTGAAAACCTCGCTAATTTTATCATCTAAAAATACAAAATAATAATATGGTATAGTAACAAACCGAGATTAATGACGTACCGTATGCAACAGTTTTGTCTGAAACGGCACCGAGACACGTCTCAAGCCTGTCCTGCTAGGAAGAATTTCGATTCTTGCATATTTCGATAATTTTGCATAGTTTGATGTATTTCACGTTTTACACACACAATATGACGTAAAATAATAATTTAATATCACACAAAACCATATTTCACTTTTTAAAATTGTCATTTCGCTTTATAAATGCGTTTATATGACAAAACCTACACGGTAACGAAATTTGACAGCATCAGATCCAAAAAGATTTTTTTAGCATGAAAACGGGAAGTCAATACGAAGTCAATCAAACATATGCCATTATTTATTTTTTTAAGCGTCGTGATGTTAAAATATCAAGATACCTATAACTATAATCAATTTTCAAACTTAAGATAATTATTCGATCAAGGTCGTTACGCAAATTTATAGGTGAGCATTCGAGTCCTGAATCGAACAACAGAAGCAAATTACGTTATATTTGAACTACCATTGAGAAAACTACTTATCAAATAAAAACTTGTAAAAAAAATACTGACTAGAGGTTCTCAGAAGAAAAATAATTTCGTTAAGAAAGAAAGTGTGTTTAAAAATGTGAAACAAAGAAGCCAGTGTATAAAATAAAAGTCCCACTTAATTGGTTCAATCACGGATTTGCAACGTGCGGTGATTTTCAACCCCCTTGTACCGCCATACTTGATGGACAAGGGGTGTCTCTCGCGCATTAATAATGCAGTACTAAGCACACAGAGTGTTTCAGAAAGTGAGTGACAAATTATGGGTAATTTTAAGCCATTTATTAAATAAAAAATTTACCACCTGTCATGTCTAAATGGATAAACACAGGAATGTTCAAGCACGGCATTTTGGCTTTTTTAAGATCTCTCATATTATAGTCAGTCTATTCTACCGTCAAAATAAAAACGAAAGAAAACTGCAAAATATTTATTTTGATGAATTAAATGTAAACAATGTTCAAAACTTTAATAAATTTTCACTTTAATTAGTCAGCAATGAGAAAAACTTTTTAAGAAACCCTAGAATTAATAGTAAAATTTTCAACACTAAGAATATATCTTGGTTATCTACCTTTTTTAATTAAAAAAAATTTTAAAATTGCACAGCTTTTAAGTTTTTCCTTTGGGTATTTTGTTATCGTATGTAAGGTACTTAAAATTTGTATCCAATTATCATTTATGGCATTTTGAAAATCAAAAGCAACTACAAGAATTGCAAAATTCACGATATGGTATTTTTCAATACCTGTAGTTAAGTTGCATATGTATAACATCGCTTTACAATAATTGGTTTCATACGTTTTTATAAACGCATAAATATAAGTAAAAATAATTATTTTCCTATGAATGAAATGAAAATGTTATTTTCAGTGTATTCTCCGGAAACGTGGTGGAACTTTATGATTAGTATTGAATTAAATTAAAATTCATAAATTTGACATTCCATTGGTTGTGGGAACAATATTGGAATAAAAGAGTGAACAATTTTAATTTATTATATATTATATTTATATATGGTCAAAAAACCTTGTTTTCAGATAATCTACTTTTAAGAAAATCATGAAATATAGGTCTTTCTATTTGCATATGTTAATCATTATTTATTAAACTAACCACTTTATGCGATTTATTAATCATTTATAAATTCAATTATAATATAAGTATTTTTTTTTAAAGTAATATTAATTACAGTCGGCGTCCGTGGCGCAGTTTGTAGCGTCGTTGACTACGGCTACGGATGTCTCGGGTTCAAATCCCGGTGAGGACGGTTTTCATAAATTGATCTTCCAATCGATTTATGAATTTTTGTTCGTAGTCTGAGTGTTTGTGATGTCTAGAAAATTCCCTACCGCCCATCCGATCCTCACGAGGCGTAGCGAGAGCGATTAACTAACCACTAGTCCTGTTATAGTTCTATCCTTCTATCCCTAATCTAATATCCTATCTAAAAAGAGAGGTTGAGGAGCTGAGTAACAAGCAATTCTCATAGAAAATTCTGTTGAGATACTTCCATTAAGAGGTCATATGCTCCACGTTGGGAGCGAACATAGTTATAAGTGGCAAAAAATTACATTTTTTTGCCACTTATAACTGTGAATGAAAATTACTGAATTCATATTGATTTCTTCAAATTATATAAAAAACACATGAAATATACTGAACTGCTAAGAAAAAAACACAACTTTTAAAGAAAATGTCGAAATTAAAGTAAGTAAGTGGAATATGGTAAAGTGAAAATTTGGAATATTTAACATAAGATAAATCACAGTAAAATTTATATTTTTTTACTAAAAAAAGGTCAAAATGTTTTATTGAAAACAAATTTAACTTTGTAAGTAAAGATACATCGTCATTGTGTTTTTATAATTATATACACGACGCCTTTGTATATTATCTCAAAAAAACACTATCCAGATAATTATAACAAAAAAAAAGTTAAATTCAAATAGAAAGTCTAATTCTGACGAGTCGTTGAACATGCAAATACTATGTTTTTATTTAGCTTCAGTTTTTTAAACGTGCAATGGCAGATTAAGTTTATAATTATTGGCTTATTTATACATATAAAATTACTTTACAATGCTAATATTTGATCGAAAGTCCAATTTAAAATTGACGATAAATCGCATGAAACATTACATAATCTTTAAGCATAGAATCTTCTCAATTACCGACTGTTTTGCACCGTGTCTTAGGTAACTATACCGTATTTCATTTGGGTAAATTGAGCACATATATTAATATGCAGCACCAGGGCTCTTCTGTTCAAAGCCTGACACCTGATTAGTAATGCTTCTTGACGCTACCTTAATGGGAGCGTCAACACTGTATCGAGACTGAGAACGGCGCCTTACCGAGGATAGGTTAGACGCCGAGACGTGGATCGACGCCTGGCTACGGTAGGTTGTAAGCTGTTAAGATTTTCGCTATGTTTACAATGTTTGGTTCATTATTTTTGTATATATAATAGCCCATACCGCTATGTAAACGTTTTACTATTATCACATATCACATGTAGGTATGAAATTTTCTAATGAACTAAGCGTTCGTGGTATATATAAAATAAAATATTATTCAATGCACACACAGTTCCAACATACTAACTACTATAGACAATCGGTATTTCAATTACAATACCGTTATCTATGACGTTTACGATTATACTAGTTAATAATTAAATAAAAAGGTGTATGTTTAAGAATCACAAATTCTGTTAAATTATCGCGAGTTATTCGTGAAAAATAACTTTTTAAAAAGTATTTTAAATTTTTTTATTGTATTATATTTTTATTTAAATCAGTCAAACAATATACGTTATAGTATAGATTAAAAACTATTATTTTTCCATGAAACAACAAAAATATACCACACCTGGATCGGTGGCATACAGTTTACATTGGAATAATATGCTGTTTTCTTTCGAATGTCGAATGCAGTTAGTTTCCCAAGCCATTGGCACTTAGGAGTTGTTTGATATTTACCGAAGACTTTGAATTAGTTTCCACGTTTTCGTGTCAGTTTACCCAGGCGCATGAAGCTACAGCAGGTGTCGATGTTAGATGTTTGCACATCTCAGCTGCAATCCATGCCATCTGACAAAAGCACCGTGGGAAAAAATCACCACAAAGAAGACGCACGAAGATAAAAATAATATAAATACGAGTCGCTGAGTCGCTAAACACGCTCCCGAAGGTTTTTAGAGTTTTGAGTAAATCATGAAAAACTGTTATGGGCAGTATGATAATTGGTTTTAATTTTTTTTTTAAATAAAACACAATTCATTTGTTCTACTTCCACATGTTTATAATGATCAGGACGGGTTTCGCTCATCACGAGTATTATCAACTGATGATGCTCGGTGCACCAAGAATTGACAGTTGTTAACACCTTAAAAGTAATTAGTTTTAAGTATATCTTAAGTTATTTTGTGTCTTCCAGTATATAAGGAAAAGTAAAATATCATTTCTTCGAAGCGCGTTGACCGTGTAAAATGCGTATCGATATCGCGTAAAAAACAAATTTTCGACTTTGAAAAGGGGGACGAAATAGGAAGAAATTTTATATTTGCAACTGGAAAAATTCGTACATCTGTCGATAGAGTACATACGAACATTAATAACTTATTTTATTGTAAAATCGCCAGTAGCGTGTTTAGCAACTCTGCAACTCATATATAAATCGAACATAGCTCACAAGCCGATAATGAAAACTATATTTTGATTATTTATCGTGTCTACACAATAACACTTTTAGCACACACCATTGTCGTTATTATTACGGTCGATATTACTCGAATCCGTTTCCGTTTCTTTATCATGTGCCCTCCTAATGTGGAGGTATCTCAACGAAAGTTTTTCCTATGAGAACTGCTTATTTCTCAGTTACTCAACTTCTCTTTTTTGACGAGAGTAGGGATAGAAGGATAGAGCTAGGACAGGAATAGTGATTAGCTAATCGCTTTCGCTAAGCCCCGTTTTTAGGATCGGATAGGGAGGAGTGAATCTTAGACATCACAAACATTCATGCCTATGAACAGAAATTCACAAATCGATGAAAATCAATTCGTCTAACTGACCGTCGCTTCCATTTTCTACACAAATAATGATCACTTGAATAGTGTATTTGTGTGTACTCCGTGGTCTTATGTTATAATATGTACCAGTTTCTTTTCGCTTCATTTTTATTTAATCTAAGACATCGACTGATGGTGCTTGATGGAATTTCAATATCAAACTTGAATTGTTGAGACTAACTCAGTTCGAGTTCATTCGTGTGCCGAAAGGCGAAACCTGGGTCGTTAGTGACGAAATACATAGAAATTTACAAAGTTTCAACAATTTATTAATTTCTATAGTTAGTTGTTATTACTCGAATCCAACTGTATTTTATACACAAATATTTATACAACTTTTGGTTATCAGAAAATAATCAGTTGGAAATATCCCCACATTGTAATACAAAATAGTTTCTTTTCATTTTGAAAGATAAATTTAGGAGATTTACTTGCAATATAGTGAATCCAGTTAGAATGTATTAAAGTATACCTTCTATAGATGTTTTCACCCCACCTAATACCAAACGGGGGACCCCTATCGCGCCACTAGAGAATTGGTGTGTACCAAAGTACTGAGCCAATCAGCTGCCAACTGCATACTAAGTATAAGCCGAGATTTTTACAAATGGGGTTAACTTAAGCAGTGAGGTTTCTCAAATTCGATTATTTTACTAGTGATATTTTGAGTATATATCTACTTATTTGTTTGTCCTTTTCAGTGGATTGAAATATATTTTAGCAAGTGCTGTGAAGTGGGGAGTCGTATTTATTTGTTTTTTTTTAAAAAACACAATTTGTTTGTTCTACTTCCACATGTTTATAATGATCAAGACCGGAGCATTATCAACTGATTAAAATAAAATCATAAGGGGGCTATTTATATAAAATTGAATGTTATAACAAGAATTTACAGGTAATCAAACAAATCATATATGAACGAAATTAAATAGTCGACACTCAAATGTTAATCAAGGATCTCTTAAAAATCAATAAATAATACTAATCTGAAATAAAAGAGACCCGGAGCCGTATTTTCGAGCATTGTATTAGGAAAATGCATGGTTACCACAATGACACATTTAATTAGTATTTTCGTCAAAAATAATTACTGATTGATGCGTCTACCTGCTATTCAGAAGACCACATGACGGTCACTAAGTCTACTATGAATTAATTGAACGTTGCATAATCTGCCAAGTGGAAAGCCAGTAGTACCAACAGAAAATAAATAAGCACTGTAGAACTTGCAAGGTTGGCGCGAAGTAAAAAAATATGTAAGATTCGCTACTTGTACAGGCATTGTCATAGGTATATCTCTCCATAAAAGAGAGTACTGGTAAAAATTATATCAAAGTTAATAGTCTTGCAAATAAGTTTAAAGAGTTTCATTTGATTTGACCAAGCGGTTTTAAAATTATAGTACTTTTAGAAATCCCTTAAGAGACAATGTTACTTTTCAAAAATAAGCCGGGCATGAGAAATTACCTGTGTTTTAAGAGATGTTAAAGTTGTCAGAAATCATTCGGTGTTAAAGATCCGCATCTTAAATATGATTAAATTTAATTAATAATTAACACTCAGAGGAGCATGTTTAAAGATACATACTGCAGATTAAGTTTATGTCGATTTATTTTACGTTTACCGTTACTTACGGTGTTTCAACCTAATAGTTGACAACTCTTTGGCGTTCGTATTATTCCTTCACGGTAGCCACGGGCTCTAATCTCAGAACGCACATTTTCATACATTGATTCTTCAATCCATTTATTGAGCTATACACACATCCACGGATACCAACGAAGCATACATTCCATTACAGAGATGCGATCCAATAGACGGAGCATTGGGAACACGATGTGTCCTTTCTTATTACGATTCAATCTATACTTTAGGCTCTCGCAAAAAAAAGGATAGGTCACTGAAAATGTTACCTCTGCGAGGAAAATCCATAAGCTCAGCTGGCCAAGCCAACAAATGCGCGTCATAATAATTAATTCACTTTTCGAAAACGTCGATATATCATATTTTTTTTTATAAAAAACTAGTGAAAAAGAAAAAACGGTTAGTGTTTGAACTCAGTTTATTGAAGTGCTTTTGGAACTTTTCGATATAATTTTTTTGTTTTCCGTCTGTTTCAGAGATGTCGCTAGTTGTACGTATTTGATTCATTTTAATTTTTTTCTTCAGAAACCTTCACGGGTGTGCGCACAACAACTCACCAAAGTTTGATCGAAATCGAATGAATGGTAAAGGAACGCATTGAGGACAAACCTTCATTTATATATATAAAGATGATTATTAATTATTGTTTTAATATTCACTCATATTAACTAACAATAAACGTTTCCATAACTCAAGAAAATTTATGCACCTACCTTAATTCATTATTTAATTTATATTAATTATTACTTAAAGAACATTAATTTTGTATATGCATAATAAATCTTTTAGTTCGTATTCGAGACATTGCGCGAGAGTGTTAAAACTGTTGCTAGGCCGCGCACACTCGCAGATTAGATAGAACACTGGTAAAAGATGATCCCTATTAAAAACAACTTTTATTACGATTTCAGTATATGCTCCACATTGGGAGCAGATATGGCTGAAAAAATAAAATTACCCACAGCTTTTAACATTCAGAAATAAATGAATTTTTAGCTTCATTCCTCATACAATAGAAAAAAATAGACTTATCAACAATAATACCCAAAATTATTTACCTCTTAAAAATAATAAGATAGCGTCTCGCCATCCTCAAGAACGTGGTTGCATATAATTATGTCTCAATATTTTTTATTCCACCCCCCACGAGTCATTCTTTCAGATACTTAGCATTCTGTAACAGAAAAGCCACCCCTGAAAAGTAACTGAGAGGGTGGTATATTTTTTACTACTTTCTCGGTTTTAAGTATTAGATCGAGGGTAAGAATTTTTAATTTACGTTTACAATAAAAAATTATCTTCTTATTGTATTTTTTTTTTGGTTGTGTGGTGGAATTTTTATAGAAAGCGTTTTTGGTTTTGAAATTTTCACATTTTATTTTATTTATGCACTTATCAAATTGCTTATATTTTTGTAGTTGTTTTATGACTGGTTGCGATTCAACCTATCAAAGTCTGTTTTCACTCAAATATGCGTTAATTACTTTAATCTTAAATAATAGCATTACTTAATTTTTTTTATTTGAAACTTGCGAGGACCTTGCATGCGTTGTAGTGACATTCAAAGAAAGAAAGTGTTTGTGTTTTAATTCTGTTTATTGAAGTGCTTTCTAAGGTGTCACAGTTTGTACGTATTTGATTCTTTTTTTTAGATTTTTTTCAGAAACCTTCACGGGTGTGCGGGCAATAACTCACCAAAGTTTCATCGAAAAGGAATGAATTGTAAACGAACGCATAAGGGTCAAACAAACAAACAAACATTCATTTATATATATATATATATAGATGTTGAGCCATATTTCTATATGTAACGCAAATTCGTCTTAATCTTATCTAACAAAGTCTAACTAAATTAATTTAGCGTCACAAGTTGTTGTCGGCTCCGTGGTTCTATGGTCGACGTTGTCAGCTTCAGTTACGGATCTCACGAATTCCAATCCCAGAACGGTCCACTAGTCCAGTTATAGTCCTATCCTTCTATTTCTACTCACTTCGAAACTGAGTAACAAGCAGTTCTTAAAGAAAAACATCTGTTGAAATACCGCCATTAGGAGATTATAATACTATACATGAGAGCGGAAAAATGTTAAAAAAAAAATTTTAAATACAAATATTCACTACGTATTTACTGTGTAAAGGTATATTAAACTTTTAAAGAAAATTAGTTATCAAAAATATCAAATGAATTGTTTGAAGGGTGTGTTTTTTAATTTATAAAAATAATTTTATGTCTTTATATTAGAGATCTATGTTATTATTTAATTTAAGTTTTATTAATTGTTTTAATAATTAGTTATAAGTGTTTTTAGTAGTTTGTTTGACTAGATTAATTGTATGTTTTTTTTTAAAATATAATTCATAACCGAAAAAGGTTAATTCATCAGCAAATACGAAAATTTAAGCAGGGCACGATTATTATAGGCACGTAAAAAACACGACCGTAAAATTTGCATTGAAATAAATAACAAAGATCAAAAAGCTCAGTCAGTTTATCATTATCATTTTAATCCGCTTATGTCAATATAAGCAGTAAAAACAAGTAATAATAATTGCAAAGTGATAATAAATAGTACAATTATTAGAGTAAAGCTATATCAATTAAAATAATGTTATTGTATGTTTAAATATAGGTAGTATTTAATCGGCTTACAAAGTGTCAATTTCTAATACGTGAAGCTATTTTGGCTGAAAATATTCATACAAGCTACAACGTGAAAAAAATATCGTTTTTCGTCTCGCTTAGGTAATCAACCTCGGAATTGATTTTCAATTTTGCTTTGCGGATCGATCGACAACGTATCATAGTTAGAAAAGATGTTGCCACCCTTTACTCTTCGTATTCCAGTGTAATAAAAATAATGATATTAACTATATATTATATAAAAATGAATGTTTGTTTGTCCCGTATCCGTTCTTATACCATTCATCCGATTGTGATGAAATTTGGTAACTTGTTGTGCGCACACTTGCAAACGTTTCCAAATAAAAAAATATACTGAAAAACAATCAAATAGGTACAAACAGCGACATTTAAGTTTATGTGTGACATAACAAGTGGTGCTTATTGTTAAATTCCCATCGACGGTATTAAATGGAGAATTTACAGGAGAAGATCTACTGTTGCCAAGCATTCCAATGTCTCCGACAGATATGTCAGTCGAATTCAAACTTCTGTAGTTTCCGGTGTGACTCGAATTTGCAATGACCTTTAACAGAGCACAGGGAGAATTGCTACAAGTGCGTGGACTAAATTTGGAAAACCCATGCTTCTCACATGGACAGCTGTATATTATAGCCTGCTCATGCATCGGAAAACCTTCTGATTTATTCGTGTACGCACTAGACGGGGAAACAAAAAATACTGTGTATCCAAAAGCACTTAAATAAACAGAATTAAATGACAAACACTTTCTTTCTTTGAGTGGAATTGAAACGCATGCCGGGAACTCGTTAGTGTATTATATTCATAAATAAAGTAAGGTATTATATTTTTAAAATAAAGCACACTTCATTTTGTATTACTTCCACATTTTAATAATGATCAGGACCGGTTGGTTCATCGCGAGCACTATCAAATGAAACATCATTATCACACTTTTGAAGGATTCGGCGGTAACTGTGTTGAAAATTCATTTTTAATAAAAAATCAATCTCGATAACCTTGTTATTCCACTGGCTGTGTTGGTAAATGTGACACGTGATGCGCTTCGTTAAGAAGTATCTTCATCCTCTAATAGTTATCATTTAGTAAGACAGCCAGAGTAATAACAAGGCTATCAACTTTAATTGTACATTAACATTATCAGTTGATAATGCTAGCTATGAGAAAAATCAGTACTGATCATTATGAAAATGTGTAAGTAGTACAAAACAAATTGTGCTTATTTTTTTTAATATATTTCCTTTCCATAAATAATTGACAGTTTCACGTAATTGAAGTAAGGCAGGTTGTCTTCTAAAAAAAAGTAATTAAATAAACACTTAAAGTTTCACACCATTACGTTTAGTAAAATGATTTTAAATCAAAAGAAAACGTTTCAAATTATATCATAAACTCAACAATGTAGCTGAAATAGCGTTATTATAGAATTTTTAATCGTTTTTCTTCTAAAATCTTCGAAAATACTGGTAAACTACTATAGTACTTGAAGTTTTCTATTTTTTATATCAATTGATATCCAGGAGATAAAATGAAACATCAAAAAAAATATATATTACCAACATTCTCTAGGAAAGTTGTGCGTGGTTTTTTTTTGTATAATTAATTGATAAAGGTTGTGGGTAGCTATATTTATTTATGTACTCAAAAGAGACTTTTATAAATGAGTTGTCCAAAGGGAACTGATGTTGTTCAGTTGTTCAGTTTATCTTTTTTAGAATTGGGTGGGTGGGTTTTATTTTCTTTATTAAAATCAATAAATCGAAAAAAAATATTTAAAATATTTCGTATTGGGATTCAATCCCGTGAACACTGCAACCCAATAGCATGACGTTGAATACTCGGCTACAGGCTTGGAAAATTTAATTAGTTGATATTAAAATGAAATATTGATACCATTTTTACTTTTATAGAGATAATTAAATAAATAATGGCAACTTATGTAAACGCTATCTTAATAAAACCTGCAATTATTGTATTTATTCAACCCTCAAAAATTCCACATTTTTTAAACGTAATCTCGTTTCTTTATTGTTGTGAATTGTAACGTGTTAACCAGGGGTGGCGAGGTAAAATATTAGGTGGCGGTCTAACATCAGGTATGAGGGGGGTAGAATCTGAAGATGTGGCTAGGGTGATCGTTGAACTCGGTATCTGAAGGGGCAGAGTCATCGTCTTTTGGCGGAGCGAACGACGCGACGAAGGCGTTGTAGATTTATACATATTCATGTATCATTGAGTAGATAAAAATATAATATCTAAAGTTATAGCTAATGGGAGAGTTTCATTTTTTTGCGGTTTGCGGTGTTTGTTATAAATAATCATAGTTAATATGAATTTGTACCTTTATTTTACCGACGGTGTTTCGGCCAATTGATGTAACCCTCAAAATTGAAATTCAGGAGAGAATAAAAACGGTTTTATCGAAAACATTGTAATATGCTGAGTTACGTTATGAAACTTTGAAATACACTCCTTTAAATTCTCATGTTTGCAAATACAGGATTATACGTAGGGATTGCCGATATAATAGTGGTTTACATCAAGTGACTGAGTCAGAATTTTTAAACCTAAAACCAATGTAAAATAATATTTCCGTTCTAAAAAGTGGTCAATTTATTTTTCTAATTTACATCATTTTGACCGAGACCTGCTCTGTTGTATTTAAAATGAGATCCTATCATTAACTAATTTTCGTATTTTTTGAGGGTTACAACAATTAGCCAAAACACAGACGTTATAATGACCAAGAGTCAACCGTTGGTTAATCGAAAATAATTAAACACGCTTTGTATACTAAGCTTACAAGACTTATGTGAACACATAGAATAATCATTAATTATCTTTATAGATCTAGATTATTTGTTTCTACAAAATAAAATATATTTTAGCACTTATGTGATGTGTTTAAGCTTAAAAAAACAATCACGTATCAAATTACTTTAGATATACAAATTTATGTATGATGAATTTACGTTAATTTTTATTTGACAGCAAAATTCGTTTTCGGTTTTATTTAAAAGCACACTTTTCACTCAAACTTTTTATTAATGAATAATTAAATAATTTAAGACATCGACTGAGGGTGCTTGATGGAATTTCAATATTAAATTTGGATTATTGAGATTTTGTACACTTCCATGTATTTTGTCACTAACGACCCGGGTTTCGCCTTTCGGCATCTTCAGGCATTCGAGCACACGAATGGACTCGAACTGTTCGAGTCCATTCGTGTGCTCGAATGCCTGAAGATGCCGAAAGGCGAAACCCGGGTCGTTAGTGACAAAATACATGGAAGTGTACAAAATCTCAATAATCCAAATTGAATAATTAAATATTTTAAAACTATAAAATCATATGTAAAGTTACTTTGATCGTCTGTTTCTTGGTCATGGTTTGGGTTGAATGTCAAAATTACCTTTGAAACCTTGAATATGATGTATAAAAAGACGATTCAATTGCATTATAAATTAAAAATTGATAACTTTTTCTATTCTACTGCTGTATTACTAATTATGACAATTCGCCTCTTCGAGAAACATATTCAGACTTGAAGATGCTTCTCAAAGAAACGAAACCTGGGTCAGGTGTCACAATTAGTAACACAATAATTGGAATAACAAAGATATAAATTTAAATTTTTTATTAAAAATGAATTTACACAAAGTTAACGCTGAATCCGACGTAAATATTTCACATAGTTGTAATCCTAAAATAAATATTAAATTATACGATGGAGAGCTTGTGACTAGTAAGACTCGGGTTAGCAAAATATTCCTCTTTTACAAACCGAAAGATGTGTTTTTATGACCTCACCACGTATTCAAAATTACCACTTTCTAAGCGTTCAATCTTTACGATATAAAAGCTCAAAGAAAGAAGCTTTCTGTGTAAGTAGCCGAACACGCGCTTTGAGAACTGTTTCACAAGACTTTCGCAAGAAAATGAGACACCTCTTTTGAATGAAGCCATAGGTTATCAAAGTTTGGCGCGCCAAAACTATATGAATTTTCATCCATGATTTGTAGTGGAGTCAACGATTCCAGCAATCGGACATATAGTATGAAGTTGTAGAGAGAATTAAACGTTTGAATGTCTGTGATATGAATACTAACAATAATTTAAAAGATAATTTAATTTATCGTATATGATATAATTAAAATACAATAAGAAATATTCAATTCGCATAAATATAATCAATTGATTGTCAAACAAACAGCTCTTATACAAAAGCTTTTTAATTATTAAGTATGCACAAAAAAAGCAGGAAAGACAGGATAAAGTGAAAACACAAGAAAAATGATATCGATTTGTCTACGCAAAGCTATATATCATATGCTATGCTTGGATATCACTAAACTACATGAAAAGCTAATAGTGGATACTCGTAATGTTTTATTAACATTTATTGAGCTTGGCAACAAGGAGAATTAGTTGGTTGAGCTCAATGGTATTTATTCGATGAAGAATTGGCATTCACAAGAAAAATCACCATTACAATATAGTTCAAAATAGCAATGTATTTAGATCTACAACGATTTTCAAATAATATTGTTAACTAGTATAACCGTGCCCGTCATATAATATAATGGTATTGTAATTGATATACCGAAAGTCTGACGTAGCAAGTACGTCGTAACTGTGTGTGCATTATATACAAATTTATTTCATATACACCGCGAACGCTTACATCGCGATGAAATTTCATACCTACATGTGATATGCGATAATAATAAGACGTCTATCGAGCGGTCTGGTCCGAATTGGATATATAAGATATCCAATTCGGCAATTCGTAACAATATAAAATTTCACAATCTTTCAATAGACTATGATTGATACGCATGAAAAAAAATGAATAATAGACATTTGTATTTCAACATGATATGAAAATATGTAATGTTACTGTGTGACCCACTGTCCCACCGAGTATTTGACGCATTTTCTACGTCACACCCTGTTTCTTTTCAGCGGCGCGACGCTTCTTTCTTTTCGCATTGAGAGGGTAGTACCGTACCTACCTTTTACCTATCCACTACCTATCCAGTGGCTCACACAAGAGTGGCAAGGCGATTCCTCTTCGAGCCACTTTCTCTCACCTCAAGCCCAGGTGAGAGAAAGTGATTCAAAGGAAAAGCAAGGGATGTATTCTTGGAAATAAAATAAAATATGTATTTTTTTTCAATTATATTCTTTGGTAAACTTCGGTTATATTAAGTATAAAGGGAATACGTAGTTTAACCTTCAATTTTATGGTTTTAAGTGTCAATTCTTGATGGAAAGGCATTATATTTAAAAAAATAAACACAATTTTATTGTATTAGTTCTACAATTTATGATATTATAGGCCAGACAAGTCTGTAGGCGGTTTATTATTTTTACATATCACGTGTAGGTATGTTATGCAATGGACACACACACACTCAAGAATAAACACAGTTCCGATGTGACGCAAATTCCAAGGCAAACAAACAAAAATAACAATCAGTCAGTCAGTATGGAAACTAAAGAACAGCGGTGTTTACGATTAAGTCGTTAGCAACAGCTGTCCGGAAGCTGCATAATCCTGGCGTGATGCTGATGCCGAGGCACACAAACAACAACGATCACAAAGAAGTCCGAAAGCTACACAAACCCGACGTCCTGATAATGTGGTAGCTCATCGAAGAGCTGAAGAAGCTCGAAGTCAAGCGGTTCGGAATGAATCATTACAATATATTAACGAAAGTCAAAGACATTTGTTTCAATTCCAACACCTTTATCAATGACGGGTGTCTGACTAGTTGTATATAATTTATCTGGATTCAAAACAGTGAAAGCGGTCCAAAATTTTGTTTTATTGTTGTAAAGAAAAATGCTTTACCCTAATAGGATAGTCGAATATTGAAACGTGTCTCTCTGAATATTTTGTAGCTGTAATGTTTGTAGCTTCATTTCTGAGCGAAATTTTCTTTTTATGTGAAACTTATGGACTTGATTAGTAATAAGATAAATAAAAAGAGTAATATCCTTACTAGAAAAGTTGCACTTGGGCCTCGTATAACACGGTCATATAGTTCCACAAAAACATCGTATAATACAAAACCGTGTTATACAAGGTTTGAAGTTCATACAAAAAGGGAATGTCTTCCAAAGAAATATCGAAGTTTGATAATATCATTTATATTTTTTAATAAACAATCGAAAAAATGTACATTTACTTATTTATAGAAAAAAACTTTAATAACAAATAATAGAACATTCATTCATTGTCGCTTACACTTACAATCCTGTATGTACGACTCTTTTTCGAGATCGGTTGTGAGTTTTCATTATCGGTGGATTAGTGTGAGTTTTCATTAATTTTGGATGTAGGCTTTAAAATTCGCGTATAAATCTTTACGTATTTCGTGATAAGGGGTCAAGATCTGCTGTAATTTTTACTTGGACTTCAAACTTTTTTCAATTAAAGAATCACCTCCCATAAAAAAATGATGAAACCGTGTTATGTAAAGCGTGTAGTACAAAAATATGTCACAATTCATCAACCGTCTTATACGAGTCCCAAGTGCATTTAAAAACACCAAATAAAATAATAATATATTTTACCGAATTCCACCCTGTCAAGAGGGTTATAAAAAATACGAAAAGAGACACCTTCCCTTGTATTCTTGCGGAGGTGACGCAGCATCTTCCAGGGTTGAATGGATTAGTGGGTAGGCAGAGATCTCCCATTGCTGCGGATACCTACCCAAGTATCAACCCTATATAATATATATCCAACTTTATTTGACAAATCAGCGAAAGAAAAGAAAAAGAATTTATAAAAATAGCTTTGAATTGTGTTTAAATGAGAATGGAAAAAAATTTACCTGCTGATGAAACAAAAAGTACCTATATTTTTTGACTCTTGGCTCTATTATTATTTCTGTTAAGCATAATTCTTTCCTATTAATCATTGAACAAAATATATCGTAGTATAAATTAAAACGCAGGTTGTTATAAGTTTTTTTTTATTTACAAAAAATAAAACAAATACTTATGTAAAAGAAAGTATCAAAGGATATTTTCTACATCTATCAACTATCCTACATCCTATCCTCCCGCCCAGCCAATCTTAAAAATTAGCTAATCACCAGTCGTGTCCTAGCCCTTATCCCTACTCTCTTTGATAAAGAGAGGTTGACCAACTGAGTAACAAGCAATTATCGTAGAAAAACTGTTTGAGATACCTCCTTTAGGAGTCCATAATAAAATATATGTCCAAATATGGAGCGGCCATGGTAAAAAAAATTGAAAAGCTATCCTACATAATTCTTATGGAAATGAATATTTTCTAATTTTACCCATTATTTTAATGAAGTTCTACACGTTAAGTCTGTTAATATTTTTTTTGCTTGGTAGTACTTTATCACAATAACGTAATTATGGCAAAGTATTTTATTCTACAAGAATTGTTCATAAATTTAATAACCACTTTGAGAGGACTATATACTATAATTTAAGATAATTTAAGACATCGACTGAGGGCGCTTGATGGAATTTCAATATCAAATTTGGATTATCGAGATTTTGTACACTTCCATGTATTTTGTCACTAACGACCCGGGTTTCGCCTTTCGGCATCTTCAGGCATTCGAGCACACGAATGCCTGAAGATGCCGAAAGGCGAAACCCGGGTCGTTAGTGACAAAATACATGGAAGTGTACAAAATCTCAATAATCCCAATATATACTTTAATATTTTGGGTTATAAATAATTGGAATTTGTGTTAGATAGTATTCAATTGGTACCCTTAAACGTTTATTTCGATAGTTTGCACTTTGGATTAGATAGTATTGACTTACTATACTCAAACTTTGATTTTAATAGTTTCCACTTATGTGGTTATGTTAGGGTTGGTCTGGTTTGGTTTGTGTAATGTATTCTAATACGTAGCGCAAAGACAATATAGGCGGCTTAATATAGGGTAGAAGAATAAATGACATTTCATTACAGCCTCGTGCAACTATCGATTTCAAAGTGTGAGTGAAAACTATCTCATCTATGTGAAAATACGTTCTCGTAAGCGCAATATTTTGAGATCACTTTATTTTTAGTGAAAGAATTTGTTTTTCCTGGAATGCATTGCATTGGTTATAAGTGAAAATTATTTTTATGAAAATGAAAATGATTTTGTCACCAGAAGTTGCGACCAGTTTGAGAAACATCGTCAGACTTCTTTTTTCTTTCCTTAGCGCGATAAACTTGATTGTATCACACCGAAGATAATGTCTCCTCAATGATACATTATAGCATCTCCAGACTACTTCAATCGTAAGATTTAATTTTTAAGATAGATTTAATAAATAAATATTCTCAAATACATTGTTACACTAACTGTCATTGCCTGGCCGGCATGTGAATGCTGCTAACAGTTCCAAGACATTAACGTAAACCGACACAATATATCATCTCTTGCCATAACTTCGCAGATTTGATCGTATCGCAGGAAAATAAACGTAGCAACTTATTGAAAATTCAATTGACGTCTGGTTTTATGGCGTCCCGCGCTTTGCGGCAACTACTGCTGCAGTACTGCCAACGCAACGTGGCTAAATTCAAAAATTGATTGACGTAGAAGGACGTGTTGTATAAAAATACAACACGTTCTATATTTAAAAAAATAAAACACAATTTGTTTGTACTACTTCGACATATTTATAATGATCAGGACCGGTTTTGCTCATGATAATGCTCGTGATGAGCGAAACCGGTCCTGATCATTATAAATATGTGGAAGTATTACAAACAAATTGTGTTTTATTTTTTAAAATATAATGTCTTTGCACCAAGAATTGACAGTTAACACCTTAAAAGTAACGTTCTATATTACTTATTTTCAATTTGTTAAATCACTTGTACACTACAATACTTTTTTTAATTTTAACATAATAAGACCGCCGCAGATTTTATTTCAATATATACTATACATTAAAAAAATTAGCAGTATTTCTTCAAGCTTTATTAACGTTTCGTCTTTTAAAAAAAATACATTTTCAAAAAAAAAAAACAAACTCTTTTATTACTATTCTACGTTACAATTTTTTTAACCGTCTCCGCTCCCAATGTGGAGCACACAGCCTTCACATGAAAGTATCTCAACATAAGTTTTCTACGCGAACTTTTTGTTACTCATTTGCTCAACCTATCTTTTTCGAACACAGTAGAGAAAGAAGAATAGGGGTAAGACTGGACTAGTTGGTAGCCAATCGCTCTCGCTACGCCCCGTTTTTAGGATCGGATGGGTGAGAGAGAATCTTAGACATCACAGAAATTCACAAATCAATTTTTGAAACTGTCCTTACCGGGACTTGAACCCAAGACATCCGTAACCGTAGCCAACGGCATTAACCACTGCACCAAGGAGCTAACAAAAGTGAATAATTTAAATATAATTAAATATATTTAGTCAGAAGATGTTTCTCAAAGAAGAGAACCACGTATCACCCAGTTATACAACACGTGGAATAAGACAGGTATATTTTTTTAGTTTTAAGCAGAGTATTCACATTAATTTATCCAATAACGGCTTCACATACCATGACCCACCTCCTATCCAATCCTTAAAAACGTGAAGCAGAGAGAGCGACAAGATAACGACTAGTCATTTAATAATTCCATCCTTCTATTCTTACAGTCTCCAAAAAAAAATATTGAAATAATACTTTATTATTCTTTTGGCAAATAAATAATGTGTAAGTGTCTCATAAAAATAAGATACATCTCATGAAAATTTTCCGCCATAATAGACAACATTTTTATTCAGCGTTTCCTTCTGGGGCGATGTTTATCGTCCGAGCGTTACCTTTCCGCCACGGGCATACGTGACATGGCTGCCAGAATTGGACAAAATGGCGGTGTGCAGCTCCATCTTGTCTCATTTTTTTATTTTTTATTATCATTGATAATGAATGATGAGCGACTACTCTCAATTGAATCGCTTTGGTGGCAGAGTTGACGCGAAGAGTAATTCTAATACACGGTATAAAAATATCGCTATTCATTTGATATAATAGGTATATATATGATATTGAATAATGCATAATTTTACATCTCAGTATGTATTTAAGAGAAAAAGGACGAGTTGAATCAATGCAACTTAATTAGTAATGTTCACGTTTAAACATCACATTTTTCATCTAATTTTATACAAATGCAAATCTCTTCTGACAAGTACCATTTTTAGAATTAACGCCTTCTTCCTTTCGCACACAAAATTATTATACCAATGCAGGCCTGCACGGTAATGTGATTGGAATATTCAAATAAAAGTTACGACCTCAACTTATATTTGTTTAACCTTTTCTGAAAGAGTTTTCTACAAACTCAAGCGCTATCTTATTGCTGTTTGCACTTTCCTCTTTAGTCACAACTGATTACAAGAAAGCAAACGAAATAATTACGGTATATGTTTGTTACACCAACAGATGGGAAAGCAGTGGTAAATGAGGAGGGCTAGCAGTTTTCGTAAGCTGTTCCAACATTGGCAAAACTTTATGAATCGATTAAATTGTAATTAAATTCTTGGTAGGTCTTGTAAAATAGCACTTTATTAATTGTGAATTGCAACAAGAATCGTAAAATTTAGTTGAGTTTGGCATCATTCCATCATTTACAAAAAATTGATGGAACCAAATAATGCTTTTTCGTACTTCGTAATTATTTTACCATGGAGCGTGCATGGTCAGATAACACAAGCCTTTGATCACGTGCAGTTTCTGCATCATGACCAGGCCCAGGGTCGACTCCTCTTGTTCGTAACTGGAGCATTGGGGCATTACGACTATTGTCTTCGCATTCTGATGGCGATAATTGTTTTTCATAATATCTCGCGTGACATTTTGCAGTGTCATATGTGGAATAGAAACAACTGTGCGAACAAATTGAAAACAATGGCTGAATAATTATTAACTCCTGACGATTGTTAATCAAAAGCCGGCAGCTACATTTAGTTATCCTATCAACACTTCAATTTGAGTAAGTAGAGATTTTCCGAAGCATTTTTGTACAATACACTTGGGCCTCGTATATCACGGTCATATGGTTCCACAAAAACGTCGTGTTAAACAAATCCGTGTAATACGAGGTTTTAATTAGGCTATGCGTTCCAAAAAAATATCGAAGTTTGTTAATAAGCTTTATTTTTTTTAATAAAAAATCGAAAAAATATAAGCTTAGGTATTTATTGAAAAAAACTTTAAAAACATATAATAGATCATTCAATCATCATCGCTATCACTTACAATTGTACATGTTCGACTCTTTTTCGAGATCGGTTGTGAGTTTTCTTTATCTGAAGTAGTTTTGGATTGAGGCTTTAAAATTCTGTAATAGTGATTGTTTACTTTTAACGTATAAATCTTTCCATAATGGGATCATTTTCTATAAAAAAAATGCTGATACCATGTTATATAAAGAGCGTTGTACAAAAATATGTCACAATTCATCAACCGTGTTATACGAGGCCCAAGTGTATATATAAATCGATATTTCTGTGCAAAAATTCCCGAAAATATTCATCAGATGAACGAAACTACGCACGTGTTATGACAAATAATAATAACTGTGCACCTTTTGCACACAGATATGAATCTTAACAGTTTTAGAGGTGGACGAAGTTATTTCGCTTATTGGGATATTATATAATAAAAGACGGCAGGTCGCAATCTTTCGGAAGAAAATGACTCCAAAAGATGAAGAACTTTATAGGTTATGTCAATTCAATTAATGATGAATATTGTAGGTATATTATTATATTTTAATTACCTAGCCTCGCGTACTTAGATATCATTAAAAATTTCGTACATACCATATCATGATAAACATAGCTATGGTAAAACGATGAATTTCCTGTGTTGACATAGTCGCGTGCGAATAATTGCTCCGGAGCGGTGCTGTTATCGGTTGTCACTTATCAATGATTATTGAAATCTATGATAATGCGAGATTCAACGCCGATACACATGACAGCTTTTAAGTTATTATAGTTAATAAGCGCCTTGTTAACAGCCAGCCATATCTTCATATCTGCCTATTATATTGTAGATTCTAAGTGTGTCGTATTCAAACATACCGGTGCATAAACACAACGATAGTTTTGGCAAAAAACTATAAAAGATAATCATCAAAGTAATATTTATATTTAGAGCTTATTAAGGAATAGTTACAAGACGACTAAGTAATCTCTCTTCGCACAGACTTTGAAAAGCAATAATTATACATTTGTCCCGAATTATCTGTTCTGTTGTAATCCCTGAATGAATATATTTCTGTATGGAATTTAAAATCAATTTATGTTTTGTATAGAGTTAAATATCTGTGATTTTTTCATTCCTCCAAACTTCCAACATACTATTTGCAAAGACAGTGAAACGCTGTTGGAATTTTGTCCCGAATTTCCTGTTCTAATTGAATTCCCGAATTGACAGATTAATGAAATCAATATGTATCAAAAGGAATGGATGTCTTCATCTGAAGTTTTGATTCTTAAACACTCACTTCCTTTACAACTGCTAACGAGGTGCAGAATGAGCAACATAACAAGTTCTTACGATGGTGTTAAGCCGAAATAGCTATTAAGTAACTAATGAATTTTTGTAGAACTAAATACTTTGATATTTCATAATTTTTATTGTAATGAAGTTCTGCCAAAATTCAATCAATAAAGATTATTTTACTAACTGAAACCTTCCACTCTATAGTGAAGTCTATATTATGCAAAATATTGAGAGCTGACATGTTTCAAAAATGAATAATAAGCTCTATAGCTGCTTGACATACCTATGTATTGGGCTGAACAACTTTGCATGAATGTACACAATCGGTTAATATACTTTGACAGTAAATTCGGAAGAGGCTTAAAAAACAGATTGTTTGGGGAAAATATTTGAAAACAAAAAAAAACGACTGTGACATGATAATACAGGTAGATTCATAGGGGTGGATGATACTAAGATTGCTAAGCTGTGCTTCAAAAGAAGATGTGCAATCAACACTAATCATTGTTATCTGTAGTAATAATTATTTTGTGGCAAGTTAGAGATTTCCCTTTGGAGAAATTAAATGCCGTATCGTATATATGCATTATTTTATATGATACTGGTGAGTACCCGGCATGCGTTGCAATGTCACTCAAAGAAAGAAAGGATTTGTGTTTTAATTCACTTTATTGAAGTGCTTGAAGTGGATTAGAGGTCTGCATGGTCCGAAATGTCATAGAATTACCCGGTCCTACTTCATCACACTTCTTACCCGAAGCCCAGATATATTTTTCTCAGCCCGATACAGCCCGATTTTTTTCAAATATAGTAATTCATTTATACTTTTCAAACAATATATGTTATTGTTTTTATATTTCCAACGATATTCATAGCACATGTGAAATAAATTATTTATGCTATGAACACTATTGCCTTATGGCTGACTCATGACCCGAACATAGTACAAAATATTTTTCTTGAATTTGAATTCATTACCCGGGCCTAGCCCAAGCTAATCTGAATTTTCTGGTGGGTACATGAATAAACCAGAAGGTTTCTCTGAGATGTCGCTGTGTGTACGTATTTGATTCTTTTTTTTCTTTAGAAACCTTCGCGGGTGTGCGCACAACCGCTCACCAAAGTTTCATCGAAATCGGATGAATGGTAAAGGAATGCATAGAGGACAAACAAACAAACAAACATTCATTTTTATATATATAGATAATATAGTAATTTGCATGTTGATTAGATATATATTTTTAACGAGTGCTAGCTCATCCGCTATGTCACGCACAGCGTGACACAATATTTTAATACTTTGACAGAGGTCGTGCCATATTGATAACAATTTAGTTAACAAAAGATCTGTAACGCTAGTAATTTCATAAAAATTACTATATTTCAATAAAATCCATTTAACATAGCGTGCTGGTATGAAGCTGCTAAATAAGCAAATGATTATATTATATATAATAGCCCAAACCGCTCTGTAGACGTTTTATTATTATCACATGTACGGTTATACTAGTTTTATTATAATATTTAATTATAAATAAATTAAACTCATATTTAATTAGGTGTAATATTTTTTTAGTAATCTGTAGTACATGTATTCTATATGTATTCCTGATGGAGCATTTCAACAGAAATTGTTTCACAATAACTTTTCTTCCCTCAGCTGGTCAACGCTTTTTTATCAAGAGTAGGAATATAACAACAGATGGAGCTAGAACATGGATAGCAGTTAACTAATTGCTCTCCGTTTTTTACGATCGGAAAGGTGGGAGGGAATTTAGACATCTTATACATCTTATACATCTATACTTTTCTATATAATTGTCCGTATTGGGATTCAAACCTGTGGACACCACAACGGAACAGAACTACGTAGACCATTCGGCCATTTTAATAGGCCCGGCAATGACATATTTAAGTTTATTTTGGTTAACTGTCACTTATTGGTGATAACCTAATGTTTTGCAGCTTAATATGCTTAAAATAATTCCGAAACTTTCATTTCTGTCAGCTGTGTGTCGCTAGTTGTGTTTAATATAATTTTGAAATGTCCAATGTCATGTTGCTATTAGTAAGACAGAGTAATTTCATCAAGTCTGTTGAATACAAACTCGGGGATATCAAATAAAAAGTGGGCTTTATAATTTAAAATTCTACCTCTTAACTGTAATAATTGAAACTTAAATTGTTGTTTTAATTTAGCTTTATTTTAAGCAACTTTACATTTTCGGTAATGGTCATATTGGTTAATTAAATCCATTTTTTAAACTCCTCTATTGTAATGCTGAAATACATTTTCTAGATACATTTAGACTTATAATTTAAATTTATCAAAAACTGTAGATTGTCCGTTATCATAGTATTTCATGTTTAAAATGATAATAATAATATTCCGTCACTGTTTTGAAAGAAAACAGTAAATTGAAAAAATGACATGATTGGGTTCGTTTTACCAAAATGTTGCATTACCAGTTGATAATACTCGTGATGAGCGAAACCGGTCCTGATTATTATAAATATGTGGAAGTAGTACAAACGAATTGTGTTTTATTTTTTAAAATACTTGATATTTTTTTATATCGACTGGTAATTTATTCGATGCACATCGCAGTTGATTTGTCAAGTTTTCATCAGCCAATCTGCTGCGACACTTCGTTTTCACTATGTTAAATTTTGACAAGAACGACTCGCAGCGATATGTGGTCCCAAATGCAGCTGTAATGTATATTGCTAGCTTTTTTTATTTCGGAAATTTATCCTCGAGGATGTATTTTTGATAAAATTCACGTTTATTTCCTTGAAACATGCATTGTAACTCGATTCTTGATCTGCAAAAAATCTTAAAATGAGCCGTGTGTTGGACATAGCTGCTTTAAAGGTAATTTGATTTTACTGAGGGCCCCTAACATACAGCAGGGCCCACTCGACATAGGTAAACTTGGCTTGTATGGCCAGTCCACCGCTGCTAAGACCTAAGTAATGAGGCTGTTACGAGTGTAAAAAAAATTGTTTTTATTTTAATGATGTTTCTATCCGTCTTCTATTCAAACATCTCTAAATGTCAAATTCAAAAGGTTTTTGTGCATTTTCATTAACAAAGACGCCATATCAACATAACGTTAATAACATAATTGAAAATCAAAGATAAATTCTTCATCATACAATACTGCAAATTTTGCTTCAATGTTTGTAACATTATTCAATAGACAATTTTAAGTAGCAAATTTCCTTCATACAGGAATAATGAATATTTCCATTTCATTGCTAGTTGTCCTAACAACAATATAACAGAATAATAGAATTTTTCCCAATAGAAACACTATTTCCTATTCTACAAGAACATTATTGCCAACTTGACGGTGTTAAAGATTTCGCAGACGGATAGCATAATGGCTTTAAATATCTTCGCATTTTTTGTTGGCACCGTGTATATTGCTTTTGTACTTGCTTGTTGTTTAGCACTGTTTCTAACTAAAATACAGTGACTGTAAAACTTTTATTTAGACTTAAAATTAATCGTTTATTGAAAGTTTTTATGTCATAACCTTTATAATTATTAAAAAGTAGAGTATGAATGATTGCTTGTCAATAAAATGGAATAAATTAATATACCTGTTATTCTCGTTTGTTAATTGATTAAAAAAATGTATTTACAGCAACCTCCGCAGTATTAAATAAAATAAATCAGTTATATATGCAATAATATGTGTGCGTTAAATCAGATTTATAATGTAACAGAATCATTAATTTCCAGTTATCTGAGATAAGCTTAGAAAAAGTGAATTAAATAAAGTCAAGATCAACTCTCGGAGAAAAGACATGTTGACTAATTGCGACAATTTGGATTGGCTGATACAGCCAGGCTTGATAAACTATTACTCAAACCCATTGTTTTAAGAATCTATTGGAACAGTATATTATAAAACAAATCTCACTTTTATTTTACCGTGAAGAATTTTGACAGTCATAAAAAATGAATAGTTAAAATTTTGAAGAAAAAAAAAACAAATACATGAAGATATATAATGTTGAGCCCTGGGTTTTTTGAGACAAAGCTTATGGATGTGTACAAAATTTCAACGATTTAAATTTGATATTGAAATTCCATCAAGCTCACTCAGTCGATAAATTAAATTATATTCTTAAATTAAGTGTATAAAATAACCATGCAATATAAACGACAGGTTGTAATGAAAAAAGGTTTACTATCCTGCGCCTTCACCGTACTTCACACATCTCAAAACATTTTTGCATTGTAAAACTTGATTATTCATAAATATTTTTTACTCAAACATTCTGTCCAATAAAAATGCTTCTAGCAGGGCCTTCAATCAATACACATAATTATTTTTTTAATTCAGAACATATCGTCGTTGTTCTGAAAGAAAACACTAAATCGAAAAAATGACATATTGAGTTAGTTATACCAAAAAGTTTCTCTTTTCAAACTCTAACGTATGGAAGAACACACTTATTTTTATAAATTAGACAAACTAAATTAAAAAGCTATAGCATTTCAATCATTTGAAAAATTTGAAAGAACAATTACCCAAAACTAGTATTTTTCAGTTAGTGTCTTCTTGCAGAACAACGACGATATGAGAAATGTTACCATTGGTAATAATTTCGAACGAAAGGAATGATATAATGAGATTGATTGTTTACAAACTAAATGTTAAAATGTTGTTTTCCCTTTCACTCTCATTGCTTGGTTTTGTTAAATACGATATAATATGAAACAGTCGTATAAAAGCGTTAGATATTGATATTATAAAGATGTCATATTTTAATAGGAATTGAGACAAAATTACTCTTTTGCATTCATTCTGGCAAAATATGCTATTTTTGCACATTGTTACCTTACTTTGAAAAGGTTCTAATTGCACTTGACCATGTTTTGAGATACGAGCGTTTGAAGTTTTGACTGATCATATTTTGTATTTTGAAGGAAAAAATGTATTTTTAATCAGTGAGTTAGCATATATTTATATACATAAATAATTTACTTGTGTTTCATATTATTTTTTTAAACTAAAGCCTTTATATCAGAAAATAATGAGTATCTAAAGCTTTAATTAGAACTGACAACAATAGAAAAATGTTCTGAATTTTGAGATATTTATTAATATTATATATTATCATGACTTGCTGAACAATATAAGCTAACAATAATATTATAATACAACAGAATAATAAAACACATATACTTTGAATTTTTTAACGAACTCGGCTAACTTTCGTCAATGACCACATCGATAGAACAATAGAAGTAAAGGTAAAACACATATCAACCGTTGAGCGAAGAATGTTTGATATGACGTTAAAACCTTTTCAAAAAAACTGTGATGTGTATGTTTTTTTATGTCAGATGATAATAATTAGTTATATCTAGTCACAACATATGACTCTGAAATCAACGGATATGGTAGAATGTGGATAATACAACATTTTCTAATTAAAACGTCATTTTAGGCCAAAATATTAGTTAGAACCTTTTAAAAATAAGATAACGACTTAAACGATTTAGCTTATATTCTGTGAAGAGTGGTCAGAGAATTCACTCTCTCGAATCCGGGGACCTATGAACCCTTGACTTCGCATATTGCGATGATGTAATCAGACATATTAGGTCGATTCTTGTGGTGTGAATGTATTCGAGTTCTTCTGCATTTAAAACAATTTAATTTTAAATCGGGGCGATTTCAAGAAATACATACGAAAAGAGCGTATTTTTAAATTAAAGCTTTTACTTGAGAGGGGGAAGCGTTGGATGATATTTATATGTTTTTATGTGTGGTTCGTAATTCATAAATTATACATAGGTTACAATGATAATCTTTATTTAAAATTTAAGTTTTATGCATATTCGTTCGTACTAATACCAGCGATTCGATGTCAGTAAAAAAAAGTCGGCTCCGTAGTGTAGATGTTAACGACAGTTTCATAAATTGATGTTTTAACCGATTTATGCATTTCTGTTCGTAAGCATAAATGCTTGTGATACCTAAAACTTTCTCCCAGCTTTCCGGTCCTAAAAACGGGGCATAGCGAGAGTGATAAACTAACCACTAGTCCTGTCCTAGCCTAATCCTTCTATCCCTACTCTCTTCGAAAAAAGAGGTTGAGCAACTGAGTGACAAGCAGTTTTCGTAGAAAACTTCTGTTGAGACACCTTCATTAGGAGGCTGTATGCTACACACAGAGAGCGGACATGGTAAAAAATATATAAGGGTGCACCCTGGCCACATTATAATACACCACTGTTCACAACCAATATACTTTGCCAAAAAAGTTTACCATTAACTTTTCATAGCCTTTGCGAATATTTTTATCAAATTTAAAAATACCAGCTTGACAGCACCTGCCGTAAAATCGAAAGATAAGCTCACTAGCCGAAGCTACAATAGGTTATAAACATTGAAAAAATATTGAAAATCTCTTCGGCCACAAAAGATTTACGCAAAACGACATGCGTATTTAACAAAGGTACATTTGCATGAAACGAAATGAAGCAAAAAGAAAACATTTGCTTCCTTACTATTAGAGATGAAGTAGTAAAAATGTTATGTTTCATATTTCTACGAACGATACTAACTGTAAGATGTTATTGCTTATAATAACAGAGTATCATATCAGTAAATATTACAAAGTCGCAAATTATGGTGATGTTTCTCTCTTGAATGAATAAAAACAGTATTACAGCGATGTTTTTTAAAATTTTGATTGAGGTATATGAATAGGTGTAGCTATGCTTTACAACTATGATAAAAGATATGATCATATTTATTTGACAAATATCTCACGGGAACATATGACGTTACGTCAAATTTTACATTAAGGTAAATGTACCAGTAGTTGAACTCTTAAGAGAAATATTCAACAAAAATAACGATTAACGTTTAGTATTACACCGAATGATGACAAACCAAGCGGATTCATAATTGATCAGATGTCTTAATTAATATGATAAGACAAAAATTAGGAAACGGTCTGTTACAAAAAAAAATATATTCAATTTTTAATAATCATGTTTTAGTAGTTGACCATGTTTAATCAGAGGGTACAAAATTTCATCAGAGTTGCCTCAGAGCTTCCTGTAAGACCACTCTTGGTTGAATCAAGTATCATATGCTTACATTCACTGGTAACAATTCTCTTCAGAAATTCAAAATAAAATACTTTTTGCATAAGGTGTTGTTTTCAAATGCCACTTTGACATCCAATGACATATTATGAGATTATTTGTTCCTCAATCTGACAAAAGATAGTCAACTACTGGAACTTTCAATTTTTTACATGGTCAACTACTGACACAATTGTCAAAAATTGAACACAATTTTTTTTATGAAATCTTTTTCTAATTTTTGTGATATATATTTGATCCATTATGAATACACTTGCTTTGCCATCATACTTTCTAATGCTAAACGTTATTTTTGTTGATTTTTTTTCTTAAGCGGTCAACTACTGGTATGTTTACCTTACTTAAAAGTCTTACCACATTACAATATCATAGTTAACTTTACAAAAGATAACAGAAATTAATGTCAAATTAAATTAAAAAATGTATGCATAAAACTGTAACTAATGCTACATGTTACATATTATTTATTGAAATCAACTTTCTTGTCAATAATTTAACAACAAACTTCGTTTCAATCATTTATTTAACTGTAGCGACAGTAAAATTTAGATAAATCTTCATCTCAAAATGCAAACAGATGTTTTCCGGCTGTCTTAGCCTTTTATTCATAATGGTTATAGGTAAGCAATAATGGTTTTACTGTTCGCTACTGTAAGATTCATTATCAAAAGCCAACACCATCCATCATCTGTCAATTTGCGCGCCATTAATTTAGTACACACGATTGCCAATAGCAGCGCTGTGTCGTAACGATTTTTAACTCTTTATACGCCGAACCCAAATTTGGCGGTTTTTATTATTTGCAGTGCTGTCGCTGGCGGCACAGATAGATCAAGTCTTTGGTGATTTGTAATGCATGCATATCTGGCGAATTAGAAAATAATTCATATACCTAACGTCTTTATACTGTCATGTCAAATATTCTTTGCTAAATTGATGTATGATATTATATATGAAATAATTCTCAGTCTTAAAAATGGGTATATAATCATGTGACAGAGGTGACAGAGTAGTTCTATAAAATGTCAATTATTAAAACCAGCATAATTTAAATGCATTTTCCTGATACATAATTATCGTAAGAAAATTACATTTTTTAGGAGGAGCAAATAAAATGTGACAAGGAAAGGATGATCAAAAAAATAACGTAAGTTCATTACGTAATTTGTGGTTACACTACGTGTATATAAAAGTCTTGAAACATAACCAAAATACATTTTTTTAAACTACATTATAATTTAAGACATCGACTGAGGGTGCTTGATGGAATTTCAATATCAAATTTGGATTATTGAGATTTTGTACACTTCCATGTATTTTGTCACTAACGACCCGGGTTTCGCCTTTCGGCATCTTCAGGCATTCGAGCACACGGATGGACTCGAACTGAGAGACAGTAAACAGTGTCTAACGTTTATATAGAAGATACAAATGCGACAAATATTATTTACGAGGTAAGATATTATACGTCTGAGAGCCACACTGATACCTGAGTTAAAATTTCGGGAATCTCCCTAATCCTTATTTTGTAAACACCATATTAACAGAGTGGCGAATTGCCGCTTTTCAACTTCTTTTAGAAATACCAGTGATTTTACAATTATAATAGTATTGTGGGTTTTGACGGGATGTAATTCGACGAATGGGTAAATATATGCAATCATTCCACATTTAGTGACATCTGTTAGGTGTTTCAACGTATCGGATATAATAGCGGAGAATTCTCCGCTATTATATCCGATACGTATCAGTGTGGCTCTCAGACGTATAATATCTTACCTCGTAAATAATATTTGTTGCAATCACATGGAATTAAAAATGTAGGAAAGTCGCAGCTCTGAGTTATTATTTGTACGATAGGTACATATCATCGCGTTAATTGAATCTAATTTTTATTAAATGTAGAATATGACCAACTGCCTGACTTTTTTATATAAAAATACTAGCGAGTATCCGGCATGCGTTGCAATGCCACTGTAAGAAAGAAAATGTTTGTGATTTAATTCTGTTTATTGAAGTGCTTTTGAATACAAAATATTTTTGTTGTACGTCTGGTGCGTACGCAAATAAATCGAAAGGTTTTCCGAGATGTCGCTGTTAGTACGTTTTTTTTTGGAGAAACCTTCATAACAACTCATCAAAGTTTCGTCGCAATTGAATTAATGGTATAGGAACGCATATATATAGAAGATCGTTCAGTTTATTTTAATTGCAAATGGAGTAGTGTGACTGTTAGCACGATATTTCCAGTGTTTTATTAATCCAAGCTATTTTCAGCAGAACCTAGAGTAAACCTTCTCGCAAATGATATATATTATATTCTTTTGTTCAATTAAAATAAAATCGAAATGGCAACACTGTCGAATATTTTAAGCTCATAAGTTAATCAATATCACTTCTGCAATAACTTAACCTATCCTTACATAGATAGACACACGTTTGATATGATATTACTTGTCAGGCGGACATCTGAATCGTAACAAATTTAAATATACGTAGGTTTGTATGTTTGTCGTCGTTTTCCCCAAAAAGCCGTGAGTGTTGCCGATTTTTTTAGCAAAACAACTCCTTTGATGTTTGCATTTCCCACATTGGAGATTTTTCTCTTCAGATCTTTTTCACGATTTTTCACCCCACACTTAATACCAACTTATTTCCTCACTTTGATATCAAGCAGACACATAATTTATTTATTTACATGTGATTAAAGGACGTTTAAAAATAATCTTCAAAACTGTCCAACTGTTGAATTATGTAATATTGAAATATCAATAAGGGATATGTTCCTAATTTACATAATCTATGACTTGTCCAACAATGTGGAGCATAAGGATTCATAGCAGAGGATCGTAACTATTATTCCACCTGGATTTCCAAATGGTAATTCTAATATTAGTTGGAAAGCGGCAATTCGCCACCCTGTTAATGCGTTGTTTACAAAATAAGGATTAAGGCGATTCTCGAAATTGTAACTCAGGTATCAGTGTGAATCCTATACTTATAATATTTTATAAATAATATTTGTCGTATTTGTATCTTCTATATAAACGTTAGGCACTGTTTACTGTCAGAAAGTTCGAGTTCATCCGTGCGCTCGAATGCCTGAAGATGCCGAAAGGCGAAACCAGGGTCTTTAGTGACAAAATACATGGAAGTGTACAAAATTTCAATAACTCAAATTTAAAAAAAATGATTGTTATTCGGTCGTTCGAAATCCAGTTTTTTTGAAGAAGGTAATGAAAAAAGTTTAGGACTATTCGTAAGTTAATCGCTTCATCCCGTTTATAGGACCTGATAGGTAGAGGAAATGTATACATCACAGCTATTAATGCCATTAAACACAAATCAATAATTTAAGACACCGACCGAGGGTGCTTGATGAAATTTCAATAACAAATTTGAATTGTTGAAATTTTTGTACATTTCCATGTATGCTGTCGCTAACGACCCGAGTCGGTATCAGTGCGGGTCCTAGACTTGTCGTAGTCTCAACTTATCAATAATAATTTGTCGTATTTTTATCTTATATATAAAAGTTAATCGCTATTTACTGTCTGTCAGTTCGAGTCCATTCGTGAACTCGAATGTCTGATGATGCCGAAAGGCGAAACCAGGGTCGTTAGTGACAAAATACATGGAAATGTACAAAATCTCACCAATCAATATATCAAGGGAATATTGACAGAACTCGTTAAGTCAGTGTTTGATGATTTTCTGATTTAAATGCCTAAATGTATGTAATTTAAACATCTGCATACTGCTAGAACGCCATTGGATATAATGGCTTAGAAAAAAATCATATTGTTATTTTTTATTCTGGCAAAAATCATCGTATAACTATAACTAATCGATACCAAATCTTATGATTTATACGCTATAAAGGTTATTCATTATAATATACCAAATTAAAAAAAAAAAATAGCATTTTCACCCGGGATAGAGAGTACTTTGGCAACAAAAATAATGCTTTAAATGCGACTATCTCAGAACTTGTTTTTATGACTTAACGTCTTCCGTTGTGGATTAAAACCCGTGACCATTGGTACAGAATATTCCGAACGCCCAAATAAATTGAATACTCGGCTATATGACTGTAAGTAACGGTCAATACAAAATAAATTTATAAAAACTTAATCTGCCGAATGCATCTGTTCAGACCGATTCGATCCGCTAGTCTCCAAAACACAATTTGACAAACGCCCGAGAACGTTAACCACTTGACTACAGAACCGACATTACATTTCATTTTATCAAAGTAGCTTTAATTAATAATATATAATTCATCAATTAATTATTTTAAAAGCCTCCTTTCTCCACAGTATTGCCAGTTTTATAATAATATATTAATTTTATAATAGTGTTTTTAAAAAAATCAATAAAACATCTTAAGTGCAAACTTTTTACTGTTGCACTTAAAAGAATCTGCAAAATAAATCTCGGATTTTAATGTTTTATTAATGGGCAGACAAAATTACTTAAATGATATTTTAATGCATTATAAAATCAAGCTAAGTAGGTGATTTTTATTTTTATTTTTACCATGTCTGCTCCAAAAGTGGAGCATATATCTTTCTAATGGACGTATCTCAACAAGTGAGAATTTCTTTGGGAACTGCTTGTTACTCGGTTGCTAAACCTCTCTTTTTTTGAAGAGAGTTGGGATAGAAGGATAGAGCTAGGACAAGACTCTCGCTACGCCCCGTTTTTGAGGATCGAATGGCTGGGAGAGAGTTTCAGACATCACAAACGTTCATGACTGCGAACAGAAATCCGTAAATTCATTGAAACTGTCCGCACCGAGACATCCGTAACCGTAGCCAACGACGTTATCAACTGCGCCACTGAGCCGACAAAAAGGAAGTATTGATGTTAATATTTTATTATCATATTATAAAAATCTATAGATGTACCAATTTAACTTCGCCGCTAGTGCGGGCGCCTCCTTCGCGTTATTAATGTTGCTATACACAACCAGAACTGAAATTTGAATGAATTACAAAACTGATATTTTAGCGACGGTTATTAAAAGTAGACACATATATTTATATTGTGTAAAATAGCAATTTGAGAAATTTATCTATATTAGACTGACAATTCTAGTTCCAAATTCGGTGACAGCCAAGTAATGTTGGTAATACTATAGTTGGTAGGTGTATAAGGGTGATTATTATTAGTATGGCTATTGTGAACATATAAATTATAACATTTTTATTTTATTTAAATCTTACTGTATTTAGAATACGCTGTGTTAAAATGCAGTCAAAAACATTCTACCGAAATACCGTCTCGTTAACAACTTAAGTTCCGTAGCGCTAGCACTCTCACAACAGCGTAAAAATCATAAAAAAATATTCTAGATCTGCCAAGCAGATTGTGGTATAACAGATTAAAACAAGTAACAATAAACAAACACACACCAACCAGCGGAGGCGGCGTCGACGTACGAATTACGTATGATTAGGAGCTAATTATCGCTTCACACAAGTGTAGCGTTACAATTTTTGAGAGACGCTGTACTAACAGATTAGTACTCTTCAAACTATTTTTTACCCACCGATATTATTTTTTATGATGTCGATTTGTGAGGCGCGAAAAGGTATTTTAAAATCTACGTTTGTTAAAAAAAAGAACGAGTGAAGTCTTTAAACCAAAAACTGGGATTCACGTTATCTTTGCAGGGTACTTATATTGCACGCGCCACCATGCAATAGAAATTTGCAGCTGGCTATCCTAGACGTATTCCGTAACATTGCAACGTTACACGCTTTCAAATATTTACCAGAAGTGTCTCAGGAGCGTTCACTCAAACCTTGTTTGCTACCTTCACAGTAAAGTGTGCGTCCTTAAATATGACAACGTTACTACTCGCTGTTTTTATGGTGCCGTAAAAGTTACTATTCTGACTAATTGTCGTTACTTTAATAGAGTGAATGCCGATTCAATCACCAATTTTATATAATTAAAATAAATGACATGAGTTTAGTATAGACAAAAATAAAATCTAAAAACATTCTTTCGTGACTCGTATAACTGTACCCGTCATATATGACGTTATTTAAATTGAAATACTGAATGTCTAAAGTAGCTAGTACGTCAAAACTGTGTGTCCATTGCATAATATTTTATTTTATTATCACCGCGAAACGCGAACGATCATGAGAAAATTTCACACCTACATGTGATATGTGATGATAATAAAACGTCTACAGAGTGGTGTGGGCTATTAAATATAAGATAGTTCTGAAGGTGCCGAAATACCTATCAACTATGTGTATTCAAATTGTTATTGTAAAACTAAATATTTTTTTATTATAAATTTATTACACTGTTGAATCGTCTGATCGGTGGTTGTTGGCTTCGGTTACGGAGCGGATAGTTTTATAAATTGGTTTTTCAATCGATTTATTGATGTCTCTTTGAAGGCGTGGATTTTTGTGATGTCTTAAATTCCCTCCCAACCATCCCATTCTAAAAACAGGGCGTAGTGAGAGCGATTATCTAACCATTAGCCTGTCCTAGCTTTATCCTTCTATCCTCTCTAATCTCTTCGAAAAGGAGAGATTGAACAACCGAATAAAAAGCAGCATATACCAAGCATTGGGAAGCCATATGCTCAACACAACATTATTCAATACAAGTATCAATTCTGCTTTAAGTGAGAAATATTGCAACAAATTAATTCGTAACTTAATTATTTAATAAATATAAGATTAAATTAAAAAATGTAAAAATATGAGAATGCATTTTTTTCATCTTCGCGTTCTGCTTTACCTGCCATAATATCTATCGTTAAAATTACCACCTTTTTTACATAATTTAACGAAAAGGCGCCCAAACCCATTATTAAATTTGAAATATAAACATATTTCGTAAAATAAATACCATAAATATGTAGTTCTATTGTTTAAATAACAAGTAACTTTTCTTCGCTATAAAACACACACATAAAATTAATAGGCAATTCTGAAATTTCAACCGAAAATTTCATTATCAAGATCGTTTTTTTTCTGCCTTGTTTCGGATGTTTTTTTTACATAGATACCTGCATTTAAGTAGCGGCACCTGTCGGTCAGAGAAACAGAATAGAAACTATTTGTTTTTGGATATTTAATATACGTTTAAATCTAATTTAGTGAATTCTTTGTTTGTTGCATCTTGCTTCTTTTCGTAAAGGGTATAATTTTTAAAATTTATTTTAGAAATACTTTGAATATTAGATTAATTTTTATTTGTATTAGTTAAGTAAGAATTTGAATAACTGTTTGTGGATTGGATTCCAGTAATTAATTAGTTGGTTTTATAAGAAATGTGAAAAAGTTTAAACATTCCATTAGACATTAGATACATTTTGGCATACTCTTGTTAAGGGGAGTATTCAAAAAATGTGTTTGATTCTTTACAATTATAAAGATATTACATATGGAATTATCCAACTATTATTAACTATACCTACATTCTTACGTAGCTTAAACGCACACAATAAATACATTTAAAAACTTAATTCTTTCAGCATAAATGAGATTGAAAAGAGAATGTCATATTTTTTAAAAATATAAAGATTTTGGTTTCTGATGAAATATAGACAAGTATTGTGTCTTTTCCCATTGTAAGGATGCCCAACCTTCGAATGAAATATGACTAGTTTTATGCGTTTGTGTATGCCTATTATGTATTAAATCCGATCAGAGTTTTGTGATAAAATTGACCGATAGGTAAAGAAAACCCAACGCGGAAAAGTTTTAAATTTTCTTCCCCTTGTTACTCGAACGGGGTGTCTCCATTGAATACTTGTGTAAATAATAAATACACAGCCTTCTGTTTTCTCACGAGGACAAAATTATCATTCCGCCGCTGTAGTAAATGGATTGACATTCAATGATTTTCTCGCGCATAATATTGACAGGGAAATGGCACTGGCAAATACATATTTAGCTTTTTATTTCAATAATTAATACACATACAAAAGATTTATTTGCTTGATAAAAGAAATAAACTGCTGAATAAACTTTCTAATGATTTCAATCACAGGATTTTTAAGTATTACCGAAGCTACAGTAATTTTACTAAATCATTAAAGTAAAATATTCTATGATTTTCACTGTAATTTTTCACTAATTAAACACACTATCTTTGTCATTTTAACTTGCCTGTTAGTTTAAAAATACGTTTGTGATTAAACAAATTAATTTGAAAGGTTCTATATTAGTTTAAACAGTTGTTTAACTAAAATATTTGATCAAAATTATGAGACTGCCTCTTTCATTATATCTAAGATACTAACTAGAAAATAAGCACATGTAATGAACACTTCTTTGATAAATTCCCTTATGAAATCAATAACAATGTGTTTCTTTACACGTTTAAAACGATAATTTTGTATGACATCCATAAACAATACGTAAGTCTTAGTTTGATAATATAAGAGTTATACACTTTGCATTGAAGATTTTGATGGTATTATTTCAATAACGATAATTTCAATATATAAGTCTATAAATCAGATTTTTAGGATATATCACAGTAGTTAGTACACTCCCTAGATATGTGTGGTTTAGGAGAAAGATAATAGTAGACTCTTTGTCAATTTATTCAGGAATAGACTGTGTATCACATAGTATAATCGATATAAATTTATTGTGTTCGCTTCTTTTATGATAACTCTAAAAAATGCATTCAATTATACTGAAAACTACTTGCCAGAATCAAGAACTTATTTGTTATACGTATATTACAATATTGGGATCACACATTATATTTAAATATACCTAGAATATAAATTTAAAGTCAATTTACACAAAACTAGTATTTGCCATTTACAGTTTTTTTTTTGTTGTCAGAACGACGATGGTTTTATAAAGCTTAAGTAGAGTACACTCGGTATAACATTGCACTCCGGCTCTAGGATTCACGGGATCCATGCTGATACATACGTAGGATCTATACTCTTTAGAATCATCCATACATACTAATACACTAACACTCTTTTTTTTCCTACCTCTTCTTTCCTACTGAAACTATTATGTGGAGTCCGCGAAGCGGGCTCCTAGTTTCCTGGCTAAAGTCAGTGCTAGGGTGGGTATAGACTAAGTCTTTATATCCCTTTCCCGCATGTAAGCTAGCTACGTACTGTTGTCTAAAAGATTCTGTCAGCTGAAGGCTTTGTGTGGGGAAAACATTTAAGAAAAAACACCATACGAGAATGATTGTCTTTGAATCATTAACAAAAAGGTTCAATTCTTAACCAGAATTGCTCGTAGTGTTGGCGTAAGTTTGAAGAACTTACTGTGTAGTATACTGAGAGCGTATCAGTGTAGTGAAAAGTGCAAAATTGTACAGCGCACACTCTACCTCTTTTCAAGATTCAATCCTGGCATATGAAAGTTATGTTATTTATAATGAAAATACTATCTCTAGTATTTGAGTTTTCACTCGAAATTTTTAGATGATTCAATTATTTAAAAATTTATAACTAAGCACTTTTAAGTCGCGTCTGTAGAGCAGTGGCCAACATCGTTGGCTACCCTTACGGATGATTCGGGAACAAATTCCGGTACGGACAGTTTCGTAAACTAATTTTTCAATCGATTTATGGACTTCTGTTTATAGGCATGGATGTTTGTGATGTCTAAAAATTCCCTCCCACACCTATCCGATCCTTAAAACTAGGCGTAACGAGAGCGATAAGCCAACCACTAGTCCTGTTCTAGCACTATCTTTCTATGTTCATAAAAGGGAGGTTGAGCAGCTTCTGCTACAATGCGCTAGACATTTTTACATTTCAAATACACAATATTATAACCAGTGTTACTCGAAGCGAATTCAAAGAAAAAATACATCATGCCATAAATCTCAATAGGTGTATCGCCGAATTGAATAAATTGACACTATTGATGTTATTACTTAACCTTGTCAGATTTTGAACCTATAACCCTCGTTAACCGCAATCTTACTGCAAGGCTACAAACACCGATTACTATTACCTGTAAAGTACCTATAAAGATCGTTAATCAGTTATCATATAATATTTTCCACGTGTTTTCATTCGTGCAATAATACAACTCGAAATAAATATATTTTTAATGGAAAATCACATCCAATTCATATGAATTAATAATAAGCCATAACGATCGTGCAAGGTGGTAGCTCAGAACAGCGGTACGCCTTTTGCTGAATTTTTAACTTAATATTTTCAGCCTATACCAGTGGCGAAGGTAACACAATTTGTTGAAACGATATATTTAATTAAATTTAAGGCAGCGGTTTCGACATTAAATACCGATAGTTATAATTAGTTTTTGAACAAAAATATGGAGATATAAGAATGAAAATAATATTTTGATAGAAAATGAATTAGTATAGCATAGTTTTTTTTTTTGAAGGTTTTTAATAAACTTGGTATGTTATTTAGTATATTTGTCAAATTTCTATGTTAACACTACGTATAACTTAAGTTTCTAGATTGCTTAATAGATAGTTTCCTTATTGTGGCCTTATTTTGGCTAATTTAAATAGAAAAAAAACAAAATAATCTAGGCAAAATCTATTCTTTTTTAGTGTAACTTTTCACCCGACGTTCTTAATGAAGTTTTATTAGAGTAGTCATTATTTAATAACGTAGGCATAGATAGGTAAGAATAAATTTTGATTAAAATCGGTACTTTTCAGGAGAGATCCAAAACAAGATTTGCATTTGTATGAAATTTGATGAAAAATTTAAATTTTACTAATTCAACCGCATTGATCAACTCGTTCTTTTTTTATTATATCCATGTACTTATTATGTATATACTGTAGTTATTTTAGAATATTTATTTCGTTTTTCAAGTAACTCGACTTAACCTTTTCCATTCGCACAAATAATTAATCGCTGTACATTTTTTTCAGTATTTATTGACGTACTTTTATATAAAATAAAGATAAAGGAATTGGTTCACCGTTATGTTTATATATCTACCTAAATTATTAATAAACTACTTCACATTATCGAGAGCCATTGAAAAATCAAATACATCCGGTGAAATAATTGAATTATGATTTCAAACATTATAATTTAAATTAAAAACTACAATAACATTTTTGATTCGTGATGAAATATGCTCTTTTGCCGTTAGCTGTGTTTTTACATATAAAACGACAGTTACAGCGCATATATTTTAAACAATATTTAAACATCACGATTTAGTTAAAAATTACATCTCGTTTAAGAAAACTGGTCTTAATCTTTAAATAAAATATGAACATTGAAATTATTTTACTATAATATTGTAATCTTGTGGCAAAAAACGTTTTGTCGAAAAAGTCGTGGATTAATTAATGTTTTACTTTTTCAAACTTTATCGTCTACCAGTTTGTTGAATAACAAATTTTCAAACTCTCTTCAAAAACAGCTTTTATAACCTTTTAAAACTGGAATATTTAAATTCGTTTAATGCTCAAAAGCTGTTATTTTTACAGTGTTTGAACTATATACTGTACTGTTTGATTACAAGTGGTTCATACTAACATATTATTATTTAAAATAAAAAAATCGATATGCCTAATTCTTATGATAATACATGATTATAAAATCGACAATGATATTCAACATTGATTAAACCAATGCTTTAGTTTCTAGCAAGGATTAAGAGCTCCAGATTTATGATAATTTGTATTTCTCGTTTGATCTACCACTGCCGTTGTTTAATATTTAATGCATCATTTTTTTCAGCGGGGCACAATGCAATGTGGGAGCAATACTGCTAGATATGTTTCCTACCTACCCACCCATTGTGCAGCAGTTTTAAGCCTACTTTTAGGTATCATTTTAAAATTGCCTGCATATTGGATGCAATTTAAGAAACTGCATTGTTTTTATAACTGTAGCAAGGCATCGCAATTTACGATTAAATATTTTATTTGTGCTAGCCATTCGAAATGTTAATTATTATGTGGCATTTTATACTTTATTGTGATAAGATATAATTATTTCGAATATTTCAATATCTCATTTTTTCAATTTGTTTCTATATAAATTAGCAGTGAATGAAACGATAATACGAGTAAATACGAGAAAACTAATAAAATCAATATTTATTTTATTGGCAAACTAAATTTTTCTCTGTAAAGACTATATTTTTTTTATTATAAATGATTGATAGACTGTAGTAGTAAGTAAATATACAACTAACGACAAAACACATATTCTGACCAATGCAACAAAAATTCATGATAATATCTTTAACCAAAAAGCAATTGACAAAATTACAATATAATTGATATTTTATTGTTCAGTATATAAATATTATGTCTTTAGCTGTATTTGTAATAAATTTAGCAATATATGTAGATTTACTGATAAAATTTTCTTAATTTTTGATTTAAAGTTTATTTTATACATGTGTAATTGCACAAAATAAAAATTGAAATTCGTTTATGACATTGTATTTCACCATCTCTTCAGATGAAGATCATCATAATAGGGTAATAAATGAGGAGAGGATAAGTTGTTAACTAATCGCTATCTCTCTGAGGCCCGATTATCACTATGAAATTTAATGATAATATTTTGAAAAGACGTCCACCTCTTTTGGATCATTACAGAACGAAATCCATTCTCATTTGGGGATTCGAAACTGATTAAAATGGAAAATTTACAGCGGTGCATATCGGCTACGGCAACCGATGCTTTCATTAATACTCTCGTTGATTTTATTAATATGTAATATTTTTTATATTCCCGTTGAGGACTGTATTTGAATTCAGTTTATCAGTTTGTTCATACACTATTTGCTTGCCTCTCTAAATGAATAATATGTCTTTATTACCATACGAAGATTATCTATTATAGGTTGTAGATATGGTGATTTAAACATATAGCTGATTAATGTGCTGAATTCTTAATGTTCGTATATCGATATTTTTAGTCAAGTAAACCTATTGGACACTGCCTCATCAAAATATGTTTTTTAAAAGTCACAAAGATCCTACCTGCCACTCTTTGTTATGACCATCTCGGTCCCCAACTTGTGGAACTTCTCCCAAAGGTCTTTCCCTTCCAGGGTGACCTTCGGATCGTCCCGCACTCCATCGTCCTCGGGCTGCAGCGCCCTCAGCGGCCTCAGCGGATGGTGGTGCGCCACCGCCAGGACGACGTCTTCAGCTGTCGCATAGGCGTGAGGGTGCATCGGTCCCGAAGGCGGCGGCAGCTTGGGGAAAACGCCCCCGGGGTAGAGAGCCGCCAGGGCCGCTGGGAAGGACGGGGCCGCTGGCGATCCGGTCAGCAGGGAAGACACCGAGAAGTCCGTCGGCCGGGGCATCTGGAGGAACGGGTGGTAGGCCATTGTGTCCCGTTCAGCCCCGCCACCGCGTTCGCCCTGCTCGAATCTCATCGGGGTCCTCTGTCGAAACGTTTCGGGGCGTTTTAGACCACGGCTACTGATGAGCTCTCGTGATTACTTCAGCGTCACTAGCATAGCGAAGATATCCAAATTATCCTCGACGGTTTGTTCAACGCAATTCTCTTCCAAATTATTGACACAACTCTCAGTTCGTTAGTTAACTTTTAACAAAGCTTTTTAGTATTTCACTATTATTTTCGTTGTTTTAGTATAACAGCAATAATGTAAAATAACCCAATATTAAAGTATTATAATGAAGTTCAATACAATACTCTATCTGTATCAGAAATACACGCTTTGCTTTGTTTTCTGCACACTAAAATTTCTCTTCCAGTCAGCGCTTCATAAAAACTGCCTTGAATCAATCACAGCATATTAAATCTTTTAAAAACTCTTCACTGAGTCTCACTAGAAAATAATCGTATATCCAAAACCATTTGGTATAAAACAATCTTTCAATAAATTTGCAAAATATTTCGCTTTACGTTATTTGCAAACTTATGCCAACTTGCGAGGAGCGGCGGGCGAATTGCGTCAACTTTCAATTGTTTTCTTTTGTTATTTCATTGTTTCATAAATTCTCTTGTAATATCGAAGCAATCGATCGAACTCTCTGGCAAATGTTTTATAATTTTGTATGGTTTATATTCACTAGCACTTCACTAATATTTTTGAGATCGATAGAACGTATTATTGCATACATTTTTGATAGTTTGAATATTTCATGAAGATTTTTTTATAATATTCATAATAATTCACAAATTGATGATAGTTTTATGAAAATGTTGTACAAAATATGTAAATTTTTTTAGAGATTATTTTTTATTCACTGCCTATTTTGTTTTTTTCGATATTTTTCAGTATTATCAATTTTTTAGTGCTTTGTTTATATGAAAAATGCGCCGGTTTGTATTGGTATAAATATAAAAATGCTCTAGTCTATAAGATACTGTCACAACACAATTTTTTAAAACACTACAAATCAATATTTTTCACTATTGAACAAAATTCTCTTTTTTGGTTCGTTTCAGTATTCTTTGTTTTTTTGTTTTAATTAGCACTGTTTTATAGGCACAAAATAAAATTGTCACAGAGCGTCGCTCGGCGCGTAAATATCACACGTTTTGAAAAAAGAACACGATTTTTTTTGTTTGTTTACCACAATTATTGAAATAAAACTAGTGTTTGCGATTCGGTATTGTCAAAAAATTAGCGCGGATTACGACGCGGATGATCGCGGTCTCGGATAATCGTAGTTCCTTGAGCCGTTGGACGCGGGCGATGCGTCGTCTCGCTAAACCGGGGTACAGGTTAGAATCCTGACGCGGCATTCGGTGAACTGGTGCGGCGGAGGCGTCGGGCCAACACCTCGAAGCGTGAACCGCGGTCCCGCAGAGGCGCCACGCGATTGGCGCCCGCCGACCAATGGCGCAGCGCCGCGGCCCCCACTCTCCACAGGCTCGAGGCGGGAACCGCCGACCCCTACCCGAGCGGGGCCGAACTATGAACACTCACACCGAATCACACAGTCGTCGGGACACACACGACGTAGCTGCCCCGAGCCCTCTCTCGCCCCCCGTTCCCCTTTTTGAATAGATCCGAGATTCGAACCGAGTGAAGAATTTTTGTTTTGTGTTAGTTTATTTTTATCATTTATGGTGGACGACTTTGCAACTCTTGCTGATTCAAAAATAATTAATTATTTTTAATGTTTTTTCGTGGGTGATTCTTTATATATTTTGCGGTTGAACAGTCCTACCTTATGAAGCTTCATAAAAACACAGATAGTAATAATCAGATTATTTTTTCTTCATTTTTGTGTAAATTTGGTTTAGCGCTTTGTATATATATTGCATTTATAAAACCTATAAAGTCATCAATATTTAGTTATTATAGAGTTTTTTATTTGTAGCTCTTTTAAATATCCTTTACGTTGGTAAATTTCATCTGTAAGTAGGCAGGTAATCTCCATACCTACATAGTTACTTTTTGAATTACGTACCTATTACAAAATTTCATTCAGTGAAAACACAATACGCATAATGGATCAATAAAAAAATCTAATAATAACACTTGGATATTAAAATATTAATAATACATTCAAATGCATTTCTTGCTCAAATGTTATTTGTTTTTAATTGCACAGATACTAAAAAAATACTAGTTGTTAGTAATTGGAATTTAATTTTGAGAAATATTCGAAATGTTAGGTAAATCTTTTCCACTTAGTTTGTTTATACAATTTTTTTAAGTAAGTATAATTTATGAGAGTAAGATTACCGTTCCACACGGTGGAGTTCAAAATAAGGAACATTTTGTTATAACTAAGTCAATATTTCATTTTTTTGATTTAGTTTTTTCTTCCAGAACAATGACAATTTATTCATATCAAGGTTAATTCGTTAATTTTTTTCTTACAAACGGTCTTACGGACGCAAGAATTATTAATAGTAAGAAATAAAACTATCTAAAAATAATTATTTGTTTCACGTTATTCTAATGGGTGTTGTATTAAATGCACATTTTCTTTGTTTATTTAAGTACCTATTATGTAATAATCTAGAGTTATTGTCGTTTGATTTGCAATTTAATTCGAATTTAATTACATAGGTAAGTATTGTTTTATGTAAATATGTTTTGAAAGTATCCAAACAAGTTGATTGGTATCATATTTTATGAAGATAATACGGAGATACTTCAAGCTGTAAGATATGCATACTTATCTTGAATAATAATCCTTGTGTATTTTGTTTGCACTATCAGAGAGTAAGACTATACGACACATTAGTGTTACTGTTTTAACTGGTGTTTTGATTTTATTTTTAGGCAAAAATATTTAAGATATCATTCATTTTCACTTTGTAATTTTGTAGATTAATTTGATTCTAAATAAATTTATGCCTGTTGTTGCAATACCGTTTACCATTGCGCCGCGGTCGGATCCGTGGTGCATTGGTAAACGTCGTTGACTTCGGTCACGGATTGTAATCCCGGTACGGACACTCTCTAGTAGCTAGAGCGGTTATCTAGCCACTAATCCTGTCCGAACCCTATCCTTTTATCCTTAATCTGTTCGAAAAAGGGAGGCTGAGCAACTGATACACAAGTAGTTCTTGTAGAAAAACGTCTCTTGAGATACCTCAATTAGGAGGCCATATGATTCACATTGGGAGCGAACAAGGTTAAAAAATAATATAATAGTATGTTTTAAAATTTAATAAATACCATAGTTTGACAAATATAGCAAAATTTCATTTTGTCTTTATATGAAACAGTTAAGAAATAATAACTAAAATTGAGAACAAGGTAAAGTTTAGGTAAATACCTATTCTGTTAAGTGTTTCGTATTTTTGTGAACCTGTGGAATAATAAAGATAAATCAAGATTAATATTTTTGTTTTTATATTGAAAATAAGCTTCCACGAAATATCTGTCGAACCCATTTGTCAATAACATATTTGGTAGAGATGAAGTTACATAGAATACCTATTACAAAAAAAGCTAGCTTATATATTTATTTATATATATATATATATATATATATATATATATATATATATATATATATATATATAGGTATATATTGAAAAGTAATTAATGAAACTATTCTTATGACCAAAGACAAGAAGATAAAAATGCAAATTTATATAAAGCTTAATTTGTAATGGTTCATATTTTAATAAAGAATATATACAATAAAATATACTCATTTAGTTTTCAATTAATTGAATTGCTGTGTTTAGTTTTTTAGTTTCCAATGCAAGGTAATATCATATTATATCGATTTATAAACGTTTATTATTTTGTCTTCTTTCACTGTACGAATTTATAAATTAATTTTATTCTAAATAAGCAATTGGTTTATAAAAAACCTATATCGCTGTACCTATTTATAACGAAAATAACCCATTATAGTTTCTATCAATTGAAATCTGTATTTAAAAAACAATTTCACGAAATTATGATGGATATGTGTTTTATAAAACGTCGTTGGCCTCGGTTACGGATCTCACGGGTTTGAATCCCAATACGGACAGTTTCATAAATTGATTTATGGATTTCAGTTCTAAGGCGTGAATGTTTGATACGAGGATAAATTGCATATATATCTGGCAGATTAGCAAATAATTATTAAACATAACGTCTTTACACTGTGATGTTAAATATTTTTTTTCTAAATATAAATTATTATCGGGTCCGTGGTGCAGTGGTCAACGTCGTTGGCTACAGTTACAATGTCTCGGCTTCAAGTCTCGTTACGGATCGTTTCATAAATTATAATTTAAGACATCGACTGAGGGTGCTTGATGGAATTTCAATATCAAATTTGGATTATTGAGATTTTGTACACTTCCATGTATTTTGTCACTAATGACCCGGGTTTCGCCATTCAGCATCTTCAGGCATTCGAGCTCACGAATGGTCACGTCAGTTCGAGTCCATTCGTGAGCTCGAATGCCTGAAGATGCCGAAAGGCGAAACCCGGGTCGTTAGTGACAAAATACATGGAAGTGTAAAAAATCTCAATAATCCAAATTTAGTTTCATAAATTGTTTTTTCACTCGATTTATGGATTTCTGCTCAAAGGCGACAAGGTTTGTGATGTTTGTTAATCGTGACATCGATTAACAAACAACTAGTCTTCGAAAAAAATTGAGCAACTAAGTTACAAGCAGTCTCGTAGAAAAACTTTTGTTGAGATACCTTCATTAAGAAGGCAATATGCTCTACATTGTCACAAATGACATATCATGGTAAGTAGTGGTAAATATTCTAAATAAACATTTTTCATGTTTATCCAAATTATTTAGCATCCTTCAAAAATTATCTTTATGTTAAATTATCTCTTAGACAATTACAATATTTAAAGATTTTCATACACTTTGTAGCTATATACAATGTAGGCTGTACATTTTAATTTTGTATTGAAAATAAATAACCACAAAGAATCCAATGAATGAGTCGTAAATACTGCAGTAGGTAGAAGATGCAGCTAATTTTTTTTATATTCTTAAAATATTATTGGAAACTTTCATTTAATTTAATTTAAATTGCAAAAAAAGAGAGTAATTATTGATGATATTTAGTTTCATTATTACCTGCAGATACCTTACCTTATGACAAGTTGGATTAGCTGGCACTTAATGATTTTAACATGTTGAGCTTTGTAACATACGGCAGGCTAGAACTCCGCTAAACAATTATCAGAAGGTTCTAGTAAAGCCGATATAAAAGTATGAATTATTCAAATTTTATATTTGAGATCCTGGACATGAATTTGTTTGACGTTTCACGTCAAGTGTCTTTGTTTAGATTTTCCTTTGGTTAGTAATAGTATCAAAATCAAGGTAATTATCTGACACCAGACGACAGTGCCACATGTCAAAATTCATTCAAAACTCATGGTCATATAATATGTACCCATCATCGGCGTGAGGTGGACTTATGACTATCTCTATCGCACAACCTAATTTGGGTATGAGCAAGAAGGATACAAGAGCATGCGCCGCATTTCCTTGCATCTTGCTTGCCCCTTCACTTTTCATGTGATTGAGCGAGAAAGAGATAATTCCACCGCACCCGCCTGATACCCATATATTATGTCGGCTCTGTGATGCAGTGATCAACGTCGTTGTCTCGAGTTCAAGATCCGGTCCGAACAGTTTCATAAATTGATTTTTCAATGGATTTATCGATTTCTATTCTGTATTGTTATTGATTTTTGGGATAATGTACCTATTTGTTATGTCTTCTTTTATAAGTAATAACCGAATTGAAAAACTATAAATTTCTCTTAAAATAATCTGTTTATATTCACTATTGGCTAATATTTTGATGTAGTCACTGTAAGTAAAAACACAGTTATTAATAACTCCTTATTATTTCCTTTAAAATCGCAGGAATCGTGTATTCTATATTATTTTTTGCCATATTTACAAGCTGTACGATATATTATCCACGGTTCATGTGATTAACTAGTAAATATCTTTCAAAAATTAAGAAAACTTTATCTTTAACCACGTGCCAAAAAAATGAATAGTGACGTTGACAAAAAACAGTGGAACAAAAATGTTCATAAACCATTGATCAAAACACAGTAACACGGTAACATAATTGTAAGTAAAAACTTACAAAGTTTAGCTGATTTTTAATAATTACAAAAACATTTTCATCTTTTTTTAATTACAAATTATAAATTTTAAGTGCAGTGGCTAACGTCGTTGGCTACGGTTACTTATATCTCTGATTCAAGTCACGGTGCGGACAGTTTCATTCAGTCAATTTATTGATTCTAGTTGTAGTCATGAATTTTTGTGATCTCTAAAATTCCCTCTCACCCATCCGATCTTCAAGACGGGGGGCATAGCGAGAGCGATCAGCTAACCACTAGTCCTGTCCTTGCACTATACTTCTGTCCCTACTCTCTTCGAAAAAGAGAGGTTGAGCAACTGAGTAACAAGCTCCTAGAAAACTTCTGTCGAGATACCTGCATTATAAAGCCATATGCAGCGGCAGCGGACATATTAAAAAAAAACTTTCTTTAATTTTGACATATTCTGTAAATATTATGTTTTATTTAGCAGAGCAGTATTGCTTATATTGGCAATGTTCTAATTCGATAACCAAACTAAATAAAGGAATAAAGTTTCTTATTTTTACGATTTATTTCTCCCGTCAGTTCTTTGCCTATTTATTTTATTTCTTCTGCTAGACAAATAAGTAGATATCTTCTCACTATTCTTTGTCTACTACGTTGTTTTCATTTCACTTTTTATGGTCGGGTGTAAAAGAGTAGGGTTCGGGGGGGGGGGGGTAGAGTTCTCCGTCCAAAACCGAAAGGATTTATTGCCGATTATGTTTATTATTGCGGGATCTGTACCAATATTATATTTCGACAGGTCTCATTGAGGAGTATTTATTTTGATTCATTCCAGGGGTGTATCTAGAAATTTTATGTACAATCGTTTTCAGTTTTTTATATATCATATCTTTACATAGGGCGAGTGTTCCCAAAGTCAGCCGTCGCCAGTGGTCGGCCTCTTGAGCCTAACACTTAAATAATAGTGGATACAATTAAATAAAATATTTTTTTTTTAAATTCGTGTAGGTAGTCTTTTCACTTTCCAATGTATATCTGCACTATACTGACCTATATGATGCAATACGCAATTAAAAAAAGCACATTTTTACTTCACAAGTTTCGACAAATTCATATTGTATGAGGATCGCTAACAAAATATACTTTATATTTTCATACTCTGCATAATAATGTTTTTTATTGTTCTGTCTACTCTCAGTACATTCGTTCACGATATTTATGAATTTTCATAATGATGGTCGAACACTGGGCAACGAAAGGCTGACCATTGGATTTTGGGGGCCGACCACTGGGAAAATTGGCATTTTTTTGTAAACTTCTATTATTTTATGCTTGGTACTATATTACCTATTTTATTTTGAGTTGTTATTACTTAATCCATGTTTAATGGAGTAACTGCGAAAAAAATATGTATTTATCATTCATTGACTCAAAATCCCCTTTGAAAGTACACCTGTCGCTTAACTGACCGACCACTGGCGAATTGACAATATGTAACTAGTATTTTTTACCCAGCATTGTCCAAGATAGGGGTCGCTCATATTAATTCATTCAACAATTTTCTATTCCTTTCTGGTATAGTTCTTGTAATATACAATAATAAACAATAATATGTTGTTTTAAATTTTATTATTTTAAATGATGGATAATTTTCTGCTCAATCTTTTGATTTTTTACAAAGTTGACGATTTGCAAGACAACTCATTACTTGTGACATTTATACTATAACATATCTACAGTTGCTAAGCAACATGACGCTACGACAATCACGTGTTTTATAGAATTCCCTTCAACCAATCCGATCGTAAAAACGGAGCGTAGCGAGAACGATTAACTAATTAATAATCTTGTCCCAGCCATATCCTTCTGTCCCTACTCTCTTCGAAAAAGAGAGGTTGAGCAACTGAGTAATAAGCAGTTATTGAATAAAAATTACCGTTGAGATACCTCCGTAAGGCGTCTACATGCTCTACATTGGGAGACTACATGGTAAAAAAAGAAATGCACAGCTTAGAAATTGTATGGTCTAAAGTTATGTAACTTCATTTACAATGTTCACTCCATCTTTTTGCACGGCCGCTTAGCATGCAACGTTTCCCCAGTGTAAAAAGGAAAAAAAAATCGTACAAACGTAGAAAAATGTCAAGTCAAAAGACAATAATAAATTTATATCGGTTACATCCAATAGCTCCCATATTTTCCATCGCGCACAGTCTATCGAATATCCTCCCAGTCGCTTACACATTCGCTATGCGATCGGACAGAGGTCGCTACGAGTAGATAATATTATTTACGATGGCCTATGGCTTCATAGAAAATCTCTACTCCCCCCCCCCCCCGCCCTTAAACCCCAACTCCCACTCTTCGTTTTGTCTTTGCATCTATCCAGCGAAGTTGCGTATTCACAAAACAATAGAATGCCATCTAAATGTATGGTTTGTATCCAAATTGATTTTTAAACTAATTAGAATATATAATATATGAAAGAGGAGTCCAAAGAGGTAGACAAGGAGTTGATTAAATGTATAAAACTAGTAATTGAAATATTTTATTTTAAATAAATTTATTTTTGTATCACTTGCTGTAAGAAAATATTTAAAATGTCGATTAATAGTGGAAAGCCATTATATGAATATAAATACACCAAAATTTGGACAACCTCTTCTCTAAAGTCGTTGGCTTCGGTTACGGATTTCAAGGGTTAATTTTTCAATCGATTTATGAATTTATATGAATGTTTAAAATTCATTCACACCTATCCAATCGTCAAAACGGGGCGTAGTGAGAGCGATTATATAACCACTAATTCTGCTCTAACCTTATCTTTCTATACCTACTCTCTTCGAAACACAAAGAGGTCGAGTAACTGAGTAACAAGCAGTTACCATAGAAAAACTTCTGTTGAAATACTTCCATTAGAATCCATATGCTCCACATGACAGCTGACACGGTTTACTATACAAAACAATGTTTTTAATTTGACTGGTGTGGGCGGAACAATCTTAAATCCATTATTGGTTTGTAAATATTCATAAAAATCAAACATAATTTTAATTGTTTTTTCTCTCTTTCACAATCAGTATTCGTAAGGAGTTTAGCTGAAAAATTCTTCGGTAAGACAGTGCTTACTAGTACGGAATAAAAAATATTATATATGTATTTTCATTTTAAATAATTTTTAGTAACAAACATAAGGTATGTGACGTACAGAACTAAAATTTTTGAAAAATAAAAAACAAATTTAAACGAAAAAATAAGTGAAATAAGCTATATTTACGCTGATCATTATATGTCTCTTTCCAACAACCAATTTTACACACAAATAATAGCGTGTTCTCTATCATTTTTAACCCAATATCTATTTACATCTGAGAGGTCTCTAAAATCCTTTGGAGCGGCGCCCTCCTGCGAACTATTATTCTGCACGGGATATAAATTTGAAAACTTTATTTTGAACAATGTCGATTCTTTTGTTTTTCCAATGAGTGTCGCGGGGGACATCTCTCGTCTGTCCTGTTTGCAGTGGCTCTTGTAACGCAAACACAGATGGGGGATCTGCTATAATTGTCGCTATCGTTAGTTTTAAGTTCGTTACTAAGAAGCTAATTAATAAATTATCGATTTAATAGTAGTAAATAGAAAGCAAATATAAAAAGCTGTATATTTTAGTCAGATATAACGGAACGCTAAATATTCATTTCTTATAATATTGGTGTACAGCAGTGTCTCTCAAACTTTTTTACCTCACGGCACACTAGGAAGAAAGATTTGTTCCGTGGCACACCAAATAAAAAAATTATTAAAATATGTAATGTGCTTTAATTTAAAAAATATGAATAAAGAAAATCTTAGTGTTGGTAACAATTCACAATATTGTTTTATAAACATATATAATGTAATGTAGGTATACAGATGTGGTAAATTTATAATCAGTAAGAATGATGCAAGCAATTAATTTTCAGAAAGAATTATCTCAAAAACCTAACATCTCATCTACCATCTTTAGTCGCTCTCGTTTTATTTTGATCTTTTGTCAAAAAACCTTTCCGAAAAACTAAAACGTCTAATTTAAGACATCGACTGAGGGTGCTTGATGGAATTTCATTATCAAATTTGGATTATTGAGATTTTGTACACTTCCATGTATTTTGTCACTAACGTGTGCTCGAATGCCTGAAGATGCCGAAAGGCGAAACCCGGGTCGTTAGTGACAAAATACATGGAAGTGTACAAAATCTCAATAATCCAAATTTAAAACGTCTAAGCTGTGAGTTTTTAACTTGTCTTGTCTACAGTTTTAATTTGTCTTCATTTTTCGCGGCACACAGTTTGGCAGACACTGGTGTGCAGCATTGTATTGTTCGATCATACATATTAAAATCGTATGGACTATTTCGTGGTATATGTAACGTCACGCAGTTTTTTTTTAATTTTCATTTTCAAGACGACAAATCAGGTTTTGGCCAAATGATGTAAATTAGAAAAATAAATTGACCACTTTTACAGGTTTACTGACCCAGCCACTTGATGTAAGCCACTATTATTTCGTCAATTTCCTGTACAATCCCGTATATGCAAATACGAGAATTTACAGGAGTTCATTTCAAAGCTTCATAATGCAATTCACCATATTATACTGAATATTTTCTATAGATTCGGTGGTAACTTTGTCGAAATTCATTATATTTATACTGTTTTCAATAGAAGGTGTCCAATTTGTCGGCGTCCGTGGCGCAGTTGGTTGCGTCGCTGGCTACGGTTACAGATGTCTCGGGTTCAATTCCCGGTGCGGACGGTTTTCATAGATTGACACCCATTCCATCCTCACGGCGCGTAGCGAAAGCGATTAGCTAACCACTAGTCCTGTCCTAGCCCTATCCTTCTATCCCTACTCTCTTCGAAAAAAAGTGGGGGTTGAGCAACTGAGTACCAAGCAGTTCTCTTAGAAAAATTATGTTAAGATACCTCTATTAGGAGACCATATGCTCCTCATTGGGAGCGGACATGGATTAAAAAAAAATATCAATAAAACAGTTTTCACTTTCTCCAGAATAATTTCAATTTTGAGGGTTACATCAATTGACCAAAACACGGTCCATATGCGTCTAATGGAAACGATCAAAATGTTTCAAGAATTGATAATAAGCCACATTTCGAGATACTTAAGATTTTTACAAGTATGAATGTACATAATTTAAGACATCGAGTTCAGTAATTTAAGACGTCAGTTCGAGTCCATTCGTGTGCTCGAATGCCTGAAGATGCCGATAGGCGAAACCCGGGTCGTTAGTGACAAAATACATGGAAGTGTACAAAATCTAAATAATCCAAATATGAATGTACATGTTTGATTTACGTGGTATATAAATTAATATTGTCTCATTTGTTGTATTTCTGTATTAGTTATTAGACTATGAAAGTAGTTGGGTCCGTATCTGAGTGGTCAACGTCATTGGTTTCGGCTGTGGTGCTCACGTGCTCGAATCCTGGTACGAATAATTATAATAATTGATTCTTTCGGAGGCATGAATGTCTGTGATGTTAAAAATTTCCTCCCACATTAGTTAACCATTAGTGCTACAGTAACCGTATCCTTATATCCCAACTCTCTTCGAAAACAATGAAGGTTGAGCGACTGAATAACAAGCAGTTCTCGTAGAAAAACTTCGGTTGAGAAAAATTCATGACATGAAAATTAAGCAAGATTAAAAATTGTGAATTTATTCGAAAAGCTGGCGACTGGCATGTCCGCTCCCAATATGTAGCTTATGGAAGTATCTCAAAATAAGTTTTCCTACGAGAAGTGCTTGTTACTCGTTACTTAAAAGAGAGACTGAAATACAACCAATGCTACTTATAAGCTGCGCGAGTGTTCGACCGAGCAGGTATTTTAAGACCCCCGCGCACTCATCTCGGGTGGGCGTGCACTGCAATAAAAACTTATACAATATTATTTTTGAGAAAGTATGTAATAGGTATATTTAATAAGTTGCTTATAAGTAAAAATGTTAAATGTGAAATAAGCAAATTAAAAGTATTCTTTATTACATTTCATTATATTTGATTTTATATACTTAATAGTTTAAATGAATAAATAATAAAAATTATAATTATGTACAGCAACACAATAACACCAGTATTTATAAAAAAAAACTTAAAATTGTGCCGCGCATTTGTTGGTTTGATCTATTCAGTTTTTGGATTTTCCTCGCAGAGAACTGCTCGTCTTAGAGAAAACATTTCTTTTAACTATTTTTCATATAATATTTACTTTTACTTTTGATGGGCTTCATGAACCTGTTCATTTGCTTCACATTTGCAGCAGACGTAGTAAAAAACATCGCAAGGTGATCAAGGCAGAATAAATTGGTGAATAGCTGAAGATTTATCCATCTAACAGTGGTTAAGTCGATGATGGCGAGTAATAAACATTTAGATATAAGTGTACACATCTCTCTATTCGGCTTTATGTTAAGTCATCACTAGACCCTCGAATAAAATTAACGATTGCTGTTTTATTAGGAGGCTCTTTCGCTTGTTTTTGGAACCAAGCTTTTTTGTTTCGATTTTTTATGTTTTATTTTTACGTTTAAAGAGTTACGGTGCCTCTGCAGTGTTTATACAAAAGAGGCCCGGACTCAAACGACCGGCTATTTTGGAACGAGTCACAAAGCCGGTGGTTAATTTGGCAGGCGTGTGCTTACCTTGTAGTGAATTTTGAGACATGACTTATATTCCTTTATTTTTATCTGTAAATTATGTCAAAACGATTGTGATATATGGATTTTTTCAACTGTATCCGCTCCCAATGCATACCGTATGAACTCCTGATGACGTATCTGAAGAGAGGTCGTTACTTCATAATTTATACATAATAACGATATTTTTCGTGTAGAGTATAGAGTAAGGATGGAGGGAAGAGCTAAAAAATGTTATTTTTTCCAATGCCCACTCCCAACGCGGAGCATAAATATGACCCCCTAATGGTTGTACAACATAAGTTTTTCTACGAGAACTGTTTTTTACTCAGTTGTTTAATTTATCTTTTTAAAATAAAAGGATAAAATGATAGTGATAGGACACGACAAGTGGTTAACTAATCGCTCTCACTACGTCCCATTTTAAAGATCTGATAGGTGGGAGGGACTTTTTAAAAGTTACAAACGACCATACCTTCGAACAGATATCCATAAATCGGCTGAAAAATCAATTTATGAAACTCTCCGCACTGTGATTAAAGCCCGTGAGATCTGTATCCGAAACCAACGATGTGGACAACAATACAGATATTCTCCAGTGGTGGATTAAGCGCATGAGGAATGAGCTTGGTTTCCAAATCTTAGGGGTCTCAAAAATAGCTGATTTATAGATATTTAGATTTGAAGTATTTACTTATATAGTATTAAAATCTCGAATGAATTTTGCGATGCATTTTTTGATATCATAAAATCAGGGCCTGCCGACTGTTTATTTAGCATTTAGAATGAATCGAAAAACCATTATTTGAACGTTTCCATGGATTTTTAAACGAATTACACGAAAGCCCAAGAGTATTGTACACTCGACTCGACACAGAAAAAAAACTGCTGAAAACATAGAAATAATGAATATGTTTACATTACAATATAATATCGTCAGCATAGTGACAGAAGGCGATAAGTCAAAAATCGGCTGTTTTTAGCTATGAACGCAGTACGATTGACTTTAGAACGGTCTATCATCTGAAATAACAAGTTCAACCATATTCCACGTATTTTTTTACGTAATTAAAAGAAATCAATCAATTTCGCTCACAGTTATTAGTGTTAAAAAGTTATAATTAATATTATTATAAATAAGACTTTCTGTCGGCGACCGTGGCGCAGTAAGTAGCGTCGTGTGCTACGGCTACGGATGTCTCTGGTTCAATTTCCGTTGCGGACAGTTTACATAAATTGATATTACAATCGATTTATGGATTTCTGTTCGTAGTCTGAGTGTTTGCGTTGTCTAAAATTCCCTCCTCACCCACCCATCCGTTCCTCACGCGACGTAGCGAGAGCGATTAATTAACCACTGGTCTTGTCCTAGCCCTATCCTTCTATCCCTACTCTCTTCGATAAAGAGAGGATGAGAAACTGAGTAACGAACAGTTCTGTTGAAAAACCTCTATTAGGAGGTAATATGCTTCTCGTTGGTAGAAGACATTGAAAAAAACAAAAATAAAAAATTATGTTTTTAGTTTAAGAAAAACTAAAATTCTATGATTTTATTAAAATTCGAGTATCCCAAAACAAGGTTATTTTGACCTTCTGCCACTGTATAGACGATAAATTGTTTTAGACTTAACATCTAAAAAATAGTTGATAATTTCGAATTCCTCCTAATTCTGGCCTGGTGGCATATTTCAAATAGTTTCAAAATCAAATATCCAGCCCACCTGAAAGACCAGGGCGCACCCACACATAAGCATTCGAATACAGCATTCAGAATAAAACATACACCGAGAACATCTTGTTATCTCCCGAAGCTATTTGTTGAATATTCAGCATCAGACACTCCGGTATGGGTTTTAAGTTTTGGGCACTGAAACGAAATTTATTATTTTATTTCGATTTTATCGAAGCAAAATTCCTCACGCTTTCAAAATAGAATGTTAATATTGCTTTTTGAGAATTTAAAAACGGAAATAAAAGAACGTTTAGTGTCTAATTGTGTGTTTTTTATAAAATAAAAACATTCGAAATTCCTGTGATGGAAGTGGGAAAATAGTGAACCGGAATATATATGAAAACTAATAAAATAATCAAATGAATTGTACTTTAAATTGATGATTTGGTAGACATTAATTAGGTTTTAACGTGCCACACTACTGATTGGCCAAAAATTAAAAAATATGTAAATAAACGCCTTCTATCATAAATGCAGGTACTACACAACTCGCCCTGTAGCTTTATATAAAAAATAGCTTCACTGCGAAAAGTTATCTCAAAAAGAGGTTTTATAAAATATGACGTCACAGGATATTATAAACTGATTTCCAATGAGAATAGAATTCACTCGTAATATTCAAAAAAAATAATTCTACAAAGAATGAATAAGGGTGGTAAAGGTCAGACACTTTTTAAATAGGGTGTAAAGTTTTTAAAAAGATAACCAAAATCGTGTGAATAATTTAATTATCTGACGACAATAGAAAATCATAAGAAATTCGGAGGTTTCCAGTATTCCACTCCATATCTTAAACCAGTGCTAGAAGTGGGATAAACGAAATAAGCGGTATTATTTTTCGCATAAAAGCAAACAATATGGAGCAGTTGATAACGTAGGTATTCATCTAGTAAAACAATAAAGTACGATTTAAAAGTATGATTTACAGTTCATATATCTTGTTAAGCTGCCCAGCATAGTAAAAATATGACACTGGTTGATACCACAAAAATATTCATATCTTTGTGTCAATCTTATGGCACTTATAAACTTGATAAAAATCGAAAAGCCATATCGACAATTTTGTCTATCACATTTTCATGGATAAAGAAACGTACGCAAACATTGACCGCTGCTTGTGAGAAAAAGAGCACCCTTCCATCGATTCGTCCCTTACGAATATCTGCACCCTTCCCACCCCGTGTAACGTGTCCTTTTCGGCCACCTCCCTTGTCGCCAGTAACGTGCAAAGACGTTGATTATCGAGGAAAATATTACGTAAAAGTATATAGTTAATTAAATTCTTTTTTAAGCTCTATAAGATGACCAGACTTCATTGAAAATTACAAAAAAGCATTGAATTATGAAACTACTTATGGAAACACATTCTTAAGTAAAGGTATTTTTCTAGAATATGTTTCGTAGCGTGTATATAGAGTAGTTAATTTTGAGAGTAATTGATATATTTAATGACAGTCTGTAATATCGATATGTACAAAAACGTGCGGTATACAGGGCGTAATAACTGTCGAATTTACTTTACTTTCATCAACAATAAGACGGATCTCACATTCCAAATCAAAACTTTGTTTCATTCACTGCGTGAACATTGAAACGCTCCACAATTTCAGATCATACAAGCACCCCTCGAACGCCTCTTTCGAATTTGCTTCTCGACGGATAAAAGTATTGTTAACTATTTTAATTGTTACAGGCGAGGCGCGCGTCGTCCTGAATTCGTAGGGTGACGACTCAAGGCCCGCAGTGCAGTCTTTGTTTTGCTTTCATACCATAGAGTCACCTGAAAACCATATCTGTAAACTTCGTCAGAAAAATGAAAAGCTTAACATTTAATTAAATATTTTTACTAATTATTTCTCACAAAAAAAATACCAGAACATTAACAAAGTATATATCAGGGACATCAAGTAGTATAGCTACAATATCACACACATTACAACATGTAAATCAACATACATAGATTTCTTTGTGTGTGAGTAAGTCATTATGTTTATGTTGCAGAGTAAATATTAGGCAAAATTATAACAAACTGGTGCATGAATAGTCCCGGGGATGACAGTGCATTTCAGCCTCTGTCGACTGGACGCTACTGCTTGCCACCCCTTCATCCCCCGTCAAAAGGCTGACCGCGTTGCCAGGCAACTCTTGATCCCACGGCGTCTTATCCCTGCCGAATTATATATCTTTATTACATACCTTTCTGACCGGCGTAAAAACCCGAAATGCTCTTTTTGCGGCGCTGGGCGCTTTTATAGGCGTCGCGGTGCTGCTTGGTGGGCGTCGGTTTGCTCAGCGTCAGCACAAATATTGACTATGCTACTGCAATAGTTTGGATCTCTTATTCCATAGAGATAACAAAGATAACTTTAATATTCTTTACTAAAAATCTAAACATACTATTTTTAGTTTTATAGTGAGCCACGCTTACAATTAAGCGAAACCAGTATTATTTATTACCAATAAAAACAATTTGATGTTTTGATAGGTGAGGTACTTCTTAAACATATGTTTTTATATAGATATCATATCACTTTTAAGGTGTTAACTGTTAATTCTTTGTGGAAAGGCATTATATTTTAAAAAATAAAACACAATTTGTTTCTTCGTTCCTCATTTACCATGGCTGTTTAGTGTTTATGTTATTTACGTACTTAATATTTCATTATTTAAAAAAAATTCCCAATCTGCTATTTTGGTTAATGAATTTAATTTTTTAATTAATTTACACATTAGTTTTCCCATCAAAATTTTGCTCAGTTAATGGATTTTTAACGTAGCTTTATTTTTTATTTCAGGTCAATATTTATTGATTTGTAAGAGGTCCTTAACATGTTAATTGTAGACTATATAATTTCGTTAATACTTATTTTTTTGATCATCTGTAAATTCTTGTCTTAGTTCATGAACCAACTGTTTCATATATTTTGTAATTGTAAACATTCAATTTTATATAAATAGCCTTGTTTTGATTGTATTTTTATCAGTTGGTAATGCTCGTGATGAGCAAATTGTGCTTTTTTATTTAAAAAAATTATTTACATATACTTAAATTATAAGACGTATTTAGCGTTGTATGATGTTTTCATATTATTTTTCCATGTCCGTTCCCAATGTGGAGCATATGGTCTCCTAATGGAGGTTTCTCAAAAGAATTTTTCTATGAAAACTGTTTATTACTCAGTTGCTCAACCCCCCCTTTTTTTCGAAGAGCGTAGGTTTAGAAGGATATGGCTAGGACAGGACTAGCGGTTAGCTAATCGCTCTCGCTAAGCTCCGTGACGATGGGATGGGTGGGTGAGGAGGGAGTTTTAGACAACACAGACACCCATACTACGAACAGGAGTGAACCCGAGATATCCGTAGCCGTAGCCCACGACGCTACCAACTGCGCCACGGACGCCGATATATTCATATATGTATTGTTAAATTTATATCACCGATTTTTGATGTAATTCTATGTAATTATTTATGGCAGAGAACAATGCTGCCCAAAGCCCCTTCAAAACATTTTTAGTTCACTGAAACATGTCTAGAAAACTGAAAGACATCAAAAAAATGCAAATAAATTAAGTTTATTTTTTATAATAAGATGACGATGGTTTAATTCCGAAAAAGCTAAAAGGTTATGTTGTTAATACAGCAATAAAAAATTTGGAATAAGTGATAAACATACATATTAAAATGTCTTTTCATAAGGGTTAATAGCTATTTATTATGGGAAGTAGCTTAGCGAATGCATAGTAGATATGTATTCAGAACGATTAGAAATATCTTGTCTGAAGTCTATCAGAAAACGTCGCCTAGTCTCGTTGATGGAATCCATGGTATTCCAACTATTCTGATGCTGACCTTCCTGGTAGCGTTCGTCTCAATTTAAGTCAAGCCGTAGACTGCTGAGGAATCTAGCGAGATGAACAATATTCTTCGAATCAACATTGTCTCGATCTAACACTTCGTACTCCAAGCTCCAAATCAATTTTCGATTTAAATAAAATTTGGTCTTTCACAGGTAATACAAATTTAAATTTCAACCCGGTAATTTTTGTTTAAATCATATGTTATTGTAGTTATCTTTTGAACTGAGGCACATAGTAATTCGATGTAATGATAGCAGAAAAAATGCTCATGAAACTAACGATTTTAATATGGTTTAACATAATTGTAATATTTATATGATTTCATATTTTGCTATGATATATGATATACAATTATTGGGTCTGTGGATGGTTACGGATGCCTCAAGTTCCGGTACGGACAGTTTTATAAATTGATTTATCAACCGATTTATGGATTTCTGTTCGTAGACATGGATGTCTGTGATGTCTTAAATTCCCTCCCAACGATCAGATCCTAAAAATTGGGCGTAGCGCGATTGATTAGCTCACAACTACCCCTGTCTTAGCCCAATCGTTCTATCCCCAATTTCTTAAAAAAGAGAGGTTTAGCAACTAAGTTACAAGGAGTTTTAGTAGCAATCTTTAGTTGAGATAATTCCATTAGGAGACCATATGCTCGACACTGTGAGTCGACACGATTTAAAAATAGTTTGCAGTGATATAAGAAATTAATTGTAAAAAAATAGTAAAAACGAATATTAAGAGAAGTATTTCTATGGTGATTAATAAAGAGCATTCGCTTATATTTAGCAGATGAGTTATCAAATAATTATAATTTGATTCCAGTTTTAAAGACAACAAAGACCTTTTCTCTAGTTTCTAGCTAAATGCATTAATCAGCATTTGACATACAAAAATATACAATTTAAAATGTTCCTTGAAGTCAACAAATGAAAAACACAAAGATAAAAATGTTTATATCAGTTTCTTTATATCTTATCTTTTGTTTGTTATTATGAAAGTGTACAAAATCTCAATAATTCAAATTTAAATAAATAGATTTATTGTTATAATTGATGTGTAAATATAAATAAAACAAGGTGGGCAAAATTTTCATCCAATTCGGGTAGCGTTGGCCCTTGACACAAATAATCACTGTAATTACTATAAATCCAGTGACATTAAAGTCTTGGTAACTTTTTTTATGCTTTCATATATTCTGTACATAGTTGAGATGAAAAAAAATATACAACATTTTGTTTACAATTGAAAATATGGCTAATCCAATTTATTTCAAGAAAAGTTTTTAAATTGCGTTTTATCATTCCAAGCTGACAGCTTACAAATTCAACAATAAAACAAAATATGTTACACATTCATTCATATTTTTACCACTAGGGGCTACTCAATACCTTTGCTTAGCTAAAAAAATGTATAATAACACTACCTTTTTCCATGTATTGGGCCAATCTTAGACCGATGGGCAAACTTACCCAAATTTATGGTAAGTGAAAAATGACAATATTAATGAAAAAAAAAAGCTTAACTTTTAGTAATTAATATTTATTTACAATGGTATACTTATGCTCGTATGTACATGAAAGGGTTACCAATAACGATTGGTGGGCGCTCAAAATGTGGTCGCCAGCGATTGAATACATAAATAAATAAAAACAAAACGTCCAACAATGGCCGACAACGCGCCTCGCGAAACTAGCGAGCCCTCATATTTGAATTTCAAATTTTATATTCTTTTTTGCATGGCGCCAAAAGACCAAAAAAACACGAAATCATAATAATCAAATATGGCATTGTAATTTCACCCATCAGACAAAGCCAATATTTGGCCATTTTGATATTATTTACAGCAAATTGTTGTTTGGTTAAATGACATATCTGTTGTACAAAAAAGCGGCAGATTTTTAGATTTTTTAATTCAAGTTACTAACTAGGCTAGACTCAAATCAATAAATATATAATTACTATTCATTTGTTTGTTACGTGTAGATTTATTTGGATAAATAAATTCAGATAAATTAATTAAAGTCAATTTGTCTTGTGATGTTGACACTACCTGACAAAATGAGGTTGTGATCTTTGCTTACCAAGTCTTCTTCCAATGTGTAGTATATAGACTCTTAATGGCTTATCTGAACAGCAGTTGTTTTACAAGTGCTGGTTGTGTTTCAGATCTCTTCTTATGTCAAGATTAAGAATGGAATGATGGTATTAAGAAAGTAACATTAGTAAACTGTCCATTTTTAGTATTGGATGTGTAAAAAAGTTATAGATAAATTGAAAAATTATCGTGTGAAAGTGTCCGATACGGATTCGAATAGCAACAACACATGTGAGTCTTATGTGGGTTAACATAACATTTATTTGTTACTAATTCCCAAGAAATCTTATAGTGTAATTGATATTTATTATTATCGTGATTCGACAAAGTGACCAACTGTTAAACAATAAAATGTTTAAAAGAATCGGTTAAACATTTGAAATCAATCTAAAATCTCTCATTATTGCGTTCGCATATCCGATTTAGATTTTTTATGCATTTGTGTTTATAGGAAAGTATTTTATATAGGACATTTTTTCATAAGTTTTTTGAAAAATGCTCTTGGTCACTTTTTCTTGTATGACGACGATAGTGTAGTGTCACTTCCAATATTAACCTATAAAATGAATTTTTATTCTGTGGTATCTTGAGAGTATGAAATAGTCGGCATTCTAGATGTTATAATTATTACAAAAGATATTAAAAGAAATTTTGTATAACTGACAATGCAAGTGCAGTAAGTGTCGGCGTTACGCATAGGCGCAGCAGGCGACTACCTTTAACGCCGTGTTTACAACGGGTCCAAATGTAGTGCATACAACTAGGCTACGTATATAAAAATCAATTATTTGGGTTTATAACCAGGGTGAAAAAATACAATCTTTCCCGGGTCAGCAAAACGTCTATCGTCGTCTAACCTCCATCCAGCTAACACAACCAGGGACGGCTCTTGTAAAGGAGCAAAGGGTGCAATGCACTCCAATAAGTTCCATCAAAATATTCCATTAATAAACGATATTCAAATATAATAATTATACCAATTCACTAATTTTAAAATTTCCTCGTGTTTCCCATAGGAAAATATTGCAGGAAACGATGATCAATAAACACGACCAGCAAACGTATTCTGCGTCGATTCAGAATACGCATGAAAGTCGGTCGATGACGCGGTAAGTCGGTCGATGACGCGGTAGGAGCATAAATTCTTTTGCACTCCTTAGACGTCTGAAATGTTCCATGTATTTTGACATATTTGTGACGTTGCAACAGTATGAACTACGCGAAGGGGGGATTTTGTATGGACTGTTTTTGAGCATTGATCTCCCTGGCGGAAATTCCCGAACGTAACCGAAAGCGACTTGACGTTTGCGTTTACAAGCCTGTAACAGTCATTTGTAAGAATGAAAAAGAGCAGTGGAACAAGCGTAGTAAGCTCATTTAATTTCAATATGATTCTTTAACTATACGCTCTTCAATAAGAATAATATTTACCTACCATTATAACTTTTGGAGTGATGAATACAATTTATAAAATTATAACTATGATCGTGTATAATACCGAGTGGATATAATTGAATATTTAAAATAGGATAGTTTCAAGTTTTTTACCTGGCTGGCCTTACCTATTCCATAATATTCAACTGTGTATTTGGTTCAGTTTCGTAATACACCTTCCTCTAATATTTTTTAAATTCTTCAATATTGAATTCTACAAATTACTTTCCCCAAAAAATACTTAAGCGAAAAATTTCCGGTTTAATACAGAATTATTCCAATTGCAGACATTAATACGGTAACCTTAACATACGATTTCATGGAGGAATTTAAACTTAAATTGAACTAACTGTCTTATACAGCAGAGAAGATTTTTACGATGTTGTTGGAGCCCTGTCTATACTTCAACTCTTCACGAATAAAAAATACATGTAGTATTTAGCTAAACCGTTAAGCCATTACAAATAATTTATACAATATCGATGACTTCCGTCGAAAGTGAGTGTTACTTCTAAAATTTAAAAAGGATCAATTCATTTTGAGAAATACCACGACTAAAGACAGACAAGGTTTCCCAAACTATCATCCGCGACAACCTGGAATGGTTGTATATGCTGCTAAGGCTGCAACAAATTTAGACGTACTCAAATTCATATTGATATTTCCTACCAAAAAAAAGAAAAAAGGTGGTCCGTCGAAATTAATCCGCAGGAAAGGTTTGGGATACCGTGGTGAAGAGAAACAGTTGATATCGCCAATATCAGACTTATATTTTCGTATATGTCTAATAGTACTTTCAAAATCCAATATTTGGAGGATGGATTTCTTACATAAATATGTGAATCTTTTTTTGCACTCCCTAATATTCCTGTCACCGGCCGCCACTGAACACAACTCAGTTACAAAACGCAAGTTTTCACTGGGTGTGGAAAGGAGCAATCGATGACATATATATCTGCAAAAATAATTGTGAAATGAACATTATTTTGTAAAAAAATATTAAGAATAAGACAGAATTCAACAAGTTGATACGTTTTCATACAATTCTGAAGCATACTTTTTTATCATTGCTACATTGTTATCGTTTAACCTCTTTGAACCCAGCTGAGAGGATCGTCAAATCGCCATCAATGCAATCATTTGATAGTCATTGGTCATTAATGATTACATGCATCCTGTTTTTGTACTGAAAGCAAATATTTGCTATTGCTCATTTTCATAATTGAATAAGACGCAATACAAGTGTAATTATTGTCGTGACTTTGGACAGTCAGCAAATTGTTCGACTCGAACGAAATGTCGTTAACTGGAAAATAAAAAAAAGCACTTAGAAACATATGTTTATCATTGAAGAAATAAATTAATTCAGAAGAATTCTTTTATATTTCCATTTATTAAATGGGTATAACCAGTCCAAAGCAGAATAGTCAATGCTATCTATGCTGATAGGGAGACTTAAAAAAAATGGTTCTGTCGGGTTAATGGTGCAGTTGTCAACATTGTAGACTTCGATTACGGATCTCACGAGTTTAAATCCCAGAACGGACAGTTTCATAAATTGATTCCTCAATCGATGCTTAAAATATGCCCCTCTCGCACAACGCGGCGTAGCGAAAGTAATTATCTAACTAATAGTTCTGTATCAGTTTTGTTCTTCTATCACTACTTTCTTAGATAAATGAGTGGTTAAGCAACTGAATAACAATGATTTCTCGTTGAAAACTTCAGTTGAGATAACTCCATTAGGATGTCATATGCTCGATACTGAGAGTGGACATGGTTTAAAAAAAGGAAAATGATGTGAATATGTACCTGTGTTTAAATCTACGGATATCTGTAATGTTAACATTTCACTCTCACAGCATAACACGAACGATTAGCTTGTTACTATTCAAATCATACCATGCACCTTTTCTAAAATAGAGAAGATGAGTGACTGAGAAACAACAAATCTTCGTAGAACAACTTGATAACCACCTAAATATCTTGCATTGTGAGCGGATATGGTTAAATAAATATCAAGTCATATAGCAGAATGATAAACGTTCTTGACCGTTCTTCTTATATCCCACGGATTCGAAGCTCTTAAGGGAGACTTTCATTAATTGATTTAAGGATCTAGGTAACTGCAATGAATGTATTTTTCTAAAAGATTGTGGTACTGATTAAGTACCAGTTTTATAAAAAAAAATCTATTGAGATGTTTTAATCTTTTGTTCAATTTTTTTTAGCAACTAACCTACCAAGCCATGCAGACAGGAAACGGTCCCAATCAATAAAAATAGATAAGGAGGATTCAGCAGTCATTAAATAAAGCCAATTTGAAACATTTCGCACGACTGTGGTTGTACTAATTAAAATTCTATTCCAGGCCGTATTGGAGCATTAAAAAAATTATAAAGTAAAGAAAGTGACAATACTTGAAACGGTGTACCGACAAATGGTCTAAAGACATATGATATAACGACAAAATGTCTACGCGACAAATGGTTTACTGACAAAATTTTTACTATTAAAATTTTCTGATAGTGTCCATAATGTCCGAGAAAAATCGGAAACCTGAAATATGTAAATTTAAGACAAATGTAAAATTACGTCGTCTCTGGATTTTTTGTTCCATGTCCGGTCCCAATGTAAAGCATATGGTCTCCTAATGGAGGTATCTTAACAGAACTTTTTCTACGAGAACTGCTTGTTACTCAGTTGCTCAACCTCTCTTTATCGAAGAGAGTAGGGATAGAAGGATAGGACTTGGACAGGACTAGTGGTAAGCTAATCGCTCTCGCTACTCCCCGTGAGGATGGGATGGGTGGAAGGGAGGACTCAGACTACGAACAGAAATCTATAAATCGATTGAAAGATCAATATGTGAAAACTGTCCGCACCGGTAATCGAACCCGAGACATCCGTAACCCTAGCCAGCGACGCTACCAACTGCGCCACGGACGCCGGCAGGATTACATCTTTACAAACTTTCTTTAGGAATGTGGTAAAATACAAAAAAATTACGTCGTCTCCGGGTCACAGATGACTTGATAAAAAAAATGCCAAGTATTCGTTTTGAAAATATCCCCAAAAAAAGTTTTAATATATGAAAAGTCTATCATTAGAAGACGTGTTTTGGTTTAGCAATTTTGAAGAAGTGTACTCTCATAGATAAAACTAATTTGTTAAGATATTGTTTTAAGCTATTCGAATTGGATGATTTTACATCGCTTCTGAACATCTTCCATTGGATACCAAGTCATCTGTGACCCGGAGGCGACGTAATTTTATTTATAGAATTTTACCTCATTCCTAAAGAAAGTTTGTAAAAACGTAATTCAGAGACGACGACGTAATTTTACATTTGTCTTAAATTTACATATTTCAGGTTTCCGATTTTACTCGGACATTATAAACACTATCAGAAAATTTTAATAGGAAAAATTTTATCGGTAAACCATTTGTCGCGTAAACATTTCGTCGCGTAGACATTTTGTCTGTAAACCATTTGTAGTGCACATTTTTGTCTTTAGACCATTTGTCGTGGAACCACTTGAAACATGCTCACCGCTTACATTGATAAACATTACGCAGACTTAATCGTCATTCTGGTATTGGTTTGTGGCATATCCGATTTGGTTGAAAATGTACCTACAAAAATACAGTAGATACCTATTTATATCATATAGTTAAAATTATTTGGATCGAATGAAAGAACATTGTCGAAAAAATTATCATCAATATTTAATTTTAAATATATAAATCTAACATTACAGCTAACAGCCAATACGCAAAATATTTTGAAATTAGAAAATTCTAATGAGAAGAGATCAACGTCCAAGATCGTAAATTTAAATTGTATGAATCTAAATATGATATTAACCTTCCCGGGACTTGAATCTAGATCCATATAATGTTAGACTCTTACCACACATCTAAGAAATTCTTTGTATCCCTGGTCTTGGTTGACAGATTACCAGTTAAATTAGCTTAATTATAATTTTAGGGGATTCCCAATGTAACCAGAATATTTTCTGCACAATAATAAATAAGTATATTGTGATTTACAATAATAGTCTCCCGTTGGAAGCGTAGGCACTGTCTAGTTATGCCACTGGCTCTATGAAAGTATGATTATAGAATAGCCATAACATATTTTTTCTTAAGACTTGTTCCTTATGTCGATCATACGAACGACAGTTACAGGGTCTGTCGACAAATTAAAATGCTTTGCGATGATTTCTCTGACAATTTCTCACATGAAAACCCGGCTTTTGTTCAATCACGCGATCAGAAAGTGGGTCCGGGATTGGATGCCTTAATTATATTTAAAAAAATAAAAGACTTTTCGATTTTTACTACTTCCACATGTTTATAGTGAGCATTACAGGTTGAAACGGACCATTATCTATGTTATAATTCTCGCGATAAGCGAAACCAGTCCTGATCATTATACACATGTGCAAGTAGTAAAAAATCAATTGTAGTTTTAAAAACAAAAGTATATTATAGTTGATAAATACATGGCACGTTGGCGTCACCAAGTATTATATATATCTTGCGCGTGTCATGGTTTTCTCTCTTTCTCGCTCAATCACTTGTAAAGTGAAGGGTGTGAGCGAGATACAAGGACATGCGGGCGCATGCTCTTGTGTCCTACTTGCTCATACCTAAGAGAGGTTGTGCTAAAGAAATAGAGATAAGCTCACCGCAAACATTATTCCATTATCGTTATTTTCTTAAAATGCCTACCTATAGGCATAAAGACGCACAATTAAAATATGAAAATGGAACGATTTGTAACGGCGTAACCATCAGCATTTGCAGAAGGCGTCTGCATTAGCAAGGCCATCTGATATGTTAAGTTTTTTTCCTCATCTATAAAAATGCATTTGTTCCCTTATTCTTTGCTTGAAACAAGGCCTGATTTGAACCATTCAACTAGAGTCATTTCGCCAGTGGTCGGCCAGTTAAGCGACGGTGTACTTTCAAAAGAGATTTTGAGTCAATGAATGATAAATATTTATTTTTTTATTAATTAATGTAACCAATTAAAAATAAAATATTTAATATTGTCCCAAGCATAAAATAACAGAAGTTTACAAAAAAAATGCCAATTCTCACAGTGGTCGGCTCCCAAAATCCAATAATCAGCCTTTAATTGCCCAGTGTTCGGCCATCACTTTGAAAATTCATAAATATCGCGAACGAATTTACTGAGGGTATACAGAACAATAAAAAACATAATGATGCAAAGCATGACAATATAAAGTATATTTTGTTAGCGATCACCATACAATATGAATTTGTCGAAACTTGTGAAGTAAAAATGTGCTTTTTTTAATTGCGTATTGCATTATATAGGTCAGTATAGCGCAGATATACATTGGTAAGTAGCAAGACTACCTAAACGAATTTTAAAAATCTGTTTTTTTTAAATGTATCCACTATTATTTGAGTTTTAGGCTCAAAAGGCCAACTACTGGCGACGGTTGACTTTAGGAACACTCGCCCTTTATGATTCAATATCTATGTTGTTAGATTAGTATAAATGTTACAAACCAAACCTATAGTGATATAATGGCACTTCTATAACACATGGCACTTATGGGCAAAATATAATAAAACCAGATCATTAATATTTATTGCCCGCTCACCTGGTACTCGAGGAAAATGCAAGTGTTCGCATCTGCAATCGGCATGCAATGATCTAATTAAAGCAGAAGCGATAAATTATCGCTATCCTGTTTTGTGTCGTTAAAAGAACAGAAGAAAAGATTTGATGAGGAGGTAAAATTACAGCCTTTCTGTACAGTGTAAGTAAAATGCATTGCAAGAAAAGTGGCCTCGTAATATTGTAATTACCTATTCCTAGAAGTGCGATTACTATCACCTTATTAATGGCACGTTAAACGAAGTGTCCCGTTGTATTTAATATTATAATTTAAATAACTGATTTAAAAATGCATTGCTTAGCAATTAATAAAGTTAGCTGTCAGAGCGGTTGGAGGTCACGCTTAAAAAACGAACTTTGATGCAGATACTTGATTCAATTAATACATTTTTTTAAATAACTTTAAATACTGCTATGGATTAACTTTTAAATATGATATATTTGTATTGTAATTTAAATACAAATACACTACGAAAATAAAACACAAGTAAAATATTTGGCATTCCAACGAATTTTCAACGAGATATCAACATTGTTCTGGAAGAAGACACTAATTTTAAATAATAGGAATTTGAAGTTTGCCAAATACTTGAAATGCCATACATTTTTCATTTTGTTTGTTTGTACAAAACTATTTTTAAGTAAAAGTATAATTTATAAAAGTAAGTGTGTTCTGTCATACGGAATAGTTTGAAATTAGGAACATTTCGATATAATTAACTCAATATGTCATTTTTTCGATTTAGTGTTTTCTTCCAGAACAGCGACGATATATAGTTAGTATAGTGGCAGAAAGCTTTAAGTCAAAAAAACCTTGTTCTAGGATAGACTTTTATTAAAATTTAAACAATTCAAAACATTTAAGCATTAGTAATTCGTTTTCCACTTATAACTGTAATCGAAATTTACTTAATTCCTTAACTTAATGGTCTCCTAATGGAGGTATCTTAACAGACTTTTTCTACGAGAACTGTTTGTTACTCAGTTGCTCAACCTCTCTTTTTTTCCAAAGAAAGTAGGGATAGAAGGATAGGGCTATGAGAGAACTAGTGGTTAGCTAATCGCTCTCGCTACGCCCCGTGAGGATGGGATGGGTGGGAAGGAGGGAGGACTCAGACTACGAACAGAAATCCATAAATGGATTGAAAGATCAATCTATGAAAACCGTCCGCACCGGGAATCGAACCCGAGACATCCGTAACCGTAGCCAGCGACGCTACCAACTGCGCCACGGACGCCGACAACTTTGCTTGCCCTCCTAAAATTTATTTGCTATGAAATATAATCTACGGATCTACATGTAAATTTATCTTTAAAACATATTATTGTATTCATTAATAAATTAGATATATTTCTTTCTTAAATTTACGAATAAATTGCAGTTGCACTTGAATTCATTGATTGAATTAGTGTTTACTTACATGGTTGTAATAAAAACAAGTTGTATGGTAAAAATATCGAAGTGATCCGACTGTAGAAAGGCAAAAAGACATATCCCCCGTCATTTCAAAATATTTTTGCTTAGATAATCACAATGTATACAATTCGACACACGTTTTTTTTTGGGCTAGACACAATATTTTGTAGGTAATTTATTCATTTCAGACAATCAACAATCGTTCAACTAGTTAGTAGTCAAGCGGTAAAAATCGTATAAACTTTTATACCAAAGCTATTAAAAACAAGCTACAAACCGGCACGCTAAATTTCCACGAATCACCTTTACAAAGCAACAATACATACCATGCTTTAGCGGCGACAAAAACAATACAAAACACAGATCGGCAGTAAAAAAACAACAAAAATACCATTGATCAAGCGATGGGCGGAACCGCGCCCCCATTGGTCAGCCACGAGGCGTGGCTATCGCGATCGTTGATGCGCCCGCGCACGTAAAACAACACATCGGACATCTCCGGACGATGCATCGAACATATCCGATGTTTAAAAATGGAATATTGATCGTTTTATCCGATTAACTTGTAAGCTAGTAAGTGGTCGTCTGTTAAGGAATATAATATTGTTGGAAAATTGGTTTTTAATTTATCAATGGTATCTGTAGTTAGACATATAAGAAATTTGTTTTACAATATGGGATATACACTTTTCTGATTTTTGTTGGTCATTTTTCTGTGTATGGTTATTGGAAAACTGATCTTACGGACAACTCTTTATGGCGGCAATTGAATGCAAGTAAAATTTATAGCCAGATAATTATGACTATCATATATTATCAACATTATTCTGGAAGAAAACACTAACTCAAATATACTAATTTTGAGTAATTGGACTTTTGAATTTCTATTCATTTTTCATTTATTTTGTTTGTACAAAACTGTTTTTAAGTAAAATTATAATTTATAAAAAAAGTGTGTTCTTTCATATGGTGAAGTCCGAAATAAAGAACATTTTGGTAAAACTAACTCAACGTGTCATTTTGACGATTTCTTGTTTTCTTCCAGAACAGCGACGATATGATGTTATTTATAACAGTTCGCTATGATTTCATCTAATATATAAAAATCAATGTGGGTTTGTTCATGTCTTATGCACTGCCTTACCATTCATCCAATTCTGATAAAGCTTTATCAAGTTATTGCTTGCACTTGCGCATATCAGACCTGGCCCGCCCCGAGCCCAAATCTCAATTTTTTTAATTTTTAGCTTATAATAGGTATTATTATATATAAAAATCAATCTTACAATCCAGATATATCTAAAATCTAAAAAAAATCTAAAATAATGAATCAAATTTGTAGAAATAGTGACATCCCGGAAAACCTTCTGATTTATTCGTGTACGCACCAGACAGAAAAACAAAAAATATTGTGTTTCCAAAAGTACTTCAATAAACAGAATTAAAACATATACACTTTCTTTCTTTGAGCGGCACTGCAACGAATGCCGGGTACTCACTGGTTTTAGAAGAATTTCATTTTTAAAAGTAGCTACTTATCAAAGACTTTTGCGTGATTCTACCCTCTTTTAAAAAGCCCTCTTCGCCACTGTCACTCTAAAGTACACAGTAAATGCAAATATAAGTTTATTACATCGTACTGAATAAATAATAAACAAATGTGTGTTTAACGTTAGTTCTTTTGTATGCGCTTGGTTATTAGGTATAATTTCTCACGGCAATTCCATAGACAATGTCACCGCGTAAGTACCTCTCAGATACCCAACAGTTACCTACTATAGGTAGACTAGAATAATTGTCTGAAGTATTTATTCACGTCAGAAGAAATCAGTCACAGAAACGATGTAATAAATATGTCAAACAAGATGGTAATTAAGATATCTACGTGATTAGCCACTAAGACATTACCGGTGATTAAAACATTACACTCAAATCAAATTATTAAAAAAAAAAATACACTATTACTACATTACTATAAATAAGTAATTAAATACAGCAGTGGGCTGCCAATGCGTTAGTTAACAAGGGTCTTGGGTCGGCGTCCGTGGCGCAGTTGGTTTCGTCGCTGGCTACGGTTACGGATGTCTCGGGTTCAATTCCCGGTGCGGACGGTTTTCATAGATTGATCTTTCAATCGATTTATGGATTTCTGTTCGTAGTCTGAGTCCTCCCTCCTATCCATCCCATCCTCACGGGGCATAGCGAGAGCGATTAGCTAACCACTAGTCCTGTCATAGCCCTATCCTTCTATCCCTACTCTCTTCGAAAAAGAAAAGAGAGGTTGAGCAACTGAGTGACAAGCAGTTCTCGTAGAAAAAATTCTGTCAAGATACCTCTTGTTGCTCAACCTCATTTTTCTTTTAAGAGAGTAGGGCTAGAAGGATAGGGCTAGGGAAAAACAAGTGGTTAGCTAATCGCTCTCGCTACACTCATTGAGGATTGGATGGGTGGGTGAGGAGGGAGTGAGGGATCACTGAAACTCAGACTACGAACATAAATCCATAAATCGATTGAAAGATCAATTTATGAAAACTGTCCGAACCGGGAATTGAACCCGAGATGTCCGTGACCGTAGCCAACGACGCTACCTACTGCGCTAAGGACGCTGACAATACGTAATATACCGTAATATAATAAATATCATAAAAATGACAAATAAATACATGTTAGTATTTATAACACCGTCGTTCACAGTAAACTGAGCTTACTGAGAAAATGAAAGAACACTGGATTGAAACTGAAGTTTTCCTTAGTAAATTATGCTACAGAATAATAAATATTCAGAAACCTCCTTCTCAAAACTGTGCGCAATTACGGTATTTTTGCATACATATATCTTTCTGGTTCTAAATAAAACTTGGTGACAAGAAAATAAAATTGAAATTCATATCATATTTTCATGTAGGATTGCTAACATATTTTCTTGGGAAAAATCTGTCACCTCCTACAAAACAGATGTGAGAAGAATTTCTAATAAACCTTACGTGTCACCCTCGAATATAAGGGATGGCTGATATAATACTTACTCCTGTTTAGCCAAAGACTTAAGAAAAAAATCGATTCGTAAGCGTTCAACAAACGTATTTTTTTTTTAAAAGTCATATAATTGAGTGTTAACCTTCCCATTACCATAGGTGCACCAAGATTTCCATACGTGTTGAAAACATTAATATCTCGCTTATTAGGTTTTATATAAATTTAAGATTTTAGCAATTTGTAGATAAAATAGTTATGTAATAAAATTAAAATAAATAAGTCGTTCGATTTAATGTTTTCATCATTAAATTAATAAAATTACAAAACTCTGATGACAATATTATTCCGAACTCAATTAAAGTGATAGCAATATATAAAATTCTATACGTAAGAGTGACGCACGATATTATTTGTTAAGTTGAGACAAAGCAAGAAATGGTATTAGTAAGAGGGAGAAAGGACCGGATGCATCTTCGCTTGTAGTTATTTTTATGCAGCGGTATGTGGTGTAGTTACTATCTCTATCGCACAACCTTACTTGTATATGAGCAAGTAGGATACAAGAGCGTACTCAAGCCGTTGTATATCACTCTCCCCCTTTCACTTTACATGGGATTGAGTGAGAAAGAGAGAACGGCATGTCACTCGCTTGTGTTTGTTATAATATGAGTCAACTCGTCAAGTTTACATTTCAAACGGACTGTATAAGGCAGAAGTGAGACATGCCTGCAGTTTATGTGACGTGATTTTTTCCATGTCGTCCATATCTCGATTATATTACATGAAAATATATAAATTGCAAACTCTAGACACAAAATAAAGTGTATAACAAAAACAATATGACATTTAAAAACAGAATAATCCCTTTAAAGCTACATTAAAAGTCCATTTAGCCGAACAAAATTATTAATGACGATAATAATATAAAATGATGACTCAGGGAAATTATAAGTAAAAATTAATGAACCTTTTAAAAATAATCAAATATTAAGTATGTAATTAATATGAATAATAAACAGCCATCTTAATGTAGCTATATTTGTGATTGTAGATTAGTATTTAATGATTTGCAAGAGGTCCATAACATTTTAATTGTAGACTCTTTCATTTGATTTAGTATAATTTGTTTGTTAATCAATATTTTCTTGTCTCTGTTCATGAACCATCAGTTTTATATACCTTCATTTTTTCACTCAATTTTATGTAAATACGCCTGTTATGTTTTTATTTTTAATCAGTTGATAATGCTCGTGATGAGCGAAACCGGTCCTGATCATTATAAATATGTGGAAGTAGTACAAATTGTGTTTTATTTAAAAAAAAAAAAATATTACTGTCTTATATTAAAAAAAAATAAAAAACAATTCATTTGTACTAATTACACATGTTTACACATCACGAGCATTATCAACTGATAAAAATACAAACATAACATACCTATTTATATATAATTTAATGTTAAAAAATTAACGTTTGATAAAACATTTGGTTCATGAACTAAGACGACAAGAAATTACTCATCATCAAACAAATTATACATAAACCAAATAAAATAATCTACGGTTGAAATTTTAAATACTCGTTTATGCATTTTATGAATTATAATTGACCTCTCTGCAATCAACAGATTCATTTCGTCACAAAGTATCTTTTCTTTACACAATCAATTATTAATTAAGTTTCAATTATTGCCGTACAGTTGTTAATTATAGTCAACGCGCGTCGCGCGTTGTTGGATTGTGTAATGGATGAGTTGGAAAATTTTTTATTATTATGCATTGTAATAATGTTATTTTTGTGCCATTTTTTCAACAGTATCGTGTATTTGGTTCTTTAGTGTAGGTTCAATATATTTTTTTTAATCTCAATTGATATTTGGTTGTGATAATATTAAGCGCTCCTCCTTGCAAAGGGGAACCGAAGAAAGATATGTAAAAAGCGTGAAAATTGCAATAAACTGCTAGATATGTGATGTGTTTGGGAAAAATACGCACGAAAATGGGGTGAAAATATTTCAAAAAAATATTTATAATACCCACCTGCAAGAATAGGGAGGGAGGGCTTTTTTTTATTTCAGGTGTGAAAAAAAAATGTTTTCACAATCATGTTGTCTACATTGTCTTGAATAAATCGTATTGAAGATATTTTTGACAGCAATATAATATATAATGTCCAAATAACGTTAACATAATAGCCGCTGAGCAATCAATGCAATGCACCACAGTCCAGTTATAAGATAACGATTTCAAAAGTTTTTTCATGAATATTTAAAATGTATTTTAAACTTTTTTTTGAGACAGATTTTTACAAAAGAGAATAAAAAAATTGACGAACTTGTGTCATGAGTCTGTCGACAAAGCTTAAAAAATTAACAATTTAGAACAAATTCTTTGAATTATGACTTTTTTAAATCAAATATACCAAATATTAAATTTGAATTTTTGAGATTTTGTACGTTTCCATGTATTTCGTCACAACTTCTTCAGGTAGTAGGAATTGTACAAAATCTCAGCAATTCAAATTTGATATTGAAATTCCATCAAGCACCCTCAGTCGATACCTTAAATTATATCAAATATTGTTAAATCAGCAGTTAAGTAATTCGTTCTGGTAAGATAAAAAAATAACGATATATTTATTTCCATAACTAAATACATTACTTGATTGAATTTTCATTTTCGTTGTAATAAGATAAGCATATTAAAGTATTAACTTATAAAAGATTAATAATATATAATAATTTTCAGTTCTCTCCGGTTCGAATCTCAGCTCGCACAGTTTCATAAATTGATTTTTCAGTCGAATTATGAATGATGTCTTCACCTATCTGATCGTAAAAACGGGACTTAGCGATAGTCATTAGTTAACCACTAGTCCTGTCCTAGCCATATCCTTATTTCCTTACACTCTTCGATAACGTGAGTTAAAGCAACTAAATAATAAACCTTTCCGCAGAAAAGCTTCAGTTTTAATACCACCATTAGGAGTCCATATGGTCCACATTGGTAGCGGATATTGTAAAAAAAAATATAGGACCCTGTTGATAGGCTTCTTAGTCGTATATTCATTATAGTTTTGCCGATGGCGTGAAGACGAAATAGCAGCCAACTTGACCTATTATTGAATACCAAGAGAAAAAAATACTTTTCAACTCAACAGGGATTTGATTCTTGTAGAACAAAAATAAATTGCTTTTCATCACACTATATTTAACAGGGCTGTAATGCAAGCCTACATTATCAATATAAATAAAAATATACCGAGAATTAATTGCTGGTTTCTTTATCTACAATATCTTCACATGAAGAGCAACATCTGGTTGTCGAGTAACGACTTTAAGGTAGCCGTATTAGCAGTTCATCTGCGTTTCCTGAACCGACGTCATCAATCAGCAGATTTCTGTACAATAGTGGTACAATAATGATAAAAAGGCTTCCATAGGATAGGGCGTATCTGAAATGAGCCCGAAAATTATAGTGGGTAAGTAAATTCAACAACCGAAAGAATGAATGATTTTTCCCTTTTATTATTATTTGTTATGTCATAACGCTTACCACTAAATTTATCATTATTTGTCCAGGTAATAATTTATATTTTAAATAACAGCAATAAGAGTAAAATATTAAATCTGTGCTTGAGAGGTAAACTATCGCAAGCCACATATTAGGTATTTTGACTTTTTAGTGTATTCTGAATCAACATATTGTAACGTTCAGTTTTTTTTTCTCCGTGTCCGCTCCCAATATGGATCATATGGTCACCTAATGGAGGTATATTAACAGAATTTTTCTATAAGAACTGCTTGTTACTCAGTCGCTCAACCTCTATTTTTTTGAAGAGAGTAGGGATTGAAGGATAGGGCTAGGACAGGACTAGTGGTGAGCTAATCGCTCTCGCTACGCCCCGTGAGGATCGAATGGATGGGAGGGAGTTTTAGACATCACAAAACACTCACACTACTAATAGAAATCCATAAATCGATCGAAAGATCAATTTATGAAAACCGTCCGCATCGGGAATTTAACCCGGGACATCCGTAACCGTAGCCAACGACGCTACCAACTGCGCCACGGACACCGATATGTTTTTTTTTTTTTTAACCATTTTTGCTCCCTATTTGAAGTATATATAAGGCCATCACGCGGTTCCTGCAAGCTTCTCTGTCTCCTGTCCAAATACATCCTATGGATGGGTCATCAACGGCTTTCCAGGGCGACAGAATTCATCTGGTTGATAAAAGAGATAGGCAGGATTCAGGCTCACCTGGGGCATCCGCAGCACGTTTCCAAGCCAGGTCTATCGTCGTCTTTTTATTTTGGACGTAATAAGAGGCTGGTCCGTCCGCTCTCTTTCCTCCGAGTTCCTGACAAAATCAAACCACCGTACGCCTAGTATTCGCCACAAGCATCTGTTTTCAAAGCACGGTGTACGGTTACCCTGTGCCTTGGTGAGGTGCCATGACTATTATAAATAGAAAGAAGATAATAATTTTCATTATATTGCAAGTCCAATTTGTCTTCTGGTAATGAATTACAAAATCTCACGTACAATAGTTTACCGTGATAATAATATATTTTAAGCTTTTTCCTAATGTATTTCAAGCCCCACAGATATAAGCTCCTGGCTGTTTTTACAATGTGAGTTTAACGTTTGCGATTTTAGTTGGTTTTCGCTCTCCTGTAAAATTTGTAAAATGTTACTTGCGATAGTTTACCTCTGAGCTACAGAAATAAAATAGTGGTTTTGTATGTGTGTTTTTTACAATAAGATATAATGCTGTTTTAAAGTACTTAAGTGTATCAGTAAATACTACTCTAATAGCAAGCATATGGGTAATAAATTATCTGTTTCCAGAAATCATACCAAACTGAGAATACCGTCAACAATAGTAGAAGACTTCTCCTTAGAAGTATTCTTCACGTGTGAGGGTCGTGACCTCCGCCTACCGCAATAACTTCATTTTCTTTGACGATCCTTCGCCACTCGCTCCTGCACTCCGCTGCTCTGAGGACCATCGGTAAAAAGAGGTCTGTTGCATCCTTCACTTGGTCGTTCCATCTAGTTGGGGTGTTACAGCGTCCCTTCCTGTCTTCATTCTTTCCTGTGACGGCAAGCCTCTCAAGATTGTTAGTTGGCTTACGGGCGATGTGGCCAACAATGTTGAGTATTCATCTTGTATAAACGCCTAGAGTCTATCCTGTATTGGGTGCTCTTTCAGGTTTATGCGCTTGGCCGTATAAGACAGCTAATGGCAAAATTTCTTTTCTGAGCAATTTTTATAATAACCCTTTTTTACTTATGAAGACAGTATGGATAAAGTGGGTTAAGAACAAGGGTGGGTAACCTTCAGATTCTTATGTTCTCAAGTAAGAGTATGGTAACAGTGATTTTGTTTTAATCATTTTGAAAAATATTCTTCATTTTTTAGTACATTAATTGATATGAAAAAGTTCACCGCCCCAAGTATAGTTTAAAAATATAAACTTACATTTCTGTGGTGTGCTAAAGATGTTAAATACATTAAAAAAACAATATTTTATCCAATAAAACTTGTTTTAGAACCAATGGTCCTTTTTAAGCACGCGAGCACGTACTTAAGAAAAAATCTACTCAAAATTAATGAAGTTACAACTAAAAAAAAAGCGTAAATATACTTCTAATAGTGTAAATGAATTTATAATTATATTTTGAACTAAGTAAAGAAACACTTATTTGTGTAACAAATATTTAAATATTGGTTTGCAAAATGTTTAAAAGTATGCCGCGCATCTATTGGTTTGGTACGTAAAACCTCTCTTCATAGAGGGAACATTGTTAAGAAACCCCTGCTATATCTAACGCAGTGGCGTTACTGTTAAGTGCACAATGCATATGTATTGAATGTATGACATTCCTGCTTGAGCATTTTGTAGGTGTGTTACATTGCTAATTAATACAAAGGTGTAAGAACATATATAAATATATAACATTGAATACCCGGAGGACTATCTTGTGTCGTTGGTGTTTCACTTCAGCTTTGATGACGTCGGAATACTTTTAGTTTGAATCAGAAGACAGGAGTATCAAGACTCCCCCAAGGTAAAGCACCACGGCCAAGCCACGTCTAAGATTTGCATTCATTCATCTGACTATCATATAGACAGGCTCCGTAACTCCAGCGTAAAAAAATGAATGAAAATTTTTCCCACAAACAAAAAGTGCGGCCTCGTTTGTACCTTCCCGCAGGCCGCCATTCGTCCGCGGGCCTTTGTTAGAAGCGCATGGGGCCGTGTCGGGTTACCATAATTAGCCCTCTTGCATAAAGGGTCAGCTATGATGTTTTGTGCGTCGAAAAAACCGCACGACGTACGTTTTCATATTATAATAGGTGGATATATCGCCAATTCTATACTGCGTTTTGGGCTGCGGACACGAACCATGCCCAGATAAGCAGAATTTATTTTTCCACTTTTTTATCGATGACGAACATTTAATTTTTTAATTTTTAAAAAATATATTTAACTTACAGCTGACAGTCAATACGCCAGCTATTTTAAAAATTGGAAAATCATGCGAGATAAACTCGATGAGAATTTTTATAAGTCATTCATATCCAATATGAAAATTTGTATCTATGTATATAAAAATGAATGTCTGTTTGTTGGTTTGTTGGTTTGTCCGGATCGTATAGGCTCCTAAACTACTCAACCGATCGCGACGAAACTTTCAGGAAAGACTTATTGTGATCATGCCGGGAAATATTATATAAAATAATTATTTGTTTGTCCTTTACGAGTTCCTTTACCATTCATACGATTTCGATGAAACTTCGGTGAGTTGTTGTGCACACACCCGTGAAGGGTTCTAAAGAAAAATATTGAAATCTAAAATTGAAAAAAAGAATCAAATACGTACATACAGCGACATCTAGGAAAAACCTTCTGATTTATTCGTGTAAGCACCAGACGAAAATCAAAAATATTGTGTTATAACAAGTGTGATATTGAAACTCGGGTTCGGGTCGGTCCAGACCTGAAGATGATGGGCTCGAACCGGGTAAGTCTATGAAATTTCGGCCTGTGCAGACATCTAATCCAATAGCAGTTCAATAAACAGAATTAAAACACAAACCCTTTCTTTTTTTGAGTGGCATTGCAACGCATGCCGGATACTCACTTGTATAAAAATAAATTTGATATTAACCTTATTGGGCCTTGAACCAGGACCCACCTGATAGTTATGGCAAAGCTCTTAACACTAGACCACAGAAACCGTCAAATTTTATCTTTACTGTAAGAGAGCCAATTTTATTCATCTTTTATAAAAAAAACTAGTATTTTCATGTCCGCTTCTAATGTGGAACATATGGCTTTATATTAAAGCTATATAAAGAAGTTTTCTGCGAAAAATGCTTTTTACTCAGTTGCTCAACCACTCTTTAACGAAGAGAGTGATTAGCTAAGTATTAGTCATGTCGTAGCACTATCTTTCTATCCCTACTATCTTCGAAAGAGAAAACAACTGAGTAAAAAGTAGGTCTCGTAGAAAATGCTTTTGTTGAGAAACCTCCATTAGGAGTCCATATCCTTCACATTGGGAGCGACTAGGGCATTAAAATAATAGTTACATTTATGTAATTCATAAATGGCACAAATTTACAAAACAAGTTTACACGGTTTTTAATTTTTAATTTCAGTTGCCAGAGTGGAAAAGGATGATAATTATAAAAAAATACATTTATTTAGTGGTCAACTTTTGTCAATTTTTTTCCATGTCCGCTCCCAATGTGGAGCATATGGTCTCCTAATGGAGGTATCTTGACAGATTTTTTTCTACGAGAACTGCTTGTCACTCAGTTGCTCAACCTCTCTTTTCTTTTTCGAAGAGAGTAGGGATAGAAAGATAGGGCTATGACAGGACTAGTGGTTAGCTAATCGCTCTCGTTACGCCCCGTGAGGATGGGATAGGTGGGAGGGAGGACTCAGACTACGAACAGAAATCCATAAATCGATTGAAAGATCAATCTATGAAAACCGTCCGCACCGGGAATTGAACCCGAGACATCCGTAACCGTAGCCAGCGACGAAATCAACTGCGCCACGAACGCCGACAATAACAATAATTTGTCAATTTGACAATAATTTGTCAATAACATAATAAATTAAACTTGTAAAATCATTATCGTTTTCAAGCAAAGAAATATAATTGATCCATTTTCTTAGACCGTGCTAAAAGAAAACCTGGTCAATACCATGTACTTAATGTACTTAAAATTATTCTTGTACTTGACAACAATACGGTGTTCCATGCTTTAATTCTCAACCTTATATATAAAATCGTCAATAAGAAATATCGTTTAATTTGAAAGGTGTTTGTAGCTAGCATATTTATTACGCTTTGAACAATAAATTAAAGCACCCACATGTTTTCCAAAATTTTAACCTTCAAACAACACCCTTTGCTTTTTTCATTTGTATAGCATGAATGCCTTTCATAAAACAGGACCGTAATTAGGATGACTTTATGATTCTTTACCAAATACGGAGCCGTTGTTTTAAAAAGATAATTATTAGCATTATTCGGTCTTTTGCGGTTTGGCTGCTTGTCGGCTTGAAAGTGTTTAGCAAATTCTCTTTCATTAATAATTTATGAATATTTTTTGTTCAGAAAAATATTTGGCGTAACAGCTAAAAATGGCCATGCGACCAAGTCTATCAGAAAATATATCACAAAAAAAACCATATCTCACATATAAGTTGAAAAAATCTAAATTTGATATCGATCTATCCAGGACTTGAATCCAAACCTTCTGATTAGTAAAGTAATGCTCTTATCATTACAGTATAAAGATTGAATTTTGATATAGCATTCGAAATATAAGAATAACGGGTGTGTTGATTAAAAGTAATTATTTGAAAATAGATAATACCTAGGAAACAGTTTACGATGCCATTAGCACTCTGCGCAGCAGAAAGTCAGATTAGTAAAAATTTTGTATACATGAACTGACACGTTATTAATATTCTAGCAAACTAGACTCAATGAATATCATTAATATATATCTAAATTTTAATTACCATATTTTCTCATTAAAACAAAACATATCACTAAATCTTCAGCGGTGCGCTTCCCTTTAAGTAATACGGTGGTTATTTATTAGTTTTCGATGTCAATTATGTACACCCCTGTTCAAATCTGAAAAAAAGCGAGCCTAACCAGGTAAGCGAATAATCTCCTCAAATGCAATTTAAATAACAGATTACATTGAAAATGGCGAAAACATTCCCGCACTTAACCCCCCCTCCCTGCCTGACGTCGGCCATCTTGAATATTTAAATTTAGAACTCTCGTCTATTATAGACACCACAATGAAATCCCATCATGTCGGGGTGTGTAATTTTTTTTTCTTTCACATTTTTTTCCCGATACGAATATTTTGATGCAGGGCTGATTTGTAAAGATGCATTTTATGAAAAGAGGGGATGATCCCATTCAGAGATCGAACCGTGATGCGTTTTTTTTAACGCCAGGGGTTGTCAATTTTGATTAAGCTGAAAAATATATTTCATATTCTTCGTGTGTTTTTACAGTTTTATTCTAGCCAGTACTCAATATTAATATCATAACAAGACACTCAAAAATCTTTGAATTGTTTTCAAAATTCCATATCTCAAAACTGAGATAACTATTTTTTTCAATGTTCGCTTCCAGCGTGGAGTATATGGTCTTCTATAAATATATGACTCAATAAACTCAATGAGAATTTTTCACTTATGCCCAAGATCACAGATTTAAATTAAAAATATCCAAATTTTATATTGACCTTGCTGGGACTTGAACCAGGAACCACCGAATTGCTAGGGCAAAGATCTTACCACTATACCACAGAGACCGACAAGGGTACAAAGGGTGAAAATATAATTGATGAAACTGTCCGTACTGCCCATTTTAATAACCATTTTTAAAACAATATCCACTCCCAATATAGATCATAAATATGAAGTTCTACTAAAGTATATCAAAAGTTGTTTTTAATAAGAGATAATTATAATTGGATAGAGGGATTGGTAGGGGTGGGTATGAAAATACAGCAGAAATCAACGCCTTTGATGAAAAATCCATTAATGGATTAAGAAATCAATTTATGAAAGTTTTCAACGATATCCCGAGAGCGTTCACCAAAATGTTTAATTTAATAAAATAAATCAATTAGGTATAAATAAATATTGAAAGCCCATGTATCAGAGGGCATAGTAAACCAAACCTGATATCTCTCTAGCCTCTATTCAATTTCATTCAATGGTATTTTTTTCTTTTGCGCGTTCACAGAACTACCCTTATGCGTTATCACGACTAGGTCCTACTGCCTATTGACTACCGAACATGGGGTAAGTCTCCTACCGCGTTACCTATTCGCTGATATGCTGTGAAAATCTTCACCAATTTTAACACTATGAACACGGTTCGATGTATGTTCATGTTACCCTAGATGTACTTAATTCGTTTTTTTATTTGAATATATGACTGCTTTTCAAAACCTATACGAAAAACATAAAGCGGAAAATATGTCAAAACAGTTTTCGCTCACGTGTCAACTTGATTATTTTATATTTTAATTATTTTAGGCTGCGTTTTTTCATTGATTTAATATATTTTTTTTTAGATTTGATGATTTTTTTATAAAAATATCTGGCATTACAAGCTGACAGTCAATACGCCAAATATTTTGAAAATTAGAATATCATACGAGATAAACTCGATGAGAAATTCATGTCGAAGATCACAAATCTAAATTTGATATGGACCATGCTGAGAGTTGAACCAGTACGCACCTGGGCATACACTTACCACTAGACCACAGAGGCCGGCGAATTAATAATTGAATTAGTATTTTTTTTTAAATGAAACACAATTCATTTTGTACTACTTCCACATGTTAAAAATTATCAGGACCGATTTCGTTCATCACGAGTATTTTCAACTGAAGATAAGTTCATGATTATCGCTATTAGCGAAACTGAAAACAAATTGTGTTATATTTAAAAAAAATGCCTTTCCACTGAGAATTGACAGTTGACACATTAAAAGTTAATTGGTATTTACTTAGTTATCCATTATAGTAAAATAAAAAATAGCAAAAAATTTAGCTTTAAGAAATCTTAGTAAAGAAGTAGTCAACCTTTATATATTATTTACATTAATGACAGTTACAATAAGGCCACGATTAAATCTTGAATGCAGACTATTTTTCAGCAAGCATTTAATACTCCGTAGATTACTAATCAATTTTACATGGTAGATGTATCGGATAATTTTTAATAAAACTGCTTTTAATATGAATATGAATCTCTATACAAGTTGTTTAAAGACATCCTCTCCTTTTCTGAAAAGTAATAATGTAAAAATGGGACTTGGACAGGATTAGTGTTCAGTTAATCACTCGCGCTACGGCGCGTTTTTAATATCAGATAAGTGGGAGGTATATTGATGTTAGTCAATTGCAGAACCTCTCTTGGTATTGCCAAATATACTATTGGTTTGAAATATCAATGTAACTTTTTATCCAACAACCAAATAGGAAGAAAGTTCAAAATAGTTTCCTACTCGGCTATGAGACACGAAATGGCATGGAAAAATGAAGTGCTTGTTTACAGGTGAAAAACGTATTTTCTATAACTTCCGAAGAAATATCAAATATAGCTTTTAATTATTTGATCAGTCGTACAAAACTAAATTAGTCCATTTTTTTTATTTGCCATAAAATAAAAATAACCTCAATTCTCAGATAAAAAGGAAAATAAATATAATGAATGTAGAATATAAATTGTTATTATATTTAAGTTAAATAATTATAAAAATATTGATAAATCATCATAATATATTAATAAATAACCAGATGCTCGATAATGCTCATTATGGGATTTCGGGATATCACCTCATATAGAGCTATATTCATATTGGTTTTTAAACATTGAAAATGGTCCACTCTTTAAGGAGAAAATTAAAAAAGGCCTGGGTCACGTTACGCATACCATAAAATACACATTTAAAACTACGAAAATAATTATTTTAATAACTGAAGGATGTAATAAATATTACTTTCTCACTAGAAAATGATAGGAAGTACCATTGTGATGCAATTATTATTTGAGCCAAAGCAGTAATGACTGTTATTGACCAATACGACTCGAAAAATATGACAAATTTTCCGACATGCTGTCATTTAACATGCGGTTGCCTTGTTCCTACCTACTATGGTATTATTTAAGAGACCCACACACAAAGTATTAAATTACACCTTTTGTTATATTTAAAACCACATTTGGGGGAACAAATAATACGCAGGCACGTATTTACTTATTAAATAATATTTAGTTAAATAAAGTTTCATAATTTACAGACAATATTTTCTAGTTAAATAAAATAAAAAGATTGTACGTAATTATTGTAAATATAATTCCTGTCCTGTCAAAAACGTTAGAAATTAATTGATGTTTGAAAGTCAAATGATACAAAATTAAAAAAAAACTGTATGTATAATTAATGCAATCTTAAAAAGTTAAAGAGTGGTTTTGACATTTATTAAATTAAATTAAATTATTACCTAATTTTTTTCTAACTGTTTTCTTGACGGCTCATAATTTATTAAATTTGAATTGTTGAGATTTTGAACTGACAGTCAACTCGAGTCCATTCGTCTACTGGAATGCCTGAAGATGCCGAAAGGCGAAACCCAAGTCGTTAGCGAAGAAATACATAAATACAAATTCCGTCAAGCACCGTCAGTGGATTTCTTAAATTATATCTTAAATTATTAAAATTTATTATTTAAATAATATAAGGCTTCAACAATTTTTGTAAATTAGCTATTTCTCGAAAAATTAAAACGAATATTTCAGTATTTGTTTTCATTTTTCAACTAACGGAAGAGAGAGTCGAAACCCCTCATAACCTAAAAATACCCTTTCGGTGTATGAAAATAATTCGCGTGAAGATGAAGATCTAGACCAGTGATACACAAACGCGGCCCGTGAGCCGCATGCGGCCCAAAATAACAAGTAACAAACAGTAAAATGATGTATTAAAATGACTATTATTTTAAAAATAATAAAATACATAACTTGTCTAGTAAAGTATATTATTATTTTCCAACCATTTTACAGTATTCAAAAGAAAATTAAAAGAAAGAAAATTAGAAAAAAAAAGTTAGATTAAAGACGACTAAACTTGACATTTAAACATACACTTAACATTACCCTCTCAACTAGCGATACTAAATTACTTCATTGACTAAGGTGAGAATAATGTAATTTGCTAACAACAAGTGACTCTAACTCCATTACTAAAGATGAACCTCTTTTTTTCCATGTCCGCTCCCAATGTGGAGCATAAGGTCTCCTAATGAAGGTATATTGACAGAATTTTTTCTACGAGAACTGCTTGTCACTCAGTTGCTCAACCTCTCTTTTTCTTTTTCGAAGAGAGTAGGGATAGAAGGATAGGGCTATGACAGGACTAGTGGTTAGCTAATCGCTCTCGTTACGCCCCGTGAGGATGGGATTGGTGGGAGGGAGGACTCAGACTACGAACAGAAATCCATAAATCGAAAGATCGATCTATGAAAACCGTCCGCACCGGGAATTATACCCGAGACATCCGTAACCATAGCCAGCGACGAAACCAACTGCGCCACGGACGCCGACATAGATGATTTACATAAGATGAACCTCTAGGTAAAGAAAATTTACTGGGAAAATCTATTATTATCAATTGTCGCTAGGTTTCTCTTCTAGAGAGTGCTGAAGGCATGCTTACTTATAATTAATGATAAATGTTAGAACAAGATAGGAAAGTTATCTGCCAGCTCCATCTGTGTCAAAGATTAGAAAATGGATAAACTGGCCCTTTATTCAAATAGGTTGTGCACTACTGATCTAGATCAATTGACATATTTAACATAAGGAAATTTCAATTGAATCCCCCAAATCCCCAAAAGTCGGGAGTATAGATTTTTTACAAAAGAGAAAAGGAAAATAAAATCTACCTATTTGAAAAAAATATTCTGTTCATAAAATCATTTCTGTAAATATAGGGAGCTTAACCCTCCAAGTCCCCAAGACGTGTTTATATTTAATATTTGAAGAATTACGCAATGTATGAGTATAAAAACCTGGCCAATTAAAACTTAAATTTTGTTAATGGGACAATTTCCGAAGAATGATATATCTGGACGTCATTTAATATCATAAAATAGGTATTAACTATCCGCCATTATATGTTAGTATTAAAAAAGATGAATTTAGAATAATTTATGACTCATTGTATTGAATTGATTTGATGGGCTGACCCTCCGGCAAATAATACCCGTATATCTTATTATCAGCGATACGCAACCGTTCATAAAATAATTACCATTATTTATTATCAGCAATTTTTATAAAACACTCTTTTCCATAAACATGCAGCCGTACTTCATCATCTCCGACCGGTCTCATGAATTTAGTTCTGAATATCTTTAGGAATTCGATTCAAAGTTTTATACATGTAATTGAAAAGATCTAACATTAGGTATAGGATGGTAATTTAAAGTGACGATTCTGTGCATCCGAAGAGATGTCTTCAGTTCGGTGCGCGACGACAGAATATCGGTCCTTTCATATGGAAAGGTATATTTAAATAAATATTTTAAAAAGTCTTTTCTACAGTCGATTTATTATATGAATATAGTGTATTAGTACATTTTGTATGAGTAATACACAATATTTTTGGTGTGGGTTACGTTCATTTTTCCTTTCCACAGTCGATATTTAAGTCCTTTCGAGAAAAAATCGGTTGATCAGTTGCATAAATTTTCTTGTGTCTTTTTTTCGCTTTCGGCACTACTTATCTGTGTGAAAATCTATGGCGGGTCGGGTACCGGACCGTAGTTTGAAGACCTTAGTGTTAAAGAAACGATGATTATATACAATTTAGACTAACGAAAATACAATTGTAAAAAAATGATCAGTTCGGCTTCTTTAGTCTAGTGGTAAGAGCTTTACTCTAGCGGTCATATGGGTCTAGGTTCAAGCCTCGGCAAGGTCAATGTCATATTAAGGTTTTTTTTTAATATTTGACATTGGGATATTGGACATGGGTATCGTGGGATGAGGTGATCTCATGTGATTTAAAAAAATCAAAATATCTGGCGCCTTGACTGTTAGATGTAATGCAACACTTTTTTTATTATATTATATTAATATAATAATTTTACTACCTTAATGTAAGTACAAGATTGGGCCAGGGAGGCATTGCGTGTAGCAAGCGAGGCGCGGATTGATGTGCCGCGAGCGTGAAATTACGGTGGGCGTCAAAAACACAGAATGCGTGAAATAATAGTGTCGTAAAACGACTCTACTTGGCACTTACGATACTATTGCAATCATGAAGATTCTCAATACTAAATTTATTTATCTACACAAATTTTGATATTTTTCAAGTTTCTACGTAAGTTATCAGTTGAAAATGTTTTTTATTTTCGTTTTTATAATGAAAATTTTATTTATCACCTAATCAATGTTGATGATTTCAGACATCATTTTTCTATGTCATGGTTACATTGTATTACTATTAGGGCATCCAATCCCGGACTCTTTTTACGATCCCGGGATTTCGGGTTTCAGAATTTCTCAATCCCGGGATCCCGGAATCGGTCATTAAGTTTAATTTCATGTGTTAAATTGTACATTTTAAAAATTAATTTGTGTCCATTATTACTTCAATTGGAATTAATATATAGGATTACACATTTTTTTGGGCATTGAAATGATTTTTTTGTTGATTTAAAATCAGACAAGGAAATGATCAAAATAATTTTATTTTATTTATTCCATTATTATGGTAGATTTTACCAAAATTTAACCAAAAAGAGGACATGTCCTTCAATTTGAGATATTGCCGTCCATTCATTTAAGAAGCGTTCTTAATTTTTCCTCCATTTAAAATTATTTAAAAACGGCTGTTAGAAAATATGAGAAAGAAGGAGACTACAATAAATTCATTTTAATTCTATGGGTTTTTTAAAAAAACCATGTATGTACATGAAAAAACTTAAGTAAACGTTGTAGTTAATCAGGAAGTTTTGATTTGATAGATGATTTTTTAGCATTTACAGTGAATCACGAAATCCCAGGATTACCTGATTGAATGATTGAGCGGGATCCCGGGATTGGAAGCTCTAATTACTATGTGCCATAGTTCAGAACAGGATAAGGACTATTTTTGTATGATAAATAATAAATAAATAGTTAAACTGCTTAACATTTTGTTAGCAAAAATATGGATGTGACATAGAATATTACATATGAAAATTACGAGAATTAAACCCTTTAAAGGTGTGAATTGCCAATTCTTGGTGGAGAGGCACCCCGTGAGGATGGGATGGATGGGTGAGGAGGGAGTTTTAGACAACACAAACACTCAGACCTATAAATCGATTGTATGATCAATTTATGAAATCCGTCCGCACCGGGAATTGAACCCGAGACACCCGTAACCGTGGCAAACGACGCTACCAGCTGCTCCACGGATGCCAACATAAATGTCATTTAAATGCTATTTATTAATTAATTTATTAATAAATAGCTTTTAAATGATAGCGGGGAGTGTCTCAGACACACACTATCATCCTAAGATACTCGTAACTGTAACCGCTTCCACTGGCTTCAAATTTACAGACCGTTGTGATGGGCGCATTCCGTATTTTTTTTAACGATATCCGCTCATAATCTATAAAATCGTCGTTGTTCTGAAAAAAGACACTAACTGAACAATACTAGTTTTGAGAAATTGTACTTTGCAGTTCGTCAAATGTTTGAGATAATAAACCCTTTTCATTTTTTTTGTTTATACAAAACTGTTTTTAAGTAAAAGTATAATGTATAAAAATAAGTGTGTTCTTTTATACAGTAGAGTGCTGAGGGTGCTTGATGGAATTTCAATATCAAATTTGAATTGTTGAGATTTTGTACATTTCCATGTATTTTGTCACTAATGAGCGTTTATTGTGACTATTCCAGATGCTAATTTCTTAGACTCAGGGATGAGATTTGTCGTATTTTATCTTGTATATAATTGTTACAAGCTGTTTACTTGTGTCCGTTTGAGTTCACAAGTGTGCTCGAATGCCTGAAGATACCGAAAAGCGGGTCGTTAGTGACATCGATATATCATTTGGACTCCCAATGGAAAATCTAGATTCATAACATTATCCGTACGGTGATTTGAACCCGAATATGACAGAGCAATTACATGGACGATTTTACGGACATAGATTCGAATGTAATCTTTTGATAACATTTTGCCAATAAGCCACAAGTTTATGAGATTAATGAAACGACTCTCTCCTTCAGCAAAATAGAGACGTCAATACAGTCGTTTTCGAGTTATGGACATGTTTGGATTCATGACTTTTTGTTCTATTTTTACGATTTTCAAAAAATAGTGTTATAAAAAAAAACACTAAATTAATTGATACTATCACAAAAAACCTTGAAATTGATAGTAAAATCATTTCAAATTCTTAATTCACGCTATGCAATAAATAAATAAAATTGTATGCATTCACTTTTTATCGTATTTAAAGCAAATTTTTAAAAATCTCAAACGTCCCTCCTGCAAAATAACAAATTCAGAATTACGTCAGTATTTTGCTACTGATTTTACTTAATACAACTTCGTAAGAAGCAAAGATGAGGGTATCCAATCCTACACCCTCTTTATGACTCCGGTATTTCGGGATTAAGAAATATTTATAAATCCAAGGACTGGTCATTAACAGTAATCTAATGTTTTCAATTATAAATGTAAAATTTAATTTTGTCCATTTCAGTTCAATTGAAGTTGATATATATTATTTTAAAAGTTTGGGCCTTGGAATGGTTTTTATTTTATTTTATTTTAGACATTCATTTGCAAAAAAAAGCGAAAAAAATCGACATGATGATCAAAAGAGTTGTATGCATTTTTTTAATTTAACTTTTCTGGGAATATGGTCGTACTTGTATGTTACCGAGATACCGTCATACTTAATTAGTTACTCCTGGAAAGGTTAATACATTATTTAGGTAGGTTTTACCAGATCGACGATAGTATCCAAAAATAAGACATGTCCTTCAATTCGACGATATTGTTTACGATATTGTCATCCATCCATTTAAGAAGCAGTCCACCATTTCAAATCGGTTAAAAACAGCTTTTAATTGGAAATATCATAAGCAGGGCGACAAAATTACATTTATAATAATTACATAGGTACTATAAAGTAACTACGACAAGAAAAAACCTTGTCGTTAATCATAAAGTATTTAATTTGAAATATTAATTATTTTTTAGCATTTACAGCGAATTACAGAAATACCAGGATTGAACAATTGACCGGGATTCCGGGATTGGAAGCCCTATCTAAGACTCATACAAATGTATAATTATTTTTTCAATTGGAATACTCAATGTTAATTAATATGTGCTTTAAGAAAAAAAGACTTAAGGACCACTGATCAATACGATACGGTTGTATAATATTTTACAAATAATAAAAGAAGAAAAAAGAAACCGGCTCTCTATCCATAGCATTATTGTTATTATTTAATTACATATATAGGTGAACGGAAATGACATTTGTTCCACTTATATTCTACAAAACACTGCTCAGGTAAATACCGTTTCATTAAATTCTGTACACTATGTGGCTACAGTGCGCACTGAAACATATCGACACAAAACAACAAATTTTTAAATTTGTTTGTCAAAAAACATACATGAATATTTTTATATTACGTTATGATAATATGTCTTACTTTTATAAAATGTTTTTTATTATTAAATTATGATAGAAATATATACCATCAATTTGGGTAAGTTTTGCTCATCGGTCTAAGATTGGCCCACTACACGGAAAAGGTGCTGTTATAATACCATGATAATACTAATGCTATATGAATACTTTCTAGTTAAAGTAATTGTTAAACATAATCGGTTTTATTGTTGAATTTGTAAGCTTTCACATTAGGATGATAAAACGCAATTTAAAAACTTATCTTGAAATAAATTGGATTAGCTATATTTTCAATTTGTATTACTAATCTGTAAACCAAATACTGCATCTCCATCTCAATTATGTACAGAATATATGAAAGCATAAAAAAAAGTTGCAAAGAATTTAAAGCCACTGAATTTATAGTAATTACAGTGATTATTTGTATCGTGGGCCAAAGTTGTTTTATCTATAGTTTTATATTAATTATAACAATCTATTTTTGTTAACTAAATTACATCTTAAGACATTAGTATGTTTCTATGTAGAACAATACCATACACAAATGCAATGGTGAACCATAAAAATACAAAGAACCCTGAGAACTGGGTCAAAGTTACCCAGATTAACAGTGTTCTTTGTTTTATTTAATAAAAATATAATTTTGGTCATGCTATTTGCTAAAAACAACAGCGTAACGTACAGGTTCATTTTGTTGTAATATCTTTTAACCGAATTAAATGTAATAAAAATTGTACACCTTTATAGTGAATATAGTGGTTCTACATGATTCCTCATTTTCAAATTAATTATGTTTTTAGTCACTCCTGAATAAAATGAGTTTTGTGACATTAGCTGTTTTTATGTCAAGGTCTTCAATTATTTCAATAGGTAATATGATTAATTTCGGACTCAACAAACGATTGAATTAGTATCTCAAAGTTTAATGTAAATCAAACCTGTAGCCAAGTGGGCAAATTTGTTGGCTTCGGTTGCGGCGTTTGCGAGTTTGAGTCCCAATACGGATAGTTTCATAAATTAATTTTTCAGTCGATTTATTGATTTGTGTTCGACGGTATGGATTTTAGTGATTTGTTAAACACTAGTCATATACTAATGCCATTACACTATCCTAAATCTCACCGAAAAAGATTGTGTGAGTGACTCAGTAACAAGAAATTCTCTTAGAAAAACTTATGTTAAGATAATCTCCATTAGAGACTTATTTGTCCCACATTGACAATATACACGATTACAACAAAATGGAAAAAATTATTAAAAATCAATCATTTTATGAATATGTATCCAAATGTGTGGACGTCTGTGAAGATATAAACTCTGACCTCGCCCACCCTCCACCCGATACTGAAAACAATTAACTAACTACTAGTTCTTACCTTACTCGATCATTCTTATTGTCTCCAGAGTGGTTGAGTCAATTGAGTGACTAACTTACCACCAGTCCAGTTAAAAAAAACTTATATGGAAATGCTCGATTATGATTTCATAAATATGCTTAAATCAATGTATAACAGTGACCATTCGAGGATTTGAACTCGTGACTACGTTAGGAAGAACATCCAAGAGCTTTGACAAAACGTCAAAAAGACTGGCAATTAAATTTGGTAGGGGCATTGCAATTGCGAATAGTAAAACAATATTATTTTGAGAACTTTTTTAACGATTTCAATATTTACATAAAGTTTATTTTGTGTCACCCTATAAGTAGTGTGCAACAGGAATGTCTGCTTCACCATCTTTTTTAATGATATGTTTTGCCAAATAATAACTTTCAAAATACATTCAAACTGTTGTCAAAATATGCTGCACAAAAAAAAAAAACTTCGCTATGGTGATTTATCTTGGATCTTTATGAAAATATTTTTTTTTCATATTATAAAATCAAATGGACATTTATTATTTCGATTTTGTTTCGTATGTATTTATCAATTAAAAAAATGTATTGACGGTGTTGCGTTGATTCACATTGAAATATAAGTTATGTTTCAAAACGCATACTTAATGAATTTAAGTGAGAAGAAGTCAAGGTAATTAATGATGTTACGAGAGATCAACCCGAGGAAAAAAGATATCGCAACAAAAAAACTCTTGTCCATGATCTTAATTGTTAAATCTAAAATTAGTATTTATCTTGCTGGGACTTGAACCCTAACCCTTACAGATAAAACTGACAAATAGACCACAACATTAAGCTACACACTCATCAGTATTACTACTTTGAGAATATGTAAAGTTTTAAGGTTAGGTTAGGTTAGGTTAGGTTAGGTTAGGGCGTATGCTATTATGTGTGTAAGGCATAATAAATTTGACTCGTTACGTTACTTTACAAAAACCAATATACTTACACATTTTTAATTTATAATCAATTTAAATAAACGTAATGTGAATTTAATAATCTCCCACAAATAACCATCTCAAAGATTTAATTAAATAATCAACGTTCGATATTGGGCTTTCCAGGAATTGAACTCAAAAATTCAGATCACTAAGCGAGCTCTTTATCGCTGGGTCTACAAACTACAAGTGACGATTATTGTTAACCAAACATATTTTTTTTTATAACTTATTCTTCACGTTTGTCACCAGTGGCAAGGGCCTTTCGGCTGCATTGCCTAGACAGGTGGACATTTTCAGCAACTCTGGGTATTATTTTATGTATTTTTTCTTGCATGAATTTGTATATTAATAATATTTCTTGCTCTTCATCACTAGGTTTTTAAACATTTTTATATTGTTATTTTTGTTACATACATTGTATAAATGCATGAAGTATTACCGTCAGCTGTAATGAGATGTCATGTAATATAAAAAATAAATATCTTTACATCTATGTACTACAAACAAGCTTTAATTTTATATATGATAATCAATTCAAAAAAACTTATACTTTTTTAACTTAACTCCCAAAATTAATGCATGAGCGAAACTGGTCCTGATAAGTATTGTAAATATAAAAAAAAATTATTACAGACTATTTTTCAAATAATACCGTCTTACGAAATATTGATACTATTCCAGTGATAAATGAAAATAACTCTCACTTCGCTGTAGAGTATCTTTTCTGTTTGAAGACGATAAAAAATATTGTAAACAATGGTAAAAAAAATGTCAGGGGTGGTAATTACATGTGACAGACACACGATACTCATAATATAATTCTGTAACGTCGATTGATAATTAATTAATTGGGATAATTTGCGGACAATCAGATGCGCTTGGGGACCGCAGACCTCACTTGACCAGCCATGCGAGACCATGGATGGTGAAAGAAAAGCACGTTGAATAGTGAAAATTATTGTGAATCGTTACAATAGGCAAGTAATCATAAAACATATTTTTATTTCTTCATTTACGTAACCTCAGCTAAACATCTTTGCGTGTACACGTTATTCACCACCTTCTGTAGGATAGTGGTAGGAGTTTTATCTTAGTGATCAAATGAGTCTAAGTTCAAGTCCCAGAAAGGTCAAAAAAAATCTAATTTCTCTTCACGTTGATCTCAAGTATCTTTTCAAATTTCTCATTGAGTTTATCTCATGTGATTTAATGTTCCAAAAATATTTGCACGTTTGGCAATTATTAGCTGTAATGTCAACAATTTTTATAAATAATCCTATGTATATTTTAAAAAATAAATGATCGCTTTTTTGATCCGATTCAGATGACACTTTCGTGAGTTGTTGTGCGCACTTGTGAACATTTCTGAAGAAAAAAAAATTAAATTTAAAATCTCGGAAAAACCTTCAGATTTATTCGTGTACACGCCAGACGGAAACAAAAAATATTGTATATCTAAAAGCACTTCAATAAACAAAATTAAAACACAAACCTTTTCTTTCTTTGAGTGGTATTGCAACGCATGCCGGGTACTCATTAGTATTTTATAAAAAAAAAATTTCTAATGGAGCATCTCGTAACTAGTTGTAAGTCAGTCGTTGAACCTCTCTCTTTGGTGAGGCTACACAATGAAGGATTGTCCTGGCCCTATCCTTCTAAGTTGATCAACTGAGTAACAAGCAGTTCTGGTAGAAAAACTTCTGTTACGATATCTCTATTAGGAAGCCATATGCTCGACAATGGGTAAAAAACATTGTAAGCCAGCCGTCCAACCTCTCTCTTTGTGAGGCTGAGCAATGACGGATTGTGCTAGGAATGGTCTAATAGTTAGTTACTCGCTTTCTCTCGGAGTGTTAAGTTTGGAAACATTGTAAAAATTCATGCTTTAGGATACATATTCTGGGATTCGAACATATTGTATCTCCGTAACCAAGCATAGGCAGTCATATAGTAGAGTCAATACTCTTGAGATCTCTTCACTATTGTCACGGGTTGGAATCCCCCCCCCGTATAGAAACATTCATGCGTAGATTATCGTACTATATTTATTTAAAAGAAATAAAAATATTTTTAAATTGCAGCTAATAGTAGCTAAGGTTCCGTTTATATTGTTGATATTTTTTTTAGAAAAAAATTACTCCAGATAAAACCGAGGAGAAAAGACACCAAAAACACAAACGCCCAAGATCTCACAATTGTATCCAAATGATAGAATGTGACAGCGTGAAAATAGCTCCGTATTTATTAACATGTTTGTGGAATATGTATATACAACTTTTTCCTTTGTTTTTTTAATCCATCACAGTACTTTTTTATATGGCCTCCTAATGGAGGTATCTCAACATAAGTTTTCTATGAAAACTACTTGTTACTCAGTTGCTCAACCTCTCTTTTTTCGAAGAGAGTAGGGAGTAGGACAGGATTAGTGGTTAGCTAATTGCTCTCGCTTCGCCCCGTTTTTGAGGATCGGATGGGTGTGAGGGATTTTAGACATCATAAAAATTCATGACTACGAACAGAAATCCATAAATCGATTGAAAGATCAATTCATGAAAACTATCCGCACCGAGACTTGAACCCGAGACATCCGTAACCGTAGCCAACGACGCTACCAACTGCGCCACGGAGAAGACAAATTTCACAATATTGAAATCATATATTAATTTTGAAAAATTTACAACGGATACTCACGATGGAGTGTGTATTTAAAATGTAATATTTTAAAATATCATATTCTTCTTATCATACTTGTCTAATCAATGAAGCGATGACGTCGCATCATGAATAACTATTATTTAACCCATTCAGTGCGGAGGCCCGTTTGATCTCCGTCCTAATTACTTCCTCTGGAGCACGAGAACTTCCGCTGCATGAGGTTAGCAGTCACAAAGTAACCGCTTTGGATGACCACGTGTTGAGGAGCTGGTCTGAGCGGCGCGGTATGCTCACATTGAACACACGTATGCGCCGTTGCAGAGATGACGAAACTTTTATTAAAAGATAAATGATACTTTATACTAAAGATAAGAAATATTTAGCAACAGTATTTTTTGGTAAGCTTCAAAAATTAATATACTAGTAAAGTAAAATGTCGTTTAGTAAATAAATTTAAAGAAACATTACCATCAGATAGTTTAAATAATATAAATTTGTTTATAGCCGAGTACCATTTCACCAGATCGAGTCCCTAAATGTAAAATTTCATACACGTAGAATTTTAATTTGTGATCTTGGACATGAGTGACTTGCAAAAATTCTCATCGAATTTATGTCGTATGATTTTTCAATTTTTAAAATATTTGGCGCATTGGCTGTCAGCTGTAACACCAGATATTTAAAAAAAAATAAAAAAACATCATAATTATTTAATGGATTCTTAATTGCATCCATTATATATAACAATTGAGAAGATGTATTCGATGTGGCATGCCAACTCTTCCCTTTAAAGTTTCATAAAAATACAATTAATCTTATGTACATTTTTTTAACAGATAATAATCTTATTTTGAACCATCTTCGTCAGTTAATTATCCTCAACTTAACAATATATTCATACGTATTAAAAAATAAACTCATTTTAAATAAAAAAATACATGAACCTGTTACCAGCTCGACTACCAATAATAAAAACACCTGCTCTCATCTCAGAATCGGTGTACGTAGGACTTTAGGAGCCGGCGCCAGATCCAAACTAAAAAGGCCAAAAAGTTAATGGCTAGGAATTTGAAAGAGCCGCTCTGTTCTGCCCCAACTGTCCGTGGAAGCGCCTAATTATTATTCAGAAATCTATGGTCTGCTTATCCATTCGAGTCAAGGGCGTCCCAACACTAACTATCTGTCTTAGTCTTGAGCAATACAAATAACTGTCTTAAATATATTTTAAAATATTTTAAATTAACAAATTGATTCTAAGAAATAATCTACTCAATAAACAAACCAATATATGTGGATCCACTCAGTTAATTATGATATATTTTATCAATTATGGAGCGTTATAAAGCATATAATAAAGCTTATATTGACAGAAGTTTTTATACAACAATTGATTATTACTCACTCAAACAATTTCTCTTTTTCCGAGTGAACAAGAAGAGAAGGATAGGCGAAGATTTTTTTTACCATGTTCGCTCCCAACGTGGAGCATATGGCCTCCTAATGGAGGTATTTCAAAAGAATTTTTCTATGAAAATTGCTTGCTACTCAGTTGCTCAGGCTCTCAGACACTCAAACTGTGAACAGAAATCTATAAATCGGTCGATTTAATAAGAATTTATGAAAACTGTCCGCATCGGGAATTGCACCTGAGACGACCGTAGTCGCAGCTAACGACGCTACCAACGGAGCCACGGACGCCGACAAAATTAGTGGAAAGATCGAATAAGGCCTGTGTAAAGAAATGAAAAAATCGCACTCTTACAGTCAGTCAGCTAAACAACGTCAACCACTCGGTTACAATAATTAATTATTACATCGTTAATGATCAAATTAAATTATAGCAAAATAAGTACCATCAATTTTAGTAAGTTTGCCATTGGTCTTATATTGGCCCACTGCATGGAAAAAGTAAGTAAAATAATACCATGGATAATACATATGAATATTTTTTAGTTCAGCAAAGGTAATGAGTAGCCTCTGGTGGTAGAAATATAAATTTGTATTCAACATACTTTGTTTTATTGTTGAATTTGTGAGCTGTAAGCTTGGAATGATAAAACGCAATTTAAAAACATGTCTTGAAATTAATTGGATTAGCCATATTTTCAATTTGGATTAAAAATCTGTAAACCAATTGCTGTATATTTTCTCCCTTGTCAATTCTACAGAATATACGAAAGCGTAAAGAAAAGTTGCCAAGATTTTAAAATCATTAAATTTATACTAATTACAGTGGGCCAAAGTTACCCGATTTGGATGAAAATTTTCCCCACCTTGTTTTATCTATTTTTATATTTCAATTATAACAATATATGTATTTTTTAAAATTCAATTTCATCGAAAGACATTAGTTTATTTCTTTGTAGAATAATGCCACACATAAATTTCATTAAAAAATATATACATATAATTTCATTAATAATGGCATATTGATTAAAACTTATGCTGACTGTATCTTGCTGAATATCCAATGTAGGGACACCTATCGTAAAGACATGTACGTGGAGAATTTTTAGCCCGAATAAGTGCAAAATATTGAGTGTCTGCGATAAATTATCTGCTTCGGCATAATTTACCGCAACATTTGTCCATGTGAGCAATACTCCGCGTCTCTTCAAGCAATCGTAAGTTCCAACATTTTATTTTATTTCAATTTGTTGCATACACCACTGCTCGAATCAAAAACGTTCTATTGAATATACAAAGTTAATTCAATGATAATAGAAAGAATGAAATTTTTAGAATTGCAAATGTCTTCCTAGAATTTTTCAGACTTTCATTTTGACCGACTGTTTTGATAGGTCAATAAAATGTTGATTTTTTCCAAGTCTAACGATCCAACGGCCGATGTTGCAATTCTAAAAATGACAGAATTCGAATAATAGATCATTTTTTGTTTATGCATACTCTAATATACAATAAAAATGTTCTACAGTGATTAAACGATACGGATATATTTATGTGTTTTTTCGATTGTCCTAAAACAGTATTATAAGTTATAAGGGGTTGTACATAAATAATTTTAAACCTCCCCCTTATCGTCTTATTTTATCCGCCTGACTAAAATTACGTCAGAATAAAAAAAGATTCATTCTCACGAAATATTTAACTTCTATACTTTACAACATGCTACCGTTTTTCTGCCGTAAAAACTACTAAACTCTGCTGAAAATAATACAATTATTTAGAAAATTTAATTGCGGAATGGAGATTATCAAGATATTAAGCATTGTAATCAAGAAAACCGATAATTTACGTGAAATACGAACATAATGTCTCAATACTAGTCAGTCGCTTAATATTTATTTTCTGAAAGAATAAAGATATAATTATGAGACTGGGAGATAAATAGAAGTAAGCTAATCGTAAGCACATAATAACAACTAATGAAAACTAAGAAAGCTTCCCAGGCTTTAGGGTTTCAAAGCCAATGATTACGACGCTAACAATTATTGTGAAAAACATAGCTCCATGACATAATAAGACTCTATCTATTCGAAATCTTTTGTATAAAAATGCCGCTAGAATGTAGATAGAGGCAAAAAAGAAAGGCTTCAACGGAACATGTCTTTCTGTCTAATAATTGGGTTATTTTGCGCATGCGTGCGCTTTTTCAAAATAAATTCATCTTTTTTAGCATACACCTAAATGATTTGGGAATATCGACAACAATATCTTGTCGAAAATATATTAAAATGCCCTAATTTTGAATATTCTCTTCTTTTATATGTTTCTTATGTGGAGAATATGAACTTTCAATGTAGCATCTATACAGATTGTTTATACCAGAAATGGTTGTAAATCAGTCACTCAACTACTTTATTCAATTTTTTTACCATGTTCGCTCCCAATGTGGAGCATATGGATTCATAACGAAAGTATCTCAAGAAAAGTTTTTTCTACGACAACCGCTTTTTACTCAGCTGTGCGACCTCTCTTTTTCGAAGAAAAAAATGATGTAAGGAGAGCGCTAGAATAGGACAAGTGGCTAGATAATCGATGAAATTTTCCGTACCGGGATTTGAACCCAGACATCCGTAACCATTGCCAAATATGTTGACCACTGCACCACGGACCCAACATATTCAAATAGTGTTAGGGAACAAAGTGGAATTAAGTGAAAAGTTTTTAATTATTCAGCAAGCTTTGTACGGCACGTTTTAGGTGAGAAAGCTTAAAACATCATAGACAAGTTGTTAGCTAGCCACTCTCTGCCCTCACATGCAGATTGTGGAATTTTTACTACAAATGTGCTTTATTTGTATACATATATTACTTTTCCACAGAGAATTGACAGGACGCCAAAAATTACCCTAACCAATTGAAAAGCTGCTAAATAAGTACACTCGTTTCTATTTTCGCACGGGTTATTTTTACACGGTTTTATTTTGCACGGTCTATGAAAACGGACCATTTTTTTGCTTTTACACGATTAAAAAAGATTTTAAGATGCAGATACTCATGACTCATGCATGACTTGTTATTATATTGACAATTTACTTGTTATTATGTATGTATCATATGAAACTATTTTTTTATATGAATAAAAAGGAAATTCTAATTATTTTTGAATTCGAGAATTTTATATTTTCGGACAATTTTGATAATAGAACCTAATTGTTATGTTTGTGCACCTTATCTTTTTTTACACGGTAGTCACTCGAACGTTTCTTCCTTGCAAAAAAGAATCGGGCGTACAATTAATTTTTGTGCTTAATTCTTTCCCCCAAGAAGGAAACTGTATTCATGGTATACTTTAAGGGCACTTCTGATATACAATTAAAATTGATAACAATATTATCACTTCTGACGTGAGTATCAAAGTGTGATATTTCCATACATAGAAGAAATGAACTAGAAAATTGATGCTTAGCCCATGAAATCATAACATTACATATCCTTATGGATTTTAATTATTTTTAATTATTCAAAAATACATATTACAGACTGTATTTTGGCTAATTGATGTAACCCTCAAAAAATACGAAAATGAGTTTATGATTGGATCTCATTTTATAGACAACAGAGCAGGTATCGGCCAAATGATATAAATTAGAAAAAATAAATTGACAACTTTTTCGAAGGGAAACATCCTTTTACATTGGTTTTAGGCTTAAAATTCTGACTTTGCCACTTGATGTAAGCCACTTTTATATCGACACCCCATTCGTATAATCCTACATCTGAAGAAATGAGAATTTACAGCAGTGCATTTAAAAGATTCATAACGCAACTCACTGTATAATGTTTTCGATAAAAACAGTTTTTACTTTTTCCTGAACAATTTCAATTTTGAGAGTTACATCAATTGGACAAAACACCATCGATTATGATTTACGTAACTATTTTAGTTCTATATTAAAAATGATTTTCCACAAAGCTACCGTCGAATCCCTTCAAAATAAACAAACGTTTTAATATGTATAAAATAATATACACATTTTTTAGGCTAGGTTACGCATTGCTGGTCTCGAATTGGTCAAACAAGAATACATTCTCAAACGGATTGTTTGTTCGGGATTTCGTAAAAAGTAATCAGGTTGCTAGACCGCGGCGGGTGCAACGGTGAGTACCCGTGGGATTGGTGCGATAGGTATGTCGAAGTAAGGTGGTCCACTGGTTGCGGCGGCGCCTAGCGTCTCATTCGAGATAGCTCCGATTCACCGATAACATCTTGTGGGAGCAGACAGTGTTCGGCCGATTTCTTACGAGTGAGACACTTCTTAACGACACGAGTACCAGATACTGGATTAAAAAATGAAATTGTATCATTCATATTTTAAAACCAACGATGATTAAAAATGGTACTTTTTACTAAATGAAATGTCGTCGGGTCGGTATTGCAGTGGTTAACGTCGTTGGCTTCGGTTACGGATGTCTCGGGTTCAAATTATGTTACGGACAGTTTCATACATTGAATTTTCAAGCGGTTTACGGATTTGTTTTTACAGGCATGGTTGTTTGTGAAGTCTAGAATTGCATACTACTCATCCGATTCCAAAAATGGGGTGTAGCGAAAGCGATTAGCTAACCATTAATCTTGTTTTAGCTCTATTTTTTAATCGCTACCCTCTTCGAAAAAGAAAAGTTGAGCAATTGAATAAAAAGTAGTTCTTGTGGAAAAACCTATATGTAGATGTATTCATTTGGAGTCCATAAATACTCTACACTGCTAGACAACAATCGTAAAAAAATGTTAAAGAACGATTTTTATTGAAATACATAAAATATAGTATTTTTCAGACTCAGATAAGCTTTGAGAATAAATATTTCACAAAAATCCATCCCTTTTAGATAAAAATTTTAAACTCATGTTGTTTTTGCATCTTTTCATAACGAAAAAAGAGTACGCTGGCATAGTATAGAAAATTACTAACTGTTAAGTATATATTTTTAAAATCACCATATTAAAGCTTTTGCTTTTTTTTTGTAAAAACAGCGTAAATAAAATAGCAGTGACAATAATTATACTCTAATTTAAATCAATCGATGTTTTATTTTTTTCTCCCAACTACCCAGATCGATAAACTATACTACCAACGATGATGCCATTGCAAAGAGTTCTAACAATAATGTATAATGTTTAAACGAAAGTGACTACAAAAAAGTACTATTTATTTTGTTCCCTCTATTGACTAAAGCCCTGTATTCACTAAGGGCCAAATGTCTCGTAACACGATCTGCATCATAGAGTTTAAGTGACGCCGCAGCGTTGCCCACTGTCCCTCAAGGTCTCACATAACATAGTGCGGCATTTTTAAGTGACACGGGGTATGCCGCATGCACTCAGAAGAAGGCAACATATCGATATACGAGTAATTTGTGGTTTACATCAACTGGGGGGGTCAGGATTTTTAAACCTAAAACCAATGTAACGTGATGTTTCCCATCCAAAAAGTGGTCAATTTATTTTTCTAATTTACATCATTTGGCTGAAACTTATTATATCGTTTTTAAAATGAGATCCAATCATTAACTCATTTTCGTATTGTTCTCGCAGTATCAACGTAGATGTCCCACCTCTAGCCCCGCGGCATGTCGCTCATTTTGTCCCCTAGTGTAATCGTATCTTAACATGCTTATTGTGCATTTTCAATGTATCACATTTTCCGATTTGAAAATAATAAAATGTAGTTCAAATACTTTTATTGAAATTTTGCATCGAAAGGGTTAGCCAGTGTCGACGCATGCGGTAACTTATCACAGGCCCTTTCTTCCCCCGACATTAAAGCGGGCATAAATACAAATGTTTCGTCTTTTTGTGTAGTTTCTTTACTCATGTTGGTACGTTTGCTCCCACCTACTTGTGTATATTTGTACAAGCGCAAAAGAGCCGCCCCTCATCACCGGACGCCCGCCTGCATCTCAGACAGTGGGCCCAGTCCTGAATATGTCACTGTACTTTTTTTTCATATAGACATGAATAAACTTGTGTCTTATTAACTAGGTATCTACTGATTATCTGTTTTTTGTTAATAACTATCTAAGTAATTAAGTTTTCGTTTTATTAATTAATACTTTTTATGTTATACAATTATTATAATGTTACCATAGATTGTCCAAATTTGACTTCTGAACCATAAGTTATGAGTTCAATACCCCGATGGATAAAATGTAAAATGTGAATTTTAGATTTTATATATTTTTTTATATTTAAATAAAATTTAAAAAAATATATTTGGTAGTAATAAGCTCGTAAGAATCACTCCAGCCGAAAGGCTATCAATTACATCCATGTCCAGGATTTCAAACACTAAATTAACAATGAGACTTGAACCAAGACCCGTTTGATCGCTAGGGTATATCTCTTAACACTAAATTACAGAGGTCGTCAAAATTGAATATTTTAAGCAACATGATGCGAGCCATCCTCGCACCATTATAATAGACCACGATGACTTGATTGCATACAATGCTTATTTCCTGGACAATTTTACGAGAGTTGATAATTAGTCAGTCATTCGAATTCTCTCTTCGGGAGTAGTAAGGAATGAAGGATAAGGAAAGTACTTTTAATTAGTTCTTCACTTTTCCCCCTCCCTTGCCTGTGTATTCAAATGCCTTAAGATTCTTTTCTGGGACTTCGAGTGAGAGAATGCCTAATAGTTTTAACCACTCCGCTTCAGGACCGATAGATAACTCTTTATTTATGTTATGCTCTGGCTAAAATAAACCTTATATATATTAATATTCTAAGCGCCTAAATATAATTTAATTTAAGACATCGACTGAGGGTGCTTGATGGAATTTCAATATCAAATTTGGATTATTGAGATTTTGTGCACTTATGTACTTTATGTATACGAAATGTTAACTCAGGTATCAGTGTGGCTCTCAGACGTATAATATTTTACCTCGTAAATAATATTTGTCGTATTTGTATCTTCTATATAAACGTTAGACACTGTTTACTGTCTGTCAGTTCGAGTCCATTCGTGTGCTCGAATGCCTGAAGATACGGAAAGGCGAAACCCGGGTCGTTAGTGACAAAATGCATGGAAGTGTACAAAATCTCAATAATCCAAATTTTCCTAAATATAAGTTTTGCGGTTTCCTATTTAAAAACGGCCCAAGTACGTCTGTGAGATTGGCCCTTTCTAAGAAAACTGGCCCTAAAAAGGTCCTTTTTTCATTCATTGCCTTGTTTTATTTTTCCGGAAGTTTTCTTTTGTATTTTTCTCAAGTGTTTTCGTTCGCGAATGCAAGTATTAAATGAACAAGTTATGCGTTAAGGTTCGACCGCTCTTGGGGAGGGACACTGTGGCGTAACGAGGATTTATGGCCCGGAGGGGATGAGTACTAACTATACACGGGCCTTCGACCGGGTTTCGTGAACTGCGAGATTAATGAATTGGCGATGGAAAAAAACGTACTATTTTCATTACATGTATTATGGATAATTAAATTCATCGTATAAAAACTATTGTTTTTTTAAATGAATATAAGCAGTTTGAAGGAATTAGAATATTGTATATAATATGTCTGTATAACAAAGTGATAGATTAGTATTTATACTATGTATGTATGGGTATAATCATATAACGCTGATAAAATATATATGATCCATCGGCGTACGGTGGATGTATGTCAATCTCAATCACACAACCTAACTTGTGTATACTTTACATGTGATTGAGCGAGAAAGAGAGAAATCCACGGCACGCGCCTGATGTCATTCTTCGTTTATCAAAGTTCTAAACCTATACTTTTTTTAAAAGTATATATAATCATTTTTATCTGACACAATATCATACGAAACAAGAGTTTTTTTTCATATTTCATATTTTTGAAACAGCCGAATAAATAGCCGAATAAGCCTAGTATAAATAGTGATTAGTTAAATGCGAATTATTTAATACTCTCATCCTTCTATAATCACGCTATATGGACAAGAGAGATTGAGCGTCTTAGTTACAACTTGTTTTTTAACAAAATTATACATACGTAAAAATAGTACATAACAAATTGTTTTTTATTTTTTTATCGATAATGCCTTTCCACCAATAAGTTAGCAACAAAGTGTAAGTTAAGCGAGTGTGGTATCAAAGTACTTATGTATATAAGTTGGCTTTCTCACCTCTGTCCGTTATGTGTATACAGCAGCTGTTACGTAACGCAATAACGATCAGGAAAAGAAAATGCTCTTGGCCCGATGCAGAGCTGCCCAGGAACTTCTCTTGTACCATCGTTTCAAAGACAATCATTACCACTAAGGGTTTTACATAAATGTTTTCCTCACACACTTCACACTGATCAGTATACACCACTCTGTTGCATGGAAAACATTTTCAAAATAAAAACTTCACACAAACAATATCTCTCTGCCCCCCGAGGAAAACTAATTCTACGCCAGTGCATTATATAGAGAAAGTTTTCGTGAATAAACACACATTTGTATGACAAAGGATGCTGCGATAAAAATAAAGCTCCGTAGTTACGCTCGAGATATGAGAGCGGATGACATAAAATATATATTGCTGAGGAGGGTCAAAATAAAACGAGAGGGGGTCCAAGAATACTCGATCGGGAATTATTATCGTTATTTCAAAACGAAAACAATGCAGAATTATTACAAGTTTGATGAACTTGTATTTTCTATGCTATACAATTAATATGTTCTTTAATTTAAGATTATTATTTTTAAAAGATAAACATAAACACATAGCATTTTAAATTTCAGACATCGACTGAGGGTGCTTGATGGAATTTCAATATCAAATTTTCATTATTGAGATTTTGTACACTTCCATGTATTTTGTCACTAACGACCCGGGTTTCGCCTTTCGGCATCTTCAGGCATTCGAGCACACGAATGGACTCGAACTGACACTGATTGACTGAACTCATCACCATATATGTCATTCGGGTATCATAGCGACAAGGTTATCTTGAAACCCTCTGATTAAACATGGTCAACTACTGAAAAAAAGTGCTCAATTACGGGAACTTTCAATTTTTTACATGGTCAACTACTGACACAAAAACACAGATGAAACTTTTTAACACATTTTTTTTATAACAGAACCCTTTCTAATTTTTGTCTTATCATATTAATTTAGACATTTTTTTCATTATGAATACACTTGGTTTGTCATCATTCGGTCTAATGCTAAACGTAAATCGTTATTTTTGTTGAATTTTTCTCTCAAACGGTCACGTTTACCCTATTTTTTTTAAAAATATTTTTCACTCCTAATTTTGAGCATAAGTTATGGACTACTAAAAGAGTCTATGTCACCAGACGTTTTTAACGAGAATTGCATGTTAATGTCATACCTGGAAACACAGCTATTAGAATCTTCTGCAAAAATAACAGTCTACAAATTAACCGCAGATTGTATTTAATAAAATATAGTACATTATGACGATATATAACATAAAAAAGTTACATGGCGCTTAAACATCATAAAAAGGGAATATCTACCCATTTCATATCACAAATAAAAAAATAAACAAGGATTACCTGACTTTGTATAAACTTTCGTTTTAAAACACCGTCAAATTAATAAAAAATGATTCAAAAATCATAGATTTGTTCGAGCCATGATACAAAATGCCAATCACAAAATCATGTTATGTTATGAGATATATCTTATCTAGAAGATATTCGATAAAAATGACCAGGTTCGAATCCTGATGTCGGCCTTTCGTTACTCTAACCATCTCGTAATGCGATATCTTGACATCAAAATCGACGGCTATTATCTGTACAACATCGAAGCCTCTTTCACGGGATTTGAACCCGGGTTGATTGGAGTTTTTTTTCTACTGTCTATGCTTGGATTATCAATAATTTGATACGTGTCACAGCGCCAGTCTTGTGACAACAAGTCTTATCAAACAAAAAATACATAGTAACCCGCCAAGCATACTGCCGTGTCAAGTATTATGGTATACAAGTTAATAATTAGATTTGATGTCAGCGTAATAATTATTTTTTTAAGATAGAGTTAGTCAGAAGAAGCTTCTTAAAGAAGCGAGGGACGTGTCACAACTAGTAACACAATCAGTTAAATAACAAAGTTATCAATTAATTCCCACAAAGATACCACCGAATTAATTATGATTTTTAATAACCAATAAATAGAATTTATAAATATACTGCCATAAACTAAAACCATACATTGTTTTTATCCATATTCTTTCCCTATTCGGAGCATATGGTCAACACTCCACCAAGATTCTCTATTCCACGCAAGGTCTTTTTGCTTCCTCCCAGGTCATCCCAGCATCCTATGGCGACGGAATCCATCCGGTTGGTAGAAGAGACAGGCAGGATTCAGGCTCCTCTGACGCATCCGCAGCGCATATCCAAGCCAGGTCCATCGTCGTATTTTTATTTTCGACATAATAAGGGGGTGGTCTGTCCTCTCTCTTACCTTCCTGACAAAGTCAAACAACAGTACACCTAGTATTACTCTACGTGTCATGACTCGCAATCGTAAAGCAGCATTGTCAAAATGCATGTAGCACTTGGTTCTGACCAAATATAACCTTGAATCCCAGATTTTCCTCATTGAATTGGAGCTAATATGGCCGAGAAGAAGAATGTAATATGGTCGAACTAAAAATATGGTCGCAAATATTTGTCATAGTAAAACCGACTACAAATTGTCAATTTTATCCTAACGTGTTTGGTAAAAGCCAAATTGAATTAGTGTCAGGCGATTTGTTCTCATAAATAATACATATACAGTCGAGGTCCGCACGGAACGAAATTTCGTAAAATTACCCGGTCCGAGCCCGTCATCTTCAGACCCGGCCCGGCCCAAGCCTGCGTCTCAATATCACACTTTTTACCGGAACTCTAACGGAAGCCAAAGACTTTTTTTCTCTTCCCGAAAAAAGCCCGATTTTTTTGAAATAGTAATTCATTTATATTTTTCAAACAATACATGCTATTGTTTCCATATTTACAACGATATTCATAGCACATGTGAAATAAATTATTTAAGTTATGAATAATATTGCCTTATGGCATGGCCCGAACACAGTGTGAAATATTTTTCTTAAATTTGAATTCTTTACCGCTTCCCGGCGGAGTCCGAATCTGAATTGTCTTTAATCGCCCGAGCCCGGTCCACGGAACGGGCCCGTGCAGACTTCTAATACATAGTTATATTTTTTGGCACTACATAGAATAAACTTTTTGCAAGAACATATCGTTTCTTAAGAGGAAACTGTAAAAAATTTCTTTTTTACCCGACGTTTGAAAATTGTCACATAAAGTCAATCTGTTTTACAAACTTTTTCCTCCTCTTTATTCTGGAAATTAGATTTTAATGCCACTATACAGTATTTTTAATGTAGCTTTATTTTTTATTTTAGATTAGTATTTATTGGTTTGTAAGAAGGAAGAGGTCGTTAAAATTTTAATTTTAGACTATTTAATTTTGTTAATATATAATTTGTTTGTTTATCTGTGAATTCTTGTCTTAGTTCGTGAACCAACCGTTTGATATACCTTGTAATTGTTAACAATCAATTTTATATAAAGAGCCCTGTTATGATAGTATTTTTATTTAGTTGATAATGCTCGCGATGAAACCGAAACCGGTCCTGATCATTACAAACATCTGAAAGTAGTACAAACAAATTGTGTTTTATTTTTAAAAGATAATATATTCAATCAATCATTGAAATACAAATAACAGTGCAGTGAAGAGTGTATTTAAAAATTGTTGATTGATAGAAAGCATTATTAATTACCTTTCGTCTTCATGTAATATTATTGTTTACGTAGTTACGAGCTTTAATTTCTAGACTGATTTTTCAGTAGAAACTTTATGGTCAAAAAATTAAAATCATAACTAAAAATAATTTTCTATTTCACACAGTGTCTTGCATAATTTGATATGTGGGTTTCACAAGGATGTTAGTTGAAAGTTGCTATTAATACTTACCGAAGCCAGTAGCGTAAGCTCAAAGCTCTGCAAAACTTTTACAGGTAAAAATGTGTATGAGCCTTCATATTATCGTAATTTGAGAAGGGCTGCCAGTACCCACAGGAACAGGAAGGCAAAGAGGGGATAGGAAAAGGGAATGCGCCCTTTATCACAGGATTACTGAATTAGTAGTGCCTTTGCAATTAACAGGATGCACCCATGTGCAATGAATGCAACTGACGCGTATCGCTAGCAAATTGATGCCACAACTTAAGAATAATTTATAATCAAGAATTTCTCTAACTTACATTACAATATTATAAATATAAACAAGTTAACACAGAAGTATCTTCTGGAATCATACTGTTATTTTGAAGTAAGTCGAACCTCAGTTTTTCTGGAAAATAAAACCTATATTATGAGGTAAAAAAATTAGCTTTAAAATGTTAGAATTTGCGAATGACAAACCCAGTTATTGTTCAAACCCTCTGTTGACTTGAGCTATTACGAGCCCTTATACTCCGCAGCAGTATCGAACATGGTTAAAAAGGTAAATACATTTAAAATTACGAATAAAAATACATAATTATAAATATTGAAATCAATTTAAGTTTGATACTTAAACACGTTACAAGTACCGATTTTCTATGCCCTTTCTTTTGTATCCATATCACATTAAGAGTCCATATTCTCTATATCGGAAGCGTAGATATTTCCCGTTTTGACCACAATTATCACATTACAATCTTTGACAAGTAGAAAGAATTGGCTAAATGATTATTAGGCACACGCCTTCACTATATTATCATGTCAACTGTGGAAAGGCAGAAGGACGTAACCCGCACACGAAAAATATTTTGTATAGCCTACACAAAACGTATATTAAATTGTACACATTGTGATTATCGAAAAAAAATATTTTGGAAAACTGAGGGATACTTCCTATTGCCTTTCTGCAGTCGAAATATTATAAATATTTATATATGCGTAAATATAGTGTATTATCACGTTTTTTGTGAGTTATACACAATATTCTTTTGTGTGGGTTACGTTCTTTTGCCTTCCTGCAATCGATATCATTAAAGGGTTGATATGGTTTATTTTTAATTTCATAAATGCCATAAATCATTACCAATGGAATCTTTAACAACCACTACCTCTTCATAAAACAGAGCACAACCCGCAGCGCAATGCGTTAAACGCATTAAAATGGTTGCCAGAAATATCTCATATGCAATTTTCAAAGTATTTTTTATCAGTCGGGTAGTGTGGAATAAAAAAATATCCTATAACTGTACTGTGCCAACAATGGTAGACTAGATACAATGGTTTATTTAACAATTTCAATCAGTATAAAAATAAAACGTACGAATATGAGTTGTGTCAGTACAATTCTGGGCGTATCCCTAATGTCCCCTTCTGTACTTTTCACAAGTTCCCCCCTTCGTCTCCCCGTTTGATGCGTGAAAAATACCACAGGTAAAACCGCGTCCTTGCAATCTACCCGGGTTCGAGTACCACCCCAATTTTTAACAATATGGTGGTAGCTTGATCATCAAAATGGTCGACGGTTTTGTGTAGTTCACTTTGTTGTGCAGTCACATATAGTATTTAACATCCGGTTTTTCTATAAATAGTACATTATCTAGAAGAATTATCTAAGATTGGATTGCGACGATGGTAAACAGGCACATATAACTATTTAAAGAAAAATTTACAATATTAAAAAAAATTGACGCATTAGTTATTATGTTGATCGTGTAATGCGATATGGATCATTGCATTAAATTAATATGTGCGGTAGCTCAAAAGATGACGACGTTTATTTTTTGTAATCACGATTTCCGAAAATGGAAAAAAGAGTTCAACTTTCTTTAAAAAACTTTAGTTAATATATCAACTAATATATCTTGTAAAAAGTACACAGTATTATAATTTGCTTTAATAATAGTGTATAAATGTTCCAGATAATGATCGGTAAATCACGTTGGGTCTGCGGTGCAGTGGTTAACGTCGTTGGTTTCGGTTACGGATGTCTCGGGTACAAATGCCGGTACGTACAATTTCATAAATTGATGTTTCAATCGATTTGTGGATTTTCGTTCGTAGGCATGGATGTTTGTGATGTCTGGAATTCCCCTCCCACCCATTTGACCCTAAAAACGGTGAGTAGCGAAATCAATAAGCTCATTACAAGTTCAGTCCTAGCCCTATCCTTCTATACCTACTCTCTTCGAAAAATACAGGTTGATCAAATGAGTAACACCCAGTTCTCGTAGAAAAACTTCTGTTTAGACACCTTCATTAGGGTTCCATATACCTCCTCTAAACACCTCCATTAAAGTCATTGGTTTTCATTCTAATCAAGTAACAGTTGGTTAAAACAGTGATGTTCAAATATAACAGATATATAAATTTTCATCTCATGGAATATATATCTGCAATTCCTTTCCTATCTCAACTAATCCACAAAACAAAATGAACGGTAGAGAATGTCCTTCTAGATTCTAAATTGATTTTTTTCATGACCCTCTAAGAAATGGTATATTAAGTGATTGACTCACAATAACTTCTTTTTTAAATACCTTCAATTTAAATGCTCCATTTGATCAATATTTAGAGCAGAAGTGATACATGAAGTTTCTGATTGAAATACATATTTTCTTAAAGGAACTATTACTCGTTAATTTAAGTTAATTTTACATACTTTACTATTTTTCAATTATTAATTTTCTTAGAATATGTAAAAGATTGCAATATATTGCATATTGTATGGTAACATAATAGATTAGTGCATAAAAGGACGATGAGGGTTTCAACCCCTCTACTCTCCATCCCCCATTCACATGTCTTGTGACGTGATAGTTCCACAAGGCGCCTTCCTCCGCCACCAACAAACGACGCCGAAAAGGGGAAGAGGAGGCAAGACTCCCCACGCTATTCAATTGAAATCATTTGATGTAAAAGTAATCTGCTAATTATTGTTTACAAAAACTATCTAAGAAGCTGCTTTGAATATCGTGATATAAATCGGATTATTTTGATAAAATTTCATTACCGATTTTTGAAAATATTTCTATATTAAATCAAAAAAGGATTTTCCATTTTATAATATGACATTAGATAATTTTTTCCATACTTAACGTAACAACAATACGTTAATATTGCTAAGAGATGAATTGTAAATGACGTCATGATTTTAGGATTTTTTTAAACCCCTACTGTTATATCGTCGCTGTTCTGGAAGAAAACACTAAAACGAAAAAATGACAAATTGAGTTAGTTATACCAAAATGTTTCTTATTTCGAATTTTATCGTATGAAATAACACCCTTAGTTTTTTAAATTATGTTTTTACTTTAAAACAGTTTTGTACAAAACAAATTAACTGAAAAATGTAAATCATTTCAAACATTTGACAAACTTCAAAGTCCATTTACTAAAAACTAGTTTTTTTCAGTTAGTCTTCTTCCAGAACAACGACGGTATCTCAGTAAAATTTTACCAGCAAATATTTTAGCCATCTGAATAAATAGCCTCATTTTTTAACCCTTCATATCAAAAATTAAAATAATGTTCTTTCCTGTCACACCTAGAAATTTGAGCCCCAGACTAGTAATATTTAACGATTTTTACCAAATTCAACTATTATATTAAAAAATTATTCATAAAAAAAATACCCGAACAATATTTTCGAGAAAAAAATCACAAAGAAGTCTCCTGGCCGCTGGTCGTTCAGAATAGGGATGAAAAATTGTTTTTCCCGCCAAAAACACACTAGCCGCATCCCTTTCCCCGCCATCGTGTCAAACGAGTAGTGCGACGGAGACAGCGACAAGATGATGGATTGCCAAATATGCTTGCGAGAAAAATTGCCAGTGGAATTTCCCCCGACGCACTTTTCGCCCCACTCTACTCTTTTTCTATGTTCGTGATTCTTTACATTTTTTTTTCTATGTAAGTATAATAATAAAACATAGTTAATTTTGATATATAAATCGCAAACATGCCAATTTAAAAATTAAGAGTCTCTCACATCGCTATGGGACTTGGTTTCCTCCAGCATCATCGGCCTTGAAGACGTTATTAAAATGTGACGTATTTGGTTCCGTAATGATTCCTATTTAGGTTTGAAAAAGAAAATTGTTCGGTTAACTATACAAAATATAATAACAGGTTCTTTACAACAGTACTTCTCAAACTTTTTCATTCCACGGTTCACAAAATTTGCAAAAAACGCGCCACGCCTTTCTTCTCCTAAAATAAATAAATTTATTTATCAAAAGCTTTAGTTGACACTATAAATCTGCAACCCACAGTTATACGCGACCTACAGTTTGAGAAGAACTACTTTACAAGACAATTTTTATTAATGCCATGTCCATTTCTAGTATAAGGACTTGCACATAATGCAGCACAAGTTGTTTACCACACCTTTACTCGCTTTTCATACGGCCGCCTTCCATAACGCAATAACGATCAAGAAAAGAAACGAACACACTCATCATGTTTTCGCCCGATGCAGAACTGCACGGGATAAATCATTCAACCTCGCTTCATTGTTCTATTGTAGCATGTCATTTTTTTTTTACGAGAAATAGTTATCAGTCGTTCAATTTCTCTTTTTTGAAAAGGTAAAGAAATACTTGCCACTCGCCTCGTTTAGGTATAGAATTGGATAGAGTAGGCAATGGAGTATGAACACATCACAGATATACTCGCCTTTGACTACAAATGTGCCGTAGTTCAAAATATGGCGGCCATTATATGTAAACTAATGGGAACACCCGTCATAGATGACGCTATTGCAATTGAAATACTGAATGTCTAAAGTAGCTAGTAGTGCATTGCATAACATTTTATTTTATACACACCGCGAACGCTTACAAAATGAGAAAATTTCATACCTAAATACATGTGATAATAATAAAACGTCTACAGAGCAGTCTGGACTATTATATGTGTCACTTAGAATAGTAATGGTATAACCCCAAAATTACGAAAAAAGAGTTTATACCTCAAACACGTTCAAAAGATTTCATTCTATTAGTTTAATAATGGTGCACCTCCATATGTACTCCGAATTTTTTAAAAAAGTGTTTTTTGTTTTTATATTCCCATATTTAACGATATTTTTCAGAATAATAGTGAAGTACCTGCAATATCAGAATAAGAGTGAAGTGTCCGGACAGACTTCACTACTACACTAACGTTTAAGTTCTTCAGTTGATTGACAAACAGTAATTAATGGTTGTTATTTGAACATAAGAACATTTTACAAAACCTTGATTTTCTTAAAACTTCAAAAATGAAGTTACACCATTACTATTCTAAGTGACACATATATAAGATAAATGGAAATCTCTTGTAAACAAAAAATGAGGTGTGACACAAAATTTCACAAATAAAATACAACGAGAATTTAACATTTATAAGTTTGATAAAAATAAAAAAAAATTGTATCATCTTCAATTAGAAGAAAATTAACACGTCAATTTGAAAATAATTTTTGAAAGGTACTCTATTCAAATTTGATTTCTGTTAAATACGGTAGCGAGCCACTATTCCAATTCCTCCCCAAATCTTGAATTCTCTCTCTCATCAGTGGGAGGAGCACCCTTTGAGCAGAACCTCGACCCTTGGGCGAAGACCAGTCACTCGAGTGAGGAATGTCAGAGACATTCGTCCCCATCTTTGGAAATCCCTCCATGATTTTGCTTTCAATCTGACAGTTGGTCACCAGAAAATTATTTAATATAATTTAAGACATCGACTGAGGGTGCTTGATGGAATTTCAATATCAAATTTGAATTATTGAGATTTTGTACACTTACATGTATGTTGTCACTAACGACCCGCGTTTCGCCTTTTGGCATCTTCAGGCATTCGAGCACACGAATGGACTCGAACTGACAGACAGTAAACAGTGTCTAACGTTTATATAGAAGATACAAATACGACAAATATTATTTACGAGGTAAAATATTATACGCCACACTGATACCTAAGTTAACATTTCGAGAATCGCATTAATCCTTATTTTGTAAACAACACATTAACAGAGTGGCGAATTGCCGCTTTCCAACTACTTTTAGAATTACCAGTGATTTTACAATTATAATAGCATTGTGGGTTTCGACGGGATGCAATTCGACGAAAGGGTAAATATATACAATCATTCCACATTTAGTGACATCTGTTAGGTGTTTCAACTTATAGGATACAAAAACGGAGAATTAGGAAGGTTCAGCTGCTCATTCAGAATTGGCAAGGAATTTAACTGGGCTCTATAGATTTCCAAAATTTTATAGGTTTTATCATATTATTAGGTGTTTATCATATTATTTAGGTATTTATTTAAATTGACAAACATACATAGTAGACATGCCGCTTAAATTCTTAAATTTCGTTCAAACCACGGACGGATTAGCAAGTAGGCATTAGGGCTTTTAATCCCGGGATTTCGGGATTTCGTGATTCGCTGCAAATGCTAAAATTAATTCGTATGTCAAATTAAAACTTCCTGATTAACTACAACATGTACCTCAGTATTTTCATGTACACAGTTTTTTATAATACATATATATAAATGTATTGTGGTCTCCCTTCTTCTCGTAAGTGATATTTCGTAACAGTCGATTTTTTTTTTTTTTTTTTTTTTCCATGTCCGCTCCCAATGTGAAGCATATGGTCTCCTAATCGAGGTATCTTGACAGAATTTTTTCTACGAGAACTGCTTGTCACTCAGTTGCTCAACCTCTCTTTTCTTTTTCGAAGAGAGTAGGGATAGAAGGATAGGGCTATGACAGGACTAGTGGTTAGCTAATCGCTCTCGTTACGCCCCGTGAGGATGGGATTGGTGGGAGGGAGGACTCAGACTACGAACAGAAATCCATAAATCGATTGAAAGATCAATCCATGAAAACCGTCCGCACCGGGAATTGAACCCGAGACATCCGTAACCGTAGCCAGCGACGAAACCAACTGCGCCACGGACGCCGACTGACGCCGACCGTCGATTTTAACCAATTTGAAATGGAGGACGAAGGAGAAACACTTCTTAAATGGATGCAAGACAATATTTGAATGTCGAATTGAAGGACATATTCTCTCTTTGGGTATTATCTTGTAAAACCTACCTTTATAATGCAATAAATAAAATTCAAAACAATTTTGATGTTTATATATACTTTTTTATTTTTTGTTAATGACTGCCTGATTCCCAATCAATAAAAAAACATTAAACCATTATATATAAACTCCAATTGAATAATGGACACAATACAATTTAACATATGAAATGATACTTAATGAAATCCTGTGATATAAAAAAAAAGTGTCTATGATTTGATGTTTTAATAGGCATATAATAAAGAAATGCTCTATTGTCATCGGCATTATTTTAACAATTTCATTTCCCAATATACGAAAAAAGACTTGTTACAATACATTTAAAAAAAATGTTTTACAAGTGCTGACTGCACGTTACTCTTCCACTTCATTAAAACATTAAAATTAATAGCTGAAATCTAGCTAATTTTTCGATTGCCGTAGCCGAGTAGTAACCATTATTCGGCTTTACTTACTTGAGGATTCAACTTCCCCAAAGAACACTTTCACACATTTAATTCTTATCCAAATTTTCGTGAAAGGCTCAATGTTTGTGAAGTTTTAGTTCCTTCTCATCTTCTTTCCTAAATATCCTGGCGCATAAAGGGAGTGATACGCTGACTACCAGTTCTTTTTAGACTCGTCATTATTTGTTACTTTTTGTTACCCATGTCCGCTCCCAATGTGGAGCATAAAAACTTCTAATGAAGGTATCTCAAGAGAAGTTTTTCTATGATAACTTCTTATTACTCAGCTGCTCAATCTCTTTTTTCGAAGAGAGTAGGGATAGAAATATAGGGCTAGAACAGAACTAGTAGTAAAGTAATAGCTCTCGCAAAGCGAACGGAAATCCATACATTGAGAACGGACATATTTAAAACACTAAAAAGAATAAATGTGTAAATGACCGTAGCTGCGATATAATTCTTCATATCAGAGTTGACTGCTAAGTTCTCTGTAAACAATACCTGGACGAATTGTCAGCAGCACTTCACTGTGGACGAGTCGGGAATTCCGTTCCATAGAAAACCCCTACAACTCTACAAGGGTAGTTAGATACACTATTTAGGTAGTTAGGTGGAGAACCCCCTTTTGGGGAGACCGGACACAAGGAATAAGAAGAATATCAAGGAGGTCTAAGAAGAAAGGGAGATTTTTCGATAGGATATGATCTAGGGCTGTGTTGAGAAAGGATTATAGCTTTATCAAAGTTAATCAGTGCCTAAATTACAGAATAATTTTGTACATATATTATAAATATTAAATCTCTCACATTAATCAGCATCCCTGATTTTTTTCCCTTTATTTGTAATATTTTACAAATACAATACAACAAACCTTTATTGATAAGCGAGGTAATTTAATTTCAAGGATCATATTTCACATTTTCGAAAATTTTCAATGTAAAAATAAGTTAATCGTCGTATGAACATTTTTATCAGTAGACAACAAATTGTAATCTATTGAAATGCGTGGTTTTGGGTTCAAATCATGGTATGATTGAAATCAAATCAACAATAATTGTCATCACGATCATAGGTGTTTTCTTCTCTGGTTAATAGAGTTTTCCAATAATAGTTTAATAGATTTTAAAATATCAATGTACGATAGTTCTGACGATGGCGTTAAGCCGAAATAGCTTTCAACTAACTAATCAAGTTTTGTAGAACTAAATACTTTGATATTTATACAAGTAAATGCCAATTCAATCAACAAAATACTCACTTTGGCACCAACACAAATGAATATAAAAAAAATAACAATAGACGAGAGCGCATAGCTGAATATTTTCACCTCTTAAAGCAGTGCGTCGATAAGCAGCCCTTGCAACTAACGTCTCATAGAATCTAAGATAAAATTCATACGACAAATTAAAAAATGCTTCGTAGCTTGAAGAATGTGAAACGATGTCATTCCCAAAAACAATTTGATTGATTAATATTTTGATAACAGAATATGAGAACAATTCGTCCTGCACATTTTAGTATATTTACGATTCTTTCATCATACCGTAAGTATACAATAAATTAGAAAAAAAGAGTTCTTTGGGTGGCCTAAAATTAATAATTACCATTGGCCGAAATAGCATGCGTTATCCAATATACTTAATTCATAATTTCATTGAAACTTTCTAACTAAAATTCCAATAAATCTTAAAATAATTCATAATTATAACTCACGGAATGGCACAAAAGTTAAATTTATCGACGCATTTAGAAGGAAAAAGCAGTTTTTTTTAAGCAAATATGTTAATAAATTAGTATTACATAGATGTCACCACATAAATCTCTCTTCGTCAATGATAAATTTATAGTATTTTACCTACAAAGATACCGACTTGAGAAGGTTAATTTGTTTACATAAAAAATATGTTTTTATAGATATAGATTTATAGACAGACCTAAATAAATTTTGTTATAATTAAATTTATTACAATACATACAAAGGACTTGTAATAAAAATATTTTTCCTTGAATTGATAAAGATGAATTAATACAAATTCTCAGCCGTCTATATACGATGGACTATTTATTTTTTAAGTTATGTGATACACATGGGTGATAAAAATCTGAAGAAACTGGTGAAGAGGAAGAAGAAGATTACGAGGATAGCAAAATTTTGTTTGTAATCAGGACTTTTAAAAATGAAAAAATAACAAAGTTATATTACAGTGAAGTGACGCATAATATTTCGAGATTCTATGTGTATAAATATGGTATCAAATGAATAAATCAAAGAATTTATTACTTAAAACTTGAAATATATATCCACAATTTTGGTAATAAATTAGACGCACCTCCCACGACAGTGTGCAGCTGTTGCGTTGAGGCATTTTGATCGATTTTCCGATTTTTTTTGAAACGAATAAATTAAATATATTTTTTAATTGCTGGCACATGCTGTACAGAGAGATTGATGGAGCTTAGCAATATTTACGTAAACTTCAGTAAATAAGTATTATTGGTTTATGAATGACGCGGATTAATACGAATCGAAAAAGACATTAAATTGATAATTTATTCAACGCGTGCCCACCATGTAAAAATTTAGATATTAATTCAAAGTGACCGAAAACAAAAATAGCCATTCTCAAATCTTCTTATTTACGTTGGTCACATGAAACGCTAGGTGCAAGAGTTTTCAGACTGATAAATATTATATATTGTCGAGAGAGGAAAGGCCACATATTCAACGATGAGCTTGGTTCATTTCCTTTCTATTTCATTACTTTTTTATTTGAACGATTTTCTCTTCGTCGTTGAAAAGTTGATTGAATGAATTACAATTCGTTTTAGTAAGACAACTTAAGTAGGGATAATTTATACACTAGTAAAAGACATGTTGAAATAAATTCATTATTATACTAGTTATCAAACGCATGGAGCTCTGGCATTATCTGTAGGACAATTTGACTTAACAATACAAGGAAATATTGATATTCCTTGCGGTATTCAACGTTAGATTTGTGGAGCAGTGATTACAATCGTCGGTTACGATTACGGATATAGTTATGGGTTCCCGGTAATGACAGTTTCATAAATTGATCTTTCAATCAATTAATGACTTTTCGTTCGTAGGCATGATTGTTTGTGATGTCTAAAATTCTCTCGCACCCATTTGATACTAAAAATGGGGCTTAGCGAGAACGATTAGCTTACTACTATCCCTATCCTTCCATCCCTGCTATCTTTGAAAATTAGAGGTTGAGTAACCGAGTGACAAGCATAAACTTCTATTTAGTGAGAAGATCCCGGATCGAAGAGAGGCGAGCGGCTGGTTATCCAGAGTCCTGGAAGGCCTGTGATCTCAGACAAACACCATTTCAAATCCGGTTCAAAACTTATTTATTTTTCCATCAAAGATGCAGTGGTTTACATTACACAAATATATAAATCCTAACACATAAAATTGATTCTACATTTACATTTACTTAGCAACTGAATTTACTTGTTATAATACAAATGGCACGACAAACGATTTTAAATTAAGTCCAATGCAAATCAAATCAAAACAAATAATTCAGGTCTTCACGTCGGCCGCGACGATGCCGCAGCTCGCCCGGCTCGACAGATCGTAATCGACTGTCTACAAATAAAATTAAAAAAAACTCCCTGCACCGTCGGAGCTACCCCTTTCCGTAAAAATGGACTCGTCCAGCGGCCGTACCCGGCGGCTATTGAACGGCATGGTGACAAGTTTTGGGCCGATTCTGCGAATTATTGCCGCTGCCGCTGGGTGATTTCAGTTCTGGACACTAATGAAACTTATACTTAACAAAAACCAGGGTGTGTCATTAGATACCTCGATTAGGAGTCCTAATGCTCCACATTGTGAGCGGACATTGTGCCCACTATCACACGCTTTGGATCCACTCTTCAAAAAGGGTGTGTTCTGCTGCGCAACAACGATTTTTATGTTTAATTTTTTGCCTAGAACGTCTGAGGAAAAAGGATTCAGGTCTTGATTGCATACACTGTAATTAGCAGAAAGTACAAACAAGTTTTAAGTTGAGTTCTCTTCGCTTTACATATAATGCTATGAACTCTTTGAATGCCTTGTAATTTTTCCTAGACGTAACCAATTCAGCAAAAGCAACGGTGCTGACAGATCTGTTTGATCGTTTTGAGCATTTTTCCCGTTTGCCGTCCATCTCTTGACCTTCCCAGAGGATGTGATCAGAATCCTTAAATTTTTAAATTGTCAAACAGCCAATTTGTGTTATGACATCATACTGAAGCTCTATCTTCCCAGGTGTATTGTTATACCCATCACACGGATTGAAACCCTTTACCGAGCGTATAAAGGAGCAACGTTAAACGCTTTCAAATATTACCACGACTGTCGCGAGTGCTTCATCATAACCAGGTTTCATAACCATAGAAACAATAATAAAAAAATATTTTCCCAACCCTTATCAAATAGACATGTCCCAGCATAACGTGCCGGCGATTCCAGTGGCAGCGTTAGCACCGTGGGTGCCTTTTCTCGGAGGGGCGGGTTTGTGGAGGCGATATTTTCTCCCTTTTCGCGTCGCGAGGGTGAGTTTCGCATGCCGGGGGTGGCGGGGCGGCAGGGCTAACGCCAAACTGTCACTGACAAACGTCGCGGGGTGAAACGGTTCACGGCGTCCGAAAGCCCCCAACACGATCGGATGGTTTTCGCTAAACGGCGATGTTTTTTTTCTATACATACTTTGCTCACTGTCCTTTTGAATGACTGTACATTAAGAAGTAAGATTACAAATTTACAAAACTTCAAACAATTTATTGTCTACTTATTTATAAAATATCAATTTCCACCACCTCTACTGAACAGAATATGTAACTTTTTTTAAAAAACATAACATGTGTTTATCATTTATAATTTAGGACATCGACTGAGGGTGCTTGATGGAATTTCAATATCAAATTTGGATTATTGCGATTTTGTACACTTCCATGTATTTTGTCACTAACGACCCGGGTTTCGTGAGCTCGAATGTGAGCATTCATGAGCTCGAATGCCTGAAGATGCCGAAAGGCGAAACCCGGGTCGTTAGTGAGAAAATACACGGAAGTGTACAAAGTCTCAATAATCCAAATGTGTTTATCAATTATTAAAATTCACAAGCCTCATTTATAAATTCGTGGCATTTATTTTTCACAAAAACGCATTTGGAAAAAATCTTTACGACTTTATTAGACATCCCTTCGCTCTTCCGTCCGCTAAAGTGACGTTTTACAGTATTTGTATTATATAATGTGTAAAAGTCACATGAAGAAACAATCACTGAAATTAAGGATACACAAGCTTGTTTCGAACACACAGCGACTAACAAAACACATCATCACAGTTGCTTATAATGAAACAAGTGTAATTAAAAATTTACAATTAAACATGTCACTTTTGTTATCAATATTTCATATATATTTGCAGCTTTTGTTAACAAATAACATGATCATCGGCCGTGAGAGTCAAGGTTGTGAGTTTAGTGGTCGTCTGTGTGTTCAATAATATTGGCGGCCGCTGATGGAAAGGATAATATAGTATGGCGAAAAATCATCACTGAAAGGCTGTTAACCGAATTACAGTAGGTCTCTCGGTTTTTCTGCTCATTGATTTTCTGTGGAAATTTTAATGACAGTGGTTTCTCATTGTCTTCTATCAGTCCTATCTTTGAGATTATGCTGACTTGATTGCAACTAAGTTTCACTTCACTTTTATTTATAACAAAAAAAAACAGATATTTTATTAAATTTGGATTATTGAGATTTTGTACACTTCCATGTATTTTGTCACTAACGCCCCGGGTTTCGTCTTTTGGCATCTTCAGGCATTCGAGCACACGAATGGACTCGAACTGACAGACAGTAAACAGTGTCTAACGTTTATATAGAAGATACAAATACGACAAATATTATTTACGAGGTAAAATATTATACGTCTGGGAGCCACACTAATACCTGAGTTAACATTTCGAGAATCGCCTTAATCCTTATTTTGTAAACAACACATTAACAGAGTGGCGAATTGCCGCTTTCCAACTACTTTTAGAATTACCAGTGATTTTACAATTATAATAGCATTGTGGGTTTCGACGGGATGCAATTCGACGAAAGGGTAAATATATACAATCATTCCACGTTTAGTGACATCTGTTAGGTGTTTCAACGTATAGGATACAATAACGGAGAATTAGGAAGGTTCAGCTGCTCGTTCAGAATTGGCAAGGAATTAAACTTCTTCATAAAAGCTGGTTTTCGTTCTGCCACTCGTTGTGTAAACGCAGCCATAAGTTTTGCGCTCACTTTTCATAATATTTTTAAAGCATATCTGCTCCCTACTCGGAGCATATGGCAACCACACGGTTCCTCTAAGATTCTCTGTCTTTTTACTTCCTCCCAGGTCATCTTAACGTCACCATTTGGATGGTCATCAGCGATTTTCCAAGGTGACGGAATCCATTCAGGTGCTAGTAGAAACGGAAAAGTTCAGAGCTCCCTGGGCATTCGCAGCACATGTCCAAGCCAGGTCCATCTACGCTTTTTTTTATTTTGCACGTAATGTAACATCATCCTTAGTATTCACCGCAAACATCTGTTTTCGAACCACACTATACTTTTTCTCTGTGCTTTGGTGAGGTTTCATGACTCGCAAAGGTAAAACAACACTGTCAGAATACAAGCGTCGAATGGCACATAGTAAAACCATGGACTAAAAAAACAAACATTTTTTTTTATTTAAGGCTCTTGGCACGAGACCAATATTTAAGCAACACTGGTGGCCTTAAAAAAGAAAAGGTAGAAATAAAGTATCATGTTTATACGTATACTGAAAATCGGTTCATTTTCTTAATAAATTTTCTTTATTAAACGTTACAAAATATATCACTCCCCATTTGGTGCACTGTACAATCGTATTAAGAAGAGTAGGCGATACAGAAGGCGCCATTTTATACACGTCCCACACATACATACACCCACTCAAATAACCACACCTATACAATCACAATGAAAAGCTTCGCAAAGCTTTATATATACGAGTTGAGCTTTTCTACGGCAACTTTCACGTGTTATATCTACAAAGGAATATCATATATGTACGCATATACACGTGCATGCATATTTGTGTGTGGGTAACTGAATAGAAACTATTTTCCAGGGATAATGTATCGAAGAAAATTTCCTCGGCAAAGTCAACGTCTTCAAATTTCATTTTGTTTTTCACAATATCGACTGATAATAATTCAGTTTTTCTTAGAAATACGAATCTATGTCTATAATGCTCTCATAAAACATGAGTGCTACTTCATCGGCCATTGTAGCCCAGCGTTAGAAGATTCGCTCAGATATTAGAAGGTTCCGACTTCATGTCTTGGTAAACTTTATATCAAATTTTTATTTTTTTCCATTTTTAAATTTTTCCATATTTAAGACATCGACTGAGGGTGCTTGATGGAATTTCAATATCAAAATTTAGATTATTGAGATTTTGTACACTTCCATGCATTTTGTCACTAACTACCCGGGTTTCGCCTTTCGGCATCTTCGTCGAATTGCATCCCGTCGAAACCCACAATGCTATTATAATTGTAAAATCACTGGTAATTCAAAAAGAAGTCGGAAAGCTGTTAATGTGTTGTTTACAAAATAATGATTAAGGCGATTTTCGAAATGTTAACTCAGGTATCAGTGTGGCACTCAGACGTATAATATTTTACCTCGTAAATAATATTTGTCGTATTTGTATCTTCTATATAAACGTTAGACACTGTTTACTGTCTGGCAGTTCGAGTCCATTCGTGTGCTCGAATGCCTGAAGATGCCGAAAGGCGAAACCCGGGTCGTTAGTGACAAAATGCATGGAAGTGTACAAAATCTCAATAATCCAAATTTTCCATATTTATTAAAAAAAATATCGGGAATTACGGAAGAAAATCATACGACATAAAGTCTATGAGAAATTTTAGAAGTCATTCATGTCCAAGATCACAAATTTAATTTGAAAAAATCTAAATTTGATATTGACCTTGCTGGGAATCGAACCAGTAGCCACCTGATTAGTAGGGCAAACACTTACCACTAAACCACAGAGGCCGACGGTTTGTAGTTAAAATGTTTGCAATAGTTGTTTGTGATATATGAGCTCCTCGATTTTTAATGTTGCGACGAATGAATTCTTCAGAGAGTTTTAAAACAGTTAAAAAATGAATTTATTTTTTATAGAAGAATTTTATAATATAACTAACGATTAATATAGGATAATATATATATATATATATATATATAGTATTCTGTTCCACAACATTTTATCAGTTTTAATATAACATTAAAATTGTTTACTTAGTTATTCCACTTGGTTTATCGGTCTAACGTTACGCGTTTCGGCTCTTTATGAAGCATCTTCAAGCTAACAATATCGCAAGGTTATTTATTTCTAAGGTTAAGAATGATTCTAAATCTTACATTAAAATAAAGGGTGGGAATGGGTTTTATTCCGTTCTACTGGACGTGAGGAGGGGGTAAGACATAAAAGTGTATGTACCTTTTTTTATTCCTCGGAGTTTCCTGGAAAAAAACAAATATGAATAACGTTGTTACCATGCGGAATACACTACGTAAAAATGATGTGAAGCTGAAGTCTAGGAAATATCAGATAATCTACAAATAAAAGGCGCGTGCCGACTCGTTAACTTATCAACCAATGATTGTCAACTTCTGACCCACACTTACAAAATAGCTTCACGCGAAATGTTTGGCTATGCCACACAACGTGCACCACCCTAACTCACATATATGTCCGATATATATATTCTTGCATTATATATTTATATATATATGTAGCCAAACTAAACATAAAAAGTTAGTAGCTAAACGAATATATTACTGCCTTTATATCTTGGCTCACTTTGCAACCAGCCAGTGTGAGACATAAAAGTGTTTGCCATAGTATTATTGCACATATATATATCCTTACCTTTTGCACATATTGGCATATAATATGTATTTTTACTGTCATCGTGATACAAGCGAAAGTGACCAAGAAAATTTTTCACTAAAATGGTCAAACTAAATAATAGTTATTTTGCGAACATGATAGTTGTCTGGAAAAATGTCAAAATATTAGGATACAATGACAAAGTATTTGGCTCTAAAAATAGCTAATAGAAAAAATAGTTCTGACGATGGCGTAAAGCCGAAATAGCTATCAACTACCTGATAAAAATTTGTAGAACTAAATACTTTGTTATTTAATCCTATTATAATGGAGTTCTACCAAGTAAATTCCAATTCAATCAATAACATGATATAATCGACGCTATAGTTAAGCAGAAGGCGTAAAGTCCAAAAACATTTCTTTGAGATAATCGACTTTTAAGAAAATCATGAAATTTAAGTCTCTCTATTTATATACCTTAACGATTACAGTTATTGTCACAAATAACTATGAACAAAATTGACTTAATTCAAATTGATTTCTTCAAATTACGTGAAATATGGCTGAGCTTGATTTTTCAGACGATAGATCTCCCTACAATCTATAATACTGAAAATTGAAATTCCCCACAACATTTAAAAACAGTTTGTTCCAATCTCTTGTTTACCTACGACTAAACATAGTTCTGAAAAATTTAAAAATTGGTGTTGTCAAGCGTGAAAAAATGGCAGTTTCTTATCTATTACAATAATCTAAAAGAAAGTTAACATAACAATCTGTAGAAATTAATACTATGATTTTGAAACACGCATAACGTTGTTACGCTGTGGAATACACCCTGTCAGAAGAGTGTGAAGCCGTAGCGGGTGATAGTAGGTACAACGTTGAGTAACCGAGAGAATGTTTTTACTTTAATCAAACAAACCTTTTTCCAATAATGTTTGCTTTTCTTGGTGAAACAACATTATGATAATATAAAATTGATAACTCCGTCATTAGTAATTAAGTTATCAATTAATTTTATATTAAAAATGAACTTCCACAAAGTTACCGCCGAATCTGTAGAAAACATTATGATAATTAACCAAAACACGCGTAAACTAAGTACGTACTTTCATGTAATATCAGGGTCGCTTTTGGGTTTTAAGTATTTTTAACCGATTTAAAAGCAATGCATAAATAATGTTTGTGTTTAGTTTTTCACTAAAATGTGGAATTTCACTCTTAATAGTATTTAATTTTATTTAATGCACCAAAAGATCAGTAGTAATTTATAAGGAAATGATCATTTGAAATAAATACGATTAAAAAACATCAGCATTTCTCCAAATATGTGTAGAAGATCTAAATACTGTTTTATCAATCAACCCTAGAATAGAAATGTCTTGTAACAAACTTAAAAATTATTCTTATTTAACAATAGCTCGATAATTCATTGTTGAAAATATACATCCATTGTTACAATGAATATTACTGCTGATAAAGTTCAATATATCAATTAGTAGTAACAGGTTCATTCTCATATATATATTGTATGGACGAGATGCTTATCAAAATACGTAAATCTATGTTTTGTACTGCGACATCTTTCCCTTAACGTTAATTCCTGATGACTGGTTTATTATTTAATTATTATTAACAGTAATTTACAATTTTCGATTAAATAACTCTCACAAAAAAGACAACAATTCAGTTACATCCAAAAGATCAACATACTAATAATATCGACGACGTTTTGGTCAATTGACGTAACTCTCAATATTGAAATTGTTCAAGAGAGAGTAAAAACTGTTTTTATCGAAAACATTATATAGTGAGTTGCGTTATGTATCTTTGAAATGCACAACTGTAAATTCTCATGTTTGCATAACTATAGGGACTATATTGTCGATATGATAGTTGCTTACATCAAGTGGCCGGGTCAGAATTTTTAAATCTAAAACCAATGTAAAGTTATTTCTCCCTTCAAAAATGTGGTCACTTTATTTTTATAATTTACATATTTTGGGCGAGACCTGCTCTGTCGTCTTTAAAATGAGATAAAATCATTGTCGTGTTTTTTGTAGATGTATCTATTGGGCAAAACACAGTCAAGAAAAAAAAAATAACATTTTTGAGATGTATTCATTAAGCATTAGAAACACTGTAACTACTGACGAATATTTAATAATTTTAGCTTTTAGAAGTGTAATATAAAAATGTAAATGAACTGTAAAAGGAGTCATAAAATATTGATGACTTAAATTAGGTTTACCGTTGTAAATGAATTCCAAAAAATTGGACATACAAAATTCTAAAACATCACCTATGCCTAACAAGATTAAAAAAAATAAGGGATGCAAAATATTTATCGAATTATGTATCAAGCCAAATAAAAGAAACCAAATTCAACTGGAGAATCAATCAATATTCCTGCTGATAGGTGGCAGGATTATTATAACTAGAATGGACTTGCAATGGTTTGAAATGTTGGATTGTTACCACTAGACATTACACAGTGAATTCCCAAAATTAAAACGAAACATCACTTAAGATTTAAAAAAGTATGGTCTTGGATGGATCTTTTCCTATTTTACGTTTTTTTTGCCAGTTTTATGTAAATTTACAACTTTCTGTGATTCAAACCATTTTATATTATGTTTTACAATCTTTCTTTGTTTATTTGAGTAAACTAAAACAAAATTCTCTACTGCTGAAATCGATCATAATATTTATTTTGAAGTTTGCAATATTTCAACTTATGATATCGGTATTAATTCATGTTATAAAGAATTTTTTGGGCCGAATTATATCTCAATTATCCTAAAAATATTCAGTAATTAAGGATGAATATGCAAACATCAATTCAATATGAAAATTGAATGCGGATTGTTATTTTTCACCACCAAGTATTATTTTCATAAATTAATATATCAGGGTTGCATACCCTGAAGGAGCTCACAAACACTCAAGCACCAAATATCCGCTATGTATAAATACTTGCTTATACTCTCATAGGCAACCTTTCGGTCCGAAATACTTAGTACCAGGCGAGCAGAAATATAGAGGAGAAGGAGCGAGGCTTTATTGCGCCGGTCATAACTAGCCTCCGGGTGAAATTGCGTGGAAAATAGGCAGACGCGTACGTCTTACGGACTCCGGACAACCGACCGGAGAGCAATGGAATGGGGTGAGCCACCCCGGATCTTTAGGGTCACCGGAACGAGGGTCTGAAAGCGGCGTGGAGTGGAATGCGAATGAACTATGAAATTATATTTTTCTGATGATTTTCTGGATATCAAAAATCAGCTTTATCTACTTTATTACAGTATAATACCCAAACATTTTTCTTACTATTTTCCAGTACACAAGAGTGACTCTTATTTTACCAATATTCCTATGGGTCACTCAATAAGAAGTTGTGTTCCTCTTCTTCTTTTTTCATGTCCGCTCCCAATGTAGAGCATATGGTCTCCTAATGGAGGTATCTTAACAGAATTTTTCTACGATAACTGCTTGTGACTCAGTTGCTCAACCTCTCTTTTTTCGAAGAGAGTAGGAATAGAAGGATAGGACTAGGACCGGACTAGTGGTTAGCTAATCGCTCTCGCTACGCCCCGTTGGGATGGGATGGGTGGAAGGGAGGACTCAGACTACGAACAGAAATCCATAAATCGATTGAAAGTTCAATCTATGAAAACCGTCCGCACCGGGAATTGAACCCGAGACATCCGTAACCGTAGCCAGCGACGCTAACAACTGCGCTACGGACGCCGAGTTGTGTTAATCCTTTTATATTAAGATAGATATAACAATAGATTATCATAACTGTTATTGTTTTCTTATTCCTTAGAATCCATTAAAGGGTATTTTTAATGTTTAACATAATTATAAAATAAACCAAAGTCTCAAATTAGCTAGTACGTTGGAACTGTGTGTGCAATGCATAACATTTTATTTTATACTAGTGAGTACACGGCATGCGTTGCAATGCCACTCAAAGAAAGAGAGTGTTTCTTTTATGGAAGTGCTTTTTACACACAATATTTTTTGTTTACTATCTGGTGCGTACGGGAATAAATTAGAAGGTTTTCCGAGATGTGGCTATTCGTACGAATTTGATTCTTTATTTTAGATTTTAGGTGCACAAGTTGGTTGCCCCACCTCCACCTGTTATGTGTATGCAGCCGCTGTTTCACGGCCTCCTTTCATAACGCAATAACGACCCAGAAAAGAAACGAATTTACTCCTCATATTCTTGGCCCAATGCAGAGCTGCACGGGACTGATCTTTTAACCACGCACTATTGTGCTTAAGAAAAGATAGAAAGAATAGAAAATGTGGCTTTCTCAGCTACTCAGCCCATATTTTAGATATGTCTGGATTGTGAGATTGATTTTTTATGTATGATAAAACCTACTGTAAGTTAAAAATTAAAACGTTGAGAGTCAGGCTCGGGCCGGCCCGGTCTGATTGTATTATGCCTATAACCTTCGGGAAAGTGCAAGCAATAACTTGACAAAGTTTTATCGAAATCGGATGAACGGTATGGCAGTGCATAAGATACGAAAAAACACACATTGATTCTTATATATTAGGTATACATCGCGAACGCTTAGGTCATGAGAAAACTTCATACCTACATGTGATATGTGATAATAATAAAACGTCTGCAGAGCGGTCCGGGCTATTATATGTAAGATTATCGATGTTAGCAACACTTGGCACACTTTCAAACAAATATAATTTCTTTCTCACTTAATCTAAAATACACGATTCCGCCTATTATTTCAAATTTTAAATCTACAATCTGCGTTAAAAGACGCATTTTATATTCTTGGGTGATTAATTACAAATCAATTATCTCACAATCCACACAAGGCACGAACGATGTTTGTAGAGAGGAAGAAAATACTTTTAATTTACAAAAAATATCGGTGCCATTTCCGCGCTACTGTGTTGGGGTGGGTATTAGATCCCACACCCCTCGCATGGCCAAAACTACCACCTTCCCAACTCATCCTATCTTGTCTATTCAATGTCCTTTCTTCTTCGTTTTCCTTTATCCTTACAACTTTTCCAAAAAGTACATTTAGCAGCGGTTTTGCCACGCAATGTGGTCTCAAGAACGTGATAGTTATTTATTATATGAAGAATATTTTATATTCTATTTAAACGCTTAAGACGTAATATTTTTTAACATGTCCACGCCCGGAGTGAAGCACATCTCCTTCTAATGAAGGTATCTCAACAGAAGTTTTTCTACGATAATCGCTTGGTACTCAGTTGACCAATCTCTCTTTTTCGAAGAGAGTAGAAGTAGAAGGATAGGTCTAGGACAGGACGAGTAGTTAGCTAATCGCTCTCACCATGCCCTGTTTTCAATGAATCAGATGGGTAGGAGGGAGTTTTTCGGGACTTCCGTAACCGTAGCCAACGATGTTAACCACTGCACCACAGAGCCAACAGCTACTCTATAGACAGCCATAAGAACTCCACGTAGAGACCATTTGAGACCAGGTTTGAATCCTGGCATACTCAAATAAAAAATGTAGTATTTTAATATATAAATTGATCAGAGAACAAAGGAACTTTGTGATATCGTTTTGGAGTTTCAATTGAATTGAAATTCAAAATGTTTATTGGGTGAAAATAATGATCACCAGCATTATAGATTTCAATAATTAAAAAAATAGAATTTTATCATACATACGTAAAATTATATGGTCTAAATAATTATTGCTAACTTATTAATAATCTTTAATTAAAATATTCTATGAAATATTTATATTTTTTTAGTCTTTAAGACGGAGGTTTCTGTCGACATTTTATTTGTTTTTTAATATTAGTACTAACCTTGCTCGGCCACAGTGTGGCGTATTTGTACTCTGTATGTAGCATTAAAGATGTATTTATAGTGGCAATCTGGCAGTGAGGTTAGAAGAGGACTAGTTACAAGTCAACCAATCTTATTTCAACCTGTTTCTACTACCATCGTCGAGGATTGGATAGGGCGAGTGAAAAGGGACTTAACATAGATCAACGAATAAAAGTGTCCATTTTCGGATTCAAATCCTGAAGCGTTGCCAGTCAGCTACAACTGAACTGTCATATTTCATAGTTGTTTTTTTTACCATGTCCGCTTCTAATGTGAAGCATATGGACTCCTAATGGAATACCTCCAATAGATAATAATATATTATGCTCCATTATTACATAATGGATTAAATGGAGCATAATCGACTCCTAATCGACAGAAGTTTTTATGAGAACTGTCCATTATGTAGGGCAGTGGTCAACGTCGTTAGCTTTGGTTAAAGATGTCTCAGGTTCATAAATTTATTTTTCAATCGATTAATGGATTTCTGTTCGTAGGCATGGATGTTTGTGATGTCTGAGAATTCTTCTCCATCCATCCGATCCTAAAAACGGGACTTAATGAGAGTGATTAGCTAACCACTAGTTCAGTACTAACCCTATATTTTCTATTTAATAAATATGAAGGCAATATATCGTCCGTGTTCTGAAAGAAAACACTAAATCGAAAAAATGACAATCTGAATAAGTTTTACCAAAATGGTTCCTATTTCAAACTCTACCGCATATAAGGACACACTTATTTTTATAAATTATATTGTAACTTTAAAACACTTCGTCGCTGGCTACGGTTACGGATGTCTCGGGTTCAATTCCCGGTGCGGACGGTTTTCATAGATTGATCTTTCAATCGATTTATGGATTTCTGTTCGTAGTCTGAGTCCTCCCTCCCACCAATCCCATCCTCACGGGGCGTAACGAGAGCGATTAGCTAACCACTAGTCCTGTCATAGCCCTATCCTTCTATCCTTACTCTCTTCGAAAAAGAAAAGAGAGGTTGAGCAACCGAGTGACAAGCAGTTTTCGTAGAAAAAATTCTGTCACGATACCTCCATTAGGAGACCATATGCTCCACATTGGGAGCGGACATGAAAAAAAAAAAAAAAAAACACTTGTTCAAACAAATAAAATGAAAAGGGTATAGCATTTCAAACATTTGACAAACTTCAAAGTAAAATTACTCAAAACTGATATTTTTCAGTTAGTGCCTTCTTCCAGAACAACGAAGATATGTTTTAACAAAATTCAAACAAATGAAAAATATTTTTCAAACTATTTTCAATTGTCATTCCAGTCAATTTACTTGAATGGTTTAAATGCGCTGCAAAAAGAACAAAGAAATCTATTGGCCACTTGAACGTATAAATTCCTTCAATCGACCGGTCGACAATGTGTGCTCGGAAAATTCTCACAACAAAGACATCCCGTCTCTTTTTTGCACACGAGGAAATGCGTATACACAGAAAGAGACGACTCTATAATTATGGTCACATCTTTCGAAAAAGGAAAACCAATTTTCGCAACGAGCTCAAAGTACACACTATTAAGTGTGAGATGTTATTATTATCATTATTTTGTAAGTGTGTGTGTACTTGTATGATAGTCTGTATCCAACCATGTATTTGCTAACTGTGTAAGATAAGGGCAATACGTATAAAGCTATATTACAAAAATGCATTGTTTTTATACAAAATGGTGTACCACTTATCAGCTGATTGTTTTAGATAGATGAATAAAAGTCTAGCTATACAATATGTTTTTATTAAGATACCTATGTAGAAATACATCAACTTGATTTATCTATAAAAATCAACAATTAAATCGACTTACAATGTAATTATAATTTTGATGCATATTTTTTGGTAAGTCTGTAGCCATGTGGCGGACCCATTTTGATCTTGTTTGGTCACACGTTTCAGGTTTCTAATACTAAAATGGACCCACGTTGAAATTTCAATCGATTCATGAATATCTGTAATATTTTCATTCTTCAACACCCACTCTATCTTATCTAGAAAGAGGATCGAAGGGAGACCAATATGGAGTTTATGGTTTCCTAATGGAGGTCTCCCAACAACATTTTTCGATGAAAACTGTTTATTACTCAGTTGCTCAATCACTCTCTTTTTTTGAGAGAGTAGGGATAGAAAGATAGGACTAGAACAGGGCTAGTGGTCTGATTATCGCACTAAGTCAGTAATTGATGAGTTTTTGTTTTAAATTTCAAAATGTATGCGTATATACTGGAAGAAGCCTGAAATCATGAATGGCTTTGAAAAAACACAGTGTCACAAAAAAAAAACACAAGTCATGTTATTTTTTTTATTCTGGCAAAAAACATGATACAACATAAACTCATTGATATTTAAAAAAAAAACAATTGTATTTACTCAGGATAGAGAAATTTGAAAATGGAATAAAGCTTTAAATGCGATTATCTCAGAACTTCTTTTGATGAACTAACCCATTCTGTCAGTATACCCTCTATATTCTCTTCATTGAAAAAATCTTTGATTAAAAATTAGAGAGTCTTTACGTTTTTACGATTTTAAACTGCAGTTTCAGCTTGTGCACTCCAAACTGACGATAGAAAAGTAATACGATTAAAAATATCTACGCATTTAATTTATCAAAAATTTGCAATTTATAGATACATATTTTCAGCGACACATTCGTTTTAAAGATATCCCTCAAAGAAGCAAAACACCTGTTAAAACCAGTAACACAAGAAGAATTAACAAATATTATATTTTTATTTAACCGATGGATATTTTGAAAACAGCCATAAATCAAGTCAATTCTTTTGCGCAAGGGAAAAAATAGTTTCTTTTGTTTCAATAAATTTATTTATTTCGACTAAAATACTCTATTTTATTATGAAACCATATTCAAAATTAAAGAAATGAAATAGTTGCAAGAGGTCATATGTTTTTTTTGTGCTGTCTACTGTTCACAGTTTACGGGTATCAAAAATTTAATATAAAGAATAATTTAATGAAGTAAGACACAATTTGAAAAAGTAACTTGCTAAATTTTATCAATGAACATTACAATGAAATACAAAAAAAGAAGCTTTGCCTAATCATTAAGACAACACATCATCCAAATAGTATATACTTTGTTAATTTATTTTTATTGCATTAAATACGAAAAATTAAAACATTTATTAACCTATTATAAAAAACGTTTGATGTGTGTATGCAGAAAGACAGTTATTCAAAATACTCCAGTTTATTTATTATTAAATTTAAATCTTCAAACAGTTTATGTTTGAAGACACCCACTAACATCTCATTACAAAGAAGCATTATTATTTGTATCGAAAAACATTTTTTTTTTGCAATGTCGGCAAACGTTCGTTTGATTTCGTTAAGCCTGGTTGACTCGCTTCAGTCGGCGCAGTTGGGCGTGAAGCTTAACAGACGGTGCGTATACCGAGGCGCCTTAGATCGGGATTCGAAACCGGGACGTCTCACTTGCGACGAATAGAATTAGCCGAGCTTCTATTCGCCCACTTGTTCCCGCTTTGTTCGTTTTTATATCGGGCCAATTTTGTACAATGTGAGCTTAGAAAATTTACACTACCACTTATTCATTTACCGTTAAATATTATTTATGTTTACTCCAATCATGCTGTTTTTAGAACGAAATAATATACAGGTTTATTTGAAAGGTTTGTATGAAGCACGACAGGTTACCCCAAAATATCACGTAATTAAGATATATTACAGAAAGCAAAATAAATAATAATCGATCAAAAATTGGTTAATGATTGGATATCATTTTAAAGATGACAGAGCAGGTCTAGGCCAAGTGACGTTAATTACAAAAATAAATTGATCATCAATCTTTTTGGAAGGGAAACATCATTTAACATTGATTATAATATGTTATCGATAAAACAGTTTTTACTCTCTCCTGAACAATTCCAATTTTTAGGGCTACATCAATTGGCCAAAACATATTTTCAATAACATGAATATAATATAATAAAAAGTAAAAGCCTTCTTTTATATACATAATTACATAAATTAATTTGTTTACTTTTTTTCGACCATATCCGCTCGCAATGTGAAGCATGTTGTGCACATTTAATGGAGGATATCAACAGCAGCTTTTTACGACAACCTCTATTTTAGAGAGACAAGGAAGATTTGGCGAGTAAAGAAAATGAAGCTAGCTAATTGTTCTTGCTATGCCATGTTTTTCAGATCGGATAGGTGGGGCAAAATATTAACAAGACATATTCATGTCTTTGAAAAAAAATTGATGAAAGTTTACGTACGGAGATTTTAGGTCATCCATATTTTAAATACATTCTTATCCTCTCTGGAAAATGATGGTGGACGAGTGATATAAAAATTTCATCACCACAGTCTTTCAAAAGTTTAAACGCTGTATAATGATATTAATATGTTCATATATTGTACATTTTTTTTACCATGTCCGCTCCCAATGAGAAACATATGGACTCCTAATGGAACTATCTCAACAGACATTTTTCTACGATAACTGGTTGTTGCTCAATCTCTCTTTTTCGAAAAGAGTAGGCTTAGAAGGATAGGGCTAGGACAGGACTAGTGGTGAGTTAATCGCTCTTGCTACGCCTCTTGAGGATCGGATGGGTGGGAGGGGGTTTTAGACATCACAAACACTTAGACTACGAACGTATGTAACCGTAGTCAACGACGCTACAAACTGGGCTACGGACGCCGACAAGTGCTAAGGACAGGACTAGTGGTGAGTTAATCGCTCTTGCTACGCCTCGTTTCTAGGATCGGATGAGTGGGTAGAAGAGAGTTTTAGACATCGCAAACATTCATGCATACAATAATAAATCAATACATCGATTGAAAAATCTATTTATGAAACTGTCCATACTGGAATTTGAACCTGAAACATTCATAGCAACCCAACGACGGTGACCACAGCCAAAGCCCCCAATAACTACAAGCCATGCTGCACGGCTCGTCAGCCGGTATTTTTGCAGACGAGTGGTCCGTTACATTTACTGCGGAGTCATGAAATCGATATTTTGGACTAATTACGATGAATTCAAGCATATTTTAATAATGTGAAATAGTGGGTAATTAAATGCAGTATCTTTAATGTTAATAGGAATAAACATAATTTGGATGGATTAGGTGGAAACTTTGGTGTTTTAATATTAAATTAAGGTTGATAACTTAGTTATTCCACTGGCTGTGTTACTAAATGTAACGCGTTTTGTTTTTTTAAGTAGAATCTTAATTAAAAATGAAGAGTAGAGTGGGTTCGTTTCCTTCTACTGGACGTGGGGAGGAGTAAAACCGAAACAATGATAGTACTAATTATGAAATTAGCTGCCAGTGTTTGGAGGTGATATAGTTAGTTATGGTTCAATATAGTTAATCTGAAGATGTTTCTTAAAGAAGCGAAACGCGTTACATCTAGTTACACAGGCAGTGGAATAACTAAGTTATCAATTTTAATTTCGTATTAGGAATAAAGTAGTTTACTTACTTTAGAATAGTATAATTATAAAGCCTAGTCGTAATCGATGATAGTTATTAATCGACAATTAAAAGTGTGCACTTTGCGATAAATTACGATTTTAATAAATCTACCCTGCCACACATCGCATTTCGTGCCATTCACTACATATATGTTATGACGACTGTACGATATAATTTTTTGGGACTATTTAATTATTACTAAACATGCATATATGTTGGTTTTTGATGAATCGTAAATTATTTAATGATTAAAGTAAGAAAACACTGAATAAACTCACAAGAAATCTTTTCAAATATATGTTATATTCGATGAAAAACGGAGTTGAGAGACGAACTTCGTACAACCGCCACACAATTTGTTGGTAGAGACTGAGACTCCTAGGACTACTCGTAAATTGCAAATTTTCCAATAGCATTCCTTGTAACTTAAGGTTGCTCTGCCCCAGCACTACGGGCCATCAAAAAATCTACATTAAAGGGAGCGGAAATCGATAGATATCAACATTTTCCCAACAATTATTACTTTTGTGGCCAGGGTAATTAATAACAATATACTTATGTCAAGGAATTATTTTTTTTGTTTTACAACTGATTATTTTATTATGCTTGACTCAATACATTTATATGTAACACCAGGCGCGTGCGGTGTTTATCTCTTTCACTCTCAATCACATGAAAAGTGAAGGTGCAAGCGAGATGCAAGGGCATGCGGTGCATGCTCTTGTATCCTTCTTGCTCATAACCAAATTAGGTTGTGCGATAGAGATAGTGATAAGTCCACCGCACGTATGTCAAATACAGTTTAGAAAGTGTTTATTACACTATCTATTAAAAAATCAAAATAATCACATAAATTATTTATTTCTTAAAAATGGGGTAAAAAGTACACACCTCATTTATGTGATTATGACAATATTTAGCACTTTAATTTAAAAGCAATAGATGATTTTTTTTCCATGTCCGCTCCCAATGTGGAGCATATGGTCTCCTAATGGAGGTGTCTCAAGAGATTTTTTTCTATCAGAACTGTTTGTAACTCAGTTGCTCAACCTCTCTTTATCGAAGAGAGTAGGGATAGAAGGATAGGGCTAGGACAGCACTAGTGGTTAGCAGATCGCTCTCGATACGCCCCGCGAGGATGGGATGGGTGGGTGGTGAGGAGGGAGTTTTAGACAACACAAACACTCAGACTACGAACAGAAATCCATAAATCGATTGAAATATCAATTTATAAAAACTGTAGCCCACGACGCTACCAACTGTGCCACGGACGCCGATATAGATGATTTACGTTGTCATTAAGGGTAGACGCCGTACAACTTTGCACTCTGGCTCTAAGGTCCGGCTCTAGGACTTAGGATCACGGGATCCATACATACTAATACACTGACACTCTCTGTGTACTATACAGAAAGCACAAAGTGTAGTAAAAAGGGCAAAGTTATAAGGCGTATACTCTAGTAACCGTTTGAATTTAATCGGAAAGTTTTCCTTAAAACTAAACAATATTCACACAAAATCTTGTTTTTTGACTGATGCAGTTTTTCAACTCAGCCATAGATTTGTAAGTTGGATATGACGTTTTCAATATAAAAATATATCTAAAATATTTACAGCAATTTCACATTGATCCTAGATTGTCGATAATAAATATTGTCGGTGAAATGGTTTCTACGACAAAAAAACTTCGGACAAATCAGTACTAAAGTAATTATTCTTTTCTGGGTGTCTTATTGTGTCCTATCTGTCTCCCGGCTTTGTCCAGTCTAGCCGATAATTGTTTTGTTATTGTGAGTGACTATCCGTAAATGTGATGACAATACAGAATATTTTGGTATGCTTACCGTCGATAAATATACCTGTTCTACGTGGAAAACCAAACTTAAATCTGAGAATTTTTCAGTAAAACCCCCTTAGATAAAATTATTTTAACGGGGATTCACTGTTGAAAGATTGCTTCACTTTGTCAAAAAATTCCTATATTATTTCTTTTGTATTAGTTCCGTATTTTTTTCTCAACAGTAGTTTTTCAAAAATAAAACACAATTCATTTGTACTACATCCGCATATTTATAATGATCATCACGAGCATTATCAGTTGATGAGAGAAACCGGTCCTGATCATTATAAATATGTGGAAGTAGTACAAATGAATTGTGTTTTATTTTTTAAAAATATAATGTCTTTCCACCAAGAATTGATAGTTAACACCTTAAAAGTGAGTAGTTTTTCAAGTCGTGTTTGATACTTAAGTGCTGACTTGGCGACTTTTGAAACTAAAATGAGTTGAGATGATTATTTTAAAATATAGTTTACGTTATAAACCATCGTTATTCTGAAAGAATACACTAACTGAAAAATACGTTTGAAGAAGTGCAAAACTGTTTTCAAATAAAAGTACAATTAATAAAAATAAATGTGTTCTTTCATACGGTAAAGTTTTAAATAAGGAAATTTAGGTGTAACTAACTCAATATGTCATTTTTTCGATTTAGTTTTTATCTTCCGGAACAGTGACGAAATATAGCAGTTAAAATTAATTAAAAGTGCGTTTATCTACAGTGTAATTGCTTTCCATTAGGTTATCTTAATAATATAATATTAGATAACAATGAAACACTATATTTATTAAGTACAAAGTCTACAATTTTTGTATCGTTCCTTTTTAACTTTAATTTGCTTTATTAAGTACGAAAAAAATGGGCAATAAATTTAAATTTAAAATCAGTTAGACAAGAACAACTTTATACAAAATACTAAATGATGTTCAGTCAACTGATTCAAATTCTGCAATCTGATTGGCTCTGAGTGACTTGGCCACTTTTGACCCAAAAACTATGATTTGAAGTGGATTTTTATACACTTTTAGTCGCTAGTTTGACATTGAAATGTATCGATACCTCAGTTTCAAAGTGTAACAGTTAAAAAAATGCAGTTTTGAGTTAATTATGAAGAAATGTTTAAAATATCACTATCTACCATTTCCAAAACACGACAGTTGTTATTATTACTTTAGATCCAAACTGTAACAATTGTGAAAATCCTGTTTAAACTTCTATTATTAATACTAGAAAAAAATATGCTATTAATGTTATAAGTATAAATATATTTTTTTGATAATCCTAGAATGTTGTTCTACAATCTACAGAAAATAGATGTACAGTATAGATTAGACCTGCCCAACATCTTCTTTCCTGATTTTCTCATAACTATGCTTTTTGAATTGATACACTTTCTTACTAAAGTATCTGTATATTGAATTGTAGGTATTGAAACTCCCTACTGGAAACAAATCAAAACTGAACATCGGCATCAACGTGACTTGATACCGGATGTGTTTGACACCGGATGCCTCATTTTTAAAAATGAATTGTGTTAAACAAATTCCAATTTTTTTATTTAATTAGTAATAAAAATTCCATATAGACACTTTTATATTGATTTTTCACTCGATGTATTGGTTTGAATTCAAATGCATAGATTGATGTGATGTGTCATTCAGTCCCATCCATCTAATTCTCAAAAACAGGTCAAATAACTAACAACTATTCCCTCCCAGCATCCTCATCTTTACCCACTCCGAATAGAAAATTCGATCGATTGACTTACAATCAGGTCTCCAAAAAAATATGTGTCTAGTCACTGATCATATTCGCGAGTCCTTGCAAGAGTACCTGGCGTCATGGTACGACGATAAATTTTCAAACCGAGACGCTTGAGAGGACAGAGGGAAACATTTGTATGTAAATAATAAATGATTGTATTTATTATGGAGGATGAAGCAGCAGCGCGGGTTTGAATCCGGGAGGGCCTCGCGATTAATTAGCCCAAAAGAAGAACTCCTCACGTTTAATGTACAAGACAACCCAAAAGTATTGATGGTATATTAATAAAAAATGAACATTAAAAATATTCTGATAAAATTTTCTTTCTGTAACTGTCGTTGTTTGTTTCAACGTTATGAGAAATACTTATTCTCTTCTTCTCTGTCGTCCACGGCACTCCATAGGTGTAAAGTGGTAATTCAGTATAATTTTAACCTCTGGGCCACCCTTGCAAGAAGTGGGTGGACAACATAGAAATTGGTTCAGGATTGTTCAATTTGTCTTTAGAAACGAAAGAGTTCGGGTTCCAAATGTCTAAACAGCAATTTTGAAGACGCCCATGTACCTGGATAATTATTAGTGCCATCTAAATAATTAAGTATTCAAAATAATTTATTACTATGACGTATTCATCCCTTCCCACTCGCAACCCAGTCCCCCTTACATAACGTAATTGCGATAAAAAAATAAACGAATTTATGTCGCAGACTTTAGGCACGTTACAGATATACACGAGACCGATTTTTTGACAATTCAATGTTGTATCTAAAATGTAACGTGACTAGATAACCAACTTAATTTAAAAGATATTAAGTATCAAGTAGTTGGCGTTTAGTCAACAAGTGAACAAACCAAACGCTATTTTACAGTTGGAGCAATATAAGCTTTCCGCATTAATTAATTCAATATATTATATATTAACTCTTACAGCGCGAACCGTTTTCGCAAGAATTTATTTTTAATCAATTGATTTATTAAAACGCTGACAATGGCTAAAAATAGATCAATTTCACCATTAAAAAATATAGAATCATGTGAAGTATATATTAGTTATCCTGAATACATCAGGAAGCAAACTAAGCTCGTTGCATTATCGATAAAATAAATCGAAGAATATAAAGAAGCTAAAAAGCAAGCAAAATGGCTGCGGCCAGTCTTCATATACAACGCCAACACACACACAAGCAATCCTGTAGTCGCATAAGTATGTGTAGTACATAGGGCTGACAATTAATGCTGCGTATCGGCAGTTCAAAGCTGAAATTCGAAAGACTGAATATCGAGAGCTCTTTTGAAAAATATGTTTCCTTGTGTTCTACTAGAAGTTTTCATGAACCGTTGCCTAATTTCTCAACAAATGTTTCCTTCTAGTTTGACCGGAAATACAAGATAAAGTCTTGGATATGTAGACATATCGGGTTAATGACGGTAAATTTTCTAAAATTTTCCTTGCATGAATCGACAAATTTTGAATGCGAGTTGATTTTTCAAATAAATTTTGATATCCCTGAAATGGAAGATTTCCTCATTTATACAAAACACCGATTTCATTTTTAGATACCGTGACTGCGCTTATCGTGTTTGTAATATTTTTTTTCGATTTAGTAACGCATCTGTCACTTCTGAGCCACGGTGTATCGTGAAGTCAAAGCTTCAGAAAGGCACACATAAAAACAAACAGAGTTCCCGACTGACAGTTCCAAGACGAATACAGTGGCGCACTTTGTTGCTACATTTCTCCCGCCAAAGGAGGAGGATGAAAAGCCCGGCGCATGCGCAGGCGCCAGTCATGCCCCGTCTGCCCCTTTAACCATTCGGAAAGCTGTTGATGTAGTGCCGACGCCACAGCACGGACATAATGCATGTCGGGACGTTTTCGGGGCGGTCGGGATAAATGTGACACGTGAGCATATTTCAACGACAAATATAATCTGAATATTTGGAAAATATACCACCGAGCTATAGTCGTGAAGTAGGATTTTTATAAAACAAATCCAGAATTCATACTGGCGGCCAAGTAATAATGGTAGATCAATATCAACAGAGAGCAGCACAGATTAAGCCAGTGTCAGCCAAACGTTTTCACCTCACGGCACACTGAGGATGGGGGATGTGTTGCGCGGCACACTAAAAGGCATACTGCCGTTTATTAATACACATGAATGAAGATCACGTAACTCCTCATCTACCATCTGTATCCCGTTTTTTGATTTCATTTCCATAAACGCTGAAAAAACAAATTTGCAAAGATGTGTTGATCCAAACGGCAACAAAGATTTAATATCAGTAGTAGCCAATCGAGGATATTGACTCCAAAGTGAATTTCAATTCGGTGATAATTCAAAAAATGAGGCTTCCGCATCGTATCATTTTCAATGGCTTTAAATAGAATTTCCTCCTCCGTTAGCATCAGGTGTTTATCGCCGAATCTTTCGAAAGGATTGATGATCCAATGGTGGATTTGATGATCAAGAGAGAAAAAATACTTACAAAACGATGCAGAAAAGATTTTTAACGTCCTCTACACTTCTGGCACAATTTTAATTTTTTTTGAAGTAGCGTCTAGGATTGGTATGCAGCTAAGCTATGAGTGTTTTATACTTGTCTGGGCTACAATTATAATTTTTCTTCATTTCTTGCGGCACACAGTTTGGCAGACACACGATATATCGTTCTGCTGACAGTACAGTGATTTCAATCAACTAAAAAAATGTTGAAACACGCAATGGTGTCGGTTAGTTTTATTTTCATGCAATTCAATAAATATAGATTTCTATGGATCGACCTATATAAGTTGCCCGCTGAGAGAGGGCGTACTTTACCTGTCATGGCCGGTACGCGATCCGCAGCGGAATTTTGAGACTGGCTCTCTTCACAGTACTGTCGGAGTTTTAGAATAATCTCCCGCAAATTCCCACGTACACTTGAAATTGCCTACCGTACTTATTGTCACATTATTCTTTTTACAAGGAGTCTCAAAACTTTTTAGTCTAAGGGCTACACTAACTCCTCCACTAACCCCCAATAGTCAAGACTTAGCTAGCTCATCATACGAACATACTGTAGTTTAACAATGTAATCAAAATTAACTGTGTCGGGTCGGATACTGGGCATGTTTGACCCAATACCACGGGCCGGAATGGTGGTACTAGCGGAACGTAGTTTGAGACCGTTGACTTATACAAACAACTTCTATGACATACGTTAGCTTACGTTTACACATCTACAAGTCCTAGATTGATTATTTTAGTACCAACTTCTACCGGCGGCCAAGTTATAATGAATGTAATGTCGTGCAATGAGTAAGGCACTATTCGGCATTCAAAAAATAATTCAGACATTTTTAAATCTCAAATTAACTCATAATTTATTTCGCATATTAAAGAGAACATAATATTTTTGAATCACATAATCGATGGTTCAAAATATAATAAGGAATTTTCTCTATAATCCGGATTTCTAAAGAGTTAAACCTTAATGAGAAAACTCGAAACAGGACTGTGAACTCAAATATTTTATATTAACGTAAATAATGAAATATACTTAAATTTTTTATTAGTCAATAAAAATACAATTTACTAAAATAACATAATATTAAAAAAAAATTTGTAGTAATTTTTAATGTTTAGTAATCGCACAGAATGAAAAAAATTTCTTGCATCCCCATGGATACCTCGAGCGTACCCATAACGGCGACAGCATTGCCACGTTGGATTTCTATGCTTATTCGCTGTCTAAGATATTCACCTGAGCGGCACTCACCCGTCCTGTCCGTCATCCTTCGACCAATTTCCGCAACCGTCCTCAAAGCCGAGGGTCCCCAGGGACCGAACGTCTCAAAACCCAATGGACAGAAAATGAAATTTGGCGAGAGACAGTCGTATAATGAAATACCTTTTAAGATTTTAATTTGGAAATTTATTTTTTACGCAGTCGATCAACACTTCTTTTGTCATATTACTATCTAAATGTGACGTAGTTTTTATTATGTTTTTCTCTGGTCAGGTTCACTGTGCAGGGATCAATGTCATTAGCTTCGCTCACGGATATCTCAGCTTCAAATCCCGTTAAGGACAGTTTTATAAATTAATTTTTCAATCGATTTATGGATTTGTCTGTGTAGGCATGGACGCTTGTAATGCCTAGAATTTATTTTCACTCATCCGATCCTAAAAACGAGGCGTAGCCGGAACGATTCGATATCCTCTCGTCTTATCTTAGCCCTATCCTTCTATTCCTACACTTTTACAAAACATTGTGATAGAGTAAAAATTATTCAGCATCAGTAATTGTCCAATCTCTAACAAAATTGTCAACATCGTCGTCTTTGGTTGCAGTTATTACGAGATCAAATCCCAGTAGGACGTTTTTGAATGTATGCAAGAAATAGACGTCATCTCTTAATCCCATCCGATACTAAAAACGGTAAATCTAACCGCTGCTACCAAAATTTATATCCTAACTCATTCCCAAAAAGATAGGTTGAGAAACTGCGTAACTAGCAGTTCTCATTGAAAAACTTTGTTAAATACCTCCATTAGGAGTTCTAATGTTGCACATTGGGAGCGGACATGGTAAAACAAAATCCGTTTATTTATTAAATAAAATACGACAATTTCAATAGCATTAGAATAGGTGACATTATTATTCGATCAAGCATTTTATTATTGCCTAAAATTTACTTTTATTTGACAAACCTACTCGTTTATTAAATAATTTATTAACACAAGATCGACAAAAATGTTTTTTTATAACCCTCTTAAATTCACGTTAACTAGCTATCTGTCACTTACGAGGCTTTACCATTTCATACGATCTCATCAGTGGAAATAACTCGTAAGTCTCACAGCGGGGTAGTACAGTACTAAAAAATACTCCAATTGACGTCTATCAGAGTGAAACATAATTAATATACCCAACTCTTTCTTTAAGAACTTAAGCTAAATATTATGACTAGCGTTAAACAAAAATATTGTAATTTATCATTATTTTTTACTTCTTTTGACGCCGACCAGAAGAAAGAGTATATAATATATCTATCTCATTCTTTTAGGCATTTACATTATTTTTTTGATATAGTTATAATATTACTGTATATGATAACATATTTGGTTATGTAGAAAAATTTATTTATGGGACTATTTTACTCATATGCGGCATGTTCTTTGTAAGAATGAGACAAGTGATGTTCAAAGGAAAAAGCCGACTCGTATAGAGCGAGGGAACCACGGTTCGATTCCCGGGCCAACGATTGATAGTGGCGCCTCAAACGCTTACTTTCCATGAACCTTATACATACATTCGTACATAATTTGGTATACAATATAATGTTTTAAATTTCAAATATTTTCAAAGGAAATGAAATGATATATCTCTTTTTGAGATCGTCAGGCCATAAACCACATCTTTAATCTGACACAATCAGTTCCCATCATTTATTATTTTACAAAAATATTAATCTGATAATTGCTGTTTTTCCAATATCAACATTTTCTTTCAATCGAATTATGCTTTAGTGTTTATGGGCATAGTTGTATGTGGTGTTTGCATTTTCCTCCCACCCACCAACCATTCAACCATTCAGATCATATTTTATCGGTACTGCTGTACGGCATCATTACATGGCACCTTATGAAGACTGAAAACAGTATGCTGAAACTCAAGAGTCTTCCATCGTTTTAATCTGAAAAGTAGATAGTGACTTTACATTTAAAAAGAGAGGCTATAAGCAAAGGAAACTAAAAGCCAGAGTAGACCAAACCAACAAGTGCGCGGCATAATTTTTTACAATTATACAAAATTCAAAAATATATCATATATATATTATTATATTAGGTAAAATTATACTATTCTTCATATAGCAAATTGTTATTTTTATTCATTTCTGCAAGGTAATAAAAAAAAAAAAACAAAGATTAAGCATATATGTTAATGTATAATTTGCTTGATTACCTGTATATTCTTGACGTAGTTCATGAACCAACTGTTTTATATACCTTGTAATTGTAAATATTCAATTTTATATAAATATTACCATTTTATTTGTATCAGTTCATATTGATCGTGATGAACGAAACCGGTTCTGGTCATTATTAAAATTTGGAAGTAGTACAGTGGAATTGGTAAAAATATAATGCCTTTTCACTAAGAATTGTCAGTTAACAACTTAAAAGTGATAAACAGTTAATTAAACTAAACAGTATTTATATTTTCATAAGTTTAGGAATATAGTATCGAAAAAAATTTCTAACATAACATAATTAAATGTATTTTGTTTTCCATGTCCGCTCCCTACGTGGAGCATATGGTTTCCTAATGGACGTATCTCAACAGATTTTTTTTATGAGAACTGTTTGTTACTCAGTTGCTCAACCTCCCTTTTTTCATAGAGCGTAGGGGTAGGAGGATAGGGCTAGGGCAGGACTAGTGGTTTGTTAATCGTTCTCTCTATGCCATATGAATATCGGATGAGTAGGTGAGGAGAGAGTTTTAAACATCACAAACATTCAGACTACGAACAGGAATCCATAAATCGATTGAGAGATCAATTTATGAAAACTGTCTGCACCGAGAGTTGAACCCGAGACGTCCGCAGCTGTATCCAACGCCGCTACCAACTGAGTCAGGGACGCCAACGAAATTTTATGTATATAGTAATATTAATAATTGAAATTTTATCGAAGATTTTGTCGTCAGTCCACCCAGGTGGCGAGACCTGACGCTGCAGATTTCGAAATGTAAATACTCGCCTGCACCGAAACATTATGCTTATCAGTAAGCATTATTAATTGGCAAACAGTATACCTGCGACAGGACACGAAAGTGCAGATTACGGAATGCTTGCAATAACATTTAAATAAATAGACAAACAAAGGACAACTGCATAGAATTCTGTTTTGACTGCCGAACGTGATCTAATAACCGTCTCATCGTGATACCTGTCGTCTCCCACCGACTGATCTCTGGACGACACTAATTGTCATCATCAACATCACCCGTCTCTACTGCATAACCACGTCAAACAGCAACTTTGGAATCGTACTCCTACAGAGTACTGTTGAAATACTTAATTACAACCGGTTTTCTTTAAGCAGTGTATGTTGAGAAGTTATATTAGTATTTTCTACAATTCGGGACTCGACATGGACATTCCTGTATAAAACTAACATTAGGTATACCGTAAGCAAAGAACCGACATTAAATTAATAAGTATGGAAAATAGCCATAAAAATAGAGACTTGTAAGTAACGGCAATTTATATAATGGGGCGTGTAAGTGATTTGATTGTGGGAGGGCATTGTTGAATTGCTAACACAAATGCTGAACATTAAAAAAAATATTATTTCTTAATAAAAACATCTCGCAAACATATTGTTAAATAATTTGCAAAGTAAACGAACCAGAACGCCATTTATTATCAAGATGAGAATATTGACCAGTGCCGTCCGAAGCTATGTTTAACTATTAAATATATAATTTAATGTAGAGTTCAACGAATGGGTAAATATATACAATCATTCCACATTTAGTGACATCTGTTAGGTGTTTCAACGTACATTAGATATAAGTGTATCAGAACATTTAGCTGCCTTTAGATTAAAAAAAGAAACTTCGACATTCGCAAATCACTTGCTAATGGAGAACCATACGTTTAATGTGGATGATGGGGTTAAACTGTTGCATAAAAACATGGGGGATCATAAATTATTTTATCAGGACATTTTAGAAATTAATAGAGGCCAGTTAAACTCCTTACCAATCTTGAAGCTCGGCAATTCGCCACTCTGTTAATATGGTGTTTACAAAATAAGGATTAGGGCGATTTCCGAAATTTTAACTCAGGTATCGGTGTGGCTCTCAGACGTATAATGTATTGCCTCGTAAATGATATTTGTCGCATTTGTATCTTCTATATAAGCGTTAGACACTGTTTACTGTCTCTCAGTTCGAGTCCATTCGTGTGCTCGAATGCCTGAAGATGCCGAAAGGCGAAACCCGGGTCGTTAGTGACAAAATACATGGAAGTGTACAAAATCTCAATAATCCAAATTTATTAAATATATTTTTTATTTCGTAAAAAAATCAATATAATATCATCGTTTTTCTGGAAGAAGACACTAACTGGAAAATACTAGTATTGAGTAATTGGACTTTGAAGTTTGCCAAATGTTTGAAATTCCATACGTATTTCATTTTGTTTGTTTGTATAAAACTGTTATTAAGTAAAATTATAATTTATAAAAATAAGTGAGTTCTATTATACGGTAGAGTTTAAAATAAAAAACTTTTTTTGCAACTAACCCAATATGTCTTTTTTACGATTTAGTATTTTCTTCCAAAACAACGACGATATATTATAGTTGTCTTTTTCGGAATTATACATTCCAAAATACAACTTTAATCATGCAAAACACACATTCATTTAAATGCAAATTCACGTTAGAATCACATATGTATCAAACAATTCCAGTCCAGCTGCCGAGTGGTTAATGCTCTTCGCACGTACAGTTAATTTTACAAATTTTATACTCTATATTTTTCAATAAATCTATGCATGTGTTCTTAATGGTATGAACGTGTGTGATTTGGGTAAAATCTGGGCGTAGCGACAGTGATTAGCTAACAACCAACTCTTTCCTACGCTCATCTTTCTAAAACTTTCATCTTAAATATTTTTTTTAGATAATAAACAATTTTAATATTTAAAAAAATATATCTGCCAATACAGCTGACAGCTAATGAGACAAATATGTTGAAAATTGAAAAATCATACGAAATAAACTCGATGAGAATTTTTATATGTCCGAGATCGCAAATTTTAATTGAAAAAAAATAATTTGACATTGACCTTGGTGGGACTTGAACCAGGAGCCACTTGATCGCTAATGTAAATCTCTTACCACTAGACCACAGAGGCGGGAGGCAAAGATGATTAATTTCCGTTGAGATGACTTATTTAAACATAGCGATTTTTTAAGTATACTGTTTTTACAGATTGCACATCGTCCGCAATTTGACTAGAAAAATTAAATCGTTAAATTCATTCTTTTAGTTGTTCATATTTTTTAATTAATCATATCTGATCGACACACAAATATTCAACACAGTTGTGTTTAAAATTTAATTTCCCGATTCTTGAACGACTTAAGACATATAAATAAATGTACCAAGTCCAAACATAATATTTTTTCACAAGTGTAAATTAGCATCTGCGCCACTGGTTTTTTTCAGGTAAAATACCAAGGTAGCCTCTTCTTTGGCTATTAATCATTTGACCATAAATCATACCAAGTATAACATGTATAGTGGTAGATTTTTCGCCCATCAGAAGCATGACTAAAAGCCTAATGCGATCCCCTTACCCTGCATCTTTTACAATTTGCCCAGTCGTTTTTGCGGTGATCGAGCCCGGGACAGGCCACTTAAGGTGCCACTAGAATCCGTACTAAAGCAGGCATCTGTAATGATTCTACGAGTTTTACGCGCAAGACAAATGCAAATACAACAATTGCATCAATTAAAGACAAATTTTCATTATTGTCATATTGTCAATTACGCACATTTTTCCACACATAGAAAAAGCGACGATGCTTTGGATGCCTCAAAGGAACCTGAATCATAGTGTGAACTTGGCGGAGCTACGGGACGTTGAGATGACCTGAGAGGAAGCAAGAAGACTGACGGGAGACAGAGTATCTTGGAGGCACCGTGTGATGGCCATATGTTCCCAATAAGTAGCGGATATAGTTAAAAAAATAGTCTAGGCAATATGTTATACGATTTTACAGCTATGTTGGCGATAAAGTCTTTTTCCGTGGGCTTTAAGCCGACGTTTCTTCTGTTCATCCGTTAATTTTTAAAGCAAAAATTTCGCAGGTATCTTTGTAATGCCCAATTATTCAATATAAGTTAACTTATCAGCCAATCGATGAATCTGTAATTCTCCGGTTATAAATCTCACATTAAGTCGTTTGTTGGACGACATTGTTGTTATTGGCTGACCGATTCTTGTGTAACCTTCTTTAAATCTCTTACACCATTCAAACACATGTCTATACCACATTTCGCTTGTATCAGTTTTCACACTCAAGTAGAAATTTTTTCCGAATATAAGAAACACGCAACTCAAAATTTCATCTGCCCGTGTTTACACCAAAGTGCACACGCAGATATCTCATACCTTCCCATAAACTTAACACAAACTAGATCGTTCGTCTTGAAATGTATCCACGTATTAGTCCGAACTCGTTAAGTTATTAAGCCAAAGGCAACACTACGAAGCATTTTAGGGTATTAAATTATCACTTCTTGGATATCTCATTTGCTTTAAGAGCAAGCAAGCTAACAGGAGCTTATGCGTTTTTTTTAATCAAAATAAACATTAAATTTGGATTATTGAGATTTTGTACACTTCCATGTATTTTGTCACTAACGACCCGGGTTTCGCCTTTCGGCATCTTCAGGCATTTGAGCACACGAATGGACTCGAACTGATTCGTGTGCTCGAATGCCTGAAGATGCCGAAAGGCGAAACCCGGGTTGTTAGTGACAAAATACATGGAAGTGTACAAAATCTCAATAATCCAAATTTAATATTGAAATTCCATCAAGCACCCTCAGTCGATGTCTTAAATTATACAAAATAAACATCTTTCAATTTGTATGGGTAATTTTGTTTGCTGAAATAAAATTCGTTGTCACACTCTGCTTAGAAATCCTTAGACTCTAGATTTTGCTATATTATTCTCTACTAACTAGCTAAATAGTAATAGAAAATTGTTGAAATAATATTAAAATAATTAGATGTGACTATAAAAGTTGAACGTCTTATTGGATTCACATAATGGTAGAGTGCAAAGCTTTTAATTCCACAAATAATGACTTCAAAAAGTAATTAAAATGGTATGTGTGAACACGAAGAGCAATGCTGTATTCAAAATTCATTTTTTGCATATGCTGGAGATTTTGAGTTATAATAATAAACCCCTCAATTATACTATTATGTCGAAAATTAATTTCCACATTGAGCCCACCGAATCTATCAGCAAATCTAAGTTTAATGAATTACGAACGAATATGTTTCTTTATTTCATCAAATCTCAAATAATTGTAAGCGTTGTTGATGTATATATTGTCGTTGTTCTGGAAGAAGACGTTAACTGAAAAATATTAGTTTTGAGTAATTGGACTTTGAAGTTTGTCAAATGATTGACATTATACATTTTCCATTTTGTGTATTTGTACAAAACTGTTTTTAAGTAAAAGCGTTATTTATAAAAATAAGTGTGTTCTTTCATACGGTAGAGTTCGAAATAAGGAACATTTTGGTATAACTAACTCAATATGTAATTTTTTCGATTTAGTGTTGTCTTACAGAACAGCGACGATATTTAAGTAACATCGGCATGCGGTGGATGCATCTCCATTTCTATCACACAACTACATTTGAGTATAAGCAAGTAGGATAAAAGAATGAATACCAGCATGCCTTTATATCTCGCTTACATTCTTCACTTACCACGTGATTGAGCGAGAAAGAGAAAAATTTATAGCACTCCCCTGATAAGTATACATATCCAAATTTGTGTAGTTTAAATAACCTTGTTAAGATTTATATTTCATCAGTTGATAATGCTCGCGATGAGCGAAAGCGGTCTTAACCATTATAAAAAATGTGAAAGTGGTACAAAACCAATTGTGTTTTATTGTTTTAAATATTCCATTCGACATAAATATTGAAACTCTTTGATTGAACAATAATAATTGCATCATTTTTGCCATGTCTGTTACCTATAATATATTTCGCTCCAAAATAAAGATAATGTGAACTATTAAAAGACCACAGACAACAAGAGTAAAGCCTGTTCATAGATGATTAATAACAAAACAAACAATAAGATAAAAGCTATTTCAAATCCTTGATGTCATCACCTCCTTTGTGGCGAGGATGTTCCCCGAACAGACGAAAAAAATTACATCCATAAAAAACGGACACATAGTTTGGAAAACAAATAAAATAATATTGCCTATAAGCGAGGGTACGCCCCCCGTTGCGACCTGTCTACAACCTTGGGGGCCACCTTAAATAAATAAAATATTTGATTTTTATATTAAGGTGGGCCGGGGGCCGCACTAGGAGAGATTTATTTAACACGTTATAAGAAAATATATGTTTAAACTTAAAAGGCAAAATTTTATATCATATACGCTCGATTAATTAATCGTTATATGATCATTTTTCTCATATCCGCTACCAATGTCGAGTATATTCAGAGCAATTTTTTTGAATGCCCTAGGGTACTCAACATTATGCCTTCCACTAATCACTACGGCTTTACACACTCTTACAGGGTGTATTCCACAGCGTAATAACGTTATGAGTGCTTTAAATGTTTGCCAGGAATCTCCAAGGAGAAATTCTTCAAGACTTGATTGCATGCACTCTAGTTTACAGGAAATTTAGTTATAAATAATAATGTTAAAAAAGAGATTTAACGTTTTTAGGAATTGCATTTCATTTGCTTTTCATAAGACGCAGTGAACTCTTTGAATGCGTTGTAATTTGTCAGAGATGCAACCAAGTCAGCATGACCGACGGGGTCAACAGTTCAAACTGTTCGCAATTTTTCCCGTTCAATTATGGATGGCAACCCAGACAAGGTGGCAATACCGTCAGCAGAAACGGACAACAATACTTTGTCACTGGCCGTCAGTCCGTGCTTCCGTACAGGATGACGGCCGCTATATTCTTAAATTTAATCACTGTTAACCTAAGTAAGGAACGCGATTCTTAAATGTATGTAATATAGTAGATAACTATTTCGGTATCACGCCATCATTAGTTGTACATATTGATAGTTCCAAGGATGACATGACAGCTATCAAATATATTACAAAATTCTTGTAAAACTGTACACTATTTTTTTACCTACATATAAATTTAATTACAATAAAAAATAATTTTGCTTTTGTAACTTAAATCAGCGAGCACTTAACTTTTTCTTCGACCTATGATTGAGTTATGAACTTAATATTTTCACTATTTAATTCCGTTAAGGCTGGATGAAAATGTAAATGATATAATCAAAGCTATCGTGAATTTCTACCAGTATCATGAATTTAATAACTGAAAACACAATATTTAAAAAAATATATTTTTCGAAATTATTTCAAAACTGTGTTTTTGAGTTTCTGTCATTTGATCCTAACTCCTACCTCCTACCCCATAGTAATTATTGTGACCTCGCGTTCAATATGTAAAATTTAAATTTAATTTTGTCTTTAAGATTTTGTTCTTTTTCATCAATGTCGAACGGCAAGTCACACAGTATATTACATATTTTATTTATTTAGATGTCAAATTCTATTTGGAAAATTAAAACAATTCTGTTTTTGGTAAATTTATGGCAAGTATAAATCATTAAAAATATATGCCAATCTGCGTCAATATTAAAACTTAATACAAAGTCAACTTTAAAATATTTATCAATTAAAATTCTAACAAGTATATTCCATGCAATATTTTATAAAAAATAATGCTTAACCCTTCGAGTTCGAGTGATCGTTTTATCCAGAATTCTTAATAAAGTACCTATGCCAGATAATTAGAGAATACAACTTAACATATTTATTTACGTAATTTCATTTAAATTATGTATATAATTTGTAAAAAAAATCAATTAAGATCGAACTTGCTGGCTTTTATAAATATCGAGTTTGGTGTCAATTCACTTAAAAAAAACAAATAAGGTACTGACAGGCTAAAAATATCGAAGTGTTTAATTCCACAAATTTTCATTATTTAGTTGATAGCTATTTCGGTTTAGTGCCATCAAGGCAACAATCTCCTTAATGACCAAAATAAACATCAATTCATCACCCTTACTTAAACCATTATAAAAAGCTTAAGTAATTACGCGTAATTAGGAAAATTTCAACGCATTTACTTTAACGATTAATTATTAATACCATGTCTATTTATCCTTCTCAAAAACATATTTATAACATTAAATATTTCAATTTTAATTAAAGATTATGATGTTGTAACAATAATAATCTCTTTTAAACTGTACATTTTATTTACCATGTCCGCTTCCAGTGTCGGGCATGTGGCCTCCTAATGAAGGTATCTCAACATAAGTTTTCTCGAAAACTGCATGTTACTCAGTTGCTCAACCTCTCTTTTTCAAACAGAGTAAGGATTTGTCAGCTCCGTGGTGCAGTGGCTACGATAACGGATATCTCGGGTTCATGTCGCAGTGCGGACAGTTTCATAAATTGATTTTTGTCAATCAATTTATGGATTTCCGTTCGTAGGTATGAATTTTTGTGATGTCTAAAATTCGCTCCCACCTATCCGATCCTAAAAACGGGGCATAGCGAGAGCAATTAGATAGCCATTAGTCCTGTCCTAACCCTATCCTTCTTTCTTTGTATATATATATATATATATATATCTAAGCTAAAATAAGTTTAACCATAGTTCTGACGATTTTGTTCAGCTGAAATAGCTATCAACTAACTAAAACGTTTTTTTAGAACTAAATACTTTCATATTTTATCATATTTTAATGGAGTTTTTACAAATAAACGAGAATTTAATCAATAAATACGATTAGTGCCTACAAATCTTTTCTAAATGTTATAATACTTCTTTCAAAATTTGTGTATATTAATTCGAAATTATTGTTGGCCTCGTGAATAAAGACAAAAAATTTTTCAATGCTCGATTTTGTGAACGAATCAGGCAGAAGAATTTTTCTTCGTCATTTCTTTAACATTTCAATTACTTTTCTTTGTCCATTTCAAAAAATAATAATGATCTTTAGAGATCTCATTTCAACGACATTTAACTGCAAAGACTCTTCAATTTTGACTTGCAGAATCACTTTAGAGCACGTCACGCGTAATTATGTTTATTATTTTTTTACTTCCTTTGAACATTGTATGATCAAATGGCAATATGGGGGTTAACACAATAGTTACACGGGCATTCAATCGATTTAGCAGGCGCCTTCGAAGCCTAAAGCTATAACTCATACAGCGTCAGACCGCCCAAGAATATTATTATTCGGCCCATCCTTAACCTGTTCAAACTTTTCATTAATTATATTTGTTTAAGACAATTTAACGCGGGAGCATGTGGGCCGCATTGGGTTAACGGACGCGATAAACATCATTCGTAATTATTATTGTTCAATCTAAAATTTTAAATATGCGAGTACTATAATTTACTTGTAAATGAAAATTTTGACTCCATGTAATAAAGACATACCTATAACGAAAAAAAACATTTTTTAGAATTGAGAAAATAAAATAGAGAATATGATTATTCTTTACATACAAATTCATATAATAAAACAATGCAGAGAGTTCGCTGCTGAAAATTTTCACCTGTCTAGGCAATGATCAGCCAAACATTCCTTGCAACTGGTGTCTCATATGACCAACACGAAGAACAAGTTGTAAGAAAAAATATGATTAGTTAGGTTATGGGCTCTCAAGTGAGAATTCGGTTTGAAATGTTTCATAAGGTGACCATAAATTGTTTTTAATTTTTTCTTTCAATTAAAAAAAAAAAAAAAATATCTGGCATTACAGCTGACAGCTAATGCGCCAAATATTTTGAAAACTTGAAAATCATACTAGATAAACTCTATAAGAATTTTTGTAAGTCAGCCAAGTCCAGGATTACAAATTTAAATTGAAAAAAATCTAAATTTATATTGACCTCGCTGAGACTTGAACCAGGACCTACCTGATCGCTAAGGCAAAGCTTTTACCAATAAACCACAGAGGCCGACAATTAAAAACGCGAGATATTAAGTTACATTACAATTTTTAGAAAAGATAACAATGGTAGAATGTGAAGAAATGTTTCATATAGGGTACATAAACAGTAATAGAAGATAAAAATAATAGAGCACGATAAAATTTTTCATGACGGGTCTGTAAATAATTGGTTAACGACGACTGGATGTAAGCCGAAATTCCAAAGAAGATTCCAAATGATATTATATATACAATGAATTAATATTAATTGAATCTAGTTTCTGTAAATCACGTCTAGTGGAAACACTACATGTTTTTAACAATATGATATTTTATGTAAAAGAAAATTTGCGGTACCTTTGTATAAATATGAAGAAACAGTTGGCGCAAACAAATTTTCCGATGAATAGTTATATCATTTTATTGAAGGAAAAACATGTTCAAAGAAAATCTTGTAATAGGATAAATTTATTGTTGGAAATACAGACATGAAAATCAGCGAGTAAAAGCTCATTCGCGAAACGTGCGCTATGATTCAATTAACCGTAAATAGTTTTTTGGTATTTTAAAAGACTGTCAACTATTAATCAAAATAATATGCTGATCACATCCTTTGGGAATGTCCAGACATGGACAACGAACGGGAAAAAATGCTCAAGACGATACGACTATCAGTCGGATCTGTCGGTCATGCCGACTTGGTTGCATCTCTGACAAATTACAAGGCATTTAAAGAGTTGACGGCGTCCTATGGAAAGCGATTGGAACTCAATTTTTTAAGACTTTAACCTCTTGTTTTTTTTTAGCACTTATTTAAAACGAAAAATCCTGCACACACACTAGAGTGCATACAACCAAGTCTTGAGGAATTTCTCCTCGGACATTCCCGGCAAGCATTTGAAACATGCATAACGTTGTTACGATGCGGAATACACCCTTTAAGAGTGTAAAGCCGAAGCGGGTGGTGGTGGGTACAACATTGAGTACCCTAGGACATTTTAAAAAAAATCAAAATATTAATTTTATCACATTGGCGAAGCTCGTAAAATAGCTTATTTTATTATTAAAATCATATCGAGCATTAAAGGAATGAAATATCTTCTTCTTCGATCATATTCGCTTCCTATGTGGAGCATATGGTAACTAAGTGGCGCCTCTATGATCGCTTTGCTTCCTCATATGACATGTCAGAGTCTCTCTGGTCCACCGAGTACATCCTATGGATGGTACTCTATACTCTTTCAGGACTCACCATAGAAAATCTTGTGAATTTAAATTAATTGTTAGTTGATGAATTTAATATAATTATTGTGTACTCATCATATTCCTTTAAATGTTACATTATTATTACTTTTTATTGTTGCTTATATTATAAATATTTATTGTGGACTTAATGTATCATTGAGGAGACATGATCTCCGGTGTGATACAAACAAGTTCATCGCATTAAAAAAAAAAAAAAGTCTTTCAGAACGCAGGAATCCCACTGGTTCTCCGGAGGCATCCGCAGCTCGTGACCCAGCCAGTTCCAACGTCTCTCCATGACCGCTGATGTAACAGGGCGCTGCCTGGTCCGTTTTCTAATCTGCAAGTTCCTCACCAAGTCAAACAACTTGAATGAAATAATAAAAGACAACTAAGTATTTGGTCAAAAACAAATTCCAAAAATGGTCAATAATAAATGGTCAGTTAATAGTTATATTTGGTCAGTAAATAATTACCAAATAATTAAAAAACTAACCGTTTTATATAAATTACTGACCGTTTATTTTATTAACTGACCAAGTGTATACAGACCATCGAATTAGTTATTGAATATTTTGATAAATTACTGATCAAAAATTTAAATAGTTACTGACCATGACACTGAATGAATATTTACGAATTATTTAAGCTCAATACATTTTGCTCAGATAATTTGATTTTAATTTGGCTTTATTTTTGATTTCGTATTAGTATTTATTAATCTGTAAGAGGTCCTTACCATTTTAATTGTAAACTTTTTAATTTAGTTTATAAATAATTTGTTTGATTACCTGTAAATTCTTGTCACAGTTTACGAACCAACTGTTTTACATACCTGTATTCGTTATCATCCAATTTTATATAAATAGCTCTGTTATGATTTTTTATTAGTTGATAACACTCGGGAGCGAAACTGGTACTGAACATAACCATGTGAAAGTAGTACAAACAAATTGTGTTTTATTTTTAAAATATAATATGTAACTAAGTGCCAGCTTAACTTACCTCTTAAGATATCGCTCACACTTTTTTGAAACCGCTATATTTCGGTTTCAATACCGCGTTTGTGCGTGGTTTATATGTTTATATATGCTATATGTGACACATAAATTGAATGTACAAAAGGATGTTTTGATGTAAGCCCCCTTTGATATCAGTAGAACGAAAAGAGACAATTTTAACAGAAACATGTTTTTCAATATTATTGCATATTATAATAGGTATCACAACATTTTCATCAAAGTCGTTAAATTTATTTTACATTCATAATAGGGCACTTGGTTTAAATGGAAACAAAATACTTAAAACTAATGAAACACTTTTTATTATAATCTATTGTTGTGAATGCTAAAGCTGTAGACTGTAGACTCTAGTACACTTGCGCCTCGTATAGTACGGCTTTATACAACACGGTTAATGAATTGTGACATATTTTTGTACAGCACACTTTATATAACACGGTTTCACTATTTTTTATAGAAAACGATCCTATAATTGAAAGACGTTTGAGATTGAAAAGTTAATTACAAAAGATCTTGGCGCCTTATCATGAAATACGTAAAGATTTATACGCTAAAAACAAACAATTTCTTATTACAGAATTTTAAAGCTCTCTTATTTTTAAATTTTTTTATTTAATTTTAAAATTTAAAAATACTCTAGAGTTCTCTGATATTGAAAAAGAGTGGAACATATAGAATTGCAACTGATAGCGATGATGAATGAATGATCTATTATATATTATTAAATTTGTTTTCAATAAATACGTAAATATATATTTTTTCGATTGTTTATTAAAAAATATAAACCCCCGGTCGTTAGTGACAAAATACATGGAAGTGTACAAAATCTCAATAATCCAAATTTGAATATGATCTAAGTAAAAGAGCATTAAAATACAAGCCTTTTTTAACACTGTTCGCAACTGATTGTTAAAAAATATATATTTAATACTTTGACAGCTAGAAAAACTCTGACGGTACATCCAGGGCTTCTAAAATTGTACGACCTTCCTTTAACCGCTAAAACGATGTACGACTTTAATAATAATAAAATAGAAGATGCGTAGGATAACTTCAATGGCCTTTTTTTCTCGACGTGGTTTTCATCCTTACAAAACCCCAGCTCTGAAATTGTTTTTTACAACCCAAATTTATCCGTTCCTTCAGAGAGATAATGTAAAACGTCGTAAATATAATTCAGCGAATGTGAAAATGTTTATGTATAATATTACGTTCCATGGCAGGATATGTGGTGACGTTGTCTCTCTGCTATGATATTGACTGCGACTAAATAAATGCAGGTAAAGCTGAAGTAACCAAATGGCTGCAGTTCTACAATTATAGAAAGAAACGAAAAACCATAATACTTTCATTTGTAGCACAACAGAGAGATATACGTATTGAAATTTGCTTGATGACCTCCGAGTCACAAGAGAAAATGAATAAAATATCAAACAAAATGAGAACTCATTTCATAATAAGCATACTTATTGGTAATAAAAGATATTACGAACAACAAAATATAGTTATCCTCAAAAAAAAATCGTGCTTATTCCACAATTGAAAAGTTGAAAAGGCTCACGATCACCAAAATCGCTATTGATAAAATTGTGATAATGTAAAAAAAAATTGATTTATTGGTATAAATATTAAATAATGCCTTCACACTAAACATTGACAGTTAACTACATAAAAGTGACTTTGTTTAAAATCGTTTTCAAATTTTTGTCACACAAGAAGAAGTGACCAAATGTAAAATGTTCTAGAGAAACCGTTTGAAAATTTGTAATGAAACTAAAAATTTTTCATATTTATGATTGTTTCTTGACATTTGTGAGTATAAAACTGTCATGTAAAACGTTCTAAAGTAGTCCTAAAGCTCATTTTAGTGAAAAATACACTTAGTCGCTTTCTATTGTATGACGACGATATATAAATAATTATTCAAATCCCATGATGTGTAAAAGGTAATAGTATATATAAAAGTAATGTTTGTACGATGTCAAATATTAATTTAATCAATTTTCGTGAAAAATGCACTTAGTCACTTTCTCTTGTGTGGTGATGAGATATGAAATCCAAGTAAAGTGACCATAATCACAAGAAGAGACTAGACATCATTGCTATTGAAATATTTAGAAGCAAATTTGGTTCACATCAACACAGCAATATAATATTGTTTGAAATTTAGGGGAGAATAATATTTTATTTCAAATACAGGATTTTTCGTCTATATATAACTTACATGTATGCAGTATTATATACCTATCTTACTTACGTACCTGATGCCTTGGCTTTTATATTTATAAGGATATTTGGCTTTTTGACTTCACCCCTTGTGAGAAGCTTTTATGAATTGAAACCTTTTCCCATATCCTCGCATATTAGCCACTTTGCTTCTCTCTTGACCAAGAGGGTGCTTATTTTCGAGCCGGTAAAGTCTAGGGGATGATATTTCGATCTGAAGATATTAAGTATTTTTATATATGTAACTTTATAAATGTCCATACACTCCATGCTTATACTGATTAACTGATTAAAATAATGGATTTTTCATCATACTGTCTTTTTTTATTCCAATTTAAATTAAGAATCATATAAATAGTTCTTTCGTTATTAATATCATATTTTTACTTTTTGCATACATAGGACGAATATTCCTGGCAAATCTATAAATATATAAAAATGAAGGTTTGTTTGTTTGTTTGTCCTGTATGCATTCCTTTACTATTTATTCGATAAAACTTTGTTGTGCGCACACCCTTGAAGGTTTCTGAAGAAAAAAAATTTAAATCTAAAAAAAAGAATCAAATACATACAACTAGTGACATCTCTGAACCAGACGGAAAAACAAAAAAAATATTGTATGAAAATTCCAAAAGCACTTCAATTAAAACACAAATCCTTTTTTTCTTTGAGTGGCATTGCAACACTTGCCGGGTACTCACTAGTATAAATATAAAAATGAATGAATGTTTATTTGTTTGTCGTCTATGCATTCCTTTACCATTCATCCGATTTCGATAAAACTTTGGTGAGCTGTTGTGCGCACACCCATGAAGGTCTCTGAATAAAACAAATTGAAATCTAAAAAAAAGAATCAAAAACGTACAACTAGTGACCCTTCGCACCAGACTATGATTGAATCATGAGTCGGCCATAAGGCAATAGTACCAACTCATAACATAAATAATTTATTTCACATGTGCTATGAATATCGTTGAAAATATGGAAACAATAACTTGTATTGCTTGAAAAGTATAAATGAATTCTATATTTTAAAAAATCGGGTTTTTTTCGGGTTAAGAAATATAAATCTGGGCTTCGGGTCGGGTTCGGGTAACAAGTGTGATATTAAGACTCGGGCTTGGGCCGGGCCGGCCCTGAAGATGACTTCCTGAAAGCTGAATTTCCTCACTGGAAAAATTTGATGTACGATTAACTTTATTACGTTGCGGAATACGCCCAGTATAAATGATGTGAAGCCGTAGCGGGTGGAAGTGGGTATAACATTGAGTACGATTTTTACGAACTTGAAGAAAAATACGACGTCATATGGTGATCTATTAAACCTTGACTTATCAAAACTATTTCTTTATCCGCATTCTCTTATACTTTCTGAGTATCAAGTACACGCAATCAAGTCTTGTGGAATTTCCTTTCAACAGTCCTGATAATTTTGTGGAATTCTTTAATAAGTGTAAGAAATTTTGTTTTACTTTTTTAAATACATACAATATTTGATAAGATTGCCTGTTGCTATAATTTTCACGTCGGCGTCCGTGGCGCAATTGGTAGCGTCGTTGGCTACGCTTACGGATGTCTCGGGTTCAAATCCCGGTACGGACGATTTTCATAAATTGATCTTTCAATCGATTTATGGATTTTTGTTCGTAGTCTGAGTGCTTGCGATGTCTAAAAAATTCCCTCCCACCCATCCGATCCTCACGGGGAGTAGCGAGAGCGATTAACTAACCACGACAGTACTGTCCTAGTCCTATACTTCTATCCCTACTCTCTTCAAAAAAAGAGAGTTTGAGCAACTGAGTAACAAGCAGTTCTCATACAAAAATTCTGTTGAGATACCTCCATTAGGATGCTATATGCTACACGTTGGGAGTGGACATGGATAATAAAAAAAAATATGCAAAACCTTCCCACCAATAATCGACGGTTAGAGCCATTCATGCCTTACGTTGATAGCAAGTGATTTTCGTGAAACCACAGAACCACACATTACGGATGGTGGTAGGACAACCAAGTAGTAATATATATATATATATTTTAAATTTTAAACAGACAAAACCATCGGAACGGATTAATTTGACGTTCGTAAAATTCAACTGATTTTTGGCATCTAATCTCAAGGCCTGAAATTAGTGCCGATTCGTTGATTTCTGATACCTCCAACAATTAATAAATGCGACTAAGATGTCGTCCGTCGAAATCGAAAGCGATCGACCGAAAGAGTGCATGTTCTTAGGCGTCTGAACGTCAGTATGATTTTTAAAACTCGAGTCAACGAGGTGAAAAAATTTCGAGAACAAAAACACGTATAAAATAAAGAAGTCTTAACGGATTCGCTATCAAGTATTGTAAAATTCAATCCAGATTAAGTATTGTCACTCCAAAATCAAAAGGGCATTTAAATTATTTTATGGAAATACGTTTTTTAAATTTTTTTACAGTTCGTGTGGCGGTTATTATGTGTCTCTTAGAATAGTAATGGTGTAACTCCAGTTTTGAAGTTTTGAGAAAATCAAAGCTTTGTAAAATGTTCTTAGGATCAAATAACAACCATTAATAACTGTTTGTCAATCAACTGAAGAACTTAAACGTTAGTGTAGTAGTAAAGTCTGTCCGGACACTTCACTCTTATTCTTATATTGGAAGTTCTTCACTATTATTCTGAAAAATATCGTTAAATAAGGGAATATAAAAACAAAAACAGTTTTTTAAAGAAAATAGAAGTATACATGGAGGTTCACCATTATTAAACTAATAGAATAACATCTTTTGAACGTGTTTGAGGTATAAACTCATTTTTCGTAATTTTGGACCTACACCATTGCTATTCTAATAGACACATTTCTTAGTATTTTATAATGAAAATGCCATCATAGGTGGCTTTCCGCTCAGTTATTGAAACGCATTATTTTATATTTTTATACAATCCTTAAATTTTGGATAATGAAAAGATTTAAATTCAAAATTACCCACAACTTTAAATTTATTTCACCTACCAAGGTTTGATACTTAAAAATCAAATTAAATTGGTAGAAAATTGTACTACACAGAGCGTGTCAGTGTATTAGTATGTATGGATTCCACGACCCAATAGCACTGTATGGAACCCGTGCTTGTCTCAGTATGGATCCCGTGATCCTAAATCCTAGAGCCGAACCTTAGAGCCGGAGTGCAAAGTTTTTCGTCGTGTACTCTAAATACTTCGGTTTCAGCTCATAATATTTAAGTTAAAATAAAAATATTCTCACATATTATGTACATGAATTGAAGATCGGTTTACAAATACACTAGCAGTTTTATTTTCAATTGTGACATATCTTTTGTTGGGCAAATTTCTTTTTGTCTATCATGTAGCAAAAAAAAATAAACTGTAGTGATAACTCCAATCTGCCAAAATGTTACAAGTACCCTTTAAACCCACATAAAACAGGAGACAGTGAACATAGAAAAATGAGAGAAAGTTTCCATTTACCAAGGATGGGAAAAATTGGCATCATTCACCAAATCGAATGAAAAAGAACGCAATATATTTCACATCAGTAAATTGTAATGATTTCTCGTTACAATTATTTCAAAGGTCAGCAATTAGTGGTCTCATATACTTATCGACACTCCCTTAATTAATATAATCCCATATCTGCAAACATGACATTTTACAGGAGAGCGTCTCAAAGATTCAAAAAGCAGTTACAAAGTAACGGCTGGATCTATCTTTTTCAAAATTCAAAGAGTGCTATTATTTTAAATCTAGTTTCTTATTGTTTATAATTTTTTTCTATAAAGCTTAAAGTTTTTGAAATATTATAAATACTACTTTGGATTTCGGGTTTTAGGTAAAGACTTTCATATTAATGGCTGGTTACATGTTATTACTTTACAGAAAAACAGTGAAATTAGCACTTTTCTCAATTTTTTTTGATGCCTACCCATAGAACTGAGTGCGTAGACAAAATGCATAAACCATACAATCACATATTATGTGACACTTACGTGAATATACATAAGGAGTGTTGCTATGTTAACACGTTAACAATAGAGTATTTTTCATTTTATCATAAATACCACCTTATTATGTATCACATTTAATGTTTTATCGCACTAATATTGCACGCGCCATTAGGATTTTTTTATTCTTTTTCATTTAAGTACATTTTAACAAAATAAACAGATAAAATACCACATTTAGTGGGAAATTTGGGACCTTTTTGAATAAGGTAAATAACCGAGATCTTAATATCGCAATTACCGTTGAATTATAGTAATATGCTTGGGCGTTTTGAAATGCGTGACACAGAAAATTAAAATGCTTGATAAAGCGGGGTCAAAATACCTGACAGTAAAAACAAAAAATATTGAACTAAATTTTTGTATTAATCTTTTGGTCATATCTGTTTTAAATTTGAACGATATAATTATAGTATAACAGATAAAACATACAATTAGATTTTCTCGTCTAGTGGTATGACCTTTATCCTAGCAATCAGATGAGTCTTAGCTTAATTCCTGACATGGTCAGTATCAAATTTAGATATTTTATATCCTAGACATAAGTGTTTGTCTTTTCTCCTTGAGTTGATTTCGAGTGAATTTGAGTTTATTAAAATATTTGATGCATTGGATATTATTAACAGTTATATTAAATATATTTAATTTCAATTACAGTCAATCTGGATAACTTTCTCGCATTTCTGAGGGTTTTTTTTTATTTTTATGGTTCGTCATTCCATTCATGTGTTGTATTGTTCTACATAAAAATGAACCAATGTATTAAAATGAAGTTTTACCAACATACTCAGATTTATTGTTATAATTGATATATAAATACAGATGAAATAAGGTGGACAGAATCTTCTGAAAAAGAAGGTAACTTTGGCCCACGATACAAATAATCACTGTAATTACTATAAATCCAGTGATTTTAAAGTCTTGGCAATTTTTTTTCGTGATTTCATATATTCTGTATATAATTGAAATGCGAAAAAATATACAGCATTTGGTTTACAGATTAGTAATATAAATTGAAAATATGGTCGTTCCAATATATTTAAAGAAAAGTTTTTAAATTTTGTTTTATCATTCCAAGCTGACAGCTTAGAAATTCAACAATGAAACAAAACGTGTTATACATTCATTCATATTTTTACCACCAAGGGATACTCAATACCTTTGCTTAACTAAAAAATATTCATACAGCGTTAGTATTATCATGGTATTATAGCAGCACCTTTTTCCATGTAGTGGGCCAATCTTAGACCGATAGGCAAACTTACTCAAATTGATGTTATCTAAAAGAAGTAACCAAGCACCACACGGTGTTTTTAAGACTCACTGTCTCCTTTTAATTGATTTGCTTCTTCACAAGTCATGCCAGGTTACTGAAAGATTTTTATGAAGGTGCAACCTTAGGAGGGTTATCAGTAGGATTCTAAGATAACAATAAATGTTACACATAGTATAGTATTACCAACATTACTTGGCTGTCGCCGAATTTGAAACTGTAATTTTCAGTCTAGAATAAACCTTTCCAATTGACGTTTTATGCAAATTAAACATCTAGTCTACTTTTAATAACCGTAGCTAAAATATCACTTTTATAATTTATTGAAATTTCAGTTCTGGTTGAGTATGGCAACATCCATAACGCGACGGTGGCACCCTCACTAGCGGCCAAGTAAAATTGGTACATCTATAGTTATTATTTTTTGATTGCTATATCACTTAATTTCATCTTTTAGTATACTATTTATTTTGAGCATTGCTTTATCTATGATAATAGTAGGACGCCCATCAAGATAATGGCATTGAAATTTAAATACTGTATGTTTGAGCTTCTCCAGATCTTCGATGAGCGGCACGTCGGGATTGTGCAGCTTCCAGAGTTCTTTGTGATCGTTGTTGTCTGTGTGCCTCGGCATCAGTATCACGCCGGAATTTTGCCATACTGACGTACTGATTGTTATTGTTATTTTTGTTTGTTTGCTCGGCATTTGCGTCACGTCAGAAATTTGTGTATTTTTGTGTGTGTGTGTACGTTGCATAACATTTTATTTTTATTTTCTTTACACCGCGGACGTTTAGGTCATAATAAAATTTCATCCCTACAGATGATATGTGAAAATAATAAAACCTCTAGCGTAACTTAAAAAACACTTTAGCGTAGCTTAAAAAACAAATTCTAATTACAGGAATTTATTCTAAATTGATTGTATGTTCAATTAATATCGATAAGCCATTTTCGTTTAAGAAAATATTGTTTGGCATGACACCATGTTATGATTGATAATAACAAATAACAACCCGACCAGTCATAAACGTTTCCAGGCTTATTATCGAGAGTTGTAAACAAACAATGAGAAAATAGGATTAATAATTTTGTCACTTAGAATAGTAATGGTGTAACTCCATTTTTTTTGAGAAAATCGCGGTTTTGTAAAATAATTTTTAGGGTCAAATAATAACCATTAATAACTGTTTGTCAATCAACTGAAGAACTTAAACGTTGGTGAAGTAGTGAAGTCTGTCTGGACACTTCACTCTTATTGTGATATTGGAAGTTTTTCACTATTATTCTGAAAAAATATTGTTAAATATGGGAATATAAAAACAAAAAACCGTTTTTTAAATAATTTAAGAGTATATATGGAAGTGCACCATTATGAAATTAGTAGAATAACATCTTTCAAACGTGTTTGAGTATAAACTCATTTTTCGTAATTTTGGAGTTACACCATTACTATTCTAAATGACACATACATATATAAGGTAATGCAAACAGAGCTAATCCTCATTTAAATTAGTCAAGTCTACTATAGAAAATTTATTCTGTATTTATTACTTTACGGACAACTATTATTTTTGTACTGTATGACTTTTGGGTCTCAAAACGGCACAATCTAGTCTCGTTAACAAGGCGCCTGTTAAAGATATCATTGTAAGATTGCTGACATTCCTCCTTGGTATGTTTGTCCAAAAATGTCTCTCCCAACTCTTCGTCATATCGAAGTATCCAGAAATGGTCGACACATCTCTCACTAGACGCCAGCACCGAATCAAGTAATAAAAATAATTTAATTGTCTTTTACTATGTAGAACTGTTTTTTTTTTTTTTTTAAACACAATTTGCTCTGTACCACTTCCACATTTCATCAGGATCGATTTCACTCATCGCTATTGTTATCAACCGTTTTTACCATATATGGAGCAATTATATCAAAAGAGATTTTTCTACGAGTAATTCTTGTCAGTCAGTTGCTTAACCTCTCTTGTTGGAAGAGAGTAGGGATAGAATGACATTGCAAAGACATAACTAGTGGCTGGCTAATCCCTCACGCTACCCCAAGAATTAATATAAATTGATTGTTAATACCAGGTAAATAAAACAATTGGCTCTAGAACAATGACAAGAATCTACAGATAATCATAGAAAATACACACAAATGAAATTAAATATTCTTCAATAAAAATGCTAAGGACCCCTTACGAACAAATAACTAATAATCTGTAATCAAAAATTAAATCCCATTAAAAATACATTAAATTGCCCATAGGGAACATTGATTATGTCATACCTTTGTGTCCCATTGGCTTCTTAAACAAAGTACATATATTTTAAAAAATAAAACACAATTCATTTGTACTACTTCCACATGTTTATAATGATCAAGACCGGTTTCTCTCATCACGAGCATTATCAACTGATAAAAATACAAACGTAACAGGCATATTTATATAAAATTGAGTGTTAAAAATAAGCTATAGAAAACAGATGGTTCATGAACTAAGACAAGAAATTACTGATTATCAAACAAATTATAAATAAATCAAATGAAATAGTATACAATTAAAATGTTATGGATCTCTTACAAATCAATAAATACTTATTTGAAATCACAAATATTGGTACATTAAAAGTCCATTAACTGAGCAAAAAGTTATAATGACATTATTGATGTATGAAGCAAATAGCCGATTGGGAATATTATAAGAAAAAATTAGTGAACCATTTAAGAACAATCAAATATTAAATATGTAATTAATATAAACAATAAACAGCCATCTTAAGAGGATAACGCAGAGCTTTTATGAGCATCCACCAAATTTTTATATCTGAAAAACAAAAATATAAGAGAGAATCAATTCTTACAAGTTTAAAATATAAAAATAACATTACAGGTATAATACAAATTAATGAATCGGATATAACAAAGGAGAAGATGGAAAGACGGTTTGCTGATACAATAAATTTGAATTGGGCAAAATTTTATATCTTTTATATAATTTGAATTGTGTTTTATTTTTTAAAATATAATGTCTTCCCACCAAGAATTGACAGTTAACCCCTTAAAAGTGAAAGTACATAGAATTTACCATTTTATTACATTTAATTAACACTGCTTACTGTATATAACATTGTACCCACCATCACTCGCTGCGCATTCAAACCATTCTTACACCTACACCTTGTATTCCGCCGTAGAAATATTGTTATTCATGTTTCGAATTTGGGTCAGAAATTATTTTAGAGGTAAATTTGTCAAGCGCAACACTGTGCAAAAAGTAAAGCGGAATAATGGATCTTTATCCTCCAATAAATGCATATCTACTTGTTCTCCACAGGACACCGCAAACTCTCTAAAAAACTTGTATTTTTCACTTAAAATTAAGTCGAAATGTCAGACGGGGCCAACAGATAAGACTTTGACACACCCTGGTTTTTTTTTTTGTTAATTTTAAGTTTTATTAGGGTCCATAACTGAGAGCGCCCAGCGTTAATGGCAATGATTCGTGGAAATCGACCCGATTCTTGTCGTGAAGGGCAATCGGCCAATCGCCGGTGGACACGTTCGCTGGACGAGTCCATTTTTGACGGAAAGGGGTGGCTCCGACGGTGCGGGGAGTCCGATTTTTGATTTTTGCGAGGAATCGATTGCCAGCCTTCGAGCCAAAGAGAGCCGCTGGCCATGGAGCCGGCACCGTTGATGTTGTGGATTGTTTGTGTTTGTTTCGAATTTGGACTTAATTTAAAATTGTTTGTCGTGTCACTTGCTTTATAACGTAAAGGTAAATTCATGTGTCAAGTAAATGTAAATGTAGACTCAATTTTATATGTTAGAATTATTTTTGTGTATTTTAAACCACTGCATCTTCGATTAAAATAAATAAGAGTTGAACCGGATTTGAAATGGTGTTTGTTTGAGATCCCAGACCTTCCAGGACGTCGATAACTGACCATTCGCCTCTCTTCGATTCGGGTCTTCTCAGACTGTTATTTGTCATTACAGTTTTTTTCACTTATTCATTAAAAAAATGCTGGATCACAAATTCAGTCGATTCGCTAGTACGCCTCTGGGCAACACGAGACTGCCGCCGCGCTGTTTGGATTCATTTTTTTTACAAGCCAGATCTCACAAGAAGAATTTTCGGGCACATTCTATTTTGTCTACAACGGTCGATTACATCAATCAATACAACCGGTTAATCGATAATGTAATCTGTGTTTTAACCGGTGTAAATACTCTTTATAATATTTAAACGATCCTCAAACTGCATTATTAATATAACCTAGGGAACTCAAGGCTATACTAATCACCACCCGCTACAGATACACATTAAACACTCTAAATTTTTTAGTCATAAATAATTACTAATTTGTGTTCAGATTGGCTGTCAACATCGTCGCTGCAACACATTTTGGTTGTGGCTATGGATTCCAATTCGAATAAAAGTTTTCAACTTTCTTTTTTTTAATGCGATGAACTTGTTTGTATCACACCGGAGATCGTGTCTCCTCAATGATACATTAAGTCCACAATAAATATTTATAATATAAGTAACAATAATAAATAATAATAATGTAACATTTAAAGGAATATAATGAGTACACAATAATTATATTAAAGTCGCCACTGCGCAACCAATTCGAATATTCAATATCCGAACGAGCAGAGTTGTTTGATGTGGTCCGTCTTCATACAGGCCCAATAGGCCACGTTGATTTGATCTCAACCAAAGCCAACTTCGAGGCATTCGATAAATTTGCAACATCATATGGGGAGCGAGATATTTTCGATTCCTCTTTAAACTAAACGTGGAGTAGATTAAACTCTAGCGCTACTGTGGATTCTCAGTATACGGATACACAAGATAAAACTAAGTGGCTGAGCAAGTCATACTTTTTTTTTTTTTTTCTATCTTTTCTTTTCTTAAGCACAATCGTGCGTGGTTAAAAGATCAGTCCCGTGCAGCACTGGATCGGAACAACAATATGATGAATAAATTCGTTTTTTTTCTTGATCGTTATTGCGTTATAGAAGGCGGACGTGAAACAACGGCTGCATACGCATAACGGGTGAAGGTGGAGCAACCAACTTATATCTCTAATTAGGAAATAATTTTAAATCAAAAAACACCATTTGTCAAAAATATCTACCAAGTAAAAGGGAAAAGAAAGTTGGGTACAGCATTTAATAACTAAAAATAAAAAAAACTAGATCTGATTTCCTTTTCATTTTTTATGTATATAGCAAATCAACTGTTTTTTAATATCTGTCGTAAAAAAGGTTAAAATCCAATTTTCTTAAATTAGTTTGTTATATTTACAAAAAGAAATATGTTCACCTTAAGCACACAATGTTATTTTCACTTAAGTCAGACACCCCATGGTTCTTTATATTATATACTACCCCTCCATGGAAGAAGGTAGCAAGTATCACCTGATCATTATAAAGTGGCCACTTTTTACTTTTAAGGGATGGTTAGCCGTTAACGCAACAGTGAAAAAGTCATTTCAAATATTGTCTAATATTTGTTAAGATTTAATGGTTGCTTTTGTTGTTTATTAAGGATATTTTAGAATCTGTGGTAGAATTGAATGTTTAATTAAAACCCCTGATTTTATATTTCCACTTGTATTAATTAAAACGTCAACCCTTAGGAAATATATAAGGTAATTAAGCTTTTTAAGGAAAATTAGGGACTGTTATTTTTTATGTGAAATGATATAATATTTAAATTTGGATTATTGAGATTTTGTACACTTCCATGTATTTTGTCACTAACGACCCGGGTTTCACTTTAGAAGTAGGGGGCAATAAATTCAATTCACATTAACGATAAAATTCAATTCACTTTAGAAGTAGGGGGCAAGAATATAAATTTCCTTGACCTTAATATTGATATTAAAAACTCCATTCATGAATTTAAAATTTACCGAAAACAGACGTTTTCAGAAGCCGCGATTCATTTTAAGTCAGACCATCCTTTCTCATATAAATTGGCTGCTTTCCATTCTCAGGTTCACAGATTAGTCACTATACCTCTAAATAAATTTAATTTTGAAAACGAACTAAACATTATTAAACAAATTGCCATTAATAATGGCTATGAGGCGTCTCTTATAGATAGTCTTGTATCAAAAAAACAACGTAAATTAGCAGAAAAGATGCTATATTTCGGGAACTTGTCTAAAGACATAGACCGCCCTAGAATCTGGCATAGAATAAGTTATTTAGGTTGCACAAGCTTTAAAATTAAAAAACAACTCGCTGATAGTGTTAGACCGGCGTTCTATTGCAAAAACTCTCTAGGCAAATTACTTATTAACAATTAAGATAGAGTAAACTTTAAGAACAAATCTGGTATTTATAAATTACAATGCAATGATTGCCAACATTTCTATGTGGGTAAAACCACACGTACATTAGATATAAGGGTATCAGAACATTTAGCTGCCTTTAGATTAAAAAAGAAACTTCGACATTCGCAAATCACTTGCTAATGGAGAACCATACGTTTAATGCGGATGATGGGGTTAAACTGTTGCATAAAAACATGGGGGATCATAAATTATTTTATCAGGAAATTTTAGAAATTAATAGAGGCCAGTTATACTCCTTACCAATCTTGAATGAGCAGCTGAACCTTCCTAATTCTCCGCTATTATATCCGATACGTTGAAACACCTAACAGATTTCACTAAATGTGGAATGATTGTATATAATTTACCCATTCGTCGAATTGCATCCCGTCAAAACCCACAATACTGTTGTAATTGTGAAATCACTGGTATTTCTAAGGGAAGTTGAAAGGCGGCAATTCGCCACTTTGGTAATATGGTGTTTACAAAATAAGGATTAGGACGATTTCCGAAATTTTAACTCAGGTATCGGTGTGGCTCTCAGACGTATAATGTATTGCCTCGTAAATGATATTTGTCGCATTTGTATCTTCTATATAAGCGTTAGACACTGTTTACTGTCTCTCAGTTCGAGTCCATTCGTGTGCTCGAATGCCTGAAGATGCCGAAAGGCGAAACCCGGGTCGTTAGTGACAAAATACATGGAAGTGTACAAAATCTCAATAATCCAAATTTAATATTGAAATTCCATCAAGCACCCTCAGTCGATGTCTTAAATGATATAATATTTGTTTAGGAGTTTGTCATTCTCACTTGAGAAAATATGAAAAGGAAATTATTAGTTTAGACATATTGTATATTTAAACAGCAACGGCACAATTCTATATACCCACCGCAACCCATTATATATAAGTGACAATTCCACGGTTACTTTAAAGTGATCAGCAAAAGAAATTAATTTGTACACAACTAAAAATTGTTTAATCAAGTGTGACACAATATCGATTGAATACTGAATAAAAGTTTTCGCAAATTCATCAACGGAACCCTCGAGAGAAAAAAATTCGACCAATTTGACCTGATGCAGTGTTGTGCGGAACAGTCATTACAACCACACGTTATTAATTGCGCTTTAAATTAATCTTGTAGACACACATATTGTCAATTAATTCATATTTTGAGTGACTCACTGAGATACAAACCTTTCACGTTAACTTCGAATAAAATACTCTATTATAAATTCATATATACCATACTGAAAGCAGACGTCGTTAAAAAATGACATTATTTTTGTTATAGATTATGGCAGAAAGTGAAAGACAAGAAGACAAAGCAGGACTAGACTTTCCATCTCTCATTTTTCAATCCAGTCACATCTTCATAGAGCTGATGTGGAAGCAAGATTACGTTGGAAATAGTAAAATAACATTCACGAATACCTTCGGATTAATATAAGAACTCAATATTTAAGCAGTAAGCCATATGATTCCATAATACGTAATCGATGGTATTTTAGCCAATTGATGTAACTCTCAAAAATGAAATTTTTCAGGAGAGAGTAAAAACTGTTTAACGAAAACATTATATAGTGAGTTGCGTTATGAATCTTTGAAATGCATTCCTGAAAATTCTCATGTTTTTATATACGGGGTTATAGGTAGGTAGTGTCGATATAACGATGTCGGCGTCCGTGGCGCAGTTGGTTTCGTCGCTGGCTACCGTTACGGATGTCTCGGGTTCAATTCCCGGTGCGGACGGATTTCATAGATTGATCTTTCAATCGATTTATGGATTTCTGTTCGTAGTCTGAGTCCTCCCTCCCACCAATCCCATCCTCACGAGGCGTAACGAGAGCGATTAGCTAACCACTAGTCCTGTCATAGCCCTATCCTTCTATCCCTACTCTCTTCGAAAAAGAAAAGAGAGGTTGAGCAACTGAGTGACAAGCAGTTCTCGTAGAAAAAAATCTGTCAAGATACCTCCATAATGAGACCATATGCTCCACATTGGGAGCGGACATGGAAAAAAAAAAGTGTCGATATAATAGTGGCTTACATCAAATAGCCGGGTCAGAATTTTTAAACCTAAAACCATTGTAAAATGATGTTTCCCTTACAAAATGTGGTCAATTTATTTTTCTAATTTACATCATTTGGCCGAAACCTGCTCTGTCGTCTTTAAAATGAGATCCAATCATTAACTCATTTTTGTATCTTTTGAGGGTTACACCAATTGGTCAAAACACCGTCGTATTATGTTTCCCTTGATAACGGATGCAAAATGATTAAAAATATACTTCCATATTTTTATATAAAAAACTTTACACTCTTCTTGATAATCAATATTATAAAAATATGACAACGGCTTAAAATTTTACTATAAATTTAAAATTTGTATTTTTTTAAATTACATTATAAATGATGCTTATTAGCCCAATCATTCAAAATGATTGGAAATATCAACAACCAATCAAAAACAAAGAAGCTATTAATTTATCCCATTCAAATACTTACCATAAACAATAAGAGTAAAATCTTTTAACCACACTCGTTATATTGCCATGTTTGTTTATATTTATTTAAACATAACAAAACCGGATTCCACAGTCCTTAAAGTATTCAAACAATCTTGAAATAAAAAAAAAAGTTTTTTTTATAAATATCCAAATAACAAGATAAAATCGCGCTTTTGAGACGGTGTCAAGAATCAAATGTCTTAACGAAATAAAACAAATAAAAAAATTTACATCGATAAAAAGTCTTGTTTTCGAATGATCCAGTTATTTTTTTTTCGTTATCTGTCATCTTGTAGCAAAACCCTCAATCTGTTTTGTGGCAAACTGGAAATCTATCCACGCATAGATTGTCAACCAGTAGCACTCGAATCGTTCCTTCATTATTATTTAACTAATTGTAGCTATTGAGCTAGAATAAAACAGATGTAATTATTTTACAGGATGGGTTGACAATAGGAATTTCAACTATTCGGATATCAAATAGTAAAGTTAAGTAATTTAACAAAAATAAAATAATATTAAAATTTGATTTGAATAATTAATAACACAACATGATATACACTAAAATAACATTTTAAAAGCAGAAAACGAACTCATTTATATTAAAAATTACATTTATTCAAATTCAAATAAATCACTGATATCTGATATAAAAACAAATTATAGTATCTTAAACGATGAAATACCTACATCTTATAGTAATTTACGAATAATCTTCCAATTTCTGTCAACAACTGACGATTTTGTTAAATATTTCATTAAAAATTATTACGAATAGTTACCCGAATATTCGAATATCGAATAATCAAAAAAGGGTCGAATGTTTATTCGAGTTAGAGTCCTTAGTTGAGAGGTAATCACTTAACACCTTTTGAAATAAAGTAAAATCAAAAGATGATAGAAAAGTGGAATATATACATACTTTTTAATGGCTTTCACGTTTTGTCTTCATTAAGCAATATTTGAGAAGTCGCCGAGCTATAATCAGTGACAATCTTTCGATCGTTTGATTGCGGGTCACATTCATAATGCTATTATTGCTAATATTTTTTTCCAGACAGTAAATCGAAAAATTCAAAGCAATAAAACAATTAATCACTCATTACAAATTGGGAAGCACATATTCCTAAATGTCTGTTATGCAATTTATTCCACCCATCCATAATAAACAGTTCTAGTAAAACATTTTTTTATTAAAATGATCTTTTAAAAGCTCATTTGCTCCTATACTTAGATAAAATATTTCTTTTAATCTTTCTTAACCTGTTCTCTGCCCATCCCGTTTATACACGGGATCAAAAGTTGGACCCCACGTACTCACTCTGTATATATAAACACCACCTACGAGATTCAACTTATCAATTAATATTCGAATACTATTTTATCATATTTTGATATAATCACTGCCTTATTAATTCTTTAAATATTTAGCGTTAAAGAATGCATCGTAGGGAAGTTTTTAATTCGTATGTATTCTCTTTTGATATTATTTAGTAGACGCAAAGATGTATAAATCAGCTCGCTGGCCGGAGGTTCACCAACATTCCTCTGGGTGAGTTGTAGTAAAAACAATAATACGGCATAGCCGTTTGAAGAGTTCCCAAAGTGTCATCAGATAATAATATGAGCGCTCAGTCATTAACAAGTGTCAACCCGGTTAGATTTAACATGCCCGACACCGCTGGAGGAAAAACTTGATGCTGCAAGCGATTCCAAGAATTTGGTGTTATTTCAATTATTATTTTTTATTATTCACTAGAACTGCAAACATACATATCTGTCGAAGTATGCGTTTGCTTCCGTGCTAAGAGGTTAAAATTCAAAGTTTTAAACCAGAAAATACACTTTTACAGATCGTTATTTACAGTTATTTTTTTATTATTTTCAATAGAAAGTTAAAAAAAAATGAATGGTGATAGAGTTATTTTGGACATCACAAATATCCGTACCTTCGAACATAAATCCATAAATTCATTGAAAAATCCATTTAAAAAACTGCCCATACTGAGATTCAAGCCCGTGAGCATCGCAACCAAAGCCAATGACGTTCATCACTCGACCACCGATCCGGCAGGACTACATCAAAAAAATAAAAGACAAACATAGTGAACATGAAAAAAAAAAGACGTGCATTTTCAAATACCTAAATTGGAAAACCATCTCTCTTAAATTTCCGTATATCGGATAAATATGTCATCTCTTCAATTCGCAATGATTGATATTTCGCTATTTTTCTCTACTCTGACTCAATTCATCATATTTGACTGAAGTGTCCGCGGAGTCGAATCCCAGAACCTATCCAGAACTGACACAATCGATTTATAGATGACACTTTTCCGCTTCCTTTCACTAATCTATCCGATCATAAAAACGAGGCGAAAAAAAAGACAGAGAGCAGTAAAATAACTAGTACTTTTCCAGGCCAATCTTTCTATCGCTACTCTATCTAAAAAGAGAGATTGAGTTACAGAATAATAACCTTTTTTCAAAAACAACTTCTGTTGAGAGAGACATAAGACGAAAACGTTTTCTATGGTGTATAAGGTTATATTTTGATAAAATAAATAGATGTTTATTCGTAAAATTAAAATAACTTAAATTACCTGGTATGTACAATAATTGTGTTCTTAACAGGACACTACAGATTGCATGTCGTAGAAGGTTAGCTTTACGACTGATAATGTCAAGAATCAAATCAAGAAAAGAATGCTCACCCAATCAAGTTGCGATCTTAATCTCAAAAAGAAGTGATTTTTGAAATGCCTCGCAGCAAATTGGAAAAAAATATCGTGGCATTTTCAATCTTTCGGACGTCATTATGACGTTATTGAGGCATTAAGGATGCATTTCAGATATTGGCGCTACTGCAACTTATCTTATTACAAAAACTGTTCTTTTACCCCATCACCTACGTGATTTTACCTTCTTAATTGTTCTTTTTGGTATCCCAAGCACTAATTAGTCATAATTAAAATTGATAATTTTTTTATTCCGCTTGCCTTGTTACTAAATGTGACACATTTTTCGCTTCTTTAAGAAATATCTTCAGATATACTATATCGCAATGCTTACTACACTATCTTGCCCTCCTCCAGCCACCACTGCTTTCCCATCCGTTAATTTTATACGGCAGTATCCAGTGGCGTAACGAACGTTAAACGTATCTACAGTTTTTTTCCCCTTAATCGGGAGTGTCTTTGGAGTAACTGCCCAAGACTTCATGGCGTGCTCTTAAATGTGCAGAAAATGAATCCCTCCAGATAAATGAAAAGCTTCTATGAATTGAATTCTAAATGACACTCCCATAGGATGTGTTCAGCTTACTATATTAAATGTTATAATCCCGTAAGAGACTTTTTACAAATTTTACAGAAGACTTAAAAAACTGAATATGTACGTTAATATGTATATTAGAGTTTTTTTCTTCTTTAAATGGATAGTATATTAGTACTTTTAAATCATTGAAAGTTTAAATACTTTTTACTATTGTAAACAAACGAGATACGGTTTACAAGGCCATTTTCGCCGAAATATCAGATACGGGTTTATAACATTAGGCCATCAATATGTAAAGCCAGTAGAATAACAAAGTTATCAACATGAATTTGATATTAAAAAGGAATTTCTCTAAAGTTACCGCTGAATCCATCGAAAAAAACTAATCACTCCTAACCAAGAACTCAATCTTTGTTATTTTTTGTGATAATAATACGTATATTATGGAGCGTGCCAATGTGGATCGTACAGAATCCTAACAGAGCCTATCTCAATAGAAGTTATTTTACGAGAACTGTTTTTTCTAACCATATCCGCTCGCTTCTTGGAACATATGGCCATCACGCGGTTCTTCCATGTCATCCTAGCGTTCTGTAGCTCTGCCGAGTACATCCTATGGATGGCAATCAGCGGCGTTACAGAGCGACAGAATCCATCCTGTTGGTAGAAGAGACAGGCAGAATTTAGGCTACCCTGAGGCATCCGAAGCACATGTCCAAGCAAGGTCCAGCGTCGCTTTTTTATTTTGAACGTAACAAGGGGCTGGTCCGTCCGCTCTCTTACGTCCGTGTTCGAGACAAAGTCAAACCACCGTACCCTTAGTATTCTCCGCAAACATCTGTTGGTGAGGTTCCATGACAAGCAGCACCGTCAGAATGCATGCGTTGAATGGTAGGCACTTACAAGTACAACTGTGAATCCCAAACATTAACCCAATGCGGAATGCCTGGGACGATAACTGTTTGATAGTTGCATAACCTCCCTTTTTTCGAAGAGAGGAAGAATAGAGAGATTAAGAAGGACTAGTTTTTAGAACCAAATGGGCGTGAGAGAATTTTAGACATCAGAAATTCAGTTTATGAAACTGTTCGCACTGGGAATCAGACCGTAAGCAAAGCCAGTGACTTTCGCTCAGTAGCGAAAGATTCGGCAAATCTCATATACTATATACCCTTTATAAAACAAAAATATGTTAGTTACAAGATACCAAAATCCAAACCCCAACTCTTGACATTGTCATCGCAGCAAAGTGATTTGCAAACAAACCATTGTTTGGCCGAGCATTGAATTCGTATCAAATCAGTAAATGGTTGGATTTGTAAGCGGGAGTTGTGAGGGGGGCTGGGGGCAGTCTCAGTTACTAATACCACTTACGGGGGATAATCCGGGTGCAAAATATTATTGTATTACCTACTAAACGAGTAAGTGCAGGGTGCACGATTGCACACTTTTAAAACATCTCGCAAAAATACGTTATATAATCTGTGGGGATAGAATACAGTGAAGCGATTTTATATGAGCCAAATAAACGAATAATTTATTATTTTACAATATGCGAATATATCGATACCTCAATTCCAAAGCGTAACAACTCAAAAGCATGGTTCTGAGATAATAAAGGAAACAAGATTTTGTGGGCGTTTAATCTTCTTTTTTTCCATGTCCGCTCCCAACGTGGAGCATATGGTCTCGTAATGGAGGTCTCCCAACATAATTTTTCTATGAGAACTGTTTGTTACTCAGTTGCTCAACCTCTCTTTTTTCATATAGAGTAGGGATAGAAAGATAGGGCTAAGACTGAACTAATTTTTTTAGACATCACAAACATTGAGAGATCAATTTTTGAAAACTGTCCCACGTACGTACGGATGTACGTACGTAAACTGTACGTTTATCTATTTTTTGTAGATTAGAATGAAATAATTTAAGACATCGACTGAGGGTTCTTGATGGAATTTCAATATCAAATTTGGATTATTGAGATTTTGTACACTTTCATGTATTTTGTCAGTTCGAGTCCATTCGTGTGCTCGAATGCCTGAAGATGCCGAAAGGCGAAACCATGGTTAGTGACAAAATACATGGAAGTGTACAAAATCTCAATAATCCAAATTTGATTATAATAAAATTGAATTTCTGAAAAACATATTAATATTTATAATATTAAAGACATAATTCAGTTATCTTGTAATTTTAATTACAAGAGTTTTTCCAGGATTTTCGTAGTTATTACAAATTGCATTTCAAGTAATAGTTACCACTGTCGTTCTGAAATAACGACAGATTACCACTTGTAACATATTAGAACTGGTAAATACCGATATTCAAAACTGCAAATATTAAACTTGTTAAAGGTTGGAACTTAAGTATTGATATTTGATGGATATTTGTCACTTATATTTATTTGGTTATTTGTGTTGGTACAGTATTTTTTATTGTTTTAAATTGAGAAACACTGTCCCACATTTTAGTTTCGTTTTACTAAATAAGTCCCTATTTTCTAAGATATAATATTTTTAACCAAACTTTACTTTTAGAGAACAAAAATAATCACAATTACTGATTAATAGTTAAATTATACAATGAGGACGATAAAAACAAAAACGCCACTTCTTGTGTATGTATACAACTTAACAGATCAATTGCAATATCCCTAGGAAACTGTGAAAAATGGTTTTTTAAAACCATATCCGCTCCCTATTCGGAGCATATTGCCATCACGCGGTTCCTCCAAGATTCTCTGTCCCCCGCCAGTCTACTCGCTTCCTACCAGGTCATCCGAGCGTCCCGCAGCTCCGCCGAATACATCCTATGGATGGTCATCAGCGGCCTTCCAGGACGACTGAATCCACCTGGTTGGTAGAAGAGACAGGCAGGATTCAGGCTCCCTCGGGGCATCCGTAACATGTGTCCAAGTCAGGTCCATAGACGCTTTTTTATTTTAGACGTAATAAGAGGCTGGTCCGTCCGCTCTCTTACCTCTGAGTTCCTGACAAAATCAAACCACTGCGCCCCTAGTATTCGCCGCAAGCATCTGTTTTCAAAGCACAGTATATGGTTACCCTGTGCCTTGGTGAGGTGCCATGACTCGCAACCGTAAAGCAGTACTGTCAGAATGCATGCGTTGAATAAGTGGCACTTGGTTCTGACCGAGTACAACTGTGAGTCCCAGACTTTCCGCATTGAATTAAAGGTTACTCCAGCTATCCTTAATCGGATTGCGAGTTCTTTACGCCGATTGCCATCCCCCAAGTACTTGAAGCCGTCGACTCTTTCGATATCTTTCCTCGCGCTTGTCAGAGGGTAGTCTGGGTCCAGACAGAAACTATTGCAAAGCACATTGGTTTTACTCGCATTGACTTTGAGGCCAATTCGATACAAGTTGCTCTGCAGCCTGTTCATTGTTTCCTGAATACCCTCGACAGATTTGTCAAATATGACAGCGTCGTCAGCATACTCTAGGTCGCATAGCCTCAGATTGGGGGCAACTGTCATACCTCGGTCAGGTGGAGTTGACTTGAATTTATAAATTGAGTTTACATACAAAATATTTGTAAAGACATTACCACAGTATCGGTTTTATTTGATTTCTCAAAATACGACTTTGATGGACAGAGACGTTTTTGCTTTTAACATCCTCATTATATAATATAATCCTATTACCAGTAAATTTAATTTAATATAAAATGTAATTCAAATTCGAAAGAAAAGTCTTACACTCATTCATAAATATTAAGTAACAACACATATTTTTTCAAGAATAAAAATAAAACAAATTTTTTTTTACCATTAACCGCAGTTTTAAAAAAAATCGTAATAATAATAATTTTCAAAAGTAATACGTCGCACCCTCGTGAGAGGGGTGTTTTGAAAAGCACTGCTTAAAGAGGGTGTTTACTTGGGTTGAGTATTTGTCTCTGTACTTATCTTCGTATTTATTTTTCATCTTTGTTTGTTTACGTGAACAAATTCGCAACATATCTTTACGAACTTTGTTGGAGGATTTCTAGAAATTGAAAAAAGTATTCCCTTAAAATTTTGAATGAGCATTCCAGTTTAAAATTATTAGTATATTGAACTGACGTTGATACTTGGTTGAAATAAATATCTTACATTAGCCCAGACAAATCTGTAGACGCTTTAGTGCTCGGAGTTTGAAACTGAAATTCGAAACCGCTTAAGACAAAATGCCCGAAGTTCCAGTTCGTACACATTGACTACGGACGTTGCAAAATCATGTTATGCATTTCAGTTTTAAGTGCCGCTCCCGCCCCGCCGTTGCGCGTTGACTCTAGCCGAACACTTATTATTATCACATATCACATGTAGGTATGAAATTTTTTCATGACCTAAGCGTCGCAGTTCGCGGTCTATAATATAAAATAAAATGTTATGCAATGGACACACAGTTCCGACGTACTAGCTACTTTAGACACTCAGTATTTTAACTTCAATACCGTCATCTATGATGGGTACGGTTATACTAGTTTATATTTAATACCTTTTAATACAACTTATTGCCCATTTTTTCATAACTGTTTGCTGCTAATGAAAGCTATCATTTATTAATGTAATTTATAATAATGAAGAGGTAATCAAAATCATATCGCTTTATTTTTTTTCCTTAATCCGTTTTTACTACAATATTTCCTACCTTGTCCGAAAATTTTACACTTTAATTCGTTGTTTTATTTTCCCAGTAAAAGTCAGTTTATTCTGTAATTATTTTTAGCAACGTTTCTTTTACTAAATGTATGCAATAATATTAGAGAATAACTGTGGATATACCTAAAAAAGAAATGTGCAATATATATCCTATCCATGTACAAGAAAGTATAAATATGTCCGTATTGGATATATCTTTCGACGTCACGACCCGTTCAAAATGATAATTGTCATGGGGATTTGCGCAACCGACCGAATTAAACGTTCTTAATTCAATTGGAAACCATTATTATATCCTTGAATGCATTGTGTGCAGTTACGAAAAGTGCAAGCTGTGTGCAGTTGCAGAAAATGCTTTCTGTCGGTGACAATGCAAGTATTTAGATCATTCCGGTGACATATTCCACATTATTGTGAGTAGCGAGTAGGGTGGCTATCGTTTCAAAAATTAATTCAGTAACTTACTACTCAAGGGTTCAAATACCAGAATCGAAATATTCATTAATTAATTTTTCAATCGGTTTGAGACTTCGAAGAGCTTTCAAGACCATTGGAAGCTATTAGAAACTAAACCAACATTCCTTGGATAGTTCTCATAAACATGTTAGTTTAATATTTTCAAGTATGATGTAATTCTCATTTTGGTCTGGCATATTGAAAGCAGAGTTTGTATCCAAGGGAGTAAACGTCATTGGCTTTCGTTATGTTACTGGTAAGAATGTATCGTTTTTTATTCGATGGGATGGATGTCTGTGATTTTTAATTTCCCTACAAACCATTCGATCCTAAAAAAGGACGTAGTGAGAGCAATTAGCTAACCACTTCTCTTGTCTTAGCCCCTTTCCTATATCTTTACTCTCTCCGAAAAAAAGAAGTTGAGAAACTAAATAACAAGCAGTTTTGGTAGAACAACTTCTGTTAAATTAAACCCTATTAAAATGTCATATACTCCACATTGAGAGCGGACAAGGCTATAAACAAAGTCATTTGGTGAATTATACTTTGTAATTTTTCACGAATTGATGACGTAATGAATACTCTCTAAAAAGTAAGCAATCGATATTTTTTTCAATTGGTCACCCTTAGACTTAAGATATCCTAAAAAACTGCACCGGTTTTTTTTTTGTCCGGACTCATCACTTTATATCTCATTCCGGACAAATTGAACAAATAAAGAAGTCTCGAATATCGATCCGCTCTGTTGGGCAACAGCCTTGTCATTCAATGGAGTGCGAAAGGCGAAATTATTTGTACACTTGCATATAGCCGGCTTGGATACGACTTAAGCGAGGCGGTTGCTACCCTATTGTATGGGAAGCACAATAACATACCAGTTAATGCAATTTGCGATTGTTATATCTGTTTCCTTGAGATTTACCGTGACTATTTTGGACCTATTGTTATACTAGGGTTAAGTAGGTATATACTGAAGATGTGGACTTAAATATTGCTGAATTTTAGAAGAGATGTCCGTAGTTTATTTTTCCGTTGTAAGGTCATGTACTGTTTGTCCATACATGAAGTATAATCATTATCATTGTTTTATCATTTTTATCAAAAATAGCCTCCTGTCGCCAATCTTTATTCAATTGTCTAAGATAATGATATATATTATATTATCCTGCAGTAATATACAGTCTATACCCGAGATTCGGATCTCTTAATTTATTACTTACGAAATAGAAAATGTAGAGTATGCTATTTTCTCAAGAATGGTAACAGAACAGAAGAGCTTAAAACACGGATGTGACAATTAATTATTCAGAACAGGGGAAAAATTAAACAAACAATATTTGTGAGGTATATTTATATAGTTTTTGGGGTTTTAAAATAATTAATGATACACAAAGGTTACATCGTCAGTCTAGTTCCAGAAGGCTTTAAGTAAAAAAAAACCCTGTTTTGATAAAATTTAAGTTTTTCTATTTACAAATCTTTACAATTAATTATTAAACTAAAACCTTTATGAGATTCGTTAATCATTTACAAACTCAATTTTGATTTTAGTAATTCTTTTTTATAGCTGTATTAATTATAGCTGTTTGCAATTAAAAAATGTGAATGAATTTGACTTAATTCATACTGATTTCTTAAAATTACGTAAAAAATACGTGGAATATTGCCAAGTTTGTTTTTTTTCAGAATATAGACCGATCTAAAATATATCGCACTGCTTTCATGACTTAAAACAGCTGATTTTCGTCTTATCACCTTCTGCCACTAGGACTACGAATATACTAGAGTAAATAAATTGTAAAAAGTGTTAAAAATAAACATTTTATAATTATTGCTGTACACGATTCAATACTCGCTGATTTTACGGATTATATAGGACAAGGGTTTCCGACTGTTTGATCCCAATTACGATTGTAAATTTAGAAAACATCACTAATTTGTTTATTCCTACTACCTTCTACTAAGTTTCATTTACAAAAAAAATGATAATACTCTTGTAAGAAAGAAGTCGATCGTCATTCTAATTAATATACAAAGCAGTTCCCAATATCAAAAAGGCTCTGTACTAGGGCTTCCAATCCGGCTTGAACCGAATCCTGTTTTATTTCACACGGTTAACCGCGTTTTTTAAAAACATTTAAAACAATCGTTTTTGCACTGTTTTAATAATTCGCGGTGTTCCAAAGGGAAAAATGTACATATTGTTGAATAATCAATCACATATATCACAAAGTTATCGAAATTATGGACAGAAATGATTTCATAAGATAAGAAATTACACGACATTATCAAAATACACGAAGATTCTTAAACTATTTGTGATATAAAGGCACATGTTACACGATAGTTATTATTGTAAATGTGAGAAATCATCCGTAGAAATCTTGACGAAATTGTTGACTAAACTATTATTTGTGATATTACAAAAGTAAGCAATTTTAAGATTTATTACCTACAATACGTTATGGTAGATATTTTATGAATATTTCCTTTTCCTTTTAAGTGATAATTTAAAAGACGTATTGTTTATATTTAACATTATACTAATATAAATTAAAAAACTACTTTTTTTTTAAATAATGAAATGAGGTATTTCGGTTTAAACCGGTTATCCGGTTTTTTTTGTCAAAAAAACACTGAAAACCGGTTAGTAATTATATCCGGTTAATTGGATGCCCTAGTTGTATACCTTTGATATAGGGGATAGAAGATGCAGGTTCGGTCTTATTATCCTCTAAATATAGCGTGCGAAGGATCGCGGCTTCTGTCCAAGCGACATGTGCTGGATAACAGAGGAAGTAATTTCCCAAACCCATCCTTTCAAATCCTGAACATTAAATATTAAGCAAAGTCTAAATGCACTTAAGCACGCAATATTTTGTTTGTTAGTGTAGTCATTGTCCATTCATCTCTTTATACAATATTACAAGCCTTTATGTATGTGTATATTTGAGTAATCAAGACTTTTTCATCGAGGTACATCTTTACTTCTATACTAGATAGCAGACAATACGTGTATCAATCTGTGTGTCTGGGTGTCTATCACATGAATTCTTCAGATTTCATAATATTTCTAGTAATTATTACCCCAGGTTCTCCTAGGATAAAAAGCGCTTACATTTAAGCGACAGCGTAATTTTGGTGCGAGCTAATATCACCGTGGACCGTACCCTCATGTAACACCCATAAAATAAATTCCATCAATTAATAATAATGCTAAACTTTGAAAGATAATAATATCACAGTTGACCTCGAAATGGAGCCAGAGTGAATGTGCAAATTTAATATCGTTACTTTTCACATTTGGGAGGAGTTTTTGTGACAAGCAGACAAGACAGATTGATAAATTTATTTTTTAATATACAGTATAGATTATTTGTCCAATTGGAATAGTTAGACAAGGCACTTGTGTAATTCTATCTATATTTCTGAAAACTCATAACCTAAAAATTTTTTTATTTTTTTTCCATGTCCGCTCCCAATGTGGAGCATATAGTCTCCTAATGGAGGTATCTAAACAGAATTTTTCTACGATAACTGCTTGTGACTCAGTTGCTCAACCTCCCTTTTTTCGAAGAGAGTATGGATAAAAGGATAGGGTTAGGACAGGGGTTAGTGGTTAGCTAATCGCTCTCGCTACGCCCCGTAAGAATGGGATGGGTGTGAGGGAGGACTCAGACTACGAACAGAAATCCATAAGTCGATTGAAAGATCAGTCTATGAAAACCGTCCGCACCGGGAATTGAACCCGAGACATACGTAACCGTAACCAGCGACGCTATTAGTTAATACTAGTACCTATCTTTTTTTTCCTTAGCTCAGAACTTAATTTTATTGTCTCCGGAACCTTAGGAATTAGGTTTGAGGTCTCGTAATATATTTAAGTTATATTGAAATCCTCGGTTATATTTCCATATTCAGGGTATACTAATTATCGCACTAAGTCGCACTATAATTGATGAGTTTTTGTTTGAAATTTCAAAATGTACCCTCTATATTCTCTTTATTGAAAAAATCTTTGATTAAAAATTAGAGAGTCTTTACATGTTTACGATTTTAAACTGCAGTTGCAACTTGTGCACTCCAAACTAACGATATAAAAGTAATATGATTAAAAATATCTACGCATTTAATTCATCAAAAATTTGCAATTTATAAATAAATATTTTTGGCGACACATTCGTTTTAAATATATCCCTCAAAGAGGCAATACACCTGTTATAACCAGTAACACAAGAAGAATTAAAAAATATTATATTTTTATTTAACCGATTGATATTTTGATAACAGCCAAAAATCAAACCAATTCTTTTGCGCAAGGGAAATTTAGGCGAATCTAATTAATAATTAGAATTCGTCATTATCGAACATTTGAACTTTTAAAAAAATGTACGTGTTTGTATCATTTTTTAACCATCTCCTCTCCCAATGTAGAGTATATGGACTCTAAATGCTTTTCTCGGCAGAAGCTTTTCCATGATGACTGATTGTTACTCAGTTGCATAACCTCTCTTTCGAAGGGAGTAGGGATAAAAGGATAGGGTATGGCAGGAATAGTGGTTACCTAGCTGCTCCGTTTTTTAGTTTACCAATTCATAAAACTGTGAGTACTGAGATTCGAGATACATCGCCAACGATGTTGACCATTCGGCTAAAAGTCCTGTATCATTTTATATTTATCACCATATATCATTTTTTCACATAAACAATAATGTAAGCAATATTTAATTCACATATTTATTACGTTTCAACAAAGTGATAAGATTTTACGCTAGCTGCTGCCACCACCACGCGTGCTTTATCAACTATTAGAAAAACAATCTCCGAAAACTGAATTCAGATCCAATAAATTACTGCTCGAGTCCAAGTTTCGTGTGAGCGGCGCGGTAAATTTGATGACGGAAGAGCGAGACGGCGCTATGCTACTCGGCGGTATGGGTGGTCGGCGAATGGCGCCCCGGAACCCCCTGCTTCGCCTTCGGAACCGCTGCGGTCCAAAATTGAAACATCAAAACAATAACTAATCATCTCTCACAACTAGATCCCAATTATGCTACGCCAGCCTTCGGTACAGGGTGTTCCAGGTGAATTTAAATTAACAACAATTAAAAAATATACTAATTTACTATTCCATCTTAGCGATCTCGATCCAGATGCAGGGCCAAATTCAGTTATAAGCTAACCAACACTGAAGCCTTAAACCTCAGGTACTAACAAAATAATGATTTATGATTTTATGTTTTTATGATATTTACCCTAATAGTTTATGATTTTTTTAAAAATAAAAAAAAAATGTTTCGTTCTACTTCCACAATCTTAGAGTGATCGGGACGACCGTTTTCACTCATCATGAGCATTATCGACTGAAAAAATATAAATCTTAACAAGGCTATTTATTTAAAATTGAGCGTTATTAAATACAAAATATATTATTAAAGCAATTTTTTCACAAAATATTGTAAGAATTTACATATAATACAAAATTTCATGTAAACGAAATTAAATAATCTACAATAAAAATGTTAAGGACCTCTTTCAAATCAATAACTAATAATCTGAAATCCAAAATTAAAGCACCTGACAATTCTGCGTGACCCACGGTTGTTAAGAAATCTGTTCGAACAGTTCTCAGACATTTTTTTCGGAGGGGCCTCACAATCGGATTAGCCTAGAGGCCCTAGAACTTTTTTTCATCTAAATCCTAGACTGATGTACATTAACATGTTGGAAGAGTGTGCCAAAGGATTCAGTGACATATGCGCACAAATACAGTAACGTCTTTGTACACTGCTATAACATTATGTTCAGATGCGCACATAAACAGTTGCGCACAAAATTATTTTTCATGCACATTATATAATATATTCACAACGAGAAAAGAAACCCATACAAACAATAACTTACGATTTAATGTTGTTTGGATTAATAAAAAATGCATTGAAAATACCTTATAACCCAGACAGCTCTGTAGACGTTTTATTATTATTACATATCACGTGTAGGTGTGTATCAAATATTCTCATCGCCTAAGCGTTCGAGGTGTATATATAAAATAAAATGTTATGCAATCCACACACAGTTCCGACGTACTCGCTGCTTTAGACATTCAGTATTTCTAGTTTATTAGTTTCAAATAAACTGTATATTTGTAGACATACTATATCTGCAATTTTTATGTGCGCATCTGTCTTATGCACTGTTAACCGTGGCTTGGAATTTATTTATGAAGTTTCGTAATCAACCCGAACATTGGGTACGTTTTCTTCTTTCAAACAATATTCGGTACCAAAAGCATCGAGTACCAGCGATTGAGAGTTTTGAAATAAAGGATTCCATATTTAAAATAAATATATCGGAAAATATTCATTTGTTTTTACATTGAAATACTTTCATAGTTATAAGATACTTCTTAGAATTTATCAGATATTAGTCAACAAAGTTCAACTAAAATGAATATCGCAATCTATTTAGGGCTAAGCACTTTTTCTATTATTTCTAATTTATACAGCCGTCGACCTATTTCGGAAAGATGAAAAAAAATTCCAATATGAACCCAATAAGAAATTATAGTATTGAAACACAGACTGTGTTTATACGCACCCTGTACTCTGTGCAGGGCTCCTCATTTTGGGCGGGCGATGATTGTGAGGTCAATGCATAAATTGTTCGGACCGCGACCCCCCGCGCATGCATCGACAGGGGTTCACAAGCCAATCGATACTTACCAGCTAAAGAAAAAGAAGCCGTCTGTTGTATTTCTTGTTTGAATATTTTTTTCTGACAAGTTGTCATTATAATAGGATTTTGTTTGGAGTTGTGGACATTCTCCATTCTATTCACCATTACCTCCATTTTCAACTTACTTATTAACAATACTTACTGCAGATTCTAAGATTTATTATAGCATTACCAACATTACTTGGCTGTCGCCGAATTTGAAACTGTAATTTTCAGTCTAGAATAAACCTTTCCAATTGACGTTTTATGCAAATTAAACATCTAGTCTACTTTTAATAACCGTAGCTAAAATATCACTTTTAGAATTTATTGAAATTTCAGTTTTGGTTGAATATGGCAACATTTCTAACGTGACGGTGGCACCCTCACTAGCGGCCAAGTTAAATTGGTACATCTTTAGTATCTGGACACCTTTACGCCGAACGTAATTATTTTGATTTTAGTCGATTAATTTCAACAGGGTAAAATATTTTGTTTTTATATAGCATATCATATTATGGCCTCCTTATGGAAGTATCTCAACGAAAGTTTTCTATGAGATATGCTTGTTACTCAGTTGCTCAACCTCCCTTTTATCGGAAGAGTAGAGATATAAGGATAGGGCTCAAGACAGTGGTTAACTAATCGCTCTCGGGGAACGGAGTTTTAGACATCACAAACATTCATGACTACGAACAGAAATCCATAAATCGATTGAAATTTCAATTTATGAAACTATCCGCATTGAGACTTGAACCCGAGACATCCGTAACCGTATCCAACTGTGCCATAGAGCTAACATTACCTATGCATACTTAAAGAAACAAATGTGTAAACACACATTTAGCTTTTGTGATTAAAAATTATGTGACCATTGACCTCAGTTCTGTATTACGAAATTGGTTTTGTTTAGTACCAACCTAATAAACATATTTGTCCCTTGAGACTTACTAATAGAACACTGTACAGACACTAGACAGGTGTACTTTCAAAGGGGATTTTCAGTTAATGAATGATAAATACATATTTTCACGCTGTTATTCCATTAAACAGGGATTAAGTAATGTAACCAACTAAAAGTAAAATAATAAATATTGTACCAAGCATAAAATAATAGAAGTTTACAAAAAAGTGCCAATTCTCCCAGTGGTTGGCCGCCAAAATCAAATGGTCGGCCTTTCGTTGCCCAGTGTTCGGCCATCACTATAAAACTTCATAAATATCACGAACGAATTTACTGAGAGTAGACAGAACAATGAAAAACATAATGATGCAAAACATGACAATATAAAGTATATTTTGTTAGCGATCCCCATACAACATGAATTTGTCAAAACTTGCGATGTAAAAATGTGCTTTTTTTTAATTTTTGTTTTTTTAAATGTATCCACTATTAAATTTGGATTATTGAGATTTTGTACACTTCCATGTATTTTGTCACTAACGACCCGGGTTTCGCCTTTCGGCATCTTCAGGCATTCGAGCACACGAATGGACTCGAACTGAGAGACAGTAAACAGTGTCTAACGTTTAAACGTTTAAACGTCTCAATAATCCAAATTTGATATTGAAATTCCATCAAGCACCCTCAGTCGATGTCTTAAATTGTATCCACTATTATTTAAGTTTTAAGCTCAAAAAGCCGACCACTGGCGACCGCTGACTTTAAGAACACTCACCCTAGATGTTTGTGATAATTGTGATGTCTATGATTCTTTTGCACCTATCCTAAAAATCTTAAAAATGGAGCGTAGCCAGAGTGATTAGCTAACTAATGCTTCTGGGCTAGCTCTACCCTTCTATCCCTTCTCTTTTTAAAAAAGAAAGGTTGAGCAACTGAGTAAAAAGCAGTTTTCGTAGAAAATGTTCTGTTGAGATGCCTCCATTAGGAATATATATGTTCTACTTCGGGAACAGACATGGAAAAAATGTATTTTATATTTACAAATAAAACAACATCATTCTTGTAAAAATGAATTAAAATAAAATTATGTGGCCATGTTTTCGATCGAAGATTTTCTACGCCTGCAACTGGGCGGTCCATAAATAAGTAATCTTACAGGAAGTGTTTAATGATCAGCCGCTCGAAATGTGCTTTCGTTTCTTAGCGGCTACGCCCCCGGGACGAATTCTCAATATTCATATTTCATTTTTTTTTATCTTTCGTTCATTTTTATTATTTCACATTATTATTGTGATTATTGTTTACGGCTGAACCACGCGTGGCGACTGCGCAATCATTTCAAAACAACGTGGGTATTTTTTTACAATTTTTAATGGCGACTACGTTGAGATATCTACAATATGGCATTTGTTTTTTTCGGTTATCCATAATGCAAAGTTAAAAATTGTTGAATAAAACCCAAGAATGACAGTGATGGTCGTATGCGAGACCTTCAGAACACTTCATAGGGCAAGAAGCACAACCTTTTTGAGTTTGGAAGCTACTTTTCATCTTAATTCTCATGTTTATTTCTAACAAGAATCGTATAAGAAATTATTTCGATGCTTTTTTAGTTCTTTAGCTTACTAGCGATATTGCTGAGAAATCTTGTCAAACAATACCACAAAAGGGTCCCTTCTTACTAAGTCTAGTAATCAAGGCTTTCAATTCCAAGACCCGGGATTCTGGTCAATTATTCTATCCTAGGATTGATATTCCGACAATAAATGCTAAAAAATAATTCGTGTATTAAATTAAAACTTCCTGATTAACTACAAAGTGTACTTCGGTTTGTTCATGAACATCGATTCTTATAATTATTATACATGTATTGTGGTCTCACTCCTTCTCATAATTCGTAACAGCCGTTCTTAAAAAAATTTAAATGGAGGACAATTTAGGACCGCGTCTTTAAAGAATGAGTGGAGGACAATATTTAAATCTCAAATTGAAGTACATGTCTTCTTTTTTAATACAATTTGGTAAAACTTACCATTATAATGCAATAAATTAAATTAAAATTATCATATATACATTCTAATTGAAGCAATAATGAACACAAATTACATTTTAAATGTCCATTTTAACAAATGAAACTACACTTAATGACCAATTGAGGAATTCTGTATCCCGAAACCCTGGGATCGTAAAAAGGGTTCGGGATTGGGTGTCCTAATAGTAAGCAGCTTCATTGACAGATTACCACGAATCAATTTGTCGATAAAACCTAAATTTTATATTGACCTTACCGTCACTTGAACTAAGACCCATTTGATCACTAAGATACAGCTCTTAACACAAGACTACAGAGACTGAAGTTTTGAAACCGATGCTAGGAATTAAGACATCCAATACGCCCTATGGAAACCACTCGGTTACGATGATCGGTAATTTTTAACTGCAATCTGTGAGAAAGGGATTTTTTTTCTGAATAACGAAAGAGATATTTAAAGTTAAATAAATTGAGACATAAAACATGATATCATAATGCACTTACTTACCTCGAAAAACAAACTAATATGGATCCAAAAATTGTTTCATTGTTTTTGCAATCTCTTTGATTACCTACATTATCTATTGGTTTACGAAATCAAAAACGGATAACATACCTACCTACCTATAATTAGAACCATAAAGCAAAATAACATCGCAATTATTTCGACCATAGACGGTTGTTGAAGTAATACCAATGAAACGGTATTAATAATTACCTATTATTATTGTTCTTTAAACATTTTATGGCAGCAATATGTAGTTATAAGTTTATTTTGTGAAATATGCTTACGTTGGAGACGTTCTTACGTCACCTTGGGTAAACAAGGTTCTATCTGCAAAAAACTAAAACCGTTCAGGAGAACCAATTTTTGATTTCACAAATTTGTAACCTTTTTTAATAAAATACACTTATGCATTCACATACGTGAATAAAAGAAACGACCACTTTTGAGACTGTGATTTCCTACACGCGGTATTTCTCATTATATATTCAGATTGAACTTTGATGCACTGTAACCTTAGTATGTTTTTCAGATAGAACATTTTTTCTAATTTGAATTTTGATGAATAGATAGAACCGGATTTGGAATGCGAAAAAAACTGAATTTAAAAGTGATGATGTAAAAAAAAGGCAGTTGTTTACCTGAGGCGACATTTTTTCTATTTTTTCGAGACATTTCTGCTGTGAAGATCAGGGATCGAAAAAATTACGAACTGAAACACTCAATAATTTTAATAAAAATGCATCTGTTTTCATCAATACCACCCATAATTATTTCTGCAATCATGGTCAAATATGATTTAAAATACGTTTTGATAATTTACGAACCAAATCAGATTTTTTTATTTTTTACTAGAAGGTGCGCTACTCTCGCGGTTCAAGTCGTAATATGGACTCTGGAAGCGCATTTGAGCTTTATTTCTACTAATTTGTGCGGTCGATGGGTTTAATCCTCGAATTCACCCTAATACATTGACTATTCTTTTGATTTACGGATTTGTATTTAAAGGCATAACATATATATATATATATATATAATTGATGTAACCCTTAAAAAATACTAAAATGAGATAATGATTGGATCTCATTTTAAAGACGACAGAGCAGGTCTCGGCCAAATGATGTAAATAAGAAAAATAAATTGATCACTTTTTGGAAGGGAAACATCATTTTACATTGGTTTTAGGTTCAAAATTTTGACCCCCCTCCCACTTCATGTAGACCAATTATATTGACAATGGCAACACATCATATTATGTTTTTGGTAAAAACAGTTTTTACTCTCTCTTAAACAATTTCAATTTTGAGGGTTACTTCAATAAGCCAAACCACCGTCGATATTAGCGGCTATTTCATAGATGGTATACAATTATGTTAATTTTTCATCGTCCAATAATTTTAATTCTATTTATTGAATTGGCATTTACTTACTTTTTTAAAGACCACTTTAATAAAGTTTCACAATTTTTTTATGTTTATGTTAATTGTTTCGTCGTCTTATACTTTTTAGATTTTTGTTCACGTACCGCAACCTTCTAACGTCTTTTTTCACAAACTAATAAATGACCAAACCAATAGCAAAGCGTCATGACTTCTTCAAGGCTGGTTTGTTCAACTAAGAGCTGATCAATTTTTATCCACCCTCTATAAAGTATAAAAAGGCAACAAATTAAATGGTCAGAATTTAAATCAATTTTTGGTCAGCATAAAAGGTTGGGTCAGGTTAAACTAGAAATACTAAAATATTTATTCTGCCCTATGTAATTTTGACCGATACATTATGACGATTTAATATAAATTCTGAAAAATGTAATTTAAATTCTGAACAATGTATTACAAATTATGACTGAAACTGAATTAAAATTCTGACCAGAAAAATGCGAATCATAAAAAAACGAAAAATAGAATTAAAAATAAATTATTTTATTATTTGTAATTGCATCGTTGCAATGCATTCACAAATAAATGTAATGATTTATAATAATTTAGTGTGCAGGTTATAAATACACATATATAGTAATTCTATTATATATTATTATCTCTAAAACTTCGACTTTCAACCAATACTATTTTTCCTCAATATCGAATGCGCCCGCGACTTCAATAAGTTTGAGAGCTCATGTCCAAAATCATTATGAGAAGCTCACTTAATTACGACATATAACTTAGATCTGTTTTTAATATCGAATATATTATATATTTATATTTTCCTATGACAACTTGAATATTCTAAATAACTCATCTCATAAATAATTATATTGTAACTGGAAAAAGGCAAAAGGACGTAACTCACACCAAAAAAATAATTGTGTATAACTAACTAACGCAAAACATGTCAATGCACTGTATTTATAAATATTTATATAATATATCGACTGTAGAAACATAAAAGAACGTATCCCTCAGATTTTCAAAACAGTTTTTTTTCGATAATCACAATGTATACAATTTAATACACGCTTTATGTGGGTTACGTCCTTTTGACTTTATTTAGTCGATATGTTAATACAACTGATATAAGATTAAGTTAGATGATAAAGTTTATATTTATTATTTATTATAACTTCTAATAACTTAATTTGTCAAACTATATCTTTGCATAAAGAGAACGGTATATACCCGCCTACAGGTGTACCAAAAAGTGTTTGCACACTATAAAACATAAATCAAATAATTTGAAATAAGGGCTATTAACCAATTCAAAATGTAGCTGTAGGTCGATTAAGCCCATATAAAATCATATTAATCCTTCAAGTTATCTAACGTGTTTTCCACACAGAAAGAATTCAACCGATAAAATCGTTCAGCATGATAATACCTAGTTGGACTTCATGCGGGATAGGGAATGAAGACTCAGTTTGTAATAATAATTACCCTAAGAACTATATAGTAACCAGTATCCAGATAATTTGAAATCCAGTTCGATAATTCCGTTTTAGTTTCAGAAGGATGGTAAATGGTAGGATAGTAGTGATAATCGGCTTCCGTGGTGCAGTTTTCATAAATTGATCTTTCAATCGATTTCTGTTCGTAGTCTGAGAGTAATGTCGAAAACTCCCTCCCACCCACTCGATCCTCACGGGGCGTAGCGAGGGCGATTAACTGACCACTAGTCCTGTCCTAGCCCTATTCTTTTTACCTTAATCTCTTCGAAAAACGAGAGGTTGAGTAACTGAGTATCAAGCGGTTCTCACAGAAGAATTCTGTGGAGATACCTTCATTAGAAGACCATATGATCCACGTTGGGAGCGGACATGGAAAAAAGAAAAGGAAAAAAAAAGTGATAAAATGATATTAAAGATAGAAAAAAAAATAAACGTTTCAGATATCTGCGAACAACGATAAGTCCTGTGGGGAACCAATAAATACGAATGGCAACACGCAACAGAGACAACGGCAGAATTTTTGTTAGAATCAATGTTTTTTCATGTAAGTATATTGCGAACATGTCTGTCGAATATCTGTCAATGTAGAAATATGCCACCAATGCCATCTATCAATTTGCATTATTTTTTAATTTCACTTATTTTTTGGCAAATAGTGTATTGTCAAAAAACTCTTACCGTTACAGTTATCAAAACATATCGCTGGAGTACAAAAATTTATATGTGAGTAAACGTTCGTGAGATTGAGATTGCAAAATCAACTGTCCATCTCGTTTTAAAATGCTGAACGTTGAACAAAATTATTTCAATTAGAGCTCATTATTTCAATTAAAGTTACTCAAACAACAGAGTGAAAATTTGAATTAAACGTTAACATTATTTTTGTGCCTCACTGCATATAAATATATATTGCTTTATGTAAATGTTTTATTATATGAATAAAAATCCAGTCGAGAAATTTTACGGCTGATTTTTATTTCACGAGGGGTATAATAACTTATTGAGAGCAAAAAAAAAAGATGAATAATAAATAAACTCCTCAATTAAATGAAAATTCGCTCATTTTTATGCAGCCTGGTATTCAAATCGACCATCTTGATATCCTAATTTAAAGAATGATGCAAACGAATTCATAAATTGAATGCGACGACAAAATGGACGCACCACAAAAGCGGGAGAGGATGGATAAATATTTACGAAAAAAAGGAAAAAGGATATTGAAAGCGTTTGATTATTTTCAAAAGTGTACCGCTTACCTCTTGAGACTCGCGAAAATTACTTCACCATTTGTTTTTCTCTCAATATGGAGGATCTCAACGTAAAGAATTTTAACAAGAGCTGGTTAATAAGTAAGCTACCCTACATCTTTCTTCAGAAAGGGAATGGGTTGATAGTTAAATCAAACGGAATATTTTGTGGCACGTAAATAATTATAGAACATTTTAATTACATTCAATTAATTTATTTTAATACTCTGTATACCATAGACTGCCAAACGCTCAAACGCTTTTTTTCTGAAAGATCTACAAATACAAAATCGGCTTTCTATACAAGATGCCTACTCGACTTTTTAGGGCACATCTCCTGCAAGCTTACCGACAATCTCGAGAAGCTTGTCGTCACAGAAAAGGTCGAAGGTAGAAGGGAACGTGGAAAAGTGCAGACTCGCTGGAGCGACCAAATGAAGGAAGCCACAGCGTTCTCCTTACCGATGGTCTTCAGAGCAGTGGAATACAGGAACGAGTGGCGAAGGATCATTAAAGGTAACGGAGTTGTTGCGGTAGGCGGAGGTCACAACCCTCACTCGTGATTAGTACGATTATGAAGAATAATTTGTTTGCTGTTTTAATCAATTAAATTTTCAATGTAGAGAAGATGGATTTGCAATGGAAGACTTCAACAAAACCTATTTCACAAGAACTGACTGTAAAACTCTCTTTGGAGATGCTAGGAATATAACGATATGGATACGATGAGCTTCCATCCATTACTACAACTAATAATGGTCCTGTAGCACGTCTAGGATTCGAATCCCTGAATGGACAGTTTTGAGCATTGTTATTGGAGTAGGTTTATGGATTTCTCCAAAAACATGGATGTCGATCAACCCTCTCTGATTCTTAAAACGGAAGGAAGCGAGAACGGTTTGTTTATGTAATTTAAGATGTCGACTGAGGGTGCTTGATGGAATTTCAATATCAAATTTATCAGTTTGAGTTCGTTTGTGTGCTGGAATGTTTGAAAACGCCGAAAGACGTACAACGAAATACAAGGAAATGTACAAAATCTCAACAATTCCAATTTGATTTGTTTATGACTTGTTATTTCCTTACTCCATCCTTCTGTCCTTTCTCACTCTTAAGTGAAAGATTAAGCAAATAACTTCCAACCAGTTTTCGTAAAATAATTTATGTGTGTGTGTATGTATATTCTTCTTATATTTCATCCATATGCCCAAAATTAATAGCGGGCATGGCTTACAAAATTGTATAGTTAAGTTAATGTTTTGGATTTTATTGAGTTAAACATAGATATGAAAGAAATGGCGCACGGTTATTCAATTAGCCATTATCCGTTCGAGTGTTTCCGGTAAAAACGTGCAGCGTATCCATTTCCGGCCATAGACAATGCGGCCCGCCTTCGCGGCTTCTTTATTCGAATGGCAGGCCACAAACAATAGCGGGGAATATTCGCAGCGAAAAAAAGGAAGAAGAAATCAAAGGGCCGAATGTCAGTTGACATGAAGTGACTCGAGTAGGCATTAAATAGGATTGAAGTGGGTCTTAATTCAATTTTAAAAGCGGTAATAATGTGGTAAATGGTAAATTTAATTATTGAAAGCTTTTTTTATATTGAGAGGTTGAAGATTTTACGGAGAGATTCCTTTAATTGAGGGACTTTTTAATCGTTCTTTTTATTTATGCATTTCAAAATCATAACTTTTACATATTAACTCAAACGAAAATTATCAAATCTAATTTTCCAAAAATATGCAAGTGCTGAATTTTTAATTATTTTTAAAAATTGAAGTGAAATTCATGAAACAAAAATAACCTTAAAACAGTTAACTTTAAGGTGAAGAATCAACAAACCATTTTCTTTGAATTTCTTACCAATGAGAGACGCTGGAACGGCTACATAAGTTAATAGTAATCTTGCGATGAAATATCCTATGTCGTTTCGAAGCCATTGCAAGTTTAATTCTTAAGGATTGTCTTCTTCTTCCATATTCGCTCCGTATATGGAGCATATGGCTATCACGCGGCGTCTCCATGAATCCTTGTCACCCGCCAATTGCTTTGCTTCCTCCCATGACATGCCAGAGTCCCTCAGCTAGTAGTACCCGATGGTCATCCAAGACGCCGGAATCCCACAGGTCGGAAAAAGAGGCAAGCAGGATTCATGCTTTCCGGAGGCATCCGCAGCACGTGACCCAGCCAGCTCCAACGTCTCTCTATAACCAACGATGTGACAGGTCGTTGCCTGGTCCGTTCCCTAATCTCCAAATTCCTCAAGAAGTCAAACCACTTCACCCGCAATATCCGACGCAAGCATTTATTCTAGAAGCTCAGTATACAGTTTTTTTGAGACTTTTTCAGGTGCCATGTTTCGCTGCCGTAAAGCACAGGTAGAATACAAGCGTTGAACAAACGGCATTTGGTTTTGATCGTATACAGCTGCGTGTCCAAGACGGTCTGCATTGAGTTAAATGCAGTTCCGGCTATTCCTAATCGGATAGTGAGCTCATTTTTTGTGTTACCATCTTCCGGAATCTGTACACCGGGGTATCTGAAGCTGTCAACCCTTCCGATGGTCTGTCCCGCGCTAGTCAGGGTCCTATCAGAGTCATTACAGGCATGGTTACACATCGCATTGGTCTTAAGGATTCACTTCTTAAGGATTGTAATCGAATAATAAAAAGCATATAATTCCTAAAGATCATACCACTGTGTCTTGCAAAACCACGAAAGTCTAAAAATTAAAATAGGTAATTAATTTAAAGCATATTTTCACATGGTTCTTTCTAGCATTTTTATATGGATTATAGAAGACCTGTGCAAAGATAACATTTTTACTACAGTTTATTCTAAAGAGTGTGCTCTTTTTTCTATCTATAGGCAATTGATATCTTTTAGGATAAAGTTTTTATATTGTTGTCTTATGTTTTATCATGTAATACAAACCTTAACGCATGAGAGCGAAAGGAAAAGTAACATCTTTAAGATTTCGATGACAAACAATCAATCTCATTCCATTCCTTTAAGGACTATGGTAACATTACCCATATGTGGTTTATAGTATAGTAATTTTATAATAATTAAGATACAAACCCTTGATTAATGTATGCATTATATTAATAAAAATGATCACTAGTTGAACGGAATCGATGTAGTGATAGATGGCGCTGAAAAGTGTTGTTTTGTGTCAAAGTATTACGTCACGTCAGCACGGAAGCTGAAGCAAAATTATTGATAAATAATAATTATTCACTTAACACTGTGAACTTACAAATCTTAATGCTTGTTATTAATTGATCATCAATATAAAAGAGGCTAATTGGTAAATGATATTTTATTTCTTAACGCACTTGAAAATGCAGTCAGCGAAAGCAAGCGGTGACTGATATATGACACGGATTCTGCATAAATTGCGATAAAGGCGAACGCTCTGAAAAAACAAGTCATGATGACTAAAGTAGGGTACAGACAGTCGATTACAGTATATATGAACAAAGACAGAAGTACAGGATAACTCTGTCATCACCCACCATACAGGGACTCTGTCGCCACCGGTTGAACTGGAAATATATCCTCTGAACTGCATAATCGTCAGGCATAAAACGATTGGAAATATATTCCTAAATATTATCGAAATATATAACGTGGAATATAATACACCATAGAAACTGCTAAAAATAAAACCAACACGATTCTCTCATAATCAAAAACAGTCAAACGATTCATCAAATCATATCACTTAGCTGATTTTGTTTTTACTATATTCACTTTTATTATTAATGTTGCTTTGTACTAAGAAAAAACTTTAATTACACATTTTTTATGATCGATAGATGTAGCTTCACAAAGAAAATAAAAAAAAAATGATATGAAATATAAATAACTACCAGTATTTCTACACGCCAATCTTGTAACCGGAAATCTCATAAAACTGGTTCAATTTAAATTCGTCTAGTGTTTCTATGGAAGCTTAAGCAAGATTGGAGTTGGAACATATCCGTCTGTGTTGTTTTAAAATAAAAGGTTGCGTTAAACCTTTTCCCATGCGTGGGAAAATATCTTCACAATTCTGGCAAGCAAGTCGACGAATAATTCAAGTCACTTATCCATCTATCGTCTGTTAAACGTCGCAATATACACTTAATATTCTCTTTTTAACGCATATAATATGAAAAAATAATGCCAAAAAAACCATACTATACCCTATAGTTGTTATTTGTAGGATAAATAAACATTATCGAATATAGAAAAATATTTAGTTAGATAAGAATTTCTCTCGTTAGATCGTGAAATAGTTAAACTGGGAAATATTTATCTTTTGCCATCTTCAGTGCTTATATACAACAGCTCATAAAATAATTTGAAAATCGATTTATAGATTTAAGGCTTGGATGCCCTCTTATCCATCCGATCCTTAAAACCGAGCGTACGAGAGCGATACGCTAACCACAACTAGTATCTTCCAATACCAATATTTTTATCATTACTCTGTCTGAAACAGAGAGACGGGGCACCTGACTAAAAAGCAGTTTTCATAGAACGATTTATGTTGAGATAATCTATATTATAAGTCCATTTCTCCATAGTCTACTATCTTTGGTTATGGATGCTACTGGTTTGAACCTCAGTTAAAATAATTTTTAGTTTCGGCCAAACCAAAAGTTTGAGCAGACCAAACCAACATCTGCGCGGCATAATTAAAGCTTTACTCAAAATTTAATAATATATTGTATTTAAATATTGTTAATATTTGTCGATTCCGTGGTACAGTGATCAACGTCGCTGTCTTCGGTTACGGATTTTTCGAGTTCAAATCCCATTTTGGACAGTTTCATAAATTGGTTTTTTAATCGATTTGTTTTGCCGGAAATTCCCTCGAACCCATCCGATACTAAAAAAGTGCCGTAGTTAGAACGATTAGCTTACCACTAGTTCTGTCCTAGCTATGTCGTTCAGTCTCTACACTCTTCGAAAAAGAGAGATAGAGCAACAGAGTAACACGCAGTTATCTTAGAAAAACTTCTGTTGATATACCATTACCCATGACCCACATTGGGAGATGTTACAAAAAGGATGTGAAAAAATCCAGAAAGTAGAAAATACAACACTCTTAACGTATGCGGATTCTATATCTCCTTACATCTGTCAAATATAATTTGATTCCAGTGACGTAACTGAAGCCAAGTAATAATGAATAAATGAAACTTTGAAATCGATAGTTGCACCAAGCTGTAATGAAATGTCACTAATTCTTCTACCCTATATTAGTCCACCTATATTGTTTTTGCTCCACGCATTAGAATACATTACACAAACCAAACCAGACCAACCCTAACATAAACTACTACAACTTAACTCACTTTGTTAAAATAATCCGTGACTAAGTGAAAACTATTAAAATCAAAGTTTGAGTGTACTAAGTGAATACTATCTAACACAAAATTCAATTATTTATAACCCAATAATAATTACCTTGTAAAAGTAATATGTAGTGCAAACGATTTATGTATAATTATTTATTTACAAACCTTTGATAGGTGACGGCACTAATAGAAGAAAAATTATTTGCGACACTTGTGTTCTATAACGCTTTCGTACTCAGCGTCTTGGTCAGGCTCTAGACATGTCCAATAAAGTTATTTTCCAATTTAAATACCACACAAATAAAAAAGGGAAGTGATTCTAAGTATTCGTTCTTTATGTTTCAATGCACTAGTGCCACAGCTTTACTACAACTGGCATGTGCATAACACATTTCGACCATACACAGTATGCCCAGATAGAGATCAACTTTCCCATAATCATTTGATAAGTGAATAATAATTAATTTCTGGCCAAGTCTCGGCTATAACAATCTCCAATCAACGACCTAATCAGATATGGCGATTGCCTAATTGGAAGAACTGAAAATGAAATCTTCGCGTGATGGGACTCATGTAGACATTCGAGAGGAGCGTACACACGTGTTAAAGTATGTTTGCAATATTGCTAAGACGCTACATTATTTTCATGCAGTTTAAATAGAGTAACCAATAATAGAAATTGTTTGATGAGGAATTGCCATGGATGAATGGTATCATCTTATTCTTCTGACCGAAAACTTTGGGTTGAATCCTCACCTGGACTTGGTCTGCTTTTCAAAAATCCTAGCATTGCTTACTTACTCTATTGAGTCGTTGTTAATATACAAAAAGTCATGGTGAATATTATTTTTTTTGATAAAATTTTATTAAACTTTATTTCTCAGTTCCCAACTATCCTGTAGGGGTCTACTTTATATAGTTTTTTCAAGTAAAATATGATTTTTCTGTATTAATTTAATTGACTAATTAGAACTTTCAAATTTTTCAATTGGATAAAAAAAAAGTTGTGTATTTAGTTGTACAAGATTTTTTTTTAAATAACTATCAAGAATGTAATTTAAAGTGCCACTTGTTTGGTAAATACTTCTCATACGGAGTGGATATGCCGAAAGAAACTTTTAAACGTTTAAATATCAATTTTACTTGAAAGTAGCTCAAGGCCAACTCCAGGAGAAAAGATATGACGAAGATTTTAAATTTTGAATTGAAAATATGTAAATTTGTTATTGATCTTGCCCGGAATTCAACCCGAAACCATCTGATCGTTAGATTAGAGGTTAGACCACTGTTAAACCACTTGAATCCCAAGCGGACACCGGTATCCAAGACTTTTCAAAAATCAACTACATGATATTTCAATAAGATTTTAATTAGATTATGGTGAAAAAACATAGCGACATAATACAAAATTTTAAAAATAACAAATTCTCGTATATATTACATAAAAAGAATAATATTCACAAGGCTGTCGCATTGATGGGACAAGGGCTGCCACATGAAAAACATTATTACCTTGATTTATGACCATCGTCTCCAATTCATTGTTTATATATGGATTCGGTATAAAAAATGATCGAAATTCAAATTTTTTTACATTCATTCCATGAACTCATCTGATTTTTTTTAAATTCTTACTTAATGCATTTGTAAGTTTGTTTCGAGACTTATCGCAATATAGACCGATTTTGTGATACATTTTGAAGATTTCTTTATATAAAAGACTATTTTATGGCAACTAGAACTTTATAAATTAATTTAGTACAAAAAAACTTATTTATTTGTGTAAAAATATATTAATTTTAGAAAACAAATGTGTTCAAAAAATTTTTTCGTGGCAACCCTAGCATTGTAATATCGTTTTTAGATATAAATAGTTTAGTTGATTTATGTTGAAGATGGAAATAATTTCATGAAAAAAATATATTATCATGTGTTGTGCCGACCCTGATTTGTTCTGGAAATCTTACAATTTTCAATTGAAAAAAACAATAAACCCCCCTCATTAATATGTACGTAAAAATTATTAAAAAAATATAAATAATGTACCAAAATTTTTTGGAGGACCTGAAAAATTCTCGGTACTCAACCGGTGAAAGTTCTTATCCTTATTGGTAGGGATACTAAAATTAATGGTTTTAAAAAAACAGATTTTCAATTTTTTTAAATCTGGAAACGTCACCCTATAATTATTGTCATTATATTCAAGTGCAATTCCAGCATATTAAATTTATGAGTTAAAAGTGTATTGAAATTAATTGCAGTGATAATTAAATAAATCTCATCCACTATTATTTCACCCACTCGACAATCTTTCATCGGTGGCATCATTACGAATAATTTTATTATTTCATATAATTGCCGGAGGTAGAGGGGTGGGTAAAATAATACCCGTGCGGGGTCCTTTAAAACGATCTTAAAATTGCGGTTTCAGATTCACCCCTATTGTCTGTAATTAATTTAATTATAATTTATTTAATTACGTAGCAATTATTGAATATCAAGTTATATGAGGGTAAATTGTTTTTTTTTCTTTTTCTGAATACAATTACCACAATAAATACTTATTTTTTTTATTTATGGTCAGATATAACGAAACGGTATTAATCAGATTTGTGTATTGTAAACAAGAAGCTAGAAATTGACTCTACCACTACATACAATTATACTGTACTATCTACAATTAAACTAGAAAAATGTGTAACTCCATTTTAATAGAATAATAGATTTTTTACCATGATCCCCGTCCAATGTGGAGCATGTGTACTCTTAATGGAGTTATAAGTTTTTTTATAAGAACTGCTTGCTACTCAATTGCTCAACATTAAAATTACTTGCACTCTTGTGGCTGTTGTTTATGTTACCCATGTTACCCATGTTACAAATATAATCTAAAAATTAATATGCTAATACTAAAATTAAATTTTTAACCGATATTGAAAAACCAAAAAAGATTAAATGATGTAATTCTAAAAAAGTGAATTATTGTCAAAATCAGGAGCGGTAAACCTTTCCCTGTAGAAAGGCTGGATTCATTTATTTTAAAATCAAATACGGCCGCATTACATAAAAATGTATATGCGTTATTTTGCAATTGAAAGGAAACATTTAAATTTATGTATGTATGTATTTGTTTATTTCAGTCAAAATGCCGCAAGTTAGTCAGAGTTATTTGTATCCGGACACTAATAACTCTAACTAATAATATTTTAAATGAAGAGAAACATTTAAATGTATTTATTTACTTATTTGTTTATTTCAATCATAAGGCCGAAAATTGTCTTGAAGCTGCAGGTTCGTCACATCTGGTCAAAATAATAGTATAATAGATTTTTTACCACGTTCGTTTCCAATGTGAAGCATGTGGACTCTTAATCGAGTTAGAAGATTTTCTATGAGAACTGCTTGTAACTCAGTTACTAAAACTTTCTTTTTCGAAGAGAGTAAGGATAGAATAAAAGAAATAGGACAGGTCTAGTGACCAGAAGTGTGGGAGGGAATTTTAAACATCGCATACATTAATACCATCGAAAATATACTTTCAACAAAAAACAAAATTGATATTTTCTATGGATTCGGTGGTAACTTTGTGGAAAGTTCATTTTTAATATAAAGTTGAATTTGATAATTTAGTTATCCCACTTGGTTTATTACTAACGTGACGCGTTTCACCTCTTTAAGAAGCATATTCAAGCTAACAATATCGCAAGGTTATTTATTTCTAAGGTAAACAATGATTCTAATTCTTACATTAAAATATAGGGTGGAGGTGGGTTTTATTTCATTCTACTGGACTTGAGGGAGGGGTTAGACATAAACCATTTACAAATCAATTACTGGTACTTGGAGGTGAAAAACCCAAGGGAAATAAATTTAATAATGGTAAGCCGCCTGTTCTGTTATTTACTAAAATGTTAGTGACTAATCCTTCATTACTGTTAATGGTTTTATTAATTTCTAAAAACTCTAAGCTATTCATTTTAATACCTTTTTTATTTACTTATGAAGTATTTCTACGTTATTATTTTTATTAAAATTGTTATTATTTTCAATTAAATCTGAAAAATTATTACTTTTGAGACATCTTATATGTTCTTTAACTCTAATATTAAAGCTTCTACCTGTCTGTCCTACATAGGAAGCTTGACAGTCTTCACAAAAGAGGTGGTATATTCCACACTGTGACAATGATTCTATTCGATCTTTATTGTTCAATAAGATTTTACCTAAATTGTTAACTGCTTTACCGCTAAATAGCACCGATTTAGTTAATAATATATTGAAACGAAAACAATCAGATAAATTAATGTTAGAGTATCTCTACAAAAACCAAACACATGATAGAACTTTTAGTTGGCGTACAATCATTAATTTTGGACAGACATCATTAAAAATGTCAAAGCTGTTACTGGATAACTTGCAGGCAGCTTTTTATACAGTTGTATATTTTAACCAATATTTTAATGTAAGAATTAGAATTAGAATCATACCTTAGAAATAAATAACCTTGCGATATGGTTAGCCTGAAGATGCTTCTTAAAGAAGCGAAACGCGTCACGTTAGTGATAAATCAAATAGAATAACTACGTTATCAAATTTAATTTTGTATTAACAAAACTGATTTTATTATTTTAAGCTTAAATTTTGAGAGTGTAATAAATCATCGGTTCGTTTGGTAGTTTTGTTTGTTTAAATCTCCCACTGTATGAGATTAGAGTTTTTGCCTCTGTGGCGAAAAATCAAACGGAAAACAACATTCGGAAATTTTTCGTATCGATTTCGGCAAATTAACTTAAGTCCAAGACCGGAGCACTGTTTGGGATTTGATTACTCAACAAGAGACATTTAATCAGTATTTGTCCATTTTTTCAAGTGTAATCAAGCCACTATTTATTACGTACAAAGTTACTTTGAATAAATATTTATCAACATTCTCAGTATTTGTGTTATCCATTGTTTCCCCCAAAGTAACATGTCATTAAAAAAACTTCTATTAATTTTATTGATTATTTTACCAAAACGGCATTCAATATCTCTAAGTCTGTTGCGTCTTTCTTTGTCGGCATTCACTTATACTTTCTGCATGTCAAGTACACGCAATCTAGTCTTTTAGATTTTTCTTTCAACAGTCCTGATAATTTTGTGGAATTCTTTAACATGTCATTAAAAAATTTTGTTTTACTTTTAAATATATACAATATTTGATCAAGATTGCCTGTTGCTATAATTTTCACGTCGGCGTCCGTGGTGCAATAAGTCTGTTAGCGTCGTTGGCTACGCTTACGGATGTCTCGGGGTCAATTCCCGTTGCGGAAAGTTACATAAATTGATCTTTTAATAGATTCATGGATCTCTGTTCGTAGTGTTTGTGATGTCTAAAAACTTCCTCCCACTCATCCGACCCTCAAAAACGTCGGCCTCTGTGGTTTAGTGGTAAGGTGGATCGTTCAATTTAGAGCAAGGTCAATATCAAATTTAGATTTTTTTCAATTTAAATATGTAATCTTGGACATGAATGACTTCTAAATGATTTCTCATCGAGTTTGTCTCGTATGCTTTTCTAATTTTCAAAATATTTTGCGCACTGGCTGTCAGCTTTGGATGCCAGATATATTTTTTTAATATTAAAAAAAACGGAGCGTAGCGAGAGCGATTAGCTAACCACTAGTCCTGTCCTAGCGCTATCCTTCTATCCCTACTCTCTTTGAAAAAAAAAGAGATCGAGCAGCTGAGTAACAAGGAGTTCATAGAAAACGTCGGTTGAGATACCTTCGGCCTTATGCTTCATGTTGGGAGCTGACATGCAAAAAAATCTATTCAGTTCATACTTAAATTCTAGGACACAATTAACATAATTATTCAATTTTCAAGAAAAGTGAAACAGCAGTAACAATTATTACTATATTTATAAAAATAAAACCTAATTTGTAGAAATATTCCACAATTTTATAACATGATAGGTTACCGGAAGGTGGAAGAAAACGCTTAGTTGAATGTAACATTCGCACACATCGACACTACGTTTAATTCTGTATCTGCAAACATGCGATTTTACAGGAGAGCATTTCAAAGATTCATAACGTGAATGCAAAGTAACGACTGAATGTATCTCCTTTAAAATTAGGACAGTGTTACTATTTAAAATCCAATTTTCCCTGTTTTTCGATGTGTACTCATATAAGAGTTCGTATATTCACGCAAGTGCCATATATGCGATACTTCGACGGTGTTTTGGCCAATTGATGTAACCCTCAAAATTGTATATTTTCATAAACTGTTTTTATCGAAAACGTTATATATGGTGAGTTGCGTTATGAATATTTGAAATTTACTCCTGTAAATTCTCATGTTTGCAGATACGAGATTATACGTAGGGAGTGTCGATATAATAGTGCGTTACATCAAGTGTCCGGGTCAGAATTTTTAAACCTAAAACCAATGTAAAATGATGTTTCCCTTCAAAAAAGTGATCAATTTATTTTGCTAATTTACATCATTTAGCCGAGACCTGCTCTGTCGTCTTTGAAATGAGATCCAATCAAAAACGCATTTTCTTATTTTTTTAGGGTTACATCAATTGACCAAAACACTTGTCACTAAGTAACTTTTTTGTCAACAATGTGTAGCATATGGTCTCGTAATGGAGGTATCTTAAAAGAATTTTTCTATGAGAACTGCTTGTTACTCAGTTGCCAACCCACTCTCTTTTTTCGAAGAGAGTAGGGATAGAAGGATAGGGATAATCGTTCTCGCTACGCCCCGTGAGGATCGGATGGGTGGGAGGGGGTTTTAGACATCACAAACACTCAGATTACGAACAGAAATCCATAAATCGCTTGAAAGATCAATTTATGAAAACCGTCCGCACCGGGAATCGAACCCGAGACATCCGTAGCCATAGCCGACGACGCCGCTAACTGCGCCACGGACGCCGACTAAGTAACTAGTCAGCTTAAAAGATAGATTTCTTGAATGTTTATGTCTCATTCATTGCTTATATACTTATAACACAGCTAAAACATACTTAAATATATTTCAAATATTTTACGCTCACATCGAAAATTATCACACATGGACTTATTTATACTCATAAGTACTCTATTGATAAATTGAAATCGTAATAAAGTAAATTTGAATGATGGAAGCACCTGCATCAAAGAGCGAATATCCACAATATTGTCCCGACCGGACAAAGAGATCGGAGTGACTTGAGTTCCAAATCGAGAAGTGGAAACGGTTGTTTGAACCACGGACTTCTATTATTGAATCCATTTGGAGTGGTCATCAGTTAACCTAACTATGTACACTCAGTTCGGACTCAATTCCGCTCTATCGATATACACATCTATCTTTTTACATGATGTGTCTTATCTATATTTGTACAGTTGACATCTTGTTATTTCGGAAACATTGTATAAATCAATGGTTAAGAGATTAAAGCACATATGTAATTTGTCGAGAAAACGAGTTTTGACTAACGTCAATTGAAGGCTTACATAATGTGACCAAAAAATCAACAGCTCTAATGAATTCGATTTGTTTATATAATATATAAAGAGTATTATTAATTTACTTAAATAGATATCTTCTTATTTAGGTACAATTAAATGACTAAAAGATTAAACCGCAGATGTAATATGTCCAAAAAACGAGTCCCTGGTCAACGTCAATTGAAATTTTACAAAATTTGACAAAAAAACAATTTTTCGTCTTCGATTTACTTATAATATAATTATCATATCGATATCAACTCAAAAATCATATTCTGATAGGTTTAATAAAATTCTAGAATTATCTAAAAAATATATTTATAATAGTACAAACTTATTTTTCTAAATACATTAATAATAACAGTTTTCAGAGGTTTACACAGCATTTTAGTAGTTGTTCCAGTTTGGATCTAAAGTAATAAAAAACACTGTCATTTTAAAATCACTACTTGTTTTTTGACACACTTTGGAACTATCTTATTCATTTTAGGACAGTAAACATCTTGTAAATATGTCATTAAACAACACACGAGTTATTGATTATCGTCAATTGACAGTTTTTCTGAATGACAAAATATACTAAAACAATATAGTTTTAATGTCTTCGATTTCCTTATTTTGCAAATTACAACAGCAAAGATGTTTTCAACCACGTCTTTTCTAAATGCGAATCATATTGACTCCTAATAAAGCATCTCACTAGACGTTTTTTTCACGAGAACCGTCTGTAATTCAATCTTCAACTTTTCTTTAAAAAAAGCCTGTACAGACAAAACTGAAATACATTCTATTTTTTTGTTACTATGTCAGCTCCCAATTCGGATCGTATGGACTCCTAATGCATCTCAATATAAGTTTTTATATAAGAACTGTTTGTTCCTCAGTTGTTCAACCTCTCTTTTTCGAAGGGAGTAGGGATAGAAGAATATGACAGGACTAGTCAAATTCTAAACATCCATGCTTACAAACAGAAATCCACAAAAATCGATTGTATTAATGAAACTGTCCGTACCAGGATTTGATCCGAAGACATGCGTAACCGAAGCCAACGAGTTTGACCACTGCACCATGGACAACTCGGATTCTTAAGATAATATAAATCATAATGGACATATTATAGGTATGTAATTTAGACCAGTGTTTCCCAACCAACAGCCTTCATGAAATTGTCAACATCTACAAATAATTGTATTTAAAAATATTTAATACACAATAATTATTAATTTTGTTAAGCCCATGTAGTTGCAAACAACGTTTGTGCTCGTGTACGATAAATGGTATTTTTTATACACAATCTTTTGTTATTCAAGATCGAAAAAAATGTTTTGTTTCTGTGCTTTGAGTGCTTTGATCAGTAAGTTATTGAAAGTTTGTCATTTAGAAATCATTGACACTCTTATGAAATTCAAAATTATAGGTATATGTCAACACATACAAATCCTTGAATATGTTTTTACTTCAATGCTCTTCTCTCACCAATTGTTTTCATATCTTATATTCCATTCCATTCACGGCAGTATAGTCCAGATCAGTCCACTGAATTATTGTCCTCAAACCAACTTCATATTATCTAATCTAGGAATGCCATCCCGCTACCCTCTCACTAACTAAGCACCCTCAAACCGCTTGTCGACATTCAACTTTCCCAGCAGTTTGCTACTGACAAACAACAAGGGAAAATGGCAAAACATCCCTAATGCCATGCCATGGATGAAATCGTGCGGACCGCTTAGGCCAAGAGTGACTGGACATCCCTCTGGCATTAGACGCTTGACAAAGGGGTGGTTCATACTCGACGAAAGGCTGGAAAAATAGCAACTGTGTATTACTTTTCAAATGGCTTGGAATTAAATACCTTTTTGTTTTGATCATATTCACTTTCATAAAAATAGCTTTCATTTATAACAAATACATTCTACAAAAAACAAATTATCTCACTAAAAATAGTGTGATCCCACATAATAAAATATATTTTAACATTGAAGAAGTATGTTACACTTACGGAAAAATATTTTCACATACCTAAAATAGTTTTCACTCAATATAAATACTCACACTTTGAAATTGATAGTTGCACAAAGCTGTAATGAAATGTCACTTATTCTTTTACAGTATATTAGGCCGTCTATATTATCTTTGCTCCACGCATTAAACTACATTACACAAACCAAACCAGACCAACCGTAACATAGCCTACTACAACTTGACTCACTTTGTTTAAAGAAAGTGAAAACTTTTAAAATCAAAGTTTGAGTGTACTAAGTTAATACTGTCTAATCCAAAGTGCAAACTATCGAAATAAATGCTCAAGTGTACCAAGTGAATACTATCTAACACAAAGTGCAATTATTTATTACCCGTAATAAATTAGTCCGCTTCTTCATTTTTCTAGTCTATAATATTTATAATTATATTATATTTTAACTCCATGCCCGCTTCTTATATGAATTATTACACATACGGCCAGATAATGGCGTATCTCTACAGAAGCTATTTGACGAGAATCAATTGGTACAAAGTCGCTCAACTTCTCTTCCTTGATAAGGTATTGCATGTGAGATGTAAGGATAGAAGGATGTAACTGGCAAAGAGGCTGCTTGATGGAATTTCAATATCAAATTTGTATTGTTGAAAGTTTGTACATTTCCATGTATTTGGTTTAAAACGAATCGGGTTTCATCTTTCGCAATCTTAAAGCATTCGAGTGTAAGAATGAACTCGAACTGACAGCTAATAAATAGTTTGCATCGTCTATATATAAGATGAATTACGTAAAATATTACCACTACATTGATATTTTAATACTGATTTGATTATAATGACTTTTAACATTAATTGGGAAAATAATCACATTAACAATTTATTACAAACATGTAGGACTTAGTAATAATAATTCATCTTGACGAAATACATGGAAATGTAGAAAATTTCAACAATTCAATTTTTTTTTATTCCGATATACTTTTATGTATCATTCCGAAGTACATATTTACTCAATGATAAATACGTATATTTAACAATGACAACAACAGCTTGCAAAGGACTTGTAATATATATGCTAATTGATCCCTTTACAACTTATTTTTAAGATAGGATAAGAAGTGAATGGGAAGGAGGGCAAACTTCACAAATATCCTCCATAACAATCATAGTTTGGAAATGGATTCCGGCACTCGAACCAGTGACCCTACAATAGAGTATTAAGAGCCACCTATGAGCGTTGACCACTATAAAAAATACAGTTCAGATATTTTTCGTCATTTTGAAGCATGAATCATATTTATAAAGAGAATACCGAGATGCCAAACAATCGATGGCTCGTGTCTGAAATTATAACTACAAGTCAAATAACAAAAATACCAAAGGTTTCTAAGAAAATTTATCTTCATTGTTCGCATTATTGTTAATGAATGTTTGTTTAAAATTGTAAACTATAGTCATAGTATAATTCGATAAATCTGCTTCTCTCTACTCTCTAAAGCGTAATACATTATATTGACGGTGTTTTGGTCAACTGACGTAACCCTCAAAAAATATGAAAATGATTTAATAATTGCGATTTCATTTTAAAGACGAAAGAGCAGGTTTTGGCCAAATGATTTAAAAGATCATTGGTTTACATTCTTATCCCCCACTTGATGTAAGCTACGATTATATCGACATTCCCTACGTATAATCCCGTATCTGCAAACGTGAGAATTTACAGGAGTGCATTTCAAATATTCATAACGTAACTCACCATATAATTGTTTCGATAAAAACCGTTTTTACTCTTTCCTGAACAATTAAAATTTTGACGGTTATATCAATTGTTCAAAACATCGTCGATATTATATCGTCGTTGTTCTGGAAGGCACCAACTGAAAAACACTAGTTTTGAGTAATTCGACTTTGAATTTCAAATGTTTTAAATGCTATACCTTTTTTATCTTGGTTGTTTGTACAAAATTGTTTTTAGATAACGTGTAGTTTATAAAAATATATGTTTTACAAACTAACTTAATATGTCATTTTTTCGATTTAGTGTTTTCTTCCAGAGCATCGACGGTATAATAATAATTGCGATTGTTTTTGCTCTTGATTCTTTAAAATTATGAACCGTATTGCTTTTTTTGACAATCACTTTTTAATGATTCAAATAATACAACATCCTTTAGCTGTAGCTTAATAGTATAACACTAATAACAGCGATCAGAAGTAGCGGGTTTGACTCTTGGAAATACTAAAAATAAAATTTTACCAACTCCACTCCCAACGTGAGACATATGGACTCTTAATGGAGCTAATTTCAACTGAAAATGACTTGCGAGAGCGGCCTATTATTCAGTCACCAAATCTTTCTTTTCTGGGATAATAGAGATACAAGGATGGAACTAAGACAGGATTAATAGTTAATTTTAAAATAATTTAAACATCTAATGTTATAATAAATATCAATTAATTTTTTTACCATGTCTGCTCCCAATTTGGAGCATATCGGACTTCTAGTAGAGTTATCTCAACGGAAATCTTTCTACGAGAACTTCTTGTTACACTTTAATTTAAGACATCGACTGAGGGTGCTTGATGGAATTTCGATCAGTTCGAGTCCATTCGTGTGCTCGAATGCCTGAAGATGCCGAAAGGCGAAACCCGGGTCGTTAGTGACAAAATACATGGAAGTGTACAAAATCTCAATAATCCAAATTTGTTCTTATTACACTATTGCTCAGCCTTTTTTAAAGAGAGTTTGGATAAAAGGATAAGGCTAGTGCAGGACTAGTGGTAGGCAAATTGTTATACCTACCTCCTTTTTTACTATCGGATGGGTGGGAGGGAGTTCTAGACATTACAAACATCCACGACCTAGAACAGAAATCCATAAATCGATTGAAAAATCAATTTATGAAACTGTTTTTTGTTTGCATAAAGTTATAACTATGCCGCGCAGATGTTGGTTTGGTTCGCTCAAGCTTTTGGTCATCCCCACTACCATTTTAGATATGCATGTATTGAAACTAAAAATTATTTCAGTTAAAAAGTGATTTATAATATAAAATATTATTCTAAAAGTTTGGTTCATTTGAAACCACCCTTGTTGTTTGGCTCACCTAGGTACCACATCATTGACCATTCTCGACATTTTCCACCCTCTACCCCTTCGGACAGAGTATGAGTGGAGTATGGCTTAATTGCTCGGAATCCACGCTTAACTTTGAGGGATAAACTCATAGCTTTTACCCGCAACACTTGACCGATGAATGATATCTCTATGTAATATATATTCTATAATGATTCTATCAGTATCCTTTGTTCTATTAAAAATCGGCGAACATACGCACACAATGATTGCTTATACAGACAAATACGCAGTTACAATTATGCACAAAATCGATCACCGGCTTCAAGTCGCTTCGAGTGGCGCTCATGCCCTTGGATGTTCTTTTTGTTATATTATAAGATCACAGATTCAAATCTCAAACTGACACTTTAATACATTGATTTATGGATTTGTATTCAAAGGCATGGATGTACGTAATTTTGAAAGTCCTTCTCGCTCACCTCCTACCCAATCCTAAAAAAAACGGAATGTGTAGAGAGCGATTAGCTGAATACTAGTTACTCAAGTCAACCAACCAATGGTTGGACCGGTTGCCCATTCAACAACAAGAATGGATTATATTACATTTGATAACATTATGGCGACATACGAAGAGCGAGCAGATCTCAACTAATAGACGCTTTCCAATAACAAGCATTCTTTATTTCAACACAATTAGATGCATTACAACTAAGTCGAGGGTGACTGCTTCTTAAACACTCCTTGCAATCATTCGAAATCGCTTAACAATAAGAGAATGCCAGGTCGAAGAATGGCGAATGCATGGCTATCACCATCCATAAAGCATAAGATCTCAATCAAAACACCACTTCAATCCGGTTAATACACAACAATTACCAGTACAACATGAAATTGAGTCTAATTTTACATTTAAGTAACATATGAATTTATATTTAAGTTACAATACCATAGACACAAGTTTAACATTAAATATAATTCAAAGAAAAGACAACTAGCAAAACGTCACCGCGACCGACGACATCTTCGTCAGTCGTTGGCTTCCCGCCACCGACTGCCTGCAGAATTAAAATTAAAACTTCAAACAATGTAGGCCCACTCCCTTTTGTCAACTGTCGTCAGGCAGACGAGGCTATTAATACGCGCCTGCTTTCTAATTTCAGCTTAGCCCATCGGTCGGTCGACAAGCGATTTATTTTGAACGACCATAAATCGGGTTGGCTAGATAATTAGACACCAAGAATCATTGTCATTAAGGCTGTTCGCGGGCAGTTCTGGATCATTTTAAAACTTAAGCTCAACAAACAAAAACCAGGGCGTGTCACATGATATGTTAAGGGATACGCACGTTAGAAAGTGCAGTAAATCCATAGAGGGTGGTGTCTGGTTCAACATTAAATAGCTTATAGCACGGTATCTCAAAAGTTTCCTGCTATGCAACACTTCGCAAATCCTAAAAATTTAACAACGTAACACCTTGTTTATTTTGTTGGGTATCTAATACCAATATAAAGTAAAACTGTTTGATTTTTTTACAACTCTGTTCCGCAAACGTAGCTTGAGAAGCCCTACTTTAGGAAGATTGAGATTCGGTATTCAAATACTACTCCATCGCTAGGTTATATTTTATTTCATTACACGATCCGAAAAGAATAAGTGAATAAGTCACTACTATTTTTCGTAAAACTACTCTATAAACTGTCCATAACTCCATCTAAGTACGGTTAGGTAAGGAAGACCTGGTTTTAAGTAATTATTATTCTTCGCAATAGCATTGATAGGCAATGTCTGTATGAGTGATATAACCACCCTTACGGTAAATATTAATTCAAAATCAATTTATAAATATACATATCTCAACGATTGTGAGTTCATCCCCATTCAGTTCGTTATAGTGTTTACCCGGTACGACCTTCTGTGGACCAATTATGATGGGGTTGGTCGATTTTGTTCCTCTCATTGCTGGACTTCATCCCTCACTTATTTATCAACCCAATACTACAAACTAAAAACTAACTTTAAGTAGAGGACAGTTCTGAATTATTTATTTAGTGGAATTCGATTATCAGTGTGCGTTTCAATTTGTTTTTTTGTTTGTTAATTATTATAAATCGAATTTAACTAAAACACGATAAAGATGAAGAATAATTGAGCCAATGAGAAGTGAAGTGAGCCTACTGATATTTGAGAAAAAAATGAGCTGTCTTTTTGTATACTACATGTCATAACGTCACATAAAGTGAAGTGAGCTAAGTAAATACGGGTTGCAAAAGTATTTTATTTATTTTTATTTTGTATTTTTCAAAAGAAAAAATATCTGGCATTACATCTGATGGCCAATGCACCAAATATTTTTGAAAATTGGAAAATCATATGAGAAAAACTCGATGAGAATTTTTAGAGAAGTCACATATGTCCAAGATCACAAATTTAAATTTAAAAAAATCTAAATTTGATGTTGACCTTGCTGGGATTTGAACCAGGACCCACCCGATTGCTAGGACAAAGCTCTTACCACTAGACCACTGAGGCCACTTATTTTATTGTGTAAGAAGTTTTATTAAATTAAGTGTAAATTAATGTAACAAGACCGTTAAACTAAAACATGCAATAAATAAGATCACCCGTTTTATCACTAGGTCCACTTCATCACTGGAGAGCTTGATGAACGAAATCTGCTCTGGTCATTACATCATATCGTAGAATTGTTACAATTTTTTTTTCTTCATAAATTGAAAATATCTGCGTGACAGAAGCCATGACCATTTTTAATTTTGTTTCAAACTTGTCCTTCGCGTCGGTTATATGAGATACCAGTTGCAAACGCTGTCCAAGATGGTCAGATTCAGCGATGAGCATTATGTATAGTTTTTTTTATTTGAATGTCTGTTAATGTAAATATGTTTTTATAATGATTAAAACCAGTTTTTCTCAAAGCAAGTAATGTCAACTGTTTCATTAGTTGACTTAAATTAAAGAATCGACAGTTAACACCATAAAAGTGAGTAATCTTTCTTTGTTTTGTGACTACTCCCGTTGCCAACGAGAAAAATATCGACGGTGTTTTGACCAATTGATGTGACCTTCAATAAATACGAAAACGAATTAATGTTTCGATCTCATTTTAAAAACGACAGAGCAGGTCTCAGCCAAATGACGTAAATTAAAAAAATAAATTAACCACTTTTTGGAAGGGAAACATTGCCTACTGCACACAGTGTCAGAATTGTTACACCGCGAAGCTAGCTAAACCTACAGCGATGAATGTTTATAGTTCACGTAAATAAATGCCGTGCGAAGATGCAGTCTCCTTGTTAAGAGGTCCGCCGACCCGTAAATTGGTTCTTAATTATTGTTGCAGTTGACAGAAAACGACACACAATTCGGACACGGATAAGAATTTAAAACAACCAAGAAAGAATACGCACCCCGTAAATTTGACAGAAAATGCCAGAATCAGCTTGCTAGCAAACTGTTAAAAGGAATTAGTAGGTTTTTCTTCAATATCGCGAAAATCGTTAAAACGAACTCTTTTGTATATTTTATAAATCTTTATGGAATCGTTATATTCAATAAATTGCAAATTCCGTCTCCACTTTCACTTTCACTTTGTTCCACGATTTTGTCACAGATATCAAATCTCGATAACCTGCAATAAATCCTAATCTATTCACGGCGTAAAGCAAATAAAAGCAACTCTTTGCTAGACAGGCTTGAAAACTTTACTATTTCCATTTTAATAAAAGTGTAATAGTGTAAACAAATACTTTAAGAGTGCAATTATTAAAAGAAAAGAAAAATATTTCTACGTTTCATACTTTTTGCGAAGTGAGAGAAAAACCTACTAATTCCTCTTAAGCTCTCCGCAAGAATGATGTAATCCCTACAGTTATAGATTGGTGGACACAAAACAACAAAAACAGGTGCATATAGATTGACTGAGGAAGACTAAAGCTCGGAATAGAGGTGCCTAGATGACGGTTGTCAATCTAAGCAAACAGTTAGAATATAAATTTACTTAGTTTAAGCTACAGACAGTCCAGTTCTGAAAAATATTAGCCAGACATCTTGATCCCAAGATCGTTCTCAATGTTTTCGGCCAATTAATTCTGAAAGTAACCAAAGGGTAAGAGTACCTGTACCAAGTATCTGTTTATATTCTAAATCTTCTTCGTTTAACTCTGTGTAAGGCTTTAACGGCTTACATTTTACAAAATGACCTGCTGGTGATTCAGTGTATAAAGAAATAAAAGATGCTTTATTAATCGGGTGTATGGATTAATGACAATATTAAAACCTTGAACTCTGACTTTATTTCTAATTTAGTAAATCCTGGCAACAAATTGTTTGCGCATGGACTAAAATCGGCGAGATGCGCAACAACGAGATTCGAACTGTGCGCATTCCCGTTCCGTCACAGTCAAAATGTTTCCCGCGCAATTGATGGCTTCAGTTGACTTGTAAACCAAAGCACTTGATGCTACTGCTGACCTCAGATGGATAGTAACTCCGTTCAAGACATTAGGACCTTAAATAAAGTTCAACTTTTAACCAACGCAGAACTGTATGGTCGTCACTGTATTCACTAATCACTTTTAAGGTATTAACTGTCAATTCTTGGTGGAAAAACATTTTATTTTAAAAAATAAAACACAAAACAATTCATTTGTACCACTTCCATATATTTATAATGATCAGGACTGGTTTCGCTCATCACGAGCATTATCAACTGATAAAAATACAAACATAACAGGCTTATTTATATGAAATTGAGTGTAAAAATGAAACTAATGGTTCATGTACTGAGACAAGAAAATACTGATTAGCAAACAAATTGTACATAAATCAAATAAAAGAGTCTACAATTAAAATGTTATGGACCTCTTGCAAATCATTAAATACTAATCTGAAATCACAAATATAGCTACATTAAAAGTCCATTTAGCTGAACAAATTTTTTAATGACGTTACTAATGTAATATACAATAATGAATCAGGAAAATTATAAGAAAAAAATAGTGAACCATTTAAATATAATCAAATATGTATGTAATTAATATGAATAATAAACAGCCATCTTAAGTGGAGAAAGCAGAGCAGCTATGAGTATCCATTAAATTTTTAATATCTGAAAAACAAAAATTACAGAGACAGAATCAATTCTTACAAGTTAAAAACTAATGATGAAATGACAGTGTTGTGATCTGCTAGTGCTATCGTGTGGATGTGAATCATGAATCTTACCAAGATGCTGGTAACATGTCTCGGGTTTTAGTTTAATAAATTGATGCACACAGTGAATTGTCGGAAAGCATCGCAAAATCTCACAATCTGCAAATAGACAACTAACTACCAGTGACCAGCGCAAGTCGTGAGAACACCGTTTGAGAGAGCGACACTCCGTTTCTTATTTTAGCAATTTCCCAAATGACAGCGTTTTAGTCGTTATCCCACGCTGTTACAACAATGATATGCATGCTCTAGTACAGTGCTCTGCAACCTTTTCTCACCCACGACACACCTAATGACTCCTTAAAATTTTGCAGCACACCACGAGCAAAAATATATGTAAACTTCAAAAACAAAATTCGCATTTAATAATTTGAATTATAAATAGTCAATATTTCTGTGTAAAATTTGGATTATTGAGATTTTGTACACTTCCATGTATTTTGTCACTAACGACTCGGGTTTCGCCTTTCGGCATCTTCAGGCATTCGAGCACACGGATGGACTCGAACTGAGAGACAGTAAACAGTGTCTAACGTTTATATAGAAGATACAAATGCGACAAATATTATTTACGAGGTAAGATATTATACGTCTGAGAGCCACACTGATACCTGAGTTAAAATTTCGGGAATCTCCCTAATCCTTATTTTGTAAACACCATATTAACAGAGTGGCGAATTGCCGCTTTTCAACTTCTTTTAGAAATACCAGTGATTTTACAATTATAATAGTATTGTGGGTTTTGACGGGATGTAATTCGACGAATGGGTAAATATATACAATCATTCCACATTTAGTGACATCTGTTAGGTGTTTCAACGTATCGGATATAATAGCGGAGAATTAGGAAGGTTCAGCTGCTCATTCAAGATTGGCAAGGAATTTAAATGTGCTCTATGTAACACAGTATGGATTAATATTCGAGCCCAATTTCCGGATATTTCAAAAATTGAAGGCTCTTGATTCAATGTTTACTGTTTTAATATTCGTTCATTATTTTCAATAATTTACGTGGCAAGTTTTTAACCATTAATGCTTTCCGATGTATAATACACCAATGTCTCATTTCTAGTGCAAGATTTTTTGTTTTCCATTCAAGAAAAACCCCGTTTTAACCCCCATCACTTGGAACATTCGTACAAACACTCATAATACAATAATTCTATCAAATGTCATAACCTTTGAAAAAATCTTCTGTTGCTAACTGTCGCCCACTCTGGAAACTGTTTGCGAAATAGATATCTAGAAACCCAATAGCTTTATTTTTTTGTAATTCAAAAACTGCGGCACACCTAGCAGCGTCTCACAGCGCACCAGTGTGCCGCGGAACACCGGTTGCGTAGCACTGCTCTACAATTCGCGTTGAAGAATAGTGTAGACCAAGCCATACCGAGGATATCTAATTGTCCTGTAAATATTACTAGCAGGTATTCTTGTTATACTTCACAGTGGTCTTCGGTCTCAACTGAAAATATCAAACTTCATGTTGTCTACTGATTAACTAAAGAATCAAGAATGCTTAACTTTACTCGTAGCACCAGGGAACGCGGAATCCAAGTCGCGGAGATTTTTGTTAATCAACATTAATCGGCAAAAACTAATTTACATACTTTGTACTAATTTCATTACGACCCGGGCGCTGCACGTATTTTGGTCATATTCACCCCGGTGCGAATGTGTTAATACCGCCTGCAAATCGTGGGCGTTTTAGATGTCCTCTTTCAATTTAAATAAATAATAAATAATCACACCACACTCTTGAACCTTGGCAATCGTTGACTGTTACAGTCCTTTCTTGACACATTACTGGTAACTCCATCCGAAATCTGTACGATAAAAATATGTTAAGACAATATACGCAACGTCGGCGTGAAGCTTGTGGTTCAACCAGTATTTTCTATGAGAGTAGTACAATCGAGAATCATGGAGAACTAACCACGTCCACAAACAAATTATTTTTCTCTACTACAACCATGTCTTCTCCCATATTTGATTTTATGGACTCCTAGTCGAGCACCTTAAAAAATACTTATAACTGACTGTTATTCAGTCACTCAATCTCTCTTCTCAGAGAGGGTAAAGATCTAAAGATACGACTGGGGAAAGAGATAGTGGTTACTACCATTTGTTTTTAGGAATGGTTGGGTGAAGCGAAAAATACGCTTTAATACAAATTGAAAAATCAATTGATGCAATCATCCTACCGTACAGAGATTCAGAAGCTTGGACACTGCAGCTGAATAGAACGAACGACAAGAACCTTAATCAGTCCGCTACAACACCAGCTAAATTTAATAATATTTTAAATTACAAAACTTTTTTTTTTTTACTATTATATTACCTCCGAAGATTTTCTTCATTGAACGGAAATACTCCACGCACGCACCCATACGACAGTTGACATCGATAATCAATCTCGCCCCGCGGACTATCACCGGCCTCAGATGCGCCGCCGCCGGACTGGACGGCGTCCCATTGTCGGACTGCGGTCCCTCATTTACTACCCCTGCTGCTTGATTAAATTATAGTCCTAATTACTGACGAACAAACATCCTCGCCGGCGATTGATTTGCCGCGTTAATTTTATTCTAGTCATGAAATTTCGTATTCATTGCGTTTTTAAGACAATCAATCGTTAATAGATACTTTTCCTCCAACTTCATTTCCAACTTCGTAACTTGGAAGTCAATTATACCTGACTCATGAGGCGTATTGTGCAAGTATATAACAGAAACCTAATAATAATACATCCGAAGATGGATAATGTGAGCTAAGAGTAAATCAAGTCAGTCCGATCGACGGTCGGACCGGTCGGCAACGCCTTGAATTTTTTAGAACTAAATACTTTGATATTACATTCAATTATAGTATTTTAATTTAATATTTCAAAAAAAATATCTGGCATTACAGCTGACAGCCAATGCGCCAAATATTTTGAAAATTTGAAAATCGTACGAGATAAACTCGATGAGAATTTTTATAAATCGCCCATGTCCAAGATCACAAATTTAAGCTGAAAAAATATAAATTTGATATTAACTTTGCTGGGACTTGAACCAGAACCTACCTGATCGCTACGGCAAAACTCTTGCTACTATACCACAGAGGCCGACGATAATGGAGTTCTAGCAAGTAAATGCGAATTCAATCAATGGGAACAATTAAATATATTGCATCAAAAATAATATGGAAAGCTAATAGATCTCAACTCAGAAGCTTCCCAATTTCAAGTTGTCATTTTTTTTAGTACACTTTAGAGCAATGGTTACCAAACATATTATGCCCATGGACCCCTTCTTAAGGAAAAAACCTGACCATGAACCCCCAAGTAAAATATCTCTACATGCATAATAGAAAAATTATAAAATTAATTGTCATGTGTTAAATGGTAAATGGTGATATATAAAGTATAATGAAGTTCATAACTGGACTAATTCCACATTCCACTAAATAGGAAGACGGGAAAGCAATCAACAGCCTCTGTACAGCGACCATAACGCAGGATATACTATCTGTATCCACATCTGTTTTTGTAACCAGAATTTGTGGTATCCTTGTTCTAACGTTGGTATCCTCTCCTCATTTTTGGATAATACAACAAATTGTTGCTGTATTAGTATGGATTTATCTGAGTTTGTGGGTCTGCTTGCAAAAGGGTTCAACACCCAACAAATCCCTTCCAATTTATTTATTAATATTTATTTCACTTTTCATAATAATGAAAATGTGTCACAAATATTTTTTTTATATTAAACCTTTCGCAGACCCCCCGACGTTGTTTACTTACCCACAAATTATTTTTGATTTACCACAGACCCCCCTCAGCGGTCAAAAGGACCCTTAATCAAGGAAACCAAAGATTTAGTGCATCTTCTTTACCATGGCAACTAAAGAATTTTATCTCAACAAACGTTTTACTTGTTGATGTTTTTTTGAAGAGAGTATGCATAGAATGATATGGCTAATACAGAACTAGTATTTATTAAGCTAATCGCTCTCGCTACACCCGGTTTTTAGAGTTGGGTGGGTGGGAGGTAGATTTTATACAATATATATTCATCCTCAGATAATGAGCATCTAAAACAAGCCCGCGCTTTAGCCACTCTTCCGCTTGATACCGCCCACTCAACACTGCCCTCTGAGGAGGAGATTGGTAAAATCATCCAGTCGTTAAAATCTGGCAAAGCTCCAGGTCCAGATTGTATCGATAACACTCTTGTTAGACGATCCTGGGCTCTCGCTGCGCCAGAAATAACAAAACTTCTATGTCAATGCTTCACTAGTGGCATTTTTCCCGACTGCTGGAAAACAGGGATACTTATAGTCATTCCAAAATCTGGCAATCGGTTGCCGTCAGACCCAAAAGCCTATCGACCCTTAACACTTCTGCCAATTTTTGGCAAAATTTTGGAAAGACTCATGTGTTCCAGAATTGAGGCCCATCTGGCTGAGATAGCACCACTATCTAAAAATCAATTTGGGTTCAGACCAGGCAAGTCTACAGAAGATGCAATCCGCACTGTACTTGCCACTGCGAAATCTTCTCCGAACAAATATGTTCTGGGGATATTTTTGGATATTGCTGGAGCTTTTGACAGTGCTTCTTGGCCACTTATTCTGCTGAAACTTAGACTGAGATTAATCCCTGGAAATATATATGCTCTTATCCAAAGCTACTTCAATGGCAGATCGGTTCTTTATGAAACTGGTCAAACTATATTAAAACGGAACACCACAATGGGCTGTCCACAAGGCTCCGTTCTTGGCCCTTTGTTATGGAATATTTTATTCGATGATCTTCTATCGATCTCTCTTCCACCTGACTGCAACATTTTTGCTTACGCAGATGATGCCTTACTCCTGGTAAGTGCGAACAGTCGCGCAGCACTAGAAAAAACAGCAAAAGAGGCGCTTTCATCCATTTCAGCTTGGGGTATCACCAATAAGCTGTCATTTGCTCCCAGGAAAACTGAAGCTATCCTCCTTAAGGGTGGTGTTGCACTCAGTAGACATAGGCCTCCCACTATCCGCATGGGAAGTACCACGATAAAAGTTTCTGAAAGGGTCACTTACCTTGGAATAATTCTGGATGACAGACTTTCATTTGCATACCATGCCAAAACATCGGTAAGCAAGGCTACCACTGCTTTCTACCGAATCTCCCGTTTAGCTGGTAGTAACTGGGGCCTGAGGGCTAGTGCTCTTAAAATCGCTTACGAATCCATTTACATGGGAATTGCCGGCTACGCTGCTAGTACATGGTACAAGCGATGCGACCTTCTGTTCATCCAGAAAATCCTTCTAAGCGGCCAACGTAGTGCGTTGATAGCCCTAACTAAAGCATACAGAACTACTTCAACAGATGCATTGCCTGTCCTGGCTGGTATACTTCCGCTAGATCTACATATTCAAATAAGAGGTGCAACAGTAATGCTACATAAGGGTTTTGAATCTGAGATGGGGGGGATTCCTTTACTGCCTCCTCCTCGACTAAATCCATACATTCCTAATGTTCATAAAATTGCATCTCGTAGTGTAGCAATGGATGCTGCAATGCGGATATGGCAGAATCGATGGGATAACTCTTCTAAGGGCAGGCATACTTATAAATTTTTTCCGAAAATAAAGTGGCGAATGGAGATAACCAAAGTTTTGACTCCTGATTTCTGGACCAGCCAATTCATAACTGGCCATGGTCACTTCGCTGCCAAGCTCTTCCAGCTTGGCCGGTTGGTAGATAGTCCACTATGTAAATGTGGCAATATGATCCAGGATGCTGATCACATCCTTTGGGAATGTCCAGACATGAACAACGAACGGGAAAAATTGCTCAAGACGATACGACTATCAGTCGGATCTGTTGGCCCCGTCGGTCATGCCGACTTGGTTGCATCTCTGACAAATTACAAGGCATTTAAAGAGTTTACGGCGTCTTATGGAAAGCGATTGGAACGCAATTCCTTAACACATTAAACCCCTTGTTTTACCTTTTTTTTTTTTTTAACACTTATTTTAAACATAACCTACTGCACACTAGAGTGCATGCAACCAAGTCTTGAGGAATTTCTCCTCGGACATTCCTGGCAAACATTTGAAACACGCATAACGTTGTTACGCTGCGGAATACACTCTGTAAGAGTGTGAAGCCGTAGTGGGTGGTGGTGGGTACAACGTTGAGTACCCTAGGGCATTTAAAAAAAAAAAAAAAAAAAAAATATATAAATCCATAAATCGGTAAAAACGTATATTTTTAGCAAACATTACAAATATTTAAATAGAGTGTTAAATAGATTTCATAGGTATGTATATTATTATTATACGGAGGCGCAAAAAAAAAGATTTTTACTTGTATACTAACCGGTTTTTCGTTTTGACTTCGGTAAGTTACCAGCTATTCTCAAAAGGTGATAGTTTGTCTCAGGAGCTGACAAATTTATCGTCGCCCAGTGGCGATGTATTTCGAACAAGGCCGCCGGACCCTTGTTCAGATCCTGACATCTCCCTGACTGATGTACCTCATCAATTTCAATTAAAGCCCGACCTAAGCGTTACTAGTTACAACTCCGAGATATAAAAGAGCATACTTTGAGAAACAATTGTAGCGTTTGAAATAAACGCTAAACTCTATTTCTCACTGAATTTTTAGATAATATTTATCAAGCTAATAATTTCATATATATTTTTTAAAACCCGCACCCTTTTTTCACATTTCACCACAAAATATAGGCATAAGCTTCAAAACAATTTTCAACTCTGCAAAATTTAAGAAAAAATCTTTATGTGGTAATGTTCTAAGAAAATATTTTTCCCTTAGAAGAAATGAGTTTATATTAAGTATTGATTTTTAAACTGGTATCATAATTAGTCAAATCCGTGAGTATGCAGTATGAATCTCTGGTATACTATCTACAGAAATAATTTAATTTTAATTTTACAAATCCAACATTTCAATGAAAAACACAAGTTAAATATTTATTTCATTTATAATCCAGTCAAATCTGAATCCGCCAACCAAATTAACCAACAGTGACACTTGACCTAGACTTTGTTCATAGTAATTAACAGTAATGGCTGTTGTCTTTTAGTGGTGGAGTAAAATCTTTGTATCAAATCCTAACGATTTTGTTTGAAAAGTTGTCAAATTCAAGAATAAATCATTTATTATACAAAAAGTACTTAATATCACTTCATTTTACGTGTAAATAATAGTTGCTTTAATTAAAATGTTGAAGAATACATAAATTAAACTTCTCTTAAAACTTGTATTAATTTATATATCTTTTTTTCTATTTATCTAATTTTCCATTAAACGGGATTTGACCACTTTTGATACCATAAAAAAACATATAACACTTACACATAACTATTATAATATCAAATTTGGATTATTGAGATTTTGTACACTTCCATGTATTTTGTCACTAACGACCCGGGTTTCGCCTTTCGGCATCTTCAGGCATTCGAGCACACGAATGGACTTGAACTTCGTGTGCTCGAATGCCTGAAGATGCCGAAAGGCGAAACCCGGGTCGTTAGTGACAAAATACATGGAAGTGTACAAAATCTCAATAATCCAAATTTGATATTGAAATTCCATCAAGCACCCTCAGTCGATGTCTTAAATTATATTATAACATCGTTAATTTTAGAAACGTATTAAAAGAGTTTGATAAAAAAAAATATTAAACTTCTGTAGTGTAATTTGGATAAATATCGCCAAATACACAACGCATTTTTTAAATTTAATGATTGAATTAACATTTATTTACATGGCATCATAATTAAAGAATGTCATTTAAAGCGTTTTCGCCTTCACGCCATTGGCAGAATTACAGTTCTATAGAACTAAATTCTTTGATATGTTAATTACAAAATTATAAATGAAAAATAAGTTATTAATGCGAAACTCTTTTAACCGACATAGTTTTCAGTTATTGAATCTAAAATTTCTAAACTTTGCAAATCTTGAAATTTTAACACCTTGTTTCATTTTGTTGGTTAGGTTATATAGTACACATTCAAACATGTTTATTTTTTGCAAACGTAGAAGCATGTACAACCATTCCAGGTTTTGACGAAACACATATTCACCTTACGTAAAACACCAGTGTTCTACGGAACATAGTTTAGGAAACCCTGGTCTTACAAAACATACGTATACTTAATATCGTATTCAAATTAAAAAAATTCTTAAAAAGACAGGAATAAAAAATACTTACATGCATTCAGTAATAAACAATTATTATAAATACAATATTGTTCAGTTTTATATGATTGACACAAAAAGATCTTCTCTGTTTAAGTAAAAGAGTTACTTTATTCTTATTGCGAGCTCTGGCCGTTTGTCTCAGGGTTTTTTGCCGTAATTAGCAGAGCTGTTTGAACAAGTATGATATTTTTATTCCGATGCTCGCACAACAAAGGATGGTCAACATATCGATCACAGATCGCTTTTGTGTTTCTTTCAAGTTTTTTATAATCTGCCTGAAGACCAAAATCAGATAGAAAAAATATATCCGTAGCCACGTTTAACGCTGCATTTATATTGAACAATTTCTTGCACAATATATTGGTAAATATTCGATCTAATTTTCTATTTCTGAATAGGCAAAAAGCATTATTAATTACGTTGGTATGAGACCGATAAATTTCTTGTCTTCTTAACTATGTCGATGCCTTCAAATCTCGCTGTGTCTCTTTTACTTGCTTACATTAGTTTCATAGATCGCTCACAGTCAATCTGGGTAACTTTGGTCCAGTTCTGAGGGTTTTTGTATTTTTATGTTTCTCCATTACATGTATGTGTGGTATTGTTCAGCATAGAAATTAACTAATGTTTTAAATAATGTTTAGATGAAATTTAATCAACACAAACAGATTGTTTTTTACAATTGATATATAAATATAGATAAAACAAGGTGGAAAAATTTTCATCTAAACAGATATATATTGAATTTGGATTATTGAGATTTTGTACACTTCCATGTATTTTGTCACTAACGACCCGGGTTTCGATAATCCAAATTTAATATTGAAATTCCATCAAGCACCCTCAGTCGATGTCTTAAATTAAATTATAGATATATATTGGTATTGTAAGCATTTCCACATACTTAACTGAAACCTGTAAATTTTTGACTTGTTACACTTTGGAACCGAGGTATTAAATCTATAGCTACGTTGGTTTTGCATTGAATGATGTTATAATTCAACAAATTATGTCAGAATTTAAATCAGTTTTTGATAAGAATTCGAATCAAATTCGTCAGAATAAAATTCAATTTTTAGTCAGAACAAAAATACGAACGTTCTGAATAAAATTATTGATGGTCTGAGCATAATTATTATATGGCCAGAATAAAATTTAAGGTAAGAAATACTTACCATAAATTATTTATTCTGCCCCCTGTAATTCTGACCCATGTAATATAGATTCTAACCAACTGAAACTGAATTAAAATTCTGACCAGAAAAATGCGAGCCATATTATAATGACTCTGATAATATTGAATCATCGTTCACAAAACTTTCAAAAACCAACTTATTTGCAAACCGAAATATTGCAAATATAAATCTTATCCCGCTGATTACCATTTCACTTATTTCGGACGATAAAGCAAACTTGCTGCAACAAACCTCCATTAATCATCCTACCCCACGTACATTTTTTTTACATACATATCACAATACCGCTCCCCCAACTGGAAATAAGTAATAAAATGTTTTTATTAATAATTCGCCGCCATTAGGGGGTGGCCGCGGCCGGAAGTTGTAAAGAAGAGATTTGTGATGCGCGCGCAACGGCGCTGCTCTCACTTCCGGCGTCTTTTTTCCCTCGCGCAAAATATTGCGCGGGAAACTAGCAATACCGAAGCAATAAAGAAATTTGCATATTTTTTCGATTGAACATATAGATAACTAAATCATTTTTATCAGACAGCTCAAGATCACTATTATAAATGAACACGCCATTGTAATACTAGAATTCTCAAATTACTCTTGGCTTCTTCACCGCATACACCAGAAGTTCTTAAACAGTGGGGAATGTCACTCATGTCCTAGATTACAAATTATTGATCTTGATGGCACTTGAACCTCTTACCACTAGACCGCAGAGGCTGACAAAGATTTCTGATTTTAGAATTCCAGGAAGAGGATTGCTGCCGCTTATTAAAGTTTTGTAATATTACATATCGGCAGTTTTGAGTTGAGTATGTTACCTGAAGCATAAAATTATGTTCTTTCGTATGCAAAAGTCACCACGATGGATTAGTTAGTTGACAGTAGACAAAATAAAACAAATTTTTGTAGGTGTTTACTGATTAAAGGTTTTTAGTAAAACCAAATGAAGCCTGACAAATTGGTTCAAATCATGTACTCTAACTAAGCACTGTTCAACTAAAGCTTCAGTCAGCTGAAGGCTTTGTATGCGAAAAACAATTTAAAAAACTTCCTAACGAATACTGGCGGTGAACGTTTAGTAAATATTTTTTTTCTCTTTCTATACCAGATAAAAGTTAGGAAACTTTTCTATGTTGGAAAGCCGCAAACTTATATCTGTAATCCTTAAAAAAATCAATAATATATACATAAAAGCGTCTACATTATTTTATACGTGAATGAAAATAATGAAATGTAAATTATGAATCCAGTCGATTTGCGACACTTGAAGATTTAGAAGTTCGCAGGATCCCCGAATCTACACTTAAGCGTGTAAATCAGACGGGTTCAATTTTTTCGTGTGCTGGAGCCAAATTATCATTTCGTAGCCGATTCAAGGGCTAGACCATATTATTAAATTAAATACATTTAATATAAATTATAATGTCTGGCTACTTTTAAATTCAATTTATTTATATATAATAAAAAAATAATAGTAATGGTCTATAGCAATTAGTGGTTTATTTATGATTTTTTTACTTGAACAATGAGACTGTCAATGTTGGCTTTGGTATTGATTTAATATAATCGCATAGAAACTTTGTCCACTAGCTTCGTTGAGATGATTGACAGCCGACTTTAACCCGCAGGCCGAATTCCGAAGGTTGTCTATATATTGTTTAAATAACACAGTAAGAATTGTGGTATTTAAAAAAATGATTGGTAAATATTGATTTCGCTAATATTAAAGTTTTCATTAAGGTTTCATTGCAATTTTTCTATGAATTTTCTCTGCCTGAACTTATTCTGTTGTATATCTTAACCATTTCAATCATTCTTATTAATTTACAACTAGATAAAAGATAATTCAATTTCTTTTTAGACTTCATTGCTGTACAAACAGATAAATTGAACAACACCTAAAAAAATAATAAATTTACTAGTGTCATAGTATATCAGATAATCTATCTAACATCCGTGCTTAAGGGCTCTTTTTGGCCAGTAATTCAACTTCTCCCCGAGTCAATGACAATCAGCTTACAAACTTCTCCGCTGTGTCGCTGTATGCATCCGTTTTGGCGGGAGCCCGACATTTTGTGGACACGTGACCGACGCCGGAAACGCGTGTCGACGCACGCGCCGACCGTCCATTTCCCTCGCGCAGATTTTTCAAATTGAAACTGTGCGAAATTCGATATTTGAAAAACGCTTCCTGTTTACGTTAAGTTTTGCCGGAACACTGTCTATGGTTATTTAAGTGTTCCAAATTTGAAAGATATTTATGACGTAGCGTTTTTTTTTATTCTGTTTTAGGGTGACGAGTGAACTAATATTACGCATGGCTTAAATTATCGAAGGGATTTTTGTTTTTTTATTTAAAGATGATATATATAATCAATTTTTTAATTAAAAATGAACAAGAGTATAATAACACAAACATAAATAACACTTTTATAAACAAAATATCGATACCTCAGTTCCAAAGTGTAACAAGTCAACAAATTTAAGCTTGGAGTAAAGTATGAAGAAATTCTTCAGAATACCGATATCTACCAGTTCAAAAATGTAACGAGTGGTAATCTTAAAATGACAATGGTTATTATTACTTCAAATCCAAACTGAAACAACTATGAAAATCCTGCCAAAACTTCTATTATTAATATAAGAAAAAAGAATATGTTTATAAAATTGTAAGTATATTTTTTGATAAACTTAGAATTTCATTTAAATCTACAAAAATTAGGTCTACAGTATAAGATTAAACCTGGCCAAAATATTGTTTCCTAATTATCTCAGAACTATGTTTTTTGAGTTGTTTCACTTTGGAGCTGAGGTATTGATATGTGTGCATTTATAAAGTTTACCTAATATAAATACATTGATTAAAATCACACAATACATATCGACTATAGAAAAGCGAAAAGACGTAACTCACACGAATAGATATTGTGTATAACTCACACAAGACGTGTTAATACACTCTATTTATACATATAATATATCGACTGAAGAAAGTCAAAAGGACGTATCCCTTAGTTTTTTCAAAATATTTTTCTTTCGATAATCACAATGTATACAATTTAATATACATTTTGTGTGTGGCTTATGTCCTTTTGCCTTTCGAAAGTCGATAGTTATTTTGCTATGTTCTATCTTTTAAACTAAAAACAAAACATATAACATAAGATTATTATAAAAGCTTGCATAAACTGAAGGTAGGTAATTACTTGATTGAATTGGCATTTACTTCGTAGAAATCCATTATAATAGGATATAATAACAAAGTATTTAGTTCTACAACATTTTTATCAGGTAGTTGATAGATATTTAGGCTTTACACATAGTTCTGACGATGACTAAATACTTTGTTATTTTATCCTATTGTAGGTAATTACGGTTTTCCGAAAATTTTATTTACTAAGCATGAACCAGTGCTAATTGCTTAATCTAGAGAGGGTTATAAGTGGGTTGGAAGTGATACAACAGCATGGACACCCGTGCCTCTTGATACAAATCCATTAATCGATTGAAAAATCAATTTATAAAAGTTTCCATTAAGTAATTGATATGCTTCTCTTTTTAATTATAAAATCAATCGCTTAATTTATTGTTCAATCTAGATTTGACAAAATTGATAGAACTGTACCCAAACATTGTACGAGTTGACGTTTTTACTGTCGAACGGACGTTACACCGCCATTATTGTTAGTGCAACCCATTATAGAATTACCAGCTTCCCTAATATATACTATTGATCACAGCGTGGTCGAAAAACTTCTTCCACCTTTTCTTAACATTACAAAAATTTAATAAGATTACAATTTTTAACCGTTCCTTATATAAGGCACCTATATAATTTTGACTAAAATACAAAAGCATGTTAAACTCACGAAGGAAACCATTAAGAAGGTGTAATTGATACAACTTCAACATAGTTTATTTAATTAAAATTTAAATTCCATATTTTTAGCCGGTAATTCATGATCTAATATACAAACATATCGATTGCCCAGTTCCTTAGGACGATATGTCAAAAAAATTATGTTTTGAGTTAAGTTAGCCACTATATTTGAACACCGCTCTTCTACAGTTCCACAAAAGTACAGCTTGTAAAATGTACAGATTTTCTCTCAAAAGTCAGATATTTGCATATGGAAATCAGCAAAATTAAATATTCTTTCAGTTCCATATGCAAACGTATCGAAATATCCTATTGTGGAACTATATTTTTGTGAATTGTGGCGTTCCATAAAGAAACAACTTTTAATCCTAAAACTATTTATAGTTTACTATTCACCACCTATTTGAATAAAAAAGTAATACAAATAATAAACCATCACTTTTTACGAGTCAGTTAAGATGAGTCAAAACTTTGATTGGTCATAATTTAAGACATCGACTGAGGGTGCTTGATGTAATTTCAATATCAAATTTGGATTATTGAGATTTTGTATACTTCCATGCATTTTGTCACTAACGACCTATGTGGCTCTCAGACGTATAATATTTTACCTCGTAAATAATATTTGTCGTATTTGTATCTTCTATATAAACGTTAGACACTGTTTACTGTCAGTCAGTTCGAGTCCATTCGTGTGCTCGGATGCCTGAAGATGCCGAAAGGCGAAACCCGGGTCGTTAGTGACAAAATGCATGGAAGTGTACAAAATCTCAATAATCCAAATTTGATTGGTCATATTTCAAAACTACCAATTTCTAGTTGTATCACTATTGAACTAGACCATCAATATACTCGTGCGCAAACACAACGTTATGCTATGCGTTAGATTTTTTTTCAATTCCCTAGAGTACTCAAAGTCATATTCACAACCACCCACTAGAGCTTCAAATTCTTCCTACATGGTGTATTCCACATCATAACAACGCTGTGCGTGTTTCAAATGCTAACCAGGAATGTATGAGGATAAATTCCTCAAGACTTTGTTGCACACACTCTAGTGTGCAGGAACTTAAATAATAAATAATGAAACGACTTTATATTTTCAGGAATTGAGTTTCATTCGCTTTCCATATGACGCCGTGAACTCTCTGAAAGCCTTAAGACTAAATTTAAGGGTTCAAAACCAATTCAAATTTTATTAAAATATATTAATAATATATTTTAATCAGATCTAGAATGTTGGGCTATGTAGGTAGTTGTAGGTAGCTATTTAAGCGATTCCATAGTCCTACTTAAAATTATATACGAAAATGTAAAACATTACTACACTGCAATATTTTTAATCACTCTGTAGATTTCAACCCTTAGCAGTATCATCCCTAAAAGCGCTTCTATTCAAGTACCAAACAACCAGTTGTAACATTAATGCAACTGTTCCAAACAAACAAAAACAAAGTAGAGTCATTTCACCATTATGAGATACTTAAGTTAAAACTATTTTTACATTATTGATGGCTATAAAAATATCTTCTTGTTAATTATAATTATGTTATCTGATAACGTAAGGTTAGGTTAGGTTACCCGAGAAAAACTATTTTATGTTTTACTCTAAAAAATATTATTCAAGCTATAACGTGTTAAAAACGGGTTCTATCAAACAATAAACTATTTTTTTTTTTCTAAATAAAACACAATTCATTTGTACTACTTCCACATATTTATAATGATCAGGACCGGTTTCACTCATCACGAGCATTATCAACTGAATCAGTTAAAATATAATGTCTTTCCACCAAGAATTGACAGTTAACACCTTAAAAGTGAATAAACTATTTTTAAAAAGTCCCAAAATTAATTGGTTTGGTATCCACTTTGTAGAACTTCGCTAAAATATGTATTCAATTCCACACATATTATAGTTTTACTAGTATTTTTTACCCGGCTTCACCCAAGATAGACAACGCTTATATTAGGTTATTAAATTTAGACATTGGCTAGCTAATGTTGAAATTCGAAAATATCCCCGTCAACCGTACCTCTTTTGATACACCAACAAAATATAGTCCACCAATTAATAATAATGTAAAGAGTTGAAACCAGCTATAATAAAAGATGACAATTTTGCCACCTGCACTCTTGTAATGGCGTCATAGAACTTTCCGATGGACAGTTTGTTAATCTGCATTTAATAATGACTCCTGCAGCGCCATAATTTAAACATACGATCAGAGTCATACGCTAATTCTCGATGACGATCCCAGATGTAAATCCATGTAGTACAAATTTACCAAACTCACTTTTTACCAACTAACAAACATGAAACTCAATATTTAACACAAATATTTACGTTCGCGTTACTATCTCAACTGTCACTTGCAGAATATATTAGTATTGAGCTGTTGCTAGGCGACTATTATTATTACTTTTTTCATCCCGCATTGAAACGTCAAAAATATCGCGTTTTCAGTTTTAGGTTTAAAGTTAAATGTTGAGAGTAGAATTTTGAAAATAGCGCAGTTGAACTAAGAATTTCAGCCAAAATGACGTGTGAAAATTTCTCGTCGCTAATGTACGCCGTTTGGGAGGAGTTGTGACCTACAGACATACAAACATACAGATTTCTACATGTATTTTGTGCTATATAGTAGAGATATCAGAATACCTCCAAATCAGAATGCAGGATCTCGATGAAGTAAGCAACAAAGTAGGTTTGAAAATAAATGTAACAATGACGAAAGTCATGACTACCTTGTGGGCTAAAAAGAGATTCTCAACAATGGCACTCTGCACGATCAGGTGAAATACTACATCTATCTGGGACAACAAGTGTCTATAGATAGATGTATATTTGATGAAATTGTTCACAGAGTAAAGCTAGGCTGGAGTGCTTTTGGCAGTCTTAACAATGTCTTCAAAAGTGACCTTACACTGTGACTAAAGAGCAAAGTGTTCAACCAGTGTGTGCTTCCCGTAATCGCAAAATGGACCCTAAGTAAAAGAGAGATCAAGAAACGTGGAATAGCAACGTGGTATGGAGAGGTGCCTCATGGGCATAACACTGATGGACAAAAAGAAGAATGAGTGTATAAGGAAGCAGGCGAGGGTTTGCGATGTGATTGAATTCATCAAACGCCTCAAATCGCTCGAAGAAGAGACCATCGTTGGACAAATTTAGTCATCCAGTGGTATCCAAAAGGTAGGAAACGTTCGTAAGGTAGACCTAGAGGCCGTTGGATCGATGAAATGATAAATTTCTGCGGAAGTACGTGGCAACGCAACGCACAGGATCGAAAGAAGTGGAATCGGCTTGAAGAGTTTTTCATAGATTTAAGCCGATGATGATGAAATCATATAATTTTGTTGAAAGTTATTTCAGCATCTTTTAAATTATCATCACTCCAGAACTCATCAACATTATGGTTCAGACCATGGATACCTTCTAGAGATTCCCGTGTAAAAAAATAAGTTGCCCATATAAAAATGGGAGATAGGTTCCATTACTTAAAATACCTAAAATTCAAAATTCTCTCTCAAAACTAATTCGAATTTATTTTTTATTTACACATAATAATAGTTTCATGAAATACATAAATACATACATAATTAGTAATTACATTAAAAATTAAGAACCAGAGATAGAATAACATCGAAATATAAAAGAGCAACATGAATTATGAACACCTGCATTTTAAAATTCGTCAAGTGGAAAGAATGACGATTAAAATAATCACGAAGGGCCGAAGTGTTTTTAAATAATTACATATATTCATATACTGTATTTTATAATAAATAATTGGCCCGTTTAATTAAACTAAATACTGTTGCATAAAACATAGTTATGTGGCAAATTGAAGGTTGATAAAAATTAGTCATGAATCCAGCACTTAAAACACAAGACTTTTAGAATCATGAGCGTTAATTTTTTTTAATATAAATTCGCTATGTTTCTGAATGCCCTATTAACATTAAAATTAGATGGAATATCTCAATGTACACACATTATTAAAAAATCGCTCATCCTGCGTCAACAAACGAATGTTAAAACCACCCCATGGATAATAATATCTCAAAATACTTCGACATCCCTTACAAATCAATTCAACATGGTCACTATTCATTGCGAGGAATTACGATATATTGGACATGGTCTTACTCTTGCAGGGAGGGGGTGTTTTTTGACTTTTACATTGCAAATTATTTAATTGATTCACAAGCTGTATGATAAAAATACAGATTGATTGTTTGGATTTCTTTTAAATGTACTGTGAACTTCTCGTTCTTCACTATAATACCGTTAAGATTTCATTTATCCCCCCCCTGTACAATTTCTTACATTGATTTTTCAATCAATTTATGATTCCAAAGGTATGGATGTCTGTGTAGTTGTCATATATCCCTACCCACCTTACTAGATCCTGAAAACTCAACTTAGACACTGAAAACTCATCTTTTCTAATCACCATCGTTCTCTATCTCTCTCTGAGTCTAAGCGATTGACTACCTCACACACTGATACAGGCAACAATAATTTTCTCACTAGCCGTCGACCTCAAAGGTTGGCGGCAGGTCTATTCCAAAATGTTAAAATATTTGTGATTAAACAAGACGAATAAAAGTTTCATAAACATCAATTTACAATTAATTTTAACTGATGTCGCCATAACAACACAAGCTTTGTTGAATGCAAGGCAAAGTTCAATTTAAATATTACAAATATACTATTAAAATTATAAAATTTGGAAGCATTATTTCTTGTCGCAATTGCTTCGAATTAATGTGTCATAGCTCAAAAGATAAGGCTTACAATTAAATGCACTTTTGTTTAGATCATATTCACTTTCATAAAAATAGTTTTCACTTATAACAAATACATTCCACAAAAAACCAATTCTTTCACTAAAAATAAAGTGATCACACATAATGAAATGTATTTTGACATTGAAGAAATATATTACACTATAAAATAGTTTTCACTCAATATAAATACGCACACTTTGAAATCGATAGTTGCACAGAGCTGTAATGAAATGTCACATATTCTTCTACCCTATATTAGGCCACCTATATTGTGTTTGCTCCACGGATTAGAATACATTACACAAAACAAACTAAACCAACCCTAACATAGCCTACTACAACTTAACTCACTTTGCTAAAAGAATCAGTGAGTAAGTGGAAACTATTAAAATCAAAGTTTGAGTGTGCGACGTTAATACTATGCAAATACTGTGCAAACTGTCGAAATAAAAGTTGAAGTGTAACAAGTGAATACTATCTAACACAAAGTGCAATTATTCATAACCCAAATGATAACGATATTTATCTTCTATTATCAGAATATTTGATAAAAGTAAAAGTGCTCAAACTCTCTAAGACGAATAAAAAAATCAAAGCAGAGTAGAGCAGATTACATAAATATAAATACAACGCGGAACATGGCATAGGTTTTAAAATGTAAAAGTTAAGTTCTTAATGTTTTACATACTTTGAAGAATTGCATAAGATTTATAAACCTTTGATTTGAGTTCAAAGAACTCATAAAAAATCGAGTACCTCAAGCATAGTTATCAGATCTAAGTCATGTTTGTGGAGTAAATATCCGAAATACTTAAATACGTGAGTAGTGTCTGAATGCATAGCCATTCGTCCAGTTTCCTCGGTCCATTCCCCGCCCTCTGCTGTCGCTCTGTGGTGGTCCGCAGATATTGCTTATTTGCTGGGTCAAATCGAGGGGTCGAGCCGCGCTTCGATGACTGTTGTGTGTGCCAGAGACGCGACGCGATGTTTCATGACAGAAAATACAACATAAAACACCAAACCAAGTTTTTGGTACCATTAAATCATAATTTTATATAATATCCCAACATTTCAACAAAAGCCGTTGATATTCAGTCACTTAACCTTTCTTTTTACGAGAGGGTAATGAATGTTAGCATAGAGGAATTAGGATAGGAAAGGACAAGTTGTTAGCTTATCGCTTTTTTATACCAATATAAGATAGAATATTTGTATTTAGACAGTAAGAAAGAATTTAAATATCACCGACATTCATTTTTTGGAGACGAATCCATAAATTGATTCAGGACCCGTGCACACCTCAATCCAAAATTATAAAAGCCCAAGTGCGTTAACTGCTCTTATAAAAGACCGATGGTTTTTTTTTAAAGCTAGCGAAAGCATTATAACTTATTATAATAAAATATAAAAGTATTTAGTTACATAAAATTTTATTAGGTAGTTGATAGCTATTTTGGCTTTACGCCATCGTCAGAGTTCTACTTAAATTTATTTCAGCTTAGCTCTGACGATGGCGTTAAGCTGAAACAGCTATCAACTACGTAATAAAATGTGGTGGAACCAAATACTTTCAAAAAATTATAACTTGAACTTATCATTCAATAAAAAAAAAGGAAATTACACACCACAATGCTTTGGCTGATATAGAGCTGAACGTGGCACATCTTTAACCTTTCCCTTACTATGTAAAATAAATCCGCGCGCTACGGTATTCATTACACATCATGCATTTATGACTGATTATAAGTGATTGATAGACGGAAAAATACAAATATTCACAGACATCGTCTAAATTTATTAAAGTTGAAGACGACATAGTCGACATTAAGTAATAATTAAAATTGTATCCCTGAAAAAATGAAAAAAACATCGGCCGACGACAAACGGCTTAGCAGACTACCTCAAACGTGGACTTGAAAGCTATTGGCTTACGTTCGACACTTTTCGTGTCGCGCAATCTTGAAAGAAACGATGCGACTGGATTTCTCTCTCTCACGCGTTGTCATTCATATGTGAGCTAATGTTAAAAGTGTTCGGTGTTCCCCGCTGGCCGTTCTATCCACTTGCACAACTCAGAATGTGTACATAACACACTCGCACACGTTTGATTGTATTGGTAAATTTATCCCGGATTTTCGACAAAATATCCCCGCTGCGCCCAATAACATGTTATTTTTATTACTATTATTATGTTATTGAATGCGTAAATGTACAACGGAGGAATACCTAAAATCTAAACGCGTATTTATTATATGTATAGAGATATTTTAGTTATTAGAAACTATGTGCACTAAATACACATCACAGAAAAGGAAAAGTTAACCATGTTCAGTTGATATTTGGCCTATGCATCTTGCCAGCTCCGCTTAGTGAATAGAATATTTTTGAACTAGGAATAAAACACTTTTCATACAAACACACTACAAACTAGTAAACAACATTTCATTATCTTACATGACTTAAATAATAGTTTCAATTTTGTCTGGTTTTAGATTCAAAATTGTTTCCCGTACAACACACATTACCCAATAATTGATTTATTGAACCGTGATGGCAATGCTGTACAGATCTTACACGTCAGCGATCACAAAACAATTGGTTGCAAAGAAGTCAACGACTTACAAAAACTTAGAAACAAAAAAAAATTCTGTGATTTTCCACTGATAATATAATATGTCGACTACTTCACTGGCCAAAGCAACTCGTCTCCTTTTTGGGTGGGCTTTTGGGCGCCGGCGCGAGACTTTCTACCTCCTCCCCCCCGTTTTCTCTTGGCTGACTAGCCAGCCTCCCTCACACTTCTTCGCCACTGGCGCAGGTCCATCGAGACGTACTACACATACTGATATACCAATATTCGATCAGATAGAACTTGATAGAGGAACAGCTATCCTCAAAGTTTGGTGACATTGCTCGCAACAAACAGTTGTACTTACTCAAAAAAAACATACAGTCCTTATGGTAAAAGGAAATAGCATTTAGTATTTAGCTCCACAAGACAAATGTAACATATAGGAAGTCCCGAAATTAACGCAAGAAGTAATTTTGATACGAAACACAAATTTTTAATTAAAAATTGTAATTGTAAATAATTTTGTAGGGTTATGTATGGAGTAGCATATCAGGTAAATGGTCTACCTGGCTTTGTTGGTGCATACGCATTCTTTTGTTGAAATTTTCCTTGACATTTTTGCATACATGTGGTTGAATTTCGTTGATACAGCGCAAAATTTTCTCCTTTAAGGCATGGGTGGTCGTGGGTTTGATAGCATAAGCCTTAGACTTCAAAAAACTTCCAATAAAAAGTCTTACAGCGTTAAATTGCATGATCTGGGCGACCAATTTTGATCACCAAAACGAGAAATTACACGACCAGGAAACGACTATACCATAGTGACAATACAACTAAAACCCAAGCTAACATATATCTTCTCACTCAATAAGAATATTATAAACGATACTGTTTTATGTCTTAATAATATCTTAATTTGAAATTAAATATGAAATATACGTCAACATTTGAGAACCATTGTTTTCCAATCCAATAGCCGAGCAAATTTTAAGACAATGGAGCGAACGATAGTATACTTAGCAAATACCACTGTCTACAGCAGGTTTCTTCAACGTATGGATTGCGATCCAAATCAAGGTCGCTTCTATGAGAATTTGTAAAACATCATAAAATCAATTAAAAGGACAAAATTTTAGATTTAAATAATTTCTCTTAAAAACTGCACGTTATTACACAATTTAGACTGTTCAAAGAAATATTACTAGTGGTGAACACAGATTTGTAATATGAAAGTACTATATGCACTTATGTATGTATATGCATAATATATATACAACATAAAGAAATTCGCTGACCACAGTTAGTGTATCAATATTACATTTAAGAAACATAATTTGAACGTTCGAAACGCCTCTTAAACGTTTTAATACATTAATGACCCTTTATCTATTATACGTACTTAACTTATTCTTTGGTTTTGAATGCATTAAAGATGTAAATATAAATAATCTAAAAGTATTTTTTTTTCCTTTCTTCCATCTAGTGTTAATTAAGATCACGACTAATTGATCAGAAACATCTCAGTTCACGATAAGGCAAAGTAATAATACAATTACGATTTTTTCAATTTTTAAATTTCTTGTGGTGTTTTTCTCCTATATGTCATCTTATGTGACTTTTTAAAATTCTCCTTTGTTTTATTAGTTCTAGATGAATACAATAATACGCCAAACAGATTTTAAAATACATATTTGTAAACTTTATCACAATGTGTGTAAAACAAAATGGTTTTCGGCTACTGAAATTTTGAGTATGTGCGTTATTTTTTGAGGTAAAATAAGGAATGGAAGTTTATTTCTATTGACTTAAGATTCAGTTTATATATTCTTATCATCTAGTAATTTTGTTAAAGATTTATCTTTTTCAAAAAGGTTGTTCCATACTGGAAGCTCTAAAACATACTAATATTTCAGAGACAATGCTAATTAGCATTATCGCTAAATAATAATAAAAAAACGTTACAAAAGTAAATCATGCACAAGTTTCTCTCTTAAATTAAACAATAACGAATTTTCTTTGAATATTAATTCAATCAATTTATACTATAGCACCTGATTTTAATAAACATATATATTATCTTAAAAGAATTAAAGTTTATAAATTAAACATAAATCGACCATCCAGTTTATTAGTCAGACCACCCAAAAAAATGAAATTTGAGTTAAATATGTAAAATTGTACGCTCTATCATCTGATTCAGTATTGAGTTAACTCAATAATGCCAGAAAAAAGTAAATACCCTTCTGAAGAATTAAACAAAATGTTAATATATCTGGCTCAGTAAAAGGATATTTCTAAATAACCTTCTACTGACTTTACTCTTAAAATAATCAGTACTATTTATCCTTTCATCGAATTGCATTTTAAAACTCACAATGCTATTATAATTGTAAAATCACTGGTAATTCTAACACTAGTTAAGATAGCGGAAATTCACCACTTTGTTAATGCGTTTGTTTTCCCAAGATGGATTAAGCCTATTCTCGGATTTTGTAACTCAGGTATCAGTGTGGTTCTATAGCCCTAATAGACTTATAATATTTCATATTGTAAATAAACGTTAGAGACTCTTTAATGTCTACCAATTCAAGTCCATTCGTGTGCTCGAATGCCTGAAGATGCCGAAAGGCGAAACCCGCGTTGTTAGTGACAAAATACATGGAAATGTACAAAATCTCAATAATTAAAATTTGATATTGAAATTCCATCAAGCACCGTCAGTCTTAAATTATATCAATACTATTTGATTTACGATGACCATTTGGATAATGCTTTTCCAATTATCTCAATTTCGGTTATTTGGAGATGTCTGAGTAATGAACTGAACGATCGATATTTTCTCAGAACTTCAATCCACCAAAAGCGTGATTTTGAATGTTTTCCAAATTCCAAATTCTTCATTCACAATAAAAAATGTAAATTGTATATAAAAAAAAGGATACATTTATTTCTCCATAATGAAAGAATACAATAGCCTCCTTTCAACTTCTAACCCAGCAGATATCAGTAAGTTTTTTATTTAATTTCTTAAAATTTTCAATTTATCAAAATTTAACGATTTCTGGTTGTCTTGAATTTCTTACGATATGCTCAGTGCTAATATTATTGTAATTTTGCAAAGCGTGAAGAACAAAGGTCACAAACTTCTGAAGAAATTTTATCTGAATGCTACATTCAATCATTCAATGATTCCACAAGCTGGCTGATTTTTGCGAGCTCGTTATTGCTTTACTTTATACTTAATCTTGTAACCAGGCCATGTGTCAGCATTTAGTCAGTCTCAATAAGTTTGATGCGAGCAATGTGTAGACAAAGAGAGAGACAGTGTGTGTGTATATGAATGGGTTAAAAATTCACTCATCTGTAAAAAAAAAACATTCAACACTTACGCTCACACACGCTCTCTATCTGCGCATACGTTGAGAGTGAGTGTATATCTGTTTAAATTTACCTTCTCTTCATCCAATCCTGAAAACGGGGTTAGGCAAGAATGGTTTGTTACCTATTCTTATTCTTGCCAAATCCTTCTATCTCAGGAAAGCTCTAAATTAGCATTCCACATTCCACAAAACACCTTTAAGAAGAAAAGATATTTTAAAGAGTGAATATTAGGGACACCAAAATATCTATACCGTTCTCAAATATCAAATGACTCACTTTAATATTAATATATTTCATTTAAAAAAATTCAATGAAATTTTTTTTTAATAAAACGCGCACTGTAGAAATCTTATAACGACCATTTTCGTATTCATCCCTTTAAATACACCCACCCGCCCGCTCGTTCTAGCCGCCCCTCATAACTCAGCGCCGCGAAGCGACTTACCCCATGCAGATTTTAAATTCTAATTTATACCGAATGAATAAAAAACGAATCGCCGGTTTCACCCGCAGTTAGCGGTCATCATCAGGTGGATTTGCATAGTGGAGAGGTTTTCAAAAATAAAGCCATGGAGTGTTGGGAAGCTCTCGAGTCAGCCGCGGCTAATTGATACGAGTTTATTATACAGCTTCAAATATTGTTTTTTTTTATTTATTTGGCCACACTAAATACTAATTTAAATCAAAATTCAAAGCAAATTTCATATCGAAAAACGAATGCTCACATCACGTTCACCCACTACCATTTACGACATCCCAAAAACTGTTTTTACAGAAATACATAGTTATTATAACAAAACAAGGATAGGCGAACAACTTCCATAAATATAGCTTTGATTAAAAGCATTTTTGATCGTCACGTAGAATATTCAATGTTTTACCCAGCACCAACCAATAGTGCTTCACACCAGGCTTTCAACGTTATTCGTGTTTCAATTTTTTTTCATGCGTCTCCGAGGAATATTACTCAAGACTTGTTTGCATGTAATATTATAATGTATACATAGTAAGAGAGAGGATATAGATACTGTGTCAGTTTTTATGAGTTTATTTCTACTCGCTCTCCATATGATGTGTATTTTTCCATGTCCGCTCCCAATGTGGAGCATATGGTCTCCTGATGGAGGTACCTCAAGAGAATTTTTCTATGAGAACTGTTTGTTACTCAGTTGTTCAACCTCTCTTTTTCGAAGCGAGTAGGGATAGAAGGATAGAGCTAGGACATGACTAGTGGCTAGCTAATCGCTCTCGCTACGCCCTGTGAGGATCGGATCAGTGGAAGGGGGGTTTTAGACAAATACTCAGACTACGAACAAAAATCCATAAATTGATTGAGAGAACAATCTAGGAAAACCGTCCGCACCGGGAATTGAACCCGAGGCATCCGTGACCGTACCCAACGACGCAACCAACTGCGCCACGGACGCCGTATTAATAATGCATTGATATTTGCTGCAGATGCATCGAAGTTGGCAGGTCCGTCGGGGGCGAGTATTCGATTCGAAAATATCAGGACCGTACATCCACAAAATAAATATGCCACGAATAAATAGTAATGTTAATACTTAAAAGTTGAAAACAGGACAATTGACATAAATATCAGCAATCATGGCATTTCGAAATGTCACGTCGCTTCTTTTCACCGTTAGGGAGGAGTTCTTGTAACAGACAAACAGACGGATATATTGACACATGTGTTTTTATTTTATATTATGCATTTATGAATAATCAAAAGGTATGTATATAAAAATATTCATTGCTTTTTGATTGTGTAAGATTGATAAACGAATAATTTTGAAATGAGAGTTGTTTATCAACCAATAATATTGCCAAAACTTCTCCAAATCAATCTATATATATATAAAAATGAATGTTTTGCTTGTATATTTGTCCTCTATGCACTCCTTTACCATTCATCCGATTTCGATTAAACTTTGTTGAGTTGTTGTGAGCACACACGTGAAGGTTTCCGAATAAAAAAATTTTAACCTAAAAAAAAAAGAATCAAATACGTACACACAGAGACATCTTGAAAACACCTGATTTATTCGTGCCGGGTATGGTTAAGAAATTCAAATTTAAGAAAAATATTTCGTACTATATTCGGGTAATGAGTCAGCCATAAGGCAATACTATTCATAGTTTAAGTATTTTATTTCACATATATGCTATGAAGATTGTTGGAAATATTGAAACAATAACATAATTAATGAACTACTATATTTTAAAAAAATTGGACTTTTTGCGGGCTGAGAAAAATGAATCTGGGCTTCGGGTCGGGTTCGGGTAACAAGTTAATATTAAGACTCGGCCTGAAGATGACAAGCTCGGACTTGGTAATATTATGAAATTTCGGCAGACTTCTAATCCAAAAGCACTTCAATAAAAAGAATTAAAACGCAAACCCTTTCTTTCTTTGAGTGGCATTGCAACGCATACCGGGTACTCACTAGTTGTTTATATAAATGATATGATCAGTAAGTAAGTGGAATACTTTCAATTGAATAAGATATCGTTGTTCAGTGTAAAAAAAAACAAAAGCAGAATTTACCGGAGTCAGTGAATAATTTAAATTCACTATAACTGATCATAAAAAAATATTTTCAATTCTAATTATTTATATCCAATTGAAATCTGCATTTTAATTACTAATTATATCCATTTTTCTCATAATTCGGACAACTTTAGTTTTCATAGTATTGGCAGCAATGTAAGCAAATGATTATAAAGAATGCACGAGCTTACGATGACAAAATCAATAAAAAATTAATTTAATTTAATAAGGCACGTCTAGTAAATATTAAAAATGCTTACTGTCTAAACTAGAGGCATCTTGGAACATAATAATTACAGATTTTTTTTCGCCAATGACGTCAATAATGTAATTAAAATTTTCGTGTATGGCACTGTGTATAAAATAATATACAGATTGAAAAAAGTGATATTTTGTTCTTGAAAAATGATCACTTACTCTGATTGCGTATCAGGAAAGAAGAATAAGGCTAGGAAAACGAGGGTGGAAAATTCGTTTCCAATATAATCGACATTCCTTTTTTACATTAATATCTGGTATTTAGTTAATACTTCCTATCTATTAAATAAAAAAAAATGTTGCTTCACAGGAAACTTTAATTGAGTTAATTCTATAATTTAAGACATCGACTGAGGGTGCTTGATGGAATTTCAATATCAAATTTGGATTATTGAGATTTTGTACACTTCCATGTATTTTGTCACTAACGACCCGGGTTTCGCCTTTCGGCATCTTCAGGCATTCGAGCACACGAATGGACTCGAACTGAGAGACAGTAAACAGTGTCTAACGTTTATGAATTATATCCTATACGTAGAAACACCTAACAGATGTCACTAAATGTGGAATGATTGTATATATTTACCCATTCGTCGAATTACATCCCGTCAAAACCCACAATACTATTATAATTGTAAAATCACTGGTATTTCTAAAAAAAGTTGAAAAGCGGCAATTCGCCACTCTGTTAATATGGTGTTTACAAAATATGGATTAGGGCGATTCCCGAAATTTATCAGTGTGGCTCTCAGATGTATAATATCTTACCTCGTAAATAATATTTGTCGCATTTGTATCTTCTATATAAACGTTAGACACTGTTTACTGTCTCTCAGTTCGAGTCCATTCGTGTGCTCGAATGCCTGAGGATGCCGAAAGGCGAAACCCGGGTCGTTAGTGACAAAATACATGGAAGTGTACAAAATCTCAATAATCCAAATTTGAGTTAATTCTTTTATTTAGGCTTTGATTCATGTCCTATCTCAATGTAAGCATGTTATATTCTCATAATGCTGCACTTAGACTAGGCAACCAACCTACTTGACAGAAAGTCTTTACATATTTTAATTGTTGATATGTCGTAGAGAGTAAATGTAGAGTATACGACGTCTAACTTTCCACTTTTTACTACACTGATACGCTTTCTGTATAATACACGGAGCGTGTCAGTGTATTAGTATGCATGGATACCGTGATCCTAGGGCAGTTTATATATCAGTATAGATCCTAGAGCCGCGATCCTAAATCCTAAAGCCGGTGTAAAGTTATATATTTCTTAAATTATGCAGATGGTCTCCCCGATATTTCAATATCAATTGATCGTGATTGGGCAAATCGTTCAACACCAGGTTGCGAAGTTCAATCGGTCGATTGATTAATCACATAAAACATATGTTTTTTTTAATGAAACACTTTTACGAGAAACATTACTTGCAGTCTTAGGCAGCGAAAATGTCGCAGTGGGTTCTGCATCATTAATCTAGATAGAAGATTGTTTATGACTTATTTTTAAAAACAAATAACTCTGTATACATTTGATTTGAAATATTTTTTTGCAATACCTGACGATGAAAGTTTTAAGCTATGCAATCTCCACCAAGAAGTATACATATCTTACCCACCTCTCATACGACTTTCATAGTCTTCCATTGAAACAGATCCTCGTCAGCTCACCAGTCATCATCCATTCAATGGTCTCCCACAAAACGCTGCGTCCTCCACGCTCCCTTGCAATTATTACGAGTCCATCGCACACAGTCCGGACAAACATGCAAACTCCACTCGACACTTGCCCATAATATTGCCACCGCAGCAAAGAAAGCATAGTGTACATTTTGATTAGACCAACGTGAAGGGAGGCTGACAATAGTTTTTTATTTTTAAAAAATATTTGGCATTAATTATGGCTAAAAATTGCCAATGTGCCAAATATTTTGAACTCTATAATCACATAAGATAGATAAGTCACTCGAAATTTATTCGAGGAGAAAAAACATCACAATCACCCGTGTCCAAGATCTCAAATTTCAATTTAAAAAATTGATACCGATCTGATTGCTAGGGGTAAAGCTCTAACCACTAGACCAGTGTTCCGTAACCTTTCATCACCCACGGCACACCTAAACTTTCATTAATTATTCTCGGCAATCCAAATTATGTAAATTTTATAAACAAAATTTACAATTTGTTGAGTTGTTTTTATTTGGTGAATTCGAAATAGTGGTATTTTAGACCATTGATATTTTCATACATTCGTTAATTAATAATTCTAGTTGGAAATTTTAATTCATCGATGCTTCCCAATATACGCAGCAATGTATAATTTCCACGATAAGATTTTATCGTTTTAAACACGAGAAAAAACTCCATTTATATTCCTCATCATTACAGTTGCACTATCCGTGCAAACACTAATACGATTGTTCCATTAATATCAAAATAGTTAAACGTTTGTTAAATCGAGAATAATTCAAACGGAGACCTCACAAACGGATGGATTTAATTTTTTTATGATATAAAAATTCTCGATTTCTTCATTGCTGTCGCACTGCGCTGTGGCACACCTGAGCTTGTTTGATGGCACGCAGGTGTGCCGCGGAACACTTTTTGTGGAGCACTGCACTAGATCACAGATACAGACTCTGTCCGCTCCTAATATTGACAATATGTATTCTTAATTTGTATAATAATAATATCATAACTGAAATTTTTTTTAGACATATCAACAGAATTTTACTGACGAGAACAATTTAATATTAGATAAATTATTATTTACAGAAGATTTCGATTTAATCAACAGAAAATGCCATGTTATGAAAACTAATCATTGGTATATTTACAAGTATAGAAATATAAATACATTTGAAACACTGTGAGTCTTAGTTCCTTTGTAAATCCATATCTCTTCAGCTTCAGAGAGCATATCCGTCAGGTTTTCGAAATCTTCGATCTTATAATTAAACGAATGTAAACTATAATATAAACAATTTTAAAGGGTTAACATATCAGAGAGTATAAAGGAAAATGCTTAATTAAAGCAAAAGACATATTAACTAATTGCTCTATCTGCGTGTTGATTTTATAATTGAATAAAAGGTGATTAGAGAATGATAGAAACATTATAGATATGTCTTTAAAAGGTAATCGTTGAAAACATTAATGTATGAAATATATCCATTGGGATAATCGCTCCTCACCTCTCAAAATATAAAGTCATCTTTTAGAAAAGTAATGAGGAATACATAAATAAATAAAAAATTAAAATGTTAAATGAATAACGACTTTGCTATATATGTGTAGCACAGTGACGACTTGTGCTAACATTGATGTACGGATAAACCATCTATGTAACAAGTGCTAGATCAAAAAGATATGATACAAAAGCGTCGAATTTGCGCGGGAACGGGTGACATATCCGCCGGTGTCCATCTTGTAGCGGCGCCGCCATCTTGTTTACACAGACACACATACGCGACAACTTCGCGCCGGTCGCCATGTTTGCATGGGAGACCGTTTGTTTAAATCAGTGATGGGAAATCTACCCAATGCAAAATGTTGCTTATTGTCGACAATTCTTCGGGAATTCCACCGACAGAAGTATACAATATTTTTGAAATCGTATTATTATTAGAATATTGTTTTCCCATCATAATAATGAATAATTCGTGGTATAATTATAGTCCAACGTCCCATTTGCCGATCCTAAAACCGCGTTAAGCGAGTACGATTTACTAACTACAAACCCTTTTTGTATCATGTCCCTTTTCTCAAAAGAAAGGTTCAATTCTCGTAAAACAACTTCTGTTGAGTTGATTCATTGATAGTCTATATACTCCACTTCGTTGATAATCATAGCATAGCATCTTTTTTCAATGCGCTCTACTTTTTGGTAGCTTTCCGTTTTCAATATAGCTTTATCACTCATCACTCATGCTAGCTTGATCACTGAACGATAAAACCACTATCAGTAAGACTGAAACTGGCAGAGTTTTTAAGTATATCAAATAATTTCAGTAATTGTGTTGTCAGAAACAAATAATATATTGATTTTGTTTTTTTTAATTCGTTTTTCCGATAGATTCCGGGTGTTTCTGAGCAAAAAATTCCTCATTCCCAATTTAACATGTGCTGTTTAATGTCCTTGTTAATTGCATATTTAATATTTCATTCATTTTTTCTAAATTATTTAACCGGTTCACAAGTTTATTGTCAAATTTTCCCATTTGTTAACTCTGTTGATGATGTTAAATGTGGCTTATGTTTTTTATTTCAGATAAGTATTATTGATTTGTAAGAGGTCCTTAGCATTTTTATTGTCGACTGTTTAATTTCATTTATATATAATGATTGTGTTGTATGTTATCTGTAAATTCTTGTGTTGAACATGTTGTTTTATCTATCTTGTAATTATTAAAAATCAATTTAATATAAATAGCCTTGTTAAGATTTATATTTTATCAGTATATTATGCTCGCGATGAGCAAAACCTGATCATTAAAAAATGTGGAAGTTGTACAAAACAAATTGTGTTTTATTTTTAAAGTATAATGTATTTCCAGCAAGAATCGACTGTTAACACTATAAAAGTGAATAATAATGTACATTATTTAATTTCGTTTAGATATAATTTGTTTGATGACATGTAAATTCATATCATAGTTCTTGAGCCAATTTTTTTAAATAACCTGTAATTTTAAACAATCGATTTCATATAAATATTTTACCAGTTGGTAATGCTCGCGATGAGCAAATCATTATAAAAATGTGGAAGTAGTAAAAAACAATTTGTGTTGTATTTTAAAAATATAATACCTTTCCAACAATAATCGACAGATAACACCTTAAAAGTGAACATATTCGAGAAAGTATATTGTATTAAGATATTTTGTGTCTAAAATTAGGATACGATAATTTTCAGAATACGTTTATTGCGTTTGACTAAATAAATTTATAATTTTACGTAAATAAAACCTCAGTGTTTTTGTTAATAATGACCAATATAAATTAGACGTTGTGCATTGTCATAAGCAACTGTATCTTGATGACGAAATAACCAGAGGCGAAATTAAATATCGACGGTGTTTTGGCAAATTGATGTAACCCTCAAAACACACGAAAATCAATAAATCATTGAATCTCATTTTAAAGACGACATAGCAGATCTCGGCCAAATGACGTAGATTAGAAAAATTAGTTGACTACTTTTTGTAAGGGAAACATCGTTTTACATTGGTTTTTGGTTTAAAACTTCTGACCCCCCTCCACTTGATGTAAGCCACTATTATATCGACACTCCATACTTATAATCCCGTATCTGCAAACATGATATTTTACAGAAGTGCATTTCAAAGATTCATAACACAACTCATGATATAATGTTTTCTATAAAAACAGTTTTTACTCTCTTCTGAACAATTTCAATTTTGAGGGCTACTTGAATTAGTCAAAAAACCATCAAATTATATTACTATTATGCAATTTAATAATAATAGTAACTCTCCTGCCTAATTTTTTAATGATCGGTCTTTTTTTATAATTTGATAGTATAAAATGTACACTATAAAATTTCATTATTCTACAATTCTTAGTAGGTACTAATATATGCGGCAGTTCTAATAATTGCAGTGATTGTTTACACCAGGTTTTTCCAAACTATTTTCTGCGGAACACTGTTATTCCGTGGAACGTTAATTGGTGTTCCACGAAAACCTGGAATGGTTTTATTTGATGCGGTTGCAATAAATTCATACATGTTTGAATTCGTATTGATATTACCTACTCAACACAATAAATAAGGTGTCCCATTAAAATTTCTGGATTTGCGAAGTGTTCCATGGCAGTAAAAGTTTGGGAAACTTAGATTTACCCTAATTTGAATAATATTATATTTAAAAACAAAAGAGTAAAAGCTAACTGATGAATTTTTATGATACGACCTTAAAATATGAAATGAATAAAAACGTTTAAAATCTGGCATCCCATATAACAATCCCTCGCAACCAAAGAACCCCTTTCCCATCAACTGTCCAAGTGTTGTGGTGTCCGCATAAATATTTACGCATTATAAGACTGGACAAATGTTTGGCTTTACGAGGGCGGGTGGAAAATTGAAAGAAAAATAATACAGAGAAATTTTACTGAGCTGAATTTGGTGTTTGCTTTTCTAAATGTTAAAATCGTTGTTGCCATCTATTGGCGGGTAGTGGTGGTTTGTATTTTGTAAAAAAGATATTGCGAAAATCATTGAATTATGTTTTTCGACTATGTTTTGGCCAATTGATGTAACCCTCAAAATATACGAAAATGAACTAATGATTGAATCTCATTTTAAAGACGAGAAAGCAGGTATCGACCAAATGATGTGAATTATAAAAATAAATTGACCACTTTTTGGAAGGGAAGCATCATTTTACATTGGTTTTAGATTTAAAAATTCTGACTCCCCCACTTGCTGTAAGCCACTATTATATCAAAACTACCTACGTATAATCCCGGATCTGAAAGCATGAGAATTTACAGTGCGTGCATTTCAAAGATTCATAACGCAACTCACCATATAATGTTTTCGATGAAAACAGTTTTTACTCTGTAACGAACAATTTCAATTTTCAGGGTTACATTAATTGGTCAAAACACCGTCGTATATACAGTTAGCTAAATAAAGCCAATCAATACTTTTTATCAAGCACTGTTACACTTTGAGACTTATAGGATATACGTCGCTTGATGAAAATAAATAGCTTTATTTGAAAAAGCCTCTCTGTTTTTAAAAATTTAGTAAAGGTTACTATTTGACTGAAAGTCTATTTATAATGAGAAATGGTGGCTTTCAAATATGTCTTTTCTTTGATTTACAAAATAGTTTTTGAAATAAAATCGTTGCTTAGTTGAGATGAACAATGCAAAATGAATAATCAATTTCCACAAAGTTACAAAATCAATAAAAAGTCACCAGTCTATTCACCATATAAAACATATGGCTACAGGAATCAATTAACTGAGACGTTTTCAAATTACACTACATTCGAGCCCTCGAGAAGTGAAGTGAGCCAAGTGATAAAATGGTGAAACTTGTTTATTTAAAGTTTTGGTTAAATGATCTTCTCACATTAATTTACACGTTATTAAATTTAACTTCCAACAGAATAAAATGCTTTTGCAGCATGTATTTACTTAGCTCACTTCACTTATATGATACTTTATGTAGAATACCAAAACTTCCGTAGCTCATTGTTTTCTAAAATATCGGTTGGCTCGCTTCACTTCTCATCGGCTCGTTTTATAAATTACACTGATGTAAAAAAATCAGTCACCGAATTTCTAGTTAATCATAGTTATCACTACCTTATTAAGGAAAGACTTTAGTTTACATAATTGTTACAACAATTATATTGGAAATAGTCTTCGAAAGATGCCAAGGAGATCAAGTATGGATCGTATTCGTTAACTTCTGGAATAAGTCCTACGAATTCATATTTGAATCAAACTTAAAATACTGTTCCACAAAAAATAATTAATGACATAATCCAACATTTAATTCAACATTTCATTATTTTGTAAAACCTTTAGCTGACAATAATGGAATAAGTAAAGAAAATATAATTACTTATTATTCCATACCAGTGGTTCTTACTGACCCCCGGGGGTCTGTGGCAAATCAAAAATAATTTGGGGGTGCCTGGACAACGTCGGGTGTCCGCGAAAGGTTTAATATAAAAAAATATTGGTGACACATTTTTATTATTATGAAAGTTGAAATAAATAGCAATAAATAAATTGGCAGCGCTTTGTTGGGTGTTGGACCCTTTTGCAAGCAGACACGCAAACTCAGATTTATCCATACTAATACAGGAGCAATTTGTTATATTATACGCAAATGAGAAGCGGCCACCAATGTTTGAACGAGGATACCACAAATTCTAGTGACAAAAACAGATGCCAATATTATATCCTGCATTATAATTCACTGTGCAGAGACTATTGATTACTTTGCCGTTTTATTGTTTAGTAGAACGTGGATTTAGTGCAGTTATGAACCTTATCATACTTTAAATATCAAAATGTGTTATTTGGATATTATTTTTACATCACCATTTACCATTCAAAATCCAAATTCATTTAATAATTCTTTTATTATGCAGTTATGTAGAGTTATTTTACTTGGCGGTTCATGGTCATGTTTTTTTGCATTAAGAATTGGTCCATGTTCATAATAAGTTTGGGAACCACTATTCTATACCTACATAACACGGAATAACGACAGTCGGAAAATTGTGTTAAAACTGAAATGACATAAGGAGACAATATACATAAATGAGCAATTATATTTATTAGTCAGTTAAACTGATAAATAATAAAAAATTATAATACTAATTTTATTTTATTTTTTACCACATCCACTCCCAATGTGTTTTCCCAATCCTCTCTTTTTCGAATTGGGGTATAAGCATTGAACTAGGACAGGAATAGTGGTTAGCTAATCTCTCTCGCTACACCCCGTTTTTAGGATCGGACAAGTGGGAGGGAATTTTAGACATCACAAACATCCATGCCTACGGAGAGAAATCCATAAATCGATTGCAAAATCATTTTATGAAACTGTCCGTAACCGTTACCAACGAACTTGTCCACTGTACCCGATAGCACTAATAATATTTTTAATTATCTTCATTAGCTAGTCAACTGGCGGCTCCGTGGCGCAGTTGGTAACGTCGTTGGCTACGGCTACGGATGCCTCGTGCAATTCCCCGTGCGGACAGTTTAAAAAAATGATCTTTCATTTGATTTACGGGTTTCTGTTCGTAGTCTGTGTTTGTGATGTCTTCAAAACCGGGGCTTAGCGACAGCGACTAGCTAACCACTAGTCCTGTCCTAGCTCCTATCCTTCTATCCCTACTCTCTTCGAAAAAATAGAGGTTGAACAACTTAGTGACAAGCAGTTCTCATTTAAAAGTTCTGTAGAGATACTTTCATTAGGAGGCCATATCCTTGCATAGCCACTTTGGGACACGGAAAAAATGTATATTGAAAAAAAGGTTATCTTTATTCATTTAAGACATCGACTGAAGATGCTTGATGGAATTTCAATATCAAATTTGAATTATTGATCCACACTGACACTAGTATAATATTTTATCTCGTAAATAATATTTGTCGTATTTGTATCTTCTACGTAAACGTTAGACACTGTCTACTGTCTGTCAGTTCGAGTTCATTCGTGCGCTCGTATGCCTGAAGATGCCGAAAGGCGAAACCCGGGTCGTTTGTGACAAAATACATGGAAGTGTACAAAATCTCAATAATTCAAATTACGTTTGTAAATTTCGACATTTCGATCGAATTTGTAACACAAAACACAAAAACACTTCAAAATTTTCAAAACAAATTTCACTAAATCGTCTTTATGCCAAAGCTTTTTCAAGAAAAAACAAATACGAACACATCTACGTAAGTGCAGCGTGACGTCATGATCTACACACATACAAAAAGCGAAAACAAAAACGTTTGATGCAATGAAACCTGTGATTAAAAGCGCGATACTACACGGCCAGAATAATAAGCCGTCGCCCGGTCCCTCTCGCACCCGTTGTACTCAAGCTCTGATAGAGCTAGAGGGGACGATTAAGTTTCGCTTTATAGAGGGGTGTTACCGATGCTATAACTCGATATTGTACATTGCACTCCGGCCAAGACGCGGTGGCTCAACGCTAGGTAGTTGCGAATGAAGGTAAAAATGTATCGGGTGCACCAACAAAAAGGCGTTAACGCCATGCCCACTCTCTAACTGTGACCATGATAAGAACCATGGTGTAAAAAGCAGACAGAAAAAAGGTTCTTTCCGTGTTGGGATTTTTCTTTTGCGGCTTTTTCCGTTTACCATATAAGTGACGTCACTTCGACAAGCGAAATTTTTAATGTCACCAAAACACTGTTATAAACATAGTAAATTGTAATTCAATAAGTACACAATGACGTCAACAAATGAAAAATGGTGTCTGTCATTTTTCATGCAGCTCACATATACTTCTTACGGTATCCGGACTAAACAGAATATGACTTAACAGAACAATTTTAAAACAATATTTTTGTCGTATCTATTAATTATTAAACTTATAAGAAATAAATAATATATTTAATTGGATCAGCAATCGAGATTTTTTCAATTTAAATTTATGGTTCAAGACAAGAGTGACTTTACATCGAGTTTACCTCGTAAGATTTTTCTAGACAAATTTTAAAATATTTAAAAAATATGCCGTATATTATATGAAATAAACAGTATGGTCATTTGCAAATATTTTTGTTTAATATCTACTATAAACACATTCTTATTTCATATTAGAGTTTATAATACTTTTTTGTTTTTATGAATTACGTAACTTTAATGAATATTGTACCGTTCTATTCAGGGCTTTTTTTGTCATGTAACGCGGTAGAAAGGTGTTCCTACACCTTTAGCTATGGTATTTTTAATGGAAGAAATTAGTCGAAACAATTTTCCCGCCAAACGATAATTCGTCTTCAAAATTAACTTAACATTTCTAAAAAAAAACGTTTATTTTTAATATGCTTCGTGGCATAGGAAAAACTGCCTTAAGTTTTATTTGAACAAAATTTTCTTTAATAAAAACCCTGATAAGTGAGTTCCTTCACCTTTTTTTTCTAAAAAAATCCCTGGTTGTATTGAATAAATTAAAATAAATACATAAAAATATACACCTTTCCATTGTTTATAAGGTAGCTTTTGCCGTGCAAAATCAGAAACAACTACATTTCAAAACAACGGTACAATATTTATCAAAGTATTATTTTCAAATTGTTCCTGTTCCTGTTCTGTTAAGTCTTGGAACCACTTCTTACACCACGAACTGTAACGTTCCTGATCTGTATATGATATATTTGTGACCGTCGTTAACGACTTCTTCGTCTTGAAACATCTATCTACGTGAGATAAATTGCCACCACGCGGTGCCGCCAAGATTCCTCCTCATCCGCCAATTGCTTTGCTTCCTCCCAAAACATGCTTTTATTCTTCAGTTTTACGGAGTACATCCTATAGATAGTACCCGATAGTCGTCCAGGACGCCGAAATCCCACTAAAGTATGAAAAGAATTCGTAAAAAAATATTAAAATTGGGAATTAAATAAAAACTATTTTTCCTAACCGTGTCCGCTCTCAATTTGGAGCATCCCCACATGATTTTTTTATTACGAAAACTGTTTATCAGTCGCTCAAAGTCTCTTAAAGATAAAGTTATAGGTGACGCTAGGAAACCACTAGTAGCAAACTATACGATCTCTGTACGCCCCAACATTCGTCGGCCTCTGTGGTGTAGTGGTAATTGTTTACCCTAGTAATCAGGTGGGTCCTGGTTAAATTCCAAGCAAGGTCAATATATCAAATTTAGATTTTTTTCAATTTAAATTTGTGATCTTGGACATGAATGACTTCTAAAAATTCTCACCGAGTTTATCTCGTATGATGTTCTAATTTTCAAAATATTTGGCGCATTGGTTGTCAACTGTAATGCAAGATATTTTTTTTTAATTAATTCTATAAAACAAACATTGGATCTATGTAAAAGAGTGACCGTTCTGGGATTCGAATCTGCGACCTCTCAGTCGAACAGCACGAACACACGAGAAAACTTGGCATCAGTACCGTATTAATTATAAAGTTATATTCATGTGAAAAAAAATTAAGTATAAAAAAATAAGGCAACCAAAATTTATTGATTGTAATTTAAATTAATTACGAAAAAAAAGATTTTTTTTAGGTCACCCAACTTTAAGACACGACAAGTAGATTAAAACTTATGTGTACATATTTGTTGCACTTACTAATACACGTGACAAATCATGTACACATAAGTGAGTACACTCACGCAAAAACATGTTTGAGTACCTATGTATTAATCAGCTAGTGACATGACAGGTAAAAAAAACATGAAAAAAATATTACTTAGGTGTGACATAACACCAGTATAATGTTGGTCGCTATCAACTTGGACATCATTATAAATTAATTTGTTTCGTTTTAAGTAAGGATAATTTTATTAAGCTTAGTAGGTATTAGAGGTCTGCATGGGCCGAAATTTGATTAAATTATCCGGCCCGAGCCCGTTCACTTCAGACCCGACCCGGCCCGAGCTCGAGTCTTAATACCACACTTGTTAACCGAGCTTGACCCGAAGCCTAAATTTAGATATCTTGGCCCGAAAAAACCCGTTTAAAAAAAAAAATACAGTGGCATAAAATTGATTAAAATTTAACACACTTAACGTACCTACCAAACTTTTTCACATGTAGAAAAACCTATTATTTCACGAAATGATTTCCACACATCACCACAGTCCCCACTTTTTAACATTTTCTGTATATCGTTGAAACTCATTTTTAGCGAATGTGTTGTATTTTTTTATAATGAATTTTTCGGCACATGAAACAGTAGATTATCTAAAACGAATAGAAAGCAGATACTGAATAATATCACACTTTATTACTATTTAAACTTACTATCGGTGATGTTTAAATAAACAAAGCATTGTTTCACGGATCAATAACAATTTTATGAGCTCAGTTTCAGGTTATGAAAATATAAAATGACGTCTCCATACTTATTCCATACTCTATTGTGTCCAATGATATTCAAAACGTAATAAATTATTTTAGTTGTTACCTTTTTGTTATCAGCAGTATTTATTTATCAAGAGTACTCATGATCTGAACATAGACCGAAATATTTTTTGCAAGAACAAATCCACTCCCCGGGCCCGGCCCGAACCCGAATAGCAATTGTCTCTACCCGCCCGAACCCGGCCCACGGGCCAAGCCCGGGCCCGTGCAGGCCTCTAGTAAATATACATATTACATAGTTGTTCTTATTTTGACCATTATATTCCCATTATATTCCCAACCGAATAGAACATATTTGAATCATGGAATCGATGTTCATTTGTTGTTCATATTTGACGAATGTTATTTCGAATGTTATTTCACTTGTCTGATATTTTAATGGATTTTAGGTGGAACTTTTCTCTATCATAATTGCATTGAACAACTATGTGTCGCAGCTCAAAAGAAGACAATGATTATGCTCTATAATCAGGATAAACGGAAAAAGAGATTAACTTCAACGGGAAAACTCAAAAAACAGTAAGGTAAAAAAATTCATATAATTATATAAAGGCAACCATGAAATAGCGGCTGCATACACACAATCGGTGAAGGTGAGGCAACCAGCTTGTATATTACAATATTTCGTCAATGAAAAACATAATTACATAGAATTTGAAACGGAAGAAAGTCTGATCTACGGTAAAGTTTCGCATTTATTTGACTGACATCCAAACTCACCGCCCAAATAATCTATTTAGATATATTCGATGGACTCGGCAGTAGCTTTGTGAAAATTCGTTTTTATCAATATAAAATCAAAATTGATAACTTAGTTTGTAGTTCTAATATAAAAATAACTTTGTAGTTTTTTTAACCATATCCGCTCCCTATTCGGAGCATATGGCCATCACGCGGTTCCTCCAAGCTTCTCTGTCCCCCGCCAGTCTCCTCGCTTCCTCCCAGGTCATCCAAGCGTCCTGTAGCTCCGCCGAATACATCGAATGGATGGTCATCAGCGGCCTTCCAGGGCGACGGAATCCATCCGGTCGTTAAAAGAGACAGGCAGGATTTAGGCTACTCTTGGGCATCCACAGCACGTGTCCAAGCCAGGTCCATCGTCGCTTTTTTATTTTGGACGTACTAAGAGGCTGGTCCGTCCGCTTTCTTACCTCCGAGTTCCTGACAAAATCAAACCACCTTACCCCTAGTATTCACCGCAAGGCCCAGTATACGGTTACCCTGTGCCTTGGTGAGGTTCCATGACCCGCAACCGTAAAGCAGCACCGTCTGAACGTATGCGTTGAATAGGTGGCATTTGCTTCTCATCGAGTACAACCGTGAGTCCCAGACTTTCCGCATTGAGTTAAAGGTTGCTCCAGCTATCCCAAATCGGATCGAGAGCTCTTTACGTGGATTGCCATCTCCCGTGATGTGTACCCCCAAGTACCTGAAGCCGTCGACTCTTTCGATGTCTTGCCTCGCGCTTTTCAGAGGGTAGTCTGGGCCCAGACAGAAACAAAGTTGAATGCAGAAAGAATGTTGCAAAGCACATTGGTTTTACTCGCATTGACTTTGATGCCAATGCGATACGAGTTGCTCTGCAGCCTGTGTATTGTTTGCTGAATATCCTCGAAAGATTTGTCAAATATGACAGCGTCGTCAACATACTCGAGGTCACAGGTATGAGGTAGATTTTGATACAGAAATAAAATTTATAACCTAGTAGCCAGTCGAATAACTAAGCTATCAATTTTAATTTTAAACTCTATTTGGACTTAACACATTTAGATCGTTTTATTTTATGAGCAATACATTTTTTTTTTGTATTTTTTCGTATCCCCTTACGAAACTTAACGGCCACTTAGTAAATCTATAATTCAGGAGGGGTAGTCTCATACATTGTAGCTAAAATGGCGCCTACCCTGGGCACCTTTATGAGAATTATGGGCACGATTATAAACATCGCGTGTAGGGAAATAATTTTGTTCCGATCGACACTCGTATTTACTTTACTATGAAATTACAGACAGTGATAATAACACACCGATGATTCACATATCTAAATAAAACATTAAAAACAGAATTTTTTTAATGTCGAAAATATTTAGCGTAAAAGTAAAAAAAAAACATTGAGATCTTAGACATGGGTGTTTCATCATCTTTCCCGTGAGTTTACAATAAATTTAATGCGACTTTTGATTTCTCATTGAGTTATCTCATGCGATATAAACTATTCAAATAAATTTTTATACCATTGCACGCATTTTGCATGATTTTTCCGTCATCATTTTGTTTCTTAAAGTTGTTCAGAAGTATTTGCACTACTTATCAGTTTGCTGAAAAAATTATTATTTTACCCTTTCTGAAAAGGGTGGCTGAGGAACTGACTTTAAGCATGACGTTAATAATAACCATTTTAAAAAAATAAAACACATTTTTTTTGTAATAATTCCACATTTTTATAAAGCTCAGGACTGGTTGTCGTCATTGCGAACATTATTAACTAATGAAAAATAATCCATGCACAGGATTATGAGGTTGAGCGTAACTTGTTTTAATCTTTATATAAATGTGGAATAAGCGCAGAATATTTTTTTCATTTCTTGTTTTGAGATAATCGACTTTAAGAAAATCATGAAATTGAAGATTTTCTATTCATATAAATTAAACATTATTTAAATTTGGATTATTGAGATTTTGTACACTTCCATGTATTTTGTCAAGTCCATTCGTGTGCTCGAATGCCTGAAGATGCCGAAAGGCGAAACCCGGGTCGTTAGTGACAAAATACATGGAAGTGTACAAAATCTCAATAATCCAAATTTAATATTGAAATTCCATCAAGCACCCTCAGTCGATGTCTTAAATTAAATTAAATTATAAACATTATTTATTAAACTAACCACTGTATGAGACTCGTTCATCATTTACAAATTTCAGTTAATTATCACTAATTATGTTTTATAGTTTGTTACTACTTATAACTGTGAAATAAATTCGTTTAATTCATATTGATTTCTTCGAACTACGTAATAGAGAAATATTCTACATGGAATATGTCCTAGCTTGTTTTTTTAGACAATAGACCGTCCTAGAATCTATCGTACTCCATTCATAACTCAAAACAGTCTGTTTTTCGATTTATACTTTAACACCTTAAAGGTGAATAGCAATTTTCCTTGTAAGAAAAAATGGAAATTCTTTCCATCAAAACAAAAATAATTTAAAAAATAACATAATCGTAAACATGTGATGTGTGTCGGGATCGATTGATAAAATAAGAAATGCAAATTTGCTATCAGGGGACATAAATTTAATAGAAATAAAAATATTATTTGACAAAATAAAATAGTTCACTTTAAGTATTGCAAAGGGCGTGTTGTCGAAGCCGTGGGGTCAATTTCAATCGATTACTGTTTCGTTTTTATGTGTTTAATGTTAACCCCCTAAGCGCGGGCGTAGGAGTCGTTTACAGACCGCGGGCGGACGAGGGTTCGGCGGCGAAGGGGTCACTGATTGCAAAGAGCCCTTATTAAATTTCCTTTACAGAATCTATTAGATTTGTTTTATTTGCGGACTTGATTCACAGATGGCCCAAGGGCTGCATTCGGTATTTTTGTGGCCCTATCGATCAAAACAATATAGAATAATACATAAATATGGAATTTTTAGTGGTAAAAATGAGAAAACAAATTTAGATTTATTTCAAATAATTGTCCTATTAATGAGTTAATTATATGAACAGTGTATATTTATATAAAAACAATTTTATATTTAAATACCATATTCAACAAATGCCTTACTTACAATCATGGTTTTAGTACAAAAATCAAATCAGTGACGTTAAGATATTCGTATATTATGTCGTCATGCTACGTTTCGATTCGTTCATTGAGTTGATTTATATTTTCTTTAAAATCAGTAATACATTTTGTATACTTTAATATTAGATAAAATAATGTGAAAATATCAGCATTTATCAAAATTAAAACAAATACAATTTTTTTTTGAATTGGTGTTTATTTAGTATAACTTCATTATGTGATAAACAAAAACAATATTTTTCGAAAGACATTGACTTGGTAGTCCCCCGTTATAATAGGTAAAAGGCAAAGTATTTGGTTCCACAAGTATAACGCAATATAATTGATAGATATTTCGGCATCACACCACCGTTTTCGTTAGCGTTAAGTATACCAAATAAACGCCAATTCAATCAATACGCACTCACTATTTTTAACAATGTCCTCTCCAAATGTGGAGCACGCGAAAGCACAATGAAACATCTATACAGAAGTTATGTTTCATCTGAAATTTCTGTAAAGAGGCTAAAATCTAAGAATAATATTAGAGTGAACAATAAGTTAGCTTATTACTCTCAGTAAAATACAGAATCCGATCGAGAATGGTTAAGGAGGAATGTATAATCACATCACAAAATGGAACGAAAAAAACGATGACTTGATGCCGAAATAGCGATTTACTTTAATATATGACTCTTCTGAATCTAAATACCATGCAAATTTGAATTATTATTTTGTATATTTCCATGTATTTTGTCACTAATGACCTGGGTTTCTTCAGGTATTTTAGCATTAATTTACTGTAAAGTTCAGTCAATCTTGCTGTACTAGCAATACTGATATAATTTAAGACATCGACTGAGGGTGCTTGATGGAATTTCAATATCAAATTTGAATTATTGAGATTTTGTACATTTCCATGTATTTTGTCACTAACGACGCGGGTTTCGCCTTTCGGCATCTTCAGGTATTTTAACACTAATTTACTGTTGAATTCAGTCAATCTTGCTGTACTAGCAATATTGATATAATTTAAGACATCGACTGAAGGTGCTTGATGGAATTTCAATGTAAAATTTGAATTATTGAGATTTTGTACATTTCCATGTATTTTGATAATTCAAATTTGATATTGAAATTCCATCAAGCACCCTCAGCCGTCGTCTTAAATTATAGAAATACCATGCTTTTTTACCTTATATATACCAAACATAAATGATATCTATTTTGACATAGATCTAGCAATGCAATTCTTTAAATACCAAATAGTTACGCAAATAGTTATTTTTAAAGCTTATCATTTTGTCTCTTTTAAGGTGTTCACTGTCAATTCTTGGTGTAAAGGCATTATATTTTAAAAATAAAACACAATTTCTTTGTAATACTTCGGCATGTTTATAATGATCATGACCGGTTACGCTCAACACGAGCATTATCAACTGATGAAAATACAATTAAAACAGGGCTATCTATATAAAATTGAATGTCAACAATCAAAAGGTATGTAAAACAGTAAAATTGTTTCATGAACTAAGACAATGATTTACAGGTAATCAAAGCAGACTCGTTGTTTTGTTTTCCAATGCGGCTCTGTTTGCGATTATTATTCATTGCGGCAACCCTGATTTTGTTATGCGATACCCTCTGTAAGCCAAAGAGGCAATAAGTTCCCAATGAATTTGTGGAGGAGAAGGAGCCCAGCCCCCGCCCTAGCCACATCTCCCCTTTTTAAACGAACTAAATCAAAAATCAACCGCTGATTCGATAAATAACAAAAAAGTTGCCAAAATTCGCAACAACTTAATTCAAGGTTGTTTTAATTATATGCTTACTCATCAGGGCTGAGTAAACATTGGAACACCCTGTTTACCATATTGATAATATCTGTTATTTTAGGAAGTTTAATATAATAATAAATTAAAAGTTTATCAGTTCCGTTACCCGTTCATGATCAATTTTCAATTTTCTATCAATAAAATAAAAGAACAACCAAATATTGCTTTTAATTTGACTTAGAAAATACAATATACATTTTTTACTGTTTTTTTACGATGAAGGATTTCTATAGAATATTTTTTTACGAAAAGTTATTTAACATCTCTCTTTAGAGAGGATGTGTAAAGTTGAAAAAGGAATTTATGTAAGCGTTCACTTTGTGCCCCGCTTTTAGCATGTGATAGAGAGCGGGTCGGGAGGTATGAATACATTACAGACATCCATTCCTTTGGATATAAATCCATGAATTGATTTAAATACCGATTAATAAATGTTTTTCTCAATACGAGATTCCAATCGTAACCCCACAACTAGGGCTTCCAATTAACCGGAAATAATTACTAACCGGTTTTCGGTGTTTTTGTTGACATAAAACCGGTTAACCGGTTAAAACTGAAATATCACTTAAAAAGAAAAGCAAATATTCATAAAATAACTAGCACATAAAGATATAAAAATATTTAACGTATTGTAGGTTATTAATTTTGGAATTGCTTATATTTGTTATATCACAAATAATGTTCTATTCAACCATTTCTTCAAGATTTCTACGAATGATTTCTCACATTTACAATAATAGTTATTGTGTGACATTATTAATCCATATTTGTCACAAATAGCTTAAGAATCTTTGTATCTTTTGGTAATGTTGTGTAATTGCTTCTCTTATGAAATCATTTCTGTCCATAATTTCGACAACTTTGCGACATAGGTGATTGTTCAGCAATATGTACATTTTTCCCTCTGAAACATGTTGAATTTATAAAATAGTGTCAATAGAAGAATTTTAAAAATATATTTAAAAAACGCGGTTAACCGCGTGAAATAAGCCGTGTTTCAGTTCTTTTCAAAACACGCGGTAAACCGGTTAGCCGGTTTTGGTTTAAACCGAATTGGAAGCCTTACCCACGACCAAGCGCAATATCATTGACCGCTATGCCACACAATTGTCATTTAATCAAAACGTACTTAAACGAAATGAAATAGCAAAAATCCTCATAAATTTTGGTAAAGATTTCATTCTTTTAAAAAAAATTAGTTTATTCTATAGACAATGGCCATAATAATATATCCATTATGACCAATCAAAGCCCATCCCCACATAGCGTGATTATCTTCATATCAATTACGACAATGGTTGCTTCGAACGCGTTTTGTAGGGACTGTAGGGAGTTCATTATTTCACTTTACAAAACAACATGTCAAAATTGTATTGTGCACGGCTGTGGAGTCGTTAAAAACAACGCGACTCCAGCATTGACTCAGCAATCTGACTCCGACACCAATTTTTAAAGGCCAAATTGTTTTTTTTTTAATCTAACATTCAAGGCTTCAGTATTCATGCTGCATTAGTATAATTTTTATTTAGGTATTGACAGATCAATCAACTATCAAAATAATACAAATTAATTGTTAGGAGTTCACCATAGCACGAGAAATGTACAAAAGTTGAAATACGTTGTCTCTCAGATCTGTTTAATTATATTAATTTCTTCTAGCCGCTGACACCGAAAACTTAGGTACACATTCATTATTTGAGAGAAGTAATTTCTGCTGCTCGACGGGGAGTTGGAGCGTCAACACACTTTGACTGCCCCAAGTCCAGCGTGGTGACAAGGATAATTCACAGGTTCCTTCGTCTTCTATTAAAACCCGGTCGTATTCAGTATACTTTCTCTTTAATTGCAGGTAGTTTACACTTATAAATTCCTCGAAGGCAATAACAGATACATAAACAGCGTTTAAAAAACACAATTTCAATTTAAAACTCAGTAAGTGGTTTTACGATGGGGTCATAAATCTCGGACTAAGCCACCGCTTTGTCGGCGAACGACACCCAGCCCTCGGGTCGGCTGAGTGACAAGTGCTTCTTTTCCTTAGCACCGCCCGCTTTTTGTTTACTTCTAACGGTAAACAAACAAATATGACAAATTATTTTTGAACGCCTTAGGAGAGATATTACATATTAAATTTGCATGAATAGGAAGAGTCTGTAGATGGTTTTGAAGACCCCTGTCCGCCCCGTATGTACGGGGCGGTGTCATATTATTTATACAATATACAAATAATTACTTTATTTTTATGTATTCTAATTAATGAAAAAAATGGTGCAATGGTCAACGTCGTTGGCTACGTTTGTCTTATGGGTACGGACAGTTTTACAAAATATTTTTCAATCGATTTATGGATTTCTATTCATCAACATGGCTGGTTGCTATGTCCGAAAATTCTCTTTCACCCATCCAATCTTAAAAAGGGGGCGTAGTGAGAGCGATTACCTAACCACTAGTCCGGTTCCTAGCCTTATACTTCTATCCCCACTCTGTTCGAAAAAGAAAGCTTGAGCAACTGCGTAACAAGCAGTTCTCGTAGAAAACTTCTATTGAGATACCTCCATTAGGAGGACATAAATATGCTCCAAAAATGAAACAAATTGGAAAAAAACACATTGGTCCCCTGTGGTCTAGTGTTCCTAGTTAAAGTTCCTAGCAAGGTCAATATCAAGTTTTTTTTTTTTTTTTTTTTTAATATAAATTTGAAATCTTACACATGAGTAATTTAAGACATCGACTGAGGGTGCTTAATGGAATTTCATTATCAAATTTGAATTATTGAGATTTTCAGTTCGAGTCCATTCGTTCGCTCGAATGCCTGAAGATGCCGAAAAGGCGAAACGCGGGTCGTTAGTGACAAAATACATGGAAGTGTACAAAATCTCAATAATTCAAATTGTATACATGAGTACCTGTAATGTCTCTTCTGGAGCTGATCTCGACTGGCTTCATAAATTTCCAAATATCTGTCACCTTGGCTGCAACACTAGGAATTTAAAAAAACATTGAAATTTGTGAAAGACTCTTCTTAAATTACCACGAGAATTCCATAACGCTGAAATTGATTAATTTTTTAATTAAGTATCATTGCAGCCCAATAGATATTTTGATATCAAAAATCAATTCAAAATAATGATTACTCCACAAGTAATTAGCATTGTTCTCATTTCAAATCGACCTTTCTAATATCGCTACTGCATTTTCATTCAATGAGGTGTTTTTAATGTAATAAATAACAATTAAAAACCCAGCTACCATTAGTGGTATAGATTTACAACGCAGATACTCGACTAGGCATGCATTGCACTATTTGTAAGTTAACCAAGCATGGTAGATAAACTACGTGGTAGAGCCCGAGGCGACCGATGATGGCAAAAACGATAAACCAGCGACACTGTTCTCTCATAAACATCATTATTTTGCATTCGCCTCTCCGCGTTAGGGCAAGACGCCGAGAGACTAGAAAAAAACTCAATCTTGACACGCTGTGAAACGGTGCGCGAGTAGACTAAACTTACGTATGGCTGTGTGAGAAGTGTTTTATGGTTGGCTAAAGTTTATGTCGGATTGGGCAAATGTAGACACTGTTTCTTGAGGCTTGATAATATGCAATATACTATAGCATTTTAGATAAACTTCAAATGACAGGAATCATATAACTTTATCGATTCTAGAAAATATAAAGAATTGTCTGTCAAAAGGTTAAGGCAGGAGTTTTTGTATGTGGTTAAACTGCAACAGGGACACACACAGGATGATTTCAGAGGCGGTCCAGCCGACATGAGATTTTTTAAATTCAGTATCTATTTTTGTGTTAAGAAAAGTAAATCCACATTTCGTTTTTTTATAATTTACTTACATACTTACTCGGCAGTTTTTATTCGACAATTAAAATTATGATATGATTAAAACATGAAAATCAGTGACGGAACTTAAAATTTTATCGGTCCTCCTTATAATTAGAAACAAATTTATTTCGTAGGAAGCTTTATTCTACATATTCAAAACATAATGAAGAAGACCTTTACCATAGTAGCCAACTATTAAATAATATAGACGAGCTATAGGTAGGCCGCAGGCTGAAATTTTCAATAAAGTTTTTTTTTAAATTGAAAATTATGGGAAAATAAAAAGAAATTACGCAATTTTTTCAATGTATTTACGAATTGAATAAATCACTACGTTTACCATATATCTACATTAAAGCTCCTTTTATATTTCTTCTCATAAGCTCATTTGAACCGTGTTTGATAAATATTACTCGGTGCATACCTCCATTTAAAATTATTTCGTGAGAATCGCGAATATAGACAAATAAAAGAGGCACGAGGAAAAAACATCGGTGGTGTTATAAATGATATCACTTTGCACACAGCGCATAGTCTTGGATTAGTTTTAATGGATTTTACCATATTAAAAATAAAACAAATTGGATAAAATTATATAATTCATGAATTACCGTGTAACCATCGTGGCATTCATCAACATTTATAAATTTTTAAAGGCTATAATAATAAAGAGGTAAAATAAATTTTAGTTGGCCATATTAATTTTTTGATTGAATTGGAATTTACCTCTGAGAACTCCATTACAATAAGATAACTATTCAGAATTATTTCTGACGATGGTGTTAAGCTGAAATAGATATCAACTACTTACTACAATTTTGTATAAACAAATACTTTAGTATTTTATCATATTAATTTCTAATTGACAAATTTCTTTCTTCACATATGACAACAAAAGTATTACTTATTTTGGAGGTGGGCCTTATTATTTGATCTGGGAATATGATAAAATGCATTATTTGTAAGAAGTGGGAATGTAAAAGTCATAAAAATTATAAAACAACAACTAACATACCTGTCTAGAGATAGTGAATAGTTTTTTTCAATTTGGAACTTAGTTCATGTTCCACCGAAATCATATTTTATTTGAATAGTACAAGACTTCTTCTGTCGAATTCAACACTCTGCCGTATTCGATACACAGCCCTACCACCAGGGCCCCCCACGCTCGTTCCATGATCTCTGCGGGATAAGGGCCGCTCCGAGGAAATTAAAAACGCTACACCGCCGCCTTCTTCTTTCCGCCAATTTAATTTAATGCGATAAACATGTCTAAACACTGTAATTACCTCAGACGAAAGCTGGCAGAAAATTCAAAGACTTTTTTTTTTCAAAGCGTTTGTTTGTTTTCCCAACAGTCCTCGTGAATTATTTACTAAAAATACATTAATTAGAGAAAGTTTTTCACCTTCAGACTAGAGTTCGTTGATCTATATTAACACTGGTGAATAATGAATGATATGATTTTACATAAATACTGTGCTCCAGGGCTTAGAGCCCCTTCAAGTATAGTTAATTTACCAGTCTTATAACCGAACGGTCAACGCTCGAATCCCAGTGACGACACTGCCATAAATTAATTAATTTATGGATTTCTGATACAAGTCATAGATGTCATGTGTAGTGTCTGTATTCCTTCCCACGCATCAGGTCTCAATACTTTTGTCATAGATCCATTTTTGTGTTCATACTCTCACCGAAAAAGAGAGATTGAGTGACTGAGTAACAAGCAGTTCTCGTAGAAAACTTCTATCGAGATACCTCCAATATGAGGCCATATGCTACACATTGGGAGCGGCTATGCTAAAAAATACTTTGCATAATTTATGTACGCTTTGTCGGCGTCCGTGGCGCAGTTGGTAGCGTCGTGGGCTACGGCTACGGATGTCTCGGATTCAATTCCCGGTGCAGACAGTTTTCCTCCTCACCCACCCATCCCATCCTCACGGGGTGAGAGCGATTAGATAACCACTAATCCTGTCCTAGCCCTATCCTTCTATCCCTACTCTCTTCGATAAAGAGAGGTTGAGCAAATGAGTAACAAACAGCTCTCATAGAAAACATTCTGTTGAGATACCTCAATTAGGAGACCTTATGCTCCACATTGGGAGCGGACATGGAAAAAAAATGTACGTTTAGTATAGTCATCGGAATAGTGACAAAAACATCTGAGTACCAAGTAGTTCTCGTAGAAAAAGTCTATATATTTTACATAGGGGCGGACGTTGAAAACGATTTACAATATAAATTGTTTAAGCACGGCTTTTCAACAATATTGTCTATTTTAAAGGTTTAAATTCAAAGATATTTATTTAGAGTATAAGAGGAAGGTACAAGATAAACCAATAATAACTTTTCAACCCTGCTTTATCACCCATTCATAGAATGGACGCAAAGTATTACTAAGTAATATCTTTACTAATAACCGAGTTCCTATTTCAGATTCTTACGAATAAAACATTATACTTGAGTCATTTAATCGATGATCATTTGTTTTTAATATTTGAGTACCCTGGTATCAAAGTCGGACAAACGCCACATCCCACGAAAGTCATGTTTTTATTGTTTGTGGTAGTGCAAGTGATGATCTTTTTAAAAAAACTCATTAAAAATACAAGAATCCAACGATTTCACATAGATTTTTGAGTTTAAAGTTCGTAAATAGTTTCAAAAGCGGACACTAAACATCCACTTTCGCGCAATCAGAGGACTATGTCCACTGATTTCGATCCACACACAGAGCTAGAATTAACTTTAAAGTGTCATGGCTGCAGGGTTTGATGAAGTGTGGAATGTATATAAAATGAAAAATCACCTTTGCTGTACATTTTCGCAAATGACTTATGTCCGTCTTTGATACCAATGTACTCATTTGACAGTAGTTTTATTTGCATACTGTTTGTATTTGGTGAAAGACGGCATTTTTCTTTGCATTATTGCATGGAATTATTACGTGCTGTGGGTAGTGTTGCAAAAAACTCGGAAATCTTGAAATGGTGGGAAAAAAAACCGTGAAAAAACCCGGTAAATTGAGAAAAAATACGGCAAATTGCAAATTACCTGTTAATAATAATATTCATTATTCTTTCGGCATGTTGAGTCCATGTAGACATATAAATATGTGTATCTCACCGACTTTTTGACTTAAAAACATAAAAACAGAAACGTTTTAGTAAATATTTTTTGTAAATATTTCAAGTATACATATATTTAACTGTCGATCAGGTATTGAATAAGTCGTTCACTTCCATCTATATCATCGAACTAATAACTCACCGTAACCTAAAATTTTCGGATACAATGTTGGCATACGTAAAAAAATGCCACGCTTTTAAAAGAAGTTTTGCTGAATACTAAAGATGCTATGCAGTTATCATTATTATTATTATATTTTTCTCTATTTTCCCACGTGAGCTTATTTCCAGCCTCGCATCACTAACCGTGGCTTAAAAAGGTGAAGACGACTATTTTCTATAACCAGGTGACACAACCTGGTTTTTGTTAAGTGTAAGTGTCATTAGTGTCCAGAACTGAAATCACCCAGCGACAACAGCAATAATTCGCAGAATCGGCCCAAAACTTGTTACCATGCCGTTCAATAGCCGCCGGGTACGGCCGCTGAACGAGTCCATTTTGACGGAAAGGGGTAGCTCCGACGGTGCAGGGAGTTCTTTTAATTGTATTTGTAGACAGTCGATTACGATCTGTCGAGCCGGACGAGTGAGGTCTCGTCGTGGCGGAGGTGACGTGACGATGTGAATTGTTTGTTTTTTTTTTGATTTGCATTGGACTTAATTTAAAATCGTTTGTCATGTCATTTGTATTATAACTTAAAGTAAATTCAGTTGCTAAGTAAATGTAGAATCAATTTTATGTGTTAGGATTTACATATTTGTGTAATGTAAACCACTGCATCTTGGATGGAAAATAAATAAGTTTTGAACCGGATTTGAAATGGTGTTTGTCTGAGATCACAGCCCTTCCAGGACTCTGGATAACCAGCCGTTCGCCTCTCTTCGATCCGGGGTCTTCTCACTGGATTTAAAAAATGGAGAAAGACCTCAAACAAACTGAAAAATCTCAAAATATTTTATAAAAATCAATGTGGGTTGGTATCGTATCTTATTCACTGCCATACCGTTCATCCGATTCCGATAAAACTTCGTCAAGTTATTGCTTGCACGAGCCTGACTCTCAACTTTTTAATTTTTAACTTACAGTAGGTCATATTATATATATAGAAATCAATCTCACAATCCAAAGATATGTAAAATCTAAAAAAAAACACTCTCTATTCACTAGTGTTAAATAAAAACACAAAAGGCAAAATACGAGTATTAAGAAAAAAAATTAAAACATATATATATATATAATATGGACGCAAGTAAATAAATGAAAGCACAGTGTGTTATTATTATACCTACATGTATTAATAGTTAACCCATTTACTGATTAACTTCTCTTCGGCTACCGATTCCACCCCGAGGGCAATATTTGATTTATCAATCAATACCAGCTGTTATGATTTATTGCTTTGTTTGAGGTGCCGCCGTATTAATCAATAATAATATAACTTGTTGTTGAAAGAAGATTACAAAAAATAATGTTCAGATTGTTGCTTTGGAAGATCATAACGTCATTGGTGTGGCAAAAAACCACAACGTCGGAAAAACCAGCTTAGAGTATAGCAATGTTGAATATTTATATGTTAAACCACATTCAATGAGACAATGTATTATTTATATAGAGTAAGTATGTAAATCAAGGTATAAGAATTTTTGTTTCACTATGAATGTAAATTTTTTGCATATTTTTTGACACGTTTTGAAAGACTATAAATATAATTTTAAAAAAATTTAAAATATAATTCCAACTGTTGTATGATTGACGAAACTTAACTGTAAGTATAGGATGATGTTGACGGGTGACGATAATGCAGTTCTAGAGAGTCAATCTATGCGTGTCATCAGTTCGGCAAGCGACGACAGAATATCCGTCCTTCTCTTGGTTGTCCATATAAATGGCACAGTTCCATAGGATAATAAGTCAAAAATTTGATGTTTTGATTTAAGTTAGTCATTATGTTCGAACACCGCTCTTCTACAGTTCCACAAAAGTACAGCTGTAAAATGTACAGGTTTTCTCTTAAAACGCAGATATTTTTATATGGAAATCAACAAAATTAAATAATTTCTCAGTTCCATATACATACATATCGAAATATCCTGTTGTGGAAATATATTTTTGTTAATCATGGCGTTCTATAAAGAAACAACCTTTAATCCTAAAACTATAAACTATTGACCACCTATTTGAATAAAAAAGTAATACAAATAATAAGCCATCACTCTTTACGAGTCACCTTAGAGATTCAAAACTTTGATTGGCCATATCTCAAAACTGTTAATTTCTAGTTGTATCACTGTGGAACTAGGCCATCGAAATATAGCGCTGCCTGCTGAGTAGATGAAAAAACGAAATTACCCAAAAGATGTCTACAGGTTCTTTCATCCTGAATAATACACTAACTACATTTTTCATTTCCTAACCCCTAACATTTAACTTTACTTTCTCTCAAAAGAAAAATTGAGAAACTGACTTAATTTTAGTACTCATAAAAACAAATTCTTCAAAAAAGCACCATTATGAGTCCATAATATGATACAGTGGGCGCATGGATAAAAACACAAAATTGGACAAAGATTCGATGTCAATTGCTTAATTTAGTAGGTGCAACATATTCGAAACAAATTAACGACATGAAAACATCATGCATCGAGGCAATTATGGTACAAAGGCAATTCAATTCCATTTGATTTTGTTTCCACACCGCCAAAGAGCCTTTTCAAAGCCTTTTTGTGTCGGTTGGTTAGTAATACAAAACAAACGTAAATTTCGGAGTTATCCAGAATAAATATCGATACGAAATCTTTTCATTGCGGTCAACATCCGAGATTTAGTTATTTTTGCGGTATAGCGTAATTACACATTAGCAATTTACTCCTTACACAGATTTAATAATGCTTAAAACATGGCAGTAAGGGCCGCATCAGTTCTCATGTGCTAACTTTAGCCTGTTGGTAAGGTGTCAGGCTCAAATTTTGGCACTGTAAATATCGAGTATATAATTGTTTGTGATTGATCTCGAGTGATCAAATTTATTGAATTTATTTTATATTTTTTATCTTTTAACTTTTAGCAGCTATTATTATGGGAGAAGCTATAGCTTTCAAACTATGTAATATTTATTAATTTAACATTCATTCTACCTCACCCAATTATGTTAAACAGTTGATAGCTATTTTGACATCACACCACCGTCTTTCTTTTAATATTATATAACGCCAATTCAATCAATAAATACTCACTTTATTTAAACCATTTCCACTCTAAATATGTAGCATGTGAAATCATAATGGACCGTCTCAAGAGATGCTATTTCTAATCCAAAGTTACTGTATAATTCCTCAAATAAAAGATTGGAATTTTTAAAAATAAACCTCGTAGTAGGCTGATTACTCTCTCTAGTTTTCAGTATTGGATAAAGGGTAGATAAAGAGGAATCGGCGTCAGGGGCACAGTTGGTGGCATCGTTGGCTACAGTTACGGATGTCTCGGGTTCAATTCATTTATGGATTTCTGTTCTTAGTCATGAATGTTTGCGATGTCTAAAACTCTTCCCTCCCACCCACTCAATCCTCAAAAACGGGGCGTAGCGAGAGCGATTAGCTAACCACTAGTCCTGTCCTAGCCTTATCCTAATATCCCTACTCTCTTCGAAAAGAGAGGGGTTGAGCAACTGAGTAACAAGCTAGTTCTCAAAGAAAATTTCTTTCTAGATACCTTTATTAAAAGGCCATATGCACCACGTTGGCAGCGAACATGTTAAAAAAAGGAGTGAAAATTCATATTTCAATTAATAAAAGTCTTCATTGAGTAATTCGAACCATTGACCGCGTAACTGAGTTGGAAAAAACCCAAGACTGTGTACCTCTTGACTACAGGATCGACACTACCCTTGTTTACACTTAGCAAAGTGGAACATGTGACTGTAATTTTGATCGCTTCAAAAATCACCCTCAGTAATAATTTTAAGTACGGATATTTTCGCTGTGAGCCTCAGTTATGGGCTCAATACAGGTCCCGTGTGAATAAGTCCAAATCAATCATGAAAATGGCTCCGAACAATGGACACGCAACTCTTAACCGCATGTGCACGAAGACAGGATATCCTTCAGAAGGCAACAATTACAATCATTCTTTTAAATATAATTTGTATAACATAACAGGACTTTGTTGAAAGATATTTTTTTCGTTTCTGAATATAATAAATTATATTAAAGCGTAATTTTGATTCCTTTGTGAAGGTTGTAAGGGGTCAATCATTACGAACATCCTTTTGTGTGTTTTGTATAATGAAGACTGTGATTTTTTTTATTTCAGTCTCTTTATTAAAATTAACGTTGGATAAATGCACCTGTCGTCCGGGAATCAAATACCTTTTTTCCCGGTTTAAGTGTCACTTTTTTTAAGCACACCCTCTCTCAATATGACTTCAAACGTATCTGGGAGAATATAAAAACAGTAATATCTTTTAAATACTGCGTGATTAACCCTTCCGTACTCACGGTGGAACATTGCATTACTTCAGCCTTTAAACCTTTAAATTATCTGTGAAATAGGTCATATAAAAAATTAAGATTTTTGCTATTTGTAAACAAATAGTTCTACACATAATTGTAAATTAAAAATACATTATTGTTGTAGTTCGTTTTCTTTGTATAATTAATCATAATTTAAAAACCTTGTCAATTTTACTATCGAAGAAGACAACATTACACTATAGTATAGTATTTATACTATAGTAACAATTCATATAGTATACTAACGATCCGAGATGCATGACCGTATCGTAAACAACCGTCTTGTTTCAAACAGCAATGAAACACGTCTCGAGCCTGTTCTGCTATGAATAATTTCGATTCTTGCGTCTATCGATAATTTCGCATTGTTTGATATGTATTTCAGTTTTTACACACAAACTATGACGTAAAATAATTATTTAAAACTACATAAACCGTTTTCCACTCTTTAAAATTGTCATTTCGTTTTATAAATGTGTTTATATGACAAAACCCCCACGGTAACGCAATGTGACTGCATGAGTTCCGAAGGGAGAGGATCATGAAAAAGGGAAGGTTAACGTGTATCTCGGCTTGTTTATGTTTATTTTTTATAATACCTACATATTTGTATTGTGATCTTCTTCCTTCTCATATTTCGTAACTGCCGTAGACAGGAACAGATAATTTTGACCACAATATATTGTATTGTTTTTTTTTTGTGTTATTCTATAGAAAAATCTGTTTAATCTATAATTAAAAATCGACGGTTTCTTAGCCAATTGATGTAAAGATCAAAATTGAAATTGTCTCCTGAATAGTAAAAACTATTTTTATCGAAAACATTATATGGTGAGTTGCGTTATGAATCTTTGAAATGCACTCCTGTAAATTCTCATGTTTGCAGACACGGGATTATGCGTGGGGAGTTTCGATATAATAGTGGCTTACATCAAGTGGCCGGGTGAGAATTTTTTTTCCCTTCCAAAAAGTGGTCAATTTATTTTTCTAATTTATAACATTTGGCCGAGACCTGCTCTGTCGTCTTTAAAATTAGATCCAATCATTAATTCATTTTCGTATTTTTGAGTGTTACATCAATTGGCCAAAACACCGTCTTGAATATTTCAGATTTATTCCAATTGATACAATTAGAGGCACAAATTTAATTTTAAATATTCAATCTGCCTTAATCCACACCTCAGAACACAAATTCATAAATTAAAAAATCAATTTTTAAAATTGTCCATTCCGCGATTCGAGCGTTGAACACTCGACTGCACGATCTACTAATAATTCATTTAAAAGAAAAATACCGTATTGATCATTTTAAACTGTACAGAACGACTCCAAACAATCGCATCCAACTCTACAAAAAGAAATAATTTTAAAGTGACTATAATAAATCAATCGAATTGATTGAAAAGCCCAAATGTTTACCCCAAATAATCAATTGAAAAACGCATTATCCGGAATGGTTTGTTTATTTCGGCACCATACAGCCATCGTTAAAAGCGCGTGGCGGTCATTGGGGGATTTCCGGGCACTCGGACATAAGGTCCAAACAGAAAAATAGGGTGGGCCGTTCATAGACTCATAGCTATTAAATTAAAACGATTAAGAAGTGATATCGATTGCGTGTCTATGGTCATTGTTTTTTTGTTTATTGCTAAGTATTATTATATAACATATTAGTGGCATCTGTGAATGAAGGAACACTTAAAATAATCAATACCATATTCACTAACTATCAATAAAACAATGGAAGGATTATTGCTTTTAAGTTAGTCTGAACAATAACTGGACCAATCCACCGCGCCAAGTCCAATGTAACAAGAGTGAATTGTATTATTATAAATAATATTACATAAAATTTGATCGTTCTAAAAAAATTTTTCTAGAACTAAATACTTTGATATTTCATACTATTTTGAGTTTTTTTTTGATATTTATTAAAATTCTACTCAAAGAAAACAGTCGTCATTTTTAGAGCTACGACACTTCATCATTTTATGCAGTTATTTCAGAGAAATAAGCCATTTAACACTACTTTAAAATATTAGATAAATGAAATAGATTGTTATAATAAAAACTATCAAGTACTGAAAACAATTGAATTAGCTATTCAAATATTATGTTCGATTTGATCGGAAACCGGCCAGCTATTATGTATATTAGTTTTTATTTGAACTACAATATTATTAAAGAGTCAAAAACAATAATAATTCAATGTATTTATCTTTCAGTGTGTTTTAATGCACAGCGATTGTAAGAAACGAACTATTAAAATATTACCTCGATAAAAAAAATCGTCTCGCTTTACAGATGGTGGATACTCTGACCACAAAACCACAGGATTTGGGCGAAACTAATGGGCAAAAATTAATAAATTACCTGCATTATGGTTAAGTAGTAGTTAGGTTGTGCATCTACTGCAACATTTTTTAAAACTGTTCATAATTATAACAAGCATTCACTCATTGAATTGACATTTTTAATGTCGTATTTATATATTTTTTCTAACTGAAATAACACATGTTTTTATCATTTGACATCTACTGATGTCGTTTTTGTAATTTTTGGTGGATTATTTTTAAGCATTTTTTTCTTTCGTGTCGTAACTGAAATTCTCGTCATTAGTATTAGTAAAAAAATGTTACGCATTAAATCGTTTGATATACACTCAACAGGAACTAAACACTATCACCAAAGATTAACTTGAGAAGAAAAGCTATTACCTCCATCTAGATTTTAAATGGTTAATTGTAAAAAAAGCAAAATTTTATATTAACTTTTCATTCAAATGCAAGTTCACAAGAAGATATATTACCATTGTTTGAATTGGCGTTTACTTGGTAGAAGTATTTAGTTCTACAAAATTGTATAAGGTAATTGATAGCTAGTTCAGCTTAACGACTTCGTCATAACTATCCTATCCCGCGTAATGAAACTTTTTAAAACTAAATACTTTGATATGTTATTCTATTATTAATAATTCGGTCAGTAACTAATTCGATAAATGGGCAGAAAGAAATAATAAATGGTCAGTTAATACTTATGTTCGGTTAGTAAATAATTGCCAAATAAAGGTTAGTTAAGATTTATTTTAAAAAAATACAGTTTGATTTAATAACTGACCATTTTATATAAACTACTGACAGTTTATTTTATTGAATGACCACGTGTATACTTACCATTTATGATTTCTTACTGAACAAAAAGTGAAATAGTTACTTACCCAAAAAAAAGGCCATTATCTTGTAGGCCTACAGAAATATAATTCATATAACTGTATTTATCTCTCACCGTCTTTTTTGCTTCTCTTTTTTCGTAAGCCAACTTACGCTAGTAATATCATTCTTCGTGAAATTCACTACATCCACTGTAAATACGTTGGAATGAAATTTTAATATACAACTCATACTATTTACGCAATCCACGAATTTAGATTAAAAAAAGGCTGCGCAACGATAAATTATAATCTAGAGGATGCGTAGGTATGTGACAGCTCAGTGGCGCAGTGGTTAACGTCGTTGGCTACGGCTACGCATGTCTTGGGTTCATGTTCCGGTGCGGACGGTTTTCATAAATTGATTTTTCAATCGATTTATGGATTTCTGTTCGTAGACATGGATGTTTGTGATGTCTAAAACCCCCCTCCTACCCATCCGATTCTAAAAACAGGGAGTAGCGAGAGCGATTAGCTAACCACTTGTCCTGTCCTAGCCCTATGCTTCTATTCCTAATCTCTTCGAAAAAGAGAGGCTGAGCAATTGAGTAACACACAGTTCTCCTAGAAAACTTCTGTTGAGATACCTCCAAAAAGTGACAATATGCTCCCCACTGGGAGCGGACATGGTATAAAAAAAATGCGTAGGTATAATGAAAGAAAAATGGGTAAAAATAGGTGATAAATATTTTTTCCACTCGACATATCGCAATTGTTTTTATGGGAAATTAAAAAAATTAGCACCCTGAAGAAAATGGGTCGATGTTTTCTACGCCTCTGCCTAAAGCGTCAGCTATTATCATTCTTCTAGGTACAACCTACTACATTCCCATGTATACTACATTCTCGGTGCAATTCCACATGACGGCGATTGGATAAGAAACAAATGCCCATTCCCCGTGTCGCACAGCTATTCAAACGACGACGCAGTTCCGCGAAAGGCGAATAATCCGCGAGTCGCCATCTTGGCACGCCGCGGCGGACATGTTGTTCGCCGTGAGGAATGCGCGGGAAAAAAGGCGTGCAAGATGGACGGCGGATCGGTTCAACGGAAGCACGTGCTTCGGGGAAACGGATGTGCTTTCAGGGGCTGCTCTAAAAATTACATTAAATAATTCAAATGACAAAATTCAACAATTGAAAATTTATGACGGAAAACGATCACAAAAAATTATTTGTAAATTTTCAAAAGAAGCTTTGAAGCTATCATTCGTTCTGCTATCCCTGGTACTCTGGTATAGAAAGGCAAAAGAATTTATCCCTCCGTCTTTTCAAAATATTTTTTTTCGATAATCAAAATGCATAAAATGTAATACGCGTTTTTTTTGGGCTATACTCAATATTTTTTGTGTGTGAGTTACGTCTTTTTTCCTTTCCACAGTCGACATAATAGCTCATACCACTCTGTAGACGTTTTATTATTATCACATGTCACATTTAGATATGAAATTTTCTTATGACCTAAGCGTTCGCGGTGTATTTATATCTTATAATTTTACGGAACGGACACACAGCTCCGACGTACTAGCTACTTTAGACATTCAGTATTTCAATTTAAATACCGTGATTTATGACGGGTACGGTTACTATAGATGTACCAATTTAACTTGGTCGCTAGTGAGGGTGCCACCGTCACATTAGGAATGTTGCCATACTTAGAAAGAACTGAAATTTCAATGAATTCCAAAACTAATATTTTAGCGACGGTTATTAGAAGTAGACAACATATTTATTTTGCATAACACGGCAATTGGAGAAATTTATTCTACATTGACACTTATAGTTTCAAATTCATTGGCGGCCAAGTAAAGTTGGTAATACTATAGTATACATGTATTATTCATTTTAGACACTTTAAATTAATCGAAAAAATAAAAATCATTACGTACTACATATAAAATACGAGCTTGGCTGACCGGGCACTGTAAACGTCTGGACACTGATAACTCCGAGAATGAGACTGATGGTCTAAATATGTAACGAATCAAGAACGGTAACCGTTAAACACCCTAGGAAAATATAGATTTCTTTTCAAATGTCCATCTGTGGTCATAATCAAAATTTATGACAACGGCGCATATTTCTATATAAATATGTGACAAAGCTGAATTAAATACATCTGTATTCATTCCGATGTTACAATGGTGCTCAAACAGTTCAATTAATAGATTTTTCGTTTTTTTAAAACTTTGACAGTTGTTGTATGTACGTTATTCTTGCACCTGTGCATTGACTTCGTAAGCGAATGCATTTTTTTTCTCTGGCCCCGTAGTGCATCAGCGAGCACACCCTCAATCTACAAAAACTGAATTGCTTTTACGTGACGACTAGCAATCTAGATTACGAGAATTAAAAGTACAGCACCGTATTAGGTCATTTACCATGTTAACAAATTAATTTAGTTTTAGGTTGCATTTTATACCGACAGAAGGCATTAAGACATAAAAATAACTTCTCAGATAATACCATTTAAAGCATTAGTACTCTCCCTCCCAAGTACAATTGTTTGATTTTCTATTTACATTATAAATATTAATCTTTTTTGCGATGATCGATGTGTCATAGTCATATCAAGCTTTCTGCGTGATTAAAAAATAGCAGTATGACTTAATACTGTCTCTCTTTCAAGCCGTTATATTCTATGTGCTTCTACCAGTTAGAAGAGCGTTAAATTGCATACATTTTGATATTAAAAACCGCCAAAAACAGACTTAATGTTTCTTGTCAGTATATGACACACCCTGGATTTTGTTAAGTATAAGTTTCATTAGTGTCCAGTACTGAAATCACCCAGCGGCAACGGCAATAATTCGCAGAATCGGCCCACTCTTGTTACCAAGCCGTTCAATAGCCATCGGGCACGCCCGCTGGACGAGTCCATTTTTGACTGAAAGGGGTAGCTCCGACGATGCAGGCAGTTTTTTTAATTGTATGTGGACGTCGCAGCGGAGGTGACGATGTGAATTGTTTGTGTTTGATTTGCGTTGGACTTAATTTAAAATCGTTTGTCGTGGCATTTGTATTATAACTTAAAGTAAATTCAGTTGCTAAGTAAATGTAAATGTAGAATCAATTTTATGTGTTAGGAATTATATTTTTGTGTAATGTAAACCGCTGCATATTCGATGTAAAATAAATAAGTTTTGAACCGGATTTGAAATGGTATTTGTTTGAGATCACAGCCCTTCCAGGGCGTTCTATAACCAGCCATTCGCCTCTCTTCAATCCGGGTCTTCTCATATACTGCTCTGCTAAGTAAAAACACATTCATTACAGAAAATGACGTAATTAAAGTAAGTATGGTGTGTATGATAAAGTTGAGAATTTGGAATATTTTACGCAAGAAAAACAACAATAAAATTTACATGACAACTTGTTTTGTACTACCTCCACAGCTAATGAGAGTAACCGGTCCTGGTCATTATAAAAATGTGGGAAAATGTAATTCCTCTCCACCAAGAATTGATAGTTCACTCCTTCAAAATTTGCATAGTAATCCGACTTTGTCTAGTATTCTCGTTTTATTCGTTACTTCTCTTATAAGGGTTGATTAAATTCACTTTTCCCTTTCATACAACAACGAAACATGCATTATAATTTAATTCTAAGAGTTGAGGATATTTCCAATCAATAAAAAGAACAGTTAACAATAATTTATATATGAAAGTTCACATAAAGTTGATTTTTTCAAACATTTCCCGATTTCCCATTGTTCTTTCAATGGGAAATCGGGTTCTTGTATAACAATTCTCAACCCTTTCATTCTCATCGTTATATCTTTAATAAGTGTAAATAGTTACGCCATTTTCCGTCGTAATTAAATCGATAAAATAACCACTATTTATTCCTATTCCGGCCCTGATCAGTTACACAATGTGTCCCTCTTTTAAATATCATATGCAAATATCACCTTAGTCAGAGTCGTGATGAGACAGTTGCATCTTGCAGTGCACAATCTGCAGGGTCATGTGCATCAAAATGCACCAGCTTAAACCACTCTTACCCCATCGTGCACCTCTGCCCCACTCACCCGATTTGCATAGCACCATAGATTACCATCTATGACGAATCATAATATGCTCATCTCACTGGGTATAGTGCACATATGACGTCATTCGGGTAATGGCGAAACTAGACTATTGTTAATGCTGCAGTTTATTTTAAATTCAGTCTGCTCCTAGTGTTTGACAATATCCATAACCTATAACTATGTGATAACTTATTGAAATGTCTTGTTGAATATCAATCATCCAATCTCATAATACAGAAAAGGTAAGAATAGAATTAAAAAGCCACTACATGACTAAACTGTTGTTTACTAAATCAATAAAATATAAAAAACTTAATTCCATGTTGTCAAGAATTTTTAATTTAAAAAAAACAGGACTGAGCTAACTGCGGGGAAAACGGAGAGTAACAATTGACTAGAAATTTTAAAATATCATAAATATTAATGAATCGAAGTGTTCATTCGGTTATTTGATCTAAATTACGATGCTTTAGATCAGGTGCTCCCAACCAGTGGGGAATTTTTCCCTAGGGGTGAATTTTAGTTTTCCAGGGGGGCAATTACTGCCGATTATTAAATATTTTCAATATTATCAATATGCATACATAATTTTTAATGTGTTTACTGTCAATTCTTGGTGGGAAGGCATAATATTTAAAAAAATAAAACACAATTTGTTGCACCTTTTGAGTTCGAGTTGGATAACTTGGCAACAGTGTAGTTATATTATATATCATTGGTGAAAGGTGGAATGAAGCAAAAAAGATTGAGAGCCGCTTCTTTCGAGTATAAATAAGTCTAACATCTAACAAAATACAACTATTCAATGCCACCCCGCAAAAACGAAATTGGAAATTACACTATTGTTTATATCGTCGTTGTTCTGGAAGAAGACATTAACGGAAAAATACTAGTTTTGAACAATTGGACTTTGAAGTTTGTCAAATGTTTGAAATCCCATACCTTTTTTTTTGTTTGTTTGTTCAAAACAGTTTTTAAGTTAAAGTATACTTTATGTTAATATGTGTGTTACTCCATACGGAACATTTTAGTATAACTAACTCAATACGTCGTTTTTTTCGATTTAATGTTTTCTTCGAGAACAGCGACGATTTATTACTTATTTCTTCAACGGAATTCTTATATAACGCGTCAATTTATTTTAATGTAGAAGAAATCGGATACTCTAACGAAAATTAATGTATGAAAAGTCTTGGCAGATATGACATCATCGCAGTATGCAAACATGCACACCTAAAAACAGGACAATGCAATAACATATTGAATAACTAGGCCTGTTTAGTTACATCCTAAGATACCTCCTGTTTCTGAAAGACGTTTCACTACTGAATAATAAGCAGAAAAACTTCTGTTGATATCCATTATGAGTCCATGTACAACCTATTGAAAGTGGACAAGGTAAAAAAATACTAAGAAATGATGATAAGAGTGTATTAAAAATGAGCACCTTTATCTAGGTTGGTAGATAAAGGGTATTCTTGTGACACTTGATATCCTCAGAGTGGAGTCATTATCCTTTTAATGCGTCACATTTGCATTGTGGGCTACACTTTTACGACACCATAATTCCTTTGGCTGAAATACCCTGGCACGTGATAATGTTGCACCTAAACACCAGGGGTTATCAAAGCAGAACATTAACTCCAATTATAATATGTAACGAAAAAAGTTTTGAATTTTAGTCGGTAACGGTACCACGGGCTCGAATCCCAGTTCGGACAGTTTTCATAAATTGATTTTAAATATATGTTCTGAGTCATTGATTCCTGTGATGTCCAATATTGCATCCCACCGATCCGATCCGAAAAACGATGCACACCGAAAGCTATTAGCTTACGTCTAGTCCTTCATTAGCCCTATCGTTTTATCCCAACTCTCTTCGAAAAAAAGGAGATTGAGTAATAACTGAGTAACAATCAGTTCTCGTCGAATAAACTCATGTTAAGATGAGCTGGGAGCCCATGTTCACAACATTGAGAGCGGACATAATAGCAAAATAAATACAGATTGAGTTACTGACTTACAACTAGTACACTTTCTGCTGAAATACTACATAAGGTGTTCATCTATGTATATGCTTCAAGAGTAGGGAGTCCAACTCCAATATTCTAATATTCAATATTTTTAAAAATCGACGAAAGATCACATCACAATTTTTCCAGATTTCAAGAACAATAATGAAAACCCCAGGTAGTGGTTTTTTTGCCTTCACTCTGGGGCTTTCAATGTCTTATCATAATACTAGAGTTTGACGAATGACTCGCGGCTAAAAAACTCTTCAAATATGCCGTAATTTCAGTATTTGAAAGAATACCGTCAAATATTTGAATTATTGTAAAACAGTGGAACGGTATTGGAATGTGTATTTATATAATTTTATGGTATTAATTATTCAAATCGATTTTTAATATTATTTTCATAAATCAGAAACTATTCGAATATTTAAATGTGAGAAATGAATCAATACGGATTGCAACACAGACGGGCTGCCAATATTGATTTCTGACTACTTCACTGACATCAATGGCAGATGGCAGATCTATCCTTAAAATAAATCTCTGTAATAATACAAGTTAAATAAACGATTTTATAACAAATATATTCGAATAGTTGATAATGACGAATAGTTGAAATCCCTATTCAAGAGGCAAGCAGACATGGCTTAAAAAAATATATATACGAGTTCACAAATGTTTTCAACGCAATAATTTTTGCCTTAATTTTTTACATCTGGCTTTAAAAACTGTGTGAAAAAAAAGAAAACACGAAGAAACTTCTTCGTATAAGCAATGCCGACTAGCATGGTATCAGGTTCATCATCCATCAGACTTTGTTGGGTGATCACGTCTCCAGTAAGCACCTTCAATACTACGTGATGCATCTCGTTTATATAGAAACGAGATTACAATAAACTCTGCCTCATATTTGTTCTGTTCCGGTCTTGTAGCCCAGTAGCCAACGGTCTTGAGCGTTTTTTGCAAGAATTAACGAAGCACTAACTTAGTGTGCATTTCCAGCCTTATTGATCGGAAACATGTCGGTATAGTAGCACAAAATGTTAAGTAAAAAAATGAGCTGTTTTGAGTTCTGAACGCAGACATACTGATTTCAAACACACTCGATGGCTGAAAAAACAAATTCTAACATATTCCATGCATTTTTTTATGTAATTTGAAGTTATTCATAGTAAAAAATATTTTAAATAATATTAGGATCGAAGTCGTAAATCAATAACGAATCCCATGAAGCGGACACTATTATAAAATAATAGTGAAATTGTATATATAGAAGATTAATTAATTGCATCAGTATTTTCTTGGTAGGTCTTAATTATAATAAGGTATACATATCCGGATAAGGTTGTCGGCTGCATGGTGCAGTGTTTAACGTCGTTGGCTACGGTTACGGGTTCACTGGTTCAAGCCTCGGTGCTGACAGTTTCATAAATTGATTTTTCAATCGATTTATTTATTTCTGTGAGCAGGCATGGATGTTTGTGAAGTCTAAAAATTCCCTTCTCACCCATACGATCCTAAAAAACGGGACTTAGCGAGATACCACTATTCCTTTCTTTGTCCTATCCGTCTATCTCGATAGAGAGTATCTCTTCGAAAAACAGAGGTTGAACAACTGAGTAAAAAGCAGTTTTTGTCGAAAACGTCTGCTGAGATACCTCCATCAGAAGGCTATATGCTCTACATTGGGAGCGTACATGGTAAATATATAGAACTATTTAGTTCTACAAGAATGATTTGAGTTAGTTGGTAATTATTTAGCCTTCACGCCCACATCAGAACTATATCTCAACTTGGTTTAGTTTATCTATATATTAAATACTAAGTTAAACGAGATAAATTTATGGATCATTGAGGTGATTTAGAGGTATGTGATGATAAAGGCTGGTATTGTCGATTATCTTTTATATAATAACCCAGACCGGTCTGTAGGCTTATACGTTTTATTATTATCACATGTGGGTATGAAATTTGGAAAAAAATACACACAGTTCCGATGTGACGCAAATCCGGAACAAACAAACAACTATCAGTCCGTCAGTATAAAACTTAAAGAACAGCTAGAACACTAGTCTTAAAATAAGACTGTTCGACTAAGCACCTTCGATACGATAAGTTAAAAATTGTATTAATATTCTCTCCGATCCATTTGTTTCGACTAGTGAGCGGCTCACTTTATCCAACTCAAGACAACCGCAGAACCATTTTGAATAACCAAATGATTCCGCACACATCATCAAAGCAACAAAACAGTTCAACGTTTTAATACAATGATGCAGCACGTATGCACAGATCGCGTTTCGCTCGAGTTATCTCACCCGTCTTCCAGGACGACTCGCCGCATGTCGCAATCTTTGAGAGGGATCGGCGGCGATGGGCGCGCTACCGGGAATTACTAATTGACCGGGGAAGTGAGCTACGTGATTCCTTTTTCTATCTGGATTTTCGTTTATCTAACTGCATTCACGTACTTTTTGTTTTTCTTTCATTTTTTACGATTCTATTTTATAGAAATGTATGTTTTCAAAATACGAAATAAATATATTTGGCTGCAATAAGTTTTTTTTTTTATTTCTATGTTTTCCTACTGAAACTGTGTATAACTCGGTTTTCTGGCTATTTTTATTTCTAGATAAAGAATGAAAATTTAATATACTTTTCGTATTGTATTGTAGCTATATAATTATGAAAACCCCATTTTTAATTCAAAAAATTCTTAATTTAGTATTGACCTTGCCGGAATTTGAGCCCAGAAGCTTCTGATCGGGTAAAGCTAAACTCTTTAAGGGAGCATAAGAATAAAAGGATGTCACCGGAAAAGATCTAGTAGTTAACTAGTTGCTCTCGCTACATCCCGTTTTTAAGATCCAGTATAGAACGAACAAACTCCCATTAGCGTTAACCACTCGGTTACAGGGTCATCTATGTTCTTGTACTATAATGCTTAATAGGCAAGACAACATATGTAGGAATTTAATTCATTCTTTTGCCGCCACGTCCGTTCCCAATGGAAGGCTTATGAACTACTAATGAAGTTTATCTCTATGGATTCAGCGGTAACTTTGTGGAAGTTCATTTTTAATATAAAATTAAATTAAAAATTGATAATTTAATTATTCCACTTGGTTTATCACTAACGTGACGCGTTTCGCCTCTCTAAGAAGCATCTTCAGACTTGAAAATTCTTCTTAAAGAGGCAAAACGCGTCACGTTAGTGATAAACCAAGTAGAATAACTAAGTTATCAATTTTTAATTCAATTTTATATTAAGCTTATCTCAGTTGAAGTTATTCTACGTCATGTACTGGTTAATCAATCGTTCAACACTTCTTCCGGGGAGAGAAGAATGGGCTAATCACTTTCGCTAATGAGTGACAGCACAATGATCGATGCCTTCGAAATCAAATTGATTTAAAAATCAATTCATGCAACTGTCCATACTGGGATTCGAACTCATGAACACCGCAACGTCCCCAACCGAAGACAACGACGTAGACCACTCGGCCTAGAAAAACATAAAATAAAAATAACTAAAATTCAGGTCCATAAATAATATAAATTAAATAATTAATGTGTTTTCCTTTTAATCTTACTCATCGAAAATAACCAATAATATTATGAAAGTTATTGATACAACATACCGAAACAAATCGATTAATCTTCACCTCGGGCGGAACGAACAGGGTGTCCCGAAATAAACGTCTTTATCGTGAACAAGATGTCGTCGGGTTATCTAATCGCCTGGGTTCAAATAACCGAATGTAAACGATGCTCAGAACGAGAAATGAAAAACAAAAAAACGATAAAGCGGACTTATGGCGGGCCCGCTAAGCGATCGAGGCCATAAAACGATGGGTAATTTATACGAGGGACTACTTAAAGGTCGGCTACCATCTTTAAAAGCAACAAATTATCATCTTGTTAAATAAAATAGTGTTTCAATTTCAAATAAACCATCAATGAATAATTTACCAACGATATTACAAATGATTATATTATTCATCATCATCATTGGTACTTTTGGAACGTGGTAATGGAGACGAATGTTGAGGATATTGTAGTCGGAACTGGACGTCATGAAGATATGCTGTACTATTCACTTGATGTTTCGACACTTCATATATTCCCGTATCTGCAAACATGATATTGACACTTCCCTACGTATAATCACGTAATTACCGCACACGTGATTATACGTATTTTGCATTTTCGTTGTCTATACTCTCAGTTCTATAGGTAGACATCAAAAAACATTGGGAAAAGTACCTACTTCACCATTTTTAAACTCGTAACTAGCCACTTATATTAAATTCTTTACCTAAAATCCGAATTCCAATATCGTATTTGCAATATTTCAAAAACTATAAAATGTATATAAAATAAGAAGCTAGATATAAAATAATAGCCCTGTGACAATTTTGAAAACAGATGCGGCAGTTATTTTGCAACTGCGTTTTGAATCTTTGAGACGCTCTCCTATAAAATATCATTTTTGTAGATACGGAACAATACGTGTTGAGATTTTACAGGAGAGCATTTCAAAGATTCATAACGCAATTGCAAAGTAACGTCTGCATGTACTTCTTCAAAATTGGGACAGCGTTACTATTTTTAATGTAATTTTCCCTGATGTTTCAAGCCTACTAGAGGTCTGCATGGTCTCGGGCGGGTAAAGACAATTCAGATTCGGGTTTGGGCCGGGCTCGAGTTCAGAGAATTCAAATATAAGTAAAATATTTCGTACTATGTTCGGGTCATGAGTCAGCCATAAGGCAATAGTATTCATACCTTAAATAATTTATTTCACATGTGCTATGAATATCGTTGGAAATATGTAAACAATAACATATTTATATTGTTTGAAAAGTATAAATGAATAATGAATATATATTTAAAAAATCGGCCTCTTTAGTGCTGAGAAAAACAAATCTGGGCTTCGGATCGGGTTCGGGTAACAAGTGTGATATTGAGACTCTGGCTCGGGCCGGGTAATTTTGCAGACGTCTAATGCCTACCAATAGAAATGAGTCGGTTATTCAATGTCAGTTTATCGACATTGAATAATTAAGGTTGTGTCAGCGCTCTTGGACTTTGATCCTACTCAGTAGCACAGTCAAGAGTTCGAATCCAGTATTGGACAGTTTTACATACTGAATTTATTTATAGTTAGGTGATGATCTAAAGGCATAAACATCTTCGTTTTTTTATTAATACTTGTTCTTCGCGTCGTTAATATGAGACGCCAGTTGTAAGGGCTGTCTGGATGATCAATAAATGCATTACTTAGAGCGGTGGACATATTCAGCGATGCGCTTTGTGTATGGTTTGTATTTTTTATATACTGTTTACATTATAATAAATAAATGTATGGCGCAACGGCGTCAGCTGTAATGCCATGTATTTTCTCAATTAATAAAAAAATCTCAGGAAAAGACAACCCAGTACACACACTTTGGATTCATAGGTTTGTTTTCGAAGGCATAGATGTCTATAATATCTAAATTCCTTCCTACTTATCCGATCCGAAAACGATTAACCAGACGTTATTATTGTTTTAGACCTATCCATCTATCTTTAATCTCTTCGAAAAAAAGAGAGGTTGACCAACTGAGTCACAAGCAATTCTTCAGATGGTTCATATAATGAAAGCAATAAAATGTCAGAAACATACGTTCTTCGTTAGAAAAGTAATATTTAATTTGAAATTTATATTTTAATAAATAGAAATATTACAAAAATGCTGTACGAATAAAAGCGTGGGATCTAATTTTAATATCTTGATGATAAGTAAGAACGACCCTCGGTGGCTCTGTCGGTCGGGTCTGGTCTGCCGACGCGGGAGTATGTGACTCCCTACTGCGTTGGGCGCATTTGACAACGAGCCATTGTGAGAAATCGACTAGAGGCATTGGCAACCATACTTGAAAACACTCGATAGCTAATTACGAATAAAAAAGTTTCGCTTCTAAAAACGACGAATTCTATGTTGTCGTGTTATGCAGAGATTTTATTATTTTATGTTGACATTTTATCATAAAATCATATTCGATACCGCTTTGCTTATGTTGTTTTTTGATTTACAAGTTGGTTGCCCCACCTCCACCCATTATGTCTTCCATATCGATTAAGAAATGAAACGAATTTACTTATCATATTCTTGGGCTGGTACTACGGTCCTTTACTACGGACTTTACAACCGTCCTAAAGGCATCTCTGTTTCAAGCTATCTCTCTCTCTTCAGCCGTTTACAACTAGCCTCACAGCGTCTCTCTTAATGTTGTCCACCTATCTCGTCAATTGAGCATCTATTCAACATCATAATTTTCTCCCTCTATCCTATACATGTGTTTGTGATGCTTTCATCCCTTTTAGCTAAAGTATGAATTAATAAGCAACCAGTATTTTCAATCAATCTTCTTTTACGACCTACTCTGAAAAATGGGCTATTAGCTACCAGCAACTCATAATATATCGTCGTTGTCCTAGGAAGAAAACACTAAATCGATAAAATACTTATTGAGTTAGTTTTACCAAAATTTTCCTCATTTCGAACTCAACCGTGTGGAAAAATACACTTATTTTTATAAATTAAACCAAGATGGTGAACGCTTATATTAGGTTATTAAATTTAGACGTTGGCTAGCTAATGTTAATGCTAATGGCACCGCAGAACTTTTCGATAGATAGCTTGTTGATTTACATTTAATAATGTCTCCTGCAGCGTCACAAATTAAACATACGATCAAATACGTTAATTCTCAATGACGATTATTCCAGATGCACACCAAGTTGTAAGAATTTATCAAACTTACTTTCTACCAAATCACAAACATGAAACTCAATAATTAACACAAAGATTTGCGTTCGCGTTAATATCTCAACGGCCACTTGCAGAACATATTAGTATTGAGTTGTTGCTAGGCGACTATTATTATTACGTTTTTTATCCCGCATTGAAACGTCAAAAATGTTACGTTTTTCAGTTTTTGGTTAGAAGTTGGAAATAGCGCAGTTGAACTAACAATTGCACCTAGAATGACGTGTGAAAATTTCACGTCGCTAGTGTCCGCCGTTTGAGAGAAGTTATTATGACCGACAGACATACAAAAATACAGATTTTTTTTGTGCTATATAGTAGAAATATTTTTACTTACAAACAGCTCAGTACAAACCAACTAAATGAAAAAGATATATATAACGACGATAATGTTGACGGTGTTTTGGCCAATTGGCGTAACCCACAAAATTGAAATTGTTCAGGAGTGATTAAAAACGGTTTGTATCGAAAATATTTTATGGGAGTCGCTTTATGAATCTTTGAAATACACTACTGTTAATTCTCGTATTTGCAGATACAGGATTATACGTACGTAGTGTTGACAAAATAGTGCCTTACATCAAGTGGGGAGGTCACAATTCTTAAACCTAAAACCAATATAAAATGATGTTTCCCTTCCAAAAGTGGTCAATTTATTTTTCTAATTTACATCACTTGGCCTAGACCTGCTCTGTCGTCTTTAAAATGAGATCCAATCATCAACCAATTTTGGTATTTTTTTATGGTTACATCAATTGATCAAAACACCGTCGATATCTAATATACGTACTCTTGAATACTGTGATAAGAGGTCCGTATTCTTATATTTTGAGAGAGTACATGGGTAGAAAAGTGTGCTTGAATTATTTTTAATTTAAATATATTGAACGCATATGGTTCCCAAGCTCTGCCCTCCGCCTTGAGATGCTGGCGCGCTTGTCCGAAGCGCCTCACAGTGGCGCCGCGGTCAGATATCATCTCGCGCTTTCGACCTCTCTTTCTTGTTTATTCAAGCATCATATCTATGTCCCTTTCTCAAAATTAAACTTCTCGAACTCTTTCATGTGTGGCCATAATGCTTCCTTACTCACTCACATCGACAAAATATATGTTTATCTTCTTCACACATCCGAAAGAAAACTGTACTGAATACGTGTGGGCCTTAACACATTAATACCTATTACCAAAAAAATAATGTACCTACTTTATAATATATGTAGAACAAACAAAATTGAAAATTAATTTTCAATTTATAGATAATTTTCTATGTATGGGTTTCTATGTATTGGATGTATTATTTCACTTTATTTTACCACGTCCGCTCCCCACGCGGAGCATATGGCCTCCTAATGGAGGTATCTCAACAGAAGTTTTCGATGAGAACTGCTTATTACTCGGTTGCTCAAGCTCTCTTTTTTCGAAGAGAGTAGGGACAAAGGGACAGGAATAGCGGTTAGCTAGCCCTTTTAGACATCACAAACATTCATGACTACAAACAGAAATCCATAAAGCGATTGAAAGATCCTGTCCGCACCGGGTCATCCATAACCGTAGCCAACGACGTTAGGTACCAACTGTGTCACGGCCGCTGACACTTTTCTCCTTATAATTTAATATTTAAGCCTGTACACACGATAATATGTTTTCATTTGTTTATATAAACCTTATATCCAGTAATAAACCTACAAATCTTTAAAGCTGTCCGGTAATTACTAACAACTAAAGCAAGGTATCTTAAAAAGAAAAACTCATTTATTTGTTATAATTGAAAACTATTTTTATGAAAGTGAATATGATCTAAACAAAAGTGCATTTAATTGTAAGCAATTATCAAATACAATTGATTGGCATAAGTGGCGACGACGTGAATTTGTTTTTTTTATATAATTAAACAAACAACTTCATGGTAGCTCATTTTAACTTCATATTAAATAACTTTTTCAAATATACCTGTCATTTCAATTTCACCTTGTAATATGTGAGTAGACAATATAGATTGGCAACTAATTCGATAAATTGTCAATAAGAAATAATAAATAGTCAATAAATAATTGCCAAATGGTCACGTTAAGTTAAGTTAGGTGTAATTAAAATACTAACCGTTGTATGTAAATATCTGACTGTTTAATTTAGTTACTGAGCATTTTATAGAAACTACTGATCGTTTATTTACTAAATGAGCACGTATATATCGGCTATTTATCAAATTTTCTACTGACCTAAAATTGAATTAGTTACTGTCCCAATATATTCAGATCATAATGATGTTACTGTACATGAAAACTGTACATTATTTCTCCAAGATAATTAATGTGTAATTTAAATAAGGTGGTATTCAAGTGTTAATTTTTTGTTTCATACTCTCCACTTGTATGCATATAAGTTTGTCTTTTTCACAAATGCATAAAACTCACCTTTCATCGCTCAATTCAATTGACTAGCATTTATATTTTCAAAAAAGGAATCGTTTGCATGATTTTACCATTTAACTTCCATAGGAGTATAGTATATTCGTATCTTTTATTCCAATAGTATTAAGCTTATCATGACGTAATAGACAAACTCTCCTCTCTTTTTAAAATCTCTATCTATATAGATATTATTATTTATTTTGCTACAATGAAGCATAAATTGTAAACAATGTTTAAATATGTTTGGAATTAAAATGAATACTGGTTGTAACCGACGTGTTATTAGCCATATCTTGAATTAAAACACCATAATATAGAAAAAAATAGTATAGAACTTAATTAGATACTTTTTTAAATCTTACTCTATTTTTGGTAAATGCAAAAATTTTGTGATAAATTGATAAATTTCGTACAAATTTTTTTTAACTGTCATACCTAATGAGCTATTTAAAAAAAATTAAATTAAATAATGTAAATCGGTGAGAAATTTTTAATTTTTAAAAATTAAATACAATTCATTTGTACTACTTCCACATGTTTATAATGATCAGAACCGGTTTCGCTCATCACGAGCATTAATACAAGCATAACAGGCCTATTTAAATAAATTTGAGTATTAAAAATTAAGATATATAAAACCTAGCTGCTCTGCGTTCTCCATTTACGATGGCTGTTTATTGTTAGTATTAATTACATATTTAAGATTTCATTGTATTTAAATTGTTCACTAATTTCTTCTTAAAAATTTTCTCAATATGCTATTTGCTTAATGCACCAGTATCATTAAAAAATTTTGCTCAGTTAATGGACTTTTAAAGTAGTTTTAAGAACACGTTTTTGCTCCTCCTGTAAAGTTGATAAATGGACATAGGACTATTAGCCTCTCAAATACAGATATATATTTATAATATTTATAATTATATACTAATAGATTTTCATCACGCTATAAATTATAATGTAAACTATAATTATTATAATGAAGTCAGAAGCTGCTTTTCAAATACACACATTAGTAAAGTAAAAAATTAAATACCATAAGTATCAATTTTAATCGTGCGTTGAAACTTTTGTTGAATCAAAGCAACGGTGGGTATTTTTTGAATAATCAAATTATTTTTCGTCGACTATAAAAATTTGATTCAAATAAATTAAAATGATTACACAATATTTTGAATGAACACCGTCAATAAGTCGTCTCGCAAAGGAAACAAGATATTTTAAGATACGTGGCCCACTTGTGTATAAGAATATGGATATAAGAGAATGGCTCAGAAAACATTTCAACTGTAAAATATGTTTAATTTAGTTTCAAGATGTCAAATTTAGTTAGATAACAAAGTTATCTATATTTGAAATGGTGTGTTGAAACTTCTGTTGAATCATATGATCAATTCGATATTTGAAAATACGTAAAACCAATTATTACAAATTGCCCAACCGAGAAATAATTAATAGAGACATGTTTCAACAGTGCAAATGTAGAATTTAATCGTTTGATTTGTAATTTTTTCTCATACGATTGCTTTGATTCCGTGAATTGAAATACTTTGAGAGTCCGCAAAGTATTCTCATAGCTGTCAGCTTACGAGACCACCTTGGAGGAACTGGCGGTATTCTGTTTTACAATTTCTGATACAGAATCTATACATCATTATACATTTCGTATTATTTATTTGAACAGGCTTTATAAATAATATATATTTAAATATTTATACGCGATATCCGCAAAAGCACGATTCCGGCCAGAAAGATTTACATTTTTTAAATTTATTGCATTTTTTTGTTTGTATTGTATTGCTGATACATTGTTGTCCCCTATCTTAAAGATAATCATTGAGCTTTTAATGGTGAATTGATGTCCAATTTTATGGATATGCAAGATGAGTATCTGCATTATACAGGGTTTGAAATGGAAAATTTCACTAACCGGAATGATCGATAATTTTAATAAAATATCGACATGTTTTCTTTCATCAATTTTGCCCTAAATTTTGTCTGAAATATTTATCCAATATATATAATTTGAAATACTGTTCGATAATTTATGAACAGGAGAGAATATCTTGATTTTATACCCGACATTGGATTACTCTACGCGATCTTCAAGAAGACTTCAAGCCCTGAACTTATACTACTATCGTATACCAAATTGTACGCCTGAAATAAAAACATACTGATTACGACCAAATAACACTTATCTTAGATATAATAGCACAGATCGCTCTGCAGACGTTTTATCATTATCACATATCACATGTAGGTATGAAATTTTTTCATAACCTAAGCGTTCGCGGTCTATACATAACATAAAATTTTATACAATGCATACACAGTTCCGACGTTCTATCTACTTTAGACATTCAGTATTTCAATTCCAATACCGTTATCTATGATGGGTACGGTTACTAGTCAACAATAGTTATCCGACAAAGTCCTTTGTATTTTTTTTAATCTTTCTCATCCTATTAAATATAATTGTAACTTTTTACCTTTGAACTACATTTTTTAACAATGTTGAATACACCTCAATACGCAGTAATGAGAAAAAATTCGATACATTAATTCATGCTCGACAGAAAGAATTTAATTTATCCGATAATCCATTAATTAGACAAATACCATTTTCGTTAAAAAACTATCAAATATTCCTGATATATGCGAGCTAAAATTTATATTTTTTTTTTAAATAGGAAGTCTATTCTGTGATTATTTTATGCCGCTGAATTGGGTAGACAAATATTTATATTTCTTTACTATTTACACTCCATATATTCGATGTTCTGGAAGAAAACACTAAATTGTTAAAATGATATATTGAGTTAGATATACCAAAATGTTCCTTATTTCAAACTCTAACGTATGAAAGAACAACCATATTTTTATAAATTACACTTTTACTTAAAAACGGTTTTGTACAAACAAATAAAATGAAAAAGTTATGGCATTTCAAACATTTGACAAACTTGAAAGTCCAATTACTCAAAACTAGTATTTTTCAGCTAGTGTCTTCTTCCAGAACAACGACGATATATAGAACATACGGACTCCTAATGGAGACAACTTAATAAAAGTTGTTCTACGAGAACTGTTTATTATACAGTCGCTCAACCTGTTATTATTAATCCATATTTCATCGCTAAATTAGCTTCAAATGAATAAAATTCATTTTAAAAAACTATGTTAATGGAAATTTATCCGTGTACATGATTCAACTATAATATTTGGCAGTGTAAAACACAAACCATGTTAATTAAGTATCTTCTATAAAGGTAAAATTGTATAATTATCAAAATGTAAACAACACCGTGCTATAGTTGGTGATTTAAAGTTCATAATGAAGGGTATTACCCTTTGTTTCAGGGTATTTTTACTCAGAAGGAATGCGGTAGGGTTTTTGCATAAAAATGTTAAAAGATCAGATATTGCAAATTGTTCACAGGTCATTCTATAAGATGTAGTGTCTTTGCCGAATTCTTTTGATTTCTTGTGCTATCAAAGCCTCCTTTTAAATGTCGGCATCTATTGATGTTATTAGGCTGGTATTCTCACATTTGCGATTTAATTATGATCTGCTTTGAGAAACTTGACCGAGGACTTTAATAATTTACTTCATACCATATTAATAAGAATTTTTTTTACAAATATTCCTCCAAGAATTGACATTTAATACTTATAAAGTGATTTTAAAAACACTTCGTTTATAACAATTTTTTTGCACAGATTCAAGATAATGGTAGAATCAATGTTTACAAAAATGTTAAAAAAAATACGAAATAAAAAAAATATATAAATAAAAAAATAATAATAAAATGTTACAATGTTAAAAAAAAAAAAAAAAAAAAAAGTTAGTCTGAAGATGCTTTATGAAGAGTTGAAATTTATTTAGTTTTTCCATGTCCGCTCCCAATGTGGAGTATGGTCTCCTAAAGGAGATATCGCAACAGAATTTTTCTATGAAAACTGTTATTACTCAATTGCGCAACCTGTCTTTTTTCGAAGAGAGTAGGAGATAGAAGGGTAAGGCTAGGACAAGACTAGTGGTTAGCGAATCGCTCTTGCTACGCCCCGTGAGGATTGCATGGGTGGGTGAGGAGGGAGTTTTTAGACATCACAAACACTCTGACTACGAACAGAAATCCATAAACCGATTGAAAGATCAATTTATGAAAACTGTCGGAATTGAACCCGAGACGTCCGTAGCCGTAGCCAACGCCGCTACCAACTGTGCCAAGGACGCCAACGAAAGAATTGAACCCGAGACGTCCGTAGCCGTAGCCAACGCCGCTACCAACTGTGCCAAGGACGCCAACGAAAGAATTGAAATACTTGTAACATTTAGTAACACAACCAGTGTGGAATAACAAAGTTATCAATTTTATATTAAATTTCTATATATTATATAATGACAGTGAGACGTAACACAAAGCTAAATAGGTCTTTTTTTTAAATAAACATTATTTAGTAAATTAAGTTTAATTTAACCTTGCCGGCGTCCGTGGCGTAGTTGGTAGCGTCGCTGACTATGATTACGGATGTCTCGGGTTCAATTCCCGGTGCGGACAGTTTTCATAGATGGACCTCACTTATATTATAAATATTTATTGTGGACTTAACGTATCATTGAGGAGACATGATCTCCGGTATGATACAAACAAGTTCATCGCATTAAAAAAAAAAAAAAAAAAAAGATGGACCTCTCAATCGATTTATGGATTTCTGTTTGAAGTCTGAGTCCTCCCCCCCCCCCCATCCCGTCCTCACGGGGCGTAGCGACAGCGATTAGCTAACCACTAGTCCTGTCCTAGCCCTATCCTTCTATCCCTACTCGCTTCCAAAAAGAGAGGTCGAGCAACTGATTAACAAGCAGTTCTCGTAGAAAAATTCTGTTAAGATATCTCCATTAGGAGACCATATGCTCCACATTGGGAGCGGACATGGAAAAAAAAAACCTTTTGCCAAATAGTCAATGCGAGTCAAAAGGTATAGGTCTCTTTGATTCTTAGCATGCATTATCATTCATCTTGTATCTGAACGGTGAAAAGGGGCAACGATTAGCCTATTAAATATATTTCCATACCACCAACATACTATGAGTTCTGTCAGTATACCCTTAATATTATAATATGTAACATTATTGATACTAGTTGCTAAGCAACCGAATCATCGGCGGACACTTTGCATAGAATATGAAAACAAATAACATAGACTTTTAAAATTTATGATACAGTTTGCACTGATGTATTGACTCTATGAGGCTTTCAATAACTATGTTTTTCACTTTACTTTACAATACTGTGCAATTACAAAAAAACTAGTTAACCCTATATATGCCGAGAGATTTCAGTACGGCCGTGCACGGAAGGCAGACTAAAATCTAATGTTTATATTAGTTTGCATTGATTTTAAAACAAAACATGATAATTTAAGTCATCGACTGAGGGTACTTGATGGAATCTCAATATTAAATTTGAATTGTTGAGATTTTGTTGACTATTCAGTTTTAGTTCACTCGTGTGCTCGAATGCCTGAAGATGCCGAAAGGCGGAAACCGGGTCGTTAGTGATAAAATACATGGAAATGTACAAAATCTCAACAATTCAATTAAGTGTCAATATTACACCATGTTCCCAAGAGACGTCACTGTGTGTAGAATATATTTGAATTATTAAAATTGTAGACGTGGACTAGTAAGAGTGGATGTCAAGTAGAGCAAATATGTACGCTTATTTTGTATAGCCGGTCCTCCGCGCACGGAATTGTAGAGAGTATATATTTGCTCGTGGCAGTTACAGGCCATCTTACGTGAGCGAAGTCTTCGCGAACATTAGGCGGCGCGGCGAAGCTCGAAAATATCAGTCGTTCTCCGCCTATGGCTGTGTCCTATGTTAGAGATGACGAAAAGATGAAGCGCACCGCTTCAACAACGCGATCAGTTAGTTTGATATTTTCGCGCGAAACCAGCTCGGTGGTGTGAGAAGAACATGTGTTAGAAATCTCGAGGGGAGCTGTTGCACGTAGGACGCAGGACACTCTATAGCGATTCAATACGCACACTGACTTCGTTCACATAAGACACGGTATTAACCGTGTTGAATCATCCACACACAAAGTGAAAAAAAATATTTTCATAGTTCTTCATTCGCGGAGTGGACTACAATAAAACTAAAAATGCAGATTTTGATGAATGATTATATTATCTCGCGGCGGCGAAACGCGCTTTCAAATGAATGAAAGATGTCCTATTCGCGCAAAAAAGTTTCGCAAAAGATATTATGAAAAACAACGTCGCTATACTCATTATTGTAAAATATTAATTATTTATCAAAATAACTGAATTTTATTCATGTCTTTTTCGGCCGCTTTGATTTGATAAACTTTGTCTATTGCCGACACGCGTGAGTGGAAGAATGATCAAATGCCGGCTCATTATTTGTGAATTGAATTGAATTTATTATATTATTTTGTACTTATATGTAATAATGACATGCATTGATTCATTGCTTCTTGAAAAATACAGCGCAGACGCTTGTTTTCATGTAATAGTTTTTTTAATGTTTAGATTCAAATTCACTCTTTATTTATTGCGAGTACATACCACGCTCACTTTCTTTCTTTTTTTTAAGTGGAGCAAATCGTCGTTTCCATTGCAAAATTTATTAGAAGAGCATGAAAGCAAATAAAAGATATTTGTAAACTGTTTCTATGCTATGGATTATTGGACAAATAAAAATCTTTCTCAGGGGTATCAATTAATGTCTCGATTTTTTAATTAATTGTCAATATTTAACAGGGAGGAAGATTTAAAGAAATACACAAATTTAAAAGGATTTTGTCCGAAAACTATTTATTGTTGAAAAATATCAGTTTGTCACAATTCATTTCGAACATACAATTGGTATACCACGATAAAAGTATAAGTTCAGGATTTGAAGTCATCGTGAAGATCGTGGAGAGTAACACAGTAAGGGTCAAAATGTTCGTTTATTATTGATTGAGAATCGATAATGATCGATAACGGTAACGTTAAATTCTCATCATCGTTATCGAACGATAATCGATAATGAACGATGATGAATTTTCTATTATCGATCTCCAACGATAATAATCGATAACAAACGATAATTATCGTTTATTGATAAATAAATATTTGCAAAATTGCAAAATTGTTTTTTAGCGATATTTACTATAGATGTACCAGTTTCACTTGGCCGCTAGTGAGGGCGCAACCATTGCGTCAGTAATGTTGCCATACTCAACAAAAACTAAAATTTCAATAAATTCTGAAACTGATATTTTAGCGACGGTTATAAAAAGTAGACATAGATTTTCGAAAGATATTTAATGGCAATTGGGGAAATTTATTCTAGACTGACAATTCTAGTTCCAAATTTGGCGGGGGCCGAGTAATGTTGGTAATAATATACATCATTTGTCATGAAACAAAAAAAATCGATTGTAGAAATATATTGATAATTAAGAAGAAAAATAATGAAAAAAAAGTGCTATTAAATGTTACGCTAACCGCTAACTGACAATACTTTATATAATTTAAGACATCGACTGAGGGTGCTTGATGGAATTTCAATATTAAATTTGGATTATTGAGATTTTGTACACTTCCATGTATTTTGTCACTAACGACCCGGGTTTCGCCTTTCGGCATCTTCAGGCATTCGAGCACACGAATGGACTCGAACTGAGAGACAGTAAACAGTGTCTAACGTTTATATAGAAGATACAAATGCGACAAATACTATTTACGAGGTAAGATATTATACGTCTGAGAGCCACACTGATACCCGAGTTAAAATTTCGGGAATCTCCCTAAAATTCCTTGCCGATATTGAATGAGCAGCTGAACCTTCCTAATTCTCCGCTATTATATCCGATACGTTGAAACACCTAACAGATGTCACTAAATGTGGAATGATTGTGTATATTTACCCATTCGTCGAATTACATCCCGTCAAAACCCACAATGCTATTATAATTGTAAAATCACTGGTATTTCTAAAAGAAGTTGAAAAGCGTCAATTCGCCACTCTGTTAATATGGTGTTTACAAAATAAGGATTAGGGAGATTCCCGAAATTTTAACTCAGGTATCAGTGTGGCTCTCAGACGTATAATATCTTACCTCGTAAATAATATTTGTCGCATTTGTATCTTCTATATAAACGTTAGACACTGTTTACTGTCTCTCAGTTCGAGTCCATTCGTGTGCTCGAATGCCTGAAGATGCCGAAAGGCGAAACCCGGGTCGTTAGTGACAAAATACATGGAAGTGTACAAAATCTCAATAATCCAAATTTGACAATACTTTGCTCAGAATATTTGTTATATATAAGATGGATTATTATAAATGAATGTTATATATGTTACACCAAATCCATGAATGGGTGGGAGGGATTCTAGACATCACCAACATCAATGCCTACGAACAAAAATCCCTAAGCCGATTGAAAAATCAATTTATGAAACCGTATGTATCGGGATTTTAACCCGAGACATCCGTAACCGAAACCAACGACGTTGACTACTGCATAACAGACCCGACACTTTCTACCATACCACAAATATGTAACTCTTTTCTAGTATACGGCAGCTTATATAATTACATATTCCAGCTTCAATAAAAATAACGTTTGTGTTTTATAAATAGAACAAGTTTACTACCTGACTTAGCGCTGGTTGTATTTCACTTCCAAACGCTTCCAATTTTCTTTTGCGTTATTATGACGTTATTTTGGCACTAACGTAGGTAATCTAGATGTTGACGTTATAATAGTGTTATTTTAGTCCTATCTTATGTTGATAGTTGAAAATATCATCGTGGACCGTATCTCGTCTAACACCCACACAATATATTCCATCAATTAATAATAGTTTTGAAAATAGAACAGTTGACTTAGAAATGGCAGCCAGAATGACATGTGCAAATGTCACGTCACTACTGTTCACCGTTTGGGAGGAGTTTTTGCGACAGATAGACGCATGTATTTTCTATTTTATATTATAGAGAAAGTTAAATATAATAAAAACAATTCTCACTACACTTCCAGTAAAGATATTTCAAAGACAAAAATCGACGTGGTGGATCTGTTACCTGTTGCCAATTAAAAATTTCTATTTCATAACACTTTGAGTGTGCCGGTATTAAAAATTCAAAACACCATGATCTACCGCCGCTAACTATTCATTTATAATTTATTTAACGCAATTATATCTCTCCGCTAAGTCTTGTGAAATTCTCAGCGATTAGTAATGTTCCCCGGTTCTGATTTTCATATTTGATGAAATTAACAAGATACTGTTAACACTATAAAGTCTGGTATATAAATATAGTTTTTTGCCGAGCCTTCAACCGTGTAGTCAGCGTTGTTGGCTTCAGTTACGGTGCTTGCTTCTTTAAAGATCTATTGTATATGTCTAAGAGAAAGAGAAAATTTTTTGGTGACCATCAAACGCAGACTAATTCCTCAAAGAATTTTAAGGTGTTTACTGTCAATTATTGGTGGAAAGGCATTGTATTTTGACAAGTATTTACAGGTAACTCGAACAAGGTCATGGTTCTTGATCTAACTGTTTTAAATACCTTGTGATTATTAACATTAAATTTTATATAAATAGTTATGGTTTTATTTTTATCAGCTGATAATGTTCGTGATGCGCAAACCCGGTCAAACAAACAGTAAAAACAAATTGTGTTTCATTTTTTATAATCACTTAAACGTTAAAAAATAATTGGTATTTGCAACGCCGGCCATCTAGTCGTGTGATGTTGGACGTATTTCTTATTCGGTTGTGGTGTACACTAGCTCGAGTCCCCGAACGAGGAACATTTTCAAACATTGGTTTACGTTCAATGGTCTGACCTGTAGTCAAGTGGTTTCGATTCTTGGTATGGACAGTTTTATAAATTGCTTTATAGACTTGTGTTCGATGGAGTGTCTGAGTTCCTTCCTACTCATCCTATCCTAAAACGTGGAGTAGCGAGAGCGCTTAGCTAACCGATTATCCTGCACTGGCTCAATCATGATACCCTTACTTTCTTCAAAAAAAAAGAAGTTTATCAACCGAGTAACGAACGCTCCTCGTAGAAAAAACTTTTAAAATAAGCTTCATTAGGAGTCCATATCCTTCTCACAAACATCGATGGTTTCGAAAATAAACCATAAATGTATTGCAATTATCAGGAATGAGATTCTAGCACGTGGACACAGTAATCAAAGAGCATGACGTTTTCTGCTGGAAACCAAAGCCCAGCCACTCATATCCTAAAAAACGAAGTGAAAGCTTTAAGCTTAAATGCTCTTCACCCTTACAAAAAAAATAATAATCGAAAAGCAGTTCTTTTCACACAAATATAATGAGAAAAGATCAATTAAGAGAACATATGCTCATGAACACATTGAGATAGGGCATGATTGATTGATTGAAATCGTTTCTTAATAAGTATATTACATAGTCGATGGCTATTTTGGCCTCACGACATTGTCAGGACGTAATTCTGTCAACACAATACTTTCCAATAGGACATTTAGTTCTACAAAATTTTTATTCGGTAGTTGATAGCTATTTTGGCTTTACGCCATTGTCCGAACTATACTTAAACTTATTTTTGCTTAGCTATATGTACTGGTTAGAAGAGATAAAGAATAACACGCCATCTCACTCACGTATTCAAATATCATAATGTTTATTTAAAATTAAATCATTCAAGACACTTATTGTAATTTTAGAAATGGAGCTTACATGGTGTTATTAATTATTCGTTAAAATAAATGCAATGAAATTTTACTGATTATGCGTAATTACATGGGCTTCTTGTAATGGTTTAAGTAAGGGTGATGGATTAATATTTGTTTGGTCATTAAGGAGATGATTATTATGATTGTATCTATTAATTTCGAGTTGTTTCAAAAGATGGCTTTTGTCACACAAATGTAAGCTTGTCAGAGCTGAATTAGCTGCAATGTTGTCTGCTTCTTCCAGGAGGGGGTTGACAAATTGAGAATCTGTTTTATTATTTTTAAATGATCATATACGTTAATGAACATATGAGAAGATTAACGAAACAAAATGAAGAATATGGATGCTTAGCAGCTTAACAAAATCAGTCGTTTATTATTTCTTAATTTTATATCAATCAAATATTATATTATATGGTTTTTAACAGGTTAAATCTTAATAAACACGAAGAAAGCTAAAATAATAATAAACAAAAAAAATATATGACAAGTTATGATCTGTGGGTAGCGATGCTCTGAAGATTATAACAGCGAGTGGCTTTTCCTGCTATCTCATCCGTGGAATATTAATATTTTCTTAATCTGTGGCATCTATTAAGGAAGTCATTTTGGATATTTCAATTGAGAGAGGCTGGCAGGTGAAATTGAAGACGTTTTAATTATTATTATTTAAACTTTAATTATCTGTCGCAAGAGACCGGATGGAGAGTGTTAAATTATGAATATTTATACGCTATTTCGTTTTGATTTAAGCATATTCTGCGCTGTAGGTAAATCATTCGAAGTTTGGTTCCGTAGAGTAGTGGCGCGTTAATTGAAGGTGCGATTTTTAATTACGACTTTTTTGACATAGTGTCGAGAGTAGGTAATTTTTATATGGGCTGTCACTGAATGTGTTTTAGTAGTATTTGACGGAATGTGTTATAGTGGGTTTTGACGGGATGTAATTCGACGAATGGAAAACCCACAATACTATTATAATTGTAAAATCACTGGTATTTCTAAAAGAAGTTGAAAAGCGGCAATTCGCCACTCTGTTAATATGGTGTTTACAAAATAAGGATTAGGGAGATTCCCGAAATTTTAACTCAGGTATCAGTGTGGCTCTCAGACGTATAATATCTTACCTCGTAAATAATATTTGTCGCATTTGTATCTTCTATATAAACGTTAGACGCTGTTTACTGTCTCTCAGTTCGAGTCCATCCGTGTGCTCGAATGCCTGAAGATGCCGAAAGGCGAAACCCGGGTCGTTAGTGACAAAATACATGGAAGTGTACAAAGTCTCAATAATCCAAATTTGATATTGAAATTCCATCAAGCACCCTCAGTCGATGTCTTAAATTATATGAATAATAACTAATTGCCATCTTTTCTTTCATCCATGTCCGTTTCCGATGTGGAGCAAAAGTTATTTTTACATCATGTCATTCAACTTCTCAGAGAGGCTAAGTAGAAAAGGGTGGTGACAGGGAAAGACTAATAGCAAGTTAATCACTCTACCTACACCCTGTTTTAGAATTTAATCGGTGCGAAGAGGGACGAATCGTATACATCACTAAACATCCATGCCTTTTTTATGTTTGTTAGTAACCATGTACGCTCCAAATGTTGAGCATATGGACATCAAATCGAGCTTATCTTACCGGAAGTTACTCTACGAGAACTTTGTATTTCTTGCTCAGTCCCTCAATCTCTTCCTTTTCGAGGATGTAAGTATTGAAGGAACGGGTTAGGACGGGATTAGTCGTTAGCTAATCTCTCTCGCTACGCCTCGTAGATGGACGCATAGATGACGAGATCACTCGGAGAGCCAAGCTAGAGTAAAGCGCATTCGGGTGCTTGAGTAATATCTTAAAGAGCGACCTTTCATTGTGCCTGAAGTCTAAAGTATTCAACCAATGTGTGCTACCAGTGTGAACGTATGCTTGCGATACATGGACTCTCAATACACGAGAGGTTCGAAAATTGAGAGTGCACAACGTGGCAGGCATGGAAAGGTGCATGTTGAGTACAACGCGTAAGGACCGCAGAAGAAACCAATGGATAAGGAAGGAAGCAAGAGTAATAGAGGTCACAAAATTGATGAAATTGCGGTGGGTCAGACATGTCGCACGGCGAACGGACAACCGCTGGACAAATGTGGTCATTCAGTGGTACCCGAGGGGCTCTAAGCGACCTCAGGGGCGCCCCAAAACCTGCTGAATTGACGAACTTGTCGAAAGCTAGGAACCAAGAGCAGTGGAAGGAGTTGTGGGAGGCCTTCCCCCAGCTAGATCGACTCTGGCTGAAAATATAGGATATTTAACCATGACCGCCCCCAATGTGAAACATACGGTCCTTTAATCATATCTCGTTAGAGCTACTTGTTACTCAGTTGCCCAACCTCTCACTTTTCGAAGACAGTTGGGATATAAGATATAAGTATAAGGCTTGTGGTTATCTAATCGCTACGTCCTATTTTTAGGATAGGATAGGTTAATATGGATATCATTTGTAGTGTTGGTAAGGATTGATTTTAGACAGCTTAAAAAACATTATTAATCTGCTAATTATTAGCGTCGTCTGAACAGGATAAGAAAAAAATCTTTTTAACTATTGTAATATCTTTGAACTTCTAAAAAAAACTTTTGTATGGCACGTTATGAAAAACATAATTATTTAATTAGTCAAGTGTGTATTTTGACGCAAATTTAGCTCGCTTTGCCGCCCACGAAGCAAAGTTAATCTAAATCACATTGACTAAAACAAAACGCATTATATCCACCACATAATCAAATCCAGCATTATACGCGTGATATATTACACACAAATTTCACATTATGATTCCAATTTGTTTTAATAACCAGTACGAACAAAATTATACATTTTACATGAAGTTTGCATATATGAATTCATCTTTTGATTCTGATTCTTTATTTGAGGACATTAACACAATGCGGAACAGTCTATAAAAAATTTACAACACTAAAATTTTTAACAATACTTAATTACATACTTCTGTTTCACTTTAACATGTTTTTATAGAAAAGTGGTAGATACCAATATTGGTATGTACATGTACAAACGGCTCTAATATAATGAAAGGAATACCTTTTATTTATTGGAATGTAGATACGTATTTCTATTTAACTTACAGGGTAGTCATTAATAATTATCTATGATAACTAAAAGATTCGATGATCATCCATGAATTGATTGAATTGGCATTTACTTGATAAAACAATTAGTTAGATTATAATGGGTTAAAAATTACAAAGTATTCAGTTTATAAGAACTTTTTCCATCCGTGACGTTTTTTAGAATTTCCGCCCCAAGTGTGGCTCATATAGTCATATTGATCAATGCACGGTATTTTTTCAGAGGTGAAATTTCTTCCTACCCATCCGATACCTACTAGACGGGACGTAGCGAGAGCGATTTGCTAACCACTAGTCATATCCTAGCCCTATCTTTTTATCCCTACTCTCTTCGAAAAAGAATGGTTCCTCCATTAGGTTATATGCTCCAAAATGGGAGTGAACATGGTGAAAAAAAATATATTCAGTGAAGGTAGGGATGTAAGTATTTGGTAAAAAGAAAACCTGGCCTCTAAGCCCTTGCTTCAAAACATCACATTCATTAATGTCTTTGGATATAAATTCACAGATCGGTTGAAAAAATAATTAACATATTTTTTTAAATTGCAGTGTACTTGATTAAATGCTCCTAATGCACTCCCATAAAGTCATTTAACGCTGCTGTGTCGACGAGATACGCCCTGTGAGGGTTATATGTCAGTGGCGGGTTGTCGACACTCCGCTGAGATGGAGAATTATTGGTTATTGTTCCAGTAATAGAACCTTAAACTTTGCATCTGATTAGGATAAAGGCCCCTTATCGTTTGATCCTTTATTATCTTCAATAATCATATATGTACCGCAAAGGATACTAGTCAAATGTCCAAAAATAGCGAAATTGAAATATAAATGTCACATTAATTGGAATTTTAAGATCTATAGATCGGTAAATAAAACTTTCGCGTATTTGGACTGATTACCGAAAAACGTTATCCAAAATCAGTTCTATATCACAATGCATTTACGGGTAAACATTCTTATGTCCATTAACTTCTAAAAAAACATGATTTCACCTATAAATGAAACTCTCCAAGCCCCTTATCTATCCAACTGCAAAAGAACGAAAATAATAAGAGAGCTATACTAATTGATATAAAATAAAAAAACGTTTTACAAACACGTTTTTGCTCCTCATATAAAGTTGAATGGACATAGAACTATTAGCCTCTCAGAGATGCGTAATTCCTACAAAGTTTTACATCAAAATAAATAATGTTTAAAACGTGTTAACATGGACGCAATAATAATATATTCACTTCATTTGAAATTTTACGGTTCTTCCAGTTGTTTGTACGAAGTTTACTGTTCGCGCATGTGTTTCTTATTAGATACTATTAGTGAGAAACGAAATAGTGTTCTTTAAGGTTTTTTATGTGAGTGGATATCACACTGAAAACATTACATTGGTACGTTTACCGTGAAAATCTTTTTAGCGAAACAATGGGGAGTTGGGTATACATTTTTGATTTACGAATATTAACCATGAATACTTCATATTGAATGTAAAAAATACTTTTGAATAGTTCACTGGCTTATGTAGTCGAATAAAATAAATTCATAAATTCTTAGTTACGGCGATCTGGTATATTTTTCCTGTTTCAGATGAGAAATAATATGAAACGCTTTTTTCGTCCACAAAAAATTAATCTAGAAGCATTTAGTCGGGACGTATTTCACTAACGGTTTCCATGGATTTCTGATGTTTGAACAAAACTTTGTGTTTGATTACAAAGTATCCAGCAACAATTATTTTTGGATATGTAGCCGAAATGTCAACTTCGTCGTCCTCGATGGCAGTAATCACGGGCTCAAAACCCAATGCGGACACTTCTCATAAATTGATTTTTCAATAGTTACAATGATTTTTGAATTTTTAGGGGCATTTTTTAGGCTTTCCCAATCCTTATTTCCAAAAAGAGAGGTTGAGCAACTGAGTAACATCGTAATAATTCGTAGACAACGCCTGTTGAGATAGACTCCGATAGGAGTCCATATATGCTCAAATTTGAATAGTATATGATTACCAAAGAAAAATATTAGCAATGATTTATTCAATACTAGTTTTCAAATGTTTATTTACCAGATCGATGACTTTTTTAATATTATCTTTGTCCTATAAGCATTTTCCTCTTCATTCTTGATTCAGTGGTTTGCCACCACATTCCGTGGTGAACTTTGGCCAGCCCAATTAATTGATTCAAGGATCATTACAATCAATAATCATTATTTTTTAATTAACGGGCTGTAAATGAATTAATGAAGCTTTATCTGTGATATTTTCTTTGAAAATTCGTCAAGGACGAATGAGAATAAGCTAAGCGACATGTCGTCGGCTACTGTTATCGACTTTTTCACGGTAATTACTGCAAGTCGAATCATTTTTCAATGGTGGCTCGCGACACTCTCACTAAAACATGTAAATCGTTTTAATTTTTAAGAATGCAATCAAATGTTTGCAGATGGGTAACTTTTGTTAAAAATACTGCACATAGTAATGATGTATATCGACTGTGTTTTGGCCAATTGATGAAACCCTCAAAAATACAAAAATGAGTGAATGACAGATATCATTTTAAAGACGACAGAGCAGGTCTCGGCCAAATGATGTAAATTATAAAAATAAATTGACCACTTTTTGGAAAAGAAGCATCATTTTACATTGGTTTTAGGTTTAAAAATTCTGACCCGACCACTTGATATACCCAATATTATATTGACACTCCCTACGTATAATCCCGTATCTGTAAAGATGAGAATTTACAGGAGTGCATTTCAAAGATTGATAACGTAACTCACCATATAGTGTTTTCGATAATAACTGTTTTTACTCTCTCCTGGACAATTTAAATTTTGAGGGCTACATCAATTGATCAAACACCGTCGATATAGTATATGTTAGCTAAGTACCTATATTTGAAATAAAGTGAGCAAGAACTGGATAAATATTGTTTTATTGATATGAATAAAAAAGATTTCTACCAAAATTGGGAATTAACAGCAAGCCCGTATTAAGAAGGCTGGTTTTAGCATTTAAAACTCAAAATTTCACCCATTTAATTTTGATATATTACCTCTACTAGTAAGCAGAAAAATATGTATTGTTCCGTCATTCTGTATATCTGTCAGTCACAAGAACTCTTCCCAAATGATGTACAGTAGCGACGTGAAATTTGCACATGTAATTCTGGTTGCGATTTCTGGCTCAACTAAGCTATTTTCAATATTTAACTTTTATCCCTAAACTGAAAATTCCTTAATTTCGACGTCGCAATGCGGAATGGAAAAATACAACCAAAGTCTCGCTTAGCAACCACTCCATACTAAAATATTCGTTAGGTGATAGTTGAGATAATAACGTAACCGCCAATATTTGTATTAAATATTAAATAGGAATAGTTTTATGTTTGTGATTTGGTAGAAAGTGAGCTTGGTGAATCCGTACATCTTGATGTTTACGTGGAATCATCTGGCCAATCCACTAAATCTATCGATCTAAATGACGTAATATAAGCGTCCACTATATAGGGCGATCCGGAAAAAATTAATAGTTTTGTTATAAAATTCAAAATCTGTTATTAATTAATGAAGTTTATTATGAGAGACTATCACAGTAGTGTTTTTACATTTTAGAATTTCGTACAATATTTCATTCAAATTCTCTAACACCCATCTGACCCTAAAAACGTGTCCCGCTAGTCCTGCCCCAGCGCTGTCTTTCTATCCTTACTTTATCTCCAAAAAGAAGCAAATGATAAAGCAATCCCCTCTGATACCAAAGCACTGGAATTTTATAATTGCATTCATTATTATTAAATACTTAATGATATCGGCCACCACTGCCTGCAGCTGAGAACCGCTAATGTGAAAATAGAAAAAGTGTGGTGCAATAGGTCTTCATTAGCGCAGAGACGTCTCGTGGCGGGTTGCGTTCGCGTGTGAATAATCACAAGAAACCGTGTTGAAATTCACACTACCGTATCCAATTCGTTGCCATCATTTACACAGAATTTACTTTTATTTTTTTCAAACATCTGAAGACACTTTTTTAGTAAACAGTCAGACGAGAAAGAATTTTAAAAACAAAACAATTACTATTGGATGACAACTTTGAGAGCTAAATTTCGTTTTGTCACAGTTTGCTGATTTCCTGTATTTTCTGAATAGTGGAATTAATAAATTTCAATTTAACGCACATTATCAAAACATATTTTGCATTTTATCATTTTGATACAGAAAATATTATTGTTTAACTTAAAAAAATGTCAGTTGGTAGTGTCGCCGGCTACGATTAAGGATGTCTCGGATTCAATTCCCGGCGCGGACGGTTTTCATAGATTGATCTTTCAATCGATTTCGTAGTCTGAGTTCTCCCTCCCACCCATCCCATCATCACGGGGAGTAGTGAGAGCGATTAGCTAACCACTAGTCCTGTCCTAGCCCTATCCTTCTATCCCTACTCGCTTCCAAAAAGAGAGGTTGAGCAACTGATTAACAAGCAGAAAATTTCTATTAAGATACCTCCGTTAGGAGACCATAGGGAGCGGACATGGAAAAAATTACCAATTCAATATCTGAAGATGTTCTCAAAGAGTTGAAACACAACAAGTGGAATAACAAATTATCGATTTCATTTTCAAATTAACCAAAATATTGCCGCTGAATCCCACGGAAATATACCTTGTTCCTGTTATTTTATAGTGAAAGGAGTAAACATTTTATTTTTATTTATATGATTTACTCGAGTAACTCTCATAGTAACTCTTGGGCTATCGTTTTCTCGGACGCACAATCAAGTGGTCAAATCCCCCGAATGTACGTTTATGAATTGTCATATACTACCCGCCGTATCCAATCCTGAAAATGATCGCAGAAAGAGAATGATTCGCTATCAACTAGTTCTTTCCTAGCTCCATCTGTTAATACTTACCCTGTCTGAAAAATCCTTACTCTTCTTCTTCTTATCCTTACTATCTCACTTGGAATTAATTCATTCATTATATTAAATAAATTTCATTCCACGTTTAGAGTGGACTTGGTCTAAATATATTTAAGTAAACATTAGCAATAAATGAAATTTTCTCAAAAATACTGATAAAAGAGATATCCAAATATAATATGTAAAATTAATAACTTCCTGCCATAAAAAAACAAGCCCAAAAATCGTCCCGCCATAGTTCAAACGGGATCATATAAATAAAATTTCGCATTTCTTGCGTTTAATATTCAAATTTTCTTTTTAATATTTTTAATATTTAATTTCAAAATCATTACGTATTCATTGACATTTTTTTATTCATCTTGAAGACAAATACTGCAATGACATTTTTGTCTCTCTCAATATTATTTTAATAAAGGGTTATAAATAATTGCACTTTGTGTTAGATAGTATTCACTTGGTAAACTTGAACTTTTGTTTCGATATTTTGCACTTTGTATAAGATAGTATTAACTTAGTACATTCAAACTTTTATTTTAATAGTTTTACAAAGTACCACAGACTAATTTTGATAGGTTGACTTTGAAACGGATTATTTCAATTTTGTATGTTATGGACATTGAAATAAATTATATTAACATATTGCATGTCCACTTAGAACTCTTCTTCTCCATAAATACCACTCCTATAATATATAATGCGTGGAGCAAAGACAATACAGGCGGCCTAATATAGAGTTGCGACAAGTAAACTAGTCTATGGTGGAAAATCCTATGTTGCAAGTAGTAAAGAATAAGTGACATCTCATTACAGCGTTGTGAAACTATCGATTTCAAAGTGTGAGTATTTATATTGAGTGAAAACTATTTTGTCTATGTGATAATATTTTTTCGTAAGTGCAACATATTTCTTCAATGTTTGAATATATTTTATTATGTGGCATCACTTTATTCTTAGTGAAATAATTTGTTTTTTGTGGAATGTATTTGTTATAAGTGAAAACTATCTTTACGAAAGTGAATATCATCTAAACAAAAGTGCATTTAATTGTAAGCCTTTAATAAATACTTTATGTCTTAAACTTCATAAATGAATGGCATTAGCATTCGTGCGCAGTTCTGTTGTGAAATTAAAGTTTAATATTTAATTTACATCAATTAAAACAACCAGTCCACATTAGTGGGTCGGTAAAAATGTCAATGTTTGGTCAGTAAATAATCAAAACGGTCAGTAATTATTATAAATGGTCAGTACTCATTGATCAGTTAATAAAATAAACAGTCAATAATTACTTTTACGAAATGGTTAGTTTTTTAATTAAACCTAACCTATGTTAACCTGATCATTTGGCAATTATTTATTGATCAAACATAAGTATTAATTGATTATTTAATATTTTTTTACTGACCATTTCTCGAATTAGTTACTGATCAAATAATTACATTTCTCTGGAACGCAGCTCACATATATTACCCGGTCCGAGCACGTATTTTCAGACCCGGCCAGGTTCAGGCTAAACCTCAATGTCGCACTTGTCACCCAAACCCTACCCGAAGCCCAGATGTATTTTCCTCAACCCGAAAAAAGGCCAGATTTTTTCAAAATAGAAATATTTTTCAAATTTGCAACGATATTCAAAACACATTTGAAATATTTTTTTAAGTTATGAATAGTATTGCCTTATGACTCGAACACAATACGAAATATTTTTCTGAAATTTAAATTTACCCGGGTCTAGCCCGAGCCCGAATACGAATTGTCTATACCCACCCGAACCCGGCCCAGGCCCGCAGGCCATACGCGGGCCCGTGCAGCTCTCTACTCTACTATTGCATAATGAATAGTGATATAACAAACGTCGTCATATCCTCTTTCGCTCTGTGCATACGAAATGGATATGAATCAAAGGATCACTTTATAAGACTGTTTGCGGCATTTTTTGCTCGTCCATTATACGGCTATTTCATCATTTATGACCATCTGCAAAGAATTAGACAAAGCGAACCGAAAACTAAAGGTGGGAAATCGAAAGCTCTTTAAAGAAAACCGCCAAATCCTTACGACTTTAAAACTAAAACTTATCATATGTTTGTTATGAATATATTTATATATTATTATAAATAAAAAAATACACCAAAAACTACTCCGTCAGCAAATCGTCAAACTTCTATAACTTTATGACTAAATGTTCTTCTGACAAATCTTTTTGTTGCTCGTCTGAAAATAAACAGTGCAATACTTCTTTGGAAAACACATATTTTATTTATTTATTTGTGAATATAGAAAGAGAACAAGACATATTATTAAGATACAAGAAAAAAATATTTAGCAAACAATAACCAGAGTACATTGCTGAAAATGTCCACCTCTTTAGGCAATGCATTGTGACTCAAATGACCGACGCGATAACAAGTTTTTTATGTTTAGTTAAACCACAAATAATTCAGTGCTTAATTTAAAATATTGACCAAAGGTGTTTGATGGAATTTCAATATCAAATTTGAATAAAGAAAAATTATTATTATTAATTATAAAATCATCACTTCAATTAAAGACACTTTCAACAATTCAAATTACATTACACTGTATATTGTATAATATTATTTTTTTGCAAACAAATAACTGCTTGCCACCATCCTCCATTATTCTTAAATATTATGATTTTTAAATTATATACCCGGTATGCGTTGCAATGCCACTCAAAGAAAGAAAGTATTTTTGTTTTAATTCTGTTTATTGAAGTGCTTTTTGACACACAATATTTTTGGTTTTTCTCTCTGGTGAGTAAGACCTACTGTAAGTTAAAAACTAAAATCCGAGAGTCGGGCTCGGGTTCGGCCGGGCCTGATTGTGCTATCTGTTTATTGAAGTGCTTTTGGACACAAATTGTTTTTGTTTTCTGTCTGGTTTTTAATTTACATCAATTAAAACAACCAGTCCACATTTATTGGGTCAGTAAAAATGTCAATGTTTGGTCAGTAAATAATCAAAACGGTCAGTAATTATTATAAATGGTCAGGACTCATTGATCAGTTAATAAAATAAACAGTCAATAATTACTTTTACGAAATGGTTAGTTTTTTAATTAAATGTTAACCTGATCATTTGGCAATTATTTATTGATCAAACATGTTCGCAATTGTGTGTAAACATGTATTGCAAACGGGTTTGGCCGGGCCTGATTGTGCTATCTGTTTATTGAAGTGCTTTTGGACACAAATTGTTTTTGTTTTCTGTCTGGTGGGTACACGAATAAATCAGAAGGTTTTCCAAGATGTCACTATGATTCTTTATTTCAGAATTTTTTAAAGATTTTAGATATATCTGGATTGTGAGATTAATTTTTATATATAATAAGACTTAAATAAAAAGTTGAGAGTCGGGCTCGGGCTGGACCGGGCCAGATTGTACTATGCCTACATCCTTCGCGCAAGTGCAAGCAATAACTTGACAAAGTTTTATCGGAATCGGATGAACGGTATGGCAGTGGATAGGATACGAACAAACCCACATTGATTTTTATATATTAGATTATAGTTTGAAACAAGGCTCTTTCAAACAAACATTTTATCGTTTAATGAGAAAAATAATAATTGAAATCTACACTCACAGAGAAAGTTGAGAGTTGTTATTTGTTTTAAAACCACTTCGTCGGTCAAACCAACAGCAACAATGTCTTCAAAGTGGAATTGTATCATACATTCATGAAGCATTGGCATTTAATATGCTATAAAATTGTTTTAAAATGAGCATTCAAATAATGCCCATGTTCTTGCTTTGTGTGATCCATATTAAATACACGCCGTGTGACAATTGAATATTATATGTATGTATTATAATTCTCCAGGAAAAAGATACAAGACTTCTCAAGTTATACATTATAATAATAAATCTGAATAGTTATACAACAGACAGCAATTCGACTATTCAAAAATAGAATACATACTTGATCACTGACTGAAACCCAAATATGGCAACATTTAACACCGACACTACTTTGCCAACGTTTATAGCAATGGTCATCAAGCTAGTCTGTACCGCCAGTAACGTTTCCATGGTGGGCGGTGGGAAATTCAGTTTTTTTTTTGTCTGTTTTCATCGAAACCATCTGTTAAACTCGACTCGCGGTTAAGTTTACTTGAAGACATTTTGAAGACAATACACTACGATAGCTATGAGGTATTTTTGGCCTTTTCTCTACCTTTCTCGCTTATACCTATACAAATAAAACAAAATGCTTGTCCTGTTTTGGCCTAGCGGTTGACTTTCAACTTGTTTGTTTGTAAATACAGTACTTAATTAGATTTGTTAGAGTAAAAATTTTCAATTCACAATATTTCATTAATATGTTAATAAACTCTTTCTTAGTATAAATAAAAATTTAGATTCAAAAAAAAATTCAAATCAAAATAGTTTTTACTCAATAAAAATACTCACAATTTGAAATCGAAGCTGTAATGAAATGTCACTTATTCTTCTACCCTATACTAGGCTGCCAATATTGCCTTTGCACCGCGCATTCAAATACATTACAAAAACCAAACCAGAGCAACCCTAACATAACCTACTACAACTTAACTCATTCTGTTAAAAGAATCCGTGACTAAGTGGAAACTATTAAAATCAAAGTTTGAGTGTACTAAGATAATACTATCTAATCCAAAGTGCAAACTATCGAAATAAAAGTTCAAGTGTACTCAGTGAATACTATCTAACACAGAGTGCAATTATTTATAGTCCTTATTTATTTGAGACTTGATAACACTCTTCATTTTGGCAATTGGAGAGCCGCTGGTCCGGTTTAATTATTTATTTAAAAAACTGTTATTGTTTAAATAATCAAAAGTAACAAATTTTACGATACTTTTTACGACTGAATACTTCCAAACACGTCTCAGCACTCGTGACAGGACTTTAATGGTGTAGCGGTGTTAATTTCAAATAATATTATAGCCCATTAACTATACTAGTTTTATTATCCGCCTTCCATCTTGAATTCTGATCAAAATATTTAATTGAATTAATTATCTTTGAAAAAAAAATTTGTGAAAGTGAAACTCGATAATAAAGACTTATTCCCAACAGTCCCATCTGAGTTATATGTACCCTTTGAGTTGTAAATTATTTTCTTTTAATTAAATGCATGTAAAAAACGCAAAGTATTTCCACAATAATTAAGTTCGTTACTAGTTGAAAGCGGTATTCGATATCATTTCGATTGTAAAAATATTCTGTGTGAACGTAAACGATTTCAGGTTAACACTGTTCTTGTTTTTAAGTAGATTTTGTCGGAATTTACACGGTGGACAATGTGTATTTCATTGTTTTTATTGTATACATAGTTACATAGCAAATTCAATGATATTTTTCAACGATTTAATTTGGTAGAACTCATTATAACATGGTAAACTATTCTAGAAAAAAGCGAACAGGAAAAAACCGGACGGTTTTTTCGGTGTCCTGTACGACTTTATCCGTTCACCAAGTTTTTCGACATCACGACGTGGTTAAAACTGTCTACTCTTTGGAACTATAGTTATGACGATAGCTTAGTATCTTAGTACCGAATATCAAATATAATATTACATCAACATGTTGAACTTTTTTTTAAATTTAAAATATTGTTTTTACAAACAAATGCCAATAATATTTATTACATATATTTACATATCTACACAAATCTTTATCTTCGTTCAATTTGTTTTGATAACAGTCAATAACCGTATTCTGGTCTTGTTGTCGAGTAATGAACGCTCTTTAATTTTCTTTCTATTCGCATGGGGGAGTTAAGGGCGCAAATTCTTTGATTAATATGATTCCAACGTTGTTGAATGCTTGACACGATTAAACCGTAGTACGGATGATGATGTTGATGATGTCAGTAATGCAGTTCAGAGTAAATATTTCACGCTCGGTGAGTGGCGACAGAGTGATGGTGGTCGTATTGTGTTTTCCAAATATCGCATTTTGATAATTCTCACGCTCGCAGACGGTTTTCTTTTACAATCGCATATTTATTTATCTTTGCACTTCGCAATATCACGTCTCGTAACTGCTCCCACGACGTAATCCTCCGCACTATACAAAACTTTTCATCGAATATCATATTTCGCAAATCCATAACGTCATGTATCGCTGCATTATCATACGCAAAATTACTTTGTGTGTATCAAAAACATTTTATTATTTCGCATGTATTACTTACTATACCAGAAAAATAAACATATCGATCCTCCAGGTCCAGTTACTTAGTCAGACAACTTAGCAAAAAATTAAATTTGGGCTTAATACACAGTTATATGTAAAATTTTGCCCTCTATCTGATTCATTGTAAAATCACTGGTATTTCTAAAAAAAATTGGAAAGCGGCAATTCGCCACTCTGCTAATGTGTTGTTTACAAAATAAGGATTAAGGCAATTCTCGAAATGTTAACTCAGGTATCAGTGTGGCTCTCAGACGTATAATATTTTACCTCGTAAATAATATTTGTCGTATTTGTATCTTCTATATAAACGTTAGACACTGTTTACTGTCTGTCAGTTCGAGTCCATTCGTGAGCTCGAATGCCTGAAGATGCCGAAAGGCGAAACCCGGGTCATTAGTGACAAAATACATGGAAGTGTACAAAATCTCAATAATCCAAATTTGATATTGAAATTCCATCAAGCACCCTCAGTCGATGTCTTAAATTATTTAGACGATATCTTTGTAATATTACATTCCTTATTATAGAAAATTAGTATTTTTAACATTCACAATTTGTGGTACGTATGTTTTAGTGCCTTACCTTCATATGATACATAATTCCAGGTATAATCCATCAATCCAGTATGACTGACTTTGAAGCGAAATAATTCATTACATATTCTTACATGTCTCATAAATTTTACCATGTTAAGAGTGTTGTAAGTAGTTGATTTAGTTTTCAAACGGCACGGCCGTGAGAAACATGGTGTTTTGAAGAAAATGCGATCGGAATAATAAATAACTGAATTAATTTTCAACTCTATCTCGCCTTGGTGTTAAAATATTATAAGCACCAGTATACAGTTGATGCGACATTATGAACAATATTCTTTAACTGATTGTACATCCTCCATGACTGATCCGCCATATTCGAGACCACATTGCCCATGTCATCTTTCACTTAGTCGATCTATCCACCAACGATAAATTAAAGCAACGTGATTCACTGCATAATAAAATTAAAAGTAGATATTTCACACTTCTGACGTATTTAAAATAAATTGACTGTTTTACAAGAAGTAGTCGCTAGTGTTCAGGCATATAAATATGGGCAATTTTTGCCCAACTTTTCCACCCTCTAGACCAGTGCTCCGTAACCTGTGTGCTGCGGCACTCCGGTGCGCCGCGAGATGATTCTAGGTGTGCCGCGGCGCCGTGCATCCAAAATGAGAAAACATCAAGTATTTTTATATTCGATAGAATTAAAACCACTCGGTTGCTAAGATCTCCGTTTTAACTATTCTCATTGAAACAAATATTATATTATTTTGATATTTAACAACTCATTGCAACTCCAATGATGTTTGGGGGTTGTCTCGTGTGTAAAACGAACAAATCCTATCGCACAAATGACACATTGCTGCATATATTGGGAAGCATTGATAGAGAAAAATTTCCTAGTGGAGTTATTACAAACAATGTAGGAATGTATTAAAATATTGTAAAATTAAGAGTCTTAAATACGATTTTTTTTTTGTTCTTTCGCACATAATGTGAACACTAGACTATTATTGAAAATGGAAAGATTATTTTGGATTTGGCGGACGAAAAAAATTGGCAGTACTTTTATCCACTCAGCTTAAATATTTTTAGTAATGATTACAACTTTTAGAAATGTTTGTTTATTATTTGTAATTTTCAAAAAAAAAAAATTGTACGCTAAGTGAAAGGGTAAAAGAGTTTAATTAGCTTTCAATAAAAAATATATTAGCCAGTATTTCAAATTCATCAAATAAAAACAAATTAATAAATTGTAAGTTTTGTTTACGAAATTTACATATTTTGGCTTGTAGTGTGCCCCGAAATATTCATGAGTGTTTAGGTGTGCCGTGGGTGAGGAAAGGTGGCGGAGCACTACTTTAGGCTCTATAACCATATGGTTATTATTATCAAGCAATTTATTACTATACCTTGAAATTACTATTTTTCAAGATAAGCATTTTGATATATTTAAAGTAAGTAATAAAGCTCTGTATGGGCCCGGGTTCAGCCCGTAGCCCAGATTCGGGAGTGTGAAGACAATTCAGATTCGGGCTTGGGCCGGGCCCGGGTTAAGAGCTTAATTTTCAAAAAAATTAAAACGTTGGGCCATGAATCAGCCATAAAGTTATAGCACTATTCATAAATTAAATAATTTATTTCACATGTATTATGAATATAGTGTGAAATGTAGAAATAATAACATATATTGTTTGAAAAGTATAAATGTATGCTTAAAATAAATATCGGCTTCGGGTCGGGCTCGGGTAACAAGTTAGTTTGATATTTAGCCTCGGGCTCGGACCGGGTAATTTCATAAAATTTATGCCCGTGCAAACCTGGAGTGAGTAAGTTCGCCTTGTCCCTGGTCAAGCGGCCAACGACGTTAGCTTCGGTTGCGGTGCACAGTTTCTTAACATAAATTGACTATTGAGTTATGAACTTTTATTCGAAGGCATGCATCCGATCCTAAAAACGGAGCTTATCGAGAGCGATAAAGTAACCGCTAATCCTGTCCTAGCCCTATCCTGTTATCTCTACTCTCTTCGAAATAGATAGGTTCAGCTACTGAGTAACCGGTAACTTGTTGAGATAAGCTTCATTAGGAATCTACATGCCACAAATCGGAAGCGGACAACGTAAAAAAACGACTATTGTCCGTAATGCAGTGCAAAAAAAATCTCGATTAAGAGGGTCAAAAAATATGAGTCGCGGCCTCTGTTTTGGCACTGGGTACCTTTGCACGATATCCGCGTGGTGCCCGTTGCAACTTCACGAGATAGATACCTGCAGCAGGTACTCGTCGGCAGATTTATTGCGTATCGGCGTCTTCAAAGCGACGCAAGAAGTCTTTTGAATGCGGCCAGCATACGCTATTGCGTTTTCAGCGAGCAGCGAATAGGTGTCATTGTTTTTTTTCTGCGTGTCCAACTTTATTATTGCCTTAATAACATACACCCAATAATGTAATTAATACGGCGGAACGAGTTTGAGAAACAGTGGCGTGAACAAATATTGGCAGCTTCACTGCAATCCTTTCTGTGCTAAGTTTCGAGCTGTGGAAAACTGATAAAAGGCATACTTATTATATTTTTATGTAAAAATGGAAATAAGGTTCGACTTACGACGCTTCGTACTTACGACGCTTTGTACTTACGACCAAAAATTGTAAAAAACATTTTTTTTATATCATCAAAGAGCACAATTGCCAACGGTTGATGCTCACAGGAAGAAATATCAGTAAAAGCATTTATATTATCAACCATTATAGATACATATTGTGTCCATATCCGCACCCGATGTCGAGCATATCGAGGTCTAAGAAACGACACCTCGTAAGTGACAAATTGTTTAAAACACCTCTTTCTGCATTATGAATGCATTAGCAGTATTAGCATCTATCGGTAAAAGCTAAAAATTATTCAACTCTTAAAAATGTATTCTCGTTGGATTCGGCGGTAACTTTGTGGAAATTCTTTTTTAAAAATTGATAACTTAGTTATTCCACTGGTTGTGTTACTAAATATAACATGTATTTCGCTTCTTTAAAAACGTTATAATCAATATCTCATTTTCATTGATAATACAAAATGCAGGGATCACATTATCATATATTAAACACAGTTTGTTCAACTACTCAATCTATCTTACGTGAATTGAGCGGATTCTGACAGGTGGGACAGTAATAGTTTCTAGCACATATTGTGTCTGTCTATAAGTCACAGGATAAAGATAAAGTTCTGAGGGCATTTCGACAGGTGGCACTACCATCTAATGTAAAAAAAAAATTCCATATCCGTTTACTCCCAATGTTAAACATATCACCTATAAATGGAGTTATTTCAACAGAAGTTGTTCTACGAGAACTGCCTGTAACTCGGTTGCTCAACCCCTTTTTTTCGAAGAGAGTAAGGATATAAGGATAAGGCTAGGATAGGACTAGTCGTTAGGTAATCACTCTCACTACATCTTGATTTTAGGACTTTTAGACTACAAAGACATCCATGTCTTCGAATACAAATTCATAAATCGATTGAAAATATAGTTTTTGTCAAGAAACTGTGCACAGCAACCTAAACAGACGATATTGACCACTGGATTACGGATCTGACAAATATAAATATTAACATAAATATATATTTATATTGGCAAGTACATACTTGGTCTTTCTAACAGTATTTAGTTCGAAGATTTAACAATGATTGATATTTTTCAGGTAGTTATTGCCTTATTAACTGATACATACTGATGATGATAATTTTATGGCTGTTAAAGTAATGATTCATCATTATAAATCATCAATTCCTGGCATGATCTTCCTTCATGTTGTGTACACACCAAATCCCGTATTACAAGTAAGCAAACATGTGCCAACGCGTGACATGACACTTGGCCATCACTATGCGAAGACTACTCAAATTGCTCTAGCGGCGACATTTTTGCCGTACTGCTTTTGGTATACAAACTACCTTACAGCGGATATTTATTTGTTCGGTAAAGGTCTTCGGTAGAGATAGTCAAAAAATAGCTCTAAGGGTAACTCAATGATATAAATGTTTATTTTTAAATAAAACACTATTTGTTTTGTACAACTTCTACATTTTTATAATGATCAGGACTGCTTTCGCTCATCGCGGGCATTACCAACTGAGTTTAATTTATTCCCACCTATTTATTCTCTCCCTACACTCTTCGAAAAAAGAGAGATTAAGCAACTGAGTGACAAACAGTTCCACATGCGCTCAACTTTGAGAGCGAACATGGCTAAAATATGTAAAAAACTTAATAATGCTCGCGATGACCAAAACCAGACAAATTGTGTTTTATTTTTAAAATAAAATGCCTTTCCAGCAATGATAGACACTAGAAGACACCTTAAAAATAATCAATAATAATTGACAGATATTTAACATAAATGAAAGGATAAAAAAATAACAACGTATTCAGTTCCACAAGAATTGTTTTAATCTGTTGATAGTTATTTCGGCGTCACTTCATCGTCACAACTTTATTGCTAACGATGGCGTGTAGCTGAAATATTTTTTTTTGACAGGGTAATAATGAAAAGATTTGGCTATTAAAACATTATTTGGTAATTAATGGCTCTCGCTAAGCCAGATTTTTTTTATATTTAATAAGGGAGAGGGATTTTAAACATTACAGACCATTCTTTCGAACAAAAATTCATGAATCGAAAAAAAAATCAATTTATAAAATAGTTCGTACGGAGGCTTGAACCCGTGGACACCGCTACAGAATAGGACGAACATCCAAGAACGTTAACCATACATGCTCGGCTATGTCATACAGTCAAGTCGGATCTCCACCGCGAGCGAAGAAGCTATCAGCTAAGCGATGTAAAAACATCACACAATGTATTTGGCTCATGATGGAGACGTAACCATGGAAAAGACCCTTAGCTTAGCTCACGGTGGAGATCCGGCTTTATGCCATAGGCGCAATATACTATTCACGTTTTATAAAAAGACGTAGACCAAGTGGGCCGAGAGAGTGTAATGATCGGTGCGTGATTGGCATCTCCGACGATCCAGCGATGACGTGTTAAGATTTTGTTATCGGATTTATATTATAAAGATTAACATTTTAAATGGAGATGCGGCGTTCTGCGCCATAGACATAAATCAATTACATCTCTCGGAAAATCGTGATAAGATTTCTAAACATAAATCATTTTTTTCCAATACGTTTATGAGCTTACTAAAAAAAACTCTTGTTGCTGATTATAACATGCCTTCTTTCCGTATTGACAACTTACTAGCTTTTCTACCCGACTTTACCTCCTAAATCTATTTTGTGAAGCTAGTTATCTTCTTTACAAACATTAATACTTACAAACAGAAATTCATAAACCGGTTGAAAAATCAACTTATGAAACTGTCCGCACCAGGACTTGAACCCGAGACATCCGTAACCGTAGCCAACGACGTTAGCCGCTACACCACGGATCTGACACAGCGAGGTAGAATAAAAACGGGGCATAGCGAGAACAATTAGCTAACAATTAGTCCTGTCCTAGCCATATCATTCTATCACTACTGTCATTGAAAAAGAGAGGTTGAGCAACTGAGTAAAAAATAGTTCTCTCTCGTAGAAAACTACTGTTGAGATACCTCGATTAAGAGACCATATGCTCCACACTGAGAGCGGACACGGTAAAAAAGTTCTCTTCCTCTGTTCTTGAAATTCTTTTGATACGGTGCCCAATTCACAACCTTGTAGCTCTCAAAGCTATGAAATTAAATGCACCTAAATATTATTTACATGGTCGAAACTATTACCATAGTATTTGTTTCTTAATATATCATATGAGACGCCATTAGCAAGGACTGTTTGACTGATCAATGTAATACCTAGAAAAGTGGACATATTGCCAAATTTCAACCAAATTTCTTTTAGGAATGTACCGTTTCACTTTCTTAAAACTCGAAAATCGTTTTCGATTCTAAAGCATTCTGAAATTGTCAAGACTGTTAACTAATATGCTTCCAATTTTTATCTACGTGGCCGAAACCATAACCAAACAATTAATATTCTTAAAACTAGTTCTTCGCGTCGTCCATTTGAGTCACCAGTTGCAAGGGCCGTTCGGCTGATCAATACATTACCTAGAGAGGTGGATATTTTCTTTATTGTATGTTAATAATATGTCTGGCTCTTTTACATTTTCTATTATCTAATTTTGTATTATTATTATTGTAAACTTTATAAATGCATGGTGCATTGGCGTCAGCTGTATTGCCATGTGTTTTATATATCTTTTAATTTACAAATAACAAATAAATATTCACCGATGAACTCTGTGTATTTTTTTTTATTTGAATGTATGAAAATTATGTAATTATTTATGTGTTCTATTAAGTTAAATTTTTGCTTATATACTGGCTACATTATAGAAAGCGCAGCGAGGTGAACATAGTCACATTCACCTAGATTTGACAATCATAAACTAGAAGGAATAAAAAATATCAGTCATCATTATTTTTTGATCTGAAATAAAAATTATTGATTTTATTTCCTATTTAAAAATCTTAGGTCCCTAATTCGAATTGTAAAAATTCGAATTTATAAAACTACTTTGTCAGATCAACACTCAATCCATATCTGATTCACAGAGCAAATATCGCCATACTGAACCTATAAATACAACTTCTTTTGCATTTCTTGTTCGTTGAAAAAGGGAAATTTCTCTAGGCATACTTAACTACATGAGCTGGTACTTGAAAACAATTCTCAAGACATTTTCCCCATTATACCAAGTGGCACTCTCATTTCAATACTACATTAAAAATAACCTTCTCTTTGGCATATTTGCACATACGTATTTGATAGTAGAATATGACGTTTACCCTATTCATGTATTTGAGAGTGTTTACATATAAAAGGAGCTTTTATCTCACCCTTTTTACATACCTATCAAAAAGCTTCTTTCACCCTTTTAACCACAAGTAACTAAATATATTTGAACGAATTTTATCCAATATATATAATTCGACTGTGTTTTGGCCAATTGATGTAATTCTAAAAATTGAAATGGTTCAGGAGAGAGTAAAAACTGTTTTTATCGAAAACATTATATGGCGAGTTGCGTTATGAATCTTTGAAATGCACTCCTTTAAATTGTCATGTTTTGGAGATAAAGAGTTATACGTAGAAATTATCGATATAATAGTGGCTTACATCAAATGGCTGGGTCAGAATTTTTAAACCTACAACCAATGTAAAATGATGTTTCCCTTCCAAAAAGTGGTCAATTTATTTTTCTAATTTACGTCATTTGGCCGAGACCTGCTATGGCGTCTTTAAAATGAGATCCAATCATTAACTCATTTTCGTATTTTTGAGGGTCACATCAATTAGTCAAAACACCATCCATATATTTATTAAATCTACGCTTTTTGGCATCGTTCAGATACTATGAGAGATGAAAACATCATTTGTTTTTGTTGGGAAAATGAAAATTAAAACTTCAGACATTCAACTAAATACTTTTTTGATAATATAAAAGAACAATATATTATTTACTAAATTTCTTCCCGCCCAACCAATACTTAAATCGGGGTGTAGTGGAGTGATTAGCTATCGAATAGTCCCGCCCTAGCCTTTTTATCTTTACACTCTTCGAAAAATGGTAAGTTGAGAAACAATTCTCATAGAAAAATTTCCTTTGAGATAAGCCCACTTCTTTTAGATAGGAATTTTATTCAGTAGCTCAACCTTTCTTTTCCTGGATAGTAAAAGGATACAAGGATGTGATTAAGGTAGGACTAGTTAATTTATTGCTCTCTCTACGAAATCCTTAAAACGATTGAAAAATCAATATTTCCTCATTGTTATTCGAGTCAGTGGACACTGGTACCAAACCACACGACACTGGCCATTCGGCTACAGCTCGACATTATGGAGTTTCACCGCGTTATAATGGGTGTATACTAGCGCACAGCAGTCTTATGTACTTTCAAACTAATTTCATGAGTTTCTGTGGAGCAATTACCCAAGATATTCTAATGCAGTGATCCCTAAACGGTCGCTCGCGAGCTACCGGTAGTTCACGGTAGCATTTTTGGTACCTCGCGTAGGATATTTTATTATGTATCGTCGAAAATTTCTTCATCAGAAATGGAATTGATAGAGTTTCAATGTGATTTGTCGCTTAAGAGTGTTGCATCAACTGTAGAAACTGTATGACCTTTCGTCCGAATAGAAAAGTATCTAATTTTAGTTCGAATTGCACTCAAAATGAAGGCATTGTTTTGTTCTACCTACTTATGTGAATCAACATTTTCCACTATGAAAGTGGTCAAAAGTAAATAAAGGAACAGACTTTACATCTTAATAATTGTATTCGGATAGGAGTAACAATGTACTGACCGAGAATTGAAAAAATTTAAGAGGAAACTGAATGCCACTCTTTTCACTAATAATTTGTACTCCTGTTCACAATTATTTCAAGATATTACTATTTTGTTTATAAATAAATAATTAATGTACGCATTTCATGTTTTATTTGAAGTCCGATGTCCTAATTTATTTTTTGTAATTTAATAATATTATACATGGTAAGATAAAGAACGACGATAAAAAATTTTAAAGATGTAATATGTATAAGTAGCTCACCAGACAAATTAAATTTCTGGAAGTAGCTCAGATCCTTATTGAGTTTGGAGACCACTGTTTTAGTGCAATAATTTGTTTTTATTAATGTTACTACTCTCCAAGCTTTCAGGTCTTTTATTTACCATTTCTTAACGTTTGTCACTAGATTTCAGTATTTACAATATAACTTGTCAGGTGTCAACTGTTCAAGATTGGCTATTTTAAGGATTTTTATCAGCACATACCCAAATCATATGATTCTTAATCCTTTACTATGTTTTCAGAGTGTTGAAAATCCCCGCAATCTTTTCCCGCCGAGCGAAGTAATTGATAAAACCAACAGCCGCTTTGTGTGAGTTTTTGAAAAATCCAAACACTTCTAGCGGATTCATGAGAAATCCAAACGCTCGAGGAAAAGTACAGCAGAAATTCATGCACTTTTCATTTGCTCCAAGAGAGTTTGCGCACTTTTCTTGTTTCGTACAAAATAGAGAAGGATTTATGGAAAGAATATTGCATCGGTAACACTATCACTGCTTTATTGACTATGAAGAAATATATTAAAGTAGGCTTCATTTTCAGATTTTATTTCTGCGCTTGAGAAATTTAGTAATGGAATGAAATTCAACAAAATCGATAATATAATACAAAATAAAACATTTCACCGAATTTAAAATTTATAAAATAATGTACTTTAGTAAATATTTTGACATTTTATTATTCGACAGTATTTTGGCTAATTAATGTAACACTCAAAATTGAAATTGTTCAGGAGAGAGTAAAAACTGTTTTTGTCAGAAACGTTATATGATGAGTTGTGTTATAAATCTTTGAAATGCACTCCTGTAAATTCTCATGTTTATAGATACGGGACTATACGTAGGGAGTGTCGATATAAATAGTGGCTTACATCAAGGGGCCGGGTCAGAAAAAAGTGGTAAATTTATTTTTTCTAATTTACGTAATTTGGCCGATTGCTGCTCTGTCGACATTAAAATGAGATGCAATCATTAACTCATTTTCGTAATTTTTTAAGGTTACATCAATTGGCCAAAACTCGATATAACATTTGACCGAATTTTAAATTCGTAAAATAATATGCTATCTACAGATTTTGACATTTTATTATATCATCTTGAGTAATGTCCCGTTACACTCAGTGTGTGAATATATCTGAATATAAAGTACAATTTATTTAATAATTTTAGTTAGACATAGATAAGTAGGATCGAGCTGAGAAATTCTAGTATTTAGTAAATCTCGTAGAATATCCATGACGATAGAATACGTTATTGGTAGAAAGGAATGTAAAAATCACCGATTTTTTTTTCCTAACTCTACTTTCCTACTGAAACTATTATGTGGAGTCCGCGAAGCGGGCTCTTAGTTTCCTGGCTAAAGTCAGTGCTAGGGTGGGTACAGACTAAGTCTTTATATCCCTTTCCCACATGTAAGCTAGCTACATACTGCTATCTAAAAGATTCTGTCAGCTGAAGGCTTTGTGTGGGGAAAACATTTAAGAAAAAAACCCCATACGAGAATGATTGTCTTTGACAAAAATCACCGATATTCATATAAAAATTCATACATAAAGCGGTTGATTAACCTTTGTAGGAAAAGTTACAATGAATGTATTTTAAACCACAACAAAAATTTTAACATAACTTATAACTAATTTGGATTATTGAGATTTTGTACACTTCCATGTATTTTGTCACTAACGACCCGGGTTTCGCCTTTCGGCATCTTCAGGCATTCATTTGTTTACTGTCTGTCAGTTCGAATCCATTCGTGCGGTCGAATACCTGAAGACGCCGAAAGGCCAAACCCGGGTCGTTAGTCACAAAATACATGGAAGTGTACAAAATTTCAATAATCCAAATTTGATATTGAAATTCCATCAAGCACCCTCAGTCGATGTCTTAAATTATATCTTAAATTATAAACTTATAACTAATTTATAAAACATATTTGCATGAAAACAAAAACATAATTTGGATTTAATTAATCCACATAAAAGTTTTAACAAAACAATCATTAAGTATTTTATTCATAAAAAATAATGCTTGATAACCCATTGATGTTGATGATGTTGTCGTGTTGAATTAAAAGCGATGAATCCATAAGAGATTTATACATTTTTATACATAAGTATGTCATTTAAAAAAATGTTGTGTTGATTATCTTCCAGAACGATTCATTCTCCGAACTAAGAAACAGCTGAAATGATTTCTAACTAAATCAATACATCATATTCAATTTCAATCATTACCCATGTTCTCTCACGATTTTGATTATATGGACTCATTATGAAATATTTCAACAGGAGCTATTTTTACGAGAGTTACAACAGATAGAGCAAACATGCATCGATGAGGCTAGAAACGGGTGAAGTTTATTCACTTTCTTGTATTTGTTTTTAGGATCGTATTAATAGTAAAGTCGGCGTCCGTGGCGCAGTTGGTTTCGTCGCTGGCTACGGTTACGGATGTCTCGGGTTCAATTCCCGGTGCGGACGGTTTTAATAGATTGATCTTTCAATCGATTTATGGATTTCTGTTCGTAGTCTGAGTCCTCCCTCCCACCAATCCCATCCTCACGGGGCGTAACGAGAGCGATTAGCTAACCACTAGTCCTTTCATAGCCCTATCCTTCTATCCCTACTCTCTTCGAAAAAGAAAAGAGAGGTTGAGCAACTGAGTGACAAGCAGTTCTCGTAGAAAAAATTCTGTCAAGATGCCTCCATTAGGAGACCATATGCTCCACATTGGGAGCGGACATGGAAAAAAAAAAAAAAAAAAGATTGTAAAATTTATTATTGTCCATACGGCGATTTGAACAAGTGTATAACACGACTGAAGAGAGCAAACTCTCGAGTGTGTTGATCTACAGGATCACTCAGCTACAGGATTGACTATTTTTCAAAGTTAAGAATTTTTATAATTTTTTGAACTGTTATGGATTGACAAAACTTTGAAGACTTCTCAAACATTAAGGTATATTCATCATCACAGGTCGTGCGCAGATTTTTAAGGCTCTAATTTACCAACGTATTGTTCGAAAGTCATAACTCGTCTTCCATTAAACCTCCTTGAAGGAGTCTTATCTGCGGGTAGTTATGAATACGAGTAATAAGAGTGACGTCATATATCTAGTTCCGCCACGGCCTCCCCTTCCGGACGCCATCTTGTCACTCGAGCGCCGCTCACTGGAGGAAAAGAGTTAATAAGCAATCGGTCACCTTTTTCTATATTTTTTTGTATTGAAGTTGTATATAAAATGTTTAATATTAATTAAATTGACCTTTACTCGGTTGAATATTATCAATATCTTTAATAATTCAGTTATATAAGTAAACGAATGTTCACTTTTAAGTTGTAAATGGACAATTATTGGTGGAAAGACATTATATCTTAAAAATAAATCACAATTTATTTTGTACATTTGTAAACTATAAATATTTCAGATTATTAACAGTTAAAATAATTATTTTATGCCAAATTACTTTTAATAACAATGTAATGAATCTAAAAAGTAAAAAACGACGATTTACTTGGTTGCGGATGATCCAGGAAGCTTGAATACTGGCTGTCTTTTCTACCAATGGATGGATTCTGTGGTATGCCGCTACGGGACGCTGCGTTGACCTGCGAGGAAGCAAGGTGACTGGCATGGGACAGAGAATCTTGGAGGCACGGTGTGATAACCATGTCCTCTGAGGATGGAGCGAATATGGATAAAAATATTAGATACTTTATTTCTTAACATCTTCCTGAAACTTTATCGGACTCAGTGTGTGATTTTTCTGAATCATTCAATCTTCCCAGAAAATATCTTATTTGAATTTTTGACAGTGATTGTAAGACGCACTCAAATTTAAAGGTTCCAAAGTAGATAAACACATGCGTCTTATAATTGAGGAAATACAACAATTAAGCTTGAATATAAAAAAGATTTTCTGTCCCTGATACCGTATGTATTACAACACGGGGTAGGTGAAAAAAATCCAGAAAGGGTGACCTATGGCACTCTTGGCGTATGCGGATGCCCCATTCCCCTCCCTCCATTTGCATATGGCTCCAGTGACGTAATTATGCATCGCCGTACTCCGTCGATGGATTAGGCGCCATGTTTTGTGGAGTTTTTTTTATATACCTTTCCGCCCGTAGGTGAGTTTGCGCGGGAAAGTGTATGTACACTCGTATATAAAGATTTTGAATATTCATAATACCACTTGTTTATTTTTCTGTGGACTTATTGTAGTTTTTAATCGATATATTTTAATCACTACAATGGTTTTAACTGCCAATTATTTTGTGGAAAAAAATTTTATTCATAAAAATAAAGCACAATTTATAGAACTCTGCGATGAGAATGAGCTTTAGCATTTTGGAAGTCCTGGCAAGGTCAATATCAAACTTCGGTTTTCTTAACAATTTTTTGTAACGTTTGGGATATTGAGCATGGGTGTTTGAGCTGTCTTTTCTCGTTGAGTTGATCTCGAGTAACTTTCTCAAATGATTACAAAATTTCTAAATGTTATAATAAATTGAGCCCTCGACAGTTTAAGTGAGCCAAGTGAAAATTGTTAATTGAAAGTTTTAGTTCAATGAACGTGTTACATTAATTCACACCTTATTTAATTTAACTTCTTACAGAATAAAATACTTTTGCAGCTTGTATTTATTTAACTCACTTTACATGTATGATACTCTATGACAGTGCTCCGCAACCAGTGTGCCGCGGCACACTGGTGCGCCGCGAAACTATCCCAGGTGTGCCGCGGCACAGTGCGTCGGAAATGTGAAAAATATTTTCATATTAGAAAAAAATAAAGCCATTTGGTGGCTAAGATCTCTGTTTCTCGTTGCATCAAATATTGTATTATTTTGATATGTAATGGAACAATTGTTTAAGTGCTTGCAAATATTAATGAATGCTTAGGTGTGTCGTCTGTGAGAAAAGGTTGCGGAGCACTGCTTTATGACATGTAGAATACCACAACGTACTTAAATCATTTTTTTGAAAATATCAGTTAGCTTACCTCACTTCTCATATATTATAAAAAGAACTAATTACACAATTTTATAAAGCATCAGTTGAAACGTTGCTCTCTCATTTCTCGAAACTGGTCCTCTTCAAGATATTTATTTTTAATAACCACATTAAGCGTGTTTTATTATTATAAATTGAATTTAATTTTAAATTTAATATCATTGATCTGTTCACAAAGGTCTTTATGAGAGTATTATAAAAAAGACTCGGTGATATTATAATCTTTTTTCTTTTGTCATTATTTAATATATTTTTCAAAATAAAACAAATCATTTTTCTTGAGATGAATTAATTAATTGAAAAAAAAATATAGGTCTCTGTTAAAGTACGCCATTGGCGCCCTATCTGCCCTATGCAGTAAACGTTTAGTGGAATAGTATATCAAGGAATGTTTTAATCAGCTGGCATGCTTTTTTTTATTCAGTAATCTAAATTTTATGATTACATTAAAAAAACTATTGAACAATTTTTTACATTGCTTTAGCCATAGTCAAATGAATGGTTTAGATGTCACTGTATCGAAATTTTCCATTTCCCTCATCCTTAAACAGTAAAACTATTTCATATAAATTCAAGACTGGTTAGGAAATTACTGGTGACTGTCGCTTTATTTAAGTTCCGTTTTTAAATCCCTGATTGGCCATAGTGAATGGGTGATAATTTAAGCAAGTCATCACAAACATCCATGTCTTTGATTACAAAATGATAAATCAATTGAGAAATATATAAATATATATGAAAGATTCCATTCGCGGATTTGAACCATTGACCGCGCAATCGAGTATGTATTCGGTGAGGTAATAATAGAACATTGGGCCTATTAAAGGTATTGTAGTTTGCTGATCGCTCTCTCAAAGCTCTGTTTTTTGGATCATATAATGAGGTAGATGGGAATGGGTGTTAAACATTACAGATACTTGTGTCTTTAAAAAGAAATACCTACATAAAACTTCTGAAAAAAAATATTTGTATGGAATTAAAAATAATGTTAAAATGACTATATCTGGTCACGTTTGGGAAACGCTGTGCCATACCATAATGTCGAACATATAGCAGTTATTACATCATTAAAAACTGTGAGTTGTCTGTACCGTGTTCAAGTCATCAGTCAAACAGCGAATGATCGTGTTTGGAAATCAGTCGTCAGGAGAGAGGAAAAAACGTAAAAATTCGTGTCGAAGAAAGAAAACACGGAAATGCGTGATTCGACTTGGGAGGCTATTGCCATTGATGATGTCGTTAAAGGGTTAAGTATATAAAAATATTGAACGAATTTCTAGCTCATACAATGGTTCCCAAAGCGTTACATATACATATTGACTGTAGAAAAGCAAAAGGACGTAACTCACACCAAAAATATTGTGTATAACTCACACAAAACGTGTTAATACACTATATTTATATAAACTATTTTGGGAACGCCCACTAAATTGAAATACTGAAGTCTAAAGTAGCAGTTTTTCAGTCTTCATACTGTCGGAGTGATTTGCGTTACGTCGGAACTGTTTGTATTATTTATATACACCGCGAACGCTTAAGTTTTGAGAAAATTACGTACCTACATGTGAAATGTGATAATAATAAAACGTCTACGTCTACGCCTAATACATCGACTGTGGAAAGGTAAAGGGACGTATTCCCTCCGACTATTCAAAATATTTTTTTTCGATAATCACAATGTGTACACGTTTTGTGTGGAGTATACACAATTTGTTTTGTGTGTGGGTGTTGCTTTTCCACAGAAGATATTCATTTTCATTTTTTTTTTTCAATAAAACACAATTTGTTTTGTACTTATAATGATCATATCTCGAAAACTCTCAAATATCAAAAACAAATGAATAACGAATTTGGATTATTGAGATTTTGTACACTTCCATGTATTTTGTCACTAACGACCCGGGTTTCGCCTTTCGGCATCTTCAGGCATTCGATCACACGAATGGACTCGAACTGACAGACAGTAAACAGTGTCTAACGTTTATATAGAAGATACAAATACGACAAATATTATTTGCGAGGTAAGATATTATACGTCTGAGAGCCACACTGATACCTGAGTTAAAATTTTGAGAATTGCCTTAATCCTTATTTTGTAAACACCACATTTACAGAGTGGCGAATTGTCGCTTTCCAACTTCTTATGGAATTACCAGTGATTTTACAATTATAATAGCATTGTGGGTTTCGACGGGATGCAATTCGACGAAAGGGTAAATATATACAATCATTCCACGTTTAGTGACATCTATTCTGAAGATGCCAAAAGGCGAAACCCGGGTCGTTAGTGACAAAATACATGGAAGTGTACAAAATCTCAATAATCCAAATTTGATATTGAAATTCCATCAAGCACCCTCAGTCGATGTCTTAAATTAAATGAATAACGGTTAACGGCCGGTTAATGCCAGGCAGGTCGGAATGTTATTATTTTGGAAAGAGGTTGTGTTGTTGCATCTATTAGAGTTGTAATCAAACAACGGTTAAATTCTGAAATTTAGTTTTTTGAAATTATTTTGAAACGTCCTTTGAAAATTTTCTTTTGTTCAATAAAATGAGTCGAAAAGAAAAAACAATTGGCTGAAAGATATCCGCACACAAGTCCGCATTTGGACGAACACAGCTGATAATGTTGAATTTTAGGTCTCATACAATTTCTTTAATGTCTCAATATTTATTAAAAAGATAGAATAGGTATCCATGAACAAATTGCTTCACGTTGTGATATCATAGACAATAATGAGTATAATCGCCACAATGTCGTGAGAAATTTGAACATTGATGGCATTTGAAACGAAAATAGTTAACTGCTATAAATCAATAAACGAGACGAGAATGTTTCGTTGCGACATACCGAAACCTAAATAAAAATTTTTGACTTGCAGCTAGGGACTGCAAATCCCGGTTTCTAAAAAATCTCGGGATTTTACCTCTTAATCCATTATATCATTTACATAAGTTCAAAGGGATACCTAACTACGTGTGAGACACACTGACGATACCTCAACAATATGCCGGTTACCGTAGCCGAATAGTTATACACGGCTTCATTCGAGTCGCAAATCTCTTTTATTAAAACCAAACCTGTGACAACACCAGTGTCTGTCACATTCTCATAAAAATTCTCATAAAAAAACGAAAAAGAAATTTAAATTAATTTTACAATTGAACATTACTAACGCATGTTTAAATGGAGATTTGAGGTTGAATCCGGGCAATTAACTTCTTCGTATATGACTATTGGTTTAATCTCACCGTTTCCTCAATATATAGTTTGAATGTGTCAACTGTCAATTCTTGGTGAAAGAGTATTCTATTTTAAAAATTGAACGCAATTTTTTGTGCTTTTCACCGATACTTAAAAATATTGAAGTGTTATGAAACAAATTGTGTTTTATTTAAAAAATGATATGTATTTAGAGGTTTTCTTGTCTTTCTTTGATACGAAGAATAGATAATTGTTGATAAAATGGAAACCAAACCTTGAACGATAGATATCACACCAGAACTACGTCAGCAAGTTTAAAACAGACAACTTAACGAATGCTTAGAGGTAAGTAAACATTTGTTTAAACTATATCTGCTCCCAATTTGGAGTAAATGACGCTAACGGAGCATTTAAAAAAAAACTATTTTTACGAGATCAGGTTGTTATGAAGTCTCTTTGAAGACGATATGAGAAGAATTAGAGACGTTATAAAAGCACCAGGATTAAGCTTGTTGCTCTGACTGCGCGTTCAGGATCAAATGGGAGGAGTCCATTCATTTTGCATAAAAGTCTATAAATCGATTGACAAATCAATTTTTAAACTCTTTCCGAGATTTAAATATGTGTTCCCGTAACTGATTTTACCACTCAAAGGAAAATTAAATTTTTAATTATTATTAAAAGCTTTGTGTTGTATAAAATATCGTCGTTGTTCTGGAAGCCAGACTGGACTAACTGAAAAATACTAGTTTTGAGTAATTGGGCTTTGAAGTTTTTCAAATGTTTAAAATACGATACGTTTTCCATTTAGTTTGTTTGTACAAAATTGTTTTTAACTAAAAGTATAATTTATAAAAATAAATGGTTGCCTTCTTACAGTAGAGTTTGAAATAAAGAACATTTTGGTATAACTAACTCAATATGTTATTTTTTCGATTTAGTGTTTTCTTCCAGAACAGTAACGATATATTACACGTGAAAATGTTTTCAATACAATCTTAGAAGAATTATTATCTATTAAATTTAATGACTCATGTAAGATAATATATTAAAGTTTATATTAAGATGTAACTTGTTTAAATTAATTCCTACTCTCCATACAAATTTCATCACGACCAATGTTCGATAATACGTGAACATAAAAACAAAACCTACGTGCATTGAAATTCAAACTCAGTATTTTTTTTCTTTTTAATAACTGGCAGATTGCATCGCTCATGTATTGTAAATTGCCTACATTATATCATTACTGTTATGGAAACCATCTATTTAGATTTTGGATTATTATAAACGTAAAACAATCTCCAATTTCAAAGCAAATGAGATCGAAATTTTACCACGTTATTAGTAATTGATAATCATCTGTTAGACTGCCCACCATTTTGGGTGTTTATCGCATAGGCGGCTCGTGGAATTATGCATAATATAAAAATATTCTCAAAATACATCAACGGAAGCTTTTTTACAAGATATGTGTATTTTAAAATAATAGTGGCGTAACTTCAAGTTTATTAAAAAAACATTGTATACCTCAAACACGTTCAAAATAGGACATGGTATCAATGTAAATTGGTTTATGACTATATTTATTAATTATTTGTTACATTAAAAAGAGTTTTATTTGTACACTTACACACTAACAATAATTTTCATAAGCAATAAAAGTAAAGAGCCTTCAACATCAGAAAAAAGAAGATTGATGAAGTATAATTTTCATAATCCTTTTTTATGTATGCCTAACAATATAATGTTCTTTAAAATTGTAAAAGACTTGAACATTATATATTATTAATGTTTAATATTTGATACTCTTAATATTTTACAAGTATTTCGACACGTGGCACTACCACCAAGCGTATATTTTTTTAATCATGTCCGCTCCCAATGTGGAGCATATAGTCTCTAAATGGAGATCTCTGAACAGAAGTTGTTCAACAAAAGCTGCCTGTTACTCAATTGCTTAACCTTTTTTTTCGAAGAGTAGAAACAGGCGTATAGGGCTAGGACAAGAGTATTGTTTAGCAAACCGCTCTCGCTCCGCCCCGTTTTTTTAGGTTTCGATGAGTAAGGGGAAATTTTCGACGAAACAAGCATCCATGACTTCAAATAGAAATTCGCAAATCAATTTATAATACTGTCTGATTTGTGCCCGAGACATCCGTAACCGAAGCTATTGACCACTGCGTCACGGATCGCCCGGCTAGCATATATAGTAATATTCCTGAGTCTGTTTTTTTTATTCTTGCTGCCGTGAAAAGAAATTTTGAGAGACTAAATTAATAACAGTTCATGCCAAATATATGCTGAAACTTTCTTTCTGGACTTATACAATCTATAAGTATACAAAAATATGTTTCTCGTACTGACATTTTCGGTAAATAATCATGCGCAAGAGACGTCTATCTCGAGATCTCGAGGTACCTGTGCCAGGATACGAGGGAGTGAGTATTGTAACCGAAGCTAACGAAATTAACCACTTGTCCACGAACCCTAAAATATATATAGTTTTAAAATACATATTTAAAGAAATAACTGATTAAACGTATGCTGTGAAACTCTTTCTATTATTTAACTTTACGTCCCTGACTTTGATCAATATTAAAATATATGAAACAATCTAATCCAACGGTCTCTAGGTGGTCGATTTTGAATATGTATTTATTCTCGGCTGTACTTAAATCGACTATGCTCACCTACCTCTTGACTAAACAGGAAATAAGAGGCGTCATTGCCGTGGAATATTCCGAAAAATCAATTTCCAGGCTGCTGGCTGATGCTTAAGTAATCAAACGGTTAAGTTGTTCACGTAACGCGCTTCGGTAGAAGCCGATGAACAAAAGATATTTAAGGAAATTCCATTGAACAACTAAATAGTTTCATGATTTAGTGGTCAAGAGGTTAACAAGAGTTTCAATTTCCCATCAATTAATAGATACGTAATTAATTTATAATAATAGACGATATGCTTATATTAATTAATTGTTACTTACGCTAAAGCACACAAGACGGTTAATCCGTATTTGAAGAACGTCAGAGTACCTGCTTCAAATATTTACTCTCAACTTGCTATAGGTGTACACACCTTACTATTATATTTATTATATTATATCGAATAGTAAAACTCAAATTAATATTAAAAAATCGATTTGAATAATAAATGACTTAACATAATTCGACGGTGTTTTTACCAATTGTTGTAACCATCAAAATTGAAATTGTTCAGGAAGAGTAAAAACTGTTTTTATGGAAACATTATATATTATAGTTAGTTGCATTATAAATCTTTGAAATGAACTCCTGTAAAATCTCATGTTTACAGTTACGGGATTACACGTAGGGAGCGTGAATATAATAGTGGCTTACATCGTTCCAAAAAAGGATCAATTTATTTTTCTAATTTACATCATTTGACCGAGACCTTCTCTGTCATCTTTAAAATTAGATCCAATCGTTAACTCATTTTAGTATATTTGGAGGGTTACATCAATTGGCCAAAACGCAGTCGATATAATATATATACTAAAATAATAATTTTATAGTACAATAAAATTTGTAAGAAAACGAGCTCATTTATTACAAAAATTACATTTTTTAACATTTTTAATCATTGATATAGGTGTAATATTTTCTTGAGGGTGATAGACCTACGTCTGAGGTAATATAAATACACATTCCAAGCCGTTCCATTGTATTACAATATTTAAAGTTTGCAGCTGCGTTGGATTACTCCAGCAATATTTTACAACAATAATTGAAATGACTGCATGTTAAAGAGTTTTTTAGCTACGAGTCATTCGTCAAACTCGAGTAATATGATTTATTATGAGATACTGAAAACCCCCGAATTGAGTGAAGTCAAAAAGAGAAATTGTGATATGATCTTTCGTCGATTTTGTAAAACTGTTCATAAAAAATATCTCACGAATAGTTAAAAATATTCGAATATCGAATACTTAAGGGTCGAATATAATATATTCTTTTATTGGATATTCGAGTTAGAATCCTTGTATACTGCAACGCAGCACACACACACACATTCTGTCAGCAAATGTGCATAGTGAAAGTGTGTGTGTGAACGTAAATGTTGAGTAAAAATGTACCGCACAGCACACACACTCTTTCTCTCTGCTGCTCATCGTTCGTATCAAACGAGTGAATGCTGACAGTTGGCACTGCCATCTGGCAATAATTTCAAGTATGTAATAAATACCTATCTACCACTACTTAATAAAGTGTAATTTTGTACCATAGACAAATCATATAATAAACGTAAAGGTATCATTAAATAATATTTCAAATCGATTTTCTTCTCTATGGTTTTCTTTATTTCCGGTATGCTGTTAAACGTTATATCCCGCTCAAAGCTATACTTTTGTACTGCAGCGCGTCGATTATTTTCCCGCGTTCCTTTTTCAAAATGCTTCGAATAAACAAATGAATAAATAATGAGCCCTTACACTTTTGTTAAACAAACAAGGATGTAGAGGGCGCGTACACCTTCAAATAAATAAATAAATATAACTTAATAACCGCTTGCGGAGGATGTAGCCTACACGCGTTGAGTGGTTATATTTTTAAGATTCGTTAATAAAAACACACGAGTGTCCCGTTGTCTCTGAAAATATACATTTTAAATTATATTGGTATTTTAAGTGTCGGAAAATAGTGTGAAGTATTAAAGAATAAATTGAGTAATTTTCATATTTTGATACGAACATATATTTTAAAATAAATCATAAGCTGTTTTGTACTGCTTCCACATTATCAGTTGATAATGCTCATGATGAACTAAGCCGGCACGATTATTATAAAAAGATGGAAGTAACAGAAAACAAATTGTGTTTTATTTTGAAAATATAATGTCTTTCCATCAAGAATATACATTTAACACTTTAAAATGATTAACGTGTTAACGATTACGTGCAATCTAGTAGCTATCAATTTTAGACATCGTAATTTTTGATTAATTCAAATTTTTAATGCAATAAATGCGAGTCTTACTAATGGAACAAAAAATAGTCTGCATTCAATATGCAAACATTGAGCATAATGATACAGCTAAAATATTTATAATAATTTATGTCATCCATTCAGTCTGAAGCGAATAGTGCCAACACTTCTAACCATAATAGATTAGAAGGCAGGGCGTCTCCTACGATACGAATATATTTTGACAGTTTTCTTGTACTTTTTTTTACTATAAATGGAGACTGAATTGAAAGCACTATTTTTTATCAGCAGATATTATGATTTACATTTATCAGTGGATATAGTAATTAATGACTATTTCTAGAATGATAATTTATTGAAAGCATTTTTTTTCAATTCGTATTCATCGAAAACTCAAATTTTGTAGCATTACCACAGTTGTGTTTATTGAGTCAGTATACTCACTTCTTGATATTTTAATATCAATTCAGTATTAAAACGTCATAATACAGTATGTCTATTATATTATATATTAAACGCCACCGTTATGACCTTATATTTATTTTCAACACTACAAAAAAATTTCGTCTATGATGTCGTGCATGTGCATAAACTTGACAAATTAATTGAATTCATATGATGGGTCTGTTTTTTAAAATTATCGTTGAAAACAGATAAAGCGTGACAGATTAATTAAGTCAACTCTTTTTAAAGCCGATAGTGTTCGTGTAATTATTTCACCACACGGGTCAAAACTAACAAGGTGGCCGCGAGGTCCCCGCGGCGCTAGAGATTTGATAGCCCCCCATTACGTGCGGTGCCAGCCGGGCGGGCCGCCTCCCCACCCAACTTAACCACCTATACATCCAAAGGCCACCATCCTTACTCAGGATCGCACAAGAAGACGCTGGGAAGGCCACAGCAGGAACCTGGTTGTCAAAGAAATGGAAAAGTTACGTAAAGTTAACCACACAAATCAACATACCTAATGTAGAAAACCGTGTAAGCATTAACAGATCGATATCAAAATTAAGTATAAACAGCACAAACAATAAACGTTTTAATGTTTTTTTAAAGTATAACCACTTTTAACGTAGGGCGCATGGACTGCCAATGGAGTTATTTAAAAAGTACTGGTGTTTAAATATTAGTTTTCAGCAATGGTAAGGATACAAGGAAAATTAGTAATAGATAAACATATGAGACATTAAACTACAAAAACCGATAAGTCTGCATGTTGTCAAAAACTAAAAAAATACACACATGTAGAGTACACGGAGTGTAACTTTGCACTCCGGCTCTAAGACTCGGGATCACGGGATCAATACATACTAATACACTGACACGCGCTGTGTAGTACACAGAAAGCATATCAGTGTACCTAGTAAAAAGTGTAAAGTTTAACCGTGTAAACTCTACTATAAGACATTTTACACAATATGTAGAGACAAATAATATGCAAAACCTGATAAAAGCATACGATTTTTTTTACTTTTAGTGACATGCAGAATCTGATATGTTTTATTATTACAACCAAGTGCCGATATGTCAAATTTTATTTCGCTTATATTTACTGCAATTAACGGTTGACTGGTTACTAAAAATATGTATATTTTTTGAATTAGAAATACAAAACGATGGAAAAAAATAAACATATCGATTTTTGCTTCTCAACGTCTCATATGGAGCAGACGTGTGAATGTTTTACCAAATAGCATAACACTTTTATGTTGCTGCTCTACGTTTTTGCTTCTCAACGCCTCATGCCCATGATCTCGGTATAACGTTTGACTCTTCTTTCACATTTCATTCACATATTAATTCCGTTGCTATGCGTTCTAGCAAACTTCTTGGTTTTATAGTTAGGCAAAGTAAACCCTTTGAAAACCCAACTGTGTTTCGCACTCTATACATTTCCTTGGTTCTCAGTACGCTTGAATATGGATCTATTATCTGGAGTCCATATGAAAATTCCTCCAAGTTGAAATTGAAGCGAGTTCATAAGAAATTTCTACGATATTTCTATTTCAAAAAATTTTAATATTTTTCGTTTAATAGTTCCCTTAAAGAGTACTACCCAACCAAATTTCTTTTAGGAATGCTATCTTTTCATTATCTTGAAGAACGAAGATCGTTTTCGATTCTAAATCATTTCTCTCTTCTTCTTCGGGGACGAGTTTATAATCCTGAAATTGTCATGACTATTAACTTACATGCTCCCAATTTTTATTTACGTGGCCGAAACCATAACCAAGCAATGTTTATTCTTAAAACTCGTCCTTCGCGTCGGTCATTCGTGTCACTAGTTGCAAGAGCCGTTCGGATGATTAATGCACTGCCTAGAGAGCTGGATATTTTCAACACTAAACTATGGGTATTGTTCATTAAATATTTTTTCCTTTTAAATTAATAATGTCTTTTTTTATTTAATAATTTAAAAAAATGTTTTTATTTTCATTATTGTTTTATTAGTAGTACTGTTTTCAATACTTATTATTATTGTTGTTACTGTTATTATGTTTGTGAAATGCATGACGCACTGGCGTCAGCTGTAATGCCATGCATTTCAATTTTTTTTAAATTTACAATAAATAAATGAACCGTTTGAAAAATTTACACAAAATATGAAACTGTCCATTAGACTATATGTGATTCAGCATTACTCTTTTGAATATTTAGATAAGCTCTTATTTTTCAAAAATCGCTCGAGATCAAAACGAAGGGAAACACAATACAGATGCTCTATACGTCAAATGTTAGATCGGAAATAATAATACTTTGTATTGACCTGGCTATTTGAATTTGGAACCTTTCTGTTGTTAATTATTTGTAGCTGTGTCATGTCCGACGGATTGTATAGCTACATTTGATTTTAAATGAAAATGTATCGGTTATTATTCATTGAAACTTTTAAACATTCCTATTATTTATTACGCAGCTTTACAAGTGATAGTGTGCGCTATCATGTTGACGTTTATGACATTATGACGTCATTTCGGTGCAAGCTTATGTCGTAAGTTGTAACACCTACAAAATTCTTTACGTCTCTATTCTGGAAGAAAACACTACACCGAAAAAATGACATATTGAGTAAGTTATTCCAAAATGTTTCTTATTTCAAACTCTTCCGCATGAAACAACAGACTTATTTTTATAAATTATACTTTTACATCCTCAAAGTCCAATTCCTCAAAACCAGTATTTTTCGGTTAGTGTCTTCTTTCAGAACAAAAGCGATATAGTTCATCAATTAATACTTGTATTAATAATTGAATCTTGAATATTTCACCGTGAACCATACCTCATACTTACACCCACAAAATATAGTCAATTAATTAATATCAACGTCAAAAGATAAAAATATCATCGTATCATATAACACCCACAAAGTCTATGAAATTATAGTAATGCTGAAAGTTGAAAATATCACGTTGGAACGTACCTCATATAACACCCACAAAATATCGTCCACCAATTAACAATAATTTCATATTTTAAAAGATGAAAATAGCACAGTTGACATAGAAATCGCAACCAGAATGACAAGTGAAAATTTCACATCGCTTCTAGATACAGATAGACAGATTTATAAATGTATTTTTTGCTATATAGTAGAGATTCAGAACAGATTTTTTGAAAATATTTATATTGGATACATTTAAAATATTCCGAGGAGAATCTCAACTCGCAGTTACACTATTGAGCTTATGTCCAACTATAAATGTACCTAATTACTTTTAAGGTGTTAACTGTCAATTCTTGGTGGAAAGACATTATTTTTTAAAATATAAATGTACCAATTTAACTTGGCCGCTAGTGAGAGTGCCACCGTCTTTTTAGAAATATTGCCATACTCAAGCAGAACTGAAATTTTAATAAATTCCAAAACTGGTATTTTAGTGACGGTTGGCAATTGGAGGGATTTATTCTAGACTGACAATTCTATTTCCAAATTCGGCGGCGGCCAAGTTATGTTGGTAATCCTATAGTTATTTAATTCACTTTCAAGCTAGGAATAAGAGAATTCGACCTCTTTATGCTAGCGATAAGGGTTGCATTTAGCGTAATTTCCTGTAAGTAAGTCCTGACAGGGAAACAGTGGCAATTTCTCATGATCTATATAGTTATGACGATGGCATGATGCTGAATTACTTATCAGTCGTATAAATGACCAAGTTATTGATTAATTAAATTTATTGCTACCTTGCTGATTTTTTTAATTTAACATTAATTATAGATCTACAGTATAAGTACTTCTTACGTCTTTTAAAATGATTTGAATATAGCTGCAAAATGATTTGAAATTCAAAGCTACTTCAGTCTGAAGATGCTTTTTAAAGAAGCGAAACACGTTACATTTGTAACAAAGCCAATGGAATAACTATGTTATCAATTCTAATTTTATATCCAAAATGAATTTCCACGAATGTCTCGGGTTTTATTAAACGTGTGGATAGTTTCATAAATCGATCTTTCGATCGATTTATCGATTTCTGTTAGTAGTGTGAGTGTTTGTGATATCTAAAACTCCCTCCTCACCCACCCATCTAATTCTCATGGGGCGTAGCGAAAGCAATTAGCTAAACACTAGTCCTGTCTTAGCCCTATTCTTCTATCCCTACTTTCTTAAAAAAAGAGAGGTTGAGCAACTGAGTAACAAGCAGTTCTCATAGAAAAATTCGTTTGAGATACTTCCATTAGGAGGCCATATGCTCCACGTTGGGAGCAGACATGGAAAAAAACATCGGATAATAATTGGTTCATTGCGTTGTTTTTAAATGAGAAATTCTTTAAGTTCTGATTTCCTATCATACATAGTTAATATTGAGAGACTTTTGATAATCTGTTTATATTATTTCAAATAATTTGAAAGTCAAAATATCTGATGCTTTGGAATTGTTTAACTATATTTTTACATTATCCCTTGTAATAAAAAAAAATGCATTCCTTATGCCAAAATCACATCCAGAAAACCCATAGACAACAGTAATAAATTATAACATATCTATCATCTATCTAAAGTTATGACATGTGGGAAACCCTCACGCCCATTTTCCCGTCATATCATACCCCTTAATGACACGCACGGCGATTATCCTATCATTCACGATATCACGTCTCTGGCTGATGGCCTGGCAACTGGGCCCCCAGGGCTTGGGGCCTGGGGCCAATCGTCCACACCTCTCCGTCTCCTCACGTCAGGACATCCTGACGTCATCGCAGGCCCGCAATATTGTGATGAGGGTATTTTATTATATTGGGTATGATTTATGCGCGAGACCAAATTGCCATGTTGCGTCTCTGGGACGCTAGCCTGTGATTAGCGAGGCTCGCGGGCTCGTCATGCGGAAATACTCATGCGAAAATATTATTTGGACATTTAACGGTATATAAATATGTCATGGATTTCACTAATAATTTTTTCTTTACTGATTTCATGTTCTTAATTATCAAAAAAATAACCTCTGTGGTCTAGTGGTGACAGCCTAGCAAACATATGAGTATAAGATTAAGTTCCGACAAGGTCAGTATCAAATTGAGATTTTTTAAATTTAAATTTAAGACCTTGAACCTTTTTTTTTCCATGTCCGTTCCCAATATGGAGCATATGGGCTCCTAATGGAGGTATCTTGACAGAATTTTTCTACGAGAACTGCTTGTCACTCAGCTGCTCAACCTCTCTTTTCTTTTTCGAAGAGAGCAGGGATAGAAGGATAGGGCTATGACAGGACTAGTGGTTAGCTAATCGCTCTCGTTACGCCCCGTGAGGATGGGATTGGTGGGAGGGAGGACTCAGACTACGAACAGAAATCCATAAATCGATTGAAAGATCAATCTATGAAAACCGTCCGCACCGGGAATTGAACCCGAGACATCCGTAACCGTAGCCAGCGACGAAACCAACTGCGCCACGGACGCCGACATGCAACTTGAACCTTGGTGTTTGTTATATAATTTTGAGTTGAATTAACTACACTCATCGGCAATTAATAATACTTTTATTACTTCTTTTTAAATGATATTTACAGTTAATCTTTTTTGTAAAATATAGTAACATCAACTGTGCTTTGAAGTAGTGATTCTAATTTCTCGATTATTTTCATTTCTCGAGAAATTTTGATATAGAAGTGTACCTTAAATAGTAAAATATTGCATATAAATGTTATTGTCTTAGTGATTTAAATAAAGAGGAATGGTAAACACTTAAAATGTATTAGTAAAAAATGTATGAATTACATTTTAAAAACAAGTTGCGTCTAAAGTAGAATCAGACATTTCTGTCCTATTTTTTGTTAAAAATTTTTCGTTCGTGGACAAATTTCTTTTGTTTTGGGATGATGTTGGCTTAAAAAAATGGAAGCGGTTATCTATGTATCAAAAATATTCGTACAAATGTGTCATACAATAAATATTGATTTATAAAAATTCTCGAGAAATCAGAAAATTTCTCGAGAAATTAGAATTCTCGATTTGTCATTTTTCTTGAGAAGAAACACTACTTGGAAGTTACATATTATAGATTTTTTAAATCAAATGATTTTTTAATGAGGTAACTTCTCCGAGGTTTTTTTTTATGACTTCATATTTTGTAATTCAATATTTGATATCTTGACGACATAGGTTTTCTTGGTTTGGTTGGACATTTTCGGATATTTTGAAATCATGTACATTTGCAATTATTAGCTGTGATACCCAATGTTATACATAAAAAAGAAGAATTCACGGAAGCTGAAATATAAATCTATAAGACAATAATAATTAACAATCCTAATAGAATCAAAAACATTGCTATTTTCACCGTCGCGCATATTTTAAACTCTTCTTGTGGACAGAGCGAGGCAGGATATCGTCCGGTGTGGGCCGGACGAGTCGAAGCTCACTTTCATACACTTATACGGTAGAAAAACAAACATTCTCATTGCCTGGTATAATCTGTGTACCCACCTACCTCTAGCGATAATCATGCCACGGTCCCGTGCCATGGTAGACGATATCCGATACGGTTTATTAAAAAAACATAATCATCCCATGATATCCTCATTTTGGAGATATACGAAATAATTTTCTAGATACGTCACTGCGCTAAGATTTTGAATTGATTAGATATTAAACTCCAGCCTTAAGTTGCTATCATTCTTTCGTCATTTCATATTTTTTAGCAGTTTTTAACTGAACCCTGTTAATCAAAGTTTTAATGAATGTTATAAAATATAATTTAGTTTGAGTTAGGCTACTGTTTTTTTTAAAACATGTCCTCTCCTTATGTAGACTATATGGACTCCTTATGAAGCTTATTTCAACAGAAGGTTTTATACGTTAAATGCTAATTAACAATAAAAGTCGAGTAATTGTGTACTATATCCGTAGGAATAACGATGAAGGTTTATTAATTCAATATCAGTGTGCAATTTAGTATCTTTTTTCCTTACATTGTACATAGTTTTGCTTGCTTGTCGAATCGTTATTAGCGCTTTTAATAACACGTAAACGAGGGGAAAAAATCCACCATCTTGTAAATATACACATTACTATCAGAGGCAATAGTGTCACGTTTAAAGCGATTTCATTAAATACGATTACTTATTTAAACCAAGTCTGCTCCCAATGTGGAGCATATGACGTTTTAATGGAGTCTATCTCAACAGAAGGTTGTCTACAAAAATTGGTTGTATTAACAACTAAGTAACTGATTACAGTTGCTCAAAACACCTCTTTTCTAAAGAAGGTCTTTCTAGTAGTAAGTTAAGCAAGGTTTTAAGGATCGGTTCAGTGAGAGGGGATTTTAGACATGTAATTGTTACATAACGAAAATAAATTATTGTGAGTAATAGTATTTAGATCAAATTAAATTTGTATAATTAACTTTGTTAGTATGGCCATATAAAACGGGCTACATAACGTCTTTATGTGAGATTAAAATAGTCCTTATTTAAGAGTCAATCATTAATTGCTAAGAACGCTCATGAACTCTAAAATATAATATCGAATAACAATTAATATTGGTCATTTAAACATGGCACAGTCAGAGTTCCGAGTGTCGAGCGTTTTTTTGTCGATTTCTCGCAATATCCCTAAATTTAGATACAGTAATATAGAAAAACTGGTGAAGCATGGTAAGTACTTATAATTTTGACAATTACATTGTTCTAACTTAGTGTCACGGCCGCAGATTATAACTTTTAATCAAACCAACTTCTTTCATGCGACTGAATATATTAAAATTGTAATGTCTAATTTTTTTCTGGTAAACATTCTTAATTTGTAACCAAGATATGAATAGCCATGATGTTATTTCACCGTCATGTAATATCGTTGTGTTGTGTCAAAGTTATTAGACATATAGCTACTTTCACCACCGACCACGAAATTAATAAAGTCAAAAAATCTATTTTAAAAAATATAATAATAAGCTAAAGGCCGTAACCTCGAACAGAAAAAATAACGAGTGAAACAAGAGCCATAAATTTATTTGCATTTTAATCTTTAATATTACAAATTTTCGATATACGTCATGAATGAATTTTAAAATACGTACGTCATATCTAGAATGAAAACCCTGCAGACAAAATTGATTAAAAACAACGCCCAAAATATAACATGACCACCATTATAGTCAAAATTGTCTGACCCGTAATCAAGGCGTTTCCGATTGTTTCTAAATAACAGGTCAATGTTTTTATTAGTAATACAGCCACAAAACATTAATAAAAAGAACTTGCAATATACCAAAGACCATAAACAAACCAAAAAAGTCAAATTTGAATTAGGAGTATATCCCACCTATGCAAACAAATAATATTTTCCACGACAGGTGGGTTTATATTTTGGATTTTTATTCTTTTATTTCATAATGTAATCTAACAAATAAATCTTATGTGTATAAGGAAAAGTTTTTCCTTTTTCACGGGGCGTCCTCCATTGATTGACCACTCATTGTGTTCGAGAAATACTTTTCGGTTTACCACTAAGATTAGCATTTCGCTCGAAGGAGCAAAAGGGAACGAGCGAGTTCCCACAGCGCACTATCCCTCTCGCTACCCCTCCCAGTCTTTAACTGGCAACCCCTCCTGGTTCAGAGGTGTAGAGAATATTTGTTTTATTAAAATCTGAAAAATAAAAGTTTAATAACTATCACGCAAAACATATCATATTTGGTGACGTACCTTTCATGTATATTAAGATATCATGGTACGTGTTACTTTTTATTCTATCATAATGTTGTGATGAACAAGTCAATACCAATCCAATAATATCTTACGCCTGCCTTCATTGATCCACTGTTGGATGTACTTCCACGTCAAGCACGTATTCCTCTTTGGTTCCGCTACAGCCCTGGCTTCCTCCATTTGTAATGTGCTTCCAATAGGAGATTTAAGGAGATCACCACGCTGCCCTCCCATATTGGCGTCTCTTCGAAGAAAAGTATAGTTCTCTATGTTGGGAAGGCTATATTGGAACCCGTGTTTCTGGCATACGATAGACATGACTTGTCCAATTAATCCTTTTCAGTTTTATAAAAGTGTATCGTTTCGAAACAAGTGCGAGAAAACTACGCGACATGTTTGGTCCCGTTATATGTAGTTAACGACTCCTCGAACATACTTTTTATTTCAGAGACCGATATTACACATTTACAACTGAAAAAAAATGAAATGCTGCATCGTCAGTTGTAACAAATTTTAGTAGTTGTCTTTATAACTAATAAATTAATACATATTTAATAAGACATTTTCTAGTACAAGGTAATATGTAGGAACAATTACATATGTCAACATATGCATTACAAGTATGACTGAACAAATACATTACAGTTTTTCTCTCTCTATCCATATATTCAAACAAATTTTATCAGTGGTCGACAACCCTTGGATCGCGAATACCTAACTACTCCGCTAAAAAATATATTACAAGGTACCCACAACTAAAATTTTCAACCATTTATTATTCACAGCATGGTTCCTATTACAATTATTAAAATAGGCTAGCACTGTAAAAAAAAACCTCCATGGCTGCATTTATATAGCGGCAGACAATGGTGCTGTTTTTTCTTCACGCACCTTCTTAAAATTTTTGAATATATTTTAAATAAGTGGCTTTTGATTAAACGGTTCCTTATATAACTTTGTCATCCAACAAATAAAAATAATATATATAGTGCCATATGTCATCAGTAAATCATTCGGGGTAACCGTTTTAGTAAAACAGTTGCCGACCACTGCTCTATATAAATATTATATTTAAAAAATGATAAAATCTATAATATCGGTCACTACCTTGAACCATAAACAATGACATAGCAATGTGGCATAGATAAACAGAGCTACATAATATAAATTACAAGAATATTTATTTTCACGTCAACAAGGTATTAAAAAAGATCTCGGAATTTTTGGAATGTCATATCGAATATATTATAAGCCATTCGGAATTTGTCGAACCGCCCCTGAAGTTTCCCAAGCGATCGCGCTGGCGCCAAGAGGGTCATAACGGTCGCCACAAGCGCGGGAACAAAATTGGATAATTTGAATTTTTTAAACTCCGAACGCGGCGCCATTTTTTCGTATTTTTATTCGAATTTCATTCTCTCGTGGCTTTTTTACAAACGGCTAACGAGTAGATGAGTTACAGGTCGACATTAAAATAACATTCGTAAGGATGTCTTCTTGTTTATGATTAAGTTGCAGGGGAACGCCTTTTTTGGGTCCCGTGAAGGATTTTATTGCAACCAAAAAATATACAGTCGTATAATATTTTACCAGGGTTATTTTTTGGAAAACTTTTCATAAATAGAACATTGTAAATTATCTTAATTTTCATCTTTAAACATTATTAACATTGTTTCAAATGGCTGATTTAACGAACGTCGAAAAGAAATTTACATAGCCATACATGTTAAAATGTTTCCAATGTGATTTCCATTACCACAGAAAATGTGTCAACGAGAATTTGTTGTAATTCAGTTGCAAAATTATCACTCTTTGTTAGTTAAGGCAGCATAAATATTTTTATGAAATAGCGTTTTTATTGAAATTATTGTTTATGACTGAAATGAGGCATTAGAAAAATATATTTATTTCAGTAATTTACCGTGGGTTAATTTCAAGCAAATGCTGTTTGGAAAAATAGTTTATTTTAGCCATTAAATAATTTTATACAATTATTTCTATGAACGTATAAAAAATTAACAGAATTTCCGCATAAAAGCATGTAGTAAATAACTACAATAATAATGTGAAGGGAAAATAAAACATCTACATTCGGCCTTGTGGGTGCTATTAGTGAATATGAAAAACTATCAAAACATCAAACTGGTAAATATCTGAAAATAATCACTTTTATTTCATTTTATTCAACATCTAAAACAGCGTTTCCTAAATTAGATTCCGTGACGTAAAACTATGAGTTTCACAAATAATTTAAATTCTAATCAATATTTTAGGCGCGGTTACATCTACAGACGAATAACTTATGGGTTTGACAGATGTATTGAAGAAGGTTTGCTTCTATGTGAAAGATACCAAATGTATGCATTTGGTGAGAGCATTAACAGTTGACTCTACATTTACTGTATCAGTAGTTTTACGACGGCACACAATATGATGTGAATATTATTGGACATGAGATGATAAATGAAGTTATGGTGCCAATATAAACTTAAATATTGTAGAGGTTCAGATTGCGACTAAATAAAATTAAGAAACGCTGATCTAAAGCAAAACATTTGTGAACACACGACGCTTAAATTGACAAAAAAAGTCGATTAACATTTATGGCGTGCAATTTGCGGTCGAGTTTTGCAATGCGTAAATAATTAATATTTAAAAATAATGTTGTAGCTTGAACAAATATTATATAATAAGACACTTGAATCAAAATTTTAAAAATAAAATTACCTTAATGTACCTACATTTGAAAATAGCTCAAAATATAAACGAATCTTGATAAATTAGATTATACATACTTATTTCAATTGATTTTTTAATTTTAAATACTAAATTAATTCAAAACTACGATAACTAAATCAAATTAAATCAAATGCATCTAAACTTCATTTGTATCGTTGGCTTATTTCTCCTTTATAAATAAAATCTCAAACCTGGATACGTATTTTACAAATGAAGATAGTCAATTGACAGAGTTATCAGATTACTTTTTAATTAATAATATTCATTTTAATCAACCTTCATATAACGATAGTAACATTGGATCGGGATTGACAAATTATTTCTTTAATCATATCCCACTATTTAAAGGAAGCTTGTGTGACTGACTTATGACAAATAAGAAATTCCTACTCCCCACTTAGAGATGTTTTGAAAAATTAAAAAAAGTAAAAACCTAATTCGGTCAAATATTTTTATTTATGACTTACGATATAACAGTCACATGGACAAACGACAACCCGTCGTCATAAAAACGAATGACAAAATACTTCATTCCCCTTCCTACACCTAATGCCACAATTTGTTTGAAAATATCTATGAAACACCGTTCAGATTTCAGCTTTTTTCAACTTGTATCAAACAACATCTGTAAGAAATGTTGTTTGAAAAAATAAAGTTCAATTTCACGTACTAAAATGCATACAGCCGTGTTTGATATGGAGTCTATTGACAGTTGTGATGGGTGTTGTAATTATCAATACAATAAATAACCTTTTATTATTTAAAAAATAAAATATAACCTGTCTGTACTACTTTCACATGTGTAAATGATCGGGACCGGTTTTGTTCATCACGAGCATTATGAACATTTCAGTTGATAGTGCTCGTGATGAGCGAATCCGGTTCTGATCATTTTAAACATGTGGAAGTAGTACAAACAAACTGTTTTTTATTTTTTCAAATATAATGCCTTTCCACCGAGAATTGACAGTTAACACTTTAAAAGTGAACCTTTTATGGATTCAAATAGTTATTTCTAAAATATTAACTTTTTGAGACAGATTTTAAACGTGTTCATAACATCCATTTAAAGTGCCACTAGCCAAGTGACCATATATATTATGTCTAATTTCCATTTAATATAATATTTAGACTAAGCAATCTGAGCATATGTAATAAAAATATCGAAATATCTACTAATATAACTAAGTAAGTTGACATAGTTTAAAATGCATTAGCTTGATGTCTGAAAAGGTTGTATGTTATAGATATTATATAACCGTTTAATATCTAATTAATCAACCGTCTAATTAATACAGATGAAATCGTTTTTCCTGTGATAAAACGACACAACTCTTTTAAAAATCAAACAATTTTTCAACATGTCTGTATGTGAAATCATTTCACATAAATAAACCCATTTGTATTATGAAGCTATGCCTTCTTGATAAAAACTGTAACAGCACATTTAAAAACAGTTATGATTTCAGGTGTAGCAATAATATCTTTATTTCTTTATCTGTCGCGGCTATGTCATAAAACTTTTTTTAAATCGAATTGCTATAGTAATCACTAGACACATAAACTCCGGTAGATAGGTTTACCTGAAGTCAATCCCCATTTTAAAAATGACAGAATTTTTTGCTAAAACAAAAATGATATTTTAAACAAACAAAAACGCGTGGACCAGCCCGCTCTTTCGAAGATGAAAAACATTATAATACAGTAATAACTCAAACTGTATGCGCATTTAGACGCGTAGAAAACCTCCTACCGAAAAAACAATTTAAAACAAACATTGCTTTTTTATATCATCACGTTTTGTATGTGAAACCCAAACCATAGATTATATCATTATATAATAGATAACGAGTATGAAATTATTTCATGCCTGCTCCCTTACTACTTGATTATTTGGTTTTTGTCTATGGTTAACTTTGACGCTTGGAAGTGTACCAAAGATGTGAAGATACATTTTATTTGTGACGCCAAAAGTACTGCAGGTTAGAACAGGCAGTTATATTTTACATTGAAATCACCAACCACTTATTAGTTTTTTATCATCCAGTCAAAGAAAAAAATTCACAATTTCACCAATCAATTTGACGCTATCAATAACTTTTAGCTAGGTTAATCAAACATGATTTATACTAAAGCAAAAATCTCTTATCCAATAAAAAGTATCCGGCTTTTCTAAGGTGATTTCAAATATTTTGTCAACCTGTTCTAGCCTCACAAACAAAAAAAAACATCCTTACCAATTTTAGAGAGGAATTGAGCGGTTATCTGACGAGCTGTTTTGCTAAAATACTTACGGTTGGTATGCCTAGTGGCGCCGACACGGCCGACACTACATGATACATATTTACAAATAATATATAATATAAGAATTTAATATCTATCACTTACCCAACTAGTTTTTTCAAACCATCCCAAAAAATTACAGCCATAAAAAAAACACTTGTGGTCTTGGCTAATACTAGCCATTTGCCAAATCAATTTGGTCTCTGTCAAAGGATTAAATTATAGAATGATACGAGGGCAATTTAAAAGTGCTGGTGTTAGTGTTTCGCCATGGCAAGTTCAACGGTAAACTATTTGATCTGGGCAACTTGGTTGAAGGGCTGGATTGCACTTGCGGACACAACGCTAATCACGTTCTGTGGGACTGCCTCGAGAAGAATGCCAAACGAGCAGAGCTATTTGCTGTGGTCAATCCTCATACGGGCCCAAAAAACCACGCTGACTTTATCTCAACCATGGCCAACTTTAAGGCATTCGATAAATTAGCAACACCATATTATGGTGATTGGGATTTTCTCGATTTCTTTTTAGATTCAATACGGAGTAGATTAAACTCTAACCCTATGGTGGATTTTCAGTATACGGATACACAAGATACTTAATATCGCTTACATTAAGTGGCTGAGCAAGTCATAATTTCTTTCTTTTTTTCTCTCTCTACTTTTCTTTTCTTAAACACTCAACTTGAGTGCGTGGTTAAAATATCGGTCCCATGCAGCTTTGCATCATTTTTTCTTAATCGGTATTGCGTTATGGAAGACGGCAGAGAAACATCGACTGCATACACATAACGCGGACGTGGGGCAACCAACTTGCTATTATTTCGATCTAAGCCAGGCGTGGGTTATCTAAAACTCTTACGTGCCTAAATTATTCACTCGCTAATAATTAAGGAACAGAGAATTATTGTCAAATTTGGTTACGAACTATTATAATAATTTAAGCATCTATACATATTAATCTGACGTGACCGCGTTATAATTACTACATCAAACATAAGATAATACAACTATCATATATTTGCCTTCGACAAAAGTTAACAAGTGTAGTATGCTTCCATTTGGGCGTCAGTATAGCGACCGTCTATTGGCGGACGGTGCCGATCTTTGTTTATTTGCTGCGGTGGTCTAACCTCAGACGTTACTTACCTTGTTATTCAATTATCAGGTCCACAAAATGGGCGTACTTTGCTGGACCACCTTAACGTCGTGGCTGCTGAAACACTTCAATCACATTTACCCATTTTTAAAACAATTAGATACGGTTTTGACCCTTTAACAACATCATCGATACATGAAAATTATCAAGTGTTTAACTCCCTTTGTTATTACGCTGATTTAATGAGCATACTTATTCGTTTTAATAAACCGGTTTTGATTTATGATACCTTCTAAAACATATGGATTATTCTCAAGGCGTTTACGTTTCACTATTTCCATCATTCTAGAATTTCATAATGGTGAGGATGTATCCCACCGGTCGGAAGAGGAAGCGAGCAGGATTGAGGTTCTACGAAGGCATCCACAGCACGTCACCCAACCAGTTCCAACGTTTCTCCATGACCACTGATGTAATAGGGCGCCGTCTGGGACGTTTCTTATCCTCCGATTTCCTCACGAAGTCAAACCACCCCTCCCCCAGCATCCGACGCAAGCATCTATTGTCGGTTATGCAGACTGTGATAACATAAATACAGAGATATTATATGGCAGCCTCCAAGGACACATGTTTGTGTGGGTTGAGAAAGAATTCGGGAATTTTAGGATTCTTCAGTACTTAGTTTCAACGTGTTTCCTTTGTCGCTTCGGTTAAAATATGGTGCAAAACCTGCTTTCCCTTCTTTACCAAATCCAGCCCAAAGATTCGAATGAAAGATTTATATACAAACCGCTTACGGTTTCGACATTATAATTGTGTAATGTTTCGCTTCTGTAAAACACCAATTCTCATTATAGAAATCATTTTTTGAGCTACCGTACACAATAACTATTAACATTTTCGCTGCAATTTACATGTTAAAGGTGTAGAATCTTAACAGATGAAAATTTTACTGCGTGGATAGGATTAAGTAAGAAAATGTAGTCTAATGACCCTTAAAACATGATGGAATAAAATGAACTGTCAAATATTAAAAACAAATGAACATTCGTTCGAAACAACTGGAAAGTTAATAATTAAAGCGTATTAGAATATAAATGAAATTCGAGTTAAATAAATTAATACTTTATGAGATTCGTATGTTATTACGTTAGCTCTCAAATGGTTATATTGTATTGTAATAAAATGTCATTTTTATGGCGTTTGTAGCAGTGAAATGGTTGATGTAACATAAGGAAATGGCAAATTATTTAGTTGTCGATGGTGAGTGATATGTTCACCAAAACTATCGCCACAAATGGGACATCATCATCATTATTGCCAGCCATGTGTCGAAATAGATAACATGATTGCTTACGCTTTGTGGTCGATGGTCAGGCGTCCCAAACAGTTCGTATTTATTTTTATGAAATTTACCAAACGCATCTTCTCTACGGTGTTACGCTGCCGTGCTAAGCATAGTTTTATTATCTACTGTTTCATGCCGATCCCGTAGCCGAGCGATGCTTTTGGGATTTCATCCATTGAAAGCTTGTTACTTTGGTTTCTCATTTATTGTGGATTTGCAGTGGACTTGAAAGAAATGAATGTTTAAGATGTTTGCACCCTAGAAAAAGGACGTGGTATACGAAATGTGCTATCTATAGTCCTGTAGAGATACATGACGTCTCGGATTTGCGAAATGTGAGATCTGAGAATGTTTCATCTTCGGTCAAGTCATCATTTCACACAACAGCAGTTGCGAAATGTGTTATTACCGAGTGCAAAGATAAGTAAATACGTGATTGTGAAAGTAGACTGTCTGCTAGCGTAAGAATCATCATATTCAATTTTTGGAAAACGCAATACAATGAAAGAATATAGAAAAGGAATCATCAGTCTATCGCTATTATCCGACCGTGTAACATTTACTCTGGACTGCATTACCGACCTCGCCATCATCACCATCCGTCGTGCGGTTTAACCACGTCAACATTCAACATTGGAAGCACATATTCCTAAAGTCCTTTCTTTATCTATCCATCTTCGAAGCGAGAGGTTGGACGACTAACTTACAAACCAGTTTTTATTAAACAACTTCTGTAAATATGCTTCATTACGGATATTACTAGTACACATGCTACACATTGCAAGCGGGAATGGTTAAAATAATCTTTTCCGATATTACAATCAACAATTACAAAAAACAAAATTGATGTTCGATTATTTAAGTTTTTTAGTCTCTTTCATAAAATTGGCTGTATGAAATTTCATTGAATCTTTTGGAATATCTTTCTTCCACGGGAATAAAAATTGACACATTTATACCTGTGTTAGTGTTTTGAAATAATCGCAAACTGGGAAAGTATAGAAGCTTGAATGAAAACTTGGCATTTTTTTTGTCTTTCGATCAAAATAAATCTCTGCTTGGTATTCGAAACACTCCATTTGGCCATCACTACCACTGGACCACCGAGGCACGCAATTTTCACCGCAGGGGTATCCGGCTCGACTCCCTAGCTGGTGATGCTCACGCCAGAAATCGCCAGGAGCCAATCATCGCCATTCACAATAATACTGCCTGTATGATTATCCGTGCCCAATCACTGCCTAGTCAGTATGTCATGTTTCATGTAATATTATAATTAATATACAATTTTGATACTATTCTTTCAATCTTCAATATAACTCATTTGTAATGAATGGTAAACGATCACGAATGTCATCTGCATCAGTTTTCGAATCTAAGGACGTACCATTTCATGCATTGGTTTTTCAATTGCAAAGGCATGAATACTTGTGTTTTTACATCTACCAACCTATCTCTTTTCCAACTACTCATATCTATCAATATAACTTCTTTTTTTATACCATGTACAATCCCAATTTGGAACAAATGGACTTCAAATGGAGCTAATCACTTTTAAGGTGTTAACTGTCAATTCTTGCTGGAAAGTCATTTCAACAGAAAGTGTTACTTACTATACCCAACCTTTATTTTTCGCAAAGACCGGTGACAGAAGGAATAGGATAGGGCTTGGCTAGTAGTTATCTTCAGCCTCTCGCTACGCCCTACGCGCTTCGGAATTTAGATATCACATACATCCATGCCTTTAAACATGAATCCATTTATGAAATTGAAGGCACTGGAATACCGTAAACGAAGAGAATATAGTTTGGCACTCAACTACAAGTCCGGAATAACCACTAATTATCTTGTAATCTCATACTCAAATATTTACCGTTATTTGAGAGACAATTTTTCTAGTAACACTATAACTGTCGAGGTACTGCATAATAAGCCCATATCTGATATTAGAAATGAACAAAGATTTTATACTCATCATCGATTAGGTATTTTCCTTCAGAACATACCTATAAAAAACTGAATTTGCGAGAATTGAAAAAATATATTACTCATTATTTAGTATTAATTATACCGTCATCCTTATACTGACCATATCGAATAAGGGCTGGAGGATATATATTTTTTTTCTGGATGTCAATTGGCGAATGGAGATAGCAAATGTTCTGACTACAAATATTCACAACAGCCAACTAATACCTTACTTACCTCTCCTCCACCCACCAATGCTTTATTATCCGTTAATTATATAAATCAGTATCCAGTGGCGTAACAATAGTAGCGTATCTACATTTTTTTCCTTAATTGGTAGTATCTTGGGAGCAACTGCACAATTAATACCTGTTGGTTTCATTGCCAAGCTTTATGGTTCTATCAGTTGACTTATAGACCATATTATGTGGCACAAAAACTTCGGCATGCTAATCGCATCTTCCGTAATATCCGGTGATCAGAAATGAAATGGTGGTTTTATTCAAGTCAGTCTGACCCACGATCGGACCGGATGGCCACACAAACTTGGAAGCTGTAAAGGAAAATTAATATGCAATTACAAACGTTAAGAAACAAAGGGATAAATCGTTACTGATGTACTCGTGGTAATCATTTGAAAGTGTGTTTGTGAAGTGTGCTTCAATAAAGCCTAATATAATAGAATATAGATACTTAGTGGTCGGTAGTGGGTATAATATATAATACAGCTTAGATATAAAATTCAGATTTCCTAAAATACAACTAAAATCTCAAATTAAAAGATATATTTGCTATGGCAATGAGATTGAGTACATTTGCTAGAATTTAAATTAACAACATTAGGCTTTTAATGTGTTAACTGTCCAATTTTGGTGGGAAGGCATTATATTTTTAAAATAAAACACAATTTGTTTTGCACTACTTCCACATTTTTATTATCAGTGAAACTGGTCCTGATCAAAAATGTTGAAGTAATACAAAACAAATTGTGTTTTATTTAAAAAAAAACATTTTGATTTAATTTATTTATAATCTAGCCTTTAACCGTGTAAAATGCATTTAGTACATATCGTTATTGATTATTTTTTTTATCGATTTTTACACTATTTAACCTTTTGGCTGATACTACCTTCCTGGCCAATGCATTCAAAGGATTAAAAATAACAGTTTAATGGTCAAAACAGTATTGGTTTCATTAATTTAGTGATCTGAATTAATCGATATTTAGTGATCGAGAAAAGTCGGTCGTGTTTTTGTCTAATAAAAGTAATAAAAAAAATTCGATTTGCGAACGGCTCAATTCAGAATATTAAATTTAATGAAAATACTAAAACTATTTTCTATTCATAATATTTTACATATTCCCAAACATAAAACAAGGTCTCACCTCTTTTGGCATCACAATTATTTTATTGATATTTACATTTCATATAAATACCTGTCTTAATTTTATTTTCATTCCAGTCAGTCTACTATGCCAATAGTTTATAGTACGTATAGACACTCTATAATTAACATAAATGTTAATCGTTATGTCTCATAAATAAACACTTAAAATATAATTTTTATAACCAGTTATAAAAAACAGAATTGAAATGTCATTCAGAAACAAAAGAAAGGCGAACAGACAAAACGTCAATTCGAATTATAATTAATCTGTCATAGTTTCAAATATGGAACGATACGAAAGTTGCATAACCATAGACAAACGAATGTAGAGTGTAGATAGGTAATTTGCAATGTTTGTTCAAATCTAACCGGTTAGATTTTTTTTGTTGACCAGCCATAAAGTTTATGTATCAATTATAATAATATATACGAGCAAATTGTACGCAATAAATTATTTATTATTGATGCAAATGATAGAGAAATTAGCCAATTTAGTTTTTTATAATGACATATTGCACATATTCTTGTGTTTCTTGGCTATAAAATAAACGAGCAATATAATATAAAATAAATTTATAAAACAACAGTCATAATTATAATCAAAATAAACATAATGATTTTATATCTCTCAATTGATCAAGTATCTTAAGTCTTCAAACATGTTGTGGTATCAATAATGTAAGCTTGAAATCTTCATAATTGCTATATGTCTACGTCATAATCTATTAAATAATATATTAACAATTGTGTATAAATATTATATCTATTCTGCTGAATGTTTGTTATACAATTGCTACTGATATCTCAAATGATGATTTCAATGATACTGCTATCATAATATTCTTTATCGAATCATTAACGATCGGTTCTCGTTTACTGCTTGCTCGAGATCTGACAAAATTATTTACCTGCAAAGGACAAAAATATATTTACAGCATGAAATACCATAATATGTACATAGTAAAGAGCATTATTTATTCAACGTCATTACATGCAATTTATAATATCAAAATGCAATATTTTTTTGCATTAATTCGAATTGTGAATGGTCAACAGAATATTCCGCCATATTATTTTCAAAGGAAAAAGAAGAAGATATCGTCCGTATAAAGTTCTCATCGTTTTGAATTTCGAACAGAAAATCGAGCGCGTTCGTATAATGCATAATAGACGCGAGTATTTATGGCTATTTGTTTTGCATTGTAAACCCTAATTCACGACAACTGAGCTAAAAATTATGATATGTATCGAACGTATCTATTTATATTTATCATATTTACCCAGACGATATTCACAGAATAAAATCAAAGTTTTACAACTAAAAGAAGTGTACTTATTTAAATCGTAAGCTAAATGTACATTTTTAGTTAGGTTCAAAAGTTTCCGACCTAATGGTATTAAAGAGGGAATAGAATCAAACCATCATATATATTCACGTGCCAGTGATTCCCAAGTCCTGTTCCAAAGGTTGCAGTTCCCAGTTTGTCTGTGATCAGAAAAAATATACGAGTAGCTGTACGAGGTGAAGCCTGTGTTCTCGTAAGGAGCAGTACCGGGCAGCTAGACATTATTCTTTTTCAATATAATCACCGTTTATTCGATACACTTACCTTTTCGCTAGCGTTAATTAACTTTTCTATGCTGCAAAAGAAGTACTCTTTTTAGTAATTAATAATTTGGTCCTTAAAACTGGTTTGCTTTAACATTATTGGGCCGGAAACTTTTGTACTTTATTATATTTGTTACCACAATTTTCAAAATTCAAGATATTTGTTTAGTTAAAAGAAAATTTTTAACTCCTAATTTTCAACGCGAAACAGCGAATTCAAATGAACATAAACTGTGAGAGACGTTTTTAAATAAATTTTACAATTTCCATGTACTTACAAATGCAGATATAGGTAATTGTGCGTAATACGAAATATAAACTATCTCCTCTTTCTATAAAGTTATCATCACAATATATTCACCCCATTTGTTATATGTTTTGATTATTTTACTCATAAGTATCACAACATCCAAAATCTTACACCTTAAAAAGTCTTATATTCTTACCACTGTACCATTTATAATCGAAGACTGAAGGCTAAATTAATTGCAGAATATTTCTCATATATTTTATTAATCATAACATAATTATTTTACACGATAATATAAATGGCAGTGGCTTCCATTGCCTTGCAGAATAGAGGTAATGCAGGGTATTGTAGTCTTGATCCTGGTCATAATCATTTATCTTCAGCTTCAAACCAGTATTATAATGCTGGTAGCCACAATCAGGGATTATCATATGTTTGATTGTAACTTTGTGTAAATTTATTATGAAAAAATAAAAATAACCAGGGATATAAGCTGTATACCCGTTTTAGATATTCGAGTGGTATGATGCAATTGTACCGCGCATTAAAGTTTTAGTTAGGGAGACGCCATGATCTATGATTAGATATATAAGTGAACTTTTGATCACTGTAACTTGCTCAGTTATTTGGTTTACTGAAATGGTTAGTCGGTCTGAACAAAGGTACCGCTTCTCTCAAACTATCCTGATTCACCAATTATGATTTCATTCATAACATTCTTTTCAATACTTAATGTCATAGGTCATGTTTTAGCGGTCGGTGTATATTTATCGAGTTGGGCCACACAACGGTGGGCCGCGTGGGGGGTCCCCACGCTTTCTGCGAGACTCGCCATCAACTTCATGCCGATGCGATGCCGGCGAGCCTTCGCACGAAAATTCACCTTTGTTTACAGCGGTACACATTTCCACATGTCTTTGAAAACCAAATACAATTGCATGGTTTCAAAAACAAGCCAATGAATCTGTATTACATTTTAGCTATCTGTATTAAATATGTATTCCCTTTTTCATATCGCTTTTTAACGGTTGAAATTTTATATGTTTTCGTATTGATGTTGATTCTTTATAAACGCTTTAACTTTCGTCTTCTTAATGTCCTAAATGAATAGAGATGAACTCGATTTACGGTCAACAAAAACGAACAACGTGTTATGGTATGGGGTTATTTTTCTTCAGAATGAAACAGTCTAATCTTTATTTTCAATACTTGCTATCACACTCTGCACTACAGACCTTTACAATAACTTTCATCAGGGTCATAATTTAACAATTGCTTTACATAGTTTGTCATTCTCACAGATGTAAACTTTATTGAGCTTTTGTCTTGCTCCACTGAGTGGGCAAGAGTTCAAATCCCAGAATAAACACGATGCAAACGTTTGAACTGATAAGTATGAAATGTTATAAAAAACTGTTATTGCTTTGATAAAAATATCCCTGTTTACGTACAGTGAATTGTTAAAACAATAGTATCGTAAATAATACCGATATTAAATGAGATTCAATGTCTGACATCAAGAATCGAACCCCTGAATAATTATTTTAAAACTAATTATGATTTATCGTTAAATTAATATTTTTAATTTAAATATTTTCGCAATTTACTGAATGAATTATTACATAATCATGTACAATAATAATAGCGCCCATTTTCATTAACATTACTTTAAAACTAAGTATTTTTAATATTGCCCTAGACAAGCAGTCTGGTATCCAACAGAATAATACAAATTTGAATCGTTTAATCAATGTTCATTTTGTCAGAAAGTACAAGTCGGTCATATAACTAAAAAAATACCAAAACTTCTTTCCTTTGCAACGTATTGTCATGGAAAAATGTAATTTAAAAGGTTTTCAGTATCACGTAGAAAGTGAATTTAAATCTATTCACTCTCCGTATTATTGAATTAACTCTAATACCATCTCTGGATGGTCTTTGAGCTTTCAGACCTTGCTTTATCAAACATCATTTTACGCCGATTGCCTTCGTCAAGAGTTCTAAGGTCCTTCTCAACCATCAGAGACGTAGTTCAATATGTCTTCTTCCTTCAAAATTAAATACATCACGAAATAATTTAGAGAACTATTACTGTATGACAAACTTTGAAATCGTAGAGTCGTAGAGCCTTCGTAGAGGCACAAATACGTTGACGAAAAGTGTTAAAATTTAATTTAATAGTTAACGTAAGCTTCTTTTATACATATAATATATATACGACTATATTTAAAACAAAAATCGCTTAAAATACAATGTCTAAGGTGTAAATGTTGAATGTATTATACAACATCAGCTGTTAAACAGCTGTGAGAGCTCTTCTTAGCGATCTGAATAACCAAGTGTTTATGGTTTTTATTCTACTCAAGTTGATCTTAAGTAGTAACTTTGTTAGAACACTCTTTGAGCTCATCGCAAATGGTTCATTTTATGAACATCTTCCACATAGAAAAAAGTAGCATTTATAAGGTAATCGTGCCAGTAGTTGAACGCTATGAGAAAAATTCAGCAAAAATAATGATTAACGTTTAGCATTAGACCGAATGATGACAAAGCAAGTGTATTCATAATGGATCAAATGTCTTAATTAATATGATAAGACAAACATTAGGAATCTACCATACTACTTTTTATTTTATTTATTTAAAGGCTTTTGAATAATTGCGTAATCCAATAGTTTTGACTTCGCATGCTTCCTACTAATATAACAAGAGATGGTTAATCTATAAATTATCATTTAAAGCTCTTTATTAGCGTATCTTTTGAAATAACATCATCATTTTATTACGTCACTCTAAATATTAGGAGATAATAACGCATATCATTCATTTTCCTATTTAACGCTCACAAAGCTTGGCGCGGTGCACGTTTTCATGCGTGTGCTAATTTATTGCTACGTCCAGCGAATAATCGGAATATCAACACTGTCGTACTGATATCGATTAGAATACATATTTTCACAGTATATAGTATACATGTTCAATAACTTCTCTCAACTATAAACTGTTAAATCGATAAATTCAATATAAAAAAGTAAAAAAAAGATTTTTGATTTCGATATCAAGAGTAGGATTCCGCATATCCAGTATCTAAAATTGCATTATATTTTGATAATGTTATTGTAAAACTTGATTTTAAGCGTGAGTGAATGAATCGCGTTTGGCGGTTAGTAGTTAAGCATAATTTAATCAAACTAATTCTCTTCTCCAACCGATTTCTCTCGATTAAACATTACAATCATTTGACTTGGCAAATCTCTTTCTAAGAATACAAAAACTTGAAAAAACGTTACGTATCCAGGATTTATTCGGCCGTCATTAAATTTAAATTAAAACCTGATCTCAATTTATTCTTATTGTAATATCCCTGACCGATTATATAGTAGCAAACATTATAATTTACCATTTCTTTTCACAACGTTTAGTGGTTAGCATTACAGAGTGGAATAAAACCATTGCCACACGTTTTTGGTAAGACGTTTTTATGTTAATTTGATTTTTAATGTCAGTGGGTTGGGTTGTAAGTGCTTTAATAATAATGATTTTAAAAACAATCAGTAGCAATCAAAATGGGTGGCCATATGTTATTAAAATTATTGAACAACGATATGCGTAATAACCACATGATGATGTATTATCATGACAGGGTGATTCAGAAGTATGCATCGATACAAATATTAATTTGACAACTCATTAATGGCCAGTAACTTATTACAAAAGTAGAAGTAATAATATAATTGTTTTTTGTTAATATCTTGGTGAGGTTATGATAGGTTTACTGACCGTTTAATTTAGTAACTTACCACATTCATACTTACCATTCTAATGTATCACTGAAAACTTATTCAAATTATTTAACTCAATAGATTAGATAATCACTAAATATAATAAATACAATTCATTAAATTTATTCAGATTGTCTATAAAATTTTGTTTCACTTACGGTATAATCTTCTTCTTTCTTGTGCCATACTTTTGACTAGACACTATTGACAGTGCAGTTTTTGAAATTTCTTATCACATAGTTAATTTACTGATTGTAATGGCGCCTAGTTACTTTTTAAATACGATTAAATAAATATCGAGCGTGGTGTTGAGGCAGACAACGGACTCCGACTGAATCACGATGGAAGGTAATACGAACATATCCCCGAATGGTGTCACGTTTTTTTTTTAGAATCACATTTAGCGTAATTCTACTTCATCTATCAGTAATAAAAAGTGAGAAAAGACGAACATTTCAAATTTTTTTATACAATCGTTATGTTCAATAAATTGCAAATTTCACACCAATCGCTTTATAAAACAAATCTTTTTCTACGATTTTGTCTTAGACATCAAATTTCTGTAACATATAATAAACTCTAAAGTTGTCACGGTGTAAAGCAGTTAAAAGCATATCTGAATACACGTGTCAACTATTTGCTAGACAGGCTAGACAATAAAAGAACTGGAAATAAAAGAACAATGAGGTGTTAACTGCCAATTTTTGGCGGAATGACATTATATTTTAAAAAATAAAACACAATTCATTTGTAACACTTCCATGTTTATAATTATCAGAACCGGTTTCGCTCATCACGAGCATTATCAACTGAATCGACATCACTTGATAATGCTCGTGATGAGCGAAAGCGGTAGTACAAATTAGTACAAATGAAAGCGGTAGTACAAATGAATTGTGTTTTATTAAAAAAAAACAACAACACAAAAAATGATAGTATAAAAAAAATACTCTGAGAGAGCAATTATTAAAAATTAAAATTAAAATTTTGAAGTTTTAGGAGATTTCGGCGACTGTTTTCTTTAAAGCACAGAAATACAAAAAAGTATAACATTTTACAACGCCATCATAAGAAGCGAATTTGTTTTATGGATAAAATATTTCGTTATTTTTTTAGTGTATTTATATACTATCATAAAAATAATTATTGTTGAGCAATTAACTCAGGTGAATCTAATTGACTTTTGGTAGGATTTCGTGACACAGTTCCATATTGAAAACGGTCATGGTTGCAAGAATTGATACAAATGTTTTTTATTTGTATTTCATTAAAAAAAGCTTTTTAGTGAAAGCGTAAATGAATTTCTTCGCTGTATATCGAAAGCTCCGCTACGAACGAATCGTGATAGTGTCGCTAACTTGCTATCTCCGAGTCCGGAGGTACGTGTTCCGTTTTGGAGCGCCCACTTGATCGTCGTGTCCGCCATCCACCTCGCCGCATGCGAGCGCTGTGTCCTGCCTACTGCGGACATCCCGGCACGCCACGCAGCCTACTCGGCTAATGACTGCCGACGGGCGGAAAACTAGGAAAATATAAATGTCGAATTTCGGGTATCTTTCATACAATACGTCAACTAATTTGTCCAACAGCGCATCTACATTTGCTAAAAATGTTGCATTCGATTAAGCTGGCTGATTAGTGAACGTTCTTGAGGTTGCATCATAATCGATTTATATATTCTTCTTGGCGTTTCCTTTCCAAACCTCATAATTTTTTTATTCAATTTACTAACAACTAGTTATATTTAATTTAAAATATCGACTGAGGGTGCTTGATGAAATTTCATTGTCAAATCAGTTCCGAAAGGAGAAACACGGGTCGTTAGTGACATAATATATGTAAATGTACAAAATTTCAAGAATTCAAATTAGTTATATTTAAAATTAAAACCATATGCCACTTGTCCAACGCTTGCATTGTACCCGTGCTGCTTTACGGTGGGGAATCATGGCACTTGACAAAGATTTTGAAAAACCGTATACTGAGTTTCGAGAATATATGCTTGCGTCGGATTCTTGAGGTGAGGTGGTTTGACTTTGTGAAGAACTCGGAGATTATTAAACGTACCAGACAAAGCCCTGTTTCATCAGCGTTCATGGAGAGACGTTGGAACTAGCTGGGTGACGTGCTGCGGATGCCTCCAGAGAGCCTCAATCCTGCTTGCGTCTTCTTCCAGCCGGTGGGATTCCGGCGCCCTGGAAGAACATCGGGTACTATCCAGAGGGCTCTGGCATGTCACGGGAAGAAGCAAAGCGATTGGCGGGTGACAGGGAAACATGGAGGCGTCGCGTATTGACTATATACACCACATAGGGAGCGAATATCGTCGAAGAAGAGGTTATATTTAAGGGACATCTTTTATTGTGATTCATTGTAAGTCCATATAGTCTACATTAGGGGTAGGCATTGTAAAAAGTATCTAAATCTTTACTTTGTGAAATACATTACATAAAAATTTCGTCAATCCCTTTTAAGATGTTAACTGTAAATTCTTGGAGGAAAGGCATTATATTTAAAAAAAAAAAAAAATTTTTTGTACTACTTACACTTGTTTATAATGAGCAAGACCAATTTCGTCAATATCAATTCACTTCGACATTATCCTGAATCATATTTTGCAAGTTAAACTGGCAAGTGAAATTTATTTCCCGACTTATACTGGATATTATTTACATAAAATCAATTCACTGGTCGAAACTGTTCCTTTCTTTTAATTAACATAATTTAGAATATGTACGGTAGGTACATAGATTTCGTTATTTCTGATAATGTCTTTCCACCATTTTTCTTACACTGAGAACAAACAATAGTGTTTTTTTAATACGCAAAACGTATACATGTACCAACGGTGCAAAGGAAAAAACAAAAGTTTACTTATGGTGGCTCCTTACTAGAAAAATATATCTGACATCGAATCATGCTCTACATTTCAACACACAAATCTTAAATGGAAACAGTTCGAAGGTAAAACACAATTCATTTGTACTACTTCCACATATTTATAATGATCAGGACCGGTTTCGCTCATCACGAGCATTATCAACTGATGAATGCTCGTGATGAACGAAACCGGTCCTGATCATTATAAATATGTGGAAGTAGTACAAATGAATTGTGTTTTATTTTTTAAAATATAATGTCTTTCCACCAAGAATTGACAGTTAACCTTAAAAGTTAGAAGGTATTGAAAGATGAAATATTGAAAAAAATATATATATTAAATTTATTTTCTGTTATACTACATAACGAGGATTTTCTGTTTTAAATGTCAAAATGTAGGCAATTTAACTTTCTTCGTTCTAGTAGAACATATGAATTCATTGAATATTATGGCTTTGAAATAGAAGCAGTGTTGTCATTTTGCTATTTTTTTATTCTGGCAGCAAGCATGATATGGCTATAATCTCTCATCAATACCAAATGCTATGATTTGTATGCCAAAAAGATTAATCTTATGATGTACAAAAAATCTTTTTAAATCACTTAACAATTGTACTTGAGAGATAGAATACTTTGAAAATAAAATATGCTTTAAATGCGATTATTTTAGAACTTGTTTTCATGACTCAATGTCTTCTGTCAGTCCACCCTCGATAATATATATTTAAATTCTCTCTAATTTAACAACAGGGCCGATTTCGTCCAAAAAGTGAGCATTTTCTATTGAAACTGATTTCAATTGTATTAAAAATAAAATATATTTGAATATGTATCCCACTCATTTTTTTTCAGATTATAGTCATAAAATTCATCACATTTAAAAACTTACGTAATTGAAATATTTGGCACGGTATTCACATTGGATTGAACTAGTTAATTACTAGCGAATTCTTGCATCTCTGTCATGTTTTATGATGCAATAATTAATAGCCACTTAGTCATTCTTTGTTAAATACTTTTAAAGTTTAACAATACAAATAAGGTTTGCACGCAAATCTCTGAATATCTTTAAAAGCTTTCTGTTGTATTAATTCTATTGTATTGTAATAATTAACAAATCAAACTTGTTAATTAACAGTGCTAGCAGTATTGCATGTTTGAATGAAATAAATCTGATTAATTATGCAACATTTATGTTACTAAATACAATAGGAATATCTTCAATGGCTTTGTGATATTGGAGTTAGCCAAACTAATTCATGAAGTATCGCTTTATTTTTGATTTATTATGCAACAAATCTTTTAGTGGGGGATTCTTATTGTTATTTCTGTCTGTCAGCATAAGTGTATAAACTCAATAACGTATTATTCCTGACAAACTTAGCAAGATGATCATTGTCTACTCAAGGAATAATCGAGGAGTTTAGTGACAAGCTAATAATCAAGATTCACAGCGTTGTTGTCTGAAATAAATGCGTTTTTAAATCCATTGTGAAAAAATCACGATGTTTTTATTGATTTGGAATCAGAGTTTTGTTTCAACAGCTAAAAATTTCCAAGTGCGTGTTGAGAAGATTAACACCATATCTGCCTTGTAACGCTTTTATTAATAAACAATTTTCCACGAAATTTGCAAGGGTATTCTTAATTGTAACTCTCGGTGATCAGTGAAATATCGTTCTCTATGGATGGTATTTAAAAGTTATGGTGCAAAAGAAATTAAAAGAATCGTGACTTCATTTCCCTAATCGCAACATTAAAAGCTTTATCATCTACCAAATCATAGATAAAGATTTCAAAATGTCTAAGAACAAACTATTATATAGTATATTCTACAAACGTCACGCTTAATCCATAAAAATTTTAATTCACCTACGCTAGACCAATAACCGAAACAATGGATTTATATTCAGAAAAATGTAGGGAACATCATCGATGCCACTAAAACCTCTAATTATTATCGGTAGTTTCGTCTGGCAACACCGTACGTTACCCGCTAATTTGCCCGCCATGTTTGATTCATCAATGATTCCATTCGAAATTCAAATGAAGCAAGCCGGAAACAGTTGTTGATTGCTGGGGTGACGGCCATCTTGCAATCGCGTTATTAGCGGCTACCACTTGTGTCATGGCTTCAATGCTTATGATTTACGCCAGGTGTGCCACACTTGCAATGCGAGTGGGCCGTAGTGAATCTTGTTGAATGTGTTTAATGAAGTTGCCTTTTTATCAAACAACATTATCAGTTAAATACTTTGCTTGGCATCGGGCATTGAATCATTAGCATTAGAAAATTCTTAGTCTACTTCATCCATAATTTTGTAAATTGTGATATATTTTCACCATTGCTAAACAAAATTACGTGATCGATACAAAGGCGAGTAATCCATGGTGAAGCCATTTCACGAAACCGAATCGTCTAATTAACATTTAAAAAATAGATTCAATCGATGTGTGAACTTGCATCCAAATCCATGAACGTTTATATCACTTTCTTTATTATCCAATCCTGAAATCGTGGCGTAAAGAGAACGATTAACTGATAACTTACACTTTCCGAGTACCCTTCTACCCTACCTTATCATACATTCATCATTTTTTTGGAGATTGTTTCAATGAGAGGTGATTGAGAAATCAACTTTGCCGATTTTCGTTCAATTACTTTTTATTTAATTACTTCCTTTAAGGGCATATATAGTATATTCCACATTAAGAATGAACCTGGCATTTTGTTCTCATGAAATTTTTGTTCTATTTAAAAACTTTATATATATATGTATTGTCAGTTGCCATGGCCGAGTGATAAAAATATAGGGCTTAATCGGAATATCATCGAAAGAAACAGATATCTTTGATTTTTTCATTCTAGACCCACCAACTTTATCCAGTGATAAAGAGGCTAGTATTAAAAGGTATATAGTAACACCTTAGCCTCTCTGAAAAGAGAGGGTGTGCAGCTGAATTATATTTACACAATCTAAATGATCCACAATGAAAGCGAACATGGTATAAAAAATGATTCCTGCGATAAACTGTTTGCGTGATTAATTGTCAACGATAAATTAAACGATCAGTATCTTGGGACTTACAGCTAACAACCCCTGTCTATTGCCTCGAATTGACTATGCAGCCATTGTGTGCGGGCACTATTTTTTTTTTGTTTCTTCCATTCTGTTGGTTGATGATTGTTCATTTTATTCGATAATTGGTTGGTGAATTTGGTGCGGATGCAGGCAGCCAATTTACTCTGAGCTCCACGCTCTGTTATCTACCTACTCTAGCCATATTCAAATCGTTATTATTTGATACGTTTTCCATCTGCCATTATCTATGTAGCCACGTCTATTCAAGCGGCCTGTTGTCTATGTTTATAGATTTACCTATATTTAAATACCTTTAATGCAAGCAGTATTAATAAAAAATGTGTATGACTACATAAACCTAAAACGTATTATTTACACCATGAAAAAAAAATAAGGATTAATTTTGCATGTCTTACTTTCGTCAATATAAAAGCACCATTTTAGATCTGTTGCAGGGTATCATTTTCATTAGTTACTATAAGAAACACAAAATTATAAAATAAACATACACTGTCTTTGAATCATTGTATTATTATCAACTGTATGACGCACATGACTCATTGATTGACAATTTTAAGCCACGTATATAATTGCAATACTCTTTTTCCGATCATTTGAGTTTTTGCAATGTTTGGAAAAGGGCGTAATGTTATTACTTTAGTGTTTCTAACACGTCTGTCTATTGTTACACTCTCTGAAAAAAGATTAATTGAGCACTGGAATCATAACTAGTCATTCAGAAATAATTTCTGTTGGAAGAGGGGACAATATGCTATGTTTTAAGTTTTCTGGACATGACGTATTCTTTAAAACCAATAAACCAACCCTTCACCACCTTTTAACGAAGCTACTCATTAGGAAAACACCACGAAGTGAATGCAATGTAGCCAGTTTTATATATAAACGAATACAAAATTACTTCATAAGAATAATAAATGAAATAATTTTACATTTGTTTCGACTTTCATAAATGTAATACTGTGAGTCCGTTATATTAACAAGTTCTTTCCTAGCGATCTTAATGGTTATTTTTTAGGTGGATAGATGGGTATTTTTAAATTTACTTTTATTATAAATATAAATGTACTCAAACTTCAAAATTCAAACGCTTTGCGTGGCTCTGATTCTAGGTCGATAATAATTGTTCCATCTGATAAACTGTCAAGTTGTCATATTGCGTCGTGAAATATCTTTCACAATGCCCATAATTGCACCGCAAATTCATCATTGTATGATCGGCTCATGTCACGGAGGAATGCTGGAAGCATCGTCGGCTTAGGCAGCAATTTGAATGGATCTGCCGCTAGCGAGGATCGCCGGCTGGAAACGGATGGCCCCAGGATGTTGTTGACTATCTCAGTTTGACATTTGACTGTCATCACAATATTCGTTGCTTGCCGCCATGTTGGATTTTCCCGGTAGTTCTAAATACGTCAGACGGAAATGATCTCTTTACGAGCGAACCATAAACAACATACATACCCATAAATCACAGGTAAATTAATCTCTATCAACATTATTACTTGATTATTTCAAAACATTAATCATTTACTAATAACATATTAATTATTATTAACAGAACATTATTGTTTATTAGCTGTTTAGCATATTTAAACTACCCACTAGTTAAATTCCATAATATATCGGGTTGAAATCAATAATAACACAGTAATAAATATTAATTGACATAATAAGTAGCACACTTGGGCTAGTTTTTGTAACAGATAGCGTACCTACTGGTTGTTGTAACATAGTTACCAATTTGCGACAAAATTTGGAGCATTCCGTTTATCATGAATAAATGATAACAAAATATATAATATGGTAAAAAAGTACAATGAAAATTAGATATTCAATGTTTTTAAATTATTCTTGAAAGCTTTTTGCATCACGCCATCGTGAGAACTATGATTAAGCGGATTTTCCTAGTTTATATAATATATTATTACTCTATCGGTCTCTGTGGTTTAGTGGTAAGAGCTTTACCCTAGCAATGAGATATGTGTGAGTCCAGTTCCCGGCAAGGTTAATATCAAATTAAGATTTTTTCAATTTCAATTTGATATTTTGGACATGGTTATTTTTAATGTTATTTCTCCTCGGGTTGATCGTGAGTAGCTAATAAAATACTCTTATAGAGTTTGCTGAATACGATTTAAAATTTCTTAATATGTGGTGTAATGGCAATTGCTAGCTATAGTTCCAAATAAATAATTCCCAACTTTTATTATCTCTGTAATATTTAGTTTGTATAATGTAATCCAGATGATGGCGTGTTGCCGATATAGCTATCGACAATATTTTACGGCGTCCGTGGTGCAGTTGGAAGCGTCGTTGCCTACGGTTACGGATGACTCGGGTTCAATTCCCGGTGCGGGCGGTTTTCATAAATTGAATCGATTTATGGATTTCTGTTCGTAGTCTGAGTGTTTGTGATGTCTAAAAACTCCCTCTCACCCATCCGATCCTCACAGGGCGTAGCGAGAGCGATTAGCTAACCACTAGTCCTGTCCTTGCCCTATCCTTCTATCCCCACTGTCTTTGAAAAAAGAGAGGTTGACCAACTGAGTAAAAAGCAGTTCTCATAGACAAATTCTGTTAAGATACCTCCATTAGGAGACCATATCATCCACATTAAGAGTTTTCATCTTAGTTAATCTTGGGGGCTCATAAACTTGACAGTGACGTCACAAAAAATGTTTATAAAAAACAAGAGCGAATATAGAATTCGCACAGCTCTTGCAATATGCTTCTCATGTATTCAACGAGAAGAATAAATGGAAATAAAAATGATGTCACGTGTTTTAGCACGAATATAGTTTTCGTGCCTATAAATTTGAATATTCCTTAGTATTTCAAGATTGATACTAGCCTCTTTAAAAGAAGAAAGAAGTGGTTTACAAGTAATTTACTTAGATATAATCTTTACAAATGATGTTGGATAAGATCAAAACGACACTATCTTAAATTGGATTAAAGCACCGGGTCGGTTATTATTCGAAAGCCAGTTGTTACCATTACATAACTTATACTTACTTCTCAATTTTCCAAATGAAAATCAAACTTTGGTCAATCAAATTAGTCGGAAAGATAATCGCTTGGAGGTAAAATGAATGTATAATACTTCCGCTTGGAAGACGTCTTCATTTTAAATTCGACAGTCGCGTAACTAGCGTCGCGGAATAATAATGAAAGATTGTTCACGATATATAATACATTCTCAATGTGGAGTTCGTCGTTGTAATATACCTACACTCAATCCTCTTTTTACGTGTCGTGCAAAAATAGAATCGCGTGAAAAAGATGCAGTGAAAACATTTATTGCACTGTGCAATTTCAAAACCTTATAAAAATATTCTTTATAAAAAAGTCTTAAGTGTGTTTCAATCTACTTTAATTATTTGCATGTTACATTTTCATTTCTTCCTCTTATTCGCCCATATCCGCTCTCTCAATGGAGTATACGGCCATCACTTGGCGGATCCAATAATTTCAGTGACTAATGATTTAAACTTCGATACATTATGAAAATAGATAATTTTATAATAAAGTCACAATAAATTGTCGCCGCAGTAAATCGACATCGTGCTGAATATTCCTCACGGGAAATTTTGCATGCGATAAATTTTCCAAAAAGAAAAAACACATCATTTTCATCTTAGTTTCACTTCTGGCAGCACTCTGACCAAGCAAAAATTCAAGATTTCCAATCATTTCGAAATTGGCAAATTCACTTCGGAAATATTCATGAGTTTTTTATAACTACATAGAAGACTTGAATAATTCATAATTTGAGTTGATTCGCTGATGAATTTTATTCTATTTTATTCAGGTGAGATGAGAATTTCGAAAATGTAAATGAAAACTTTTCATATTGCATACAAATATTGCTTAAATCATAGTTTTTAGAATAAATTTAATTGATTAGTCAATGAGGAAGCATTGCAAGTTTTTATTCGTAATTTAATCTTTCAAATGTTTATAGAGTGGTTATAAATTAATATACACTTTGTCAGTAATACAAATTTCAGCCTTTCATTATTTGAGTTGTTCCAAATAAAACGAATTACAGTATACATTTGTCTTTATTTATCTGTGTGTCTCTCTATCTATGTATCTTTAGAAATATTATTCCTATTGAATACTTGATGCGGTTAAACAGTAGGACAGATGATGATGACGATTATGCAGTTCAGAATTCGTTCGACGAGTAAAGACAGAATCTCGCTCAGTGGCGATTACAGAATGACCGTTCGGAGGGCGATTGCAGAATGAACCCTGTTCTTCTTTCTATGTTCATTTATACTGTCGCGTTGACTTTCTGTGTCAATCATCATGACTCGCTTTGTCAGAGTGAAAATCTGTATCGCAGCGGATGCAATATCGGTAAAATAAATTATTTGCCGATTAATTATGCTGACGGAAATAACCAGCATAGTGTGAGAGAGTAGGAAAGAAACACGTCTTTCTCGCCGCTCGCTCGAGGGTAGGTTGGAGAGCGGGGAGAAGTGGGTTGCGGATCAACACACTGACGCTCGCTTCCGGCGAAAGACAAAGGACAATTCAACGGTTCCTTCAACTCCCATTAAAACCCGGTCGTATTCAGTATACTCTTTCTCGTTTATTGCAGTTAGTTTATATAATTTTCTTGAAGACAGTTACACAAACAGATTTACACATTTTTAATTTAAAACTCTGTAAGTGGTTTTACTAGCAAGCGGTGGACTAAGTCGCCGCTTCCCGGCCGACGACTTCCTCTGGGAAAGGTCGAGAGGCGACAGAAGGCCTTGCAGGATTGCATGCCCTTTGCCCACTTCTAACTGTAAACCAACAACAGCAACCAAACAAATATGACACTACTCTTAAACGCCTCAGGGGGGGTATTACATCTTAAATTTGCATTAATAGAAAGAGTCAGTGCAGATTGGTTTTGAAGAGCCTGTCCGCCCCATAAGTACGGGGCGGTGTCAAGCGTTACGTACATGCGAGTATTACATTTCATAATTCTGCAGGGTCACGTATCGCTACATATCTGTAAATTTACAATAAATGTGATATTTTTGTTAATGTTTGCATTGTTTCTTTAAATTTGAAAAACATTGGCAATTTAAAATTAAATTTCTTTTATTTTCATAATCATATACCAATAATTGTTTTGCATCTGCGTTCTGTACCTTTTCATCTGCCATACAAATAAAATTATATGAATAGCGAAACCGCTCTTGATCATTTCATAATATAATGAGCTACTACAAAAAAAAATGTATTAAACTTTTATAAATATAATACCGTCCCACCAATAAATAACAGTAAAAATCAGTAACACTATTCTAATTGATTGTGATGCTAAGTATTTAAGTTTTTTCTTTCATACTATAACATATTAATTTAATTTGTTCATTTACTCTTTGTGGCTCCTCAAGTAATCGACACTCGGTATTCAATCCTAATTATATCATTGTCCCAAGGATGGGCTGGAGTGGGCTCCCGCAACCCCTTTGTTAAATTTGACTTAGACAGGCGAGTCCTTTGTTAAATTAAGAAAAAACAGTATTCTCAGATCAAACCATTACCTAAATGCGATTTCTGTAGATGATTTAAATGTATTATGAAACACTAGGGGACGCCCGTCATAGACGACGGTATTGAAATTGAAACACTGAACGTCTAAAGTAGCTAGTAAGAAATAAAGATATTGTTGCGTGTTTAATCGATATGCTTAAAGAACTTCATGGCAAAAGCATTTTTGCACAGCAATTGTCGTAAATTGAAAAAATCTTTGAATGGAATCATTTAATTGAAAAAACGTTTGCAACGTTAATCTTCATTTTTTTTTATTATAATCATAATCAAATTGATTAAAAAATATGTAATCAAAATGTACACCTACAATAATTTCTAATAAAATAAATTTATTCCAAGTGCATAATAAAAAAGCCAAGGCGTTTTGTTGTCCATAGTCTAACAATGTTTAAAAACGCCAATGTTTGGTATAATATATCGGTGATGTTCTTATATGCCCAACGTAACATTTTTGTTAACTATGCTTTAAACCAGTGATTTCCAAACATATTATGCCTATGGACCCCTTCTTAAAGTAAAACCTTCATCATTACCCCCCTACATAACTGCATAATAGAAAATTTGGAAAATAAGTTAATTATATAAACTATGTCATTTTGGAATTAATTAAATTGAGCCGCAAATCATTGTCTTTAATTTCCAGGAATTTCAACAGTGTATCAAAGAGTGCATAAAATCGATCCAAACATGCACTTTTAGACAATCATTGAACTTCGGTGTTAAATAGTAAACCATTATAGTCTTCTGAGAGAGTAGGAAATTCCTCTACTCTCGATGGGAATGTTGAGGAGCGTCAACACACTTCGACATCCCCGAGTCCGGCGTGGGGACAAAGGATCATTCACAAGTTCTTTCGCCTTCCATTAAAACCCGGTCGTATTCAGTATACTTTCTCTTTAATTGCAGTTAGTTTATACTTATAAATTCCTCGAAGATAGTTACACAAACACAAACAGATTTAAAATACACAATTTCAATTTAAAGGCGCAGCAAGTGGTTTTGTGATAGGGTCGTAAATCTCGGACTAAGTAGCCGCTTTGTCGGCGACGACACCCACCCTTCGAGTCGGCCGAGTAAAAAGTGCCTCTTTCCCTAAGCATCGCAAGCTTTTTGTTTACTTCTAACGGTAAACAAATAATGGTAACCAAACAAATATGACAAATTATTTTTGAATGCCTTAGGAGAGATATTACAAATTAAATTTGCATGAATAGGAAGAGTCTGCGGATTGGTTTTGAAGACCCCTGTCCGCCTCATATGTACGGGGCGGTGTCACTTCATCATTTTCTAAACAAAGTTGAGTAATAGTCTCTCATTCAAAGCACTCTTTTTGATTTTATTAACAGCTCTAATGACATAATCTAGTGAACTATGCAAGCGTTCACTAAGATTTTTGGTGACTAAGTGGTGTCGATGAATGACACAATGTATAGTTAATACATTCGATACAGCTTGTTTTAAGTATGCGACAAATGGTCTAAAGACAAAATGTGCACGACAAAATGTCTACGCCACAAAATGTCTACGCGACAAATGGTTTACCGACAAAATTTTTACTATTAAAACTTTCTGATAGTGTTTATAATGTCCGAGAAAAATCGGAAACCTGAAATATGTAAATTTAAGACAAATGTAAAATTACGTAGTCTCTGGATTACATTTTTACAAACTTTCCTTAGGAATGAGGTAAAATACTAAAAAAATACGTCGTCTCTGGGTCACAGATGACTTGATAAAAAAAATGTATTCGTTTTGAAAATATTCCCAAATAAAAAATAGCCCCTTATTTGGGCTCATTCATATTTAAAAAAAATCTTCTATCATATGTTGTATTGGGTCAGGATTAAATACAGTTTATTTCATATTTGTATCTTTATAATAATGGAGATAATGAATTAATTCCCATAACTCTTAAATGCATGATTTTCTACTTTCAAATAAAAAAAATACTATGCAATGGATAGTTGTGATTACAGGAAAAATAATCAAAAAAATATTGAATAGATTTTTTTGTATATTTTCACCTAAAAACACTTTGTACTTTATAAATGCCACTATGCATTAGCTTTTACTTCGCAGTAGTTTTAGGAGATTAAAATTATAAAAAAAAAAAATTGACATTTTATAACTGCTAAGCTCTAATTTTATGTTAACCTTTTAGAAAATAATTAAAATAAGTATTTTATAGCTTCCAATATAAGAATCCATCGAGTCGACTGCTCCAATAGGCTGATCATACTGTTTAATATTTAATTGATTTAGCATTTATATGGTAAAAATTCATTATAACAAAGTAAACAATAATAAAATACTTAGTTCAATAAAATTATATAATTATTTGATAGCTATTATTAAGATTATTAAGATGGTATGATGCCGAAATAGCTTTAGATGTAACGAAATAAATTTACAAGACCACAAGATTTACAAAATGAGAACAAGACCCTCTAAAAATCCTATTTAATATAGAGAAATAATATAGATGTCGCTAGCTAGTTTTAATTAGATTTGACGTCGTTGCTCTCCGGCAGCAGCCGCGACGCTCCGGCGATGTCGAAGTGCCTGGCGGACTTGGATATGTCGTCTTGGAAGTTCTGCTGAAAGTTTCGATGGCGGACGGCGTCGGGGAACGAGCCGGGCGTAGATTTGAGTCTGCGCTCGACGTAAAAATCGTCTGTTACGTAAAAAAAATATTTACTTTACATACCGTGTTTTACTCGGGCCCGAGTAACACAAAATAATTTTGTTTGTCAGGTTGGTTTTTCTTTTCAGTATAAAAATCGCCATAATTCTGACTTCTTTGGACGAGTATGCAACATGTCTTCGTTAAACCTATATTCCAACGTTTCCTTACGTGATTCACGAATATTTTCTTTATATTTAGGTACATAAAAGATTATTCTAGCCTAACACATTTAATTTTGTGTGGTTTTAAAAAAAAAACATTTTTAAGCCTTGTCCATGCAAATAGACATTTACCTATTCGTGAATCACGAAAGGAAATGTTGGAATATAGGTTTAACGAAGTTACGAGGAACTTTCAGGTCTCTTCATTACCGACCTAACCAAAAAAACTCCACATATCAATGGCGACTGACATGACAGCATGCGATCGCTTCAGAAAGTACGCGAAAATATGCGAAATTGAATGATTTAGGGTAGAATAAACCAAACTAGACCAACCCTAACATTACCTACTACAACTCAACTCATCATTGTGTATAGTTTTCGGTAAAAAAAATATCATTTTTAGGACTTGTCCCTCCTAATAGACATTTACTAAATTGTCATGTTTTTTGATGCCATCTTTTTGAGATTTCAATTTGTTTTTATTAATAGTATGAAACATAATTTTCCTCTCCGTCTTCCGAATAGAGCCTTATTCTGACTAAAACAGTCAATGAGTTTCGATCGTAGATAGCTGAATGTTATTTTAAGAAACGGGTGTATGTATGCAGTGTAACCGGACTAAACAGAACAGGAAAAAACAGAAGAATTTTAAGATAATGTTTTTGTCGTATTTATTATTTATTGAACATATATGATTATAGACATCAGTGACTTCTCATCGAGTTTATGTTATATGATTTTCCTCGATGGTACTTTATAATAGAAATCCCTGCTCCTGTGTCCATCAAAAATTTACGACTAACAAACTCTTTCCCGTTTATTATCTGTAGAGTGATATATCGCATAGTACACGAATTTATTTTAAATATTTTGTACGATTTCGTATCATCTGAGTCACTTATTAGTCTGACAGGTCGACTCTCCCCTCGAAAGTTATTAGTTCTAATAGCAGCTGAGAGTAACTTCTTATTTCTCTTCAAGCTCTCTTAACTGTAAAAAATTATTGATTTCCGTATAGGAACTTGTTCTATACGCGTTTTTTTCTAAATGGGTAAGTATATAATTGAATTAGATCTTTTGCTGATCTGGACTTGCAAGCAATAGCGCCTTTTCACAATGAGCTATGAATGGCCATAAATTATCGCGATTTCCGTCGAAAGGTTTAATGAATCTTACTAAGAAAATTAGGTCTGCCCCTGGGAAAACGTACAATATTTCTTTTTCCCCGTCATTCGATATCGATGGTCTAAGTTCAGTCATTTTTATTTATTTTTATGTATTTTTTTCAATCAATTTGAAGATTAACTATTTTAATATTGACTACACTAATTATTAATATGAGAGGAGATAGAGTCGTGTATGTGTGTGAACATAAAATTTGGCAATTAATTACTTGACATATGTACTCACATAAAAATGATTGTCACCAGCATCCTGCTTTCTGCTCCCCTACTGGTCGATGTGTGTGGTAAGATGTGGTGCTTGTCTTCTGTGAGTAGTTCTTGGCTGATTTTGAAGGATAAAGTATCTACTGTCTTGATTCGTGTAATCTTTTGCCATAAGAGTATTCGATGCGAAGTTGTCCTAGCGATACCAATGGAATGCACACCTTTCAGCGTCTACAAGAATTTTCGATTCCTGCGGGTATCGAAATACCGTCCCTCGTCTTAAGGGCTGTGAACGTCAGTTTCTCGATGATTGACTGGATTCAGTGAAAGCGTACTTGATATTGGTCGGCCACAAGCTCCTCCTGTTTACTCTTGAGTTTCTTCTCTCGATACGTCTATCGATTGAAAAATATTGAAACTATCCCACCGCTATCACTAATTTGATTTCCTTTGTGTCCAAAAGATTTACAAATGGTTATAACAAGATGAATAAAATAATTATTTATTTTAAGACCACAGAGACAAAGAATTTGATCGAGAAACGGACGTATTAAGTGTATATGTCCGGCTCTGATCTCGCTCTGAGGTCTATAAATAGAATACTACATTATATGTTGTCAAGTTTGTTTACATTTAGAGAAGAATTCCGGGTCACGCCTAAGTGGGCGCGAAAGCTATTGAATTGTATTACCTTTGTGGACAAGCATTCGAATTTGTTATTGAGAGCATCAAGTGAATGACTCTATTAAGTTCATCTTTAATATGTAGTGTAAGACGGGCTACATAGCAGTATGTACCATCTTATGCTTTTTAAGTAAATAGAACGGGCGCATTTAAAATTGCACATGTCACATTTAAATGGCTTGTCACCAGTATGCAGTATTTTATATACTTTTAAGCTGTGAGACTGGGTGCATTTAAAATCACATTAGTCGCATTTGAATGGTTTCTCGCACGTATGTAAAATTGTATGTCTTTTTAAGATTCGAGACTGGTTGCATTTATATTCGCATTGGTCAAATTGGAATGGCTTCTCGCCAGTGTGTAACATTGTATGTGGTAATAAGTAATCAGAACGGGCGCATTTTAAATCGCATTGAACACATTAGAATGGTTTCTCGCCAGTATGTAGCATTTTATGGTATTTTAAACTTTTCGAATGATTTGATTTGAAGTCGCATTGGTCACATTTGAGTACCTTGTCACCAGTATTAAGCATTTTATGTTCTTTTAAGCTATTCGAATTGGATGATTTTAAATCGCATCTGAACATCTTCTGTGATTTATTAACATTCATTTTCCATTTATGAACAGTTTTGTGTTGCGTACGTTGACGTCATTATGGGAATATATCAATACAAACACAACACACGAAATTTCTTTCATGAAACAAACCATTTTCCAGAGTCACCACCGCGACCACTTTGCGTTGTAAGATTTTTGTTATTATGTGCATTGTTCGTTAACAAACAGCAAAGGATGAAATTGATTCTGAGACGAGTTCGTCGATGATAGTTCAATAGTAGAATCTGGAAGGTGATGGGTGGTAGCCGCAAGTTTGGCACTGGTTATTGGAATCTGAAATAAAGAAGAAAACACGGGATTTACTGATGCAATGTGCACTACTTGCCCTCCTCCAACCACCACTGGATTCAGACCCGTTATTTTTATACACCTGTATCGGGTTGCGTAACAAACTTAAGGTCTGCATTTTTTTCTTCAATTGGAAATTTTGTTTTCAGTCCATTTTTTGGTACACGGGTGGGACATATCCACCAAAGACCGCCAAACCTCCTCTTTTGCCCAAATTTAAATTGGCGAATGGAGATACGCGTAGTCTTGACTCAAATCACAGGAATTTCAGCCATTTCATTACTGAGCACGGTGGTTTCGCTGCCCAGCCCTTTGAGCTTGGCCAGATAGTGAATAGACCAACAAACAAATGTAGTGGTATAAAACAGGATAATGAACACATCCTATTGATGTGTCATTTAATGCATAAAGAAACTGAAGAGCTGTATAATTCGGACAATTTTTCCATTGGATCAATCGGTCACGCTAACTGGGTGACGAATAAGACATATTACCGAGCTTTTAAAGAATTTTCGGCGTTATATGGAAAGCGAGTATAACTCAATTCACAGAAGCTTTTCCTTAATGTAGATGAATTGATTTTAAGCACTCAAGTGTTCGCAAAATCTTGGGCAGTTGGTCTTAAGGCGAATAAGTAGGTTTTCCTGTCATTTCGCGAAAGTCGTTAATCATTTTCCGTCGCCTAAAAAATATGAAACGCCGAAACATATTTTAAACCATTTGTCTGTAGACATTATGTCCGTAAACCATTTATCGAGTAGAAATTTTGTCTTTAGGCCATATGTCATTAGACCATTTGTTGTGGAACCATGCCAGAAAGCCTCTGTGTCGTCTTACCATTGCCGGAGCACCGTCAGTAGCAACAGAAAGGATATTACTCAAGGGTATAGCTTTTAAATCGAAAAATCTTTTCAATTCGTTAAGTATTGTTTCCCCTTTCGTATCAGTTTCCAAACGTTAAGCGAATAACAATTCTTGGGAAATTTTTTCTCCTATTAGAAATCTCACATAAGCTACATTAATGCTTCGTTCCCTGGCAAAGTTGACTCGTCAAGTTGAATAGAGAATTCAAAAGTTTTTAAGTAGTCGCATAAATAATTTTCTACGCACTGAACCATTTCGTCAATCCTTCTTCGTACTGAATGATTACTCAGTGGAATTCTTCTTACAATATCGAAAGCTGGTTTATGCAGCACGGTGCGTATTACTTCACTTACAGCTGGTAGAATAAGTTCTTCACCAATGGTGTAGTAAAGAAATATTATAAGAAGCACGCAGTCCATCGTCATTTCGCTCAAATGTTGTCGCTAATAGTTGTCGGAATAACGGTGTTTTTAAATATTGTTCTTTGACTGTTTTAAAAAAAGTTAAATCTTTATCTTTTTTGTCCCTATGGACTTTTGTCAAGTAGTCCTTAAGCTTAGAAGGTTTCATTGATTCGTTCGACAAAGCTTAATTTCATAGAAGGCACATAGGTAACGTAATATTTTCTGGTAATCGAATAAAGCCATATTTTAAATATTCAACACTATATTGTCTGCATTTTTTCCTCGACTCACTCATACTGCTTTCTGTAAAAAAACAACACAAATTAAAGAAAATAAAACAAATTATCTCTTTGCAAGAAATCATTATTATCAAATAAATACCAAAATATAACATTGATAAATGAAACTGCTTATAAATTAATTTTAACAAAACTATAACTAAGCGTAAATAAATTTAATATATTATGTCAAGAAGAAATCTTATATATTTAAATATTCGTACGTAACGTACAATATCTTCGTAATAATATAAAAAATGATACTACTTTTAGTTAAAAACTAGGAACATTTGTTGAATGCATTACACATCACGCACGGAACAGAACTAAATTGTTGATTGGCACGACTCTTTTGCAGTGTTATATTTTAGACAAGTTATAACATTTAGCGGTGAGAATCCGTTCCTGTTTAAGCCTGCATAAGAAAGACGGCCGCGGTCGGCCTGGTTCTAAGGTGGCGTGGTGGGATGGTTGTAATTACTTGTTTTTTATGTACTTTATTCATATTTTACTCTGGACGTAAAAATCGCTACCAAAATATTTATTGCTATTTATTTTAGCTTTCATGATAATGAAAATTTTATATAAAACCTTTCGCGGTCCTCCTGACACTGTCCACGTACTCCCAAATTATTTTTTATTTACCACAGACCCGCTCAGCGGTCACACGGACCCCTTGAGTTCCGTAGGACCCACTTCGAAAATCACTGCTTTAAACGATTATCTTTCATACTTCACACGTGTTTTTTTCCCTTTACCGTAATTGTGCACAGTTTTGAGAAGGACAGTTCCTATTATATTTATTACTTTGTACCATCATTTAATTTGAATTACTTCACTTTCAATCCATTGTTCTTTCTTTTGCTCAGTTTGCTGTGAACGACGTGTGTTTTATACTTATTTATTATTATTTAATCGATATTAATTATTTTACGATATGTCACGTATTGTTACATAATATAAGTATGTTCAGTAACATTCGATTACTTTAATAATTGTAAAAGAGTGATAAAAAAATCAATAACTCTGAGATTAATAACGCCTTGCTAATTAACGTATTGGCAGCCCACCGCTGCAATATTTTTTTTTTCAATTTAACTTCATGAAGTAGGACACATATTTTTGACATTATTACAAACGATGCAGCCATGAAATGGCGTATTTAAAAAAGTATTTGTCATTTAACGATCCGATCGATACAATGATATTTTTAGAGACGTATTTTAATTGGCTGACGGGACTGACTACCACGTTAATTGATGTGAGATACAAGACAAGTAGCGGCTGCGAATTATCATATGCAACTGCAAATGCCAATTAACAATCTCATTTAACCTTAGTTGATCAATCACTCAGAATCTCGCATTGGCGATGAAATAAAACCGTTCACGGAAGAGTCCTTGGAAATAAATTCATCAAACGTACAGCTCGTCTTAGAAAAATACATCACGAAATTTATTGAAGTTATACAATAAATGTTAAAAAAATGTATACTAACGAAAATGCCGTCACTACTCGTTCTATCCTAACCCCATTTTACTATGCTTGCCTTTTATGAAAAATATAAGTTCAGCGATTGACCAACAACTAGTTTTCGTTTAAAACATTTTGTTTTAATGTCTAATTATGAGTCTATATTCTCAACATCGTGTGTGGTTTTAAAAAAATATATTATATTAGCGTGTAGCTATTTTTCCTTAATATTCTATATAATTGAGTTCTGCCAAGTAAATGCCCACTCAATCAGTAAAAAAAACAGTAACGGAACTAGGCTGCTACAACAGGTGCACATTCACACGGTCTGGAAGAAGAGAGGGAAATGAGAGTGACACAAAAAAAGGGTATTAAAAATTAATTGATTTAAATACTCCTCCACCGTGCTCTGCTGTATAGTTCAGATCCACACGTGCAAGCACTTCTAGTAACGCTGCTGAATAATTTGGACGCCCTCTTCACCAAAAAAATATTGTTGCCGAATAAATGTCTGCATTGTTTACCTGCCTACCATTCATTTGCTCTTCAACATTCTATTTTTGTGAATTCACCTGCAATACTATTATTTTGCTTTCGGAAAATCTCAACTGATGAGCTTTCTTTACTTTATGGAAATCTGTAGTACACAATATAACAGAACAATAAAGAAATATTATTAAATAAAATATCTGAATATTTTATCCTGCCATCTAGTATTCTTGATATCAAGCTTCTAGGCTCAAACCTATTTGTTCTCATCTAACTAGTTGTTCCATATAAAAAGTTCAGATGTCACTAGTACATTATGGTAAAATTCTTTGATACCAAATCAAATCCACAGTGCTTCTATGGGTTCGCACCACCTCTGCCGAGCTGGTTGCTAAAATAATTTTGGTTCGGAGAGCTGGTTCTTAAAATACGGATTTTTTTAATTATTGAATTTTTACACAATCACAATACTTGATCCGGTATGGATAAAGTAAAAACTTGCCGCCGTATATTAGGATTATAAGTGAAATTATTAAGTTCAAAATAAATGTAAATGATTTCAGAGATTGCATCGATAATATAGAGATAATCGCGATGAACTTTCTGAAACGGTCAGAAAACCTAAAAATATTATTAATACAATTGCAATAAGCTCTGCAGAGGCGGAAAGAGGATTTTCGCTGAATACTATTTGTTCAGAAAAAAGTGTAAATTTAAGTATTCGACATGTATCAGCATTAATGACCATTAATTTGATAGGTTTTCCACGGACTTCATGGGATTCCATACCATTCGTTAAAACATGGCTCAGAAGTCACAGTCACGCAGCAAATGATAGATGAATAAATGTTTAAGTGTCGAATGAAAATCAAAACACTATTTGGATTGAATTTATGTAACGTGAACAAATAATTTTATAATGTATGATATTTTTTTTTTTAATAAGAAAATTTTCCTTTTTAATTTGAAAAAAAAATGTATAAAAATTGGGGGTTGATGTTTACCAAGGTGGGTGGCGGTTGATAGAATTTAAGCAACACATCACTGATCCGATAAGTTATTTTTTTCTTTCCTGTTCACTAAAAAAATACATATCGCTTCAGTTCCATAAATAATATTTGTCGTATTTGTATCTTCTATATAAACGTTATACACTGTTAACTGTCTGTCAATTCGTGTACATTCGTGCGCCGAATGCCTGAAGATGCCGAAAGGCGAAACCCGAGTTGCTAGTGACAAAATACATGGAAGTGTACAAAATCTCAATAATTCAAATTTGATATTGAAATTCCATCAAGCACCCACAGTCGATGTCTTAATTTAATTTAATAGTAAAGTTACATAATTTTACTACTTATTACTTGTTATTTTGGGTCGCATGCGACCCACTGGCTGCGGTTTGCACATCATTGCCATAGACTAACGAAAAGATTGTCCGCATGGCAATATTCATTCTGACTGCCAGTCTCCCCACCACTCAGTGTGATTGTCGCTCGGATTTCAAAATATCTAGAAATCCATCAATGACGGCTGTCTTCCTTCAATCACTACCATACACTATCAATCTGAATGTCATTCTTCAAACAAGATTGTCATTCTGATTGATCATGTAAAGTGTGCTTCTTTTGATTTCAATATATATAAACACGAATGAATATTATCAATAGATAAATTAAATAAATGCTTTTATTATAATATAACTTAAAACAATTGAGTACAAAAGAAACTTATAAATCCAATTTAGGTATATTTTTACCAATGCATCTTAATGAAGTAGAATAGTAACCAATAATGTTGAATAGTAAAACCGTTACCAACATAACGTAGGTATTTATTATTACATTTGAAACTTTGATTCAACCCTTCTGTAACACACTTCATTGACAGTCAAACATGACAAACTAATAAAGTTAGAATAAGCTATGGACATCTCTAATTAGATTGTACAATAAAATTGTTAACCCATGTAACAATGTTCAAAGAAAATCTCAATTCAATTCAAATTTGCGATACTTTGAAATAATTTTTTTGATTTTATGAAATTGCAACAAGGCGACACTAAATACTTGGATGAATACAGAACTATAGGTCATCGTTATCCAAAGCTAATTGGTACCGAAAAAAATATCTTTTAAAAAGAATCCGCTTAAAATGGGTGTATGTTACCCAAAATGACAGTTGATGACTGCATTATTGTGCATGTTTTTATATATTTTTTGATTGTATTGCTTCATAACTTTAAGGACTTAGATAACCAATACTAGACTTGCAAAAGGACCTCCTGTATCTTAAACCAATAGCCCAATAACATTCCACTACCATCATTAGCATTGGTAAAACGAATAAGAACCAGATATTCAATATTTTTCTATAATACAAGTGTGATTACTTATTAACAATATACTTAGTTTCTAAATTAGTCTGGAATCTTAATCTTCACCCGCTGGAATAGCATCTTCCAATCTTCGTACATATTTTACTCTCAGCTCGGTGACCGGATCACCTTTCAATTGATCCTAAAAATATACAAGCATATAAATAAAAATTCTTAGCAAGTGCCTTTGGTATATGAATATTTTTAATCACACATTTTCTTTTTTCAGCAGTCCTACATAACGGGTCCACCAAGGGTTAGTGTCTTTTGTTGTGAGTGACATTTAAAAATTGGACGGATTATTGAACTTCAGTAACATTACCAACACCAAAAAAATCGACAAGATGCACAAACGTGTCGAAACCACATACCTGAACAAACCACGCTTGGACTTCGAGCTGCACCATTTCCAGAGCCCCCCTCAACGCTCCACATAGAAGATTACAATACTTGAGACCCCGGATGTCAGCAGGCAGCTCAACCCACTCGGAAATAGGACACTGCTCCCATGTTAACGAGAATTCATCTCCGGCATTGCTCCATGAAGACACGGATGGTTGCATTCCGAGATAGAGCCTATAAATAATGTTCAAGTGAAATAAGTATTGGCTGTTATTGTTAATAACAGATTAATTCGCTGGGTCTGTAGGTGAGTGGTCAGTTTTATAAATAGATTTTTGTTCAAATGCATGGATCTCTGTGACGTCCCAAACTTCCTCTCACACACCCAAACCTACAAACAGAGCGCAACGAGAGCAATTATCTAACCACTAATCTTTTCCAAACTCTATTTTTCTATCCCTACTCTCTTCTAACTCTCTTCTAAAAACAATAATGAAGTTCATGAATCTCTAATCAATATTTCAATCAGCCTAACAGAATTTTTTTTGGCTTCTATACGGGCTAAGCAAACCTAACCTAACACCATTGGTTTTTAATATGTGTAAAGTAATATTTTAATCATCCGGAGTATCGAGCCTCGCCAACATAGAAGCACGAAAGATAATTTAGATATGTTTAGAAAGGATTAAGTTAATGTTCATTCATTTTCAGCCGGGGCCTCCCCCAGCTCCCTCCAATCTTCTCTGTTGCTAGCTTTGCGCTGCCATGTAATTCCACCGAACCTGACAAGTTCGTCAATCCAGCGGGTTTTGGTACGCCACTCAGGCCGCTTAGTGCCCCTCGGGTACCACTGAATGACTGCATCTGTCCAGCGGTTGTCCGTTCACCATGCGATATGTATGATGCACAAATATGTAAGATGACTGTATTCATCATTTATTAGTAGAAATTGACCTACCTGAACCCTTGTTGAATTTTATCTGCAGTCTCTCTAAGCTCCATACACCTTCCAGAATTAGTTCTGGCAAGGAAATCCTCAATCAGCCTGACTCCCATATTATAACCAATCCTTTCCAGCTGTTTATTCACATCGTCAATATTTTCGATGTCTTTGATCATTTGCGCTACTAACGCTCCATAAGTGAGAGTGAGAAGTTCAGAATTCTATATCAAAATTGAATACAGTACTCATAATTGCTTTACAAATGATTGTGTCAGATAACTTGCGATTTCGGGTGATCGAATAATACATACCACTTTCTTTGCATCTAGTCGAGTACTTTTACGAGACATTTTGAGGATATTTTAGTATATTGTCTAGTTTGTCCAAATCTTTCTTTAGCATAGAAGAACGTCAGTATCAATTTGACAGTACCATAGACAATTAGAGACAGGACAAAAAAATAGTCATTAGGGTTGCCATGACAACATTAACTTGTCCGGATCAAAAGTACCTAGCCAAATCTTTTTTTATACAAAACTAGTGAGTACCCGGCATGCGTTGCAATGCCACTCAAAGAAAGAAAGGCTTTGTGTTTTAATTCTGTTTATTGAACTGCTTTTGGATTAGAGGTCTGCACAGGCCGAAATTTCATAGACTGATACCCGATTCGAGCCCATCATCTTCAGGTCTGGCCCGACCCGAACCCGAGTTTCAATATCACACTTGTTATAACACAATATTTTTGTTTTTCGTCTGGTGCGTACACGAATAAATCAGAAGGTTTTTCCTAGATGTCGCTGTCAGTACGTATTTGATTATTTTTTTCAATTTTAGATTTTCATTTTTTTTTCTTCAGAACCCTTCACGGGTGTGTGCACAACAACTCACCGAAGTATCATCGAAATCGTATGAATGGTAAAGGAACGCGTAAAGGACAAACAGACATTTATTTTATATAATATTTCCCGGCATGATCACAATAAGTCCTTCCTGAAAGTTTCGTCGCGATTGGTTGAGTAGTTTAGGAGCCTATAAGATCCGGACAAACCAACAAACAGACATTCATTTTTATATATATAGATGAGATATATAGAAAAACCTTCTGTAAATTAATACAAGTACAATGAGAAGTTTTATTCACGTATTCTTCAACTTTATAAATAAAGCAACTATCGTTTACACCTCAAATGAATTATTTTAACTACTTTTTGTATTATAAATGGTTTTATTTTGAATTTGAGGATTTCTGATATGAAAATAAACGTATTTTAAAGGTTTATAATATTCACATAAATATTAAGTCGAAAAAAATAGTATTTGAAAGTAGGTAGGTATTGAAATATTTTTTTCCCCCAAAATATCACAGGTTGTAGGGAGTCTCAAATTCAAAAAATGTAAGCAAAATTTTAACGTTCGAATTCTGACAATTGATCTCCCACCAATCTGTAAACAAAAACAAAAGGTGTGAAAGTAAAAGTTTACCCTTAATCATTTTTATTACCTATCAAATAAATTCATAATGCCGTTAATACAAGTTGCCTTGTTATAACTAATTCTTCACGTGAAATAAGAAAATGAATCCCGATAGTAAACTTGGTTTGCAGAGCAAAACGAAACTTCTTTTTAGAAACGACGGCGTCACCTCGCAAATTGCGGATTATTATAATCGATTCGGGCAGAATAGAGATCTAGAACAGTATTTAACGTTTTCAAATCCTGACGCACCCCGACAATGTCCGAGTATACATTCTGACACGACGTCGAACTTTTCGACGGCCCGATGTCTCTTGACAGACAGCGAAAATCATTCCGCTTGTCCTAGAAAAGAAATTCCCACCCATAATTTCACGGACGGTGACTCTGCTGATAACCGTACGGCGAAATATCTGATGAACCCACCTAAACGTTCTAATGATTATCGTGAAAAGGTAAGTCTGTTTACAGGTTGGCTACCTAATGAATTTTGATAATTTGTCTCTGGGACCAATAAGCCTTTGATGCTTTAATGAAATTGTAGTCATCTTTAAAATTTGATGCAATTGCATGATATATTACATCAATATACAATGTCAACTCTTTCAGCCATCCGCCAGTACTACCTCAGAAAATGAAATAAAAAAAGGAATTTCCATAAAATTTGATTCAAAAACAAAATTCGCAATCGGAGATTCGGATGCAAAGAGCGATGAGTCGTCACATGAAGTTATCAGCGCGCGAGAAGGTAAAGGAATATTTCTTTTCAAACTAGTTTCTCTCCTAAAGTGGAAACTAGCATTTTATGTTGTAGAATTTCAACAGTAGGAATTTCAACCTTCCTTTTGAGAGAGGGTAGACAGCCGTCTATGAACCATTGCTTGATGAAGGGCTCTCAAAACTTCCTGCTCATCTTATTCCATTTACAAACATAATGAAATTTTTATGCTTGGCCAATAATCATCTTGTCTTTCTAGCACAATAATACAGAGTAATTCTTTTTATTTGTCTCAGATATCAATCAAAACCTTGACAGTTCCTTGAACAAGGCAGGTTCGCCAACTAGTAGTATGACTTCCAGAAAGCTAGAATGGGACTCATTGGCGGATGTCGGATATGCAAACGTCGGACAGAACAAGAATCCGCATGAAAATTTGAGCACCCTAGAAAGAATGGCGCTCGATGGTCATCTTAAGAGTGGAAACAACACCAAAAGAAGCGAAGACAAGAAACGATCAACATCCAATGAGACCAGTTCTCAGCTGCCTAATTTTTCTCAAGTGGGTTCGCCTGATGCTCAATCAACTCCTATTCAAGCCTCCCAGAACAAATCGCCTGTTGTGGCAGTTAAACGCAAGAGTATCTTACGCAGCTCGCCTCATAAGGACTCTTCCGGCGACAGTAAATCTGGTGGAAGAGTCTCATTAAAAGAGAGACACCATAGAAGTCACGCGTCCAATTTGAACTCTGGTAATTTAAAAATAGATATGACCAAGCACTTCTCGATAAACGTAGATATAACTAATGAAGATCAAAACAGGAGAAAAGCTTTAAGTGATGGCAGTATTAGATATGAACAACTTGAGCATATACCATCTAAAGAAGACAACAGTAATTTACAGGACAATGTATTTTGTATACTGGAAACAAAACATTCAAGTAACCAAACCACCGACGACAGTTCTAAATCTGCTGTTTTGTCGGACATGCCCACTAGCGATAAAGAAATTCAAACATCTTTGCGGCAAAACGTGTCAACTGCAGCGCAGACATCATCTCGGCTTATAAACAGTGAGCGAGTGGCTGAAGGAGATTCACGTGGCGACGGATATCGTTCAGTCTCCAATATTTTAGCCAAGGGTCCCATAATCCTCAACGTCGTCAGGTCGGGTACACGACCGGTGTACCGAACCAAAAAGAAGCGGACGCAACACTCGGTCAAGTCTTTGAATGTGACCCCTCAGAAATTAGTGCAAGAATCAACAGACAGCGATCATAATGAAGAGATTGATATAAATCTTGACATGCTGAGTCCTCTGGCTGCAGAGCGAGACAACTCTCCTTTGAAATGTGGTGAAAGTCTTTTATCTAGAGCGGGAAGTTTTGAATATATGCCAGGGCATATGTTTCAGAATAATAACGCCTCTCCTCTTGAAGATATACCTGACGCCGAGAAGAGTATCCCTGAATCCAGTCTGGGAGTAGTGAGCCCGGAGTCGAATCAACCTTCAATGAGCTCCAGCAGTAGACTCGACTCGAAAGACGATGAGTTAATCAATATCGAGCCATCATCGTGTTTTGAACGTGATTTGAAAGCAAACGTACATTTAGTCAGCAAGTTGGTTGCCCGACAGCACAATGATCCGAAGCTCAAGAAGAGGCTCATAAAGCAGGTCGTCAAGATGTTGGTGAAAGCCGACTACCCTGGGGATGAAAGTGGTGAGAGTTCTAGCAATTACGAAGATGTTTCAATCTCTCCGAAAGAGTCATCGAATGACAAGAACAAGATTAAGGAAACTCCCATTATTGAAGAGACCATAGCGAAGATTAACCTTCCCCAATTTGACGAAACCGACATACTGCTAAAGAGAACAGCCTTTCATAAACAAATATTCATTAAAAGTAGATCTTCCGAAGGAATTTTTACCCAAACCAAACATGGGAAAGATATTTCTCCTCAAGAAATTCATAGCGCACCTGTGTCTCTAGTCATCAGCAGTAGAATGAATGACAAATTTTTTCAGCAAAATTTAGAAACTAAGGTGATGTGCGATAAAAGTGTTCAACCGAGCATATCTGCAAATACAACAGCCAAAAATTCTACAAATAAATGTCCGGTGGAAAGTTATGAGAGCAACAGCACTGTGTGTTCGTCCACACTAGGTCATTCGAGTCAAATTTCATCCATGCAACTGTCTGAACGGACAAAATCAAAGTCTGAATATATATATGAACAGTACTTGATTGCTAAGAGTCAGGAGGACACTGAAAAGAGACAAACTGCTCTTAAAAAATGGACGCTCGTCAAAAAAATGCAAGATCTCAAACATAAAAAGCAATCAATGACCAAGAATGATCGAATTAGCACAAAAGACTCTACGTCTTCTAATGACAGCATTAAAGAGACGCGTAGGCAATTAACTATGATTAACAATGAAATACTTCAGTTGAATCTTTTAAAAACAATGCTCGAAAATAAAAATAAGCCAAATAGTAGTTTTGAGGATGAACTGTTATCCAGAGACAAACAGGCAACTAAACATATACCAAATCGAGAAGTAGAGGTTTATGCTCTTCCTGAATCCATCAGGATGCCCAAACTTAACCTAAAAAGTGACAGAAATAATGTTCATATTCCAATGCTGGATCTGAGAAAGAGTTCTGATGAATCATCAATTAATACATTGAGTATTGCCGAAGAGCTCAGTTTGCAATCAGCTTCTAATGTTAAAAATGACACACCATCGTCTCCAGAAGATGCAGACATTTTAGAATCACATCGCAACAATAAACATAAAACTGAAATACCTGAAAAACCTGTCGGCAACAATATAAAAAATGTAACAGAAGGCATACAGTCCCCGCAAAGTTTGCAGAAGGAACCTAGATTGTTCGCCCACAAGAAATCTGAAGATTTAAAAAAAGTAAAAATCTTGTATAAAACTGACGGCACTGAAATGGGGCCTCAGTGTAAATGCAAGCATTCCAGATCCCACAACTTCCAAAGCACCACTACGATACTTAAAAAGTCTTCGAAAGCTCAGTTCGATTTACCTGAAGGACAGTTTGGTATTTTGTGTTCGTGCTGTCGAAGCAATCTATTGAGCTCCGATTCCTCAGCGGAGAGCAACAAACGATCAGCTGAAAGCCTGAGTATCTCGACAACTGCGGAATTGCTCAAGCTCGAAAAGATATTTGCCAAATATCAAAAGTGTAAAGTGATGAAATCGTTCATGAAAGAATATGAGAATCTCGTTTTGAAATACCAAAAAATGAAAGAGAAAAAAATCATATCTGATATTTGGAGTGGTAGCAATGAAGAAGAGATCAAACACAAGTTTTCAACTGATGAAAACACGAGTAATGTTGGTAATATACATTTGATTAACCTTAATGAGAAGATTAAAAAATTTAATGAAGGCATTGCCACTGATGAACATAAAATTAAATTGTTACCTAACAGTAATGATGATGATAGAACAAAAAGTGCTCCTTTACTTAAAAGTGCTTCAACATTTCAGAAAGAAATTGAACCTGCAATTGAAAAGAACATTGAAAGCACCGGAATTTCACAAAGAGCCGGTAGTTCTGCAATGCAGACCAAAAATATTGTGGAATCGCCTAAGGAAAGTCCAAATCATTTAACTGTGGAAAAGAATCAAGAAAACCCAAAAACAGTGTGTGTAGATGCTACTACGTCTCCACAAGTATTATACAGCGAAAAAACAGATGGGAAATTAGAATTCAGTCCAAATAGTCTTGATCTTTCGGATAAATTTGTTTTTAAAGTTAAAAAGGTTGTCACCCAAGAATATGAAGATCTTGCTAAAAAAATTGACCGTATCCAGGACACAATCGAATCAAAGGGTAAAAATTATTTGAACAATAGTTCTAATTCTAAAAAAATCTCTGAAGATATGAATGTAAATGACACTATAGAAGAGTCTGCAGCATCCAAACAACCAATAAAAACATCAAGAAAGTCAAAGTCGGAGATAAATTCGGGTGAAAAAGTTATCGGGAATGATTTTAAAAACACTGAAAACAATCAAAATATATGCAAAGCAAAGAATGAACGTATTTCTCATTCTGAAGCTACTAGGAGTCAAGGTACGACAAGAAATACAAACAAAGACAATGAAATATTTTGTCTTTGTCCAAAATCTGAAATGTTGGCGTTGGACTTGCACAGTTGCAGGTGTCAAAGAAGAATTGAAAGACAAAAATACATATCTAAACTTATCAAAGAAGCAAAAAAGAAAGACAGTCTGCCGATACCGAAACCAGTAGCTTATAATTTAATATTAGAGCCTAGCGAGAGCATTTTGGAAGAAACTATTCAAAAAATGAAAAGACAATCTTTGGAAGATGTTATCGTTAAGATACCGAAACATCTCGGTGCGCGAATGAAAGACGTGAGAGATTTCAAACAGTCTCTTCGCAATTTTAAAACTATCAGTAAGTCTTCCGGCTTGGAATACAATGAAGAAGAGAAGGGTTCAACTGACGAACAAATCAAGGAGCTTAGCAGTCTCAATGAAGAATTTTCTGATAAATCATCCGTCGCCGATTACTCCAGCGAAAATGACTCGGCTAGCGGCGGAATAAGTTCAGAGAAAGACAACAATCGGCCTAAAACGGAGAGCGCCAAAAAGAAATCCATGTCGGTTGAAGAATATCTCCGAATTAACAGACCAAGATTTATCAATGAAGCCGACAAAAGAAGGGAATGTTTGAGACAATTGCATATCTTAAGGTATAAATATTTATATGAAAATTTAAAACATCAAAAGTTTAAAAATTATATCAACTAAATTTTATTGTTTTTTCTACTGATCAGTGTTTAATATATTAACGGACCTTTTTCAATAAGCCTGAGAGATAAAATTGGATTATTCAATATAAAATTGAAGTTGATTACTTTGCTATTCCACTAGCTGTATTACTAAATGTGACACATGTTTCGCCTCTTAAAGAAGCGTCTTCAGACTGACTATATCGCAAGGTTATTTATTTTTATGGTAAACAATGATTGTATTTCTCAACTTAAAAATGAAGGGTGGGGTGGAACTATTTCTAAAAACACATTTTTCATATGTTTAACAATAATGTAGAAATACTTCAAGTAAATAATAAAGTAATTAAAATGACTAGGTTAGAGCAGGGGTCCCAACCTCTTGTGCTCCATTCCCACATTCACCAATATTCAGAATATAATTCCCCCCTTCCCAAGATAATCTAATTCTTACTCGCAGCATGCTTTCAAAAAATGCATGTGTGCAATATTTAAATTAATAAAACCATTTACAAATTTGGATTATTGAGATTTTGTACACTTCCATGTATTTTGTCGTGTGCTCGAATGCCTGAAGATGCCGAAAGGCGAAACCCGGGTCGTTAGTGACAAAATACATGGAAGTGTACAAAATCTCAATAATCCAAATTTGATATTGAAATTCCATCAAGCACCCTCAGTCAATGTCTTAAATTAAAAAAAAAAAAAAAACCATTTACCCTTTTAGTGCCAGGCAAATTTTACTAGGTGGACACTTGTAGGCCAGCTATTTTTGGAATAAAATAAATTGCTTAAAAATATGAAATAGGCATAAAATGATACATTTGTGAACATTTACCACTTGAACACGTTTCTTGAGATTTCCGAAATATTTTCACACTAAAATGATAAATACTAGTTCAAAAATAAAAATTAATCTTTCTGGGAGTATGGACGCACTTGTACATCGCCGCGATTTTTCCGCGAAGGGGTATGGATGTACATGTACGTCATTATGGTAATATGTGTTTGTGTGTGTGATTTAAGCTTGAAAAAGTATTACAATGTCATCTGTGGACTTCTGGGTATATTATTTCATCATTTGAAAATAGGTTTGACCCTTAGAAACTACCGAATTCTACTTTTTTCCGAAACAACAAATCATCGATATTGCATCATTCATCAAATTTTTATGTCAAAAAACCTCGCTCTTCATAGCACGGCCATGATTAATTAGTTACTCCTGGAAAGGTTAACAGGGTTGTTAATCAATTATTAGTAAATAACATTTTAAATAGGACAGGTGGCACACCACTATTAAATTTATTTCCCTTGTGACTTTCACCTTCAAACAGTAGTAATTAATTTTGTAATTAGTAGTGTTATGGAAATTAGTACTATTGCCCCCTCCACTCGTCCAGTAGAAGGAAATAACCCCTTGAATAACTCTAATCTTATATTAAAAATAAGTTTACACAAAATTACCGCTGAATCTATCGCAAATATTAAAATTGGATAATTTAATTATATTATATTATTGTTCTTCATGCTTATTTATAAATTAAAATCTTTGAATATAAATTTAAAAAAAAACTAGTTTGCTAATTTTAATAGAAAATTGGTGCTATTAAAATTTTCGTGCTTAGCTTTGTATAAACTATAGATAAATTTCATCATGTATGCAGCAGTCCATATTTGACATCGTACCCTAATGAGTTGCGACAAATGGGATAGAAAATGAGGTTATGAAAAAACGTAACATCAAATAAGTAAATTTCATAAAATTATTAATTTGTTGAATTCAAAAGTGCAGCAAATATCGCCTCTAGATAAGTGGCTCAACCATTTCAAAGTGATGAAACACAAGAAAAATATGTAATGTTCTGGTATGAGAAATTTCCTTTGATAATTTCATATAACACTAATTTTTCAGAAGTTTTCGGAAAACTGGTTAAGAAACACTGATTTTGATTACGGGTCTACAGGTACAACCACTTATCCTTTTTTATTAAACCATGAGTTGAAATCTTATATAATATAATAAAAAACTTTATAGTGCAGGGAGTAGGAGTAGAACTGCAGTAGACTTATCAAATATTTGAGGGTACTTTTCTTAACCGAAATCTAGAAAACGTCCAATATTAGGTGAATTTAAATATTAATGTATCTTTCCTGAAGTCAAACAATTTGTCTCAAATTTCAAAGGGTAAGCCTTTTGCAAGTTATTTTCACAATTACTTGCAAAAGTAACCAAATGGCTTTAACACATCGGCTGCTGACGGAGTCATCTTGTATGTAAATATGACGTGCATGTGTGTGGCCCACAGTCAAGGTGTTAAATTTTTTGTTATATAGAAAATCTTGATTATTTTCTCATTATGAACGCCTTCCACTGCAGCACACCTAGCATCGTCTTGTGACGCACCGGTTGCGGAGCACTGCTGTATTTGATCAATTGGGTTTTGGGTATTATGCATTAAGGTGGCATGCTTGTAACTAAATATATTACAGTCTGGTGGTATGGTCAAAGACGTGATCTCACTCAAAAGTAAGCTATATACCTCTATTGGAAAGAAGTCACACAATATTAGAAACATTGTTGACAAACAAACAAAAAAAGGCCCTAATGTTGTCACAAGTAAAAATTTCCAGCTCATGTGTTCCTTTATAAGCTGTTTTGAAACAAATGATAAATTTTAATTAGCATTCTATGAATTTAAAAATAACAATGGAACATTCATTAAATGTCATGTTTTTATCACTTCAATTAGTGATTTATTTAATAGATTGGGGTATTAACAGCAGGTGTGTGCATTTTATTTTAAAGAGAGCAGAGAGATGTGCAACGAAGAAGAGTTCTGTCCTTGGGTATTTCAAATCTTCCAAACATCAAGGATATATCGACGTCAGATCTTCATCAGTTGGCTGACCAATATGGAATAACTTTTGCTAACACTGGTAAATACTACTCATCGAACCCACGAGGAGAGTAAAATGAAGGCTTGAAAATTTCTCGAATAAAAATGGGATTCTTGAAAATTAATAAAAGTCTACTTAGAAATCAATTATTAGTAAATGACATTCAATTAATCTCTCCTGTAAAATGACCAAAAGTGACATACTGCTTTAGTCTTTGTGGGTGGGTAACATTATCATCTGTCTTCAATGTTTAATAATTTTGGTTTTCTTGAAATTATTATCAAAATTGAACATTATATAATTTATTGGTAACACCTAAAATAAATAATTTAACAGCAACAAAACGCTGTTATGTAGTTAGTCATTCATTTTTCACGATTCCAACTGAAAATAAGTTTCAACTAAAAATATATCATTTAAATTTGAAAAAATGAAGCTTCAATGATAGTTAAAACAGAAACGTGTTCTTAAAAAAACCCGGGTAATAACCCCGAGAAACGAGTAGTGTTCATTTTTGAATTTATTTTGAAAATAATTGCATCCTTATGCTCACTTGAAAATTGAGTGTATTTATGCGGAAAGTAGACAACCCACACAAATCACTAACAGAGCTATAAGCACATTTATATTTTGTTTACCAAGTATTTGTGTAAATAATTAATTGCAGAAATAGCTCAAGTCATTGGCTGTTTCTTGTAAAATGCGCACTTACAACATTAGTAATTTAAAAGTAGTCTATTCACTTTTTGCAAATCAAATTTTTCATATTTGGTAATCTGTGATTTACGTTGACATATTTCTATAAAAGCAGCCTCGCTGATTTTTGCAGAACCAACATGTTATCCATTTTAAGTAAGACATTTATTATTTCTTTACTGTTTTAGGAAAAAGCAGAATATTCAATTCCCATGATATGGTGAGGAATACAGCTCGCCAATACAAAAAACTTCCCGAAGTTCAAAGTAAAAAACAGGATTTGAAGAAAAAACAATCAAAAACAGCCAATTTGCTCATGGCAGATCTTTTTGCAAAGGTATGCAATATATAATATGCTTTTATGTTCCTGATATCCATCTTAAACTCAGAGTCTGGCAAATTTCTCACAGCGCCACTCTGAGAGGAAGACCTGGTGATATTACCTACATAAAAATATATTACAATGAAATCTCGATCTATTGTTATCCTGTTGTTGTTGGCGGTCCCGTTGCCAAGTGAAAAACGGTCTTGTGTTTTCATTCTACCCGGTTGAGTGATCAAGGTTCCCATCCCCGAAATGGAATTTAGAAATTGAGATTAAGTTATACAATTTGGTATATCATAGTACGTTATCATCAAAATAAAATTGTTGAGAATATTACTAAGATGCGGAATCAAGTAACATTTTTATTTTGGCAATGTTAAATCTCACTTTTAAGGTGTCAACTGTCAATTCTTGGTGGAAACGAATTGTATCACTTCCACATTTTTTATAACGATCAGGACTGGTTTTGCTCAACAAAAAAATTAATAGTTAAATCTATTACTCATTGTTGGGTTTTCATCTGCCAAATATGAAATGACTTCTCTACTATCTTTTTTAAGTGTTAGAAAATTTTACATCTTAACTAATACTCACACAAGACGCTGTTAATTATTTATAGAGTTTGTTTAATAACGTATACATTTTATGTTTCAGAAACTTCGAGAAAGGGCCTTGAAAGGAGTTGTTAACATTTCGCATAATTCTAATGTCGTCACAATCTAGCAGTTTTGTACTTTTATAACAATAAATTATCCTTTCCACCTACGCCAATGCTTTACCAGTTATTTAACTTATTTACTCATAAAAAAAATCACCTATATTTGAAGTTGCTTTTGCCTTTATAAGATTTTGATGGTATCATTATATGTTAATCTCCAAAAATTGCATTGAATGGAAGTCGGTCGCCCAGCTTTGTTATTATATTCAAAAAAACCAAATTTCATATAAAAATACTCATGTATCCAAGACATACAGTGACGGATATCTGACTATCTTTTAGCGCTTTACTTCAATATTGATTGGTTTCATGTAATTTGACCCTCACCGTTATGGAGTCTGAAAGTTGGTACCGTAATTTTCAAACAATACCCTATCTCAACAAATCAAAACATTCAAACATATTTTTTATCCTATTATAAGCTTGACAAATGTTTATTTAACATATTTCCTTGCTTAATTTTAAAAAAGCAAAAAAATCTGAGTATTTTTCTTATAAAATAATACTGAAATAAATATTTATTTTAGTTTCAATGCCATAAAGAGGGCTAACATCATTTTGTTTGTCTATCGAAAAACTTCATAATCGTCTATGGTAAGTCCGTACCACATTTGTGTACAATCATAACAACCCCCACATAAGTATAGTGGGCTTTGGTACAATGTAAAATCGACCAGAACCCTTTTTTCGGTTCCTTTTGCTCATTTTTTTCCATGTCCGCTCCCAATGTGGAGCATATGGCCTCCTAATGGAGGTATCTCAGCAAAATTTTTTCTATGACAACTGTTTGTTACGTATGGGCTCCACACGCTATAAGCCTACCGGTGGGCGCGATGTTTTTTTACTATGAATTTACGTTATTTATTACATTTGAATATATAACATTGGTTCACATCTACCGACAGCTGGTAATATGTACATAACATATCCAGTTTCACAGATTTATTAGAATAAATTCAAATTAAACCATATAAGTAGGTTGCCAAAACCATATACATGTCGAGATCCAATACGAGAAATAAATCATTTAGCCTATCAAAGATTTCCATTGTGGAATTATTAAAACAAATTGAATCATTCGGAAAATCTTATCTTGTCAGAGTTGTCTAAACCAGTGCTCCGCAACCGGTGTGCCGAGAGACGATCCCAGGTGTGCCGCGACGCAGTGCGTCCAAAATAAGAAAAAATCCAGTATTTTTATATGTAACAGAAAAAAATTAAAGTCACTCGGTCGCCAAAATCTCTGTTCAAATTATGATGATGATTATCGGGAAGAATTCAAAATTATGTTGCTGTTTAACATAATGAAACAGATGTGTGGAGGGCTGACAAAGATTGAACTTCTGCAATTTATTCAAAAATATAATTTTATCCTCGCAACTGTGTTGTTTGTTCTGAAAGGAGCTTTTCGAAGTTGAAATTAATAAAAAAAAACTGTTTAATATCGATATTGAGCAATTTGCTAATGAATTTTTTTGCAATACTTCCAATGAAACACCAACTGGAAGATAAAATAGATTCCGATAATTCCGCTGACGGCTTCGCTCTTATAAAATATTTATTTAAATATTGAAATAACAAAAAAATCGGCAATACTTTCATTTACTCAACTTAAATAATAATTTTTAGTAGTGAAGTTAAGTTAATTTTTTTTAGTTGAACTTTTACGAATGATTTTTTTCCAATTTCCAAGTGTCGCATCACTTTGATAGGGTTAAATAGTTTAATTGGCTTTTATTAAAAAATATATGAGCCACTATTTCAAATTCATCAGATAAAAATAAATTGTATGTTTTGCTTATGAAATTTACTTTTGGCTTTTAGTGTGCTGCGAAATATTTTTGAGTACTTTCGGAGCACTGGTCTAAACAATGGTTATGTCAAAATCCAATAATAAGAAATAAATAATTTTGCATAACAGATTGAAATGATAAAAATAATGAAATTGAAGATGTATTTGAAATACCCACCGAAAACGATTTTACTTGGAATGAGGGTGATTTTACACCAAAAGTTCAAGCGTTTGATGATACAGTGTCTGGATGTAAAATGAATATGGACGAACAAAATAATGAATTGGACTTTTTCAAATATTTTGTTGATGAAAACGTTATTATTCGATTGGTTGATAAAACTCACGAAAGGTTTGTGAATCTGAGCGCATTAAGAATTGGATTCATAAAATATACGTTATTTGGCAATTATTTTGTTACTGCCAATCTTTTGCTGTATTTGGCAATTTATTCTGATAAAACGCCACGAGATCGTTTTTCGTCAATGCTACGAATGATAAATTTTACAAGCGAAGAGGAACATCAAGTTGGTGATTGCCTTTCAAAAATAAAACCAATTCTTTATGTTTCGACGAAGAGTATGAAAAGTTTTTTTAATCGTTCTAAAATTATAGAAATTGCTTTGACAACCATCATTATGTGGCTAGAAGCTTCCTGATAAAGGAATTTTAATGATATTGCTTTTGGCGAGATCCGGTTACATGAAGGAACCATAATTGACATAAATAAATTGAGTTTTTGTAATTTTAAACTATGTAAATATTTGACACATAATGAGTAGTGGATAACAATGAATTACTGTTATTGAGGATATATTAACATAAAACAAAGCTATTTTTGTTTCATTTAATAGTTTGCTTTAACCATCTTATGAGGATTTATCAGCTAATTTCAAAAAAAAGAATCTGCTCAAGGCACAAAATCGAAGTTTTCTACATAATATAAAATGGGCAAAATCATTGTTTATGGTTAAAAAAGGTCTATTTCCGCATCCAGTTTGATTCCTGGCAAACTTCACGCACGTTCACTCTTTCAGTCGACGGCCATCTTGTCTCGACTTTCTGAGTACGTTCTTCGGCGGATTTCGCCGGTTTTATCGTACGACATACATGACGTTTTCGCGTTTGTGATTTTTTTGTGAATATATCGATGTTTTGTGAGTGAAATTCAAATATCAAGAATGGCGAGATACGGTCAAAGACCAGAAAATGCACTCAAAAGGGCGAACGGTGAGATTTTTGTGTCAATATGGTCGCATCCACGTTGCACTTATATAAGGCAAACTGACTAAATCATTACATATTGTATGAGTTTACCTAAATTTAAGCGGTCCACATGATTGTTAACATTGTTTGAAATGATTTATATCGCCTTTCGAAGTCCGCTGTACGATGTACGTATTAAAAACTGAAGCCATCGGCGTTGTAGTTCAACGCAAATCACCACATATCTATCGACAACGATATACAAAGCATACTATTGGAATACTGGAAAACTTCTGAAGTATTCCATGTAACGTCTCTTATTGCTTTATTTATACTTCTTCTAATTACATAGTTAACCTTTAAATCAGGCATGATATGAAAATACGCTATTATTTTGTCTATGGTTTGTCTGACATTAACACATCAACGTTTGCAAATTTCAATGTTTTAATTAATTATGAACGCCTATTTTCATCATGTGGCACTCGCATGCGTTTAATATTTATGCATATGACTCGATTATGTTGTAAACATCAATAAAACTCGCCATTCGATATTTTTGACTACATAAATATTGTACAACCGGGACGATCATGTTTTTGAATTCAAAAATAAATTGCATTCGTCGTCCATATGGGCTTTTTTCACCCGAGAAGTTATTTAGGCATGCATAGTTTTTATTAAGATATTGTTAATTAAACACCACTTACGTACTTAAGCAATGCACCAGTATCTTTATGGATGAATGTATGAGTTTATTTTTGGATTAAAAAAAATATTAGCAACGATTATCTTAGCAAGTTAAGATATATCTACAGACATGTGCAAGATGTGTGTGTGTGATATGTATGTGAAATCATATCAATCCCCCTTATTTCAAATGTGTATAAACGATATATGTTTCTTATATTCCGGTTTTTTCTTTTCAGAGTTTATGGAGATTGGGAAACCAGCTCGAGCTTTAGATACATTGCAAGAGGTTTTCCGCAACAAAAAATGGGCTTACAACTGGTCCGAGTCGGTCCTGGAACCGATCATGTTCAGATACTTGGAATTGTGCGTGGAGCTGCGCAAATCGCACATTGCCAAGGAAGGGCTGTTCCAGTACAGGAACATGTTTCAGTCGGTGAATGTTGGGTCGCTGGAGAATGTTATCAGGTTTGTAATCTCTGATGCTAGTACTTTATTTCACAGAGCATACATAATGTGACCATTTATTTTTGTCTTCAAAACGGGACATCTACCAATTTTTACGTAATAGTATGTGTATTCAAGAAAACGCGTATTTTTTCATAGTCTTTATTTATTAATAAAAAGAACAGGAATGAACAATATAACTATAAAAAATTTATGTTTTACATTTTTCTGATGAACAAATTTTCTTAAGTATTACTGTGTTTGCTTTTAAATAAGAATGAAATTCTTGGCAGGATTTCTTAAAATTGATTTTCATTATCAACATACCTTTAACAACTGCGACTTGCAATTGCTTTTTTTCGGAAGTCCACAACTTGTTCATCTATGAAAAGACTCTTTCTACGGGTGCATTAGTTCCGGGCAGGCATAAAATGTATTCAAACAAATATAAATATGTGTGTATGACGTTATGCGCATGACTCGCCGCCCCCGCGCTATAGCCATATGCACCTATCCACACTGAATGAAGAGTAATCAAGCTAGTCGATTTTTTGCACTTTTTTTTAAAATTGTTATCGTGTGTTGCTCTTTTTTTGGAAACGGGACATTTCGACGTCCCAAAGCTATGCTATTAAAAACGGGACGGTCCCGTTCAAAACGAGACTTATTGTCACTTTAAGCATACATCAAAAATACTACACCTGTTGTAAACTCTTAAGTACTGTGTCATATCTAATGAGACTTTTGCCTTTAAATTGAAATCATGTAAGCTTGGAAAGTTGTGATGATGATTCTCACTAATGTAAACTGTAGTAATTGATTTTAATTAGCAAAAATTCAAATATTTTATGTTCAATAATATAACACTAACAATAATCTGAATATTTTCAGGGGCTACCTCCGAATGGCTGAAGAGAGAACGGAGGCCGCCCGGGAACAATCGGCCCAAGCCGTAATCGACATCGACGATCTTGACAATCTGGCTACGCCTGAGAGTATTCTCCTCTCGGCTGTATCAGGTGAAGATGCACAGGACCGCTCCGACCGCACGATCCTGACTCCGTGGGTCAAGTTCCTCTGGGAGTCTTATTGTCAGTGCCTCGAGCTGCTCAGGACCAACGCTCATGTGGAGAACCTCTATCATGACATTGCGAGGATGGCCTTCCAGTTTTGTCTGAAGTACGCCAGGAAGACTGAGTTCAGGAAGCTGTGCGATAAGCTAAGGAAGCATCTTGAAGACATCTGCAAACTATCAGTGAGTTGTATAATAATTTCAGTCCGATCATGACAAAATTCATAATAGCATTGCATTGAATTTTACATATTATAGCAGTGTCAATAGTTCATCTTTTGCTCTGCGATGTTCAACTGTACATATAAAAGAAATATATCGTTACTATAAGACACATTAGAATGAACGCGAAAATTGCACAATTATGTAAATTTACATGCAATCTATTGTTTACTACATGGCTTTTCTGTAAGAACTTCAATTTTTAAATTATGATTATTTACAACTGACCAGTTTATAATCTAACTTATGATGCCATTCTTGCTTTTTATTTAAAATCTAGATGCATACATAGGTATGGAGTCATATTTCTCTTGAATCAAATCATGGAATTAATAGATCTCTATAAATGGAGACAGATAATTCTTTACTGACAATATTAGTAATAGCATTTCATGGGGCATTTTTAAAGACCCATTTAATTTTATTCTCTCTGTTTTTATTAATATTTTCTTACTGAAAAATATGGGTTATTTTTAAATAATATGCAAAACCATCTCGCAGTTATTGTTATGTTAGTAAATACAAATCTCTCTTAAAATGTGAGTTGGTTCTGATTAATACACTATTTTCTAGCATCTATTTGTGTTATCATCTTTCAGGTCCAAACTGGAAATGTAAGCATCAGCAAACCGGAGACTCAGCAATACAATTTGGAAACCAGACTCTTTCAGCTAGACAGTGCCATCCAAATGGAATTGTGGCAGGTGGGTTGACTAAATTTTCAATAATAATTAAACAAAATCACACCAGTTATCTAAATTCATTTGTCCGTCCTAGGCATTAAAATCATTGTTTTTTTCAATGAAATAATCATTTAATATTATTCAAAATAGCTTGACTGATTAATATTGTTCTTTTTTTACAGGAAGCCTATAAAGCTATCGAGGACATTCATAATCTAATGAATATGTCCAAGAAGACTCCTGTCGCGAAGACAATGGCTAATTACTATGGCAAACTTGCTCTGGTCTTCTGGAAAGCAGGTCATTGCTTATTCCACGCTGCAGCTCTGCTGAAACTCTTCCAGTTGTCCAGGGAAATGAAGAAAAACATTACTCCTGAGGAACTTCAAAGGTGACTAAATCAAATTATATACTATAATTAAATTGTATTTGGCAAATGAGAATGGCAGATTCCTCTACTTCCAAAGGAAAGCAAAGTTTAATGATTTTTCATGATTTAATTGAGAAAAACTCTATGGAACCTCCTTAAACTGTCTGCAATTTACAGTACGAATTTTATGTTTCAATTGCATATCTTTCTGTAAATAACAAAGGCATTTAAAAATATTTGGGTTATGGCTTATTGCTGATTGTCATGCGATATACTAATAGAAATTTTCTTGGCTGTTGTAAAATTTCGTAGCGCGATAAGTAGGTAACTAAAGAACAAACCGTATTAATTAAAATACACCAAATCTTATGTTATCCACCATGAGCATGTGATTGTGTAACGCCCATTATATATACCCCTTGTTAAGGGAATTATTCATTAATTTTATTAAATATGATTGTTGTCTTTAGGATGGCATGCTTAGTGCTGGTTGCGACCCTGTCCATTCCGCTGCCGTCACTCCACCCGGAGTTTGACCGTTTCATTGAGACTGAGAAGAGCCCCGTAGAGAAGGCTCAGCGTTTAGCTGTCTTGCTTGGCCTTCAGCAACCCCCAACCAGGGCTTCTTTACTCAAAGGTAAGCATACTCTATTGATCAAATATCAATCAAATCTAAACATGTAGTTGAATTAACTAATATTAATTACTCATAATCATTACAGAGATTGTCCGTCTGAACGTTGTGAGTCTCGCTTCTCCTGAACTACAAGACCTTTACAATTGGTTGGAAGTTGAGTTTGATCCTCTTGTCCTTTGCAAAAAGGTGCGAGTTGTTGTTGATGCCCTTGAAGCAGAAGAAGGTAATAAAAAATGAATTTTTTAAGATGTAACGATATTTAACTAGCATTACAATTGATTATTATTTGAAGTATTTTATTTTCAATGATGTTTTAAGGTAACTGATTTCTATTTCAGGTTCTCAACTCTGCCAATACGTGACGGCCTTGCGGGATGTCGCTTTGATCCGCCTGGTGCGGCAAGCTGCCCAGTGTTATCAGAGCATTCGGTTCTCTCGACTTCTGGAGTTGGCTGTCTTCGCAGATCCCTTCCACCTCGAGAGGTTGCTCGTCGACTGTGTCAGACATAATGACATGCAAATCCGCATCGATCATGCGAACAAGTAAGTATCTGTTATTTTCAATTTATGTTTTCTGATCCTTCAAAACTGAATGTTCATGCAGTAAAATTATGAATGTTATAGAGGAAAACACATTCTAAAGAATCTTACACCAGATAGTTAAATGTGTAGCTAAAATATAAATAATCAACAACTGATAGTTCATAGCCTATGTTTACTTTTAGTTTTTTTTTTTATTTTAGATGCATCCACTTCGGTGTAGAGCTAAGTGAAGCTTCTAGGGAGACTGTTCCGGAAGGTCCGTTCCTCCAAGAGATGCCGTCTGAGCAAGTGCGCGGTCAATTGATGCGAGCGGCAGCCGTGTTGGGCAGAGCAGCTGCAGTTGTCGCCGGTCCGCGAAGGCGTCGTGCTGAACGTGACCGTGCACGCGCTCTCGCCGTCCACCATTATCATGAGAACAAGGTCAAAGAGCACCAAAGAGTTTTGCAGAGACACAAAATCATCGAAGACAGGAAGGAGTACATCGAGAGACTCAATACAGTCCGTGAGGAAGAAGAACAGAGGTAACAGTCACATTTATTCTTGATTCTAAATTAATGATATATCTTTTGAGATTCAAAATGAAATATGCCAGACAGGTTCTTGCAAAGATCCAGAATTTTTTTTCAGTGTGAGGCTGTAGTGTTGTGCACAACCCCAGCTTTCCCAATCAGTTACATCAGCAATGAACCTATAATGTGCTATAATCCTAGTTCTACCATATTTGGTCAAAGAAGCAATTTCTTTTGATATCTACCTCTACCCAGATTCCCATACTACATATGTTTTAAAGTTAGATAGAGTCTGGAGATACTTCTTAACACGCTGAAAGTGTGTGAAAGCTTAAGTGCTGAAAGCATGCCTACCACTATATGTACATGGTGAGTAAGCGCTCATATTGAGCTAGGCGCTTTATATCACCTGTAGCAATTGCTGCTTAACGAAATAGTTGAAGTGAGCGACAAAATTGTGCCCGCATCCAACATATTTTGCAATTTCTGTAAATATGTCTCTTTACCTGCTATAAACAATGACACCCGCGGCCCGAAATATATTTTTTTGTATTTTCTATCATTTTTCATTGCCCAGAAACTACCGTTTCAAATTAAGCTTTTATTTGACTTGATATTCTCTACTTGAAAACATCAAACCGTTGATATGGCAAATTTGCAATATTTATCGATCAAAGAAAAGTACACGATTTTGACCCTAGTGAGAGAAAAAATAACTCGTTTCAAGTAATTGTTCGAAGGTTAGGGTATTGTGAAGCTTACAGTGAAAAGATTTGTGAAAAAAAGTCGTGATACAGGGATGATAGGGAGAAAATCTGAGTAAGGGAGGAAAATTATATTGACGGATCGCGATAATCGATTTTTTATTTCTATTTATTTCTGCTTAAAAATTAAGTTCAAAACTAGAGGCATCGAATTCAACATCAGTTTCCACGCAAACCATCCAGAGAAGGATAAATAAAATTGGGTTTAGCGCAATGAAACCAGCAAAAAAGTAGTTGTTGATGACAAAAATGATGAAAAAATCGTCTAATTTGGGCCAAGGAAAGAAGAAATTGGACTGCGGAGGACTGGTGACTGGTGATATTCTCCGACAAGTTCAAATTTGATCAGTTTGGCTCAGATCGGAAATCGACAGCTCACCGCAGAGCTGGAGGACATTTTAAAAAAATACGTTATTTTGGGTTACCGTGTGACAAACATTCACCCTGTGTTAATAATTGCATATAAACCCCTTTTAGTTCATCCAGAGATCTATGAATTCTGTTCAGTACCAAGAATCGATAGAAAAAACGTGCTACCTGCTTTGGAAGGTCGTACGGAGCACACAATTGAACCGTTATTGCAAGGCGACTCAGCGCATTGTCATCGTTCTTGCGCTGCATGCTCACCCTTTGTTTTTTTGTTCTATAAATTACATCTATTTACATACACTAGTCTTTATAGACATAATAATTTATTTCATGTTTATGTGACGAATTTCAATAAATCTTTGGGAATTCCATCTCTTCGGTGACCTGCGAACAGCCGAGATCTCAACATCATAGAGAATTTATGGGCGATATTAAAATAAAGGGTTCGGAATAAGTATCCTAAAAGTATCCAGGAACTAAAAAATATAATTGAGGATACGTGGCACAACCACATCTCACTCGATTATAAAAAAAAATTACATCATTCAATACCAAATAGAATTTCGGCACTTATTAAAAGTTAAGGGGGTTATCCCAAATATTAAACATTATTATTTTATGTTGGCTATTAAGTTTAGATCTTAATTAGTGCATATAAAAAGATTAAAGAAATTTTATTGCAATGATTTATAGATTGATCAAAATTTTAGATGTAAGAAAGTTGGTCTTTTAATTTCACGATTCTTGATGTTTCTTTCTACTTAAAAAAATAATTATTGTAAATAAACTTATCTTGCTCAAATTCATGAAAACTTATTCAGGGAGTATATTTCAACTTTTCGTATTCAATACATCGTAAATTATGATGTGTTATTAAATTGTGATTAAATGAGAATTTTTTTGTTTTTATTTGGACGCGGCCACAATTTTGTCGCTCACTTTAAGTACAACATTGTTTTTGGGCTAAAAATTATTATATTATATACTGCATAAATATTAATTGTAGTTTATCAATAAAATATTTACTGATAAATTGATATACCACTTTACATTAATTTCTGCAATTATAATTCTCAAACATCAATGTATTTAAGAAAAGAAATAACAGTAAAAATTTTAATTAAACTCTTTCTCAGGCGTCAAGAAGAAATTGCCCGTCAACAAATGCAAGTCGAGCAGATGCGCCTAGAAGTGGAACGAGGCGAGAGAGAGAAGCGTCGCCAGCAGAGTGAGTTGCAGCTTATTAAGGATCGACATCTCAAAGAAAAAATGCAACAGATCAGTCTTACTGCTCACGGGCAGAAGGTTCTTAAGAAACTCGATGAAGAGGTATGGATAATATTTCAATATTTTTTGCAGAACTAGTGTCACTAGCTAAGCTTCTCCACAATGTAAATGGAATACTTTATTTACGCTGAAAGTTGACTTGAGTAAGATTGAAAATTGTCAGAGCATCTGTAAATTACACAACACATCTGAGGACAGCAATCATGAATGCAGCAAATATGATTCTACACAAACAGATGGCCTTTTTCCTGACCCTTTCACGAGGACCTGCACACTGAATGGCTTGCTTATTTATGACAGGGCATTTTTAATCTTAATTTTGTTGTGGAATGTACACCTACACTATCATGAGTGACCGATACACTCATCGGTCGCTCTACTCCAACAGGACCAGACATCTCGCTTTTCCATTTCTTCCCTTGTCTTGTATATTAATTAGAGGTTGTCTGTATTTCCGCTTTTACAATGATGAATAGTTTTTATTGCAATGTTCTTAAATTATGTTTCAGGACATCAAGAAGATTGACGCTGATACAATAGCACAAAAGGAAGTTGAAGAATTAATGAAGGAACGTCGTGAATTGATGGCCAGATTAAAATCACAAGAAAAGAGGGTAAGTTTGTTTGATCACGAATGAGTGCCTACGCTTGACTTCCCTTTCAAATTAGGCAATCAATGATTTACAACCAGTTTCCATATCCAGTTTTGATGGTTCTTTCACTCTTCCCCTGTAAAAAAATGCTGATTGATGAGTAAAGTAATGGTCTAAGCCAGTGATGCACAAATGCAGCCCAAAAGGGCATTTTTTGCAGCCCAAAATAACAAGTAATAAACAGTAAAATGATGTAACTATTAAATTAAAAATAATAAAATGTATAACTTGTCTAGTATATCATTATTTCCCAACACTTACCCTCTGGGCCCGTGAAAGATTAAAAAATGTATAAACTGACCCTTCTTTCAAGTAGGTTATGCACCACTGGTCTAAGCAAATATGGCTCGAGAAGTCATACATGAATTTATATCATATTTTGAAAGGCTGTAATATTTTAAGTCTATTATTCAAAGTTTGATGTTGAAATATTGTTTATTTATTATCATGAAAATACTTTCTAGGAATAATCTATCTAGTGATGCACATTAGAAGCGGACGGACATGGTGAAATGTTAATTAACACTTCTATTCTCGTTATGGACATTTCATCTTATTTTATATTTATTTATAGATCGACTACTTTGAACGAGCCAAGCGGATAGAGGAGATTCCTCTATTACAAAAGAGTTTGGAAGAGAAACGAGTCAATGATCAGGCATTCTGGGAACAACAGGAGGAAGAGAGGATCAAGCAGCTTCAAGGTACAATACATTTACGTACCCTCATGTCATTATAGAAATACTTAAAAAAAACAATCAATGTATGTTAACTGTATGTTAACTTAGTCATATTAAATCAGCTACACATTATTGCACATTGACATTGGCCACTTATAGAGGGTATATTATTCCCTCAATTTCCTCTTATGCTACTCTGAAAAGAAGAAAATCTTTCAAGTTTATTTAATTGCCATTAGTTGAATTTGTGTTGCCTTTGCGTAATCAATACCTACTTTCTATTTTATCTCTTGTATGCTTACTTATTTATCTCTCCAATCTGTCTCAAAAGATGACTTAAAATTATTGACTGAAATCTCATGCTGGACCTATTTCTTAGCTTTTTAGGTAATGCATATTTTTCTGCGTAGCCTCTTCCATCTTGAGCCAACTGCCTTCTTCATCAAAAATAGTTTGAATCAATTAACCTTTCAGGGGAAATCATAAATGAAATGTACAACTTTTCAGTCAGTTGTGATAAAGTAATAGTTTTTAATTTTACTACAATTATAGAAATATGAATTTATTTTTTCAAAACAATTTGGCGATCTATAGTTTGATAATAATATTGTTTTTATTCACAGAGGCCCGAGAATTGGACCTGGCGACGGCCACTCGGCTCAAACGGATGGCCACTCACAGGGACGAATTCGTGAAAACGTTGACCACCGAACGTCGAGTTGAACATTCCGCACGAGTGCAAGCTTACGAAGATCTCATCAAGGAAGAGAGGATCAAGAGATTGGCGGAAAGAGTTCAAGAACGCCTTGAACAGAGGCGTGCTGATGTAAGGACATTTCTATTTTTGAAGTGGTCATGTATTAACTTCTATAATTAACAAACTATATCGCAAAATGTAACTATAATATCAATTAATAATTATTTTAATTTCAGTGGCATCTCGAAAAGGAAGCTGCAGCAAATCGTAAAGCTGAGGAATTGGAGAGAGCCCGGGAGGAAGAAGAAAGGCGGAAGTTTGACGAGGAAGAAAGGATCCAACAGGAAATTGAAAGAGTCAAACGTGAAGAACTGGCTCTAGCTAAACAGTTAGTTCTCTTTTGTATCTTGTATTATTATTTAAGTGCTCAGTTGTTTATTATCATTGTCAGATGCCATAGCACAGTAGCATGCTTTATGACTATATTACACTGGTGTCAGTTTGCTTTCAACTCGTGTTCAAATTTGGAGAAGTTATTCTTCAGTCACTCAACCTCTCTTATACAGAGAGAGCTGACTCTCGGGATAGGGCTCGGACAAGACTAGTGGTAAGCTTATCGCTCTTGACATGCCCTGTTTTTAGGATAGGATGGGTGCAATATATATGGAGTAAATACCCATTGAGACATACTAAAAAATAGCTTAATCTTTAGGTTTATTAATAATAATTCATGACTTAATTGTTTAACCCTATTACTTCCGGCCGATTTATCCTAGCATATTTGAAGACTTCCAAGCATTTTTTGGCAAAAATTCCTTGATTAAGTTTTTTTTATAAATAATTATGTACATATTTTAAAATTTTGAAACTTTTTTTTGTGTGTTCTCAATGGTGTATAAAGTAATAATATTGAGAGTTTACATGAATAAAACAAATTCTAGTATAATCTATTCTTACTTGCAAACAGAAAAAAAATAAACATTCTATCTTTCTCTATGAAATAGAATTTTTATAAGAGAGTCTTGTTTTCATTTTTTATTGTGTAAAATATTTTTTGAGAGCACACTCCTGACTCAAATTATAATCACTGCAACGCTCGTTAACTAAATTAGTCATGTCTAATAGAGAAAAAATAGTGTGCTTTATCCACATCAGATGAAAAATGCCAAAAAACAAAATTAGAACTAGTCGTCAATTCGTTTCCAAACTATCGGGCCAATGAATCAGCCTTATGGGAGTAAAAGGGTTAAAAGTGCTATGATTTGTGCGAATTTTACTTCATTATGTGTTTACGTGTTTTCAGGGAACATGACGATATGATCGAGCGAGCGGCTGCAAGAAAGCGAGACCGGGAAGAAGAAATGGAAAGAAAGAGAATGGAAAGGGAAAAGGAGCAGAAGTCCACTCCCCGAGAGGGTGGTGGCCCTGCTTTATGGAGGAAAACGAATACGACCGATAGTGAAGCCCCTGCCGCACAAGAAGTCACTCCCGCTGCACCCCCTGCCACTGAATCCTCCTGGAGGAAGGGTGGTGATGCACCACCCGCAGATAAAAAACCAGAGCCATGGAAACCTAGTGAGTGACAATTGCTTTAACATTGTTGGTTATATTTCACCACTATTCATCTTAGCTTATGAGATGGGAAATATTTTATAAATATCTTATGCAAGTAATAACTTCAAATGTATTCATCATAATACACGTTTATTTATTCGTCAACTTTTCTTTCCAACTAGGTCGACGCGACGAACGTGAACCAAGAGACAAAGAAGACCGTGAGGAACGCCCTGCAGAAAGACCTGACGTATGGCGTAGAGGAGATAGAAAATCACCCGAGAGGTAGTTGTCATTTATACTACTCCTCATTTAAGCATGTAATTTCAAGATCAAAAATTTTGTTTTATTGATTTTCTATGAATATCAAAATTAACCCTTGGGCTACCCAAAAAAATCTCAATAGAATCGAAATGAATATTTTTAAATTAACAGATAATTTTGTCAATTTCAAATGGTTTTGAACTTGGAGCTAACTCCATTGTCACCAAAAGATAGGATTCAGGTAGGTTAAAGGGTAGCCTGTTTACAGGCCAATAAGAATTGCTCAAAACCACACATCAAAATCTAGATATAAGCTCACTCAATCAATCATTTAAAATAGTCGCGGCCCAAAAAATCATTAATATCTTCGTCTCCATTTTCATTCCACATACCTCCAAATTTACGAATTGAATGTTTAGATTTACAATTACTTTGTAAGACTAAGACCTATCTATCACCCCAGAGAAAAAATATCCTGCTTCCCGCTTTGTTTGTGACCTATTATTTTCTAGTAAGAAGGATATAAGTGAAATTGGAAGTAAAATTTCTAACAAGCAACTCAATTCACAAATAAATACAACCGCTTCTATCAAAACAGATATTCAGCGGAAAATATCCTATAGGTTTTGTGGTGCCCGCTTGACGGCAGCCCTTTATTGTAAATTTATTTATTTTGTTATGCGACAGCGATGTGCCCGCCCACATTACTATATTTCATAATCTGTATTTCAACTTTGCAGGGAAAAGCGCGACGATCGTGACGCAGACGGTAACAGATTCCCCGAGAGAGAAAGGTTCATCGGTCGCAGAGACGATCGTAGGGATGACAGGCGCGGAGACGACAGACGCGGGGACGACAGACGCGGGGATGATAGACGAGGAGACGACAGGAGGGAAGACCGAGAAAGACCCGATGTCGGTGGAAGCTGGAGGAGAAACGTATCCCCCTCTGCAAATGCTGTAAGTGCCCCCCCTGCAACTGCTGTAAGTTATATCTACTATATTTTATCATGAAGGTATCGGTATCTGTTTTTTTAATAGTATAATGCGGAGATAATTACAAGGTTGCGTGAAGGACTGGTGGCAGGACTCTATTAAAATATGAACACCGTGATCAAATAATATCTTCCTTTTCGGCATAACAAATCCTTGAAGCGGAAAGTAAATTTTTTTAAATGTATGGGGTAGTTTCGGAAAACCGTCGGTACTATTCACAGGATGTACTTGGCGGAACTGAGGGCTCTGGCATGTCATGGGAAGAAGCCAAGCGATTGGCGGGTATGGAATCATGGAGACGCCACGTGGTAGCCATACGCTCCACATAGGGGGTGAATATGGAAGAAGAAAAATAGTTTTGTTACACAGGCCCCGTGCGTCAGGAGCCAGGTATATCACATGTCACAATTAAAATAAAAAGTTATCAGATGTTGAATACGTAGAGCCATATCAGGTGAGAACTTTTTTTTTTTTTTTTTTTCCATGTCCGCTCCCAATGTGGAGCATATGGTCTCCTAATGGAGGTATCTTGACAGAATTTTTTCTACGAGAACTGCTTGTCACTCAGTTGCTCAACCTCTCTTTTCTTTTTCGAAGAGAGTAGGGATAGAAGGATAGGGCTATGAAAGGACTAGTGGTTAGCTAATCGCTCTCGTTACGCCCCGTGAGGATGGGATTGGTGGAAGGGAGGACTCAGACTACGAACAGAAATCCATAAATCGATTGAATGATCAATCTATGAAAACCGTCCGCACCGGGAATTGAACCCGAGACATCCGTAACCGTAGCCAGCGACGAAACCAACTGCGCCACGGACGCCGACAACTTTTACTAATCGGGAACCGATCGAACTGAGGATGCAGTGCTCCAGCAGAGATCGTTTCGATTGCTCGGTATCAGTAGGTCTCCTCTAGTAGTCAGTAGCTTCCATGCAGAGTGACGTTTGTTTGAAGAGTAATATAATTTCTAAAACGCAGCACATGCGCCTTTTAACATACGACAACGGCGCCATCTATTATTTACAGCGAAAAAGTGGTAAATTAAATAATATTATTAAAACTAGCTAGCGACATCTATATGAAATTATCGCACGCTATAAATGTTATTAAACAATGAATCTTGATTGGTGTTTATTAATTTTATTTCTATTGCAATAACTGGAGAATATCAAGAGTTACTGCAGTTTGATTCATCTGTCAAAATTAAATTATGTAAATCGGTAGAATTGATTTCTTACTTTATAGACTTTTTTTTAATATTTTTATGTTTAGATAACGGATAATTTTTGTATCTTTATTCACAATGATTTAGTTGGCATATAATGTTGCATTAATGCCACTTTATGGGCCTATCGTATCCTGTTATTTAGGTAAGCACGATTGTATTAGTGAATGCATTTTGTGACCAAAATGTATCAGTTTCAATCTGGCAAAGGACTTTCCGTAAACTATTTCCAAATGGTCCTCTTTCTGAAGTGTGAGTATCACCTGAACAAACAAACTAATTCATTGATGCTAGATCAATTCTTTGTTTATTTATTGTAAATTTAAAAAATTGCGTCTGTTCGAATGCCTGAAGATGCCGAAAGGCGAAACCTGGGTTGTTGGTGACAAAATACATGGAAATGTACAAGATAATTCAAATTTCATCAAGCACCCTCAGTCGATGTCTTAAATTATATAAGTCTTTAGATTTGTTGTTTATGGCAGAACAACGGTGATATCATCCTATGCAAACAATTAGCCTAGACCGACTTGCAATTCTATGTGTCTACGAATCAAAGTTTAAAATTCTGGTTGTCCTGTTGTAGCTTTGAGGTGCTGATCGCATTAAAACTGAATTGTGACAGTTATTTAAGTTCAAAATTTGTGTCCACAATATGCAAAATATGACACATTATTTATTGCTTTATTATTGGTCTCGTATTTTATTGTAACAATCGTAACAATGAAATTTTTGTATTAACAGGAACGTTCTACAGCCTGGCGCTCAACACCCAGGGACCGTGATGGTCCACCACGAGACAGGGATGGTCCGCCACGAGACAGAGACGGACCTCCCAGGGATAGAGATATCAGGACCAGAGACACTCCCAGAGGTGGCGGTCGGGATAGGGACTTCCAAAGGGACAGAGACACCGGCCCCAGAAATACACCACGGGACGGTCCGAGAGATAGAGACGGACCGCGAGACAGAGACGGACCCAAGGACAGGGATGGTCCACGAGGAGACCGAGACGGACCACGAGACAAAGAGGCACCCAGAAGACCCCCACCCTCAGCAGCTGCATCTAAAGATGAACGTAAGTAGTGCTGCTATGACATTCCTCACTGATTGATGTTATTTGATCCTATGGTTCAACACACTAGGCAACCGGGGCAGCAGCTGCCTTACTGTGCTTGTGGCTGCTTAGTGTGTTTTACAGCCAGCCACATATATCATCTACAATCGTTGTGCCGTGAGTTTCTAGTGAGTACTAGCCTTGGTGGCTTTTTGAACCCATGCTTGGTCCCTGCATGTATCATATGGCCGACAAGTGCCCTCTGTCTACCACCAATCACTTTGCTTCCTCCCATGATATTTTCATATACATCAGTCGATCTTTCAGTTGTGACCCTCCAATAACATGTAATTCTCATGCAGGGCATTGGAAGTGTTTACGGAAACCAATGCATCAACCCTCCAGAGATGAGGGTGACCATAATATGGTCACAGTAAATATCATCATCCATCTATTGTAATATTTGCCCCATCTCTTGCTGAATATCGTTGCCTTCACTCAATTACGTCAGTTTTACACTACCTGTTTTCGCGCCGATATCTACAAAAAGCGCGCATGAAGTTTTCGTTGAAATTTCACGATTTTATTCAGTAAATTTAAAAAATCGCGCATGCTTTTAGTAGATATCGGCGCGAAAACAGGTGGTGAAGATCTGACGCAAATATCCTTTTTAACCGAAATTGAGTGAAGGCAACGATATTCATCAAGAGATGGGGCTAATATTGGGATAGATGGTGACCATACACGGTCGCGCTCATCTCTGGAGGGTTAAGCTGTTCAGTGTAACCAGCAAGATCTTGGCGAGAATTAGGATCCCAATAAAATCCAAATCCAACATGATAGATTTGCTTTTTCCAGCAAAACGGTGAATTTAACCACTTGCGTGCCGCTTTAGTTAAGTCGAGAGGATTCTGGCTTTGTTATAGTACTTGACAGAAATGTCCCAGCATATCTTTTTGACGCATCCAGTGTGACTCACCCTCAACTGAGACTTGAAGAATGAGCCTGGGAGTCTGGGGTTGTTTTCAGCGAATCTATTCTGTGATTCAAAGTCTTAAGCTAATCACTTTTTATACTGCTACTTCAGCTGTCTGTCAAACCGATTACTTGAAAATCTTGTCCTAAGGCTTATTATTTTGGTGCTTTCAAAGTCTGGCTTGTTTTCAATTCTTTCCCATGTTTCGTCCAATTTCATTGTCCGCCCTTCAGCAATTTTGTTGAGTGACTGTCCTGCAAAACATTGAACAATAATCTATTCACTTCATCGAGATTTTCTCATGCTGAGCACGGCCGTTCGAGCTTGACTGCCCGCCTCTTGTGTGTGCCATTATAGTAATCCAGAAGTGCCCAAGATAAATAATGGACTTGATACTAATTTTGTGTTTTCTCTTTGATTACAGCTCGCGATTCTGAAGAGTGGCAGCCGGTCAAACGACGTTAAGAATAGCATTCACGATATGGCTCATAATACATGTTTCTTTTTTTACATTTGCAACATTCAATATTTTATTAAATCGATTGTAACTTTATGTATCTTATATAATAAATTACAACTATTGTATATCGCATCAACTGACCCCCGATGTCAGAAGTTATTTACAGACTGGTATTAAATCATTGGAGTCTCAAAACTTTGTTCATTTTTGAATGTTTACCCTGTTTGTTTATATTCTCCGTCATCACATATTTGATATTCGAAATACAGTTCTGTATTTCTTTAATCCTCAGGAAAAGATTAGATTGATATTATTATGGTTCTTCAATTTTATCAAATAATGGAACATACATATTAAATTAATGTTATATTTAAAAAACAATGTTGAATTGACTTGATTACCTTACAAATTAATTTATTTGTTTGTAAAATGAATTGAAGTATCACACCGTCTTGCATATTCTGCCTTACTCATTAGGGACTTGTGTATAAAATAGCTAATTACAATATCTAAAACCTCGTTAAATTGAGTAGGGCAGTGTTTGTCCAGTATTTATTTTTATATTGTAAGTTTTATTTTTAAATCTATAGGAAAGATGAGCGTTGGTGCACCGTAAAGACGTCTTAATTCTTCCCGCCTGGTCGCAAATCCAGGATTATAGATATTTTAGCTTAACAAACAATATTTTAAAAATATTTACATAATTCAATTACCATTTATTTATCAATCCAAACGCACAGGGTAAACATTTGAACAAATGCTCGTCAATTTTTCGTTCTAATATTTAAGCACGTTTTTTTGTATCTAGCAACACTACAACTTAACGGTGCCTCGATCACAATATACAAATTAGCGTAAGATTTATATAATGTTATAAATAAATTTTTAGAATCATTGAAAAATCTGTAAAATTCTTAGATTTTTCGTAAAACATAAATTAGCTGAACTGAATTTAAAGTGTTAGCCAAATTCATTACTCACAAATGTTTTTAGTATATTTACTACATATAATCTTTTGTAGTATTCGCTTATGGAATTGTGATAAGATTCGAGTGTTTATTTCACAATGTTACATTTACTATGTTTCTGAAAAAATAAACTAATTTGTAGGGGAGCGGTGATTGATTTTTTTATGAAAGAATATGTATTCAGATTAAAATGTTAAGAATTACATAAAGCTATATTTACGATTCGCAATGCTCTTGTAAGCCAACATTTCTGTAATCTTTGTATATTGAAATATCAGCTGGAAATAAAGGCGTTATGGAAAATCATGTTTTATTTTCATTTAACTATCCTCATGAATAGGTTGCCATTCGTCCCGTATAGGGAATATACATCAGTACAGTACCACCATCATAAGAAGACTTACACGTCATCACGGTTGTTCCTGGAAGTAACGCCTGCCTCTTGCATTTACTCGCCCCGCTACTACATTCCCCGCGCCTTGTCAATCATTCTGTGTTTATTATGGGTGCAGTTTTATTAGTCAAATTTCATTTCTCATTTATGTGTTTTAACTACTGCATAGAAATTTTATTATTAAAAAAGTGATATCATGAAGAAATATTCAAAAATACATCAGCAAGACACTTTGTTTATTCAGATTAGGTACAGATTACATTATAATATAAACTGCTGATATCCTTAATACCTACCAGGGTAAACTTAACGATGCAAAAGTATTAGTCACGTGCGAACTTTTCCCTGAATTTATAATGTTACTTTATTATAAAAGTTATACTTATTCTTTGAATGATTAATGAATCATGCAATAGGTCTTCAGTAAAAGATAGGTTATTAATCAATTATATTTTTATACAGAATTATGTCTGAAAAATTGCAAACCTACATCGCGTAGATTTCTATTTTTGTATTAAGAGTTCTTCACTTTCCATAAATATGGATTTATTCCATAAACAACGATTTATACAAGTTTATAAAATTTATTATCAGGTATCACATTCTGATATCCATATTTTAAATATCACAGATTTTGACAGCCAATTTTTTAGGTTATATTTAATGTCGTAATATAAGTAGAGGAGGCGATGCGTGTTGCACATTTATTTCACGCAGGAATAGTCTATTGTCTATGGGAATAGTAGTTGGCGTGCGCATCAGTCATTTTCCTTCAGACACACTTTTTTTGCGCTATTTTACTCCCTCTCCACCGCGAACTGCGCGATGGAAGCATAGTCAAGCATGGTGTAAAGGTTGCAATAAATAATACAGGTGGGTAGTCATCGAATTACGACAATTCGCACTTATGACCAAATTTTCCAAACAATTGTAATAAAAAAGGAATTTTTACTCAATTCTTGCAACAACCTTATTTCATCCAATAATAAGATAAAATTACAAAGTATTAGTTCTACAAAATTTTTATCAGGTAGTTGATAGCTATTTCGGCCTTACGCCATTGTCAGAACTATAGTTCTATTATAATGGAGTGTCACCAAGTAAATGCCAATTCAATCAATTATTTCATCCACCTGCATATGAAGCAAATTTTAATTTTCAATGCAATTTTTGTAACCAACCACTATTCCAATCATTTGTGATGCAATGCAAATAATAAAATTGTATTCATAACGTTATATTCTCTTTTTTTTATTAAAAACAGAGGATCGGCGGGCAAATTGCGATGATATGATTGTCGTTTGACAGCTACAATGTAAAATTTGAAAAGCGCGCTTTTATTTTTTAAACTGAATATATACCATTTTTGGTTGCAGCTGCTTTATTTCCTCAAATGAAGTTGACGCCCTTAAAATAGACCATAACCCATCTTAATTATAAGAAGTAAACAAAATTATCACTCTTTATTTACTCTTTGATAATAATTATATATTATAATGTAAAATATAATCGAAAAAATGACAGACAATTATTTCCATTGTACTATTATGGTAACACCTAAGAGAAAAAAATAAAAATAATGGTGGTTTAAAAACATACAACGATGGTACGTCAGATTTATGAAAAATAAATCTTTTCCATGACTATGATGAAACAAATCAGTCATATAAAATGCGGCAAAATTTTTGAAATAATAATGCATTAAATGTATTCACTCAAATAGGTATGTACATTTAATCAATTCATAAATTGAACGCTTCGCACAAATTGAAAGGACGACACTGAATATATTTTTACGATTATTTCAGTGTTTTACTACGCGGAAGACGACATGCCAGAGCACTTAGAACTGCAGCACCTCGTAGATATATCTACGGGGAGTGGAGACGACATTTCACCGAACCTTTACGAAAACAGACGCCCTTTACTCAAACGATGTCCGTTTTTGGGTCTCATGCTCGCCACACTATCGTCTTTATTTTTCTCTCTCAGCTCGGTCATCGTGAAAGGATTGGTGAACGTAGACCCGATGGAACTGGCCGCCTTTCGATTCGTAGGAGTGCTATTGCCCACGATACCGGTAGTTATTTACAAAGGCGAGCCTCTGTTTCCTAAGGGCAGAAGAACGATGCTGATGGTTCGTTCTTTCGTAGGAACGACCAGTTTGATGTTAAGTTTTTACGCGTTCAGGCACATGCCGCTCGCCGACGCTTCCGTTATTGTTTTTTCAGTTCCCGTGTTTGTATCGATTTTTGCGAGAATTTTTCTCAAGGAACCGTGCGGCGTTTTTAACGTCATATCAATAGTCCTGACTTTGATCGGTGTCGTGCTCATAACCCGTCCAGCTTTTATTTTTGGCACCGCCGGCGACGGACTGCTGAGCACGGAAGATGTCTCCAATCCTTGGGGAGCTGCCGCTGCTTTCGGTTCCACGTTATTCGGCGCTAACGTCTATATACTACTCAGAGCTCTAAAAGGTCTGCATTTTTCTGTTATAATGACAAATTTCGGCAGTTTCGCTTTAGTTCAAACATTTTTAGTAACATGGCTTATAGGCGCTTTATGTTTACCGCAATGCGGAACAGATAGATTACTGGTTCTTTGCTTGGCTTTGTTTAGTTTCGGAGGCCAAATATTGCTCACGATGTCTCTCCAGTTGGAGCAGGCGGGGCCCATCGCGATCGCGAGGTCCGCAGACATAGTTTTCGCTTTCATATGGCAGGTTATGTTCTTCAACGAAGTACCCAATAAGTATTCGATCTGCGGGGCCGTTCTGGTTCTGTGCTCCGTTTTGTTGATCGGGCTGAGAAAATGGGCACTCACTTTGCCTGATAATTCCCCGATGAAGGCGACCCTAGGTCTTTTGGCTAGATAGGTCTCGTAAATATTTAACCTATACAGAAAATAAGTTTATAAAATTAAGTAAATAAGCAAAGACGGTATTACTATTTGTACTTGACTATTAATAATTTTATAAAAATGGAGATAATTTTTAAGGATTCTTTATAAAACACTTATACCCACAAATTCCAAAGATTTGTAAACTCATCTAGTCACCATATTTACTCATTTAGATAGGTTAATCATAGGGACACCACTTGTGGTCTTCCTTATATATGAATCGATCTCTAGTCATTTCCAGTACTAAGCAGTGCCACAGTACATTATGAAGCAACGATTTAGTTTGAGTTGGTATTATGACATCATACAGATGTCACATTTGATATGAATAGCTGTACAAGGTGGTCCCTTGATTCTGTAGGAGACACAGGGCAGCTAGTCTATGTATAATTATCGCTGTGACTCACTGGTGGTGACCCTTTGATTAAAAAAGACCCTCATTTACACTCTATTAATTTATTGTAGCTTAGTAAAATCAAAGATTATATTCTAGATTTTAATGAAAAATCACCTCCCCGATAGCTTTATCCTTTCACCAAGTGATATTAAAATTATTAATTGTCTTTTGAAGGCTGTTTTACCTTTTATTATAACTATTAAGTATTGTTTTAAGAGACTTGTTATTTATTTGCATGGTGCAATTTGGAGAAGTTGTTATTTAGATAATGCAATATTATTCTCATTCCGTGAATCAAAAACTGTAGTTGCCATTATTTCACGTTGTTATTTTGTTTGACTGGAAATAAAGTATACACAAATCCAAATTTTGTTTTATTTTTATATGTGGGATACGAAGATTATGTGCGTATCTTAATGTATGGCCCTGACATTCAGGTGACCCTCTGTCTCCACCGCCCTTGCTTCATTGTGAGACTTTGGGAAGAACCTCATGGCGCACCAATTCTTGACGCTGACAAAATAAACAGTTCAGCCAAGGCCTACAAAATGATCGCTAAGGTGATGTTAAGTCCCTTTGGCTCCCCTTCCCTTGTATTCCAGGTATTTTTCCCATTTTACAGGTGGTCCACTACAATATTTACTAGAAATAAAGACAAGATGAATATAGATTTATAAGCGTCTGCGCACTCTTTTTGACAGTAGTAACATGTTTTTTAAAACCATAATGTGTATTGACACATATTTATCAAAAACTTTATGGTTTGATTAGATGATAAAAAAATGTTTTTTAAATAACAAAGAATTGTGGACATGAATCGTTTGTTCTTCAAGAATGAACCTGCCAAAGGGGATACCACTGAGAACAGCTTGAACAATGTAAAAACGGAATTGCTTTGGATGTGGACATATTACGCGCGGACGTGAGTGAGATCAGGTGAGTACTGTTTTTTAATGTATTAAAGAAGATTTTGTCTGAACTTACTCAGTTGGCTTCCTCATCAATTTCTAATGTTTCCTTTTTGTTTTTACTGTTTTTTACATTGCAACAAACTTATAATTTGTATGTACAGTAGGTGTCACTTGATGTAATTACTGGTCATTAGAATTGTGATGTTTGTCATTTCCTACATACCTGTCAATATAATGTTAACGGTTAAGGAAGAATGAACAAAGTAGTTTGTATCAGAAATAAAACAAATTTTCATTAAAATATCTTATGTAATTACTCAAAACAATACAGGAGTAACATGATGGTGATATTCTGATGAAGGTAAACTTGAAATCGAAAACATCTTCGCATCGCTTTTCTCCGTCAGCTTTCCGAGGCTTCACGCCGATCGTATCCGGGAACCGTTTTACAAATTTATGCCACTTTCGAAATGATTCTGAAATTGTACAAAAGGTAAAGAGTGATAACAGTCGTTTAAAGTTGTAAACTATTGTATGTGTGTTCGATAACTCAACATTTTATAAAAAAGTCTTACTTGTACATACAACAAAAACATTACTGCCTTATTTAAAATTTATATTAATTCGTCGACATCAGTTTTACTATCCGAACAATTCACCACAGGAATGTTTCTTTGATAGACACCATTGATGTAATCAATTCTAGAAAAAAATTGTAACAAGGGAAATGACAACATATTCACATTTCAATAATAGTCACAGAAATAAACAATTATCAACTCATTAACTGACAACAAACACTAAGTAAAATGACTTAAAATGCTTGAAGAAAAATCCCTTCGATCTATGTTATAAATAAAAATCTTACAATTGAGTTGGTCTGAAAATGCTTCTCAACGATGCGAAACATGTGTTACACCTAGTAACACTAGTGGAATAACTAAGTCATTTATTTTAAATTTAAATGAAACATGGATTACCACAAAGTTAATCGGATTCATTCAAAATATTGATTTTCTTTCAAAAACTATTTAAAGAAAGGCGCCTTTATATTGGATGACACATTAAGGCTATAAATTTATAACATCAGAGACGAAAATTGAACCCTATAATAATGTAAGACCAATGGCTGCTGTCTGAATAAATAATATCTTAATGTATCACATTATTAAGCCATCGATCATCCTTAAGAGGTCAATAAACATTTGATGAAACGAGTGAGATGAATCTTCAGCAATTCAGCAAGAATGTTCTTTATTTGTGATTTGGTCAGTTCCGTTTAGCATTTGAGTTTAAATACAATACAATTTTTACATTTTAAATACTATAAGACATTGAACAATGTTTGTGTAGAACTACCAATCTTCTTTAAAATATAGTAAGTTGCAATTATACGGCAAGTAAATATTGTATCTGCTTGATTTTGGTTAGCAAATGTATATTGTAAAACACGACATACAACCCTGAGTGAAATAATTCCCATTGAATCATGAACTACTTGTGAATTTTATGATACAAGTTGACTGGAAATTTTAATTGTTTTAAGGATGACAAAGCATTTGAACCAGAAATTTATATTTGTCATTTAGGAAGGGGGGGTTGGTGTGGCATAAATATATCATCATGTACTGGGAGGTAGTCACATATAATGTGACGGTTCTGATGAGAGGGATAAGGGGGTTAGTGTTTTTTTTTATTTACCATGTACGCTCCTAATGGAGCTTATCTCAATAAAAGTTGTTCTACGAGACCAGCTTGTTGTTGCTCAACCTCACTTTTTCGAGATTCAGGATAGAAGGGGGGTCACTAGGACAGAACTAGTAGTCGCTAATTGGTCTCGCCTTGCCAAGTATTTAAATGATCAAAGGAATTTTTAAAAATCACAAATGAATACCTTAAAACAAGTCTCGAATAAATAAATCAATTGAAAAATAAATGTTAGTATTGGCATTTTTGACTAGACACTGCAACCAATGAGGACGATACTGGTCACTCGGCTACAGGCCTGGAAACATGACGTCACAAAACCAACAAGAAAAAGATATTTCGAAGAAATGTGACCAATGGTTTTAAAAAAAAAATACCCATAAGGTTCTGATGCCATTTACAAGCTGTAAAGCAAAGAAAACGTAAGTTCTAGTCTGCAGCTATTTAAAATCTATTTTCACTTTTCTAGATTGAACAGAGTAAGTGAGAAAAACTGACTTTGTGGAAGCAAGTATGAATTATTCTTGTTTTCAGTTGCATTCTTGGAACTACTGTAAAACAATTAAAATCTCCAGTTTCAAAATACTTGTGGCAAGCTAAAAGATGTTTTATTGAAGGAATCTATGCTGTATTTCAAATATTCATTTAAAAAAAAATTAAAACAAACACAATGAAATTGTCAAATATTCATATTGTTCATAAGATTTACTTAACTTTAAAACTATTTGTCTAGTTACATACCTGTCTTATTTTAGTTACTTAGATTTGGGATACTAAAATGCCTTAAAAAATATTATTATTGATTATTTATGTATGATTCATGTCTACTTTATAGAAAGTTTAATTAAATTAGTGCAATTGTAATGTAATACTTTTACTAATAAAGCTTATGAATGATATACTGTTTTATGAAATTGTGATATTTTTGAATTAACTGAACTTAAAATTGCCATGTGTGAATATTATTGAGATGAAGGGTTTTCAACGTTAGTTAGAATATTATTTATCGAAGTTACGGAGAGACCTAATGGATAATAATTTAAAAAATTGGCATAACTCTTTGATACACTTACGATATACTGATCCGTAACGGTTTCAGGTAATTATGACGGGCCCCCTTAGTTGCCTCGCTCCCCTGGCGGATTTAAGGGATCAATCGTTCCCAACTGGTCCAATACTATCCACCCAAGCATCGTGTCATGTGTGATCAGATTAAATTAGTAAATAAGAAATGGAAAATTAAAAAAAAAACTATGTAATATGTACATGTCAATTATAATAATATAGACAGAGTGGCGATTTTTACTCATCAATGGTTTTGCCTCAGAACTGGTATAGCAGCTGTCCACCATTTAAAATATGGCTATATATCTTGCGGAAAGAGACAATTATCAGTCATTTCTAAAATTTCCGTCCACCGAGTCCACCGATTGACGGAGTAAGAGACCGAATTTGATCACAGGTGAGTATTATATGAGCATATATAAATGTCATATCTTTGATGAAAGATATTATTAATTTAGTTTCTCAAAAATTTTACTGCATCATTTTATCAAAGATTTCAACATTTGACATGCAAACGAAATAAAGTTATGGACAACCTTTATAATTACAGTGAAACCATGATTCTACATTTTTCAAGGGCACCTTAAAGAACGATGAATACGAGAAAGTCTTGAATTATTTCCAGTCTCACAGTTAGACTGAACAGCAGCAATATTATGAGCTGGCATTATAACAAGACAGCTTGCAGATATACAGTCTCGGTCTTTTTTGCGATAGTGATTTAATGGGATGACAAATGTTCGACAAAAAAATCAATCGGGGTAATATTTGTAACGGCACTATACTTTTTAACCAATACATCGAGGAAAAAGATAGATTGCGAAAGATGCAAGATTATTTAACATTCTTCTTATGAACATTTTGGCCGGGGCTATTAAAAATGAATCATACACGCGGGAAAACGATAGATCATGGTTCCGATGTAATAGTTAATAAATAAAAGGAAAGTCGAAACAAATATAGGTTAGGCCCAGAAAAAAAATACACCATTATGAATTGAACTGTCCAAAGTTCAATAACCATGTACCATGATGCTTTAGAATGACCACAGGCAATATTTATCATAATTACCTTTTATCAAAGTTATATGACATACACATACGACAACATAAGAGTGGCCGAGAGCTGCTTTATTGTGTAAGAGAATGTAGTGTAATACATTGAATTTTTAAGACGTCATCGATTGAATGAATAAAAATCACACATTAAATTCATCACAATAAAAAATATAGAAAACATCACTGAGTGATTATTCATTAAGTATCATAACGCTTATATTTAAAAAAAGATAAAAAAAAAATTGACAATACTTTATAATAATGTGGTACTATTTTATTTAAAATTAAAACATAATTAAAATCGTGTCCTATCGCCGATAGATTGCATCGGATTTCAATGAACAACCGAACATGTTAAAAGAGTCCTTTTATGATTTCGAGAAATTAGTTCAAATATAAAACAGAATTATTCCGATGGTATATAGAGATATTAAATTCACAGTCCATGATAGTATCGATTGATAAAAAAAAGCATAGGTTTACAAGTGAGACTTGCGGCCGTTCACATGGGCTCTCGTAGGAAAGGGTGTTGTAGGGCGTGGTTAAGCGTGGCCCTCCTGGCCGAGTCCAAGGCCAGCATTCTCTCCAGGAGCTGTTTCAACTGAGTGGCCTTCCGGGCCTGCTCAGGCGGTAGGCTACCTCTACCGGAGAGCTCCGAGCCTATATCCCTGCCAGCTACAACGCTTGACATAACAACTATTTTCTCCTGGAAAGGAAATGGCACAATTATCACGACGGCATTATGATTTAAAATGAGCCATATCTTGTTGATTTTACATTCAAAGTATGCACTTAAAAAGCTTGGCAGGAAAAAGAAACAAATCCAATGGTGTCTGGCGCCACTTGACTAATTACAAATGCTCTTTTGTTTTGGGGCCACATATGGGAAGAGTATTTTTACCGATTTGATAGTCCGGTTTGTTGTCGTTGGATTAAGTATTAATACCCGCTATGTTTTGTTTAATATTTCACATTTAAAGTCTTAGTAACTGTCAATTCTTGGTAGAAAGGCATTATATTTTAAAAATAAAACACAATTTGTTTTGTACTACTTCCACATGTTTATAATGATCAGGACTGGTTTTGCTCATCAGTTGATAATGTTCGCGATAAGTTGTGGGTTATTTTGACAAAAAAATTCGAGTGCATTAAAATTGAGGAAGATTCCCATGAATAATTAATTTTTACAGCGTTTGACAACTAGTGCTGTTTCGAAACTGGTTTACGCTCGAGTTTCAATGGGACTTCAGTGAGCGAGCCGTTTGAATCGATGGATATTATTAACGTCACCATAAATTGTGTACATTAATTGAATTCAATATGATTTATTGGCGGTGATATACAGTGAGTACTAGAAAGAATAACTTGGAAAAATTATAATTATTACTAATGTAACCGCAAGCTTTTTACAGAGTAATAAATTATTTCTCGTTTTGGATCGCTAATAGTGTACGCAATCATTTGTACTGGTCATTGAAATAGGATACTAAAACAAAAATGCAACTCACCCGTTCGGTGACTTTATCGACCTCGTGATAAAGAAAATTACAATTGTGATCGAAATGTTGATCCTTAAACTGACTCTTCCTTATCAACTTATTCGGGATCTTCCCCTTTAGGTCCATGAAGTACTTCAACATCTGGTTGTTGGACTGGCCGCTGAACAGTATCTTGCCGGTGGATATTTCGAATACGGTGCAGGCGGCCGACCACATGTCGATGCCGTGGTCGTAGGGTATCCCCAGAATGATCTCGGGGGAGCGGTAAAAGCGGGACACCAGATAAGGCGTGAGCTCGTGATCGTTCACATTGATCGCCGATCCGAAATCGCATAGCTTCAAGTTCACTTTGCTCTCATTCACCAGAATGTTGTCGGGCTTTATGTCTGTTCATTTAAAATGTATTAGTAATTTCTACAACAAAAGATCTTCATTTAATTTTAAGCACACGTCCCTCAGTTGTCAACAGTCTTCTCCTGTTAACATTGTTGGATTTTCCATCTCTATTTTCTATGCGCATTTCAACAAACATGGCCATGAATTGCATTAGCTAAGTAAAGTCATATTTGGCATTATCGTAACGCATGGAAACAATTTGTAAGTATTTTTGAAGGCAGACAACAAATTCAACAGCTACGTTGTGGAGATTTATTTTCGATATAAAAACAAAAAATGACAACGTTGTTATTCCACCTGTTGTGTTGACTAAATGTATTGTAAACATACAACAAGAACTCCATTATAATAGGATAAAATATCCAAGTATTTAGTTCTTTAAGATTTTATTAGGTAGTTGATAGCTATATCGACATAACGCCATCATCAGAACTATACTGAAACTTATTTTAGCTTTCTTATATATACCGTTTCAAAGAGATAGACAATATTATGTAATCTCACATATTCAATTATCATAATATTTATTTAAAATTAAATTATTTAAGGGACTAATTGTGATTTTGGAAAAGAAGCTTAAGTGGTGTTATTAATTAATCATTAAAATAAATGCATTGAAATTTTATTAAATACATTCTCTTCTTGTAATGGTTTAAGTAAACGTGATGAATTAATGTTTGTTTGGTCATTAAGGAGATTATTGTCTTGATTATATCTATTAATTTCCAGTCATCCCAAATGTAGACATAACGAGGATGAATTAGAAGTTATGTTGTGTGATTCTTTTAAGAGGTGGTTAGCGAATTGAGAATTAGTGAGTGTATTACAACATAACATATTTGTTTCTATTTATCTAAATATAAAATGCAATACGAAAATCCTTTTAATTTAAGTATTGATACAATTTTAAGCTAGTTTACTTATAGGGTTTCATATCTCTGAATGTAAAAACACATAACATAAACAAGAAGGCAGTGCTAGAGATTTTTAAATTTATATTTAAATCTATTGTCAAATCAAATTTAAATATTTCTTTATAGTCTAGTTATGATTTCAATCAAAATAATTTTTGCTGCAGAACTGAGCCACATACAAGAATTTTATTGTTTAAAGATTACATACATACTGAAAACTAATTTTCTTTATATTTTTTTTAAATAGAGAAACAATTAGCAAAGACAACGCACCTGCATGTAAAATTCCAGTTTTTTTCATTAGTTTTAATGCCAGCAAAAGCTGCTGCGTGTAGCTCTGTACTGCTTTGATATGCAAGCCACAGCCTCCGCCGTACTTCTTTAGGACCTCTCTGAGATTCATTGACAGTGGTTCTAATACCAGACAGAGATGCTGGCGATGGAAGAAGTGTCGCCGTAATCTGACGCAGTGCATTTTGTCTTCAGGGTCAGCGTCGTTCAAACGTCTCAAAGTTTCCATTTCTCTCAAGCCAGTTCGATGCCTGGAATATAATGTCGAACGTTTGTTAAATAAAACAATGCTGCAAAAATTTGAAACGGTTTCGAAATAAGTAAAATAATTGTAATTAAATCTTAGCTCTAGAAACTAATCATAACAGTTAATTGCCGATGCGCCAGATATTTTAAAATCGATTGAGACAAACCCGAGGAGGAAAGTCATCACTTGCACAAGATCTCAAATGTTAAATTGAAAAATCAAAATTTTACATAGACCTTGCCAGGACAGAATCTGGATCCACATGATCGCTAAGGGAGAGTTTTAGCCACTAGGCTTCAGAGGCTGACAATTATATAATGTTCTGACTTTTGGAAAATAAATGCCAGGTTAGGCAATATTATTTTATGCAGGCTTTTCAGTATTTTCATGCTCATAAGACAATTGTGAACAAGTCATTTACTGCTTTACACATTCACTGCTAATTCATCTAGGAGAATAATGATGTTACACTAAAATGCATCAAGAAACCGATCAAGATGAAGAATATTTCTGCGCTGAGGGTTTAAAGAACACAATGCTAAGCTATTTCATGAAGCAGCAAATGCAACTGACTAGATAAATCGCACATGGTAAGATATGTGCACCATTCCTGCATGCACATGTAGTAGATAATGCTTTAGATGCGTTTTTGGCACTGAACGTAACCAAACAAATAACTCACATAATTTCATTGTTGCGAATGATTTTAATGGCTACATCCTGATTCGATCTGGCCTGATCTCTTGCTCGTATTACATTTGAGAAGACTCCTTGTCCAGTGTAGCCATAGACGGCGTATCGTGTGTCAAGAGTCTCACCGATGCGGACTCTGAAACACAAATTGATTAACTAGATTAGATAACAAATCACTTTTAAAATTTTTAACATATTTGACAGGATATTTATTGAATAATAAAATATGTTTGAAGTTTTTGAGAAAACAATCATTAGTTGTTCAATCATCGACTTGTACGGCTGATCACGTTTTATTGCTAACCACAGTCAAACTGGGAACTGTTTGGAACTGGATGATTGGAAAATGAATTAAGGGAAACCACCCATCATTTTTACTCCAGCACATATGCTCTAAGGATAATCAATATGAAATGTGTGATGTTGTCATAATAATGTAAGCTTTGTTGAAGACACATTGTTGTTGGTCATCACAAATAATAGAATTGTAAATTTTGTTAACATTTTTGTAGAGAATTAGTGCAATGGTCATAGCCTCAAAGAAATACCATCGAAAAACATGCCTGAAGGTTACAAATATTCAGGCGCATGTTGCGAATATTACCCTTGCTCGCTTAATCACATGATGTGAGAGAGCTCTCGTATCCTACTTGCTCAACCGCAAGTGTGTGATGGAGATAGAGAAACATCCACTGCAAAATAATACCTGTAATATCCTTCGGCATCATCCCAGTTGTCGGTGAGGGCAGGATTTTCTGATTGATTCTTCGAATCTGCGACCGCATTGTTTCCAGGAGACTAGAAATAAATTGAATGTATTAAATAATAATCTTAAAACATTAACTATGCATTCTGCTATTAGATAGTGTCATGATGAATATAGATGGAGTGTGTGAAATACATACATCATAATTTTCACCAAAGTGATCTTGTTCAGCAAACATGTCCATATCGTTGGCCTTGATCTCCTTGATCTTCGCTGTGGCCGCCTTCTGATGGGTGGCGCTCTCTTTGGTGCCTTTCTCAGCGGAGGTGGGATTGGAGACCTTGAGTGGTTGAACGGGTGTGAGGGTTCTCGGTGGGGAATCCCTTTCAGTCTCCTGCGGCTTCAATACCATCGGAGGGGTTTGCGATTCATCTTGGATGACTTCTATCTGCGGTGTACTCTTTAGTTCTGATTGTATCGAATTGCTACCATCACTGACACCGCCACCGAGGCGCTGCAAAAAAATTATGATAAATATAATAGTGCTGTCAAGCGTTGGTCCTTGCAAAAGTTGAATCTATTGGTGATTACAGTTATATACTGTTATTGTTCGAGTATTTTGATCAACAATGTTATATTTAAAAAAAATAAAACACAATTCATTTGTACTACCGGTGCACCGGTTTCGCTCATCACGTTCTGATCATTATAAATATGTGGAAGTAGTACAAATGAATTGTGTTTTATTTTTTAAAAATATAATGTCTTTCCACCAAGAACTGACAGTTAACACCTTAAAAGTGACAACAATGTTATGTTTACATTCACTCAATACTGTGGAACAGTGTGCCGTGTACTAGGCATGTGCGGAAGCGCACAGTTGAACTGTGCGTAACAAACAATGACAGAAAGATAAATCAAGATGAATATAATATATATAGAAATTTTGAAATACTATTGGTATTGATATGTCCATCAGGTATTGCAATCCCCGGCACATGGCTAAAATGCATTAACATTTTATTCAGTCATGACACAAGGTTTCTGTGATTTTTATTTCCATTGGCCAATGAATAATCTTCGAGTCTGCAGCTTTGGTGTGCTAATTTACCTTCAAGAGTTGTTCCCTTTGTTTACGTCTCCTTTCAATGATTTGTTCTTCGGTTTCCTCATCATCAGTATCATATGTAATATCAATTTCATTTTCGCTAGAGCTTTCTGCGTACGGTTTGATGCCTTCACTCAAAGAGTCCTGTAATTTAATCAAACAATAGTTGAGTTCTTTTTTTCAGTCCAAAAACCGAATATTGTAATTCATCAATGAAATGTTCAGGGTACATTATAATAAAAGTAATGTATAAGAATTCATGAAATAAAAAAAATATTAATCTAACATATGAAAATCAATGTGGGTTTGTTCGTATCTTATGCACTGCCATACCGTTCATCCGATTCCGATAAAGCTTTGTCAAGTTATTGCTTGCACTTATGCGAAGGATATAGGCATAATACTAGTTGTTTTATTGTTGAATTTGTAAGCTGTCAGCATGGAATGATAAAACACAATTTAAAAACTTATCTTGAAATAAATTGGATTAGCCATATTTTCAATTTGTATTACTAATCTGTAAACCAAATGCTGTATATTTTTTCCCATCTCGATTATTTACAGAATATATGAAAGCATAAAAAAAGTTGCCAAGACTTTAATGTCACTGAATTTATAATAATTACAGTGATTATTTATATCCTGGGCCAAAGCTTTTTTTTAAATTTTGCCCATCTTGTTTTATCTATATTTATGTATAAATTATAACAATAAATCTATTTATGTTAATTAAATATCACCTTAAGACATTAGTTCATTTTTATGTAGAACAATACCATACATAAATGCAATGGCGAACCATAAAAATACAAAAACCCTCAGAACTGGCTCAAAGTTACCCAGATTGACGCAGCAAAATATTAATTGAAAAATACTTCTTCAAGAGCACAATTATTTAACAGAAATCATACATCCATAATCCACATTTTTAAAATATGTATGTACAAATACTTCTATAAATCTAGCACTATGCAAGAATCTCACCTTATATTTGTCAGTATCCTTTTTAGTTGATTTACTATAATGGTCATTCCGCCTCGAGCTATTGTATCTATTTGAACTTCTGTCTCTAGTCTGGTTGTTGTTGCGAGACGGTCTATCTTTGGAATCCTTATCTCTATTTCTGTCTCTATCACGTGACAAACCCCTTTGAGGAGAGTGTTTGTTGTCTCTGTCCTTGTCCGATCGCCTCCCCATGGCTCTTCTGGATGCCCGCTCGCGCTCTCTTTCTCGTTCCCTCTCTCGTTCTCTGTCCCGTTCCTTCTCTCTTTCCTTTTCGCGCTCCCTCTCCCTTTCTCGCTCTAAATTCCTCTGTCTTCTCTTCTCCAATTCTCTCCGTTCCCTCATTTCCTTTTCTCTTTCTAACAGACGCTTTTCTCGCTCTTGTCGCACTTTTCTATCTTCTCTGTCTAAAACAGACCGTAAATCTTCTTTATCCTTCCGAGGTTTCTTGGCGAGCAATTTTTTTTTATCATCTTCGCTGACGGATCGAGTCCTACTCGTTTTGACCGGTTCAGATTTTTTCTTCCTGTCTTTATGTTTATCGTCATTGCTTCCTTGCGAAGACGTTTTCTTTTTTGAATTTTTAGAATGACTATCGTTGCTCAAGTCGTCGAGTGTTATCACCTCCGGTGAACTTCGGGCTTCGTTGTCGGCGGGGCGGGGAGTGGTGTCGCCTTCGCTGGACTCGGAAAAATATGCACCTAAGTGCGCCTGAAGTAATTCTTTCTGTTTCATCAATTCATCTAGATTTAATTCGTCATCTATAATGGTCACTTCGGGGCTCGGGATGTCTTCTTCTAATTCACTTTCTGATTCGGACGAGACCACTTCTAGAGTGTGGCTCGAAACGGCAGATATGGTTGGAATATTATCAACTGATTCTGGTTTTGTCTTAAAAACAACGGGAGTCTTAACGGTAGACGACTTAGAAGTATTGCACATGATTACGAGTTGGCCTGAATCACTGACCGCATGCACTTCTCGCTCTTTAGGCTTTGGAGGAGTGACTTCTTGTAAATCAGACGAGTTGCTGTCGCCTGACTCTTTCTTGCGGTGTTTATGTTTTTTCTTTTTCTTGACTTTTTCAGCGTGATCAGTTTTGTTAGAATGCTTCTTATGCTTATGCTTCTTCTTCTTCTTATCTCCGTTTTCATGTAGAACTTCAGGCATTCTCAGAAACTAGTCCTAAAGAGAAAATTATATATGTATGTTATTTTTGTATTATGATTTTTTTTGTGAAGATTAGTGAATGCCTCGTGATGGTTGGTTGTCAGCTGTTTCACTTTCAAAACTAATAATGACAGTTTATGAACAACATATTTCAAAACAAGCTTCATACACTTTGAAGCAATTGACTTCTCGAATTCATTCTTGGTGATTTGTATTCAATTCTAATTGGATTCTTCGTGAATCATTTGTTTTCTCACTCTGCCTGCTATTGACAGTGTTAATGTGGGAAAGCAAGTGATTCCCGATGATTCTGTTATTTCCACAGTGGCAAACAAGTGACTTGTTGATTGCAAAGATAGAGTTGTTTGGATTTGTCTGTCTAAAAACGATAAATGACTGGGGCATATTGTTCATTTTGCTCTTTCACTTTCCACGAACTGTTAACAATTCACAAATAAGATAGTTGTGAATGATATTTTCTATGACAGATGTGATGAAATCTTTGATAAACAAAAAATACAATTATTTCCAGCAACGAACAAGTATACCTCATCATTAATGAGCATAAAATGAAACAATGAAACTTCTATGAATTAAAAAATTATTTAATAATATTGTGCAAGAGATCACCGAAAAGAAATATTAAAAACTCAAGCATGATAGAAAAACCAAGATAATTCAAATTTTTTGATGTCACAGTTGAAATCAGAACGATGTTCTGTGAGTTTTAATAATAAAACATAATTTTCTAAATGTGAATGCATACGAATTGACAATGACAATCTGGTTTTGTTTTTTTTTCACATTTTTTAAATTTGTCGGTGAATAACTTACTCATAGATGTTTAATGTTGAATCTATGTTTGTATTATGTGTACACAAATTGAAATATACAGCACTTTTAAGTAATTGTTCTATATGCTGTCACTGTATAAACATAAATTTATTAAAGGCCAGGTAATGATTTAGGTACCTAACCATGATTGTCAAAATTGACAATATATCGAAGTGTAGTAGATTTGCACGCGGTGTAATAAGCATACTGTTGATTATTGTTGATTAGCATCTACTTACGTTATTTTATTGAAGTAATTGTGAGATTTCCACTTTTTCGGGTTCAGTTGCTAGATAACCTCCAAATCAACAATTTTATTAAGAATATTCCGATATTAGAATTCTTTCGGATATGTTATAGTGACAATTAAACTGTGTCATCAATTTGTAAATTCAACGATATAATGTAAACATGAATGTCGTTAATGTTTGATTTGACTACATTATCGTAAATCGTACTGTAAACGCAAATCTCAATAATCTATCTGGTTTTACCAAAAAATATACAATGATTACAAAGCACAGTGAAGCAACTATAATAATTAATATATTTATGATGCATGCGAGTCAATTTGAATGTATTCCAAATTAATATTAATTCAAAAAAAAAATTGAATGTATCAATAAAATATAGCAAAATGAAATGCAAATAATCATTCAATTAAAATAAATATCACAGTATTTACTTGACTTAAATTGAAAATGGCGGTTTAGTTTATATTTTGCCTTCGACAAACGTGAAGTTGTGTGAGTGAAACGTCATTATACAATTCACTACGTGACAAACGGCGACGGAAGATATTTTATTGTTATTTATGTAGCCTGCGTTTATTGCTCAATAGTCAAACAAGTACTTTGCTGTACATTATCAACATAGAAAAGACATACGTTGAACTTTTGTTTCGTGAAATCGTACAAATTCAAATAACTTTCTCTAAAACGTAAGTCTGGCTTAGACCCGCAAGTTTTAACTACGTAGTCATCTCAAAATGTCTAGAAAACAGACTGTGTGAAGGTGAAATTGTGGATAAAAATTGATAAATATACGCGTTGAAAATGCCTGCGTCCATCGGAGTCAACATGCGTGTGACGGGACATTACAGCCAAGGCGGACGAAAGTATATGGAGGACAAATTCTCCGTCGCCTACCAGCAAACCGAGGACGAAAAAGATTTGGAGTATGCATACTTTGGCATTTTTGACGGGCACGGAGGTAGCGAAGCTGCAGCTTTCGCCAAAGAGAATTTAATGGATTTGATAGTGAGACAAAGACAGTTTTGGTCAGAGAACGACGACGATGTCCTGAGAGCCATACGCAATGGATACATGATGACACATATGAATATGTGGAAAGAATTAGGTAAACAATAAAAGCTAACTAGGTTATGGCCTCTTAAAACTTTAAGGTTAGGTAACTTATCTACTCAGTGAGAGGGGTGATCGTATTCTTTGTTATAAACCAGCTTCTATTTAAAACTGAATCAATTTCAATCACTTTGTTCATTTACATACCCAAAGTATAGTGGACCTCAATGATTCCCTTCATCAAACACTTGAAATGAAAACAACCAATGGCTGTCCATTTGCTCATAAACATTTCACCTTGAATATTTGATATCATCCAAGTAATTGATTTTTTCCTGTTCTGATTATGAATTCTGCACGAAATGGAGTTTCCTAAACAACTGGGTATTTTGTTAAGTAATTTATAAGAGGAAGAGGTTTTTAAATTTGGAACATTGTTTCATCATACATACCAAAATAGATATTTGTTTATTTTGATTGTTTGGCCATTGAATTGGTATGAATATTTTTTTATACTGAAAATTTGCGTTATGTTTTTTTATAATTTATCTCGTATATTTTTTACATATTAAAAAAGTAGCAATCACATTTAAAAGAAAATTATGAGTCTTCAACATTTCTAGTCAGCTTAATTTAATCACTAAAGTTCACCAATAAGACTTTATAGAAGCATATAGAATGTTGTCAGATTATCCTAATAATTATTCACTTGTTATATATCTTAGAGATTTGATCATTTAGGTCAGGGGTGGCCAACCTCTTACATAACATGCTCCAATTTTTTTTCACTAAAGAGTTCAGATGCGACATACAACTTAAGCACTTTTCTACCTTCTTATGCTCACGGTTGGGGTAGGATCTGTTTTACTTAAGAAGGCAAAGGAATAACTCAATTGCTTAATTAAACTAATTAATTTACATTATTTAAGTCATTGACTGAGGGTGCTTGATGGAATTTCAATATCAAATTTGGATTATTGAGATTTTGTACACTTCATGCGCTCGAATGCCTGAAGATGCCGAAAGGCGAATCCCGGGTCGTTAGTGACAAAATACATGGAAGTGTACAAAATCTCAATAATCCAAATTTAATTTACATCTGTTCAAAAGATACATTTATTGAAGCACCAATCTACAATATTCAGAAATGATGTCTTGGACGAGAAGGTCGTGGACCCCACTGATAGTGCTACATCTGCCGGATAGTCTCTTTTTGGTGAAGATAACTCTGGACCACAGTTGGATGTGATGAGAGAGGGAGAGAGAAAGAGGGAAAGAAAGAAAGAAAGAAAGAAAGAAAGAAAGATCAGCTTAGAACTTGAGGTTGTCTGTTCTCTCTGCTTGCTGGAAGGAATAGGAAGGAATGCTTTCAATAACCTATTTAATAAAAGTGTCTTTATAGATATAATTTTCAAATTATTTAATTATAAGAAAAACTGTATCTATTGCAGCACATAAATATTACTTAAAAATATTATTAATGGACATTTTGAGAATACTTGGATTTTGTTACTGAGAATTTTCTTCAAATTTGAATCAGTTATTCTCAACCTTGCTTTGCTTGACGATGAATTCAATTATGGCAACTACCTAAAAGAATATTTAGGCCCTTGTAATCATCCAATGCGCTGCGGCTTGGCTACCCCTGATTTAGATTGCCAACTTGGAAATCTGTCAAACCTCTTAAATAAATTATCAAAATGAATATTTACATCAATAATTGTTATAATAATAAATTATAATTGTTTTCAGACAAATGGCCGAAGACAGTTTCAGGATTACCTAGCACAGCCGGCACAACGGCCAGTGTTGCATTTATTAGACGAGGAAAGATATACATTGGCCATGTTGGTGACTCCGCCATCGTATTGGGCTATCAAGTCGACGGTTAGTATACTATTTATTTTACAGCTTTCAAGGTTCTTATATATGTTACACCGAATGTGTGAAATTATTTATTTCACAAAAAGTGCAAAATTTTACCTAAATCATGAAATAACCAAGCCCCTGGCCTCATTCAAGAATTTGGAAATTATCTGCCGAGTACGTGACTTCCGCACGAATTTTTCTGTTTATTTCAATGATTGAGCATAGATAGTGGCGCCGCAGTGGTGTTTTTCGCAATTATTTGTTATATTTTATAAAATAGTAGTAGCGCTCCAGTGGTGAATTCTGCAACTAAACCAAATGTCAAATAAAAATATATCAATCAATACATAACTAGGTACAATGACGTTCATTTCCATTTACCAAACCCAAAATATCTAGAACTGTAATATTACGAAAGTACGAATTTTATTAAAATTTATTTTCGCGGTTGTCACATTCGGTGTAACATATATATCACATGTATATGTTTAAACCTTAAAGCGTGTTTCGCATTGTATGGATACATTTTATTTCTCACCCCTCTTTTTTATTTTTCTCATTAAAGTTGGTCTCTGATTGCTTTTTATAAATCCTCATTATACAAAATAATTGTCATCATCTTTTAAACCACTACAGATAGTAATTTAATAATAATGCCGTGTAACATCCATTAAAAAACAGTAGATAACAATCAAAGTAAGTTTTGAAAACAAATAAACATCAATTATGTGATTCAATTATATTCGATCTGAAGTGGCTGTTGAGAAGTGGGAAGTGTTGTTATTAATGGTGATTAAACCGCTGCCAGGGTTTCATTCTTGGAGGCTGTAATGTAACAATCAGAAAACAATACAAATGATATATTAGCCTGAATATAATATATTTTTTTTGTAAAAAGCGTCTGCATCATATAGTGAAAATATAACATGTAATGTTTTTCTTCTGCACAAGTCGTATTCTAGTAATAGCATGATCTGTCTGGCACGTTTGAGTAAAGTGACGATCCACAGTTTCCATTTTATTGGCCTTAGGTTTTCTGCATTATTATAGCAAAACGAGTGATATTGTCACTCGTGAGTATAGATCATGTGGATAAAAAAAAAAAGATTGACCAACACTCAAATCAATAAAGGTATTCGAAGAAGATACAATATAAATATCACTAAAACAGTTGCTGGAGAAGCTGAAACAGCAACTATTACCTTGTTTTTGAATTTTTACTTTCAATCCTGCTCCGAATAAATAGGACACACTATTTTCATATTTACATATACTTGATATTTTCCACAATATCTTTTTTCTATTTGTCATCGTCTCTCCAACGACGGAGGAAACCTAAGAATACCAATGATTTTTTGACATTGTGACCTAGGCATGTTCGGAAACAGTATCTATGGTGGGTGCCGTTGAAGTGGAAATGAATCATAATACTGAATTCATATTTGTTTTCATCATCATTACAGGTCAAGAAGATTGGTGTGCCAAACCACTCACATTGGATCATAAACCAGAATCACCTTCAGAAATGTCCAGAATACATTCGAGTGGTGGCAAGGTATGTTAGGTCATATATTTTTTCATAATTAATTAGACCCGCTGTCGGCGTCCGTGGCGCAGTTGGTTTCGTCGCTGGCTACGGTTACGGATGTCTCGGGTTCAATTCCCGGTGCGAACGGTTTTCATAGATTGATGTTTCAATCGATTTATGGATTTCTGTACGTAGTCTGAGTCCTCTCTCCCACCAATCCCATCCTCACGGGGCGTAACGAGAGCGATTAGCTAACCACTAGTCCTGTCATAGCCCTATCCTTCTATCCCTACTCTCTTCGAAAAAGAAAAGAGAGCTTGAGCAACTAAGTGACAAGCAGTTCTCGTAGAAAAAATTCTGTCAAGATACCTCCATTAGGAGACCATATGCTCCACATTGGGAGCGGACATGGAAAAAAAAAAAAAAAAAAAAAAATTAGACCCGCACTGAATCGGGTGTGGCATCAATCTGAAGTTAAGATTTTAAAATTTTTTGATTTCATCATTACCTCTAACAGCTAGGCGATGGCATTATCTCATTATTTCTTCTGCATTAGCTCCTTTAGGACTTGTAGCTGAGCGGACAGAGCTCTTGGGATTTTTGTTTCTTTGGCCACGGGTTTGAGTCCCCGAATTGACATTTTCATACGTCGATTTGTGTTAATAGCCGTGGGTGTTTGCGGTGTTACCATTCCCTTTACCCATCTGATCCTACAAATGAGGCAGCCGTAGGGAGAGTGAATAGCTACAATTTCTTTCCTAGCCCCATCCTTCTATTCCTATCTTCTCAGAAAATGAGAGGATGAGACTCGATAACAATCAATTTTTGTACAAGAAACTTCTCTTGAGATGCTCCATTATGATTCCACATGCTCCACATTGGAATTTGACATAATTAAAAGCTTCCCTTTGATTTATAAAAATGAAAACACTCTTTTTTAATTTTCCAAACTTGAATTATCATGATATGCCGACATGAAGTTAGCATCTTGCGACATGTGTATTTTGTTTGTGCAGGTAATAGCAAAAGCCGGTGTACCCCGGGTGGTGTGGAACAGGCCAGTGATAGGCCCGACGGGGGTCCGCTGTGATGAGATTCCCTTCTTGGCTGTGGCCCGCAGCCTCGGTGATCTCTGGAGCTATAACATGCAGATTGATGAGTTTGTTGTCAGCCCTGATCCCGATGTGGGAGTCTTGGCAATCGATCCCAGCAAATTTAGGTACAGTGGAACTAAGATCGGTTTCGCCTCAATGTGTCATTAATGAAAAAATCCCGCACGGAATTAACGAAACCCATGTTTTTATAAGCCCTGAGTTTAATGGCCTAAAGGCACTGTCAATAGTATGTTTTTAGATTGAATTTCATTATCTAAAATTCTATTCTTTCAATTTTTTGCATGAGATGAAGATTCAGTGTTCCTTTTTGTTAAAAAATAGTTTTGTTGGAACCCCAATACCCCTCATAGATAGTTCTGGCGCATCAGTCAGAGGCCTGGACGGTTAGATTCTAAGACTCTCAAAAGCTAATAAGATCCTGCGAAAGATTTTCAGCTCTTGAGGATGGCATTTGGCGACAGCGAAATCATTAACTTAATACCCTCTTTGTTGAGCCAGACACTCAAATTTGCCAAATCTCAATGCTTATGCTGCATCGGACACGCATTGATGAGTGGAAAACCTCTGCAATGCTTCATGTTATCTACTGTTGAGGGAAGTCAGACTGCGATAGTTGAGATGTCGCAAGATCTACGACTGCTGCGGGTCAACGATCGATCTAGAAAGGCGGAGGACCGAACGCAGCGGACGAGATTAATTTCGGGGTACATGGTTCACCCTTGACTGTAGCGACCAGATTTTTTTCTTTTTCATCTCACTTATCGAATCATTCAAAAATTACAGATATGAAGGTGAATTAAGAATTATTAAAGCTTTCTAATCAATGCTAATAAAATAATTTAGCAAAAATAACTGAAATTTGAAGTACTCACACTATTTGTTTATTTAATCTGTAACTTCTTAATGGAGCAATTTTTGCTGATTAACTTTTGAATATAGCATGTGAAATACTAAAATTTTCGGCAATGTCCGTCGAGCTTTTTTTAGCTTTTCACCAAAGGGGCTGTATTATAATTCAGAAAAAGTGTATGGCCAGTTTAAATGTCAAAGAGAGTAGATGAAGTAATAACATCTTACACCTTTAATGTCACTGTTTACTGTCTGCCAACAGTAAATAACTTCCGTGCGAAATAAGCTCTACATATTGATAATCATCATAATATCTTGCGTTAAGTAGTGTGATGTGATTTAGATGTCTGATATTCGGCACCGACGGTCTGTGGAACATGGTGTCGGCGAGGATGGCAGTCCAGCTGGTCCAGGTGGCCGAACGACATAACGAAAAAACTCTTCCTGGTGGAGTTCCGCCCGACTCTTGGCTAAACCCGTCCAAGATTCTGGTTGACAGTGCCCTTCAGAGGTAACATTTTGAATTTTGCTATCTTGTCAATTTAGTTTATGGAATTGTTTTATAACTTTATGTTGTAAGCTGTTGTATCATTATACAGTTAGCTACTAGTCTAGTGGTAAGACCTCTACCCTAACGACCTGTTCTGGTCTTAACTCCAGGCAAGGTCAATATCAAAGAAAGGCATTGTATTTTTTAAATAAAACACAATTTGTTTTCTATTATATCCACATTTTTATAATGACCAAAACCAGTTTCGCTCATTGCAAGCATTGGTTGATAATGCTCGCGATTAGCGAAATCGGTCCTGATCAATACAGAAATGTGGACGTAATACAAAACTAATTGTGTTTTATTTTTAAAGCTGTTAAAATGAAATGTTAAAATATTACATTTGAATGATTTACTTGAAGTGGATATTGTTCAGTTTCTTTTTCCTATTCCATGATTGTTTTGTCTATATTGTTTCATAAAATGTTTACAGGTGGTCTAGCACTAAGATGAGAGCTGATAACACTTCGGTGGTGACTTTAATGATGGATCCTCCGGGACCGCCCAAGACCAAGCCCCAGCATCCCAATAACCCTATTTCCAATCCTCCACCTCAGCAGCAGCAACAATCTTCTTCGCCCACAGGTTTGTTTAACACCTCTGGGACAGACGCCCTTTCATTTGTCTACCCCCTATTATATTTCAGTTATGTATTTCTGAATTGCAGTTTTAGTGTTATACCAGTATTTAACATATTCAGTGCTGAAATTACTCCCATCATGTGGGTCAATTGTTTTGACCCTAAAAAGGTCGACATATACTTGAAGGTTAAGAAGAAATTTTTTATTTTTTTGAATTATTGAATTAATTATCTTTTTAAAATCAATTCAAAAACTACAATAGTTTTATTATTTGTTTCAGTAGGAAGAGATGCAGCAGAAAACTATTCTTCACCTTCGCCGTGTTCCTCTGTGGATGAATTGCCAGCTTCTCCAATTGACGAGAGACCAGACAATCAGCCGGAAGCTCACCCTTCGAAAGGCCTTTCCATATTGACTCGCTTTCCTAATGCTAGGCCGGAAGCCCCACAGACGACGCCCCAGGTCAACTCTCCTGTTGGGCAGCAATTTCACAGTTATCCGCCAGGCGAGGACGACAGCGACCTGCCTATCTCCAATTATGGAAATCCGGCGGAGTCTTATTTTATCGCTAGACTACTCAATAAAAATCAAATCAGAAACACCCTTCAGAATGTTTATGAAGAAATCACCGCTGCGGAAATTTCACCTCCGGGAGTCGGGGACCCACCGGCCAACAATAATAATGAGGATGATCCGCCTTACAAAAAGAACAAGACGGTTTTACAGCGACCGCGGCCCACTGAAAAGACGGAATCCGCAAACGTCAGTGCGGCTCTCGAAGCGGAAGTTCTCAATGAAACTGTACCGGCAACAGACGATGAGACAGTAGTCGATGAAGATGATATATCTCCTGATAAAACGATCGAGTCGATACAGATAAATGAAGTTTCGTCCAGTTCTCCCGTCGAAGTTCCCACCTCCAAGACCAAGGGTGTCCGCTCTAAAGCGCTGGTCAAACGGTCTTCTGTCTCCCCCCCGCCACCTGTCGCTCGAATCTTACGATCCAACGACACCCCTGTCGCTCCTCCTAGACCTCTCACCAGACTTGCAAATAAGGCAAAGACACCTGCGCGTCCTCTTTCTCAGAACGGCAGAGGAAAACAGACAGAGTCTAAAGTACCTGTACCCGTGCACACCGACAGACCGGCACCGACCGCCATCAGGGTGACCGTTCTTAACAGACCTAAGGCTTCACCTTCACCGTCATTAACTGCTACGCCTGTTGATAACATTTCTACCCAAAAAGCTGAACGAACACCTGCCAGTGTTGCCATACTGCCTGTCACGGATGTCAAAATTAAGCAAGTCGAAAGAACTGATGTCAAGCCTAGGTCTGTTTCAGGGAGCGCCAGCCAAGAAGCAAATGGTGCCAGGGTAACCAGATCTAGAGATTTGCAGGTCGCAGTCGTGAAAGCTCCCACAAAAACTCGGGAGCTTGTTTCTCCCGCAAAGAAGATCCCGACCGCTGTCGAAGCCGTCTCCCACCGTCAGCAGGCCGTGCAGCGGGAAATCAAATCCGAGGTCGTTGCGAGGCCGCCGACAGTCCCTCGGCTCGGAGGCGACGCCCCCACCGGAGGAGGGAGTCCGCGAAGGGGCGGGATGTCATTTCTTAGACGTCGGCGCCGGGAATCCGCCGCCGATAATACTACAGAAAACTCCAAGGAGAATGTCATGACCCCCGTCGGCTCTGCCGCCGCCGTTACCCCCAAGACAGCCAAGAGACGCTGCAGCGGAGGTCCGACAGATGGGCCGGAACCGAAGGAGAAGAGGCGGACGCGCCTGGATGACAGGCGGCGCTTCATCGATCCGAACGACGAGTCCTCCGACGAGCAGCACCAGGATGTCACTTCGACCCAGAGCTCTAAGGACGCCACCTATCTGCTCGGCGTCATGATTCCTCCGACCGGATTCGAAACAGAACCGTCAATACGTCGCAGTCTTAGAAATGAGCCTGACGAATTGCCTGCATCCCCTAAAAGTCGGCGACGTAGAAACAAAAAAGACGCAACACCGGGACTCAGCCCCGATGAAGCCGGCGAGGTTCATTCCACCACCGTTAATATTGAGAACGATCCCAAGGCGAACCCCGCCCTCGCCTCTCGGGCCCTTCGCTCTCGGCATGATGTTCCGGGACAAGAGGACAAGCAAAAGGAGGAGGGCGCAGAAAAGAGGGCGCTGAGATCGGCCGACTGCTCTGTCGCCGAAAGGGAAAATGACGAATCACCTTCCAAAGAGTGCCGTCCCGTCCTGAGATCCAGAAATAGCGTCGGGACTCCGGCTTCGAAGATATCGGCGCGTCGCCGCACACCCTGGACTCAAGCTCCCGCACGCCACGGCCTGCGGAAGAGACTAACCAAGTGATCTGCCGACCGATCCGTAGCGAGGGCGACGCGGACAGATTCAGAAAGATACCAAAGCTCTGTACATTTTGTAGAAAAAAAGATGACAAGTTCTCGTCAACGAGCGTGACGGTTCCGCCGCGAGACCTCTGTGAAATATTGACCGTTTTCATTGCGAGATTATCAGGGTTTATTTATGTTACGGACAGTGGACGTCGACAACCTGAACCGACGAATGTGACAAATATCGATGAACATTTCATTGACATGTGATAAATATATTGAAAAATGTACAAATTGAAAATCTTTTAAGATAACCGGATAAATCCTCACGATGCCTTACGTTTTCTCTTAACATAATGATTCGGAGGAGGGTGCCGCTGTTTTTTTTATTATTAATGTGCGTCAAGAATCAAAAGAAACGCGAACGAGACGAGTGCGGCCCTTTGGAGCTTTGTAATATCTTTTAGAATCGAGTGGAATTTCTTTATGTGTCTTGTGACGAGTGTCAAATAATTGTTAATCTTGTGCGGGTCGGATGGATGGAGAGAAATTTATTTTATTTTCGTACAGACCGAAGAGCGAATAGTCGGAGAGAAATATATTTAACACGACGGACGGAGCGCTGAGAGACTCGATATTTTTACTATTTACGAAGACAATTAAAATGTTGTACCGTTTTGTGTATATTTCAGTTCGGAGACGCTTCGCCTATATCTTTTTCTAATTTCATTTTTTGCTGTTTAATTGAATTTTTAATATTTTTTAAAACGTTCAGCATGTGTTTATTATATTTTAAGTCCCACGATTTAACAAACGGTAGTGAACTAAAGATTTGGATAAAATAACACCAAATCAAGCCAAATTATTATAACGAATTTACTTTAAATCGATTTGTTTTATTTAGCATGCTATATTTGGGTCTTGTTTTTTTTTCTTTTTCGAATGGGACCAATTTAATGAAATGTCATGTTTTTGTTATCAAATATTCAATGTTCTTTTAAGGCTTTTTATCAGTGACCTCTGATGTGATGAAGACTTGTTTCAGGAGACGGCGACATATATCAATTTTTTAAAATATTGACTGCGATCTTTAAATAAATAATATTACAATTTCATAAAACCATATTGTGCCATTTTTGTTATTGGAAAGCATCTATGATCGCCCTTTCCGTCAGTTGGTATTTTGGCACAGGTAAAACAATATGATATTCTCTATTTCAATTTGTAATATTGTTAACATTGTAAATTATGTTTGTATATATTTGTAAGCTTTCCATTGTCGTGTGTAAACAGAAGATAATTGTCATATTTCAAATTAGTGATATAAAACCGATCTGCCTATTTTTACTGCAACTGATTTAAGAGGTGGTTTTTTTTATAGTAATTATAAAAAAACTTCCGTTGAAGTCAACACATTGGAAGTAGTAACGCCGCACCATCTATGAACTCGTTTTTGTAAATCCAATTTTCATAGGTTCTTTTGGTCACTACCGTAAAATAAATTTTGCACTTATATAGAATGTTGTGTTTAAGGTATCTGTTAGTCTAATAGGAAGACTTGAAAAGTCTTCAGTGATGATATGAACTACCTGTTTTTTTTATCATAATGCTTATTTGTTATCTCGAGTAAGCGAATGCAGTCAGGTACTTTGTTCTGGACACGTTTTAATTTATCGTTGCTTGAATGAAACCAAAGGCTATTAATTATTTAACTCGCTTTTTAAGTGTCGTAGGGCACCACGGGGACACTATGTGACGTTTTATTCACTCCTTTACCATACAAAAATAATGTCACATCCTCACTCTTTTATATTTAGCGTTTGCATGATTTGAATCATTTTATTCAATACTAATTTCGAAATGAGTCGAGTGTATTTTTATAAATTCACTGATGTATAGTATCTACTTGGTTAGCAGTTGCTATACTGTCCAAACGATTTTTGTGTTATCTTGCATTACTTTTATGATATATTTAATACCTTTCCTGCGGCTACAGTTTCTTCTCATTTGAAACATTGACCATCCACAGTAACAATTAATTACAGTGGACAGTTTATGAAAAAGATATATATCATAAATCAATAAGTATTGTTTGATAGTACAATTTAAACCAAAATATCACCTTCATGTGTAGTCAATTACTATGCTTCTATCGGCATAGATATGCCAAAAATTAAACAAATTGGATCATGCGAAAGGGCTTAACACTTTCAGCAATATTGTAGCTATGGCTATATTCTTCAGCAACTGTTTTGAGTCATCTAAATATAATTTTAGCATGCATTTTTATTAGTTACCACACGGTTGCTTACGAAGGGAATATTTCAACATCCAACACTGTCTACATCTGTTATTTTAATTGACTCGAATATCCGTGAAGTGTCCCTGTGGTGTTTATTAGGCTTGTTGCGTTTTATTTTTAAACATTTTTGTATTTATATTTAAGTGAGGACTTAAACCTGGGAATTATTCCATTTGTAATGCCGTGCGTCGGATGTCGCTCAGTCCTGTTCCTGGTATCATTAATCGATGTCCATTAATCAATTTCGGTTTCATTTTTAACTAGAATATCAAATAACTTCATGTCTTAATGTCAACTTAATTCCTTGAAGCATGCGAGATTTTTTCTATCAATTTTGAAAGGACTTGTTTTACAATGAATGCAAGAAATCACTTAGCTTTTCGCTTGAAGAGTCCACACAATTTTTTTTTAATACAATCGTCAAAAATGCTCAAATGAAAATGACTCCGACTCTAGCTATATATTTTCGAGCAGTTAATGCTCAACTGGATATTTTATGAAGTAAATGAAAGTTAAAATTTTTACATCTTTGAAAAATTCTTGTTTCTTTTTATTTGTGTAATTAGTGTTTGTTAAATATTTTCGATGGTCGTCAACGGAATAATCATTCATTTCGTGAATACCATCAAAAAGCTAAATGGAACCTATTTCCTCATTATCAGAGGGCATCCAAAATAGAAAAGAAGGAAAAATGGTCGACTGTTGGACCATTATTTTTAAATTGCACCGTTTGGAATTCTCGCCAGGCTTAAATATTGTTTTGTATTATACTTTATTGGGTAGTTGTCGAAGGGAATGTTCAGCACGGACCAATTATTAATGAACATGTGTGTTATTGATTAACTATTATTAACTGAACTTGCTGTGTTTAGATGTTTGCAATCATTATGATTTAGTGCCATCACTTTTATTTGCACTCTGCGCCGTCGCCGAGGGGAGACGTCGCTGTCAGTTCCCCCGATCGATGCTCTTGTCTATGTTTTTTGAATGTCATACGCGGACTCTTCTTCCGCATTGCTTGCTTAATCGTTAAGTAATTTATTTTAATTCATAATTATTTGAAAAGATAATGCGCACTGGTTCTGAAATATGTTTTGGTTATTCATTAAAATTCAAACATTTATGTTGATTCTGCATTCAAGAGTAAATGCCAAATTTTCTCGGTTTTAAACTAGTATATATATTATGAGAATTTAGCAATGTAAATATTTTTATCTTTATTTGACGTTAATATAAATTATTGACCTATGTAAATTTTGTATGTCTGAGGTATGGCTATGAATGTTTTAAGCTAATTGTATTGCAAATGAAGTGAGAAAAACAACACATTTAATTTAAAGCTAGGTGTGCATTGCTGGACTAACCAATCTCAATATTGTACCCAACGTCACCCGCTTCGAGGAAAAACTGAGCAAAATTTATCTTGCTAAGTGAAGCTTGTTCCCACTAGTAAAGCGTTCAAAAATTGATTTCTGTATTGGTATTCCACAAACAATTTCGAACAACCACAAAGACATTGACTTGTGTGATTGTTCCCGACGCGAAGACATCAATGCCACTCCCAAAAATATGAGTTTCATTCTACATAAGCGTAAGATTATTTGAACAGCGAAACCACCATGTCTTGTAGTAAATTAACTAATATCGTTTCCAAAGTACCCCAAAGGCGTTAATTAATGTGTTGTTTTTTCGACCCATGTTACACCTGTGTGTCAATAAAATTCAATAATGCCACCTCACACTGTAGAATCTTTATGTCAATATCTCTTTGCAGTGGAAAATATTTAACTAGAAAGGAGGACTGTACGAAATTAATACAGTTTATAAATTCTTTTAAGCTCAAATGGTATCTTTTTATCGTATTTCAGATCTACTGGAAGGATGAAGTTAATTATTCTATAAAAAAATGTTTGCGTATTGTGCTAACTACAGTATTCTTGATAAAATTACTGCTCTTCGCGTTAGATGTTTTCCTCTATAAAGTAGTTTTCACTTTTTTTTTTGAAATTATATAAAAAAAACAAATGATACATGTATTGTTATATTAGCAGCTAAATTTTGTTGCTGTTGAAAAAAAAATCATAATTATTAATCAATCGTTGAAAACTATTAACTGCCAATTAAAAATTATAATAAATATATATTTAGTAATTTATAAATTAATCACCTTACAAAAATCATCTCCAAATAAAAGATGATGACCTTTTAGTGTAAAACAAAATGAGTCGCATGACGTTAGATGTAGTGAAACAAGGTAAAATTGTGTGGTACCATGTGTATATTTTTTTTACGGTTTCTACAAATTTGTATATATTTTGATGTTTTACTCCGGTCATACCATGCCATAGTATGATATTTATGTCAGATGCTTATTTCTACGTTTATTTAAATAACACCAAAAAGCTCCGATTCATCACAAACTACACTAATATAAGTTTTTGCATCACAATATCGGTAAATATTCCGAAATGATAATTCATTATTTCAAAGATGGCGGTCGTTGAACAGCTGATCATTCAGTTGATGTCAATATTGCCATGTTAAACAATTATTTCAGATGTATTTTTATTACTCAGTGGCAACATTTAAGTGCCTAGTAGGAGTAAGCCCGTGACTCATCTGTTATATTCTACATATAATAAAACACCCATTTCCTATGGAAAAATAAGAGATACGACTTTTGCAAGTCAAATGGAAGTTACATTGAACACAAAATAAGTATATAAATCAAAATTATTCACTACGTTCGAAGGTTGAAATATATTTATTATCTTCGAGGTAACAGTTTTTGTACAAACTGACAAAGGTTAACGCTTGCCTGGCAAATCTATTTGAAATGCATTATTTACCGTATGAGCTTTTGCATGCTCGGTATACGGCTGATTAAATTCTCTGTTCATATTTGCATATCTGACACATTTACAATTGGTGACACAATTCATCTTTGTTTTACGTTAATAATCTTCCTTCCTGTTTGCCTTATAGAAAACGTTAATAAAGATAATATTTAAACACAAAATAACAATATATTTATATGGATATATAACGTGTAACTAGTACCTCAAATTTGTAATATCTTGGATATCTATGTATGATAGTTTGTTTCAGACGTTCGAAGTTTGTAATTGAACAATTATTATGTCTCTAATTATCACTGATCCAAATTCTGCACAACACTTTCAAAATATCCATTTGTCTAATGTACACTTCTTAATTTCACCAGCAAAATTTGGTTGAATTTGATAATTTTTATATGAATATCTTTTTAATCGTGTGAAAACACCTTTTTTTTAATAACTGATGAGTGAAAGATAGCCTCAATCATTTAGGAATTGATTAAAATTGATGTTAATTTTTTAAAACTTAGTTCTCATGATGAAATACTGTTAGGTCATGTAAATAGAATCATTATTATAAAACTAAAATGCCTCGATGACCATATTCATAAAAATATGGTAACGCATAAACCATCTAACATAGATGTTTTTACTAAAACTGCCAATGCCATCTATCAAAGCCACGTAAAACTATTCCCAATATTCACTATTTCGCATTTGAGTGGACACTTGTGTCCTATTCTTTTGACCCTGGGAATTTAAATTGTGTAATTATTGTTAAGTTATTTGATGATGGATCAGTCAATCCACATAATATAGTGTGTTCATTTCTTTGCATTAGTGTAACCGAGTGCTTCTGAATTAAAATCAGTTTGATCGAAATTTGTCTTCACGAAGGCATAAGAAACACTACTTTAGGTAATTTTTTGGTGTACATTATCCCTACTATATTTCATTGTGAGAACACGAGTATAAAGTTAGAGTTTAAATATTTTGGAGTCTTGTGTATTCTATTTCTTAATCGGTTCTTAGGAATCTGTAATTATTTAAGTGTATGCGGAATTGTATCTAGTTAGCCATGGATTCTTACAAAAAAAAAATGCAAAGCAAGATGCAAACATGGTCTGAATAAATGTGCCTCAAGTTACCAAATCGATTAAAAAAAGATTGTTTTTCGTTATAATGCTTAAAATAAACAATTTATATAATATTATTAATAATAAACGAGAATTTAAATTCTTCACTAATCTATAAGGACCTGAAATGGAGAATTGTAATAATTAAACAACAAAAAAAATCAATATAATTTTATTAGAACTTAAGCAGATGATAATATAAATTTCATTAGTTTTAAGGTGGTTTTATTATTATACTTGTAACGGATTTGTGTTTAAACCTATTACCAGACGCGACTGCAACCTCAGTTTTTTACCATCGGCTGATTGCGAGTGAATTTGTTAACATTTTTTGCATGCTCTGAAAGCACTTCAGTCAAGTCACGCTAATCTGTGGCTTCACTGAACTTAAAAAAAGATAAATGAATTAAAAAAAAAATTAAATTGATTTTCCTTTATATAGTATAATTCACAAGGATTTCATTTTTGATACACATCAAAGACAAGTGTGAGTCTACTTTGCATATAAATTTTAAATTAAATTCAGAAATACAGAATTCTTACATTCAATTTTTATTTCTATATCAAGAATATGATCGTTGGCTTATTTTAATCCATATATATTGCTCGTTAAGTACTTTAAAGTACAAAAGCCTTTCATTCGATACTTTGAGAGTAAAACGTCTCAGGGAACACATAATTATTATCAAATATAAAGCTTCCGGAAACAAAATGTCAGCAAAATGCAGCCAAAAATATTTGTTCAATACCAACATAATATTATTGACTTAAGTCATACTGAAATAGAAAGTATGCTTCTATTATGTTGTATCCAAATCATAAAAAGAAGGTATTTTTTCATCTGTACAGTAAAAAGAATGCCATTTTTATTTAATAGAAAATATCTCTTTCACATCTTTAAACTTTAAATGAACTAGGGTCTTTGAAACCAAATCGTTTGTTATTTATTTGTCTATGAAAATATTACATTAAAATGAATTATATTTACGAAAGGGATTTTAAATCACTTTTCATTGTTTTTGATAAAAGTAAGTTTGAGTCTTCATTTACAAGTTTTACCTTTTTGAATGCATATTTGATTTTATTGTTTTATAACCTTTTAAACTGTGGGACAGAGGACTTTTTAACAACTAATTTTAATATACAACAAATCCAGAAAAAAGACGAAAAATCGTAATTCATCCAGTTGGGCCAATTTAAATATTGATTTGTTGAGCAAAATTAATGGCATTTGGGTTGTAAAAATAAATACTTTTAATTTCTACTGTTGAATAATTTTCCTACAAAAAACACTGCAAAATAACAAAAACATTAAAGCTCTTAAAAACAACACAAGTTCAATTTGAAACATTTCACTGTCTTACAAAAAGTACTATAGAATCGTTCCTTATGAGATGGACTGTTAAACGTTTAATAATAATTAAAGAATTCATATCTAGAACAGATTGCAGTATTGAAATCTAGCCTAAAATTTGGATCCCAAACAGTTTAAGGGTTACACATTCATGAATAGTAAAATCCTTTCTCATTTAAAACAGAATTTACTTGTATTTTATAAATTTTGTTGTATTCCAAAACCACATCAATAATCAAACTATTTACCGAAGATATTTACATGTCCGCTGTTTGATGTTATAAAATATATTGTATTGTTCATTCTAAATGATGCATTAGTACAAATGGATTCAGTTATGTTTTGTTGTTAACTTGCCAAAGAAATATTTGATGATTTTTTACAATCGGTCGTCGGCAATGAACAGAGACTATTGGGGAACAATGTTTGTCGCAAATTTTATTTTTTTGATTGAAATAAAAGGTTTTTCATGAAGTAATAATCACGTTTGTTTTATTAATATCTATATATTTTACAGAGTGCATGTGCGCTGTGTTGTGCATATCTTTGACCTTACAGACAGACAGATAATTCACATCAAATTTTGTGCTGATAATATAATAGTGTGTCACGAACTGGTGTTAGGTTAGTAAAATTGTGAAAGATTTCTTCACCCATATGGGTCCACTTCCAGTGTGAAGCATACCTAATATACTCGTCATAATGGAGCATCTCAACCCAAGTTGTTTCACAGGAACTGTTTGTTTTTCAGTCACTTAACCTCTTTTCCAGCCACCAAGATCTCAGTCTGTCAGATAAGACACAAATTGCCAAAATTGGTGACTAATGACATTTAGCTGTTTGTCGAAAGATATAAATAAATTGGATGTGTGACAGTGATTTCAATAATAGTAAAAAGACAATTAATTAAAACTCGCATTTATTTATATTATTCAAATGTGCATTTTCTTTGTTACATTAAATCTTACATAAATGACTTTATTATTTGACAATAAAATTAACTTAAATTTAAAACTCAATGCTACTGGAATGTTAATAATAACACAATGTTGTAGTAACTCATCTGATTTGAATTTTAAAGTAGAAAAGGATTCAAAGCATTTTTCGTGCATCTTACTTAAAAATAGAAACAGATTTTCTTTACATTAGAGACGATCATATTGAGCAGTTTCATTTCTAAAAGTAAAAAACAAGGGGTTTGGCTAGGCAAGAAAGGATATATTAACTTGTTTGACAAACAGCAATATGTCATAACCCACCAGTTGTGTAATTATTGGGTGACATCAAATTGCTGTTTGTTGAGCGATCTAGTTTCATGTATTCTTTGATTGATTCCAAAAGGGTTACATCAGCAATGGTGATGGCAAAAGAGTAATATAATTTAAAGCGCTCTATGTCTGAATGAAGCAGACACGAGTTTTTGTCAATTTTGAAATTTGTATTGACAGTAAATTTATACTCTATAAGATGACAACAGATTTTTCTTTGCCTTCTCAAAACTAATAAAAATATCTACCCACAAGTTATCTAAGAAATATCAAAGAGTTTCTACTTTAAAATTACAAAAAAATACATATTTACTTTTCTTTCAGATGAGATAGTATATAAATGTTCTTGCAACATTGATTTATTGTATGTAAAAAGAGGTAAATACGAGTATTTTTAAACACCAGTTTACAATTAAACTAAATGGTGATTTAAAGTGAAGTGTGTAAATGCATTTCCATACAGTTGTATGCTATTCTAGAGTTTTGAAACAAAAATCATTGAATTGAGGGATTTCACAATTAATATCTATATTTTAAGCTCGTTAGATTCCCAACAATATAAAGCAAGCACTCTGTCTTTGAAAAATTAAAACCATTTTTTTTATCCAATACGCAAATACATGAAAATGTTGGTGTTCCATATCAATGCTCGCAGAAATAAGTAGGTAGTTGATTTATTAACTTAATACTTGGATGACAAGCATATAAAATATCGTCCATGCTTAGGCGAAATAGATGATTTCGATTCTTATAATAATTGAAGAATCTGTTAAAAAAAAAATCAATAAAATTGAAGACAAGTGCTTATTATCACCATGCCTTCTTTTTTCCAAATAAGCTGACTTTCGATTTGGAACAAAATCACTTCCAATTTGGCATTTGTGGCTTAATTTCTTTCAACGGAATATTAATTTAGTTGTGTACATTACGAATGATCAGATAGCACATTTTGCTTAAACACAGTCGAAATAAATGGGTAGCATTTTTATATAATTGCCAAGATTGTAACAAAGCTTATAGCTTTTTTTGTCAGATGGCAGTATTAAGACAAATCAATCAGACTAGAAACTGAACATTTACATAATAATATAATATCATGCTTTCTGCCAGAATAATAAAAATATCAACACGACTTCATAGTTTTTATTGTAAAGTTGTTATATCCTATGACTTCGTGCATTCTACCAGTATGTAGTGCTTTACGTTGCCTACATTTTGACATTTACGTGATATTATATTTGATCGAATCTGAATAGATTTGATTTTTCTACTTGGTACATAAGACCTAAAATTTTGTTTCATAAATCTTACATAACTGGAGTTCAAAAATACTGTACCAAAATAGATAAAAAGAACATTCTTGCAAGCTGCTGTCATCGAAACTTCTGGTAAAATATATATATTTTCTATAACAATCTTCTTCTAAAATTACCTAAGATATATTATTCTTTTCTTATGCTATCTTAAAAAGGTAATTTAGGTATGTATTCGGTTAAATATTACATTATTCAGTTAAGTACATAAATTTAAGTAGTAAATAAATGTTATTTCGCTGTAATGTTTAATTCACAGTTTTAAGGTATTATAGTATACAATTAATTATTTACATAATGCTTATTTAATAATTAATATAAAAGGCAATCTCTCTACAAAGAAAGTTATTTTTAAATGCATTACTAAATTGAGGCACATAGCTTACTTATGAAGGGCACTTTGTATAATTTACTTTTTAAATATTTTTAACTTAACATCTTTTTTTAATCTTTTGTTAACATAACATCTTTCAATGTGACACCAATTTGTTTAAGTTAATCCTTAATATTACTTTTTACTGCAATTAAAAACATTGAAGTATTCCCCACAACAAATTAGACTTAGACTTGCAATAAACAGATTTCAACAAATCAAACTATCAACGTCAGAAGTCAGTTCGAGTGCCTCGTGCGCTCGAATGCCTGAAGATGCCGAAAGGTGAAACCCGGGTCGTTAGTGACGAAATACATGGAAGTGTACAAAATCTCAATAATTCAAATTTGAAATCAAACTATGTTGAAAAGATAGTACCTGCTACTAAATATATTACCAGTATGTTAATGGCTGCTGAAATAACATTTGACATTTCATTCACTTTCTATGAACAAAGTTGTTTTGAGTTATCTATATATTTTTTTTCCTTTTTCAAGCTCTATAATCTATCGAAAACTAATTCATTGAAATTTAAATTCTCTTTAAAAAAACTGAGTCAAAAAACATGCAAAATTACATTTGAAATAATATAATAATCTTTTTGTGTTTGAAAGTAATGTATTAGGGTGCTTGTTCCTAAAGTCAGCCGTCGCCAGTAGTCGGACTTTTGAGCTTAAAATTTAAATAATAGTGGATACATTTAAAAAAACAGACTATTTTTAATTCGTGTAGGTAGTCTTGCCACTTGACAATGTATATCTGCACTATACTGACCTATATGATGCAATACGCAATTGAAAAAAGCACATTTTTACTTCGAAAGTTTCGACAAATTCATATTGTATTAGGATCACTAACAAAACATACTTTATATTGTCATGCTTTGCATCATTTTGTTTTTTATTGTTCTATCTACTATCAGTAAATTATTTCGCGATATTCATGAAGTTTTATAGTGATGGCCGAACACTGGGCAACGAAAGGCAGACCATTGGGTTTTGGGGGCCGACCACTGGGACAATTGGCATTTTTTTTGTAAACTTCTATTATTTTATACAATGGTACAATATTAACTATTTTATTTTTAGTTGGTTACATTACTTAATCCCTGTTTAATGGAATAACAGCGAAAAAATATGTATTTATCATTCATTGACTCAAAATCCTTTTTGAAAGTACACCTGTCGCTTAACTGGCCGAGCACTGGCGAAACGACCCTATATACAGTGAGCATAAAATATTCAAAATTGTTTTATTCCAAACTAGTAGGTAATGTTTCGCCAGAATGACAATGGACATATTGCTGTCAAAAATTGATATATTTGATGATTTAGATATTATTTAAAATATGCTTTACACACAACACAGATTGTCAAGTGTACCTCCACTTGGGTTTGAATTCCTAGCAAAGAAATTGGTGTTCAAATTAACAAGTATTTGTATTGTTTTAAATATTCACTACTTCTACTAACATTGTGTGATTGGCAAAGAGTCTTAACCTTTTAGAGAAGGTAAAAACCATCTCCAAAACAATATTGAGGGTGAAATCTTTTTGTTTTAGGGAATGCTTTATTCTTGCATCAATAATTTCTTATAAAAGAATATAACTGCAAATATTTTATATGAGAAATCTTCAGATAAAATAGACTATTAGTAAATATTTCATTAAAACTAATAATTAGATTATCACAGAGGTTAGCCATTATTGACAATAAATATTATATTGGAATAACACCGATTATATTAAAGTGCATTTTGAAAGTAAATAGTTAGTGATTAAGTTAAGATATCAACTCAAATTTAGTTAGTAATTGCGTTATTATTCAAGATTTTTGCAGTTGAATTTCATGTTATTTGATATTATTGTAGGAAATGCAGTGGCGGCAGGTGACAATATGTGAAAAAACAAAGGTGTGAAAAAAAAAACTTTTTTACAACTTTAACATAATATTAAGTATTGTATAATACATGTAGTAAAATGATCAAAGTATAAGGTTTTCAATAAAGACAGACATTGAAAAAATAAATGTACAGACATGACACAAAAATAATATTATTTTTAACTCTTTTGTTGCTATGAGGTTTTTCAAAGTCTTTGAGAAATTCTGCCATTTAAAATTTAACAAAAAACCATTTTATTATTTTTTAACTCACTACCTTTGTTGTGCATCGAGGGTGACACAAAAATTAGATGCAAAGAATAAAATATGAGTTGGTTTATGAGTGAGAGAAATGTGCCTTCTTTTTCACATAGCATAAAGATTATGAAGCGTTATGTAGGTAGTTGATTCTGGTGCGGCAGCATACCGCCGCCGGTGCGTGCACAAACATGTGCACGCACGTACACCATACTCTACAAGTATAAAATACAGCCGAACCCAGAGCTTGTACAAAGTCGCATTATACAATATTACCACAAAATACTACAGTTAATATTTTATTAAATGTGTTGGCATAAATCAAAAAAATATATGTATGCAGCACCATAGGTCATTGATGTTCTCACATACAATTATTGCCTTTACATAAATAATAACTGATTAAGTGATGAATGACATTCTCTAAATTACATGCCTACTTACAATTGTATATTTAAGGTTTTTAAATCAAAATCATTTTGAATACTTCTTTTAAATTATTGGTGGCGCCCAGCCCTCGCGGCTCTTAAAGACGAGCCAGGACTGAGAAAATGAATTGTATCTCTGAAGTTATTAATATTTTGGCTTTGTATTTTGCCATTTAATATTCTTTTATTGGATGTAAGATCTCTAATTATAAATCCAAGCGAAAATTTTAATAGAGCAATTTGAAATTTGTTTGTTATGAAAATTAATTTTGTTGAGGTGATATCAAGCAGATTTGATTTTAGTACATTTGTTTAACAAACATATTGAGTAAGTTTAGATAAAGCACTTGGGAAATGTAAATTAAAAAAAAAATATATTTATATATATATATAATCATCCAACATTTTTATGGTATTTGAATTAAACAAGTTTAATTATATTTCATCATATCTATGTTACATGTAGCATGCATAGATATTGCATCAATGAAGGATTGTCGTGTTGTGTTTTATTTGTTGCATGCATTTATACATGGTTATTTAGGTCCCAACTGTTGGTATCATAGAAAAATTGTGGTAGAAAAAGAGAAGAAACGATTAGATTGATAGTAAAGCTTCAACATTTATTACAATATTATTCAAAAGGTACTTATTTTATAATGGTTATCAATTGCACTCATTAATTATTATAATAATATAGTATTTTTTTATATAATTTACAAGAATACCTAAACATTATGTTTTACATTTATAAGGCAGTAAATTTTTACAAGTGTGGTCATTATTCAAAATTAAAACTATTGCTATTTTTACATAAAAATGACTACACAAAAAAAGTATAAACAGGACAAAAAGCACCAGTGAATAATAATTACAATATCTTTCATGTACTCAAATGTAACATCAATTTATGTAAATATAGTGCTATTTTAATCTCTTTATCAATGCAGGTTTAATTCATTATTTTCTTTATTATTTTCCTCTTTACTTTAATTACATTATTTCATCTTCCAATGGAGCAGTAAATGAGAATAGTTCCTTCATTTCATAGACACTATGCCAAGAAAGCATGTCCCTCGATAGCAGCAATATGTTGTAACCCACTAATAAAAGTATTTGGGTAACTACATATTGCTGTTTGTCGAGTGATATATTTACATAACATAATATACACCAAAAGCTTTTATGGAGATATAAAAAGTGTTGTCTGTGGTCATATGTATGTCAAATTTTTTTGTGCCTTTTTGCTTTTGGGGCAATGATATATTTGTCAATAAATTCTATCATCTCAAGTTGATTTGAGTTTAAGCATCAACACACAAACATATAAATATACCATGTATGCTTAGATGTTTGGCATGTATTTTAATTATGAAATATGCCTATATGTTTACAGTTAATATGCCCACTTGGCATAGGGTCTAAAGGCACCTTTAGATGATTTATAATTTATAAAATAGTTTGTTAATGTACTTGTATTTTAAATATAAATTCTGGTTTGACTTGCATCAATGGCTACTACCGAAACATTTTTAAGAATAAGATATAAAGTTGGCAATCTGATTGTGTTGAATCTTTGCTGTGTTCATGGATGGATATAATTAGTGATGATTCTTTTAAAACACAAAATAAGAAAATCATTGAGGTGTTATATTATTATGAATTTCAATTTTCACTATGATCACTATATTTAAATCTGACATATGATGATGTGCAGAAGTCGCTCTTGAAGTTTTAGTTACATTTTGCGATGTATGTATACAAGTATTTAAATTAGTTTTATTTCCATTCCAAAATTGTTACTAGTAAGCTTGTTATGACATCAATTTTCATTTAATATCTTACTTTAATTCACATAATATTGTTTGAAGTTTGACATTTTACATTTAGACAAGATAGTGACTGAATGGTGTATGGTGCCTTAGTTGCAACCATTATCAGCTAACTTCAGGTTTGTTATCAATTCGTAACTCTTAAATAAGCCAAAGGAATTCCTATTAAGATAGTAACTCAGTGGTTCTAATCTTATTTAACTCATTATATTTTTTGCCTTGATTTCTTAAAAAATGAAGACTCCTGTCAAACTGTTCTGTGTGTTAAATTAACAAATGTTAATTGAACTGACTGTAAATTCAATGCACCAGTAATAACATATCATAATATGATATACCTATATATTATAAAATAACATGATAAACCATATAATCGGCACTAAAACTTGACAATCTGTAGATTCATTCAGTTGTGTTAAGTTAACATTAACTCTGTTAGGCATTGTTCGTAAAACTTAACACTTTGTTCCGTGATAACTTCCTATTTATTTTTTTGGACCATTCAGCCAATATGTCATCGCTGGAAGAATCCTAGAATTTTGCTGGTGCGTGTAGGCTCTGAGTTACCGGGATCGGCAACTTTCCTTTTCCTCTCTTGCGATGATAACTTGCTCCTCATCTGATCCTCAATCAACTCTTGCATGTCCATCTGTAATAATGGTAACAGAGCAATCATTAATTAATCATGAGATGATAGTTCAAGCTTATATATTTTCTTTAGTGTTTGGTATAGTTTTCAAAAACAAATATTTGGTTTTAATTGAGAAGAACTAATTTGCTGTGCTTTATTTTTATACATAGATACATAATACATGAGGCGTTTAAAAGCAGATATGTCCACTTTGCAACATTAGTGGTAAAAGACGTTTTTGTGTCTCGCTTAAATTATTGGTTTTAACTAAGTTTGGTTTTTCCATCATATTGTATTTCCAATTCAGAAGAGTGTGAAAATTTTTACTAAATATAAGGGAAATAAAATTGGATATAAATATGATACATCAGGTATTTGCACGTAATTATTTAATGTATTGTATTCTGCCTGTAATTAAGAGCATGAATATTGTTTTTAGTATGCTTTCGTCGGGATATGCAAGTTATGTATCCATTACATATTGCGTGAAATGACTTATAAATGTATAAACGTATTTTTTATTTGATCTTGGCAAAATGTGTACTGTGATTTTGCTTTTCGATACCTCATTTTATTTATAATTTTATTCATAATCCCTTTTCACCAAGAATTGACAGATAAGACCATAAAAGTGAAGAACTAGTTTATTGAAAAAAAAGTATTAGGCCACCATTTAAGAATGCCACTAGCAATATGTTAGTGAATTAATAATACTCTACACCATAAAGAATTTAACAGATGTTTTTATAATTCTAGCAAGCTAGATTTTATTTATTACATGAATATTTGATAATGCTCGTGATGAGCGAAACCTGTCCTGATCATTATAAATATGTGGAAGTAGTACAAATGAATTGTGTTTTATTTTTTAAAACATGAATATTTCTAAAGAAATCATTTAAAAATCCAAATACTTCTGTTTCACAAAGTTGATAATCCTTTTAATAAGGGTTTTGGCTCATGTTTACTTTTTGTCCGCCTTTTTAATAAACAAAGTCCACAGATTCCAGTAACACCCTAAATAGAAATGACCTATTTTTTGTATATCAACTGTCAATCAATACAGTTAGCTGTTTGATATGATCACCATTTATTTAGATACATTTTTTACATTGACTGTTTAACTTTTCAATGCCAATAAAAATATAATCTGATTTTTTGTCATTAAAACTGACATAAAGGAAACCTTTGGAAATTTACAATATTAAGCAGATGATTTTACCTTCAATAATCTAATAACGATCACGAAACACAAGTGCATCGACCTCTTCTCTTAAGCTGATGCAGACATACACGGAACTGGTACGTAATCCATACACAGTGTTGCAGTTGACGATAGTTTATTTCAATAACAACGCTTCTGCATATAGTCTCACCTGCCACTGATCCAACTGCTGACACAGTTCAATCTTCTGCCTGACCGCTTCCATGAGCTGACCAGCTGTCTGCGAGAGTTCAACTCTCGCCCTAGCCGCGTCGGTTTCTGCTTTCGTGCGTCTGGTGTGAGCGGCATCTCTCGCGGCTCTGGCTTCGCAGACGGCGGCATCTCTCGCCATCTCCCCGCCGGCTGCATCAGCGCGGGCGCTCTGGGCCTCTTCTCGGGCACTGGCCAATTCCACTTCCCATACTGAAACCTGGAATTAAGAAAATCATATTTATTACAGATGTTCTTTTTATAATTTTCTAAATTTATCATAAATAAAATGAACAATAATAAATCATATTATGTTTCGCAGTTAATTGAAAATAGCGCATATGGTTATCAAAAAATATAATTGTTAGTATATTTATCTATATTTCAATATCTATTAACATTATTGATCCGGCTAAGCATTTTATTCGATGATAAATATCCTTTCATATTCATACATTCGGCAAAAAGAGGGTGGGCAAAAAAAAGTTGGTTAGCATATTTACCCAATAAGGCGACTTGAATGAACGAATCTTTTCGAACGAATCACCGTGACTTATCGACTCGTTTCCCATGCCCTACTATATACCGAAAGTATAGATTTATTTTGCTAACGGTAAACATAATTGGTATTGAGTTAATGCTACTGATCTAATAATACAGCTAGACTAGCCTCATGAATTAGACGCCGAATCCATAATAGAGCTATGTTCCGTATTTAAATATAATATTTCAAAACTGACATCCTGTTTCGAGGTCAAAGTAACGCAAAATGGAGATCAATTATCATAAAATGGCGGCGTAATTCATTTGACGGATAAGATTTAATTATTAACAATTTTATTCACACGCGGTAAAATAAACAAACATAATTAAACAAAACTCAATGTGTTCGGTACACGCACTTCCTCTAATTATTCAATTATTCTTTTTCTAGATTAAATAAAATAATAATGACAAAATGGATGCCATTGATAGATGCGCTTGAGACAACGGAGGCGTTGAGATGGGTGAAAGTAATTAAGTATCTTTGATGTTATAACAATGCACAATGGAAAGGCAATGCTACGATAAAAGATTCAATAGTCTTAATTGTTTCTTAACAGATTGAAAACAATTATTTTTATACGCGTTCATGGAAAATGCCATAAAAATAGTAGGTCTTGAACTCGGACACTATTGTATGCGAAAATTTCGCTATTTCCGGTGACTGTCACATGAAACTTTTCCAACTTTCCATCTTATACGTAAACATTTAAAAGTGATGTTTTATAATCTATATTATGCACCATAAAAGCTGAAATTTTAACATAATTTATTAAAAGCCAGTGTCACGGGAAATTGCAAGAACCTAACATGCCGCTTCAATATCCGATTGCACGAATTTGGTCCCACTAGTTCGAATTAAAATATTTGTAATGACGAGTACAAAATCATTAGTATTGACTTTTGTGTGTGCAGTTGTATAATAACTTGTTTATTTTAACAACAGATATAACGCACGAATGAGACAATTAATGATATAAACGCAAGCAAGACCTCGCGAGGCTAACGCACTAACTTTGATATTAATCGAAAACCGAATGATTATACCAAACCAGCGTGTTATATATGCAGGGTTGCCAGATTTCCAAAAGCATAGATCCGGACAGTCGCTCAAAAAGTATAAATTAAGTTAGAAGAGAGAATTTTAAATCAAGTAATTCAATATATCCAAATAAATACACATACAAAAAACAGAATTGTTAATTACCATGTTTTCTATCTTTGCTTGATAAAAATGTTGCCTAAAATAAATGCGTATTAAAAAAAATGATTTGGATTATTAATTTTGCTTGAACAGTTTTTGAAAATACACAATTTGTTTATCTCTTTTCTCGAAACTGCACTAATTAGATTAGAATTAAAATATGACTTTGTACAAACAATCTATTGTGAGCGGGACAATCTTTAAACAATATCAATCTTTGTTTTATCGGAATTTTCAGTGACAATGAAAGACTAGGGGTTTCTACTGACTGTGACAGCCCCTACTTTTACGAATGCGTGAATAAAATAATATTCACGATAACAAATAATAATTATTAATAACACAGTTGTGATGAAACTTGTAGAAAAGAATTATATGTGTTGCGTAATTGAATAATATTTATATTCGTGCGACGTGAAAATGAATTGTTGAGCTAGCTTTCCAGTAGTAAGTGCTATTAAATTTTAATTACTTCTATTAGATAATTAATGCGGAGTTTCCACACGACATTACTTAGCAGAATGATGGAGAGGTGAAGGTCGCAATGTATATAATACAATATTGATTTACACACCTGGCAGCTTATTGCACCTGCAACTAAAGGGTTTCTAAAACTGAGGTTTTTCCAAAAATAAGCAATTTTTTTAGTAGATCTTTCTTTTCTTTTTGTTAATTATTGATATTATTTACGCGACATTTTTGCAGTACGTGGCTGTTACGAAATAATCGGGAATTACTGCAATTCAAAGTCAAATATTTGTATTTGAATATTACCAGTTTTTGGAGCTTCATATTACATTCAAGCTGGCTTAAAAATAACAACAAAGTCCTTGACTTCCGCCATATTTTCCACAGCGTTCATTTTCAGTATGATGTAAGTTATAATCAGACTTAGCGTCTGCACTAGTCAGGTTTCTGATTATTTGCTAAGCCGCCTGACAGTGACAAGCCATCGCGAATAAAACCTTAAATACTATTCTGTGTTTTATGTTCGTGGTGTACTGTCATACTGCACTATAAAACGGGCCCGAATTAAAAGAATATTTTCTAAGCCTCGCATAAAAAAGTGGGTCCTTTAAATTCGACCGCGTTGTTCATATATTATTATGGCGGCGCTAATAAACTGTGGTCATGGGGTTTGATCTTAAGTTAGACGTTTGGATATATACACATGATTCTCTTTTTGCTTGGATTTTTTTTTCATGTATGCTCCCAATGTGTAGCGTATGGTCTCCTAACGGAGGTACTTAACAGAATTTTTCTACTAGAACTACTTGTTACTCAGTTGCTCAACCTCTCTTTTTTCGAAGAGAGTAGGGATAGAAGGATAGGGCAATGACAGGACCAGTGGTTAGCTAATCGCTCTCGCTACACCCCGTGAGGATGCGATGGGTGGGAGAGAGGACCCAGACTACGAACAGAAATCCATAAATCGATTGAGAGATCAATCTATGAAAACTGTCCGCACCGGGAATTGAGCCCGAGACATCCGTAACCGTAGCCAGCGACGCTACGGTTGTCGACACGGAACAATTATTTTAGTTAGCTGTTGTTTTGATTTAAAGCGAATGTACAACATTTCATCATATGGCAAGAAAGCTACACATTGAATAAATGTATGTTTTATAATTAATTGAAATAAAATTGAAGACCATTTAAATGTATTATGCGATTTACATTTTAGTATTGAAAGTAGTATTGTGAATGAAGAAAAACAAAAAAAAAGTTTGTTTTTACAAAATGAAGTTTCTTTGTACGTGAAAAAAGAAAACAACGGAGTGTATATTAATTTTTCAAATAATATTTATGCGACTGCGATTCTGCATTGCTACAGAAGCCACAGACCGTTGCCAATGGTAATAGGTCACTTCCTACTAGAGGTCTGCACCGGCTCGGTTCGGGCGGGTGAAGACAAATTTGATTCGGGCTAGGGCCGGGCCCGGGTAAGGAATTTAATTTCCATTCGGCCTATGTTTGGGTTATGAGTCGGCCATAAGGCAATACTGTTAATAACTAAAATGTTATTTTTCTATGTGTTATGAATATCGTTGGAGATATGGAAACAATGTAATATATTGCTTGAAAAGTAATTAAGTGAATTTCTGTATTGAAAAAAATTGGGATTTTTTCGGGCTGAGAAAAATTAAGTTAATAAGTGTCATATTCAGACTCGGGCTCGGGCCTGAAGATTTCGTACTCGAACCGGGTACACTTAAAAAAGCTGCACATTCGACACACTACATGTCATCGTATAATGTGACACACCCTGGTTTTTGTTAAGTATAAGTGTCATTAATGTCCAGAACTGAAATCAGCCAGCGGCAACAGCAATATTTCGCAGAATAGGCTCTTTCTTGTTGCCAGGCGTTCAATAGCACCCGGCTACGTCCGCTGGACGAGTCCATTTTTACGGAAAGGGGTAGCTCCAACTTTGCAGGGAGTATTTTTTATTTTTTGTAGGCAGTCGATTACGATCCGCTGAGCCGGGCGAGTTGCGGCGGAGGTAACGATGCGAGTTGTTTGTGCTTTGATTTGCGTTGGACTTCGTTTGTCGTGCCATTTGTATTATAACTTAAAGTAAATTCAGTTGCTAAGTAAATGTAAATGTAGAATCAATTTTATGTGTTAGGATTTATATATTTGTGTAATGTAAACCACTGCATCTTGAATGGAAAAATAAATAAGTTTTGAACCGGATTTGAAATGGTGTTTGTCTGAGATCAGCCCTTCCAGGACTCCGGATAACCAGCCGCTCGCCTCTCTTCGATCCGGGGTCTTCTCAAATTATTACAGTTGAAATACAATTACAAGAGCCTACATGAAGAGTGTGAAAGATAGTATTTTTGGTAAATGTAATGCAAAAAAATCATTCTTTCTTTACTCCAAAATCAAATTTGATGACAATAAACATTGTAACAATATTTTTTAAAGAATACTGATAATATCTCAAAGACCTGCAATTAGCTGTCTCACAGAAGAAATTAGGCATAAAATATTTGTGATAATGGCTGCCCAACTGTGCTATACGTTTTTTATTTTGAAACGGACACATAAAAAAGAAATCTCGATCTTTCAACAGGACCGCAAAATAGAATAATTGGGATAACATACCTTAGTTTGGAGTTCCAGAATGAGATCATTCTTGCCTTGGATATCGGCCTCCCTATCGTGAAGCTGCTGAGAGAGCTTCTCCAGCATATCCTTGAACCTGACACCCTCGAGTCCCGAGACGAGCACTGCGAGATCCTCGGCCACTTCGGCCAGGACACCAGTTCGGAGTTGCTGCTGTTCTCCGCCGTCCAAGGAACTGATTGATAAATCTGAGTGAAGACCTACAGGAAAATAAAAGGTACTTTAGACATTTTTATCCATTGAAATTTAATATTGGGTTTTGAAAATTATCATAGGATCTTTCCAAACATTATACGCTTTTGGAGATTGGAAAAATAAAACACATTCTTTTGCTGTATATTGATTGAATTGGCATTTACTTGGTAGAACTCCATTATAATAGGATGAAATAACAAAGTGTTTAGTTCTACAAATTTTTTATCAGGTAGTTGATAGCTATTTCAGCTTTACGCCATCGTCAGAACTATACTCAAACTTATTGTTTAGAAGAGATAGACAATATTATGTGATCTCACGTATTCAAACATCATAATGTTTATTTTAAAATTAAATCATTCAAGGTAATAATTGTGGTTTTAGAAAAGGAGCTTACGTGGTGTCATTAATTAGTCGTTAAAATAAGTGTATTGAAACTTTACTGATTATGCGTAATTACATGGGCTTTTTGTAATGATTTCAGTAAGGGTGATGGGTTAATATTTGTTTGGACATTAAGGAGATTATTGTCATGATTGTATCTATCAATTTCGAGCTGTTTTAAAAGATTAAGTCTAAGGCTTTTTTCACACAAACGTAAGCATATCGGAACTGATTTAGCGGTTGTGTTGTAGGTTTCTTCCAGGAGGTGCTTAGCAAATTGAGAATCTGTTTTATTATTTTTAAATGATCTTACATGTTCCTTAAATCTAGTTGCCATGCTGCTTTCTGTCTGTCCGATATAGATCGAATCACACAGGCCGCAGTTAAGTTTGTAAATTCCGCTTCTGTCTTCTTCTTTCATTCTTTTGCGTTGATTCCACAATTTTATGATATGATCAGAACCGGTTTAGCTCATTACGAGCGTTTTCAATAGATACATATCAGTTGAAAATACGCGCGACATATAAAATAATTGTATAAGTGGTAAAAAAAACGCTTGTTTTATTTTCTCGATATAAAGCTTTTCCGACAAGAATTGACAGTTAAACACATTAAAAGTGATATAGAGAGTCCTGCAGAGGCTAGGAATTCCGGTATTTTGGTCTATACAGAAAAACTCGTCTTGAAAATGAAGCAAATAAGAATTTTTGATTCAATGTAAAAAAATTAAGGAGCCTAGTATTTATGCGCCATCAGAACTAGACGTCCATGACAGCACGATCCTTAACATAATATATTCTTTTATGCCTTGCGCTCAGTCATGCGTTGGTCCTTCATAAGTTTAACCTATCATTGAATTCGCAATCACAGTGGTAATTTATTCGATTAAAAAATATTTTTATTACAAGACGAAATTCGGAAATGCTGGTATAGATCTTTAAATACAATTTGACCAGCGTGCTCTGCACGTCACCCGGCCTTGAAGCGTTAAATAAATTTATTAAATATTAAAATTGTTCCGCTTGTTTTGCCTCGAATAAAATTATGGCGTGTGTAAATTTTGATAATAGTTTTCTGTCAAATATCTGCTCTGTTTACCAACAAATAGGGCAATGGCGGTGCCTGGTACGATAGACCTACACCCCTTCTGCCATGAACCTTCAGAATGAACTATGGTTACATCAGTGGCAAAAAACAAATACTTTTAACTGCCAATAACAGGTTTATTCTTTACGGTAAATGTCAATTTTAAACTCCGACCGTTTGCAACTAGTTACAGTATTACTAAAATTACTTGGCAACCGCCGAATTTGGAACCAGAATTGTCAGTCTAGAACAAATTTCTCCAACACCGTTTTATGTAAAATAAATACCTTGTTTACTTTTAATAACCGTCGCTAAAATATCAGTTTTGGAATTTATTGAAATTTTGGTTCTGGTTGAGTATGGCAACATTCCTAACGTGACGGTGGCACCCTCACTAGCGGCCAAGTTAAATTGGTACATCTATAGTCAGTTAATTATAATAATAATTTAAAAAAAGCTGTTAATTTGGATGATCTTTTGCATGTTGTCGTTTTACCGATACGTTTTGAATAATTGTATCATTTGAAAAGACCGAATCAAAGAGAGGCGAATGGTTGGTTATCAACGTCCTGGAAGGCCTGGGATCTCAAGCCAACACCATTTCAAATCCGGTTCATCTCTTATTTATTTTAATCGAAGATGCAGTGGTTTATTACACAAAAATATTACTAAAACACATAAAACTGAGTCTAGGTTTACATTTACTTAACACATGAATTTACCTTTAAGTTATAATGCAAATTACACAACAACGATTTTAAATTTAGTCCAATTTCAAAACAATTTATAATTACTTGCAAAGCCGACCAGCTCTTAAGCCGAAGGGCTCCGACAACCGACTGTCCGCCAAAAATAAAATTAAACTTCAACCACTGTAGGTTCTCTCCTTTTTGTCAAAAATGGACCCGTCCAGCGGACGAGTCCATTAGCAGTGTCCGCTTTCCAAATTCAGCTACAGCCCCTCGACGGTTAGCAACCGATTGCTTTTAACGACAACAACCGGTTGGAATACCAAGAATCATTGCCATTAAAGCTGGGCGCTGTCAGTTATGGACCCTAATAAAACTTAAACCTAACAAAAAAACCAGGGTGTGTCACATTTTTGTTATAAAAGCAATCAATTTGCATTGTGCATTATTTATGATTCCTAAGTTTTTCCAGCTAGTCCCCATGATCAATTGTTTATAATAATGTCGTTTGAAGTGTATTTTTGTGGTACTAGAATTTTTAGATTGGTTAATCAAATTATTCATAAATAAACCATAAATAATAATTTGTGTTGCTATGATGGAATAATTCAGCATATCGCTCGACAATCAGCCGTTTGTCGTAACCCACCAATTGCAATTAGTAGGTTACGACATGTTATATAGTGCTCTTGGCCTGGCGATATACATTTTCGCGGATCTACGACTTATGACATATTGAAATATTAATTATTTTCAATTGTTATTTCCCTAATTATGTACATTTTTACTAATTGGTTAAAGTCATCTACTATTGCACCATTGATACAAAAATTTATGTGCATGGGTACTAAATTAGAATATATGTTTTGTTTCTTTTAAAAGATTGTCTCCAAATTAGGAGTCTGTTTATTTATTATTAAGTGATCTTATAATATGTTATCTAAATCGACAACACTTATTCTTGTCTTCCCTATATATTGTGAATCTGCAACACAGGCTGCAAGAAATTTTATAGACTCCACTTCTGTCTAGTTTATTATTATCTTCACTATTGTGAAGTTGTCTACTAAGATAGTTATTTACTTTGAATGCAACATTTACAGAATTTTAAATTAATTTTTACTATATTTTTAAAAGCGTTGTGATTTTAAGTATCAAAAAAACTTACCCGAATCATCATCATGTCCAGATCTAAGGTGCGAACACAGCGCTCTGAGCTGTTTGTAAACGTGCAGGACTTCGGAGTTCGTTGGTCCCATCGCGTCTCCAGCAGCGTCAGTTTCCATCTCAGCCAACAGTGTTCTTCGTGGTCCGAAGACTCCGGACGCTGCCATGCCGCCGATGGGAGTAGCTGATCCTCCGCCCAGACGTTCGGCCAGCGTTGTGTTTTCGCGCTGCAGCCGTTCCATATCAGTGAAAGAGTTTTGGTATTTTAATTCCTGCAAGGAAAATATTTGTTATTATGTTGTACGTATTTGATATTTTACACAAAGATGGGCAAATTTCTCTAGTTCTGGAGCCAAATTATCATTTCGTCTCCTAGTCAAGGGCCGGTACAAATTATTAAATACAATTAATTAATATTAAAAGAATTAAAATACCTTGCTACTTCTTATTTATATTTATAATGAACGACATATAATTAATAAAATATCATACAGTAATAATAGGATTAAATAACAAAGTATTTACTTCTACAAAGATTTTTAACAGGTAGTTGATAGCTATTTCGGCTTTACACCATCGTCAGAACTACCTCTTAAAAAAATGTGTAGAACTAAACACTTTGTTATTTAATCCTATTATAATGGAGTTCTACTAAGTAAATGCCAATTCAATCAATCATACAGTAATTATTGATGACCAAATTTAGTGTTAACCGATTGGTTTTGGGCCGTACCAAACAGAGTATAAGTCAAATAGAGCCCTAGGGCGGGGGTTGCTCATATTTGCCTAAGACAAGAATTTGATTGCATTAATAGTTGAGATACTTTGATATTGTGATCAATGTTATGGTCATCGAATGTTTAATGCTGTTGGGCTTTCGTCCAATTGGTTAAATAGTCAAGGGTTTGAATCTCGAAATGAAAATTTTCGTACATCGATTTATGGATTAATTTTCAAAGATATGGGAGTCCGCCAGATTTTCTTTACTCCATCCTACTTTCATTAATCTCTACAAAACGAATATTAGTGTTTGTGATAACTTAGTTTCAGAGTTGAAAGACAATAATAAAAACAATATGTTCGATGAATTCAGCAGTAAATTTGTAGAAATTCATTTTGTATATAACATTGAAATTGCTCACATTATCCCATCCACATCGGTCTGTCAAAAACATTGAAATAAACAAATTGAATTTAATAATATCGCCAATTTAAAAACTACACCCATTGACAATATTTAAGAACGTTTGAACGAAAAAGCATTGAACGTTTATAAAATATTTCAATGGAAAAAAGGTCTTACCTGTTCCCTGATGTGTCTTTCAAGCATGGCAACCCGATCGCTGGCTTCTTCGAGCTGCTGCTGTAGACTGTCTCTGTCACCCAAAGCTGTCTGGAGCCTCCTCTCCAGCTCCATCTTCTTGTCAGACGTCAGCTGAAGTTCTTCTTTTAATGTTTCCAAGCTGCTGACATGGTCCTATAAACGTAATAATGAGTTTCTTAATCTCATTTAAGCCACGGCCCCCTTTTACACAGTCAAATAATTCAAAGCCAAAATTCATAATTACACAATTTTTATGCAATGGATTCCCTGAATGAACGGGAAGATTTTTCAACACTGATATTAATGCAAGAAAAACTCGGATACACTAACGCAAAGAAATTGTCGTGCCAGTCTCACAAGAATCGTCAAAATTTGATAGCGTGTAGAAAATTTATTCATCTAAATCAGCGGGACCCAAATAGCGGAGAATTTTAGAATTCCGAAAGGTTGGCTGCCGTATATTAAAGGTTTTCAATATTACATAATGTATCTGCATATTATTTGAAATGCACCTTTTGGGTTAGAGATTAGAGCTTAGACTTTCTTGTGAAGGGAGAAATTCCGGACAATGGTGAAAGTGGGGATACGGAATGAAAGATTGGGAGCGCCTGCTCTAGATGAACGAAAATTTTTGAACGAGTATAAGTATAGTCGCTCACCGTATGACGGCGCAAATCATGACTTCGGCAGACGAGAATATGAAATATATAAGATCGATCGTTGAAGAGGGTATTGATCAGTTCATACCGGATTTCAGCGCTAAAGAAAAATAAGAGGATGACAATAGGTACTAGTTAAATTGACTTGATTTATTTCTTCACCTGTAAACTTGTTTTCCTCATTGAACATTGGTCTTTCAGTCCTTGCAGCTGCGCCGTTAGCTGGATCTCCTGGGCAGAAGCTTCCTTCAGTTGATTCGTGAGTCTGTTATTTTGAGCTGTCAGTTCTGATATTAATGAAGTCTTCTCTCGTTCACTCTGGAAATAAAAAAAGTATTGAAAATGAATGCTAAAAGTCTTTTAAGGAGAGCGACAACTGTTTTCGAGAAGCTGTTTCTTTGTTTAGGGTTGCTAAACATTGGATCAGGGATTGGAATACCGGTATTTTATATAAAATATCGATGATGCGAATACAAATATATTTTCATAGCCGTTTCCGCTCCCAATATAGAGCATATAGACTTCTCATCTCAACTGAAGTTTTTCTACGAGAGCTGCTTTTAACTCAGTTGGTCGACCGCTATTTTTCGAAGAGAATATTAAAAAGATAAGAGTATTGTAGGATTAGTGGTTAACTAATCGTTCTCGCTACGCCTCGTTTTAAGGATCAGGTGGGTGGGAGTGAATTTTAGACATCGCATACATCGATACTTTCGAACATAAATCTATAAATCAATTTATGAACCTATTCGAGCACGTGAACATCGCAAACGAAACCATCTACATTGATCACTCAACCACCGACGCGACTAGAGTTTTATTTGCACTACATTTAGAGTACATTTGATATCTTTTATGTTTTCATTTTCCGCAATTTGGATATGAAATATACAAAATTTAATTTGAAATGCAAGTTGGGTACATTTGAGGTGCATTGCTCAAATATTTAACTTTGACAACGAACACGACCAAACATACAAATCGTTTTATTTTTAATCGAAAGAGTTTTTAATATAAACCGGTGCTTCCAAAACGGTGGAGGGGAAGGGTTGCAAAATGTTACAGTAGAGCTGTAAGTTAAGTTTCTGCATTTTTTCCTTTTACATAAATGTATAACATTTATTATTTACAAACACATGGTTCGTGGTTTTATTAAAATTTTGAATGCAGGTATATGTATATTATGTAATGTTAAATAGAGCTTTAGATAACCGTGGTTTATTTCTTGAAATTCTTGTGGGCTATGGAATGAAAAATTTTGGAAAGCTCTGATTTAAACAGCTCGAGAGCATGAAAGAAAGAGAATTGTGTGATTTTTTACAATCTACAACCCCATTTACATTTTTCTCGCCGGTGTCTTCGGCAGCGTAAAATGACGGTATCAATCTGTACGAAAGTTCATGAGTCCCTCTAACTGGCTGAAAATTTATATTTGTTCAATAATAAACTTAACTAAAACAAACAGAAATATACTGAAAAAAAAGTCCGATAGACTGCATTCATTGTCATCATTAAATAATTTATTGGCGGATCGATAAAAATTACAATGTCACGGTTGCCAGGGCAACAGAAAAAAACATTTTATCAATCGCATACGAGCGCGAGGCTAATTTTATTGCATGACAAAGTTATCTTGGAAAATGAAAATAATCAATAGTACTCTATCTACGTTGTCTATGAATTAAACGGCCTTATTGAAATATAAACACAGCATTGGTTCAATATTGCCTTTTTATTATGTCCGATATTTTATGTATTTCGGGATCCCGGAATTGAAAAAAAGCCAATCACGAAATTCCGGGATAAGGAAAAGGGTCCGGAATTGGATGCCCTATATACGACCATATTGAAGTATAAACACAGCATTAAATCAGTATTGTCTTTCAGTTATGACCGCTCCTTTATATATTCAGTTGCTAAACCTCTCTTTTTCTAAGAAGTAAACGATTGAAAGATGGAGTTTAGAAAGAACTTACTGGCCCTCCACCACCCACCAATGTTTTTGTATGGGTTAAATTAATACGACAGTATACAGTGGTGTAACAAAAATTGATTGGGAGTGTCTCAGGAGCAACTGTCTAAAAATGAAGGCGTACAATTAAGCGTGCTTCTATGAATTGAGGCCTACTCACCCTCCGTATAACGCCGTTTTTTTTTCAAAGTGTGCTAATTTTCCTTATTCGCCACCACGTCAGCGTGGCTGATCGGTCCGATGAAAGGTTGTACCGACTTGCACAGCTCTTCCCTTTCTTCATGCATTGAATGACACTCCCATAAGATGTGTTAAGCATCCTGCTTTATAGCATCACATTTGCATGTTGGTCTATCGTATTGGTTAAGAGAGGACTAGTTTTGGTAACGCATCCCTTTTTTGGATCGGATCGGATTTGCATTTACGACAATGTCTGTATTAAGAAAATTTAGGCTAGAAGTCGAGAACACCGCAGCCGAGTAGGACTCGGCCACAACGTCACCAAAATTATAAAAATGCTACATTATATGATAACTAAGCATACTATGTGTAAAGGTAACGAAGCATCTTTACTCTGAGATGATACACAAACGTCACATCTAGTTACATAATCAGTAGAATAACAAAATTACCGATATTCATTTTACATAGCTGCCGAAATAAATTTGGATTCCCCTCTAGACTATGTTATGTAATTGAGCCGCAAGAAGTGAAGCGACCCAAGTGATAAAATGGTGAAGTTTGTTAATTGAAAGTTTTTGTTAAATGATCTTCTTAGATTTCTTTACAAGTTATTTAATTTAACTTCTTAAGGGAAAAAATTACTTTTGCACCTAAACCAAAGCCCCCTATAATTACTCTATAGTTGGTTTTTGATGAATCGTAAATTATATAATGATTATGGCAAAGAAACACTGAAAAAAATCACAAGGAATCTTTTCAAATATATGTTAAATTCGACGAAAAACGGAGATGAGAGACAATCTTCGTACAGCCGCCAAACAATTTCTTGATAAAGACTGGGATTTATAGGACTACTGGTAAATTGCAAATTTTCTTATAGCACTGCTTGTAACTTAAGGTTGTTTTGACCTAACTCATTTTTTTCGAAAATATCATTGGGCTCACGTCACTTCTCATTGGCTCAGTTATATTAAGTTCTCACTCTTAAAGAGTCGATCGTTTTCTTTGCTTAATAACCTGTACATAAGTGTGATTATCAACGGCAAGATTACACAGAATATTGATTTATTAGAATGTACAAAATCTACGAAAAATCTTCAGATGACATGTGTATTTGACTCGATGAACGCGCTGGACATGTTTACATGTCCAACACTTTATCTCGTATTTCCAGCCAAACTAAAAGGTAACACTTGTGGATAAAAAATAGTTCAAACCTTTAGGTAGAGAAATTAGGCAACGGATCATGAAAATGTCAAATGGAACACAAGGAAATATATTTTTGAAAAGAGTTCTCGATATTCAGTCTTTCGAATTTCAGCTTTGAACTGCCGATACGCAGTGTTAATCGTCAGCCCTATGTATTACACATACTTATATTGCCGCTACACGCTTGTGTGTGTGCATGTTGGCTGTGTATATGAAGACTGGCCGCAGTCATTTTGCCTGCAAAGTCGTAGATTAAATATTTTCAGCTTCTCATATTCATCAATTTATTTTAACGAGTGTGCGACGAGTTTAGTTTACTTATTGATTTATTTGGGATAACTAATATATATTTCACATAATCCTTCATTTTTTACTGTTGAAATTGATCTATTTTTAGCCATAGTGAACGTTTTAACAGATCACTTTACCGAAAATTAATTTTGTGCGAAAACGGCTCGTGCTGTAAAGGTTAACAAAATATAGGAAGCTGATATGGTTTAGGTAAGTTTGTCTTGCCATTATTAATTGGACAAAGCCTTACATGTCAGTCACATTTTAAATATTTCAAATGTGACTTGGAGATAAGCTCAACAAAATGTAAGTATGTTAGGTCAAATGGTTTGACGACTTACAAATTGGATTAGTAAAGATTACTTAATTCTGTTTTGGCGAATATTTAATGTTTTAATCTAATTATAAGGATTAATATTATGAAAAACAACACGTTTTTGTTGCCCTGCTTGCGTTGAGTTTATGGACACAGGATACCGTATAAAAATTATATTATTTAAAAAATGGAAAACATGCCTTTATCAATATCTTTATTGGATGTCAAAAATTAAAATACGTATCATATCAGCATTTTATTTAACAAAATATGTAAGTTTAAAAATCGTAGCTACTTAAATTTATTCGCTGTCACTGTACTATTTTTTGCGTCGTGTTATTTTAAAATCTTATAACAAAAGAGTGTTAATATAGAATTTCTTTTAAGGTGTTTGTTAACTGTCAATTCTTGGTGACATTATACTTTAAAAATAAAGCACAATTTGTTTATACTACTTCCACATGTTTACGTGACAGGTTTTTCTCATCACGAGCATTATCAACTGATAAAAATACAGTCACAACAGGACTATTTATATAAAATTGAACGTTAACAACATCGTATACAACTGAAAAAAGGCGCCAAGAAAGAAGTTAACAAGTCACTAGGTGCGGCTAGTCCATAGACACTGCGGAACTGCAGCACCCCCAAGCTAGTTGAGAAGAATGTGATATTATAATATACTTGAATTTATGTATATCACTATTATTTAAACGTGTATGAAGTTCGCCCGTGCACAGATACATCCAATAATTATCATACACCGCGGTACTGATATCAGAAAGTGAGGCATCTTCATGATTTTGTGCAGTACGTTTTTCGATGGAATATGCTCGAGCGGGCGAAGGAGGGGCGCGGGGAGGAGGGATTCGCAACTGTAAGCTTGATATGAACTACGAATTTGGCAGTATTTCGTGTTCTGTGTGCGGGTGAGTGTGCAGCGGTCTGTTCAAATAAAAGCGATATTTTCAAGGAAAAAAGACAGAAGAATTAATACACGTCATGTTGATTTTTAATAATTTTGATGTTAATAGTAAAATATAGTCCAAATAAGCATTTTTTATTTTTAATCAACCGCAGCACCCCCAGATATCTTATCCACGAGCCGCCACTCAATTACACGATGCGAGGGATAGCGGGTTTAGGCAGCGTAAAGCACATTAATAATTAGGAAAGCATAATTATATTGTATTGTTTTAAGCCGAATAGCGGAGTTAGTCCTTGATTCTTATAGAGATTTTCTTCTTTACCGATAGAGAAGAAAAGCTTTTAGAGTCCGAATATTCATAATAGAATCAATATACCTAAATTCGTCACTTACCCCCTTTTCCGTTAGCTCGTCTGACTCTAAATGAAAGAAGCACTTCGACTGGCGTTGGATTGGAAAGGGTGGTAGGCACTGGTTTAAAAAAAGAAAATAAAAAAAAATTATAACCCTCATTAGTGAGGATTTATACGAATAACTGTTATATTTTTCTTCTAATGAATGCGTACTGTTTTAAATGAGGGCATCTACGGCTTAGTTATATATAAAGCTGTAGAAATTTTACATCGGATCCTAACCTTGGATAATATTGGATTGTTTATTTTATTACATTAATATTCATCGATTCTATATAGCAGAATACATAAGAACTCCTCACGATCGGTGAACAGTAGCAAAGTGAAATTTGCAGATGTCATTCGGGTTGCCATTTCTATGTCAACTGTGTATTTTCATATTTCAGCTTTCAAGCACCAAAATAACGCCAAAGTATAAACGTAAGTGCCCTCTATACCAGGCGAAGCTAGGTAATAAATACTAGTTCTATATACAATCAAGACTGATAGCTTTGTAATTCCAGTGTTTGTCAAGCTATTTGTGCAATGTGCTTCGCTTCTTCTTTATCGAAAGATTTTTAACTATTTATAGTGGCTACACATTGATAAAAATTCTTCAAAGATTTTACAAATCAGAAATGATTAAGAGAAGGATCTTTTCGTTTACTCAGCTGGCAGAGGAAAGAGATCAAACCCTAAACTTTTATTTCATTTTTGTTTGAATGATTTATAATGTAAAATCAATATTTTTCTACTATCTACATTACAGTTAAAAAAAGTCCACTGGTTGTGTCTCACATAGTAACACAACCATTGAAATGACGAATCTATCGTAGATATTACATTATTTAATATACACTTCGATGGTGGTCAATTGATGTAACACTGAAAAAATACGAAAATGAGTTAATGATTGGAAAAGACGACAGACCCTCGGCCAAATCACTTTTTGGAAGGTAAACATCGTTTCCCATTGGTTTTAGATCTAACAATTCTGACAAAGCCACTTGACGTAAGCTACGATGATATCGACAATCCCTACGTATAATCCCGTATCTGCAAACAGGAGAATTTACAGAAAAGCATAGCGAAGATTCATAACGCAACTCACTGTATAGTGTTTTCGTTAAGAACAGTGTTTACTCTCTCCTGAACAATTTCAATTTGGAGATATACGTAGAAAATTTCTCTTAGGTCGTTCAAACTATTATTAGATTCTAAAAATGATTTTTACGTCAGTGAAAAAGAACAATATATTTTTACCGAACCATTTATAAAGAATACTTTTAGAGACAAACAGTTTAAAGCGTAATTATATTATGGTAACCAAATCAGTTTGTTGTGTTGTGTAAATCAGACCATTTTTTTATTCATTGCTCGAAGCCGTTTACAAAAGTAAGAGTCTATTTTCCTAACAATTAAAAAGATAATATGAAATAATGCAACCGATTATTAATACTAAACTTGTATTATTGTGAAATAAAAGTTGTTGAAAAGTAAAAAACAAAATGTATTTGACAAATTGATATTAGAAAGGGAAAGGTAGTGATAATCGTGTTGGAAATTTGACAAGCAGTGGTGTAACTAATTCTTATTTAGACCAAATGCAAATAAACGAAATATCTCTTCAAATCTTGTAACTGTACACATAATAAAAATACTTAAGATATAAATGTCACATACGAGTTTATTTTATATGAAATATTCGACAAATATAAATATGCAACGTCGTTGGCTTCGGTTGCAGTGCTGTCGAGTTCGTGTTCCAGTAAAAACAATGTGTATAATTTAAGACATCGACTGAGGGTGCTAGATGGAATTTCAATATCAAATTTGGATTATTGAGATTTTGTACACTTCCATGTATTTTGTCACTTTCGACCTGGGTTTCGCCTTTCGGCATCTTCAGGCATTCGAGCACACGAATGAACTCGAACTGACCTCCGTTATTGTATCCTATACGTTGAAACACCTAACAGATGTCACTAAATGTGGAATGATTGTATATATTTACCCTTTCGTCGAATTGCATCCCGTCGAAACCCACAATGCTATTATAATTGTAAAATCACTGGTAATTCTAAAAGTAGTTGTAAAGCGGCAATTCGCCACTCTGTTAATGTGTTGTTTGTAAAATAAGGATTAAGGCGATTCTCGAACTGTTCACTCAGGTATCAGTGTGGCTCCCAGACGTATAATATTTTACCTCGTAAATAATATTTGTCGTATTTGTATCTTCTATATAAACGTTAGACACTGTTTACTGTCTGTAAGTTCGAGTCCATTCGTGAGCTCGAATGCCTGAAGATACCGAAAGGTGAAACCCGGGTCGTTAGTGACAAAATACATGGAATTGTACAAAATCTTAATAATCGAAATTTTACATATAATAGCCCAGACCGGTCTGTAGGCGTAGATGTAGACATTTTATTATTATCACATGCACATTGTAGGCATAAAATTTTCTCATGACCTAAGCGTCCGCGGTGTATATACACAAAGTTCTGACGTGATGCAAAAGCCGAGGCAAACAAACAACAACGAATGCCTGAAGATGCCGAAAGGCGAAACCCGGGTCGTTAGTGACAATATACATGGAAGTGTACAAAATCTCAATAATCCAAATTTAAAAACAATGTGATAAATTGATTTTTCACTCGACTGATGGATTTTTTCTCGTATGCATGGATTACTTATATTCCCTCTTGCCCATTTGATTCTAAAAACGAGGCGTAGCGAGAGCGATTAACTACCTGCTACTCGTGTATTATACTTAATATTCATAGAAAAAGATAAGTTGGGTGACTGTATAACAACTAGTTCTAATAAAACAACTTCTGTTGAGATGATAAGGTTAAAAAAATTCTCGAAAGTATGTTGTGATTTTCAAAAAATAAAAGTATTTATTGCGAATAAAGCAATTGCAAGTAACAAGCGGAGAATATGGATGAAGGGTAGTGGATATCACAAATTATGGAAAAATGGATAGCTCAGCGGAGAACTAGAATTAAGTTATCACAGGGAAGTGGATAACGTTTGCCAATCTCGGTACACTTTACTTTGTTCTGTAAGTAGAAATACATGGGGTAATTAAATTTTGGGAGCCAGGCGTGAGGATGCACGCCAAATGAAAAAAATGTTGATGATGAAACTACGGTTACCGTTAAAAAAACACATTTAATAGAGATGCGGAAACCGTAGATGCACAGACTTTAAATTATAAACAAATAAAACAGAAATTACACGACGAAACAATATTTATGAACAGATGGTTACACTTAAACAAATAAACTATTATAATACATATATATATAAAATTACGACCTTACGGATGATAAAACATCTCGGCTACGAACTCGGGTGTCCGAGGCCAATCTCCAGCGCGTTACCGGGACGTCCTACTTGTTCCACATCCTGGCGCGTAAGAAGGTATTAACACAATTCTTACTTAACTATTCTGGGCGAGGCTTCCCCTTGGTCTCCTACCAACGACGCAGCGAGGTGCGTATCGCCGATAGGTGACGATTGTAATGTTGCGACGAAATCGTAACAAGTCCAACAATACAGTTATTTATATGCCGGAATTAAAGTCATTGTGCTTTTTTAGTTAAGCCACTGCTATGAGGTAAACTAATTGATAACATTGAATTCGTTATGTAAGAAAAGTAATCGTTGAGAAACGGTATTAAATTGTTTTTTTGCCTACGTTTATATTATTCTTTGTATGAAAATATGAATATTTTTTATCGACAATCCCTTTAGAAAGGTCTACATCATGTCCGGTTTTAACATGAAGCAATATAATTTTTTACTCTATTTTTATGGTGTTTTTCCGTTGGTCCAAGAGGTAGGCTATCGGTGTATATCAGTGTTTCTCGTTTATATTTCGTCACGAACCCCTTTTCTAAGATAAACCAAAATAATTCGTTTCAAGTTCAAATACTTACATTAAAATTTAACATTTTTTCAAGGGGAGGTGTGCAGATTACGTTATATTTATTGTGTTTTACATAAATTCAGCTCTTCACTTTCGCATAGAAATAAATCTTCTTCAGTTCCTTTGATGAAGTCATATAATATTCATCTGATCCTCTTTTTGCACGGGGGATACATTCCAAAGACTACCTTGCAAAGAAAAACAGTGTAAAAAAAGGTGCCCATACAATAATGCTAGACAGTTCTATTATTATCAATTTGGGTAAGTTTGCCCATCGTTCTACGATCGGCCAGCTACATGGAAAAAGGTGCTGTTGATAATACAAATCCCATATGAATATTTTTTAGTTACGTAAAGTTATTGAGTTGCCTCTGATGGTAAAAATATGAATTAAAGTGTAACACAATTTGTTTTATTATTGAATTTGTAAGCTGTCAGCTTGGAATGATAAAACACAATTTAAAAACTTTTCTTGAAATAAATTGGATTAGCCATATTTTCAAATTGTATTACTAATCTGTAAACCAAATGCTGTATATTTTTCCCATCTCAATTATGCACATAATGTATGAAAGCATAAAGAAAAGTTGCCAAGACTTTAAAATCACTGGATTCATAGTAATTACAGTGGTTATTTGTATCGTGTGCTAAAGTTACCCGATTTGGGTGCAAACTCTGGTCCACCTTGTTTATATATATTAGTTATAACAATACATCTATTTATGTTTTTAAATTTAATCTTAAGACATTTATATGTAGAACAATAGCACACATAAATGCAATGGCGAAGCATAAAAATACCCGCAGAACTGCGCCAAAGTTACCCAGGTTGACCGTACTTAAAATAAAATCAAAATATAAAATTCTTGAATACAAAAATAAATTGAATTTATTTATTATTTATACATAAAAATATTTTCATAATTTACACAAGATACATACATAAAAAGTAATAATTTTACATAAATTTCGATTTAAATTAGAATTGGTATAGAGAAAATAATATATTCATTCAGTGTCGATACTTGACAATAAATGTGCCTGTTTACTACTGTTTTTCACTAGTGAGAAGTCACTCTCATTGCTGGAAATATTTAATGAAGAGACATCTTCACGAGTATCTTGAATAATATTATCATCTTGTGTTTGTTTTGTTTCACTGGTTTTTAAAAAGAATTCGGTTAGCATTCGCTGTGATTTTATTTTCTTAGTTCCTTGTATGATTCTTGATAACGTGCCATAATCATTTTTAAGTTATGTTGAGCACAAACACTCTTTTTCAGCGCACGCGTATGGAGTGTGTGTGCGAGAGAATGTTGAGTAAATTTTTAAAGCATGGAACACACACTTATTGAGAGAATGCTGATCAGCTGAGCTGAGCTGAGTAGCTAATTAATGTCAAACGAGAATTATAGCATTACTATAATACTTGGATTTGAATACGCAAGTGGCATTTATTTAATTTCGTTCGTATTTCACATAATATTAAAACAACAATGTAATATATATTTCGGCATTTTTCCCACGTTCGATATTAGACGGCCATGAAACTATCGCATTACGGCAAGATGAGGTAATTGCGCATATTCCGCCGTTAGTGCGTAAACCGTTGTAAGCGACAAAACATTTTTTTACCATGTCCGCTCCGAATGTGGAGCATGTGACCACCTAACGGAAGTATCTCGACAGAAGTTTTCTACGAGAACTGTTCGTTATTCAGTTGCTCAACCTCTCTTTTTAGAAGTGAGTAGGGATGGAAGGTTAGGGCTAGGACAGAAATTGTGGTTAGCTAATCGTTCTCGGATGGGTGGGAGGGAATTTTAGACACCACAAACATTGATGCCTACGAACAGCAATTCATAAATCGATTGAAAAACAAATTTATGAAGCTGTTCGTACCGGTACTTGAACCCGAGACATCTGTAACCGTAGCCAACGACGATGACCATTGCACCATAAACCTCGACAATATTTGTATTATTATCAATTCGAAATTACCAAATGGCAACGCCGGGCGTTTAGCCGAGTAGTCAATTTAGTGAAGCAGTGGATTTTTATTTGAAGTCATGGATGCCTGGAAAGTCTAAAATTCCCTTCTGCCCATCCGAACCTAAAGCGGGGCGTGATCATTAGTCCTGTCTTAACCCTATCCTTCTACCCTTACTCTCTTAGACAAAAAGCTATTGAGACATAGAGTAACAAGCAGTTCTCGCAAAACAACTGTGGGGATACTCTATTAGGAGTATAATATATGCTCCGTCTACCAGTATATGGTTGGCTTTTTTAAACATGAAAAACTGAAGTATGATTAAAAACTGGATTTATTTAATAAGGAGAAAGATAGTATTGTCGACGATTTTAGGAAGACTAAGTTATGAGATATTAGAGGCTTAGTAGTTGTTGGCTAATTGTTATTTCTGTCCACTATTTTAAGGATCGGATATAGTTTAGAATATGTAAACTAGAAGCAAAGCTATGCAGATTAATGTGGTGATTATCAACTTGTTACTGGGTTGAAATAGTCTGCTATAGCATTGAGCGATCGGTTCAGAACAGATGTATTGGGAGGCCATAATTTGGATTCATGTGTGTCCAGACACTAATAGAGTCTGGTCAGTAATGCTGAGCACCTCTACGCCGAAAGTAACATTTTTTTTTACATTTTAATGTATTTGTATTCTACATAGCCAATATCGTAATACAGGAAAGTTTTCGCATAACTTTTCATCACAAGAGCTAATTAAGTGACGGAATTTTAACTAATGTTCCCTTCTAGGCGAGTTTTTCTTCTCAAGCCGCCCTGATTTCCCCATCCATCTGTCTAGTTAATAGCGGCTAAAGGATGGTAGTTTTACCACCTCTCGATGTTAAATTAAAAGAAAATAAAGAGATGTATAAAAAAATTGATATGAATCACCAGGCAGGGTTACCACTATTAAGATCTCACTTAGAAGAGAAGGATGAGAAGCAATGAGTCGGTGTCTTATGCAATGATAAATATACCATGTAGAGCTAATGTTAAAACAATACATTCCAAAAAAACATGTGTAGAACAAATCATTGCGTTCCAGATTCTAATAAATTTGAAAATAGGACCGCAGGACTTTTTAGTTATGACAGAGTAAGAACTCACAAAACGAATGACATGGCAATATTTTGAGACCGTTATTCAATTGTCGGCTAATCAGATCGTGATTAATTTGCATGTCGACAGCGACCAATCAAGTGTCAATATTATTCGATACACTTTCAGCACCGGTTAAAAAGTACAAGTCAAACGTTAGGCAAGTGAAACGAATCGGAAGTAAGCAAGTAGGTAAATAATCGCTGGTTCAGTCACTAACTACACCTTTTGAGATTTGTAGTAATTATATTTACGAGTTATAAGAATAACACTGTTGCAATTAAATTCTTGGGTAGCTTGCAGGGTTGACAACAGATTATCAATGATTTAGGGACAGCAAAAACCGGGACTCCCTCTGTTAGAACTTCTCAGTAAAAATTATAATTAGTTATACGTTAAAGATTTTAAAAAGTGAATAAATACACTGTTGCGTTTTCTAAATCATTTTTAACAAATTTCTTTCTTTTCTAATTAAGTCCGCTTGTTGTCACTTAACACTCGTAATGGAGCATCTCAACAGCTTTTTTTAACGAGAAATCATGAGAGTAGATTGATAATTAAGGATTAAAATACCGGTATTACAGAAAAGACAAGTAGCTAACTAATATATCTCTATTCCTTGATCCTATTTTTGAAGTATGCCTTTGGATAAAAATTCATAAATCGAGATATAACGACATTTTTGATTCGTAAATTCATCCGAGTAGGACGGAAGCCCAACAGTTTTGACCACTCGACGACGTGAATAGAAAATTATAATACAGAACGTAATTATTTGGAAAAGTGTAAATTATATAATGGCTAATTCGAAACATTTCCTTTATTAGATACTCGGTATTAAAATTGCTTAGAGCGAAGCATTGAATTCTTTGCAATTCGCCATTTACAGCATGGAAAACGAAATATTTAGCTCAAAGATTATGACGGAGATCGTGACAAATAAAGCGTGCAGTTAGAATTTGACCTAAATTTAGTATTATGACCACATGGAGCGCTTTGAGATAGGTGACAACAAAAATTAATAATTACTTTGGTGCGAGATTACTTCTGTCGATATTTTCTTTCTCATACGTCCTGCATTCAAAGAATATTATAATAGAATATAACAAAATATAATTACTCTATTTTAAGATAACGTTCCAAAGGATCTTGTTCTTAAGACGGAAATTCATAGGGGGAAATTGATTATTTTATTCAGTAAGTTCGTTCGATGGAATTTTCGTATTCTTTTGTCATATGCAGTGATGTGCTACTAAATTTCTATCAACGGGCTCGCAATTTGGTCAACCACCAATTTTTATACAATTTTTTTCAAATTAAAAAGGAAAAATTTTAAATTAAAAACAAAATTATCATTCATTACCAATTTATTTATTTACATTACATAAATTCATTCCAAATGGTGTTTTGATTTTCATTCGAAACTTTAACAGTAACGGGTCTTATTCGTCTATCATCTACCGTGTGACGGTCACTTCTGAGCCATGGTTTAACGAATGGTGTGGAATCCCATGAAGTCAGTAGCAACCTATCAAATTAATGAACATTAAGTCTGATACTTAAACTTTTCATTTTTTCTGAACAAATAGTATTCATTAACGAAAATCCTCGTTCCGCCTCTGCAGACTTTATTTCAATTGCATTAATAATATTTTTAGCTTTTCTGACCGTTTCAGGAAGTTCATCACGATGTTATCAATATAATCTCTGAAATCATTTACATTTATTTTGAACTCAATAATTTCACTTAAAATCCTAATATAAACGTCCGCAAGTTTTTACTTTATCCATATCGGATCAAGTATTGTGATCGTGTAAACATTCGATCTCGGAAATACGATAATTAAAAAAAAAATGGTATTTTAAGAACTAGCTCTCTGAACCAATTTTTGTGGCAACAACAACTGTGGCAAATCGATTTTTAACCATCAAGTTCGTTCAATTAACGTCCCATATTACGGGGCGTTCCTAATTTAACGTAATAAGTTCCACGTTGAGAGCCACTGGTATAAAGCATCGCTTGGAATTTTGTAGTTCTGAGGTACAATAAAAAAATATGTAGTTTATTTTTACCTGTTTAACGTTGGTGTCTTTTTGGTCAAGTTTGGAGGAAAGTTCCCGAACATCTGATTGAAGTTCCAACATGCGAGCTTCACTTTCTTCCTCCGTCGCCTGCAGCCTTCTTCGCAGCAAGTGTTTTTCTTGTTCTAGTGCCTGGAAAAAAGCGAAACGAAGCTTGTTAGATTTGTTATCATTTTTAATCTTATGAGCTTCCTTTACAGGTAAATGGTTTGTATTTAAACTTAAGAATAAATATGTAAGTGACCAAGCGCAATTTTTAGAATTGTAGTTACACACCATGCAGAGACAGACCATTTATATTTCATTGGATATATAGTAATTACACTTATCAAACAGCTGATCATTTATAGAGTTTCTCAACACTAAATAATATAAAATTATGAACAATTATTTGATTTTCAAAATGAAACTAAGAAATCATATTTAATAGGACAAACTTAACAAAGCATTCAGTTATAAAAAAATATGTATTAGTTAATTGATAGATATTTCGGTTTCACGACACCGTCAGAACTATGACTAAACTTATTTATCTAAAATAAGTTTAAAAATTGTTCTGACGATGGCGTGAAGTCAAAATAGCCACCATAACTGATAAAATTGGGAAGAACCGATTTCTTTAATATTTTTGTTCTATTATAATAGAGTTCTACCAAGTAAAAGCCAATACAATCAAAAAATCCTTTTAAACTTAAAAAAATATTATCAAGTTAATAGACATACAGAAAATAATCGTTGTATTGTGTTTCCTTAAAAGTAACTCATAACGTCTGATAAGTGATATCGTAAGATATATTTAAAATACCAATATTAAATTAATAAAATTAAAATCATCATATCGAATACTGAAAGGAAAAAGGACGTAACCCACACTCAAAAATATGGTGGATAGTCTAACCAAAGCGTGTATTAAATTGTATGCATTGTGATTATCGAAAAAAAATATTTTGAAAAGACGGAGGGATAAGTCCTTTTGCCTTTCTACAGTCGATATATTGTGTATTTATATATAAATATAGTTTATTAGCGCGTTTTGTGTGAGCTATATAAACAATATTTTTTGGTGTGGGTTACGTCCTTTTTTATTTCCACTGTTAATATCAAATAGAGGCGGTACATTACAAAGGTGCCGATACCGCCCTACAATCGCGCTAGACTGTTTAATACAATCGCTAATGATTCATCCCAAAGTACGTTGACATTTTTTTGAAGTAAATATAATAATATACCAGAGCTGTATGCAGTTATATATTCTTTTCACCATTTTCTTTCTTATTGAGTAGTATCAGGACCATATATATAATATACTAGTGAGTACCCGGCATGCGTTGCAATGCTACTCAAAGAAAGAAAGGGTTTATGTTTTAATTCTGTTTATTGAAGTGCTTTTGGAATTTTGGAGATAAAATATTTTTTTCGGTCTGGTTCAGAGATTTCGCTAGTTATACATATTCGATTCCATTTTTACGATTTTTTTTCTTCAGAAACCTTCGCGGGTGTGCGTACAACAACTCACCAAAGTTTGATCGAAATTGGATGAATGGTAAAGGAATGCATAGAGGACAAACAAACAAACAAATCTTCATTTTTATATATATATATATATATATATATATATAGATATATGTAAAGTCACAACCTTTCGGAAGAGTTTTGCGATGATTTGTGATGTAAGAGTTTTAAAAAAATGTGCTGCCATAAAACCAAACAAATACAGAATTTCTGAGAAAAAGCTATTTTTGAAGTGGTTCCAAAAAATTGACACTAATTTTGTGACGAAAGACAAAGGGGTATAATAAAAATTCCATTATCGATTAATACTGTCACTCTATTGCGAAAGAAATTGTTTTTTTTTTCTATCCATAATACTTATATATTGTTCTAGCAAATCTAACATTAAGTTATAATACCATTAAGCATACGATGACGCCATTGAAAACAAAAATATATTCTACCAACGCAACGAACCGAAAAGAGAAAGAGCTTTCCCGCGCAAACTTGACATGTCATGTTCAAAAATATGAGCCCGTTCCAAACCATAGATTTCTATTGCCGTAGACAGTAGATCTTGAGACAGTTATTAAACATAATTAAAACTGGCGCTCAGTGCGGTAAACATTATAGTACGTCTATCAGCGGGTATAGTAATTTAAAAAATGTCTTTGAAGTTACGGTAAAATGTATTATTATACGTTCAATGCACACCGGTCTAGTTCTGTAAGTAAACAATGGACGTTGTTGCTTTATTTTCGTATATTATCAATGTGATCATCTTTACGTATCAATCTTATACGGTACTTGAATCGTATTGCGATGTGTTTTTGAGCCGTACTTACCAAGTATGCAATTGGTTTTTGTGATTCATCGCTTATATTTGATGCAACTAAATAGATTAACGTTAGTAAGGTTATTGTAAAATTTTTCGCGAATACTAGATCTCGGTAGATGAATTTATCAATTAAAAAATTATAATGTTTTAAGTCTTATCAGTTTTATTTTGAATAAACAATGATTACAATCGGACTCGTGTAAAAAATTCTCAAAATATCGCATATACTGTTGAAAGAAATTAAATGTTTTTTTTTGTTGTGAATGATTGTGGGACTATTTTGATCAATGTACAAGGATCCCTCATAGAAAACAGAGGAACACATGAGAGAGTAGGAAAGAAACGTCTCGCCGCTTCTCGAGGGGAAGGTGGTGGAGCAGGGAGAAGCGGGGCGCGGTGCGTCAACACACTTCGACAGCCCCGCGTCCGACGTGGGGACAAAGGATAATTCACAGCTTCCTTCGTCTTTCATTAAAACCCGGTCGTATTCAGTATACTTTCTCTTTAATTGCAGTTAGTTTACACTTATAAATTCCTCGAAGACAGTTACACAATCACAAACAGATTTAAAAGACACAATTTCAATTTAAAAGTGCAGCAAGCGGTTTTATGATAGGTCGTAAGTCTCTTGACCCACGCCACGGCTGTGTCGGCTAATAACCGCACAGCCCTCAGGCCGAGGTACGACTGGCTGCCTTGCAGGATCGCAAGCTTTTTGTTTACTTCTAATTGTAAACAAATAACGGTAACCAAACAAATATGACAAATTATTTTTGAATGCCTTAGGAGAGATATTACATATTAAATTTGCATTAATAGACAGAGTCTGTAGATTGGTTTTGAAGACCCCTGTCCGCCCCATAAGTAAGGGGCGGTGTCACACAATATTTTCTTCATCGCCGTTATTATATCCGTTTCATAAAAAAAATCGAAAAATTGTGAAAAAATATTTTTATAAATAATACGTATTTACACCAACAATTCTGTTAACGTGCATAACACATATTTCCACAAACACAAATTTTGAAAGTGATAGAAAACGTAGTAGAATTTAATAGAATTAAGTTGATGAACCAAACGACAATTATGATACAACTAGGGTTTCCAATTAACCGGAGATATTTACTAACCGGTTTTCGGTGTTTTTTTTTTACAAAAATACCGGCTAACCGGCTTAATCTGAAATACCTCATTTATCATTTTCAAAAAAAAAAAATGTAAAAGTAAAAAATTTTTTTTTTAACTTTTATACACAAAATAAAAACAAAAGGGTTTAATAATGAAACTCATAAAAATGAGTAATATTTGAATGTAATTAAAAATATTGGAATATAAACATAAATTCAATAATATGACTGACACATAGTCACTGCTGAGATTATACCAACATTCCAGACCTGAAACCCATATAAATATACTGTCATGTTTAATGAATCTCTGGTCGTAATATACGACATCTTACGGTACGATCAAATTAATGTAATATATAGTTGATATTCAAAAATACACTTGCCATTTAATAATATTTTCTAGCCCTGATGGGTTTCCAAATGTCACATTCTGGAAGAATCCATCCAACCCGTCGACTCCTCAGAAGAAAATTTCCAAATCCCCCGAAAATAAGTCCAATAATGAGGATAATATCAAATGGAGAAATAATTTCCATACAAAAATCATACCACGGCGAGACTATATTGACCATCTGATCGCTAGCTTAAATCTCTTAATTATACAATGTAATATTAAAATGACAGCGGTATTTTTACATTGGCTTACAATTAAATGCACTTTTGTTTTGATCATATTATTCACTTTCATAGTTTTCACTTATAACAAAAACATTCCACAAAAATCAAATTTCTTCACTAAAAATAAAGTGATCCCACATAATAAAATATATTTTAACATTGAAAAAATATATTACAGTTACGAAAAAATATTTTCGTATAGATAAAATAGTTTTCACTGAATGTAAATACTCACACTTTGAAATCGATAGTTGCACGAAGCTATAATGACACAAACCAAACCAGACCAACTCTAACATAACCTACAACAACTTAGCTCACTTTGTTAAAAGAATCCGTGACTATTAAAATCAAAGTTTGAGTATGCTAAGTTAATACTATCTAATCCAAAGTGCAAACTGTCGAAATAAAAGTTCAAGTGTACCAAGAGGATACTATCTAACACGAAGTGTAATTATTTGTAACAACGTTTTTTTTCAAAGTAATTGTCCATTAATTTTTCAATTTAAATTATCATATTCTTGGAGAAAACGTCCTCGGAGAATATTTTGGAATTTTCGCATGCGACAACACTGTCCGATTCAAAAAAATAGTCTACGAAACAAAGATACTCATTTGTATTGCCATTTGACATTTGCTGCCTTAAATTTCAACCATAACAAGATAGTTCACAGTTTATTCTTAGGTTAACAAACTTTTATATAATTTACATATTAATTAAAGCTGTAAGTTAAGATGAACGGTATATCGTGCAAGAACGAATTTTTATTATTGTTACCGTTGCATAAGGAACTAATGCGATGCGTCTTTACAATAGAATCCACAGCACAGGAATATTAAGTCGTGGGCCGCAAAAACATATTTATTTAAACAATTTCCGCTCGCAGCGTAGAGCATATGGATTCATAATGGATGTTTCTCAAAAGAAGTTGCATTATAGTATATACGAAGTATTATTCAATCGCTCAATCTGTCTTTTTTTCAGATAGAGAAAAGATACAAGAATGGGGAAGTAATATTAGATATCACATGCATCCATACTTTTGAACACAAATAGAGAAATAAATTAAATTTATTGTTAGTGTCTGTACTGGAATTCATGACCGGCGTTAAGGGACTTACTCTAGCGATCATGTGGGTCTGGACTCAAATATCGGCGAAGTCAATATCTAATATTAAAAATCTTGGGCGTCGTTGTCATGTCTTTTTCCCTCGAGATTATCTAGAGCAGTGGTTCCGACGGAAAATTTCTCCGTGGCCGCATAATGAGTATCAGTGATCTGTTGGGAATGTCTCGTGGCCGCACCAAATTTATAAAAACAAAAAAAATGACAAGATAATCACAGTTACACTTTATGTATTCGGAAAATCTCTCGTCAATGATAATTACACGATTGCAAGATGAACAGCGTTTGTTATCGTACAACATACCGAATTACTTAATCCACTGCAGCAAAAATTAACCCGAAGCGGCTACCATACAGATCCCCATTAATTTATATCTAAAAAAGGATCCCTATTTTATCAAAAATATTCATACGTACGCAATAAGAATATATAAATGTCGTATTTATTTTATATTACACATTTTTAAATGCCAATATTTATTACTACAGAACCGTTGGTGGCCACAGAAAAATACTCTGGTGGCCGTACATGAGAGCCACTGATCTAGAACGACTTAGATAGAGATAGAAAACCAACTTGTTTGATTTTGGTTTGCGCGATAATTCGTGGAATCTATTTACCGCGTAAATTGAGCGACGGGTGAAATTGTAAACTGTTTTATTATAAAATGTTGGGCGCTCATTCTATTCCAACGGGTTTCCGAGAAAATAAAATGTTCGTGCAGCGGCAATGAAGATGCAGAATGATTGGACTGAAGATATATGGCAACCAAAGGAGTGGGTCGCTTTCCAAATCAACGGACCGTGTCCAACAAACGTACAGCACACACGATTACTGGAAGCAATATTATTACTGAGGATTCACCGTACATTATGTGTTTATCATCGTTAGTGGCCGTTGTCGATTTACTGCTGGATGAAAGACCCCCATATTCCTTTCAAATTAGCACCAGATCTGTATTATGATATGAGCCCTCGAGAAGTGAAGTGAGCCAAGTGATAAAGTGGTGAGACGTATTTATTGAATGTTTTAGTTAAATGATCATCTAACATTAATGTACACACTATTTAATTTAACTTCTTTTTTTTTTTTTAATCCATATCCGCTCCCAACGTGAAGCATATGGCCTCCTAACGAAGGTATCTCAACAGAATTTTTCTACGAGAACTGCTTGTTACTCAGTTGCTCAACCTCTCTCTTTCGAAGAGAGTAGGGATGGAAGGATAGGGCTAGGATAGGACTAGTGGTTAGCTAATCGCTCTCGCTACGCCCCGCGAGGATGGGATGGGTGGGAGGGAGGACTCAGACTACGAGCAGAAATCCATAAATAGATTGAAAGATCAATCTATGAAATCCGCAACGGGAATTGAACCCGAGACATCCGTAACCGTAGCCAGCGACGCTACCAACTGCGCCACGGACGCCGACTCTCTTTACATACATACAGATAAATTGAGACAGGTATCGACTGTGTTTTGGCCAATTGATGGTACCCTCAAAAATACGAAAATGAGCTAATGATTGGATCTCATTTTAAAGACGACAGCCCGGTTATAAAGAGCGTTTTACTTATAGATATATAAATCTTCTAAAAAGATGTCGTATTTGAATAGGAGATGGCAATAAATTATTCTTTTGCATTTACTCTGGTAAAAAAGCCATTTTTCACATGTCTGTTCTAATATCGTTACGAAAGCTATTATATAACTAACTATAATATCGTTCAGTATGTATCGATACCTTTACCGTATTTCGTTACAGTTACACTACAGCTTAGTTACATTCACTTCTGCAAGGAGACATGGGAAATGATTAGTCATTATTTTTGATTTGGCTATTAAATAATATTGCAAGCTCCTACCGTAAACATTAAACTGAGATATTATATTTTTCGAAATAAGTTTCAACGATTTTCAACAAGATTTGATTGCCTTTGCACACTGATTGTAAGCGCTGTTGGCTTAGAAAATACATAAAGCGATTACAAAGTAATACCTAGTTCTCTCTTTATCACATATTTATATACTTACTATCTCAGAATCGAAAGGTTGAAGGAATCATCTAAACCCAGTTATTAAAAAAATTGTACCGGCCTGTTGACGCCAATATATATTTTTTTGATTAGGCAAAATCGCACAATAAACAGTGCACATTAACAAATCGTGAGGTACCACATGTGTTGTAAACTCGTAAAATGCTAACGAGTAAACTTGATTAAGTAGAATAACAATAGTTTTTTTCGTATTTCGACTTCTTTCAACGTATGTGCAAATTATCCACCCATTTTCATGTCTAAACATAACATTGAATCTTGCTATCCTAGATACAGATTCCATTTCACATACTTTAGTCTACATTCAATCTGTTATAAATTAATTATTTTACTTCTCTGCAGCAAAGTTCTGATTATTAATTACGTATTCATAACCACCATGGGAAGTGGCTTAGTAAGTTAATAATTTTAGTTTCACGATGTACAAGTTATTGTATTTTGCACTATCCCAAGCACTACGAACTCCACTTTATATAATAATGTAACGCGTGGTGAATATTGAGAAATCAGAAAATAATTGTGCGAATATCGATATTTTTTTAATAAAATAATTACACACACCAGCTAGATCGACATAAATAGGTCTTATTTTTTAAATATAGTATAACATAAAATAAACTATATAAGTTATGTTTTTATGTATCGATGGAGAGTCGTTTTTATTTAACTCTTTACACAATACATAGTTTTCAAAACATTATGAATAATGAGTATTAATTGAGCGAAGCTTATATTACTTATTATTACAGAGTCGGCTGTTTTTCGTCTGGTCCTGAGAAAGAGCGACAAGTTTAGCGGTATTGGTGCTGAAAAAAATCAGATTGCAATTTGTAAGCAAAGATCAAAACACTCCGGATGTTTAGTATTGTAATGTCAAGGTCGACAAGTGAAATTGTATAATATCAAAGAAGAAACACGAGTCAAAAGGTTAAAGAAAATTTTTTAGTGCAAACAAGAAAGTCATAAAGCACCACAGATTTTTGTGAAGTGGCGGGGAACGCGTATTCCGTGACCTTCGATATAGTCGAAATTAATTGCTGATAACTGTATAAATGTGTTGCTATTTTTTTATTGTCAACACTAATTGTTAACAAGCAATGCGTTAATGATTTAATCATATCTTTACGGTCCCGCATCTGCGTGTGTTTTGGTCATATTTACTCCGGTGCGAATGTATTAATTGGGCCAAAGACACTTCTAACAACATGTCACAATTACTCTGATTCGACTGAACATTAATTTTCTCATTACATGAGGGATACTTTCCATGCAAAACAGCCGTGCAAAAAAAAAAACTGTGTTGCAAGGACGATTTGGTGTATTTATTTCGAAAGCTTGGTCTATACTTCAACATGCAATGTTTGCGTCGAAGCAATCAGATTACGTTTTCAATGCGAGATGTCTTATTAATCACATTTCTTGAGTACGACAGTGAGAAAATAACACGCATTATTATGAATTAAGGTGCTATTGGCTTAAAACAAAGGAGTGAACGACGGCAAATTGTTGTGTGCATACAAATAAGTGGGCAAACAGCGTGCGAAATGGTTTTGTAGAATTTTCTTTGCAAAAACCGATAAAACAATACAAAATTGGGAACGGAAAAGGCAAGCGAAGTACCTTTGTAAGAAAATCCGAGATCGTAGCGAATCGGATATACAGCGAGTAAATCTAATCAATTAGATTTCAATTTATTCAGCTGACATCATTTTATGATTTTCGATCGCCGCGAACGATTGGTAATGGAAACAGTGTAGGGTCTGGGGTACGGATTGCGAACCATTTTTTACCAGTGATAAGGGTAACAACTCCGATATAAAATTAATACCTTTATTATTCCACTGGATTTGCTACTAAGTATGACACATTTTTTGTTTAAATTTTTTATTTTCATTGCTGAAATTCTTTATACTTTTACTTACCGCCAATGATCACATAACAACTATTAGAACGGTATGACGTTAACATTGGTTTTAAAAAAAACGGAATACTGTCATCGCAAAAGCGCAAGATGCTGGGTGCATTTGACCGAAAGTATGTTTTGGCGCGAAAATCGAGTCGATGATTTGGCGGGAAATAGACCGCGACGCCATTTTGAAATGCGGAGTTGCCAGCCGCTGCGTTTCGTAACGCGGTACGGCAAGAGCGAAAAAATAATATTAAAAAATCCAATGATTTATCGGATTAGCTCACCCGCGATTGCGCAATAAAATAGGAAGTTAGTTCCGGTGCAAATATTTCATTTCGTATTAATAATATATGGAAAAAACGGATCATTAATTATTTATTTGCGAGGTGTGATGTTATTGATAGAAATTTGATATAGCCAGTGATCTTCTCGCTTAACATGAAAAGTGTGTATACACGAATGTTCTGTAATATGAAAAGGAAGTAAAGTAACGCAAAATCAAACATTACGGCATGATTGAATTGCCATTTACTTGTCGGGTGTTGACGGAAACATTTTTTATCTTTATATGACGCGTATGCGCGTGGTCCTGTGTCAACGCATCAACGTGTGTAAAATATAACAGTGAAAACACGGTTCTACGTTTTTCAAGGGACCACATAAAAAAGATAAATGCAATGATCTTAATTCTTAACGTAAAAATTATGAGTAGGAAAGGGGTTAGATAGAAACGATGACAATATTAATTGTTAGTGTTTGGAGGTGAACATCCTAAAGGAAATTAATTCAATAGTGGTGAGTCACAAGTCACACGACAAATATACAAGAGCCACAGCAGTAATTCTGTTTTAAGGTTTTTTAAATGAGAAGACCTACGATTTGTAGTTATTATCCATGTGCATAAGTTTTTCTCCGAAATACTTATCATTTGTTTTAAATAATCTTTAATTCCGAATATCCCAAACAGATTATCAAATAGATATGCTAGTAATTCCCAGCGATATCACTCTAGAATTTGGGACGTAGTGTTGTAAGTTGGCGTAATTTTCAGAATTTCATGAATTATTAATAGTCAGAAAGCAATATAGAATAAGATAACTTCATATCCATGCTTTGTCACGTAGTTTTATTAATATATCGTATTGAATTACAAACTGACGGCGTAGTGGTCGATGCTACATGACGGGACAAGAATGATTTCAGTGTGGTTTCGTTCTCCATAGTGGTTTAGAAATCGCAATTTTCTTAACTATCATATACTTAAAAATATTGTTGTGAGACACTTCTCTGCAATATATCGACACTGAATATGTGTTTACCATAGAACATTAGATATATAATGCCAACATATTTACTTATGGTAATAATTTTTATTCTAATGTATAATGTAGCCAGTACTCAATATTCGAAATTATTGTACGAAATATAACGAAATTCGGATGCGTTGTCTTACGCAGATGACTGTTGTTTGAAAATAAAAAGGAATAATATGCATAATTTAAGATTTCAACTGAAGTGGTTGATGGAATTTAAATATTTTGTACATTTCCATGTATTTTGTCACCAATGACCCAGGTTTCGCTGTTCGACCTCGAACTTTCACAAGTAAACAGTTTACAACAATTATATACAAGATAAAATACGACAAATACTATCCCCGAGTCTAAGCAAATATCATTTGGAATAATCACAACAAACGCATTACTGATAAAAAAGGAGGTTTTTAAATGCAATTCGAAGAATTACCTACCCAATTTAAAACGGCTTACAATTAAATGCACTTTTGTTTACATGATATTCACTTTCGCAAAGATAGTTTTCAGTTATAACAAATACATTCCACAAAAAACAAATTATTTCACTAAAAATAAAGTGATGCCACATAATAAAATATATTTAAACATTGAAGAAATATGTTGCACTTACGAAAAAATATTATCACATAGACAAAATAGTTTTCACTCAATATAAATACTCACACTTTGAAATCGGTAGTTTCAAAACGCTGTAATGAAATGTCATTTATTCTTTACTACTTGCAACATGGGATTTTCCACCATAGACTAGTTTACTTGTCGCAACTCTATATTAGGCCGCCTGTATTGTCTTTACTCCACGCATTAGAATTTATTCACTAGTATATTAAAGGAGTGGTATTTATGAAGAAGCAGGGTTCTAAGTGGACATGCAATATGTTAATATAATTTATATCAATGTCCATAACATACAAAACTAAAATAATCCGTTTCAAAGTCAAGCTATCAAAATTAGTCTGTGGTACTTTATTAAAAGAATCCGTTTCGAAGAGAAAACTATTAAAATCAAAGTTTGAGTGTACTAAGTTAATACTATCTTATACAAAGTGCAAACTATCGAAACAAAAGTTCAAGTGTACCAAGTGAATACTACCTAACACAAAGTGCAATTATTTATAACACATTTAAAACTAATGGGCTCTGTCAGGGTGACCATGGACCGATGTATTAATATGGGAAATTCATTATTTTATCGGCTTAACGTTATCGTCAGAACTATTTCAGTCAGTTCGGCTTCATTCGTGTGCTCGATTGCCTGCAGATTCCGAAAGACAGAAACCCGGGTCGTTACTGATAAAATACATGGAAATGTATAAATCTCAATAATTCAAATTTGAATAATATCTAGTAATGGGGTATTATTCCAATCGAATTTATTCGATTCTTCTTTGATATTCGGTTATTTCAATACTATTCATTCATAGTACTAACATGTAACATGTATTAAATCACTGGGTTAACAAAGTGATTATTCGACGTTACATTATATCGTGATATAATCTATATTGTTTATGCATATACGAAAATAATACTAACTCGAGACACGCACTGACAACTAGTAAACGTTTACAATAAATACGTCTCGCCAGAAATAATAAAAAACAATGAATATAGATATATGATGAAATGAATAAATTATTTTATTCGAAGACTTACATTCGAATATTCAAATGCTAAGTTTTAATATTCGATATTCGAACATTAATTTTCAACGAAAATTTTTGAAATGCACAAATTTGAACCACATGAAGAATAATAAAGATTCATTAAAATGTTGCGAAATTTATTTTAATTTTGTTTGATCTAACACATCGTTTTGATTTCTTCATACTTCGATGAAATCTTTCTAAATTAAAGCAACACAGAAATAACAGAAGTAACAATGAAAAAGGTAACAAGAGCGCGTTCGAGCACAGACAAACTATGTTATAGTATACGCATTACATTATCATATTCTTTCTTTTTCTTCGACAACATTCGTTCTCTATGCGGAGAATATGGCCACCATGCGGCGTGTCCATGATTCTCTGTCATCCACCAATCAGTTTGTTTCCTCTCACGCATCCGATGGATAGTATCGATGGTCTTCCAGAACACCGGAATCGCATAGGTCCGAGGAAAATGCAAGCAAGATTTAGGCTCTCCGAGGGTATCCGCAGCTTGTGACCCAGCCAGTTCCAACGTCTCTTCACGGCCGCTGATATGACAGGGCAATGTCTGATGCATTCCTTAAGCTCATAGTTTCTCACGAAGTCAAACCATATCAGCCCCAGTATCCGGCGGAAGCATCTATTCTGGAAACACAGCTTACAGTTTACGGTGATTCTTTGTCAGGTGACATGATTCGCTATTCTGCATCGAGTTAAATGTCGCTTCGGCTATTTCTAATCGAATAGCGAGCACCTACTTCATTTTACCGTCTTCCGGGAGGTGTACACTGTAAACCGAGGTAACTAAAGCTCTTGGATACCATTAACAGATTTGTCGAATATGACAGTTGCTTTATATAATTTAAGACATCGACTGAGGGTGCTTGATGGAATTTCAATATCAAATTTGGATCACTTTTAAGGTGTTAACTGTCAATTCTTGGTGGAAAGACATTATATTTGAAAAAAATAAAACACAATTCATTTGTACTACTTCCACATATTTATAATGATCAGGACCGGTTTCGCTCATCACGAGCATTGTCAACTGATAAAAATACAAACAAAACAGGCTTATTTATATAAAATTGAAAGTAAAAATGAAGGTATATAAAACTGATGGTTCATGAACTGAGACAAGAAAATACTGATTAGCAAACAAATTATACATACTTTTTCATTTGATTTATTGAATGGACTCGAACTGACGTTAGTGACAAAATACATGGAAGTGTACAAAATCTCAATAATCCAAATTTGACAGTTGCTTTGTTGAATTTATTCGGTATAAAAATTCTCCCATGCTGTATGAGGGTTAAACATTCCTAATATTCGAATATAAGTCGGCGTCCTCGGCAGTTGATAACGTCGTTGGCTACGGTTACGGACGCCTCGGGTTCAATTCCCGGTGAGGACAGTTTCATAAATTGATCTTTCAATTTCCGTTCGTGGTCATGAATGTTTGTGATCTCTAAACCCCACCCATCCGACCCTCAAAAACGTGGCGTATCGAAATCGATTAGCTAACCACTCGTTCTCTCCTAGCTCTATACTTCTGTCCATATTCTCTTTCAAAAAACGAGAGGTTGAGCAACTGAGTAACAAGCAGTTCTCACAGAAAACTTCTGTTGAGATATTTCCATTAGGAGGCCACGATGCTCCACGTTGAGAGCGGGCATAATATAGCGGAATATTAAATAAGAGCCGAATATTCAATTGGAATCCCTAATGAGGGTTGTGTTGAATTTTTTTTGTGATAGTCGGTAGGTATTTTAAAGACTTTGATGTTTTCTAGAAAACTTTACGGAAAGCTAAATGTTTTTATTCTTTCTCCTTTTCCTCTTTGAATATTAACTTCAAATCTTTGTGCATGTTACTACCGATGCTACAATGTTTAGTTAAATAGGACAAAAAAACTGTACCGTAACATGATGGTACTCGTGAATAATGAAAAAGATTGTTCTAGATACGACTGTTTCGCTAAGTTGACTTTCGCAAACCACAGACGGAAGATTTTTGTCTGTAGTTTTCATACATTTACTCGCAAACTTGACTTCTGAGTGACTAACAAAGACATACGATAATCTGCCTTAGCGATTTGAATTATTCGACAAAACAGATCGCGGCGGTTTCAGAGCGTGGAAGTCTAATGCATTATAATACAGTTGCAGAAAAATTGCAAAGAATTAAATATGTCAATCAGAATATATCAACATCTTATGGATTTAAAATTGATAACTTAGTTATTCCACTGACTGTTTTACTAATGTAACACGTTTCAATTCTTTAAGATGCATCTTCAGCCTCTCTAGACCAGTGTTTTCCTAACTTATTACGCTCATAGACCCCTTCTTAAAGCAAAAATCTGACCATGAACACCAAGTAAAATAACTCTACATAACTGCATAATAGAAAAATTATAAATTTAATTTTGATGTCCCGAATGCTAAATGATGATGTAGAAATAAAATATAAATAAAACATTTTGATATTTAAAGTATGATGGAGGACGGGAAAGCAATCAACAGCTTTTGTACAATAATTCATAATGGATGATATAAAATTGGTATCTGTTTTTGTAACCAGAATTTGTGGTATTCTTGTTCAAACATTGGTTTCTGCTCCTCATTTCTGCATAACTCAATAAATTGCCCCTTTATTAGTATGGACTCATCTGAGTTTGCGGGTCAAGTTACTACCAATTTAATTATTGCTATTTATTTCAACTTTCATAATAATGAAAATGTGTCTACTCAAATATTTTGTGTATAAAATCTTTCACGGACCCCCTGACGTTGTCCACGCACCCCCAAATTAATTTTAATTCGCCACAGACCCCGTCAGCGGTCACAAGGACCCCTGGGGGTCGGTAGGAATCACTTTGGAAACCACTGACTCTCAGATTCTCAGCAACACAGCCAGTGGAATAACTAAGTTATCAATTTTAATTTTATATTAAAAATGAATTTCCACAAAGTTACAGCCGTGTCCACCAAAAATATCATTCGGGGTATTTCGTAGTAAATATATTATATATGTACCAGTATTTATTACCCGGTACGGGACGTGGCGTTATTGGGGTGTTATTTTGGTTCTAGCTAATGTTGAAAGTTGGAAAAAGCAGAGTTGACCGAGAGCATGTGAAATTTCACATCGCTACTGTTCAACGTTTGGTTGAAGTTCTTGCGACAGCCATCCAAATAGACAGACACACGTATGTTCTGTTTTATATAATAGATATATATTTAAAGTCACACAGGTTTTTTTGTCTGTACATCTGTGAGATTTTGACTGTTTCAAGTGCTTTAAATTTTAGATGTTAATTTTTCTCTTGAGTTGAGAAACACATTAATTTGATTTAAAAAAATGGTGCGTAGTGAGAGCGATTATCTAACCACTAGTCCTGTCCTATCCTGCGGTTCTCGTAGAAAAACCTACTTTGAGATAAATTCCATAGGAAGTTAACATGATCCACATTGAGAGTTGACATAGTTTAATATGTATATAATATATGGGCAGGTCTGTGGTCAAATGATCAACGTCGTTGGCTTTGGTTGCAGTACTCAAGGGTTCAACTATGGGTAACCTACCCATATTTTTGTTTCCTTACTCTCTTCGAAAAAAAAAGAAAGGTTGAACAACTAATAGGTTTTCGTAAAAATACTTATGTCGAGATAATCTCTTTTAGAAGTACATATGCTCCACATTATGAACTGAAATGATTGATATACATATATTAATATTTTTGAAAAAAGTAACGCTGCTTCAATTTAATCGTTTTAAAAAAACATCACTTAATATATCGACGGTTTTTTGACCAATTGATGTAACCCTACAAATTGAATTTTTGCAGGAGAGAGTAAAAGAAAACATATGTAGTGAATTGCGTTATGAATATTTGAAGTGCACTCCTGTAAATTCTTATATTTGAAGATACGGGATTATTCGTATGAAGTGTCAATATAATAGTGGCTTACATCAAGTCGCCGGGTCAGAGTTTTTAAACCTAAAACCAATGTAAAATGATGTTTCCCTTCCAAAAAGTGGTCAATTAATTCTTCTAATTTACATCATTTGGCCGAGGCTCTGTTGTCTTTAAAATGAGATCTTATCATTAACTCATTTTCGTAATCTTTGAGGGTTACATCAATCGACCAAAACACAGTCGACATGATACTCTTAATGCCAAAAGAAAAATGTAAAATGGCGATACACTAATCAGCGAGTAAAACCACTATACTTACATGTAGTAATTAACTGATTTTTTAAAAACTGTTTTTAATTATTCTAGCCGCTCCAATGCGCTTGGATCTACCTTCACCTATAAAACTAATTAAACATAAATCACCTGCCAAGTTCTTCAAAGCCATTCGCTAATTTATAATTAAATCTTCGCTTATGATAATTAATTTGTTTTAATACACCACTGCAGTGTACCGAGAGAAACTTGTGCAGAATTCATTTGCTTGATATCAATTGCAAATTAAAGAAGAGAAAACAATTAGCCGTATATTCTTAAGTGTTTATATTTATTTTAAAGATTGAAGTAGCACAATTTATTTTAATAATTCTCCTCTTGCATTAAATCATAGATATAACGGAATTTCTAAATAATGTATTATTTTAGTTCTTAATCATTTGATCGCCAAACGTTCTACTGGATTTAAAAAAAATATATTTAAACTTCAAATAAACATGTTATACAAAACGTAGTTAACCCTTACGTATTCATGGTGTAACAATGAGTTACTTAAGCCTTAAAACCGTTAAATTATCTGTGAAATAGGTCATTTGAAAAAATTTGAAAATTTTGCTATTTGTAAATAAAATATTTGTACATATAATTCGAGCACACGAATGCCTGAAGATGCCGAAAAGCGAAACCCGGGTCGTTAGTGACAAAATACATGGAAGTGTACAAAATCTTAATAATCCAAATTTGATATTGAAATTCCATCAAGCACCCTCAGTCGATGTCTTAAATTATAGTTGTACATATAATTAAAAATTCACTCTAGTTGACGTATTCTTTGTATAATTAATCATAATTTGAAAACCTCTTCAACTTTACCATCAAACATACAAAATTATATTACAGTATAGTAACAATCCGAGATGCATGAAGTTCTGTATGCAACAGTTTTGTTTCAAACGGCACTGAGACACGCCTCGAGCTTGTTCTCCTATGAAGAATTTCGATTCTTGTATCTTTTGATAATTTCGTATAGTTTGATATGTATTTTAGGTTTTCCACACAAAATATGACGTAAAATAATTACTTAATTATATATATAAACATATTTCACTTTTTGAAATTGTCATTTCGCTTTATAAATGCGTTTATCTGTCAAAACTCATACAGTCACTGAATTTGACTGCATGAGAACCGAAGAGATTTTTTAAGCATGAAAATGGGAAGGATAAAAGTCTCATTGATTGTTTTAAATTTTTATTCAAAACTATGGTATTTTTTACACTGAAAAGTGTTTCTAGATATTTTATTACATTGTCAACTCAAAAAAAGGCAACTTGTGCAAAAATTGAGGAAAACGCATTTTAAGTGTTTTTAGAGTGAACAAAATTCGCGTGGGGATATTTCAAATTGAAATTTGGATGACAGGTGACTTATTACTTAAAGATGTAAATGAATTTTTTTGTTATATCGCCGACATATTGGCAGAAGGCAATAAGTCGAAAATCGGCTGTTTCGAGATATGAATTCAGTAAGATAGATTTTAGGACGGTCTGTCGTCCGAAAAAACAAGCTCAGCCATATTTCATGTATCTTTTACGTAATTTGAAGAAATCAGTAGGAATGAATTTCGTTTACAGTTATCAGTGAAAAAAACTAAAATTAATGTTACTATAAAAAAGAATTAATAATAATTAAATTGAATTCATCAATAATTAATGTATCTCATGGAGTGGTTAGTTTAATAAATAGTGGTTAAGGTACATATGTAAATTTTTTTCCATGTCCGCTCCCAATGTGGAGCATATGGTTTCCTAATGGAGGTATCTTAACAGAATTTTTCTACGAGAACTGCTTGTTACTCAGCTGCTCAACCTCTCTTTTTTTTCGAACAGAGTAGGGATAGAAAGATAGAGCTATGACAGGACTAGTGGTTAGCTAATCGCTCTCGCTACGCCCCGTGAGGATGGGATGGGTGGGAGGGAGGACTCAGACTACGAACAGAAATCCATAAATCGATTGAAAGATCAATCTATGAAAACCGTCCGCACCGAGAATTGAACCCGAGACATCCGTAACCGTAGCCAGCGACGCTACCAACTGCGCCACGGACGCCGACAAATGTAAATAGGAAGACTTTAATTTTATGATTCATATTTAAAAATGCTGATTTTTAGTAAAATATTTGTTAACAAAAATATGCTAAATTGAATGATTTATGTATTCTTCTCCAATAAAAAAAACATATTTCTACTCTTAGATATCTGGAATCAGTTTAAAAGTTCGCAAGAAACAGAGTGTTACAAAAGTAGTGTTATGATTTACAATCATTATTTCTCATTCTATAAACCGTGCCGCAGATTATTATCGCGCTGTATATAGACCATAAGTCAAGTCAGCGAACCATAGAAATATGAAATTAAGTACGGTATAATCTATTTTCGATGGATTCGGCAGTAGCTTTGTGGTTGAGTTCAGAGTTGAGTATAAAATTAAACTTGATGGCATTGATAATTCCACTGGCTGTGTTACTAATTATGACCAACCAGTAAAATAAGTATACAATTTTATAAATTGATTTTTCAATACATTAAATATAATTTTATTGAATAAAAATGTAAATGCATTTAACAGCACAAGACTGTTAAAAGATAATTAATTAAAGCGTTATAAATAATTGCACTTTGTGTTAGATAGTGTTCATTTGGTACACTTGAACTTTTATTTCGATAGTTTTCACTTTGGATTAGATAGTTTTAACTCCACATATTTTTTTAACAAAGTGAGTTAAGTTGTAGTAGGGCTGGTTTGATTTGGTTTGTGTAATGTATTCTAATGCGTGGAGCAAAGACAATATAGGCGGCCTAATATAGGGAAGAAGGATAAGTGACATTTCATTACAGCTTCGTGCAACTGTCGATTTCAAAGTGCGTGTATTTATATTGAGTGAAAACTGTTTTTTCGTAAGTACAATATATTTCTTCAATTTTAAAATATATTTTATTATGTGGGATCACTTTATTTTTAGTGAAAGAATTTGTTTTTTTTGGAATGTATTTGTCATAACTGAAGACAATTTTTATGAAAGTGAATATGATCTAAACAAAAGTGCATTTAATTATATTACCAAAGAATTATGATGCCAAATTAGTCATCGATTATATCGACTGTTGAAAGACAAAAGAACGTAACAGTTAATTTTTTTTTTCAAAATATTTTTTTGTCGACATGCAACTTTGTGGAACTAAATTCAATGCTTTTTTTTTGCAAAATGACTCAATTTAACAATTTGATCTAGCTGAGAATTGAGAACGAGTCTTTTCCTGTTTTTTCCAAGGGTTGTAAAACTGTTTGCTTAGATTTTTTTTATATAATTTCTGAAAATATAACATTCACAGAGATGTGAATAGAGATGTTTGATTTTACACATAAAAATAATGATTTCGCGCTAATTCAGTAATACATAATGCGAAATGTAAGTGTTTCTATTTGTTCTCATAAACTCTCACCGGTTTTATTATTCACTAGTAAATCAACTTTTCTTTTTTAATAAATTATTCACATTACTTGTTAATTAATATGAATCTAATACAATACTTATACGGATAACGCTTGATAACTCAATTTGAATTTGTTACTGTAAACATTTTCCACAAATGGATTAACATTTTAAATACGCAATATTATTTTGATTAATATTTTGCACGTTACAAAGTAAAAAATGACTTAAATAAACATACGTTACTAGTTGTAAAACAAAGAAAATGACAAAGTAGATCAGATCATTATAAAACAACGGAAATAAGCAAAAAAATAAGACGATAACTCAGTTAAGAGACAAAGGTGAACAGCTCACTTAGATATAATATTTGTCTCATCATAATCATGGAAATAAAACCACTGAACTAAATTTAAGTATTGGAAGTTATTAAGAATGACTGGTTTGGTAAATTGAGCGAGTCTGTCAATACTACCATACATATAAAGATTTGTCTTGATTAATCCAACACGCTTTGTTTATTCGTAGTCAAGGGAACGAATACATTTCATCATGAGAAATGTCATGCTAAAGAAATTGACACATTGCTTAGGGCAGTCGATTTTAGATTAATTATAATAATTAAATTGATGAGTTGGTTTTTATTCTAAATAAATAAGAGTATTAATTATAGGTACTTCTGAAGGCATTTCAAAAAACATTCATTTGCTTTTTTTTTAAAATACATAAACTATATCGATGGCCCAGTTCCAGATGGTCGGCGTCCGTGGCGCAGTTGGTAGCGTCGCTGGCTACGGTTACGGATGTGTCTGGTTCAATTCCCGGTGTGGACGGTTTTCATAGATTGACCTTTCAATCGATTTATGGATTTCTGTTCGTAGTCTGAGTCTTCCCTCCCACCCATCCCATCTTCACGTGGCGTAGCGAGAGCGATTAGTGAACCACTAGTCCTGTTCTAGTCCTATCCTTCTATCCCTACTCTCTCTGAAAAAAGAGAGGTTGAGCAACTGGGTAACAAGCAGTTCTCGTAAAAAAATTCTGTTAACATACCTCCATTAGGAGACCATATGCTCCACATTGGGAGCGGATATGGGGACAAAAATATATCGATGGCCCAGTTCCACAGGACAATAAGTAAAAAATTTGATGTTTTGAGTTAAGTTAGCCATTATATTCGAACACCGTTCTTCTACAGTTCCAGCTTGTAAAATGTACAGGTTTTCTCTCAAGAGGCAGATATAAATCAGTAAAATTAAAAATATCTCAGTTCCATATATATACATATCGTATTGTGAAAATATATTTTTGTGAATCATGGCGTTCTATAAAAAAACAACATTTAATCCTAAAAATATAAGTTGCTGACCACCTATTTGAATAAAAAAGTAATACAAATAATATGCCATCACTTTTTACGAGTCGGCTTAGATGAGTCAAAACTTTGATCGACTATATCTCAAATCTACCAAATTCTAGTTGTATAACTATGGAACTAGGCCATCGACATGTGCGCTTCGTGAAACAATTAAAAATGAATATGTTCACTCTGCCATTTACCGAAAAAGAAACCGTGGCATACCTGAACTAACCTAACCCAACGACATGAAGCTTTATTTTGGTTAGGTTAACTTTTTAACCTTTTAACTGCCGGGAGGTATTCAGACAGTGTTATCGGGCAGGTCAGAAATTTCTTTGAAAAATTTGCTTGGGCAACGAAGATCTTATTAAAATTAATAATACGTTACAAAGTCACCTCTAAATATTTCACCATGATTCCAAGAGAAGTCACTGTGGGTTCAAAATATTACACTTAATCACTTTTAAAGTGTTGTGAACTGTCAATTCTTGGTGGAAAGACATTATATTTTAAAAAATAAAAAGATAAACGTTAAAGCAAGGCTATCTTTCTATGGTATGTTTGTTTTCTTGTTCTTTTGTGTAGATATATTTTTGTAACTTCAATTGAAATAACAAAGTCGAGAGTAAAATACAACATTTCTGGGGCAACACCTTTCTCATGTGCAGGTTAGCATATTTTTTCATCTGAATTCTGTGTTTTAGCCAAAAAATAAACGATGTTAAAACATTTCATGTGAGTTAAAAACACAGGAATGCAATTATTTTATTTCTGTTAGAAGAACTATTTCGAATGTTGCATTGCATTTTACAAAATGGTAGCATTTCCCAATTATACCATCTTTTACTTACAGTGTTTCCCAAACTGTGATGTGCGAAAGATTTTAAATGCATGTTGTTGAACTTTTTGTTGGTTTTTAGATATTTTGTTATTCAACTTCATTCGTTCATCTTGACCAAAAGATTTTTCTCATGTATTTAACATTTAAAAACAAATGGACAGCTTAACACATTTCTGCAAGAAAATATCGTCGGTGTTTTAGTCAATTAATGAGTTAATGATTAAATGTCATTTAAAATACGAGAGAGTAGGTCTCGGCCAAATGATGTAAATTAGAAAAATAAATTGACCACTTTTTGGAAGGGAAACGTCATTTTATATTGGTTTTAAGTTTAAAAATTCTGACTCAGCCACTTGATGTAATATATTATTATATTGACATTTCCTAAGTATAATTCCGTATCTGCAAACATGAGAATTTACAGGAGTTCTTTTCTAAGATTTATAACGTAACTCACCTATATAATGTTATCAATTGGTCAAAACACAATCGACATGAATTATTTTGATCTCTAAGGTTGGTGGTAATCAGTAAAATTTACTATTCAGTGTTCACCTTTCTGAAAGTTATAAGATATATAATATATAATATTTGTTATTTTTTACGTTTCACATTAAAAATGATCAAAACTGTAACAAAAAGAACGCATTAAAATAATTAGTTGCCTGCATATATGGTATACTCCCCCAAACAACTTCCTTGTGCCTAACCTCTATAATAGCTAACAAAAAGAACACATAAAGATAATTAGTTGTCTGCATATATGGTATACTCCCCCAAACAACTTCCTTGTGCCAAGACAATGCGTATTCTCTATAATAGCTGTCAATTTATACCACTTTAAGGGTCCGAGCGTATTGTAAGTTTGAGAAACATTGCCGTATCGAAACTGTTTAATTACTTAAAGTGAAGATCTATTCATAACACAATAGATAAAACTGATTTCGTACTACACATTTTTTACCGCTATTCTTTTGAAGCGATACGAAACGTTTGCTTAATCTTCTATTGACCAATCAACTAGTTTAAATGATTTACAGAGAAAGTAGCAAAACAAATAACAGCTTCAAGGATTTGGTAACAACTCGTTACTGTGCTTTTAAGGTTATCACAATTGAAGTGATCCTTTTTTTGGTATATTTAATTGCAGGATCACGAGGGCGACAGCCAAGGCTGAGATTGAGAATAACTGGCCATGAAGAGATTAGTGAAGTTACCCTAAATATAATTTTATACACGTATCCTAGAGAAACATCTCAATACACTATTCGGTTGTTATTCAGTCGCTCGATCTCTCGTTTTTTCATTCTTTTTTTAATCTGTAGACAGAATAAGGATACAAGAATCGGGCTAGGACAGCACTGGTAATAGCTTTCTCTATCAGTGGCGGCTTTAGCAATTGGTTGAACCAGGGGTATATATAAATTGAAAACCATGTTTTTCGGATATCAAAAAAACGACGAAAAATTTAGATAAAAATTTAATCACAAATATCTCATTATTGATCGAAGACATTGTAATGAAAGGATGACTTGAAAAACAATGCATTAATTATTTATTCAACAAAAAAAATGTCCTTTATTATAATAATTCTATGTAAAATAAAAATAAATATTGAAAACTGAATTAAAAATATGGAGTATATAAATAATTTTGGGTCCCCTACAATTCGAATGATCAAGCACGCGTCTCATGCGCGTATGCGGTAATCCGCCACTGCCCCCATGTGATGTGTTAAAGATCAAATGGTTGTGAAAGATATGTAAGCATCACATCTAAGCATTTTAATATCAAATCAATAAAATATTTATGAAAATGTTCCAATAGATTTCATTCGGTGAACACTGAAATCGAAGAAAAAGAAGTTGGGCACTCGGCTACATAATGTAAAAACAGCAACCTATCATACACTTCCATACCTACCATAGACTTCGTTATCGTATTGGTATACCTTAAAGGCATGCTTCTTAATTCCCTCGACACCCATCTGATCATAAAGACGGGGCGTAGCGAGAGCGATTAGTTAACCACTACCGCTGTCTTAGCCCTATCTTTCTATCTTGACACTCTCCAAAAAAGAGAGGTTGATTGACAAGCAGTTCTCGTAGAACAACTCCTGTTGAGATTAGCTCCATTAATGATCGATATGCTCCATTTTAAGAGCGGAAAGTGAAACAAAAAAAAGTTTATGTTTATTCCATTATCAGCAGTATTTTTGGAGATAAGACTGTGTGTTATGGATAGAACCAACTATGGTGAATAACTATGCATAACCCATGGGCATGAAACTATCTATTCGGGGATTTGAACCCTTTGCGGTAAAATAACTTCTACATAAAATAATCATCACGATTTCCTGAAAAAAAACAGTATTTTTTATTTTTTGAACTGTTTGTTATTCAGGTGTTAATCTATCTTTTTCGATTAGAGTAGGAATAGAAGGATAGGGCTAGGGCAGAAAATTGCTCTCGCTCACCTCGTTGTTTTAAGATCCGATGGTTAATTTCCCGTTCCGGGATTCAAATCCGTGAGCACGGCAATCGAAGCCAATAATGTAAACCACTCGACCACGAATAGCAAATTAAAATATAGCCACGACGTATATTATTCTAACTATTTCAAAACAAAAATACAGAATAAAATTATATCAGTAAATTGCGCTTATCGGTAAAACATTGATTGATTTAAATTTCCCAATCGCCAATAATTCAAAACACTGCAACTACATTTCACAGCTGAAAGGTGAATGGCAAAATGATAACTAATGTGCAATCTGTAATAAAAATACCACATGTCCACGGCTCGAGTGCAAACTGGGTTAAGTTCAAACGCATTTCCTATTCAAAATTAACCATCGCGTTTAATTGGCGCAATAAAACAAAAGTAAAAGTGAAATAAGTCTGTGTTATTTGTTTGCTAATCTTCTTTTACTTTCTTTGTAGATCTTTTATCAGCGTTTTAACGTTTTCTAAATGTTTTTCGCATTAGCTTCTTGACGCTGGTCATTGCCATCTAGGGATTGCAATACCGAACGAATGAATCAATAACGGTATTTCATAGTAAAGACCGGTATTTGAAAATATAAATACTGGTACACTAGGGCTTCGTATGACAAGATTATATGGTTCCAAAAAAGCGTCGTGTTATGCAAATCCGTGTTATACGAGGCTTGAAGTCCATAAAAAATTAGGGTGTTAACCAGAAAATCATCGAAGCTTAATGATATCCTTTTTTTTTTAAATCAACAATACAAAAAACAAAAATACGCTGTTAATAAAAATACTACAATCATTCTTCGTTAGTCTCAAATATAATTCTATTTTTTCGTCTCCGTTTCAAGACTTGTTGTATGTATTCATTGCTGAAGAGACTCCTTAATATTTTGCAATTTAGCTGGGATGATAATAAACTTCTATACGTTTCATTATAAGCAGCAAAACGCTTTTGTAATTCCCTCTTGAATTTTAAGCTTGTTTCAGTCATAGGATGAATAAAATATGTTTGCGATGGTCTGATCCAGAGAGATGTTTGAAATCATATACGTTAAATTTTCATTTGATGTTTTTTTTTGACCGTGTTATACAAAAATATGTCACAATGTAGAAAACATGCTGTAGAAGTATCGTGTTGTACGAAGTATATTATATAAATTGATCAAAATGAGCAATAAACCAATTGCAATCACAATACCACACAGAATAATAGAATACTGATATTTTAAAAAATTAGCATATGATTTTCATAAATAACATAAATTCGTAGTTACTATGAATATAAATATGACCTTAAAAGTCTATTTAATCAATGAGGGAATCTGTCAATCTTCATCGGATCTTGATGCAAAAGTTCGACTGCAGAAAATGTACCAATTCAGATTAAAGCCTTGTTAGACCTTGTTATTAGATAGTAGTAGCGTAATATGTTGAAATACGGGCATTTTCCTTTTTTAAAAACGGTATTTTGATACCGGTATCCCGGCTTCGGTAATAACAGTATTGCAAACCCTACAGCCATCTCCAATGTATCCATCAGACTCAGTCAAGTTTCTACATTTTATTTGTGTATCAAGGTCTATGGAGTAAACAAGAATAAAAACCTGAATAACCGCTCGCATTAAACGCAATGTGATTGATAAAAAGTTTGAGAAACTGGTTGTGTGTTTTCAAAAATGCTGTAATGACTATCGGCAATGTCACTGCATCTATAGTAGGAGAAAATGTGAGTCTGTTTTGAGTAATTTTACGATAAATATATATTTGTTTTTTGCATGTCAATTACCTAATACCGGTTGCTTGGTACTGCTCCTTACAGGATCACGAAACATCGCCTCATACGGCTATTAAGACGTTTTTTATAATTACAGTTAAACTGAGAACTATTACTTTAAGAAATGGTCATGGGAATGACGGTCAGATTTCTGGAAGATGATTCATATAAGAGAAACCACGGCGAGCATCATTTGTATTAGAGTATGCGCCGTCTAACTTTGCACTCCGGCTCCAAGATTTTAGATCACGAGATACATACTGATTCATACAAGGAATTCATACACAGCTCTCGAATTACGGGTTCCATACATATTAATGCAGAGACACGCACTGTGTATTATACAGAAAGTGGATCAATGTAGTAAAAAGTGCAAAGTTATATGGAAATACTCTATCTGTGAGTCGTATTCAAGTTGCACATACATCCCCTAAAGTTATTAAAAATGACATTTATGATGTCAGCATAGCAACGCAAATACTTTGAAGTTGTATAGCAACCAAACATATTAGCATGTAAATGGTACAAATAAGTCATTGAATTCGTTATCATTTATGATGAAAATTTAAATATTCCTCAACGTAAAAGATTATGCGGAAAATTAACAAAATTTAAAACGGTCACAACATCACAGAGAAAACATACGTGACGTCTGGGCACGTACAGTGATTTCTTTTCTTCCTCGCTCAATCACATGTAAAGTGAAAGGTGCAAGTGAGATATAAGAGCATGATGGCGTTTGTTCTTTTATCCTAATTGCTTATACACTAGTGAGGTTGTGTGATAGAGATAAAGATACATCCACCGCACGTCGATGGAGATGTCATATACACATGTGAAATAAGTTCTAAAAACATATGAATCTTTTGAACTCTATTTTCTACCAAATTTAATAACATTTAACTATATATGTATGTCGGATCCCTAAAGTAATTTTGCTGATCAAGTAAACAAAAACGTTTTATTTAAAACAAATTGAGATTTACACATGAATAGTTGTACCACTGTTCATTAAAGTAGCAGCATCTAACGATATAAATAATTCTACTGGAATAAAATTAACCTCAAAATTTTCAATGCAAAAATTAAGCGATTATGAAAGTACCGTTCACGACTCACGACTGTTTGCGAAATCGAATTTGAATGCATTAATATGATTACATCTCTATTTATCAGTGTTCGAAATTGAGGGAAAGGTAACAAAAAAACAGAACGAAATATGCAGTTGGTAATTCCGAGATGCTTTTGATGATATCGACAATGGTATTCTAAATATATTACGAATTGCAAACGTTCCAGGGTATTTAAACATTTGTATCCACTCGCTACGGGTTTGAATCACTACTTACAAATTAAAATATTTATAATTGCTTTTTATTACAAGATTCACATGCAATGTATGCTCTTATTCTTCTCTTGGAAGGTCAGTGGCTAAATTGTACACGTTTCTATATCGATGTCCCAGTTCCATAGCACGATAAGTAAAAAATTTGATATTTGAGTTAAGTTAGCCATTCTTACATTCAAACAGTGTTCTTGTACAGTTCCACAAAAGTACAGCTTGCAAAATGTACAGGTTTTCTTTCAAAATGTAGATATTTGCATATGGAAATCAGCAAAATTAAATTATCTCTTAGATCCATACACATATATATCGAAATATATTTTTGTGAATCGTGGCGTTCCATAAAGAAACAATCTTTAATCCTAAAACTATAAACTATTTGAATAAAAAAGTAATTCAAATAATAAGACATCACTTTTTTACGAGTCAGTTTACATGAGTCAAAACTTTGATCGGCCATAGCTCAAAACTATCAATTTCTAGTTGTATCACTATGGAACTAGGTTCACCTAACCAACTTGGAACTAAGAACACCAATGCTTTGGATAGTGATCTTCTTACGTCGGTTTTGTAGCCAAAAACATCTCTGTTCCCTTCCTGATATTTTCAATAGTTATTATTATGCCATGCCGGTAACCGAGTAGTAAATGTTGTTGATTTCGGTTGTGGTATTCACGGGATCAAATATTATTACAAACAGTTTTATACATTGATTTTTCAATGGATTAATGAATTTGTTTTCGACTGCATGGATCATAAAACTGAGCGTAGCGAGAATGATTTCCTAAGCTCTAGTCTTGTTCTAGCCCTATTCTTCTACCCTTACTCTTATAAAACAAAGAGAGATTGAGCAGCTGAGTAATATTCAGTTCTTGTTCATCAACTTCTGTACAGATAAACACCATTAAGAGTCCATTTGTTCCACATTGGAAACTGATTTGGTTTTCAAATATTTTTTTAGGATAGCCGAAAAATGCTTTATTTTAATGTTTGCGATAAATATTCAAATCCGTTTTTTATTAAACTACTACAGCCTTGGGTGAATCTTGGTGCCTCTTCAACTCATTGATTCTTTGTCTTAGTCATATTCCTCACGTGTAAGGGTCGTGACCTTCACCTACCGCAACAATTCCATTGCCTTTGACCAATGGTTTCCAAACTTATTATGCCAATGGACCCCTTCTTAAAACGAAAACCTGACCATGAACCCCCTAAGTAAAATAACTCTACGTAACTGCATTATAAAAAAACATATGAATTTAATTTTGATGTCTAGAATGGTAAATGGTAATGTAAAAATAAAATTCAAATAAAACATTTTGATATTTAATATAGTATGGTTCATAACTGCACTAAATCCACGTTCTACTAAATAGGAAGACGGGAATATAATCAACAGCCTCTGTGCAGTGACCCATAATGAAGGATATAAAATTGGTACATATCTGTTTTTGTAACCAGAATTTGCAGTATCTTTTTCAAATATTGGTTTCCGCTCCTCATTCGTAGATTATTTAACAAATTACTTCCGTATTACTATGGATAACCCTGAGCTTGTGAGTCTGCTTTCAAAATGGTCCAACACCCAACAAATCGGTATCAACTTATTTATTGCTATTTGTTTCAACTTTCATAATAATGAAAATTTGTCACAGATATTTTTTATATTAAGCCTTTCACGGACCCCTCCGAGGTTGTCCACGCATCCCCAAATTATTTTTGATTTGCCACAAACCCCCTCAGCGGTCACATGGATCCATGGGGGTCCGTAGGAACCACTTTGGAAATCACTGCCTTTGACGATCCTTCGGTAACGAGATTCCTGTGTCGTCTAGGTCGCTCCAGTTAGTTGGAGCCCTTCTGCCTTCGACCTTTCCTGTGATGACGAACCTCTCGAGATTGTTGATTGACTTGCGGGTGATGTGGCCAAAAAAGCCGAGTAGGCGTCTTGTATAGACGGTCGACAGTCTATCATGTATTTGGAGTTCTTTCAGGATAAAGGCGTTTGTGCGCTTGGCCCTACATGGTATACGGAGCTTACTTCTCCAATACCACATTTCTAGTCGTTTTTTGTCTCTCGCTTTTAGTGTACATGTCTTCACGCTGTAAAAGTATATGAAGTAGACCAGCAATCGTACTAGACGCACCACAAACGATGATCCAACCAATTTGTTGACAATCAATCTAAAGAAATCATTATTTCATATTCTCATTGCAAAGATTAACTTATTCTTTTTTGTGTTATGGGCTTATCATTAAATGGAAAAATTTTGCTGAGACGATTTCTATAAATTTTTTAAATGTATGTTTTATTTTGCTTTGTAATAACATGTGAAATGAAAATGAAATTTTAACAAAAATCATCAAAATTGAAAGCAATGCCCTAATTATTCAAAACCAACTGTTACATAGATAATTATTCGTTAATAAAATATCACTGTAGTGGTTGGAAACCAGTTACAACTTTATTAATGTCATGCTAAAAGACTCTTCTTCATTTGCCATGTAGAGTATTTACTTTGTATATAGCTTTGCAGTCCATCTCTAAGGTCCGGCTCTAGGATTTAGGATCAAGGGAAACATATACTGTTCCAGGATCACGGGACCTATACATACTAACACACTGACACGCTCTGTATATTGTGCAGAAATCGTATCAGTGTAGTAAATAGTGAAAAGTTAGACGGCATATACACTATCTGTCTTGTGTGTATGCTGACCAGCTGGATGAACGGACGAAGAGTTATAAACGAAATTGTTGGAGAAGAATGTGAGACACAACATTCATCCACGCCTTTGAGTACAAGCCTTCAGCTGAGTGTTCAATGTCGTTGGAGCACAAAAACAGTTTAACAAAAAACATTTTCGAATTATAACACTATTAATATCAAATATATATAAACAACCATAAGTTTTGTGTTATTTTAAATGCACTAAATGGAAATTTTTGAAGACAATACAAAAACTTGAAAATACATAATGCACAATTTTGCAACGGACGATATGCATTTTATGATTAGTGTACTATTCTTGTGAATCTTTCTGGGAGGGTTTTGTTTTCAGCCATATCCGCTCCCGATAGTTATAAGAAGTAGATAATAAGGATCGGATGGGTGGGAGGGAATATAAACAGCAGAGACATCTATACTCTATACCTTTAAACAAAACTCAGTAAATGGATTAAAAAAATCAATACATGACAGTTTTCATCCTGGGAATTGTAACTGTAGACACCGCAAATGAATAGAAAGATCGCCAACAAGCGGTAAACGCTCATATACGGGACCGGCTAAGTGCTCTTAATATTTTCTTGAAAGCGATATGAAAAGGTTGGCAATCAAAGAGAAGTGAAAGTGACATCGAATACCAGCTGACAGTTCGCAACAATGATGTCAGATAATTTGAACACAATCGTAACAAAAAGAAAAAGAGAATTTTGTTATTTATTTATTTTCTCTCTTTATCTAAAAACTGAAATTATATACCCACTATTGTAATGCGTTACGACTGTTACACGAATACGAAAAAGCCATTGTTTGTATTGGGAAATGTCGAAATATATTAGAATGTTATAAATATGTAATTCATTCCCTTTATAGTCTTTTCATAGTCTTTTCATTGTCAAATAGTTGTGAGAAAATGGTTTATATTTTGAGTGTGGACGTTCCGGGTTTCTGAATCAAATACCTTTACAAAAAACACAGAAATATGCCATTTTTTGTACCATGTCCGTTCCTAACGTGTAGCATAATGCCTCCTAATGGAGGCAACTCAACAGAAGTTTTCTATGAGAATTACATTTATTTCCGGATTAATTCTGGTAGCGCCTGACAACTAAAGTGAATTGGGAATTCACAAGAACATTTCAAAGTCGCGAGGATAATCCTCGCTATCCACTGAAGAGGAACCGTAATTACAAGAATTGTTCTTGCCACCAGCTGAAGACTCCATATTCTATATATTTTGTAATCATGTTTACACTCAATGAAGAGGTTATATCCACAAAATTTTGTTCTACGAGATAGACAATATTTTATAGGTGTTATATCGGGTTCACGGCAATATTTTTAACTTTCAAATATTAGCATTAATATTAATTAATGTCCTATATTTGTGGGTTTTACATAAGTTAAGGTCCATGGCAATGTTTTCAACATCCAATATTAGCTTGCAAGTCTTACAACGTGTCTTGGGTGGACGAGGTTTTGCGAGCATGAGGTGGCGTTTGGCGCACCGCATGTTTCGTCACCTTTCACGTAGGACATTCCCATTGATGGAAAACGATTGATACTTTCGAGATACGCCGCGGCGCCTCACGCTCGCAAATACTTCGTCCACTTAAAACGGCCCGTTAATGTTAATGCGCCTTCTATGCCGAGCAAAGCTGTATAAAAATATTTTTTTTGTGTACATATATATATATATAAAATAAACTACAATAAAGCTATCCCACTTATGTCACTTTTCAAGGCAAGCTACATGATACTCCCACGGGTAGAACAGTAGATTAAGTGCCTTATTATTTAGCTGTCAAAATAGTAATAAAGACATTCATTGTGTCGTTGCGTTTTGCTCTTGTCGTTGATACCGACATAACGATTATAATTATTGTCGCAAGAAAATTATGAAAAATGAGAACGGCGTAAACTTTCTCACGTGCCTCATCCGCATTTATCAGTCGTGGAAGTGCAATACACAAAGACGTAATTATTGTTATGGTGGAGACGGAGAAAGATTTCACAAAAAAGATATACACTCGACATACTTACGCGATGAGCTACAGACTTAAGTAGCAGACTATAGCTTATTTTTACATGTTTCGCTATCTTTAAAATAATTTCCCTCATCCATTTTATCTATTGCAGCACCTTAAAATACAAGCAGTGCTATAGGATTATTCGTAATTTAGGTGTAGTCCTAGAAGTTCCAGTCTCTAACAACAAATTGGATGGTGGTTGTACAGAGATCGTCTCTCAAATCCGTTTCTCGCGTAATATACTAACATATATTTGAAAAGATTTATTTCGAGTTTATTCTGTGATTCTTTATCTTATCATTGTATAATTCGCCTATTCATCGTAAACTGCCATATATAATATATGCTAGTAAAGTAATAAACAATAAATTTCATCGTAGAGTCGATATTAGATCCAGTGAATGGCACGAAATGCGATGAGTGGCAGGCTAGATTGATTAGAATCGTAATTTATCGAAAAACATACTAGTTACAAAAACTATAAAAAATTATCAATAACCCAACATTTTCACATGCGTAAATAATGGAATTGATTGTACAATAATTTTTCATAGTATTTTTGATTACTCTCTGACCTCGGAAGTGAATAGAGAAATCGGAATAAGCCAAGTAAGATTGTTCAATGAAAACAATATAAATTCTAATCAAATAAAAATGAAATATCGTAACAATAAACTTACCCTACGTAGATATTATAATACTAGGCGTGAGAATTGTACGGTGAGATAATTTTGAATAAAAAAAAAACTATTCTTTAATGCTGTGATACTGAATCGGTAGTTCGAGAGCTCCGTTTGGCAAGAGAATCTAAAATACAAGAGACGCCCTCTAACGATATTTTTCTGATCTCATATTAAAACAAAAAAGAACTCGACAGGAATTTCAACGCTACAACAAAATATTATTTTAGACTACGGTGCTTTAGTTTATTATTTTACCTGCCTCTTAAGATTACAAAAAAAGGATAAAGCTAGGATAGGACTAGTTTAGATTATTGATCTAGCTAGGCCCTGTTTTTAGGATAGAACGGGTGAGAGAGAATTTCAGACATCAGAAACATTTATGCCTCCGAAAAGAGTTCCATAAATCGATTAAAAAATCAATTATTTATGAAACTGTCCATAATGAAATTCGATCCCACGATATCTGTAAAACAAGCGAACAACGACGTCGAGCACTGCATCATGGATTCGGCAGTAAATTATAGTTTCATTTGGAAAGAAGGACCAAAGATTTAAAAAAAAAATAAAACAATTTGTATTATTTGTTTCACATGTTTAGTTATATGATCAAGAACAGTTTAACTAAGGTTTAAGCTGGTTGAAGGATCAAATATGTTGTTTTTTTTAAGTAAAAAAATGTTGCATACGAGAGTGTATTGTATAATACAGACAGCGGGTCAATATTAGTATGTATTGATCCTGTGATCCTAGAACCGTGTATGGATACCGTGATCTTAAATCCTAAAGCCGGAGTGCAAAGTTATATGGCGTGTACTCTACTAGATAATGTGTTTTATGTTAATAAAAACAAATTATTTATAGCAAACAGACAGGTAGCATCACTAAAGTAACTTTTAAATATTTTATATAGTTCGTAATCCCGAAAATGTTGTGAGTAACTGCATTTAAATATTTTTACATCAGATGTTTTACAATAAAAACTGTATAATAGAATAATACAAAAGAGATGGTACATTTAAAAAAAACAAACAAAAGTAAAATATGATAAACTTTCATCATTTTTAATGGCGCTATTATATTTTTAAGATGTGCGAGATGTTGTAATATATTTGATTTGCAATAATCAGAATGAATAAGCGAAGATGTGCTATAGATTGCCAAAACGTGACCATTTTTTGGATCTAAATTTGAATAAAAATTTTGACAACGATAGCGAGACGCAGCTGTCAAACTTTTTCTTTCGAATAGTAAAAGGAACGTAAGTTAAATTATCTGTTAGATATTTTGACGTCTGAAAGAAATAACGTCTGCCCGACCTGTCTGATTGTACATTAACTGAAAATAAAGAAACATAATGGAAGATAGAAGACTAGAGAGTTGGCGTTAGATGTTAAGACTTCACACAATAATATATTAGCGGTGAGCAACTAACTCTTCGCTATTGCCATAATCTTTTTTTACTTGAGAACCATTGACGAGCTATCTGTGTGAAATTAAAACACTATTTAAAAAAAAATAACCGTTTCAAGAGAATGGATGATGACGCATCGTGGGCCGAGTATTTAATTGTTTTATCAGAAATTTTGTAACTTTTCACTACAGCACTTTTAAGTTTTCGAACTTGGTAGTTTTATGAGCTTACATTCTTGTAAACTCTAACTTTAAGACCATTTTTATTCTATCAACAATTTACAAATTCTGTTATATTATGTGGAAATTGTTGATAGAAAAAAATACTTTAAAAGGATTTAAGCTCATATAACTACCAAATTTCAAAACTTAAAAGTGCTCTAGTGAAAAGTTACAAAATTTCCATTATAGTATTGATTTATTTTTAACCATGTCCACTCGAAATGTGGAGCACACGCCCTCTTGATTGAGGTATCTCAACATATTTTATCTATGAGAACTGCTCGTTACGTAGTTGCTCAACCTCTATTATTTTGAGAATAGGGATAAAAGGATTAGGCTAGGAATCACTGCAGATTATCTGATCGCTGTCCTAAACTCCATTTTTAGGATAGGGTGGGTAGGATATTAATTTTATACGTCAAAAACATCCATGCCTTAACAGAAATCCATACATCGATTCATGAAACTGTCCGCACTGACCGCTGCACCACTGCACCGCATTAATAGTTGAAAATCGAGATTTTGGTAAATTAAATTATTTTTAAGCATCATCTTGGAACGCGAATAATGCAATTGACGATTATTTTTTTTTATAAAGTCCAATACAGTTCTCACAATACTTTTAATTAAAGCAAAGATTAAGCATGATTTTTGTATGAAAATTGGGAATATGTTTGAGATCGAATTATTGGCCGGTCCTAGCATATATCAAGCAAAATTGCAAAATAAACTAAAGAAAATTAATTTAATATTTTTATATTGTATTATTTTATATATACTCGAGTGGTTATCCCTAGCCCTCCCATAGTGACAATAGTTGCAGCAGTCTTCCGCCAGGGCCTTCAGCTTGCTAGTAAAGGCTTTATACTATTATAATATATCGGTACACTAATATATCTTTTAGCATTACATTAAAGTGATTAGTTGCCGGTTACTGCTCCCTACGAGATCACCGAACATCAATATTAAATTTCTATTACACATAGCCTAATCCTAATATAAAATCATCAATCATTATTGATGAAAAAATGACTTGAAAATTTAGCTTTGTTTTTGCTATTCCAAAGCATCGTCTTTTTTGACTTATACTCAAAAGTTCACCCATGTTAACTTTATTATATATTATGATTAATACAACAGTGAGAATTTGTTACATTCAATCTCCGTTTTCAGAAGCGTAAGTTAAATTACTAAATATAGGATTTTTTAGCTTGACAATTCAAAAGATTCAATGAGAAAATAATACACTCTTTCAAGAAATACCAAAGCCAGGTCGACAAAAGGAAGATCGTCGATAATATAATTGCAAATTACCTTTTCTGTACATTCTCAGTTGAGATGAGAAACAGAAAACAACTTTTTTATCTTCTGATGATTGAAATAAATAAAACAAATTACACAGAATGACGTGGCGCAACTATAAATTGGAACTTCGTGCAGATTATTTCAACAATAGTTTTGTAAAAAAATGTGACAGCAATTATATCGTCGACTGTTTTAATTAGTAATTAGTGAGAGTTGTAGTCTCAACTTGCGATGATTTGTATTTTTATTTTTAATGAAATGAAGTTACAAATATGTAATCGCAAGGGCTCCTAAACGGTGGGGAATTGCTACTGTAATTAAAAGATAATCAGTATCACATAATTATATACATAATACAATTTAAGACTGCGTCTGAGGGTGCTTGATGGAATTTCAATATCAAATTTGAATTGTTGAGATTTTGTACATTTCCATGTATTTTGTCACTAACGACCCAGGTTACGGCTTTTGGCATCTTCAGGCATTCAAGTACACGAATGGACTCGAACTGATCAAAATAATGATATTCCCAAATTAATAAATTCATCTCATAGTCACCCAACAGAACTCACTAATTTCGGTATGTCTATCTTTTCTTTAAATTGCATTTTTAAACCCACCATTATATTATAAGTGTAAAATCACCGGTTTTGGCCAGTGGCGTTCTCGTTATCAAGGAGGCATGTTACCGTTTGCAACGCGGGCCGGGTGCTCGTTATTCTGGGACTCCAGTCGACGATATCGACGGTGTGCCCAAGGAGCAAGTGAAGTGTTGCTTGTCTCCCGAAACCCCCCTGGCTCTATTGTTTCTCTCCGTAGTAAAGGAGAAATCTTCGTAAAGATATCAACTGTTTGGAGTAACATTTTGTAATTGGACTGTGCAACTTGTAACGTGTCTAAAGCATTGTTTTAATACCGTGTAAAAAGTTTATAATGTACCAAGCCTAGGCTACAACAATAAAACAAATGCGAGTGAGCGAGAGTGAGTTTCATTAAAGTGTATTTGTCTCCAAAACCTGTGTCTTTCGTCCGCGCGTATCAAGTGACGCCGCCACGTGAGGTATCGAAGTGTCGATGTCCACCGAAAGACCTGTGCTCTTTCTTTCACTCCGTATTAGGTGGTCCAATATATGTTTTTTTTTTGAATAGTATGAATTTAAAAAATCTTCATCAATTTCCAAAGCATGTAATATTGCATACAACCATTTCGGCATCCTGCCATCATTAGAACTATTAAAATAATTTCGATTGACAAACGTCGAATACGTTCTGCTTAAATGTTACATTATGTTCTTAAGGAGTACATTTGCTCAAAGGAAGAAGCGGATTTAAATAAAATTACTTATTATATCAACTACAGACTGTGACTCAATGACAGTTATTGTATTGAAATGTCACCTCAGCGAACTGACCTGAAATTGTTCACAAAACAGTACTTTTGTGTAAGAATTTATTTACTACTTTATCAGCTGTACGTTTGAAGATAGTCCCAAGGTAATCTTGCTCGTTTTCCTTACCTGTAACAAAAAGAAAAAAGTAATTTAAAAATCAGTTATTCACTGGAGATGGTCTGGTTTAATTTGCATCAAAGTATGCAAATGAAGATTTCGAGGTATAATTTAATAAAAGATATGCTTATATTTATTTAACGAATATCTAATGACAGCATATTACAATATGCCAAAGTTTTCGTCGTATCTGTCAAAGTCAATCGCATTAATATTACGTAATTGTTTACAGCTGTTTGGAGATTAAGAAACAGAACTAATTAACAGCTATCACAGTTTCTAATTAGTTAATGTTCAGATATTTTGGATAAAGATGTCAAATATAGCCATAGACAATAAAAACAGGAAAAGCAGAGAAGACAAATATCATGTTCAACATTGTCAAATTCATCAATCTGACCATATAACTTTATGGCCCAAATGCCGGGCTTACGGTCGAGTGGTCAACGTAGTTGGCTTCGGTTGCGCTGCTCACGGGCTCGAATTCCAGTACGGACAGTTTAATAAACTGATTTTTTAATCAATTCGTGAAGGAGACATGTATGTGTGCGACGCTTAAAATATTCTCCCACTCATCCAATCCTAAAGATGTAGCGAGAGCAATTACGGGCCGTCTTACTTGGACGAAGTTGATAATGCTCGTGATGAGCGAAACCGGTCCTGATCATTATAGATATGTGGAAGTAGTACAAATGAATTGTGTTTTATTTTTTTAAATATAATGTCTTTCCACCAAGAATTGACAGTTAACACCTTAAAACTGATTGGACGAAGTCTTCGGGAATGTGAGGTGGCGCGGCGTAGCTCAAAAATATCAAACTGCAGTGTGTTGCGTGAGAGGTGACGAAGAGATGCGGCACGCCGCTTCTGCGACGCGATCAGTACATTTGATATTTTCACGCAAATTGAGTGCAGCGGCGTGTGTTTTGCATTAGCTAGCGCGGTTTCGCGTTTGCACGTAGGGCAACGTTGCCGCTTCGTCACTTTGCGTCATATATTGATTCGAATCGCACCAACATCGCCGCGCACTGACTTAATCCAGACAAGATACGGTGTTAGCTAATTATTACTCTTGGCCTAGCGCTATCCTTCTATCCTTACTCTCTTCGACAAACATATGTAGTGAAACTAAGTAACGAACAGTTTTCGTACAATAAATCTGTTAAAGCAAGCTCCATTATGAGTCCATATGATCCACATTGGGAGTGGACGTGGTTTTAAACAATATATTAAAGCAATCATTGGCTATCGGCCGTCTGCGGTTGGTTTCATTATTGTAAAGCAAGTGCCATGTTTTGAAATTGAACAAAAACGTATCACTTTTCGACAGACCGCAAATTAAATGGAAACTAATTTATTTCTACTTTGCCGATGCAGAATATATTTTTAAATAAAAAAATAAATACGTAGGTTGTGGAAATGCATTCAGTCGTCGTTTTGCATATTATTGACGGCGTTTTATCGCTTATTCAAATGAAAAAAAATACAGCTAAACAAACAGAAAAACCTAAAAACAATGGTACTCATAAACCCAAGCAAATATGTTCTTTAGGTTTGGAACAGACTTTGTCAATATGACTGTTATTTGTTTAAGGCGACAGTATTATGTTAAGTAGTTATTTGTTTAAAAAAAGTATACAATTTTATATGTTTAACGATGTTTAGTAATAAATTATAACTTTTTTCGTTTGTACTGTCTATAAAGTCAGTATAATAATGTATATAGTTCAGATGTTCGAGTCCCCGAATAGATAGTAAATCCGTTAAAAGCCGATTAAAAGCAAAATAGCATTTTTTACGAGAGCAATGTAAAAGAGTAATTTTATACCGACTCCTGAAGTATTATTGAAGTATACGATTTTATATATTGTTACCGTCTCATGTTTTTCTCCCAGTAGTAGGTACGATTTTATCGCAATAAAATCTGCGTTAGTATGAGCTATTTCAGATTAAAATAATTATCTATGAATTAAATCATTGCAATAAAATCACGTATAAACATAGATAATTATAATATACGATAGTTTATGCGTCAATATGGATTGATAACAATGGGCATGCCGGAATATTATCACAGATTAAAAAGAGATACAAAAGTTCCTAATGTAAAATATGTGTGTAGTTTTATTAAGATATTTTCGCCAGCAATGATTAATTTGTGAAACTGATAATGAGCTAGAGCTGTGGTTTCCAAACTTATTATGCCAATGGACCCATTCTTAAAGCAAAAACCTGACCATGAACTTCCTAAGTAAAATAACTCTACGTAACTGCATAATAAAAAAACATATAAATTTAATTTTGATATCTAGAATGGTAAATGATGATGTATAAATAAAATTCAAATGAAACGTTTTGATATTTAAAGTATGGTGAGGTTCATAACTGCACTAAATCCAGGTTCTACTAAATAGGAAGACGGGAATACAATCAACAGCCTCCGTGCAGTGACCCATAATGAAGAATATAACATTAGTACATATTTGTTTTTGTAAACAGAACTTGTGGAATCTTTTTCAAACATTGGTTTCCGTTATTCATTTGTAAGTTATTCAAAAAATTGTTTCCGTATTAGTATGGATACACCTGAGTTTGTGAGTCTGCTTACAAAATGGTCCAACACCCAACAAATCGGTATCAATTTATTTATTGCTATTTGTTTCAACTTTCATAATAATGTAAATGTGTCACAGATATTTTTTATATTAAGCCTTTCAAAGACCCCCCGAGGTTATCCACGCACCCCCAAATTATTTTTAATTTGCCACAGACCCCCTCAGCAGTCACATGCACCCCTGGGTGTCCGTAGAAACCACTTTAGAAATCACTAAGCTAGAGGGACTCAAATATAAACAAAGTTGTGTTGGGTGTTACTGTTCTTATCCCCTCACCTTCCCGTGCAATATTTTTAAAAATTCCATTTTCCTACTCTTAATTTGCCATCTGTAGAACGTTAAAAAATATATTTATGTTAAAAATTTTATGATTAAGTTATTCTCAAGACTCCATTGCAAGAAGTAAACGTCGTATTACATCTATGGATACAATCAGTGGATTAACTATTTTTAAATGTGTTACTTCAATCATACATACATAAACTGATACTATATTAAAGTGTCCTAACAAAATAGGATAAAATAACAAATTATTTAGTTCTACAAAATTTTTATCAGGTAGTTGATAGTTATTTCGGCTTTAAGCCATCGTCGGAACTATACTTAAACTTATTTTTGCTTAGCTATATATACTGTTTAGAAGAGATAGACAATATCATGTCATCTCACGTTTTTAAACATCATAATGTTTATTTTAAAATTAAATCATTCAAAGTAATAATTGTGTTTTTAGAAAAGGAGCTTAGGTGGTGTTATTAATTAGTCGTTAAAATAAGTATATTGAAGTTTTACTGATTACGAGCGGTTGTGGGCTTCTTCCGGGGCTAAATTAACACAATTAGTACCTTGAATAATGTTATTTTTAAATAAACATTATTATGTTTGAATACGTGAGATGACATGATATTGTCTATCTCTTCTAAACAGTATATATAGCTAATCAAAAATAAGTTTAAATATAGTTCTCACGATGGCGTAAAGCCGAAATAGCTACCAACAACCTGATAAAAATTTTGCAGAACTAAATTCTTTGTTATTTTATCCTATTATAATGGAGTTCTACCAAGTAAACGCCAAAATAATGAATGTTATAACAAAGTTAAAAATTTTAATTTTATATTATATGACTTTGTGAAGAGTTGCAAATAATGACAGTGAAGATTCACTATAAAAAGTGCTTAATATATGTCAATACATCTTTGTAATTTTAATATACTAATGAGCTCAGTTGTAACTGTGTTAAAATATAATTAAAGTCATGTTCGAAATCAACAAAAGTTGTCCGTCACTGTGTAACGATTATTGTAAAAAGCATCGAAAGTAACCGTTCAAGTGAATACATTATTGCGTCTCACTAATCAATTATTGTTATACATCGTCAATGAAAGTAAAGAAAACGAGGTGAAGAACAGTTCTAATGCATTGTTTTGTGTATTAACACCATCCATGCGCTGTATTTGTGGCAATTTGTATCATCATTTCTTTTATCTGTGGTGCATAAGTCAGTGCTTTCCAAACTTAATGAGATACAAATATTAAAGTATTCTTTATAATAGGATACAATATCAAAGTATTTAGTTCTACACGAAACGCGTCAGAACTATACTTAAACTTATTTTGGCTTAGCTATATATACTGTTTAGAAGAAATAGACAGTATTATGTCATCTCACGTATTTAAATGTCGCAATATTTATTTAAAATTAAATTATTCAAGGTACTTATTGTGTTTTTGGAAAAGGAGCTTAAGTGTCGTTGTTAATTTATCATTAAAATAAATGCGTTGAAATTTTATTAATTATGCTTAATTACATGAGCTTCTTGTAATGGTAATGAATTGACGTTTTTTTTTGTCATTAACGAGATTACTGTTTTAACTACATTTATTAATTTACAGTTGTTTAAAAGATTTAATCTGAGGCAAATGCAGACATATCGTGAATGAATTAGAAGTAGCCAAAAATAGCTATCAACTATCGAATAAAATTTTGAGGAACTCAATACTTTGATATTTTATTCTAATATATTTTTATATTATACGATATAGTTGATAGATATTTCAGATTCACACCATATTCAGCACTAGTTGTTCTATCAGAACTAAATTATATTTCCCTGATTACAATAGTTCTAACAAGAAAAGTTCAATTCAATAAATCTATCTCGTACGTTTTCATATCAAGACGGTCCCCATAATCTGAAAAATAGTAATCTCCGGCCTCTCTCGACAGAAAATTCAATTATTACGTTATAACATAATATATTGTGTAAAATTTTTCGTCAATAATAATATTGAAATAAATTCAGTCCTTTTGGAACGCTCATTATTGTAGAATTATTTTTATAATTGAAACAAAAAAACGTCATATCAAGTATTAAATAACACACATTTTTTTATATTTAGTAATAAATCAATTGCACTATTTATGCATTCTACAGAAAAAATAAAGAATATTTTAATATTCCTCATACCATTTCTCACGTTGATAGAGATATACTGATTTGGTGTGAAACGGATGTTTAATGTAAAGCTCGTTTTAAGTGCTTTGCGACTAGGGACTCCAACTGGATATTCGATATTTGAATATATTCGGCCATTGTTTGATATTCGAATATTTGATATATTATTCGTTTATAAAATTAATGTCTATTAAGCCACTTCAACAAAAAATGGTCTTATTCGTCACATTTTATGTTTAAATTTGGATTATTGAGATTTTGTACACTTCCATGTATTTTGTCACTAACGACCCGGGTTTCGCCTTTCGGCATCTTCAGGCATTCGAGCACACGAATGGACTCGAACTGACAGACAGTAAACAGTGTCTAACGTTTATATAGAAGATACAAATACGACAAATATTATTTACGAGGTAAGATATTATACGTCTGAGAGCTACACTGATACCTGAGTTAACATTTCGACAAAATACATAGAAGTGTACAAAATCTCAATAATCCAAATTTGTCTTAAATTTTATGTTTAAATAGCGTTTATTTTGCATTTAAACACTATATATTATCACCGTATACACATGGTGGCAAATAGTATGTATTAACAATAATTAACACACATTGCCAGAAATATTAAGTAAAACAATACTATGAATGTCCTTGATGAAATTCATACATTATATTGTCCGAATATTTAATATTAACATTTAATATTCGATGTTCGAATATTCGAAATCCTTATCTGAGATCTGTTTGTTGCAGAAGAACAGAAAGAAAGCAGCGGGACAGTCCAAATCCTGTCAGAAGTGCACGGGATACAGGATAACATAACTGTAAGAAGGCGTTTTATTCCTGTGACTGCTTATATCGCTAGATAGAAAGTAATAACAACCCAGCATTTGTTATGCCCTGCAATGGATATAGACTATACCCGAAGTCATCAATACTTTCAATTGAATCTAGTTGACACAGTTATTGTTCTTTCATATATGGGTATCGTATCCGTTACATTGACTTTGCTCACTGAATACCGTTTCCAAGGATTCACTCGTAGAATTATTGCCGCCCACAAAAATTTATCATGTTAGACGAACAAAGTAATGATACAACTATATGCAATATGTATTATCATAAAATTTACATTGCCGGTGTCATAGCCAAGTAGAAACGCTCCGGTGCTGTTGTGCTACTTGGGCACGCGGCCATAGGCTTGGAATTTGGATTGGGCAGTATTATTTATTGATTTTTTAATCGATCTTTGGTTTTTTACTGGAAACTATGGATTATGTGATATTTAAATACATTAAGTAATGCTGCATGTGTAAATATCGCTTCAATATATACTCCATTTCTGGTGACAAACGTCAAATCGAAATAGTTGCATTTGCAGTTTTTAAAACAAAATGTTCCTTTTTTCATGCAAAACAAGACTTTATTACTTTCAAGGTGTTAACTGTCATTTCTGGGTGGAAAGTCATCTTATATATAGTAGCCCAGACCACTTTGTAGACGTTTTATTATTATCACATATCTCATATAGGTATGACATTTTCTCATCGTTCGCACACAGTTCTGACGTACTACCTACTTTAGACATTCAGTAGTTCAATTTCAGTTTCTTGAGTTTCAATTATTTATACAGAATAACTCAGTAGCTGCATGAATTATACCAGTTTGGAAAAACACAGCAGTTTATGAGTAAATATAGTAATGCAGATTTCTAGGCAAGAAATTATCCCTGTCTATTGATCCCTAACATGATTAGTGATAGATTGGCATAAAACCATCTTTATTTTGTTATAATTATCTAAGTAACATAAAATACCGAATCTAAAGACTTTATACTGCGAGCTAAACTTTTCATTTGCTGTTTACTCAGTACTGTCAATATGTCATTTACCAACTTCTGCCAGTACGGAGACGATATCTTTCGTGTACAAATTCGGCAATTTTATAAAATGTTCTGGACCGGTTTACCAGTATGGATTTCAGTGATGAATAAAAATCCCTCCCACCTCCCACGAATCCGATCCTAAAAAAGGATGTAGCAAAAGCTAATAGCTAAACGAGTCCTGTCCTAGATCTATCCTTATATATATATATATTTTTTTTTCCATGTCCGCTTCCAATGTGGAGAATATGGTCTCCTAATGGAGGTATCTTGACAGGATTTTTTCTACGAGAACTGCTTGTCACTCAGTCGCTCAACCTCTCTTTTCTTTTTCGAAGAAAGTAGGGATAGAAGGATAGGGCTATGAAAGGACTAGTGGTTAGCTAATCGCTCTCGTTACGCCCCGTGAGGATGGGATTGGTGGGAGGGAGGACTCAGACTACAAACAGAAATCCATAAATCGATTGAAAGATCAATCTATGAAAACCGTCCGCACCGGGAATTGAACCCGAGACATCCGTAACCGTAGCAAGCGACGAAACCAACTGCGCCACGGACGCCGACTATCCTTATATATTGTATACTAACTTTCTTCAGACAAAGAAAGGTAAAATCAGAAATCCAAATGTTCCGCACCAGGGATTCCAATTCAGATATTCGATATCCGAATATATTCGGCCCTTTTTAACTATTCGAATATTTGGGCAATTATTCGTATTATTTAAAATAGTATTCGTTGTATTTTTTAACGAAATATTTCACAAAATCGACATAAGATCACATCACAATTTCTAGAGACATCAATAATAATAACAAAGGCTTACAATTAAATGCACTTTTGTTAAGATGATATTCACTTTCGTAAAGATAGTTTTCACTTATAACAAATACGCTCCACAAAAACAAATTATTTCACTAAAAATAAGGTGATGCCACATAATAAAATATATTTAAACATAATTTAAGACATCAACGTGCTTGATGGAATTTCAATATCAAATTTGGATTATTGAGATTTTGTACACTTCCATGTATTTTGTCACTAACGACCCGGGTTTCGCCTTTCGGCATCTTCAGGCATTCGAGCACACGAATGGACTCGAACTGAGAGTCACAGTTCACAGTCACAGTTCACGGTCACAGTCACAGTCAGAGAACAGTTCGAGTCCATTCGTGTGCTCGAATGCCTGAAAATGCCGAAAGTCGAAACCCGGGTCGTTAGTGACAAAATACATGGAAGTGTACAAAATCTCAATAATCCAAATATATTTAAACATTGAAGAAATATGTTGCACTTACGAAAAAATATTATCACATAGACAAAATAGTTTTCACTCAATATAAATACTCACACTTTGAAATTGATAGTTTCACAACGCTGTAATGAAATGTTACGTATTCTTTACTACTTGCAACATAGGACTTTCCACCATAGACTAGTTTACTTGTCGCAACTCTATATTAGGCCGCCTGTATTGTCTTTGCTCAATGCATTAGAATTTATTCACTAGTATATTTTAGGAGTGGTATTTATGAAGAAGCAGGGTTCTAAGTGGACATGCAATATGTTAATTTAATTTATTTCAATGATCATAACATACAAAATTAAAATAATCCGTTTCGAAGTCAAGCTATCAAAATTAGTCTGTGGTACTTTGTTAAAAGAATCCGTTTCAAAGTGAAAACTATTAAAATCAAAGTTTGGGTGTACTAAGTTAATACCTAACATAACCTACTACGACAAAACTCACTTTATTAAAAGAATCCGTGACTAAGTGGAAACTATTAAAACCGAAGTTTATTGTACTAAGTTAATACTATCTTATACAAAGTGAAAACTATCGAAATAAAAGTTCAAGTGTACCAAGTGAATACTAGCTTACACAAAGTGCAAACTATCGAAACAAAAGTTCAAGTATACCAAGTGAATACTACCTAACACAAAGTGCAATTATTTATAACCCAATAACAAATACCCCAGGTAGTGGGTATTTTTGCCATAATCCCAACTCGGGTGCTTTCAATATCTTATCATAATACTTAAGTTTGACTAATGACTCGAGACTAAAACATCCTCTAAACATGCCGTAATTTCAATAATTGACGAGAGCGGAGAAGGTTTGAAATACAAATAAACCGTTAAATACTTTATTTTATCTTTTATTAGTAGGCCAAAGCAGTGGGTTTTTGGAGAAATTCGCACGACACTGCAACTACAATAGCTCATTGTTATTATTTTAATCATTGATTAACTTTATAAGGGGCATTGGCAGACCGTGGTGGGTGATGTTTTTTTCTTTCTTTAAAATTAATCGAAAAGACGCTCACATGATCATAAATTATGAGGTCGTCCACATTCAAATGAGTTTTTTCACAGTAAAATTACTTTTGCTCAATTGAGATTTTATCTGAAATATTTTGTTTTATAATTTCCATTCCACGAAATTTTATGAATTTTGTTGTATTTGTCTTAGTTATCGTTTGATAACAAAAATTAACGATGTATTATTTTTAATATCTTTAAAGCGTAAATTGAATATCACAATGCATATATATATTTATTAATTATGAGAAATACTGTTCAAATTCATAGAATTTGAATGCGTAATATTTTTATTGTCCGTAAGAGAATTTTTTCTTTTTTTTGTAAAATGTTTACTACTCCAAATTTTTGATTGTGTGATCACATACAATCTTCAATACACGTAATAATATGTCACTGATGGTTCAAGATCTTCAAGAATTTACTTGGTAGAGCTTCATTATAAAATCATAAAAAATTTTCGGCATTACCCTGGGGGGGGGAGGGGTGACCTTTTCTTGCGGGAAGGCCGCATTCATTTATCTTCAAAACAAATAAGGCCACATTTAAGAAACATACATAAAAATGTGTGTAAATTATTTTGGTAGCAGGATGAAGAAAACAATAAAATTTATTTATTTATGCATTTGTTTATTTCAATCAAAAGGCCGCACTTGAGACCTTAAAAAGCCGCAGGTTCGTCACCCCAGTTATAAACCATTATAGTGTATCAGATTTATTGCTCTTACATATTTAGTTTAATCTAAATGTCATTCATATAATGTGCTATCTTGGAATAAATACATCACACACATAAATGCCTTTGGATACAGATCCAAAAAATTGAAAAAATATTATGTACTAAGTAATTGTCCATCCCTTGACCGCACATGTAATAAGGAATAAAATTCGAGAGTTTTACCACTTCACTACAGGATCGGCTAAAGATAATAATAATAATCAGAACAAAATGTATTTATAATTTTAAATGAAGAATAAATTAAATTATTATAACTTTAACAAAATTACTAGGTACCATAAAACATAATTATATTAAAAAATATATTATGGTATATTTGATAACAACTATATTAACAGACTATAATTTACAGAAATTTATAAAACTATAATTCAACAAAATAAGTGCAACAGTGAGCGAGACAAACATGTTTCTAGCAAGCACGTTATCAACAAATCCATGACGTCAATCTTTACCAATCTCATATGAATGAAAATACTCATTGTTCAAGATGTTAAAATTTAGTATCTGCGATAAATTGTTCTAATTTTAAATATAAATTGATCAAAAAATATGCAATTAGCATTGATAGGTATTTGTTAATCACGTAACTATAAATTATCAGTGATATAAAAAACTCGAATTATTTGCGTAAGTTTTTGACCAGTTGCGTAAATTGTATTTAAAAAATAGTCTATGTAATACTCATTGAATACTTATCGGGATAATTTATTATTTTAACTACATTTAAGAGATACTCAAACATGTTTGAGAGCGGACCTTAAAGACATTAACTTTTCACTTTTTACTGTACGTCATTACGCATCAAAACGATATAGATATTAATATTGTTTAGAAGCGTTGGAAAAACAGTACAATGTATTGAAGATTGTAGGTTTTGCCTTCAACTGTGGTACGGTTTGAGAACTTATTATTTGGACACTGAAATATATTTTTATAATGAATTTTCTAAAATACACAATGAGGGCTTAAGAGACCAATAATTCGTTAGAAAAATGTAGGAAACAAAGTACAAATTATTAAAATTTCAACATTATAATTGGATATATGAAATATGGTATTTCTAAGATATTATAAGCAATTTTCACTATATTTAGCATTTTCATATTATGTTGATTATAACCTTTATATATTATTAATGTTAAATGCTTAGCTCTGTGAAAACTAGCGAAATAATGAATACATAAAATACGAACCGATGTATTTCTAAGATAAGTTAAAAAAAAGAAAAGTATTAAGTTTTAAAATAATTATGTAATACATAGTTGATAGCTGGTTCGGCATTACGTCAAGGCACGCCTTGTGGTGTTCTATCAAGTTAATTCCAATTCAATCAATAGGTACTCTGTAGAGGACGTTTTTCTTAACGCTTACGGCGCGTGCCGTTTTTGCACAAATTTATTTTCATTCAATTGATCTGTTAAAACGCTCACTATGGGTAAAAATAGATCAATTCCAACAGTAAAAAATTGAGAATTATGTGAAGAAAGATGTAAGAAAATGAAGAAGCTGAAAAATATTGAATTTACGACTTTGCCAGCAAAATATGACTGGGATCAGTGTTCATATACACCGCTAACACGCACACAAGCAAGAGCGTAGCTGCATAAGCACGTGTGATACGTAGGGCTGACAATTAATGCTGCGTATCGGCAGTTCAAAGCTGAAATTCAAAAGACTGAATATCGAGAGCTCTTTTCAAAAAGATATTTCATTGTGTAATACTTGACATTTTCATGATCCGTTGCCTAATTTGTCTACGTAAAGTTTTGAACTACTTTTGAAAGTATATATCCACAAGTGTTCCTTGTAGTTTGGCCGGAAATATTAGATAACGTCTTGGATATGTAAACATGTCCAGTGCATTCATCGGGTTAATTATCCTCACCATTCAAAACGCATAAAAATAAAGATGGAATATATGCGGGAATAAAGAATAAGTCTGTACCCAACACAAAAAGAAAAGATCAGGAAACTGACAGCCGGCTTCGTAGGCCGCTTATACAATAGCTGTTTTTATAATAATGTTATTTTTTATTTAGCATCCGTTTATTAAGTGTTGTAAAATACCACGCATTGATTTACAGCATCTGGTCGAGTTTTATAACAACCACCCACGCCAAAATAAAACATATAAAATGTTATACTGCTGAAAAATCGCGATTTTTTCGCATTATAAATTAACAACAAAAAACTTTGCAGTTTTTTGAACCTAATTCACTCTACGCCCATACAATAATTATCTGGTTTCTAGATACATATAAGTATTTATTATAAATCACGAAAATAATATTGTTCTCTTTACATAATGGACAGCCCATTATATAAAGAGAGCAATATTTTATGTTTACGTTTCATGAGAGTGTGTCGCTTAGTCAAGCTTTCGTTAAATCGGTTACGGGGTCTAAGTTTCGATTCCCGAAATGGAAACATTCGTACAATGGTTTCTCAATCGATTTATGAATTTGTATAATACCCAGGCGCGGCTCGTCCATACGCACTGCGGAACTGCAGCAGCCCCAAGCAAATTGAAGAAAATGTGATGTGAAAATATCGCTATTATTTAAGCGTGTATTAAGCTCACCCGTGCACCGATACATCCAATAATTATCATACACCGTGGTCACTTTTAAGGTGTTAACTGTCAATTCTTGGTGGAAAGACATTATATTTTAAAAAATAAAACACAATTCGTTTGTACTACTTCCACATATTTTAATATGTGGAAGTAGTACAAACGAATTATGTTTTATTTTTTAAAATATACACCGTGGTACTCATATCAGAAATTGACGCGTCTTCATGATTCTGTGCAGTACGGTTTTCGATGGAACATGTTCGAGTGGGCGAAGGAGGGACTCGCAACTATAAGCTTGATATGAACTGCGAATTTGACAGTATTTCGTGTTCTGGGTGAGGGTGAGCGTGCAGCGGTGTAACCCCACCCATGACATCTGTCCAAATAAAAGCGATATTTTTCAAGGGAAAAAGGCAGAAGTATGAATTTTATAACGATATCAAAATACATGTAATGTTTAATTTTGATGTTATTAGTAAAATATAATCCAAATAACCGTTTCTTATTTTCAATCAACAGCAGCATCCCCACATATCTTATCCACGAGCCGCTACTGATTATACCTCCCAAACTGTCCGATTCTGAGAACGGAGTGACTCTTTAACTACTAGTCTATATATAACTACATTCTTTTTTCTCACTGTCTTCGAATGGAGACGTTGAGCGATTGACTTAGAATCTTGTATATAATAGCCCAGGCGACTCTGTACGTTTTTTTATTATCACTTATCATATGTAGGGATGAAATTTTCTCATGACCTAAGCGTGCGCGGTGTTTATATAAAATAAAATATTTTGCAATTCACACACAGTTCCAACGTAATTGCTACTTGAGACATTCAGTTTTTCAATTTAAATACTGACATCCATGGGTTCGGTTATAATAGTTAGTTATATTAACTTTTGTACGAAATTCTTTTGTTAATTAGAAACCAATATTAAAAATAATTTGACTTCCAAAGATTACTGATAAATTTATTGTGTAGTATTCATATTTGAAGAAATAATATGACACACCCTGGTTTTATTTGTTAAGTTTAAGTTTTATTAGGGTCCATAACTGAAAACGTACAGCGTTAATGACAATTATTCTGAGAAATCGACCCAGCTCTGTCGTGAAGGGCGATTGCTATCGCCTGCGGACACGTTCGCAGGACGACTACATTTTTGACGGAAAGGGGTGGCTCCGACGGCGCGGGAGTCCGATCGCTGATTTTACCAGAGTCGTTTGCCAGCCTTCGAGCAAAGGAGAGCGCCGGCTCTCGTGTCCGGCCCCGTTGACCTTGTGGATTGTTTGTGTTTGTTTTGAAATTGGACTTAATTTAAAATCGTTTGTCGTATCACTTGCATTATGACTTAAAGTTAATTTATGTGTTAAGTAAAAGTAAATGTAGACTCAATTTTATGTTAGAATTATTTTTGTGTATTTTAAACCACTGCATCTTCAATTAAAAATAAATAAGAGTTGAACCGGATTTTAAATGGTGTCTGTTTGAGATCGCAGACCTTTCAGGACGCCGATAACCGACCATTCGCCTCTCTTCGATTGGGGTCTTCTCAAATAATACTTCAATAAGCAATATGAGAAAGACAATACATGACTCAAACCCTTGACTGAGCAATCATAAAGTCCAATAGCGTTAATCAATCGACTGCAGTGTCAGCTTAAAAGTATGTAGGTCATCAAATTTGGAGGAGTTTATGCAAAATAGATGAAGCATTCATATTTTCAGCAAAACATCAATTTCGAGAAATATTTCAGAATAATTTTCGATTTAACCTTATTCCATTTCAAGGAAATGAAATCTGAAACAATCGAGCATCTTGATCAGCTGATCCCGAGGTTAGTAAGTTTTTCAAAGCTTGCAATTTTTATAAAATGCAAGGCTAACAAAATAACGAGTCCAACAGTGATTGAGAACGGTAATTATTGCAACACGAAATAAAATATTGATTTATTGAAATGTATTTAGCGGTATTTCATAATATTTTTTTATTTATAATCCGTTCAAAAAAGTATCTGAAGGATTTTGGTATAGCTACTGACTATACTGGTTTGATTTTAAGCCAAACGTTTATCAAATGCTATGGCCCAGTTTTTCTTTATTTAAAAAAATCTGAGCGGCCGTTTTTATAATAAGTTTAACATTTAAGGAGCGCTGCTAAACTCAATATGCACGATTGCATCATTGTGTATTCCTTTGATGCAATCAATAATCTCTGTCAATCCTTTTACGTAAGCTTTAGTGTATCTAAATTCTTCTACATTGAAGTCAGTTAAATATAGTACAAATTCATACTTATCTTAAGTAATCTATCGCTTTGAGTGTAAATAAATATAATGTAATTTTAGCCGCTATTTAGAATGAAATATCTAAATAAGTAGAGTTGCCACTTCATTACTTTGCACTCCGGCTCTAGGTTCTAGAATCACGAAATTTGCACATACTAATACAGTGGTACGTGTGTTATACGAAAAGCGTTTCAGTGTATTAAAAAGTGCAAAGTTATAAAGTATATACTCTACCGGTAATGGTGTAATGCTTGGGTATGATTTCCGAATGACAGCCTTTTCCACTCTTGAGGGAAGGCGGAGAGCGTTGGGATGAATGGATGTGGTATCACAAGACTAAAGAGTGATATAGGTCAGCGATTTACGTGGGAGGGTCGACGGCCGAGTGGGATAGAGGAGACTTATTGAGGCGATCAAGATTCACCCCGAAATGTAGCGTCAGAAAAAAAATCGTTTTCGAAATGCATCCCCTCGACTTATTGAATAATTGTTAAGTCTACCCCACGTTATTTTGAACGTTGAGGGGTGGGTTGGGAGTAGAGCTTCCAATCCCGGGATTTCGGGATTCACTTTAAATGCTAAAAAACAAATTGTATTCAAAACTTTTTGATTAACTACACTGTGTACCTCGGTTTGTACATAGTTTTTTTATAATACCTAAAAAATAATATGAATTTATTATAGTCTCCCTCTTAACATACCTCCATTAGGAGACCAAATGCTCCACGTTGGGAGGGGACATGGAAAAATCTCCCTCTTTATCATATTTCGTAACAGCCGTTCTTAACCAATTTAAAATGGAGTACAAATTAGGACCGCTTTTTCAATGAACGGAGGACAGTACTTTAAAGTCAAATTGAAGGACATGTTCCCCTGTTGGATAATTTGGTAAAACCTACCATAGTAATACAATAAATAAAATAAAATGTAAAATTATTTTGATCATTATGTTTTTTTTTAATATTTTTCACTGCTTTTGTAAATGACTGATTTTAAATCAACAACAAAAAAAACCATTCCAATGCCCAAAAAATATATTTAATAGATATGCATTCCAATTGAAGCAATAATGAACAGAAATTAAATTTTAAAAGTACAATTTAGCATATGAAATTCTGTTGAAAAAATGAAAAATTATGGGATTGGATGCCCTAATTGGTAGGCATGAAAGCATCACAGAAACCTGTATCCTTCGATAAAATCCATCAATTGATTGTAAAATTATTAAAAGAATTTTCTTATTCTAGAAAATAATATAGAGTTGAGCACTAGACAAAAATACAATTTATACGCTGCTTAAAAGATTTTGTGACGAAATGTGTCAGTGGGCGGATAGGGACAAATAATAACGCTGAAATCGTATGACGTCATTTATGACACTGCGTGCTGCCCCGTGGTTACGGAGCCACCCGTATCATTGCCTTGGTAATATTACGATTCCGTCACAGCCAGCTCTATGTCGCAATCGGAACTTACAATATGGATTTTAATCTCTACAACGGATCTGCAAAAAGATATTTCCACATGATACTTCGTTTATTTTTATACCCGACTACTCTATTTGGTCATTTGCCGCAATTAGCAAGTTACTTAATCTCAATTTATTGCATCCTCTTAATTCTTGAATTGATTCAATTAAATAATAATAAAAGTTAATGCCTCCATTGCAAAGTAGTTACAATGCTAAACTTAGCGATGCTAAATAATTATTTCATTGCCAAATCCGTATCCCGTATTTATCCGGTCTACGTAATTCAGCGTTTCTTCACCTTTTCTATTTTCAATAGGTTTTGCGATTACTTTGTGAAGAATAATTTTGAATACAACTCCGACACAAATTAGGATAAAAAGTTTTGGTTTCATGTAAGACAATATGATTACAATGAAACATTTATTTTTAATTTAAATATAAGAAAATAGAGTTTTAGTGACAAAATAGAAACTTATCGATATCTCAGTTCCACTCTCAAATCGCAAACACTCAAGAAGCATTGTTCTGAGATAATTAGGAAACAAGATTTTGGGCAGGTTTAATCTTCTAACGCACATGTAATTTTTGTAGATTTTAATAAAATTCTAGGATTATCTAAAAGTATATATTAATATTTACAATATTATAAACATAACTTTAATAATATGAATTTTCAGAGGTTTTTGTATGATTTTCGTAATTGTTACAGTTTGGATTATCACTGTCATTCTAAAATAGTCTCGATTAGATTATCTTTTGTTTTATTTTGGAATTGATAAATATTGTTTTTTTTAAATTATTCATAATTAACTCAAAACTGTTCTTTTTTGTCTTGTTACATGGAATGTGGAATAATTATACTAAACAGCGTGAAATGAGAGATTTATAGCGCATGAAGAGAATGTGTATTAGCTGACGTCAAATCATCGGTCGGCACGCGTTAAAACTGGTACAAACCGTGCTTATTTTTGCCTTCAAACACAAAACTATAAATCTTTTTAAAAAAATAATCTATGAAACTGTTCGTACAGGGATTCGAGACCGTTAGCACAGTAACCGAAGTCAAATTCGGCTTAAAATATATAGAGATACAAAATCAGTTTTTAGTTAAGAAAAATGACGACAGCGGAAGTGTCCAAGAGGCGTAGTTAAATGTTGGCAAGTCAAAATAAAATTATCGAAGGAAATTTTGAAATCGCCGTAATAAGCGAGTATTAGTAATGTTGCCGTTCTGTACGAGGCTTGTAACCGGGTGCGGAAGCATGCTGCGACGTAATTAAAACGGCGGCGTAACATGACCAATAATAATTATGAATTAACAATGGGAAAAAGGTAATACCTTTTACCTGTCGAATACGTCTGAAAACATCGCACAGATTAGATATTATAGTAACTGAAATATCCTCTTTAAGGAATAATTTAATTTAATAAAAATATAGGAGAAACGATCAATACGATATATTTCGGTAATTTTGTATAGCATTTTTCAGGGCCATGTTAAATGAACGACATATTCGGGAAAACGATAAGCCGAGGAATTGTACGTTGCATGGTCGCTAGATTTCAGCATATCATAGGAACTTGTTAAATTTACACAACGCTGTTCGCTAATCTTTAGTAGATATTTCGTATTATAAAAACGAACCTTATTTGTGACGTATCACTTTTAATATGTCAGCTCAAGTCAATTCTTGCAGCACTATTCTAAGGTTTATTAGTGTCTGGACACTAACAACAGTTCCCGGACAGTGAGGCTCTGCACCTTTACGCCGAAAGTAATGCTGTTTTATTTGCTCTATAAGTGTTAATTACGTTGAGACTAAACATAGCCAATATCATAGTACACAAGGTCAGTGGTCACATAACATTTCATCGGAAGAGCTAAATGAGTAACATCATTTTTTTCGCGAAATAAACATCGGATTCATTATCACATAAAAATTATTACGTTCGGCGTAAAGGTGTTCAGTCTCGCTTGCCGGGTGTCACTGTCTGGACGGGATGTAAGTTATTGTTTTGCAGGTACTACTTCAAAACATTTTTACATAGATCAGGGCCGGACACTGTGAGCATTATCGACTGATTATAATTATGGCGAAACTAGTCCTGATCTATATAAAAATGTAGCAGTAACACAAAACAAATTGTGTTTTAATTTTTTAAATCTAATTCCATTGTTTGATGATGCTTTTAAAATGAGTGAAAGACGTATTGTTTATCAAGCCGTAGAAAAATTCGGCGTCAGTGGCGCAGTTGGTAGAGTCGTTGGCTAGGGTTACGGATGTCTCGGGCTCAATTTCCGGTGCGGACAGTTTCATAAATTGATCTTTCAGTCGATTTATGTATTTCTGTTCGTAGTCTGAGTTTTTGTGATATCTAAAACTCCTCTCTCCTACCAATCCAATCCTCACGGGGCGTAGCGAGAGAGATTCGCTAACCTTTTTTCCTGTCCTAGCCTTATCATTCTATCTCTACAATCTTCGAAGAAAGATAGGTTGAGCAACTGAGTAGCAGTTCATATAGAATAATTATGTTAAGATAACTCTATAAGGAGACTATATGCACCACACCGGGAGCAGACATTCACAGAAAAGAAATATTCTGCAACCTTAGTAAACATAATAATTATGCGTATTGTGACGAATGAAAGATCGATGATTTTAAGGTTATGTTTTTATTTATATTTGATTGTCAGCACGTTGGTGGAGTGTTATTTTATTAGAAACATTGTTATTTATTATGTATGAGATGAAGTTTATTTTTTTGCCCAGTAATTATGACAGCTATAGCTGGTGCATCAAATTAACATGTCTATAGTACAAACTGTGATATTATCGATGGTTCATTCAATAAAAATCTATCTAAGACAGTAATGTAATTGGAATTGATAATAAATGAAATATATTCAATCACAAACATGGCGTTTCAAATATACAAAAATTGAATCGATTATTATTATAGTTTTTTAGTACTATTGTTGGTCTAATAAATTAATTAAAAAAATTGGAAAAACCACAATGATTCTTTTGCTTTAAAATGCAATTATTTACAACAAAAGTATAATAAAATTGAAGGACATTCAACCCTAATTACAATGCTACCAGGGTAATAATACTGCACTTATAAATATTTAATTAAAAGTATAATTCAAAATCAAAATAGCCACAAACAATATGTATAAAATAATAGATTGATATATCGTAAAGCAGTTATTAGCTCAGTTAAACAAATTGTATGCATTCTGCTTACTTGTTTTTGTTTTTGGTTGATTTGAAATAAGAATTAATTTCATTTATTGATTCGTAATAATACATCAAATATTGTACATTTCCTGTATATTCCGTATTTGTAATAAAGCAGTGTTAATAAACTATAATAAAAGAAACTAATCAAAAACAAGAGCATTAATTTACTGTCTGTTGACAGGCAAACATATTTTATACGGCCGTTTTAATTCAAAACATAGTATGAATTAAAACAGTCAATAAGTAAACTTGGCAGAAGCTTCAAGTAATGTGCTTCAAGTAAATTCTATCATTGCTTCTTAATAAATTATCATAGATAATTCTATGAAATCAAGAAAGCAAGTATATTTCATGGTAAATATCCCAACATATTATTATTTACCAAACAGGACTGGTTTCTTGATTGATTTAATTGGCGTTCAAGTGGTATAGAACTCCATTGTAATAACGTAAACATATCAAAGTATTTTTGATGAATTTGGTAGTAATTTCGTGTTGATCGTATTTCAATTATTATTTACCACAAGAACCATTTATTATTGCCAGGCCTTAAGCCAAGCGGTCAGCGTCGCTGGTTTCGGTTACTGTGATCACGGGTTTGAATCCCAGAACGGACAGTTTCGTAAATTGATTTTTCAATCGATTTATGAATTTGTGTTCAAAAGTATAGATGTATTAAATTATTTTTCACCTCTCCAATCATAAAAACAGGGCGTATGCGAGCTATTTGCTAACCACTAATCCTGTCTTAGCCGTACCCTTCAATCCTTACTATCTCCGAAAAAAGAGATGGTGAAAAACTGAGTAACTAGTAACTAAAAAAACTTTTGTTAAATCAGCCTTATTAAAAGTCCATATGCTCCACATTGAGAACGGAAATTGTTTAAAATAACTAATCCTAAATTTTCATAAAGCTAAAATTGAATTTCAATTTTATAAGTAAAAATCATCGATAAAATCGTCGTTGTTCTGGAAGAAGACAGTAACTGAAAAATACTCGTTTTGAGTAATTGGACTTTCAAATGTTTGAAAAGGCTATACGTTTTTCATTCAGTTAGTTCAAAATAAGGAATATTTTTATATATGTCATTTTTTCGATTCATTGTTTTCTTCCAGAACAGCGACGAAATATCAATTTATTTGAGTATGAAAATATTTTGCCAAAATTATTTCAGGCCTCATTAGGTAACATTTAAGCTTGCTTATACATTTTAAACTAGAATTTTTGATTAGAGAATATACAAATTTTAATTAAAAATGTTTCATACTAGGCTTTGATTTAAAGTATTTTTTAAATATTTCGTATTGAATAACGTCTACTGGGCCCGTAAATAAAATGTTTTGATACCAAATTGTCTGCCCATTAAATTGATTGCAAAAAAAAAACTGGTTTAGATACCGACGTGCAGGCTGTGTGGGTTTTAAGACTGTTTTAGTTATTGTAAAAAAATATATCGATCGGGTATTGTGTAATAATATACGGTCACAGCAACGTATGAACAATGACAAGAATGAAAATATGATTATTCGGTAGAGGGTGTGGGTAGCCATTAACCACTGTGGTGTCAATCCTGAAAAATATTTAGCAAACCCATTCAGTGGCCGACTGGATCTAAAAATATTGGTAGGAGTCGATGGGGGGCCACTCAAAGGGGGTCCATTAAAAAATTGGAGGGGGTCCCTACCCTACATAATAAATTCCCATGTACTGTGCTAACAATTAATTGATAATTAAAAAAAAATCACATGTTACAAACCACTAAAACAGACATATATATTAAGTATGTAATCACGATGAGGTATTGTAAGAAAAAATATATTTTTTGTATTGACAAAATACCCAAAGTGCTTTATCGTGTATATTTTTAAACACGTAAAATGAAATAGTTAAAAAATTATTTGATTTTACCGAGGGCCTCTAACTTACAGCGGGGTCCACTTGCCATAGGGCAATCTGGCTTGTATGGCCAGTCCACCACAGAACCCATTTATATTATATATTTAAATGAATTTATGTATTTAAAATATTAAATGATTTTTTTTTTTTAATATAAATAATATTATATATTATTTATTAGTCAATAAAAATACAATTTACTAAAATAACATAATATTAAAATTTTTTTGTAGTAATTTTTAATGTTCAGTAATCGCCCAGAATGAAAAAAATTTCTTGCATCCCCCTGGATACCTCGAGCGTACCCATAACGGCGACAGCATTGCCACGTTGGATTTCTATTAGAATCAAACAATTTTTTTACATCTGCATGCATTTTATCAGTGACGACCCGCGTTTCGCCTTACTGTATCTTTGGAAATTCGAGTACACGAATGAACTCGAACTGACTAACAGTCAGTCAGACGGGTCAGTTTGTCAGTTTGTAAAAAAGTCAATCCCGAAATCCCGAGATCAGAAAAGAGATCCGGGACTGGATGCCCTAGTCGGTACAACGGAGATCTTTTTTTTAAATTATACTTTATCTAATTAAATTTCGATAGAGCAATTGTTAAATGGACCAATTTAGAAAAATGAGTTCGGTGATACTATACAATTTTTTTTTGCAAATTTTTAATATAATTTATAATTTAATATTGCGTTTTGCTTTACGTCACTCTTTAAGGACGCCACTGGTGCTATATACAATATACAGAATGCCACAATCAACTAAGATTAATTTGAGAGATAAAAATTAGCAAAAAAAATCTACCAATCAGGATCGTAATAAAAAAGCCATGTTCAAAAAATACCTACATAATAACGCTTTTATGGCTGATTAGCATGAATACATTTGATAAATTTATTGTTTATTTGAAATAGAATATCTATGATCTCAAAAAGGCTAGCTCATTAATACCGGAATCTGTTAATATCGGACCGTTTATTATTGGAATACCTTTATTTTGCATTTTTAAATCCGTATTGAGGATGATAATCCCGATTTTAGTAATACCGGAATCGCAATCCTAACATGACATGTGCCTGATGAATGGAATTGATATTTAAAATGGCCGCCGATATTCGAAATGGCGAAATCAAAGCGAAGTCGTAGGACGGCAGTAAAGATGTCAAAAAACAAATCCATTTGAGTTGAATTAGGCAACGCAATGTGACATTGTAATGTCAGAAACGAAACGTGATCGCTCGTATTAATTTAAAACCTATTAGACACGTGAATACTGGTCACTGGGTTAGCTAAATAACATGCGGTTAATTATTTGGGGATTAAGTATAATACCTTACGTCAAATTTTGTAATACCTCTTCAATATACTTGTAAAACAAAGCCATACTGTGTAAGCCTAATTAACGTAATAGCGTGTTTTTAAATGAAAACTTTTCTTTATCAGTCGATCCTGTAGTCGAGTGTTCAACGCTCAAGGGCGTTATTCCTATTTGGAATTGGTGTCATCAGGTTTGAATCCCCATATCCGTAATTTCATAAAATTGATGTATGCATTCCTGTTAAATGAATGCATAAATTGTATGTGATGTTTACATTCCTCTAACCCAGTGGTCGTCAACCTTTTTATACCTACCGTCAATTTTTTATAATAAAATTTCCTTACCGCACACCATCGTCGTAATAATTCAATCCAGTATAAAGATGCAATCATTTCTAGAAAATGAAGGATTTGAGAATTGCTTTTTGAATTTAACTTTTTTTTATTTATAAAGCAGAGAGTATATTATAAATAATTTGAATTGAAAAACAACTTTATTATTATCATTTTTTACATTATATTTAACAGTTAATGAGAATCTTGAGCCTGATGCTGTGAGACTAAATATTTAATATCTGGTTCAATTTTCGTTAGGAACATACGAAGGTTTCCTCTTTGGGTAATGTTTAAACGATTTCTTTCCTCTTCCATAATACTATTAACCGCACTGAAGCGTGATTCTACTTGGTAAGTGGGAGGAAAAGGTATTAATATATCTTATACGATTTTCCACATTTTTTAAATACAAAGCAGACATTTATCTATTTTCTATAATTGTTGGGTTCTAGAACTATAGAAATTATTTTTAATCTCATCGTCATATTAAAGTTCTAGTAGTTCTTTTTGGTAGGTGACATCAACCTCATTCAAATTTGCAGTAAAAGGATTTATCATCCAATTATATTCCTTCAAATTAAAAATATTTTGAAATCGTTTTTCCATATCATGTTTAAGTTCGTTAATGTGGCAACTAAACCTTTCGATTTATTCAAATGTTGTATCTTCTTTTATAGATGATAATTCGGAAATTACCCACCACCCACCATGGAAACACAACCGCCCACTAGTGGCCGTACGGACAGGTTGACGACCACTATAGTGTAACCGAATGGTCAGAGTTTTCCTCTTGGATTGCGATATCCATGACACTTTCATACATTAATTTTCAATATTTTTTCTGAATTTGAGTTCAAAGCGTGCAAGTTTTTAATGCTTACATTCCCACTTACCCATCCGATCCTAAAAACGGGTATTAATGTGAACGATTAGATAAATTCTAGTATCTCGCCATAAGCCCGCTATATTGATGATAATTTTATATCAACAATACCTAGTTATGTCGTTTTCATTACAATACTTATATGTTCAAGTATCCGCATACATTATAATAAGAATTCCAAAATTTAAACGTGAAAGAAAAATTATTACAAAAACAAAAGAACATCTTTGAATGTTTTGACAGTTGTAAAAGACAGAAGTGATTGGGGAATTTGGTTTAGTTTATTAGTTGTCAACAAGCATTTAATGCAGTGAAAACTTTCACTATACTACAATAAACTCAACTCAAACAATACATTTCATAAACTAATATTAATTTCCAAAACGCCTGGATACAAACATCAAAATAATGAAAACAGTTGGGTATCGAAGATATTTCTTTGTCAATACTTAATCTGCGTGTTAATCGATTCGTTAATCCATATTAAAATGTTTCAGATGTCATGATGCTTAAAGTTATTGTCAAGTATTATTGATGTCTAAAAAAAATTACAACGCTTGGAAATCTCAACAAAAACAAGAGAAAAGCTTCGAAGAAGTAAAAGAATATCTAATTTGTAAATTGTTGGAAAAAACAAAGCAAATTAACAGACTGGCAATACTACATTATATCAAAAGCCAAAACAGCCAGTCCGAAACTGACCACATTATCGCAAGGTATTGTTTGATATTTTGAAAAAGGAATATTTTATTTAGATAAAGCGTTTGTTCATAGAGTTGTATAAAAATAAACAAGTAGCCATTTTGTTAGATCCGCCATTTTGTAAACATTTCACTTTTTACGCAGTTTAGAATAATTTAATTAATTAGTGATAGAAAAAAACTGCTTTCATTGCAATTGAAGAGTTATATACAAAATACAGTAGAAAGGTGTTGAAAAAAATGAATTCAATTTATTGATAAACTTTAGTATCATATTGAATTTCATGAATTAATTATGTTCGATTGTAAATAAAATCGCATTAGAAAGGATAGTAATGAAATAAATTATGAAAATATTTATTACGAAAGTTAATTTGGTAAACTTTCAACTAAGTTTTTTTGAGACCTGTCTGCCCGCAATCTCATTGAAAAAGAAATATTAATTTAAATATTGTAGTCTGCCACAACTCCTTATTTTTAAAACTCATTTAAAAAATCAGCTTATGAAAGCAACCACTGAGATTTGAACCCGCGGGTACCACAACCGAAGACGACGACATTGACCAATCAGCTACAAGCTCAGCTACTATTATTGGCGCATTTTAAATTTAATAATCCTATAATTGGTAGGACCGTCAAAATTACGCCTACAGTTTTGCAGATTTCGTATCGCCGCAAAATTTCCGATTGAGTATTGCAACTGGCAACATTTTAGAAGTTTTTTTTACAAAATTCGGGTCAACCGGTTACGCAACTGTGAGGCCACATTGAGAACAAGAATGTCACTACAACACTATTTATAAAGACGAAAAAATCGCTATTTGATCTGTAAGTTGCTTTGTAACTAAAAAAAAAATAATATTTAAAAAAAACTGTCAATGATAATTTTTGTTGCTGAACTGAATTATCATTTGATTTGAAAAAAAAACTGTTGTTATCAGTTGGACGTACTTCAGATATCACAAACTATTAAAATATGTAAGATTAAGCTACGTAGTTTGATTGAGTTGTATAAAAGCGAAAACGCCACTGTCCTTCAAAGTCATTTTGTGAGAAATCAAATAAAACCAATACTGTGGTAATTCTTATAAATTATACATGTGAGTGAATTATTATTGAATATATCGTCGTTGTTCTGGAAGAAAGCACTAAATCGAAAAAAATTACATATTGAGTTAAATTTGGATTATTGAGATTTTGTACACTTCCATGTATTTTGTCACTAACGACCCGGGTTTCGCCTTTCGGCATCTTCAGGCATTCGAGCACACGAATGGACTCGAACTGAGAGACAGTAAACAGTGTCTAACGCTTATATAGAAGATACAAATGCGACAAATATCATTTACGAGGCAATACATTATACGTCTGAGAGCCACACCGATACCTGAGTTAAAATTTCGGAAATCGTCCTAATCCTTATTTTGTAAACACCATATTACCAAAGTGGCGAATTGCCGCCTTTCAACTTCCCTTAGAAATACCAGTGATTTCACAATTACAACAGTATTGTGGGTTTTGACGGGATGCAATTCGACGAATGGGTGAATTATATACAATCATTCCACATTTGTGGGTAAAACCACACGTACATTAGATATAAGGGTATCAGAACATTTAGCTGCCTTTAGATTAAAAAAAGAAACTTCGACATTCGCAAATCACTTGCTAATGGAGAACCATACGTTTAATGCGGATGATGGGGTTAAACTGTTGCATAAAAACATGGGGGATCATAAATTATTTTATCAGGAAATTTTAGAAATTAATAGAGGCCAGTTATACTCCTTACCAATCTTGAATGAGCAGCTGAACCTTCCTAATTCTCCGCTATTATATCCGATACGTTGAAACACCTAACAGATTTCACTAAATGTGGAATGATTGTATATAATTCACCCATTCGTCGAATTGCATCCCGTCAAAACCCACAATACTGTTGTAATTGTGAAGTCACTGGTATTTCTAAGGGAAGTTGAAAGGCGGCAATTCGCCACTTTGGTAATATGGTGTTTACAAAATAAGGATTAGGACGATTTCCGAAATTTTAACTCAGGTATCGGTGTGGCTCTCAGACGTATAATGTATTGCCTCGTAAATGATATTTGTCGCATTTGTATCTTCTATATAAGCGTTAGACACTGTTTACTGTCTCTCAGTTCGAGTCCATTCGTGTGCTCGAATGCCTGAAGATGCCGAAAGGCGAAACCCGGGTCGTTAGTGACAAAATACATGGAAGTGTACAAAATCTCAATAATCCAAATTTAATATTGAAATTCCATCAAGCACCCTCAGTCGATGTCTTAAATTACATATTGAGTTAGTTATACCAAAATGTTCCTTATTTTAAACTCTATCGTATGAAATAATAAACTCATATTTATGAATTATGTTTTTACTTAAAAACAGTTTTGTACAAACATTCAAAATGAAAAATGTATGGCATTTCAAGCGTTTGCAAACTTCAAAGTTCAATTACTCAAAACTAGTATTTTTCAGTTAGTGTCTTCTTCCAGAACAAAGACGATATTCTTATAATTCAATTGACTAAATTTGATAATTTCGTAATGGACAGTGGCGAGTTTGCATGTAAACTCAATTTTCACGGTCTTCTTGAGATATTGCATATGTTTTGTTAGGTATAATACATTAAAAAATGTGAAGAGTATTTTTGAATATATGTCATTTTCGACTTGTTATTGACAGTGGCGTTTTTGCTCATATACAACTAAACTCCACTAGGTTATAGAATTGAATTATTATTATGTTTCAATGGTCCCTTGGAATACGATAGATGGAGAAAACGCTGTATACCATTATCATAAAAAGGTATACATATGCTTGGCGTATCATTGCCAACGTTGTGTCAATTGCTTAATCGCACAAAGAAAGCTTATAACAGTCGCAAAAACAGGTTTATTTAAATTCACGGCCATACATGACAGCAAAGTCAGCAAAATAATACGCTACTAAAAATTATTGGTTATCGCTGAATTTTCAAGTCTTCTTACTTCCAAGTTTATTGTTTTCACGGTTATTTGTTAACCTTCGGAATATGGCTTAATTATATGTTATGTAGTTACATATTACTTAATGATAATAATATAATGATTAGTATGTTCTTTTGAAAATTACTAACAATGTGTGGACAGTTTGGCTTAATTTGATTCACTCGGTATTTCGCATTCTTCATTCGCGAGAGTCAAGCGGTTTGCTACGCATTTGAATTGTTCTTGCTTCTAACTCCAGACCGGTTCAGAATCTGTTATCAAAGTGAAGGAAATACTAGAAATATTAATGTTTTATAGACGTTTACTGTGATTTAATTGCTTGTGTAGTTTTAAACATCATAAGAAAAATGATAAGCATTTTCGTACTTGTGCACTGTCTTGTTTCAAATTTTGATGATGCCAGAATAATTTAAATGGCAGAAAGTCTATGTGCTGTCTTTTGAATTACTTCCGTTAGACTGTGCGGGCTATACAATGTAAAAATCTTCAAACTTTACACAGACTGAACAATTACTGATGATTGAAAACTTTGTGAGACTGTACAACCAAAACTAGTGTTTATTTGTGAAGGGTTTTTATTAACTATTTTTCCCCATTCATTGTCTTCAGTTTACAGAACATTTAGTAAGTCAGTTCTTATATAGAATACATGTAATTCTGTAACCAACATAGAAAGAAAAATATCCAGAATATTGACTGCTTGCTTCATAGACTTGATATAGTTTCAGTAAGTATATATAGGTAAGATGAAAAGTAAGGATTTAGTAATCCGTAAATTGTGAAGAACCTTTCAGATCTAGGTTAAAAATATCAATAGTTTATATTTTATTTGTCTGCTTTAAAAAGAATATAGTAGAACTGATAACGTTGTGACTTGTTAATGATAAAATATAGAAAAGTGCCGTAACGTAATTGCCAAGAAAATGGCGGATTGTTAAACTATAATTTCTTTATTAAAATAAAATTAGCAAGAAAGCGAAGGACGCCTGAACGTTTTTTATCTGTTATTACCGAGCTGGCTATCGAAGTTTTTATGAGTCACAAAATTTTGGGTCAGATCGGTAGAATTTTCGTCGATTTGGTAATAATTGCAGTTCAAACACAATGCTTCATTGAATACCCAATACACAACAGAATAGTCTGTTGTATGATTACAGTTTCAGAAAAGGCGTGAGCCAACAATATGAAAGATTAGTCAAGAAAATAATAATCAAATTTAATCGTTTCATTGTATTGTTTAGTAGCTTGTGTACCATTTTTTCTTCATATCGATGTCAATCTGATCATTTTATATGTCGATTATTTTGAGTAAAGAAGATGGTATGATATAGTAATACCTCGTATTCACTAGGAAAAAAATGTCCCGCAACATAGAGTCTACGTGACGCTACAATATTTCCCACTGTCCCAAAACCTGCACGCGGCACAGTGTGGCATTTCTACGTGACGCGAGATATGTTGCATGAGAAGCGAGCGCATGGGTGGAATGTCAGATGTTGGCGAGAGTAGGCATATTTACATGTGATTTTAATTATAAATTTATTTATTATTAAAAATTATAAATAAAATAAATATGACGGAGCTATGTATACTTTAACTGAGTGATATATTTTCATATCACGAACGTTTATGACCAAGATGCATTTTTATATACCACTCCAATTATTTGAGGTTAAAAGCTTTATAATTTTGACGTCCATAATATCATAAATAGATGTGAGGTGTCAAATTGACATGCCTGTTTTCATAGTTTAGAGATAATCGTAAAAATCTTTGTCAAATATCAAATTTTTATAATAATTATTTTTTCAATTCAAATTCATAATAATATGTAATGTTATGATTTCATAGGCTTAACATAAATTTCATATTCTACAAAACTACATTCATAACTCATTTTGTCTAGAAATTGATCAATATAACCTCCTCATGCGACATTTCTGCAACTGACAACTGACGTAAGCCCTACGTATACAACCAAAATGTTCCGCGGCATTGTTCCCGTGACATCAATGTAGATGCCCCGCGTCATGTCTCGACATGGTGCTCATTTTGTCTCCTAGTGTATCCATGCTTTTAGGATTCCAATCTATCGATATAATATAATTCCAAATATTTGTGAGCTTGAGTGTTGAGTGAATCTTGACAGGTAGTATTGGCATATGGTCTTTTACATAACTAGTTTACTATGTAAACCATGTTGACGCCATATTCACCAACGTCGCATGTCACATTTCGATTTCTCGTTAAAAGATAAAAATAATTTTACATATGAATATGTTCATACGCAACAAATTATGCATTGGCATTTGGCACAAATGCCATTTTCGTGTCAATAGAATCAACAATTGGTTACACTCGGATACTCATCGATGAGAAAGCCACTTTTTCCTGTTTTACTGGTAACCTTTTGCATTGTTAACATAATCAATTCGTGTACAAAAATTATCAAAAATATTTTTTTATATTGAGGTAATAAATTTTTATCGTCGCACGAAAACATCAGTACATTGGGAATCAAGCAGGATAAGTATAATTGTATTTATAATGTTGAATACGCTATTTCATATAATTATTTAATGACCTTTTTGAGTGTAATATAAATTGGGTTTAGTTATATAGCAAGCAGATAAATCTCACACATATTATGTAAGAGAATATGTGTGTAAATAATAATTACATTTAGAAATAATTCAAATAACAAATTCGTCCATAAAATAATTTTACTGTGAAATTTTCATAACGCATTTAGAGAATATATATGTACTTGAATGAATGCAACCTGGCTTCAGAGAGCAGAACCAACATTTTATGTAGTTTATTTTAATTATACAATTTTATGTTATGTTCAGGACCGACTTATCGCTAGCATTCTTAGCTCAGTTTTCAATAGTTATATTAAAAAAACAATTTATTTGTACTATTTACACATTTTAATGATGATCAGGACCGGTTTCGTTCATCACGAGCATTATCAACTGATGGAACATGTAGAAGTAGTACAAAAATGCCTTTCCACCTAGTTAACACCTTAAAAGTGATTTCAATAATTAGTTGAATAAATAGCTAAGACGATAGAAAAATGAAACACGTTGTATGTTCTGATTCTACAATTTTATATAATGATCAAGACCGGTTTCAGTTTAAAATGTTTGAGTGGATAGAAACGTGTCCTAATAAAAATATTTTATTTTAATATATATTATGTCTTTCCAGCAACATATGAAAGTAAATTTCTTAAAAATGATACATTATATGGATATTCAGAAACTCGAAGGTAAGATAGTGCCCCTTTAACGTTTAATTGGCTTAGAAATATTCTGTGGAGGCCCCGGGGGAGCCAAAATCCTGCCTGTCTCTTTTAGCAACCGGACGGATTCAGTCACCCTGGAAGGCAGCTGATTACTATCCTTAGGGTATATTTGATGGAGCTACGGAGCATTGAGACGACCTGTGAGGAAGCAAAGATACTGGTAGGGGACAGAGGATCATAGAGACACCGTGTGGTTGTTTTATGCTCCAAGTAGGAATCGGATCTGTTAAATAAGTGTATGGATCTTAAATCTTCTTTTATCGAAGAAAAAAATTGGATTTGTAGGTAAAAAAATCTCCACCCTGATCAATCGTGATGTATTAAGAAATAAAAAAATCTTAAAATAAACGAAGGTAAACGTACCAGTAACTGGCCGTTTAAGAGAAAAATTCAACAAAAATAACGATTAACGTTTAGCATTAGACCGAACGATGACAAAGCAAGTGTATTCATAATGGATCAAATGTCTAAATTAATATAATAAGACAAAAATTAGAAAAAGGTCCGTTATAAAAAAATTGTGTTAAATTTTTAACAGTTATGTTTTTGTGTCAGTAATTGACTATCTAAAAAATTGTAAGTTCCAGTAGTTGACCCTGCCTAATCAGAGGGTTTCATGACAAATTTTCATCAGAGCTTACTGTAAGACCACTCTTAGTTGAATCAAGTACCATATACTTACACATCATTAATAATTCTCTTAAGGAATTCAAAATAAAATACTTAGTGCATAAGGTGTAGTTTTCGAATGGCCGCTATGACACCCAATGACATTTATGGTGATGTGTTAGTTCCTCAATCCGACAAAAGATGGTTTCACTTGTCTGAACTAAATTTAGAGCAATCCCGATTATACGTTTCTTATTTTGGGCACTTTTATTGAAAATGGTCAACTACTGGTATATACTACATAGTCGACTATTAGTACACTTACCTTACTGTATATTTTTAAGTTCTGATGTATTTTATAGTAAACAGAAAATCTTTTTGCCTTAGTGTGAAATTATTTTCAGCACTAATTTAATGCGTAAAATATTTATAGCTGCTTTGTTAGTAAGAAATGTATACCTTTCACTACGATCTTCGCTTCAGATAATGTGGAAAATCATCGTAATGAATTCAATTTAATATGGTAATTGAGTGAATCAGCTGCGTATGGGTCATAAAACAATTAAAATGCAGGAATAAGAGTTGATTACGCGAAATTTTAACACACATTTAATATGTAAAGTATGTGGAATATCTTCGAATGTTGTCTATGAAACACAATTCATTTGTACTACTTCCACATATTTATAATGATCAGGACCGGTTTCGCTCATCACGAGCATTATCAACTGATAACAATACAAACATAACAGGCTTATTTATATAAAATTGAGTGTAAAAATGAAGGTATATAAAACTGATGGTTCATGAACTGAGACAAGAAAATACTGATTAACAAACAAATTATACATAAATCAAATGAAAGAGTCTACTATTAAAATGTCATGGACCTCTTGCAAATCATTAAATACTAATCTGAAAACCCAAATTTAGCTACATTAAAAGTCCATTTAGCTGAACAAAATTATTAATGATGTTACTAATACGTTTTATTTTTTAAAATATAATGTCTTTCCACCAAGAATTGACAGTTAACACTTTAAAAGTGGTTGTCTAGGAATTAAAATAAATGGACAGAATTACATTTCAAACCTAAGAGCCTGAAGTATCAGCAAATGATCAATTCAATATTTTATATTAACGCCATTGGATCAGTCATACGTATAATGGATTGGCCATATATACTATGTAATGTTATATTCAAGTACCATCAATTTGGGTAAGTTTGTCCATCGCTCTAAAATTGATCCACTACTATTGGTATAATACTAATGCCATATAAATATTTTTTAGTTACGCAAAGATATTGAGTACTCCATGGTGGTAAAAATATGAATTAATGTGAAACATAATTTGTTTTATTGTTGAATTTGTAAGCTGTCAGCTTGGAATGATAAAACACATTTAAAAACATTCCTTGAAATAAATTGGATAACCCATATTTTCAATTTGTGTTACTAATCTGTAAATATTTTGCGGTATATATTTAAGAATCTCAATTATGTACAGAATTTATGAAAGCATAAAGAAAATTTGCCAAGACTTAAAGTCACTGAACGCATAGTAATTACAGTGATTTTTTATATCGTGGGCCAAAGTTACCCGATTTGGATGACAATTTAGCCCCCTTGTTTTATCTATATTTATATATCAATTATAACAATAATTCTATGTATGTTAATTAAATTTCATCTTAAGACATTGGTTCGTTTCTATGTAGATCAATACCACACATAAATGCAATGGCCAAAGTTACCCAGATTAACCGTACTGTTTGTGTGGCGAAAACACCTGAAACCGTACTTCTGGACAAGTCGACGGCCGATCTATTCTTAAAATTATTCTCTGTGATTACTATAACCGTCGACAACCTTTCGGGCCACATGTAGCACTAATCTAACAATTTTGAAATAAAAAATGAATTAGAGTGATATTTGTTCCTGCATGTTTGAAATAAGTGTATGGATTCTTGGCTTCAATGATGTTACTGCAATAACTCCGCGGACCACAGTTTAACGACCGCTGATTTGTAATATTATGTTTAACTTCCTACAACATACAAACTTCCTCAATATAACTAACGATCTTTTGCCAATAGCAATTTGAAATGATTCATTAAATATCTGTAAAAAAAAGCTAGTAAAGATGCGCGTGTTGTGCCTAGGGTAATCATTTTCTAATTTTTACTAAATGTTGGCAATGGATAATTTATTTTGTATCCAAAAGATCATGGCCGTAGGCTTTTGCGAGATGATCTCACTCCCCGTTTGCCAATAAACAAATCGTGACTTTTTATCTTCTAAGTGTGCGTGAGCTACATCCACAAGCATTCTATGTATAATGTAAGTGGGACGAAGGATACTATTATTGCCATGATTCATATATCACGTCATACTGCTGCCTTTTTCTCTTTCTTATAAAAACTAAATGTCCTATTTGTACATGTAATTGCCTTGTCATAACGTGGTATTAAACTACCTTACAATCGGCCTAGATTGCAATGCCTGTATCTGCACTAAAAACAACTTTGCACGAGGATGTAAAAATGCAATTACTTTATTAGCAATCATTTGTCAGCCTAGGTGCTATAAGCAGAATGCTGAACACATCCTATGGGAGTGTAGTTTAATGCATGAAGAAAGGAAAGAGCTGCTCAAGTCGGTCCAACCTTCTATTGAACCGACCGGCCACCCTGACTTGGTGGCGAATAAGGCAAATTACGAGACCTCCACTCATAGAAACTTTTCATTTATCTGGAGGAATTGATTTTCTGCACGCCACCAACTAAGGGTAAAAAATTGTAGATACGCTTAACGTTTGTTTTCCACTAGATACTGTCGTATAACATTAACGGATGGGAAAGCAGTGGTGGGTGGAAGAGGGCAAGGTAGGTAGCCTCTGTGGTCTACTGACAAGAGTTTTACCATAACGATCAGATGTGTATGGCTTCTTGTCTTGAAAAAGTGATTATCAAATTTATATTTTTTCAATTAAATTTTAATTTGAGATCTTGCGCATGGGTGTCACTGATGCCTTTTACCCTGTAGCTCATGGTATCCCAAACTTTTCTTGCGTTGGAACACTTTGTAAACCCTATAATTTTAACGGAACGCTTTGTTTATTTTTTAGGATGTATAATATCAAAATTACGTCAAACATGATTGATTTATTTGTTGCTGGAGCTGCATATAAGACAATTGCAAGTTTTCGCCTATTTCTGTTCTGCGGAACACCACTGTTCAGCGGAACATAGTTTGGGAAACCCTGCTCTAGCTGATCTCGAGTAATTTGTGATTTTTTAATCATAAAATATCTGGCGCCTTTGCTGTTATTACCTTGGCTGCAAATATATATTTTATTAATTATACAAGTCATTATTAACAAACAGTTCTCATTGGAATCGGATACGATTGAAAAGTGTTTCAATTATAGTCAGAGCCCACTTCACAGGCTCCTCATAAAATATTTCACTCTATACGAGATGTTGAAAAACCTGACGTCTTTTAGACAGTGGAATATTTTTTGTGATGAATTGTGACACTAGGGAAATGGAGGTCAACAATACACAATATTGTCATTAATGAATGATCACTTCATCCTCAACCTTTTCAGTGTTCGATATACCTATTTTTTTTAAATAGCAATTGGTTAGTACAATCATTTCAATTAAATTTAGTCAGTTCGTCACTTTATTTCCTTGCTTAAAGATGTTTCAGAGAATTTTATTAAGTATGAAATCGTTCAATTCCACTTCATCCGTTTCATCAAATATATTTTTGTAAAACATAATACAGGAAATAACTTTTCTTTTTATAGCATGGACTTTAAAAAACATCGCTAAAGTAAATAATATTCTTTTTGTAGAACGATATTTTTTTGGCGAAGGTCAGTGTTTCTCAAATATATTGAATCGTGGAACCCTTTTATATTATGTACAACCAAGTGGAACCTCCGAAATATTTTTATTCAAAACAAGAACCGAACGGTGATTAGCCATATCTCGACATCATTTGAAATAAACTATCAATAAAAAAATCTGAATCGCTGCTGAAAGAACTGAAAGTTAAGTATATTACATATTATAATAAATTACAGCGCATGTTTGTAAAGACTACAATAGCAATTGCCTTTTTTTGCTTCATATTTTATTCATGTCACAGCGCCTGCCAGTTTTTCAACCATTGTTTTGGTACCATCACTGCACTCATCAACTCATGTATCTTTATCTGTCTTGTAATGTATGTACATATTCAAAATATTTACATCAGTGGTGTGAGTTTGTAAGGTTGCGCATGTAAACAAACCTTCTTAAATTCTTTTGTCCAAATCATATCTTTCTTGTGCCAAGGATTAATAAACGCAATTTCAGGCAAAAAAAAAATTTATTTAGCGGAACCCCTAGCTTAACCTCGCGGCACATTTGGAAGTCTCTGGCTGTTAAAATGCCGAGTCATTCGATTAAATGGTAACACTGTTGAATAAAATCGTTTAGAGTTGTCTATTGCCTTTTAAACTTTTGGAATTGAGTAAATTATTTATGTACTCTGGCTAACCTTGCATGAAATTTATTATGTAGGAGCTTTTAGTTTTTTATCGAGTTAATCGCGAATCTTTAATTAATTGAAAATATACGACGTATTGATGTGTTCGTTCAAAATTGGTAAGGAATTTAACTGGGCTCTATTGATTTCTAAAATTTCTTGATAAAATAGTTTATGATTTCCCATGTTTTGATGCAACATTTTAACTCCATCATCCGCATTGAAGGTATGGTTCTCCAATAACAAGTGATTTGCAAATTTGCGGGCTTAATCTACGCCATGTAAAATAAATATTGAAGGAACATAGTAGTTGACTTTTGCATGAAAACCAATATCCTGCGAAAATTACGCCATGCTTGTTACGTCAAATGTGGTGCGAGATATGGAAATTATTTTGGTATTACGAAATTTATCATATCACTTTGTAATTGGTTACATTATGTTACTCTGAATACAAATACAACTATAATTTAAGACATCGACTGAGGGTGCTTGATGGAATTTCAATATTAAATTTGGATTATTGAGATTTTGTACACTTCCATGTATTTTGTCACTAACGACCCGGGTTTCGCCTTTCGGCATCTTCAGGCATTCGAGCACACGAATGGACTCGAACTGAGAGACAGTAAACAGTTTCTAACGCTTATATAGAAGATACAAATGCGACAAATATCATTTACGAGGCAATACATTATACGTCTGAGAGCCACACCGATACCTGAGTTAAAATTTCGGAAATCGTCCTAATCCTTATTTTGTAAACACCATATTACCAGAGTGGCAAATTGCCGAAGGCGATTGCCGCTTTTCAACCTCTTTTAGAAATACCAGTGATTTTACAATTATAATAGTATTGTGGGTTTTGACGGGATGTAATTCGACGAATGGGTAAATATATACAATCATTCCACATTTAGTGAAATCTGTTAGGTGTTTCAACGTATCGGATATAATAGCGGAGAATTAGGAAGGTTCAGCTGCTCATTCAAGATTGGTAAGGAGTATAACTGGCCTCTATTAATTTCTAAAATTTCCTGATAAAATAATTTATGATCCCCCATGTTCGCCTTCGGCAATTTGCCACTCTGGTAATATGGTGTTTACAAAATAAGGATTAGGACGATTTCCGAAATTTTAACTCAGGTATCGGTGTGGCTCTCAGACGTATAATGTATTGCCTCGTAAATGATATTTGTCGCATTTGTATCTTCTATATAAGCGTTAGAAACTGTTTACTGTCTCTCAATTCGAGTCCATTCGTGTGCTCGAATGCCTGAAGATGCCGAAAGGCGAAACCCGGGTCGTTAGTGACAAAATACATGGAAGTGTACAAAATCTCAATAATCCAAACAAATACAACTGTTGAAAAAGTCGTTAAACCGAAGTGCTGTCATAAATTGTTACTGCTTTTACCGATGGAAAGATACTAAATTGTTTTATGAAGTGAGAATGCGAATAAAAGCACCCGGGGTGACAGTAAATATTGATGAAATACGCTGTGGAAGAAAATATACCTTTTTAACGTGGAATAATACCAGGTTTGGGCAGACAAAGACCCACGGGTCACATGCGGCTCGTATTGTTTTGCGATCCGCAAAATATAATCGAATTTCTTAAAAACGTGATTTTTTTCTGCCTTTTGAAGACTTGCTTTTTTTAATCAACACAAATTCGTACATTGAAGAATTTGCAGACTTGAAGATAGTTTCATCATCTCTGATTGTGTTAACATGAAATTTAAAATTGTGCACCAACTGGACCAAGCTAATGTGTGATCCGATTTCTATAAAAAATTTCAATAATTATTCTACGAACAAGAAATACAAATTAAAATTAAATTATCATAGAATAAAATAACAGCTAAAGTTGAAAGATGTCATATGTCCTTTATTTTTTTTAACAATCGCAAAAATATACATTTACGTATGTATTCAAAAAAATTTATTAACATGTCGCAGATCATCGCTATCAATTACAATTCTATATGTTCGACTCTTTTTCGAGGTCAGTTGTGAGTTTTCATTATCGAAGTATTTTTGGATTTAGGCTTTAAAAATTCTGCAGTTAACGATTGTTTGCTTTTAGCGTGTACATCTTTACATATTCCGTGATAATAGGCCAAGACCTGTTGTAATTTTCTATTGAACTTCAAACTTCTTTCAATGATAGGATCGTTTTCTATAAAAAAAATGCTGAAAACGTGTTATATAAAGCGTGTTGTACAAAAATATCTCATAATTACTTTGTATGTTTAATTATTAATGTGGCCCTTGAGGTGCTAATATACATTATTTCCATAAAGTTCTGTAAGCCGTTTATACGTAACGATTTTTTATCTTGCGACTTTGATCACTTAATTCGGATATAAATTAACGGCGCACGCTGTTTTTTCATGCCATGAAACAAGAAGCGCAGTGAAGTATTATAATTGCATACACGTCAATGCACTCGGGGTTCACATCCTGACCGTTTGAGGTTGCATTAAGAAAATGAGATATTAAGTTCGTGTGATCAAAACCGGTTTTGGACGCTGAATCATCGCTTTGTTAAGGCAGGATGCGAACCAGGATGTCTAGAGACATCACGTTTTACCAGCACAAGTCAGCACATTAACAGACTTTGCTGTATGAAAGTTCGTAAACTTGAGTAGAATCAATGCATTTGATATATATATATGTATATTTACCATGTCCGCTCCCAATGTGGAACATATGGTTTCTTAATGGAGGTATCTCAACAGAAATTTTCTGATAACTGCTTATCACCCAGTTGCTCAACCTCTCTTTTTCTAAGAGAGTAGGGATAGAAGGATAGAAGGATAAGGCTAAGACTTGAAGAAGAAGTGGTTAGCAAATCGCTCCCGCTAAGCTCCGTTTCGTTTAGTATTTATTATTGAATTCAAGGAAATATCATAAGTAAGTTTTTTAGCAACCAATTCTGCTGCAGTTCTAAAAAATATTGACTCGTAATGTAGTACCTAAATGAAAGTTTTTATACGAAAACTAGTTGTAGCCGAGTGGTCTAAGTAATCTTTTTTGATGCGGTATTCACGGGGTGTCACCTTTCGCCATCTTCAGGCATTCGAATACACGTAGGATTAAAAAAATAAGTAGTGTTACGAGAACTGGTTGTTATTCATTCTCTCAACCTCTCTTTGTTGAAACTGATACTGATAGTAACAGGAGTTTAAGTGTATAAATAATAAACAGTTATCGTAGAAAAACTTCTGTTGAGATGCTCAAGGAATAGGAGTCCATATGCTTCACAATAGAAGAGGACACGGTTGGAAAAGTTTTCTTTAAATGCTAATTGTGAATTAAATTTAATATCGACTTTGTTTTGGCTAATTGATCCAACTTTAAAAAAATACGAAAATTACTTAATGATTGGATCTCACTTTAAAGACGACAGAGCAGGTCTCGGCCAAATGATTTGCCATGTCTTGGAAGGACAATTTGATGTAAGCCACTAATTATATCGACAATCCCTACGTATTCTCCCGTATCTGCAAACATAAGAATTTAGAGATGTGCATTTCAAAGATTCATAGCGCAACTCATCATATAAAGTTTTCGATAAAAACAGTTTTGACTTTCTCCTAAACAGTTTCAATTTTGAGGGTTCCATCAATTGGCCGAAACACCGTCGATATGGTATATTTATAATTGTGTAGAAACAAATATGGTATATAAACGTACTGTCTTTTGCTTGCAATGATAATTTTTTTATTGCTGACTTAGTCAATTTTATGTGATGACAGTCTCTAGAAAGTTGAATATATAAATTCATTGCAAAAAAAGAACTATGTCATTGCCGTGAAGATGTTCACATGACTAATATATTTTTTCACGATTTGAAATTTGACCCAAGTCTATTATAGAAATAAATAAACGCCCACTCACGTACCACCAACATCTTAAAGTTGGTATTATTCATCGAAAAATAGCGGAAGATTTTTTTAAATCACGAATTAACATAACGAAAACAACACGACAGGATTACTCAAGGAAAATGGCCACCGAAATTTACTCGATACGAATACAAAATAATATTCAGTAACTTGACGATCACGATGTTATTCTATTTCTCAAGACGTATGAGTTGCAAGAATCCGACAGTAAAGGTAACTATCCTGTGTTTGATTGTCTTCTTATTGTTTATAAAAACAGAATAAAAATCATTTAATTAACACGAGATTTTCATAAAACAAAGTTCAGTTGAATGGCTACGTGTCAAATCTTACTAAAAACACTTTTGTATTTTTTATACAACTTTAAGATAGATCGCTCATTTCAATCACTAATGAAATTTGAGTTTACTTGGTAAATTTGGTGTGTTTATTTCTTCAAAAATTATACAATATAGTTGATAGTTATTTAGCCTCAACGTCATCGTTAGAACTATGACTAAATCATCGTTGAAGCATAGTTCTAACGATGACGTGAAGCCAAAATAGTTTAGTCAAATAAATAACGTACAAATTTTTGAGCAGAAGAAGCGCAATTCTGTGTCATAAAACAGGATAAACAATCGACGCCAATATTTTTCTAGTTTAACTGTGTAAATCATTTTGCATGTCGGCGAATCCACCTCCGCTCACTCTAATTGGCAACCAACGTGGGGGCTATACTACCAAAATTAACTGGATTTCAAAATCAAAGCCCGGTTTTAATTTTAATATTAATATGATATAGATAAATTTGTTACTCCACTGGTTGGGCATCTTAGTGTAAGACTTGTTTAGAGAAGCAACTTTAAACTTACATTATCGAAAATAGTACAAAGTAAATGTAGTAGAGAGGGATTCTTTCTCATTTGCTGGGCGTGGAGAGAAAGAAGATACAAATAATAACAATACAAAAAGTGCCGATGGGGGATCCAATAGGAAATATATTCAAAAGAGAAGAGCCATCCCTATTGCTTTACATTCAATCCATTTATAATTATTGATCATTATTAACTCTTTTATTGATTGCACCGAATCCCATGGTGTTCATTTTTAAGCTTTAATATTTAGTCGATATAGTATTTCTACTTCATAACTTTGAGCTTGTTTTTCGGGAACTTACCCACCCGGAAACGATTTGTTTTGTAGAGTAAATAAAAACAAAATCGCATCTGTTTTGTAGAATAGTTGCCAACATTGCCAACTTTCTGCAGATGACTTAATAGAATTGTATGAGTGAACAAACAGAGCAATTAATTGATTAGTCATGACTCATGATGCCCTCACCTTCGTTGAGATCACTGAATTGATCAGATATAATCAAAGATTACGAAACGATGATGATCTTTCCATTGCGAGCATTGCCATCGGATCAGTCATCGAATCAATCAAAAAACCTTTTAACCTTTGTAGATGAATATAATTTATTTAGTTCTGTAGTCGCATCGTCAAAGCTGTTGGGAAATTACCCAATTCTATTGTGGTCTTCACGTGTCTCTGCGACCCCAATTTAATTAACTGATTGATGGATATGTGCTCCAAGACATTGGTGTCTGCTTCATTCCCTCTTACCCATCTGGTCCTAAAAAATGAGGCGTAACAAGAGTGATTAGATAATTGCTAGTTTTTTTCCAACACCATCCATCTATCCGTATCTATTTTAAAAAGAATGCTGTGTGACTGAGTAGCACCCAGCTCTCGTAAAACTCCTTATGTATTTTAATCGTAATGGAGTATCACAACAGAATAAGCTTGGGAATAAGATAATAATGCTAATCATTCTCATAACGCTCTTTTTTTACGGTTGGATAGGTAAAAGAATATGTTTTTATCAAATATATCCACACTTCAAACTGACATTCATAAATCGATTGAAAAATCAATTCATAAAAAGTGTCCGTTCGAGGTGTAGAACCCATGAATAAGAAAAACGCACAAGAGCGTTGACCATTCAGCTACACGTCCTGTTAATTAGAATATGATTAACGACATTTCCAGTGAATTATATTATTGAATGCCTGGGTCCGTGGAATCTCAATACGGACAGTTTTATAAATTGTTTTCCAATCGATTTATGGTTTTGTATAAAAAGGTATAGATTATAGATGTTTGCGATGTATGAAACTAACTGACACACAACCAATCCTAAAAACGGGGTGTAGCAGAGTATGATAAGCTAACTGCTAGTCCTGTCTCTATCCTTCTATCCCTAGTAAATTTCGAAAAATACAGGGCGAGCAACTGAGAAACAAGCAGTCAAACAACAAAAAAATAATTCCATTGAGATATTTCTGCTAGGAGGCCAATTGCTCAAAATCAGGAGGGGACGTAGTTAAAAAATATATGTATTATAAGAAATTTGAATGAATTATAAAACTGAATTAACTGACTTCAGACTGAGAGAGCCAGTCTAACGATGCTTCTTAAAGAAGTGAATCACGTGCCACAGCCGAATACACCAAAATAATTATTGAGTAAGTCTCTATATTTGAATCTCCTACCATTGAATTTCCGAGTAAATTACAAATTGGCAGCCTTCCCAATGATTGGAAAATTATACGTATTGTTTTATTGGTGGAACGACAACGTAGCTAATCCTGCTGTGAGGCTATGCTGCCTGTTATAAAAGAATTCCCCGAGGCGGGAAATAATTCGATTGAACGATTGTGTTTCTTGCAGAATACCCGACTAAATTTACTGCAGGGCGTGCGGTGCTTCTTGGATGACAGGCGGTGTAAAGAAACACAGTTTTGTTGTTGTTGTTATAAGTGATTTATTCGATACGAAGCAAAATGACAATGTTTACCCTTTACACTTTTCAATATACACATTGCTTCATGTATATTACTTCGTAATTCATTTATCACTAGCAGTCTTTACCCGATTTCACAATATAGGACGCTTATATCCGGCTATTTAGACGTTGTTTTTGTAAGGAACTTAAGTTTTATAAGTTAAAATAATGGAAAAATACGATTGGCATGAAGATATTGTAACACATGTATAGTCGCTAAGCAAATTCAACACAGATTGAGCTGTTATGATGATATATTTTAGTATAGAGCGGTTGCTATACGACTGTTTATTTATTCTGTTGATTTTTATTGAGACAGTCAACAATTTAGCGTTTTCATCTGAAGGTTAAAAGTTGAACCAGAAATAGCAGCCAGATTGACATGCGCAAATTTCACGTCGCTACTATACACCTTTGGGAGAAGTTTTTGTGACTGACAGACATGTAGAATGAGAGGGATTTCTACATGTATTTTCTGCTGTATAATACAGATATTATTTGATATCAAAGTTCTTTCTTATAAATCTCCCAATAATAGATCGCTCACTTCAAATACCAATCAAACACAATTATTCATTGAATCGAAATTTACTTGATAGAACTATATTATTATAAAAAAATAATAAAGTGTTCATTTCGACAAAAAATATGTCTTAAATGAATATTTATTTTGGCAGAGCTTTCATTTTGACTTGATACAAACGTTTAAAGTAGTCAAGTTTAGTGGGCAACGTTTTTTGACGTTTGATCTATTCGGTTGCGGACGTTGCTGCATCAGTGTGCTAGAGTCCCCGTTACTGCAATTTAATACATTGATTTTTTAGTCGATTTATGAATTCATGAGATGTTTAAATTGCTTTCAACTTACGTGATCCAAAAAACTGGACGCAACAAGAGCGATAAGCTAACTAACCGGTAGTCCTTTCGTATCCCTATACTTATATCTTATTATTTCTAAATTTCTTTTGAGGTGCTCCACGAGGTGTACATGCTCAAAATTGTGAGTGAAAACAGTTGGGAAAATAATGAATATTCTATTGAATAATAACGCTACTGATTTTTAAGCTTTAATCGTCCACCTGATTTAGATCGCAAGCGTGCGATTATAACCTACATTTACTTATGCCGACGAACCAACCTCTCAAGTGTCCTTCAATACAATTATATTCGCTTGGAATGAGAAAAGGAAACTCGATTTGGATTAGTGACGCACAGTAGTCACGGATTTTCAATGTATCCGAAGGATTTGGCAGTGAAGACAATTTTGATAGAACAGATAACATTAATTAACATTATCAACTGAAGATATTCAGTATTTTGATGACAATCAAACTTCAGTTGATAGTGATGGTCTTGATCATTATACAAATTGTGGAATTCGATTTATTTTTATAAATATTATATAGGTTATGCTTTTTCACCAATGATTGACAGTTAATTCACTAAACATGATATCAAGATGTACGCCTTGTTTTTAATAATATTTGATCAAAAGCAGTGGTACGGGGTCGGCAAATTTAATTTAAATTTAAAATGGTTTGTTGTGTCAATTGTATTATAAACTAATATATGATAAATTAATTTGTTAAGTAAACGTTAATGTAGACTCAATTTCATATTTTACTGGTGATTTTGTGTATTAAACCACTGTATCTTCGATAAGTAAGAGATTAACCGGACTGCAGTGGTGTTCTGATTGAGATCCTATACATCCTGGATGGTGATAACTAAACATTCGCCCCTCTTCTACCTAAAATTCTCAAGTTATTTTCAATCTTTAATAAATCAATCACAGTTATCGAGGGTATACTGACGTAGAACGCATTTAGTCATAGGATATAATGACTCTGAAAAAATACATTATAAAGTCATATTGTTAAACAATTTTACTTGGGAGAGAGTGTACTTTGAAAAAAATAATGATTTCAATGTGATTATAACGGAACTTGTTTTTATGACTTAATGCTTTGTGTCAGTATACCCTCGATATGGTAGATTACGATTTGAAAATTTCAAATAAGACGTAATACAACAATGAAAGTTGAAAGCGATTTTGGTTCAAAGACTATAGATGAAATTAATCTGATAAAATATGTACTATTTTTATAAATATACTGTCATCCAAGAATTGACGTTTAGTTGATTAATAGTGAAAACACATTGGTAAATACAGCCCTTGATCAGAATATAATAAGCACAAGATGTTATCATTCGTCCACATCGAAAGCAACAATGAACTCATGGAATTTAAAAACACCTGACAAGCAGCACAAAGGAGATGATGAAGGTCGTTTGAAAATGTCGGGAAAGGTGTGTTAGATACACTTCGGTGACGGAATAATAATCATTTTAAACATTACCACAGAGTAGTATTAATAAAAAAACCACTACCTAGTATTTGCGGTAATAGATTTTCCGATAAATAATAATATCGCAAATTGCTGCTGTCTACTGCTGTCAATCCAATCCAGTGGTTCTTAACAGAAAGTTACTAGTGTTCCGTCAAAGTTGAGAGGCTCTTTCTTTTTTACAGAATAAACAAAACTTACGTAAATACGGTGAAACCACGAATTTACACACCCAAAATTCACATTTTTACAGTATCTGAGTGTAATTTCTGTAGTCTCGTTAAAATTCAGTATTTTTAACGTTTTTATTTCGTGCAATTTACTTCTTATCTATTTAAAACTCAAGACGTTAAAATATTTTAAAGAAGTTATCGAAAGAGTATAAACATATTATACAAACAAATATAAACACTCAATTGCATATGAATAGTCACTTTTAATGTGGTAACTCTCAACTCTTGGTGGAAAAACATTATATTATTTAAAAAAATAAAACACAATTCATTTTTACTATTTCCACATCGATCCTGCTCATTATAAACACGTGGGAGTGGTACAAATGAATTGTGTTTTATTTTTTCAAATATAAAGCATATGAATAGCCTGGTTAAGATTTATATTTCATTAGTTAATAATGCTCGCGATGATAGAAAACGATCTCGTTCATTATAAAATGTGGATGCAATACGAAAAAATGTGTTTTATTTTTAAAATGCGTTTCCACCAAGAATTGTCAGTTAATACCTTAAAAGTGATACATAAATAAACAACCGAAAACAGACATTTATTCAGTGTAACCATTTTTCTTTGAAAATGTTAAGAAACACTGAATCTAAGTGAATGGTTTTTTATATAAAAATGAATGTTTGTATAATTGATCTTGTCAAGCTTTGATTTTTTTTTGTTTCGAGTAACGTCCGGCTTCTCAGTAGAAATATATATATATATATTTCAAAGGCTCTTGTTTTGTGTTTATGGTGTTATTACGTGCACTGTAAGTACATTATTAGGCACGGCCGATTGTAATAACAATATAGTAGATTGCGGCACTCTGACATTTCAGGTGTTTTACAACTCCAAAATATCGATACAATCATTTGAGAAGACCCGAATCGAAGAGAGGTGAATGGTCGGTTATCGACGTCTTGGAAGGTCTGGGATCTCAAACAAACACCATTTCAAATCCGGTTCAACTCTTGTTTATTTTAATCGAAGATGCAGTGGTTTAAAATATACAAAACTAATACTAACACATAGAATTGAGTCTACATTTACATTTACTTAACACACGAATTTACTTTTAAGTTATAATGCAAGTGACACGACAAACGATTTTAAATTAAAGTCCAATTTCAAAACAAACACAAACAATCCACAACGTCAACGCTCGCCTGGCATGAATGCTGGCAAACGACTCCTGTCAAAAATCAAAAATCGTTTTTACAATGCGGGGTGGGGTATGGAATAATTTTAGTATCTACGTCACGGCATCGAATAAGAACTAGGTGGGAAGGCATGAGAGCGTCACATCAACCCATGCCTTTTAATGCAATTCCTAAAATTGATTGAAACCGGTATGATGGAAGCATTGTAGAATTACAACTTGACTACAGTGATTGGACAATCACTTAATGCACGAGGAAAGAGAAAAGCTGCACAAGTTGGTCCAACCGTCCATTGGACCGATCGACCACGTTATCTTGGTCGCGGTTAACGAAAATTACGAAAATTACGAATAACGAAAGTAGTTTTCATCTAACTACAGGAGGGGTGAGTTTTAGAGTTCTAGGGGGAAAATGCAGCCATTGATTTATTCAATACTACACATATGCGTATTTGGAAAACACCGTTTATTGTAGAGCTGGATTATCTTGAGAAGGAGAAATTATATTCTGAAAATTGTTGGGAAACCCTGATCTAGAGGGATTCATTTTCTGCACACTTAAGTGCACGCCACCAAGTCTTGAGTTGTTACTCCTAAGACACTCCCAGTTAAGGACATAATCTGTGGATAGGCGGTTTTACATATGACTGGATACGTCTGTATAAATGAACGGATGGGAAACCTGCTGTGGTTGGAGAAGGGCAATTAATACCAATATAAATAATAAAGTACTAAAAAAATCTTACAAATAATAATGATGGACGTATCGCATCACCATTACCTCTGTAATAGCTCACGCATATCATGCAACAATGTGAACGATTAGCATAGTATAATCCTCATAAATATATAATTTTCGTTACCATAACAATGTATACAATATAGCGATGGTGTTTTGGCCAATTGATGTAACTTTCAAAGAATACGAAAATAAGTTGACGATTGGATCTCATTTTAAAGACGATAGAGCATGTCTCGACCAAATGAGGTAAATTAGAATTTTTTTCGGAAGGGAAACATTTAAAATTGGTTTGAGGTTTAAAAAATCTGAACCGGTCATTGATGTAAGCCACTATTATATCGACAATCCCTACGTATTATACCGTATCTGCAAACATGAGAATTTACAGGAGTGTATTTCAAAGATTCATAGCCCAATTCACCGTATAATGATTTCTATAAAAACAGTTTTTACTCTCTGCTGAACAATTTTAATTTTGACGGTTACATCAATTGGTCAAAACAGCGTCGATGTATAGCTAAAAAAGCTTCTCGCGGAAATAACACTCATATTATGGCACCTGTTGGCCAAACTCCGAATGATACAGGCAGATCATCTGATAAAAAACATGTTTGTGTTAAAATGAACAAAATGGAATAATTATACGCGTAGCTATCAAATATGCATTAAGCTAGGACCAAGGACGTATCCACCCATCCAAGAATCCTGCCAAGTCTGGTGGATATTTTATTATTGCGGGCAAATCACACGATTTTTTTTATTCGAAAAAAGCATACGCAAAAATGATTTTAATTGCACGTGACGGCGTAAGTACTTCTGGTTTGCCTATGAATCAATAATAGTCAGTTATAAGTAATAACCCAATATCATAAAATAGCTAGTATAACCTGACACCGCCCCGTACTTATGGGGCGGACAGGGGTCTTCAAAACTCGTCTGCAGACTCTTTTTATTCATGCAAATTTAATATGTAATATCTCTTCTAAGGCGTTCAAAAATAATTTGTCATATTTGTTTGTTTACCGTTATTTGTTTACCGTTAGAAGTAAACAAAAAGCGGGCGATGCTTAGGGAAAGAATCACTTGTCCCTCGGCCTAGAGGTTTGGTTCCGACACAGCCCCGCGGTCATCATAAAACCACTTGCTGTGTTTTTAAATTGAAATTGTGTAATATAAATCTGTTTGTGTGTGTAACTGTCTTCGAGGAATTTATAAGTATAAACTAACTGCAATTAAAGAGAAACTATACTGAATACGACCGGGTTTTAATAGAAAACGAAGGAACCTGTGAATTATCCTTGTCGCCACGCCGGACCTGGGGCAGTCGAAGTGTGTTGACGCTCCACCTACCCTAGAGTAGTAGCACAATCTACTTCGCTCAAACTGCGTCCGTCATAAATGACGGTGAAATTGAAATACTGAATGTCTAAAGTAGCTAGTACGTTGTAACTGTATATTATACACAGCGAACCGCGATGCTTAGGTCACGAGAAAATTTCATACCTACATGTGATATGCGATAGTAATAAGTGTTCACAATGACGTTTATTACACCTTGAAAAATCGGCGTGTTGTTCAATTTTCAGGCTTAGCAACGCAAGCGGTTGGTACCACTGTTTCCGTTTAGGCGACAGAAATCATTTGGATTAACTTACCGCCAATATCCGTCCGGGTTTCGCGCCTGTTCGTCGCTTGCCATAGACAAGGCAGAACCGCAATCGGTGATTGCGGAAAAAATGACACTTAGTTAAATATAATATGAATATAGTTTCTTTAATTTAAAATTTAATAGTTTTGGACTCATATTTACCCGCAATTAGGAGCATAAGGAAGCATTTCAACAAGAAGTGTTGAATAATTAATCTTTGTAAGTTGACTGGTAAATCTCTCTTTCGAGAAAGAATAATAATTCTGACAAAAGTTTCGTATGTTATATTTAATAATGTGAGTAGAAAGAGATGAAAGCTTTAGTATCCATGCTTTCAGATAAAAATTCTGACAAAAATATATATTTCAAATTTCCTATTCATAGTTTTTAATCTCTTGACCACTTACGCAAACACGAAAGACCTCTTGGCTACGAAAACCGACTCAAATAGTTACGCAGTCCCAATTGCTGATGCAGACGAACATTGACAGAGCTTTTTGAAATCTATATTCTCCCCTGTCTTACAAGACACGATTTTCCTTGCAGTATTTGGTAGATGAACAATGCCGGAACGGACCAAGGTTTTTGACCATTTGATTGCAACGTCTGATTCAGACATTAATTTCGACAATAGTGGCGAATCAGACAAACGCGACAGTGACGATACTAAAATCATTTGCCACGAGGTTTCGAATTTAATGAAATGAGCGATAATTAATTAAATTATTATCGGCTCTATTGTCATATCCGCCAAGCATTAAGATAACATTTTTTTAAATGACTTGAGCGAAACGAGTGCTATTTACAGCAAACGTGTCACACCCCTTACAACGTGTCTTACGCGGACGAAGTCATTGCATAGCGATGTCGGTACGATTTGAATTGATATATGACGAAAAGAGGCGAGGCGGCAACGTTGTCCTACGTGCAACCGTATCCGTTCCGAAATTTCTAATGCAAAACACATGTTGTTCACTGATAGAGACACCACAGCGCTAGCTCCGTGCGAAAATATTAAACCAACCGATCGCTCCGTTGAAGCGGTGCACCGCATCTCTTCGTCATTTCTCACTTAGAACGATTGATATTTTCGAGTTACATCGCACCGCCTCACGTTGGCGAAGTTTCCACGTAAGACAGCCTTTTACTGTATACTGTCGTTAATCCGGAAACGTTCTTTCAAGCAAAGAAAGCAATTTACAATAATTTAAAATCATTTTTCAAGTTTATTTTATATGTTTTGATGCATTTTCTCACAGATAATAGAAGTATTTCTTTACTTACTATAAGAAAAATTTAATAACGTTTTATTATATTATTACCTTATTTAACGCTCCTTCCAAGCAAAATTTAAATTTCAAAATCATACTTCTGTATTATATATTTGCATGCGTTTATGGTTAAAAAACGTTGTACAAGTATATAAATTAAATTGATAACTTTGTTATTACTTGTGCTACTAATTGTGACACGTGTTTCGCTTCTTTGAGATGCATCTTTAGACTAACTGACTCATCTGTCATAGAGTCATTTGAAGATGTTTGTCAATGAAGCGAAACACGTTTAGTAACTCATTCACTGGAATAGCAAAGCTATCAATTCGAATTTTATTTCCGTGAAATACTTTTTCACGAAGCGACCACCGAATCCGTCAAAAAAATAAAACACTGTACTGTATTATTTCACAGAGACCTTGACAAAATCTCTGTCCATTGATTAATTTTATAGCAACAGTCGGGTGGTAACATACTCTTGTGTTGCTTTTCCGAGTGTTCAAATCGTGGTAATAGTATTCTTAAACGTTGATTTTAAAAATTCATATGAATAGATTCCAATAATATTTTTATGTCTTCCCTATCCGTCCTGAAAACGAGGCGTAATGATTCTGTTTAGCTCGCAACACGATATATTCCGCGTGGACTATGTTTTTAAGAAGATTTTGTCAGAAAATCGTCAGACTTCTTTGCCAGTTTTCATTAATTTTGTTACAAAATACTGTAATAATAAATATTATTGTTCACATTGAAAAAGCAAATTTTTGTGAAGTGTTTATCTATAAATTGATTGACGAAAAATGTGTTGAACCCGGTTCTGTTTAAATCTCTTTTGTTGATTTGCTTCACTACTATATTTACTATATATTGAGATCAGACTTAATCAGAATAAATGTAAAATAATCATGTCAAAATTGCAAATTAAAAAAACACTTATTTTACAAGACATTCGATATGTTATAATTTCAAATGCTCATTCATTTAACACCATCTTTTTCAGGAACTTTTGAAATCTGCAAATGGCTGTTTTGAAAAAGTAACCAGCGCAAAGTTACGAACGTATTTTATTGGGGCTGCGTTATTATCGAAAACCATTCTAAGCGAAACGATTACGTCGGTATGCAGGTATCATTAAATGCAATTAAATCGGTATTTATTGTTCGCCATTTATGACTCAATTTAAATATTCATTTGTTTTCTGTCTATTACTTAATATGGTAGCATTTGAAAATACATATATTTTTTTTTAATTAATTCAACAAGCGATAGAACACAATAATTGCTGCAATTATCATTATAAATTTTGGCAGATCATAACGTGTAATTATATAACTATGTGAAATGCTAAACTTTGCATAAATATACTATATATAAAAGTATTAATTATGTTTATTTCTACCTTCTACTACATTATTTATATCGTGGAAGGATTTGAATGAGCATAAGTTTATTATTGGTAATTTAACAGTAAGTACATAAAAATGCAAACCTTAAAAGCGTAGTCCTCAAGCTCCTTAATTAAATGAAATAAAACGAAATTATGTCAAAACTAAAGAATATCCGGAATCACTGTTTTTATATATGTTACCATTCGAATTCAGTAAAGTGTCCTAAATTAAATTAAATGCAAAAATATTGGCGCTCGTTATGTATTCAAGCCTTCTTACCCTACCTTAATTCTATCCAGTCGTGGAAATAGATAATACAGTGATTTTCAAGCATTGTTATTTGAAAACTCAACAGAATAGGTAAAAAAGTCCATTGGGGGATTCGAATTCTTGCCGCGCAATCGAGTATGACAATAGCCATGAAACGTTACAACTGCGCTACATGACCAACATTGAATAATACATTAATGATTACATGTTTTAATATTAAATAACTAGTATAACCGTACCCGTCATAGATGACGGTATTGAAATTGAAAAACTGAATATCGAAAGTAGCTAGTACGTCGGAACTGTGTGTTCACTGCATAGCATGCAAACCGCGACGCTTAGGTCATCAGCAAATTTCATACCTAAATGTGATATGTGATAATAAGTGTTCGGAAAGAGTCAAAGCCACTCAAGACATGACGCGCGAACTTCCAGTCCCTGCGCGTTAACTACGGACATTGCAAAAACATACTATGCATTTCAGTTTTAAGTGCCGCGCCAGCCCCGCCGTCGCCCGTTGACTCTGGCAGAACACTTATTACTATCGCATATCACATGTAGGTATGAAATTTTCTCGTGACCTAAGCGTCGCGGTTTGCATGCTATGCAGTGAACACACAGTTCCGACGTACTAGCTACTTTCGATATTCAGTTTTTCAATTTCAATACCGTCATCTATGACGGGTACGGTTATACTAGTTATTTAATATTAAAACCATGTAATCATTAATGTATTATTCAATGTTGGTCATGTAGCGCAGTTGTAACGTTTCATGGCTATTGTCGTACACGATTGCGCGGCAAGAATTCGAATCCCCAATGGACTTTTTTACCTATTCTGTTGAGTTTTCAAATAACAATGCTTGAAAATCACTGTATTATCTATTTCCACGACTGGCTAGAATTAAGGTAGGGTAAGAAGGCTTGAATACATAACGAGCGCCAATATTTTTGCATTTAATTTAATTTAGGACACTTTACTGAATTCGAATGGTAACATATATAAAAACAGTGATTCCGGATATTCTTTAGTTTTGACATAATTTCGTTTTATTTCATTTAATTAAGGAGCTTGAGGACTACGCTTTTTAGGTTTGCATTTTTATGTACTTACTGTTAAATTACCAATAATAAACTTATGATCATTCAAATCCTTCCACAATATAAATAATGTAGTAGAAGGTAGAAATAAACATAATTAATACTTTTATATATATAGTATATTTATGCAAAGTTTAGCATTTCACATAGTTATATAATTACACGTTATGATCTGCCAAAATTTATAATGATAATTGCAGCAATTATTGTGTTCTATCGCTTGTTGAATTAATTAAAAAAAAATATATGTATTTTCAAATGCTACCATATTAAGTAATAGACAGAAAACAAATGAATATTTAAATTGAGTCATAAATGGCGAACAATAAATACTGATTTAATTGCATTTAATGATACCTGCATACCGACGTAATCGTTTCGCTTAGAACGGTTTTCGATAATAACGCAGCCCCAATAAAATACGTTCGTAACTTTGCGCTGGTTACTTTTTCAAAACAGCCATTTGCAGATTTCAAAAGTTCCTGAAAAAGATGGTGTTAAATGAATGAGCATTTGAAATTATAACATATCGAATGTCTTGTAAAATAAGTGTTTTTTTAATTTGCAATTTTGACATGATTATTTTACATTAATTCTGATTAAGTCTGATCCCAATATATAGTAAATATAGTAGTGAAGCAAATCAACAAAAGAGATTTAAACACAACCGGGTTCAACAAATTTTTTCGTCAATCAATTTATAGATAAACACTTCACAAAAATTTGCTTTTTCAATGTGAACAATAATATTTATTAATACAGTATTTTGTAACAAAATTAATGAAAACTGGCAAAGAAGTCTGACGATTTTCCGACAAAATCTTCCTTAAAACATAGTCCACACGGAATATATCATGTTGCGAGCTAAACAAAATCATTACGTCTCGTTTTCAGGACGGATAGGTCGAGATGAGAATATTATTGGAATCTATTCATATGACTTTGGAAGCTAAAGTAATATCAACGTTTTAGAATACTATTTTCACGATTCGAACACTCGGAAAAGCAACACAAGAGTATGTTACCACCCGACTGTTGCTATAAAATTTATCAATGGACAGAGATTTTGTCAAGGTCTCTGTGAAATAATACAGTACAGTGTTTTATTTTTTTGACGGATTCGGTGGTCGCTTCGTGAAAAAGTATTTCACAGAAATAAATTTCGAATTGATAGCTTTGTTATTCCAGTGAATGAGTTACTAAACGTGTTTCGCTTCATTGACAAACGTCTTCAAACGACTCTATGACAGATGAGTCAGTTAGTCTAAAGATGCATCTCAAAGAAGCGAAACATGTGCCACAATTAGTAGCACAAGTAATTACAAAGTTATCAATTTAATTTATATACTTGTACAACGTTTTTTTAACTATAAACGCATGCAAATATATAATACAGAAGTATGATTTTGAAATTTAAATTTTGCTTGGAAGGAGCGTTAAATAAGGTAATAATATAATAAAACGTTTTTAAATTTTTCTTATAGTAAGTAAAGAAATACTTCTATTATCTGTGAGAAAATGCATCAAAACATATAAAATAAACTTGAAAAATGATTTTAAATTATTGTAAATTGGTTTCTTTATTAACGACAGTATACAGTAAAAGGCTGTCTTACGTGGAAACTTCGCCAACGTGAGGCGGTGCGGTGTAACTCGAAAATATCAATCGTTTTAAGTGAGAAATGACGAAGAGATGCGGTGCACCGCTTTGGTTTGATATTTTCGCATGGAGCTAGCGCTGTGGTGTGTCTATCAGTGAACAACATGTGTTTTGCATTATAAATTTCGGAGCGGATACGGTTGCACGTAGGACAACGTTGCCGCCTCGCCTCTTTTCGTCATATATCAATTCAAATCGTACCGACATCGCTATGCAATGACTTCATCCGCGTAAGACACGGTGTAAGGGGTGTGACACGTTTGCTGTATAGCACTCGTTTCGCTCAAGTCATTTCAAAAAATGTTATCTTAATGCGTGGCGGATATGACAAAAGAGCCGATAATAATTTAATTATCGCTCATTTCATTAAATTCGAAACCTCGTGGCAAATGATTTTAGTATCGTCACTGTCGCGTTTGTCTGATTCGCCACTATTGTCGAAATTAATGTCTGAAACAGACGTTGCAATCAAATGGTCAAAAACCTTGGTCCGTTCCGGCATTGTTCGTCTACCAAATACTGCAAGGAAAATCGTGCCTGTAAGACAGGGGAGAATATAGATTTCAAAAAGCTCTGTCAATGTTCGTCTGCATCAGCAATTGGGTCTGCGTAACTAGTTGAGTCGGTTTTCGTAGCCAAGAGGTCTTTCGTGTTTGCGTAAGTGGTCAAGAGATTAAAAACTATGAATAGGAAATTTGAAATATTTATTTTTGTCAGAATTTTTATCTGAAAGCATGGATACTAAAGCTTTCATCTCTTTCTACTCACATTATTCAATATAACATACGAAACTTTTGTCAGAATTATTATTCTTTCCCGAAAGAGAGATTTACTAGTTAACATACAAAGATTAATTATTCAACACTTCTTGTTGAAATGCTTCCTTATGGTCCTAATTGCGGGTAAATATGAGTCCAAAACTACTAAATTTTAAACTAAAGAAATTATATTCATATTATATTTAATAAAGTGTCATTTTTTCCGCAATCACCGATTGCGGTTCTGCCTTGTCTATGGCAAGAGACGAACAGGCGCGAAACCCGGACGGATATTGGCGGCAAGTTAATCCAAATGATTTCTGTCGCCTAAACGGAAACAGTGGTACCAACCGCTTGTGTTGCTAAGCCTGAAAATTGAACAACACGCCGATTTTTCAAGGTGTAATAAACGTCATTGTGGCAACATTTTCAATAATGGCCATTGTGAGAACTTTAAAGTATTGGAATAGGTTTTCAATTTATACCTACCAATCTGTGTTTTTTTCGTTTTTATTTTCTGTGTAGGAATGGCGGTTTTTTTAACTATTTTGCTGACTCGCCAGAATATTCTTCAAGGTTGTATGGAAGGAAAAAATCTTAGATTAACAATACCCGTATTAAATTTTGAATCTGGCATTTAGTTTTGTAAATAGTTACTTATAAATAAATTCAACAAAATCTTGAATGATTTTTGTTTCATGCTTGAATTAATTTATTAAATATCGATGGTATATTTTCTGTTTTAGAATATGAAACAGCGTAATAGCTATTGTGATTTATTTCTCTCAATATCTTTTTAGTTTGCCATAGTAATATATTGCCATTTTTAGGATCGGATGGGTGGGAGGGAATTGTAGACATCACAAACAAATATCCATGCCTTCGAACAGAAATCCATAAACGATTGAAAAATAATTTAATGGATTTCCGTACTGGGGTTCGAGCCCTTTTTATAATGGAGGTCTGTCAAGTAAATGCCAATTTAATCAATATACCAAAGAGTTGTTTTTGAACGACTTTTAACGATAGTTTTCATAAACTACCTATATATTTACAAAACAAATTAAATTTTGAAATAAGCCTCAGTCTAATGAGGTAACCTATTCTATCCTAACCAAATTTAAGCCTTCCAGTATGAAAAAATATTCCCTTCCTCACCTACCATGTAGCAGATTTCACTTATTAACTTTAAACATAGTTCAAACATGTAGGGGCGTAGATAGAACGTTATTCGCTTAACTGCGAAACCTACCTAGTACCGTGTCTTGTGTGGACGAAGTCAGTGCGCGGCGATGTCGGTGCGATTTGAATCGATATATGACGAAAAGAGGTGAAGTGACAACGCTGTCTTACTTGCAAAACACATGTCACCGCATCAGCTTCTCGAGAAAATATCAAACCAACGGTGCGCCTCATCTCTTCATCATCACTCGATGTAAGACACTCCCATTGGCGGAGAACGATTGAAATTTTCAAGCTACGCCGCGCCGCTTCACGTTCGCGAAGACTTCGTTCAAGTAAGACGGCCTGTTACTGTATACTGTTGTTAGTTCGAAAACGTTCTTTCAGGCAAAGAAACCAATTTACAATAATTTCGAATCATTTTTCACGTTTTTTTTATAGGTATAAGAATCTAGATGCATTTTCTTACAGTGTTCTTACAAGTGACTCAATGTCCAAGGTATTGGAGATCTTTGAAAAAGAATTGAAATTGCACGGTTTGACAAAACGCAGGCTTATAATTTGAATGTAATTTTGCAGCAGGCACATTATTTGCAGTTTTATCTTTTAATATCGCTGTTTGTAAGTGCATAATTATATCACAACGATAACGTTGAAATCTGTACATGGAAAGGTAAACAACAATGAGAGCTATTATCAGGTAGGTAAGTATCAAATGAAAAGTAAATATAAGATAAGCACAATGTGATTCATGAATATATTTCATAGTAGATATGTATTAGAGACTAGAAACAATATCGGTTTGTGAATAGCGTTTTAATTAACAAACTTTTCGCAACATAGCGTCGTCGTATACCAAGGATTTCCAAACGTTTTAGCCCAAGTACCAAACTGACTCCTCCACTAAGCCCCAAGGGTCAAGAGCTACGCGCAAATTTCTGTTGGTACTTAAGTGTCGAGGACATTTCATTGCGGAGGAGATAGCCGATAGCCGACAAGGAGAAAACCAGCTTCTACCTGATTTATACACTCATATTAAGGTCCTTTTCGCTTATTTATTCCGCTTTCGGCACTACTTTTCTGTGTGAAAAAAACTATGATGACCAGCTACCGCAAGCTGGATTGGTGGTGCTCGCTGGCCGTAGTTTGGAGACACCTGTGCTAGACTCAATTACTTATCAAGCCTGTAAGTAAAATTGTTTCCAAACAACACCACAAAGTAAAGTATAGTGTATACCTTTGTGTGTCGCGAACGAACGAATCCAAACAATCTTTTGTAGTGAACGAGTCAGTCGTTTGCCTATATGAAAGTATTATATTAGTATCGTTGAAAATCGCTTGCTTCCCATTAACACTGATGTACAATTAGCAGACAGAGCCAATAAATGAATCAGTGGTTGATTTTAATTATAATTGGACCGTATTTACTACAAATTTAGATTTAGAAGTGTCTTACTTTGCTTACGGATGTCATGAAAACACAATTATGGGTACCGATGGTAAATTTTATGTTACTAAGTTACTTTATGGTCAGTAATTTTAGTAGTTATTCGACAATCTAAGAGAAACCGTTTTTGGTTTTTAAACGTAAAATTTGATTGCTTTTAGATGGTTCACTAATTTTTTTTTATAATTTTCCCAATCCGCTATTTGCTTAATGCATTAGTAACGTCATTAAAAAAAATTACTCAGCTAATGGACTTTTAATTTAGCTATATTTGTGATTTCAGATTAGTATTTATTGATTTGTGAGAGGACCATAACATTTTAATTGCAGACTATTTTATTTGATGTATGTATATTTTTTTGCTAATCAGTAATTTCTTGTCTTAGTTCATGAACCATCAGTTTTATATACCTTCACTTTTACACTCAATTTTATATAAATAGGCCTGTGATGTTTGTATTTTTATCAGTTGAAAATGCTCGTGATGAGCGAAACCGGTCCTGATCATTATGAATATGTGGAAGTAGTACAAATTAACGGTGTTTGATTTTTTAAAGTAAAATAATGTAGACTAGGTTCTTTAAAATAGTCACCATTGTGATCATTCTGCTTTCTATAATCGCTTCCAGCTATATTATACAGCATGTGAGTGTGCCGCCTGTCAACATTACTCACGCTCGCACACGCACAATATCTCTGTCTGCGCATCATATATTGTGCATGGCGCGCAAGCACAGGGGTGTGCCTTGCAGATGAAAGACAAGCTTGAAATATATTATTATATAGTGTAATTCATTTTTGAAGCCTAAGGTATTGACATTGAAGTTCTTGTAATGATTGTTAGAACAGTCCATTATTATTTAATGAATGTAACTCTATTACCTAGAATTCCATGTCATTGTTTTGTATTATTTATAAAAAATCGAAAATAATTATGATTTATATTTCTTTTTACAGAATGGCATTATGTTGAATGTAATATTTTTTTATTTGAACTGAATCAAATCAACAAAACACAATGAAATTATTTAACATTTTGAACTGCTTTAGAGTCAAAAGATAGGAAATTCTCAATGCCATAACGCTATAATGAGTTTGCTCATTTATGCTACAAAATTTCAAGGCGATCAATTATGGAATTCTTTTCAGATTAACATTATTCGTCGGATGATTCAGGTATTTTATGAGCATGCATTCAAATTTGGATTGTTCTTTTTTGTGTTGTTAAACATTCTCCACATATCATGCTCACTGCTTATCTAGAATGAAATTAAAATAAAGCGGTAAAATTGAAACACTGCAATAACTCGTATCATCCAAACGTCAAAATATTTATTACTAAATAAATGCTGATTTAAAGATAACCATATGTTTTAATTGTACGTATACGATTATAATTATATTTACCTTTAGGTTTTTTGTAAAAAAAAATGCTTTTTGAATGTGATAAAATGCGTTTTCTGTTGTTTCAAATTTATGACGGTACGATAGTAGATATTGCTACGTTAAAATCCTTCAATGTTCGAAATTGAAATTTCATAAACAATTCGCTCTGCCATATTATTTACTCAGCTGGAAATTGATTTTAATTGCTACGAATTTTATTAAAAATTATACACTTGTTAAAATAACGTAAAAACATAATGATTAATGATTTACCTACATACAATAATTATTAAACAAATACGAAACATGTGTGTACTCGTTCGGCGTCTTCATTTGTTTTCAAAAAGAGATGGATGCAACATAATAATATACTGCTTTTGCATCACAGTGGAAGTCTTCCATTTTATCTCGAGATATATATGATACTAACCTTGTCACCTCGATTATCCTGCCTCCAAATATATCATTTGTTGAATTGAATTTGGTTGAAAATTCGGTTCTTACCTGAAACAAAAAAACATCTTTTATTAAATTGACGTTCATTTGTTTATATTTTTTGACAGTTTTTGAAAAAAGAAAATGTAAAATAGAATACTTTACCTGTGACACATATTTAAATTTGAATTTATAACTTAGTTATTCCATACAGATAGATGTGTACGTATTGTTAGTTCAATTTTACGTCTCCATCTTTTTTTTAGAATGGGATATTGAGAAATAAGCAGATAAATACTTTTTGAAAAATAAAAATGGCTTTTTATTGACTATAATAAATTACATATATTGTATAAAAATCCAGGGATTTTTCCTCATTGACACAAGGTTTGATATCGCTATTTATTTGTGACGGTCACCTGTTAAGCATAAAAAGACTGGCTGCTGGCCCAGGGGAAATTCCTATCTTTAGATGCAGATTAAGGATTTACAAATACAATGAGATATAGAGCATAACACTACACAACGCACACACACACTATCAGTCTGTGCATCGTGCGCATATAATTTACTGAGTGACTGTTGACAGTTGCCACTTCATACTAGTTAGATATATTGAAATAACGATATATGGTAGCTAGTGAGAATTTTCAATGAATGACTTGAATGTCTCAACATTTCGTGAAAATAAATTTTTGAACCAAGCATTGGATTGATGTTGATCAGCTTCGATAAAAATAGAATCATACAAAATTGTAATTAATAGTGTATGTTTTTTATGGCAATAAAACGAATGACCTCCTTGAAAACTCATTGTACCTTTGACCCCGAACGTGTCTGTAGGTCTTGTTCACAACTGTACAGCGTATCGCCACTTGATTATTATCGCTTTTATTTAAAAGTCATGATTCCAAGTACACAACCTGGCCGTTACAATTTTACCATTGGGGTACGAAAAATATTTCAATGATTTCAACGGTTATTCGCCGAAATCCATTTTCAATATAAATTAAGCTTTCCAAAATGACTGACCTATGTATTAGACTAGACAATTGTAACATGACTGTTGAAAACTACCGTCCTCACTCAATTGTTTAAATTTAATCCACTCTGTATGTATCGATTAATTTGATGTTATAAATCAATAGTAATCTTATTTCAAACAAGTATGTCTTATGAAATTTTGGTATGGCATCTAGAAAAACAATTTAATAAATTTGTATAAATTCAATGTTGTATAATGAAAAAACAATTCAAGTATTTTTGTTACCTATTAAAAATAATTGAATATACGAGTTTTTATTCTAAATTTGGGATGGAGCCTAATCAGGCCTAAAAAATATTTAGATTTAAATCTTTCTCACATTCGCTAACCTTAAAAAACTTGATGGGGCGTCTATCAAATAGAACATCACTTGAATCGCAAAATTAAAGTTCATTCGTTTCTCTACCTATGTGCAGTGTCACAACAGATAGTGATTGTTTTCTATGATACGGACTTTAAAAAAGACAAAAAAAATTAGCCTCACTGGGAAAACTGCAAAATGATAATGTGATATAAAATACGTGTCCGTCATTTAAGCTGCGAAAGAAAAATGAGTCAGATATTTTTCGACTCAAATTATGTTCATCATATTTTAAATTGTTGAAATTTTGTACATTTACATGTATTTCATTACTAACGACCCGGGTTTTGCCTGAAGATGCCGAAAGGCGAAACCCTGGTTGTTAGTGACGAAATACATTCAAATTTGATATTGAAATTCTATTCCCTCAGTGGATATTTTAAATTATGTTTATCATACTAAATCCGGTATTAAATCTGATTTTGGTCAAGATGATTGACCGTGCAATACCCGTCGCTTGGGGATACGGTCTGATTTTGATGAATAGCTTTTGAATGATAATACGCTACGCACATTTAGTACACACGTTACAGAAAGCACGCGACCCGTTTGAAAATTTAGAACTATAATATCGGGGTGTGAGATGGCGTGTTGTTTTAGCACGTCACTGAAACACGGCTTGCGTTTTTAAGTAAAACAATGAAAAACAAAATATTCAGTAAGGATCCTGTTTACGGTCGGGTAAGTCATAGTGCCAAGAAGAACGACGGGCGATATGTTTTTTTTCCTATCATAAAGAACGTTACGCTTTTGTATGTGTGATCATCGGACCATAGACCTTTGAGACTTGGTGATTGAACCAGGGACGGCTCTTGTAAAGGAGCAAAGGGTGCAATGCACTCCAATAAGTTCCATCAAAATATTCCATTAATAAACGATATTCAAATATAATAATTATACCAATTCACTAATTTTAAAATTTCCTCGTGTTTCCCATAGGAAAATATTGCAGGAAACGATGATCAATAAACACGACCAGCAAACGTATTCTGCGTCGATTCAGAATACGCATGAAAGTCGGTCGATGACGCGGTAAGTCGGTCGATGACGCGGTAGGAGCATAAATTCTTTTGCACTCCTTAGACGTCTGAAATATTCTATGTATTTTGACATATCTGTGACGTATGAACCAGTATGAACTACGTGTTATTTGCATTTTGTATGGACTCGTTTTTGCTGGCCCTTGAGCAGCGATCCTCCTGGCGGAAATTCCCGAACGTGCCCGAAAGCGATTTGACGTTTGAGTTTACAAGCCTGGAACAGTCATTTGTAAGAATGAAAAAGAGAAGTGGAACAAGCGTAGTAGCACATTTAATTTCAATATGATTCTTTAACTATAGGCTCTTCAATAAGAATAATATTTACCTACCATTATAACTTTTGGAGTGATGAATACAATTTATAAAATTATAACTATGATCGTGTATAATACCGACTGGATATAATTGAATATTTAAAATAGGATAGTTTCAAGTTTTTTACCTGGCTGGCCTTACCTATTCCATAATATTCAACTGTGTATTTGGTTCAGTTTCGTAATACACCTTCCTCTAATATTTTTTAAATTCTTCAATATTGAATTCTACAAATTACTTTCCCCAAAAATACTTATGCGAAAAATTTCCGGTTTAATACAGAATTATTCCAATTGCAGACATTAATACGGTAACCTTAACATACGATTTCATGGAGGAATTTAAACTTAAATTGAACTAACTGTCTTATACAGCAGAGAAGATTTTTACGATGTTGTTGGAGCCCTGTCTATACTTCAACTCTTCACGAATAAAAAATACATGTAGTATTTAGCTAAACCGTTAAGCCATTACAAATAATTTATACAATATCGATGACTTCCGTCGAAAGTGAGTGTTACTTCTAAAATTTAAAAAGGATCAATTCATTTTGAGAAATACCACGACTAAAGACAGACAAGGTTTCCCAAACTATCATCCGCGACAACTTGGAATGGTTGTATATGCTGCTAGGGCTGCAACAAATTTAGACGTACTCAAATTCATATTGATATTTCCTACCAAAAAAAAGAAAAAAGGTGGTCCGTCGAAATTAATCCGCAGGAAAGGTTTGGGATACCGTGGTGAAGAGAAACAGTTGATATCGCCAATATCAGACTTATATTTTCGTATATGTCTAATAGTACTTTCAAAATCCAATATGTGGAGGATGGATTTCTTACATAAATATGTGAATCTTTTTTTGCACTCCCTAATATTCCTGTCACCGGCCGCCACTGGATTGAACTATGGTATGTATCTATACACACATATAATAGATATCGTCATATTTATTTATATGCAATGTGCGTATATTATCAATCGTTGTACAAGTGTCTTGCTCAACAAAACAGAACAATTTTCTTGGGCTGTTTGTTTATTGCACATAGCTTATGTTTGCTATGTTTGGATTTCACTAGAAGTCATATTACTGGTTGTTATTTAGTAGTTTAAGCTCTCTTTATCGAAGAGGGTGAAGAACGCTGGCTACGTCCTGTTTTTAGAGTCGAATGTCGGATGGTTGAGAAGGAATGTGAACATCACATGCATTCTTCCTTTTGAGAAAAGCGTATAAATAAGCTTACCAATTGATTGCTAGTTGACGACTTTAATATAATTATTGTGTACTCATCATATTCGTTCAAATGTTACATTATTATCTCTTATTGTTACTTATATTATAAATATTTATTGTGGACTCAACGTATCATTGAGGAGACATGATCTCCGGTATGATACAAACAAGTTCATCGCATTAAAAAAAAAAAAAAAAATAAGCTTACCAAAAAACTTGAAAAATGAAACAACATAATGGTATTTCTGGAATGATCAGCCTGTTTTTAATACATGTACGTTTTTCTAATATTAAACGGTATAAGTAAACTAACTGAATTTAATAATAATGGATTTGAAGGCAGATTCATCGTTGTTAAGGCTCTCTAAAAAAACAAGTTGAATTCGAGAACGATAGATAGGGGTTTTACTGTATTTCAATAAAAAAGACTTTTTTATTTCATGCTTGTTCACCTCAACTATATATCAGTTATACAGAAAGACAAAGAGACAGTTAATTTCAAATAAGTATAATCTCGTCGGGATAGTAAGATGAGAGACAACACACTTTGACTGCCCCAAGTCCAGCGTGGTGACAAGGATCATTCACAGGTTCCTTCGTCTTCTATTAAAACCCGGTCGTATTCAGTATACTTTCTCTTTAATTGCAGTTAGTTTACACTTATAAATTCCTCGAAGGCAATAACAGATACATAAACAGCGCTTAAAACACACAATTTCAATTTAAAAACACAGCAAGTGGTTTTATGATAGGGTCATCCCTTTGAGCCAAGCCGCGGGGCTTGGTCGGCCACTAACCGCCAGCTGGTAGGCCGAGGGACAATTGATACTTTCCCTAAGCCTCGCCCGCTTTTTGTTTACTTCTAACGGTAAACAAACAAATATGACAAATAATTTTTTAAACGCCTTAGGAGAGATATTACATATTAAATTTGCATGAAGAGGAAGAGTCTGTAGACGGGTTTTGAAGACCTCTGTCCGGTCCGTAAGTACGGGGCGGTGTCAAAGAGAAGATAATAAATTGAAAATTGGCTGTTTTGTATTATAGAACTGTCTATCGTCGTAATTTTAAGAAATAAATATGAATTAAGCCACTTTTTTAACAGTTATTTGTGCCAAATATTTAAATAACATTACTTTAAAAAAGAATTACTAGTACTTTAATTGAATCTCATAAAGTGGTTAGTTTAATAAATGTATGTAAATAATGAATGCTTAAATTTGATGACTTTCTTAATAGTCGAAAGGTTTTTTAACTTTACGCCTTCTACCACTATACCGACAATATGTTCTATTAATATTGAACACTTCATTTGGTTACTGCATTGTACTGGATGATTAATAATTCAAGATTATTCTGCCCATAGTATTTTAACGATACACGAGATCTTATGGACTTAGTGACTCTTATTGTTGTTGTGGTGTCACGCAGTATATGTTTTCCTCTATAATAAACTCCACTCCCACACGATAATCGCCTTTTCAGATTTGCGTTGAGTATTTTTCAAAGACGGATGTGATCGCAATGATTCATGGCGCGTAGGAGACAAAAGACTTTCTCGTGTGAGAAATACAAATAGGTAATATTCATTCAAAATAATTAATACGATTTTTTTAAGAAACTGAAACGAGAAACGATGAGACTAAATGACAGCTTTAGTAAGGTGAAACTCCGGAATTTATGTTTTCCCGCCATTTATAAATGACTTTCGCATTGCAGATTCAGTTTTGTAAATATCAAGCACAAATATATTATATTTTATTAATTTTCGACCATTTTTATAAGGTTTATAAATAATTGCACCTTGTGTTAGTTAGATAGTATTCATTTGGTACACTTGGACTTTTATTTCGACGGTTTGCACTTTTGATTAGATAGTATACACTCAAACTTAGATTTTAACAGTTCCCACTTAGTCACGGATTCATTTATCAAAGTGAGTTAAGTTGTAGTAGGTTATGTTAGAGTTGGTCTGGCTTGGTTTGTGTAATGTATTCTAATGCGCGGAGCAAAGACAATATAGGCGGCCTAATATAGGGTAGAGTTGCGACAAATATTTTCATTTCATTACAGCCTCGCGCAACTATTGATTTCAAAGTGTGAGAATTGAGTGAAAACTATTTTAAGTGAAATATATTTCTTCAGTGTTAAAATATATTTTATTACGTGGGATCACTTTATTTTTAGTGAAAGAATTTATTTTTCATGAAATGTATTTGTCATAAGTGAAAACCATTTTTATGAAAGTGAATATGATCTAAACAAAAATGCATTTAATTGTAATCCTCTTTATGAAATGAATCAGTGATGCACAATCTATTGACAGTAAGACCAATTTACACATTTTACTATTTATTTTCGATTTGTTTGGCGTTAACTTCTTTTTGGAAATAATTTTCAATATAAAGTCGATAACTTTATTGTTTGTGTCTTACACCCTTCCCTCTTCCACGTCCAGTAGAAGAAAATAAACCCACCTCACCCTTCATTTTTAATTTGAGAATTAGAATCATTATTTACATTAGAAATAAATAGTCTTGCAATATATTATAGTTAACAACAGTGGAATAATGAAGTTGTCAAAGTTAATTTTATATTACAATTTATTGTTTACGGGACCGCAGCGAATAAATGAGTTACAAATCGATATTCCCTTCTCAGTATAACGTAAGTGCAAAATATGTCTTTTGCATTATCGTCGCACAACTGAGTGCGATATGGATAGGAATTAAACAGTCGCGGAAGTAAGATTTAAAAAAGTAGCACTGTCTCAATTTTGAAGAAGGTACATGTAGTCGTTACTTTACAATTACTTTATGAATCTTCGCTGATAAATTTGCTTCCATCTTTAGAAATCAATAGTATTATTGTAAGTACAAGAATTGCCAGTGCTTTCGAAAATACTAAAGAACAGACTGTAGTCTTTTGATGAACTTTCGTGGAGAACTTACTCCAAAATGCGTAAAAAATAAATAGTTGACTACTATCTTAACCCTTACAGCGGGAGCTGTTTTCAGTCGATTTATCTGTAAAAACGTTCACTATGGCTAGAAATAGATCAATTTCAACAGTAAAAAATGAAGGAGTATGTGAAATACATATTAGTTATCTCAAATACATCGGTAACTAAACTAAACTCGTCGCATTCTCGCTAAAATAAATCTAAAAAAAATAAGAAGCTGAAAAATATTTAATCTGACTCTACAAGCAAAATGGCTGCGATCAGTCTTCATATACATAGTCAACAATCAAAGGCGTAACCACCTTAGTATGTGTAATACATAGGGCTGACGATTAATGCTGCGTATCAGCAGTTCAAAGCTTTTACTACTTAACTTTTTCATGATCCGTTGCCTAATTTCTGTAATTAAAGGTTTGAACTATTTTTAAAGCATATATTCACAAATTTTCTTTCTAGTTTATCCGGAAATACGAGATAAAATTTTGGTCATGTAAACTTGTCCATTGATTATCTCAAAACAGTATTTTTGAAATGAGTGATTTACGTTTGAACAACGATGATATATAATAAATTGTTCAGGAACCGAATTGTAAGTTGTTGTTGAAAATACGTTGGTAGTGACCAGTCTCCACAGTCACCTCAAATCCGCCTTCAATATCCGATTTCAACAATTGAGCCCCAGTTACTTCAGTTACGCGATTCAGTAAATCTTATCAATATGACTGTTGATTTTAGCAGAGAATCGAACCGAAGAAATGTTCTTTGGTATGCAAACATCAAACTGCCGGACGTGTCGATTGTTTGCACAATTCCGACGATTCATTCAAAGAATGAAATAATAAAAAAAGCAACGGAGCCGAGTTGTGCAACGATTTGGGTAACGGAGCGTGACAATTGAAGAAATAGAAATGAGCGTGTACTACTTACTTCTCAATCTTGATCGAATTTTTATGTATAAATTTTTAATAGATAGACGCAATTTTTTACTAAGCCCTAATATAGTAGTCTCTATTCTCAAAAAGTATAGGAGCAACTTTTGACATCTGAATTAATTTCTTGATTAGACAAACACAGTGGGGGACTTCAAAGGAATAATTGAATATTCGAAATTCGAATACATTCGGGCCGTATTTTTTTTTCATATTCGAATATTTGTATACTTGATAAAGTATTCGAATATTATTTTCGGTGGGTCCGGCGGTAACTTTTCGGAAGTTAGTTTTTCAATATATACAAATATTATTGGTTTATATTATAAGTGAATATTAATTACTGGATTTATAAATAAATTCATGCAGTATTGCGTTATATCTATCTATTTCGTTTATTTTAACATAATGAACGTCCAAGACACTAATAATATCGATGGTGTTTTGGTCAATTGATGTAACCCCCAAGAAATATGAAAATGACGACTCGACAGGACTCGGCCAAATGATGTAAATTAGAAAAATAAATTGACCGCTTTTTTAAAGGGAATCATCATTTTACATTGGGTTATAAATAATTGCACTTTGTGTTAGGTAGTATTCACTTGGTACACTTGAACTTTTATTTCGATAGTTGGCACTTTGTATAAGATAGTATTAACTTAGTACACTTAATCTTTGATTTTAATAGTTTTCACTTCGAAACGGATTCTTTTAACAAAGTACCACATACTAATTTTAATAGCTTGACTTTGAAACGGATTATTTTAATTTTGTATGTTATGAACATTGAAATAAATTATTTTAACATATTGCATGTCTACTTAGAACCCTGCTTCTTCATAAATATCACTTCTATAATATATTAGTGAATAAATTCTAATGAGTGGAGCAAAGACAATACAAGTGGCCTAATATAGAGTTGCGACAAGTAAACAAGTCTATGGTGGAAAATCCTATGTTGCAAGTAGTAAAGAATAAGTGACATTTCATTAGAGCTTCGTTCAACTATCGATTTCAAAATGTGAGTATTATATTGAGTGAAAACTATTTTGTCTATGTGATAATATTTTTTCGTAAGTGCAACATATTTATTCAATGTTTAAATATATTTTATTATGTGGCGTCACTTTATTTTTAGTGAAATAATTTGTTTTTTGTGGAATGTATTTGTTATAAGTGAAAACTATCTTTACGAAAGTGAATATCATCTAAACAAAAGTGCATTTAATTGTAAGCCTTTTACATTTGTCTTAGGTTTAAAAATTCTAACCCGACCACTTTATTGTAAGTCACTAGTATATCGACAATCCCTACATATAGTCCCGTATCTGTAAAAATAAGAATTTACAGTAGTGCATTGAAAAAATTCATAACGCAACTCAGTATATGATGTTTTGATAAAAATTGTTTCTACTCTCTCCTGGACTATTTCAATTTCGAGGGTTATATCAATTGACTCGAATATTCGAATGTATTCGAATACTGTACGGTTTTAATATTCGATGTTCGAATATTTGTTTTTGAGACCCTACACATGGTATAGAACAGGTATGGGCAATCTACATATTTGGTTCTGTGGTCAAATTATCATTCAGTCTCCGAGTCTGTGGCTGGATCAAATTATAAAACCAAATTAATAAAAGTAACTTGCTCTTTCGCATATCATTTATTTAACGACATAACATTTTATTAAATTGATTACAAAATTTAGTGTAAATATTTATCTTATACTTTGACTACGGGACTATTAATATTGGCGTTGGTATTGCTTAAGGATAATTTTATAGAACTTTTACCCGCCTGTTTGACCGACATTTTGATTTATTGTTTTATCATCGAAAAAAGTGATAATCCGACATATTTCACTGAGTTGGTTAACCCGATGAACGCTCTGGACATGTTTATATGTCCAAGACTTTAAATTGTATTTTCGGCCAAACTAGAAGAGAACAATTGTGGATGTATGCTTTAAAAATTAGTTGAAACATTTAGATAGAGAAATTATGCAACAGATCATGACAATTTCAAGTATAACACAAGGAAATCTATTTTCGAAAAGAGCTCTCGATATTCAGTCTTTCGAATCTCAGCTTTGAAATGTGGATAAGCAGCATTAATCGTCAGCCCTATATATTATTACACATACTCGCAACGCATTTGTTTTCATATGTATTGGCGGTGTAAAAAGTCGTTGAGTAAATATTTTTCAGCTTCTTAATTTTCTTCGATTTATTTTAGCGAGAATGCGTCGAGTTAAGTTTACTCCTTGATGTATTTGGGATAACTAATATATATTTAACATAACCTTCCATTTTCACTGTTGAAATTGATCTATTTTTAGCCATAGTGAGCGTTTTAACAGATTAATTGACTGAGAATAAATTCGTGCGAAAACGGCTAGCGCTGTACCGTTTAAGAGCCGGATCCAACTCGCGGGTCGGGGAGTCTCCTCCGAACGGGATTATTCAAAAATCTAACATATTTTTTGAGTATCTTCCCTAAGTACAAATTCAATAATAATCATCGGTAGTCATGGTGTTAGAACTTTTATCTTTTTTTTTGCAATGCAATTCTTTTATACAAATAATAATAAAGTGATTAAACAGTTTCTCCATTTTTTTTTACGAAGTTCGCTAATGTGTATTTGATGAAACATAATAAATGTTAAATTTCTTTAAAATGCCATAACACCTGGTCGTGTTGTTTTGATAGTAACAAGTACGTGACCATATGCTTGTAAAAAAACCCCATTCATACAAAAACAGCTGGTATTAATGCAGGAAGCAGATTGTACATTTTTTAAAAAATACTTTCATCAGCTGTTGTCAATTACCTATGAAGAATCATCGCTTCTCGCATCTACACGTCGATGAAGTTGTAGCAAAAAGCGTTAAGTAAAAAGTCCTGCTGTTTAGTAAATCATTGTTGAAAATTAGTTATATTCACATACAGTTCAAAATAATAACTATGAAAAAAATAACGTTTGAGAAATTACTGAGTAAGAATTTTGTTTTAAGATTTTTATGCACTAGTATTAATCACCCAGCTTTGCCTGGGATATATGGCGCTATCATTTAAGCGTTGGCATTAATATGGCGCTAATGTGAAAGCTAATGATGAAAGTTGGAATTTGAAAATATGATAGTAGACCGTACTCCATATAACACCAACATAATGTTAAATTTTAAAAATAAAACAGAGTTTCTAAACAATGACCAGAAGTTATACAAAACAAATTGTATTTTATTTTTAAAATATAGAGTTAACACGTTAAAAGTGAAAATATTAAAAGTTGAAAATTTTTAACATATAACCTAGAAATGGTAGCCAGAATTAAATGTTGCAAATTTCCTATCGCTACTGGTCACCGTTTGGGAGGAATTATTGTGACGGACAGACAGATTGATAAATGTATTTTATGCAAAATAGTATGGATACAATCATTTAATATGAACTATTTTCGCACGTTTTTCTGCAGACCTACTCTTGAAAAGAATATTTGGATAACGGTATAATTTATTATAAAATCTGATCTAATTTGATTTATATATTTTAACTGTCTGTTTATAAAATGAATCGATTTCGGACGTACGTTCTATTCGCTTGCGTCACGTACTCAAATCCCTGAACGGATCATTTCAAACACAACCTTTTCAACCATTTTATGGATTTGTGTCTAAAGATATGTCTGTGACGTTTACATGCCTTCTCCCCCACCCCTGAGAGAGAGGGCGATAAGCGATATATCGTCGTTGTTCTGGAAGAAAACACTAATTGAAAAATACTAGTTTTGAGTAAGTTTGAAATGCCATATCTTTTTCATTTGTGTTTTTGTACAAAACTGTTTTTAAGTAAAAGTATAATTTATAAAAACAAATGTGTTCTTCCATACGGTAGAGTTTGAAATAAGGAACGTATTGGTATAACTAGCTCGTTATGTCATTTTTCGGTTTAGTGTATCCTTCCAGAATAGCGACGATACATTCCTTACTTTATCCTCCTAAAAAAGTGATAAGCAACTGAATTCAAACTAGGAATATAATCAATGTGCGACAATAGAAACGGAATGACCACCTGTATATAAATGTACCGTGTGTTTTTTCTCTAGCAATGAATTTAAATTTTGTAAATAAAATGATATGAATAGTCATTCTGGGGTTAATATTTGATTCACCAACTGACTTCTGTGTGTTGCATATGGCATTTAGAGGCACTACTTAAAAACGTTTCACCGGTACAACGATTCAAACAAGCCATTAGGTCTCCAAGCGGCGAGTACTCGAACTAATGCATCATGTCGTTCCGTTTGACTTTACTAAGCGAAATAATATTATACACAATATGCCACATAACGACATTACTATAAAAATATCACAAACATGACAACACCATTCTTTTCTATATTCTATGAACATCGGAGTTTGATATTAGGTCTATTTTTTACGGTAAAGGTCTGACTCAAACTCCAACCGTTTTGAACAAAAAGTTAATATTAAATGGTTAGAAAAATGTACACTGGTACACCATAATTCAGTTTTAATAGGCAGAAAAGTATAATTTTTCAGATAACTGTTAAATTTTCGACATAATATGAGAAAAATTACCATTAAAAACCAGAAGCTTGTAAATATCAAAAATGGTTTTAAAATCGTAAGGGGTGTTTCGTGGTACATATATTATAATAAATTTATATGCAACGTCACGCAAATTTTTTTATATTTCGCCCGTGAGATTTTGACCGTTTTAAGTATTTTATACTAGCATTTTTTAACATGAAATTTTATCATTTGTGACATTGCAATAATATTTTTTGGAATGCGTTTATTTGACTTGTGTAATTACAGATATGTTAACATTTTGGAATAGATCTGCCGTCAACCTTTGTGATCAACAGATAGTGAGAAATTATTGTTGCATGTTTCAGTGTGCGAGGTAGTCCGGCTTTTATGACGTTCAATAGCGTTTTGTCTATCGCTCGTCTTGGTGTATGGATGACGTGTTCTGTTCGTTGTCTTTGCTTCGTTAAATGTTGTACCTCGTATTTATTCGTTTTCCCACATATTTTTGGCTGCAATGCGGTTTCAAAATAGTGGATTTTTAAAATGACATCACGGATATCACGGCATAAGGGCACGTTTGTCAAGATACAACCTATATATCAGGGCTTGGCAAACTTTTTACTGGACGCGCACTCAAAACGGCTGACTTATGACAAAAGGCACTACATCTTTATTTTGCATATTTTGTATTCACCAAGGTTACCTTTAATATATTAGTAACAACATATGAACAGCTGTACAAGATGATGTTTCGAGAAACTTAGGGTGTAGTTCCGGAAAACTATAAATTATTATCATATTCATGTATTAAATTCAGACGGTTTTCCGAGGGAAGTCCACAGATCTATGTAGGTCTCCAGGAAATGCGTCACGCGAAATGACAAGGGGTAGTGACCGCGCCATTTTAAATATTCTGATTTGGACAACTCGAGAAATTTATATTCAAAGTTTCGGCGTCGGGGTTAACGCGACGCCTTGATCCACATTCGGCGTCGCTAACAACACAGCGGCTTGAGAGGCTTTATTGTTTATACGGCGAAGACGTCAGTAAGGCAACACTATATATACCAGCATTACCCAACTATATATTTGGTCATGAACCGGAATCGCCAGCGTTCGTATATTCTATTCGGTTGCGGTATACCCGTACATCATTGAATATTTATAATGTTACCATTTCCTCCTACACATCCAATCCTAAAAAAGGGGGTAAGTATAGTGTTTAGCACAGGTGTTCTATCACCGAATGAATATTTTAATATGTACATCGATTTTTCAATCGATTAATGGAATGGTGTTAAAATGTATTGATATCTATGATAGCTGACCAAAAATTAAATAACATGTTTATAACAAAGCTCAGAAGAGGTTTGTCACCGATCAACAAATTTGCCATTTTTAAACAACAATATTAGTAAAGCAAATGCTGTTTTTTCACATACGTGTAGATTTTTCTAAAATGGTTGTTTCACCCTTTTTCTAAAACATCGACGAAAAACTCGTCGATGTATGGATTTCTGTTTAAATGCATGAATTCATGCGATGTTTAATTATCCTTCCATAAATTCGATTCTTAGATAGAGTGATTTTCCAATTACTTAATCTTTCCTAGCCTAATTCTTCTATCCTTTCCCGCTGACTGACCAACAATCAGTTAATCTCACATGACATTTTTAGTCCATATGTTTCACATTGCGGGCAGACATTGTAGTAAAAAAATGAATATTATGTAATATAAGACATCGACTGAGGGTGCTTGATGGAATTTCAATATCAAATTTGGATTATTGAGATTTTGTACACTTCCATGTATTTTGTCACTAACGACTCGGGTTTCGCCTTTCCTGAACCTTCCTAATTCTCCGTTATTGTATCCAATACGTTGAAACACCTAACAGATGTCACTAAATATGGAATGATTGTATATATTTACCCCTTTCATCGAATTGCATCCCGTCGAAACCCACAATGCTATTATAATTGTAAAATCACTGGTAATTCTAAAAGTAGTTGGAAAGCGGCAATTCGCCACTCTGTTAATGTGTTGTTTACAAAATAAGGATTAAGGCGATTCTCGAAATGTTAACTCAGGCATCAGTGTAGGCTCCCAGACGTATAATATCTTTACCTCGTAAATAATATTTGTCTTATTTGTAATCTTCTATATAAACGTTAGACACTGTTTACTGTCTGTCATTTCGAGTCCATTCGTGTGCTCGAATGCCTGAAGATGCCGAAAGGCGAGACCCGGGTCGTTAGTCACAAAATACATGGAAGTGTACAAAATCTCAATAATCCAAATTTGAAAATTATGTCTTTTAAATAAACACAAATTATACATAAATTAAGATTGAATAATACGATTTAAATAGTACACTTTTGCGAAGCTGGCAAATTGACCTGATCAAAATTTTTTGATGCAAAACTTCTTGCAATAATTATGGACTGATAGTTAAAATGTCAAGGTAAATTTTATGAATGCTAGGTGGATTACTCATATATTCATTAACATAATAGTTACATATTGCATGTATACTGGTCTTATTTTAATAGGGAGATTAATGGCAATGAAGCTGCCGCAATTCATTAGAAATGTTTTGCAAAAGGCATTTTAAGTTTATTGAAAACTAGATCGATTTCCATGATTAAGCTTATGTAACTATTGTTTAATATTCTTCATGGCTTATCTATTGGTACATAAAAGTTAAGTGATCACTTTATAACTTGATCAAATAAGACGTTTAAATTATTATTGTATTATACAAATTCAGCAGTCACCGAAATCTCTACAGTTATATTGATCGTAGAGTAAATTAATAAGCCCAGTAACCTAAGAGAATTACGGGTTGCGTGTGATAATAATAAAGAAGTTAAAATTAAATATGAAAGAAAAATTGATGAGTGAGTCTAACACCCTTTCACGCATCCAGTAGAAAGAAAAAGTTCCACCCTTAATTTTGTAATTTATAAGAATTAGAATCAATGTCTACGCCGGGGGTGACGATCCTGCGGTCTTTTACGGTCTCAAGTGCGACTGGAATTGTATAGTCTCAAAGACTGAAACAAACAAATACATAAATAAATACATTTAACTGTTTTCCTTCAATTACAAAATAGTTCACATACATTTTTTATGTATGTTCGTATGTAAGATAAATGAATGCATCCTTCCGACAGGAAAACGTTCGCCGCACCTGATATACGCTATATATAAAATTCTTGCCGTATAGTTAGAATTAAGATGCTTCCCAAAGAGTTGAAAGGCGTGTCATTACTAGTTGAACAACCCGATGAATAACAAAGTAATCTATTTAAATTCGATTTATAAAACATTTTTTTTAAAAATGACCGAAATAAATAGCTAAATACAGACATTTTAAAAATTATTTAAGTTTGATTTAAAATACGATATTAATTTCATGTTCGTATTACAGTTAATCTGGATAACTTTGCCCTAATTGTTTATGGTTTGCCATTACATTTATGTGTGGTATTGTTCTACATAGAAATGAAGTTATGTCTTAAGAGGAAATTTAATCAACATTATTAGATTTATTGTTATAATTGATGTATAAAAATAAAATATAAAAATTTTCATCCACATCGGGTAACTTTCGCCTACGATACAAATAATCACTGTAATTACTATAAATCCAGTGATTTTAAAGTCATGGAAACTTTTCTTTAGGCTTTCATATGTTCTGGGGATAATTAAGATGGGAAAATATACAGCATCTGGGTTACAGATTAGTAATACAAATTGAAAATATGGCTAATCCAATTTATTTCGAGAAAAGTTTTTAAATTGTGTTTTATCATTCCAAGCTGACAGTTACAAATTCAACAATAAAACAAATTATGTTACACAATAATCCATATTTTTATCACCAGGGGTTCATTAATCAAAAAATATTCATATGGCATTAATATTATCATGGTATTATAACAGCTCCTTTTTCCGTGTAGTAGGCAAATCTTAGACCGATGGGCAAACTTATCCAAATTGATGGTAACTCTAAGTTTATTGATTTTACTCGAATAAAATTTAAATTGCTTTTGAATAACACGGACAGCGAACAGTACAGCGCAAAAATCAATAACTCAATGTGTACGTTTGTTTCATTAACAAAACATAAGCGTATGTTGTCATAGAATTAACCGATGGATTCGATGTAACGGTTTCAATTACAGTTCTGATGTAACATATATTTCTGACATTCTTTACACTTCTCCAAACGAATTATTGATTTTACTGTTATACAATTCATTATTCGATAATTTTTTATAAATATGTCTGCTATACGAGGCATCTAGAAGCAAATACCGATACGTCCACTTTGCAGTGTTAGTGCTAAACGAAGTTTTTATGTTTCACGCTGAAATTATTATCTTTTCCATCACTTGTTCTTTCGAATTAAAAACAATATTCCAATTTTGATCAACCAGTCGATGGATAATAGTGATAAACATTAATAACTTGGACATATTAGCGTTGAATTTATCAGATTTTGTGTGAGATTTCCGTGGCATAAGAAATATTTTAAACATTTTTTATCGTATACTTATCATTAATAGTTAAGAAATGACTCAAGACGGAGACACATTGCCAACACCCGACGCCGCGTCTGCTTGTTGTGCCGTGTTCAGTGAGATCTTTGTTGATATTGTAAGAAGAAGTAATGCGTCGGGTGGCGTGGCGTTTTACCAATATGTCAGGCTCTTTATTGTATACAAGTGATTACCCGGCATGCGTTGCAATGTCACTCAAAGAAAGATAGTGTTTGTGTTTTAATTCTGTTTACTGAAATGCTTTTGGATTAGAGATCTTCACAGGTCGAAATTTCATAAAATTACTGGGTTCGAGCCCGTCATCTTAATGCTTGGATCGGCCCGAGCTCGAGTCTCAATATCACACTTGTTACCCGAACGCGACCCGAAGCCCAGATTTATTTTTCTCAGCCCGAAAAGAGCCCAATTATTTTTTAATATAGTACAATATACGTTATTGTTTCCATATTTCCAACGATATTCATAGCACCTGTGAAATAAATTATTTAAGTTATGAATAGTATTGCCTTATGGCTGACTCATGACCCAAACGTAGTCTGGTGCGTACACGAATAAATCAGAAGGTTTTTCCGAGAGTTAGTTGTACGTATTTCATTAAAAAAAATCTTCAGAAACCTTCACGGGTGTGCGTTCAACAACTCACCAAAGTTTGATCGAAATCGGATCAATGGAAAAGGAACGCAAAGGGGACAAACAAACAAACATACATTCATTTATATATATATAGATGTGCGCACCTTTGTTTTGTTATATTTTAACAAACACGTGGAATTATCAGTGTTTGCTTTAAGATGCCTCATATTGTCTACGTTTTGGTAAGAAGGTCATTTTTTGAGATGTTTGAACCAAAATATTCTTGTTTTCAAGCACTATCCACTGACGGAACACGCACATCTTTTAAAACTTACATTGTTGTTTAAGTGAAAATACAATTTGACATGAAAATTCTATTTTATTCTAAGACAATCTTATAACCAATGCTAAAGTGGATGATATAAGCTGTACACCCTTCTCTATACTGTAGAAAAAGCGAATACTTTCTTATTCAATCAAAATCTTCTACCATCGGAAAAACAAAATTCATTTTTGCTGTACAAATTTTACTGAAAACGTTTACGTGAGTTTTTTAACGATTCTTGAGTTAAGACCCTTCTTAGCGTTGACTACAATAACATTGGAAACGTAACCAATATAGCACAAAGGCATTATAATCCTGACGTAATAGCTCTAAACAATATTTGATAATTTTCGTAAAACTTTATATATTGCTATTTTTTACCTAAATAAAATGGAGATCTATTAATCAAGATAAAACCGTTTCAATCGAATTTTGGATTTGTTTGCGAATTTCCATAATGCTCTAATATCTTTCTGCCCACCATATGAGATTCAGCGAAAAGGTCGTTGGGATAAAGTACTTTGATGAAATGGTTTCCTACGCGTATGTTCATATTTATATTTTTTTTCACTTAATATCAATAATTAATAAACGTATTTTTTCTTATAGGTGTGATATATTATAATATAGAAGCAATTCATAAAGAAATGAACTATGGTATTTAAAGTAAAACCCAGTTATATCATCGATTGCTAAATTAATGTATTGTGACAACAATGAATGTACGTTTCTATGAATAACACATTTTAGCGGACACCGTATGGAAATTTAATAACCAATAAAATTTCCAATTTAATTAACACATTTGATGTGATGTCATTCTGGATTACAAAGCAGTAGGTAAAAAGTCTTATTTGTTCATTTATTTTATACGATATAAACAATATAAAAAAAAAACCGTGCAGAAAGGATTCAGTGAATATAGAAAAATGAAAGATAAATAGTTAGTTAAATTAAGCTTATGTACAGCAATATTTAAAAAAATATATAGTAAAAGAAAATGGAATAATAATTGACTTGTGCTGTTTTTTATTTCAATTTTAATTATTAATTATACAAGTGATAAAATTGTATTGATTTATCTGTCTGTCTTTCTGTAACGCAAAGCGTAATACTGCGCTTGCGCACGATGCACTTATATAAAGGTTTTGTGTTTTTTTATGTGGCTTAATCTATATAGTATTTGTAGAAATTTTCATTTTCCAATTTTAAGAATTAATATTAAAATTCATTATGTAAGGTGTCGTCAACATTTTAACTTTAAATTGATACATTTTTTTTATTATTTGTGTGATAACTTGTAAATTCTTTTCATAACCATTCGATAATAGTTTTGTTTACCTTCCCATTAGACATTCGTACTATTTTACAAATAAGTACATTATAAATTATTTTTCATTAGTTTAACTTGCTGTTGATGAACGAAACCGATTCCGATCGCAAAATATCACAGAATTGTATTTTATTTTTATAAATATAATTATTTTAACGAGAGTGGGCAGTTAACACCATAAGAGTGATGAGTAAAGATATATTTCTCTACATATATATAAAATAGATCTTCATTCGTAGCAAAGGTTCCACCACTGGTTCTAAGCAGCTTTATTAAACACAATGTAAATACAATACAATTCGGAGCAGGTAAATTACGAGAGCTGGAATCCATAACCGCAAAATAAATAATACGCCTGCCCCTAGCAAATAGTCACGAACAAGACATTAAAGCTAATTTATAGACTGACGGGCCTCGGAGGCAGTGCGATAAACTTGGAGAACCGCAGACGTTTTATGTTGTTTCTAGACTTTTATTACACCCAATGGTTTTTCTTACAACAGCTGTTATGATGATTATTAAAACATGGTATTTAAATCGTGATTTACCATTTTTCAATATAAAATTTAAATTAGTTACTTTGTTGTGTTAGGTAGTAGATGTGACATGTGCCTTGTCTCTGTAGTATCTTCAGATTTATAGCATTGTAATATTTGTATTCATTACTTTACCAAAATATAGACTGGAATTCTTAATTTATATAATAGAGTGGGATATTTTCTTTCTACTGGGCGCGGGGAGGGGTTAGACACCAACAATAACAATTAATCAGTTAATTGTATTTGGAGAGGAACATCCCATATTATTTGAAATTTTATTTATTGATTGTTGCTTTGTATTAAGGCTATGGGGGACGAATCAATACGTATGGCAACCTAGACGAGATGGCAGTAATAGAACAGAAGCGTAGAGACGGGCAGAACGCGCAATAGCGTCAGCAGGAACGGATCAAACACTTTTTCACTGCCCGTCGGCCGCGGTAGGTCGATGACTGCTATATTCTTAAATTAAATTTCTGTAATTAAACAAGTTAGAAACACGACTCCTAAAAGACTTTTATTAAATACTTAAACTTGATGTATAAGTAATTTAATTTATATATTTCTGACATCTTGCAGGTAATCGCTATTATTTATTAACAGAATTAAATGAAAAAATCAATAAAATAATTATCTGATTGTCCATTCGTAGATGTAACATTTTTATTTTGTATTAAATTGTTTTATCGAATTGATTTTAAATGCAGACGGAATCGGATGCATTTACAAAAATAAATTAATATGACTGTCTCATAAGAATTGATGAAGATACCGCAAAAAGCAAAGGGTATTCGCCTTCTTGGAAGTCAGCAGCTAAAAAATCAAACGTCTTCGATGGGGGGCTTGTACCTCTGTTAAGACACACTGTATTAATAAAATTTGACTTGATTATTAATGATTTTGGACTATTTTTCATCCGGTAAACTTACCGTGAAGGCATAATATCTTATACCGTAGAACTTACAGTTGTCTTTTGTTGTGAAAAATCGCGGAACGCTAATTCGTAACATGAACTCATGCATTCTTAATTCAATTCAACTGAATGTAAAAAAAAAATACAATACAACAGAGTCATCTCACGACAAACAGTATCAACTCATCTTCACGACATTTTTTGTTAAAATTAGCAATGAACAAAGACAAGACTTATAGTCCATATTGTTGTTAGCGATTGTCAACCAATGCGACGATCAAACGAGATGCAGAAAGTTTTATAAAATTACGACGTAATTAGAAACACAAATATGGACAACAATATTTCACAAAATTGTACATGTTATATTGGAAATCATTGAAAACAATATTCTGTCATAATTTAACTCCGATGTATTATGCTCTATCAACAGGCCTGTAACTGTTTTTACCAATTTTGAAAAAAAATTACCTGCATTTGTTACTTTGTAATTGCTTTATGAATCTTTAAAATGTTCTCTTGCTTGCAGATGCAGGATTATACATACGGAGTGTTAATATATCTCGCACCCATTTTAAAAATTAGAGTGTATCGAGAACGATTAGATAACTACTAGACATCTCATAGCCTGATCCTTATATGCCTACTATGTCCGAAAAAAAGAAAGGTTACACGAATGAACAACAGCAAGTTCTCGTTGTAAAACTTCAGTTGAGATAAGCTCCATATTCTCGACATTAAATTTCTTGTCCGCTCCTAATGTGGAACATACATCGTCAACTGAATGCAGAACTAGGTTAACTGACATTTCGTAAATTTTGCAGGAGAGCGATTTCAAGATTTAGATTTTCTATATCTCCCTTTTAAGAATACGTAGGTTCAATAAGGATAATCGACCGAAATATTAAAATTACAGTGAAACCCTTTTGATAAATCTTATATATAATAGCCGAGACCGCTCTGTAAACGTTTTATTATTTTCACATATCACATGTAGGTATAAAATTTTATCATGACCTAATATAATATAATATCATAACCTAGTATATATAAACACAGTTCCTACGTACTGGCTACTTATGACATTCAGTATTTCAATTTCAATGCCTTCATCTATGGGGGAACGGTTACTAGTTACATAATGATTACGTTATCTTAAAATAAGCGAAAACAACCGTTTTTCGAAAAAACGCTAGTTAAACTGGTACTTTATCCAACTGGTGAAATATGGAGTTCTAATGCAGCATTAACACTTTTGAGTGACAGAGATTCGGTTCTCAAGTCCAATTTAGTTTGAGTTAAATGAATAATTTAAAATGAACGTAATTTTCCACGCGTTTTTATTGTCCGATGGTTGTCCTCCTCTGGGATTGTTTAGTATTGCAGTCATGGAAGATCATCGTGACTACATTGTGACGAGCGATGATGTGATCAACGGCCAGACTTGATCACGACCGCTGACGTCATCGGCCCGAGGCCTTAGGGCGGTGCGCCAGAAAGACCGGTCGGCCAAATCATTCGCCGAATCCGGTTTCAAGCGGAGCCAACTTGGTGCTGCTGAATATGCCTTTTAATTTTATTACGATGACTGTACTGGAAAAACAGGTTTTCAATATACAGTTTATGGTTCTGTATGGCAGTATTGAACAAAAATAAAAGTTACATATCGACTGCTAAGAGGTAAAAGGGTACATAGTCACATCCCTACTTGCGAATGAGTTACATTCTACCACACTCAGGTCGTAACTTAACATGGTGGTCAGTAATATTTCAATAAAATAACTACAATATCGAGAGAATACTGACGGAAGGCATTATTAAGTCATAGAAATAAGTTCTGAGATAATCGCATTTAAACCATTTTTTTAAAGTACACTCTCTTCAAAGTTCAAGCGATTTTTTTGTACGTTATAAAGAATAATCTCTTTGGCAAACAAATCATAAGATTTGGTATCGGTGAGTAATAGTTTTATCATGCTTTTTCCAGAATCAAAAAACGACAATAACACTGTTTTTCAAAGTCAGTTATATCCTATGACTTCGTGCTTTTTACCAGTACATAAAAAGTTAAATTGCGTACATTTTGACATTAATAGAAAATCAAAAATAAATCAAAAAACGACTGAATCTGTTCTGTCAGTATACCTTCGATATACGCTTCCAGCGTTGAGCATAGCAAAGTCCTAGAATAAAGCAAATATTTACTTATTACGATTTTGTAAATAAAATGTCATTTACTTACGAATAAAGGACTAGCTCGCTTTCGGTAATTTTACGGGAGAACTAAATAATATTTTAATAATTAATAATCGATCTATTGAGCACGCATTCCAGGCTATTAATTTTAAATAAATAATTTTCCTAGCTTGTACCTATTTCGCTCTCCTGCGAAAGGACCCAGGAAGTGAGTTACTGCTTTATTCGTTGATGGTGTTAATACGGGCTCATAATCAAGCATCTCATTATAAATTGTTTTACGAGAAATAACAGTTATTCACTCTTTCAATCTCCCCATATCCGAAATGATACTGATAGAAAAATGGGTCTGGGAAATGACTAGAAGTAACACAATAAGTCTCTAGACCCATGACCGGATGTATTTAGAAATTGTTATTATTTAAATAATTGTATTTTTATTTTCTATAAAGACCGTGAAATATGTTGGTAATAACACGCTTTGAGTATTACAGGTTTCAATTTTAGGATTCAAATTTAAAAAAAAAACCATGTCCGCACCAAATGTGGAGCATATGGTCTACTAATGGAGGTATCCTAACAGAATTTTTTCTATGAGAACTGCTTGTTACTCAGTTGCTCAACCTCTCTTTTTTCAAAGAGAGTTGGGATAGAAGGATAGGGCTAGGACAGGACTGGTGGTTAGCTAATCGCTCTCGCTACGCCCCGTGAGGATCGGACGGGTGGGAGGGAGGACTATGAACAGAAATCCATAAATCGATTGAAAGATCAATTTATGAAAACCATCCGCACCGGGAATTGAACCCGAGACCTCCGTAATCGTAGCCAGCGACGCCACCAACTGCGCCACGGACACCGACATTTAAACTAAAACAAACAAAAACGCCGACGGATTTAAATGAAAACAATTTTAATTGTTGAACTAAGGAGAATAGAGCCTAGATTGATTAATTCTTTCATTCTTATTATTTTCTCACTGGTTTATGTTAGACCTGAGGAATGAAATCTATAATCAAAAAAACAATGGTGTCTTTACAGAGCAATAATTTTGTGGAAGGTATTTCCCGTTACTGCGGCATCGATCCAATTCATTTAATTAAATGCTATTTTAACAAGTGGGCGTCGGAAATAATACAACACTTCACTTAATCGAGAATCGATTCTGTAATCCAGACTAATCTAGACGAAAGGTTAGCAAATAGTCGGTATGTAATTTGTCGATAATGATAGCGTCACGATTCCAGAAATTTCTACCAATTGACATTATTTTACTATACGTGCTAACCACGTTGACTCAAAATGAGTAAATATATGGACGCCTAATGAAGCATTATTTAAACTAAATAGAAGTAGTTTTCCCTCCTACATGTATGTTTAACCACTTAACCTCTCCATTTTCGGAATGGCTAAGGATAGAAGGATGGTAAGAAAGAACTTGAAGTTAGTTAATCGCTATCGGTACGCCCCGTTTTTAAGGTTGGTGGGAATGCGATGTAAACATCACAGAAATCCATCCATGCCTTTGAAAGAAAAGTCTTTAAAAAGGCATGCATTTATTGGGTTAGAAACTATTTTAATTTTTGTTCTATAAGAAATAATAAATGGTCAGTATACACGTGGCCAGTAAATAAAATAAACGGTCAGTTTTTTAATGAAACCTAACCTAACCTGACCATTTGGCAATTATTGACCGACCCAATATAATTATTAACTTACCGTTTATTATTTCTTACTGACTATTTATCGAATTATTTTATCACTATTTATGGAATTTCTTACTTTAGCATTACCAACATTACTTCGGCCGTCGCCGAAATTGGAACTAGAATTGTCAGTAAGGAATAAATTTCTTGTCTACTTTTAATAATCGTCGCTAAAATATCAGTTTTGGGATTTATTGAAATTTCAGTTCTGGTTGAGTATGGCAACATTCCTAGCGTAACGGTGGCACCCTCACTAGCTGCCAAGTTAAATTGGTACATCTATAATCAAATAATTAGTTGTCATTTGAAAAACAGTATTCATTTCAGTAATATCGTTGTGTAAAAATGGCATTTTTTAAATTCCTTCGAGGCTTTGTTATAAACATGTAAGTGTATTTTTAATCATTTGAACACACCTCCATAAATCGATATAAAAATAATGCGTATGAAGGTAGTCGTTCAGTGATTAGAGCCCGTGGCCGCGGGGACACCACAAGGACGGATGCCAAAAAAGCATTGACCACTCGGCTATAAACCCGAAAAACAATAGTACATACGTTGAGGTCGTTGATAATTATTTCCCCTTACAATTCCAAGTTTCATTAATTTTACACCGTACGTTATAAATTCGCCATGCTAGGCAAAATGGATGCCTGTTTCATTTATTTAATGGCTCTCAAAACTACATCCGGAACAGTTCATAAAAAATAATTATTTCTGTTGAAACTGAAGCATAAAATTCGACGAAATGTTAAGAGTTCATGGAAATTGATATTATTTACATTTCACGGTTAATAAATAAAGAATTTTAAATTAGAATGCTGCTGGTCTGGTGTGAAATATGTTTTTTTATTCGACGATCGTTATCAATCTGGATTGTATTTTTAAACAATTTATTTGAAGTCAATCGTCCAACGATACGGTTACGATAATTTATAAGGATATCTAGGAATATTGATTCAATGGACCGGTTTTACGTTATGATTGTATATTATCATATTGACTGTGGAGAGGAAAAAGGACGTAACCCACACCTAAAAATATTATTTATAACTCACACAAAACGTGCCAATACACTCAACTGTAGAAAGGCAAAAGCACTTATCCCTCCGACTTTTCAAAATATTTTTTTTTCGATAATCATAATGTATAAAATTTAATACACGTTTTATTTGGGCTATGTACAATATTTATGATGTGTGGGTTACATCCTTTTTCCTTTCCACAGTCGATATCGAATGTAAAATAACAATTTTCGGTCGACACCTGTAAATATTCGAGTCAAAAAAGGTTTATGATACAAAAATGAAATGATGAAATGACTAGGCACTTTTTTATATTAAATACCTGGAATTAGTTGTCTATCACAGAACATAATAAAAAAATATATATTTTTTAGGAGCGTAAAGTACGTGTGGATTATATATTATTATAGATTTTGATCGCTTAACAAATGCTAGGGAAAACCTCCCATGAAAACGTAAATCATGAATCTTGGAATATCATAATATACTAAAGTTTTATATTTTTTAAGCCAAGTCTGCTACCAATGTGGAGGATATGACCTTCCAATTTATAGGTCTCAATAGAAGTTTTTCTACGAAAACAGCTTGTTATTCAGTTGCTCAAGCTTATCGCTCTTGCGAAGGCAATTTTAGACAACACAAAAATATACGAATTCGAATCAAAATCCATAAATAAATTTATGAATCTGTCGGTATTAGGATTCGAACCAACGTTGACCACTATAGCACGTAACCGGGTAATTAATATCCTAATTAATAAAAATATATTAAATTCGTTAATTATACCTCTTAATTATTAAACAAACTATTTTGTTTTATAATCCGTACATTAGGTTAATCTATGGCTTTCATGGTAAAAAATAATATACCGTAATTTCCTAATATAAGACGCATACTTTAACGTTTTTGGAAATATCTGAATTTGGAGATCGTCTTAAGATCGATGTCATCTTAAAATCGCTATCAAAAATTCAAACGAAGATATTTCCTAAGAATACTAGGAAAATAATGATTCAGTAAAATGAGACACTGATTCCGTTTCAGGATGCTTGTAGTGAAGTATGTGTATATAATAATATACTTAATTAAAATGTTCTTTATTAAAACAAAGTTTTTGTGATATTTTTATTATTTGAATGTAAAAATAAAGAGTGGTCCCTTAGTCGTAGAATCGTATTAGTGTAAAATTTTTTTATTTAATATATATTTATGAATGCCATAGGACAGTTGTCCACACTTTTCTTCGTTGAAATGCGGACAAATATGTCACTCAAGAGTCAGGTGTAGTTGTAAAAACTTTATAATATTCAACTGAAAATCCATTGATGCGAACGCTAAAAATACGCTAAATAATATACAAACAACATTCACTCCATCGACACAGGCGCCGTTTGAAATTTGATATATTTTTGCATCGACAGAAATATAGATAATGTTTCAGGTATTGAGGTGTATATTCTTTGTCACTTTTCCAGTATAGGGATTGAAGTTTACGGCCAATTTTGATCGCATTACCGGTAGGTTTTTTGATTTTTATTGTCAAAACTTATGCTTACACAAATCTTTATTTTTTAATTATGTAAGCGGTTGTCATGTTTATTGTAAAATTTTCTCATATGCTAATTTTGCAAATGAATAAACTCAATGTCGAGGCTGTACAGTAAGCATTAAGCCACCAAAACAAGTTCTGAGATAATCATTTCTTTTCAAAGACCATAAACAATAAATTTTTGCCGAACTCAAATTTATTGAATGAGCAAACCGTCCATGCATCTTCTCCTCTTTTATATCCGATCGATTAATCGATACTTAATTTGTATTATACCAATAATGTTATTTTGTATAATTTAGCTTGTAAGAATTGATTTTGGTCTCTTTAATTTTATTTTTCAGATTTAATTTTTTGGATACTCCTGGCTGCTCTTCATTATCCCTTTACCATGGTTGTTTATTATTAATATTAATTATAATATTTCACTGTTTTTAAACGGATCACTAATTCAATTTTAAAATGTTGCCAGTCTGCTATTTGCTTAATGAATATTTAAGCAACAGTAATGTCATTAAAAAAAATTCCTCAGTTAATGGATTTTTAATGTAGCTATATATTTGTGATTTCAGATTAGTATTTATTGATTCGTAAGAGGTCCTTAACATTTTAATTATGGACTATTATATTTGATGTGTGTAGAATTTGTTGGATGATCAGTAATTTCTCGTCTTAGTTCATGAACCAATTGTTTTATATACCTTAATTTTTAACATTCAATTTTAAATAAATAGCCCTGTTATGTTTGTATTTTTATCAGTTGATAATGCTCGTGATGAGCGAAACCCGTCATCATCGTTAAAGAAATGCAATCTTGATCAAATCATCCAGAAAAGTCTGGCTGCATAAAAAGTCTGTTCGAACCATAAAACAATTTTACCGTTATATATTATTAAACGGAAACACTGGTATTTTAAATTTTTATACAGTATTGAAGTACCGGGATCCCGGTATCAGCGATAGCGCTATTGCATTCCCTAACCCAGTTGATACGGTGTCCACAACTGACCATGTATTGTGTCACTTAGCCATACATATATTATATTATTTAAAATCAAGGTGGCGAGCTGTCATTTCAATGTGACTTGCATTGTAATGCAAATACTGGGTAAAATATCATCACTACTTGAATGAACTACCAATTACAAATTTTGCAATGATGGTGTATTACTATGGAAACAATAAATCGGAACACCCAACCTCGGGTGCAATAGATTGAGTGACTCTGTGAAAATTTCATGTGAAGATGGTTTTTCAATTAATCTACTCATTCATGACTACCATCGCATCATTAGAAGACTTCATTTAAATAGATACAATATATTTTATAGATGTGATCATGGCCAAGTCTCATTTTCTGACACTTCATTCCGGGGCATAGTGTAAGAAGCATAGGTAAGCTGGATAAAAATGACAGTGGCATTTTTGTATTTGCTGACGTCATCGCGTGTATATTGAATTACAGTTTACTATGTTTACAACATGCACATAGTAAATGATGGGAAATGTTCAACCCAGCAAGTCCATCTGCTGGCCTCCCCGCGGCGACCATCGGGCAATGCAGCTTTGGCTGTAGCTAATAGCAGTGGGCAAAAGGCGAACCTTCCGGCGCCTTAAAACCGGTCTTCTGGCTAAGGGAAGGAAATCCCTGACAGAAAAACCGGGTTGAGCCAACCTATAGAGCCCTTGTGACTCAGGCCTCGGAAGCGCAGGGCTAATCACCCGGTCTTCTTAAATTAATAGATTACGACACCATCAATGCGAAAGCCTCGGACGCTTAGGCCTGCTAATGGACGACCCAGCAACGAAAAGGACATGATACTCTCCAACAACTACTCTATGAACATAGGCGCATACAATGTGCGTACTATGCGTACCCCAGGAAAGGACCTACACGCCACTCGCATCATGCAAACCTATAAGCTTGATGTTTTAGGGCTGAGCGAGGTGCGTTGGAAAGGCGCCGGGAAAAAGTTGTTGGAGGGCGGATTCACAGTTTTATACTCAGGTCAGGAGCAATACCATCGCCAAGGGGTGGCAGTATTGATGTCGGGGAGGGCAGCCCGCTGCCTTGTCAAATGGGAACCCATCTCAGAACGACTAATACGAGCCACCTTCAGGACGACTGATAGCTCGGTAACTGTCCTTCAGTGCTATGCGCCTACCGAGGAAGCCGACACACAGGCAAAGGATACTTTCTATGACTCTCTCCACGCGGCCATCTCCACAATCCCCCGTAGAGACCGCGTGATAGTAATGGGGACCTCAATGCGAGAGTGGGAACGGATCCTTTGCTTGGCCCCACGGTGATGGGAAGGCATGGCCTCGGTGAAGCCAACGACAACGGTGAGAGACTCATCGAGTTTGCAACTATGAATGAGCTCGCCGTTGGCGGTACAATCTTCCCCCACAGAGACATCCACAAATACACGTGGACTTCTCCTGATGGTTGCACAAAAGCACAAATTGACCACTTTCTCTACAGCGCGACTCACCGAAGGGAACTTCTCGATGTTCGAACCTATAGGGGTGCCGACATATACAGCGATCATGAGCTGCTTGTCGGCAAAATCCGTCTCAGACTCAGACGTACAGTACGGCCCCCGACTCGAAAGAGGATCGACATCGAGAGACTGCAATTTCCTCGAACTCGGCTGAATTTCGACATCGCTGTGAGAAAGAACGTCACCAACTGTGTGCATGACGGGGAAAACCCCGACGCGACACCATTGAATCGGAATGGTCCAGCATCAAAGATGCAGTTGCGTTAGCCGCTCATGAGGTGCTAGGAGTCAGAAGGAGTGGGCAGCCAAAGTGGATGTCCGACGACACGTGGGGGGAAAATTGAAGAAAGAGCGAGGTTTAAAGCACTGAGGGACAGTGAGACAGACCCAGACCGGATCGAGGACCGCCGGATAGACTATCGGTACCAAGATAAGATAGTAAAAAAATCTGTGCGACTCGATAAACGCCGATTCATGGACAACCAGATTGAAGCAGCAGAGACGGCAGCGCGCAGAAATGATACAAGAAAACTATTTAGAATCACGCGCGAAATTTGCGGTAGACGACCACCGACCCCCGGGCCCATCCGTAGTCCCAGCGGGGCAATAGAGTCAAGCGCGGAGCGTGTTAGAAAGATTTGGAGAGATCATTTCTGCGGGTTGCTAAACCGTTCTCCTCCCTCGAACCCCTTTGACATACCCAGCGAAGCCACACTTGTAGATATCCCCCGAGCGCCAAACATTCCCGACCATGCACCGACGCACGCTGAGATCACCTCAGCTGTGCAGCGGTTAAAGAATGGGAAGGCGCCGGGCGTGGACGGTATACACCCAGAGTTTCTCAAGTACGGCCTGGAGGCACTCTTGCAACCCTTGCACCTACTTCTCAGTAAGGTGTGGGAGCAGGAGCGTTGTCCGAGGGACTGGGTAAACGGTGAGGTCATCACCATTCACAAAAAGGTGACCCACTCTGCTGCGACAATTACCGGGGCATAACGCTGCTCAGCGTGCCTGGCAAGGTTTTGGCGCAGATAGTCTTGGCGAGAATAAGGATTCCAATAATGTGTATCCTCAGGGAAAACCAGGCCGGTTTCTTACCTGGCCGATCCTGTGCGGACCAGATTCATAATCTCAGATGCCTTCTCCAGCAAAGCAACGAATTCAACAGCTCGCTGGCATGTTGCTTCGTTGATTACGAGAAGGCCTTTGATAGTCCGCACCGGCCTTTCCTATGGGACATATTAAAACTGTACGGAATCCCAACCAAGATTGTCGCCATCATCAAATGCATGCACGAGGGCAGTGAATGCTGTGTCAGAATCGGCGACGTAACGACAGAATGGTTTGGGGTCTCAACCGGTGTCAGACAGGGCTGTGTTCTGGCGCCGTTCCTCTTTATAATAATCTTCGACTTCATCCTGAGGAAGTCAATTCCACCCGACCGAGGTTTAACCGTTGCCTCCAATCTGAGGCTATGCGACCTCGAGTATGCTGACGACGCTGTAATATTTGATAAATCTGTCGAGGGTATTCAGGAAACAATGGACAGGCTGCAGAGCAACTCGTATCGCATTGGTCTCAAAGTCAATGCGAGTAAAACCAATGTGCTCTGCAACAGTTTCTGTCCAGACCCAGACTACCCTCTGACGAGCGCGGGGCAAGACATCGAGAGAGTCGACGGCTTTAGGTACTTGGGGGTACACATCACGGGAGATGGCAATCCGCGTAAAGAGCTCGCAATCCGATTAGGGATAGCTGGAGCAACTTTTAACTCAATGCGGAAAGTCTGGGACTCACGGTTGTACTCGGTCAGAACTAAGTGCCACTTATTCAACGCATGCATCCTGACAGTGTTGCTTTACGGTTGCGAGTCATGGCACCTCACCAAGGCACAGGGTAACCGTATACTGTGCTTTGAAAACAGATGTTTGCGGCGAATACTAGGGGTACGGTGGTTTGATTTTGTCAGGAACTCGGAGGTAAGAGAGCGGACGGACCAGCCTCTTATTACGTCCAAAATAAAAAAGCGACGATGGACCTGGCTAGGACACGTGCTGCGGATGCCCCAGGGGAGCCTGAATCCTGCCTGTCTCTTCTACCAACCAGGTGGATTCCGTCGCCCTGGAAGGCCGCTGATGACCATCCATAGGATGTATTCGGCGGAGCTACGGGACGCTGGGATGACCTGGGAGGAGGCGAGGAGGCTGGCGGGAGACAGAGTAGCTTGGAGGAACCGCGTGATGGCCATATGCTCCGAATAGGGAGCGGGTTAAAAAAAAAAAAAAAAAAAAAAAAAAAATGTTTACAACAGTGCTTTGATGATAAAACCTACTTCTTACGCCATGATCTTCTTAATCGGTCCCTTCCAGTCCGATCAGTTCTCTGTCTTGCCATGCTAATTGCCGACCACTAGACTGAGATCACTCCAATGTTCCTCAATCTCTTCATAAGGGAAGGATACACTTTATTGTTGATACATTGTTTCTTCCCCAAGGAGTTAATGTTTTTTTATAATGAGGACGTGAAATGAGAGTTTATTTCCAAAATAATTATAAAACAGTTGATTCAGATATTCAGAACTATATATATATATTCGGAAGATTGTTATCTTTTATCCAGCTCACCTATATTTGAGTATATGCGCTCATTTCATGTTACCTGCCTGGCATGCTCGGAAATTTAAAGAACAAGGCATAGAAACAGTCAAATAATATATTGTATGCGCTTTCACCTCCAAGAGTTTGCAATGATTTTATGAATTGTTTTGTTACGTGTAAAAATGTATATTCAGTCTTTCGTAAAGAAATCGCATATGTTTTCTCTACTCATATCTTAATACTAATACTAGATAAAAGGAAAATTGCGAACTCGTCATAATAAAATATTATATGGAGTAAGTGGGTGAGTCATTGAGCATGTTCTGACGTAATTTAACCATACTTGAAACCAGATACAAAGCGCCATAATAGGCCAGTTCAATCGCAATTTTTAGTATTGCTGTTGTTGCATTTTAGTGACGTTAGCGGCAAAAATGTTAATTTGAAATAGTCGTATTTGGAGTTACCGTATTGGCCCGTATATAAGGCAATGCTTTTTTACAAAAAATATTTAAGCGTTCGATTGTAATTGTTTTAAATTTAATTAAAAACAAGGTTTGGTATTATGTACAATTTTTAAATCAGTCGAGATCAACTTAAGAAGAAAATATCAAGACCTCAATAATTTCAATTTGAAAAATCTGTGTATTTCAATTTTTATTTATAGCCGAACTTCTCTGGCACGTTTAGGTAAAGTGACAGCGCACTGATACCATCTGGATTTATCGTTTTTATGCATCGCTCGATTATAGCCCGATTCTATCCTTATTATCTTTATATTTAGTAGTTAAGCGACTTAATAATAAGCAACTGCACAATTTATACTGCGGTGTTATATTAGAAGTTATTATATATTATAGTCCACATTGGGAGTGGATATGGTATGTACCAAAAACGTCAAGGAAATTCTGATACTTTGTTATAATCTATAAATTTAATTTCTCGTCTTTTAAGCTTAGGTAAATACAAGTAATTTTCATTACATAACTCATAATTCTATTATCAAAAAATAAGTAGACATGTATAATAATATATTGTCTTTCTTGTAGACATGTATAATAATTGTTGGCTTTTTTTAATCTAAAGATTAAAAAAAGAAACTTCGACATTCGCAAATCACTTGCTAAAGGAGAACCATACGTTTAATGCGGATGATGGGGTTAAACTGTTGCATAAAAACATGGGGGATCATAAATTATTTTATCAAGAAATTTTAGAAATTAATAGAGCCCAGTTAAATTCCTTGCCGATATTGAATGAGCAGCTGAACCTTCCTAATTCTCCGCTATTATATCCGATACGTTGAAACACCTAACAGATGTCACTAAATGTGGAATGATTGTGTATATTTACCCATTCGTCGAATTACATCCCGTCAAAACCCACAATACTATTATTATTGTAAAATCACTGGTATTTCTAAAAGAAGTTGAAAAGCGGCAATTCTCCACTCTGTTAATATGGTGTTTACAAAATAAGTATTAGGGAGATTCCCGAAATTTTAACTCAGGTATCAGTGTGGCTCTCAGACGTATAATATCTTACCTCGTAAATAATATTTGTCGCATTTGTATCTTCTATATAAACGTTAGACACTGTTTACTGTCTCTCAGTTCGAGTCCATTCGTGTGCTCGAATGCCTGAAGATGCCGAAAGGCGAAACCCGGGTCGTTAGTTACAAAATACATGGAAGTGTACAAAATCTCAATAATCCAAATTTGATATTGAAATTCCATCAAGCACCCTCAGTCGATGTCTTAAATTATATTAAATAGGTGTTTTTTTCATACGGTAGAGTTAAAAATAACGAACACTTCGGTATAACTAAGTCAATATGTAATTTTTTCGATTTAGTTTTTTCTTCCAGAACGACGACGATATGTAGAAATGGTGTTGTTTAAATGCTATATTATCTTACTTTGAAAATGTTATTTTTACTTGCAACCAGTGAATTGCGGGTTTTATCAATATGTTACAATGTATGCAGTATTGAGTAATGAGAAGTATGGATAAAAAGAGAAAATAATTTACAGGGAAAGTGCTTTAGTACAATAATTACAACGAACATTAAACTATAATTAATTTAAAACATCGGGAAAATGAATCAATATAATAGTACCGGATACTTTTGAGTAAATAAATGTTGAATATATTCTGTTAAGTCGAAAGCAATTACTACATATCGAGGTTATACTGACAGAACGCATTAAGTCAGTTTTTGATAATTTTCTGTTTTAAATGTCGAAATATATGCAATTTTACGCTCTACATCAGTGGTCGTCAACCTTTTTATAGCTACCTCCCACTTTGCGTTTTTTTTTAAACACAATTTCCTTACCGATCACCAGCATCGGAGTTATTCAATCCAGTGATGATGAAGGATTTGAAAAAAAGCTTTTTAAATCTAACTTTTTATTTATACTATAGAAAGAGTATATTAACATATTAAAGAAATAATGTGAATTAAAAATTTAAATTTCAAGACTGATGTTTACTTTCACAAATCTAAATAGGTACTGTGTTTACAAACAAACAAGTCGAAAGTCAACCGCTAGGTCAAAACAGAACAAATATTATTTTTTAGTCGGATAGCGAGAAATGTAGAGAAAAGGACTAAAAAAACCCCATCCCTATGCAAACCTACCATCGGCCGTCGGCTTAGCGTAACGAATTGTCTTCAAGTAAACTTAACCGCAAGTCAAGTTTAACAGATGGTTTCGATGGAAACAGACGAAAAAAAATGAATTACCACCGTCCACCATAGAAACGTTAACCGCCCACTTGTGAGCGGTACTGATCAGGTTGACGACCAGTGCTCTATGCCCTGGTAAAACGCATTAAGTCATAGGATATAATAAAGCAATTTTAAGTCATATTGTTATTTTTTTAAGTTGCAGTGCCACAGTGAGAGCAATATAATTTCAACAATTCAATTTTAAGTATTCGTTATGTATACTTTATCAAATTACCGGTTTGACATTATATGGCATACGCTCAATGTTGAACTGTTAAATTGTATGACAAATGACAGTCATAATCTGTTGCGATGATTGAGTGTCTGTCAAAATACCAACTCGTATAATATCCGTTTCACAGCAAAAACTTCAAATATTTCAACCTTTTGCGACTCGCAGCAAGAAATATATAATTAATATTATGACAACTTGAAGCGTACACTTTTGAATTGATGGATTATAAATGTTGAATATATTTTTTATTCCATTTGAAGCATTATTTTTCAAGATTAACTGATACTTAGTGCTGTAAGGATTCGTAGTGCGGTGGTCGACGTCGTTGGCGTCGAAAACGGAACTCACGGGTTTAACCCATAGCACGGATAGTTTTCATTAATTGATTTATAAATTTCTGTTCAAAGGCATGGATGTTTTCGGTGTCTGAAAATTCCCTCCCAACATTCCGAACCTAAACACAGGGCGTAGCGAGGGAGCTTAGCTCACCACTGCTCCTCTCCAAGCTCTCTCCTTCTATACCCACACGTTTCGAAAAAAATAGAGTTTGAGTGACAACTGAGTAACAGACAGTTCTCGTGTTAAGATACTTCCATTAGGATTTCATATGCTCCACATTGGTAGCGTACATGGTTTAAAAAATGCATTATCTGTGGTCCGTATGCGGCTCAAATGGAAATACATGCATTAAATATGAAAAAAGTATGCAGTAGCAAAGTTATCCAATCTACAACAAAACAGGCGGCTCGCCATAATTAAATTTATTCCCCTTGGGTTTTTCACATCATGGTGCCAGTAATTGATTTGTTTATAGTTTAACAGTGTTTATAGCTTACCCCCTTCCACACGTTCAGTAGAATGTAATAAAACCCACTCCCACCCTTTTAAGAATAAAATCATCGTTTACCTTAGAAATAAATAACCTTACAATACGGTTACGGATTTATATTGTTAACATTTCTGTCCTTGGTGAATTTGGTGCTGAATGGCTTTGAAAATGTAAAAAAAACTCTCATCTTAAACTTTCTAATCCTTAGCCATCTTTCCTTGTCTTTTACATTCTGACTTAAATTCTCCGCTTAGAATCCATGAGCTCTACATTGCGAACTACGACTCTTTATTCCCTGATAGTATTAAACATTCGCGAAAGAAGAAGAGCATTGCTAACAAACAAATACTTGTAAAATTATAAATAAAATAATTTGGATTCCCTTTAGGACTAATAACTAACAAAACAAAACGAGTTCAACGCCCCTTTTCATGGCTATATAATTAATTTTAGATTAAAAAAAACCTCAAAACTGTCTCGTAAAAAAGTAAAATCACGGAGGTCGCACCTTAAAGTAGATATATAATTACACGATGATATTCATACTAGGGTCACAGGGTCAACAAACAGTTGAATAGGTAATTCAAAGCCTTCAAAAGCTTCGTACATTTTTAAGCTTAAAGCTCGCCTTAGCTATGAACTAATAAATATTTGCAAGGGCGGTATAATGAACTGTGAGAGTTCAAAGTAGTTTCACTGTTGATAATATTGATTTAAATATCATTTTTTGTGAATTATTTGGACAAGGTTAATAATCTAACTGTGTTTTGGCCAGTTGGTGTAACCCTCAAAATTGAAATTGTTCAGGAGAGAGTAAACACTGTTTTTATCGGAAAAATTATATAGTGAGTTGCCATAATTTAAGACATCGACTGAGGGTGCTTGATGGAATTTCAATATCAAATTTGGATTATTGAGATTTTGTACACTTCCATGTATTCTGTCACTAACGATCCGGGTTTCGCCTTTCGGCATCTTCTGGCATTCGAGCACACGAATGGACTCGAACTGAGTCCATCCGTCCACCGTCCACCGTCAGTTCGAGTCCATTCGTGTGCTCGAATGCCTGAAGATGCCGAAAGGCGAAACCCGGGTCGTTAGTGACAAAATACATGGAAGTGTACAAAATCTCAAAAATCCAAATTTGATAGTGAGTTGCGTTATGAATCTTTAAAAGGCACTCCAGTAAACTCTCATGTTTTCAGATACGGGATTATGCGTAGGGGATAATAGTGGATTACATCAAGTGGTCGGGTCAGAATTTAAACCTAAGACCAATGTAAAATGATGTTTGCCTTCCAAAAAGTGATGGGCGCATTTTTCTAATTTACATCATTTGGCCGAGACCTGCTCTGTCGTCCTTAAAATGAGATCCAATCATTGAGTTATTTTCGTATTTTTGAGTGTTACATCAATTGACCAAATCACCGTCGATATGATAAGTGTATATTATGTATAAATGAAATATTTCATTGAATATAAAATGTTATACATAGTATATTGTACTCCTTGTGTTAACCTATTTGTACTTGAAATTAGGGCAATAGATTTACCTTTGTCAAATACCTAGTAAGTTTTTAATCAATACTTTACAAAAATTAAACAAAGATCAATCCATACTACTCTTTTCAGTAACTTCTCTTTTATTTAGTATCTGTTACAATCTGTAATTTTTATAAGCCATGCACTCTCCCATATGCTCCTCATATAGACTTTCAATGAAACATCTCAACTGTAGTGTTTTTAATGAGAATAAGTTAAAATTCATTCGATTAATTGCCCTTTTTGAAGTGGGTAATGATAGAAAGAATAAATGTGTAGTATCTCTTTCTATTATTTTTAGGATTGTATACAAAATGGGTTGAAATTTAAACATGAACCCTTTTCCGGCTGTACACTGAAGTCACTAACTAGAACAGTGCTTCCCAAACTGGGGTCCGCAGGTTTTTCGCGGGAGTCCTGAAGTATTTCTGAATTTTGGATAAGGCGACAGTGAGAATATCCTTGTATTGCAAAAGAAGCCATGGTAATAACTTTTGCAATTGTACTCATATGTAAAATAGCATTTTCGTAATTAATTTTAATAACAAATAAACACAGATCATGCTTTTACGCGGAGACTTTGGAAGTTCCTTGCGAGTTAGCATTTCTGACATTGAACCAGATATTTCTTGTATAAAAACCTGCAACCGCATCCATCTCATTACATTGTTTTGTAAGCTATGTATAGTTTTTCTTATTTTATTTTTAAAAAATGTGTATAGGTATGTAAGTTAAGATTTTTTTGTGATAAAATATAAACATGTAAATATGTATTAATAATAATAATTAATTTCCAATAAAATTTTTGACGACTAAAATATTTTTTTTGTTGGGGGTTCGTGGTGTGAAAAAGTTTGGGAAGCACTGCACAAAAAACATGAAAATTGGTTTTTTGATTTAAAACGAATCCTTATTATTAGTTTTTTTCTATGTATTCCCTCGATTAATATTATTTCTACGATTCCACTTAACACGATTTATAGACAAGGTATGCAATAAAATTATCCACCTCAATAATCAAATTAGTCTGAAAGTTATACAATTCCTGCGTAATAGTATTGCCGTTACTGTATCTCTCAATATGTATAATAACATCAAAGTTCCGGTCGAGTCTATTAAAAAAAAACAGCGGCACCTATTTTCCTTCTGTTTTTTTCTTCTAATGAATTGGTTTAGGGGTGTATGGAAAAAGGTGTGCTTATTACAATTATGTGGACAAATTTGCTTACTCGGAACACATAAAAAATGCTTTTTTGATAGGGTCACCATAATTCAAAGGTACGATAAATAGTGACGAATGAGTAATTTTCATAAAATGGTAGATTGTTTAAGGATTATAAATAATTGCACTTTGTGTTAGATAGTATTCACTTGGTACGCTTGAACTTTTATTCCGATAATTTGCACTTTGTATTAGATAGTATTACCTTAGTACACTCAAAATTTGATTTTAATAGTTTCCACTTAGTCACGGATTCTTATTACAAAATGAGTTAAGTTGTAGTAGGTTATGTTAGGGTTGGTCTGGTTTGGTTTCTAGTGTAGTGTATTCTAATGCGTTCAGCAAAGACAATATAGGCGGCGTAATATAGGGTAGAGTTGCGACAAGTATTTTAATTTCATTACAGCTTCGTGCAACTATCGATTTCAAAGTGTGAGTATTTGTATTGTGTGAAAACTATTTTATCTATGTGAAAATATTGTGTAATATATTTCTTCAATATTAAAATATATTTTATTATGTGGAATCACTTTATTTTTAGTGAAAGAATTTGTTTTTTGTGGAATGTGTTTGTTATAAGTGAAAACTATTTTTATGAAAGTGAATATGATCTAAACGAAATTGCATTTAATTGTAAGCCATTATTTAATCTTCGTCCTGTTTCATTCACTTTGTATTTGCTGTCAATTGTTGTCATCAATATTGAAATGTGATCAGAATTTATATTAATCTTAGATTGATGCACAAGTTCACGGGCTTTTTTAGGTAACATTCAATCCTTGTGTGGAGTATATTGCCACCATGATTTCACATAGCTTGGTGATTGCTTTGCTTCCTATTATGACATGCCAGCATCCTTCAGTTCCGAGGAGGAAATCCTGCCGATCGTGCAGGATGTCCTCCACTACTGCAGTGACAGGTAGCTTCTTGTTATGTTCCCTTGTCTCCGAGCTCTTCAAAAAGTCTAACCACCTCACCCGTAATATCCGATGCAAGCATTTATTCTCGAAGCTCAGCATACGATTAACGACTTAGTCATATATCATGCTTCACTACCGTAAAACAGCACTGGTAGAATGCAAGCGTTGATCAAATTTGACAATTGATTTTTATCATGTATCAGTATCTATTTACTCAGGAACATAATTTCTATTATTGTATATAGCCGTCTACCTCTAAGCAGTCAATATATCTATTCCTCGATCGAACGTTGTTTTGACACCTTTCAAAATTTTGAGAACTCGCGTGTTTTTATGATGAGTTTTCTCCTTGGTTGATTTGTTAACCTTTCCAGGAGTAACTAATTAATTATGGCGACTAACTAATTAAAAATCGCGGTGACGTAAAGTACGTATATACTCCCAGAAAGGTTAAATTTTCTTTTAGTTGATCTCAAGCAATTTGTGATTTAAAATAATTAGTCTCCAAAATCGTTTTGATTACTATCTATCGTCGTATCGCAGAGTATTTATTACAATATTTATATTATACATGCACGATTATTTCTTTCATAAGTGTCACCCTACATATCACTTCTCCATTTAATCAATCAATATCTAGTTCATGGAAAAACAACTTCTGATCTCTAATCAGCCAATGAAATAACATAATTCAATTACTTAATTCATAAAACGATATGACTCATACAACAAAATCAATAGTTTCGTACTTGTAATAAAATGATGTATTATTAAATATCGACAATTCAAATACGTATTCGGCCTTTCTATTTATCATATCATGCTATTTTTTTGTTCACGTTCTCACCCAATGTGAATCATATGGACAATGTATATAGTTTTTACACTAAAACAAAATTGCGATTAGTTTTAACAACCTTTAATATGTTTGTATACGTTAAATATTTAATGACTCACCTTCTTACTATTATTACTTCCTATTTTACAAACTAAATTTACCGGAACAATTATTTATTACAGTAAAATCTCGATATAATCGACATCGAATTTAAAAAGACAGATTTGTTAATTGTTCAATCATCCACAGAGCCAAGGACCACAGCCAGTAAACATTAGCCTGCTGTACACACAGGCGTTTCCATGCGTTATTGGAAGGTTTGTATGCTTTTAAACGAGAAGTATTGTGCGTAACGTTCCCGTTTTAAATCACAAACACCGTCAAATCGTGCGTGGAAGCGCCTCAACGTAAATCCCACTAATGTTCTTCGGATTATAAGTATGGCATTGTGATCACACAGCTTCGACAGTTTGAACGCCTTTCGGCCGATTATTGGCGTGATATATATGGTATCAAAATTGGACAAATGCCAAGTCAAAAGTACAGAATCTGACGGTTTCATATGGATTTTTGAGTTTAAAGTTCGTAAATAGTTTCAAAATCAGACACTTAACATTCATCTTTGCAAAATCAGTGAACACATATACATTGACTCATCGCAGAGCTAGAATTTACTTTAAAGTGTCATGGCTGCTGAGCTATATGAAGTGTGGAATACTTATGAAATGAAAACTCGTATCTGCTGTACATTTTCTTAAATGACGTAGGTCCCACTTTGATATCAATGTTCTCATATTTTCTCAATATACTAAACAGTGAATAAATAAACATACTTTATTACATAGCAGTTTTAACAGATACCCCCTCATCCGAACTAAAATTAGTATTTATCAACTAGGTCATATTTTTGTATCAACCCTGCAAACTTTTAAACATAAATAAGTGTACAATTTTAATCTTCTGATCTATTGATGTTCATTTAAATTTTAGTTTATGCTATGATATCATCGGTGAAAACAAAAACTATTTCACTATGCTTCATTTGGATAGTGATTTGTCAGTATTGCGTGATACAATAAAATTTTCCGACTTCCTTCAGAAGTCGTAAACACAGGATTTTAAAAATTTACCAGAAGTTACGAGAACGCGCTAAAATATTCTAAGAATTTTATATGAACTCTGTTTATGGTTATGCAATGAAGAAGTTTTTGAAAGGGAGAAAAGCTGTTTTACAATATTTTTTTACAGGTTTCTACAGGACAAATTTTTGGTCAGTATTTTTAACAAATTTTCGGTCAGTATATTTTACAATTTTCTTTTAATAAAGAATTCCAACGTTTTTTATTGTCTTAAAAGTTTAAAATATCAGTTTTTAGAGGAAAACGTATTTCCTTTGCTTTAAATAGACTTCTACCCAATTGCCGTAATAATAGAAAAACAAATTATAAAAAATTAATATAATCGACTGAAAACTATTAATGAAAAGCAAATCTTGTTTCGGAAAAAATATATACCAGGATTTTTTGTTAGCTTTTTGCTAAGTTGTGTTGATTTAAAGAAATTCTGAGATGTCGATTGTTCGATTTACTTTCACGTAAACAGCTCGTTTGATAAATATTGGAATGTAGAACAAATAAATGAGAACAAGTCAAAGGTACTTCATAATAAAAAAAATACAATGTACGCTCGCATAGATTGTGACATTTGTTATACATTGACTTGTTAAGCTTTCGTTCAATGCTCGTACAAAATCGAGATGAAAATTATTATAATATTACAAACCGAATTTATGGTGTTAACTCTCAATGAAATTCTTAGTAGAAAGGCAATATCTTTACCGGTTTACTCATCACGACAGAAATATAATAACTATAAAGCTTCTACTGAAATAAAAACTACGGAATTGAGACTAAATATTATCAAAAACATGAAATATTTTTGTATTATACGTGGACCAATGTTAAAACTCCAGGTTTTCTTTCTGTAATAAGTGTTGATTCGACCAATGGATTTATTTTTTATTCAAACACATAAAACACAACGAACATCTACTTAAGTCATCCTACTACCCTCATCCTTATTTTAAATTGAGGTAAAGTTGCTTTTTTAAAACAAGTGCTGTTTAAAATCACTCCCTTGTGACCTGAAATGCTCCATTTATAAAAAAAATAATCTTACTACATGGAATGGTTCACTGCGGCTATAAATAATTTGTAAGTGAAATACTTAGATAACAAAAGTACTGGAAAATGACGTAAAGCCATTCCACAATAACATCACCAGCCGACTAAGCCCTGATGGCTTATCAGTAGTCCCACTGGAAATGAGAAAATTCATACAACCGACAAGCATTAAGGCTGTACTGCTGGGGGAAAATCGATCGCCTTCCGCGACCTTCTCGTGTCGTATCGCTTTGAACTTGCGGTGCAAAGTACGGGTTTGATTTTATGTGAGGTTCTTTTTAATACCCTTGGAAAATTGTAAATGAATTTTATCGGTTACCCGTTTGTTTACGGCTGGGGACGTTTTCGTTGTGGGGAGATTGGGGTAGTTTTTAACGTTTGGTCTAGTTATTTATTTATACGCGCATTTTTGTGACCTTGTTTGGACAAAAATTTAAGGTTTCTTAAAATAGTATTTTGGCGAAATATTGAAATCAACATAGTCTCTCTTTCAACGTTAATAAAAAGAAGAAAATACTTTTCAAAAAAATTAAAATAATTCCATAGCATATTTATATAAATACAATGAAACAAAACGTGAAGTCCCTTTTTCATAGTTTTTAAATATGATCATAACCGATGGTATTATATGTATTTTTCAAGTAGAAGTGCTTTGGAATTCGGAGTGGTGATAAGCAAATACTTTCAAAGGTCTTATGGAAGTGCACAAAATTTGAACTACACAAATTAGTTATATTAAAGTTACATCAAGCACCATCAATCAATATCTTGAATCATCTAAATATTCGATCGTGATTTCGAGTCTACAATCGGGGTCCAGGGACCACGAGTAAATAAATTAAAAATATCAAAGCATTTAGTTCAACATGAATCAGTTTAAACACAGTTCAAACGATGGTGAGTATCAGAAATTGTTTTAATTCAATTCATTTAATTGTTGTCGAACTAAATACATTGATAATTTCCCAATTAAATCATTAAGGAAACATAGTTTTAAAATTCGTTAAGAGTGAGTGAAGAGATTTAGTGATTACAACAGGGAAGTCTTGGAAAACAATTTTGAAAAATTTGGAAAAATTGGAAAACAATTTTTACAAACATTCGTGTAATACAATATATCAAATTTAGATAATTAAATTATGCTACTTTCGCCCAATCTTAATATATAAAAATGAATGTTTATATGTTTTTTTTATTTGTTTGTTTGTCTCTCCCGTATGCGGTTCTATACTATTCATAGGATTGGGATGAAACTTTGGTGAGTTGTTGCACGCACACACGCGAAGATTTCTAAAGAACATAATCTAAAAAAAAACAAATAGGTACAAACAGTGACATTTCAGTCTGTGTGTCACATAGCAAGTGATGTTATTTGTTAAATTTCAATTGCCGGTATGTACTGTTGGCACGCATCCCAATGATTCCGACCGATATGCCAGTCATCAACAAACCACAGGGACAATCGTTACAAGTGTGTGGACTAAATTCGGAAAACCCGTGCTTCTCACATGGACAGCTGTATGCGGCCTGCTCACGCGTCCGAAAACCTTCTGATTTATTCGTGTACGCACTGGACAGGAAAAATAATATTGTTTATCCAAAAGCACTCCAATAAACAGAATTAAAACACAAACACTTCTTTGAGTGGCATTGCAACGCATACCGGGTACTCGCTACTACACTATATAACACAGTAGACAGTTATTGGAAAATATCACAAGAAATATTTTAACAAACTGGGAAATTTTCATGCAATTGATTAAAAGAATGTTTTACAAAAGATGCACGAATTATTTTTCTCATTAATATCGCAGATGTCAGTATCAGAAAAGCGGGGGCTGTACAATCATCTTCAACATGTAACATGATCCAACACTTAATTTAAAAAAATGTGAAAGTTAATTATATTTATGGCCGCAATAATAAAGACGCTAGACACAAATTATCGGCACTTCACAGATTTACCAATACGTTTAATGAAATGTATTAATATTTTTTGACGTTAATGCGTTTCCCAGACTGACGTAATGGACTTATCTAATAACAATCATTTTCTTTATATAAGCAATAGACAATGATTAATTATCAATAAAGTGCATCCGTGATTTTTAATTTATGAAAATGCGAATATGTATCTCAAAACCAATTTTGTAAATTTCAAGAAATACGCCAGCAGCTGTTATATAATACTTGAGAAAACTTTAATAAAAGTCAATTTTTAAAGTAAAAGTAACAAAGTATTTAGTTATTGATTGAATTGACATTTATTTGGTTATTGTACAAGCTTGAGCTTTAAACCATTACAAGAAGCTCATGCAATTACCCACAATCAATAAAATGTCGACGCATTTATTTTAACGATTAATTAATAACACCACGTACAAAAGCTCCTTTTACAAAAACACAATTAGTATGTACCTTGAATAATAAAACAGTATATATAGCTAAGCAAAAATAAGTATAGTTCTGACGATGGTGTAAAGCCAAAATATCTAACAACTACCGAATAAAATGTTGTAGAACTAGATACTTTGATATTCTACACTCTTAAGTATTTAGTTCTACAAGAAGTATACGATATTTCGGTCAAGAAAGATATCTATTTCGGTTTCACGCCATCGTCAGAGCTACGTTTAAACGGATTTTGGTTTATCTATATTGTATACCAAATCAGTGCTTCGTAGTCATTTCTCATCCATGGCGTAAAATTTCGTAGCACGTTAGAACAAATATGCAATTTTCATTAACAGAATTTACATTTATTGTTTTTTTTTTTATTTCATAAATTTCAACTAGCTAGCATTTTTTTAAATTATATCCAAATAAACCTTTTTAAGCCTAGTTAAATGGTTCATCACCCTTTTGCGGTGATGATTCGATTTTCAAAAGAAAAAAAAATTGTTTTTGAAAATTACAGTACTTAATATATATATTTTATATACGACACCTACGATCATCGGTTTTTAGTTGATTTCAATAATATTAAGTGTACTATTATGAGACATTACTTTTTGAGTTTTTACAGTTTGGAACTGAAGTATCTGTATTTTCAAAATATTGTTTTGAGATCACATTATATTAAATTGTTTGGATATATTTATTTGTTTACCATTATATCTATTTACTGTCCCAATTACGCAGAGTTTTGTCCAGATTAAGTGTTGTAGATAAATGTTGGTTCCTTAGTTCGGTTTCTGTTTCTTGAGATTAATCTTAATTCGGAGGAATCGTCTGTGGCGATATGTTTATTTACGAAACGCTGCTGTAATTTATGAAGATTCATTATATTATACAATATGTCTACGGTGTTTTGGCCAATTGGCGTAACCCTCAAAATTGAAATTGTTCAGAAGAGAGTAAAAACGGTTTTTATTGAAAACATTATAATATATGGTGAGTTGCGTAATGAATCTTCGTTTGAAGATACGAGATTATACGTAGGGATTGTTGATTTAATAGTGATAGGATAAAATAACAAAGTTTTTTTATCAGGTATTTGACATCTATTTCGGCTTTACGCCATCGTCAGAACTATAGTTTTTACGGATTTTGGTTTATCTATATTGTATACCAAATCAGTGCTTCGTAGTCATTTCTCATCCATGGCGTAAAATTTCGTGGCACGTTAGAACAAATATGCAATTTTCATTAACAGAATTTACATTTATTGCTTTTTTTTTTATTTCATGAATTTCAACTAGCCAGCATTTTTTTAAATTATGTCCAAATAAACCCTTTTAAGCCTAATTAAATTGTACATCACCCTTTTGCGGTGATGATTCGATTTTCGAAAGAAAAAAAATACTTGTTTTTGAAAATTACAGTACTTAATATATATATATATTATATACGACACCTACGATGCAAAAATACTAAAAATACTTTGTTATTTTATCCTATTATAATGGAGTTCTACCAAGTTAATTCCAATTCAATCGATAGATATAATAGTGGCTTACACCAAGTGGCAAGGTTAGAATTTTTAAACTTAAAACCAATGTAAAATTATGGTTCCCCTCCAAAAAGCGGCCAACATATTTCTCTTATTTACCTGCTCTCTCGTCTTTAAAATGAGATTTAATCGTTAAATTATTTTAGTATTTTTTGAGCGTTACATATCAATTGGCCAAAACACCGTCGATATATTTCTGTACACCGCAATATAATATAATACACAATTTCATTCTGTTCGCGTGTCATTGAACAATGTAAATAACTAACCATCAAATCCGATTTTTACGAAGCCGTGCAATTAGGAAAATTATTTTTTTATGCAAATTTAACTAATATATACAGAGTAACCTTTTTAATAATGCAAATTCAAATACCGCGAACACAGTCATTAACTGTCGCATAATAAATAATAGGTGTTGATGATGACAGAACCGATGCCGAACCCAATACACATGATGTCATTTGTGAGTTAGTCATAGGTCAAAGAACGTATTGATAATTAATCTAAGCTATATGCCGAATTGATAGTTTTGTTTGAAATAAGGTTCGGCATAATCATGGACGTTTTCAGTATTATGGAAACAGTGTGATATTAATATCTCAGTGTACTAGACGGATGTTTTTTTGTGCTTTTGCTCTACTTGGTTATCTAGTCAAGGGTTTAAGTCCCTGAAGAGAAACATTCATAAATTGTTTATTTCAAAGATGTTTGACACCAATTTTAAATAAAAATAGCCATAATTCAATTATTTCAAGATTAATAGAGTGGTAGTGTTTTTTTCTTTTGGGCTTCTGCTTGCTTTAGGGTACAGTCACAGTTTTGAATACTTAAATGAAAACTTACGTATATTGGTTTTCCAAAGTACATATACTACTTTACTTCAGAGTTCTAGTTCTGAATTCTGACGATGTGAAGAAATTGCTATTAAACAACTCATATAATTCTTCTAGAACTAAGTACTTTCATATGTTTACCTTATTAATACAGTAACTAGTTAGAATACTTATGACAATGAGAGTTAAAGTATATACACAACCTAAATAAATATACAGGAGATTATGAGCTCACTTCGCAGACTCCACATTGTTTCAGTAGGTACATAAAAGTAAGAAAACGAATGTCTTAGATGAATCATTTTCCATTTTTTTCATTAATATACTTATTTCCTTTTCATAAACTAACACATCTTTAAACTACCTCTTCAATTTAGTATAATGATTAGGACCAGTTTCGCAGTGAGCATTTTCATAGCAATGTTATAATATTATCAAATAAATAACTTGTTTGTTATTATTTGAAAATGAGCGAAATCGTCAAATAAAATTGTTAAATTACAACCGGAAAATGTGTTTTCTTTTCATAAATATAATGCCTTTCTATCAATTTAGTTTTGGCAATAATTATCACTTTAAAAGGGAATAGCTTGTAGTATCACAAAAATTGAATCTTTGGTCTCACCCTTAACGGATTAATCGAAACAAAGAAAACCTTCGGAATGTCAGACAATGCATCCCCAGAAGACACTTAGCAACGGAAACGATAGCAATTTATTAGCTGTTAATGCATAAATGATTGGCCGGAAGTTAGGCGCGTGCCGTACTGCCGATTTAGAAAGACCAGACAGTGGAATGACTAACACCAGTTGCTCGCTTCTATCACCTACATTTAATTTTTGGTAACACGCAACAAAAAGAAATCACATACGACTGTAGTAGTAATAATGATTTAAATAATCAACATACGTTTAAAAAATGTACCATTGCTAATTAAGCCCATATTAATAATGGTGGATGATGATAGTCTAAAAAATATCCTCATCCCAAAAGTAAAAAGGCACTTGTGTCATTTTGGTGGTTTGAAGTTAAGTATACAGTTTTGTTGGTACAGATTTCTTTTCTCTGCACGATAGGCGAAAGGACATTTGCGAAACAAAACTTATGAAATTGGAAGAACGTTAAATGAACTTTGATTTTTTTTTGAAAATCAATGCAGTTTCTATTACATAATACACCTTAGGTATCGAGGTATACTGACATAAGGCATTAAGTCAGTGTTTGAAGATTATTTATCTGTATTAAATGTCAAAATGTATGCAATTGAACAATTCACGTACTTTTTTTTTCTTTAAATAAAACACAATTTTTTGCACTACTTCCACATGTTTATAATGATCAGGACCGGTTTCGCTTATCACGAGCATTATCTACTGATAAAAATACAAACATAACAGGGCTATTTATATAAAATTGAAAGTTAAAAAATAACTTATATAAAACAATTGGTTCATGAACTAAGACAAGAAATCATCCAACAAATTATACAAAACCTCTTACAAATCAATAAATACTAATCTGGAATCACAAATATAGCTATATTAAAAGTCCATTAGCTGAGCAAATTTTTTTATGACATTACTGATGCATTAAGCAAATAGCACGTAGCTCTACGTACTGTTAGAACGTATGAAGTCATAGGATATAATGGATTTGAAAAAAAACGATATTAAGTGGTATTTTAATTGAGAGATTTTGTATATTTCCATGTATTTCGTCACTAACGACCCGGGATTAGCCTTTCGGTATTCGAGTACACGAATGAACAGAAACTGACAGGTCGTTAGCGACGAAATACACGGAGATGTACAAAATTTCAACAATTCAAATTTGATATTGAAATTGGATCGAACACCCTCAGTCGATGTTTTATTGTTATTTTTTTATTCAGACAAAAACATGGCAAAACTATATATAGTCGATATCAATTCTTATGATTTATATGCCAAGATGATTATTCTTTATAATAAACACACATTCTTTTTTAAAAAAAGGGAGAAATAATACTTATGTAAGTAAAACCTTCATCTACTCCATTGAGAGGAGAGTGTTATTTGAAATATGATAATAATTTCAATTAATATAAAGAAAATTGAAACGAAAATCTTACCAAAACAATATCTAGGCGTCTGACAAACCGAAACGACATGTTTTATTGATTTATCGTCCAATATAAATAATTTATTTGCTGTATATAAACCCAAGAGAAAAGTTTGCCGAGGAAATATATCCCATCTTGGATCAGATAAACGTAAATCAACGCTCGAAGGAAGTAGAATGAACATAGTAGGAAAGAGTATTATTTTTCAATTAATTAAGTAAGAGTTTTACATTTTTTTTTGACAGTTGAGTTGGCAGTTTTTGACAGAATTGACAGTTAATACTTTAAAAGTTGGCAGAGTTTTACTACTGTGAAAACATTCTTATAAGGCCAATGTTACCTGGTTCCGCTTCACACCTTTGACAGAGCAGTGCAAAATTTTTGTTCACGTAAATATACTGCTGGTTCCCTCCTGCTATCGACGCTATTGGTCTTTTCGGTTGCGGTTTCCACAATTTGAAATCCCAGTGTGACAATTTCGTAATATGATTCTGTAATCCATTCATGGATTTGTGTTCAATAACATGGATATATGTGATATATATATATTCGGTTCCACTGTTTTAACCTAAAAAAAGGGAGTATCTTTAGCGATAAGGAAACTACAAGGTCTGTTCTGACCTCAATAGTACACAATTGTAAAAAATAGTATTTCAAAATATACGTGTTCTAGTGACTAGGGTTCCAGGCACAATAAAAATGTGTCACGTGACAATACGAGCACGGGATTCAGCACGTTAACTTTGAATTGACGTCAAATTTAGGGATTCCAATCCCGGTATCCCGCTCAATTAGTTAATCCCGTAATCAAATGTGAAATCCCGGGATTTCGGGACTAACTGTAATTGTTTAAAAAAACATATTTGAAATTAAATACTTCCTGATTAACTACAACGTGCAACTAATACAAATGTATGTATTGTGGTCTCACTTAATCTCATTTTTCGAAACTTTCGTAGACATGAACAAATAATTTTGACAACAAAATATTTTATTGCTTTTTTTATAGAAAAAATCAATTTCATTTATAAATAAAATCTTCTATATAAATAAATATATTTATCTCGTCCGATTCTCAATAAATAAAATAAACTATTCTAACGGTCAAAAAATATATAAAATGATAATATATTCATTCCAATTGAAGCAATAATTGACATAAACTAAATTTTAAATGTACAATTTAAAAGATGAACTTCTTCTTAATGACCAATCTCGTATCCTGGGATTGGAAAATCGTTAATCCTGAAATCCCGGGATCAAAAGAGGGTCCGGGATCGGATGCCCTAGTCACATTGAACGTTCATCTGATGCACTTCCTAGCATTAACTATCGAATTGTTTTAACGGAAATATCACGTGAAATTTCTATGAAATTATAGCGTCGTCCATTGAAGATGATAAAGTACGATGATTAGCTTTAAATCGTTAAAAATTACCGTCATTAATTCGCATCGTGTATCCGGGAAATTTTTAATGGACATTAAAAATATGTTTTGTAAGCATGCCTCTAGAGGTCGTACAGATTCGTCATCACATCCGAACAGTCAGCGGTGATATGTATCATATTATACAGAATGTCACAAAGAAAATGTATTTACAATTTTAATTAATAAATTCTGAATTTTAATTGTGGATACATTTTTTGAGACACACCGTATTGTAAACACAATATAAATCAAGTCGGAAGACCTAATTTATTTGTCTGCATTCTAACATAGCATTAAAGAAAATTCAATTAGATATCAAATTTGGATTATTGAGATTTTGTACACTTCCATGTATTTTGTCACTAACGACCCGGGTTTCGCCTTTCGGCATCTTCAGGCATTCGAACACACGAATGGACTCGAACTGACAGACAGTAAACCGTGTCTAACGCTTATGTAGAAGATACAAATACGACAAATATTATTTACGAGGTAAAATATTATACGTCTGAGAGCCACACTGATACCTGAGTTAACATTTCGAGAATCGCCTTAATCCTGAGGGTGCTTGATGGAATTTCAATATCAAATTTGGATTATTGAGATGTTGTACACTTCCATGTATTTTGTCACTAACGACCCGAGTTTCGCCTTTCGGCATCTTCAGGCATTCGAGCACACGAATAATAATTCAAATTTGATATTTATATTTGTTAGTTATAGTTATGTCCATCTGCCACAATATAAAATTTAAATATATTACATAAAAACCATTTTTATTTCAGTATTGGTGGTTGGCGAATTGTTTTCTTTTTTTACCGGTCCGCAGGTGTAAAAAGGTTGGGGAACACTGGATTAGAACATATAGAACTGATACAAAACTACGACAACTTAATGCAATATCGTTAAAGCCTTATCTGTAAAGTTTCTATGAACAAATAAAGATACCCATCTCATTTAAAACTGGTTTTCTGAGCCCACGCTTTCTTGAGATTTGCAGGAAATGTGGGTTTCTATATTATTCTATTAAACATATTTATATAAGTGGTCAGTGAAGCCTGGAATCAAGGCGATTCGGAAATATAAAACCAATGATGAAATAAATAAGTTTTGGATTGCTAAATGAGGTCACTGATCTATACATAATTATCCTAATTATAATCCCTTTACGAATTGTATAGTATATCTAGTCATACATATTATTGCTCAAATACTTATGTCCGAATTTATTTTTCATGAGTTAAAAACGCTCTTGTCGAACGAAACCGGTACTGACGGTTATATAATTCAATCAAGAAAATTTAACTAGTTGAAGAATATAGAAGTGGGGTTAGGAAAGAACTAATAATCTGGCTAATCACTCTCTCCACGTCCTGATTTCAGGATTGGATTTTAGGATAGGAAATGGTTTAGGCATGCCTCTGGAAACATCTGTGTGAGTTGCGTTTCTACAGTATTCGAGTTATATAAAATATAAAGACGAATATTTTCTCAAAAAAAGTTTGTAACCAATTTCTCGCCGGAGAAATAATAAAATGTGGGTTATTTACTCGACATGTATTTAAGAATAAATAATTTAATTAATAGAAGACTTTCCCTCCATTGTTGTGGTGATTTATTTTTGCAAAAATTAACCATTTTGCGATAGTTAAGTAAAAAATACATAAAAGTAAAATTTTTATTGGTATCATTAGCTTGTATATAATAGCATAGCCCAGACCAGTCTGTCAGGTCAGGCGTTTTATTATCATCACATATCACATGTAGGTATGAAATTTTCTCATAAGTGTCCGCGGTGTATATAAAATAAAATGTTATGCAATTCACACATACACACCCAACAATACACATAGCTCCGACGTGACGCAAATGCCGAGGCTAACAAAAAAAATAACAGTAACAATCAGTCCATCAGTATAGAAACTAGTGAACAGCGGCGTTTGCGATTACGTCTTGAGCGATAGCAGAGATGAAGAACGAGACAAACTCTGGAAGCTGCTTTTGATGAGGGTAATATGCATGGCATTTAATTCTATAATCAAAATATTCACGGAAATTTTGTCAACATCTGGATAACATATTATATGATCCAGATATTAACGAAAAAAATAATATTTACTAAGAATATACCTCTTATTCCCCTTTTTCAAAATTGCAAGTTCAGTATTTGTTTGATCTCTGCTATATCGAAATGTATTTTTCTTTCAGTGGGCCAGTAAAAACTTTGTTCTTGAAGACAATGAATATATCCGATATCTCATAATTCGATATAAAATGCCAGATTATCTATGTTTAAAAATACAAAAGATTGACAACCACTGATATTATTACGTCAAAATATTAAGCAACCACGTGTTTTAAAACTGCTCTCCAAATTATTTTGAAAAACATTTGTTCGTTTAACAGCTATACGTTTTTTTCGAAAGTATCTAATTTTTTTGCCAAATTTTGCAATATATGCCCCGTAATGAATGTGTAAATAAATGTAGCTTTGAAAAATTTTTGGTGATCAAAACTCATTTGTAGAGAATTTTTATAACCAATGAACTTGGTTTATTTTTCAAAAAGTGTTACACACATTACGGTTTTTATCGATTTTTGTAATTTAACGCTCTGCGTAGTGGTAGAACGTATGAAGACATAGGATATAATGGCTTTGAAAAAGACAGTCATATTGTTGTTTGTTTTATTCTACCAAAAAGCATGATATAACTAAAACTTGACGATACCAAATCTTATGATTTGCATGTCAAAAAAACAAACAAATAGTTGTATTTGGCAGAGAGTAATTTGAAAAAAGAATAATACTTTAAATGTGATTAACTCTGAACTTGTTCTTTTATAACTTAAGTATTATAAATTCTTTTTAGTTGTATTCCTCACGTGTGAGAGCTGCAACCACAGCTTACCGAAACAACTCCATTTCCTTTGATGATCCTGCTCTGAGAGCCATCAGTAAAGAAGGCCCGTGGCGTCCTTCACTTTGTCGCTCCAGCGAGTTGAGGCCCTTCCGTGTCCCCTTCTGCCTTCGACGTTTACTGTGACGACGAGCCTCTCAAAACTGGCTTATGGGTGATGTGGAATATAAATCATTCAATAATATTACTAGAAATCATTTTTTCTTTTAATTAAACTTATGCTTTTAAGCAGTACCTTTCTCAATTATCAGCCTATTTGTTTTACTTACGGAATACTTATTTAGGCAGCCATGTCTAATATATTTAGTAATTAAATATTATTATTTGTCCCAATTCCGTTACATATAATTACAACGCATAGGTGTCAATACCTTTCAATAATTACCTAATGATCAGTATTATCTATTTAAAACCTTGAAGGCATATTCACATTATGATTCATAATATTAAGTTCGTGGCGTCTTGGCATTGAAAAGTTGACGTAAACCTGTTATTAGAGTCAAATTATCATAGATAATTTAATAAAAAAAACTTTCACAGTCATTGATTGACTTGCCAAGGGTCATTAAATACACATAAAACAGTATCTAATCGGAAATAGATATTAATAAGTGAAAAGCTATTTCCGAAACTGATATTCCATTGTTACTGTGGGTGGCAAAACTATTCTGTGCATTAGCTTGTAATAATAGAAAAAAAATCCTAAACCTGTAATTCAAAAGCTAATAACTAAGGCGCCAAATATTTTTTTAATCACATGAGAATAGAGAAGTGACTCCAGGTCAACTCTAGCTGAAAATATATCATTGTCCATGTCCAAGATCTGAAATTTAAATTGAAAAATTTAATATCAACCTTGGGACTTGAACCCAGACTCAACTGATCGTTAGGGTAAATCGCTTTAAGACTAGACCATAGAGTACAACTGAGACACAGCTCCAACGATCTGATGTAAAATTATATTATTAATTTTACGTAATATTTTGTCAGTTATTATGATAGACTTCAAACGTAAATTTTACAAAATGACAAAATAATGTATTAACTTTCCAATCACTACAAATGTATCATCATTTTAACAATATTATATTTAAGTAAGTAATAAATGATTCTATTTTCATACCGATCTTATTTTAAAAAAATCCAAGACTTAACCCCCAAATCCATGTGGCTTTATTTATGTACGCATAATATTTTTTTGCTACTATTATTTATGTGTTTCATTAGTTTAATAATATGTAAATAAAGTTCAAGCTATGAAGAAATTGATGTTGAATATTTGCGTATCCATCAAAATCAATCCTAAGAAATTCGATGGCATATGCTTGTATTAAGTAAATTTAACAGACCACTCATTTTAATAAACACAATGTTGCCAAACCATGCAGCATGGCTTCATTACTATAGATATCTTTGGTCCATCACATACAATTTAACTGTTTATATGAATACGGAATAACTGGATTTAAAGAGATTAATGAAGACTCATTTCAATTAAATTTATGAGTCTCACGATGTGAAGGTATGTTATGTTTGAAAAGTTGTATATTAACACGTTGAGTCCCGGAGCCGTGTTTTGACGTGATAGACCAGCCTATCAAAATGGAAGTCATATTTGAGTCATCAAACGATACATATTACAACGGAATCTTGATTTTAATTAAAGTGAATACTTAATACTTTCCAAAATAGTCATCTAATTTTTGTTATCGCCAAAATAAATTTTGATTTTATCGACTTAAAATCTGAATCGAATTTTAGTTCTTTAATATTTCCCCTTCTGAAGACGATATTACTGTGACACCAAGTCCACTCCAAGCTAGAGTTTTACAAGATATACAAGACGGGTTGTCAGGGGATATTTCTAAGCACATATGATACGGATTCCGTCAACAGAAAAAAAATAAGCACTGTAGAACATGCAAGGTGAGTGCAAAGCACAAGAGAAGGAGTGAAACTCGATACATGTGTAAACATTGTCGTGTGGCTCGTCACAAAGGAAAATTTTGGCAATTTTACCATTTAAAAATTAAATATTTAAATGTTTTAAGCAATTTCACAGAGTTTCACGTAGGCTGAATGTGATAATTATCTATTCGTACTTATTAGAGGTTTGCACGGGCTGAAATTTATAAAATTACCCTGCCCGGCCCGAGCTCGAGTCTCAATATCACACTTGTAACCCTAACTCAACCTAATGCCCAGATTTTCAGTACAGAAATGCATTTATACTTCTCAAACAATTATTATGTTATTAATTCTATATTTTCAACGATATTCGTAACACATGTGGGAAAAATATTTAAGTTATGAATAGTATTGCCTTATGACTGTCTCATGACTCGAACGTAGTCCGAAATACTTTCCTGGAAATTAAATTCCTTACCCGGGCCCGTGCAGACCTCTAGAATTTATATTAACCTTTTCCAGTCCGTTTTCCAGTCCAGTCCGTTATTAGCCGTGGCCGATACAAGTTGTGTCACTTGGAATTGGTCATGTATTGAGTATTTTTAAAGCTGATTGATCGCTTTAAAATGGTTATTCTGTTTTTAAATATCATACTGTTATCGTTTAACACTTTATTTTGTGTCTAGAGCTTGCAATTTACATATTTTCATGTAATATAATCGAGATATGGACGACATCGAAAAAAGCACTCACATAAGGTGCAGGAATGTCTCGCTTCTGCCTTATACAGTCCGTTTCAAATGTAAACTTGACTCATATTATAACAAACAAAAGCAAGCGAGTGACGGGCCGTTTTCTCTTTCTCACTCAATCCCATGTAAAGTGAAAGGGATGAGTTGATAATGCTCGTTATGAGCGAAACTGGTCCTGATCATTATAAATATATGGAAGTAGTACAAATGAATTGTGTTTTATTTAAAAAAAAAAATTAAAGGGGGAGAGTGAGATACAAGGGCTTGCGGGAGTACGCTCTTGTATCCTACTTGCTCATATATAAGTGAGGTTGTGCGATAGAGATAGTAACTCCACCACATGCCACTGCATCAAAAATAACTACAAGCGAAGATGCATCCGGTCCTTTCTCCCTCTAACTAATACCATTTGTCGTAACTTCACGTCACTCTTGCGTATAGAATTTTATATATGGCTATCATTTTAATTGAGTTCGCAATAATATTGTCATCAGAGTTTTGTAATTTTATTAATTTAATGATGAAAAAATTGAATCGAACCACTTATTTATTTCAATTTTATTACATAACTATTTTATCTACAAACAGCTAAAATCCTAAATTTATATACAACCTAATAAGCGAGATATTGATGTTTTCAACTCGTATGACAATCTTGGTGCATCTATGGTAACGGATAGGTTAATTGATATTTAATGTATTCTAATAGTATACTAACATAATTACGAATTCTACATCGCTTACTGATACTAATAATATGAATATATCGCATAATATTTCATTATTTTTAACCAGATACGATAAAACAGATATTGTATTAAAAACAAGAGATTGTGAGTCATAGATAAATCTGATAAACCAGTTTTTTTTTGGCCGAAACGTCACTATAGCGACGTACAGAAATGCGGAACCTGTACCATAACTTCAGGGCAAAATTGAAAGTTATACAAACACACTATTGTCGCTTATAATAAAATTTAATATATATAAATTATTAAACAAGTAAGGTCTCCCTAAGACATTGACCGCAATTAATGGCCCAATATTTTTGCCGGTTTTTATTATATCCTAGCCAGGAGGCTGATTGTTGATTACTGTATTTTTTGTTTCTCGAATTGAGATTAGATTTGCATACCTACTAGGATTCGTGAAATAGTTCATATCCATCAATGTGAACAATCATGTAAGTCAAGTACATACTTCAATTTTTCACATGTGAGTCATAATACAATAGTCAAATACTCTTAAAATTTGTAGTTAAATTGTCCGAAAACACACAGATTTTATTCAAATGGATCAGATGCTCAATTTTATTTTTGTTTCTAGCAATTTTCTGGGACTAGTTTGACGTTTCAAGTCTTAAATGTTCTCCTGAAAATCTTGCAATAATGGCTTACGTGATTTCACCCACCCATCCGTATATAATTTGTCGTGTTTTATTGGTTATTTTTTTATTGATCTGTCAACGCAAAACACAGCACATATAATTGTATCAAACACAGAAATTTGGTGGATGCTCCTAGCTGCTCTGCGTTCTCCACTTAAGATGGCTGTTTATTGTTAATATTAATTACATATTTTATATTTCATTGTTTTTAAATGGTTCACTAACTTCTCCTTAAAAATCTCCCAACATGCTATTATTTATATCATTAAAAAAAATTCTCAGCAATAGACTTTTAATTTCGTTTTTATTGATTTTTAAGAGGTCCTTAACATTTTAATTGTAGACTATTTTATTTGGTTTACGTATAATTTGTTTGATAATCAGTCATTTCTTGTCTTAGTTCATGAACCAACTGTTTTATTTACCTTAATTTTTAACACCCAAATTTATATAAATATGCCTGTTATGTTTGTATTTTTATCAGTTGATAATGCTCGTGATGAGCGAAACCGGTCCTAATCATTATAAATATGTGGAAGTAGTACAAATGAATTGTGTTTTATTTTTTAAAATATAATGTCTTTCCACCAAGAATTGACAGTTAACACCTTAAAAGTGATTGCATATGTAATGTATGTATATGCGATTTATCATAGCAGAAGACATTAAATAGAAACAGATCGAGAAATCAGCATTATGTATTATTCTAATTATAACTGTTAAGTTTTTGTTAATAAATAACTAAGTTTTTTGTAATAATATTTTATTGATTTATGTAAATCGATTTCGTGCTTCTTACAATTTTCTTTTCACCAACAGTTGAAGAGAGTTTTAAGTTATAAAATTTCATGTTTATTTAATCATCGTAAACCAGTATTTTTAATGTACAAAAGTCGTGTTATAACGGAAAACTAACAATTTTAATTAATAAAATGTTTGCAGTGTGTTTCTTATTGTATAAGAAACACATCCGTCCATATAATATAATACACCATCAACTTTATTTTTTTGGTTACGGTAATCTGCATTGTTAGCTATATGATAGGTACTAGAAAATATCTCAGTTGGTTTTTATGGAGTTACAGTAATTTTTGCCAACATTAATTTTGTCTGTAGTGAAAAGTATTATGGTAATTGTATTACGGTAAATCTAGGTAACTTTGGCCCAGTTCTGAGGGTTTGCGTATTTTAATGGTTCGCCATTGCATTTATGGGTGGTATTGTTTTACCTATAAATGAACTAATGTCTTAAGATGAAATTTAATCAACATCGATAGATTTATTGTTATAATTGATATATAAATATAGACGGGTGACTTTGACACACGATACAAATAATCACTGCAATTACTATAAAATCAGTGATTTAAAATTTTTGGTAGCTTTTCTTTATGCTTTCATATGTTCTGTAAATAATTGAGATGGAAAAAATAAACAACATTTATATATTTTTACCACAGTAATACAAATTGAAAATATGGCTAATCCAATTTATTTCAATAAAAGTTTTTAAATTGTGTTTTATCATTCCAAGCTGACAGCTGACAAATTCAACAAAAAAACATAGTATGTTGAACATTAATTCGTAGTTTTACCACCAGAGGCTACTCAATACCTTTGCTTCACTAAAAAATATTCATATGACATTAGTATTATCATGGTTTTATAACAGCATAATGTCAAACCTTTTTCCATGCATTGAGTAAAACTTAGACCTATGGGCCAACTTACTCAAATTGATGGTATTTGATATATGTACCGTATTGGACAGCGTTATCCAATGAATATAGTAAAATCTCGATATAGCAGACAATCGATTTAACATATAAATACCCAATCAAATTCGAAAATTGTTAAAGCATTCTGATATTTGTATTCATATTTAAATACTAGATCGTACGTCATCACACAACTACGGCAGTTATAGCGCGTGCTGGCTGATGATTATTTTTAATCACATGCATTGCCTAGAGAGTTGGATATTTTCAACATAAAACTCTGGGTATTGTTTGTTTTTTTCTTGTACCTAAATAACGTCTTGTTCTCTTTCTATTTTATAACTTAAAAAATGTTTTAATTATCATTTTTGTTATTATAATTGTGCTGTTATTATTAATGGCAGCTGTAATGCCATGTATTTTAATTTTTTAAATTTACAAAGAAATAATTTATGCTAACTCTATTAGCCTTGTATATTTTTCAGTGTTTTTTTCTCAAAATATGAAAAAGCGCATTTAGAAAATATAAATTATTATAAAACGAATATTCAGTTTTACCCATTTTACCAATTCATTTTCAGTTACTTAGTGTAGTAGCCATCACTACCAGTATACCAGGTCTGTAGCCGGCTTGTATAACGTTTTCTCCTAAACTATTTTTTTTAATCGATGTCTGGGATGTCTTTCGATGTATATGATGTCTACATTCCATCCCATCCATTCGATCCAAAGACGAGGCATAGCGAGAGTAATTAGCTTACTACAAGTCTCGTACAAGCTCCATCCTTAAATACTTTCTCTCTTAAATGAAAGATTAAGCAACTGAAAAACAAGCATTTCTCGTGGAACAAATTTTGTTTAGAGTCTCTATTAAGAGTCAGTATGCTGCACACTGTAAACTGACGTAGTTGAAAACAATCCTCTAACGCAAATAATTAACACGAATTTCTCAAAATCAGTTATCTAATACTTTATTAATAAGTTAGCTCCGGGGGACGCGTTTTCCGCGTCGCAAAGTTTTTTGTACTGCGGCGAGGAACGCGTTTTCAAGTCATTCGATATAGACGACATTAATCGCTCATAACTAATAATTGATTCATAATATTATTGAAAGAATTTGAACAGTTTATTACAAAACACCTTTAGGAGAACATCCAAATTGTCGATTGGTCAGTTTCATGCTATTCTTTCAATGACCTTTTGTCAATTTCAAGTAATATTTCCCTGTTGCGAATGTGTTAAATGAACCAGACAAAAAGAAAATGAAAACTCCAGTAAGTCAAGTACTCGCTCTCTGTGTGACGGCACTAAGTTATTGTATGTAATGACAACAGACTAGCCACAAATTTGGCGATATCGGCTAGTTCGCACGTTAAATAAGAACGATCCGTCCCCAATTACTGATGTTGACACTGAATATTTTTGCATTTGAGACACTGCTGGTTTGCAATAAACCGCGCCACCTCAATTTGTTAGAAATGTTAAAACAACATGTATATTAGAATCCTTACGAAAGATGTTAATTTAGTGACTAATGATTGTTTTATTAAACGTAATTAAGGTGCAATTAAACTTACTAATTTACAATTATTCTGATTGCTTATAACAAAACAGTCATTAGATAATCGAAAAAATTGTGCGGTACGTATTATTAGTAAATTTCCAGTTACTTGGCTTACCCAATTAAAGCATTATATTACCCAATAGCTGATATCAATAGACATGCCACGGTTTTGATTAATGACTTTAATGTTGTTAATAATTTATTTATATAATAATATACACAATCAACTGTATCTTTCAACACCTTTATAACCGTCGTGTTAATCACAATTACGGAATCAATGCCCTTTATATTAATATGTATAATATCGACGGTGTTTGATATAACCCTAAAAATTGAAATTGTTCAGGAGAGTAAAAGCTGTTTTTATCGAAAACATTGTATGGAGAGTTGCTTAATAAATCTTTGAAAGTGCATTGCAAGAGTGTACCTGTAAATTCTTATATTTGCAGATACGGGACTATCCGTAGGAAGTGTCGATAAAATAATGGCTTACATCAAGTGGCCGGGTCTGAATTTTTAAACCTAAAACCGATGTAAAATTATGTTTACCTTCCAAGACGTGGCAGATCATTTGGCCGAGACCTGCTCTGTCGTCTTTAAAGTGAGATCCAATCATTGAGTAATTTTCGTGTTTTTTTTAAAGTTACATCAATTGGCTGAAGCACAGTCAATATAATAATATACACTGTCGTAGCTAGGGTTATTGCGCCCGGAATCAGTTTTCCACCCCTCAATTTCACGCCGAAAATTATAAAATTTACGTGGTGGATAAAAGATATATCTTTTCAAATCACTCACTCCTATTTTTTTAACCATAACCTAGGTATTATGAACGATAATATTGCGCCACGTTTTATTTTAAAAAGGTTCTATAAATATATAATTTCTTGAAAAATACTGTATTTTTACAATTCTCTCCTTTAAAAATATGTTAATTTTTCTTAATATTGTAGAATTAAGCGTATATTTGCATTTAAATTAATGTAAAAAAAAACTATAAGTCTTTTCTGTTGAGTTTAGGGTTACTAGATATTATTAAAAAATACAAAATAATTACCATTTTTATTGAAATTTATTGTATCTAAAACTAATTGAAAATTTAAAGTTATTTTAGGATGAGATATTTAGAAGATTCTATTAATATAACATTGAGCAAAAAAACAGTTTAACGAATTGATATGACAAATTAATTCATTTTAATTGCTTTACTCTAAGCAAAATCTAAATCGATAAAAATAAATGGCTTTCCTTTATAACTAAAAATCAAATATAATATCGTCATCATTTTTGGGCCGAAACCTTTTGGTCCTTGTTTTGTATATTACTGTGGGAGATGCAACGGATCTTACCTCAAGTTTGCTAGAATACTGCTCCGTCAAACGTTCGTGCTGCTTCATCAATTCTTCGTTCTTCTCCAGCAGAGCCTTACCAAGCTCCGCCGCCAGAAGGAGGTCAGCCTCCTTCTGCTGCAACTGCGCCCACACGTCCTCTGGACCTCCGTCACTCCTCGCCATCTCACTAACGTATCTTCCTAACTCCTCAACAAAATCACCAGTCTCAAGCGAGCTGGAGTTTAAAGATAAACTTCCTTTCAATGATCTGGAACCACTTTTGTTTCTTCTGTGAGTTATCAAAGGTACAACTCTATCACTCGTTTCTACAATATCATCACTTCTAGGATCGTAACTATAAAAATCGTTATTCGTATTCTCACTTTTACAATCAGTGTTGTTTTTAACTATTTCAGGTGTTGTCAAACTATTTTTTGAATAGTTTTCAACGTTACTTTCGTATCCAATACTATAGGCTTTACCAATTTTCTTACTACTGTTTAATCTACGATCTACGCCGGTTGCCATATATTTTGTGTACATTTAAAATGTTATATACATACTTAGAAAAAATACAAAGTATTATCTTATCAACGAAGATTATAAAAATCCTTTCCACAAAGAACATGCATCATTTACTTCAATGCATTTTTACGTGTATTGTTTTTTTTTACTGTTATTAATAAATATGTCACTATTATCACATTAAAAACACGTAAAAAGTAAAACGCAACGTACGTGAATTGAAATCACTTTATAAAAAAGTAATTTATTATCACTTTATGCACTGTTTTGAATAAAAAAAAAACAACTTGACAGTTCAGATATTTTACGTAATAAACAAACGATTTTTTTGTATCATCTACTTCAAACGTTTCATCGTTCGATCATTGTAAAAAAACAACAATACACCATACAGAAACGAGTTTAGTTCTATATAAATCACTCAAGTTATTTTATAAATCGCATCGAACTGGCAATACTCTCCTGGACTGTTGTGTTGTAGAGTAACTATGCCGATTGATCGATTTTCCACACATTATGTAATTTAACAACACTCTTGGTGTAGGGGCTATATTGTAGTAATATATTGTTCGCGTAATCCAGCAAAGCGGCAGTTTGCTGTGTACAAATTTTCGGAAAATTCAGCGTAGAAACGACGCGGTCGCAAGGCAGAAAGGCACTGGTGCTCGAATAGTTTTTACACCTGAAACTCGAACAACTTTGAATAGTAGAGGGAGACAGCGCAGTGCTCACCGGAGCTCGTGTCTAACTCAGTGGTGCTCAAAGTAACGCTATTGAGCAGCGAAATTCAATTGAAATCGTTTCGAAACTTTTTACAACGAAATTTTGAAAAAAATTTGTTGTAAAATGTTCCATTTGACATATCGACGGTGTTTTGGCCAATTAATGTATCCCTCAAAATTGAAAGTGTTCAGCAGAGAGTAAAAACTGTTTTCATCCAAAACATTATATGGTGATAATCTTTGAAATGCACTCCAAATTCTCATGTTTGCAGATACGGGATTATACGTAGGGAGTGTCGATATAATAGTGACTAACATCAAGTAGATGGGTCAGAATTTTTAAACCTAAAAGCAATGTAAAATTATGTTCCCTTCCAAAAAGTGGTCAATTTATTTTTCTAATTTATATCATTTGGCCGAGACCTGCGCTGTCGTCTTTAAAATGAGATCCAATCATTGAGTTATTTTCGTATTTTTGAGGGTTACATCAATTGACCAAAACACCATCGATATTATGGTGACACATATTGTATTCTTATTTCGCGTAAATAATCGGTTTCGCCGATTCGCGTGTATGATAATTTTGCATTTTTTCTTAGTGAATAAATTTCCTACACAACTGCATTGTTTATTGTTGCATTTAATGACATTTCGTGTTGGAAAAGAGTAGCATGTTGTAAAGCATATTTACCGATTTGTAATATTTAATATATTTTTTTTTAATATTAATTGGTAATTTGGCCGAAGCGCATCAAACTTTATTGATCGTAGTGACAAGTCGTTCACACAAATATTTTTAATTCCAAAAAGTATTTACTACGATATGTGGTCTCAATTTCAGCTTTAATGCATTATTTACCTTCGACGATATACTACTTTTGATAAAACTCACTTTTATTCTCATAAACATAGATCCATTTGTAAATTTGCAATGATGAGGTTAAGAAAGGATTAATACTTATAAATCGATCAATAAATGAATTTGTGAAATACTCCGTCCTGTGACTTCAACTTGTCGAAATTGACATTGAAACCGTAAAAGACGAACGCCAAAGGGGGTTGACCAATCAGGTACAGGACCTGCGAAACAGTGTACAGATAAATGTTTACAGAAATAAAAATCCGTTTGCTTGTGAGTCTTAACTGTAATAATACCTAATACTGTATATCAAGCATGCCAAACTCGCGACCCGGCTAGTGATATGTAAAATTAAAAATATTTCGCGGCCCACGTAAACGCAAATTTTATTTATTTGGCCCGTGTTAACCTATGAGTCTGACATGCTTTTCGTATATTATAAATATATTGGACTGTTGTATGAAATTGTATTTTGGTAATGTTTGAGAAACACTGCAACCGGTTGGTATGTATTTAATGTAAAATTTCGACTGACTAATAAAACAAATTCGAAGAAATCTTTACCTGTACGTATTATTTCATTATCAAATGAAGGATAATTAATATTGGTTACTTCGTATGGAAAACATGATTTAGCCAAAAATTCGTTATATTATAAAAATGGTAAATATAATACACTACTTTTGGCTGAATTACAAAAAAAGTGTAAGGAATCATCCTTCCTATTTTTTGGTAGGCAGAACACGCCCCTTGTTTATTTCACGTTAATCGTTAAGACGTTTCCGACTGCATTAAATATATTATAAATTGTTGGACACAATTTTACTTCCAGTCAATTATTTTCAGTTCTTTCTTATATGAAAAGTTTATTTAAAGATATTTTATACAATACAATGCATTGACTTTTAGCTTTTAGCCCTGGTCTAACCATCCAGCATCTTCAATCCTAGGCGGGTTTCCATAGATAAGATCGTCGATGTTCTGGAAGAATATACTAACTGAAAAATACTAGTTTAGAGTAATTGCACATGGAAGTTTTTCAAATGTTTGAAATGCTATTCCTTTTTCATTAAATTTGTTTTAAGTAAAAGTCAAATTTATAAAAATAAGTGTGTTCTTCCATACGGTAAAGTTCAAAATAAGGAACATTTTGATATAGCTTACTCAACATGTCATTTATTCGATTTAGTCTTTTCTTCCGGAACAACGACGATATACCAAAACACACTTATTTAAACTCTTAATGCCAAATATGGATAGTGTAGTCAGAAAACGTCTTATTTTTTTATTCATAGCCTTAAATTATAACTGATTTCTGTACTTAATTAAAGGTATTGATTGATGTTGGGATCCAGCTTCTTCGTTTGCATTTGGCTTTTGGTCAAAATAAAATAAAATTTTTGGTCACATTAAAAATATGTACCTTCTGAATAAAATTATTATACGGTCAGGTTATAAAATGTTAGGTTAGGTCAGAAATACTGACCATAAGTTATTTATTCTACCCTCTGTAATTGTGACCTAGATACAATACGGCGATTTAATATAAATTCTAACCAATGTATTAAAAATTATGAGCGAAACTGAATTAAAATTCTGACCAGAAAAATTCGAGTCTTTCAATTCCTCGGTAAATATCAATCGATCAACATTTTATGAAAATGAATCATAAAATCATAAAAATCTTTTGAAAATTTGAAACATTATATTTTTTGAAAAAAATATTTGTACCCAAATTGTCAAGGAAAATATCAACAAAAGCTTCTAAATATGTGTTATATTTGGATGCATAAATGCATCTAATCTTTGGACATGAGCCACCTGCATATGATAATAAAATCATTACGGTGCATATCAACGACGCTATTTTTGGACACAGCATTATGAAACCGTGAAGACAGTACTTTGCATGTGTGAGGGGGATAGCGTGATTTTGTCGCTTTTCCGTTTATAAAATAAGTTTGATAGTTGCGTCAGTTTCCATAGCAACATACAGGTGTACGAAAAAGCAAACAAAATAAATACAAGCAAACGTTGCAGTTAGTATTAATAGGTAGATGATTTGGTATTATTATATAAACTGTTACATAAGGAAAATATAGATTATACATTTTAAATATAAACTAAAACAATAATGTAGAAATATAAAAAGTTTTTTTATTAAAGCAAGGATGTAATTAATAAATTAATAAAAAGTAATTATTTATGTCAATAGAACAATCGAATATATAAATTAGCATAGTCAAATTAAAATACTAATTTTTGCTATTATTGTTAGTGTACTATTATTAATTTAGAGAAGAATAATTATCCAATTATCCATTGAAATATTTTACAATCTAACGACATCTGCTATTTAACCTCAAAGCTATTGAAGAAGATTTCTGCTATCTTGTTAGATATATCTAAGCTGTTATTGTATTTGTTATTAGATGTCGCTGTATTGTACAATAAAAATATGATATTTAAATAAAGATTTTTTTTCTTCACGAACTCATTGAACTTTCAAACTAGAATGAATATCAGTAACATATGAATTAATACTTCCAGTATATAATATCAAGTACCCAGCATGCGTTGCAATGCCACTCAAAGAAAGAAAGGGTTTGTGTTTTAATTCTGTTTATTGAACTGCTTTTGGATTAGAGGTCTGCACAGGCCGAAATTTCATAGACTTACCCGGTTCGAGCCCATCATCTTCAGATCTGGCCCGGCCCGACCCCGAGTTTCAATATCACACTTGTTATAACACAAAATTTTTGTTTTTCGTCTGGTGCGTACACGAATAAATCAGAAGGTTTTTCCAAGATGTCGCTGTATGTACGTATTTGATTCTTTTTTTCAATTTTAGATTTTCAATTTTTTTTCTTCAGAACCCTTCACGGGTGTGTGTACAACAACTCGCCGAAGTTTCATCGAAATCGTATGAATGGTAAAGGAACGCGTAAAGGACAAACAAACATTTATTTTATATAATATTTCCGGGCATGATCACAATAAGTCCTTCCTGAAAGTTTCGTCGCGATCGGTTGAGTAGTTTAGGAGCCTATAAGATCCGGACAAACCAACAAACAGACATTCATTTTTATATATATAGATTTTGAAGTATCATAAAAAAGTGAAAATAAATTTGGTTAATTATTTTTTAAAAAAATCTGCTAAATTCATTGTCAGTCTCGTAACCAAGTGGTCAAGTTTTCTGTTCTTGAATCTTAATCAGTTGCGCGGTTAAAGGTTTGAATCCTGAAATGGACAATTAAGCATATCTCGATGATTCATTCCTTCCTATCCAGCGAAGGATTGGTGAGATTAAACTTTTCTAAACCAATTTCTCATTGCCTTTGAAGAGTGACTTACTTACACAAAACAGCTTTTGTTGAGAATCTCCATTAGAAGTACACATGCTACTAGAGGTCTGCACGGGCCGAAATTTCATAAAATTACTCGGTCCGAGCCGCCATCTTCAGGCCTGGCCCGGCCCGATCCCGAGTCTCAATATCACACATGTTATCCGAACCCGACCCGAAGCCCAGATTTATTTTTCTCAACCTTGTTTTTTTTAATATAGTAATTCATTTATACTTTTCAAATAATATATGTTATTATTTTCATATTTCCAACGATATTCATGGCACATTTGAAATAAATTATTTATGTTATGAATTGTTTTGCCTTATGGCTGAGGCTGACGCATGACCCGAACATATTACGAAATATTTTTCTTAAATTTAAATTACTTACCCGGGCCCGAATCTGAATTGTCTTTACCAGCTACACATTTGGAGTTTAAATAGCTAAAACTATTACACCTTATGTATAATAACGATTTTTTTTTCAGAATTCATGTCAACGATTGGCGTAGGAAGGATCGAGTGGATTGGAGGAGACAGAGAGTGATTGAGCCGGCCGATGTTCACCAGTACTGTAAGGCCAGAGAAGAAAGATATGTGTGCTGACTTCGTACTCGCATATTTAGGCTAATAATTATGTTAAGTAATGTACCTATTTTCGTAAATATAATATTAATACAGTTGTTTCTGTTGTACAATTGTTTCAATTTATACATCTTTGTCAGTGCCCGGAAACGAGGATGAAAACATTTACGAATATTTATTTTCCTTTAAATATATTAATTTAAGATATTGACTGAGGGTGTTTGGTAGAATTTCAATATGAGTCAATTTTAGTTACTTCGTGTACTCGAATGCATGAAGATACCGAAATGCAAAACCCGGTCGTTAGTGACGAAATACATGAGAATGTGCAAAATTTCAACAATTCAAACATTAAATGTTTATTCGCTTTTTCGAATCCATGGATATGTTTTAAAAAATTAAAAAGATGTCGATCGATTCTAGAGGGTTTTGAGGTTTATTTACCTTATAGGTAAATCCGGCCATGTGCTATAGGTATATTATATTACGGATTACAATTAAATGCACTGTTCAGATGATATTCACTTTCGTAAAGATTGTTTTCACTAATAACAAATACATTCCACAAAAAACAAATTATTTCACTAAAAATAAAGTGATGCCACATAATAAAATATATTTAAACATTGAAGAAATATGTTGGACTTACGAAAAAATATTATCACATAGATAAAATAGTTTTCACTCAATATAAATACTCACACTTTGAAATCGATAGTTTCGCAACGCTGTAATGAAATGTCACTTATTCTTTACTACTTACAACATAGTATTTTCTACCATAGACTAGTTTACTTGTCGCAACTCTTTATTAGGCCGCCTGTATTGTCTTTGCTCCACGCATTAGAATTTATTCACTAGTATATTATAGGAGTGGTATTTATGAAGAAGCAGGGTTCTAAGTGGACATGCAATATGTTAATATAATTTATTTCAATGTCCATAACATACAAAATTAAAAATAATCCGTTTCAAAGTCAAGCTATCAAAATAAGTCTGTGGTACTTTGTTAAAAGAATCCGTTTCGAAGTGAAAACTATTAAAATCAAAGTTTGAGTGTACCAAGTTAATACTGTCTTATACAAAGTGCAAACTATCGAAATAAAAGTTCAAGTGTACCAAGTGAATACTAGCTTACACAAAGTGCAATTATTTATAACCCTTATATTATTACCAATACATTTTTGCACGGTGGTCCCTGGAACGTATTCAAGTGTAAAAATGCAAACGGGTCTAAATCAACAAATCACATTCGTTTTAACATCATTTCATTGATCTTAATATTTTCTTTAAGTTAATCAGTAGCCGGCAGTCGTCACGCACGCCACTGCTTCAATAGCCAAAGGGCGATATGACTACTTCTCCCGATGGAGAAGGAATTGAATGCGACAGGAAGAAATAAACACAATAATTACAAAACAATCTTCTTTGTCCCTTTGAATTATTAAAAATTCACCCCCTCGCTACACCCAACCTCCGAAAAAAGAATGAAGAAGAATGGAAAATAATATAATTCTAATAATGACTATGAGACTGGCTGCTGTGCCGTCAAATTACATCTAGACGCCACGCCCCCCTCCGTTAAAAAAACTACGCGTCTAAAGGTTAACTCGCTAGAATTGATCGATAATGTGGATGTCTTACTGATTATTTTTACTTCCAGGATGGGTACAGACCGAGTCTTTATATCTCTTTCCCGCGTGTACTCTAACTAAGTGAAAAGACTCTGTCAGCTGAATACTTTGAACTTGGAGCATAATTAAATATACTCCTTTACGAATACTGATTTCAGAGCTCATTAAACGAAAGTCTTCAATTATTATCAAAATATGTTTGCCATGTTATTTTATACTTTCAAGGTTTACTTGAACTTGCTCAGTCCTTAACTGACTCGAAGACGCCCGCATTGACCCTTTGTTAGAAGGTTGCGTGCACAATATATTCTTTACTTTGAAATCCTGAGATGAAACAATGTGAAAGGGGACGATTATTTTTATTCATATCTCATTCAAACGACTTGGTGACTACTTCTTTATAATATTAAAATAATATATACATATATGTTTGTATCAGGCGAGTGCCGTGCCGTGCCGTTCTCTCTTTCTCACTCAATCACAAGTAAAGTGAAGGGTGCGAGTGAGATACATTGTATCCTACTTGCTCATATAGTGAGGTTGTGCGATAGAGATGTAGTTCTACAATGATATCAAAATAATGTTGGTTGCTATTTTGCCATCACGCTATCACCAGAGTTAGCCTTTAACAATATTTAATAACTCCTTTATGACTATACACATTATAAATTATGGTAATTATAATGAAGTTATATTTTGAAGTTAGTTTGAACTTATAAATAAAGTAAAGTAAAAGAGATTCTGATAACTGAATTTTTTTGAATAAAGTCATATGAGATAACAGTAAGCCTCTGGGGTATAGTGATAAAAGCTTCTCCGTATCGATCAGATCAGTATTGGTTCCGGCAAGGTAAATATCAAATTTCACAAAAATCAAAGATTTTTTCAATTCAAATTTGAAATTTGTGAAATCGGTGCTTGAGATGTGTTTTTCCTCGAGTTGATCTTGAGTGACTGATATAATATTGAATTTTTTCTAAATATTTGACATATTGGCAATTATTTGTAAACAAAAAGATTTCTTACGTAGTTTATATTTTTGCGATACTCGAGATTGTAAACGCCACTCCACAGGAAAACAGACCATGAATAAAGCAGAGGCTGAGTGAATGGCCCACTACCAGTTATTAGTAAACACACTGTGTAAATGCTACATTGTGTGTCCAAATTATCTACATGTCAGCAGCAATCTTTGAAAAAATTTAAATACAAAACACCGTTTTATTGTTATATAGTAATAGCTTTATTATTAAAAACATCACTCATCGCTGGGGATTAGTGGTATAAAAATACATTAATATAGAATCAGGGTCGGCAGGGGAACCTTCATTAAATTTATATCTACCCAAGTCTTGTTTGAAGATTAGCTGACGAGGCAAAACGCATCACAGTTATGTTATAAAACTATAAATATAAGATGTTCATAATAGAATATCCATGAAAGTATTCCATCACAAGGGTTGTCTAATGATTGACATCGAAGGTTTGTAGAAAATAACTAAGGGCATATGACATGATCGCAGTTTCATATCACCAATCTTTGATAGAAGATAATAATTCGACGGTATTTTGGCCAATTAATGTATCCCTCAAAATTGAAATTGTTCAGGAGAGAGTAAAAACTGTTTTTATCGAAAACATTATATGGTGAATTGCGTTATGAATCTTTGAAATGCACTGCTGTTAATTCTCATGTTTGCAGATACGGGATTATATGTAGGGAGTGTCGATATAATAGTGGCTTACATCAAGTGGCAGATCAGAATTTTTAAACCTAAAACCAATGTAAAATGATTTTTCCCTTCCAAAAAATGGTCAATTTATTTTTATAATTTACATCATTTGGCCGAGACCTGCTTTGTCGTGTTTAAAATGAGATCAAATCATTGTCGTATTTTTTGAGAGTTACATCAATTGACCAAAACACCATCGATATCATATCGATATCTCAGTTCCAAGTTGTAACATGTCAAAAATTTGCAGTATGAGTAAATGCTAAGAATACCGATAAAGAGCAGTTCCAAAATGTAACTAGCGTTAGTCTAGGATTATTTTAGAATGACAGTGTTTATTATTACTGTGGGGAAAGAATAAATACGATTGGCGACCCGGACGAGTTACCAATACTGGAGAAACGAACAGAATGCGACATACCATACACCTAGACGGGCGATAGACAAAACGCTGTCGAACGTCATAGAAGCCGGACTAGCTCGCACACTGAAACAGGCGACAATAATTTCTCACTAGCCGTCGACCGCAAAGGTTGGCGGCAGATCTTTTTCAAAATGTTAAAATATGGGAACTGAATATCACATATATCCATGCCTTTAAACACAAATCCATAAATCGATTGAATAATCAATTTATGAAACTATCCTTATTGGAACGTGCACGCGTGATCACCGTAAACAAAGCCAACGACGTTAACCATTTGGCTAAAAGCTCGACCCTTTTATATGTTATTCTGCATAAATTTAGTAATCATATTATATTTTATTAAATACAAAAAAAGCTTTGATTAGAAAAAAAATATCACAGTTAAAAATTATTGCCGCCAACTATATATTATGTTCAAGTTATCGATTAAGTTTCAAGGCTACGAAAAGACTAGAGGTTAGCTAATCGCTACCACTACACTCCGTTTTTACGATGAGATGGATGGTAAATGGGAAGGAATTTTTGACTTCGCAGACATCCAAGCTTTTGGGCACAAATTAATAAATCGTAAAAAGTATCAAGAACATATGTATAACTCATATTTCTTATATTGCAAATACAGAAGATCATAATACAGCTATTATATTTTTTGTATATTTAAACAAAGAAATACTATGCAAATATCAAATGCCATTTTGGCAATTGTTAGTATATTGATTTCAAACCTTTTTGAGTAACTTCTGAAGCATTTTATGTATTTTAAAAGATTTTCAATGGTTCTCAATTATGAAAAACTGTTCGATTAATATTGATGGTTGTAGAAAAATTATTTGGTGAATAAGCTTGGGGAATACACAAACGTACACTTAGACAAAAATACGCAAAGTGAAAATAGTCACTTTCTTACCAAAAAAATATTTCGTATGTAAATTTATTTATATTTGACAAGTGACTTGGTAAAATTATGCTTGTTAATATCACTTAAATATTCTTTTATTTTAATGTATATTTTTATCATTTATTTACATGAATTTAGGATACAAATCAACAAACTAACTGAAAAATTTATATTTCTGTTAAAATCTAAATTTTCTAGCTTCAAAATCCAATAACCTTGACCACTCGGCTACAAGATTGGCTAAAGATGAGTAAAATGATCTGAAATGTCCATTTTTTATTTACGAAGATATATTAAAATCACCTGAGCCTCATTTTGAGATTCAGTGGCGATAGTAAAGCCCCTCTCACACATTCTATTGTGTGCGTATGTTTTTTTGTTGTTGTTATTACAGCATGACAGATAAAGCAAAGGAAGGTAGTGTGTATAAATTAAAGACGAACAAAAAAATGTTGACAAAAAACCAATTAAACTAAATAGCTAGTGTTGGTGGGGCACACTGTGCTACGGTGATAAACTAAAATGAGCTACGTATAATTTGAAATTAATTAATTTATTAAATAAACTTATTTGATTTGTGGCTTACATTTTGATATAAATAGCATAGTTGTCGGGCCTTTAGCCTAGTGTTATCCATCGTTGGCTTCGATTGCAATGTTAACCAGTTCGAATATCATTACGGAAAGTCAAATAATTGTCTGCATGTCATATTTAAATTCCTTCCCATTCATACGATTCTAAAAAAACGCATTGTAGAGAAAGCGAAAAGCTAATCACTAGTCCTGCCCAGTTCTATCCTTCTCTCCTTACTCTCTCCAAAAAAGAGAGGTGCAGCGACTGATAAGTAACAAGCAGTTCTCGTCGAATTAATTCAGTAGGAGGAAAAATTGACGCATTGAATTTATCTGTTTTTGTGGGTGATTTCCGTGACACACGAAAGACTTTAAACTTTTTTTCGTATGATTTTGTCGGGTTTTGCAAGTTTAAAATTTTTATATGGGTTATAAATAATTGCACTTTGTGTTAGATAGTATTCACTTGGTACAGTTAAACTTTTATTTCGATAGTTTGCACTTTGAATTAGATAGTATTAACTTAGTACACTCAAACTTTGATTATAATAGTTTCAACTTAGTCACTGATGCTTTTAACAAAGTGAGCTAAACTGTAGTTGTTTATATATTTATATAAGAGTTGGTCTGGTTTGGTTCGTGTAATGTATTCTAATGCGTGGAGCAAAGACAATATAGACGGCCTAATATATGGTAAAAGAATAAGTGACATTTCATTACAGCTTCGTACAACTATCGATTTCAAAGTGTGAGTATTTATATTGTGTAAAAACTATTGTATCTATGTGAAAATATTCTTTCGTAAGTGTAATATCTTTCTTCAATGATAAGATATATTTTATTATGTGGAATTACTGTTTTTTTTTGTAATGTTTTTGTTATAAGTGAAAACTATTTTTATGAAAGTGAATATGATCTAAGCAAAAGTGCATTTAATTGTAAACCTTTTTATATTATATTACGCGAAATGATTTCTACTGTACGTACGTATTTTTCCAATATTTTGACTTAATTTGTACTTTTAAGTTATTGCTTTTAGCCTCCTCCTATGTACAACATATTTTTCCCATAATTTTAGGGAAATATTTAATAGCTATCTTATAGTCTTTACGCAAAAGCATCTTTTTCTAAATATAGTAGTAGTAATTGATTTACTTAATTACCCCCTTTTAACGTTCTGTAGAATGGAATAAAACCCTCGATACGCGTTATTTTTAATGTAATACTTAGAATCATTATTTAACTTAGAAATATATAACCTTGAGATATGGTTAGTCTGAGGATGCTTCTTAAAGAGGCGAAACGAGTTACGTTAGTGAAAAACCAATTGGAGTAACTAAGTTATCAATTTTAATTTTATATTCAAGTATTTATTTTTCAATGTTCGTAGTTAAAGGGATTTTACTTTGTCATTATCGTGTGAGGTTTAATAAGAATTAGCTGAATAACAAAATATGACTACAAAATCTTCATAAATATTTCTCATGGAAATAGAGTTGCCTTCTTTCGTGAGATGGGCGATGTTTGTATTTGAAATAAATTGCTCCAGAGTGACCAATCATTCTCAAAGTATTATTTCATTTTCACGGTCATCAAACAAACTTATTTATCTATTTTCAATATTATGATGGACGGCAGACCTATTTCCAATAAAGTGATATGATCTACGGAGCCAACTGGTAACCACAATACAATGGCGCATAAAGTGCGGCATTATGGACGGACTTAATATAATATAAGAAAGTGTAACTATCGAAACTTAATCAAATGTGATAACATTGTGAAATCAAATATAGTTTAGGTAACGTAACAATAGAAAAGTACTAAGTCAAAAGACCGACGTTTTCGATGAACAAAATTAATAGCTTGCGGTGAGGTTTTTTTTGCTGTTTAATATACTGTAATTTCTCCATTATGAAAGACAACCTTATTTTTAATATCATTATATAATTTTTTTATAAAAAAACAAAAGTATACAATTACAATCAAAGAATTTAAAGCAAAAGTGGGCAACCTTTTGAATACTATGAGGCGATTTTATTCACAGACAAGTTCAGATGCGTCATAAAACTTACGCACTTTTTCTACCTTCTTACGTCCACGGTTGGGGTTGGAAAATAAGAATTGAGGTAACAGTAGGATCTGCTTCGCTAAGGGGATCAAAAGGAATAACTAAATCACGCAACTAAATTAATTAATTTACGCCAGTTCAAAAGACAGGAGAGGCTGATGGTGCTAAAGCTTCAAACACACCAAACCTCAATCGCACTACCTTTCAACCGTACCCCATTTCACTTTATCTCATACAAACACACTTTTTTCACATCCTACAATTGTAAACTGTCACAAAATGTGACGATCTGATGAATAAGAAGGCTGTATGAATTGAACTGAGAGCTTTCAGGTGAAAATATGAAGATGAACTTGGTTATGGCATCAGATGAAATGCGCCACGGTTTGGTCACCACCTATAAAATATTGTTTTAGAAATATGACTCCAATGTTGTTGCTTGACGTGATTAAGACAGTAGGACGGATGCTGACGATTAATGCTTTTCAACGAGTGACGACAGAAATCACGCTAGGTGTCGAATATTGAATTACGCTCGGCGGTCGATACAGAATGAATCCAGTTATTCACTTGTTTATTTATACTGTCACGTAAACTGTCTATGATCAACTTTCGTCATTGTAACATTGATGAGTGTCCACCTGTTACGCAGCGTCTGTAGAATATCGAATATCGGTCAAATATTATTTACCAACTAATTATGCTTTCGTTGCGCCCGTTTCGGCGTCCGTGGCGCAGTTGGTAGCGTCGCTGGCTTCGGTTACGAATGTCTCGGGTTCAATTCCCGGTGCGGACGGTTTTCTTAGATTGATCTTTCAATCGATTTATGAATTTCTGTTCGTAGTCTTTAGAAAAAAGAGAGGTTTAGCAACTGAGTAACAAGCAGTTCTCATAGAAAAAGTCTATCAATATACCTTCCATTAGAAGACCATATGCTCCACATTGGGAGCAGACATGGAAAAAAATACCCTTAGTCAACAACGTTGACGAAAATGACCAACATAATTTTTCGGTACAGGTGAGAATTATATTTCGTAATCCGCCGTGTCAAGTGTCCTACATTGTGATATCAAGGATATAGGATATTTAACATTTCTTAAAAGAATATTCGACAATTTTTTACGGGATTTCCTACCGAGAATATGGAGAGAAGGGTTCTGTCACTTTCTTCTTCCAGGAATCATAACGACTGCTGCATTTTTGACGGCGATTGTAAGACACACCCAGAAGAATAGACACCAAAGTGCGTCTTATAATCGAGGAAATATGGCATTTTCTTTACAAACGCTTCAGTAATATGATATTAACCCAATTCTTTAACTGATCTAAGAATGTAAAAACTATAAAATCATCGTTTTCAGCTATTATTTATTACTATGATAACATAGTAAAATCAAATACAGTATGTGTAATGTTACAGTGGAAAATAACAAAGTCAAGCGTCGATTTTTCGATAATCGAATCCAAAAGCTCGCGACTTGGATTCTTCTGCGTGTTATTCGCTGTTTAGTATATTTTCTTTAAAACGTTTTTCTTTGCAGGTCCTGTAGCGAAATGGAAAACTTTATTAGTATTGTTGACCATTTGTATGCATTTATCCGATTCGAATCTCCCTACGTACAATTTCACGAAATGTTTTTTCAATCGATTTATGAATCTAATTATGTAAAATACGTAAGACATATGTGATGTTTACATTCCCTATCCACACAACCAAGCCGCAAAACGGCAAATTATTATGTCTAACCTAGCCCCATCCTTCTATCATTACTTTCTTTGAAAAACAACAACATACGTAGCTGTTCTGGAAGAAAACACTAAATCGGAAAAATGATATATTGAGTTAGTTATACCCAAATGTTCATTATTTCAAACTCTACCGTATGGAAGAACACACTTATTTTTATGAAGTATAGACATTTTTGTACAAACTAAATGAAAAAAGTATAGGACTTCAAACATTTGAAAAACTTTAAAGTTCAATTACTCAAAACTAGTATAATCAATCAAGGCACAATATCCTGATACAGATTCTAGCCACAGCACGGCAAGCATATACTTATTGTTGCAGATTGTTTCTAGAGGTATAAGACTAAGGAAAGAGCTTGTATTCCTGACCCTCGGCTGGTCATAATATAGCATCCTTTTCAACATACATGATCCTTTTAAAAATAATAATCTATCCCACTTCGTCTTATAGATGTTTTCCTGCCAGTGTGGGTAGTATTGTAGGCATCCTTATTCTATAACACACCTGTTGAAAAAGGTCCTTTTGTTCCTTTTTTGTGCAACATGGAAGTTCAACTTATTCCAGAGAATATGATTTATGTTTGTAATGTTGTTTAAAAATTATGGAAAGGACCGTTAAATAGTGTGATAGCTAACTGCCTTGTTTCGGTCTCTTTGGAAAAATATATATAGTGAAATATGACACTACTTTTTAATAATTTAAAATAATAAGTAACTCTACTTAGTGAAAAATCTCAAATAAACTAATAATCGATGATGCATCAAATGAATAGCGCGTCTGGTCCAGTTTTTTAGAACTTTACCTTAGCGATTAGATAGTCCCGGCAAGATCAATATTATATTTAGATTCTTTCAATTTAATATTTAAGATCTTGGGTGTTTGTGATGTTTTTTCTCCTCAAGTGTACCTTGAGGGAGTTTAAAAAAATCCCATCTTGCTGATCTCATCTAATTTAAAAATATCTTACGTCTTTGCTTTTATTAGCTGTAAGTGCAATGTTTTTTTCTAAATATTTCAATTGTATAATTGAAATTGATTTATTTTGTATTTTTATCGTTCATCTTTGTCATAATTGAATCGAATCACTATGTGCCGTAGCTCAAAAGATTACGACAATTATTATTTATAAAAAAGAGTTCAACCTAACTGAGGCAACTTAAAATGTATGTGAAATTAAGATTTAATAATCCAAAATATCCATTAAGAGTTTGTTATGTTACATATCAATAACTTAAGAATAGATTTATACGATATATTTCGCCTGAGGATGCTTCTAAAAGTATAGTTATGCGTGGCTCACTGATGTGCAACTCGTAAAATAATTAAATTAGAAATCCTTATTTTACATTTAGAAAATTAATTTTATTTATTGTATACAATCATTAAACACGTACTATATTTTCAATTATCACGCTCAAAGCATTATTAGGGGCTTTAAATAAATTTAATTTAGGGATTCACGAATACTTATTTAAAAACCTCTGTATTTAAATTGGATGCGCCTTTTGCCAGGGTTAGAGAGGTAAGGAGCAGGCTATCAAAAATAAGTTATTTAACCTTTCAGCGCCACCGTTGGATAAACAATCTAATATATTTTGAAAATTGATAATATAATTGTATTTAGTTTCCATTCGTTGCATTTGTGGTTTTTAATTGGTCATATAAATATGTACTGGAATTATCTTTGAACAATATTAAAATATGGACGAAATTAAATACATATATCGTTTTAAGTTACACAATAATAAAAGTACTTCGTACTTACGTTATATTTCATTTTGCTTGCTGTAAAACTTCGATAAAAAGATGGTGTAACAAATGAGTCGCTAAACTCGCTTCTGGTGATTTTTCATCAAAATAAGTTTTTAATGGAGCTTAATACAAACTTAAATAATAGTGATTTTTTATAAAATATCCATAAATTATGTATATTTTAATATTATATTTTTCTCAACTTTCTTGTGGTGCTGCAGTTCCGCAGTGCGTATGGACGAGCCGTGTCTGCTTAAAACTATCATACTCCTCATAGCAACGCAATTGTTTTTCGTGATTTACTCAAATCTCTAAAAACCTTCGGGAGCGTGTTTAGCGACTACACAGCGACTCAAATAATGAATAGAAACCGCAATAGTTCTAACCATTTTGTATGAAAACGGTAAAAATCTTTTACAACCAAGATATTATGTTTTACCTTCTCTTAAAAAAATGAATCTTATAATACAATCCTATTAAACTGTATAAAAAATAATATCTCAAATTCATAGCAAACAATCAAGTTTAATTTTCTAATTCGAGCAGTCTCACTGAATGGGTTAACACTTAAGAGGGTCTAGAAGTCACAACAATGGCGGCTGAATTTGATTGTTCTGTTTTCAAAAATTCTTCGCGCCTTTTGTGTCACTCGTTTGCCCTGTCAACACAAGCGATTCATTCAATTTTATTTATTTATTCATGAAATAATTATTTGAATCAATTTTTATGTCGTAATGAACAAAAACGGTTACGAGTTGGGGCACTATTTAATGAAAATCAATTTAATTAATAAGATTGGAGTATTTTTTAAAATATTACCTAAGCCTTGTAAATGAAGATATCAAGTTTAAGTAAAGTCAAGTCAATAATTATTGATTTTCCCTCATACATCTATTGACTTACATAACTTATTATAATTAATTTTATAATTTACAACTCGTATAACTATAATTTTCATGCATGTAGTCGAATAGTTAGCGTTGCTAAATATTTTCGCTGCAGTGTACCCGGTTTCGAGTACTGGTAAAAAAACTTTAATTTGTCAATTGATTTATCGATTTATACTGTATATTATGATGTTTTAAAATTCATTTCCATTTATCCAAACTATGAAAACAGGGCGTCGCGAGAGCGATTAGCTAACTACCACTTATGATTTTAAGGTGTTAACTGTCAATTCTTGGTGGAAAGACATTATATTTTAAAAAAATAAAACACAATTCATTTGTACTCACGAGCATTATCAACTGATTCAGTTGATAGTGCTCGTGATGAGCGAAACCGGTCCTGATCATTATAAATATGTGGAAGTAGTACAAATGAATTGTGTTTTATTTTTTAAAATACTACTTATCTCCAAACCACACTTACTCTCTCTCAAAAAAATAGGTTGATCGACTGAATTAAAAGCAGTTTTCGTAGTAACAACGTCCTTCGAGATAAACTTTAATATATTTGAAGCCGTCTTGCGTATTTTTTGATAACATTTCTTTTTAAATTATGACCATTTTCGAGTTTTTATTTTAATTTCAATCGTAGACAATTTTCCATCTCTCGATTCAAGGTGCAAAGTAAACGATAAAAAAAGGGTTCAAAATTTACGATTTTAGTACAGTATTTTACTATATATAACATTAAATACGTAATTGTGGGTTGCTATGCCATCAACCAACAACAATGTGACTTCAACATAGTTTGCGTTGCTGTGATGACATTAAGAATGTCATAATAAGTAATTTAATTGCATGTACACTGGGATACAGCTACAGCAATGCCAATACAAATAATGCCTTTGATTGAATTGGCATTTACTTGGTAGAACTCCATTATAATAAGACAAAATTATGCCCGCTTGATTTCCTTTCAATCTTTTTTCATTAGACCTTCAGCCATTGAACAGTGATCTCCAAATCCAGTTCTAAAGGTAACAGTTTCCAGTTGAATTGTAATTAGCAGTGGTGGATTAAGCACTTAAGGGGTTCCAGGCGCCATATAATTTGAACGCCCTGTTTTCGAGATTTTCATAAAACATATACAAATATTTTTTTCTCTACTATTTTAACACAAATGATATCTCATTATTAATGTCGAAAGCGTTCCAATAAAAGCATAGATTGCGAGTTATTGTTTATTTATTTAAAAAACTTATGTAATGCTTGCGATATTATCAATTTTCTTTGTAAAATAAAATTAATATTTAAAACTGCATTAAAAATATGCAGGTTGTTTATTTTTGTTCCACCATGTCTACTCCCAACGTAAATAACATGGACTCCTAATAGATGTATATAACAGAATTTTTTCTACGGGAAATGCTTGTTCCTCAGTTGCTCAACCCCCCTATTTTTTTCGAAGAGGGTAGGGATAGACGGATTGGGTTAGGATAGGATATGGTTAGCTATCGCTCTCGCTGCGTCTCGTTTTTAGGATTGAATACTTGTGAGGGAGTTCTAGATATCACAAACATCCATGCTTGCGAGCAGAAAACCATAAATCTATTTAATTTGGATTATTGAGATTTTGTACACGTCCATGTATTTTGTCACTAACGACCCGGGTTTCGCTTTCGGCATCTTCAGGCATTCGAGCACACGAATGGACTCGAGCTCAGTCGATGTCTTAAATTAAAATAAATCTATTTATTGAAATTTTCTTTATTTGAACTCAAGACATCCGTAAACGAAGTGAAAGACATTGTCCACAGCACAACTGAGTTAAATGTGGGTAATATTTGTAGGGAACGAATCAATACCGATGACAACTCAGACGACATTGCAATACAGAATCAGAAGCATAGATACGGACAGAACGTGCAATACTGACGAAAAACAAATAGTTTCTCACAGGTTGTCGACCACGTTAGGTCCTATTCTTAAATTGAATCTCTGTTATAATACTGTTACATGATAAACGATTCCTAAATACATATTTTTTTGTGGCCCCCAATATTCTTTTGTGTGATAGAGCGCTTATGGAGTAGTGGTGGTTAGAAATAGCATATCGACAGCTGTACGAGGTGATAACTCGTGAACCCGTAAGAAGCAGTACCGGGCAGCTGGTATAATAATTAAACCTTTAAACCAGGACGGTTTCGGAAAGAGTAAAATGTTCGTAAGCCAAATTGAGGTTGTGAGGTGTGGGCGAGGGAATGTCACCGTCTTATCCGATGACAAGTATACTGACACTAAGTTACTTATTGGCGGCACATGTGGACACATCCAGGCGTCCGTAACGTTTGGTCGTCAGTAGATTTGTTCTCGGAAAATCAGTTCGTACTTTGATGGAGTTAATTTTACTCTTTGCTACACGCGTATACAAAATCATGAGCAATATATATTTCCTCCTAAGGTAGGCAACGCTTCTAAAACTTTTCTCTTTTTTATTTAATATTGTGATACTACAAATTATTGTCAGTCTCTCGTCCAATTACAATTTCAAATTTAATCTTTTGATTCGGAATGTAACTGGATAACTGTTACATCGTTTTTCGACCAGCATCGAAAAGTCTGTTAGAATATATTAGAAAAGAGCTTTCAGTCGACTGTGACAAAGGTAACACCATGTGATTACATCCAATCAGCACTATGTCTTTAGCCGATTGATAAACGTCGTTGACTTTAATGCGGTGTCCACGCGACTGAGCCCAAGTACGGACAGCTTTATGGATTACTGCTCGAAGGCACGAATGCCTGTGATGTTTAAAATTCCTCCCACCTATTTCATCCTAAAACTAAAACGTAACGAAGACGATTAACAAACTACTAATCACATATTTCTTTTACTACTCACTCTGAAAAAATAGGTTCAGACACTGATTAACATGAAAAACTCATATAGAGATAAGCTCTATTAAAATTTAATTTTGTCTAGATGGGGAGAGCCCATAGTTAAAACAATGACACGCTATGTAGCAGTTGCCCTACGAAATTAAGCGGATATTTTTACTTATTGCTTCGATTGGTTTGTGATCCCTGAATCGATGTCCCGCGCCAGATCGTCAGACATAACAGTCAGTCCGAGACCCTTTTCCACCTCTCTTTGAGGATATCGCTCGAAGATAAAAAGCGACGCGTCCAGCTTATCTCGTTCTATTATACATCCTTTTTATTTTTTCAATCGAAAATGACTAATTACCAACCCAGCTGGTTTTTTTTGTCTTTTGTTTTTCGGATGCTCTCGAGTCAGAGGACAGGTTATTTATTGTTGGGAAAGGTAGTTAGCACTATAATACAAGGTGGTTAAAAATAATTTTATTTTTATTTCTGAACCCTTTGGCATAATGTAGAGTTGAAATAAAAAAAGTGGACTCCCACTTATAGCAAGATTTTTGATAACGTGAATTTCATAGGAATATTTTTGAAGTAGTATAAATATACGAAATAAATCAGTTAATCATCAATCTACCTTATATTTTTGACCCAACTTTGGGTGGCTAAGAATTTGTTTTTTTTTTCTATGTATTCGGACGTAACTTTGTTCAATTTTAATATAAAATTGAAATTAATAACTTTGTTATTTCACTTGTTTTATCACTAACGTGGCGCGTTTCGCCTCTTTAAGAAGCATCATCAGACTAACTTAAGTCTGAAAATGCTTCTTAAAGAGGGAAAACGCGTCACGTTAGTGATAAAACAAGTGGAATAACAAGCTATCAACTTTAATATTAGAGTAGAATTTGTTAGACCGTTATTATAGTATTAAAATAATACATCTATCTATAAATATAAAAATTAAGATTCGTTTGTTTGTTTGTCCTCTATGCATTCCTTTACCATTCATCCGATTTTGATCAAACTTTGGTGAGTTATTGAAGGTTTCCGAAAAAAAATTTAAAATCTAAAAAAAATATGTATATAAAAAAGAAACAAATACGCACAGCTAGCGACATTTATGAACCACACGGACAGTCTTCACAGGCGGATAAAGACAGTTCAGATTCGGTGTCAGGCCGGGCCCGGATAAGGAATTCAAATTTAAGAAAAATATTTCTTACTATGTTCGGGTCATGAATCAGCCATAAAGCTGTAATTATTCATAACTTAAATAGTTTATTTCACATGTGCTATGAATATCATCGGAAATATGGAAACAATAACTTATATTGTTTGAAAAGTATAAATGAATTACTATATTTAAAAAATCGGGTTTTCTTCGGGTTGAGAAAAATAAACATGGGCTTTGGTTCGGGTTCGGGTAACAAGTGTGATATTGAGACTCGGGCTCGGGCTGGGTCGGGTCTGAAGATGACGGGCTCAGACCGGGTAATTTTATGAAATTCCTGCCCGTGCATATCTCTAATCCAAAAGCACTTCAATAAAAAGAATTAAGACACAAACCCTTTCTCTCTTTGAGTGGCATTGCAACGCATGCCAGGTACTCACTAATGTACGATAAAATAACATTTCAAAATTACAGAAATAGAATCGTTGTACGGTTTACGGTGACGTCCTTTATCCAGCCGTGTTATGGGAATAATAAACCACCAACAGTGCAAAACCAACGTAAGTGTTAAAATAGTGATTTTCTGTTTTGAATGAAAAAATATCGTAGGATTCACATAATTGTTTTTTAAAAGCTACAAATGTAAGTCCATGCTATTTTGTTTTACAGCGTTGTATATTTAACAAATATCACAGTATTTTCGAGAGATGCAAAACATATGGTGACGTCGCATTGGAGGGGCGATTTATTGCTTGTGGTATCTGACACAGCAAACGGAACCCAAAGAGAGGAATTAGTCAAATTGATGGCTTAGTTCCATAGTGATACAACTAGAAATTGGTAGTTTTGAGTTTTTTGAGTCTTCTAAGCTGACTGGTAAAAAGTATTAAAAAAAAATCACCTAGAATTTTCTATTTTTAAATTATTTATTTATTTATTGTAAATTTAAAGAATTGAAATGCATGGCATTACAGCTGACGCCAATGCGCCATGCATTTCACAAATATAATAACAATAATAATAATTATTGAAAACAATAATACTAATAAATACAATAATGAAAATAAAAACATTTCAAATTCAAACCACAATGTATCATATTTTTAAGGTGTGTTCTGAACCTAAAAAACAGCGAGTACAGTGAAAGCGATTAGCTAGCCACTAGACCTGTCTTAACGCTATTCTTCTACCAAACTTTCTTCGAAAGAGAGAGGTTGAACGACTGAGTAACAAGCAAAAGTTCTCGTAGAAACAACTCGTTTTCAGTTAGTTTCATTACTAGTCCAAAATGATTGCGGAAATGGTCTTCTCCTTCATAGTCGTATTCCTTACGTGTCCAAAAGTGTCCAAAAGTGTCCTTAAGTGTCCTAAAAGTCCATTTTTTTAGACAATTCTTTGTACCTCGCTCCTGCACTGCGCTGCTCTGAGGACCATCGGTAAGGGAAGGTCTGTAGCACCCTTCGCTTTGTCGTTCCAGTGAGTTGGGGTTTCAATCTTTCCCATGACGACAAGCCTCTCAAGAGTGTTGGTAAGCTTGCTGGCGATGTGGCCAAATGAGCTGATTAAGCGAAAAACGGCTAAGAGTCCATCCTGTATTTGAAGTTTTTTAATGATATAAGTGTATACGTAGCATTTTTCTTCAACACTACATTTTAAAGGCGTCTGTTTCTCTGTTTTTTGTTTTTCGCTTTTAGAGTCAGACGCATGCCGTAAGCCGTGACTATACGCCTTTTGGTAAAATGCCGCAGATATTCTAAAAAACGAATATATATTTATTCAAAAATTAAATTTGAATAGTTTGTATTGCAGCTCGCGCCAACCCGAGATGAGTGCACGGGGATCTAAATCTACCGCCAGCCAGTCGTTTCTGTAAACACATCCTTGACTCAAACCGGCGTGCCTCAAAACCCGTGTTGATATTAATATTTTATTTTCTTTGCTTTATGAAATACCTAAGTGTTTTATTACGTTTTGCCTGAGTTCCGACAAAGTAATCCTCGCCGCAATTGCTTCTGCGGTTAGCGAAGGATAATAGTATTGTTTAACTGCTAGGAAGTCAACATCCTGCGTAAAATGCAATAAATACACAATTTTCACCCACGAATGACTGCCTCACGGCTGAGGATTATTACTGTGTGAAATCAGTTGTGACTTTTACTTGCCGTAAAACGTCGGCTGACTTCAACTTCTTTTTAATTTATCTGCGTTTATTTTTTAACAATGGTTGGAGCATATGAACTCCTATTTAATCTATCTCCAACTTCTCTTTTGCGAAGAAAGTAGGGATAGAGAGACAAGGTTAGGGCAGGACTGTGAGGAGGGTGAGAATTTTAGACATCACAGACATCCATGCCATAGAACAGACATCTATAAACCGCTTGAAAAATCTATTTATGAAACTGTCCGTACTGGGACTCCGTGAGAAACGCAACCGAAGCCAACGACGTTGACCACTGGACCACAGAGCTGACCTAAATGTTTCCGTGTTTAAATACGAATATATTTACCATAATTATGATCAATAATTACACGAGATATCGTATATCTGTATTTGAATGATTGTCAAAGCTATACAGTTCTACAGTCCTTACTGGCCGTATCTTGTAACGCAGAAGCTTTAAGCGCATTTAAATGATTGCCAGGAGTATGTCAGAGGCAGTTGGTATCCAAGACTTGGTAGGTATTCACTGTGTACTATATATAACATATTACGAAACAAATATGTATTAAAGCCGCAGATTAAACGTAACTACTCTTGCATATTAGTTCATTGTTGTGTACATATTTCATAAATTCTATTAATATCAACAGAATTTAGAACTTATTTATTAAAATTGAAGAGTATCGATTGGAAATACTCGGTAACTGATTCAGTTCTATTTTAAAAATATTTTATATTTATTATGAATATATTATAGATCTGTGGCCTTCAGATAGATTAATCTTTGCAGTGAATGATTCATCATTCGCTTCTATGAAATTATCAAAATCGTCACGTATCATTTTCTTTTTCATTCTTAAACACTTCATTTTCAATTGAAGTGGAATGAGAAAAAAAATAACTCTAAAAAGTCATTTGTTTTCCCACTCTCTCACTCATTTATCAATATCAGGCAGAACGAGTAAACAGATTATAAACAGCTTAATTCTAATTATAATAGTTTTTTGAATGGCAATTTTAATTTATATGATAAATATTTAAACTAGTATAACCGTACCCGTCATATCTATGACGGTATTGAAATTTAAATACTGAAAGTCATAAGTAGCTAGTACGTCGGAACTGTGTGTGCATTGCATAACATTTTATTTTATATACACAGCGAACGCTTACGTCATGAGAAAATTTCATAATAGTAAAACGTCTACAGAGCGGTCTGGGCTATTACATATAATATTGTATTTTTCGAAAGGGCGAAGTGTTGCATTTACTTTTATTAAGCGTTGAAGTGACGCATTTACCATTTCTAATAATAAACATAAAAAAAATGTTTCATTTTTTCTATTATGTGTTTTAAGCCAGTATTAAAGATAAAAAATGTGAAATACTTTACGTATGTAATATAAAGTTCCTTTCTTTACACAGCTTTTCTACGCAGTTTATAAAAAAATGATTTAAAATCCTGCATAATTCATTGAATTTTTGAATGGACAATGATATACCCATTTTTGTTTACATTACTGTCTTCTGTATATGAAAAGGTATATATTTATAAGTAGGGTATATAGCCACATTGTCAACTAGCGGCCGTTTTATTTATCGTTTTAGAATGATAACCTTTGTCGGCGAGCTTTCGGCGCATACAAATAAGCTTTGAATACGATACCGGAGATGTGAGTGCTAGCTCTCTATTTTAAAACCAAAATAAGATTGATTTAATACAGTGGTTCCTACGGACCCCCAGGGGTTCTTGTGACCACTGAGAGGGTCTGTGGCAAATTAAAAATAAATTTGGGGGTGCGTGGACAACGCACGTGGCCCGCGAAAGATTTAATATAAAAAATATTTGTGCCACATTTTTATTATTATGAAAGTTGAAATAAATAACATTGAATAAATTGATAGCAATTTGCTGGGTGTTGGACCATTTTGCAAGCAGACCCACAAACTCATACTGTTACAGGAGCAATCTATGGTATTATCCACAAATTAGGATTGGAAACCAATGTTTGAACAAGGACAACACAAATTCTGGTTAAAAAAACAGATACCAATTTTATATCCTGCATTATCGGTCACTGTACAGAGACTGTTGATTGCTTTCCCGTCTTCCTAGTTAGTAGAACGTAGATTTAGTGGAATTAAGAACTTCATCATATTTGAAATATCAAAATGATTCATTAATATTTTATTTTTGCATCACTATTTACCATTCAAGACATCAAAATTAATTTTATAATTTTGCTATTATGCAGTTATGTAGAGTTGTTTTACTTCGAGGTTCATGGTCAGGTTTTTGCTTTGAGAGGGGGTCCATGGGCATAATATGTTTGGGATACATTAATTTAATAAATGCCATAAACTTAATTCATTCAATTGGAAAATCTTTAGTCTGCATGACAGCGTATGTCAAATCGGCTCATAGAGTGCAATTTGGGTATAGATTTTTTTAATAAAACGCAATTTATAGTGATTTTTATACAATTTTCTGAATTCACGGTAATACTGAAGCATAAAAAATTTCATTCGCTGCTCAAAAACTGTAAAAAATATACTATGATATAGTGGAATAATAATGCATATTAGAAAATTAATTCTTCGTCTATAGGAGAATTTAAAAGAAAAATAACATACACTACCTTGCCCCCCTCCACCCACATTAGTTTTTTAGACATCACAAACTCCACAAATCGATTGAAAGATCAATTTATGAAACTGTCCACACCGGGAACTGAATCTGAGAGATCCGTAACCGTAGCCAACGACGCTACCAACTGCGTCACTGACGCCGACACACTCTCTACGTATTGTCACGTATCTTCAAACACGAGAATTTACAGGAGTGCATTTCGAAGATTCATAACGCAACTCACCATATTATTGTGTTGTCGATAAAAACAGTTCCTGAACAATTTCAATTTTGAGGGTTAAATCGATTGGCCAAAACACCGTCGATGTAATATGATCAGTTTAACATGATTGAGAATGAGTAAAGTAAATGGTCGAAACGGAAAAATGTGTTGGAGCGCTCATTCCTTCAATATAGCCTTAAACCCCATGTCTCATTGAGCACATAGTTTCTTGTCCTAACTTTGTATGCAAATTTGTCGCCAAATTCAAACAAGGATGCTTTTTTTTATTGTCTTTAGAAACAAATAAATTATGAACATCAAATGTTTAAATAAAACGTCTACAGCATTTCCAAGTGCTAACTCTATGAGGATAAATCAATATTGACGAATATATTTTATTGACTATTTAATCATTATGCATATTTTTTTACTATGCCCACTCGCAATGTGATGCACGAGTACCTCTAAATGAAGATTATGTCGACATAAGTTGTTCTTCTAAAACTGCTGTTAATCATTTGAATTACTCAACGCTGTACTCACCACCACCCGCTACCGCTCCACACTCTTCTTGCATGGTTTATTCCACAGTCTTACAATGTTATGCGTGTTTGAGATTTTTGCCAAGAATATTCGAGGATAAGTTTCTCAAGACTTGGTTGCGTGCACTCTAGTGTGAAGGAAGTTGAATAATACGTAGCAATAATATTAGGGGTTAATGTTTTTTAGGAATTGCGTTTCAACCGCTTTTCATAGCAAGCCGTGAACTCTTTGAAAGCCTTGTTATTTGTCAGAGATGCAACCAAGTCAGCATGGCCGACGGGGCTGACAGATTTGAATGATAGTCTTATCGTCTTGAGCATTTTTTTCCTATTCAGTATCCATGTCTGCTCTTTACCAAAGTATGTGATCAGCATCGTGAATCGTATTACCGCATTTAAATATTGGATTACCTACCAACCGGCCAAGCTGGAAGAGCTTATCAGCAAAGTGACGATGGCCAGATGTGAATTGGCTGGTCCAGAAATCAGTGGTGAAAAATTTGGTTATTTCCATTCGTCACTTTATTTCCGGAAAGAATTTGCACGTTTGCCTGCCAAATCCGCACTGCATCGTCTATTACCAAACTAGAAGATGATATTTTATGGACATTAGGAATGGAAGGATCTAGTCGTGGAGAAGGCAGTAAAGCCATCTCCCCTAGTAGTTATATATGTGTCGCTACTTTTCAATAACAGCCATATCCAAAATAGATGAACTGGAGAAAAACCACTTTTTTGTTTCTTCGTGTACACTGTCACAATGTTGCAAGATTACAGAAATACTGATTTACTTGGTATTAATAGCATTTGGATCATTTTTTTACATACAAAAATATTAAAATAAAGCCGGTCGATAGCGAAAATACCTAAACATGGATACGCCTGGTTTTTAAAAGTAGCGACACATTTAATCTAATTTAGTGGTTCTTAACCCTGTCGGAGGTACTGACCCCCATCAGTTTCATATATGCATTCACCGAACCCTTCTTAATTGGAAAAATATTGCCAATGATGGCCAAGCGGGGTGTGTCATCACGAATCATATGTATCAGGTGTGTGTCTTGACCTCCGCCGAACCCCTGAGACTGATTCAGCGAACCCAGGTTAAGAACCACTGCTCTAATTAAGAAGACAGTGTAAATTATTTATTTATATATATATAGCCGAGTGGTCAGCGTTGTTTTCTTCGGTTACAGAATTCACGGGCTCAAATCCCAATCCGAATGGTTTCATAAATTGTCTTTTAATCGATTTATGAATTTGTGTTCAAAGACTTGGATTTGTCTATTGACTATATTCCTTCCCGTACATACGATTCTAATAACGGAGCGCAACGAGAACTATTAGCTTACCACTAGTCGTGTCATGTAGAAACTTCTGTTGAGATAAGGCTCCATAAAGAATAAAAGTAATAATGCTTTGTGTATGTAATGAGGTTGGATATATTCATCGAAATGAATTTTATTTTATATAACTATTTTATAATAAGGTTAACATAACAAGGTATTTATTTATACGAGTATTATATGAATTGGATGATAGCTATTTAATATAGTGTAAAAAAGCTAAAATATATATAATATAAAATAGCGAAATAGTTATCAAACCAATTCATATAACTTCGTAGAACTGAATATTTTGATGTATTTAACTTTTTAAACTATTATTTTGAATCGATTTTAAGGTTTTAATTCTTGGTGAGAAAGGCATTGTATTTAAGAAATAAAACACAATTTTTCTGTACTGCTTCCACATTTTTACAATGATCCGGCCCGCTTTCACTCATCGCGATCATTATAAACTTGTGGAAGTGTGTATAAATTGTGGAAGAACTACAAAATAAATTGTGTTTTATTTTTGAAACATTACTAAGTCTAAATAGCTATTAACAAATTCATATAATTCTCGCAGAACTAAATACTCTAGAGATATATTTACCTAGTTAAAATATCATTGTGGTGTGTTTTTTGTCAAAATTTCATTTGGGCTATTGTAAAAAAAACTCACTGTTCTCTTGCCCAAATTTGCCCAGGAGGTCAAAAATCCACCGCTAAGAAGAGACAAGCAGGGTTGATATCCTCTACATTGGGAGCGTGCATGGTTACAAAAAAATAAACGCTAAGTGCAAACACTTATATCTATTTCAATAATATCGCTTAGCTACAGGTCCATCTGACAGATGAATGTCAAACGAATAATGAAATCAAAAAAACTCCGTTCTTTTTTGTCCAGTCCGCGAAGGTGTTCACCGTGTTACTCAAATCAATTTGCCCGGTGCACTGGATCGAGAGAAATGTCAGAACCGATTCCGGAGTCATTCTGTCATAAATAAATACCAGTTCTGGTACATGCCACAGCGCGTGTGAGAGCATTTTTCAAAAGCTTTAGTGTTGCTAGCTAGAAAAAATGTTGTAATTGAATGATTCAGGACGTAATCGGATTGTGGGAAAGCTACGGACAAAATTGCCTCGTGTAATCGACCGAACCACACAGATACTAAGCAGTAAATCTTAATTCTTTATATGTCAAAAGTTTCATTAGAAATCCTTGGTAGAAAGCCATTAGATTGATAAAAAATAGAACACGTTTTGTGGTACATCATTTACTTGTTTCATATTAATAAACCCATATATAAATCACTCCATGGTAATATCCTTCCCACATACAATTTGGCTTTTTTAAAATATAGTTCAAGTATTCTCCACAATCTGTCAAAATTCAACAACGAATAATATGATATACTATAGTAGAAGAAGGCGAATTTCTATATACATACTTTACTATTACTTATTAAACTAACCACTTTATGAGATATGTTAATAATTTATGAATGCGATGTTATTACAATATTTGTAATTCCTTTTTATAATAATGTTAATTATAATTTTTTCCCAACTTCATATTGATGTCTTCAAATAACATAAAAAAATTCATGGAATATGGCTAAGCTTGTATTTTCTGACGATATACCGTACTAATATCTATGGTACTGCATTCATAGCTCAAAAAAGACGATTTTTGACTTATCGCCTTCTGCCATTATCTATGATTTAAACCTTATGACGTTTAGCAGCATCCTTGATTCAAATGAGCTGTTGAATATCTTTACCAGGACCGTTTTAGGTGTACCATATAATGAGCCATAGTTTCTATTGTTTTAAAGATATTTATTTATTATTAAAAAGGTAGCAGCTACGCAGCAACTTTAAGTAGCTGTTAGAGCTATGCTGGTCTGCTATTCTTGGCCTATGTGACTTGCTTTGTCATTGTTTTTAATAAGCTTTGCTATTCTTCGAGGACAAACAAAAGCAAGTGCATTTGTTTCGTGTACAGACGCAATGTATCAACGCAGTGGGGTGCTAGAAATTATATTTAAATCGAATGTATACTAAAGTTAACCTTGAAATGAGGATTATGTGTTTATAATAATTACATAATCAGTTCAAATGTATCTGCTTATCATGAAACACGAAAGTTCTCATCTACAAAACCCTCTTTTTTGACAATTTATGGCGTATAGGTTGGAGAATTGACCAGTGAGCCTCAAGGACTCTCAAAAGCTGAAGGTGTTTGAGCGTAAGATCCTAACTAACTTTAGCGCTATCTGCGAGACTAACATACAATGGCATCGACACAACCAATAGCTTAATTTTGGATTATTGAGATTTTGTACACTTCCATGTATTTTGTCGACCCGGGTTTCGCCTTTCGGCATCTTCAGGCATTCGAGCACACGAATGGACTCGAACTGAAAGACAGTAAACAGTGTTTAACGCTTATATATTTTAACACTAATTTACTGTAGAGTTCAGTCAATCTTGCTGTACTGGCAATATTGATATAATTTAAGACATCGACTGAGGGTGCTTGATGGAATTTCAATATTATTGAGATTTTGTACACTTCCATGTATTTTGTCGACCCGGGTTTCGCCTTTCGGCATCTTCAGGCATTCGAGCACACGAATGGACTCGAACTGAGAGACAGTAAACAGTGTCTAACGCTTATATATTTTAACACTAATTTACTGTAGAGTTCAGTCAATCTTGCTGTACTGGCAATATTGATATAATTTAAGACATCGACTGAGGGTGCTTGATGGAATTTCAACAATTGAAATTCCATCAAGCACCCTCAGTCGATGTCTTAAATTATATCAATAGCTTAATACTTATACGATGAGACGGAAATTATCATAATAGGAAAAACTGACGATTTTTGATCGGAATATGCTATGTAACATTAAATTGATGGCCTAAATACAACAAATGTTCACTATTTTCATTGTATTGCATTTCTCGATTCCCTGTCGATGATTCCATCGATATAACTCTGCAAAGATATACTAAAAAGAAATCTGCCTCAAATCAGATCTCTAAAAGATGCCAAAAATATCAATTGAAATGATTACTTTATTTCTTCGGCGTTATTACAGAAGTTGATGCGTCAGTTTTACCTTAACTTACAGGAGAAGAAATATGAACCTTAATCTTTTGTCAAAAATTCATATTAAATGGATAATAAATACACTTATTCAATGGATCTTCTTCATGGATAGCATACCAAATTTTGCCATCATATGCTGACAAATATTTTATTGTGAGAATAAAGCCCATATGTCGGCGTCCGTGGCGCAGTTGGTAGCGTGGCTGGCTACGGTTACGGATGTCTCGGGTTCAATTCCCGGTGCGGACGGTTTTCATAGATTGACTTTTCGATCGATTTATGAATTTCTGTTCGTAGTCTGAATCCTCCCTCCCACCCATCCCATCCTCACGGGGCGTAGCGAGAGCGATTAGCTAACCACTAGTCCTGTCCTAGCCCTATCCTTCTATACCTACTCTCTTCGAAAAAAGAGAGGTTGAGCAACTGAGTAACAAGCAGTTGACCATATGACAACAACGGAAACTTTTGCCGAAAATAGATTCAATTTAAATACCGGCAATCACCACAATTTCACACATAAAATAAGATGATTATTAGACTCGTTGCTCATTTAAATCTTAAAACCTTATTTCGAGTATTACAATTTTTTGTTCTTTAAATTCTTGGTCAGCGATGTGTCTTGATTGATTTCATTTTCTTATTTGATAAACTTTTTGATTATTGAAATCTACGCATATGAAGAATAGTTTAGTATTCAAGAAAATCATATTAATTCACACATTACAAAACTCTCGCTGTTTAAGGCAGCCCCCCTCAAGTACGCCACTCAGACGCCCGCATTCGCCTTCTATGGCTTATAAAGCCATCATCGTAATTTTCTACATATTTACAATTTTAATAGTTTTCCTGGTATATATTTAACACGAAGTTGCTTAATAATGTTTTTTAACACCAATGTGTAGCGAATGTACTCCTAAAGCAGCATTTCAACTGAATGTGTTTAACGAGAGCATGTCGACGTATATTTTCAGAAAGGGTGAGGATAAAATAATGTGAATAGAAAGAACTAGCAGTTAATTAATGGCTGTCTATTTATCCTGTTTTCTGGATGAGTAGGTTGTTAATAGACATATAAAAGGTATACAAAACATCAAATACATCCATGCCTTTGAATACAATTACTATATATGAGTCACAGAGTCACTAAACACGCTCTTGACTAATTTTCAATAAATAAGTTTTTAATGTACGTATGTGCTCTATCGATAGATTTATCAATTTTTCCAGTCGCAAAGTCTAAAATTTCTTCCTATTTCGTCCCCCCAAACATACAAATGTCATTGTTTTACACGATCTCAATCCTAGTTTTACACGGTCGATGCACTCCGAGAAAACGATAGTGTGAAAGGATATTTATACACAATAACCGAAAGACACAAAATAACTTAAAACTTTCATAATTTCCATAACAGTTTTTCGTGATTTTCTCAAAACTCTAAAAATCTTCGGGAGCGTGCTTAGCGATTTAGCGACTCATATATACATGCATATAGCATTAAGTGCCGTTTAAATTTACCACACCTAGCCTAACCTAACCTTACCTTACTCTACTAGCTTCAACTCTTAACCAGGCGGGTCGTAATATGTTTCTCAAGTATGTTCGCAATGTTCAAGTATTCCCCATAATCTGTCAAAATTCAACAACAAACAATATGTATATGATTCAAGAAACAGCAATAGTAATGCATTCGTCATATTAACAGTTAACTGTTTTACACATTTGATACATTTTATGTGAGAAAGATATTGCCACTGTCTTATTAAGGGCTAAAAGTTGAACGATTGCCTTACAATCCGTTCTTAACCGACATATTGTAAAAATCGCAAAGTGTAATGAATTCTTAGGAAAAACATATTTTTTTAAATTTTAGATTCAGTTATATTGACAAAAACTTATAAACACTTTTTCATAAAACGCTTTATACTTCATTACAAGTCAACATACTTTACATTAAGAACGGATACGGCTTTGAAATAATGTTTCATCTTTAATCCTCCTTAGACCACAGTGGTCAATGCTATCGGTCTTTCATACACTTGGTTGCAATGTCATGTTTTCTGATTCCACAACGAAAACTTTTATAAATTATTTTTTAAAACGATTCTTGGATTTGAATGCAATGGCACGGATGACAATGATCCGCCCTCTATCCCATACTGAAAACGGGATATAAAGAAGGTACCTTGCCTTTTTTACTCTATCATATTTTTTAAAGAATAAAACACAATTCATTTGTACTACTTCCACATGTTTATAATGATCAGGAACGTTTTCGCTCATCATATTTGTATATAATTGAGTGTTAAAAGTTAAGGTTTATAAAACAGTTGGTTCATGAACACAAGAAATTACTGATTATAAAACAAATTATATAGAAACCAAATAAAATGGTCTACAATTAAAATGGTAAAGACGTCTTACAAATCAATAAATACTAATCTGATATCACAAATATAACAACATTAAAAGTCCGTTAACTGAGCAAAAAAATTTAATGACATTACTGATGCATTCAGCAAATATAAGATTGGGAAATTTTTTAAGTAGAAATTAGTGAACCATTTAAAAACAATGAAATATTAAATATGTAATTATTATTAACAATAAACAGTCATCGTATGTGGAGAACGCAGAGCAGCTAGAAGCTCATCCCAGGAGGATGCTCCAGAAAGTAGTACAAATGAATTGTGTTTTATTTTTTAAAATATAATGTCTTTCCACCAAGAATTGACAGTTAGCACCTTAAAAGTCTATCATATTTACTTACTCTTTCTGTAGAGAGAAGTGTAGAAACAGACTCACAAAAAGAGTTATCGTAGAAACAACTTATTTTTAGTTGCTCTATTGGAATTCCGTATGTTCCAACGTTGATCTTGTAAATTCCTAAAATTTATATGAAGTTATAAAACTATGCATTGCAAATGCTTCAAAGAAATGACTAAATGCAGTAGGATTTGGTCGCGGGTATCGGGTATACTTAAACAGAACCGCGTTACCTCACGATGTAGGCTTTATCCTCAAAGCAGCAGGGATTTTAATGCGCGTTGGATGAATATGATCAAAACGCAATTATCTTGGTAAGACGAACGTCCCGCCCTGCTCGGCAGTGGAAAAACATGCACGGTCCGCGAGCGATGTTACTTTGCAACCATCACTTCCTTTCCCATAATAAATTATTCAAGTCGCGAGACATTTTTGAACCAGCAGATAAAAAAATCCTCCCAATCTGAAACTGGTTGGGTAAACCTCTGTATGAGAAAGGGAAAGGGAAAGGGAGTTAAGTCGAGTTAATTGAAAAATGAGTTAAATATTCTAAAATAACTACAGCACATACATACATCTATGCTGCTGAATTCGTAAAATTCATGTTTAAAAATCACACTTTTCATCAAATTTCATACAAATGCAAATCTTGGCTCTCTTTAAAAGTACCAATTTTATACTTAACTCTCTTTTCTTTGGGAAACATATTTGTTGTACTGTATATCGTCTTTACGGTGGCATAAGACGTTAAGTTAAAAAATACTATTTTGAGATAATCGACTTTTAAGAAAATCATGAAATTTAAGTCTTTATATATACATACCTTAACCACTATCTATTAAGCTAACCAATTTATGAATTCGATTCAATTATTAGTAACTCTTTTTTATAGTACTGTTAATTAATGTTATTTGCCAACAATAACTGTAAGTCGGCTCCGTTGAGCAGTGGTCAACGTCCTTGGCTACGGTTTCAACACCCGATACGGGCAGTTTTATAAATTGATTTTTGAATTTCTCTTCGTAGTCATGAACGTTTGTGATGTCTAACACTACCCCATCCGCTCCTAAAGATGAAGCATACCGAAAGCGATTAGCTAACCATTAAGCCTGTCGTAACCCTATCCTTGTATCCCGACTCTCTTCGAAAAAAAGAAAGGTTGAGCAACTGAGTAACAAGCATCTGTCGTACTTCAAATTACGTAAAAAAAATACATGAAATATGGCTGAGATTGTTTTTTCAGACCATCCTAAAATCCATCGTACTGCATTCATAACTCAAAACATCCGATTTTCGATTTATCGCCTTCTGCCACTATGTCGATGATATATTATACATATTACTTTTAATGTGATCAGAATATTATATACCCCTGGATTAATATAATACGGAACCGCCTCTTGCTTTGGACGCACCGTACTCAAAGCTCTGGAGCCAAAGTGACTTATCGCAAATTAATTGGAATTGGTCTCAACTTTTTTTAATCTTAGCCTTAAAAATAAGGCGCCTATTTTTTATATATACGCTAAACCAGCGTATAAATCTTATATAACATAAATACATGCTACATATAAATATGCACTGCATATAAACACGGCCTATTATTTATTTTATTTGATGAATTCATTAAAACTTTATAGAATGTTAAGGATATATTATTAAATCTATTTTGTGTTATCGGCTGAATGCGAATAGTACAAATTTAACTTCCGTGTTTGGGGTCCAACGATCAAATCCTTTCGTTATATATATATAAATAAATGAATGCATGTTTATTTGTTTTTCCCGTATGCGTTCCTATGCCATTCATCCGCTTGCGATGAAACTTTAGTGAGTTGTTGTGAGTACACCCTCAATGGTTTCTGTAAAACCAAATAAAATAATCAAATTGGTGCAAACGACATTTAAGTTCGTATGCGACATAACAAGTGGTGTTACGCCAATTGTTAAATTCCAATTGGCAGTCTTAAATGGAAAGTTTAAAGGAGAAGATGTACTGTTGCCACGCATCCCAATGATTTAGACAGATATGCCAGTCGAATTCAAGCGTCTGCAGTTTCCGGTGCGACTCGCATTTGCAATAACTATCAATAAAGCACACGGAAAATCGCTACAAATGCTTGGATTATATTTAGGAAATTCATGCTTCTCACATGGTCAGCTGTATGTGGCCTGCACACACGTCGTAAAACCTTCTGATTTATTTGTGTACGCACCAAACGGGAAAAGAACAAATATTGTGTATGCAAAAGCACTTCAATAAACAGAATTAAAACCCAAACACTTTATTTGAGTGTTACATATCAATCGTAATGTTAATTACTCAGACATCTCCAAATAACCCACATTGAAATAATGGGAAAGGCGATACCCAAATTGTCACCACAAATCAAATAATTTTGATTCGTAGACAAGCTTTATACATTTTGTGAACGGGTGTTTTACAATTTGGTATTTTCTGAGACAGTAGAAGATTATTTAAAAATGTCCTTTTACTGACACAGAAGTATCAATACTTTGTTTAATTCTCTAGACTTTAAAAGGTTTTCTGTTTTACTATTTTTGAGGTATCTGGAGTGAACTGGGCGATTGATATATCCATGTAACTCGTTAACTAATCACTTTAGGAAAAGTGTGGATTCTCTTCCCTGAGTAAAGTAGTCTTTCTTTATTTATCGACGATAGCGTGATACCGAAATAACTGTCAAATGTATAACAAAGTTCTTTTGGTACTAAAGAAATTGCTATTTTTTACATTTATGTATCGCATTTTATACCTAGCAAACGCGAACGATAATAACTCAAGTCACTCAGACATGAATCGACCCGGGAGCTCTATGAATAAGTTAGTACGCTTTCTTACCACTAAGCCAGTGATTCTTAACCAAGAGGTCTCATAAGGTTTGAGGCGAACTGCAAAAGATTGAATGTTTTTGGAAATATTTATGTTTTATTAAAATATATATATATATGTATCGTTAATAATCGTACACTAAATCAAGAAAACACAGACATTTTTGACTTAAAATAGATTTTTTGACTTAAAATGGATTTTTTTACTTAAATTTGACTTATAGCTTTATGACTAATTCTCAAAACTAATATCCTTTTTACAACCCGTATCTTTAATCTCTTTGAAAAGGAGAGTTTGGGCGACTTAATCACAACTAGTTGTTTGTTCTGTTGAGATGCTTCATCATGGCTCCATTTACTCTGAATTGGGAGCGGACATTGTCAAATAAAATGTTTCCACAAACAGAGGGACACAAATAAGAATGTAACCTGTACGAAGATATATTATATCACTATCAATATTTCTGTATTTTATATTAGATGTATACATTATGATTGATACGTTCGGCCAATTCAGATCTCAATAGCATACGGTATTTATATATTTTTACCAAGTCCACTCAAAATCTGGAGCATATGGACTCCTAATGACGGCATATCAACAGATTTTTTTCTGCGAGAACTGCTTGTTACTCAGTTGCTCAACCTCTCGTTATCGAAGAAAATAGAGATAGAAGGACAGTGGTTATCTAATCGCTCTCGCTTCGCCCCGTTCTTAGGATCGGATGGGTGGGAGGGAGTTTCAAAATTTATAAATCGATTTAAAAATCTATTTATGAAACTGTCCGTACAGGGCGAGATATCCGTAACCGTTGCCAACGACGTTGACCACTGCACCATGGACCCAACGGTATGTAGATATATGTAAATCACCAACGGAATTTAAATAATATAAGCACAAAAATGCTAACTTTCATAAAGAACTTGCATTTATCGTTTCTTTGAATTTAAATACGACATTAAAAAGCTAGTTCATCAATGCTGTACGTGCAAATACACAAATGCATGGTATTTACATCTGCAGATAAGAAAGCCTTATCATATTTGGCAGTTGGTGGACGAAGAAAAGTTAAATAACTGTACTCCAATTTGCAAATGGTTTCAAACTAAAATATACATATTAACAAACACATTTATTTCGAAAACGGATTCCCGGTTTCTATTATACTGGTATTATTACCCGTAGCAACGACTTGAAAAAGGTTTAGAATCGCTGCACTTAGTTATGAGGATGGACAATAATATTTATAAATATTCCTTTATAAAGCTTCCGTGCTTCCAGACCTAGCCACCGAATTGGTTTTAAATTATAATTTCTAATGTTAGCATTAGATACGGAATGGTAATTTCGTGCAGACGTCCTGAGATGCTAATGTACCTTTTAAAATTTTTGAAAATTAAATTTCCTCTACCCACCTGATACAGTTTTGAATACCAAAATAAGGAGATTAACCTTTAAGGTACGTTGCTCCATTATAAATTTATTTTTGTTTGAATATTTTAATGAATTATTAGACATTGGTGTTACGAAAAGGGGGTATTTTTACTTCCAAATAAAGTTGTTCTAGAGTCAAAATTATATGTAAATCTTTTTTCAGCTGCTGGTGTTCAAGCATGGAGTCCTTATTAAGGCTGTCTTAACTGATGTTATTCTGCGAAAGCTGAGTTATGATATCTTATACTATTATAATGGAGTTCTGTCAAGTAAATACCACTTCAATCATTCACGTAATCATATACTTTTATATGAACATTTCTTATTGTTACTGTTTATTATAAATATGTATACCAAATGTATCATTGATGAGACATGATCGTCGGTGTGGTACAAACAAGTTCATCGAATAATTTATTTAAAAAAATCACAAACGTAAATCCATAAATCGAATGAAATATTATGTTATTTAACTGTCTGTACTGGGATTCGAGCGCATGAACAACGCAACCAAAGGTAGTGACGTGAGCACTCGGCTACAGATCTAGCAGGACTTAAAATTTATTACTTTTTATTACCTATTTATATTGTACGATTGCTCGAGCTTCGACGTGAAAAAAATAACATCTTTTATATGAAATTAATAAAACTCATGCATCCCTATTATGAAAATATTGTTTATGCCACTGGAATTATACTGATTTTACATACAGTTTTTGCCCCCTCTGATTGGTTTTACACCATTAATGTTTAACCCTTTTCTATGCTACCGAATTCTTTCTTACTCGAAATATTATATTAATGACCGCAGCCCGGAGCTGAATGGACAATTCCTCAATAATAATGACGGCTTACAAATAAAACAGGCTCATAAAAAAAAATCCGTATTATATGGGTTAAGAATTTGTTGATTTTATTGTTTTAAAAATACCTAAAAGTTTTTTATTCGATTTCTGTTAAATTAACATAATAATCTTTGACGGATTCGACTCTATATCCTGCCCTGTTTTGCATAGTATAGTAGAACGCCATTATTAATTTCAGTTTGCAAGTCTCTCATTGTGACTGAAATATGTGACTTTTTAAAGAGAATAGAAAAGCCGATATTACACGGTGCTCCTTACGTGTGAGAGTCGTGACCTGCGCCTACCCCAAAAACTCAATTTCTTTTCGCAATATTTCTCCATTTGCTCCAGCATTCCGCTGCTCTGAGGGCCATCGGTAAGTGGAGGCATGTAGCCTTTTTCACTTGGTCGCTCCAGTGAGTTGAGGCCTTCGAAATTTCCTTTGACGACGAGCCTCTCGAAAATATCAGTAGGGATGCGGGTGGTGTGGCCAAAAAAACCGAGCAGGCGTCTTGTATAGACGCCCGAGAGTCTATCCTGTATTTGGAGGTCTTTCAGGATACAGGCGCTTAAGCACCAGCACCACATTTCAAATGCGTATAGATGTTACTATAAAATATTTTTTATTAATAAAAAAAATTGGGAAATGAACTTTTTACAAATAACAATAGTCGATATCACTAGAATTTTGATTGCCTCAATTGATAACGTAATTTTTCTGACTGCTCAATAACAACTTACTACCGTGGTGGTATTTTGCCGAACTACAAATTGCATTGTTCAATATATGTCCAAATAAGTACTGAGATAAATTAAGTCGGAAAATATTTACCCTGGTATATTTAATGGGATTTTGGCGTCGTTATTTTTTGTACCATCAAGAAGCCAAGGGTTTAAGATAGAAACTATTTTGAGAAATTATCTGCATTTATACATTTGTCGCTTACACAATTTTTGTCACAATAATAATAAATCAAGGGTGGGGTCTTTTTATGTTTTAGAGCCGTTTATCTGTGATCATTCAAGAAACTTAAATAGTATGTATGATGTAATACTTATGATATTATATTTTTTAGTGAAATATTTGGATTCAGTTACAGCGGAGCACTTACGCACAACATAGATGGTTGTACTGTCCAACCGTTATATCAAGACTTATGCGTCATAGCGCTACGAACGCCAAGATTATTACGTCAAATCCTAGCTCTCAAAATTTTCGCTCCGCCTGTGTTGCCAGTATTCAATCCCAAAAATAATATATTTTAAATAATACTTTAAAATAATTATAGTAATATATAATAAAAAAAAACTACAAAATAATTATAGCAATACATTATAAATAATACTTCTAAATAAAATATTCCTAAAAAATACTATTTAAAAAAGGATTCTTCTTCTAAACCATATTCGGTCACTATATGAAGTATATGGCCTTCACGCAGTGCCTCCATGATCCCACATGACTTGTCAATTGGTTTGCTTTCTTTGATGACCAGCATCCGTCTGTTGTTGGGTTTGAATTTTTTTATTTCAAGGAGTTAGTGTATCTCTGCTATTTTTGATTAAGTTAAGGAATCTTTTTCGTCATGCTAAGATATCATACCTTTCCATTAAGTAAGTCCTCTTTGAGCGTGATTTTTTAAACTCAAAGCCTATCGTATGTAAGACTTTTCTTACAAATGTAGGTTTCCCACAAATGGAGAAAAAAAAATTGTGATTTTGTGATACTTTTTGATTTTTTTATTTCTTCTCGCTCCCCTCAACTAAGCCACATGCTCTCCCCCATCTGACCCAGCTTATAGTTATCCACAATATATCAGAACGAATTAATTTTAGCAAACATGTACGGCGTGTTGTGCGTTGAAATAGTAATTCCGAAATGGCCGGTAACAACACAAAATTAACGCCTTGGATACCAGATAGACGAAGCAGAAATTGAACACGACTCTTAGCAATTAAGTGGTATATGAAACGGGTTTGTTTATGTTTTATTTCTTATACGGGGAGTGCCAGCTCGATAAGTCGGGGAAAATTATCAAACAGAAGAACAGAGCACCCTGTTGTGCGGTTTTTTGCCACTGCCGCTACTCAACAGGAGAGTATAAAAGATAAAAACGCCATTTACAATAAATTTACCTAAAATGTATTTTTGTAAAAATCATTTGCGTTATATTCAGGGTTTTATGAACTAATTAAAACTCAGCGTAGAAATTTATGTACGGTTTTCTCCTCCAAATAACATATTCTAGTTATGGCAAGACTTGTCTCACGTGTATGGGTAAAATGTCGGCCAACAGTAGTTTTACTAGGATTAGTCTTTCTGTATCCATTTTTTAATCATAGTAAAATTATTAACATAGTATATAATACAGAAAATGATGACCGCTTGAAAAAAAAAGATATTACGAACACCAAAATCAATAAAAGTCGAAGAAGTAACGATATGAATATCAAAGCAACAGTTACTAGAAAAACTATAGCGGATACTTTTATCTTGTAGTTGAATTATTCATTTGAGTCCTCCTACGAGAAAATAGAATTGAAGCATATTAAATATTGAGAGACAACCTGTTATTTGGTTGCCAACCTTCGATAGAAGACGGCACTGAAAGAAGAAGAGATATCTCATTTTAAATCCAGATGTCAGTCAATTAGTCGTTTTTTTAAAACATTTATTTAACATTGGTATTGTTTAGGTATACAAACAAACGAGAGGTGGCCTATTGTATTGTCGAAATTAATAGTTACGCTCCTTATTGATAAAAATGTAATGAAATATGTGATTAAAACTTGATTTTATAATGTATGAAAATCTTCATATGACATCAATCTATCGATCTATCAATTAGAAAATTGTCAAATGATTTTTTTTAAAACATTAACATCTCATATGATTAATGCCTTCTTAATAATGCTTTCACACTGATCTTTGACTGTATATTATAATAGATTGTACATCAGTGGTATAAAGTTATATGTAAAAAATTTGGATTATTGAGATTTTGTACACTTCCATGTATTTTGTCACTAACGACTTCAGGCATTCGAGCTCACGAATGGACTCGAACTGATCATGGGGGATCATAAATTATTTTATCAAGAAATTTTGGAAATTAATAGAGCCCAGTTAAATTCCTTGCCAATTTTGAATGAGCAACTGAACCTTCCTAATTCTCCGTTATTATATACTATACGTTGAAACACCTAACAGATGTCACTAAATGTGGAATGATTGTATATATTTACTCTTTCATCGAATTGCATCCCGTCGAAACCCACAATGCTATTATAATTGTAAAATCACTAGTAATTCTAAAAGAAGTTGGAAAGTGGCAATTCGCCACTCTGCTAATGTGTTGTTTACAAAATAAGGATTAAGGCGATTCTCTAAATGTTAACTCAGGTATCAGTATGGCTCTCAGACGTATAATATTTTACCTCGTAAATAATATTTGTCGTATTTGTGTCTTCTATATAAACGTTAAACACTGTTTACCGTCTGTCAGTTCGAGTCCATTAGTGAGCTCGAATGCCTGAAGATGCCAAAAGGCGAAACCCGGGTCGTTAGTGTCAAATTCATGGAAGTGTAAAAAATCTCAATAATCCAAATTTGATATTGAAATTCCATCAAGCACCCTCAGTCGATGTCTTAAATTATATAAAGTTATATGTATTGAAATTATTTATGTGTACATATCATCGACGTGCTGTGGACTTATTTCTATCTCTATCGCACAACCTCACTTGGGTATGAGCAAGTAGGATACGAGAGCATGCGCAAGCATGTCCTTGCATCCCGTTCGCACCCTTCACTTTACATATGATTGAGCGAAAAAGAGAGAACGCCACGGCACGCGCCTATTTTAATTTGAATGACATTTTTTTATATAATTAAAAACTGTAAAATAATTAAGATTTAACCATGGCCGCTCACAATGTTGAGAATATGGACTTTTAATGGAGATTATCTCCACCAAAGGTTTACTTTAAGAACTGCTTGTTTACAGTTGTCCAACCTCTTTTTTTTGAGAGTAAGAATTGAAGTTTATGGCTAGGATAAGACAGTAGTTAGATTATTGTTCAAGCTACGTTACATTTTTAGAATTGGATGAGTGAGAGGGAATTTTAAACATTACAGACTTCGAACAGAAATCCCTAAATCGATTGAAAAAGTGAACTGGATTTGAATGTGTGAATACCGCAATCGAAACGCCAACGATGTTTACCATTAAACCACGGACACGGCTTTAATTAAGTAACATTATCTGGAATTAATCTAAACTCACACGAAAAGGAAAATTGAAAAATCGAAAGATTGTAGCTATATTTTAAGATAAACTTTGGAAGCATTTGCTCCACAGGGGCAATGTGATAGTCACACAAATTTGAGTATAGCTGTTGCGCGAATATACGTGTAGCTAATCCACTTTTTTAAATGTTACAAAACATGTCACCAATACGTAGTTAGTTTAAAAAAATCAATATTGAGGAAAGTCAAAATCATTATTCATAAGTGGTTTTTATTAATCTTTTTCCTTATTCGAAATTGAACAAATCTTTTAGTGACGCGTTAGAAACCGACATAAAGACTTACACACCTTTGCAATTTAATTAGACAGGAAACTAGAAGATTTTTCTTTAGTCTCAGTAGCATAGATGAAATCATCTCAATTTTATTTATGCTCCCTACTCGGAGCATATAGCCACCACAATTTTACTCCAAGATTCGCGACCTTACAACGGAATCCATCCGTTTGGTAAAAGAGACAGGCAGAATTCAGGCTGCCGTGGGATATCTGCAGCACATGAGCCAGGTCCATCGGATTTTTTTTTTTTTTTACGTAATAAGGGGTTGGTCGTTTTCCACTGTTTTTGAAGCACAGTATACGTTACCTTGTGCTTTTGTGAGATGCCATGACAGTCAGAATGCATGCGTTGAATATTTGGCACTTGGTTCTGACTGAGTACCACCATGTATTCCAGTCTTTGCGCATTCAGTTGAAGATCTCTACACCTATCTCTAATCGGATCACGAGCTCTTTACGCAGGTTGCGGATTGTCTATAGATAAGTAAAAAGGAATAAAAGTATTTAGCACCACATGATACACATTGTTATACAATGCTGCAATAAGCACTCTGACAAAAGCTTCCTAATTTGTTACATTATTTTGGTCTATGTTAATAGGCTTTTATTTTTACTTTGATATAGTGAATATCTAACATTTAAATGCAAATTTATTTAATTTACTGACCAAAGTCGTTAAATTTACGGATAGTAGATACAAGTGTTAAATCTGAAAAATGCTTTTACAAAATTAAATTCATTATAAACGTCATACCGTTAGCCAAACGGTTTATGGATTTGTGTTCAAAGGCATGGATGTAATCTCTCAATCCCGTCCCCACCAACCCGGTTCTACAAGCGAGCGATATATTATGCTAACCACTGGGCCTGTCGTAGTCCCATCATTCTACCCTTACTTTCTCTGAAAAAAGAAAATTTGAGCGACTAAGTAACAAACTGAACAGCGTCTTTTGACACAAGCTCCATTAGGATTCCAGTAGACATTATTACAAAAAAAAAAACTCAAATTGTCAATCTTTCATAGCGTACTGCGCATCCATGATTAAAGCCCTTTAAAGGGCAAATGAATTCTGCATTAACATTGTTTTATTATTTTTGTGAAAAGATTCTTTTTGATACCTATGAAATGTTCCACAATTTTTAAATAGTATTTGTATCTTGGAAGTCCATTTCATCCAGTGTAAGAGGAGTGCTGCATCGTTCTTCTTACCTCTGCGGTTTCAAACCCAACGCGTATTGCTTATATTATTAAGCAAAAGCTCCAAATTGACTAATGCTATAACGTTGTATGTACGTACGTGGAAAAATACTGTATGATAGGCTTTGGAGAACATGCACTACTACTGTGCGAAACACATTTTGTATTTACAAAAAAAATAAGCAACTAAACGTTTTATTACTGATAAGGTAGTCAAATTTTAAAAGGAAAGGACAAAAGAAAAATTGATGTTGATTTGAGTAGTGTGGGCACATTTATATTTTTTTGTTATTAACGATTTCATTTTTTTTTACTAAATTGCGTAATATAAATCTACGGGACTGAGCAAGCGTTTGAGAGCAATTTAGCAATATGTTAGGCGTGCCGTAATAGACTTTCAGAATGATATTATGTCACTTAGCACTATAAGTATTATATATGAAAAGAATAAAATTAAAAAGCCACTGTGTATTTATAGGCAAAAACGGTTGCTTATTTATACATATTATTTTGCAAAGATACCATGCTATCATAATCATGACTGATTATTTTAGTGTTTAATAGTTACTATTGAAGATGTCCGGCGTCCGTGGCGCAGTTGGTAGCGTCGCTGGCTACGGTTACGGATGTCTCGGGCTCGATTCCCGGTGCGGACGGTTTTCATAGATTGATCTTTCAATCGATTTATGGATTTCTGTTCGTAGTCTGAGTCCTCCCTCCCACCCATCCCATCCTCACGGGGCGTAGCGAGAGCGATTTGCTAACCACTAGTACTCTCATAGCCCTATCCTTCTATCCCTACTCTCTTTGAAAAAAAAAAGAGAGGTTGAGCAACTGAGTAACAAGCAATTCTCGTAGAAAAATTCTGTTAAGATACCTCCATTAGGAGACCATATGCTCTACATTGGGAGCGAACATGGAAAAAAAAAAATTGAAGATGAAACCTGTAATGCTTTTGAAACTTTGTCTGTTTACAACCAATCATATCCTGTTATTTTCGCAAAATAATATTTATAATGAAACCCTAGTTGAAAATTTCGTATTATCAAATGCGTTCGCCTGCTTCGTATAAATTTTTCAAATTTAAAACTGTAAATTTTGTATTTTTTCCAAAAGGACACATGCATGCCATTGAATAGAAAAGGTTACAACAACTTTTCAATATATAAAGCATTACATATAGGAAGTCCATCACATACAGAAATTGTGAAACAGTTACAAAATTAGGGCAACCCAAGTGACTTCGAATCAGTTTAATATCAAACTACAATAAATACTTTCAAATGCTGAGTACAAATCTTCGAGGTTCATCCAGATGTAGGAAATGAATCGTAAAAAAATGTTTATAACATTGCGTTTTAATTCTGATTTGGTAATTATTGAACGTATATTAGGGTAAGTGGTACTTTGGATAGGACGTACCATTTGAGATAGTAAATACTTGCATGAGGTTCAAGGATATATTCTCATACGAATTACAGCATACATTATATTCGTTTATATAATTTCTGTAATGCACAGCACTTGCTCACGTTCCACAATGCGTAGAAAGATTGTGTGCGTACGTGTCGGAGCGTGAGTGCTGAGCAAATTTTAACAGGTGGCACTGTCATTTGGCATATATTATTAGTAATTATATAAATATATATCATGTGCGCGTCTGTGACTGTGAAAATCTGTTGTTTGCGGAGAAAAGTCGTTAAATCTACGGATAATATATGGGTATACGATATATTTAATAGTTGAGATTTTTAAAAAAGCTCAATTCTTTTTTCTTTACGTACTCTCAAAGCTACACCGCAGTCACCTACAAAAAGTACTCAGCGCTGCAACTTGGGTAAAGCGAGTAGGTACTCTCTCCTCCTCGCTTCTTGTAGCCGGCATATTTTCAAGGTCAGGCTGGGGTCACATTCCAATATGGCGGCGGCGAGCTGCGCCTGCGCACACGGATACCCGCGCAGCGATCGTGCGCACAGCCTCAGTCGTCTCTCGAGCGCCGCGGCCAGAGGGTCATTTTCAATTTCCGTGACACCCGTTGCATTCATATCACATTCGCGAATGGGGAATGCAATAACGCGACACGGGGCCGCATGCCAAATTACCAAAAGAGGTTTTAAATGTTATCCACGCTCTTCAAGACACAATGTGAATATTAAAAAATGATTGTTATTAACTTTTTATTGTCGTGAAATGATACAGTTCTAAAGTTTGACGTATGTGCGACGTGCTTAATAAAAAACGTATTTACAATAATACTTTCTTAAAACATTATAAATTACTTTATTACATCAAAAAAATACTTTCATTTGGTCATAGACATTTTCATTTCAACCGAATTATTCAGTTATGACATCAAATTATGACATAAACTTCATGCCAAAGTAACAGAATAATGACAATAATTGTGATGTTTATGTATTACTTATTCGTTTAAATACATTAAAGTGAAGTTATAAATGTTTTATACATTTTTGTGGTGGAGTTTATTGTCGTCTTTACGTGACTAAAGTTGTAGATTGTTGTTTTTTTCTTCGATAATTTGAGGTTATACTCGTCGTCGACATTCCGTAGAGTGGCCGCACGTTACACGAAACGCGAGTGTTGATTGATAAAGATTTTTCGGTAACAGACTTCAACGCGCGCTCGGTCAAACTCGAATAGTTTTGACGTAACATCGAGTGCGGTGTGAGTGTATTACTCTAGTTTTGATTTAGGGTGTCTTGTGTACCAGTGCGTTCATCTCACTTGGCAGTAATTTGAAAAAATATTTAAGATTCGGTAGCTCTCAAGCGTTGGTTTTATAGATTGCATGCAGCTCTGAAAAGTATATTATAAAATGACTGTAAGTATTATTATAACTTTTATTTGAATACATACAACCAAAATCTATTTCATATTTATTTCGTTAAAGAATGATATTATTCTGTGACATATCGAGGGTATACTGTCAGAAGGCATTATGTCAGTTTTTGATTGTTTTCTGTTTTAAATGTCAAAAACCTATGCATTTTATTCCTCTACGTACTGATAGAAAACGCATTAATTCATGAGATATAATGGCTTAAAAAACATCATTAAGTCATATTGTTATTTTTTCATTCTGTTAACTCATCGATACCAAATCTTATGATTTGTAAAAACTGCTTTAAATGCGTTTATCTCAGAACTAGTTTTTATGACTTAATACCTACTGTCAGTATACTCTCGATATTGTACAATAATGTTTTGCAAGTATCAAATGTAAATATCGCAACTCTCCGGATTCTCAAGCTGAGATGGACCACTTTGAAGGACCTTTTTATAAACTTATTGACTCAAATATTATTAGTCATAAAAGTCAAAAACCATAACAAAAAAGAGAATTATCTTATTAATGTTCACAGGGAATCAAATTTCGTTATAAAAACTACGTTTTTCAAAAAAAAATGCAAAAGCAAAATCAATAATGCGCATTTTTATAGATAATTTTCATACCAAAGACATTACATCTTCACGCCGACATAAAAGTTTTATTTATATAGTTACGAGATAAGATCTGTTAAGCATAAATTAAATATTATTCCTCAACATCATATAATATGTATGCAAATTATAATTTAGGAATATCTTTCAGCTCGGCTAAAATCGTATACTTATTTTTGTTTGTATTCAATCAGCCAATATTAAAACATAGAATATGAGTATAATGGTTCATAATAAGTAATAAATAAATTATAAAGAAATATGTACAGATTAAACGGCTTAATACCTATGAAAAAATATTTTTTCCTTTTCAAGATATTTAAATATTTAATTTGAAAGTTGTCAAAATATACCAGCTGAAACTTCGTCACCAAATTAGAACCGTTTATTAGTGTGCATAAGTCAGCGTCCGTGGCGCAGTTGGTAGGATCACTGGCTACGGTTACGGATGTCTCGGGTTCAATTCCCGGTGCTGACGGTTTTCGTAGATTGATCTTTCAATCGATTTATGGATTTCTGTTCGTAGTCTGAGTCCTCCCTCCCACCCATCACATCCTCACGGGGCGTAGCGAGAGTGATTAGCTTACCATTAGTCCTGTCCTAGCCCTATCCTTCTCTTTTTTTTAAAAAAGGAGGTTGAGCAACTGAGTAACAAGCAGTTATCGTAAAAAAATTCTGTTAAGATACCTCCATTAGGAGACCATATGCTCCACATTGGGAGCGGACGTGGAAAAGATAATAAAAAAATATAAGACAAAACGTTTTATTGACTATAAGTATTGATAATTGATGTACCTACCGCTTGACACACACCTTTTTTATATGCTGTATTTTTAACTCATTAACTCTAATAATAAGTATGTTTTTAAATAATCCTTGGGTAGAACAATTCAATTATGAAATGTCATACACATTTTTGATTAATAATAAAAAAAAGCAATGTCTGAAAGATAAAAAGCTTTGCTTAAGTATATTACTATTGAACTGTCAAATTACATTCGTACTATTCGATTGGGGTGTCCACTGGTTGAAATCCCCAATCGAACACATTCGTACATCGATTTTTCAGTCAATTGTGCATTTCTGTGAAGTTTACATTCACCCACTTAACCGTAAAAACGGGGCGTAGAAAAAGCGATTAGCGAACTACTGGCGCCTTCCTGGTCGTATTTCTTCTATTGTTATCCTCACCGAAAAAGAGAGGCTGAACAACTGAAGAGCAACCAAATTTTGTAATACAGCTTACGTTGATATGCTTCATTATTACTTCAAATTGGGAGCTGAAATGGAAGAAAAAAAATGGAAAATTGCTTTTATTACATGGCAAAAAAACTTGTATCAGTTCCTATTAGGTATACAATAATTAAATTCTTTTCGTACGGTTTTTTTTATATATCCGCTCCATATTTGGAGCATATGGCCATAACGCCGTTCCTCCAAGCTTCTCTGTCCCCCGCCATTCTCTTCGCTTCCTCTCAGGTCATCCCAGCGTCCCGTAGCTCCGCCGAATACATCATATGGATGGTCATCAGCGGCATTTCAGGGCGATGGAATCCATCTGGTTGGTGTAAGAGATAGGCAGGATTCAGGCTCCCCTGAGGCATCCGCAGCACGTGTCCAAGCCAGGTCCATAGTCGCTTTTATATTTTTGTCGTAATAAGAGGCTGCTCCGTCCGCTCTCTTACCTCCGAGCTCCTGACAAAATCAAACCACAGTACCCCTAGTATTCGCCGCAAACATCTGTTTTCAAAGCACAGTATACGGTTACCCTGTGCCTTGGTGAGGTTCCATAACTCGCAACCGTAAAGCAACACCGTCAGGATGCATGCGTTGAATAAGTGGCACTCGGTTCTGACCGAGTACAACCGTGAGACCCAGACTTTCTGCATCGAGTTAAAAGTTGCTCCAGCTCTCCCTAATCGGATGGCGAGCTCTTACGCAGATTGCCATCTCATGCCGTGATGTGTACCCCTAGGTACCTGAAGCCGTCGACTCTCTCGATGTTTTTCCCCGCGCTCGTCAGATGTTAGTCTGGGTCTGAGCAGAAACTGTTGCAGAGCATATTGGTTTTACTAGCATTGACTTTAAGGCCAATGCGATACGAGTTTCTCTCCAGCCTGTCTATTGTTTCCTGAATACCGTCGACAGATTTGCCAAATATGAGAGCGTCGTCAGCATACTCGAGGTCACATAGCCTCAGATTGGGGGCAACGGCTACACCTCGGTCAGGTGGAATTGACTTCCTCAGGATGAAGTCGAAGATTAACGGATTATATGATAACGGATAAGATTATGAAGAGGAACGGAGCTAGAACACAGCCCTATCTGACCCCGGTTGAGACCCCAAACCATTCTGTCGTACGGTTTTAGAGATGCAAAATCAGACAAAGCATTGCTATAATCATTCATAATATAAAACTAAATTTGACTACTTAGTTATTTCACTGGGTGTGTTACTAAATGTAACCCTTGTTGCTTCTTTACCAAGCATCTTTAGACTTAATATAACGCAAGGTTATTTATTTCTTAGGTAAACAATGATTCTAATTCTTAAATTAAAAATGAAGGTTATTGTAGGTTCGTTTCCTTCTACTGGACGTGGGGAGGAGGTGAGACATAAACCATAACACTACTAATTACAAAATTATATTTCTTTTCGGTTTCTCTCAATTCTGTTTTTTATTTATGTACTTTCAACATTATATTTATCAAACACATAGTGGAATCAGCTGTAATGCCATTTACTATATTTTGGTGTTAAAAAGAATTATAAAAAATCAACAAAATAAAATACATTTAGTCAAAGCATAGATTAATTATTTTCTGTTACAAACACTGAAATATTATTTATTTCCTCGATATCTCTTTAATATAATATCAATGTAATTATGCTCTTGCTGTTGAAAGTTCTCTACTCATCTTATTCAATTTCGTGTGATCACAAGAAAGTTAACAGCAAACTCATTGGAAAGGCGTGTTGCTGTCTCAGGGAGATATTATTGTGAGAGCTTTGCAGTGTGAAAGGACTCGATCGGTCGAACAGATTCCTGCATTATCACCGGAGCCAGTTTCTCTTGGCAGGTGAATGTACCCAAGACAGCTGACGTTAAAATGAATGTAGGGAAGTAAACGTGACTCTTGGATAACCACACAGCTTTTACATTTACTGCACTCATATTACAAATAATCATTCACTATTTGTTTTAAATGTTTATTAATCATTTCATATTTACTGACTAACACACACGAGGTACGCGAAAATTTATTAAACTCAAATAACTTGTTTACAGAATATAGAAACATGATGTATTGTTCTTATTGGTAAATATGCTTTACAATTTATAACATGCTAGGGTCATTTCGCCAGTGGTCGGCCAATTAAGCGGCAGGTGTACTTTCAAAACGGATTTGGAGTCAATGGATGATAAATACATATTTTTTCGCTGTCAGCATTTCAGTCAACAGGGATTAAGTAATGTAATCAACTAAAAATAAAATAGTTGATATTGTACCAAGCATAAAATAATAGAAGTTTACAAAAATGCCAATTCTCCCAGTGGTCGGCCTCCAAAATACAATCGTCGGCCTTTCGTTGCCCAGTGTTCAGCCATCACTATGAAACTTCATAAATATCGTGAACAAATTTATTGAGAGTAGACAGAACAATAAAAAACATAACGATATAAAGCATGACAATATAAAGTATATTTTATTAGCGTCCCGATACAAGATGAATTTTTCTAAGTAAAAATGTGCTTTTTTAAATTGCGTATTGCATCATATAGGTCAGTATAGTGCAAATATACATTAGCAAGTGGCAAGACTACCTACACGAATTAAGAAAAATCTGTTTTTTTGAATGAATCAACTATTATTTAATTTGTAAGCTTAAAAGGCCACTAGCGACGGCTGACTTTAGAAACACTCGCCCTACTCTTTTTCTATCTGAAAATTTACTAAATACCCCTGATAACAATGCAATTTTATAGGGTATTTAATTACAAATCGGAAAATGTCAAATCATTATACATGGGAATCAAAGAAAACCGATAATTTACGTGAAATAAGAATAAAATGACAATGTGAAAAATTCAATTACGGTGACGAATTTTCGTATTTCACATAATTTATTAGTATCCTTGACTTAGGGATGTATTTTTTTCCGTGATTAAATTTCCTGAAGAATGAAATTGTTTTAAGCAGCATTATGTATTTTTTCTGGCAGAAAGAGAGTAACATATTGTAAAGCATATTGGTCTTGGTGTTTAAAAAAAATCGTGTTCTCACAGGTAGTGTGTAATGTGGTAAGTTATCTTGCGTATAGCGTAATAATCTTATTTTTGTCAGTTAGTGTTAGCACCTTAACACTCTTAGCAGCATTTTGTGTAAAACTTTTTATTAAATAATAAGTTTAAAATATTCGACTTTGATATAACTTAATATTTATGTAATAATTTCGGGACATGAACACGTACACATGGTTATTTGTAAGCACGGGTATTTTTGGAGACACGTGATAATCCTGTCACAGGTTAATCTGCCTTATTCCCTGGCATTGCTAATCACAGTCAAACTGTGAACTCTCTTCCTTGGAACAGGACTCAAATTAAAGTGATTTCGATCAGGGATCTGTGAAAAATAAAGAATTATGTTTATTAATAACCTTAGACAGTACGGACAGTTTCATGATGGATTGATTTATCCATTTCTGTTCGTAGGCATGAATATTTTTGATGTGTAAAATTACCTCCAACCCAGCCAATCAAAATCAGAAAGGGTAATTGTACCAAATATTGGCCGGTGCAGACCTTTAATATCTACTTGCCGTGGTGCAGTGGTCAAAGACAGTATCATAAATTGGTTTTTGGATCGATTCATGGATTTCTGTACGAAGACATGAATGTTTGTGATGTCTTAATTTCAATCCCACTCATCCGACTCTACAGAAAACGGGGCTTAGCGAGAGCGATTAGCTAACCACTAGTCTTGTCGCAGCCTTATCCTACTATCCCAACTCTCAACTTTGGTTGGGCAACTAATTAACAGGCTATTCAGTTGATAATGCTCGTGATGAGCGAAACCGGTCCTGATCATTATAAATATGTGAAAGTAGTACAAACAAATTGTGTTTTATTTTTTAAAATATAATATCTTTCCACCAAGAATTGATAGTTAACACCTTAAAAGTAATTAACAGGCATTTCAGTTTTTTGAGATACCTCCGTTAGGAGTCAATATGATTCACATTGGGAGCGGACTTGGTAAAGAAAATTATGCATACAAATAATCAAAATTGTAGGCATTATTTCCTGTCATAATTGAATCATATTTATTTTAATATGTTAAAGGGATTTTCAATTACGAAAAAAAAATTCAATATGATTGAAAAAAAAGAAAAAGATGAACCGTGACAGGTTACATAAATATAAACTTATTATGCGGGATACCAATTACTATTTTAATATATATGATGATAATATCATTTATTATTTGTAAGCATTTGATTCGTACATCGACAGTCGATGACCGGCAATCCGCAAGTAGAAAACATCATGAGCTTCCAATATATTATTTCGTCATACATAAGATGTGTATGAAGCATCAATAGCATACCGATTAAGCAATACAATGTTTTATTTCTATTGAAGCACGTTTGGGTCTATCAAAAATTTACATCGTATATCGAATAACGATTTGTGCGTGCTTTGGTCAGCCGACCTCTATTTCTTCATGGACCAGTGCTTCTAAAGCTTTCTCAAATTGCGTATAAAATTATAATCAATAAGTTATATACTATTTTGTGTTTCAAAATCTATCGGTGTTGTTGGTCATACGTAGCCTATCATTAATAAGTCTGTGGACTTCTAATCAACCTTCCGACTAAGAAAATTTTGACAGTATTTATTTAGTGAAAGCTAGCAGGAAGTCAGTCAGTCACTCAACCTCTTTCATCTGAGACGGTAAGGAGAGGAAAATTGATCGAAACATCCATTGTACCAATCATCCTCGCTGACTTGGTAGTTAATAAGGTAAACTACCAGGCACTCATACGAAGAGCGAATAGCATTCAAATGATAGAAGTTTTGCTTTTCTGCACACTTAAGCTTACGCCATCAAATTTTGGAGAGTTTCTCCTGCGGGACTTACAATCAAGAAAAAAACTGTAGGTACGCGTAATGTTTGCTATAAAATTGGGTACTGCCTGTATTAACGGGAGTTAAGCAGAGAAGGGCATGTAAGTTCTATCCATGGTCCGTTTTTTATATCATGGTGGGTGTGTTGAAAACATCTAGGAATCCATAGGTTTGTAAAAAAATAGATAAAGCCCAAAAGCATTCATTGACTACTCGGTCACAGGTTTACTACACCGATAGGTAAAGTTTATGTAATAGATAGATAAAACTGTAATTTTGGTTTTCCATTTATTCCTTTGGTATTAACATTGTTATTATCGATGAAAACGGATTGAATCAAATCCTTGAGTTAATGGGACGCACTGAAACGTAGCTCCTGAAGGAAGTTCCTTGTGAAGACTGGCGAGCTTCTTATGTAGGAAAGACTGGTAGAAATTTTAATATTTCTACCTGTAACACTTGGAATAGCTTCTGGCTCTCAATAAAAGCTTTAGATAGTTCCAATAAATATTTAAGTCCAAACTATAAATCTTCGAAATAATTTAAGATTACACTTTATTTCCATCCTAAAAACATTTCAGTTATATAGAAGTTATATATATTTAAAAAATGATTGCCAAACCATGGAATAGACTTATAGTATAGGATTATTTTCCTTCACGCTTCTCAACATACGGAATTGATAGTCCAATTATTGATTCACCAAATTACGAACATTATTGGTTAAAAGTAATTTCAGAAGAGAAAGTTTTTCAATCTAGAGGTAAGTATCAAAATTGAGGACTGCTGTAGCATTTCAGATGAAACCATCGTGCGTACCCAAACATAATCAATATAATTATTATCTCTCTGGTCCAGTTCGTTTTATATGAAAATAATTTGTAATAAGCAACTGAATTCGATGATTAATAAATTTTAATGTTGGTAGTTTTGACCGGAAGTAGATTTGGAATGTTTTATTTTAAATGTACATTTACAATTTATGCACACAGTATTTTTAAACCTAGGTTTTATTTCGAATCGTATTATGATCACTTAATAATGGCATTAATGCTCTAATGATAGTCCCGTAGCCAAGTGGTAAAAATTTGACGTCTTTCATTTTACTTGGTTACGCAATCAAGTGTTTGATTCTTCGAATATGCATATTCTTACATCGATTTTTATTTAATACTTCTTTCAGTGTTCTTAATTTCGATCTTGTGGTAAAGGCTCAAGGTTTCTCATTTTACTCGGTTGCGCAATCAAATATTTGATTCCTCGAATGAAAATTACTTGTAATTTTCTATAGTATTAAAAAAATAGATAAATATTTTTAAATAATTTTGAATTGCTAATTTTATTATTTTTATATGCTTTTCTTTCCTCGTTTAAAATAAACATACCATTATTTTTTTACATCTTCTTATATATTTCTGATATTCATAAAATGTTTAAGATGTTCATTTTTGTGTGATGTCTTCCTCATAGTTCTGTATCTCCAAATGGCAAAGAAAAAGAAATCGCGTTCTCCAGGCGACATGTTTCTTCTGAGAGGTCCCGTTTATATTTAAACAAAAATAATTTATTTTATATGCATTTTGCTTATGTGGAAAAATCTGATAACCCTTTACATATGATTTGATAGCTGTATTTTTTAATCATCCCAGATCCCTATTTGAAGCAATCAGACGGCGCCTCCAAGATTCTCTGTCTCCCAACAGCAAATTTGCATTCTCGTAAATCTTCACAACGTCCTGCACCTCTTCTAAATACATCATATGAATTGTCACCGATGGCCTTACAATGATATATATTTATTATCGGCGTGCGGTGGATGTATCTCTATCACACAACCTCACTTGTGTATAAGCAAGTAAGATAAAAGACGAAATTCAACATGCCATTATATCTCGCTTGCACCCTTCACTTTACATGTGATTGAGCGAGAAAAAGAGATCACTGCACGCGCGTCATATATACATTTTTTAAATCTTGTCCAATATAGACCTTATGACATCCTGGTGGAGGTATCTTGACATAAGTTTTTTTCTACGGGAACTGCTTTTTACTGAATTTCTTAACATCTATTTTTTGAAGAGAGTATAGATAGAATTAGGACAGGAATAGTTGTTAGCTAATCGCTCTCGCTATGCCTCGTTTTTAGAGTTGGATGAGTGGGATTGAAATGTAGACATCACAAACATCCATGCCTTCGAACAGAAATCCATAAATCGATCCAAAAATCAATTTATGATACTGTCCTTACCAGGATTTGGACGCGTGAGATGCGTAACCGAAACCAGAGACTTTGACCGCTGCTCCACGGCAAGTAGATAGTATAGGTCTGCACGGTCAGAAATTTTGCTAATTACTCGGTCCGAGCCCGACATCTTCGGGCCCGGCTCGAATTCTAGTCTTAATACAAAAGTTTTAACACGACCCGAAACCTAGATTTATTTTTCACCACCCGAATTTTTCATTTTCTATATTATTGATATTCATCTTTTACGAATCAAGTGTAATTGCTTACATCTTTTCATAACAAATGTGAAATACATTATCCAAGTTATTAACGTTTTACCACGTATTGCCGTATGGCTGACTAATGACTCGAACATAGTCCGAAATATTTTTCTGTAAATTAAATTCCTTACCCGGGCCTGGCCTACAGGCCAGCTCGGGAAGAAACCCGTGGACCAAGCTCGAGCCCGTCAAGACCTCCAGTACAGTTCTCAACCACGGCACAACTAAACACCGCGTAGAATTACGCGGCACATCGCATCACCAAATATGTGTTTTTGTTCATCAATATTAGTTTTAATATTATTTAATATTGCTTATTTCTTCTTTCATATTTTGTAGATTGCATGAAAAATGTTGATTTTCCTCTCTTTTCGGACGCATTGTGTCGCGACATACCTAGCATCGTCTCGCTGTACACCGGTTGCGAAGTACTGCTCTAGTAGATAGTGAATAATTACTTATGTACGATATACTGACTTACGTTGTTAGCTATTTAGAACTTCTAAGCAAATGTATTAATTCAATAAAATAAAGTGTTTTTGGTCGTTCGTAGTATTTCCTTTCAACTTTGTGATGTGACGAAATGAAATATATTATATTATTATATTATCATATTAGAACATTTGAGACAACCCACGCTACCAGGGAATTCACATTAAGTTAGTTCTCAGATACAAGATGTGAATAATATTAGGTTTAATGAGAGACATTTCGTCGATCGTGTTGCGTGGCTGGATGGCCAGGGCATCCGGCTCTCGACGCCAAGAATGCGAGATCGTCTCCCGCCGCCATTAACCGAAGAGCGTTAATTCATAATCGTGCACATTTTTTAGTTTTTTACCGTTTTAATTTTACGTCGGATGATTGTTTTATCGTGATATAATATTATTATGATACTATATCAATATGTCGAAGTCTTGGTGCAAAGACATTGTATGTACAGTTTTGTTTGTTTTGAGAAAATCGAATTCGAAGATTTACGATGAATGAAAAATATAGACGAAATGAACATATGATGCATTTGTATCATAAAATATTTCCACAAATACCCTATATAGATATACTAGGGTTTTGTTTATGTTAGCGCAATTTAGACAAAAACTGGCTTTGCAATATCTTTGCAACAAGAGATCGATGATATATATATATATCGACTGTGGAGCGGGAAAAGGACGTAACTCAAACACAAAAAAATATTGTGTATAGCCCAAACAAAACGTGTATTAAATTGTATATATTGTGATTATCGAAAGAAAATTATTTTGAAATGACGAAGAGATAAGTACTTATGTTTAGTGTGAGCTGTAAACAACATTTTTTGGTGTGGGTGACGTCCTTTTCCCTTTCCACGGTCGATATATATATATATCGGCGTGTGGTGAGCTTAGCACCATCTCTATCGCACAACCTAATTTGGATATGAGCAAGAAGGATACAAGACCATGCGCCGCATGCCCTTGCATCTCGTTTGCACCTTCATTTTTCATGTGATTGAGCGAGAAAGAGATAAAGCCACCGCACGCGTCTGATATATATATCGATTGTCTAATGTCTTAAGCCCGTATCTGATATTTTGACGAAAGTGACTTTATAAACCGTATCTCGTTTATTGAAAATAGTACAAAGTAATTAAACTTTTTAATGATTTACAAGCATACTATCCTTTTAATATTAAGAAGAAAAAATGTCTAATGTACATATTAACGTAAATATTCAGTTTCTTTAAGCCTTCCGTAAAATTTGTAAAAAGTCACTTACATCAGGCCAATTTTGTGGCATTATGGACAAGTGGATAAATCATTTTATTTAAAACCATATCCGATCCCTACTCAAAGCATATGGGCCATCACACGGTTCCTCCAAGATTCTCTGCCTCCCTCCAGATTCTTGCTTCCTTCCAGGTTATCCCGTAGCTCCGCCGAGTACATCTTATGGATGATCATCATTGGCCTTCCAGGGGAAGCGACAATATCAAACCACCTGGTATTCGCCGCAAGTATTAAAGTGTTTTCAAAGCAAATTATACGGCTACCCTGTGCTTTAGTGAGGTGCCATAAAGCAACCGTAAAGCAGCACCGTTGGAATGCATGCGTTGAATATGAAATCATTTTAATATTCTTAATTATTAAGAGAGAGGTAGTGTGAATTTATTAAAAATTTGACGATTTAACGGATAATTCTTCATTTTTTATACCCTGTTCACTCCCAAAAAAAGAGAGGTTGAGCAGCTGAGTAACAAGCAGTTCTCATATAAAAATTGTTGCGAAAAAAGCGTTGGAAGCGGACATGGAAAAAAAATATTAATGGAAAAATGAAAGTGTTCATACCGGGATTCGAACCAATGGACAAAGCATCCGAATATGATGAATAAATATAAGCGTTGACCACTCTGCTACACGATCAATCCAAATGAAATATTTAGTCCACAATATGAATTTCGTCGGCGTCCGTGGCGCAGTTGATAGCGTCTCTGGCTACGGTTACGGATGTCTCGGGTTCAATTCCCGGTGCGGACGGTTCTCATAGATCGATCTTTCAATCGATTTATTGATTTCTGTTTGTAGTATGAGTCCTCCCTTCCACTTATCCCATCCTCACGGGGCGTAGCGAGAGTGATTAGCTAACCACAAGTCATGTCATAATTCTATTCTTCTATCCCTACTCTTTTCGAAAAAAGACATTTTGAGTAACTGAGTAATAAGCAGTTCTCGTAGAAAAATTCTGTTAAGATACATCCATTAGGAGACCATATGCTTCACATTGGGAGCGGACATAGAAAGAAAAATATGAACTTAATACTGAAGTATAATACTAAGTATCTAATTTACAGTTCAATAATAAATGACTGTTAGCATTGCATATAAGTCCAGCCCACTTGTCTTAAAATTACGTATTTAGTTAATAAACATTGCATTTGATATGAATTCTTAAGACGTGTGTGGTTTCTTTGATATCACCGCTGGCTAATAATCGCGTGGTTTTTTTAAACGAGTTTGCGCTGGGTTCGCATAAAAACGCCCTCTTTACAAGCATAAATAATTAGTTTTCAATAAGCCGTCCCTCGGAATAGAACTGTCAAAGGATTACAAAAAATTAATCCATGCGTAAGCTTTTTATGGCTGGAATTATTTATAATATCAAGCGCCAAAAATTAACTTATATTATATATCTTAAGCTGTGTGCTGAATCTTAATTTGAGTACAAACCTAATTAAAGCATACAGAAGTATCATATTAGACAAATTTACACTGATTATTCGCAACGAGGCTTTCTTGGTATTTTTCCCTTAAAAAAATTTTGAAATAAATATTAAGATCTATAAAAGTTCATGCAGGAAAAACTTAGTCAGTAGTCAATCAGGTGGGACCCATGGTGTATAAGAAGCACAAGATGAGCTGGATCGTTGTTTTTGTATTATATGTGACGTCACTTTGACGAACAAAATTTTTATTGTCACCAAAACACCGTTGTAAACATAGTACATTGTAATTGGATAAGCACGTAGTGACGTTAAAAAATACAAAAATGGCGACTGTTACCTTTTATCCAGCTCACCATGGGTTGGACCTTTAAAATGGGTTATAAATAATGGTACTTTGTGTTAGATAGTATTCACTTGGTACACTTGAACTTTTTTTTCGATAGTTTCCACTTTGGATTAGACAGTATTAACTTAACACAATCAAACTTTGACTTTAATAGTTTCTATAATTTAAGACATCGACTGAGGGTGCTTGATAGAATTTCAATATCAAATTTGGATTATTGAGATATTGTACACTTCCATGTATTTTATCACTAACGATGTCACTAAATGTGGAATGATTGTATATATTTACCCTTTCGTCGAATTGCATCCCGTCGTAACCCACAATGCTATTATAATTGTAAAATCACTGGTAATTCTAATAGTAGTTGGGAAGCGGCAATTCACCACTCTGTTAATGCGTTGTTTACAAAATAAGGATTAAGGCGATTCTCGAAATGGTAACTCAGGTATCAGTGTGGCTCCCAGACGTATAATATTTTATCTCGTAAATAATATTTGTCGTATTTGTATCTTCTATATAAACGTTAGACAATTGATTCGCAAAGGGTTAGATAGTTGTCAACTTAAAAAAATCATTTTGTTACAGCCTTGAGCCGTTCATGTGTAGAATACATTTTTTTTTTTATAATCACACAAGTAATTAAAAAGAGCCCTGAGGGGATACATCTAACAGTAGGCTTATAACAGGATTAGCAGGTGATGTTGATAAGACTCATACGAAATGTACATACTTGCTCTAATTTTTAAAGATTATTTCAAAAAGTTGACATTAAATCGTACATGTGTGAAAACGGAATTTATGTGAACGCTTGGTTAAGACAGAAACCTAAGAATAATATTTTTTTTATCACATTTAAAACAAATTACCAATTACTCCAAATTAGGAAGATACATGGTTACAAAAAATAAATACACAAAAATAATATATATATATATTTAAATAATTGTAAAAAAAACATTTTGAATGTATGTATGAATTATTTTTTTCACCGCCTAAATTACTCCGTAAGTATTGGTTGTAGATGAAATTACGCAAAAATAATGCGTACTTACGTGTTTTTATCGTTTTGTTTTTAAATCGAATTTAACATAATTTGAATCTCACTCAACGACGTATGTGATGCGATTGCTTTGTGGCAACTGGTTGTTGATGGTCACAAGTATTTGGAAAAAAATTTACTTGTTACTTGCGCAATCGTCATTATATAAAAAGAACTATATTCGCGTCATCAGTTTTTAAAATGTGTCATTTCGATTATCAATAAAATTAATCCGAATCGCTCTACTATGGAACTGAATATTTTTTTATGGATTTAATTGGCGGTAATTTTGCCGAAGTTCATTTTAAATATAAAATTACTAATATATTAATTAATTTAAGACATCGACTGAGGTTGCTTGATGGAATTTAAATATCGAATCCCAATAATTCAAATTTGATATTAATTAATGTTCAAAAGGGTCCGTGGTGCAGTGGTAAGCACCACGGATCTCACGTACTCGAATCCCAGTAAGGATAGTTTCATAAATCGATTTTCAATCGATTTATGGAATTCTGTTCGATGGCATCGATACTAGTGTTGTCTAAAATTCCCTCTCACCCTTCCGATATTATAAACAGAGCTTAGCGAGAGCAATAAACTAACCACTAGTCTTTTCCTAGCTCTATTCTTCTATCCCTACTCTCTTCGGAAAAAAGAGAAAAATTTGTTTAAAAACTAATCTTGTGATACCTCCTCCATTACAAAGCCATATGCTCTTTGGCTTTTGTCATATTCCGTTACGTGGTTATAAGTTTTGTTGCCAGCGGTTGGCAAACATTTTGGTAAAATGGTCACTCCGAACGGTTTCCCAATAACAGAAAGCTCTTTATCTTAATATTGTTAAATGAAGAAAGCGAGATATTTATTAATAAATTGATAATTAGCTGCTTAATGGCCGTGGACTCGTATTTTAGTCCTTGAAGAACTTTGGTTGCTATCCGTGGACTTATATATAAGTCCTACGTCATACATTCCATTCTACTGAAAAAGTACTGGGTTATAATCGAGGTTGATTTCAAATGTCAACGAGAGATGGTGATATACACGTCAACAAAATTAAACTATTACTTTTACTAAATAGTTTTGTAAAACTACCCCTAGATGGTACACGTTCACATTTTTCTCACTCTCGTAGTATTGGTTATTATTATTTACATATTGCCTAGTGATTTATTGAATGGGGCATATGTCATTTTTTATAATGCTCGAGTCATGATGATAACCGTGTCCTTTCCCGGGGTGACCTGTAACATCTCCAAGAAAAATACATATTTAACAAAAAGACCTTTTAGTAGATTTATGTTTTTTCACTGCATCACATAAGTATGCAACCCACAGATATAGGAAAACTGCTCAAATGGCATTGATTTCATCATTTTGAAGTCATAAAATTCAATTTGGTTAAGATATTTTAATTGGTTTACAAATTATAGTGAAATGACAGTTTTTTTGCGAATTTTTTGCAAAATCGCCTGGCCGCCAGGTGAAATTTAATAAGAAAACATGCTGTCATAAAGCTGTTAACGCTGTTAGTTTATAATTAAAACAAAAGCGATATCATGAGAAAGAAAGACTATCTTCATGAGTCATCGGTGACCAACGTTGCTCCACTCGCCACACGAAAGTAGTTTAGCAATACGGATTGATTGGTGAAAAGTAATATTAATGCCTCCTTCACTGCATGCGTTTAACCAGTACGTAGATAGTTGAATTGCGTACGTTTTAACATTTAAAACAAAAAACCACCAAAAACTCACATAATGCGTTCTGTCAGTTTACCCTCGATATTATCATTTTCAATGACAGTTTGTGTGCACAGTTTCTCATTTGACGACCTTGTGTATCACATATTGATTGGCTTTGCTAAGACGTCTGGTGTTTTTTTTACGCTACTACTTATACATTTGCAATTTTTTATTTCCCGTACCAAACCAAAATAATGATTAACAAAATGCCAATCAATCAGCAGCCCTGTCTGTCAACTTCCACGTGTGGTCGGCAATCTTTTGTCATCAGCGATGTGTAAGACAATGGGCAGGATATAATGTCGGCGAACAACAAATATTAGACTCCTAAACTTACAGTGAATCAAGTTCAAGTTTGAAAAGATGAATATTCATTATTTCACGGTTAATGTTATTTATTTAAGTTTAATTATTTTTACGATTCAGTGACCGTGTGATCAAAGCTCTAAAGCGGTGTCTTAGAAAGTGGTGTTTTTTTTCGGTTGTTGTCCGAATGGGCGATTTTATCATTTTATTGCATATTGAAATGCTAAAATAAATCAGACGGGCTCATTCATTTTTTTGTGTCAGTGTATCCGAGCTCGTCTGCCATAAAATTAAATATTTTGAAAATTAGTTTTTATTTCAATAAAATTAAGAAACACTGCTATTTAGCTTTTTTCCTACTAGATTACGTGGTCATTGATTCAACTTCTCATAAAAAAGTTTCAATCTAAAATTAAATTAAAAATTGACAACTTAGTTATTCCGCTTGGTTTATCACTAACGTGACGCGTTTCGCCTCTTTAAGAAGCATTTTCAGACTATCCGTACCGCAAGGTTATTTATTACTAAGGTAAACGATGATTTTAATTCTTTAAAGGGTGAGGGTGGGTTTTGTTACATTCTACTAGACGTGTGAAGCAGGGTAAGGAATAAACACTGTTACACTATATACAAATCAATTACTGGCACCTGAATGTGAAAAACCCAAGGGGAATAGATTTAATAATGGCAAACCGCCTGTTCTATTTTAAAATATTGAAGTTTCAATCATTGATTTTTTGTATCAATGATGTTTACACTACTTCTTATCCACCTCCTATCCGATTCTGACACCATGGTATACATTTAGTGACTATCCTACTATAAGCCATTTTTCTACCCCAAAATCTTCTTTCCAGTCCTCTTTAAATAGAAACTAGTTTTCATAAATGTTAAAATGTTTTTTTATTTCTTCAAAATTCTGCACATCTTGGATCGAAAATGGTTTGAAAGTTATATTTTATATTTAGATTTATAAAAATGGCAATTAATATGTAAATATGAATTATAATATTGGCTTCAGCATTCAAATTATTTCTTATTTACTCCTTAAATATAAAATAGGTTGAAGGGAGATCGATTTACCAATTAGTAGTTCTTTCCTAACACCGTATTTCCATATAATTTCCGGTTCTTTGAATAGATCAGTCAGGAGACAAGCCATGTCAAATTAACTTCTGCTTAGATGATATAAAAGTGAACTTCGTTCATATTTGAATCATTTCAAAATTCAGAATGCTAGTATTTATATTCTGATCACGTATTTTATTTCTGGTTTAATACAACCGTCTTTCCGAGAGTAAATCTTCTGATTAAAATTATGTGAAATACCGGATATTAAATACAATAAGTGGAACGTTTCGCAGGATACATTTTTATTTCATCCTGTGTTCATGATTAAAACATCCACGTGTTCTAATGTTTCGACATTATTAGCTTTTTGTACTTACTCTCATAGTTTGATATGTTTTATTTACAATGATTGAGTGATGCATTTTGAATCTGCAACAGTAACTTGTGAATCACGGTAATAATATATATTTTCGTAATGATTTTTATTGCAAAATATACTCCATTTTGATAAAATATTCGACAATGATGACTTTTTAAGGTTTTTTTTAACATGTGAATACTTCACGATAGAAAATCGTTTTGTAACATGTTAAATGCAATCGTGTTTACTTTATTCTATGAAACAAAACCTTAAAAAGCAATTAACACACTATATTGGTGAATTATGCAATGGAGTAGTCGATATGATGGCTAGTCCATAATCTTTATCAGACATTACCAATCCTATGCCCGTGGGGCATTATTACAATAGTTTGTGATCGAGCCCAACGAAAAGCTGTTAATTTATTTAGGGAGATTATGCCATTTATTTTTTACATATATTTGAAATTTAGTGCACATTTAGTGCTGACTGCATACATGTCGTTTTCGACAAGTCAAGCAATATTAATGATAACAACATTAAAATAGGATAAAACAACAAAGTATTTAGTTCTACAAATTTTTATCAGGTAGTTGATAGCTATTTCGGCGTAAAGCCAAAATAGCTATCAACTACCTGATAAAAAATTTTTAGAACTAAATACTTTGGATTATTGAGATTTTGTACACTTCCATGTATTTTGTCACTAACGACCCGGGTTTCGCCTTTCGGCATCTTCATGCATTCGAACACACGAATGGACTCGAACTGACAGACAGTAAACCGTGTCTAACGCTTATGTAGAAGATACAAATACGACAAATATTATTTACGAGGTAAAATATTATACGTCTGAGAGCCACACTGATACCTGAGTTAACATTTCGAGAATCGCCTTAATCCTCATTTTGTAAACAACACATTAACAGAGTGGCGAATTGCCGCTTTCCATTTGTGTGCTCGAATGCCTGAAGATGCCGAAATGCGAAACCCGGGTCGTTAGTGAAAAAATACATGGAAGTGTACAAAATCTCAATAATCCAAATTTGATATTGAAATTCCATCAAGCACCCTCAGACGATGTCTTAAATTAAATACTTTGTTATTTTATCCTATTATATTCAAGTTCTACCAAGTAAATGCCAATGCAATCAATAATAACCACATTGATTCCAGACATTTGGAAACTGATGGATCGAAAAAAATCCTTGCATGTGGCATATATGACAAAATCATGATTTGGCTCTACTTATTCATGTGAATCATTATTTTCAACAATGAATATAATAAAATTGAAATACAAATCACGATTCACTGATGCAAATCTAAATGATTGTTCAAGAATGTGAATATCAACAAACATTCTCAGCAGTTAAAAAATTGATTGAAGAAATGCACTACCAAAGTTCACAATAATAATAAAATTTTATTGCTTTTGTTACGCAATTTTTCATATTATTCAATAACATATTTACAAACTTTCAACCATGTTTATTGCCAATGTGTGGCATATGGTCTACTAATGGAGCTTATCTCTAGCTTGTGCTACGATAACTTCTTGTTAATTGCTCAACCTTTCTTTTTATAATAGATTTGGATGAGAAATAAAGGATTCGGGCAGTACTAGTGATTAGCTACGCCTCATTTTTAGTATAGAATGGGTGAGAGGGAATTTTAGACATCCGTGACTTTATAAAGTCAATTTATAAAAATTATGCAATTTGCGATAAAATACATAATTACATCTGTATGTTAATTAATTTTATCAATAATGTTTTAAAATTAAATTCAAAACTTCATATACATGCATAAACTTGCATAATACTTAGTATTATATCTAAATTATGTAAGTTTAATTAAGGGAAAAGTTTGTATTCCTCGTTCATTATATACAGTTGTGAAATAAGTATAAAAAAATATTTTTATAAATAAGTGCATTTTTTTTATAGAGGATACGTTTCATGCAAAATAATCGTGTAAAAAAAGTTGAGTGAATATAGATAAATGAAAGATAGCTTCCATTACTTACTTACGTGTATCTCAAATTAATTTTTGATTGAAAATAGTAACACTAAAAATCTTGGGCTTGGGTCTTCGTTATGTATTTTCTCCTCAATTTGTTTCCGAGTTTAAATTCTTATCAAGTTTATGTTTCATATTCTAGCATGACTTTATAATTCAAAATGTCAAAAAGCCTTGGCTATTATCAGCTATAATGCCATTTTTATCTTCATTTTACACATGAATGCAATGACAACTCTCTTTCAATGGATTGTACCATTCTTGCCGTACAAGAAATCTGAATGTAAATTGTCTATATTAATGTTAGTACGTCGCCGTTACGTTATCTAGAGACGTGCATTTTGTGAAAGTGACTGGGGAACATGTCGTTTCTAATGCGTTTTTTAATAACGTGTAGCTGTTGTGGAAATCAGACGCACCTCAGTTCATTCCTACTCATTTTAATACGTTACTTATGTTAGTATACGATATCATTTACTGTTCATAGTTGCAGGCCCGTAGTAGAGTGGTTAACTTGGTTGCGGTATTCTCGGGATCGAATGACAGTAGGACAGTTTCGTAAATTGATATTTCAGTCAATTATTATGAATTCGGAACGTGTTCGTCGAGAGAACTCTTTAATAATGAGCCAACCACTCTAATTAAGGTTTCTAAAAATTATGTGGTAAAAGATTATTTTTCTTTCAGATATTCCGAAACATTTGTCATTCAAAAGCGTACATGAAAAATGGAAAAATTTGAAATCACTGTCATCGCTGTTAAAGCTCTCATTTGCGAAAAGTGTATTTGTAAAGCTTTTTATTTCAATGAGAGTATAGGAAAATAAATAATGAATGGATCCGATGAAACAAACGAGAAAGTTGTTAATATAAAATTAAATTAAAAATTGATAACTTAGTTATTCCACTTGGTTTATCACTAACATGACGCGTTCCGCCTATTTAAGAAGCATTTTCAGATTAAAAATATCGCAAGGTTATTTATTTGTAAGGTAAACAATGATTTTAATTCTTAAAAGGGTGGGGGGTGGGTTTTATTCCATTCTACTGGACGTGTAGAGGGAGGTAAGGTATAAAAACTGTTACACTATATACAAATCAATTACTGGCACTTGGAGGCGAAAAAAGATCTGTTACCCTCCTCCGCACGTCCAGTAGAATGGAATAAAACCCACCCCCACCGTTTATTTATGGTAAGCATTAGAATCATTGTATACCTTAGAAATAAATAACCTTGCGATACGGTTAGTCTGAAGATGCTTCTTAAAGAGGCGAAACGCGTCACGTTAGTGATAAACCAAGTGGAATAACTAATTACCGCCAAATCCATACAAAATATTCCGACGTATTAGCTACTTTAGACATTCAGTATTTCAATAATATACTAGTTTCAAAGTAAAACACAATTTGTTTGTACTACCTCTACATGCTTATAATGAATGATCAGAAGCGGTTTCGCTCACCGTTATAAGCATGTGAAAGTAGTACAAAAAAATGTCTTTTATTTAAAAAATATAATGCCTTTTCATCTTAAATTGATAGTCAACACTTTAAAAGTGATTAAAACATTATTTCATCAAAATGTCCCGATGGGGTCTCAGGAGGGTTTGGTAACCCTATTTTAGAGGCACCGTGTGGTGGCCATATGCCCCGAATACGAAGCGGAAGAAGATTTTGCCGGTGGTTCTCTTTTGCCTCTACGGCTGATGACGACACACGTGTTTCAATATTTTCATATTTTTTGTTGTTCATTCTCATTCAAATTCTAATTTCCTATGCATCATATATTATCTTACGTGTGGTAAGTACAAACCAATTCCACTACGTCAATCAATCAAGTCGACTTGGACTTTTTTGAACGTTAGAGAAGTAATTAAAAGATATGCTTAGTCGCTCGCTTAAGCAGAATGCTGGGTCGGCACTTAGAGAAACAGGATGCTCTCTTCTATTCTATAAGTCGTTAAGCCACGTCTTGTATTCACTTTCTCAATATATAGAGTGAGTTAGAATATTAGAGTAAAATTATTCAACCAGGGGCGGGGGGGGGTTGAACCACACTTCTAGAAGCAAACTTTTAAATTAATACTGTTACTAGTAATTTTTACCCGGCTTCGCCCAAGATAAAAAAAAACGCTTTTATTAGGTTATTATTGGCTAGCTAATGTTGAAATTTGGTTAAAATTTGAAAATAACACCGTCAACCGTACACCCACAAAATGTAGTCCACCAATTAATAATAATGAAACAAGTTAAAACCAGCTATAACAAAAGATGACAATTTTGCCAGTTGCATTTTTGTTATGGCACCGGAGAACTTCTCGATAGACAACTTGTTAATCTGGATTTAATAATGGCTCCTGCAGCGCCACAAATTAAACATACGATCAGAGTCATACGCTAGTTCTCGATGACGATTATTCCAGATGCACACCAAGTTGTATGAATTTACCAAATTCACTTTCTTCCAAATCACAAACATAAAACTCAATATTTAACACAAATATTTGCTTTCGCGTTACTATCTCAATTGTCACTTGCAGAATATATTGTTATATTGCTAAGCGACTATTGTTATTACTTTTTTCATCCCGCATTGAAACGTCAAAGATACAGCGTTTTCAGTTTTACGTTAAAAGTTAAACGTTGAGAGTTGAAAATAGCGTAGTTGAACTAACAATTGTAATCAAAATTACGTGTGAAAATTTCACTTCGCTAGTGTGCGCCGTTTGAGAGGAGTTATTGTGACCGACAGACATACAAACATACATATTCCTACATGTATTTTGTGCTATATAGTAGAGATTTTTTTATATGTCGATCGTCCAGTTCATTAGTCAGGCAACTGTAAAACAAATTAAAGTATGCAGTTGTATGTAAAATGTTGCGTTCTATCGGATTCAGTACAGATAACCCAAACAATGGTAAGGTAGATAACCTTCTAAATAATTAAATAAAATGTTGATATTTCATGGTCAGTAAAAGGATATTTTTAAATACCATTCTACTGACTATACTCGGAAAATACCTTATTGTTTAGAATGATAATAAAATATAATTTATATGGCTCAAATCATTTGTAAAAGTAATATTAGTGCTATATTTTAAAAATAAAACAATTTTTTGTACCACTTCCACATGTTTATAATGATCACATGATGATCGGCTTCGCTCAACTCGAACATTATCAACTGGTCAGTTTAATAGTATATTTTACAAATCTTGTAGAATTAATTACCTTGCTGTATTTACATCATCATAATGGAGTTCTACTAATAAAATAGCAATTCAATACTTATTTTAATCATAAATCTATGTTTTTTCTTTCTTCTGTAGTTGTTTTAGATTAATTCGTTTTATAAAATAACCTAAATTCTGACGTGCATCTAATTGAATTTTAACTTAAGGCGGTTTTCAAACTTTTGCTCCCATATGCTTTACGAATAGAGAATGAAGGTTATAGAGCAGTGACACGGTCTAAATTGCAATCAAATATAGAGGAATAAATGAAAAACTATCATGCACGAGTGAGGAGTTAAGGAAGGTGTTAAAACAATCTTAAATCCAAAAATTAGCAAGGGAGCCTCCAAAGTGTATTTGCCGCTGTATCACTGGAGTGTCAGATAAGAAGCGCTGGGTCACAAAATCATATATACAATAGATAAAGCTGTATAGATTCCTCTCTACTGCTTTGGATAATATATTTAATCCCGGTTGTTGATAATTTTATATGTAACTAATAAACCTGCAAAGCATTACGTTTTTGTATTAGTGTGATATTAACTCAGCAACCAGGGGCTGCAGCCTGTAACGGCGAATGGAAATCGCCGGACCGGTATTTCGCTTTTTAGTCCCGACTAGTTTATTTTTTTTATAATTAATCATGTCGAGGCAGTGATATATATCAGTGTTCTCAAACCTTTCTACATCTGCGGACCGGTAAAAAAAGGAAAAAATTTCGCGGACCACTAATACTGAAATCACTATAACTAAAAAAAAAACATATGAAATTCTTGGAAATATATTTAAGTAGGGTTTTGCAGCTGGGTTCACTATCCAAGAGCAAATATGTCCGTTCTCCCTAAGTGTACCTGAAAAGATTTATGACTATCAATTCTTAGAAAACCAGCGACCATCGTGTCACTTCTTACCAAATATTATTATATAATAATAACTAAAAATACAAGTATACGTGCAGGTGAAAAAATCCTATATTTAGTATTTTTTCATGGTGAATTTCTCAAATTTGCCATACTGTTCGTGGTCCAGTAGAAAGTCTCTGCCGCCCGGTACTGGCCCACGGACCACCGGTTCGGCAACACTGATATATATTATTAAAAATTGATTTTTATACTGAAATTCCTTTTATAATGTTTTTCTTCACTGAAAAACTACATTTTTCATCTGTATATATATTAATCCTTTCATGACCATGCGCATGCAAATTTACTTACAGTATTAAGGGCGGGAAAGGTTAGTAAGAATCTATTTTACATGGTACAATACAAGAGGACTTCGATTTTTGTTATAACAGAATTGTAGTACGTAAAAAAATCAATATAGGTAAGTTATTTAAATTCATAATAATAATTGAGAGACCTGTATTAGCTTACCAGGAAATCGATCTATTTAAAACATTTCATTTTATTTCTCTACAGTTGTAAGTTACTGCTTGTAACATTAAATTAAGACCAAACAGTAAATAACCGATACGAAATGCAGACCCTAAAGAATCTGTTTCATTTAGATTTAACGTTAAAATTGTTTAAAAAAAACAATGAATGATATTAAAATAAATACAGAATAACCGGTACACAGTGCCGACCCTAATAACAACGATACATTGGTAATTACTGTGGCTACCCGTTGGCAACAGGTTCAATTTACTCTGAATGGATTACAGTCAAGTTGAAAACCACACGCCACACGACGCACGCTGTGAGGCGAATTGGCTAACTTCAATGGCAAGTCAAAGAAAAGGACCAGCCGTCATGTAGGCACTGACGAAATTAAAATTCTAGCACGAAGTAACGTGATCAACGTGGATTTTGGAGCAACCCTGATCTATGAATCTGTGAATAAGGAATGATATGACTTTACAAGAAGACCTCGACTTTCGCACATAATTTTTTCCTGGTAAATTGTGTGCAAATGTTGAATGTTCGAAAGCAGAGGGAAGTAAAAAAATGTGTGTATTTTAAAATATTTATTTTTCAAGTAAATATAAGATGTTTAAGAGACACGTTTATGTGGCATTTGCGGGTGTTTCTCTTAAAAATTCATCAAGATTTAACTCTTTTTTTTTCGCCACTTTTCTTTTTCTTCTCTGCATATAGTATTTTATAACATGCTATGTCTTTATTGATCGCCCCACGCACTTGAGATATGCGTTCTCCATTGGGATTACAATCTTCCATAATATTTAAAAAAATTCAAGATGCATATGATTTATGATGGAGTGTTTATTTGATTTTCAAATGCATTTAAGAATGTGACGTGAAGCGGAGAGAAACGAAACATTTTTGCATTATTGACAAAAAATTTTTAAAACACGATTTTTTTTAATGTGCGAAATAGCGAATTGTGCGAAAGTTGAACGTTCGAAAGTCGAGGTCCGCCTGTATATTTTTGTTGAACGAATTGTCTACGATATACCAAGGTAAATGTTTCCTCTGCCGCATAGGAGTAAAAAGGGGAAAAGTGCCGCTTAGGTGCAAACCGGAATTAAACTCATCGTGTCAGTTACTCTCTCCATTAATTCTTTCTGATTAGTCGCAGTGCCACTGTCTGACGGACTGTCGATAAAGCTATGATTGAGTATATAACTACTGGCGATGCAATTCTGAGTGGATTATTCATTTTCCTGGTATTGATAAAAAGCAGGAAAGCAAATGATTCGCATCAATTCTTATATTTCTATAGGGGTGAACGAGTGACTCTTCTTCATTACAAAGATTAATTCGTTTTGATTCGTTCACAAGCGTGTGTCACATAACCAGTAGCAACATTTTCGTCTTACTTAATTCGCGGTGAACATTCAAACAAACCAAATGTACGAAAGACCAACAATATTGACTACTCACCTATAGCAGTGCTCCATAACCAGTGTGCCGCGACACACAGGTGCGCCGCGGCACAGTGCATCCAAAATGAGAAAAATTGAGTATTTTTATATACAAAAAAAATTAAAGCCATTCTTGGCTGAGATTTCCGATTAAATTATTCTCCTCTAAACAAATAGGGATAGTGCAACTGAAATAATGTGGAATAAAATGGGAGTTGTCTCGTGTGTGAAACAAAAAAACCCTTTGTTGCATGCATTGAGAAGCATTAATGGCAAAACAAATCTCATTTATTATTAAAAACAAGGAACGAATGTATCAAAATAATACGCATCAAATCAAGACCATTAAAATAATATTAGCTAATACTTCAAATTCATCAAATATAAACACATTAATAAATTGTAAGTTTGGTTAATGAAATTCACATATTTTGGCTTATGGTGTGCCGCGAAATATTAATGAATGCTTAGGTGTGCCGCTGTCGAAAAAAGGTTGCGGAACACTTATCTAATGGACTGAAATAATATTTCTTTGCATTTAGTAATAAGTAATTGTCGTAGGTTTATTTGAGATGAATAAATTGTATGGAAAAAAGGTTGAATTGAATGAAAAATTATAGAACATAGGTTCACTTCCCAACCCATACTGCGCTCGATTAATTACATGGAATGCTAATATTAAAGTATAATAATAATAAGGAATACCTCAATCATCGGGTTGGTTACGGTTACAGTTGTCTCGGGTTCAAGTCCAATACGGACAATTTCAAGAACTGATTTTTCAATCGATTTATAAATTTCTGTTCATAGGCATGAATGTTTTAATATCTATTTCTCTAATTCTCTCACACCTATCCGATCCAAAAAACGGGGCGTAGCGAGAGCGATTAACTAACCACCAGTCCTGTCCTAGCCCTATCCTTCTACCCCTCTCTCTTCAAAAAACAGAGGCTGAGCAACTAAGTAACAAGCAGGTCTCGTAGAAAGCTAGCTTCTGTTAAGACAACTCCATTAGGAGGCCATATGCTCCACATTGGGAGCGGACATGGTAAAAAAGAAAAATATTAATCAACTGAGGTATTTTAAATATTGTAGTTAGCTACTTTGATACTCATTAATAGATGTCATTGTATCAGAATCTAAAACTTTTCATAAACTCAAAAAGATGCGACAAAAGTGTCATGACGTCAAAATTACAATAGAAAAATGCAACAATCTTATATATATAATACCCCAGACCGCTCTGTAGGCGTTTTATTATTATCACATATCATATGTTGGTATGATATTTTCTCTTGACCTACGTACGCATCCGCGGTGTATATAAAATAAAATGTTATGCAATGCACACACAGTTCCGACGTTCTAGCTAATTTAGACATTCAGTATTTCAATTTCAATACCGTCATCTATGAAGGCTACGGTTACTAGTCTTATATATATAAAATAGTCCAGACCGCTCTGTAGACGTTTTATTATTGTCACATATCACATGTAGGTATTAAATTTTCTCATGATCTAAGCGTTCGCGGTGTAAACAATGCTCATACAGTTCCAACGTACTAGCTACTTTAGATATTCAGTATATCAATTTTAATACTGTCACCTATGACGGATTCGGATACTAGTTTAATAATAAATTGATACAAATCTATCTCTATTCATAAATTTCACTGTTTCAGTCCATATAGCGATGGCACTAACCATGTCTTGATTTTCATTAGTATTTTAATTTGCGCACATTAATTTATGATGATAATGCAAGAGAAGTAGCAAATTGCATGAAAATAATGTAGCCAGTAAAAAAATATCAAAGGTGTAAGCATAACGGCATTGCGAGGAATGCGTTTAATTGACAAGTGCATTCAATGGCAACACTAACGTGGGCCAGTGCCTCTCAAAGCTCTAACGGTATGAAATTCAAGATAAATGTACTATTTAATACTGACCAATGTTCCTTCTAAGGCAATAGAACCGAATCAATAAATGCGCGGCATAATTTTAACTTTTTTGCAAATTCATTTGAATATTTGTTATACAAGTCAATGTTTTGTGTGTTGCTTTACAAAGTTGAAATAATTATTATTTATTCAAGTTTACTATTACGTATTATATTTATATATCGACGGTGTTTTGGCCAATTGATGTAACCCTCAAAATTGAAATTGTTTAGAAGAGGGTGATAACTGTTTTTATCGAAAACATTATCATGGTGAGTTGCCCTATAAATCTTACAAATGCTCTTCTATTACTTACTTCCCGTTGCAGTATCCTATACATTGAATCACCTAACAGAAGCTACTATATGTGGAATGTGGTTGTACATATTAATCCTTTCGTCGAATTGCATCCTGTCGAAACCCACAATGCTATTATAATTGTAAAATCACTGGTAATTCTAATATTAGTCGGAAAGCGGCAATTCGCCACTCCAGTGTGGCTACCAGACGTATAATACTTTATCTCGTAAATAATATTTGTCGTATTTGCATCTTCTATATAAACGTTAGACACTGTTTACTGTGTGTCAGTTCGAGTCCATTCGTGCGCTCGAATGCCTAAAGATGCCGAAAGGCGAAACCCGGGTCGTTATTGACAAAATACATGTAATTGTACAAAATCTCAATAATTCAAAAAATAGTACATTACTTTTTGTAAATAACAACGAAACTGGTCACTGGTCATGATCATTGCATACAATTGTGGAATAAGTAAATAAAAATTTTCAAGTTTCAAAGTCAACTTGAAACCATAAAGAATTAAAGATTGGGCGCTTTAAATATTTATTATATGTTAATAACTTCAATATCTACGACTTCTTCCATTTCTTTATTTGGAATCTGTGGTTCGGCCTGTCTATGTACAGTAGATACACCTTTTGCCGACGTACATACGGTATGTAAGCAACTACTTTTGTAGCGTGAGCTATACAGCATTCCAAGCAAATAGATTGTATCATGCTAGGCTTTTCTCGTATCTCCAACCAACTCTGTGGCCAAGTGGAAAATGTGTTTCGGGAAACAATACACACTAGAACTCGAGTAACACGAAAATTATTCCATAGCAGTACATATATAAGTATATTTTAGAACCGACAAACCGCTACATAATTTCTAACAATTAAATTTCTTCAAGGTGGTTTTTTTTCAAATAGGTGGTCAATAGTTAATAGTTTTAGAATTGGGTTGTTTATGGAACACCACAATTCACAAACATATATTTATGTATATGGTGCTGAGAAATTATTTAATTTTGCCGATTTCCATATGCAAATATCTGCCTTTTGGGGGAAAACCTGTACATTTTACAAGCTGTACTTTTGTGGTACTGTAGAAGAGCGGTGTTTGAATATAATGGCTAACAAAACATCAAATTGTTGACTTATCACCCTATGGAACTGGGCCATCGATATGTAGCAACACACTGTGTATCATATTTCTAGTCCCAGGGATGAATAGTTTTTTTTTAATTACATTGTGGCTATAATAACCCAACAATCCATTAACAGAACTACCATAAACACTTGATTATTTTCAAAAGCTAGAAACAAAATGTCCCAATACGGATTATTAAAAAATCGAGTGTCAAAAAATTTGAAATATTCATGCAAAACATACACTTACAGGAAAAAAGTTTAACTTGTATAGAAACGCTTTATTAGGAAGCTATATAATATATAATGCACTTATGCGTATATGGTTAAAATAAAGAAGATATTTACTGCAATAGAATCTTTCAAATTATGTACCTTTCGTCACTTCTAGTCAAGACAGATCTTAGACTGACTAAAACACAATCTGTTTTGTACTACTGCACACATTTTTATAATGACCGGGACTCACCGGGATCAATTTCTCATCACAAGCATCAGTATGGAACAATTGGTGTTAAACAAACAACTCACCCCACCCTTTATTTTTTTATGTAAGAATTAGAATCATTGCTTACACTATAAAAAAATAACCTTGCGATATGGTTAGTCTGAAAATGCTTTTCTATGGATTCGGTGGTAACTTTGTGGAAGTTCATTTTTAATATAAAATTAAAATTGATCACTTAGTTATTCCACTTGGTTAATCACTAACGTGACGCGTTTCGCCTCTTTAAGAAGCATCTTCAGACTAACCGTATCGCAAGGTTATTTATTTCTAAGGTAAACGATGATTTTATTCTTAAAAGGGTGGGGGTGGGTTTTATTACATTCTACTGGACGTGTGAAGGGGGGTAAGGTATAAACACTGTTACAGTATTTACAAAATTTTAACGTGTAATTTTATACTGAAGATACTTCTTAAAGAGACGAAACGCGTCACGATAAACCAAGTGGAATAACTAAGTTATCAATTTTGATTTTATATTAAACAGATAATGTTTTATATGATTTAAGACATCGACTGAGGGTGCTTGATGGAATTTCAATATCGAATTTGGATTATTGAGATTTTTGTACACTTACATGTATTTTGTCACTAACGACCCGGGTTTCGCCTTTCGGCATCTTCAGGCATTCGAGCGCACGAGTGGACTCGAACTGACAGACAGTAAATCGTGTCCAACGTTTATATAGAAGATACAAATATTATTTACGAGATAAAATAATATACGTCTAGGATCCACACTGATACCTGAGTTAACATTTCGAGAATCGCCATAATCCTTATTTTATAAACAACACATTAACAGTGTGGCGAATTGCCGCTTTCCAACTACTATTAGAATTACCAGTGATTTTACAATTATAATAGCATTGTGGCTTTCGACGGGATCCAATTCGACAAAAGGAAAAATATATACAATCATTCCACATTTAGTGACATCTGTTAGGTGTTTCAACGTATAGGATACAGCAGCGGAGAGCTTGGAAGGACAAAATACATAGAAGTGTACAAAATCTCAATAATCCAAATTAGTTAATGTTTTATTTTTTAAATACAATGCCTTTCCACCAAGAAATGACAGTTTACACCTTAAAAAACATTTTGTTTGATTAGAAATATACCAAAAAAATACTTAAATTAATGATAGATAAATGGACTAATAAACTGTCAGCTCCGTGGATCAGTGGTCAACGTTGTTGGCTACGGATGTCTCGGGCTCAAATTCCGGTACTTATAGTTTCATAAACTGATTTATGGATTTCTGTTCGTATTCATGGGTGTTTGTGATATCGAGAAATCCCTCCCTTCCGTTCAATTTTAAAAACGAGTTGTAGTGAGAGCGATTAGCTAACCACTAATCCTGTCCTATCCCTACCCTTCCTCTATTTGAAAACGAGAGGTTGAGCAAGCAGTTCTCGTAGAAAAATTTCTTTTGAGGATATGCTGCGTATTGGGAGCGGATAACGTAAAAAAAACGAACGATTTTTTGTCTCTAGTAATCAGCTGAGAAGTTGGCCATTGATATGACGTTAAAAATGCAAATCATATTAAAATATCAATTTTAAAATACGCCACTGATTTCACATATTATATTACTAAGATCGCTGTATTTTAATAAAATCGTACAACCTCTTATGGCTTACATCGTGTACCATATATTTCACGACGCATAAATCACGTAAATGAAATTAACGGTTTTCGTAACTTTTGTCTCAAAGTAAGGAAGCTTTTATGAGATACTACACTCAGTGGCTTGCATTTGCATGTGATTTGATGACAAGGAAGGCGGTTATTTTAAATATCAATATGTCAATGAATTATTTGAAACATTAGGTTACTTTGCAAACAATGTAATATAAATGTATTTATTAACTCCCGTGTCAAAACTGACCATCCAAATACATTGACCGAATAGCTAAAAGCTTTAATATTATCTACAACAAATAAGAATGTAATATGTATTTAAATATGTACTTGCCGATTGTTACTACTGCCTGCGGGATAACAGGATATCGATATTACCTTTGAGAGCCCTTCAAGTAACTTTATGTGGCATCTGTGATAACAACGCAAACTATTTTGAAGTCGTATTGTTTTTGGTCGTTGACAAAGCATCCCGAAATAAAATACAATATAAATGTTACAAATAATAAAATATCGTTCTAAAATTGAAATTTTCTTAAGCTTTTTTGCAGTCATAATAAAGTTTATGACTATTATGAGAAAAACAATTTTAACAAAAACGATCAAAACTTCACAGAGAAAACATTAAAAAAATGCGTGATGTTACTCACCACTGAATACCTATTGCGATTTAATATATCGATGGCCTAATGTTATAATCCCGTAAGTGACTTTTTACAAATTTTATAGTAGGCTAAAATAAACTGAATATTTCGATAATATGTATATTAGACTTTTTTCCATGAATTAAATGGATAGTATGTTAGGGTACATGTAAATCATTAAAATGTTTAAATACTCTGTATTATTTTAAATAAACGAGATACGGTTTATAAAGTCATCTTCGTCAAAATATCAGATACTGGTTTCTAACATTAGGCCATCGATATATGATTTATGTGTATAAATACAATTATAAAATATACTGTCGAAACTGTTCAGCCGAATACGTCAACCAGATAGCTAGATTAAAATATTTTATTTGAATAATTGGGCACGCAAAATATCTCTTAGATGTGATGGTTTTAAATAATATAACAATCAATAAATAAAAACTTAGAAACACATTGAAATAGTTAATAATAAAAATTCTTGATACAAAACATTTCTTTGTAAACTTCACTTATTACAACTTGACGGTTGGGTTTATCTTATTAAATAATATTTTACCGCATAAAAATATAACACTAGTTGTCCGTAAGTATAATGAACAATGCTAGTCGTGGTTCCTCTTCTTTTTCGTTGCCGTTTAGTGGTGAAGTTCTCCCATTCTGTCCTTGATTTCTAGTACTTAGTCAATATCTACGATAACCACCATCAAGACCTTTATCGCCATCAGACCTACACCAACAACAACTCTTCCAGAGATGATCAGCATAAAAAATCTAGCCAGTAAAGTAAATATCTACGATAAAGATTTCATATATTTCGTACGAAAATGCTTTCTAAAGAAGGTATAACACTCATTTTCATTCGGTTTCTTATCTTTCCCAAATACATTCAATTGTAAAAAAAAGTTTATTTTTGTATTAACTACAAGCAACTGAGTAGACTAATCTTTATTCAGCCATTAAAAAAACTTTTCGCAAGGTCTGTTTTTGTTTTATTTGTCGATACGTGTTAACTATTATGAATATGTCACGGAAACTTGTAGAGTAGGTCAATAAAGGAAAAGAATTTTAGCTTTGTTTTTCCCCGCTACTGGAAATGTACACTAGGGTTAAATTCTGATAAACGCTGTTCCGCAAAACGGCGTGTAATAGCATATCAATTATGTTTAAAATTGCTAAACACGACATGCGGTGATTATAAAACACGATGATTGATGTGTGAACTATGAACTTAGGTGTGGGGCAGCGACTGCGAACCCATGACCCGCGTGGTAACTTCTAGATACCCAAAAGAATGTTACGAAAGTGCAAGATTACATGAAAAAAATATCGCTAAACGTTTTCTCCTACCTGTATAAATATAATGTTCCATCAGCTTCCTGGTTATTTTATTACTACTGTAGGTACAGACTGTGTATCACTTTCCCGTATAATATATTCTAGCTAAGTAATGTGTAAATAAAGGTTCTGTCAGCTGAAACCTCGAATATTTGATTAAGTTGTTCGAATATTATTCTTTCACTGTATTAATGTACTTTAAAACAAAAAAAAACATTTAGCGTCACATTTTATCTTGATATAATCTATTTTGTTTATTTACACACCATTATTCACATTCAAGACACGCGCTGGGAACTATTGTGTGTTAAAATTTAATTTGTCTCACCAGAAATATGAAATTCACACCTTGTATTACTATATATTCAAATATATTCAAAAACTATATGGTTTGAATTTTCGAATTTCGAATATTTGTTTTCAACGAATATTTGGAATCTCGCAGTAACACACTGTTTATATGAGGCAACTATTTAAAAGCAAAACCGATGGTCCATATTGTGTCAAAATCCAACAAAAATACGCACATATGATATAAGCAGGCGCGACTCGTCCATACGCACTGCGAACTGCAGCACCCCCATGCAAGTTGAGAAAAATGTAATATTATAAGTAACATAAATTTATGTATATTTTATGAAAATATCACTATTATTAATTTAAGCGTGTATTAAGCTCGCCCGCACACCGAAACATCCAATAATTATCATACACCGCGGCACTAACCAGAAAGTTTGGCATATTCATGATTTTGTGCAGTACGTTTTCGATGGAATATGCTCGAGTTGGCGAAGGAGGGGCGTGGAGGGAGGGACTCGCGGCTAGAAGCTTTATGTGAACTGCGAATTCGACAGTATTTTGTGTTCTGTGTGCGAGTGCGTCCGCAGCGGTCTGACCCCACGCGAGACATCTGTCTAAATAAAAGCGATTTTTTCAAGAAAAAAAGACAGAATAAATTTAATAATGAAATATAAATACATGTAACGTTTAATTTTAATAATTTTGATGTTAATAGTAAAATATAATCTAAATAACGATTTTTTTTACTTTTAATCAACCACAGCACCTCCAGATATTTTATCCACGAGCTGCCACTCGATATAAGCCATTTCACACAATATGTAATAACAAATAACTTGAAAACTTGAAGCAAGCGTACGAAAAGACCAATGTCTCCAATTTATCTCGATTATATTAATTGCAATTAACGGTTGACTACCTACAAATAAAATACATACTTTTCTTAATTGGAAATACAACATGATTTAAAAAACAAACTATCGCTAAAACTAAAAATTCAATGCGGAACGTCTGGGACTCACGGTTGTACTCGGTCAGAACGCGTGTAAGTGCTACCTATTCAACGCATGCATTCTGACAGTGCTGCTTTACGGTTGCGTGTCATGGCATCTAACTAAAGCACAGGTTAACCGTATACTCTGCTTCAAAAACCGATGCTTGCGGTGAACACTAAGGGTACGGTGGTTCGACTTTGTCAGGATCAAACCAGCCTCTTATTACGATGGACTTGACTTGTATAGTGCTGCGGATGCCCTAATCTGGATCCTGCCTGTCTCTTCTACCAACCGGATATATCCCATCGCCCTGAAAGGACACTGATGACCATCCATAGGATGTACTCGGCGGGGAGCTACGGGACGCTGGGATGACCTGGGAGGAAGCAAGAAAACTGAAGGGATACAGAGAATCTTAAAGGAACCGTGTGATGGTCATATGCTCCGAGTAGAGAGGGAATATGGTTTTTTTTTGAAAAAAAAACTTAAAATGTTGCGTGAAACACAAAAACATCGTTTACTATAGATGTACCAATTTAACTTGGCCGCTAGTGAGGGTGCCACCGTCATGTTAGGAATGTTTCCATACTCAACCAGAACTGAAATTTCAATAAATTCCAAAACTGATATTTTAGCAACGATTATTAAAAATTGACAAGATATTTATTTTGTATAAAATAGCAATTGGAGAAATTTATTTTAACCTAACGATTTTAGTTCCAAATTCGGCGGCAGCCAAGTAATGTTGTTAATACTATACTAATATTGCAAAGAGAACATACCTGTGCTTGCTTTTAAACGCTTCATATAATGTTCTAAAGAGATAAAATAGTCACATTCGATGAAATGAAAATATAAATATATGACTATAATTTAAAAATAAAATGAAAAAATTCCGAACGTAGCTTGTAGTAAAAAGTGTAGTATTTTAAACGGTGCACATTTTCAATTTAATATCCATATTGAATAAATTGAATATCGTTAAGATTGAAAGATAATAGGAAAACATAAAATTACTTCTACAGTTATAATCTTCGCATCTCTATCCACTGCAACTGGTTTGTGCCACCTTAAAATATTAATTCTCAGGGATACTATAAAATGAAGTTTTTTTATATCAATTAAAAGTGTAAGACGCAAGAGGTCAACATCGATTAACTGTCAAATGTCAGTTAGGTACAGGGTAACTAAAAGTAAACTCTTCAATAGTACGATAAAATTAAGCTTAATTAGCTAAATAGAGGGGTCGAATGATATTCGAGCCTCAAACAAAATAAACAATAAAATCACTGCCTCGCGGTGAGCGAGATGACTGATATTGCTTATATCACAATGTATTTTAATGACTGTGTTTAACAGATGGTATTGTTTACAAATTACCTGCGTATTGCAATTTCTGACAGTTGTTTAACCTTTACTTAGGGTTGCCAACCGTCCAGGATTGGCCTGGATTATCCAGGAATTGAAGTTTCAGTTCAGAATTCAGGTTGAATGTCAAAATGTCGTATGTTAAAACGTATTGTGAAATTATATATAAGCATATATTTCAGTTTTCGGCAATATATCCAGGAATTGTTTCAGAAAAAGTGTGCCCCATCTTTTCTTTTTGATTCTTTTTTAGATTTTAAATTTTTTTCTTCAGAATCCTTCACTGGTGTGCCCACATCAACTCACCAAAGTTTGGCCTATCTCGGATGAATTGTAAAGGAATCCATAGAGGACAGACAAACAAACAAATCTTCATTTTTATATATTTAGATTTCAAAAGATTTTTGAGTTACAAATATCAAAATTAATTAGTAACTGTTATTGTCAAAATTTTAAATACCTACATAATGTATAGTTATTATATACATACCTATATGTTATACATATGTATTCAAATAGATATTAATAAATATTTTTATATCTTATAATCAGGGTCGCCCTATGGCCGGTAATACGGTAGTACGTTAAATATTTTAATTTAAAATAAAAGTTCTATAATTTAAGACATCGACTGAGGGTGCTTGATAGAATTTCAATATCAAATTTGGATTATTGAGATTTTGTACACTTCCATGTATTTTGTCACTAACGATGTCACTAAATGTGGAATGATTGTATATATTTACCCTTTCGTCGAATTGCATCCCGTCGAAACCCACAATGCTATTATAATTGTAAAATCACTGGTAATTCTAATAGTAGTTGGGAAGCGGCAATTTGCCACCCTCTTAATGCATTGCTTACAAAATAAAGATTAAGACGATTCTCGAAATGTTAACTCAGGTATCAGTGTGGCTCCCAGACGTATAATATTTTATCTCGTAAATAATATTTGTCGTATTTGTATCTTCTACATAAACGTTAGACACTGTTTACTGTCTGTCAGTTAGAGTCCATTCGTGCGCTCGAATGCCTGAAGATGCCGAAAGGCGAAACCCGGGTCGGTAGTCACAAAATACATGTAATTGTACAAAATCTCAATAATCCAAATTTAAAAGTTTTATGTTGGAAAAAGTAAGATGACCTTGCCTACCTATATCTTCTAAGTAGTGTATATAGCTAAGCTAAAATAAGTTTAAGCATGGTCATGAAGATGGCGTTAAGCCAAAAATTCTGTAGAACTAAATACTTCATCAATAAACTCTTCAAGCTTAATAATCAAATTACGAAATATTTCTGAATTATATTTGAATACCTATCATTGATTACTAAACACTCTCAATCAGTATTCGCAAAGGAACTGTTTTCATCAATCAAAGACTTGAATACATATATATTTTTTAATCATACCCGCTCTCAAATAGAGCGTCTAATCATCTAATGAAGGTATCTCAACAGAAGTTTTCTAAGAGAACTCTTTGTTTCGTTTCATTTGCTCAACCACTTTTCTTTCCGAAGAGAGTAGGGGTAAACAGATGAGCTAAGACAGGACTAGTGGTTGGCTGATCGCTCTCGCAACACCTCATTTTTTGGATCTGATGAGTGGGAACGAATTTTACACATCACAAACATTCATGCCTACGATCAGAAATCCATAAACCGATTGAAAAATCAATTTATGAAACTGTCCGTACTGGTATCCGATATACATGCGGGAAAGGAATATTAAAACTAAGTCTGTATCTACCATTGAAATAAAAATATTTAGCTGTGCATCTGAGAGTTCGCTCCGCATGCCGCCATTGGTTTCAGCAAATAAATATAACGGTATGACCAGTAATAATGTTTTTATTTTGCTCGCTAATTATTATAATATCAATACTGATATTTGCATTTCCGGTAATAAAAATTAAATACAGGTTTTTATAAATTCTTTCGGTATTGCACTCCCTAGACCAGTACTCCGCAACCTTTTCTCACACACGGCACACCTAAGTACTGCATAAAATTTTGCGTCACAATGTTAAAACAAATATGTAATTCTCATCAACAGAATCTACATTTATCGTTTTTTCTTTCATGAATTTAAAATGGCTAGATTTTTTTTTAATGAAAACCAATTAAACTGTTTTAAGCGTAATTAAATGGTTCTTAACCTTTTTTGAGATGATGGAACAGTTTTAGTTTGATTTTCGAAAAAAAATATCACAGATTAAAAAAATATTGAAAAGAGCTGTAACTACACAAAAATATTTAAGTCATAAATTACGGTTTTCATAAATTGATCTTTCAATAGATATATGGATTTCTGTCCATAGTCTGAGTGCTTGTTATGTCTAAAATTCCTTTCCACACATCCGACTCTCAAGGGGCGTAGCGAGAGCGATTAGCTAAACACTAGTCCTGTCCAAGCCTTACCCTTCTATCCCTACTTTCTTCGAAAAAGAGAGGTTGAGCAACTGAGTAACAAGCAGTTCTAATAGAAAATTCTGTTAATATACCTCCATTAGACGACCATATGCTCCACGTTGGGAGCGGACATGGAAAAAATTATTGATATTTTTTCTTTTCGAACGCATTGCGCCGCGACACACTGGTTGCAGAGCACTGCCCTTGACTGCGATGAACTATTCTAAATGATTCAAAACAGCTTCCGCAGCGTTGTATTGGAAACGGTATCAAATATTTGCAATGGCCGATCGATATGTTTTTTTAATCATTGCGGTGTACCGGAATGAAAAAATTGTAATCATGCGAAATTTGACCACAAATCGTACTGTAGCATTCCAGTCGTTCTGATTGATTATTGTACATGGTTTTATGGTTCATCGGCCACGAAAACCTGCCACTCAACGGGTTCCTGGGATAGATCCGAGTGTGTACCAACCAACGTTTCATCTGAGAGGGGACATCAGCGCGGGAAACAAAACGGCTGATCAGGCCAAACCAACAAATACGTGGCATATGTTTTTTTGCATACAAACTTCAATATGTCATATTTAAATATCTACTATTATTTCTGCTTACGATTTTTTGTTCATTGGCGAAGTGCGCTGCTTTTAAAATTGCTATAGGGGATCGCACGTGTGTGTCTTTGAAAGAACATATAATTCACCTTCTCTCGGGTCCGTGTTGCAGTGGTTACATATGTCTTGGGTTCAAATCCCGTTACGAACAGTTTCATAAACTGATTTTTCAATCGATTTATGGATATTCGTAGGCATGAATGTTTGTCATGTCTAGAATTCCCTTCCACCCATCCGATACTAAAAACGGAGCGAAGCGAAAGCGATTAGCTAACGCAAAGCCCCGTATAATTACAAGCCATGCTGTACGGCCCGATATTTTTGCAGACGAGTGGTCCGTTACATTTACTGCGGAGTCGTGAAATCGATATTTTGTACTAATTACGATGAATCCTAGCATATTTTAATAATTTGAAATAGTGGGTAATTAAATATAATATCTTTAATGTTAATAGGAATAAAGATATTTTCAATGGATTCGGCGGCAACTTTGATGGTTTAATATTAAATTAAGGTTGATAACATAGTTATTCCATATTATTAGATGCTTCTTAAAGAAGCGAAACGCGTTACATCTAGTTACACAGCCAGTGGAATAACTGAGTAATCAATTTTAATTTCATATTAGGAATAAAGTTGTTTACTTACTTTAAAAGAGTATAATTATAAAGCCTAGTCGTTATCAATTGTTATTAATCGACAATTAAAAGTGTGTATTTTGCGATAAATTACGATTCTAATAAATCTACCCTGCCACACATTTCGTGCCATTCACTACATATATTATGACGACTGTACGATATAATTTATTGGGAGGATTTAATTATTACTAAACATGCATGTATGTTGGTTTTCGATGAATCGTAAATTATGTAATGATTATAGTATGGAAACACTGAATAAACTCACAAGAAATCTTTTCAAATATATGTTATATTCGACGAAAAACAGAGTTGGTAGAGACTGAGACTCCTAGGACTATTCGTAAATTGCAAATTTTCTAATAGCATTGCTTGTAACCTATAGCCATTCACATTTACAGTATTGGTTAATTGATCGCTCAAGATATTAGATTAAATGCTCTGTTGTCCATATGATTGATGTTTCAAGCTGACATGATTAAGAAAAAAGATTAACTTCATCTGACCATTTTGTCAGTATTTTAGATGAAAGATTACCATATAATTAAAGACCCATTATTCTCGATGAATGAGTCGCGGTTTTGATCGAGTCGTTCGAGATGAATCATACTTTGTTAGTTAACGGAAACAAACTAACCACTAATAATTAGTTCATAAAAAGTCAACAATGAGAACTTTGCAATTTTTTACGACTACAAAATTATACACTTATATAGATTTCAGTTGTAATAAATAACGCAAAAAAAATGTCACGAAAGGAAGTAAGCAATTATTTTTGAAGTCTCTCTTTGTTTTATGTTTGAGAGTACCTAATTCGCGTTATTAATATTGTACGTCTTTTTTAAACAAAGTACTGAAAACAATATTTTTTGTGGTGTAATTATAAAGTAAATTTTGTATTTTTTGTTAGGAAGTAACAGAATTACTAGATATTTTAAAATAACAATGTCCAACAAAATGGAAGCAGTATTTTTAATACTAAAATTGTGTCACTTAGAATTCGGACGTTTTTAAAGATAACTATATCATTTGTCATATTATTCTGCGGTTCCCACAGGTTCTATCTAATTCAGATACGGACAATTTCATAAATTGATGTCTCAATAGTTTTATAGATATGTGTTCAAAGGCACGGATGTATGTAATGTTTTCACTCACTCCCACCCATCCGATTATAAAAACGAAGCATAGCGAGAGCAATTGATTTTCTACTAGTCATTTTCTATACCATTCTTTCATCATTACCCTCAACCAGCGAGTTCTATCGACTGAATAAACATAACACTTCCCGTAAAACACGTTATTTTAAGATGCACCATTAATAATTCAGATACTCCACATTGCTAGCGGAAATGCTTTAAAATAGAGTTTAAATTTTATTATTATTTGTAATAAATTCATAATACACTTCCACTTCATATGACCATCGTTTATTTGAGGCAGCCGCTTATTTGGGAAAAACCTTAAGGAACGCAAACCAAACCAAAAAACATAATGTAATTTAAATCGCTCAAAGAGAACATTTAATTTAATTGCATGTACGTACTTAAGTTTTTATTCTTGACTAACAAAAACACTCAAAGAAGGAAAGTGTTGGTGTTTTTGGATTCACAATATTTTTTTATTTTCTGTCTCGTGCGTACACGAATAAATCAGAATGTTTTCCGAAATGACGCTGTTTGTAACTATTTAATTCTTTCTATTTAGTTCTCACAACAATTCACCAAAGTTTCGTCACAATCGGATGAATGTTATAGGAACGCATATGGGATAAACAAATAAACATTATTTTTTCTATATTTATATGGATAATATAATATATTAATATTCTCTTCGCTATTTTAAGAAAACATTCATTGATTAATTTTATATGAGGCTCGCTTAATTGGGCCAAAGCGTTAATACTGACTCTGGGAATTATTATAATACAACTGTTAACTTGGACCGGTTTGGTACAAGATTAATAAGTCAGGCAAAACAACTCTTATCTGAATTTTTATCTGTACATATCAACTTTACAACATAAAAATTTGTTATAATAATGTTATTAAGGACAGAATTGTACAGCATTCCTTTATTCTTTGAATACAAATCGATATTTCAACGAATCGTTATGGAATATAAAATAAATTACCATACTGACCGCAGCACAAAGAAGCGCTTAAAAAGTTATACGCGAACATATCAAACGCACGCCGAACCTGAGGAAAATGATATGAAACTTTTAGAGACTTTTTGGCATTTTAAGACATTCGAGCACACGAATGAACTCGAACTGACAGACAGTAAACAGTTTATATGTAAGATAAAATACGACCAATTATTATCATTAAGTCTAGGGACTACATTGATACCTGAATTAATCCCAACACCGACCCGACAACAATGATTCTTAATCCTAGTTGAGAAAACAAACGCATTAAAAAAAGTCATACGTGTTAGCAATTGCAGGCGACCAAAAACCAAATAAAATTAGATTAATGGTGATACCCAGTGGTGGGTTTTAAAAAAATACAATTCAAAGGAATCTTATTCCAAATTAGTGGGTTTGTCTTAAATATAAACGATATAAACTGTTTGTCAGCTCGAATTCATTCCTGTGCTCGATTGCCTGAAGATGCCGAAAGGCGAAACCCAGTCGTTAGTGATGAAATACATAGATATTTACAAATTTTCAACAATTCAAATTTTATATACTAGTTTAAACTTTGGTTTTATTACCTAGACCAGTGGTTACCAAACTTATTATGCCCATGGACCCCAAGCATTTCTTTTTTCATGTCCGCTCCCAATATGTAGCATATGGTCTCATAATGGAGGTATCTTAATAGACTTTTTCTAAGAGAACTGCTTGTTACTCAGTTGCTCAACGTCTCTTTTTTAGCAGAGAGTAGAGATTGAAGGATATGGCTAGGACAGGACTAGTGGTTGGATAATCGTTCTCGCTACACCCTGTGCGGATGGGATGGGTGGGAGGGAGGACTCAGACTACGAACAGAAATCCATAAATCGATTGAAAGATCAATCTATGAAAACCGTCCGCACCGGGAATTGAAATCGAGACATTCGTAACCGTAGCCAGCGACGCTACCAACTGCGCCACGGACGCCGACGCCAAGTATAATAACTCTACATAACTGCATAATAGAAAAATTATAAATTTAACTAATTGAATGTTTTGAATGGTACAAAAATGAAATCATGAATGCAGGTTCACAAATGCACAAAATCCACGTTATGTTTAATAAGAAAGACGGGAAAGCAATCAACAGCTTCTGTACAGTGCCATATAATGCATGATATATAATTGATAATAATATCTGTTTTTATAACCAGAATGTGTCGTATCTTTGTTCAAACATTGGTTTCAGCTCCAAATTTGTTGATAATTTAATAAATTGCTTCTGTATTAGTATGGATTCATCTGAGTGTGTGGTTCAGATTACAATTTATTAACTGCTATTTATTTTAACTTTCATAGTAATGAAAATATGTCACAAATATTTTTTTTTACTTAACCTTTCGCGGACCCCCCGACGTTGTCTTCTCACCAACAAAATATTTTTAATTTGCCACAGATCCCCTCAGCGGTCACAAGGACAAGAACTGGAGGTCCACAGGAACCACTGACTTTGACAGAGTATCTTTTTTGTATTTTTATTTCATTTAGTACGTTAGTGCATAATCCAAAATCAGTCACCGACAGATTTAGTCGTATTTTTATTGTCGATAGTTTAATAGCATAAACGTTCTTGTTAGAATTGTATACAATGGGTTGACCGGTACTTTACTTCATACCTTCTATGCTGATTATATTCATTTCTCTCTGTTTCAGATTTCGTAAATGCTCAAAAACAAAAGAAGAATTAATACCATAACAAAAGACGATCGCAGACAAAGACAAAAAGAAGATGGTTAAAATACATTGTTATTGTCTCTCGGCAGTTTTAACGACAAGGTTATCATCAGAATGCAAATTTATTTCAGTGGGTGTGACATGTGAATAAAAATGAGGTGCAGTGTTATAAAATTAAATATGCGAAAAGTTATTATTATTGTGGTGTGCTTTTGAGTGATCCTGACAAAGCCCCAGACGAAGAATGTCACAAAGAGATTTTTCTGAGGTAAGATATTGCTATTCCACAAATATACAGATATTGTGTTGCTATTGGTTCATTTTTTCAGGATATCGTTTAACATGGAAATTATTATGACAAATGAAATTTAATAAAAAACTTGTAAAATAATCAATTTCATTCAGTATTTTCATTTCAATAGTCATTCTCGTAGTACACAGTTTTAGGCGTTCGTCTACTCGGTTGGGAGTAGGGCATTCAATCCCAATTTCGACAATATCGTCAATTTCAAACATGAAAACCTTGCTTTTGGTTGAAAACCAAGTCAAAAAAAAAAATTCTTTGCTCCCGAGACTCCCGGGCGTTCACGTGTCTATTATTGGTTCGACAAAAGTTAGATTTATTTTCAACGCTCATACGAAATAAAAATAAAACCCAGTGAAAAGGCCTTTGCATAAAGAACATTATATTTTTAATAATTATCAATACGGCGCGGGCCGGGTAAGGAATTCAATTTGCTAAAAAAAAATTATCATTACTTTTATTATTTACTTCAGATAATGTGTAGTTGATAGTACTGACATTTTATCCTATTAATTTTTAATTAATTTAAGACATTGACTGAGGGTGCTTGATGGAATTTCAATATTAAATTTGGATTATTGAGATTTTGTACACTTCCATGTATTTTGTCACTAACGACCCGGGTTTCGCCTTTCGGCATCTTCAGGCATTCGAGCACACGAATGGACTCGAACTGAGTACAAAACCTCACAAAATTACAAAATCTCAATAATCCAAATTTAATTTTTAATTAGTTATCGGGTTCGGATGACGCGATGCCGAAAAAGTTATATTATACAATTCTTGTATTTAGAACTAAATAATTTATTATTGTCTAGTTTATTTCAATAGATTACTGCCAATTCTATCAATATTATTTGATTTTTTTAATAGAATTTAAATAAAATTGGCATTTCAGCTAGTAATTGCCATTTTTTTAAGCATACACCCATGTTCAAGATCTTACATTAAAATTGAAAAAAAAGGTTAGTTTTATATTGACCTTGACAAAACTTGAACCCGGACCACAGAGGTCTACTTATTTTGTTTTATTTTAGTTAAAAATTTAAAAGCGGGATATTTCATTTAGCTATGCTCAAACTCTTATCGGAAAGCAATACTTCAGACAAGCAAGTCCATTCATAATAGTCATGCGTCATTTTCTATGATAGCTTCTTTAATGCGACCATTTGCCATTAAGGTGTATTAAATTGGTGATTAGTAGGGATTGCATCACTCCTTATTCCTTGCGAAATGCGATTAGTATACGCTCATAGGCTTCAACTCTACTTATTCTCATTCTAACCTAATCACATTTATATGCAAATGTAACCCGACATTCATCTCAACTAACATCTCATAAGCGATACGAAGCAACACACTCTTGAGCACTGTTTTGCTGATGTTGCTGTACACCAGGGTACCACTATTAAAACGGGTTAGGGGGGGGGGGTGCCACGAATGTTCTATATCGACTGTGTTTTGACCAATTGATGTAACCCTCAAAAAATACGAAAATTAGTCAATGATTAGATCTCATTTTAAAGACGGAAGAGTCGGTCTCGGCCGAATGATGTAAATTAGATAAATAAAATGACCACTTTTTCGAAGGAAAACATCATTTTACACTGGTTTTAGGTTGAAAAATTCTGAGCCGATCATTATTAAATCGACACTCTCTACGTATAATCTAATATTTGCAAACATGAGAATTTACAGGAGTGAATTTCAAAGATTCATAACGCAACTCGACATATTTATAATATTTTCGATGAAAACAGTTTTTACTCTCTCCTCCGTCGATATTGAAACCCAACGGGGAGAGGGGTACAGAATAATGGGATGGTTGATGGCGAAGGTTTCCAGAATAATGTCAATTTATAGATTGAATTGGCATTTACATGGTAGAACTCCATTATTATAGGATATCGCATCAAAGCATTTAGTTCTACAAAAATGTATTAATTATTTGATAGCTATTTCGGTTTAACGCCATCGTCAGAACTATGCTTAAACTTATTTTAGCTTGGCTATAATTATATACTGTATAATTGTAATTATATATGTCGGCGTCCGTGGCGCAGTTGGTAGCGTCGCTGACTACGGTTACGGATGTCTCGGGTTCAATTCCCGGTGCGGACGGTTTTCATAGATTGATCTTTCAATCGATTTATGGATTTCTGTTCGTAGTCTGAGTCCTCCCTCCCACCAATCCCATCCTCACGGGGCGGGTCGAGAGCGATTAGCTAACCACTAGTCCTGTCCTAGCTCTATCCTTCTCTCTTCGAAAAAAAAGAGGTTGAGCAACTGGGTGACAAGCAGTTCTCGTAGAAAAAAAATCTGTCAAGATACCTCCATTAGGAGACAATATGCTCCACATTGGGAGCGGACATGGAAAAAAAATTGTATACTGCTTAGAAAAGTTCGACAATGTTATTTCATCTCACTTATTCCAACATCAAAACTTTTATTTCAAATTAAAATATTTTACGTGCTCATTGTGTTTTTGCAAAAGCCACTTATATGGTATCATTGATTAATCGATAATTTTTTGTGATGTTATCCTATTAAATTGAAAAAAATATGATTTCTTACTGGGATGAAATGTATCGGGGCGGTTTGTCACAAAATAACCTATTCCGTGTAACTTCCTATATGAACTTGTTAAAGTCATAGTGGTGTAAGTCGCATTTTTCATTTTTTTTTTTGATATAGGATATAATAATATCTCGAAATGTTATACATTATATCTACGGTGTTTTGGCCAATTGATGTATCTGTCAAGATTTAAATTGTTAAGGAGAGAGTAAAAAGTGTTTTTATCGAAAACATTTTAAAACGAGTTGCGGTATGAATCTTTGAAATGCACTCCTATAAATTCTCATGTTTGCAGATGCTGGATTATACGTAGGGAGTGTCAATATAATAGTGGCCAACGCAATATGATGTTTCCGTTCTAAAAAGTAGTCAATTTATTTTTCTAATCACTTGGCCAAGACCTGTCGTCTTTAAAACGAGATCTAATCATTAAGTCAAACCCGCCATTTCGTTTTCTGCTAACTTAAAAAAGAGTTAATAATACGATAAAATAACAAAGTATTTAGTTTTTTTTTTTAAATAAAACACAATTTGTTTGTACTACTTCCACATATTTATAATGATCAGGACCGGTTTCGCTCATCACGAGCATTATCAACTGATCAGTGTGAAAGTAGTACAAACAAATTGTGTTTTATTTTTTAAAATATAATGTCTTTCCACCAAGAATTGACAGTTAACACCTTAAAAGTAAAGTATTTAGTTCTACAAATTTTTTATCAGGTAGTTTATAGCTATTTCGGCTTTACGCCATCATTAGTCAACCAAGTAAACGTCAATTCAATCAATAAAAAAGAAGTTATAGAAAAACTCTAAGTTGTAAATTGTATTCTAGGGCGATACAGGGTTCTTCTTTGGGAACAATACGCATTTTTTTAGTTTCTCGTAACTCAGCGAATTCACTTCAGCGTTTCTAATAAAACCCACTGTGGCTTACACCATCATGACTTTAACTAGTTCATATAGGGAATAAATTGATCTCGAGTGACTGCTAAATTATTCCTGAAATTACATCAAGTGATTTGAAATTAAAAATTATCCCCCCCATCTTGGATTGTAGTAATTCCTCTTTTTTTTAAATTTTTACATTTTATATGTAATTACTCAAATATCTGTAGATTATCTTAATCCATAAAACCTTATTATGAATTATTTCGCTCGGGCAGGCCGGGGAAGTGTTTCCTGCAAAAATTAATAGTTATCGATTATACCCCGAGAAGCTTTCAATGCCCAATCACGACTTTTGGTACTTGCCAGCTTATAAGCGATTTAACCCTTCCGCGTGCGATATGAAATTAATTTAGATTCGTATTGCGCCACAGCAATATTTGAAATGAAATACGATATTATTTAAAATTTTCTTCGAATAACGTTTTGGCTAGAAGTATTATTTTTCTATAATCCCATGTCCGCTCCCAATGTGGAGCATATGGTCTCATAATGGATGTATCTTAACAGAATTTTTCTATGAGAACTACTTGTTACTCAGTTGTTCAACCTCTCTTTTTTTCGAAGAGAGTAGGGATAGAAGGGATAGGACTAGGTCAGGACTAGTGGATAGCTAATCGCTCTCGCTACGCCCCGTGAGGATGGGATTAGTGGAAGGGAGGACTCAGACTACGAACAGAAATCCATAAATCGATTGAAAAATCAATCTATGAAAACCATCCGCACCGGGAATTGAACCTGAGACATCCGTAACCGTACGCGCCACGGACGCCGACATTATTATTTTTACTCATTGTTAATTTCATTGTAACGGTGTTTTTTATAAATAATTGTTTATAAAAATAAAACTTTATCTACTTTTTTACTATGTCCGCTCCCAATGTAGAGCATATGGAATCCTAATGGAGGTATCTCAACAGAAGTACGAAAAGTGCTCGTTACTCAGCTACTCAACCTGTTTTTTTCGAAGAGAGTAGGGATATAAGAATAGGGATAGAACATAACTAGTGGTTAGATGATCACTCTCGTTAAGCCCAGGATCCGGTGGTTGGGAGAGAATCACAGACAATCGATTAAAACTGTTACCGTAGCCAACTGTGTTGAACACTGCACCATGGACCCTATAATTGATAACTAACTATATTATATACATTATATATATTATATAATTTATCTGAACCGGTTTCACTCATCGCAGGCATTTTCAAAAATTACAAAAAAGTTACAACACATTGTATTTTAGAATTTTAAATTGTGCCTTTCCACCAATAATTGACTGATTATTACATTAAAAATATAAGGCATAATATTAACAATATTTTTTGTAAATATTCAACAATTTATTTTCTCAACGTTACCATTGTTGTAAAAATGCTCAATAACTTAAAGAAACCGGTCATTTTACCCCACTAGTAGTTACGAATTATGTACGTAACATTGATGTTATCGTAAAATCATTCATTAACTGAAAAATCATAACAAATATGAGAGTACACATCGATTTAAAAAAATAGGGGTACACGACAACATTGACGAATATTGGATTTATATCAACTTTTTTTTGATATTAAGATATCCAAATATATCATAAATTATTCGAATATTGCTCGTTTATAGTATTCTATTAATTCATATTTTAAAAAAATGTCATTTAGTGTTTATTTCAACACTATTATTAACTATGTTAACAATTAATCCAGAAGAACCGGAAGTATAAAAAATCAATGAATATACACGACGAAATTCACACAGTATGTTATTCGAATACGGTATATTTTTAATATTCGAATATTTGGTACGGCCCTTCACAAACGGGTTAAAATTCCATTTTTAATAATATCCGTCGAAATATTGAACCTAAGAAAATTTTTTAACGTAGATAAACATCGGACGCCTGTTTCGATGTAACATGTAAAATTTAATATTATTAAATTTCTTTTTTGTACTTAAAAAACAAAATTAATTAACTCTTTTGTTTTAAAAGACCGTTCTCTATAATTAAGACCAGTCCACACGTACTGCCTCATAAGATTATGACAAGGGAGATCTTGGTATGAGTCAATTTATTAGGTTGTTATATGTTACATTATCGAGTGACTGCGAGCGATGGATCATTATGGCTGCTAATATTATTATCGTGTTCAGGGCCGCCTCGAGTGGCACAGCCGCCCTCGTGAGAAAACATTTTGACATATCACGTATAGTATGTATTATTCCATTGAGGCAACACACAAGTTGGGAATTTAAACGGTGTTAACTGTTTTGTTTGAAAATGCGCAGTCACAATTATGAAATATTTATATAAAAAAAATATATACAATTTTTTTTTATATCAATACAATATTTTTAGTGACATAGAAATACATTTCGTCAATTAAAATTTGATATTGAAATCAAGCACCCTCAGTCGACATCTTCAATTATAAAAAAAATAATTCTTCTCGTTTGGTGTTTTAAAGCGCATAAAATATAGGCTTCTGATGTTTAATTGAATTTACTTCTTACAACGAAAAAATATTTCTTACCCATTTGTTTTACATTGAACGATTCCAACTGTATACTTTTACGAGATATCTATTTTTGACAGACAGTATACGTCCGTTTTAAATACGCGTTATGACAAGTTTTCAATTAAACAAATTTTCTCGGCGGTCTGATAGTTCACTTTTAACGTGTTAACTGTCAATTCTTGGTGGAAAGGCATTATATTTTAAAAATAAAAAACAACTTGTTTGTACTACTTCCTCATATTTATAATGATCAGGACCGGTTTCGCTCATCACGAGCATTATCAACTGATGGATATCTATAAAAAGAAATAACTCAGACTCCTCTAGAATTATGTATTATTTTTTATTCACATAATTTTGGTTCGATTCACGATATGAACTCACGGGAAATCGTTTTGAAAATAGTAATGAAAACTCAATCCATAAGGCAGTCGTTGGCCGCCCCTTCATCCAGACGCTCGAGTACGGCGCACATTTAGACGAGGCGCCCCTTATCATGTTATATTGAGCAGTCATTATTCTTACCAGCATAGCGTCAAAATATTGCTAAAGATTAATATAAAATTGTGCTCTAACTATCAATATTAATGCATGTTTAAAATCTTGCCATTTTTGTTTTTAAATTTATGTTCTTAATAACCCTAGCGGCTGTTTTTGTAATTTATCCTTTAATAATGAACTGTCAAAGTTTTCAACCAACTATAATATGAGAACTCTAGTATCATAAGTCAGAATCTCCATCAATGCTTGTTTTTGAGCAAACTAAAAAAAAACGATTTCATGCTGTAGTTACAAATGCATAGGTAGAAACAAACGCTTACACCATGTATGTAAACAAACACTGGTGGTCACGACAGTTCAATGCTGCACTCTCATTGGCTGGAATGGAGATTATTAGTTTAGAAAATTATAGGACATTAGAGAATGTGAGTTTTGAAAATGAACAAAATTTTAACATTCATTTTAGATGGTATTCTGTAAATTTAGAAAAATATTTTATATTTTAAATAGTGGGTGGGAAAACGAATAACAATGCTACATTCAATTTTGAATTGTTGAGATTTTGTACATTTTTATGTATTTTGTCACTAACGACCCGGGTTTCGCTTTTCGGCATCATCAGGCGTTCGAGCACACGAATGGACTCGAACAGACAAACAGTAAACAGTGTGTAACGTTTTTATATAAGATAAAAATACGACAAAATATTATTTAGTTTATTTACCTAGTTTCTTTGACAGTACATTGCTCACAAGAAGATTCATATTTACATGCTACATGTGCATAAAAGGCAACAATTGAGTTATGTTTTCTAGACTTAGTTACGAAATATGCAAGCCCTAACTTGCCCACATGTTGTTTATCAAAAACACAAATGTTTTAAGAGGCATAAAATAATATTTTGAAATTATTCAATTAAATCAACAACTCTGCAGTTTTTATTACTCACGTGGGACTCGAACCGGCTCCCCACTCGGCAATAATAATTCACTTAACTCACTCCGCGATCGTGATATATATTGCTATTGGTTTTATTTTAGCTGGGAACGACAACATTTGAGATATGAACTTAAACAAATAAATCCATAGCCATAATTCAGCTTCTTGGCCACTTATACTTTACACAGCATTATGAGTAATTTGGTATCGGATATGACACATATTATATACAGTGCGTATTGCAAAAATTTTATATGAACAGTAGCACCGGTTTTGTCCTGCTATTGAGCATTTTCAGTTAATACAAAAAGGTTGTTTAATTATAATAATTATACACAATAATTTATGGTTCCTAGCTATTCCAAGATTGTATATAATATAATCTGGAGTATCAGGGTCCATTACGCAAAGCGACAAATACATCACTGACTCCCATGCCCGAGATACGAATCCGTTAACCGATTAAAATAACATAGTATGAAAGTTTCCATTCTGCTACTCAAACCCTTGACCGCGCAATCGAGTAAAATGAAAACCAACAATATTAACCACTCCGCTAGGAGGCTGGCAAGATAATTATATAAATATTCACCCAGTCCTCTTTTTACGCGATTTTTATTTGTGTCATCTCATTTTTACGCATATTTTACTTCTGCATGTATTTTAAACAAAAAACTCTTACTTTTTTGGGTTTTATTTTATTACTATTATTCCATGTCCCCTCCCAACGTGGGGGATATATTCTCCTAATGGAGATATCTCAACAGAATTTTTCTAAGAGAACTGCGTGTTACTCAGTTGCTCAACCTCTCTTTTTTTTACAGAGAGTAGTGATAGAAGGGTAAGGCTTGGACAGGACTAGTGGTTAGCTAATCGCTCTTGCTACGCCCAGTGAGGATCGGATGGGTGGGAGAGAGTTTTAAGGAAATTAAAAGTTTATATGTAGATGAGACTTTTTTACACGAATTTAATGAACCAATTTTAGTTTTCGACAATTTTTTGTGCGATTTTTTGGAGCCAATATATCAATTCATATGGAAACAAGGTATTTTTTACGCGTCAATTTTGGAAACCAATGTATTTCTTAAAAAAAGATTTGCTGTATTAACTCAATTTTGGAATTTAAATTAAATAAAAATAATTAAGTCAACCTTTTTTGACCAGTCTGGATATGAAATTAGTGTTGAATGTGCTTGAACTATACCAAATATGTCTGATTTCGCAGATCACAAACAATATTACATTACAGTGATCTAAATTTTTTTTCCTTGTCCGCTTCCGTCCCATTTCCATGGTCTCCAAATGGAGGTATCTTAACATAATTTTTCTATGAGAACTGCTTGTAGAGAGTAGGGATAGATGGATAGGGCTAGGACAGGAGTAGTGATTAGCTAATCGCTCTCGCTACGCCCCGTGAGGATGAGATGGGTGGGAGGGAGTACTCAGACTACGGACAGAAATCCATAAATCGGTTGAAATATCAATCTACGAAAACTGTCCGCACCGGGAATTGAACCCGAGACATCCGTAGCCGTATTCCACGACGCTATCAACTGCGAAACGGACGCCGACTATCCAAACAAGAGCTTCGTTTAATGTTTACTTAACTGTCTAAAAAAATGCGGCCTTTTGGGTATAGTTGTACTAACAACTTGCGGCATCGAAATGGTTAAACTACAGCACCGGTTTTAATAAAAAAAAATATTCTCTCAATTACAGAACGTTGGATGAATCACGGATACACTTAAATAATCAAAATTCTTGATATTATTGATTACAATATAGCTATAGCAAGAACGCGATGTAGTTTTTGTTTTTTCATTCCGTAAAAAAGCCAAGAGTATTTTATCAAATTTGTTTGTTTAAAAAAATGTTTATAGTGGCTGAATTATTCCGTATTTCATAATAATATCGCTTTGTCCTCGCCACGATCGCTCCAATCAAACGCTTTACAACATAATCACTAAGAATTTCGAGCAGCAGCTCAGGTCTTGCTGCCAGTGGCGTCCCATACTTAAAATCTCACATCAGCCTCCGTGGTCTAGTGGTAAAAGCTTAACTCTAGCGATCAGTCAGATCCGGGTTGAAGTAAAATCAAAATTATTTTTTTTTATTTAAAACTAACCGAGTTTTACAGGAGAGCGTCTTAAAGGTTCAAAACGCAGTTTCAAAGTAAAGGCTGCATCTATCGTCTTCAAAATTGGGACAGTGCTATTATGTAAATCTAGCTTCTTATCTTATAATATGCTAAGCTCAGAAGTTTATAATTTTTGAGATATTACAGATACGGCATTGTACTTCGGATTTTAGGTAAACGTGTCCAGTTACATGTTTATATTTTACGAAAAAAAGCAGTGAAGTAGGTACTGTTCCCAATGTTGTTTGATGCCTTACTATAGAACTGAATGTGTATTTTATAATATATTTATATTTTTTTCCATGTCCGCTCCCTATGTGGAGCATATGGTCTCCTAATGGAGGTATCTTGACAGATTTTTTTTCTACGAGAACTGCTTGTCACTCAGTCTCTCTTTTTCTTTTCGAAAAGAGTAGGGATAGAAGGATAGGGCTATGACAGGACTAGTGGTTAGCTAATCGCTCTCGTTACGCCCCGTGAGGATGGAATTGGTGAGAGGGAGGACTCAGACTACGAACAGAAATCCATAAATCGATTGAAAGATCAATCTATGAAAACCGTCCGCACCGGGAATTGATTCCGAGACATCCGTAACCGTAACCAGCGACGGGCGCGCCACGGACGCCGAATATATATATATATATAAATTAAAATCAAATGAAGCTTAACATTAGTAATAAAATTATTTCTATATTATCGTGTAATGCCGTGTATATTTTTAATCTTATTTTAGTGTTTTTTTTTTCAAATAACAAAAAAGTGTACAGCAATTTTTTAAATTTATGATGTAGTTGCTGTGAGCTATTAATTTTGTTGATATTTAATGTTAATTTAAAGAACGAAAAAATAAATGCCACTGTTTAACGACACCACTGGCACCCTTTAAAGTAGACAATAAGTGATATCGTATTATATTTAAAGTATTTTTTTCCATGTCCGCTGTCTATGTCGAGTATATGGCCTCCTACTGGAGGTATCTTAACAGAAATTTTCTACGACAACTGCTTGTTACTCAGTTTTTTTTTTTTAAATGCCCTAGGGTACTCAACGTTGTACCCACCACCACCCACTACGGCTTCACACTCTTACAGAGTGTATTCCGCAGCGTAACAACGTTATGCGTGTTTCAAATGTTTGCCAGGAATGTCCGAGGAGAAATTCCTCAAGACTTGGTTGCATGCACTCTAGTGTGCAGTAGGTTATGTTTAAAATAAGTGTTAAAAAAAAAGAAAAGGTAAAACAAGGGGTTTAATGTGTTAAGGAATTGCGTTCCAATCGCTTTCCATAAGACGCCGTAAACTCTTTAAATGCCTTGTAATTTGTCAGAGATGCAACCAAGTCGGCATGACCGATTTGGGCCGACAGATCCGACTGATAGTCGTATCGTCTTGAGCAATTTTTCCCGTTCGTTGTTCATGTCTGGACATTCCCAAAGGATGTGATCAGCATCCTGGATCATATTGCCACATTTACATAGTGGACTATCTACCAACCGGCCAAGCTGGAAGAGCTTGGCAGCGAAGTGACCATGGCCAGTTATGAATTGGCTGGTCCAGAAATCAGGAGTCAAAACTTTGGTTATCTCCATTCGCCACTTTATTTTCGGAAAAAAATTATAAGTATGCCTGCCCTTAGAAGAGTTATCCCATCGATTCTGCCATATCCGCATTGCAGCATCCATTGCTACACTACGAGATGCAATTTTATGAACATTAGGAATGTATGGATTTAGTCGAGGAGGAGGCAGTAAAGGAATCCCCCCATCTCAGATTCAAAACCCTTATGTAGCATTACTGTTGCACCTCTTATTTGAATATGTAGATCTAGCGGAAGTATACCAGCCAGGACAGGCAATGCATCTGTTGAAGTAGTTCTGTATGCTTTAGTTAGGGCTATCAACGCACTACGTTGGCCGCTTAGAAGGATTTTCTGGATGAACAGAAGGTCGCATCGCTTGTACCATGTACTAGCAGCGTAGCCGGCAATTCCCATGTAAATGGATTCGTAAGCGATTTTAAGAGCACTAGCCCTCAGGCCCCAGTTACTACCAGCTAAACGGGAGATTCGGTAGAAAGCAGTGGTAGCCTTGCTTACCGATGTTTTGGCATGGTATGCAAATGAAAGTCTGTCATCCAGAATTATTCCAAGGTAAGTGACCCTTTCAGAAACTTTTATCGTGGTACTTCCCATGCGGATAGTGGGAGGCCTATGTCTACTGAGTGCAACACCACCCTTAAGGAGGATAGCTTCAGTTTTCCTGGGAGCAAATGACAGCTTATTGGTGATACTCCAAGCTGAAATGGATGAAAGCGCCTCTTTTGCTGTTTTTTCTAGTGCTGCGCGACTGTTCGCACTTACCAGGAGTAAGGCATCATCTGCGTAAGCAAAAATGTTGCAGTCAGGTGGAAGAGAGATCGATAGAAGATCATCGAATAAAATATTCCATAACAAAGGGCCAAGAACGGAGCCTTGTGGACAGCCCATTGTGGTGTTCCGTTTTAATATAGTTTGACCAGTTTCATAAAGAACCGATCTGCCATTGAAGTAGCTTTGGATTAGAGCATATATATTTCCAGGGATTAATCTCAGTCTAAGTTTCAGCAGAATAAGTGGCCAAGAAGCACTGTCAAAAGCTCCAGCAATATCCAAAAATATCCCCAGAACATATTTGTTCGGAGAAGATTTCGCAGTGGCAAGTACAGTGCGGATTGCATCTTCTGTAGACTTGCCTGGTCTGAACCCAAATTGATTTTTAGATAGTGGTGCTATCTCAGCCAGATGGGCCTCAATTCTGGAACACATGAGTCTTTCCAAAATTTTGCCAAAAATTGGCAGAAGTGTTAAGGGTCGATAGGCTTTTGGGTCTGACGGCAACCGATTGCCAGATTTTGGAATGACTATAAGTATCCCTGTTTTCCAGCAGTCGGGAAAAATGCCACTAGTGAAGCATTGACATAGAAGTTTTGTTATTTCTGGCGCAGCGAGAGCCCAGGATCGTCTAACAAGAGTGTTATCGATACAATCTGGACCTGGAGCTTTGCCAGATTTTAACGACTGGATGATTTTACCAATCTCCTCCTCAGAGGGCAGTGTTGAGTGGGCGGTATCAAGCGGAAGAGTGGCTAAAGCGCGGGCTTGTTTTAGATGCTCATTATCTGAGGATGAATCATCTTGAAGAATGAGCGCGTCCGATACCGCAAACAATCTCATTCGGCCTGCAATCGAGCTTCATTGCTCGATATGGGGGACCCCAAGGATTCCAGCCTCCCAGCGAAGAGACAAAGCTTCTCCAATGGTCCCTTTTGGCCCGAAGTATAGCATTTCGGTAACGGCATCGTGCTGATCTATGCGTAGCTGTCAAGAGATCAATTGTGGCAGGTGAGCTTTCGGTCCGGCGAGCATTTTGGAGTGACCTACTAGCTTTTTTAAGAACAACCCTGAGGTCAGAGAGGGTCTGCGTCCACCAAGGTGATTGTCCTCGATATCTCGGCTTGATTGTTACTCAGTTGCTCAACCTCTCTTTTTTCGAAGAGAGTAGGGATAGAAGGATAGGGTTATGACAGGACTAGTGGTTAGCTAATCGCTCTCGCTACGCCCCGTGAGGATGGGATGGGTGGGAGGGAGGACTCAGACTACGAACAGAAATCCATAAATCGATTGAAAGATCGATCTATGCTGTACAGAAGTTGATAATAAGGACTTCTTTTTAGCCTCCCCGCATTTTTAAATTGTATCACACAACCATGCGGATTCAATTACGCATTGATAATTTCCCGCAAACCTTCAGAGGTAAGTCACTGTTCCGAAGAGAACTAAGCGTGCGGATACAAATTGATTTGGGAAAAATACAAGAGACCGGTTTTTTTGACTTTGCGGTTTCTATCCGCAAGAATATAATTATTATCGTGGCCCGTTTTGAAATGTTTTATTTCATAATAATGATCTCGAACAATAACAACAAAACGGATTCGGTTCGCCATACTAAGCACGTAAGCTTGTAGACAAAAGAAAATCGACTACATAATCACCGTTCAGCTCAATTAATTATCTAACAAAGATACATATACTGCCCTGCTAAGCATAATTTTGTTAATGGATATATTTTTATATATGTTACGCCGAATGTGTGAAATCGCTTATTGCACGAAATGGGCAAAATGTTCCCTAATTCATGAAAAGTGGGAGCACATTGCCTCATTTCTGAATTAGACAAATTATCTGCCGAGTATTTTGAATACGGATGTCAAATTTAGATTATTATTAAGACGCGTGTCAGTCACGAGTTTAGGTAGTCTCATTGATTGGACATGTAAGAGTTTTACTAAATTTACCGAATGTGGTGTCATTTAAGTAAATCTGCACTAATTATACCTAAGCTAACCCAGACGCACGATACAAATCGCGAAAATGTCTTTTAATAAAATTAGTACGTCGTCTTATATTAGAAATGAATGTCATTGTTTGATATATTTTTATATAATCAATGAGTTTGGTTTAGTTGCAAAAATTACCACTGGAGCGCTACTATTTATTTTGCTCAAAGCATTTACTAGGCGGAAAAATTCATGCCGAATTCACGCACCTGAAATCGAATAGTATATTTAACCAATTGTTTAGTATACATTTTCATCCGTCATTCCAAATAGCATATAAATAAGTATGTTTGAATTTATTTTGCATTAGCTGATAATGCTCGTGATGAGTGAAACCAGGCCTGATTATTTTCAAAATTGTGGAATCAATTCGAAAAAAAATGTATTCAAATTTAAATTTGGATTATTGACGACCCGGTCGTTAGTGACAAAATACATGGAAGTGTACAAAATCTCAATAATCCAAATTTAATATTGAAATTCCATCAAGCACCCTCAGTCGATGTCTTAAATTGTATTCAAATTTTATTAAGTCACTGCCTTTCCACCAATACTTGAATTTTAAGTTTTTTAATGCGTTTTCGTGCAACCTAATTTGGGGAACACTGGTCCAACCAATCAGCTGATTATGTAATTGAATTATTCACTCACCAATCTTATGCTAATTTATGCCAATAGCTTCGGGGAACATCCATGTCAAGTGAGACAATGTTTGTTTGTTTTTTCTTTCTTCCGATTCAACGTTATTGTGTTTCATTTTTTTGCCAAAAAGCCCGTCGAATGAGAATACATGCAGCCAAGTGCTCAAGATTTGGTTGCTTGCGCTCTAGTGTGCAGGAAGTTAAATAATAAATCGGTAACAACAAAAAGAGTTTATGAATTGAGTTCCATTCGTTTTCTATAGGACACCGTGAACATTTTGAATGCCTTGTATTTTGTCAAAGATGCAACCAAGTCGGCGTTGCCAAATCCGATTCGTTATTGATGTGAGTTCCCAAAAGATCGCGTATAATATATATTGGCTAAGGCCGCAATGGATTTGGCTGAAGAGAATCTGGAAAAGAAAGGTAATAACATGCACCTAGTACGGTTGCTGATCAATTCCATATACCTAAAGACAAAAACGGCTAGGCGCATTTGAAATCTGTTGATCTAATTTATAACACTTGGCCGAGACCTGTTCTGTCGTCTTTAAAAAGTTAGCCAAGGGTTACATCAAATGGCCAAAACACACTCGATATAAATAGTGTTTATTAGCATTATTTATCAATGTGCGTTTCAAGTAATTATAACATCCATTGTTTTGTACATTTTTTAACACATTAGCTGATCAGCCAAACAAGCTTTACGAGCAATTATACTTCGCTACGTTCTATCGCAATTCCACGAATTTAACAACATCAAAAAAACCTATGTTTTTGTTTCTTAAGAACAAGAATGACAAGTAAGTCGGCGATTTTAGTTTTTCGTCATTAAAAAACCACTAATGTTATTTAATACCCTCGCTAAGTAATATTATTAGTTCCCTGCGGGTAATTATATATTTTTTGTTCCCCGTATTCACGGGCCTAAGGAGGTAGACTTTGGTCGTCTCTTCAGTAATTTGTACCGCCAGGGTCATTAAAAACCGAAATTACAATAAAAAAAATACCCGAGTACAAATCGACTGCGTTTTCCATTTGTCATCGTTTTTAAGTGTTTTCAAAATTCTCGGTTTCGGTGCCGGGATTCTAAAATTAAAAAAAAGGTTTTCGGAAAACCCGCCGGCTATGGACATATATGGAATATAGGGTGCTCAAAAACACGAGTAAACCAATCCCTCCGTTTTTTTATTCATTTGCAAACATTACTCGTTAGGGGGTTTTCTGTAGGTCTTGTAGTAAAATCTTAAGCCTAGCGATCGTGTGAGTCGGTTAGTGTCACATATAAATACAGCATCGGGTCCGTGGTGCAGTGGTAGCAACGTTGTTGGCTTAGGTTACCGATGTCTCGGGCTCAAATCCCGGTACGTACAGTTTCAAAAATTGATTTTTCAATCGATTCATGAATTTCTGTTGGTAGGCATGAATGTTTGTGATGTCTTGAATTCCCTTCCAACCTTCCGATCCTACGAAAACGAGGCACAAGCGAAAGCGATTAGCTAACCACTAGTCCTTTCCAAAAACTATTCTTCTATCCCTATTCTCTTCGAATAAGATAGGTTGAGCAACTGAGTAACAAACAGTTTTATTTCATGTAATTAGCAATTATAAACTGTAAAATAAATCAAATACACTTTTTCTAAAATTCTAGTTTCAGTAGGAGGGGGTAGTAGAGTTAACAATCAAAAAGCTTCTTAGCTGAATTTTTCAATGTTCGTATAGTTATCAGTGGGGTAATCGATAAAATTCTTGACGTTGCTGGCCCCGTAGTTTAGTGATCAATGCTGTTAGGCTTTTGTTATTTTATTATACTTTCCCAATAAACAAAATATTTTTTTGGTTAAGAAAACTTCCCACAAATCAGTTTCAAAATACAACAGTATATTTATCTTATATATTAAAGCTCTCGGTATGGACTAGCACTTTTCTGCATAACTTAAGACAACTGAGTTGAGTATCTACAAAGAAAGGTATTCAATGAAGATTAATAATTGTGATTATTGAAACGGTCAACTTGTCCTTTTTTCAGTAAAAATAATTTAGTTGATAGGGCAAGGTTTTTTCCGATCCGCCGTTTTTTTCAATATGTCGATTTTCAGTATGTCGGGTAGAAATTAAGGGTTCTAAATACATACTTAGTAAAAATTTCACGTATAATTTACAACATCGACTGAGGGTGCTTGATGGAATTTCAATATCAAATTTGAATTATTGAGATTTTGTACACTTCCATGTATTTTGTCACTAACGACCGGGGTTTCGCCTTTGGGCAACTTCAGGCACTCGAGCTCACGAATGGGCTCGAATTGACAGAATATTTGTCGTGTTTGTATCTTGTATATAAACTTTAGACACTGTTTACTGTCTTGTCAATTCGAGCCCATTCGTGCACTCGAGTGACGAAACCCGGGTCGATGGTGACAAAATAGATGGAAGTGTACAAAATCTCAATAACTAAAATTTGATAAAGCATAATATTGAAAAAAAGTAGAAAATTTATATTTGTCATTTGGGAATACGGTGTACTTTACATAATATATAAAATATTATATTCATTTCCCGTTCGCACCTGTCATTTGATAATGAGAAAGACAAAGATGGATTACCTTGAGCATTTTTTAAGTTGATGTCCGAATGCAACTTATCACGCCCACGGCTTTTCGTTCACTTCGGTCTTAATGTTAATTGCATAAGCGCAAGAGAGACGGAGTCAAGGTTGACGTCATTTACCTTCCCAATGCACACACCTTGCACTGTCGTGTGTCTCTATCCTTTCCGTCGCTTTTATACAAGTGCGAATGAAATGCAAATAGTGGGTGATTAAAAACATTTTTTTTTTAAATATGAAATGCAGTTATTTCTTTGTTGGTGACGTAAAATTGATTAAAATATTCTGTTGAACAAAATGAATTTCATTAGCATAGTTGAACTGATCAAGTTAATTAAAAGATGTATCGTAGAGGTTCATAAAAAAATATATATAATATTACAGTGATGAGATGATAACCTGAATTAGATTTTAGTTGCTATTGTTTGAAGAAGTGCCCGCACAGGAAGTTATATTTTATTATTAAAAATCAATTAATTGTAAACAAGAAACTATGAACAATAGAATTAAAGCATGTTTTTAGTTACTCAATTCTATTTTAGTACGGTTTTGAATTAGCGCGGAACAATCATTTTTCAACACGGATTCAAAAAATAGCATATCGACGGTGTTTTGACCAATTGATGTAACCCTCAAAACATACGAAAATGATATCTTTTTAAATACGACAGAGTTTTGGAAGGGAAACATCATTTTAGGTTTAAAAATTCTGACACGGCCACTTGATGTAAGCCAATATTATATCGACAATCCTTACGTATAATCCAGTATCTGCAAACATGAGAATTTACACGAATACATTTCAAAGATTCAAAACACAACTCGCCATATAATAAAAACAGTTTTTATTGTCTCTTGAACGATTAAAATTTTGTGAGTTATATCAATTGGCCAAAACACCGTCGATATAGTAATATTGTCCGTTTCATTAAAAAGAGATTTCTTGTTTGATTTAGAAGTAATGTAATTAATTGTTTATTTTAACAAATACAAAACTATTCTCGTTTAAATTTATAAATAAAATAGTATTGTTTCAAGATTTGTAAGTATTTTCATCATCAATACCAGCCCATGCATGGTTTGATTTGGTAAAACCGTTCCTTTAATAAATAAAATCGAAATTTTCTTGGTACAGCACCATTATAATTGTATAAAAAAATGTACTTCGTTACAAAATAATTGTGTTTCATAATTAATAGCTATAATGTTATAGCATAATTTTTCTAAGATATGCTAAAAAGAAAATTTAGAAAAGAATTCTTAAATTTTTAACTAAGTCTGCTCGCTATGTTGAGCATCTTAACACAAGTTATATTTACGATACCTGGTTGTTGATCATTCGCTCAATTTTTATTTTTTGAAGGGAGTATGGATAGAAGAGTGGGGTAAGGTAGCACTTGCTCTTACTATGTCCCGCTTTAGGATCGGATACCAATGCACATATTTAGCTCCAAAAAACGTCACACAGCTATTCAACATAGGTTTACGGAAAATTGATATTTCCGACTTACTTACCCGACAGAAGGGGGTGGGCGATAAATAAGCACATGAAATAATTGGTGTAAGATTTCGTGATAAGAAATCGTATGATTTCACGTTTTATTCGTTGAGAAGGGATGTAGTCAGAAAGAAATTGGAAAAAAAAATTAGGACGTTACAATCCAAATTCACCCGTTTTTATGCACAGTTAAAAACTGTTTTTATATTATATTGTCTCTACGGTTACTCACAATAACACATATACTGCCGTCTTAATTAAAAAGACAGCCAACAGCAAAAGAAATAGATTTTACATAAAATGTATTTGGTAAGTGACAATATATCAAATCTATTCCAAACTATGTTCAAAATTCATAAGTGATACAAAAATTGTGATGTTATCGCATCTATAGATGTGCCAATTTAACTTTGCTGTTAGTGAAGGTTCCACCGTCACGTTAGAAATTGTGCCATATTTAATCAGACCTGAAATTTCAATAAATTCCAAAACTAATATTTCTGCTACGGTTATTAAAAGTAGGCAAGATATTCATTTTGCATAAAAAAGCAATTTTAGAAATTAATTCTAGACTGACAATTCTAGTTCCATATGCGGCGACCAAGTAATGTTGGTAATACCATAGTATAATTTGTCACTTGTTAACTCATTTAAAAGATTTTTATTTATTCATTTTTTTTGGTAATAAAAACAATTTCGGCTGCGAGGTGCAGTGGTCAACGATTTTTCAATCGATTTCTTTCCATAGTCATGAAAGTTTGTGATGTTTACAATTCCATCCCACCCATCCGATCCTAAAAAACGGAGCGTAGCAAAAACGATTAGCTGAATAAAAAGAGAGATTGAGCAACTAAGTAACAAGCAGTTTTCGAATAAAATTTCTGTTGAAATACCTCCATTAGGTGCTCATATGCTCAACGCTGGGAGCGGACATGGTACAAAAACAAAGTCATTAATATATTTTACTCATGTTTGTTTAATAATAAAAATTACTCCTGTAATCCTAGAACTGAGTGTTCAAAGCTCCTGTGCATTTCTACTATTCGGTGAAAGTGTCCACGAGCTCAATAATCGATTTACGGATTTGTTTTCAAAACCATGGATTTCAATAGATGTTAACATTTACGATCAATGATTCAATTTTGAAAACGGAGTACCGTCCCAGCCCACTTTTCTTTTACCGTTACCCTCTCCTAGGTTAAACAACTTATACATATGTAATTCTCACAAAACCATTTAAATATATTGCAATTCTCCATCAGAATTCTATATGATCCACAAACAGAATATTTTTAAAAGTATTTGAATTATGTTTTATAAATAAAAAAAAAACCGTTGAACAATCATTGAGTACTCATTTAAAGGAACTTTCCAATATGCATCCAAGCGTTAAATTTTCAAAGGGTTCAATGCTTTAACCGCAATTTTATTTGAATCAGTAGCCAGTGAAGTGAGTACAATTTTTGAGCGGATATTAGTCCCGATGTTAATATGTCGAAAACGATCCACGATCAGGAAAAAACGACTAAGTAGACACCTTTGAGGTGATTCCACAGCGGATGCGGTCAATTATTATCTTGGGCTGCCTGCTACCTTTGTTTCGTATCGTTTTTACCGCGATTCCATTGATTTGTTTTGTTTGATATTAAAGAATCGAGCAATTGCAGAATGACCGAGTCATATGTGTATGAAATAAACATGGAGAATGAGTCGATCGAGTCACTTGCCTTTTTCGATTCGTCCTTTCTGATTAACTCGATTTTAATTTAATCTTTGAGTATAGATAATAATTCGTCCGACACTTCTCTACGTTTACTCGAAGACGAAGGAGCAACGTATGAGCTCCGTGGCCAAAGGCACGAAGCAAGTGCAGTAGCGGTGGGCGTTAAGGAAATTTTACCACCCACAAAGATAAAAAGTGGACGGTAGGTATTAAAAGGTTTACGATCCTTGTTCTAAACAACCAGGGCTGCGAAGTTGGAGTGTGGATTCGCGCTGTTTTCCGCTGGAGTCGGAGTTGTAAAAAACGAGCGACTCGGGCTGCTATTTTTATGAAGTGCATTTTTGCATTTCTGCGCGTATTAATTGTACTGGTTTCATTTTCATTTGGTACTATAACATCTTCTTTTTCTGCTATATACATATATATATCGACTGTGGAAGGTAAAAGGACGTAACCCACGCCAAAAATATTGTGTATAACTCAGACAGAACGTGCTAATACACTATATTTATAATTTAAGACATCGACTGAGGGTGCTTGATGGAATTTCAATATCAAATTTGGATTATTGAGATTTTGTACACTTCCATGTATTTTGTCACTAACGACCCGGGTTTCGCCACTCGGCATCTTCAGGCATTCGAGCTCACGAATGGACTCAGTCAGTCAGTTCGAGTCCATTCGTGTGCTCGAATGCCTGAAGATGCCGAAAGGCGAAACCCGGGTCGTTAGTGACAAAATACATGAAAGTGTACAAAATCTCAATAATCCAAATTTGACACTATATTTATATATATCGACTGTAGAAAGGCAAAAGGACCTATCCCTCGGTCTTTTAAAACTATTTTTTTCGATTATCACAATGTATACAGTTTAATACACATTTTGGTTGGCCTATACTCAAAATTTCTGTGTGTGGGTTACGTCCTTTTTCTTTTCCACAGTCGATATGTATAGATTATATGAAAAATGTTGCTATTTGTCGGATTTGTTGGATGGTGTTTAATTTGAAGACCAATTACACATACATAGGAAATGTAGGAAAAAAACCTGACAAAAATAGACTTTTTAGTAGTAATCTGAGTCGGAGTCGGCCTGTTGGTCTATGTCGGAGTCGCGTTTTTTTGTGGACGACTCCACACCTCTGTAAACAACGCTCAAGCAGCGAGAAGTAACGAAAGAGGTCTAGTTTTTCTTATCAATAGATTTAACTGTGCACTTTTACGCTGTTAATTGTCAATTCTTGGTGGAAAGGCATTACATTTATAAAAAATATTTTTTTTGTACTTATTCATAATTTTATAAATTCAGGAGCGGTTTCGGTCACCGCGAGAATTTTCAACTGATGTCACTCTCAAAGAAACTGAAGCATTACTGCTAGCTCTTAAAGTCGGCGTCGATAATTTCAATCTATTATATTAAACCGTGTGGGCATTACCATGTTCAGATATGATGACTCCACAAGACGCAGCATCTAATAAACAATTTTGCCCCTCAATAACAATGTAATAATATAATACGTAATTGATAAAGCTGATTCTAGAATCTCATTGCCAGTAACAATGGTGAAAACACTAGGCGGTCTGCTAAGCCGGAAACCACCTAAGCGGATTACCAGCCGAGCCGAGGAAAGCGTCCAAGAATCAATTATTATTGTTGCTTATTAAAACACTTTAAATCCCGGCCCGTACTTTCATGTCACACGTTAACTGTAAGCCGAGTCCCGGTCACGTGTTTTCATGTCATTCTGGCGAAATTTATTAGAAAATAGATATCGTTGTAATAATGGTATTACTTTTATCATTTTAAAATAGTTGTTCAATTAATATTTTCGTAAAAAATAGTTACTGAGTTTATCTTCTAAAATATTTTTTTTACATCTCCGCTCCCAATGTGGAGCATACGGTCTCTTAGTAAAGGTATCTTAACAGAATTTTCCTATGAGAGCTGCTTGTTACTCAGTGGCTCAACCTCTCTTTTTTCGAAGAGAGTAGGGATAGAAGGATAAGGCTAGGACAGGACTAGTAGTTAGCTAATCGCTCTCGCTACGCCCTGTGAGGATCGCGTGGGTGGGAGGGAGTTTTAGACATCACAAACACTCAGACTACGAACAGAAATCCATAAATCGATTGAAAAATCAATTTATGAAAACAGTCCGCACCGGGATTTGAACCCGAGACATCCGTAACCGTAGCCAACGACGCTACCAACTGCGCCACGGATGCCAGATAAAATATAATTTATGATAACGGATTCGACGAGTTTATTCGTCTTACTAAAGATCATGTTATTGTGCAGTCTTCAGGTTCAATCCGAAGTGGAAATTTGCACCACCTACCATGCATGATGTCAAGTCATATGACTAAAAATATTTTGACATGAATGAAACTCGGTAGTCGTGCAAACATTTTCATATCTTCATACTGTCAAAAGTCGGTAAGTAACATTGACGGAATCTAGTAAGTGCATAATGAGATGATTGGATATCAACTCTTTGTCTGGAATAACTCAGTAGGTGCATTAATTATACCATTTTGGAAAAACACAGTAAGATTTATAGACAAACAAATGTCCTATTGATTCTAAACTTGATGAATGTTAGACTGGCATAAATCCATCTACATTTTGATATTATTGTTATATATGTAAAATGAAATACCAAGGCTAAAGACTTTATCTTAAGAGATAAAATTATGTTACTTACCAACTTCTGCCAGCACGGTGAAGATATAGCTTTTACTAAAAGAAAATATTGGCAATATTATCATACAAAATTGGATCACTAAACAGCTTCGAAAAATATGTAGAAAGTTTCATTTCATTTAACTAATTATTTTTATAGTTGAAACACTTTTGGAAAACCCAAAAATGCTTTTTATTTAGAAATGACTATAATTTTCCGTGATTTAGGCCGGGGATTAAAGTGTTAAAGTATTTTTTGAAATCTAGGCACGATCCTGGCCCACCCGCTTCGCAAACCGAGTGAGAATTATTGGCACTACACCTACTTAAATCCAAAAAAAAAATATCTAATAGAAAATATTTATTATAATCATCTCAAAGGATATAACGGACTGAGCGAAATAATCGCGACAGCCAAAAATCTCAACCAAAGAATATAAATTTCTAAGTCCATATTATAATAATGTAATTATATTGACTGAAATAAATATTAAATTAAATTAAATTAATAACTTAGTCACTTTTCGTTTCTCAATTCTATTTCAATAAAAGTATAATTTAAGACATCGACTGAGGGTGCTTGATGGAATTTCAATATCAAATTTGGATTATTGAGATTTTGTACACTTCCATGTATTTTGTCACTAACGACCCGGGTTTCGCCTTTCGGCATCTTCAGGCATTCGAGCACACGAATGGACTCGAACTGAGAGACAGTAAACAGTGTCTAACGTTTATATAGAAGATACAAATGCGACAAATATTATTTACGAGGTAAGATATTATACGTCTGAGAGCCACACTGATACCTGAGTTAAAATTTCGGGAATCGCCCTAATCCTTATTTTGTTAACACCATATTAACAGAGTGGCGAATTGCCGCTTTTCAACTTCTTTTAGAAATACCAGTGATTTTACAATTATAATAGTATTTTGGGTTTTGACGGGATGTAATTCGACGAATGGGTAAATATATACAATCACTCCACATTTAGTGACATCTGTTAGGTGTTTCAACGTATAGGATATAATAGCGGAGAATTAGGAAGGTTCAGCTGCTCATTCAAAATTGGCAAGGAATTTAACTGGGCTCTATTAATTTAGAAAATTTCTTGATAAAATAATTTATGATCTCCCATGTTTTTATGCAACAGTTTATTAATAAAAATTCAATTCACTTTAAAATTCAATTAAATTCATTCAGTTAAAATTCATAAATTCAGTTAAATAATTCAATTAAGTTCGATTAAATAAATTCAGTTAAAATTCAATTCACTTTAGAAGTAGGGGGCAAGAATATAAATTTCCTTGACCTTAATATTGATATTAAAAACTCCATTCATGAATTTAAAACCCGGGTCGTTAGTGACAAAATACATGGAAGTGTACAAAATCTCAATAATCTAAATTTAATAAAAGTAATATTATATGAGCACGTTGTAAATAAAAATCTTTCTATAAAGATTGTCTGAAGATACATGTCAAAGAGTGGAAGTTTTATATTGAAAATTTATTTCCACAAATTTGCCGCCAACTTCAACAAAAATTACATTTATTATTTTACTTTCTTTACCCTTTTGTATTAATTAACCTAGTTCGCCATGTTGACAGATTACCCCTTGATTGCTTTAATTTTAAAAATGCTCTCTAGCAGAGAGTATCCGATCCTTTTTCCACGATGAATATCTTATATATAATTAACTAGCCCAGATGCTCTGTGAACGTTTTATTATTATCATATATCACAAGTAGGTATGACATTTTCTCGTAACGTAAGCGTTCGCGATGTCTATAACATAAAATGTTATGCAATGCACACACAGTTCCGACGTACTAGCTACTTTAGACATTCATTTCAATTTCAATACCGTCGTTGAAATTTTGTTCATTTCATTTTTTGTCCACAATATTACAAATATTGATCTAAGAATCCAGACCTCAGTTCAGCTCGTTAGTCATTGAATCAGTATGCTCATTATTTTTATGTAAGCTTTCGATACTTTAAAATACCTTGTAATAAATCAGATTATCCGTTTATCATTGTTGAATAAGGCACATGGTAGATAAGAATGAAATAACAAAGAGGGATAAGAAAAAATGTATATCTCACATAAAGTAAAAATCTGTTATGGAATTTAAATGAGTGTGGAATGAGATATGCGTAAATGTTTATTATTTATGTACATTTAATGCGCAGGAATTTCATAAAAACATGTAGTTAGTATGTCTTTATTGTCCGAGTCTCTCCAGGAAACAAAATGGTGGAATTTAAAATATTTATCAATTCACACACCGCGTGATATGTACGCTTAAGGAACAATAGAATGTAACAGTGGCTTACGTGAAAAGAGGTTTGTGTGGGCTGGTGTGGAAAACAACAAAGACATTAAACGTTGCACCCATATTTTAGTTGCAGATTTTTCGTGTGCGCTAGAAAATTTGATTAGGAAACTTAATTAGTTTAATAAATATAAAATAATTATTAAGTCGGCTCCGTGACCCAAGTTAGTAACGTCGTTGGCTACTGTTACGGATGTCTCGGGCTCAATTCCTGGTGCGGACAGTTTCATAAATTGATTTTTTAATCGTTTTACGGATTTCTTTTCTTAGTCATGAATGTTTGTGACGTCTAAAAATTCCTTCCTACCCATCCGATCCTAAAGATGAAGCATACCGAGAGCGATTAGCTAACCTTTAATCCTATCATAGCCTTATTCTTCTATCCCGAATCTCTTCGAAAAAGAGACGTTGAACAACTGAGTAACAAGCATTTCTCGTAGAAAACTTTATTGAGATACCTTTATTAGAAGGGTATGGTAATGGTAAATGGTAAAAAAAAATAATCTGCAAATAGTAAAAGACAATACATGATATTACAGCTGATGCCAATGCGGCATATAATCAACACATATTTTTCGAATATATTGTGCATTAACGTCATAGCTTTTTAACATAGAAACAAAAAAATGTGTTTATTATATTAGCTTGACAGTTAATAATATCCAAGGCGACAGTTATTTTCAGGATAAAATCCATGAAAATCCATAAAAACACTCATGTGCAAGATACCAAATTTAAATTGAAAATCTTTGAATTCAATATGACCTTGTTAGAACCTGAACTCAGATTTATCTGAAAAATATGTCTGCTAGGGTAAAGCTCTTACCACTAGACCACAGAGGGAAAAATAATGCATATTAATAAATGGAAAAACGTTGAAAAATGTCATCGTTATATGAATATTATGCTCACCTCTCTGAGCAATTGCAACAGCCCTGACCTTGCAACGGGTATCTCATATGATAGACGTAATGAAGAAGTATTTATAAAATAGGTTTGTCGGAAATGTGAAACGGTCAGTAAATCTTGGTTAGGTAAGGATGTTATTACTTTATTTATAAAAGAGAGCGATTTTGGTAACACTGCTGACCGTTTTTAACCCTATGTTACTGAGAAATTAAGTTCTGATTTAATTACAACAAGCATTTATTTAAAGTCGACGTAATGCTCTAAAATATCTCTAAGGACACCCCTTAAATGGTCAATCAGAGTACCACACTGTCAATTACTCCCACACACCAGGCATTGTGGTATCATCGGAATTCTTTCACGGAAGAATTCTCGACTCTTTCGACAAAGGCTTCGCTGCGCTTTGCCTGTCCATAAATCCCAAAGGAGGCTCTGAATAAAGCAGCGCATCTATGAAAAAGGTATTAGCGGGTCTGCGGTAATAAATTATTCAACTATGAACGGGGTTGGTCGTCGTGTTTGTCTGCGCCATTGTGTTAAAACGTTAACAACTTCAAATAATGTTATTTAACACGCTACGTACCCACTCTAACTACAATTGAGATAGAAAATTCAGGAATTTAAAAGACATTAAAATATATTCATATCATATTAATTCAATATTTCAATGTTTATGGATTAATAATTCTTTATCCCTTACGGCGCATATCATTTTTGCACGAATTTATTTTTAGTCTGTTAAAACGCTCACTATGGCTAAAAATAGATCAAATTCAACAGTAAAAAATCGAGAAATATATATTAGTTATCCCTAATACACCAAGAAGTAAACTAAACTCGTCACATTCACGCTAAAATAAATCGAAGAAACTTAAAAATATTTAATCAACAACTTTACAAGCAAAATGGCTGCGGCCAGTATTTATATACACCGCCAACACGCACGCAAGCATAATTATGTGTAATACACTGGGCGATTAATGCTGCGTGCGTATTGGCATTAAACCAAGATTATTTTTTCTGAGGTTAGCAATGATTCTAATTAATAGACATGGGGAGGGGCTTAGACATAAACGATAATAGTAATTAAATAAACAATAATAATAGTAATAATAATTACTATAAATGTACCAATTTAACTTGGCCACTGGTGAGGGTGCCACCGTCACGTTAGAAATGTTGCCATACTCAACCAGAACTAAAATTACTTTTAAGGTGTTAACTGTCAATTCTTGGTGGAAAGACATTATATTTTAAAACCGGAGGGAAACCGGTCCTGATCATTATTAATATGTGGAAGTAGTACAAACAAATTGTGTTTTATTTAAAAAAAAAAAAAAAAACAGAACTAAAATTTCAATAAATTACAAAACTGATATCTTACGGACGGTTATTAAAAGTAGACAAGATATTTATTTAGTATAAAAATGCAATTAGATAAATTAATTCTAGACTGACAATTCTAGTTCCATATTCGGCGGCGTCCACGTAATATTGGTAATACTATAGTGTTTAAAGATATGTTAAGGAGATTAAAATGAATTTAACTGTGGATTGCCACCTGTCTTATTTAAAATGTTAATCACTTGAATTGATAACTGTAAATTTAATTTCTTAAAACTCTCAACTATTAATTTTAATTGCTTTATTGTTTACTTGATGGAGTATTATAACATTATTATTATTTCCGTTAAAATTAGAATCCACATTGAAATCAGAGTTTTTAGATAAGAAATAAGCAGAATGCATTATAGAAAGGTAAAAAATAATATATTAAACATAATTTCAATCGAATGCCGTCAAAATCACGGTAATATCGTGCGATGAATAAAACAAGTAGTAGGTAATGCTCTCACATTGAAAGTGTTAACAATGACTTACCTTGGCACTTCTATTTATCATATCACTTCGCTACTGGTTTTGAATATTTATTTAATACGCTACTGTTAAATTTTTATCCTTTTTACCGTAGCTATTTATACATTGCCGCCATTGGGATTTGTGGCTGTAAGCTTGTATTTATATACTCTATACAGACTATGAAAGCGTTTAGAATGAAACACTTTAGCTATAAAAGTTTATTATACACTTTTAATTTTTGTACGGTTGTTATATTATTACCTCCCCACTGAACCAGATTAAACATTTTATTGCGATACAAGTTACTGACTGATACTTTATAACATCATATGAGAAGACCCGAATCGAAGAGAGGCGAATGGTCGGTTATCGACATCCTTGAAGGTCTGGGATCTCAAACAAACACCATTTCAAATCCGGTTCAACTCTTATTTATTTTAATCATAGATGCAGTAGTTTAAAATACACAAAATAATTCTAACACATAAAATTGATTTTACATTTACATTTACTTAACAGATGAATTTACTTTTAAGTTATAATGCAAGTGACACGACAAACGATTTTAAATTAAGTCCAATTTCAAAACAAACACAAACAATCCACAACGTCAATGGTGCCGGCCACGGGGGCCGGCGGCTCTCCCGGCTCGAAGGCTGGCAATCGACTCTCCGCAAAAATAAAAAATCGGACTCCCATACCGTCGGAGCCACCCCTTTCCAGCGAACGTGTCCGCCGGCTATTGACCGATCGCCCTTCACGACAAGAGTCGGGTCGACTTCTACGAATCATTGTCATTAATGCGGTGCGTTCTCAGTTATGGACCCTAATAAAACTTAAAATTAACAAAAAAAACCAGAATGTATCACATAATGTATAATAATATTTTTTAATTGACTTAATCAATACAGTAAAAACTGTTAAACAATACGAGGTCATTTAATACATTCATTATCATTTAAAACATCGACTGAGGGTGCTTGATGGAATTTCAATATCAAATTTGGATTATTGAGATTTTGTACACTTCCATGTACAATAATCCAATAATCCAAATTTGACATTCATTATCGCTAAATGAAACGGGAGAAATTCATAAAATTAACATTGATAACTTGGTTGTTCCACTTGCTTTATCACTAACGTGACGCGTTTCGCCTCTTTAATAAGCATCTTCAGACTGAAAAAAAATTAATTACTATTGAGGCATCTTAATATGTTCTTTATTTCTAATATTTAAAATTTCTCATCACAATTATTGTTAACTTTAGAAATAAATAACCTTGATATATAGTTAGTTTGATGGATGTTTCTTAAAGAAGTGACACGTAACGTTTTAATTTTATATTAAAAATGAACTTCCGCAAAGTTACCGCCGTATCCATAAAAAATACGACATTTTTCTATTCGTATTTAAATTTCCTACATAACTGCTTTGTTATTTGCGACATTAAGTAAATTTTCACGAAGAAGTAGCGTGTTAATTATTTATCTATGATTCGATTAGTCCTTTCACAACTACTGTCAAATTTCGTTTCAATGACAGTTCGGAAACGAATATATTTTCACCGTTGAGTATCTGTTAAAATATATTTTTTCTAGTAAAAATGTATATATACTGGTTGTGATTTCGCCGAAATCCAAGTAAAAATATACCAGATGCGGCTTGGTCACCAAATTAGTTAATTTTTATTACTCAATAGCATTTCTATTTGAACGTAATATATCAGTTCGAGTTCATTCATGTACTCGAATGTCTGAAGATACCGAGAGGCAAAGCATGTGATGAAGTACATGGAAATGTACAAAATTTTAACAATTTAAATTCCATTAATAAATTCACTCAATCGGTATCTTCAATCAACATAATATATGTGGTATCTATACGCAACAAAATCAATGTTGTACGATTCAAAATAAAATTTCCTCGATATTGATTGTCCTACTGGATTCCTTAAGGTATTTAGTCTATCCAAAAACACTTTTGATCACATACAAACTAGTTTTTTAAATTGACTTAATAAAAGTCAATATTGTTTCGCAAAATAGTTACGTGTTTTTTAGTGTCCCAGTATCTCTGGGACACGTTTCCTTCTGTGTCCTTTTATTATTAAAATTGTATTTTATATCTCTGTCGGCTACTATTAAATTTGTTTCTTGGACCATTAAAATTACTTTTAATGCGGTGGGTGTTTACCGTCTGAAGGTCCTTGGGTACAGGTAGGCATAAAAAATGCAAGAAATCAGTGACGGCATCGTCAAGAGAAAATCGCCGACAAACAAATTTACCTTACTTTTACATTCCCGAGACGGTAAAATATTAAAATGTGGTAAAACTGTGTTGCTTTTTACTTACCTATAATAACTGCAGGTAAAATATCAATTGTTGTATCGCAGTCTTTGTAGTCGCTTAGTGTTTAAGATCGGGTAAACATCATAAACGTCCATATTATATTTGATCAACAAAACAAAAATTAATTTATAAAATTGTCCGCACAGGGTTTGTACGTACTGAATCCAGTGGGCATCGCAACCAAATATGGTTGAATGTTGAGCACGGACACAGGACTGGCTAATAAAAAATAATATAATCTTTTTTTACAATGTGAACTATATAATATAGACTGCGAATGGATTTTATTTCAACAGATTTTCTGTGAGAAATGCTCGTTCCTCAGTTGCTTAATCTCTCTTTTTCGAAGACAGTTAACATGAAAGGTTAGAGCTAGGACATGACTAGTAGTTAACTAATAGGTCCCACAAAACTCCTTTATAAGGATCAGATAAACGGGAATAGACGAAAATATACCTTTGATCCATATATTATATCGATTGAAACGTCAATTTACTGTATAAAATTGTTTGTACTAAAATTCGATAAGAGCGTTGAGTGTATGTTGACCAATCTATATGCTTATAATATAAGACTATCGAATATCAAAAACGAGAATTTGGTTCTGCAAGTAAAATATGTAATGTATAATATTTTAAAACATAAAATTCATTTATACTACCTCCACATGTTTATAATGATCAGATTAATGAACTTTTAATGTAGCTATATTTGTGATTTCAGATTAGTATTTATTGATTTGTAAGAGGTTCTCCACATTTTAATTGTGGACTATTTTATTTGTTTTATGTATAATTTGTTTGATAATCAGTAATTTCTTGTCGTAGTTCATGAACCAATTGTTTTATATACCTTAATTTTTAACACTCAATTTTATATAAATAGGCAATTTTATATAAATAGGCAATTTTATATAAATAGTTGTGTAGGTATTTTTGTCAGTTGACTAGTGAGTACCCGGCATGCGTTGCAATGCCACTCAAAGAAAGAAAGGGTTTGTGTTTTAATTCTGTTTATTGAACTGCTTTTGGATTAGAGGTCTGCACAGGCCGTAATTTCATAGACTTACCCGGTTCGAGCCCATCATCTTCAGGTCTGGCCCGACCCGAACCCGAGTTTCAATATCACACTTGTTATAACACAATATTTTTGTTTTTCGTCTGGTGCGGACACGAATAAATCAGAAGGTTTTTCCTAGATGTCGCTGTATGTACGTATTTGATTCTTTTTTTCAATTTTAGATTTTCAATTTTTTTTCTTCAGAACCCTTCACGGGTGTGTGCACAACAACTCACCGAAGTTTCATCGAAATCGTATGAATGGTAAAGGAACGCGTAAAGGACAAACAAACATTTATTTCATATAATGTTTCCCGGCATGATCACAATAAGTCCTTCCTGAAAGTTTCGTCGCGATCGGTTGAGTAGTTTAGGAGCCTATAAGATCCGGACAAACCAACAAATCAACAAACAGACATTCATTTTTATATATATAGATAATGCTCGTGATCAGCGAAACCGGTCAATATACATATCTGCAAGTAGTACAAATGAATTGTATTTAGTTATTAAAATATAATGTCTTTCCACCAAGAATTGACAGTTAACACCTTAAAAGTAATTTATAATAGTAGAAAAAATACGTCGATATCTTGTAAGTCACGTTTGCTTTTACTAATTCCACAATTTTCAGATCATTCGATAGAAATGTGGAATAAGTTGAAAAGGTTGTCTTATGGACTACGTTTCATAACCAATTATTTTTTTAAACCATATCTGCTCCCTTCTCGGAGCACACGGTTCCTCAAAGATTATCTGTCGCCCGCAAGTCTTCTGCTTCCTCCTAGATCACTCCACCGTAGCTACGTCGATAACGTCCAATGGATCGTCATCAGCGGCCTTCCATAGCGACTGAATCCATCCGATTGGTAGATGAGATAGGCTGGATTCAGGTTACCCTGGGGAATCGCACCGACCGAAATGACTATTATATATACATATATAATCCGTTCATTCTGACGGTGGGCGGAAGGTAAAATAGCTTTCAAAATGCAATAAATTTCAATAGAGTATTCGCTAACTCATAAATATCTAGTATAGCTAGAAAAATATATAAACATAAATTAGCATTCTGGAATTGATAAAGCCGCTTCACTTTTGTAATTTAATGCGTAGTTGGCTTAATATTTTTAATAGTAATATAGATCGAAAATAAATTACGGATTGAAGATACTTTGTTTATTTTCCAAAAATTTTATCTCGCGTAAATTACATCTTTATTGCTAATGAGAAAACGTGATAGTATGCTCGGGGGACGTTCAATATAAAAGGTAATCATATAAAACGACATATTAGTTATTAAAAAGATTTCTGTTTGGGCATCATAATATCGTAAGGGGTATTTCGGGCTTTATATTTATACATAACCCGTTATGTTACGCTTTTTATTTAACTGTTTTTCCAAAATTTAACATCTCCCTATCATATAATAAACATAGTCCTATTTTAAAAATAAAACACAATTTGTTCATACTATTTCCCTCACATGATTGTAATGATCAGGACCGGTTTCGCTGATTGCGATCATTATCAACTGATGTAGAACATGCGGATGTAGTACAAACAAATTGTGTTTTGTTTTTAAAATTGTATGCCTTTCCACCAATAATTGACAGTCAACACCTTAAAAGTAAGACATAGTCATGTCTTGATTCGAGGCACATAGTAATATATAAATGCAATCATGAGAAGAAAAAATTGAATTGCCATTTACTTGGATGAACTCATATTAGATTAGTCATATTTGTTCTGAACGTGACCGTAAAGCTGAAATAGCTATCAGGTTTATTTTACGATTATTATAAAACTAAATAATCTGATATGCTTACCTCTTTATCAAAGTTAAAAATTGTTGTTTTATTTTAATTGAAGATTTTAACTGTTCATATTTTAGGACTGGTAGCGATTCAATTGTTCAACGTCGCTTTTTGGGTATAGTAAGAATAAAATAGCATTGCAAAAAGGCTTTTCTCTGGCCAATCAATCTTTTTCTTGGTCAAATTTATTTATATGCATTTATATAAACAATTATTGAAATATCAATACATGCCATGAACCTTAACTTTACCGTTGCACCAAAACGCTTTAAATGCATCTTGACTTATCGGAACATGGTTTTTTTATTTTACCGTGTACTAAAATCAAAATTACAAAAAAAAACAAAACAGACAAATGCTACTTAGTTACAAATTTGTTTTAGTCATATTAATTAATGTAATTTCACTAAACATCAAAGTTGAACAATATTTAATTTGGTAGTAGCATTTTAAGCACCTGTTTATCTGAAGCACCCCGTCTGTCAGCGCCATCTAAATTCTTTTTATTATTATTACAAAATTTTTGAAAAAGCATATTATTAAATATTGTAACTTTTAGATTCTCTATCCCACATAGTGTGGTACGAGAAGTTTCTATTTCTCGAATTAAATTTGGCCCTTTTGAAATTGGGCAACAATAAATTAGAATGACGGGCCTTAATTTCTGAAATTCGTATTTACTTTTCATGGCTTGGTGCAAGCTGTTCACTGAAATACGTACTAAAAAAATGAATGTAATCTTTTATTGAAAGTTAAAAAGAAGTGTTAAATAAGTTAGTTCGTCTTAATTAAAAAGATAAATTTTTGTTTAAAAACTGTTTTAAAAATGAACGAAACGAAAAAGCAGAATGTCACTATTTTTATTTTGTATTTGAAGCTTTGAATTAAATACAGGCTAAATCTCTAGCAAAATCAATGCTGAGTTAAGTACACCGAAAGGATAAAGTCTCAAAGAAAAATATTATGGAAGTAGGACGCAAAGTAATGTTGGACTAGGTTCTCACAGTTTGTACGTTTTTCAAAGACGAATTAATGGTTGTATTTTTTAAGCACATTTTTCTGAAGATAACGACTAGCGTATAGGACTTTGTGTACTTCAAATCTTCATTTATTTTTTAAAAAATCAGTCAGTGTTTGCCTTCCTCTTGGGATCGAAAAATTAAGTATAACGAATATATATATATATATCGACACTCCTTACGTATAATCACGTAAGTGAAAAATATGTGATTATATGTCTTTTGCATTTTCGTTATCTACGCACTTTGTTATATGGGTAGGCATCAAACAGAAGAGAAAATTATATTTAAAATAGTAGCACTGTCCCTATTTTTAAGTAGATATATGTAGTCGTTACTTTGCAATTGCGTTATGCATTTTTGAAATGCTGTTTTGTAAAATCTCATGTTTGCAAATACAGGATTATTCGCAGGGAGTGTCGAAAAATGTATGTGTGTTATATCCAAAGGCATGGATGTCTGTGATGCTATAATACCTCTCCATCCACCTCCTATCGGATTATGAAAGTGGGATGGAGAGTACAGACAGAAACCAATTAACTAATAGTTCTTTCGCTACAATATTTTATTTTTTGACACTCTCCGAAAACAAATTTACGTAGAGCGACAGACAACCAATTAGTTGTCATTAAATTTACAGACACAAAATTATACGTAGAGAATGTATATTCGATATATATATATATTCTTATTAGGTTCACTCCTATGTGAAGCATATAGACTCCTAATAAAGCTTATCTCAATACAAGTTGCTCTACGAAAAAGTCTCGTTTTCGAAGATAGTAATGTTGGAATTATAGAACTTTCAAAGATTAGTGATTAACTAAACGCTCTCGCTACGCACCGTTTTAGTAACGGATAGGTGTGAAATTAAGATATCACAGAAATGCATCCTTTCGAACACAAATTCATAAATCAACCCGTATTAGAAATTTTGAATACCACAACCAAAAATCAATGACGTTGAACACTCCGTTACGGGCCAATGAAGTATATTTATAAAAGACGCGACCGAGTAGGACGAAAACCTATGACCACACACTTACTAAGGCGACTAAAATTTAATTTTAATTAATTATATTGCAATAAGTATGTAAGTGTAATGATTTCCCACGTGTGGCTAGAACGTCGGTCGCTCCAACCGAGTCACGAAAAGTAAATTCGCGTCACTGCCCCGCCAATTTGGGGCAATAAAATCATATCCACATTGGTGGGCCTCTACAAAGAAGTTGATGAGCCAAACGGAATGAGACCTTGTCAAAAAATAATAACTCTAACCGGACGACAGACGATAGCTTTTTGAATAAAACGTTGACAATAAAATGTTATGACACATTGTCATCACGGCTTACCATGCCAATATAAATAATATGACACATTTCTCTTCATGACTTTTTCTGTTCTCACAATGCCCCAACGTTGAATCAAAAATGAATTATCTGATGTTGAATGTAAATATTAAATTATATTTTATTTACTGTTAGTTATCCTTCTAAGGCTTACAATTAAATGCACCTTTACTTAAATCATAGTCACTTTCATAAAAATAGTTTTCATTTATAACAAATACATTACACAAAAAACCGAAGGCAACGAAACGACGTTGAAAATTGCTCCGAGGACCCGGCTATTAGTACTGACTTAGCAAAGATTTTGTCTACGCTCAATGGGAGAAATTAATTTAAAAAAAAACTTTAAGAATACTGAGTTGTTAATAAACAAATTTGTTAAATCAAGAATCGTTCGTTTTAAGCTTGAATTACTTACTCTGACTTCCTTAGTCTATAACTTACTTCCGAGGTGAATGATCTTCTATCGAAAAAATATTGTGTGCAGTCGAATATTGGCATATCATTTCGTCGGTCAAACTGAAATACCCGTAAATACTAATTAATGATTTGGTTGTTGTGAAAATGCGTTGTTTAAAGCTAAGATAGGATATGCAAGCCGCTTCCAAGCTGCTAGCCTGGCTAGTTCGTTACCGTGCCGTAGCAGGGCATTTAATCGTGTGTATTACCGGGCGATGCGTGACCGTGCACGCATATATACGGAGTGCAGATGCCCGGTTCGTGCCCCGGTCCGCCCAGCCAATTTGTTCGGATCCCGCTCGCTCCGCGGAAAAGCAATTAACCCCCAATCGAGAGCGGGTATCATTTCAAATACACATTATTTCGTATGCCTCAAATGTGAAATAATTGATACTTTGTACACTCAATTTGCGAGATTGTTGTTGTTATGCGGACGGCCGCTGGATGCCATACGCAGAGACATTTCATCAGGTACGCACCGCAAGAATGTATAACAATTAATATCAAATCAAGGAAGGATTCCAAGCCATTGTTAAAATGTATTATGAAGTTGATAGTTACGATTCCGCTCGGGCATGTCTAATGTAAGAATAGTAAACTATTCAAATTTACGCCAAAATTACGAGCAATTCTACTTGGTAGAATTCCATTATTGTACGATAAAATATCAAAGTATTTAGTTTTACAAAATTTTATGAGTAAGTTGATAATTATTTCGACTTAACGCCATTTTCAGAACTATGCTTAAACTCATTTTAGCTTAGCCATAAAACGCGAAATGACGCGAATATTGTTTATCTCTTCTAATCCGTATGTATAGCTAAATTTGAATTGTTGAGATTTTGCGCATTTCCATGTATTTCGTCACTAACGGCCCGGGTATCTTAAATTATATATAGTTAAGTTAAAATAAGTTTAAGAATAGTTCTGACGATGGCGTTAAGCCGAAATAGCTATCATTAACTAATAAAATTTTGTAGAACTAAAGTCTTCGATATCTTATAGTATTGAACTTTTTTTTTAATGATTAAAAGTCAATCATTCTCTTAATGGGTTTTTCGTCAGTGTTTCTCCCACTTGCAGCCTTCAGATGACAGAATCTTCACTTAGACAATCATTACTTAGCTAGCTTACACACGTGAAAGGGAGATAAATAAATACTTAATCTGTACTTAGAAACTAAGAACCAGCTTCACGGACTCCACATAAAGTATCTGTAGATAAGCAGTAGAGGTATAAAATCCGCTAGATATCGTTGCTCCAAATGAAAAAATATCAAAATTATATACTAACGAAAATTATTATGTATTATTAAAATAATAACTTAACATTTATTAATATTCCCTAGGGTACTCAACGTTGCACCCACCACCAACAGTTACTTCTTAACACTCTTCTTACATGGTATAGTCTCCATTTTGTGATGTCCTCCCATCCATCCGATTCTAAAAACGGGGCTAGAGTGATTATGTAACCACTAGTCTTGTGCTAGCTCAATCCTTCTATCCATATTCTCTTCGAAATAAAGGAAGGTTGAATACCTTAGTAACAAACTTTTCTCGTATAAAAACTCCTGTTTAAATACTTCCATTAGGAGGCTGTATACTCCACTTTGACAGCGGACATGGCTTAAAAAATATTGAAATAAATGCCATATATATATATATATCAAATTTGGATTATTGAGATTTTGTACACTTCCATGTATTTATGGAAGTGTACAAAATCTCAATAATCCAAATTTGATATTGAAATTCCATCAAGCACCCTCAGTCGATGTCTTAAATTATATCAATATATATATGATCAGTATAAATATTATACTGATCATTATAAATAAGTGGAAGTAGTACAAATGAATTGTGTTTTATTTTTTAAAATATAATGTCTTTCCACCAAGAATTGACAGTTAACACCTTAAAATCAATATATATATATATATGGAAAGGAAAAAGGACTTCACCCTCACACAAAAAATATTGTGTATAGTCCAAACAAAACGTGTATTAAATTGTATACATTGTGATTATCGAAAAAAATATATACATTGAAAAGACGGAGGGATAAGTCCTTTTGCCTTTCTACAGTCGATATATTAAATATTTGTATGTAAATATAGTGCATTAGCACGTTTTTTGTGAGTTATCCTCAATATCTTTTGGTGTGGTTTACATCTTTTTTCCTTTCCACAGTCGATATGTTATATGAATAATATTCATTCGTGCATGTACTAAAATTTATGAACGAGTCTGCGCACGATCGATTTTCAATTTTGAAATTCGTTTGAGACATGAACTATTAAATTTAAATTATTAAATATTATTCGAATACATGTAATTACCGAGTGTTTTCTCTGTTTCCACACAATTGCTATCACTTGCGTATTATTGGGATTCGTTACGAAGAGAAAAAATTACTAGAATATTATAAACGCGCCGTTATTTGCCATAACCACACCACATTGGAAATGGTTACATAGATATTGTGTGTATCGAAATAAGGGAAACCCAGAAGGTTACAGAAACTTAATTTACTCTACTTTCTAGCATACAGTGATTCAATCGGCGGTAATCTTATATATAATAGCAAAGCCCGCTCTGTAGAGGTTTTATTGTTATGACATATCACATTAGGTATGAAATTTTCTTATGACATAAGCGTTCGTGGTCTGTATATAAAAAAAATGATATGAAATACACACACAGTTCCAACGTACTAGCTACTTTGCACATTCAGTTTTTAAATTTCAATACCGTCATCTGTGACGGGTACGGTTATACTAGTTATAATATGTTTTGATTCATTTCTCTGTCTGTTATACCAAAAATAAGTACTAGGCACAACAGGTGACAATTCCATCTGATATATTTTTAATACTAAGTATTAAAGATTGGTTGAAAATTGAAGGTGAATTACAAAAACAACATATGTCAGTTTTTTCTCAACAATTACAATTTTGGAACAAAAAATGTTGTTATTTCAAAAATTACTTCTCATGATAATTAAGCACATGTTTTATAAAATTTGAATGGTTGAGATTTTGTACATTTCCATGTATTTCGTCACTTACGACCCGAGTTTCGCCTTTTGGCATCTTCAGGAATTCGAGCACACTGATGAACACGAGTTGACGAAAGTTCATTCGTGTGCTCGAATGTCTGAAGCTACCGGAAGGCGAAAACCGGGTCGTTATTGACAAAATACATGGAGATGTACAAAATCTCAACAATTCAAATTTAATATTGAAATTTCATCAAGCACCCTCGGTCTATATCTGAAATTATATATTTTATAGTAAAAAATAATTCAGATTGAGTGCATTTCTGAAGTATTTCATAAAGTTTTTTTGCTGCAACATATGTCAAAGCTGAAAATTTTCAATTGTTGTCATGTTGTTTTTGAAATCCACCCTTCAATTGTATCACGTAAATATAATATGATTAACAAAATTAAATAGGCTACTAATTATTTGGTCAGTAAATAATTTTATAAATTGTCACTAACTAATTCGATAACCGGTCGGTAAGAAATAATGAACGGTCAGTTAACAATCAGTTTAGGTGCGGTTAGGTTTAATTAAAAAAACTGACCCTTTTATATAAATATCTGACCACTTAATTTAATAACTGACCATTTTGTATAAATTACTGAACTTTATTTTATTAATTAACAACGTGTATACATACCATTTATCGAATTAGTTACTCAAAAAACATTGAAATACTTACATATTCAATAAATGCAGGCCAATTAAATATATTCCTTTTTCAATTATAGATTCTTCTACTGGTGTGTCGCTAGTAGAAAAAGGTTGTGAAATCCTGGTGTAAATTATAAAAATAAATTAATATTAATACAAATCAACATAAAAAATAAGATTTGATAAGATACAGCGAATGAAACCAGGGCTGTAGAGTCGTGGAGTCGCGCTATTTTGTCTGAAGTCCTTGTTCCATTTTTTATTTATGTCTATAACATCTTCTTGTTGTGCAATAATGCAATATACATATATACGGGTATATTTTATCGAATGTGGAAAGTAAAAAGGACATAACCCACACACAAAAAATATTGTGTATTGCCCAAACAAAACGTGTATTAAATTGTATACATTGTGATTATTGAAAGATAAATATTTTAAAAAGACGAAAGGATAAGTCCTTTTGCCTTTCTAGAGTTGACATATTATATATGTGTATATAAATAAAGTGTAGTAGCAAATTTTATGTGAGCTATACACATATTTTTTTGGTGTGAGTTACGTCCTTTTTCCTTTTCACGGTTGATTTCTATATAATATGAAAAATTTGGCTAATTTGCTGGATTGGTTGGTTGGTGTTTAATTTGAAGACCAATTACCCAAATATTAAAGGTGGGAAAAAACCTGACAAAATTAGACTCTTTCAATCGTAATCGGAGTCGGAGTCGCGTTTTCTTATACGACTCCACACCCCTGAATTAAACATTCAATTTATTTTCAAGTTAAATTCAAAAAATCTGTTGGTGATTTTCACAATCCATCGAATCACAACGAATCCTTATCTAGTAAATAAATGTATTCACATATTTATTTCATCTTTGATTATTTTAATCACAAAATAAACTTATTTAAAACGCAACGTTTGACGTAAATTTGAATAAATTAGTAAGATTTTAACAAAATAAAATAAATTTTGTAATAGACCCTTGCGAGATTACATCTGAAATAATATATTTCACCATCCCAATAACAAAGCCAATGAGAAAACAATACAGTTTTAAAAAACAGCTAAATTTTGGGCATCCACTGTTAGTACATTTTATCACCTGAGAGTGTTAGTTTGAAAATAAATTCAACCAAATATTTAACCAGTTTCAAATACTTTTTAAAAATCACGAAAACACCGTCAAAAATATCACTATCATCTCTTCCAATCAGACACATTCTCCGCCTCAAAGTGTTGAGGCAAGAACAAAAAGTTACATTTTTGTAACGTGTGCTTCTCCAACGGTACATACGCCGAGAACCTCTTTTCTAGATCACAAAAATGTTGCCATAAATAAATATATCGGCGGTTCTTTGGCTTATTGATGTTACTCTCAAAATTGAAATTTTTCAGGTCAGAGTAAAAATTGTTTGTATCGAAAACATTATACGGTGAGTTGCGTTATGTGTCGTTGAAATGCACTGCATCCTGTAAATTCTCATGTTTTTGCAGATAAGAGATTATACGCAGGGAGTGTATAATAGTGGATTACAATAAGTGGCCGGGTCAGAATTCGTAAAACTAATTGTAAAATGATATTTCTCTTCCAAAAAGTGGTGAATTTATTTTTCTAATTTACTAACATCATTTGGCCGAGACCTGCTCTGTCATCTTTAAAATGGGGTACGTCAATTGATCAAAACACCATCGTGTATAATGTATTTCATCGTATATTCACAAATTTATTGTATATGCGAACACCGATTGTAATATTTTAAATTTGCTTTCCAGCGGGAGAAACTAGTCAATATCCGAATTATTTTTTTTATTTGAGATTTTGAGAGTAGTTATTTGCGACGTCTTTTCTACTCGATTTAATATCGAGTGATTTAAAAAAATTAAAAATGTTTGACATACTAGTTATTATAAACCGCCAAATTTTTTCTATAAAATTTATATTTTATATGAAAACCTAATTTTCACGAAGAACTAATATATTTTTTGATAATAAAGCAGTTAGCTAATCGTTTTTCTGTATCTCTCTCTCCACGTCCCGTTTTAGAATAGGACAGGAGATTTGTGGGGAATATTTTTAATACATACATCCATGCCTTTGGATAGAAAGCCATAAATCAATATTATCATAACTAAAATACCGACATAAATATACTCCCTCATAAAACTCTTCTAATTCAAAATAGAATTGAGTGGTGATTCACTTGTTTTCTCACAATGTTTACTGTTTACAAGGCAGTGTAAGAATGGAGAATCAATTGATTCGTGACGATCCTTATATTTTTATATACGCAAACGAATGAATCGCGTACGTTTTAAATATCGGTGAATAAAATGGTACAAAAATGTGTTTTTTTTTAATATGATGTCTTTGCACCAAGAATTGACGTTACAATAATAAAAAAAAATGTAAGGTTGATTGCATGATCGAGTACATTGCCAGCCTGTGATGATTGATGTAATTGTATGAGACACAGTTTGAGAAGCCGAGTATAGTAAATTAATACGAACCTCCCGACTTTGTGGGCAGTTTACCCTTTGACCTGCGCCTCACGGTTTTACCTTTTTTCTTCCTCGTCTTTTTCTTCAAGTGGTGTTTTGTTTTGTTTTATAATACACAAACGTATTTAATTCTCGTTTTTTAACTACGTTTATGATCACGCATTGCGTTCTTAATTATTTTAATATTCAGGTGGCAGCCTTTAAGTAGATATTTCAAAAAAATGTCGTTCCTCTTTTCCTAATTTTAATACATTATATTTTCAATAAACATTTATAATAAACTTTTAATACATGTATGGCCTGTGGTCAACTCTATGCTTCGGTTGTGGTGCTGACAAACACGAACCTAAGAACTGACAAGATTCATGTTCGAAGGCATGGATGTATGTGATATCTAAAGTTCCCTTCTACCCACCCGTACTGTATCCTGTCCGTTAGTCCTGTAATAGCCTAATCCTTACTCTCTTCGACGAAGGACAGGTTAAGCAACTAAGTAAAATTCAGTTACCGTAGAAAAAATTCTCTTAGAATATATTCCATTAGCAGTTCATATGCAGAGCATTGGAAGTGATATGGATTAAAAAATGCCACTGCTAATTCTACATTAAAATTTTATTTGATGTAAAATTGCGTCATTATGCATTTTAGGATTATGTACACGCCACCAATTCTTTTGGCAGATGCTCTTGAGACCCTCGTGGTCAAAAGAGCAAAAACATTTAGTACATAACCCTATACTGTGGTTTAAAATTTATGGATATAAATTCAATTCTATGTGAAGGACACGTTAATTTATTTACTATAAAGATGTTGCAATATGATATAAAACGAATATCATTTAACACACCATAATGCCAATCCACCAAGAATTCCCGGCTAACGCATTTAAAATCTGATCGTGGTATTAAAAAAATGTACTGTGATATTTCCTAGGAGTGTCGACAGGTTAAACGATTCAGGTACCATCACTTTGGGTAAGTTTGCCCATCGGTCTAAGATTGACCCACTACATGGAAAAAGGTGCTGTTATAATACTAATGCCATTATGAATATTTTTTAGTTTAGTAAAAAAAGGTATTGAGTAGCCCCTGATGGTAAAAACATGAATTAATTTGCAACATAACTTTTTTTATTGTTGAATTTGTAAGCTATCAGCTTCGAATGATAAAAACAATTTAAAAACTTTTCTTGAAATAAATTGGAATAGCCATATTTTTAATTTGTATTACTGCTCTGTAAACCAAATGCTGTATATTCTTTCCCATCTCAACTATGTACAGAATATATGAAAGCATTAATAAAAGTTTCCAAGTCTTTAAAATCACTGAATTTATAGTAATTACAGTGATTATTTGTATCGTGGGCCAAAGTTACCCGATTTGGATGAAATTTTTTGCCCACCTTGTTTTATCTGTATTTATATTATATCAATTATAACAATAAATCTATTTATGTTAATTAAATTTCATCGTAAGACATTAGTTCATTTTTATATAGAACAATATCACACATAAATGCAATGGCGAACAATAAAAATACAAAAACTCTCAGAACTGGGAGAAAGTTACCACAGATTGACCGTAACAGAAATAATATTATTTTATAAAGTATGTTTTGCAATGCTTGAGACACTACTTTTGACAGTTGGTACGTTTTGTTTCTCATAGATACATCTAAAAGTCAGTTGGCATGATACGGCATCTAAGGAATTCGGTCTCGTTCATCAAGCGATGGCTAGGAAGCGCGATGTACCATATAATTAGCCAGATGTACCGAATCGCTTCGTTACATTATCTTCATTATATCAGATGTTAACTATATGTAAAGCGACGTCCGAATTGATACAATATTTTTTTTCAACGCGTCCGCTGTCATTTTGGAGGATATGGACTGTTTATGGAGCACCTTTACGAAAACTGGTTGTAAGTTCTTAAACCTCTTTGTAGAGGGCAAAGAAAACAAGAATGAAATCAATGCAGAATTAATTGTTAGTTAGTCGCCCTTTAAGCGCCACATCAAATATGTCGCTTTTTACTATGACTAATAGTTATTTTGTTTTGTTGGGAGAAGGTTATGATAGTAAATAACCTTGCGATATAGTTAGTCTGAAAATGCTTCTTAAAGAGGCGAAATGCGTCACGTTAGTGATAAAGCCAGTGGAATAACAAAGCTACCGCCGAATCTATAGAAAATATGTTATGATAGTCAATCGCTCAATTCTTAGGATGAAGAATTCAACGGCAAGCTTCTTCTGTTCTAATAGGGTAAAATATCAAAGTGTTTAGTTCTGCACAATTTTATTAGGTAGTTGTTCGTAATAATTCTGACGATGACGTTAATCCGAATAGCCATCAACTACCTAAAAAAAAATTGTAGAACTAGATACTTAGATATTTTACCCTATTCCAATCCAATCAATTCTTCAGTTCTCTTTTTTGGAGACAGTAAGTAAAAAGGATGAGGCCTGGACAGAATCAGCAACTACCCATTATCAAGATTTGATGGGCGGGAGGGAATTGAAACATCTCAGGCATCCATGCCTCTGAATATATATTCATTAATCGGTCAAAAATCAATTCATTAATATGTCCGAAGTCGGACTCAAACTCACGACCATTGTAACCAAATAGAACGAATGTATAAGTGAAACATTTATTATTACTAGAACCGGAGCGGTCGATGATTAAAAAAAAAAATATCGACATTCTTGTTCATAAATATTGTCAATAATTTCCATTTTTATAATAGACGAACCGGAATAATTTTTTTGATTATTTTACGCTCCGGTGCACTCCGTTCAAATTGAAACCCTGGGTTGCGGTATACATTATTATTATAGAAGTGCAAAATTAAAGCAATTGAATACTTGATACGTGCTCTTCGTACAGTATGCGATCCCGTATCCACCGGTTCCCAATTCCTGCGGTAGGTGATTTTAAATTTAAGTTCACGTTTTTTCAAAGTGATCAGTTGCGTCAGACTTATGGGCGTCAGTGGCGTGCGGCAGGGACATAAATTTTCACCGGGAAGGGGCGTGGTCAATTAATTACCAGCGGTTGAGTTCAATGCCGTATTTGTAATCTCAGAAGATAAAATTAAAAAGTATCATTCTTAATATCTAATATTACACTGAGTGAGTGATTCATGAACTTTACAGTTCCAACGGCATTTAACTGTTTGTCCGCCGCCACCTACTATACTGACCGTAGTCCAGGAAGTTGAACGTTATTAGGTAAAAATGTCGAAGTATTTAATTTGACGAGAATTTTAGAATATAGTAGACGTAGATACAGACGATGTTGGTAATCCAAAAGAGCTATAATGCACTTTGTCACTTTCTCTTGTATATTGAAAATTTAGGAATCGCTTATTATGCAACTGCGTTATTACAGAGATTTTATTTAAGGATAGATCTGCTGCCGACCTACCGCGGTCCACGGCCAGTGAAGTAGTATTGCTGTCCGTGTTGTTCACCGGTATGGCGTGTTCTGTCGGGTCACTGCTTCCTAGCAGTGTTCCTGTGCAGCTTTTCAAAATATTAAAATTGCGACAATAACCCGATGAACGGGTTGGACATATTTACATGTCCAAGGCTTTATGTCGTATTTCTGGCCAAACTAGGAGGAAACAATTGTGGATATGTGCTTTAAAAAATAGTTCAATCCTTTAGGTAGAGAAATTAGACAACAGATCATGAAAATGTCAAGTAGAACACAAGGAAACGTATTTTTAAAAAGAGTTTTCGATATTCAGGTTTAAAAGCAGCATTAATCGTCAGCCCTATGTATTACACATACTTATGCGGTTACTTGTGTGCGTGTTGGCGGTGTATATCAAGACTGGTGAAGTCGAAGATCAAATAGTTTTCAGCTTCTTCATTTTCTTCGATTTATTTTAGCCAGAATGCGACGAGTTTGGATTATTTCTTGATGTATTTGGAATAACTAATATATATTTCACATAATTCTCCATTTTTTACTGTCAAAATTAATTTATTTTTAGCCATAGCTAGGATTTTAACATATCAATTGACTGAAAATAAATTCACGCGAAAATGGCTCGCGCTGTAAGGGTTAATTATTAAATGTACTCTATCATTATTTGCAATAATTAAATAATTTCCTTTTGTTTATTCTAGGTGGAGCCAGAAGGCACGTCAGAGCTTCCTGCAGCATCCAGGGCACTTTTCGTGGAGAAGGTTCGTTTGTCGAATGCAGCATGTCAGGCTGGAGACTACGCGACTGCAGTTGCTCTCTATTCCGACGCCCTTACCCTGGACCCTGCTAACCATATCCTGTATAGCAACAGGTACTGTGAATACTTTCTTAATATGTTTCAATTCCAGTTTTCTCGATTCTTTCGATCTATTAATATATTCTTTTATTGAATTATTTAAGTATATTGATGACATTAGTGATTTATTAAAAAAAAAAACACAAAAAAACTCTATAGGCATTTTGAAGAAAAATACTTATTGGGATATTTTCTATTAAAAACAAAACATATATCGTCGCTATAGTGGCAGAAGGCGTTAAGTCAAAAAACCTTGTTTTGAGATAATCATGAGTTCTAAGAAATTTAAGTTTTTTTATTTACATACCTTAACGATTAATTATTAAACTAAGAACTTTATAAGATTCATTTAAGACATCGACTGAGGGTGCTTGATGGAATTTCAATATCAAATTTGGATTATTGAGATTTTGTACACTTCCATGTATTTTGTCACTAACGACCCGTCAGTTCGAGTCCATTCGTGTGCTCGAATGCCTGAAGATGCCGAAAGGCGAAACCCGGGTCGTTAGTGACAAAATACATGGAAGTGTACAAAATCTCAATAATCCAAATTTTATAAGATTCGTTAATAATTTTCGAATTTGATTTGATTATTAGTGATTTTTTTATAGTAACATTAATTATAGACGTTTACCACTTATAACTGTGAATAAAAATGATTTAATTCATATCGATTTATTCAAATTACGTTAAAAATATTTACATGGAATATCGCTGAGTTTGTTTTTCAGACGATAGACCAACCTAAAATCTGCATTTATAACTGAAAACTTATCGCCTTCTGCCAATATGCCGACGATAAACAGGGCTTAATTAAAAATGGAGCCATGAGCACGTAATTTTTGAGGCGAATTTGTAAGAAAGAAAATTCATCACATTTTTTTATATTGAACAAAAAAGCTTTCCATGCTTAAACATTGAATTTTCTTCTGATCATTTTAATTAGTACACGAACCACAAATAGAATTCATTAGTTGCTGTTTCTGTAGCTAATAGGTAAATTCTCTCTAATTTAGTTTTTAATCATTAAAATTTTTATACATTGATTTTTCAATCGAGTCAAACGAAGTGTATGTGTTACTTTCAACTTTTCCCACCCACTTTATGGGCCCAATACAACTCGCCGTCTAAACAATAGTGCCTTATTATTAACCATTTACCAACTTCTTACACTATAATTTCCGTAACTGAAAAGAGAAATCTATATATCTATGGCCTAGTTCCATAGTGATACAACTAGAAATTGGTAGTTTTGCGATATTGCCGATCAAAGTTTTGTCTCATCTAAGCTGACTCGTAAAAAGTGATGGCTTATTATTTGTATTACTTTTTATTCAAATAGGTGATCAGTAGTTTCGGTAGATTTTTCTTTATGGAACGCCACGATTCACAACATGTATGTATATGAAACTGAGAAAATATTTAATTTTGCTGATTTCCATATGCTGATTTCTGAAAACCTGTAAATTTTACAAGCTATACTTTTGTGGAACTGTAGAAGAGAGGTGTTCAAATATATAGGCTAACTTAACTCAAAACATCAAATTTTCGACTAATCGTCCTATGGAACTGGGTCATCGATATATTGATAAGTTTTTATACAAATATAGTGAGCAAAAAATGCTATTAGTATCTACTATAGTAGTGGTAAAATGTGTATATTTTTACAATTTGTTCCAGATCTGCCGCAAGGCTAAAACAAGGGCAGTTTTCTGCAGCACTACAAGATGCGATACGCGCGAGAGAACTATGCCCCACTTGGCCGAAAGCATATTACCGACAAGGTAAGATAAAAAAAATCCTCAGGTTTTGATGATTTTACAACGCTGAAAAGATAAACATTCCAAATATCGACATGGGTTCTGGAACTCTACTATCCTACAGAAACAATTTGTGTGCGCGTCTGTCTATCTGTCTTTTTGTAACGCACAGCACTTTGCTAGCGCATAATGCACGATGCGTACAGTCAGAGGGAAAGAGATTAAGCGATTTTTATTTATTATTAGTTATTTAGTTATTCATTTTATTACTATATGGACTTACTCAAGTCGGTCTGAACGATGATCGGACAGGACGGCCACGCTGACATGGTTGCAACAAAGGTGAATTATATTGATTTTAACAATTGTGCGTCGTCATACGGAGAGCGGGTAGGATTCACCTCATAGAAGCTTTCCGATTACTAAACTGTTTTTATTCCAGCACACTTTTGTACATATCAAGCAAAGTCTTCTATAACTATAATTTAAGACATCGACTGAGGGTGCTTGATGGAATTTCAATATCAAATTTGGATTATTGAGATTTTGTACACTTCCATGTATTTTGTCACTAACGACCCGGGTTTCGCCTTTCGGCATCTTCAGGTATTCGAGCACACGAATGGACTCGAACTGAGTTTGAGTCCATTCGTGAACTGAGAACTGAGAACTCGTACTCAGTTCGAGTCCATTCGTGTGCTCGAATACCCGAAGATGCCGAAAGGCGAAACCCGGGTCGTTAGTGACAAAATACATGGAAGTGTACAAAATCTCAATAATCCAAATTCTTCTATAACTGTTTCTAAGACACTCCTAGTAATCATTTGAAAATGCTGCACGCTGTTATGTAACTGTTTACACCCATTAATGGTTGCAACTCTGTACCGGGTGGTGGTGGTTATAACGTTAAGTACCCTGGGAAGGTAGAGATAGATTTGTTATGATTTAATTTACTTTATTAACCAAATGTTTTTTAAACTATTTTTAGGAGTGGCGCTTCAATGCCTCGGTCGACATGGAGAAGCCCTGGCTGCATTCAGTTCAGGGCTTGCACAAAACGCGGGATCCCGCCAACTCTTGGCAGCTCTGGTGGAAGCCTCTCTCAAATCCCCGCTGAGGCCTGCTCTTCATCCAACATTTATGCAGCTGCAGGCGATGAAATTGGACCAAAGCCCGTTTGTGTTGATTTCAGTAAGTCATCACTGATCTAATTGATAATGCTTATTCATCCTAATTATAAGTTGGTATCGATTGAAAATTTTGCGGCGTCATACGGAGAGCGAGTAGACCTCAACTCATAGAAGCTTTTCGTTCATCTGGAGGGATTGATTTTCTGCACACTTAAGCGCACGTCACCCAATTCTTGGGCGGTTGCTCCAAAGACACTCCCAATTAAGGGGAAAAACTGTCGATACGCTAGCAACAGGGCGTCCGGGCTCAGCTCCGAATTTATTATCGAAAGGACGTGGTGTTTTATATCTCACCTACATCTTGAAAACTATATGAAGAGCTATTAGCTAGCAACGAGTCCTTGTAACTTAATTTATCCATTGATATTCTCGTCGTCAAAAAAGGTTCAGGGATTGACTAACAGCGAACTCAGAAAACATTTTTTTACACATTTCAGTGTTTCTGCCTGGTTGTATACCACTTCATTACAATAGGGTTTCGTGGTGAAATATTATTTGGAAACGCTGCTCTATTGATATAATAAAGCTTACAAAGCCCCGATTTTATTTTCACATACGAAAAATTATCGTTAGTAGGCTTGATCGCCGGCTCCGTGGCGCAGTTGGCAGTGTCGTTGGCTATGGTTACGGATGTCTCGGGTTCAAGTCCCTTTGCGGACAGTTTCTCGAATTGGTTTTCCAATCGATTTATGAATCTCTGTTCGTAGTCATGAATGTTTTCGATGTCTAAAACTCCTCCCTCGCACCCATCCGATCTTCAAAAACGCGGGGCGTAACGAGAGCGATTAGCTAACCACTAGTCCTGTCCTAGCCTTATCCTTCTATCCCCACTCTCTTCGAAAAAAGAGACGTTGAGCGACTGAGTAACAAACAGTTGTCATAGGAAAACTTCTGTTAAGATACCTTCATTAGAAGGCCATATGCTCCACGTTGGGAGCGAACATGGAAAAAAAGTCAATGATATCCATGCAAATATTATTTACGCTATGAATTAATTATTGTACTACCTGTATAGAATTGATGTTATTAAAAGCAATTAGTAATAATAAATATTGCCGGACATATAGTTATTTACGATCAATCAAATATTTAAGTAGCAATTCTTCTTTAACTATGCTATAAAATCAATAATTGATTATGCGTTTATATTGAATATTAAATAAATATCTTTAAAATATTCATCGATTATTTCCTAGAACAATTTCAGCGATATGTACTCATTCAATAGATCGGTGTTTTTTCAATTTTTTTTTAATTCGCGGTCAAGGGCGTTTTATCCAATAACTGAAATCTAGAATGCATTTTCAACTGATCTAAAAATAAATTCTATAACTAAGAATTCCCCTCCCACCCATCCGATCCTAAAAACGGGGCGTAGCGAGAGTGGTTAGCCAACCACTAGTTCTCGTAGAAAACTTTTGTTGACATACCTGCATAAGATACCTTATGCTCCACATTGGGAGGGTACATGATAAAAAATATAGATCTTGGACATGGATGTTTGTGATGACTATAAAACTTCTCATCGAGTTTATTTCATGTGTTTTGAAATTACAAAATATTATACTTTTCCAATAAACAAAATATTTCATTGCTTAAGAAAAATTCGCACAAATCAGCTTCAACATATTTACCGCGTACATTAAAGCGTTCGGTGTGGGCAGGCGCTTTTCTGCATAACTCAATTAAGTTTCATCAAAGAATGGCATTCAATGAAGACCAATAGTGATAACTCAAACGTCTTTTGTTGAGATATCTCTATTAGTAGACCTTATGCTCCACATTGGAAGCGGACATGATAAATACTGAAGATACACAAGTTTCGTTTACAAATCTGAGGCAGTGGAGTTATATATTATAATACTTCATTTATATCATCTACGATTTCACAATACGACATTTATTTAAATTTACATCATTTGCAACACGTGTATATATATATAACAGCCACATTTTGGCGTTAAAAGTAATTTCGATTAAACTAAAGATATTAATTTTTCTTATTTTAATGACTAAAACAACAGTAAATATTACATTTTGTTTTCATAATTTACGAAATAATGTTTTTTTCCTTCGACAGGTCGTCGGCCAGGAGCTGTTGGGAGCAGGTCACTATCATGCCGCAGTGACGGTACTAGAGGCCGCTTTAAGAATTGGATCCTGTTCGCTCAAGTTGAGGTAAGATCCCAATCAATGTTAAACTGGTCATAAGATGGTCATTCGTTTTAATTGGCATTCCCATCGATCCGTTTCCTATACGGGTACATATATGTACACTTATATCATTAAGAAATTACGGAATGGTCATTTAAAATTATTCCTTTTTTTAGAATAGTGTAGAACGTAAAATCATTACAACCATGAATGGTGAATGATTCAAGAATGAGTTTCTCGCAATATAGAATAAAGTATGAAATATTTAAAAATTGTGAGGCCGTCCGTTCTAAATTTGAATGTAATGATTCCGAACATAATATGATAGATTATTGGGAACTTACTGAACATTCTAAATTTAAATGAAAGAATTCCAACTATTTTTCAATAGAGACTGAGAGTTCTAAATTCGAATGAACTAATTTTGAACATGATAGTTTATTAGGGACTGGAAATTCTTAATTTGAATGAAATGGATTCGAATATAATTCAATATAAATTATTAGTTTGGATTATTGAGATTTTGTACTAACGTGTGGATTATTGAGATTTTGTACAATAATCCAAATTTGATATTGAAATTCCATCAAGCACCCTCAGTCGATGTCTTAAATTATATAAATTATTAGTCTCATGGTATTCTAAATTTGAATGAAATGATTTCGAACATTAACTATAAAAGACTCAGCATTTTAGATATAATAAATGAAACGTTTTCAAAAAGATATAAATAATGACAGTTATGCCAAAATTGAAATGAAATTTCGATTGTTAGTACACTAATATTAGAAAATTGCCGACGGTTTCAGTTATGCATTAGCGAAACCGTTCCTGATTAAAATATAATGCGGTAGCAAAAATATGCTCTCGTTATATACATAAAAATTGTTTCCATGTCTTACCATGGTACACAAGACAGATGTAAAAGTGCAAATTGTAATAAAGACATTAATTAAAGTGACGATGGCGCACAGTAAACATTGCGCACATACACTTATGCACCCAAAATAATAGAGATATGTCAAATATTTCTCATTCACCATTTAAAATATAAATTTGAAAAAATTGTTTTACGTTCCATTGATAATTTTTAAATATTTGAAATGATTTAAATGAGGGAAGAAACATGGCTATAACTTTAATTTAACTTTAATTAAAAATATACATATTTTTAATGTGCCAATGAAATGTGTCAATCTGAGCTATTATTCCTGTGCGCGCCTGTCTTTTGTGTAATTGTCGTGAATCATATTTGATTTTTCTGTTTACCATTAAAACTTTAGTACTAGTTGCTCGTCATAGAATAAGGCATGATTTCCAAAATGCCCTTTACGCCATCGCTGTTGTCATGTTTGTTTATTCCTTTTAGTTTTTATCTTATTAACATCCCTACTCTAATTATTGTGCAAATATACCTGTACGGTATAGATAGCGCATTGCTCTCTTGTCTATGACTAGTCTGTTGCCAGGCAACGACATCTTCGTCGCCAGATACCGAGGAATCGATTCCTTAAATGGCGTCAGCATCTCCGATTCAGCGCATATATGTTTTAGGTATAACAATGTATAATACTTACATACAGGTTTGTCTGTTTGCGCTCGGATAGCCACCGCAAGGAGCCCATTAGAGTGACAAACCAGATTATTGCATTAATCGAAACACATAGCAGATTAGATCAATGCGAATGATTGCCAACCAGTGGGCAGAGTTACCATAAATCGACCATCAAATGTAAAACAAAAATGAAATCGAAATATTACGGTATTGCTATATGAGATTTCTTCAGGTTCTTTGGCTATATTACCCATGAAAGTGGATAAAATTATCATCGAGTCAACGTGGGATAGTTAAATTCAATTTTTTACATAACATTACAGGTTGTCATATTTTTGACGCAAACTATTTTGTTGGATAAATAAATATAGGTATTCAATTCAGTGACCTGCCATTTTTTTCTTATTGCATAAGCGTTTACTTGATAGAAGTCTATAAGGATAAAGAAATAAAAGAAGCTAGAAGAAAAAAGTTAAAAAAAAATACTTGATTGAAGAGAATAAATTTTATTGGAACTTATTTCCATATCCAATACGCTATTTTTATCATTCTTTCTTTTGCAGAAGCAATAAATCTATAATAAACATTTTTTGTACTACTTCCACATTTTTTATAATGATCCAGGACCTCGCTTTATTTTTAAAATATAATACCTTTCCACCAAGAATTGACAGTGAACACCTTAAAAATGATGTGTATAAGTATAAAAAAAACAGGAATAATGTATTACAGTTGACAGGTATTTATGTATAACGCCATTGTCAGAACTATACTTAAAACATATTTTTGTTCACCTTTAATATATATACTTAATTAAAGGAGATAGATAAAATATTAAAAACGTTTAAGTATAGTGCTGACACTAGACTGATACTAAAACATAGTCTTATGGAACTTAATACTTTTCTATTTTTTTTTAGTATAATCCATTAACAGTAATGGCGGATTAGTAAATAACATTTTAAACAGAACAGGCGGCTCGCCATTATTAAATTTATTACCCTTGGGTTTTTCACATCCAGGTGCCAGTAATTGATTTGTTTATAGTTTAACAATGTTTATAGCTTATCCCCTTCCACGCATCCAGTAGAATTTAATAAAACCCACCCCCACCCTTTTAAGAATAAAATCATCGTTTACCTTAGAAATAAATAACCTTACGATACGGTCAGTCTGAAGATGCTTCTTAAAGAGGCGAAACGCGTCACGTTAGTGATAAACCAGGAGGAATAACCAAGTTATAAATTTTTAATTTAATTTCATATTAAAAATAACCTCCACAAAGTTACCGCCGAATCCATAAAAAATATTACTATAATGTTGTTCTAGACCAGGATCTCCAAACATTTTAGCTCCACTAAGTCCCAAGGGCCAACACCTAGCTAGCTCATCATACCAACATACTGTAGTTTTGAATTAGGGGCAGTATCAAGGACATTCCATTGTGGCGGAGATAGCTGATAGCCGAAAAGGATAAAACCAGCTTCTGCCTGATTTATAAACACATATCAAGTCCTTTTGACGTAAAATTTGGTTGATCAGTTGCATAAATTAGCTGGTGGCTTTTTCCGCATTCGGCACTACTTAAGTATCTGTGAGAAACAACTATGGCGGGCCGGATACCGGGCGTATCCGGCCAGCTACCGCAGGCTGGTGGTGCTCGTGGGTCGTAGTTTGGAGACCCCTGTTTTAGATGCCAATCCAATCAATAAATTATATCATATAAAAAAAATGTAATGTTGAATCTTCATATTAAATTCTAATGAAAAAAAATATTTTGTGACTTTTAGCGTAATCCGTGGCGCAGTTGGTTTCGTCGCTGGCTACGGTTACAGATGTCTCGGGTTCGATTCCCGGTGCGGACGGTTTTCATAGATTGATCTTTCAATCGATTTACGGATTTCTGTTCGTAGTCTGAGTCCTCCCTCCCACCAATCCCATCCTCACGGGGCGTAACGAGAGCGATTAGCTAACCACTAGTCCTGTCATAGCCCTATCCTTCTATCCCTACCCTCTTCGAAAAAGAAAAGAGAGGTTGAGCAACTGAGTGACAAGCAGTTCTCGTAGAAAAAATGCTGTCAAGATACCTCCATTAGGATACCATATGCTCCACATAGGGAGCGGACATGGAACAAAAGCGTAAATAAAAAGGTTTGCAATCACCGAAATCGACTACAGCAATATAGTGGCAAGTTGCAAGCTGTTGCGACTGGTTACAACAACGGCGACCGTTGTTGTGTTGCTCAGTGTACCGATGAGTGTGCGCATCCATTCCGCACGCACCACCTACGGAAATCATTATCAGAACTTAATTAATCAATTGATAACAGCGCTTATGATGCGTGATTGATGCAACATTCCCCAAGATGGCCGTCGATTCAAAATGAACGCCGTGAGATAATATTTGTAACTGTCAGTTCGGGAGCGGGAAATTATTTATTCATTCGTTTTCAATCTTGAAATCAATAAATAAGGTAAACGTTCCAGTAGTTGACCGCTTAAGAGAAAAAGTCAACAAAAGTAACGATTAACGTTTATCATTAGACCAAATTATGAAACAGCAAGTGTATTCATAATGGATCAAATGTTTTAATTAATATGATAAGACAAAAATTACAAAGGGGTATATCACTTTTAAGGTGTTAACTGTCAATTCTTGGTGGAAACACATTATATTTTAAAAAATGAAACACAATTCATTTGTACTACTTCCACATATTTATAATGATCAGGACCGGTTTCGGTCATCACGAGCATTATCAACTGATAAAAATACAAACATAACAGGCTTATTTATATAAAATTGAGTGTAAAAATGACGGTATATAAAACTGATGGTTCATGTCTCAGACAAGAAAATACTGATTAACAAACAAATTATACATAAATCAAATGAAAGAGTCTACAATTAAAATGTTATGAACCTCTTGCAAATCATTAAATACTAATCTGAAATCACAAATATAGCTACATTAAAAGTCCATTTAGCTGAACAAATTTTTTTTTTAATGACGTTACTAATATAATATAAAATAATGACTCAGGGAAATTAGGGTATATTACAAAAAAATGTGTCCAATTTTTAACAACCATGTTAATGTTTCACTAGTTGACCATCTAAAGAATTGAAAGTTCCAGTAGTTGACCACTTTTTTTTCAGTAGTTATCATTAACAATTCTCTTAAGTAATTCAACATAAAATATTTACTGTATAAAGTGTTATTTTCAAATCGCCGCTGTGACACCCCAATGACATATATGTTGATGTGTTTGTTACTCAATCCGACAAAAGATGGTTTCACTTGTTTGAATTCTACAATTTAGAGCGATCCTGCGTTTAAGTTTCTTATTTTGGACACTTTTATTGAAAAACAGGTCAACTACTGGTACATTTACCCTATTTTTAATTAAGATAACGCATCGTAGAGAAGATTGCATGCCAATTATGCCATATGTGTTTAAGCGGGTTCGGTAGCTGAGTGGCTAACGCCTTGGTTGCGTTGTCAACGGTTCGAGTCATCAAATAGATACTTTGATACATTGGTTTTTAAAACGGATGTATGGTATAGGAACGCAAGGTCAAACAAATATTCATTCATTTTTATTTATATTTATACAAGACGTCTTTGAAAATAATTCATTATTATTTACTTACGCATTACGTTCATCATGATTTCTTTCTGTCAACAACAGTGTATCGATGGTGTTTTGGCCAATTAGTGTGACCCTCAAAATTGAAATGTTCAGGAGAGAGTAACAACTGTTTTTATCAAAAACATTACAAATCTCTCAAATGCACTCATGTAAATCCCCATGTATTCAGATACTGGATTATGCGTAGGGAGTTTTGATATAATAGTCGCTTACATCAAGTGGCCAGGTCAGAATTTTTAACCTAAAACCAATGTAAAATGATGTTTCCGTTCCAAAAATCACTTGGCCGAGACGTGCTCTGTCGTCTTTAAGATTAGACGCAATCATTAACTCACTGTCTTATTTTTTGAGGGTTACATCGATTGGCCAATACACCGTCGATATAAATTCTATAAAATCCTGTAAACAGGTGCAGATGGGACGATTAGCTTAAAAATAGTCAGGGCAGGAGGCTTAAAACAGTGTAAAGAGTTGTAGAAAACCATACTTCTCAATCTCTGTTCAACTAACACATTTTTATAAAATGCATTTGAATATGATAAAACATTGAAGTATTCAGTTCTACAAAATTTTATTAATTAGTTGATAGCTATTTGGCTTCACGCCATCTTCAGAAATATGAATTTAGCTAATAAAATTTTTTGTAAAAATGAATACTTTGATATTGCATCCTATTATAATGGAGTTCTACCAAGTAAATACCAATTCAACCAATGAAAGAATTTGATTTCGGAAGAAGGGAACATATCACGTGACTAAAGGGATTTGTTGATAGCTATTCCAGCTTCACGCCATCGTCAGAACTATGGCGTAAAGCCGAAATAGCTATCAACTAACTGATAAAATTTTGTAGAATAGAATACGTATATTAGATATTTTATCCTATTATTATGGAGTTTATTCCGCCAATTAAATGCCAATTCAATCAATGAATGAATTTGTGTTTGGAAGAAGGGAACGTAATACGTGGTTACCCTTCCGTACTCATGTTGTAAAATTGCGTTACTTCGGCCTTTAAACCTTTAAATTATCTGTGAAATAGGTCATACAAAAAATTTTAAATTTTGCTATTAGTAAATAAAATAGTTCTACAAAGAATTAAACATAAACAATACATTAAAGTTGGCGTCTTCTTTGTATGATTAATCATAATTTGAAAACCTCGTCAATTTTACCATACAAAAAGACAACATTACTGTATAGTGTAGCAACAATTAGTATAGTATGCAACTGTTTTGTTTCAAACGGCACTGAAACACGTCTCGAGTCTGTTCTGCTATGAAGAATATCGATTCTTGCGTCTTTCGATAATTTTAGTTTGATATGCATTTCAGGTTTTACATACAAAATATGACGTAAAATAATTACTTAATACTACATAAAACCATATTTCACTCTTTGAAATGGTCATTTCGCTTTATAAATGCGTTTATATGACAAAACCCACACGGTAACCCAGTGTGACTGCATGAGATCCGAATGGATTTTTTTAGCATGGAAACGGGAAGGTTAAGGAAATTTGTTTTATTGTACTAGGCGAATCAAAACGTCGTTTGTAATAGTATGTACATGCATCTATCTAAAAGTATTCAATCGACGAAATTTAAATTTGAAATTAGAACAGTATATAATCGAAAGAAGAATTATTAAAAAATAAAATAATACCAAGTCATCGGAAAACCAAAGATATTCTTTTTTTGAAAATGGAATTATTAAGCAAGTTCCATACCAAAAAGAATGATAAATGTATAAATTTACAATATTTTAATCGCATCTACAGAAACGTCAAAAGTGAATCCAAACTGGATTCGCCATTCGGACAGACGTTACAAAGCTGTCTATAAATGTCAATTTCAGAATCATCACTCATTTCATCTGTTAGTGCGATCATCAGATAAGCGTGAAGGAAATCCAATATCCGCAGCGTAATTGCTGTTTCTTCAGTGTGATCATATATTTTTATAATTTTCATAGAACATAAGTCAAGATTTTCTGCGAGAACTGCTTATTAATCAGTTTCTCGACCTCCGTTTATTTCCCACTCTTAAGGTGTTAACTGTCAACTCTTGGCGAAAAATCATTATATTTTAAAAATAAAACACAATTTAATTTAAGACATCGACTGAGAGTGCTTGATGGAATTTCAATATTAAATTTGGATTATTAAAAATAAACACAATTTGTTTGCACTACTCCCACATGTTTACAATGATCAGGACCGGTTTAGATGAGAGTTAAGATAGAATGATAGTATTAGGCCAGGACTAGTAATCAGCTAATCGCTGCCGTTGCAACCTGTTTTTAAGTTGGATTTGCGAATATCATAGACACAAACACAAATTCATACATAGATTGACGAATCAATTTATGAAACCGCCCGTACTGGTTACAGATGCCAGGCAATATTGTTATGACAAGTATAATACATAATATTTGTCGCTAATTTTCAAAAGCAGCCATATCCAAAATGGATGAACTCACGAAAAACCACTTTTTTGTTTCTTCGTGTACACAGTGACAATGCTGGAAGATTATAGAAATACTGATTTACTTGGTATTTGATAGCATTTGGGCCATTTTTTAAATACTATTATATTAAAAATAATCAGGCAAATAGCAATTGACAAAAAAAGTGAAAATACCTAAACATGGTTATGGCTGCTTTCGAAAAGTAGCGACACATATGTACGATTCCTGGATTTGAATTGTGGAATACCGGCATCCAAAAGTAAACAGGGATAGCAATCCCTAGACGTCTATGACCTATGCCAGGGTTATCCAAACTACAGCCCACCACCATCCGCGAGGAAATACCCGGTATCCGGCCTGCCATAGTTTTTTCATACAGGTAGTAGTGCCGAAGGTGGAAAAAAAATCCACGAGAAAATCTACGCGAGTGATCAACCAAATTTTTTGTCGAAAGGACTTAATATGAGTGTATAAATCAGGCAGAAGCTGGTTTTATCCTTGTCGGCTATTGGCTATCTCCGCCTCAATTAAATATACAGTAGACTCACCGACAACATATTAAATAGAGGGCGAGCTATCTAGGAAACGGTTATCAGGACTACTAAACTCATATTAAATAAGCCATGCCGCGAATAAGTATTTTAACGTGTAATCAAGGAGCAGTCGCAAATTTTAATGAAAAACAAGTTTTCGGAAATCGTGTTATAGGGGGTCTACTGTACTTGTCACTTTCCCGTAAGTACCAAAAGAATTTGTGCGTAATGCCAAACTACAGTATGTTTGTATGATGAATTAGCTAGGTCTTGGCCCTTGGGACTTAGTGGAGGAGTCAGTGTGGCCCTTAGGCTAAAAAGTTTGGAGACCCCTGAACTAAGCTAACGGTGGTTTTATTAAGGATATTATTTTTAATATGCGATCCAATCAATGAATCGTAAATTTGATCCAGTCATTTAACTGAATAGTCGGCTCGATGGTTCATTTGATCAGTGAAAAGATAATAAATATAAAAGGATTATCAGTGGCCATCAACCTATTTTACTTACCGCCCATATTTGCACATTTTTTACAATAAAATTTCCTTACTGCCCACCAACATCGCTGTAATTCAATCCAGTGTAGTGATGCAGTAATTTTTAGAAGGTGTTGGAAAAAAAAATATTAAAATTATTTTTACTCTCTTCATTATATTAAAGTTCTTGTTATTTACATCACATCGTCCAAATTTCCAATAAATGGATTTATCATCCAATTATCTTCTCTATAAAAATCAATGTTTGTTTGTTCGTATTTTATGCACTGCCATACCGTTCATCCGATTCCTATAAAACTTTGTCAAGTTATTGCTTGTACTTGCACGAAGGTTATAGGTATAGTACAATTAACTTACGGTAGGTCATATCCATATATATATATATAGATGAATGTTTGTTTGTTTGTCCCGTAAGCGTTCCTTTACCATTCATCCGATTTCGATGAAACTTTGGTGAGCTGTTGTGCACACACCCGTCAAAGTTTTAAAAAAAAGAATCAAATACGTACAAACAGCGGCATCTCGGAAAACATTCTGATTTATTCGTATACGCACCAAATGGAAAAACAAAAACTATTGTGTATCTGAAAGCACTTCAATAAACAGAATTAAAACACAATCTTTCTTTGGGTGGCATTGCAACGCATGCCGGGTACTTTCTAGTATACCATAAAATTCAAAATGTCTTGGAATCGTTTTTCCGTATCAAATTTAAGTTCGTTAATATGGCAACTAAGCTTTTTTTAGGTGTTATATCTTCTATTTTATGTGATAATTCGGGACGCTGATAAAATTCTCTTTTTAAAAGGTTACGAAAGAGAAGATCAAGTTTTTCAATATTTAATTATTTTTACGATTTCCACTCCCAGTGTGGAGCATATGGCATCCTAATGGAGGTAGATCAACAGACGTTTTTCTAAAGGAACTGCTTGTTACTCAATTGCTCAACCTCTCTTTTTCGAAGAGAGTAGGGATAGAAGAATAGGGCTAGGACAGAAGTAGTGGTTAGCTAATTGCTCTCGCTATGCCGCGTTTTTAGTATTGGATGGGTTTAAGGTAATTTTAGGCATCGCAAAAATTCATGCCTACGAAAAGATATCCATAAATCGATTGAAAAATCAATGTCTGTTACTGTCCTCACCGGGACTTGAACCCAAGACATCCGTAACCGTAGTCAACGATGTTAAAAACTGCACCACGGAGCCGGCAGATAAATAAAGACACAATATTTTTGCGACTAGCAAGAGTTTTAGTGGTACCTTGAAGCTGCTGATTGCTGCTGCTGAAATCTCCTAAAAATTTTCTTCATACTAACTATATGGAAAGGTTATTTATTTCTAAGGTAAACGATGATTTTAATTCTTAAATTTAAAATAGGGTGGTTTTTTTTTGTTCTACTGGACGTGGTTTTACTTAAAACCATATACAGTAATCTAGTATTAGTAAATAACAATTTAGATAGGACAGGTGGCTCAACACTATTAAATTTATTTCCCTTGGGATTTTCACCTTCAAACACTAGTAATTAATTTGTAATTAATAGTGTTCTGGTAATTAGTACTATCATTTTTTATGTCTTACCTCCTCCCTACTCCCATTAGAACAAAAAAAAACCCACCATAATCTTCATTTTTAATTAAAGAATTAGAATCACTTTTTACCATAGAAATAAATAGCCTTGCGATATGGTTAGTCTGAAGTTTCTTCTTAAAGAGGCGAAACGCGCCACGTTAGTGATAAAACCAGTGGAATAACTAAGTTACCAATTTTAATTTATTAAAAATGATATTTTATATTAAAAATGAATTTTCACAAAGTGACTGCCGAATCTACCTCTAAGCCGGATAAAAAAATGATGGATTAAATGGTAACGCACAGCTTTGAAGCGCAGCCCCTGCAAAAGTTTTCATCGACCGAATGCGTCACACCGCAGCGTGTAAAATTTTATAGTAGATAATGTGAATGAATAAAACAGAATTACATCAAATAATAATTAATTTTGTAAGATGGTACCTTCGAGTGAATTGAATGTGTAACTGCGGTTGCACTAAAAGAACAAACGGGAATTTAAAACATCCAAAGACGTTCATTTCGCGTTTAAATTCCATTTCATTTTTATCAAACAAAGACATCGAAACAAAATCAGTCAAGTTTTTTTTCACCCGAGACTTCGCCGTTATTTAAAACATTTGTCACCGCATTAGGTGGACGGTCGTAATAACCAATTAATACTCAAGAAGAGGCATTCTCAGCCAGTTTCACTAATCGAGATCTAAGCATTTCGATCTCAGTTACGAAGACCTCCCGCTTGGAATGAGTATTTAAACTTTCCAGTAAGTTCACTTTTGCATACGTTTGGCAATAAATCCGCGAGATGTGAGTGATTTGCATATTTTTTTACAATTTAACGAATCAATGTGAATGTGGGGAAACGAATAAATACGAGGGACATCACTTAACGAAAGCAGAGACACCAACAGAACGCGTCATACCATACACCGACGGGCGATAGAGAGAGCGTGATCGAACGTCATAGAAGCCGGACTACCTCACACAGGTTGGCGGCAGATTTATTCCAAAATGTTAAAATATCTGTACACACAGACGAATAAAATTTTTCGAAATGAATATCATAAGATAGGCAAATCTTCAAGTTCAAAATAACAATACGAATAATTCCTGATAAGACCAAATAATTTCGTCGGGGTTTTTCTTATTTGTTTTCCCTATTTAATCACTTCAGGTAACATCATAATCTTTAGTAAGACATTACTTAGCTAGAATGCATACAGGAATGAAAGAAAAAAAGGTTAGTCTGTCAGTACAAATAGAAATAAAACTAAACAGGAAACTGGAAGTTCGCTTCGCAGAGACCATAAAGTTTCAGTAGATAAATTAAACCATGAAATCCTACGGCAATGGTGCAGTTGGTAACGCGTGACTGACATTCGAACAGGTGTTCGTAATTATGTTCGTCGCTTATGAAACTAAAATGATCAAAGTTGTAGATATCAGTACAGTATTGGGTGAATCTTGACAATCAATCTTCACCACTCGATTCTCCTTCTTCCTACGCCAAGCGCTGATCCCCAAAACTGCGATGTTGGTTATGTTTAGTACCAAAGTAATCAAGATATACATATAGAGGAAATACAAAGATTATTTCGTTCGGCTTAAAGGTGCTAAGACTTCCTGCTTAGGCTCTATAAGTGTATACCAGTGGTTCCCAAAATGGTTCCTACGGACCCCCAGGGGTCCTTGTGACCGCTGAGAGGGTCATCAAATATTTTTGACACATATTCATTATTATAAACGCTTAAATAAAGTAAAAGCGATCTTTTATTTTAAAAAATAAAACACAATTCGTTTGTACTACTTCCACATATTTATAATGATCAGGACCGGTTTCGCTCATCACGAGCATTATCAACTGATAAAAATACAAACATAACAGGCAGTTGCGTATGGCAGCGACTGTTGATTGCAGTTATGAAAGTCATCATAAATACTTTAAATATCATTTTTTTTTTATATATTTTTTTACGCTACCATTTACCATTCAAGACATCAACATTAATTTGATAATTTTTCTGTTATGCAGTTATGTAGACTTATTTTACTTGGGGATTCGTGGTCAAATCTTTGCTTTAAAAAGGGGTGCATGGAAATAATAAGTTTGTGAACCACTAGTGTATACTCTATTGTCATTAATAAATTTGAGAATAGAAAAATCTGTCACATTCACCAAGCTGAACTATACACGAACACAGTAGAATAGTATTGAAATCATTGAATGCATTATTTGCTTACTTGAAGCTGGGCCACCATTGCCACGGCGACACTTTGATCACTATCTCAAGTTGACTCGTTTTACTGTGAAAGAATTGAATCACATTGATTCTCAATACCGGACTACATACGTTGTAATAAAGTTAATTAGTAAATGACTCACGACAGTTTTATAAACTGATTTTTTAATTTATTAAAGGCATTAATGCACGGATGTTTGTGTTGTGTAATATTCCCTTCTCACCCATCCGATTCTAAAAAGGGGGCGTAGCGAGAGCAATTCACTAATTACTTCTCAATTCCTAGAGACACCCTTTTAAACTACTTAGTTTCATCATTATCATCCGATCCTAAATACGAGGCCTATGGATACCAATTAGACAACTATTTTTCTAGAGCCTGTTACTTACTGTCTCAAAAAATGAGGCTTGAGGGACTGAAAAAACAAATTTTCGTAGAATGCTCTACATTAGTAACGGATATAGCATATAAAATCTAAATTCGGACCTGGATTATCCTTATTGTTTTTAAACAAACAAAGCAATTACGAATTCTCTGCGATTTACGTGGCAAATTGAGTCAGCTTTCAAATATAACAAAGTTTCTCAAAGTTTTCTTGCTATGGAACACTCGACGATTCGAGAGATTTCAACGGAATTTTTTCTTAATTTTTTATGGTAAGAAGATGTAAATGTTAAACAAAAAAATATTAGGTCTCAGTGTTGAGCGAAAACAATCGCTTAATTATCGTTTTAATATTACTTTTATGACTTCACATTAATAACACTCATTAACTTTCAACGGAACTGATAAACAAACACCAGTGTTTCGTGGAACATAGTTTGGGAAACGATGAAACATTCAAACGCTTGTATCAAAAACAAATGATTTGGTGACTACTGCTAACTGACGATAAAAATGAAGAAACTATTATCAGTTTCCACAATTCTCTACCATTCTCTAGAAGTATAAACTTTCAAATAATCATGGTTAAACATTTTAAAAATACCGTTTGCAATTTCAAGTAATGTAGCAGAAAGTGATATAGGAGATATCACGAAAGCAGCGGTACAAATTTCAATATGCAGAGAAAATGTCACCGAGTGGTTAAATTGCATCTTGACCGATCCTGGATTCCAAATTTTGAATGAAGAGGAAATATCTGCCTCAAATCAGCAAGGTCAAGAAAACAAAGAAGAGATTCCCGAGGGTAGGAATATTGTTCCTGGACATTCTAAAGCATTTCAATGCTTAGATGTCGCCATGAAATGGTTTGAGTGCCAGAAAAAATGTGTCACTTTCTTAAAAATACTTTGTTTTACGATTTTGTCCCAGACATACAATCTCAGTAACCTACAATAAACCTTAATCTAGTCACGGCGTAAAGCAAATAAAAGCATTTCTGAAAAACAAGTATAAACTCTTTTATAGACGGGCTTGAAAACTTTACTATTTCTATTTAAATAAAAGTGCAATAGTGCCAACAAATACAAGAACCTTTTTTTTCGACGTTTCATATTTTTTAGGCGATGGAAAATGATTAACGATTTTCGCGAAATGAGAATAAAACCTACTTATTCGCCTTAAGAGGATTCGTGTCAATTATATATTTTTTTCGATTATACGGTTTCTCAATATCCGGACTACCTTCATCCCTAATTAGTCTGTATAATCGAAGCTCTGCTGTAAGTTGACTCACAATGGAGGTAATCATCGCCCGGGTGAATCGGTTAGGTTCGGACTTGGATTAAAATTTTTGTATTGTAACAATGTAACAAAAAGTGTTGTTTATTTTTTAATAATAATATATCGATGACCTAATGTCATATACGCGTATCTGATATTTTGACGAAAATGTCTTCTTTATAAACGGTATCTCGTTTATTTAAAATAATACAAAGTACATATGTAAACTTTTTAATGATTTATATTTACCCTAACATACTATCCATTTAATAATTAGAAGAAAACAGTCTAATATACATATTAACGTAAATATTCAGTTTCTTTTAGCCCCCTGTAAAATTTGAAAAAGGTTACTTATGGGATTATAATATTAGGTCATCGATATGTTAGTTTTAATGAAAAACTACAAAAATCGCTCGCATGTCCACAGTCTTGAAGGAGTTGAAATTCAACCGGCTAGATTTAGCCGGCCGTCGACTTCTTTATTGAATTGAATACGAAATTGCATTAGATTACAGGTATAATTGAAAATTTATTCTAAAATGTGTATTGTTAATTCTGCAAAAGCTTCTGATTGGGCAGCGGCAGTACTATCAGTTGAATGCAGCAATTATTTAAGCAGCGAGTTATTATCTCGCAGGCCTATTTATTGAGATCTAGGAATTTGCTTCGATTGGCTAATGATGGTTACTAACCTTTTCAAACGGGAGGGCCGTTTTACTACTATTAAACGGAATAACTAAAATATGCTTCAAATTAATAAACAACATTCAACTATTTTATAAATAATTTAATATAAATTACCAGGTGCTACGTGTCAAAATTCTTAAATGTGGCTTAGTTCTTAATACTTCGGCAGCAGAAATTATTTTGATTAAAATCGTTGTAAGATTTTCTTAATCAATATACAATTAAAATTGATAACATAGTTATTTCACTGGCTGTGTTATTAATTATGACACGTGCTTAAGAAGGATCTTCAGATTAATAGTCTCCCTAATTCCATCCCAACCATTCGATCCTAAAAACGATCCTAAGAACGATTAGCTAATCACTCGTCCTGTCATATCCTTATCCTTCTATCCCTACTCTCTTTGAAAAGGAGAGGTTGAGCAACTGAGTAACAAGCAGTAAAAAACTTCTGTTGAGATACCTCCATTATGAGGCCATATGCTCCACATTGGGAGCGGACATGGTAAAAAATAGTTAGACTGAAGATGCTTCATAAAGAAGCGAAACATATGTCACAAATGATAACACAGCCAGTGGAATAACTGAGTTATCAATCAAATTTGAATTGTTGAAATTTGCTGGTGTGCCGCGAGACGAACCCAGGTGTACCGCGACGCAGTGCATCCAACATGAGAAAAAATCGAGTATTAGAAAGAATTAAAGCAATTTGGTTGTTAAGATCTCCGATTAAATTATTATCTTTGAAACAAATATAATTTCAATATTTAATGGATTTAGTTGTAATACAAACAGTGCAACTGTTATGATGGGAAATATCATGGAAGTTGCCTCGATGGCAAAACGAAAAAAATCCTACCGTAAAAATAGCAAATTGCTGCATATATTGGGAAACATTAAAGTGAAAATGAAAGGTTGAAACGAAAAGTTGATATGCTCTGACAATTACAAACAGAAATTCAAACATTGGCAAAGTCAGTTACGATAAAGATCAATGAAAATGTTTGGAAGGACCAACGAGACTATTTTTGAAAACAGAAAGATTATTTTGGATTTGGCCAAACAAAAAATGCAATTTTTTCATACACTCAACTTGGCTTGGCTAATTGTTAGAATTAATTGTTTTAGGTACAAACTTTTACAAATGCTTTTTTTATAATTTGTAATTTTCAAAAAAAAATGTGTTTCATCGCATTAAAAAGGTAAAAGAGTTTAATTGGCTTTTATTAAAAAATATATAAGCTACTATTTCAAATTCATCAAATAAAAGCATACAATAAATTTTAAGTTTTGTTTATGATATTTACATATTTTGGCTCGTGGTGTGTCGCGAAATATTAATGAATGCTTAGGTGTGCCGTGGGTGAGAAAAGGTTGCGGAGCACTGTCTTAAATGATGAGTTTTCAATGATAATTTTATGTTAAAAAACTATTTCCACAAAGCTGTCGCCGAATCTTACTAAATACAGCATAATCGAAAAAACCATTTAATGGTCTTTAAGTTTGTTGTTCTTCCACCAAGCTTCTCAACTATTTAATTGCTTATCTTACACTTTCAAAAAAAAACCGACTTCATCAGTTCTATAACAGGTAGAAAAAATATAACAATATTCAAATACATCATTAAACTTTTAGGGTTATAAATTGAAAAAATAATTTAAAAAGTGAGTATTAAAATTAACGTCTGTTTTATGTATGCACTTCAATTCAAAGTCAATATATCAAATTTGTACGCGCACCAAAGCGATGTTTTTTTTTATAATTAATTTCACTACTCACGTCGTATAATTAAAATGGAGTTATTGTGTTATTCAAATTTATCGCCACTTTGACATTAAAAAGGTTGAATTTTATGCCGCATTTTAAATTACCATTGCATTATTCTCACGATTTAAAATTATGTAAATTTAATTAAGTTTTTAATGAACGACTGATTTATTCTAACCAAATAATTTGATTTAAATTAACATATTTTTTTTTACTCATAAAAATATTAATTACAATTAGGATATTTAAAGATAAGACGAAACATCGCTTAAGACCGTGTCCGGACGGTATACTATTTAATATTATCCGTATTTTATTCAAATACACATTTTTTGACGAGTTTTATATGCAAGATAAAACGTTTTTCATAAAATTTACGAAGAAATAAATTCTTCAACCATTTTTTCAAATAAAATATTCCTCGTCTATTTCATTGCAGTTAGCGAATCAGTGATAATTTTTTAGAAATTCATATTTAAAATTAAATTTGATTTTGTACTTTGTTTTTCCACCGGTACTAATAATGATATGTGTTTCGCCTTTCTCAGAATCATCATCGGACTTGCGTTATCGTAGGGTTTTTATTTATAACGTTTATTAGGTAGACCAGTGCTCCGCAACCGGTGTGCCGCAGCACATCGGTGCGCCGCGAGACAATCCCAGGTGTGCCGCGGCGCAGTGCGTCCAACATGAGAAAAAATCTAGTATTTTTATATGTACCAAAAAAAATTAAAACACTTGATTGCTAAAATCTCCGTTTATATTATTCTCGTTTTTATGTACAATATATTTATGTACTGTACATAAATAATTTTGTGTTTCAATATTAATATTATATATAAAATTTGTCAAGATTTTAAAAATGTAGTACATATTTTTCAAGAAATTATATTTAGACAGTAAAAAACAGTAAATGTATGGTTGCTTGAATTCAGGGGGGTGGGGCAAATGCAACAAATGACGTCCTTGCTTAATTTGAACTCGGAAATTTAAAACCGTATAAATAAACAAATTATAAATTACTACAATATCTCAATAAGAAAGATGTTCATACTTCACTGTATTATACTGGAAATATAAATATGTTAGAGATATAATTGATAGTTGAGTCCGCGGTGCAATGGTCAATGTTGTTGGCTTCGGACACGGAAGTTTCGGGCTCAAATCCTCTTACGAATGTTTCATAAATTGATTTTTCAATCGATTTAATGATTTCTGTTCATGGTGTCATGTCTGTGATTCCCTTCCACCCTCTCCACCTTACTACCATTCTCGTCCTAGCCGTATTGGATTATCAATTTAAAGACGACAGAGTAGGTCTCGGCCAAATGATGTCAATTATAAAAATAAATTGACATATTTCGGTAGAGAAAATATCATTATACATTGGTTCTATGTTTAAAAATTCTGACCCGGCCACTTGATTTAAGCCACTATTAAATCGACACTTCCTACGTATAGTCTCGTACCTGCAAAAACGAGAATTTACAGGAGTGTATTTCAAAGATTCACAACGCAACTTACCATAATATAATGTTTTCGATGAAAACAGTTTTCATTCTCTTATGAACAATTTCAATTTTAAGAGCTACATCAATTGACCAAAACACCGTCATGGTCCACATTGGGAGCGAAAATTGTGAAAGAAAACATCTTTCATCTTTTTCACTTTCTTGCTAATTCGGGTAGTAAATAAATCAATCGCCCCTCGCAAAATCTTGTCCAATTTGCACTTTTAACAGGTGCGTGAAATGTGTTTCTACATCATTTAATAAAATTAGCATATTATAATCTTTTTGTTACATTTGTATGAGATTATGGCGATACGATTGTCTTGCCAACGTTCACTTTCTTATTTTAATGCAATCTATTATCATGCAAGTTTCTCGCTGTTGTGAATTTATTTTATGATACTTTACAAGAACTTTTTTTTTGTAACAATGTGAGTTTTAATATACCGGTTAAATTTGCATAAAATTTTATATATTCTCTATTGCGTGGGTATTATCGATCTAAATTGATAAAAACTCGATAAATATCAATGGCGATTAGGGGTAGCAAACCGGTATTTCAGTAAGAAAACGCTAAATCGAATAAATGACATATTGAGTTAGTTATACCAAAAGGTTCTTTATCACAAACGGCAGTATAGAAGAACAGGCTTATTTTTATAAATTATATTTTTACTTAAAAACAGTTATGTCCAAACGAACAAAATGAAAAGGGTATAGAATTTCAAACATTTGACAAACTTCAAAGTCCAATTACTCAAAAACAGTATTTTCAGTTATTGTCTTCTTCCAAAACAATGACGATGTATTAGATTATATAACGGTAAAATTATTTAATGACTGTTTTATTCAACAAGCGTTGAATCTGAGAGCGGTTTTCCTGCGGTCGGAACTATTTGCACGAAGAACAGATCAATGCGAAACTTAGATAACAAAGATAATGTAACAAACGTTAAAAAAACGTATTTCTTTTAAGAAATAAATCGATCGTTTTCTTAGTTTTTTAAAATGTGATGTCATTTTGACAGATGAGTGGTGAAAGATCTTTTGATTATCATGGAAGTGGGGGGGGAGAGAGTCAAAAAACGGCTACAGTCGTGTAACATCATTTATGATACATTGTCTGTGGTCATGGTGTAAGAAGTTTAAGTGAGCTGGATAAAAGACGACAGTCACCATTTCTTCATTTGTTGACGTCATTGTGTGCTTATTGAATTACAATCTACTACGTTTACAACAGTGTTTTGGTGACAATACAAAATTGGTTCGTCAATGTGGAGTCTCATATTTTACAAAAACAACGACCCAGCTCACCCATCTCCTTACACCATTGGCGGTGGCAAAGCCCCCTATAGTTACAAGCCATGCTGCAGGGCCCGACAGCGGGTATTTTTGCAGGCGAGTGGCGAGCTTGTTAATTACAATGAATTCTAGCATATTGTAATAATATGAAATACTGGGTAATGAAATGTAATATGTTAAAAATTGAATGTTTACAAACAGGAATATAGATGTCTACTTACTTTATTAAAAGAGTATAATTAATCAACAATTCAAATTGTGATTTTTGGGCTAAAATACGATTCTAATCAATTTTACCTGCCACTCATCGCATGTCGTGCCTTTCACTAGATATATAATGACGATTATAGGATGAAATTTATTGTTTATTATTTTACCAGCATATATATGGCAGTTTTCGATGAATCGTGAATTATATAATGATTATGATAATGAATCACAGAATAAACTCAAAATAAATCTTTTCAAATATATGTTTTATTAGTTGAAAACGGAGTTGAGAGTTGATCTACGTACAACCGCCATACAATTTGTTGGTAGAGACCGGGACTTCTAGGACTACACAGAAATTACGAATTTTCTTATAGCACTGCTTGTACTTAAGGTTTCTTTGGCTGTGGTCAAGTTTAGATAGATGAAGATAAAAAAAACTGCATCACTACCATCACTGAAGGCTATGAGAGACCACGGTGATTGGCATTTCATTTTAAAATCATTATGCACTACAAGCAAGAGATATACTAAAAGTGGGCGGAATACTTTTCAAAAAGATTGACACTATCAGTGCAGAACGCGCGGACGTTTATTGCATTAGCACTTTCACCCTTCGTTATGAAAAAAGAATTTTCCAGTTAAAAATGTTCGAGAAGAGCGAAACGGCTCCTTATACGGGGAGCATTATATAAAATTGTGGAATTAGTTTAAAAAAAGTATAATGCGTTTCTGCCAAGAATTGACAGTTCCGTTAAACACATCAGAAGTTATTAAAAGATTTGTTATTAACTAATCGGTTAAATACTTTAATTAAAAAAACAAATATTATTATTAATTAACTTTCTTTGATTGTTTACTGCAAAGAATTATAACCAGGAAATATGATAGTATTTACCCACGACATTGGCTGAATACTCAGTTATTATGTACCCGAGTTTAGTACGCAATAATTAAGGCGAGTTTTGTTTTTCGTCGGTTAAGTCGGCCATTTTGTCGCCGACATAACGGCGGACATTTTACAGAAAATTTACATTAAATCGCCAAGATAAGATCGCATCTGCCCTTTAAGACCGAAAAAGCGAAATCCAAATGCATTTATCTTCATAAATATAAAAATAAATACCAAATTAAGCGGGAGGCACAGCTCTCAGCGAAGATCGTCGACAATGTGTAAGAATTAACCCTTTATGTCACACGTTTGCTCATTATTATACGTGTTTAGTTTCCAATAATACGGAATTTGTCGCTAAAAGAATCATTACTATTATAGACATCTTTCTTCGGTTGATTGTCATCTTTTATAGTCATAAAGGGAGTTCAACCATCTAAATTTCGAGCGGTTCGGTGTCCTATTCTTAAAATCGGACATCGAAATTTCATGCGGAGTTTTACTATAGCATAGGAAACGAATTTTACGCTTGTCTTCGTATTCTTATATTCCGATATTCTCTCAATTGTGTTTGGCATTAATTAGGCAATTACTTACAGTTCTACAAAATTTTATTATATAGCTATTTCGGCTTAACGCCATCGTCAGAATTATGTATAAACTTTTTAGCTTAGGTATGTATGTCGTTTTAGAAGAGATAGACCAATATCGACCCTTCCAAGCCGAAAGAGTTCTCATTGCCACAATATTGTTTCACTCCTTTTGCTCTCCTGAATAGTAACAGTTCGTCACTAAACCCTCTTTTGGTTTGGAAAGGTCGATATTATCTCATCTCACTTATTTAAACATCATAACTTTTATTTAAAATTAAAATATTTTGCACGTAATTAATAGTTTAAGTAAATACATTGAAATTTTATTGATTATGCGTAATTACGTGAGCTTTTATAATGATTTAAGACGATTTAGGATAAAATTATAAACAAATATGTTGTCTACCCGAGTGTAGAAATAAGTTAAGACAAAATAATTTGTATTAGGCAGAATTATACTTTGTATGCGAAATAACCCTATTTGACGGTGCCTATAAATGTCAAACGCCCTAGGTTTGCGATCTTTATTTCTCCGACCGTTGCCGAAAGTGTAAACGGGTCTGCGACCGTGGCGCATTGCGTCTGCGCATGCAAATCCCTCCGCCATTGTTTTATTGTCTTCGGCTGACATTTCTGCCATTGCTCCTCCGACGACATTATTCATGGACCGCGGGGACATTTTCGAGCATTCCGCTTTTCGTAGTCTTTCAATCGAAAACATCTCCCGATTTTTGGTTTATTTTTATATTTTGCACGGTAAATATTCTCCCGCGAAAAGGACAAGCCTTGGAATTGAACAATGCGAGAGTTACTTGCATTTAGGGCTAAAACCATAACTCAGAATGAAGCCATTGATCTTCATTGTGGCGATTCTAAACGGACATCAAAAATTGCTCACGGCCGGAAAGATTTCAGGAACTATGATGGGGTAAAATTTCCGACGATAGTGTCGGAGCAATTTGTATCTGGCAACTGATAAACGCGAAGTGAGTTTAAACTACAATGGCCGACATTCATCGAATATTTGACAGCTGCCCCTTTATTGCATTATATGAAACTTTGATTTAAGGTGCACAGAATTCACGTATTCTCGCTATTTGAGTGCAATTTCTGCAGTCCCGCTTCATTTAGAGTACATTTAATACCGGTGCGTACGCTTTTATTTCCCGCAATCCGGGTCTGAAATATTGAAAATTTAGTTAAAATTACGTAAAATTTATGATGTATTATGATATCTTTTTTTTTTATGCGATGAACTTGTTTGTATCATACCGGAGATCATGTCTCCTCAATGATACGTTAAGTCCACAATAAATATTTATAATATAAGTAACAATAAGAAATAATAATAATGTAACATTTAAAGGAATATGATGAGTACACAATAATTATATTAAAGTCGTCAACTAACAATTAATTTAAATACACAGAACTTTCTATGGTGAGGCAACAATTAAGGATTAAATGGTGAGGGGCAGGGAAGGTAAACTTTTTCTCCAAAGGAGGCCGCAAATTTTTTGAACTGATAAAAGTTCTCCGGGGAAGAAACCAGATCCGGATGTTGTATAAGACCATCGCGACTATTTCTGCAGGACAAATACAGAATATCTCTTTCAATGGAAATAATTGGGCAATCCCAAAGAATATGTTCAGAATCTTGATTTTTATCACCACAAGGACAATATGGGTTTGGTTTAATTTTAAACTTATATAATTTGGCATTAAACGCACCATGACCAGTGATAAATTGGGAAGTCCAGTGATCTGGAGAAAACCATGTTGCATTCTGACGAAAGAGAATATCTGAGAAGAATATATGGGTAGTTCTATCCCGAGGAGTTGAGCAGTTGATGAGCAGAGTTTTTTCACTTTAGCTTTGAGAAACTTTGAGAATCCAATAGCTGAAGAATTGTGCTGCCAATTTGAGCTGGTTTCCCGAGCAATAAAAGATGAATTGCAGCTCTTCTTTGGACTTCTAAATCTAGAGGAATAAGTCCTAACATAACAGGAAGACATTCAGTTGAGCAGGTTCGATAGGCTTTGGACATGGCAAGAAGTGGAAACCTTTGCCCCCGAAGAAGTATTTGGCATATTTCCTGTCGTTGGGAACATCTATATGCCCAGCAACTTGCAGCATGACACGCAATACCAAGGAATATTGATTTGTAGTAGAGTCGCGCCGTAGGAAATGTTAAGCCCCAACTTACCCTAGCCATGCGTGCTGCCTTTTCAAAGCCTATCTGTATTCCTCCAAGCTTCTCTGTCCCCCTGCCAGTCTCCTCGCTTCCTCCTAGATCATCCCAGCGTCCCGTAGCTCCGCCGAATACATCCTATGGATGGTCATCAGCGGTCTTCCAGGGCGACGGAATCCATCTGGTTGGCAGAAGATTTAGGCAGGATTCAGGCTCCCCTGAGGCATCCACAGCACGTGTCCAAGCCAGGTCCATCGTCAATAATAGGCTGGTCCGTCCGCTCTTTTACCTCCGAGTTCCTGACAAAATCAAACCACCGTACCCCAGTATTCGCCGCAAACACCTGATTTCAAAGCACAGCATACGGTTACCCTGTGCCTTGGTGAGGTGCCATGACTCGCAACCGTAAAGCAACGCCGTCAGGATGCATGCGTTGAATAAGTGGCACTTGGTTCTGACCGGAGTACAACCGTGAGTCCCAGACTTTCCGCGTTGAGTGAAAAGTTGCTCCATCCATCCCTAATCGGATTGCGAGCTCTTTACGTCGATTGCCATCTCCCGTGATGTGTACCTCCAAGTACCTAAAGCCGTCGACTCTCTCGATGTCAAAATGTCAAATGATTTTTAGGAGGTATGAAATGAAATAATATTGAAATTATAAAACTGCTAAGCGGGCCAATCTTATATTTTATGTTGTATAAAATATTTTTTTAAGCAGTTTTTATTAGATTTACAATATAACTGAACATTCCATTTTACACAACTACTTACTTTAACTTACTACAATAACCTACTGGAGTTTTATGTACATACATTCATCCATTCATCGTAAAGTGATTGAAAATATAACAAAATATGATAATAACAGCAAAACGAGACATCGACAATTTATCTGACGTCTGTCGACAGACCTACATAATTTGACAGATCTAAAACACAAGCACACATATTGAGCAGAGCGAAAAGGGCTTATATCGATAATAATAATATACTCGGACAACATTGGCGTAGTTCAAAATATCTTCCAATTAATTATCCTGCCGACAAGTATGTGCGATACGGAAATATTGAGGCTATAGTACCTTGTTTCGTTGTTTTATAAACCAGTGTTCTCCAACCAATACTCCGCGGACCAGTACCGGGCCGCAAAGACTTTCGGCCGGGCCGCGAGGAGTATGCCAAATTTCAAGAAATTCGCCATGCAAAAATTATTAAATACAGAATTTTTTTCTCCTGCACGTTTATTTGTATCTCTAGTTATTGTTAAATAATAATTGGTGGGATGGTGCGCGCGATGGTCACTGGTTTTCTCAGAATCGACAGTCATAAATCTTTTCATATACACTCAGAGAGAACGGAAATATTTTCTCTTGGGTGCCCCAGATGCAAAACCTTACCTAAATATGTTTTCAAGTATTTCATATGTATTTTTCTTAGTTATAGTTACGTCCAGCGGCGTAACATGGGAAGAGAGGAAGGGTTGGCCCACCCCGTGCGGCACATTTTAGGGGGCGGCATTTTCGATACATTAATCATGATTTCTTCTGTCTAATGTGTGACTCGCTGACAATATATATTCTATTCTAGGGGCGGCATTTTTGAAAATGACTAGAAAATGATGTAGGTAATAAACAAATAAGAATGTTTATGCCTTATGATTCGCTGACAAAATATATTTCTTTTCTGAAAGATCTAAGAATAATCATGAAGCCTCAATGTAGCAAATATTGAAATGCTTTTAATTTATTTTCTCGCAATTGTGCTGCTAGCTATGAAAGAAGTTTTTCGAAAACTAAATTAATAAAAAAATAATTTAATATCAATAGTGAGCAAGTTGCGATTAAAAAATACTTTCAATGGCAAACCAACTGGCAGGTAAAACAGATTTTGATAATGTTGCTGGCGATTTTGCTAATAGCAAAGCGAGGAAAAATAAATTTCTTATAATTTTTTTTAATGTTATTTTAGTACCTTGTTCTAAATAAATTCAAAATTTTTAATTCGTTTTTATATAGAATATTTACCTATTAATGTATTGTACATAAATAATTTGATACTTCTGTATTAATAATAAATATAAAATTTATTTAAATGAATTAAAGATTTTTAAACATATTTTAAAAACAAACCTACGGAACTCTACAAATTTAATATTAAATATGACATCTGTAAATGGTATGTAAACGTAAAAATATTGTATGTTTTTCAATAAATTATATGTACTCTTCATAAAAATTTTCTGCTTGCGGCGCAATGTTGACGGTTACAAAAAATTTTGGAGAAAAGGTGTAGGGGCGGGGGGGAATTCAAGGACCGGGTGGCACAAACCCTAGCTACGACACTGGTTACGTCCAATGTGACACAATATAACATTTAAAAAAATATTTTATGAAAAACCATTTTTATTTCAGTATTTAGTGGTCCGCGAAAAAATTTTCTTTTTTTTACCGCTCCGCAGGTGTTTAATGTTTAGGAACACTGTTTTAAAAGACCGCACACGGTCGGCAGCAAATTGACATAAAAAGTTGGTCGTTAACAGGTCGAATTATACTTCAAAGCAATACGCAGATTATACCTCATACTTTGGCGCCCTTTAAACACAGTGCAAGTTGCCGCTTAAAAATATGGTACCATAATCCACCACTGAATATAATAATAATTACAAAAGGCATTACTGCCAATAAATGCGCATGCGCCAATTATTTTTAAATCATCAATAAATACATCGGGTAACAACTTTTTACTTCACGATAGGGTTTACGACGGTGATAAAGCTCAGATCTGCTTTTATTTTTGCCAGTGTCTCAGCCGAGTTGGAAATCGTTGTTGGACTTTCATCCACTTGACAGATCAAGAGAATCGACCATGACTAGTTGCGAAGCAATGGACAGTTTTTTTTTTTTTTTTAATTACTACAAGTAGATAACAAGAAGGATGTGTGCGAACTACCGGTCGCCCTCAGAATTATTTATGGTCGATCGCGAAATGTAATATCAATGACAATAGTGGAAAATCAAAAGAATTTAATATTGAAAATAAAATATTTTTACCATGTCCGCTCCCAATGTGTACTCCCAACTCCAAATGGAGGTATCAAAACAGAAATTATTGTTACTCAGAACCTATCCACCGTCAACGGTCAGAACGCAACAAATGAATCTTTCGTCGTCGGACGTTCTGAGTTTCAAATTATTGTTTGACGTTATTTAAAATTAAAAATCAGATTTTAACATATTTTCCTGAAAAACTCATGAAAAGATTAGAAGTATTTTAAATGTGAATAATTCTTTTCTGCAGTTTTTTCCGTGTGGGGTTTTTTTCTTGTCCACTTTATTCTTGTGCGGTTGTTTCCGTTCACCGTATTTGTCAACCAATTTTACCTCATTAAGTTATTTACTTCAGCACACACACATACAATGTGTTGTTCATTATACACCTCTAATTATTGAGTATTAACTTTTATGATAGACTTCCTTCATTATTTTCAGTAGCAAGATACCATGTGAGTCTAAATGTGTGGCCATCCTTGATTGAAACTATCTCTCATACAGAATCTTTCAACTTAAAAAACAATTACAATCAATTTATGTTTTGGTACTCTTATCACCTTCTGAGTATGCCTTTTATCCGGCAAGGTGATAATGAGGATGTTCCTCAGGCTCAATCAAAACACGCCAGTTCTAGTCAATCAGCGTCACCTTTATTGCAGTCAGTTTAATACGTATACAGAATTTACAATTTAAAACAGAAAGAAATAAAAAACCACAATTAATGCACTAAATAATGACGGTTCGTGTCACACCTTACAGTATTTTTAAATTTTCAATTCAGAAATGTAATTTTCTACATTTTTTAATCTCATATCTTTTCTTTTTCTTCAACAGAGGTTCAGTATTCAGTGCTCTTTCATCAGCTCACTGGGCCCTTAGTCAACTAGACAAAGCGATCGGCTACATGCAGCAGGATCTGGCGGTGGCCAAGAGTCTGGGAGACACCGCCGGAGAATGTCGAGCTCACGGGAACTTGGGAGCAGCGTACTTCAGCCAGGGATCATACAAGGAAGCATTGACCGCTCATCGGTATCAGCTTGTCTTGGCAATGAAATGCAAGGTGAGGATTTTACGTTGGAGTAACCTATTTTTTTAGCCACGTTTGTTCTCAATATAAAGTTCCATGATGAAATATTTCACGAGAACGCGCTTAACAAAAGTTGGCTGTAAGTCAGTTAGTTTAGCTCTTTCAAGAGAAATAAATTCTTTCCGCGGTGGGAACTAAAAGACTAGTACTCAACAAATCCCTCTCTATATGCTGAGGGTTGGTGAAATGTGATAAAAACGTCACAGACTTCATGCCTTTGAATACAAATCCATAAATTGAAATTTTTTTATTTGAAAAGTTCCATTTGGTAATTCAATCCTATGAGCACACAACTGAATATGATGTGAGATCAAAAGCATTTACCACGCTATGGAACCTGCCTTTTTTTATTATATCAATGTTTCATAATATCAAAATTATTGACAGTCTGAAAATAAATGTCAAAATAGAAAACCAATAAGAGTAATGAATTCCTCATGTTTCTTTCCTCTCAGGATACCCAAGCGGCAGCAGCTGCCCTCACATCACTAGGTCACGTATATACTGCCATTGGCGACTATCCAAACGCCCTTAGCAAGCCACAAGCAATGCGTTCAGCTCGTCAAACAGATGGGTGACAGGCTGCAAGAGGCAAGAGAGATTGGAAACGTCGGAGCTGTCTACCTGGCTATGGGCGAATTTGATTCTGCGGTGGACTGTCACACTCAACATCTGAGACTGGCTAGAAGATTAGGAAATCAGGTAAGATCAGATTATTACTTTTCACAAAATACCATATTAGTCCGAATATAAGACCTTGCAGCTGCAGAATATTTGTTTATTCGGAGCATGATTGAAAGGCCGAATTTAAAAATAAGCTACAAATTTTTGATGAATTCAATGGTAACTTTGTGGAAATTCATTTTTTAATTTAAAATTGCTGTGATATCTTAGGTGGAGGAAGCAAGGGCCTATTCGAATCTGGGATCGTCACACCACTACAGGCGAACTTTACTCAGGCCATCGCATTCCATGAAAATGTTTTAAGGATTGCGCAAAGCTTGGGAGACAGAGCGGTTGAGGCGAGAGCTTATGCTGGGCTCGGACATGCAGCCAGGTAAATTAATATTGTAAATTTTAACCAAAACAACATAAGTGATAAACTACAGTAGCACTGCAAAGGATTACTTGTAATGGTCATCAATTTTTCCTGAGCTTAATGCTCAATATTCTTTTCAATTTTTCTTACAGATGCGCTGGTGATTACGCACAGGCAAAAAGATGGCACGAAAGACAACTCGACATGGCTTTGACAGCTAGAGATAAGGTAAGCTCCAACTTTCATTCAATTGTTATTTTAAAACAAAATAGTAAGAATTGATTCAATCCATTTAGAAATATGACAACATTGATGTACATTAAATGAGACATCTAAATGGCACCTTTCATGCTTTCTTTTATGATTTTTCTCCAGGTTGGCGAAGGAAGGGCATGCTCTAATCTAGGAATTGTCTACCAGTTACTAGGAGAACATGACGCTGCCTTGAAACTGCATCAAGCCCATTTGTCAATTGCTAGGGCACTACAGGTTAACAATTTTAATAGGAAATACAATATATTCTATTGAGTAGTTTCAGAGGTTGTTAAGCCAATTATTGGTTGAATCGTGAACAGGTTTGATTTTGGTGACTAGTAGAGTTAACAACAATATTTGTTATTACATAACTCATGTATGTGCTTGAGAAATTTGGATTTCTACAAGAAGACATTTCTTCCCAAATGATAAATACACAATAATCAACAAGAATTATGTAGTTACAATTGCTGCAGGCATACTAAGCATTCATTCTTCGCAATCAAACAAATCCAATCAATCTAAACTTTCTAGTGAGCAAGAGTTTCTTTATTGCCTATATGAAGATATTAGAATGATTGCGAGTTACTTGCTTTCCACTTTAACACTGCTTAGTCAATAACAAAGCAGAGTGAGAAAACAAATGGCTCACGGAGATTACAATTCGAATTAAACCGCAAATAATTTGTATTCCCACTTTATTACAGCTTTGTTAATAACAGACAGTGCTCAATAATAAATTAACTACCAGCTTTTTTCTTTAGCACTTCATTTAACATGTGATGAAGCGTTAAAGAGAAAAATTCACAGCAGGTGCCTGGTAGCCTAGTACATTTTTTTTCCATGGGTGTCTTCTCAAAGTATTAGTAGCTCAATGTATTGACCTATATCACTTGATAACATCTATGTACAATTAAGATTATAATATTATCAAGTCCTCGAGTCTTCAAATAGTCAATATTCATTTGTTTGATTACAGGATCGAGCTGGAATGGGACGAGCATACGGAAATATCGGTAACGCGTATTCTGCAGCTGGATTCTATGAACAGGCCATAAAGTATCACAAACAAGAGCTGACGATATCCAAAGAAGTTCACGATAGAAGTTCAGAGGCTTCCACTCATGGAAATTTAGCTGTTGCTTACCAGGCTCTCGGTGCTCACGACATGGCACTTCTTCATTACAGATCACATTTAGGTAAATATTTTCAATTCAATTGTATGTTATAATGTGAGTAACAATTAAAGTCCAAAGGAGCATATCAACTGCTTTATCTGTGAACTGACTTACTCCACACGGACAAATTAAATTTTCAGAACACTTAGGGAGTAAGAAAAGTAACGAAGTGTACTTTTAGAATTGTTTAAGTCTGCTTGATGGTTAAATTATTAAGTTTTTTCTATTTTCTGTAAATCTTGCCCAAGTTGAATAGAGCAGTTTGTTGATTGAGCAATTGATACGGACTCATAATGTAGCATCTAGGGCAGTTTTTATTCAGATCCACCGTCTCTTTTCGGAGAATGTATGGATCAAAGGATGAGTCTAGAAAAGTAATAGCAGTAGGCTCGCCATTCTCTCTATGCCTCTGGATGCTGGGAGAGAATGAGGGTGGGAAGGAATGTAAACTTCAAATACATCCATAGCTTTGAACACAAATCTACAAACCGATTCAAACATTAATGTATGAAAAGGGTCTGTTCTGTGATTTGAGCCTTTGACACTGATAGAACAAACGCCCAAGGGGACGTCCATATATGAGGTCACACAATTTTGACTATTTTTAAACCCCCGCCACCAATCGTCACATTTCTTTACATAGCCACATTATATCAGACCCCCTCCCCATAGAACGGAACGTCATTTATATGCACGCCCCCCAAGAACAGTGATTACTTGCCTACAGGACTGACAGTTTACTCCTTGAAAAATTATGTCAAAAATCTGTTTATTATTTGTATAATCACTATTAATTATCAATAGATTTAGGGGTAACTTTGTGGAATCTCATTTCTGATAAAAAAATTGGCACAACCGGTGAAATAACAATGTTATCAATTTTAATTTTATATTAATATCATCACTCTACCTTTATGTATTACGGTGAAGTCATTAGAATTGGTATTTCTTTGGTAATACTTCAATATTTCTCTATTCAGGTATCGCAAGAGAGCTGAAAGACACCGCCGGTGAAGCATGCGCGCTACTGAACCTTGGAAATTGTCTCTCTTCCCGCCAGGAGTTTGCGCAGGCTGTACCTTTCTATGAACAATACCTGATGCTTTCACAGGAGCTCGGGGACGTGGCTGCTGAAGCAAAGGCCTGCCATTTCTTAGGATATGCTCATTACTGTATTGGAAATTATAGAGAGGCTGTTAGGTATGATGATCATTCTTCATATTATTCAGAACCTCATTCCAAATCGATGCACCAATATTATGACTTGATGTATTTAACAAATGACATTTGAGTGTGCCAGGCTAATGGATTGTTTCAATACCATTCCCACATTCAATTCCCAGATTCCAGGTTTGATTGTAGAATTATAAAATATTATTAACTATTTCAATATAGCTTTCAATATACAAATTCACATATCGAAAAATCTTTATACAAAAACTATTGTGCAATTCAAACCGGTGACTCAATCAAGTGGAGAAAAGCCAAACAGCACTGAACACTTGCCTACAGGACCTCAAATTTTGCCAGCCACACCTCACATACAGCACTGATAAATACATGCTTCTAAAACATCTACACTATAATCTTGCAGTCAGATTGGAAACAAACCGATAATTTAACTGTTCACCTGTATATATACGGGAACAAAATTTGGAAACCACCCGCCTAACCCATCACCATTCGGCATATAAATAAATATTTGAATTATATGTTGTTCTATTATCATATAAACACAATGAAATTCTATTTTAATGTTATTACTGCCTAATTGATTTTAGAAATTTTGGACCTGAGTAGATAAATTTCGTTTGGGAAGGGACCTAATTTTGCCTCCTTTAATCTGTTTTCTTTTAATTTCTTTCAGATACTACGATCAAGACTTATCTCTTGCCAAAGATTTACAAGATAAAATGAATATGGGACGAGCGTACTGCAATCTCGGACTCGCGCATTTAGCTCTGGGTCAGCTGGAGTCCGCGTTAGAATGTCAGAAATACTTCTTGGCAATAGCTCACATGACACAACATCTCCCGGGAAAATTTAGGGCTCTGGGAAACATCGGAGATGCCCTCATCAAGATGGGAGACATCGAGGAAGCTGTCAACATGTATCAGAGACAGTTAGGATTTGCAAGACAGGTATAATTATGACGTATTTATGTTATTTGAATTCCTCTTGCCGGCAAAATGCAACAGAAATAGGTTTTCTGTGTATGATAATCAGCTAAAAGAATTATCGGTTTGTGATATTCAATATTGCGTATTTATGTTTATTACTTACAGGCTCGTGACAGAGCACTGGAAGCATCAGCATGCGGAGCACTCGGCCTTGGTCACCGTCTGCTGCGACGACTCGACAAAGCTCTCGGATATCACACCCAAGAGTTGACCCTGAGACAGGAAATGGCCGATTTAGCAGGAGAAGCGAGAGCTCATGGACATCTTGGAACAGTGCATATGGCATTAGGAAATTATACCCATGCTGTTAAATGTTACCAAGTAAGTAGAGATGAAAAGAAATGTATGGATTTAATTGGCATTTATTCTGATTATAAGTAAATATTTAGTTCATCAACAATTATCGGATTTGTCAATAGTTATTTCGGCTTCACGCCATCATCAGAACTATCTTCAGACAGAGTTTAGTTTATATCGACGGTGTTTTGGCCAATTGATGCACTCAAAAAATACGAAAATGAGTTAACGATTGGATCTCATTTTAAAGACGGTAGAGCAGGTCTCAGTCAAACGATGTAAATTAGAAAAATAAGTTGACCACTTTTTGGAAGGGGAACAACATTTTACGTTGGTTTTAGGTTTAAAAATTCTGACCCGGCCACTTGATGTAAGTCACCATTATATTGACACTTCCTACGTATAATTCCATATCTGCAAACATGAGAATTTACAGGATTTCATTTCAAAGATTCATAACGTAACTCACCATATAATGTTTTCGATAAAAACAGTTTTTACTCTCTCTTGAACAAATTCAATTTTGAGGGGTACATCAATTGGCCAAAACGCCATCTATTATAAAGGACAAGACAAAAAAAATATTTATTGTTCTTTGCTCAGGATTTGGCTTCTTGCAGATAACCTGCATTAGTAAATCATTGCATACTATATTAATTTACAGTCATATTTTAAATTAATTTTACTACAATAAACAACAATGTCTTTTCTTTCTAGGAACAATTGGAAAGAGCTCAAGAACTTCAGGATTGTGCTGTCGAAGCGCAAGCATTCGGAAACCTTGGTATTGCCAGATTAAACATGGGGCATTTTGAAGATGCCATTGGATATTTAGAACAGGTACATACTTCTTCAATATTCATTAATTTATTTCATTTAAGCCATTTCTGTTCAATATTCAGAACAAAGTGGCCACCGCGCGGGACCTCCGAAATTTCTTCATGTGACTTACTTATATTTTTAGCTCTAAAATCGAATTGGGTGACTACATATTTGCGTATTGCAATGATGAAATAAGCCATCTCTGTCAATCTTTGTGTCAGTGTATCTTTGTTCTTCTTCATTAAAATTAGTTAAATGTAAATTGGCATTACATAAAAATAATGTTATTTTTCAACCTTTGAGGATGTTGAATAATTTTATCATGAGAAAGTGGACAATTGTTTCAAAAGGTTAAGAAGCACTGATCTAAGGCATGTTGCCATCCTAGATCTGTGTGAAGAACATCCAATGGATGTTTATCAACCACCTTCTAATTGGTAGAATGCTTATGGTTGGAAAAAGAAAGAAGTGTACCTGAGCCTCTCAAGTACTCTATCGCTAAATTTTAATTTTGGACGTAATACAGGACTGTTTAGTCCACTCTCTTACCTGAGTATTCCAGTATACAGAGACCCTGAAAATTCCCAATGTGCCATGACTTATAAACCGTCAAACAACACTGTCAGAATGCATGCATTGAATAAGTGGAACTTTATTTGGATTAACATGGATTCAACCATGGCTCCCAGACTCTCCACATTGTGTTCAATTTGGCCGCAATGATTCCTTGGTTGGATAGTGTTAAATGCACTAAGAAACTGATTGAAGAAAAATTCTGTGCTGAGAGAGTGACATAATGCTTAACTGTTTTGTGAAGCAGAAATTGGAATAAGCGAGATAACATACCTAGCATGATATGTGCACCATACACTGCAACCGAATTATGTACCTAGTTAATAATGTGCAAGATGCATTACCTATGCTTAACGTTTTAAATACATATCTTTAAATGAATTACAAATTAGAGCTTTATTCACCAGACAAGTCTTTATATATATTTTAACAAATTTATATGTTTTACACCTCATCCTTTTTAGCAACTTGCAACACTAGAGCGCCTAAGCACGCCAACCACATTACTAGACAAAGGCCGTGCGTTTGGTTCACTGGGAGATTGCTACGACGCCCTGGGTGATCCTGAAGAAGCTGTCAAGTGTCACGAGCAACATCTCGCACTCGCACTCAGCACGAAAAACACAAGGGAGCAGGAACGAGCGTACCGAGGATTGGGACTGAGTCATAAGTAAGATGTCAATAAATTAATATCATGTAGATCAAAAGATAAAACCATTTTAACCCAAATATAATGCTATGTTTATTACCATAAGAATTTGTTTGTAAATAGCATTCTCATTGTGAAAAAAATAAGATGTAGCATATAAATGTATGCACTGTATTTCTCCCCCCACATGTCGTATTATGGCAAGACCTGTCTAGTGCATTTTGGGTAAAGTGACAGCCTACTTTATCGTTAGTGGGGTTTATCATTTTTCTGCACCCCTCGTAATTGTAGCAAAATGGTTTATGTACACCAGTGATGCACAAGTTGGGGCCCAAAATAACCCATGTTAAAAGTCGAAAAATTATGTAACTAATAAATTAAAAACAATAAAATGCATATCTCGTCTAGATAAATTATTACACTATAAACACTTTTATCCTCTGCGGCTCGGCCCGTGAGAAATTAGAAGTGGATAAACTGACACTTCTTTCATATAAGTTGTGTATGACTGACGTACATAATACAGGCAACATTGATCATGTGGTAAGAAAGAATCACCTTACTCCCAAATCAATAAGAAGTGACTTCAAGAAGCTGGAAGAACAACTTTTATTTTGTATTTAAATTTTTACTTTCATTCCTGCTTGGAATAATCAGGTTATATTATATTAGAGGTTATGTTATATTTGGACTTATAAAACATTCCCAATTCAAAAAGGTTAAGCCAAAAATGATTTTCATTTTTCAGTGTTTACTTATTCAAATTAATTTGATTTATATATTTTCAGAGCACTTGGAAATCTTCAACAAGCATTAGTGTGTCTGGAAAAGAGACTGGTCGTATCCCACATGAGCTGGGTAGCTCTGAAGCTAAGGCACAAGCTTACGGAGAACTCGGAAACATTCACGGCAGTCTGGGAAATTTAGAGCAAGCCGTATCATGCTTGGAACACCAAAGAAATATTGCCAGGTAAATAAATCTGAGGTCATAATATATGGCTTAAACTTGTGACCTAGAGATGAGAAATTGGTAAGTGCATTTTGACACTATAATTTGGCCAGGAATCTAAAAAAGTCATAGAATGTGAAAAAAATGAAAACTGAGTAACATTGTCTCACCTAAATGAATTAATACTTTTCTGGTATCTTTTACCTTAATAGGTTAATCAATTTTAAATGTTTTAACTGTCAATTCTTTGCGTAAAGGTCGAAAGTGTTTTGGCCAATCGATGTAACCCTCAAAATTGAAATTGTTCAGGAGAGAGTAAAAACTGTTTTTATCGAAAACATTATGTAGTGAGTTTCGTTATGAATCTTTGAAACGCATTCCTGTAAATTCTGATGTTCGCAGATACGGTATTACACGTCTGGAGTGTCGATATAATAGTGGCTTACATCAAGTGGCCGGGTCAGAATTTTTATATCGAAAACCAATCTAAAATGATGAATTCACAACCAAATCAAAAAGTTGGTCAATTTATTTTCTAATTTACATCATTTTGCCAAGACCTGCTCTGTCGTCTTTAAAATAAGATCCGATCATACTATAATTTTCGTATTTTGAGAGTTTCATCAGTTGGCCAAAACACCATAGATATTAAAAAAAATAGATTATCTGCATATTATGCATTGGAAGAATAGTTTTACTTTTTTTGTAGTGTCATGATTATTGTTGGGTAAATTATTAATTCCCGATTTGTTTAATATTTTGCTTTAACTATGTTATTAGTATCTCTTACATAATAATATAATATTATAATAATATCGTATTGTCCTTAAAGCTTGTTGTAATAAAATAATCTATTATATATTTCTTTTACAGAGAATTAAATGACCGAGTGATGGAATCAGACGCAGTTTCCTCACTTGGAGTAGTCTATCAGCAAATGGGTGACTATGCAACGGCTTTGAGGTATCACCAGATGGACTTAGAATGTGCCCATCAATTAGGAATAACACACCTTCAAGTAAGTCCCTTTACCCAAGCTATATTTATTTTAATATCAAATACATTTTTGCTTATATTGTCATCCAACTGATAAATCATTTAATCAATACTGTAAAACTTTTTTTAGGGCCGTGCTTGTGGTAACTTAGGTGCCGTTCATGAAGCACTCGGGAACCTGGAAGAAGCGGTGCGCTGTCAGGAGCAACATCTGGCTCACGCTGCAGCAGCTAGTGACCGACTCGCACGAGCGGTCGCCCTCGGCGCTTTAGGAAGAGTCCATCATGCGAGGGGAGCCCCTGATCAAGCAGTGGCCTATTTAAGACAAGGACTGACTATTGCGGAGTCTTTGGGTAGAAGAGAAGAAGAGGCAAGTGATTTATATACTAAACATGTATACAGTGCATCCCTTTTTGAACAAACCATTTCAATCAATCAATTCATGCCACAATTGCACTTGTTTTTATATAGGTAAAACAGTGAGGAATTTTAATATAATTGATTTATTGGGTAAATGAATCAAAAGTGTCATTTTCCAGATGTTCCTATGTGGAGTATATGGATTATACGAACTCCTAATGGAGCTTTTTTTCCATGTCCGCTCCCAATGTGGAGCATAGTGTCTCCTAATGGAGGTATCTGAACAGAATTTTTCTACGAGAACTGCTTGTTACTCAGTTGCTCAACCTCTCTTTTTTTCGAAGAGAGTAGGGATAGAAGGATAGGGCTATGACAGGACTAGTGGTTAGCTAATCGCTCTCGCTATGCCCCGTGAGGATGGGATGGGTGGGAGGGACTACTCGGGCTAAGAAGAGAAATCCATAAATCGATTGAAAGATCAATCTATGAAAACCGTCCGCACCGGGAATTGAACCCGAGGCATCCATAACCGTAGCCAGCGACGCTACCAACTGCGCCACGGACGCCGACTTGTGGAGCTTACAAACAGAAATTGTTCTACAAGATCAATTAAATTAAAATTATGGCATCCGATAACTACATATAGATGTCGTTAGCTTATTTTAAAATATATAATTATGTAATTTACAATTTCTCACCTTTTTGCTGTAAAAAATAGATGGCGCCTTATTGTATACTAAAAGGCGCATGTACTACGCTTTTGAGGGGCTATATAACGCCTACCTCTTTTGAAATTTTTCGCTCAGTCTCGAAGCAACAGACTTCTTGAGTTCTACCCCTATTGTGTACAATTCACTAGCCGCAGAGGTAATCCTACTGATTCCAACCTTTTTAAACTATCTGTCTGATGGAGCACTGCATCTTCTGCTAATGTCGGTTCTCAATTGATATGGTCCTATGAATCCAATCCTTTTGAAACTATCTGTCTAATGGAGCACTGCCTCCACAGCTAGGATCGGTTCTACGAATTCAAGCCCTCTTCGATTACTATGAGGGTCAACTTCACCCATATCCTACGCTTCATGTTCTACTGTCCTCTTCTACTTTGCTCGAACTTAAAAAAATGGCTAAAAGACTTTGCAATAAACGATTATCATTTGAGCCTTGAGAAGACTTCTTATAAGATATTAATTGTGATATATGTCATATACCTGGCTCCTAACCTACAAGACCTGTATTCCAAAACTATTCTATAAAATTAGATTTGTTTAAGTACAGTTATTAAAAAACCATAAGAATGCATGGTATTTGTATTAACCACTTTAGTCCCAGAGTACTGAGACTGTGGTTGAAACCTTCCAACACCGATCTGTCAGTACAACAAAGTTTGATGTATAATATGATAGAATATAAAATAGATTTTTGATGTTAAGCATTGACCTTCATATGAAAAAATACTGTGACGCTTTAAGTCTAAGAGCTATGGGGCTAAGAATTTTAATAATATTAAATCTCTTCTTAAACTGCTCCAATTGAAATTGAAACCTTACTCAAATAGTAACCGCTGACATTTTATCAACAGGCTCGTATTCGACACCGATTAGGCGTTGCTTTATGGGCTTGCGGGCAAGCAGAAGGAGCGAGGCAGCAACTGGTCGCGGCCAACGCTCTTCTCGTTGCGTTGAGAGGAAGAGCGAGATCAAGCGGACCGAGAGGAACAAGAATTGCTTCACTGCAGGCAGCTACAACTAGAGCCCTGCAGACGGTTTTAGTCGGTAAATACTTTTTACTGTTTACTTATACCGACTTGACCACTATCCAGTGATTAATATGTCCGCCTTTTTACTTCTAAAGTTAAGTTCTTCGGTTTTTATTTTCCGCTTAAATGATTTTCTTAAATCTTTATTGAAGGATATGATTGTATTTTTAATATTAATGGCGCCATATTTATTAGAATTATTCTCAAAGTTTTCATCATTTTTCTCATAGAAAGATGATATCATAAAATTTTGTAATTTGTGTGCTGTGTTATTGAAGTTCTCAAATGAATTATATTTCAAAGGCCTTGGAAGACAACAAGAAGCTTTGGTGGTAGCTGAAAACGGCAGGAGTAGATCACTTCTCGACCTGATGCTTGAGAAACCAAACCTGACTACACCTGGTAACATCCCACAATCATGTCCAACCGGAATACCTGGACTGAACAGGTAAACTAGCTATATCATTTTTACATACATTACGATTAGTTAGAATACAAAAACAAAAGCTGTATTGGATGCTTTAAAGTCTCTTAATCTTGGCATCTGACGGATATATATATAAATCGTATACCTACCAAGCCATAGATGCTTGTTGTGTTGAAGAAAGGTTGTTGATTGATTGAATTGGCAATTACTTTACAGTTCTCATTATAATAAGGTAAAAATAGCAATGTTTTTATTTCTACACGAATCGTTAAATATTTTAGTTCAGCATCGTTCCATTGTCAGATTGATCTTTATCTCTGTATATTAACTAAGAAGAAATACACAATATATCAACTTACTCAGTCTATCATAATATTAAATTTAATTGAATTACAATCTATCATATTCTAAGGTTCTAAATTTTTGTTAGATTTATATTGTAAAACATGTAATAGTTAAGTATAGTTAAGATTTCATAATGGCTGAAGATGACAACTGTCTCGGACTCTGAATTTGAATTCATCTTATGAGAATAATGGGCTCCCAATTTACAAGTCGTCTCATAATATAAATTCAAATGCCAATTCAATTAACAGTGTTATAATTTTTTATTATTAATCAGAAATAAATAGCATACCTTTTGTAATACATACATTTATTTGTAGATTATCCACTCCAAGTCCAATTGACACTGGACGAGATCGACTACCTGATGTCTGGAGTCCTCAGAACATCGATCAGATTCTAGAAATTGTCAACAGACAGAAGTCATCAGTTCTCTACTACAGTTTGGCGGCTGGATTTTTGTATGCCTGGCTTATTGTACCAATGAAAGGTAATGGGAAATCTATCTTTCACCTTTAAAATAATTGTAACAATACATGTTGACACTAAATTATTATTTGATAAATTTATTATTCCACTGGTAAGTGTTACTTGACGTGACACATGTTTTACAGCCTAATTCTATCACAAGAAGATTATTTGTAACATAGATGTTACTTCTAATCGTATCTTATAAATGAGGAATTGAAAGTAACCCGACTGAGCCTCTCCGTACCGCTCGCTCACATTATTCCATAGTGTCCGGGTAATTCCCACACGCGCGCAGTGTCCAAGTAATTCCTACACGCTTTTGTATCCACTTGAATACTTGAATGAGTATGTGATACATAAGAGCACATTTGATTATAATGGTGGACTTATTCCTGATTTTCAACAAAATATTTTCTGCACCCAATGAATGCTTATTATTATTTTATTCAATACGTAAATTCCTTTAAGAAATAATACCTTAAATCTGTATTTATTATATTTATAGAGATATTTAAATTAATAGAAGTGTTTTAGTTACACATCACAGGCTAGGATGGGTTATTAATAGACGATTTTTTGTTAACAGGTATTGTACGATTCCATCAAGTGCCCATCAGTGAAGATCGAGAAAACAATGGTGCCCCAAGTATCAACTCGGATGAACTTTTACCGCCTTCAGGTATTTCATATTTTTTTTCAACCATATCCCGTCTGTCATCCGCCTAAAGATGTCGGGCTCGGAACAGGTAACTTTATTAAATTTCAGCCCGTGCAGACCTCTAATAGGTAAGCACTATTATTTGCTAATTGTTGTTGTTAAGCCCCATTTTTAGTATCATGTAGATGGCAGAGACTGTAAGTAACACACACATTGCCTTCCATTTATGAAATTGTACGCGCAGGGGCTGGAACATCTGAATACATCACCGAATTTATACATATATTTTTAACCATGTTCGCTCCCGATGTTGAGACTCCAAAAGGACGCATCTCAACAGATGTTTTTCTGCAAAAACTGCTTGTCATTCAGTTGGTCAACCTTCTTATTTTACGAGATAATAAGGATAGAGGGATGGGGCTAGGACAAAGATTGTAGTCAGCTTATCGCACTCGCTTCGTCCTGCTTCTAAGATCGAATGGCTGAGAGGGAATTTTAAGCACCGCAGATATACATACTTTTAAACACAAATCCATAAGCTCATAGTAAAATCAATTTATAAAGTCGCTGCACTAAGACTTGAGCCTTTACACACTTCAGCAGAATAGGACTTACACCCAAAAGCATGACTATTTTAATAATTAATGTTTATTGAAATTTGATTAATCAAATATAATGTGTAACCTAAACCATCTAATTATTACTTTTCAGGTTCTGTATTAGAGCACTATATTCAATCATGGCGAGACAGTCTTCACACGGAGCTTCAAAAATCTGGACCGGGGGGTCAAATGGGTCCTGCTGGGGGCAACGGAGGTCCCGGAGATGGTCACGGAGGCACCAACTGGGATAGAAATGGTCAAGGAGATGAAATGCCCAGTGATAGGGCTGGTTTTTTGAGAATGGTAAACAAACATGTATTGCTTTGTGCACAAATGTGTTTTATTATTTCTTCTGTACATATTTAAAACAATGTTATGAAACAAAATGGGAAGTTTTAATATGAATTAGTATATTAAGGTTTTACTGTTGAGTCATTTTGCAAGATGTAGCTCTTTGATTGTTTGAAATGTTTTCTAGTTAAATTTAATCATTTTCAACTGATGAAATAATCACTGTTAAGGTAACAGTCAATTCTTGGACGAAAGGCATTATATTTTAAAAATAAAATACAATGTTTTGTATTATTTCCACATGTTTATAATGATCAGGACCGGATAATACTCACGATGAGCGAAACCGGTCCTGATCATTATAAACATGTGGAAGTAGTACAAAACATATTGTGTTTTATTTTTTTGATAAAATAATACCATTGAACAGTCATTCTGTAAATCTTAACACTTCTTGAGCGGGCGCCCGGAACAATAGACTCTATCCTGTGGCGGGCGTTTTTCGTGATTAGCGCAAAAATATATTGCTTTTTAAAATTGACACAACTTCTAAACGAAACAATATTTTCGATTGAAATTTTCAAGAACTCTCTGGACATCGTTTTAGCAAAATAAGGAGTTTCAGTTGTTGGTTCTGTAGACCAATACTCGCCCCTTATATCCTTGCGAACTTGTCCCATCAAAAGAATAAGCCCCAGAAACTTTTTCATTTCTTTCAAAGTAATATTTTTCCACTTTGCCGATTTTTTACATAATTTATAATTATGGGAGTTTTGGTGGTAATATCTATTAGATTCGTTTACAAAAAATTCAAACAAATCATCACCGATATATAAATTTACCGCATCACTTACAGTTTGAGGACAATCGAAATTTGAATTCAAACCGCGGCGGCCTAAAAATGATTCCAAAACTGGAGGATTATCTAACGATGACCACTCATCCACATACTCGTCTGAGCTCGTCTCCGAATCAGAATCACTTGGAATAGTGCGACGGTGAAACGTTCTAGGTCTTGGTATTTGCTCGTCATCACTCGATTCGTTGTCTGACAACTCTTCAATATCATTATTCCATGAGCAATCAGATAAATTGTCGGCATACACTTCATCGTCACTATCATTGGCTTGTGAAGACATTTTTGTAGGGATAACGTCTTACACAATGGTAATATTATATTCGAATAATAAAATACGAAACAGTATGTAAACAAAACAGCGCAAGCGATATGAAAAATAGTCCGACACTCAAACTGAACTAGAGATTGAGATATCGAAACAAATCTATACGACTGTTGATTTTCACCCCTTATAATCTAGCAAAGAAGTAGAACTAATGATAATTAGTTGCGGCGTTTTATTTCACGCCGATATACAAACCCGTGAAATGCCGTCTCCCGCCAACAACCGATAGTCAACAAAAACGACTTTTGCCGTGTCCCGCCTTCGACCGATAATCCGCGAAAAACGGCATTTGCCGTTTCCCGCTGTCAATGTGTTAACATTCTGTCCACCTAGAATTGTCATGCAAGTAGCTTCAATTATCATCCATATCCAACAGTTGTAATTTAATTAAAAAATAATAAACTCTGATTCATAACTAAATACCTTAAGTTTTGATTTTAATCCCCGCATTTCATAATATATAAATTTGAAAATTTATAATTTTTGTTTCCTCTGCAGGTTAACCGCAACCACTTATTGAATTCGTCTAACTATTCTCTGAGCTCCCTGTTCAGCGTTGGATCTGTAGGAGGTTCAGTGGCGAGTCTACAAGGTTCAACCAGGTACAGTTTACTTACATCTTATACTAACTTCCAGAAAAGTTTCCATTCTAATACGCCTTTTCATGGTCAGCAGTTTTCCCTTGTGACATCCCACCATGAAACTTAGCAATCTTATCATATAGGTGGTTCATAAATGACCCATGATAACATTTTTTCTCGTATTTGGATAACATGAAACTGTATCCGTTTAGTGGTGTAAAGTAAAGCATATGCACTCCTAATGGAACACCTTAACAGAAGAAGACACAGGCTGAAGGATATGATCTAGGAAAGGTCTAGGTGTCAGCTATACCCCCATCTAGGAATAGATGAGCAGCAGAAAATATAAAATCTACGAATGAATTAAAAAAACCAATGTTGAAAAGTGTCTTTTAGAATGTTTGAACCTATGGCTACCACAACCAAATAGGATAAATGCCCTAGAGAGTCGACCAATCGGCTACAAAACTGGCAGTTTATATAATTACCTCATCCATTTTTAAGACAGAGATATAAGTAATTGAGAAAAACACTGAATCTGTGTGTTTCACTAGACGATAGAGCCTCAACATGACTTAACTTTTTTACCAGAATGAAAAATTATATTATATAATCGACGGTGTTTTGGCCAATTGATGTAACCCTCAAAATTGTATTTATTATTCAGGAGAGAGTAAAAACTGTTTTTATTGAAAACATTATATGGTGAGTTGCTTTTTAAATCTTTGAAATGCACTCGTGTAAATTCTCATGTTTACAGATACGGGATTATATGTAGGGAGTGTCGATATAATAGTGAATATAATTTTTAAAACTAAAACCAATGTAAAATGATATTTCTCTGCTAAACAGTGGTCAATTTATTTATCTAATTTCCATCATTTGGCCGAGACCTGCTTTGTCGTCTTTAAAATAACATCCAATCATTGACTCATTTTCGTATTTTTGAGGGTTGTGGGGCCAAAACACCTCTGATGCATTATGTGTTTTCTTCATGGTACTAATTTAATTGTTTAATTTTGACAGGTCGAGTGCCAGTTTACAGAGCTCAACTCGCTCCCGAAAGGTTTCAATGTGGCAGGGACCATCTTGTATGCACGCTCTATATCAAATGCTATTAGCTCCGTTTGAGGATGTCCTGCCAACCTCTTGTTCAACTACTATAAGTGGTAAGCATATTTTAATGACTCTTAATTATATTTGAAGAAGTATGTCACTCTGTTACGATGCTAATGTTATCTAATTGTTAAGAATATAAAAGAACAGTAAAAGCCATTTAAAACCCAAACATTAAAGAAACAATATTTTGGTACCGACAAAATGCAACATTATTTCATACGTGTACATTCTTTTAACACTTTGCGCATACTTTGTGTTGACATGCCACAAAAACAGTAAACACAATATGAATCCACTCTGAAAAACCAAGAAATATACTGATAGATAGCTGTTTACTGTTTATGATTCACCTTTGTTTGACTTGGTTGACACCTCACAATTATTAACATTACAACAAAGATGCTGCTAGCCGCACAGACTTTTATCAGGCAAACTTTTCAGTTGTAGTTTATTCACTACTTCTACTCCTTTTGATTTTGTGTTAAACATTTTCTACTGCATTAAATAACGCGTATTATTTTCTTACAGCCACACACAGTACCAAAAACTGTGGAGGGCGACGGGACCTTGTGTTGGTCCTCGAGGGAGATCTCTACCTCGTGCCTTTCCCAGTCTTAAGACCTGGCCCGGGACTTCCAGTGGCCTCTGGCCCTCCCAACTCTGCCACAAACCAAGGATCGCAGTCCTCCGGGAATCAGAACCAAGGCCCTGCTCAAAATAATGTAGATATCAATGAGTATCTATGCGAGAGATTCTCGCTGATTGCGGTGCCGAGTATCTTCTCACTCAAAGGACATAAAGTTTCCAGGAGTAAACTTCATTCCGACCCACATCAGCAAGGTAGCAAAAAATTCTGGTACTCATTTTTAATGCTCTGTAAAATCTTGAATATGATGGGAACTCGGTCATATCCATGCCATAATAATTTACAGTTTACATTTGTGTTGATATATCTGTCTGTAATGCAGCAAACGCACACACTTTCTCCGTCTGCACATGCACAGTGAAACAGTATGTATGAGTGAGGTTTTAGCAAATGACGACAGGTGACAGGTGCTTATCTCTGAGCTTTTTACAAACACTACTTGTTACTCAATTGCTCAACCTCGCTTTTTTTGAAGAGAGTAAGGATAGAAGAATAGGAATAAGGCTAGAGCAGGACTAGTGATTAGCTAATCACACTCTTTCCTAGCCGTTTTTTAAGATTGGATGGGTGGGAGATACCTACGAACATAATTTTACGAATCATATAAAAAATAATTTTTTATACTGTCCATACTGGGATTCGAGCCCATGAAACCGAAGCCAACGACGTTGACCACTCGACTAAAGGCCTGGCCTTAAGTGTGTTATATTCAAGGGTATTATTTTGAGGTTTTTCAATGAGATTTAATGTTTCCACATAATCTTTGTCATATCAACCCATCCCATAATCAATACAAATTCTTTTTCAGAAGGTGGAATGCGATGCTTGGTCGTGGGAAATCCCCGTCTTCCGTCGGGAGTGTCAGAGGCCTGGGGCTGGCAACACAGTTCACCTATGCAAAAAGAAGCTCTAATGGTCGGCGATATGCTGCACGCTCATCCTATGACGGATATACAGGTAAAATATCTACAATTATATCTGCGAAAGATTTCTTAAAGAAATAAATATATTGCGACTTTGTACCCTATTAAAATCACGAATGGTTTCTATATAATAATTGTTACTATTAAAATATCTGATAATGTAGTTATTATGTCGTATATCTTTTGCTATATTAATAGAATTTTCCTTTCCCATAGTGTTGTTTCCTGGTTATATCAAAATATTCTACAATCAAACAAAATTTTAGTTCTTTTTCATTTCATAATATTAGAAACACATCACCAATGTCCATTTTGGCTTTCACCGCCTTTAGTCAACATTCTTTAAGTGTCATTGTTTCAGTTACATCTTGAGCGATTCCAAGTTCTAATTGTTAAAATAATTTTAATCTCTATCATTCTCATTTTAGTACATTTTTTTTTTTTTATTTGACAGTATTGTCAGATGCAATAAAGGAATATGTAGGATTTACATACATAATAGACAATATTGCACAAAGAACTACATATTCTTTTCTTATAATATATTCATTCATCCTGACTGTTTGTCTGAATTTAAAGTTAATATTATTATATTTATTTCAGGCATCAAAAGAAGCAGTACTGTCCCAAATTGCTGAAGCAGAATGTATTCATCTGTCCACGCACGTATCGTGGAAGCTCTCTGCTGTTGTTTTGAGTCCCGGTGAAATGGTACATATTTAACAAAATGATGATTGATTTTACTTTTGACAGTTGATTGATATTAACATATTATTTGTCAAAACCAAGTGCCACCTATTTTATACAAGTATTCTAACCATCCTATAGTATGGTTTCTAGAAATGGCACCTTCCAAAACCTCAGGGTAACTATACTAAACTTCGGAAACAGATTCTTTTACTAGGGTTACAGTGGTTTGACTTTGTCAGGAATTCGAAGATAAGAAATCGCCTATCTCCTTATTACATCCAAAATTAAAAAGCAGCGATAAAACTGACTTGAATATTACTGCTGATACCACAGGAAAACATGAATCCTACCTGTCTCTTCTTTCAACCGGATGAATTCCATCGCTCCGGAAGACCGCTTATGACCATTTATGGATAATTGATGAAGCTACGGGACTTTGGAATAACTTGTGAGGAAAGCAAACATACCACAAGGAGACAGAGAGTCTTGGAGGCAGTGTGTGGGGTGATATGCTCTGAATCTAGAGCGGAAAAAGCAAAACAATATTAGAATGCAAGAAAACGAATGGCATGCCAATATGGTGTTTATTTTATAATGTATTTTCCACAACTTAATTTTCACAAGATGAAGTAACTAAATCATAAGAACCCATCAAACAGAACAAAGCAATGATATAACACTATTTGGTAATTTCAGGTTGACTCCCAGTCACAGGGTGGTACGAAGAGATTCTTGAATACAAGCACGGGCAGCGGACATTCAGATTCAATGCCAGGAGAAGGCGAGGAAGAAGGTTATATATTTACATTATCATACAAGTCAGTGAGGGTCAAACATGGATATCTCTATTAAATAAACCTGAATAAAAAATACTATAAGAATGTTTATGTTTCTGGATATATCTTTTTAATGAGACATTGTTGTTGTGTGTGCTTTTTGATTGGTTGCAACGGATTTAACCAACATTGATTTTTCTTGCATAGTTGGGAAGATGGATTTTTGTTTATTTTAATATGAAATAGTTAATAGAAATAATACCTTCTTTTTCATCACAAGATCAACATTACTTTGTTTATTATGTCTGATGCAGAAAAACGCTAAATCAAAATGACAGTAAGAAGACATGTATGGGTTACCACTCCACTCAAACACACTAGACATGGCTAGCTATAAATTTCTATGCTACATATTTTTATAATATATGCAGTTTTAGTTATTGTATGAAATATTTCAGATAAAAAACGATAATGAAAAAAATATTCTTGCTATATTTTGAATTCATTTAAATGAAGAGAATTTTTATCCATAGCAACAAAGATATCACGTTTCCTAAAAAGTACTGTACTATTAAATAATTTCTGCTTTCTAGGATTGCGGTTACGTTAAAATATCTTCAGAATTCTTTCAAATATTCCACTTGGTGTTCCGATTGGATGATTATTTCAGTTGTTAATTTTAATTTTTGATATATGTTTTTTAAATAAATCTTTTTTTCTGATTACCAGGAAGTGAATTATCATCTAGTAATATGGAGTTGCCGCCTCTGTCAGAGTTCCTCTTAACGGCTGGAGATATTCTGAATCTCAAACTATCAGCAAGATTGGTATGTTAATTAATTTATATCAAACATAAACTTAAAATTGATAGAATTCCTTATTTTACATGCTTTTCAACAATGTGTTACATGTATTTTATTTATTTGAGGAAGTGTTAAGACTAAACGTATACTAAACATTCATTTATAACACTTCAAGTATCGAGTCAGATGGCTTAATTATAAAAATTAATAAAAAACTACATTGAATTTGAATTGAAAATTTTAAAGTAATAAGTCATATAATTTACGGGTATTACAAAAGGAAAGGAAACTAGTTGGTAAGCCGCGAATGTGATGAGAGAACAATGTGGTGAAGGGTGCCTGCAGGTTTCTACTCATTTTAAATTGTAAATGGAGTGCTGAGGTCCAGGACACGGCTCGGCTTAAGCTTTAGCATTGATAGGGAAGAAGCAGAATAAATAATTTACTAACTTATTGTATCTTTTTTTCAGGTTGTGGTATCAGGATGTCATGGATCTAATACATCAGAAGGAAACGCTCAGGGCAATACCGTCGGAGGCGGAGGTTTCGGGGGCGGTGCCTGTGCTGGACTGGTGCGACTCTGTCGAGCGTTATTGGCTGCAGGAGCTCATTGCGTTTTGTTGGCGCTGTGGCCGGTTCCCGATACCGCTGCGAAGATACTGCTCAGAGCCTTCTATTCTGCCCTTTTGCAAGGAAGTAGAGCTGCAAGGTAAGAAAAGTTCTTTCTAAAAACAATTTATTGACCGCATTGCAATTAACAGGAGCTGTTTCAAGACTCAATGAGTGGGAAATGTGTTATGAAAGCATACAAAAATTAAAAGACGAGATGGTAGCTTTAAGATATTTCTTAAATATATAATATATAAAGTAATTTTATCAGTCACACTTTACTGGGATAAGTTATATTATTAAAAAATACATTAAAGTCAATTTTGATACGATTATTATCATACATTAAGGCACTAGGTTATTTCTTTCTTGATGATAATTCTCAACAGAGAATTTAATCAGCAATCTTTCTTCAGCTTGGTTGTAACAACTGTTATGTTTGTAAAATTCACAGGGCCCTCGGCGACGCAATGCAAACAGTCCAGCACACAAAACACTTTGCTCACCCTGCGAACTGGGCAGGATTCATGTTGGTCGGGGCCAACATCAGGCTCAGCAATAAAGTGGCGTTGATGGGGCAGGCCTTGTGTGACCTACTCAAAACACCAGAAAAGTGCAGGTATGTGAATTTTGATCCAATACCCAGAGTTTTTCGCTGAAAATATCCACCTCTCTAGGCAATGCATCGATCAACCGAACAGACTGCATGATAAAACATTGTCATTTTTGCCATTAAGCACATGAGTGATGTAGAATTTCTTAAAAGAGTATTCCATTATCTATCTGCGGGTATTGTCACAAATACTGTATTCTTATAACACACGATTATACCACCATGAATTCATTGAGAGCAAAGTAGGAAAAATCTAACTGTTAATCAATTGACTAGTGGATGGATATTTCAATTGATCTTTATACAAAGAATGTCTGAAATGTTTGCTCTGAAAACAGAGGCTTAGCGACTGATATGTTTATCAAAAGCCTACCAAATTATACTCCTTATATTACTGGATTGAATATTCTTTTTTTTTGTCATTATAGGGACGCATTAAGAGTGTCATTACACCTAGTTGAGAAGTCGCTACAGAGGATTGTTCGCGGACAGAAGAATGCTATGTACACTACACAAAAGAGCATTGAAAATAAAGTCGGCCATGTCAGTGGTTGGAAAGAGCTTCTGATGAGTGTTGGATTCAGGTAATTTATTCATTAATGTTGTGATTAACCAACGCCTTCAGCACTAATGTTTCACTAATCACATTAATTTTGCTGTCAATCTCTTTGGGCTTCACCAGTTAGTGAATACGCCAACATGAAAATATGGCTCTATAGGTAGGACACTGAACACATCCAATAGGAGTGTCATTTAATGCATGAGGAAAGGGATGAACTGCGCAAGTTAATCCAACCTTACATTGGACAGATCAATCTTGCCGACTTGGCTAATCAAACATTTTCTTCTTTTTTTCCATGTCCGCTCCCAATGTGGAGCATATGGTCTCCTAGTGGCGGTATCTTAACAGAATTTTTCTATGAGAACTGCTTGTTACTCAGTTGCTCAACCTTTCTTTTTTCGAAGAGAGTAGGGATAGAATGATAGGACTGTTTGAATGGGTGGGAGCGAGTTTTAGACATCACAAACACTCAAACTACGAACAGAAATCCATAAATCGATTGTAAGATCAATTTATGAAAACCGTCCACACCGGGAATTGAACCCGAGACATCGGTAACCGCAGCCAACGACGATTCCAACTGCACCACGGACGCCGAAACTACCAGGCATTCAAAAAAAATCGGAGTCATAGTGAGAGCGAGTAGACTTAAACTTATGGAAGCTTTGCGTTTATCAAAAGAAATTAATTTTGAACACACCTAAGTGCATGCCGTAGTCTGAGTGTTTGTAATGTTTAAAACTCCTCCCTACCACCCATCCAATCCTCACTGGGCATAGCAAGAGCAATTAATTAACCACTAGTCCTGTCATAGCCCTATCCTTCTATCCCTACTCTCTTCGAAAAAAAAGAGAGGTTGAGGAACTGAGTAAAAGCAGTTCTCATAGAAAAATTAGGAAATCATATGCTCCACATTGGGAGCAGACATGGGAAAAAAGTGCATGCCACCAAGTATTGGGCAGTTTCTTCTGAGACACTCCCAGTCGGCTGTATAAAAGTAAGCAAGTAATCTTGAATATTTGAAATTCATAGCCCATTTAGCCTACATCATGCCTCAGTCTCAGAGACTCGTAGCTCGTTATATTACTTTTTGCTGTAAGGTTACTGTATCCATTATGTATTATTGATCCCTATTTGTTTTGTTTTTTTACAGATTTGAACCAGCAGCTAATGGCATTCCATCGAGTGTGTTTTTCCCGCAGAGTGACCCTGAAGATAGATTGACTCAATGTTCCGCCAGTTTACAGGCACTTTTAGGTATGAGTTAATAAGACTGTGAAGAAATAGTTTTAATATTGAAAACAAGTAAAACAATACAGGCATTATTATTTTTACTGTAGGTCAAGATATTTGCAATTTGGTCAAGCGTTACGACTAACTTATCTTAGTCTTGACAGAATCACTTTCGTTATGAAATACTCACGATTATTTCAATATAATGACTTATTGCAGGATAGCAAGATACTTCTTTAGCAATAAAGACTTTTTTCGCTGCATCATAAATACAAGATCAATTCCTAATGTCCGGTGATCTCAATAAGAACTTGCAGATCAGGTAGTGCCTTTTTACGTCAGAGGTCTCAGATAGTCATTGGAATCGGCTGGGTCAGAGAATCAAGTACTATCCATAGGGTGTACTTGGTGAAACATAATACTTTTATATCATAGAAGAAACAAATGCAAACGGTGGTTTATCGGGAAACATGAATGGACCGTTTGGTGGTCATACTTTCCATATAGGGACCGGATATCATTCAAGATTTTGGGATAAGAAAAACAATAGATTATAAGTTCAAGTCATGCCTCCTTTCATTGTAACATTTATGCATTATTTCATTATCTTCCAGGTCTGACATCAACCACACTACATGCTCTGTCGAAGCTGGTCTCCAATGTGGAAGCTGCCGATGACATAATCGGTGTCATCAGATCTGTCATCTCACAATTTACACTCAAAAATGTTGAAACAGAAAGCATTGAGATATCTGTTAGCGTCAGGTATGTTTTGAACAAAAAATAATGTATAAATCATATTTAAAAGACAGATCGTTCTCTCTATGCTTCTTGTTAACATCCCATAGAAGGTGGGTGTGGGTCAGAAGGAATATATTCATCACAGACATCCGTGTCTAAACAACAATTCTGTAAATCATTCGGGGATTCGAGCCTTGACTGTTGACAGGGTATTTTCAATGATATAGTTAAACTTTGTTGATTATAATAATTATTTGTGTAGATGAATATCTATTGGTATGAATCAGCCATTCAATTACTACTTTATAAAAGTAAACCGAATTTGGTTCAAGTATGGCAAATATAATAAGGCTTACAATTAAATGCACTTTTATTTAGATCATATTCACTTTCAATTAAATAGTTTTCACTTATAACAAATACATTCCACAAAAAACAAATTCTTTCACTAAAAATAAAGTGATCCCACATAATAAAATATATTTTAACATTGAAGAAATATATTACACACACACATATTTCACATAGATAAAATAGTTTTCACTCAACATAAATACTCACACTTTGAAATCGATAGTATGTTTTTGCTCCACGCATTAGAAAACATTACAAAAACCAAACCAGACCAACCCTAATATAGCCTACTACAACTTAACTCACTTTTTAAAAGAATTCGTGGAAAGTGAAAACTATTAAAATCAAAGTTTGAGTGTACCAAGTTAATACTATCTAACACAAAGTGCAATTATTTATAACCCATATAATAATAGATTGGTCGGCGAATGTTTCTCATATTCCTTTTTTCCAATTTCAACAGACTGTGGAGAGTCGAAGGCTGCCATGAACTGTTGGCATCCCTTGGCTGTGACTTGATGGAAGTGGGACAGGATGAAGTTACTCTTCGGAGTGGCAAGCAGGCCAACCGCAGAAACATTCAGTTTGTTCTTCAAGCTTTACTCGCACTGTTCGGTAAGTCGTTTTGAAAATTTCTGTCTTAATTTTAGTTTATTGGTTTTATTAATAACTGCTTATTTCAGATCGCACGCGGCACGAAAGAGTGGTTACATCAAAAGACGAACACATAATAGTATAGCTCTTTATTCCATTCAGACGGCTACAAATATAACAGTAAAATAAGAAAAGATCTGTCTGAAACAGAACACAGCTAGAAGGATGCTACAGTGTTCCAGCCTAGCTATCTAACAGCATCATATGATGATAATGTTATCTCTGTGAGATTGGCTAGCTGCGCAAGTCGGTTTGCCGCTTGTGAAACTTCGTGCAGTACAAATTTCGTAGGCTATAATGAATTGAGATTTAATACATTTTTGGATTTACAGATACTCAAGAAGCCCCTAGAAGTTTAAGCTTGGATTCAAGTTCCAGCTTAGAGAGTCTGGCTTCCATAGAAAATAATGATCTTGAACCGCATTCAGATGGAGAACTTCATAGAGCTACGAGCTCTCCAAATTTAGGTATGTATTTACAAGTCTCAGACTGCGAACCAACAATTATGTTAATTGTATTAAGTCTACTTATAATACTAAAATTGATACCTTTATTATTGCACTTGTTCTATAATAATTGTTAGAAAATTATCAACAATAATGTTATATTGAAGATGAATTTCTACAAAGTAACCGCTGAAACCAACGAAAGTTTTTATTCTAAACGATTCAATTGAAATTTACATAACTACAAAGATAGTTACGACATATTCTGAGCAATGAAACAAAATTTGTTCAACTGCACAACTTCTCTGAAGGCTTACATTGTTTAATGTCTATCTTTTTTGTTCACAGGTCAAGCAGTAGTGCCACCTTTACCATTGAGCGGACCTCGTCTAACTGCAGGTGCATTCACATCATACGTGCGTCACCGCGGTGAGCCTGATGGACGTACCGCCGCTCCCCCGGATGCCCCTCCTCGCACGGCGACCTCTAGCATAGATCGCCATCTCTCCCCTGCGGCATACGGAAACATTGCCAGAATACCTGGCACGGCAACCCTTAACATTTCCACTAAATTTGCAAACAACAGGAACGATTTGCAGCATCAATCTTATCGAAGCGCTCACGGCAAGTCGGACTTCAGAAACGGAGAGAGACCTCCCATAAAGATATCCAGACCCGGAGGTGGTGGCGAAAGCGACGCAGCATTCACTCCCAGCCCTCCTGTAGCTCTGCAGAGACATATCTCAGATAGGCTGTCTTCTCCAAATAATCCGACAAATGTCACCCTGGCACTCGCTCATCAGACAAAAATCAGAAATCTCTATCACGGAGCACCCGGAGGAAATCAGACCCTGATGGGAGCCAGGATGATGGGAAGGCAAGGGCAGTCCCAGAATATGGTGGACGCGCAAATGGAGAGTTACGGTTTGAATGCCAGCATTTTAGAAGGCGGAGTCAAGAATTACATGCAGGCAGCACAAATGCAGAATCCCAATTCAGCATTGAGGCCCGATAGTTCCAGTTCAGCCAGTTCAGCTACGGATTGGGAGAGTTCCGGACACGCAACCGTTTTGAGAAGAGCTCCGCTGCCCCCGCTTCCACCTCCGAGACTCCCGCCAGTCCCAGGGCCATTAGTGGAAAATCTCCATCCCTTGCCTCCTGTATACAATAATCTGAGCACTCTAGCGGGGACATTCGCCGAGGGGAACAGTTCTGACTCGGATTTCGAAAGAGGGTTCGAGCAGAATTTGAATACGGCCGCAAATCGTGTTGCAGCGGGCATGTCCAATTTGCGAGGAAGAAACGATATTGAGACTTTGTACAAAATGAATCCTGCCGCAGCACATAGGAAGGCGGCGCAAGCGGCTGACGCTTCATTAGAAAGATTGAGTGTGAGGACTGAAATACCTAGTAGCGTTCAATCTGTGACAAATGCCTTGGCTGCCATGTCTGCAACGGGTAGAAGAGCTCCCGCATTACCAACCAACGAATCATTATCAAAATCACAAGGAAACCTGTATTATTCTGCCTCTGAACAGGCCGGCGAAGACTTAGGCTTAGAAAGCGGACCAGCCAAGAAGTCCGCACCTGAGTCTGAGGCGCGCGGAGCAATAGGAAAGCTCGATATGAAACCTGCGAAAGTTTCCAAAGATCCACCTTTACCTAGTTCTTCAAAACAGAACAGTGCCAGTATTCAAACTAACAGCGGAGCCGGCAGCATACAAGACTCGATTCTCGCTTCACAATTGAGACACATCAATAGAGAGCTGACTCCCACGATTTCCGAAGTGTATCACGAAAGGAGCATAGGTCTAGGACTGGCCCCGCCTCTGTCGAAATTGCTATTGAATCAGAACAGCGCAAACGCTTCCGGCGGGGACGACTCCAACACGGACGCGGCGATCATGACCGGCCTGGAAAAATTTGGCATCATTGACGAGAATGCCATCCCCGAAAAGGACGTCATGAACATGGGAATGGGCAATCCCCAAGTCACGAGAGTGGCCGCCGAATGTGAGAGATTCTGCGAGATGTGCAATAGACCGATAGAGCAAGGATCCGGCGTTTGCGCTTGCAAGAGCGTCGTCACGATGACCATCAAGAAATCTATTGCCAACAGTAGACCGTGGCTCTCGGGCGCTACCACTCTACACAAAAACATACAGGGGCCAGATTTGACAACGGCCGAAATAATAGAGAGACAGGCTAAAATAAAAACTCTAAATTCGCAAGACTTAGGAAGTATGAAAAATAAGAATCAAGCGTTTTCCGACGCGATGAATAATTCTTACGCTGCAGAATTGAGTAATATGCGTCACGAATTAACCAAAACTGATTTAATCGAACGAGACCGAAGAGAAAGCGTCATAGCCAGTATCAGTTCCGAGATTCAAAATGCTGGATCGGCGACTAAACGCGCAATAAGCCCTTTTTCTGAACTTTCCAGACGCGACGAAGGCGACGGAAGAAGCATCGCCGACTCTCATTCATCATACAACGGAGTGGTGATCAGTCCTCAAAATAGCACGTCGAGCTGCAGTAACCGTCAACCAATGTTTTCTAATAATCCTTCTTCCGAGGAGAGCGACACGATGGCGGGCAGCGGCTCCAGCGACGCACTGGACAAGCAACGAATGGGAAAGAGCACTCATCCCAGAAATAAAAGCAAATCGCAAGGAATGGTCCAAAAGCAAAGACAGAATTTTAATCTCGAATTAATTAATGATAAATAACAAATCGATTTACAAATAACTGCATGACCGTTTTGTAATAACAATATTTTTTATCCAAATTGAGCTATTTAGTAGAAGTAGTACTTATCAGGAACGCCATCAAAAAATAAAAATAAGTCGAAAATGTATTTGTAGATTTAGTAAATAGCAGAAATTTAAAAACTAGATTCATTCGCCAGTTGTTTACTCAACAGTTATTATTTGTACGATATTTCAACATTAAATTGTTTAATTGTATGTTATTGATTGATCAAGACTATTCAACATTGATTTCCTCTAAATGTTGTAGTATTTTAAAATAAAAATTTGTTGCCAAAACTAGAATGATGATGAATGAAGCTGTTTTAAATATTATTGAACATTGATGAATGTAAATAAAATTGTATTAAGGTGTAATTATTTTCCCTAATTAAGATTAATTAAAAATAATAGTAGGAATTAAACTGTAAAGCTGCTACTTCTCAAGGGTATCTCTTGGGTATTATTTTTAATTATCTATGTACAATTTACCTACTGTAAATTGAATGTAAATAAACAATTTTATTTTTCAAACATATTTATATACGATAAGAATAAAGAACAATAATTGTCTATGAAATATTCTCAAAGACAAATAAGTTTTAAATTTTATGTTTATAGTCTATTTTACTTGTATTTCATATAGATTTAGGATGATATTAATATTTCTTCTCTTGTGTGGACGTTTAGACAGTTTTTGGGCGATAAGACTGGCGATATTTACGTTTATGATATTTTAATAGAAGATTGTGAAGTATTATGATAATTTTATATAGTTTTGTTTATCACTTACTGTACAGAATGTAAAATTGAATAGAAAAGACTTAAAGAAAACTATTGCTCAACGTTTTTTTATATTATTGTACAGTTCCTATTTCTAAGGGAATTATATTATTTTATTTGTACAATATCTAATCTATCCTGGAGAAGATTTATGTTAATTTTGCTTTAATTAGATAGCTGAATAAATTGTATTTATAATAGTTAGTATACCATGAAATAGAATCACTGATAATTTAATGTTTCCAAGTGATGACAATAAAATTATGATTTTGCAACAGATATTTTATTTTGTCACCTTCATCATTCTACTAAAACTGTATTGTTTCTTGTTAATTTGACAACATAGCGTGGTATAATTACATATGGAATACCCTACATGGAAAAAAAGCTAATATTAAAATATGTTATAAAATTACCATTTATCACCTTTTTGCTGTAAATAATAGATGGCGTTATGTTACAAATAAAAAAGCGCCTGTGGTTCGTCCACTCAGATTTTTATAACCCATCCATTTTCTTTATTATCAATCCGAATGTCATTCTTGTCGATGTTTTCGTACTGCAACCGCGCTTACCGTTACTGCCGAAAAGTTCTGACTTCTGTCAATACTCTAGTATTTTATCTATGGTCAATACTTCGCCGGTGAAAGCGCTCACATTTCCTGCTACTGTTGAAGCCGTAATCGCCATCATTACCATCATTGCCATCACAAGAAACTAACAGGAAAAGTGCCTGATTGCTTTCTGTGCCATACATTGGAAACGGAAAGCCGTCTCGCCCACGTCGCCGGCCTCAGCCTGTCACCGATCGGAACCAAATTACAGCTATGTATTGCTTTTTTTTGTTCTATACTACCTACCTTGCCTAATCCATAGTAAACTAATACGTGGCGTCACATTTTGCGTTAAATTTTTCAGTTAGCATGCTACTTAACCTCTAAAATCGTGCATTTGATTTGTTGTCAATTATCTTCGCGTGAATTTCTTTCTCTCACCTGCAGTGCCTATATCTCTCTCTCAACTAAGGATGGGAAAAACTGCTACTTTACAATCACTGGTGATAACAGTGATTGCTACATTCAAATCACAGTTGCTATTCTGAAAAGATGCTGAGCTTTGCATATAAATGGTTAAGCGATATTATTTATCATTACCATAACATAAAAAATATTTGGTTAGAAAATAAGATTATTTAATAAGGAAACAATAAAAAAATAACATTCTATGTAACCATACATAACAATATAAAAGACAAACAAACAAGAAATTAATTATCGTCCGATACTATTATTGTGGATATGAATATGCATATGATAATTAACGCAGACCTGTGCTTAGTGCATATCTTTGCATAAATTTGAATTGTGGTTCAGGAATAAAAGTTTTTCAACTTGTTGGGACTTGAGCCTGAGCAACTGTCATAAAACATATAAAATTGTATTTATTAAAATTGAACTTTTAAATCTCGCAAAGTACGGAATTTAAAAACATAAAACTATAGAACTTTCATGCAAGTTTTCAAACTGCAAACTTACAAAATATCCCAATCACAGAATCGGAGCCATAAACCGAACAAAGAATTTACCGTTCCCTACCAAAGAGAACAAATACTTCTCTTTTCTTCACTGGCCTTACCAGTAGCAGTGAAAAAATCACTGCTCCCTAGATATCGTCCCAAGCCTAGTGAGTCACTGCCATGTCACTGCTAAAAGTATAGTTCTCTATGCTCACTGTTGTAGCAGCAAGCATAATATAAATTAACAGTCGCTGCTCTTTTACAGATTTTGTAACAGCCTGTGATTGCTACTTACCAATACTCTAAATATCGTCCCAAACCTACTCTCAACTATTAGACACGCGCGCTCTTTGTTAAATTCATTCAAAGCAATAATCGTACACTCTTCCTGAGGATGAAACCCTCAAAATAGTGATCAGAGAAATTTCCGAGTCATACACTGACAAGGAAATTAAAGATGAGCTCCTGGCGCTGGGCTATCCCGTTTTGAGAGCCCAACGGATGAGAAATAAAGGTGGAGACCCTGAGGAGCAAAATCACGATTGGATAGTGTCACAACTGATGCAGAGACTCGCACATCACTGCTGACTACAACAGGACAAGATTTGACGGGCCTGTGGACTGCTGAAGACCCTACCAACCTACCGAAAACTATCGCGGGTGTGAGAGACATCCGGCTGACGGAAAGCTGGTGTACAAAGCCAAAGCTTGGCCCTCTGATGGCTGAGATCATGAAATGAAGTTCAGCACTCACAGCCAGCTGACTCGCAGCCTTCTCGCCCACGGCCAGCTTCATCTCGCCGCTCTTAAAAGCTCTGCTCCATGATGAACACTCAGCTGTCACTCAGACCGACCACGCAGCACACCAGACAGGTGAATGCAACTCGCAGTCCCGGATGTCTTAACGAGCCAGGCCGATGTAGATAAAGCCGTGGAATACCTGACGGATACTATGCGAGACGCCAAGGTGTCAGTGTCGTCACCTGCCCCCGCAAACGGGCACAGTCCGGCCATCGCAATCAAGATTTAAAACCTTATCAGGGGAAAAAACCGTGCAATGCGCGAATGCTATCGCCACGCAAACCTGATTGCATGTTAAATGACTCACTGCAGAGGTGAGACTAGCATTGAATGAACATCACGAGTCTCTCTATGACCACGTCGAGGATCTTGAAAAGGGAGGTAAACCCTACTGGACCCTTAGCAAGATCCTACGCAGGACAAAAAAAACCCATATATCCGCTTCTCGAACCGAATGAACCTGTTTACACTGACGAGGATAAATGCGAAACATTCGCAGACTCTGGTAAAACAATTCTCACATAACGAAATTGTCCCCAATGACCACACGCTTAAAACATGCATAGACTGTGTGATTGCAAAATACGCAGACATAATCAAAGAGATTCCGGCATCTCACCACACACCTATCGAACCTGCCACTACAGGCAAGATAGAGATCAGAACCAAGAGACTGAATAACTGTAAAGCTCCCGGCAACGATGAAATAAGTCACAACGCACTAAAGCACCTTCCCATGAACGGTGTAGAGGCGCTTACTAAAATCATTAACGCTTACTCTGAAATCCAACTCTTTCCAACCACGTGGAAGGTGGCGGACATCATTCTCATATCTAAACCAGGCAAAAATCACACTATCCCGGAAAACCAGAAACCAATTAGTCTACTCCCTCAATGGGTAAACTTCTTGAACGCGTCATTAAGTTCAAACTGGAGGGATTCGTCCTGGAGAAGAAACTCGTCCCGGATGAGCAACACCGCCTTAGAGCGAAGCACTCATCAACTGCTCTGAGTAGTAGAATATGTCATGTACGGATTTAATCGTTGTCACTTTACCACAGGCCTGTTCTTAGTCATAGCCAAAGCCTTTCAAACAAGGTTTGGACCGAAGGCATGATTGTCAAGCTGGCTAAGGCAACTAAAAATCAACGGAGTAAAATCGACATCTCATATACCCACTGCAGGCTTTCCCTCACTATCGCCTTTGGTGTACAATCTCTAGCCGCACGACATCCCGATCCCGGACAGTAACTCGCAAATTATCATCGCGCAATACGCAGATGATACGGCGATCTAGCCAGGTCGATGAACAGGAACAGAGCCACTGCACTCGTGCAGAAAATGGGTGCGTCAATAGCTTCATGGTGCAAAGAGTGGCGTATTAAGTTACACCCGGAGAAAAGTACTGCGGTTAACCTTAATCGCAGGAATAACACACTAAATATATTAAGTGCGTACGAATGCACATCGACATACCATAGGCCAAAACAGTTAAATACCTAGGTCTCGTGTTCGACTCCTGACTCAATTTCATCAGACCCATAGATGTCAAAAAACGCCAAGCATCGCAAGTCAAGGGAAGATTGATTCCTATGATATGCCTGCGGAGCAACCTTGTCATAAAAAGCTTTTTGCTCCTGTACACGGCGATCACCAGACCTATCATAACCTACGCGACCCCTATATGGGGCCACGCTATCATGAATCGCATTAAAAAATTCCAGATAATTCAAAATAAAACATTGCGACAAATCACGAGCGCGCTGTGGTTTATCTGCAACAGCACACTGCACAGAGACCTTAATATTGATCCTATCCTGGAGCATGTGAAGCTGTCGAAGAAATTCTATTGCAACATGACTGACCATCCCAACACCAGCAACAAAACACTACTACACGATAACACACGCACACAGATGTCGTGAGGCCTCGAAGGGTACTACTCATCAAATCCCGCTGATTTCCTCCTCTTTCCACCTGTCTGGTTGACAGAAGACTGCACGACGTCAAAGCAAAGAGAACTTCAAGACCGCTTGGGACATCAGTAATTTGATCTCTCAAAGATAAATAATAAAAAAAGCACCACCATCAAGACTTACATCAGGCAGCCACATCACCATTCACTGAGATGAAAAGAATAAGCACAATAGCTGCAATCCTCTTACTGGATGGAAGACGAATCAACACATTTGTTACCCTAAAGATTCGAAACTATCTAGCTGTTGGAGCTCTGCCTTCACTGTGGGATCGGTTCTCAATTGGTACTGTCATACGAAACCCAGCAATTTGAAACTATATTCTGACTGTAATGTAGAACTTTACAAAATTTTTATCCAACTATTAAATAAAATGGGCAATGTATAACCAGCGAAAATTTAAATAATTACTAATGTCCACATAATGGCAATTTTATGTTTATTACGGCAACGCGGCTTGACCAATCAAGTCGTGCTGTAATAAACAAAACAGAACCAATGATATCACTTTAAAATTAAATGCGAAATTAAGCTAAAAGAAGGAAGACGATTTATAGAATACTTCAGGTCTAGCGTTCAACCGTAGAGGTGGTCCTCCAAGGACTACCCAACCGAGCAGCGCACTGACGGAAGTCATCCGATTCTGATGGAGCTACAACATCTTTATCAGTATCATATTTATATATTTTGTTTTTTTATTTTATTGTATTAACTTAAGTTATGGTCATCCCATATGTTATGCATATTGCAAGCTTTAAATGTATAATCATTCTTTTGACAAACATGAGGTTACTTTAGCTTTCTACTTGATTTTTGTATTAATTTGTCGTCATTCATTTTTATATTAAAGTGTAATTTGTCACCATTCTTCTAGTGTTTTATTAATTAAAAAATAATTTTTGTCTGAAAGTATGTTTTCAGACTGGCGCCCATTCTTATATATTCATAGTTTATTAAATACCCGTGTTCTTGTCATCATTATTAACATTTTTATTTAGGGCATTTTTTGTCACATCAAACTAATAATATCTCCGTTAAATGCAGAAGGGTACTTACTAACCACGCCGTTAGGATTATTGTCGTAATTTCTTGATTATCGACTAGCTAGTTCTTTAAATTAATGATGATAGCCTACAGTGCAAAGTGGTGTTAAACCATCTTGCTTCCTCTATACTATCTTTTTAAATTTTAACGTAAAATCGATACTATCCATCAATCTATACTAAATTCACTTTTTTTTTCTATACATGACATGACAGAGCACCTGCCTTCACTGTTTGATCAGTTCTCACCTGACACGGCTCTACAGATTTGAGCATCCTGACATCTGATACATCAACAGATACCTACATCTTCGATCGCTACGGCTTAACTCTTTGTCAACTTCACTCATATTCTACGCTTTGTTTCAATATCAAATTTGCATTGAGATTTTGTACATTTCCATGTATTTCATTGCTAACGACCCGGGTATCTTCAGGCATTCAGGATGACTTGATACGGTCTGCTTGTCAATAATACTCCTCGAAGTATTATTGCCTTCAAGTCTCTAAAGTATGGGTCATCAACCTGGTCCGTACCGCCCACTAGTGGGCGGTAGGGCTTCTGTGGTGGGCGTTTTTGCTTTTACCCCAAAATCTTGAAAAATTTTTCTTCACAATTTTTGTTTTTCGGCATAGCTTCACCCATGGACTAAACAAGATATTTTAATACCCTTTCCCACATCTTATTGCATCAGGTTTAAACATGGTAAATAACATCATGACAAAACAAAGAAATCGTCTGAAAATCACTGAGACCTTTGCGACTTTCAGACGATTTCTTTGTTTTGTCTTGATCTGTCATGAAGAAAAGATTTAACCAGACATAAATTATTTAGTCACACAGCATCAGACTCAAGGTTCTCATTAGGCTTGTTTTTTTTCACGCACTCTTTTTTTGTTGCAATAAAATGTTGGTTATAAAAATGTGTTTTTTCAAATCTCCTCAATTATCCTATTGAAAATAGCGGCTATTGGAAATTTAGCGGTAGGCATAAAAAGGACGACCCCTGCTCTAAAGCTTTGATGTTTTTTACCAACAATAAATCAATAATTTCCTAGCTCTCAAATCCATTCAAAATATAAATTTGACAGTCAATAACTCTCCATGCTTAAAATTTTATAATAAAAATAACAAAACAAAGATATTATCAAACATTGTTTAATTATAAAAGCAAAGAATTTATTTATTTACAGCAACGAAATTATACATATTTGAACACAATACAAATTGAATATGAACTATATAATTTTATTTTAAACACAAACAAGAAATAGTATTATAGTATGTTATTTTAAGAATTTTTAAATTTTACTTTGCTTACTTTTGAGATCTATGTTTCTCCATATAATCATATATACAAAAAATTATACAAAACATTCATGAAAACCATGCAGAATTTGAATTGAAACTCTTTGTCCAGTATATTATGTAAAAGAAATAATTATTTTCCAAAATATCTTATTTTTCTCTTTCTTGCATAATCATACGTCAACTGAAAAAGTGTGAGTAAGATACAAGCATCTAGCGTTAAGTCTTTTATCTTATTTGTTCATATGCAAGTAAGACTGTGTGATGGGACACTGATGACATATAGATATATGTATCAAGAGCGTGCTGTGAAATTTTTTCTGTCTCCCTTATTCTATTTTAAATATAACCGTTTACATGAGTCAATAATAGTATTGTCTATCAAAAAAAAATGTATAAATTACATTTAATTAATATTGGGATTCAATATTTGGAATTTTAGGGCAAGAATAATAACAAATTATAATATATGTACAATACAAAATAATAACTAATAATAATCAGCCATTTAAACACCAAAAAAGATAATCTAATAACTAGAAATTATCAATTTGGCCTTGCATATCAATAATTATTATAAATAATACAATATATGTATACAAAATAAATGTTGTTTTTAAATTGCTCTGTTATAATCAAGATGTCTAGTCAAATTTTGTGCAACTCTATATTCATCATATTTTGATTTTTTTTGTTCATACAGTTAGTTGTGAATGTGAATTGCCATCTTTTTTACTAATTACACGAGCAAATGTAATGCAACCAGCCAGTCCTAGATAGCTAGGTACGTTTGTTTTAAATTTAATATTATAAAAATGCTGAAACTATACAGCAATATAATATTTGTCACATTAGATAAAAGAAATAAATAAGTTTTAAAATATAGAATGTTTGCCATTTAAAATATTAAGTACACAGCTATTTACATTAACAGAATTGGCAGGTGCAATTCAACTATGGACATCGCCAATATTATCAACGTGGTTTCATTAACTGTATTAAGTATTAGTAAACAGGTAGTGTCTTCAGCCGGCACGCGCTAACATATCAACGGTTGATACAGGGCACTCGGCACTTAATTGTGACTATTGAATCTGACTTGCTTCCTCGAAGATAACGTATCGGTAGATCTCTCTGTAGAATTACTTCTCTGAGAATTTCCATTGGATGGTGTCTTAAGAGCTGGCAGAAAAACATCTCTTTTGGACCTCTCTTAGTAAGACGAACTGAGCTCCGAATCGCTGTCGGATGAATCTGCGTTATTGGAACCGGTCGGGTGCCTATTTTTTGAATTACCGGAGAGTAATGTCTGAATGCTGTCGACTTTGTCTTTTTCCTGTTTGAGAGAGTTAATTAATTTTGCTTTCTCTCTTATACTGATGGCAAATTCTGATTTTAATTCCACAGAACTGTCTCCGATCGACGCGGTATCTAATTCGATATCAATAGATTCGGTGCCTTCGCTGCTCATAATATTCGAATTCTTACAGACGTCATCTCCGATAGTATCGAGAGTCTCGATTGATAGTCCTATATCTCTTCGGAATGCGGTGTACCCGTTCAATTCGCACATCTGAAGGGTGTCGTTGTGTCCGTTCTTTTGAAGAGAAGCCAGAATATAAACAGCTCCGGGATTAGAGGACTCTCCTAAGAAACGGGGGGCGTTGAGATCGACGATTACCTTTTCAGGTAAAAAGGAATGGTCGGCAATGACGGCGGACACGCTGGCACTGTCGCTTTCGCCTGAATGTTTTCTGTAAGAGTCCTCGGTCAAATGAAAGATCTCAACGCAGGCAAAGTGCACGACGAACAAGAAAGGTTTTCTATACGACACGTGCAGCGGGAGATGAGACCATTTGATGTCCTCAGAACGCGATCGCCTTCCGAACTCGTCAACAAACACCCCGAATATGTTGAAGCATAAAAGATACTCGACGTCGCCCGAAGAGTCTATCGGAACTATTGCGACGGGGAAGATATTTTTCTTGTGGGCGTAGACGGCGTGCAGCAGAGTCGTGTCGGAAGGATCGAGGAATTCCTCCACTCTGTAGTTGCCGAGATCGATCTCGTAGAATTTGTGCGAGGCGAGTAATACGGTGTGGTGGGTGAAACGCATGCAGGTGATGGGCTCCGTGTTTAATCGGCGACTTTGAATGAAGACCATTTTTAAAGTATCGTAGTTCAAAATGAAGACTTCTTTAGCTGTGGCTGCGCACACGGTTATTCGGTCTTTCGAAAGCTTCTTGGAGGGGAACTGAAAATAATATTGAAAATAACTGTTAATGAAAGTCCGAGTATTGCTTTTGTGAGAATAGAAAATTCGAAATACTTTATCATAAAAATTCACTCATAAGCTAATATACAGTTATATTAATTAATAGTTACACTTTAACTGCTAATTGAAACAAGTAAATTTTGATCTTGCACTAAGTAACTGATCAAGATGTATAGTATTGAGGGCTTGAGATACAATGCTCAACCATTAGTGCTCAAGATAACACAGCAAATATATGCACTGTACACTGCACGCACATGATATAGTAGGTAATGCGCTTGAACAGTTGTAAGCACTGAATGTGTTGAACGAACGACTACAGGTACTGTTTATAAACCCCCCAATAATTCATACACCCAACATGCGATAGAAAACTTGTCAGAACAATCGAATTATGAAAGGAAAATAATGCAATGCCTAACAAAAATGGCAGTGAATTATTCTTTCAAGCATTTACACATTTATAGAAGAAAATATTATAACCTATACAAGAAGTGCAATTGTATAAGCAATATTAACGTTACAGTAGTAACCAATCTTTTGTATTTTAATATATTTCAAAGAAGTAACATGAAAAGAATCGTACCTCGAACGCCTGACATTCATCTGAATTTCCGTCTTTTCCTTGCAGAACAGTCGTGTGAGTATTCAAATGCGGAGACGCTTCCTTGCCGGCCTTCAGAGCCGCCTCCAACTGCCTGATGCTGCAGTGCACGAGGCTTCCGCTCGATTCCAAAATCACGGCGACGTCTGCCGCTCTGTTCAGCAGACACTTCCTCACGCCGCAGACGCCCGAGATTTTCACGGGAGCGGACTTTGAAGCCTCAAAGGAGAACAGATTCACGGCGGTTCCTATCAAATACAATTCTTTATTGACTTCGACGATGCAGTCCGGATCCATTAAACTGCGATCGAATTGCATGATAGAGTTGTACGAGTTGGAGATTTTTGCGTCCTCGGAATCGTGTTCGGTGTCGTCGACGACTACGTCAACGGTGTCAATTTTTTGAAGTTCATCGAGCCAGTCGTTCTTTTGATTGTCTGAGGGACAAACGATAAGGAGAGATCTGGACGGCCAGCAAGTCGTAGCGGAGGACACGTCAATTTTGAATGATAATTTTTGTTCGGCGTGCGACATTCGCATACCTGGATGATCTTTGTCTTTCAGATGAATTAAAACGGAAGCCCCGTCTTTGAGTTGTATTTCGAAACGATCTGTGGCATTTTCGAGACGCCACTCAAGGCGTTTATCTAAAAGTTTCATATATACACGTTCCAAGCAGCCCCCTTTTTGTATCCGAACCCACCCTTCCATAAATATTCTCGAGTGGGAATTCAACCGTTCCGATCGACGCGGTGTTTCCAATAAATAGGCATCGTTATTATTGCTAGTCGCCTCTGACCCACCTTCCGAAGAAGCGAGTTTTAGTTCCAGAGCGGAAAGACGTTCTCGCAGCTCTCTGTTTTTCTGCCGTTCCCTGAGGACGATCTTCGACTGGTCTACGCCGGCTGAAGGTGTCGCCGGCAGGGGCATCAAGTGCGGTGTGGACGGAAGAGTGTTAGAGTCTTTGGACTTAGTGCCGAACAGCATGTCTGAGAAAGTCTTCTTGCGTTTGGATGCCTCTTCAACTTTCGATTGAAGGAAATCGATGAGTTTGATTTGTTGAGCGACAGTGGCATCAGCTTTGAGCTGGCGTTGGAAAGCGTGTTCCTGTTGAGCTGATAGCTCTGTCTCCGTTTCTTCAGCGATGGTTCTGAGGATGGAATTATTTTCCTGAAATAATGAAAAAAAAATCAGTTTGCTTTTAACCCATATGGACAATAATATATCGTCGCGTATTTGATTTTTTTTTAGAAACCTTCTCGGGTGTGCGCACGACAACTCATCAAAGTTTCGTCAAAATCGGACAAATGGTAAAGGAACGTATACGGAACGAACAAACACACAAACATTCATTTTTATAATTTAAGACATCGACTGAGGGTGCTTGATGGAATTTCAATATCAAATTTGGATTATTGAGATTTTGTACACTTCCATGTATTTTGTCACTAACGACCCGGGTTTCGCCTTTCGGCATCTTCAGGCATTCGATCGCACGAATGGACTCAAACTGACAGACAGTAAACAGTGTCTAACGTATATATAGAAGATACAAATATGACAAATATTATTTACTAGATATAGATAGATATTCAACGCATGTTCATTTTGTAGAGTTGTTGTTTGTTGTCCAGGTTACCAATTTATAGGGTGATCACAGACTTATAAGTGTGCTTTTAGTGTAATAAATAGTAGACGGAAATAAAGATTTGTTCGCTGCTATGGTTCTCCTGTTGATTTCCTCTCTAAATGTTAATTGTTTTTGCTTTCAAAAGAACCAAGATGGACAAAACTGTTAAAATTACAGTCTCCGATGACAAAACTATATGCTACATTCCTCCTGAGAATCATCACAATTACAGTAATTGTAAGACGCCATCGAATACAAGACAGACCAAAAAAAGGAAACGTTATCCCATAAGATACATCATAGAAAACAGTGAAGTTCACAATCAACAAATAATTACTTCACACTCCCGGAGAGCGAGCTGCACCCGCATGGCTTCTTCTCGTAGTGCTGCAGCGTCAGTCAACAGTCGCGAGCACTCTTCCTTTAAAGCTACACTTTCCGTCTTCGAACCCCTCAATTCCATTTTTATCTGCTTCAATTCACTTTCTAGGCGAGAGACGTCTTCGCTTTTAGAATGAGCATCACGGGACGATGCCGATTCACGGTTTGTTAATTCATCTAGTTGCGTCTAAACAAAAACAGTATAAAGAAAGATATAAATTGCATTGCATAGAGTATAAATATTGCCGGTACTGTTGCCAAGTTTTCAACACTTGGCTGCATAGGTTCGAATTCCTGTTCATACATTGGGTTTTGCATGGAAACTTTAAATGTTAAATGCCTCCCACTCCTAAAAACAAAACTTACTGGCAGTAATTAGAAGCCATAATCAATTGAAAAATGAATACAGGAAGTCACCGTTCGCGGATTCGAAACAGTGACCGCCCCAATCAAATAGGACGAAGACCCGTGATCGTTTGCAACCCAGCTACAGTGCTGGCATAGTTAGATTTGGGTTATTTTTGTAAAATATACAAAAAAAAAACACAGCCATCAGGGGATATAGAAATACTAATAAAGCCACTCCACTTACTTCCAAATCATTGGAAAAGTTTCTCTCTTCAGCGAGTTTTTGCAGGACCTCATCATAGTTGAATTTAGCCGCCTGCGCTTGAATCAATTGCATATCGATCACCCTCTCCTTTTCTGTCAGCTGTCTTCTCAATTCCTCCAGGTCTTCACGCATCTTAGACACCTCTGCCTGGAGTGATAAAAAAACAATTGTATTAAGCACCTAATTTTTTTTTTACAGTTAACACCCTTCAAAGTACGACCTATCCAAAAAGTGAATAAAGTGAACAAGCAATTGTTAAATAAATCTTATTTTTCTAAGCTGAAGTATTCAATGAATGCAAAACTTTCTTTAAATCCTTGGTAATATTAATGAAGGTGCATAAAATACTTAAAAAGAATATGTATTTACTTTACTTGAATGTAGGATGAGAAATTTCAAATGAATTTTTCGATGGGAAAACATGACATGTTCCCGATACAATATTTTATGCATATGTGTTACGCCGAATGTGTGAAATTGCTTATTTCATTTCAATCACTTAAGGTGGAGGCGTCTTCTTTTGAAGTCTAGACTGACTTCCTGCCTTTCAAGAGAGTCCAGCTCCAATAGTAGGTTGTATGAGCAGCCCTTCCACCACTAAAGCAGTGGTGATGAAGAGCTCGTCCTGCAACCTTCCGTGCTGGACCACAGGTCCGTAGGTGGCCAAGGTCTCTCCACCAGCTAGGCCGTAGATGCAGGCCACTTACTCCTCGTTCATGAAGCGGTACTAGGGTGGCACGCACCACAGTCTGTGTGGCTCCACTGCCTAGTACTAGGGGTTGCGCATCCCCATCGAGCGGCAGCCTCGTGGTAGCTGCTACAGAAGTCGTCGCTACGCCCTCCATAGACGGTCCAGAGGGCGTACGGTCTCAACTGCCAGTGTCCCTGCTTCCTGGTTGGAGAGAAGAGATGGTGGCGTTGGTGCCTCGTCCTCCCTATCCCACCTAAGTTTGCACCTCGGCAGACGGACAGGGTGGCTTTCTCTCGAGGAGGAAGGAGTCACCTCTTCTTCCAGCACTACATATAATGTTTTTGGCATATTTACAGTCACCTCCGCAATCACGGGCACTGTCTCGTTACAAAATCGAGGAGGAGGCTCGAGCCTTTCACTATTAAAAAACCGTCTTTGGTACACTATATTCCCTGACGCGTCATACTGCACATTGCGCTAGTGGTTCACCTAATACAATGGTACGTCTGGTTTCGATGTCAGGCGGGGGACTCGGTGAGGTGCGGGCGAGCAGTCGACACTCGACAATTGCTGCTGGGGCTAACTACTCAGTTGAACCGGATGAAGTGTGGTCCCTACCATCTCTTGGGAAGCGGACCCTGCCCCTGATTAAATCGCGGCCCTTAAGGCGATTGCTGGCTGTTATACCACTGTTGCGGAAAGTTACTTTACTGTGACGCCGCGTTGTACTGTTGTGGTGTGCCATACTGTTGCTGCGTCACAGTTGCTCGCGAGTCAGGACGTACATGTTACCGCACGACGGAGGCGGCAATGACTGTCGGTTCCAAGCGACAGACGTCCGCTAGATGAAATAACAGGGCTGTCCGCATCGAACCACTCTTCTACGTCATACGGTGATGAACCTCGTGGTGGATGACACCGCGCATTGGCGGTCGCGGGCTCTGGGCGCCTACTAGTATGCAATGTCTACTAGTAACGCCATGGTTGCTTCGATGAGCTCGTCAAGGTACTTTCTCTGCGACCTTCTTCAAATCGATCGCCTGGCAATGGCTCGCTTCCAATCAGCTCGGCTCGCTCGTCGTCAGCTCGCGACCTGGCCTAGTTCCCGGGTTGGGCGGAGCGGAAATATATAAGACTTCAAGTTGTCACCGCTTGTAAAATTCAAACTTGAAACATCAGCCTCCAAGGTAAGCATTATATTTTAAATATGATAATAATGAATGTATAAAATATTCTATGGGACTTTACAATTAAATTAATTTAACCTCAAACAGTGTGCCCGGTGATCGATCGCACGGAAAAAAACACGAAATTTCTGTGATGCAGTGAATGTATAAACGAATTTTAAAAATATGGTAATTATCGGATGTAGGAACATAGCCTATAATCAGTGCTCTGCAACCGGTGTGTCGAATTTGGTGTTGGAAATAATCTTGCCTTATATATTATCGAGAATAAATATAATAATTTATGAAAAAATAAGTTACCAGTGAAGCTTTGTTGGCCCGCTCTTGCTGGTCGATAACGGTCTCGCAGTCGATAAGTTGTTCCTCAAGAATGGAGCACGCAGCTTTCAGCATGTCATAATTCTGTCAAAAAAATAATATGTTTAGTATACAGGTACTCACCAAATATTCTTTACGAAGAAGCAATGGAAGAGAACAGTCCCCATGTTCTTACAGATTCATTATTACTAAATAAAGCAATTCCAAAGGAAAAGCCACAGGTCATCCTGAACATTAAAATATTCAACGTACTTGCCCGACTGCAATAAATGACAACTGAAAGATTTGTCACCATAATAAACAAAAAGATAACAGATTTAACATTACACATTTAAATTAATTATCATTCAACGAGTACATATGTTAACCATTGCACCACGGAGCGGACAAAGTTCAGCTCCGTGGATCAGTGGTTAACATCCGTTGGCTACAGTTACGGATGTCTCGGGTTCAAGTCCTGGTGCGGACAGTTTCATAAATTGATTTTTCAATTGATCTCTGTTCGTAGGCATAAATGTTTGTGATGTATAAAATTCCGTCCCACCCATCATTGCAATCTTTAAAGAGGGCATAGCGAGAGTGATTATCTAACCACTAGTAATGGTCCTAGCCCTATCCTTCTATACCTTCTCTCTTCGAAAAACAGAGATTAAGCAACTCAGTAACTAACAGTTGTCGTAGAAAACTTCTGTTGAGATACCTCCATTAGGAGGCCATATGATTTTCCACACTGGGAGTGGACATGGTGAAAAAGAAAAAGCACATATGACCATGTAACTTTGTACTCTCACCTACCCGATAATTGTTTCAATCGATCCTTGGTTTGTAGAATTCATAACTGGAAAATGTATTATAACTGTCCGCTGTGTTGTCTCATGTCTCAAACAACTGCCAAAAAATATGCAGAATCAATTATAAAATCTACGATAGATATATTGCAAATACATTATTTTATGTTTTGATTATGAATAACTCAGCAAAAAATAAAACCTACATTTTGCAGAGAGGCGCATTCCTTGTCTCTTTCTTGTAAAGTAACTTCTAAGCGCACTCTCTCTTCTCTTTCCTGACAACGGGACGCTTCGGACGCTTTAGCCTCACTTTGAGACCTCTCGACTGACGCTTCAGATTTCAGCCGTCTGTTCTCACTGTACTGCAGTTCTGCTTTCAATCGATGAACGTCATTTTTGGACCTGAAACATGAGCTGGATGGTTACGACTTTACTCTTTAAATATGTGTCACTGAGAATAGTGTAATGGTGTAACTCCAAAATTACGAAAAATCAGTTTATACCTCAAACACGTTCAAAAGATGTTAATCTATTAGTTTAATAATGGTGCATCTCCATATATACTCATAATTTCTTTAAAAAACCATTTTTTGTTTTTATATTCCCATATTTAACGACATTTTTCAGAATAATAGTGAAGAATCTTCAATATCAGATTAGGAGTAAAGTATCCGCACAGACTTCACTACTACACTAACGTTTAAGTTCTTCAGTTGATTGACAAACAGTTATTAATGGTTGTTATTTGATCCTAAGAACATTTTACAAAACCTTGATTTTATCAAAACATCAAAACTGAAGTTACACCATTACTATTCTATGTGCCACATATATTTAATATTTTTAGTGTTCCCACACAAAAAAAAATTACAAAAAACAATTTTTTTAGCTGCGATCAATCTGACATGTTTATTTTTCTCACGAGCGTGGGGCAGATCAAGAGAGCCGACGACTTCAGGTACTTTGGGTGTATACATCATGGAAGATGGAAATCACTATTCAAATAGAGATAGCTGGAGTAACCTTCAATTCAATGCGAAAAGTCTGGAACTCGCTTGGTCAGAACTGAGTGCAGACATATTCAATGTAGACAAAGTAATGCTAGAAAGTAATGGCATCTAACAAAGACACAGGGAAACCGTATACTGTGTTAATAAAACAGATTCTTGTGGCAAATACTAGGGTGAAAAAAGGTCTGAACCCTGCTTATCTCTTTTTGGAACTCCCTCTGATGACCATCCATAGGATAGTAGCTACGGAACACCGGGATGACTTGGAAGAAAGCAAAGAGGATGGCGGAGAGTCTCGGAGGCACCGTGTGGTGGCCAGTAATATGCTCTGATTAGGAAGCAGAAATGGTAAAAAAACGTACCTATCCAATTCTGTAGTGACCCTCTGCTGAATTAACAATTCCTTCTCAGTTTTAAGTTGACTATGTTGAAGCTTCTCTTCCAAGCTGTCAATGGACCTTTTGTGAGTTTCGATTTCTCGGTTGAGCTTTTCAATGTCCGTCTCTTTTCCAGCAATCTGCTGACGCAGCTGTGCAACAAGATTTTCCTGCTTTTCGGTATTTTTCTTCTTCTCTTCATCGGCAGTCTTCAATTTGTCAGTGAGCTGTTTCAGTTCTCTTGTCGCAATGCGTCTATCCAAATCGCAGTCCGAAAACTCTTTTTCCTGAGAGGTAGGAAGAAATGAATTAACTCGGAGTCCATTATAAACTATAATATTGACAATGCCCACTGACTTTATGAGATGTTGCTAGCTCTCTATATTATTTGTTACATTCTGTATTTATCACCATTAAACGTTAATACTAAGTAATGTTATGTCAGCATTTACATATGGCAGAAGTAAAATGGACTTGCGAGTTGGTCAGACTCAAACCTTGCGCTTCAAACAGTTCTGAGCTTTAAAAAATGAAAAGAATTAGTTTTCTCATCAAATCTAGCAGAGAACCCATAATCAGATCTTTATTTCAATAGTGGCTTCAGTCGACACTCCCTGTATTGTCTAGCATTCAAAGTATAATTGCATCCAGATGATTGATCGAGGTTTTCCTCCTTCCCAACCCAGCCTTCCGAGGCTTTGAATGATAAAGTTTATTATCTACTCAAATTGTAATAAACGGGTAATATTTTAACTCTATACCAAGTTTAATTTTCCTATAATACTTTAGATTACTTTCCAACCTTTTTCCAAAGCGCAGAATTAGTTTTCCTGATTTCCTGCTTATTCAAGACGGCCTCCTCTCTGGACTCCTTTAGCTGGTCTTCCAACTTCTTCAACATCTCTTCGAGAACACCCACTCTCTCCTTTGTAGCTGTATCTTGGGCAGATTTATCTTGAATGAAACGAAAACTTATAGAAATTTTATGAAATAGTTTTTGACATTATTAACTTTTCCAGGAGCAACTAATTAATTATGGCCGTGCTATGAGTGAGTTTTTTTACAACAAAATTTGATGAATGATGCAATATCGATGTTTTGTTGTTTCGGAAAAAAGTAGAATTTTGCAAGTTTCTAAGGTTCAAACTATTTACAAATGATGAAATAATATACCCAGAAGTCCACAGATGACATTGTAAATACTTTTTCAAGCTTAAATCACACACACAAACACATATTACCATACTGACGTACATGTACGTACATACTCCTTCGCGGAAAAATCGCGGCGATATACACGTATGTCCATACTCCCAGAAAGGTTAATAAATAAATTCAAAATTCTTCATTATAGTCTAAGAAATTTAATCATATTCAATTATATTCGAGTTTTACATACCATCGATGGATACGATTGCGGGTTCCCGCTTTTTAAGCAGTTCCAGTTTGGCAACTTCCTGTTGAAGTTTTGTCAGGAGATCTTCCAATGTCGCCACCTTTGAAGAAAGAAAATTTCAGCGTCACACAATAATCATAAAATATTCATTTCTTGCAATGGTGATTCTTTTCTGTCGTGAGTCGAGAAATACTGTATATATATATTAGTATAGAGAGGTTTGCGTGAGAACGAGTAAATACCTTATCGCGGTACTTTTCTTCACGAGAGACAGCCGAATCCAATCTGGCCTTGATGACTTCTTTCTCCTTGTTCAATTCGGTCAGCTGATTGTCTTTCTCAATGCAGTCCGACTCCAATGAACAAATGGAAAACTGCAAATCCTATTGGAAAAAAAAACAATTCATTTTCTTATAATAAAAGAGTTCTTTCACTTCACTAAAATATACAATTTCTCTATGTTTTATAGACAAGTTTTGAAAGCGAATTTCAATGAATTTTCGCGTCTAGTGATTATTTTCAATTAAATAATTGAAAACATGACTTTCTGACGGAACATTATTATCATCAGATGCTTTCACACGGAATTTTAGTTTAAATAAGAGTTCAAATAATTCATTAAAATAATTAAAACTTATCATTTGACAGTTCATAGATACTAATCGGCCAAAGGCAAACAAAACAATATGTAATGCAAACTTGATTGTCTGTTTAGTGTTATTAGCATTCAAAAATGATTTTTTAATTAATATCACTGTCCATGGCAGCAGCTTCTAATAGTAATAATAACAATAGAGTTTAAACTTCAACCTTGGACACATGTAACAATAAATATTGTTTGGGTCGACCATTGTCTATTTAGCAATCAAACTATTGTAAACTCAATCAACAAAAGGAAAACAGTACAAATGTTCAATACTTTTCAAGGGAGCCAAACAATATGTGTGATATGGAGAACTCTCAATTCAATGTTTCAATGTGAAATTTACTAATTCAGCCGCGTTGATTCGACATGCTTTGTTCAACTAATTTTTATTTGACATTGATATTTATGAATTCAATATTCTTTTGAGATCAGTAAAATTTACCGCCGAACCCATAGAAAATAAAAAAAAAATAATAGTAAAATCTATGTTTCCCTCATCCGTTTCATCCCCATTAAATTCCAAGAATACTGGACATTTGACGATGTGCTTCTACCAATGCCATTATTTGATCTTCAACAGTCTTAACTGACCTTTCAGGATGACGGGCGGGATTCAAGCTCCCCTGCGGCACCCGCACCACATTTCGAAGAAGTTGTTTTTATTTTGGACGTAAAGCTGATTGTTCACTTTCTTACCTCGGAATTCCTGACAAAGTCAAATCACCGTATACCTAATATTTGCCACCTTTTTGTTGAAGTACAGAATACTATTTCCAAGTGCTTTGATAAGAAGCCATGAATCGCAACCATAAAGCAGCACCGTCGGAATGCACACATTGAATAAGTGGCACTCTGTTCTGACCGAGTACAACCGTGAGTCCCAGACTGTATTGAAGGAATACTACGAGTAACAAAACTATACTATAAGCCTTACCCCAATTTGATTTTCCATATAACTAGCGATGTCCCGCTCCTTATTGAGGGCACTCTGCAAGTTTTCTGAGATGTCCCTTCCTTCGGCCAGTCGTTTCGTACCTTTCTCCATGAGAAAACGGTTATGCTCCTCCAGTTCCATGATTTTGAACTGAAGATCGTCCACATCTTGGCATTGGATCTACCCAACAATAAAATATTTGACGATTAATTTAAATTTAATTTAAGACATCGACTGTGCTTGGTGGAATTTGAATTATTGAGATTTTGTACATTTCCATGTATTTTGTCACTAACGACCCGGGTTTCGCCTTTCGGCATCTTCAGGTATTCGAGCACACGAGTGAACTCAAAAAGACAGTTTATAACAGAGGGGGGTTTAAATGCAATTCCTGATGTATTAATATGGGAAATTCATTACTTTGATTGTTAATTTATGTTTAGTTTTGATTGTTAATTCATGTTTTATTTTTTACAGACTCATCTCACATACAGGGTACAATAGAGGAGAGTTTGGAAGATTCAGTTGTTCGTTCAAAATTGGTAAGGAATTTAACCTGAAATTGGATATTACTTGGAACCCCCACTCTGTTCAGTCGGAAGGTGGTCACTAGTCCAGATGTTAATTTCTTAGACACAGCGATAAGAATTGTCCTATTTTGTTTTGTATGTAATCATTATAAACTGTCTGTTTGAGTTAGTTTGAGTTCACTCGTGTGCTCGAATACCTGAAGATGCCGAAAGGCGAAACCCGGATCGTTGGTGACAAAATACACGGAAATGTACAAAATCTCAATAATTCAAATTAATATGAACAAATTATGAACTATTGAAATACCTGATTTGAACTATTTCGGTAAAATATCCTCACCAAAGCAATGATAAAAACATACCCCACTTATTTTAATGGACAAGTAACACGTTGAGAGTTTTAAATGTCAGGTATATAGTGTATATTGCGTGAAGTGCCGGACGTAGTGCATACTCTATTTTCTGTGCTGCTAGTCACAGAGAACATAAATAAAATCAAATATTTTTAGCTGTACTGCATTTTGTATTAATAAAATTGATTTAAATTTATAGGTATTATTTTATTCATAAATGGTCTTATGTCTCGAAACCAGAACTTATAGGCTAATTTGGAATATGGTTCAAAAAGTCTTGAGTGAGTAAACAACTTAAATTCAATGTTTTTATATTATGCAGGTACTGCAGGACTTTCAAAAGAAAACTTACATTCTTGAGAGCCCCGTAATCTTTCTTGCATTCTTCCAATTCAAATACCAAATTCTTTTCCCTATCTTCGGCAGCCTTCAAATCGCCCGTCAGCCTCTTAATGTCGAACTCCATTTTGCTCTTGAACAAGAGCTCCTTGTTCAGGTTCTGAGTCAGGGTTTGTATTTGAATGTTGGACGACTGAGTCAACTCCTCCACGCCCACTATGGACTGGCGCGATATATTTCTCGCCTTGGTCATACTTACCTGCGAGATATAAATAAAGCATTATAAAAATGAAATTAAATGAAAAACATTGAGCTTTAGCGAAAGAGTAAAAATTAAAACAGATTACGAATACAAGGATGCTGCAACTGAATAAAACATGAAAATTTCTGACTCATTTGTAAAGTTGACCCTCGTCCATACTGCCCCGTTAAGCAAAGATCGAGACATCCTGAATAAAGTGCACTATTTGTAAATCTATAGATGCTATTATCTTCCTAGTTCAAGTCCCCTGCAAGATCATCTGTCCCCGCCAGCCTATTTGCTTCCATTCAAGTAATCCCAATGTCCAAATGGTCATCAGCGGCTTTCCATGGCGACGCAATCCATCCGATTGGAAGGCGTGATTCAGACTTTCCTGGCATGCTCAAACCTTATCCATCGCCACTTCTTTTTACCAGTTAGTAATATTATTTGCAAGCACAGTGCCACTTGTCAACATTCGCTCAAAACTCACACACACACACTCTCCCTCTCTGTGCATCTAAAGCGCAGTGTTGTGCTGTGTGTTACAGAGACAGATAAATATATTCAGTGACGATACTTATGTTACTCAGGAGAGCTTCTGGCTATTTTCTGCTGAGGTTTTAAATTATTAAGCTGCATATACAATATTACTAGAGCTTTAACAATGTCAAACTGTTGAAGTCTGTGAAACGTTAAAACCATCAAAAAAATATTTACGAGTATCTGAACATACATACTAAAAATGTGCAGTAATTTATCAAAATTGATTCATACCATAGTTGCTTAATTGACAAAGCATTTTAGCAATGCTATTATTACTTAATTTTGATATAACCTAGTGGCTTTAATAAACAAATGACCCTACATTACGTGGAAGTGATGCACTTTTTTTTCCGGTTGCCAGGGAAAATTTGGCAGTCCAACATGCCTAACAGGGCAGAATGGTCATAAAATGGCAGAATGATCATATTTCGTCGGAATGTTATGAAATCTTTTATAACTTTTAATTAAATTCATGCTCGCCATGTCAGTATGGTAATGCAATTTTGATTGAATAAAAAAACACTATAATAATTACTAAAGTTATGATTATGTTCTTCTGCGGCAAATGTCAAACCACTTGAACACCATATTTCAGATTGACTAGTTAAGTTAGTAAATAATATTTGTTTTATAGAACAGTTAAATTTCAACATCATCAAAGAAAAAATGACTATTAAATCGAGGGATTAATTGCAAACAACACTATCTACAAAAGTATAACTTTACAAGGGAATCACAATACGTTTTTTAATTTCTTTTAAGTCATAAAAGAAAGGTTTATTTCAAACCTGTTTAACAGTTTGGCAAGTGACATGAAAGCTAACAGCTTATAAAATGTTTTGATATTAACAAGGGCGACGTTATGTAGTAAACGTTCAACTGACGATTTATGAAGAAACTAGGAAAGATAACGTTGTTTGACTATCATGGGCATTGTAAAATAACATTATCAACAAAGAAAAAAATATTTTATAGATAACGTTTGATTTTAAGCCCTCGAAATATAGTAGGTACCTAGCTTTTAAATATGACATCAAATTATTATTTAGTATTATAATCGTTTATGACCAAATTCCGTTAAAAGCTCACTATCCTAGAAATTTAATGGTTAAAAAAAATAATATCTTAAAAGTTTTTTGATAATACGTACAGTTAATTTTTCAAATTATTAACATCAAATTTTGATAGAGACACACCGATTTGGCATGAAATGGTTTGAAATTTGAAGTCAAGTCAGCTCAAATGCGTTGTAAGTGGTTTAGGACTCATTTATCGCAGAAGAACTGAAAGCAAGCGATGTGACCATAGCAGAATAGTCCACAAACCGCAGAAGAAAGTAACTTCTGAGACAAAAAGCTAAGTACACAGCCAAATATTACATACAGGAAAAACACCGTGCAACCTATTAAATCTGACCATCTGAGAACAATCTGAGTAGCAAATTTACCTCATATTACTCACAACCAGTCAGGGGTTAAAACTGCTTCCCTTAAATTATAGGAATTTCATGAGTATTCAGATTTTTTTCAGCCAAGTTCGATCGCAACTTGGAGCAATTGAAAACTCAATGGCAATCTCTTTGTACTGTGATGCTCATTCCAAGAACATTAACAACTTAACAAAAGACCCGGCAGCATTTATTACCCTGCAACCAATATCATACTAACCAAAAGTAAAAATCTCGCAAGTTACAATATGAAGCTTAAACTTTACAAATACAAATTTTGAATGAATAATATATTATAGCAACTTGTATTAGTTACGTTTATATTCAGCCAATACTGTACATACTGATACAAAGCAACAACTGCATTTTATTTTATTTTTACACATTATTTAAATCTCAGTTGCCAACCCTGCACTGAGTTCTTTCTTACCCCATTCATCTTTCCTTAAAAATCCTAAAGTCAAAGTCTAATAGTCGAACAACTGAACCAGTACAGATGAAAACGACTTATGTTAAGATGCTCATTGCGAACGAACACGGTAAAAAAAAAACCTTAACACTGCACGTTTGTTGAAATCGATGAACAGTATTGCTGTAGCAGATTTTAAGAGTTTTTACCACAGCAAGTTAGTATAATATAACATGAGTTGACACCACCGAATCAAATGCAATTTATAGGGACCAAATGGGAAAAGTTAATAAACCGACTAAACCAACTGTATACTAATATGAGTCAAGAGGAAAGAGGTTGCACAGTGGTAGGCACGGAATGATGAACAGATAAAAATTAATAGCCAAAATCACAATTGATTTGATGTAGCATGTTTGGTGATTCACACCCATTATTTCGTCCAGCAAAATTGATCTCGCATCTTCACATTTGAACTATTTAATTATTTGAAAACTGTGAGGTTACCAAAGATTTAGTGAAAACATTACTGTCAAAGATTATTCTACAGGAATTTTCTTTTCCACGGTTATGAAACATGTAAAGCATTTCAAGGCAGACTTGATTATTTTCAGTACCTCTTGGAACCTTCAAGAATGTATGAGGAATCTAAATCATCAAGAAAATATTTAATCTGCCATAAAGAATCTAAGAATTTTGTACATAAATGGACGATTTAAGCTCAGGTTTATGGATTATATATACGATAACATATTTAACTATTTCACATTATTTTGTGACTTAACTGAGATAAATAAGAAAACGAAACCATCAGACAGTAGGGGTACGGTGGTATGATTTAGACAGCCGCCTGTCTTTTGTTCTGACCGGATGGATTCTTTCGGCCAAAGGCAGAGGTACAGGACGCCGGGTTGCTTCGAGAGGAAGCGAAAAACTGGCAATTGATAGAGAATCTTGTAGGCACCGTATTAATAACAAAAGAAGAAATAAATTTATTTTAACAGATAATAAGATAAAGACCGCTCATATAGTATGAAAAAGAAAACTCTTGAGAAAATTTTCCTTAGTTGAAAAGATTACACAAGTCCAACAGCTATATCATTTGAAAATTGTCTAGATTGTATCTTTTCCTCCGTGACCAAAGCGGAAGTCAGAATCTGGACAGAGCCGTTTTAACGTGTTCATCTTTCCGCGTGAGTAGATATAAATTGAAACTTCTTACAATTCGAGCATTCATAGCGGCGCACCTGCGATACTTCATCATATAAATCTTTTGCAAGAAGTCCTAGGTGCAACAAATCGTGTTAGAAAAAGCAAACCATGCAAAAATAAACAATAGAATCATTTTAGTACAATACAATATCAATGCCTTCCACACAGCCACCACTTTTAATTCTCGAAACATACCAAAGACATAAATTGCTAATTTGTAATACTGTGGTTAAAACAGAAATGAATCACAAAATAGGAGACAGATGATGAATTCTAATATTCGTAAATTCAAGGCATATATGAGCCAGTAAAAGTCATAGCGGGTGTAAGTGTCATTTTGCTGAAATAAATTGCATTGTGTTAAGTCATAAAATATAATACAGAGGCATTAGAGTAAAGCTTACAGCAATGTCAAATTTGGATTATTGAGATTTTGTACACTTCCATGTATTTTGTCACTAACGACATTCGAGCACACGAATGGACTCGAATGCCTGAAGATGCCGAAAGGCGAAACCCGGGTCGTTAGTGACAAAATACATGGAAGTGTACAAAATTTCAATAATCCAAATTTGATATTGAAATTCCATCAAGCACCCTCAGTCGATGTCTTAAATTATTACAGCAATGTGTTATTCAACGATTATTTTAAGTTACTTAAAACCACTTTGCTTTCCACAAAGCCTCTTTATCGTTTTTTTTTTGTCTCCTAATTTGCACTGCTATCTATTGATAGTGTGGCATTATGACTAGCGCCACTCTTTAAAAATTTGACTTTGACTTACCGACGCGACTTATTGTATGTTTGGGAACTATGTTGAAGAGAAACTACGAAATTGGTCCTATATAATTCACTTTTATCGAATCAACACATTTATGAATTTATCAAGTGTACTTTAGTAATCTATGTCTTTTATGCACTCAGAAACAAAATATACGGACACCCGAAACAAACAAACAAACTCACTCTTGAATATTTACATGTAATCCCACAAACTACCAAATCTATTGGCTATGGGAAGAAAATCCAAAATACAAAAATACCTAAACATGACACTATAATGAAAGTTAAATGTTGAGGGAGAGTGAAAGGGCTCAGATTCTGAGACTGACAAATATGAATATTTTTTAAAATGAAACACAATTTTTTGTATTAATTCCACGATTTTACTTTTCATTTTTGTCAATTTGTCTTTCATAAAATTGGTAAAAAAACGTTGCGTTTCATTTTCATAAATATAGTGCCTTTCCACCAAGAATTGACAGTTAACACCTTAAAAGTGATTAATAAAATATAACTAACTAGAATTTTGAAAATGTTTCAAAATCATGGACATCTTCAGGATTGCAATTACTCAATTAATGATCCACAGCTACCAGCTTAAATACAAATATTTTATTAAACTCACAAGGAACACTAAGAAATCATCAGCTTTGTCAGTGCACCGTGCAGTTACCTTGTGATTCTTCTGCAGTTCCTTCATACTTTCGATAGTCTCTTTGGCCTTCGAGGCTTCCAAAGCCAAAGCATCGAGCTGCGCATTGAGTGAGGCGATGTTCTCTTTGTCCTGCGAGCGCTCTGCTTGTAGACTCTCGATGGTGGTGCCGAGGTGAGAGATCCGAGTCTCGTGTTTGGCTTGCCACTTTCGCTTCGCCTGGCGAATCAGCTGCAGCGATTCCGATTCAACTGAGCTCCTATCCGAATGTTCCTTCTCCACCTGAGATTTGAGATTCTGAAAGATGTTGATAAAATAAGTTATTTCATATTCAGATATGTTTTATGTTTTTTTCAACCACATCCACTCCCAATGTGGAGCATATGGACTCATAATCAAGTATCTCAACAGATTTGGTTTTTTACGAGAACTTCATAAAATTTTGTCTCTCAAACATATTTTTTCAGAGTTAGGACAGAAGGACAGGATGTAATTAAGGAATTTCAAGAAGAATCCACAGCACATAAACGCTGATGTAATAGTTAACTGTCAGGTCTGTTCCCAAGACTCCGAGTTCCTCACAAAATCAAACCATCTCCGATATACTTCAGTCTGAGTCTTTGTCAGGTGCCATGATTCGCTACCGCAAAGTGGCACCAGAGGAATGCATGCATTGAACAAATGGCTTTTGATTTATCCGTGTACGGCTGCGTATCTCACTGTCTGCGTTGAGTTAAATGTAGCTCCAGCTGTTTCCAAGCAAACAGCGAGCTCTTACTTTGTGATATGACACCGAGGTATCTGAAGCTTTCGACCTTTCATAATTTTGAAATCCGACAATAAAATAACCAGCGAGAACCTTATTGACGCAGACCATCTCGGCGAGATCTTTCTCCAGCTGCTGTCTTTGCTTTTCTAATTGAGCGAATCGCTTTTCCTTGTCAGCGGCTAATGTCTGCTTTGATTCTGAAATCGCCAATTTACTGTGGAGACTTTCGATCTCTCTCTTCCTCGATTCGAGCAGCTTCTCCATTTCTCTGAGGAGCAATTAATACTATTAACCAATACACGTTAAAACGTCGATACAATGGAAAGAACATCCTGTCAAATATTAACTGTAATTTTAATACGGCGGAACCCCATCTATTGTTTTCGCATTCATGTTTTTTTTGCATTTATCATCAAATTCTGGCAAAACACCTATAAAAATAGCGTTAAATAATCCCATATTCATTGTTCAGTGATCTATCGTTTAAATATTAAGGTTCCGTCACAAATTTTACCTAGATTTTTTTATGTCACATTTATCGTTTAGCTCATCAATTTTAATATTGATTATGGAAAATATATTTTATTCGACTACCTGATGTTTGAAACACATATTGATGTCCCGTTGAAGCTGGTGTTGAGGAATCCGTTGCTGACCGAACTCGGATCACTCGAATCAGAATCATTTGATTCTTTATTAAATTTGTCACTCATTACATCATGGACGTAAGTGAATCCTGGAATAAAATAATTTCATGAATCAGAAAAAAATGATCCACCTAAGTATAGCGTACAAATACTACAAAAAAGTATTGATAACCCTGTTACTTTTTTGTTTGATCACATCACATCCAATCAGTAGCTGGGAAGCTTAGACAACAGAGGAACCCAAGCAGAGTGACGTTAGTTTGAAGGGCTAGGGTATATATAGAATTTCAAGAACACAGTACATGCGACTTTTAATTTACAGCAAGGCACCATCTATTATTTACAGCGAAATGGTGATAAATGTGAATTCACCTCTCTCCATGTGTCTCTTACTATAACTCATTCCAAAATTATAATTACTTACCTATGAAAGGCAAATTTCTGCCGCTAAATTGTGACCTAGTTCTAAAATTGTCCACAGACGGTTTTGGCTTTTGTTTCTCGTATTCCACAAAATTGGATGTGTCGTCGACGGCATTCACAACTGGGACAAATGGCGGTGGCTAGAAAACAAAAAAATATAACTGTAGACTTTCACAGTTTTTATAGCTTCCTTCTTTCATACCCCAGTGTTTGAATGTGACCCTAGAAAATTAAACCTACAATTGTTTCGAAACAGACAATCGCTAAAAACCAAAGCATAGTGTTTTAATTTATCTATTGATTCAAATTACAACTCACTTGTTTCCTGAGTGAATTCCATAGGATCTCTTTAAAGAGATTATGTCTCAAAATATCTTCATATGTTGGCCTCTTATCGGCCAACGGATGTAGGAGACTTTTCACGAGATCCTTGTACTCTGCGCTGATGTCACTCGGTGACGAATTCGGATACTTGAGCAACGAACATTTTCCGTTTCTTCCGTGCTGCATAATGGCATTGTATGTGTGAGTAGTAGATTTGGAAGACGTAGAGCTGGCAAACGGGGTCTCGCAGGTTACCAATTCATAAGCCAACACGCCAAAGGACCAAAAATCGCAAGGCATCTGAAATAAAATCCCAAATAAGCAAACTAATTTTAAATTTTACACAGCTGCCCGGTACTGCTCCCTATGGGTTCACGGAGCATGATTGAATACATTCAGCTTAAGTTCTTGAGCACAGCAACCCACAAGCACATCCTCTGCTTAACTGTTATTGATCAAGTCAAAGTCAAATTGGGAACTGAACTTGGAAATCATTTGTCAGATGACTGAAGGCCGATTCTTGTAAATAAAACCCAATCACACGTAGAACATTATCAATATTTCACATGCCCTTCCAGCGAACTTAATTTTCCTAAGCTGTATGATCACCGGACAGATTGCCGCTGTACATTTGGTTTGAAAATGAATTCACGACATTTGATTAGTGTCGAGAGATATACTTGTTTATTCTTCCAGTCATATTTATTATTCAGATACCCGAGAACGTTTTTTGTTACATCATAACGGATTGCAATGAAATTTTCAAAGTTTCTTTATAAAGTAATAATTTAAGGTGACATTGATTCTTCTCTCATTCGTCAGTTATAATACTAAAGAATATTGGTTTATGGTTGTACTGATTTATATACACACAGATGACAAATAATCTCAGTAGGTAGGCATAACACAGCAAAACTTTGTTAACCCGTTCCCTGCTGAGCCGTTTAACTCTTTTAATCCTATTGATACAATTCTAATGAGGCTAGGATTAAAAGGGTTAAAGGATGTTCCAATACCAAGTATTTCAAAAATTAATTCAGTAGTGTTGGTGTAAATCAAACTAATGGAGATTTTCAGGACAAATCAGGCTATATCTTAATACAATAATTAGCTTGCCCAAAAAAGTTTTAACACTGTTAGCACTCTTATATTTTTGAATATCAGCTAACAACACACTGAAATCTCCCCTATCAACAGTTGAGATGTTAGCAGGTTATAAAGTCTAAAAACTAAAATATATATCATAAATGTCATGAATTAACCAATCATGAAAACATTTAAAATGAACACAATAAACAGTCAAAACCTCAAAGAAAATAAAGCGTGACATTACATATACCACGAAATACTCTTCACGATTTCAATATATATGATAGACTTACACCGTGGCAAACATTCTTAGGGTCTTCTAAAGCTTTCAACAGTTCCGGTGCGATGTAATCAGGGGTTCCGACCGGAAATGAATTTGATACCTTTCCTAACGTAGACAGTCGAGCGGCAGAACCAAAGTCGCCCAGTTTAAGATGGCCACATCTGTAACGATTCAAAAAAAAAAAAATGACATTTGGTTAACCTCCTGAGCAGTAGCGTTCCATCGTCTATTATCTATAGGCAGCCTCATAGGTTTTATTATTTGTTTTAAATTCACAAAAGATAAATTTAATATTTGGAAACAAATCTGAAGCATAATATCAAGTGTAAAAAGTGATTCCATTAGATTCGCTTCCAAGAATCAACAGAGAACCGCACGCCGACAGATGAATTCAATATAGATCTAGGCCCGACTCGGAAGTAAACACTTCTAGATCTAATCCTTAAAAATTGTAATGAATTATTTTATTTACATAGTTTACCATGCATTTTAAAATTACAAAACTTTACTCACTACTTCAAATAATAAGTATTATTCTTCCTATAGTATTTACCAATATTACTTGGCCGCCACCGAATTTGAAACTAGAACTGTCAGTCTAGAATAAATTTCTCCATAATGCAAAATAAATATCTTGTCTACATTTAATAACAGTTGCTAAAATACTAGTTTTGAAATTTATTGAAATTTCAGTTCTGGTTGAGTATGGCAACATTCCTAACGCAACAGTGGCATCCTCACTAGCAGCCAAGTTAAATTGGTATATAGTTTGACCGATGACATTATAAAAAATTATGTTTTTGTTGAGTAGTGACTAGGGCTCACAATTTACCGTCAAATTGCTATAACCGGTAAACGGTAAATAATTTCTCCCATTACCGGTTATTTACCGGTAAATGAAAAAAAATAAACGTGGATTAGATGATTAAAGTATAACTGTATGTGACTATTTTTACTAAAAACGATATCCTAGATTGAAATGTAAATAATTTAAAATACATTTCATGTGAATAATAATGTCGTGAAATGTACGTATAATTATGTTTGTCCTTTTTGTTTTACTGAGATATGGGAATGGGAGATCAAATAATCTATTATGTGCCACATAAAGCTTGGTTAATTTAAATTACGACTCTGTAATATTTGGTTTATCTGCTGCGAGGAGTTAATACTATTAACTTATCGATGTATATACATACATTAGGTGTATGCATACATACTCTGTATACACCTAGAATATTTAAATTCGTAACTAAAATAAAATAGCATAACAATTTATTGGTTTTATAGAATCATATCAATACTTTCGTCTTTTAGACTTGACCTGAATTTTGTACATATTTGTCCCGCAGAAGAAAACGCTCGTTCAGATTCAACACTAGTTGTTCGGCAAGTCATCAGATGTTGAAATGCAATGTTCAAATATTTGCCATGATTTTTTTCGAGCTCCAAATATGACATTTCTCTCTGAATAACATTGTTTATATCTTTTTTCATTTTATTCAATTTATTTTTGTGACCATTAACAAACTGCGTATCAATATTGCCAGGGTTGAAAAAACAAACTCCCCGTTACGCGTGCATATCTACAATAAACTTTCGTTATAATATGCCTGTATCTGTCCTTGATTCGCGATAAAATCATTTACGGTAATTATCGATGGTGCGTTTTTGGTGATTTACCGGTAATGCAAGCCCTAGTCGTGACATTAAAACTATTTGTTGTATAAAACCCCACTACTAAATATCAAGATAGCCTCTATTGATATGGAAGTTTATACTTCACAAAATCACACAAATCCAAATGGTGAATTGATGCTGCAATTGCACGCGCATCCATCAAGTACCTAGGAGTATACCACACGGAAGGTAGCAGTCATAAGAGCTTGTCATCCACACGATTCATAAGAATAAGGGTGACAAAATACAAATACAATTACTCACCTATCTAAAAGTATATTATCTGGTTTAATATCTCTGTGCACAAATCCCATGCCGTGAAGAATGCCTAGAGCCTGCGTCAGCTCGGCCAAATAGAAAATGGCATCCTTCTCGGTGAGCGGTTTTCCATGTCGATCCAGCAGACCAGCCAAATCTCCGCCGGGACAAAATTCCATCACTAGATAGAGTTGGCTGGCGTCCTTGAATTTTTTAAAAGGTTTACAATACGAATCAATGAGGAAACGATAGACTGGTATTCTTAATAAATTTAGTCGAGTCATTCTAACTGATAGCGGGAACGGTCGGTCATACCAACTCAAACAGCATTGCAATAGCAAACTATATTGCATATAAAACTTTTCGGAAAGTGTTTAGATCCCAATGCAAAGAAGCTTTCCAAGTACAAACTGTTTTTATTTCAGCACACTACTGCAGTGCAGCGGTTTCCAAGCCACGGATGGAAAAAGCCTTACCCTTCTATCCTTGCTTTCATTGAAAAAGAGTTGTGATACCTCCATTGCACTGCATTGAGAGTAGACATGGTGAAAAAAAACTTTATTGTTATTATTCTGTGAATTGCCTTTTTTATGTTTTGTAAAAATACATTTTTTACATCCTTGAACTAAAGTTATTTTATTAAACAAAGCGGGCACCAAAATTTATTTTAATATTGGGGACATAGTAAAATAAAGTTTACGAGCCACTGCCGTAGTGAATAGCAATGAGTCTTGGGTGATTGCTCCTGGATAATAGTTAATGCAGCTCTTCACACTATTCATTTGATCATAATACTCACTTGAAAAGCGAATTGTAGTTTTATTAGCCATTCCGACTTAGACATGGCCATAATATCTCTCTCTTCTTCGTAGAATGTTGCATTCTTTTGTTTCTGAGTCAGTTCTTTTCGGAGCGTCTTCAAAGCGTACACATCACCCGTGTGTTTTTCCCGGACAACCTAAAAAATTAAGCAAACTTAATTGATATAATATATTAAGGAATATAGATACCAATCACACCTGTTTTCTATGTCGAGAATATAGATATATACCATCACCTCTTTCTTCTATTGGAAACAACTCGGGGATAGTATGATAGCAGAAATTAGATGTACACCAGATAATGACAATATAGGTAAAAAAAATCCTACACAAACGAAAATTTAAATAACAATATAAAAAAGATTAATGCTAACAAATGTACAGATTTTTTATTATAGCTAGAATATTGGCATAATATAGCAAATACATATTTCGTGTGTTTTCGTGACAGCCAATGATTTGTAACTCCTGGATTAACCGAACAGTTTTTGACAGTAAAGTCGTTAAATCATAAGTTTTTTTTTTAAATATTTTTTAATCCTTTTTGCTATCACGACTCATACAGTTATGAAAACAAATAATACAATTTAGATGTAAAAAAAATTCACTCTCCATAGAAAGTCTAAGACTAATTCATTCACTCTCGGAAAGGTTAAAGGACAAAAATATTAACATATCAATTTAGACATTTCTCATGTATAATAAATACTTAGGTTTTTATAAAGTTAATCATATTAACTAACCATAATCTGAATGCACAAGTAATTAATCAATAGGAATTATTTTTGGGCCAAGGTTTCTTCAAATGGGTAAAACATTTATTTACAAATTCGAATCTACTTTATTAATTAATATTTATTTACCTACTTACTATTAAAATGAAATTGTTAAATGACTACTCCGGTTGGTTTGAGAAGCACAACTATTGAGTATGTATCTCTATAAGTAAGTTAGTTAGAAATAATTAAAAATGGGTGACAAATCTTAGGCATGAAAGAATTCCAAGATGCTTAAGTATTTCCATTAATAACGAATATAATATGTGTACAAAACACATAATTGCAGTGCAAAAACAAGGAGAGAAATCACTGCTTGCCGCCATCAGCGCTTAGCCTTTGTAACATTCAAATGAATCACTCTCTCTCGCTCTCTGCGAGTGGTACTGAGGAATGAGAACTAAGATCTCAATGATGACTGTCAACTCACTAAAATTAATGAAATCTTTATTAAATGACTTACGTGCACTTCCCCAAATTCTCCACGTCCGATAACATCTTTCACTTCGAAATCGGAAATGTTCACTCGCAACTGGCGAAGCTCTGACAGAACACTGCGATCTATTGAATAACAGAAGTTTTGTATTAGTTAAATTATTTTTTGTAGTCAAGTGGTTCAAGCTCAAGGGCAGTGTTTCCCAACCGGTGGTTTGAAGAAATTTTCTGCAGTCAGCAAACAGTTCCAAGCGTCATTCAAAACCCGTGTAGCTACAAGTGTTCACATTGTGTTTTTGTTCAAGTGCTAATAGATCAAGGGTTTGGCATGATTGAATCAACCGCACAGGGACACTGAATCCTCTTTTTATACGGGGATACGTTCCGTGCAAAATCTTTTTTAATTTTTATCTTTTACCAACTGATAATGCTCGTGATAGCGAAAAAGTGGGCCGGGTTCGGGAGGGTAAGCACAAATCAGATTTGGGCCCGGAGTGAGGAATTTATTTTTCAGTAAAATATTTCAGGCTATGTTTGGGTCAGTCATGCGGCAATTTAATAACTATAACAACTTTTTCCACGTTTTCATGAATATCATATCATTGTAAACAATAAAAAAAAATCTTTGCAACATATGGCGTCATGACATTTCAGGCGCATGAAGCTAAAAACTAAAGACACCCATTATATTGCGTGACCTAAGTAATTTAAGGCTTGAAGTAAAAGATGTGGCTACATGCTATAAAGTTCGGTCAAATTTCAATTCATTTTATGAGTGTGAAGTTCAGGTCGTTGGCCACAGCTACGGATGTCTGGGTTTCAAGTCCCGGTGCAGACAGTTTCATAAATTGATTCTTCAATCGATTTATGGATTTCTGTTCGTAGGCATGAATGTCTGTGATGTCTGAAATTCCCTCACACCCATCCTTCCCAAAAAAGGGGCACAGCGAGAGCGATTAGTTAACCACTAGTCCTGTCCTAACCCTATCCTTCTATACCTCTTCGTAAGAGGTTGAGTAACAAGCAGTTCTCGTAGAAAAACTTCTGTTGAGATACCTCAATTAGGAGGCCATATGCTCCACACTGGGAGCGGACATGGTAAAAAAAAATTCAAAAACTGGAACATATCACCTTAATCGTAATTACCAGTTCTTTAGAAAATTATATTTTATCGTAATTTTAAAAATAAACAGGATTTTTTTTGCCTTGTTTGGTGAAAAAAATGCATACTAATACGAACCTTTACCATATTTTAGAGCACGAATGTGAAAATGACATTTTTGGTACACTTTTTCATATTGCATTTTAGAAAATCGCGTAGAAAAAGAGTAGCATGTTGTAACGCATAATTAACCTTGTTTCTTTGGTAGATACATTGAAATTGCCTTAAAACGATATTTTGAGAAGAAAATAAAATTCAAACTGTCGCTTAGCCAATGTTTAATGATAGGAAAAAACTTGAAAGTAATATCATATTTAAATTTTCAAATCCTACAGTTACAATGATTATTTTGAAAAGTTTGTAGATTAATTTTCGCGACGGATAATAGTTTGTCTGGCAGACTTATCATATTAGGGTTTTAGTAAGTTAGTTAGTTTACTAATTGCTTTCGACAGGTTACATGTAACAAATTAATCCACTGTAATATTGCATTGTATGTTAACGGCTGATAAAATTATCTGTCATATTTCACTTACATCTTTCAACGAACCTGTTGATCATTTGGTCGGTCTTTTTAAGAGTCTCATTGTTGCACTCGTCATAGAGCACTGAAATGGCATCTAATAATCCTTCTCTATTTAGGGAACGTTTTAGCGTATTCCCTTGTCCGGATAAAATCGACCTTCCAAGCAGTTGATGGTTCAATCTCGCCAGACGAACACTTATAGCTTCTTTAGATGGCTCCATTATAAATAACTTATATTAAAACTATCACAAGTAAACAGATAAAACAGAATCTAATTGTTACACATTAGCAAAGCACTTCGCAGAATAGTTGTGTTTTTCAAAACAAACACTTCTCCACAGTTCACTCCGCCGACATTGTTTTCTATTAAACGGCCGTTGGTTTAAAATACTGCAAATCTTACCAGCATAAAAAACGAGGGAAAAATTGTTGCTATACATATAAAAATTACGTGAAAATCTTAGGTAGGAACCTAGAAATAATAAATAAATTTTATTACCCACTTTATTAGATGAGAATAATAAAATATTTGATCTATTTTATTTCGAGTATTTTCAAAAACTTAAATCGTTGTTTTCATGATTCAGAATATTATATAGTTTACTTTTAAGGTCGCCATTATTAAATTTATTCCCTTTGGGTTTTTCACATCCAGGTGTCAGTAATTGATTTGTTTATAGTGTAACAATGTTTATAGCTTACCTCTTCCACACGTCCAGTAAAATGTAATAAAACCCACCCCCACCCTTTTAAAGATAAAATCATCGTTTACCTTAGAAGTAAATAACCTTACGATACGGTTAGTGTGAAGATGCTTCTTAAAGAGACGAAACGCGTCACGTTAGTCATAAACCAAGTGGAATAACTAAGTTATTATTTTTTAAATTAATTTTTTATTAAAAATGACCTTCCACAAAGTTACCGCCGAATCCATAGAAAATACTGATCAAGACCGGTTTCACTCATCACGAGCATTATCAACTGAAAACTGAAAAAAAAATATATATAGTTCAGATCAGTTTTAACGGTGTCACCTATACCACTTACACAAACGTGGTACGGATGCTTACGTTTCTTTTTCAATAGACAAGCAAAATGGTGCTGGCTTTCTTTATGGCATTGAAACTAAAATAAAAATTGGTTCTGGTCCATTTTGAATGCGTCAATTTTACATAATATACAAACGTCGTACAGACTTACCATAGACGATTATGAAATTTTTCAATAGACAAGCAAAGTGATGTTAGACTTCTTTATGGCATTGAAACTAAAATAAATATTTATTTCATTATTATTTTAAAATAAACACACTCATATTATTACAGATAAAATACTTTTTTTAATTAAGCAAGGAAATGAGTTAAACGTTTCCTAAGCCTTAAACATTGTTTGAAATAATTTAAGACATCGACTGGGGGTGCTTGATGGAATTTCAATATAAAATTTGAATTACTGAGATTTTGTAGAATTCCATGTATTTTGTCACTAACGACCCGGGTTTTGCCTTTCGGCATCTTCAGGCATTCGAGTGCACGAATGGACTCGATTGAATCGTCAATTCAAGCGCTAGAATGCCTGAAGATGCCGAAAGGCGAAACCCGGGTCGTTAGTGACAAAATACATGGAAGTGAACAAAATCTCAATAATTAAAATTATGTTAGAAAGTTTTGATTTGTTGAGATAGTCTTGTTTGGAAATTACAGTATCTAAGTAGGTATAACAGATGAAAAAATATAGATCGACAAAAAATGATGTTTGAAAGTATTGATTTGCCAAGTTATAGTATTGTTTGAAAATCAAGGTAAGTACTTTTAAACTCTATATTGGTATATTTATAAGGTCGGGCGGGGGTGAGGGTTTCTACCTCGGATTTAAAAATTTAAGGAATCTAAATTTTCAACTAAATTGAACTGGTGGTAGACATAATCATTGTAATTTAAAATATCAACAAAGGATGCTTGATGAAATTCCAATGTATTTCTTTTTAATGGCAAGAGTTTCATTTCGGTCCATTTATCATATTTTCCGTTTGTCAACAGACTTGCGAAATACTACTAACAAATCATTTCATTTGTTTGAGGTTGCTCTGCTACTTTCTATTAACTTTTTTTGTACAATATAAATTTTCTAAGCCTCTTATATTTTTCCTCCTAACTGCCTCGGCAAGCGCCCATTTATATTTGCAGTCAGCCACAAGACGAACATAAATGTGTCTTTGCCGCTAAGCAGTTGTTATTTTCTAAAACTTATATGACTATTTATAATAACATGGTCAGTGGTCATGGGTTTGAATCCCAGTACTGTACTTTCATTAATTGATTTTTCTAATTTCGTTGGAATGCATAGACGTGTAAAAATTCCCTCCCACCCATTCAATCCCAAAAATGGGGAGGAGCGAGAGCGATCATTTATCCACTAGTCCTACTCTAGCCCCATCTTTCTATCCTCACTCTCCGAAAAACAGATTTTGTGTGACTGAGTCAAGCAGCTCTCGTAGAATAACTTCTGTTGAGATAAGTTCAATTAAGAGTCGGTATGCTCGTCATTGAGTGGTTCATAATATTTTCACAAAATAAATATGTCATTTAGTCAATACATAGTCGATAATTCTTAAAATTTAAATGGAGGCAAAAAAATGGGGCAAAATGCATATTATTATAGTTATTTAACCTTTTTTTAACTATATTCATATTGACCCGATCATCAAGAACCCTGTCGCCGCAATGTGAGAATAATACGTACAGTTAAAGAGCTACGCGCATTTATCACATTAATTCGAAATGAATGCACGAAAACAAATGAACAGCGTAACGGAAACAGCTGTCGAGACGTAAGAGTCGAATGATGCATAAGCTACGACTGCCAAAAGTGATGTGGACGCTTGTCCATGTTGTTAGAGTGGAAGGGTTAAATAGAATGACTTTAAATAAAACATAACATATTTTAATGAATACAATACAAGAATACAACAAATCATCGTTGTTCTGGAATAAGACACTAACTGAAAAATACTAGTTTTGAGTAATTGGACTTTGTTATCAAAAACTGTTTGTAAAAGTATAATTTATAAAAATATGTGTCATCTTCCATACAGTAGAGCAGTGCTCCCGCAACCGGTCTGCCGTCGCGAGATGCTCCCAGGTGTGTCGCGGTGCAGTGCGTCGGAAATGAGATATAATCGAGTATTCTCCTTTTTTAGTTATGACTTTTACAAATGCTTTTATAATCCGTATTTTTTTGTGTGTTTAATGTTCACTGAAAAGGTATAAGTCCTTAATTGTTTATTATAAAAATATATTAGCCACTATTTCAAATTCATACAAAAAAAAAATTGGAAGTGTTGTTTATGAAATTTATATATTTTGACATATGATGGGCCGCAAAACATAAATGAGCGCTTAGGTGTGCCGCGGGTGAGAAAACGTTCAGGAGCACTGCGGTAGAGTTTAAAATAAGGAACATTTTGGTATAACTAACTCAATGTCAATTTTTCGATTTAGTGTTTTCTTCCAGAGCAGTGACGAAATAATCTATAAGTTAAAAAAAAGAATACAAATTGGGAGTAAAAAAACAATAAAAAGTATTACACTAAATATTAATTGTACGTAAAGTATCAAAATCTTCAAGTATAAATATGTGCTAATAATGCTGGTCAGCACACTGAGCCTGTAATTAATTTGGTACTGATATTTAAAAATCTATGCACAACAAATTTGAATTATTGAAATTTTGTACATTTCCATGTATTTTGTCACTAACGACCCGAGTTTCGCCTTTCGGCATCTTCAGGTATTCGAGCACACGAGTGAACTCAAACTAACTCAAACAGACAGTAAACAACGATTATATACAAAATAAAATAGGACAAATCTTATCATATGCACTACTAAGCGTAAAACAGGCCATCTCATTAGTGACTATAATTATTATATCAAAGTAGTTTTTATCATTATTTTTACTCAAAATATTATATTTAACAATACATCTATATATATATATATATATATATATTGAAATTGAACTCCTGGGACACAATTTATGGTGATATGAGACTGAAAAATATCCATTGATACAAAAAGGAAGAGCCCGCTCAGTAACCATTAAAATTTATAAAAATTAAAACCTCGCCGTGTTCGTTGGCAATTTAGAAGCCAATACTTTTTATGGGCCCTTAAATATGTTAACTTAATTTCAATTTCTAAGAAAAACTCTTATTCTGATTTTAAAAGTATTTAGTCGTTTTTATATTCTTTATGCTATCTCCAAACAAATTAATCACAATAATTAGACTTTTTCATTGGTGAGTTTTGGAACGACCTATGCGAATCTGTTTTCGGAATTTGCCTGGATTAAAATTTACTCATAAGGTGAATATTTTACGTCCTAATTGTCATAAATTTGCCCCACCGATTTTTAGCCAACAACCATGGTATGTATTGAGCTTAGGTAAGTTGAAAGTCAACAAAGTTATTATTTTATATTATCATACAACCATTTGAAACAATAGTGAAAATAGACACATAGACATACAGTAAAAAAACTTACAAAACATTTGATCCACATGCTGTTCAAGTCATCCAGACTAAAAAAATACTACGAAACAATTTTTGTTCATTCGTTCATGATGTAAAATATTCAATTTATAAAGATATCATTTTATTTTTGTGACAATACACTCATAACTTTGTCCCATTGAAACTCATGGCATTTCTTCAAGTCAACAAACGTGACGCTATCTTCTGTGTTGCCTTCTTTCCGGAGAGAAACTCCTTGAAAGAGGTGATTAAACGGTTTGTAGAATCGGAGCGTCGTCACATCGCCGATGAGAATCAATTTATGCTTGGCTCTAGTTAGCGCTACGGTGAGTCTCCGTTTGTCGTTTAAGATATCATTTTCCTGAGAACACAAGTATACCAAAATTTGATCATTGCGATTGGGACCATTTAGATATAAGGGTGATTACAGAGATTCATACTGAGGACAAATGATCTCTAATTATTATTTTGAATGATTTCTATGAATTCTAAGTTTTATTCTTAGGTGGTGTATATATGAACAATTTGAATAAAAAAATATCAATGGTCAAATGGTACTGACTGAAAATTCTTGTAGCCGATTCTTTTCCAAGTCCCAGGTCTTGACGCAGGAGTAAATAATAACCTGCTTGTCCCGGCCCTGATATTGATCAACAGTATTGACTTCAACATCGACTGTTATTGATTTTGCAACCTTATCATAACATTCTTTTGCCGACTTATCTGTATTTAGATTGTACGGTCCTGGATGTTTGAAATCATTAGTGAGTTTTGAAACACATTTTTGTAGAAGTGATACTTGGTCTCTGAACGGAGTAATTACACCAATTTCGTCACTGCCAACTCCAATCTGCGAATTTCAAAAATTAACACTGCTACATTAACTCTCATTTATCCAAGTGTGAATCGCATTTATCAGATTCTCTCTACCATTGTGTGCACTATCATCAGCTACGACTCCACATCTTTCTTAAAGGGTGTAACGGTGTTGCCAGTAAAGTCTAAGGAATATTTCTCGATACTTGAAGTAAGGTTGTATGCGCTACAGTGTACAAAAAGTGCATACTGCATTTTCTTCACTTAACTAATTGACCACCCTGATTGATATTTTAAAAAATAAAATGGATCAGTTGATAGTGCGAATGTGATGAGCGAAACTGTTCCTGATCATTATAAACCTGTGAAAGTGGTACAAATGAATTGTGTTAAAATATAATGTCTTTCCACCAAGAATTGACAGTTAACACATTAAAAGTGATCGATTAATATTCTCGTGCCTATTGTAACATAGACAAATATGGTCAATTAGTAATAAAAAAATCGGTGACATCTATTGTACAGTGTAGTGGTAAGAGCTTTACCCTGGCAATCAGATCGGTCTGGGTTCAAGTCTTAGCAAGGTAAATATTATGTACATTTCAAAATAAATTTAAAAAATTACAGTCCCCGAAAGTATCTTATTGTATTGTAAAAAATCATATATTTTCTTCACTAGTTTTCTTTTAAATGTTCTGGTATGTTTGTCTGTTAAGAAAAATCTGCAAAATAACTGGTATTGGTTTATTTAACCTGCCCGGGAGTCAGTGAGTGAAGAAGTGGACATTGTCAGATGAAGCGGAAAATACTCACTCGCAGCAATTCAGTAATAATACTGACAACAACCGCCACCTCACAAACATTATGAATTTTGCGACAATCATTCAGGTTGGTATATTTGCCTCGAGGTTGATTGTCGGCTGATTCGGCGCGACCATATTGTTTCAGCAGGCTAGCCGAGTTGCCCGTGTCGATGATCACAACAGAATCATTCAACTTTGTTGAAATGCACGGCATTAACCATGTCTTGGATGACAATAATTCCTCCTAAACAATACATACATAGTTAATTATGCAACACTATTTCAGGAAAATTATAAGGACTTATTTCATTATATTCTAGATCAAGGGTTATTATTAATTAGGGTAATATGTATTAAATTTACTATGTCATCACTCAATTATTATTTCTTGAGACTTTTTAATTGGATCCCTGACTAAATTACCCTAGCGATAAATATACTTTACATAGATACTGTTCTGATAGAAATTGCAAGAGCATTAAAGAAATAATATACAGTTAGATGACCAAACCTGAGATTCGACAGCAAGAGTCGCTGTTCTAACAGTGTCATTGGCACACTGGAGCTGTCCCTCGTAGGTAAACCAATTGGCCAAATTCATGATGGGCTCGTTCATACGATACTGAAGATTCAAATTTACAGTCGAAGCAGCACTATCCAGTCTGTCAAAGAGCGATTCCGCCAGACCCAATAATCTGAAACACAAGTGAGGCATGGAATACTGTTTTGAGAATTTAGATACGTTCTGTTTTCAGGAGGTAAAAAAGGTGGAAGAGATGACGCACTTTGTGTAAGCATCAATATGCTATGTTCAACATATTTATTTGTTCCCATAAGAAGTACATATTTAATAAAATTTTACCTTGCTGATTTACTTCTGACAATAGGTGGTAACTGTTCCGAATCACCTACAAGGATGAACTTTCCCGCTGCAAATAGCGGCCTTAGAGCTGTACACTGTAGAACCTATACAAGATATTGGATCAGAATATAGAAAACTCAAGTTAAGGAAATCTTTTGTAGTATTCATTTACTAGTCAGTAGTGATTGTTTTGGATGATCTCATGATTCACATGTAAAGCAACATTAGTGAAATGCAAGCGTTGAACAAATGCCTTTTCGGTTTTAGCCGTGCACAGCTGCGTGTCAGACAGTCTTCATTGAATTAAATGTCACTCTAGCTATTCCGAAGCAAATAATGAGCTCTTTCATTGCGGTACCGTCTTCCAGGATGCGACTGAGATATCAGAAGTTGTCCAGGGTTCTATTATAGTCATGACAGGTTTGGTTACACACCACATTAGTCTTAGTTGCATTTATTTTCAGATCAATGCAACCTGAATTAATTCTTAGTCCGTCAATAATCTCCTGGATGCCCTTAACAGACTGGTCGAATATGACAGCATCATCAGCATATTCATTGTTACGCAGCTGCAGACCGGGAGCAACAGCTATACCCCGATCGGGCGGAATTGACCTCCGATAATAAATTCATTTAAATATATCTCTAAAATATTCAAAACCTGCTGGAATGTTATAATAACCTTAATGGTATTATAAAGGTTAAATTGTCAGTCTTTTTATGTATTATCCGCAGGTATACCTGAGTGCTCTCATCAATAACACAGACATCGAAAGTCCTCTTTGTGAGCAGAGCGTGCTTTGCTCCGAGACATGTAACACCAACAACATTCTGAAAGAAAAATAGATCATTATTTTCAAAGCTAAACTTTTATTAAGAATTTATTAACATAAATCATTTGTATATTCTTATTACCTCGTTGTATAAAAAGCCCTTTTATGGTTGTATTTTTATCAGTTGATAATGCTCGTGATGAGCGAAACCAGTACTGATCATTATAAATATGTGGAAGTAGTACAAATAAATTGTGTTTTATTGTTTGCACCTCAATTAGTGCCCCATTTCAAGCCATATCTGATCCCAAAAAGAGCAAAACTTGGCAGCTAGCCATTTTCATGAAAAAAGAGGAGTTTATGTAATAACTGTGCTTTACAATTCTGATCAAAAACCACAACAATATCAAAATAAAAATACTTGGAAACAAATCAAATGTTCTGCTGAACTGCATCTGCCAGAAATTCAACAGTTATATTTGTGTGTGAAAGGAAGAAGGCGGATAAGTCTGAAGCCGCTACTTTTCAGGAGAGCCAAAACAAGATTTGCGTTTTTGAGAACTTTCGAAAAAATGTAATAAAACCTTGAATGATGTAAAATTGAAAATTAGTTGAATATGATGAATTTAATGCAATGTATATTTGCATATAGGAGAAAACGGACCAGTCTAATCAATAATGCCGCTGAATTAATAAATGTCTTAAGGTTTTTCATCAAAGTTTGTATAAACGCAAACCTTGAGAAGTACCGATTTCAGACTTAACGCCGACTTCCTTTTGCACACAGATAAATTAAATACAATGTATTGGGATCGTGAGTCCCATCTGTTCAACTAGAATACCATTAGAAACAAGGTTTAATAATTATTTATTTTTTGCTCACAGCGTTCATGTAGACATCGTGAAGATCTTCGGGCGACTTACATTCTTTAGTCAGCACCGACTCGGAGCATGGTTGTAATTTCTGATGGATACGACTAGCGGGACCTAGCCTCAATATCTTCAGTTCCGACTGCCGTAACCTTGAAATTTTTTTATTTATTTATCTTTTGTAAAAAGAAAAGGACAATGCATGAACAATCATCACCTTTACTTAAACCATTACAAGAAGCTCATATAATTAAGCATAATTAATAAAATTTCAATGCATTTATTTTAATGATTAATTAATAACACCACATAAGCTCCTTTTCCAAAAACATAATTAGTACATACCTTCAATAATTTAATTTTAAATAAATATTATGATATTTGAAAATGTGAGATGACAGAACTAAATACTTTGATATTTTATCCTATGACAATGCATGGCATTATTTGATATTTTTTGATTTGCACCATGCAGTTGACAGCAGATATAACAAAAAATTAAAGGATTCAGAAAATAATACACAAAGTTCGTTTAATTTATTCAATTCTTTAAATAAAATTGGTTGATGATAAGATCCTTGTTAAATTCAAAATGAATCGAAGATATTGGATAATTACCTCATGAGAACGTTATCTACAGCAGAATGCGTTTGGCTTGTGATGAGAACAGATTTTCCCAAGATAATCAAAAGCTCCACTAGCGCCACAATAGTCTGGGTTTTACCTGAAAAATGAAACTCATTTAATACAAGCTAAGACAGCTGCCAATGTGGACCATATGGACTGCAAACACCTATGCCGAACCTCACTCCTTGTTACACATTAAAGCAGGCAATAGTCTACTTCTTCTTCTTCCATATTCACTCCCTATGATATTACCCGATGGTCTTTCAGTACGTCGAAATCCCACAGATCGGAAGAAGAGACAAGCAGGATTGAGGTTCTCCGGACGCATCCACAGCACGTGACCCAGCCAGTTCCAACGTCTCTCCATAACCGCCGATTTCACAGGGCGTTGCCTGATCCGTTCCCTAATCTCCGAGTTCCTCACAAAGTCAAACCACTTCACCCCCAGTATCCGACGCAAACATCTATTCTCGAAGCGCATCATACGGTTTTTCTGAGGCTTTGTCAGGTGTCATGATTCACTACCGTAAAGCAGCACAGGTAAAATGCAAGCGTTGAACAAATGACATTTGGTTTCAATAGTGTACAGCTGTGTGTCCCAGACCATCTGCATCGGTCACAAAGACAACTACTAAGTGTTAAAAACATGCCATTATATACGTCACTATTACTTTTAAAATATCCAAGTTGTTTATGTATTTTTTAACCATGATATTTATAACCACCAATATAATTATAATATATACATTCAATGCAGTGAAAGCAAAGATGCCAGCGAACATAGATAAACGAAAGATAGGTTACATTACATTGGACTGTGCAATTTCGAAACCGTGTAAAAATAGACTGTGCAAAAAGAGAATTAGTTGTACATTGAAGTTGAATTGGACGTAGTTAATGCAGAAAGTAGCCAGTCCACCAAAAGACAAAAATGGTAATAATATCCTTCTTGTATATAACTACCAGTTGCCGCAATGGGCATTGATACCTTTCCAGTGTATGATGTTAATATAGATAATATTAAGAAACAAACAAACCTGTTCCGGGCATACCCTTGATAAGCATGTAGTCATTAGTGGAGAGAGCTTTCAGCACGGCCCTCAGTTGAACTTTGTTCAGCTTATTCAAAATATGTTTTCCTTTGTCCAATACGTGGCGGGAAATCTTTGCTGAGAATGTCGCTGCTTCTTTATCTATCACAATTCTGTAATAGAGATAAATAATTTGTAATTAGCCGAGTGGCCAACTTTGTAAATTTCGGTGTTCGCGGGTTTGAATCCCAGTATAGATAGTTTCATAAATTAATTTATGGATTTGTGTACGAAAGCATCAAAGTGATCCCCATCCGATCCTTACAATGGGATGTAGCGGGATCGATTAGCTAGCCACTAATCCTGGCCTAGCATTATCATTCTATCCCTACTTTCTTCGAAAATGACAGTTTGAGCAACTGAGTAACAAGCCGTTCTCGTAGAAAAATTTATGTTGAGATAAACTCTATTAGGAGTTCATATCGTTAGCTTAACTAGCAAACTGTATATCTACGTTTCAACAAAACATTCAGGAGAGTTTAAAAACTCTATAAATCCAGTATTAACCAATGTTATTTTTGAATTTCTCATATGTTATATGAATAATGATTTAACATCTCTACTATACAGCACAAAATACATGTAGAAATCTGTATGTTTGTGTGTCTATCGGTCCCAACAACTCCTCCCAAACGGCGCATATTAGCAACGTGAAGTTTTCACACGTTATTTTCGCTGCAATTGTTAGTTCAACTTTCAACTCTCAACTTTAACATTTAACCTAAAACTGAAAACGCGATATTTCTGACGTTTACAAATTCAGGATGAAATAAGTAATAATAATAGTTGCCTAGCAACAGCTCAATACTAATATATTCTGCAAGTGACAGTTGAGATAGTAACGCGAACGTAGATATTTGTGTTACATATTGAGTTTCATATTTGGATTTGGTAGAAAGTGAGTGGTAAATTTGTACAAATTGGTGTGCATCTGGAATCGTCATCGAGAATTAGCGTATGACTCTGATCGTATGTTTAATTTGTGGCGCTGCAGGTGCCATTATTAAATGCAGATCAACAAGCTGTCTATCGGGAAGTTCGACGGCGACATAACAACAGTGCAGGTGATAAAATTGTCATCTTTTATTTTAGCTGGTTTCAACTCTTTACATTATTATTAATTGGTGGACTATATTCTGTGGGTGTAACAAAAGAGGTACAGTTGACGGTGATATTTTCAAATTTCAACATTAGCTAGTCAACGTCTAAATTTAATAACCTAATATATGCGTGCAACATCTTGAGCGAAGCCGGGGAAAAAATACTAGTTATTTATAAAAATATTTGTAAAATTCAAAGAATAACATTGTTTAAAACTGAATTTATTGAGTTTTTAAGCTCTCCTGAACATTTTGCTGAAACGTGGATAAGCAGTTTTCTAGTTAAGCCGACGGTATGCTCATTATTGGGCGTGGATATCATGAAACAAATGAAAACCAAAAGTTCTCATCAGATAACTGGCTTCTCAATTTACTCATTCATGCTTGAAAAACGCGAATGGTTGATGAGCTGTATTATTCTTGGCAAACATTGTGGTAAATATCAATGATATATTTTCACATTCAATAACTGAATACCCATAAGCGTGTACTAGCAAGAGGTCCTGTTATAAAGTATTAATAAGTAAAATAAAATATACCTTCTCAGTCTTTCCGAGACTTCAGTTTGATCCATTAGCACTCCCAGGTTGGTTAAATTCGACAGGTTGAGAGACTGGGATTCGTAGTAGTCCAAATAATACAATGTGGAATGTGGATTGCGTTTTGTTATATCTCTGAAATAATTAAGATTGCACTTTTATTCTGTACGAGAATATCTTTATATGGTGTTAATTCTTGGTGGAAAGTCATCGTAAAAGTTAATTGATATGACATCCGTGATGTCAATTACATAGCAACCCAAAATAAAATATAAATGTCATGAATAATAAAGGAGATTACTATTATTTACAAATAAATAAACATTTTTACAGTCCGTCAGTTTGGAAACTAAACTTTACAGCAAAAGCTGTAAAAGGGTATTTCAATTTCAATACTGTCATCTATGACAGGTGTTCCCACTAGTTAATAATATATATGATTTTATAATTTCAATGAAATAAAAAATATCCCTCGGGGAAATTTTTATGTACCGGTCAAGAAGCAATGTGACAACACTTTTATCTATGTGTATGATGGTCCCTGCGGATACAGCGATTTTGTTTTCGGTACTCAAGATGACGTATTCACCGGCTTGGAGCGACGACAACCGAATGTCCTCTGTTAGATGAGATTCTAAAACACAAAAATATTTCATCAGAAACATTGCGAGTACAAGTAGGGGTTGCATTCCTAAATTCCCATAAACTTTTCTTGTTCTGAAATAATCCCATTCAAATAATTTAAAATATAATGCAGAGGAATGATATGTATTCAGCTCCGTGTTGAGACAAAGATGAATTTGATGTTGGAATTCTCTTCCATCCTTCCAATTATAAGAAACTGATACGTAGCGAGAGCGATTAACAAATTATTAACTCTTTCCGAGTCCCACCTAAGAACTGGCTGTTCAGCATATAACAGCCATTTAGATATTCCATTATCAGCCTGAATTCTTGACGACGGACTTACGGCTGTAACAGACACCCTGGATTAGTCTGTTATATTGAGGTTACATTGTATTGAAGTATATTTTTTTGTGTATGTCAGCGTCTGTGGTGCAGTTGGTAGCGTCGTTGGCTACAGTTACGGATGTCTCGGGTTCAATTCCTAGTGCAGACGGTTACCATACAAATTGATTTATGAATTTCTGTTCATAGTCTAAGTGTTGATCTAAAACTCCCTCCCACCCATCCGATCCTCACAGGGCGTGGCGAAAGCGATTATCTAACCACAAGTCCTGTCCTAGCCCTATCCTTATATCCCTACTCTCTTCGATAACAGAGAGGTTGAGCAACTGAGTAACAAGTAGTTCTCACAGAAAAATTCTGTTGAGATACCTCCATTAGACCATGTGCTTCACGTTGGGAGCAGACATGGAAAAAAATATTTTTTCTTGTCAATATTGACAATTAAATGAATTTATTAATATTTTATATTGGAATTAGATTTGTAAGCTACTAAACTCAATAGCAATTTATTGATCGAATTGGCTTTTATTTGATGGAACTTTAGTGTAATAAGGTAAAAATATTGTAGTATTTAATTCTACAAGAATTATGTAATAAAATTGATAGTTATTTTGACTTCAGGCCATTGTCAGAACTGTTTAAACGAATTTTAATTTATTTAGATATCACGAGAGTGCAGTAGATTTTTCTCTCTCTCGCTCAATCACATGTAAAGTGAAGGGTGCAAGTGAGATATAAGGGCATTTATTCATTTATTCTACTTTAATATAAAATTGAAATTGATAACTTAGTTATTCCACTTGGTTTATCACTAACGTGACGCGTTTCGCCTCTCTAAGAAGCATCTTCAGACTAACAATATAGCAAGGTTATTTAATTCTAAGGTAAACAATGATTCTAATGCTTGCATTAAATAAAGAGTGGGGGTGGGTTTTATTCCATTACTGGCACTTGGAGGCGAAAAATCCAAGGGAAACAAATTTAATAATGGCGAGCTGCCTATCCTGTTTAAAATGTTATTTACTAATCCCCCATTACTGTTAATGGTTTTATTGATTTCTAGAAACTCTAAGCTATTCATTTTAATACCTTTTTTATTTACACGATTTTATATAATTTAAGACATCGACTGAGGTGCTTATGGAATTTCAATATCAAATATGAATTATTGAGATTTTGTACACTTCCATGTATTTTGTCACTAACGACCTGGGTTTCGCCTTCCGGCATCTTGAGGCATTCAAGCACACGAATGAACTCGAACTGACTCGAATACATAGAAAATATTTATTCTACTTGCTTATACACAAGTGAGGTTGTGTGACAGAGATAGAAATACATCTACCGCACGTCGATGCTACATAATACACTAATTTAGAAGAGATAGATACTGTTCGTCTTGCTTACTCCATCTTAAATCTTATACCTGAAATTTTATTTGAAAATAAATTACTCAATTTGATAGTTTCAGTTTGAGTTGTTGTAGAAAAAGAAACCCTGCATGATATTATATATTATTTTTGAAAGTAAATACTTTCCAATTATAATGATTAAGTGTTGTTACGTGAGTTTCTAACAATGGTTTGAGTGGCAATGTAGTATTTGATTAAAATCCATAGATATGATGCATATAAACAAGAGTGAAATTTATAGCCTTTTGCCTTTCCACAGATGATGTCCCAAAGATATCCCACAGATGCCCCATTCACAAAGCCCAGATTTAAATCTGCTCTAGACTCTGGTCTCTGGCTGTCTGCAGCTAGATAAAAATTGCACTTTATGAGGGGATATCGTACTGATGTGTCTATACAACACGAGGACAAGAAATATCGAAATATTTTGTTGGATACCTTTATTTGTATTCTGTCTTCTTAGGGTGTGCTCAAAACGGTCACCCAGTGGGACCACAAGGCCTTCTGCTTTCATATTTATTAAACATTTGCCTCTTTTCTCCCTGAAAAAAGATTGAGACGCCTTTAGCAGAGGTAATAATGGAGATTCATTGGATAACGAGCCTCAACCCTGCTTGCCTCATCCTCCAGCGGTATTTCGATGCTCTGGACGACGGTCCGGTATCCATAGGATGTATTCGGCAGAACTAAAGGATACTGGCATGTCGTGGGAGTTAGTAAAGCGATTGATGGGAGACGGGAAATCCTAGCGGCACCTCATAAGGAGCGACTATAGTCCTAGAAGATGAAGCAAATGAAAGAACATTGTCTGATTTCTCACCCGCTGTGCACTCAGTCAGATAATCAAATTATGAGTAAGCATTGAAGTAAAAATTGAATTCTTTCTCGCAATAAAAATTTGACTCACCTCTCACGAGGATCCAAGGTCCAGATGTCTTTAAGTGGATTACGCACATGCACTTCTGCGTCCTCCATGGCCAAAAGTTGGCAGAACTGGAGGAAATAGTCAATATGATTGGACGACAGGTGTCCTATTGAGTCTGGCATCACTCTCCTCATTGGATGACTGGATGACAACTCGACATTCGGGTCCTTACTGGAATATTCAACAAGTTTCAATTAGTTTTCTACAATGGACTTTCAATGTGTGAAGCTGTACATGGGAATGAACATGAGCTGTTTGCAAACAAACAAATCTAAATAACCTAATCTTTGTAGTAAACAAGTCACTTGCTTCCTTGTTAAAAGACAGGCGGATGTGAGTAGGGAAGTCTAACAACATTACCAATACTGAAAGGCTTGTTTTCATTGGTGGTTTGTTTTATAATTTAAGACATCGACTGAGGGTGCTTGATGGAATTTCAATATTAAATTTGGATTATTGAGATTTTGTACACTTCCATGTATTTTGTCACTAACGACCCGGGTTTCGCCTTTCGGCATCTTCAGGCATTCGAGCACACGAATGGACTCGAACTGTTTGTTTTATGTTTGATATTTTGAACACCAGCGATAATTTATCTGGCTACCATCGGCGTGCGTTGGATTTATCTCTATCACACAACTAAATTTGTGTGTATAAGCAAGTACGATAAAAGAGAAAACCCTTTACATGTGATTGAGTGAGAAAGAGAAGAATTCACTGCAGGCGCCTGCTGGCTACACATTTCTTTCAATTTAAACAAGACCAAAATGAGAGTTCTGCCATTTGTGAGATTTAAATTTTTGTGTTGCAATGAAAAATATCAACTGTGTTTATAATCAAAATTATCCATTCAACACTCTGGGAAATAGACCTGACCACACTATTTCTTTCGGCTTATATGAAGCCAAAATGAGATTCTGTCATTCTTAAGTGTCAATCACGTTTTTGATTATTAAATATCTAAGAAATTGTGGACAGGAATTATTTCTTCTTCCAATCTGGCCAAATGGTGGTGAGATATTAATTATTGTTCAATGATATTTCTTGGTATATAGATATATTCTGCATGGACACATGAGATAACACTATTTTATGTTTTTAAAGATGATTTTATAGCAACTTGCTCGGTAGACTTCCTAGGCAATTTATATGACTTTTTTTGATTAGTAAAAATTTTTGTTTTTTTCTTCACAATGCAAATTATGAGAAATAAATTGAATTCAGTTAGGAGTAAATTTATCATTTTAAGATAATTGAGGAGCAGAATTAAGCAACTTATTTGAGGCAGCCAAGGATTCCCCACTGCATCTTTATAATGACGATAAAATAATGTAGCAAAAATATGAAACCTTAAATGAATAGAGCAAATCGCCGCGTAAGGACATCGCCCGCAGGCGCTGTGATGATTGATTGGCTCAGGCAACTCCATTATTTCATATTTCATATCGTCGTTAATCTTCCTCAAGCATGTCTGACTTATTTTCGGTGTGCCAACACCGGACTCCACTTTGTTTTCAATTGCGTTCGCTTTAGACGGTTTGCACCAATTTGCGATATAGTACGCCAATTGGTTCCTCAGCATCAGCAGATCTCTCTTCTCGCTACGGCCAGCATTTATTTGGTGGACTCCAATCGAGTTTCTGACGGAAAAAAGATTTATAAATATATTGACAGGAGTCAATTCAGACACATACTGTTTTCTGAGTTTATTTTATTAATAAGCCTTGTTATAACCAAGGGTGTGGAGTCATCCAAAAAAGACTAATTTTGTCAAATTTTTTTCCAACCTTTACAATTTATGTGGAATTGGTCTTCAAATTAAACACCAACCAACCAATCCGGCAAATAGCCAAATTTTTCATATTATGTATACTGCAGGACAAGATGTTATAGGCATAAATAAAAATGGAGCAAGTACATTAATACACGCAGAAATGCAAAAACGCACTTTATAGATAGTCGGAGTGGCTCGTTTTTATCTCCTGCAGCCCTGGTTATAATATATGAAAGAATGAATGGCAAAGAGTTTATTAAATTTAAAACAATCTAATGATTGAATAAACTAGGTGGGATACACATTGATATAGAATAATAATGGACTAGTAACCTACTATGATTGTTGAACAAATTAATATTGAGAGATAATCAAAATTAAACGTAAAATTTATGATTTAACTTTATGAGGTAATTTTTCGGGGCCTGTAATCGAATGGTCAAACGTCATTGTCTTTGGTTACAGTATTCACAGGTTCGAATTGCAGTAAGTAAACTTCCATAAATTGATTAACGGATGTGGTTTTGAAGGCATGGATGTCTAAATTCCCTTTCACCAATCCGGTTCTAAAAAGAGGGCAAAGTGAGAGCGATTAGTTTACTATTAATCTTGTCCTAGCCCTGACATTCGAAAAAGTTAATTGGGCAACTCAATATCAAACTTCTATTGAGATAAGCTCCATTAGGAGCAGAAGACAAGGTCATAAAAAAATGTATTTAATATTTACCTTAGGTACAGTAAAAGGCCTTCGCCTACATCTTTTGTATCCCCAGATGCTATTTCCGTCATTAGCATTGTGTAAAGAATCACCTGTCCACAGTGCTCAGAAGACAGCGAAGCTTTCCCCGTCTTCAACTCCAACGGCATCAATCTCTTTTGTGGTCCTTTAACGGAGTCATGAATTGTCACTTCAACGGTGACATCGACCTTTCCTTTCACTCCCAGCCTCGGAGACCAGATGTTTTCTTCAATATCCACAATTCGATTTATAGTACCGTCCCATTCAGCCGCTTCCACTGTCGGTTTCTGCCAAAACACAATAATTAATCTCAGTAATTTAAGACATCGACTGAGGGTGCTTGATGGAATTTCAATATCAAATTTGGATTATTGAAATTTTGTACACTTCCATGTATTTTGTCACTAACGATCTGGGTTTCGTCTTTCGGCATCTTCAGGCGTTCGAGCGCACGAATGCCTGAAGATGCCGAAAGGCGAAATCCGGATCGTTAGTGACAAAATACATGGAAGTGTACAAAATTTCAATATTCCAAATTAATCTCTATTCGAGAGTTACTCAATGCATGGCATATTTACCGGTAATGAGAGCTGGTGTTTGTTTTATTAAAAAAAAAATGTTTACAGTCAAAGGTTTGTTTCCGTGAATGAAAACTTTCATAGATTCATTTATGTATTTGTATTAACTCTTTGCTCCATGAAGGTACAAAAAAAGTACGTCAAAATAAATATTAAATAAACCAGGGTAAATATGTTCGACCTTAATCTATGACAGTACTTATTTGGACACGTTTTGAACATATTGGCAGCAGGGCAATTTTTAGTTCGGCAAAATACCACCATGGCAGTAAGTTGTAATTGAGCAGTCAGAGAAATTTGTCGTGTAAAAATTGTGATACTTTGAAAGATGAAACACTGACCTTGAAACAAGTTTTTTAATATTTTTATTGTTTAAAATGAAATTTATAATATTTTTTTTAAGTCCTATGATTCTTGATTCAAAAATATGTAATGCAATTGTGAACTACTGATAAAAAGAGTATGATTTTTTCCCTTCTAATACCTGACGATACTTATTAGTACCTGACACACCCTGGTTTTTGTGAAGTATAAGTGCCATTAATGTCCAGAACTGAAATCACCCAGCGGCAACAGCAATATTTCGCAGAACGGGCTCTTTCTTGTTGCCAGGCGTTTAATTGCCATCTGGTACGTCCGCTGGACGAGTCTATTTTTACGAAAAAAAAGGTAGCTCCGACGGTGCAGGGAGTTTTTTTTTAAGTATTTGTAGACAGTCGATTACGAGCTGCCGAGTCGGACGAGCGAGGTCTCGTCGTGGCGAAGGTGACGTGACGATGTGAACTGTTTGTTTTTTTTTTTTTTGATTTGCATTGGACTTTATTTAAATTCGTTGTGTCATTTGTATTATAACTTAAAGTAAATTCAGTTGCTAAGTAAATGTAAATGTAGAATCAATTTTATGTGTTAAGATTTATATATTTGTGTAATGAAAACCACTGCATCTTTGATGGAAAAATAAATAAGTTTTGAACCGGATTTGAAATGGTGTTTGTCTGAGATCAGCCCTTCCAGGACTCCGGATAACCAGCCGCTCGCCTCTCTTCGATCTGGGGTCTTCTCATACCATTCAATCAATCAGCTACAGTTTTTAAGACACAAGTTACACGATTTACTAAAAAAAACTAGAAATGAATGTATATTTCTATGTTCAGGGAGCAAAGGGTTAAGAAGGCGATGTTGTCTGTGATATTTTTATTACTTTTCAACCACCCCATAACGCTTATTGTCATGACAGATAAGTAAGTAAGACATATAATAATTGGAATATGTAAAAATTTACAAAATTAAAGATATACAGGTTTGTAATATTTGTTAAAAACAAATTGGAATTGAATGTGTTTGAAAACATCACGAAACACATATCACTGCAACTTTCATCTTTTAGTAAGATGTGATTTTTTTTGAATCATGTTGATTGTATAATTATTTATGGAAATCTAGTAATAACCGAGACCATAATGTTCGCAATTTACATGTTAACTGGTGATGCATTCAATAGTACACGCAGAATGCATAACGTATCGAATATGAATATCAACTAACCTTTCTATGATCTCTCTTATCAAAGCCACTGAGACGTTTTCCTTGGCCTTCCTTTTCATCCGAAACATATTTGCCGATAAAATGAGATATCTGTGGAGCGAACTGCATCATCTCATCGGTGGCCGCAGCCTGAGACATGCCCGCTTCGTACAACATGTACACGCTGTCCAGGCTGTTCAGCATGGCTCTGCATTCTTTTCTTATGTCTTTCACATCTTTCAGGCCACTGCTGAGAGAAGTCTGGAGCAACTGATGAACCAGGGAGCCGATTACCATCTGAAATCACGCATTCGGTAGAGATAATATATTTGAATATGGCACATTTGACTATGGTACCATTGGTATGTAGCTAAATTGCTGTAATAAAAATTATTTGTCAATGAAACACTTTATAGTTGGAGACCTAGATCAATGGAACTAAGCGAGGAGCCCTAAAATTTAAGAAAAATAAGAAAACCAGCAAAGATTAGAATCTCTCACCGATTTGTTGTTGCAGTCGATACCCTTGAACCTGTGCTGGAGCACCGCCTTCCGTTTGCAAAATATTGAACCCACAATCTCCGTACCAGAGACAAGAGTGTCCGGCCACTGAACCAAGTAACCTTCTTCATTGCTGATCTTGAATCCGTTGACTCCATCTTGCCTGTGGGCTATGAGAGACACGGTGTCGCCAACTTTGATCTCAGCATGAGTCCTGTCAATCAATTGAAATAAGTTTTATCAGAAAATATATGTCAGTTCGAGTCCATTCGTGTACTCGAATGCCTGAAGATGCCGAAAGGCGAAACCCGGGTCGTTAGTGACAAAATACATGGAAGTGTACAAAATCTCATTAATCCAAATTTGATATTGAAATTCCATCAAGCACCCTCAGTCGATGTCTTAAATTATACTTAAATTATATGGAAAATATCTGTTGGTATCCTAGTGTTACAATACAAAATTTTTATTCTTCAGAAATGCAATCTTTTCATTCTTTTTCCCAGTTATGAGTAATACATATATTTCTGTCCTGTACACTAGCAAATTTTTAAACACAGAAAAATCAAAAAATTCCCATTTAATATTACCCCATTCAACACAACTTCTAGCACGTTTTTTTTAACAGTCTGCGCCCAAATAAATATCAATGTCGGAATTGTCAAGTTTCCCAAGAATAACGCATATATTAGTTTCGACATGCAAAATTATTTACGTCTTATAATAGTATTATCAATGGTTTTAAATGATTTTGGTTAAATCTGTCTTATGAAAACTATCAAATTTAAAACTTATGTTGACATTTCATTATTATATAATAAAAGAAAGTGAAAATCAATTTCATAAATATTCTTTACCATGACCCTTCTAGAGAGCAAGTTCCACGTTTCGTACCGATTGCTTCTTTCACTTTTATAATTTTGGCATTCCTGTCAGATATGATGTTCATTATTTCGCACCTTTGCCATTTTATTAGATCTAATTCTTCAATCTCGTTACTGTCCTAGAAACAATAAATATTTACATTTGCATAAGTAGTCAGGATAATTGGCTGATGTATTGATAGCATTGGATTTGGATCACTATTCATGATGTTACGAAAGATTCTAGATTTGCGTTATTTAATACATTAACGGGTAAGGAAGGTTATTAACACTTTATATAGTATATTACCAGTGCAATAATTATGAGTTGACATTTTATATTTGTAAAACCAAATTTGGAATCTAATACCCATAAACAAACAACTCGCGGATAATCAAAGCCAAAGGATAATTTAAGTTTTAAGGTATCAAGAATGTATTGGAAACTAAAATTGGTTCTTTCAATTTGTGTGAAAAGTCTTTTATTTACGAACCTTGAATTTCCTCGAAACGAAATAAAAAAATGTTGAAAATGTATGCAGATAAGTGCAAAAAAAGAGTGTGGTTTGAACGTGTCGTGGAAATTATTGCTCAAGTGACGTGATCTGGTTAGAAACCGTCACCAGCGACTTAAACTAGTCTAGGGTGACTAAATTTGAAATAGTTTTTGATTTTTAACAAAGTTATAGAGATTCAAAAGATCGCGAATTTTCTGGTACTCTGTATGACATGATATATTTCAAAAGCAGTGATTGTGTTAATAAACATACAAATTAAATCAGATAAAATTATATTAACTTTCATATTGGAGTCAATTTTTGCTGCTTTTGCGAGTGACTCCGTTTGTAAAAATAAAATGGTTTTTGTGCATATCTTAAAATCGATATTTTTCATATAACTCCCCAGATTTTCTCACTACAAGCAAAATACTTGAATGGTCAATCATGACGTGTAAAACAATGGATAAAAATGAACACGCTGCCTCAGCCGCCTGAGGCAGTAACGAAGCTGTCCTTAGCATCCAAAAACAGGACTATCTATGCAACACAGAAAGTCTTACTTCTGTATTTAAATCATCCGCGTTCCAGTCATCTTCAAACAAATCGCTAAATTCATCAACATTACATTCAGTGTTATCAAAAGGTTCGTCTAATTTCTTCAGATTTTCAACGATATGTGCAGACTCCAATTGAGGATTTAAATTTTCCTTGAATACTTCATCTGAATTATGCTCAACGTCATCTTTACGGTCAAAAGCTTCAACAAAGTCAACGACTTTCAATTTCGAATCGAGACTTTTAGAATACTGTTTGTCGATATTATCATCTTTTGTAGGCATTTTAATTGATTTTTCCCCATTACTTAAAGTATCAATATCAGCAGCATTATTAAAATTTACGTACTCTATTTCTTTAGTACTATCTAAAGCAATTGAAATCTTTTTATTTGGACTGTTTTTCCTATTGGATAGTTTAATTTTTTTTGACGGAGAATTATCTGTAATAATGCTAGGAACACAATGGTCATCGTTCATATGATGTTTTCCTTTGATTAATAAATTGATTACTGTTTTATTGACATCAGTTGTTTGCCTATTTTTATTTTCCTTTACTTTTTCATCTTTGATATTATTTGATCTCTTAACCTTCGAAACATCTTTTCCCGTCTCATTCTGAGCTATATTATATATTTGTATCTTAGTACAGCGTTCATCTTTTATTGTTAATTCTGTTTTATTGATATTTTCAACAATTTTCGATGCATTTTCTGGTAAAATTGATTGGGAAGTAGCTGCAACATTTTCAGATTCATTTTGAGGTTTCTGTGATTTTTTGAGTGCCAATTTAGAATGTGTTGATTTCGTAAAGAAAGACAATATGTTCGGCTGTGATTTCTCTGGCTGTTGTATCTAAAACAAAAGTATAGACATAATTTAAGACATCGACTGAGGGGGCTTGATGGAATTTCAATATCAAATTTGGATTATTGAGATTTTGTACACTTCCATGTATTTTGTCACTAACGACCCGGGTTTCGCCTTTCGGCATCTTCAGGCATTCAGGCGCACGAATGGACTTCAACTGACAGACAGTTAACAGTGTCTAACGTTTATATAGAAGATACAAATACGACAAATATTATTTACGTCTAGGATCCACACTGATACCCGAGTTAACATTTCGAGAATCGCCTTAATCCTTATTTTGTAAACAACCATTAACAGAGTGGTGAATTGCTGCTTTCCAACTACTGTTAGAATTACCAGTGATTTTACAATTATAATAGCATTGTGGGTTTCGACGGGATGCAATTCGACGAAAGGATAAATATATACAATCATTCCAAATTTAGTGACAAATCTGTTAGATGTTTCAACGTATAGGATAAAGAAACGGAGAGTTTGGAAGGTTCAGCTATTCGTTCAGAGTTGGCAAGGAATTTAACTGGGCTCTATTGATTTCCAAAATTTCTTGATAAAATAATTTATGATCCCCCATGTTTTGATGCAACAATTTAACCCCATCATCCGCATTAAACGTATGGTTCTCCAATAGCAAGTTTTTTGCGAATGTCGAAGTTTCTTTTGTTAATCGAAAGGCAGCTAAATGTTCTGATACCCTTATATCTAATGTACGTGTGGTTTTACCCACATAGAAATGTTGGAAATCACTGCATTCTAATTTATAAATTACTGCATTGTAAAATTCACCTTCTCATAAATACAATATAATTATGCTGGTCGTATTTATTGACTATGTAAAAAGTAAAAAGTAAATTATCAAATTATATATTTAAAAAAACAATCCAAACGTAAAAAATCACTGACAAGTACCTGATGTTGCTTCAAGTATATGATATAATAATCACTGAAATATTTGCAAGTCGTATCTCAAGATACATTACGTAGGGACCAAACAAGTTCGAATTTTAAATATCGGATTACGCTCAAATAATACCGATGTATAAACAGGCACAGTGCAAACAGATCGTAAATAAATCTTATTAACAAATCAATTTACTGTGCAAATTGGAAGAACTACTTGAAAATAAGTCTTATTATGAAGTTCTTTGTGTCAAAAAATATGGTAAAAATTGATTGTTTGTGTTAATATACAAGTCATAAAATGACTGATGTGGTAAATCATTCATCTCGGTAGTGGAATATTTACGATTTTTAAATGTTTTTATTGATTGAACGTGTTTTTACCTGCTTTCGTCCCGCAACTTTTTTCATTTTGAATGAATGATAGAAAAGCAATTAATTAGTGGCGGTATGAGTATGAGATTTGAATATCTCTAACGAAATGTTTGAAAGCTACAAAAGCAACTTTCGTTTATTTGCGATAGGCTCATTATTCTTTATTTATTCATTTGTTATTGACAGAAGTATAATTGCCGCCAAACACCGCACTGTGACGTAAAGCGGTGTTGTCTGTTGTGAAATAATCAAATTATTCGGATAATGGAAGCAAGAAATGTCGGATGTGATGTTGTATTGGGAGAATTATTTATGTAGGTAGGTATATATAAATTCTTGCCTAATTCAAATTTATTGAACGAATAAACTGTTTTCGCGTCTTCCCCACTTTTGTATCCGATTCATTAATCTATACATATCTACTATATCAATAAATTTATAATTTAACTTGTAAAAATTGGTTCTGGTTTCTTTAGAATTTTTTTTTCAGATATCTTTTGGATGCTCCTGGCCGGTCTTCATTAGCCACTTATCATGACTGTTTAATGTAAATGTTTATTACGTATTTAATATTATTAAATGGTTCACTACTTGAAAAAAATCCCAATTTGCTATTTTAGCTAATCAATATATACGAATTATTTAAAACTCATATTTTGCTCAGGTAATGGATTTTTATGTGCTTTCATTTTTGATTTCAGACTAGTGTTTATTGATTTGTAAAAAGTTCATTGAAGACTATTTAGTTTCTTTTGTATATAATTTGTTTTATAACCTGAAAATTCTTGTCATAGTTCTTGAACCAACTGTTTTATATACCTTGTAATTGTTACCATTCAATTGTATATAAATAGCCCTGTTATGATAATTTTTTCATCAGTTGATAATGTTCGTGACGAGCAAAACCGGTCCTGATCATTATAATCATGTGGAAGTAGTACAAACAAATTGAGTTTTATTTTTAAAACATTTCACATTCAGTATAAATTTGTAAAAAGCAATTAATAGTATTTCAAGGATTGTCATATTATTCACAATTTTCTTGTTGCATAAGAATCCAAACTGATGACGTTCAAGTCAATCCAATTTACTTGAAGGTATGAAGATGACGAAGTCCAGGTTGCCAGGCGAGAACCAAGAAATATTGAAACATACAAAATTTTATCTCATTAAAAAATATTTTGATTACAAACTGTAAAATTATACAATATTCCACTGCAAAAAGGCCGAATCCAATAAGTGGCCGTGAGACAGCGTCATCATCTACAACTTGTTTTTATTTTTATAATTTTCAATATTATTTTCACGTCACAACGATTTCAATATGGATTTTCAATTCTAGCGCATAGTTATTTCTAAATAAAATATTTCGTTTTATCTGGACTTGTAAGCATGTATGAAGTGATATGAGCCTTTATAGAACTAATTCAGGTTTTTTTTGTTCCTTTTTTTTTACGTGCCAAGGCACTTTATCAGTGGACAGCAACCTGGTTCTCGTATACTTACTCATCTTCTGTTTATCAAAATTTACAAATACTACAGCATTGTGAAAATACATGCATAGTTGACTTGAATGTTTTGCTTAAACACATGTTTGCTTTAAGATTCCAATAACATCATTCAGCAAAAATGAAGTGCCCTTTGCTACAAGCAAGTCATTCTTGGTGCCTGCATTGGTAAAAGCATTGCTAACTGCGGCACTATACTGAGATGTATATTGTGTGTTGCGATGCGATGTATATGTGCAACCTGACTAAGGGATAAAGCATTATATTTAGGTTAAAGGGAAATGCAGTGAAATAATAAAAAAAACAATTGCTTGTAAAATTACAATAATTATTATAATACACTTCATCAATTAGCATAATTTTATAATGTAATTGTGTACTTAAAATTATCATTGAATCAGCATACAAAAACATATCTTTAATTTTCTCCTGATAAAATTCCGAATCACAAGTAGTACACTAAGCAATGACTGTCTATACACAAGATACTAAAATAAAACTACTAATTTAATACAAATACATCTTTTTTTTTAATCTCTAGTCACAAATATTTTATGGCAATTTTATCTATAAATAAATGATTAATTCTCAAAGGGCAATCATATTACTGGGTAAAGTCGAGAGCTATTTTATTATTCATATATTTCTATTTTTTTTAAACTTCTATTATTAACGACATGCACGCTATATTCAGAAAATTATGCTTTTAGAAATGTTGTATATATAATAACCATAGACAATTCAGAAATTGAGAATAGTTAAGTTTTGAGAATCAGTTTTACTCCCCCAAATTAGTCTAATTAAAAATATGAAACTATGCAAACAGAGTTGTATTGTTTAATTTGAAAGTAATTTTAAGTGAGTTGAATTAATTTTTATTATTGACGCAGTACAAAGTATTGATCTATATTTTTCAATTATAACGGCTCTGGAGTTGTTTAAAAATATACTGTCTCCGAATTTAACAATATGCAAGTGCAATTGAACGTTTTTCTTATGAGTAATCATACTGTTACATCGACAAATAGGCAATTTTTTCTGACAAGTTACAGGCTGTCGGTTTACGTTAATATTTTTATGTCAACGTTTATCAATTAATTTAAACAGAAAGCTGTTTTTTTAAGATTCTGACTCCCGACTCTGCGCCCTGCAATTTATGCAACAGATCTCAACAAATTTGCGAACAAGATGCGTCACAATTCTTAAAATTAAATGATTAACTTAAATATTAAAAGTAAAACACAACTACGGTTAATATTCATATAAAATATTTAAAATACAAAGCACGGTTTCTAGTAAAAAATAATTACACTGCTTACAGTTTTCATGCAGATCGACAATATATATATATCAGACTATCTCAAAACAGTCTTAAGCCATTCTCATACATGATTTTCTTTTTTCATCATCACTAATTCTTCTCATAAATCACTAATCTCTTATGAACCTAGATAAGTAAGAATATGCTACAATTCTATTGTCAATATCCCCTTGAAGAATTAATTATTGTTTACTCCACAAACACAATTACTAATGGAGACAATTACATAAACTAGATTTAATATTATATGTCGTATTGTGTCAAAAAAACTTATTAGCTGTTTTAGTCAGGTTGAATCCAGCAAGTACAGTCTACAAGATATGATATTATCATCTTTCATGAAAGAATGTTTCTTTATCTATACTCACTGAAGCACACAAAGCAATATTGTCTTGTTGTGTATTGCACTTCCTGTGTGCAACCCGGCTTAAATTGTTGTATTGGAACATATTGGGTTGTTTGTTGCAAACGTTAAAACTGTCATTCGACCATTCGTAAATGATTGTTTTGATACTGGGTTATATTGCTAATCATACACTTAATATTAATGTAAAAGTGTATTGTGTTTTGTTAATGAATAATTTTAAATAAAGCATCTATCTGTCAGGTCAGTGAAATATGTTGCTCATTCACCACGAAAACAAAGAAGCAACATCAATGATACACACAAAGTCATCTATTTAAATAACTTTTTGAAGTCCACCAAAAATTTCTTTTCGTATCAATTGAGTAATAAAGACATTTGATTTATGAAATTGTACACAGGGTGACAACGTGGCAACTGCGAAATCAAAATTGACGACTAAATTTATATTATATGTATTGCCTTATGTTTTTTGTGTGGTTGTTGGCTTAATTCCCTAGCCTCAGAAGGCCGATCTATCGACGCACCTAGAATGAGCTGAAAAGCTTCACAAAGCCGATCTATCAGCGGACAATTTGATGTATTATATGAAAAACAATAATAAAGGTTTTTAATGCTCATTATTTAATTTTTTTATGATACTTAAATGTTTGTGCCGATAGATCGGCTCTGTGAGGCTAAAGGGTTAAAAAATATTGAATATTTGAATGTATTAATTTGAGTGGTCACATGTAGTTGAAAAAAACAAAACAATGAATTTGGATGACAAAGGGACATTGAAAAGCAGAATTTCGGTCTATTTTTATATTCTATAAAAACTATAATTTATTTACTTATTCCAAATAAGAAATAAACTCTTTCATCTTATTCTAATAAAATTTACATGGTGTTTCGTTCCTTAGAGTATCTAAATAGTAACTAACTTCCATGATTTTCGACACAATAATAATAATAATAATAAAATGGGATGAATGATTCTTTTAATAGAGTTAACACATACGCTATGTTCATTATTATTATGTTTAAAACTTTTTCTATATATTTATCGGGACAACACAGATCTACCACAAAATAAGCAAATCAGAACCACAAAGAAATAATTCAAAAAACGTGGACACACAACTAACTAAAACTCTATTGCAAATTTTCCAATACATGATATCATAATATTTATGTCAATACAGTAAGAATTATTGTGAAACATAATCTCAGTTTATAGTATTCATCTTAAAGTAAAATATAACGTAGCATTTATTTATTGAGATTATCAATTATTTTATTGATAGAATTGGTACTGAATTAATAATTATTTATTCATTAAGTTTTAGTTGTAATAGAACAATTTTATTATTACCGCATCGCATTTTTAATACAGAATTAAATATTGAAAAAACATTACATATTAGATTATCTGGAGTTCAGTTTTGAATGAGAGCAACACTAAAAATTATTGCATTGTAATATTTAAAAAAGAGATATATTCGAATAAAGAACATTGAATCTGGGTATGCCTAATATAACAGAAAATCAAAGATTTGATTTAATTTGGTACGACCAACATGTACTGCAACTTGAAATGGTGTATTTATTCTATTTGATCTGTTGCTGTATGTATAAAGTGGAATAATTTAGTATCGTGAACTATGACTTTATGATTATTAGAAGCATTTTTGAGATATAGTTCCATTTACAAAAAGAACAACAGAAATTATGGTAAGAAATAGCCAAGCATACACACAATGAAAAATGAGTGTTGCCATATTGTGAATACATTAAAACAGCTGGAACTAATAAAATAATTTATTTTACAGCTGATTTTTTGCTTCAAAACATTTTCATGAAATTTGCGCCGTTACAAAAGACGTATTTTATTGAGATGTCAAAGTGTTAATCAAACAAACATTTCTCAACAATATTTACGCAATTAATCAATTAAAATCATAGCTAACGACAATAATAGAGATTTTATTGTATGGAAACTTATTGATTAAACAGCAAGTGTAACGTTTATTCTACATTAAAAATTCCAATCTGTGATAGATTTGTTATAGTTTTTACTATTGATTAGGTATTGTGTTATTCCAGCTACCTAAATATTAACAATCAATATGTAATGAAGGATAAAATCAAATTTATATTTATACAAATATTTTAAGTTTGTATTGTATTGCGAGACGTAACTGAGTATTATACAAGAAAACAATGACATTTCTGTGATATGGGAGGTTTAAATTTATCAAGAAATTCAACTTTTAAAATCAATGCAGGTGGTACAACTGAAAAAATGGAAAATGCAATTATTATTATTCAAAATGAAATTGAGATGGAAACGTCATTTGATGTTCCCATATAAATGGTTGCAAAGAAAAATGCTTTTGTCTCAAGTAGCATCAAAAAGAATTAATTTTATAAACAATTGAATTAGGAATCGAGTGCATGAGGATAACATTCCCCTTTCAATAAAAAGTGATAAAATTTATGCACAGCTACAAATTCCATAGAGAATATATTTGAATCGGGAACGTATCAATTTTGATTTATTGATTGAATTGGCATGAACTTGGTAGAACTCCATTATAATAAATACTTTGTTATTTTATCCTATTATTCATTTTGACATTAGTTTTTTTAAAACTGGCAATGTGAAATCATTCTTAATTTTCAGTTATCTAATTAAGTTATAAATATGTCACTGTATCCATTGAGCCAAATTATAACAAACACGGATACGATGAACGGTGTTAAGCTGTTTTTATATTTAGCCTCTGCTAGAATCCAATTACTTTGGATCGAGTTAATTGTGGATGAGTCATTAAAACATGAAATGTAATGCTAATAAACAACATGTTGTTGTGTTTATTATCCTTTTTTCTTACTAAATTCTAATGTATAATGAACGATATAAAATAGCTGCAAATTACACAAAAAGGCCATGTCTCTCTACTTTTCTATATACATACATTATTCTAAAAGATAGTTTTTTATGCATCGACAGTTAATTAATTATGAGTTATTTCATGATGATAAACACACAAAATGTATACAGATCAAATGATGCAGATATACTAAAATCATATAATGAAACACTGAGAATTTTTTCATGCAAAAATAAAGTAATGATTTCGAAATGTTATTCTAATACACAGCATCGTAGTAAAGTAATGTCCTGTGATTATTGCAATGCCTTTTGCAGATTAATATAAATGGTGTTTTCAGACGGACGTTACAGAAATGCTTTACTAAAGCGGAAATGGAAACCTGTTTACACGATCCATTATATTGCAAGATAAAAGACCATAAGAAATGTTCTTCCACATTTTAATTGTGAACAATTTATTCAGGTTTAATTATAGATATCATTGACCTATTGTAGAAAGGCTGTAAACAGTGAGTTTCACGTGGACTGAAATATTATTATTATTCAACGGATGTTATCGAGATCAGTAGAAGACAAGTTTGTTCTTTGGCCATATTTCCTGTGGAATATAATCGGTAAAATACCAGGGAAAACAAAAGATGTAAGGATGATTTCGACGATATATAACCGGTTGAATCAAACCAGAAACTCTTGATAGATAGCTTATACGTGGAATCGGTTAACTTGATTAGATTAAAATGAGAATTGATCTCAATAGTAGACGAAAACTGAAATAACCGTTTATGTTAAGCCTTGAATTGAACATGTTATTTTCTTTACCATGTTGAATTATGAATATTTTATGCTTTAGCAGTGGCCTGCTGCCATTGCGACACCCAAAATTTTTCCTGTAATATGGCAAATTGTAGAATTTCACAGCAGTTTAAAAGTGTCACGACACTATGTATTAGTGTTACTACATTTCAGTACATTTATTTTATATATTTCGATTGATTGTACAGAATAATATTGAAAACATCTTTAATTCTTTCTGATGAGACAAAATTGTTTGGAAATCAAATCAAAAAAAACTAAATATGGTTAGCAGATTCAACACAAATGATTATTTAATAATTTGATCTATTTCATAATTAAAAATATTGTGCATTGAATATAAAACAAAGTGACGCTAGTACGGCGCCGCACAGAAAACACTATTCATTCGATGGCTCTCATGAATAAAAGAAAAATACATTCATAGGACTACAGCAGTATTGCTAGCGAAGAAAATAACTTTTCACTTGATCGAACATACAGTAATTTTATCACTATTGGCACTACGGTTTGCTATGCTAACAAATACAATGATTACAGTACTTACTAGGTAAAAATACACTTTGATTGCTATTTTTATTAACAGAGAAAGAGCTGTTTCATTTCATAAGGATTATATGTGTTTGATTCGATTGTCTACAATAACATGTTAACCTATTTAGTTTGATAAAGAATCGCCAGTAATATTGACATATTCAAACCGAGCCAGATTGAATTTATTTTAATTCTATCGAGTCTTAGACAACGTGCAGCGAAGGATCCGAATAGACAGATCTATTCAGACATCATTAGTACAGGTGGGGATATTAAAGTCATAAGCCTGGCAACACCGAGATGCTATTTGCTTCTTTGAACATGACATGTTTAGTACAAATAATTAGAACAGTCACTGTTTGACAGTATAGGCGTGCATATTACTGTAGATGACGGAAGTCAATTGATTACGTATGCAGCTATAAAACAAAAAAAAATAGTGAATGTGTAAACAGTACAATAATTCAACACGGCTTAATTGGGCAATGTAAAGCGAATGTTTTAAATTTTACAAAGGTGTAAAAATTATTACTGTATTTTTTTATAAGGGGGAGAGGTTTATTTTTCTTTAAAAATTACTATGAGTAAAGAGAAATTTTTAGAGGATTGATTTCATTTCATTATCAAAATGGGAGGAAAAACCTGAGATGTTGTTTATATATAATAATTTAATAATTATTATGTTGCATAATATGTGTTTTGCAATTACTGCTTCAAACAATTTAACAAAACTCAAAAAAAGTAAAACGAAAAATAAAATCGAGCGGTGTGTATCAAATAAAGATTAAAATTCATCATATTTTGGTAATTTATTTACTGACAAGTATACCAAAAAAATAAACAAAAGATCCGAATTTTAATTTTGTAGTATCAAAGAAATTATGAATTAATCCACGAGAATACCTCTTAATGTGGACCAGCAATAATTTTAACATTACATCATTACATCCTAAATACACGATAGATCGCTACGCCTAAATTTACTTTTTATTTATTTTTTGATTAGGAACAAGTATCCAAATATGGTTGATAAAATATATATATATATATATTTATAATACACATAAAAATAGATCCGTATAATTATTTAAAATAATCACACACATACACACGCGTAAATGACGACGATAGGCGTAAAACAATTTCAAAAACCGTGAATGGATTTCATTTCTAATCTAAAATAGCTGCAAGCGATAAAATAACTTAAGTTGCCGAGCGACCTCAACAAAGAAACTTTTAGAGATCCGTCTACAACCCAGTTTGGTTGTTTTTTGCTAATCCAAACTAGCTACCAGATATTGGTGACATTTTAATGCCAATATGTAGATTGTATTTGATAATTCAAAATTCTAGCAGACAATGATAATTGTAAATTATTTCAGTTGTTAAGATAGTTTTTGGCAAGGTTTCTTTATGTTTGTTTACCTCACATAAATAAACGTAGAATTTGTTTAAACAAAAACTACTGGATCTTTTAGATTTTGGCTATAGGTTATTTTGATACAGGACTATAAGCCTTAATAATTACTGAAGAACTTCAGCAGTACATCTAAAATCTTTTTTGTGATTTCAACACATTTATTTATTTAATAAAAAAATAGTTTTTGTGCTTGGCACATTTTTTAAATTCTATCAATAACAGGAGGCTGTTGTTATCCGAGTTAATTAGTACGGAAAAAATGCCCCTGAAGAAAAATTTTCTATCGTATTTATGGACCAGTCAGGGATGGTAATAATCAGACTGGAAAGTATAATGTTAAGCTCCAGTACATATAATCAAGATAGGGAAGCTGTGCTGGCTAGTTTATGTCAAATGTATGAACGACAATGAGCCGGCAAAAAGAGTGCATAGTATTTCAACAGGGCGCAGAAGATTGCTGGCTAGATGGAGCTTAGAATGACAGCTGTTCTTTGGACAAAGAGCCGATTGAGGCAGCCAGAACCCACCACAGGTTGTCATGCTTTCGATGTGATGATTTATGTTTTCGAAAATGTGGCATCATTGAAAGAAAAATTGCATTTCCTGTGAGTTTAATTTCTGGGCTGTAGATTAGACGCTGAAAGTTTGCTAGCTGGCTGCGTCGACAACTAAATATCACTAAATTTGAGAATTTGAATACAAGAATTCGCTACATGTTTAAAACAAAAATACAATATATCCTCTACAATCACATCTTATATTTAACAAATAACTATAATAATAAAACGACCTCGAAATAGTTCCTCGCGTATGTGCTTCCTAGCCGTGACGGGTCACAATATAATAGATGGCATCGGAGAATAAAACATTGTACACAGCATGGAACAAAATGAAAACACCAAAATTTTGCTCGGGAGTCCTTCCGTAAAACAAATTGTCTCTTAGCTTAGAATTAACATGACGATAATGATGATCAGTCGCACTGCAATGTTGCCAAAAGAATGAAAGAAGGGAACCCCATTTTTCCCCAAAAACAATAAATTTACACTGCGAGAACAGGTTTCCTTCATATTGTCACAAGTGTGGACCATATTGCGTCCACACTACTGTGCCACAATCTGACAACTGTATTGTTTCGTTCATGGATATCAAGAATACCATAGTTTTAAAAAGTGCTTGCTATATAGTGAATTGCTCTGTATAATATATCAACAGTAAATGGCAACAAATTGTTTAATTTTTAATACCAATATTGCTTTATATTGACACGTCAATCATAAATGTATCAGGTTGTTTTTATTTTTTCTATTAATTTGTATAAGTCAAATTCATCTATATATTCACTGATTTCAATCAAAGAAATGTTACATTAAAATTACAAGCATTTGTTTCTTTTGATGAAATATGATCAATATATAGAGAAATTATTGTAAATGTTGATATTATGTATCGGAATTATTACAGTTGTCATATTGTATTTAGAACAGTAACCAGAAAATAAAATGGCACAATTAAATGATAGATGCAAATTAATAATTAAATACAAATCATATTTTAGATTGATTTGATAAACTCCGTTATAGCTACTACAGCCGTGCGTATTAAATCAATTATCAAATTTTTACATTTACAATAATTTGGAAGAATGTTTTTATTTTTACTTTAGGATAAATGGTGACAATCATGTATGAAGATACAACACTATAATATTTATGTGAACACATTTTGTTTTCAATACACTTTTAGAAAGTCCTTATACAATCTTACATGGCGAGGGAGATTCAAAAAAAAAAAAAAAACAATATACAAATCGAGAAACAGTGTGTTCATAACCAATCAACTCTTTGATAATATATCAATGTATTCTGCAACCAACATGCGCAATGAGTCTACTGAGAGTGTTGTAAATCAATAAAAAATATAGTGCAATTGAAATAGTATCGTTAGAGCAATAAAGCAATATTAAATGTATTTACAATTATGTTCTCTTGATATCGACTCAATTATTCAAGCAATGAAACTAGATATGCGTCGTTTGCGAACAAACGAATCTAAACAAACTAAGCTTTGTAGTGAACTAGGGTTACTCGTTTTCTTTATGGAAATATTAGAAACATTGCGAATCATTCGCTTTCTCCCTCTGACAATACTTTGTCAATAGTAGGCAGAGTGAGAAAACAAATGACTAGTGAAGAATCCGATTAGAGTTGAACTGTAAGTCATTTACTTTCCCAAAATAACACTGCTTTGTTAATAGTAGGCAAAGTGAGAAAACAAATGAACTAGAATTGAATTGGGAATTATTTGTTTTCTTTATGCATTGATACGACTTGGAGATGTTCGATTCGCGTCCGAGTGGCTCAATTCCCATAACTACTGGTAACACTAATTTAATTGCATTAATTTGTAGGTCAAGTTAGCATTGGTTTCTGTGGTGTTTACGAATGGCATTATTAGACAAAAATTACTACATTACGGCAAGTAAATTTGTGAAGTATTTTCACTATTTGTAATATAACCGAGTACAATGGAGATCGTCAGCCAGAATATTATGCAGTATTGTATTGATTCGTGGAGAAAAAATGTACTTCCACATTATAGAATATAAGAAAACATAATAATAGTGACACATTTTCATTTAAAGATATACGTAGAACTGAATTGTCTCTTTCAACGCTGCATTTTTTACCATATATGATTATAAAATATGAAACGTAGAGAGAGCAATCAATCTCCGACATGTTTTGAGTTAGTAGATAACTCCCGATTGGTAGAACGTTAATTGAAGCAATTACCAAGGTAGTAAAACCAGAAACACTTAAAATATCGTTATGGCAAGTTTATTTAAAATTTAATCAACTACGCTCAACACTTGGTTTTTAACTCTCGAGTGCATAGCAACCAAGTCTTCAGTAATTGCTAACAAGACACCCTAGGCAATAATTTGAAAGCGCTTAATGCTGATGTGTCACAGAATACGCCCTGCATGTGCTGTAAATCCATAGCGTGTACAACGTTGACTACCCTGGGAAGAGATAGAGACTCGGGTGGAATTCAATACAGATGAACGGTTAGTTCTTCTGCATTCGTTGTTATTCATGTTGCTTTAGGTAATGATATTTCTTGACGTAACTTGATAACGGTGAGAGTTCACAGTAGAAATAATATGAAAAAAAAAAAATCTTATTTACAGCTGAAAACTATAATACTTGCCAAATGGTTTGCTATAAGTAAATGAATGAGTGATATGTATGCAGAATTGAAATTGATAAAATAATCTAGAACGAGTTCAGTTTGACAAATCGATAATTTCTCTTCTCAAAAGACCACTGTGGGAAAAATGAAAAATACAGCGGGGGCGTCAGAATGTTTGCAATATTGCGAGACGAGTTGATGGGGAGTGGCGGGCGATGCGGCGATTCAACGTTTGCCACGCAGTTTGCTGAGAGGAGTGTGCGAGTCTTCCTCGTCAGATGATATAACGATTCGCTGCCGGGGTTTGCCTGAGGTCTGGCCACGGGTCACGCGCCGTGAGCCGTCTTCGCCTGGTGAACAAATAACAGTATGTTTTATAGATGAATTCAACGACAGAATTTCAAAGTATTTTAATCCTAAAAATATGCTGAAATGGGTTAAAGTAAAGGAGAATTGCTAATGTGTTTTGTATGTTGCCATTATTGCATATTCACTGAAAAATCAATGCATGAAAACACCCAAACTGTCATTTTGAACACAGTGTTCCTAGCCCAATACATTAATAATCGTATTGCTGTGCTACAGCGTGTGGCAGTAAATGAAACTATATAAAGAGAAAAAGCAACGATGAAGTTTCTGTAGTAGTGACATTTATAAATGACAACTTTGGCCCAGTTCTGAGGGTTTTTGTATTTTTATGGTTCGCCATTGCATTTATGTTTGGTATTTATCTACATAGAAATGAACTAATGTCTTAAGATGAAATTTAATTCTCATAAATAGATTGATTGTTATAATTGATATATAAATATAGATAAGGTGGGCAAAATTTTCATCCAATTCGGGTAATTTTGTCCCACAGTAATTACTATGAATTCAGAGATTTTAAAGTCCTGGCCACTTTTCTTTATGCTTTCATATATTCTGTACATAATTGAGATGGGAAAAAATATACAGCATTTGCATTCATTCATATTTTTACCACCAAGGGCTACTCAATACCTTTGCTTAACTAAAAAATATTCATGTGGAGTTAGTATTATCATAACAGCACCTTTTCCATGTAGTGGGCCAATCTTAGATCAATGGGCAAACTTACCCAAATTGATGGTAATCTACAAAAATATTCAGCTGGGTGTTAAGTAATTGATTTAGGTTTTCCTTATAATGATATTTCTCTAACTTAAGTCTAACTGAACATTGAAATCGGTCGCTATAGATATGCGTAAAATTACTAAATGAAGGCAAAAAATAAATTTACCTCGCGGCGTTTTAGCAGGTGTGGAGACGACGGGCTTCTCTGGTTTGACAGGTTCGTCACCGGAGCCCTCCTCTTCTTCGGCGCTCGGTGGCCGCGGGGTCCTCTTCTTGCGAGGCTTTCCTGGATTTTTGTTGGGTGAGCGCTTGCTTCCGGGCTTTGGCCCGCGGCGTCTGGGGGGCGGTCCGCTGTACAGCGCTCGGCAAGACTCCACCGTGGGTTCTCCTTCAAGGCCTTTGTCAGTTAATAACTTCAGCAGGCGACCCACACGCTCTTTGTTCGACGTGCAACCTAGAATGTTTCACATGTTAATTCCCACAGATATTCAATCTAATTTAAAGTAATTCCTCTATATACACAATTCACTTTTACGATTGATTTATTTAGGTATTCCTAGACATACATTACAATACATTAAAGTAAATAATTGTAACAATACAAATTTGGGGGCTCCCCAATCTAACTAATTCCGAGTTGTTAAGTGAATGTTGTGGATTATAATACACCATGGATTAATAAATAGTGGTATTGAAAAGTGGTTCCATAAATAAAATCAGTAATTTTTTAAATTAAACAATAAAGTGGCATTTGAGAATTGTGTTATTCCTATTGACTATGAATCCTTCAAATATATTTGCTAGTAGATAAATACCAAATTTTAATAGTATGTTGATTGTAGAAGAAACTGAAACAAACATCAGCTGTATTTCCAAATATTTTTATCTAATATACGAAGAGGTAATTACCATCGATGAGTTTGACATAGTCATACTCAATGCCGGCAACCTTGAGGAATTTCTTCATGTCCGTAATGCCGGCCTGCTTCTCTCCTTGGCTACCGGTGGAAGACAGTCGCGGCCCGTCCGATCTTCTGTTGACGGTCTTTGCGCCTCGCGGCCGTCCCGGACGACGCTTTTTCAATGCAGGGTCCTGACAGAAATGGGAGCCACAACATAAATAAAAAGTTGCTCGGTGAGTTATAGGTAAATATTTTGAACAAATAAAATTGAATGTCGTTACTAGTGACTGGCAACTTGCTAGGACACACGATCTATCTAGCTTTACGTATATTTATCAGGTATAGCTTTCAGTAGGTTTAAGAAAATGGTTTGATTGTGTGAGACCCTATTAGAGCTGTTTTTTATTTGCACGTGGATTAAGTTGACACGAGTGATACCAAGAGAAACCAGTCTCTGTCAACCTACACAGTCTAGTGGCAAAAGCTTTACCATAGCGATTAGATGGTCCTTTGAGGCATAGATGTTTGTGACGTCTTTCCTCATTGATATCTTGAGTAACATTAAAAATTTTAAATATATGTTTTTATTTTAGTCATCAATTGTAATTAGTAAATAAAATGTATTTCATTATAATCTTCTACGAATTTAAGAAGTCTTAACTGACCTGATTGGGATCCGTGTCACTTGAGTCACTGTCTGATGAATCGTCTGATGAGCTGTCTGATGAAGAGTAAACCAATGTGACGTTTCCTGGGGTCTGCTGTGCGAGCTGAAATGCCAACAGAATGATATTAAATGTAGCCTTATGCAGCTGTCTTCAACAGCGGTCTCCGATGTGAGAGCAAAACCACTCCCAGGGACGGGCGCATGCAGGGCGTAAAAACAATATTCTGTTTTATCGTCAATTTATAACAGCAAAAGTTCACCGATTTCATTCAAATAACTTGAGTTCAATGAAAATTAGATTGAAGCTTTAGTTATGAATACTTTTTATCGTATTTTTTTAAATAAAAAAAACTGTTTTTTGAACAATTTATTTTCGATACTTTTTCTAATGTTTTTTTGGCTTTGACAAAAAGGTATATATATATATATATTCTTACCGCTTTCTGTTGAGCTTGTATTTTTTCCCGTTCTGCATGCGAGTCGTAGAAATTATAGAGCACTTCCATAGTGACGGGAACGTCGCCGAAGTAAACTTCGTTGGGTATGTGAGTTGAATCTAGTCCATCGTCGCTCCATCTCCTGTGATAAACATATAAAAATAGTAAATAACAATCATGTCCGCTTCAGACTAGCCTACCTAATGAAGCATAGCAAATGTATGGATTAAATGAAAGCTGAACAATGACTCAACCTCTTATTCAGAGTGGAGATAGAAAGATGTGGTTAAGAGAGAATTAATTGTCAACTTATCGCTTTCTCTGTGCACTGTTTAGGGTAACAAAGGATAAACATATCACAGATGTCAATGCTTTGAAATAAAATTGAAAAATTAATGAGCATTAAAAATCTTTCATTTCGAAACACTTACCTTCGGAATCGGATTCCTGAGAAGTCTCTTTTGAATGGTCTGATGGCGTGCGACATGAATGAACTGCTGTGGCCACCTCCTCGGGGTCTGCCGACTTGGGGGCGCGGTATCCCGCCTGGGGTGGATAGCTGCAATAAAAAAAAGATAATTCCCGTAAATAAAATTCATAATGAAGAGTTTTCAATAAGATTAATGTATAGTGTACACATGTCAAAAAACAATTCTCTTCTTTTTTCTTAATTAGAGTCGTTTTGTATTATTATCTATTCAGCATCAAAATCAATTCAGATATGTAGTTCTTAGACCATGACTGATAATGTATTTTTTAATTTGTCTTGTATATCGAAGGTGTTTTGGCCAATTGATGTAACCCTCAAAATTGAAATTGTTCAGGAGAGAGTAAAAACTGTTTTTATCGAAAACATTATATGGTGAGTTGTGTTATGAATCTTTGAAACACACTCCTGTAAATTCTCATGTTTTACAGATACGGGATTATACGTAGGGAGTGTCAATATAATAGTGGCTTACATCAAGTGGCAGGGTCAGAATTTTTGAACCTAAAACCATTGTAAAATGATGTTTCCCTTCCAAGAAGTGGTCCATTTATTTTTTTTAGTTTGCATCATTTGGCCGTGGCATCATTCTTACAAATGAGATCCAATCATTAAAAAATTTTCGTATTTTTGAGGGTTACATCAGGTAGCCAAGTCCATCGAATGTCTGAAGATGCAAAAAAGCGAAACCCGAGTAGTTGGAGATGAAGTGTATGGAAAAAATGTACAAAAATTGAAATTTAATGAAGCACCCTCAGTCGATATCTTAAATAAAAATTCTATTCTCACTCTAAGAGTGGATGAGCGACTGAGTAACGAGCCGTTGTGGTAGAACAACTTCTGTTGGGATAAGCTCTATTAGGAGTCCATATCGATGGTGTTTTGGCCAATTGATGTAATCCTCAATAAATACGAAAATGAGTTACTGATTGGATTTCATTTTAAAGATGACAGAGCAAGTCTCGGCCAACTGATGTAAATTGGAAAATTTAGAATTTTTATTTAGAAGATATCGACTGAGGGTGCTTCATCAAATTTCAATATCAAATTTTGTACATTTTTTCCATACACTTCATCTCCAACTACTCGGGTTTCGCTTTTTTGACTCCGACTGCCTGAAACGATTTAAATTATTTACTAACCGACAGTGATGTAATCCTCAAAAAATACGAAAATTTCTTAATGATTGGATCTCATTCGTAAGAATGATGCTTTGGCCAAAACTAAAAAAATAAATTGACCACTTCTTGGAAGGGAAACATCATTTTAAATTTGTTTTAGGTTCGAAAATTCCGACCCTGCCACTTGATGTAAGTCACTATTATATTGACACTCCCTACGTATAATCCCGTATCTGTAAAACATGAGAATTTACAGGAGTGTATTTCAAAGATTCATAACACAACTCACCATATAATGTTTTCGATAAAAACAGTTTTTACTCTCTCCTGAACAATTTCAATTTTGAGGGTTACATCAATTGGTCAAAACATAGTCCAGATGCTCCACAATGGAAACCGAAATGGTTACAAAAACTGTAGTAGGACTCAAAACGTTTACTGTGACCCGAGTATGTTGAGAGTCCATTGCCACTTGACAATGGTACCAACATGACTGAATTGTGATAATAAATTATACAATTTTGTTATCTTACCAGTGATGAAGACTTAATCCCGGCTGAACCTGCAGCAGCAAGAAGCTCGGGGGGCTTAGGTTTATTGACGGAGCCCTTGGGACGACCTCTCTTCTTCACCTCGATGCCTGTCGAGCTCGTCGACAAGCTGGACGCTGGCGTACCTGGAGTGACGGCGGCATCGGGACGCCCCGGAGTTCCGCTGGGTGAAGACGCGACAGCGCCCGCAGTGGAGGTCGCGGACGTGCCGGTGATGGACGACGGCGTGGTGGAGGGCTTGGGCCGGTAGGTGGAGATGTCGGGAGTCCCGAAGTAGATCTCGTTGGGGATCTTGGTCTCGTCCTCGGAACTGGAGGGGCAGGTTTCAGAATCGCTGAAACTGCAGAACGTGAAAGAGAACCATCAAACGGCAAGGGCTTGCAGAACATTGAATTGAATAAGGTAACTATAATGCACAGTTTTTCACTGTTATTCAACCAACTAACAGCTGTATTTTCAAAAAAATAGGCTGAATTAATTTAATAGTTAGATCTGTGTTTCTTAGCCTTATTGAAACCATCAATTAAAACCGAAATTTCAAAATTAAATTACTTTTTAAATGTATCTCATGCAATGGACATCATAAAATAAGGTGTAATTTTTAAAAAACACTCATTTAGAAGAACTCGGCTACACTGATGCAAAGAAATGTATGTGCTCCTACCACAATGATTGACAGAGATGACTGATTGCAGCGTTGCAATATGAAATGATTTAATTGCTCACTTAGATTTCAGCAGGGAAAATGTTTAAAATATAAAAACGTACACTAGATTATCACCTTATTATTATATTATCACCGTACCTATCAAGAGTTAAATGATATTTGTGACGATTTTTATGAATAGTATAGAAGCTGTTAGGACTGAATGAGTAAACTATTTTAAAAACAGGAGTAAAAAAAATTGTATCTCTAATTTGGATTATTGAGATTTTGTACACTTCCATGTATTTTGTCACTAACGACCCGGGTTTCGCCTTTCGGCATCTTCAGGCATTCGAGCACACAAATGGACTCGAACTGAGAGACAGTAAACAGTGTCTAACGTTTATATAGAAGATACAAATGCGACAAATATTATTTACGAGGTAAGATATTATACGTCTGAGAGCCACACTCCCCATCATCCGCATTAAGCGGTTAAACTGTTGCATAAAAACATGGGGGATCATAAATTATTTTATCAAGAAATTTTGGAAATTAATAGAGCCCAGTTAAATTCCTTGCCAATTTTGAATGAGCAGCTGAACCTTCCTAATTCTCCGCTATTATATCCTATACGTTGAAACACCTAACAGATGTCACTAAATGTGGAATGATTGTATATATTTACCCATTCGTCGAATTACATCTCGTCAAAACCCACAATACTATTATAATTGTAAAATCACTGGTATTTCTAAAAGAAGTTGAAAAGCGGCAATCCGCCACTCTGTTAATATGGTGTTTACAAAATAAGGATTAGGGTGATTCCCGAAATTTTAACTCAGGTATTAGTGTGGATCCTAGACGTATAATATTTTATCTCGTAAATAATATTTGTCGCATTTGTATCTTCTATATAAACGTTAGACACTATTTACTGTCTCTCAGTTCGAGTCCATTCGTGTGCTCGAATGCCTGAAGATGCCGAAAGGCGAAACCCGGGTCGTTAGTGACAAAATACATGGAAGTGTACGAAATCTTAATAATCCAAATTTGATATTGAAATTCCATCAAGCACCCTCAGTCGATGTCTTAAATTGTATCTCTAATATCTGTGGCAAAAAATTATAACTTACAGAGTAAAATTAATATATGTTGCTTACAATTTCTTTAATTGAGACGAGATTTCAGAATCAAATAATACATTTACTAGTATAATACAACAAATACAACAAAATATACCAAACACTAAGTACACATATAATGATGTAGCACCATTTATTATATACCATTTCCAAACACTCCTACCTTTTGTATTAATTATTTTATATAGACAACTATACCCAGTGAGTATGTTCAACAGTCACAAATGAACAATCTAAGGTATTTGTCATCCGGCCAAGCTGAAACAGTTAGGCTGCTAAGCAATCTAGCTAGTTTGAAAATGTTAAACGTTCAAGGATAGGTTACTCGATATAGGTTGGATCAATCAAATATACCAAATACAGCGATAGCAATGCGTTTGTATATGATTTCATTCTGTAATGTGTTTAATTTTTATATAACGCAAAATCAAGAAAAATTCAAAAAAATAATAGATTGAGTATTGTGCATTTTCTATGAAAATATTATGCTACTTGACAAATTGAACTATTTATGCAGGAAAACTATGACGAACCTGTGAAGCAGGGTTTTGATTTTCTGGTTATTTATTGCTAGAAAGGGCACAGACTAAATCTTCATACTCCTTTTCTGCATTTATTCCAGCTTAGTACTTTTGTCGAGATAAATATAATTATGGATGGTTACAAAAAAAAAACAGTACTGCCTAAATAAAGACTCAGCTGAAGGCTCTGTATGGTGAAAAATAATTAAGATTACCCTTTACAAATACGGACAGTTGAATTCTCTATTATAAACAATATTCAGTGTTCAGGAAGTGTCCATATTGTGGTTTTAAATGTGAATAGTCAAATGAATTGCCCAGTCCTTAACCACGAAGGAGAGCGCAGTAATATACGGTATACAATCTATTAAATACTTTTTTGAAGCATCGATTAGCTTGTTAATTCTGTAGTCGGCCCAAATATTTTGGGTTTCTATAGATACTTCTGTACTACAATAATTATCTATCAATTTCAATATTACAGTTGCATAAAGTAACCAAAATCACTCTACCGCATTGCAAACATAGCATGGCGAACGGACTGACGGAGCAGTGTTTGGAAATGTCCAAAATAATATCACACAAAAATTATTGTTGTTGAATGTATAACGTGGGCTTACTTATTTGACATTTTGATAATTGCAATCTACGAAGCGTCCCCTGGGGCTTCAAATGCGGCACTCATAAGCGGCGATGCAAGTAACAAAATTACAGATCATTAATCAATTGCTCAGTTATGCAAAAACATACATTCAAATCGAAACATGTAAATACAGTGTACTCTCTATTGTACAATACTAGGGCTGTTTCCATACAGTATTACGTAGGTTTATAAATGCTCAGAAAAACAAAGTAATTTGGAGACAGATTGCAAAACTCTACAAAGACTTTAAAATTTTTTTCATTTTGATTCAAATTGTTAAGGAACCAAACCAATCAAGTCAAAACTTTGTTTAGAGTTTGTTACTTGGGCATATCTGTTTTGACGTTTATAGATATCATATGACTGATATTTTAGAACTGGACATAGCCAACTTTGGACAATATAACTAGTCAGTCAATTGCCGTATATTTAAGAACAACAATAATAGACTTTGTTGCCACTGTAAAATAATCAAGAGTGCACTGTATTTGCAGAAATATCTAAATATTATTATTTAGAAAATTCAATAGCTTGTTTTGGGATAGACGAGAAATGTACAAGAGTGAATAGTTAACAGAACCATCCTAGATTCCTTCATATTGAGGATTAAAGACCAGAAAGATTCCAGAAAATTCTCTCTTTACGGGAAAGGTGACATTAAAACAACAAATGTTACCATTTTTATTTTCAATTCTATTTTGGCGACTTGTTTTAAACATGCTTTTTTGTAATACTTTGAAAAATATGTCATTCTAGTCTCTAATTCTCGATATGTATTGTATCTGTTAAAAGAATAATCATGTGTAAAAGGTCAGGTGAATTTCAGAAGTTTTATTATGGACAGGGGAAGTTCAAAATCACCAATAATATACCATCTTTTCGACTTCTAAATTTTTCATTTTTCAAGTTGGCTTTCAAATTTGAATGTAGATTAGATTAAAAACAAAGAAAGTGTTTTTACGTATTTGAAACAACACACTGTTTAATTGTTTGTGCTTGACACACAAGTATTCAATATAGATTTACTCAAAGCTAGTATTTGCGAAACAATGTTTTTTTGCCAGAATGTTGGCAATATTTAAATATAAACTCAACAAGATATCAGTTTTCCACAAAATTTTAAGCTAACTTACAATACACAAAGAGGAAAGAGATATATAGTCAAAGTAGAGCAGCGGCAACCAAACCGTGCAATAGATATGGAACCATCAGTAAATATACTGAAAATGATAATATGAATGAACCGTTCCTCACCGATGATGATGCTAGAAAAATGAAAGTGATAAGAGAAGTGCATGAGGATGTAAAATGATACGTCCAACAGACCCTTGAAACTTGTTTTTGTTGGTGCTGTCTGTGCTGTTGCCGCTGTCGGAGATCCGAGACTTTCCTTCTCCCTCAGCCTCTATTTCCCCCTCTCCTTCCGGCAGACCCAGCCCCAAGCCGAGCAAGTCCACTTCACTATCTGCGGCTCCTTCTGCAAAAAATTGCCTTTTAAGTAAGCCATTTTGGTGTGAATTGTTGATTCATCGTGAAAAGAAGTTGGATTTGCACATATAAAAAAAATATTTCAATTTTTTTATATGATCACAACAGGTTTTGCTTCGCTAGTAAGCATATTCAAACAGGGCTAATTATACCAATTCTACAGTAACAGAATAGAAAAAATAATAAATTAGCCGGCCCCTGTGGTCTAGTGGTAAGAGCTTTGCCCTAGTAATCAGGCTGATCCTGGTTCAAGTTCCAGCAAGGTCGATATTAAATTTGAATTTTTTTTATTTAAATTTGTGATCTTGGACATGAGTGACTTATAAAAATTTTCATTCGAGTTTGTCTCCTATGATTTTCCAATTTTCAAAATATTTGGCACATTGGCTGTCAGCTGTAATGTCAGATATTTTTTTAAAAAAAAAAATAAAATTAATATTTACATTCACATAATAAAATTAAAAAATTCGCAACGATCGCTATTGAATATGTACATCTCTCTCAGTAATCTATTGATCAGTCCTTGCATCTTGCATCAGTCCTTGGCGCCTTTGTACAGCCGATGTGAAGCACAACAAAAAAATAATTCGCTCATGGTATAAATTTATATAAAAATTTAATGATTTTAAGCTTATAGTTTTGAGAACATCAGAAGTGTTAACTCGGTCCCGTAAACCCTTGAAAATCGAAACCGATCTTTGAGCTTCAAGGGAGTGAAACGATACCGTTGGAATTGATTCGTGTTAATATGGCGAAATGTTGAAGAGCTCACCTGTGTTTCCTGAATTAGATATAGCTTTCTCGCCAGCAGTCTTGCTGAGATCACTGCCCACCTCGCAAGAGTTTGATAGAATGTGCCTATTGGCCACTGCATCTATCTCGGCATCTACAAAACATCAAGGGTTAAAATTGTGAGTTTTTTTACCTTGGTCTTGAATAATGCAGGTTTAGATTTAATTCGAATTGATACACATAGTACGGAGGAAACGTTATATTTGTGTAACCATGTCCGATCCCAAAGTGGGAGTATACGGACTCCTAATGAAATTTATCTCAACAGAAATTGTTTTACAAGAATGGCTTCTTATTCAGTTGCTCAATCTCTCTTTTTCGGAGAGTAAAGGTGGAAGGACAGGGCTAGTCTAGGCTAGTGGTTAATTAATTGCTCTCAATACACTGTGTTTAGGATCGGTTGAGTGGGAGGGAATTGAGACATCTGTGCCATTAAACATTAATCGAAAAATTGATTGAAAAATGATTTCATGAAACTGTCTAGGCCGGAGTTTAAACCAGTGAACGATGCAGTTGACAGCTCGGCCGCAGGACCGAAATTATATTACTATAACTCACCATTAGTTAGATCAGGTTTAGAGATTACAGCAGAAGCTGTCCCAACAGTTCGAAGCTCTTCCCCGTCTACCGTTCCTGCACCTGAAATATATGCACAAATCATTAGTGAATCAAGATTATAGTAGGAATGACGACATCAGTACAGCATTGTGGAGTATTCACTTACCACAAACTGGTGCAATTTTGTCAATATCAGAACTGTCTGTGATGACACCGCGCCGTGCCAGATTTGCTGCCTCGTTTTCTTTGAAGATGTCGGTTTTTATTTTGATCTTGGGCGGCTCCTCGTTCAGTTGGTTGCCGTGCAGAGCCTGGTCATTATCCACAATCTTAAACAACATATTAAGTTTTAATGATTGGATGCAATATAAAGGATTTGAATTATTTCAGCATCAGGCCGAAACTTCGATCTGGGATCTGGGAAAAGCGTAAAAAGTAAGTCTCTTCTCATATATTGAGATTTAATGTTTATTTCTATTCAACTATGTTTCTGGAATGAATATCTATAGAGCCATATACATACAGACAAAACCATTAAAGACCTAAGCCAGAATTGGAGGTAAAAGCTTCTAGATAAAAGCTTCATAAATTATTCAGTCTACAAAATCAGCTTAACCACTTCACGGTCGCTCGCTCACCTGTGATAGAAAATTGACAAATGCGTTACGTTCGCTCGCTCACCGGTGATAGAAACCACTTGGCGTTATGTCTTTCAATCGTATATGATAGAACCATCAAAAAATACTAGGGATACGTATTCCTATTTCAATGACCTACACGAAGCTACATATGTTCTAAATGCTGTAGAAAGCGATCGAAAAAAATGTTAAAATAGAGTCGTAGTTGTTTTGTGTAATATTTTTATGGCGTTCTGCGATAATTAGACCGAACTCATAAATTGTGAATGGACACAGTTTTAGTTTCTTTACAATTGCTATTCTATTGTTCTCGAGCTTTCGAATTGCATTATTATCCTTCTATTGTCCTAGAGTGTTGGGTAAAGGAAGTGAATTTCGGCATTTCGGCGTAAAAGGATTTGTGCAAATGCATTCAACCGTATCTAACATTACGGTAATAAAATTTAGTAACCATTTATCATTGTACTGCATCTCTCGAATATTATTATACTATTTATTTCATCATTACTAGAAGAAAATCCACATGTTTGACAACAATTTAATTTACTAAATGTATTAAATTACGGTATTCTATTCATTTTCAAAATTGTTTTTCAACCTGTTTCACAATAAATAATTAAAAATATTAATACACATTGTTTTTAAATGATCCATAGACCGTTAAAATGCGATTTCCCAAAAAACCGACCGTGAAGTGGTTAAAAAAATAATAATTTTCAGACTGGCGGATAAAAAAAAACTATTCTACACTTTATTGATGTAATAACAGTATAATTAATGTTTCAATGTATGTATGTGGTAGTTTAGAGGGTTGAATTCGTTAGAATAACAAAAAATATGGTTTTGGGAATTGAGACCTATTTTCAGACTGCCCAATAAATTAAGATTAAATCATATTTGGATGAATGAACACTCACAGCGCGCACTTCCGCTGCTCGCATTGTGGCAGCAGGCGGACAGACAGCTTCCGGCGTTGGCTCCACTTTGATTTCTTGCTTCACCTTCATCTCGGCCGCTTTCATTGCTTGATCATTGTTTGTCTGATGAATTAAAATAAATACGCCTTCAATAACATGGTATTTCATAAAAGATATAAATATAACGTCTTGAAAAATATGTACCACATTTTTTTAATCCTATCATTTACAAATATTCAATTTAATATTATAGAATACTTTTGTTACACTGGCTTCGTAGGTTAGGAGCCAGGTATATCACAAATAAAATAAGAAGTCTTCTCAAGGCTCAAATGATAAACATAAATTGCAAAGTCATTACTTTTAAGGTGTTAACTGTCAATTCTTGTGGGAAAGACATTATATTTTAAAAAATAAAACACAATTTGTTTGTACTACTTCCACATATTTATAATGATCAGGACCGGTTACACATTTTGTAGTTTCGAGCAAAGTAGATAAACACAGTAAAACATGTAGGGTAGAATATGAGTAAAGATGACACAGGGTTAAACCGTAGCAGCTAACCCTTGTAGCGATCGAGATGTAGGTATCTGGCAATGTATCATATGTTCGGAGGATTAAATCCGTAGAGCCGTGTCATCGTGCTCCAGCAGAGGTGGCTTTGACTGCTTGGTATCCATAGGATTTCACTAATCACGAACCTCTAACTGAGGTGCAGTGTCCGGCAGAGATGGTTTCGACAGCAATGAATCCGGAGAATTACCAAGGTGGCTAACAAGCTTAGACATCAGAGGAACTCTAGTAGTAAGGAGCTTCCAAGCAGAGTGACATTTGTTTGAAAAGATAGGGTATTTATATAATTTCAAGAACGGAGTACATGCTCCATTTAATATATGACAAAGGCGCCATCTTTTATTTACAGCGAAAAGGTGGTAAATTGAATATTAAAACTAGCTAGCGACATCTATATGAAATTATCACACGCTATATTATTAATTTTGTAGTACCAAGGTTTATTTTCAAATTTGTCCAAAAATCTATTAGACATTCAACTTTCCTGGGAGGCGCGCCTTCCCAGTTGGAAGCCACTGCTTTGATGTGAAAACTGTTTTTAAATTATTGGTTCTCAATTGCCAGACATTAAAAAAGAAATAAACAAATCTATTATGTATAGATTTGAAATGAGTCACTTAGTCGTGAATCAAAAACATTTTGTTCGATTGAGTCATGTTATTTGCTCAGTGAAAAAAAATTACTCTATTTAGATTATCCACGAGTCAGGAGTTTTCTCACTCTGACAAAGTAAAAAGTCTAATAAAATGGGAAAGCAAGTGATCACAACAATTCTTATATTTCAGAGATGTGTTGTAATACAAAAAAAAATGAGTCACTCAAAAGATGTACCTAAGAGCGGGCTAATTGCGACCCATTCACTCCACATAAGGAGCGGACATGGTAAAAAATCATTAATAACCTGTAGTGGCTGCATGAGAGGCTGCGGCTGAGGTGGCCAGGCAGTCCGATGCGAGTGTGAGGGTAATGGAGCTGGGTGCGGGGGTCTCTGCTGCTCGTAGGGCATGTGCATGAGCTGCTGTTGCTGTTGCTGCAGTGAAAAGTTCACAGCTGGCTGCTGGGGGTATCCTTGATGGGCGGGCGGTGCGTAGGCGAGGCCGCGAGCGGCAGCTGCGTACCCCGCCAGGTCTCCACCGCCACCGTACGCTCCGAACGTCACATCGGCAGGCGGGTAGTGCGCGTTGTAGGACCCCGCGTACGGCTGATAGGGGATCTGGTGGCCGTTGTCTGCGAAAAGGGGATGGCCTTGGTACAAAGGGTCCGGTTAAAAATGGTCTTAAAGGTTACATAGATAATACAGTAATATAAACATAACATTTTAAACTCAATTTTTTAATTGGAAAACATGATTAGATACTATCTGCAAGAAATGAAGAAATATATATGTCAGTAAAAGATGCCAAAATTGTATGCCAGAATTATTATTAATGAATACATAAGAATGATGTCAAAATACAATGCCATATAAATAGAGAAAAAATCATAGATGTTTCTATTATTAATAGGACATCTATTGATGAAAAATATTGTTAAATGATATTTTCACAACAATTCGTGTAATTGATAAAATATAGATTTTTGGCTTTCATTAGATATTAAAGTGTCAAAAGAGGCTTAAGATTTTTTGAAACTTTTTATCACAATAAAACTATTAATTAATTATTTTTTAGTAAAGTTTCAAAGTCAAATATTGTATTTGTTTACGGATGCCACTGGAACTCTCCACCATATACATTAGACAGTTAGTGTATAAGGATTATGCCTTTCAGAACGAATGCCTAAAGGCCATTTCAAAATTTCTAGCTGGCTAGATTTAATCAATCACAAAGAATGTTTATAATAAAATTATTTTAAAATTTTCCTCATTAATAGATGTCGCCTTTTCTCATTTTTAGATGATGCAAAATCTGACCCATTTCAATCAACCTTAAGTTTACTTGAATATTAAGAGATTCTTACTATAACATTTTTTTATAATGCAATTTTTGCAAAGAAATGTTACTTGCATCTGTATGATTTTGGTCTCTGTTTACATAGTTATAATGTTCATGGAAAAAAAAATTTTTTTTTCAAAATAAAACAACCAACCTGTTGGATATAAAAATGTCCATTTTCAAAACATCAAATAATTACTACAACACAAAGACCCACCCAACAATACACCTGTTAATGAATAAGTGCATCATTTACTTGAAAAATATTCATATACCCTTTAAACACACAAAGACAGGTTGGTATTATATATATAGATAATTTATATGAAGAGGTGTTATCATACAAGTTTCAGTATAATTTTAATGTGTAAAAGAATGATATTTTGTTGACTTAGCAACAAACTTTTGATAATAATAAATTGGAATTATCATATATTTGATTTCAAAGACTTACAATTAGCAATCTCACGTATTAAATATATAATATCTTATATAGAAGCTTGAACAATTATATGGTTATGGGGTTTTTTGATAGATAAATTTATATTTTCATTCAAAACCAAACTTCAACATAACCATAATAATTCTTAATTACTGTAACTTCTATTTTAATATTTGGTTTAATGATGAGTTGAGTCTAGAACAAATAGATACTTAAAGATAGTATATTTAAACACTTTTTAACGAAGACTCAAGTGTAGGTAGAATTGATAGATTTATAATATAATTCATAATGTTATACTTTTATAAATGCAATATGACACCTCTCCACATCCAAATATATTGTTTTATATTAAATATGTATACAGAAGAATATATTGAATGGTTACTTTCCAAATATTTTAACCCCTTCCACTGAAATCACGAGTGACAATCGTGGCCGTATTAACCGGGTGTACACGAGCTTGTTTAATAAGTTTTTATATTATTCATAATTAAACAGTATAAAAATGGTTCATTACGGATAAATTTTTTCGCAGCTGTAGGGGTTAAGAAAGACCGGATCGTTTAAAAAAAGACTTTCGATCTTGTAAAAATATATTGATTAAATACAACGGTGTAAACTATAAGGGTGCAAGTGACATTTGGAGCATTGTGAATAAGAGCAGTAACTCAATAATGCTGAAGCTTCTGTAATAGTGACACATATTAAGGAGAAGATACATTAATTGAAATTTATACAACTATTAGAAAAAATGATAAAATCCAACAATGTAAAAAGTTGAATACTTATATCATGTGTTATATAAGGCAGAGTGCCAGTGCCCCCTATTTTCCAACAAAATACTTATCAGGAATGATGCAACATATTTTATTTTAAAACATATAATAAATATTAACTATAAGCAAAACTTAAATACACATCACTTTTTTCTAAATTTAATAACATTTTTTATTTAAATCTGCAAAATCAATGATGTTTTTTTATGTTTAAGATTTCAACATTGCGGAGTAGGTGGGAAGACTGTTTTGAAATTTATCATTTAAATACATTTTTAGTTTATTGGTATGCTTCCTCCATTATGAAAAGGTTCCCCATGCCTGTTATAGAATGCACTAATATTTGCATAAATTTCAATAAACATTTCTTGAGAAAATAAAGTATCAAAAAGAATATTATGTGATTTACAAAACAATTTGAATAAAAATGTCAGTTGAACCTCAATGATTTCAGCAGTGCCAAAAAAAAAAAATTATTGCCTCTTCTTTAAGCTTCACTATTTGAAAAGTAACCGAACAATTGATCGAATTTTTAAACCAGCACACACAGACAGTACATATATTAGGACCAAACACGTTTTTTAATCCAAAATGGTTGAGAATACTTACTGCGATTGGCTACCATTACCGCAATGATGTGAGGAAAAATAAAGGTGCATATTTTTTTTTATATTGACAATGAATTTTAGTAACAATTTTTCCCAACAATATTCCAGTGAAATTCAAAAACATCAATTGCTGTATCGATTCAAATGTAAAGTAGTGTTGTCGTTTAATTGATATCTCTACCTCTCATTTTTCAGAGAGGGTAAAGAAAGAAGGATGCGGTAAGAACCGGATTACTATGTAACTATTCACATGAGACGCGCATTTTGAGCATTTTGATATAAATGCGAAACAGATGCTAAAATTCACAATAGGGATCCTAAAACAACTATAACGATGCATTGTGTTTATGATTTCTTTCTGATAAATAATAGAAAAAAGTGGTTTAAAACCTGACACACTGCAATTATTACTGGCCACTCAGTGTGTGTTCGCTAAAGAAGTCGATTTCAGACGAATTGCTATAATAGAAATGAACAAGTTTCATGCAATCGTTTAAATGTATTTTTGAGAATACAGCTTTCAAAATCAATACCCAGAATTAAACATATTTAATGAGAATATCTTCGTTTTAAGCATGGGAAACTGAAACGAGATGTAAATAAAAACACTATAGTTGAAACCCTAATGATTGAAATATCTACACAATTATTTTGACCGACTGCAGATTGAAAGTTGTCGATAAATGTTGGAGAGACAGCCAGAATCTCAAGTGAAACTGCAGCAAATATTTTATACAATCATCTGCATGTCTGAAGATGTTTAGCAGGTCTTTTTCTTGTTTAAATTTGGATTATTGAGATTTTGTACACTTCCATGTATTTTGTCACTAACGACCCGGGTTTCGCCTTTCGGCATCTTCAGGCATTCGAGCGCACGAATGGACTCGAACTGGCCGAAAATGCCGAAAGCGAAACCCGTGTCGTTAGTGACAAAATACATGGAAGTGTACAAAATTTAATTAATCCAAATTTGATATTGAAATTTCATCAAGCACCCTCAGTCGATGTCTTAAATTTTTCTTGTTTGTTTTTACCTTATTTCTCAAAACAGGTCTCGTACAACATCTTTTATTAAAAAGCAAAAACAGTTACGGTTGGGTATTGCACAGTTGACATTTACTGAAGAATTAGAAGGAAGTAAATGGCGATGCTATGCAACGTAATAATAAATTCTGTTTTATTATTATAATGTCGTTAAAAATATTTATATTTGAATCGATACAGCAATTGTTAGTAAATCATTTTCAACATTCTACGGTTAGAATTAATTTAGGAAAATTTAGTAGAACTACCTAACATGATATGATAGAATGAAATTGAAAATACTAAAAGAGTCTCTGGTATGTGTTAAGTATAGGGGCACCACCAAATTATCAGTGAAGTATGGTGTATATAAATTCAAAATGAACAATGCATGCACGTTAACAACTGTCATTTTTAAAGTTTGAAGAAACTAATGAAAATTTGTGTGAATGCTAATGAAGAGCATCTCAAGAGAAGTTGTTCTATGGGAACCAGTTGTGATTCAGTCGCTCAATCACTTTTGTGAGGAGAGTAGCGACAGAAGAATGGGGCTAGGACAGAATGAGTAGTTAGCTAATTGTTCTCAATGTGCCCTGTTTCATTTAGGATCAGATAGACTATGCCTTTGAGAACAGATCCTTCAATACTGGGATGGAAACCGCAACCGAAGAGGGTGACATTGATAACTCGGCTACAGGATGGCATTATCATTACATGATGTCAGAAATATTGTAGTAACAAAATACAGTATCCGAATTACTGTTTCTTATATACGCTAACTTACTACCAAAGTAATAGATATATTTCATAAAATCGTAGCACATAATTGCATATGCTATCATACCATTGAGATATTTAATCTATGGTACTGGTAATCATGACGCATATTTATAATAACTGCAATGCTCCTATAATTAACAAGTAACAATGCAGGAAACGATTTAAATTTGTAGTTGGAAAATTACTGTGTTAAAAATAAATTCATGATGGAAACAAGGTTAAAAAATAGGATCCTGCTCTTTTTGTAAGTTACTGTAAGCTTAGAAATGCAACTTCACATATTGTCATAATTACATATATTTTAAGTAGTCTCATTAATAGATTAGTATCAAACAAGGTAAATGTTGTCAAAACTAAAATATCTACAATATAATAAAACTATATAAAGGGTGACCGCTGCCAAAAAAGGTTGTTTAGAAAAATAAATTCAATAGCCATAAAATAATATTTTTAGATACATATTCATCAATACGTATTTGAACATAATTCTTCTTGTTAATGGTAGCATAAATAGTTCGGTTTTCTTTATTAAGTATACATAAACAAAAGTAACCTAAAAATAGGTATTCATTTTCGACTTTCTTTCAAACAATTTAAACTAAGTTTGTGTGTGAAAATAATGTAATCTCGTTTGAAAAAGTTACTAAAGAAATCAAATAGCTATCCAAACGTGAAAGAGCCAGGTATATGAAAATTTTAGCTATGTTTATATTGTCTATTTGCATGATTTTTTATTTAAGTTGGTGCACTGCATTCCAATTTCAAATACTATAATGGTTGAACACTTGGGTTACAATGGGTGCAAACAATTAGAAAAATGTCTTCATGTTTGGATTATTTGAGATTTTAACTAATGCTATTCCAAAAGATAGTTATACTAGTTAATTCAAAACAGTTGGCCACCCTCGCAATTAGTATTGGTTCAAAATAAACAAATAGATATCATTTTTGTTAGGGTTTAGTTCTAGAAATGTCAACAAACTTTCCCTATGCCAAAAATCGTAAATTGATAAGTAAATACAATAATAAATCGACCTACCCATATAACTTAGAGGTAATCCATTTCCCTGGACGACCCCAGGGCCCCCTTCGCCATCCATTCGGACCCGTTTGTGATTCATGGTCCTATCTTCGTAGTTATTCATATTGTGTATTTCGCTGCAATAAAACGACCGAAATGAAAAATGCAATGCGTAAATATCATTATAAAACGTATTTCATTTAATAACAATGCCGTGGCCTCGAAAAGAGCACGCATAATCATTAAGGAAAGCCAATTATGACAGACGCTATACGGACGCTACTACTTGAAATCATTAGGTTAGGTCCGCAAAGGTAGGAAGCTTACCTTTGTTTGGCGATGAAAACTATTGATTTCGGTTAAAACATGTATCTCCGATTGCTCACATGTAGTTTCGAGACATCGTAATCCATAAATGATAATTGTAATTCAACTTTTGCGCAAAAATTATGTGTATTTATCGGCAAAACTGACAGTAAAAACACAAAAAACACGGCGGAGGGAGAGAGTAAATTAATTTTATTTTTTTTTCTTCAGATGGCAACTATTGCTATAATCACTGTTCATAATATTTTAAGTTTTTTTTAAACGGCTACCCACCTACAAGCTGTATTCGGTCAGTAAAGTATTAAGAGTAAATGTGTTGCGGTTGACTGATATAGGTGTCTCTAAAAATATTGTGTCGATGTTTGCTATATAGAAAATATTCCTATTATTAGATTATTTGGTTGTTCTACCTTTTCTATTAAAAACATAAACCTTTTCATTTTTGGCTAAAACATAAATGTTTAATTATAGTAAGAATCAACCCATTCATATTTATATTACAAACCTTTGATATCATAATATTTTTATGAAGCCTGTGTATTGATATTTTATACAGCTACATCATATTTTAGCAAAATTCATGCTGACTTAACTTGTCAAAATTCATAATCTAACGCCAACTAAAATATTAAAGTGAAATTTAATTTTTAAAATTTTTGAACTTTTGATTATATATTATTATGTTATTATCCATCGTATACAATTATTTATTCCGTTGTTAGTGGTAAGAAAACATAAATGCATTACCTATATTCTCGAGAATTGAATATATAGGTAGATACCTATGTTCAATTTATAGGTCAGTAATAAAATAAAAACCAGTCAGCGCTAGAAATCAGTACACTTATAATGCGGTTTTTTTTGTGTCTGAAACAATAACTAATGAAAATATTTAATAAAGCGTATACTGCTAAATCAATAGATGCCGTTGCATTAACGAGTATTAATTTCAATTATCATTGTATTCCAATAAACAAAATATGAAAATTGATTTATAAGCTACATCTGTATAAGCAGCATATCCGTTACTTCAAACCGATCATAAAAACATGATAAAGTATCTAGTCAATAAAAACTTAGCTACAATAGAAGAAATCTATAAATCAAATCTTTCTGACTGTCGTTAGATGCTAGTAACATAGATCGATGCTAGATGTCGTGAATGCGTAATAGAATTCTAATATTGTTGCGACTTGGGAAATACAAATATATTTTAGCTGTGGAATAGACTGGAATTCCCTAAATCTTTGACTGTAGCATGGAATAAAAATGAGCACCTAGTGCAAAAACACAACCAAATAGTATTCTAAACTAAAGTATTTTCAAAGACAAAACTTTATTGTAGAATTGCGGTTTGTTAAATTTAAAACACGGCAAAGCCACATTCAATAAGTTCACTATTTTCTTTAATTTTTCACATTCGTGCCTGTAGAAAATCAAGACAGATGCGCTGACACGACAGAGTGAGTGAGAGGTGAATGTTCATTTGATGTAAAGCGTAAGAATGTGTGAATGGACTCTTTTTTTGTTAAAATTGATGAAAATATTAATCGTTAAATATAAACAAAATAGGATGTGGCGTTATTAAAACAGTTGCAATGCAAGTTCTCAAAGTTTGAGGGAAATTAAAGTTATCCTGCCACTATTGTCTATTCTCAAAATGAGTTGTTTTAACATATTATATCCCAACTATAATTACGCTTCTACTTATGCTCAACGCACAGAGAGGTTAGGTTAGAGGGTAGGCCATCTTCGTTCCTATTGTGTGGCATATGACTCATAATGGTGAATCTCAACAGAACTTCTTTGAGGAAGTCGCTCAACCTCTCTCTTCGGAAAGGGTAATGTATGAAGAATATACGAGTGTGATATTATCAACATTACTTGACCGCCGCCAAATTTTAAACTAGAATTGTCACTAGAATAAATTTCAGTTTTGGAATTTATTGAAATTTAAATTCTGGTTGAGTATGGTAACATTTCTAGCGTGGTGGTGGCACCCTCACTAGCGGCCAAGTTAAATTGGTACATCTATAGTTAGCTAGTTGCTTTCTCTTCGTCCGGTTTTCAGGGGATGGGTGGGTAGGTATGAAAGCATCACAGACACCCATGCATTTGGATAGAAATCCAAAAATTACAAGCTATTAAGCTTCGTTAAAGAGTCATGTGAGGCTAAAAATAATGATAATTTTTATCAAATAATAACGACGAGAATAGGTATTTCAATATTCAGGTGCATATTTTTTTTCTAATGCGCAGCTTTTAGCAATTATTTTCCGCAGTCGTCGCGATACAAGACAGATATTAACAAGTGACAGTCAAAAGTTGAATGAACATAGGTAGAAAGTATTATATCATTACTGTTGACGTTATACCTACTACCACCTGTTACGGATTCACACCGTTCTTACTGAGTGTATTCCGCAGGGTTACCAATTTTCGCCAAAGAATCTTTGTTTTATGAAAAATACAAATGTGCAAAAATGGGTACGCCATAACTAGGTATCAGTAAAGCTTATACGAGTTGAAATTGATTCGATTTCCAAAGGGTTTTGTCGGCTTGGGTGGAGTCAGCAGATCAAACCGATGAACATAAATAATATGATATGCAGTCTTGCTATATTCTTTCCTTTTGTTTATATATCTGGATATTCCCAGAGGATGTGATCAGTATCCTGAATGATAGTGCCGCATTTACAATGCAAAACGACGGTGGGCACCTATGCATAATAATTGGCAAGTTCATAAATCAGGTATCAAAAGAGGTTATAAGGAATTTATTGGAAAATATAGAAGAGACATTGAACAACCTCTTTTCAGCGGTTGGTCAAGAATATTTGAATTGCAATAGTTTATCCAATTCCACCAGTATCGTGTATTCGGTTTTCTTGGAAAGTGCATTCCACAGCATAATAAAGTTAAGCGGCATAATAGTTTTGACAAAGTAAGTTTGAGGAAAATATAGGAAAAAGTATTTTCCATAAATAATGAGAATGTTTCTATGAATTGAAATGTCATGTACGTCAATAGAATGCCGTGAATATTTCGAATGCTTTTTAATTTTTGCGCACTGTATTTTGGATAAAAAAAATATTTTTCAAGAAAGAAAAACTAAGACAATACAACGGTATTTCATGTTTGAATCATGAAGGTTATCGTTTTGTTTTCTTCCCGCCACGCTTAAAATTTTCCACGATAGAACATTATATACATATATAAACATATGTATCTATGCGAGCTTTTCCAGCGGCGTTTACTAGAAGTGGTAACAGGTTGTACATCAGTTGATATTTAGGCGCGCGCCGTGTGGGGCGTCCACTCGGTAGATAAGAAAACCAGCAAAATGGCGTCGCCATTGATTTTTTACTGAAAAGGGTTCGGTTGTCGCGACACCGTCGCTGCAAAACAAAGCGCTCAAAATTAATTCCAAAAATGATAGCAAGTTGCTAAATCTCCGCAAATGTTTTAACAGCTTATCGAACATAAATTTTGTGGCCCTTCCTGTCAAACTACTCGAGAAAGACATGGCGTCGCAACAGGGAGGTAAGTGATATCACTGAAATATTTCTAGTTTAATATAACTTCGATGACAGCCGGGTAAAATTTGACAACTTTGCCGACATTATGTGATTAAAAAGGTCGTGTATTTTAAAAGCAATTGTTTTATGTCTGTCAAACGATATTGGTAATCGTGTTTCCGGCTTTTGCATATCTACATAACGGCTTGACATTCTAGATAACATCTGTTTTCATGTGGGCGATTACAATAAAATTCTGTATCCTTTACTTTGATAGTAAATACACACGGTATGCGGTTAAATGTTAATTGCAGTGAAACCAAAACATTAAACGTGAACACGTTTAAGTCATATAATAAAAGAAAATATTTTAAAACAATTGTAATATGTTTTGTATGTAACAAAGTAATAAGTATTTATCATAAAATTTACAACCTAAGTCATATTCCTAACAATAAGGAATTGGTTTCGGTTACATTATAATATATAGAATTTCTAGAATATTCTCAATGAAAACAAAATTTTAATTTTATAAACAGCTGTGCAAATGCAATTTAACTGATGATAATAAAATTATGCCTTGTAACAAGGTAAGAAGGATTTATCGTAAAACTTTCTATGTCGAATAATAAGCCGGGAATTGTTTTTGATTAAATATAATTATTTTGTTTGGATATCTGGAATAATACATTCAATTTAAAAGAAATTCTATTTCATAGACAGCTGTACGTATATAATGAAACACGTTTTAAATTTTTAATACAAATTAAACTTTGATAATTATATTAGCTGCTAAAGTATTTATCCACTGACATAAAAACGATTTACGGTTATTAAGGTTAAACAGCTGTATGGAAATCTTTTAATTAATTTGTGCACATTTCCATTATTATTGAGGGGCTTCTTTTATTGTAAATTTAACATAAGATATCACAAATAAATACATAGCTATGGACTGCTGTAACAATAACTCTGGTTACCTTGAAAATTTACGTCTGGGAATATTCTATATTGTACAGTTATTTTTAATACTTAGTTTTTTTCCTACCTTATACCTACCGATTGGACAATGCAACTATTTGGGTATAGTTTCGAGCTAATTTATTTCTAGAGTGGGTACTAACTGTTTTATATCTTATGACTTGTCTAAGTCTGAATACTCCTTTCCCGCATGAATTCTAGCTAAGTACTGTCTTAGTAAAGATTCTGTAAGCCGGAGTCTTTGTATAGGAAAGATAATTAAAATACTTTGCGGATACTGAGTTTGGTTGTTCAATACTGATTTTTTGAACATTTTACTTTTACTTGTTGAGTTTCCAATTACTAGTTTTGATATTAGGTTGACATTTTACAATAAATATCTTTGACGATCGGGTTAAGTGTTGCAATGCGAGTAAAGTATTGTATTGTAACTTTAATTAAATGATTCCATATATAAGCAAATCGAATGAGGTATTTTGATTTCATATAGGTATAAAGCTGCTCGAAATATTGAAAGGGAGCTGTGCCGTTTCGGGACAGACGAATTGATTACTAGTGAACTAAGCAACTATGTACTTAATTGAAATGAAAAATAAGATAATTATTATGCAATAAAACATGTGTTCATGGAATTGAAAATTTTTTATAAATTAGAAATCCATTTTTTGACGGTAAGAAAGATTTCGTTTTTATCCGAATCATAAAAAGTCCTCAACAAACCTCGATATAAAATTTAGTCTATAACAAGTTTTCCTTAAATTATTATTGTATGTTTACTCGAAGCGGTACAATAATTAATTGATTGAATTGGCATTTACTTGGTAGAACTCCATTATAATAGGATTAAATAACGAAGTATTTAGTTCTACAATTTTTTTAACAGGTAGTTGATAGCTATTTCGGCTTTACGCCATCGTCAGAACTACGATGGCGTAAGGCCAACATAGCTATCAACTACCTGTTAAAAAAAAATTGTAGAACTAAATACTTTGTTATTTAATCCTATCCGTACAATAATCTTCAATATTTAAGACTATTGTTTCCATTATTTATTGCGTCTTGTAGTAAAGTGGGCGACGTTCTTTGTCTTATTCGGTATAATGTCCAGGTGGCAAGAACCCATGCGTGAATTGATTTTTCAATAGTTTTATGGATCTGTGTTCAAAGGTACTGATTTCTGTGATATTTACATCCCTTCTCACTATTCCGATCCTAAAAACGGAGCGCAGAGAGAGCAAATAGTTGATTACAAGTATTTTCCTAATTCCATCATTCTATCTTAACCTTATTTGAAAAGGAGAGATTGAGCGATTGAATAGAAATTAGTTTTCATAAATAAAGCAACTCCTGTTGAGATGATCCATCAGGAGTCTAAAAATATGCTCTGCATTAACAGTAAATGTTTTGTCACACGACTTTATTATTAAATATTTGAGGATTTTATGTTTAGGAATAAAAAAGGCGGTGCCCCGAAATAGTAATCTACTCGATACGCTTACGTCATTATCGATGCTCTAATCTTTATACGTCATAAATGTGCAAGTCCAAACTATAAACGAGCTAATGATATTCACTGACGTTTAGTTGTTGTTCTTTTCGCTGTTTTATTATCTACATAAATTATTATTGAAGGTAAATTTTGTGTATAAGCTTGTGATGAACTCGATCGATTTATTAATGATGAGTGTAAATCGATATGTTTGTTTGATTTACGTAATTTTATTAACCAATCAAGTGGTTGCTTATTTTCTGCTAAAAACAAAGCAGGAAATTTTACCTGTATTTCTAGGAATAATAATGTACATTAAACTTGGCGTCGGGATTTAATAAAATACTAGTTACCCTGTATCACCTTCTGTGGGATCACGCAATATACGAAAGTGCTTCAAAGTTAAACTGGAAACTGTTGCCTTTGGGCCTTTGGAGAGCATTTTCAAATAACTGAAATCTGATTCATATAAAGAAAGCCACGAGGGAGGTATCATTCGTATTAGCTGCAGCCATATTCCAGTGCACGTGTCATAAAGTTACTTAATGTGGCATATATGATGGCGCCATAGCAAAACAAACCATGTATGTTGAAGTCGCATCATTTTTGGCCGTTGACATTGCAACCCAGAACATCTCGTCTCAACAGTATCTATCATGTAAATAAAAAAAAAACTGAAACTGGTCAAACCACAAAGAGGTACCAAAAGAAACATGCGTGACGGTTACAAATATAGTTATAACTAGTGAGAACGCTCGTCACAGATAACGGTATTGAAATTGAAATACCGAATGTCTAAAGTAGGTGTTCTTTAGTTTCCATACTGACGGACTAATTGTAGTTTGTTTGCTTTGGATTTGCGTCACGTCGGTACTGTGTGTATTGTTTATATACACCGCAGACGCTTAGGTCATAAGAAAATGTCATACCTACAAGTGTATGTGATAATAATAAAACGTCTACATCTACGCCTACAGACCGATTTGGGCTATTATATATGAGATTTCAGCATTGGTTAATTTTAGAAAAGTCGTTAGATTTCTTGATATTTGAGCATTTCAACATTGGATATATATCGTGCATGACTCAAGACGTTAAATAATCCTGGCGAAGATACTACTTAAAACTTCGATTAGATATTTGAAATATAAAGCTTAGAAACCTTTATAATGTTAACAGACTTGGATATTTAAGTATATTTTATAGAAGCATAAATTCATTTCTATATACTAATCACTAACTTAATGTTAACTGTGCAGTGGTTGTGATTTAATCACTCAATTTCTCCTTTCGGAGAGAGTAAGAATATAATAATGGGGCCAGAAACAGACATGTATTAAAAACGTAAATTTGCTATCATTTTTACGATTGGGTTGGATGAAATCACAAACATTTATGCCTTTGAACAGATATTCATTAATCGATTGACAAATAAATGCTTGACAGTGTTTCGTTGACCGACTATAACAAAACCCAAAGAACTTCGAAAATTTTACTACAATAAATATTATTAAATAACACAAATGACAAAATATAGAATTTATTAGTGTATTGCTTTTTTAATGTCGCATAAATTAAAATTAATTAAAAAAAATGGCAAAGAATCCGATAAAACTCGCATAAAATCTAGAGATCACATTCAAAGCAATTTCTTTAAACGATATTAAAGCTCTCCGAATTGGCAAATTGAATGCAGGGAGAAGGAACAACTCATGTCTACGATTCCGCAGGTGATTTTGTATATCACAATGTTTTATGTTCATAAATGTTTTTATTCATTGGAATAATATCGCTCATTTACTAGAACAGTGCCGATTGTTAAAATGGGCAATACATTAACAAGCGAGTTTATTTTAACATTGTAATTTAAAAGAAAAAATGATAATGAACTATAATAGTTACATCAAAATTTTCAATCTCGATTATCTGTAGTTAATATATTTATTATGGAGTTATTATATAGTGAACACTTACATGATTAAACGTCTTTCGACTTGATGACTTAGGCGATATTGGATCATAAAACTAAACCAATCACTGGCGATATGGTATACATAATAGGGAATGACATATATTGCATATTTACGTTTATATCTCAAGCGATAGCGCACCTGCTACTTAATCATATATTGGTTTTAAGAGGTGCGATATCCAATTTTATTACGAAAAGGTACACTTTAGCAATATTGTTTATTGGAATATTAGAATGAGACATCGAGGAAGTATAGCTTTGTGAATAGAAGCTTTCATAAAGCAAGATCAACATTTCTTGGTAAAAGAAAGTATTCTATTGCAGTGGCTCTCAACCTGTTTGTGGCCGGAAACATTTTTTTTCTCTTTCTCTCGGAATTACAACTGTTTGTTTTTTAAAAAGATTTTTTGAACGTGATAAAGATTAATCTTTTTGGCATAAAAATCACAAGATTTAGTATCAAATTTGGATTATTGTGATTTTGTACACTTCCATGTATTTTGTGACTAACGACCCGGGTTTCGCCTTTCGGCATCTTCAGGCATTCGAGCACACGAGCGCATTTTATAAATTAATAGAGCCCAGTTAAATTCCTTGCCAATTTTGAATGAGCAGCTGAACCTTCCTAATTCTCCGCTATTATATCCTATACGTTGAAACACCTAACAGATGTCACTAAATGTGGAATGATTGTATATATTTACCCATTCGTCGAATTACATCCCGTCAAAATCCACAATACTATTATAATTGTAAAATCACTGGTATTTCTAAAAGAAGTTGAAAAGCGGCAATTCGCCACTCTGTTAATATGGTGTTTACAAAATAAGGATTAGGGCGATTTCCGAAATTTTAACTCAGGTATCAGTGTGGCTCTCAGACGTATAATATCTTACCTCGTAAATAATATTTGTCGCATTTGTATCTTCTATATAAACGTTAGACACTGTTTACTGTCTCTCGGTTCGAGTCCATCCGTGTGCTCGAATGCCTGAAGATGCCGAAAGGCGAAACCCGGGTCGTTAGTGACAAAATACATGGAAGTGTACAAAATCTCAATAATCCAAATTTGATATTGAAATTCCATCAAGCACCCTCAGTCGATGTCTTAAATTAGATTTAGTATCGATGAATTACAGTTATATAATGCTTTTTGCCAGAGTAAAAAAATAACAATACGACTTTATTCTGTTTTTTTTTAAAGCTATTATATCCTATAACTTTATGCGCTCTACCAGTATATCGAGAGTTAAATTGCATACATTTTGACATTTAAAATAGAAACTCATCCAAAACTGATTTAATGTGCTCTGTCAGTCTCAATATATATATTACATAGTGAGTTTATTAATCTGGAATACACTGTACCTCTAATAAATGGACGTGTACACCACTGCGGGTACTTGTTTGCGCATTTAAATAACACAGCAAGTCACTCACGAATAATATGCTGGTTGTATCGATTTATTTGCTTGGTGCTGTTGCTTTTGGCTTTTACACAGTATGTCTGGATAGGTATCCCTGTTTACTTATACCATACAGGACACACAGCGATATGGCGTTGAGCGTTTTTTCGTCTTCCATAAACCATTTTGTAGATAAATAATTATTTAATCTAGATGAACACAGACTTTTAATATTGTAAACTGTTGGTCGTTATCTAATGTGTCAAAATTATCACAATAATTTGTATTATTTATAAATTTGTGGTGAAGTAATATTACCTATAGTTACCGGACCTTTGCTCAACGGTATCGGTCGTTGGTTTCAGTTGCGGTGCTCACGGGTTCGGATCCCAGTGAGGAACGTTTCATAAATTGAGTTTTAAATCGAATTATGAATTTATGTTCGAAAGCATGAATGTCTCTGATCTGTGGCGGATTACTACATGAGCGCATGAGGGCCTCTGAATCTTATGTTCCGTACGCATCTGAACATTTTTGCGCGTACAGCAAGCTTTTGAAGACTTCGTCCGGACCAGAAAAAATTAGGACGCACAGCGGCCTGTGCGCGCAAAAATGCTCAGATGCGTACGGATCATAATAAAATTAGGGTCCTCACATATGGCTTGCATATTTTTAATTCAGTTTTTAGCATTTATTTCACACAGAATTTTGTGATGCTCTTTTGTTATCTGAAAGACAGGGTCTCTAAATTATATTGGGCCTAGGGCCACCCAAATGCTTAGTTAACTCAGTCTTCCGTAAACAAAAGTTTTCGATTCTTATCAGAAATTATTCATCCTATTAAACATGAAGAGTTTAATTTATTTCCCAGTGCCTAACTGACTTTCGAGGGAAGCTCAAGTGCATCCGCACGGTTCTTATATCAGAAAGTTGCGTGTCCAATCAACTGTATTATATATTACATAATTATGAAGTGTTTGTTTAGGGACTCGAGCCCGACATCGGAAAAATCGAGTAGGACGAAAGTTTGAGGGTAGTTATCACTCGGTTAATGAGTCAAAACGACTAACATTAATTATATTTTGTTGTTTGATAGAAACACCTGAATCCAGAATCAATATTGTATAAATTGTCTTGTATTGTTTCAGCCGAGTCCAATGCGGCCACAGACTTCAAAGAGCGTCTCATAGCCCAAGTCAAGCGGGAAGTGAAACAGGTGATGGAGGAGGCGGTCACCAGGCGGGGCGTCCGCGAGGATTCCGGGGCAGTAACAGCTCTTTGCGCAGCAGTAGAAGCGTGCTTGGGACAAGGGCTGCGGAGGCGAGCCCTCGGACTTTTCAAAACGTCGTCGACCACTGCGCTGCTGCATAAAGTGGCAAAGGTTAGAAACAGTTTTTAGTTAATCAATCAGTCAGCTGTTATATACTTTTGGTATTTCTGTGGGAAGAAATTATAAAAATAAAATTACACAAACGCTTCGTTATCTCGTGAGAAAACACGTGTTGACAACATTAAATACATTGGTTATTGCTGGACGTAGAAAAAAACGCCCAAATATTAAATATCCAGGAGGATACGGTCGACATCTTTTACACGACATACTAATATTTTTTAATTTATTATGATCTGATTTAAAACATAGATTGACTTGGATACACTATAGCATAGGTATTACCAAACTTACCATGGCACCCGCTGACCGATGTATATGCGCTCGTCACTATTCTACCGCGACAGATTTTTTCAAAATTTAAATTTTACCTCAACATGTTTCTAAAATTCTTTTGAATACAAATGTAATTCGAACTCATTTGTCTGCATAAATCAAAATGTTTATGTTGTCTGGATACTCTGCTAGAGCACTGGATGGGAAAAGAAGAGCTGAAGCTAGACATTTTGGACCTTTTGAATGATATTATGCCAAAATCTTTAATATCAGATGAGGAATTCTGGAATATAGAAAAAAGAAAAACTTTTCCATTTTTCAAATAAGCAGCGTAAAAGATAAAATATTTTTTCGCTTCCGCATACCGTTGCGAATCATTGTTTTCAAATATTAATTAAATAAAATTAAAATTTAGATCTCGATTCCCCAATCTCTATAAATCAAGTATCTTTATAATTGTTTACTAACAAGAATGTCATCACTGGCCTAATTATGAAGCACTGGCCAATGAAATGCAATGCCAAAGATCACACTGACTGACATTGAGATGTTATTTTTTATTTTTTACGACCATGACGTGTATTTTATAGAATACTAATATTTTTTACCCGGCTTCGTCCTAGGTAGAGAACGTTTATATTAGGTTATTAAATTTAGATGTTAGCTAGCTAACGTTGACATTTGAAAATATCACCGTCAGCGGTACTTTTTTTGTTACACCCGCAATGTATAGTCCACCAATTAATAGTAACGTTAAAAGTTGAAACCAGCTTTGATAAAAGATGACAATTTTGTCACCTGCACTATTCTTATGGCGCAGCAGAACTTTTCGATAGACAGCTTATTGATCTGCATTTAATAATAGCTCCTGCAGCGCCACACATTAAACATACGATAAGAGTCATACGTTAATTCTCGTGACGATTCCAGATACACACCAAGTTGTACGAATTCACTTTATACCAAATCACAAACATGAAACTCACTAATATTTGCATTCGAGTTACTATCTCAACTGTCACTTACAGAATATATTAGTATTGAGCTGTTGCTAGGCGACTATTATTATTACTTTTTTCATCCCGCATTGAAACGTGAAAATATAGCGTTTTCAGTTTTAGGTTAAAAGTTAAATGTTGAGAATTGAAGGTTGAAAATACCACAGTTGAATTAACAATTGCTGCTAAAATGACGTGTGAAGATTTCACGTCGCTAATGTACGCCGTTTTGGTGGAGTTGTTGTGATCGACAGACATACAAACATACAGATTTTTACATGTATGTCGTGCTATATAGTAGAGATAGAGTTGAAAGGTTTTTTTATATTTAAATATTAGTATTATTTATTACCAATTTTCTTTGAAAAAGTGGTGCTAGCCCCTTATCGATATTTTAAAATGTGCTCAAGGGTACAAAAATGTTGGGAACTCCTGCACTAGCACCAAGAAATTACTACGACTCTAATACAATAATCGACATATATTAGTAATAATTTTGCAATGCCACCCTCAAAAAATCTTTTTATAATTTATAAAAATTCCCCCGTCAAGAAAAACTGTACACCGAGCACGGCATTTTTTATTCTGTGAAAGATGTTGACGTTGTTTCTCTCAGCGTACTATGTTTTATTGTGTCGCCATACAAAGGAGAGTTTTTGTACACTATCCCCAGCGGGGTAATGTTACGTCAATTTATTCAATTCCGTGTTTCCTTACATCGCAATTTTAAATAAGTGCCTACGCCTCCAGTTCGCGAGTTTCTGAATTCAATTTATCCTCGGTAAAAAAAACCGAATAACCAGTAAATAAAACTTTTAGAGGGTCTGTTCGTGACACTTTTTTGTAATATAAGGTCACTTGTATAGCTAAAAGTTGTATACAAAAACCCTGTCGAATTATGTGAAATGTAACAAGAAAAACAGATTATGATAAAAAATAGTTTCAGCCATCTGCTCGACGGCATTAAAATATTGGCAATATTCCTTTCTCGTCCGTATTCCATAAGAAGTCCATAACATTGTGTACCACTTAAAGAATCCGCTCTTTTATGGGAAAGTTAAAAGCAAATAGCTACTCATTATCCTAAGATCTAAGAGTAGATGTCCATAGCCATTAAAAGCGTTATGGGGCCACCTTATGTTTGACCAACTATGAATTGAATTGCACGTCATACATTTTCTTTTACAAGCAGAGCTATTCTAAAAATTTCGTTTCTGATTTTTTAAAACTTTTGGTTAATTATAATTCTGTTTTTCAATTAATGTTATGCGTATGTAACCGATCTTAAATTTCTTATTTTATTTGATTATATACCATTAAACGCAAAACAGAATAGTCGCATTCAGGATGTTATCATTGATTTCTAATGATTCACTGGTAGAATAAAATGATGTTACGTCTTTTATGCAGTTGAAATCAATGAAACATCAGTAAAATATGATATTAATTCAACTGAAATACTTTCCTGGACATATCAAAATAATATTTGTGAATATTTCTAGAGCATTATTCTTCTTTTCTATCGAGTTAACCTTTGGAGTTAACCTTGACCGTCTCAATCAATTATCTCCACTACGATTGATGCTATGTTTTGCTACATCAATCGTTGAGCACCAGCACTTCATCCATTCACTGAGGTCTTCCAAAGATCTTTCTTGCTACATGATCAGAAATGTGACGCGTTAATAGTGTACGCATAAATGCGTGAAATATGTTAGCGATAAGTTTTGATAAATCTATCAATATCTGACTCACTACATAGTATATTAAGCATATAGTTGTTTCAGCCCCGCTAAATTTATCCGTCGCAGACAGGGTCGAAAATATTTTTCAACATTTGCAGCGTCTGAGAGTCCTTTTAAATCGGCGTCCAGATCTCTGACCCATACGCCATAACTGGTCTTATGTAGAGGCGAACTTCACAAGAATACATACAACTTCACGCAGTATGAATGGCTGCACAGCTTTCTTTGATATTTTAAATAAGTATTTTATTCTTTACAAGTTCTGTCATTACAGCTTTGCCAGACTTGGTTACGCCCAAAGCGGATTACGATGTTGTGATTTATCTTTTAACCTTTTCCATAATATTCATAAGAGTCATAAAATGAAATTACCCACAACTAAACTTTATGTTATTAATTCAGTAGTATCAGTGTTAAAACTGGAAGTGGCAGAAATAACGAGTGATATTTACTTTCAAAAATGAATCTCGTACTCAAATGTTTTTTTGTTTCATTTTTCAACGCATTCAGAAATCAGCCATATCAAGTGTTGAAAAGTTAGAGGAACTAAAAAACTCAGTCATTTCCAGTTGGCAAACACATATAGTAGTATCAGTGAGTGTTTCAGTTTCAAAGACATTTATTGTTCTCTGCGTGTTCCTGAGGCGTCCCAGAGACAAGAGGGCGTTTCTTTGTTTCAGTTGATTGGCAAAAGTCACTTCTCGTTTGAAGTGGGATAGTGAATCACAACCTTTGTTATATTGCAAAGTTCTGGCAGAGGTTAGAATTAAATTTTTGCTGTCATCCATGTGTTCCGAGGTATTCAAGAAGTTCTCAGCGTGCTATGGAGAGCTAGTGGATCTAACTCATAAATAATGTTCCATATAAATGAACACTATTTTATTTTACTTTCTGCCCACTTCTGTTGTCCGCTCCATAATGCGAAGCATTTTGACTCCGAATGGAAGTATCTCAACTAAAGTTTTTCTTAACCTTTAAGAGGGGTGAAGTTGTATCTGGTTGTGGTGGGTACAACGTTGAGTACCCCAAGGAATCTTGAAACGTTTTTGCTGTCTTCCGGATATTTAACTCAAAACATATCGTCGTACTAGAATTGGTTTGAACCAAGTCCTTTTGACACGATCAAAGAGCTTGTTTTAACATTGAAATGTTATATCCCGTAATAAATAATATATTACCCAAATCAAAGATCCAATTGAATCAATTCAACTAAAATCAATTATGTATGAAATACACATTTCAACTTTAAGACAAACTTTACTTTGATCATCTCAAAAGGACTTGGTTCAAACCAATTTTAGTATGACGATACTCCTATCAAAAAATCAACCGTTGAGTAATAAATCTTGGAATAAAATGTATTTTCCCTTCCTATATAAATTTTTTAATCATTGATATTAAGAGCTGCCGATCGTGTGCAGTGCGTTACGAACGACTGACGTAGGTAGGGTACGGCTTTTCGATTATAAGACTCGGCGAACTTTGATAAATTGATTGAAAACATAATAATTAATTCATTTATGGGAAGTTTGCTTACGAAAGGTCGTTTTGAATAAAGAATTCGTATCGTTAATCAATCAGAAAATTAAGTTAATTAATAAATTTCTCGTCAACGGAATCGGCAAACAATAAATTCGTTCCATTAAAATTTATTATTAAAACATTTCATTTGCTCTACTTCATTCTGCGTGTGTTTTGTATCGCGAGAACTCGATTGGTTTTTATTAAGAACGGTTTTACGACACTTATTACACATTTGTTTCAATGGTGATATAAATAATTCTATTAATGAAAAAAATAGGTAAATGATTATTTCACTACATATTTAGGTCAATCTGAGTAACTTTGGCCTAGTTCTGAGGGTTTTTTGTATTTTTATGATTCGCCATTACATTTATGTGTGGTATTTTTCTACGTAGAAATAAACTAATGTCTTAAGATGAAATTTAATTATCATACGTAGATTTATTGTTATAATTGATTTATAAATATAGATAAAACAAGGTGGGCAAAATTTTCATCTAAATCGGGTAACTTTGACCCACGATACAAATAATCTCTGTAATTACTGTAAATTAAATGATTTTAAAGTCTTGGCAACTTTTCTTTATGCTTTCATATATTCTGTACATGAGAAAAAATATACAGCATTCGGTTTACAGATTAGTAACACGAATTGAAAATATAGCAAATCCAATTTAATTCAAGAAGTTTTTAAAGTGTGTTTTATCATTCCAAGCTGACAGCTTACAAATTCAACAAAAAAACAAATTATGTTGCACATTTATTCATATTTTTACCACCGGGGGCTACTCAATACCTTTGCTTAACTAAAAAATATTCATATGACATTAATATTATAACAACACCCTTTTCTATGTAGTGGGCCAATTTTAGACCGATGGGCAACCTTACCCAAATTGATGGTATCGCGTAATTGATAAAAAACTACTTCTGTAATTGACACTACTCATATAATTTTGTGTACTACTAGAATTTTAAAAACTTCCCAGTTGATTCAGGAATTCCTTTCTATATAATTATACCTATACGGTGTTATTTGTTAACTGTCAATTGTAGGTGGAAAAGCTTTATATTTTAAAAATAAAACACAACTTGTTTTGTATCACTGTTATTTAACATTTAACATAATGAATTATTTTTAAACTCATCGTATATTTCTCTCATAATTGAATTTTAATGTGGTTTAATTTATGATTTCAGATTTGTATTTATTGATTTGTAAGTGGTCATTGAAATTTTAATCGTAGACTATTTATTTTAGTATGTAGGAATGTATTTCCTATGAGGAGTGCATAACAGTAGGACGGATAATGATGATGACAATTTTGTTTCAACTAAAATGCTCTAATTTGGATTATTGAGATTTTGTACACTTCCATGTATTTTGTCACTAACGACCCGGGGTTCACCTTTCTGAAACACCTAAAAGATGTCACTAAATGTGGAATGATTGTATATGTTTACCCTTCACAATGATATTGTAATTGTAAAATCACTGGTAATTCTAAAAGTAGTTGGAAAGCGGCAATTCGCAACTCTGTTAATGTGTTGTTTACAAAATAAGGATTAAGGCGATTCTCGAAATGTTAACTCAGGTATCAGTGTGGCTCTCAGACGTATAATATTTTACCTCGTAAATAATATTTGTCGTATTTGTATCTTCTATATAAACGTTAGACACTGTTTACTGTCTGTCAGTTCGAGTCCATTCGTGTGCTCGAATGCCTGAAGATGTCGAAAGGCGAAACCCGGGTCGTTAGTGACAAAATACATGGAAGTGTACAAAATCTCAATAATTCAAATTTGATATTGAAATTCCATCAAGCACCCTCAGTCGATGTCTTAAATTATAAAATGCTCTATTTAATTATGAAAAACTGAACGAAATAGCTTTTTCATAATGTCAAAATAGCAACCGATTAAATTGAGTTGTTTTTTTTTTTTTGATTTTTCTTCCACTCGATATGCGATAGACTAGAAATAGGTTAACAGAAGAAGATTTGGCATCATGATAACCCTGCAAACAATAACATAACAGTCAGATAAAAAAGTAAAAATTGTTTGTTTTAATTTTATATTATTTTTTTTATATATATAATAAATGTTGTTATAACATAAGTTTGATATTTACATTGATTTGACATTATATTAAACTTTTGCTAATATTATTCAATGAACCTAACTTTATATTCTAAACTCTTTTCATAGATAAACATGCATTATGATAATTAATTAATATATTAAATTGGCACATTCGTGAAATCAATTTGGCATCCCTGACTTACATGCTATTTGCTTTTTTCTATGAAATAACGTATTTGCATACCAGCTGTACGAAAACATCGCTATAAAAACAAAACATACAGAATGAATATTCATTTAAAAAAATAAATGAAGAAAAGTGTAATTTATTCAAATAGATTTTGCGTCGTTTCCTTTATTCATACTTCTCAGTTACCTTGCAAGAGTACAATTTTTTATTCTTTTCATTATTCTCTGCTTTTCAGTTTTATTGTTTAGCCCACTCATCCTCAAAGTGTACACCACATGTTTTTTTATTTAAATTATATTATTCTTCCTTTGCGCGGTGAACCTTTACCGCCTTCATCAATCCGCTCCTATTCCTACGCAATTTGCCAACACTCGAAGGTCTTGTGATACTCAATCCATCCCCCAAAATAATTTGTGCGGTGAATATTAAGTTTGAAATAACTTAATTGCACGAACCAAATCTAATTAAATGTATCGTATCATATTGTGAATCAGTAAACTTTGCGATTATCTGGGTATATTTCAATTTATTTTATAATAATATTTTTTACCCGGCTTCACCCAAAATAGAAGACGCTTGTATTAGGTCATTTAGACGTTGGCTAGCAAATGATTGTTGAAAATAACACCGTTGACCGTAAATCTTGGAACACCCACAAAATATAGTCAATCAATTGATAATAATGCTAAAAATTGAAAATAGCATTACTAAAAGACAAAAATTACCTCACCTTCACTCTTTGTATTCCGCTGTAGAATTTATCGATAGATAGCTTGTTTATCTGCATTTAAAAACAATGCGCTAAAGACACGAAATGAAGATTTTATTGTTTTAAGTGTAACAATTTTTAACAATGGATAAGTTTCCGCTCAATTTTTCGATATTTTACGATTCAGACATGAAAACATATTATCTGTGACATTTATACTATAGCATATTCATAGTTACTATGCGACATGACACTTTAACAATGACAATCACGAAATAGTTAGTATGGAGTGGTTGCTCAGCAATCTTCCTCGATTTCGTTGATTTTTTTATTACGTCTCGTAAGGCGTCAACAATATAGCGTTTTCAGTTTCAGGTTAAAAGTTAAAAGTTGAGCGTTGAAAGTTGAAAACAGCACAGTTGGCTTAGAAATGACAGCGGGAATGACATGTAAAAATTACCTGTCACTACTGTACACTGTTTGTGAGGAGTTCTTGTGACCGACAGACATACATACAGATTTCTGCATGTATTTTGTGCTATATAGTAAAGATATAGACACAATACCTTCAAATTTATTGCCTTTTTAATTCGACGAATGATAAAAACATAGTAAACATTGGCAACGACCGGCTAATCTCCGACAAAACCTACTTTAAAGCATAAATAAAATAGTGCTAGTGTAAACAGACTTACTTCCACGCGGAATATGTCAATATCCCAAGCAATACCGTGAGCATTGTTAAAGCCATTCAAAGTGGCAGTCAGTTTCATTGACAGGCCCGTTCTATACTTTAGAACAGGGCTCGGCAAACTACGGCCCGTGGGCCAAATCAGGTCTGATACCTATTTGCCATCCGGCCCAATGCGTCGATTGAGTCACAAATCCTGTCACTGCTATGTGCGTTTTTCAAGCTGACAAAAATAATAAAAAAAATGTGAAATCACCATTTCCACCACATTTCGATTCAAAAGCATTTCTGTTCTTCTTCGGAGACGAGCAAATGGCACCTCATGTAATATATATAATTATATCGTCGTTGTTCTGGAAAAAAACACTAAATTGAAAAAATTACATATTGAGTTAGTTATACTAAAATATTTCTTATTTCAAACTCTATCGTATGGAATAACAAACTTATTTTTATAAATTATACTATTACTTAAAAAACAGTACAAACAAACAAAATGAAAAATGTATGGCATTTCACACATTTATTACTCAAAACCAGTATTTTTCAGTTAGTGTCAACGGCGATATATAATATGAATAATAAGTTTTATGGTATCGGTTTGACTTAATGTATTTTGTATATAACCTCGTTATATACAAAAGGTGTCACATGTTTTTTGTTATACAAATAGATTCACTTATATATAATACATATCCTCGAATTGCTTTTATGGCAGTTTACGATAAAAGTTTACCGACCCCTGCTTTAGAATAACCAACAATTATTCATATCAAATTTGGATTATTGAGATTTTGTACACTTCCATGTATGTTGTCACTAACGACCCGGGTTTTGCCCTTCGGCATCTTCAGGCATTCGAGCACACGAATGGACTCGAACTGAGAGACAGTAAACATTGTCTAACGTAAATCTCAATAATCCAAATTTGATATTGAAATTCCATCAAGCATCCTCAGTCGATGTCTTAAATTAAATTATTCATATTTTTGATTTCTCAAAAAAATATCACTATCATAAAATTTGACATTATCAAGAATGGCATAATTCTCATTTTGGCCTCGCATACGCGAGAAAATGAGGGTAGGTACATTTTTCTTCGATATGGAGGGCACGAATGATTATTTGAAATGTTTAATACACAATATTTATGAGGAATATTTGTGACTTTTTTGGTTTTTTGAGAATCTTTTACTATTTATTAGTATTTCAAGAATTTTCCATAACAATTTTGGATTATTGAGATTTTGTACACTTCCATGTATTTTGTCACTAACGACCCGGGTTTTGCCCTTCGGCATCTTCAGGCATTCGAGCACACGGATGGACTCGAACTGACAGACAGTAAACAGTGTCTAACGTTTATATAGAAGATACAAATACGACAAATATTATTTACGAGGTAAGATATTATACGTCTGAGAGCCACACTGATACCTGAGTTAAAATTTCGTTGTTGTTTTGTACGTTGAAACACCTAACAGATGTCACTAAACGTGGAATGACTGTATATATTTACCCTTTCGTCGAATTGCATCCCGTCGAAACCCACAATACTATTATAATTGTAAAATCACTGGTAATTCCATAAGAAGTTGGAAAGCGACAATTCGCCACTTTGTAAATGTGGTGTTTACAAAATAAGGATTAAAGCAATTCTCGAAATTTTAACTCAGATATCAGTGTGGCTCTCAGACGTATAATATCTTACCTCGTAAATAATATTTGTCGTATTTGTATCTTCTATATAAACGTTAGACACTGTTTACTGTCTGTCAGTTCGAGTCCATTCGTTTGCTCGAATGCCTGAAGATGCCGAAAGGCGAAACCCGGGTCGTTAGTGATAAAATAAATGGAAGTGTACAAAATCTCAATAATCCAAATTTGATATTGAAATTCCATCAAGCACCCTCAGTCGATGTCTTAAATTATAATTTTCCATAATATTATCTTTATATTCGAATGCCTATTAGTCAATGTGCTACAATAAATTGCCAATTAATTTTCATAACCGTGTCCGCTTCCTATGTGGAACATACGGACTCTTAGTGTAGCTTCTCTCTACTAGTACAACCTATCAGTGAGCCAGGTAACAGCTTTTTTTCGAAGAGAGTAAAAAACAATGAGATGAAGACATGACTATGGGTCAACTAATTGCTTTCACCACGCCCCATTTTTCACAAATCAATGAATCGATTTTAAGATCCCTCCCTTTCAGTATTCAAAATACACATTTTTTACACAAAACTATCTATAAAACGTGAGCAGCAGATATTTTAGATTTCAAGAAGCTTAGGGAGCTCTGAATAAGGAGTCTATAAACTCTACCTGCTAGTTATCTACCGCAAGCGGATATTTTCCGCAACTCCGCCGGGAAAACGTTTTCCAAACAATACCTAAGTTGAGCACAAATAATAGAAAAGGTAAACTTTATTATATCACAGAGTAGATGAATCTGGCTGTAACTGGATAGTTCTATGTTTATATAACCAATCAAAACAAAGGCAGAATAAACTGGAGCTAATAGGAATATAAATGAGATACCAAAGCGAATTGGATTTCTCTTTGTTGAAAGATATTTAATTAATGAACCCGTATATTGTAATGTAGCTATGTAAACGTGACTTAATTTTGTGTTTTAATGATGATTGTTTTAGCGGGAATTATTGTGTGTACTCTCTTATTAATATAATAACATGATATCTGCAAGAAATATATTAAAACACAGCGTTTGATGCTGTTAAGACTCAAAAGTCTCATGTTCTATATTCTATGAGCTGTGTTCAACTGTTGGAAGACTCTATTTACTTAAAACTAGTGAGTACCTGGCATGCGTTGCAAGTTGCAATGCCACTCAAAGAAAGAAAGAGTTTGCGTTTTAATTCTGTTTATTGAAGTGCTTTTGGATATTACCCGGTCCGAGTCCGTCATCTTCAGCCCCGGCCTGGCCCGAGCTCTAGTCTCAGTATCACACTTGTTACCCGAACCCGACCCGAAGCCCAGATTTATTTTTCTCAGCCCCAAAAAAGCCCGATATTTTTAAACATACTGATTTATTTCTACTTTTCAAACAATATAAAATGTTGTTTCCATACTTCCAACGATATTTATAGCACATGTGAAATAAATTATTTAAGTTATTAAAACTATTGCATTATGGCTGACTCATGATCCGAACATAGTCTGGTGCGTACACGAATAAATTAGAAGGTTATTCAGAGATTTAGCTAGTCTTACGTATTTGATTCTTTTTTATATTGGTATTGCTTCCTGTACGATCACGAGAAATCACATCTTTCAGCTGTTTAAATGTTATTGCGAATGACAGTGAAACAGGGAACTGTTGCCTTTGAAAGAGGACTTGGAGATGGCTGCCAGATGACCGAATGTCATGGTGTAATACTTCTTACACCATGACCGGATGCTAACTGAAGGAAAACCAAGCAAAAAAATGCCAGTTGTTCAAGGTTGGAATTCGTCAATTTTGATAGGATCGTCGTGCAAATAAGTTCGGCTGGAGACGAACCGTCAATAAATAATTATTAATAAATATCGGGTCCGTGCTGCATTGGTCAACGTCGTTGGCTACGGTTACGGATGTCTCGGGTTAAAGTCCCGGAATGGACAGTTTTATAAATTCAATCGATTTATGGAGTTCTGTTTGTAGGCTCCCACCCATTCGATCCCAGAAAACGAAGTGATTAACTAACCACTACTTCTGTCCTAGCCCTATCCGTGTATCTACTCTCATAGAAAAAGAGAGGTTATGCAAATGAGTAACAAGCAGTTCTCGTAGAAAAATTCTGTTGAGATTCCTCCATTAGAAAGCCATACGCTCCACATTATGAGCCAACATGGTAAAAAAAAATTCATTCCACAATGTTAGCCGCGAATGTTTTCAGATTGAAATTATGTTAATTTATGGTGAGATTTATCTTATTTTTCAACACCGAAATACCGGTATTTCAGTATTTTTTTTTGTATTCTGTAGAGTATAAAAAAGCGTTTTCTTGCTTCCATTTCGAGTGGATAAAAGTTTCCCCAAATGTGTTTCTCGACTTCTGCCATAAAGGATCAAAAAAGATATTTTTTGTAAAATACTCTCCATAGGATATTCAAAATTATGAGAAAGTCTGGTCGAATCAACTTTTTATACAAGGGTGTCCTTATGTAGTGTCAATAATATCAATAATCGATACCTTGCAATGCCTTTTAGCAATTTTCCATTTTGAATTTAGCCCATTAAAACCCTTAGCTCAGTGATGACAGTTTGGTACATTGTTATTCAGAAAACGTTGATGCAATATAAATTACGGTGACCTTTAGGTGCGATAATAATCTCTGTTATCTACATTTTGCAAAATAATATGCTGAATTCGTGGGTTGTCAGTCGTTGAAGAAACGAATGTCTGCGCTGCGAATGATGTTATTTCAGTATACGCTAAAGGAGTGGTCGGCAACCCGGAGTCGAAGTGAACGCCACAAGTTTTTTTGTTTTTCATATTTTGGAACCGAGTGACGTCCACAGAATCGTGACAAATATCCCGTTAATTGATATATCGCACATCCCGAAGAAAAGTGTAGTAAATCAAAAAAAGTAAATTTTACAGGAGAGCGAAAACAAAGAAAGAGAAAACGTAGAAAAGAGAAACTAGTGACTCCTCGCGGTGAAATAGTTAACTGACTATTATACGGTTTTCATGTGGTGTAGATTATCATGTTTACTATACTATTCCAATATAAAACGTAAATCAGAGATTTTTGATTTACTACATTTTCGGGATGTGCGATATATATAGAGATTGAGATGACATTGCTCTTTTCTTTCTTGATAGTCAAGCTGTATTGACCAATAGGTAGATTGGTCGCTCATGACTCATATCAGTTAATAGGTAAGTTTCCAATTATTTGATATTTTTTTTCGATTAAATAAGTGTGTTTTGATTTTACCTATATTTATATTTTGTTATTATGATTTATTGCTCTTTGTCACGTGTTACAAGAACGCTCGTCACCCCACCCTTAATTTTTAAGAACCATTGTTTACTTCAGAGAATAATAACTTTGCGATATATGATAGTTAGTCTGAAGATGTTCTTAAGGAATCAAAATATTTGTCAGATTTAGTAAGACAGCCAGTTATCGATTTTAATTTAATTTTAAAAATGAATTTTCACAAAGCTACCACCGAATCCATCGAAAATATCACAAGCAAGCCATCTGTAAAAAGGTCTTCGACCAGTGCGGTGAAACTTCGATCATATTGAAAGTCTTAAATCCATTCTTTATTCAGGTCAGGACCTTCTCAAAAGATGTGATCGGAATCGATTGGGATATTGACATATTTTTCTATGTCTAATCTACACCCACTCCGCAAATATCTTGTTAGTGTGTTTCAAAAACTAGAATGAATAATAAATAATGGATAAAACTTAAACATATACAATACGAAATTTCGCAATCTACCCATTGTAAAGCTTTTTGAGTATAATTCACACGTTATGCTTATTGATATGTGTCAGAGAAATTCTTATGAAGATTTTATACTTGTATCGAGAATTTTCTCTTCAATAATGGTCGGAAAATATCTTTTGCAGAGTGTTTATTTTTTGTATATCGTGAAGCCTATCGGAATCGATGTAAATAATTTTAAGCTAGAAAATTAACTAACCAACTGTCAGCCTCTTCAATAAATGAAAAAATACAAGTTCCGTTGAGTGTATTTCATTGATTGTTAATTATCAATTTCCAAAATAACTATAGCTACCAACAAACTTAAAACTTCAGTAACTTATTATCTTGATGATTTATTTCATTAATTACGAACAAATGTTTGGAATTGCCCTAATCGTTTCAGAAAATAAAATAAAAGTTATCTTGAAAAGAAATAAATTCCTTAGAAGACAAAAAGTCGTTATCTCCTTTGGAAGGTAAAATATCCGCGAGGGGTCCAATTAGCACTGGAGGGGGTGGTTCCGGGCTAAATGACAGGAAGGATAGAGACCGCGTCAATGAGCGATCGTAATAATATTCTTGTTTTTCCGCGATATAAAATAAAGTTAGAGTAGAGAGAAGTAATTTAAAGAACTCTTTTTGTTGCGGTGGTCTCTTTGATTGTGCGAGAAATGTTGCTAGTTATCGCGCCTTTCAATTACCGAACGACTCAATAAGTAAGTTCATTTTCAATTTTCTTCTTATTTATAATATTTTTTTTCCATGTCCGCTCCCAATGTGGAGCATATGGTCTCCTAACGGAGGTATCTTAATAGAATTTTTCTACGAGACCTGCTAGTTACTCAGTTGCTCAACCTCTCTTTTGTTTCGAAAAGAGTAGAGATAAGGCTAGGACAAGACTAGTGGTTAGCTAATCGCTCTCGTTACACCCCGTGAGGTTGATATGGGTGGGAGAGAGCACTCAGACTACGAATAGAAATTCATAAATTGATTGAAAGATCATCTATGAAAACCGTCCGCACCGGGAATTGAACCCGAGACATCCGTAACCGTAGCCAGCGACTCGACCAACTGCGCCACGGACGTCGACATTTTATAATATACTACCAATTTTATGGCATTGCATTGAAGTCAAGATAAAATCTTTTAAGCCCAACATATCAGAGATCTAGTATCGTAACTCGTGAATGCAGCCGTGTGCACAACTATCGTTTTAAATTATAAAATATCTTTCTCAATTTACAAACTCCCATCTAAAATTAATGTGAAAATGTTGTTCATTTAAAAAAATATATATATTCTTCAATGCCTTATAATTTCCTAAGCTAATAATCTCCATTCCAGTCAATGAGGGTGCAGCATTGAACTGTTATGGTCACCAGCGTTTGTTTACCTATCACAGTTTAGGCGTCTATTCCACAGTCACTGATACTAGATCCCTCATATTATATACATTGAAAACTATTTGTCATTTCAATAGACTGTTATAATATGTCGTCGTTATAGCCAGCATGCCTTTATAGCGATATATATTTTGTTGTAATAATTTATACTATCGACAGGATACTTAATAAAACTTCATCATTACATTTAAGTGCATAAGTTTTGTCATTAACTACCCAGGTTTTCACTTTTGGTAAATTGCATGGATGAGCTTAAGCTGACAGTTAGTATCGTTTATATATTGAAGTAATTTAACCCCTGGATTATTATTATTACAGATATCAAAGACAACCATATTCGCTAATATTTTTTTACCATATCCGCTCACTACTCGGTGCACATGGCCATCACACGGTTCCTCTAAGATTCTCTGTCCCCCACCAGTCTTTTTGCTTCCTACCAGGTCATTCCAGCGTCCCTTAGCTCAGGCTCCCCTGGGGCATCCGCAGCACGAACGCGTTTTTGACATAGCGCCTTCTGCCAAATTTTCGTTGTGATAAATACAAGTTCATCGAATAAAACAACCTGGAATATTATAAAGGGGTTTGTTATAGAAATGCATCCACTAGTTATGATACTGACTTCACTCGTTCTATTTACATAGCTACGACTTTTTTGTTATTATTTTTTCTTTAAGACCGTCCAACGATGTGAAAGGAAAGTAAACGCACATCTGCATCCCCACTTGAGCAATAAAATGACAAAGAGTCTATCTCCACTTCCGATACACGGTTCGTTTGACGAGATGTTTTTTCTTTTCTCTCAACAATAACGAGGCACTCACGGTGGGCGCCCAGCGACCGAATGCCAACTTTATCACCAACATTTGCCACTTTCTTCAAAGGAGTAAATTGGTTATTTCATTCGGAAGCAATCTAAATTTAGGAGTTGAATAAAATTTGAGAGGCTTACTTTTTGCGGATTGGTTTACTTTTTGAAATATCACACCTACTTTAAGTGTAAAATTATTCAGTGTTGCTGCCCACTGAGCACAGTTTTTTCTTGAAAATTTGTTTTTAATCAGTTCAAAGACTTAATGAATTTAAAAAAATGAATTTAAAATTGCTTTATTTGGGTACGGGTTCCGTAACCAAGTGCTGTTACAAAACTTTTTAATATTACCTACATAATTAATATACATATTGTGGTCTCCCTACTTCTACTGCCGTAGACTGGAACATATAATTTTGACAACAATTTATTGCATTATTTAAAAAAAAAATACAATTTTAACTATTATCTATAAATAAAATCTTTGCAATAGATAAAAAACCATTCTTGTGTCGAAAAAGAATTCATTCTAATTGGAGCAATAGTGGACACAGATTTAATTTTGAATTTACAATTTAAAACATGAAATGACGCACAATGGAAAATTGTGAATCCCGAAATCCCGGGATCATAAAAATGGTCAGGGATTGGATGCTCTAATTACCACGAATCTTCTTAGACACACGGTGTCATCTCAAAATTTTATTGATTTAAACCGTAAATATCTAAAATTTAATAAATTCGAGCATCTAGCGTTAGAAAAGGGTGGTTTTTGTTTAATAATTGTGATACGTAAAATTAAAAAATATGTGTAAGCCTGTAACTTATTCTTTACTGGAAGAATTGTAAATATTTTATTTATGTATACTCCATGTAGAGTTATCATGTGATTATTTGAAAGCTTCCCCTGGAGGAAAGTTATTTCATCCCTTGTTATTAACTTTTCTCACTGGTTGTTGAAGAAAAAATATTTATATGATGCCGCCCTTTCTTTTGTACGAGATTCCGTGTCGTTATTAAAATAAATTGTGCCAACATAACGCTGATAAAATATAATTTATAGCGAAAGCATAAAAGGAATAGATAATATGTCGCAATACAAACATGAATTTGACTAAATAATTTAATATTGCATACTTTTTATTTTTATAATGTAAGTGAGTACAATACAAAAATATTTTATTTATCCCAAAATTTATTAGAAAACTGATTTAGTTACTTACTCTAATCTCTATTTAATTAGAAGACTCTTAATTTAACAGTACATATTAAAATATCGCAATATGTACCAAAACGGTTATTAAAATAAGTTTATAAAATATATAACTTATATTCTATACAAAAATTTGACTTAATTTCGCAAAATAATTGCATAGCTTCATAATCATTATTGTCTACTGACAAAAATAAATTAATATGATCCTTCGTAGGTAAATCTCATGAATTACATTTGGAATTTAATCGATCGTTTGTTGGCAACATAATGAACATTATTCCGAATTTAAAATATCTGACAGTTAGTTCATTGAAATTAATTTGATTCTGTAATGGATTGCGGGAAATCTTATGTTAGATTAATATGTCAACATATTATTATGATACGCTATTGTGTAGTTGTTATAATGTATTAACTATATACAGCATACAGAAAGATATTCCAGGAAGTCCTTGAACGACACTGGATACTGGTTTTCGTTACTTTAGCGAGCTGTTTCCATAATATAAATTGTCACTCGCGTGAGTATTCATGCATGACATGTAAAGTAAACATTAATTTTCATCTTGAACCTCGGAAGGCATGATCCTCCAAGACGTTTCCCGTCATATCTGATTATGTTTAATTTCTCGTTATTATATGTATTATGATTTAAGACATGTTTCTGACACAATATGCTACAATATTCAAAATAAACTTTGTAATATTATTCTCTCTTATGTTTTTGTGAACAGATTAAATATATTAAATGTCATTTTGTGTACTAAAAATCTTAAGGGGTATTTTGAGTAATATGAGACATGTTATTTTTCATATGTTTTATTTGTGACGTTGATAGCTCTTTTTCCATGTTTTAAATCCTGATTATGATATAAAATAGTATTTTTTTATTAACGCGCTAAAAATATAATTATAACATATGGAAAAACTTACGGAACATTTCATGTTGTGCACATAACATTATTTTATATCTCAAATGTTGTTTTTTGAGCTTTCACTGTGACGTTGAGTTCTTTTTACATTTTTTATGAAATCCTGGTATATAACAGAAAACACTTCCTAAAAATAAGTAGATAAATTATATATATTAATTTGGAAAGCTGTCAAATCTTATTAACAGATGAACATCGATTATGTGATTCAAATAGCATGTCTATTCACTTTTAAGGTGTTAACTGTCAATTCTTGGTTGAAAGACATTATATTTAAAAAAAATAAACACAATTCATTTGTACTACTTCCACATATTTATAATGATCAGGGCCGGTTTCGCTCATCACGAGCATTATCAATTGATAATGCAGATAACAATCACTTGATAATGCTCGTGATTAGCTAAATCGGCCCTGATCATTAAACATATGTGGAAGCAGTACAAATGAATTGTGTTTTATTTTTTAAAATTTTCAATTTATTTATGTAATCTACTCCCTAACGTCCATATTAAATAATCTGACATCTAAAGCTTTATCGTATAACGATATTACCGCTTTTACCAATGGCAACACCATTGGTAGGCTAGTTTGAATTAGAAACAGTTCACGATCACGATTCCTCGGGAACATAAAGTTTGATAAGTCTTATGAAGTCATTGCGTTTGCGGATCTGGCAGAATCGATGGGATAATTCGATAATACTTATAAATTTTTCCTAAAATAAAGTGGCGAATGGAGATAACCAAACTTTTAACTCCTGATTTCTGGACCGGCAAACTCATCACTGGCCATGGTCACTTCGCTGCTGAGCTCTTCCAGCTTGGTCGGTTGGTAGATAGTCCACTGAGTAAATTTGGCTATATGATCCACGATGCTGATCACATCCTTTGGGGATGTCCAGACATGGATAACGAACGGGAAATAGTGTTCAAGACGATACGAATATCAGTCGGATCTGTTGGCCTAACGGTCATACCGAAATGGTTGTATCTCTGACAAATTACAAGGCATTTAAAGAGTTCATGGCGTCCTATTATATGCGATTGGAAAGCAATTCTCAAAGACATTAACCCCCTTGTTTATTTTTTTTTTATTTAAAACTTAACTTCCTGCAACACTAGAGTGCATGCAACCAAGTCTTGAGGAATTTCTCCTTTTGAATTCAGTTGCCGGTGGTGGTGGGTAGAACGTTGAGTACCATAGGGTATTTAAAAAAAAGTTTTATGAAGGGCAAAATTCTGTAACTAAAAAATAATTTTTATATCATAATATCTATAAATAAATAATTCTTCACATCGTAACATAACAGTAAAAATTCAGTGAATGAATCTTTATTTTACTCATTGACAAAATCTACTCTTGGATGCAGCATTTTTGAATAGAAAATTTCGTTGGTAATAGCAAATAAAAATAATCTCAGGATAAACATGAAGCCTCAATGTCGAGGCAGAAAGAAAAAACTGTTGTGAACAAGATGCTGAATTATCATTTTGTGGTTTAAAATTGTTTTTAGGGGAGGCGTTGTAGTATAAACGTTGGAAACCGCTGTCCTAGAGACAAGACTATCGATATGTTTATATACTTAACGCTGAGAATATTCCCATAAAAAATATATTTCAAATACGTTTTTACTATAACTAAACTATTTTTTTACTATGCTTAAATTATCATGGACGAAAAAAATAATATGAAACTAGAACGAATAACACACTCAAATATCCGAAAAATCTTTTCAAAAATTATTTATTTATTTTTTCCATGTCCGCTCCCAACGCATACGGTCTCCTAATTGAGGTATCTCAACAGAATTTTTCTATGAGAACTGCTTGTTACTCAGTTGCTCAATCTTTCTTCTTTCGAAGAGAGTAGGGGTAGAAGGATAGGGCTATAGGACAGGACTAGTGGTTAGTTAATCGCTCTCGCTACGCAACGCTACGTGAGGATCGGATGCGTGGGAGGGAGTTTTAGACATCACAAACACTCAGAATACGAACAGAAATCGATTGAAATATTAATTTATGAAAACTCTCCGCACCGGGAATCGAACCCTAGACATCCGTAACCGTAGCCAACGGCGCAATCAACTACGCCACGAACGTTGACTGAAATTATTTACCCAACAAATAAACTAAGAGTTTTTTTATTTTTGTTTTGCGAAGTTTTCAAGGGAACTCTCGAACAAAAATCGATGCTGGAGCAACAAATATCAACCCAATTAGCCGACAGACATGTTAGTTATCCTGCCGACACATTCGCAAAAGAAATCAAAAAAATATACACACTATGAAAACTTTCATCGACAAATCGTGCTTGCCTGGAGGGCCAGAGGCATGTTTTCTTTATTCCTCTAATAATTTTCGTGACTTATTTATCCTCCTTGTATTTTTCCTTCAATAATCACAAAGTTTCTTTTATAGTAAATCTAATTTATCGGGATATTGGCAAAAAAAATATTTTTTCATTGGTGGGGCTCATAATGGTAATAATTAATATTATATCACGTTTATGACTTAGATTACATATCTACTTAAGAAAAGCAAAAAGATGTAACCCACACATAAAAAATATTGTGTATAACCTATAAAAAACGTGTGTAAATACATTGTGATTTCGAAAAAAAAAATATTTCTGAAAAATCTGAGGGTTTCGTCCTTTTGCCTTTCTACAGTCAATATATATCTATCTATCTATTGACACACCCTTGTTTTTTTGTTAAGTTTAAGTTTCATTAGAGTCCAGAACTGAAATCGCCCAGCGGTAACAACAACAATTCGGAGACTCGGCCCGATCTTGTTGCCAAGGTGCTCGTTCAATAGCCGGCGGGCATGTCCGCTGGACGAGTCCATTTTTGACGCAAAGGGGTAGCTCCGACGATGCAGGGAGTTTTTTGAATTGTATGTGTGCACAGTCGATTACGATCTGTCGAGCCAGGCGATTTGCTGGCCTCGTGGCGGCGCAGGTGACGTGTGAACTGTTTGTGTTTGTTTTGAAATTGGACGTAATTTAAAATCGTTTGTCGTGTCATTTGTATTATAACTTAAAGTAAATTCAGTTGCTAAGTAAATGTAGATGTAGAATCAAATTTATGTGTTAGGAGTAGTATTTTTGTGTATTGTAAACCACTGCATCTTCGATTAAAAATAAATAAGTGTTGAACCGGATTTGAAATGATGTTTGTTTGAGATCCCAGCTCTTCCAGGACGTTCGATAACCAGCCATTCGCCTCTCTTCGATACGGGTCTCCTCACTATATATATATAAATATAAATGAAGATCTGCTTGTTTGTTTGTTCTATATGCATTCCTTTACCATTCATCTGATTTCAATCAAACTTTGGTGAGTTGTTGTGTGCACACCTGTAAAGGTTTCTGAAGAAAAAAATTTTAAATCTGAAAAAGAATCAAAAGAAGTACAACTAGCAACATCTCTGAACTAGACGAATTCAAATTTCAGAAAAATACTTCGTACTATGTTCTGGTCATGAGGCAGCCATAAGGCAATAGTTTTCATAACTTAAATAATTTATTTCTCATTTGCTTTGAGTATCGTTGGAAACATGGAAACAATAACATATATTGTTTGAAAAGTATAAATGAATTATTAAATTAAAAAATAAATCGTGCTTTTTTCGGCATGAGAAAAATAAATCTGGGCTTCGGGTCGGGGTCGGGTAAGAAGTGTGATATTGGGACTCGGGCTCGGACCGGGTTATTTTATGAAATGTCAGGACGTGCAGAGAATTAAAACACAAACCCTTTCTTTCTTTGAGTGGCATTGCTACGCTTGCCGGGTACTCACTAGTTATATATGTAAATAAAGTGTATTAACACATTTTGTGTGAGTTATATACAACATTTTTTTGTGTGGGTTTGTGTCTTTTTGGCTTTCTAAAGTCGATATTTATATTATATTACATTATGGTTCTCGTATATTCCATAGCATGAAGTAAGAATCGAAGTCCAAATCCTTTTTTTATATCCCATTTTAGTAAATTACTTTGAATAAACAAAAATGTTTGTGTATTTTTTTATATAAGTGATGAATGTGTCGGCAGTGAGAATGAAGAGAAAAAATATTTCTATCTCTCACTTTTATCGTGTTTTTGAGAAATTTCTCGCAATGAAATTGTTTCATTTTTGCCTAATAATATCAAATTTTTGATCTGTCAATATACATATCCATCTTTCATTTCATTAGTAAGACAGCTCCAAAAAACTGATATTTGAGTTAAATATGCAGTTATATGTACAATTTTGATTCACTACTCAGATAACTAACTGATAATAAAATGTCACCAAAAAAATGCTGAGGCAGATAGCCTTCTAAAGAATTAAACAAAAAGTTCATATTTCTGAGTCAGTAAAAGGATATTTATATAAATATCCTTCTACTGAATATACTCGGAGATTACCTAATTGTTAAAGATCTGGCTGTAAAATGTTTGGAGATGTCCGGGTAATCAACAGGACGATCGATATTAGTAAATCATAGATGTCAATGCCAGGAATCATGGAGAATTGTAGAGAAGATATTCAATTTGACATAAGGTAGAAATACCAATTCGATCAATCAGTTTGACATTTTAAAAATCGGTTTCGTGTTTATTTAACGACTTCACAGCCCTGATATTTTCATATTAATTAATATAGGTGCAGAGAGAGAGATTAGGTAACTTTACTATCCCATTTATTCTTCCTTTATCGCCGCTTTTTATGTGTTCACAGCTGGAAGAGAACATTTTTTTCCAGTCGTTTCCGCTCCCAATGTACAGCATCTCAACGGAACAACGAGAACTGGTTTCGTATTCAGTCACTAAATCTCTATTTTTCATTGAGACTTAAAATATAATGATGAGGCTAAGAAAGAATACTTATACCCAGCTTATCACTCTTTTACGCCCCGTTTTAGGATTGAATGGGCGGGAGGGGAACGTAAACATCACAAACATCCAAGCCTTTGAACACAAATTGATTGATTGAAACATCAATGAATAAATTGCTGTGAATGTAACAAGATTAGAACAAGTACTGGACACCGTAATCGACCAGGGAGAACATTCGGCTACAGCATTAATCTCTCAGCTACATTACCGATACGAGTACAAAATAATAAAAATATATTCATTTATTGATTAAAAACGTCTACTCTCATTTATTAGTGTACGATTAAAATAGTTATTAAGTAGAAATAACATCAACTTGGCCAAAGAAGCAACGGTTGTTTTATGGATACTTGAGCATTTAAAAAAAATTTCGAACGATGTTCTCAAACAAAAATTACCATAAACAAACAGAGCAAAAAAATAAGTGCTAATAATTTTAATAATGATTCGAAATTGTTCTTTTCAAGTCAATGTTGCCACCTGTTGACCTATCTCGTTATTAAAAAGTGCGATGTATTTTTTTTCATTACCTGAATGCGGCAATTTTTTACACCCCATGAAAAATATTTTCGCGGCATAAAAATGTAAATATTTTCAAGGCAGCTGCTGAAAAAAAATGTAAATCTCACATCAGTCTGTTTTCATCGGACACAAGGTAGTTTTAAGCAAAATAAAACACGTACAACATAATATATTAGGATATAGTGGTGCTGAAATTATGATTTACAATATTGTGATGATGTAATTTATTTTGATCCGAGGATCTTCTTTAAGTTTCGTTATTTTTTTTATTTCGAAGTTTTTAGCCCCTCGACCAATCTTTGACTGCCATGTTCCCTTCTCCTGATTATATTCGCCACCGATTAACCGATATTGAATATGATTGCTCAGGTTTCCATGAGCTCTTGGTGATTGTGATTGGGATTCAATAGAAGAGACTATCATAAGCTAATTTTAGGCAATAAAGTATGTCGCACATTCGCTACCCCAGCTTGCGCATTATGTTTAATAAGTCTTGTAGCCGAGTGGCTAACGCTATTGGCGTGTGTTCTTTTTGATTTCGGTTTCCACGCGTTCAATTCCCCGCACGGACAATTTCTTAAATTGATTTCCCCATCAATTTATCGATTTGTGCGAAAAGGCATGAATTTCTGTGACGCTTACACTGAGATTTCAACACGAGTGATTACAGACTATTAGTCTTTCCTAATCCTCATCCTTCTACCCTTAATCTCCGCAAAAAGAAAGGTTTAGTGACTAAATAGCAAACAGCTATCATAAGCACATATTCAGTTAAGATGTTCCATAAGCTTCTCATTGGAAGTGGACAGTCGTTTCCTACCCCAATCCTACTTGCCTTTGTTTATACCATGCCCGTTCCTAATGTGGAGCATATGGACTTCTAATGGAGGTATCTCAACAGAAATTTTTGCAACGAGAACTGCTTGCTACTCAGTTGCTCTACACAAGAATAGGGTTATGACAGGACTAGTGGTTAGATAATCGCTTTTGCTACTCTTCGTTTTGGAAGGAGGGAATTTTAGACATCACAAACATCCATGCCTCCGCATATAAATCGATTGACTCAAGCCCGTGAGAAACCCGAAACCGTGGATGAAAAGTTGAACGACTTAATAACAACCAGTTCTCATATGAACAACTTCCATGCTTAAGACATGGTGTTGAGTTTTACCTGATTTGGCCATGTTTGGTTCACTGTAGGGCTCCCGGTCGGCTCATGGTTGTGCCGACGTCGCCAAATGTCATATTCGTAACAGGGCTGAAAATCTTTCCCAAGATCTTTCGCTCAAACATTTTTAGCTTCTGAGAGTAGAGCTGAGCGTCTACACGTCTAACCCATACGCCAGAACTGGTCTTACGAAGTTTTTGTAGAGGGATAATTTCGACACTCCCTACGTATACTCACGTAAGTACCATATATGTGATTATACGTCTTTTGCATTTTCGTTGTTTACGCACTCAGTTATATACAGGTAGGAATAAAAAAAAACTTTGGAAAATGTACCTACTTTACCGTTTTTTCGTAAAGTATAAACACATAACTAATCACTTATACGAGAGTCTTTACCCAGTGTCGCATCTGTAATATTTCAAAAAGTGTAACCTTTTCAGCAAAACTTTATATAAAATAACAAACTAGATTTAAAATTATGGCACTGTTTCAATTTTGAAGAAAATAGATGCAGCCGTTACTTTGCAACTGCGTTTTGAATCTTTGAGACGCTATCTTGTAAAATGTCATGATTGCAGAAACGGGATCATACGTAGTGAATGTCGATTTTGTGTTTCGCGTTTGTTTTTTTTTTATGCAGAAGCATCTATTGCTGCTTACAATTTTCCTTTTGATTTCTTCGATTACACTGTTCTGGACGTTGATCAGCGATTTAATATATGTATATGAATTCATCGACTGTTTTGGAGGCTTGTTTATCGAACCAGAGGTTTTTTATTTCTGCCATCAGCATTATGACTGGCATGTATATATATTTTCATAATGGTTTTTAATCCAATGTCACTTGCCGTTTGTTGCAAGGCAACAAACATTACTCTTTGAACTAAATTTAAAACAGATACTTTTTACGTGAAATAGATTTCGTATGCTAATATTTAAAAAGTAAGCTTCTAAAATATGCAACATCACAGATAAAATATTACGGCGATAAAATTGAGCAAACACCACAATGTTGCTGTAACTTCCCCCATCTTTCAAAACGTACGCCACTCGCCAGTCGCCACTGTGACAAGATTTTCTCGTTTCATCTGTGTAAATAAGTTATACGTCCCCTGAGACTGGCGACAATTTCGTTTCTGATTTTATGTATCATTGTAAAAATGTTACAATTTCGAAAACCGGCTTTCGCTACAAGACTGTTCGCGTAGGTAATACATCGTTTTAGAATTTAAGTTTGGTAATGGAAAACTATTACAATATGAATATTTTATATAAGTAAGGTAAACGTACCTTTAGTTGACCGCTTAAAAGAAAAATTCAACAAAAATAACGATTAACGTTTAGCATTAGACCGAACGATGACAAAGCAAGTGTATTCATAATGGATCAAATGCCTTAATTAATATTATAAAACAAAAATTAGGAAAAGGTCTGTTACAAAAAAAAGGTGTTAAATTTTTAACAACCATGTTAATGTGTCAGTAGTTGACCATCTAAAAAATTGAACGTTCCAGTAGTTGACCAATTTTTTCAATAATTGACCATGTCTAATCAGAGGGTTTAATGACAACCTTTCATCAGATTTGCCTCAGAGCTTCCTGTAAGACCACTTTTGGTTGAATCAAGTAGCATATGCTTACATTCACTGATATACTTAACAATTCTCTTAAGAAATTCATAATAAAATACTTAATACTGCATAAGGTGTTGTTTTCAAATGACAGCTAATACACCCCAATGATATATATGGTGATGTGTTAGTTCGTCAATCCGACAAAAGATGGTTTCACTTGTTTGAAATCTACAATTTAGAGCAAATCCGCTTCTACGTAAATAAGAAAAAACAGTATTAAAATACCAAACTCATTGCTTTATATGTCAACCTGTCCAGGCAATGTTTTGATCAGCCGGGGCAGCCTTTGCAAAGAAACAATATTATGGTAATGGTTTTGGTCACATTGATAAAAATCTGGAAAATGTTTATGGTCGTAAGAACTTCAGGACCTATAAACATGGCTCTGTATGACAACATCACAGACGTCAATGCCCTTCGATAAAAATTTATAAACCAATGGAAATATCAATGAACGAATGTGTCCATAAAGGATTAGTGGATTAGAATTATTAATCACGACGGATCGGGTGTGTAAATTCAAGAGGCGAAAGACGTGTCACACTTATAGTAAAACCATTGTAATAACAAATTTATCATTTTAAATTTTATATAACTTCAACTTGCTCAGTACTTAACTATTTACTTAGAGTGATTCGAAGGCGAGCACACAGACTTTCTGCCAGAAGGTGACCTGCGAAATCTATTTTTATACACTTTATTTTCTTTTAAGATATTTGGTGGAACATCGGTGTGTTTAAGAATGGGCTTAGAATATTGATGACTTGACGTTAACAGAAAGAAAATCGTTATAAAAACGCTAAAACTTATGACTGTCAAACCCCGGGCGGGAAACTTTTTCGTTTTATCATTTACACGGCGTATTAAAAATGGAAAGTTGTGATAAAAATAAATTGTCCCGTCGAAAGTTATAAAAGACACGTTTGTGATTTTATCAAAAGGTTTTTTAATGTTTTGTTTCTCGAGTTCGCAAGAACTCCTTTGTGTTCGGATTTGAGTATTTTTTAAAATTCTTTTTGACGAAAAAGAAAGTTGGAAACTTTGTTATCGAGATGGGAAAATAAATAGACGGTTAATTAATTGTTTCGTCGAATAGTCTTAGCCGTGAACTTTTTACGAGAAAATAAATTACTAAGATGGTTAATACATACTTTGAAACGCTTTTAAAGAATAAGTATACAAAGATATAGCTAAATATGAAAAGTATACCAACAAGAGTTTGGTCAAATAAAATGATATTTTGCGTCATAAAGATATTTGTAACATTTTATGCTAAACCCTTTTGTTGAATTTTCTCAGTGACACTTAGCTGATTTCATTATGAGCTATGAATTAATCTTTTGAGCCATGCCACATGGTAATTCGATGCAGTTATGGTAGGGAAATATATTTTATGACATCTCCTTACACAAATAAATAAATTTGGAAGACTGTTGTCTATTAAAAAAGAATGAACATCAAATATGTGCTTCAAATTATGTTCTATTCGATAGGGTAGCGTGTTATACGTTTTCATGGTCGGATAAAGATTTGGATACGATTCCATAAATAAAGTCAAAAACCAGTGAATGAAGGTTCGTGAATTATAAACCTTGACCGGCAAACAAATAGATCATAAACAAACTCGACCATCACAAGTCTTCTAACAAAGCCCGAATCGATTCGAAGTTTAAAATTATTGATTTATTGAAACGTCAAACCGCAGGAAAAGAGTGTAGCCAATTCAAAATTAAAATAAATATTCCAATTCTAAAAGTCGGGAAATGCATTCCCCTACAATTTGAACTTTTTTTGTACCTATATTATCGAGTGTGATGTGGCATTGCGTGCTAATATTGAATTTGTAAATTTCGGTGTTCAAGGCTGTAAGTCTTAAACGCGAAAATGATATTGGTGCGAAAACTTATTTCAGAAGTTTAATAACCAACTGAGTTGAAAATACCCTCTGGAGTGAAATTTAATCACAGCAAAATACAGTTAGTTTTGTTTGTTTTTCAGACTTTCAGGTTTGTATGATATATTCCACGTAAAGCAGGAACGCAAATGTTGAACGTAGTTTCGAGTAAGTAATCGCAAACCATGTTTTTTTACCACTATGAAATTAACGTCAATATTATTTTGACTTGCGTTTCTTCTTGGTAAATATGGTAGTAGAACAACGCACAAAGATTTTTTTTTTTTCATCATCGACCCATCTTTTTATACATTAATATACATGTCGACTGCTTAATTTACAAACTGACTCCCTCTGATTGGCCAAATTTCAAGGCATAGAAAAAACTTCATAATTTAACCATCGAGTGGAATTTAACAATTCCAAAAATACATTTCCTTACCTTTTTACTTACAGATGTCTTGAAACATTCGTTCAAGTGGAATTAACCGGCTTGCAGATTGAGCAGTCGATGTAAAAATATTTTCTGTGTAATGTTAAGGATGGGTGAATAAATCTCATGACGCCTATATTGGATTAACGATTATCACAATGGTTTCCCGATGCCTCCAGGTTACTTGAGAACTAACTGCACTCTTTTAGTTGAAACAATCCCACCTGCATATATATTCTCTCTCGTCTCTTGCTTACGTACATAAAGTTTGTTGAGCAACTATCTTAAATAAAAATTCAGTGAAAATAGTCATGATATTCTTAAATTTGTCCACTACCATATAATGATGGCGTTAGAAGAAACCTTTTTATTCGCTTATCTGTTTTCATTTTTGAGGTTTGGATTAATCGTCTGAACCTTTTCCGTCTGAAGTCTTTTTAAATGTTATTGCTTATCTTAGTCAAACTGGGAACTGTAGCCGTTAGAACTGAACTTGGAGATATTCTCTTTTACTCTTCTATTCCCGCGGACACGCTCATTACATGATAACGGACTATGGTGGCATTGATAAACGATCTGATTTACTGATTTGTTTTCAATTACTTTCAGCCGACCTCGTCATTGTCAAGTATAAACGGACTGTGATAAAATCGATGAAGTTTTTTGATAGAGTTACATTTGTGTCACTTAGAATAGTAATGGTGTAACTCCAAAATTACGAAAAATGAGTTTATACCTCAAACTTGTTATTTTATTAATAATGGTGCTCTTCCATATATACTCATAATTTCTTAAAAAAACTGTTTTTTGTTTTTATATTCTCATATTTAAGTATATTTTATAGAATACTAGTGAAGTACCTGCAGTATCAGAATAAGAGTGAAGTGTCCGGACAGACTTCAGTACTACGCTAACGTTTAAGTTCTTCAGTTGATTGACAAACAGTTATTAATGGTTGTTATTTGATCCTAAGAACATTTTACAAAACCTTGATTTTCTCAAAACTACAAAACTGGAGTTTCACCATTACTATTCTAAGTGACAAATTTATAAGTAATCTGCTAAAAATAACGAATTTTCTTAACATACTACATTAACTGTTCTCTTAATTTTCAGTTAGTTTTATTTTTGACCAATTTATTTCAGCAGAGTATTCAACTATATAGCACAAAATCTATGAAGAAATCTGTATATTTGTATGTCTATCGGTCACAAAAACTCCTTCCAAGCTGTGTACAAAGCGACATGTCATTCTGGCTGCCATTTCTAGGTTAACTGTGCTATTTTCAACTTTTAGGATTTTCTATAGATTCGGCGGTAACTTTGTGGAAGTTCATTGACATGACTAAAATGACGCGTTTAGCCTCTTTAAGAAGCACCTTCAGACTAACCGTATCGCAAAGTTATTTATTTCTAAGATAAACGATGATTTTAATTCTTAAAAGGGTGGGGTTGGGTTTTGGGTGGAATAAGTGGAATAACTAATTTATCAATTTTTAATTTAATTTCATATTTCACTTTTAGCCTTAAACTCAAAACACTATATTTTTGACGTCTCCATACTAATATATTCCGCAAGTAACTAATATATTGAAATAGTAACACAAACGCAAATATTTGTGTTAACTGTTTAGAGTTTCGTGTTTGTGATTTGGTAGAAAGTGAGCTTGGTAAATTTGTTAATCTTGATGTGCATTTGGGAAGACATTGTTTGAAAATTTAATATAATAAATGAGATGATTTGGTATCAAAAATGTTTTCAGTCGATGCGATCAAGGCGCAATCGTTGAAGCACACGACGGCGTTCGATCTGACAAATTTTTACATTGTTATTAATTGGTGGACTATATTTAGTATATTTTGTGAGTTGTAAGTGTTACAGAAGGTCTGGTCCACGGTGATAATTGAAAATTTCAACATTATCTAGGCGACGTCTAAATAATCTAATATAAGCGTCCTCTATCTTGGGTAAAGCCAAGTAAAGAATACTACAAAGTATATAACAATGTAACGGGAAGTAGCCATTTTTATAATGTATAGGATGAGCTCTTCATAATGTGATATGAAAGATGTGGCAACGTCCTTACTTACTTCAAGATTACGACAAGGTTTTACGCTGCACGTCGTTATAAAAGTCATAAAACCGTCGTCATGGAAACGGAAGCTCATTAAAACTGAAGAAAATCCAGAAAAGTTACTCTGATGGCAGTACTTGAAGAAAACGAGAGGAATTTGCGTCGCAACTGCACAACTGGAATGAAGAAATTATTCTGTGTGCTATGCGTCGTTTTTGCTAATAGCGTCCAAATTGAAAAATAAATTTCCGCGACGAAAAAATTACCCTTAATCGCTAACTTTTCAAAACTCTTTTACAGTAATATTAAATTTTATACTTCAAAATATCGACATCATTTTACGAAATTTTAATTAAAACTCTAATAAAGTAAAGTCATACTATGAATGCGAGAATATATCAAAGAAACATAACTGGTATTTTTTTTCAATGGCGTTTTAATTAATTATAGTAATTTCGTGCCTATCTACGAATATTAAATTTAATTTATTAAAGTATTAAAATCACATTTCAATTTAAAAGTAAGCAGCGTAAGTTTACAGGCACCTTGAAAATTGTTTTTAAAACCTGTTTTGGCATCATGATAGTATAATTATCACAGGAACACACTGATCACAGGAAATGGCAAGGTACAGCTGTTCATTTGTGACCACAACAGAACGCATGCAGGTGCTAATCGTTGTCCTTCTACGCAGGTATTTCTTGGCACAGTTGAAATTCTTGCTGTCGTCTTTGGAGCTGGATTGAATTTCAGACAACATCGATCAGTGATCCACTAAAAATGAAAGAAACCTGTTTATTAATAACCATATACTTAATATACAAAACGTCGGCGAACGTGGTGCAGTTGGTAGTCTTGGGCTACGGCTGCGGATTTCTCGGGTTCAATTCCCAGTGCGGACAGTTTTCATAAATTAATATTTCAATCGATTTATGGATTTCTGTTCGTAGTCTGAGTTTGTGTTGTCTAAAACTGCCTCCTCACCCACCCATCCCAGCGATTAGCTAGCCACTAGTTCTGTCCTAGTCCTATCCTTCTATCCCTACTCTCTTCGATAAAGAGAGGTTGAGCAACTGAGTAACAAACAGTTCTCATAGAATAATTCTGTTTAGATACCTCCATTAGGAGGCCATATGCTCCACATTGGGAGCGGACATGGAAAAAATACTTAATATACCAAGGAGCAGACTAGTTCTTTAAACTTTTTGTTTACTAGTCTATTTACAATTAATGTCTATTAACAATTGATGTCGTCATAGCAACACAAACTATGTTGAAGTCATAGCAAAATAGAATAAAGAATTGCATTGAATCACTATGTGACGCAGCTCGAAAAATGATGACAATTTTTTATGTTTTTTGATTTGTGACAATGGAAAGAATGCTGTGCGGGTGACATAATAGATTATTAATAACGTGAAATATTGAAACATATAAAGATTTTAACATTTATGATTTTATCTAATAAGCTTGCTGTATAACAAAGCCCCATTATGGATAGCTTCATTCCTACGAAAATGAGAATATTCAGTGTAACAGCATTATATAATTATCGGCTTTACCTATAGAGGACCGAACAATCGATATTGTATGATGGAATATTGTTAATATTGTGGTTTAAGCTGAGGGATTACAGTCTTTTTTGAAATTGCCGAGAATATAGTAGATTTGATTAATATTAGACGTATCGAGTTAAGGTAGCCGATATACATATTTTAATGAATTAAGAGTACCGTGCGACATCGTCTCATCTTGTGTACTCTACTTTCCATAATGGGAAACGCGACAAAACAATATTTTAATGAGTATTTTAGGCGGAGATAATTTATATTTCGCTGTGATCCATACGAAAGCCATTGTATCTTTTTGCTAAGTCACGCCCGTCAAAAACTATAATAAAACATGGACTCTTCAAATATCAAATAATCGAAGCGCCAAGTAAAGCAAGGATAAAATAATGTGTCACCTTTTTTCAGTCGTATCAAGTCATGTCATATGCTTATATTTCAGAAATCGCATTTATATTTAACTCGTTAGCACCGGGGAATATGCAATCCGCGTCGCGGAGATTTTTGTGGAGTGCCGGGAATGCTTATTCCACATCTTTCGATATACCGCGTGTAAATTTTTTGTCGGTTATCATTGTAATATACTTGCTGCACGATACTGCTTCGTTCAGGATCACGGGACATCACCTCGTACAGCTGTTCATATTTGCTAATAATTACAGCCAAACTGGAAACTGTTAGATGAATGAAGACTGATGAGGGGCATAATTTGTATTACGTTTAGCCTTTTTCCAGTTAATATACCTTAAGGTTACTTTATGTGAGATCTGTGATGTCATCATAGCAACGAAAATGATGTTGAAGTTGCATTATCGTTCGTATTTACAAAAAATTATATTTCATTCTAAAATTGTAATTTTTTTGCTGTCATAATTGCATCAAATTACTACGTTACTTCGGTCATAATCACTAAAAATTGTCATTTTTTTCCATGTCCGCTCTTAATGTGGAGCATATGGTCTCCTAATGGAGGTATCTCAACAGAATTTTTCTACGAGAACTGCTTGTTACTCAGTTGCTCAACCTCTCTTTTTTTTTCGAAGAGAGTAGAGATAAGGGTATGGCAGGACTAGTGGTTAGCTAATCCCTTTCGCTACGCCCCGTGAGGACGGGATGGGTGGGAGGGAGGACTCAGACTACGAACAGAAATCCATAAATCGATTGAAAGGTCTATCTATGAAAACTCTCCGCACCAGGAATTGAACCCGGGACATCCGTAATCATAGCCAGCGACGCTACTAACTACGCCACAGATGCCGAGAACCAGTTAACATACCTTAAGGTTACTTTATGTGACATCTGTGATGTCATCATAGCAACGAAAATTATGTTGAAGTTGCATTACCGTTCGTATTTACAAAAAAAATATATTTCATTCTAAAATCGTAATTTTTTTGCTGTCATATGACACCGCCCCTTACTTATGGGGCGGACAGGGTCTTCAAAACCAATCTGCAGACTCTTTCTATTAATGCAAATTTAAAATGTAATATCTCTCCGGAGGCGTTCAAGAGTAGTTTGTCATATTTGTTTGGATGCCGTTGTTTGTTTACAGTTAGAAGTGAACAAAAAGCTTGCGCTGCTTAAAAAAAGAAGAAATCGCCTCTCGGCCTTTCCCAGAGGGAGTCGTCCGCCGGCGAAGCGGCGACTTAGTCCACCGCTTGCTAGTAAAACCACTTACAGAGTTTTAAATTAAAAATGTGTAAATCTGTTTGTGTAACTGTCTTCAAGAAAATTATAGAAACTAACTGCAATAGACGAGAAAGTATACTGAATACGATCGGGTTTTAATGGGAGACGAAGGAACCGTTGAATCATCCTTTCTCCCCGGACGCGGGCTGTGAAGATTGTTGACTCACCGCACCCCGCTTCTCCTCGCTCCTCCACCTTCCTCCCTCGAGCGGCCAGACGTTTTCGTCCGGACTCTCTCACATAATTGCATAAAATTACCATGTTACTCGGCTCATAATCATTAAAAATTAAGATTCATTCCCGAAAAAGTTTAAGCTATTAAGAGCTCCCAGCAAAAAACATGCGTGGCGGTTAAAAAAAAATGTATTATATCATAAAATACACCTTACAGAACAGTATACTTATCAATATTTAAGATTTATTAATCCAGTTTTAAGAAAATGGACCAAGCTTTAGATTTACGTACATTGTTGCCACTAGCCAATATTGCAAACTATAAATCAGTACTTCCAGTTGACATGGTTTCTAAACTTAAAGCACGAGTGTTAAAAGAATACCTCAACGTTTTTTCCTTTTATTGGAAGAAAACACGAATTATTCTACAATGGGTACACACGTTTTTAGCAGAGGCGTAGGTAATGGAAGATCGATAGTCTAAAAATAATACGTAACACAATTTTACTTACATAATGCCAAAGTGTCAGTATTGGAGTTTAAGCGTTTTCCTTCCGTTAAATTTACTTATAGAAATAATCCATTGATAATTTTACCATGTACTATGTTTGATGATGTAAATGAACTTTCATTATGTTTAATAGTTTATAGACATGGGTGTTTGTTTTATACTATGTACTTTTATTCCTATCTGGATATTCAGTAATTTGTTTACAGCCAGTGTTTCATCATCTACTTTTAGGTTTTATAAATTGTAATGAAGAATAATTGGTTTTTGATATTATTTACAGGGAGTCGTAAATTCGAAAAATTATCGCACATGGTTATAAAACTTACATATTATATATAAATATCTCGTTGGTATAGTGGCAGTAGGCGTTATGTCAAAAATCTTTGTGTTGAGATAATCGACTGCTAAAAAAATTATGAAATTTAAGCCTCTTAATTTACATTCCTGCAACCATTATTTATTAACTCACTCAGTGCAGAGCACGCGCGACGCACGTTGATGGTAATTAGCAACTGTATGGCAACCTTTACGGTATTAATAACTAGGTAATTAGTTCCGGAGTGAATTTAAACTAACCACTGTATGACATTCAGTAATCATTTACGAATTCGATTCAAGAAATAGTAATTCTTTTTTATACTAATGTTGATTAAAGTTTTTTTCCAGTAATAAATACTGTGAACGAAGTTAACTTAATTCATATTGATTTCTTCAAATTACGTTAAAAGTACATGGAATATGATTCTCTTTGTTTTTTCAGACGATAGACCGTCCTTAAATCTATCGTAGTGCAGAACTCAAAACAGTTGACTATCAACTTATCACCTTCTGCCACTATTCTGATGATTATATATTATAATTGAACCAAACTTCAATGACATCTGTAGGGTAAATTCAGATATATAATAGTTAAACAAATCTAAAAAATGATTGTCGTCTTAATTCACTCGCGTCTATGAAGAAAATGGAGACTTCCGTTACAACGTTAAAGGTTTTCCCAGTGGCAGTGGATTCTACGCGTTGGTGGAAGAAACAAGTCATGTTCACGATTATTTTGATAATCATCGGAAACACAAAGTTTGACATTTTCCAGAATGGTAGAATTCTTATTTTAGCTTTCTATACGCCGAAAGAGATATGTAACAAAGTACATTTACTTTTCTACGTTCAAATTATTAAACTACGTCGTATGTCTACACACCATCAAAAATAGATAAGTCTACCGTTACAGGCGTATATTTGATAAGAAATGTTTCAAATATACAAACAAATACAAGTGCCGGAATTAACATATGACATCCTAATCAAGGTGTCTCAATAGAAGTTTTCTACGAAACTATTTATTAGTTGGCTGCTCAAACATTCTTTAACGAAGAGAGTAGGGATAGAATGATAGGGCTATGACAGGATTGTTCTTGCGATGTTGCCCACTGTCCCACAACGATGCATGCGACATAGTGACACATTTCTACGTGGCACGGAACATATTGCATGAGAACGCATGGGTGGCATGTCAAATGTTCGCGAGAGTATACGTGTGATTTCAATTATAAATTTATTTATTATTGCAAATATTAAATCAACGAAATATGACAGAACTATGTATGCTTTTTTGAACTATGAATTATGTATGTCCACTCTAAATTTAGAGCATATGGCCTCCTAATGGAGGTATCTCAACAGAAGTTTTGTACGAACTACTTGTGACTAAGGCATCCAATTAACTGAAGATAAATTTTTTGATAAAAAAAACCGGCTAACCGGCTTAAACCGAAACACCTCATTTCATTATTTTCAAAAACAAATCCTACAGAAGTTTTTAAATTTATATTAATGTAATGTTAAATATAAGCAATATACCTTTAGAATTATCACTTAAAAGGAAAAGGACATATTAATAAAATAGCGAACACATAAAGATATGAAAATATTTAACGTATTGTAGGTTATAAATCTTAAAATCGCTTACTTTTGTAATATTACAAATAATATTCTAGCCAAAGATTTCTTCAAGATTTCTGCGGATTTCTCCTTATTTATCATAAATAGTTTAAGAATCTTTGTGTCTTTTGATAATGTCGTGTAATTGTTTATCGTAAGAAATTATTTCCGTCCATAATTTTGACAACTTTGTGACATTCAACAATATGTGCATTTTCTCTCAGAAACACGTTGAATTTTTAAAATAGTGTAAATAAAAGAATTAAAAAAATATTTTTAAAAAACGCGGTAAACCGGTTTCGGTTTAAACCGGGTTGGAAGTCCTACTTATGACTCAGTTGCTCAAACTTTCTTTAACGAAGAGAGTAGGGATGGAATTACAGGGCTAGGACCAGATTAGTCACCCTTGCTACGCCCCGTTTCTAGAATCAAATGGGTGGAAGGGAATTTTAGACATTACAAACATGCATGTTTTCATACATAAATCGTTTGAAAAATCAATTTATTAAAACTTTCCGTACTGGGATTTGAACCCGTGACCATTGACCGAAACCATTGACGTTAACCATTCAATGATAGTACTGAACGTTTATCTCAAGGTTTAAAATTCTTCCGTTTGCCCACAGTTGCAAATTGAGTATTTTTTTAGCGGAAGTTTTGCTTTTGTGCTACGTCAATGGAGATGGCCATCTAGTAAATACGTTCGAATGTGAAGTGCTTCAATTCGTTAGGCGAATAGCAATTTCATTTAAATCATTGGAGTTGCACTGGAAACGAGTTTCATTTGTTAAAAGCTTTTTCTGTTCGCACTTCAGTGCACGGGCGAGTGATTGAAAAAACGAATGAATTGCTGGCTTTATTTTCGGAAAAGGATGGGGAAGCTTTTCATTTATTCTGTTAGACACAATTGTTGCCTTTAGGACCGTAATTATTATTTTTGCCACAGCTGAAAATCGATTTTATGCGTGTACCCTTTTTCTAACCGCAACTCTTTGATAAATCCCGAAATACCTAGTTCTTTGATAAACCCTGTTTGAGCTAATTATCGATTTTTCAATAGAGACAAAAGAATTCAAAAAATCGTTTTCATTATTGCTTTGAAATAAACGCGTACTAATGTAGATTTAGTGTTCTATTAGAAATAGATTTTTATAAAAATACATTGCCTTTCCATCAAAAATTATCAGTAAACTCATTAAAATTGATCGATTTGGCATTCAATTTGGTAGAAATCCGTTAAAATACGTTAAAATATCAAAGTATTAAGGGATACAAAATTTATTAGTTAGTTGATAGCTATGGTCTATCTAGAACTAACTGCTGACGATGGCGTTAGACCGAAATAGCTATCGACCAACTAAAAAATGGATATTTTATCATATTAACACGTTAAAAAAGAAAAATTGGAAAGTTACTTTTAAATACGCTCCTTATCGGAGAAGTGGTGTAATTTAAGAAACAATGTATTTTTATTATAAGATAGAAATAACAAAGCATTTTTTTCCACAATAATTCACAATTTGTTGATAGTTATTTTGGTTTCAGATGTAGCTGTAAACAAACTGATAAAATTTTTGTAGAACTAAACACTTTGTTTTCTATGGATTCGGCGGTAACTTTGTGGAAGTTTATTTTTAATATAAAATTAAATTTGACAACTTAGTTATTCCACTTGGTTTATCACTAGCGTGACGCGTTTCGCCTCTTTAATAAGCATCTTCAGACTAACCATATCATATGGCAAGGTTATTTATTAGTCTTAAGATGCTTCTTAAAGAGGCGAAACGCGTCACGTTAGTGATAAACCAAGTGGAATAACTAAGTTGTCAAATTTAATTTTATATTAAAAATGCTTTGTTATTTTAACCGTATTATAATGACAGTCTAGTAAAATAGAAAGTTTAGTAGAAGTAAATGCTAATTCAATCAATAAATGCTTTTTCATGTAAGTAGTTACATTTAAAAAATGCGAAATTATTAAAAAATAATAATACAAAAATATGTTCACCAACACCATCTATCAATTTCAATTGTTACTTCCGTTCACTCAATTTTTGACATATATTATGTTTCAATGAAAAGTCCTTCAATTCCTATTATTGCGATAAAAAAAAAAATATTTAACCGTATATCTTTCTTTTACGACAAATCTCTCTTTGATGAGCTGGTTTAATAGATTATGAAGGAGAGGTTGGTCAGCATTACAGAAAGAAAATGGAGTATATCTCAAGGACACTTAAGGCATTAAAGTAATGGTGAGGCGTAAAAATCCAACATTTTATAGCATCACATTTCCCATTAAACATGTTGGGACCATCCTTATAAAAGTATAAAGTGTGTGGATACACTGGGTACAATAAGGGGAAATTGCTTGACGTGGTATTGCGTATGCTTCGGAGCAATATGGATATAATTAGCTGTGTGGAAGCTTTAAAGAATACATTTTTTTACAACTAAGGGTTTACCTAAATTGGCATATAAAGAGTTATCTAAATCGATCTTGTGTGCTTTACGTATTTACAGTAAAAGGAATGGGTAGAATACATTGTAAAGAAAGTGTATTTATATGTTGAATGACGTATCTTTTACATCGGGTCAAAGAGTCAATTTCTTATGATATGTGAATGAAATTGATATTTTACTTATTTATGTTCATTAACTTACGACCGTTCGATTTACAACGGTTCATACTTTATTTTATAGCATCACGGAGCACCATTGTAACGGTTTATGCATACAAGAAGAAAGATCAGTAACAGCATTTTAAAATTAGGATATTTATTTATATAAATATGTAACATCGGCGTGCGATGGGTTTATTAGTAAGTAGAATACAAGAGCATGCACCCGCATGCTCTTGTATTTCGTTCGCACTATTCACTTTACATGTGATTGAGCAAGAAAAAGAGAAATTCACGGGACACGCCTGATGTATTCATAATGTCTGGTAAAAAAATAAACTAAATTAATTTATTTAACGGAATACACAGGAACAAAAAAGAGATGGTTTGCTAGATTTAAAAAACGGGCGAATCATTAAAATATGAAAATAAGTGGAGAGGCATCTAACGCCGATTACAAAGCTGTTTTTTTAAATTTGCTTTTAATAGTTTGTATGGAATTCGACTAACAACCAAAGTTCAGAACGTATCTCGGTCGTAAATCGAGGATAACCTGTATTTGTAAATTAAAAATTACAATAGGTGAAATTACAGCTGACGTCAATGCTTTACATATATTTATACAGTACATGTACATAAAAAATGTGATGATAATATTAAAAACATTTTTTTTTTAATTTATAAAATAGAAAAGAGGGCAAGAAATAATTATTATTAACATACAAATTCATACAAGAAAAAAAATAATTAAAAAAACAGTACCCAGAATTCTTTGCTGAAAATGAAGACTGTTTTCTTTTACAATCAAATATTAAAAGGAATATCACGTTTCGTAACTTTGTTATGTCAAGAGATTTTATGGATTTTTTTTATAAATATTATCAATTTTGCGGACGCGTGTACCTAATGCTCTGGCAAAAAACAAAACTTTTTCTCGAAATCAAATCACATTTCATAAATTTCCAGTGTCATGTATCTCTAAATCTAAAAAATATATATAATATAAAAATATATCGGGTTTTAACTGAATTCACATCATTAGATGTCACTGTTTTGAAGAATGTTTCTCTTAAGCCTTAAGGCAGAGGTTCTTAAACTTATGTAATCTGCGGACCCCTTCTTGAACCAAATGTAGGGTTTGTGGCGCCCGGAGTGGTCCTTGAATTTGCCACCCACCCCACCTTTTCCCCAACATGCTTTGTAACCAGCACGACGCAAAACATTGCGCCACAGGCAGAAAATTTTTATGAAGAATAAATATAATTTCTTGAAAAAGATTTTTACAATCCTGACATATTTTAAGTTTAATATTAATAATTTTTCTACAAAAATGTTGATTTTATATTGACAATAGTGTTGGGTAAAGGCTATTTTTTAAATTACCTACTGTTTTTCAATTAACACTACGACGCAGGCAATTTGTTTTTATCCATAAATATGATGATATTTATAATAATATATTTGAATTAGATAACTCACCTCGTTTAATCCGATATGATTATATTATTAGAACACGGTCAATCTACGATGGTGACGACGTTTTGTTTCCCGAATGATTCCAGCAGACTGAATGTGGAGAGTACATAATTCCGTAAAATTCTTCAAAACATCTGTTTCCTACTACCGAAACAAATGAATTTGTATTTATGACGGTCACTCTCCTCTTGAAATCCCTTAGCAAGTAGAGACATTTGGTGTAAAAGGCACGTTCGAGGCAAAATTTTCCCATCGGGACAAAAATAAAAGTTACGAAAATCACTATTTAAATTATGACGATAATGTTCGCGGACCCCAGTTTAACAACCTCTGCCTTAAGGTATACAGCCGATAATATGTATATTCTATCTTCGTAAAGTAAACGGAAGGGAATATCCGTGCCCGTAAAACACACATCGTTAATTAAAAGCTCCGCGTCATAAATTGTGTATTTATTGGCCTCTTTTCAACACTACCTGAGAGCGGAGGGGTACATGTGTGAAATTGGCGGAACGAAATTAATAGCGTTATCAAATACGTATCTATAATATTTAAAGCGCCGTTTTAATAATATCGTCGCTGTTCTGGAAGAAAACAGTAAATCGAAAAAATGAAATATTGAGTTAGTTACACCAAAATGTTCCTTATTTTGAACTCTACAGTATGGAAGAACAAAGTTATTATTATATATTATACTTTTACTTAGAAATAAAATGAAAAAGGTATTTCAAACATTTAAAAAACTTCAAAGTCCAATTACTCAAAAGAAGTATTTTTCAGTTAGTGTCTTCTTCCAGAACAACGACGATATATTTTTTGAAAAGTATAAATGATTTTCTATATTGAAAACAATTGTGCCCTTTTCGGGGTAAGAAAAATAAATCTGGATTTCGGGCATGGTTCGGGAAACAGGTGTGATATTGAGAATCGGGTTCGAGCCGGGCCAGACCTGAAGATGTCGGGCTCGAACCGGGTAATTTTATGAAAGTTCAATTCATAACTATAATCCAGTTTCCTGATTCCTCATAAATGATTTGTATAAATATCCCTGTTCAATTGTATTTTATAGTCAGGTTAATTCGTTTAAAGAAAGTGGTTCCAATGGTCAATTTGTACAATAATAAACAGAATATAAAAATAATTAATCTAAAATCTCTTTAAAATATTTCCTTGAAAGTATTTGTTACTCGTTTTTAATTGTGCCGCTATATCAAAAAGCCATTTCGAAACCAACTTGAATCTTTTCGCATTAATAGCGAGCCGGTATTAATATGACGAAAAATTTGCAATATTCCGTATGTACTCGCTGAAATTAATATTCTTCTATAGAGCCAACGGGAAATCCCCCGAGCTACACTGCACGATATTCAGCATTATTAAATTATTTTCCAAAGCCGATGACGTGTGTGCCATATTTAATTATCAAAAGGAAAATCTTGCTTTCAGCGCTTTAGGGGATGATACTGTGTAATATATTCAGTCTCCCCAGCGGTGGGATTTATAATTTTTAAAACGGTTCACCCTTCTACCCTCATATTATGATATCACATTCTATTATTTATATCACAATACATCTGTGGTGACATGGCAAAAGTTGATATGTCCGTTTTTGTCATATGGGTTTATTCTCACAATACAGTATTTGTCAGCATGTAGTAGAAAAATTCGGTATGCCAGTCATTATTAATGAAAATCCATTGATAAGTGTATTATTCATTAGGTTCATATTTCTTTTCCTGTAAGCTAGGGTAAAACTGACATATCGACTTCAGGCATAACGTCACAGCAATATTTGTCTTAACTTATTTCTATATCCACACGTTTGTTACACATTTATATTTTTAATTTAAAACCGTGAAATATTAAAATATTTTTAATTTTCTTTCTTTTCCATCTCTAATTTTTGTTGGTCGTCTTTCAACGATCATTCGTGCCGCACCTAGATCTGTCTCTAGGTCAGACTCTTTGCGGTGATTGTGAGGACAGGGTCCTCACTAGCGCAAGAGAGAGTTTGTCTTGTCAAAAAATCAACTGTAACCTGTATCAAGTAACTGAACTGCAATAAAGATATTCGCCGCTGACACTGGGGAATTTATTGTTTGACTTTCCGGAGAGTTTATCCGGACCAAAACCGATACTTTCAGTGCATACTTTCATCCTTCGCTGAGAGTGTCATGTGGTGATACTTATCTTTAACCAATTGTTGTGTATTCTCGGTAATTCTTTACACTAATTTTAAATAAATAACCCTTTTATGATTGGGTTATAAATAATTGCTTTTTGTGTTAGGCAGTATTCACACTTGAACACTTGAACACATGGCACACTTGAAATTTTATTTCGATAGTTTGCACTTTGTATAAGATAGTATTAACTTAGTACATTCAAACTTTGATTTTAATAGTTTTGACTTCGAAACGCACGAACTAATTTTGATAGCTTGACTTTGAAAAGGATTATTTTAATTTTGTATGTTATGGACATTGAAATACATTATATTAACATATTGAATGTCCACTTAGAACCCTGCTTCTTCATAAATACCACTCCTATAATATACTAGTGAATAAATTCTAATGCGTGGAGCAAAGACAATACAGGCGGTCTAATATAGAGTTGCGACAAGTAAACTAGTCTATGGTGGAAAATCCTATGTTGCAAGTAGTAAAGAATAAGTGACATTTCATTACAGCGTTGTGAAACTATCGATTTCAAAGTGTGAGTATTTATATTGAGTGAAAACTATTTTGTCTATGTGATAATATTTTTTCGTAAGTGCAACATATTTCTTCAATGTTTAAATATATTTTATTATGTGGCATCACTTTATTTTTAGTGAAATAATTTGTTTTTTATGGAATGTATTTGTTATAAGTGAAAACTATCTTTAACGAAAGTGAATATCATCTAAACAAAAGTGCATTTAATTGTAAGCCTTTAAGATTTATATTCCCATATTTGATAATGCTCGCGATCAGCGAAGCTGGTCCTGATTGTTATAAAAACGTAGTTCAAATTAAATTGACAGCGTCCGTGGCGCAGTTGGTAGCGTCACGGGTGTCTCGGGTTCAATTCTCGGTGTGGACGGTTTTCATAAATTGATTTTTCAATCGATTTATCAATTTATATAAGTGGTCTGAGTGTTTGTGATTTATAAAACCCCCTTTCACCCATCCAATCCCAACGGGGCGTACAATTTTGTCATTTCTTTATAATGATTTATGAGTTTACATTTACGAAAAACTAAATCAAAATATCAATTTTGCCGAAACGGGTATTGCAAAAACCAATCATACGGCGACAATATGTATGAAGGCAAGAATGTGCAAGCAACTCCTATTCGTCGAAGTGGTTGGTAAAATTACAAATTTATGTATGTGCATGGAAATGGGATTTAAATTGGAGTCGGTGGGCTCCCTGCCCCCACAACCCTGTCTTGACAAGAATGTCAATGCTATCGGCATATTGATGCCGCTACGGATTTTTATATATACTAGAAATGTTGCAGTGAAAATTATAATCGAGGAATATCAAACATGATCTTAGTAAAAAAAATAATTGTTGAAATCCTGTACATTTCCATGTATTTCGTCACTAATGACCAGGGTTTCACCTTTCGAAAGTTCGCCGGGTTTCACCGGGTTTCGTCAGATCGAGTTCATTCGTGTGCTCGAATGCCTGAAGAAGCTGAAAGGCGAAACACATCGAAATGTACAGGATTCCAACAGTTAAAATTTGATATTGAAATTACATCAAGCACCCTCAGACGATGTCTAAAATTATAAAATGATCTTAAAGGATTATGATTTCTTTCAATGTGGAGCATATTATAGACTCCTAATGGAGGTAATTTTTTCCACCTCAACCTCTCTTTTTTGAAGAGAGTGGGGATAGAAGGATATTGCTAGGACAGGAATAGCAGTTAGTTGATTACCCTCGCTAATCCTCGTTTCAAAGATAGGATGAGAGGGAGGGAATTATCGTCATCACAAACATCCATATGTCTAGGAACAGCGCAATAACGGTCAAGAAATGAAACGAATACCATATTCTTGGCCCGACTTACAGTTGCACGGGACTGACATTTTAACTATGCATTCACTTGAGAAGGTCAGGTCGAAGAGGGGCGAATGTTTGGTTATCACCGTCTTGGAGATCTGGGATCTCAAGCAAACACCATTTCGATCCGGTTCATCTCTTATTTAATTAATGAATATGCAGTGGTTTATTACACAAAAATTACCAGTAACACATAAAATTGAGTCTACATTTACGTTTACTTAACACATGAATTTAGCTTTAAGTTATAATAGAATTGACACAACAAACGATTTTTAATTTAAATTAAGTCCAATTTCAAAACAAACAAAAAGAATTTATAATGACTGCGATGCCGGCCGGTTCCCTTTAGCCGACGCCTCCGGAAAGCCAACTGTCCGCAAAAATAAAAATTAAACTCCAAACACTGTCGGCTCCTTCCTTTTGTCAATAATAGGCTCGGCCAGTGGACGAGTTCATTAACAGCGCCTGCTTTCTAATTTTTAGCTATAGCCCATCGGTCGGTCAGCAAACGACTGCTTTTAACGACAATAACTCGGTTTGACTACCAAGAATCATTGCCATTAAAGCTGTGCGCAGTCAGTTATGGACCCTAATAAAACTTAAACTTAACAAACAAAATCAGGGTGTGTCACACCATTGTGTTTAAGAAAAACAAAATGACTTGCTCATCTACTTAGTTTAAGTGATATTATGTATCCTGTGTATCCGTATACTGAGAATCCGCCATGGGGGTAGAGTTTACTCTATTCAGCGTTGAATCTAAAAAGGAATCGAGAATATCCCATTCTCTCTCAGCTCTGCTCGTTAAACATTCATCTTGGTGCAGTCCCACAAAACGTAATTATAAGAATATTGTTTTCTTTTTATTCATGCCGACAAACCCACTCGCTACTTAAAAAATGCGGTTGCAGTCATTGATTACATAGGCTTACAATGTAAGAAGTAGATTACGATTAAAATAAAAAATGATACAATAGAGTTCACTGCCCGAAAGCTGTTTGTTAATTGGCTTCTAATTTCAGTCTCGATCGTTTTGTGGTTAAGTTGGTGCGATAACAGGATACTTAGAATAACAGTGGGATTTTGTATTCACAGCTGAATGTTTATGTCCGAATAATTTTATAATAGCTATCGTTGCAAGAAACGTGAAAGGAAAAAATACTTAGTTCCTCAAGTTCATGTACATTGCCAAAGTATCTATCAACTAGATTACATTTAAAAAATAAAACGAAGTTTGTTTTGTGTTACTTTTACATTTTCGTAATGAGCAGTACCGAGCTCATCACGAGCATTATCAACTGATCAAATGCAAATAATGTATGTTAGAGGGAATTAGTATAGAAAGGAACTGGATTAAGAAGGTCAAGAAGGGAATAAATTGGTATTAAAGATTTTCAATACGAAATATTATTTGGAATGCATCTTTCGAGTTACAGCTGGACTATCTTTGGAAAGCGGGACTTAAATTTTGAACAAGTGTGAAAGGGTAAATAGAGTAAAAAAAGTTGAGAGCACTGGTATAGAAGGATGGCTAAGAAAGGACAAGCAGTTATAGTAGTTAGCTGATAGCTCTCCCCACACCCGTTTTAGATCGGATGGGTGGTAGGGAAGGTAACATCACAGTTATCTATGCCTTTTGAGGGTGATTGAATAAATCGATTTAAAAATGCAATAATAAACGTACAAAGATGCGATTTCGTGGACATCACAACCGAATATAATGAACGCAAATTATCATTGATTACTCGGCTACAAGACTGGTAGTCAATTTAACGTTAGCCCAGCATATGTGTAAAAAGCTTTTTTTTGTCAAGATATCAAAAACGCGTTTGATTTTCCGTAAATTTTAGTATGTTATTTTGCAATCTAAACTAAGTCTTTCAAAGTACGACAGACTACGTAGAAATGCTGCAGACCTTCAATATTATTTCACAAAATGGACTTCTTTGATCTTAACTTAATATCAAAGCGAATGAATAGAGAAGACTTAATATATGTTGACGTTCTTTAAAAATACTAGCTTTCATTAAATCGATGGTAAATATTTGAAAAGCTACTCACTAGGGATTCAGTCCCGGACCTTTTTTTATGATCCCGGGATTTCGGGATTCACATTTTTCAATCCCAGCATTGTTATGGCTTCAATTGGAATGAATATGCTATTTCATATTTTTAATAAGGCATAAGAATTGCTTATTTTTATTTATTGAAACTATTTGTTTCACTATGAAAATTTTATTTTTAGATAGTAGTTGAAATTGATTTTTTATGAAATAATGCAAAAAAAAAACAATATAAATGTATTTTGTCAGAATTACCTGTTCCCGTCTACGGCATTTACGATATATGAGAAGGAGTGATGTACCAGGCGCGTGCGGTGGCTTTATCTCTTTCTTGCTTAATCACATGAAAAGTGAAGGTGCAAGCGTGCAAGCCTTCTTGCTCACACCCAAATTACGTTGTGAGATAGAGATAGTGATAGGTCCACCGCACGCTAATGATATGTGCTAAAAATTTAGGTATTTTAAAAAATATGTACATAATCAAAGCGAGGTACGCGTTGTAAAGTTAATCATTAAGTATTTAATTTGAAATATAAATTATTTTTTAAAATTTACAATGAATCCCGAAAAAACAATATTGATATTTAGACAATCCCGGGATCGACAAATTGACCAGGATCCCGGGATTGGAAGCCCTAGTACTCACTAACATTGAATTAAACTATGTATTTTTCAAATATCTTTAAGATGATACTGATAGTAGCAAAAAGATTTGAATTTTAAATGTTATTTTTTTCCATTATTCTATTTTGAACTAAAAATGTTTGAGTCTTATTTGGATTATTTTTTTAGTCCCGGCAGTTGAGGCCGCAAAAAGCGTGGGACAACATCTTAGAGCGAATCGCGGTTTAAAATCAAGATCACGCATCGCATACTCCGCTTGACTGACTCAAATGTGAATTTTTTCAATTTAACATTCGCATTTGGGCGTGGGTATTTTTGGCGCTTTTTTCCACATTCAATTCTTTCTCCTTGAATTTAGCTAACATGATTTTATATATCCGAAAGTATTGCCGCAACGCCACATATTGTTTCCTGCGGTTGCGGGCTTGAATACCTAAACAATTTCAATAAATCAATTATGAATGCATGTTCAGAGGCGTGGGTTCAATCCTCAAAAACGGGGGAGTGGGTGGAGTGATCAGATGAAAAGTAGTCCTTTCCTAGTCCCATCCTTCATCCTCAATCACCGAAAAAGACAGATTAAGTGTTTTTATATCAAACTAGCGAATACCTGGCATACGTTGCAATGCCACTCAAAGAAATTGTTTGCATTTAAATTTATTGAAGTTTATTGAAGTGCTTTTGGATACACAATTTTTTTTGTTTTAGTCTGGTGCGTACACGAATAAATCATAAAAATTTCCGATGCGCGAGCAGGCCACATACAGCGGTTCATGTGAGAAGCATGGATTTTACAAATTTAGTCCACACGCCTAGAGCGATTGTCTCTGTCCTTTGTTAATGATCATTGCAAATGCTAGTTTTACCGGAAACTGCAGACGTTTGAATCCTGGCATCTCTGTCAGCATCATTGGGATGCGTGGCAACACTACAGCTTCCCCTTACAGCGAACACCACTTGTTATGTCACACACGAACTGAAATGTCGCTGTTTGTAGGTGTTTGATTTTTTTTTACATTTTCTTAGATTTTAAATTTTCGTTTTCAGAAACCTTTGCCGGTGCCCAACTACCCAAAGTTTCATCGCAATCGGATGAATAGTATAGGAACACATACGACTAAGAGGTGTTCCTCGAGTTAAAATTATTCATCATTTGTATTTTAAAAAGCCCAAAAATGGTCATAGCCTCAAAAAGATAACATCAAAAAATATGCGCGACGGTTATGGTAGTGAAAATATCACCGTGGAACGTACCTCATGTAACATCAAAACAAAATAGTTCATAAATTAATACAAATGTTAAGAGTTGAACGTTGAAAATAGCACAGAATAACATGCACAAATTTCACGTCGCTACTGTTCACTGTTTGGGAGAAGTTGTGACGGACAAACAGACACATTGATACATGTATTTTCTGTTATATAGTATAGAAATATATATATGTACCACTACGATATATCCCTTACGATTTTAATATATAATAACATTATTCAAGTTAAAAATTTCATGTACTAATGGTAGTATAGAAGAAAGATATTCTTTTTTAAGTGGGTTGTAAGGAATGAAGATAAATTATTTAGTTTTCGCTCATTAATTCGTTAGCAATCGAAAATTTTAAGTCACGAAAATAAGTTACTTAGTTGAACAATTTTAAATGTCAGGTCGGGAAACGTTAGATAACTATTTTTTTATCATTTCAGTTTTCTGTTACTTTTTAAACCCAGATTTATTATTGTTTTTTTTTCTACTCCGAACATAAAACACTTCTCTGGCACGTTTAAGCCGAGACTGCGAGATTAAAATGGAAAACTAAAATGGCCGGACTCAGCGATTCTCCCGGCGGGTCATTTTCTTTATTTATTTTGCTTTTGAGAATTAATAACATTCCGTTGAGCAACGGAGTGAATTTTTCATTTTTTGTTGTTATTTTTGCACTCTCGCCTAGCAGAACGGGTACAGAAGGAATTCACAAAATAAGGTTTTATGAATATTATTTGTTGTTAGTGTTGCTATACGCCTGATTTCTCTTTCCACAGATTTTTTTATACGGTTTAATAAAACGAGAGGATTGTTATTTTTTGTAGAATGTTTTGTTAATATTTAAAACAAACAATATAATATTGTTATTTTTTGTTAGACCATGAATAAATATATAGTTTAATTGAAATAGTTTTTTTACAACCATGCCAGCACTCAGTGTGGAGTATTTATACGAGAACGAGTAGTTATTTAGTCACCCAACCTTTTTATTTTGGAGAGAGAAAGGATTATAATTATAAGGATGAGGATAAAGTAGGATTAAAAGATGGCTTATGGCTCTCGCTATCTATGTCCCATTTTTACGTTTGGAGGGTTGGAGGGAATGTACATATCACAGAAATCTATGCTTTAGAACAGTGATTCTCAACCGGTGGACCGAGGCCCAGTGCCAGACTGAAGAGACTTCCGCCGGGCCACGAACAGTATACCAAATTTCAAGAAATTCGCTATGCAAAAATATTAAACACAGGATTTTTTCTTCGGCTGTACGTTCACTTGTATTTTTAGTTATTGTTAAATAATAATAATTTGTAGGATGATGCGACACGATGGTCGCTGGTTTTATCAGAATCGACAGTCGTAAATCTTCTCAGGTATAGTCAGGGAGAACGGAAATATTTGCTCTTGGGTAGTGAAAATAGATGCAAAGCCCTACCTAAATATGTTTCCAAGAATGTCATATGTATATTTCTTAGTTACAGTTATGTCCATCGGTCACAATATAAGGTTAAAAAATATAACATAAAGAATCATTTTTGTTTCAGTATTAGTGGGCCGCGAAAATGTTTTTCTTCTTTTACCGGTCCGCAGGTGTGAAAAGGTTGGTAAACACTGCTTTAGAACACAAATTCATAAATTGACAGTGAGGATGACGTTGACGACGACTACATGCCTGGTATATATATTTTAACTGTATTTTAAGTATAATAGAACATCTATATTGAACATTGATAATATTCATATATCTACTATATAGCACAAAATACGCGTAGAAATCTGTATGTTTGTATGTATGTCGGTCATAAGAGCTCCTCCCAAACGGCGTAAAGTAGCGACGTGAAATTTTCACATGAAATTCTGGCTGGTCAACTTTGCTATTTTCAACTCTCAACTTTTAAACTTAAAACGTTATCAAATTTGGATTATTGAGATTTTGTACACTTCCATGTATTTTGTCACTAAAGACCCGGGTTTCGCCTTTCGGCATCTTCAGGCATTCGAGCACACGAACGGACTCGAACTGAGAGACAGTAAACAGTGTCTAACGTTTATATAGAAGATACAAATGCGACAAATATTATTTACGAGGTAAGATATTATATTTGTCGCATTTGTATCATCTATATAAACGTTAGACACTGTTTACTGTCTCCCAGTTCGAGTACATTCGTGTGCTCGAATGCCTGAAGATGCCGAAAGGCGAAACCCGGGTCGTTAGTGACAAAATACATGGAAGTGTACAAAATCTCAATAATCCAAATTTGATATTGAAATTCCATCAAGCACCCTCAGTCGATGTCTTAAATTAAATTAAAACGTTATATTTTTGACGTCTCAATGAAAAGCGACATAAAAAAATAAGAGCAAATATGTAGTTACTTAGCAACCACTCCATACTAAAATAATCCGTCATGTCGTCAAAGTATCTGTGTTGAATTTTCTTAGCGAATATAAATTTGTTATAATATAAATATCACAAATAATAACTTTACATGCGAATCGTAAAATTTGTAAAAAAATCACACAAATTGAGCGGAAGATTATCCATCATTTAAAATTGTAAAACTTTAAACAGTAAAATCCTCATTTCGTTGGTTTTACAAGAAGTATGCCCAAAAGGATGAGAAATGTGTTAAATGAACTAATACAAACGATCCCTCCCCTGTCTTGAGCGAGTAGGATAAAAAAATACTAGTTTAGTAATAAAAATATTAAAAAAATATTTATGATTATTTTACAGTGTCAGTCGATTGTATTCAAATACCTTATGCATCGTGCATTGCCCGAATTCTCAAATATACTAAGGTATACATCCATTCACTGACTTTTTAATCGGTTTATGGGTTTGAAGACGAAAGTTATATGGCCGTTTGACATGTTTTAGTTATTCCTCTCATGTTCTCCAATATCCGATCGTGAAAATGGAACGTATCAAGATCGATCAACTTTCAACTAGTCACTTAGTATCTAACCTTCTCTACGAATTGAGAGGGTGAACGAGTGGAATAGTATTATAATAAATATGTCAATCAGCTGAGTGTTTTGAAACTTCTAGTTAGGTAAATTTCTGAAATTACTCCGATTTTCATTGGTAGAAGATGTCACTGTCATAGAATTTGAAGCTTTTTGCTAAACTTTAAATGATGTTTTGAGTTAGTTGCCTTACACTAGAGGTCTGCACGGGTCGAAGTTTGATAAAATTACCAGGTCTCGGGTCCGAGTTATAATATCATACTTGTTACCCGATCCCGGCCCGAAGACCAGATTAATTTTTTTCAGCCCGAAAAGAGCACATTATCTTCATTTACAATATTATTGATAATATTTTTTCGGATACTCTTGGTCATTCGTTAATAAAGAAAGCCTTGTTTCAGATTAAACTTCAATTAGCTTTCACAATTGTATAGTTTTCTCAGCTTCAAGACACCGAAAAAAAAATATTTCGACGCAATACTTTTCCAACAATAAATGTAATTGTTTCCATCTTTTCATAACAAATATGAGATAAATTATTTATGTTATTAACATTTTACTATGTATTGTATGGCTGATTCATGACCCAAATTTAGCCAGAAATATTTTTCTAAATATTATATTCTTTACCCGGGCCCGGCCCGAACCGATCCCGAATCTTATTTGTCTTTACCCGCCCGACCCCAGCCCACGGGCTTAGTGGCCAACGGGTCAAGCCTGGGCCCGTGCAGCCCTCCACCTTACGCAAATAGCAAATCTGATCTATTTTAAGGAGTCGTCTGTCAATTCTTAGTGGAAAGGCCTTAAATTTATAAAAATAAAACAATTTTTTTGTACTAATTCAGAAAGAAGGACCGCTTTTGCGTATCGTATTTAAGTATTTTCTGTTAACAATTCTCGCAATGAGCGAAAGCGGTATTGATCACCATGTAAAATTGTTGAAATTAATAGATATTATAAAAATAATCCTTGTTACGACTCTAATGTGATAATAAATAATGGTGCTAAAGTGTATTCATATTAAAACCAGTAAAAGTTTTTTTGTTTATAGCCAAAATTTGACAGTAGCACAACGTATTGTTTTATATCTAAGCGTGGCGATAGCATTATTTGGCTCCAAACGACTGAATTATATTATATGTGTAGAATTAGCGACAATGGCTGCGCAATATTTATGTACTATAGGGTGGAAATCTTTCAAAGACGTCCATTTGTCACGTAAAGTCGTATTTTCTTTTATTATCGTTGTCAAGGAGACGCGGCACGACTATTTGCAGACAATACATTCCATTCAGAGCGATGAAGCTTTGCAAATCATATTTATGTCTATTGTCTGTTATTTATTGATCCGACAAGACATATAGGTACAAGGGAACCCAAATTTTTGCTTTTCAAGGAACGATACATACATGCGAGAAAGTCTATTTTTTTCAGTCTCCCAGCTAGAGTACTAAAATTTTTCATAGGGGACATTTTAGTTGTATGTCAGAATAATTCACGATGCGATATACGAGGAAAAAATGAGCACGATTCGATGAGATGACTAAACCGTCCGCACATATATGCTTAGTATATGAGTCAGCAGTAGGGATGCCAACTCGAATATACAATAGGTAATAGTGTTATGCTGATCCACTTCGTAATCCCAGAATTCCTCACAAAGTCAAATCACCTCACCCTCCAAGTTAGATTACTTATTTAGTATGGCGACGACGGTAAATCAAAATAATACCAACAATTATTTGAGTGAACAACAATAAAGATATAACTGCTTTTAAAAGTTTTCCAAAACGTTAGCCGAAATAAATACCGACCATTGTAAAATGGATTTTTTGTTTTAAGCACTAACTATGAAACTTTTCCATTAGTAAATTACATCAACAGATATGATGAAGTTAATAATACATTTTTGTTATGTCACTAAATATCCCCAAAGCTATCTGTTTTAACTACTTCAATACGATTTTTATATATAGCTATATGTTGCTAAATTATATATCATTTCAATTTTTAATGTATCTTCCCATTAAGCTAGCGATCACCAAATTATGCCCCGCGGGCCAGATTTGAACAAGAAATTTTCGTTTAACCCGCAGACTTTTCCACAAGTTTTCTCGATACATATTTATATAACAAAATACTAGCAACTTTAGCATGAGCATAGTCTTAGGATAGGGCTAGTTTATAAGTATAGAAAAAACTGACCAAGTGTAAAAAAGTCAATCATTCAAAAAAACGGCTTAGATGTTTTTTGTAATAATTCTAAAAATCCCTCGCATTGAATTTACGTTTTCGATTTGGTGTATTGACATTTGTGGGTATACATCTATTATGTCTGTAAGACGTCAAATAGTTTTCGTGAAAAATGTAATTGATTACTTTGTCTTGTACAACGACGATATGTTCGAGTAGGATTCCAGTAAGAATATTTTTTCATCCATCCCGTGATAAATTTAGAAAATTCGATGTTTGGGGTCTCATGCATAAGGCGTCCAAATTGATGTATTCGTAACGATCTGGTCACGCTATGCTGTGTGTCGTGTGCGTTTGAAAGTGAATTTCATTAATTAATTTGACGTAGGTTATTCTCGATATTAAATTGGACATTGATATTAAATTGAATTTCATTAATTAATTTGACGTAGGTAATTCTCGATATTAAATTGGATATTGTTGGCGTCCGTGGCGCAGTTGGTAGCGTTTCTGGCTACGGTTACGGATGTCTCGGGTTCAATTCCCGGTGCGGACGGCTTTCATACATTGATCTTTCAATCGATTTATGGATTTCTGTTCGTAGTCTGAGTCCTCCCTCCCACCCATCCCATCCTCACGGGGTGTAGCGAGAGCGATTAGCTAACCACTAGTCCTCTCATAGCCCTATCCTTCTATCCCTACTCTCTTCGAAAAAAGAGAGGTTGAGCAACTAGGTAACAAGCAGTTCTCATAGAAAAAGTCATGTCAAGATACCTCCATTAGAAGACCATATGTTCCACATTTATTATGCCACGTGAAATTGAATTTAATAGAATGTTGTAAATTTCTTTTTTACAAATATTTTTAGCTATTTAATTGTCTATACGCTTAACGTGAATCTCACCTAGTTTTATTTCATACAATATAATAGAAACTTTTCTTTAAAAAAATTTTGTTTTGTTCAAGTATACGTGGATGGTACTGGCGATCAGATATTGAATAAGTCCTAAATTCCATCTATATCATCGAACTAATAACTCATTGAAATCTCAAACTTACCAAAGGCTGTGCGAACTATATTCTTGTTTTATGTCACAAGGCCTGGCAACACTGTTTTTAACAATAATATCAATTGTTTTTAGCAATGCTGTTATTTGTGTTATTAAAATAAATTCATTTTATACATGAATCATCATGGATCGTAAAAGCAGAAAATTTACCTTAATTTGGGTCGCTACACAAGAAATAGAAGGAATATAAAAATTTACATATGTGTATGTAGAAAAAATGAGTAAACTTTGCACACAAAAAGAACAGTTTTCCCTTAATCTTTCCTCGTGCGCGGCACTGATGAAATATAATATTAAATATTCAGCATTTTTGTGGAGGCAACAAAATGAATTTACTGTACCCGATTAGATTTTATCGCTGGATCCTTTTCAAAGGATACGCTCGTCTTTGGATTACGCTGACGTCAAACGGCCGAAGAATTTTCATTTAGAACTTATATTCTCTTTCGACAAATACTATTTACAATAAAAGGATATAATATTTATCGAAATACAACATTTTATTAAGCCATGCAAATTAAATTTTCAAAGGGATCTGCCATTACTTTGTGGTTAGTTTAGCTTAGATATTAAAATTTGGTTTCTTTGTAAATCCTGTTTGTATTTGCTTCAAGTGACACGATTTACTAATGTTAAAAGGGTTTTCAAAGGAGATAAACTCTTTATGTCTTTTACGAGGTGAGGTCCTGTTAAATACATATTATAGCGTATGAGCGGGTTTAAAGCAAAACAGCTAATAGACAAAATTTTAGGTTATAAACGAGTGGCAGTTAACAATTTTTGTAAGGGTCATAAAACGTGATCATAGTTGGATATAATAAAAAAATCAAATTAGGATTATTGAGATTTTGTACACTTCCATGTATTTTTGTCACTAACGACCCGGGTTTCGCCTTTCGGTATCTTCAGGCATTCGAGCACACGAATGGACTCGAACTGACTAAGTCCATTCGTGTGCTCGAATGCCTGAAGATGCCGAAAGGCGAAACCCTGGTCGTTAGTGACAAAATACATGGAAGTGTACAAAATCTCAATAATCCAAATTTGATATTGAAATTCCATCAAGCACCCTCAGTCGATGTCTTAAAAAAAAAAATTAAAATTGTTTCACCGTAATCTAATGACAACATTTATCACTCAAGTTTCTATAATTTTTGTGGTAGATAATTTTAATAAGGTTAAGTATTTGTTGACAGTTGTTGTCTGAAAACGAAAGAAAACAGCGGATACTAACTATCTTATGTTACAATATATATTTCAATTAATAGACAAATAAACGTTGAAAAAGTTGACACAATCATAGATATGGTTTCGACAAGAAATTAATTAACACGAAGTACTATCTCAGATAATAATTATGATATTTCAACGAGAGTACAGCGATTGACGCAATGATTCACAGGATAAACTAAAGAAGGAACAATGAAAATTAAATATTCATAATGTGAAAATTCAAATCTTTTATCCTAATTAACGTAACGCATCGTTTCGTTTTGTTCGTACTTCGATAAAAAAACCATTTTTAATGACAGTAATCTTTGGATAGAAATGTCAGACATTACCATAGACTAAAATGATAAACACGCAACTGTGATAAACTTGCCGATATCTCGGTAACTATCATAGTTATTTATTTAGAAGAGTATCTAAACAATGCTATAGCTAACCAATTACACAATCATATTTGTTTAATTCATATTATTTTCTTATTAATTGTACGAGTTTCGTGTTTAAACGGTGAACATTTGATAAAGTATACTGCGCGCCTGCCTACCCAACAGAAAGAATTGAGATACACTTAAAAACAACATCGTGCGCATAAAGTAAGAATAAATTGATTTATAGCAATAATAAATGTTATTAATATCCTGCTCAATGAGTGTCTCTCAATTTTATCAATATAGTGCATCTTAGGGATATTTTATTGGCTAACGATACTCTTAACACATCTTCAGCGGGAAAGATAAAAATACCCGTGGGGCCGACTGGTGCTTAATATATGCCCATTGTGTGTCACTAATTTCTCGAAATTTATATGTAAAACTTTGTAATATGTTTTAAATTAATGTAGCTTTGAAGTTTCTAATCGTAAGTAGCCAAAGCTCTCTTCAAAGCCACACAATTCAAAACTCGTATCAGTAACATAAGAATTTAATTAAGGACTGAATAATTTTAATCAGCGATCGATCTAATTTAACCAATTGCGTGAAGTTTTCGTTAGTCTAAAGAAGCTTCACATAAACACACACATAACTTCGGATGTACAGTTTTCCTCAATTATAAGATTTGTTTTCATATTTATTTTAATTTTATGTTAGTTATTAGTACTTTAAAGTAAGCGTAACTATCAAATTATCATATATGTCTACCTATAAAATATCATATTGTGTGCCATCAGGAACATTGGTGATAAAGCATTTCTTAAAAGAGTATTTCACTATTTTCTACGAGACTTTATTCTAACTTTATTCTATAACTGCTACACTTATGGCACCTGCACGATGGAACTAGGACTAGAAGAACGTGTATTCGACATTAGGTGTATCGTAGATGTAAATATGTTATGAATAGCGCGAAGAAGACAGAAGATTATCATTTCAAACGATATCTTGAACTTTAAATTGAGTAAAGACTTAGGCTGGAATAATTAAACTATAGATGTTTTTAAAAAAAATAATTGTTTTTTTAATCAACTTTCAAAGCCATAGAATATTAATGATGAATCCTTTTGCAATTTGTGAAAATAGGGTACAGATTATAAAACATACTTCACATAACTTGATAGAATTTATTGAAAAAATAATTACGTTACTTTTATCAAAATTGGATACGAATTGAAAGAACGAAATATTTACTCAATAGTGCTGACTGAAGTGCGCTTTTGCTGTCGTATCTTATTGGCGTCCAATTATTTAATTTCGATTCATAGTGTAAGCTTTCCGAGCTGTCTGGCGAATTCAATTAAAATTGACCGTGATAGATATATTTCGATTTATCTATTCTATTTCTGCCGATTTTCGAGAAATAGTGACGAAGCATTGTGTCTATTTGACTTAGATAGTATTTGATATTTGCTCAAGTCCTACAGTCGTTTCAAATAAAGTACAGTTAGAAACGACATCGGAAATCCTAAACAAATACAGAAGTTTTTGAGTTAAATTGCTTTTGTCAAATTGGTTTCATTTATTATCAACCTAGTTTGTAAATAAGAGAATGTTTTCCAAAATTTTAAAGATAGGATTAATAAGGTTGGTTCAATATTTTCGTTTTTGCTAGAGGCAGAAAATTGGCAGAAACAGATCTTATTGGCAGGAAATTGAGTGTATTTATTACATTTCTGTACCATATTTCTTGGCAAAAAAACTAGGTTGCAGTGTCTTTTGGTTCAAATCCCATGAATATTTGTGTACAAAGAGAATTTCCGTTCAAAGGTATGAATGTCTGTGATTCTAAAATCAGGATTAACGAGAGCAAACAACTATCTACTAGCGCTGCAGTAGCGCAAACCTTCTACCATTATTATCTTCATATCCATAAGAACTCTGAGTCTGAATAACATCTAGTTCAATTGAGATACTGCACGAGGAGCTCATATGCTCGACATTGGGAGTGATCCTGGTTGAAAAAAAAAATAGCTATTTGCAATCGTTCCTTGAAAAGAAGGCGTGATCGCTGTATGGGTATGTAGGGTAAACAGTTCACGCGACTTTTTCTAGTGCCACGACGTATTGCTGTGAGCCATTTGTCAGTATTTTCTTAATCTACTGCCTTTCGTCAAGGATTATTGTCATTTGATACGACTGGCCTAATTTAAAATAAATGTATTTAAAAAAAGTGAAATATTTTGTAACATATTTCTCTGTTATATTCGTCTGGGGTAAACAACAACTTAAACGAATGATAATTATTGAATTTAAGTAAGCAGAAAGAAGACACACAAAAACCAATAACAGATAAATAAGTTTGAATTATTGAGATTTTTTACACTTCCATGTATTTTGTCACTAACGATCCAGGTTTCGCCGTTCGGCATCTTCAGGCATTCGAGCGCACGAATGGACTCGAACTGACAGACAGTAAACAGTGTCTAACGTTTATATAGAAGATACGAACACGACAAATACTATTTACGAGATAAAATATTATACGTCTAGGATCCACACTGATACCTAAGTTTAAATTTAGAGAATCGCCTTAATCCCTATTTTGCAACGCATTAACAGAGTGGCGAATTGCCGCTTTCCAACCAATATTAGAATTACCAGTGATTTTACAATTATAATAGCATTGTGAAATGTTTGAAAGGTTCAGCTGTTCGTTCAGAATTGGCAAGGAATTTAACTGGGCTCTACTGATTTCCAAAATTTCTTGATAAAATAATTTATGATCCTCCATGTTTTTATGCAACAGTTTAACCCCATCAGTCGCATTCAACGTATGGTTCTCCAAAAGCAAGTGATTTGCGAATGTCGAAGTATCTTTCGAAGGCATTCGTGCGCTCGAATGCCTGAAGATGCCAAAAGGCGAAACCCGGATCGTTAGTGACCAAATACATGGAAGTGTACAAAATATCAATAATTCAAATTTGATATTGAAATTCCGTCAAGCACCCTCAGTCGATGTCTTAAATTATAGATAAATAAGTACTTTCGTGTTTTGTGCACTAAATATTTGTGTAAATATTTAAATTCCGATGAACTGTGGTTTTGAATTTATTTGTTAGAATTCCATTTTAGTAAGGTAAAATCAAAAAGTTTTAATTCTACAAAAATTATATGATATAGTTGATGAGTATTTAGGCTTCTCTCAGAACTATTTCTGACGTCAGAGATAGTGGCGTGAAGCCAAAATAATTATTAACTATATCCTGTAATTCTTGTAAAAATAAATTCATTAATAATTTTGCAACGAATTTTTAGAACTTTTTGGTTTGGAAGCAGCCTGCTTGATTAATGTAGATGTTAAAATTAGAACCAACATATTTTTATATATTTTTAAACGCGACAACTCATTTTTACTTACTAGAAGAAAACACCAAATCAAAATTGATATATTGAGTTAGTCATACCAAAATGATTCTTATTTCAAACTCTACCGTATGGAAGAACACACTAATTTTTATAAATTATAATTTTACTTAAAAACAGTTTTTTACAAACAAACTAAATGGAAAAGGCGTAGCATTTCAAACATTTAAAAAATTTCAAAACGTCTAATACTCAAAACTAGTATTTTTCAGTTAGTGTCTTCTTACAGAAGAACGACGATATGATGATGGTATTTCGAGTTGTGTTATATTGTTCTTAGTCATATTACCTTTAGAATATTATAAATGAATCATTGAATTGATAGAACGTATTTTCTAGTCTAGTTAGCGAGAAAAGATTTATGATGAAATGTGTCGCATAATCTTTAATAATTAGTTAGCGTCGCAGAATTAATACGAAAGAAAAACAGCGCCGCGCCTCGGTGCTCCGCCGAGTCACGCGTCTCGCGTCTGGCGGCGGCGCTTTTAACGTTTTCCAACCGAACACGCTTTCGTACAATATTAGCACAAATAATCATCCCTTTATACGCGTGTGCTTGAACAAAATTTTCGTAACGATACAGATGCCATACGGATGAACAAACATTGATTAAAAATCAAGATAACTTTAAAAGTATCTAACTCAACAAGAATTATTATAAAATTAAGTTGACATGAGGTACCTAAAAGCAACAACTAATCTGAATCTAAATCGAGGATATAATGATAGAAGGTATTAAGTCGTAAAAAAAAGCTCAGGGATAATCGCATTTAGAGCATTTCTTTTTTGAAAGTACTCTCACCCAAATACAATTATTATTGTTTGTGATTTAAAGGATTTTTCTACATTATAAAGAATAATCTTTTGATATACAACTTATAAGATTTGGTATCAATAAATTATAGTCAATCATGTGAGAAGACCCGAATCGAAAAGAGGCTAGTGGCTGGTTATCGGACGTCCTGGAAGGTCTGGGAACTCAAACAAACACCATTTCAAATCCAGTTCAACACTTATTTATTTTTAATCGAAGATGCAGTGGTTTACAATACACAAATATAATCTTGACACTTAAAATTGATTCTACATTTACATTTACTTAACACATGAATTTACTTTAAGTTATAATGCAAGTGACACGACAAACGACTTTAAATTAAGTCCAATTCAAAACAAACACAAACAATCTCAACGTCACCGGTGCGGGCCACGAGAGCCAGCGGTTCACCCGGCTCGAAGACTCGCAATCGACTACTAACACATAAAATCAAAAGGAACCCCACATCGTTGGAGCCACCCCTTTCCGTCAAAAATGGACTCGTCTTGACACTTTCTAATTTACATAGTGCTTCGGCTGTTAGAAACAGCTGGCTTTCAACGACACCAATCGGTTGGAATACCCCGGCTCATGGCCATTAACGCTGGGAGATTTCAGTTATGGACCCTAATAAAACTTAAGCTTAACAAAAAAACCGGAGTGTGTCACATGCTTTCTGCCAGCAAAAAATACTGTTTTTTTCAAAGCAATTATATCCTAAAACTTCATACGTTCTACTAATACGCAAAACATTAAATTTAATTCATTTTCACATTTAAAACAGAAAGTCATTAAAAACTGACAGTATGTAGAAAGAGTGAAATCTGGATCGTTAGTGAAAAAAATTAAAAGCGTTCAACATTTTGAATGATTACAAAAAAATAGGATGATATCGTCGTTGTTCTGGAAGATAACTCTAAATCGAAAAATTACATATTGACTTAGTTATACCAAAAGTACCTTATTTTGAACTCTATCATATGTAAGAACACCCTTATTTACCACAGTTTTATACAAACAAACTAAATGAAAAAGTTATAGCAAGTCCATTTAACCATCAATTTGGATTGGGTAAGTTTGCCCATCGAAAGATTGTCGTCTAAGATTGCCCCACTACATGGAAAATGGTGTGATAATACCATGATATTACTAATGCCATATGAATATTTTTTAGTTAAGCAAAGGTATTGAGTGGGTCCCGGTGGTAAAAGTAAGAATTAGTGTTCAACATTATTTTTTTTATTGTTGAATTTATAAACGGTCAGCTTGGAATGGTAAAACACAATTTAAAAAATTTTTCTTTAAATAAATTGGATTACCCTTACTTTCAATTTGTGTTACTAATCTATAAACCAAATGCTGTATATTTTTACCATCTCAATTATGTACGGAATAAAAATTATGAAAGCATAAAGAAAAGTTGTCAAGACTTTAAAATCACTGAATTTATAGTAATTACAGTGATTATTTGCGTCGTGGGCCAAAGTTACCAGAATTGGATGAAAATTTTGCCCACCATGTTTTATCTATATTTATATATCAATTAGAACAATAAATCTATGTGTGATGATTAAATTTTATCTTAGAAATAAGTTCATTTTTATGTAGAACAATACCACACATAAATCCAATGCCGAACCATAAAAATACAAAAACCCTCAGAACTGGCTAAAAGTTACCCAGATTGACTGTACTCAAAACAAGTATTTTTCAGTTAGTGTCGACGATATATTGTGTATCTTATGACTATGACGTAAAGACAAGATAGCTATCAACTAGGTATATATTATAATTAGGGTGGAACTAATTACTTTTGGTATTTTCACCATATCATTTATGGTAGTAACTACAATAATATTTTCTTGATACCTATGTTTAATTGGCGCGTTCACTATATAGTACGGTGCCAGTTGTAAAACACAAACGTAAAATACATGAGTGCATATACTCGTATGTATAGCGAAAATTTGAGAGCTTTCTCGTTGCCTAGGCGACTGGATTGTGCCGAGTGGAAGGGTCAAGGTCGGATCAGGGCCGTCAGGCATTTATTCGCCACGCACGCACAACAAAGCTCTTTTAAGCCCCCACTCTGTTTACACATCGTGGGTGTGAGGTAATAATGGCACAGGTCCAATCAAATAGCTTACGCCGTCTTGCGGAAAATTAATTTAGTAATTTATTGCGGTATCTTTTTTGTCATCCGCGAGTTTGTGGAAGATTTGAGTACTTAGCTACCTATAGTCATCTGTCGTGTATTGTTTCATTGCAGAGTAAACTAATAATTCTGTTACTTTGAGAGGCAAGTGGCGAGAGAATCCCGTTCGGTGGGCGATTACAGAATTACTACAATCCTTTATTCTTTGTCCATTTATACTGTCGCGTTGATCGTCTGCGTCCTACATTAATCGACTTGATTTTTCAGCCGGCTCACTTGTATCGCAGCGTCAGCAAAATCCATGTCGAATATCGGTCAAATAAAATATTAATTGTCAATTATAATGCCTCACCAATAATGCTGACGAAAATGACGAGCATAATATTTCGTACATGTGAGAATTACGTTTCGTAAGTCTGCAGCGTCACGTAGCGCTACAGATTTGTCTTTTTAAACCAAAGCTCTCCTACTTCTTTATTTGATTATATTTTGGATATAATGGATATGAAATCATCATGGCCAACAGGGTTGACTAAGCACCATTTTCAGATTGCCTTGTCGAACGTGCAAATTCTCAGTTTTAAGTGTTATTGTTGATGTATTATATTATGAGAGTGTATTTGAGCTCACTCTATAAAACATATACTCTCATGCAGATTACGATAAGCAACAATGTTCTATATAAATAACTTTTTATGGAAAGATGAAATTGAAAAAAAAACAATTTATAAACATGAAACGTGAATAAAATCGCAGGAAATTTAATAGAATACAGTAGTAGGTATATCATTCTAAGTCCAGCTAGACCCGGTATATTTTTTCAGTAAGGTTACTTAATAAATGGTCGCTATTAAATTTATGAATATAGTAAGGAATAAAGTAAACGCAAACAGCGAATAAAAAAGGTTATAAAATGCTGTGGCCATTTGGACTTGGTTATTTTATCGCATTTATAATACATTAAGCACAGTGTTGGCGCACTTATCAGCGGAAACGTGCTTCGAGTGTGTAAAATATTTTACCCCAAGTCTGTCACCGTAATAGAATAAAAGTAATGCACTGGACGGTGTTTATTATACACACAATGACCATACGAACTTTATTTAACCTTTACAGCGCAAGTTACTATCGCACGAATTTATTTTCAGTCAATGATTTGTTAAAACGCTAACTGGTTAAAAATGGATCAATTTCAATAGTGAAAAATAGCACTGCCAACACGCACACAAGCAAGCGCATAGCCGCATAGGTTTGTGTAATACATATGGCTGATGATTAATGCTGCGTATCGGCAGTTCAAAGGTGAAATTCAAAAGACTGAATATCGACAGCTCTTTTTAAAACAAAATATCCTTGTGTTCTACTTGTCTATCTAAAGGTTTGAACTATTTTTAAACCACACACCCACAAGTCAATCTCTCTATTTTGGCCAGAAACACGAGATAAAGTCTTGTACATGTAAATATGTCCAGCGCGTTCACCAGGCTAAGTGGATAGTTATTTATTTTACTAACCAGCTAGAAGTACAGAAATGTGTTAAAACATAAAACACAATTCATTTGTACTAGTTCCACATATTTATAATGATCTGATCATTATAAATATGTGGAAGTAGTACAAATGAGTTGTGTTTTATATTTTAAAATATAATGTCTTTCCACCAAGAGTTGACAGTTAACACCTTAAAATTGACGGGAATGTGTCTCACCATTTCACCAATTTTGTTTAAAAATCTTTATCGTTACGTAAATTTACGCATTTTTTTACAAACACGCGGGGGCTCTATCCAAAAGCCCTTCAGATTTCTTGTATGCCAATTTTTTATATGCCTGTTGCTAATAAACGTTCAACATGATCATATAAATTTGACAATGTAGTTAAATATGATAGTAAATAATATATAATGGAGTAACTGAAATATTTATTTTATATTGAGGTATACTGACAGAAGGCATTATGTCATAAAACAGGTTCTGAGATAATCGCATTTAAAGCATTATTTTTTTCGAAGTACTCTCTCTTCCAAGTACAATTGTTTGTTTTTTAAAAAGATTTTTTGAACATTACACAGAATAATCCTTTTGGCATACAATTCATATGATTTGGTATCGATGGGTTACAGTTATATCATGATTTTTGCCAGGATAAAGAAATAGCAATATCACTTAAATTGGTTTTTTTTCAAATTTATCATATCGTATGACTTCATGTGTTCTACCAATAGGTCGGAAATTTTGACATTTAAAACAGAAAATAATCAAACACTGACTTAATGAGTTCTGTCAGTATACCCTTGATATGATCGTAAACAATCGATAATAGTTAAGGCGTTAGTTTTATCTTTGTCCGAGTTGCGTTTGATATTTCTAACCAAGATGGCCGAAAAAATTGTTTCTTCGGTGACTTTCATATTAAAAATGCTAATATCTAAGTATGGATCAAGCTTATGTCAGATAAAATAATACACGTTTCATTAAACTTTCATCGTGGTGTTCATATGACCTCAGAAATGGGTTGCATTATGAAGTATTTGATCCCTGACACACTTCATAATGATTTATTTCTTGTCAACACCTCACCGACAATTGTTTAAATTTATGTCTACAGATCCATCCATTTTCAAATAACTGTCAAAAATAATTTCAATGCGTAGTGTTATTAAAATTATCTCCGGCAGATTTCGCCATAAGTTATCCATCAAATAATTATAATCATTTCTTTTATTATTTTTCTAACCTACAATTATGATCATGTAACCCTTAACCGAGGCGTGGATAAAATTGTGTCTCCTTTGGTTTACCTAACGCGGCCATCACATGTTTGCTCAAACACATAAAACTATTATTTTTAGTTCGGAAAGCGCTTCATTTTAATCAATAAATTTATCTTTTATGTGTCTATGGAGGATACCTTTCTCATGAAACGAGATCACTGGATTCTCTCAATGAAGGGCCGCATTCTTACGTTTTTAAATTAGACCACGAAGAGATGTAATATCGACACTCTCTACGTATAATCGCGTAAGCGCAAAATATGTGATTATAATATGTTTTTGAAATGTTCTCCTGTATAATCTCAAGTTTGCAGATACAGGATAGTATATAGCAGGGAGTGTCGATATGGCCAGGTCAATATGCAATATGCGATATGCGATAATGCAGAATCATATTCCTAAACAAGTAATAATCTTCTCACCATAAGCTACAAATTGAGATTAACCATTAAGACTAACATTATGTAGTCTTTGAGAGATTTTTGGCATATTATAAGTTTTATCAATTTATGTGGACTGTACAGATTATTTTTTTGTTTTCGAAAATAACAATGTTTTTCAATTTAATTTGAACATTTCGTAAAGAGGAGACTTTTTGCATAACATATTTAATACAAAGAGTAGTCTATTTTACTTGTAATAACCAATACCTAGATCGTTTTTGACATAACAATAAAACGGATTTTCTTAAATACAGTGTTGTGATTGGATAATTAAGAGATTATGTCGTTCGCACATCGAACATATGGATATAAATGAGTTTGCGTCTAGACGTAGTTTAAACATGAAGTTTTAGTACTTCGACGTTATATTAATATGTACTTAGATGTACTATGAAAAGGTAATCTGGCAGATTAAATAAGACACATCGAAATTTTGAAGAATTGTTTTATTTTTCTTTTTACTTTCTCATATTACTTTTAAAATAGGTAACTATAGATCACATGAGGTAAGCTTGATGAAGTCACAACCACGCATGTCCAAGAACTCAAATATTCTTCTTCTTCTTCGACCATATTCACTCCCTATGGTTCTCTGTCACCCGCCAATCGCTTTGCTTCCACCCGTGACATGCCAGAGTCCCTCAGTTACATCGAACATATCCTGTAGATAGTACCCGATAGCTTTCCAGGTCTCGGTGTCTATGTGCGCAATTTTCACTTTGTACATCTGTATTGTATACAATTAATGTCATGTCCGTATAAGAAATGAAACTCAAAAATATTTCACCACTTTATTCTAGTTTATTTATTGTAGATATAGCTAGACTTATATTATGATAAATAACATGGAAATTCTGTGAAATATGAATTTTATATAACAAAAATACGTCAAAATATAGGAGGAGTCTAAAATTGGCTACCCAGTATATACATTTTTTACCATATCCGCTCCCGATGTGGAGCACATGGCTTTCTAATGGAGGTATCTCAACAGAAGTTTTCTATGAGAACTCTTTGTTACTCAGTTACTCAACATCTCTTTATCAAAGAGAGTAAGGATAGAAAAAATAGGATCGGATGGATGGGAGGGAATTTTAGACATAAGAAACATTCATTAATACGAACAGAATCCATAAATCAATTGTAAAATCAATTTATGAAACTGTCCGGACCGAGACTTGAACCTGAGACAGCCGTATCCGTATCCAACGATGTTGACCACTGCGCCACAGGGACGACTTCCTTTTCCCTACTATTTTCGAGATAAAGAGGTTGAGCAAGCGAGTAATAAGCAGTTCTAGTAAAAAAACTTCTGTTACAATATCTCCAACGCAGTATATAATAGTATTTCGTAAAAAAATACGACAAAATATTCATATGCGATGTCTATTTATTTCGTTATTCCGTGTTTATACGGGTTGAGTAGTAAATTTTTAAGTACCCCTTGGACCCAGACTGACAATGGATGCAAAGCTTTCTGTTTTATACCGTACAACGAACAGAAACACATAAACACACAGTGATAAAATGGGCCTAGGAATACAAAATGTAGTGGCGGAGTATATTTTCAATTTCTGGATTACAAGGATGCACCTCATTTACGAATTAAATCCCGGAATTAGGGACTAGATACCGGTATATTACACAAAAATAGACAGAAGAACAAACCATTATTAAGGCTACATGAGTTCGTAATACCGGAAAAATAAATGAATACTACAAATAATGTAATATTTTTATTAAATAGTGATATTAACCCATACAGTGCGAACCGTTTTCGCTCGAATTTATTTTCAGTCATTTGATCTGTTAAAATGCTTACTATGGTTAAAAATAGATCAATTTCAACAGTAAAAAATGGAAAATTATCTGAAATATATATTAGTTATCCCAAATACATTAAGAAGTAAACTAAACTCGTCGAATGCTCGCTAAAAATAAATCGATGAAAATAAAGAAGCTGAAAAATATTTAATCTACAGCCTTGAATGCAAAATGGCTGCGCCCGGTCTTCATATACACCTCCAACACACATACAAGCAAGCGCGTAGCCGCATAAGTATGTGTAATACATAGGGCTGACGATTAATGCTGCGTATTGGTAGTTCAAAGCTGAAATTCGAAAGACTGAATATCGAGAGCTCTTTCCTTGTGTATTTCCTTGTGTTCTATTTGACTTTTTAATGATCTGTTGCCTAATTTATCTACCCTACCTAAAGGTTTGAACTATTTTTTAAAGCATATGTCCACAAGTGTTGCCTTCTAGTTTGGTCGGAAATACGAGATACATTTACATGTCCAGCGCGTTCATCGGGCTAAAATAAAACTCTTCACAAATTAATATAACAGACTGATTTTGGCAAAACCTGTAAATTTATTGTTTCACTGATTTCAAATAAGGCCTTAAATGAAATTTAAAGACAGGATATTAGCTCGAGTCCAACCGTGCACTTGAATTCCCTTAAGATGCTGAAAGGCCAGACCTAAGTTACAAAACTTATGGAATCGTAAACAAATTGAACGATACAAATTCGATATTGAGATTTCACCAAGCACCCGCAGTCGATATCTTTAATTATGTCCTTAAAAGGCTAGTTTATCAATACTGAAATGTGACAATCTTGATCGAATCTTCGTGCTGATAAGTTCGTTACAGAAATAAAAATAAACATTAATTTAACTGGTTTGTTAATCAGTCGCTTTTTTTTGGAAAGATTGGATGTAAGGGTAGGGCTTGGAAAAGAATGGCAGTTATCTCGTTACGCCCCGTTTTCAGGATCGAATAGATGGTAAGGAATGTAAAAGTCACATAGATTCTTGCCTTGGAGCACAAACCCATAAATCAATCGTAAAAGCAATTTATGAAAGTATCCGTTGGGAGATTCGAATCGGTAGAAACCGCAGCCGAAGAAGACGACGTTGACCAATCGTTTATGCGACTGTACGTTTGAATTAAAGATCACAAATAATATTAAACACTGACTGCTGTGCATACCCTTGTTTTAAAGCTCTTGGTATTCTGTGTGTTCTGATTGGCGAAGTTTGAAGCGATAATATCTTCGTAAGCTTTTTGTACTACAAGCCTTTTATGGAAATGGTTCGCTGAACCACCTGACTTGGATTAATAGTAGTAATTACTTCGTTTGAATAAAACGTAGTAAAGGAAAATAAAATATTATTAATTATCTACATTAATTAAATGATCTGTTTTAATGTTTTCACTGTGTTTTAATGAGTCAAATAATTCGAATGGAAAGGAATGATATCATCCTATATTTATGTATACTAAAATCGTAAAGGGTATTTCACGGGATATGTACAAACGTGGTTACATCAAAAGACGAATAGACAATGGTGATGTGTTTATTTAAAAACAGCAGGAGATGCATGTTATAAATGATAATTGGGGAAATAAAAAATGACGCCTTTTACTTATTTCGAACAAAAAACTAAAAATGGCGACGACGCGTGTGGTTATCTCTGTGAGATTCCCAAAGACGAGCATAATTTATCCCCAAGCTTTATATCGTGAAACCTCATTATTTGGTATACGCTGGTATTAAGTATAAAAGATACGTTAAACAAAATCTTTTTAACAATTGAATAAAAATAGTTTATTTTGGCTTCACGCATTCGTCAGAACTAGTTCTGGTGATTATAATAGTTTTGAATATGGCGTAAAGCCGAAATAGCTATCAACTAACTAATTAAATTTTGTAGAACTGAATACTTTGCAATTTTTATCCTATTTTAATGGAGTTCTATCAAGCAAAAGTTCCAATTTGCAATCACCGATTCAAATATTTTAAATAATCCAACAACTCAATAAACTTACAGCATGATATACATATAGATTAGTTTTATCGTAAACAGTGATAAAATGTAATGGCTTTCGGGTCCATATTATAAAACACGATGCTTTAGGGGAGCGACGTGTCCTCATCGTCCATTATGAAAAGGTCAATTTCCACGCGTGAAAAAATAAAATGACAAATATACGACGGGGGATTGCTGCCAAAGGGCCTTTCCCGGTGTGGCGAATTTATCTCTGCTTACGTCAGACCCTATGAGATCGGAGTGGGAAAGGATTGAAATAATGGCTGTGTCGCATTCCAAATTCAAACGGTAGCAAACCATTTCGGTGCGGTTAACCTTTTGTCTGCCAACCGTTAAAATATTCGGATTTTGGATGATGGATTCAAACCTACGCTATATAATTTTAATTAAGTGAAATATTTGTAAGTTATGTGATGTCTAGTTCTCATGATAACTATGAAATTAATAAAAAATAAGCCATGATATAATTATCTAAATAAATTTGGATTATTGAGATTTTGTACACTTCCATGTATTTTGTCACTAACGACCCGGGTTTCGCCTTTCGGCATCTTCAGGCATTCGAGCACACGAATGGACTCGAACTGACAGACAGTAAACAGTGTCTAACGTTTATATAGAAGATACAAATACGACAAATATTATTTACGAGGTAAGATATTATACGTCTGAGAGCCACACTGATACCTGAGTTAACATTTCGAGAATTGCTTTAATTCTCATTTTGTAAACAACCCATTAGCAGAGTGGCAAATTGCCGCTTTCCAACTTCTTTTAGAGTATCAGTATCAGTGTCAGTGTGGCTCTCAGACGTATAATATCTTACCCCGCGTAAATAATATTTGTCGTATTTGTATCTTCTATATAAACGTTAGACACTGTTTACTGTCTGTCAGTTCGAGTCCATTCGTGTGCTCGAATGCCTGAAGATGCCGAAAGGCGAAACCCGGGTCGTTAGTGACAAAATACATGAAGTGTACAAAATCTCAATAATCCAAATTTGATATTGAAATTCCATCAAGCACCCTCAGTCGATGTCTTAAATTATCTAAACGTTGCTAGTTTCATTATTAAGATTTTACTGAGATAATGAGAAAATTATGTAAATTGCATGTTTTAAATGATTTGCTTTAGTGTAAGGCTATCATACTCGGAAATTCACGGTTTATAGATCTGTGTCCTTGTGTCCCGGTCCGTGAGTCATTTGTCCCGATATTATCAAGCTAGTCAGACAAAAACGTCGATTGGATTTTTAGTTTTTGAATAAACCTGCAAAATTGTCGATTGAGCTTTTTTTCTACTTTCCACCATTCAATGCCCAAACGTTCCTCGACAATTATGGCAACCTTACTTCAGTGGGAATTTAACCATTCGAGTTGATTGTCGCGTCCGATTAGTTAATAATGATTCTTATCACGACGTAACCAAAGAATGACTCGGCGTTCAATGCTTTGAGAGAGTAAGAAACGAAACACCGAACGTCTGTCTTGCCGCTCGAGGGAGGAAGGTGGAGAGCGGGGAGAAGCGGGGCACGGTGAGTCAACAAGCTTCACAGCACGCTTCCGGGGAAGGACAAAGGATGAGTCACACGTTCCTTCGTCTCCCATTAAAACCCGGTCGTATTCCATATACTCTTTCTCGTTTATTGCAATTAGTTTCTATAATTTTCTTGAAGACAGTTACACAAACAGATTTGCACATTTTTAAATTTAAAACTCTGTAAGTGGTTTTACTAGTAAGCGGTGGACTAAATCGCCGCTTCGTCGGCCGACGATGCCCCCGGGAAAGGTCGAGAAGCGACTCCTCCTTTTTTTAAACAGCGCACGCTTTTTGTTCACTTCCAACTGTAAACAAACAGCGGCAACCAAACAAATATGACAAACTCTTAAACGCCTCAGGAGGGGTATTACATTTTAAATTTGCATTAATAGAAAGAGTCTGCAGATTGGTTTTGAAGACCCTGTCCGCCCCATAAGTACGGGGCGGTGTCATCTTATTATCATCTAATATTGGCAAAGTACTTTGCGACGATTCTAATATTTCCATAGAGGCGAAGATTGACTCTCGTTCTATATTATATAAATGATGGAATACGAGGGACGTAAAGGAATCTAACACGATGTTTTTTCGAAATTATAATGTCATAGATACAAATAGTCTAACTCAGGGGTATCCAAACATTTTAACCTAAAGGCCGCGCTGAGTCCTCCACTAAGTCCCAAGGGCCCAAACCTAGCTAGCTCATCATACAAACATACTACAGTTTTGAATTATGCCCAGATTTTTGTATTGGGACTAGCTGACGAGTGATATATCTATGGCGCAAGGCGCGGTGGTGGAATTTAATGTCATCATTGCTGGAATTTATAAGAGTCTTTCAATCACGCAGTTTGATCAGTTGCATAAATTTGCTCGTGGCTTTTTTCCATTTTCGGCACTACTTATTTCCTTGAAAAAAAATTCTCCAAAATGAAACAGGCAAAAAATATTTGCAGATCCAAATTAACTGATTTGCATATGAAGTTGCTGCTGATAATTTCCACAATAAAAACTTGTCGATGGTCTAGTTCCATAGTGATACAACTAGAAATTGGTAGTTTTGAGATATGGCCGATCAAAGTTTTGTCTCATCTAAGCTGACTCGTAAAAAGTTGATGGTTTATTATTTGTATTACTTTTTATTAAAATAGGTGGTCAATATTTTATAGTTTTAGGATTAATGGTTGTTTCTTTATGGAACGCCACGATTCACAAAAATATATATACACAATACGATATTTTGACATGTATGTATATGGAACTGAGAAATTATTTAATTTTGCTGATTTCCATATGCAAATATCTGCCTTTTAAGAGAAACTGTACTTTTGTGGAAAAACGGAACAGCGGTATTTGAATATAATAGTTAACTTAACTCAAAACATCACATTTTTGACTTATCGTCCTATGGAACTGGACCATTGATGTGATTTTTATTTTGTATGATTAACTTACATTGTAAATTTTACAATTTAATCGAAATATACTATGGCGGGCCGGATAACGGGCATGCCTGGCCTGCTACTGCGGGCCGTAGTTTGGAGACCCTTAGTTTAACTTATATTATTAAACAAGTGTTTTTAAAATTTACTGAATATTCAAATAATTTATGCAGAAAGTGTGCTTTTAATGTCGTAGTTGAAGAATGTAGATATTTACATTTTAAGTTATGTCCGCTTCCAAAATCGAGGAAATGGATTATTAATGAATGTTTTATTTAAAAATATTTAAATAGCGCGATGTTTCTTTGAGCCAGTTCGGTGTAGTGAAATTCCTTTTTTTCCTCCAAGAAAATTATCTCTGAATTTGAATAACTAATTGGCAAATCAAAAGTTGTCTTCTTAAATATTTCGCGTATTGGGTATAAAGAATATCCGACGACTTAAAAATAGTGTGTAAAAATACAGCTTAAAAGAAACTTGAAACAATCTTTGTTAAGTATTTAATTTCATAACTGATTAAAAAATCAATGTAATTAAATTACAAAAATATTTTCTCTGTTTTGTTGTGTACGGTTTCTATTTGTAATAAATTATAAGTTTCGCTCAAGCTTAAAATGTAAAATAATAATTATAAATTCGGATTACGGATTAAAAGTTTAATCTTTCCCACTTGAAACATAGAACTTTTATTGAGTAAAATGCTTTTACTGAGTAAATTAGTAAGTTTTAGAATTTCAAAAGTTTCTTTTTAGAGATGGGATTATACCAAAGTAGTAGGAAAAAGTAACTAATCGATTGCGCTTAGAAATTGGTACCTAAATGTTTCTGGTAATGCTTACTAAGTGTAAAGTGGGCTAAGAATAAATTTTTGTCTGGTATCAAAAGTGGTCAAATCCTTTTTACAGAAAATGGGATAAATAGAAAAGAACGTTTTATAAATTAAGACAAGTTATAAGAGAAGTTGCATCATTGTATTCTTCGACAATTTAAGTAAGGCAACTATTATTTACACGTAGAATGAGTAAATATTAGGTATTTTCCATGGATTCAGCGGTAACTTTGTGGAAGTTCATTTTTATTATAAAATTAAATTTAAAATTGATAACTTAGTTATTCCACTTGGTTTATCACTAACGTGACGCGTTTCGCCTCTTTAAGAAGCATCTTCAGACTAACCGCATTGTAAGGTTATTTATTTCTAAGGTAAACGATGATTTTAATTCTTAAAAGGGTGGGGGTAGGTTTTATTATATTCTACTGGACGTGTGGAGGGAGGTAAGGTATAAACACTGTTACACTATAAAAAAATCAATTACTGGCACCTGGATGTGAAAAACCCAAGCGGAATAAATTTAATAATGGCGAGCCACCTGTTCTGCTTAAAATGTTGTAAATAACAATTTTTTTATCAATTTTTAATTTAATTTTATATTAAACATTACGTAATTTTTGAATTATAAATGATTAAATATTGGGTTTGAGATGAAATTGAGGATTTGACCACTTTTGAAAAAAGGGTGAAGAATTGTTTACGTTTGATACAAAATTTTTACTCGCCCACTAAAGGTTGTCAGTCATAACTGTTGACTACTATGAACTAACTCAAGGTCATTAGGTACGGTGGTTTGATTTTGTCAGGAACTCGGAGGTAAGAGAGCGGACAGACCAGCTTCTTATAACGTCCAAAATAAAAAAAAGCGACGATGGACCTGGCTTAGACATATGCTGCGGATGCCCCAGGGGAGCCTGAATCCTGCCTGTCTCTTTTACCAACCAGATGGATTCCGTCGCCCTGGAAGGCCGCTGATGACCATCCATAGGATGTATTAGGCGGAGCTACGGGACGCTGGGATGACCTGGGAGGAAGCAAAGAGACTGGCGGGGGACAGAGGAGCTTGGAGGAACCGCGTGATGGCCATATGCTCCGAATAGGGAGCGGATATGGTTTAAAAAAAACACTAGATCATGTGACACTGTTGATGAGTGCGGTCGGCCGTTTCAGGTTTGACTAGATTTGATATGAAAAATGTATTTAACCTGCGTTTTTCATTGAATAATGTTGGATTTGTTCAAATTTTTTAAATTATTTCTATAGATGGTTTACTAGAGGTTCATACTGCATAATCAGTTGAAAATAAACTAAACATGGATTTGACCAATTATGATACCAGACACAGATAGGGATGAAAAAATGTAATATCAACATATTTAGTTACCACAAGAGTTATATGATAAAATAGTTTGCTGTTTCGACATCGTCTTAACTATGACATCAAAATCATTTTTTTTTCTTCAATTTTTTAGTGTTAGCCCTTGGATTTTAATATTTAATGAAAACACATATATAATATAATTAATATAAATGCGTTGACTGTCAATTGTTGGTGGAAAAGCATTATGTATATAAAAAATCCCTATTTTTTTTATAATGAACGAAGCCGGTTTACATAAAAATAATAAAGGGAGAATTTGATTATCTCACTGAATCTTGAATTGTTTTGGTAAAGATTAGCTACTCAGTTCAAAATAAAAAAAATCATGAACTGAAATTGTCGATTTTTGTAACACAGAGTATTTTTTAGAATTTTAAAACCAATTTTGGTAAACTTTTAAGTCTAGTGTATATGTTTCTATAAACTTCAGTTATTTGGGGAAAATTGAATGCTACATTTACATCTAAATTTATATAACCTTACTTAAAAAAATCAACTACACTGTAAACACTGAATCTATAGAATTTTATGTATTGGTTCTCTTTCAGAGATTTCCTCTACGTGAAAATTTGTACTGTAAATATATTTTTGTATGCCTCTCAAGGATTTTGAATAAAATAATGTTTATTTCGATAGATCAAACGAAAAAACTGTAAATGTTTTTATTGAAAACGTGACTTTCATCAAATCGGATTTGTAATGTTGGTATTACGAGTTGTAGCGATATTGGGAATTAGACTGTTAACTTTCTTACTTATATTTTATTTTATTATTATACCCGTTTAGCCAATCGGCAAGCCAATACTGTGTTTAAAAGCCTCACACAGTCGATCTATGGGTGCAAACTTGTATGTATCATATAGTCGTTGTTGTAAAAAAGTAATAATTAACCTTCCCGTTTTCATGCTAAAAAAATCCCTTCGGATCTTATGCAGTCACATTTCGTTACCGTGTGGGGTTTGTCATATAAACGTGTTTATAAAGCGAAATGACAATTTCGAAAAGTGAAATATGGTTTTATGTAGTATTAAGTAATTATTTTGCGTCATATTTTGTGTGTAAAGCTTGAAATACATATCAAACTATACGAAATTTGGATTATTGAGATTTTGTACACTTCCATGTATTTTGTCACTAACGACCCGGGTTTCGCCTTTCGGCATCTTCAGGCATTCGAGAACACGAATGGACTCGAACTGAGAGACAGTAAACAGTGTCTAACGTTTATATAGAAGATACAAATGCGACAAATATTATTTACGAGGTAAGATATTATACGTCTGAGAGCCACACTGATACCTGAGTTAAAATTTCGGGAATCTCCCTAATCCTTATTTTGTAAACACCATATTAACAGAGTGGCGAATTGCCGCTTTTCAACTTCTTTTACTGTCTCTCAGTTCGAGTCCATTCGTGTGCTCGAATGCCTGAAGATGCCGAAAGGCGAAACCCGGGTCTTTAGTGACAAAATACATGGAAGTGTACAAAATCTCAATAATCCAAATTTTATATTGAAATTCCATCAAGCACCCTCAGTCGATGTCTTAAATTATACGAAATTATTGAAAGACTCAAGAATAGAAATTCTTCATAGCAAGAACAAGCTCGAGACATGTATCGTTGCCGTTTGAAATAAAACGCTTGTATACGGTACGTCATGCATCTCGGATTGTTACTTTAATATACTATAATTTTGTATTTCTCGATGGTAAAATTGACGAGGTTTTCAAATTATGATACAAAGAAGACGTAAAGTATAAAGTATTTTTAATTTTCAATTACATGTAGAACTATTTTATTTACAAACAGGAAAATTTTAATTTTTTTGTATGACCTATTTCACAGATAATTTAAAGGTTTAAAGGCTGAATTTAACTCATTGTTACACCATGAATACGGAAGGGTTAACTAGGTTTTTTCAAAGTTGAGTTTTTGATAGTTTGAAATAATATTACTCGTATGCGTGTATTGAAATTGTCATCAACTGCAATAATAAAAAACTTATAACGAAGGGAAAGAAACTTATAACGAAGGAAAGTTTTCTGTGAAGACCCATTAAATATAAATTGCAAGAAAAAATCAATAAGTGTGAAGATATTTTTGTTGTTGAATTTAATATTCAATGTGACCTATATGTCAGAAAAGGTTGTCGAGCCGTGAAGTAAACGACTTGTTTTACATATTTAAACAAACACATTCAGAGCTAAGAAATTGACACAGTGTAAATATTATAGTACATTTTTGATATAAGATATTCTCAATAATATAATCGACGACAAATGCCTGATACCGCCCTTCGCCCTCGTGTCGACAGCGCCATACGTGTATTAAATTGCCAAGAATAAAAGAACAGTTCGTACAATGTGAGTTGGGGGAGGACTATACTTGAATAAGATAAGGCAGCTACGTTTGTCGATAACCTCTCCTCGACTGGAATTGTTTTGATTGATGGGAAAATAATTCGACCTAACCAACCGGCAAAAGAACGAATCGAATGGGGGACTTGAGAAAAAAAGGTTTCCTTTATGTGAAAGCACATTTATCATTTTCAAAAAGTTGATATTGAACGAAGGAAATTATTTTGCAAGATGATTTGACTTAAACAAGTGTTTTTACCATGATAAGTTATATTGTTTAATGTTAAATTGGTATCCAAAGGGGGACATTTAATTTAAATTAGCATTCTCGTAGATTATTCCGTATTATAGTCGTTGGTAAATAGGAAGTAAAAGAAAATTCTTCCCACGTTTTAAAGTGACCGTCGGTGACTACGCTATTACACAAGTTTTGTTTTATTTTTGCATTTTTTCAACTTCGTAACTGCGGGAACTCAGCAACTTTGTGAGCAATGCGAGTTTATCTAAAACCGAGATATTTGGCTGTCCCGAAAGCTCCCTTCGGGACGCTGGGACGAACCCGGAACACCAGGACGCCTAAACTATTATCACTTCGAAGGAGTTGACGGTCAATTCTTGGTGGCAAAGCATTAATGATCAGCTGACAATGGTTGCGGTGAGCAAAACCGGTCCTGATCATTACCAAAATGTGGACGTAGTACAAAAGAAAACTTTCCGCACCGGGATTTTAACCACTGCAGCACGTAACCGACAAAACTCCCTACCACCCATCCGATCCTAAAAACGGGGCATAACGAGAGCGGTTAGCCAACCACTAGCCCTGTCCTAGCCTTATTCTTCTATCCATACTCTTTTCGAAAAATAGAGGTTGAGCAAATGAGTAGCAAGCATTTTATTTGAGATACTTCCATTAGGAGGCCATATGCTCCACACTGGGAGCGGACACGGTAAAAAAAATGAAAACCAAATCTGAATATAAGAACCCTTCACTGAGACATCGCAGATGCTCTACAAAAATTATAATACATTTATTCAACATCAGACTTACATAAATGTGATTTTAAATAAATATTTTTATAATCCTAAAAGTACAGGTCCACTAATTCTGGCTTTGACAACATTGTGTGATCTAAGTACTGCTGATAACAATAGTAAAAATGATAGCTTTACGAAGAGTATACTTATATTTGCTGAAAAAATGAATTGTAAGTCGGAGAAAATCATAAATATATAATCGGAGAGTCAAATCGTAGAATAGAAGGATTTGCTGGTATGGCTATTATTTTATCCATAAACCTGTAATAATATATTTTTTTCTTTTTTTCTCCAGCACTGCGAAGAGGCGGCAGTGATCAGCCAGAAAGTACTGGACTTGGAACATTCGGAGCCAGTCAGGAGGTCGTCATCGAGTAGCGATTCCACCAACCGTCCCCCGCTCACAAAGAAAGGAAGTACGGGATCCGTACAGGGGTCATCACCACCTCCAACTGTCAGGTAGCTATATTGGAATGAAAAATAACAGCATATGTCGGCCGATCATGTAGCCGAGTGGCCAACGCTTTTCGTCCTATTTGTTTGCGATATCCTCGAGCTTAAATCTCTTTATCACTATTTCATACATCAATTTATTGATATGTGTTTAAAAGTGTAGATCAAGGTTTCCCAAACTATGTTCCACGGAACATTGGTGTTCCGCAGAATGAAAATAAATGTTCCGCGAAGACTTGAATTTTTTATATGCTGCTCTAGCTGCAACAAATTAAAACATGCTTGACTTCATACTGATATTATATACCCAACAAAATAAACAAGGCGTTCCGTTAAAATTGTAGGGTTTTCAAAGTGTTCCAACGCAAGAAAAGTTTGGGAAACCGTTGTGGAGATGTGTATGATGCTTACATTCTCTTCCACTTATCCGATCCTAAAAACAGAGCGTAGCGAGAATGATTAGCTAACTACTATCGTGTCAAAGTTCAATCTTTCAATCCGTTAGTTAGCGTTGAGCCTGAGTTCCGGTTCCAGCAAGATCAATATGGAATTTAAATGTTTTCAATTGAATTTTATTAGAATTTTAAGCATGGGTGTTTGTGATGCTTTTTCGCCTCGGTTGATCTCGAGTGAGATTGAGAAAATCTCACTGAATAGTCTAACGTGATTAAAGAATTAAAAAAATATTTGCAACCATGGTTAATATCAGATGTAATGTCAAATAATCATTTTTAACAATCTTAAGAAAATATAAATAAAAGCTACTAATACTATCCAAGTCCCATTCTTTTATCTAAAAGAGATTGAGCGACTGAATAACAAACGGTTACTGCAAAAAAACCTTTTGTTGAGATGCTAAATTGTAAGTACATTTGCTCCACACTGAGAGCGGACCAGTGTGGTGACGATAAACTTCCAGCTGTGCATTTTTTTTGCAGAGCACAGACCTAGATCGCACAAACACTAGAGTACTTTCTAAGTATATTATGACTTAATTATTATTCCAGTCAACAACTTCTAGAAGGAAACCAATTATCCCGCACAAACAAAAAATGATTAAAAACGGCCCTAGTCGGCTTGACTTAGTATTGTTTGCGAGCGGCTCTTGGCAAAAGTTTTAACCTAGTTATTATGTATTTATTAAAAACCCGCACCGTGGATTGTTTTGATAAGTTCTGTTAATAAATTTAGCTGAAATGCTGAATTGTAGGGAAGCCAAGATTTATGGAGACAGTGGATAAATAATATCTTGTTGTGTAGATTGAATCCTAATTGCAAATTTTAATGAAATAATTAAAAGTTTTATTTTTAGTCTAAGGTTTCATTTATATGACTAATATTTATATAATTGAATAAATAAATAACTGAAAATATCACCGTGGACCGTACGTCATGTAACAACACCCACAAAATATAGTCAATTAATTAATAATAATGTTAAAAGTAGACAATTGAAAATAGTACAGTTTTACTAAAAACTGTAGCCAGAATGACATATGTGCAAATTTCAAGTCGCTGTACAGTTCACTGTTTGGGAGGAGTTCACTGTTGTGACGGACAAACAGACAGCTTGATACATGTATTTTCTGTAATAGTACAGGTGTATTACATCGTTTTAGTTCAAGTAAAACGTAATGTTTTTAATATAAAATATTTTTTTGTACAAAGCATGGGGTTATACGAAGACTTGTCTGGTGTATTTGGGTACAATGACAACCAACAGTTGCCTCCTCTTCGTCATTACGATTTATCGTTTTTCTCTACCTCTATCGGTATCACAAAGGAACAGTAAATTTCATTACAGATTTCAAAATATCAAATATTGATTTTTGTTTAAAGGTCAAAATAGTTTCATGCGTTTGGTGCTTTGGCTTGTTTATCATTTTGGTATTCGGCCCCGAGAACCTCTCGTATTAAAGCATTTATCAAAAGTGGGTTTTATACACACGATTAGCTGGTTTGTGTGCTTTTAAACGGGAACTTCATTTAAAACAAGTACGTTACGCATACTTTTTTTCGTTTTAAAGCATAAAAACCGCTCAATCATGCGTGAAGCGCCTATGAGTAAAGCGCTGCTATTTTTTACAGTCAGTTCACATTAAGTTCAGTTGGAAATATTCACTATCTGAGCGATACTTGTATTATTTCAAAATAAATATAAGCACATGCAATTTATTAGATACATCATTTTTTCATTAATCTTATAATGTGGACAATCAAGTATTTCACAGTTGGTAATATTTATTGATGTTCTTTAGTTTCCATACTGACGGACAGATTGTTATTGTTATTATTGCTTGTATGCCTCGGCATTAGCATCACGTCGGAACTGTGTGTATTGTTGGGTGTGTGTGTGTGTGCATTGCATAACATACCTACATGTGATATGTGACAATAATAAAACGCCTACAGACCAGTTTGGGCTATTTATTGCATATCTTCGTTGTTCTGGAAGAAGACACTAACTGAAAAATACTAATTTCGAGTAATTGGACTTTGAAGATTGTTAAATGTTTGTAATGCTATACTTTTTTCATTTTGTAAAAAACTGTTTTTAAGTGAAAATATAATTTGAAATAAGGAACATTTTTGTTTAACTAACTCAATATGTAATTTTTTCGATTTAGTGTTTTCTTCCACAACAGCGACGATATACGATATGTAGATAATTAAAGAAAATATCTGTCATATCATACAATAGAGATGTCGCTCTAAAATAATAATATAGTCTTACAAAATGTCACGAGATTAATATCTAAACAATGTTTTATTTTATGAAGCAAAGTTTACATTCTGAATTACAATGTTAAGTTTCGTAAACATAACATCGTAATCCAGTAGAGCACCGGTTGCCATTTTACCTAATTTGGCCGCCTGTCTCCTGTCTGCGAAATAATGAATAGCCTTCCATGTTTTCCATCCTAATTATTTGTTATTTATGCCAAAACTTTACATAAAATTGTTGTTTTACGTGCCTGGAGGTATTTTCCTAGCCCGAAATAAAAGGCTTTCAAGCTATGCTTTTATTCTTGGGGTGGATTGATAGTTATATTATATTATATGCAAGTAAATACTAAAAGGGGTTTTAATTATTATCTATTCACAGTTTCAAATAGAAAATCCCTTAAAAGTCCGTCTTTACACGATTTTGATTTAATTAATTTAAATAGTTAGTTTTTTATTTAATGTCTATTTATTTTTATAATTATTATGATATATATTAATTACTATAATATTTCCAGAGCTACCGTTCTACAATACATTTCTCGAAATTGCCATTTTGTGCAAAATAAATATCTTGTTTACTTTTAATAACCGTCGTTAAAATATCAGTTTTACAATTTATTGAAATTTCCGTTCTGGTTGAGTATGGCAACATTCCTAACGTGACGGTGGCACCTTAACTAGCGGCCAAGTAAATTGGTACATCTATAGTATAACCGTACCGTCATAGATAATAGTATTGAAATTAAAATACTGAATGTTTAAAGTACGTCGAAACTGTGCGTGAATTCCATAACATTTTATTTTATATATACTCCGGTCATGAAAAAATTTCATACCTACGTGTGATATGTGGTTATAATAAAACGTCTACACAGCGGTCTGGGCTATTATATTTAAGATTACTTTTATATTATTTTCTCGTTGTTGTTTTCGACCTATGTGAATGACAGCTGTAATAGTATCTATTATAAAATACTTCGTTTAAGTTTAACCAGGAAAGTAGGAGCCTGCCTCGCGGACTCCACATAATAGTTTCTGCAGGAAAATAGAGGTAGGGAAAAAAAGTACACGAACGTTTACAGTCAGTATTCTTCAAGGGTTTTTATTCATTTTTTCCCTCAATCAAAGCACTCGGTTGACAGCATATTTAGCGAAAAAGTCATTAGCCAGAATAGATATATTTTTTCTATCTCCACTTATTCTTCTCGACCAGCACCTGCGGCACCGATCTCGAGAGCATTGCGTCTTTTAAAATCATTCCCTAGCTTTTTGTTTCCTTTGCAATCTTATTCTGTATTTTTATGTGTTTTATCTTTTATGTAATGTTTTTTTTTCTTATATCAACATCTATAAACTGGCAATTATTGCAATCATCATTTTATTTTTAGACGAAATACCCAGTTCCAAAGTGTAACAAGTCAAAAATTTACAGATTTAAATACCGATATCTACCGGTTCAAAAGCGTAACAAGTGGTAATCTGTAGTTATTTTAGAAAGATAGTGGTTATTATTACTTTAGATCCAAACTGTCCAAACTACGAAATACTGTCAAAACCACTGGAAACTTATATTATTAATAATATAATATTATAAAGATAATCATTAAATTTCATTCAAATCTACAAAAATAGATGTAAAGTTGAAGAGTAGGCCTGCCCAAAATTTTGTTTCCTAATTATGTCACAACTCTGCTTTTTAAGTCGTTAAACTTTGGAACTAATGTATCGACACATTTTTAAATGTCCGTGTAATTGAATAATTACGTTGTATTTTGATTTTTTTTCGCTACAGCAAAATTGCTTGAAAATTTCTTTGCTGTGAAAATTACCTGTGTTGTCTTTAAATAAATAATATCTAAGTCACCGAAGCAATAAATTAAGCAGGAAACTGCTAGACCGACTCGCAAGTTTCAAATAATTGGCGTAGGAAACTATTTATAGGCAGGCAACCGTATATTCGTATATAATATTTTAGAAGGAATGTTTTTTACTGTTTACTTGAAAGTATTGGTACGAGTACCAAGGGCTCTAAGATATGAACCGAATTACGGTATGTTGGAAAACGAATTAACTCTGAAATAAGCTGATTGATCGAACTGTCAGTTTGATTGATTACGTAAAACGGTTACTTATTTAGGCAGTCGGCAGATGGAAACATGCGTGATAATGAACATTACAAAGTAAATAAACAGTTTAAATTTGTCTCTAGTTTGCAAAATAGTTTTGGCACAAGTTTTTTTTTAAGAACGACGATTATATAAAATATTAAACAAAACAAATGGGGAATTAATAATTTACCTAACAATATTCATGACACTACAAAAAAAGTCAAACTGTCCTTCCCATGCATTATTTGCTAATATGTAGTTAATATATATTTTTTTAATATGGTGCTTTGGTCAATTGATGTAACCCTCAAAAAATACGAAAATGAGTTAATTATTGATTGGATCTCATTTTAAAGACGACGGAGCAGGTCTCGGTCAAATTATGTAAATTAGAAAAATAAATTGACCCCTTTTTGAAAGGGAAATATTATTTTACATTGGTTTTAGGTTTACAAATTCTGACCCTGCCACTTGACGTAAGCCACTATTATATCGACAGCCCCTATGTATAATTTGGTATCAGCAAACAAGAGAATTTACAGGAGTGTATTTCGAAGATTTATAAACTCGCCATATAATGTTTAAGATAAAAACAGTTTTTACTCTCTACTGAACAATTTCAATTTTGAGGGTTACATCAATTGGCCAAAACACCGACGAAATGGAGTAGTGTGTAAAGACAAAAGAATATTACGTTCTTTTTATATTTGATTTTACAAGTTAACATTTTACGAATTTCAATATTTACAAGGTGTAAACAATTTTGTTATTACTTAAAATAATTTAAGACATCGACTGAGGGTGCTTGATGGAATTTCAATATCAAATTTAGATTATTGAGATTTTGTACACTTCCATGTATTCTCAGTTCGAGTCCATTCGTGTGCTCGAATGCCTGAAGATGCCGAAAGGCGAAACCCGGGTCGTTAGTGACAAAATACATGGAAGTGTGCAAAATCTCAATAATCCAAATTATTAAAATGTTCAATTTTATAAAAACACACAAAATTTAAATAAAACCCATGATATATATGACAAATAACAAAAACGGGACGTATGGACAGCCTATTTGTATACAGCCTGCATTTATTTATTGGTCAGTAAATATTTCAATGTTTGGTCAGCAAATAATCAAAATGGTCGGTAACTAATTCTATAAACTGTCAGTAATTTATATAAAATAGTCAGTTGTTAAATTAAATGGTAAGTTTTTTGATTAAATCTAACCTAAGCTTCATTTATTTGACAATTATTTACGGACTAAACTTAATTATTAACTTGATAATTTATCAAATTAGTTTCTGACCACATATGGAATTAGTAACTGACCGGATAATTAGTTACCTTTGTATAAGATCCCTGAGAGATTTTTTGTAATATGCCTTGAATGAAACTTATTTACAACTATCTTCAGAACTATCTTGAATTGAGATCACATTGTAATATTTGATATTTATTTAAAAAAAATAATAACTTGTTTCTTGCATAGATATCTCTGGATTCGCCTGGCACTCTTCGAACGTCGTCTGGCGCGCATAATCGAGCATCTTGCTCGTCACGCAAGCCGCTATTATGAACGCGGCGCCCTCGTCGCTGACCCTGACTGCGGATCCATCTTGGCGTCGTTGCTGGTGGGTCCGTGCGCCCTGGAGTACGCCAGGGCCAGACCGCCAGATAGATATTGGCCTGATCCACCAGCTGGAGAACTGGTGAGAGTTTTTATATTTGCTTAATACGGATAATGATGAGCCTAAGTTGATAGCCCTTTCACTAAGAAAATTGCAATAAACTTTAATTTTGCAAAGTCATGCGGGAATGCACGCATGCATTGCCATGATTGATGAATCATCAATGAATTTATTTATTGGTTACACCAGCGGTTTCCAAACTTAATGCTACAACGCCTTCCCTAAAATAAATTTCCGCTTCTCTCTACTTTAAAATTGTTTTAATCGATATAATAATATGTACACGTTTTAAATAATAAAGATTTTATTTAAATAAAAGCTGATAACTCTAATTAACAGAATAATAACAATATTTTGCTATAACGTACATGCAATGGAGTAGCTAGGGGTTTTGCCGCTCCCCACCATTTTTCCTCCAAAAATGATTCAATGTTTACTACAGTGTTAAATTAAGAGTATCTTCAAAATTACACACTATTTATTAAAAATCGTAAGCCGTCATGTATTATTTATACAAAAATACAAAATTACGCTGAACAAAATTGAAAAATTTGATAATGAAATAAACGTACCTACAACCTAAGGTTCGCGTTGTGCGTATGGTCACAAATTGCGGACCATCGCAGCAATTGCGTTGTACACACGGAGCGTGTTAGATGTGTAGGGGATACATGACGCTGCGGATTTGCGAAATATGATATTCGAGAAAAAGTTTCGTTTTCTGCTAAAACATTACGTCTTATTAGCAGTTACGAAACGTGATATAAGTGCAAAAAAAAAATAATACGTGATTGTAATTGAACACTATCTGCAAGCGTGAGAATTATCAAATGGGATATTAGAAAAGCAAAATATGACGAGCGAAGAATAAAGAGAAAGGATCATTAGTCTGTCGCCACTCTCCGAGAGTGAACATTCATTTTGAACTACATTATTGACATCACCATCATCATCATCCGTCTTACTGCTTAATCACGTCTTACATTCAACATTGGAATCACATATTCCTAAAAATGTGTGGAGAAACGAATACCTTCGAGCTAACAACATTGTACATTACGCGGATACCATAGACGGAAACGGGACGATACGGCAGAATGCGATCGCCCGTCATAGAACCGCACCTACCTAGTGAACGGAAAGGGCAACAATAATCTCTCGACGCCGTCGACCATTTTGGTCGACGGCGAATCTATTTCAAAATGTTAAAATATCTGTAATTACAACAAGGCCAATAAACGCATTACTAAAAATGTTACGAAATACATTTTATCACAGTTGCGCTGCATACTAACGAAAATGTTTGCATCTCGATAACACAGACTGTAACTATATATCTTAATATTTATCTGTAATAAGCGAAATTAGCGTTTACCATGTGGAAATGTCTTCATTTGTTTGGTTTTTCAGGTTCAGAGGCATCGTATAAGCGCTGGCACAACCACTCCTCCATCAAGCAGGAGACCAGTTCTCAACTACAGAAGAAGCCTCAATACTTCATCTGAAGATGCTATGGCAGGATCAGCTGCTGCAGGTATTCATTGATCAAAGATAAAAAATCCTTGGCAATTCAGCTATTGGTTTTTTTACGATTAAGATAAGACTATTATTAACTAATTCTTAACTGGCCTGTAGCCAAGTGGTCAACATCGTGATTTTCGATTGCGGTGGGTTGGAATCTCAGTATGGACTTTCATAAATGGATTTTTCAATTGATTTATGAATTTGTGTTCGACGGCATGGTTGCCTATGATATCTTTAACCCGATGAAGACACTGGACATGTTGACATGTCCAAAACTTTATCTCGTATTTATGACCAAACTAAGAAGGAAACACTTGAAAAACTACTTTAAAAGTAGTTCAAAACTTTAGGTAGAGAAATTAGGCAACAGATCATGAAAACTTCACATAGAACATAAGGAAATATATTTTTGAAAAGAACCCTTGATATTCAGTCTTTGGAATTTTAGTTTTGAACTGTCGATACGCAGTATTAATCGTTAGCCATATGTATTAAGCATACTTATGCGGCTACGTGTTTGCTTGTGTGCATGTTGGCTGTGTATATGAAGACTGGCCGCAGCCATTTTGTTTGCAAAGTCGTAGATTAAATATTTTTCAGCTTCTTCATTTTATTCGATTATATTTTAACGAAAATGCGACGAGTTTAATTTACTTCTTGATGTATTTGGGATAACTAATATATATTTCACATAATTCTCCATTTTTTACTGTTGACATTGATCTATTTTCAGCCATAGTGAGCGTTTGAAAATAAATTCGTGCGAAAACAACTCGCGCTGCAAGAGTTAATTAAAAAACATAAAATATATAATTCTGCCATTTAAATACTCCCATGCTCCATGTAACTAGCTGAGCAGAAGATTTTAGTTGCGTAACCACTATTTTTATTGTCATTATATTTCAGCAGGGCAGAGTGCAGCTTGCGGTGTTGGTAGCAGTGTAGCACATTGCGCCAAGGATTATGTGGAGAGTCTCCATCAGAATAGCCGTGCAACTCTTTTATACGGCAAAAACAATGTTATGGTCCAACCAGTAAGTGCGATTCTTCCTCATATTAGTTTGTATCATTTGATACAACTTAGCCTTTAGATCACAGGTTTCTAGTCTTAGCCCCAATTTTTAAAAGACGAGGTACTGACTTCCTGCTAAATTAGAATAAAAAATCGTTAAGAATACATTTTGAGTAATATATTATTATTGTGGAACTGAATATTTCATAAATCTCAACTATAATCAACAATAGTCAACTTATTATCAATGATTGATTTAACATTTATATGGTAGAATTCTATTACAATAAGATAAAGATAGCACTTCAATAAATTTTAGTTTACCCCCTAACTTGACGATAAATGTATTTGTTAATTATTGGTGACACGCCAGTTGGTAACTAGAGCTGTGAATCGGCGATTTCCGGATGGTAGGTCGCGACCTGACCCTGGGACACAAATGCAAAATACCAGATTAGCTAAAAAATTACATCATCTTTTTCTTTCTTCCTGTTAAGTTCACAAGAAACTGTATCACAGTCTCCATCACACATCACATATTAATAATTTATTGGTTTAAGTTGAAAAATGAATAATATATTCGTCATTTATGAAGGAAAAGTTTAAGAATATCTCGGTCACATAAAAAAAGTTTGAAAATGATGCTTTAAATCATTTGTTCTGAACCTGTTTGTGACTTGATTGTCTAACATTTCTTATTATAATGACTGAATTTATGTTATACATCATACGATAATTACATATAGATGTCGCTAGCTAATTTTAAAATATTTTATTGTATAATAACCATTTATCACCTTTTCACTGTAAATAATAGATGGCGCTTGGTTTCATATTAAAAGGCGCATGTGGTACGTTTACTCAGGGCTTTATAACCCTCCCCCGTACTTTGATAAATTTGTTACCCAAAGATTCGAAACTATTCTACTGACGGAGCTCTGCCTCCACTGTTGGATCAGTTTTCAATTGATACGTTCATACGAAACGTCTTCTGACGGAGCACTGTCTCCATTGTATGATCAGTTCCCACCTGCTTCAGTTTCTACGAATCTTAGCCTATTGAAACTATCTTTCTGATGTAGCACTGTCTCCATTGTTAAATCGGTTCTCACCTGATACGGTGCTACGGATTCGAGCCTATGGACATCTGATATATTGCTAGATACCTACATCTTCGATCGCTACGAGGATTAACCACTATGGTTTAACCCATTGTAAATTTCATCTATATTCTACTGTGTTTTCCTACTTTGCTCGAACCTACTAAATGAGTAAAAAGAGCAATAAATGAGCAATAAATGATTATCATTTGATCCTCGAGAAAACTTCTTAATTTAATTCTGACATATGTGATATACCTGGATCATAACTTACTAGTTCTGTGAAGTATTCTATACTGAAGAATAATATGTAATACTTCCATTTATTTGATTGTAGAAAGAAGTCCCCGAACCAATGGCCGGTTATTTGAGTCTTCACCAGATGGCTCAGTGTCTCATCATCAAATGGACTCCTAATCAACTTATGAATGGATTTGCTGAGAGTGAGACTCAAGATAAAAGGTTTAATATTTTGTCAGTAAAACAGTCATAAAATGACATCTGGTAAACCATCCAATTTCCCCAAACCAAAATATACAAGTAAAAGTAAAGTGATGTTAAATAAGCAAATGTAGCTTTGTTGAAAGAGTAATATATTCATATAACCCTTTTCCCCGTTGAGTCAAGAAACTGAATTACCCACATACAAAATTTCAAGAATTAACTCTGTGTTAAATATTGTAAAATTATGGGAATGGTGGTAGCATGATAAACCAACCGGGTGATATTTTCATAAAAAAAATTGAATGGGAATGTCAACATCACTTAATTTTTTAATAAATACATCGCAATCAAGCGTATTAACATTTGGGGCTACTATTTGCAAGCCCGGCTCATTTCAATGTTGTTGAAGTAATTTACTTCATTTGGTATAGAAAAATACAGTCTAAAAGTATTTTTAAAAAGCACCTTCAAGCCTGGTTTGATTACATTCAAAATATCATTCAAAATTTTAAAACATGGCTTTAAAATTCCATAATCATTTCACGTTAGACAAAAGGAGCTCTGCTTTAGGGGTCATGTGGTTAATGTATCATTTGTATCAATCCAAATTGTTAAGTTGCAGAAATGGATAATTCCAACTGTCACTTTCAAACTTGGCTTGATAAAGCATTGAAATGTAAATAAAATCTTTATACCGATAAAAAAGTATAAAACAGTTTTCCCTTTTTTTTCTATTTTAAATATGATTCACCACAACTCAACTAAAAATCTTACAACATAGTCTTATATTTGTATCTATAAAATTTCATTGCATTTTGCTGCAAAATATGTTTTTTGGAATGAACCGTGTCTAGCTAAGTTAGTTAGGCGCTGAGGTAAATGTTTGACTCATTCAATTAACACTTTAACCTTTTACTTTACAATGTATACGTGGCATATCAATAATATTGTTACATTTTAGTTGCTTCTTATGTTTTTTGTTAATGTCATGTCTATAGTTTATTTTTTGTCTTCAATAATATGTTTTACGTCTGTTCATTATTCATTAATGTTTTGTTTTTGTCTTTTATTATTTTTCCTCACACCTTTGTTAACTTTGCATGTTATCATAGAAGAGCCAGTTGTCCTTCAATCTGTTATTATGAGGATAACAGCTATGGAAAAGGATTACCAAGACGAAAAACATCAGAATTGTTTTTGAATATGTGAGTAATACGCATTGTCTGCTGGGCAACTAACTTATTGCTTTACAATCGCTTTGCTCAACCATAATTTCAGCTTTAACACGTTTTAAAAAGCTTTTTTTCTAACAAATGATTCAAAGTGATTTGTCAATTTATCAGCTCCGCATATCAATACATGTGACAATAAGCAACGAGTCATTTGATTACTAATTTGCTAAGCATGTGGGAATATGCATGGTTTGTGTATTTTTACTATAAAAAGGTTTAATATTAATAAAAGTGACAGTCAAAGGATACAGGAATTCAAGGAATTTCTTTCAAATACTAAAAATTTAATGTCCAGACAGGGAAAGCCTTCCAAAACCCCCACGAAGACATTAAATGAAGAATGCTCAAAGAAACTCAACGTTTATGAATGGGAAGGCTAAATAATCATACACAGAATCAATTGAATCAGCAAATGGTGTTTTAGAGCTGGTGTTTTAGAGCTGGCTCATTTATAAAATATTTTAGAGCCCTGAAACATCATAAACAATCGGATCCCCATATGCAAACTTTCATTAATTGCCTTTTCAAACGAGTTATGGATTTGTGTTCAGCAACATGGACGTTTGTAATATTCACATTCTCCACCCATCCAATCTTAAAAATGGGGCGTAGCGAAAGTGATCAACTAACTACTAGTTCTTTCCTAGCTCTGTTATTCCATCCTTAACCCTTGCCTACGAGTAAATTCTGCTGTAACAACCCATTGTTAGACAATTTAATCTTAGGTAACTCGTGTTTGCTAGAAATGTATAGTAAATACGATCAATAGTGTCACACTTTCAGTGCAAGAAGTTAACCTATCCAAAAAAGAGACGTGGAGTGACTGAAACACAGGTAGTTCTCATAAATAAGCCCATATTATTCACATTATGAGCGGAAAAGGTTGAAAACAACAGAAACCATAGCAACAGATAAACAGTAGCTTTTACAGATTCAAAGATATATAGCATCAATCTTACATATGTAAAATACAAAAAATTACTAGCGTACATCATACAACTTAATTTTTGATTGTGTTTACTGTTTTTAAATTGCAGCAGTTACTGGCAGTACGCGTTGAACGTGAGCCTTGAAGATGTTGTCTATGTTCACTGTCACCAGGGTGCCGAAGGTGGAGGTACGATTGTACTGGTCGGACAAGATGGTGTGCAACGACCTCCCATTCATTTTCCAAAAGGTAAACATGAAATGTTGCACCGGTTTTCTTCCCTTTTTAGTCTTACAATTAATTTGATGCAAGATAATTTATCAACACTGTAACGCTGATATAAATTGTATATTACATGATGCAATTTTAGATACATTGAGCAATATTAATATTAGTTAACGATATCATTAATAAATATTATATAGATATTAAACGCAAGTTGCATATTGTATATACGATCACAACAATTGTAAACAGCTTGTCCAAATGAAAATTTAATTTTTGACAATATGTCTATCAAATAATTTCTTAAAAGATTTGCGATGGATTCTGCGATAGCGTTGGGGAAATTCATTTATAATAAGTTTTTTAAATTGATAACCTCATTCCATTGGTTGTGCTACTAGTTTCTTTTCGCATCATAGTAAACAATAAAGATAAAGCAAAGTCATCGTCTCAGAGTGGTATATAAAAACTCTATTGCAAAGGCTGTCAATCTTATGCTAGACAGGTAGAAATTTTAATGTGAGAATCAAGGAATATAATTTATAAAATGTCTCAATAATTTTTCAGAGTTTTCAAATCATCCAGTCAAAAACAATCACTATTTTGATAAAATTAATAATGTAGAACTATTCCATAAAGGATTAAAAATGAATAGCTTATGATCAGTATCTTCTGAGCTATGCAGCGTGCTGCGAGTCATAATTTGCTCAAGTGTGGACGTTTAATCACTTGTTTGCATGCTTAAGCGTGCCCGCAAAATGCTCAGATGAATACCGACCATTAGAGTTCTTGGAAAATAATGAGAGCCTTAACAGAAATCAATTATTAGTGAATACCATTTCAAAAAGGAAATTTTGTTCCCCGTTAAATTAAATATATTTCCCTTGAGATTTTGCCCTCCAAGCCAAGTAATTAGTTTGTGTGTAACCCATGTATTGTGACTGAATAGTTTTGATAAGTTTCTAGTGAGATTTGGCAGCATATTGTAAATCACCACATTTATACATTGACAACAAAGTTGTACAAATATACATAATCTATTGAAAAAAATTTGTTTCTAGGAGGACACCTGTTAGCTTTTCTCAGCTGTTTGGAAACTGGTCTTCTTCCTCATGGACAACTCGATCCACCACTATGGTCACAAAGAGGAGCTGGAAAAATTCCTAATGTAAGTTTGAGAATTGGAATTTTTTATATTTGATCATGTCACCTTTATTCTATAAATTATCAAAGTGAAAAGAAACCTAACAGAGGGAGAATTCATGACTAAACAAACTTGTGGAAAAGTGAAAGAAAACATCAATCAACAACAGCATAATGATTAGTAAGTGTTTTCTTGATGTAATGAACTGTGAAATACATTTTTTATAGGTTTTACCACGTGGTAGGCTTCGCAGACGGCCACTTCCGATTGTTACGGAGGGCAACCCTAACAACAATGATGATGCGGAATCTGAGAGCACCCCACCGGCTGCCAATAACAATACAGAAAACCAGGCCACGGATTATGTATTCAGAATTGTAAACAACAATATCAACCACCAAGAATACGGTAAATATGGTAAGCCTTAAATAATTAGATTATGTTGTAATTGAACAGCGTGACTTGGTGTGTGTTGTAATTATTCATTGCACGACCCCCTCCACAAGTATGCCCCTTTTTTGATTTACTGAATATATTTTAATTATCTTTCGAGCACATCCCGATTGAAATTTGAGCCCTAGATTGCTGGACAGAGCCACAAAACATTACAATGTTGATTGAAGTCAATTTTAATTTTCAAATAATCTTTGTACACAATTCAGATAGTTTTGATTTTATATTCTTTCAGTGTCAAGACATTCCCTGATGGAGCGTGGTCCTGCATCACCGCGGATTCCTCGCAAGCCGTTAGGTTCAGCTTCAACTACTGGCAGTTCTGACAGTTCGAGCCTATCTCTTGAGACTCATTATTCACCGCCGCTGCCCAGTCCGTTACCAGTTGATGTACAAGTGAGAATCTTAATTAAGTTATTCATGAATGTATTTTAATTAAACAAAAATACTCCAGAAGCATTCTATTACATAGTAGTATCTAATTGAATTTAATTAGAGGAATATTTGTTTCCTGAGATAATATTAAGTTTTTTTTACCATGTCCGCTCCCCATGTGGAATCCTAATGGAGGTATCTCAGCCACCTTTTGTTTTCTACGAATACTGCTTGGTATTCAGTTACTCAACATCTCTTTTTCGAAGACAGTAAAATTTTTTTTTAATTAGGTCATAACAGTTAGATAATTAAGATAAAAAGAATGTTTAGTACATATTTTGTAATTTTTGCCATACTACTAGAGTATTTACAATATGTGGAGCATAAATAACTCCTAATGGAGAACCTCTGCCAAAGTTTTTTTTACAATAACTGCCTGTTATTCAGTCACTCAACGCGAATCCATAAATCAATGTATGGCAGTATTCGTTTGGGGTTTCAAACCTGCGAACATTGCAATCAAATAGGACAAACACCCAAAAGTGTTTACCTCTAGGCAACAGAACCTACAAAAGTTTTTTTCATTACATCTTATTAAGTCTTCCCACCAAGGATTAACAGTAATGATCAAAATAAAAATATCAAAATAAATGAAATATATCACAGTTAAATACCATATGGACTCGATGTACATATCCAAATATCTTTTTTAGTTGAATGTTCTACTGAAATATAATAATATGAACGACTCGCAAAAAGGAATGCAGCAAATATGGTATTTCCTTCAATTAGACACTGTTATTGTACAATAGATTAAAGGAGTATTCATCTATAGATAATCAGCTCAAGTGATGATATGTTGAATTTATCTTTAAGTTTGATGTATTTCAGCCAATCACGCAGACAGCATCCATTGCTTTGGTGTGCAGTACAATGAGGCGACAGATAATTTCTCGAGCATTCTACGGCTGGTTGGCATACTGCAGACATCTCTCCACAGTTAGGACACATCTTTCGGGACTCGTCAATGCGAACATTGTTCCATCAGGTATAAATAAGCTTAATATTACAGTTGATTATTGTATGTTATTATTTATTATATAAGTAGCCCATTAATTAGCTTAGAATTTGATAGACAGAACACTTGAACATCTGCAATAAATAAAGTACCAAGTGCCAAAAAACGTGAAATTAAACTAATTATTAAATTAACAAGAAGTTCACTATTACATTTTCCAATTTAGAGCAATTTTTAAATACTAAAAATCCAATAGTATTTTTTGAACTGCAACCTTGTTGGATTATTGTCCAATATGATTGTTTTGTTTTATTTTAAAAAAAAACAATACATGACTTTATAGCCCTAGAGGAAGAGAAAATGACTTTAATGCAATTTCAATCCTTTAAGTTAATAGTATTATATGTACGAAAAACATATAATATGGTTATTCATAAATTCCAGCAGTTTTAGCTGATGGACACGGCCGCATTTATCACCTTAAATCTTGGAAGAAAAAATAGTCAATTATGTTTTTATAATAAAAGGAAGATTGAATGCTAAGTGAAGTATACATATATGTTTTCTTTTACAGATGGCACCACAGGTGGTCTAACGAAAGATAAGTGGCTAGAGTTAGCGGATGAGAATGGAGTCATATCAAACAGTCTAGAGGTGTATAGGTTGACTTATTATGGAGGCGTAGAGCATGAAATAAGAAAAGAAGTCTGGCCATATCTTCTTGGACATTATAAGTTAGTATGACATTTTTAATTATATTGTTGCAGTTGTTGAACTTGCTATTGAGTATCCGGGCCTGTAGCCGACTGCTCAGCGTTGCTTGAATCCAAGAACGGATAGTTTCTTTCAATTTTAGACATCACAGACATCCATACCTTTGAACACAAATCCAAAAAAGTGTCCGTTAGGGGATTCAAACCCTTGGTCACTGATACTGAGTAAGACAAAAACCTAAGAACATTCACCAATTGGCTACAGGACTGGTGAACCTACGCTTCTGTGTGTTCTATTTTGATTTCTATTTTGGAATAAGTTTGCTATAACATTTCTTGGTTTAATACTTCATTTTAAAACCTCACATTATATTGTAGAAGTGATTGGCTTGGGATTCTTTCATTGTACTCCACAACTCGAAAGCTTCTTTTGATAAAACTATTTCTTTAACATCAAGCTTAACTCAGAAAACCAATATGAACAAGATATAGGATCTAATTTTTCTCCATTGTGTGAGAAAGCTTATGTCTTGATAGCAGAAGAGATATGCGAAAGGATGAAGTTTACGTTCCTATATATAAGCGATTTAATAGTATATACAAATTACATACACATACAAATCTTATCTGCTGAAACTAAACTTGAATGGCATGTGAATCAAGATTCATGACTTTTGTCATAAGCTGCTTTGAATATTTTCCAGGTTTGGTTCAACAGCTGAAGATAGAAAAAATCAAGATGATGCAAACAGGCGTCGATACGAAACCACCATGTCAGAATGGCTGGCTGTTGAAGCGATAGTTAGACAAAGAGACCGAGAAGCCACCGCTGCCTCCATTGCAAGACTAGCTGAGCCTACTCTGGTAGAACCGAACCAAGAGGTAAATTAAAGATTAAAAAGAACTATTAAATACTGTTTTTATTTAGACTTTTTTCTAGCTCGATACAAACATATGTGACTTCTTACATGCTTATGTAATTTAAATACCTATCTAGACAGTAAATGCATATGCTTAATTGTTGCCATGAGTACAAGCCCAAAATACATTGTCAATTAATTAAAACAACTTGACTACTCTGACTCCACCCAAAATAGTACCACAAATCTACTTTTGTTAACAACTTTTGCAATCAATCAAAATGGGTTATAATGATGTTGGAAGCATTTAAATTTCGATAAAGGTATTAATATTTTTTTAAATACATTGAAAAACAATAAGTCCGTAAACTGTGTCAGTAAATTTGTACATCCTTATGTGTCATCAGCCTTAGATGGATCACTGATTCCTTAAAATGCTTCTTATTTAGTTACTAGTTTGACAATGTCTGATGCCAAATTTGAACAAACATTTGTCTATATTCTTTAAGGTATCCGAAGACAACTGTAGTTTCCTGTCAGATGATGAAAACCCTCCAGTCATGTCGCCCGACCCCAGCGAACACCAAGAAGTATCGTCGACCGGAACCGGCTCCAATAAAGAAGCGAAGAGAGTCACCCTCAATGTGGAATCTTCAATAGACGATAATGTAGAAATGCCTGAAGATTCTGAAACAATTCACTGCATATTGGAAGAAGAGGTAGAACAGAATACGGAAGGAGACAATCATCACGTGGAACCGATACAAAATGGAGACATAGGAACAAGGAACGATATCTCTGAACAGAATCATTCCGATATTAGACGGATAGCTGAAGGAATGGCGAGAATCAACGGCCATATTAACTGCGTTAATGAGACTGATGAAATGCTGGACTGTGACGATAGCTCCACCGGTGAAGATGTCACGATTAACATTCAGAATCATATGAGTGTTATTGTCACCAATCCATCTGTTGATATTGTTCAAGGGTATTCCCCTGTTTTAACACAGAGTGGTGAGTAATGAAATTGAAAGAGATTGATAAATTATCTTTAAGACGTCGTGGCTTAAGAGCAAGAGGAGGTCTAAAAAAATGTGAATATGTGTAGCAGTGAGCTTATAGGGGTGTTGCAGAAAATTGTATTGAAGAAAAACAAACTATAAACTGATTTTTTTACCAAATTACATGATTTTTAGGGTAGAACTAGTATTTTAGGTTTTTTGATGTAATGTGAAATTGCATTTAGGTGGTTCGAAAACAGCTAAATTCTTGTGACATCATTTATGGATGCCGATTATCTGATAATTAAGATGATTGGTTGAAGAACTAATTATCAATTATTCAATAGTTTTAATGCAGAAAATGTGTGATACACTTCTCACAATAGTTCACAGAGATGAATAATTACATTGTTGCCATATTATAAAAAAATCATTAAATGCTGCACAAATAAAAATATCCCAACTATTTTCAAAATTCCCAAAAGTGGGCATTTATGGCTCCGTTAAAAAACACTGTTCTAGGCTTACTAATTTCCTCCTTATTGGGTCTAAATTCTTGAAAATCAAAGGTAAATCTAACAGCCGAGAAATATTCAGAATGTTTTATTGCTAATAATATGGTCCTTCCACTCTCTAAGAATCTAATCTTTTCATTTTGTTTTGTGCAGGAAATGTGAGTCCATGTTGCAAATCTCCACTATGTGCATTGGAAGAAGAACATACATCAGCGGGTGCCTCCTTTGACACTCTGGATCCTGGACCTGCATCAGTTCAGGAAACAAACAAAGAAGGACCCAGATCTAACTGCGTGTCCCCGGCCAGCTCTAATGGAGGTGTTTACAGTGTAAGTCTTTCATGCCTAGCGTATTTTCTTAACTATATATTATGATGCCATCAATTATAAGACTTGCCGTTAATTTGAAATACTAATAATCAAAACATGAAAACTTTGTTTTAACAAAGAAGTAATATAAAGTAAGTTTATTATAAACATGCTTTCTTACCATAATTGAACTAGGCTATGTAACTGAATTGATGTTGGTTTTTGGATAAAGTTGAATCACAGTTATTGATATTTTACATTGATTTATGAAAGATATTATCTACATATATATTATGCCTCGATGTATCTATTTTACTGATTGAGGATTGTACTTTAATTTTTTCAGAATGAATTACTGGAAAACTTTGGCCTGAACCTTCACAGAATTGACAAAGATGTTCAGCGGTGTGATAGAAATTATTGGTATTTCACCGGAGACAACTTGGACAAGTTGAGAAATATAATGTGCACGTAAGTCATCGTTAATATAATATTTATACTCTGCTTAATATTGTATTGGTGCTCTGCAAATCAACGAAAGTCTTACATGACATATCAAATTAAGATCTATTGTTGGAAAGTAGTTCTCCATCTCCATTACTTTTTATCTCAACCGAGAGAATTTTAAGCACAATAATAATAGATTTTCCAAAATATACAGGACAAATTCACAGGACTAAGGAAAAATTCAAAATATGTGACAGGAATAAAGAATGCATTCCTGAAAAATTAGCAGGAAAATGTAAAAATCGTGAATATTGCGAAGGAACAAAATATTCGGCCGTTTGCATTTTTTGTTGCCACTTTTTCTTGCTGTGTTTAGACTGAAATAACACAGTATTAGCAGTAAATCAATTGAAACGTATCAAATATAATATATAATAAACTGTGCAGTGACTTCTAACATTACAATTCCAGATATGTCTGGGAGCATATGGACGCCGGTTACATGCAAGGAATGTGCGATTTGGCTGCACCTCTTTTGGTTTTGTTAGATGACGAGGCACCGGCGTACGCTACATTCTGCCATCTTATGACTCGGATGCTGGATAACTTCCCTGCAGGAGGCGCTATGGATGCCCACTTTGCCAACATGAGGTCCGTAACGGAATATGACTTAATAGTATGATTATTGTTATATAAACATATTGTGAGCTATTTGTCATTGGAAGAAGCAAACCAATTGGTGAAGGCAGGGAATCCTGGAAGTGATGCATGGTGGTTATGTAATCCACATCATGAGCTGATATGATCATTTTGTTTCTAGCTGTTGAAAGCAATCAAGTGTTTTTCAAACTGTCAATTGTTTGTTGAGCTATTATATCCACAACTTAATTGAAAAAAAATCATTCATATCTGGGACTAGAAATATGATACAAAGTGTGTTGCAACATAACACTGACCAGACTATTGTAGGCACTGCTAGGGCTTAATGGGTCTAAAACATGGGATATGATTTGAATTATTGGAATTTTCAGGTCATTAATACAAATTCAAGATTGTGAAATGTACGAGCTGATGCATGCTCATGGAGACTATACCCATTTCTATTTCTGCTATCGCTGGTTCCTCCTTGACTTCAAACGAGAACTTCTTTATCAAGATGTAAGTACTGTTTTCAGAAATTTTAGGTACAGCCACTTCATTGCACACATGAAAATATGTGTTAGTTTCAGGGTCATACACTACAATCAAAACTATTTACACTATTTTTACTGTTTTGATTTTGGAATTAAAGTTATTTCTCCTCAATTTTATATTCTTTTTGAATAATCATTGAAAAATTATTACATAACGTTTTAATTATTTAATTTCAGTGGACATTTTTTGTACAGCTTAATTAAATTTAATTCCTTTACAGTGTCAGTATGCTAAAAACAAGGATTTTGTTTGCAAAGTTAACTGTTCAATTTTTATGTGGCATTTTCCCATCAAAAAAGTTTTTAGTCCGACAATAATCTAAGTTTTCTGACATTTGACACATTTGGGCTTTGGGACACTTATCTTGCGTTTTACTTTTACTTTTTAACCTCTGTTGCTCATAGTAAAGCTAAGTAAAACTTAAGAATATCACGTTAGATCATCATCTTTGGCAACTCTATTCTTGCTGTCTTAAATTGGATTTGAAAACTTTCAATTATACTATTGTTATAATGCCAGTGTTTCATGTCCGCCTTTCATAATGTTATAGACAGAAAAAATGGTGGTTCAAGCTGCACTGAGTTTATTTGTATAACCGTGTATTGATTTGAAATATCCTGTTAATTATTTGTATACTGACAGTTCTTCTTTATATGCGAGTCTAATGCGGAATTGAGGTTATGTTGATCAGATGAATTAGAGAATTAAATTCATTGTTTCAGGTTTTTGCTGCATGGGAAATGATATGGGCCGCCCGACATATCTCTTCATCGCACATGGTGCTCTTTTTAGCCTTGGCATTGTTGGAATCCTACAGAGACATAATCATATCTAACAGTATGGACTTTACTGATATTATCAAATTTTTCAATGGTGAGCATTTTTTTGATTTCTACCTACTTATAAATTTACTATGAATATTGAGTGGCATTTGATTCTATAGGTAAGCAAGGGAATATTTTGTGGACAGAACAAAAAAATCAAAGTAATGAATGCCTCCGTCATAAGTACCAAAGACCAAGCCATAGTGTGAATCAAACTTGGTTATATTTGTTTAAGCCAGGGGGGCGAGCAAACTTTTCAGATGAAGGGCCAAATTCAGGAATTCAAAATGAGTGGCAGTCGCAAGTAAAATATCATTTTTATATGTACTATTTATTATCATGAAAAAAGGCGTTAAAAGATAAAAACGTGAATCTTTTTATCTTTCTCAAAAATATTGTATTGCTCGGGGGCGGCAGAAAAATACGTGGCTGGCCGCGGTTAGCCCGTGCCTCGATTAAACCAATCACAGGTAAAGAAAACACTTGAGCTATGCTATTTTTTTTGGTTGACATTGTGCATTGTAAGACTGTGTTAATTATAAATTATTATTTTAGAATAATTCTCCAATTGCAAATTGTCAAATAAAATACCTGTGTTTTTCAAATTCAATTCCTCTAAATATTTTTACACACCTAACTATAAGTCTATATGTTTCTTGCCTGAGTCCAAAATTTGTTGATTTTTTGCAATAGCAGTTTGGCATAAAAATAAAATTATACTCTTGTGTTTCAGAAATGGCGGAACGTCACAATGCGCCGGCAGTGCTTTCCCTGGCAAGAGATCTTGTACTTCAGTTGCAGATATTAATTGAAAACAAATAAAATAGATTCAGCATTAATAATAACTTTTGCCAAAAACTAAATATGTGTGGTTATATTTCAAGAAAACAAAACAAAACGCATGGCATATTGTGTCATCAAGGCTATTTTTCAAAATCATACTTAGACGATCAATGTAGTTCGCGATTTTACATAAAAAATTAGTTCAATAATATTATGAAAAACTGGAAGAAAACGAACATTTAAAGTGCTCGCGAGTCCTGGGTTGCCGACCTCTGATCTACGCTTTTATTGAAAATAACTGTAGAACATCATCTTTAATTCATTTCTTATATGAGAAACGTATTATCAATAATGCATAAATGGGATATATTTATAAAGACAAGAATTGGTTTTGGCATAAAACACCTGGCTTGAAGCAAAACGCTTGGTTGTGAAGACATAATAATTATACAAATGTTCCCCATGTGAAATAATGACGGGAAGGTTTTATTTTAGCTTCTAGTTTTGTGTTAGAAGCCTCTCATTGTCTCTATTAGTTCAAAATGTAATGAAGTCAATGACCTGACGAATATCAAATCTGTGACTCAGAAGTAAACTATAGCAAGTTTACTCTTTAGGTATTCTGCATCGGCATCTTCAATTCTTCATAATGGTAAAATTTGCTTTGCCTATTATTAATAGAAACGAAGACAATCATTTTAATTATATTGAAAATCCAATTTAGGTCTTCAAGGTAATAAATTGCAAAGCCCTGTATACAATAGTTTACCCTGATAATATTTGTTAAACTCTTTCGACAAATTTAAGCTCCTACTGTTTTTGAAATGTGAGTTTGACATTTGCGATTTTAGTTTGTTTTCGCTTTCTTGTAATAATTTGTGAAATGTGTTTACCTCTGAGTCTCAGAAATATCTAATGAACATCAACAACTTTCAGTGGATGTTTCTAGAGAAAGAGAGGAGAAAGATCTCCATAGCACCGCTTTACTTGCACATAAACATGTAGGATAAAAGAGCCAATGCCTTCATGCCTTTAGAAAGTTTAGAATGACATCCGATTAAGCAAGAAATAGAAAGATTCACAGCATGCACATTATACAAGAGGGTTAAGCAGTATACTTTCATCCGGGCGATATTTTGTAATCAAACAATGAAGTATTTGACATATTTATGCTTATATGAGGAAATAGGGTTACCTACTTGAAAGTCCTGTCACCAACAACTAAATTGATTGTTTAAGTTGATCTTGAATACCCTTAAATAATCTTGTGTAATGTTTAGTGTTTTTATTTATAAAAAAAACACTTATGTAATTAATATGGCATTACTATATCATAAAACTAATTTTAAATATTTCAATTTTTTAGTAAAATTTATCAGTCTTCCATGATTTGGGATGTAATCAAATTTCTAAGTATGCATTCACGCTTTCTCTATGATAAAAAACGAATTTAGCATTATGGAAAAGAGTGTTTTTATTTTCTACATATTTATACAATCTTTAATTTCATATTTTGCCGTTACTATTAAAAATAAAAATGGTATAAAATCACTTTGAAAATTTATATTTCCAAATAATAGTATTTGGCATAGGGTCATGTCAAAGACTGAATAACCTTCTGGTTTACTTTAATGCTGAAGATTGAAAGAAAATACCGGTATAATTAGCAGGCATAGAACACCAGCTAAATAAGCTTAACCTTTGAACATCAGGAGAAAGAAACCAACATTATTCAATTTGAAGGCAAACTTTGTCAATTTGTATCCAAACTGAAAAACTAACATCAGAGTAGTAAATCTTGCAAAAATCTGTATGATAAACTCTGCCATTTGGTAGAGGAATCTTATATTGAATCCAATGGTTGATCCCTGAAAAAGAAATTTCAGCAAATATACCTGATCTTCTAAAAAACATGCTGTGCCATTTCCTGACTCTAGCCAGCATTCTTAATGAAGTATGGATCTGTCTGGAATGATTCTATTGCATGTAATCTGTTTTATGAAACATTATAACGTTTTCATGGTTGCCTTCAAGTTTCATGTCCATTTGCTACTACACTTCCTCCAGAGAATGTATTTAAAACAAGCCGCTTCAAAACAGGCAAGAAACGCATTGAATATTGAAAATGATATGAGGTTTGCTTTAGCTGTATATTTTGAAACTGGTTGCACAGATGCAAGTATACTTATCGAATTAAATATGTATTTTAGTTGGAGATATTTTTGGCCTGTTTTGTTGAACCATTTTAAAAATGTCTTTTTATCCAAATTAGGGGTGAAGACACGTTACATGATTATTTTTTTACATTTCCCCATTTTGTAAGGAGGTCTACCTGGATAGATTTAATGGGGAATTTTTTTATCCATTATTAAAGTCAGATGTTTTTTAAATGCTTTTTTACAGACAAGCTTTTAGATGAAATCTTTTAAAATAAAGTTCTATGTAGTTACAGTCTGTATTATGGTTTTATATTCTTTCAGAAAAAATGATTGACAAACTCTAAATAAAAATGTTTATGGCTTTCTGATCTGCTTTATTATTAATTAGATGTACAATTTACTGCGGCAATAATCAAAATGCCCATAAGATACTAATCGGTCTTCACCACTGTAATTCTGTGTTCAGGAAATATATCTTTTGTTCATGAGTAAACAACGAAAAGAATGATTTACTATAAGACATCCAATAACTGTAGTTTTTCAATTAATTATTCGTTTATAATTACGGTAAACTCGTGGGGGCAAAAGATAATCAGATTTCTTTTAGATAACTTGGTTTAGTCATATCAACATTCTTGCCTGAAATAATCATGACAACTCAATGCATTAGTTGTCAAAATAACTTAATAATTAAGTTATTTCGACTAATTATTAGTCTTGTAATGCTACTGATAAAATTGGGTTTTTAAAATTCCTTCTATTTTATAGACTGTATTAAATTATTTCAGTTTATGATTCATAAAACATGAAAGGTGTAGTTAATTATTAGAAACATCATAAACACCTTGTAAGCAATTTTCTTAAAGCCATATTTTTGGTACACAATATTGGACAGTTGTGTTTTTTCCTATTTATATTTTAAATTTCAGTGACCTCTAGTGACAGATAAATATTTTAATTTTTTTAATTTTAACAATTCTAACGAATGTGATTTTTTGTATACCTAATTATTTATTTATGAATTAATTTCAAAACCATTGATCTAATTCTAAGAGGAGATACCCATAAGTTTTTCCGGTATGAAGTCATGTCAAACATGAAGTCAGTTAGACTTAGCTTCAACCAGTTGATCACCATGATTGAAATGATAAAATTTATATAATAATAAGAATATTTATTGGTAAAATTACACATTTGAAACATTATAAAACTCATTACACATAATATACATACGTGATAAATATTATATCACAAGTGGTCCGGAGTAAAATTAACCTGCTAATTGACGATCCTTTTTATATCTTCAAATGTCAAATTTAATATCTTTAAAATATCCTCTCAACTTATAAATAATACATATCAATGTCTCAGATATACAGAGATTACTCGAATAATCGAATTTAAACGGGAACACTATTCCCATAAATCAAATTTTAATCTCCATTTATCACAATTCGTCTGTCATTATTTATTTTCAAATTTTTATGATAAAACAATCAATCACTTTGTGAAATGGTTCTAACGTTGTGAATATGCTTGTTTTTAGATATTATATATAGATTAAATATATATATTTAATAAAAAAAAGGTAACTTTGACATTGAAATGAACACAGCATGTTACATGGTACATATTTATATATTTTTTAACGAACATACTAGATCTAAATTTCCTATCAAGTTTCTGTTTTGCAAATTAAATTTGTATGCTTAAGAAATATACGTGATTATATTTAAGTTATTGTTCATAAAGTTTACTTTAATTGTGTTGTGATAGGAAAAATATGTTTTCTTGATAATTATATAGAAGAGCTTACAAAGTAAAGCACAATATATGGTTGTTAAATCTGTTAAAAAAGATTATACTTGGGTAAAACAATGATATACATTGGTGTGCCAATCAACATACATCTAAACAATGTACTGCATTGTGAGCTACCATAATACGAATATTATCATGTCTCATAAATAATTCTACTTGGGCGAATTTGTAAAACAATTCCAAAAATAAACTTCATTACCTGTACTTTGAGATTGCTAAGCTCCGAGTATTTTTTACATCCTAAATCATTTGCCTAAGAGTTAAGCCGGTTTGTAGATTAAGCAGTCAATATGATTGGTAGTGTAGTATTATAAGAGTTGAAACAATATTTGCAATTGGAATGCTTAGTGTAATTCGACAGGAAGAAATGATAATGCAGCATCCAATAGTATGATTCAATTTATGCTTTGGACAGTGGCAAACGAGATATGAAAATAACAAATACTCTTTTAATTGCTTCTTATCGCATTCTTCTCCGGTGAATGGAAAACGCCCATTCCATCTTACTTTCACCGGTGATACGCAGTATATACACCCCCTTGAGAGAAAACCATAGCGTTTGTTGTTTGTAGAACTATCATTTCGACTTTTAATTCTTTTCGTGTACTATAAATCAAAATGACATATTTTTCATATCCATCACATTATCGATCTCTTTTTTTATTTAATTGATGTAGATTTAAGAATGAAATGGAACATTGGTTTATATTCTCAAATATATAAAAAGGCCTATGGTTCATTTGAAGATCTGGATAGTTTGGATTATATCATTTTATAACTGTCACAGTATTCATCTGTTGGTGTTCAATTTCTTTACTGATCGGTAAAACAATTGTCAAGGCTAAAAGCACAGTACCACTGACAAGTCATTACAGAAGTAACAATAGAATTGATGAGCAGAATACGTCAGATACCAGTTCAGGTCTCTAGATAAATGTTTTATTGATAACTTTATGGCGAAATTCATGAAAAATGCAAAATGCAAGAGACATGTATTATTGTCACATAAATGAATTATATTTAGTAGACACACATCAAGTCCAGAAACAAAGTTGTTGTAACAGTTTCATGTGTCATGCAAAAATACAGTGACAATGCCAGGAAACATGAAGAATAGCTTAATTTAAGGTATGATGGAATTTCATTAGCAAACTTTGTATCACTAAAAATTTCTTTCGCCTTTCCGCTTTAAATAGCCCCCAAAACGATAAATCTAATTAAAATGCTGGCCGCTTTGCTTTGTTTTGAAATCTTTAAAACTCCAAATTTTGGCTTTAGTCGTAAATAATATCAAATAATTATTGCCAAAAAATCTACTTACATCGATATATATTTTATTAAACAAATTATTTGTAAAGTGAATATTTATTGAATTAGTTATTATAAACTTATTATGTAAGCTATAAAAATTGCTATTTATTTTCGATAGTTACGGTTTGAATAAATAAATAAATAACTATAAAATCAAGTTATTTTAGGCATCATAAAGTAAATGAAATTTAAAATTATCTAAGATATTATGTCAAAAATTTAGTAACCTAAATTAACCAAGAATCTTCTGCCTGAAAAATTAAAAATTATTATTATCTTTTATATTAGTGTTTTTGCCAATATGTCCGCCAAAAATATTGATATGACAAAAAATCATTTTTATGAATAAATAAATCAGTTAGGAAGATAAGCTTTTAAATATATATAGAAAATTAGTCTGTGTTTCATTTGCTGCTAGTTATATTTCTGTCTATGCATCATTGCTTTCGAGTACAGATTATTATTTTTAATTGATATGTGAAATTATCAAAGGATTAACAAAACTTTCGTAGTATACGAATAAAATTGCACATCAATCAGTTTGCTATAAAACCAGTTTTGTATTTCTGGGTGAGTTTTGTTTTATACATTGATAATTCAATAAGTTTATGATTTTTTTATCCAAAAACCATTGTGAAGAACAATTTTTCTGTGATCTTTTAAAATACTTTACTGAGATATCTAATCCTTGTGAAACGAGGCAAAGATTGCTTGAGTAACAACAACTACTTGTGCTAGCCTTTCCGCCCGCTTTTATCCTTTTCAAAAGGGGAGATTGGGCGATTAATTTTTAGTCCTTCCTTATTAAAGGCTAAATAGAATATAATGATAAATTAAAACTAAAGACATTGTTATTCCGCTGGTCATATAACAGTCCCACTTAGTTATACGGTCAGTGGAAAAACAAAGCTATGAATTTTAATTCAATATTTATGTTGTTTTGTTTTTTGACTAAGATATGGGCAGTGAGTCGATCGCACAATTTCTCCTTGAAGGGCAACAGATGGTTGAAAAACATAGTGATCAATTTTAATTTTATCCATAAGGAGATATTGGCAATACAGTTTGAATCATCTTATTATTTCTTTAATTGTCGTGACACATAGTATATTATAACCATTTAAAAATAATATTAAATAATCTAGATATATATTTAAATACTGATACAAATATTATTCTATCTAAAAATATATCTAAACATTTCAATCAAGTTGTAATAATATTAGAAAACATCTAATTATAAGGAGTCAATTTCCGAAAAGATAATTTTTTACAACTCAAACTCGTAATATTATTTTATTCCTGCTATTTTGACACACTGTACTTTACTAAATATTATATAAAAATACAACTTGAATTTATATCATTCTATTTATTTATTTTTTTGTAAATAATATGACAAATATATTTTGATATCAAAGAAGTGTAATATTTACATAAATTAAAATATATATTTCAATTGCAATGAATGTTGTAACATGAAAATTAGTATACTATCTCATTTTTAAAATCAAATTTTATCATAAAATTGTATTTATTTATTCAATTAAAATATATTGGTGTTGAATAAAAAAAATGGTTTTTGTTTAAAATTTACTGTCTTACTCAGTGCTCCGCAAAAAGTGAGTAACGGCACACTGGTGTGCCGTTAGATGATACCAGGTATGCCGCGGCGCAGAGTCCAAAATGAGAACAATCAAGTATTTTTATATTAGAAAAAATTAAAGGTATTCTGTGTTTAAGATTGCCGCTTAAATTTTTCTCGTCAAAACAAATATTGTATTATTTTGATATTTAATGGAATAATTGTGTTTGCACAGATAGTGCAACTGCAATGATGAGAAATAAAATGGGTTTTATTTCGTGTGTAAAACAAAACAATCATACCGTAGAAATTACACATTGCTGTATATATTGGAAAGCATGATGAGATGGCGAAATTTCCCAGTGAAATTATTACAAACAATGAACGAATGTATTAATACACATTGTCAAGAGCTTTAAATAAGCATTTTTTTTTAAATAATTTGTAAAAAAGTTTTTTTGTCTGTTAAGTGTTAAATCGCTTTGAAAAGATAAAAGGTTTCAATTGGCTTTTATTAAAAAACACATTAGTTACTATTTCAAATTCATCCCACAAAAAAAGCAAGTTTTGCTTATGAAATTTATATATTTCGGCCTATGGTGTGCCGCGAAATATTAATAAGATTTTAGGTGTACCGTGGGTCAGAAAAGGTTGTGGAGCACTGGTCTAACTGAATGTAAAAGTAGTGCTTTTTTATACAGTAATATATAGAGAAAAACTCTAATGAGCTGATTTATTGGTTTTGTAATAAAGTTATAAATCGGAATTAAATAATATTGTTAAACTAGCTATGTAGCGACATCTATATGAAATTAGCGCACGCTATTATAGGTAGCAATCTAAGCTAGTTTTAATAATATTATTTAATTCCCATTTATCACCTTTTCGTTGTAAATAATAGATGGCGTATTGTTGCAAGTCGCATGTACTACGTTTTTGAGAAGCTATACAAACTCTAGCCTTTTAGTAACTTACAACATACCTTTAAAAGCACCATATTATCGAGTGATGGAAGTCATACGGCATAATCTCTTAGTACGATCGCTGCTGGAGCACTGTCACCTACTTTACACCGGCTCCTTCATGATCATGACCCATTTGTTGCCAACCTGTCGGAAGCATCTCTACTGCAGTACTGCTTACTCTATTAAATCGGTTACCAATTAATAAAGTCCGTAACTAGTGAAACTATCTACGAGTTCACTGTTTGATCAGTTCTCGCCTTGTAATTAGTGCAGAGGTGAGCTGGATCTTTGTTTTAGTAAAATATGTGACGTCACTATGACGGACAAATTTTTATAGTCACCAAAATACTGTCGTTAACATAGTAAACTTTAGTTCAATAAGCACAGAATGACGTCAACAAATACGAAAATGGCGACTGACATTTTTTATCCAGCTGAACTATTCTCTTACACCATGTTCTCACTTGATATGTATCTATGAATTCATGCCTATTGAAACAATCTTTTTGGTGAAGCCTGCCACGGCTGTACGGATTCAAGGCCGTCTTCGATTGTTATGAGGGTAAACTGCCACAGTTTAACCCTTTGTTACTACGATTCATATTCTACTATATTTATCTACACTCGAATTCTATAAAATGCGTGAAAAGCCTTGTCCTTGAAAAGACTTCTTATTTTAATTATTTTGATATGTGATCATACCTGGCTCTTAACCTATGAGGCCTGTGAAACAAAACCTTTCTATTATACCTTATTTTTATTTTATTTACATAATGAAGTCGGTTCCCAGGCAACAACATGGAAAAATATTTACTGATAAAGTCAAGTAGCACTGAACTACATCATATCACTCTTTATTATTCATGAATTAGTGGGTGTTTTACTGTTTATTTTTGCTGTTCCTTTCCAAACAAAACTGTAGAACAATCAATTCATAGTACATGCTTTAATTCTAAAACACATGATATAGGATATTCAAGAAAAAACCACTTTGCTGATTTGGTCGCAATTAATTTTTTTGCTTTATTTAAAAAAATTATTCAGATACATTCTTTCATAGTTTCTTCACACCTCTTTCTTCTATACAATTAAATTTATAAATAATATGTGTGTATGATTTAACGTTGCTCATAAATTGTTTTTGTTTATTTCTAAGTATTTAAAGATAATTTATATATTTCATTTTTTGGTTTCATTTTGTTTAATGTACGACGTAATTTTTTAATGGAATACTTTTTATTATCTGATAACATTTAAATTTGTTGTTTTTTATTTACATTTAACAAAATCATTTTTCTTACATTAAGAAATTAATATCAATTAAAATAACAACAATTCTGTAATGTTCCAATTCACCAACAGCAAAGTTATTGTCCTTGGGGAAACTGATAACTTTGGTTTCTGTAATACAATAAATAATAACCTTTTTCATCAGTTATGGTATTCAATTTAATAAATATTACTTGGATATAACCACTTTTCTGGCACAGATACTTATTTTCAATGTAGAAATCAACAATTACTTTCCTTTTTACATACTATTCAATTATTTCTATCAGCCGATGGTATGCGATGAAAATTTAATTGAATATTTGTTTTATTCACTGTACATTTATTAATGTTACCGTTCACTTTTAAGGTGTTAACGTCAATTCTTGGTGGAAAGACATTATATTTTAAAATATAATGTTACTGTTTTGGTAATTTATGCCTGAACAACTATTTTTATCATTCTTTTTCTTTATAATATACCCACTAACTTGACATAGATTATAATTAATTCTTTTCTATTAGTAAAAGAAATGATTGGATAATAATTGTTACATTTTGTTATAAAATCCGTTGGCAATCTGTTGAAAAATGTCATATATTATGACATTTGAAATGTCAACATTGTTAATAGGATTAAATAACAAAATTTTGTAGAACTAAATACTTTGTTATTTAATCCTATTATAATGGAGTTCTACCAAGTAAATGCCAATTCAATCAACAAAGTCAACATTGTTTACGTAAACACCTAATGCAAGAGTTATTGATATTGACAATAGATGTAGCTGACATATAAGTCATTTGTGTATTTTATGTCAAAAACAAAGTTTTTTTAGACACAATTATCATGGTGATATTAATTAATAACATATAAACTAAGTGGGGCAGTATGTAATGAATTGCATTCTGTAAATTAAAAACATGACAGCAATGGTTATATCCAAATCTATAAAATTGAATGTTTCTCCAATGTTAAAAAAATATCAAATTAATGTTTTTTTTTATACTGAAAAACAAAATATGTAATAAGTTAACGTAATACAGTTATTTGCTTCCTTTTGGTATTGTTTTAGTCGGAAATATACTGAAGGGTTTGAAACATTATTGTGTTTGCTATTTTCTCTCTTAAAATAATTTCAGTGACTTTGACGAATTAAATGAGACTAGATGTTCTAAGAGAGAGAGTAATGCAGATGCAACTAAAGTGGGGAAACAAATTATTTACAGATATAGTTTATTTTTCACTTTATATATATATTATATATATATGTGTTAAAGGAATATAAATAATATATGGCGGGGGTGAATAAGTCAAGAAATTAAGTTTTTCGTTTTACTACTGATCTTATTAGTTGGCTTGATTCTACACGTTTCTTTGTGAAAACATAGATATAGTGCTGTTTAGATCGAGTCCTATTATGCATTGAAATAATCACATAATTTTCTTATCTCTTAAAAAATAGAGTAAAAAACACATACTTCGACTTACGTAATTATGTCAAAATTTAAAGCTTGATTGTTAAAGCACTGGATGACTTATGTTGTCAATAAACGTTTGAATTTAAATAGCAAAGCTTTCTTTGAATTAACAGAATATTCACAAAAAACATTGAAAATTCTTGTCTATTGATTTATGTATTTGTTCACCCCGCCACAATATAAACAAGGATGACAGGTTTTGCTTTAACATTTCTTGCCTCCAGTACTTTACTCAATGTTTGGTCTGGGAATGGTTGAACAAGAGAGTTTTTCTTTGTATGAGCACAAAGTACTTTTGAAGTTCTGTTCTTCTGCTGCAAACATCAAAACAAAATTCCATCCATTTGCCACTCAAAGTTAGCTTCAAACGGTTCAGAAAGATGTTCACTAGAACACCACTCAGATTGACAAATAAAGTAGGCAGACAATTTTCAAAATAATCTGAGAATGATTTTCAAGACAATAAAATTGACAACTAAATAATAGAGCAGCTTGTAAATATAAGAATGACAGCAAATTTATAAGGAATTATTTTTGATTAATTCACACATTGCCGTTTTACTACAAGGTTATGTTTAAATGCTCATTATTGTTGTTTGTTTTATGATTAAAATAAAAATAATATCATATGAAGATTTGAATAGCTTAAACAGTTAAATCCATACAGTCAAATTTCCATGATACATTAATCTTCTTCTTGTTATCTGTCACATTGGCATGAAATAGTTGACGTTCAAAGTTAGTTAATTTAAAATGGTTTGGGGCTTGTTTGTCAGCAACAAACAGAATAACAGAAAGCAAGCAATGTGACTATAGCGAAACAGTTCACAGATCGTCCACAAACCGTGAGAAGTGTTATTTTCTTTTGTTTAATTACAGCAGTTGAGAATAAAACTACAAAGAAAAAATACATATATTTACAAGCCATGAAATTCTAAAAGAAGTATTTCCATTAATTGGCAAAGGAATACTTTATTGTTAATCATTGGCCACAAAATATTCATTTTATAGTATATTTAAAAATAATTTTGGCTGTGTGTTTTAAAATTCAATTTTCTTTTTGTATAGTGATAATTTAACATGTATAAACTTTGAAATCCGTCAATTATAATTTGTTGAAAAACTATAACATTGTTCCATTATGTTGATTTGGCCGGCTAATATTGAGTAACATTTTAAATACTTAACAATTGGGCATTTCAGATCTCTGATAATTCTATAAGTCAAACAGCACTAACTTGTCAAAGATGTTGGGGTTTTTAAACTAGAAAGATCCCTTATTTAGGAAAAGTTGTTTCAAATTTAAGATAGATTTTATAAACAATAATATAATATATTTATTACACCTAAATATTTTGATATATTTTCTTTATCAAATTGGTGTCAATAAGGTGGACTTTATTTTTACTAAATTGTGTGCAATAGATAGCTAAAGTAGCTAATAATTTAGTTTAGCATTTAGTTACATAGTAAACATTTTATATAATCTATTCCAATACGTATAGGATATCAAATACAAAAGTCACTCGTATATTTTTTTATTTCTATAAGAAATATTAATTTTGATAAGACTATTACCTAATACTCTTAGTTATTCAGAAGTAAATATATTATGTTTTTTTATTTATCATCAATAACAGTGATTCCCAAGCCGAAACTAAAAACAGTTTAATTTTCAATGTCGTTATTAGTAAATATATTTTTTTTGTGATGTCGAATATTATTTATTAGCTTACTATATTAATAATTAATAGTTTTTATGCTTTATGTTACTGAAGCTAGGATTTTTTCTATTTAATGATACCAGACCGTGGGCATGGGAAACGCTGGTTGAGTATTTGTTAACTTTTGTTAGAAAAAAAAAATAAATAAATTTGGTGTCTTTTTACATGAATATACAGTTTATTAATAGTTTCTGGTCGTATTTTGAAAGATTTAGTCATTGACTGCTAAGATCATGGAAAAGACACCTCATAGTCATTTAACGGGCAAACAGCACTCCAATGTTGTTTGCAGTCAGCGTTACACAATTCTCCGATTCATTTATTGAAGTTTATAATATCAAGATGTACAAATTTTGTTCACAATATTATATTTAAATATTCCGAAACATAAGGATCAGAATTGGATTAGTTGATTTAAGAATTTTTTTAAATTGACAAAAAAATATATGCAATCAACAGTAAGGCTGGTCGGTGTTAAAATTTTTGAATATTTTCCAACCGCTTCGATAAAATAAAATAAATTAATTTACAATTTGAATACGCATCATATTTCGATTAGTTTATAATTAAACAAATTATTGTGAAACTGAATGTTCAATTAAATTTTAGAAAAAAGCACCAGATGCCGTACAATTATTTGTGTAATTCTATAAAAAGCATGATTTAGCATTATAAAAAGTTGTTGCTTATTATGCCAAAGTGGTGTGTGAAAACTTTTATTTATAGTCTTTCATTTTTGATCAGTATAATGGATTGCCATTTCAATATGTACCAGAAACTTAATTTTTACCAATATTCGAGCAATAACAATCAGAAATAATAAATTTGAGTTAATTGATGCTTAATATTTGTTTCTTTAACCCTTCAAGCCCGTACGATGTGCAATTTGCAAAAAAAATTGAATGTTAAATAATCGTTTCATTTTAATATACGAAATTTGTAAAGATAATTTTCAAATTCGACGCATTCTAATTCCATAAATAACTATTTTAATGAAAGTTTTATGTCTAAGTATCATTTAAAATTGTGAAATAAAAATATATTCGATAATTTTTATAATGTTTTCGGAGCTTTCTAGCGTTATAATATAGCACCGGTTTGATTAATAATTTTGAATATAAAATTTGGCACCCGCTGGTGTCATCTAGTCATTTGCCCAGAATCTCACCAAAAATGTTCAATATCACCAAACAGAGAAATCAATCAAACCATCTTTTTTTAATAATGTTTTAAAAAATATATCTAGCATTACAGCTAAGGACCGAATATTTTGAAACTCAAATTGAGAATTTTAGAGTTTTCTTTTGACCCTGTGGAGCTTGAATCCTAAATTCAAACCCACTCGATCTCTAGCGTGAAAGCTGTTTTTATTTTTCTTTTATCTTTTAATTCATGTGTTGACATGGAGAGTTTATTCTGTTATTTATTTATAGTAAAAAGTGACTCTCAGAGTGTCGAGTAAAATTTTGCTTTGAAATCTATTATCTAATATTACTATAGATTTTACCACTATCTTCATAAAAAAAATCATTTGTCCTTGGGACTGAACATCTACTTGAAGTATACGTGCCTAAAGGGTTAGTCAGAGACAACTAAGTAATGTATTGTTCAAAAAATTAACTGTAATAGATGTTTAGCAATAAATGCATATGTGAAATAGTTAATTCTTGACAGCCCCAACAAATAAAACAGTAACTCACTTTTGGTCATATTGCAGGAGAGCAAAATCAATGTTTGCAAATTTTTCGATTGAAAATAAATAGCTTACTATTTTATAAATCAATAAAAGCCTTACATATAAAAAAGAATTAGAAGTAAAAAAAAATAATTTACTATCCTGCAAAATGACCAAATGTAAATTAATGCTTTATTTGTTTTTTCATTGTCAATTGTATTTTTATAAAAAAAAATGTAACCACGAGTGACACTCATTTTCATATTTACTGAAGTATCCGGCCATGCCGAGTTTGTTAAATTAGTTTTATATTAATTAATTAAATAGATAACATGCTTTGATATTGAAGAATTTATTTACTGTCCAAATGGTTAATTTCAATGAATTTGTGTTTATTGTGTCGGCCGATAAAGCTTGAAAAAACGACATATAGATTTAATAATTAAAAACATGGATTTTTTCAACATGCCTCGCCATAATATTGACAGAATATTGAAACAAACAAAAGCCTTAGCAAATTTGTTTAGTTTTACACTATGTTAACACAAAAATAATATTTGGACCGATCTTAATGTTCTGATATATATTTTATTAAATCAGAAGCTGTAAAAAATATTTTAGTGTGCAGAATAATTATATATAACTATAACTACCTTTACACTAGTAAATAATATTAATTTTTATCGTTACAAGTTATCGGTATTTTGAATCTATACTTATTGATAATATAATATTTTTTAATACTGATAATTTTTCGAAAAATTCAACAGTTATAAATTACAGCGTTTCATATTTTTTCCCTATCCTACGTCTAAAAAAGAGTGTTATATAATTGCGTTCATTATTCTTCGATATACCCTAAAAGTAACGGGTACCTATCTAGAAATATTATCCCTCCCCACAGTTTCGCTCTGCCAATCATATCCGTTAGTTTCACATGCGGCTTTAGTTGGAAATAATAAATGATTGTTTATTAATAAAATCTAACAATTAATACTGCAAATTGAAAAATGAATATACGTGATTTTATTATTCATTGGTTTACTATAAGAAGTGAGCCATCACCCCGGTTTTGTAAAATTGTGTAAGCATATTTTGAAAAAAAAATGCATTATTTGATGTTTGATACAATCATGTAGTTTCTATAGAAGGTTTCGCTAATTCTATTGAACTTTCTGGATGAGTCATCATAATATCTGTACCTCAGACGCAGACGGATGCAACTCCATTTTTGTCGAAAATGAGTTTTTGACGGATTCATCATGTTAAAAGCATTATTTATTAGTGGCAGAGAGATGCAGGACCTAGCTGCTATAATAAAAAAAGATAGGCATAATATAAAGACGCAAGTGCCATATTATCTATAATAGAAGCAGAAAGATGCAAGTGGAGTTGCATCTAAATAGTTTAATACTAAAACTAATGTATTAGCTCTGCCTCTCAATAACATTGAGTCTATGGGCACAGTCATATATTCTTTAAATGTTTTATGTATCGCTTTATTTAAACCTTCAAATTGCTTTATTTTGACTTAACTACATAAAGAGAAATGAGATACAAATCCACGGTGACAAAATGTCTTTAGAAGCAGAAGGATGCAAATCCATACTACTTTTTATTGATATATTTTTACACATAAAATGAAATTAAATTTATTTATTTATTGCATATTACAGAAGAAATTTAATTAAATTAGAGTATAAAGAAATAATAATCGCAATCTGCATATTTTCTTTGAAGCTAGGAGTATTAATATAAAATGTTTTTAGGCTCTCCTGAACAATTTGGTATTTGGCAGTTACATCCGTCTGCCTCTGAGGTACAGATATTTATGCATCGAAAACGTATCTTATTTTTGTCTGATGGTGGAATATTTCGATTAAGCCAGTGGGTTTAAACTATTTCTACAAATATAGCATAGAAAGTAAGTGTGCTACGGCATACTTTCCAATACAAAACTGGCTATAAGTGTGGGCATGTGTTAATGACTGTCAGATAACTAATATTCGGATAGCGAGGACCCATTGTACTCTTTTTGAAGGTACAACTCAAGAATGTACCATCCAAATGTCTTGACATTGCAGATTATTGGTTAATCAGTCGTTAGCATCCTGTTGCCAACTACCGTGTTAGACCACAGAGCTTGAAAATGTTAGTATATATTAGAGACACGAATCTATTTAAGCATAGTTTTGACGATAATGTGGTGCTAGGCTGATTGGGTGTTTTTAAACTACTAAAATTTTACAATACGCAAAGGCAGAGCCGGGGGGTGACGACATCTTGAATTTCCGATAAAGTAATCCTACAATGGACATCCCTACTTGCCCAGTGTTTCAGCCTGCTAGACAGTTTTGCAAAAGGATTTTTGAAATTAATTTGTCCTCATTTTTTATTTGGATTAAATTAATATAGCATGACATGGTGCACTAATTTTGGGAAAGTAACTCTATTGTGCCGTTGATTTCAAAGATAGCCGCTCGGCGATGTTAGTTCATTAAGTGAAAATCATTTCGTATACAGCCTGTTATCACTGCGCTAACTACCGAATCATCCATAAACCGTTTGAATGAATGTAGACGTCAGAACCCGAACCGCTGTTTGTCCATCTGAGCATCAAAGTCTCTTATGACCTCCTGTACTGTTGGACTTGCAAGCCAGGCCGGGGGGAGATCTCGGAGTTTCCTGGTTTTCCAGACTCGACGCTCTGAGAATGAGACCTCTCGACCTGCGAGTCAGCCAGTCCGGGCGAGTGAGGGATGAAGAGGAGCTGCCGGAGAAGGAGCTCGTCTTCTGAAGTCTATGTGGTGAATTTTCGTGTCTCGTTTCGTCAAACGACGGAGCCTGGTGGTGTTGGGGTGTCATTTGGACATCGGATTCCTGGGGAATAATAAAAATATTTGGTCACAAAAAGATTATAGATCATAGGTATCAGAAAATACAGAGTTGTTAAAGTTAATTCATAGCACTTTGTTAATTTTTTGTTACCATAGAAACTATGAAATGAATTATATTGTATGAAGTGTCATTTTTTGAGTTTCTTAATTGGGATGTAAATGCCCCATTGTGGGTTTTAAAAATCTTGGTCAGTAAAACTGAAAATCCAAGTGTATTCAATAAACAAAATTATTGTTTGAATTTTTCCATTGAAATGAAATAAAATGGAAACTATCATGCCATATTTCCTACAGCAGATATTTTTTTTAATTTACACAGCTTCAGAAAATATTGTTTCTGAGTTATCGGTGATTGATCAACCAATTTCAATCTTCACAATATGTAAATTACTGACAAACAAACTATTTAATTTTCACCGACCTCTTCAAGACTTCTTAAGATGTGATCTCCTCCTCTTCTCCCTCCGTGTGAGCCTCTCGCCTTCCTAGCTTCCTTTCTCTCCCTTCTTTCCAGTTCTTCAGCCAGCATTACGACCTCCCAATCACCTGCTCCCCCACAAGAACTGGCTTCGGAAGATTGGAAGTTTTCAAACATCGGAGTGCGAGGAAGGTAGTCTGATTCACCGCTGCTACTTGTTGAAGAGCTATAAGATTAGAAAGGAATATGCAAGGAAACCTCCCGAAAAGAAGTTATGCAGTCAGGTCTGGTATAATGGATTTCTGCATTAATTTTCTCTTATAAGACGGAGACAAGTTTAGTTTTTCTTAATTGTTTGATTGCATGCAGACTTTGCGCTAGTAATTGACACTGTCAAAATAAATAAATTGCATGACTCAGCCAAGGCCTCCGAGGCTATATCGAGTTCGCTATGCATCCCATCTCCCACTATTCCAGGTATCTCTTTCATTGTGTAGGTGGTCGATTATAATACCGGGAACCAAACCAATGCTTTGGGTTTTAGGTGAAGAGAAAGAAAACAATAGACTGCACATGCAAATTTATGGCATAAGTTGCATGCGGTCAGTTAGTCACTTAGGAATTGAACAAGTTAAAGTAAACTCTTCAGGCCTAAAATGTACATATTTTTTTACTAAACTTGAACTTTGCAACTTGACCAAATATTTGAACAAAGATATTTATGAAACCAACTGACAAATTGAGCTTAATTATATCCAATGATTTAATGAATTGTAGAGTCATCCACCTGTTTCCATCACTGGATGCATATTCGCTCCCCATGTCTAAGACCACAGTTTCTTGTCTGACAGATCTGTTTGGCGACGCAGATTGCTTCCCAGAAGAGTGGACTCCTCGGTTATAGCCAAAGAACGATCCCAAACTGAACTTCCGGTGCTCATGATCTGAAGTAGGACCACCTGAAAATATTATTCATCGCAAAATTAATATTAAGCACTTTTCACGCCCACTTTCAAAAATAACTGCTCTAGCGACTAGCTGTGGTGTAACCAGAAAAGATGCATTGGTTGGTTATTAAGTATTTTTTAAATTCTTTATTAAACTAATTTCACTTCGTTGTTCTGGTTTCTATTAGAAAACCGCTGATGACCATCCATAGGATGTACTCGGCAGAGCTACAAGGCCCTGGGATGAATTGCGAGGAAGCAACGAGGTCTTCAGGATTTTTTTTCCATGTCCGCTCTCAATGTGGAGCATATGGTCTCCTAATGGAGGTATCTTAACAGAATTTTTCTACTAGAACTGCTTGTTACTCAATTGCTCAACCTCTCTTTTTTCGAAGAGAGTAGTGATAGAAGGATAGGGCTAGGACAGAACTAGTGGTTAGCTAATCGCTCTCACTACGCCCCGTGAGGATGGGATGGGTGGGAGAGAGGACTCAGACTACGAACAGAAATCCATAAATCGATTGAAAGATCAATCTATGAAAACCGTCCGCACCGGGAATTGAACCCGAGACATCCATAACCGTAGCCAGTGACGCTACCAACTGCGCCACGGACGCCGACCAATGTTCTAAATGGGGAACGGAAATGGTAAAACTGTGCTGTTCACAGAAAATCTGCGCATTTGATCTAAAATAATTACACCAATCAGTATTTAAATAATAAGCTTGGCTGATTAGAAGTGGATTAAGATTAATATAATAATGACAGTAAAATATTATGCCTTCTGTAGATATAACATGCAAATTTTAGCATTTCTTTTTGATAGTAGGTACAGACTGTGACAATAATATCTATTATGGTTCTGCTGCAGGATAAGATGTTAATCGTTCTATAGATTTTCCTTTGAGAAAAGATTACGTTTAACTCATTTACTGCTGAACTAATTACCTAGATATTAATGCCGTATCGGTTACCATACAGTTGCTAATTGCTAGACACCATTTCTATGACTATAACACAAGGTGGGCCCAGGACTTAACGGGACAATAGACACTCTGTATTATAGAAAATAGCACAATTTACATTACAATTATTGTAAAGTTTACAAAATCAATGTAATGACAAACAAACCTCCTCCTTTCGTTCCAGTATGGTGTATTCCCGTATCCACTGACTTAGTCTTTTTGATTTTTGCCCTCGTAGAATCAAGATGAGATCCAAACAGATGAAAATAATGCGGGGATTTCTTTGATCTTCTACTACTGGAACCGCCGACAACGTCAGGGCTGAGGAGTGCTCGTTCTTCGCAGCCCATCAGTTGGGGAGATATTGATCTATAACAGCAACAGAAATCCGGTTCGTCGTCATCGTTAAGCAAAATTCATTTTCGATATTCATAGCAAACGTAAAATAAAATATTTTAGTTATTGTTGTTTTGTTATGAATAGTACCTATTTCCAGATGGCTGACTCATGACCCGAACATTTTTCTTTATGTACATTTCCTAAAATATTCTTTAAAAAATTATATTCCTTACCCAGACGCGGTCCGAGTCTGAAAATTAATTGCCTTCACCCCGATCTCGGCCCCAAGAAGTGTTGCAGCTGGTCACGTGACCTGCGCATCCGAGTTTTTGTGGACTCAACACTTCGGTGTTTGTATGGATGCAACGTGTCTAGGTTTGGTTGAATGCAGTTGAACTTTACATTACCAACTGCAAGCTATTTTTATCGATGTTTTACTATAAAAGTGATTGCAATATAAAATTAATAAATATGAATATCAATATGGCAATTACCTTGGTAACTCTTGCAATTCCATGCTTTCTTGGTCACTGCTTTCCTCCCAAGACCTCCTTTCCCTTAATCTCACTGCTCTCTGTCTGGAATACGTTGCTTCTGGTCTTTCAGCTGACGATCTCGCACTTGACCTTCTCATGTTTCTTGAATTCAGTAGTAATGCTTCATCAGGACTTCTTAGCGACTGACTTTCAGCCATTCTTTCCAGTTCTAGAGTCATGGCTGCCCGTGTCAGTCTCCGGAGTGTTTCTTGGTCATCATCTTCTTGGGATATTGATGCTACTGATAGGCTTTGTTCGTGCAGTTGATCAGAATCGTCTTCGTAATCTTCAGCTGTTACAACACTTGGTGGAGATGTGGTAAAGACAGTGTCTAATGAATCGCCTCTCTGAAAATGGAGCACTTAATGCTTTAAATTTGTTTTATACTCGTGTATTGGAAAGTTTACAGTGGTCATTCAAAAAAACCTTGTGTTATTTTCAAAACAATGGCATGCCTATCTATTCAACGATTTGATCAAAATATTCTGCCAATAATTTCACTTAACACTACAAATTTTCATGATGTTGACCTACTGTCAATGACCAATGGAAAGGTATTGTATTTATAAAAATTGATTGGTATGTTGGTGTGGTGTACTAGGTCTTGGCACATCCCACTTTGTGGAACATTCTACAATACCTAGACGCAACTATACGTCAAATGAGAAGAAAAATATATTATCATTGTTTTTCAACCTTGAGTAAATGAGCACAACTCAATGTTTCATATCTATACAGGTCACTTCAGTGGAAGTGTTGTTATTTTTACTAAGCTACATTAATACAAATTTTCAATCAACTATGGTAAGTATGGAAGTTAAATATATAATAAATGATGATCATAATATAATTAGGTACCATGAATCCTTGATCCAAAGATATATCATCGCTTCCAGAACTGGCTGTGAGAGTTGTGACGACATCTATTTCCCTGGAGACGACTTCATCGTTCACGGTTCTGTCCTCAGTCTCCTGCTGGGTCATACTGAATATAAAACCTGATCCTCCAACCGGCAATCCTACACGCTCTAATTCTTGGATCCTCGACTGCAGCTGTGTTATGATTTCATCTCTTTTCCTTACTTCCATCTCTAAGTTGTTGAATCTGGAATGCAAAAAAGTACACTGAATCAATCGTATGTTTTAAAATCGTAAATTGTTTTTTATGGTATGTGCATATATATTTCTAGCCGTCATGCATGATTTTTGATGGTATCTCATTGACGTAATAACCAGTTTTGGGTTATTTTAATTTATATGATAGATCTGACAGTTGCTTATCGATGTATCCTTAAATTATTACTTTAAAATAAAACTCACGATCATCCGAAAGGCCGGTTCATAGGATTTTGAATGGTATTACAAAGACTGTGGAAGGGGAAACAGGAATATCACTCGGCTCTAATCAGATGAACCCATTCGTCTTCAAATTGAAGCCAGATGAATTAAAATGAAAAAATAATCAATCGAAATGAGAACTGATATCAGAATAATTATATTACATTCAAAAAGTTGGTTTTAATCTAGAATACATCAAATTAACCTGTCTTGAAATTTTCCCTGAACTTCATGTAGATGGCCCTGAATGACATGCTTTATTCCCAAAAGGACTTCCCCGAAGTATTCTTGTTCCTCTATTGAACCTGAAATAGAATTAAATTTCCATACATCATTTCAAAGAGGAATTAACATAATTAAGTAAACAATATTGTAAGAAAATCTGTCTTCGGTGGTAATTTTGCATGGCAAAATTTTGGACAGTAAATTTATCCTCTTTTACTAGAAAAAATAGTCGTGAATGGTTAAATTTTACGTATTATTAATTTTCTTCAACTCATCATAAACTAATAGGATATAGATTTTAGGAAAGAAACTAAAAAAACATTTTTAACAGTTACCTCTAAACATTTTTCTTTGATTTCCTACAGCGGCTATCAAGTGCAACTTTGGTTTTTCAGTTGGCACTCGTATTTCCTCTGGATGCAGGTCTTCCAAGCCGCTCGTCGTATATCTAAACTTTGGATCCAGGGTGGAGGTGAGACTTTCCAGTTCTCTGGCTTGCTTATCGGCGAGCATTTCATCAATGAGTGACGGTCTATCTGTTATCGGAAGATGATTCTCGACATCCTGGCCGATCTCCATCAAATTATCGCTGATAGGAGGGCTGAGAATTTCGTCATCGCTCACCCAGATGTCGTCCAATTCGTCAGCTTTATCAGACGACTCTCCGGATTGTACATTTGTTAATCGTTGATAAGGATTCGACATCGGAAATAGTGGTTTTTGCTGATTCGTGACACTGTCAGGCGGAGACGTCAAAGTATCTCGATTAAATGTAACGCTCTTGGCAAACTTTGAATGCCTCGCGGCGTATCCTTCAATCGTCGGAGCTCTAATCAACTTTTTGAATTCCTTCGGACAAAAAACAGGAGAATCTTGAACAGACGAATCTTCTGAAAGTTTCTTCAGTATCGATTTTAAATTTCGCCTCTCTAAAGTCTCATTTGATTCCGGGCTCAACAACGGCTGAGACAAATCTAGTCCGGACGATAAAGAAATGTCACCCAGATGAGCGATGTTGTTACATTTTATTCGGCCCATCGTGCTGCCTTCGGAATTACTCCTAGTCAACATGTCCAAGTCCGAGGGTATAGAATCTCCACAATCTAAGCTTGAGCTTCTAGTTTTCTTCACTTCTTGTTCTAGCAATTCTAATTTTTGCCGTTCGTTTAATATTTTCAATTTTTTAACAAAAGGTAGCGTTCCATATTCCGGAGAAAGATCTTCTACCGATGCGTAACTTTTATTCTTTTTTGTTATTGAAAATAGAGAATTCTTCTGTTTGCACACACTCTTTCCTCCTTTGGACGAAGACTTACCCTTCGCTGGTTCAGATTCTTTCGTTTTGCTCTCTGCACTCTTTTTACTAATTGACTGTGAAGGTTTATCATCTTTCAACGATTGAGCTGCCGATTCCGTTTCACTGCTTACTTCTAAATTCCTATTATCTAAATCTACATTATTATTATCACCGGTGTTTACTATACGTATAGGGGATGGCATTATTGAAACGGAGGACGCAACTGGCGGCTGAGTATTTTTTCCTAAAGGTAACTTACATAAAGCTGTACTTTTGGCACTCGTGTCTAACAATTTGGCACTGCTTTTATCCTGTTTACTATCGCTGGTCTGCTCCAGCTGCTTAGCGGGCTCTTTAGGCTCACCCAAAATGGAAGCTTTCTTGAGTTTGGACCACGGTTTTTTACTACCGCCGGCTTTCGGGTCTTCGGCGGCGCTCTTATCCGCAGCTTGCGATTCGGGTGGCTGAAATATTTTAATATCTAAATTTATCTTCCTACTAACGTTAGGTTCTATTTTATTTGGCACAGTTTCAAGGGCGGCGGCCGGCGGATCTTTCGGAGCCGCAGAGCCGCCCTGCAGCAATTTAAGCTTGTCTCTGAACGTGGTCCCCACGGCTTTGGCGGGTGACTTAATTTTATTCACAACACTAACGGGAATCGATATGGAATGAGTCGATTGATTCGATTCTGTCTGCACTACGTTTTTAGTATCACTCGTCACAACGATCGGAAGTTTATCTGTCATTTTGATCTTTTTATCATTGTCAACTTTTTCTTTACACAGCGGCTGAGTGACCGAAGTCCCGTCTTCTTGCAACTTCATAATCTTATCCTTAAAGCTAACTTTGGGCTTCGACGAAGAGTCGCTGGATCCTGATGAGTTTTTCCTGGATGGTTTCGTAGTTGGGCTGAGAGATTTTCCCGGGGAGCTGGATCCCGAAGTCTTCCTCATGGGGCTCAACGTCTTGACCGTGGGACTCAGAGGGCTCTTCAGCGAACTCGGGCTTATGGTATCAGAGCTGGACGGCGGATTGCTGCTCAGGGTCGCCTTTTCTATTCCGCTAGTGGACGGTAACATCAGATTTCTCTCTCGGTCTTCCTTGGCTTTAAGAAGAAGAAGTCTTTGAAGTAAAGGTAACCCTGCTCCGATTACTTCAGGTTCACTAGGAGTCGACGTCGATGGGGTCGGTTGGCTTACAGGTGCTGCCAGCTGTGGAATTGTCAATCCCCTATGTCTAGATGCTTCTTTTTCTTCTCGTTCCTGAAATAAAATTAAGTTGGTATTGTTTCACTACAAAAAAGTTAATCTAAAAAAGGAATAATCATAAATCAAAAAATATCTTGGAGTATCAAACAGTATTAACCCGAACATAATCAACGGTGTTTTCACAAATTGATGTAACCCTCGAAACTGAAATTGGTCAGAAGTGAATAAACACGGTTTTTATCGAAAACATTATATGGTGAGTTGCGCTATGAATCTTTGAAATGCACTCCTGTAAATTCTCATGTTTGCAGATACGGGATTGTACGTAGCGATTTTCGATATAACAGTGGCTTACATCAAGTGGGGGCTTCAGAATTTTTCAACCTAAAACCAATGCCAAATGATTTTTTCCCTTTCAAAAAGTGGTCAATTTATTTTTTTAATTTACATCATTTGGACGAGACCTGCTATGTTGTCTTTAAAGTGAGATTCAATCATTAACTTATTTTCGTATTTTTCGAGGGTTACATCAATTGGCCAAAACACCGTTGATATGTTTTTTTTTTACCTAAAATATTTTTTTGTGAAAAATAACATTTATTCTCGTGTTTTTCTAAAGAAAAAATTATAAATAGTATAAAAATGTGTGTACTGTGTGTCTTTTCTGAGATGTATTCTAGTTATAGCATGACTTGTCTGGCACGTTTGGGTAAAGTGACGGTAGATTTTTTTTGACGGTATTTGGATTTATCGTTTTTATGCATTCCTCTTTCGATTGTGGCAAAATAAGTGACGACTCAACAAACAAAATGTCGATCACACGGAAGTGAACTGATCTATAAATCAATAAAGCTATTCAAAGATTCTACAACAGGATCACTAAAGTGACAGTTACTGGAGAAGCTAAAACAATAACCTTTATGCGGTACATAATTTTTTTTAAATTTTATATACACCCCGGATGTTTAGGTCATGAGACAATTTCATAAATACATGTGATAAGTGATATTAATAAAACGTCTACAGAGCGGTCTTTTTATGACGCCGCAGAACTTCTCGATAGACAGCTTGTTGATCTGCATTTAATAATGTCTCCTGCAGCGTTACAATTTAAACATACGATCAGAGTCATAGGTATTAAGTTGTACTAATTTACCAAACTCACATTTTACCAAATCACAAATATAAAACACAATATTCAACAGAAATATTTGCGTTCGCTTTATTATCTCAACTGCTACTTGCAGAATATATTAGTATTGAGCTGTTGCTAGGCAACTATTAGTATTAATTTTTTCATCCCGCATTGAAACGTCAAAAATATCGCGTTTTCAGTTTTTGGGAGAAATTTTGAGAGTTGGAAGTTGAAAATATCGCAGTTGAACTGAAAATTACAGCCAGAATAACTTGTGAAAATTTCACGTCGTTAGGGTACGCCGTTTGGGACTAGTTATTGTAACCGACAGACATACAAACATACAGATTTCTACATGTATTTTGTGCTATATAGTAAAGATTTTTGTGAGTGAGCACATAATTATTCGATTCAAGCATTTTAATACCTGTCTTTCTTTTAAAAGTTTAAGCCTAGCTAATAATGGAAGTCCAGCACCAAGGGGCGATATTACTTTTTCTTCTTTACTGCAAGGTCCTGGATCAGCACTCCCACTGCCTTCATCCTATAACATTGAAAAATTGCTCACTAAGATAACGGAAAAACAATATTTAGGTTGAGCCAAAAGGTTCAATTAGAGATAGTGATATCAAATGAGAATAAATGTTTTTTTTTTCCAAAAATTCTTTGAGTTCTTTTCTGAATTCTTTTCTTTGAGTGGCATTGCAACGGATGCCGGATATTCACTAGTAATTGATAAAATCTATTTTATCTACGTGACCGAAACCATAACCAAAGAATTTTTATTCATAAAACTAGTTCATCGCATTGGTCATTTGAGTCACCAGTTACAAGGGCTGTTCGGCTGATCAATGCATTGCCAGAGGTGGACGTTTTCAGCAACAAACACTGTGTATCGTTTTCTAAATTTTTTTGTCTTGTATGTTAATAATAGGTCTTGCTTCTAATTTTAAAAAGGCAGCAACCCCAACCTCTGCGCCATCCACGCCAAACGCGTGACTATCATGCCCAAGGACATCCAGCTGGCGAGACGCATCCGCGTCCCCTCCCCCACTTAACATCAAACATCTCGTCTCGACGACTCGCCGTCGATGCCACCGTCTGTGAAGAGTCAAGCTCCTCGTCGTCGAATCATCATCATTATAGATATTTTAACAAATCTATTTTCTAATTTTAAAAAGGCAGCAAACTAAATGGTCAGAATTCGAATCAACTTTTGATTGAACGGTCTGAATAAAAGGTTAGGTTAGGTTAGAAGTACTGACCATAAATTATTTATTCCGCCCTCTGTATCTTCTGACTGATACATTATGAAGATTTAATATAAATTCTGACCAATGTATTAAAAATTATGACCAAAACTGGACTAAAATTCGGACCAGAAAAATGTGAGAGCCTTTTAAAAATGTTTGTATTATCATTGTTGTTGTTATTATTATTATTATTGTACTTTATAAATGCATGGCGCATTGGCGTCAGCTGTAATTCCATGTATTTTAGTTTTCAAATAAATAAATTAAATCTAACTAATAATGCCTCAGTCGATTAAGGTAATTCTGTTCCACTAATCGTTTACTGTATAGGGCCTGTAGAACTCCAGAAGAATATTTAAATAGTTCATCTCAATTAAAAACTGATATTTAATATTGAAAACTATTAAACATTAACAAAAAGGAATAGCTTAAAGCCACCATCTCTTTTTTTCACAATTTAACAAAGCTCAATTTGAAATTTGCTATTCATATGAATATGAGATATGAATGTTTAATGAAGGCATTATAAAAATAAAAATAAAAAAAACAGCGCAGGATATTGACTTTTGCTTTGAGGTGATATAAGCAATCAATTGTCTCAGAAATGTATCATGCCTGGGAAAATTTGTTGGCTGAAAGGCTGGCAGAGGCTTAAGAATTTAATATAAGCAGCTAAAAATCCAATGAAAATACTTTCGATACAAAAGATTTAATTATTTATCATGAAAATGGAAGTTAAGCCAATACAACATTAAAAAATGATTCTCTAAAAACCTTAATTTAATGCGAGAAATAAAACTGTTTTACTCGCATCATTAGCTTTATGGATGCAATTGGGACTAAATAATAAAATTCAACACAGGCGTAAGTTATTTTTCAATTATAAATACAAAGTTACAGCTTGCAGGCCGCATAAAAATGTGTGGCAGGCTGCAGCCTACCCAGGGCTGACATAACATACTGTATGGATATAATTTGATTTTAGTTTAATAATTATTTCCACGATTTAAGTTTGTTTCTTGAAACGTTCCAGGAAAGCCGCTTCTCAGTTAAGTGAAAGTCTACTGTAAATCCAAATTGCAAGCTCTCACCTCTGCATGGTGGGTTTCATCACTCTCAACTCTTGGCATTCGCCTCAGCACACCTTTCGGTGCTGCCCCTCCGGCCACAGCAGCCACTGCGGCACCTAAAGCTCTCAGCTCGATTGCTTCGCTTGCCAGACCTTGTTGAGATCTTCGAGAAGGTCTTGATCTGCTACGAAGTGCATTCCGAAGACCCTGAGTATTGATAGAAAAATGCACACAAATCTGATGCTTAAAATCTTCATGACGTTAATAATAATAATAATACACGGTCAAAGCTTTACCCTTTTCATAAATGTTGTATAATTCTATAATCGTTTTGTAGAATTGATTTTATTAACATAATTGTTATTGAGATGTGTGTTTTTGTGTAAGATTTTTCTACGTACATTTCGTGTAATTTCTGTATTTTATTTATTTGAGTAACTTCTCTTTTTTTACGTTGACATATAAGACAAACTAAAAAAAAAATCCTTCTTCATTTGTTTATAAATTATTTCTACATAACGTTACATAAATAATTGAATTTCATGCATCTGGTTAACGTATTTTTAACCGTAAAATCTAATTTATAATTTATTTGTGCATGTCATGTTAGTATAAACTGTCGTTTAGAACATCTAATTGTTAAAAACTCAAAACTAGTATACTTGTTTAATTTTAATATAACTAAAACGGATTTCCAGGTTCGGGTCTGTGGTGCAGTGGTCAAAGCTGTTGGCTTTGGTTACAGATCTTACAGGTTTGAATCGCAGTACGAACAGTTGTTTGTGATGTCTGACTTCCTTCCCACACATTCAATCCTAAAACGGAGAGTAGCGAGAAAAATAAGCTGACCACTAGACCAGACCTAGCCTTATCTTTCTATCCCTAATCCCTTTGGAAAATTGCATTTGAGCAACTGAGTAACAAGCAGTTCTCGCAGAAAAACTTCTCTTGAGATACCTCTATTAGTATGCCATATGCTCAACAGAAATGGTTTAAAAACAACTACATTAATCTTTACGTTTATTTACAATTTTCAATTGAAGGTGAGTCAACATCGAAAATTCATTGAAATCTAACGTGGAGGCTATTTATAAACACTTTTGTCACACACTATTAAATTTCGTAAACTTATAAAATGGCGTCTGCAGATTAGGTGTAGAAGTAAATCGGTAACTGTGTAGTATTAATAGTGAGTTCAACTAGCGATTGTATTCATACCTAGTTTAATTTAAAATCAGGGTAAGTATTTAACTACTCAAAAGAAGCACTAATAAATTTACCTCTGCAGTATTAATTATTAAATTTCTGTCTCTCTGCATGGTATAACTACGAGAGACAGAAAGATAACTAAGAATCTAAGAAGTAATTGAGAAGATTGCTTTGTTGATGTGGAAGTAGGATAGACACGTAACCCAAATGCAGAGAGAGAATTAACTGAGCGGCTGCTTGCAAAATTTACTAAAAGCCGCAATTACAACCTCAAGAAATATGCAGCAAAGTGAATGTTAGCAGCCCAAGGCAGGGAAGAATAAAAGAATCGAAGAGAATTCTATGTCATGCAGTGCAAGAAATGATTATGAATGTAATTATCTTATATTTAAATATGCTACAGAATAATAAATGAAATAATAATATACTTTTACGTCACTGCGTAGTTTGTGCACAATTCTTTTAGGCCCACTGTTGTCATCGCCGTCCGTCTTATCGTTTCCAGTTTCTCCTAAATAAAAATATTGCAGAATTCATGTAACAATATTAAACAGTTGGTATGACTTGAATGTTTATTGTAATTGTTAATTTGAATACAGTTTTGTATTAGTTTAAAGAATTGATTGATTGAATTGGCATTTACTCCACTATAATCAGATAAAATAATAACGTATTTAGTTCTACACAATTTTATTAGGTAGTTAAAAGGTATTTCGTCATACCTATACTTAAACTCAATTTAGCTTAGCTGTATATATTGTTTAGAAGAGACAGACAATATTATATCATTTCACGTATTCAGACATCATAATATTTATTTAAAATTAAATCATTTAAGGTAATAATTGTGTTTTAGAAATAGAGCTTACGTGATGTCGTTAAAATAAATGCATTGAGATTTTATTCATTATGTGTACTGACATGGGCTTTTTATAATGGTGATGGATTAATGTTTGTTTGGTCATTAAAGAGATTAATGTCATGATTGTATCTGTTAATTTCAAGTTGTTTTAAAAGATTAAGCCCGAGGCTTTTGTCCCACAAGTGTAAGCATACCGGGGCTGAATTATAGGTTATGTTACCACTATGTAACCACATCTTAAAAAAATCACATAATCACATAACCTCTAATTCATTTCAATGCATTTAATTTAACGAATAATTGATAACATTTAATAATCCTTTTCTAAAAACACAATTAGTACCTTAAATGATTTAATTTTAAATAAATATTAAATCCGAAATAGCTATTAACTACCTAATAAAATATTGTACAACTAAATACTTTTTATTTTATCGTATTAAAGAATTGAGTTCTACTAGAATATTGTCAAGTATGTTTATAGGTATTTGACGATTCTTTTGGAACTAAAAACATTGTTTCGAAGTCGATGCCAATTTAGTTAATAGTTCAGTAGTTAGAGTCAAAATTGTACATGTTCAATAGATTATAACTAAATCATGTAGATCAGCTTATCAAGAGTGAATTATGGGCACGTCCAGTTGTTGTTGCTTGCAGCTGAATTATCTTTCTTCTGAAATAACATTTATATCCTGAAGATTCATTTCAAGCACAATTGAATGAATAAAGAGTGTAGTATTGAATTTAATTTGTCACCTTTGGCCTTCCTCGAGCAATTTCTCGCCTCCTGAAGTCGTTTTCTTCCTAGCGTTTGAAGAATTTCTTGCGCTTCAGGGTAATCCTTCATTGCAGCAAGGACATCTTCTCGTGATAGCGAAAAGAGTTCTGAATATCCAACAGATCTGACATCAGCTGTTCGCCTAAAAAATAGATTACACATTTAGAATAAAGCAGAAAGTTGGCCATTTTTAGTATTAATGAGCTTGAACGTTATGTCATATTGTGTGTATCTAACTCCTCTGCGCGCCCAGTAGAATGAAACAATCTAATTTTTCATGTTATCATGAATATATAAAGAATTAGAATCAATATTTACGTTATAAACAAAAACCTTACCATAGAATTAATCTAAAAATACTTCTCATCAAGGCGAAATACGTACTCTTAAATTTTATTTTTTTATGACTCTATCCTCCCTTAGATACCCTTAAACGTTATCAACCCCCATTCTGGAGCACACGGACTCCTAATGCAGCATCTTAAAAAATGATTCACTATAATTGTTAAGGAAATAATGATTGGGTAACAAACGCAAAGTTGAGTAGCTGAGTGGTCAACTGTCTTGTGCATTTTTTCCTCCAGCTATGGTAGTCACGGGTTAGAAAGGAATGTTGAACACCTGAATAACAAACTGTTTTCGTACAAAACAACTTCCATAGGAGTCCATACTCCATGTTGGGTGGAAGTAGACATGGTTGAAAAAAATATAATACTGTTCTCATTAAATATGTTTATAAATCGTCACATCATTTTTGACCATCTGACCTCCCTTAGACAATACGCTATATCGTCCTCTAAGGTAAAGAAGGTTCCATCTGACGTTCTTTTACAAAATCACATTTAAATGCAGTTTTATTCGCATTAAAAATACGGTTCTATCTGCATTTAAAAAAACTTACAATTGTCCGTCAAGCCATCAAAATTTAAATTAGAAAAATGTTCTATCTGAAAAACACAAACAAATGTTACAGTGCATCAAGGTTCAATCTGAATATATAGTTAGAAATACCGTGTGTAGGAAATCACAGTCTGAAAAGCGGTCGTATCTTTCATTCACGTATGTGAATGCATTCAAAAAGTTACATTTTCTGAAATTCAAAATTGTATCTCCTGAACAGTTTTAGTTTTTGCAGATAGAACCTTGTTCACCCAAGGAGACGATATGCCATATGGACATTGGCTTAATGTTTTCAGCTCCCTAATATCTTACTTGTTAAGGCCGTCCAAGTTGAGAATACCAATCTCTCCAAAGAAGTCTCCGGCTTTCATAGTTGTCAGAACTCTTCCGGTTTCCGAAATAACTTCAAGGATTCCATCAGCTATGATAAACATTTCTCTCGCGACTTCGCCTGGAATTTTTTTTTACGAAATACATATAAGAAGGTTTGTTTTGGATCTCGAGTTATTTGTAATTCTTTGGATATGAGTGGGTAGCTCTTCAATATTCTTGATTGTGAAATTATGTACCGTTATTTCTGTATCATGTTTGCATAGGTACCTCAGTTTGAAAGTGTAACAAGTCAAAAATTTGCAGATTTCAGTTGTTACGCTTTGTATGAAGAAATTCTTAAAATTCTGATATCTACCAGTCACAAAATATAACAAGTGGTCTGTGGTTATTTTAGAATGACAGTTGGTTATTGTTACTTTAGATTCAACTTGCAACAACCACGAAAAAACTGTGAAAACTTAAATTATTTTTGTTAGACAAAAAGGGAATTGTGTTTATAATATTATAATTATAAAAATAGGTTGTTTATATAACCGTAGAATATGATTAAAAATCTAAAATAATCAGATTCACAGAAGAAGATGAAACATGCCTAAAATCTTATTTTCTAATTATCCTATTAATTTCCTTTTTAAGTTGTTACACATTGGTATTGAGGTATCGTTATGTTTGTTAAAAATGATTTTCAAGCATGAATAGTATTATAAAAAGTACATTGGAAAAAATTTAAACTTATATGTATTATACTATTCACACTGACACTTTTAAAAATAAAGCAAGAATATTTAATTTCAAATAAACTTCATTTAGAACGTTTTTAAATATTTAGGTGGGTATAATTTTAAGTATACTGGAGAGATAAATAATTGGTTGGGCGGGTGGCCTCATGCGATTGTACATAAGTAGTTGACCTTAAAGGGGTGAATTTTCCCCTCAAAACTATTAAGTAGATATTTTTATATAAGTTTCTGTAGAAATTAAATAAAAGCACAGACCTTTTCTGCAAATAGAGTCCCCAGGTGTAAAAATGTAAGCCTTCATCTTAAGAACAAGGTCGTGGAGAAATTCAGGTTGGCACTCTTGGAATATTGTTACCTGAAATAAAATTTACATTTTAATAGTTATATATTATACAATTAAAACAAAACAAGGATGAGCTATTTATACAATTCATTATAAGAAGGGAAGCGATTTCATTTTTATAAATTTTAGGTACATTTTTGTGTTTTGAGTTTATTAGATTTGTGACGAATGGGAGAGGGTGGCGTGGGTGGTTGGAAATGCGACATAATAAAACCAACATAAGACGTTTTTTTGAGAATAAAATACATCGTTCCTCATGTCTTCGATGATTATTTGGACTATGAAAAAATTTTTTAAAGTCATAATTCTTCTTAAAATAATTTAGGATGGGTAGGGAACAAAACAGTGCCAAAATCGTGTGACGTTATTTCTCATGGACCCTATGTGGAGAGAGTGAAATTAAATAAGTTTAAAAAGAAAATTGTTATTCCGCTTCATCTCGGCAAATTGACAACATAAAAAGCTGAATGTATACTGTATTATTTCTTAATAAAGTTTGCTTAAACATTTATAAATATCCCGATGGCTTACAATTAAATGCACTATTGTTTAGATCATATTCACTTTCATAAAAAATAAAAATAGTTTCCACTTATAACAAATACATTCGGCAAAACACAAATTATTTCACTAAAATAAAGTGATCCCACATACTAAAATATAATTTAACGTTGAAGAAATACATCACACAAATATTTTCATATAGATAAAATAGTTTTCACTCAATATAAATACTCACACTTTGAAATCGATAGTTGCATGAAGCTGTACTGAAATGTTGCTTATTCGTCTACCCTATATTAAGCCGCGTATATTGTCTTTGCTCCACGCATTAGAATACATTACCCAAACCAAACCAGACCAACCCTAACATAACCTACTACGACTTAACTCACTTTTGTTAAAATAATCCGTGACTAAATGGAAATTATTATAATCAAATTTTGAGTGTACGAAGTTAATACTATCTAATCCAAAGTAAAGTAAACCAGATCAACCTTAACATAACCTACTACAGCTTAACTCACTTTGTTACAAAAGAATCCGTGACTAAGTGGAAACTATTGAAATCAAAGTTTGAGTGTACCAAGTGAATACTGTTTAATGAAAAGTGTAATTATTTATAACCCTTTACCAATTACGACAGCTGTTTGCCTAATGACGTCACTGGTAATTTATTTTACCTAAAAATATGACGTAATAAATTATCTCATTCTATAAAATGACAACGTGACGTTTGCGTAAAGTAATTTGCGCAATATTTCCGTTTATTCCGAGCGGTTGAAAAGTGTTTTCAGATGGCCATTGTGTAATCATGAACGTTACCTTTTTTAGTACACTAAGGTTCACATGCAGAGCCAGCTCTGTTTTCAGCTTATCCGGAAGGAGTCCCAGGGCGGTGTTTATATCGCCCCCTCCCTGAATGCGGCCTCGAGACCAGGAATAGTCGTACCACCTCAGCACGCGTCTTTTCATCCCACCGGGGACCTGGAAATGTATTTGAGAGCGGGAATGAAATGCGCATACTTTCTAGAATGTGGAGCGTATTTGCTTTAATATAAGAATCGTTTTATAAATACAAGGCAGCTGATTTTTAGAAAAGATAATATGTTATTACAGCCTGTCATCAACAGTGGTTCAAATAAAGGTATCGTGTAGCTCAGGCCAATAATGTATGGTGTAAATAATAACATATTCTTTATCGTTGTTTTATGGGAGAAGGTCGTAAATCACCGTTGCATAACCCATAATGGGTAGTGGGTAAACAATATGTAATTTCAATTTAAATTTTAGCCAAACCTTCTCAATTGATTAACATTGACGACAATAATCAATACTGTAACACTCAACTTAATTAAAAAAAAAAAAACAATTTTAGGAGAAAATTGTAACTGTGACTATAATTTTATATAATATAATAGCCCAGACGTTTTATTATTATCACATACACATGTAGGTATGAAGTTTTCTCATAACCTAAGCGTCCGCGGTGAATATAAACAATAGACACAGCTCCGACGTGAAGCAAATTTCGAGGCAAACAAACAATAATCAGTCCGTCAGCATGGAAACTAAAAAACAGCTAATTTAGACATTCAGTATTTCAATTTCAATACCGTCATCTATGACGGACGTTCCCACTGGTAATAATATAATATAATTCAATTCAATTTTTTTTAAAAAAGGTGTCGGAATCTTTAAGTCAAGATTTTTACTGCAGAAAATTAAATTAAAATATTATTTAAATAAAAAAGTAGATTTTTCTATGCTACGAAAAATAGTACTACGAAAAAAAAATGCCGAAACGCTGTTCCACTGCGTTACATGACAAAAAAAACCCTGCTAATATGTATAAACACTAATTTATCAAATTTTTAAAAGTTGGCATTGATACAACGAGTCATCGTATATTGCAATGTTTTTAGGTCTATTTACTTATCCCCGTTAAAATTCCAGATTATTCTTTCTTTGGATTTATGTGTGTGTCGTGTTAATAAATAAATATACATGTCTTTATATAAGAAATAAGAAAAATAATAAATGAAAATCGATTATGTGATTAAAATATATTAGTCTCGATCTGAAACCAGCCAGTAATAAATAATAGATTATTTAGACCAGCAGCCCCCAACCAGTGGTCCGCGAGACAATTTTGGTGCTCCACAAAGTTATTGTAGTTTCGAAATTGGAGCCAAGAATCCATAAACTTCTTTCAAACACACGGCAAAAAATATCGTTATAATTACTTTGTTATATGTATTTAACAAGTCTAAATAACTTCGCATAGTAAAAAAAATGTAACTTCAATGTATTTCTTTAAGAAATAATCATGTTACTGGTCCGAGAAATTCTAAATTGTAAGTTTAGTGGTCCGTGAAGATTCAAAGTTTGACCACTGATTTCGACATATTATCACATATGATAAAAACAATGAAAGATGAGTAATGAGAAAATTTGATCTGTAGAAATTGTGTAACGCAGTGATGAGCAACCTTTTTTGTAACGGGCCAAAACTGAAAATTCAGTAATCTGCACGCACCGCAACGATTACCGTTTTAAGGCGAAAATATGAGAGAAAGTGTAAAACGTCTTTCTCTCTTACATGGTCTATTTTAAAATACAGAGTTTTTGGTAAAACAGTGACAGACAAAAGTTTCTTATGCGGTTGCACATTACTTAATAAATACTGTGAGTCATTCTGAAAAAACAATTCGAATCTCATCTGGCTGTAAGCCTTTTACTAATTGTTCCTGTCACCTGATTCCCCAGAACGGATTAAAAGTCCTGGATTTAGAGTGATGAAAAATGATAATTATTATAAATATGCATGGTAACAAATTATTTTTCTGACCTTATGGTGTCTCATGTATGTCTTGGCGCCATCCAGCAGCCTCTCAAACTCCAGCCGGTTAGCGTTTCTGTTTGTGATAACGTTGCCAACTTGGCCGACTATCGTTGCGAATATGAACACGCCTATCAGATAGCTGACAATCGTGAACACGTACCTTCAAAATTTCATGAATAGAAAATTATTGTACAGTAAATTAAATATCTTGATCGAACAGGCGGGGTACGCCAATTCCCCCGCCCCACACGTACATGCGATGAAAACCGGCTAGTTATAATATTATTGCGCTTTTAATATTAAAACCAGTGAGAGTGATACTTTTTCAAACTTTTGCAGGTAATGAATTAGATTTGATTCTATTCATAATCGTGCTATCATTGTCGTAACTAGCATGCAGCGTTGCCAAAGTTTAATAATGTCGTATAATAATTTTTGAATTGGCATTTACTTGACATTATAATACTACATTATAATTGGATCAAAATAACAAAGTATTCAGTTACAACATTTTATTAGTTAGTTCTGACGAGGGGATTAACCCGATATAGCTATCAACTAACCATAATAATAAAATGTTGTAGAACTGAATACTTTTATATTTTCTATGCTCAGAAATATGGATTCGTTTTTGAAACCAAGCAACAAATTTATATTACGGTGTTCTTTCAAAAATAACATTTCAATACAAAAAGTTTGTCTATGGTTTGCTGAAGAATTTTTTAGTGTAAATAACTTAAAACAATTTTTTAACAGAATGAGGAAGATATGTATTTTTTTATAGCTCTGGATATGAAATCTTTGTCAAATTTACTATTGGATTGTAAAAACTCCAATTTGGTTTCTACTTTACAAGTTCATTTGAAAGGGTAAAGATATTTTATCTTCGAAAATAATAATTGTGTTTTCTTTTCGATGTCAAACTCGGTTAGAGCGAAAGTATTTTCAAAAAAGGAACAAAGTTTTCGAACAGTAGAGTCATTCACAAAGACAACATTGAGAAAAGCGTTCATTGACATCGCCGTGTCTCTAGATCGGAAAATAACAAACAATAAAATTAGATATCACGTCGAGAGTATTCTAGTGCGAGCGGAAATTGTGTTAAAAATAATTGATTAAAATATCAAAAAGCGTACAGTAAAAATGGCGGATCAACAAAATATGAAGGCTGTTCGAAAACTTTGCTTTAATTTTGATGTCTCCGTAAGCCGATCGATCAAGTATGTATTCGTCGATTGAAGAATGTTCCAAATTTGAAACTCATAGCCGAATAATTTCGCGGTGGGGCTTTACAAATTAAAATAGTTCCAAAATAAACCACGAGTGGCGTTGATTTATCGTCTTGCCATGGACACTTTTCCTCGACATAATCTCACGCTCAGATAAGAGATTTATTCGAAATACAGAAGTTTAAAAAGTTTTCTTGTCCGTTTACGTAATGCGTTGTGTTCGTCACACAAAAGTCAGCAAACAGCCTCCAAATTTCTGCCGCCGCGAAAGCTACAACAGCCATTTATATTCAAATAAGTAAGTCTAAAACATAAGAAAAAGACGAAAAGTCGAGGGTTTCGGTATGTCGTATATTTGTTTCCCAAGCCAAAAAGGCAAAAGTGATCTTTTTATCTATTCCGTTAACTTAAAAAAAACATTGAATTGAAACAGAGAAGATTGTTAACGTAAGTAACGACGTTTTTATTATTGCTCAAGATTCTAAATATTACGCATAATTTACATATTATATCAAAACAAAAGACAAGTGAATGATTCGAGTTAGATTTTAAGTTAAATCATGATCAAAGCTAGATGTATAACATCGTTTTCACATTGTTTTAATTTATAACATTGAAATTTCAAATGTTTTTGAAACGTTAGTTAATCAAATAAAATCAATAATAACACACGGGCTTATTGGGGCTTCGAAAGCATAAGAGATCTCATTAAAATTAAACTTGTTTTAATTCATGAATGTTTGTTTTTTTATTATAATCGAACAGAATTATAAGTTGATTGAAATTTTATGGATCAAAATGAGTTTGTATATAAACATTTTTCAATGCAATACCCTGATCGTTGTTAATTGACCCACAGAAGAAGAGCAAGGCAAAAGATATAATTAATGCCAAAAATACTATACTGAAACCTCGGGGTTACGGAAAAAGATCTGAAAAATTATGGTCAGTGTGTTCAGGAGAGAGTAAAAACTGTTTTTATCGAAAAAATTGTACGGTGAGTTGCTTTATGAATCTTGAAATACACTCCTGTAAAGTTTCATGTTTGCAGATACGGGACTATATGTAGAGTGTCGATATAATAATGGCCTACATCAAGTGGTCGGGTTAAACCTAAAACCAATGTTAAATGATAGTTTCAATTCCAAAAACTGGTCAATTTATTTTTCTAATTTACATCATTTGGCCGTCCGTCTTTAAAATGAGATCCAATCATTGACTCGTAATTTCGTATTTTTTGAGGGTTATATTAATTGGCCAAAACACCATCGATTATCGTTTTTATAAAATCGTACGTAGGTATTGAAAAGATGAGGAAAAATGTTTTTTTATCACTTATGCCGTTTTGTTTCGTTAAACAGGGTACTCAAAAGTCGAAAGGAAAGCGTTAGTAGCACGTATGGCAAAACACACAGCGCATAGATATGTACGTGGAAAACATAGAACCGTATGTATACACTCGCACGCCAATGTCACGTCATGTAGATAGTAAAAAGAGCGGGAAAAAAACAATGGCTTCGTCGCGTGGGAGTTTGAAGTAGTTAATGTTTCTTTTGGATATCTTTTGAAGAAAAATGGAATAAGATGAAGGGAAATTGTGGAGAATCCTGCACAAGAGAGTCTGTCTGTTCATTCTTGCTGTAAATTTTCATTTTATTTCAATAAACATACGATATTACACTGATTTAATTTATTTTTGTTTTTTTAAGGAAGTATTCCGTATGTTCTGATATGGCAAACGTCAACCTTCAATTGCAACCAATAGTTGTTTCAGTTTTTATCGACTATGATATCAAAATTTCTACACCTCCACATAAGGGTTAGATTATGTTGTAAAATTGACTCGTAAGCAATGAGTATGATTCGTTCATGGTCATACAGCTGCAGCAGTTTTAGCGCATGCCGGCTGATGATCTAAGCCACGATAAGCCGTGTTCATTTAATTTCTTTACTTGCGTTAACAAAACGTTGCATTTCTGTGTAAACGAAAAATTAGATTAAAATAAAAAAAAATTAAAGTAAATAGTTAAGTCGATAGTTTTTGTGCCTCGTTTATGCTAATCAATGATATAATGGACTTTTGGCTTGAGCAGACACTCCCTCGCCCCCATTAGTCCGTTATATTGAAGTTTTATTGTATCTAAAATTATATTGATAAAATCTGTTTGGTCCTGCAGTCGAGTAGTTAAAGTCATATTTTTCGGATGCGGTATCTGCGGGTTCGAATTCCAGTACGAAAACTTTCGTACATTGTTATTTCTATCGATTAATGGATTAATAGAATTGCGTTCAAAGAAATGAATGTCTTAGATGTCTACATTACGTTCCACCAATCCGATTAAAAAAAACTAAAATTCTATAATCCCTATCCTTGCTTCATCATTCTATTCTAAATCACTCCAAAAGAGAGGTTGAGAGACAGAATAGCAACCCGCTTTAATATTATGAGACGATATGCTCCACATTGGAATCAGACATGGTTGATATTTGCTGAATATTATTATAGATATTTTCGGCTTTATTTGAAAAACACGTGTCTTGAGAAAAATGTATTGCTGTGATATGTTCATTCCTCATCACCTACCCTTAATCTGACCTTGATAAATGGGTAAAGCCAATATATATATCATCGGCATAGTGGCAGAAGACGATAAGTCGAAAATTTGCTGTATTGAGTTATGAATTCAGTAAGAAAGATTTTAGAACGGTCTATCGTCTGATAAAACAAGCTCAGTCATATTTCATATATTTTTTACGTTATTGAAGAAATAATTATGAATTAAGTCAATTTCGTTCACAGTTAGTAGTGGCAGAAAACTATAATTCATAATTTATATATATATAAAGGAATTACGTATATTTAAATCTAATTTGTAAATGATTAACGAATATCAAAACATAGTTCGTTTCATAAATAAATAAATAATGATTAAGGTATATAAATAGAAATAGCTATTTTTAAATTTTTTTTGAAAGTCGATTATCTCAAACCGAGGTCTTTTGACTTAACGCCTTCTGCCCCTATACCGAAGATGTATAGGTACTAAAATGGTTGAGCCGCTGTAGAATTCTATTGTAAAGAACTATTATTAAACTGAGAATTATTGCTTTCAGATTGTTAATAGGAATGAAACAATATAATTATATTAAATATTTCATGCTTTTATATAATGAGAAAATACGACTTTTGTTATATATTATATCATCAGGCATGTTGTAAATTTCTAAAATATCGTAAATGTGATTTAAATTCCAATTTGAAGATAAATAATTAGCGATCATGTAAAATTATGAAATTTTGGAAAACGTATTCAGAACTAATGTAGCTTTAGGCGATGAATCTAATCTATTAATTATTATTTTACGCACTGTTGCTAATGAAATTAATGAATCGGTATTAATTACAATTCTTGTGGGACTGGGTTTGAATCGGGAGCTTGTTTATTTCGATATGTATTTTGTATATTATTATTTATTTGCATTTGATAAAAGGAAAAAGGACATACCCTCAGGTAAAAGTTTTCAAATCAATTAATGCAAGTGTGAATTTGAAATATCTGACCCTTGGGTGTGCTAAGTAATGGTATAAAAGCTTATTCATTTTTTCAATGTATAGTAAGTGAGATACAAAGCTAGTGACCAAATCGTTTCAATACTTAGAGATATAATTTAAGACATCGACTGAGGGTGCTTGATGGAATTTCAATATTAAATTTGGATTATTGAGATTTTGTACACTTCCATGTATTTTGTCACTAACGACCCGGGTTTCGCCTTTCGTTAGTGACAAAATACATGGAAGTGTACAAAATCTCAATAATCCAAACTTAGAGATATGATATGTAACAGTATAGGATTCCTCAGCATTCTAGATAAATTCGGCTTTGACTTTGAGAAAATTCATTTTTAATATAAAATTTAAATTCATACTTTTATGTTAGGATTTATCAGATTTAAATCATCTGAAGTTATTTCAATTCCAATTTCAATCAAGCATAAGAAAAGAAAATATAAATGTGTTAGATGCGAAGCCAATGTTATTTTATTTTATTTCGTGCGATTTGAATTTAAATCGGCATGTATGCTTTATTTTTATTTCCACAACCGACGTTTTGTAAATAAATCGTTTGTTTTCTTTGTCTCTACTTTATTTTTAAAATTCATACTCATCTTGAAACACAAAACGAATTTTTTTATTTGTCAATATATCAATATGTTAGAGTTGTAGAAAAGCAAATACTATACATTGTTAATGCCATTACTGCTTTCTTTAATTGATCATAATTAAGAGTTATTCAAACCATTTTCGTTACCAATGTGAATGATATAAAATCCTGTGATCATTTCATTTCAATCTGAGTTGCTTAACCGGAACATATTCTGATCAATCGCTAAATTTCTTTCTCGAGAGAGGGTTAGGAAATAAGTAGGCGTAGATAGATAAGCATTATCTATGATCCGTTTTTCAGGATCGAATATAAGGCGGAAGGGGAGCAATGGAAATGTATAAGAAAGCCACGAATAAAAATTTCCGTCGGTTGATTCATATCCTTGCAACTAGGGCTACCAACCCGGCTTAAGCCGAAACCGGTTTATCGCGTGTTTTGAGAAAAAACAAAACCCGGTTTATTTTACGCGGTTAATCGCGTTTTTAAATTTTTTTTATTGACGCTATTTTAAAAATTAAACGTGTTTTAGAGGGCACATATTGTTGAATGTTACAATGTCACACAGTTGTCGAAATTTTGGACGGAAATGATTTTATGCGATAAACAATTACACGAAATTTTCAAAAAATATAAAAAATCTTTTATAATAAATAAGACACATGTAACACAAAAGCTATTATTGTAAATGTGAGAAATTATCCGTAGAAATCTTGAAAAAATCGTTGACTAGAATATTATTTGTAATATTAAAAAAAGTAAGCAATTTTAAGATTTATAACCTACAGCATGTTAAATATTTTCATATCTTTATGTGTTAAGTATTTTATGATATATTTCCTTTTCCTTGTGATAATTTCAAAGATGTTTTGCCTCTATTTAACATTATACTAAGATAAATTTAAAAACTTCGATAGGATATTTTTTCGAAAATATTGAAATGAGGCATTTCGGTTTAAACTAGTGAGCCGGTTTTTTTTGTCAAAAAAACACCGAAAACTGGTTAATTGGATGCCCTACTTGCAACTTGCAACCGAGAGTGAAATATCAAGATTCCAAAAAATCAGTCGCTTGCGGCATAGACAGTTATCTTAGAAAACGTCATTGATTGAATTGACATTAAGGATTCCGATCCCGAGATCCCGGTCAATTATTAAATCCCATAATCCCGAGATTGCCTAAATATCAGTCCCAGGATTTCGGGATTCACTGTCAATGCTAAAAAATATTCATTTATCAAATTGCAACTTCCTACTTAACAACAACGTGTATATCGGTTTTTTCATGTACACAGTTTTTTATAATATTTGTATAAATACATTGTGGTGTTCAACCTTCTGATATTCCGTAAAAGCTCTTTTTGATCAATTAGAAATGGAGGACAACGGATGACCGCTTCTTAAATGAATGGAGGACAATATTTTAAAGTTGAATTGAAGGACATGTCCTTTTTTTGGATACCATCTGGTAAAACCTACCGGAATAATGCAATACATTAAATAATTATCTTTTTCTGATTTCCAATCGATAAAAAACCATTCTAATGCCCAAAAAAAAAATAATTAATCGTATATACATTCCAATTGAAGAAATAATGGACACAATTGATTAGTCCTAGAGTCCCGGGATCCCGGCGTAATAAAAAGGGTCCAGAATTGCACTAATTAGCATGCACTGGGTCAACTTCCATTAGAATACGTAAACTATAGCAAAGAATTAAGTTCCGCTAGTATAATTTGATATATTTATTATTTGGGTGTGATACCGAATTATTCTTGTGAAATTTAGGAAACTGGTATTTTTTATCTTATTAAGAAAAGTTGTTTATTTCAAAAAAAAAATCACGTTGAAATATGAAACATAGAGAATTTAGTCACAAAGAAAACATTTTAAAAAAGCATCGGAAACAAAATCAAAACCTTTATGTTCACAAAATCAAACGATATCCAAAACGAAATATTTTCCGTTACATAGCAACTCTAAAGCTCCCATGACGCGCATCCGGTTCGTTTTCCCGCGCTTTCATCGTGTTTTGTTTCTCCCCGCCATTTTTATTGCACCTTCCGAGTTACGGTTTCACTGTGCCACCGATTCCCAAGCTTTTCGACGGGGAACGTACCCTTTGTTAGATCTGAATTGGAGCAGGCGTGACTTGAGACCGCGCCGCGGCAGAGATTTGGGCCCGTCTGCGGACTGCGACGCCCTAAAAGATAACCCTGTCAGTTCAGTACACGAATCTTCTGATTCCAGGTTATTATTGTTTTCATCTTCTTATTCGGATTTAATATTAAATAAAACAATCTTAAATCACTACGATAATTAAAGTATGTTTGTTATTTCTAATAAAACATATTTGTCTATTACGTAAAATCAGTGATTAAATATTATATTGGTTACGGAATCATTTTGCAAACCTTTTATAATTACTTTTAATGAGTCATAAATTATCAACATTAATTGAATATTTGCCGATTTATATTAGTTCTATTGCATGAAAAACATTAATTAATTTGGTTGTATCATAACTAGCCTTAATCAAATCTTCAAAAGGTCTAGATAACTTACGGTAAAATCTCGATTATATAAATATATTTCGTTCCTTTTTATAAGACAGCATATAAAACAAATATAGAGTAACCTAAGAACACTGAACCATTTTTTTTTTTAACTAAAAAGCTAAATTTCATTTTGAAACTATACTGAACATTAACGAAAATAAAGAGTTTAAAATTACAAATATTCTTTTTTCGTTGAGATCAAATAAATTATTCAAGTACGCCACTAGCAACCTATCCGATCTATACAGTATACGAAGAAGAGTAGAAAGTATATCAACTGAGATATTTAAAAAAATTCTATTCACTAGATAGAATTTTATCAAGAAATTTATTTTTTTATCTTCTGTAAAAAAATCATTAACTAATTATTCCAATTAATAGATGTCACTGCTACATAAAATAAAATAAAAATTATATATTTCAATACATATTGGCATTGCGGAAAAATGTATATTACAGTTTGGATGTATCAACCATTTTCATTTATTCGTAATACTGATTTATTTATTAAATTATTAAAGTTTTGCCAATTTAAAAAACAATTTTTTTCAAAACCAAACAATGAATCAAACAAATTGTGCACTATTCCATCAATTAAAAAATAAAATTATGATTTTTTGACTAATCAGGAAAACGTTAAATAACACTTGAATAGTAATCGCGGTTAATTAAAGTTTAAAAGAACTCACTCGGCGTTGGTTTCAGGAGTAGGAAGATCACCTATCGTCGTCAGTGTCAAGGTTGACCAGTACAGAGATCCAAGATACTTTCTTGTCAGCGTTGCGTAGTCTCCAGGCCTATGTGGATAAACCCAGTCTCCCTAAACGATAATTATTTTATCAAAAATAATTATATAATAGCTTAATTAAAACTAGAGTGGGGCTGTTTTTCGTTTGGGAAACATCCTGACAAATGTATTTTATTTATTACATATAACAGTCTCTTTAATTTGTCAAACATATTTGTAGTGGAAAAGAATTTTATGGCCAGCCTAATAATAGTCTTTTTGTACATAATTTTTAAACATAAATTGATGGTGAAAACCCAGATTGAAAGATACATTTGTACGTTAGATTTTGCTTTGTTAAGATATCGATTATCGTCTAATTTCTTATTAGTTATTTCAGTTATTTATTTTTTCAGCTATGCTAAATATAATTTGAATATATTTAATATAAAGATACTTCAAAGATAGTAAAAATATATACCTGAAAACCCTCTGCCTCCGACAACAAGAAGTAAAAGCAGCCAAACCAATGCGCTAGTATAAGCAGAATGTGAATTAAGTTTATCACTCTCCAGAAATTGGGATAAACTGTTCTGGATTCCACGATATAGTAACAATTTACTGCTCTATAAACCTGGAACAAGGCAAAAGATAATTTTATTTATTCATATTATCAAACAACTTATACTATAATAGATTTATTTAAATCGTGAGGGATATTAATTTCGTGTTATACGTAATACATATATTTATAACTGTCAAGAATGTTTATTCCTGTTGTGTCTCTTTGAAGTTATGACCGTTTTCGGATTTTCTTTTTTTAAATTCAAATGATGGATAATTTTCGCTCCATCTTTTACTCACAGGAAAATGTAGAATATCTAATACACATTATGTTTTCTATATGGTAAACTTAAAAAAAAATGTTTCTCGTAACAGAATTTTTGCCAGTGCGCCAGGTATTCAATTTCAAATCGCGAATGAAGTACGTCATACTAGACCATACCGATTAGAAAATACAATTCATTATTCTTAAATGAAAAGGTAAATTCAATAAAATTTATATTTAATATAATTTAACCTAGTCAAAAATAGATCTGGAACATTATGATCGCAAACCTGCAAATTATGTAATAGTCTTTTTCTATGTTTTTTATTATAAATAATTCTGTAGAATATTGGAATCTTAAAATAATATGACGATAATCTTGTTGGATTTAAATCGATGGGGATCAAACGTGAAAATCTGAATAAAATTTAATCTAGAGTAGCGATTCTTAACCGGTGGGTCGCGTCGCGTCCCCAAAAGGTTTCTCGACGAAAAAATTAGAAAAATCATTTAAATATTTTGATTCGTGTCCTAATAGAGCGCTCGTTGTAGAGCATCTCTACAGATTATTTTTAAACGAAAGTTGATTGTAAGTCAGCCGTTCAAATACTGTAAAATTAAAATTTATATTATCTGAAACTACACTTATTGAACAACAGGGGTAATTTGAATTTTATATTAAAAATGATGTAACTGCCGAATCCCTAAAAACTCACCTTAAAAAATCTTGGAAACCTTAGCATCGGATTTGCTCCGAATCTTATCTGCAGCAGATCCAACGGCGTCAATGAAACCAGATCAAACATAAAAGCCCTCGAGTTGAGATAGTGGCCGGCCAACTTCCGGGAGTCGTAAACCATCAGTCCTTGCTCCAAGTAACCCGTTCTCAGCTGTACAGCCAGGTCGGCAGCAAATACCGCATCTGTTAGACAGTCGCACGCGAACCAGAAGTTGGAAGCCAATGACTGTGAAGAAAAATATCACATGATACATGGTATACACGATAGGAAGATGTTTGGAAACATAGAAATAGTTTCTCAATTCGAATCGAGAGTATTTTTATAAGAAAGTCAGGTATGTTAATAAATACAATCAATATTATATGGAGATGTCCCAGGCTATAAGAACGCTAAAATTCCGAGAAAGCTTTGAAACAAAATGTACAGCGCTTTTTAACAAGAGATAGCGCATAGGGGTGGTTTGAATTTCGGGTACCATTGGGAGTGATTTTTTCAAACATTTCCACACCCAATATGGAGCATATCGATTTATAATAAAGCATCTGAACGGAAACAATGACACAATTTTTGTTTGTATAACTTACACAATTTTATAAAATAATCAGGATCGGTGTCGCTCATCACGAGCATTTACTATTTTCGATAAAAATATTATTTAACACTACAAAATTACTAAGTAAAACAAAATGTATTTTATTTTTATAGCATACTAGTGAGTACCTGGCATGCGTTGCAATGCCACTGAAGAAAAATAGGTTTAGTGTTTTAATTCTGTTTATTGAAGTGCTTTTGAATTAGAGATCAACACGGGCCGAAATTACATCAAATTACCCGGTCCGAGTCTCCATATAACACTTGTTACCCGAACCCGACCTGAAGCCCAGATTTATTTTTCTCAGCCCGAAAAAAGCCCGATTTTTTTTAATTAGTGATTCAACTATATTTTTCAAACAATATATTTATGTTACTTTTTCCATATTTTCAACGATATTCATAGCACATGTGAAATAAATTATTTAAGTTATGAAAACAGAAAAAGTTATGAAGGCTCATGACCCGAACATAGTAAGAAATATTTCTCTTAAATTTGGATATAGGTAAAATATTTTTTGTTTTTCCGTCTGGCTTAAAGATTTTGCTACGTTTTTGATTCTTTTTTTTAAATTTTATTTAGATTTTAATTTTTTCTTCAGAAACTTTCACGGGCCTGTGCACAACAACTCACCAAAGTTTGGTCAAAATCGGATTAATGGGAAAGGACAAACAAACAAACAAATCTTCATTTATATATATATAGATTAATATTTTTCACCCGGCTTCGCCCAAGATAAGGATCACTTATATATTTAAGTTCATTTCACTCTTGTCTCTTCGTTTTGGGCATAATTCTTGTAAAATCAAAGAAGTGAGGATTTCACTGTTTTAAGTTTTATAATTATAAATGATGGATAATTTTCCGCTCAATCTTTTGATTTTTCACAAATTTTACGATTACAACAAATTTATAGTTGCTAAGCAAATTTAACACAGATCGAGTTGTTATGACGACATGAAGGATTGTTTTAGTATGGAGCTGTTGCTAAGAAACTATTTGCTTTTATTTTTCTGTTGCTTTTCACTGAGACGTCAAAAATAAAGCGTTTTCAGTTTAAGGTTAAAAGTTGAAATAAAAATGGTAGCCAGAATTAAATGTGAAAATTTCACGTCGCTACTGTGTACAGTGTAACGGTGTACCGTTTGGGAGTAGTTGACAGACAGACATACAAACAAACATATAATTTTTTACATGTATTTTGTGCTATATAGTAGAGATAATGCCGTTTTACCAAAAATTGACAGTTACCGCTATTAAAGTGAAATGAAAATGAAATTAAAAATTTAAAGTTCCACAACCAAAAAGAATTACATTATTCTTTACTGTAACAATTATAACGTTTTTGAGCAGCTGTGACTAATTTTGCGAACGAGCGTTATCTCGTTATTGGTATACCTACATTTAATTTATACCGATCGTTATAACTGTGCCAAAATTGGCGAAATCACTTTATATGCGTGTTGTTTGCGCGAAACGTTTATCTTGGCTTAACGACCCTGTCATTGGTCAGACACATCCGACGACGGTCCAAGAAGTGCTCGAACTGTAACCGGCATACTAATGCTAGTGAGTACCGACACTTCGCAGGCAGTTTAAACCCTCTTATTCAAATATCATCGGACTATTTCTTGTTTACATTTAACCGTTCTATCGGAGGTCGTAGGATCGCTATTTATTACTCAAAGTAAATACGTAATTCGTACTTCAAACTTTACAGAAAAATCCAATAACTAATTACAAACTACTTTGAATTAAAATGGTGACTTATTTTTGGAACAGTATTAATACGTTATTCAAATTACATAAACATTCCCTCTGTACCAATATACTCATTTGCAAATTTGAAATTCCATATTCAAAATTTGTTCCAAATTCAGAATTAGTTGGGAGATTTCATTTTAATTTCGTTGCAGTAATTATTCCAGGTTTAAAATTTTGTTTCCAGTTGCAATAATTTATCTTGGGAATGAAAGTTTGCAACTTTTTCTTATGCCGTGTACACATTTCATGAGATTTATAGAGATATTTTTAGATACAAGTTTTATGTTTGATGGAAAGTAGGTTGCATTGCCTAGTGGTCACGCTATATAGCTTTTGTCCTTGTCGGTTGCGGGGTCAAGGATTCGTAGCCCGATTCTGAAATTTTCAAACATTGATTATTCAATCGATTAATGAATTGGTTACCACACGCGTGAATATTTAAAGGTGTATCATACATAGTAACACAACCAGTGGAATAAGAAATTTTAATTTTTTATTAAAAATCAATTTCCATTAAGTTAACGCTGAATCCATCGACAATAAATGTCTGTGCTATTTATAAAAAAAACATTACCGTCTGCCTGATCTTGAAACCGGGGCGTTAAGAAAACGGTTGGCCACAAATACTAGTCGACACACTTGCATAGTGCATAGCAACCAACTCTTGAGTAATATCTCGACGAATTTAAAACCGTTTAACGATGTTTTAGTTGTTTCTCTCATAGGAAAAAAATATTGGTAGCTGCTAGTCATTTTATAGCCGTATTATTCTATCTTTACACTCTGAGACAACCTGAGCAATTTAATTACAACCAGAACTAGTTAAAAATGATTTCTGTAGAGATTCTCCATTACGAGTCTACATCAGTGATGGTGAACCTTTTTGAGAAGTGAGTCAAATTTTATTCATTATTTTTTTAGTACTAGTTCTTGGGTCACTAAGTCGGTTGCGTCACTTGGAAAGGGGAGGGGAGGATGGTTAAAAATTAGCATATCGACCGTGGAAAGGAAAAAGGATTTAAGCCACACACAAAACGTGTATTAAATTTTATACATTGTGATTATCGAAAAAAAATATTTTGAAAATACGGAGGGATTCGTCGTTTTTAATTTCCACAGTCGATATATTTTGATTGTCTGTTATGTTTTTTATGATATAAAAAATACTTTTAAAAAATCAATGCGTGGGTCATTTAAAAAGCCTGTGTGGGTCAGGGTCATATGTTCGCCATCACTGGTCTACATGCTTAACAAAAAAAAAAATGTTATGATTGTTTATTGTGTAAAATAATACATGAATCAGTGAAATATCGTGATGGGAATAATCGCAGTGTGTAATTTTGTACGTAGGTAGTTCACAGATGTTTTCACAGGAGGCGCTCACGTTGATAGTTGAACGAACGCTTTGTTTTGTAAAACAATGCACTAGCGAAGTAATAAATTTACTAGTTTACAGCGCTGTGACTGCAAAAGCTGCTTACAATGCACTTCCAACAGTTCCTAGATAGAGGGCCGGGATTGTAACTTAAAAAACTTTTGCAATTAATTCGCTATTAAATACGACACTAACAATTGTGGTAAAATAAGGGATTTTAAAGTATGTCATACAGTAAATATGACCACAGATGTATGTGACAAAATGGAATTTCGATGGATTCAACGGTAAATTTGTGGGACAAAATTTTTAATATGAAATTTATGTTGATAACTTTGTTATTCTACTTTTTTTTACTATGTGTGACTTGTTTTACAATATGCTTTGCGAGAGTCGTAATTTAATATTTAAACCAGTCACTCAAAGTCAGGCATAATACATTTATATTTGTTCTGATAATAGAAATAATCGTCTATCCCAGAAATGATGAAGAATTAGAAATGAAAACTCAGACGTGGTGTCGGTAGCGGTAGCAAAAACGTCAAATTAATATGATCAAAAAATCTTCGTGCTATACAATTATGATCAAGTAATTAATATGCACGCTTACCCACTTTGGAGATCACTGCTTTAGACTAGTTACATCTTCATGAATCTATTATAAATTTTAACTAGATTCAGTCTCAAGGGAGCTTTTGTAGCGTATATGGCAGATATAACAAACATTTGAAGCTCATAGGTTTATATTGAAGACAGCATAGTTTGTAACAGGCAGACTGCGTATAATCAACCATCTCAGCCCGGGTAAACTATTTTATTTTGCCTCTGAAAACTTAGAGCATATATAAGAGGTCTGCGTGGGCCCGGATAATTAGTTTATTCTTCAGAAAAATATTTCGGACTATGTTCGGGTCATGGGTCAGCTATGCGGAAATACTATTGATACCGAAATGTAATAACTAAAATAGTTTATTACGTTTAAGATATCATTGGAAATAATAAAATGTTTTGTTTGAAACTTATGGTGGCATCGTTTAATATTTCGGGAACACGCTAAGTCAGAAGCTCATAAAATTGTTTAAACTAATTGATGCGAAGTCTGAAACAACGCTGTGTTTATTTACGAATCACCAATAGTAAGTTATTATCTTTGTTCGTACATTAATAAAGTGTGAATATTATTCAATATCTGTTTCTATTGGTTTTAGATAGTTGACATGTATTTAAAAAGAATTGGGTTATTTTCGGGCAGAGATTTGTAAATTTGGGCTTCGCGTATTAAGACTTTGATTCGGGCTTAGTCGAGTCTGAAGTGAACTGACTCGGACCGGGTAATTTCAACAAATTTTGGCCCGTGCAGACCACTAGTAGTTATGTTAATTAAAAAAGACAAATGAATATTTATATATTTTTTGATATACTACTTCTCTCTAATCGAGCAAAGCTTTAAACCGCTTAGTTGTTTTGGGGAAACAGTTTTTAATTCAATCCTTACTCCTCTCTTTTTCGGATTAATTATGAATTAAAAAAAGAGCAATGAAATGACTAAAAGTTTGCTGATCACTCTTCTCACTCCCTATTTTAAGGATCCTTACACCTTACACCCATGCCTTAGAATAGATTTAAAATGAATTTCCACCATATCGCCTCCAAATTGATCCTTTTTTTTTATTTTCATAAATATATTTATGCAATTTAATTACCCATTGAAAAAGCGTTTCCCAAGTAGAGTTCCGCGAAAAAACATTATTTTTAATGTTAAAAGTAATTTGAGTACATTTTTTAAATACATAATAGAAGCGACCAAGATATGCGTTTGACAAAAGTATTAAAAAAGATTTTCTTCACAAGTCTACAAACACATTGACAACACAATTTAAATTGATTTGAGTGTTGGTGCTAAAACTACACTGATTTTACATTTATTAATTAGTTCTACGACTAAAACTCCAAGAAGTATTTTTGAATTGGTATTTAATCTTTCATAAAGACGTTTTAGGTGATACATTAAAAATGTTTCATAGCTTAAGTCTTGTTGCAAACTATAGAAGGCGGTTCCGTGACCAAATATAATTAGGAAATGCTGCATTAAGTCTGCTCGTTTTTTAAGATGTCATATAAAACCATATAATGGAAAACAAACAAAATACAACATATTGAATTTATTATAAAACGTTCTGAAAATATCTTTTGTAACACTGAAAGTTACTTTGAATAAAACACGTAAAAATCGTTAAAAATACAATTTTTATGACTCCCTTATAGTTAGTTTCATTTACCGGACTCTGATTTCAGATCCTATTTTTACGATCGCCATTTTACGTGCTATATTAAATGTGAGTTAAAATCATTTCTATTTTTAAGAAAAGGTTCGATGACACTGTCATCATCACCATCGGTAGTAAACTCCCCTTCCAATGGAGTGGTAAGACTATTAAGTAAGTATTGGAGTGTCCAGAAATAAGTTATTGTACAATGAAAAATAATCTCGATGTATTTTTATGTAATTTAATTAGCTGTGGTTGAGCGATCAACGTTTTCGGGCGTGTCTTTTCAATTGCGGTGACCATGGGTCCGAATCCCCAAGCGGATACTTTTGACACTAATTTTTCAATCGATTTATGAATTAGTTTAATATAAGTCATGTCCGTCCTCTGCTCAAAAAAGAGAATATGATCCAGAATCATCAAATTACATATGAAGGCTTTGTTATTCTTCCAGCTGTGTAACTAGGAGTGACACTCGTTTCGTTTCGGTGAGAAGTATCTTCAGATTGAAAAACGTATTTTCACAAAGCTACCGCAGTGTCAAAATATGAATAACAGCCAGTTCGAGGACAAATTATTTTGAAATGATCCATTTGGAGTCTATTTGGTTGGCAACGAGAGCAAACGTTGTTGAAAAAAATAACAAATAGTTTATGATCGTTTTCGCAAAAAAGTAATTTCTAAATCACCCTAAGACGTGCAGATACTTCACATTGTAAAAATAGCAGGTACGAGGGATTACGGCCAACGCTTGATAATTCCTGCGCTATAAACTGAACTATTTGCAGGGATTTTACGTCATTCAAAACTGCAAACGTTCGGCATGCCTAGTTTAGCTATTATAACAGGTGCTTAGTTTCGAGTCCTGATTGAAATCCGATTCAGATGTACCCTGAGCACGATTCCATAATCTAACTCTCAAGACTAATTCATATACAAATAAATACCAGCTTAGCAGAATGCTAATAATGACCTGATGAAGGTAACAAACGTAGCGCTATGAAAAGATTTTGATTATTCAATCCTTGTATCAAAAATACTACACTTCTTAAAAAATGCGATGAAGTCACTGGCAATCTTCCATTACTTATATTATACACTAGAAATCCTCAAACTTTTTGAGAAACAGGCTGGATTGAAATTTTTTAGGATAAAACTGTACAGGAAAAAAGCGGACAAGGATAATACCCCACACAGAGTACAAAAAGAAGTATTCAAATTTAAAATATTTCTCCCTTACATATACAAATAAAAATATAAAATAGACGCTATTTAAAAGAATTAATGAATCACATTGTAAGTGTACCGTCGTTTACAAATAAGATCGTGTTTATCCTGTGTCAGCGGTTTTATTACAAGTGAAAGAGTTGAATAAAATGCATATACGTATTTTTACTGTATATTATAGAATTTTTTTCTCTAAAAAAAGTCACATACAAAAAAGGACAGACGAAATTACTGAAGTCTGATGTACAAAACTTTCAAACAAAGATAGAAAGCAACAAATAAATCTTTTGACTTCGAACGTTCTTGAAATTGAATTTTTGAAAATTATTATTTGACGTTGTTTAAAATAAAAATCTGATTTTAACATTTTTTCAAGCTGAAACACTCATGAAACGACAAGAAGTATTTTAAATGTGAATACTTCATTTTCTACCCTGTGTGCGATTTTTTCCATGTCCGCAGGATCATTCTTATCAAATAATTTAGGAATGTCCAGATATGGATAATTAACGAGGACCATTCGTATCTGTATTCCCCATCGGTCATGTTGACTTGTATATATGTATTTTCGGGCAAATTACAAGATATTCAAAGTGTTCACGTCATCCTATAGAGAGCGAGTGGAACTCATCTCATTTAACCTCTTACATTATCATGCCGGTATAGTGGCAGATAACTTTTAAGAAAATCATGAAATTTATTTAAGCCTCTCTGTTTACATACCTTAACTATTATTTATTAGGAATTTATGAGATTCGTTAATTATTTACGAATTCTATTGAAGTATTAGTAATTCTTTTTTATAGTTTGACACTAATACTGTGAACGAAATTGACTTAATTTATATTAGTTTCTTAAAATTACGTAAAAAAATACATGGAATATGGTCGAGCTTGTTCTTTCAGTCGATAGAGCATCCTAAAATCTATTGTACTGCATTCATAACTCAAAACAGTCGATTTTCGACTTTCTGCCACTAAGCCGACGATATATTGCATTCTGCACAATATACATCACACAACCAAATCTTGAGAAAGTTTCCCTGGACTTTCCTGGTTAGAAGTTGAAACACGAAAATCGTTGTTACGCTGCCAAATACAACTGCTAGAAGAACATAAAATTGTATCAGATGGTAGTGGGTTAACCGCTGGGTTACCATAGGAAATGCAAAAATGACGTATTGTACAGCTGAATGAAACCCGTAAGTTGGTGAGCACTGTTTTTACTGTTTTTACAAGATCATAAATTAATTATTATTTAATACATTTATGAACACGTCAACCAGCGTCATATGGAGATTTCAAAAAAACATGAAGTCACGTTTTTTATTTTCGTATTTACACGCACGCATACGAAATTTAAAATATTTCTTTGCGAACGTGTTTTTAAAATGAACAGCGACACTTCGAAATGAGAATTTGGATTTTTTATCTCAAGCTTGCAAAAAAAGCCACCAGGAGGATATTATCAAATACATAATAAATAAACAAATTGGCGTTCAATGCCTCGAACAATTCACGGCAGATGTGAGAATTCTGCGGCTTTCAAAATCCTCATGTGCGGTCTTTTGACTGAACACAAATAATTGGTCTTTTCATTGTGTAAACATTTTTAATTACCTAATATATCCAATTGAAGTTTTTTGATTGTTGCCTTCCGACATGTAAAGGTTTTCCACCGATGCCCTAAAGTGTTTATAATATAAAAGTTTATTATACTTTAAAATAAATACATAAATTCATCGTTGTATGAAAGAGTTCACTAGTAGAATTGAATCAGTAGTGAGGATGACAAAAGCCGTTTAGCTTTATCACTTGACTATAGAGTCGTAAAATAATAAAGTTGAATATCATACTACCTAATTGTGTCAGGGAAATTTTGAACCTTCAATGGTCCCAAAACCGTTCATCGATCACCTCTAGCCAAATGCACCGGAATATGAAAAATTATTGGCGCACTCACCTTTGTCCATTTGAATCCTGCACGCTGCACGCCGGTGAATGTTTTTGGTTTCATTTTTCAAACTGGTGGGCCAGATATGTTTGTTCATGATAATTATGCTGATAACGCTGGCCGAACGTGTCTAAGTTTGTTTTGCCTTTTTTTAACGTGGCAGTCACCGCTGCATTTGCCGTAATTTCAGTTCAGTTGGTATGAGTCGCGATCCGCGTCTGGGTGCTTTCCTAGAGCGTAGCCCCGTGACATTGTGTATGTCGTGGAGAGATAGCGTAATTTACCGGAACTGAGAGACATAAACTGTATTTTTACCACACATAACTGAATGCAACAAAAAGAATTTTGAAGACTAGAGACGTGTTTTGATTGTTCAATAGTCCCGGAAGAGTATCCCCGACTGTGACAAGAGGATTTGTTACCATCATCATCATCACCTTACTAGAAATGAGCTTGTCAAATAATATTCAATCTAACTGTGAAATCACGTAAGAGCTTTCAGACGACAGGAAATTGTGAATATATTATTTTATTAAAAAATTATTCAACATAAAATATTCCAATGATTCATTAAATAACCCATAAACGCTCTGTAGAATTGGGAGATTCTTTCATATACAATTTTTGAGCGGGCTTCGTTTGTTTAATAAAACAAATATTACAAACGAATCTGTCAATAGCGATGGGCTTTTCGATATTATCAAAAACGGGACGGGTTTGTTATTCCAATTAAATGTACACGAGAAGCACACAATGGTGAATTTTTAAAGGATCTTTCATGAGGGCAGTTTTTCTTTGTTATCATGATACGGTATAGTAAACCTTTTTGAAACACGACAAAATATCCCACTAAGATGCGCGCGTGTGCTGGCTTGTAGCTGTTTTAAAACTTCTTATTAGCAATCCTTCAATCAACGAAAAAGACCGACATTTTTATTTTCAATTATTTTACAATATTACACATATTTATTTATTACAACTTTTTAAATTCTATAAATTATATGCGTATAAAAGCTGTTACTCAAATAAGTCATTATTTTTATATAATATTTGAAGCGAACGTTTCTGGCAAAATAAAAACGGAAACATAGCGATTGGCAAATAAAAAAAAATAACATAGTGGTCTGCTTGGATAAGAGTGCAGTGCTTCACCCTCACCCTTACAAAACGGCCGCAAGACGAAAAAAGATGTTAACGGCACGACGAACAAGCAGTTAATGAGGGGGAGAAATCAAACAAGATTTTGACAGATGACGGCAGGCAGGTACGCAAACGTGAGCTAGTGTGATCCTTTGCCTGGAGCGGTACACCGATTTCAAACGACCACCTAAAATGATATTATTATTACAAAGTCACTCTGCAAATTTAAATAAATGAAGTTAAATTAAATAATATTTATTTGCCAATGCTTTTAAAATGAGTTGTCACAATTGAAGGCGACTCAAGGAATGGTTTTGAGCAATTTGAAAAACTGAGGTGTGTCATATTATTTTTGTTATTTTAATGAATAGATAATAATAATTTTATTTATCCGTAGTACCATACACAATGCAAATATTTTAAAACGCATATTCAAACGTGACATATTTTATGATATAGTTTGAAGAACGGTCAAAATAATAAATTATACCACCATTTTTTGGTTTGACCTGCTCAGTTTTTTGGTTTTCCTTGTTTAAAACCACATTTTTTATCGCACTTGATGGATATAAGTGGTCTAAATTTAAAATGTGACTGGGATCTCAAACAAACACCATTTCAAATCCGGTTCAACACTTATTTATTTTTAATTGAAGATGCAGTGCTTTACAATACACAAATATAATCTTAACACCTAAAATTGATTCTACATTTACACTTACTTAACACATGAATTTACTTTAAGTTATTATGCAAGTGACACGAAAAACAATTTTAAATTAAGTCCGATTCAAAACAAACACAGATAATTCACAACGTCACCGGTGCCGGCCACGAGGCAGCTAGCCCGACTCGAAAGCCCGTAATCGACTACTAGCACATAAAATCATAAAGGATTTTCGCATCGTCTGAGCCACCCCTTTCCGTCAAAAATGGACTCATCTAGCGAATGTGCCCGTCGGCTATTGAACGAGCGACAAGAGTCGGGCCGATTTCTCCGAATCATTGTCGTTACCGCTAGGCGATTTCAATTATGGACCCTAAACTTAACTTAAACTTAACAAAAAAACCAGGGTGTGTCATATTATAGCTAAGTTATTTTATTCTTTATCCACCTTACCTTTCACCAGTGAAGCTTACAGATTTTTTTCTATAAAGTGTTGTTTTTAATTATTGATTAATTGTCATCTTCTAGGTGGAACTCTATCACAATAACGCAAAATAGAGTAAATAATTTATCTTTAAAAAACTATTTTTAAAATTTCAAATATTTTCAATTTTGACCTTGACGGTTCTTATGTTTTTCTCACAATTATTAGATATCCGCCCTTTCGTTAAATAAAATGGAAGGGTCTCTATTCGCCGAAACGAGCATTATTTTTTCCACATTGGTCAGAACCTATTTACATAGGGATGGTAATTTATCTTTTCAAATTTCCTGACCGGAACCGGATGGAAATGTTTCAGATACACCACTTTAAAGGTTTGAATTATTTTGTAAGATATCTATTAAAAGCGTTTATTTTATATGCACATAAAAAAAACTACAAATCATTGAAAACAAATAATATTTTTAAAAGAAGATACTACAATGCAATCTATTGATCTAATCAGCAACTCCATTATAATTGAAAAATAACAATGAATTCAGTTCTGTAAACTTTTATTAGTTAGTTAATAGCTATTTTGGCTTAACGTTATCGTCACACTATTTTTAAACTTATTTTAGCTTAGCTTTTCATACTGTTTTAAAAAAGATATACAATATCTAGAAAAACTTAAAAGTCCAATTACTCAAAACTCGTGTTTTTCAGTTTGTGTCTTCTTCCAGAACAACGACGATATGCTACACAATGGGAGTGGTCATGGTAAAAAAAAAAAACTATTTTAACTTTATTATTATGGAGTTGAACCAAGAAAATACCAATTCAATCAATAACTTTTCTTGCAATCAGAAGCCAATATGTTTTAAAACTAAAGTGGTCTCATATAAAAAAATATATTTTAACACTGAAGAAATATATTAAACTTACGAAAAAATATTTTCACATAGATAAAATAATTTTCACCCAATATAAATACTGACACTTTGAAATCGATAGTTGCACAAAGCTGTAATGTCACTTATTCTTCTACCCTATATTAGACTGCTTATATTGTCTTTGCTCCACGCATAAGAATACATTACACAAACCAAACCAGACCAACCCTAACATAACCTAGTACGACTTAACTCACTTTTGTTAAAAGAATCCGTTACTAAATGTAAACTATTATAATCAAAATTTGAGTGTACGAAGTTAATACTATCTAATCCAAAGTGAAAACTATCGGAATAAAAGTTCAATTTTACCAAGTGAATACTATCAAACACAAAGTGTAATTATTTATAACGCTTAAAGAATCCATCTACAAGTATAAACGATTGTCAAATTTGGATAATTGAGATTTTGTACACTTCCATGTATTTTGTCACTAACGACCCGGGTTTCGCCTTTCGGCATCTTCAGGCATTCGAGCACACGAATGGACTCGAACTGACGATGCCGAAAGGCAAAACCCGGGTCGTTAGTGACAAAATACATGGAAGTGTATAAAATCTCAATAATCCAAATTTGATATTGAAATTCCATCAAGCACCCTCAGTCGATGTTTTAAATTATAAACGATTGTGTTATGCACTTTTATGGTGTTAAGTGTCAATAGCTCTTGGTGGAAAGGCATTGTTTTTTAAAAATATAACACAATGTGTTTTGTACTCTCTTTGTATTTCATATAAATATCCTTGTTAAGATTTATATTTCATCACTTGTTAATGCGCAAGATGAGCAATGCCGGTCACAATCATTATAAAGATGTGGTAAGAAACAAACTGTGTTTTTTTTTTAAATTATTTTATGCGTCAGTTAAGAGTAAATAAAAAATATTCCAGTACCGCATTAAGGTACACAATGATAACGCGCCCTTTTTGTGTGTAGAACGTATTAAAGAAACTAAGTTCAATCGAGTCTACGACGATGTCTTTTACTCGGGGACACCTAATTTTGCTGAAAGACTCTGAAGCAAGGAAATGTCGTTAAGTTTTTCATTACTTTGCCTAAGCAACGCGCCCCCAAATTTATTCAAAAGGCCACGACAAGATTTTGTATAAGGGATGAAATACTTCGGATATCTCGCAACCTTTCCGCTCGCAAAATTACTTAACTCAACAATTATTATTTAATAATATTAACTTGCTAAAAATTAGTTTAAATAAATTAGGAATATCAGAGTGGGCCGGGTTCTTTATACACTGTATAAAAGAGACTGTTTATTACTGCGCAGATTTTTATTTGAGGTTTTAAAACTTTACGATGAAACCTTAAGGGCAAGGAAAAGGGTGATGTTTTAATGGCACGGACATCTATTGATGAAATAATTTGTTTTTCTTTTGTTGAGATTTGTGTAACCGATAGAATTTAGATCTCTTTTTAGGTGATAATGTATTCGATTCATTAATTTGTATTATATCTGTAAGGTTATTTTAAACTTGTAAGAATTGATTCTGTCTCTGTAATTTTTGTTTTTTAGATATTAAAAACTTAATGGATACTCATAGCTGCTCTGCTTTCTCCACTTAAGATGGCTGTTTATTGTTCATATTAATCACATACTTAATATTTGATTATTTTTTCACTAATTATTTCTTATAATTTTCCCGATTCATTATTGTATATTACATTAGTAATGTCATTAAAAAAATTTGTTCAGCTAAATGGACTTTTAATGTAACTATATTTGTGATTTCAGATTAGTATTTATTGATTCGAAAGAGGTCCATAACATTTTAATTGTAGACTCTTTTATTTGATTTATGTATAATTTGTTTGCTAAGCAGTATTTTCTTGTCTTAGTTCATGAACGATCAGTTTTATATACCTTAATTTTTACACTCAATTTTATATAAATAAGCCTGTTATGTTTGTATTTTTATCAGTTGATAATGCTCGTGATGAGCGAAACTGGTCCTGATCATTATAAATATGTGGAAGTAGTACAAATGAGTTGTGTTTTATTTTTTAAAAGTGATAATGTATTTATTCTTTACTACTCCACTATCTGTCTAATTGATAGATAGATCACCAGATGTTTCCTTAAGTGGTGATTTTTTCCAATCAAATGGTTCATCTCAACGTTATATTTCACAATAAAAAAATATATAGAATTTTAACGAAAGTAAATTCATCTTTCTGTGGCTTAGTTAGAAATATCAAGTAAAGCTTGAAAGTAAAGTATTGTCGATGTTTGGAAATGGAATTTGGCAAAATTGAAAAAAGCTACAGTTTTTTACCCTCATAAAGCTCAAATATATATTTCACGCATCACAATAATGAACTATGCAAAGTAACCCTGATGTTTAAAAATACAACATAAATCACACGTTTGATGAAATAGTGTCATAGATTGAAAATAACATAATTTTTAGTTCAGTTTACAGGTTAGCTGATAGGTAAAATTGTGACGGGTTCACATCGAACAAATTTGAATAGCATAATTTTCGTCTACATCTCAAAGCTCATATTGAAAACTTTCCTTCTGAAAAATTATAAAAAAAAAAGCAAATTAGCCTTTTTCATACAGAATCTTAATATAGTAAATATCATTTGTGTATAAGCAAAAACGCCACTCCCCATTAAAGGTCGAACATTACATATTAATGTAAAAATATTCTATGTATTCTTGTGTACGTATACAACTTAACAGATCAAATGCAATATTGTCAGGAAACCGTTAAACATGAATATATAAATTGCATTTATATGCAAACTCACCACCGTCCATTACAAAATCATTATATTTAGTCAATTGGAACAAATCAATATATTGTATAGCAGTTGAATTAAAACTCACTCGTTTGTATAAAGTATAAAAATTACTACAGTATCGCTTTGATTTGAATTAACACTATATGACTTTGGATGACAGTGCTGTTGTTGTTTTTAATATAAATATGTAATATCACCGTATGTGCAAGTTGTTAGAATAGTTTTTTGGCTCTACTGAAAAATCTAAATTTCGAGTTATGACACTGTTTTATTGGAGGTGCGAAATGTGTTTTTATTACTTCAAGTTGCATCAAATAATCATTTCAATTTTATCAACACGATATTGAAGTGCAACATACATTTATATGAAAATAATTATAAACAAAATGGTAGAATCAGCATTGCATTCAGTATAAAAATAATAGAGATTTTAATTGTTCATTTTAATGGTCTGTCGTACACAATAAAACCAATTTAATTTACTTTTTATTTGTTTTACATTTAATAACGTAACTAAAATATCGTTGCTGGAAAAAGATTTTACGAATTCTGTGCGACTAATGTTATCTGTGGCAATATTTTATTTTGATACAGTATGCACACAAAAATTCAGAATGTTTGGAGAAACACCGTGTTAGAAAATTGAACATCTATAACAGTGCTCCGAAACCTTTTCTCACTCACGGCACACCTAAGCACTCATAAATATTTCGCGGCACTACATGCCAAAATATGTAAATTTCATAAACAAAATTTATAATTTATTAATTTGTTTTTATTTGATGAATTTGAAATGGTGGCTAATATATTTTTTAATAAAAGTCAATTAACCTGTTTAACCTTTTCAAAGTGATTTAATTGATGAAATTTTTTTTTTTAAATTATTAAAAAGCATTTTTAAAAGTTACATAACTAAAAAAATTAGCTAAGCTTCACTAATAAAAATGATTAAGCTATGTTGAGTGGATAAAATTATTGACCATTTTTTTGTCTGACCAAATACTAAATAATCTTTCTGTTTTCAATAATAGTCTAGTGAAAACATTATTGAAATATTGAAATAAAAAATACATATTTGAGACTCTTGGTTTGACAATTTTGATACATTCGTTCATTGTTTGTAATATTGTTCCAGTTTTTAGCCATTCCTGCAAAACTAGAATTCTAGAAAAATGGACATTCATTAATTTCTTAAGCACTCTGTATATACAGCAATGCATTGAAATCTTCTTTATAGTGGAAATATAATATTACTATGCATTTAACTCGGGTTAGTTGCTTATATTATGGCCCATAATTTGAAATGATCGCCATTAACTTTCCCGCGAGAATATTTTGAGCGAAATCCTTGCACTGAATATAATTTATGGGTATTTTACGACCATTCCTTTTATTTTTCATTCTGGACATTAAGCGGGCGTTCCGTTTTGACTGGTAAGTCTGCAGATAAGGGTTTTCTGATTTCCGCCGAAAATTACTTTTTGTGTCAATGGAGGGATACATTTCAGTTCTTGAGATTGATTAGGTGCATAAAGAAAAAGTTGAGAATCACTGAAAAATTTTAAAATATAATAAAGCCGTCTTCCTCTCTGTAGCACTTTTTTGCACGATTTTGTTTATATTATATTTATGAATATTACTCCATTTTCGGAAATTTTATGATAAGTACGTAAAAACATTCCAAATATAAGGACGCTTCAGTGAGACGTGAGACTAACAATGATCTACAAAAATTATAATAAATTTATGTGCATACTGTTTTACCACATCCGCTCCTAACGTGGAGCGTATGGTCTCCTAATGGAGGTATCTTAACATAAACTTTTCTATGAGAACTGCTTGTTACTCAGTTGTTCAGTTTTTCTCCGTTTTTGAGGATCGGATGGGTGGGAGGGGGTTTTATTAAGCCAACTTATTTTTATTTTTTTCCATGTCCGCTCCCAATGTGGAGCACATGGTCTCCTAATGGAGGTATCTTGACAGAATTTTTTCTACGAGAACTGCTTGTCACTCAGTTGCTCAACCTCTCTTTTCTTTTTCGAAGAGAATAGGGATAAAAGGATAGGGCTATGACAGGACTAGTGGTTAGCTAATTGCTCTCGTTACGCCCCGTGAGGATGGGATTGGTGGGAGGGAGGACTCAGACTACGAACAGAAATCCATAAATCGATTGAAAGATCAATCTATGAAAACCGTACGCACCGGGAATTGAACCCGAGACCTCCGTAACCGTAGCCAGCGACGAAACCAACTGCGCCACGGACGCCAACTTATATGTGAGTTAAATCTGATGGAGTTATTATTATCCTTATAGTATAAATTTGCTCATTTAATAATTATTTTTATGTTTATTGAAATACAAGTTGATTAATTCTTGTTATAATGACATTTTGTTACATATCTAAATACTGCTCTTAAGAACAAAAATATGATAGCTTTATTTAGAGTATAATTACTATACATAAAATCAATAAGAGAGATTTAAGAATTGAGCTTTGTTTTTGATCTCATAAAAATCTTCTTTTTGGAATTATACTCATAAATCTGCCCATGATAGATATTATAATCAACGACTGTCGATACGTTAAAATCCACGAATCCTAATTTGACATCCAAAATATCAGATTAAATTTTTCTCCATCAAACCATGGTGTACTAATATATCGTCGGCGAAGATATTATGTCAAAAAACCTTGTTTTGAGATAATCGACTTTTAAGAAAATTATGAAATTTCAATTTTTCTATTTACTAATTTAACCATTAATTATTAAACTAAAAACTTTATGAATTTCGTTAATCATTTACGAATTCGAATAATTTATTAGTCATATTAATTAGAGTTTTTGTCCATAATAAATATGAACGAAATTTACCTAATTTAAACTGATTTCTTCAATTTGGCTGAGCTTGTTTTTTCAAACGAAATATCGTCCTAAAACCAATCGTACTGAATGCATAACTCAAACAGCCGATTTTTCGACTTCTGTCACTATGCTAACGATTAATTTCTGACAGTTTAAACAGTTGATATTGATAGGTATAAATAAAAATGAAAAAAAAACAATGTAGGGAATTTCATTAAACATACGAGAAAAAGAAAAAGACCGAGATTGACATATTTTGTTTCTCAGATATGCATAATAATGCATCATTCTTACCGCCGACACACGAACACAGAAACACATTTATTATGTATGCAATACAAAAATACGTAATTTTTATTTATTAAGAGTGAATTAGAAAGAATAATCCATTTTGAATACGATTGATTGCTAAAATTAAATTTGTAAATTACCTCAACACTTAATTTTACACAAAGCTGCAAGCTGCACGGAACAACAGGGCAACACTCAACGTCTATAAATTCATACTTATTTTAGAAGGGACGTAGAGAACTTTGGGCGCCATGTTAGACTTCCAGAATTTGAGAACGGCTGATTGCTGTAATTAAATTTATAAATGGCCTCACTTAAATAGTGCTCTCTAAAAGACTTTATAATGAAATAAAAATTCCTCTAAAGATATCCTTATCGTTCAAGCGGGAAAAAAATAAAATATTTACTTACTGAGAAAGACCGGCAAAAGATTTAACGGTCTATTTTTGAAGATCGTTCGTTATCGGAGGGTTTATAAAAATGTTGTAAAAAAACTATACCAAAGAAAATAAATAAATATATTTATTACTATAATAATTATTATAACTATCTTTGTGTATTACTTTATTACAAAATAGAAAACTAAAGATGTAATGAAAACAGAACACTAAATTTGAAACTTTTAGTATACTTTTTTTATTGAATGTTTTAAGTAAGTTGGAGATTTTTTATTCGTTTTATAATGAAGTAAGGAAGAGGAATTTTACTAGACCTAATTGAAACTTAATCACTTAATCAACATTAAATAATTTTATAAGTAAAAAAATAAAAATAGGGCGTAACAGCAGATTTATAATACACCAGATTTAATACGCCCCACCCGATTCCTGATAAAAATTTGAAATACGAATATCGTTGTCAAGCTGTGGAATGTACCCCGTTAAGAGTGCTGAAGGGTGCAATTTTGAGTATATTAAAGAATGTAATATACATATTTTTTCTGTTAATAATCAAAATAAATAACTGGTCTGTATTTTTATGCATTCGGCGGTTGATTCAAAAACAATATTTTTTAATAAAAATACGAAAATTCTCATTTTAAAATATGCACATGGGGATGCCAAAGCAATACAGTGTCAGTGAAATTAAAAAAAACTTTTAAATTTGCTTTTATAACTAGGTTTGCATGCGTTAAAACGTCAACAGTTATCAACGAGATGTGAACAATACATTGTTTACTTTTATACAATTGACACAAATATTAAAATCGATTTACTAAAAACTATAATAATTGTATTTACAACATAACGTTTTTCTACCAGAGCTGGGACGATGTGTAGTATTATTACTTTAAAATATTATATTACAATTCATATTATATTACAATTTAAGGCGATTAAAATATACAGTATATAAGAACCCTTTTTTCAAAATTTTCTTTGTAAAGCTGAGCAATAACTTTTTCATTATTTAAAATAGCATTCGCTATTTTTTTAACAACGGCACATAGTAATCTATTCAATTATGGCAGTGGAAAACTAAAAACAAATGAACATCGATAATGTGATTCAAATATGTTCTGCATGAATTATATATTATATGTTATTTTAGGAATTCACCGTGTTTTGGTTAGTGGTAATCACCAGACATTACAAAACCGCTGCAGGCTTTATCGTGAGGGGTCCCAGAACTTTGGGAGGTATTATAAGACGTCTGAAAATGAAACCTGAAACGACTAATTAATTAATTAATCACAATTAAGTGATAAATTACCACCAACAAAAACAGGTACATTACCAATGTTGAAATATATATTTTGGAAACTAATTACTTAGTCGGTAACTAATTCCTTAAATAGTCAGTAAATTAATTCGATGAATGGTCAGTTAAAAATTATGTTTGGTCAGTAATTAATTGCCAAATAAAGAAAGGTTAAATTTAATTAAGATACTGACTATTTTATATATATTTTATACCATGTCCACTCCCAGCGTAGAATATATGGTCTCCTAATGAGGGTATCTCAACAGAAGTCTATGAGAGTTTTCTCAGTTGATTAACCTTTCTTTTTTCAAAGAGATTAAGGATAGAAGGAGAGGGCTAGAACAAAACTACTGGTCAGCTAATCGATCTCGCTACGCCCTGTTTTTGAGGATTGGAAGGGTGGTGGGAAGATTTTTTAGACATCACATCCATTCATGACTACGGATAGAAAGTTAATAATTATATAAATCACGAACTGTTTATTTTATTAAATGACCACATGTTCATTGACCTTTTAATATTTCTTACTGACTTAAAATTCAAATAGTAACTGACCAAATAGATGCAGGACATTTTATATGTTTTTATCTGTCAATCTGTAACGCATCAATGTTTTTCATAATGATACCGTGAAATAGCTTAAAAATCTTTTTCATGACACATATCATCATTTTTTTCTAAAATAATAATTTTCATGTTCTATTTGATCAATTCACCATTCATTATAAGATGGAAGATTGACAGTAGGGCTTCCAATCCCGGGATCTCGAGAAATAAGGCAAAAACAATACAATTTTAATGACGGAATCGTGAACGTTCAGTTAGCGCAGAAGGAAATTTTTTTTTGACAATTTCTAAACATGAAAACCCGGATTTTGTTCTCCCAGGTTCCCGAGAATGAAAAAAAGTTAATACCGAAATCCCCGGATAAAAAAGGGGTCTGGTATTGGATGCCTAATTGACAGTTAGCTATTTAAGTAAAATTTTATTTTTATTTAGTTAATTTAATTTAAGTAAAATTGGGCAGCTATGAAATATAATAAAATAATTGGTTTTATATTGTTTTACCATTTTGATATCTTTAACAATTTGCAATACGATTCGTTTTCGTGAATCATTAAAATTCGAAATAGCTGAAGGCACTTTTTCTTAAAACCCCAACAAACGATTTTTGCAGAGGGCACGTTCGAAAATCTAAAATGTAATCTAAATACCTCACGGCCCATTACAGAAATTTATTTTTAAACTATTTAATACGATTTTGCTAACTGGAATTGGGTCACCGGAAAGGGTATTTATTCTAGATAAATTTCCTGTGATTTAATGAGTTAATATGTACGTAATTTTATGTTTTAAAGTTTCATCATATGGCTGATTATTTTATTCTATTGCGCGTTGTTTTAATCCTCAGAAGCAAATATCCATTAACTTTCTATCCCTTATCTCTTCAAAAAAAAAAGTTTGAGCAACTGATTAACAAGCAGTTCTCAACGAAATATTCTGTTGAGATACCTCCATTGGGAGGCTATATGCTTCACGTTGGGAGCGGACATGGATTAAAAACAATAGTGATTTAAACATTCTAAATTATAATGTTTTTAAATGGTGATCAATTGGTTAATATATCCAGGTTTTTTCGAATGTATTTTGCTAAGCCGTAACAAAAGAATTTTCATGGAATTAATCGAAACCAGTTAAATGAGCCGAAATTGTCCATTAATTATACTGCATTATTTTATGAATATAAATAACCACGTAATTTAAAATCACAAAACTTTGGCATTAAATGCAAATAAGCGTTAATTTGATATTATTATTATGATTAAATTTTTGTATACATGCATACATTTTTGAAGCCTGCATCATTAAAACGTTGAGTCGTAAATACTATTTTTGAGTAAGTGTTAATGTTTTATGATAGAACGCATTATTTGTTTATTTTATTTCCTGAGTCGATTTATGTTTGGTAGAACGCCATTAAAATAATAAGATGAAAATAACAGATTAATTAGTTTCACAAAAAAATATTTCATTCAAAACAGCGATCAATTTTGTTACACTACAACAAAAAAGTCATTTTTTGTCATCTTACTTATATAGGTGCTTTTTTAGAGTACAAATTAAAATTGTTTTTATATGTAGTGATACATGGCGCTGCAGGTTTACGTAATGTGATATTCGAGGAAAAGTTTTGTTTTGTGCCAGAGCGTTATGTCGCGTCAGCAAAATTGATAGCAGTTAAAAAAATTCCATAAAAAAATGACACTTGTGTCAAGTCATAACTTGACATAGCAAAGTCACGAAATGTGATATTCCTAAGCGCAAAAATAAATAAATATGTGATTGTAAAAAAACACCGTCTGCAAGCGTGAGAATTATCAAATGCGATATTTAGAAAAAAAATATGACAACAAAAGTGGATTACGAATAGAAAAGAGGACAGGAGTGAAGAATAAAGAAAAAGGAACATCATTTTGTCGCTACTAGCCGAACGGGAAACATCTCCTCTAAGCTGCATCATCCTCAACATCCATCCTCTTGTTTAATCGTGACAAACATTCAACAACTTAGAAAACATATTCCTAAATATATAAATTTTGATTAAAAACTGTTTAAAACTGTAATTGAAATGAGCGGTAGGAGAACGTAGTCCAGCGATCGTTAGGCATGGTAAAATTTACGTGACAACTACGGTCTTCGTTAAAACTCCGTGGGCCTTAAACCCGATATTAAAAGGTAAGCTGTTCGATATTTAAAAGAGTCGGGGGTTTCCGATTGCGTCAGGATTCCCCCAATACAGCCTATCCGGCGGAAGTTACGCTTAAATTGCGCGCAGTCCACGCTACGATGCATTGCCGGCTTGGTATTAAAAAAGAGCGTGATATCGTGATTTGTGTTCAAGTTTCCTCTTGCAATCTGAGAATATCAAACAAAAATAACTCTTTTAATATTTTGAATAACTTCACCTACATATTCGATCGATAAGTCTATCAAGGCTTTAGAAAAAAAAGAATCGATTGCGCCCACAACCTTCAGACTTCTTGGCAGAAGAGCGCATTCGAAGATCCAAACTCTGAGACAATGGCAATTATTATTAATAAAACTGATTAAACGATTTTTTAGAAAAGTTATTGAAATATGTAAAACCTACGAAGTCTTAATTAAGAATTTCATTATAATACTATTTAACTAACCGTCTGCAGTGGCGTATTTTTTTCATTAAATAAGTTCTAAACATATAAGATGTCATTTTTTTACCATATCCGCTCCTGATGTGTTTCATATGAAGTATCTTAACAGAATCTTTTTCTATACCAGAACTGCAAGCTAACTGAGTAGCTCAAGCTCTCTTTTTCGAAGAGAGTAGGGACAGAAGGATAGGGTCTAGGATAAAGACTACGAACAAAAATTCATAAAACTATTGACAAAATTGTTGTGTCCGTATTATCTGAACTACGCGACGTACCAGATTTAATTTGAAATCAATATTAAATTTTAAACGAAACAATAATGCTTACAAAAAAGATATTAGTCAGGTGTTGCAGTTTTCAAAATAAAATATGGCGTGTCAGATGAGATGAATGATTGAAAATTTATTGAGAAAAGGTAATAGGCTAACTAATAATTGTTTAGGCACGCTTCTAGCTCTCTTTTCATCTTACATAGTAACCGGTTAGTGAAAGTATCATAAAAGTAATGCTATAATCATGTGAAATATTTTCAGAATTCTAGTTATTTATCAAAAACACGAACGTTTGCGAAAACATCATTTATCAATTTTCACTCAATGCTTTGAAACAGCTTAACGACCGCATGTTATCTCGCATCTTCGCAAAAAACTGTCATTTCAGTAAATTCACTATAATTTGTAAACCAATTGAGATATCTTAAACAAATTTGATTTGATAGCTTTCAGGTACTTTGACTCATAAATCAATGCCGTTTGAGCATTGGTTCAATATTTAGTGGGTTGCATACTTATGTGGTGTAGTGAAAAAAACTTAAATCTACTAAAAAATCCCTGCTTCTCATATCATCCCTGTTGCAGATGTTACAAGTCACCCTGGAACAGGACACAGTTATCACAATGACTCAAGCACCATAAAAAATGCCATATGGCCCATCCAATAAATCACTAAACAATGTGTAAATAATAATAACCAATACTACGAGAGAGAAAAAAGTAAACGTGTACCATCTAGGGGTAGTTTTATAAAACTGTGTGTTAAAAATATTGTTTATGTTTTGTTAAATAATGGGTTGATGTATATACCACCATCTCTCGTTGACATTTGGAATCAAACTCTGATTATAACCAAGTACTTTTTCAATAGAATGGAATGTATGACGTAGGACTAATATATGAGTCCGCGGTCGTTAAGCTTTTAAAGAATAAAAATTGGTAACGAAGTTTGCATAGCAAAAAATAAAACGATTTTTATGTTGTGGAGTGTAGACTATTCCCTTTAACGTTAATTGTTTTCTTCTTATGGCAGCATTGATTTTCTTGCGAAGAGAATATAGTATCCTTGATATTAAAAAAAAATATGCTACACAAAATCCTCCTTTCATTAGTAAAATATATTTGAGAACGTATCACCGCAAATAACAATTTTATTTTGTACAATTGAAGCCTGCCGGAGGCTTTGTAGATTTACACAGACACAATAGGGGTGGGGGCTCACAAAAATTGAATTGGATATTATTTTTAAAATATAGTTAAGATTTTTACAAATAGACACTTTATTTTTCGTTCGTACTGTGGTTAACCACCGTCATTGGTGCGGTGCTCAACGTCGTTAGCCTCGCTTACGTATGTCTCAGGTTCAAATACCGGTACGGACAATTTCATAAACTGATTCTACAATACTAGGTTTATGTTATATTTTGTTGCGGGGACATTGGTTTCACAATAGATTTGGATCCAAAGGTATGAATGTATGTAATGTTTTCATTCTTTCACACCCAATTTCTACTCCATCATAAAAAAGGGATGTTAAAAATGCTAAAAGCTATGTACTAGTCATTTCCCAGCCTCTAATCTTCTAAATTATCCACCCTCTAGAAAAAGAGAGATTGAGCGATTGAACGAAAACGGATTATCGTAAAAAACTTATATTGATATTTGCCACTAATACTGAAAAACCTTCACTTTGGGATTGAACATAATCGTAGCTCATGGGTATCTAGGGAGACGAACTCCCCCCCTGGCGACGGTAATATATATTAGGTTACAACTTGTATTTAGAAGCCCAATTAGTAAATAATTATTTGTAATTCGTAATTAATTATATTACCGCGTTTAAGTGTACGAATTTTATAATAAGTTAATTTTACAATTTTTTCCTTCTGAACCCCCTCTTCTTGAACGAACACTGGTAAGGCGAGACCTGAGCTGCAGATTAAGAAATGTAAATACTCGCCTGCACCGTAACATTATGCATTATTAATTGATAAATAGTATACCGGTGACAAGATACGACGCTGCAGATTACGGAATGCTTGCTATAATATTTGACCGATATCCGTTATTCTGCTGACACCGCGCGACAGGTAGGCCGCTCATCAATGTCTATCGAAACTAAATCACAGACACAGTATAAATAAACAAACAAAGAAAAACTGAAGAGAATTCTGCATCGACCGCCGAACACAATTCTATAACCGTCTCAGCGTGATATCTGTCGTTACTCGCCGACCGAAACAGGAATTAAGTTATGTAATCAACTAAAAATAAAATGGTTAATATTGTACCAAGCATAAAATAATAGAAGTTTACAAAAAAAATGTCAATTCTCCCAGTAGTCTGTCCCCAAATTCCAATGGTCGGCCTTTCGTTGCCCAGTGTTCGGCCATCACTATGAAACTTCAAAAATATCGCAAAAAAATTTACTGTGAGTAGACAGAACAATAAAAAATATAATGCATGCAGCAATTTAATTCAAGTTTCAACATGAATTTGTTGAAACTTGCGAAGTAAAAATGTGATTTTTTTAATTGCGTATTACATCATATAGGTTATTATAGTGCAGATATACATTGGAAAGTGGCAAGACTACCTACATGAATTAAATAAAATCCACATTATTTATGTTTTAAACTCAAAAGGCGGACCACTGGCGACGGCTGACTTTAAGAACACTCGCTTTGTACAATACAAGTTTATGTTCGCGTATTTTTCTTTGTTTTTTTACTCGCTTGATTTTAGTGCACCGCCATTTTTTCTTGTGTTAAATTAAGTTAAGGTTAAGAACCACTCTTCTAGTAAGTAACAATTCATTAATAAATAAAACGATTTATCAATATTTTATTATAATTATAACCCAATGTCAAAAATGCCTTTTAATGAGACGTCTGTGGCTAAGGTGCTCACTGAAGCATCGATTTACTGCGAATATCTTTAAGCCAGTCAAAAGCGCTAGATCAAAAAATGTTGTTGCATTATTCAGAGACTTTTTGTGGAAATTTTCTACTCCGCGAAGCAAAAACGTGAACGATGTGGCGAGTTTGCGCTCTAGCATTCATTTGCATTAGTCGATTAACTTGACGTCAGTCACGATTACAGTATCGCTGGCTGATTGAGTCGATCAAGGGATCGCGATGTATTTATTACATAAAAAAAACAGTGTCATATGTTTGATTGCATAAAAGATTTTTAGATTACATTTTTGGGTAGAAGCGTGTGTGTCTAACAAACAGTGGCGACTTGTTCATGAAAACTGCAGGGCTGCGCAAAATGATTCATGTTTTATTATCAAAGTTCTACAATTTTATATTATTAAAATTCCGATGGACGCCTTAGACAGGTGTAGACATGAATGTCGAAATTTGTGAAGTAAAAATGTGCTTTTTTAAATTGCGTATTGCATCATATAGGTCAGTATAGTGCAGATATACATTGGCAAGTGGCAAGACTACCTATACGAATTTAAAAATCTGTTTTTTCAATGAATTTCAGATTTGAACTGCCAATACGCAGCATTAAACGTCAGCCCTATCAATAACGGCTACGCGCTTTCTTGTGTGCGTGTTGGCGTTGTATATGAAGACTGGCTGCAGCCATTTTGCTTGTACAGTCGTAGATTAAATATTTTTAATTTTCGTCGATTTATCTTAGCGAGAAGGTGACGAGTTTAGTTCTCCACTTTGTACTGTTGAAATTGATCTATTTTTAGCCATAGAGAGCGTTTTAACAGATCAATTGACTGAAAATAAGTTCGTGCGAAAACTGCTCGCGCTGTTAGGGTTAAGAATAGTTTTTGTAGATTATAAAGAATAATCTTTTTGGCATACAAATCATAAGATTTGTTATCTATAGGTTATAGTTATATCATGATTTTTACAGGAATAAAAAAAGACAACAACATGAATATTAATTATGTTTTTTTAAAGTCATTACATCCTACGGCTTTATGCGCTTTTTCTAACCCAACGTAGAGTGTCACATTTGCATATATTTTGACATTTAAAACAGGAAATCATCAAAAACTGACTTAAATGCGTTCTGTCAATATAATCGTGATACAATATTTGGACTGATGTATAAGTAGTGATGTCATATTATTTATAATGTTTAAAGAGATTTGATCATACTTCGAAAACTTATAATCCCAACAACTCAAAAACAACTTATACATTTGCATTATAAAAAAGGCTTCTTTATAACATAAACTTCAGTTTATTGCCAAAGTTAAACAAAACAAAGGATTTAGTAACTTTTAAAATGTCAATGAAAAGACAGCATATACGATACAATTTAAGTTTTTAAATTTGATAAAAGCCATTTATTGTTGTGTGTTTATTTTATTTCTTAATACTATTAATTGAAAATGATTTGATATAGGATGAAGTAAGACTGACAAAGATGACAAATATGAAATGAAAAAATTAATTGAAATCGAAATAAATGACTCGAATTAATGGTCAATTGTAATCACTGAAAATAGGGCAAATTGCAAAATAAAATCGCCGACAAAACTAATTTGATAGATGCCATCTAGCGGTCGTTCAATCAACTCATTCCGATCGTACAAGATGGAGGTAAATCGTTTGAGCAGAAGAAAAAATGGCGTCGTTTGCCATCACAAAAGAGCCAAGACATAATCTATGACTTCCAAATTGATGACGCTCCGCGGCCAGACCGTTTTTTTACGACTGAAAGCCGTGTTTGAACCCTTCTGCGATTTATTTGTTGAGGTGGCCATTTTTCTAAACTATCTGTGCTGTAAAGAACGTAAGCGGATTTTGGCGGGAGTTTAAAGCGGCCATCGGATCTCGGATAGTACTATTGTATAATGGAAGAGATACATTTTTAAAGTTATTGCGTAATACCGTTTGCCCGTTTTACGCAATATGGTGTTATATGATGAATTGTGATATTTAGAGTTTTTCAGAATTAAGATTGATAATTCTTACAAATTGCTATTTTTTATACTATCAGACCTGTAGCCGAGTGTTGAGCATCGCTGTATTTGGTTGCGGTGCTTACGGGCTCTAATCCTAATACATACAGTTTTATAATTTACAATGGATATATGAATGGATGTCTGGGATGACTAAAATTCCCAAGCACCCATCCAATCGTAAAATTGGACGGAACGAGAGTTCTTTTCTAGACTCATCTTTCTATCCTTTCTCTCTGAAAAAGAGAGGTTGAGCTACTAGGCTACAGTTTTCGTAGAACAATTTTTGCTGAGATAAGTTCCATTTGAAGTCCATATGCTCCATATTAAGAGCGGACATGGTTACAGTATTCTTTCTGCAATAGTCCTTAGTTCAGTGGTTCTTAACCTTTTCGAAGTCACGGTGCACTTTTTGTCATGAGAATAAATGGCGGTGCACTAAAATCAAAAGCTAAAAAAAAGAAATTTATTATAAATTAAAAGATTTACAACAGTAATACAACAAAAAATTAATTAATGAAAAGATACATATGTAAAGAATATGTATGGGAAAACTAAAATTAACCCTAACAAAACGGAGATTATTTGATGTGAAAAACAATTAATGTGAAACATGAGTTGTCTTTTAAAGATTTCAGAAATATTAGGTCGAATATTTGATATGGCTACCCTCAATTTTTTGTCTAAATTCGTAAGTGTTTCTCGTTTTTTAGTTGTTTAGTTTCTCAATAAGTCAAACAGCTATGATGTTGAAAACTGTAACAAAAGTGCCCTCAAGCAGAGAGATGGTTATTTGTCTTGAGCACAAATCCGAAATTCCTACATAGTTACTGCAGAAAATTTAATTTTTGAATTACGATTCGTTGACAAGGTCACCATTCTTCTTCTTATTGGTATGAAAATTTACAGAACTCGATGTATCAATTGTGGCAAATTCAGTTTTTATCCAGTCATATTTTTTTCGGTTTTCAATATTTCGCTGTTTCTTTTACCATATTTCCGCGGTGCACTGGTTAAGAAACCACTGCCTTAGTTAAGTGAAATTCTTCCCGTTTTTCATATACTTCTTTTTATTTTGTATTTTAGTCTTATTATCAGTAGCTCTATGGTTATTTAAAGAACAAAAAAATACCGATAATCCTGGATTCCAAGAATATAATTACTATATGATTATTTTGCTTTCATATTTTAACAAAATGTCAAAACACTATACTACTTATCTTGCGACCTTCTTCTATCAAAAGCTAGCGACCAAATTGCACTCTATACACCGACGTCCTAAATAAAAATTATTTGTTACGTTCCCTTCTGAACACTTACAAGACTGCTGTCATCTGTTACTCCGTGCATTATGGGTAGAAAGCAATAGGTATTTTCCGTTCGAATTAATTTGAAATATTTTCAAGTATTGGGCACCTCAGGTGATAATTTCCGAGCCACCAAATAAACTAGACACTTATTTTTAATATCATTTAACATCAACTCGACGAGAAAAGATATAGAAGTCCAGGATATCAAATGTTAAACTTAAAAAATCTATCTTCAATATTGATCTACCCGAGGCTTGTCGCAGAATTATTTGAGTAAAGTTTTTATCACTAGATCAAAGAGGACGGGTTCTGCGATGGTATACATTTGGGACCAAATCAAAATTTTTATTTTAACAATAAAAAAACAATTAAAATAATCTTACCTGCAGCTCAGGAAAGCTCTGCCTGACGATCAACGTCCATAGATTATATAGCACGCAGCCGGTCAGAAGCCATAACCAATAGAAAAAGAAGTTTTCATCAGGATTGACAACGGTTCTTGGTGGTCTCGGAGTTCGCCGTCGTCTTCTCCCTGATGACGGAGCTCCGTTGATTCCTCCGCCGCCACCGCCGCCTTCCGATCCAGTATCTTCCACCTGGTAAATTAAAACGTAGTAATTGATTTTTCATTGGCATTTTTAATTAGTTATAATTTTTTTTGGAAAATGGAGCGAAATAAATTTTATTATTATTTATCAAGTAAAAGTAATTTTGTCGGGTCTATCGTGCGGTGGTCAATGTCGCTGGCTTCGGTTACGGATGTCTTGGGTTCAAATCCCGGTACGGACATATTCATAAATTCATTTTTTATAATTCATCAGTTTATGGATTGAGGCATGGATGTTTGCAAAGTCTAAAACTCCCTCCCACCCATCCAACCCTAAAAAGCGGGAGCCTATCAAAAGCGATTAGCTAACCACCTGTCATGGGCTAGCAATTTGGGCACTTTTATTGAAAAAGGTCAACTATTGGTACATGGTCAACCACCAGTACATTTGTAAATGAATGTTTGGTTGTTTGTTTATTTGTCCCGTATGCGTTCCTATACTATTCATCTGATTGCAATGAAACTTTGGTGAGTTGTTGTAAGCATGCAAGGTTTCTGAGAAAAAAAAATAAAAAACAGAATAAAATAGGTACAAACAGCGACATTTCAGTTCGCGTGTTGTTATGTCAAGTGGTGTTAATTGTTAAATTCCAGTTTCCGATTTTGAAATGGAAAATTTAAAGGGGAAGATCTACCGTTCCATGCATCCCAATGATTCCGACAGATACGCCAGTCGAATACAAGCACATCAGCTACACGAGTGTGGACTAAATTTGCAAAATCCATGCTTCTCACATGGCCAGCTGTATGTGGACTGCTCACGCGCTTCAAAACCTTCTTATTTATTCGTGTACGCACCAGACAAAAAAACAAAAAATTTCATGTATCCAAAAGCACTTAATAGAATTAAAACGCAAACAGTTTCTTTTGAGTGGCATTGCAACGCATGCCGGGTATTCACTAGTATGTAATATATGCCATCCGATGATGTGACATATATTAAGACAAATAATTTTTTAATCGTATAATATTTTAAATTCATTTTTGAAAACTGTACTGACTTTGTATATAAATAAATTGTGTCGTTTAAACTATTTTTTATGAAAGTAAGCCACTATTACCAAACAAATGTACCTACAGTCATAGATTTTGTAAAAGTTTATTCTAATTGTCAAACTCTAATTGCTCTTTTAGCGTAACTACACTCTTGGCGTGTCGAAAATATAGCTTTTAGCAGCAATGAACATTAAGCAAATAAGGAACTGTGCATAATCATAATGAGAGGAGTTAATTTTAGCTCTGTGTTATTAACGCCAGATGATTGCGAGCGTATACGTTTAATTGAATAACTACCTTTACTCAGATTGTGCAAATAAAACGAGATCATTAGCTAAAAATGGGAAATGACAAACTTTATAATATGAAAAGTTTGTTTTATAGACACTTACGAGAAACACAGCATATCTATATTTTTGTATAACATTATAAATTGGAACAAGTTTCATATTTATGCATATATCTTTGTTACTCTGGAAGAAAACACTAAATCAAAAAAATTATGTATTGAGTTAGTTATAAAAAATGTGCCTTATGTTAAACTCTACCGTATGGAAGAACACACTTATTTTAAAAAAATATACTCTTAATTAAAAGCAGTACTGTACAAACAAACTAAATGAAAAAGATATAGCATTTCAATCATTTAAAAAACTTTACAGTTCGAACTAGTAATTTTCAGCTAGTGTTTTCTTCCAGAACAACGGCATTATTTTACATCTAAATCTGGTATTAAACGCAAGTGCGCTAAAAGTTTCTGATGGGTCAGTAGCTTGAAAATATTGGTGATACCATAATTATTTATTATTATTTTTTAACCAAGTCAAGATAAAATAGAGCAAAAGAATTGCTGATCGATTGTATTTTAACAGTAGTTGGTCTACGATTAATGCATCCTATTCAGTCACACAATCAGTTTTTTCGAAGAATATAGGAAGAAAAAGATGTAGTCAAGACATGAGCTGAGCTATTTCACTCAAGCTAAGCCATATTTCATTATAAGTATTAGATAAGTAGCAAGGATTTTTAGATAGAAAAGTTAATTTCATTTCTTTATAAATAGAGTTTTAGTGACTGAACGAATACAAAACTTCAGCAATTTCAACTTTGCTCAATTGTAAGTGAATATGGTAGAAAAAATAATAATATCTGCGTTCGGTTAAAGGTGAAGGTCATTGACCACAATTTAGTTATGCACGAGTTCCCTGTTTTATTTGACTTTTAATGTTGTTTTTCCCTTGAATAATTATCTTTATCTACTTTTAATCTTAAGCCTTAATTATAATATCAAAAAAAACCGGTTATGAGCTTTAAAAAATCAGGCATAAACAAAATAAGCATCAAAAGGGTAGAATTATTAGAAATTACATTAATTCAGGAAAATGTATACTGTTCGGAAACTCGTACTGGACTTTAACGTGTTTCACTTTTTTTTAAATTAGATCGACAACTGTGTGTTTCGAATTTTAATAACATGAGAAATATACATTAAACATATATGTGGCAATAGAGCTAAACCAGCCTATACAACAAAATCAAATAAATTGAGTTGATGATACATTTTAAGGAGTATTATGTTCCTTATAAGCCACAAGTGCCTTTACCTCAAAATTGTAAACAGTATTACTGCTGCCATCTATGTGCCTATCATCGGCGTGCGGTGGGCTTATCACTATCTCTATCGCACAAACTAATTTGGGTATGAACGAGAAGGATACCTTGGACCTTGGACCCAAGGCCCTTGTATCTCGCTTGCACCTTCACTTTTCATGTGATTGAGCAAGAAAGAGATAAAGCTACCGTACGCGCCTGGACTGTCTTTACTTGTGTTCTAAGTCACACAATTTTGATGAATTTTTAAGTTCCCTGAAAGCTAAACATGCCTACGATCTTCCTCATCTCTTCATCATCTTGACATATGTATGCATATTAACAGACTTTTTTGTTTTAATTGTATAAGAATTTATCTGTTAAATGAATAAAAAAATAAAAAAAACGTTGAGAACACAATCTTTGATATATAATTATATGTAAACATTGAGTTCATTTATCTCATTTGAACATATTCGTTGTGTAGGATGCATTGGCTCTGAGCCATTCATATTACGTCAGAAAGATAATATTTTATCACCCAACATTCAAAATATGATAAAAAATACGGTTTCACATGTATAACATTTTTGTGTCGCATGGTAGGCCGCTGGTTGCCAACTCCTGATTTAGAATACATATTTACAACTTCAAAATGCTTTGAAAGTTTAACAAATACTGAGACGTAGTTTGTGACCTACATAACTATTACTGATACATAATAAGCGGAAGTGATGCAATAGTGCAATAACCGAGAAAAGCTCTCACCGTTTCTTGAGTTTCCGGTATCTGTCGCGTGGAGAACCGTTTCAGGAATGAATCTTCTCTTTTCAGCGGAGGCTTCTTCTGTATCGTGGATATGGCTGAACTCAGCTGGACTGTGGTGCGAAGCTTCATCCATCGCTGGTTTGATTTGGTCCTGGATGGAAATCAATATCATAAGTCATATATATTACAAAATAATATTCAAGGATTTTTAGTTTACAATTAAAACAATATCAAATGTAAATCGAAAAAATGATTTAAAGAAAAGATAACTGAGAGATTTTATGACACAAGAATGAAAAATATTATAAGTTAATGTGTTTTAAAATGGAATATCTCCCTATTATAGTATATATTAAATAGTATGTTAGGAACATTGCGATGAATGTAATGTTGTTTTTCAGTATGTGAAGCTGTATGCTTTCTTTGATTGTACACACTACCTGACTAAATAAAAAGTGCGGTTTGTCTTGGGTACCATGGTTAAGGGGTGCCATTATAAAGATGAAAACGGATACATTAGACACTAGCAAAAGATTAAAGCAAATTGTGAAAGCTGCGGTGGATAGTGTTTTTTTTAAACTAAGTTAATAGAAATTAAAAATTGCGTGTGATTAAATGTCCACCCGGAGTACCTCAATTAGGAAACAGAATACTACATTTTAGGACTTATTGTGTGCAGTAATTCCTCAATACAATTATTTAGATACCCATATATTATTATCTAGTGAAATAAAATTTCTAAATGTCGTATGTTTTGGAGTTAGTGACGAAATTGCAATTACCAATTATCATACATTGAAATATGTGTTTCCCAATGTGCAGAACAAAAACGGGTCTATCCACAACGGAATGTTGTTTTAAAACAAACCAGTTATTTCTTTTGATTTAAAATAATACTCTTAAAGCTATCAATAGTCGTATTTCTTGATCGCCAATTATTGAAATTGGCGGATGATATTGTGCTAATTTCAAATATAGTTATGATGATACTTGTAAAATACATCAAATGGTATTTGCGTGTGTATTTGTAAAATATTAAAAGAAACGCAATACATATAAATAATGTGAATTTGAGTAAAAAGAAAGAAGAATTAGAAAGGTATCCTCTAAGATCTTCTATACACCATATCAAATTTTCTAACACACATAAAAATAATAACCTAACTGTAAAAGGACACTAGTGAGTCTAGCGATTAAAAAAAAAATCAAGATATCTTCTAACAAAAAACTAACATTTATTTTCCCCACTTTGGTAGCACAATGATGTTTTCAAAATGTATCTATAATAAAAATTTAACATTTTCATGCCGTTTTTACAATAGAAAACACTAAAAAATTATCTACAGAGTAAGTTTATATCAGAAATAGTTCGTACCATGTCATAAATAATATTATATTGCACAAAAAAACGGAAAGTTTATATCGATGGCTGAAATAACTCTAATAAAATGTATTAAAAAACAGGATTGGTTCCACTTAGTTAGTTATCAATTTGAAGTAGCTATGTGAAACCGATTGTGTTTTTCAAATTAAATATTGGATTGTGCCACATACATATTTTGTAAATTGTATATTATAATGTATTTAAGAGTAAACAAGTGTCCTTATAGTTACTTTTAGAAACCACATAAACCTTTGTGAGTAATGGTAACAATTTAATTTAATTTTTTAATTATGATTACAAACGAATTTAATTCAATATAATACTAATAAAAAAAAACAGAAACATCTTTGTAATTTAACTAACTGATATTAACTATAGTTGGAATATGTAAATAATTCTTTTCGTTGTTGTTTTTAATAAAAAAAAATTTTTAGCAGTGGTTTTCAAACTGAATTTTATGAGGTAAAAATAACTGTTTTGCGATGATTAAAATCAGAAATATGTTTACCTGTAAAGTATTGTTTTTACAAAGAAATTGAAGCTGCATTTATTGATGTGACAATAAATATATCAAAATTAAATTACAAGTGCTTTCATTGACCTAAAAAACGAACTAACCTAAGATAACATAAATAAAGTTGGAAAACGCTGTTGGAAAACTTAAAAAAAAATGTTTTTTTTGTAAGTTTCATGCTGCAAAAACAATTTAAAAAATGTAAATGAATCTTATATAATATTTCGTTAGTTTTGAAAATTTTTCGAATATATGTTGCTTAAAATTTCCAGAGTATCTCACAATTTTTATCGACGTAGAACAGTTTGACTTTTTGAGTAGTAGGTATTATCGTACAAAAAAAAACCGTAAAAAACAATTTTAAATATTGAACATAGAACAATGAGACATAAGTTCCATTAAAATTTCATAGAATAAAGGTATTTTTGTTTTTTGATGTGTGAATGAAATAAGTTCTATTGGTTTTAAGCTCTCAGAGAGTAACAAGATATGATTATTATTTTTCTATATTTTTTCCATTATCTATTTTTCTATATGTCAGGAGAATCATGTGTATTTTGACAGCGTTCAATTTATAAAATCAGATGTAATATATTTTTTTGAAGATTATCGATTGTAAGAAACAAAAATACACGAGATTTTTTTGCCTGACGGCCCACCATTTCACAATTTATATTATATTACCAAAACAAAATAACTTGTAGTAAAATAATATTCATACATATTATAGAACAATCTGTAAAAAAAAAACTTGGTACACACATAATCGGTTAAATACGACACAGAGTTGCTAAAGAGGATCGAAGTACATACAGAAAATAATATTTCGTTAAAAATTGTCAGGAAATATAGTTCTATATTTTGTTCAAGGCTTAGAATCTATTAGAAAAACAAACCAACTCTAGTTGTATAGTAAGACACACATCAAAGAGGCACAAACAATAAAAATATTTAACATTCATGAAAAATCTGAAAATAAAAAATCAGTCTTAGTAAGAATGTAATAAGAGACGAAAAAATCTAGTTGAAAAATATTCTCAAGAACTTAATCACGAATAATTAATTTTTTTAGTCGAAGATAAATACTTTATTTTATTTATTGAAACGGTGAAATTTTTAGCGATTTGAAATGTGTTGCGATTTTTAATAATCACCTAGTGTTTCGAAGGCTTTCGCGTTTTGCAGACCTTGTTTGTAATTAACGCATTGACTACGACGGACGACGCGCATGCGAGTTATATTAACGATAGGAAATGAAGACGTGTTAAGATCGGACCGTCCACACAAACCAATAGTTAGGTTAGATTATTTTAATATACACAAATAATATATAATAAACTATTTTTAGTATTTCAATATAATGGATTAAGTTAGTTGATTTAATTGGCATTTAATTGGCAGAACTCCATTATAATCGGATAAAATAGCAAAGAATTTAGTTCTACAAAATATTCATAAGGTAGTTGACAGCTATTTTAGCTTTACGCCATCGTCAGAACTACTGACTAGTTCTGACGATGGCGTAAAGCCGAAATAGCTATCAACTACCTAATGAAAATGTTGTAGAACTAAATACTTTGTTATTTTATCCGAGGATTGAGTTAGATTTATAATAGTAAATTTTTATAAAACATTTAACGTAGATTCATTATCAATGATTTAAAATCAATTTTGTTCAGTGAATTTCTTATTTATGTCCCCAAGAGACGTCACTGATGTAAATTATAGTAAAACAGCTTTTTTTAGAGACAAATGAAATACAAATTAATAATAAAAACTCAAAAAAAAAAGAGATTTTATCATTATATAACTACAAAACAATATTTATTTAGAGAATTTATTGTATTTTTTTGAAAAAATTTTATCAGTTGCGAGAAAAATAACGATATATAATAATTATTACAATGTTTTTTTTTATAAACGATATCAACAGAGCAAACTATTCTTGAATTGAAAATTAATTATTTAGATCCAGTGATTAAGTGGTAATTAATTAATTAATCGAATTCAAAGCATACACATTGACTAGTTTTGACTACAATGTAATCAAACAAAACCGAGATTTATCAATGAGATACTAAATTGTAATTAACAAATTGCCATCAATTACATCAGACCGATTGAATCTATAAATAATTTTAACTTTAAATAGATCATTAGCTTTGTTCTTTTGCGGACTGCTGACTAGAGCACCTAATCCCGGACCCCTTTTACGATCCCGGGATTTTGGGATTCATAATAATCCCGGGATCCCGGGTCATAAAATATAATTTCATTTGTTAAATTATACATTTAAAGTTAAATTTGTGTCTACTATTACTTCATTTGCAATGATGGAAAGATTAAAAATTTTTTGGGCATTGAAAGGTTATTTTTGTTGATTTAAAATCAGTCAAAAAATAGTGTTCAAAATAATTTTATATTTTATTTATTACTATCCATTCGTTTAAGAAGCGGTCCTAATTTGTCCTCCATTTCAATTTGGTTAAGAACAACCGTAAAGAAATACGAGAAGGAGAAAGACTACAATAAATTTATATTTATTTTATAGGTATTATAAAAAAACTAAATACATGAACAATCCGATGTACATGTTGTAGTTAATCTGGTTAAGTTTTAATTTGATATATGAATTATTTTTTAGCATTTACAGTGAATCCCGAAATCCCGGAATTGTCTGAAAATCAATCCAGGGATTACCGGTTTTAATAATTTACCACGACTGGAAGCCCTACTGCTGACGGAGTATTTTATATGTCGCGACGTTTGGTATGATTTTAGCTTTTTTGCAACAAAAGGATGAAAAAATGTGTGACAGTGCATAAAATACGAACAAATCCACATTAGTTTTTATATATTAGATTAATAAGACACTGGTTTTATTGATCAAATTTTCAAAGACACTGTTAAAAGTTGAATTGTTTTAACTATCTGATAGGTCAATCTTGATCATGAGGTTTCAGAGGAAATTTTCCGAATAGTCTGAAACCAACTTTTGAATTTAGGCCGTAGGTAATAGACCTTTAATTAATTTATTTCAGTGTTAACTATTGAGAATATTTTTTTAAATAAAAATAGTTCCAGTCTCATTAGAGAGTTTTCATGGCTGTTGCAACACCAAACTGCAATAAACTGTCATAGTCACTAGCTAAAAAAAAGGAAGAAAAAATAACAAATCAATCAATCAATCGAAAAACACTCCGTTGCGCAAACGTCCAATCTTAATCGTCAAACACCAAACATAGGCAGTGAAGAGAAATGACAGGCGAGCGTCTTTGGATTATGATGTATTCGTTTTTCACGGACTTAAGTAATTAAATTTGTTTTGGTGAATGATATTCTCAAAAAGTTGAAAGAATTAATTTTTTTTATACAAAAGGCAATAAGTGGAATAGCATTATAAGAAAGACCTTGAAAATCTGAGACTTTCCAAACAATCTACGTGTTACGTCCGTACATATTTATTTCTAAGAAGATTCATCAAGTGAATTCTTTATTATTAGATTCTTTATGATTCTTTGGAATGTATTTTTCTCTTCTTATTATATATATATTATATAGAGAGTATACTGAAAGGGCGTACTAAGTTAGTTTTTGATGTTTTAAATAAAAAAATCTAGGCAATTTAACGTTCCATGGACTGGTAGAACGCATGAAGTCAAATAGCATTAAGTCATATTGGTTTTTTTATTGTAGCAAAATGTATAATGTAACTAAAACTCATCGATACTAAATTCTATGATTTGTATCCCGAAAAGGTTATTCTTTATAATCTACAAAAAATCTTTTTAAAAAACCAACAAATGTACTTCGGAGAGAGTAATTAAAAAAAAATATTAATGATTTATATGCTATTACCTCAGAACATGTTTTTATGACATTCAGTGAGCAATCGTCACCATATGCGTTTGTCACTGTACAAAATTTTGTATTGAATATAAAACACGAAACTGTTTAATGACGAATATAATGTACTGCAGACTTATTATTACGATGAAAATTAAAATAAGTCAATTTGCCATCAATTAAATTGATATATTAGAAGCTATGATGTCGAAAAACGAACCCTTCATCTCAAAGACGACCCTTCAAAACCAACGTCGAACCTTTTAATCTTCCTCAACGAGCAATAGTAAGCCATGACAGCTCTGACATTACTCCAGTTCTGACTCCCCGACATCCGCCTACCGGAAGCAGGCCCATCGCCGGTTTCTCTCCCCGCTACATCACCTCCGGTTCCGTAGCACTTTCTATCACTGACATCTTCGGCGGAGTCAGCTGGGATAAGCTTGTTTGATGGGGAATCATGAGAATTTCTTGGGCTTTTAAGCATTCGTAATGAACGCCTTCTGGACTGGGTTCCATGATCCCTAGAATGGTTGGAATAGTCATGGAGAAATTTTCCAACTACAAAAAATATTTAAACATAATATATATATTGATACCTGTGGAAAAATTTATATTATAAATAACTGAAAGAAAATTGCGAAACAATATAAAAACATCCATCTAGCGATACCATTAAAACTACCCAACGTAGCTGACGATGTTTTTTAAATGCTAATGAATGCCTTAATGTTATATTTTCAGTGTGCTAACAATATCATCCCTTATATTATAAAAAGTGGTATTTTTTGTTTGATCGTATGCCAGAAAACGATTTTCTGTGGACTCGTATTTAAATTTGATTGCAATTACTCTTGGTTTTGCCAGGACCATTCAGTTAATAATTCTCGCTATGACCAAATCCGATCATAATTATTATACACATGTGGAAATACTGTAAAGCAAATCTTGTTTTATTTTTAAAACACAATGCTTTTTCACCGAGAATTGACAGACATTAAAAGTGAGAAATAACGTTACAATAAATTCGACTGATTGATAATTTATGTTCAAACACCTGCTGTACTACACAGGAAATAAAAACAAGTCTTCAGACCGTCTTTTATCTACTTCAAAAGCTGTTCATATATTTTATTTGTTGTTACCTTAAATATCTGTATTAAAATGAAACGGAGAGGAGATAAGTACTACAAATTCTTACTTCAACATTAGATTTAGGATTTGGTTACTTAGGCTATTATTGTATTCAAACCATCTTTAAGTAAATATGATTTCCCGTTTCCCTAAACAAGTGCCTGGAGGAATGTTATTTCGTCGAAAGGTCTTCTCCAGTCAGCGTTTGGTGGATCTATTCTCACAAAGAGATAGATACGCTAAAAGAGAATATTCATGAACGTGGCGTGGCTAGTGGGAAGATTATTATTAGTTTAATTATTATAACTGTATAAATATTATTGTAGTCTTAAATAAATGATAAAATGTACGATCATATTTATTTGAAGTTTATCCTACGATAATATAGTACGCTATGTCAATTTTTTAATAATTTCTTTTAATTCAAGATATCGACTGATGGTGCTTGTTGGACTTTCAATATCTAAAGAATTCGAGTACACGAATGAACTCGAACTGAGAGTTAGTAAGTAGTTTATATCGTATATATATGTAAGATAAATTAAGAAGAAATATTATCACTACGTCTAAGAAAAGAACAATATTTATAGTTGAATGTACTCAATCAGTTCTGAGGGGTTTCGTATTTTTATGGTTCGGCATTGGATTTATGTATAGTATTTTTCTACATAGAAATTAACTAATGTCTTAAGATGAAATTTAATCAACATGCATAGATTTATTGTTATAATTGATTTATAAATAGAGATGAAACAAGGTGGGCTAAATTTTCATACAAATTCGGTAACATTAGACCACGATACAAATAATCACTGTAATTACTATAAATTCAGTGATTTTAAAGTCTTGGCACCTTTTCTTTATGCTTTATTATATTCTGTACATAATTGAGATGGGAAAAATATACAGTAATTGGTTTACAGATTAGTAATAAAAATTGAAAATATGGCTACTCGAATTTATTTCAAAAAAAATTTAAATGGCGTTTTATCACTCTAAGCTGACTGCTTAAAAATTGAATAATAAAAAAATTTTGCTGAACATTACATCATATTTTTACCACCAGGGGCTACTCAATACTTTTGCTTAGCTAAAAAATATTCATATGGCATTAGTATTATCATTTTATTATAACAGTACCTTTTTCCATGTAGTGGGTCAATCGTAGACCGTGCAGTATGTCAAAATTACCTAAATTGATGGTAATTTTTAATATTAATTCGGAAAATAGCCGCTTAAACAATAACAATCGCATAGGAATTATGATATTAAATATAGCACAGAGATACCTGCTGATTTACTAACTGTCAGTTCGAGTTCATTCGTGTATTTGAATGCTTGAAGAAGTCGAAAGGCGAAAACCGGGTCGTCAGTGACAAAATACATGGAAATGTACAAAAATCTCTTTTTTTAAACTGGTTTTTTATAATTGTAGGAAAATGTAAAATCATTTTTCTATCATCATATGAAGACATTCTTGAAAAAAAAATTTTTTTTTTTGCTTTCCTTCCGTGATATGGGAAACTAATCATTTTTGGTCGGGATCTCGAGATTGCAATCCCTGAACAATATGACCATAATAAATTTAAAATTAAGCCAAACATAACACAATATGTTTATGTATTCAAATGAAAATATGGCAGGGACACGCTGATAAAAATGATATTTACATCCCTAATAATTGTCTGGTAACAAAGGGGTGTGTTTATTATTTAAATTTTCCTTTGTTGGGCCAGTTCGTGATACAAAATTTTTAATGACGCGTACAGAAGATTTAAAAAAATGTGGAAAATCCTCCTTTACAATGGCTATAGCAGAACACATTCGTATGTTTTTAGGTTACTTTGTTAGTAATAAAGAAAAAACATTATTTTTTTACGTGCCGAGTTTGTTGAGCCAAGGGACGAATTTTAATATTTGGTACAAGGAGGAAAGTGAATAAGGACGTAGCATTTTTTATCACTGGTTTTAAAATAATAACTTTAAATCATTTGTACCCCAACTTAAAGCAAAGCTTATTTTCATACATGCTCTATAAATGTCCAGCATTTAAATTTGATAACTATATTTTGATCAAACTCTTCAAATCAAACTCAAGTAACGCTCACGTCAGAGTAGATATTTTTTGCGTGGTTTATTAAATTGTTATTAAATTTTCTGCTTAAATTTACAATACTGCTCAATTTGTCTGAAAATGATATACACACGTTTGGTTGATTTTTTTTTGTCATTTTAACTTATAGACCTAATATAAAATTAAACTTGGTAACATTGTTATTCCACTTGGTTTATCACTAACGTGACGCGTTTCGCCTCTTTAATAAGCATCTTCAGACTAACCGTATCGCAGGTTTATTTATTTCTAAGGTACACAATGATTTTAATTCTCAAATTAAAAATGAAGGGTAGGGTGTAATCATAGTAATCGAGTATTAGTAAATAACATTTTAAATAGATACCACTATTAAACTTTTTTCCCTTGGGATTTTCACCTCGAAATACAAGTAATTAATTTGTAATTAGTAGTGTTATGATAATTAGTCTATTAGTATTTGTGTCGTACCCTTCTCCCCTCGTCAAGTAGAATGGAATATAACCCACTCTACCCTAATTTTTAATTAAACAATTAGAATCATTGATAACCTTAGAAATAAATAACCTTGCGATATGGTTAGTGTGAACATGCTTCTTTAAAAAACGAAACGCGTCACGTTAGTGATAAAACAAGTGGAGTAACAAAGTTACCAATTTTAGTTTTGTTTTAAAAATGAATTTCTGCAAAGTTACCACCGAATCCATTGAAAAAAAAATAGTATGCTTCATAAAAATCTAGGTATGTATATTTTCAAGCGTAAGATTTTAAACAGTGTCTTCACCAGTAGAAAAGAACCAGTGGCATTGAAGGGCGTAAAAATGGCGGTCTTTTAAATGAATCCGTAATCAAAGCAGTTCCTTTTATATATATGATTATAAAATATTAGATTCACTTTACTATTGTCATAATTGACGGTTACAACAATTGATACATTTTTAGTATTTTATGTTACTAAATATTTTATCTACATTTATTTATAACAGTCATAATATTGTACATGCGAGAGGAATTTAAGAATCTTCGCAACCTGCATTTGAACATTAGGACAAATTTAATTGTTCATTACGTACGGCCACTATTTCTGACTTACAGCCAAAAATAATACATTAATATCGTTGATATTACACAAAAACATTCTGTAATTTGGTCGATGGCTAATTTGGGACTCTTATCACAAATGTCAGAACTATTAAACGATCTTGACAGTTCTATCTATCGACAATATCAGATAAATTTGTAAAACTAAATGTATACTTCCAAAATTTCAATTTGAAAAAATAACGGAAAGAATAAGCGATGTATTTAATGGTCTCACCTTTGTCCAGGGCTCTTTCCGTCTGAGCTTGCGTTATTGCTGGAGTCGTCGTCTTCATCTCTGGAGGTGGCCAGCGATTGACCCAAGGATCCCGTCCCTGGATCCTCAGAGCTGCCCAGCTCGGCGCCACCGTCTCCGCCATCACCGATGCGTCTGTCGGCGTCCTCCACCTAGAAATTACAAGAGAGCACTGCATTAATAAACGCCATAACAATTAATTTTCCTAGAGGCGATACTTACAAATATGGAAATGAAGAGTAACAGCTGGAAACTATTGTACTTCTGGAATACAGGAAACTGAAACTATTACTATATGAAAACTAGTAGGTAAGCATGGTATCATTGTTATTATATATAAAAATCAATCTCACAATCCAGATATATCTAAAATCTGACGGAATCAAATTGGTACATATAGCGACATCTCGTAAAACCTTCTGATTTATTTGTCTACGCACCAGACAGAAAACAAAAAATATTGTGTGTCCAAAAGCACTTCAATAAACAGAATTAAAACAAAAACACTTTTTTTCTTTGAGTGGCACTGCAACGCATGCCGGGTACTCACTAGTTTTATATAAATGGTATTGTTTTATTTTATGTTTGATCACATGATAATTCTCACGATGAGCAAAAACTGTCCTGATCATTCACACGTGGAAGTGGTACAAAACAAAGTGTATTTTATTTTTAAAGTACAGTGTAACGGTAAAGTGGGATGTAACGGTATTTAGAAACTAACTAAGTTCTTTACTTTCTAGAGAAGGTAACTCTAGAAAGATAGAAATCAAGGTAGATTGATTTTCATAGCTTAATATATATTATATTTAAATTTAAGTATTCTATCTTACATTTAATATTATTATAAATAAACCCTCATGAACATAAATCGATATATTATATGTACCGAAGCTAAATTTCAATTATTGGATGAGCGTATATTTGTGGGGTAACAAATTCAATTATATGTGGTAGGTTTGACACCTGTAATTAAGGTTCGATCATCCACCTGACAAAACAATGGAGGGTGCCGTAGACAAAAGGTAGACAAAGACAGAGCCGCCTCGAGGCGATAATAGTAATTGATGTCAAGAGTGATACTGTATAAAAACGACTATAATGCCGAGACACTCGAGAGACATTGTGAAGATTGATTATTTGAGTATTAATTTTTAATATTTAATAGGTATATACTGCAAAACCGTTTTTTCTTTATCAAATACTAGTGAGTACCGGGATGCGTTGCAATACCACTCAAAAGAAGAAAGGGTTTGTGTTTTAATTCTGTTTATTGAAGTGATTTTTGAAACCTTTACAGGTGTGCGCACAACAACTCAACACATTTTCATCGAAATCGGATGCATAGTAAAAGAACGCATAGAAGACAAACAAACGAACAAACAAACAAACATTCATTTATATATATGATATGTTTTTCCATCAACGTAATAATATTCCTTTATCAAACAAGTTTTTTTCGCTTTTCTGATTGTATACAATGGGAAGACACAGTGTTTAAGAATGGCAATACTGCACCAATAAACTACCACCGAAATTGCGATGTTTCATATCAAATACTGAATTGCTATAAAGAAAAATTAAATATTATTATCAACATATCAACGCGAATTCGATAATGCTGACATCGTGGAACTGAACGCAATACATTAGCAATGGGCCTGTCTGATAAATGTCTTCAAGAAAATATCGACTTAAGATACTGACAAGGACGCTAAGGACGTCTTTGGTCGGACCCATGGTGCAGTGGTCAACGTCGTTGGCTTCGGTTACGAACCGCACGGGCTCAAGCCCCAGCACGGACAGTTTCATAAATAATTGATTTTTTAATCAATTTACGGATTTCTGTTTGTAGGCATGGATGTTTGCGATGTCTAGAAGTCCCTTCCATCCATCCAATACTAAATAAACGGGGTGTAGTGAGAGTGATATGCTAACCACTAGTCCTGTCTTATCCCTATCTTTCTATCACTACTCATTTCAAAAAAGAAACGTTGATTAAGGTTGAGTTGAAAAACTTCTTTTGAGATACCTTCATTAGAACTCCATATGTTCCACATTCGGAGAGTACATGGTAAAAAATGACAGTCTGAGTCAGAAAATGGCCGTTTAAAGGCTCGTAAACATAGCGCCCTTAAAGTTTTCATGTCAAATAAATTACATTTACATTTCTCGGATCGTTTCATTGGAGCCCGATATTGCCATCCCTATCATTATTATTGGAAGCATTCACCCCATTAAATAAGTTTTATTGTGAAGGGTTGTGATTATTTTTGGGTTTTATAAAAGCCCATTAGGGCCTTTGTAATATATTTTCGGCGGACAAATATAAAAGCACAAAATATATTGGAATCGTTAAAAAATTAAATTAATTTATATGTTGTAATATTGTGACGTGTAAATCTATTTGGACCTGCCTTAGGGGTGCTTATTAAGGATAATTGGCAAAGAAAAGAAACAGACGGAATAAGCCTCCGTTAGACAAGAAACTCTGTTGCCCTTCATTAAGGCTAAACAATATATTTATTGGACTACTCTCACTTGAATACGCCAAACGTTGGTTTTAAGATCACCTTTCATATCGCAATAGCGATCAAAGAAAACAAATGATTTTGTCTTTCACAATAGTGGTATGATTCAGAATAATCTTTTAATCGTCCACCATTGAGCTCTACCGGTCTTGAAGTCGAGTGGCAGACCCTCAGTTGCGGAGTTCGAGTCCCAGAAAAAATAATTTAATACAATCGAAAAATGAATTTAAGTCCAAAAGCGTGGATGTCCTACAGAATTACACTCCTCTCTACTTACCGAGTTTCTATATGTTTCTAAATATTGGCAGTAGATAAAGACACAATGAGTCTTTATCTAGCTACATCCTTGTATCGTTCACCTCTCTAAAAGAAGGTTGAGCAACTGACTTACAACCAACTATTGCAAAACAACTGTTGTTGATGCAATTTAAGATATCGACTGAAGATACAAATTTTAGTAAATCAGTAAGTATCTCTCTGCTATATTTTTATAATAATTACAAGTCCTATACGATTGTAATTCTTGTTGTTAATGTAATATCAGTATTAAAATTAATTCAAATATCAATGTAGTCTCTTGACTGAGCGATAATACATTTTTTTTAATTTGCATAATATGTAAACAATATAAACTATTTACTGTCAGTTCGAGTTTATTCGTGAATTTGAATGTCTGAACATACCGAAAGGTGAAGAAATACACAGAAATGTAAAAAAAAATGAACAATTCAAATTTTCAACTTCTGTTGTGTCAAGTGTTCCCTATGTCTCATTCGGAGTCCATGTATTCCATATTAAGAACATATTTACACGGTATAAAGAAAAATGTATTGTGACTTCGTCAATCAATTTTTAATCTAAAAGTGTTACGAACTAAGATAAATTAATATTTCCCGATAAATAGTGCTATTTTTTACATTTATTCATTGAATCGGTTTGAGAAGAGAAAGCATGAAAAACATATTTAATATATTATTCATCGGTTACCTAGTCGGAACTCATTTTCAGTGGGCAACTAAAATTCATAATTTGTTATTGTACTTGTTTACCTTAATGAGACATGTGTTTCATTTAGCAGCATCTTCAAATTAAATGTACCATAGAACATTAATAAATATGTATCATCGGCGTGCGGTAGACTTATCACTATCTCTATCGCACAACCTAATTTGGATATGAGCAAGAAGGATACAAGAGTATGCGCCGCATGCCCTTGCATCTCGCTTGCACCTTCATTTTTCATGTGATTGAGCGATATAGTTTACATTAATCGCTCAAAACTCTTTGAATGTTTTGTTATTTTTTAATGATCTAATATAATGATCTACTCATTTATTTACGGTCCCGCCACTGCTCGTATTTTGGTTATATTTACCCCGGTGCGAATGTGTTAACATCAAACCATTATCTGTGTAACTATTAAAAATAAAGTAATTTGAAAACGTTAGAAACTTTAAAAGAATTAAAATAATAAATCTGATCTCATAATTTTATTAATATAATCATTTAATTTTTTTTAATTCAGCAAGTGAGCACTTAAAATTAATGGAAGTAAATTATGTAATAAGAACTACAATTTGTGTTTTATTTTGTAAAATGTAAAAATATACATATCTCCCCGTTTATTTAAAGAGACTTCCTGCAACTTTATAATAATAAAAAGAAAATATGGTAAAAAAAAAATTACAAAGATTATATTTAACTAAAACTGCAATGCGGATATTGCAGAGGAGAGGTGATTTCCTTTAATGTGATTTCTCTCTGGTTTTTCAATTACTTTTCCAATAATAAAACGCGAATTTGATGATATCACGGGGAAACCAGTTCCAGTTCAACTTTTCTCGGCCGTTTTTTTTTTCTTCGGAAATATTTATTGAAAATTCCTTTCAAATTTTTTTTCCTGTGAAAAGTGAAGAAAGTAAAATTTATATACGAAAAATTTCAACCGCTAAAAAATTCCGTCATCATCAATCATTTTGCTTATTTTTTCATTGGTCTGGAAGAAGACACTAACTGGAAAATACTAGTTTTGAGTAATTGGACTTTGAAGTTTGCAAAATGCTTGAAATGCTATACGTTTTTCATTTTGTTTGTTTGTAAAAAACTGGTTTTAAGTAAAATTATAATTTATGAAAATAATTGTGCTCTGTCAATATTTAATTTTTTCGATTTAGTGTTTTCTTCCAGAACAGCCACGATTTAATCAATGAAAAACTCTTTAAGTTGTTGATAGTAAATGCGCACTATGTAAAAAATATTCTGTCCTGAAAAATACCCGGGTTCATTGCCGAGTGGTTGGTTTTGGTTGCGTATCACACGTTAATGTATAACATATATCAATTTTATACTAGCTTAACATACACGTGGGTTCGTGGTTGAGTGGTTAACGTCATAAGCTTCGGTTGCGTTGCTTACGAGTTCAAATCCCAGTACGGAGAATATCTTAAAATGTACGTTTAAGCCGATATATGAATTTCTATTTAAAAAAAATAAAACCCAATTCATTTTTACTACTTCCACATATTTATAATGATCAGGACCGGTTTCGCTCATCACGAGCATTAGACTGATAAAAATACAAACATAGCAGGCTTATTTATATAAAATTGAGTGTAAAAATGAAGGTATATAAAACTGATACTGAAAATACTGATTAGCAAACAAATCATACATAAATCAAACAAAAGAGTCTACAATTAAAATGTTATGGACCTCTTACTAATCAATAAATACTAATCTGAAATCACAAATATAGCTACATTAAAAGTCTATTATCTGAGCATATATTTTTAATGATATTACTAATGCAATAAAAAATAGTGAATCAGGAAAATCAGTGAACCATTTAAAAACAATCAAATATTAAGTATGTAATTAATATTAACAATAAATCATCATTATATGATCGTTATAAATATGTGGAAGTAGTACATATGAATTGTGTTTTATGTTTTTAAAATATAATGTCTCCACCAAGAATTGACAGTTAACACCTTAAAAGTGATATGAATTTCTGTTCGAAGATATGAATGTTTGTGATGTCTAAAATTACCTCCCAACTACCAATCATCCGATTTTAAATACGGGTCGTACTGAGAACGGTTAAGTAGTCACTTGTCCTGGCCTAGCTCTATCATTCTATCCATACTCTCTTCGAAAAAAAGCGAGGTTGAGAAACACACAGATCTTGTAGAAAACCTTCTGAAGAGATAAGCTCTATTAGAAGTCTATTTTGTGCAGAGTAGGAGCGGATATAGTTTAAAAAACTTCAAAAATTAATGACATTATCTTTTGACACCGCCCCGTACTTATGGGGCGGACAGGGTCTTCAAAACCAATCTGCAGACTCTTCCTATTAATGAAAATTTAAGAATGTAATACCCCTCCTGAGGCGTTAAGGGTGGTGTCGTATTTGTTTGGTTGCTGTTGTTGGTTTGCAGTTTGAAGTGGGGGGAAGGGCCTGCGATCCTGCCAGAGCGAGTGGGGTCCCGACCGTTCCAGGGGAAGGTCGCCGGCGGAGCGGCTTATTCCATCGCTTACTATAAAACCACTTACAGAGTTTAAATTAAAAGTGTGTAATTCTGTTGTGTCTAATGTCTTAACTAACTGAAACTAATTGCAAATAAACGAGAAGAGTATACGGATAAACGACCGGGGTTTTAATGAAAGACGAAGGAGCCGTTGTTTTGTCCTTTGTTTGTCCTTGTCCCAGGACGCGGGCCTTGAAGTGTGTTGAAGCCCGCACCCCGCTTCTCCCCTCTCCTACACCGTCATCCCTCGAGCGGCGAGCGAGACAGATGTTGTTGTTGTTTCGTGTACCTACTCTCTCACTTTCATACAACACAACCTTTTACCACGAAAGAATATTTATCGTATCTAATCAAATATTGTCGCGTATTAATAAGTGGATTAAGAATGAAAATTAACTGTTCAGCGTCATTGAACTGTTCGAGAAATATAATAATATCTTTTCATCAAAGTTTAAATCTCTTTCATCAACGCTTCGAGTTGTATACTGTTAAATTAATTTTACTTTTTGCTTGTTTCGTGTAGATTGCTCCCTAATTAGATTAATATCAAAATCTGACAAACTAATTTGTACAACATTGATTAAAAGGCGCTATTTACACGCCATCTCATCGACCCTTTGAAAGTGAAACAGGCTGAACTTTTAAAAACTTCCTAATTCAGAGCATCATCTTTGAATTCAATTAATTGTTTGGTATTGTTGTTTTGCCTGATATTTACATCTTAAATTGATGTAAAAAATAGTTATATCAATGCTAAAACATTATCGAATGTGTAGGAGAGAGTTTTCGATATAACAAACATCCATGCCTACGAACGCAAGTCTATAAGTCGATTTAAAAATCAATGTATTAAACTGTCCGTACTGGGATTTTAACTAAGTCAACGACGTTGAGCACTGCACCACGGACCCGTCGTTTCGATTCAATCTATTTAGTAAATACTTTTATACCTTTATCTTAATTTTATTTAATGTTTTTGTTTTTAACATCCATTGTTTTCGTATATCAGACTATTATAGTTTTACAATAAATGCATTTTGTATTGGCATTCGCTGTTATGCGTTGCTTTGTCCTTTTTTAACAATTTTTCCGTATCACAGTATATTTTTTTAGTTTCGAAATTTAATCTTTGTAATTAGAAACTATAGGATCGTATTAAACCTTCAGTATCCATTGTGTAACAATGAGTTACTTTGACCTTTAAACCTTTAAATTATCCGTGAAATAGGTCGTACAAAAAATTGAAAATTTAGCTATTTGTAAATAAAATAGGTCTACATAAAATTAAAAAAAAACATAATATTTTACGTCTTCTTTGTATGATTAATTATAATTTGAAAACCTCGTCAATTTTACCATCAAAAAATACAAAATTATAGTATAGTGTAGTAACAATTAGTAAACAATCCGAGATGCATGACGTATCGTAGGCAAAAGTTTTGTTTCAAACGTCACCAAGACACGTTTCGAGCTTGTTCTGCTATGAACAATTTCGATTCTTGCGTCTTAATTTTGTATAGTTTGATATGTATTTCCGGTTTTGTACACAATATATGACGTAAAATAATTACTTAATACTACATAAAACCACATTTAATTTTTTGAAATTGTCATTTCGCTTTATAAATGCGTTTATATGACAAAGTCCACGCGGTAACAAAATGTGACTGCATGAGATCCGGAAGGATTTTTTAACATAAAAACGAGAGGTTTAATGGAAAAATATCGAGATCTCTATACCTGGATGAAAGGTTAGCAGTCAGTCATGGACTGTATTGTAAATACCCTCAGTAATAAACATGTCCATTTAAATACGTTTTTTGATGCGTTATCCTCAATCAGTGTTTAATAATCTTTTTACACCTGCAGACCGGTAAAAAATATATCAGTTGGATTGCAAGTACTTTTGTTTTTGCGAGGAACATAGGTTGGGAAGCACAGCTCGTAAAATCACTGCTCTAAATTATAGCACACGCACATAATTTAGTGAGTATTTTCAGAAGATTCCCCAGATAAAACATTCCGTTTTATTATAATTATCCTGATATGGGGTAGTTAAAACACTTTTTAATGCTTTCCATTTCATCCCTATAGATTTGCGCCTTCATGTCTCGAATGAGACGTTTACGGGGATGATAATTAACATGCCTTAAAGCCGTCGTCTCCTGCCTCGTTTACCCGTGAACGCCTTTTAGGGAGGTTGTATCTAACCTATAAATTAAAATGCTAGGGTCATCAGGTTAAACGGTAAATGACCATATATGCAAGCAAAATTGTCTGAAAAGCGTATTTAAATAAACGATTTTTGAAGAAGTCACTATCGTAACATAAAAAAGCGTTAAATGTCACATGCATACCACTGTGTTCGTTATTATAATATTATTTGCTAGGGCTATCGATTGACTTACTAGCAGATCTCGTCAGGATATCATATCGACACGCCCTACATATAATCAAACGTGACATTTTACAGGAGAGTGTCTCAAAGATTCAAAACGCAGTTGTAAAGAAACGGCTGCATCTATCTTTTTCAAAATTGGCACAGATCTATTACTTTAAATTTAGTTTCTTATTTTTGCAGAAGAGTTAATAGTTTTTAAAATATTATTGATACGACATTGGACTTTAGGTAAAGATCCTTCGTACTAGTGACTAGTTATGTGTTCATACTTTACGAAAAACTTAGGGAACTTTCTATAGTGGAAGCCAGGTCTATCGTGCTCGAATTTACCGCTTCCCGTATTTATACAGCATTGGCCAAATACTATTCATCATTTTCCTGTTGAGGAAAATATTTCAAATCGTTTTATGTTTGACACGATGAAAAGTATGGATGGTGATGATGACGATTATGCAGATCAGAAGAGATGTTTTCAGTTCGACGGGTGGTGAGAGAATCCCGTTCAGTGGGCGATGACAGAATGAATGCGATCTTTTTTCCTTTGTTCATATATTCTGTCGTCAACTGTATGTGCCTTACTTTAGTCATCATGACTTGCCTTTTAAAAGCGCTCACCTATATCGTAGCATATGCAGATGCCATGTCGTATATCGGTCACCGCTTGATTTTTCTGACTGCATTAAGAAATAAAATATTATTTGCCAATAAGCCTAGTCTATATTGTCTGATGAATAATGACAAGCATAATGTTTCGAAAATCAGCAGCGTTATGTATCATTTCATTAGTGTTCATCGTTTTTTGACAGACCTTTATTAAACGATGTGCCGGGGCTTCACTGTGAATCTAGCCGAGTAGTAAACGCTCTTAGGTTCTACTAGGTTGTGCCGTTAACGGTTCATGTTTGTGCTTGTGATGAGTGAAATCGGTCCTGATCAATATAAACACGTGGAAGCAGTGCAAACAAATTGTGTTTTATTTTTAAGATATTATAATTATTATTTATCTGAGATACAATATTGATTATTTGATTTGAAACTCTTATAGAACCATTTTTAAAGAAGTTGAAACATCTACCACCAACCTTCAATCGAAAATTTACAAGACAACAACGTTTGACATCCTTGGTGGCTTGTTAGTTTGCCCGAAGGCATTGTAGGACATTAAGATACCTGGATCGAATTATATTCTGTGTTCCGACTGCGAGGAGCCTGGAAATAGGTCAAGTGATTATTGCAAAGCGTACTGGCAACTACGATGGTGAAGGTAATGCAATCGTAAATAATATTTATTTATATTAAATGTTATATTGATTGCTTTTTACTCTAAGAGGAATTACATTACACAAGCTACAGTAACAATATAGTTAAAAAAACACAGCATTTGGTTCCAAATGAATTATGTTGACCGTCGGAACTATTGGTAAACAGATTTTTTGTTAAAATTAGACCAGAATCTCAACAAACCTAATTTTCACGAAAACTATGAGTAAGTCAACCGCTTAACTTTTCTTTGGCCTGCATTCATTGGGTCAGTAGCCATTGCAATTTTTGTTCACTAAGAAATAATAAGTGCTCAGTAATTTATATGAAATGGTCAGTTATTACATTAAACGAGCAGACTTTTATGTAAAACCGTCATTTTTTTAATTAAATCTAACCTAAGCTAACTTTTCTTTATTTGGCACTTATTTACTAGCATAATTATTAACTGACAATTTATTATTTATCACTGCCCATTTACGGAATCAGTTACTAACTAAATAATAAAAAAAATAAAAGCAAAGAAAGAAAGAGGGGCTTCTTTTTCTACTTCCATATTCGCTCCCTATGTGGAGCATATGGCTATCACGCGGCGTCTCCATGAATCTCTGTCACCCGCCAATCGCTTTGCTTCCTCCCATGACATGCCAGAGTCCCTCAGTTCCGCCGAGTACATCCTACGGATAGTACCCGATGGCCTTCCAGGACGCCGGAATCCCACAGGCCGGAAGAAGAGGCAAACAGGATTGAGACTTTTCGCAGCACGTGACCCAGCCAGTTCCAACGTCTCTCCATAACCGCCGTTGTGACAGGGCGTTTCCCGGTCCGTTCTCTAATCACTTCACCTTCAATATCCGACGCAAGTATCTATTCTCGAAGCTCAGTATAGGGTGCCATGATACGCTACATTAAAGCAGAACAGGTAGAATGCAAGCGTTGAACAAATGTAATTTGGTTAGAGGGGTTAGATTATCATAAATTTGCCTTTAAAACAAACACTCATACTGGTGAAATTGTTATTTTTGTATTAGAGTTGTACAACGTATTTATTAATTGTGTTCTTTCTAATTGATTAAAATATGTATGTTTAAAGTACAACTCATGATGAGTAAATAAAACAATAAATTAGTAAACTACATACTTATAGAATGGGAACAATATCTATGCCTTATTTATTCGCATTTAGATCATTGACTGAGGGCATCAAATTTAAATTATGACCAATTAGCTAATTATCTGAAATGTTATAAAGTTTTTGTATAATTGTTGTTAATAAATTTATTTGAATGTATCTCACAAAGATAAAAGTTTTGATTTTATCTTAAGTTCCCAAGTCTCTCACCCTGCAAAATTAATATTTATAAATCTCTATTTCATAAGCAAGTTATTTCAGATACAAGTCTTGATAAAAAGCTCGTTGATTACTAATCTAGATCGCAAGGTTATATCAAACTCTTTATAATAACTTTACATCATGCCTTAGAAGCGGAGCCAAAGTGATTTGTTCAAATTTTCATTATACCTACGTAGCATAATTGTAGGATAGCATTCTTTATTCATTTACAAAGAATATAAATCAGTGGTAAACAGTATAATAAAATATACTCATACATTCGAACGTAACGTTGAACTCTAAAAAACAACTTGTTGAACTAACTGAACTCTAAAAAACAACTAACTGAAAAAAACAGTTTGTTTTTTAGGTGAGAAAAAAAAATTTTAGGCAGGCGCTTGCAAAACATAATTTTTTCTCTCAGTATTCAGAGAATGTGACAAAAACATCTTAAACAAATCATGCGTAATTGGAATCTCGTTGGCGACACAGTTCCAAATAAATTTCTTCAATTCATTCGCAAGGAGTGTTGTATAATTTTATACAGCTTCGCTTGTAAATATAGAAAAGAAAATTGTTCAAATAAGCTACACATTTTTTTCGGATTAAATTTATACTAAGATAATTTGTTATTAAATTTGGATTATTGAGATTTTGTACACTTCCATGTATTTTGTCACTAACGACCCGGGTTTCGCCTTTCGGCATCTTCAGGCATTCGAGCACACGAATGGACTCGAACTGACAGACAGTAAACAGTGTTCATGGAACTCAGTTCGAGTCCATTCGTGTGCTCGAATGCCTGAAGATGCCGAAAGGCGAAACCCGGGTCGTTAGTGACAAAATACATGGAAGTGTACAAAATCTCAATAATCCAAATTTAATATTGAAATTCCATCAAGCACCCTCAGTCGATGTCTTAAATTAATTTGTTATTATTCGTGATAAAATTGGTACACCATAATGTGCCTAGTACGTCCACTGGTTTACCATACGCCTTAACGGCGTGGAGACATGGACTCTAAAAGCAAATTACAAAAAGCGGCGGAATACTATGGACTACCATGGAGTTACATATCCAGCATAGACTCTCTGACGTATGCAAGAGGCGCCTATTTGGCTTTTTCAAAAAATTAAAAGTAAAAGGAGACGTGGAAGGGTCCCAAAGGCTCACTCGGGTGATCAGGTGAAAGACGCCTCTCCTTACCGATGGAGCTCAGAGCAGCGGAAGGCAGAAACGAGTCGCGAAGGATCGTCGAGGGGCACGTAGTTGTAGCGATAAGAGTGAGGAAAACGAACATGAAGAATAAAATAAGTACTTATCATATTAACCAAATTAACATGTGGGGGGCTAATCAATACGGATGGCAATACTGACAGGTAGCATAGACACGCATGAAAACGCGCACTATCATACGGACTATAAAACAAATGTCAATAATCTTTCACTAGCCGTTGGCCGAACGGGTCCCTTCGTACATACGAACAGGTCGACGGCTGCTCTATGCTTAAAGTAAAACTCTGTAATTATACAAAATCAGTCACACGATTCCTAAACACACACTTCCTTGCCCTCCTATATCCACCACTGCTTTCCCATCCGTTAATTTTATACGGCAGTGTCCAGTGGCGTAGCAAACGTTAAGCGTATCTACAGTTTGTTTTCCCTTAGTTGGGAGTGTCTTTGGAGCAACTGCCCAAGACTTGGTAGAGTGCACTTAAGTGTACAGAAAATCAATCCCTCTAGATAAATGAAAAGCTTCTATGAGTTGAGGTATATTCGCTCTCCGTATCACGGCGCAAATTTTTTAAAGGCCTTGTAATTTGCCTTATTCGCCATCGAGTCAGCGTGGCCAATTAGTCCAATGAGAGGTTGGACCGACTTGGCTTATCCACCAACCGGACAAACTCAAAGAGCTTGACAGCGAAACCACCGTGGTCAAAAATGAATTCAGTTTACGTCTTCTTTGTATAATTAATCATAATTTGATGACCTCGTCGATTTTACCATCGAAAAATATAAAATTATAGTATTGTAGAACACCACATGCAAACATTTTTTTTCAAACGGCACCGATATACGTCTCGAGCTTGTTCTGATATGAAGAATTTAGATTCTTGCGTCTTACGATAATTTCGCATGTATTTCAGGTTTTACACACAAAATATGACGCAAAATAACTAATTACTACTACATAAAACCATATTTTACTTTTTGAAATTGTCATTTTGGTTTATAAGTGCGTTTATATGACAAAACCCACACGGTAACGAAATGTGACTCCATGAGATCCGAAGGGATTTTTCAGCATATCAACGGGAAGGTTAAAAGATGTTTCTGTTATGGAAGCTTCATCACTAAAATATCGACTGTGGAAAGGAAAAAGGACGTAACACACACCAAAAAATATTGCGTATAGTTCATATAAAGCTTGTTAATACAGTATATTTATAAACAAATATATAATATATCGACTGCAGAAAGGCAAAATGATTTATCCCTCCGTGTTTTTAAAATATTTATCTATCAATAATCACAATAATTTAAGACATCGACTGAGGGTGCTTGATGGAATTTCAATATCAAATTTAGATTATTGAGATTTTGTACACTTCCATGTATTTTGTCACTAACGACCCGGGTTTCGCCTTTCGGCATCTTCAGGCATTCGAGCGTACGAACGGACTCGATGTCCCGGAACCCGGGTCGTTAGTGACAAAATACATGGAAGAGTACAACATCTCAATAATCCAAATTTAATAATCACAATGTATACAATTTGATACACGTTTTGTTTGGGCTATACGCAATATTTTTTGTGTGTGGGTTACGTCCTTTTTCTTTTCCACAGTGGATATGTAAACCAATCTCTACTGTTCTCGCTGTAATTAATACAAACCCGCGTAATAAACACGATTCATTGTTAGTTTAAAACAATTTTCAATTCCTCGCATAATTTAAACTTGCCTTGCAGTGGAGCAAATTTAAAATTATTATAAATTTCATAGCTTCCGCATTTGCGGTAAATGTAGCTGTTTCAGTCATTATAGAGCTTTCCTGAAAACGAATGTTTCATTACATTCAAAATGGGCACCTTGGGAGATATCCGTACATCGGGATTGGAAATTGAGAAGAATTAATGGGACAAAACGGGTAATTAAACGAGTGATTTTCCTACTAGGTAATAAGAATTCTTCCATTGGGAATTCCAAGTACATCGGAAGTATTTTCACAGTTTTTGAAGGCCTGCATTTATTGGGTCTACAACTATTTCAATTTTTGGTCAGTTATAAATAATAAATGCTCAATAAGAAATTCGATAAATGGTCAGTATACACGTGTTGTCAATAAAATAAACGATCAGTAGTTTGTATATATTTTTTTTCATGTCCGGTCCCAACGTGGAGCATATGGTCTTCTAATGGAGGTATCTCAATAGACCTTTTCTATGAGAACTGCTTGTTACTCGGTAGCTCAACCTCTCTTTTTTTTCTAAGGATCGGATTAGTGGTAGGGAGGGAGTTAGACATCACAAACACTCAAACTACGAACAGAAATCCATAAATCGATTGAAAGATCAGTTCATGAAAACCGTCCGCATCGGGAATTGAACTCGTAAATGTAGCCAACGACGTTACCAACTGCACCACGGGCTCAGAACAAAAATGGTCAATTATTAAATTAAACGGTCAGATATTTGTATAAAACGGTCAGTTTTTTAAGTAAGCCTAACCTAATCTAACGATTTGGATATAATTTACTGACCAAACCAAATATAATTATAAACTGACCATTTATGGAATTAGCTACTGACCAAATGATTAGTTGCGGTTTTTTAACATTGGCGAATTTATTATTAACATTGTTTTTTGATCATGTCCGTTCCCAAAGTGGAGCATATTTTAATGAAAACGGGAGTTTTCTACGAGAACTGCTTGTTACTCGGTTACTTAACCACTCTTTTTCGAGGCGAATAAAGTTAGAAGGATAGCGCAAGGGACTCACTAGTGTTTTACTAATCGGAGATTTAGGAATCGGATGAGAGGGAGAATTTTAGACAACACGAAATATTATGGATGCCTTTGAGCACAAATCTATAAACCGATTGCAAAACCAATTATGAGTTTGTCCATTTGTTCATTTCCGAGTTCGTGAGTTCCGTAAGCGTAGCCAAGGACGTTAATAATGGACGAAATACTTAAATTATTATTGCAACAAAAAATGTTTTGACGAATGATTGCCGAATTGGAATGGGCTTTTTCATCTTCAGGACAAATCATTAAGATATTCCATTTCGTTAGTGTAATATAAAGTTTCAGTATGAACTAATTTGGACGAAGGACGCCACTGGTATATTATTAAGCATATACTGTACATGGTTAGTGTTTTATAATTATAATAAATGTCTCAATCAACAGAGATGTAGGACAAACAGGTAGAAGCTTGAATATTAGAGTTAAAGAACATGTAAGATGTGTCAAAAGTAATAATTAAGTTTGCGAATCATCTAATTAAAAATGATCATAATTTTAATAAAAATAATAACGTAGAAATACTCCACCGAGTAAATAAAAATGGTATTAAAATGAATAACTTAGAGTTTTTAGAAATTAATAAAATCATTAACAGTAATCGAGTATTAGTAAATAACATTTTAAATAGAACAGGCGGTTTACCATTATTAAATTAATTTAAATTGATATTTTCAACAGACACTAGTAATTGATTTGTAATTAGAAGTGTAATGGTAAATAGCCTATCAGTGATTATGTATTATTCCCTCCCTACGTACAGTAGATGGAATGAAACAAACCCTACCCTTTATTCTAAATGTAAGAATTAGAATCATTGCTTACCTTTGAAAAAAATAACTTTGCGATATGGTTAGCCTGAAGATGCTTCTTAAAGAGGCGAAACGCGTCACGTTACTGATAAAACAAGTGGAGTAACAAAGGAGCCCGCTTCGCAGACTCCACATAATAGTTTCAGGAGGAAAGAAGAGGTAGGAAAAAAAATTTATCAATTTTAATTTTATATTGAAAATCAATTTCCGCAAAGTTACCGCCGAACCTATAGAAAATATTTATAATAAAATAACAATTATATATATATATATATATTCCATGTCCGCTCCCAATGTGGAGCATATGGTCTCCTAATGGAGGTATCTTAACAGACTTTTTCTACGAGAACTGCTTGTTAATCAGTTGCTCAACCTCTCTTTTTTTCCAAAGAGAGTAGGGATAGAAGGATAAGGCTATGAGAGAACTAGTGGTTAGCTAATCGCTCTCGCTACGCCCCGTGAGGATGGGATGGGTGGAATAAATCGATTGAAAGATCAATCTATGAAAACCGTCCGCACCGGGAATCGAACCCGAGACATCCGTAACCGTAGCCAGCGACGCTACCAACTGCGCCACGGACGCCGAACAATTATATAATAACAGTTTTTATTATTAATAGTCACTATTTCAGAATTTCAAGGTTTTGTTCTCTCTTAAAATAAAATTGAAACGTATATTATTCCTAGAGACACGTATTTTGAGGATTTCTCGTAAATGCTAAATAGACGCTAAAATTCACAATATATGTTAATTTATGCGAATGATGTGAAGTATACGTATATATGCTAAAATCAGATATTAATGTAAAATTAGTTATTCTTCTAAAGAAATGTTAAATTACATATTATCATATAACATTACGTTATTTAATATTTTAATATACACAATCAATGTTATTATGAGATATTAAGTGAATTATGTAAAAGCTAACATTCATGTGAAAGAAATCGTTTTGTTATTAAAGAATATACCTTAACTGAGGTTCATTACATAGAACGGTATAAGTGTTTTTTAAACAACTTTTGAGTTAATTTAAAGTTTACTCTATCTTATTAACAATAAAGATAGAGTAAACTTTAAGAACAAATCTGGTATTTATAAATTACAATGCCATGATTGCCAACATTTCTATGTGAGTAAAACCACACGTACATTAGATATAAGGGTATCAGAACATTTAGCTGCCTTTAGATTAAAAAAAGAAACTTCGACATTCGCAAATCACTTGCTAATGGAGAACCATACGTTTAATGCGGATGATGGGGTTAAACTGTTGCATAAAAACATGGGGGATCATAAATTATTTTATCAGGAAATTTTAGAAATTAATAGAGCCCAGTTAAACTCCTTACCAATCTTGAATGAGCAGCTGAACCTTCCTAATTCTCCACTATTATATCCGATACGTTGAAACACCTAACAGATGTCACTAAATGTGGAATGATTGTATATATTTACCCATTCGTCGAATTACATCCCGTCAAAACCCACAATACTATTATAATTGTAAAATCACTGGTATTTCTAAAAGAAGTTGAAAAGCGGCAATTCGCCACTCTGTTAATATGGTGTTTACAAAATAAGGATTAGGGCGATTTCCGAAATTTTAACTCAGGTATCGGTGTGGCTCTCAGACGTATAATGTATTGCCTCGTAAATGATATTTGTCGCATTTGTATCTTCTATATAAACGTTAGACACTGTTTACTGTCTCTCAGTTCGAGTCCATTCGTGTGCTCGAATGCCTGAAGATGCCGAAAGGCGAAACCCGGGTCGTTAGTGACAAAATACATGGAAGTGTACAACATCTCAATAATCCAAATTTAATATTGAAATTCCATCAAGCACCCTCAGTCGATGTCTTAAACTTTTGAGTTGTTTAAAAAGTGTATCAGAACCAGATACATTGTAGTTATTAATGAGCACAACAATTAAATATGATGAGTTTGCTTGTGCTGCTATAAAATCAATTTTATGTGCGGTAAGTAGTGTTGATTGTGAATGATTCTTCAGCAAATATAATTGAATTTATCGCATTAATCATACATCGAAACATGTAATAACGGAGGTAAGAGAGCGGACGGACCAGCCTCTTATTACGTCCAAAATAAAAAACCAACGATGAACCTGGTTTGGACATGTGCTTCGGATGCCCCAGGGGAGCCTAAATCCTGCCTGTCTCTTCTACCAATGGTGACCATCCATTGGATGTATTCGGCGGAGCTACGGAACGCTGGGATGACCTGGGAAGAAGCAAAAAGAACTGGCGAGGGACAGAGAATCTTGGAAAAACCGTGTGAACCATATTCTTCGAGTAGTGAACAGATATGGTTAAAAAATGAAACATCTTCCATGCTTAATTTTGATTTTTGTTTACTTTATTGCTATAACTTTAAACTGTATGTACATATTATTTATTTAATAGACGTGCTAAAATGTATGTAAATTCATAATTAAAGAGATGCTCAAAACACGTGTCTAGTAATCCCGAAAAGCCTAATGGGAAAACGTTAATATATTGTGACATATATTTTAAAATTGTAGTGAGAGCTGATTTTCGCTGAAATACACATCCGGGTTATCTTTTTTTGTCCTGCCACACCAAAGCCCTCGAGGGTTTAAGAAACTCGACTGCCATTCCTATTTCAAAGTTCAAATCGAGACGTCGTTTCTACTGCCAAGGGGGGAAATGATAATAAATATATATTTCGAAAGGTTTTTATGCTGAAAAATACATCAAGTTTATTGTCAAGAGAGGTGTCAACTCCAATAGCGAAGACTAGGTACTAAAATTACTAGATTATCGTTTGACGTATATATTGTTTATACAAAAATGCTGTGCGTAAAAGGAAAAATGAGTTAAGTCGAGTTAATTGAAAACCGAATTAAATATTTAAAAATAACCAATAAACATACATGCATCTTACATATAACAGCTCAGACCGCTCTGTAGACGCTTTATTATTATTACATATTACATGTAGGTATGAAATCTTCTCATGATGTAAGCGTTGGAGGTTAAAACAATGCACACACAGTTCCCACGTACTAGCTACGTTAGACATTCAGTATTTCAATTTCAATACTGTCTGTTGTGTTTGTTTGTCCTCTAATTTTTCTGAAACTTTGGTGAGTTGTTGTGTCTCGACATCTCGGAAAAAACCTTCTGATTTATTCGTGTACGCTAAAAAATCTGCTTTTTTTCGGGCTGAGAAATATAAATCTGGGTTTCTGGTCGGGTTCTGGTAACAAGTGTGATATTGAGACTCGGGCTCGGAGATGACGGGCTTGGACCGGGTAATTTTATGAAATTTCGGCCCGTGCAGACCTCTAATCCAAAAGCACTTCAATAAACAGAATTAAAACACAAACTCTTTCTTTCTCTAAGCGGCATTGTAACGCATGCCGGTTACTCATTAGTATAATATAAAAAGTAAGAGTCGAATCAATGCTGCGAAATTGGTACAATTTATGTTTAAACATCACATTTTTCATCAAATTTTTACAAATACAAATGTTGTTTTGGCTCTCCTGAAAAGTACCAATTTTAGACTTAACGCACTTTTATTTTTGCTCACAGATTGATTGTATAAATGTTATGATCAAAATAAACACACAGCTGTCCTTAACCCATAGGTTCTGAAAGCGTCAAGTTGATGTGGAACAGCACTATGCCTTCTTCATTAAAAATCATTCATGTATTTTTGTATGAAAACCATTAAAAGTACTTATAAACAGACAAACCATTCACATAGTTCTGAAATTTCTTTATAAGATAGAAGCAGGTTTTTACTCAGTCAAAACAGACCACACTTTCCTTCCTGGTTTTTTTTATTAACAAAATAGTATATGGTTACATAAATAATATTAAAATAGTTATTTAGGACAGTTATTTAGGACATTTATGTATCAAATCAGCGTCTGTGTTAATATGTATAAAACAATATTATGGATATAATTATAGTACTGGCGGTACCAAGATGCTAAAATGGCAATAAAAATATGAGAAAACCCGAATCGAAGAAAGGCGGATGGTCACCATTTCAAATCTGGTTCAACACTTATTTATTTTAATCGAAGATGCAATGGTTTAACATACACAAAAATAATATTCCTAACACATAAAATTGAGTCTACATTTACATTTACTTAACACATGAATTTAATTTAAGTTATAATGCAAGTGACACGACGAACGATTTTAAATTAAGTCCAATTTCAAAACAATCCACAACGTCACGGGGGCCGGCGCTCTCCCGGCTCGAAGGCTGGCAAACGACTCTGGTAAAAATCAGAAATCGGACTCCCGTACCGTCGGAGCCACCCCTTTCCGTCAAAAATGGACTCGTCCAGTGAACGTGTCCGCCGGCGATTGGCCGAGCGCCCCTCACGACAAGTGTTGGGTCTATTTCTCCGAATCATTGTCATTAACGCTGTGCAATTTCAGTTATGGACCCTAATAAAACTTAAATTTAACAAAAAAAAACAGGGTGTGTCAAATATTGAAATTCTTGAATGAATTGGTAATGCAATCAATAGCATCTAAATAGTGATATACACTAAAGTTGCTAATAATGGTTCAATTTACAAATTAATATAAGTAACATTTAAAACATCGACTTTTTAAGTTATAAACTCAGCCACATGTAATTTGTACTATTTACAATTTGTTAATCGTTTTATAAAGAATCATAAAACATATTGAACTTAAAAAGTGTTTGTATACTAGTGACGCCTAGCTAAACTTACTGAAGCTTTACGTATTCTATGGGAATTACAAACGATAATTTGAAAGCTTAATGGTGAGTGCCAAGCAAGGTGATAAAATCATTTGAGCTTCGATAATTATCCGCACGTGCACCAGTGTGAAATTAAATATCTTTTTTTAACATGCACGCAGATTAAAATCATCAATCAATCAATTTATCGTTTAGGCATTTCATACTCGTTTTCAAATGTAAATACATATTATATATTTATATAGTCTTGGTTGAAACAGACCAAAAAACGAAAAGAGAGATTCGTTGGGCTGCAATCAACGAGATACGATAATTCCATAATTTATTCATATAGCTCAGCTTAAATTAATAAAAAAAAACATTGACTAATCAAATTTACTTTGTACAGTCATGGAATAAATGAATTTTTCAAACGCCCTAGAAGTAAGGACACAGAAATGTCCGGGAGACACGTCATCATTTTTATACCAGTTACATAATATACATTTTTGGGTTCGTGGTCGAGTAGTCAATATTGTTGGTTTCTGTTGCTGTGTTCACGTAATCCCAGCACGGATAGTATCTTAAAATTAATTTTTCAACCGATATTTGGATTTCTGGTTGAATATCTATAACGATATAAAACGGGGCGTAACGAGAGTGATAAGCTAACCATTAGTTCTGACTCTAGCCCTATCCTTCTATCCTTACTCCTTTCAAAAAAGATAGGTTGAACGACTGAGTAACAAGCAGTTTTCGTAGCAGAAATTAATCTTGAGATACCTCCTGAGAAGACCCGAATCGAAGAGAGGCGGATGGATGGTTATCGACGTCCTGGAAGGGCTGGGATCTCAAACAAACACCATTTCAGTTCCGGTTTAACACATTTATTTTTAATCGAAGATGCAGTGGTTTACAATACACAAATATAATCTTAACACTTACAATTGATTCTACATTTACATTTACTTAACACATGAATTTACTTTAAGTTATAATGCAAGTGACACGACAAACGATTTTAAATTAAGTCCGATTCAAAACAAACACAACCAATTCACAAAGTCACCAGTGCCGGCCACGGCCGGCGGCTAGCCTGGATCGAAAACTGGCAAACGACTGCTAGCACATAAAATCTAAAGGACTCCCGCATCATTGGAGTCACCCCTTTCCGTCAAAAATGGACTCGTCTTGAGAACGTGTCCGCAGGCGATGGCCGAGCGCCCCTCCACTCGAAGACTGGTAGTCGACTCTCCACACATAAAATTAAAAGGACTCCCGCATCGTCGGAGCCACCCCTTCCCGTCATAAATGGACCCGTCCAGCGAACGTACCCGCAGGCGATGGCGATCGCCCTTCGTGACAGAGTTGGGTCGATTTCTCCGAATCATTGTCATTACCGCTGTGTGATTTCAGTTATGGACCCTAATAAAACTTAAATTTAACAAAAACACCAGGGTGTGTCACTCCATTATTAGTTTATATGTGACGCATTAGGAGCGGACATGGTTAAAAAAATATACTCTAATAAATTATATATACCAAATGGTAGTACCACCTGTCCACATCTACTTAATGCGTTCGATGCGCAAACATAGAGAGATTTTGTGTGTGAGGAAACGAATACATACAGCAAACAATACCGACGAGCTAACAACATCGAGCAAAACCTAAGATACCTACATTACGCGTATACCATAGACAGAAGCAGGGCGATAGACAGAACACGATCGTACGACATAGAAGCCGGACATACCTCGCGCACGGCAAAGGCAACAATAATCTCTCGACGGCGAATCTATTTCAAAATGTGAAACTATCTGTAATTACAACACGGCCAATAAACACATTACAATACGTGTGTATCGGCTGAGTTATATAAGTTTATGTTGTAATTATTTATTATTTTTCACAGATGAACGTCATAATGAATTGCATAAAAACGGCGGTTGATTGACCGACGCATGCATTTTTGAAAAGCTTAATTATTGTTATATTTAATGACGTGTCATGTTTCATTGCATACTTAAATAGCATTGTCGAAATTTATTCTGTAATTGCACGTACTAATTTGAATTTTTCAGTGATAAACAAATCATATTATACGAAGTTTCCTGAGTTTTGTTGGAAATATGCAAATAAGCGTTACGTTTAGCTAGCGATGCTCATTTTTCTAGTTATAGCACGCCAATGCGTTGCAGTGTTCTTGCATCCCTGTAATAGTACCTACCTACGCCACTGTACCAGTTTTTGAGCACAGTATATGCTCGATATATTGTGACCATACGTATAATTTAATTTTTGATATAATGATTCACACTGGAAACAAATATTTTTGTTACCTTGTCCGCTCCAAATATAGATAATATGAACTCCTAATAGAGTTAATCTCAATATAAGTTTTGTTATTCAAGAACTGCTTGTTACTCAGTTGCTCGATTACTATTTTTTGATGACAGTAAAGATGGCTAGCGTAGGAGTAGTGGTTAGCTAATCGCTCTCGTTACATCTCGTTTTTACGACCAGGTGGGTGAGAGGGAACTGTAGACGTCACGAATATCCATGCTAAAGAACATAAATCGACTGAAAAAAACAATTAATGACACTATCCGCAACCGAGACTTTTCTCCGAATCTCAACAAATTTTGTTCTACGAGATCTGCTTCTTACTCAGTTTGCTTCTTACTTCTTTTTTCGAGTAGGGATATAAGTAAAGGGCTAGGACATAACTACTGAGTAAATAATCACTCTTGCTACGCCTCGTATTTATGATCAGATGAGTGGCAGGAAATTTTAGACATCACAAACATGAATGTTGTCGAACACAAATCCATAAATCTCTCCTCACTGGGACCAAAGTCAACGGTGTTATCTATTCGCCTAAACGCCAATATGGTTTTTTTATTTATGTTATATTATATTAGGATTTGATTTATCTTCTTGGAATATAGATATTATCGAATGCATAGTAACAAATACAATGGTTTTCGTCTTGCTCGTTTGCACCGTCAAATATTCTAATATCGGAATGAAAACTGTCATAATTTATGTTTTGAATCAAAAAGTTTTTACCTAAAGGCATGAATATATGTGTTTTTTTTTATCTCGTTCGTCTCTTATTCTTGATAAAATGAGTAGATGGCGGTTGGATAGCTAATGAACCCTCCCTAACTGCATCATTATACCCAACAGTCTGAAGGTATACAACTGAAACGAGAGTTTTATCTACTGATTAAAAACAACTTGTGCTGAAATTATTAAGTACATAATATACCCCACTGAGCATTTTTTATTTGAATATTTTCGGTGAATTTAGCGGTAATTTTTTAGAAATTCATTTTTAATATAAAATTAAAATTGACGTGTTCCAGCTCTTAAAGAGACCTAAGTTTATTGACCAGGTAGTTTTTTGCAGGAAGTTCATGATATATGAAATTGTTCTCAAACCCATTTCTTTAGTTAATATAATCATATTATTATTTAAAAAAATGCAAAGTTTTTTTTTTTGACTTGTTGAGATTTTGTACATTTCAATGTATGTGTTAATTCGAGTTCCCCCGTGTGCTCGAATGCCTGAAGATGCCGAAAGGCGAAACCAGGGTAGTTGGTGAAGAAATACATGGAAATGTACACAATCTCAATTCAAATTTGATATTGAAATTCCAACAAGCACCCTCAGTCGATGTCTTAAATTATATAAAAACTCCTATTTAAAATGAAAGTGAAAATTTTGTTCAACTCATATTCTCCACTGCCCTATAATTTTATTAACTAATAATCTTGATTCCAGCCAATAAAGCGCAACATTTTACTGTCATGAACACCAATGTTTGCTTACATATCATGGTGTAAGCGTCTGTTCTTTGCGTGTTTTTTTTTATGCATGGAGCCCGTTTTTAGTATCACATTCTTCACTTTGTTGTTTTCAATCAGAAAAAAATGAGATATACTAAGAGAAAGATGATGGTCGCAACAGTGTAAGTTCAAACTGCATTGCGTCAAAACTGACTTTGCTGACCGTTGCATTTTCTGTAACAGATTTAGTGCAGAATAAAATCTTGTTACTCTAACATGCACTATTTTACATAATGTTGGTAAAAGGAGTAAATAAAACGGAAATAGCCGTTCGAATTTTCTCTTAAGAATGAATTATGAGCTAAAGTGACAGTTTCTCTAGATTTTTGAAATTAACAGATTTATATATGTGAGTACGTTAATGATTTACAAAATGTGAGTCTATGAGTGCCATTTAAAGGGTTATGAATGTTATGACATGATAGAAATTATCAAATGATAGTGCCTCATGAAAAAAATATTTGATGCGCCTCCTTAGTTCTGCGATAGGAATTATTCTTGATTATAGTCATATTTTTAATTTATTATTTAACATATCGTCGCTGTTCTGGAATAAAGTACCAAATGTTCGTTATTTCAAACAAAATTAAAATGGTATCAAACATTTGACTAACTTCAGAGCACAACAATTACTCAAAACTAGTATTTTTCAAATTTGGGTTATTGAGATGTTGTACACTTCCATGTATTTTTTCACTAACGACCCGGGTTTCGCCTTTCGGCATCTTCAGGCATTCTAGCGCACGAATGGACTCGAACTGACAGACAGTAAACAGTGTCTAACGTTCATATAGAAGATACAAATTAGACACTGTTTACTGTCTGTCAGTTCGAGTCCATTCGTGCGCTAGAATGCCTGAAGATGCCGAAAGGCGAAACCCGGGTCGTTGATGACAAAATACATGGAAGTGTACAAAATCTCAATAATCCAAATTTGATATTGAAATTCCATCAAGCACCCTCAGTCGATGTCTTAAATTATAGTATTTTTCAGTTAGTGTCTACGTCCAGAACAAAGAAGATATCACTTTTAAGGTGTTAACTGTCAATTCTTGGTGGAAAGACATTATATTTTAATAATTAAAACACAATTCATTTGTATAAATTGTATTTATTAAAAAAAAAAAAAAAGAAGATATATTGATTAAATTGGATTTGATACACTGTACATATTAATTAAATTTTGATTTTTTCTGACTGTCACATTGTTTGTAATACGTGTATTTATTGACATTAAATTTAATACTCAGGGATAATATAACTATGATGTGTGGACTTATGAGTATACGTCCATAAGAACGATTATTCAGGAGTGCTAAAACAAATTTAAAAACTTCATCTTCCAGATCTATAAAATTATTCATTTGATGAGAAACCTTCTACTATTAGACGAGAAAACAGTAATAATTTAATGACTATTGTTTAAGGTATAAGTTAGTATAATAGACGCATAAATTCATAAACATCTATTATACTATATTATACTGTTATTCCTACTGAAACGTTATTATATTTTGAATGCGTTTTCGTATGCAGGAGTATAACTTCATTTTTGGTAAATATAAAAGCATATAAGTAAACTTAAACAATTACTGTTTTAATTAATTAATAACGCATACATTTATTATTTCAAATAATATAAACCACGGTTTGTTAATCTTTGAGTACTTTTGACATAATAAAGAATCGTTAGTAGAATAATTACCAGATAAAATCTCAACGTCACATTGATAAAACATACATATAACGTATTTTCTTCAGTAGACAATTCGGATTCTCACGAAACAATTGTATCATTTGTATTCAGTGTGAAAATAATTTTTCAATTTGAAGTTATTTTTTCTGTTAAAATGAATATTCACGGTATGAGACTCTAAAAGATTTTTCACCGCAAAGTTTTTTTATAAACACATACTAAAAAGTAATGGTCCCTTTTACTCACTTTTATATTGAATACATTTCAAAGTCTTTTAACTTCCACAAGGTTTCAAAGTCAGCGAGTGCTCGAAACAAAAACTTTTATCCCTTTTGCGGAAAAAGACATAATTTTCAAACTTTGTACCTACTTGTCAGCTATAAACGATATCAAATTGTGTTTTTTTTGACGAATGAATAATTTAAGCAATCGATCTATTTTTTTTTTAAATTTTTTATCGATTATTAGTAAATTTAAATAGGACAGGTGACTCACTACTATTATATTTATTTCCCTTGATATTTTTAACACCAGAAGCTAAATTTATAATTAACATTGTCAATTTGTAAGTTGTAATGATAATTAGTACATTTTCGTTTGTGTCTTACCCTCTCGCCACATCCAGTAGAAGGAAACAAGCCCATCCTACCCTTCATTTTTAATTTAAGAATTACACCTTGTCTTACGTGGAGAAAGTCAGTGCGCGGCGATTACGGTGCGATTTGAATCATATAAATCGATAAAAAGAAGCGAGCGGCAAGGCTGTCCTACGTGAAACCGTCTCCACTCCGAAATTTCTAATGCAAAACACATTTAGTCCATCTATATACACACGGCTGCGATAAATTCGCGCAAAAATATCAAACCAACTGATCGTACCGTTGAAGTGGTGCGTCGCATCTCTTTGTCATCTTTCGTATATGACACGGAGAACGATTGATATTTTCAAGCTACGCCGCGCCACCTCACGTTCGCAAAGACTTCGTCCACGTAAGACGGCCTGTTAGAATCATTGTTCAACTTAAAAATAAATAATCTTGCAATATAGTTAGTCTGAACATACTTCTTAAAGAAGCGAAACGCATTACATTTAGTAGCACAGCCAGTGAAATAGATAAGCTATCAATTTTAATGTTATATTAAGATCTATTTTTCGATATTTTTGACTCATGTTCGTGATCCGTGACGTTCAAAAAGCGTTTTGTTTAATATAAAACATTGCTTTATTGTCCATTGTCATATTTTCTATATTACATAAAGACCTTCATTATTATCAGCAATCAATTTTATGCCCACTCTTACAACCGTATTAAAATATTTTAAGAAATTCTATTTTTAAACGAACTTACACTAGCGTTTTCTTTGGGAAATTTGCTTGTGCTTCTACGCAGTTTTTAAGATATAATCAATTATTATTAGGCGTGTAGAACCTCGAACTAGCATTTTCCTCACCTTGAAGTGACAACTTTGACAGAAGCCATACAAATAACTTGAAACACTGAAGTATAATAATGTTTTATTACCTTTATGAAATAAGACATCGAGTGACATGTGGTAAATAATAAATACCCTAGTTCTCGTACATTTGAGAAATCTATTGAAATATCACTGAATTTCTTTAAGAACTACGTTAACTATTAAAAAAAAATTGTAATTGCTCATAACATAGTAAATACACTTTTTGTGAAGCATCATAATGGACAATGTTTAATGATATCTGTTCCCAATGTTAAGCATAATATTAAATGACCTGCTAACGAATCACTCAAACAGATGGTGTTTTAAAATGGCTGTCACATAGTCGGTCAACCTCTCATTTGTGTAGAAAGTAAAGATATAAGAGTGGGGCTAGGACAGAGCTAGGAATAAGTTAATCTCTCTCAATACGTTGCATTGTTTGATTAAATTGTATAGAAAGAATGACAGACATCACAAACTACCTATTAATTCGAGAAAAAAATGATAAATTGATTGAAAAAATAATTTATTGGTGTCTTAATGTTGACTTGAGTTCGTGAGCACCACAGTGAAAGAAGACAAAGGCTTAATAGCGTTGATCGCTCGGCTATTGAACCAACAGTTTGAATGAAGTTTTTTAACGATTTTATTTATAAGCAGTCAGTCAGTACGGTGGTTTCGCGGCCGTTTACTGGATAGGCTAAGGTGCAAATGTGGTGCTCTAAAGCAGGATGCTGAACACATCACATGGGAGTTTCATTTAATGCACGAAGAAACGGAAGAGCTGCGCAAGTCAGTCCAACCTTCCATTGGACCGATCGGGCACGGTGACTTGATGGGGAATAAGGCAAATTACGAGGCATTTAAAACAGTTGCGGCGTCATACGGAAAGCAAGTAGACGTCAACTCAAAGAAGCTGTTCATTTATCTGGAGAGATTGATTTTATACACATTTAAGATCACGCCATCAAGTCTTGGGCAGTTGCTTCAAAGACACTCCCAATTAAGGGAAAAAACTGTAGATACGATTAACGTTTGTTCCGTCACTGGATACTGCCCTATAAAATTAACGTATAGAAAAGCAGTGGTGGGTGGAGGAGGGCAAGGTATTGTCAGCATCACTTTTAATAGAAGGTAAGGATACAATGATGAGATTCCATAAGAGCATACGACATCGTGAGGACACGGAGAAATATTCTTTAGGGGGTTTTTCTTCACCTATATAATACACTAACATACTCGGAAGAAAGACACTATACCTATCTATTACTAGTAAGCGTACTTATTAGCAGTGTAAGCGGTGTTTGTAAACTTTCTTGCGGAATTTGCAATGCATTGTACAAAGGGTAGACAGGAACGAATATTTCATCTCAACTCGCATGAAGCTGAAATAGTTTTCAACTATACGTATTATATTATACCTACCCATGACTTAAATGTTTTGTTTATTTAAGAATTCTCTCTAATAAATGTCATTTGCAGTCATTGATTTTTCGATAAATTTAAAAAAAGATTATAGGACTGCATTTATTCGGTCAGTAACCATTTAAATTTTGGTTAGTAAGAAATAATAAATTCCTAGTTAATAAAATAAACGTTCAGTAAAGTTAATATTATTTTTAAATATATAAAATAGTCAGTTATTAAATTAAACATTTACATATTTGTATTAAACGGTTAGTTTTTTTTAAAGTAAACCTAACCGAACCCAACTTTATTCATTAGGCAATTACTGACCAAACATAATTATAAACTGACCATTTATCGTATTAGTTACTGACCAAATGATTAGTTTCCTTAAATATTTAATAGCATGGATGTATGTGACGATATCAACATGTCTACTAGAGCTCTGCAAGGACCGAAATTTTGTAAAATTACTGGATCTTAGCCCGTCATCTTCAGGTCCTGCCCGGTCCGAGTCAGAGTCTCAATATCACACTTTTACCCGAGCCCGAGCCAAAGCACTAATTTATTTTTCTCGGCCCAGAAAAAGCCCGATATTTTTTAAATATAGAAATTCATTTATACTTTTCAAATAATATATCTTATTGTTTCCACATTTCCAACGATACTCATAACACATGTAAAGTACATAGTCCGAAATATTTTTTTGAATAAATTAAATACTTTACCCAGGCCCGGCCCGAGCCCGAATCTAAATTGTCTTTACCCACCAGATCACGGTTCACGGGCTGAGTCGGGTAAAGGCCCGCGGGCCAAAACCGTGTAGACTTCTAATGTCTACGCCACTGAGCAGAATTGGCGAAGAAAGTGCAATTAACTTACTTAAATGTAGGTTTTTATTATACTATGTAACATTATCGTTCTGTACTAAACATTTTCTGCAAAGAAACCAGGGTTTTTGACTTATTTTACAACATATTATTTTGTGAGCTATTTATAGGCGATAAGATAGCGTGGTTTTAAAAGAAAATATCATGAAAAGAATAATGATTAATCAAAAATTGAGAACGAGAATATTGTTAGTGTGTTTTTTATTTGTCAAGGTGTAACCCCGTTCGCTCGTATTTCTTTTAGTATTGCTTTTTAAGGCGGAAAACGACATCAGCTCGCAATATCTTTCACCCATAAATGCCATCTCCTGCAAAAATCAATTGCGTCAATATGATATCTACTGTTAATCGGGTAACCGTGCGTCAAAGAAGTAGTGTCGTGGAAAAAAATGTAATTATAAATGCTATTATAATTGTAAAATCACTGGTATTTCTAAAAGAAGTTGGAAAGCGGCAATTTGCCACTATGCTAATGTGCTGTTTACAAAATAAGGATTAAGGCAATTCTCGAAATGTTAACTCAGGTATCAGTGTGGCTCTCAGATGTATAATATTTTACCTCGTAAACAATATTTGTCGTATTTGTATTTTCTATATAAACGTTAGACACTGTTTACTGTCTGTCAGTTAGAGTCCATTCGTGAGCTCGAATGCCTGAAGATGCCAAAAGGCGAAACCCAGGTCGTTAGTGACAAAATACATGGAAGTGTACAAAATCTCAATAATTCAAATTTGATACATTATTTGGTTTACAAATTGAAAATATGGCTATTCCAATTTATTTCAAGATCAGTTTTTAAATTGTGTTTTGTGTAAGCTGACAGCTTACAAATTCAACAATAAAACAAATAATGTTGCACAGTAATTCATATTTTTACCATCAACGGCTACTCAATATCTTTGCTTATAATATAAAGTGTTTTAGTCCAACAGTTTCGGTTGATAATTCCTCATTGACCACGCAGCTCCTCCGTGATTGTCTATTACCCGCCAATCGCTTTGTTTCCTCCCATGACATCCCAGAGTCCTTCAGTTCCGCTGATTACATCCTATGAGTAGTACCCCATGGACTTCCAGGACGTTGGTATTTCACCGGTCAGAAGAAGAGGCAAGCAGGATTGAGGCTCTCCAGGGGAATTCGCAGCACGTGACTTAGCCAGTTTTAACGTCCCTCTATGACCGCTGATGTAACAGGGTTCTGCCTGGTCCCTTCCCTAATCTCCGCGTTCTCCATTAAGTCAAACCACCTCGTCCCCAGTATCCGACACAAGCAGCTATTCTCATAACTCAGTATACGGTTTTTAAAGGAGTGTTTACTAATAATAAGCCAATCATTACTAATAATAAGTCATAATAAAAAATCTTGGACAGTTAAAAAACATGCAACCTTAATAAACTCATGTAGTCAAGTGGACAACGCTCTTGGATGTTCACATCATTCAGTTGTGGTTACACAGGATCGAATCTCAGAATAGAAAATTTTATAAATAAATTTCCAAATCAATTTCTGGATATAATGTGTTTAAGGACATGTATATTTGTAATGTTTATATTCCCTCTCACTCATCTTCAATAAAAAACTGCATACCTAACAACTAGTTCTTCCTAGCCTGATTCTTCCATCTTTACAGACCGCGAATAAGAAAGTTTGATAGACTGAATAACGACCGGTAAAATAACTTATGTTGAGATTATTTATTAGTAGCTGTTATGCTCTACATTGGCCACGGAAATGAATGTTGAATATGCAATATACACTACTTTTAAGGTGCTAACTGTCAATTCTTGGTGGAAAGGCATTATATTGAAAAAAAAAATTTAAACACAATTTGTTTCGTACAACTTCCACATTTTTATAATAATCAGGACCTGTTTCGCTCATCACGAGCATTAAAAACTGAGAATTATCAGTTGATAATGCTCGCAATTAGCGAAACCAGTTATGATCGTTTTAAAAAATGCTCGAACTAGAAAAAAATAATATCGTAAGATTTAAATGATATATGGAATATAAATACATGGCAATGCAGCTAATAATTGACAATCCGCCAAATATTTTGATTTTTTAAGACACGCGAAAAGATGAACAAAAGTCTAATTTGAATTTGCAGGGGCTTCATTCCAGAACCATCTGATCGCTAGGGTAGCGCTTTTGCCACCAAACCGCTAAGCCCGTTATAACTTATTCATGTACATTTGATTGTCTATATTGTTATTCTCTTTTCTATCGTGCGATGTTTTTGTGTCGTGAATTCCCGATTTATGGTCGACCCACGTATAGTCAATCAACCAATGCATACTTTATGACACAGGATATCAAATTTTAGTCCGCTTTACGCGATATCCTTTATTTACCCTTCGTCCTGGATTCCTTTTAGTGCCTCATTTTATGTTTGCAAACATGGTTATGGCTGTCTTTGCTTCTGGGTGTGTCTCTATTGCGAAGAGTGAGATATCGTTTTGGTTTGTTAATTAATTGTATTTAGTATGAAAAAGTTATAGATAAGACACCATTAAAAATGTCAAAGCTGTTACCGGATAACTTGCAGGCAGCTTTTTATGCAGTTAACAATTTAGGTAAAATCTTTTTGAACAATAAATATCGAACAGAATCATTGTCACAGTGTGGCATATACCGCCTTTCTTGTGAAGACTGTCAAGCTTCCTATGTAGGACAGACAGGCAGAAGTTTTAATATTTGAGTTAAAGAACATATAAGATGTCTCAAAAGTATTAATTTTTCAGAGTTTGCCAATCATTTAATTGAAAATAATCATAATTTTAATAAACATAACAACGTAGAAATACTCCACCGAGTAAATAAAAAAGGTATTAAAACGAATAGATTAGAGTTTTAATAAATTAATAAAAGCATTAAAAGTAATAGTGTATTAGTAAATAATATTTTAAATAGAGCAGGTGGCTCACCATTATTAAATTTATTTTCCTTTAGTTTTTAAGAGATATCAATTTTAATTTGATATTGATACCCTACAGATTTTGCAACAGTGACATCCATTAATAAAAAACACTGTTTATTATTTTTTTTACAAACATTTGTACAATTGAAAAAATCTACAATTCAATTGTAATTTTTCCACCATAAAAAGAGAAAACTGATCTACATGTAGCAATGTATGTAAGCACATTTTCGTGGTCTGGCATACGGATTCTATGTAAAGGCATTTGCATCCAAACCATATATTGATTTCAAAATTAATATTCACTATCTACGTGTATACAATTGAAAATCAGGTTTCTCAACCTTTTATAAAATAAAAAAAACGAACCCAGGGAAATTACTTCGTCCCTGTCTGGTTTTATTTCCGTTCTCATCTTCTTCCCTTTTCTAAAATGTTGTCTTCACTATTTTAACTTTTTTTTACCACGTTTGCTCCAAATGTGGAGCATATGGTCTCCTAATAGAGGTATCTCAGAGAATTGCTTGTTAATTTTCCTAGCCAAAAAACAAAGGTTTTACAAAAGGAGTAAGGATTGAAGGACTAGTGGTAAACCAATCACTCTCGCTACACCCCCTTTTTAGGATTTGATAGGTAGGAGGGAATTTTGAACATCACAAACATTCATGGCTACAAACAGAATTAAATAAATCGATTGTACTATAAATACCTTTAATTTATTCAAGAGTTTTTATTTGTAGAACAACAATAACGCCAATAGTTTTAGAGTTATGATTTGTTTAAATCCAGGATTTGAACCTGGAGTCATTTGCAACCAAAGCCAATGACGTTGACCACTGCACCTGACTATTCTAACTATCGTGTCATATCTTCGTTGTTCTGGCAAAGATTTCAAATAAAATATATTGTAAGGATATTTTTAGTTGTATCAACGATCGTCAAGGTAAATAGAAAACATAACATTGTTCTGGTAATGAACATGAAGTACGAAATATTTCAGTTTTGAGTAAATATCATACTATCGGCGTTTTAGCTAATTGATGTAACCCTCAAAAAATACGATAATGAGTTAATGATTAGATCTCATTTTAAAGACGACAGAGCAGGTCTCGGGCAAATGATGTAAATTAGAAAAATAAATATACCACTTTTCGGAAGGGAAGCATCATTTTACATTGGTTTTAGGTTCAAACATTCAGACTCGGTCACTTGATGTAAGCCACTATTATATCGACAATTCTGTATCTGAAAACATGATAATTTACAGGAGTGCATTTCAAAGATATAATGTTTTCGATACAAACAATTTTTACTCTCTCCTGAACAATTTCAATTTTGAAGGTTACATCAATTGGCAAAAACACCATCTATATTATACATTCAGAATTCTTCATAACAACACGCACTATTCAATGCTTTATTGTAGTCCACGAAACGACAGACGGGGGACTACAGCCTCGCGACTCTGCTAGTGGTGGCATTGAAGGTTGTGTATTTGGTCCACACACGACCTTCCAAGAAGCAAGCTTTGAGCAGAGAATGTGTGCCATGACCTTTCCAGGAATGCTGAGAAGGGCTGTGCTTCGGTTGTTTTTAATACTAAGTGGATGAAATTTTAACTCAGTTTACTTTACCGTCCACCCAATATCATAGAAGTGCTCATCATCTGACACCATAGCCATCAGGTAATTACACATTTCAGTTGAGGCCACATTTTGAAAATTCTGCTTATTTGGTAACTAAAAATAATTAAATAAATAATTTAATATCCATATCTAGTTCCAAAGTGTGACAACAAAGAAAACATAGCTCTGAGATAATTAGGAAACAAGATTTTAGACCGGATTAAAATTCTGTATTATTTTTAGATTTTAATGAAGTTCTGTTATAAACATAATTTTATTTTTTCTAATTTTAATAATAGGTCAATATGTCGTCTCCGTGGCGCAGTTGATAACGTCGTTGGCTACGTACACAGATGTCTCGTGTTCAATTCCCAGTGCGGAGAGTTTCATACATTGATCTATAAGTTCACCAATGTTAAAAAACAGCAACTAATTATTTGGTCAGTAGCTAATTCCATAAATGGTCAGTTTATAATTATGTTTGGTTTGGTCAGTAAATAATATTCAAATTGTTAGGTTAAGTTAAGCTTACAAACTGACAAATTTTGTCGGCGTCCGTGGCGCAGTTGGTAACGTCGTTGGCTACAGTTACGGGTTCAATTCGCGGTGCGGTTTTCATGAACTGATCTTTTCATCGATTTATGGATTTCAATTAGTAGTCTGAATGTTTGTGATGTCTAAAACTCCCTCCAACCAATCCGATTCTCAAAAACGGGGCGTAACGAGAGCGATTAGCTAACCACTAGTCATGTCCTAGCCCTATCCTTCTATCCCTAGTCTCTTTAAAAAAAAGACAGATTGAGCAACTGAGTCTCATAGAAAAATTCTGTTGAGATACCTCCATTAGGAGGCCATATGCTTCACGTTGGGAGCGTACATGGAAAAAATTAAAATAATATTATTTTTTACAGTTACTAAATTAATAATAACCATTGTTATTCTAAAATAACCACAGATTACCACTTTATATATTTTGGAACTGGTAGATATCGGTATTGTAAGCATTTTTTCATACTTAACTCAAAACTTTTTCTTTGATTTGTTACTCTTTGGAACTGAGGTATCAATATTATTCATCTCAGATTGGTCCAGAACGAATAAGTTTAATGATAAATAATATGGTTTTTTAAACTAATTGTAAATATTCAATATATTTAATCGGACTCTGTGATCTAGTGGTCAAGTTCTGGCAAGGCTAATATCTTTTTTTAAATCTACTCTTTGAGATATTGGTCATGGGTGTTTGTGATGTCTTTTATTCACGAGTTTATCTCGACTGATTAAAAAAAATCTTTATTTGATTTCAAAATATTTAAAAAAAACAAAAATAATCCTGATTCTATAACAAATAGACAACACTTGGTAGAAAGGCGTTATATTTAAAAACTAAAAAATGTCCACATTTTTAAAATGATTACGATATATTCGTAATACTCGCGATGAGTAAAACCGGTCCAAAACATATTATTGTGTTTTATTTAAAAAAAAAATCTATTTGTAATATGGAGACAGTAAAACTGGTTGACTAGCAATACGCATCAAACATATATTAAAGCTGGCATGAATATTATTATTTATAAGCCATTTTTTTACTGAGAAAACTCTGGTGGAAGCTTTTAAGAAGTTCTGTATAAATGACCTATTTATTTCATAACAAGTTTCCCCCTAGCTCAACTCTCTCGCAAAGGAAATATCCGTTCTCTTTTGATGTCGCGGAAGGTAAGTTGTGATGTTTGCCAATATTTGAATTAATTGGCTCCCTTGTTTGTTCGCCTCCATTTTTTTTTTCTCATCCCCATCAGTCTCTCCCTATTATTGACGTTGTTTCAATTATTTATACATAGTCACGTTTTCGGGACATACTGCACGTGTTTTTATTCCAAGACTTCTAATGAAAGCTAGTACATAATGACAGGTTTAAAATAGGCAACAAATTAAATGGTACAAATTTAAATCAATTTTTGGTCAGAGTAAAAATATGAACTTTCTGAATAAAATTATTGACGGTTCGAATAAATCGTTAGGCTAGGTTGAAAATACTGTTCACCAACCTTCTACCTTATCCTCAAAACGGATTTATATAGAGAGAGAGAGTTATTGGTTTACTAATATTCATTTCCTAAAACCATCATCTTATATATAGTAAATTTGGATTATTGAGATTTTGAACACTTCCATGTATTTTGCCACTAACGACCCGGGTTTCGCCTTTCGGCATCTTCAGGCATTCGAGCACACGAATGGACTCGAACTGACAGACAGTAAACAGTGTCTAACGTTTATATAGAAGATACAAATACGACAAATATTATTTACGAGGTAAGATATTATATGTCTGAGAGCCACACTGATACCTGAGTTAAAATTTCGTGTGCTCGAATGCCTGAAGATGCCGAAAGGCGAAACCCGGGTCGTTAGTGACAAAATACATGGAAGTGTACAAAATCTCAATAATCCAAATTTGATATTGAAATTTCATCAAGCACCCTCAGTCGATGTCTTAAATTATATAAAAACTCCTATTTTAAATGAAAGTGAAAATTTTGTTCAACTCATATTCTCCACTGCCCTATAATTTTATTAACCAATAATCTTGATTCCAGCCAATAGAGCGCAGCATTTTACTGTCATGACCACCAATGTTTGCTTACATATCATGGTGTAAGCTTCTGTTCTTTGCGTTAGTAACTGTGTTACTTTTGTGTTAGCCAAAAATATGCATTGATAGAAATTTAGTGATATGATACTAGAGCCCTCATTTGAGATCTTGGGTATGGGTCTTTTCTTATCAAGTTCACCTTATGTAATTTCAAATTAATTTTATACTACACATTTTTTAAATGATGCTTTGTAAAATTGAAAAACACTCGAATAATTAATGCATTTGTTAATACTCAAAAATAGAAATTTCAACTATTAGAAAGTAATTATTATTACTTCTTTTCGTACAACGTTTTTAACAATATAAAAATACAATTACTTAATGTCGGAAAAGCAGTAGCCATGCCATTCCAGGGTCACTTGAGATTGATTTCGATGTTGGTTTTTTTTTTACGTTTTTCGAGTTGAATCTGTCAGACGTAATAGTAAACCTTAGGTATTTTTAGCAAGCAGATCACTTGCAAATACACTTATCTAATTTAAATTACTCAAAATAACAATCGGAATTGCCGGTAGTAGACTAAATGCCCAGAATATTTAATTCAGTATGTGTGAAAAATATGTTAATTTTCAACTATTAATGGGCTGAAATTCATAATAACAGTTTCCGACGAATAGTAAAAAACATATTAGTATATATTTCACAAACTAATAAACAAGATTAATAAAAATAAAACACAATTGTTTGTACTACTTCCACATGTTTATAATGATCAGAACTGGTTATCACGAGCATTATCAATTGACGAGTTCTGATCACTATACACATATGGAACAAGTATAAACAAGTATAACTGTACGCGTCATAGTTGAAGGTATTGACATTGAAATGATGAATGTCTAAAGTAGCTAGTACGTTGGAACTGTGTGTCCATTGCATAGCATTTTATTTTATATTATACTTGAGAAAATTTTATACATACATGTGATATGTGATAATAATCAAACGTCTACAGAACGGGCTTAATCCCTGTTTAATGGAATAATAGCGAACAAGTATGTTTTTATCATTCATTGACTCAAAACCCTTTTTGAAAGTACACCTGTCGCTTAACTGGCCGATCAATGGCGAAATGACCCTAGATAGGAAAAATATGCAATTATTTCAGTTGCCTGTTTTAAATCTATTATTTAATTAATAATTCAGTTCTTGTTATGTCAGAAATACAGTAAAGTAAGATATAAACATTTGATTGAGTTATAAAACGCTTGTAAATTATTTTTTTTTAATTTACAGATTATGGCACTATAACACAAAATGAGAGATGTCGTTATTATTATTATTGTGTTAAAATACTATTAATTTATTTATCTATTGAGGTTTTATTGGGCCGCTAAAACAGGTAAAACTCTTTATTAAAAATCCTTGTATTATAATAGATTGGAATAAACATAGAATCTATTCATATATTATTATAATAATATATATAAGGTTGTGTTAATATAAACTTTTCCCAGTAGGCATGACCTGTACAAAGCGTATTGAAGTCAGGAAAGAACAGACAAAATATTGTCTTTAGGTTTAAAATCATATAAGGGAGAAATCCTAACAAGAATAATTCAATAGTCCAATATATTTAAAGTTTATGACCAAAATAATAAAGAGGTATTCATAACTTTTTCAGCGTGTAAGCCTTCGATAATCATAAATAATTGTATTTTGTGTTAGATAGTATTCACTTGGTACACTTGAACTTTTATTCCAATAGTTTTCACTTTGAATTTGATAGTATTAACTTAGTACATTCAAACTTTGATTTTAATATTTTCCACTTAGTCACGAATTCTTTTAACAAGGTGAGTTAAGTTGTAGTAGGTTATGCTAGGGTTGGTTTGGTTTGTGTAATGTATTCTAATGCGTGAAGTAAAGACAATACAGGTGGTCTAATATAGGGTAGAGTTACGATAAGTAAACTGGTCTATGGTGGCAAATCCTATGTTGCAAGAAGTAAAGGATAAGTGATATTTCATTACAGTTTCGCACAACTATCGATTTCAAAGTGTGAGTATTTATATTGAGTGAAAACTATTATCTGTGTGAAAAATTGTAATGTATTTCTTCAATGTTAAAACATATTTTACCATGTGGGATCACTTTATTTTTAGTGAAAGAATTGATTTTTTTGTGAAATGTATTTGTTATAAGTGAAAACTATTTTTATAACAGTGAATATGATCTAAACAAGAGTGCATTTAATTGTAAGCCTTTATTAATAATATAGAATTACAAAATATGTATTCAGTATACCGTTTAAAAAGTTAAAAAATAGAAAACCCGCTTTGCAGGTTTCAAATATATTCTTGGTAAAATCTTTCAACTCTCAAATATATAGTTTATGAGCGTTATATAGTCGTCTAAAAATATTTATTAAATTTGAGATAGGAGGGATTTCAAGATCTCTGACTTTATGCCTCCAGGGCAAAACAATACCGCGCGCTCGTAAATCACATGTTTTTCTTTGGGGTTTCCCTGGAGGACAAACTGTGTTCTGGGAGCAGGGATGGCGCAGCTTAAACACTGCTTTATCGTACATAATTTTACGAATTCTAAAAATTTTAACGATGTAAAGCGAGTTTTTATCGCTTATGGCAAATGCACGGCTATTGCAAATAATATTTTTAAGACATAATCGTTAGATTTATAACGATAAAGGTGCTTAGAAGAGATAAAAATCAATCTATGGCTGTGTTTAAACAAAAATAAAGGAGTAATAGCGTTGCACGAATTGTCGAGAAAAAATTAAATGTTAATAAACACATTGAATTGAATTTTGCATTTTCTATGATATCAGAACTAGGAATTTAAGTTTATATATATAAATTATACATTTTGGTTCCGAAACAAAAAAAGAAATATTTTTTAGCTTTTTAATCTTCATTATTCTATTTATTCATTATATGAAAAACAAAATGATGAATTTTAATACTTTTACACCGTTTTCAATAGCAATGTTTAAAAATATTTACTTATTTAGCGTTACATATATATTTCTGTTCGTAGTCTGAGTCCTTCCTCCCACCCATCCCATCCTCACGGGGCGTAGCGAGAGCGATTAGCTAACCACTAGTCCTGTCCTAGCCATATCCTTCTATCCCTACTCTCTTCGAAAAAAAGAGAGGTTGAGCAACTGAGTAACAAGCAGTTCTCGTAGAAAAATTCTGTTAAGATACCTTCGGACATGGGACAAAACTAATTGCATGAATGGTCTGTAACATATTCGATAAATTGTCATGTTTATATAAAAGCTATTAATTTGTCATAATGTTTGGTTTGTCAATAATTGCCAAATTGTAAGGTTAGATTTAATTAAAATAATAACTGAAAATATGACATAAATTACTGAACGTTAATTTTATTAACTGACAACGTGTATACTGACCATTTATAATACTTAATGACCATTTTGATTAATTACTGACCATTTGTTAAATTTACTGAACAAAAATTTAAATAGTTACTGAACCAATAAATGCCTTTATTGGCTTGAAATTTAATTCAGACCGATAAAGAAGTACAAAGGCAAAGTTATTAAAGCACGAAGAAGTTTAGTTTTCATTTGATTCAACACAATAACCTACTGAAAATTAGTTCATTCATGTAATACAGACTTCTTAAATACAACTGTTGCTTCAAAATTCAATTTTAACACTAGGCGCAACGTGTAAGTATGAGATATTGTACGATAATTCGATGTTGTTTTGGCCAATTAATGTAACCCTCAAAATTGAAATTGTTCATGAGAGAATAAACATTGTTTTTCGGAATGAATCCTGTTCTTCCTTTGTTCATATACACTGTCGTCGACGGTCTGTGTCCTACTTTAGTGATCATGGTTTCTTCAGAGCGTTCGCCGTTATCGGAATGTATGCAGAATTCGTACAGTATATCCGTCACCGATCGATTTAGCTGACTACATTTTCAAGTGCGTTAAGAAATAAAAATATTATTTGCCAATTTGCCATGGTGTTTTGGCCAATTGATGTAACTCTTAAAATTGGTAAATTGTTCAGGAGAGAGTAAACATTGTTTTTATCTAAAACATTATATAGTGAGTTGAGTTATGAATGTTTAAAATGTAATCCTGTAAATTATCATGTTTGCCGATACGGGTTATACGTTTTAAAGTTTTTTTAAGCCTAAACCAGTGTAAAATGATGTTTCTATGTCAATTTATTTTTCTAATTTACATCATTTGGCTGAGACCTGATCTGTCGTCTTTAAAATGAGATCCAATCACTAACTCGTTTTCGTATTTTTTGAGGGTTACATTAATTTCCAAAACACAGTCGATATAATGTTTCGTATATTGTGATGACCCTGCTGAGTTTGAGCATAACAAGCGCTTCCCATTGAATTAGGAAATAATAAAAACGAAACGGTTTTATCTTGATTCGTGATTTTTTGACAATAATAATCAATCATTGTTTTTTCTCGGCAGTTTTCCTTAGAAAAGTTCACCAAAAGACCTTTACAATAATATTATATTTATATTTTGAACGTCAAAATACGTTGTCATGGAAAATCCTGGCGTGAAAATATTCTGATCTAAATGATAATACAATGTAGTAAGGTAACTGAAAATTTTCAACAACACAGGTAGTCCTTGACTTACTACCGAGATATGTTCCTGAAATTTGGTCTTAAGTCGAATCGGTCGTTACTCGTTCCAGGTCCGTTATAGCGCCGTCACTTTCATTTGTAGAAATAAAACAACCGCAACCAAAACTGGTACGGATACATTTTAACACACCAGAGAGCGCTTTTCAAATCTTATATTGTAGCTGTCAAACGACCATCACAATATTATTATAAATCCTTCTGATCCTGTGTTTTTATTAAATAAAACATATAATAAAACGTTGTCTTCACAATTTTATTATTTGTCTTGTAAAACAAGTGGTTAGAATAAGGTTATGTCTGCAAGAATTGCGTTGAATTATTTTTTTTCTATAATGCAATTGGATGAAGTAAAATTATGCCTGCAATAATTACGTTGAAATTTCTTTCTGATTAGAATATTTTTTTGCCTCAAAAAAAAAACAGATTAAATAAATTCAAAAAACGTGGTTTACCAGGCACTTTATATTCACACAAAAATATTAAAACGTAGCTTCGCCATCGCACTGTGTATTAACTCTTCTCAAAATGTTATTGATACTGCCAATTACCAATTCCACAACTATGCAAAAAAAAACTTTTTTTTGAGCATCGATATTATGGAAAAGCCGCACGCCGCTAGCAAGCCGCAGGTTTATAATCCCTGGTACTTATCTTACAACTGTTTGCTTAGACTGTTCGCTGTCAAGTGGTGGATCAAGAGTTGGATCCCACACGCCCTCTTGTATTATATATATACGCATTGTAAAATTCAATTGTAATTTTATAACTGGCTGATTAATTCTTGATATTTTGGACGTGAGAGGATAAATTGTGTTTGGTGGCTGGGCAGGGAAATGGTTAACTCTTATCCACGGTATATTGACAATATTTAATTGAATTTTCATTTACTACACATTATTTAGATCTCCATATAAACAGGTAATAAAAAAGCTCAATATTATGCAATGAATCTAGGATAGTTAGCTTTATGACATGTAGTAATTCATGTGGAACTAAATACTTCGCAACTTTTTATTTTATTACTCTAAATATACATAAAGAAACATTTATTTTGAACCAACAAACTATCTAAACGTATCTATAAAAAGATCAAATGAAATACAGATTTCCTCCCATATAAATTTGCGTATTTAATATAATGTCATATTCCAAGAATAAATTCGTTGAGTTCATTGAAAATTGGGAAAACATTATCAATTTACCTTTCTAGCAAAGCTATATACGGTATCTGAAAATAGTTGGCCCACTTGACCGAATAATTTGCCTCAATTTGAACGGGACCCATCGATACGTGGCCTATAATCAATACAAGTTTGCATATTGGCTTATTTTTACATAAAAGGTCAACTCGTTTCCTTACGCACAATGCTATTCGGTTAGGGGCGTATTTACAAATTTGCCGGGGGTGAATTCCCTAAGCGCATTTCCCATTCGAGCGCCAGAATAATGAAGATATATAAAAGATTCTTTTCTCTATTTTATTACATTTTAAGAACATTTGTGAAAACGATAATTACGTGGAAGTAAGCTCCGCCAAATCTGTAAACAAATATTTAACGCACTTCTTCCCTTTCAGTTACGGTATCGATGGGTTTGAATCCTTGGAAAATTACCTAAACAGGTTTTTAAACTATTTCTAGATTCCTTTTATTCATTAGTGGCTGCGATTGTCACATATCCAACACATCATCCCATCCAGAAAAGAACGGAAAAGTAGTTAGCTAGCTAAAAGTACTTTCCCAGTTCTATCCTTCTAATGTTGCATTCGCTTCCCTCTCCAGAAAATACATGTTGAACGACTGACTTCCATTGTTCTCGTAAAAAATTTTCCGCTGAGATTTGTAACAAATAAACATTTTTCTTAGCTCTTCTTCCAGAATTTTATCAAAACAGTCATCCAGACTTCGCTGGTTTATAATAGTATTGGACTATTACAACAAAATTATTTTTAATTTTATAAATATAATGCAATTCCAACAAAAATTTACAATTTACACCTTATAAGTGATTTTGTCGAGATAGTTTTTTAAAAGTGCATATAATGAGAGTAATATTATATTGATAACAGGGCGCAGCGAGAGCTATTAACTAGCGACTAGTTTGCTCTAGTCTCCCTCCCATCCTTACATTCTTACTCTCTTTGAAAAAGGTATTATATTCAAAGAGAACCATCAATTTGGGTAAGTTTGCCCACCGGTCTAAGATTGACCCACTACATGGAAAAAGGTGCTGTAATAATAACATAATAATACCAATTAGTTAAGCAAAGGTATTGATTAGCACCTAGTGAAATATGAATTAATGTGCAACAAAATTTGTTTTATTAATGAATTTGTTGGCTGTCAGCTTGGAATGATAAAACACAATTTAAAAACTTTTCTTCAAATAAATTGAATTAGCCATATTTTCAATTTGTAAACCAAATGCTGTATATTTTCTCCCATCTCAATTATTTACAAAATATATGAAAGCATAAAAAAAGTAGCTGAGACTTTACAATCACTGAATTTATAGTAACTACAGTGATTATTTGTATGGTGTGCCAAAGTTACCGGAATTTAATGAAAATATTGCCCACCTTGTTTTATCTATATTTATGTATCAATTATAACAATAAATCTATTTATGTTATTGAACTTTCATCTTTAGAGATTAGCGAATTGTTATGTAGAACAATACCACACATATATGTAATGACGAACGATAAAAATACTAAAATCCTCAGAACTGGGCCAAAGTTACCCAGATTGACTGTATCTGTCTTACTAAAAATGTTGACGTAGTTCGTTGCATTTTACATGAATTTGTAGTTGTAGACATAATTTTAAGAATAAAACGAAAAATCCACGTTGCTAATTATAACAGAAGATTGACAAAGCCCTGCCCCGTATTACATAATACCCCTCCACACTTACAACATCCACGATGGTACTCTTAATGTTGTTTCTATGCTATATTATCAAAATAGAACGTTATTAATAGTACCTGTCTTTTATCTGACCACTACAAAGAAACTTAACCCTTTATTTTCATTATTTTGGCAGTTGATATGATCAAAGTTAATATTATGAGAAATCGAAATAGATTTGTTTTAATCGTTTAAAAGGTTTAAAGGAAAATTTGACGGAATCGACCTTTCGAATTTGAAAGGTGTTATACTGTTCAAATTCGAAAGACTCAGTTTTAGAATTTTTAATAAATTTGTTCACATTCTAATGTTTACATACGACATAATTTAAAAAAGCTCAATTTCTGTAATCCCTTTAATATATTTAGAAATCGTGCTCCGAATTTGTATATCTAAAGAAATTTACGAAAAAATAGAGTGGCCGTCGACCTGTTTGGAAGCACGAACGGACCCGTGGCCGTGCGGCAGACAGCCAGTGAAACAGTATTAACGTCTATTTGTCCGTATGGTAGTGCGCGTTCTGCCACGTGTCTATGCTTCTGTCAGTATTGTCAGTGTTGCCATCCGCATTGTTTAATCAATATTAAAATTTTCAGTAATATAAAAAATAAGTAAGTTTTTAGATCATATCACTGGGGGCTGCAAGCTAGTTTTAATTATATTTTCGAGAATCGTTAGAGTGAGATCATTAAGATGGTTTCCTTGGAAAGATTGGCTGTTAGCCAATTCTGGAATCATAGGTACTGACATAACTAATTGGCTAACGGGATTGTATGCCTCCATATTCTTCAATGCCGCTTTTCATGCTGCGTATCGATCAATCTCTGTGTTCTTTTGAAAATTATTTTGTTTTCTGTTATCTCAATTCTATTTTTTTTCTAATTTTGTTTCATGCACTTTCTACATTAAAATCGTCAAATAAATTTCTCCTTGGTGTCACGTGCAATGCCATTTATTTTTATTTTACTTTTACAATGAATATCATTGCTATGTTTACTTCTTACATTATTATAACAATCAATTTGTCAATTGAAACAAAATAAAATTACAAATATTTGTCACTTTACAATAACGAAATGGATTGATATTTATTATTTGGCAGTTATGAACTTATTACGGCCCTGGCAGCGACAGCTTAAAAATAATAAATAACATTTAATCCGCAAGGTGAATGTCGCTAAAAAAATGTTCGTGAATTAAAAAATAAGTTGTATTTTTTAATTCACAATTCCTATTTTAATAGGAAATCCCGGCAGTCGACTTCCCTTACGGCTAAAATACATCTTGAAACAAATCACTTCCGTAGATTATCATTGTGAAGCTTTTACTTTATTACCACTGAAATTAAAATGAATCAGAAGATTACCCTTGGCAAACAAACGGTTTTAATTTCTTCCATATTTTTACGACATCAAAAAGTGACACCGCAAATTTTCTAAATATTCATATTTTAAATAATTTAAAAATTTCATCACCAATAGCTGCAGTCTATTTAAAAAAGAAACTGCCGTTTCTTTAGCCACGCGGTCAACCCTATGAGACGTCAGATGTATTTGGTAGGGGTGTTCACAGATTGTTATCCCTGTATGGAGAATTCGATAAATCCATTTATCAATCGATTAAGGGATATATTATGTGTGTAAAGAAATGGATATTTGTGATGTATGATCTTTCTCAAAACCCTTTCGACTATAAGAACGATGTGAAGCGAGATTGACTTCAGCCTCCATATTTGTAGAGGATAAGGTGGCTTACCCTCTACGAATATGGAGGTTGAACGACAAAATAAAACCTATAATAACTTCTCGTGAAAACAAGTTATGTCGAGATATTTCGGAAGAATTCCATACGCTCTACAAGAATCAAAAAACCGATGCGTTGTAGCTAAAAACCTTACTATGAAGTTAGAGTTAAGTTGCTTCTCAAAGAGGCGAAACACATGTCGCACTGACAGTGACACAACCGGTAGAATAAAACATACTGTTGAAATGTTCCGTTATAAGTTAGTTCACATTCTCCACATTGAAAGCATACATGGTTAAAAAAATAAATATTAAATGACCGATATAAAATTAAATTTGGTTTATCACTAACGTGACGCGTTTCGCCGTTTTATGAAGCATCTTCAGACTAGCCGTATAGCAAGGCTATTTATTTCTAAGGTTAACAATGATTGTAATTCTTACATTAAAATTAAACGGTGGGGTAGGTTTTATTCCATTCTACTGGACGTGGCGAGGGGGTAAGACATAAACACTGATGACTAATTACAAATCAATTACTGGTACTTGGAGATGAAAAACCCAAGGGAAATAAATTTAATAATGGTGAGCCACCTGTTCTATTCAAAATGTTAATTTTATATTAAAAATGAATTTACACAAAGTTACCGCCAAATCCATAGAAAATTTTAAATTACTGTATTGGCATTTTTTTGGTAGAATTCTATTATAATAGGATATTATATGTCAGAATTATAATAGTTCGATAGATAGAAGGATAGTTCTGACGATGGCGAGAAGCTGGAATAACTAACTAATAAAATAAATGTGGAAATGAATACTTATTCCAACAATTTGGGTTATTTAAAATGACTATAAAAGCCATTTATTTCTAGCTTTTGACCTGTTGCCACGTTTGCGACGTAATCCACTAACGTGAGCATTCTCTTGTGAAACCAATGCTTACTATAATTGATTCGCTAACCATCTACAGAAGGCAATACATACTCTGTCGAATATCCACTAAGAATTGGCAATATCCTTTTCAAAAGATATAGTATAAATGTTTGTTAAATATGTTTCTGTCTCAGATTCTGAAATTTTCAACTACCCCTTAATCGATTGGGAGTAGTACGGAAATTAAAAAGAAAATATTAGTCGCAAGATCATTGAAACAAGTTCGATTAAAAGTTTTTTTCCCTAAAACGACGATTTGGAAAAAAATATTGGAAAAACGGGCATTGTTTCAAAAGATTTGAGTTATAAAACACGACACACGTGCTGTTAATGACATGTTTTTTCACATCGCGGAAACGTTCACTGAATGTTTTTATTTCCACGATTCGGAAAATTTGAGTTTTCCAATCACATTCAAATATGCGCATATAAAATACTGTACGTATAGTGTGACGACACATTTCACTGTTACAATATCACTTCGATATTTTTAACTATTTTCGAATTCACTTTTTTATGACTTATTGATAAAGAACATTTGTCGTATTTGCATCTTCTATATAAGCGTTAGACACCGTTTACTGTCTGTCAATTCGAGTCTATTCGTGCGCTCAAGGCAAAACCCAGGTCGTTAGTGACAAAATACATGAAAGTGTACAAAATCTCAATAATTCAAATTTGATATTGAAATTCCATCACGCACCTTCAGTCGATATCTTAAATTATATATAAAAATATATTACATAGTTAAGAGGATTGTTAAATCTTATATAATAATAGCCCAGACCGTTCTGTAAGCGTTTTATTATTATTACATATCACATGTGTGTATACATTATGATTGTAATCAAAAAATAAAACTGGCTACTTTAGACATTTAGTATTTCACACCATCATCAGGAACTTTTACGATTAATTAAAAATTATTTTTATGATTAAAAAAACGGGTATTTCAATTGAAAACTACAGTCGAAGCTCACGAGCGCGGCAGGCGTCTGAGCGGAACAAATTTCATAGACATTTTTCTGCATTTATTTAAAGGAACGTGGTCTCAATCTATACATTTTTGAATGAATATAACTAAAATTTGAATTGTTGAGATTTTGTACATTTCCATGTATTTTTCATTAACGACCCGGGTTTCGCTTTTCAGCATCTTCAGGCATTTGAGCACACGAGTGAACTCAAACTGACAATGAACTGACTCGAAATACATGGAAATATACAAAATCTCAACAATTCAAATTTAATATTGAAATTCCATCTAGCACCCTCAGTCGATGTCTGAATGAATATAACTTAAATCTACATTCTTATTCTTCTGCCATGTTTCATGCCAGTCCTGTAGCCGAGCGTTCAACGCTATCGGATGTTTGTCCGATTCGTTAACGGTTCGAAGATTCGAATACCAGTTTGTAAATTTTTATAAATTGATCGAAAACCCGATTAATGCATTTGTAATAGAATGCAACAGTTTATATGATGGTCACCCCTTCCACGCATCTGATATTAAAAATGGCGCTTAGCAATGTCGATTAACTAATAATCTTTTCATTGCCCATTGCTCATGCCGAATTTGTTGCATCTAGGGAAAATTACAAAGTATTGAAAGAGCTCCCAGCGTCTTACTGGAAGCGGGTGGTTCTCAACTCATAAAAGCTCTTCCAATATCTTTTTTAACTTCTGCACACTATAGTGCATTTAACCAAGTCGTAAAGTATTTTAATCGGACATTTCTAGCAAAATTTTAAAACACGAATAAAGTTATTGCACTGCGAAAACACCCTGTTAGAAGGGTGTTAAGCCACAGTGGTGAGTACAATGATGAGTAGCCTAGAGAGTATTAAAAATTTAATTCTTTTACAAGATGTATAGAACTTAATCGATGATTCTATCAAAGAGCTTAAGGTTGATATCACAGGTAAGATTATATATTAATTTTAAGAACAACATTATTATTATACCAAGTATGCAATTTAAAACTTTCAACGTTGTAAAAAATATCAATTCTTACAAACGGTGAGCTTTCAGTACATATTTTTAAAGCCAGGCACGTTACTAATACAGAGCATTAAGACGGTGTTTAAACGACAACTTGGTTTATGTCTATTACTCAACCTGTCGTTTTAGGAAAGGCATATCAGAATGGGGTGAAAAAAAACGAACAGTTATCTAGTCTCTCCTTTAATGTTAGAAATAGTAAAGCAATCGCAGACATAATTGCATTTGGATAAAAAATCAATATGAAAATTGAAAATATTATATTAAAATTGAAACTTTTACTGCCGACAAGTGTATTACAAAAACCCAATTGGCCATAGCACCTGACAATAGAAATGATGAGATAATAAACAGGAAAAATACAAACAGTCAAAAAACAAATGTTGTATTTATTAATTAATAAGGTTAAAAAATAACGGTTCGCTAAGTCCTATTTTTTTTTGATGTAATACTTAATCGATAGCAATTTTCGTACCACACCTTTGTCAGGAATATATGTTTTTTTATAATGTAAATTAATATACAGTCAATCTAGGTAACTTTGGTCCAGTTCTGAGGGCTTCTGTATTTGTATGGTTCGCCATTGCATTTATGTGTGGTATTGTTCTATGTAGACATAAACTGATGCCTTTAATTGATGAAATTTAATTAAAGTAAATAGATTTATTGTTATTATTGATATATAAATAAAGATAAAACAAGGTGGGCAAAATTGTCATCCAATTTGAGTAACTTTGACCTACGATACAAATAATCACTGTTATTACTATAAATCCAGTGATTTTAAAGTCTTGGCTTATTTTGTTTATGCTTTCATATATTCTCTTAATGTCTCTTAATGGAGGTATCTTAACAGAATTTTTGTTTGAGAACTGCTTGTTACTCAGTTGCTCAACAACTCTTTTTTCTATGAGAGTAGGGATAGAAGAATAGAGCTAGGACAGGACTAGTGGTTAGCTAATCGCTCTCGCTCGCCCCGCTACTCAATACCTTTGTAAAAAATATTCATATCGCGATAGTATTATCATGGTATTATTACAGCACCTTTTTCCATATATGTTAGACCGACCGGCAAACTTACCCAAATTGATGATACTTTAAATTTAATTTTCAGAAAACAGTTTAAGTATTTTTGTAGCACTTTGAGTAAACATGTCCAGGCGTCCATCGAATAATGTACAAATATATTATAGATCTTATTTTGTCTTTACTTGCGGGTGTCTTTACCCTTTATCAATGAATTTTGAATCAATTTAAGCCGTATGCATTTGTAGAATACAAAATAAATCATTTCCATTTCAGTTTTTATAAAGTATGTTTTTTTGTTCAATCACAGGCTGTAAAATATTCATTGTTGATTTTTATTTGTTTACTCGCTTTGTTTTCTTTGCTTACGCTTTGTATAGGAAAAATAGGTTGAACTTGACAATTGAAGACGTTCGCTGGTAGAACGTCGCGTAATGAAGAAATTTTCTGGCGTTCTTTTTATCAACTGGGAAATTTTTCGCGTGATTTTTCAACGCCATATTTGATTTTTCTCATCACGGTGAAAATCAATGTTAAGGATTTTTTGCTTTGAATAGGCACTCACTTAGTAGGTTTCCATTATAATAAGGTATACATTGTGAAGCTTTTAATTGCACAGAAATTATAAAATAAAGCTGATAGGGTGACTGCTATAGTAATTGGACACCTAATGAAGTAATTTCTTTTAAAGGTATATAAGTCAAAAAAAAAAGTATGTAAGATATGTAGAGATGAGGAATTTAATGAATTTCAAGGAAATGAACACAACAGTAATAAAAATAAAACGCTTTTTTAGATACATGTATTAGACTGAAAAATATGGAAAAACATAGTAATTGGACACATTTACTTTTTAGGTCAGTTGTTGTACTATTATTTAAATCTCAATGAATATTGACAGCTTATAGTCTCTCACGCTTTCCTGAGAGTTTTAGTAACGAAATTCACGAAATTTTATAGAGTAAATGTCACTAAAATATCACTGTTTTTTAAAGGGTCTGCTAACAAAAAAAGTTTTTTCTCGATTTTGACCAGACATCACATACGAATGAAGTTTTCTCAGTATTGTCATCTAGTAGTGGATAATTAAAGCTGCAGTTACAAAGAGATAGAAAGACTGGATATATTTGTCTCCTTCACATCAACAAGAATGTTTTATTACTCTTATTTTGGACGTTTAAAGTTGAAGTGTCCAATAACTGTCGCCGTCCAATTACTATAGCAGTCACCCTAGTTAGTTCGCCATTACGTAAAACTATTAAAACGTTTTCTGTTGATTGTACCATTCCGAAATAGTTATCAAATATATTTTGTATTTCTCGTGAAAATAAAATCTTACTATTTTGCATTATTAAGCGTTTTAATAATATTTTATAACAATGTATGCTTCCAGATAGAAGAACACGTATTTGGTAGTTGAACCTGGGGCTTTTCGATCGCAATGTCCACATTCTGGCGTGGTCTCAGTAGCAAATGATTTCATCTCAGTAGCAAAGATGACCAAGGTTGGTTTCAATGGTCAAGCACTGAAAGCTCTTTTTTACGACTAAAAAGCCACGTTTTTCAATTATTCGTTTTGTTTTCTATTTAAAATTTGTTTATATCGTTTCTTCTGGAATTAATTTTATGTTAAACAAAAAAATATATATTCTTTACACATTGCCATTTTCAATATTGTCATTTTTTAAATAAAACAGGAAATACTTATTTGATCAGTTACTTTTAATAAAAAGGTGACTCAAAAATAATAAAACTTTGATAAAAATCACTTTTCGTAGATACTGATAATTTCAATTAAAATATTGACAGCTTAACCATTTTCTTTTTTGTAATTGACTGAATATATCTACATACCTAGAGTATATGCTTTATAAAATTGCACTGCGGCTATAGGGTAAGGCTCTAGGATTTGGGATCACGGGATCCATACATACTTATACATTGCAAACTCTGTGTATTATACATAAAGCATATCAGTGTAGTAAAAAGTGCAAAGTTATAAAACGTATACCCTACAAATTTATCTGATATACTGACAAGTATATTGTGCAATGATTTAAAGAAGTAAGTGACCAATAATATTTCAATGAATTCGGCGGTAACTATGTTGACGTTTGTTTTTCCATTTCGGAGAAGCATCACCAGTAGAATTACAAAGTTATGTATTTTAATTTAATATTAAATTCACGACGGTAAAAAAATATCATTTTAAGAAGATAAGGGAAATATAGCAGAAAATGTTAATTTTTTAATCCCAATGTCGAATATATGAACTTTTAATTGAGCTTATTTTAATTGATGTTGTTCTACAGGATCCGTTTGTTACTCTAAAACTCTTAAATAGTGTGAAGGAAAGTTCTAGGAGAAGTTAGCTAATTGCTTACGGTACGCTCCGTTTTTAGGATTGATTGTATTGTAGAGAATTTAGACATTGCGAACATCCATGCCTTGAAACAAAAATCCGTAAATCAATTCCTCAAATTAACACCGCGATCGAATCAATTGACGTCGACCACTCGGCTGCATGTCCAACGAATACAGCTATATACAGTGACGGCTCGTGGATAAGAAATATATGGGTGCTGCGGTTGATTAAAAATAAGAAAATGGTTATTTGGATTATATTTTACTATTAACATCAAAATTAAACATTACATACATTTTTATTTCACTATAAATTTCATTTTATCTTTTTTCCTTGAAAAATATCGCTTTTAATTAGACAAATGTCGCGCGCGGGGTCAGACCGCTGCATACGCACTCACACGCAGAACACAAAAAACTGTCAAATTAGCAGTTCACATAAAGCTTCTAGCCGCGAGTCCCTCCTCCCCGCGCCCCTCCTTCGCAACTCGAGCATATTCCACCGAAAACCGTACTGCACAAAATCATGAAGATGCATCACTTTATGATAATTATTGCATGGATCGGTGCTCGGGCGAGCTTAATACAAGCCTAAATAATAGTGATATTTCCATATAATATACAAAAATTTATGTATATCATAATACTACATTTTTCTCAACTTGCATGGGGGTGCTGCAGTTCCGCAGTGCGTATGGATGACCCTCGTCTCGTTATATAATAGATATAAATTAAGTCAAAATGTACACATATGTCCAATATCGTAACACAATGCTGAGCAGGGCAAGAGTATTCATTAGAGCACGGGCTTTTTAAGCATAATGGCTTCGTGTAAAAACATATGCAAAGTTCGCAACTTAATTCTGCAGTGCCATAGAGCATATTACCCGGTACTTTCCAAGCGCCTTTCTCTTTGAAATAAAACTCTATTAACGGCAATTGACAGACTCGCTAATGGCGGTATCTAATGGGAATGAATGCACGGGTAGAGAGATCCTCCAGTGGAGCGTGTTTGCTATGTACCACCAGAGCAGAAGAGATTCGAGGGTAGGGCTTGCAGAACATTCTTTACCGAAGAAACCTTACAATTTAATCAATATATTTCGTAACGTTTTATTCAATTAATACCCGATAATAAATTAAGTATACTTATGAATTTGGGACTGTACCCAGGTAGCCAACGCTCTTGAGCGATCGTATTATTCGCTTGTGGTGACCACAGGCTTTAGTTTACGAACGGACACATTCATATTTCATTTAAACATTTGTATCTAATAGTATGCATGTCTTTGATATTGACCGTAGTGAGACCGAACAGCTAGCAACCAGTTTTTCTTTTCACTCCATTCTTTCATTCGTTATCCTTTCCGAAAAGGAGAAGGTAACGAGAGGTCTCTTGCATGTCGCTCGCACGCTTCACTTTGCATGTGATTGAGCAAGAAAGAAAGAAAGCCACAGCACGCGTCTGAATATATATATTTTCACTAATGGATTTTATGTCATAGTTTAGACTGAGGATGCTTGATGGATTTTCAATATGTATTTTGTTAATAACGACCCATCTACATTCTAGTCCATTCGTGTGCTCGCATGTCTGAAGATACCGAAACGCAAAACCCGGGTCGTTAGTGACAAAATACATGTACGAAATCTCAAAAATTCAAATTTGATTATATGTTAGTTTTTTATTGGTTTTTAACCAAGCATTGAAATGAAAAATTGATGAGCTGAAAACATATTAAAGATTAAAAACTGGAAGAGGGATTCGTTACATTATTTTTTTTATTATAGCCCTTAACGCAGTATAACCAGGCAATTTTTTTATTGACAACTTAGATAATCAATTTCTTATACTGTATATTAAAATGTACATTTTATATGCAATGCAGTTGATTATTTTGTTAATCATCAACAGAAAATTTCTTGAAATCGTGTAAGATTGAGAATAAAATTTCTGATTTAACTCAATTTCATTTCTTTTTTGAATTTTCTATAAGAGCTACTGAAAATAGCTACTGATCAATTTCTAGCGATGGATAATGTGTATTTAGGAATGTTTAATTCCAATATTGACGTTATTAAACCGCAGGACGGATAATGATGATGGCAAGGTCGGTAACACAGTTTGGAGTGGATGTTACTCGGTCGGAGAGTGCAAGATACTGATGATGTCTTTTCTATATTCTTCACTCGTTGTATTGCGTTTTCGAAAGATTACATTTGATTATTCTCACGTTTGCAGACAGTCTCCTTTTACAATCACTTATTTACTTATCTTTACACTCAGTAATATCACATTTCGTAACTATTTTTGTATTAAATGATGATTTGATAATAGTGTCATTTTACGGAAAAATTTCTCTTTAAAAACAATTATAATTTTCGCTGATCGAAGACAAAACATTCAACAAAGCGTAAAAGATATCTGTGATGTAACTATCAGTAATTTTATTACGACACGGATCCCAAATTTTGAGGATAGCTGTCGTGAGTTTAGAATAAAGCAGGCGAACACCTGGCGATGTTCGTGAGAAGCTTGCTAAGGAGTCAATGACATCTGTGTTTGGATTCCGCAATATGAACAGCTACACCCTTACATTCAATTTATACAAGTTGCTACCTTTATAAACTGTCTGTCTGCAGTATAATTGAGCCACTGAAAAAAATAAACATATTACTAGATCTCCGAGTTGATCGGCTTTTTAGTTCGACTACTGTCGTCTTTTTCCGAAAATAAAACATCAACCGAAAAAAAGTCCTATTTAAAGTAATGTGAAAATATATTCGTTAAAAATGCTGTTGAGTTTAGTAACCTCTTTTTTTTTTTTTTTCCATGTCCGCTCCCAATGTGGAGCATATGGTCTCCTAATGGAGGTATCTTGACAGAATTTTTTCTACGAGAACTGCTTGTCACTCAGTTGCTCAACCTCTCTTTTCCTTTTCGAAGAGAGTAGGGATAGAAGGATAGGGCTATGAAAGGACTAGTGGTTAGCTAATCGCTCTCGTTACGCCCCGTGAGGATGGGATTGGTGGAAGGGAGGACTCAGACTACGAACAGAAATCCATAAATCGATTGAAAGATCAATCTATGAAAACCGTCCGCACCGGGAATTGAACCCGAGACATCCGTAACCGTAGCCAGCGACGAAACCAACTGCGCCACGGACGCCGACATTAGTAACCTCTAACTGCCAAAATATTTCCAAGAATTGCACAGTTTGGAACAAAAAATTCCAAGAAATACCTCATTTACGTCTACAGCACGTTGCAAGCAATGCACTCGCAGGTGCCGAAATTAATTCCTGGCATCTAGAGTGTAGAATATAAGGTAGGACGAGAAATTTGGACCAATGATTCAACAGGAAATGAATTTGGAGGAAAATCAGAACGGAATTCAAAAGTAATGACGATGTTCCAGAAGAAGATGAAATCCGAGTAAATTTAAATACACATTAACATATACCTAAATGAACCTAAAACTTACATATGTTATCTAAACTAAAAGTAATAATTTGGATTATTGAGATTTTGTACACTTCCATGTATTTTGTCACTAACGACCCTTTTCACGATTTCACCTTTCGGCATCTTCAAGCATTCGAGCACACGAATGGACTCAAACTGACAGACAGTAAACAGTGTCTAACGTTTATATAAAAGATACAAATACGACAAATATTATTTACGAGATAAAATATTATACGTCTAGGATCCACACTGATACCTGAGTTAACATTTCGAGAATCGCCTTAATCATTATTTTGTAAACAACACATTAACAGAGTGGCGAATTGCCACTTTCCAACTACTATTAGCTTTACCAGTGATTTTACAATTATAATAGCATTTTGGGTTTCGACGGGATGTAATTCGATGAAAGGATAAATACATACAATCATTCCACATTTAGTGACATCTGTTAGGTGTTTCAACGTGTAGGATACAGCAGCGGGGAGTTTGGAAGTTTCAGCTGTTCGTTCAGAATTGGCAAGGAATATAACTGGGCTCTATTGATTTCCAAAATTTCTTGATAAAATAGTTCCTGCATGTTTTGATGCAAAAATTTAACCCCATCATCCGCATTAAAATCTCAATAATCCAAATTTGATATTGAAATTTCATCAAGCACCCTCAGTCAATGTCTTAAAATAAAAGTAATGAATTTAAAATTCCTATATACAAATAAATATTTAACAAAAATATATAAATCTACTTATTGTACTTGAAAAGTAAGCCCTCCCCCGATAATAAGCCTTAGCACGTATTTTTGACCTAGAATGAAAGTAAGAGACTGTCTTATTTTCAGAAAAAGACGGTATTTCTTTTAATTTTCGGTGACATAACAGTGAAACGTATGATTTGTTTTCACCATGACAACTAACAATTCGTTGTATATGAAATTCCCAATACAGAGCTTTAACATAAGGTATTCTATAATAATGTGAGAAGACCCCGGATCGAAGAGAGGCGAGCGGCTGGTTATCCGGAGTCCTGGAAGGACTGTGATCTCAGACAAACACCATTTCAAATCCGGCTCAAATCTTATTTATTTTTCCATCCAAGATGCAGTGGTTTACATTACACAAATATATAAACTCTAACACATAAAATTGATCCTACATTTACATTTACTTAGCAACTGAATTTTCTTTAAGTTATAATACAAATGACACAACGAATTTAAATTAAGTCCAATGCAAATCAAAAAAAAACAAACAATTCACATCGTCACGTCACCTCCGCCACGAGAGCGCAGCTCGTCCCGCTCGGAAGATCGTAGTCGGCTGTTTTCAAATAATTAAAAAAAACTCCCTGTAACGTCGGAGCTACCCCTTTCCGTCAAAATGGACTCGTCCAGCGGTCGTAGCCGGCGGCTATTGAACGCTTGGTAACAAGAAAGAGCCGATTCTGCGAAATATTGCTGTTGCCGCTGGGTGATTTCAGTTCTGGACATTACTGACACTTATACTTAACAAAAACCAGGGTGTGTCAAATGACTGGTAACCCAACATCGCTTTTCAGATATTTAAACGAGTTATCAATGCTTTTGATTGTTGGTGTGTTGGTCCACGGGTTCGAATACTTATACTGACAATTTTATGTAATGATTTTTAAATCGATTTATGTAGTTGTGTGCGAAATTATTTTAAAAACGGACCGAAACAGAAGCAATAAGCTCTTTATCTTTTCCTGGTGTCATATTTACACTTGCGCGTTCTGACTTCGAAATAGTTTGTGTGAAGAAAGGTTATGTTACACTCAATAAAGAGTTCATATGAACCAATGAGAAGTGGATTGACCCAAGTGATATTTTCGAAAAAAATGAGTTAGTTGCATTTAGGTTATTCAATTTATCATAATAATGAAGTGAGTTAATTAAATATAGGCTGTAAAGGTATTTTATTCTGAAAGAAGTTAAATTATATAATGCGTAAACTAATGAAAGAAGATTTAATTAAAATTTTCAATGAATAAGTTTCAACATTTTATCACTTGGCTTGAACAGACATGGCTTAAACAAATTGTACAATTGATGTGTGAATTTTTTGTTGTTATATGATATTTGATCCAATGGTTTCAACACCGCTTGGAAAAATACAACATTTACAACCAATTGTAAGTCGATCGTTTTCTCTGTGAATCGTTTTAAGAATTAGAGAGTAGGTGGGTTGGGAGTTCACAAATATCAACGTCTTTGCATACATTTTATTAAATCTATTGATAAAATCAATTTTAATGAAAGTTCCCATTTCGGGAATCGATCCTGCGACCATTTTAATATTAATTTATGTATGGTAAAATTGCCAACATTTCTCTTTGTGAAAAGCCACGTCACAATGTTTACACATGTACCGAGTCTCACTCCTTTTCTTGTGCTTTGCGCACACCTTGCATGTTCTATAGGGCTTATTTTTTTTCTGTTGGCGGTATAAGTATCAATCTTGTAGATCTTGGAAAAGTCTAGCTTGAAGTGGACTCGGTATCACCATAATTACCGCAATATCGTCTCCACATGGGGAAGTATTAAAGAACTAAAATTCGATCAATATTTTAAGTCGATGAAATCAAAACCTATTTTGGTAATGACACAAATTAGATGACAGTTTTGGAAAGTTTAATGTCTTGACTTTAATTAAAACCAGAATTACGTTGCAATGCGTATCGTTTAATGACTTGTACATGACTGTTTTTGATAGGCTGGTCTATCACGTGAAAACACGGCTCCGGGACTCAATGTGTTAAAAGAGATGTTAAATTAATGGTTTTGTTAACATAAATTGTATAACCTAGTGGTGAAATTCAGTATCCGAAATCCTTATTCGCCATATTGGGAATGGTCGTGGTGAAAAATAGCGTAGTATTCTATCTAGTCCAGATATGGATTTAAAATGCGTACGTTATTACCAAACTATATCGGTTGGCCAAATATGGGCTGAAATTTTGTCGGGTAAATAGTATAATATAAAATCAATGATCTATCCATAAGTACACTGCGACACTCTGTATAATAATGTCTGCTCCGTCAACCAATCGGTGAGCTGGAAATCGTTTGTTATGTCATGGCAGCGCCGTTTTTGCTTTTATCTAGTATTCGCTCAGCAAATATGAGATTTACAGCGAACTCAAAATAAATATACACTGCGTCTCAAAAGGGGCAACACTCCCCTTTCTGCTTACTTAGGTTAGACATATGAAAAAGAGCAAATTTCGTTTGACTCTGATAAAATATATTTTATTCTTTTATTGGAATAACGTAAGCCAAATTTTGGTTTGCTTTGTTGAAATAAAATAATTGAAGATTACAATATAAAGTAAATGGTAGTTGACCATATACCAGTAGTTGAATTTTTTCAATAAAAGTGCCCAAAATAAGAAACGCATACGCGTAATTGCTCTAAATTAAGTTCAGACAAGTGAAACCATCTTTTGTCGGGTTGAGGAACTAAAAAATCACCATATATGTCATTGGGGTGTCATAACGGCCCTTTTAAAATAACACCTAAGGCACTAAGTATTTTATTTTGAATTTCTTAACAGAATTGTTAAGGATATCAGTGAATGTAAGCATATGCTACTTGATTCAACCAAGAGTGGTCTTACAGGAAGCTCTGAAGAAATGTTGTCACGAAACCATCTGATTAGGCATGGTCAACTACTGGAGCTTTCAATTTTCTAGATGGTCAACTACTGGCACAAAAACATAATTGTTGAAAATTGAATACATTTTTTTTGTAACAGACCCTTTTCTAATTTTTGTCTTATCATATTAATTAAGACATTTGATTCATTATGAATACACTAACCTAGTCGTCATTCGCTCTAATGCTAAACGTTAATCGTTATTTTTGGTGAATTTTTCTCTTAAACGGTCAACCACTGGTTTACCTTATCACGTTTACCTTATATAATATTTATTTATCTTGATTTTTTTTTCTATCTGTAAAGCAGCACACATATACTAGTTCTCTCTGTCTGCTCTGTCAGCACATAAAACGCTGTGTTATGCTGTTTTTTACAAATTGATAGATCAATCTAGACACATCTCGACTGGGTTCATTAGTCACATTAATATTTTACTTGAGGTGCGCCATACATTTTGAATTGCTTTTGCGGTCCTTCAGTCAAAAAGTTTGCTCAGGCCTGATCTAGACGAATGTTGAGAAGTGGCACTGTAACCTGGATTATTTACAAATTGTAAATACATATTTGAAGATGTCGAAAGGTGAAACCCGGGTCGTTAGTGACGAAGTACATGGAGGTTTACAAAATCTCAACAATTCAAATTTGATATTGAAATTCCATCAAGCAATCTCAGTCAATATCTTAAATTATAGAAATATATTATATGTATTAAAAACTTAACAATCTACTTAACTAATTTAAGACATTGACTGAGGGTGCTTGATGGAATTTCAATATGAAATCTCAATAATTCAAAAAATCTACTCAACATTTTTTCACTTTCAATTAATTGTCAATTCAAATTTCATGTTAAGAAATCTTTACGATACAATATTTACGAATTTTTTTTTGTCAAAACCTCAATTGAACTTAAATTAAATAGTTATGTCTGTAATTCTACAGCTGGAGATATATTATTATAGAATATCTCAATGCCTTCGCACGTAAAACCTAACTGGTTCCCATGCCATCGAATCTATCCAAGTGAGACGTTACCATTGATTTATGTCTGAGCCTCCGACCCTCGTCTGTCTACTGCTGAATAGATACAGATGAGCAATAATGTATACTTTCTGTTTTTTTTTCGGTCAATTGGCTTTATGCCTAGCATAAAAATTCTAAATTTACTTATCAAACAAAAAATAATGATTGCCGTTTCTATCTATCGACCGAAATGTTTTTAGGCAAATAGACTACACTGCCCTGCTAAATTAAAAACAGTATTTGTCAATTCAATGGTTTGCCAAAATCAGGCATTATACTTTAACTTACTTATCTTTTAGTATATTATTATTTATATTTGTGTATTGATTTTTTGGGATAATGTACCTATGTGTTATTTCGTCTTTTAAAAGTAATAATCGAATTGAAAAAGTATATATTTCCTTTAAAATAAAGTTTTTATATTTTCTATTGGCTAGTATTTTGATGTAGCTTTTGTAAGTGAAAACACAGTTATTAATAACTCCTTATTATTCCTTTCCGCAATAATAGGTATCGTGTATTGTATGATATTTTTGCCATAATCACAAGTTGTACCATATATTTTCGGCGATTTATATGATTAGCTAGTAAATATCTTTAAAAAATGAAGAAAACTTTGCGTTTAAGCACGTGTCATACAACTGTCAGAATGAAAAAGTGACATTGATATAAAGCAGTGTGACAGAAAATATTCATAAACCATAGATAAAAACACAGTAATTTGTAATACAGTAACATAATTGTAAGTAAAAACACAGCGCTTTCACAAAAATTACTGTGTTTTTACTTACAAAATCTAACTCAGTGGTTTCCAAAATTATTATGCCCATGGACCGCTTCTTAAAGCAAAAACCTGACCGTGAACCCCGAAGTAAAATAACTGCATAATAGAAAAATTATAATGATGGTGAAGTAAAAATTCAATTTTAAAAGAACATTTTTATATTAATTTATTAATTGGTGAGATTCTTAACTGCACTAACCCCACGTTCTACTAAATAGTAAGACGAGAAAGCAGTGAATCGCCTCTGTGCAGACCCATAAAGCAGGATATAAATTTGGTATATGTTTTTGTAACCAGAAATTGTGATACCTATATTTGTTCACACATTCGTTTGAGCTCCTCATTTGTGGATAATTTAATAAATTGCTCCTGTATTGGTATGGATTCATGAGTTTTTAGGTATGCTCGTAAAAGGGCCCAACACCCAACAAATCGCTGCTAATTATTTATTTCAACTTTCATAATAATGGAAATGTGTCGCAAATATTTTTTTATATTAAACATTTCGCGGACCCCCTGACGTTGTCCACGCACCCCCAAATTATTTTTAATTTGCCACAGATTGCTTGGAAGGTGAATAAACCTATTCTATCTTATCGGATCATTCTGTTAAATGATGACACGGTCTTAGTGTTATGTTTTTGAGTAAAAAAACTAATTATAGCATGATTAATAATAATAATTATTTACATAAATAAATTTTTACAAAAAAACTGCTCAGCACGTCACAGTCGATATATATTATTTGGGGATTTTCGGCACGCGCATACAAAAGGTTCGCCACCCCTGTGTTAGAATATACTTCCCTAAAGATTTCTTCGTCCATCTGTCAAACGTTAATAAAAATATTCTTGAAATTGTAAAACACAGTCAAATATTGAAACTATATATAAATAAACAAATATTGAATATCCCTAGAATTGAAAACTACATCAAAGAATGGATTTTGATTGAAATAATCATTTCGAGCCTATTTACATAATAAGTGAAATTTTCGTACAATTGCAGTCTTTCATGAACATTAAAATATTCATATCATTAAATCTAAATTTAATCTATTACATTTGTGCGTAGTTCAACATACAAAATTTAATTCAGTTGAAACGGATTATTATTTCGAGAAGATTACACGCACTATTTAAATGATTACATTTAAATAATTTAGATGTCGTTATATTCCACTCAGTGGTAGACAAAAGTTTTTGAAATTCAAAAAATTAATATATTTTTTTAATGAAAAATAATCAAGTTTTCAATGATACGCTAAATAGTTTCAAAGTGTGAAATCGTTCATAATTGATTTATCTGTAGAACTAAAGATACGTTCCAAATTTATCATTTTTTAATATTACAATTAATAGTTTATGTATTGTTTAGTGATGATGATAGGTCAAATAGTCAGCCTCTGTGGTCTAGCGGTAAGCACTTTATCCTAGCAACCAGATGGTGTTGAGTTCCCAGAAAATTGAAAATCAAATTTATAATATTAAAAATTGATATCTTGGGCATAGGTGTTTGTGATGCCTTTTCTCTTCGAATTGATTTCGAGTGACTTGAAAATTTCCCGTTTTTATGTACCGTGGTTTGACATATGATAATGATTATTTCATAAAATATCGAATATATCAAAAAATTCATTAAATAATACATTATATTATACAATACATTAAGCTCAAAATAGTCATTAATTTACTTAGAGTGATATCTCTAATCTCGTCATGACAACACATCCTATATTATTCGTTGGCATAGCAACCCAAAATATAATACTTAATTATGTCACAAATAACAATATATAATTTTAATATTGCATTTGAAATTATATCAAATTTCTGTGTTCCTTGATTTAAAGATATTTGTCACTCGGACTAAAAAAAATCATAAAAACGAGATCAAAAATAATGCATTCAAATATTATGTTTGTAAATGATTTAATACAATTATCAGGCATTTTAAATGGCAGGTAGTGGCATAAATCATAAAATATTCGGATAATGCGCAATCAAAAAATCGTGACGACTTTTTTACTTAAGATAAGATTAAAACCGTTGTATTTTGAACTAATTTTCATGTCAAAGGTTTCCTCTGTACTTTTTTTCTGCGCAATTTCACTGTATAAATATAATGATATTATAATAATTTAACCACCTATAACACGCACCCCACTGGAGATGTATCTTGAAATAGCTTTGGTCCATATTTCTCTTAGGGTAGTCTTTCATATTATTCAAGTGTTGAAGGAAGAAACGGAAGAGCGCGCAAAGGAATATCATATAAGTCAGGTTTTCTTTTTTGGGCTGCGCACAATATTATATGACGTAATAAAACTTTTCCTTCGCAATTTTACGACTCCTCGAGATATTGGTTGGTAAGCGGGATGGGCTATAGTTATAAATTATGTTTCTGCGAGGAGCTCTTAACGACAAGTTGTACGATATAAAAAAGATACTGCGAAACCGACAGGTCATACATTTCGACCAAATAATGATAAAATAATTATTTCATATAAGTATGTTATACCCTGTGCTATAGTGAAGGGTATACACCGTATAGCAGCGGCTGACAACCAGTGGTCTGCGAGAAAATTTTAATTTTCCATCCAGTTGTAGTAATTTTATTGAAGAATCCATACGCATATTTCAAACACGCATTGGTAAAAATCACACGAATTAACTATTTCATATAGCAAACTTTACTTTTTTGATTATTATTTTAAAAACACTTGAATATTTTCAAAATAAAATCATGATAGTGAGTTCAATGGTCCGAAATGTTATCGACCGCTGCCATATAGAATCCGCTGCTATATTTTTACAATTTTCGTATACTCTCTTATTCGTGTTACGTATGTTTATATTTATTCATCGCTCAGTGTTTCTTAACCTTTCTGTAGGCATCGCCCCTTTTACCACAGTACAATAATTATTCGACGCCTTCCCTTCAAGTAGGTACAAATAAAATTTAAAAAAGACATTGTTTTGAGTTTATTAAAGTAAGGGAGTTTTTTCATTAAAATGATTTTAATTCAGATGAACTTGGACTCACTTATGCAAAGAAATCAACGAATGTCTCAAAAGATTAATATATTCACTGATTGCATAATCTTAATATATTTACAATGAAAAAATCATCAACTTAGATTTTAGCAGCGCCTCCACATGCTAAAAATATAAAAGTGCCTTAACTCCTTAAGAAACACTGGTATGGTGACTTGTGATCTTTTTTCAGTTGACATAGCTCAATTTGTTTTCGTAATACATCAAAGTATTGCTGACTTACCTCAATTCTAATTAAGGGAATCCTCTCAAAGTCCATGACTGCTTCGAATGTGATTACACATTTAATTTCATCGAGCATTCGCGACTTTACAAACTCAGGTTTATCCAAATAAAAGTAACAATTTTTATTATTAAAAGTGACACTTGGATTATTTCCACAACATTTTTATTAAACTGATTTATTCGCAACATATTTACGTTGTTTTAATTTTTTTTCTTTCAAACATCAATTATTTTTATAAAATTTATTTTTGTAAAAACGTATAATTTCCAAAAAAAATATTTAACTAGACGATAAAACCTTATATGGTAATAATATTGCCAAATTTATTCAAATGTACACATCTCTGATAATCAGAAACGATTAACTCCATTGAATTTTAACCAAATAACTTTTATTTTTTATTTCTAACTAAATTACGTCATGGAAATAATTTGGTTTGTATTCAACAACAATTATTTAATAAGTAAATGTCTAAATAAGTATTTTTTAAACTTGTATTATATAAAATTAATGTATTATTGTTTCCGAATAAATTACAGAATACTTTAATTGATATCAAAAGATATTTTATTTCACTTCAATAAACACAGAGTAATTTAAAAAAAAGTTTTCTAATGTTAATTCTCGCTACGATTATTTAAGTAAAATTTAATCTAAGTAAAGTAAACATAGAAAGCAGATATTAATCATTGAAAAAATAAATTATGGCATAACAATTTCAGCTTTATCCGAAGAAGTTTGCTTAACATATAATTTCCACACGAAACGGTTGTTAAAATTAAAATTAAAAAATTAAAACTACATATTTGAACACTTTTTATTTTAATTTTTAATTTCCATCGTCGACGGAAGTTTATTTTTATACATAAACTTTAATTTATTACCACTTTATAAAGCCGAGCCTTATTCGAAACCATCATAAATATTAAATATAAACTCACTATTGTATTACCAACATTACTTGGCCGCCGCCAAATTTGAAACTAGAATTGTCTGTCTAGAATAAATTTATCCAATTGCCATTAAATATCTTTCGAAAATCCATTTCTACTTTTAATAACCGTCGCTAAAATATCAGTTTTGGAATTTATTGAAATTTCATTTCTGGTTGAGTATAGCAACATTCTTAAAGCAACGGTGGCGCCCTCACTAGCGGCCAAGTAAGTGATCGAGATTAAGCACATTTTTTAATATTAGTATGAATCTAATCTGTAATTTCTTAAAAAGCTTTTTAATTAAGATTTTTCATAATAACTAAGCTTGATAAAAAACAATGAAATTTAAATAAAAAGGAAAAGAAAAATTATTATGTATTGTACAGAAAAAATGTTTTTTTTATAAACTTCAATATAAAGATGCAATAGATTTGGTGAGATATTTATTGTATCAACTTATCTAGCCTTATTCTTCAAACTGTTTTTATAAAGCTTCTAATTTATCTCGTTAAATTATTATTATGACGAAAAAATAACGAAAATTATTTTCTTTTATTAGTTCACTGTTTTTCGTTTTCAAAATACATTTATAAATAAAAAAAAATTAAAATGTTCAAAGATAGAAAAGGGATATAAATAAACCACTATTACGCTCAAAAGCTTTGAATTAAAAAACATGTTTTTCTTATATAGATTCAAAGTATCGTTTAATTTTTGCAATTACTATAATTATGTCTCTGTTCATTTATAAAACAAATTCACGATGTTTCACATTACCACGAGAGTATTTTTAAATATCCGATTATGAGGATTTTACTAATTACCCGATAGTTTTTTTTTCAACTAATTTATCATTAAGAAATGTCAATATGAAAACAACTGAAGTTTTACTTTCACGCATTACGGATTTACAATAATTATCTAGTTACATATTCTTGGTCATCTTTCTTGTCACGTGTCTTAAAAACTTGATATTATCTTATTATTTTTATTACGTAACCTAAAAAAAATCCATTGTATTTTACATAACATAATATTTATTCACGCAAAATACGTTATCAATTTCAATTGTTGTTTTGTTTAAAAACACAAAGCATCGATCAATTAATTTCTACTATGAATTATTACGTAAAGTCAGCTGTCACATTTTTACAATTGTCATAGCACTTTTTTGGCTTCCCCTGTTTTTCAACTGGCGGCCACTCTAGTCTCATCTATTTTACTATTCAATTATCACTAAATATATGCAAAAAAAAAACATTCAAAAATAGAACTGTTCAGCATCATAATTCAGGCTCACTTTACTAATTTACGCTTCAAAAAATATTTTTATTGAATTGTTAGAACCGTCATATAATCCGTTAAAAAATTGCAAGATACGCAATAATTATGTGATATGGTTAAAAGCTTTTTGGTATCACACTTTTGTCCGTGCATATGAATAAATTTTAAAAAGTTATACTATTGTTAAGAAAAAAAAACTTCTTTAGATTAACACAATTATACACATGAAGTAACTTGAATAGAAAAATTGTTTAGACACATTTAATATCGAGAATAGTTCAGGATTCTAGCAAAGGTGTAATGTTAAAATAGCTATCAATTAAATTACATAATTCGTGCAGAAATATAATTACTGTATTATGATTTTGTGCAGGTCCGTGGTGCAGTAATCAACCTCGTTAGCTTCAGTTACAGATATCACGGGCTTGAATCTCGGTACGGACACTATCATAGATTGATTTTTCAATAGATTAACGGATTTCTGATTGAAGGCATGGATGTTTGTGATGCCTAAAATTCCCTACCTCAACTATTTGATTACAAAAACTGGGCGTAGTGAGAGCGATTATCTAATCACTTGTCCTGTCCTATTTTTCTATTCTTAATCTCTTCGAAAAACAGAAGTTGTGCAACTGCATAACAAGAAATTCTTTTATAAAAACTTGTGTTGAGATACATCCATTAGGAGTCCATGAACTCTTTTTGGATGGAAATGGTATAAAACAAATGCTGTGTACAATTAAGAAATTGATATCTAATCTTGTCTTAGTCCTATCCTTCTATCCATACTCACTTCGAAAAAGATAGGTCAAGCAACTGAGTAACAAACATTTTTCGTAGAAAAATTTCTGACATACCTCCAATAGGAGGCCATATGCTTCACATTGGGAGCGGACATGGTAAAAAAATCTTCATCTCATCCAGAAAAATGTTTTTTTCTGGCAAAAAATAATGTCGTATTTTAAGACGATACTATAACGTCACCTCAGGTAAAAAAGGTTTCATCTGCCGTTTTTCTACAAAATCACTTTTAAATGCAGTTTTATTCGAATTAAAAATACGGTTCTATCTGCATTTAAAAAACCTTACAATTGTCCGTCAATCCATCAAAATTAAAATTAGAAAAATGTTCTATCTGAGAAACATACAAATGTTACAGTGCACATCAAGGTTCAATTTAAATATATAATTAGAAATACCGCATTTAGGAAATCACAGTCTCGAAAGTGGTCGACTCTTTTATTCACGTAAGTGGATGCATAAGTGTATTTCATTAAAAAGGTTACATTTTCTGCAATCTAAAATTTTTTCTCCTGAACAGTTTAATTTTTGCAGATAGAACTTTGTTTACTCAGGGCGATGATAAGACGTTTCTTTTATTTTAGCTCTTTTGTCTAAAAATACAAAGAAATTAATTAAAATTAAAATCGTATCTGTCAAAAACACGCAATGCAATCATAATATGTTTAAAGAGAACTAAACAACATTTTTTAATTAATTTTAATCTAATGACTAGATTTACATGCATTCATTGATCAATATTTACGTGGTACTGACACAAATTAATATTCTAAATTTTTTTGAACGAGGAAGTTACTACTTTAGTAATATCTTTTTCAGGACAGATGAAGAATATGCAAATGTGGAAAAACAAAAGTAGTAGCTTAGTTTTTTCCGATGGATTCAGCAGTAACATGGCGCAAATTCATTTCGATATTTTTAACTGAATACATTGTGAATTTGTATATTTCAGTGAAATTATATCTTATTACAATTTCGAATCGTTTCGAATAACCGTAGATACGATTGCAAAAAAGGTACGAAAATAATTAAAATGAACACCAAACCATTTCCCCCGGCATTTAAGTAACACTCTGGGGAAATCAAAGAAAGAAAGAAAATTTTCAATTACCTCAAAACTATGATTGAGCACATGCAAGAATTTGATAGTTATGGCACATTATAATATAAACCAACTGTTATATAATTCGCCTACTCGAAATTTGTATTATAATAAATATAACACCTGTACATTACAAAATGTTGACTATAAAAATTTAACATATGGATTTGATTGTATTAATATAATTCTATTATCTAAATTAATATTAAATCATATCATGTAATTATAAATATATTTATATCTAGAATTTTATGTACAACTGTTTGTTTTTCAGTTTGATTTTTAATTTAATCGCTACCGAAGGTTATTTGATCACAACACTCACGACAAAAAAACAATACACTTAATATATAAGATGTGATTCTTACGGTTATTTTTTGACGAGACTCGATGAAAAATCAAAACACGTTTCACTGTGATAGATGGTCAGAAAACGTGCTGTTTATTTAGAATTTGATTTTTAAATTGAATGAAACACGTGGTTGTGAATATGAAAAGGTTTAACAAAGTAGGACGTCACAATAATAAATTAAAACTTTATTAATTTACGCACATATTAAATACAGCAGTGGTTTGTTCTTATTATTAAATTCACAATGTATTTAAATTACTCTTGGCGAGACGTTCACTTCACTACTACAATATAATTGTTTAATCGTATCACAATTAAGTGTCTTTGTTACCCTAACATAATAACACACTTGTAAAATATGTCGATATAATCGCTGGTTGTAATTTTCAAAAGGAATTATCCCACATTGTGTCGAGAAATCGCTTGTCTTAGCGAAAGAATAGGGGAAAAGTGCGATGTTGCCTCGTCGGAAGCGTACTAACTTGTCACAACAAATTCCTATTGTCCAACGCGCCACGGAAGTTTTAACCCACTGGAGAGGAATAAATTTACGGCGTCTATTTTCTATCCGGTGTTTTTTTAAGTTGTTCATTAATTAGTTACTGAACAGATAATAATTTCATTATACTTTTAAAATTAACACACGCTTCGATTCATATCGGTAGTGATATACTTTCAAAATTAATAAGATCTTAAATAGATATTTTAAATATCACTTATTTTTGAAATTGAAATTAGTAAATGCGATGGAAGATAAAATACACAATATTAATAATGACAAAATATAAATTTTTAATAATCCAAAGATTTACTTTATAAATAATATGTTATATTGAAGTAAGTGTCTTCTTTTACTCTACATTTGTTGAAAACAATGGTAAATAAATTTTGTCTTTTTGAAACATCTTAATAAAATACTTTGTTATAAAAAATACAGAAAGTATGGTGAAAACACAATAACCAAAATAATTTATGGTCAGATAAAGTAAATGTTAGATGCTTTTATTTAAAAATAATCCAAACTCAAATATATATAATAAATTTAAGATAATTTAATGCGGATGATGGGGTTAAATTGTTGCATATAAACATGGGGGATCATAAATTATTTTATCAAGAAATTTTTCAAATCAATAGAGCCCAGTTAAATTCCTTGCCAATTCTGAACGAACAGCTGAACCTTCCAAACTCCCCGCTGCTGTATCCTATACGTTGAAACACCTAACAGATGTCACTAAATGTGGAATGATTGTATATATTTATCCTTTCGTCGAATTACATCATGTCAAAACCTACAATGCTATTATAATTGTAAAATCACTGGTAATTCTAAAAGTAGTTGGAAAGCGGCAATTCGCCACTGTGTTAATGTGTTGTTTACAAAATAAGGATTAAGCTGATTCTCGAAATGTTAACTCAGGTATCAGTGTGGATCCTAGACGTATAATATTTTATCTCGTAAATAATATTTGTCGTATTTGTATCTTCCATATAAACGTTAGACACTGTTTACTGTCTGTCAGTTCGAGTTCATTCGTCCGCTCGAATGCTTGAAGATGCCGAAAGGTGAAACCCGGGTCGTAAGTGACAAAATACATGGAAGTGTACAAAATCTCAATAATCTAAATTTGATATTTAATTAAAATTGCTAGTAGTTTAATAATTTTTGATAATTAAGCATTTAATCGTATCTACGGAAAGGATGAAAAATATTTTTTTCTAGTTCTAAAAATTATTGTGAAATATTAAATATAGCAATTTTGTCATCGCGATAAAACATTCAGTCGGAGATATCGTCAAAAATAAATAGCTTTCAACAACATTTGAAAAATTAAATATGTACTAAGAACTAAATAAAAAAATAATGAAATTAATCAATATATATCTACAAATATACTTATTCTTTTAGTTTCGCACTATACTGGATAATTAATCAATACAAATCTAAGAAATGTACTAAAGATCTAAGCAATAAATTAATGAAATTAATCAATACATATATATCTACAAATATACTATTTCTTTTAGTGTCACATTATACTGAACATCACGCTTTTTAATTAATTGAGAGGTAACTAAAGATATTTTATAGAATGAAACTCAAGAAAATGTTTTTTTTGTGTTTTATAAATATTACGAAAAAATACCAATTTATTAACAAGAACAAATTTTCTATTTATTTTTTATTCACTTCCTATTTTGATAGAAATATTCATAAATACAATGTCTGGCAATTGTTAGGAGTTTTATATCGGACTAAAATATATTTAAATTTAGAATCAAAGCGTAGCTATATCTTAAACACGAAAAAATACAAATTTTACGTTTTATTGATAATACGTATTTACAAACGAAAAAAATAGATGAAATAATAAGTTCGTTAACGTTTCGTGTTAAAGATAAACACAGAGGATTAAAGCGTTTACAATCATCTACTGGAATTAAAACTAACAAACGAATATATCGTAATTTCGTAAATTTTTGATCATTCATAGCAGAGAAAATATGTTTTAGGTATCATATAAATGTCGGCGTCCGTGGCGCAGTTGGTTTCGTCGCTGGCTACGGTTACGGATGTCTCGGGTTCAATTCCCGGTGCGGACGGTTTTCATAGATTGATCTTTCAATCTATTTATGGATTTCTGTTCGTAGTCTGAGTCCTCCCTCCCACCAATCCCATCCTCACGGGGCGTAACGAGAGCGATTAGCTAACCACTAGTCCTGTAATAGCCCTATCCTACTATCCCCTACTCTCTTCGAAAAAGAACATTGGGAGCGAACATGGAAAAAAAAAAATCATATAAATTATAACTTCTATATTTATGAGTATTTCTTCATTACTTAACAAATAATGACGGATGGGCTAGACAAGTAGTAAGCTGATTGCTTTTGGTACGCCCATTTTTATGATCAGATGGGTGGTAGAAGGGAATATAAATATCACAAACAGCAATGCATTTTCAATTGAAATTTCCACAGTTCAATTGAAAAATCAATTCATGAAAGTTTTCATACTGAGATTCAAGAAGTTTGAAATTTTAAGGCAAATATTTTTACTGAATTATTTTTTTTGTTGACAACTTAAAAGATATGTAAGATCAATTGATACAAATTGAGCTCGGTCCCTGATGGGTTAACGGTCTAAGTGAATGGCTTTAGTTCCAGTACAGTGGTGTAAGTAATCCGTCGGTGGGTAGATGGTTCTCATAATGCACTTGTTATCATTTTGCTTACACGGTAAACTAGAAATAGGCTCTATTTATAGGACATATTTTTCTTCCTCCCTTCTACAACGATTTTTTAGAGTCTCCTTTTATTTATGAAGTCGGTCGTGCTTTTTGATATTTTCAAAATGATTGAATGTGACATATATGTTTGAGTAAAAATAACTAAGCATTTTTTTCATGCCCGCTCCCAATGTGGATCATATGGCCTCCTAATGAAGGTATCTCAACAGATTTTTTCTATGAGAACTGCTTGTTACTCGGTTGCTCAACGTCTCTTTTTTCAAATAGAGTAAGAATAGAAAGATACGACTAGGACAGGACTAGTGGTTAGCTAATAACACTCGCTACGACCCGTTTTTGAGAATCGGATGGGTGAGAAAGGGAGTTTTAGACATCTCAAACACTCAGACTACGAACATAAATCCATAAATCGATTGAAAGATCAATTTATAAAACTGTCCGCACCGGGAATTGAACCTGAAACGTCCATAGCGTTTGCCAACGACGTTACCAACTGTGCCACGGAGCCGCCAAGTATTTAATTTGACAAAAATTGTATCAATTTGCCAACAGCTATTTCTGCTTTCCGCCATTGTCAGAAGTATGCTTTAACTTAATTTAGCTAAAACATTATATATCGTCTTTTTAACTAGCAAACTGTTTATCTAAATTTCAATATATATCTGTTTTAACTAAATTTATTGACTTTTAAAGCTCTCCTGAACATTTTGCTGAAATGTAGATACGCAGTTTGCTAGTTAAGTAGGCGATACACTGGTTAAGAAAAGCTTTTTGTAGTACGTATCGCTTTTGAAAAGTGTCTTGAAAGTCAACAAATAACACGATGATATATATTTATATAGCTAATCTAAATTAAGTTTAAGCGTATTTTTATAACTATATATTAATACCAGCGAGACTGAATACGTTATTGTCACTTTACTATAATGGGGTTGAAATTGTTAATTCCAATTCAATCAATATGATTAATCAGTTTTTGTAAAAATACCTGTGAAAATTCGTTCTATGCATATTTTGCGTCAACAGAGGAAGTGTTTGCGTAAAAACGAGCTGCGTTGCAAATAAATAGATACGCAGATATTGCCAGACAAATATATGTGTTGTAATTCCAGAACGGATATTTTTAAAAATTGATTTTTCAAAATTTGTTCAAAGATACGGGTTACTAAATACTTAAACCCCAACTGAAATCTGATTCTAGATAAAATGATTACTTTACCACTTGTTCTTTTGAAGGCACATCGTCGTATCCTTCCCCCTTTTTAAAAAGCTTGATTGATTGAAGCACAACCAGTTCTTGTGCAAACAACTTTCACACGTTTCAAAAATATGATTAATGTCTTTAAATTTCAATTTGATCATAATAAATACAAATAATGATTTAAGTGAACATATTTAATTAACCGTAATTATATTTTACAATAATTGTACTTCATTTCGTTCGTTATTGCAAATAGGAATATGAGGCGTAAACTCATATGTACTACAAAGCCGTTCCTATAATATATATTCTTTATCTTTACATTGGATAATATTTTATGAGAAGATGATGATGTTGAAATATAATTTCTTGTTTTGGATAACCTACTAATCTCAAGTTGTTATGAGGTATAATAATATTTTTCGTGTGAGGCAATCGTGGAATCATCTCGAAAGAACTTTGTAAGGGAAAATTTATTCAATTTCCGAAAAGGTTCAAAGGAAAAATTATCGCACCGAAAATAAAACTCTATTTTCGTACACTTTGACTGACTTTTCACCGATGCACTTCACTTTGACCAACTGTTTTCTGCTACGTCACTTCGAACGTGAACATAATAATTGCATTTTTACAAAAAAAGATACGATTTTTATAAGGAATTTTAATAGGTAATAATAGCATTTAAAATTCCACTTAAAAGGCTTTTTTGTAATAACACGTCGGTAATGAATATATCGTCGGTAATGAGTTATGTTTTAATACTTTCATATAATACAATAAAACTGTGTTAAAAGTTTGCCTGGATTGTCAGAGGGAACAGTTTTTCGAGAATTTTTCGATTGATTAAATTGATGATTAAAAAATTAAATTAACTCTTATAGATGTAACAAAAGTTTTCTCTGATTAACACCTCTAATCCACCTATGTTTGAATTGTGTTTTTTTGTCTAAGCCTGAATGAGTTCTCTAGAAATGTATATTTTTTTCTGCGGTGTAGCATTTATTTAAGAACGAATATTATTTAAATTTCTATTGCCGGCTTCATTTTATATTCCACTTGGGCTCACACCAGTTTGCCCCACTGAAACCTAATAATAAAAATGTGTACTTTACACCCAATTTAAAAATACGCAATATTCAACCATTTCATTTTCGAAGTTGCTGTGCATTTTTCGCACCGCGTCTCTCACCGACTAGTTAATATGCGAAAAATGAAAAGGAAGCCTTACCGATCGTTCGAAGGGGTGGTTCAGGGGTTGATAACGCCCCTTGCGAGCCTACCACCCTCACTCGGTCGACACTTCATCCCTGAACCGCTGACTCCACACGCTCTACACGACTTTTCAAACAAATCGTCGATGAATTAGCATAAAAATGCCTCGGTTCTTTTTCAATCAGGGAATACAATATTTTAACGTGTTATGGTCACCGTGGTCCTCTTCAGTAATTGTATCTACGGTCTAACTTTCGTAGGATTTGTGCCCAAAGGCATGTGTGTATGTGATATTTTTAGTCAATACCGCAAACCTTCAACCCTAAAAACAGGATAGAGAGAGATATCTGAATACTTAAATAAAATAGAATTAAAATCAATAGTTTAGGATTGTTAGAAATTAAATAAAAACATTATCACTGATCAATTATAAGTAAATAACATTAAAAATAAGACAGGTTGCTCAGCACTTTTCACTTCTATACACAAGTAATTAGTAGTGTTATGGTCATTATTACTACGATCGTTTGTGTCTAACCCCCTCCCCACGTCCAGTAGAAAGAAAAAGTCGCATCCCACCGTTCATTTTTACGATTAAGTTTTATAATCATTGTTGACCTTAGTAATCAATATTCTTACAATAAAGTTAGTCTGAAGATGCCTCTCAAAGACGTCAAACACATGTCACATTTATTATAATAACGAGTGAAATAACAAAGAATTCAATTGAAATTTTATGTTGAATACAAATCTCATATATATATTCTTACTCTCTCCAAAAAGAAATGTTGAGCGATGTATGTCTGTAGTGTTAACATTAACTTTCACCCAACCAAATCAAAAAACGGGCAAAAGTGATAGTACTAGTTTATTCTTAACTTCATCCTGCTATCCGTAAGAGAGATTATTCTCATTCTTATGAGGACAACACTCGTTAAAAGCTTTCTTATGATTCCGTAATTTTAAGCCGACATAGTTGTAAAAGAGTTCGACGAGTCGTTAAGTTATCATTTTATATATCTTACTAACGAAAGAATGATCACTCAAGTCAAAATATTCTGGTTTATATATGCTTAAAGCCGTAACCTATACATGCCATATAATATTCTACACCGGCATATATAATGTATCCTTTGATTGAACACGAGAAATACTTTTTCATGTTGAAATTGAATGCCAAAATCTTATATCCGTTTGTGTTCCACATATATATGCAGGGTAAGTAGTTGTAAGGTTATTCTGATGACAGAAAACAATATGTTAGAAATAAGGAACTATTCTGACGGAGGCAGAAACGTAAAATCGTTTCTAAACTTGAAAGAAAATGATACAGTAAACGTATTTGACTATGATTGTCTTCACGATGGCTGCCATATCCATACGTGTGATGAATGTCTTTTAAAAAATACTCCTATAAGATATAAGATTATCGTAATTTCACAAATCAACAAATATCTTTTTAAGGAGAAGGTTAAGGAGACGAAACCCACACACAACAAATGTTGTGTATAGCTCAAACAAAACGTGTATTAAATTGTATACACTAAGTCCTTTTACAATTCTAAAATCTGACACCACCCCGTACTTACGGGGCGGACAGGGTCTTCAAAACCCGTCTACAGACTCTTCCCATTCATGAAAATTTAATATGTAATGTCAAAAATAATTTGTCACATTTGTTTGTTTACCCTTATTTGTTTACCGTTAGCAGTAAACAAAAAGCGTGCGACGCTTGGGGAAACGGTCACTTGGCACCCGGCGTACCCGAGGGGCTGGCAGTCAGCCAAGGTTTAGTTCGAAATTGCGACCCTATCGTAAAACCACTTGCTGCGTTTTTAAATTGAAATTGTGTATTTTAAACTCTGTTTGTGTATGTGTTACTGCCTTCGAGGAATTTATTAGTATACACTAACTGCAATGAAAGAGAAAGTAAACTGACGGGCGGGTTTTAATAGAGGACGAAGGAACCTGTGAATTATTCTTGTCACCACGCCGGACCTGGGGCAGTCAAAGTGTGTTGACATTCCACCTCCCCGTCGAGTAGATATTTTAATCTCTCAAGTCGATATATTATATATTTATTTATAAATATAGTATATTGGCACGTTTTGTGTGAACTATACACAATATTTTTTGGTGTGGATTACGTCCTTTTTCCTTTCCACAGTCGATTTGAATTACTGCACAACCGGTTATGCATAATAACGGTCTCAATAAATAGTGGTATTTACTGAAATTAAAAAAAAAAATAATACACAATTAAATTGATTCAATGAAAAGCTTTCGATAGACTCAATGGTAATTTTATGCGAATTCATTTTTAATTTAACCCTAAATGTATACTGTAGTTCTTTAAAGCATTTGTCAATACTAACAATATAATTTTTGATTTTTGTAATTTCTATGCCCAAATATGTCACAGTATTTTAATGATAATTAGTTTCGAGAGTGGAATAAAAAACTACCCAATCGCTTTTAGTTTAATGTAGTCTTTATGTATAAAAAATAATGTGCATCTGTTTGTTTGTTTGTTCCGTATGCGTTCCTATATCATTCATCCATTGTTAAGTTAATGCGCGCACACCTGCAAAGGTTTAAATAAAATAAAACCATCTTCTTCTTCTTCTATTTGTATGCGTTCCTATACCATTCATATGATTACAATGAAACTTTGGTGAGTTGTTGTGCGCACACCCGAAGTTTCTGAATTAGTACAACCATTTTACAATAGGAGTCGTTTCAATTGTGTTTCATATAGTTTAGCGGCAGTTCATGTATTTTTGGTTTAGTAACACTTTCTTTCTTTGAGTGGCATTGCAACGCATGCCGGGTACTCACTAGTAAATAATAAAAATACTCATTTGGAGCTTATTATATCAATGTATATTATATTTATCAAGTTGTTGAGAACAGTATACACAAAGCAAAAAAAAATGTAAATTAAACACTGTGCTTCAGCGTTCTCGATCTTTTTTATGAAGCGGTTTTATGATTCAGCTAGGATCACATAAGTTCAGAAAGGTAAGGTTTCTGACCTAACGTGCAAGAAAAGGTAAACATAGAATACTTATGATAATGAGATCCGACCTAAATATAGGCGTGCCAAGTATCAAAACTAACATTATAAAAGTAAATCGATAAGTTCTATACAGATATCATAACTTATTAAGTGGTTTCTACGTTTCAGCAAGCTTACCCTTTCTAAATCCTCAGAATATGGACTCCTAATAGAGTAAATCATTAGTCCGCACTTTTTAGAAGAACCTACTCGTTTTCAAATATATCGATTGACCTATCAGTGATTCATAATCGGGGGACGCAGTGTGGAAAGAATTTTAATTTTAAGTTGGCCAAAAAATATGTAGATTTAGTTTTTAATATTTGGTAAATAATAACCCAGACCGGTGTGTAGGTGTTTTATTATTATCACATATCACATGTAAGTATGTTATGCAATGCACACACACATACACAAAAATACACACAGTACCAACGTGACGCAAAAACCGAGGTAAACAAACAAAAATAAAAATAACAACAAATCCGTCAGTATGGAAACTAAAGAACAGCGGCGTTTGCGATTACGGCGTTTCAATTTCAATACCGTCATCTATGACGGGTGTCTCACTAGTTAAAATAACTTATTAACCCAAATAAAACGTGATGTTTTTTTTACCTATAAATAAATACATTGCTTAAAAATGTTTGTATGTACCTTCTATGTGAATCCCACACATGTTTTATTTTAATTAAATCAAAACTTGACTGGCGCGTTTGGGTATTGTGACAGCTCATTACTTGTTGTCAATAGAATTTGTCGTTTTTCTTCATCGATCTTGCGATTAAATCAAAATGAGTGAACGACTCATTTTGATTGACTCTTTAAAATACAAAACTCATCAAAATGTTGAACAAAAAGAAAAGTGACGACCGATCGACATTTAAAACATTAAAGCTATTCAAACAAATATAATATTAACATCACAGACATACAATTGACAGTCGCTAGAGATGCTGAACAACAACTTATATCTTTTATTTCAATTTTCCTTTCAATCTTGCTCCGTATAAACAGCGTTATAACCGGACTAATACGGTGTATTAAATATTAATGTAGACACATTGTGTATTATTTAATCTGGGATAAGCAACATTTTAGAATATAGTTTTTATTTGTTATACTTTCGCAAGCCATTCAATTAAGTATCATAATAGGAAATGTCATTTTTTAAAATAACATTTAGCAAAGTAGAATACTTAAAGCAACTGAGGCGTTTAAAAACCTAAAGCCTTTTATATTTTATTAAAAAAATGTTCGTATTCAAAATATTTACAATTTTTTCTCACCAATAGATGACGTCCTCTCAAAAATTGAAGATTCTGCCACACATTACATACCATTTAGACCTGTGCAGATATATGCAAATCAATTATTTTCATTGAAACAATCTTATTTATACGTTTTTTCAATTTTTTTTCCATATCCGCTCCCAATGTAGAGCATATGGTCTTCTAATGGAGGTATCTTAAAAGAATTGTTCTACGAAAACTGCTTGTTACTAAGTTGCTCAACCTCTCTTTTTTTCGAAGAGAGTAGGGATAGAAGGATAGGGCTATGACAGGACTAGTGGTTAGCGAATCGCTCTCGCTACGCCCCGTGACGATGAAATGGGTGGGAGGGAGGACTCAGACTACGAATAGAAATCCAAAAATCGATTGGCAGATCAATCTATGAGAACCATCCGCTCCGGGAATTGAACCCGCGACATCCGTAACCGTAGCCAGGGACGCTAACAACTGCGCCACGGACGCCGACCTTTTTTTTACTTTCATTGTTTTTTAAAAAAAAAGATAATATAATTACATATTACATAAGCTAAAAGGCATTTAAAATATTACACATCTAATGAAATACAAAATGCATCATTTACATTACCTGCAGTGAGTGCATCCATATTCCAGTGAATATTCACTAAAGTTCATGTGACATCTACGATGTTGTCATAACAACGCAAATCAAACTAAAGTCAAATCGGTCATTGACATTTCAACAGAAAATAAAATATGAATGTCGCAAATAATTAAATACATATCGTAATAAAATCGCATATATTGTATGAATTTTTGTGTTCATAATTGTATTAAATTACTGTGCTTCTCTACTCAAAAGAAATAACGGAAAATTAACATTTTTTTTAATCGTATGAGATTAAGCACACACATATTCATTATCGATTAACTATAAATCAATAATTTTATAAAGGTATCAGATGTCGGGTCCGTGGTGCAGTGGTCAACGTCGTTGACTTCGATTACGGATGTCTCGGGTTGAAATCTCATTACGGACAGTTTCGTTAATTGTTTTTTTTTTTAATAAATTTGTGGATTTATGTTCATAGGCATGGATGTTTGTGATGTATACAATTCTCTCCCACCCATCCAATCCTCTAAATGGGGCGTAGTGAGGGCGATTATCTAACTATTAGTCCTGTCCTAGCCATATTCTTATATCCCTACTCTCTTCGAATAAGAGAGCTGAAGCATCTGAGCTATACGGATATTTTCGACGGATGCGGCAATAGCTCTGTGTAAATTCGTTTTTAATATAAGATTGAAATTGATTACTTAGTTATTCCACAGACTGTGTTATAAATGTGACACAGCCAGTGGAATAACTAAGTTATCGTTTTAATTTTATATTGCGTAATGAGCAGTTCTTTTAGAAACTCTTCTGTTGAGATACTTCCATTAGGAGTCCATATACTCTACATTGGGAATGGAAATGGTAAAATAAAAATACATTTAGTCGTTTCTGCTTGACACCAATGAGTACATATTATCGTATGTTTTATCTAACGTAGGAATACTCTCGTGCATAGTCTCCTACCTTTGAAAACACGCCAAATTAAGATAAATAGTACGACTGGTAGGTTAATTTGTTTTCCACGTTTCCACACCTCGCTTTTACGCACTGTTGCAGTCGCTCTCGTAAATACTAGACGGGAAGAAGCTCTAAGGGAAACGCGTTCAGTGGCTTGGGTCTTGTGCTTACGCGAGAAATATTTCCCCAAATGCTGTTCAGCCGGCACGGTAGAAAAACACAATAAACTGAAGCGTTGGATTCCAAAAGTTTCCCAACACCCGGCTGACTTGATTAATGGGATAATTTTTTTTCTTAGTTTTATTTTCTTTGTTTTTCTTTTGTTTGTTTGTCTCTTTAGATTTCAGTCTGAAGAAGTCTTATTAAGTACTAATTTTCTTGATCGTATTTGTTTTGATGCTTTAAGTGTAATTTGAACTTATTTGAACGCAAAAAGAACCTTTATAATCGTCCAAATCAAACGTGGCTATTTTCTTTAAATATTTAAATATTTCGTTACTTTCGTTTCAACTCTGATTTCTTCCAATTTGAAGTATTTATATCCATAATAGAATAAATTAATAGAATGTGTATCAAAGAAAAAAGTCAATCGATCAAACTTTCATCATAGTGAGTGATAATAGAACAATGTAGTTAGGAAATCTGTAGTAGCTAAAGCTTCATTTTCCCGGCTAGTACTTTTCACTCTTGTTTTCCATAACTACTGCGAAAAATAGGTTGAACCACTGAATAAAAACTCGAAAATTTAAATTGTTGAGATTTTGTACATTCCCATATATTTCATCACTAATTACCCGGGTCTCGTTTTTCGAAATCTTCATGCGTTAAAACGTACAAATGTACTCAAACTGACAGATAGTAAATAGTTTATATCGTTTATCTATAAGATAAAATACAACAAATTATTATCACTAAGTCTAGGAACCACATGGATTAATCCCAACACCGACAACAATTACCCTTAATTCTAGTTAGGAGAACAAACGCAATATTGGTGGAATTGAAGGTTTTAAAATGCAACTAGTAGAACCATATACTTATTCAAAATTAGTGGGCGTTGTCAAGATGACCATGGAATGATGTGTTATTTTGAGAGTTTCGTTATTTTGATTCTTAATTTATGTTTATTTTTACGAACTCATCTCATGCAAAGGATACAATAAAGGGGAGTTTGAAAGATTAAGTTGTTCTTTCAAAATTTGTAAGAAATTTTACTGGACTAATTATTTATTTAGTTGTCGTTAATCAATTTATGTTGAGATTTCCTTGTGGAAACTCATTTTTAATGTGAAATTAAAGTTGATAACTTTGTTATTGCATTGGTTTTTTTACTAATGATGTCACATTAATCAAATTAAAGTTATTACTATTAATTTTATATTTCTGTTGAGATACTTCTATAGAAGACCTATGCTTCACATTGTGAGCGGATATAGTTGAAACAAAAATGAAAATACTTTAATTTGTAAGACATTCTAACTTTTCTTCAACATTATGATTATATTAAGAAAAGAATTTTTATTACTACATACCGTATGAATAGTTTGAGGTACACTTTCCAAGCATAATAAAACTCTATCAATCATAGAGCGAAGCCTTCTATAAGTGCTCTTCTCGAAACTTTTCCGCACACTCATTCAATAAATAACGAGATTCCGCGGAAGTGTCTTTATACCTATCTCTAAATATTCCCACCAAGCTTTCGATGCCGCAGCTTTTTTCAAAGCTTCACTAAATAAATTTTATTCAAGAAAAAAATACCAACGGCCTAGAGTGCGAAGCTGGTAACTTCCAAGATACCGAAAATGAGATTCGTGCTATGTTGACGTATATTTTATGAAAGCTGAAACAAACATTTTTTGTGTTAATTTAATTATCATTTATAATTTAAGACATTGACTGAGGGTGCTTGATGGAATTTCAATATCAAATTTGGATTATTGAGATTTTGTACACTTCCATGTATTTTGTCACTAACGACCCGGGTTTCGCCTTTCGGCATCTTCAGGCATTCGAGCACACGAATGGACTCGAACTGACAGACAGTAAAGAGTGTCTAACGTTTATGTAGAAGATACAAATACGACAAATATTATTAACGAGGTAAGAGATCATACGTCTGAGAGCCACACTGATACCTGAGTTAACATTTCGAGAATTGCCTTAATCCTTATTTTGCAGACCGGTGTTCCATTGCAAAAATTCTCTAGGCAAATTACTTATTAACAATAAAGATAGAGTCCATTTTAAGAACAAATCTGGTATTTATAAATTACAATGCAGTGATTGCCAACATTTCTATGTGGGTAAAACCACACGTACATTAGATATAAGAGTATCAGAACATTTAGCTGCCTTTAGATTAAAAAAGAAACTTCGACATTCGCAAATCACTTGCTAATGGAGAACCATACGTTTAATGCGGATGATGGGGTTAAACTGTTGCATAAAAACATGGGGGATCAAAAATTATTTTTTCAAGAAATTTTGGAAATCAATAGAGCCCAGTTAAATTCCTTGCCAATTCTGAATGAGCAGCTGAACCTTCCTAATTCTCCGTTATTATATCCTATACGTTGAAACACCTAACAGATGTCACTGAACGTGGAATGATTGTATATATTTACCCTTTCGTCGAATTGCATCCCGTCGAAACCAACAATGCTATTATAATTGTAAAATCACTGGTATTTCTAAAAGAAGTTGGAAAGCGGCAATCTGCCACTCTGCTAATGGGTTGTTTACAAAATAAGGATTAAGGCAATTCTCGAAATGTTAACTCAGGTATCAGTGTGGCTCTCAGACGTATAATATCTTACCTCGTAAATAATATTTGTCGTATTTGTATCTTCTATATAAACCTTAGACACTGTTTACTGTCTGTCAGTTTGAGTCCATTCGTGTGCTCGAATGCCTGAAGATGCCGAAAGGCGAAACCCGGGTCGTTAGTGACAAAATACATGGAAGTGTACAAAATCTCAATAATCCAAAATTATCATTTAATTGTTATAATTCTATTGCAATGGAAAGAAAAATAGCAAATTTACTAAAACTTTCAATTGAATGCACTTTTCACTTTCAAGGCGTTAACTGTCAATTCTTGGTGGAAACACATTATATTTTAAAAAATAAAACACAATTCATTTTTACTACTTCCACATGTTTATAATGATCGTTTAAGTGGCTCACTAATATCTTCTTAAAATTTTCCCAATCGGCTATTTGCTTAATGCATCAGTAGGGTCATTAATAATTTTTACTGAGTTAATGGAATTTTAATGTGACTATATTTGTGATATCAGATTAGTATTTATTGATTTGTAAGAGGTCCTTAGTATTTTAATTGTGGACTATTTTATTTGATTTATATATAATTTGTTTGATGATCAGTAATTTCTTGTCTTAGTTCATGAATCAACTGTATACCTTAATTTTTAACAGTCAATTTTATATAAATAGCCCTGTTATGTTTGTATTTTTATCAGTTGATAATGCTCGTGATGAGTGAATTCGGTCCTGATTATTATAAACATGTGGAAGAGTACAAATGAATTGTGTTTCATTTTTTAAAATAAATGCAATTTTGTTGAAATCACATTCACTTTCATAAAAATAGTTTTCATTTATACATTTCACAAAAAATAAATTCTTTCTACATACATACTCACTTCATAAAGTGTTCCTATATAATAAAATATATTTTAACATTGAAGAAATATAAATACTCACACTTTGAAATCGATAGTTGCAAGAAGCTGTAATGAAATGTCACTTATTCTTCTACCCTATATTAGACCGTTTATATTGTCTTTTCTCAACGCATTAGAATACAATACACAAACCAAACCAACCCTAACATAACCTACTACAACTTAACTCACTTTATTAAAAGAATCCTTGACTAAGTGGAAACTATTAAAATCAATGTTTGAGTGTACTAAGTTAATACTATTTAATACAAAGTGCAAACTATCGAAATAAAAGTTCAAGTGTATCAAGTGAATACTATCTTACACATAGTGCAATTATTTATAACCCATTTAGTGACACAGCACAACACTACGTAGACAATGAATGTGTGTATGACTTTACCATTTTCTAATTCTAAATAATTTTTAAAATCATTATGTTTTTCTTGCATAATCAACTTTTAGTGTGGCTTAATTTTTGATTAAGATAAGTAGTTATTTATCTGTAAGTGGTCGTTAAAATTTTAATTTCATTTATATGTAATCTGTATGCCTGTAAATTCTTGTCACAGTTCTTGAACCAATTGTTTTATATACCTTTCAACTATTAACACTATTAATGTGGAAATAGAACAACACATATTGTGTTAAAAACGGGACGTAGTGAGAGTGATTATCAAACCTCTAGTCCTGTCCTAGCCGTATCCTTCTATCCCTACTCTCTTCGAAAAAGAGAGATTGAGTAACTGATTAACAATCAGTTCTAGTAGAAAAATTCTAGTACAGATCAGTTGATAATGATCGTGATGAGCAAAACCGGTCATGATTATTATAAACTTGTGAAAGTAGTACAAACAAATCGTGTTTTATTTTTAAAATATAATGCCTTTAAACAAAGAATCGACAGTTAACATCTTAAAAGTGATTAAAAAACTTCTGTTGAGAGATTCGGAGTCCATATGTTCCACATTGAAAGAAGACGTGGTAATATATTTTTTTAAAGAAGTACAACATTGTTCGATTAGGGTTGAAAACGGTATATCCATATTATTTATATTATATGATGGAGAAAAATATTGAAATTTTAAATATTGTTCATTAAAAATAAGTAATAATTATAATCATTCACCAACCTAAACTAATAACTGCCGCTTAAAATAATAATAAATCAATTTTTTTCCTCGTTATGTCAACAACTAACAACGATAGGGTTACCTCATATTCTATTCAGGAACGGTGTAGTGACATATCCTATAAATACGCCTGTTTGTGTAAAACGATCATAAAAAAACAAAATAAACAAAAACGCTCGAAAATTTCAAAAACTGTGTTGATTGTTTTTCCAGAAACACGAATTTAATGTAAAAATTTCCATACATAATTTATGAGGTCTTGATTGCTTCATTAAAAGTTTGACCAATATATATGACGTATGGAGAGCTTATGCATATTCATGTCGTTCAGTTGTATAACTGAAGGTTTTTCCTCCATTTTCCGGAAGCTTTTTGTATGATATAACATATTGTTTTCGGGAGTTTTTGTAAAGTTAAATTGAAAGGTTACATTTTCAAAAAAATATTGAATTCATTAAAAGGTTACAAAAATAACTAAAAGGAACCTATTTTATTCCCAATATCATTAAAAAAAAGGTCGGCGTCCGTGGCGCAGTTGGTAGCGTCGCTGGCTACGGTTACGGATGTCTCGGGTTCAATTCCCGTTGCGGACAGTTTCATAAATCGATTTTTCAATCAATTTATGAGTTTTTGTTCGTAGTCTAAGTGCTTGTGATGTCTACAACTCCCTCCCACCCATCCGATCCTCACGGGGTGTAGCGAGAGCGATAAACTAGCCACTAGTCCTGTCCTAGCCTTATCTTTCTATCTTTACTCTCTTTAAAAAAAGAGATGTTAGGCAACTGATTAAAAAAACAGTTCTCGTAGAAAATATCTGCTGAGATACTTCCATTAGGATACCATTTGCTTCACGTTGGGAGCGAACATGGAAAGAAATATTAATAAACTTGTTGGCCCTTACAACTGCAAATTGACGGGTGTTTTAAATGTTCTAATCCTTTATATCATCGTCAAATATTTATACTTTCATATGTTCAATTCGTAAGCAATATTTCGTTTTATATTTATTATATAAATACATATTTGTCGTCGTCACACTTGTTCTTTGATGTTGCAATGTTGAATTTCAAATTAATCATTATCAAGTTAATTTTGTGTATCTTGGATTTTGAATATATTTATATTTTTGATTTGCTATGTCATCGACCAACAATAATTCAATTTCAGAATGGTTTTCATTATCGTGACGGCATCATTAAGTAACTTCAGGGTATGTACACTGGAATACTGTAATGCAAATTATGGCAACATTTCCCAGTTGAAATATTCCGTTCCGTGAAAAGCGTATATATTTTTTAAAATGCAAATCAGAAAGATATGTAATTTAATTAAATCAAAACAGAATGTTTTGTATAAATATCTTAATAAACTGATTTTTTATACCATCTCTGCTGCCAATGTGGAGCTATCTTAACATAAGTTTATCGAAGAGAACTGCTTGTTACTCAGATACACAACTTCTCTTTTTCAAAGAGAGTAGAGATAGAATATTAGAGACAGAAGTAATCGGAGGGAATTCTAGACATCACAAACATTCATGTCTACGAAGGTAAATTCATAAATCGATTAAAAAAATCATTTTTAAAACTGGATTTGAACCTGAGGCATTCCGTAAGCGAAACCAACAACGTTGCCCACTGCTCCACAGATTCGACGATTTATTCCGAAAAACAGTGCAACATGAAAAAATACGTTTTGTTACACCTTTTGAAAATACTAAAAAATATAATAGAAATCTAACAAATTGTACCGTTATCTGTGAGAGAACACAGATGGAAGATGAAACAACTGAAACTGTGTTGTGTGGGCCCCCGCTGTTCACCATATGAAGCCTTTTTAGAAGGAAGTTTGTGAATGTGATACAAAAAAGGTCCATGGGGTGTAAGATTGCTTATTTATTAATCATCTTCAATCCACACACAATATATCTATAAAAAAGAGATTTCCAGGCTGTTAGCCGTAGCGTATGCGTGCTGTTTGTTTTTCTACGAATCAGTAATGTTGGTCTTACGTAATGGGAATGCCAGGTCGAAAGGGTGCGAAGGGTTAGTTATCGGCGTCCAGGATGAAATGGAGGGTCTCAATTCAAACGCCACTTCGATCCAGTTAACATTTTTTTTATTTTGATGAACTGATTAATACAATTTGGGCATCGAAGTTATATTTACGGTTACAAAATTAGGATACATACAAATACACATTTTTCTTAAGACAAATTAAAATGAACATCGCATTGGCAAATAAATGTAAAACATTGATTGCCCTATCCGATAGGGATAAAAAAAACAAGTGACTTTATCTAGCAATGACCAACTGGATACTGGCAAAAGTAACGATTTGCAACAGTTCGAAGATTGCCATCTGTAACCTTTTTGACAGGGTATATTTCGAACCGAATGACTTTCACAATGATTTTACCGTTCCTCCGCCGATTTACACAAACAAAGTTAAATGAACTAATATTTATCTGCCAAGCGGTACAACTATGGTTTGCCATATTTAAAGTCGACTTAATGTACAGTTTTGGGCATATTGCAAAACGGGGGTGTATCAGTAAATTATTTTGCGTCCAGTGTGTCGTGATCTAATAAATAAACACAACAGAGCTTATAGTCAATATTTTTACCAATCGTTCAGATCTTTCAGTTTTCAACGTACACTCTTAAAGTAAATTATAACGTTTACTCGATAAGTAATAAATCGTCTGCATTAATTGGGCCAGTAACTATTTAAATTGTTGATCAATAAGAAATAAGAAATGTTCAATGACTAATTCTAAAAATGATCAGTTAATAAAATAATCGGTCAGTCATTAAACTAAAAGGTCAGATATTTATACGAAACGGTCAGTTTTTTAATTAAACCAAGCCTAACCTTCATTTACTTGGAAATTATTTACTGACTAAACATAATTATTAACTAACCATTTATTAACATAAAATTGATAACTTTACTATTCTTCTTGTTTTATCACTAACGTGACGCGTTTCGCCTCTTTAAGAAGCATCTTCAGACTAATCGTATCTAAAGGCTATTTATTTAAAAGATAAACAATGATTCTAATTCTTACATTAAAATTAAAGTAGGGGGGGTTTTATTCCATTCTACTGGACGTGGAGAGGTGGGTGAGACTGATCAACTACTAGTGTTTGGAGGTGAAAATAATAATATTTATGGTAATTAGTATATCAGTGTTTATGTCTTACCCCCCTCCCCACGTCCAGTAGAATGGAATAAAACCCACCCTGCCATTTATTTTTTATGTAAGAATTAGAATCATTGTTTACATTTGAAATAAATAACCTATATGGTTAGTCTGAAGATACTTCTTTTTTTTTTTCCATATCCGCTCCCAATTTGGAGCATATGGTCTCCTAATGGAGGTATCTTAACAGACTTTTTCTACGAGAACTGCTTGTTACTCAGTTGCTCAACCTCTCGTTTTTTTTTCAAAGAGAGTAGGGATAGAAGGATAGGGCTATGAGAGAACTAGTGGTTAGCTAATCGCTCTCGCTACGCCCCGTGAGGATGGGATGGGTGGAAGGGAGGGAGGACTCAGACTACGAACAGAAATCCATAAATCGATCAATCTATGAAAACCGTCCGCACCGTGAATCGAACCCGAGACATCCGTAGCCGTAGCCAGCGACGCTGCCAACTGCGCCACGGACGCCGACAAAAGATGCTTCTTAAAGAGGCAAAACACGTCACGTTACTGATAAAACAAGTTGCATAGCAAAGTTATCAATTTGAATTTTATATTAAAAATGAATTTCCACAGAGTTACCGCTAAATCAATAGAAAATATTAAAAAAAAAATATTTTTTTCTGACCATTTATCGAATTAGTTACTGACGAAATAATTAATTGCCATAAAAAATTATAGATTCATCATTAAAGAATAACTAGATTCTGCTGAGAATTTTAATCTATTTTTAATGCTTTGAGATACACTGGAGGATAAATTAAGTGAGGAGGAAAAAAGAAGTCACTTGAATCTATACCCAAGAACTTCAATAATCTAAATATATAAAAATGAATGTCTGTTTGTTGGTTTGTTTGTCCGGATTTTATAGGCTCCTAAACTACTCAACCGATCGCGACGAAACTTTCAGGAAGGACTTACTGTGATCATGCCGGGAAATATTATATAAAATAAATGTTTGTTTGTCCTTTACGCGTTCCTTTACCATTCATGCGATTTCGATGAAACTTCGGTGAGTTGTTGTGCACACACCCGTGAAGGGTTCTGAAGAAAAAAAAATTAAAAATCTAAAATTGATAAAAAGAATCAAATACGTACATACAGCGACATCTAGGAGAAACCTTCTGATTTATTCGTGTACGCACCAGACGAAAAACAAAAATATTGTGTTTAAACAAGTGTGATATTGAAACTCGGGTTCGGGTCGGGCCAGACCTGAAGATTATGGGCTCGAACCGCGTAAGTCTATGAAATTTCGGCCAGTGTAGACCTCTAATCCAAAAGCAGTTCAATAAACAGAATTAAAATACAAACCCTTTATCGCATGCCAGGTACTCACTAGTATACAATAAATGAAAACAATAAAAATCGGATATTTAACTTCCCCTACAATGAATAGACACTCTTATTCGAAATAATAAATTCGTATTATATAATATCTTGAAGAGTTCAACTATTTTTTTTCTCTGTCTTATGTATTTGCTGCAATATTATATTATGTTTATCAAAATTTTCTTGAGGCGCGCATAACTTTTTTATTGCATACTTTCTAAACGCAAAATTGCCACTCAAAAAAACAAGAAATAATTTTCCTAAATTAAATAATTTATCTGCAATGTAAACAAACTGAATGAATAAATACATATTCATGGAAGGTAGATGCTTGTTGACAGAAACGAAATTAATTAATACACTCCAATTTTTGTACATTTCAAATACGATTTTTTTCTCATTTAAATATGTCACAGTAACAGAAGCTCCAGTATTTCTAACAAATCATCAGAAAACCTAGTATCTCTCCTTCTGGCATACGTCAATATTTTCCAGAAAGTTGCAACGCCCTCTCTTTTGTCTGATTCCAGCGATTGAAAACTGGTTAATTTAACAACGACGGTGCTTGCTGTTAATTATATTGATAACAGTTTTAGTGCATAAGCAGCAACTGTAACTACGTCTGACATTACAATAATAAACAGCTTCCTTTTTTTTAAATAAAACACAATTTGTTTTGTACTTCTTTCTCATCGCGATAATTATCAACCGATGCATTATCAAATGACTAATCAGTTGATAGTGCTCGTGATGAGCAAAACCGTTCTTGATCATTATAAACATGTGGAAGTTGTACAAAACAAATTGTGTTTATTATGCAGACACAAATTCCTGAATCGATTGAGAAATCAATTCATGAAAGTGGGTAAACGTACATAAGCGTTTACCACTCGTCCACAGGAACAACTAGTGCTCACTAGCTAAGTGGAAATGTTCTGAGTATAGTTGACCATATTTGAATTGTTCAAATTTTGAATTCGCATTTCGGCATCTTCGGGATTTCAAGAACACGAATGAGCTTGAACTGACAGGAAGTAAATAGTATCACTAAGTTTAGGAACTACATTGACATTTGAATTAATTTGAATTAATTTAAAGCTGATATTATAATAATGACTTTTAACCTGAATTGGAAAGATAGTCACATAAACAATTATTACTAGACAAGTCGACCAAGAATCAGTTATCATTAAAATACGATTTGGAAAAAAAACATAGCATAAAAATACCTACTGATTTTAAATTAGTGTGAATTCAAATTTGACATTGAAGTTCAATTCAATTTTTTTATTGGAGTTCTATCAAGCACCATCGATATCTTGAATTATATACTAAACATATTTTTTTTTTCTAAAAAAGATTAATATTTATGATTCTCTTAGCGATTCAGTGATTCATTAGCCGCTGTCCATATATTGTAAAATAATACTTCCTATGTTCCTTTCATTTGTTTTATAGAAAACTATTTGTAAAAATAGTTTATTTTTTGTGGAGTTGGTTTTAGTTTATTTCCAATGGAAAACCACTCAAATAATAATTGACTTTAGTTTAGTTTAAATGTACTGTTAACATAGACAAATTAACGTTGAAGTTTCATAAAGACTAGTCAAGTCACTCAAGTCGCAGATAATGGAGTCAGTGAAACTTATAAAACAATGAAAAGCTTTTAATGAATATCAGAACTTTTTTTCATTAACATATATTTGCAATAATTCATGCTAAGGGTAGACTTATTTTTCTGATAGTTTAACAATTGATCAAAAATAAAATTTTGATACCGAATTTTGGCCATTGGCCTTGATTATTTTTTATTTCAAAAGATCAGCAATTCTCCGCAGTTTTTTTATTGATACCGCTTTGAAATGATAAATAAGATTGGAATTTTAAACATGATAACAAATTTCAATTGAATTCAAAATGGCAGATGACCGTTAAATTTATAATTAAGGTTAATTCAAAGGTCTAAAAAGTCTAATTAATAACGTACCTGCCCTGTGCTGACAAAAACAAATTAATCAAATTTAAATGATAATATCATCACTTTTCTGGAAGAAAACACAAAAAAATGACATATTGAGTTAGTTATACGAAAGTGTTTCTTGTTTCGAACTCTACCGTATGGAAGAACGCACTAATTTTTATAAGTAATACATTTAATTAAAATCAGTTTTGTACAAACAAAATAAATGCAAAAGGTATAGCATTTCAAACATCTGAAAAATTTAAACGTCCAATTACTCAAAAAAAGTATTTTTCAAATTTGAATTGTTAAGGTTTTGTACATTTCCATGTATTTTGTCACTAATGACCCGGGATTCGCTTTTCGGAATCTTCAGACATTCGAGCAGACGAGTAAACTCGAACTGACTCGAAATACATGGAAATGTACACAATCTCAACAATTCAAATGTAATATTGAAATTCCATCAAGCACCCTCAGTCGATGTCTTAAATTATATAAGTATTTTTCAGTTAGTGTCTTCTTCCAGAACAACGACGATATATCTGCTTATAACTTTTTACGCTCAAAAAGTTTTTTCAATAAACTATTGTGACTCCTAGAGTGGAACCTATAAACTCCTGTTAGATTATCACAAAATAAGTTGTTCATCAAGAACTGCTTGTTGGTCAATATATCAATTGGTTTTTTTGGAGAGAGATAGAGAGTAAAGATATGAGGATGGTGCTGGAGCAAAACTAGTCGTGACTAATTGTTATCGCTTTGTCCATTTTCAGGATTGTGTGTCTGGAAGATAATTTAGAAATCACAGATATCCATGACTTTGAAGAATAAATTTATTGAAAAATCAATTTCCGACAGCGCGGGATTCGAACTCGTGGACACCGCAACCGAAATGGATAACGTTAGCATTTCTACTACATATTTGGTTTGTTAAAATGGTGTAAATCGAACACTTTGCGGCGATCACCCGTCCTTTAAAATTATCTTTTTCAAGTTGTATCACTTCTGGCTTTTCATAATGTTCTGCTAATCATTTGTTCTGTCACTCGATCTGCTATTGACAAAGCAGTTTATGAATGAAGTCTGTTTTCAATTATCAAATTTAAGATTTAATCAAAGGTTATCTCGATTTTTTACATTTTAATCTTCTCCGCACGGCTCAATTAATAAATTTTACTCCTGAAGCAGAGAGTAGAAGTTGCTTAAACATTTAATTACGTTCCGAGCGGTAATCTCTTTCTAGACACCAACCTCAACAAAGGGAAATAAAAAAAATATCCATACACAGGGAAAACGTCAATATAATAATTTAATTGATTAAATTATCATTTTTTGGTAGATCTACCTTATTTTTGGTACAGTAAAAATAGCAAAAAATTTACTACTATGGATTTAAAAATTAATTTATGAAACTGTCCACACCGGGACTTGAATCCGAGATATCCTTAACCGTAGCCAAAGACGTTAGCTACTGTACCACAGTCCTGACAAAGTATATATCGCACATCCCAAAGAAAAGTATCTGATTTACGTCTTACATCGGAATAGTATAATAGTAAACACGATAATCTATATCCCATGAAAACCGCATAATGGTCAGTTCACTAATTCGCCGCGAGGAGCCACTAGTTTCTCTTTTCTACGGGACCGTTTGTTCGAAGATTTTAATTTTGTTTTCGCTCATCTCTAAAATTTACTTTTTTTGTTTTACTACACTTTTTTTCGAGAATCTAAATTAAGTTTAAGCATATTTCTGACTTCTGACGAATGCGCGAAGACATAGCTATCAACAAGCTGGTAAAATTGTTCTAAAACAAATACTATGTTATTTTTACCCTATTGTAATAATTCAAATTGTAAAAATTAAGTTTCATTTCGCTAATAAAAATTACAAAGTGATTTTGATTTTATTAACTTATTGTATAATTAAGCTTTTTGCGTCAAACAAAAGCATCAGAGTGAAATTATTATTGAATGAATGGGTTTATGCTTTGTTTTAAAGCTGGAAAAACATTTTTAGATTGAATCAATTGTCTCAAATTATTGGTAAATTGAAAATTATTTTTGTGGCTAAAAGCGTTTTATTGAAAAGTTATTTATACTGAAACAAAACATTCTTTTTTTAGCTTTATGGTTTTAAATAAAAAAAAAATATTAAAATGAAATACTGTTTTAGGGAAGACATGTCAAAAAGAATTCATCACCTAGATGTAGCTGATAACTGTGAATAAAATTTAAAAACAAAGTAATATTCAAAACCTGTCATCAGTTGATGATGCTTGTGGTGAGCGAAACCAGTCCTGATCGTTATAAACATGCGGAAGTAGCGTAAACAAATTTTGTTTTATTTTTAAAATATAATCCTTTTCCACCAAGAATTGACATTAATTCGACACCTCAATAGTGCTCAAAATTTATTTTCGACATAACAATAGAACGTTTTTCACTCAAAATTTTTTATTTTTTCGCTACGCTAAATGAATTATCAGCACTTCTCAACCGTTTTCGTAGAATAAGCAATACAATGTACTGATCAAAATAAATGCTTTTAATGCGAGCGATCAGTCCCCCCATTCTACCTGTCTGCTTTAAGATGATCAACCGGAAACTTAATTTTCGTATCATAGTAAAATCAATAATTCATTGCGACAAATATGTAACGCCTCGTGGTACGCACGTAACTCACTGCTACACAGAGACTTAAAAGTACCTACAATTCGAGAGTTCGTTCGCGAAATGTCTCAAAAGTTTCACAGTGATGTAGGCAAACATTATACCCCAACGATCTCTTACCTACAAAATTACGATGAGACAATACTTAAGAATCGGTTTAAACCGAGAGCAGTTCTGCTCGACGACCCTCCATAGATGTAAACAGGGATTTTCTCAATTTAAATTGAATAAACACGACCCCTTGTAATAGAAAATGACTTTCTTCTGGATGCTTTCTTGCTTATTGCATGTGCATATGTGTATGCGTTTGTATTTATATGTATATCTGTGTGGGTGGGGTATGCGGGGAGGTATATTTATATAAATGCAATTGGTGCCCACGTAAATTGGCTTCATTGTGGATTGCTTAGCTCTGCAGCGATCACGCCCTTCTACCTGCAACGATGCAAGTGGGAAAAAATTAGCATTAGAGATGAAGGAGACTCGGAGAACTATGACGCTAACGTGCCTTAGGACTTACCGCTCCAACAAATTGATATATAAAAAAAAACAATCAATAATTCGGAGAATGGAGAGAAAAGAACCAAAACACACAGCAAAAATACAGAGATTCCTAAAAGGGCGAAACGTTTATCATATAATATAATCCAACGTGTGGAATAAAAAAGTTTTTAAAAGTAAAATATACGCTTTTATTTAGAAATCTTTAAATAGTCTCGGTGAATACCTTCTAGGATATATCAGAAATAATGAAAAAAAAAATATTTAGACCGCAGCCCTGCAGCGCCGCCGCCTTGGGATTTTCCAGTATTGGTTCTCACCCGAGCGGTTCGTAAAACGAGAAATTCCCTAATTAAAGTTTCCCGCTCTTCCACTCCATCTTGTTTCTTGACGTAGTAAGGCTTGGTAGTTCATTTCACGGCCATTTGGCGCTGTGTTCATTGCGATTTTTTTCCGCAATTTTATTGCCGGGCTTGAGCAGCTACAGCTGATATTACCTGCCATTCCAGACGGTTTGTCATTCGAAATAATTAATTAAATACACATAAAAAAAGGAACCCTTCTTTATTCGTTGAATTTTCATTACCAAGCCGTGTCTTTCGACTTTAAAAACATTTAAAACCGGTGTGCAATAAAATTATATTAAGAAAACAAAAAAATATATATATTATACTCCAATGTGTCAAACAAAGTTATTAGATATATCATTATGCACGAGCGCATAATAAATATGTGTGCGCTTCTGATTGTTTTTAATGGTTCACATTACTTGTATCCGACTACATAAAGAATTTTTTTTTAAAAAGTTTTTTCTTCAGTTTAATTGAATTCATTTTTAAGCTGCCAATTCTCGGTGGAAAGGCATTATAATATGACTAGAAATACTTAATGTCTAAAAAAGCTGGTACATTGGAATTATGTGTGCACTGTTTACATCGCGAACGCTTACGTCATGAGACAATTTCATACCTACATGTGATATGTGATAATAATAAAGCGTCTACGGAGCGGTATTATATATAAGATACTTAATAAAACACATGTTTTGTATTAATTTCAGATTTTTTATTACTATCAGGACCAGTTTCACTTACCGGAAGTATTTTCAACTGATATGCTTACGATTAGCGAACCTGGTCCTGTTCAACGTAAAAAAATTACATACTTAATATTTGATTATTTTTAAATGGTTCACTAATTTTTTCTTATAATTTCCCTTATTCATTATTGTATATTATATTAGTAACGTCATTAAAAAAAATTCCAGCTAAATGGACTTTTAATGTAGCTATATTTGTGATTTCAGATCAGTATTTAATGATTTGCAAGAGGTCCATAACATTTTAATTGTAGACTCTTTCATTTGATTTATGTATAATTTGTTTGCTAATCAGTATTTTCTTGTCTCAGTTCATGAACCATCAGTTTTATATACCTTCATTTTTACACTCAATTTTATATAAATAAGCCTGTTATGTTTGTATTTTTATCAGTTGATAATGCTCGTGATGAGCGAAACCGGTCCTGATCATTATAAATATGTGGAAGTAGTACAAATGAATTGTGTTTTATTTTTTAATTTTTTTTTATAAATTACTTAATTTCTTTGATAGCATTGAATGTTTTCCTTTTAACACTCGCAGATTAAAAGTAATACCAAACATTTTTGTTTAAAGCATAGCGTGATGATGCATAAAAAAGATTCCACGATTTGGTAAAAATTTCGCTTAACACAATCTGACATGTTAGTTATACCTTCTGCATAAATCAACCAGGCTCCTTCAAACACAAAACCAACTACAGTCATTTAAGCTTTTTCCGCATTTAACTATTCACAAAAACATTATTGACTCAAATCACAAGTGTGCATATATTTCTGTTAGTGGTTTATGTAGGCAGTCTTTCTAGATAACTATGTTTAAGTATGCATTGATGGAAGAGTGAAAACTACACACAAATCCATAAATAGATCATTAAATCAATTCCTTGGAATAACCGGTTAAAAAACCTACTTTCGTATATTTACCAACGTTGAGGTATTTGAGCAATAGACCCAATATAATTAATAATTTTAAGGCAATAGAACTCAGACGGGCAGATAACGCTATTAAAAGCGAGGTATCTAGAGCTGTTTACAAGGTATCTAGTATCAAGTCTTTCTCTTAACCTGATCCGCTTCCAGATAAGATAGATAAACAATATAAAACTGTGTTTAGCAAATTAAACCACTGAAGAGAGATAGCTTTGGATAGACGACCATAGACTTGAATGAACCGTACCGCCAAACAAGCTAAATTCAGAGAAAATTTCCGGTAAATCAAACAAACGAATGCATGGTGACGGAACAAAAAATGACGTTTTCAACCCTTCCATATTCATGGTGTAACAATGAGTTACTTTGGCCTTTAAACCTTTAAATTATCTATGAAATAGGTCATACAAAAAGATTTAATTTCGCTATTTGTAAATAAAGTAGCTCTACATATAATTGAAAATTAAAAATACATTAAAGTTTATATCTTCTTTTCATAATTAATCAAAATTTTAAAACCTCGTCAATTTTACCATCGAAAAATACAAAATCATTGTATAATATAGTAACAATTAGTAAAGGATAGTAACAATCTGAGATGCATGACGTACCGTAGCAAACATTTTGTTTCGAACGGAATCAAGACACGTCTCGAGTTTGTCTTGCTACGAAGAATTTAGATTTTTGCGTCTCTCGATAATTTTACATAGTTTGATGTATTTCAGGTTTTACACACAAATAATTACTTAATACTACATAAAACCATATTTCACATATTTGACTGGATGATATTCGAAACAGCATGAAAACGGGAAGGTTAATAAATTTAATCTACTGTTGTATGTATTTAATACAAGCACAAAATTATGCAAAGTATATAAATGAATTAATATTAAGATAAAAAGGTATGTAAGTCGAATCTTGGAGATGGCTAGGTGAGAACATGCGTCTCTAACACGTGCCACTTGAAGCCAATGCAGCAGTTACCATTGTGGTCTGCTGTGATCAAAACAAAATCTTAAGACATTTTGTAATTTAAGACAAAAGGGATTGATAGAACGAAGGCCCATTGTTGGAAAAGGCGTTTCTGAACTTCTTACCGACTCCTTTATTACCGCTGAGGGAAACATTACAAAACCGTTTTGAATGTATGATTTATAATCGCCACATAAAAACGCCTTTCTTCTTCTTAAAGGTTGCGTAATTCTGAATTGAAACAGGGCATTTGAGAAATTTATGCGAACTGTTTATGCTAGTATTGCGAAACTTTCACACGCCGATATAAATTTTTCTGCCCCACGATTTAGTTATTTGAGAGAACTATAAATCACAAAAATCTAACACAATTTTAGTTTACTCTAATACTAAGCAGGATTTGAAATAAACAAGTTATTTTGCCACTTTTTTCCAATGTGAAATGTAAAACTTATCGTAGGTCGCTTTTTCAAAACTGATTTATATCTAATTTTCACTTTTGTATCCAATTTCGAATTGATTAATTGCTATAATATTGAGGTTTCAATATAAAATATGTTCACAATATTATTAGTGCGTTTAAGTTGAGTGTTTATATTAAATTTAAGTAAATTTTTTACCACCTCAGTATGAACATATTGAAAATAACCAACTATGAACTATGGTAGTTGGCAACAAAATAAATCATTATATTCCCCAAAATTGATTATTTCCTGGATATAGTAAAATAATGAATAAATTAAGTCGTCTGAATGAAAAGGTAAGAACTATTGGATTTTTGTTACCATGTCCTCTCCCAATTTGGACCATACGGTTTCCTAATTGAAGTATCACAAGAGAAGTTCCCTACGAGAACTGCTTGTTACTCAGTTGCTCAACCTTTATTTTTCGAAGAGAGTAGAGATATAAAGATATGGCTGGGACAGAACTTGTCTTTAGATAATTGCTCTCACTACACCCCGTTTTTAGAATCGGATGGGTGAGAGAGAATTTAAGACATTACAAACATTCATGCCTACAAAACAGAATTTCACAAATCGATTGAAAAATCTATTTATGAAACTGTACGTACCGGGATTTCAACCCGAGACATCTGTAACTCTAGCCAATGACGTTAACCACTGCACCACGTAGCCGACATTGGAAATCAGAAATTAATTATTAGTAAATCAACAATAACAAGACGGCGGTTCTTCGTTATTTAATTTATTTCACATGGAATTTTCCCGCCAAACAAAAGCAGTTAATATTGTAATAAGTTCACACTGTTGACGTTTGTCTCTGATTCCTTCACAGGTCCAGGAGAAAGAAACACTGATCTCACTGTTAATTTTATAAATTAAGAACGAGAACCAATATCTAGCAACATATTAAATCAATAAAAATATTATGTTTTGGAATAAAATTCCAATAGGACGGATGATGATAATGACGATTATGCAGTTCAGAGATCGTTCGGCGAGCGGCGACAAAATCACGCTTGGTGAGCGATTACAGAATGAATGCGGCGCTTTGTTCTTTATTCATTATACTGTCACGTCAACTGTCTGTGTTCTACTTTAATCATCATGACTTGCTTTTTCAGAACGTTCACCTTTACTGCAGTGCATGGAGAATTCCTGTCGAATATCAGTTAAATAAAATGTTATTTGCTAATGCCTCGTCGAATAATGACAAGCATAATGATTCGTAAATACAAGTATTAAGTTTCATAAGTCATGTATCACTACATATGTTAGATTCAGTCTGAAGATGCTGCTCAAATATTAGAAACACGTTTCACACCAGTGGAATAATCAATTTTAATTGTATGTATATACTCTTAAAAAGCAGGTATTCCAAGTGATTTATTTTCCTAATAAGTCTTAATATTGTGTGTCAAAATATATTAACGTTGCTTATCTTTAAAACGAGATATCCGTTAATTTTTTAAGGCTGCTGGATAGAAGTTTAAATTGCATTAAAGTCAGCCCTACTTGTACGTGCACATATTTTCGCAACCCCCTGCGAATTACCGAGAGGTGCGAATAGACAGGCATTCAGGGCGCGTTGGCCTAGTGCTGGAAAAATAGGTTGTGTGCTTTGAACTACATACCCAGAGCGCCGTAAAACATCGCGGGGACTACCCGTTCCGGTTCGGGGTCAAGGCAGGAAAGGGGAGATGAGATGAAAATTATGGGGGATTCTCTCCCGCCAGTCGATCACGGTGGTATATTTTTAAAATACACACAGGGCCGACGGAGGAAATTCATATCGCTCAATAAATACTTGTAGTGGGTAATGAATGGTATATAGCCGTTTGTCGAGTGATATATTCTAGTAGATTTATTCTCAATGTGGAGCATATGTACTGGGAATGAAGCTTATCTCAAAATAAGTTGTTCTACGAGATCGGCTTGTTATTCAGTCGCTCAAAAAGTTGACTTCTGTATAAAGTGGTATGAGCTTGAGAGATGTAATGGGCCTGGGTTCTGGTAAGGTGAAAATAAAATTAAGATTTTTGCCGTTCAAAGCTTAAGATCTCCAGCTCAGATTTCCCTTTCTTCTAGTCGATTTTGAGTGACTTTCAAATATCACAAAGTTTATATCATGTGATTTTTAATTTTATTACATTTTCTGAAAAATAACGGGTCTAGGACATGAATACTTGTTATTTAATCGCCCTTGCTACGACCCACTTTTAAGAATCGGATGGGCCGGAGGGAAGTTTAAGATAAAACATATCAACATCCACGTCTTCGAACACAAATCCGTTAATCGATTGAAAGATGAAAGAATATGTACTGGGAATACGAATTTGTAGACGACGACGACGCTAGCTACTCAACTACATGCCTAACATATATTTGCGGGAAAATAATAAATACGATTGACAACACTGGAGAAAGCAAAGACACCAAAAGAAGGCGCCATACCATACTTCGAGAAGGGCGATAATCAGAACGTGATTGAACGTCACAGAAGCCGGACTACCTCACACACCGATACAGGTGACAATAATTTTTTACTAGCTGTCGATTTTAAAGCTTGCTAAAAATACCTGTTATTACACAATTAAAATAAAAGATTCTAAGACGAGAAACTTTAATTTTCAAATTATTTCAAAAATATGCAGCACTTAGAAAAGGCTTTCAGGCTTAAATCACACCCTATATTTAATTATTAGAAGAGAAGGCTGCGTGAGATGCAATATTTTTAATACAATTATTATTAAGCATGCCGGTTAGTTTGAGTTTTTACGAGAATACAGTCGTATTTTATTCAAATAAAATTGGTTTAAATATTATATATTTTAATATCTTATAACATCTTGAATAATTTGTTAATCTTGTATGTTTTTCCGAAAACTATTCCCGATTTCCTAAATATTTTTACCATTTTTAGACTTTTACTCTGTCAGTATAGACTTTTACTGGAGTAAGTAAATTTTCTCTCTCTACGCCTCTTTACTGATAGGTGGGTGAGCAAATTTAATGACAATACGTTCATTAAGTTTTTATATTGGATCTACTGTAAATTAACATCAATTTGTTTTATAATGAAAGGTAATTAAAATATTTACCGTTTTTTATAGATTCCTAAATGTTTGGTTTCAATGATTAAAACTTATTTCGATGATTTAAAAAAAAACTAAATAATTTTTATTCCAGTTTACTTAAAGCTCTATTAAATTAGATGCTCATTTTTAAAATATTTAAATGAAACCAAACGATCAATTTTTTTTTAAATATCTGGCATTAAAGCTAACAGCCAATGCGCCAAATATTTTTGAAAATTATAAAATCATAGGAGATAAACTCGATGAGAAAATTTAGAAGTCGATATTGTCCAAGATCACAAATTTTAATTGAAATAATCTAAATATGATATTGACCTTGCTGGGACTTGAACCAGGACGCACCTGAGGAAACACAGAAGCCGATAATAAATAAATAACTGCAGTTGATTTTGCTGTTTATGTTTCAATACTCAGATTAATATATTATCACCAGTGGGAACGCCTTTCATAGATGACGTTATTGAAATTGAAGTACTGAATGTTTAAAGTAGCTGTTCTTTAATTTCCATGCTGACGGCATGATTGTTGTTTGTTTGCCTCTGAACTGTGTGTATTGTTTATATTCACCGCGGACGCTTAGATCATGAGAAAATTTCATACCTACATGATAATAATTATAAAACGTCTACATGTACGCCTACAGACTGATCTGGGCTATTATATGTATGACCTAAGCGTTGCGGTTCACGGTGTATCTATATATATAAAAATGAATGTCTGTTTGTTGGTTTGTTGGTTTGTTGGTTTGTACGGATCTTATAGGCTCCTAAACTACTCAACCGATCGCGACGAAACTTTCAGGAAGGACTTATTGTGATTATGCCGGGAAATAGTATATAAAATAAATGTTTGTTTGTCCTTTACGCGTTCTTCCTTTACCATTCATACGATTTTGATCAAACTTCGGTGAGTTGTTGTGCACACACCCGTGAAGGGTTTTAAAGGGTTTTAAAAAATTGAAAAAAAGAATAAAATACGTACATACAGCGACATCTAGGAAAAACCTTCTGATTTATTCGTGTACGCACCAGACGAAAAACAAAAATATTGTGTTATAACAAGTGTGATATTAAAACTCGGGTTCGGGTCGGACCAGACCTGAAGATGGTGGGCTCGAACCGGGTAAGTCTATGAAATTTCGGCCTGTGCAGACCTCTAATCCAAAAGCAGTTCAATAAACAGAATTAAAACACAAACCCTTTCTTTCTTTGAGTGGCATTGCAACACATGCCGGGTACTCACTAGTTATATAATAAAATATAATGTCGTGCAATGGAGACACAGTTCCGACATACTAGCTAATTAAGACATTCGGTATTTAAATTTTTATACCGTAGTCTATGACCAGTACGTTTTCACTAGTATATAAGATCTTCCATTAGCTGTGTCTCAAATTACGCTAATTATGCGACATATTATTTATAGACGATTCAATTGAAATTATGCTATCTTTAGAAAGTGTATTGACTTTGAAGGAATTTATTTGTTTGATAGCTAATTCTCTGACTGATAAGCCTTCGTAATATATATATTTCAAGACTATATCTTGATGTTTATTAAAACATTTTTTTTTAATTTGTGCACGTTTCTAAAATAATAATATACACGTATACAAAAATGAATCGTTTGAAAGACAAAAAGCGTATAAATTCAATAGAAAATGTCCCATTTAATTATCTTACTGTTTACGAATTCAATAAATACATACAAATCATGACTAAGAACGTTGTGAATTTTCAATGCGTCAATTATATGTTTCTGCACTATACCTAGTTCAAAAGCAATTTGAAATAATCCGAAAGGTTGACGTGACATATTCAACTTTGATCCCAAAGTATCACAGCATTGTAACTGTCAGTAAAAGATGATTACCAATCACACACTACACAAGATGCTAATTATAAACATTTAACGACAGTCTTGATTTGACATGTTGAAAGATATTATATGTTTAAGTTTTTGACATTGTTTTGAAGAGCGGAGATATTTCATTTGATTTATATAGCTCTTTAGTTATAATATGCAATAAATATATATTTAACTCACTTATTGTGCGCTCGAAATTAAGATGATTATTTCAAATAGCGTTGATGTTATGGGAGACAAAAGAACAGTTTCTATTAGGCAATTATATAATTATAAACTTATCTTAGTTAATATTATATAATATAAATGTCAAAGCTTTATCTTTTATTTCAGCTATTTCAATTTCAACTAATATGCAATATCTCACTCAATTTATTAAGTTGTAACGTGTAAAGTGTGTTCATCATAAAATTGTTTTCTTTTAAATTCTTCCTGCGGTCCTGTTTCAGCAGAAAGACTTTATATAACTCGATTGAGGAAAGAAAGAAGGAAAAGGAAAAGTTGTGCAACGTGACGCTTCAATATTTTCTTTAAAAAACAATATTTATGAATCATGGAAAAGCTTTCAACAAATAACGAAGTTATTACGTACATTTGAATTTGTTTTTTTTATGTTTTCTCATTTTTTTTTGTTTGTTTGTGTTTCAATATTCTATGAATTTTTAAAAATAATTTTAGATACTTAAATGTGCTTTAATATTTTTCGCACAAAGCTTTGAGTAATATAATATATAATAGCCAAGACAACATATCACATGTAGGTATGAAATTTTCTCATGACCTAAGCGTTTGCGGTATACATATATAAAATAAAATATTATTCAATGCACACAGAGTTCCAACGTACTAGATACTTTAGGCATTCAGAATTTCAATTTCAATACCGTCATATATGACGGGTATAGTTATACACTAGTAATAAAATAAAACGTGTATTACATTCTTTGTTGGATAATATCGTCTTTCTGACAAAAAAATATGTCAGTACTGCAAGTGAAGAGGTGCAGAATACATATTATGTGTACATACATTTGGACAATACATTGTTCAAAATATTTTGAATATATAATAATAACTTCTCAGGAATGATAAAAGTTTTATTATTTTAATTGAGAGGTATTAAATTTGTCGAGTTTTTAAAGGAAATGAAAAAAGGACCATTTGTTACATAAAAACACGATTTTTCCAACATTAAGTTCTTAAATTTAGAATTTAGTTTTACAACTCTAGCGTTCTGACTATCATCTCACGCTTTGCGATATATGGCACAAAACAAGGCACATAGCGAACAACTGACAACTCATATTTATGACTTTTACTAGGGGTAAGATGGTACAATTGCTTGAATAAAAACATGTGTACATTTTTTATACAACGGTCTTATTGCGTTTCCAAGATTTTAATAAGAGCGATCATATTTAAATTATAAATAAATAAAATGTTAGTATGACAGTAAGCTCCGTGTTCTTAAATGTATTTCTCTTTAATTTACCCCCAAACAAATAATTAACTTTATAAGAGTGGATTTTATCTACACCATTTCAATGGCAAAATTACTCAACGATTCTTAATTTTTAGTTAATTCAATAATTAAAGGATTTGTATCGATATCTAAGCAATTGTATTTGATAACGGTAGAGATTACAGGTTTATCAAAGACTTAAATACTAACTAACCACACTAAAATAAATGGAATAACGATTAAAAAATGAAAATATATTCAGTAAGTATTTATCGACACTTGATAATAGATGCATAGTTTATGAATGACTAAAATTGATTGTATTATGTTCATTGTTATAAGTATTTCATACGTCCAATGTATTGAATTCAATAAAAGCGAATTACGAAAATATTTAAATTGCTTATTGTTTTTATTATAGATAATTTTAGAAATCTTGTTACAATAAATAATTCGTGTAAACATATAGTATTTGTTCTTTTTGTAAACTGTGTTATTTCAAAATCGTGTAAAAGTAGAATTATGTTTAAAATATTCACTTTATATGCTTTTACGGCGCGGTGACATGGAGTCTAAAAACGAAAGATAAAAAACGGTTAAAATGTGGCACTGGAGAGGGATGCTCTGTATACTATGGACGGTCAAACCCTCAAAGATATCTATTCTGAACGAGCTTTAATTCCAGGATAGACTCTCGGCCGTTTATACAAGACGCCTACTGAGTTTTTTGACCACATCACCCGCAAGCCCACCGATAATCTTGAGAGGCTTGTCGTCCCAGAGAAGGTCAAAGACAGAACAGTACACGGAAGGGCCCCAACTCGTTGGAGTGACCTAGTGAAAGACGCCACAGGCCTCTTCTTACCGATGGCCTTCAGAGCAGCAGAGTGGACAAGCGAGTGACGAAGGATCGCCAAAAGAAAAAGATTTGCAGCGATAAGCGAAGGTCGCAAACCTCACCAGTGAGAAAAACGACTAAATAAAAGAATATTTACTAGGGTTTCTTCAGTTTCTTTACGAATAACCATCCATTTTTTCTTACTATAAAAACAAAATATTATTCAAGAATGTGGCCAATTTAACAATCGATATAAGCAAGGGCAGTGTGAAAAAAACCTTGGTTAATGCAATTAAAAGTCTTGGCTTGATTACGAAAAATTTCAGCCATCTGGCATATAATGCTACTATAGAGTCAATGGAGGTCATTAAATAGGGAGTGTAAGAAAAAATGTTGCCCAATAAAAATAAAAAGAAATCGCCAGTAGTAAATAAACCAATAAAGAACACTAATTAATTAAACTATATTATGTACGGTAAAAGTTTATTGATCGAATATACGAGTGACGCAACAAAATCGCTCAGATAAAACAGTTTTTTCGGTACAGGTTAATTAAAGTAGAGTTTTATTGAAATGAAACTGAACAAGTTTCTTGATAGACACTGCTAAATGGGCGTCTTTTTTATTAATGAGGTACATATGAAGGCTTCCAATCCTGGGATTGAGGATTTCGGTCAATTATTCAATTCCGTAATCCCGGGTTTCACTGTAAATGTCAAAAGTGATTAATAGAGCATCAAATACCGGACTCCTTTTATGATCCCGGGATTTCGGGATTCAGAATTTCTCAATCCCGGGATCCCGGGATTGGTCATCAAGTGTAATTTCATGTGTTAAATTGTAAGTAAAAAAAAATATTTGTGCCCATTATTGCTTTGATTGGAATGTATATTTCATTAAATACTTTTTTTGGGCATTGGAATGGTTTTTTTTGTTGATTTAAAATTAGACAGTCATTTACAAAAATAGAAAAATATATTTAAAAATAAAATGTAATGATCAAAACAATTTTATTTTATTTTTACCAAATGGTTTTAAAAAAAGGATATGTCTTTAAAATATTGTCCTTCGTTCATTTAAGAAGAGGTCTTAATATTTCCTATATTTTAAATTGCATAAAGACGGCTCTTACGAAATATGAGAAGGAGGCAGAGTAAAATACATTTATTTTAATTTATAGGTTCCTATTATAAAACAACTATGCACATGAACCAACCAAAGAACACGTTTTAGTTAATCAGAAAGTTTTAATTTGATATGTGAATTATTTTTTAGCATTTACAGTGAATCCAGAAATCCCGAGATTGCGGCATTGAATAATTGCCCGGGATCCCGGGATTGGAAGCCCTAATGATTAACTACAACTTGTACCTCGGTTTGTTTATGTTCATATTTTTTTATTATACTGAAATCACTTATAAAAATATTTAAACCCATACTATTAACAGCGTAATATTTTGCACTGGAACCTTGTCATTTCTTAATAATACTTGGCTAAGTAAAAGCTAACAAAAAACGATGAAGTTTTTTTTCGTTTGAAAGCAAAAAGATTCTAAGAAAGATTGGTAAATCGGCGAGGGGCTCTTGACTTGTGCTGACAACTGCAAGAGGGCCGCTTCTCGCGTAGCGAATTTCCATGGAGGTACACAGAGACAGCGCAAAAATTGCGGGGAAATCAGTAGATATTTAGGTGAAAATGTCCTACGTAAGAAGAATTCACGCGTCTTGTGACAGCGGAATCGAAGTGTCAAATTTACAGACTGTTTGTTCTGCATTCAAAAAAAATATTTACTTTCAATCTTGATTACAAATTGTTTTTTTTTTCAAGTTTTGTTTATATTAAATCAAACTGTTTTGAGGAAATCGCTATTTTTGTTGAAATAATCGAGAGACAGTATTTGTTTTTTAAGTTGATCTATAAATATTCTTTCAATTTATGTTTGGTGTCACATCAGATACGTTTTTGAAGTCACTAAAACCTTATTCAATAAAAATAATTTTGATTGAATTATTAAAGAATACTTCTTATATAATACTCACTATTATATACTTGTATAACCGTACCCGTAATAGATGACGGTATTGAAATTGAAATTTTGAATGTCTAAAGTAGCTAGTACGAACGCTTAGGTCATGAGAAAATTTCGTAGCAACATGTGATAAGTGACAATAATAACACGTCTACAGAGCGGTCTGGGCTATTATTATACATGAGATATTTACAGCAGATGAAAGAAGAAAGTTTTATGGCTTGGTACATTTGTACCAAGCATAACCCGCCGTTCAAATGTCAGTCCTGTAGCCTAGTTAGTAACGGTTTTGGTTGTTCGTAATGTTCAGATACGGTTTCAAATAAGGGAAATGTATGTTACGTTTACACTATCTACTATTCAACTGATTCTGAAAAAAAAATAAGGCTTAAAAAGAGTGAATGTTTTCTACTATCCATTTCCTTAGCCTAATCGTATATTATTACCCTCTGCAAAAAAGAGGTATTGAGTGACTGAATAAAAACCAATCTTAAACTATTTAATTTTTGTTTTTAATAAAACACATTTAAAATATGGCTTAATTTTTGATTTCAGATTAGAAGAAATTAACATCTAAGAAATCCGAAACATATTAATTGCAGACTATTTAATTTAGTATATATATAATTTATTTGAATTGCCATCCCACCAAGAATTGACAGTTAACACCCTAAAAGGGGTAATCTGTTTGATTATTTGTATATTCTTGTCATAGTTCTAGAAACAATTGTTTGATGTACATTGTAATGCATTATCAACATTTAATTTCATATGAATAGCTTTGTTAAGATTTGTATTTTATCAGTTGATAATGCTTAGAATGAGCAGATTTCGATAACGTTATAAAAATTTGGAAGTAGTAAAACATAAATAGTGTTTAAAATATGATGCCTTAAGAGTTATTAATGGAAATGTACAAAATCTCAACAGTTCAAATTCAAAAGTGATAAATACGTTTTGTCAAGATGATTAACAACAGGATTAGACACGCTTGAAAATAGAACGGAAGTAAACTATTGGATGTTCTGTATATTTAAATATCAACTGTGTTTTGGCCAATTGATGTAACCCTTAAAAATACGAAAATGAATTAATGATTGGATCTCATATTAAAAACGACGGATCAAGTCTCGGCCAAATGATGAAATATCATTTTACATTGATTTTAGGTTTAAAAATTCTGACTCCCGCACTTTATGTAAGCCACTATTATGTCAACATTCCTTACGTATAATCCAGTGTCTGAAAACATGACAATTTACAAGAGTGCATTTCAAAGATTCATAACGCATCTTATCATATAATGTTTTCGATAAAGACAGTTTTTACTCTCTCCTGAAAAATTTCAATTTTGAGGGTTACATCAATTGGCCACAACATCGTCGTTATCAAGTGTCTGATAAATTATTGAGTTCAAAAGATCACCTACAAAACGTTCACAATTCATATGTATGAGTATGGTAGTTAACATGATGAAAAACAGAAGACCTAGCACCGTGACTGGAATGGAATTCCTGCAATCTTATCATTTCTTTTTCGAGAAGTAGTTAGTTGAGTAATTTAAGACATCGACTGAGGGTGCTTGAATCTCAATAATCCAAATTTAGTTAGTTGAGTATTTAATTTTAGGCTAAACTATGCGACACCCTGTACTCGGGTCTGACATGATATTTTTTGAGGCTTTGACATTTTCGAGTCATAAAAAACTTTTTGATGAGAATATCTCTTAGACGACAATCTTTTTACATTGGAAAACTTATATCATTCATTATTAAGTTTTTACTTCGATAATAAAATGTGTATTTATTTATTTTCCTTTCAAGTGAATCTATTTTAGTTTATTTCCATACTAAGTTAAAAAAAAAAATGCGAGCGTGAATAGAGTAAAGTCGAATAACTCCGAATTGAATTTTCATATAAATTAGAAAAATCGTCAAATTGAAATTTAATCAAACGAAAATTCTTCTTTATAAATTTAGTTAAAGAGGTAATATAAATTTTGATTGAAAGAATACGTAAGATAAAAAAAAACGATTCAAAAAGATTCAAATCGTTTTGATTATTAATTGGATATGCATCGTAAATTTGCTAGAACTCCACAAGATTATTTTTTGCCATGTCCACTCCCAATGTAGAGCATATGGTCTCGTAATGGAGGTATCTTAATAGAATTTTTCTGCGAGAACTGCTTGTTACTCAGTTGCTCAACCTCTCTTTTTTCGAAGAGTGTAGAGATAAATGGATAAAGCTAGGGCAGGACTAGTGGTTAGCTAATTGCTTTCGCTACGCTCCGTGAGGGAGGGATTTCTCAGATTTCTCATCCCCTTCCATGGTGGGAGGGATTACTCAGACTACGAACAGAAATCCATAAATCGATTGAAAGATCAATCTATGAAAACCGTCCGCACCGGGAATTGAACCCGAGACATCCGTAACCGTAGCCAGCAACGCTACCAACTGCGCCACGGACCCCGACATATGCCGCCATAACAATGGGGTAAGTATATAAGCAGTGGTCAACGTTACGGATGGGTTCAATTCCCAATATGGACAGATTCATAAACTGATTTTTCAATCGATTTATGGATTTCTGTTCGTAGGCATGGATGATTGTGATTTCTCGAATTCCCTCCCACTAGTGCTGTCCTATCCCTACTATAACTGAATAAAAAGGAGTTGTCGTAGATAACTTCAGTTGAGTTACCTCCATTAGGAAGCTATACGTTCCACATTGAAAGCGGAATTGAAAATAAAACGTGTATAAATTATTATGTTTAGGTCTACAAGGATTGTCAAGATGTTTTGATATGACTTGAAAATGTGTTACGCAATTTGTATTGTATATATTTAAAAGGATTCATTTCACTTTTAATTATTGGACCATGATGTAGTGGAGAAGTTAATGCTTTTGGGCCTTTATATTGACAAGGGCGTACGGAAATCATCACAAATTGGGTTTTCAGCTAATTTATTAGTTTCCTTTCCTGTACTCATGAACTCTGCATTTTTTTTTTAATATTTCCGCTCTGTTGACCATATAAACTTGTAATCGTAATCTCTCAACAGAAGTTCTTCTACGAGAACTGCGTATTACTCAATATCTATAAAGTGTAAAATATTAGCATGATGTTGATTGATTTATATATACCGACGCTTAATGAGCAGCTTCCTTGAAAGAAAATTCGTTTCCAATGTAGATCATACCTAAATTTAATACATATCTCAATAGAAGTTGCATTTAAAAAAATAAAACACAATTCATTTGTACTACTATCCCATATTTATAATGATCAGGGCCGGTTTCGCTCATCACGAGCATTATCAACTGATAAAAATACAAACATAACAGGCTTATTTATATAAAATTGAGTGTAAAAATGAAGGTATATAAAACTGATGGTTCATGAACTAAGACAAGAAAATACTGATTAGCAAACAAATTGTACATAAATCAAATAAAAGAGTCTACAATTAAAATGTTATGGACCTCTTACAAATAAATAAATACTAATCTGAAATCACAAATATAGCTATATTAAAAGTCCATTAGCTCAGCAAAATTTTTTAATGAAATTACTAATGCAATAAACAATAGTGGATCAGGAAAATTATAAGAAAAAAATAGTGAACCATATAAAAACAATCAAATAATAAGTACGTAATTAATATTAACAATAAACAGCCATCTTAAGTGGAGAAAGCAGTGCAGCTATGAGAATTCATAAAAAAAATTATACCTGATATACAAAAATTACATTATATGTGGAAAAAGTTAAAATGAATTGTTTTATTTTTTAAAATATAATGTCTTTCCAACAAGAATTGACAGTTAACACCTTAAAAGAAGTTGTATTAACGAGGTTTTGTGTTTGTAAGGAATTCACTCAATATCTCTTCTAAGAGTAAGTATAGAAATAATAAATTCGTCGGCGCTGTGGTGCAGTTGGTGGTCAGTATTGTCTAAAACTCCCTCCTCACCCACCCATCCGATCCTCACTAGTCTTGTCCTAGTCCTAGCCTTCTATCCCAACTACGATAAAGAGAGATTGAGCAACTGAGTAACAAACAGCTCTCATAAAAAAAAATCTGTTGAGATACTTCCATTAGTAGACCATATACTACAAGTCGTTAGCTGATATGGAAAAAAATAGAAATAAAGGTGGTGCTACGAAATTATGTTTATTACGCGACATTTTGTTGAGAAAGAATAACAAGACGTAGGAGTTAAAATAAGTCTCAATGTTTCCATTCCGTGATTTGAACCCTTCACCTAGCACTGAATACGCGACTAAACGTCTTTTTAAGTATAAAAAGAATATTAGTTTAGTAGTAAAATCAAGTTTGTAATACTGATTGCTGCTTTACTATGATCAGAAAAAAAACGAAAAAATCTGACCGATATAATATTTATGACTATTGAAACCAACGGAGGTTCGAAATAAACAACTCACTTTGGGTGTTCAATTTCTCAACTGGTCACGTATTGAGTAAATATTTTTTTCATTATTTGTGGCGGTAATATGTCATTTTTTAAGCCCGGCCGAAGTAAATTTATAATTATCTGTATTGAATCGTCATTATCAACTATTTGAATATCGAAGAGTTAAACGGAAGCTATTCGAATAGTTTCTCAAGTGTTAAAATAATATGAAAAAATCTATTTGAATTTATAATAACATAATATAACACATTCCATTACCGTTCCGGTATATACCAATATTAAAAATTACGACGGTATTTCTTCAATTACTGAAATTATGGCATAATTAAAGGATTGCCCGTCATAGATGACGGTATTGAAATTAAAATTGAAGTACAGAATGTCTCTAAAGTAGCTAGTAATAAATAAATAATCTCTCCATCTCTGCTGTCGCTCACGACGGACTGATTGTTATTATTGTTTGTGTCACGTGTATTGTTGGGTGTGTGATATGTGATAATAACAAAAAGTCCTACAGACCGGTCTGGGTTATTATATATTAATTATTGCAAGCACCCGAGTTGGGTTAAGGCACAAAAAAATACTATCTGAGGTATTCGTTATTGTTCCAGAAATCTTGAGAAATTGTCATGTGATCTTTTGTCGATTTTGTAAAATATTTCATTACAATTATTACGGATAATATTCGAACAGTTTCCCAAATATTCTAATATCAAATAGTTAAAAAAGGGCCGAATATATTCGAATATTCGACTTTTAAACCTTGTTATGGATAGAACCCTGTTATGGTGTCACAAGCATCATTGATATTTTCTTTGAACAGGAATAAATGAATCGATTAAAAAATCAACTTTATTATGATAGGGTTTTAACGTGTGGACACCACAACTGAATAGGACGTAAGTCGAAGAGCGTTGTCCGCTAGACTACAAGACGAGCATTTTTTTTCTTTGCGTAGTCATAATTTTTAATTTCCTGTGATATGTTATTCAAAAACTCTCTTATTCAATTCAAATCTCATACTAAGATTTATTGCTGTGCTATATAGCATAATAGCTATATATACCACGAGGAAGTAAATAAATCAGTTAATATGATTCGAAATTATTTCAGTAAATCTCTCAATGTAAAATAATCATATGTTTCGAAATTGAACGCCCCGATTCATCTCCGGCGAGTTTCAACGTAAGCTGTGTGAGAGAAGTGGTGTCTACGGCGTAGAGTGGGGATGCGATAGCAACGCATGCGCAGACTCGCCAGGCATGTTGGCGCCAAGCGGCGTAGGTATGGGAAGTGTCAGGAAGAAAGGTGATACGCGCTACACCCGTAGAGGCCAATATACAAGAGAATTAATCATTACGATGCGATTTTTTACTCCGCTTAGCTGGTAACAATGCTCTATTACGTGATTGAACGTTGACATAATTACGTTATTACAATAAACGGACGTAATTTGTAACTCTATTCTTTATCGTGTTAGAATTACTCCTAATAAATTTATTTATTATAATAGATATTATAAAAGCGTTTAGGATATATTAAAATATTGACTCGTATTTCTCTGGTAAGAGTTTTAATTCAGTGTTAGTCATAATGTATCTGTCAGAATTACAGAAGGCAGAATAAATAATTTACGGTCAGTATTTCTAGCCTAACCTAACCTAACCTTTTATTCTGACAGTATAATAATTTCATTCAGACCATCAATAGCTATATTCATACCGTTCGTATTTGTATTCTGACCAAAAGTTGGTTCGAATTCTGGACAAAAATTGATTTAAATTCTGAACATTTAATTTGTTGTCAAAAATAATAAACGTCTCAAAACGGTATACCACCGTAGTTCTTGTAAAATACATACGTCTGAAATAGTGTTAAGCATTTCCGCTTAAAATGTGTAGCATATGCACTCTTAATAGAGAGTATCTCAACAGATGTTTTCTACGAGAACTGAGTGCTACTCAATTGTTCAACTTCTTTTTTATGAAGATATTAAGGATTGAAAAAAAGGTTAGGTCATGACTAGTGGTCAGCTCCTTGCTCCAGCTGCTCTCCATATGTAAGGATCGTATGATTTGGAAGTAATTACAAACACCACATACATCGATGCCTTCGATCGATAATCCATAAATCGATTTATGAAACTGCCTGTGCAATGATTTGAAACCATGAGCACCGTAACCGAAGTCAATATGTTTGTAATCAATTATATTTTCTGCTCAACAAATATCTCATGGCTTATATCGAACAAGAAAAAATTTCATTCCTAAAACATTATTCAAAATTAAAAACTGTTACCGTTGTCTATCGCTGTATATTTTGTTTATTATGCCATTTGTTATACATCTAAAGACTGCTGATAAGAACAGTAAAAATGATAATCTTATGGAGAATATAATCATTATTACTGAAAAAATTACAGAATGAATTTAACTTTGTTTTTGCTCTCCTGAAAATTCCGCCCATCGTAAAGTTAAATAGGCTGTTCTTAAACTGTATGTAATAAAAAATAATTAAGATTATGCAAATCACAAATAAGTCATTATCTCGAAACATAGCTTTTCAGATTGTCCTGCAGCTGCATTAGTGTAACATTTTTATAATTAGAGACATTTTTAGAATCGGAGTAAAGTTTTTTAAATGATTTTACAGCCCTGATACATCTTTCTAATGCTCTCTCAAATATGTAATGAAAAAGTATACTAATTTCAAATTAGTATACTGTAAATATTAACCTTTTTGACATATTATTTTTGATAATTATTGTATACTACGATATAACAAATCGCTTAGTTCACTTACTGTCCACAATATGTCCAATATATCAATAAGTAATTGAACCCTTAGTCAGAAACATAACGGTACTGTCTGCGAAATATCCATTTAATACTTCAATGTGCAACTTGAAAGGGGTGGAAGATAATTCATTATGCATAGAGGAGCATAAAGGAGCTCTCAACATTACAATGTGAAGCTTAGCTTTACAAATCCAAGTGTTAATTTACTGCCGGGAAGATTGTTAAATTATTCTCGAATTAGGCAAATTATGTTTATACTTTAATATAATATTAGTGTATTATACAGTGAAACTCGGATTAAACGTGACCGAAATTCACGTTTTGTCGCTATTTCAAAGCAATTTCTGCAGGCCTGTTTCGTTTAAGTATATTTCATTTCTCTCAATTCACGTCTAATATATTCAAAATTCAACTAAAAAAATATATGTACATATCTACATTTTAAGATGAAATGTGAGCCTATTTTACTATATTTGATACGTACACGAACAATTCTTGAAAATTGAATTATTATTATCATTAAATTTGAATTATATTAATAGGATTAATATTATAAGAAAAATTTCATCAACCAATATAAATTAAAATTGGGTTATAAATAATTGCACTTTGTGTTACATAGTATTCACTTGGTGCACTTGAACTTTTATTTCGATAGTTTGCACTTTGGAATAGATAGTATTGATTTAGTACACCCAAACTTTGATTTTAATAGTTTCCACTTAGTCACGGATTCTTTCAACAAGGTGAGTTAAGTTGTAGTAGGTTATGTTAGTGTTAGTCTGGTTTGGTTTTGTGTAATGTATTCTAATGCGTAGAGTAAAGACATATTTTAGAAGAATAAGTGACATTTTATTGCAGCTCCGTACAACTATCGATTTCAAAGTTTGAGTATTTATATTGAGTGAAAACTATCTTGTCTCTGTGAAAATATTTCTTCAGTGCTAAAATATATTTTATTATGTGGGATCACTTTATTTTTAGTGAAAGAATTTGTTTTTGTGGTAATTTGTAATAATGTATTTGTTATAAGTGCAACTATATATGAAAGTCAATATGATCTAAACAAAAGTGCATTTAAATGTAATCCATTAAAATTGGTAACTTAGTTATTCTACTAGCTGCGTGAAACGCGTTATATTAGTAACACAGCCAGTAGAATAACTAAATTATCAATTTTAATTTATATTAAAAAATAATTTTTACAAAGTTACCGTAGGATCCATCGAAAATTTTTCATCGTCCATGTTTGAGTGTAAAATAATTTTTAGTTGTTTTATGTTTTATACAGACCAGTTACCTTTTCCCTCCACCACTCGTTGTGTATGTGCAGCCGACGATTAATGGCCCCCTTTTACAATGCTATCGACAGCAAAACAAAAAGTCTACCCCTCACATTCTGACTCGAGAGAAAAATAGAAATATACATCTTAGCAACCTAGCAATGACCCGTTAGGGTTGATTTACGATTAAGATCATATTGTCGTTATTCTGGAAGAAGAAACTAACTTAAAAATACTAGTTTTAAGTAATTGGACTTTGAAGTTTGTCAAATGTTGCAAATTCCATACGTTTTTCATTTTGTTTGTTCGTACAAAACTGTTTTTAAGTAAAAGTGTAATTTATAAAAATAAATGTGTTATTTTATACGATAGAGTTTGAAATAAAGAAAATTTCGGTATAACTTACTCAATATGTCATTTTTTCGATTTAGTGTTTTTTTCCAGAACAACGACGATACATTAAACACCTGACTTGACCAAATGGTCTTATCTTAATACTCTTACTCATAAATTTAAGCTTTAAAACGAATGCTGCTAAAATTTTATTTTTTTAAAATACAACACCAAACAAAAAAATCTCGCGTTCGTATTTTTATTTATCACCCCCTTTTATTTATTTTATCATTAGGGTCTACCTGCGGTAACTTATTATCCAATCAGCTTATTTTAAAATTCAATCTGAAAAGATTTTGATTTAATTACCTTTGTGAACAAAATCTACTGTATTTTAGACTCATAATATAATAACTTTCATTTCAAAAAAATATTTGAGAACACATAGGTATTTTATAAAGTATATAATTGATTTAATACTCTGACATGAATATTTATCATAAAATATTGTATAATAACTCCTATAAAACTATAAAAGGTTTACAAGTATAGACTAATTCAATCAATAATTGTTTATCAAGTGCGTGGGGACAAGGGCGTGGAGTTTTGTGAATTTTTCAACACTTACTATCAATAATTACTACCCGATCCCGACAATGGGGTGTAAAGATGGCGAATTATCTACTACGAAAACTTTCAATGCCTTATATTTGTATCCATTGCGAATTTTAAACGAGATTTCCTCTTTAAAACGCTTTATGTTATAGCCCTGTCCTAGAAAATTAATCTGTCTATCTTTATCGTTCTTTATGTGAGACTGCCTCGAGGTGAATTCCAAACGGGCAGAGCTGTTTACTGTAGTCCGTCGTCATACAGGTCTAATAGGTCACGCTGACTTGATCTCAACAAAGGCCAACTCTGAGGCATTCGATAAATTTTCAGCATCATATGGATAGCGGGATATTCTCGATTTGTCTTTAGATTCAATGCGGATTAGATTAAACTCTAGCGCTACGGCGGATTCTCAGTGTACGGATACACAGGATACTTAATATCGCTTAAACTAAGTGGCTGAGCAAGTCACATTTCAATTTTTTTTCTCACTATCTTTTCTTTTCTTAAGCACAATAGTGCGTGGTTAAATATCGGTCCCGTGCAGCTCTGCATCGGGCGAAGAATATTAAGAGTAAATTCGTTTCTTTTCTTGATCGTTATTGAGCTATGGAAGGCGATAGTAAAACAGCCATTGCATACAAATAACGACTGGAGGTTGGGCAACCAACTTGTCTATCAAACTCTCTTAGAAAACGAGGAATTTTACGTCTGAGTAGTAAGCAGTTTGCTCTATATATGCTTTGCAGTTTATATGCTCTAAATTCGGAGCGAATATGATTACAAAAAAAAAAAAGCACAACTTAATAATGTTTATAATTGCGTGCGAATATAGATCTTTAAATATCGTATTGTAAAAAAAATATTCGTTTATTTTCATTATATAGTATGTTAAATATAGTTATGCTATTCTTAGATTAACAGGAGGCAATGATAAAAACACTTGATCTTAAAGAATGTGGGTTATCTATTGCATCTTATAGACTTACCTTAGTATGGGAGATAATCATGATAAGGAAGATTCATGACACCAAAGACAGATGTTTGGCGTTATCTCCAATCTACATACATTCTTTACCATAAACACCAGCCTTATTCTTGTATTATGTATAACAGGAAACGACAATAATAATTATTACGTACGAATTATGACATTATTGTTTTCATTGCGCATTCTAATTTTATTATAATATAATATATTTAACAGCCTTTGCTATTGTTACAAATTTGAATAGACATTAACTAGGGCATCCAATCCCGGACCTTTTTTATGATCCTGGGATTTCGGGATTCAGAATTTCTTAACCTTCCCGTTTTTATGCTAAAAAATCCCTTCGGATCTCATGCAGTCACATCGCGTTACCGAGTGGGTTTTGTCATATAAACGCGTTTATAAAACGAAATGACAATTTCTGAAAGTGAAATATGGTTTTATGTAGTATTAAGTAAATGTTTTACGTCATATTTTGTGTGTAAAACCAGAAATACACATCAAAATATGCGAAATTATCAAAAGATGCAAGAATCGAAATTCTTCATAGCAGAACAGACTCGAGACGTGTTTCAGTGCCGTATGACACGAAACGGTTGCATACGGTACCGTCATGCATCTCGGATCGTTACTATACTATACAAATTGTTACTATAGTATATTTAATACTATGGTATACTATAATGTTTTTCAAATTATGATTAATTATACAAAGAAAACGTAAATTAAAGTGTATTATTAGTTTTTAATTATATGTAAAACTATTTTATTTACAAAATAGCAAATTTTTTTAAGAAATATTTCACAGATAATTTAACGGCTTAAAGGACGAAGTAACATATTGTTACACCATGAGTACAGAAAGAGTAATCGCGGGATAACGGGATCCAGGAATGATCATTGAGTGAAAAATGTGTTAATTTATACATTTAAAATTTAATTTCTGTCCACTAGTCCTGTCTTAGAACTTCCTTCCTTCTATCCCTACTCTCTTCAAAAAAAAAAGAGATGTTGAGCAACTGAGTAACAAGCAGTACTCATAGAAAATTTCTGTTAAGATACCTCGATTAGGAGAACGTGTGCTCCACATTGGAAGCGGACATGAAAAAAATTGGAATATATATTTGATTAAATATTTTTTTTTTTTGGCCATTGGAATGGTTTTTTTTTCGATCGCGAATCGGACAGTCACATACAAAAAAAGAGAGAAAAAATTGGAAAAACGTGATGGACAAAAGATTTTTATATTTTGTTTTATTTATTGCATTATTAAGGTAGGTTCAACAATATGGTATACAAAAAGAGAACATACGTTTCAATTAAACATCATCAAAATATTGTCCTCCATTTCAGATTGAATAAAAACGACTGTTACGAAATATGAGAAGGAGGGAGACCACAATAAATTTATATGTATTATATAAAACTACTTACATGAGCAAACTGATGTACATGCTGTAGTTAATTTGAAATATGAACTGTCTTTCAGCATTTCAGATGAATTCCAAAATCCCGGAAATGTCTAAATATCAATCCTAGGATACCGGGATCGAATAATTGACCGAGCTCCCGGGATCGGAAGCTCTAATATTAGCACAATATGATAAAATATCAAAGTAAATATTCAGTTTTACAACATTTTATTAGTTATTTGATAGGTATTTCGGCTTCACACCATCGTCAGAACTATGCTTAAGCTTGGGTGAAAGAGATGACATTATTGTTAATCTTTTCTTAAACAGTATATTTAGCTAAGCAAATATATTTAGGCATATTTTTAGTCAAAATAGCTATTAACTAACTAATAAAATTTTGTAGAACTAAATACTTTGACATTTTATCCTATTATAATGGCTTCTGCAAAGTTAATTCCAAATCAATCACTTTTAAGGTGTTAACTATCAATTCTTGGTGGAAAGGTATTACATTTTAAAAATAAAACACAATTTATTTGTTTACAAACAAATTATGTTTTATTTTTAAATTCCAATCCAATCGATAATCAAATAACACATTTGTGTCACAATGAATTTCACTGGATCCTTTCTGCGTGGTTTCGATACTTTGTCGTAAATAAAAAATATTAAAAAGAGTATTATAAATTATTTATTTCCCTTTCCATGTGTTTCTCAAAGTCGCAGAGCACTTGTACCACTTTTTAACATAATATATTCTTGAATAACAAAGTTATCAATTATAGTTTGATATAAAAAACTATTTTCAATAAATTCGTAGCTGAATCCATCGAAAAAAGTTGCATTGAAATTTATCTAATTATAGTAAAGTATTTCGTTGGACTTGGACTTTCATGCTATTTGGAAAATCAGCCCTCAATTATTGATAACAAACTCCTAAAAATGTAACAAATAAACTGCTAGGGAGCACTTAGTACAAATCAAGAAAGAACTTCCGGTCAGAACGGTAAACGACATTCAGGATGTAGTATGTACTCAACGGCAGTGTTTATAAACCTTTTTTTAAAACATTCCCGAAGCTTCCTGTTTGCGGTAACATCGTAATAATTTTATTGCAGTCGATTCGGCTGTTTCGTTAGAATATTAACAATTTTTTTCAAATATCGCAGTTCGACTAAAAGTCTTGTGAGAACCATAAATAATCACTATTTTACAATTAACTCGTTACTAATTTTTACTGCATAAATATTTCAACTGTCTTAAATTATTTTATTGATTTGTGCTCTTTCTATAACATATTTGTCAAATGTATTCCATATTAATTCCATGTAATGCAATTTTCTTTTTCAAAATAAATAAAATAACTAGGTAATCCTTTACTTTCTTTTTCATCACCTATTATATTCATTTTTAGTATATCAGAGAATTCTCCCTATGAACTTGGATATTTAAAATATAATTTATTAATAACGCTTAATTAATTACAGTACTTAATAGATTTTTATTAACGTTTATAGAAAAAGTTAAGATATCAATTATATTAGCATGCAAAATTATTTTACGAGTTTTTGCTACTTTTTATATTATTTATTATCTTGTCTACATTACTGTACTAAATACTTCGATGAAAGTAATCTAAAATCAGACTCACAACTTTTCAGTATTATAAATGTTAAATTACAATCCAAACTCAATCTTCGTTCTGAGTAAATTGGTTGTGGTTAGAATTGAAATATATTTAAATGAACAATCGAAAAAAATTAAAACCCCATTCAAAATACTTTACTTAAATTATGCTTTTTTAAAAAAAATAACAACTCGTTTTTCATAACTTTTATTTTATGAAATAAATTGTTGTATAAAATTTAAAATGAATACTCCGAGTTCAACTCATTCACGAACCCATTTGCCTCGAATTCAATTATTCACGAATAGGTCAAGATATATTTGGAAGTAGGGCATCAATTTCTGCTGCATCTACAATCGAATGGATGTGAGTTTGAATTTAGAATTACTTAAATTTAAACTGCTTTGTTTAGAATTGTAAGTAAACTATTTAAGATAAAAATAAAGTGCGCGAAAGAAACTAAGTATTGAAAATAATGGTCAATTTGTTACGGTACCATTATTAATATTAATTACTGGAGAAGAATTAAGCTTCCTTATAATTAGTATTGTTGACAAATCTTACTTGGGTATTTGCACTATCCGATGTATCACAATTTTCAATTTTAATAATAATATTAACATGTGGCAACACTTCACTGTTTGCCATATTTTTAACACTACTATTTTCAAGCATTAATGATTATTTTTAAACGCACAATTTTGACACGTCTCTTTTAATTTTAAACATGATTTCACTATTATTTAATACGTTTTGTCGCGGAAGACACATTATTCTTGTACTTTTTAAATGTAAATTGAATATTGAAGAAACACTACACATTGTTACTTTTCAATATTTGTTTTTATTTTGTACTATTACTTCTAAATAAAATAACGTTATAATACATAAATAAGAAGTATTAATTTATAATAAAAATAATAAAAGCTTATGTGCTGTATAAACTAATTATTCTCATTACGTTTTTTTAATTTATTACAAATAAATGTAAGATATAACGTCTAACATCGTAAGGTAAAAAAAAAAAAAAAAAAAAGAATTGTGTTCAGTGTATCAGCAAATGTTTCAAAATATCAAAACACAGCAACACTCTATTGCGTAAACAATTAAAAAAATATCTTGCATGATCAAATATATCATAAAATTTGGTGACTTTGTTAGAATACTAAACTCCCCGATAACACGGTAGATAGGAGGTGAACTATCTCGGAGAGGGCTATTGGGGATACTATATTCATACAAAATCAGAGCATACGCATGCGGTACAAGATTATATTAAGCTGTAATCAAGAAGCAGTTGGGGATTTGAATGAAAAACGAGTTTTCCGCAATTGTGTTATCGGGGAGAGTATTGTACTACAAAATCATATTGAATGTTCGTCCAACAAGCGATAAATTTGAGAGTTCTAATTTCTGTAGCTGTACTTACTACAAATATTCAATTGAGATTGATATATTCCAGAAATTATGAACTAGTGCGTTTAAGGCCATGTTTTCATTCAAAGAAACAATGAATTTAAGGTAGTTATAAAAATCAGCTGTTTATGCTTTTGATAATGGTATATCTTTTTAATGCCAGTATTGTAATCACTAATTGCAACCTAAATCCCAAAAGTTTTATTCATATAACATTATACGTATTTTCACAACTGATTAAAAGTAAAAAATTTGATTTATGTATAAAAAAACACTTTGTTTAATAGTAAGTAGTTATTTGAACAACGCAAGTATTTGATTGATTATCAACAAAAGTTAGTTGATGGAAGCTTAATTTAAAATTTATTATGAAACTTTTTTGTACAATTAGTTAACTTCGTCTTCTCAATATAAGCCCAATGCCTCATTAAAGCTAAGTTATCTTAAAATGAATGTACAGGGAATTGTAGATATATCATAAATACATTGTACAGGCGGATTGATTAGTGTTAACGTTCTTTCGTAGAATATATTTTAATAGATTTTAATGAATTATTAATATTTTATTTAAATTTGCTTTATCAAATAAACGATATTTTCGTTTTTGGAATAAAAATACCATTACTTTTAAAATAATTCTACTGTCAGCGTGGTACAAATTTATTTCTGTGTTATGTAAGCTATTCTGTACGATTAGTAAATTTAAAATAGGCACAGTTTAAGCTTATAGTAAAACATTGATTTAAAACAAAAATTAGCAATTGAAAATAACTGTTATTTTACTCGCATTTAAAAATCGATAATATCGTATCATATACTATACAAATATTAAGAATTTTAGCTGTTTCTTTTAGTTAAATTTCACTTTAAAGAGTTTATAAAGATGTTTTTGATGATTGAAATTGTGGATAGATATTTTAAACTGGTATTAATTAATATTTTATTTTCATTATGACATTGGTATGCTGATATAACTATCAATAAAAGATCTGTCAAGAGTTACCGTAGCTTCAACCAATTATATCACTTCACATTTATAAATAAATAATGTTATATTGCAAACAACAAACTGTTTATCAGAAGCTGCTTATTGTTTTTGTTTCATATTTGTTTTGTGTTTCATCGACGTCAAAATAGTTATTAAATTCACTTAACATTTAAGCACTATTTGTATATATTTAAAACATAAAGACAATATTAAAAAAATGATTATTCATAAAAAAGGAAGACACTTTATGTGTTTTATTAATACTGAATAGTACACTTAATCTACCGATATTCAAACAAATACTGACTATATTTTTACTTTCGCTTTTTCGTCAACTGATTATCAATAAAGATATTAAATTTAACGAGTGACCGCTCTCGCGCATGTCTAGTTCTAGCCTAGTCAAATATAAAATGTACGTTGTTGCGACATTGCTCTGAGGACGATAAAAAATGTTTTTGTCGTGGTAATATTATATTTATATTTTTTCATGTAATCTCGTTTCGTCTCGTAAGCAATTTTTATATCTAATATTAAAAAAATAGGTATATGTAAAAATTATATACTAGTAGATTGCGTGTTTACATTCAGAAAATATATCATATATTTAAAACAAATAACTTTAAATCGACCTAGACAGAAGTCTCGTTATTTCTTTCTATTCATTATCTTGATAAATTTAAAAATTAATATTTAATATAAATTAAAGGTTTAAGGCCTGCATTTTTTTTTATAACCAAACCATTTTTTATTTTCGTGTAATTAATGTTTATTATGATAGCTATGTATATCTATATTATTATTTATTTAATCCAAAATTCGCAAAAAATAACTTAATATTAATCACAAACTAGTTTGTAATATTTTTAGTTGAAAATAATGAAGATATTATTATGGGTTTAAACATTATTTCTATAGTGTTTTATTTAGTTGTATCGAAACAACTATTAGTAAATATAGGTAAATATGTAAATAGATTGAATAAAAATCTTATGTCACTATAATTTAGTATATATTTGTAGCACTTAATATCACTTTTAGTTTAGTCAATTCATTCAATCAACTGTTCATGAAATCATTTGTAAATGTAACGCTAAAAAAATATGCACACCTCAAATGAGAATGGTGAAACTCCAGAAGCACAATTTCGATGAATTCCCGGCGGAGTCGATTGCTTTTAAATAAATAAAAATATTTGACAAGTTGTCGCGGGGCATTCGTGAGCTGGCGCGTGGCAGTTGGACCGGAGACATTCCGCGTGTAAATTTGTCGGTACAGATTCCCGAGTGGGACGTGCCTTATTCGCGCCCCCTTGCGACCTCCCGCTGCCCTTCCCCCCCACTTATTTGCCTCCCTCTTCCGCTGCCCCCTGTGAAAAGTTTCGCAAAACAAATAGCGGAACGATAGAAGACCGAAGATGGCAGGCGCCTGAGGTATCGATAGACCGGAGCGAAAGTCTTTTTTGCCTACTCTTTTTAATGTGGCAAAGAGAATTTTTATTTTTACATATTATTTATAATCAGCCTGGTATTTCAATCTAAAATAGAGCAACATTGTACATATTGCTACAATTCATTCTTAATCAAATTTCTTTCCATCACTTTTATTTATACACTTCAATTCTTTTACATTTTTGGGTACATCAAAAAACAGATTATATCATTTCATCATAACATTCATTTCTATGTATACACAAACATGATATACAAAATATTGTCGACAACGTTGTCATTTTGGTACAATACGTCAATTGAAAAAAACATGTTTTGAGAAAAACATTGTTTTGTTAAAAATATATTAAGTTGAAATATTTTAAAAAAAAAATGAGACAATATTACCTTTAAGCTGGTGTGTCTATATTTAAGTTAACCGTCTTTATTATTTTATCAAAAACGCGACCCTGAGTAGCGTGGGACAGATACTTCCGAGTAAGATTTCCAGAAAGACGGTAACACAAAGAAAGTGCTCGCTATCCGATTAGGAATAGCTGGAGCCACTAACACTAACTTCCGTTTTTTCAACGCTTGTATTCTAACTGTTCTGCTTTACGGTAGCGAATGATGGCACCTGACAACGACTCCGTATACTGAGTTTCGAGAATAGATGCTTGCGTTGGATACCGGGGGTGAAGTGGTTTGACTTCGTGAGGAACTCGTAGATTAGAAAGCGAACTAGGCAACGCCCTGTCATATCAGAGTTCATGGAGGAACGTTAAAACTGGCTGGGTCACGTGTTGCGGATGCCTCCGGAGAGCTTCAACCCTGCTTGCCTTTTCTTCCGAGCGGTGGGATTCCGGCGTCTTGGAAGACCATCGTGTATTATACATAGGATGTACTCGGTGGAGCTGAGGGACTCTGGCACGTCATAGGAGGAAGCGAAGCGACTGGCGGGTGACAAAGTGACATGAAGGCGTCACGTGGTAGCCATATGCTCCACACAGAGAGTGAATATGGTCGAATAAGAGAAGAACAGGATTATTTTAACAATCGTGTAAGGAAAGGCTATTAAGCAAAAAATAGTATGGAATTTTAATTGTTTGATAAAATTTTATACATCACAACAGACGAGCACTTTGCCTTAAAATTTCTTTCCTCATTTTAATTCCAAACAAGTGAACGCGTACTCGTTCTATATTATGTTCATTCATTCATCTGTCAAAACGCTTCGGACCAGACTGGCTTATCTACCTCAGACAATCTTTTAAATCCTATTTAACTTTACCATGTGCTCTGTTTCTAGCTTGGCAGACTTTTTCAATTCTCTTGAGCTATTTAAGACATGGTGAAACTGACCAAGTTACTTACAAAGAAGACTCTTGAAACGTGATTTAAATATCTGCGTTTTTTTTGTGCTAAAATATTGTTCGCAATTACCTGTAAACTTTGGTGAGTGCGGTACTTTATCGAGTTATGTTGGATCTGGTTTGATAAAAATCGATTTTCATCAGGGAGCCGTAATGAAAACAGTGTTTTAAAAGAAATACTTAAGATAGAGCTTAAATTTTTAACTTCTTTCCACTCCAATCGGTCCTTCTCTTTAATTCTAATACATTTTTTAAAACGAATGGGCTCATTTAGTTAACATTTATTTATTATGATGAATATATAAATTTATTTAAAATCTAAACAGTGTTAATGATTATTTAATTGTTTAACCTAGTGGTTACATTAATACTTACATTTTTATCAAACACTAGTAAGTACCTGCAATGCCACTCAAAGAAAGAAAAGGTTTGTGTTTTTTATTTTTTTCCAGTTTAGTGCGTACATGAATAAATCAGAATTTTTTTCCGAGATGTCGCTGTCTGTACGTATTTGATTCTTTTTTTTTAGATTTTTTTTTTCTTCAGCAACCTTCGCGGGTATGCGTACAACAGCTCACCAAAGTTTCATCGAAATAGGATGAATGGTAAAGGAACGCATAGAGGACAAACAAAAAAAACATTCATTTATATATATCTATATATATATATAGATTCATCAAAAAATAACCCATTAAACCCCAACAAAAAGTTGAAGTGGGTACTAATCGCTGTCTTCTTCATGAAAATGCATTTGTATGTATTTATTTATTTATCAGAAATACAAAAAAAATATTATTTGGCTATCTCGATAAACAGACGTTTAATTCAGTTTAAAACGGAAATGTGATTTGTGTTTAGATATTCATTTTTTTCAAACAATTCAGGACTCCACGAGTTGAAGAAAAAACTATTTTATTTTGTAATAGAAATGAATTATCATTTAAAAGTGTGTACTTTACACGGAACATCTTAATCTCTCTCACAAATCTATAATCCTCGACAAATCCAATTCGAAGACATTTGAAAAATCTTAAATATAAAACAATATAATATTTAATTTAAAAGTTTCCCAGCGTTCATTCACGTGTAACTTTGAAAATTTAAAGCTGTCGAAGCTCACTGTCTCCAAACTTTCGCCGGGCGCTGTGGGCAGGATTTTTTGCGTTGCGGCAGAGACATCGGGCGCCCGAAGTACATCCAGTGAAAACCACGTTTCAACTTTTTCATAGAAGAGTTCTGTCTACAGACAACAAACAGCCTTGCCGATTCACTATCAGGTGAATGGTGGAGCATCGATCGGGAGCAGCTACCGTACGATACAAAAATACCAACTATTATAGTACGGCGTAAGTGGGCTAAACTGGTCTTGCGTCGTCATGCACGAGAATCTTAATAATGTCGCTAGAGCTTTAAAATTAAACAGATTTTGTTATCGACTGGTGTTACGTATTTTAAAACGGCTCGCATTTCAATTCAGTTTCGGTCATAATTTTTAATATTTACATTGGTCAGAATTTATACTAAATGGTCGTAATGTATCGGTCAGAATTACAAAGGGGAGAATAAATAATTTATGGTTAGTATTTCTAATTAGTATTTCTATTTGTCGGCGTCCGTGGCGCAGTTGGTAGCGTCACTGGCTACGGTTACGGATGTCTCGGGTTCAATTCCCGGTGCGGATGGTTTTCATAGATTGATCCTACAATCGATTTATGGATTTCTGTTCGTAGTCTGAGTCCTCCCTCCCACCCCTCCCATCCTCACGGGGCGTAGCGAGAGCGATTAGCTAACCACTAGTCCTGTCCCTAGCCTTATCCTTCTATCCCTACTCTCTTCAAAAAAAGAGAGGTTGAGCAACTGAGTAACAAACAGTTCTCGTAGAAAAATTCTGTTAAGATACCTCCATTAGGAGACCATATGCTCCACGTTGGGAGCGGACATGGATTTAAAAAAATTTCTAACCTAACCTAGCCTTTTATTCTGAACGTATAATAATTTTATTCAGACCAAAAGTTGATTCGAATCCTGACCAAATATTGATTTAAATTCTCACCATTTAATTTGTTGCCTTTTTGAACTGCACATGAAGTTTAGTTCCCAACCCAAAAGCTGGGATATTTGGACTCGATGATAGTTAAATAAATAAGTGTTTTTTATTAACTCCAGAATTATCTCCAAGTGTTTTAAAATTCTGTCTTAAAATTGTATAGTAAGCTAATTATCCATATACCTAAGTATTGACAAGATTGTCACATGTATTCAGTCGTGTATGATGTAGTGGAGGGTATACAGTGATATTCTATCTGGTTCAATGAAATACTTCTACTAATAATGTAGTTGACCATTTACCAGTAGTTTTTTTAAATAAAAGTGCCCAAAATAAGAAACGTAGAAGCGGGATTGCTGTAAATTGTAGAGTTCAGACAAGTGAAACCATTTTTTGTTGGATTGAGAAACTAACACATCACTATATATGTCATTGGTTTGTCATAGCGGTCATTTGAAAACAACATCTTATGCAGTGAGTATTTTATTTTGAATTTCTTAAAATAATTGTTAAGGATATCAGTGAATGTAGACATGTGCTACTTCATTCAACCTAAAGTGGTCTTACAGAATGCAACTCTGATAAAAAAGTTGACATGAAACCTTCTGATAAGACATGGTCAACTTCTGAAACATTAACTAGGTTGATAGAAATTGAACACAATTTTGTTCTAACAGACGTTTTCCTCATTTCTGTCTTAGCATATTAATTAAGACATTTGATCCATTATGAATACACTTGCTTTATCATAATTCGGTCTAATGCTAAACGTAAATTGTTATTTTTGTTGAATTTTTCTCTTAACTGGTCAACTACTGGTATGTTTACCCTACTTTAATAAAAAATAAAGATTTTTTCGAAATAACATTATATTCAAGAAAACGTTAAAATCAATTTACCTTAAAATCCAACTGTGATCAACTTTGAACCTCGAACGGTCAGCAATTTAAAATTCAGTTGTTACATACCTGTGAACAAATAAAGAAAACAAAATGCTACTTTAGTACTATTCATCATGATATTATAAGCTGTGTTATAAAAATTTGGGGTGGTTTATTACAAAATGACAAATGATATTGCTTGAGATGACTCCGGTTTGTAGTTTTATGATATCTAAAAATGGAAAATTTTTTATGGTACTGCAACTAGTTGAGAGAGCGTGAAATATATCGTGTATTGATTTATGAGCCATAAGCACATCTATCCTGAAAAAGCTACAAATCCAGCATAGACTCGGCCGTTTATACAAGACACCTCCTCGATTTTTTTGGCCACATCGGCCGCAAGCCGCTCGTCGTCACAGTAATTTTTGAAGGCAGAAGAAGACGTTGAATTGCCTCAACTCACTGGAACGACCAAACTCTAGACGCCATAGGTCTCTCTTTACTGATGGGTTTCAGAGCAGCAGAGTGCAGGAGCGAGTGGCGAAGGATCGTCAAAGGAACTGGAGTTGTGTAGGCGGAAGTCGTGACTCTCACACGTGAGGAATACGATTAAAAAAAAGAAGAATTTATGAACCACTTGAAATAAACAACATCAATTCGAGCAGGGAAGATGTTACATACACCGATGCCTAAAATATCAATTGAAAGTTTAAAAAATTAGCGTTTTATATTTAGCTTGCCAAAAACGTGGAGCCTTACATAGGTCACATTACAACAAAATCGTCAAGCTTTTTTTTGATGGTGAGATACAGTGCGTATTTTTCGTTTTATTTCTCGGTTTACAGTTGATTAAAATTAAATTAAAAACTAGTGTACTTAGCTAATTAGATCACAACTTTTGGTACATGTTGTACTTGTCGAACACGTAAGTGATTCATACTATCAGTCTCATAGTTGTGATCATGCGCAGAAAATAAGATATTAATATTTTCTCTCAAGTCATTTTTACAAAAATATAGCGTTTTTTTTCTAATATGTTATGACACCATTTCTTTTTTTAGTATTATCAAATCATTCAAATAAAAAGGTGATTCCAACGTGCTTGCCAAATATCAAAAGGTTACCATTGTATAATGTAAAAGAAGCTGAAAAATATACCCGTCTTAGAAATATATCAATTGAAAATACAACTATCATTTCAGAGGCTATTATAATATGGCTCGCATTTTTCTGGTCAGAATTTTAATTCAGTTTCGGTTATTATTTTTAATACATTGGTGAAAATTTATATTACACTAGCGAGTACCCGGCATGCGTTGCAATGCCACTCAAAGAAAGAAAGTATTTGTGTTTTAATTTTGTTTATTGCAATGCTTTTGGAATAGAGGTCTGCACGGGCGGAAAATTTATAAAATTACCCCGTTTGAGCCCGAACCTCAATATCACACTTGTTACTGGAACCCGACCCAAAAACTAGATTTATTTTTCTCAGCCAGAAAAAAGCCCGATTTTTTCAATATAGAAATTCATTTATACTTTTCAAACAATATTTCTTATTGTTATTATATATACTTCCACTGAAGTTCATAACACATGTCAAATAAATTATTTTAGCTATGAATAGTATTGCCTATAACATAGCACGAAATATTTTTCTGAAAATTAAATGCCTGCAGTATAAAGTCAGCACAGACCAACCCGGGGCAGCGCAGACCTCTATTGTTGATACACATTAATTGTCCGTATACGCACATGAATAAACAAGAAGGTTTTTGCGAGATGTCGCTGTTTGTACGTGTTTGATTTTTTTTTTAGATTTTTTTCAAAAACCTTCACGGGTGTGCCTACAGCAACTCCCTAAAGTTTCATCAAAACTGGATGAATGGTAAAAGAACGCATAAAGGACAAACAAACAAACATACATTCATTTTTATATACATAGATTGGTCAGAACTTATATTAAATGATCATAATGTATCGGTCAGAATTACAGAGGGCAGAATAAATAATTTATGGTCAGTATTTCTAACCTAACCTAACTTTTATTCTGACCGTATAATAATTTTATTCAGATCGTTCATATTTTTATTCTGACCAAAAATTGATTTAAATTCTAACCGTTTAATTTGTTGCATTATATTATTATATATCGTTTCACGTGTTTAACGCATTTTCTTGATTAATAGATGAAGGTTTATTAATTAATATCATATGCATCTAGTTTATTATAGTATTCATAATTTGATGGTTAAACTTCATAAGATTCAGTGTTGGATTATTCTGAAACATATTTCTAATTGTTGTCTGCGTTTTCCTATTAAATATCGTATTCGATGCTACAGCGTACATAAATTTAATGATGAAGCTTTTACTGTTATTTGTATTAGTAAAATAATTACTTTTATTAGCGTATTAGACACCGAGTACTATTGAATTAAATATTTTCTAAGTTCTTGGCAACAATAATACTTTTACTACCTTAGTACAAAAGTTTGATACTATGGCAGCACGCAAATCACACATTTATGGATGAACTGTACTCTTTGACGGAAACGTGTAATCTGACAAGAAAGTTACCGAAGCTTGGATCATCACGTCATGTGTAAGGATATTTGTTTACCTTAATGAATTACATTTATTATGCAGAAATAACGCAACTTGACAATGAAATAGTTTTTTTTGTGAAAATTAAAATAATACTCTAATTATGAAACATATGTAAGGATTTATTAAATATCCAAAATTTTATATTTGACGCCATTCGAAAGAAAAGAGTTTTTAAAAGTACTATCGATATTTGTATTTCTCAAAAATTGAAAATTTATTAAAAAACTAATAAAACTGTACCCGTTATAGATAGCGGTGGTGAAATTGAAAATTTTTTTTTTCCATGTCCGCTCCCAATGTGGAGCATATGGTCTCCTAATAGAGGTATCTTAACAGACTTTTTCTACGAGAACTGCTTGTTACTCAGTTGCTCAACCTCTCTTTTTTTCCCAAAGAGAGTAGGGGTAGAAGGATAATAGGGCTATGAGAGAACTAGTGGTTAGCTAATCGCTCTCGCTACGCCCCGTGAGGATGGGATGGGTGGGAGGAAGGGAAGGAGGACTCAGACTACGAACAGAAATCCATATATCGATTGAAAGATCAATCTATGAAAACCGTCCGCACCGGGAATCGAGCCCGAGACATCCGTAACCGTAACCAGCAACGCTACCAACTGCGCCACGGACGCCGACAATTGAAATACTGAATGTCTAAAGTAGCTAGTACGTCGGAACTGCGTGTGCATTGCATAACATTTTATTTTATATATACACTGTGAACGCTTAGGTCATGAGAAAATCGGACCCAACATATATATATAGACGAAAAATATAAAATTGTATTAACTGACACTTACGTTAGTTAAATTATTATTAAATTAAAAACCAATGAAAATTTTGAACTATTTAAAAAAAAATACATTTATATTGTATTGACTAGAGTCGTTACTTTTAATGTCGGATATTGCGCGGTAAACATGTTGTTATTTTAGAAATTGCTGTTTAGCAACCTAGTAAAAAGATATTAGTTTCATGTTTACAAAATACCTATACCGTTTGACAGCAATCTTTAAGCACTTCTTAAAATGAAATATAAAACAATAAACTGTTTTAATTAAATTTAAGAAGAAATTCCAAAGACAAGACTCGTTATGAAGAATGCAAGTATTTTTTTAGTCCATCAAAGTTTTTCTTTATCAACTGGCTTCTTTGTGTCATAAATTTGTCCGGGAAAGTCGTTAATTGTTTCAATAATGGTTTACATAATGATGATACCTTGCGCAAAGCTGTTTCTCTTTTACGGCTTTTTTGAAATAATAGCGCAGTTATAATTTCCAGAACACTGGTTTCAGCATAGTTTGAATTAAGAACATACTTTGATATCGCATTGAAAAATATATATAAAAAGAAATCGTGTGGGAAATTCATAATTGTACTATTGATTGAATTGGCTTTTAATTGATAGAGCTCTTTAGGAATATATGATTCCAATGTTGAATGTTGACGTGATTAAACAGTAGGATGGATGATGTGACACACCCTGGTTTTTTTGTTAAGTTTAAATTTTATTAGGGTCCATAACTGAAAACGCACAGCGTTAATGAAAATGATTCCTAGAAATCGGCCCGACTCTTGTCGTGAAGGGCGCTCCTCCAATCACCGGTGGATACGTTCGCTGGACGTGTCCATTTTTGACGGAAAAGGGTGGCTTCGACGGTGCGGGAGTCCTTTTTGATTTTAACTGTTAGGAGTCGTTTGCCAGCCTTCGAGCTGGGCAAGCCGCCGGCCGTGACTGGCACCGGGGACGTTGTGGATTGTTTGTTGTTTTTAAATTTGACTTAATTTAAAATCGTTTGTCGTGTCACTTGCATTATAACATAAAGTAAACTCATGTGTTAAGTAAATGTAAATGTAGATTCAATTTTATGTGTTAGTATTAATTTTGTGTATTTTAAGCCCCTGCATCTTCCATAAAATAAATAAGAGTTGAACCGGATTTGAAATGGTGTTTGTTTGAGATCCCAGACCTTCCAGAACGTCGATAACCAACCATTCGCCTCTCTTCGATTCAGGTATTCTCAGATGATGATGGCAAGGTTGGTACTGCAGTCCGTAGTAGATGTTACACGGTCGGAGAATGGCGATAGACTCCTAATCCTTTTTCTATCTTCTTCTCTCGTTGTATTGCATTTTCTCAATATTGCATTTTATGACTCTCACGCTTGCCAACAGTCTCCTTTTACAAAAAGGTATTTACGTATATTTGCACTCAGTAATATAACAATTAGCAACGGCTGTTGTGTGAAATGATGACTTGATAAAAGTATCATTTTATGGAAACTTTTTTCTTCACACGCAATTATAATTTTCGCTGACCGAATACGTACCATTTTCTCAGATCTCACATTTTGCAAATCCGTTGCGTCATGTATCTCTACAGCTCCATTAAAATAAGCTACACCACACTTTACACGGTTTATAAGTTAATTTATAAGTTAACTCAATGAGAATCATTTAAGACACGCAGATGAGCACGGCTAAAACCAAATGCCATTATTTGTCCAACGTTAGCAATCTACCAGAGCTGCTTTACGGTAGGGAATCACGGCGTCTAGCAAAAAGTATGGTGAATATCAAGAATAGATGCTTGCGTCTGATATCGGGGGAGATGGTTTAATTTCGTAAGGAACTCAATGAATGGGAAACGGACCATGCAATTCTCTTTCTCGTCAGCGGTCATGGAGAGGAAAGTTGAAACTGGCTAGGTTACACGCTGCGGATGTCTCCGAATTTGTCACAAATTTCGTGTCTTGGTCGACAGTCAGGTACTATTAATAGAATGTACTTGGTGGAACTGAAGGATGCTGGCATGTAAGAGGAGACAGAGTGATAGTCGAGTAACCTGGAGAAAATAATGGAGGAATCGCGTGATAGCTATATTTCTTTTAAGGTGTCGACTATCAATTCTTGTTGGAAACACATTATATTTTAAAAAATAAAACACAATTCATTTATACTACTTCCACATATTTATAATGATCACGACTGGTTTCGCTCATCGCGAGCATTAGTTGATAATGCTCGTTATGAGCGAAACCGGTCCTGATCATTATAAATATGTGGAAGTAGTACAAATAAATTGTTTTTTTTTTTTTAAACCTGTGTTTCTCACAAAATTAAAATTGTTTTTTTTTAAATAATTCAATTAATGTGATTGATATCAGCCAACTTTATACTAAAGCGCTTCCACGAGCAGTCAGGGGATTTGTGTGTTTTAAAACGAGAACGTCGCACATACTCATACGCACGTGGAAACGCCTGTGTATAAAGTCGGCTATGAAAAGAAGATTTATTAAATATTTTACAATAAGTCGTAATTAATTGCGCTTCTCATAATGGTTTTTGATGTGGTGATATATTGATAAATATTTAGTTATTAAGTAAGCTATAACCGTAAATATTATGTATTTTTTCATTTTGTACTTTTTCTTTCACATTAAAAAACTCATATTTAATACTAATATCTTTTATGTATGTGTTTGTATGTCAAATTTATCCACCAAGATTTATATAACTAAAATGTAAAATTGTAGATGGTGAAGTTCTAGTGAGAACATTATCGTTGTAACATAAAATATACCTCGAAAACTCAGTCACAGATCATCCATTCCACCTACGTAAAAACTTAAGACATCACAAGGTCTAATAAAAATACTTCGCTGGATTTTTGACATTCTTCAACGACTTAAAACTTCTTTTAAAAGAAATCTTGATGTTAAAAAAGTTACGGTTGTTAGTTTTGGCAATATAAAAATGTTAAAAGATAATTTATTGTAAGATACATATACCGCTTTATGTGATCTGCTTTGAAAACTTTCATCAAATTCTATTGAACTTAAGTGAAAGTTAAAATTTAACAATCTCCGATTATTAATTGCATAAAATAAAAATATTCTTATAACTTTGAGATACATATAACAAGATTATTTTCTTCAGTATCTTAGAGTATAAAAAATCATACCTTCACAACACAAAATATAAAAGAGGTGAATCAGGATATTCGATTTAACCCTTATAACCAGTCAATTGATCTGTTAAAACGCTCACTATGGCTAAAAATACATCAATTTCAACTGTAAAAAATGAAGAATTATGTGAAACATATATTATTTATCCCAAATACATCAAGAAGTAAACTAAACTCGTGGCATTATCGCTAAAATGAAACGAAGAAAATGAAGAAGTTGAAAAATATTTAATCTACGACTTCGCAAGCAAAATGGCTGCGGTCAGTCTTCATGTACACCGCCAACACGCACATAAGCAAGCGCGTAGCCTCATAAGTATGTGTAATACATAGAGCTGACGATTAATGCTGCTTGCGGCAATTCGAAGCTGAAATTCGAAAGACTGAATATCGAAAGCTTTTTTCAAAAATATATTTCCTTGTTTTCTACTTGACATTTTCATGATATGTTACTTAATGTTTCTACCTAAAGGTTTGAACAATTTTTAAAGCATATATACACAAGTTTTTACTTCTAGATTGGCCGAATATACGAGATAAAGTATTGGACATGTATACATGTCCAGCGCGTTCATGGGGTTAATGATTGGTATTTTTTTAGCGCGTCGGCGTCCGTGGCGCAGTTGGTAGCGTCGCTGGCTACGGTTACGGATGTCTCGGGTTCGATTCCCGGTGCGGACGGTTTTCATAGATTGATCTTTCAATCGATTTATGGATTTCTGTTCGTAGTCTGAGTTCTCTCTCTCACCCATCCCATCCTCACGGGGCGTAGCGAGAACGATTAGCTAACCACTAGTTCTCTCATAGCCCTATCCTTCTATCCCTACTCTCTTTGAAAAAAGAGAGGTTGAACAACTGAGTAACAAGCAGTTTTCGTAGAAGAATCCTGTTAAGATACCTCCATTAGGAGACCATATGCTCCACATTGGGAGCGGACATGGAAAAAAATTCTAAGCGCCCATGTTTTGTACAAGTGCGTAAAATCATATTTTGAGGAATTCCTATAATTTAAAACACTCTTAATTTCTGTTTCACTGTGACGTAAACTCTAAAAGAAAAATTATAAAAACCGTTTGGACTGTTATTATATATATTTTCGTTGACCTGTCAGTTTGCCTGACTGTAACGCACAGCACAATACATCACTTTTGTACGATGAATTTTCCATAGATAGAAAGACTCCGCAGTAAGTTAAGTAAAGATCTATAGCAATACATGACGCCGCAGATTTACAAAACGTAATATTTGAGAAAGAGTATTTTGTCGAATCAGCAATATAGCCGGGGAAAATTGACAAATAATATTTATTCATCAAACTTTATTATTATCATCAAATTTATAATGATTATAAAATAAAAAGATTCGATAAACGACACTTATGTCACGACATCCACATGACACTGCAGACTTACGAAACGTGATATTCCTAAATGTAAATATAAATAAATATGTAATTATAAAATAAAAGTTTCTGGAAACGTAAAATTTATCAAATATGATATTTGAAAGCACGAATATGACAAGTAAGGCGGAATACAGATAGTGACGAAAACACGAGTGAAGAAATAAGAAAAGTACCATCATTCTGTCGTCACCCGTCGAACTGGACATCTTCCCTGAATTGAATAATCGTCATCATCATTATCGTTATTTTATACTTACAGTTTAATTGCGTCACGCATTCAACAATTGGAATAATATTTCTAAAGATCTTACCGTACGGTAATGGAGAGTATTAATAATCGTTGATAAAAGCACTAAATTTCATACATAAAAAATAAAAGTGAATATGATATCGTCAAATCAATATTTCGAAATTATGTTTAATAAACGCCAAGAATTTGATTAATAAAGTAAGATACTTGATAACGCTACACTGCAAACAAAAGAAGTATACCCTAATGGCTTACGTCATTGATCAGTATTCAGCGGCTGATAGTATCGCAGCTTATCTCAGCTCCGGATAATGCAAGCTCAGCTAAACTTTCGCGAAAGCTCCTTATGAAAACATTTTAGATTGCCTCGGACCTGATGCAGCTTAATCTGTATATAACTGCAAACATGTCGAAAGCCAAGCGCGTAAGAGTGGCTGTACTTAAGTATATTTGAAGAAGCTTTTCAAAAGCTTTAACAAAAGCTGTGATAATGACGCTTTATCTTGTTTTATGAATATATCTAGTAAAAGAAATTAATCGAAAAGTAAAATCTATTTTTAAATTTTATTCTTTTCAGCATATAATGTAGTACTTGGTTGCGCGATCAAATGTTCAAGTCTTTGAATAGGCTATGCTTTTGGAAATACATTAGTTATTTTGTTAACTTAATTTCTAGAAAAAAGAGCCTCGATGACGATTTGGAAGTCAGCCATGAACCAAAATATACCGTAGTGCCATCCAAAAACACGACATTATAAAATCTTTTTTTTTCCATTATTTCCGCCATCAATATCGAATGAATGGAATTCCAATTACCTATCTGAAAAGAAGTTATTTTACAAGATCTAGATGTTATTCAGTCATTCAACTTCTGTTTTTTCGGAAAATGTAAGCGTAGGAGGTTGGAATAATAAAAGACTGGTAGTTGGCTAATCAGTTTCACTAAGCTCCATTTTTAGCATCGGCTGGGTGGGAGTGAATTTAAATATCACATCAATCAACAAATCGATTAAAAAACAATTAAAATAGTCCATACGAGAATGCCCGTACCTGGTAGAACGAATAAGATGAATACTCAAGAGCGGCGATTACTCGGCTATAGGACCAGCCAAAATCATAGGTTAAAAATGAGACATCAACTTAGAATACAGACAGACGCTTAGAATCGGTTGGCTTGTGTTGTAGGAGCTTTAATCTAGCTTCAGGTTCAAACACCAGTCAGGTATATTTGTATATATTTTTTTAATGCAAAGTTTCGAATTTAAGATGTGGGTCCTCTTGATGTCTTTTGTTCTCGAGAGAATCTTAAATGATTTAATAATAATTAGAAAACATAGCTGCAACTATAAGCTGAAATACAAAATATTATTTATTTTTTAAATTATGAGCAACAATGTATCATAAAAATTTTCTACTACAAATACTTGTACATTTCCATGAGCTTATTGCAATAAAGTATTCAAATTTGATCAAAACACTCTCAGTCGATTTCTTAAATTACTTTTATCAATTGAGGAGCTTGGTGGAAAAACCACTTAACACGTTCATTGCATATAAAATATCTTGTTTATTACAGATTACCTGAAAATTTTCACATTTTTGTTAATTTTTGAATCGCTATAACTTAAAAATTAAAAATTATTAATAATTTAATCACCCTACGCTAGTTTATTTCTTTACTTCGACAAAACACATATCACTGACGTGTGACGTGTCTTATCCAGATGTAGTGGCATGAGCAGTGTGGACAAATAAAAGTGAGGTTATAATACCACCAAAATGGCCGTATAGTTTTAGATGGTAGAAGAACTTGTGAGATGCCCCAATTTAAATTACTGTAGCGTGCTGTATTAACTAAATACAGATATAATTTTCTGAGCGTCAGTGGGGAAGATATGACCCTTGATAAATACAACATAATCGGAGAAACCACTTAAAGGCATTTATGTTTTTCATCCACCAAACTCCTCAATTATCAATTATTATTTGGATGTTTTTCTCACTTGGTGAGTGTGTATAATTTTTTTGAGAAATATTTTACATATGATACATAAGATAAGAAGTATAAACTTGATTTGAGATTTGCAACGTGTAGAAGCTGTCAACGTATATTGCCTTCAGATTTTACGTCACCAGGTTCCGGAATATTAAAGTTCCCCTGCAGATGGCAGTAAAACAAAGCATTTTATATCACGGTATTGACGATATTATTTTTCGCGTCGTGCAAAACGAAAATGATATCTTTGACAAAATATTATCGTTGCGCCGATGTTAAATCTAAAAAAATGCGATTTGATTCATGTATTAAAATAAGATAAAATATTCAGCTTAACTCCACCGTCAGAACTATACTTAAACTTATTTTAACTTAGCTGGTTCAGAAGAGATAGACAACACTATGTCATCTCACGTATTCAAACATCAAAATATTTATTTAAAGCTAATGAGTACCCAGCATGCGTTGCAATGCCACTGAAAGAAAGAAAGGGTTGGTGTTTTAATTTATAAATTACAATGCAGTGATTGCCAACATTTCTATGTGGGTAAAGCCACACGTACATTAGATATAAGGGTATCAGAACATTTAGCTGCCTTTAGATTAAAAAAAAGAAACTTCGACATTCGCAAATCACTTGCTAATAGAGAACCATACGTTTAATGCGGATGATGGGATTAAACTGTTGCATAAAAACATGGGGGATCATAAATTAGTTTATCAAGAAATTTTGGAAATTAATAGAGCCCAGTTAAATTTCTTGCCAATTCTGAATGAGCAGCTGAACCTTCCTAATTCTCCGTTATTATACGTTGAAACACCTAACAGATGTCACTAAATGTGGAATGATTGTATATATTTACCCTTTCGTTGAATTGCATCCCTTCGAAACCCACAATGCTATTATAATTGTAAAATCACTGGTAATTCTAAAAGAAGTTGAAAAGCGGCAATTCGCCACTCTGTTAATATGGTGTTTACAAAATAAGGATTAGGGAAATTCCCGAAATTTTAACTCAGGTATCAGTGTGGCTCTCAGACGTATAATATTTTACCTCGTAAATAATATTTGTCGTATTTGTATCTTCTATATAAACGTTAGACACTGTTTACTGTCTGTCAGTTCGAGTCCATTCGTGAGCTCGAATGCCTGAAGATGCCGAAAGGCGAAGCCCGGGTCGTTAGTGGCAAAATAATGGAAGTTTACAAAATCTCAATAATCCGAATTTGATATTGAAATTCCATCAAGCACCCTCAGTCGATGTCTTAAATTTTACCAAAGATTGATTGAAATCGGATGAATGGTAAAGCAACGCATAGGGGGAAAAAAACAAACATTCATTTATATATATATAGAAGATTAAATTATTCAACTTCAATTACCAGGGTATTCCTACATTTGTGTGATAAGTGCCGCAGGCAAAATTTCTTTGAATAACTGGAAATTAATAGAATTATCACGACAACAATCTCCTTAATGACGAAATAAACATTAATTCATCATCTTTTCTTAAACCATTACAAGAAACTCATGTAATTAAGCATAATCAATAAAATTTCAAGGCATTTATTTTAACTTTTAATTGATAACACCAAGCAAGCTCCTTTTTCAAAAACAAAATTAGTGCCTAATTTAAATTCTCTATTTCGACACTTTTAGCTATTTAACATGCAGGTATATCGAAACTGTGATAGGCATTTTGTGTGCCATCAAATAAGAAGAACATTTGACCACCCGCCTTGCTTAAAATGTTATTTTATAATAATTGATAACTTTTGAGGCTTGTTTAATGTCTTTAATTTAAGTTAATCTGTTACACAGCTGGCGGAATAACAAATTCATATATTTAAATTTAATATTAAGATATATTATATCATTACTATGTATTATTTACTCACCGGAGTGGAGTAACTATATTAAAATTGGGATGATACCCAAATGCTAAGGAAAGTTAAGATTCAAAGATGAAATTTTATTAATTGGGGCTCTAAAAACATAACTCAGAATCTCCATCAATGATTGTTTTTGGGAAACCCTAAAAACCGTTTTCATGCTACAGTTACAAATGAATAGAACAGACGCTTAAACCATGATATGTGAATAAACACAGGTGACCATGATAGTACAATGCTGCAATTTCATTGGCTGAAATGGAGATTATTATTTAGGATAATAATAAGACATTAGAAACTATATCAGTTTTGAAAAGGAACAAAATTTTCACATTCATTTTAGATGGAAGTTTGTAAGTTTAGAAAGATATTTTATAATTTAAATGGTAGACATGAACACGAAAAACAATTCTGCATACATTACATTTTTGCATATGCTGGACATTATGAGGTGTGATACTAGACGTCTCAATTGTGACATTTAATATATGTATTTTGGATGTCACGACTTTAGTTGCTTCCGTTGTTATGCCAACCAGCAGAGATTTTTTGTCAACAAGTCAATACAATTGAGAGTAAAATTGAGAGAAGGATTCAGAATTAATCAGATCGCTTATCGTCACTTTAAATTATTACTTTATGAAAAAAACTTTGTCTTTGATCTCATTATAATTCATTTTTCATTACCAAATGAATGTAAATGCAATCAAGAGAGACAATTTTTTGACCGCGCACTGAATAAACAATTAACTTCTCATATACAGGATAGAAGCAGGGAAAGTCTATCCTTTTACATTCTAAGAAAAGAAAAATTATATTACTTATTTACAAACTATTTCTACCTGAAAAACTGTGCACTTTATTCTGTTGATTTTTTTTCCATTTTTTTTAGTTCATTGGTTTCACGTCTGGAGTGGAAACAGTTTTAAAAACATCAACACGGCACCTGATATTTAATGGCAATTAAAATTGTTATTCTTAAAATAATACAATTATTCCTGTTCAATGATTTCATGAAAAACATTTCCAGGAAGTTTCATTGCAAACAATAGAAAAGATTTCACAAGTAAATGGCAATTTTCTCACTATTACGAGAAACATTAATGTCTAAAAATACTTCGCTGTTAACAGGGATGTAATCAATTATCATAAGGTTGAATAATTTCTCTGTAATCGAAACGAAAATCGACGATGTTTTAATTCTTCCACGTCCAATTCTCTGGAAATCGTCTAGTTTTCCATTTTTCTTGATCATTTTTATATATTTATTTTTGTAATACTTGCAATACCAATATAAAATCTAATACCAAATTTATCAATATCGGTATTGATAAATCCTTCTAGCACTGCAATCTATATGTGAAAACGAACTGCAAAGTTCATTTTCTAATCTGTGATATACATAATAAAAGTCATGTCTACCAATAATACGGATCACATGATATAAGGTCAATTCAATCGTTGAATTTATTGTTTCAGATGAGATAAAGATAGAACGACGAGGATAGAAAAGGACTAGCAGTAAATTAATCGCCTCGGTTTTGGAATCGTATATGGGGATAGAAAGAAATCCTAATCATCACCGACATATATCTCTGCATTGCTAAATTACTGAAAACATGATAATGAACATCTGTTCTACTGAAAACAGCTATAAGAAACAAAAATTAATATAAACATTTCCTCTTATTTCATTTATTTATTTTTATATGTGGAGCATATAGTCTCCTAATGGAGGTATCTCAACAGAATTTTTCTACAAGTACTGCTTGTTACTCAGCTGCTCAACTTCTCTTTTTTTTCGAAGAGAGTAGGGATAGAAGGATAGGGCTATTACAGGACTAGTGGTTAGCTAATCGCTCTCGCTACTCCTTATGAGAATGGGACGGGAAAACTCGACTACGAACAGAAATCAATCTATGAAAACCGTCCGCACCTGGAATTGAAGCCGAGACATCCATAACCGTAGCCAGCGACGCTACCAACTGCGCGACGGACGCCGACTCTATACTTTATAGTTTGCACTAGCTAGTTTAAACTATCTCTTATAGTTTAGTTTATCAAAGTTTTTATAAATACATTATTAATCAAGGGATTTTGACCGGGGCTTTACGATATCATGGCCTCAATTTAGAATAAACTCTGCAAAAGCTTTTAAATTTCAAAAACTATTAAAAAGGATGCTACTTTCAAAAAGTTTGCAAATAGCAAAATTCAACTGTAGACCAAGAGCGATTAAATGAACGGGAAAAACTGTATATAAATTACCAGATATAAATCAAGATATCGACTGATGGTGCTTGATGGGATTTCAATATCAAATTTGAATTGTTAAGATTTTGGAGGTGTTGGAGAATATTGGAGGTAACAATGATTTGTCGTATTTTATCTTTTATGTAAACGATATGAACTATTTACAGTTTGTCAGTTCGAGTTTATTCGTGTGTTCGAATGCCTGAAGATTCTGATTGGCGAAACCGGGTCGTTAGTGACGAAACACATGGAAATGTACAAAACCTCAAGAATTAAATTTTTTCAAATTCAAATAAATTACTAGATATAAAAAGTCATGAATTAGATTATTTTATAATTATTAAAGATGAATTTTCTAGTGCTAAAGCGGGACGAGATTGTGTAAAAGTATATCTGAATATATAATATACAAAAATCCGCTCAGCAAGAATTTGTTTTATATTTTGTTTCCCATAGTTCCGAATTTCGAAGTCGGTGGAGCTCACAAACATCAGTAATTCTGAGGCTCAAGCATCCCAGCAATTCCCAAAATCCATTCAGTGTTAAATAAACGCTAAATAACAATACACACTTAAAACTCTTGTAATAATAATGATTCAATAATTATTATTAAATCATCACTAAATCAAAACACCGAACTAACTTCAAACTCGTCCATTAGCCGGATATTAATATACCAGCAGTTAAGTTTCTTAGGAAACACCAGTTGTTATTATTTGATTTACCACGTTCCAATGTAGACAATAGCAGAAATTGTTTCGCAAATACTGATTGTAAATCAGCCGCTTACGGGTGAAAAGATGGGTTTAAGAAACCGCTGTTCATTTTAGGATAAAAACTTATGAATTTGTTTTAAAATCAATTTGTGTTAGTTTCCATTGAGATTTTTTGTAAATTGTATTAAATAATTAAATAATCGCTTGAGGTCAACCCCAGACAGAAGAACCTGATCGTTATGGTACACCTTTTACCTATTTTATCACCGAGGTCGATAAAGAAGAGTAGAGGAGCATTCACCACTCAAATAAGCGATTTTTATTATTTTTTCAATTATAAAAAAATACTTTTGGGTACATAAATAGATGCAGTAAATAAAAATAGATGCTTCAAAGCCGTGATTAAATAAATAATGCTTAAATTAAAGTAATCTGATTTGCATCCCACAAACGAATGGGAACAAAACACAAGAATATTCATTGCATGGCTTCTGGACCGGAAAATGAAAAATGTCTAAATTTTCAATATAAATAAATTCATTGATTATTTTACTTGCATTAAAAAAAACAGAGAAATATACTAAGCTTTATATTTTACGTTTTATCAATACTGACATGAAATAAAATAACATAGCAATGATGTTCGGTTCGAGAAATAGAACTTTTGAGATCAGACCAATAAAGCATCACGTTTTCAATTATTATTGGTTTCTTCAATAATATCCTGTTTCCATCTGGCTTTACTTTTTCTTTTAATGCGCGGCGGAAGTGCAAGAGAAATTATTACCTCTTTGTTTTTCAACTAACGATTGTACAATAATATTTTCTCAGGACAAGGTATTATTCTGACATAAAATAAAAGTAACTTTTTTCTTGTTTATTATTTTTAGAATTTTATTTTACTTTATTGAATTCTTTGTAGTCAAGTTGTCAATCATGTGAGATGTTCGTCTACTCATATGCTTGGTAAAAAGACCAAATCCACTAATGGAAGTTTATTACATTGACTTTGCAATCCACTTATGGATTCGTATCCAAAAAGCATTGATCATTATAATGATTCCATAGCTCACTACACAAAATTTGTGAAGAGAGAACTATTCACTAATTTCATGTCCTCTGCTATCCCAATTTCTTAGTAGTTTTCATACTCCTTCTCAAAGACAGGTTGTACGATTGTAAACGGACATGATTTTTACATATACTATTTTTTAATTACATCAATGAAAACTTATAATTATTTGAAAACAAATCTGTGTGCGAAATAAAAAGGGAGTTACATTGAGTTAATTGAAAAACGAGTTAAATATTCTAAAATAGCGACAATACGTACATGCATATAAGAAAAAAGGACGAGTGTAATCAATACCGCTGAATTAGTAAAATTCAAGTTGGGACATCACACTTTTCTTAAATTTTCATTCACATGAAAATTTTGTTTTGCTCTCCTGAAAAGTACTAATTTTAGACTTAACGCCCTTTTACTTTCTCACACAGAGATATTTTAATTGGCTTCAAATATATTGATACCCAATATAAGTTTTACAAGGTAGCACATAATGCTTTTCATATAAAAAAACAAGTATCGGACGTTTTACTTCTTGATTCTCTTTATGTTATATCAGACGTTTTTTAATGTATTGGCAAAGGCACAATTTGTTTTGATTTGACTCTATATTTTTAAAACGATCAAGACCAGTTGCGCTCATGGCGAACGTTACCAAATGTAATGCCTATTCACCAATAATTGACAGTTAACAATTTAAAAGTGACATAGAAATTTTTTAAATATTAAGTAAGATTTTAAATTTGTTGCTATTTAGTGCGGTCTATATATTTCATGAACTCATTTATGCAGCAGAGACTGCACTTCTGGGCCGCCTCGTAAAGAATGGACTGATAACGTGGAAAACGATGCCATATTTGTCGATGTAATGATATATTGGTTGTCAGCCATGGACTCGGATGCTCTTATCGGCAACTACTTTAGTAGGTTTTTAATTTATTGTGTAGTGAGGAAAAATAATTCATTAGTTAGTGTCACAAACCAATAATGAAATAATTCCACTTAATTTAATTAATTCCGTAAAGTAAACAATATTTTTTTTTTTTAAATATATTCAATAGAGAAATTTCATCACTTAAATGACACAATGGTGTGATGTATGGCCACATCATTCAACTGACAAAACAGTTGTTATGAAAACACGACAGCCAATCAATTTAATTTCAGACAGCCCGCGAAACAAACAAGTGAAGTAAAATGAATTCTACGGCCAATTACATTTTCCTGTTTGTTTACGGGTTTAGTAAAAGTGCGCTCATTGGACCAGAAGCCTGGATATTTTTATTAGTATTGTTATATTTATATGTCACTAATTAACGAAACAGAATGTTACGAAAACTTCACGACACATTGAATTGAATTTGACTGGACGTCCCAATAGATTAATACAATACTCGATTTAAATATTAACATTAATTAAAAACATAATAACAGGCAATAAAACATTTGCGCTCAAACACCGCAAAACCCATTACACAATGTAACATTTTTTTTTAAACAATTATTATATTAATAGTTGGCCTCTGATGTCTAGTGGTAAGAGCTTTGCACTAGCGATTAGGTGAGTCTGGATTTAAGCCCCTTCATCGATATCAGATAAAGATTGTTTCAGTTTAAATTTGAGATCTTGGAAATGTGTGTGTGTGATGGCACTTTTCTTTGAGTTGATCTAAAATGATTTTCCTGTTTTAAAATATTTCACACATTAGCATCAGCTGTTTTACCAAATATTTTTTAATGATATAAAATAAATAAATAAATATTATTAAACAAACATGTGTTTTTGTATTAATAAATAACTCTTCATGAATGTTATTAAAAACAGTACGATGAAGTTAGTTTTAAGCAAATTAGACAAACTGATAGTTGAGAATGTACACGATATCTATCCGAAACAATAATTTAATAATTTATCATTGGTTTTCACTTAATTTTATTGAGATTCAAACATTATTCATTCAAATTATGCTATTATTTTTAATTGAAAATAATCAGACTAATTGGTATGTAAACTGCAAATTAAAAATGCTGTAGACAACAAATTACTTCCTATTGCAAGTAAGTCCAAACTGTTTACGCAAGTTACTTAACAAGTTTGGTAAACTTTTCTTGAGAAAATAGAAAAAAAACACACATTTACGCCTCAGAAAGTTCTAGATAGTTAGCTGTCATTTGCAATCATTATAGTTTTTGTGGCATACCAATAAGTTTCTTTCTAGCGTGTCAGATCCAGATACATATAGACCTTAATAGAGCATTTCAAAATATTTTGTTTTCTGTGAAAACTGTTTATAAATCAGTCTATCAATGTCTTTCTTTGGAGATGGTAAATAAGAATCGAGTTTTAGTAGTAGCTAGTCGTCTTCTTAATCTCTTGTTTTTAGGACCAGTTGGAGTGGTCTATTGAATGCGGATCCATAAAACGATGAAACAGTCAATTTTAATGAGTCTGTTGACGAAGCTTAAGAAGGTTGACCACTCAGCTGTGTTACCGATGTGTATGAAATACATTTTATTATAATGTCAATTTATTTTTGCTTCTAATCAACTTCTGCAGTATTTTTCTCAAATAAAGATGCTTGAATTGTGAGCTATGTTCTACAATGATAGCAAACAGGGATTTAAAACACTTCTATGCAGTCGCCCTGGAGTCACTCTCAAACGACAGTTGAAAAACTGTGCAAGTAAAAGAAAGTTCTGTGTAATAGGATGAAATAACAAAGTATTTAGTTTTTGACAAAATTTTATTATGTAGATAATAGCTATTTCGGCTTGAAGCCATCTTCAGAACTATCTGTCGATGTACCGATGTATCGATAGTTCTGACAATGGCGTCAAGCAGAAATAGCAATCAACTTCCTAATAAAATTTTGTAGAACTAAATAATTCGTTATTTCATCCTATTATCATGGAGTTCTACCAAGTAAATGCCAATTCAATCAATAAAACTCTGTATGTTGTAAATCACATTGCAAGGAATTCCTCATAAGAAGGAATCCTTTTCATTTTGTTTATTAAAGACCAACAATCAGTATTCGTTTATTAAAATAGTTTTTATTTACCATGTCCGCTCCCAGTGTGGAGCATATGAAATGCTAATGGAAGTATCTCACGTAACGTTTTTCTACAAGAACGGCTTGTTACTCGGTTGCTAAGTCTTTCTCTTTCGAAAAGAGTAGGGTTAAAAAGATACGGCTAATATAGGACTTGTGGCTAGTTAGGGGCTCTCAATACGCCTCATTTTGAGGATCGAATGGGTGGGAGGGAATTCGAGACAACACAAACATCCATACATACGAACAGAAATAAGTTTGTGAAAACTGTTCGTACCGGGATTTGAATCCAAGACATTCATAACTGAGCCAATGAAGTTGACCGCTGCACTTCGAGCCAGAAAAATCAGTATAATTAGCTATAATGAACACGGGAAAGAGATGCAAGGACTTTCTGCCTATCCTAGAAAAAAATAGCGTGGGAACTAAGCTGTGAGTTCTAAATGGTTTCAATATGTAAGTAAAAAAAGGGTCAATTATAAAAGTGATCAATTGATTACACACAAACGGTTAAAGTTAAAATACGCTTGAACATATAAAATTGACAATTAAATAATAAATGTCGCTTAAGACTAAACGACTTACTCTCTTAGTAGGTCAGTATTGTTTGCTTAATACTGTTCTCCGTTCCTCTTGTCAGTTGAAAGCTCTCATTGTAAACTGCCATCGTACATATATCTCTTAAAAGCTCGCTCTAGTTATTCTGCTGATGACAAAGTCACTTTCAATTCTCAAAGCTGGCATAAATTAAGCGACAAAAAAACACACTCGGCTGTTTTGAAATATAACTCGAAGCTTATTACAGACAAAACTCGAAATGCACGGGAGCGCGCCGATATATATTTCCTGTTTATATAATAACACTGACTCTTTCTATTCTATCTCCTGATGTGACTGTTTTGCCTTAAACTATTTTGTGTCATATAATAAATGTTAATAAAAACATTTTAAATGTACAAACGAGTGTCCGGAGTCGTTTTTCTTAATCAGCAGACACAAAATGGCACTATTACAGTTAATAAGCCAAGGCATTAGATATTTTGATTTTTTTAAATCACATGAGATCAACTTGAAGAAAAAAAGATTACATGTGCAACTAAGATCTCAAATGCACATTTAAAAAAACTTGTGACACACCCTGGCTTTGTTTGTTAAGTTTTAGTTTTATTAGGGTCGATAACTGACAGCGCATAGCTTTAATGGCAATGATTCTTGATAGTCGAACTGAGTTATTGTCGTTAAAAGCAATCGGTTGCCTTAGGGCTATAGCTAAAAATTAGAAAACGTCCAGCGAACGGGTCTATTATTGACAACAAGGGGAGGAACCAACAGTGGTAGGAGCTTAATTTTTATTTTGGCGGGCAGTCGGCTAAAGAGCCGGGCGGTGTCACAAGTAATTATAAGTTGTCTTTCTTTGTTTTGAAAATGAACTTAATTTAAATTTAAAATCGTTTGTTGTGTCAATTGCATTACAACTGAAAGGTAAATTCATGTGTTAAGTAAATGTAAATGTAGACTCAATTTTATGTGTTACTGATATTTTGTGTAATAAACCACTGCACCTTCGCTAATTAAATAAGAGATGAACTGTTCGATTCGGTCTTCTCACTTGGTTTAATAATAAACCTGGAACTTGAACCGAGACCCATGTGATTCATTATGTTATATAATCGCTGGTTTAACTAACTCTAGACCACATGCACCAACTTGTAGTAATCATTAAAAGCCTGACCCTAGTAAACCGGCGGTTTTGGATTTAAGTACTAGAGCAACGTAGATTATTTCAATATAAAAATTCAGAACATGATTCGGTCAATTAATTCGTCACGTCTTTTCATGTCGAGTTTACATGTGATTTAAAAATTTCTTATAAAAATTATTTATAAGCTGTTTTGTCAAATACGTATTTTTCTAATTATTAATCCATGTCCGTTCCCAACGTGGAGTTTATAGACTCCTAATGAATCTACACTCAAAAGAAGTCGTTCTACCAGAGCTATTTGGAAATACGTACAGAAGGATAGAAGTAGGACATTACTAGTGTTCATCTGATTCCTCTAGCTATGATCCTTTTTTAAGAGATCGGATGGGTGGGAGAGAATTGTCAGACATGGCATATTTACACCGATTCTCAATAACGAAAATCCATAATATTTAAAAAAAAAAAAAAAAAACACTATTCATTTGATGTTTCGCTCATCACGAGCATTATCACGAACTCATGTTGAGATACCTCCATTAGGAGGCCATATGCTTCACACTGGGAACGGACTTGGTAAAAAGAAGTATTCAACATTTTAGTAATTATAACATTTTGAAATTGTTAAATACACTGTATAATGTCAAACGTTAAATTTTAGATATTTTGAAACGGTGGGATCAGTTTTGTTAAAAATGTTAATTAAACAGTTTAAACTTAACAGATCTTTGATAATAATACAAACAAGGGTACAAGGATCAAAGGCTAAACGCTATGAAAGTAATTCATCAATGAAAAACTTTTAGCCTTCCCGTTTTCATGCTAAAAAAATCCCTTCCGATCTTATGCAGTCACACTTATGAAGAGAAATGACAATTTCAAAAAGTGAATTATGGTTTTATGTAGTATTAAATTATTATTTTACGTCACATTTTGTGTGTAAAACCTATAATCGAAATTCTCCATAGCAGAACAAGCTCGAGAGGTATCATGGTCCCGTTTGAAACAAAAAGGTTGCATACGGTACGTCATGCATCTAGGATTATTACTATACTATAATTTTGTATTGTTCGATGGTATAATTGACGAGGTTTTCAAACTTAATTAATTATACAAAGAAGACGTAAACTATAATGTATGTTTATTTTTTAATTATGAGTAGAACTATTTTAACTATGACCTATTTCATAGATAATTTAAAGGTTTAAAGGACGAAGTAACTCATTGTTACACCATTAATACGGATGGGTTAATAATTAAGATCTAAATGACAATGTGTTTTTAATTTAAGCACTCTTGCGTCATACTTATGTAAAAAACACCGCGTCAATTTTATTATTGCATGACGCATTGAGAAATATTTTTTTATGAACGTCATATAATTTTTAACACGAAGCTTCGTTTCTTTTCAAAAATTGAATTCTTATTTTCTTGTTGTAAATTTAATTTTTGATAAGAATTAGTGTATTTAGTGACAATTTCAAATTACGTAATCCATAATTGGAATGAGATTTATTTTAAAAAGCTTATTATAAAGAAATCGCTTTTTCTACCCATGGAGCTTTCGTAGGCTGGGCGAAATAATTGGCTCGCGTCGTGATGAGAGGGGGATATCCACCGTCGTCGCAGCCTCATTGTCATTAGTGGTAGTAGGCGGAACTAGGCCAGGCCAAGAGGGGGCAAGAGATGCTTTCTAGAACGGATTTAGGGCGGTATCTTGCGGAGCTTTTCAAAACCACTGTTATTTTATTTCAATGTTTTTTTTCAATAATTGTAAAATCGTTTGAAACATATTTTGTCACCGCGTCAACGTTAAAATCTGAAATTTTAAAAAGCCATTTACACAAAATTACAGATTTTAAACGAAGACTTAGAGAAAGTTCCACCAATACATCTATATATATATATATACAAATGAATTTTTGTTTGTTTCTTTTTTTGTCCTATATGTGTTCCTTTACAATTCATCCGATTATTATGTAACTGTGGTGAGTTGTTGTGCGCACAACCGTGAAGGTTTCTGAAGAAAAAATGTAAAAATCTATAATCTAAAAAAAATCAAATACGTACAAGCAGCGACGTCTCGGAAAAACAGCGTTTATTGGTGTACGCACCAGACGGAAAATAAAAAATATTCTGTATCCAAAATCACTTCAATAAACAAAATTTCACTCACTTCCTTTCTTTGAGTGGCATTGCAATGTATGCCGGGTGCTCGCTAGTATTTTATAAAAGCTCGAAACACTTGCCTGAACTCTGTCACATTCTTATGGAATACACTGACGTTCGATGCATTGTCAGTCAACAATTTAATCGATAGCAAACATATATTCATAACAACAAAATCCGTTACTGTAACTTATTTGCATAGTGACGATTTCATAAATTGACAATTGCGCATATATGCACATATAAACAGTTCTGCACAAAATAAATTGAATATATTTAAAATAAAGAAATTGTGTTTTTGTAATTTTTGTCATTTATTTTGACATTTGTCATTTATTTTTCTTTCCGCTTTGAAATAGTCATCCCCATAATACAGCAGTTTCTGATAATTCTAATGATATTCTTGCACGTGCGCAAAGTCGTGGCGATGAAACGATTTTTTTAATTTTATTAATTGCTCATACCTTAATCAAAATACGTCACAATATAAAATTGTTAAACATGCACTTACTTAATAATATTTTGCATTATTTTGATTCATAGAAAATTTTTCTACAAAGAAAATTTGACAGCTTACAGAAAAGTGGGTATTTTTAATCATAATACATTTTAAAAATGAAACGTTGTGAAACAAAAGCTTTCGTTAGATTCAGTAGATGTATGTTGGCATGATAAATACATAATTTACATGACGTGGTATAGTATAAACATACAGATTGTACATATATAGTATCATATGCCTCTAAGTTTTTGATTTATGGCTCACAACGTCTCAGTGTCTGAAAAGCAGCGTTAGCAAATACAGAAAACATTTCAATTACTTCGAAGAAACACACACTTTCATTTACTGGTTTTAAGAATCGGAAAAAGACTATACACAGTGAAGTCAGTACTCTTTGAATAATTGTTTAATAAACTTAATTCAGATGAAATCTTATATATTAAGAATACTTTCAAGGAACTGCCACATTGCATGACTTAGTATTTTTTCAGATGTTTTATTGAATATTTGACGAGATATATATATGAAATGTAACATTAAATTTATTAACAATATGTTTGAATTGACATTAATATATTTAGAAGAATTTGATTATTATATAACGGTAAAAATTAGCACTCCACAACAACTGTCGAATATTGTTCAAATATATTTATGTAATTTTTCACCTCGCAAGATAATCTTGTTATTACGATGGCATGATTCTAAAATAATTAATAACTGACATTGTTTATCATTCTTCATTCCACCGAATAGAAACATTCGTTAATCGATTAATGCATTCGGATCGAAAGGATTTTTTATCTCTTCTCATCCGCTCAATCTAATCTTGAAAACGAAATACGAAGAAAGTGACTATCAACTGCCAGCTCTTTCCTAATGCCAGCTTTTAATACTTATGTTATCTGAAAAAGAAACGTTGAGCTACATAGTACAACAATTTCTCATTTAAAACTTTCGGTTGAAATGCTCTATCTAGCGAGAATATTTCTAATCCAAAATGTGAACGGACACGGTTAATATGCATAATATATTGACACTCTAGTCTACCCTACGTATAAACCCGTATCTGAAAACATTACATTTTACAGGAGAGCGTCTCAAAGACTCAAAACGCAGTTCGAAATTGGGACAGTGCTATCATTTTAAATCTAGTTTCGTATTTTATATAAAATTTATAGTTTTTGAGATATCACAGATACGACATTGCACTTCGGATTTTAGGTAAGGGTCTTTCGTATAAGTGGCTGGTTACGTGTTTATACTTTAGGAAAAAATGGTAAAGTAGGTATTTATTCTAATGTTGTTTGATGCCTACCTATAGAACTGAGTGTATAGACAACGAAAATGCAAAAGACGTACAGGAAAAAACCGAACCGGAAAAAACCGGACACGGAAAAAAGCGAACACGGAAAAAAGCGTGTCCGGTTTTTTCCATTTCGATGTTTTCTTAGAACCCGTATAATCACATATGTGACACTGATTTTACGGAGGATGTGACGATATGTGATCGAATCCAATACGAAACCACGTTTTATTAGTTAAGAGATGATGCATTAATTATCACTTACGTTTTTATAATAGTATCAAAATGGAATGGCCTTATTTTGGAAATATAGCTTAATAAAGTTTTTTTTTTCGTCGACGCTCGTGGCGCAGTAGGTAGCGTCGTCAGCTACGATTACGGATGTCTCGGGTTCAATTCCCGTCTCCCTCCCATCCACCCGATCATCACGGGGCCAAGCCTTATCTTTCTATCCCTACTCCTACTCCTACTAAAAGAGAGGTTGAGCAACTGAGTAACAAACAGTTCTCATCGAAAAATTCTGTTAAGATACCTCAATCAATAGACCATATGCTTCACATTGGGAGTGAACATGGAAAAAAAAATACTTATGCACTATGAAAAGACAGGCCAAGCGACTGACTGAATTACAGTTAAGTTCTGAAATTCTCCATAAAGCGTATTAGTAAATTAAAAAATAAATACAATAATATAAATTTATGTTGTTTCTTAGTTTGAGAAACTCATCCTGCTGGTCATTAAGATAATAATTGCTAAGACAAGTTATCTACAGTGACAGAATAGGAGGGAAAAAATAGAATGAATGTTCATCTCATTCAGCTTGGAATAAATGAATTTATATAATACTGTCTATAAGCCAACTTGTTTTATACAGTAATCTAACAGTAATTCTAACTCCCACATAAACGTAAAATTCTATGATTTCTTAAGATAAAATATATTGAACCTAATATACTAAATTAATATTTGTACAATGGTGTGAAAACGAAATAGATTATTTAAATAATTATTTTCAAACTAATATAACCGTACCCGTCACAGATGAAGGTATTTAAATTGAAATACTGAATATCTAAAGTAGCTAGTACGTTGGAACCGTGTGTATTGTTTATACCGCTCTTCGACAGGGCCTGGTTGACCCCTTAGACAGGAAATAGTTTTTTTTTTTAATTACTTCATTAGAGTATTATGATTGTTTTCAACAGTTTTTAATATCTTTTAAACAAGAAGCTGCTCTTGTAGCGCTTGCCGTTTTCGCATAAATTTATTTTCAGTCAATTGATATGTTAAAACGTTCAATATGGCTAAGAATAGATTGATGTTAAGAGTAAAAAATAGAGAATTATGTGAAATATATATATATGTTATTTCAAATACATCAATAAATAAACTCAACTCGTCGCATTCTCGCTAAAATAAATCTAATAAAATGAAGAGGCTGAAAAATATTTAATTGTAAGCAAAATGGCTGCGCCTACTCTTCATATACACCGTCAACACTCACCCACGCAAGCGCATAGACGCATTTGTGTGTGTAATACATAGGGCTGACGATTAAAGCTGTGTATCAGCAGTTCAAAACTGAAATTTGAAAGACTGAATATCGAGACATCTTTTCAAAAATATATTTCCTTGTGTTCTATTTGACATTTTTATGATCTGTTGCCTAATTTCTCTACCTAAAGGTTTGAACTATCTATTAAAGCATATATCCACAAGTTTTTCGTTCTATTTTGGCCGAAAATACGATATAAAGTTTTGGGCATGTAAATAAGTTCAGTGCGTCCATTAGTTTAAGACGTTTATCTTATTTGGTACTTCACTTATGAAAAATTTAATAAATCTATTTATCAATTGAGCCCATATGCAGAAAAACAGCGTTAGTCTTTATTTAGTTTTTTTTTGTCAACACATTTTTCTTGTAGAAGATTTTTTGATCAATAAACCGTGTTCTCAATGACGTTACTCAAACCATCTTCATTCATCAAAAATAAATATTTTCGATAAAGAGTATCTCCGCTATTATATGTGATCAAAGTTTTTAGGACAACGGCTCAATTGATAACGAATTTGTGTCCAAAGCTTTGGATGTATTATATGTGATGTTTATATATCCTCCATCTCATTCGATTTTAAAACTGGGTGTGGCAATATTTATTAACTTATTACTTCTTCTTTTCTAAAACTATCCTTGTAACCTTACCTTATCCTTAAAGGAGAAGTTGGAGGACTGTACAAAAAAAGCAACGTCTATTGACATGCCTTATTATAAGTCTATTTGTTTCTGATAAGGTTGGAAAAATTATATGGAATTTTAAAACGAAACATAGCAAAAACAATGACGTAACGACTACGCCACACAAGTTTTTATAATTGTGTAAAAATATCGAGAATTTATTTTTGGAAAGTTAATGTTATTCACAGAAAAGGCTCTTTGAGATCACAATGCTTCGTGCAAATTGAAAAAGGCGTTTTTTTATTATTCCATTGTGAATTTTTTACACCCCCATGTAAGTCGTAATGTACCGGCATATTAAGTACTTTAAAAACGTGAGTTTCGCCCAACAAAGCCTTACATAATAATTATATGATTTTTTTGAATAGTCATATTCAAATTTGAAAATAGTAAAAAAATAATTTACAAAGTAAGTAAAAAAATACATATATATAAAAGAAATGAATGCTTTAAGACCCGTGACAGTGTTATTTATAACTATAATGGGAATATTTTCTATAATAAGTCCAAAAATCCTGTAGAATAACAAAACTGTAATGAAATATGTACAAGTATAAATTCCACCATTAAAACTTAAAAAATGGTTGTGTTTTGGGTTTCCAATCCTGAAATCTCGGGATTGATATTCAGACAATACCAGGATTTCAAGCTTTACTGTAAATGCTAAAAAATAATTCATATATCAAATTAAAATTTCCTGATTAACTACAGCATGTACGTCGGTTTGTTCATGTACATAATTTTTTTTATAATAACTTTAAAATAAATGTGAATTTATTGTTGTCTTCCTCCTTCTCACATTTCGCAGGAACTGTTGAAATGGAGGACAAATTAGTACCGCTTCTTAAATGAATGGCGGAGAATATTTTGAAGTCAAATTCAAGGACATTTCCTCTTTTTGGATACCATTTGCTAAAGCCTACCGTAATATATATATATATAATGAATGTATGTTTGTTGCTTTGTTGGTTTGTTGGTTTGTCCGGATCTTATAGGCTCCTATACTTCCTTTACCATTCATACGATTTCGATGAGTTGTTGTGCACACACCCGTGAAGGGTCCTGAAGAAAAAAATTTGAAAATCTAAAATTGAAAAAAAAAAATCAAATACGTAAAAGCAGTTCAATAAACAGAATTAAAACACAAACCCATTCTTTCTTTGAGTGGCATTGCAACGCATGCCGGGTACTCACTAGTAATTTAATAAATAAAATAAAATTATTTTGATCATTACGTTTTATTTTAAATATTTTTTTTTCTGTAAATACATTCCAATTGGAGCAATAATGGCCACAAATTAAATTTTAAATGTACAATTTAACACATAAGAAAATACTACCGACAATGTTTCCATTTGGGGGATTTCCCTACAACTCTACAATCCCAACAATGTTGACAACTGGGCTCAAGCCACCAGCTGTAATATTTATATATTCTTATGTTAATTTAGTATACAACCATTCTTACATATTATGTGTGTCATAGCTCTGAGGTTAATAGTAGGAAATTCAACGCAGATAATTAATCACGCGAGTAATTTTCTACATGATAAGTTCTACACGTCCAATTTTCCGTGATCCACGGTAGCTGAAAATGGTTTGATTGCAAGTAATAGATTTTTTAACAGTTTATTTAAATCTTTAAATATTATTGTAAAATTATTTCATTTTAAAAGCCGACAACTTATTCACACTTTGGCAAACTGACAAGATTAAAAAAAATAATGACAAAACATTTTGGCAAAATTTTTAATTGCAAACACATTTGACAAGGGTCGCGCCGTTTTTATCAGCACCCATTTAGATAGATGCCTTTTCAAAATAACGAAAAATATATTTTAATTTTCACGTCACCGTTACCAAGCTTTGACGTCCATTAATATTTTATAAGCAGAAAAGTGTTTTGAAAATACAAACGATATATTTTTAATTTACTTTTCGCTAGTTTTTAATCAGAATTATGTTTCCAGGAAAAATGTTTATGACAGGGTTGAAAAGTGGAGAATTTTTAATCTTAATGTTTTCTTACAGTACAATCACCAACTGTTAATATTGAATGTATGAAAAATATAAAAAAGTAATTTATATATTACACTACATAAATTATAACATTAACAAAACATTTCCAAACCAAGCGTTCTTGCGTTATAGTCTTCGGCTGATCAAAAAAATATACAAACATACTGTATTCGTATTTCGTCGATAATAATATGACATCGATTTTAACGAAAATATTTATTTTCAAATACCAGTAACAAAAAAACATTACGAAGTTATAAAATGAAAGCATTTTATTTAGGTACATTACGTATGAATCTTCTTCTACAGTATAACCATCGGAGTATCAACATGAGATTCAGTGTCGGTTAACCTTTTCCAGTCCGTGCTAAAAAGATCACGTTACCAGCCGTGGTCGACACAGGCTGTGTCACTTGGACTTGGTCATGTATTGAGCATTTTTAAAGCTAATTGATCGCTTTAAAAGCGTTATTCTGTTTTTAAATATCATATTGTTATCGTTTTACACTTTATTTTGTGTCTAGAGCTTGCAATTTACATATTATCGTGCGAGTGAGATACAAGGGCTTGTTAATACACTATATTTATTGAGTGTAGAAAAGCAAATGAACGTATCCCTCCGTCTTTTCAAAATATATCTTTTTCGAATCACAATGTGTACACGCTTTATGTGAGCACAATATTTTTTTGTGACTAAGTTGCGTCCTTTTGCATTTCCACAGTCGAAATGTTTCGTATTTGTTAACATTGTGGTAGCAAAATTAATATTCATATGTGAAAATGTTAAGAAAATTAATTCGTCCTTCTGTAACAACTTGTTTTATCGTTCTCAATAGTATAAATCGATACTATTTGTATTTGCTTTCAAAATAATGCAAAATTGAATGCGCTCAAAATAAATTCGCTCAAAACTGACACGCGTCAAATTTACTAAATCAAAATGGTGGTTATTAAAACTGCGTAACAAAATGGCGGCCGCTTTGTAACCGAGCAATAAATTGTAACCACACTGTCACAATTATTTAAAGCGTTTCATTATCTCCTTTGTTCTGGGGCTGTTATACGCGTAACTGCTGAAGGTAATAAATAATTTTCGGTAATCCGAAATTTATTATTTTCATTAGATAGCGAAAAAGAAATAAATAATATAAAATGATAGAAAGGATCAAAATTTTGTCATAAATAAACGGCACGTTTCTATGACACAGTGCTATCGGCTTAGTAGCTGAGTGGCCAACGCTTTTTGTCTATAAGTATATCTATTTAAGTTGCCATGACTTCAAAATCCTAAGCTGCTTCCCAACCGATTTACGCACTTTTTTACAAAGTCGTGGATTACTTTACTGTAGTGCTAAAATTCTTTCCCAACCATCTGATGTTTAAAACGGGGCGAGATTTAATAACTAACTATTTGTCCTTTAGTGGCACCGTTATTCCATCTTTACCCTTTCCGAAAAAGAGAGGCTGAGCAACTGTACAACAATTATGGATACTCTATGAAGATGTTATCATACTTAACCATCTAACATCAATTCAATCTAATTTAAAATATCGACTGGTGTTGCTTGATGGAATTTTAATATCAGTTTGAATCATCTAAATTTTGTACACTTCAATAGTTTTGTCAATAATGATCCAGGCATTCAAACGTATTCGAACTCATTCATGATTACGGATTACGGGATTGACTTATATCTCGAGATCCCGAGATTGGAATCCCTAGCTCAAACCAATTATAGCATGACGACAGCTTGAACGACTTGTTGTGTTGAGATGTTCGATTAAGAATTAAAAGCTCAAAATTGGCGACGGACATTTTGTTATCCAATAGAAACTATTATTGAATCATGTTTTCAGCTGTAATATTCTTTCTATAAAAACAATCAAACATATTACAACTTCGGAGTATTCAATTAAACAAAAAGCTTTGTTCTTTCTACGGAACATATTACGATAAAGCTCTGAAGACGACAAAGCTTATAAATGTCACGACAATTATTTCACAACGCAATCTCGTTTAGAATCGCTTTGCTGAAATAAGTATTCTGTTTGTAACAATTTCGCTTGATGCAAATTTAATTTCAAGTAAGTCTTTTCTTGAGTGCATTGCAAGTGAAGAAAGTGAGCCGCATAAACTTGCTACAATGTGATTTACAGTAAACCATCCTTGTGTCAAGAGTAAAGATGTTACATTGTTTTCTAAAAAAAGGTCTACGAAGAAAAGTCGACCTTTTACAGCCTTTTCAAAAAATATTAGTTTTTTATACACTACATTTATCTATTTTAATTGAGCCAAATGAACTTTTATTACATAAATTAAGACTGAATGGTTCTGTAGCCAAGTGGCCAACGCTGTTGGAGGTTTGTAATATCCGTTTGCGATGGTCACATCGAATCCACGTACGAAAAATAGATTTTCGATCAATTTACAAAAATATTTGTATAATTTAAGATGTCGACTGAGGGTACTTGATGAAATCTACGATATTCACCCTAACATAGCCCACCAATTTAAAATCAGGAAGGCTTCTCTGTGCTATATTTTTTTCCGAACTCGATTTTATTTCAACATCACTAACGACCCGACCTTTTGGCATCGTTAGGCATTTGTTATATTCACTTTTAAGGTGTTAACTGTCAATTCTTGGTGGAAAGACATTATATTTTAAAAAATAAAACACAATTCATTTGTACTACTTCCACATATTTATAATGATCAGGACCGGTTTCGCTCATCACGAGCATCATCAACTGGTGAAGTCACGAGCATTATCATCAGTTGATAATGCTCGTGATGAGCGAAACCAGTCCTGATCATTATACATATGTGGAAGTAGTACAAATGAATTGTGTTTTATTTTTTAAAATTTGTTATATTGAAATAAAACGCATATTTTTTATAATATAAGATATCGACTGAGAGTCATTGATGGAATTTCAATCTCAATGTAAATTTCCATGTATTCCGTCTTTAACGAACCAGGTTTCGCCTTTCGGCATCTTCAGGCAATGGAGCATGCGAATGAACTCAAACTGACGTAATTCAACCTCACGAAAGACTCGTCAGTTCGGATTCATTCGTGTTCTCGAATGCCTGAAGATGACGAAATACAAAATTAAAAATTTTTTTTTTATGTTACTATCAATTATAACATTTAGTTAACAGTGATTTTTAACAAAACGCCAATGATATGGCAACATTAATTTCGTATCAGAAAAAAATAAATAAAAAAATACTCAATTAAATGTGTGATGGATTTAACAAGATATAACTTTATTACAATTGTCTAATTTAAATTTCTTTTCTGCATCTGACAAGTTCATCTGTATCGTACTGTACGTACAAAAATACATAAGTAGCGTATACAATGTGGCTCAGAAAAGATACCTTGCAATTAATTTACTCTGGCAAAGTAATCCTCGAAGAGTTGAAAAGAGCTTGTACTATAATCAATCCAGACGTATATAATACATACTGCTTTGGAAGTGATGTCCAACCCATGGCCCGACTTTCTGAGCCTTAGATATAAAAGTCTTCGCAACGAGTCAATGGCAGGTAAAATTGTATGCGAACGAAGTCACAAAATAAATTAAATAATTCGACAGAGTCTCGTATACGCAAGAGTATGAGGAAATTTTTAATTCTTGTGAAATCAGTGAAAGTGTTACAAATCTAAATGAACGTTCGAAATTGATGATGCAATTGAGTTTGATCATAGTTATATCATTGAAGATTAAGTTTCAAAATGATCTCAACTGGCAAGGTGCATTAAAGCTGCATTTGAAGAATTAAATATAGTAAGACAAACGTGTTGGTTCTAGATTGACTGGTGAAAACGTGATGAATACATCACTTTAAACTGTCAATTCTCGGTGGAAAGGTAAATCTATATATATAAAAATGAATGTCTGTTGGTTTGTCCGGATCTTATAGGCTCCTAAACTACTCAACCGATCGCGACGAAACTTTCAGGAAGGATTTATTGTGATCATGCCGGGAAATATTATATAAAATAAATGTTTGTTTGTCCTTTACGCGTTCCTTTACCGTTCATACGCTTTCGATGAAACTTCGGTGAGTTGTTGTGCACACACTCGTAAAGGGTTCTGAAGAAAAAAAATTGAAAATCTAAAATTGAAAAAAAGAATCAAATACGTACGATCGGCGACATCTAGGAAAAACCTTCTGATTTGTTTGTGTACGCATCAGACGAAAAACAAAAATATTGTGTTATAACAAGTGTGATATTGAAACTCGAGTTTGGGTTGGACCAGACCTGAAGATGATGGACTCGAACCGGGTAAATCTATGAAATTTCAGCCTGTGCAGACCTATAATCCAAAAGCAGTTCAATAAAAAGAATTAAAACACAAACCCTTTATTTCTTTGAGTAGCATTGCAACGCATGCCGGGTACTCACTAGTCAATTATAAAAATAAAGCACAGTTTATTTTAGTAATTCCACAATTTCCCAAGAACTCCCTCCCACACATCTGATCCTAAAAACGGGTCGTTGCGATCTCTACTCTCTTCAAAGAGGAGAGGTTGAGCAACTGAGTAACAAGCAGTTCTTCTAGAATACTTCTGTTGAGATACCTCTATTAAGAGTTCATATGCATAACATTGGGAGCTGATATGGTAAAAAAAATCCACAATGTTATATCACCAGGATCGGTTTCGCACTCGTAAACATTTTTAACTGATCATAAATATGGTTTATCAACTTCGATGGGTGTTGACCTTTTGTTTACCTGTCAGTATAACAAAATATCGACAATTATTGAAAACAAAAGTGTCACACTAATTAATTACGTAATAAACTATTCTGATTGACTTGTTTGTTTGATTTTTTATATGTGCGGGCAACAAAACACCAGAAAATATTCGGCCGTTCAAACGACTTCAGTTGCGCATCGCTGTGTATCGAATGTATCGAAAAATACCTACTGTAATGTACAGAAGCGTTCATAAAATACGTAGAGAAACGTTTTATAGTATATTGCTAGTAATTTCAACATCTTTTTACTGTAACCATTGTGGCGGTATAATTACATTTACAGGCATGCTTTTAAATGTAAGGTAAATGTACTGCTAGTTGACCATGTAACAGTAATTGAACTCTTTCAATAAAAGTGTAAAAATAAGAAACGAATACACGGGATTGATCTAAAGAGTAGAGTTCAGACTAGTGAAACCATCTTTTATCGGATCGAGGAACTAACACATCACCATAGATGTCATTTAGGTGTCATAGCGTCGATTTAAAAACAACACCTTATGCTGTAAGTATTTTATTTTGAATTTTGTTAGAGAATTGTTAAGGATATCAGTGAATGTAAGCATACGCTACGTAATTCAACAAAGAGTGATCATACAGGAAGCTCTGAGGCAACTGTGATAAAAGGTTGTCGTGAATCTGATTAGATATGGTCAACTACTCAAAAAAAAAAGTGATCAACTACTGAAAGATTAACATGGTTTTTAAAAATAAAACACAATTCATATGTACAAATTTCACATGTGTATAGTGATCTGAACCGGTTTTGCTCATCACGAGCATTATCAACAGATAAAAATACAAACATAACAGAGCTATTTATATAAAAATTAACGTATTTAAAACAGTTGGTTCATTAACTAAGACAAGAAATTGTCTACAATTAAAATGTTAAAGACCTCTTACATATCAATAAATACTAATCTAAATACACAAATATAGCTTCATTAATTGAGCAAAAACTTTTAATGACATTACTGACGCTTAGTATTCATTAAGCAAATATCAGATTTTGAAAATGATATGTGAAATGATGCGTGATGAGCGAAAGTAATCTTGATCATTATAAACATGTGGAAGTAGTACAAATGAATTGTGTTTAGGTTTTTATAATATAATGCCTTTCCACCAAGATTTAACAGGCAACACCTTAAAAATTAACATGGTTTTTAAATATTAAACATTTTTTTTGTCACAGACTCTTTCCTAATTTTGTCTAATCACATTAATTGATACATTTGATCCATTATGAATACATTTGCTTTGTCACGTGGTCAATTACTGATACATTTACCTTATTAAAAATAGTACGTTTCCTCAGTTATGAAATTCGTTGGATATATAATATATTATTATCTATAGAGGAATAATTGATTGACTGAATGTTGCGGTGTCCATGTCTTCTGCTAATGCTAAAGCTTACAATGTGTAACATGTAAAGTGTATTGATATAATTTAAGACATCGACTGAGGGTGCTTAATGGAATTTCAATATCAAATTTGGATTATTGAGATTTTGTACACTTCCATGTATTTTGTCACTAACGACCTGGGTTTCGCCTTTAGGCATCTTCAGGCATTCGTGCGCTCGAATGCCTGAAGATGCCGAAAGGCGAAACCCGGGTTGTTAGTGACAAAATACATGGAAGTGTACAAAATCTCAATAATCCAAATTTAAAAAGTGTATTGATTGAATTCTAGAAAGTAAAAATAGCAATTTGCTTAGCTCCGCAAAAAATATGTTTTATAGTTGATGTTTATTTCTGTATCACGTCAGAGTGAGAACCTGGCTTGATTGTTATTTAATATATATTATGAGTAATTAATGGGAGATTTCCTATACTATATGCGAAGACAAAGAAGATATAGCAAAAAAAAATATGAATAGCTGTATCCCGTGATCCCGTAATCCCGTAGGAAGCAGTATTGGAAAGCTGGGAGACTATTATTTTCACAGCCCAATGCTTAAAATAGGACTAACCGCTTTATTATTGTTATTTACATTGACTGTCGAAATAAAATTATTTATTATAAGTGGGGGTATTATTTTACCATGAATATCAATTTCCCGCAAAATTTCAAATGCCAGGTAATGGAAGCGAACGCGAGTTTTGAAATTAATACACCCAGTGTACATTTGTTTACGAATTCCTGACATGAGGTGTTGTCATATTGTATAACGTGCTAAAACAGAATACAATATATGCCAACATATAGCATATATACGTGTATATATTGAATGTTATTATACCACGTCTCTAGAAGTACGTTGTCATAAATTAGCGCTGCGTTTACCCCATTGTATTTAAAAATACGTTCCGTATGAAATATACGTTCCGTTTTTAATACTTTGGAGCTAGAAAAAGATTTTTTTTTACTATGATTTGTGTCGGCTTTGGTTACGAATATCACGAGATCAAATTCCAGTACGGACATTTACATAAATTTATTTTTTTATCGATTTATGCATTTCTGTTGGAGGCGTGGATGTTTGAGATGTCTTAAATTCCTCCTCACATCCGATCTAAAAACAGGGCATATCAATAGAGATTAACTAACAACTAGTAGTAGCGTCGTTGGCTACGGTTACGGATGTCTCGGGTTGAATTCCCGGTGCGGACTGCTTTCATAAATTGATCTTTCCATCGATTTATCGATTTCGTGTGTTTTTGATGTCTAAAACTCCGTCCCACTCACCCGATCTTCACGGGGCGTAGCGAGAGCGATTAGCTAACCACTATTTCTGTCGTAGCTCTATCCTTCTAACCCTACTCCCTTTGAAAAAAGAGAGGTTGCAAAACTGAGTAAAAAGCAGTTCTCATAGAAAAATTCTGTTAAAATACCTCCATTAGGAGACCATTTGCTCCACGTTGTGAGCGGACATAAAAAAACCACTAGTTCTGTCCTAACCCTATCCTTCAAAAACTTATATTGAGATACCTCTATTAGAAGACCATATTTATGATCCTCATTGGGCGCAAGCATGGCTTATAAGAACGCTATATTTAACTTTTAAAACTGTTCATTTCGAAAATCTTAGAAAAGAAACTCTTAAAATAGTTGATTACTTTTATATAATCTAAGGTATTTTGTTTTTTTAACTAAGCAAAGATCGTAAATTAGAATTCATTTCATTATAATACAATTGATAAAGGATATTCTCATGATAGTAAGAAATTTGATGTTAATATCGACAGTGACGGGTCAATTGATGTAACCCTCAAAATTGAAATTGTTCAGAAGAGAGTAAAAACTGTTTTTATCGAAAACATTATATGCTGAGTTGCGTTATGAATCTTTGAAACGCACTCCTGTAAATTGTCATGTTTGCAGATACGGGGCTATACGTACGGACTGTCGATATAATAATGGCGTACATCAAGTGGACGTGTCAGAATTTTTGATCCTAAAACCAATGTAAAATGATATTTCTTTTCCAAAAGGTGGTCAATTTATTTTTCTAATTCACATCATTTGGTTGAGACCTGCTTTGTTGTTTTCAAAATTAGACCCAATAATCAACACATTTTTTTTATTTTTGAGGGTTACATCAATTGGCCACAACATCACCGATATTATTGATTTAACAAAACGACTTACCACGGAAGATTAATATTCGTCACCATAAAAAAACCATAAATCATCATGATCTAAAGCTATGACAATCTACTTTTGGCGTATGACTCACACCACCTACCTGGCAGTAATCCTGTTCGATATAAACTTTAGATATATCGTAGTCTGTCTATAGGGTTGTTATAACGTAACATTATTAAAATAAAATACCGCTAACCTAGTTCATAACAACACCACTTAAATAGCCGGAAGAGAAGTTTTTTGACTATAATGCTTTTGATTATTTTCTGTATTCCTTAAATTACGATTGAGATACGTTCCTAAATTTGGTCGTAATTCAAAACACATCAAAAATATTTTAAACAATTATTCATTGTCTTCAATTATATTCTGTAATAAGTAAAATATTATACTACAAAAAGGTTTTAAATTTTATTTGAAAAATAAATAGTTTTTTACTTCTCATCATCTGTACTTCATAAATAAATAAAAGTACCTCTGATAAACAAAGCGAAAGTAAGTGAAAGAAAATAAGCTGATGGATTTTATCTATAAGTTTTCAAATTTGAATTATTGAGATTTTGTACACTTCCATGTATTTTGTCACTTACGACCGGGTTTCGCCTTTTGGCATCTTCAGACATTCGTGAACTCGATTGTCTGAATATGCCGAAAGGCTAAACCCAGATCGTTAGAGATAAAATACATGGAAGTGTACAAAATCTCAATAATTCAAATTTGATATTTAAATTCCATCAAGCAACCTCAGTCGATATCTTAAATTATCTTAAATTATCTATAACTGTTTACTAACCCACTTTTTGGTTATTGCTGACTCATTTTGTCCTGTGTAGAAATTTCACAAGATCTTATCGTTCTGAAATCATGTGATCCAAGGATTTTAAGCATTATATTTTTTTGTGTCAGATATAATAAAAATGTATCCTTGAATTTTCCTCCATAAATTTCTGGGTAGAAAGCAAAATTTTCTTGAATTCAGGGATTTATATTTAAGAATCTTTCATTATCTGTTTCATATTATTCAATTTATTTATGTTATACTCTTTGGTTTATAATATTTTAAAATGGTTTGTGAATTTTCAGTTCCTTCTACAACTATATGGGTTTATTTTGTAAATTAATTAGTTACTGAACTATATAAATTATATATATAAATTATGTTTAAATTATATACTGAACTATATAAATAAAAATTATTTAGTAAGCGTCTAAATAGTTAGACTTGAAATATTACCAAAGGAATCCGAACGATCTGTGAGCAATTTTGGAAACTGTGATAATTTTAAATAAACATTGACTGAGATATATTATATTGTTGTAAATTACTTTCGGATAGCCCTGTTTATTTATATTGAAAACATTCTCTCACGTAGGCAATTTCAGATCTAGCCAGCTGCATGTATTAAATAGCTTTATCGCATTATTGTAGTGGAAGATGTAAACAAGGAAATAACAAACTAAAATTTCATCCTCATTAAAAACTAATAATATTCCTCTGGAGTGGAAACATTTTTAAAGTAGTTGCTATTAGATTTGTGTCAACATTAAATGATCTGTTGAACATTGTTTAAATATTCCCAGTCCTAAAATAGAGAAAACATGTCTAATATTGTAGTAAAATAAATATTTATTTATTGAATCGTTAAATCTCCTTGTCATTTTTTTCCGTATTAATAAATTTACCTACCGTATTTTCGAAAGCACTTCGCAAAAGCTTTGATGAAAATGTGTGTTCTTAAAACGACAAATTGAAATTGAAAAAAGAAAACTCTGATGGTGTAGAATCTCCCAAAGCATTTTTTTAAATGTTATATATTAATTTTCGAAAAAGAATTGCCATCCTTACGGAACTTGTCTTGCAGATTTTGTTCTACGTAACTTCATTCGTTCAAACTCTTTTTTTGGAGATGGTAGAAGGATGAGACTAGGACTGGATTAGAAGTTAGCGAAGTATTCTTGATACGACACGTTTATTTAAGACTGAATAGGTGGGATCGAATTTAAGACATCATTTAAATCCATACCTTTGAAAAAAAATCCATAAATCAATTAAAAAAACAATTTAAAGACGCTTTTGTACCGGGGTTCAAAACAGTGGATACTGCAACCAAAGAGAGAGGCTCTGACCGTGAAGTTTGACATTATCAATTGATCTTAAGATTAATTACAGCATATAGTCGCTTTCGCAGCGAAACCACTTATTAGAAAAATGTGAAGCTTAGTTAAATAATTTGTGAAAAACAATATTCTATACCACGGGGAAAAAACATATAAATGGAGGACCAATAGAATGACTGTAATATGAAAATTTCAAAACATTTATTAGTTTTTCTTTTTCCACTATGTTCTATTCCAGGAATCCTAGAATTTTTAAAGTGATGGTAATATTATTAATAATGACTTCTCGACCTAATTTCATGGAAACTTGCAATAAAAATATTCATTATTAACAAAAGATAAAATCTTGCTTTTTTAAGGTGGATGATGTTGTTTGCTTCTCCTGGACAATTGCAATTAGTCGGATAAGTGGTTTTGCCGTGGAAGCGATAAGGAAGGAATAAGTTGAAAAATATTTGTTAAAACTGACATACTTTTTTTTAAATCTTAAAGCTATGAGCTTATTATTTATTGAATTAAAAGAGCTTAATTAAAATAAGGGTAAAAGGGTAAGTATGCATTTAGTTTCACAGGGTTATACGGTGATAGCTAGTACCAAACCAGCTGAACCTTTTTTATTATTGCTTGTTTCTATGTTACAACATGAAGTCATTTTCGAGTGGCCATACTCCAGAAATGCCAACATGTCCATCTATTTTTATCGTAGGGCTTCCAAGATGCAACCCTCTGAGCTCTGAGCTACAGCGGCAAGTACGAGAAACGTTTCGACCGCGCAATTACCTGGCAAGCGTTACAAATTAATGAAACCTCTAATAGGCGCGGTAGAGAGGTCGCTTAATGGATGTTGACGCAACGCCGCGAGGCTAAAGGGGTTAATTCAGGTGACTTGCTTTTAGGGATCGCAATTTAAGATTAATATTATGAATCACATCGCTCATCACGCAAAAAAAAACTAACGGATATCGATAGGACTCCCTATAGTCTTCGAAACGTTTAAGAACATAAAAATATACGACAATTTTAACTGATTTCAAGCTAAAAATACTCAACCGTTTCTGGTCATCATTTAAAACATTATAATTAGTACAAAAAAATGCGTTTTAATTTTACAAAAATAATGCCTTTGAAGTCAAAAATACTAGCTATGAGCGAAACAGTTCCTGATCATCATTCTAAGCCATAGAGTTAGTACAAAAAGTTGTGTTCTATTTTTACATATATAATGCATTTCCATCAAGAATTGACAGTAAACACCTTAAAAGTAATTTAAGACATCGACTGAGGGTGCTTGATGGAATTTCAATATCAAATTTGGATTATTGAGATTTTGTACACTTCCATGTATTTTGTCACTAACGACCCGGGTTTCGCCTTTCGGCATCTTCAGGCATTCGAGCACACGAATGGACTCGAACTGACAGACAGTAAACAGTGTCTAACGCTTATATAGAAGATACAAATACGACAAATATTATTTACGAGGTAAGATATTATACGTCTGAGAGCCACACTGATACCTGAGTTAAAATTTCAAGAATCACTTTAATCCTTTATTTTGTAAACACCACATTTACAGAGTGGCGAAATGCCGCTTTCCAAAATCTTATGAAATTACCAGTGATTTTACAATTATAATAGTATTGTGGGTTTCAATGATCCCCCGATTTTCGGCGGGATGCAATTCCATCCGAAAGGCGAAACCCGGGTCGTTAGTGACAAAATACATGGAAGTGTACAAAATCTCAATAATCCAAATCTGACCTTAAAAGTAACTTTTGAAAGATTTTTATTTGGGTGGCATTAATACTCTGTTTCCATATCCGCTCCCAACGTTGAGCAAATGGCCTCCTAATGGAGGTATCTCAACAGAATTGTTCCGTGACAACTGCTTGTTACTCAGTTGCTCAGTCTCTCTTTTTTTTAACCGGCTAGTATTTTTTTAAAACAATACTAATTTTTTGTACCGAGGAGTAAAATTAAATTAACCTGGTTGACATTGTTTTAAGTCAGTCCTACAGCAGAGTGATTAATACTCTTCAGCGTTCGTTCTATTCGGTTTTCACGAATTTTAATTCGCGTAATGACTACTTGATATCTATCTACCTTGCTCACACTCATCAAAACTTAAAAATAAAATAAAAAAGTCTTATCTTTGCCTAACTCAATCCTTCTATCCCTACCAGTTATGGCCATACAATTACTGTGATTTAGTACTACCTATTTAGATGCTATGTATAGGTAACGGACATTATTGAAATAGAAAACATAATTATATCATTAAGTATAAATCCATACCTGCAGCAATTATTTACGAAATTAACATAGTAATGTAAGGGCATATTAAAAGCGATAAAATTTTGTCTGACGCCCACTAAAAAGCGATTAGTGAAGCCTGGCTGAAGAGGTGAGGGAAATTATAATCAGTGGCGTTCAAAAGCTTCTTCTCAATACAATGAAACTCGTTTAATAACAATGAAATCTGTAACAGTATTTCGATCCGATAAAATGCTAATTAATTTCTTACATTTGCATTCGTCTAATATGAAACAAAAAACGGTTGACACGATAAGAATAAACATTTTTGAATAATGAAAAAACATAAGTATTGAAAATAGGCTTATAAATAATTCCACTTTGTGTTTGATAGTATTCACTTGGTACACTTAAATTTTTATTTCGATAGTTTGCATTTTTTATTAGATAGAATTAACTTTGTACTCTCAAACTTCTGTCCACTTAGTCACGGATTCTTTTAAAAAAGTGAGTTATGTTTGTCAGCGTCCGTGGCGCAGTTGGAAGCGTTGCTGGCTACGGTTACGGATGTCTCGGGTTCAATTCCCGATGCGAACAGTTTTCATCGATTGATTTTTCAATAAATTTATGGATTTCTGTTCGTAGTCTGAGTCCTCCCTCCTACTCATCCCATCCAAACGGGGAGTAGCGAGAGCGATTAGCTAACCACTAGTCCTGTCCTAGCCCTATCCTTCTAGCCAAACTCTCTTCGAAAAAAAGAGAGGTTGAGCAACTGAGTAACAAACAATTCTCGTAGAAACATTCTGTTAAGATACCTGCATTAGGAGACCATATGCTCCATATTGGGAGCGGACATGGAACAAAAAAAGGTTATATTAGGGTTGGTCTAGTTTGATTTGTGTAATGTATTCTAAAGCGTGGAGCAAGTAAAATATAGGCGGCCTAATATAGGGTAGAAGAGTAAGTTACATTTTATTACAGCTTCGTGCAACTATCGATTCCAAAGTGTGTCTATTTATATTGAGTGAAAACTATTTTATCTATGTCAAAATATTTTTTCGTAAGTGTAATATATTTTTTCAATGTTAAAATATATTTTACTATGTAGGATCACTTTATTTTTAGTGAAAGAATTTGTTTTTTGTGGAATATATTTGTTATAAGTGAAAACTATTTTTATGAATGTGAATATGATCTAAACAAAAGCGCATTTAATTGTAAGCCTTGAAAACATAGATATTGAAAAATTTGCAGGTAATAAAGCATTAAGAGCCTTTTAATAATTCACAAAAGCTTAGTTTTTTTTAAATGGGTGTGTATTTATTTTATATAGTTATTGAACATATTACGTAACTCTTGTTAAAACTAAAAACACAGAAGAATCTAACGATAAAAAAGGTTTTTGTTGATATGATTTTGTGTTAAGCGTATTTAACTACTCCCACGTGTTTATAATGATCAGGACCGGTTTCACTCATCACGAACGTTATCAACTGACTGTCATCATCAAAATAATGTGTTTTATTTTTGAAAATATAATGCCTTTTCTCCAAGGATTGACAGTAAACGCCTTAAAAGCTGTATATCTACTCTAAAAATGTTCGTTTAGTAAGGACGTTGTATTTTTTAATTAATCAACGAATTGTTAGTATAACTACATGATATTGAATATTACAAGAACCATTCATACTAACTAAGCAAACTATAATAGAAGAAACGGCTTGCAAACTGGTAATTATATGTCAGCATTTAAATGTCTAAGAAACTGCCACCTTTTCCGTCGGTCCCCATTTCTTATTTCAATTGATCATCTGAGATTAACTAAATGAAAATTTTAACACACTTGGTCTTGGTCAATTCGAAAATAAAATACATCACAGATAACTTAAATGTCAAACATAAAACATTAACAAACAATCACTTTTGAGGTGTTAACCGTCAATTCTTGGTGGAAATACATTATATTTAAAAAAATAAAACACTATTAATTTTTTTAAATTAACAAACAATGTTTAAATTGACGTTCCCGAGTCTTGGGAAGAGATAAAATATTTCAGGCGTTTCATCATAGTTCATTATGATTTTCAATATTTTGGGAGCTTCTTTTCAAAACAAAATGAAAACGTTTACTGAATCATAAACAATTTTTCCTGCAGTGCATCGTTCCATTTTTGACATACGATTTTATTCAAATACTTCTGGCATGCAAACTTTATGTATTTTAAAATATCACATATTTTTTGAATTTATGAAAAGGGGTTAAAATTCTGAACCATAACTTTTAAAATGAAAAATCTATCATAAAAGCAAAACCGTCTGCAATATTTCATCCATGATTTAATAATTCAAAGCTATTATTATGATGTATAAATTTAAAATAAAAATATATAATAATCATGTTAGAGTACCAACAGTATTGCATCACTCATTCTTATTGAAATTTAGTATCCATATCTTGGAGGTATTTTCCTGAATCACTTTTCTGACTGAAAACAAAATATTAAGGAAAGCAGGATCGTAATTTTTCTGATACTTCTTAGATAACACAATTTTCACAGAATAATTTTCATTTTCTTCTTTTTATTAAATTGTATTCACAGCCTTGTCATTTATGTTAATCTCGATCAGATCTTTGGGCTAATATTATTTGTCCAGCTGCAGGAACAGCCTTCTCAGATTCAACGATTTTTAAACAAAAAGCCATTCAATAATTTTACTGTAGTATATTGTTTTTTTTCAATACTGATATTATTGAAAAAACAGCTTAAATACCAAGATGGCAATATTTATTTTATAAAATCGGGATTTATATAAATGTAAAAATGACTCATGTTTTCTGATAGATATAGGAAAAAAGAAGTTTTGTAATATGTGATTCCAATGTTGAATAATTCAGTTCAAAGTGGATGTTTACGCTCGGAGAGTGGCAGCAGACTTATGATCCTTTTCTTATATTCGTCACTCGTTATGTTGTTTTTTTCCGAATATCTTGCACTTGCAAACAGTCTATTATTACAATCACATATATATTTATCTTTGCCCTTAGCAATATCACATTTCGTAATCACTGTTATGTGACGACTTGATATTATTAGTGTCATTTTATAGAAACCTTTTCTCTTTAAAAACTATTATAAATTTCGCTGACACGAGGTAATGCTCCGGCAGAAGACAAAACTTTTTCCTGTGATATCACATTTCGCAAATACTCGGCGTCATCTATCCCTACAGAAGCATGATATAACAGGCCGCATTAGTATAAACAGAATATTTTTATCTGTCGCGAAATATTCTTTAAAATTTGATATATTTGGAAGTCTCTTGAACATACGACGGCACTGGCAATAAGGTAGGCATGGGTAAATTCGGTTTGGCGAAGATGCGAGTACTTAATCAAGGAGTTCGCTGTTCAGAAAAGCCTCTAAATAGGCCACATCAACACTTAATTTAACGAAAATGTCAAAATTGTTGGGGAAACGGAATGAAACCAACTGAATCTTAATTAATTAAATTCTAATGTCGTTATCACAATACTGGAATCGACTGAATGCCAATACTAGTTGTACTTAAAATTGCGATCTTAAAATCAATAAAATTATTTTATATTTTATTTACGATGAGTTTTGTTTACTTCTTGATGTTTTTGGGATGACTAATATATTTTTCACATGATTCTTCATTTGTTTTGATGAAATCGATGTATTTATAGCTATAGTGAGCATTAGAACAGATCAATTCACTGAAAATAAATTTGTGCGAAAACGGCTAGCGCTGTAAGAGTTAATAAAAAAATATTCCACTTTTTCTCAGTTTCAGTTTGAATTTCAGCTGATTCAAGCGTAGTGTTACGCAATTTATTTATAAATATAAAAATGAATGTCTGTTTGTTGATTTGTTGGTAGGAGACGAAGGCAAGCCTCGCCAGAATTGCGTTAAAACTTTGATTATGCGCCAGGATGTGGAACGGGTAGGATGCGAAGGTAACTGATTGGCCTGAGCCGAGTTCGCCGCCGAAATGGTTTATCATCCAAGGTCGTAGTTTTATTTTTATATATTATAATAGTTTTCCTGTTTTAGTGTAACAATAAAATTGTTTGTTTCTTCATAATGTAAATTCTGTACGGTTTCCGCATCTCTAATTATATGTGTTTTTAACGGTAACCGTGTTTTAATTATTATTATTATCATACGATTTCGATGAAACTTACAGGTGAGTTGATTGTGCAAACATCCACTTCCCTGTGAAGGGTTCTGAGCTCCCATTTTACATAAAAAATATTCGCCGTTTTTTTGCAAAAAAGAAATAAAATACGTACATACAAGCGACATTTATAAATATAAAAATGAATTCTGTTTTTATTTGATTGTGATCATCTGTTATATAAAATAAATGTTTGTTTGTCCTTTACGCGTTCCTTTACCATTCATACGATTTCGATGAAACTTCGGTGAGTTGTTTTGCACACACCCGTGAAGGGTTCTGAAGAAAAAAAAATTGAAAAAAGAATCAAATACGTACATACAGCGACATCTAGGAAAAACCTTCTGATTTATTCGTGAAAGCACCGGACGAAAAACAAAAATATTCTGTTATAACAAGTGTGATATTGAAACTCGGGTCCGGGTCGGGCCAGACCTGAAGATGATGGGCTCGAACCGGGTAAGTCTATGAAATTTCGGCCTGTGCAGACCTCTAATCCAAAAGCAGTTCAATAAACAGAATTAAAACACAAACCCTTTCTTTCTTTGAGTGGCATTGCAACGCATGCCGGGTACTCACTAGTTATTAATATAATCTAATTACAATATGTTGAGTTCATATTAATGTTAAATAATGCAATATAAATATGGCAAATAATAAAATGCCATATTAAAAGCCTAAATCGCATCGATTTACTATCTTCCGCGGTTCAAAAGAAGACGACTTTTATTTCCGTAATTATTTTGCTTAAATAAAATAAAAATAACTCAATTACGCCGGATTCTCAGTGTACGGATATACAAGATACTTAATATCACCTAAGTATTTAGCTGAGCAAGTCACATTTTCTCTCTCTTATTGTTTAAGCACAACAGTGCATGATTAAATGCCCAGTTCTGCGTTGGGACAAGAACTTGAGTAATTATTGCGTTATGGATGGTGGCCGTGAAACAGCGACTGCATACACATGCTTAAAAGATCGGTCCCGTGCAGCTCTGCATCGAGTCAAAAACACGATAAATAAATTCGCTTCTTTTGTTGATCGTTATTGCTCTATGGAAAGCTTCCGTGAAACAGCGTATGCATACACTAACGGGTGGATGTGTGGCTACTAACTTGTATATCAGATTCCATATACAGCGAAATACTCATTACTATTTTAATAAATAATATGTTCTCAAACATAACAAATACAATTGTATTTCTAATCAATTTTTACTGATATCTGATATCGAATTAATGGGCTGTTAAGATAATTGTCTAGCATCCTGTGGTCGCTTGAATCCGTCGCAGTTTGGTTGGACGAACTCTATTTACATAATGCCACACCACATATTGTAATCATAGCGTGTCACTTGGCTAATGTTAAATCTCAACAATACTATTACTATTTCGAAGAAATCATTGTTAATAGCAATAATGTCGACACTTCTTAAGTATAATTCCGTATATGCAAACATCAGATTTTACAGGAGAGCATTTCAAAGATTCATAACGCAATTGCAAAGTAACAATTGCATGATTATTCTTCAAAATTGGGTCAGTGATACTATTATAAATCTAATTATCATTGTTATTTGATGCCTATCCCTAGAATTTGATCCGTAGACCAGCGGTTTCCAACCTTAATGCTACGACGCCTCTCCTAAAAAATATTTTTGCCGCCCCCCCCACCATTCTTCTTCCAAAAATGATTTAACATTTAAAATAGTTTAAGACATCGACTGAGGGTGCTTGATGGAATTTCAATATCAAATTTGGATTATTGAGATTTTGTACACTTCCATGTATTTTGTCACTAGCGACCCGGGTTTCGCCTTTCGGCATCTTCAGGCAATCGCGCGCTCGAATGCCTGAAGATGCCGAAAGGCGAAACCCGGGTCGTTAGTGACAAAATACATGGATGTGTACAAAATCTCAATAATCCAAATTTACAATAGTGTTGTAATACTGTTATCTTTAAAATTACTTACTATTTATTTTTAATTAAAAACTATCACGCTAGCGAAAATTGCGCCGCAGGCACAAAATTTTTATATATCAACATAGTTTCTTGAAAAACTGTACTTTATTTTTACAATTTGTCATTTACAAATGTTATATGTAATATTAGTATTGTCCCGCAGGCTTTTCCTTGAAATATGTAAGATAAATAAGATAATTAAATGTGTCTTTAAAATAATATTTATCATTTACATTAAAAAAATTATATAATAATGCATTAAATAAATGTACTCATTATAAATTACGTATTTGATTTGAATTTTCGATAAGCTTACTTACCAACGTACTAATTTCTTTTTCTGTAAGCTAAGGTAAAACTGGCTTATCAACTTCTGCCATAAATATTTATGTGTGCGTAAAAAGGCGTTTCAATTATTGTTTTAAATAAATGAGTCAAATATTCAAAATATGATTATATTTGTTAAGACAAAAATGAACCGCATTACATTTGTTAGAAATCTCTCATAAGTACCGTTTTTGTCTCAGTCCTTTTCTTTTTACAGACAAATAAATTATTAGGCGTGATTCTTTTTAATATATAATGATAGATCTGGGCTTCAAAAAAACCGATTTGTATATTTTGGAATTTGATAATCAACATATATATATACAATAGGTATACATATACCCATATTCACATGCAATACATAAGGAAGTATCCCGAGGAAAGTCATTTTATATTACAAGGGGTCGTGTTTATTCAATTTAAATAAAGAAAATCCTTCTTTACATATATGGGGAGTCGTCGAACAGAACTGCTCTCGGTCTAAACCGATTCTTAAGTTGTGTGCGGGTGCGGTATGCGGGGAGGTACATTTATATAAATTCAAATGGTGCACACGTGAATTGGCTTTACTGTGGACTGCTTAGATCTGCAGCAATCACACCCTGCTATCTGTAGAGATGGAAATGAAACAAAAAAAAAATTACATTAGAAATGAAGGAGACTCAAAGAACTATGCCGCTAGGGTGCCTGAGTGCTTAACGCTCCATCAAGTTGATATCCAAAAAAATCAACAGTAAAGTTTTCCATATCGATGGACTAATTTCATTATCCGTAACTGACTTTTTACAAATTTGACAGAAGGATAAAAAAACTGAATTTTAACCTTAACAAGTATATTAGTACTTTTTTTGTCTTGGAAGTATTAAATAGATAGTATATTAGAGTACTTTTAAATGATTAAAAAGTATAAATACTTTTTATTATTATAAATAAACAAGATACGGTTTATAAAGTAATTTTCGTCAAAATATCAGATACGGGTTTATAACATTAGGCCATCGATATGTTAAAGTTAAATGGGTACTGCCGATAATAAAAAAATTAATTGATCTATACGACGGAAAACGTTTCCAACGCCTGATCTACGCTAATATAGTTAATATGAAAAATGATCTCATAACCAAATCGCAGTCGATGTTTCATATTAAGCAATCGTATTATTTGATTCGCAATGCATAAACACATAAATAATTAAATATGAAGACGCAATTTTATCTATATTTTTGCTTTCATACTTTAAGATACAAGCTTTACTAGTAGCGATAGCTTAAATTTATAGAACACTTCCGTTAAATTGCTTTTAAACACTTTCTGTGCTGTAAAAATATTGTAAGAAAAAACACATTAACAGTATTATCCGTGTGTAGGAAAATATTGTGTATTCACAAAGGTATAAGTATTTTAGAGTAATCTTACACTTAAGTGATCGTTTTATGTATCAAAACCCATTTGCGAGAAAGATTTTCTCCGAAATTGCTTTACGGCACGAAAACATGGCAAAACACTACACGGTGACACTGATATTACAATATAATTTTCTACTCGTAATAAAATAAGTGTGTTTTAGATGATTCGATTTTTAAGTTGATTTGTTAATTCAGTGTTTCCCAACGGAACATCTAAAATATTTTTATTTACAATTTAAAAAAGTAAATGTCTTAATAAAAAGTAGTATTTCGTAATTAACAAATCATCTAATGGAAAATAACCATATGACCTTCTTTTTATTTTTTCAAAATTTATTTCCTTTCGTATACCGGCCCCTTGTATCACTTATATCTAATTATTAATGCAAGCTTTGAGTATCAACATTATCCTAGTCAGATCACTGGTAAAATATACTTACAAACTTTTAGAAATCTGTCATTCGATTTGTGTGATTACAGATATTTTAACATTTTGGGAAGATCGACCATCAAACTTTGCGGTCAACGGCTAATGAGAAATTATTGTCGCCTATATCGGTGTGTGCGGTAGTTCGGCTTATATGACGTTCAATCGCGTTTTGTCTATCACCCATCTCGGTGTATGATGGTATGACGTGTTCTGTTGGTGTCTCTGCTTTCGTTAAGTGTTAGCGGCTAGTCCGTGTTGTCTTTCGTATTGATTCGTTTTCCTACAAACTCTTAATTCTATTTTGTGGTACGTTTAGTTTTCAAGGAGTTAGAGTCACTACAATAGGAAGTATACATTTACTCTTAAGTTGTAGTAAAGAACTAATTTGTCTTCGATGTTTTGTTTATTGTATATTTTCAATTGGTAAGATAAATTTTAAAACGTATACTTTAAAAGTATTAAGTATTAATACCGTCGTTCATAAAAAGCGACTTCTTTTTAACATTGCCATATAAATCTTCACTAATCTTATTTTAAAATTATGTCAATGGAACAACACATTTTATTGACTACCATTAACGTAAACCTTTCTGGAATATACCAGATCATCATTTGCACCCGTGATACAGCTCAGGGACCACCGTGAACAAAAGAAACGTGTAAAAACTATATTCATACTTTTTACAGGTTAATGAGAGGTGGGTTAATTATCATAATTATCAATTTATAATTAAATATTAAACTTACATGGTTTTCAATTCCTACTCTACTAATTATGTATTACAAATGTTTTTATGCAGTGTTTATATTTCTCAGAAAAACCAAATTTTATAATTGTGAACTTTATAAAATGTTTCACTTTCTTAAGCCATGTTAATTAAAATTTAGAAAAAGATAATTGGGTATGTCTTCTTATTTTTATGAGTATTTTACATGTATAATACATACACTCGAACATAAAGAATCAAAATAATTAAAAATATGATACGGCCGAAATCTTTTACTAAATTCTAATAATAGTCTTCGTCGTCGTTGGCTACGGTTACGGATGTCTCGGGTTCAATTCCCGATGCGGATAGTTTAATAAATTGATCTTTCAATCGATTTATGGATTTCTGTTCGTATTCATGCATGTTTGTGATGTTTAAAAAAAACTACTCCCTCCCACCCATCTGATCCTCCAAAACCGGTTGTAGCTATAGCGATTAGTTAACCACTAGTTCTGTCTTAGTCCTATTTTTCTATCCCTATTCTCTTCGAAAAAAAAAAGGTTGAGCAACTGAATAACAGTTCTCATAGAAAACTTCTGTTGAGATACTTTCATTAGGAGGCCATATGCTCCACGTTGGGAGCGGACGTGATAAAAAAAATATATTAATACTCATTATTTTGGTCTGATAGAAAAACGGTCATAAAAAAATCTCTCTTGCCGTTCAGTAATTTCTGTAGCATCCGGTAGGTATATTGCGGTAAAATCATTGGGCGAATATTTTTTTCATAAGTTAACCCACTTCCCCCTTTGGCGGTGGCCCGCGAGGAACAGAGTGAGATCGAAATCTTTCAGGTTAAATTATTTGAATGGCATTTCTGAAGGGAGATCCCGAGATCTTGGTTACTTTTTTTAATATACCAGCCGCTGTCAAAAGCTTGGCCCGCGGGCTGAGTTGAACCCTTTTAAGGGCCATGGTAAAGCTTTAGTATCTATGACAGTGGTGACTATCGATGTGAACATTCGTTATCGGTTTGTTTACAAATATCCTCGTAATTGACACAACCTGGCTCGTTAAAACTTCAAAAACGCCTCAGTTGACACGGGCATTCATTCTATTACCATTCCTAGTTGTTTCATCAAACAGAGATGTATTCATTTGAATAAATTAGTTCTGAAAATAAAAACATGCACATATAAAATTAAAATTGATAACTTAGTTAAGCCACTTGGTTTGTCATAAAAAATATACTAAAATTATATTAAAAATAAACCTCCACAAAGTTACCGCCGAATCCATAGAGAACATAAAAACGATTATCTTGAAAACCGAATCAAACATTAACGAAATGAAAAACGTACCATCACCTTTTGTAATGCTATCATAAGACATTTTTTTTTTCCGTGTCCGCTCCCAATGTGGAGCATATGGTCTCCTAATGGAGGTATCTTGACAGATTTTTTCTACGAGAACTGCTTGTCACTCAGTTGCTCAACCTCTCTTTTCTTTTTCGAAGAGAGTAGGGATAGAAGGATAGGGCTATGACAGGACGAGTGGTTAGCTAATCGCTCTCACTACGCCCCGTGAGGATGGGATGGATAGGGGGGACGACTCAGACTACGAACAGAAATCCATAAATCGATTGAAAGATCAATCTATGAAAACCGTCCGCACCGGGAATTGAACCCGAGACATCCGTAACCGTAGCCAGCGACGAAACCAACTGCGCCACGGACGCCGACATCATAAGACATCATAAGACATTAATAATATCAAAATAATTTTTCATTTATTCTATGTCAATTCTTGGTGGAAAGACAATATATTTTAAAAATAAAACACAATTTGTTTTGTAATAATTCCACATGTTTACAATGATCAGGACAAATTGGATCATAGTCAAATTGATTTTCGTAAAATTAAAAATATACCTTTTTTTCGTTCACGTTTAATATAGTTTTCCAAATAAAATGTAGCGTTTAGGTTGAGATAATAATTAGCAGGTTGAAAAGAAGCAATAGGACGTTATATGCGATCTATCCGCTATTTCAATACAGTAACGAATTACTCAATTAACTGAGACGTTTCAAAATTCAAGTAAGGAAGAACACGAATATTTGTATAAAAATCACTAAACATCTTATCTCAATTATAAGTGGGACTGAAATTGATGGTTATTAACCATTATTTAAGCCAATTTTTACATAAAATTTCTCATGTCTTCGAAAAAATATTTAATACATATTGAAATAAGTGTGAAATAGCTTTCAACATTCACTTATTCCAACATTGATTTATTTTTGCTTTCTGAAAGTTCCGAATTCTATGTCGATTTTCCAGAAAATATAAGGAATAAAAAAATATACTCTCTTGCATCATAGGTCAAATTTCAAGCATTTTGTATTGCTTTGCCTTGAACTTTGAGGTCTTCTTTGCGTAATAACGTAGGAAAAATAGTGTTTGTAAATTGCATTTAACTTTAGTCTTTCATTAACTTACATTTGTTTTCCATTGCCGTTCCCAATATGAAACGTACGGTCTGAGAACTTCTTCTTACTCAGTTGCTCAACCTCTCTTTTTTCGGAGAGAGTAGGAATAGAAGGATAGGACTAGGACAGGACTAGTGGTTAGTTAATCGCTCCCGCTACGCTCCGTGAGCATCGGATGGGTGGGAGGGAGTTTTAGACATCACAAACACTCAGACTACAAACAGAATCCATAAATCAATTGTAAGATCAATTTATGAAAACCGTTCGCACCGGAAATCGAACCCGAGTCATCCGTAACCGTAGCCAACGACGCTACCAACTGCGCGACGGACGGCGACAATATTTTCTATAAAATAAAACTTATTCAAAAATAAATTTGCTGAAGATTAATAAAATAATCTTAATTGAGAATGCCTGATCTTCTATCTTGTTTTTCGCCAATTTTCACGTGTTTTTGGAAAGTTTCAGTGCTTTCGTATTTAAGAATCAACTGAAACATATTAAATAAGATTTTTTTTATACTTTTCAAGTTATAACAAAATTCGCTTATCAATGTAACAGATTTCATCCCACATTTTGATTTCAAAAATAAAAACGAAATGAATTTACGCAATAATGTTTTTAATAAATGATCCTGTAGCCAAGTGGTCAGCGCTTTTGGTCGTCCGTCTTATTCAGTTGTTGTGGTGTCAATGGGTTCGAATACTCGAAAGAAAACAATTATTTTCTGATATATAGTAGAGATACAATGAACTCTTGTCTCCTTCCTGGTATCATCTAACCTTTAGAGACCAAGAACATACCAAAAAAAACATGAACAGAAATTATTTGTCGATCAAACAGGAAACTGTATTGCCGGACAGGAAATTCGCTAGCGACATCTTACAAAACTATTTTCCGTAAGTTTACGAGGCGATCTGTATAAAAATATATTTCTTACCGAGAAATACATGGCATTAGTTAGGGGAAACGTTATATGGACAAAAAATATACTATGATATATGTTTATATGTATCTATTGATTATTATTATTGTTCCAATACTGTTATGGATAAATTTATTTACAGTGATATCCTGAAATATAAATTTAGCACTTTTAACACGAAACCATGTGAACAAAAATATTAAAAGAATTCTCAGTTAACATAATAAAAACGTGCTTACAAAATAGAGTTAATATTAAAATATTGCATGGAACCTTCTTATGGATTTATAACACGACGGGTATACATATAATACGGATTTAAATAACCGTAACTGAATAACGAATTATTTGCCAGCAGAAGTTTTATCTGACTAGTAGCACCTTTTTTGTACTGTATTTTGTTATAATTATTGGTCTAATCATAAACAATAAAAAAACAATTTTAATACAAAATATTTATTAGTCAATAAAAATACAATTTACTAAAATAACATAATATTAAAATTTTTTTGTAGTAATTTTTAATGTTTAGTAATCGCCCAAAATGAAAAAAAATTCTTGCATCCCCTGGATACCTCGAGCGTACCCATAACGGCGACAGCATTGCCACGTTGGATTTTTATGCTTATTCGCTGTCTAAGATATTCACCTGAGCGGCACTCACCCGTCCTGTCCGTCATCCTTCGACCAATTTCCGTCACCGTCCTCAAAGCCGAGGGTCCCCAGGGACCGAACGTCTCAAAACCCAATGGACAGAAAATGAAATTAATGAAAATAAATGTTTTCTTTCATTGTTTGTTCTGTAAGTTAGTGCATACTCAAAACTGAGATAAGTTTATTTTTCTCACTCACTTAGCGAAACCGATCATAAACAATTTTTAAATTGTAAAATGCATACAAAAATGTTGAAATTTTTTGGAAATATCTATAGGTATAATATATTTTTAAAATACTACTAAAATAAGAATAAAACCCGCAACGGTTCTTCCAATCATAATACTGTATGATGTAAAAATAATAATTTAATAAAAAAAATATTTTTATTTCAATGAATTTTCAAATTAAATTATTATTTTCTTAATCTCGGCATCTTTGGAATTCTTTCGACGTAAATTTTACTACGCAGGACTCTCCCCGAGTAAGACCACCGACTTTTCGAACCCCCTCCAGGTAAATTTAGCAAGGTCCCGAATTGAGCAATCTATGAAATAATATGAGATTAAATTCGAATCACGTCTGGCAAACTCACGAAAACATATCACGAAATTGCTCGGAGGGTGAATTCATCCAAGACTGGTCATTACAGAATAAACTAGAAATGTTATGAGAGGCAATATTAGTACTTCTAAAATATTATATGATATATTTTAGCGAACATATGAAATAATGTAACGGAACGATTTAATAACATAAAAAAACTACGAATTTTTATTTTGTTTTTCGAATATCTAATATAGAGTAAACTCTTAATTATCCGTGGGTGGATTATCCGTGCATAGATTCAGTACTTATCAATATCATATTTTATGAAATGAAAATTTAGTGATTGGAAAAGCAAAAAAACAGAGATCACTTCAAAGAAAAGAAAATATAAATCTTTCTTTTAATTATTGCAGCCAGAAAGGAGCACGGATTGAAAGAATCTTTGAAGATTGATTCAAAATTAATTGGGTTCCAGAAGCACGAGATTTTTTGAAAAATAAATGGTTATCATCGAAAGCTGTGCTATTATTAGGTAATACTGTTTGTCGCCTCAATGAAAGCATATTGAAAACTTGTACATTTTTTACCACGTAATGTTGTGTCTTTAATTTAACCCTGCTATTTCATTAATAAAACGAAATAACCTTACTAGCCTTCTTAAAAACTTATGTAACGATGATGACCCTTTGATTAAATTATAAAAAAATTACAATACATAGAGTAAGTCAATCTTGTTACAAAATAAATTCAGTTACACTCGTTCGATTATAGAGGTTAATTATTTTAAGGAGAGTGAAAAGAGTTTTTTTTTGTATTTAAACGAGCCTAAGACATGTGAATTATGTAAGCTAATGGCAAATTTACAGGGCTTTAATACGAATTTCGATAAAGAAAACTTTAAGGGGTGGTAAAAAAATAATTTTAGTGATTCGGGTTTACAACGTATTAGTGATGCAGATGATAAAATTTTAAATTTAAGTTGAGAAGAAGAGGAATACTTTTATATAGGTACTGCTAGTATATAGGACAAAGGAGATAATTACTAACCGGTTTTCGGTTTTTTTTTTGACAAAATAACCGGCTAACCGGTTTAAACCGAAATACCTCATTTCATTATTTTCGAAAAAAATCCTATAGAAGTTTTAAATTTATATTAGTATAGTGTTAAATATGAACAATATATCTTCAAAATATATCTTAAAAGTAAAAGGAAATATTCATAAAATAACTAACACATAAAGATATGAAAACATTTAACGTATTGTGGGTTAAAAATCATAAAATTGCTTACTTTTGTAATATTACGAATAATACTCAGGTCAACGACTTCTTCAAGATTTCTACGGATGATTTCTCAAATTTACAATAATAGGTATTGTGTAACATGTGCCTTATTTATCACAAATAGTTTAAGAATTTTTGTGTCTTTTGATAATATCGTGTAATTGCTTGTCGTATGAAATCATTTCTGTCCATAGTTTCCGTCTTCTTTGTGGCATAGGTTATTCAAAAATATGTACATTTTTCCATCTGAAACACGTTGAATTTTTGAAACAGTTTAACTAAAAGAATTTTTAAAAAACGCGGTTAACCGCGTGAAATAAATCGGGTTTGGGTTTTTTCAAAACACCCGGTAAACCGGTTAACCGGTTTCGGTTTAAACTGGTTTGGAAGCCCTAACTGTATATTTAAAACAGTAATTTACTTTTCCCTTTACGTATTATATTACAATATACTGTGAAACTGTTTAATTGTAATTACTGAAGTAGAGGGATTAGCATCATCTTCTTCTTTGTTTATTGTTTCCAAGGACTGGAATCTCAAAACGCTTTCATCAATTGATTTGTGAAGTTGTGTTCAATTTTATAAATTCACTTCCACCAATCCGATGCCCAAAGTGGGGTCATCACAAGAGTGATCAACTAAATACTATTAGTGTCCTAACTACATCATTTAATTACATCCTTACTCTCTCCAAAACAGATAGATTAAACGACTGAATAAGAATTAGCTATCAACTGTTAGGATGGTTCATTGGGAGTTTACATATCATAATACTATGCTATAAATACTCTACATTATAAGCAGATTTCGTTAAAAAAACTGATACTGTACGCGTTCAAAAAACCAATACTTTTCAAATCAAAATACATGATCATTCGTAGTTGAAAATATTTTACCCATTATTTTGTGGTACAGCCAGTTATCTTTTTACTCTGCGGATATGTTCCAGACGTATAAATCAAACCGTTTACAAAAAAGAATAATGCACAAGCAAAATTAGAAGTAGGTTTCATTACATTCAAAACTTTACTTAACGAAATGTATTCATAATATAATAAATACATTTTTTTGGCATTCAGTTTTCTGACCATAACAGTATATGACGATTGTTTTTGTAACATTTTTATCAAAAACTAGTATCTTTTTCTTTGACTGTTTAAAAAACACTCGTGTTAAAAGAAAACTGGGTCCAATAATACTTGTGTTCTTGCCATAAATGCGAAACAAAATCTTTTAAAACACTGTTAACCTTTCAAAAATATTTGAGAGTAACTTTTTCATGTTCATTGTCAATACGAATATTTTGTTAGAACCGTGTTATAATTGGTGGTAATCACACATCGTTTCTTAAAATATTACTCGTTTATCATATTTCATTAGAGTTTGACCAAGCTAACATTAATTCAATCAATTATAAAATGATATCTTCAAATTAAATTCTTTTTTCTTTTTATTTAATTTGTTTTGAACCAATTTTATTACTTTACATTCAGCTTTGAATTTGAAGCATTTTTTTCATTGAAATTAATAAATAAATTATTTGACAAGCACTGTGTTATAAAAGAAAAGCCAAAGTAGTTCGATTATTCATTAAATTGATCGAAAAGGGTCAGATTACTAAATATTAACTATATCAATTATACATGAGATCTTTGTATGATTGCAAAGGTCTGTGGCTTGAAATAGTTTGCTAAGGCTAATATTTATATCATTATTTATTTAAACGTGGTTTTCCTTTTTACGATACAACAAAGGTTATAGTATTTTATAAATTGAATGATCCTACAATTCAGCGAGAATCAAGTTCTCTTTAAACATTCGGTTCATTGTTCTTAATTTAGTATTCGTCACTTAGTATAAATACCAAGACGATTTATTCTTCAATGTTTAAATAGGTTCTGTTAAACATGTAAATGGTTTAAACTCACTTAAATAAATTTGAGGGAGTCTTTTAAAATAAAATCTTTGTTTTAATTTACTTTTAAAGCTAATGAAACACGGTGGCCAGCTCGTAATTGCTTCAGAAGTCTGCCACAATTCGTTCCGTGAGCAAGTGCTCGGATTCCGAATGAAAATTTTGATATATTAATTTTTCAGTCTACTCCTGAACAAATTTTATTTAAAAGTTTTCCGGCATTGCTCAATTTAAGAGCATCCGGTACATTTTATACGCTCTTCAGTGACAAATGGTCTCTTGCCGTTACGACGAACTCGCGAATCGATTTACATGAATATATGAGGGTAGGCTTTTTGCCGATCACTCCACACTACGAATTAAAACAATACTCTTACAGTTAAATTATTAAGAAATCAAAGTAACGGCCCGAGACCACTTTTCTTCATGTTACGTATAAGAGATTTTCTGTATACTGTTAAATCAAACAATGTCAGCAAATATTTAATGATTCGAAGTGATAAATGTTTAATTTTTAATTACACTTAAAATCACTAATATTTTTTGAATTTATTATAGATTAAATATAATCATACGTCTTGGATACATCAGCGAAATTTTTTTCTAATCGTCATTTCATTCATATTTTTAAATGCTCCCACCTTGATATTAAAAAAAATAAAGATTCAAACGTCACGTTGAAAATACGTTGGTTATTTCTTACAATTTTTATTGTATATATATACAATAAAAAAGGAAAAAAATACAACTCAAAACGTAGACTGAAGAAAAATATTCAGATACAGCAGCCAGAGCGCTGAGACAAATAAGCTGGGCACTTATTCCGTTCCTTTTTGATGGCTGGGCAACCTGAATCACGAAATCTTCTTTGAAAACGAGATAAATGGCAATGAACATAAAGGAATCCTACCGAGGAACAAATAAAATTGAAAAGTCTTAGAGATCTAGGTATAGGCGTTATTTGTTACGCTGTTCAGTGCCTCTGTGATGTACGTCGTACAATTTTAAACGAAAGGAAAAGGTTAAATTTTATAACACAAAATATTATTGCATTATCCACTTTTAGAAGCTTTTTTTGCACCATTTTCAATATTAATATTGTGAATAATGACGTCATGGAGTGCGGATTACAAACCTGTATAGAATTAGACCACTCTATAGAGTAATTAAAAAATACTAGGTATATCAAAAAATTGTACCAAAAAACAAAAAAAAATGGTAAAATCTTTACATGTTTGTTTTGATTGAAATACACTAAGACAAATAATCGTGCTGATAATTGGCTGCAGATTTGACAAAATGCCCGTTTTATCGATTAACAAGATTTTTTTTATTGCACTTTTATCGAAACTCATTTTTTTGGGCATACGAACTGTGAATGATTTCCAATCGAAATAAAACTCTACAGAAAATGATAACTACGTCTCCGATAAACAATTATTCAATACAGTAAAGCACTCATACGTTACGATGATGGCGTGAAGCCGAAATAGCTTTCAACTAACTAATTACATTGTGTAAGACTGAATACTTTGACATTTTTATCCTATTACTAGTAAACGTACCCGTCATAGATATCCGACGGTATTGAAATTGAAATACTGAATGTCTAAAGTAGCTAGTAAGTCGGAACTGTGTGTGCATTGGGTTCCATTTTATTTTATTACACACCGCGAATGTGAAAATTTCACACCTACATGTGATATGTGATAACAATAAAACGTCTACAGAGTGATATGGGCTATTGCATATAATTTAAGACATCGACTGAGGGTGCTTGATGGAATTTCAATATCAAATTTGAATTATTGAGATTTTGTACACTTCCATGTATTTATATCTATCGACTCGAGTCCATTCGTGCGCTCGAATGCTCCGAAGATGCCGAAAAGCGAAACCCGGGTCGTTAGTGACAAAATACATGGAAGTATACAAAATCTCCATAATTCAAATTTATTATATATAATATAGTGGAGTTCTACCAAGTAAATTCCAATTCACTCAATAACACAATATTTACCATAACGGTGCCCCGATGGTTAAGCGATATAAAATCCAGCAAAAAGTATCAAACAAATATTTCGAATGAAATGATTTACTTGAGTTCAGTTTTTTTCTGAATTAAACTTATTTTTAAATAAAATTGAGTTACTACGCACTTAATAAAAAGTTCATCTTTACTTTTTCGATTAAATACTTCAACGAATCAAATTTAAAAAAACCCACGTCCACCGTTATTAAAATACTTAACTTCGGTTGACACCCTTTCAACCTTATTTTCGGCATGTAGCACATTTTTACGATTTACACGTGTGCACGTGTAAGGACATTACTACACCGTTTCAATAACGACTGTTCGAGCTTTGATGAAGAACATACGAAAGTTGTGACAAAAGCTCTTATGAAACTTTTGTTCATCGCTTCAGCAGTATAATTTATATAAATAACGTTTTAAAATATAAATATCGCTTTCCTAGTTAAATAATAAAGTGAATTAAAATAGATAGCAAGTAAAAGTCTCATGAATTGGTGAATAATGATACTTTTTTTGTCGATTGAATTTAATAACAGAAAAAAAAATACAAGTGTTTAAAATTTTTGTTTTATTTTTCAATTGATACGAATAGTAAAATACTGCAGGCAGTGCAAAAATTTTTCAAACTGCTTTTTCTTGGAAAATGGTATCAATTTCATCTTGAAAACCATTAGTAGACAATTTGATTTACAAAGGAAGTAAAGCGTCGAATGTTCTGATGTGGTGACTTCACTTGAATATTAATGTATTTGCTTTAATAAAAGTTACTCCATTATATATTATTTACTATTTAATATTAATTATTATATACTATTTAATAATATTTAACTACATTGTCAAATTTATATGATCATGTTGAACGTTTATTAGCAACAGGCATATAAAAAATTGGCATACAAGAAATCTGAAGGGCTTTTTGATAGAGCCCCGTGTTTATAAAAAATTATGTAAATTTACGTAACGATAAAGATTTTTAAACGAAATTGGTGAAATGGTGAGACACATTTCTGTCACTTTTAAGGTGTTAACTGTCAATTCTTGGTGGAAAGACACTATATTTTAAAAAATGAAACATAATTCATTTGTACTACTTCCACATGTTTATAATGATCAGGACCGGTTTCGCTCATCACGAGCATTATCATCAGTTGATAATTCTTGTGATAAGCGAAACCGGTCCTGATCATTATAAACATGTGGAAGTCGTACAAATGAATTGTGTTTTATTTTTTAATAAATTATATAATGCTGGAAACGCATTATTTTTAATTATTTACTTCTTTATTTCTTTGACCATTCGTTGTTTAAAGCATCGGTCACGGACCACTTAACTCACAATTTTGAATCTCGTGGACCACTGAGATGATTTAAAAAAAAAATAAAAGCTCATGTATAATAATAATCGTCGAAGCTATTTTTGTTATAAGGAAATTTTTAATTAATAACTGGTTTGTGAACACTGGTTGAAAGTATTTTCAACAAATTAATTCTATTCGTTGAAAACTAAATAGCTTGTTTGTAAAATTGTACCAGAATTTAATGAAAAAATATCTTTGTATTAAGGTGAGCTAATTATATCAATTATGAAATATACAATAAGCAGGTTGAGCTTAACTCTGTGTTTGACAATGAAAAATCAATGGCTATTGAGGACAATGGCCTTTTTGACAAATTAAATGCAAAATAACTATTTTTTATGTGATCATATTCATCTTTGGATGCGGTTAAGTTTGTCATCATTACTAATTTTATTTCAAATACCTGTAATTGGCTATCTTGCAAGGAAATTAGATATTTTGGAAACTTTTATTCATCTTGTGTAATAACAGATATTTTAAAATTTTGGAATAGATCTGCCGCCAACCTTTACGGTCGACGGCTAGTGATAAATTATTGTCGCCTGTTTCAGAGTGTGAAGTAGTCCGGCTTCTACGTCGTTCAATCGCGTTCTATTGGTGTCTCTACTTTTCTCCAGTGTTGGTAGCTCGTCGGTGTTGTCAATCACAGATATAAAGTATAAACGCTTTGCTTATCTATGCTCCACATCATCATAAACAGAAAACTTCTTATCAGTAAGATAGACTTTGATGGTCGATGATCTCTTATTCATTTGTCAATCCACATTTATATATATTCTACACCAAAATTTCAGGATATAAACACACCATTTTTTCCCGCTGTATAGTGTCAAATCGGTTCACTACATCGTATTACGGTGCACAAACGTTTCAGTGCTCCACGCGCTCGAGTCGGTATATAAATACACCGTCCCGATTCGATCGAGTTCATTTATATTGGTGGGGTATGGGGTGGCGAAAATGATTGAACAATAAAATGGCGGGACGTCGTTTCACCCTGCTTCCGGTGTAACGACGCCCCAACGGATCGCAGCGTCGGACACTCGCTTTGCCGTCGGCGTCGCTGTGTGCTAACGAATTACGAATAACGAGTCGACGCGTGATTTCGCCTAGGTAACGGGGCTCAAAGAATCATTCTGCATTTGATTTGTTGGGCCCAAGCTATCAACTATTTTTAGTGACGTTTTAAACTTCGGGAAACAATCAGAAAATTAAATCTACAGCTTACTACTATTCGATCATATAATATTATCAATATCTCAAAATGTTTTCGCGGAAATAAAAGTATTAAGTGTTATTTACATATATTGTACGATAAAAACCAAATTATCATCTTTATCTAAACTGGACTATCTGGAAAAAGATTTAATAAACAATGGGCTACCAAGTAAAATAAGCTTTCTAATAGACATCATCTTCCACCATGGCAGGCATATAATTAATTCGACAATTATCCATAAATAAATAAGAGGCTCTTTAAAAAATCTTATTTTTTAAATGTCATGTGTAAATTTAGCTACTGAGCTTAAATGTAATTTTTCAAAAAAGAAATTATAGTGAGCAAAGTCTGGAAAATATTTGAATTTGTCCGAATCACGATAAATGTAAAAATATTCACAAGGTATGACATATTTTTTGGTTGTTTAGAAAGCATATTCTAAGCTTAAAAAATTTTATAATTCTTAATTTTTTTTTTACTTATTAGAAATTAATCGTGGGAGAGAAGATTCTTTTTACTTTTACTGGGCACGAAGAACGAAGAGATTGCAGATACAAACAATAACAATAGTCACTTTTAAGGTGTTAAGTGTCAATTCTTGGTGGAAAGACATTATATTTTAAGAAATAAAACACAATTCATTTGTACTACTTCCACATATTTATAATGATCAGGACCGGTTTCGCTCATCACGAGCATTATCAACTGATAAAAATACAAACATAACAAGCTTATTTATATAAAATTGAGTGTAAAAATGAAGGTATATAAAACTGATGGTTCATGAACTGAGACAAGAAAATACTGATTAACAAACAAATTATACATAAATCAAATGAAAGAGTCTACAATTAAAATGTTATGGACCTCTTGAAAATCATTAAATACTAATCTTAAATCACAAATATAGCTACATTAAAAGTCCATTTAGCTGAACAAAATAATTAATGACGCTACTAATATAATAAGCCTTCGGGCTTAACCCTCCATCAAGTTGATATCTAAAAAAATTATTATCAATACTATCCACAATAAAGACTGGATAATTTTGGCTTCTCATTACCAAAATTTCAAAAACAGTTAAGACATTCTTAACCTTCCCGTTTTCATGCTGAAAAATTCGGATCTCATGCAGTCACATTTCGTCACCGTGGGGGTTTTGTCATATAAACGCATTTATAAAGCGAAATGATAATTTCAAAAAAGTGAAATATGGTTTTATGTAGTATTAAGTAATTACTTTACGTCATGTTTTGTGGATAAAACCTGGAATACATATCAAACTATGTGAAATTATCGAAATATCCAAGAATCTAAATTCTTCATAGCAAAACAATCTCAAGACGTGTCTCAGTTCCGTTTGAAACAAAACGATTGCATACGGTACATCATGCATCTCGAGGATTGTTACTGTATTATACTGTAATTTTGTATTTTCCAATTGTAAAATTAACAAGAATTATACAAAGAAGACGTAAACTATAATGTATGTTTAGAACTATTTTATTTACAAACAGAAAATTTTCATTTTTTTTATGACCTATTTCACAGATTATTTAAATGTTTAAAGGCTGAAGTAATTCATTGTTACACCATGAATACAGAAGGGTTACGATAATCAAATGTTTAAATTCAATAAACTAGCAAACTAGAAAACATTTTTTCGTATATATAGAAGAATGTTTTCGCGGTTCAAGAGCCCGACGTTCAATAAATAATTTAAAATCCGTATATTTATTTTATTTTTATATCTAAGTGTTGTAAACTGTGAGAAATTCCATCGCCAGATATAGCTTGAAGGAAGCAGTGTGAAAGAAAATTGTTTCGGTTCGGTTAAGTGAATTGAACGTGAATAACCGACCGTAAGATAAATGAAAAAAGACATTGCACGACCGAGCGGGCAACATTGAAAAAGGAAAACTTTTTATTGTTAGTCTGAAAGAAAACAATCAGCAGGTACTGTCAATACATGCTGAACTTATAAATAATACTATATCTGTTGGCAGTTCAAATGTTTTAAGCTTAACCATCTAGCATTATTTAAGCACTATATAATCACTTCTAGATTTTTTAAGCATTTTAGAAAAGTTAAATTGCTCAAATACTGTCTTCGGTAAAGTTAAAAGAAGGAGGATGAGTACGAAAAATATCAGTATTGAATATGGAATTGGATGGGAATCGCTAAACCTTCATTTTCAGAGATAGTTAGAATAGAAGCAAGAGGTTTGTTTTTTAGCAATATTCACTCCCTATCGGGAGCATATGATCATCACGCTGTTCCTCCAAGCTTCTCTGTCCCACGTCAGTCTCTTCGCTTTCTCCCAGGTCATTCCAGCACTCCGTAGTTTCTCCGAATACATTTTATAGATGGTCATCAACAGCCTTCCAGGGCAACGGAATCTAATTGGTTTGTAGAAGAGACAGGCAGAATTCAGATTCCCCTGGGGCATCCGCAGCACATGTCCGTCGTCTTCTGAAGCCTGAGTCACAATGCCTCTACATATTGGTTAAGCCCAGGTTTTCTGTCACGAATTTCTTCCCTTAGCTGAGAAGACCGGGTTTAAGCCGCTTTTTACCCACTGATGTTAGCTACAGCCAAAACTGCATTTCCTGATGGTCACCGCGGAGAGGCCAGCAGATGGGTTAAATATTTCCCATCATTTACTATGTGCACATCCACTGACATTGATGTGCTCACATGGGATCCACCAACCATTGACCACCACAAGAGGTTATTACATGACGACTTATTAAATAATCGCTTTCTTTACGGCACTTTTTACCACGGAGATGGAATAAAAAAACATCGATTAAACAGATCTTCAAAAAAATAATGTACGAAGAATTCCATAGTGAGATTTTAAGCTTCTACTGAGCAAGCAAGTAAAGCAATAGATTAAAATTGTTCAGGATTTAGCTACTGGAGTTATGATGTAAGACTCTTAAAATGGAAATTATTTTTGAATAATTTCGGAATCTCGGAATTGCACGTTTTCAGTTACGCAATTTACGAAACAAGCAAAAACAACTGGGATCTCGGAATCGCTCTTAATGGTTCAAACATAGCTTAATTATATAATTTCGTCGTTATTTTTCACTTAATTAAAGCGTTGTCTTCATTATAAATATCAAATTACTCATCATAAATGAAATAATTTATCACGTGGCGTTTCATACAATAGAATTTTGTGTCGTCCAACGAACAGAATTTACTGCCAACATCAATTACTTTCGGTTTGCTCAGCAGGCATAGATTGATTGATGGATTTTACTCGTGCAATTGTTCCGTCCACGGTAATTGGTCGACCAAATATTGATAGATTAGACCCAGCCTGGGACGCAATAAAATAAGTGATATACTATCAAGTTATTTATAATTCTGTACGACATCAAGTGAAATATTATGTTTGTGATTTCCACAATTTTAGATATCTTTTACGTTACTAACGATTATTAAAACAGTTCAAAATATAGCTAACGAGAAAAATTGTTACGGTCGTCTTATTGTGGATAAATAAACATATTCTTAGTTAAATAATATAGTTTATGCCACATATATGGTATAGTTTGTATGTACTTGAAAAGGGTGATAATAGTTAACGTAAGGAAGACACGTTTGTCCTTCTTGCATGTTCGATTAATTAAACCTTTAGGAATAAAGTTCCAAATCTTATATAACTAAAGAGATTTACTTTAGGCACGGTCAATCTGGGTAACTTTGAGCCAGTTCTGAGGGTTTTTGTATTTTTATGGTTCGCCATTGTATTTATGCGTGGTATTGCTTTACAAAGATATGAATTAATGTCTTACGGTGAAATTTAATCAACTTAAATTGACGCATTATTATAATTGATATATAAATATAAATAAAATAAGGTCGGCTAAATTTTCATCCAAATGGGGTTAACTTTGGCCCACGATACAAATAATCACTGTAATTACTATAAATTCAGCCTTGAAAACATTTCTTTATGCTTTAACATATTGAGTACATAATTGAGATGGGAAAAATATACAGTATTTGATTTACGGATTAGTAATACAAATTGAAAATATGGCTAAACAACATATTAGCTGCTAATGTGTTGTTTACAAAATAAGGATTAAGGCAATTCTCTAAATGTTAACTCAGGTATCAGGTGGCTCTCAGACATTCGTAAATAATATTTCCATTTGTGAGCTCGAATTCGTGAGGCAAAATGCCGAAAGGCGAAACCCGGGTCGTTAGTGACAAAATACATGGAAGTGTACAAAATCTCAATAATCCAAATTTGATATTGAAATTCCATCAAGCACCCTCAGTCGATGTCTTAAATTATAAAAGTTTTTAAATTGTGTTTTATCATTCCAAGCTGACAGATTACGGATTAGACAATAAAACAAATTATGTTGAATATCAATTCACGTTTTTACCATCTGGTGCTACTCAATACCTTTGCTAAACTAAAAAATATTCATATGGCATTAGTATTATCATGATATTATAACAGCACCCTTTTCTATTTAGTGGACCAATGTTAGACTGATGGGCAAACTTATCCAAATTGATGGTATATGAAAAAGTTAATGGAGACACGTTTGTCATTCTTCGATGTTCTTTTACTTATGCCTTAAGGAATAAAGTTCTAAATGTTGCTTAGTTAAAGAAATTTACTTTAGGTATAGGATGATATTAAAGTGACGATAATGTGGTTTCAGAGAGATATTTTCAGTTCGGAGCTCGACAACAGAGTCCCGGTTCTTGCCCAGGACTGTCCATTTATACTATCTATCCGTCGTAGGGCTATATTGTTTTCTACATTAGTCATCACTTGAATTTATGACTGCTTTTCCCATGCGTTCATCTTTATAATTACGTATGTAAAATTGGCGTCGTCGACAATGATTACTTTTCGCATCCTCTGCATCGGTCATCACTTGAATTTGCTGACTTTGCGTTGCAAGGGCGTTAGCCTTTGTAAATAGTATACGGAATTTGTGTTTGCTAACATAATAGCATTATATGTGGCAAAAATTGACAATTTTCCCTACCTTTCAGATTCTCAAAACATAATGTAGCAAGAGCTTTTATCTTTACTCTGTCCGGAAAAGAGAGGTTGAGCGACTGAGTAACAAACAATTCCTGTAGAGCAATGCCTCTTCAGATAAGCTTAGTTATGAGTTCATAATATGAACATATTTTTTTCGATACTACGAGCAGATTATATATTATTTCCATAATGTCAGATGCAAGGCTTTAATGTGATGTTTAAATATTAATAACACGCGAAGTAAATTTACAAGCGGCTCGAATTCTTGAACAGTGTTTTACTAAACAATAAATTTCGTTTAATTATCTTCAAAATAATTTGATTTGGTTTTGGTCAAAGGAAAGTTTTGGCAAAATTGTCATAATTAACTTACAGGGTCTGATGCTTTAATAATAATATTTAAAGTTGTAAACTTTTGTGAAATAAACTCGCGACCACTTCATTGTGTTTAATCAGGTTTTGTGCCAAAGGAAAACATTATTATAAGAGCAGAGCACTTTATTAAAACCAAAATGTATTGACATTTTTGAGATGAAATTATCTGGTCTAATTTGGCCTTTGTTTAAGCCCACCCTTGCAATACATTTTAATTAATTGATTGAACTTGAAATAAACTAATGAAAGATATTTTTTTGAGATAATTAAAAATACATATTTTGATTACCAATCTTTTATATATTCCAGACTCTAGAAATGATTATTGATATAAATAATCTGTTCGTATCAGCTCCTTAGTTGGAGCATAAGACTGACACACCTTGCCTACAAGATTTGTCCTGCTGATTTCTTTACTGTCTCCCAAATAATACCACCACCACGCAGTGTTAAGAGCTTTACCATAGAGATCAGATTGGTCGGGGCCAAATACTAAGACCAATATCGTATTAAGATCTTTTCAAATTAACATTTAAAATCTTGGGCAAAGATATTTGCGTTGTATTTTTTTTGATCTTGAGTGGCATTACGAATAATCATCGATTTTATTTCAAAACATTTCGTGTCTTATTTGGGTATGGAAGCTGTGCAACAATGTATCTTCAATTATCCTACAGAACACATCCAGTTTAAATAGAGGGTGAAAGAATTAAAGTCTCTTGAAGCATCCGTAGTAAGGGCAGAAGCCACGACCATCGTCACTATCAATTTTTTAAATTATTCGATATATATGTTACACTGAAATTACTTATTTCACGAAAAGTGCAAAATTTTAATTAAATCATGAAATAACCAAGTTCTTTGCCTCATTCAAGAATTTGGCAAATTATCTTCCAGTACGTGAATTCCGCAAGAATTTTTCTGTGCATTTCACACCTTTAGCAAAGATAGTAGCGTCCCAGTGATGTTTTTTGCAACTAAACCAAATGTCATTGATCATATAAAAATATATTAATCAATAACAACTATGAAGTTCATTTCCATTAACCACACCCAAAATATCAATAACTATGATATTACGAATTACGTAATTATGAAACACCCTTAAATATATTATCACCCAGTCGAAAATGACCGTTAACACAATGCATCTTATCTACAAATTGGAGTATTGGCTATGAGTGCATTTAACTTCATTTCCTCTAAACTATAATAGTTCTATAGAAACCTACTCAAATTTGTAATATATAATATCTTTTACAACATAATTTTTGTATCGCTTATTTTGTAACACCCTGCAGAATAACACACTAAATATTGTATCTGTAATTCTCAAACTGAATAAACAGTTGAAATAAATCACGAGTGGTATAATTTCATCACTTACTCTCTGAACAAATTCCTGAAAATTAGCCTGCGATAATTACGCAACATAAACAAGAAGTAAAAGTCTGTCGACTTTGATTATTAATAGATGGCAAACATCTAGCCATCACACAATACTGTTTCGAGGACCTCCGACATACCAAACGTACTACGGGGGACGAACATAACAGAACATGCGAATTTTATTAATAGTTATTTTCGCTGATTGCATCCTGTGTGGATAGCAGGTAATTTTAATACGGATGTCAAATTCAGCTTGATTTATTAAGATTACTATAAAGATGCAGCACACGGCAGATAATTAGCCAAATTCTTTTTAAGAGGCAATGGGCTTGGTTATTTCATGGATAAGATAAAAATTTTCACTTTTCCTGAAATACGTAATTTCGCAGATTCGGTGTAACATATATACTATACTCTGTTATATTCAAATTTCTGACATATAACAACATAAATATATTAAATTTGGATTATTGAGATTTTGTACACTTCCATGTATTTTGTCACTAACGACCCGGGTTTCGCCTTTCGGCATCTTCAGGCATTCGAGCACACGAATGGACTCGAACTGAGAGACAGTAAACAGTGTCTAACGCTTATATAGAAGATAAAAATGCGACAAATATCATTTACGAGGCAATACATTATACGTCTGAGAGCCACACCGATACCTTAGTTAAAAATTTCGGAAATCGCCCTAATCCTTATTTTGTAAACACCATATTAACAGAGTGACGAATTGCCGAAGGCGAATTACCGCTTTTCAACTTCTTTTAGAAATACCAGTGATTTTACAATTATAATAGTATTGTGGGTTTTGACGGGATGTAATTCGACGAATGGGTAAATATATACAATCATTCCACATTTGGTGACATCTGTTAGGTGTTTCAACGTATCGGATATAATAGCGGAGAATTAGGAAGGTTCAGCTGCTCATTCAAGATTGGTAATGAGTTTAACTGGGCTCTATTAATTTCTAAAATTTCCTGATAAAATAATTTATGATCCCCCAAATTTAATATTGAAATTCCATCAAGCACCCTCAGTCGATGTCTTAAATTATATCTTAAATTATTAAATTACATAAATATATGCCGTAAGTTCGCTTTCGAAGCTCGATATTTGTGGATGTACACAACTTAACAGATCAATTTCAATATCCCTAGAAAACTGTGAAAAATAAATTTATAACATGAGTTTACATGCAAAATATATGCAATAACGTTACTACAGTTTCATTTTTATTTGATTTCTCACGATATGACGTATCTGAACAGTAGCGTTTTTGCTTTTGACATCTTCATTATTATGTTATTTAACTCTTAAATTTCAATACTTTACTTTGTTATTATTATATATATTTTCAAGATTATAAGAAGATTTTTCTGATGTAATAAATCGCTCTTTTTCAATAAAACGTAATTTCAATAACAGTAATAATAATACTAATATATTACCAAAAGCTTTGAGTGTCAAAGTTTTTCAAAATTACTCACCCTCGACAATCACTTTGAATAGGGTGACCCGATCCAACCTTTTCCGAGAGCGATGGAATTTTTATTGTCACCTAAGAAACAATGAATTCTTTATCGGACGCTTACTGCTTCAAATTAAATTCTAGCGGTACTATCATATCGACGTTTAAAAATCTCTTAAATTATATTTTCTTTAATATTAGCATATTTATTTGAATCTTACCTTTTCAAAGGCTGAAACCCAAATGAAAGCACGATTTTTTTTACCTGCAACAAAAACGAAATACATTCATTTGTACGTATATATTTTTTTTTCTTTAAATATTCAATCACATGAAATGAAATCTTAAAAATAATAATCACACATCTCATATATAATAGCCCAGGTCGCTCTGTATAGTAACACTGCACTGAAGTAACCATCTTTCTCATCATAAGTGCTAAAATTTCAACATTCCCTATGCAAGCCTGCCGAAAGCTGGTTCCGGGAGAAACCCGGAAACGGAATTATCATGCCCGGATGCTGCTATTCGGAAACAGAACACCTTTGTATGACCTTTAGGGATCGGAGGTTACATTTTATCTGTCACATTTACATTATTTATACGTTAAAATGTCACCTGTTTTTAACAAAGGTATTTTAGACCATTATAAATAGGATATATTATTTAAGTTATATGGTAATTACGTATTCAACTGCTGGAAATAAAGAATAATAATATCGTCTAGAAGTACACGACCATAGTAAATTATATATACCGGCTATATTTGAAACAAGAAACAGCGCCCCATATTATTTTGTTACGATACACATAATAAATTGCAGGTGCATTTTATTTTATGAAAACTGAATTTATTATTACTGATCATTGCATTGAAGTCTACATGAATTTCAATAACTATTCAAGAAGAATATAATTAATAACGATACATTTATTTTTATTTTTCTATACATCTAACTGTACCGCATTTTTACGTTTAGTATAAAGCCGTGAAATATGAATATCTTTTTTAATACAAAAGTGTAAAAAAGAGCATGTGTACATTTACGGTTTTATATTTACAAGAGCTTTATTGTGAACTAATAAAAAAATGTAAGAGGGTAGTCACATAAATATTTTAAATTTTAATTGTTGAAATTTGATATTGAACTTTCATCATGCACCTTGAGTCAACATCTTAAATTTTATAAATATTTTGATTTTAAGGTAAAACTGTGCAACAAGAAAATTGTATTTTTTTAAATATTGTTATAATTTTAAGTCAGTTTATTAAATCTTTGAGTATAAAATTGCAATCCATTAAAAGCACATATTACAAACAGAATGAGCTTGCTAGAGATTTTTTTATGTATGGTGAATTTATTATAAATGTAAAATCGAATTTAAATATTGATTGATAAAAACTAAAAGTAAAAAAATAACTTCTGCTAGATAACTAAGCCACATACAAGAATGTTGACAGATGGCGAAGCTACCTAGTAGTTATATAAAAACTAGCGAGTACCCGGCATGCGTTGAACTACCACTGAAAGAAAGAAAGTGATTTTGGATACAAAATAATTTTTAATATCCGTCTGCTGCGTACACGAATTTAAGTTTTCCGAGGTATTGCTGTTTGTACGTATTTGATTTTTTTATTTTAGAACTTTTGCATAAACCTTTACGGGTGTCGGCACAACAACTCACCGAAGTTTTATCGAAATCGGATAAATGGTAAAGGAACGCATAGGGGACAAACAAACAAACATCCATTTTTATATATATAGGGAAACAACTGTTAAGAGATCAATCAGGGTATTTCGAGGTATATAGATTAGGAGTCACGAAGATACAAATTATTACAGTAGACAGCTTGAACTAAATGAAAAAAAAAACAAATGTTATATTAACGTTTTTACTCTGTATAATCAAATTTATTAATTGAATAAAATTTTTTTTTTTTTTTTTTTCCATGTCCGCTCCCAATGTGGAGCATATGGTCTCCTAATGGAGGTATCTTGACAGAATTTTTTTCTACGAGAACTGCTTGTCACTCAGTTGCTCAACCTCTCTTTTCTTTTTCGAAGAGAGTAGGGATAGAAGGATAGGGCTATGAAAGGACTAGTGGTTAGCTAATCGCTCTCGTTACGCCCCGTGAGGATGGGATTGGTGGAAGGGAGGACTCAGACTACGAACAGAAATCCATAAATCGATTTAATGATCAATCTATGAAAAACCGTCCGCATCGGGAATTGAACCCGAGACATCCGTAACCGTAGCCAGCGACGAAACCAACTGCGCCACGGACGCCGAATAAAATAGCCTTTCGTTAAAAATCAGAAAAAAATCGAACCATTTATATCCAAAAATAATACTCCTTTATTGAATATTTGATTGAGGGCTGTAAAGTGGATAGCATAGAACGCAAAAGTCCATCGCATTTTTCAATATATTTCAGTTTTTTTCTATATATTAAAACACATATACAAAAAGAATCGCTTCCGCCAAGCTCATAACATTGGTTTGAATAGAATTCAGTTTTTTTGTTAAAGACCTTTGACCCTAAATACATTGTATGGTTCAAAAATACCCTGCCAATAAAAACGCGCACACGAAATACTGGATTTTTTAAGGTTTGCCAAAAATAAAATTAAAATATATACGCTGGTTATTTCACAGGTTGTTTTGCTAGGTAATAGACGTTTTTTGCTGCTTTAACTTGCTGTGCATCTTTAGACTTACTCATTGGTAAGATTTTAAAGAATTGAGGGGTCTATTATATTATCATAATCTCCGGCATATTCAAAAAATGAGCTATGAACGCATCATTGTTATTTGTGTTCACACCTACTACTTAAATTGTAACATATCTTAGGATAAAATAGATAATTCCACCAAAAACACAATTAATACCTTGAATAATTTAAAATTAAATAAGTATTATGATATTCGAATACGTGATATGACATAATATTGTCTATCTTTTCTAAACAATAAATATAGCTAAGCTGAAAATTATAGTTCTGACGATGGCGTTAAACATAAATAACTACGTAATAAAAATTTTTAGCACTAAATACTTTGATATTTTATCATACTATGATGGAGTTCTATCAAGTAAATGTGTACAAACTCACATCTAAAATGAATTTGAAAATTTTGTCCTATAATTTTCTAAGCTAATAATCTTCATTCCAGTCAATGAGAGTGCAGCATCGTACTGTCATGACCACCAGTGTTTGTTTACATATCATGGAGTAAGCGTCTGTTCCACAGTTTTATTTGTATTCACTATGCATTTGTATTTTCCAAAAACAAGCATTGGCAGGGATTCTGAGTAATGATACTAGATACCTCAATTATAGTAGATATTGATTCTTATTCGTCACTTACATTTCGTGTAATGATTAATTAAGAGTTATATGTTTTGTTTTATTAAATACGTGAGGAGGGAAGATACAAGTAGTTAATAATAATATTATCTACTCGTATCTGGATGGGGGAAGTAAATCTTTTTAAAAGTATCTTGTAAAATCTAGTAAAAGAAAAGAAACTCAATTTAAACGTACCATATTTAATATAATTAAACACTATAATCATTGATATCGATATATTATACAAATAAAACACATTTGCTATGCTAGCGATTAGGGAAACCGGTTTCAATCATTATAAAAATGTGGAAGTTGTACATACGAAATAAAATGTGTTTGTTTTTTTTTTTAATAATACCTTTCTACGAGTACCAAGAATTGACAGTAAAAACATTGAGAGTGATCAATTTTATTGCTTAAAATTTGAAAATAGCGCTGAAATAGGTAAAACCTTTAGAACAACCAAATGATCCACTTTTATATCGGAAATAATTTTTACAAAACTAACTTCATAAATTCCATTGAATATTTGGAAACCTTTGACACAACCTGGTTTTGTTTGTTAAGCTTAAGTTTTATTAGGATCCATAACTGACAGCGAACAGCTTTAATGACAATGATTCTTGGTAGTCGAACCGAATTATGGTCGTTAAAAATGAATCGGTTGCCGACCGACCGGCGAGATAAAATTAGAAAGCAGGCGCTTGATAATAGACTTGGCCGCTTGACGGCAATCATTGACAAAAGGGAGGAGCCTACAGTGTTTGAGGCTTAATTTTTATTTTGGCGGGTAGTCTATTTCCAGAGGCCTCGGCTGCTAGGCGAGCTAGCCGAGGCAGTCATCATAAATTTTTTTGTTTCTTTTAAATTGGATTTAATTTAAATCTAAAATCGTTTGTTGTGTCAATTGTATTATAACTTAAAAGTAAATTCATGTGTCAAGTAAACGTAAATGTAGACTCAATCTTGTGTGTTACTGGTAATTGTTGTGTAATAAACCACTGCATTTTCATTAATTAAATAAGATATGAACTGGATTGATGTGGTGTTTGATTGAAATCCCAGACATCTGGATGGGGATAACCAAACATTCGCCTCTCTTCGACCTGGCCTTCTCAACTTACTAATACATAGAATATCCCGACGTTGAGCGAATCTAAAAGCTCTATGACAGACGTAGGCACTAATGATGTTTTTCGCTCGAACCCGTACGTACTTACTTGATTGATTTTTCAATCGAAATACATATTATGTATTCGATCACATAAATAAATTCTTAAACACGGGCACAGACAAAGCAATAATTAGCTGACAATTGTGTTCTACCCTCTCCAAAGAATTTGACAATCTAAAAATAACAAAACGTGAAATAATACGTATAGTATGAAATTGGATAGAAAGAAATTAAGTCATAATAAATGCCTTTAAAATTTACGAATCCATTTTCAAAAATCATTTTTTTATTTGTTCATTTCGTTGATTTTAACGGTAAATCGCTAAAATGGGTATGATTGAAACCCACAAACATAAACCGTGTGCATTTATCGTATTATGTTTTGTTTTATTGAGATGTTAAACTACATTATATGTCACAGAAATATATAAAAGCTTAGTAAATGATTCCAATGCTGTTGCTTGACGTAACTAAGGCAGTAGGGTGGATGTTGATGATGATACTGATGATTAATGCAGTTCAGAGGTCGTTAAGCGAGTGACGACAGAAATCACGTTCGGTGGCGATTATTGAATTACGTTCTGCAGTTGATACAGAATGAATCCGGATCTCTTTTTGCTTATTACATTGTCGCGTGGATCTACTTTAACCGTCAATGTCTTAATTTGATGAGTGTTCACCTGTTGCGCAACGTCTACAGTATATCGAATATCGATCAAATATTAATTGCCAATTAATTATGCTGATTATGCTTAAATGACAAGCACAATGTTTTGCTACAGGCGAGTATTACATTTCGTAATCTGCAGCGTCATGTTCCACCGAAAAAGTATATATCGTTGATGTTTTGAAAATAATGCCTGTTATTAAGAGATGTGTAGAAAAAACCAAAATTTATTTCACTAAATGTTCTTTTCAGAGTTTGCTACAAACTTATTAATATGTTGACGGTAATTTATATATCAATAATGTCATTGATAAAATAATGTGAAAACTTTGAATTACCCCTACTACATGTGAAAATCCAGTTACTTGAAGTAATTACTTTGTTACGAATCGAATCAATACAGCTATATAAGATGTCGACAGGAAACGTCTAAAGACTTTAATTACTGTTCTTCCATTAACAAGATACATTTAGGTGTCTTTTCGAGACAGGGTTGCCAGATTTCCAAAACCATAGATCGGAACGATCACTATTTTGAAAAATTAAATGAACGACTACAGAGGCCGATATGCAAAATAGTTAACTAATAATCGTTTGCAGGAATCTGTTTTATGTTTTTTATTTATGGCTGCCCGGTTTATGATAACTTTAACTTGAAAAGGGACACAGTTTGGTGACAAAATATATGGCTCCTTTTTGATTACAATCTCTCATGTGTTTGTGTATCTCAAATATACACATAATTGATTGCGCATCGATCGAATAGAACAAAAGTAAATCACGCAGTCAATTTTCATCTATTTTTAGTATACATTTTCCCAGAATAACCGCGCAATCCATCGAGAATACAAAATGGTTTTTTTTACCTGTAATTGCTTTGAAATATAAGATGCCATTTAAATTAATGAGGATATGAACCGTGATATTATTTTAAAACGTATTAAGAGTCTCCGGCCGTGTGATATAAATGTCATATACTTACCAATGTTGTAGTATACTTTTGAACGTCAGAAAATATCTATCCTAAGGTAGATTATTTAGGTAGTCTATTTTTGGATATGAAGAATTCGGGGAACTTTGTGAAGACTTTTCGATGTAACCAAAATAAGCTTGCATCTCTTGACAGCGGATATTTGTAACATGTTCCTTGTCATATCTGTATCCATTTTATTACTTTGCACCGTGGCTACAATTTTGACATTTTTCTGTGGAACTCTGATGCTCAAATCAAAACGTCTGACAACCCTGCTCAAGACAGCGTGCAAGACAAACCTATCTGCTCTTTTCAGATGTTTCCATGAATCTGAAACGTTTGAACTAATAACATTTCATTGTAGTGTCTTACCATACATAGCATGCCAACTGCTTAATTTGAAGAAATTCGTTTTAAAAATATAACCAAAATAACACATTTTAAGCAGTTGTTAGTTGTGTAATTTAGGTATTTATTTTATGTATACATTTAATAAATTACAAATAATTTGTAAATAATACTCGCCTGAACTTACTCACGTTCACGAGAGATATGTAGACATCCAATGCAATACTGTTGAACATTATTAAAGCGCATCCCAGTAGTGTCTCTGACAATTCGTGTTCACGACTCTTCAAAAAATATGATTAAGAACAATTTGACATTCTTAAAATTGGCGGAATTCTCATTTTAACCTCGTATAAGCTGAACGAAATATGTGTCCAGTAACCGTTGTTTTCGGGTGTTTGAAAAGTTAAATGTGAGCTTACCTAAGGGAATTTCAGGCGAATAAAGCCAAAAGTAATATACATATGCCCTTTATTTATTGTGAACATTCCCCACCATAATATCGCTGTGTCTTAGCCAATTGGTGTAACTCTCAAAATTGAAATTGTTCGGAAGAGATTAAAAACTGTTTCTACGGAAAACATTATACGATGATTTGCTTTATAATTTTTTGAAATGCACTGCTGTTAATATTCATGTTTGCAGATACGGAATTATCGTAGGGATTGTTGATATAACAGTGGCTTACATAAACTGGCCAGGTCAGAATTTTTAAACCTAAAACCAATGTAAAATGATTTTTCCTTTCAAAAAAGCGGTCATTTATTTTTTCTAATTTACATCATTTGGCCGAGACCTGCTCTGTTGTTTTTTAAATGAAATCCAATCATTAACTCATTTTCGTATTTTTTGAGGGCTTCATCAACTGGCCAAAATATAGTCGATATTTCAAACTTCTTTGTGCCCAAATATTATTGATAACTCATTAAAAAAACTCCGCAGACAATTTACTGCTATGACATTTTGTAAAAAATTGAATTTGAAATATATTTTGATGAGATCGTTTTTATAGTATTGAAACGTAGCACAAAACATCAAAAAAATAGTTCACCATCAAAGCTTGAATTCAATCGTAACAACCAATTTGCATGGTCGTCACAATTTCTTATTGATTTGGATCTTATCAGTCATCAAACGTGTGCACCTGTATCTTTCATACAGCTAACAGAAGGTCGGAATCCGTCATTGTATAGATTTTTATTGTTAACGCTCGGTTGAATATCCCTCATATTGGAAAAACAGTATTTTTTTTCTCCATAATAAAACCCATCGGACCTTCCTACCGCAACTTTAGAAAAAAGTTTTCATATTAATTGCCCAGCCCGAAATTAAATTCAGTTTCATTCAAATAAATTTGGTCGCAAGAGTTAAAAAAAGGATTTAATGTGCCGAAAATTTGCAAACCTTTCATGTTTTTTCTTGTGAGAGAATTCTGTAACATATTTAAGAGATATTTTATCCTTATATTACATTTTGATAAATATTTTTCTGTACTCTATGCGTTATTTAATGACCTCAAGTAGATAAAAAAAAACATATCGCATTTCAAATAAAATAAAATCATACCTCAAGATAAGATTTCTCAGCAAAAAACCTGACAATGTTTTAATAAAGTTTCCTCGTTTCTCTTAACCTGCTGACTGCTAATGTCTAAACCGTTGAGACGGCAGATTTCAGTGTGTTAATAACTGATTTGTGTTATTGCCGAAATAGGTTTTGATTTTATCGACTTAATATATCAATCGAATTTTAGTTTTTTAATACTTCCCCTTCTGGAGAAAATATTATGGTGATACCGAGTCCACTCTGAGCTAGAAATTTGCAAGATCTACAAGACAAGTTGTTGGGGGATATTTCTATGCACAAAAAAATAAGCCCTGTAGAACATGCAAGGTGTGTGCAAAGCACAAGAAAAGGAGTTAGACTCGGTACATGGGTAAACATTATTGTGTATCTCTTCACAAAGGAACATTTTGGCAATTTTACCGTACAAAAATTAAATATTAAAATGTTTTCAACAATTTCCAAAAGTTTCATTTGATTTCATCCACTATTTCTATAGTTATATCAGTTTTAGTAAACGTTTAAGAGAAATGGTATTTCTTCAAAAATGGGCCAGGCACAAAGGTTGTTTTACCTGATTTTATCCGGAGCTGATAGTGCCTGATTTGTCCTGATAATCTCTATAAGTTTGGTTAATTCCAACACGACTGAATTAATTTTCGAAAAATTTAGTAATGTAATATCCTTTAAACATGTTAATAGCAATGCCTTTGTTACATACATGTTTCGATTGGTTGTGAAAATTCACTTTTAAACTTACCCTTCAAAAGAAAATCAAAAAAATGTTGAGTCTTGAGTATAACTTTTAAAATTATTCCATTCAAATTGTTTATGCTTAATATCGACACAATGCTTTATAAAGGTTAAAAAGTAATCACAGCTAAAATTATGTTGGCTTCTTAACAGGTTGAGAATTTTATTGTGACTAATTTTGTATATTAAACACGAAATCAAAATTTTGAATTATGACATTATTTTATCGAATACTTGATATAATATATAATTGCTTACCCTATGGTTGCAGAACTACAGTGTTGAGCACTCGGCTACAGAACCATCGAGACTTCATTATACCGATTTTAACTTAACCTTAAACGAACTGACATTTTTTTTTTCTCCATGTCCGCTCCCAATGTGGAGCATATGGTCTCCTAATGGAGGTATCTTGACAGAATTTTTTCTACGAGAACTGTTTGTCACTCTGTTGCTCTTTTCTTTTTCGAAGAGAGTAGGGATAGAAGGATAGGTATGACAGGACTAGTGGTTAGCTAATCGTTCTCGTTACGCCCCGTGAGGATGGGATTGGTGGGAGGGAGGACTCAGACTACGAACATAAATCCATAAATCGATTGAAAGATCAATCTATGAAAACCGTCCGCACCGGGAATTGAACCCGAGACATCCGTAACCGTAGCCAGCGACGAAACCAACTGCGCCACGGAACTGACATTATTTGGTTGATAAACTTAAACTCCGATTATCGAATTATTAAGAAATGGATTATATTATGCGAATATGCTTTCCATACATAAAATTGCATTGTTAAATAGTAAATTTTAAAGCAGTGTACAAAAAGACATTTAAAAATATTATAATATCAAATTAATTTAGCACCGGTATAGACTGACTCTCAAAAATGTGCTTTAAAGAAACATTTGAAAATGTTTACCAAGCACGGTTCAAAATTCAAGTTTATTACGAAAAAAAAAGATGTTTATACACTTGGATAGTATGATAAAAAATTCCATTATACTGTCATATTAAAAAAATTGATATTCACACACAATGTTTGCTAAGCAATAAATACAAAAAATACTCTGAAACGTGTGCATGATAAAAAGACGTGCTTAAATTATCATTGTGTACAAGCCACATATTATAATCTCAAAAATGAACAGTATACGAATTTTTTCATTAGGCTGACCTCTATTCAGCTTATTTTCTATGGAATCAAACAAAATAAATAATTATTATGATTGCTAAAAGAAATATTTTAATATAAAAATCAACTTTTTCTTCTTCTTGGAACATATGACTTCCACGTGGCGTCTCCGAGATTCTCTGTCACATGACAATCGCTTTGCTGCCTACCATGACATGCTGGAGCTTTCAGTTTCGAAAAGTACATACTTTGTATAGTGCTCGACGGTCGTCTAAAACGCCGAAACCCCACCGGTCGGAAAGCAACGCTATGAAGTTCTTCTAATCACGGTCAATTATTGTATCCCTGTAATCCCGGAGTTGATATTTAGACAATTCAGGGATTTTGACATTCACCGTAAATGCTAAATAATAATAACTGTTGCATAAAAACATGGGGGATCATAAATTATTTTATCAAGAAATTTTGGAAATTAATAGAGCCCAGTTAAATTCCTTGCCAATTTTGAATGAGCAGCTGAACCTTCCTAATTCTCCGTTGTTATATCCTATACGTTGAAACACCTAACAGATGTCACTAAATGTGGAATGATTGTATATAGTTACCCTTTCGTCGAATTGCATCCCGTCGAAACTGACATTATACCGCTATTATAATTGTAAAATCACTGGTAATTCTATAAAAAGATGTTGGAAAGCGGCAATTCGCCACTCTGCTAATGTTTTGTTTACAAAATAAGGATTAAGGCAATTCTCGAAATGTTAACTCATGTATCAGTGTAGCTCTCAGACGTATTATATTTTACCTCGTAAATAATATTTGTCGTATTTGTATCTTCTATATAAACGTTAGACACTGTTTACTGTCTGTCAGTTCGAGTCCATTCGTGAGCTCGAATGCCTGAAGATGCCGAAAGGCGAAACCCGGGTCGTTAGTGACAAAATACATGGAAGTGTACAAATTCTCAATAATCTGAATTTGATATTGAAATTTCATCAAGCACCCTCAGTCGATGTCTTAAATTAAAAATAATTCATGCATCAAATTAAAACTTCCTGATTAATTACAACGTGTAACTCAGTCTGTTCATCTACATAGTTTCTTTTATATTACCTATAAAATTAATGTAACTCTATTGTAGTCTCCCTCCTTTTTCTATTTCGTAACAGATGTTCTTAAGCAATTTGGAATGGAGGACAGATTAGAACCGTTTCTAAATCAAATGGAGGACAATATTTTAAAGTCGAATTAAATGTCATGTACTCTTTTTGGTTACCATACCTAATAATAATGCAATAAATAAAATAAGTATAAAATTATTTTAATTCTATTTTTTTAAATAACCCAATTTTAAAGCACGGTTAAAAAGGCATGCAGCATTGCATTGGGCTAAGGGCGAGAGGAATAAATCTGTATTGTTTCTTGGTCGTTATTGCGTTATGTAAGGCGAACGGAAAAACAGCGGCTGCATATTTATAACGTGCGATGGTGAGACAACCATTTTGTATGTAAAGTCTTTTATGCAAAACTGTGATTGTTTGCAGTAAGAAGCATTACACTCTAGGCCGACAACGCATTATGAATAAAAAATACAACCAATTTATTGATATAATTTCTTCATTCAAGCTCAATCAAATATCACCAAGTTAATATATTTTTTTAAAACAATAACTAGCCATCAGCTCGATAACATCTATTTGATTTATATCGAACTTAGCACAGATAAAGTATTCCGCAAATCTGCAATGATTTATTGTGCTACCCGCTTCACGTAGATACTGTCTACGACTACATCTATCAATTTGTAGAGCTTTGGGCTTTTGCTACGAGCTACGACTGGCTCAGCGCCTACCAGTGCTACGCACGCACATAATCATTTACATCAGCTATATTTAAGCTACGGACCGCGTAGCATTGATATTATTCTACTCTTACGGTTTCAGGTAAGACTTTGGCGCCGGATATTACGTAAAATTACTTGAATTTAAAATACAATGTCAGTTCCCTCTAAAGATTTCCAAGACAGAAAATTCGTAAGAGTGTACTCGTCTGTATTATTTGATTAATTTTATTCTTTATTATACACAAATTGTAAGCTTTTTGCTCGAGATAAATAAAAAAATGACAACGAATTACTATTTAATCATTTCTGCTTCCAACGTGGAACTTATGAAAAATCAAAATAGAATATGTATTTACAATATACAGTCGCTGAGTTTCTTTTTTTTCGAAGTGGTGGAATTATCATTTAGGTTGCATATTAACTATAGTGGTCATATCAAACAAACACATTGAAAACAAATATTTCATCGTTTTAGCGTCTTATTAACATTGTAATGAATTAAATACGACGTTGGATTAAAGCAGCCATAACAATTCAAAATAAAAGTATTTAATTAGACCGAGTAAAGTGTTGTAATCAACAATAGATTTTTAATCGTACTAGAATGGAATTAAATATAACAATCAATTATCAATTGAAGCAACGAGTAGTTTAAATTTTCATAATTTGCTCTCGTATGGGTTGGATCCGTAGTGCAATGGTCAACGTGGTTGGCTTCAGTTATCTATCTCACTGGCCCGAATTATACGAACATTTTTTTAATTGATATTTTCATCGATGTATAGGTTTCTGTTTAAAGACATGGGAGTTTGTAATGACGTAGCGAGATTACTAATCACATGTCCTGAGTAATAAGCAGTTTTAGTAGAAAAACGTCTGTTGATATACCATCTGTAGGAGGTCACATGATCCATATTGGTAGTGGACATGTTTTAAACTCTTAAATGAAGCATTGGCAATACCCTTTCAATGTACAATGTATTAAATATTTAACACAATTAACTGTCAAAGTTACGAATGTATTCATATTGCTAATTCATTACGTCTGAATCATAGACAATTAATATTTGTTGTTGAATTTTGACAGATCGTTACCTTTCTTTGAAAAGGTTCTAATTACACTTGACCATGTTTTGATATACGAGCGTTTGAAATTTTGACTGATCATATATTGTATCTTGAAGGAAAAAATGTATTTTTAATTAGTGAGTTAGCATATACATAAATATTTTACTTGTTTTCTATACAATTTATTTTAACTTAATCCTTTAAGTAATAACAATAATGGGTATCTAAACCTTTAATTAGACCTGACAACAATTGTCTGTTTGAAAACGTTTTATCGAATATTTCAAACTTATCAAACAAAATTTTCTGATTATTTATTAATATTATATATATCATCATGACTTTCTGAACCATATAAGCTAACAATAATATTATATTACAACAGAATAATAATACATATATACTTTGAATGTTTGAACACAGCTAACTTTCGTCAATGACCACATCGATAGAACAATAGAAGTAAAGGGTAAAACACAAACCAACCATCGAGCGAAGAATATTCGACATAACGTTAAAACCCTTTCAAAAAAACTGTGTTTTCTGTGAGATGATAATAAGCAGTTATATCGATTCATAGAACAGTATAAAACAAATTTATGAAAAACATGTGTCGATAGAACTCGGGAATACTGCTAACTCCTTTATTCAACAATTTATGACTTTGAAATCAACGTATATGGTAGAATTTGGCTAATACAACATTTTCTAATCAAAATGTCATTTTAGGCAAAAATGTGAGTTAGAAACATTTCAAAGTAAGGTAATGAGATTATGGGGAATACTTATAGCCAAATTATATATGAGAATCATATTACCGCCCACCTGATTAACGGTTAAAAAAGCATCAGAGCAAAGGTTGATTTTGAAGAATCAACGTATGAACGTTTCTGTACCATGTAGACAAAAGCCTAAGAGCTTAAAAAACATTCACGTGTAGTTTTTATTGTCGCGATAGATTCGACATCTCTGGCTATGTACTAAAAGAACAACAAAATCAACATTATGAAAATGAAGAGAAATGATATTTATTTAGAAGTTCGTAAGAGCTTTCATAGTACAATTCATTACCGTTGACTGAAAACTCTGTCGTTTTACTAAAATGATAGTCTTTAACATTTAATTTACGGACCTCTGGGCTCGTCAGTAAGGACACGAAAATTGTACGGATGTACACAAGGCTGATTGTATTGTTTGATTTTACCTGAGAATAGAGTTCACCAATAATAATGTAACCTTTACTTAACCGATTGATAAAGATTTATGTTTAAAAAAAATGTATCAAATTTGAATTGTTAAAATTTATCATGTATTTCGTCACTAACAACCTGGGTTTCACATTTTTGTATCTTCAAGTACACGAATGAACGTTTTACATATAAGATTCATTAAGAAAAACTATTAACGCTGTCTAGAAACTACATTGACAGTTTAATTAACTTTAATACTGTTTGATAAGAATGACTTTGTTTTACAATTAAATGCACTTTTGTTGGAATCATATTCACTTTCATAAAAATAGTTTTCGCTTATAACAAATACATTCCACAAAAAACGAATTCTTTCACTAAAACTAAAGTAATCCCACATAATAAAACATATTTTAACATTGAAGAAATATATTACACTTACAAAAAAATATTTTCATTCAATATAAATACTCACACTTTGAAATCAATAGTTGCACGACGCTGTAATGAAATGTCACTTATTCTTCTACCTTATATTAGGCAGCCTATATTATTTCTGCTCCACGCATTAGAGTACATTACACAAACCAAACTAGACCAACATTAACATAACCTACTACAACTTAACTCACTTTGTTGAAAGAATCCGTGACTAAGTGGAAACTATTAAATTCAAAGTTTGCGTGTACTAAGTTAATTCTATCTAACACAAAGTGCAATTATTTAAATCCCAATGACTTTTAACCTTAATTGTGAAAATAGTCCCATAAACAATTATTACTAACTCATAGGATTTGGCAAATGCAAGTGGCCAAGAATCGATTTTCTAATATAAAATGTAATTCTAAAACATACACCATAGAAATATCTACTGATTTTAAATTGGTAAAATTATTTTGATTGCTGAAGTAATTTATAATTATTTTACGAACTCATCTCACGTAAAAGAATCATCTCTCGTAATAAAATTATGTGATTACTGTCAGTTCAAATTATATCAATAATTTAAGACCTCGACTGAGGGTGCTTGATGGAATTTCAATATCAAATTTGGATTATTGAGATTTTGTACACGTCCATGTATACAGTAAGATTGACTGAACTCTACAGTAAATTAGTGTTAAAATATCGTGTTGTTTGTCAAAATTTATGGTTTAAATAGTTGTAGCATTACAATCAACCCTAAGGATTTGTCCTTTTTATATAAACGTTAGACACTGTTTACTGTCTGTCAGTTCGAGTCCATTCGTGTGCTTGAATGCATGAAGATACCGGAAGTGACGTCATTAGTGACAAAATAAATGGAAGTGTACAAAATCTCAATAATCCAAATTTTATATCAATAATATTTTAAATTTAAATTAAGAACTTTGGCATTTTTTTCTTTAAATTTTGACAATACATGCAAATTTTGGTTTTTAAAAAGAGACAGCTCGTTTTTCGGTTTAAAACATCTGAAATGTAAGTATGCATGAGATTTTTTGTCTCATATTTTCTATGTTCGGGTATATGACGTGAAATTGATGCTCTCGTATATATATACATGCGTCACATTCGATTAGGTACCCGCGCAACTCGATGCGTACAGAAATATATTTTTATTCATACCCACATAAAAAAAAAACATTGTTTCGCGTTTTGCGTTAGCCATTTTCACAGAGAAAACATTTTCGTAGAGACGATAATATGGCATCATAAAAGCTTATTGTTCTGCAAACTTTCAAAGGAAACTTTTTTATTAATGATTCCAATAAATCTAATTTAAAATTGTGAAATTTTGACAATTGGTGGAACGTTGTAATTCGAGAAACAATAGAGAATAAATACCATATAAAATATTTATTTTTATAATGTCCGCTCCTAACGTGGAGCATATGACCTCCAAATGGAGGTATCTCAACAGAAGTTGTCTACGAAAACTGCTTGTTACTCAGTTCTCTTATTTTTCGAAGAGATTATGAATGTAAGGATAGGTCTAGTATAGAACTAGTGGTTAGCTAATCGCTCTCACTACGCCCGGTTTTTAATGATAGGATAGGAGGGAGGGAGTTGTTTAGACACGACAAACATTTATTACTACGAACAGGAATCCGTAATTCGATTGAAAGATCAATTTATGAAACTGTACGCACCGGGACTCGAGCCCGAGACATCCGTAACCGTAGCCAATGATATTAGCTACTGCACCACGGACGTTGACATAAATAAAAAAATAATATAAAATATAATTTTTTTCCATGTCCGCACCCAATGTAGAGCATATGGTCTCCTAATGGAGGTATCTTAACAGAATTTTTCTACGAGAACTACTTGTTACTCAGTTGCTCAACCTCTCTTTTTTTTGAAGAGAGTAGGGATAGAAGGATAGGGCTAGGGCAGGACTAGTGGTTAAGCTAATCGCTGTCGCTACGCTCCGTGAGGATATGATGGGTGGGAGGGAGGACTCAGACTACGAACAGAAATACATAAATGGATTGAAAGGTCAATCTATGAAAACCGTCCTCAACGGGAATCGAACCCGAGACATCCGCTACCGTAGCCAGCGACGCTACCAACTGCGCCACGGACGTCGACAAATATAATCTATATATATAAAAATGAAATTTCTGTTTGTTGGTTTGTCCGGATCATATAGGCTCCTAAACTACTCGTGACGAAACTTTCAGGAAGGACTTATTGTGATCATGCCGGGAAATATTATATAAAATAAATGTTTGTTTGTCCTTTACGCGTTCCTATACCATCCATACGATTTCGATAAAACTTCGATGAGTTGTTGTGCACACACCCGTGAAGGGTTTTAAAGGGTTTTAAAAAATTGAAAAAAAGAATCAAATACGTACATACAGCGACATCTAGGAAAAACCTTCTGATTTATTCGTGTACGCACCAGACGAAAAACAAAAATATTGTGTTATAACAAGTGTGATATTGAAACTCGGGTTTGGGTTGGGCCAGACCTGAAGATGATGAGCTCTATGGGATGGGCTCTCTGGGATGAAGTCTATGAAATTTCGGCCTGTGCAGATCTCTAATCCAAAAGCAGTTCAATAAACAGAATTAAAACACAAGCCCTTTCTTTCTTTGAGTGGCATTGCAACTCATGCCGGGTACTCACTAGTATAATATAAAATATACCAAAGATTAATTACTAACGGTAGTCAACGCTGTAGCTTCCACCACCGATTATGTATTCCACAGTGTAACAAAGTATGTCATAATTCTTTTTTTATAATCGATGAACAGTTTTTATGGGTTAAGGTCCATCCACTATCGTCTATTCAATTCTAAGCTATCCAAAACGCCAATTTTTATAAATACATTTTTTTTTATCAATCGATTTTCTATGAAATTTTTTACATTTCTGTATAATTGTAAATGCAAAATATGCAATACTTTCTTAACTATACGATAATTATTATTCTGAAAATTCCTCCTTCAAAAGTATCCTTAGTCACTAAGTTAGTGTTGAAACGAAACAATACTTCAAATTCTTCACTTTTTGAAAATCCTGATCGCCTAGGATTGTCGAATTACGGGTTTGTTATTTCTTAATTTTGCTCTCGTGTAATACTTTATGGTTTGACGTTTAAAATAGTCAATTAAATAGATGATATGACACCGTGAACTCTTTTAATGCCTCTTTATTTGCCTATAGGGAAACGAATAAATACGGCGGACAACACCGACGAACTAACAACATTGAACAAAAACTAAGATACCTACGGGATACCGAGACGGAAGCGGGTGATAGACGGAACGCGATCACACGTCATAGAAGCTGGACCCACCTCGCGAATGGAAAAGGCAACAATAATCTCTCAAATCTATTTCAAAATATCTAGTCAATAAACACGTTTCACAATGACTTACATGCAACCAAGTCAGTCGTAACGTTTTTGTAAACTGGGTTGAAACATTTTACTGGTAGTCGTATCTTTTTGAGCATTTTTTCCCCGTTCGTTATCGATGTCTGGACATTCCACAAGGATTTTATCACCATCTTAAATCATATTACCGCATTTACATATTGGACTGTCTGCTAATTGTCAAGCTAGAAGAGCCTGGCACCATGGACGACCATGGTCAGTTATCAATTGTAATCATTGTCGTCAAAAATAAATCGTGTTTTTTTTCAATAAATGGACACACATTTTATTTAAATGTGACACCCATCAATCTAAGGTTGTTTTGTCGGGCTTTCGTAAACTCGCTTGCTTGTTGAGTAATATTCTAAATTCCCGAAACGAACTCATTTATACATTGATTTTCAATCGATTCAATGATTCGTATCCAAAGAAATAGATGTCAATAATAATTATGCCGCAAATTTATTGGTTTGGTTTGCACAGTATTGCTCTGAAAACCTTCCACTTCAGTTAGGATATTGCTCTCCAACTACACCATATCCGATTCTAAAGACGGAGAAAAAAGACAGTGACTAGCTAATCTATAGACTTTATTTCTATGTTTTTGTCTTAAAGAGAGAGGTAGTACGATAGAGTTACAACTATTTTTTTGTGCAGCATTATTTTAAGATGCCCACAATGTCGGAAGAAATATTTTTAAATTACATTTGTATGCGTTTGATGACGACATATAACCATTATTTATAATAATTATATCACACAGAACCTTGAATATGAAACCATTAACGGTTTTGAATTATCTTGTGATTATTACCATCTCCAACCCAATTTCTTTCCAATGTAATATTTATAAGTATTTAATTATATCAGTAATTCATTACATAAAAATGAATGGAAAGTCTTTTTCTACAAATAGCTCTTACTTTTTAAGTGAATAAGACGAAAAATCAATTTTCAGCTCGTGCTATTTTTTATAAAGCATGTTTGTCATGTAGGTAGATTGCTTTTGCAAATATAATATTTATGAAATAAACAATATTAAATCGAGAATGGAATCTTATCAGCAAAGGCGTACAGGCTTATGAGATCATCGGCGTCCCCGTCGGGCAATAAAAGCGATCCGGCTCTGCCCTCCAAATCCTGTTTTTATGTTCCGGCTCTCCTTCCGCTTTATAAACGATCCTCTGGTGGAATGAGAGAGGCTTAATCTCTTTGCGGGTAAGTCCCGGAATAAATTTAACTATCAGAATCCTTAATGCATCCTGATGTCAATGAATCTTTACTGATTTTTCCGAATCACTATCTTTGCAGGGTACTTAACGTTGTGCATGCCAAAACCTGTTACGAATTTACAACCCTTACTAGGCCAATCATAGCAGCGTAGAGCACTTAAATTTTTTTGTCTTAGAACCAATTGCGCTGTGCGCTTATTACATTATTATTCCCCCATTTATGAACTAGATTTTCATGAGCATGTCTTTATTCAAAGAAATAATAAAGTTAACCTTCCCGTTTCCATACTAAAAAAATCCCTTCGGATATCATACGGTGTCATTGTGTTACCTTGGGCGTTTTGTCATATAAATGCATTTATAAAATGAAATATGGCTTTATGTAGTATTAAGTAAATATTTTACTTCATATTTTGTGTGTAAAACCTGAAATACAAGAATTGAATACGCAAGAATTGAAATTCTCATTAGCATCTCGGATCGTTACTATACTATAATTTTATATTTTTCGTTGGTAAAATTGACCAGGTATTCAAAATATGATTAATCATACAAAGAAGGCGTAAAATATGATGTATTTTTCATTATATGTAGAACTATTTTATTTACAAACTAGTGAGTACTTGGCATGCGTATCAATGCCACTCAAAGAAAGAGAGGGTTTGTGTTTTAATTCTGTTTATTGAAGTGCTTTCGGATTAGAGAGTCCACGGGTTGAAATTTCATAAAATTACCCAGTTCTGGCCCGTCATATTCAGGCCCAGCTGACCCGGCCCGAGCCCGATATCACACTTGTTAAACGAAGCAGACCCGAAGCCAAGATTTATTTTTCTCGGCCCGAAAAAAGTCCGATTTTTTAAATATAGTAATTCATTTATACTTTTCAAACAATACATGTTTTTGTTTCCATATTTACATATTTTTTGTTTTACGTATTTGATTCTTCTTTAGAAATTTTTTTTTAGATTTTAGGTTTTAAATTTGTTTCTTCAGAAACCTTCACTGGTGTGCACACAACAACTCACCAAAGTTTGATCGAAATCGAATGAATGGTAAAGGAATGCATTGAGGACAAACAAACAAACAAATCTTCATTTTTATATATATAGATAGCAAAATTTCCAGTTTTTTGTATGACCTATTTCACAGATAATTTATAGATTTAAAAGCCGAAGTAACGCATTGTTACACCATGAGTACGGAACGGTTAAGGTGGAATTTAATATGAAATATTGATATAACCGTGTTCAAGAGACTTATTTTAAGAATAGAGTGGTAGGTAACCTGTCTGGAATTATGGACGGACTTGTTCGACCGACTGTGAGTGAAAGAGTATTGACGTCTTTTCGTCAGTATGATAGTTTGCGGTTTTGTTGTGCTTCATGTCAGTACACCAAATTCTCTTTTTGCAAGTGGATACGTTCCAAAGACTACCATGCAAAAAAAAAACGTGCAAAAAAGATAGGATCTTCATATAAAAATTGTAGATTGGTTCCAACTAATAGTAAACAATAAAAACACGTTAACTTTTCATAGTTTACATTATTTAAAAAAATGTATGCAACATTATATCATACAACATAATTATTTAGCCATTCAGTATCACTACTAGATAATAAGCGTGCCTATTTTCTTTTGTTTTTTTGTGGTGAAAAATCACTCTCGTCATTTGAAATTTTTACTGTCGATTTATCTAAAATTGTATCTTGAATAAAAATTCACACCTTCTGTTTCATTGATTCTAAATAATAATTTGGTTAGCAGATGCTGTGGTTTCATTTTTTTAAGTTTTCTATATGTTTCTTCAAAACGCTTCATTATCATTTTCAAATCACGCCAGAATTACACAGGTTGCACATTATGAAGTGTAATATTTGACATACAATGTAAAAAAATATCGGTTCTGTTTCTTGGACCGTGTTATTTCGAATCCTTGCAAAAAGAGAATTCCACATATATGTATTCGTCTGGCAATACGACACGAACATTTTTTTATACTGGTATATACTCTTCCGGTATTGCAATCCCAATTTGGCAAGCCTAACACTGTTGTAATTAAGAAAGAACATGTCAGATATAATATTGAATTATAATATTTCTGAAATATTACTTGATTATTTAATGAATAAATCTCTTGTATGTGAAATAAGGATGTATATTTCTTTCGTTATTTCTGTCTACAGCAATAATTTATTTTTTATTAAAATTTATCGTCAAATAACTTTCAAAATCAAATACTTCTCAAAATGTGAGGCTCATATAGGTGTTCTGTGATTACTTAAAAACAAGTTCTTGAGAGCGAACAAAACTAGCCGTGTGAAGTCAAACACGACAAAAAATTTAACAGCACTCTGATAAATCTAGTCGTAAAAGTGTCTTCGTACTGCGAACAAATTAACTTGAACTTTTCCTATTAACTAATAGGAAAAGTTAAAACGCGCGGGGCTTTCCCCGCCCAGCTACTTTTCACTTCGCAGCCAATAATTTTTCAACACTAAACTTGGCAGCATTGCCATACATGAAGAGAATATTTCGTACACAATATATCAACAGTAGTTTCAGTAATGTCTGATACACTCGAATTATTTGAACTTAAAGTTACGACTTGGATATAACACGGTTGATTATTCGTTATATTTTGTTGTTTAGCATGATTTTAGACAAAAAATCAAACATTACTTTAGAAGACCGGATCGAAGAAAAGCGAATGTTTGGTTATCACAATCCGGATGTCTGGGATCTCAATCGAACACCACTTCAATCTAGTTCATCTCTTATTTAATTAATAAAGATGCAATGGTTTATTACACAACAATTACCAGTAACACATAAAATTGAGTCTACATTTACGTTTACTTGACATATGAATTTGACCTTTCCTCCAGTTATAAAACAATTGACACAACAAAAAATTCTAAATTTAAATTAAATCCAATTTCAACAATCGTCAAGCGGCCGAGTCTATTAAGAAACGCCTGCTTTCTAAGTTTAGCTCGTCGGTCGGTCATTAACCGATTCATTTTTAACGATCATAATTCGGTTTGACTAACAATAATCATTGTCATTAAAGCTGTTTGCTGTCAGTGTATCCTAATAAAACTTAAGCTTAACAAACAAAACCAGGGTGTGTCATACTATTTTAATTATGATTTTTACCACTTTCTCTTGTATATCGACGATATTTAATGTATTTAGGTGTGTATTTCCTACGTTAAATGCGTGACGCAATTAAACAGTAGGACAGACAATGATGATTATGCAGTTTAGAGGAAATGTTTCCCGCTCGACGAGTGGTGACAGAATGATAGTGCCTTTTCCTTATTCTTCATTCATGTCTCCTTCGTTCATATTGTGTTTACCAAATATTGCATTTGATAATTGACTGTGTTCTTTTACAATCAGATATTTAGTTATATTTGCACTTAGGAATATAACGTTTTGTAACTCTGTTACTTAAAGTGATGTCTTGATAGAAGGAATATTTGACTTTAATAACTATTATCAATTTTGCTGACACAAAGTAATGCTCTGGCACAAAACAAAACTTTTCCTCAAACATCACATTTCACAACACTGCAGCGTCATGTATCATTACATGTATATATTAATGCTAAGTATTCAAAGAGTTTTTGGCTTCTCATCAACATCTTTCAGTGATTTATGGACAGAACCACTACTTAAATTTAAATTAATATACATAGACAAGATTCGTTCGGCAACGAACTAATCGACATGATCCAATCGCCCAAATGTATAAGAACTCCTATACCAATAGTAAGATGGTGGTAACCAGTGGTTAGCTAGTCTCTCTCTTTGCTTCCCGTTTTAAGGGTCAGATTACAGAAGTGAGTGAGAAGGATTAAAGTTCATAAAAAGGCACCACAGTGAATAGTTGAAAGAGTCAATTTATTTGCTGTTTTTGTTGGTTATTACGTTATAGAAGACGAAAGTGTAATCAGTTTCTTCATACGCATAACGGGTGACGTTAGGACAACCAATCTCTACTATATAGCAAAAAATACATGTAGGAATCTGTATGTTTGTATGTCTGTCGGTCACAACAACTGAAATTTTCACACGTGATTTTCAATTTTCAAGTCTCAACTTTTAACATTTAAATTAATAATAATAGTCGCCTATAACAGTTCAATACTAATACATTCTGTAAGTGACAGTTGAGATAGTAACGCGAACGTAGATATTTGTGTTAAATATTGAGTTTCATATTTGTGATTTGGTAGAAAGTGAGTGGTAAATTCGTATAACTTGGTGTGCATCTGGAATCGTCATCGAGAATTAGTGAATGATTCTGATCGTATGTTTAATGTGTGGCGCTGCAAGAACCATTATTAAATGCAGATCAACAAGCTGTCTATCGGGAAGTTCTGCGGCGCCATAGGAAGAGTGCAGATGGCAAAATTGTCATCTTTTATTTTAACTCTTAACGTTATTATTGGTGGACTATATTTTGTGGGTGTAGCAAAAGAGGTCCGGTTGACGGTGATATATTCAAATTTCGACATTAGCTAGCCAATGTCTTATTTAATAACCTAATATAAGCGTTCATCATCCTGGGTGGAGCCGAGTAAAAAATACTAGTCGATACATAAAATGTAGCTTGTTGATGAAACCATTCACGAGGAAACATCGTGTGTAGTGTGTTCACCGTGTATGACGCATTTCTGGATGGAAAGTCTTAAGAATATGATAATTGGAAATATCGGAAAAGTTATGTGAAGTTTGCTACTGTTTATTTTTCCAAGAAAACTTTTTGCATTCAGTACAAGCTTTTCCATCTGCAATATTTGCACATAGCTATGTAAATGTTTTAATGAGTTGAAGAAAGTCGTTCAATTGGAAACGTTGTTACAATTCAAATGTATGAAAAAGATCTCATATATTTTTCCACTGTAGTAAGCACAATATATTTATCTGACTGTAAAACATGTGGAAGAAATAATTTAACCAACGCATCATGAGATTTGATAATTTATGAAAGTACACACAACCTACCGTATTATGAACAATTCCAAAAAACTTTATTTTTATTAGATACAAATCAAAGTTAGATACAATTCTGAGAATTGCCGCATATTATTGAGATAAATTACCTGATATTTTTTTATAAACAATAATTCTTTAATTAATAAAATGTATCTGGCAAGAATCATTTAAACATCAAAGTTGAATAAGATAACTTGTACTTCACTAACCATGTACTGTACATTGACAGTGTTTTTGCCAATTAATGTAACACTCAAAATTGAAATTGTTCAGAAGAGAATAAAAACTGTTTTTATCTAAAACATTATATGGTTAGTTCCGTTATGAATCTTTGAAATACACTCCTGTAAATTCTCATGTTTGCAGATACGGGATTATAAGTAGGGATTGTTGACGTAATAGTGGCTAAGTGGCTGGGTCAGAATTTTAAAACCTAAAACCAATGAAAAATGATTTTTCCCTTCTGAAAAGTGGTAAAATTATTTTTCTAATTTACATCATTTGTCCGAAGCCTGCTCTGTCGGCTTGAAAATGAGTTACATCAATTGGCCAAAAAAACATATATCTATCACATATATATCAAAGTATTTAGTTTTACAAAAAATATTGTATAAAATTAATACATAGCTATTTATATTTATGTTCAACATATTACAATGAAGTTCTGCCAAATACATTTGAGATAAGCTCTAACAGGTGTCCAATATTTAATACATCTAATATAATAGATAACTAATTGAAACAAAATATTAATCAAAGATTTACTCAAAATTCTTTTTGCACGAATGGTGACAATATCATACTGACAAACATCAATCGCAAATCTAAATCCAGATTGTGGATTCTTCCAATTACTATTGTCTCCTTAATTACATCCCCAAACAGCGATTCATTTCCTGACACATCGCTCGGCGTATTCATCCCTTCGCAGCCTTTCTTCGCTGCAATAGACGCGGAGCTTTTGTGGCAGAAGTTTATTTGAGCTTCCACTTACCGTGGGGCTGGCACCGGCGTACTAACGTACTGCCGCGAAGTGTCATTTGCATAAAGCTCTGCGAAAAGAGAAATTCCAACTTGGAACCGACAAAAGGGCTCGGATTTTTCGAATGCCTGTTTACACTTGAACAGTGCTTATCAACTAAGGAGGTACTTAAACAGTGTATACGGTATGTTTATGTATGATTAAGAACTTTAATCAAATGAACAATAATTTAGCGTAACCCACTTAGTTTACAGAACTGGCATAAATCATTTAACTTCAAGTAAATAGCATTAAAAATATTGCCATTCTGAATGGATAATATACGACCAAACTTCTACATGTTAAACAATTGTGAGAATGTACAATTAAATCGTTGTAAAATAGTGGCGTTTATAAAGTACGAAGTGTCAACTGAATACAGTCAGATATCAAGAAATGTTAATATTAGAATACAAGTAATATTGGTCTAGGATTCTTCGGATAGTTTGTTAGAAAATAAACATTTAATAATATGTTATATATGAATACACCACGCAGTATGATTTTGTTTCATGCGATAACTGTTCAGCCGAATACATCGGTGAGTCAGTTATACATTTTTATATTGGAATATAATAATAATACGTGTTTAGTAACGTTTACAAGTATCTTTAACCTAACTCTATACTGAGATGTTTATTTATAATGTTAATATGAATTCTAATAATTTACTTATAAATAAAGAGTAGATTTTTTTTCTATTTGGTGCTAGGAGGGGCTACTTTCCATTTTGTCACTAATTTTTTATTAAGAAATACAATGAATATAAATACACGTTCTAAATGAAAAATCTTAGAGTCGTTGGTTACGGCTACGGATGTCTTTGGTTCAATTCCCGGTGCGAACAGTTTCATAAATTGATCCTTCAATTGGTTTATGGATTTCTGTTCGTGGCCTGAGTGTTTGTGATGTCTACAACTTACTTCCAACCACCCATCCGATCCTCACGGGGCGTAGCAAGAGTGATCAGCTAACCACTAGTCCTTTTATATCTCTACCCATTTACACCTACTCTCTTTGAAAAAAAAGATATGTTGAGCAACTGAGTAACAAACAGTTCTCACAGAACAATTCTGTTGAGATACCTCCATTAGGAGGCCATATGCTCCACGTTGGGAACGGGCATGGAAAAAAACTCGTATTATCAATTCAAATGTTACATTAACATTACTATAAATTGTGTTTTAAAAAAAATTAAGACTTTGTTTCATATAAGTATACGTAAGATGAAGAAATATGTTCGTTTTAAGCATGTTAAAACTAAATTACTTTTCTTGTTACGCACCCAAAAAGAAATACATTTGTCTCGAAAATTGCTTGCGTGTTCCGATTGATAACTCATACGGAAGGCGAAAATTTGCAATGTAAACATAAATGACAGTGATTTATTCCAAACATAAATCCAACAAACAGACAGATTCCACTTTTCCACCACTTTTATCCCAAAATAATACAATATAAGAGAAATGGCGGATTGCATGTACAGTAAAACTTGTAATAATGACTTTCATTCAACGACAATGCGGGCCAGGTTTAGAAATTTTATTTCCATTCATTTAGTTTGCTTACATTGTTTTCTCAATAATATATTCAGATTTAATTGCTTAAAACAAAGTCTTTAACTGTGCAAATTGGTAAAAATACAGCTAATCATATTGATGGCTAAAATAAGACAAAAATTTGATGTATTGGGTTAAGTTAGCCATTATATTCGAACACCGTTCTTCTACAGTTCCACAAAAGTACAGATTGTAAAAATTACAGGTTTTCACTCAAAAGGCAGATATTTGCATATGGAAATCAGCAAAATTAAATAATTTCTCAGTTCCACATACATAAGTATCGAAATATCTTATTGGGAAAAAATATTTTTGTGAATCGTGGCGTTCTATAAAGAAACAACCTTTAATCCTAAAACTATAAACTATTGACGACCTCAAATTTGGATTATTGAGATTTTGTACACTTCCATGTATTTTGTCACTAACGACCCGGGTTTCGCCTTTCGGCATCTTCAGGCATTCGAGCACACGAATGGACTCGGACTGAGAGACAGTAAACAGTGTCTAACGTTTATATAGAAGATACAAATGCGACAAATATTATTTACGAGGTAAGATATTATACGTCTGAGAGCCACACTGATACCTGAGTTAAAATTTCGGAAATCGCCCTAATCCTTATTTTGTAAACACCATATTAACAGAGTGGCGAATTGCCGCTTTTCAACTTCTTTTATAAATACCAGTGATTTTACAATTATAATAGTATTGTGGGTTTTGACGGGATGTAATTCGACGAATGGGTAAATATCGACCTGTTTGAATAAATGTTATACAAGTAGTAAGCCATCACTTTTCACGAGTCAGTTTAGATGATGAATTTACAAACTATCAAATCGATTTATTGTATATTGAAAATAACAGTAAATAGGAAAAATACGTCATTTAGTAATAATTAATATGAAAACTAATACTTCTTAGAAATACATAAATGCACAGTATATCGTCGCTGTTCTGGAAGAAAACACGAAATCGAAAAAATGACGTTTTGAGCTAGTTATACCAAATGTTTTTATTTTAAGCTCTATCGTATGAAAGAACAAACATATTTTTATAAATTAAACTTTTACTTAAAAAAGGTATGGCATTTCACACATTTGACAAACTTCAAAGTCCAATTACTCAAAACTGGTATTTTTCAGGTAGTGTCTTCTCCAGAACAACGACGTTATTTAAATACTATATTAAACAAGACGAGAGGCTCACCACTGTTAAATTTATTTGCTATGGGATTTTCATTTAAAAAAACAAATATTTAATAATGGTATTGCTTGTATCGTACCCTTTCCTAGACCTAGTTGAAAAAAAACACAAGTAAGGTATTTATCTTAATGTTTTCCACATTGAAAGCATTGAACTGACAGAATTCAATATGTGGGATAACTATAAGGTCTCAGTCTGTGCCCACCCTATAAATAAAAATAGCCAGGAATCTGAGAGCCCGCTTAACAGGCTTCACATAGTATCGGTAGGTATATAAAGTTTCAGCCACAAAACCATTATGTCATAAAATAAACATCTCTACTATAGAGCACAAAATACATGTAGTAATCTGTATGTTTGTTTGTATATCTGTCGGTCACAATAATTCCTCCCAAACGGTGTACAGAAGCGACGTGAAATTTTCACATGTCATTCTAGCTTTCATTTTTAGTTCAACTGCGCTATTTTCAACTTTCAGCACTCAACTTTTAACGTTAAACTGAAAACGCTATATTTTTGACGTTTACAATAAGGAATAAAAAAATCAACAAACGCTGAAGAATATCGCCTAGCAACCGCAACCGTGATTATCATCGTCACGCGACCGTGATTTTTAACATAAATACGTACAAAATCTCAATAATCCAAATTTGATATTGAAATTCCATCAAGCACCCTCAGTCGATGTCTTAAATTAAATCTAAATATGTTTTACTGTAAACGTCACAAATAATAAATGTACATGCTTGAATCGTAAAATTTGTAAAAAATGAAAAATTGAGCTGAAAATTATCTATCATTTAAAATTATAAAACTTATAACAGTAAAATTCGTGTATTTAACGCACCGTTTTCAATGCAGATACGCAAGCTATCTATCGATAATTCAACGGCACAATAAGAACAATGAATGTGAGGTAATTTATGTCTTTTGATATTGCTATTTTCAACTTTATTTTGTGGGTATAATAAGGGATACCCGAAATATTTTCAACTTTCAATCAATTTCAACATTATCTAGCTAAAATCTAAATAACCTAATAAAAGCGTTCACTATCTTGGACGAACCCGGATAAAATATGTTAGTTACATATAAATTTAAAAATCGTGAATGGAAAAAATATGTATTGTAGGACTCGAGCACTTGATCACGTAACAGAGTAGAGTGTTGCCAGTTGTCATAAATTTTAAAACTGCTTCAATAAATAATAAAAGTATTCTATCTTTTATTTTAACAAATCTTTTCTTTTGCCAAAGTGTTCTTTTTCCCCATTTACTTTAATAAATTCTCAAAACAGGAATTTTGAAAGATGTTCAATTATAAGAGAAACATTGTTATCCTGAATGAAACATTTTTACTTAATACGATTCCGAATAAACAACAATTTTCTTCTTATACTTCATTCCATAGAATATGTCTATATTCACAGAATTCCGAGTATTAACGTGAAACAAAATATTTCGGCCAATTACGTTTTTATGTAATTTTATATACAGTATGTACCAAAATAATAAAACATTTATTTTTTCTATTTGTAGACTAAAATTAGGTTACATTATATTGGATTCTTTTACCTTTAACCGATGTCTGACTTTGTTATCTTAAAAACTCGGCTAGAAAATATTTCTTAATAATTATTTTTTTCCATGTCCGCTCCCAATGTTGAGTATACGGTCTCCTAATGGAGTTATCTTAACAGGATTTTTCTACGAGAACTGCTTGTTACTCAGTTGTTCAACCTCTCTTTTTACGAAGAGAGTAGGGATAGAACGATAGGGCTACGACAGGACTAGTGGTTAGCTAATCGCCCAGTGAGGATGGGATGGGTGGGAGGGAGGACTCAGACTACGAACAGAAATCCATAAATCGATGGAAAGATCGATCTATGAAAACCGTCCTCACCGGGAATTGAACACGAGACATCCGTAACCGTAGCCAGCGACGCCACCAACTGCGCCACGGACGCCGACGATAATTTTTTATCTTAATAATAGATTCCCTTAAATTACTGATGAACTTAGCTTGGTGGATTGTAATAATATATCGACTATGAAACGCAAAAGGACGTAACTAACATACAAAAAATATTGTGTATAACTCATACAAAACGATTATTAAATTAGTAAATATTTTGAAAAAAATGGAAGAATACTTCTTCTTACCTTTCTACAGTCAATATTATGTATATATATTGTATCAGGCGCGTGCCGTAGATTTTTCTCTTTCTCGCTCAATCACATGTAAAGTAAACGGTGCGAGCGAGATACAAGGGTATGCTCTTGCATCCTACTTGCTCATACACAAGAGATACACAGTTTGTTCACGCAGTGCTATCGGTTTCCGTGGTGTAGTGGTTATCACATCCACCTAACACGCGGAAGGCCCCCGATTCGATCCCGGGCGGAAACATTATTTTTATTAGTGGTATTCTATAAGGCACTGAAAAACATTTTTTTTTTTCAATAAATTTATTATTTTTGGATAGTAGGTACACCTAAAAATATAATCGAAATGGCGACATTTCTGACCACCAATATTAAATAGGAAAACGTAATCCAAACGGTATTGTTTTAGGCGTATTTATTTTCATAATTAAATATTTTATTTTTTATTTAATCGCTGAAATTTATCAAATGTTTCAAATGCTATACCTTTTTCATTTAGTTTGTACAATTTTTTTTAAGTAAAATCATAATTTATAAATGTTCTCAGCGTGTACGAAATAGGAATATTTTGGTGTAACTAATTCAATTTATCATTTTTTCGATTTAGTGTTTTATTCCAGAACAACGACGATTTAAGGGTAGACAATTTTCAGATTTAGTTCAAACAAGGGCAAACTTTCAGGTGTTCGCGCTAAATATGGCGTTTAATGTTGTCTCCACTGTCATATGAGAATTTATAATGAAAAATTTCTTTCCTTTCATGAGACAGCTGTTAGCCCTTTTCATATTTATAGCCCCGTGCACAGAGAGTAAAATTGACGTTGACTGCTTTTGCCGTAACACGCTAGTTTTATTGCATATGTAATAGCATAAACTAACGTGTGCTAGTTGAAACATCAATATTTAAAAAAAAGTACAAACATATGTTAATGTGAAATTTATCTTTTTTTCTGAGTGTTACTTAAAGGCGGTATTTCTATACTAGAATAACTTTACTTATTGTATTTTAATGATAATTGATTCTTGCGTCTTCCTGTCAATAAAATCACTTACAAATTATGATTAAGACAGAATAAAATATCAAAGTATTTAGTTTTACAAAATTATATTAGGTATTTCGGCTTAAGGTCATCGTCATAACTATACTAAAACTTATTTTAGCTTAGGTATATATACTGTTTAGAAGAGATAGACAATATTATGTCATCTCACGTATTCAAATATCATAATAGTTATTTAAAATTAAATTAATTTTAATTAATGAATAGATTGTGCACGCAACCTTCAGCAGAAGGTCTTTGCAGTCACATGCAAACCACTCTATAAAGTCTTCAAGCTCATAATTCTTGATATAAGACAGCATGTACATAGCCCCCACTCCGTTGGTTCCATATAGTTTAAGTATTTCAATATAGGTAAGAAAAAATCATTTGATTACAATTCCGACAATCGTTTGAAAAAACAATATTCTAGTCTGGGATTCAAACCTGGTGAACCCGGGAGTCGAAAAATAATATCATGGAACACATATTCGTTACTTTACTCATTGACTTTCTTTCTTATTTTTTCATGTTGTACTATAAATGCCATTTATCTTTATATCTTGTTTGGCACCTGATTAACCATTCAAACGCCTTATAGCATAAAATTCGTCGAACTAATAGCCACAGAATACACAAATACTTCATTATATGAAAGAAATATTGTATTAGAAAACATTATTGAAGTCTTTCCGACTACAGTGTATTACAGTGTTTCCCAATTATTATATATTTCGTCGGAATCCGTGAAGAAGTCTTTCTTTCAATGTTAAATTAATATAATTTAAGACATCGACTGAGGGTGCTTGATGGAACTTCAATATCAAATTTGGATTATTGAGATTTTGTACACTTCCATGTATTTTGTCAATGCCAATTCTAAATGAGCAGCTGAACCTTCCTAATTCTCCGTTATTGTATCCTATACGTTGAAATACCTGACAGCTGTCACTAAATGTGGAATGATTGTATATATTTACCCTTTCGTCGAATTGCATCCCGTCGAAACCCACAATACTATTATAATTGTAAAATCACTGGTAATTCTAAAAGTAGTTGGAAAGCGGCAATTCGCCACTCTGTTAATGTGTTGTTTACAAAATAAGGATTAAGGCGATTCTCGAAATGTTAACTCAGGTATCAGTGTGGCTCTCAGACGTATAATATTTTACCTCGTAAATAATATTTGTCGTATTTGTATCTTCTATATAAACGTTAGACACTGTTTACTGTCTGTCAGTTCGAGTCCATTCGTGTGCTCGAATGCCTGAAGATGCCGAAAGGCGAAACCCGGGTCGTTAGTGACAAAATACATGGAAGTGTACAAAATCTCAATAATCCAAATTAGTTAAATTAATACCTGTTAAAGGCAGTATATTTTTAAAAAATTTTATTTAAAAAATATATTTAAAAATAAAAATTAATACTGTCTGTATTTCTAGAGCAGGTGTGTCCAACTCACAGACAATAATTTGCCCCAAAACAGGAATTGCTGAAAGAAATAATAAGCAATCGACATTTTCACATGCTGCTAATGGCATGGGTGTCTGTTTGTTATGTTTACACTTCTTTGCACTCACCTGATATCCTATACCAAAAACGGGCCAAAGAAAGAACAATTAATTATCCGATTGTTTCTTTTAATATCAAATCACCCCTCCCACTTTAAACAATACTTTAAATTCTCGATACACCGAATTTTACCATGCTTAGTGTAAAAGGCACCAAGGCAAAGAATAACAAATCGCTCCTTTCGTTTTAAAACTTTACTATTCCCATTATGCATAACCTCATGCATTCCAAACAGATATATTGAGTGACAGTTGTTGTAAAAAAACTTCTATTGAGATGCTCCTTAATGATTATATATGCTGGACACTAAGAAAGGTTAGGGATTACAAAAAATAATACAAAAAAACCAACTCAATTAATAATGAAGAGAAATTTTCAAAATTTTATCAATTACGCGAAGATTTTATAAAAAAATCAATCAACAAATTTTCTCATTAAAGCTTACACTGTCACAAAAACTGAAGCGTTTGAGTTTTGCAATGTATTCCTGAATATAACCAGTTGTGTGAATACTGAAGATTGCAACGAGAGGGCTGTTTTAGTCCTCACATTTGCATCGGGAATGAGAATGGAGAAGTTTAAACCACAGAGAACATCGTATATCAAATACTAGAAAGTGCCGCTGTGGCCTGAATACATATATATATCGCCATCTGGAAATATATGTAGCTGTATATTTTACTCATTGTTATATAAATATACATAATAAGTAATCATCGAAACTATGAAAATATATAACCCATTTTATCACTGCCGTTAATATATCTACAGTGTTTTAGGCAATCTATGTAACCCTCAAAATTGAAATTGTTCAGCAGAGAGTAAAAACTGTTTTTATCGAAAACACTACATGGTGAGTTGCGTTATTAACCTTTGAAATGTACTCCAGTGAATTCCCATGTTTGGAGATACGTAGGGAGTGTCGATATAATAGTGGCTTACATCAAGTGTTTGGGTCAGAATTTTTAAACATAAAACCAATGTAAAGCGACGTTTCTCTTCCAAAAAGTGGTAAAATTATATTTCTAACTAGCGAGTGCCTGGCATGCGTTACAATGCCACTCAAAGAAAGGAAGTGTTTATTTTTTTTTTAAATAAAACACAATTCATTTGTACTACTTCCACATATTTATAATGATCAGGAACGGTTTCCCTCATCACGAGCATTATCAACTGATGATTGGAATTAATCAATTAACACCACATGTTATGTCACACACGAGCTGATATGTTGCTATTTGTACATATTTGGTTCTTTTTTTATTATTTTTTAAATTTTTATTATTAGATTTTAGATTTGTTTTTTTAGAAATCTTTGCGGGTGTTTGCACAACAACTCACCAAAGTTTCATTACAATTGGATGAATAGTATAGGAACGCATGCGCGACAAACAAACAAACAAACATTAGTTTATATATATATATAGATTTACATAATTTGGTCGAGCCCTGCTCTGTCATCTTTAAAATGAGATCCAATCATTAACTCATTTTCGTATTTTTGAGGCTTACATCAATTGGCCAAAACACCAAGTTGATACTATTTATTGTGAAAATAAAGATTATTTTATATTTCAACATTGACCACAAAAAAATCATAAAATATCAAAGTTTAGTGGATTCAATGACGAATTCAATATAATGGATGATCTCTCAATTATTTCGAAATTCAAAAGTATCCTAAGTAAGTTGGTAGGAGACCAAGGGGAAGCCTCGCCAAGACTAGTTAAGTAAGAATTGCGTTAAAATCTTTTTACGCGCCAGGATGTGGAACGAGTAGGACGTGCCGGTAACGCGCTGGAGATTGACCTCGGACACCCGAGTTCGTCGCCGAGATGTTTTATCATCCAAGGTCGTAATTTTATATTTATATATTATAATAGTTTTCCTGTTTAAGTGTAACCCTCTGTTCATAAATATTTTTTCGTCGTATAATTTCTGTTTTATTTGTTTATAATTTAAATTCTGTGCATCTACGGTTTCCGCATCCCTATTAAAGGTTTTTTTAACGGTAACCGTATTTTCATTATTATAATTTTTTCATTCGGCGTGTATCTTCACGCCTGGCGCCCAAAATTTAATTACCCCATGTATTTCTACTTACAGAACAAAGTAAAGTGTGCCAAGATTGGCAAACCTTATCCACTTCCTTGTGATCCCTCTATCCTTGTTCTCCGCTGAGCTTTTCATTTTTCCATAATTTGTGATTCCTCCCCTTCCCGCTGATAAGTCGCATCACTTAATCGATTTAAAATCAATTTATGAAAGTGTCCGTACTGGGCTTGTGAGCCCAGCAAACAAAGCCAACGACGTTGACCACTCGATCGCAGACCTGGTATTTCTTTTATTGACTATTTGTTTATATTTGTGTGTACGTAATGGGCGATGGAGTCCCTACTATAATTGCGACTATCATCCATAGTCAAAAATGACGCCATCTTCAAAGACTAGATTAAGCCACGGTGAAGCCAGTTCACCACGATAGGCATCTATATATTGTTCTTTCGTTTATATGTTATATTTTTCAAATACTCAAACAAAATAATAATGAATATAAACAAGGCTTATTTATTTAAACCGCCATGTGTGGCGATCTGGTTTAAGCATTCTTAAAAGGTTTCAGGGGTAATAGCATCCCGGAAGTGACGTTTTGAATCCATCCACATTACACGCGCCGACATCATCGCATTAATTATGTGTACCCACTGCCAGAGGCCGATCAGAAGTTACTAATTACACTATCGGCCAGAAATCCGGATCAACTTTAAAGCAGCTTAAAGCTGTAAGCTTTTATCAAATAAAGGCAATAGAAACGCTTATGGAAAACCTTTTTAATTAGCATAGGCTGGGCGTTTTTAAAAGGTAGATAGATTGTGAGTGCTTCAACAACAGATGAAATCTAACAAAATTTAGATATCCCAACCTCTGTATCAACTAGAACCGATACTATAGTAACAATTATTTAATATATTTTAAAAATAAAACACATTTTTTTATATAAGATATCGGACTGAGGGTGCTTGATGAAATTTCAATATAAAATTAAATTGTGGAAATTGTGTACATTTCCATGTATTAAAAATTCATATGCGTACTCAAATGCTGAAGGCGAAACCCGGGTCGACAAAAGAAAAACAATCCTTATGAATATGCAAGCTGAAGGAAGTAACTACAAAATATAGATCATAGATTGGGGAAGATCCCATTCAACAGTAAATTGATTTCTTTAAATATTTAATTTATTACATATTTTAACAAATAATAAAAAAAATCAACTACTTTAAGGAATGCGTATGTCTATAATAATTATATGATAATGCTCGAGATGAGCGAAACCGCTCCTGATCATTATGAACATGTGGAATTAGTACAAAAAAATTGTGCCTATTTTTAAAATATAATGCCTTTCCACCAAGAATTGACAGTTAATAAATTGAAAGTATTTAACATATATTTAAGGTAACAATATCAAAATATTTTAAAGGTGTTCACTGTCAATTTTTGGTGGAAAGGCATTATATTTTAGAAATAAAACACAATTTGTTTTGTACTATCTCCACATGTTTTAAATGTGCAAGTATGTGGAATTAGTAAAAAACAAATTATGAGATATAACGTCGGGCGCTGTTTTTAAAACATTGGCGAGTACTTAAATACTATAGCTGCAGATATTATCTGATACAGTAATGAAGTGACCTTTTTTCTAATTATTATATTTTTGTTTGTGACAATCCTGAACTGAAAAAACCTATCACAACGTTATTCGTTCACAATCTCGAGTAAATTTAATTACAGTTTTTATTATTTGGGATAAACATGTAAAAAATATAATGTGTGTGACCTGGCGTACACGTTTTCATAAAAGATATTAAAGCGTAGAAAAGTTTTATACCAATCCAAACAATGAAACGTCGTTGCACATTTTTGTTAATATAAAATACCTTTTGTTCAAGAGTGATTTATTGATTTCCATCCCTAAGTAAACACCAATATTTACCCTGAGCTTTGGGAGTCGAAAAGTAGGTTGTCACGGCGTCAACAAAAGTCCGTCAGGAGCATGTCACGATGGCGCTCCTTGTCACGTCCTGTTTGCGGCGTACGCTTGACGTATAGATCAGGAGACATAATAAAACCATCTTTATACTATTGAAGAACCTTTTTCTAGATCCATACTTCCGTTACGATACAACTATTGTGCTGCTACTGTATATTGAATATTTTCTGTGAATAAATACTGACCAGAATGTATATTTGAACATTTGAATCAAAATTTTTTGATACTGGCAATAATATAGTAAATTCGGTCTCATTTATATTTTCTCGAAAGTGCGATGAGCCGAATTTATAAATACCAAAATATTATTTACACAAACTCCGTCAAACAAACCGCAACAAATTCATTAATTGTCATACAAATGGTTTAGATAAAACTAAATCCTTGAGCAGCAGCGGTATTTATAAACTGTCATGACATAACTGCCCAGCGGAATATGTTGGATAGACAACTTGAAGCTTTTCTATTACAATGGCCGAGTATAAAATATACAATCAATTTTGATCATTATAAACATGTGGTACAAAGTAGTACAAACAAATTGTGCTTTATTTTTTAAAATATAATGCCTTTACACCAACAATTGACAGCTAACACCTTAAAAGTGACCATAAAATATATCTTTTATTACCATTAATTAAATTGTTGCAGCATTTCACATAGCAGTGTATATGATTTAACTGGTTAGTATGTTACCTTTACGGCTATCTATCAATAGTGATTTAATGTTACGGGTAAATTTTTTTAATACTGATTTATCAACTATAGATGTACCAATTTAACTTGGTAGCTAGTAAGGGTGCCACCGTCGCGTTTGGGATGTTGCCATACTCAACCAGAACTGAAATTTCAATAAATTCTAAGACTAATATTTTAGCGACGGTTATTAAAAGTAGACAAAATATTTGTTTTCCATAATGATGGCAATTGTAGAAATTTATTCTAGACTGACAATTTCAATTCCTGAATTCGGCGGCGGCTAAGCAATGTTGGTAATACTTTATTAGTCATTATTTATATTAAAAAATACATGTTTTTTATTTCCACTTACTTTTTGTTTTTTCATTGAAACTGATGTAAAAAAAATTTTCGTTATATTTTTCTAAATAATATGCTTTTTCACCAAGAATTGAAAATTAACACATTAAAAATGATAAACTACTAGTGTATGCATTATCCCAACCTTTTTATCTTATCACTTTTAAAGTGTTAACTGTCAATTCTTGGTGGAAAGACATTATATTTTTAAAAATAAAACACAACTCATATGTACTACTTCCACATGTTTACAATAATCAGGACCGGTTTCGCTCATCACGAGCATCATCAACTGATAAAAATACAAACATAACAGGCCTATTTATATAACATTGAGTGTTATAAATGAAGGTATATAAAACAGTTGTTTCATGAACTAAGACAAGAAATTAGTGATAATCAAACAAATTATACATTAACCAAATAAAATAGTCTACAATTATAATGTTATGGACCTCTTACAAAATCAATAAATACTAATCTGAAATTACCAATATAGGTATATTAAAAGTCCATTAGCTGAGCAACATTTTTTAATGATATTACTAATGTATTAAGCAAATAGTGGATTGGGAAAATTTTAAGAAAAAATTATTGAACCATTTAAAAACAATCAAATATTTAGTATGTAATTAATAATAACAATAAACAGCCATCTTAAGTGGAGAACACAGAGCAGCATTTTTTCTTATAGTCTCTGAAAAAGAAACGTTAAAAGAATGAACAACAAGCGAAAAGCAATATCCGTTAAGGTGATTAGAAGTATTTATACTCGACATTGAAGTGGACATAGTTGCAGAAAAAGACGTCGATTGTTCCGAAGGCTTAAGCAATGCCACGTATTCCCAGGGCTCGAAGAGGTCTAGAAATAAATCAATCCGCATGCAAATCCATTTTCAATTTCTACGTTTAAGAAAGTGCATCATCTGTATGCGCTTGAAATGTGCAATACAGCCTTCATCTACATAAGAGCTCTATAACGAAGTAGTGCATGTAGCCTTGCTTTCGACATGCTCCTACACAGTCCATTACTTTTCGAATAAATTCGTTCTCTAGCCGTAAATGCAAAATCGATTTGCGAAGCTGAATAATATTTTTTACTTCTTTGTGATAATGCTTAAATTTGAATCGTTTAAATTAATTAGGAATTGATGTTGGTTCCTGGTTTATATGTTTCTTCCAATGTTGATGACGGATCTAATGATTTCACCTGTAAATAAAAATCTCCAAGCCCTTTATCTATCAACTGCAATAGAACAAAAACAAAAACAGAATGACTTACTAATTGATATAAAATAAAAGCTCTTTTAGAAACACGTTTTTGCTCCTCTTAAGTTGATAAAAGTTGATAAAATGGACATACAATTATTAGCCTCTCAGGTACAGAAATATTAAATATCAACAAGATTTTTCGTCTCATTCTTTTTTCCTTTCAATTCTATACAAAAACCATTCATCCAAGAGCATTTATTAACTTCACGGTATTTACGTGTAATCTCCAAAGCTTTACCCAAAAGTTGCTTTGAATTTAATTAGGTCTATCCATATCTTCTTTATATTATGTCAAGAAACGCTGTAATCAAGTTCAAGTATACAAGGCAGGGCTCGGCACGTCGGGACAAAAATGAAAAGAATAGATAGCTTCGTAATATTAATTTTCGTAGAGAGGTAATTTACAATTTGTTTCGTGAGGACCTTTTGTTTGTTATACTTTTCAACACAATGGTTGTCGACTCAAGTGATGGTTGTAGTCAAGTAAAATTCGTTGTTAGGAAAACATTACAAATTAACTTGCCATGGGCAAAGACGAAATCTTACAGATTTTCAGTAGAGGTAGTGTTAAAGACAAAATTTTAAATCAGTGTCTTTAAATGGGGGCGTAAACGCTCGCTTGCAGCTAGAATCATTTCATATTTTGATCTCTGTTAATCTTTGTGAGACGAGCGCGTTCGTTTCTTTGATTTCATGATATAGTTGTGAATTCACGACAACTATTTATTTCAATTCATCAATTGGGATACGACTAGGGCATCCAATTAACCGGAGATAATTTCTAACCGGTTTTCGGTGTTTTTTTGACATAATAACCGGCTAACCGGTTTAAACTGAATTGTGTCATTTCATTATTTTTGAAAAAAATCCTATAAAAGTTTTGAAATTTATATTAGTATAATGTTAAACATGATCAATATATCTTTAAAATTATCACTTAAAAGGAAAAGGAAATATTCGTAAAATAACTAGCACATAAAGACATGAAAATATTTAACGTATTGTAGGTTATTAATCTTAAAATTGTTTACTTTTGCATATATTACAAATAGTATTCTAGTCAACGATTTCCTCAAGATTTTTACGGATGAATTCTCACATTTACAATAATAACTATTTGAGAAAACCCGGATTGAAGAGACGCGAATGGCTGGTTATCGAACGTACTGGAAGGGCTGGGATCTCAAACAAACACCATTTCAAATCCGGTTGAAAACTTATTTATTTTCCATCGAAGATGCAGTGGTTTACAATACACAAAATATAACTCCTAACACATAAAATTGATTCTACATTTACATTTACTTAGCAACTGAATTTACAGGGTGTGTAAAAACATTGTATAAGTGAAGTAGAAGGATTGTTTATTTTATTTGAAATTAGATATAATATTTTTTTAGAAACGTTAGTCGTCTAGGGCTTATATAGATGTCGCCTGTAATTTAATACATAACTGACAGTAACCATTTTCCTCTTCGTCGATAATACCGGTGCAATTCCTCAATATGTAACCGTTGCGCCTACAAGAGCAATACTGACTTTCAATTAAGTTTACATTACCAAATACTTGAATACCTTTGAACCTTCCTCGGTCAGTTATAAAATGCAAGACATTTGATCGTGATATGCAAAGACATGTCTGCGAAAAAAAGATATTATTTTACGACCAATACGGTTCTTTGAGAATTTAAATTAGTCTACATTTGTCAAAAGTTAATTACGACATAGTGGCCAGCACGGCGACAAATGTTTTACCCCCCCTCTAGCAGAAAATAAGCTCAACACGATGTGACAGAGAAAAACTTACAACATTACTCTACTTTCATATATTTTACCTGTTTTTGTCCGTGGCTTTATCACTGGCTAGACAAGCTTTCTATAAATTGCCTCTGAAAACCACCGCCGACAAGGGAATAAACGCGTTACGCTTTCTAAGATTTATAATAACATCATTATAAAATTTTCACTGCCCTTAATTACTATTTTCCTTCACAAACAAACGAGCAATAAAATTCAAATACTTTCGACTTCCGTGTTTTTTAGCGTGAAAATAATAGGCATAAATAATTACATAAACTAATGGACACCCTGTTTAGTTGACTTCAATTAAAAATATAAAAATTCAAAATTTTCTTTTTGAATTTGTATCACATTTAATATATTTTAACCGTCCGTGTTACGCCTTCAAATATCAAATACATCATATGAGAAGGTTCGACTTATATCTAGCGTGCTGATGATGATTTTCAGGTTTGCACTTTCAATCAAATCACGTCAATTCAGTCGAGTCCTCTTTATTACAGTTAGTTTAATACATGCACAGAATTTACAATTTTAAATGTAAAACAAAAAAAAAACAATTCACAACAAAAATTAAGCCCGTGTAAAATCGGTATGCGGTGGCAATAGGTTATCTTATGGCCAGCGTCGAGGGATGAACCACGCACTCTCACCACCTACAGCACCCAACTGCCGAAAAATGTGATAATTAGGGTCGCGTCACATTGTGTCCCATTTTATAAAGATACTTTCAACATGTGGAAGTAGTACAAATGTGAAACATGTGGAAGTAGTACAAATGAATTGTGTTTATTTTTTAAAGTGAACTCTTTAAGTTTAAAATGACATAACAAATCATCGATTAGAAGAGAATTCTTTTGACAACTAAACAATCTCAAGCAGTATTTGTTAGGTGTTTTTTCATATTATTTTCGTCATTCAAAGTCTTTCTTAGACTTATTTAGTTGGACAGTACTGACAATGCATGCGGGATAAGTATTCAAATCTCACACTAGAAATAAAGCAGCCAGGAAATCTAAAAGCCCACATTGCAGACTCCAGATAGTTTCATTGGGAAAAACCTTGTCACATCATAACGCTGTATTGCTACGTTATTTTCTGAATCGTCGACCATTCTCCTGAAATGATTTGACAATGATACAATATAATCTTCCCATTAATTACTTGGCGATCTTAATCCTTTAGCGGAACTGTTTAGCTGTCAGATAGATCTTTGCGAATCGAGAGTAATAGCTCTCCAGACAACGAACGGATATAATCCGCTTAAATGGAAGATATCGGCGATATTAATTTGGTTTTACAACTAACTAGGGTGAAGCGAAAACATGATACACAATATTGTAAACAAACAAGAATGCTTTTATACGTCAGCTTTGTCGCCAGTAAACTTTCAGATAATGATAATTATTTTTCTAACAATTATTACAATACTTCATCTGTCTGTGACACATTTGTAACTAATTATTTGCTCAGTAACTAATTCCATAAATGGTCAGTTTATAGTTATGTTTGGTCAGTAAATAATTGTCAAATAAATAAAGGTTAGGTTAGGTTTATTTAAAAAAACTGATCGTTTCATATAAATATCTGACCGCTTAATTTAATAACTGACCATTTTAGATAACTTACTGAGAGCCTGACTATTTATCTAATTAGTGCATTTTTTTAATTTTATAAATCACTCATGCCCAAGATTGCAAATTTAAGTTTAATATTGTCCTTGCTGGGAGTTGAACCAGAACCCACCTGATCACTAAAAAACTCTTACCACTAGACCAGTGCTCCGCAACCTTTTCTCACCCACGGCACACCTAAGCACGCATTAATATTTTGCGACACACCACATAGAAAAATTTATCATTTTATAGAATTTTTTTGATTCACACACTAGGCAACTCCCATTTTATTTCTCCATCATTTCAGTTTCACTATCCATGCTGTTTGCCATTACATATAATACAATTTTTGTTTCAACGAGAATAATTTAAACGGGAATTTTTGCCCCGAACTGCTTTATTTTTTTTTAATATAAAAATCGCGAAATTCGCTTTGTTCTTGTTTTGGACACACTGTGCCATGGCACACTGTGCTGCGGTACACCGGTTGCGGGGCTCTGCATTAGACCACAGAAGCCGACAATTGGATTATTACTGACCATTCATTACTTTTTAATAACCAAAAATTGAAATAGTTACGAACCAAATAAATGCAGGCCTTTATTTTACAATGTTCAAATATGAAATTCTTTTAATTAAAACATATAATTTTAGTTAGATTACTTATATAGCGCTATAATTCAGAGTGTAAAAATGTAAACGAATAAAAATAAGTACCATAAACATGACGGCAGTATCAGAGATTATTGTGTAAGAACATTAATTCAAATTACGATTATTGAGATTTTGTACACTTCCATGTATTTTGTCACTAACGACCCGGGTTTCGCCTTTCGGCATCTTCAGGCATTCGAGCACACGAATGGACTCAAACTGACTTGTGCTCGAATGCCTGACGATGCCGAAAGGCGAAACCCGGGTCGTTAGTGACAAAATACATGGAAGTGTACAAAATCTCAATAATCCAAATTTGATATTGAAATTCCATCAAGCACCCTCAGTCGATGTCTTAAATTACATTAATTCAAATCAAATTTAGAGTGAGTGTTGAGAGAATGTTGAGGAAATGAACAGGTGGCACTTCTACCTTGTGTATAATAATTTTTGCCACTGCAAAATAAAAATGATCACCTTCAAATATAATTAAATTCACCGATCATTTTGTTATCGGATAACCATTATACTTTCTTACATTATACAAATTTAGAAGAACAGATATTCTTGGTAGTTCACATAATGATCATTTACTCAACTTAATAAGCGAAAATTAATGACAACTATTTTAATTGTGGAAATTATTGATCTTCAAGCAAAAAGTTTTTAAACATCTACCATATATTCTTCCTCTGTCTTACACTGGAGCGTGAGTGACAAATTAAAATCATTTCTGTTGAATTATTATTCAATTATGATACGACACTCTCTAATTTTGGGGTTTATACGATCTAAAATATGCACATTTTACTATCCGTGTGACTTCTAGCCTACGATACTACATGCCAATCTCTTACTCTATACACCCCCGTGGGTCAACCCTTATCTTTGTAACGAGGGTCGCTTCTATTCCTTAATCTTTGAATTACTCGAAGCCTATTGTCATATCGAGGCTGTGTAATTACAAACATTTAAATTTGTTTCCCTAATCTTAAATGAATGGCCAGAGTATCCAGACATCTACGCCTGATTTAATACAACTTTGCAATTTACACAAGAGATATGCTTGGTATCGTATAAAATAACATTTTACCTTCAAATAGATCAGTCAGCATTCAAATATAATTTATTTTTTGTACGAAAACATTTTAAATAATACAAAACGTATTTTATATGCAGTATATTATTTACAACATACTAAAACTGTTTTCTTTCTTTGTTGGTTTTTAACACAATTACATTGCAAAATCTTTTAGTAAAAATATGATACTAAACTGGAAATTAGAAATAAGTGGCAAGGTAAAACTATCGTCTCATTTTAGCCTTGCTTAAAGAAATAATCAATTCAAGTTTTCAGAACTGCTTGTTTTTCAGTTGCTCAATCCCTTTTTTGACGAGAGTGTTGGGATAGAAGAATACGGCTAAGACGGGAATAGTGGTTAGCCAATCGCTTTCATTACGCCCCGTTTTTGGGATAGGAATGGGTGGGAGTAAGATTTAATAAGAGTAATGCGTTGCAATGCCACTTAAAGAAAGAAAGTCTTTGTGTTTTAATTCTGTCTATTGAAGTGCTTTTGGACACACATTGTCTTTGTTTTTCGAATAAATCAGAAGATTTTCCGAGATGTCGCTATTTGTTCGAATTTGATTCTTTATTGTAGACTTTTTTAGATTTTAGATATATCAGGATTGTGTGATTTCTTTTTATATATAATAAGACATACTGTAAGTTAAAAATTAAAACGTTGAGAGTCGGACTCGGGCCTGGCCGGGCCAGATTGTACTATGATTATGTCATTTGCGCAAGTGCAAGCAATAACTTAACGGTATGGCAGTTCATAAGATACGAACAAACCCACATTGATTTTTATATATTCGATGTTGTGAGTACATCATATTTGAGAAGTGAAATATGTAATTTCATTCTTTCTGCGATAATCCTCATATTGGATTGGGATAATATATATTAGTTTTTACTCTCCTTGAGTCCATAATATGAGAAAAACTCGCCTGTAAACTGTCAAGGGCGTATCGCGGCCAGCAGAAAAAGGGAAGCTTTTTTTATCCCTGAGGGCATATCGCGTTGACAGGGGCTGATCGTGATCAATCATTACGGCGTCACGATTCGCTGCCCACGGAAGGCTTTCGACACGTCCGCCACTAGTTGGCAACCATAACATATAACAATATATTATATGCATAACATATAATAATGTATTTCGTAACGTGACAACAGCAATCTAGCTTACTTTTTACAGCGAATGATCAAGGAAAAATCTTCGTGATTTGAACGCACTTTTTGAACTATATTAGCAATAAACATTTTTTTGTAGGATTTTGTATGAAATCGGCAACTATTGACTAGCGGATATTGCACAAAGACAAAAAATATACAGGTGCATCTAATAAAATATGTAGTCAATGTTAAGTTATTATTGTAGATGCTGAAATAATATCGATTGAATTGGCAGAACTCCATTATAATAGTATATAACACCTTTACTTAAACCATTACAAGAAACTCATTTAATTTCGCATAATCAGGAAAATGTCAATGCATTTATTTTAACGACTGATTAATAACACCACGTAAGCTACTTTTCAAAAAATACAATTAGTATCTTGAATAATTTAATATTAAATAAATATTGTGATAATATACAGCTAAAATTGATAAGGTTATTATTCCTCTGGTTTTATCACTAACGTGACGCGTTTCGCCTCTTTAAGAAGCATTTTCAGACTAACCATATCGCAAGGTTATTTATTTCAAAGATAAAAAATGATTCTAATTTTTACATTAAGAATAAAGGATAGGGTAGGCTTTATTTTATTCTACTGGACGTGGGGAGGGGGGGGGTAAAACATTAAGACAGGGAGTAAGAATTTATCAATTTTAATTTTAAAAATTAAAAATTATTTGCCACAAAGTTACCGCCGAACCCAAAAAAATATAATGATTTTTGAATACGTGAGACGACATAATATTGTCTATCTCTTCTAAACAGTATATATGGCTCAGCTAAAATAAGTTTATGTATAGTTCTGACGATGGCGTTAAGCCCAAATTGCTTACAACCTTTTTTTCTATGTCCGCTCCCAACGTGGAGCATATTGTCTCCTAATGGATGTATCTTAACAGAATGTTTCTATGAGAACTGCTTTGTTACTCAGTTACTCAATGTTTCCTTTTAGGAGTAGGGATAGAGGGATAGGGCTAGGACAGGGTTAGTGGTTAGATAATCGCTCTCGCTACGCACTACGAACATAAATCCATAAATCGATTGAAAGATCAATTTTATGAAAACCATCTGCACCGGGAATTAAACCCGAGACATCCGTAACCGTAGCTAACGACGCTACCAACTGCGCCACGGATGCCGACATACTTGCTTACAACTACCTAATAAATTTTGTAGAACTAAATAATTTGATATTTAACCCTATTGTGACAATGCTAGCTTGCTTCGTCTGTTTAAATTATTGAAAAATATAATATTTCAATTTCATTTTGTATTAGTATACGTTTATTGTTATAATGTTGGAGTTACACTAAAAAAAAGTATCGAAACATGAAAAAAATGGCGGATTTTGGATTCAATAATTGCTATATTTATATACAGCATCGCAAATACTTGTCTCGTAAGGAAGAATATGGTTCAAGTTTATGGATGACTTTTCGGTGGTTAATTTGTTGCTCTTATGTCATCTTCAGTGTGCCATTCCATTTGAAATATTACTTTTGTATAGATAAATAACGCGGCGGATTTGCGAAATATGATTTTCGAAGAAAAGTTTCATATTGTGCCAGAGCATTACGTCGTGTCGGTGAAATTTAAAAAATGATATCGCAGAAAAAAAGGTAATCATAAAATGTCACTTATATCAAGTCATCGCTTCACATAACAGAATTATCGAATGCGATATTTGTAAAACCCAATATGACAAATGAAGAATAAAAAAAAGCATCGTCAGTCTGTCGCCACTCACCGAGCGTGAAGATCTACTCTGAACTGCATTATCGACTTTATCATTGCCCGACCTACTGTTTAATCCTATTTCGAAAGTTCCTAAACTTTCATATGATAAAATTTTCTTTGTAAAATCATAACACCGTATCAATTTTTTTCTATGAATGTGTTCATGCATACATAAATTATCTTTCCTGTATTTTAGATAATTTATTATAGTACAAAATAAATCTTTTGCAAGGTTAAAAGTAGTAATTAACCTCTACGTCCCAACCTTTCTTTTCTCTGACCATCCTTATTTACCCAAACAGTACTTTTTTTTCTCCCAGGGGATCATACCAAACTAAACCCTTTGTGTTTTTTTTCTATTTAAAGAATGATTAATTTTTGCTAGCGATATACTGCCAGATGCAATAAATAACGCAGTATCTGGTCAGGCTGATTTGAATAAAGAAAAGAAGTAATTTATTTTTTTGAATTTTCGCAGACTAGTTACAAAAATGAGGCGTATGCATTTTAAATTGGTAACATTTTTGTTGTTTTCAATATACGCTGTTTATGTTAATATTGACGTTCGATTAAATTGAACCGCTGGTATGACAACACTGATGTATATAGTCTTGTTAATAAATATGAGATAATGTAGCTAAATTTAATTTTATGTTTGATTACAAGGTTTTCGGATATACATATGCCGAGTATGTGATGATTTTTTGCAGTGAATTGTGAATTTCGAATAGTGACAAATCACAGTCTTGTTAATTATAAGTAAATGTAACAGTTAAAAGATATGTCTTACCTTAACGAAAGTTTTTGTAGAGGTTGATATTACAGATTGCAATTATATTTCCGGGCCTGTAGTCAAGATCATTGGCATCATTTGCGGTGTTCACGGGCTTGAATCTCAATACGGACAGTTTAATAATTGATATTTCAATCGATATATGCAATGTCTACATTACCTCGCAACATTATCAAAAAAAAAAGAGACGAAATGATATACTAATCCTTACTCTTGTCTTAGACCAGGGTTTTAAGGTGTTAACTGTCAATTCTTGGTGGAAAGATATTATATTTCAAAAAATAAAACACAATTCATTTGTACTACTTCCACATATTTATAATGATCAGGACCGGTTTCGCTCATCACGAGCATTATCAACTGATCAGTTGATAATGCTCGTGATGAGCGAAACCAGTGTGGAAGTAGTACAAATGAATTGTGTTTTATTTTTTAAAAAATTAGACCAGGGTTGTCAGACATCTTTATTTGAGCGGGACTGTCCCGAGTTCAACAAACAAATCCCGACTTAACTAAATTTGTAAATGCGTTACCTTACTTTGAAAAGGTTCTAACTGCACTTGATCATGTTTTGAGATACGAGCGTTTGAAGTTTTGACTCATTATATTTTGTAATTTGAAGAAAAAAATGTATTTTTTATTAGTGAGTTAGCATATATTTATATATGTAAATATTTTACTTGTTTTTCATATAATTTATTTTAACTAAAGCCTTCATATTAGAAAATAATGAGTATCTAAACCTATAATTAGAACTGATAACAATATTTTGTTTGAAAAGGTCTTATCGAATATTTTAATTTTATTAAACAAAATGATCTGATTTTTGAAATATTTATTATTAGTATATATTATCATGACTTGTTTAACCATATAAGCTAACAATAATATTATAATATAACAGAATAATAATACATATATGCTTTGAATGTTTGAACGAACTCAGCTAATTTTCGTCAATGACCACATCGATAGAACAATAGAAGTATAGGGAGGGGAAAACACACCAACCATTGAGCGAAGAATATATGACATGATGTGAAAACCTTTTCAAAAAGACTGTGATATGATAATACGCAGTTATATCGATTTGTAGAACCGTATAAAACAAATTTATGAAACAAAAATGTGTGGATAGAACTACGGAATACAGCTAACTCCCTTATTGAATAATATAGTCTCTGAAATCAACTTATATGGTATAATGTGGCTAATGCAACATTTTCCAATCAAAAGGTCATCTTGGGCCAAAGTTAAAACCTTTTCAAAGTAAAGTAACGAATGTACAATAATTGTACGCATATAGTTAAATACGCTCGCTTAATTTTTAATCGAGTAAAGATGGTGAACTTATTTTGAAATAAGCTGAAAGCTCGGAAAAATACTTTCAACAAACCGTTACGAAAATGTAATTCCTGTAATTGTATCTTATCAATATATTTTAATAACTGTGATTTAAGCGAATTATTATTTAATATTTTTTTTTATGTCCTCTTCTGTATACATAATATGTACTTGTTACCCTGAGTCATCATTTTATATTATTATCGTCATTAATAATTTTTTTCAGCTAAATGGACTTTTAATGTAGCTAGGAATGTAGGACTATGATTTTAGATTAGTATTTAATGATTTGCAAGAGGTCCATAACATTTTAATTGTAGACTCTTTCATTTGATTTATGTATAATTTGTTTGTTAATCAATATTTTCTTGTCTCAGTTCATGAACCATCAGTTTTATATACTTTCATGTTTTCACTAAATTTTATATAAATACGCCTGTTATGTTTGTATTTTTATCAATTGATAATGCTCGTGATGAGCGAAACTGGTCCTGATCATTATAAATATGCGGAAGTAGTACAAACAAATTGTGTTTTATTTTTTTAAATACTTATTTATATATATTGTAATTTGATCAAAATTATATATTTTTCTTAATTTCTTCTTTTTGTCCCGATCTGTGATTATGGAAATCTGGCAACCCTGTCTTAGACCCATTCATACTCCCTCTCAAAATTAAAGGATGATCGGCTGAATAAGAACCAACTACTATAGAGATGCCAAACTTGAAATTGATATTAGGGATCGCATTGAAAGTAGACAAGATTTAAATAAAATTGATTGATTAGATCTTAAGTCAGAAAAGATCTTCTATTATTTATGTTATTCACATTTTTACATGTAGATAGTTCTACGGGTATTAAAACATAGGACAGTGTAAAGCCGTATCATTTGGTTTTGGGTATAACGCTGGGTATTTAGCTCCATTAAAACAAATAACGTTATCTTCGTACTGTGTTTATTGTTTTTTTTTTTTTGGATATCAACTAGATGGAGCGTTAAGTACTAAGGCGCGTTAGCGTCATAGTTCTTTGGTCTCCATCATCTCTAATGTTATTTTTTTTTGTTTCACTTCCATCGTTGCAGATAGAAGGGCGTGATCGCTGCAGAGCTAAGCAATCCACAGTGAAGCCAATTCACGTGGGTACCATTTGCATTTATATAAACATACCTCCCCGCATACCGCACTCACACACATATACATGTATATACAAACGCATACACACATACACATATGCACATGCAATACGTAAGGAAGCATCTCGAGGAAAGTCATTTTCTATTACAAGGGGTCGTGTTTATTCAATTTAAATAAAGAAAATCCCTGTTGTCGTCGAGCAGAACTGCTCTCGGTCTAAACCGATACTTAAGTATTGTCTCATTGTAATTTTGTACGTAAGAGATCTTTGGGTTATATTGTTTACCTACATCACTGTGAACTTTTTGAGACATTTTGCGAACGAACTCTCGAATTGAACAACATTATAAATATTTCAGAAGAAAACATATCTAACAATATCACATTCACGTAAAAATACAGCATACATAAAATTGTGTGTGCAATATCAAAATAATGGATTACAAACCTTGGTAGTTTTTGTGCCTAAGCCTCGGTCTCGAGCCACGGATCCCTTATCCAGGTCCCCGACGAACTGGAATGATTTAAAAAGAATCAATTCAAAACATGGTCATGAAAAAATTAATCTCGAATAATTTACTTCCCATGCGAATAGTTCATCGCCAGAAAATTAATTTATAATTGAGCTTTAGAGAAGTGAAGTGAGCCAAGTGATAAAATTGTGAAACTTGATCATTGAATGTGTTAGTTAAATGTTCTTCTTACGTTGATTTACACGTTATTTAATTTAACTTCTTACAGAATGAAATACTTTTGCAGTCTGTATTTACTTAGCTCACTTCACTTCTGTAATACATTATGTCATGTAGAATACCATGACGTACCTAATTTATTTTTTTCTAAAATATCAGTTGGCTCACTTCACTTCATAGTTAAAAAAAAAGTACAATACAAATTTTCAAAAAATAATTAATATAGGTTGACATTAAACAAACTACCTATATTATTCAAAAATATAAAAGTTAGTTCTTAAACAATATAACAATGCCAAATTTGAATTATTAAGATTTTGTACTAACGACCCGGGTTTCGCTTTTCGGCATTACTGAAACCCGGGTCGTTAGTGACAAAATACATAGAAATGTACGAAATCTTAATAATTCAAATTCCATCAAGCACCCTCATTAGATGTCTTAAGCTATTTAATAATCAAAAGTTGTGATAAATGGTCATGTCTTGAATTGTCTGAACACGAAAATTATCGATCATTTTGTTGTACGATAATTCGTCTATTATCATTTTTTATTACCAATCAATTTTCTTTATACAGTTAAACATAACCGCAAACTTATATAGAATAAAGGTTTACATATTAATTGTATATTTTAGTAATATTACTTCTGTCGATGGTTGCGTTATCGATATTTAAACGAAAGGAAACGATTAAAGACTTAATTGTCTCAAAAGTAATTGAATGTTTAAGACCTAGGCTATAAGGGCGTTGATGTTATGTTTTCTAACAAAATATGTCATAATATACTGCGTTGCTGCCAAAAATTAAAAAAAATCAGTTCATATTTCAAAAAAATCCTGACCTTTATCAGCGGTCACCAATCAGTGGTCCGCGGGAGCATTTTTTTGGTCCCGAAAGTTGTAACGGTAACTTATTTTAGCCAAGAATCAAAAAACTTATTTCAAACCCACCCTAGTAAAAATCACTATTATTATTCTGTTACAACTACACAAGTGGTCATTAAATTAACGAATACCCTTTTGAAAGCGATGTGGGGCCTAAATCATTACTTAATATTATATTAATGATAGATTCTTTCATTTTTATCAATACACCATACATTGCTATAAATCAAGGGCGGGGAAAAATGACACTTTTTGGTAAATCGATAATGAAAGAACCGTTATTTTCTGTCCAACATTATTGACATAACATTTGTGATAATTAATAGCAATGGAAACTCAAGACCGGCAGTTAGCTATCTATCACAGAAAACAAGATTTGAAGATATCAAGAAATATTTTGATATTGCCCACCTATGATATGAGTTAATGAATAACAACATCTGACAGAGGAATTCGAGCCCGGAACGGAATAAAAAAGTATCACGACACTTTTTTTTTACATCCTCATTATAAAGTTAATTTCCAGTGCTTTTAATGGTTTTCTAAAATGTAACGTTAAAATCTTTTTTGTAAATCTGTTTAACCTAATCACAAGATCATACCGTAGAAGAGTTTTATCTCGTTTGTTCTGTTTGTGACGAGCTTAAGTCTAGCCCAGTGGCGTGCCAAAGGGAATGTAATGAAAAAATCAGCGCCACTCTTTGACTTCGAGTGATTAGTATGCCGAGAGTCGAATACAATTTAATGGTTCTACGCGCTCATTAGTACGGCTAGTCTTCATCCTCTGAATACTAACATATTATATAACAGAATGGCTTTAACTGTATTATTTTGACTCAAAAAGGGAAATAAACAAAAAAAAATATTGTAATATTAAAGCCAATTGTATTCGTTTTTTTGTTCATCCAATTTAGGATTTTTGCGCTATTCGGTTGCGGTGCATACTTGTGAATGAATAACATTACTAATTAAATCTACTTCTAAAATATTAAGATGATGTTTCATTATGCGCCATCTTTTTCTACGATTTTGTCTTAGACATCAATTCTTGGTAACTTATAAAAAAAACTCTAAAGTAGTCACTGCGTAAAGCAGTTAAAAGCATATCAGTAAGACAGGTGTCAACTTTTTACTAGACAGGCATGAAAACTTTACTATTTCTAAGGAAATAAAAGTTTAATAGTGTAATCAAATACTCTGAGGGTGCAATTATAGAAGAAGAAAAAATTTCGATGTTTCATGAGATTTAGGCGGTGCTAAGCGATTAACGATTTTCACAAAATGAGAAAAACCTACTATACCATCATAAGAGTCTATATGATCCACATTGGTAGTGGACATGTTGAACACATTGTAACTGAGCCAATTACAAGTTGCCAGCATTCAAACGAGCTTGAGCTTAAGAATACATAATGGCAAAAAATACATGTATCAATCAGTCTGTCTGTCTTTCAGGAGAACTCCTCCCACACGGTGAACAGCAGCGACGAGAAATTTTCACATACTATTTCTAGATCAACTGTGCTATTTCCGACATTCAGATTTTAACATTATTTTTAACTGTCGTACTATATTTTATGAGTCTTGCATGATATACGGTTCACAGTGACTCTTTCAAATTTCAATTTTCAACATTAGGTTGCTCTAAAATAGCGCCACAATAACGCCAGCGTCTAAATGTTAGCGCCCTCTATCCCAGACAAAGCCGACTAACAAATATTTGGATTCAAAAAATTTCATTATTTTATTAAAGAATTTTCCCTTCATTTAATTGAAATCGATGGAAGTTTAGAAAAATCACACAAATACGAATATCTAATAGTAAGATTATGTTTCATGTCTAGTAACATAGTTGACGTAGGAAGACAGAGGATTGAACGGAGTGGAAGAGAATAATAAAGCCGGCCGAGATTCACTCTGGACTGTAGCGCCAGGAAAGAAGAAGAAGTTGTAGTATAATATTAAATTTCAATTCATAACTTTATTTTTGTCCTGGCCATAATACTAAGCTGACACACGTGCTTTGCCTCTTACAAAATTATTAACACAGCCTTTCGAATAAAAAAGCAATGGATTTTTTTAAATATTTATTAAAGACGAATTTCTACAAAACTATCGCCGAATCCATCTAAAATATAAAAATGGCGGCATTTAAAATTAAATATTCTTTTATTTTGAAGAGCTAGTCTTCATTTATTATTCCGAAATACGCGTTTGTTTTTTCATTCCTTTAAAAAAATAGTTTTTACGTGTTGACTTGTTATGACGCCTGTTCGTCAAAATGGTGCCTGCCGATCAGCTGTTTTGTGTTCTTTCCAATGAAGTCTCTGGCGGGCTTTAACTTTATATTGCGCACTTTAAATGCAAATGGCGGCCGCGACTCTTTCGCCTTTGCAAAACCCGCGACATTGGACAAAATAAGTTATAAATAACCATCGATAATAATATGTTCGTACAGAGTAGTGATTGCATTACTGAATCGCTAATACTGTCTCTATTGCCGGCAAAGACATATTATTTTTACTGAAAATTAGATTTATCAATGTATTTTTTGCAGTTGTCCACCAGACACAACCGATAATCGAAAAATCTTGGGAACTCTTTCGTCCTTCGTTCACTATATAGGAGTGTAATTGTACCACCAATGTAATTAGCAACCATAATTATATTGCCATATTTATATTTTGAATTGTCTACCAAAAGGCTACGTTGTGAAAGCAAATAGATAGACAATAGCGAATCATCTTAAAATGTACTGAAAATCATCAAAATCGAAAGCTGGCCACTTTGATAAACTATAGAAATGTTATTTAATTAGGCTACAAAAATTGATCCCGTAGCTGACAGATGAATGGAAAGGGCTAGGAAAGCTTTTCTTCCCCTCTAAGATAAAATAATGTAAGGGAAAATAAACATCACAGTTATTCAGAGCCATAGCTCAATTAGCGCGAGCGTGCAAAACCTTCCATTACTTCCATTACCACAAGTCTTTGTAGTGCGTTTAATAATCGATGATGCTTAGCAGAAAGTGTATCAGCTTCTCGGTATAAAATGGTGGAATACCCTTTTAACTCCCTTTTAACAAAACAAGACTTTTTTACCATTGATATTTAAGAATAAAGGTGTGTTTGGTGATGAATTTTGTCTTCAAATCGATAAAATACGATATACATACAATATAGATTTTAATATAATAAGTATTTGAAAGGTTGTGTAAAGCTGGCCACTGGGTAGATGCGTGCGCGTGACTGCTACGCCTATACCAGGATAACTGCGAATTAACATGGAAGATGTTCGCCACGATTGAAGCAATGGAAAACAAAGTACTTACTAGTCCTCTTATAAGAGAATATCAAGCCTAGCTCTGCTAGAGTGTTTCATTCCTCTTAATTTAGTTTAGATGTCAGCATTATTGCGTTAACCCATTGAGCTATAAAGCATTAAATTGAGTCTGTAGAATAGACTTTTTCTTTTACCTTATGCTTAAAATCACTGAACGTACTTTAACAAATAATAAAATGTCCATATTTAAACACACGTTGGTCGACAAGCCAAGGAGTTAAAAGTTAAATATTTATACCTCATTAAAAGTTGTAACATTGTTTGTGATATGCAATGTGTAATGATATTAAAATATACATACAACAAAATTCACTTTTATCGATCGCCATGTTTCCGACGATACAGATTTTTAATCGCATATTGTCAAATCGTTTGAGAGCTGTCATCGAAGTATTATTTCATAGTGCCAATTAACCGTCGATTACCGACACTGTATTGTTAGTGATTTGGACATAACATTACGACATCGTACACGTTGAATTTAAGGTTTAAAATCATTTATATTTCTTGCTTATATTTCATAAAATGTCTGAACGTCAGCATCACACAGAATCCTTTTTTGAATTTAGCGTTAATAACTATTTTGTTCCATTGGTTCTGACATTTGTTTCGACTCCTAGAGACGCATCTTCAGACTAGCTTAAACGTAGAAATCGAATGGTGTCACGCAAAAAGGGTGACATAACTTTTGATGGCAACGCCATATAGCTCACAATAAATTAACGATTTAATCGCGATATTGACTTAAAAATTAAATAAACCCCACGAATACAAAGGAATAAAAACAGAAAACCCTCATGTAATAACCAGCATGAAAAACAACACAATATATTACATTTTATTAACTTGCTGCTATCGTGTTGCATTCGATTATTGAAGTAATATTCGAAGCCACTGCTGAGCCATTCGTGTGAGAACTATTTTTATATATAAAATGAATTTCAACAAAATTACCGCCGAGACCCTCCAGAATATCACAGATGCTATTATATTTACAAGAAAACCTAGGATTCGGTCTGTCAAGTGGTCCAGAAGTAAACTACCTCTTTATCAAAATTAATTAGTTACGGCAAAATATTTACGTGCTAAATGAGAGTTAAAAACTTTAAATGTGCCTGCTTACGACTGCTCTCAATTATTTTGAGCGGGAATCTCTTTATCCGTTTGGGTGACACTTGGATTTAGAGCACGGGCAGATAAATAGAAGCAGAGTGTTTTGGTCTAAAGGTCAAAAGTTTGTATCCCAAAAGTTCCTCTAAATTTAGTTTCGAACTTTTCGCTGTCTGGCCAAATTAGATTCAGATCCCTTGCACTTGTACCGAGCTTAAATTCACCAAAACTTTATATGTATTTATATCACATTAACAATAACATACGCATGCATGCCATCCTGTGATCATTTTAATAAAACACCTTAAGATTAATGAGATATCATCAACGTACTTAGCGTAGAGTGTAAATCTTCTGTGATAGTGACTTCTATAAATGAGAAAAATTGTTACAATGATTTTTTTACATACATTATTCTAACAAACAAAATCTAGCTAACTAAAATCTTTAAAACTCTTCAGTTGATTGATGGATTCTGATACTGGAATATACTGGATTCTGGAATAGATCAGCCGCCAACCTTTGCCGTCGACGGGTAGTGAGAAATTATTGTCGCCTGTTTCAGTGTGCGAGGTAGACCGGCGATCGTGTTTTGTCTATCGTCCGTCTCAGTGTATGGTATGACGCGTTCTGTTGGTGTCTGTTTTCTCCACTGTTGGCAGCTCGTTTGTGTTGTCAATCGTATTTATTCACTTTCAAACTATTTTTTATGGTTTCGTGTTGTGAACAAATTGGGTAGGATAACTGGCACCTTCAAAATCTTCTTCAGATATCAACGCATTTCTTTTGTACATTTCAAAAAAGTTTTAGACAATTATTTCAACGGCATGTAGTGGAAAAGCGTATTATTGTTTAAAAGCATATTAGGTCATAGTGTAAAGGTCAGCTGGATCTTTTTTTTTTTTAAATATGTGACGTCACTTTGACGGACCAAATTTTTACTGCCCCAAAACACTGTTAACACTAAACATAGTAGATTTTAATGACGTCAACAAACGAAAAAATGGTGACATATACATATTAAACTATGACGTCAGGTGTATTTTTTCGGATTTACCAATCTAAATAACCATCATACAACCGTATTTCAATCTCCTTAATTTCACACGGCAGGGTTACCAAAAGAATCCCATTTTTAAATTGTACGCAAGAAGTGTAATTTAATTTATTTACAAGCATTTAAATTAAAGACCATTATATCTTAAGTTATAATTAAGTGAATCGAGAAAATTCTACCATCGCGTAGTGAGATATTAAGCATTAATAATTTTCCATATACCACTATTTATGATTGTGAATATTAATCAAACATCTTAATTACGTAATTGAATTATTTATCTATTCAAAGCGAATTGTGAATCAACTACAATGCGTCACGGCAACACACTCGTGGTTCATCATTATTAAGTACAAGCTTAACGTTTTAATAGCCCACTGCATGGCAGTATCTCCAAAGTGGAGAAAATTAATTATGGATATATCTATTATGGGAGATTAATTGTGTACTTGAATATTGTACGAGAAACCTACGGACTATTGTCTCACACTGTCTATAAACAATCCTGGTGGTAAAATCATTGGATTATTACCTTATAATAATATAGGTAATATAAACTCATGATTTTATAAGCCAACCCCCGAGGCCAAATGGTAGCTCTCTACTATGTGGAACTCCCCGCGAGTTGAGGGGTGGATAATGCAAAGGAAACACACCACTGCTCTCTTCACAGTAGTAGAATTCACTCTCCAATCCGGTCCAGAGCAAAAACCCCAGTCTCAGCGGCGAAAGTCTTTATTTGGAGTTAGCTGCTTGGTATACAGGTTGATTACAAATGATACAGGTAACAGTTTAATTTTTCTTTTTTTAACTTTCCACAAGACAAACTCTCTATTGAGGCAGGAAGGCCCGGCCTCTTACGTTCACCGTCAAAAGTCTGACCCAGTGACACAGCTAAGGACGAATTGAGTTGTTACACGAATCGCGCACTTATTCCGTCTGACGTAAATATATTTTAAAAATGCAGGCGTGACTCTTCATCGAAGTCTCAAAAAATAAGTGAAATTAAATACTGAAATTCGAAATGGTTGCTTACTCGAAACATACATGTATCGACCCGTCTGAACCTTTATGCTGATGGCAATTGAAATTGTAGGAATTTTGCTGTATGTTTTAGGATAACAGTGTTGAGAACTGATTCTCTTCATAGAATTCGCCAGGCAATGCAAAATAAGAGAGATAAATATCAAAATTGCTTTTTTTGCAAAAGGTGAGCGACGACTGTTTTGGAACTTTTAAAGGCCTAGGGTTGTTCGTGAAAAGATTGGGCCGTATCATATGGTATATTCTTCTGTTATTTCACGATCTCTGGTTCGAATTCGAAATGGATTAAATACATTAATCTCTTAATCGAATGACGAATTTGCCAATGGCGATTTTATCTCTCGGTATTAAAATAAATCCAAAAACATAGTCCTGAAAGAGCCTGCTAATAATTAATATCAAATTGAAAAGAAGAAATTCGTGATAAAATCTTATTTTGTGATATTTTAAGACGATTTTTAACGCTCTAGAACTGTTTACACTTGGTTGCAATTTCAATGATTCAACACTGTCATTTATTAATTTTTTTTTTTCAATTGAATCTATTTCCGGTTCATACAAAATATATTTATTGTTTATGGTTCAACTAAACAATAGTATCGCCAACGTCCGTGAAACTAAATAATACCGAATTTCACATCATCAGATATTAGTTTTAACTACTTTAGTATTTCATTCGAATCCTTATATTTTAAACAAATTCTGCACGTTTCACCCTATCTTAAACATTCTCCAACGTAGATACATTTTTTACAAATAAAACCGACAGCAAAAACTTTACCACATACAATCTATTGTATTATTTTAAGAAAACTCACCGTGAATTGAGGAAGTGATGCACAGGTTGGTGGGGCTGGTGCCGTGCTTCCATAGTTAAGCTGATATGTGGACAGGATCTTCTTGTGTGCTGACGCGTGCGCCCTATATGCGGACACACTTAGCTTCATCCTCAGATAAACACTTGGAAGCTTCTAGCGGATGATCAACATCCCCCTTCTAATAAGCATTTTTTATGTTTATATTTCAAGTGAAATTGTATTACTACACACAAGAATCAATCTCAAATTGTTTTATTAAAGGTGTAAAATTGTAACGGTTATTAGATTAATATTTTAATTCATGAATTATTACTAAGTGTTATTATCGGCTTAAGAATTTATTTATTAAACTGTTTGGCACTAATTTATTATTGAAGATTAAGTCGATACTTTATTTCTGAAACTGCGTAACAAATAATGAAACATAAATATTGTTTTATTAAGAGGCCTATTAAGGCTTGTACATGTACAGTTTACGGTCTCTAATAGATTTAAAAATAGGACCGCATGGTTTTCAGAACCACTGATAAAGCTAAAATAATATGTAAGGCGTTAATAATGCTGCATGTCCAAAGTTCACAATTTAGGCGTCATTTTTGCGACACTATACAATTCTGATATAAACGTTCGATTTTCAATAAAAATGAGGGTAGGTTTTTGTGACAAGAGGGATAAGAAAAAAATCTAAGACTCTATTTTAAATTATTTGTGACATCTCTCATTCATATTTTTGGTAATATTATACCTTTTACTTAAAGAGTAACATTTTCGTTCAGAACCGGGAATTTTTAAATCCATAAATCACGTAAGTAGAACATAAGTGTGTTGTACTAATTCTAAGCTTTTATAAAATGATTAGGACCGGTTTCGCTCATCGCGAGCATTTTCAACTGATAAAGGTAATTTCATAAAATTGCGGGAAATACAAAAGTTGTGTTTTTAGTTTTATAATTATAATTCCTTTTCAATATAAACTATAGATTTCACCTTTTATCGTTTTAAAATTTGCTAGCATACAGGTCATAGTGAAACATATTAGTCAAAGCTGTTAAAGGGTTAACTTATTTCAAAGTTTTCACATCATAATAACATCATAAAATGTCATTACAAAGCATATGAAAAATGCAAAGATGATTTTTAATATTTGTAAACTGCTTAGAAACATAAAAATAAAATTAACAGATTAATAGATAAGATACTCAGTTAACCATTTCCCATTAAAACTAATCTTTGGGTCAAAACTTAAAAAAAAATTAAAACACGCACCGTTTCGCACGCAAGACGCAGTTGCCTAGCAGCACCACGGTTGCTTAGAAACCAGACGTAGTTGCCTGGCAACGTGATGCGGTCTCATTGTAACCATTTTTTTTAGAATCACTAGAAGGTGAGAATTGCAGTGGCAGCACTAAATGCGTTCTATAATAAACAATAATATATAATTGTATTGATTTTATTTTTAATTTAAATAAAATTCTGGTTACAAAACTATAACCATGCTACGTACCATACAAAGCTATATGGTTACTAGTTCATCACCAAACATTCTTACATACATAGATTTCTATAGTGAATTTTCGGAGTGGTATGGTTACGTCAACGATTAACAGCAGCCAGTTGCCACCAACAAGATACTAAAATAGCACATCTTCAGAATGCCGTTTTAGAGTGGAAAATTCTGTTCTTTTATAAAGAAATCCACCGGATACTGTTATCGTGATCTTTATCGACTCATTATCCAACGCTGCTACACCAACAATATTCTTGTTTTAGACGCATGAAAAATTGTATTAATATTATGTATTATAAAAAATATAAAAGCAATGATAAAATTCATTTGACGATAGTAACATATTATACTACGTCAAGTTTTCTATCATATCTGTACTAGACAATTTCATAAATACTATGTGATTGTTGTATTCTTATCAAACATGTTTTTTGTAAGTGACAAAGAAAAATATGAAAGTTTGAAACAGTATTATAGATAAGGTTTTGATAAGAAATTAATCACTAATATTTCATAATACTTTATAACGAGTCCAGTTTACTCATTATGGGTTCATATAGTTACAGAAGGAGTGATGAAGCGTGATTCTAAAAAAAACTTGTGAAATTGACATAATTTTTATTTAACTTTTCATATCATTTTTCTTGCTTATAATTCCAAAAATAACTTTTTCAGTTACCGTAAGAAAATACGTTCAGCCATCTTGGATATAACTGTCAGACGCCACCATAGACTTAAATCAGTGGTTTTTAACCTTTTCACTTTTTGTCATAAGAAAAAATGGCGGTGCACTAAAATCAAACTGGTAAAAAACAAATAAAAATATTCAAACAAAAATTGTATTATATTATAAAATTAACAGATTTTACAACAATAATGCAACAAAAATAATTAAAGAAAAATATACATTTTGTATAGTATATATATGGAAAAACTAAAATTAACCCTAATAGAATGTAGATTATTTGATGTGAAAATCAATATGTGATGTGAGCTTGTCGGCTTTTGCAGATTTCAGAAATATTAGGTTGATTATTTGGTATAGCTACTCTCAATTCTTCGTCTTAATTCATAAGTTGTTCTCGTTTCTTAGTTGTCATGAAACATTTTTTCGGTTTTCAACATTTCGCAATCTTTTTAGTCGTTTATCTCATATATCCACGGTACACTTACAACAAGCTCACGGTGCACTGGTTAAGAACCACTGACTTAAATAATGTAACATGCAAATCAGCCAAAGGTGACAACATCATGTGAACAAACATTGTTTTTAGGTTTGACAATAATTTATGGTTTACGGATGAGGAATCAGTATGACGCTTAAACCAGCGAACCAAAGAGGGTAGGCTTTGGATATAAAATATTTATGATGAATTGTTAGCAACTACGTCACTGTTCACTCTCAGCCATGGCTAAGACGGTTGTCAGAGTATGCTGTCTTTAAACGAAGTAAATCGTTATATGGAGATTAACTAAACTGTACATTGGATCTTGGACGTAATTCCATTCGGTACGAATAATTATGTCGTTGTTTAATTGTATCTGAAAACTTCGGGCGTGATAGGGTTGTTAAGCTATTCATTTGGTTTTTATTTTGATCACAAAACATGCAATTTATTTTTTTCCAAAGAAAAACTTTAATGGGGTTTTAGCTTTGGCTGCTTACATTTTAAGGGTAGAACAATGTTATCGTATCAAGTTCCAGTGATCGGGGTGCGTTATCTAAATACCAATTTAAACTTTCTACTTTTTATGAATTTAATTACAGGCTTGGATAAAGTTATTTTCTTACTACGCACATAAATATCCCTGAAAGAATCACATTCCTAGCTGTTGCCGTAACTTCAGATCTGGTATTTTACAATCGAGGTCTTAAAAATATTCAACAAATCAAACATACAGTTTTGTCGTTCTAATAATAAGCATAATATTTCTTTAAGCTAAATCAGTATTAAATATCTGTAGGTACATATGCAAAACAATGAATATTTATTTGTTGAAATAGCTTAAAAATAATAACTGTTTCTCAATGAATGTAATATTTTGTGAATATTTTTTAATGATCAAATTTTATTCACTTGTCATATAACAGTATTATTCTTTTAAATTATCTTTACAATCACCGTAACGTTAGTAAATTACGGATGTCTCGGGTTCAATTCCCGGTGCGGACGGTTTTCATAAATTGATCTTCCAATCAATTTATGGATTTCTATTCATAGTCTGAGTGCTTGTGATGTCTAAAACTGGCCCACCCATCCGATCCTCACTGGACGTAATGAGTGCGATTAGCTGACCACTACTTCTGTTGTAGCCTTATCCTTCTATTCTTACTCTCTTCTAAAAAAGAGAGGTTGAGCAGCTGAGTAACAAGCAGTTCTCATAGAAAAATTCTGTTGAGATACCTCCATTAGGAGACCATATGCTCCACGTTGGGAGCGGACATGGAAAAAAATATGTTTGTATATATCAAAAAAAATATTATATCTTTTCATTGCCAGAAAACTTAACACTGTTTTTATAGTAATAAATATAAATAATTTTAATGGAAAACCATAATTGTATGTCATTCATACTATTACTGTTATTAAGTAATTTTGAGTATTGGAACCTAATCTTTAGTTTTACAATTCCAGTGTTTTTTTTCCTCAGTAACACCCAACTTACGTAACCACGAAACAAAAAGAAAATTTAGTTCAATGGTTTATTCAATTTTAGACATTAAAAAAAAATCATACAATATTAAGATGATCAACCCTTAAGATCAATTTATTTTTTGAACTATGGTTTGAATCACCCAAGCAAGAATTTAATTGTATTTATTGTGCGGAAAGAAAATTAGCAATGAAGCTAATAACTGCCTACAATACAAAATTGAATCCACCAGGTAGTTTAAAATTAAAGAACTAATTCTCCTTTTATCGCTCTTTCATAAGATTTATTTTATTGACTGATCACGTTTATACTGACCAAATAAATGTAGGCACGTAAAAAACTATGTATTATTGCTACTTTAAATCGACAAATGTGACCGTGAAATTCTTATTTACCATTAGTATGTTTTTACCTTTTTTTAAATAACATATTTACTGCGGGATTCAAAATTGTGAACTTAGCCATACGTCAGGGCCTGAAGGTTGGTGACCGTTGATTTATAATGTAATTTTTAATATTGTAAATGATTAAATTATTTGTTTAAGCATAATTACTATTGATTTCTACCGAAATTAGTTTCCACTATGTTTTCTGGCCTGTCATAAAGCAGCGAAATAATCTGAAACAAAAAACAAAAAAAAATGGTTAATCAATGTCAGAAGAAAACAAAATGGTGCTTAAATTTGTGACAACAAGCTATTCCTGTTACTGTAACGGGTAGAAAACAAATTTCTTCAGGGTTATCAGTTTCTCTCTCACAAGTCTCAATTTCTTGGCAAACGGTCTTGATGTATGAACATTCGCAAAATGACAAAATCAAGCTAGCTGTAATGTGAATTTTTGAAAGTATTCTTATAACCATCGAATGTATACGGAAGATGGGGTGACAGTGGCGTCCTAAAATTGTGACCATTATTTTCTTGATGAACATGTTTATCTCAATAAAAATGTCATATTTAAATTTTAAAAACTGTATTTTGTGGTAACATATCGCTTAAAAATAAGCTTTCAACGTATAATACCAGGTTTTTTTTCAGAAAGAAAAGTTCCGGAACTTACTTTTTGTCAAGCTTTTTACCAAAAAAAATCGGATGTTAATGGACGCGCATGCGTCGCTGCTATCATTTGTTGATCACGAGTGACCAATGGAAACGTGAAAAAGTCCACTTGTCTCACTTGTCGCCACATCAAAACGCCAATTTCGAATCCATCCATATTTCAGCGAGTTCATAACAATACCATAGTTTATCATTTTGGCGAATTGTATAAATATTGATTGTAATTATGTAACCGCGAACATTGGTTCGTCTAATTTCTTTTGAAACATTAAATATACCGTGAAAAGGGACGCCGGAACGCCGTTCCACCGTGTTACATGACAAAAAAAACCCTGTGCATTACTATACTAGAGGGTAATTCAATAGGTTATATCTAAAGTCGAAAAGAACTTTTAGTGTTTAGTTTGTGAGGTAAGCGTCGCATTTAGATATATAGAATTAGATAAAAGCCTAAAAAACCATTAGAGCCAGACAATTTAGAGGAGACAGGCTGCGTTCTAAGAAAAGTTTATTTGGGACAATAATTACTATCGACAGCTATCTTGACACCTAAGTACCACCCTGGATTAACGGACGAAATGAGAAATGAAATAGGCAGAGTTATATATTAAGCTTGGTACTTTATTTATTATACACATTTATATAGCGTCATCCTTCTGACAAAAAGCGTTATATTTGAAATACTAATATTGAGTGAATCGATATTGAATATTTGTGAGTTAATCGCATTCAATTACACTACTAAATGTTTAAATATTGTAAAATAAATGATCAAAAACAGCATAATATTCAATATTATATCAAACTATGTTTTTTGAGCGAAATCTATTTAAATGATTTCATGTGTTTTTACGGATCAGAAGCCGAGTGGTGAATGTCGTTGTAAAGACAGTTTCAACGATACATAAAGTAAAATAGTATTTCATGTTTCAATCAAGATCAGTAGTAATCAACTTTTTTTATACCTATCGCCCATTTTTGCATATTTTTTATAATAAAATTTCCTTACCGCTCACCAACATCGCAGTAATTAAATCCAGTGTAAGGATGCAATAATTTCTAGAAGATTTGAAAAAAAACTTTTTAAATTAATAATACTCTAGAAAGAGTATATTAACATATTAAAGAAATAGTGTGAATTGAAAAACAAGAACTTTATTATTATCTAATTTAAGACATCGACTGAGGGTGCTTGATGGAATTTCAATATCAAATTTGGATTATTGAGATTGTGTACACTTCTATGTATTTTGTCACTATCGACCCGGGTTTTGCCTTTCGGCATCTTCAGGCATTTGAGCTCACGAATGTCAGTTCGAGTCTATTCGTGAGCTTGAATGCCTGAAGATGCCGAAAGGCGAAACCCGGGTCGTTAGTGACAAAATACATGGAAGTGTACAAAATCTCAATAATCCAAATTTCATTATTATCATTTTTTTAAATTATATTTAGTGGTTAATGAGATCTTATATTTAGAGAGTTAACCTTGAGCCTGACGCTGTGAGACTAAATATTTAATGTGCGGTTCAATTTTCGTTAGGAAGATACGAAAGTTTCCTCTTTGGTTGATGTTTAAACGATTTCTTTGATTGTCCATAATAATATTAAACTCTCATAAATCTAAGAGGGTTCTGTGTTTACAAACAAACAAGTCGAAAGTCAACCGCTATGCAAAAACAGGACAAATATTTTGTTTTATTGGAATACGTATAAGCGAGAAAGGTAGAGAAAATAACAAAAAGGCTCCATGCCTATGCACCCCTACCCTCAGCTGTCGGGTTGGCGAAGAGATTTTTCTTTAAAATATCTTGAAGTAGATTTAGCTTTGAGTTGAATTTAACAGATGGTTTCGACTTAAACAAACGAAAAACACTAAATTACACACCGTCCACCGTGGAAACGTCAACCGCTCGCTTATGGGCGGTACCACTGACCAGTTTATAATGTTGATACTACTAATGAATCTCTTCTTATTGATCATAAATATATTATTAAGGTAACAAACAAATTTTTCAACCATATCTGCTCCAAGAGGGCAAAGATTTAAGGATGAAGCTAGAGGAAGACTAACTTTTAGCCAGTGGTCCCGTTTTAACGATCTGATGTGTGGACGAAAATCTTAACATTCAAACATCCATACAGTTGTACACAAATCGATAAACTCGTTGAGAAATCAATTTAATGAAATATTGCAAAACTGGGATTCCAGCCCGTGACCACCGCAGAATACTCCCAAGTGCGTTTTCCTCTTGACTCGGAAAATATAATACAATCTATAGCTTAAAATGAAGCTTACAAGGTTTTGCTATAATAAGCTTCACATGTACCCTAAATTCGTGCAAAGCAAATTCACTCTAAGTGTAGTGCAAAAGTTACGTTTAAATCTATTCTACGGTCGGTAACTGAATTCATTGAAATTTATCTAGGTTTAAAGTTAGTTTGAAGAGCGGCATCTGAAATTTAAAGCGTTCAGAAGTTTGTGTTAGTTGAAATTATTTACGTTATCGAGTGAGAAATTTTCAAGTTGAAGGTTCGTTCAAATTTTTTGCTTATGGCCAAAATAATAATCCAAAAATTTTTTCTCTCAATAAAACTAAATTGATTAAAGAAGATAGTGAAATATTGATTTTTTGCAACTGGGAATCAATAAATAGAGTAGCAAACTTATTTAATTATTGTCTGCGATTCAGTTATGACAGCTTCTGTAATAATCTGTTTGGTTTACTATTTTAACGAAAGATATTTAGTATGTTAAACGAAGATGGTTGATATAAGTCCATGCGTAGATAATTTCTTTTTAGTATTGTGTGATAAATACTTTGCCAATTATTAATCTAATTATTAAAAAAAATTAACAAGTATACGATGTTTTCCAACCAAGAAAAGAGGCTTACACCTTTAAAGTGATTAATAAAATAATTGGTTTAATATGCTGTCTTTTCTTCTAGAGTCAATCTCACATAACATTGTGTATTTCACCTTGTCAAGTAACTTCAAATTCAAATTTGGCGCATTGACAATTCGGCAAATTGGCAAAAATATCTTTTTTTACTTTGTTAAATTTCTGTCGTACTCGGCTCAAGTTAAGAAATTAGTTTTATCTTACTTTAAAGGAGAAGAAATAATTTATGAACATTGAAACGTTTTTAAAAATCGTGATTTAATGAATACTTAATTATATCATTTATAAAATGGATCTTTTTAATGGATCGTTTACCAAATTTACCTTTTAATAAATTTAAGTTTTTTTCACTACACACATATAAGTATACAACCCACAGATATAAAACCACTGCTGATGGCATTGATTTATGCAGCAAAGTATCTAGAAGCCATCAAATTAAATTTGGTTAACAAATTATAGTGAATTTAGTGAAATGACAGTTTTTTACGATTTTTTGCAAAATTACCCGGCCGCCAGGTGAAATTCAATAAAATAACATGCGGCCATTAAGCTGTTAAAAACAAACGATAGTTTTGAAATGTTTAGAAAGCATTGACCTTGACAATTTAAATATATTTATATGAATATTTGCTATTATATTAAACGTGAGAATCAGTAGATACAATCATATTCTCGGTCCTTAAGGTGGTTTGTATACGTCGTTATAATGAATAAATAATATTTTTCAATGCCAAGAGAAGACATCGCTGAAACTGTTTAAAAAAAAAAGTTGAATAAAGAAATTTTTAATTTTGCAATTCTAGAGTGTCATCACATTATTTTGTTGATAATATTTACATAACTTTTTATTCCACCAAATTGTATAAACAGCCTACTGGTGATGTTATTGGGAAGTGCTTTAACATTCGCCAAATATATTGCTTAAGATATCAGCAAATTCCACCTGGACCTATTGAATTTTTTTTAAATAAATTTTATAGAAGCTTTTTATTATATAACAGTTATTACACAATGAAAATTTATTAACACTCATTAGTGCAGAGTAATCAAATCTTAAGCAATTTCTCCTGGAGTAAATAAAGTTCTAATTATTTTTTTTCTATTTTACATATTAACTAATTTCACGGATTCGCATTAATATATAAATAAATGAATCATTTAGAACCGCAAACAGTGTGCTTAGATGTGCCATGGGTGATAAAATATCGCTGAGCATTGCACTACTGCAGGTTTTCCCAAACTTTTTTTCACGGAAACACTTTGAGACCCCTATAATTTAAACCGAACACCTTGTTTATTTTGTTTGGTATATCATATTTATATGAAGTCAAACGTGCTTGAATCTGTTGCAGCTGCAGCATTATATAAAAGCATTCCAAGTTTCCGCGGAACAATTTATCCCGCACAGCGGAACATAGTTTGGGAGACCCTGCTCTAGAATATGATAACAAATTACGAGAATGAATTGATATTTCTTAGCACCACGTCTTCTGTATGTTTTTACTAAAATACATTCGCCGTATAAACATTTTTGTAAATAATTTTAACATAAAACAATTTCTTTTTTTTCTTATTTACGGAAAAGTATTTTTCACAGAGATCCCGGTTAATGCGATAATAGGCTTAGTGCCTAAACCCCTCTCGAGACTCGAAGCCTGGGATAAGTTCACTTCAAAAAACATTTGCTCTCCAGCATTTAGTGATGTAAAAATATAAATCACTTTTATGCAGTTCATATAAACAGAAATGAAAAAGTACAGAAAAAATTCAAAGATACTCAATCTTGCGAGATATTAAATAATAGCCCATAACTGAAGCATTTTTTCTTAAGAGTTTTTCTTCGCGTCGGTCATGTGAGACGCCAGTTGTAAGGGCTGTTCGGTTTATCACTGCATTGCCTAGTGATGCTTTTTAAATTGAATTTCTCATTTTTTTCACTTATGTTTGTATATGTAAATAAAATAAGTCGCATCAGTGATTAACGTCGTTGGCTTCGGTCCCAGTGCTCACATGTTTAAATCCCAGTACATCCAGTTTCATAAATGAAATCTTCAATCGATTTATGGATGTTTATGATGTCTAAAATCCAGAGTAACAAACAGCAACTTAATAACAAGCAGTTCTCTTACAAAAACTCCTGTTGAGACACCTCTATTAGGAGGCCATATGCTCTACAATGGGAACGGACATGGTTGAAAAAAATTACATTGTATCTAATATTCTGTTTTCATTTGATGTTCTTGAACAGTGGTTAAAACTATAAACAGGGATCAGAATGTTCTTTTCTGGATTCCTTTAAAGATCAATAGCATTTGAATTTGGATTATTGAGATTTTGTACGCTTCCATGTATTTTGTCACTAACGACCCGGGTTTCACTTTTCGGCATCTTCAGGCATTCGAGTGCACGAATGGACTCGAACTGACAGACAGTAAACAGTGTCTAACGTTTATATAGAAGATACAAATACGACAAATATTATTTACGAGATAAAATATTTTACGTCTGGGAGCCACACTTATTAACTCAGGAATCAGTGTAGCTCTCAGACGTATAATATTTTATCTCGTAAATAATATTTGTCGTATTTGTATCTTCTATATAAACGTTAGACACTGTTTACTGTCTGTCAGTTCGAGTCCATTCGTGCGCTCGAATGCCTGAAGATGCCGAAAGGCGAAACCCGGGCCGTTAGTGACAAAATACATTGAAGTGTACAAAATCTCAATAATCAAAATTTGATATTGAAATTCCATCAAGCACCCTCAGTCGATGTCTTAAATTATAATAGCAATTGAGTTTATCTCAAATGACTTTTTTAAATTCTCTATGGCTTATTAATATTATAGAATTGCCATTTTCAGTTATGTGAAAGATTTCTATTTAAATAAGAATTAAAAAAAACATATTTAATTGAAATTTCTTTATAAAACTACAATTGATTTATATAAAGATAATAAATTTAACCTAAGTGTTCTTAATATTTATTCACGATATAAAACTAAATATTGAAAACTTTTGAATTTTTCAGCATATGGTATATCACGGATAATAATGTCGCTCGTAAAAGAAAAACGTTTCAACAGATTTAGAATTTTATTAAGTCGTAAAACAGGAACGGAAAGGATTTTCCCTCAAAAGTAGTAAGCATTAAACTGCAAGTGATCTGCCCGAAATTGCCTATTTCGTTTATAAATCATACATTAATTCAAATTCCAAGGAAATAAATTGTTCTACTACAATAAAATTTGAATTAGTTCGTTCTCAATTGTTTATATCTTAATCGTAAAATAAAAGCATGTAAGAGGTAATAGTTGAGGGCTCTAGTATCTCATAGTCGCCATCAATGCTTACTAATTTTTGGTAAATCAAAAAAAAACATTTTCATTCTATAGATAGAAATACGTAGTTTGATACAAATAAAACTGTGGTACAGACGCTTACACCATGATATGTAAACAAACACTGGTGGCCTTACAGTACAATGCTGCGCTCTCATTGGCTGGAATGGAGATTTTTAGATTCTAAAATTAAAGGACATTAGAGAATATGAGTTTTAAAAATAAACAACATTTTCACGTTCATTTCTGATAGGAGTTTGTAAGTTTAGAGAGATATTTTATAATTAAAATGGTAGTAATGCACACGAATAACAATGCTGCATTTATATCTAATTTTTTGCATATTCTGGAGATTATGAGTCATGATATACTAGACTTCTCAATTATAAAAATCTTCTTCAACCGTATCCACTGCTTATGTGGATCATGTCATTTGACAATCGCTTTGCCTCCTCCCGTGACAAGCCAGCATCCCTCAGTTCTACACTCTTTGCATGGTATCCAACGGTCGTCCAGGATACCCGAATGCCTCCGGTTGGAATAAAAAACAAACAGATGTAACTGCAGTACGTGTCTCAGTTTCTCTTCATGACCACTGACGTAAAAGAAAGTTATCTGGCCCGTTTTCAAGCTGTCGAATTCATCGCGAAATCAAACCAATTCGAATTCATCGCGAAATTGTGGGGGGGGACACCCCCCAATATTCGATACAAAAATCTATTCTCTATGCTCAGTTTACAGTTTTTCTAAGTCTTGGTCAGTTGCTAATTGTATGATAACATATTGTAAAAAAAAAGTATGACGATGGCATGTTGTTTGGAAATATGTATATATATTTTCCCGTGTTTGTGGCTGATGGATAGATTTTAAGGAATCGTTTATTATGTAACTGTTTTATTACAGAGATTTAATTTAAGGATAGATCTGTCGCCAACCTATTTATTCTTCTGATCTTGTATTGCCATGTCGTCAGGGTTTCCATCGGTATTGATTCGTTCCTCACAGATGTGAGATTAATTAAAAAAAACTCTTAAAACTTTTCCTGTCTGTTTCCGTCACTTCTATTTCTATAGATTTTTTACATAATATATCTGTACCTCAGAAGTTAATAGTCCTATGTCTAAAATAGTGGAATTGAGCTATAAATGTCACATTATTTGAAATTTTAAGATCTATAGATGGGTAAATAAATAAAAGATTGTAATCTTAATAAAATGAACATTGGACTATTAGCGTCTCAGGTAAAGATAAGGACCAATTCATATCAAAAATACGTAATATTTTATTATATTCATAGTCCACCATTATTGTGCTGACATAAACCGTGAAACGTTCCAAATTTGAAACTGCAATCTGACATCCTTGCTCGAAATGGCTTCGGTGTGACAACAGGAAAACGACTTATTATCTCCAAGGTAACCAAAATCAGACTCGGGTATCCATTTGTTAATTGCTATCTTCGGTAAAACAAAAGACATCCTAACACAGCGGTCTCTCACCCCTCGCCATTGCATTAATTGGGAAACCACGTTATGTGACAATGATTTATGGACACCGCATAGGTATATAACACAAAATAAATGCCCAATTCTAATAAGTTAAGCATTAAGTAAACGTGTTTGAAACAAGTAACGACACTTTACTAAATAGTATTATAAATATTCAAAGAATGTATGCTTTAGTAATAATTGTTTGTAACAATGTTTGCTCCTGATATGTAACCTATGAACTCTTAATGAAACGTCACTAAACAGAAGTTGTTTTACGAAAACTGCTTGTTATTCAGTTTCCCAACCTCTCTTCTTCGGAGAGAGTTAGGATAAAAGAATGTTTGGTTGACTTGTGGCAAACTAATCGCTCTAGCTATGGCTTCTTATAGAATCGAATGAGTAGGAAATAATTTAGACTTCTTAGCCATTGAAAAAATTCATAAATTATATTACATTTCACATTATAATGTTTTCGTGAAAAGCCATGAAATTTCTTTTATAAAGATATTACATATTACAATATTACCGCTATTGTAAGAGTTTATGACATATTCTTTATGGTTTCTATAACAAATTCTACGGATATGCGAAATCTCCAATAAATAATGAAAGATTCTGAAGTAGAACTAAAATTCTAAGCGCTATATATCCATACTTAAATAAGTAATGTGTTTGTAATCTTCACAATAAACATTTCATATCGTTTCAGCGGTTCCATAGTTTGACCGTAGCAGTTCAAACAGAATTATAAATTTTTGACACGTCAAAATTCGTCCATTTTGTAGATTTTTCGCACGTTTCTTTGTTTTATACAAAACATTTATTTTATTTACTTTATCAAGTAACAATAATATGACACACCCTGGTTTTTGTTAAGTATAAGTGTCATTAATGTCCAGAACTGAAATCACCCAGCGGCAACAGCAATATTTCGCAGAACGGGCTCTTTCTTGTTGCCAGGCGTTTAATTGCCGTCTGGTACGTCCGCTGGACGAGTCCATTTTTATGGAAAAAAGGTAGCTCCGACGGTGCAGGGAGTTTTTTTTTTAAGTATTTGTAGACAGTCGATTGCGATCTGCCGAGCCGGACGAGCGAGGTCTCGTCGCGGCGAAGGTGTGACGATGTGAATTGTTTTTTTTTTTTTTTTTTTTTGCATTGGACTTTATTCAAATTCGTTGTGTCATTTGTATTATAACTTAAAGTAAATTCAATTGCTAAGTAAATGTAAATGTAGAATCAATTTTATGTGTTAAGATTTATATATTTGTGTAATGTTAAACCACTGCATCTTGAATGGAAAATAAATAAGTTTTGAACCGGATTTGAAATGGTGTTTGTCTGAGATCAGCCCTTCCAGGACTCCGAATAACCAGCCGCTCGCCTCTCTTCGATCCGGGGTCTTCTCAAATATTGTTAGAATGGCATTCGTACTCTCAAAGCAGCCCGCGGTAAATGGAACGCTTTTTTTTTTCTTTTTAAATAACAAAATAATCTATAATTTAAGATATATAAATGAATCGTTCTTAAAAATAATGTTACTAAGTGTCTATCGGAGATAAATGTTCTAAATAGTGTACATTTGATCGCCAATAGATCACCTCAGTGGCAATCCAAAAAATATAACGAAATGAATACTCCTTTATCAAATTTATTTTAAACAGATTTCATTAAAACATGGACATGTCAAATTTTGTATTGTTAATATTCAGTTATAACCAATCTTTGCTCTAAGACGAGAAGTTAGCTGCGCGGACAATTTAAAGGCTACGCAGGTCACTTCAAAAAGTGCGCGGTATAATTTGTAAAAATTGACGATTTAGGGTAGAAACATCTGTATTGCTTCAAACAGTAGAAATTTCAGCCAGCCAACGTTACCACGCTCAACACATGTTTTAACAAAGCGAGCGAGAATTATGTAACTGAATTCGCGTTATTCCAATTTTAAGATAATTTGAACAGTTGTATTGGAGTGTGATCAAACCCTGGACGAGTGCGCGAGGGTTTCAAAACAGGTAACATTAGTTATTACACTATCGCTGTAAGTTTTAATTTATTTTCGATCATTTAAAAATGCTTACCTACTTGTTTAAGCTTTAGTCTCATTCTCTATAAATATAACATGTAATATATAATATTGTAATTTTACAATATATCTCATTGTTTTATTCCACCAAAACTAATGTTTATTATCTTATATAAAACAATGTATTTACATCGTACGATATTTTATTTCCAGTTTTCTTGCTTCAGTAGTACCATCCCACCGACGAATCATACATTTGGCTGATCGCAAATCGCAACTAAGCCGAAGTAAATACTACGGTCTGTGATTTACGGTCACCCCATAAATTTGCTAACGCAGCGCCGCTAAACAAAAAGCGGAAATTGAGGTAATTACGAAAGGCGGATGACGTTTCAGCCGGCGTTACATTGGCGCCTTTTTCCGAACGGATGTTCCACATTTGAAATGTGATTTAAATCGACCGTGTAGTTAACTGTTTAGCCCATGTTTCACATTGAGGAAAGCGAGTTATTAGACTGGAAATCTTTCCGTCAGATAGCTTCAAGTAGAATATTATTTTAACTATCGATAAGTTAGAACATATAATATTTATGTTTAATTGGTGATCAGAAGGTTGATGGATAATTTCATTGGGAACTCATCAATATGTTTATTTTGAATATGTTAATGAATTAGTAAAAAGAAAATTTATTATCTAGATAGGTAACGCGTTACATTATAGATGTACCAATTTAACTTGGCCGCTAGTGAGGGTACCACTGTCGCGTTAGGAATTACCCAGTTAACCAGAATTAAAATTTAAATAAATTCCAAATCTGATATTTTAGCGACGGTTATTTAAAATAGACAAGATAATTATTTTGCATAAAATGACAATAAGAGAAATTTATTCTAGACTGACAATTCTAATTCCATATTCGGCGGTGGCAATACGTAAACAATTTAAAACAAGTATATATTGTACTAACGCATGTATTCTGAATGAGCTACATATCCAGGGTAGACCCTCGGCCATTTATACAAGACGCCCACTCGACTTTTTGGGCCACATCGCTCGCAAGCCTACCGACAATTTTCAGAGGCTCGTCGTCACAGGAAAGGTCGAAGGCAAAAGAGGACCCAGAAGGGCCCCAACTCACTGGAGCGACCAAGTGAAGGACGCCACAGGCTCTCCTTACCGATGGCCTTCGGAGCAGCGGAGTGCAGAAAAGAGTGGTGAAAGATCATTAAAGAAAATGCAGTTGTTGAAATAGGCGGAGGTCACAACACTGATCAGTGAGAAAGACGACTGAAGAAGAAGAAGTTATTATATAATGAATGTAACGGAGTATAAAAAGACTTCAATTTGGCTATATTTTGAAAGCCGGAATTTACTACAACGTTTTCTAATCTCGAATTCAATTCAAATTCAATCGTGACAACAATTCGTTTGGGAACCCCCTCTCTAAAGGTAAATCAGAAAATTGTATAATTTGAATTGCGTCACCTATACTAGAATGCTTTTGCTTGTCGATAATGTAGACTTAGATAATATCCTATTTCATCTACATAGATAGATCCCATCTACATATAATATCACTACAAAGTTATTGATTTTGAAGTGAGTGAAGTATGATTTGTAGAACATGACAGCTTCAAATACTATTTGGTTGTTTTATTCAAAACGAACTAAAATTTAAACAATCATTTTGTACGAAGAAACATTGTTTAAATCGATTAAAGATTCAATTTATGAATCTGTCCGTACTGGGATTCGAGCCCGTGCGCACCGTAACCGAAGCCAACGACATTTATCACTGCACCTTAATCCAATTTAAAATTATCTTTACATAGAAAAAATGAATGCATTGTTTAAAAAATGCAAAGCAGACATAAATTTCCTCTAAAACCTTCCGCATTAATAAATTTCAATGAGTGTTTATGTCGGATTATCTGGATTAAGCCCGGATTACTCGGGATAAGATTAAACTCATAATTTTTACGCCACAATGCGACTTTGAGCTTCAACAGAAAAAAATATATTCAATACGAAACGGACTGCGAATCTTTTTCAATTATTACTGGAGAATATCGAAAGGAAAATCGATAATTAGTGATTAATATTTTTACTAATTGCAACAACATTATTTAATACCATGTTTGCTCCTAGTGTGAAATTTTTAAACTAATTAAGCAACGCAACAGAAGTTGCTTTAACGAAAGAGTTGGGAAAACGCATAAAAAGTTAGCTATTCGCGCTCCGTTTTTGAGAATCGGATATAATGACGTTGGTTGGGATGCAATGTAAATTACACAGACATCCATACCTTTAGATACAAATCCGTGTTCGTTCTGGAACTCAAATCTGTGCCCCCACATTGTTGAGTTTTGACCACTCGGCTATACGACCGGCGAAATTAAATGTTATTTTCTTAAACGATATATAAAAACGACCTGTATACAAATTGATGATTAATTTTTCAGCGTGCGCTGCGGAGCTTATTCATTTAGCACTACACCACTGATAGAAAAATATTATCATGTAAGACCCTCCTTATATAATATTTACCCAAATATTACATGATCAAATTTAATATGTAAAATACGATTGTATAACTGTGGTATAATTGGGTGACTCTCAGTAAAGTAGAAAATCGAGAAACAGACCATTGACTTGATATAACCAACACAATATAAGAAGGAATTGCATATTGTCTGCTGCGTAATTAAATATAGCAATAGAGAGAGACAATTATTGCATAATTATTTCCAGCCGCTAAGACAAATAGACCCCATCAAGTGACGAGTCTCATAATAAAACTATTGGAAAGTTAACTCTGCAGTAGAGATTAAGTGGAATATCCCCGAGTAAATCTGAAGCCTTGTGTCTTAACACTTTCTTCTCTGAGAGTTTTATGACGTAAATGTGTTTTTTGAATATTTGTTTATTTAACCCACTAAGGTTTTACCGAAATACTTTTAAGCATCACACCGAAAGTCGTATCAAGCTTTTGATACGGTCGTGGTATTTTACAATAAGTAATATTTACATAGCCGGGCTTTTCATAGAGTGCTTAACGTCATTGGTTTTAGTTACAGTGCCCAAGAATTCGATTCTCAGGACGGACAGTTCAATAAATTGTTCTGTTTGAACACATAAATGTATATGCTATCTAAAATATTTTTTTCCTTGCACTTTTCGAAAACAGATAAGTTCAGCAAGTGAGTGACAAGTAGTTGTAGCAAAAAAACTTCTGTTGAGATAAGCTCCGTTTGGAGTTAGTATACTCCACATTGCTAGCGGTCATGGTTTAAGTAATATCTCTAACACTTTTTGACTGACGCTGATCTGTACGGGATAGATATTACGCCATACACTATTGTTCTAAAACGTTAAGAATGTAGATGCATATTTAAAAAAAAATAAAAGTAAATATACATGCACCAAAAATTGCTTCAGTCAAAAAGCATCCATTCGTTAAGCGTGTATAAAACAGCTTGCTAGGATAGCTTCAGATAACGTAAACAACATTCCAATAAGCGATCGATATATAGCGTTTGAAATTGAAATAAAGTAATCATTGTTGTCCGTTAGGACGTCATTTGTATTTAGAGCAATGATTGTTGCACTCAATTGTCTAGTTAAAACTTGATTTTCCAGAACTGCTCTCGGTAAATGGTCGCTATCTGTCACAAAACATGCCTATTTTATTAACCGAGGAACTTCCACACCCCTACGTACCTCGCGTGTACCAATGTGTTAATAATAATTTAAGCTTTTCTAGGAACTTTATTACGTGTGCTTTGATTCGTTATCTGATTGTTTTTGCTATACCTTACGGTTCTGAAGCTTTCATATGATTAAGTACAACTAGTCAATAAGATAAACGTTTTATTCATAAAAATTGTGTCAATTATTACTTGTGATTCTTACAATCTAAATACGATTTCGATCAATTTCGAAAATTTGAAAAAGACACAATTTTCTACCGGCTACACCAACAATTTAAAACATAAAATACATGTGTCTGACTGTCTATCTGCCATAAGAGCTCCTCCCAAACGGTTGACAGTAGCAAAGTGACATTTTGCTGCCATTTTTACATTATTACTAAACGATGTACTTTATGTTGTGTGCGCTACATGAGATACGGTCCACGGTGATATTTTCAACTTTTGACATTAGCTGGCACCAAAATAACGAGATAATAACGCAGACACAAATATTTGTACAACCAGCGCTTGCGTTTGAAATTTGAATACAACCAAGGCGAAGCCAAGCAGTACACTTATCTATTTAGTTTATATAACACGAACGTTATATTTATAAAATCGTGATGTATCAGCTGCCGTATTCCATTAAGCACTTATACATTTGTGATTTTTTATAAAGTGTGCGTGTTATCTTTTTGTAATGAGGTTTAGTCTATCTAAGGCGAAGCTGAGTAAAACATACTAATAGACAGCATGACAGCATGTTCAATCTGAATTAACAGCGTTAAAAAACATTTTTTCCTTGCCCGCTCCCAACGTGGAGCAAATAGTCTTCTAATGGAGGTATCTCAACAGAATTTTTCTATGAAAACTGCTTGTTACTCAGTTGCTATACCTCTCATTTCTCGAAGAGAGTAGGGATAGAAGGATAAGGCTATGGCAGGACTAGTGGTTAGCTAATCGCTCTCGCTACACCCCGTGAGGATCCAATGAGTGGGAGGGAGTTTGAGACATCACAAACACTCAGACTACGAACAGAAATCTGTAAGTCGATTGAAAGATCAATTTATGAAAATCTTCCGCATTAGGAATTGAACCCAAGACATCCGTAACCGTAGCCAACGACGCTACCAACTGCGCCACGGACGTCGCCAGATGGTTTAAAATATTATTTTCTGGATATTCGCGAGAGTGGTAACAACCACTTAGCGCCATTGTGAAATCATTTCAAGTATCATTAACCAAAAAAATAATATAATTAAATGTCTTGCGGATTGCTAGACATTCGTCACCGGGAGATAAAGCGTTAAATGTCAACCCGGTTCTTAACCGTGGGCGAGTGTTAGCCCCTGCTCACTCACACTTTCGCCACATCTCTATCCCCACAATCGATCGATCGGTGAGGGGAAGACATGAACCCCGCTTCGAGATTTCAAAGATGAAAATGAGATAGATAAAACATACTGCCAATACCTCTTAACAATATGGCTACGATACCTCTTACGTGACAATAGAAATTGCGTTTTATTATCCATGAGAGTTGATATTTACATTCAAAAGTTTTCGATAAAAAAAACCATAAAAACCTTATAAAAAATTGCATATGTTATTTTACCATGTCCGCTTTTAATGTGGAGCATATGGACTCACAATAGAGTTATCTGACCAGAAGTTTTCTACGAAAACTGTTTGGTACTCAGTTACTCAACTTTTTAAATTCTCTCAAAAAATATTTCGGTATATGTTTGGATCCTGAATCAGCTATAAGGCAATACTATTCATAACTTAAATATCTTTTTCCCATGTGCTATGAATACCGTTGGAAATATGTAAATAATAACAATTATTTTTTCAAAAATATAAATGTGTTTCTGTATTGAAAAAATCGGGCTTTTTTCGGATAAAATGTGTGATATTGCGAATCAGGATGTCGGGCTTGGACTGTGTAATTTTATAAAATTTCGACCCGTACAAACCTCTAAATTGTAAAAGCTTTATTAAACTGCTTTATTACATGAAATTTTTACACCGAAAATACCATATCATCTGATTTCCAAAATCTGGTCCTAATATATTTTATTTTACTTTTTAAAAGCAGGTGTTTGGTTTATCTCTCTATTCTCAATTATCAAATGAGTAATATTATTTATCATGGAAAATCTTAAACCATGTCTCTTCCCAATTTAGATCATTTTGACTCTTAATGAACAAGATTTGTTTTCAAAAAAACTATTCTTTTTTTTTTGAGAGAGTAAAAATAGAAGGACTACAGTATGAAAGGATTTATATTTAGCTAATCACTTTCTATATTCCCTATGTTAAGAATCAGTTGGAAAGTGGGTGAGAAGTAATATGAATTCATGTCTTTAGACACAAACCCATAAATTTGCTGAAAATCTGTGTATGAAAGCAGTGGCGGAGTGGCTCTAAAATTATTGGTTGCCAGGAGTCAATGGTGGCAAGTCCAAAAATTAGATGAGGCCCCTACCGTACATACAAATTTCTATGTACTGTACTAATAATTAATTGATAATTACAAAAATTTACATGATTTAAACAGCTAAAACAGTGTTGGCGTCAGTTGGTAGCGTCGTTGGCTACTGTTACGAATGTCTCGGGCTCAATTCCCAGTGCGAACGGTTTTCATAAATTGATCTTTCAATCGATTTATGGGTTTCTGTTCGTAGTCTGAGTGTTTGTGATGTCTAAGACTCCCTCCCGCCCATCCGATGCGGGTGTAGCGAGAGCGAATAGCTAACCACTATTTCTGTCCTAGCCCTATCCTTCAATCCCTACTTTCTTCAAAAAAAAAAGATTTAGTAACTCAGAAAGTTTTCATAGAAAAATTCTGTTGAGATACCTCTATTAGGAGACCATATGCTCCGCATTGGGATAGGATATGGAAGAAATATTTATTTGTATTGATGAAATACCCAAAGTGCTTCATACTTTATATCTTTAAACATCTAAAATTAAATAGTTAAAATGTTATTTAATTTTACTGAGGGCTTTTAACCTCCCGCGGGGCCCACTTACCATGAAAGTGTCGGTACGAGATTTCATCCCGTGACTGCAACAGAATAAGACAAACTCTCAAGAGCATAAATCAGTCGGCTACGAGACTTGATCGGCGACAGAGTTTTTGAACTGATCTGTGAATCACCTTTCCAATTTCAAAATGTTTATTAATTTTTGAAGTACTGTCGTTTTATGCTACAAAACATTGCGTTTATTCGTTTGTTACGAAATGTAATATTTTAACAAAATCAAATAAAATAACTTCGATTTGCATTCAAAGCGAATAACAAACAAGTTACATAATGAAATTCTTTTTTACAGTAGAAAATATTGTCGTGTGAAACTCTCATATTGTTTGCAAATAAAGACGTCACCCTGAATTCTTCTGATTCCATTGAATAATAAGGCAATCAAAGAAATATGTATCGTCAATGTGGTACACAAAATAGAATAAGGGCACACTCCGAGCGCGTCAGGGATTCTTTACAAACTTTGAGAGATTTTTCATCAAAGAGTGTAATGTAACAGCTTGTTATTTGAATATGATATTTATATTTTCGAAAATACATTCCACTTCATGTCGAGTGTGTGTTTGATATAAAAATGCGGTGGTTTAATACATAGAATCTTACATACCGTCACTACTCTGGTGAAAAACGTTAAGTAAAAATGAAAAGCTTCAGATTCTGAGGGACATTTTATTAGTGAGAAAAAGTATTGATCGAATATTTACAATCATTCGTGAAATTGATAAAATTTTCAAGATATTCAATTAATTAAAGCATTGCTCAAAATAATATTCCGCCAACCTTCTACTTTTATAGTGTATAATGTGCCAGTGGTGTAACAAAGTGGTAATAAATTAATTCATTTTAACAAATTAAATAAAAAACGAGATGTTCAATTTTTTAAATATAATTAAATAATAACCAAAAGGTATAGCTTAATGTCACAGAATATTTTTTCTATACTTTAATACGACACTCAAATCTTATAGAGTGTTAATTTAAAAAAAAAAAATTTTATGCATTTGGATGGACTCCTAATTGAGGTATCTAAACAGTTTTTTCTCTCTACAAAAATTACTCGTTACTCAGCTGTTTAGCCTCTTTTTTTGACGAGAGTAGGGATAGAAGGCTCGCACTCGCTACTGGCTAACTTTTTTTTTAAATGTCCGCTCCCAATGTGGCGGATATGGTATCCTAATGGAGGTATCTTAATAGATTTTTTCTGCGAGAACTGCTTGTTACTCAGTTGTTCTATCTGTCTTTTTTTTCGAAAAGGGTAGGAATATAAGGATAAGGGCTATGCCAGAACTAGTGGACAGTTAATTGCACTCGCTACGCCCCGTGAAGATGGGATGGGTGGGAGGGAGGACTCAGACTACGAACAGAAATCCATAAATCGACTGAAAGATCAACCTATGAAAACCGTTCGCACCGAGAATTGAACCCGAGACATACGTAACCGTCTCGCTATCTTTAGATATCACAAACATACGGACAGAAATCCATAAATTGATCACAAAATCAACTTCTGAAGCGGTATTTAAACCCGATACATCCGTAACCGAATCTAACGAGGTTGACCACTCCACTACGGAGCCGACAATATTTGTTAGATACCTCAGATAAAAGGTGAGCAGGAAAGATTATTAATACTACTATATCTATACAAACAATGAAGAGATTAAAAAATTAATGTCTTTTCGAGAAGTCGAACCCGTGTCCGCGACCACGAAATAGACAATCAATCACCTAAAAGTATTCACCTCTCGATAATTTCGTACAGGATGTAGTATAAATATAAATATATATTTTGATTCACTTACCGAAAATCGAACTTAATAAGCTTACTATTTCTGATCTACACTATATCAACATTGCACACAGTCATTTTGGAAGGCTGAATTTATGTGCGTATGATATTCATTTAAGATCGAGAGCTTTCAAAGCTGTCTGTGAAAGCTTCAATGTCTGACGTGAGGCAAAATGAAAAATATGTATGGTTGAGTTTTTTACCGCACAGCTGGTTACTCACAGTATCTATGTTTTGATTGAAAATATAAAATTTATTATAAAGGTACAACATTTTACTGTTTTATCTTTTAAAACCCAGGTTTTTTTTTGGTAACGTCTCATTTCAAGTACATGGCGTTAAGTCAATGCTCATCTAATAAACAACCTCAGATAATTAAACTTTGACATTTTTTAATATTGTACGCTTCTGTACGTGTTAAAATTGACAACCCAAGGTTAATCATTCAGTATCTTCAAGCCCTATAGTATACGGATGAACTCGATCATAGTTTTTTAGAACACAGAAATTACAACAAAATTAGTAATAATATATTATTTTTATAAAATGTAACAATATTTTTTTGTTCTATTACCACACCAGGACCGGATTCGCTCATCACAAGCATTATCCACTGACGACAATGCTTTTGATGAAATGTGGAAGTCGTACAAAACAAATCGTGTTTTATTTTTAAAATGTACTGCCTTTCCATCAAGAATTGACAGCTAACCCCTCAAAAGTGAATAATCTACTACATTACTAGTAGGAAACCCGTCATAGATGACGGTATTGAAATTGAGATACTGAATATCTAATGTCGCTAGTAATAAATAAATGTGTTGCTGTGTGCTGTGTATGCATTGTATAACGTTCCTATTTACATGTGATATATGATATGTGATAGTAATAAAACGCCTACAGACTAGTCTGGACTATTATAATAGTAATTTTTCGTTTCCTTCAGAAAAATAGTTACTATTCACTTAAACGTAATTAGTTTTTGAAGGTATTGATTTTAATCTCAACAATTAATAATTGCAGATGATTATTTTTTTATAATTTAATTAAAAACAGGTCATGAAACAAATCCATTGTATGTTGATTATTTAAAATTGACATCTTTTTAGAAAAGTAAATACCAACTTAACAGATATTGAAGACAAAACTTTAAATGTTGTTTTTTTATAAATAAGGTTCAAGGCTAATTATAGTATTACCAACATTACTCGGACGCCGTCGAATTTGGAGCTAGAATTTTCAGTCTAGAATAAATTTCTCCGATTGCCATTTTATGCAAAATAAATATCTTGTCTACTTTTAATAACCGTCGCTAAAATATCAGTTTTGGAATTTATTGAAATTTCACTTATGGTTGAGTATGGCAGTATTCTTAACGTGACGGTGGCACCCTCACTAGCGGCAAAGTTAAATTTGTACATCTATAGTCTCGAGTATTATGTATAATAACAGGGAAATTGTGCCTACTACTTCGTTATCAAAAGCCCTTGCTATACCGTCCTATATTTTTTTAAGAATTTAATTCATTTGATTATTTCATTGCCTGTGATACGAAACGTTGAATCCACCACTGACTTCGTAACGGGTGTATTCCACAGCGTAACAATGTATTTGAGTTACAAAATTTCGGCAGGAATATCCAAAAAGAATCGATACATCGTGACTAAGGCTTTCAATCCCGGGATCCCGGTCAATTATTCAAACCGTAATCCCGGAATTTAGTGATTCTCTGTAAATGCTATAAAATAATTTGTATCCAATAAAAACTTCTCAACGGTCACCACCATCAAGATTTTCACCACCCACAGAGACCTACACTCATAACACTAAAACTCCCAGAGATGAAAGGAGAAATAGGGCCTAGCCCGGGAATCCTACACCTAGTGTAAATGCTATTCATTATTCAAAAACTTCCTGATTAACTACAACGTGTACCTCGGTTCGTTCGTGCACATAGTTTTTTTATAATACCTATAAAAGTAATACAAATTTATTTTAGTATCCCTCTTTCTCATATTCCGTTCACCGAACAGCTGTTCTTAACTTATTTGAAATGGAGGACAAATTAAGACCGCTTCTTAAATGAATGGAGGAAAATATTTTAAAGTCAAATTGAAGGACATGTCCTCTCTTTGGATACCATGAGGTAAAATCTACCATAAAAATGAAATAATTAAACTAAAATATAAAACTATGCTGATCATTTTTTTTTGTAAATGTAGGAATACGATTTCAAAGCTGTTGCTTGACGTGATTAAGCCGTAGAGACGGATACTGGTGATGATGACGTTTGATGCTGTCCAAAGATCAATCGGCGGGAGGACGAAAGGTGTCACGATGAGACAGTTATTGCGTCGCGATCGACGGTCGATACAGAATCCCTTCAGTTGTCATTTGCTTGTCTATTTATACTGTGTTCGTGATCCAGTTTAGACACACAATGATGTCGTTGAGCTCTCGCGCGATCTCAGCAGAAAAACGGATATCGGTCAAATATTATTGCAAGCATTCCGTAATCTGCAACGTCGTGTCTTGTCATAGGTATAATATTTTCCAATTAATAATGCTTACTAGTAAGCATAATGTTTCGATGCAGGCAAGTATTCATATTTCGAAACCTACAGCGTCAGGTTTAGCCATATAAATAACTCTCTGATTTTAAATCAACATGAAAAACCATTACAATGCCTGAAAAACATATTTAATCATATGTGTACATTTCCATTGAAACAATAATGTCACAAATTAAATTTAAAATGAACAATTTCACACATGAAATTACACTTAATGACCAATCCCGACATCCCGGGATGGAGAAATTCTGAATCCCAAAATTCCGGGATCGTAAAAAGAGTCCGGGACCGGATGCCCTAAACGAGAAATGGAGAGCAATGACGTTGTGAAATCTTTAAATATCTTTTAAGTTGACCTACATGGCCTAGATGCATCCAATTAAGTATATCGGATAAGACTGACAGATCTGACTATCTTCTAAAATAATTTTACCAAGTCGTTGTCTGGACAGTTGTAAATTCTCAAAGGATATGAACAGCATCTTGACTATATTATTCCCTTTACATTTTGAGCTATATACCAGCGGTAGCCAAAGTGGTGGTTCACAGAGAAACCTAACATTATTTGAATTTACTAATTCACAGCAAACTAACCCCGAAAAAAATCGTCTGAATCTCGTAACTCACTTAACGCTAGAGCCTGTCACATGAAATAATACTTCAGTTGGTGGGATAAAAGTGCCACGGATGTTTTAAGTTCAATATAAAATGTATTCAATATATTAGGTGGGGTTTGTTTATTTCTTTTTTATTTGGTGCATTTTTAAGACATGTATGATCTTAAATCTTAACCATGTTTATATACTATTTTCTTTTATTTAATACTAGTGAGTACCCGGCATGCGTTGCAATGCCACTCAAAGAAAGAAAGGGTTTGTGTTTTAATTCTGTTTATTGAACTGCTTTTGGATTAGAGGTCTGCACAGGCCGAAATTTCATAGACTTACCCGGTTCGAGCCCATCATCTTCAGGTCTGGCCCGACCCGAACCCGAGTTTCAATATCACACTTGGTATAACACAATATTTTTGTTTTTCGTCTGGTGCGTACACGAATAAATCAGAAGGTTTTTCCTAGATGTCGCTGTATGTACGTATTTGATTCTTTTTTCAATTTTAGATTTTCAATTTTTTTTCTTCAGAACCGTTCACGGGTGTTTGCACAATAACTTACCGAAGTTTCATCGAAATCGTATGAATGGTAAAGGAACGCGTAAAGGACAAACAAACATTTATTTTATATAATATATCCCGGCATGACCACAATAAGTCCTTCCTGAAAGTTTCGTCGCGATCGGTTGAGTAGTTTAGGAGCCTATAAGATCCGGACAAACCAACAAACCAACAAATAGACATTCATTTATATATATATATAGATTTATTGAACTCAATTGAGTTTGAATTTTCTAAATATCTTCTTTTTTTTATTTTAGATTCAAAAACATTAAGACAGTAATGAGTTAAAAGAAACGGGACATCCGTCACATTATAAATGTCTAAAAGCTAAAAGTCTATATAATATCTGGAAACTATTTTTTTATTGTTTTGTTGTAACAACTTTTGTTTAATTAATAAAGCTTTTATACTTTAATTATAATTCATTGTTTTATTTAATAAACTAGGTGTATTTTATGTCTTATTTGATTTAAAACAAAAGTCTCGTTAGCGGTCCGTTGGAATAAAATTACGAATTTAGGGGTCCGTGAGCCAAAAAGTTTGCCGGCCACTGCTGTATACTGACCAGCCAAGCTGGAAGAACTTGACAAAGAAGTGACCATGACTAGTTATGAATTGGCTGGCCCAAAAATGAAGAGTCAAATTAAATTTGAATTAAGTCGACTGCATACCACATGGTTCATAAATAATAAATTTTAAATTATATTCTGCGTTTTCTCCAATCACATCGCGGTCAAGAAATTTATGCTATGTAAAATTCTTAACAACAAGAAATTTACAATGAAAACAGCCGTTTTAAATAATATATATTGTATAAAATTCTCATAAAATTTATTATTGGAATGAATTTTATCTTTAATATTTTTTTTCGAACGAACTGAATTTAAGAGGGAGCAAAAAGCGTCAGATTATGATACAGTGACATGTATCTACGATATACCTTTAATGATTTTGTTATATACATAAGTGTAATGATTAAAACTAGCTTACTAGGATGTTGACAATGGCTCTGTTGGTTAAGCTATTCCTTATAATATTATTCCACTTACCGTATACTCTATTGGGTTGATAAGAAGTGAGTTGATAAGAATGGTTTAAAAGTGGCCAATTATTTGTTTATTTTCAATATATCAGTTTATATCAATTATTTAATTTTGAAAACTAAATTAAGCATTACCGAAAAGAAGTAGCTCCATTTCAACGACTCATTTCTCATTTTGCTTTCAATGTAGAAAAAACTTATGTTTAATGGATCTTTCCTAAATTAAGAGAAAATTTTCACAGCCATTAAAGTATTTGTTTTCGTCAATGTAACATATTAATTTAAAAATTAAATTGTGCATTTTATTTTAAAAATAATATGGGTACCTGTTTAGACATGCTATTGGCACCCTAACTGCTCTATAAAGAAGACGATTGACGAAAAATTATGCCATGTAATACCTCAAACAACTGAAATAACAAATTTGGATAATTGAGATTTTGTACAGAACTGACAGACACTGTTTACTGTCTGTCAGTTCGAGTCCATTCGTGCGCTCCAATGCCCGAACAAAATACATGGAAGGGTAAAAAATCTCAATAATCCAAATTCGATATTGAAATTCCATCAAGCACCCTCAGTCGATGTCTTAAATTAAACTGAAATAACATTTAAATTATTTTTCATAAAAAACACGTCACTGTTGAACAATATAAAGGTTTCTACTCACCCTTAGGCAATCCAACCATTAACGTAACAAGACATTAAAAAAATCGTTTAATTGCCAATGAAAGATTTATACAAACCCTCTACCCCCTTTGAAAGACCGCCATGCTTTGCTTTATTTAGTATTCAATAAGAAAAGGGTCTAGTGTCTTCTTAATAGATTTCAATGTATAACATCGTAGTGGAAATCAGTAGGTTTGTGTTGGGGAAATTGCTTTTCATCGAATTGTGCTACGCTCTATTAATTTCGACTACTTCATTTCCAGTTATTGATTCTGCCTCTCAGCGTGTGGAATTGTAGCTATATATTTATTCGGTACATCAACATTGAACCCAAAAAAAAACAACGGTATTTTTAACTGTCTTTAGACTACAATAAAATTGATAGACGTGTAGATGTAGCAATATAAATAGGATAAGAATAAAAAAGTATTAAGTTCTACAAGAATTTGAGCAATTTGTTGATAGCTATTTCGGCTTTACGTCATCGTCACAACGACATTATGAAAGAACTTTTTATAGATTTTAAAATCAATATAATAATTAATAAACCTTCTGTTCTACCAAGAAATATCAGTAAAAAATAGTGTAATTAATCAAAAACATAGAGCAAATGGATACCAAGCATTTGAAAAAGGTTACAGTTTAACTCATAGTCGATTGTAAATTGAAAATTAATTATAAACAATCTAACCATAGCAAATTAATTGTTTCGTTTTAACATGCGTAAATATTAGTATTTTTTTATTAGAATGACTGATATTTAACATAATTATCAAGTTAACTACTTATCAATTAAATCTTGAACTAAGACACAAACACAAGCTGTTCTCTCTGCCACACATATGTTAATCTAAAATATATACAAGTGTTTTAAAATTATCATTTACCGAAATCGTGAGTATATATATATATATATATACTAGTATAACTGTACCCGTCATAGATGACGGTATTTAAATTGAAATACTGAATGCCTGAAGTAGCTAGTACGTCGGAACTGTGTGTGCATTGTTTACACTGCGAACGCCTAGGTCATCAGAAAATGTCATACCTATATGTTATATATGATAATAATAAAGCGTCTGCAGAACGGTCTGGGCTATTATATATAAGATGTTTACATTATTTTTGTAAAACCTTTTTATGTTACCATTCAAAACTCCAATGATGCTAACATTCAAAACTCCATTGATGTTACCATTCAAAACTTCATTGATGTTGATATATTTCGAATAAATTAATATTTTCTTCAAACAAGTTTCTCACTTTCCGTATACTTCGGCAGCAGATATAGTCTGTGTGTATGTGTTGTGTTACAGATAGACAGACAGATAAATCAAAACAAATAATATATATTTAAAGATACTTAGCAAAACACATGTCACGTATCGTAAAATATTCACAAGGTTTCTAATAAATATAAAAGTTATGAGTAAATATAATTTTGATAAAAATTGTTTTTCCAACAAGCTTTCTTACTGAACAGTGACAGTTTAATTCTACCTATCAGCATATTGCGAAGCTAATTAAGTTTTTGACACTTTCATCTGCTGGATAAACCATTATAATGATTTTTCAAAGGGAAATTTGAAATCAAAAAAAATTATCACACATTACAAAATTATTTATTTACATTACATAAATTCATTCCAAATAGTGTTTTGATATTCATTCAAAACTTTAACGTGACGGGTCTTATTCATCTATCATATGCTGTGTAACGGTGACTTCTGAGCCATGATTTAACGAATGGTGTGGAATCCTATGAAGTCAGTAGTAAACCTATCAAATTAATGGTCATTAAGTTTGATATGTGTCGAATACTTAAATTGAATATGAACGAAAAATATTCATTAACAAAAATCATCGCCACAGACTTTATTGCAATTGTATTAATAATATTTTTGGCTTCTCTGACCGTTTCAGGAAGTTCTTACTTTATTCATATCAGATCAAGTATTGTGATCGTGTCAAAATTCGATCACGGAATTGCAATAATTGAAAAAAATCCGTATTTTAAGAACCAGGTCTCCGAAACAATATTATTTTAGCAACCGGCTCAACAGAGGTGGTGCAAACCCATAGCAGCACATCACTGGGTATAGTTTAAATAAAACAGTCTTAATTCATATACGAAAGAATGCTGTAGCTTATATTTGTATCAGGAATTCTTTGTGACTTTAAAGCACAGGAAATTGAACTCCCTAAGGACGTTCATAATGAGATACTACAAACGTCAACTGCGGAAAATGAAACGCTTAACGTACACAAATGTCTCACTAGGGGAATTTCTTATGAAAGCTCAGTTTAATTTTGCAGTATTAGCTGTCCCTTTTTTTTGCCAATAACTAGGTATCCCTAGAATATGAATTGTTTATAATTGTAAACAACCCAGTTCAAATTGTCACAATATTTTTTTATTCTAACAACACGAATATTATAAATTATTTATTAACTTGTAACCGTACCCGTCATAGATGACGGAATTGAAATACTGAATGTCTAAATTAGCTAGTACGTTGGAACTGTGTGTGCATAACATTTTATTTTACATAATCACCGCGAACGCTTAGGTCTTGAGAAAACTTTATACCTACATGTGATATTTGATAATAATAAAACGTCTACAGAGCTATCTATTATATATAAGAGTATTTGTAATAATTATTCTATGAAAATTCATTTTAACAAGAATAATCAGTATTGTATGAATTATTTTTTTCCATGTCCGCTCCCAATGTGGAGCATATGGTCTCCTAATGGAGGTATCTTGACAGATTTTTTTCTACGAGAACTGCTTGTCACTCAGTTGCTCAACCTCTCTTTTCTTTTTCGAAGAGAGTAGGGATAGAAGGATAGGGCTATGACAGGACTAGTGGTTAGCTAATCGCTCTCGTTACGCCCCGTGAGGATGGGATTGGTGGGAGGGAAGACTCAGACTACGAACAGAAATCCATAAATCGATTGAAAGATCAATCTATGAAAGCCGTCCGCACCGGGAATTGAACCCGAGACATCCGTAACCGTAGCCAGCAACGAAGCCAACTGCGCCACGGACGCCGACATTGTATGAATACAATGTTTTTAAATAATGCAAATTATACGTAACGTATAAATTTAATCTATCGTATGGCGTAGCAAAAAGCGATTATCTAACCACAAGTCCTGCCCTAGCTCTATCTCTCTATCCCTACTCTTTTCGAAAAAGAAAAGTTCCGCAAAAAAGTGACAAGCAGTTCTCGTAAAAAACTTCTGTTAAGATACCTCCGTTAGGAGGCTATATGCTTGACATTGGGAGCAGACATGGTAAAAAATCATTCCGATGCTTTTGTGGTATGCAACCGTGGCGTACCGTGGTAATCAGATGAGTTTGAACCCCGATGGGGTCTGTATCAAATTTAGATTGCTTAAATTTAGCACGTGAGATCTTCTACGAGTGTTAATGTCGAGAACCATTTAGCATTCTCGTCGAGTTGATTTAATTTTGTTCGGCGCCTTGGATATTATTAGCTTGTTGTAATGTGTTTTTGTGCGTTGTTGTAATTACAAACATTTTAATATTTTTGTAATTGATTCACCGCCGTCCATTGCGGTCGACGACTCGTGAGAAATTATTGTCGCCTGTTTTCGTGTGCGAGGTAAGAGCAACTTCTATGACGTTCTATTGCCCGCTTCCGTCTCGGTATCCGCGTAATGTAGGTATCTCAGGTTTTGTTTAACCTTCCCGTTACCATAGGTGCACCAATATTGCCATACGAGTTGAAAACATTAATAGCTCGCTTATTAAGTATTATATAAATTTAGGATTTTAGCTATTTGTAGATAAAATAGTTATGTAATAAAATTAAAATAAATAAGTGGTTAAATTAATAAAATTACAAAACTCTGATGACAATATTATTCCGAACTCAATGAAAGTAATAGCGATATATAAAATTCTATTCGCAAGAGTGACGCACGACATATATTTGTTCAGTTGAGACAAAGCGAGAAGTGGTATTAGTTAGAGGGAGAAAAGACAGGACGCATCATCGCTTTTATTTATTTTTTATGCAGTGGCATGTGGTGGAGTTATTATCTCTATCGCACAACCTCACTTGTAAGTAGGATACAAGAGCGTACGTCCGCATGCCCTTGTATCTCACTCGCACCCTTCACTTTACATGGGATTGAGCGAGAAAGAGAGAACGGCACTTCACTCACTTGCTTGTGTTTGTTATAATATAAGTCAACTCGTCAAGTTTACATTTGAAATGGACTGTATAAGGCAGAAGCGAGACATGCTTGCAGCTTACATGACGTGCTTTTTCCATGTCGTCTATATCTCGATTATATTACATGAAAATATGTAAATTGCAAGCTCTAGACACGAAATAAAGTGTAAAACGATAACAATATGATATTTAAAAACAGAATAGCCATTTTAAAGCGATTAATTAGCTTCCAATTAAGTCCAAGTAACACAGCTTGAGTCGACCACGGCTGGTAACGTGATTTTTTAGCACGGACTATTTATTCGTTCCCCCACAAGCTGTAAAACTAAATATTATCTTTTTTATATTTAAAACATATATACAAACTTCAATCCGTTGTCAGTAAAACCTTGTCACGGCGAACCGAGTACATCGAGTAGACAGTTCGGAGACAGTGGTGGGTCGTATAATGACTTTTATTGTGCTTTCTGTATTTTTATTTGTCATAGTGTCTGCGCGCATCACAATATAAAAGAATGGTTATGATTAATCACCCAGACACTTAATACGTACCGTATACGCGGCAGACAATAACGCACAGTTTGTGACACGAATAATCTCTCTTCACGGGGCAGTTCGTTACACCCTTAACTCTTCAAACCAGCGGCAATTCAATAAAATAAAATGAACATGCGGTCAAACCCATTGAGCAACTTTATTTTAAGGGTGAATAGAAAGCAGCAGATTCAAACATTCGAGTTAGTGATAAAATAGCGCTAACTAGAATTAATTTAAGACATCGACTGAGGGTGCTTGATGGAATTTCAATATCAAATTTGGATTATTGAGATTTTGTACACTTCCATGTATTTTGTCACTAACGACCCGGGTTTCGTCTTTCGGCATCTTCAGGCATTCGAGCAGACAAATGGACTCGAACTGACAGACAGTAAACAGTGTCTAACGTTTATATAGAAGATACAAATGCGACAAATATTATTTACGAGGTAAGATATTATACGTCTGAGAGCCACACTGATACCTGAGTTAACATTTCGAGAATCACCCTAATCCTTATTTTGTAAACAACACTTTAACAGAGTGGCGAATTGCCGCTTTCCAACTTCTTTTAGAATTATCAGTGATTTTACAATTATAATAGCATTGTGGGTTTCGACGGGATGCAATTCAATGATCAATCAATGATTGTATATATTTACCCTTTCGTCGAATTGCTTACAAAATTGTTGCGTTGTTTACAAAATAAGGATTAAGGCAATTCTCGAAATTTTAACTCAGGTATCAGTGTGGCTCCCAGACGTAAAATATTTTATCTCGTAAATAATATTTGTCGTATTTGTATCTTCTATATAAACGTTAGACGCTGTTTACTGTCTGTCAGTTCGAGTCCATTCATGTACTCGAATGCCTGAAGATGCCGAAAGGCGAAACCCGGGTCGTTAGTGACAAAATACATGGAGGTGTACAAAATCTCAATAAACCAAATTAACTAACTAGAATTCTTAAAATATCACAATTGATTGATGTTTTTATTCTTTATAATACAACTAACGAGAACGCCCGTCATAGATGACCGTAAATCGAAAAATTAAATGTCTGAAGTAACTGTTCTTTAGTTTCCATACTGATAGACTGTTTGTTATTTGTTTGCTTCGGATTTGCATCACTGTGCGTGTGTATTGTTTATATACACCGCGGACACTTAGGTCGACAGAACATTTTTTCATAACTACATGTGTATGTAATTTAAGACATCGACTGAGGGTGCTTGATGGAATTTCAATATTAAATTTGGATTATTGAGATTTTGTACACTTCCATGTATTTAAATACATGGAAGTGTACAAAATCTCAATAATCCAAATTTAACATGTGTATGTCATAATAATAAAACGTCTACATCTACGCCTACAGACAGGTCTGTAATATGATTCCTTATAAAATAATGCCATTAAATATTTACTATATAAGATGAATAGGGCGCCACTGGGGTGCTTAAGCAACATTAAATTTTAATGAAAATAATATTATCCATTTTCAAACAGAAATAGCCAAAATTTTTTATGTTGAAATAGCAACTGTTAAATGTTGCTAAAAAAGAGTTTTGGTGATTTATGTATGTTTGTTTTTGTTAATGATTTTTTATTAATTAAATTTGTCATAGTTTAAATAGGGTAGAAAAATAATTGATCATGGTTTAAGCACATCGCTGGCACATTATTTACACTGTACAGTAAATAATTAGTGAAGCCTTTATCTAAAGTTTGCTTTAACCAATTGAAATTGTAAACATCACCGTCGCAAAATCATAAAATCCTCATTCTTCATGATTATTTTCATTATTTAACCCATAATAACATTATAGTATTATATTTATAATAATTCTCTGACTTAACCGTTTAGAGCAATTAGATTTTTATAGACGATTTACGGGGAATAAGTCACATACTGTTCAAGTAAACCTAAATTATTATTTAGTCCCACTTAAAACCATGTACGCTCACTTAACGTAATTACAATACGCTAATTCTAAGATTTAATTAAGTTAACCATTTAAAATGTATCTATACAATATATTATTCATCATTTATTACAATTATTTCCAGCGGTGCTACCAGAGTTATTAAAAAATTACATTTAAAGTACACAATCAATAATTCATGAAGTTTAAATTATTATTCCAATATTAAAAATAGTCCAATCCTGCTTAACAAAAAATTGTATAAATGAAAAAAGGCGTTTTTTTAAATTAACTACAACAAAATAATTATAGCCATTACTTATACAGATGTTGCGTTAATATATGTACTTTTTTGTTATAACCATGTTAATTGCAGTAATTACCGTAACGTCACTAATTACATCGTTTATCTCTTACCCCTTCCCTACGTCCAGTAGAAGGAAATACTCTCACCACACCCTTCATTTTTAAGATGAGAATTAGAATCATTGTTTAACTTAGAAATAAATAGCATGGCGTATAGTTAGTCTTAAGATGCTTCTTATACACGTGAAACAGGAGTGACATTTGGTAACACAGCCAGTGGAATAACAAATTTTTTTACCATGTCCGCTCCCAACTTGGAGCATAAGGCCTCCTAATGGAGGTATTTCAACAGAAGTTTTCTATAAGCACTGTTTGTTTCTCAGTTGCTCAACCCCTCTTTTTCGAAGAGAGTAGGGATAGAAGGATTGGGCTAGGACAGGACTAGTGGTTAGCTAATCACTTATGCTACCCCCCATTTTCGAGGATCGGATGGGTGGTAGAAAGTTTTAGACATCACAAACATTCTTGACTACGAACAGAAATCCATAAATCGATTGAAAGATCAATCTATAAAACTGTCCACACCGGGATTTGAACACGAGAGATCCGTAACCGTAGCAACTGGACAACGGAGCCGACTTTAATTTTGATTTTAATTATCAACTTTAATTTAATATTAAAAATGAATTTCCACAAAGTTACTGCAGAGTCCATCGAAAATATTACATTTTTCTCTTTTTGACTACAAGTTTTCTGACTTTTGCTTTAGTGTAACGATGTCTTTTACTGTCAGTCGATTCGCAAAGCATAATTTTGTTAACCTAAAATAATCAAACCCCTAAAAGAAACGTTACTCGACCCATTGAGAATCGCGTGCTATTTCCTCTGCAGATAGACCTTTCAATAAATTTAACCCAGTAATATCATCTCCATCCCCTAATAGCGTATCTGCCTATTATTTTTCACATGAACGCTTTTACTGGTTATGCAAAGGAGACTGGATAATGGCAGATGCTAACAACGGGGAAGACACGACGCATATATTATGAAACCGAAAATTATTATTTCAATATTTATAAGAAAACTATTGAACTACTTGTGAAGTAATTTTTTCTTTGCGATGTCCGGTTTCGATATGATACACAGTCACTCATAATGAAACAGTTCAACAGAATATTTAAAACGAAAATTTGATGTAAGGCAACCGTTCAATACCTCTTTTCAGCTAGTACTAATTAATTTTAAATAAAATGTAATTTCATCATAAAATTTATCATGTAAATTTCTTTAGACGAGCAGTATAATCTTACAAAATAATCTTATATCGCGCGCAAACGTCGGCGCACTAAGGTCCCGCGCGCTTAAGTCGGAGTGCCATGATACGTATCATAATAATACCTGTAAATTCTTGTCTTAGTTCATTAATCAACTGTTTTATATACCTTGTAATGGTTAACACTCAATTTTATATAAATAGCCTTGTTATGATTGTATTTTTATCAGTTGATAATGCTTGTAATGAGCGAAACTGGTCTTGACCGTTAAAAACATGTGAAAGTAGTGCAAAAAAATTGTGTTTTATTTTTAAAATATAATAAGATAGGATTAAGAATAAAAATATATTTTCTTAAAAAAGACGGCTGCCGACGGAATTATAATGGTGTGTTAATTACCACGCGTAAGTGCGTGGCTGACAGCCAACCAGTTAAGCCTTCACTTGCAAATAACATATCTACATTTAAGGGAAATTTTAAGGTAAATAGAAGTAAATAAAATAATACGTTTGAAATTAAATACCATCCCAATTTTTATCTCAAATAAATAACGTTCGCCGGTACTCTATGATTAGTGGTAAGAGCTATATCTTATCAGATCAGACAGGTCTGATTTTCAGTCCCGACAAGGTAAATTTCAAATTTACATTTTTTCCAATTTAATATTTGATATCTTGGGCATAAATTTCTATTATTTAAAAATTGTCGTCAATTTGATCTCATACGATTTTAAAATTTCTTAATATCCGGTGCCTTCGCTGTTATGAACTGTAGTGCTAAATATGCTATTACTATTTATTTATAAATGGGATAAATGTGTAATTTAATTATTCACTGCGTTTTGCAATTATTACAAAAAATTGCCGAACTCAAATTTTGTTTGAAAGTTCCTATAGCACACTCACCATTTTTCGTGATATACAATAATTGTTATTGTTTACATGACGTTGCTTTTAAAATTAAACTTTAATGATACAGATAATTTTTCGAAATTAATTAAATAAAACGCTAGTCACGGCACCAAATCGTATCCAACATTTTTTCATAATTATTTTGCGATGTTTTCCAGTAGAAAAATATGGAAAGGAAAATGAATACGAACAACTTTGAATAATATTATTAATTTTAATATATTCATCTAGAATAGGTCGTTTTAGGAGCTGTTGTAATGTGTTTTTAACTCGCTTTGCATTAGCTCTTAAACTCCGTACACCCACTTTAACGTTTCCTTGAAGCGACTCTCCTATCATCCCTCCTCCAAGACATTCTTCGCTACGCTACTGTGAATAACCATTAGAAAAGCTAACACTTTCAAATCGCGCTAAATGTTGCATTTTTTTTAAAAAAAATAATCACTGCATGGCGAAATACAGTTTGAAATTTATAAAAGACTGTCATCATAAATACCCACGCCATATATTTGAAAAAACTAAATTCGATAATAACTTTTCCGGTACTTTAACAACCCAAGCCCATCCGATCACTAGGGTACACCTCTAATCACTAGACCACCCGCAGAAGCTGAATTCAATTTCTATCGTTTTGTTATTAAATTTTTAAGCGACACATAAAATGTCCGCTCATTTATGACACAAGTTCTTGGCAAAGATTAATACGAGCGAATTTTGTATGTGGTCTTCAAAAAACTACTGTACCAAACGATATCGTTGATAATGTTGGCGATAATCATTATAAACATGTGTTATCAAAGTGATCCTGCCAGAAATTGGTAAGTAACAAAACTGACGAAAATTAATTAAATACATAGTGAGATTTTTGGATATCAGTTATTTGTTTGAAATTACTCAACAGGTGCAATTATTATAACATCAATTTATTTTGTCAGTAAGTATATTAATGCAGATTTCTAGGCAAGCAATTGTGCCTGTCTATTGATCACGTACTTGATTGGTGTTAGATTGGAATAAGTTCAGCTATATTTTTATAAAATAACAAGGCTGAAGACTTTATCTTTCAAGCTAAAATTTTCATTTGCTGCTGACTCAAAACTGTCAATATAATTACTTAACAATTTCTGGTAGTATTTTTGTACATATAAAACGTTTACAAAAATAGATATATCATGTAACGGTTCACTGTTAATAAAAGATAAATGTAGTAAATTTAGCTATACTATTATTGTGTTATTTTGTAACTTTTTTTAGCCATGGCCTCCTAATTGAGGTAACAAAACAAAAGTTTTCTAGGAGAACTGTTTGTTACTCAGTTGCTCAACCTCTATTTCCTTTTCTTCTCCTCATCGTTGATCAACGTCGTTTGTTACCTTATGGATTTCTCAGGTTCAAGTCTCGGTACAGACAGTTTCATAAATTGATTTTTAATTTGTTGTCTCAAAATGCCCTCCGACCCGTCTGATTCTAAAAACGGGGCCTGTCCTAGCGCTACTCTTCTATCCTTACTATATATTTTTAACTAAGCTTACAATATAATAAATACGTGCTATGGAGGTTTTCCAATAATTTTGAATTTTTCATTGATGAAGTTTATAAAGCAAAAAGTTTATAATTTAAGACATCGACTGAGGGTGCTTGATGGAATTTCAAATACCAAATTTGGATTATTGAGATTTTGTACACTTCCACGTATTTTGTCACTAACGACCCGGGTTTTGTCTTTCGGCATCTTCAGGCATTCGAGCACACGAATGGACTCGAACTGACAGACAGTAAACAGTGTCTAACGTTTATATAGAAGATACAAATACGACAAATATTATTTACGAGGTAAGATATTATACGTCTGAGAGCCACACTGATACCTGAGTTAAAATTTCGAGAATCACCTTAATCCTTATTTTGTAAACACCACATTTACAGAGTGGCGAATTACCGCTTTCCAACTTCTTATGGAATTACCAGTGATTTTACAATTATAATAGCATTGTGGGTTTCGACGGGATGCAATTCGACGAAAGGGTAAATATATACAATCATTCCACGTTTAGTGACATCTGTTAGGTGTTTCAACGTATAGGATATAATAACGGAGAATTAGGAAGGTTCAGCTGCTCATTCAGAATTGGCAAGGAATTTAACTGGGCTCTATTGATTTCCAAAATTTCTTGAAAAAATAATTTATGATCCCCCATGTTTTTATGCAACAGTTTAACCGTTAAACAGTCAAAGTGTACAAAATCTCAATAATCCAAATTTTCAAAAAGTTTATATAATTTCGTATACAGGTTGCCAACGCGTCAAACAACATGTGACGAGAGGAGTGAAAATAGGGATGGGGGTTTTGTGACACGCTCTGGATATTAGCAACCTCTTCTCAGATACTCTTCTGGTTCTCAGTGCGGATGGAGACGCTCGCCTTTGTCGGTTCTGTGGAATAATAATTCAGAATGAAGAGAATCATTCTCGACACGCTACTTATTCCACAATTTACAATTCACTCACTCACATGTTACAGCATGTTAATATTTTTCGTTATTATATAACATTAAAAATACACAAAGTGAACCGATGCTTATGTATTCGGAGCTTATGTTACACTCAGACAAGCTCAGCTCTTTATTAAGCAGCTATGTGCCGTCTTTTTAGACATGGGAGATAGGGTTGTAAACATTTTTAAACAAGTTATATCTGAAGTATTACAGGTTGACAAAGTGTGGTAATTGATACTCAAACCTTTGTCAACTAAAGTTGGCGAACAAACTACAATTCGTTTCTTTACATTTTATTTCAAAGACATTCTTATTGAATGACCAACGACTTAGTCATTAATCCAAACTAAGATCATGTTTAGTATACCTTTTTACTTAATGCTCTTTACTCTTCATGCTAGATGAATTATTTGTAGCAAATATATCAGAAATTTAGATCGTTATAAGATCTCTTGGTTTGGGTAATTGCCCCAGAAAATATCTATTTATACTAACATGGTTTAGGTTCACTTTAATATAGTAATAAAATCGTGTATTTAATTAATCTTTTCAATATTTAAATTGACTAATGGGTTGATGTTTTGACAGTTTTGCAAACATTATACCCGCGAACTCAAATATATCGTCTATGGTCTATCTATGTCAACACCTCTCAATTTCCGAAACTAATAACCATGAAAGTGGAATTTGTACGTTTCCTCGTTTGCTTTATTTCTATCCACGTCCTGCCAAATCCCCATGCAAAGAAAGGTCAAACCCTAATCCTTACACTTTAATACAGTAGCGTCTCAAAATTATATCACTATTTATAAAACCAGCACAATTGTCTTATATATTAGAAATAATATCCCTTTGAGATAATTTTTATTTAATTCAGTCCATATTTTTTTCCATGTCCGCTCCCAACGTGGAACAAATGGTCTCCTAATGAAGGTATCTCAACAGAATTTTTCTATGAGAAGTTTGCTACTCAGTTGCTCAACCTCTCTTTGTCGCAAAGAGTAGGGATAGAAGGATATGGTTAGGACAGGACTAGTGGTTAGCTAATCGCTCTCGCTACGCCCCGTGAGGATCGGATGTGTGGGAGGGAGTTTTAGACATCACGAACACTCAGTCTACGAACAGAAATCCATAAATCGATTGAAAGATCAATTTATGAAGCTGCTCGCACCGGGACAGAGGAGGACTTGAGACCGTAACCGGAGCCAATGATGCTACCAGCTGCGCCACGAACGCCGAATAATTCAAATTGTTCTAAATTTATTTTGAGTAAGAATGTCAAAGATAGTTGTTAAAGATTTGACCGCGCCACTGGCACGAACCCATTAGCCCTACAAAAGGGTCCCTAAGAGACAAGAATCGAACCCAAGCTCTCTCGAGTGAGTGGTTTTATTCAAACACTGACCGCAAACGTAATTATTTTTATTCTATTTAACTTTTAAACTAACAAAACAGGCTGTATCCATTTTCTTTGTAGTGACTACATACTAGCTTCGCAAAAACGATTTTGCAGCAGAGGCTACGTAAGCAAACAGCTTCCAGTAAAAGAAACACACACGGATTTATTTATTGAGTAAACTTTTTATTAGATTGATACGACTTTTGAATTTAATCATTCATGAACTATCCATTAAATGTTTAACATATAATATACCATTTTTTAAAACAGCAATTATAATATCTAGCATTAATCTAACTATTTAAGAACAATATATCGTCGTTCAGCCTGAATTACCTCATTAGCGACAGTTTAACCATAAATTTTTTTGATGCTATTCGATGCTAAATCTGTTTTTCCGCGAGTGTGCATACATAAAATTCCGAATATTGCTTTCAATCAACGTTTTTATAAGCAACTTGTAACACAAATTAAATTGTATTTCATTCAAAATTTTGAAAATATCTACAATAACTATTTACTATTTGTCACTACCGTTGACGCAATCACTGCACACGTAATTTATGTATTTGTTAAATCTTCTATAATGAAAAAATATGTCTCGATGGATTCTAAGAATCTTGTGAACAAGTTTCTTCAATCTATATTATATTTTACATGTTTTTAGAGACCCAATTAATGCTTCTAGTTTTCGTCTTAATTTTGATCTGAAATTTAATCTTTCTATGTTATTTAATTCCTTGCTGAATCTGTTCTTTCTTTGGTAAAATATGTACTTATTTTTTTGTGTAAATATTTTAACTAGCAACTGATGTATGTTGTATTTTTTTCGTACAGTAATTTTGCTAGGCAATTTTTTTGCTTATATAATTTGCCCGTGGTGCTTCAAAATACATAAAAAAATAATGAAGAGTTGAAAAAATATATACATAATTCTTTCATGTAGTGGCTGGTTACACTTTGAGCTAGATTTTTTTCGTGTTATTTGCCTTAGGCCGAATATTTTTTATCGTTGATAACATAGAAAGCTCGTCTATGGAATTTATTCAAAGTAGTGTCTTGCTAGACGTTGATAGACGGCGAGAATACTTTATTTCGGGTTTTTCCCTTTATACTGATTGTTTATGGGAGGGAAGCCACACCATTCAGGGGATTTTTGCGACAGCTTTGATGTACGGCGCATTTAAATAATGTATCAAAGATCATTTGGTAGTCGGCATTTCAATGAAGCCAATTTGCAGGTCAACAACACACGAATTGCTTAAGGAAATAGAAAACCGGCGAGGGAAAGGTGGATAAGTATTATTAATTTATTTTGAATATTTAATGTATCCTGCAATTGCTAAAAAGCAATAAAATAACGAGGATTCATTTTAACGTTACCGAGATTTCAATATTTTGTTTTTGCGGAGAGCTCTGGAATTTGCGGAAATTTTTCGCAGAGAATCGGTGCGTGGGCGATGCTATGTCTAAACTTTTCGCACCAATTCATGAAATCAGTTCAGGATCTTGTGTGTTTTAGGTTTTGCGTTTATCAGTCGTTACATAAATCTCCAGTGGGGAGGACCATAGACACTATCGTAACCGAAACTTTTTCTTGTCGATTAACTTTCAGCCAGACGAAAAAGCTCCATTTGCGAAAGCTTGGATGAATTATTTTTTTCCGAACGTCCACGTTTTAAAGGTAGCTAGATTATTAAATAGGTAATCATATTGTTCGATTCTGTAACCGAGTGGTCAGCTGTATTGAACGACAATCCTACTCGGTTGTGGTGTCCACCAGCTCGAATGGCAATTCGGACAATTTCATAAATAGATTTTAATCTCGATTTATTTGTTGATAATATAAAAAAAATATTAGCAAAATTACAGCTAGTCTCTAGCTACCAATTCACTAAATAGTTTTAAATTATATTTCAGACGAGATAAACTCTATGAGAAGTTTATTTGATCACTCGAGGAGAAACTACATCGCAAACAACTATATTAAATATCTAAAATTTAAAGAGACCTTGCCGAAACTTTAATCACCTGATCGAGTTTTAAGCTTCTACCACTGGACCACAGGAGCGGACTTATTCATGTTTATGGTATTACATTTATCTGATATTTACATTCTTATCTCAGAGTGGTAAGTTTACTAATATCACTTTCGTAGGCTATAAAACATATAGGTACAAGTAGTGAGTGCCTCCATTATTAGTCCATTTGCTCTACATTAGGGGCAAATATGGCATAAATAAAATTGTACATTATATCAGTCCTGCAGCCGAATGCTCAACGCTCTCAGACGTTCGTCCTGTACAGTTGCTGTCGTAACTATTTTCCTGGCTTCACTCTTAAATACGTACCCTCTTCAAAAATGATTGGTTGTGCAACTTATCAAACAGTTCTCTTTTTTTTTTTTTTAAATAAAACACAATTCATTTGTACTACTTCCACATATTTATAATGATCAGGACCGGTTTCGCTCATCACGAGCATTATCAACTGATCAGTTGATAATGCTCGTGATGAGCGAAACCGGTCCTGATCATTATAAATATGTGGAAGTAGTACAAATGAATTGTGTTTTATTTTTAAAAATATAATGTCTTTCCACCAAGAATCGACAGTTAACACCTTAAAAATTGTAAACAATTCTCTATACACAACTGTTGTTGAGGTGCTTCATTAGAAATCCATATTGTCGTCTTAACTAGCAAACTGCGTAGCTTGATTTCAGCAAAATATTCGAAAGAGTTTTAAATTCAGTTTTAGCGAATATGGTTGAAAAATAATTGTACATACCTTTACGGTGTAAAATAATCATTTGTGTTTCTCAAGGCAATTAAATTAACTACCTCAGAATGTTGTCATAAAAAAATGCTTGTTTTTGTTGCCTCTAAAAATAAATTTACACTCTGGCTGTTTTTACTCAATTGGCTCTCTAGAAAAAGTTTTTCAACGTATATAGGACGACGTGACGTAAACAAAGAAAAAAAGATTGTCAAAAATTACCATAATTCTTTTTAATTTCACTAGAAGACTGCCCAAGGAGTTTTTATGCTGATAATTTAACTGTAGCCGAGTATTAAACGTTCTTACACTTTCCTATTCGATACACGTGCTGAAATCCCAGAACAGTCAATTTCATAAAATGGTTTTACAATATCTATGGATCTTTGATCAAATGCACGGATGTATTTTATGTTTAAACTAGTAATCGAACCCGTCATACATGAACGCTCAGGTCATGAGAAAATTTCATGCCTTTAAGTGATATGTGATTATAATAAAAAACGTCTACAGAGCGGTCTGGGCTATTATATACAAGATATCTCTGTTTAACTTTCCGAAGAAAGAGAGGTTGAGCGACTGACTAGCAACCAGTTCAGCAAAAATAACGTCTGTTGATAATTTCTTTGGTAATGACTCAGGGTGCTTGACAGAACTTTGATATCAAAAGTTTGACATTCGACTGCCTGAAGTAAAGCTTGAAGATAAAATTCGACAAATCTTATGAAAGTGTACAAAATATAAACGATTCAAACTTATGTTGACTGGTTTTACAGATACTTTTAAATCTTACGGTAATGTAGCTTAACCATATCCTCTCCCAATGTGGAGCATATGGAGTCCTATCGGAAGTGTGTTAACAGAAGTTTTTTTTCTATGATATCTGCAGTTACTCAGTTGCTCAAAATCTTTTTTTTTAATGAAATAGGATAAAAGGATAGGGATAGCACAGGGCTATTGGTTAGCTAATCGCTTTCGCTACGCCTAGTTCTTTTTATAATCTACTAGTGAGTACCCGGCATGCGTTGCAATGCCACTCAGGGAAAGAAAGGGTTTGTGTTTTAATTCTGTTTATTGAACTGCTTTTGGATTTGAGGTCTGCACAGGCCGAAATTTCATAGACTTACCCGGTTCGAGCCCATCATCTTCAGGTCTGGCCCGACCTGAACCCGAGTTTCAATATCACACTTGTTATAACACAATATTTTTGGTTTTCGTCTGGTGCGTATACGAATAAATCAGAATGTTTTTCTTAGATGTCGCTGTATGTACGTATTTGATTCTTTTTTTCAATTTTAGATTTTCAATTTTTTTTCTTCAGAATCCTTCACGGGTGTGTGCACAACAACTCACCGAAGTTTCATCGAAATCGTATGAATGGTAAAGGAACGCGTAAAGGACAAACAAACATTTATTTTATATAATATTTCCCGGCATGATCACCTTCCTTGAAGTCCTTCCTGAAAGTTTCGTCGCGATCGGTTGAATAGTTTAGGAGCCTCTAAGATCCGGACAGACCAACAAACAGACATTCATTTTTATATATATAGATAGATGGGTAGGAGGGAATTTTTAGAATTCATTTGTGAAACTATCCGTACTGGGATTTTATCCCGTGAGCACTGTTACCGAAGCCAACAATGTTGACCACTCGACGACGGACCCGGTACTAATAACAATCATTATAAAATATTAGTTTATGATCTCTCTTAATGGCGATTATTCACTCTATGTACATTTCATCGTTGTTACTTACATTACATAAGTTATTGTGATTAGAATTTGTATATGTTAAATTGATATAGTCGATTTTCTCTACTTGGGAGTTCTGTTACAATCTCTCTTTGTTTTTCAGCGAAAAAAATTACTGATGTTGTAATAACAATGACTGAATGTAAAAAATGTTGTAAGGTCTTTTATAAATGCGCACTTGTTCAAATGTCAAAAACCAGAATCCGAAATAAGCCGCCCACGATCCACAATCCTTTTGATCATTATGCAAAAACATTTCCAGTGGGTTTTGTGTGACCTATTTCGTAAACAAGCACTCATTTCGTATGAATTATGTGGTCAACCCCGCTGTCGCATGGGACAGATGTCACCCTATGTACAAACTCTCATTAACAGCTCTAAAATGCAGTAGCTGCCAATCGAGCTAGCGGGAAGTTCAATCCAAGGCACAGGTTGGGTTAACTCGTCTTTACCCTTGTATTGCTAAGGTCTACAGAATCGCAGCACGTGATTTCGCTTCGCCAATGCAACATTAAAACATATTACAAAACCTAGTTTTGATAAAATAGCTGTTTTGTGTTTTGCTAAATCTTAAAAATGTTTTCTTACACACAGTTTTAGAACTATATTATAATTTTGTTTTGTCTTGAATGAGGAAAAAAAATACTTAATGGTAGATGTAATTATATTATATTATGTAAAAGATACAAAATATCCGATTGTTGCATTGGATTCGTCTTATTTTTCTGCTTATAACACAATTTTTGCAATGTGTCTAACTATAATTTAAGACATCGACTGAGGGTGCTTGGCGGAATTTCAATATCAAATTTGAACTGTTGAGATTTTCTACATTTCCATGTATTTTGTCACTAACGACCAGGGTTTTGCGGCATCATCAGGCATTCGAGTACACGATTGGAGTCGAACTGACAGCTGTCAGCCATTCAGCGAAAGGTGAAACTCGGTAAAAAATCAAAAATATCTCTTACTGTTACATTGACGTAGCGCTATATTATTGCGGATTTGGCAGAATCGATAGTGTGCTTTAACTGCCGGCAGTCAAACTGACAAACTCATACAATGTATCAAAAAGCTTTGAGATATTTTCCTCAGGAATTCTTGGCAAAACCTGGCCTAGGATGCATCCTGTAAGAAGTGTGTTCAGAATCAATTGCTAGTAGTGTATAGGAGACTAAATATTGTATGGAATTTATGTACAAAAAAAACTTTAATGTAGAATTGTTCGGGTTAGGTTCAATAATCCCGGGTAGCTACGATGTAACTAACCCACTCTCCATGATAATTTCTCTTTGTTCATTAAATGGGACAGAAAATAAAATAAATGAAATCGCTTAGAAGAGCATTTTAAAACTTTTGTATACTAATGAAGATTTTTCAACATGCCTCCTCTGCAGTATAAAAATAATGACGGAAGAATTTGTGATTAGGAAATTACTGAACTGGCGGGACACACCATAAGCAGAATAATTACTTAAAATTAAGTTTTTCTCTATTATACATGTACAATTGGCCTTAGCATATCACGGTACGTCTACAATAAACTTCAGATAAAACATGGTTGATTTATTTTGGCAAACTTGATGTTGAAAAAAAAAACAGTAAAAAATAATCATTTTCTACAAAAAAAGTGCCAACATAATTATTTTCAAAATTCATTTTCTCATTTAGTTCCAGCTCTAAATCAAAATAATGGTAATTCAAGCATAACTTTATTAAAACCATGTGCGTTCTCAATGTGGAGCATATGGTCTCTTTGATTTATCCCAACAGAAGTTTTTCTTCGTGAACAGCTGCTCAACCTCTATCTTTTCGAAGAGAATATGGATATAAGAATAGGGCAAGGGACTAGAGGATAGCTTATTGCTGTCACTATGTTCTGTTTTTAGGATCAAATCGGTTTAAAGACATTTTTAGTCATCATATACATCCATGTTTTCGAAAAGTCTATATCCGTTAGTATTGGGATTTGAGCCCGTGAGATCCGTAACTTATCACCTGAACCGTTAACACTGAATAATTATCTGCTATCTTATAATTCCGTTTTTTAATTCGTATTTTGAATATTGTTGAGTATACATGTTTAATATATAATTCGAATGGCACGGCCAAATTTAAGAAATATTGTGATATAAATCTATATATTAATCTTCCTGTTCCCGGTTATGGTTTTAAAACATCACAACCACTCAAAAATGTGACTTCAGTGTACATGCACCTTTTTAAAATCAGATATTAAAAAATCTTATATGCGCAGTAATAACAGCTGCATTGCTGCCAGATAGTCTATTTGGCATAGATATCTTCTACAAAATTTCTACGATAATTCCCCGCGAACCGCGAAATCAACGCAATTCAATTGCATCGGTATATGAAACAAATAAACATTGTATGTTTTAGTGATAAAAACAACAAAGAAACAAATTGTAAAACTACACATAAAGGAAAATCACAAAAATCTGCCAACTATCCTAATTACTGATATTGCCAGGGGTAAAATCCATAAAAAACCCTCAAATAGGTTTATGGATAAGTCTCAAAAATGTTTAATTTATATTCTTCATCGTATAATTCGTGTATTTATTTGGCTTTTGAACATTTTTCATATACCCGCCTGTCTTCTGGACGTATGTCTTGTTACCTCATACAGTATATTATACACTGGAGACGATATCCTACTGAAAGAACGGACATGCTTTAAATAAATATAATATTTTTAAACGCCCGATTTTAATGGATATCCTAACCTCTTAACCTCCGTTTGCCGGGTTCGCTAAACCATGAAAAATAATTTTATTTTTAGAAAATAGAGTGATATATTGACAGCGCTTAAGAATTTCGTCTCAGCACTTGCTAGTGCCAACTTTGGTCTTTTCTTGTTTGCTAAGTTCAATTTATATAACAAAATTCAACTTGGACATAATCCAGTTAAACCGCAATGTCATATCATGTTGGATAAAAGATTTTTAAACTCTTATATACGTAATTTAAGACATCGACTGAGGGTGCTTGATGGAATTTCAATATCAAATTTGAGTTATTGAGATTTTGTACACTTCCATGTATTTTGTCACTAACGCCCCGGGTTTCGCCTTTCGGCATCTTCAGGCATTCGAGCGCACGATGTTATTATAATTGTAAAATCACTGGTAATTCTAATATTAGTTGGAAAGCGGCAATTCTCCACTCTGTTAACGCGTTGTTTACAAAATAAGGATTAAGGCGATTCTCAAAAGTTTAACTCAGGTATCAGTGTGGATCCTAGACGTATAATATTTTATCTCGTAAATAATATTTGTCGTATTTGTATCTTCTATATAAACGTTAGACACTGTTTACTGTCTGTTAGTTCGAGTTCATTCGTGCGCTCGAATGCCTGAAGATGCCGAAAGGCGAAACCCGGGTTGTTAGTGACAAAATACATGGAAGTGTACAAAATCTCAATAACTCAAATTTGATCTTGTATACGTGTAAATTGTACAGCATATATTTTTTTCAATTAAACCCGTTCCTAGTTGGGAGCATATTGACGACAAATGGAGGTATCTCAACAGAAGTTGTTCAACATGAACTAGCTGCTTTTGAGTCACAGAAAATTTTTAATTGTAGAAAGAAAGAAAAAAATGATGACAGGACTACTATTTCGCCAATTGTTCTCAATCTAGAAGGCCGCAGGATTCCCAGCCTTACCATCGGTGTCGTCCTATTCGGATAAAGCTTACGATATACCTTGCCGGCACAGTAGCAGAGTTATCAACGACTTTGTTATCTGTCGCAGTGTTTACAGGTAAAAATCCAAGTGCATGCACAGTTTTATAAGTTGTTCGATCGATTTAAGCATTTTGTATTCAAAGGCGTGAATGTTTATACCACTTTCCACGCAACCAATCTTAAAAACAGTGCGTAGAGAGAGTGAGTAACAATTACTACGAGTCTCTTAATAGTTTCATCTATCTATCCTTACTCTCTACCAAAAGGGAAGTTGAGCGACTGAGTAATAATCAGCTTTCGAAGAACTTCGCCTGTTGAGACAAAGCTCCATTTGTAGTCCATGTGCTCGGAATTGAGAGACATAATTTAAAAATATAGTAAAAGTAGGATCGCAGTATAAATTGTTATTGTTTTGTTATTTTCCCTCTCTCCACGCCCAGTAAAAGAAAAAAAACACACCATTAACTTCTCATTTGTAGCATAAGTAAAGAATTAGATTAAATGTATTAAAATGGTCATTTATTAAATTAAACTCAATGTATTATTTCACCTTTTTTACTTAGTTAACCTAACCTAAACTTCCTTTAATATTTACTGACCTTATCTTTAATATTTATTTACCATTTTTATTTTTCTACTGAACGCATTATGCATTTTTTACTGACCTTTTCTTTAATATATACTGACCGTTAATTAAATTAGATACTGACCAAATAATTAGTTGCCATATTAAAATTCGTACGATAGAGTTATTGTGAAGATGTTTTTCAGAGAGACGAAACCAGTGGCATACACCTAATATCGCAACCAGTGGAAGAATAAATGAATCAATTTTACATTCTACGCTATTGTTTTTCAGAACTGAATAATATCGACGGTGTTTTGGTCAATTGAAGAAGCCCTCAAAATTGAAATTGTTCTGAAGAGAGCAAAAACAGTTTTTATCTAAAACATTATATGGTGAGTTGCGTTATGAATCTTTGAAATGCACTTCTGTGCATTCTCATGTTTGCAGATACGGGATTATACGTAAGGAGTGTCGATACAATAGTGGCTTACATCAAGTGGCCGGGTCAGAATTTTTAGTTTGTTTTCCAAAAAATGGTAATTTTATTTTTCTAATTTACATCATTTAGCCTAGACCTGCTCTGTCGTCTTTAAAATGATATCCAATCATTAATTCATTTTCGTATTTTTGAGGGTTACATAAATTGGCCAAAACACTGTCGATAGAGCAGGTATGTTCTATTAATAAATTTCTGTAAAGCAAAATCAGTGCCGTTTTAAAACTATATTAAATTTATGTAAAATAACAACTGATCTTCGCTTGAAAATTATCATGGGAAAATAAATTTAAACAATGTTTAAACTTGGTATTAACTTACTACGCTGAAATATGTACAACAAATATTTATTTAACATTAGTAAGTTCGGTAGGTAAAGCTGTTTATAAGTTCCTCACTAGTTTGCCAAATACTTTACACCAAAAATGCCTGTATTATTATTAGGAAAATACTTTGACTCGCTCGTTAGCGCGCTGCTACTGAAGTATTGTTTTCCAGAAAGTTATTAAATAAGGAACAATGTAATATAATGTCATTTAATTCTACACTGATTACATATTTCACTTGTTTAAAACAGTAGCTTCAGCATTACTTGTTCAAAATATAATATCATGTACACACTCAGTAAGATTTATTGTATGCACTGGTTTAATAATATCGACTGTGGAAAGGAAAAAGGGCGTAAGGTACACCAAAAAATATTGCGTATAACTCACACAAAACGTTCTAATACACTATATTTATATATAAATATATAAAATATCAACTATAGAACAGCAAAAGGACTTGTCCTTCCATCTATTCGATAATCACAATGTAAACAATTTAATACACGTTTCGTTTGGGCTATACGCAATATTTTTTATATGTGGGTTACGTCTTTTCTCCTTTCCACAGTCGATATTATTATATCATATTTGAAAGGTCTATCATTACTCATAATCTCCAGCATATGCAAAAAAATGAGTTTTGAATGCAGCATTGTTCTTCGTGTTCACACCTACCATTTAAATTATAAAATATCTTTCTAAACTTCCATATAAAATGAATGTGAAAACTTTAAAACCTCATATTCTCTGATGCCCTATAATTTTCTTAGCTAATTATCTCCATTCCAGCTAATATGATTGCAGCATTGTACTATCATGGCCACCAGTGTTTGTTTCTATGCATTTGTAACCGTAGCATGAAAGCGGTTTTTTTGGGATTTTCCAAAAACAAACATTGATGAAGATTCTGAGTTATGATACTAAAGCCCTCATATATCAAATTGTGAGCTGTATTTCGAGGTATTTTTTTTTAACAGTATCTCTGATAGGTTTTGACAGTTTTTTTTTTAATTTTCAATGTTGAATTATTTTCTTTTCTATCTTATGAGATGAGAAATTTTATTATGACTGCGAAAATTCTTAAGCAATTTACGACTTTAGTATGATATTTAAATATGATTTTAAAATAGTTCGCGTTGTTATGATGACATCAAAAATTTCACATAAAGTAACTTAAAGTCATGTGCAATTGTATACAGCTACAGGTAATACAAATGTCAAACTGATGTCTTGTGATCCCGTAGGGAGAAGTACCGGGCAGCTAGTCTATATTTAAATCGAATAGGGTATTTTTTCAACCTTGTCTTAAACCCAACATAAGAGTCTGAAATGAAGCTATTTTTACAATAATTATTTGTTACTCAGTTGGTCATCCTTTCTTTTCGGAGTCGGAAAAGAACAAAGAATGGGGATAAAATAGGAATTTAACTAATCGCTACACTTTGTCATAAGTATCGCAGGTGAATTTGACTGCACAGACTTCCATGCCTGTTAGCATAAACACATGATTCAACCACTCGGCTAACAGACCAATATATATAGTCTATATATCTAAAAACTAATGTTTTTTTGTCTTCTATGCGTTCTTAACCATTCATCAGATTTCGATGACACTTTGGTCAGTTGTTGTGTGAAGCTTTCTGAATAAAAAAAAATCGAAAATCTAAAAAAAAAGTAGCGACATCTCCTAAACCAGACGGGGAAAAAATATGAAAATATGGAAACAATAATATATATTGTTTGAAAAGTATAAATGAATTACTATATTTTAAAAAATCGAACTTTTGTCGGGCTGAGAAAATAAATCGGAGTATCGGGTTGGATTCGGGTAACATGTGTGGTATTGAGACTCGGGATCGGGCCGAACCTGAAGATGACGAGCTCGGACCGGGTAATTTTATGAAATTTCAGCCCGTGCATTTCTCTAATCCAAAAGTACTGCTATAAACAGAATTAAAACACAAACCCTTTCGTTCTTTGAGTGACATTGCAACGTATGCCGGGTATTCACTAATACTGCATACAAAATAACGCAGTTTCGTCTTAACACACTTTTTAAATTAATTCAAACATTTTGACTTGAAAATAACAAATTTCAATATTAACAAGCTAGTAGGAACTATTAAATATAAAGTATTATAATCATAATATGAGAGTTATGATTTATTTCTTTGCTTAACTCTTATATAGCTTTTCCACGAGCCAGTAAATTAAAACAATTACCAACACATAATATGTAATATGTTCGCATGAAAAGTACTCGAGAAACATTCAAGGAATATGAAGCCTATGAAATAATAACAGTTTTAAGCGAAGAAAACTCTCGGGAAACTTTCCTTGCGGCTTCCATTCTGGCGTGATCTAAAATATTATATAATATAATGTGCCAGTGTCTCAAGTTGTGTGTTGTTATTTGTTTATGGCAAATTAACTAGCAGAGAGATTACAAAATAATATGTATAATAAATACGATATACAAAATAATACAGGCCTTGTGATGTATCGATCGTCCAGTTCATTACTCAGACTTCCAAATAACCCATATTGAGATAATGGGAAAAGCAGTATATTTTAAGAAATAAAACAAAATTCATCTCTACTACATCCACATGTTTATAATGATCAGGACCGGTTTCGCCCATCACGAGCATTATCAACTGATTGTGTTTTATTTTTTAAAATATAATGCCTTTCCACCAAGAATTGACAGTTAACCAACACCTTAAAAGGAAAAATTATTATTCAAATTGTCACGATAAATGAAATAGTATTGATTTTTACCCGAGTTTTATACATTTTATGAACACCCGTTTAACTATAAGGTACTATACTTTACGAGTATAATCGGTGCATGGATATTTAGAAATATCTTTTTACAGACCAAGAAATACCAACATTTTGTTTAATTCTTTAGAAGGTTATCTACTTTACGACTTTTTGTGACATTTCTTAGTTATCTTAGTACTGAAATAAATAGAGACCAAAATTTTACATAAAATTGCATATTTAACTCAAATTTCCTTTTTTTTAGAGTTGTCTAAAGAACTGGACGATCGATTTATTAACTGATTGTATTGCGCGATTACTCAGTGGACAATAATTCCCCTTACAAAACTTAACATTAATAGCGGCAATCTTAAAATTTCTTGTAAAAACTGTCAAATCAAATACATCTGACAGACAGCTAGAAATTTTTGAATTCAGAATAAATAAGTCTTTAAGCTGTCTTATATTATAGTTATAATGTTTCCGAATTTAAAAGTGTTTTTAAAAAGACCATTCTTAATAAAGACAATATCATCGATATTTTATTACATTCCCTATGGTATAATCTAGTTAAGGCTTCAAAATGAGTATTTAAATTATATTTACAACATGGCCCGACTTTACTGCTTTTTGAACGAGGTTTTACTTGGCAATATTTCGTTCAGTATCTGACGTCTACACCAGTGATACACAACCCGTGGCCCGTGTGCCACATATTGACCAAGACGATATATTGTATTGCAAACCATTCATTAAATGAGTAAGTAAGTTTCCAAAACAAACCTTGATGTTGGCCATTGAAACGGTGTCAACTCAGATCAACGTTTTCACAACCCGTATTTTATTGATAGTTCTAAAAAAAACTGTGTCAATTCACAACATTTACAAATCAATATTCAAAATTGTGTGTGATTTCTATTGAAAATATCTATTGATTCATTGTGAGTATGTTTTAACACTGTTACCAATTATTGTCAATACAGTTCGATTTGGAAACATGTGCTTGAGGGCTTATCATTTTCATACTATGGTGTACACGCAATTTTTAAAATTGCAATCGTGTCTGAATTAGATTAAATGCTATTAAATTAAATAAAGCAATATATGTGAATACACAGAAAAGAATATATCATTATTCTTAAATCTTTTACCCTCCACGGTGCATGAACAATTAAAATAAAGATAAATTATTGGTTCTTCTGTTGCAGGTTATGCATCACTGCTCTAGATTCTAGACAGTTATAAATTATGCCAAAGAAATATAATACAGCAATATGAAAATATTTTATTCTGATTAATTCTGACAACGTTTCTAAAGATTTTTGTTTAGTTTTAAGCGTATTTCATCGACCATTATAAGTCGGCTGCTGAACGAGAACGCTTGTGCCAAATGGTAATCTTTTTCATTGTTATTTACCTGTCATGGCCTCTAGGCAAACAAAAATGTTATCGACGGAATTTATCAATTCTTTTCGTAAATTTTCGTCTCCACAGATCCAAAATCATCATCTCATTATTACTAATTAGTAACCTTACCCGTCATAGATGACGGTATTGAAATTGAAACACTGAATATCTAAAGTAGCTAGTTCATCGGAATTTCGTGTGTATTGCATAATATTTTATTTTATTGTATACACCGCGAACGCACAGGTAGGTCATGAGAAAATTTCATACCTACATGTGACATGTAATAATAATAAAACGTCTACAAAGCGGTCAAGACTATTATATATAAGATTAAAAAAACAATCTTACAGACTAGTGGGCTTATTTTTGACAGTTATTAGTACCATTACGAATTCTGCTGGCTTTTAAGTTGCAATGGTAGAAATATAAACAATAGTATTTTTAAAACGTTAATAAACGCCTCTTACAAAATATTTTCTTTGCTGTTAAAAAACTAAATAATTTTTTTTAACCATATCCGCTCCCTATTTGGAGTATATGGCCATCTCGCGGTTTCTCCAAGCTTCTCTGTCCCTCGCCAGTCTCCTCGTTTCCTCCCTTGTCATCCCAGAGCCCCGTAGCTCCCCCGAATACATCCTAGGGATGGTCATCAGCGGCCTTCCAGGGTGACGGAATCCATCTGGTTGATAGAAGAGACAGGCAGGATTCAGACTCCTCTGGGGATTATTATATTACATGCTTCGACATAGTGTTTCTTCTTTCAATGATGATCATAAAGTAAATCACTCAACATTGGAAAAAAAATATATATTGGGAAGCATTGATGTGGAATTATTAATTAACGAATGTATCACAATAATACACATTGTGAATTCACGGATGAAAAAATATCAATCACTACTATACTATATTAAATTCACCAAATAAAAACAAATTAACGAATTGTAAATTTTGTTTTTCAAATTTACATATTTTGGCTTGTGGTGTGCTGCAAAATATTAATAAGTGCTTAGGTGTGCCGCGGGTGAAAAAAGGTTGCGGAGCACTGTTCTAGGCAATGCAATGATCAGTTGTACAGTGCAAAAATATTTCTGAGAATCTTTAAACATTTTCGATGTTATAATATAATTTTAATGTCACTGTAATGCGAGTAAAGAATATTAAATTTTCTATAGACTTATGGCACAAGAGATATGAAATTATATGCAATGATATTATTTCAATAATATTTGAAAGCTGGAGAGTGCTCTTAAAAACTTTTCATCGAACTATTATTCAGTAAATTCTGCAATATAGTGCATCGCATAGGCAATGTTGGCCAAAAATGGATTAAGAACTATTGTCAAGTAAGGCTGTACGACAATATTAAATTACGTTGAGTGTCTAGTCGATCTTTTTTATTTAAAATTTATTATCGTAAGAACTTTCTAAAATTTAACGCGAAATAGAAATTTTACAATGCGCAATCCACTTCGATAAATTTAAGCTTTACCTTTTTTTGCTAGAAATTCTATTCTAGAATTTTTATTGAAAACTAAATGCTGATTCACTAAACGTATTGAGAGATGTTGCATGTTTTTTAGTCGACTGAATATCTACTGAGCAAAAGGTTGACGCCCCGTTCTCAGACATTTAGGGCCATGAACCGCTCGGAGACCAGCAGACACGCCGCATTTTATAATATATATCTTTTCTCACTTGCAGGGGTGAAGATTTTACTTGCCACTATATTTTTTTTCAGTTTCACTCAGTTGTATCATTCTATCAGTATTTGTTCGCAAAACACTTTGCATACAATGCATTGCTGGTGCCATAGCCGAATGGTATTTCGCCCAATAAGGAGTGGAGTAATAAGGTAAGATATCAAAGTCTTAAGTTCTACAAAAATTAATGCACGTACAAAAAGTTGATAGCTATTTCGGTATCACACCATTGACACGCCGCCTTTCATGGTTCTGTCAATAGTGTGAAGCTGACCTATCTTTGCAATCCCCACTACCACTCGCCACAACCCTACGTTCTGGTATTAACAGACGTTTCCCGTGACGTATACAACGTGAAGTGTATAACTTCAGTTTTTGTCCTTGGATTGTCTCGGGAGCAGTTTCTCAAGAATCAGTGGTTTGCACTTTAGTATGCTATTGTTTCTAGTTTAAGAAATGACCTAGCGGTATCTGTATACAGCCGTTCGCTTGCCGTATGACGCGGCTAATTTGCCGAAGGTGCTATAGTTTGGCTTATTAGTTACCAAGTCGGATTGGTCCAACAGCTGGCGACTTGAGGATTAGGTATCAACTATAATCTACAATTTCTTTAGAAGTAAATAATTACATATTTTTATTGTATTGCAATGGAGTTTCACTAGGTAAATGCCCTGCAAAGTCCCAGAATGCCAAAATTTTAACATTGACTTTTCGACCGATTACATTGTTTCTTTCTTTAAAGCTTTCTTTTTTCCTATAATTTATATCTTCGTCGTTCTGGAAGAAAACACTAAATCGAAAAAATGACAAATTGAGTTAGTTCCACCAAAATGCTCCTTATTTCAAACTCTACCGTATGAAAGAACAAAAATATTTTTTATAAATTAGGCTTTTACTTAAAAACAAAATGGAAAAGTTATAGGATTTCAAACATTTGACAAAATTCAATGTTCAATTACTAAAAATTTGTATTTTTCAGTTAGTGTTTTCTTCCATAACAACGACGATATTAACATACTGTAAATTAAATGTGGATTCCGCCACGAGATCTCTCAGTTTTCTAGCTGTTTGGTTAAACTTTCTTAGTATTTATTTTTCGGCACGTCTTCATCTTATTAATAAAAATTAGTATCATTATAAAAAAACGAAAGATTAGGTCAGCTTTAGACTCTTTATAGGGTAAAAATAAAGAAACCTCTTAACGAATATCGATTGTCGGTGTTCAGTAAACAAAATCGTTTAATTATCAACAAAAATTGTTCATAGAATGATTTCAAACTTAAAGAGTTGTTATAAACTGTCAATTGATTTCTTATACTTTTATTGTGGCAAAAAATATAGGTAAAGCGACTGGTTCCAGTTTTCGCTTCGAGATACAGATTACAATAAAAGCGGTCAAAGCGCCAATTCACGCCCTGCAATATTCCTTCGTCAGTTGATCACTAGGTGTCGTTAAATTTGAATAGTCCTCGCAGGGTTGTATCTTAAAAAAAGTGTAAAAGTTACCCGTCGATCGAATCTGCCAGACCAGAACTCGACTCGTTGGCAAATAATTGAACCGGCGAATGGTTTTGACACTTCGGTAGCTTGGCGCTGCGGTCGCTTCGCAATTGCCAACAACAAAATAATATATAATATGTAATAAATATAACGATAATTACATGGTGTTTAGGTAAAGCAAGATATCCTCGAATATAAGCTTTATCTTATTAAGCTTAGCTTATTAATTAATCATTATTTAATAATATATTTTATTTAATGTAATAATTTAAGATATATTAATATTATCGAACATTTAAAAAAAAAACCATATCTGATAGCGTAGAGCATAATAATATGTCTTTCTAATAGAGGTATCTCAACAAAAGTTCTTTTAAAAGAATTGCTTGTTACTCAGTTGCTGAACCCCTCCTTTTTTTAGTAAAGTAGGGATAGAATGAAAGGCTCAAGACAGAACTAGTGGTTGGCTAATCAATCTCACTTCGTCCGGTTTTTTAATCGGGTGAGGGGGAGGTAATTTTAGACATTTTCATAACTTCAAACAAATATCCATTAATCTATTGAAAAAATTAATTTATGAAACGGATTTAAGCCCGTGAGATCCGTAACTGAAGTCAACGAAGTTGACCACTGTACCATTGACCTGGATTTTTAATTTATTTTAACAATACATCGTTTTATTTTATATTTTTTACGTAACTTATAGACAAATAATCAGTATAGAATCACTCCAAAGTCCCAACTAATATTTACAATAGCCAGAAGACGACGATATTAAGTTTAACGAAATTGAATAAATTGTTATTTATTTGAAAATAAATTATTAAGCGAGAATATTTAATAATTTATACCCTTTGTTATATTTATTACTAACTAGTGAGTACCCAGCATGCGTTGCAATACCACTCAAAGAAAGAAAGTATTTCTGTTTTAATTCTGTTTATTGAACTTCTTTTGGACACACAATCTTTTTTGTTTTCTGTCTGGTACGTACACGAATAAATAAGAAAGTTTCCTGAGATGTCACTCTTTGTACAAAATTGATTCTTTATTCTAGATTTTAGATATATCTGGATTGCGAGATTGATTTCTATATACAATAAGGCCTACTGTAAGTTAAAAATTAAAAAGTTGAGACTCGGGTTCGGGCCGGGCCGGCCCTGATTGTTCCATGCCTATATCCTTCTCGCAAGTACAAGAAAAAACTTGACAAAGTTTTATCGGAATCGGATGAACGGCAGTGCATAAGATACGAACAAACCTACATCGATTTTTATATATTAGATTAGAGGAAAATCAAAACTTATCTTTAATTATATATACAAAATACGTTCGCATTGGTTCATCATATTATTTACCCACATCAAGTAAAAAAATAGTTTTGAATTTTAATCGAATGTTCGATTATTAATTTTAACTAATTGAAACATTGTGATAATTTGCATCAACAACTGTACCCCTTAGAAAAAAACTATTGAGTACATATAATATGTCAATAAAAAGATCATACTAAAAGTTATCTTTGGAAAAATCCATAGATAAGTACTAATTCCTTATTGTATCTCTATGGAACTGGGTCATCGATATGTACAGTAACTTCGAAATATTTTGGCGTATTCTTCGCTGTAGAAAAATTGTGTAATGCGTAATTGTTTAAAGAAATTCAGCCCGTAATACGGGCTGCCATAAAGTGTTATATAAAATGGTGGGTAAATATTATATTATACATTCAGAAACTGACGCGATGACACGACGCCAGTAGCATAGCGCCGCGACGGCTTTCGACGCCATCCTATTATTATTATTATTAAATCTTTGAGCTTTTTAACAAGAAAGAGTAGTTTCTTAATAATGACTATGTTATCACCGTCACCATTTTTATAAATGCAAAGACTTCAGATCAAAGCTTTGTTGTTATATTCGAAAGTATTTTTTTTACTTTATTTTATTTTTTAAACTACGTCCACTCCAAATTCGGATCTTATGAAAACTAATCAAGCATCTCAAAAGAAGTTGTCCTACGATACGTGGTTGTTACTTAGTTGCTCAATCTTTTTATTTCATAAAACGCAAGGATAAACTGATGGGACTACGAGATAACTAGTAGGTAGCGTATCGCTCTCGCTAAGCTCTGTTTTTAAGAACGGATTGGTGACATGGGAGTTCAACTTACATATGTTCATTAACATGCTGTATATGAGCCGATAAAATGCAATCACTGATAAGTTCGTATTTTGGCAAAATCATACAAAAATACTTACATATAATAGGATAACATATCAATATATTAAGTTCTATGACGATGACGTCAAACTGAAATAGCTTTCAACTACTAAATAAAATTATGTAAAACTAAATACTTTGTTATTTTATCCTATTATAATAGAGTTCTACCAAGTAAATGCGAATTCAATCAATGCGTACATATACTTTACGTCATTTCACACAATATATCATGACAAATAACTTTCAAAACCTGACAAAAATATACTAAAAAAATATTTCATCTTTTAATGATATGTAGAATCCGATAAATTAAATAAATAGTTACAATCAAATTCCTATCGTATTTATTGTAAGAAGGGGTTTACTGGGTTGTAAAAATAAGTATAATATTCTTAATTAGAACTAAAAATTGATGGAAATAATAAACTAACGTTAATTCTTAAATTTTTTCCCGAAACACAAAGCGTCGTTTACTAATAATATTTCAAAGTGGATAATATTTGGTTTTATGCTTTTAAACGCCTCATATATGTGATATTACGGAACCCTCTCAGCTTTTTCTTAACCAAATCCTTCTATTCTTACCCTCTCTAAAAAATAAAAGCTGAGCGACTGAATAGTAATTAGTTTTTGCAAAACAACTACTATTCGTCAAGAGTTCATATATTTCACATTGGTACTGTACATTATTGAGAAAAATTAATAAAAATAAAAATACTTCTTTCAAAACAGTCTTGAGTTACACGCCAGTCTTAAACAAATTACTGTCTCAATTCATTCAAAATGTTTGAGTAGCCAATCGACCGTGTTAATTAAGAGATTCGTGAAACTAAAATATCATCCAACGACACTTCTCACTTTACAAACAGACGATTTTAGCCAAGTAATTGAGACACATAATTAATATTAACGACAATCACTAAATAGAATTAATTTCAAGGGCTGTTGATTGTAAAGTTAAACTTTTTAGGAAGGGTTAATAAGCGAGTTAAAATATGAGATATCATTAGTGTTATCGGCGGGTACCCTATTCTAACGCCTGAACGTTAACCCTCTATTAACACCCAATTTGTAAAGTTTTTGGCGTGTCATTAACGCAATACGGTGTACGTAAATGTACACCAAATTTTACCTGTATGTACGATAAAAGTAACATTACTTTTTATATCTAGATATTATCTTACTTCTTCTGTCTTTTTTTGAGAAAAAATGTTCTACACTATGATTGTAATGTAAACACTAGCTGCCTGGTACTGTTCTTTATGGGATCACGGGACATAGCCTCGTACAAACTTTCATATTAGATGTATTACTCATCACTGTCAAATTGCCTTTGGAAATGAACTTGGAAATCACTGTCAGATGACTAAAGGCTGATCTATATAAGCAGAATCACGAAGACCATCATTTGTTTTACTACTGTAACCGTATTCGGTGTAAATGCCCTAAAGTTACTTAATGAAACATCTCTGATGTAGTCACAACATCACAAACTATAATATTTATATTGATGTAACACTTTTTTACCATTCCTGCTCCCAATGTGGAGCAAATGGACTTCTAATGGAGGTATCTCAACAGAATTTTTTCTATGAAATCTGCTTGTTACTCATTTACTCAACCTCTCTTATTTGAAGAGTGTAGTGATAGAAGGATGGGCTAGGACAGGACTAATGGTATGCTAATCGCTCTCGCTACGCCCCGTTTTTCCCTTTCCATTCCCCGTGGATGTAGCATAGCAACCACAAATATTATATTATATGTCACTGTCGGCGTCCGTGGCGCAGTTGGTTTCGTCGCTGGCTACGGTTACGGATGTCTCGGGTTCAATTCTCGGTGCGGACGGTTTTCATAGATTGATCTTTCAATCGATTTATGGATTTCTGTTCGTAGTCTGAGTCCTCCCTCCCACCTATTCCATCCTCACGGGCCGTAACGAGAGCGATTAGCTAACCACTAGTCCTGTCATAGCCCTATCCTTCTATCCCTACTCTCTTCGAAAAAGAAAAGAGAGGTTGAGCAACTGAGTGACAAGCAGTTCTCGTAGAAAAAAATCTGTCAAGATACCTCCATTAGGAGACCATATGCTCCACATTGAGAGCGGACATGGAAAAAATAATAATACTAATAAAATGCCATAATATTTCGTTAATTTCGTTAGCATTTTTGCATCAAATTATATTCGGTTGCGGTGCTCACGAGCTCGAATCACAGTACGGACAGCTTTTTAAATTAATATTTCTACCGGTTTATATATTTGGCTTCAAAGGCATGGATTTCTGTGATGTCTAAAATTCACTCTCACACATCTGATGCTAAAAACGGGGCGTATTGGGAACGATTAGTTAACCACTAGTCTAAACCTAGCTTTATCCTTCTATGTCTACTTTATTCGATGAAGAAGAGCTTGAGCAACTGAATATAAAGCAGTTTTCGTAGAAAAACTGCTATTTAAATCTATATATTGCTGATTGGGAGCGGACATGGTTAAAAAGTGTTTATCTTCCAGCAGTTTACGGTGTAAACAACGATAGTGAATATTCACTGCACAAATTATATTTAAATAAATGCCCGTCAAGTAAATCTTTTAATTACTCCCGTTGGGGTAGAAACTGTAAGCCTTATTATCTAAAATGAGGTCAATCTGGCCTAGAGTTATTATTTTATGCAATTCATTTAACTTGATATATTCAAATATACGGTCACGACCAAAGTAGGGTTGTGCGGACTATTTCATAGTAAACACAGTCATCACTATTGAATACAATCTTGATTTCAATAACAGTAAGTGTCGCTTAATCAACAGTTATTAGAATCAGCCGCAATATTGAATCAAATGTGTAAGAAACGATTCAATAACATTCATATTGTTTAATATTGATTCTTGATTCGACAACGATAGCAACGCCAACATTGCAAAGCCGCATGCAAATACGCTTTCTCGTTTAGTTGAGTTAGTCGCCTGTCGCGATCTGTGCAGTGTAGGGTTTCTGAAGTGTGTGCGCGTTTTTTTTATTTTGGCGAGTAAAATTAAAGTGACAAATGAGTCGATTTGAGTTTAAAAAACAAGTGTCACATTGTTGGAAACTGCGATAAATGAAATTTAAAATATTTTCTCAATGAGGAAAGGCTGTCAAATTGACCATTCTGCAATCAAATTTATCAAAATTTTAAAACATCGTCATGAACTATTTGCCAATGTCCCAAAAACCACAATGAGCGACACCTCTTATTGTATATTATTTATTTATTTTTACATTTTTGATAATTAAAATAGAATTAGGAAAATATCAACTGTGGAAAGTCGCAAGGATGTAACCCACACACACACAATAGTTGTATGTGGATAACGTCATTTTGCCTTTTTACAGTCGATATATATGGATATAAAAACCACTTGATTCTCAGTCACTTTACTTCACAAAGTCATTCCGATTTCTCGTTGCTCCACCTAGCTTATCCAGTAGGTCAACGGTCGCAAACCTTTCAGGCCTTACGGACCACCAAACTTACCATTCGTAATTTACTGAGATGTTTTTTTTAAGCGCTAAAAACACAATATAACGACGGTGTTTTGGCCAATTGATGTAACCCTCAAAATTGAAAAAGTTCAGGGGAGAGTAAAAACTGTTTTTATAGAATACATTACATGGTGAGCTGCGTTATGAAGCTTTAAAATACTTTCCTGTAAAATCTCATGTTTACAGATACGGGATTATACGTAGGGAGTGTCAATATACTAGTGGCTTACATTAAGTGGCCAGATCAGAATTTTTTAACCAAAAACCAATTTAAAATGATGCTTCTCTTCCAAAAAGTGGTCAATTTATTTTTCTAACATACATCATTTGGACGAGACTTGCTCTGTCGTCTTTAAAATGAGATCCGATCATTAACTATTTTTTTAATCGTCGATTTTTTCTACGAAATGTTCATAGAGCTTACTTAATTATAAAAAATTAATTTGTTTAATATTTCTTCATGCATTTTTGAAACAAAATTATTGATACTGCAATATCTCTGCGAATTACCAAATTCTTCTAATATACCACTGGTTGTCAATTGTGACAATGTTGACAGGCTGTCATCTGGCTTATGATATTACTAATATATCAATACCTCTGCGTTGATTTACAATTTTAACATTAAAATACTGATTTGGTGTGAACCGGTTCGAAGTCAAAATCAAAAATAATTTCAAACGCGTAGCCGATTTTTGCCGCAGAAAAACAAAAATCAAACCGAAAAAAAAAACATAAGAAACGTGATGATATCAAAATAGTCCTCAAACTATCAGGACTGCGCAGATAAGCATAGTAAATAATATTAATAATGTAACATAAATATGTGAAAATGGAGTTTATTTGTTCTTTGAGATATTCTTTTCTTGTAATACTGTCATGCAAATTTAATGAAATCCTACTTTAGTATGTTTAATATATGAAATGAAACATGACCAAGTATAATATATGAAGTGAAACATGGCCAAGTATATTATGAGATAGGGGATAGATTTATACAAAGGATAAGCAAGCAGCAGCGATATTTTTTATCCTCCATAAAACTGTTGTGCGTAATAGCATTGTTAGCTTGTATTTATTTTTCGGCTTTATGGCGTTTTGTTTGAGAATTTTTATATCTAAAAATTAAGAAATAATGCCATAATTATTAAATAAAAAATTTCTTGTTAGTCGTAGACTTGTATCAAGGATCTACATATCCGTTCATTTTTCTCTTCTTCTTCTGGGCCGAGTTTATGATACCGAAATTCTCAAGAATTTAACTTAAATGCTCCAAATTTATTTCTGCGTGACTGAAAACAATCTTTTTTTCTTAAACCTTGTTGCAAGGGCTGTTTGGCTAATGCATTGCCTAGAGAAGGGTTCCCCAATCTATATTCCGTGGAACATTGGTGTTCAACAGGACGGAAATAAGTGTTAAAATTTAGAATGGTTCCACATGCTGCTCCAAACATGTTTGACTTCATAGTGATATTATATAACCAACAAATTAAACAAAGCGTTCCGTTAAAATTGTAGGGTTTGCAAAGTGTTCCAACGCAATAAAAGTCTGGGAAACCCTGGCTTAGAATAGTAGACATTTTCAGCAACGAGCTCTGTGTCATAGAGATTCTTATATTTTTTTAGATTGAAATAGAATTTTTTGTTCTCTATTCTATTTTCTAAAAAAAAATTTCTGATTGTTTTTTGTTATATATGATCATAATATTTGTCAATTTCACTTTACAAATAAAGATATTAAGAAAAATTTCAACTCAAAAAGTACTGAATATCTGTCTGCGACCGAATGGTTAACATCATTATCATTCATTGCAGTAGCCGTGGCTTCGAAACGCAATACGAATACTTTCAATCTTCAATCGATTTATAGATCAGCTGGATCTTGAGTAACTGCTCCTAAGTCACTCTTGGGAATCATTTGAAAGGGAATATAGAGATTTGGAAGTATTTTGTATCCCCTCCTCCATCCTTCCATCTTTACTGTCTTTAAAAAAGAAAACTATAGCGACCGAATAAAAAGTATTTTCTGTTGAGACAAGCTCTTTTAGATACTTCTTTTTAGGAGCGGACGTGGCTTAAAAAATTTTGATCAATCCAGAACTTTGAGCTTGAATCTGAGTCAGAACATTTCTTAATTAATTTGAGTCCAGTTTCGAGCCATATGAATAGCAGAAGGAACGATTTTGTACACATAATGTGTACAATTTATACTACACTAGTGAGTACCCGGCATGCATTACAATGCCACTCAAAGAAAGAAAGTGTTGTTGTTGTAATTCTGTTTATTAAAGTGATTTTAGACAAACAATATTTTTTGTTTCTGTCTAGTGCGTACACGAATAAATCAGAAGGTTTTCCGAGATGTCGCTATTTGTATTAATTTGATTCTTTATTTTACACTTTTTTTAGATTTCAGGTGTATTTGGATTGGGAGATTGATTTTTATACATATAATAAGACCTACTGTAAGTTAAAAATTAAAACGTTGAGAGTCGGGCTCGGGCTGTGTCGGGCGTGATTGAACTATTCCTACATTCTTCGCGAAAGTGCAAGCAATAACATGACAAAGTTTTATCGGAATCGGATGAACGGTATGGCAGTGTATAAGATACGAACAAACACGCATTGATTTTTATACATTAGATGTAATATGCGTACATAATGTGTGAAATTCATACTACTTTTGTTTGACATAGACATCTTTTTTCGTGCACACTTAAGGACTTATAATAAGTCACTCAAAAGTATTTTTTTCAGCCATCTTGGATAGAAACGTCATACGCGACGTATTATTAATCAATATAAATGTATATCTTTGCAAAGATATATCATCCCGATTGATATTAATATAAAATAGAATGTGAGTGTCCTTGAGCAGTTCCCAATACATCTGATGCTTCAATCTTATAAATGTTGGTCATCTTTTTTCGATGACTTTTATACATCTACAACTCTAGCCCGCACAACTTGACAGTACCCGGCGTCCGGATTTTTATAACAACATAAAACTCGCAAATATTTTAAATTGAAACAAAAAAAAATCTAATCATCCATATTATCACTTTTAATGTGTCAACTGTCAATTCTTGGTGGAAAAGCAAAATAAAACATAACACCAATTTGTTTCTGATTACTTTAACATTTATATAATATAATTTAAGTAATTTAAGACATCGACTGAGGGTGCTTGATGGAATTTCAATATCAAAATAACTGTCACTAACTGTTGCATGTCACTAACTGTTAAACTGTTGCATAAAAACATGGGGGATCATAAATTATTTTATCAAGAAATTTTGGAAATCAATAGAGCCCAGTTAAATTCCTTGCCAATTCTGAATGAGCAACTGAACCTTCCTAATTCTCCGTTATTATATCCTATACGTTGAAACACCTAACAGATGTCACTAAACGTGGAATGATTGTATATATTTACCCTTTCGTCGAATTGCATCCCGTCGAAACCCACAATGCCATTATAATTGTAAAATCACTGGTAATTCCATAAGAAGTTGGAAAGCGGCAATTCGCCACTCTGTAAATGTGGTGTTTACAAAATAAGGATTAAGGCGATTCTCGAAATGATAACTCAGGTATCAGTGTGGCTCTCAGACGTATAATATCTTACCTCGTAAATAATATTTGTCGTATTTGTATATTCTATATAAACGTTAGACACTGTTTACTGTCTGTCAGTTCGAGTCCATTCGTGTGCTCGAATGCCTGAAGATGCCGAAAGGCGAAACCCGGGTCGTTAGTGACAAAATACATGGAAGTGTACAAAATCTCAATAATCCAAATTTAAATTTATATAATAATCAGGACAGTGTAGCTTTAGATGCAAAATAAAGTGAAGGAAATGATTTTTTGGTTTTAATTGGTTTTAAAAGTAAAACAGAATTTGTTTGCACTACTTCCACATATTTATAATGATCGATATCGGTTTTGCTCATCGCAAGCATTATATGTTACAGAAACGTTTGGAAATAGTAGAAAACAAATTGTGTTTTATTTTTAAAATATAATGACATTCAACTAAGAATCGACAGTTGACACCCTAAAAGTGATTGAATTAGTATTTACATGGTAGAACTTCATTATAACAGGGTAAATAATATTTAGTGACACCCGAATTCTAAAAAAAGTCAATAGCCATTTCGGCATCACGTCATCGTAAAAATACGTTTTTAATCACATATATCAGTAAATAAAAGTCAAATAATGTTGACCACTTTGCTACGAGAGTGACAGATAAAAAATTGGTTGGAAAATATATTCCCTTTGATATTAACCATTTCTGTTCACGGTGTGAAACATAGAGAGTTTTTAATGTGCATCTGGACAAAAGTTTTTTTTTCGAAAACTGATCGTTATTCAAATGCTCAACTTTTCATTTTTTCAAGACGTAATGATTAAAGATAGAAGAACGAGGCTTGAAAATGACTAATAGTAAACTAATCACTCGTGTTACACCTTATTTTCAGGATCAGATGGGTGGAAGTGAACAGCATCACAAACATTCATGCTCTTGAACGAAAATCCATGGATCGAATAAAAAATCTTATTAAAAAACTGTCAGTGCAAGAATTCGTACAAAAGTGTTGGTCACTCGACTACAGAACCGCCAGAGATACAGAGATTTACTGAAAATAAAGTTATAAAAGAATACTTAATCACAGGGTCGAATCAGTTAACATGTAGGCCTACCCTAAAATATGTCGAAAAATGTTGAAATATAAAACCGAAAGGACATTTGATACCGAGCAATGACTTGACAAAATTCGAGCGGTGAAATATCTTCGACATTTATCCGCGTATATATTTTTTTCTGCTCTCCGTTTTGTTGAAATATTTTCTTCATTCATTATAAGGGTGGCATTTCCAATGCGACATGAAATAATGGCCTCGCATCGCCACTTGACATGGTGGATATATGGCGTAGACAATATACAACTAATTAGCATTATCTTACATGTTACAAGATTTAAACATCGCTTATTTATATTACTTTAATACTACTTTGGTTTATTTTTTAGCCACGTCCACTCCTAATATGGAGCATGTGCACTTGTAATGGAGCATCTCTATACAAGTTTCTTTTCATGTCCGATCCCAGCATAGAGCATATGGCCTCCTAATGGAGGTATCTCAACAGAAGTTTTTCTATGAAATCTGCTTGTTACTCATTTGCTCAACCTATCTTATTTGAAGAATGTAGCGATCGAAGAATGGGCTAGGACAGGACTAATGGTATGCTAATCGCTCTCGCTACGCCCCGTTTTTCCCTTTCCGTTTCCCGTGGATGTAGCATAGCTACCACAAATATTATATTATATGTCACTAATAATAAAATGCCATAATACTTCGTTAATTTCGTTAGCATTTTTGCATCAAATTATATTCGGTTGCGGTGCTCACGAGCTCGAATCACAGTACGGATAGCTTTTTAAATTGATATTTCTGTCGGTTTATGTATTTGGCTTCAAAGGCATGGATTTCAGTGATGTCCAAAACTCACTCCCACCCATCTCATGCTAAAAACGGGGCGTATTAGGAACGATTAGTTAACCACTTGTCCAACCCTAGCTTTATCCTTCTATGTCTACTCTATTCGATAAAGGAAAGGTTGAGCAACTGAATAGAAAGCAGTTTTCGTAGAAAAACTGCTATTTAAATCTATATATTGCTGATTGGGAGCGGACGTGGTTAAAAAGTGTTTATCTTCCAGCAGTTTACGGTGTAAACAACGATAGTGAATATTCCCTGCAGAAATTATATTTAAATAAATGCCCGTCAAGTGAATATTTTCATTACTCCAGCTAATCTTTCTTGCTACGCCCTATTTTTGAGGATCGGATGGGTGGGAGGGAGTTTTAGACATCACAAACACTCAGACTACGAACATAAATCCATAAATTGATTGAAAGAGCAATTTATGAAACTGTCCGCACCGGGAATCGAACCCGAGACATCCGCAGCCGTAACCAACGACGTTAACAACTGCGCCACGCAGCCTATATAAGTATTTATTCCAAAATTTCATATCGATACTTCAGTCCCAAAGTGTAACAAGACAAAAATTTACAGTTTTGAGGTAAAAATGAGGAAATACTTAGAATACCGATATCTACCAGTTCCGAAATGTAGCAAGTGGTAATCTGTGGTTTTCTTAGAATGACAGTGGTTATTATTAGAGTACACGCTGTATAACTTTTTACACCGGCTCTAGGATTTAGGATCACGGGATCCATACTGATACATACTCTAGATCCACACATTACTCTATGATCACGGCATCCATACTTACTAATACACTGACACGCTCTGAATAGTATACAGAAAGTGTATCAATGTAGTAAAAAGTCCAAAGTTATACGACGTATTATCTACTCTAGATTCAAACTGTGACATCTGCAAAACTTCTAAACTAGAAAAAGACTGAATTACGTTTATAATATTATGAATATATATTTTTAGATAGCCCTAGAATTTCATTCAAAGCTACAAAAATTAGATGTACAGTAGAAGATTGAATCTTCACAAAATCTTGTTTCCTAATCATCTTAGAATTATGCTTTTTGAGTTGTTGCACTTTGTAACTAAGGTATCGATATAATGATCGAGTCGTATTTGGCAGAGCAATTGATTATTTTCGAACCGGGCTCACTCGGCGAACAATCTGGTTATAAATAATTTAAAAATATCGAATATTTATTCAAATTGTGTGTTATTCACAATTTTAACATTTGTTAAGGGTACTCATTTAAAATGAGAATGATGAATTGACAAACAACATAAAACAAAAAGTAAGATAGTACTATGACATAAATAATGGCAACAGACATAGATTTGACGCAGGCATAATGCCAAAATAGCTACTATATTTTATGATTCTTGCGAAACTAAATATTTTACTATTCATGCTTTATTTAGACAGCAAATATTATTAAAAAGTAAGTAAATTTAATTATAGGAAATTTTATTGCAGAATTCAATAACTCATCAAATTTATTAGTTTTTTTTCTATATTTGTGGTTTTAATGTTATAATGTGATAAACATAATTAATTTGGTATTGGGAAATTTATATGTTTAAATTTTTATCGTTCGTTAATTATATGTACCTGCGGCACTTAAATTGTTCAACATAATATTTCGTAATAAAAATACACAAAAAAACTTCAAATTTGTTATTTTAATCCTTCACGAAATATAACAAAACACGCGGAGTTATACTCTTAAAACAATTAATTAGGATACGGCCATATAAATATAACTTAAATATTTGCTTTTCAATTCAAACGGAAAATCTCCACTGTTGAGCAAACAAAGAATAATAATTTATGGTAACGTTGGGCTAAAGGCGTTTTCTCTATTTAAATATTATAATTGTTTATACAAAACAATTGAATAATAACTTTAAAATACGTATTTTGCTGAGTGTATATAGGCAGTAGGTAGAAAATGATATGAGATAGGTGAAAAAAACGCTTTTCTTCAAAAGATTATAAGAAAATGCTTGTACTCTGTAATGTAATTACAAATTTTTTATCCAACTATTAAAATGGAAGAAGTATAACTTGCAAAAATTTAAATAATAAATAATTACTTAGTCTCGATATAATGGTAATCTTAGGTTTATTACGGCAACGCGGCTAGACCAATCAAGCCGTACCGTAATAAACAAAACAGAACCAATGATATCGCTTTATAATTAAATGCAAAAGTAAGATCAAAGAAATAAGAGGATTTATAGAACACTTCAGGTCTGGCGTTCAACCATGGAGGTAATCCTCCAAGAACTACTGTACCGAGTAGCGCACTAATGGAAGTCACCCGATCCTGATCTACAATGGAGCTACAACATCTTTATCAGTCTAAAATTTATATATTTTGTTTTGTTATTTTAATGTATTAACTTAAGCTATGGTCGTCCCATATGTTGTCAGTCTTATCGTGTTTTTTTTATTTAAAACTATTTTTTGTCTGAAAGTATGTTTTCAGTACATCATCTTACATCGGCTTACATCAAGTAGCTGGGTCAGAATTTTAAACATAAAATCAATATAAAATGATGTTTCGCTTCCAAAACGTGGTCGTCTTTAATATGAGATCCAATCATTAACTCATTACATCAATTGGCCAAAACACTTTTGATTATAAAAATACAGTTTACGGCCGAGTGTGTTTTTCGTTGCTTTTAGAAGAGCTTACAATTAAATACACTTTTGTTTAGATCATATTCACTTTCATAAAAATAGTTTTCACTAATAACAAATACATTCCAAAAAGAACAAATTCTTTCACTAAAAATAAAGTGATCCCACAGAGTAAAATATATTTTAACATTGAAGAAATATATTACATTTACAAAAAAATATTTTCAGATAGATAAAATAGTTTTCACTCAATATAAATACTCACATTTTGAAATCGATAGTTGCACGAAGCTGTAATGAAATGAAAATACTTGTCGCAACTCTACCCTATATTAGGCCGCCTACATTGTCTTTGCTACACGCATTACAATACATTACACAAACCAAACCAGACCAACACTAATATAACCTACTTCAACCTAACTCACTTTGTTAAAAGAGTCCGTGACTAAGTGAATACTATCTAACACAAAGTGCAATTATTTATAACCCTTTAAGAAGTTACCATGAAACGAATTAATATTTAATATGGTTAGCATTACAGTTTATATAAATATCATTTCTAATAATATTCTTTTTGACGTTGTCAAAGGGCATCGCTTGTGACACGTATAGATACTTTTGGATCAAAAAATTCTCTACTATACGTACTGAAATTAATACGTTTAATTAAAAATATGGTCTTTAACTATTCCTTGAGCTCGGACACTAAGTAGGAAGGGTCTAATAAGAGGCGGGGGTAGCTAATCTAATATGGCCTGCCCGCCATGACGTGGGTCAACATTTGCATCTCGTTTCCAAAGGCGTAGATGATAACAAAAAGGTCCCCCAACATTCCTGCTCAACTGTTTCACTTCACTTTATTTATTCACGGTACGCGTAAAATTTATTTTTATTTCTTCGTTAGGTTCAAGTTTTTGTATTACTTTGTAGAGGAAAGCCGATTTTTAAATCGTACCATAAAAAAAATCATTTGTCCGCTCTCCCAGTGTTAACCATAAATGTATACCCCTATGAGAATAACTCAAAAGAAACGGTTGATTGGTTGGTAAATGCCAACTGTTTTAATTCGGACGATTACCACCAATCACAACACAGTTTCATCACAAAAAAATATTTGATTGCTATCAACTAACAAATGAAATTTTTAAAAATTGAATACTTTGATATTTTATCCATTTACAATGGAGTTCTACCAGATAACTGCAAATTCAATCAACAATATTTCAGCATTAAAAAAACTTAAATAAATTATAAATATAAAATCTTGTGGTTGTCATAGGATGAAATACCTTAATTATATTAATAATAAATTTTATTAGTCAGTTAACGGTTATTTCGGTTTCACGCCGTCGTTAGAACTATAATTTAATTTAATTTAGCTTAGCTATACATATGTCAGCTCTGTGGTGCAGTGTTTAACGTTGTTGGCGACGGTTACGGATGTCCGTAGCATGAATGTTTGTGATGTCTAAAATACTCTCACACTCATCCGATCCTAAAAATGGGGCATGACGAAAGCCATTAGCTAATCAATAGTCCTGTCCTAGCTCTATTCTTCTATCCCTACTATCTTCCAAAAAGAGAGGTTCAGAAACTGAGTGCAAAGCCGTTCTCGAAGAAAACTTCTGTTGAGATACCTTCATTAGAAGGCAATATGTTTCACACTGTGAGCGGACATTGTAAAAAAAAACATATATACTGTTTATGAAGAGATTTTACGTTATAATTGTGTTTTTGGAACAGGGTTATACATGGTATTATTAATGAATCGTTGGAGTAAACGTTTTGAAATTTTATTGATTATACGTAATTACGCGAACTTCTTACAATTTTTCAAGTAAGAGTGATGAATTAATGTTTGTTTGGTCATTAAGGAGATTTTTGCAATATCTTGACGAGGTCATAAATTGACGAAGTGGTTGACTTAAAGATAACTCTTGACCACGCAGCTGAGACAGATTAACGAGATACCATTGTTTACCTTTCGGCTACAGAGCCGGCAAGTTTAAGGCGGATAGTCGGATATGAAGCACAGTAAACAAGAAAGAAGATACTTTCATATACTCATTTCTTTCATTTTAACCATCCGACGAACTAACACAGGTAAAGATTTATTGATACTCGTACTAAGCAATTTGTTAAGTAAATTTTCCGATGTTATGCTTCTTCATTTGAAAACCACAGCCCTAAGGTACTCCTTCAAACCTTACCCAGAGATCCTGTCATGGAAATATTCTGTAATCTGGTTCAAAAATCAGTGACGTCCTGAAGGAAATACAGTGCCCGTGCAGACTAACGCGAAGGGCGATAAATGTACAGTTAATTTAATTAGAATTTTTCCTTTACAATGAACAACTAGCCGATTATTTGGATGGCGCTTTAATAAATATTTACGTTCAATTGGCACATTTCATAAGGAAAGAGTTATACTATAGCGATGAACTATGTTACATGATTATTAATGCAAAACGTATTTGCTTCGTTGGTCTGTTCACTGTAGCCAAGCTTAAATTACTCCTATATGTTCGAATGAATTATTCTTTCAATAATTATATTTAAAGTCTTAATGTGATTTTAATCTCACAAAAAATAAATAACACTACCATTTTATACAAATATCCTTGTTAACATTATTTTTATCTCACTTTAAAATGGCTCGGTTCCATAGCCGAATAGTCACAAGTTCAAACCCTCAAACGAACACTATCGTGGATTTCTGTGATATTTACATCCTTTCCACACATCCGATACTTCTAGTCGTTTACTAGCGCCAGCCTAACTCCTTTCGAAAATGTGAGGTTGACAGATTAAACAACTGCTAGTTCTTATAAATAGCCCTTTCTGTTGAAAATCTGCATTACTAGTCTATATTTTACACATTGAAAGCGGACAGATTGAAAAATCATTATATATGTTCACAAATCATTTGTAAAGTTATAACTTTTAATTTTTTGTGGAAAAACATTGTATTTGAAAAATAAATCACAATTTAGTTTGTACTACTTCCACATATTGGAAAAAAAATGTTCATCAGTTAACTTTAATTAACCACTCCGGTTTTCTAAATAAAAAAGAGAAATATGCACAGTAAATATTTGTTTCATTATATCATGAAACGAAATTTCATTAAATTTGAACCGTCGAAATTCATTCATTTACTTCTCTTTTCTTATACTTAATCAGACGACATTTTTTGTTTGTGGCTTTCTATAATCTTAATACCCTTGACATGAAAGGTAGCTTTATTCAAGCTACGATTATACAATATTTTATAGCTTGTTTTTAATTTCAATAATTGTATATTTAAAGCACCATTGTAATATCATTAGTACCCTCAGTTTCGTGAATTTAGAGCACGTCAGTATTTTTACGTAGCCCCTATAGATCGTCTTCTAAACACGGCTGTGCCAAAAATATAACGGGATAAGATTTATCTTGATGTGGAATATAACAGATAATATCTCTTAGGTTGTTGTTGGATTGAAAAAAACTGATTTGATTTGAAAGGTTTTGTTAACCAATCAATCCACAGCAGGATTAACGTAGCGTCTTTAGTTGTGTGTCTCACGTTTCTAAATTTACAGATTCTTATTCTTGTCGATCCATCGGCTCTTAAAAGGCGGAGACACATTGCCAACACATCTGCTTGTTGTGCCGTTTTAGTTGATATTTTATTATAGAGTAACGCATCGGGTGGTGTGGCGTGTTACCAATCTGTCGGATCCTTTAGTGCAGTATTATGGTCTCTAAATATCTCTATGATGGCATTGGATGTCTCCATATGCCAGACGGATAAATGTCTCAGAAATTGGATCAGCATATTTATCCCATAGTCATTCACGTTCTTAACAATATATATATATATATATATGTGTGTGTGCAACATGAAAAATGTAAGAAAAAATTCTCACATATTCTATTTTGTAGACACAATAGTTAAATTACTTATTTTAACAATAAATTTATCCAATTTAAGAAACCGCTGCTTTCAAATGACTATTTTATTTATTTTTACCTTCCACTTCTGCACGTGACGAAAAGGCAATATTTCAATCTCACGCCATTAATTTTTCATATGCAATATAAGTAAAGAATTAGGATATCAATTTATACGCTATAATTAATAATCTATCGGTAAATGCTTCTCAAATACACATCTAACACTAGTGACACAAACAGTGAATCAAATTATCAATTTTAATTAAATTTTTGAAATGTATTTTCACAAAGTTACCGCCGAATCTATCGATAATATATAAAAAATTATGTTCTTCCCAGAACGGCACGGTATTTTAATGCTTTGGTTCGGATTCAAGCCCGTATTGTTAACGTATAAAAGCTCGGAACGTTAGCGAGTAGACTACAGCGGCCAGTTTTGTTGTAAAACAAACATATTTCAAATTAAATAACTTCCTGTTTCCTACATAAAAATTCTACAAGTAAATTATATTTGCCCTCAGGCTTTTCTTAGAATAATAATAGAGTCTCGCGCTATGTTTTATAAGACAAAGTTCTCGAAGTAAACCTTGTTTGTTAGACAGTAAACATGAAAATAGAAGCTTTTTAAGTTTGTAATTAGGTTTTTTAAGCACTCAATTACCAACTGTGAAATCATTTTATATAAACATTTTAAAACTAAGTAAATTACATGTTCCACAATTTTTATTTTAACACTAAGATTAATTTCGATCAGGGTGTGAGCATTTTTCACTGACCTTGCCATTTTTTCTCAGTGGCTTAGTGAGACGGATCTTGGGGGTTGAAATAAAAATCACTCTATGTACATTCCTAACCCTATTAATTATGTCTTAATATAACCTTTTCTGTCTAGTACTAAAACTAAATAATGTATTTTTTAAATAAGGTAAAATAGTAAAGTATTAATTCCACAAGAAGATAGCCAATAGTTAAAACAATTATATAACTCTGCTTAATTTATAATTTCTTTTTTTATTTACCTGAAAAGAATTATATTTCTCTCAACTTAATTTTACAAAAAAAAAAAACAATACGTCGCTTATATAAATAGTGATTTAATTTAATCAATTTAATCAAATATTGTTCAAAAATAGTCGTGAATCTGTAGCGGTTGGTGACAGCTATAACGCTAACTTTCATAGGAAGATATAAACTGAGATCAGTTCAAAACCATAACCCGTTCCAATTGTGCGCCTAATTTGGACTCCTTCTATGGGAACTCGTTTTTACCAAAGCTACTGCTCAGTCTCTTGGTTTCGCTTTTCTAAAAACTCACGGGGATAGTTAGCTAATCGCTCTCTCTAGATCCTGTTTTAGGGTCGGATGGGTGGGAGAAAATGTTAATATCGTCGTTTCCATTGCGAAATTGTGTATCTGCAAAATCAAAATTTTTCAATGAAACTTGAAAACAGTTTAAAAAATAACTTTATCGGATCTAAAAAATAATAAAAAAAATCTTTATTAGTCTTAAATATAACTAATCTCTCCCCCTAGGGTCAGATAAGTGGTTGTATATGTAAATGATGACAATTATCCATAACTTTAACACAGACAAATTAAGTGAGAAACTATATATCCATGTATTCATTCCGGGATTCAAATCCGTGGATACCGCAACCGACAAATGAATTACCACAAGATTTAAAGAAAATAAAAGCTTACCATTTATCGTGACCAAAGAAAGTGAAATAAAAAATATCTGTTGTATCACACTTTCTTTACTCAAATGCGTGAACTTTGTTTGTCGAGGTGTTACCTTTTACGCATCCAATATTTACAAAAATTCAACTCTTAACTGGACCAATTTCTCACTAGCCCAGCGTAGCGAGTTGAACTTTTTGCGCCCCGGCGGGTTAAACACCAAAGAAAAACTTTGCAAAGCAAAAAAATAATCTTTCTTTTTCTATTTCCATTCTTTTCGGGAGAGGCTAACAGCTGGTCTTAAGTTTTCATCTCATCAAACTGCTCTCCCCCTTTTTATGCCAGGGATTCTAGACACGTGAACCGCGTTCTGCACTTAAATTGTCTACTTATAAATGTTACTCAAATGTTATTGTGCGCATTTAGAAATATTTAAATTCACATTTGAATTTCTACCTAAACAATCCTTCCTTTTTATATAAAGCAAATACCTAATGCCACTGCTTAGCGATGTAACGCTTCCATTTATAGTTTGTGATTTATTGTTTAACATTTAAATTCTTAAACCAAGTAAAATATAAAACTGATGGTTCATGAACTGAGACAAGAAAATACTGATTAGCAAACAAATTATACATAAATCAAATAAAAGAGTCTACAATTAATTTATTAAATTTATTAATTTAATTTGTTAATTTGTTAATTAAATTAATAAATTTAATAAATTAATTGTAGACTCTTTTATTTGATTTATGTATAATTTGTTTGCTAATCAGTATTTTCTTGTCCCAGTTCATGAACCATCAGTTTTATATACCTTCATTTTTACACTCAATTTTATATAAATAAGCCTGTTATGTTTGTATTTTTATCAGTTGATAATGCTCGTGATGAGCGAAACCGGTCCTGATCATTATAAATATGTGGAAGTAGTACAAATGAATTGTGTTTTATTTTTTAAAATACTTATTTATATATATTGTAATTTGATCAAAATTATATATTTTTCTCAATTTCTTTTTCTTAAATTGTTTTATTCGAGTTTTTAAAGTAGAGTAAATGGTTTTAACAAGTTCTTATAATAATTGGTCTACGCAGAGATAAATTGATGTCCTTAATTTATTCACATCGCTGGTAAATAAACTGATTTTTATTCGTACTTTAAAAACATTTTTCTTCATTGTTTGCGTTCGCAAAATAATTAAAATAAGGTTAGATTGAGCACCACTGCCATAAGGTTCACTTAGAATTCTTTTTCATTATTTTTTTTATTTTTTGAAATGGTTGAATGACGACGTAATTTTAATTAATTAACTGTATAGAGACTTAAAAAAATCTTCCAACGTTTGTTCTTTCCCGCTGCCAAAACAGGATTTACCATTTTTCAAGTACCAAAAATTCTACCTTATGTTACATAAAAATATACCTAATGGAATTTTAAACGAAAGACTAAATAGGTGCGGAGCGATTATTGAATATCTATTTGATATATTCCAATGTATAATGCAGATTCCCACGATTTTTTAAATCAAAATCGTGTAAGAAACTGCAGAAAAAGTATCTTTAGTATGTTTTCACTGTAGAAATGTATGTTCTTTTGACTTAAAACAGAATGAATCTTGGTCATTTGAATAGATATAGCCTTGGGTAATATGGTAAACTATAGAGCATACACCAAATAACATTACCTCTTCATTAAGTCAAAACAGCCAAATTTAGACTTAATGCTTCTCCGCAGTATATAGACGATAAGGTCGACGTCTGTGGCGCATAAATTTATATTTCAATTTTCAATTTATTTGCCTAAAAATATGCCAGTTTTAGGCTTTTAAAATAATATTTGATCACGTAGTCGACGTCCCTGGTGCAGTTGGTAGCGTCGTTGGCTACGGTTACGGATGTCTCGGGTTCAAATCACGGTGCGGACGGTTTTCATAAATTGATCGTTCAATCGATTTATGGATTCTGTTCGTAGTCTGAGTGTCTAATAAAAAATTCCTTCTCACCCATCCGATCCTCACGGGGCGTAGCGAGAGCGATTAGCTAACCATTAGTACTGCCCTAGCCCTATCCTTCTATTCCTACTCTCTTCAAAAAAAGAGAGTTTAGACAACTGAGTAACAAGCAGTTCTCATACAAAAATTTTGTTGAGATACCTCCATTAGGAGGCGATATACTCCACATTGGGAGCGGACATCGATAAAAAATATTTTTATTTTTTTTTCCATGTCCGTTCCCAATGTGGAGCATATGGTTTCCTAATGGAGGTATCTTAACACACTTTTTCTACGAGAACTGCTTGTAACTCAGTTGCTCAACCTCTCTTTTTTCGAAGAGAGTAGGGATAGAAGGATAGGGTTATGAGAGGACTTGTGGTTAGCTAATCGTTCTCGCTACGCCCCGTGAGGATGAAATGGGTGGGAGGGAGAACTCGACTACGAACAGAATTCCATAAATCGATTGAAAGGTCAATGTATGAAAGCCGTCCGCATCGGGAATTGAACCCGAGACATCCGTAACCGTAGCCAGCGACTCTACCAACTGCGCCACGGACGCCGACGAAAAAATATACATATACTGTATTTAATAATACTTTTCGTTTTTTTTAACCCTGTAAAAGCAAAAAAGTCAGAGCAAAAAAATAATTTGTCCGTTTTTTTAGACCGTACAAAAAGGGAGTTGGTGCACTAGTAAACAATTTATTTAAATTCGAAAGATCTGCTATGTCTTGAGTTTACCTCATGCGATTTAGATTTTAAAAAATAGAAATATCTGACGCTTTCACTATTATTAACTTTCATTTCAAATAGTTTTTTCAAACTTTAATTATTATTTATATAATATTTAAAATCAGGGCTCCAGAATCTTGGGTACTGTTGAGAGTAATTTCATTAAAAACGTCACTGGTTAATACCGCTATTTTCTTACTACACTATTGTCGTCTGAAATTAATCTATTTAATCGTAGGCTTCCATAAAAATAAAACAGAATAACTGTAACATATCTTAAATAAATAAATAATAATCATTTTATACATGTTCGAAGTATCGGATTACCGATGAAAAGCGATATTGATTTGGACGATCTGTGTATTATTTTTTGATATGTCGACATATCGATGCTCCTTTTTTGCCTAATAAGACGGTATAAAGTAAATATAATACGATATTTGAGTATAACAAATATTGTCAGATCATTTGTTCAAAATAATAACTGTAAGATTTATCCATCCGATATAACACATGGCGAAATTTGACAATGTTACATTACTTTATCGAAAACAACCCTCATTTTTTTGTTAGAAATTTTATACAAATTGGGATGCTGTTATTTTATATCTATGATTAAAATACAAAAGGATTTGGAGCGTGTTTTTCTTGAAATGCACTTAGATAGCAATGAATGCATTCTTAAATGCAAGAAAATATAAATAAATACAATAAACAAATTTCTCTATAATTTTGTGGTGCAAGTGTAATATTGAAGTATTTTAACAGAATAGAGAATATTTTAAGTAACCTGGCCTGTGGTAGAGTGATCAGCGTTCTTGTCTTATCTTGCAGACAGATAAATTGATTTTGCATTCGATCTATGAATTTGTGTTTGAAGGCATTAGTGTCTGTCTAAAATTCCCTTCCACCCATCTAATCATAAAAGTGAAACGAGGGATCAGCAAACCACTAACCCTGCCTTAGTCCTACCTTTTTAATCTTACTATCTTCAAAAAAAGAGAAGTTGAGCAACTGAGTAATAAGCAGTTCTCTTAGAAAAACGTTATTTGAGATAAGCTCTATTGGGAGTCCATTTGCTCCACATAGGAAGCAGATATGGTTGAAAAATCAACAGAAGTCATTCAAACGAGAATTTTTTGTTAGTCGACCCTTTTTGATACAGGTCAAGAATAGATAGAAGTATATGCAAGCCAATCGTTCTACATTGTTTTCAATATATTAAACGATTTTCGTAAAAAAATACTAAAATTTGTTCCAGACTGTATGATATTAAATGGAAAAAAACTGTTTAAATTGTCTAGATAGCATATAATAAATATATATATTAAGGACCTCCAAGGTAGATTTTTTTTCAAGAATATTAATAAAAACTATTGCGGCTAAAATTAACAAAAAAATGTTGTATTCAGAAAAAAATAAGTCAACCATTGGTGAAATTCTAACAAAAAAAATGTATACAATTTTGCTTTGTTTTAAAGAGTTATTTATGAATATAGCGTTAAAATTAAAATTACACTCAAAAGCTTTTTAAAGTATTTTTTAAATGAGTGATTTAAAACAAATGTATTTTGTTTATTATTAAATGTATTTATCTATACAAATTCTAAGTTAAACCAACAACAGAAGCAGTCAAATAAAATTTATGTAACAATAAAATGACTATTTAAAAAGAAATATTAAACATATGTAGTTCGAACACTTTATTTATGACAAGTAAATAGTTTCCAGTGCTAACGACAATTTATTAATAATTAATAATTTTAAATTTAAAAAATAACTCACCTTATTTTTTTCACTATTTATCCAAGGAAGATAGCACAAATTTCACAAGTTATAAAATAAAAATAAATAATACCACGTAATATCGTAAAATCCTCCAGTTCTGCAAGAACTCGATGTCGTTTATTTATTGTCCATAAAAAGAACGGAAAAACTTTTCGATTAACACTCAAAATATAAATCTAAACGTGATTAAAATCAATCTTTATGACACTTAAACGTGGTTCTACTATCACTCGATATAACAAAACATAAAAGTCTGTCATTTTTCCAATCAGTACATACAAAATAAACCTTCTTTCCTAAGTTACATAATCGTGGACGTCATCCATATACACACATGTACAATTTTAAGGTTATGTCACACTTTTGATAGAACTAGACATCTGTAAAAGTACGGCGACGTAAAACTTTATTGTTTAAATGGAAAGCTGGTTTAAAAAAAAATAACAATAATTACGGCACTAATTTAAATAATTTCTAGTTTAAAAATGAACTAATCTTTATTATTTAGGGCAAGTTTGACTTCATAAGAACGGCGGTCGTATTATTTGAAATAAATAATTTGAAAATTTGCGTTCGTTTTTCGGGACGGCAGTTCCTTTGCCGCCAATTCGAATGAGACTGATTCTTCAAGGGGTGAGCATCTCTGTACTGACTGGAGTATTAAAACGTCATATCCGGAAACTCTCATCTCTGATTGGACAAAATTGACGCGTGCGCGATGAAGATTTTCTCAGCGTTAATTATTTTTGTTTTCCAACTGATCTGGTGAAAGTTTTTCATATGGAAAGTTTGCGCCACGTATGGAATATTTGCCACGTATGGAGTTTTGACATTTGGAATAACACAAAACCCTACAATTATCGATTGAAATGATATTGAATATTATTAATAAATGATTATATTTTCTATGAAAACGCAATCAAATTTTTTCTCTATACTAAACACGAACGATCCTACAATATGTTTAAATTAAGTCCGTACTGCATGCCGCGGCACCTGATTCGTGAAAGAGTGAGAATTGCACGTAATGTCTACAACAACTGTCAAACAACAGTAATACCACACAATTGAAGAGACATTTTTGTCGGTAGAAATTAAATGAGCCATTAGTTAACTCATAGATACATTAACAAATGAATACAACATATTTAAAACCATGGCGTAATAATTAAATCATGGTAAATGGGTGTAAAATAATATATAGTCTTCAGAAGAATAAATGAAAAATTAATAGCATCTTCGCTATAATTTTTTACCTCATAGTATATAGCCATCCCACGGTTCCTCCAAGATTCTCTGTTCCCCATCAGTCTTCTTGCTTCCTGTAGCTCCACCGAGCACATCCTATGGATGTTAGGCTCCCCTGGTGTATTCGCAGCACATTCCAAGCCAGGTCCCTCGTCGCTTTTTTATTTTGGACATAATAAGGGGCTGGTCAAAAAACTCTGGCAGTAATTTTTCAACTTTTGATAGCTTAAAGATATACCAATTTCACTCAAGGTCTAGGGTTATCGTCCTACTCGATGTGACGACCAAAAGTTTCAATCCTCTAATACAGAGCATCCCAAAGTTTTCTTGCGATGGAAAACTTTGCAACCCCTAAAATTTTAACGGGACACCTTGTTTATTTTGTTAGGTATATAATATCAATCTGTGTGTTAAAAGGAAAACGACGCTAAGTCTTAAAAATTGAAAAAAGAATTGAATATGCCATGATAGCTATAATGCATATATGCACAAAGGAAAAAAGAGACAAGTAAAAATAATGCTGCTAAATTAGTAAATTTCATCTTGAAACGTCACATTTTTCAACAAATTCATACAAAATCATCCAAATTTTCGCGAAACACTTATTCCCGTTCTGCGGAACATAGTTTGGGAAACCCGTCTCTAATATAAACTTTCATAAATTCGTTTACGGTTTTGTAATTAAAGGCATTAGAGGTCTGCATGGGCTGAAATTTCATAAAATTACCCGGTTCGAGTCCGTCTTCTTCAGGCCTGACCCGGCCCGAACCTGAGTCTCAATATCACACTTGTTACCCGGACCTGACCCGAAGCCCAGAATTATTTTTCTCAGTACGAAAAAGCCCGATTTTTTTTAAATATAGTAATTCATTTATACTTTTCGAACGATACATGTAATTTTTTCCTTCCTTACAACGATATTTATAGCACATGTCAAATAAATTATCTTAGTTATGAATACTATTGCTAATTAATCAATTCCGTAATCCTGGGATTGAATTAATACGAATCCCGGGATTTCGAGATTCGCTGAAAAATATCTAACTCTCATCAGCTATAGACAGGAACAGACAATTTATTGTTTTTTTGCGACATTATCCTTCGCTTTTTTGCGACATTTTTTATACGAACAAGTACAGGTGCGTGATGACTTTTTTGCGTGTTACTGTAATTTAATTTTGAATCATTAAAATTATCTTTAATAAAATTTGAAATACAAAACTTTCGAAGACAATAAGCGAGGAATTTACTACGAATATTATGTTTGGAAATACTTTTTGCGCGAAAGAGATGGAAAATAAATGGAGTGTAAAAAATGAGAATTAAAAACAAAAGGTGGATCTACTGAAGTTCTTCATTTTCAGGTGAATTCAATTTATAAATAAGATTATTCGTGATATACCTGCCTAGTATTTGATTAACTTAAACCTCTATTCATTATTATACCAGGTCTCTTTGTATTAACAAAACTATTTTCTGTGTAAATGTAATAAGTTTAATAAGTTTAATAAAATATTATTGACATTGTGTTAAATTTAGTCCGACAAACAACAAGACTCAAAATCTCAACAACTGAAAAATCGAATGAGAGATACCTACATATTTTAAAAATAAGTAAATGCAAGTGTTCATAATTATTATTATTTTGTATTATTTATATTTGATTGTAAATAAATAAAATCATCGTATAACTAGATGTTATGTTCTTTTATGCGTTTTTAGGAACATATCTACCTAGAGTACCTATTCTCCTATTTTGTATGAACTACAAAAGCTTTTTCACTGGGTTTTTTGAATATTTGTAATATTTTTTCCGTGACTTCATCTATACCAGTGGTTCTTATGCTGGGATCGATCGAACCACAGGGGTTCGGTGAATCAGTCTCAGGGATTCGGCGGAGGTCAAGACACACACCCGACATATATGATTCGTGATGACACAACCCGCTTGGCCATCATTGGCATTATTTTTCCAATTTAGAAGGGTTCGGTGAATGCGCATATAAAACTGGCGGGGGTCAGTACCTCCAACAGGGTTAAGAACCACTGATCTATATGGTTTACCGTGGTACATATTATCTACAAAAAAAAAATTTAACGATTTCAAACATGAAAGCGTGGCTTTTTTCAATCCCGGGATCAAAAAAAGGGTCCGAGATTGGATGCCCTAAGAGTGAGTGATCAGTTGACTCTATCTTGTAAAGAGATTTCGGGACTGGATTAACACCAGTTGTCATTAAACATATTTTGTTTTACTGTTGTTTTTAGCGTCCATTTACTACACATTGCGATCGAGTGGCTTTAAAGGAACACAGTGCATGACGCATGGGTTTTTAAAAAAGTTAATCGAATACAAGAAAGCTTTAAACCAGATAATGGCAATGGTTGAGAAGCACTGAACTGGAATACAGCTTCTCAAATACAAGTCTGCCACTGATACTACTCACTAGTGTGGTTTGTGGTTCACCCGGATTAGCTTAGAGTTGGATTGGTGAAAAGGGAATAAACATTACATACTGCTCACTGTAGAGTCGTGTATTAAAATAAGATCTTCCGTTATACTGCTGCCATAAATAAAAAGACAGCTATCGACTAAAGATGAATTCTGAGTAATCAAATACAATTAATACTTTCAATCACACAATTATTAATTATTCATAAAATTTTATTTAATTTTTCGTTTCGTGATAATTTCGCCAGTTTTTTTGAAACCATTTTCAGTCCCACTATGGAGCATATGGACTCTTAAAGGATGTTATCTCAACAAACGTTTTACTACGAAAACTGCTTGTTACACAGTCGCTCGACCTCTCTTAACTTTTTCTTCTATGTGATGTGCATCTAGTTCACATAGCTTCTAATAATTAAAATATCTCTAAATAGATATAAATATAATAAATACTGTGTTTAGATTTTAGGTATTCCTCCGTTGTACGTTTACACATTTATTAACATAATAATAGTAATAAGAATAACATGTCATTGGGCGCAGCGGGGATATTTTGTCAAAAATCCGGGATAAATATACCAATACAATCATACGTTTGCGAGTGTGTTATGTACATATTCTGAGCTGTGCAAGTGGATACAACGGCCAGCGAGGAACACCGCACATTTTTCACGTTCGCTCACATATTAATGTCAACGCGCGAGACAGAGACGTCCAGTCGCGTCGTTTCTTTCAAGATTGCGCTCGATGAAGAGTGTCGAACGCAAGCCAGGAGCTTTCGAGCCTCCGTTTGAGGTAGCTTACTAAGCCGTTTGAAGTTGGCTGATGTTTTTTCATGTTTTCATGGATACAATTTTAAATATTACTCCATGTCGACTATGTCGTCTTCAACTTTTATTAAGCGATGTCTGTGAATATTCTTATTTTTCAGGCTACAAAAACTCTCAGCCGGTGCAAACATCATGAAAATTACACAGTGCATTTGAGCTTGACATATCCGGATGGACTTTACTATTTTAATCTCGCTACATCTTACCGTTCCTGTGCTACAAGTAGAGAAAGATGAAACAGAATACGAATTGCGGGTAAAGCCGGAGGGTACAGCTAGTTTTATTATAGTGATAAGCCGACTCCATCTCTATTGTTTTTTTAATCCTTATATAAACCTCTTCGGCCGAAAGGTACATAGCTGCTAGAGCAAACTCAGATGTGGGTCAATACAATTTGACAAATGTGGGTTTATCTCAAGTATGACATAGTGGAGTTTAAGACTTTAGGCGATATAGCAATAATTCACAAGCCTGCGTATACAGCCATAAACATAATAAAACAACCAAAGAAGTAATAGATCGTCGATATACAATTCAGCCTTGCTAACTGGAAGAATGTGCTAAATGGAATCCTTCTTTAAAACACATTGTAATGTTGTCTTTCACAAGTAACTAGTGTCTGGACTGACAATATTTATCGTATAAAATTGAATACGGAAAATTTATCGTCTTGATAATTTCTCACACGGAGAGTCATTCGTCCCTGAAAGTTCGTCAAACGAATGCGATAAAAATTTATCCCGAGATTGTTTTGAATTGATACTATCGAAATTTCGTAAACGATATCGTCGTGTTTTCTAGAAGAAGGCACTAACTGCAAAATACTAGTTTTGAGTAATTGAACATTGAAATTTTTCTAATTTTCTAAATGCTATACTTTTTTCAATAATGTCCGTGTGTAAAACTGTTTTTAAGTAAAACTGTCAAGTGTATTCAAAATTAAATTACAGTAACACGCAAAAAAATCACCACGCACGTGCACGTGTTCGTATAAAAAAAATGTCGGCAAAAAAGCGCTGGATAATGTCGCAAAAAACAATAAATTGTCTGTTCCTGTCTATAGCTGATGAAAGTAAGGGAGAGCACAAAACAAATATTAATTATGTATAACTATGTATGGTATAAAATGATCAAAATAAGTTACACCGGAAACGTTTTTTATTTGTATAGTCATTTTTAAACTGTTGTAAGAATTGACAGTTTAAAAATGAATTCATTTTTGATATTTTCAGTGAATCCCGAAATCCCGGGATTCGCATTAATTCAATCCTGAGGTTACGGAATTGATTAATTGCTCGGGATCCCGAGATTGGAAGCCCTACTACGCACGACATTAAAGACACCGGCGACGCGCCGTTAGTCCTGATACAATGATAATTGCATATATCTGCATACCGTGTGCTACCTAACAAACATCAAATAATTATATTTAAAATATATTTAAAAGACAGATCATTGAAATAAAACACTTTCTCATAGGGTATAGGAGACCTATTGCCTCCGCAGTAATATGATTTCTCTATCCGCCCATTGTATAGGTGCCGATGTATGATCATTTTTATTCATATTTCTACTTACAAAAGTTCAATACTGTTTTTGGGAAAATGTAACAAATGATATTATTTTTTTTCTTTACCAAGTCTCATTTTCATCGCGCCATAAACTTTTTTCTATCACAAGTAATTTTTTTCAACCATTACCGCTTCCAATGTTGACCATATGACCATATCTAATCGAGCATGTTAAAATAAGTTGTTTTTACGAAAACTGCTTCTTATACAGTCGTTCCGTCTCCCTTTTTCGTAGACGATAAGCATAGTAGGATGTGGCTATTGAGAAACTAGTGGTTAGCTATTTTCTCTTTCTATACTCCATTTTAGGATCGGATGGGTGGTAGGGAGTATGCAACCGAATAGGACAGACAAGTGTTGACCACTTGATTAATGAATTGTAGTAAATAATTTACATACAGAAAAGTAAAATGTAAACATATTACATAAACGAGAAATCGGAATTCTTAAATATTGAGAGTTAAAAATAATTACTAAATCACAGCTTCTAATGGTATATAAAATATTATAATATATTATGTAGTGTGGCTTTAATCAACGAGGGCCATAAATGCGTAGTTTCATATTTTGGAAACACGAAAATCCAAAAATGCTATCGTGTTAATTATTTACAAAATCTACAAAGTTTACCACCAAATGGATATCAAATTTGATTCGATCGTCAAAAGATTGATTCTACTTAATTAATGACTTTCTATAAAATGTAATTGTTGTTTTTCGGGACCACTTTAAAGCTCGACAAAACTTGTTCAAGTTTTGCTTTCCCCATCGAAAGCGAGAGCTGCGGGCTATGTGATTAATGATTCTCTATGGAAAGTTGCAAAAATACTTTCGTCCGGCAATATATTATAATATATACTACAGCAGCGTTTCTCAGCGCATGGCTCGGGAGCCGCCGCTAAATATGTGCATTAAAAATACCCCGCTTTTTAATGTATCACAACCGTTAAGAAGAATTAGTCCGGTGTCCGTCGTCTGCCTCGACACTACGCTCGATATGTATTTCAATTATATATAAATAGTGAATAGGCGCTATTGTTATCAGTAAATAATTTTACAAAATATTATTTTTAGACACGTGAAATTTTTATCACGTGTCAAAAAATAGTATTTACCCATCATAATAGCGCGTTTTCACTATTTAAATATAATCTAAAGAAATAGCGAGTGTGGTGTTCAGGCAGACGACGGACTCAGACTTAATCACAATGGAATGTAATTAAAACATGTCCCCGAAATATGATTACTATTTATTTTTTTGTTAAAAGACGTATATAATAGAATTTCTTATTGCTGTATTTTTTTTTAAATATTCTTTTTTAAATATCAGTCAGAAAATGTGCCAAAAAACTAACTCTTTGGTAAATTTCAAAAATCTTTATAGAATTGTTATATTCAATAAATTTGAAATTCCGCAACGATCGCTTTCTTAAAAATACTACGATTTTGTCTCGGACATCAAATCTCTATAACCTACAATGAATTTTTGAATGAAGCATTTCTGAAAAACAGGTGTCAACTCTTTGCTATACAGGCTTGAAAACTTTACAAAATGCAATAGTGTAAAGAAACACTTTGAGAGTGCAATTATTAAAATGAAAAAAAATATTTCGACGTTTCACATTTTTTAGGCGACGGAAAACGATGAGCGATTTTCGCGAAATGAGAGAAAACCTTAACTAATTCCTCTTAAGGACAATTTATTAACAAGATGTCGCAATTATGGTCACTGCATAATTGTACGACAAGTTTCTTGCGGCATAAAAACGGCAGAAAACATCTTTCAAAATATTATTTCTTGGTTATTCTATGTTGAACATCTGAGTGTTGATAACATACAAACAAAATGAAGCAGTATATTATTTAAATATCGTTATCATAATTATTGTTGAACAATCAATGCTTGTACAGTTCAAAGATGCAAACATCAATTTTTTAATTTACTTTGTACTTTTGAACCATAAAGCATGCCTGTATTTTCCGTCAATAAGGCTCTTAAATTATGGAAATGTATTGTATTTGTGTTTTTCCAGACGACAGAAAATTTAGATAGAAACTGAAAGAAACACGACTTTTTTGAAACAGTTCATTTTTGAAATTCGTAATTGAATCTCGTATAATGTTATTAACAGTTTTCTTAGGATGTTGTTTGATTAATCAGTAAGTTTTAAACAGTTTAAAAGATTAATTGATTCGTCAAAATATAATTTAAAATAAATATTTTATAACGTTGACATTACCTTAGAAAGAAATTATAAACAGCTATTCATTTTTTGTAACGCTATTTTTCATCCGTAGAAATGGCATAATAAACATTCTGTAACAAACAATTTTAATTTAATAAACAACAAACTATCAAATTCATTGGAAGAATCAAGCTTTGGTGATTGTGTTTTCCATTTTGACAAAATTACACTGAATATAAGTGATGAATTCTGTGCCCTTCTTTCGCATTTCATAACATATTCGATTTAAAACATAATCAGTAACCTGTGACATTTTTTTTTGGTTAATCAAAGCGCATTTTCTCTTTTGAATGTTTAGTTAACTATACCCTACTTTTATCGCTCCCCTTATATATCGTATTTATAGAGGAGATACGATGTCTAGGGCATTTGTAATACGATACACGTATTTTGGGAATGCGTGAATTATAACGTACCTATTTTCTATATACAAATGACAGTGTGAGGCAGTGTGGTCCAGAAACAATAGACAGGAGTCATTATTCACTGTCACCGCGCAATCTGCTCTTCCACTTCGGTTTACACGTCCGGTCTCCTTTGCGGGAATCGATTGCCACGGCCCAAACTACACAAATGATTTTTATGGCGGATATAACAATATAAATGCTTATTATTTTTGGACAGGTCCGCTGATTTTTATGGTTTACAATTAAATGCACTTTTGTTTCGATTTTAGATCATATCCACTTTCATAAAAATAGTTTTCACTTATAAAAAATACATTCCACAAAAAACAAATTCTTTCACTAAAAATAAACTGATCCCACATAATAAAATATATTTTAACATTAAAGAAATATATTACACTTACGAAAAAATACTTTCACATAGATAAAATAGTTTTCACACAACATAAATACTCACACTTTGAAATCGATAGTTGCACGAAGCTGTAATGAAATGAAAATACTTGTCGCAACTCCTCCCTATATTTGGCCGCCTATATTGTCTTTGCTACACGCATTACAATACATTACACAAACCAAACCAGACCAACCGTAGCATAACCTACTACAACCTAACTCACTTTGTTAAAAGAGTCCGTGACTAAGTGGAAACTATTAAAATCAAAGTTTGAGTGTACTAAGCTATTACTATCTAATGCAAAGTGGAAACTACCGAAATAGAAGTTCAATTGTAAGAAGTGAATACTATCTAGCACAAAGTGTAATTATTTATAACCCATTTTTTATTATTGTTTTTATGTTGCTGTAGATTAAAAAAACGCTTAAACGTGGTGTTGATGTTTTTAATAGTATGATTCTTACCAGCTTCTATCTTTTTCTTCATCCAGTTTGCTTTAATGCATAAGATTGCATCACTCCCCTCAATCTTTGGAAACTACCCTCGTCTCACCAAACAAAATCTCTACAGCATGTATCAGCTTCAGCTGGCGAATCGGGTGGTACTTCGACGATGACATCTTTACGGCTACCAGAAATGGGAATGAACGATTACATTCTTATTCAGCATAATCAAAACGTGTCCAAGGCACGTCACGCACCTTTTCATTGATGTCTTGTTTAATCAGAAGTATATGAAGGACTAGGGAAAAATAATTTAAAATCTTCTATTAGATCATAAATCAACTTTTTACTTACATCCTACTTTGATAAGATGAAAAGGAAATAAGCTTCAATTAAGTATTTACAAAATGTCTCTTACTTATTTATAATTTAACTTGACTGTCGTACTTACATTATAAATAAGTATCTATTGTCTTGTCTGTCAAATGAAAATGTTCAAGCGGAAATAATAAAAAATATCCCATTACGAATATTTACAATTCGTTTTCAATACAGAAAAGTCTAAAGAAAGTTTTTGTTAAGAATTATTCGTAGACTAACCCCATGGTGTAAGAAGTATAGGTGAACTGCATCATAGTTTTTGTAAAATATGTGACGTCACTTTGACTAAAAAAATATTTATTGTCACCAAAACACTGTTGTAAACATAGTAGGTTGTAATTCAATACGCACAAAATGACGTAAACAAATGGAAAAATGGTGACTGACATTTTTTATCCAGCCCACCTATACTTCTTACTCAATGGACTGGCCCCTTCCCCACACATGAAACATGTGAGAGAGGTATGGGTAAATGATCATTCGATAGCCACATTTATACAACTGTTTATTCGATAAAAAAGAAAACATCAGCAAATGTTTCGAAACCAGTTAAAATAACATAATATACAATATTTCACTCAAATATATATTGGGTGACAAAATTCTCAGACAATAGGGCAACTAGCGGGTACATACAACCGCAATACCATCCAAAAATAGATTTTTCTTTATTACATTCAGTACTTAAATTTGACAGCGGCAGCATTTGGCTATCCAGTGAGGAAAAAAGAAGAAAATCAAGACACGCCATATGTTTTCTACTAGAGCTAAAGCGATGATAAATTACAATTTTTCTTACTCGCCGTTGTGGTTACGCTACCATCCTTGACCATGGTTATATGTAGAACAGTTGACACATAATAGAAATGCAATGTAATCACAACACAAAACTCATATATCAAAAGATTGGTAGACTCGTTTAAGTTATCGTCGCTCGTTGTATAACCGGGAAAATCATTAGATCTCAACTCCTTATCACATTGCAAATGACTCAAGCAACAATACTATTGCTTGAATCCAAGAGTCAACGTTCATTTACAATGTTCGGCGAAATATTACCACGCGATCACACAAAATATGTAGGTAGATATTAATATCATCGTTAGTGTCGTTAATTAGGGTCGTTAGTGACAAAATACATGGAAGTGTACAAAATCTCAATAATCCAAATTTGATATTGAAATTCCATCAAGCACCCTCAGTCGATGTCTTAAATTATATAAATATAGTAGAGTTCGAAATAAGAAACATTTCAGTATAACTTACTCAATATGTTATTTTTTTCAATTTAATGCTTTCTTCAAGAACAATGACGATTCGTTATTCAATAATAAGAAAATTACAGTTTCTATAGAACCTACTTTCATTAACAAATTTGACGTTAGTATGTTGTTCTAAATATATGTAGGTAGATAATAATTAATATTTTCACCGCCGATAAAATTAACGCAAAAATACGCGATTCATTTGCAATAGATCTTCCGTGTGATATCGATTAAAACAGCCATGAAAAAAATCACCAATGTTACACTCTTAATTCGGACAAATTCGATTAGTTTATTTTTTTATGTAACTATAGTTAATTTTGGGTCAACCTACATTTTCATGAACATGAACAATCATTTTCTGTCGCAAATCTCAATAAAAACTCAGATACAAGCAGTTTTAAAAATTTTAACTACAAAATTATCACCTAAAATTAAAAAAACTTTTGAAGATATCTCGAGCATGGGTATTTTATTTTTCAGATGGTCTTTATTAAAAATCGTCGTTAATAGATCGATTTAAAAATACCTGGTACATTGACGCTGGTGTAGTGGCAAATCTATATATTTTTAAATCATTATTTGAAACATAATTTTCAATGTAAATAGTAACTTTCTTCTTACCTACCGCTATAGATTCCTTACGAGTTATTCAACAGAATGTCGGAATTCCTCAAGCATCGTGTCCGCAGAAAAACTAATGCCTGGCTCTATAATCGGTGATATGCTGTGTCGTATGGGGTCAGCCGTGCACACTACCTGTGAAAGCAACTGGACTGGGTGACACCTTGGACCCATGAATAGGCTTACCATACGTCCCTGCCAGTTTGGTATTTTGTCCCGGCTTTTGTTTTATGTCACGATGAGAGGAACGTCCACACTTTTGGATCGTGTTTTTCCATATTTGGTCGGATTACCGAAGCCGCATGCTGGAGTCTACTGTACTGTAAACTAAACTTTGACATAACATGCAACAACTTCTATGAATCAATTTAAAAAAAATGATAATTATTTTTAAAAATTCACTCCAGCAAGAAGTACGACTGGTACAATAAATAAAATAATTTAAACTTTTGCTGTAATTTAGAGATTAATGTGTACTTTTAATAAACAATTTTTGGTAGTTTTGGTTTTTTTTTTCTAGCTCCCGCTCCTGTCCCGGTTTAGAGCTTCATAATTATGGTAAGCCTACCCATGAACGAGTCTAAATGAGTCTTTTACCCAATTTAACTGTCATGTGCGACATTCAAAAAAATCCCACCAAACTTCCGAATTTAAACTCTTCTTTTTTCTTTTCAACCACGTCTGCTCCCAATGCGGAGCATATAGCCTCCTAATGAAGGCACCTAAACGGAAGTTTTTCTACGAGAACTGATTGTTACTCAGTTGCTCAACCTCCCTTTTTCGAAGAGAGAAGAAATAGGTCAGGGCTAGTGGTTGGCTAACCGCTTTTGCTACGCTGGAGGGAATGGATCGCATACATCCATGCCTACAAACAGAAATCGATTGAAAATCAATTTATGAAACTGTCTGTACTAGGATTCAAGCCCGTGAGATCCGTAATCGAAGCCAACGGCGTTGACCATTGCACCACAGACCCACACATTAATTTAATTGTTATTAAATTCTCACAAGGTAAAATTGTGATTGCACATATTCAGCGGATGTTTACATGGAAGGATTAGTAAAACAATGTACAAGTGGTTACTTTTATTAATCAATCTAACATAACAATCCTTAAATATTATTTTTAGTAGACATTTCGATCTCCAGTAGCAATTTTAAAATCAGTTGAAGCGATAAAATCATAGAGGCGCAACTAACATTGTGACATTCACGGATTTATTTTTATAGTTTGAATCTACTATGAAAAGTGAAAACTCTGTTGACTGTTGTACATGTAACATAAATCTCAATGGCCATTTAACTTTGCTCAATATTTAAAAAAATATCACTTGCACCTCTATGGTTTTTACCTTTTCAATTCAACAATTACCTAATCAATGATTCATTCCATTTCACATAATGCGTACCACTACTACAATACATTAATTGAAAAGCTGTAAACGTTTCGAAAGTTTTATATTTTATAAAAACCAACAACTTTTTGATTGAGTTTTTTGTAAAAAAATGAATATTTTTATAAAAACTGTATCCTTATATGAATATCTTGAATTTTTAATGAGATGCAATGTAGCTTTCAATATACATTACTTGACAACTTTTAAAATATTCATATCATCTTAACAAAAGTTGATATCATTGACAGCTTGAAGATGTGTTCGCTCACTTATTCCTACTAATGCAGAAAAGACTCAAAAGGCTCGAGAGTTTTTTCGGATTACTGTTCAACATTGCTTGATTACTCTGTTGCCAAATTGCTATTAATTTGCACAACAGGCGATTTTAAATGCAATAGGTTGTGAAAAATATTTGGCATACTTTGGGAATTTAGCAATTGGTAATAATTTTTTTATCAAGTATATAATTATTATATAATATGAAAAACTCAATTCTAAAAAGGGATTAGTATAACTGAAATTTATTTTGCTTTCTTAGAATTGGCCTAAAGAAAGGTATAGGTCATATAGGATAATAAAATAAAGAACTGAGGATCATTCGGACGTATCTACAGTTTGAAGAAAATTATAATTTTTTCTTTTCAACTAAGTTCTGGTGCAAATTTAATATTGATTTGCTGTCGCTTTCTTAACGTTCAGGTTAGTAATTATTTCATATCTTTGTGTTTGTACTTACACCCATATGACCCTAGGTCTCTGAAATACAACAGGAAATAAATAGAATTTGTATTTTATGGAAACAAACAATATTTCACTGAAAGGGTTGGTTAAAATATACAATATATAGAAAAGCTGTATCAGCATATCACTCAATAAACAGCAATATGTTGTAACCCACAAACTAAAATTGGTAGGTTAAAACATATAGCTGCGTGTTGAATGTAAAATATCATGTGCCAATCGCGATGATAATAAGTCAGCAGAAAAAGAGCTTATAGTAACCAAGAAACACTTAATTCATTTCCAAATTTTCAGTAAAGAGAAATACGAAATTACTTCAATACATCATACAAAGAAAAATAGAGGGCAGTAGAAGTGTAGGTATAACGAGATTATCTTAACTACACCACCTCCATAAGTGGCTCCATATCCAAGGCATTTGTGATCCAATATGACTGGCTTAAAATAGAAAGATGCACTGAAATTTGATCATATAAATCTGATCTGATCATGATCTGGATATAATATCATGTTATATTTCAATGTAATCAATTATATTTTGGAATGTTCTAAAAACGACATAGTATACAAAGTATAAACTTCCATTTTGGACATCATGGAATACTAAACTCGAAATTTAGAATCCAAAGAACTACTTAGTTCCTTTCTAAAAACGGTACAACATATTATATAAAATAACAATCATTAAACCTACATTTTTTATTATGAAATCTCCATAACGATTGTTTAATTACAACAAATTAATTAGTGTTATATTTATTGCAGTATATTCGAAATGTTAAAAAAGTTTATGGATTCTTTGCTCCAATGTTGGCAACTGCTGACCTAGACATTCTACAGTCATATTTCTGTAAAATATTCATTTTCTCCTGCAGTATTTCACTTTGACAGAAACACACTGGTTTAAAGAGAAAAATTTCAAATGATTGTAAACAGTTTGACAGTTCGCCACAGAAAAACATAAATCGAACGTCGACAAAAGGAAGTAATGTGATTGTAGCAAAATAGTTTACAAGCCCTTAGAATTGAGATAATATTGGCAACATCTTCAAAATAAATTTTTGTAAAAAAATGTGATTTTTTTCCATTATACAGCGTTCAATGAATTAACCCAAAATTCAACAAAATCAATAACAAAGTTAAAAACAGCACAAATCCATTACGTTTATAGCAATTACAGAGACATTTTATTTTAACCCTACAAATGCCTACAATGTTTTCCAGTCTAGTATATTTCCTACCAAAAACATGTCTAAAAATATGTGCAATTTATTTCATACCTTCAACAATCAGTGCAGTTTTCTATCATTCCATCTAAAGATACTTTTTAGAGGCTTTTGCTTTACATTTAAAACAAACACCATTTTTAAAACAATGTAATAAACTTTCCACAACCCACGATTCTCTTTATTGGCACAAACGTCCAACAATAAATTTGAAATAATTTAATGTCTATAAATACACTTTCGATACATGTAATAGACGTGCGTTATTTGCAAACAAACAAATCCAAACAACCTAACGTGTGCAATGAACAAGAATAACTCATTCATCTTTATGGATATATTAGAATGAAGAGAATCTCATAAGATTTGAACAGTGAAGTGATCGAATCGTAGATGGTAATCGACTCGATGCTTGATTCATGTCTAGTGTACATTTGTATATACATAATAGCGGACCAGTGTTATAGTTTACAATAAGGCAAAACAATATATGATAATGAATTTCCAATAGCAACTTTAAACAGTCGGTTTTCAATCGATGATTCAATTCAAACGACAATTCAAAAGGGATAGTGAAAGCAGGTACGTCATTTAATCAGTCAGGGATGGGGGGTTTCCCTTTATTGCCCCCCCCACCCTTGAATTTGAAGAAACACACAGTTATAGCACGCTGCACTGGCTTGCACAGACAAAATAAAAAATAACAAGCCGGAAACTTGACGCCCCTGAGTGAAAGTGAGTGATAAATGTAGAAAAATAAAGACAAAAAAAAATTAATGTATTTATTTCGAATGGAAAAAATATGAAAATAATATCTTCACAGCGTTTTAATAAAACCTAAATGCATAAATATTATATAGACAATGTAAGTAGAATTTTTTTTTTAAAAATTGAAAACAGAAATATATATATAATTGATTTTTAAATATACAATATTCGGGATTGATAAACAATAATAGTTGACATAGAATTGTCTCGAGTCATGTGTGTTACAAAAACAATTTTTTCACTTAATGTGCTATTGGTGTTTAGTGAATTGATGTTTAGATATATGTAAATGTAAACCATATGAAAAATACCAGCGTACATAAGACATTGAATTATTAACACTTCATCACAGGTCATGAAACAAATCCATTGTATGTTGATTATTTAAAATTTTAAGTCCATACCAACTTAACGGATATTGAAGACAAAACTTTAAATATTGTTTTTTATAAATAAGGTGCAAGGCTAATTATAGTATTACCAACATGGCCGCCGCCGAATTTGGAACTAGAATTGTCAGTCTAGAATAAAGTTCTCGAATTGCTTTTTTATGCGAAATAAATATACATGTCTACTTTTAATAACCGTCGCTAAAATATCAGTTTAGGAATTTATTAAAATTTCAGATCTGGTTGAGTATGGCAACATTCCTAACGCGAAGGTGGTGCCCTCACTAGCGGCTAAGTTAAATTGGTACATCTATGGCTTATAACATTTTATAAGGCGAAATTCTAATCAACAATCTAGTTCTCAATGTCACCTTGGTCAGTTTTGGCACATAAGTGTATAAAAACAATAAATTAATGATATATAAGTTAATTTGTGTCAAGAATCTCTATGTATATGGCCTTTTCAGTTTAAAATATAAAATAATCATTTTAGCCCAACGTGATAAGTCTAGAAGCTATAAACGTTTCCGTCAGACAATATTTTATGTTGCCTTTATTAAGTTTTAAAATCTTTTTTGTAACAAATACACTTTTCTGCTGCCATAATAAATATTTATTAATTGCTTTGGTTGATGTTATTTTCATAAATTAAAAGAAACAATATGAAAATTATACAATTCTGAAAGACGAGTGCCTTCTACGTCAAAATATGATTGTTTCAACAAACCCAAATACTCTATTTTTAATAACAATGAATTTTAAATCTAAACATTAATAAAATTTAAATAAAACATTACAGTTGTACGTAAATAAATGCGCTGGTATAAATTTAACAACTTGTAACACATATTAACAAAATAAATACGAATTGGAATATAAAAGAGTTTTATTTATATCGGCTCGAATTAAAAAAATATTCAATATATAATTTAAGATATAATTCTCAGTTCGAGTCCATTCGTGTGCTCGAATGCCTGAAGATGCCGAAAGGCGAAACCCGGGTCGTTAGTGACAAAATACATGGAAGTGTACAAAATCTCAATAATCCAAATTTATTCAATATATTATTATCATTTAATAAATTACATTCATTCGAGGGAATATATAAGAATGCACAGGCAACACAATCAGTGCAATTTACGTTGCTTTTAAAGTCACTATTAACAACGTTAATTTTTAAGAAACAGTATCACTGAATAATGTCAAAATCATGTAAAATTTGAACCCTTATTCTCCTGAATAAAATCACAAGATAGTGATTTTACCTCGCATAATGTTCATAAACAATTTAATAGTGTCCAATACAAACGTGGACTCATAGTGGGGTATTTTAAATAGAAATGGTGGCTTTTCATGTTTGTGGGAACAGTTATGTTGAACAAATTCATGCAGAACATAATATTTATTGTATTAGCTTCACACATATGTATAAGGTTGGTCGAAGTGAAATACACTTTTTTAATTGGTCGGTTAAATCCATAACGGTGATCATGTGAGATATTGAACTAATATTGATATATAACAATAACCCCCAGGGTTGTCAGTCAGTCGCTCTATCTCACTTTTCTGAGTTGATAAGGATAGAAAGATGAGAGGTTTGAAAAGAGCTCATAGTTAGTTAAGCCAAACGGTATTGACAAAACAATTGAAAAGTCATCAGACTTTATAAGAAAAAAATGCCAAATTTTCTTTTCAATAATGCTCCCCACATAAAATACCTACAATATCAATATAGCCCCGGTCAATATCAATTTCAATTATAAGAAATTTATATAAAAATAAATACATGCTCCATTATTCAGTGTTACATTTCAATAAATACATAATTATTATTTCATTCAAGCTATAGAACCTTTGTATCTGATCAAAATTCACAATATATTATGGGAAATAATAATTAGTACATTTTTTATGAATAGGGAATTGCTTTAATACAAAATGATTTTGATAATTAAGTCTCTATAGTTCCATGCTCGATTATTTGCATCTTGAAGACGGTGATGATATCATTTATGATGTAATTAGGTCTTTTTTCTCGGATGGCAAACAAAATCACAAGTAGAATGTGGGTAGTTTTCATCGTTCAATGTGGCAAGTCTCAACGGCACCTGAAATCAACAAAACTCTATATGAACACTGACCGCGTGGTCCAAGTCCTCTGAGTTTTTCGGGAAATATGTAAAAAATTGTAAAGCTGTATGACAAATACTTCATAGGCTACTTCATAAACAAATAATTGCTTATTAATTAACTAGACATCATTACCAATTGGCAGTGTTACCTGTCGGCATTCACTCAATATGCTGTGCATTCAAAATTCACTCACACTCTCTAAATAATTAGAGAGAATAATTAGCTAATCACTATTTCTGTCCTATCCCCAAGCTTCAATCTATATTGTCTTAGAACAGACAAGTTGAGAAACTGAGAAATGAGCAGTTCTTGTACAGCAACTCTGTTGAGATAAGCTACATTTGGATTCAATATGTTCGTCATTGCAAGCAGACATCATATGATATAGGGTTGCCAAGCATCCCTATTAAGCGGGACGGTCACCGTTTTTGTGCCCCAGTGTCCCGAACGAGCTTTTCGGGGCACCCAAATGTCCGGTTTTCATTTTTTTCAGTTCTAATTTTTTTAGAACCATTTTCTCCCATTCAATAACAAGAATTCACCAGTGACTTCTGCGCATGGTAGCATTCGCACGGCGGCCATATTGGATTAAACTTCAGATCTTTACCTTTACCTCTACCAAACAATCCGACTAAAAGATTTATACTGTATGTGCGAGTATATTTTTTCTCTACTAAGTCATAATGGTAATGTAGAGAGAATATGGAGAGAGAGTGGAAATTCAATGGACGGATGAAAGAAATAGACTTTCAGTAGAAACAGTAGTATCTTACAGTGCATTGAGAATTGTGATTTTAATTGTGTCGAAATATACGATTATCTCCTAAAAAATAAAGCAGTTTTTCAAAATGATAAATATTTGTAAAATTGGTTTTAAAACTTTGGTGATGTTATTTTTATTGTTCTTTTTATTAATAATATTGTTGTTATTCTAAGTAATGTGTATAATTAAATATATGTTAAAATTTCTTGGTTTCATTTTCTAATTTAATATAAATTGAAAATTAAGTGGAGGTTAACCGATCCAATATCTCGGAGGAAGGAAAAATGAAGTGTTCTTGAAATTTTTATTTTTCACGGGGTTGGAGGGTCTCCCGTTTTGACTTGCGAGAAATCTGGCAACCCTATATAATATAATAAACAAACAAATACAGTATCCTTCCCAAATGTGTCAGACTTTTATAAGAGGGGACAAAATACTTCTATAAGACAAAACAAATCTAAAACTAGGTCTAAATGACGGAAATAATTATTTTAAATAATGACATAGAGGCATTTTAATGGTTTTGACTTTTTAATATTTTTTTTTCATTAAAATATAATTTTAGGAAGACACAGGTTATTGTCAAATGATATACGGCCTTCGGACAAATGTTGTATAATATCACACAATAGTAACTTTTCATGATATACTTCTACGAAACATTAAATTTTGTTTTAATGGTACAATAATGCGTGTAAACGAAAGTATTTTAATATCGCCACAAAATATATTCATAAATTTCCAGAAAACTTCATATACCTGAAGAATGCTTCATAAGCATCTACCTCTTAGGCATGTCTGTGTATGATGTCAAAATATTTTCGGTTAAAAAAAGCATTATTGGCTTCATTCAATTAGTTTTCCAAGAAAGGAGAACATTGCTTTATATTACAGTATTATGTACAGTGAAACATTCCTCATATAATTTAAATTGCCGCGATATAAATTTATAGCACTAAATGTAGCAATAAATATGCCATTTCACTGTAATTTAGTATGCCCTAGTGCAGTGGTCGGCAACCTGAGGCTCTTTGGGCAATTCGTATGGCTCTTTCGTTGCCAAATTCACAATTTTTATTTTGATTTTGTTTGTGTTTTATAATTGTTTAACTTCATGCCTACATACAAATAAAGTGTATTTTCGACAAAGGTGTTGTTTATTTAATTCTATTGTATTTGATAGCAGAAAATTTTACTGTGAATTAAAGTTTTCATACCTAGCTTTTATCATTGTTTAAAATCACAAAATATTTTCAATCCATTTATGGAAACTTCACAGGCCTTGTACAGTACCATTTATTTTCTTAATAAAAAAAAACATTAGGCTTAAACAGACACCCCCTCACCCGCATCGGTCAGTTATATCAAGATCCTCCGCTACAATTATAATTTCAACAATAAAAAAAGAAAACTTTTAAATATTTACATTGGTTTAATTCAGGAAATCTTCTACACTTAATGCAATTAATTAATTTAAATAAATCTTTATAAAAATATTTTTTTGGCTACGCAAAGAATTCTAAACCATTCTGCTACACACATTTGATTCTTTTAGTCCAAAAGGTTGCCGACCCCTGTCATAGTGGTGAGGCCCATATTATGTATAACTTTACCTCATGTATTGCCAAAAGCGTTGTTCTTCCCGCCAATCAACCTAAGGCCACACTTTGTTGAAGACGTCCATGAACGAATCGTAGATCATGAACGTGATGGCGACATCCAGACACACTCTGCTGAGACGAGGAACCGTTCCTTTGTAGAAAGCGCGAGGACCTTCCTGGGTCCAGATTTTGACGAAGCAGTCCCAAGTTCCTTTGTACTTGGCGGCCTCCAGCCCTTGCATGCGAGTCTTCACAACGTCTACCGGAGTGTTGCCAAATACGGAAGCGGCGCCTGATAAACAAAAGAATGATACATTATGACACTGCACAAACACACCGACATGGTACCTGATAAGACAAGCTATCAGGCCTTTCAAAAATTTCCGGCATCATACTGAAAGCGAGTACACCGCACCTCGTAAAAGCTTTGCATTCATCTACAGCAGTCATGCCACATGAAGCCCTTCTACTGTTTTTTCTTTCTCTCTATTTTCTTTTTTCAGCAACAATAGTGCCTGAATAAAATTTTACTTGCACGAGATGTGCATAAGGCCAAGTACGTGGATGGTAATTATTTATTTTTCATCTTTGCATTACATAAGGACACAAAAAGTTTGACAAAAATCGTCTCTTTGCTTTTAACCTTAACAGGTTATGCAAGGTTTTCGCGTAAATAAATTATCTATATTTGAATGGTTGAAAATGATGACGATTGGGTTTGTCGTTTTAAAATCGAAGTATAAAAAAAAATAGTTTCGGTATCTGTCCATACACATTTGGATGATGCTGCGATTTGAAGGTGAATAAACTGTATCACCACGCCATCTTTTTAACTTGAAACAAATTCGGCGCGACATGAAACCACTGTCTGAAATCTGAAAAATGTGATAACATTGGCAAGTTGAAAATACTTTGTAGCACATAAGTGGCCTAGTAACATAATAAAACTGCATTTCACTACTACAAAATAGTACATTGTTTGACAGTATGTACCATTATTTTTATACACAGTGTATATTTCCATAGATCTGTGTAAAATGACAGCTATCACTTGTATCAACAATAAATTAATTTATATCTCCTAATTGACTACGCACATTAATAAAAAATTACATTCGGTTAATACAGATAAAATTTAAAATCAGCTGTAGGAATTAAAAATGATATTGTTTCCTTTGTCTATGGACACTGTTTTTTTCGTGTGAAAGTTTCAATCACTCTTCCACAAACCTAAATATAACAGACTAATGCAAGCGAGTGTCCGCTAATGCCAAACGTCCTTTATGCAATAAAATAGGTAATATACCATGTAGAATGGCGTGTAGCGAAAAGCGACCAAACATGGTTCACACAAGTAAAATGAAAAAGAAAAACTCGATATTTCCATACCTGCAAAGGCACCAAATGCACCGACAATATACTTGGGAACCGGTTTCTTGGGGTCACCTCCTCTGTACATATCCTTGAGTGACTCCATCACGAAGAATCTGATTGCCTGGTTGGATCCTTGCTTGATGATAGTGGCAGTGACTCCTTTATAAACACCTCCCAGTCCTAAAAGAAATTATTATTGGCATATGTTATTTTTCTATAAATACACAATAGTTAGAAAAACTTGTTCTGACAATGGTATGATACTAAAATAGCTATCAACAATATATGAAACATAGATGTTATATTAGCAATTTAAGTTTGTTTCAATACAGGCCACCTCCTATTGATGTAACCCTCAAAATTGAAATTGTTCAGAAGATAGTAACAACTGTTTTTATCGAAAACATTATATGGTGAGTTGCGTTATGAATCTTTGAAATACATAACTGTAAATTCTCATGTTTGAAGATACGGAATTATACGTAAGGAGTGTCGACATAAGTGGTTTACATCAAATGGCCGGGTCAGAATTCTTAAACTTAAAATCAATTTAAAATTATGTTTCTCTTCCAAAAAGTGGTCAAATTATTTTTCTAATTTACATCATTTGGCCGAGACCTGCTCTGTCGTTTTTAAAATGAGATCCAATCATTGACTCATTTTCGTATTTTTTGAGAGTTACATCAATTGGCCAAAACATAGTCAATACAGACTCTCAATCCAAATAGTAGTAAGTTAATGAAGGATAAGGTTAGGAAAGGACCAGTTGATAGGTAGCTCTATATGCCCTGTTCTGAGGATAAGATAGGGTGGATGGGAAGTTATGAAAACAGCAGACATTTTGAAATTTTTGATGCAAATTCGTAAATCAGTGTATGAATGATTACATTCGAAATTTGAGCATTGATCACGAACTTGTAATTATGGTTTAAAATCATTACTACCCCTGACACAGCAATTGACCTAATTAGAAAAAAATTATATCACACCTAATCAAAACCAAGGCGCCAGATTTTTTAATTTTTACATAAATTAAGATGAGAACTTTTGAAGTCATTCAATTGAAGGTCAACTCAAGGAGAAAAGACATCACAATTACCCTTACTCGAGGTTTCAAATATTATCGTTTATAATCATATTATTATTTTCAAATATAATTTCATATGTTATATATAAATCAATCGAGCGGTTACGTCCGTTGGCTTCGGTTTTAGTGCTCACGGGTTCGAATCCCTGTATTGACAGTTTCATAAATTTCTGTTAGAAGGCATGGATGTCTGTGATGTCCGAAACTCCCTCCCACCCATCTGATCCTAAAAACGGGACATAGTGATCAGCTAACCTCTCATCCTTTCCTAGCTCTATCCTAAAAACCCTACTCTCTTCGAAAAAGAGGTGTTGAGCAACTGACTAACAAGCTCTATTAGAAATCCAAATGCTCCATATCGGGTGCGACATGGTTGAAAAAAAAAATTAGATTTCTGATTTTGTCTAAGAATGTGTTAGAAAACTTAATGCATAAAACAACAATACACTCTAATACTAATTACCGACAGATAATTTGTATCACTAATTATTACAATGTTTTCAAAGTTACTGTCTAACCTCATTAAAACAAACAGAATTATGTTTAGATTGATAAAAGTGTAACATGTATCAACATCATATTTATCATTCCCTTAGCACACTGTATGCCTAATCATTAATGACCATACTTTGCCTCTTCAGTTTTGTAATGTAGCGAATTAACCTCAATAGAGGTCAATGCAATAACAGATAAAAATAAATCACATTATATAATGCCTCTATTCATAATACTTAATTAACATATTGTGACAGTTCTAATAAAACAACCCACAAATATATGTACATTATCAATAGGCTTAGTACTTGTTAACTCCTTGAGTAGTGAATTATTTTCAAAGGAATTAGGTTTATTAAGACTTTTAATAGCCATATAATATTGAGTTCATATCTATTCAATTCTCTACCTGGAAGCAATGTCAACCACATGCCCACAAAAAATCTTCAAACTCTTAATGATATGCAGTCTGGTTAAGTACGTTCATCGATAATTAAAATCTTGGATTATTTGGATGTGATCTAGTCACGCCAGTCATGGAGCAGAGAAATTAAAGATGGTTTCAGTCGCTATTCATTAACATTGCGGATGTGACAAGAATCACTCGCGGAAATTGATAGATTCAATAGTTACAGGCAAATGTTGATATGTCCAATTTTATTTATTGCAATTAGTGATTGAATGGCTAGTAAAAATAATAATTTAAGCATGAAGCATAAAAACATAGTTCACTACAAGCATTGCAAAGTGGAGATATCGATTTTTGTTTTAAGAAGTTCCATATAAGCAATATCAATACTTCAGCCGATCATTGTCACTCTCTTTGTTGTCAAACACTTGTTATCAGTAAATCACTACGTCTTGTTGAAAGTGGATAGCACAAGAAGTGTAAAAATCATCAAATATAAATCCTAAGAAAATCCAGTAGACGATCCAAGAACTGAGGACAAAGTGTTACCACTCGGCCAAGACAATTGATAATCTAATCGTAGAATTATTTATTTTTACTGCATCTCACCTTCTTGCTTTACGATGGTGGACACGCCGTGGAAAAATCCCTTGTATTTTGGATTCCCCGAGAGCTGATCGTTGATGAACTTCACCTTGACAGTCTCCATGGGAGTGACGGCGAGGATCGCTTCACTGACACCGGCTCCCAAGCCGCAGAGAAGACGACCGCCTGCAGAGAGATTTCCTCGCTCATCCACCATGCGCTTTTTGAATGCTTCAAATGCTCCGAATCTGGAAAAGGAATACCGTATTTCAGTATTTTCAATATTACCAAATTTTTTCTATATTTCTAAATTGCCCCTAAATTTTTTTGAATTTTATTTTGACAGCTAGTCAGAAAGTACAGTAAAACCTTGATACAAAAGATTTTGAATTTAATGGACGAACTTATGTTCATTGGTGTTCATGCTTAAGCCCGACAGTTACACCTCATGATCAATCTTTTGCGAATGATTAACAAGTGATCACACAGTTGTGATAGTTAATATGCGCCGATCAATGATGTGATGTGCATTAAGCTATAAAAAAAAATTTAAATCATATATTTTCAATCCATTCATGAAAATTCACTGACGTAAACGAGTTTTCATCACTGAACTATGTGGACAGAAATTTTAAGAAATTTGCGGCGTCATTCGGAGAATGCACGCCACCAAGTCTTGGGCAGTTGCTCCTAAGACACTCCGAGTTAAGGAAAAAAAACTGTTAATATGCTTAACGTTTGCTAGGCCACTGGATACTGTTGTACAAAATTAACGGAAGGGAAAGCAGTGGTGGATGGAGGGCAGGTAATTTTGAAAAGGTAGTTACAAACCTGACGGCTGATTTGGGAATTGATCCATAGAGTAAAACGCTAAGACCTCTGTATAATCCAAGAACTCCATGACTCTTCACGGTTTTCTGAACACAATCTGCTATTCCTTTGTACTGTCTTTGACCACTGCCTGAAAGAGAAAAAAAATATGTAATAAAATAGCTTTAAGCATATGTATGCTATATATAAATGCTATGTATAAATTTAATGTTTCTTCATAAACTTCACTAAAAAGACAATCCAAATCTGCCTTCTAGTCCTATACATCACAAAGAAGAATAAATGTCAGTCGACAGCGACTGAAAAAATGGAAGTTTAAAAATCTTCAAGTCCCTATTTTCTCAGGCCAATCAACATTGTTCCCTCTACAGGTTTACAGCCATTACTGGGCGTATTCCATAACACAGCAGCCTTGAATGCTTGCTAATGAATGCCAGGAGTGTCTTAGAAACAGTAACCCAAAACTCGATTGCTATGCAATGCTATAACTGTGCTTTATAGGAAATATGTAAAACGGCGTAATGTAATTCAAATTTGAATAATATTTTTTTTAGAAATGACAAATATTCAGTGTCTATTTCCCATTGGTTTTAAACGATCAATATTTTACAGTTAATTAATTTTAATCGTCAAGCTTTACTTGGTTGATGAAAAAAAATATGGGCCTTTCTAATACAACTTTTCCAGTAAGGTCTAAAAACCTATACGTGAAATAAAATTCACCCGTCAGGTCAATAAAATATATTTTGAAAATGGAAATAAGTGTTCCCATATCTAAGAGATACAAATGAAGTTTGGAGAAAAAAATGAGTTAACATTTATTTGATAAGATTCACATTCATTTGATAGAGTTTTTCTTGCTATTAGTTTATTTATAATGTTCAAACGCATGCTTGATGCATGCTTGCCAAGGTTGCTGAGTTGAATTAAAGTGTGCAAAAAAAATTTTGTCCAAAGTGCAACATATTTCTGGAACACTTTATATACGTAACAGAGAATCAAAATAAAAAATATAACTACTGAAAAAAAAACATTGACAAAACAGAATTTGTCCTCTAATACAAATCTTGGAAGAGAAAATTGGAGGTTGGTCAAGTTCACAAACCAAATCAATTTTGTTTTTTTTTATCATACCTACTCAGTGTGTAGCATTTAGACCACTGAAAAGGCATTGTTTATAGAATCTTTTGAGTTGCTCAACCACTCCCTTCGGAGAAAGTAAGGAGAGAAGCAGGGCATGAGGAAAGTACTAGTGGTTAGCTAATCACTCTCTTTGTGGTCCGTTTTACAGAGTAGGGTTGGGAACAAAGCAAAACATCATTAATCATCTTAAGAATGTATGTTAATAGTAAATAAACTGCTACATTTTACTTGCTTCTTGAACACTTTGGTTTTATTGACATACGATCTTTTGCAGTATCAACAACAATATGCTTAATTATTTGCACTAGCTGGAGACAAAAATCAATAGACATGCCTCGTCATCCTATCACACGGTCTTCAATTTAAAACATAATTAACTTCAGTAGTTTAAACAATCGGTGACTGACAAAGTTCTGTTATGTATATATTATTTAAATATGCATGTGAAAGTCAAAAATCAATATGGATTATTTTTTAAATCATGAACAATTATTGTTAGACATTGTCGATCACCAAATAATCCACCCCAAATACAGTAGGAACAAGCATACTTCAATAATCAAAGAAATACCATATTTCTATATACCCAAAATGCGCTCCACAACAATTAATTTGGAACTAAAAAGTTATGAAAAACAACTTGAACTACCCAATCATAACAAAAATAGCCACACATTTTCAAATATATCATTTTACTTTATATTTTGAGTGATATTCATCTAACTTTGTCTCTGAATTAAAATTTTACAAAAATGAATATTTTTATTCTTGGCAATTGCAAACTTTGGCAATAAATTCAAAATTTAATACCTGTGACGTCTTTCTAGACAGCATCCATAAATCAACTTACAATCAATTTTTATGAATCTTTTAAATGTTTTTTGGTCTTCCATGCTATATTTTCGAACATAACTATTTTAAGTATAAGCATAGTGAGATGATGATATAAATATACTTTTTTTACCATGTCTGCTCCCGATTTGCAGCATATGGACTAGTAATAGAGCTTATCTCAATAGAACTGCTTGTTACTCAATTGCTCAACCACACTTTTTTCGACGAGAGTAAGGATAGAAGAATAAGTAGGCTAGGGTAGGGCTTGTGGTTAGCTAATCACTCCTTCTTTCTCGATATTTTTTTCAATAATTGACATTGTTAATTTTATTTACACTTATACAAATTGCTGTTCTGCAATCCGGGGCTCAAAAAAATGTGAAAATCTATATACAGATAAAGTTGGTGATGTTGCTATCCACTTTCTCGAAAAAACAAGTTGCATCGCGGTCTGGTTCGAATAGAACGACCTACGAGTGCATTGGTCACTCATGACTTATGGCAAGTGTTACTGTGTAAGTGTTCACTATTACATAATTTGAGCGTGTCTATTAAATAAGTCTGCAACAAATTAGGTATAATTAAGATTTTTTGCCCTAAATAAATTTGGAGTGGAATAAAATCATGTTGACAGGAATATTCAAAAATTTGCCAATAATTAGTTCCAACAGTTGCTGATATTACCTATCATTGGGATTATGCGTAGGAAAAAAATCGGATTCGAATTATACTACAATGTTGTAGTCCAGCGGTCACCATCCTATCAGACCTTTCAGACCTCACAGACTTAGTACTACACGTAATTTTGAATCTCGCTGACCATGTATATGATTTTTCTTAAAAAAATACAAACATAATATGGATTATATAAAATAATGATCATTATCATTTATAAAATAACATTTACACATGTTTAATAATTATAACAAATTCATTACAGCAATATTCGTTGCTGCGTCTTTGAAATAAGTTTATAGATTCTTGGCTCCAATTAAATTGCTGGAATAACTTTGTGGACCACCAAAATTTTCTAATGCACCACTAGTTGACTGGGTTATTCAGTATATTTTTAAATAACTTCACAACTCTGCTAAAAATACCTACAGTATTTAAATTAATGAAATAAAGTCTTACTATATAGAAATCTGTTTTGGTGCTTACAGCTTCAAATCCCAGTACAGACAGTTTCACAAAGTGATTTTTTAATTGATTCATTGATTTGCGTTTGAAGGCATGAATGTGATGTCTAAAATTTCCTTCAAATAACTCACTACTCGAAGGGAATAAGAAACTATCTGTTTGGATGATTCAATCATATAAGATCAAAGTTTCCAAAGTCACAGTCTGAATGAAGAAGGATTCGGTTTTCAAGTAACCGCCTCAACAAAACCACTCCAAGACTCCGTTCTCATTTATAATCATTTTGTATCATCACCGTTGTCGAAAAGCATAATTTAAAAGTGCCAATGATAAAAATAAATAAATAACAGAATCATATTGAAAATAATGGTTCAAAAATAACTGAGCTTTGAGTGAGTTAGACTAAAATCATGAATAAAGAATGTTAGATAAAATGTAAGCTATATGCAAATAATCAAATAATGTGATAAGTAATAAATGATGACACGCTATCAGTCCCACACAACTTTATCATAGTGTAGGAAAGTACAAAGGTGTTTTATTGATAACAACTTCTTATCACGGAAGTCTAAGTTCAGGAATTATTGATATAAAAAATGTAGAATTATAAATAGCTAGATATAATCAATTTCGTTGACAGCTTTATGAGAAAGATCCAATGCCGGTATACACATCAGTGTATGATGATAGGTTGTAGAGAATCAGGTACAATGATTAACCGCACAACACGTCCACACCCAATGTGGATCAAATGGCCTACTAATGGAGAATCAACGGAAATCGTTCTGCGAAGAGAGTAAGTATTGAAGGATCGAGTTAGGACAGGACTAGTTTATAGTTAGTTCATTTTTCTCGATATGCCCCATTTTTAGGATCGGATTGGAGACATTCATACCATTAAACACAAATCCATAAATCAATTGACAAATAACTTATGAAATTCTGTACAGGGTTTCAAGTTCATAGACACCACAACCGAAGAACATGATGTAGACCATTCGGCAACAAGGCATATAACATACAGATTCCTAATGGAGCATCTTTACAAAATTTGTTCAATGAAATGCAGTTTATAATCGGTAGCTACACTACTCATTTCAAAGATAGTTAAGTCAGATGGATGGAGAAAATTAAGTATAGAAGTTAGCTATTTGCTCTCCTTTTTAAGATCAGATAGGTGGGTAGGAAAGAATGTTAACATCACAAAAATCCATGCAAACCAATCCACAGATCAATTAAAAAATTCACGTATTAGTGTCAAGCCGGGGATTCAAACCTGTGACCCTGAATTAGGAAAATGTTTACAAGTTTTGACAACTCGGCTACAGGATCGGCCAAATCAGATTGACCGGAAATGCTCAGCATTACTTCAGGTACAAGATAAAAGGGAAAATGTTCTGAAACATTCAACTCTAACTATAGACATTATGTCACATAGAACATAAACATAGGGAAAGAAAGGGCTTGCTGCCATTTATGTCAATCAAAATTGCTAATGTTAAAGATTTAAATAAAATTCATTTGTTATTTCCAGCAGAATAATGTTATATAACCATAGTCAGTACTATTAATTTTTCGACAATTTATCATAGTTTTGATTATTGTATTTGTTTTATTTTAAAAACGATTTGAGAAAAAAAAAATTACTTACTACTTTGTGACAGAACAATGAGACTGTGAAATGTAAAACCTGCTATTATACAACTTGGCCAAGAGTTTGTTGTCTCTCAGGATTGGAAGCAATGAAGTTAAATAATTCATATATTATGAAATAATATATTGTATTGTAAATATGGCAGACTCACATTGAATCGGTTACTGCTTAACTGTACTATTTAATTTGCGTTACTTTTTTACCACATTGAGCGGCAAAATGAAGGTATTCGTCACTATGAAAAATGCATAACATGATTTCTCAAAAAGTAACTAAAAGACAAAAATCATATAATGGTTAAAACAGCAAAGTATTGCAAGTAGATTCACAGGAATTTATTAGGAAGATATTTGTTATAAGACTCTTTTAGTTGATAAGTATTTATAATTGCTTTGACTGTTTATAAGTATTTATAATTTATTATATTACTATTTCCATGATTTGCATCCAAACATCATGGCCCATGATTCATGGGTAACTAGCGGAGTGGAACAATTATGTGAAAAGTCTGTCCATCCCTGATGGGTTAAAGATCACTTGTTGTTCAAGTGATGTCAACATTTGTGTATTTTTTTAAAATAAAAACTAGAAAAATCAGAATGTTAGAAGTGTTCCCTCTTCCTCTACAGATGTAGATCTATATAGATGTAGGTCGAAATACCAACATGTCTGCTTGGTGTTGAAGCTTCTTAGTGAAAGTGGTTTTAACAACAACTTATCAGTTTGGCATAGTTATAACCACTTTGTAGTGAATTGAGCATAAATTCAACATAACTTAAATAAGTGAAAAAGTCAAAACTGAATTACACTTTGCGGCACAGAATTGTAAATTATTAACCATGATCCTCTGTTTTAAGGAAACCTGAAGATAAAACTAAATCATGATGATTACTTCCCTCTAACATTTTTTATAAATTTAATTTGCATTCTCCGGCATTAATCACAAATTAATCGGCCGATTGGAAATAAATTTAACATTTAAATGTCAAATATATTATTTCCTCAAAACATTCTGCCATAATTATTGTTGGATGCGCAAGTAGATAATTTTATGGACAAAAAAATATTTTTGATTCGTACCTACCCACGGAAATATTACATCGTACATAATCTATTGTTAAATAACGTATTTTCATATTTTGACGTTGATATATGTACCTGTCTATATACGGTTATAATATAATAACCAAATGGTCGGCCCCTAAAAAAGTTCACGTGAACGCGAGTCAGTAATTATTTTTATTTTGACAATTTATGCAGAATTAATATTATTTCATTTTTAATGACTTAATATTATAAAACTATTCATAATAAAACAAGGTAAAACTAAATTTAAAAGTCTAAATTATACTCTAGTGTTAAGTTTTAAACACTTATAATTTATATTTACCTTTTTCGTCTAGTTGCAATTGTGTTTTGACGTATTCTGTGGGGAATGTAATACAGATTTCGATGCCGCCCGTTATTCCACCGGCAACGATTCCTTTGAGTGCGATAGATCCTGGTTGGACTACACCAGAAGCGGCGCCAACCCCATCCATCCATGGTCTTCGAAAAGGATTCCTCACGCCTTTATCCATTTCTAAACTTCAATAACTTAGCAAAAAAAAACAGAAAAACTAACAATGTATTGCTTCAGCAATTAACACGATACACATTTATATCGCGTGACCTCCGAGTCGGCTTCAAAACACCTAAAGCATTCACACTTCTGTCTTACGCGAATGAAAACAACTGACTCCCGGTTGTTTCTGTTTTTCCGAAAAATACATCAGTACACGTACCTACGTCATCAAATACTCAAACTAAAAATTATCACTGTCAGTGATATATTTTCCTCAGTACAGCGATAATCTGTGTCGATATAATGTGGAAGTATATTTAAGTTTAAAATACAAATGTTAATTTGACAGCAACAACGAACTTCGCTCGAAAAAAATAATGTTTTCGCGTTCTTTTTATGATATATTACTGCACAATTATAATAGCACAGTAATAATAAAGGCGTCCTATATTTTCTTAACTGTCCCGTCCCTATGTTAATTAAATTAATTTGTTTTCGGTTTCAAAAGTAGTAAGAAACAGACAGTTGTCGTACGTACAACCGCTAAACGTCAATAAAACATGAAACATGGACTTTGACGTTTAGGTATTTCGTTCAAAGTCAATTTAGACAAAATTTTAGAGTGTTTGATGTCTTTACCAAACTCGCATTATAATTCACTTACTTGGCATATTAAAAAAACCGAATTCTTGAAGACGTAAGCATAAACGATAATCTATCTAGATGAGAGATTTATTATTTCATTCAAAATACTTAAAAACAAGCTTCTTTTCGTATCTTTCTGCTCATTACCGACATCTATAGACGCGCTTATTCAGCATTGATGGGTTGACGACCCGCTATAACCCTCTATCTTGATAAAAAGAATTATTTGTTCAGACAATCTTTATTCTAAATATTTTAGACCCCAGCCTCCAAATAACTCGAAACCTGGTCCCCGAAGCGTTATTTTTTTCGTTCCGGCTCTGTAAAAAAAATTTACACATCGGTTCAGCTCGTGTGTTGTAAAGGCATTATATTTTTAAAATAAAACAATTTGTACTGCTTCAAAATGTTTATAATGATCAGGACAAGTTTCGCTCGTCGCAAGCATTAGCAACTGATAACAATAGAATTTATTGATTATATCTAGTTTGAATTATTGAGATTTTGTACACTTCCATGTATTTTGTCACTAACGACCCGGGTTTCGCCTTTCGGCATCTTCAGGCATTCGAGCGCACGAATGGATTCGAACTGACAGTTCGAGTCAGTTTGAGTCTGAACTGTCAGTTCAAGTCCATTTGTGCGCTCGAATGCCTGAAGATGCCGAAAGGCGAAACCCGGTTCGTTAGTGACAAAATACATGGAAGTGTACAAAATCTCAATAATTCAAATTTGATATTGAAATTCGATCAGGCACCCTAAGTCGATGTCTTAGATTACATCTAGCTTTTATCACCGAAAAATGTTCTCGTAAATCGAAAAAAACCCGAAATAAATATTGGTTCGGTTTCGGTTTTCGTTCCGGCATAAATAACAGTTTGTTTTCGGTTCAGTTCCAGTTCGGGTCCCTGTTCGAAACATTATTTACATGACAGCTGTTTGCTTATTATTGTTTCTTTTAATAGAAACATTACTGTGAACTATCGAAGTTCAAAATAATCATTACAATACAATGAAAAATATTAATTATTATCCTTTATTAATTAATGTATATAAAAAAATACTTTTATGATATATGATGAACCATCTGAGTAATTAGTTATTTTTATGAAATTAGGTTGCAACGATGTGTGGAAGGACAGCACAACCCCTAGCTACGCCACTGCTGTTAATACACAACAAATAGAAACTTTTTGGGAAGAATAACATTTATTATTAAGTGTAAATTGTAAAAAAATTGTAATACTAATTAAATCATTCAAATTGAAAAAATATTCATTTCCTTTAATATAATATATCCATTATTGATGTCGATTTGGCAGGATCAGGATGCTTTGTGCAAGGGCAAGAGTAAACTCATTAATTCTTTCTGAACGCAAAGCGGCAAATGGAGATAACCAATTGATTCCCAATTTCTGGATAATCCAATTTATAACCAAATATCATTTATGCTTTGAAACTTTGGATGAAATCACTGTTCACCGCCGTCAACAAATAACTTTTGCTAAAGTGAGATTACCGTCTTTCGCTTTCATTGGATGTTCGCACTGAAGACCAAGATCTCTCTTGCCAGAATGCAATGTGTTAACTTAAAAAACATTATAGATCAGTATAAACTACTATATGTTACCTTACGTATCATTTCCAGCGGTAAAATTTGTTTCTAATACGATGGTGCGTGATTTCCTTCATAATTATTTCTTATATAAATATATTCAGATATAAAACATATGTACATGATTAAAATTATTCTTACAAACTTCATAACATACAATGCGCTCTTACTAAAAGCTCTTATTCAAAACAATAAATATCTACAAGCAATACAATATGTTATGATAGCATATTAGAAAATCATTATCAATCAATTAATACTCTTAGATTTACAATTAAATGCAATTTTGTTTAGATCATATTCACTTTCGTAAAGATAGTTTTCACTTATAACAAAGACATTCCACAAAAAACAAATTCTTTCACCAAAAATAAAGTGATCCCACATATTAAAATATATTTTAACATTGAAGAAATATGTTGCACTTTCGAAAAAATAGAGTTCCTTGGTATCAACGTCGGACAAACGCCAAATCTTAATAAAATCATGTTTTTATTGTTTGTGGTGGTGCAAGTGATGCTCTTTTCAAAAACTCATCAAAAACAACAGAATTAATTTTAATGTATTCCATACATTGTTAATTTTTTCAATAAAAAGAGTTTCTGAACTACCCTGAAATTTTAATCAAAATAAATGAATGTTGTGTCAAAAGCGGACACTTACAGGCCTGTTCGTATCAAAAACGGACAAACACCAAAGTTTGTTTATCATTTTAGCATTTTTGAATGACTGTATTTGTTTAGGTTAAGGTTTAAATCTTAGATTCAACTTATTAATTGTGATTCTGTAATTCCAAAGCTTATGTGCATTCTAAATGTCTATGTATATTATGTTTCAATATGTATGACATGAAAAATCACCTCTGCTGTACATTTTTGTAAATGGCTTATGTCCGACTTTGATACAAAGGTACTCATATATACTCGCACTTTGATATCGATAGTTTCACAACGCTGTAATGAAATGTCACTTATTCTTTACTACTTGCAACATAGGATTTTCCACCATAGACTAGTTTACTTGTCGCAACTCTTCCCTATATTAGAGCCCTCTACACCAGTACTCCGGAACCGGTGTGCCGCCGCACACCGGTCCGCCGCGAGATGGTCACAGGTGTGCTGCGGCACAGAGCGCTCAATATGAGAAAACATCGAGTCTTTTATGTGTATCACAAAAACATTAAAGCCACTCGGTTGCTAAAATCTCCGTTTAAATTATTCTTATTGAACCAAATATTACATTATTTTCATATTTAATGGAATAATTGCATAAGTGATTGCACGGATAGTGTAATTTCAATGATGGGGGATAAATTGGCGGTTGTCCCATGTGTAAAACGTAAAAAATCCTACCGTATATTAATTACACATTACTGCACAAATTGGGAAGCATTGGTAATGAAAAATTTCCTAAAGGAATTATTACAAACAATGAACGAATGGATCAAAATAATACACATTGTCAAACCTTAAATAAGCACTTTTTTTGTTGTTTCGCACAGAATGTAAACACAACACCACTGGCGCAGCAAGGGGGTGTTTTTATATTAATATTAAATTGTTCAAGATTGTAATAACATAGTAAATATCTTTGAAGAAATTATATTTATACATAAAAAAATTTCTGCCTGTGGCGATATCTGTTGCGTTGTAATTACTAACATAAATTTTGGAAGAAAAGTTGAAGTAGGTCAACTTAAGTTAAATAATGTTTAGCAGTGAAGTTAATTTTTTGTTATACTTTTAGAAATGCTTTTTTTCTAATTTGTAAATGTCCCATCACTTTGAAAGGGTTAAACAGTTTAATTGGCTTTTATTAAAAAATGTATTAGACACTATTTCAAATTCATCAAATAAAAACTAATTAACAAATTGTTTATTTTGTTTTTGAAATTGACATATTTTGGCTTGTAGTGTGCCGCGACATATTTATATTTATGAGTACTTAGGTGTGCCGTGGGCGAAAAAGAGTTGCGGAGCACTGCTTTACACTATGCTTCTATCACGCACGATTAGGTGGTGGTGGGGGAAAATAACGAGGAAAAAGTGCGCCCCCACCACCCAAACGGGCCCTATAGTCTTTGCTCCACGCATTAGAATACATTTTTTTTTTTTTTCCATGTCCGCTCCCAATGTGGAGCATATGGTCTCCTAATGGAGGTATCTTGACAGAATTTTTTCTACGAGAACTGCTTGTCACTCAGTTGCTCAACCTCTCTTTTCTTTTTTTTTTCGAAGAGAGTAGGGATAGAAGGATAGGGCTATGACAGGACTAGTGGTTAGCTAATCGCTCTCGTTACGCCCCGTGAGGATGGGATTGGTAGGAGGGAGGACTCAGACTACGAACAGAAATCCATAAATCGATTGAAAGATCAATCTATGAAGACCGTCCGCACCGGGAATTGAACCCGAGACATCCGTAACCGTAGCCAGCGACGAAACCAACTGCGCCATGGACGCCGACAATTAGAATACATTACACTAGTATATTATCTATGCATTACACGTAACCTCAAATTTTCCTGGTATCGCGTCCCTTGTTACCACGATGGGCAATCTATCTGTATTTACCAACAAATACGAGTCTGAAAGTGATTCAGATGAATTGTAACCAAAAAGATGGAAATTAACAGCTTTCAGTGACAAAAGAAACGGTACGGTTACTCTTTGATGATGGAATAAGAAAGCCAAATTAAATTATATCTGCATTACGAAGCCGTCAAGTAGAAAAGTCGGATAAATATAACCTTACCAACTATTTAGCATCAATTCGCATTGATTGGTGCAATACAAGACTGGATGTTCCAGAAGAGGATGACAAGCCTTGTTAATGTTGAAATTAATGACATTACAAATACCACACAAAAATTAAAAATCGTTATGTCGACTAAACGATTACTCAGGTTAGTTAATAAAAATGAAGGGGTGCAAGCGGATGCAACCTATAAACTAATTCGGTAGGGTTACCCCGTGCTAATTGTTGGTTCATCAGATATGAACCAAGTATTCTACCCTTTTGGTATTGCTGTGTGTGATGGTGAAACTGAGTGAGACTTCATTTATATTCAATTCTATAAAGGAATCGGTGAAAAGATAAAACTGTACAGGAAGAAAGTGGACTGAAAAAAGCGAACAGGAGAAAAGCGGACACGGAAAAAAGCGGATACGGAAGAAACCGGACACGAAAAATAACGGACATGGAATAAAGCGGACGCGGAAAAAACCGGACAAGGAAAAAACTGCACAGAGTAGAAAGTTTCACATTTAAAATACTTTAAAAAATTTAAGACATCGACTGAGGGTGCTTGATGGAATTTCAATATCAAATTTGGATTATTGAGATTTTGTACACTTCCATGTATTTTGTCACTAACGACCCGGGTTTCGCCTTTCGGCATCTTCAGGCATTCGAGCACACGGATGGACTCGAACTGAGAGACAGTAAACAGTGTCTAATGTTTATATAGAAGATACAAATGCGACAAATATTATTTACGAGGTAAGATATTATACGTCTGAGAGCCACACTGATACCTGAGTTAAAATTTCGGGAATCTCCCTAATCCTTATTTTGTAAACACCATAGTGGTACGCAGCTCGCGACAATATTAGCCAATACCTTAAAATAATTCATTGTTCTCTCGCACAGAAACTTCATCCTGTAGAATTTTATATATTAGACCGTGATATTAGATATGTTTCCGAAATCATACAACGCAAATATGAAAAACAAACTTATAAACTCAAGAAATTGATCGAAGAGAAAAATAAAAGTCTAGCTGATAAATCTGATCTAGTTATAAATGAGGAAACACCTATAAAAATTTTTAATAGAGTTGTAAATTTGTCCAACGTCAATTTAAAAAAAGACGAGCAGAGCCTTTTATCAAAAGGTCTTAAATATTGTCCACCTTTGCCAAATAGAAAATCGGATTATGAAAACCTTGCTATAGATTTAGAAATTGCATTACATAAAGATTTAACCAGCAAACATATTTGTTCTCGCATCCTTAAGAAAGATTACTTAAACAGCAACAAAAATTACAATAAGTTTAATGAGGAGTTGGCTACTCTTAAAAATATTAAAACTAAAATTAAAGATAATGATATCATTGTCACAAAGGCGGACAAAGGAAATACCACGGTCCTGTTAACGCGAAAAGACTATGTTGATAAGTTTAATAACTTTCTCGATAATAACGATATAGTCGAATTGAAAAAAGATCCTACATTAAAATTTAATAAAAATATTAAAGAGGTTATAAATAGTTGTAGCATTACAATCAACCCTAAGGATTTGTCCTTTTTATCTACTAGAAATCCACAAGCCCCCAAATTTTATGGGCTACCGAAAATTCACAAGGATTCAATACCAATCCGCCCGGTAGTTTCATATATGAATGCTCCAGCGTATAAACTTTCCAAAAGAGCTAACTCTCTCATCCGCAATCACAGTAAATTCAAGCCATTGTATAGTATTAAAAATTCATTAGAGTTAGTAGATAAAATTAAAAATTATAACATTCCGTTAAACGCCAAATCAATTTTTTTTGACGTTGTTAGCTTATTCACTAATGTACCTGTAAACAAATGTAAACAAATCATCAAAGATACCCTTAATACGCTCGTGAGAGTTAATCCTGTCATTACTACGGAATTACTTAATATATTAGACGTTTGCGTTGACCAGAACTATTTTCAATTTGATAATAGATTCGATGAACAAACCGAAGGCCTTGCAATGGGAAGTTGTTTGTCACCACTATTAGCAGAATTTTACATGAACCATTTAGAAAACCTTATTTTTAGCAATAAAACAGAAGTTAGAAACGTAGTTTATTGGTTCCGTTCACGTAGATGACATCCTTTGTCTATTCAATGGAACTGAGAGACAAGTTTCTAACCTTCATAATTTTCTTAACTCACTAGATGATAAAATTCAATTCACTTTAGAAGTAGGGGGCAAGAATATAAATTTCCTTGACCTTAATATTGATATTAAAAACTCCATTCATGAATTTAAAATTTACCGAAAACAGACGTTTTCAGAAGCCGCGATCCATTTTAAGTCAGACCATCCTTTCTCATATAAATTGGCTGCTTTCCATTCTCAGGTTCACAGATTAGTCACTATACCTCTAAATAAATTTAATTTTGAAAACGAACTAAACATTATTAAACAAATTGCCATTAATAATGGCTATGAGGCGTCTCTTATAGATAGTCTTGTATCAAAAAAACAACGTAAATTAGCAGAAAAGATGCTATATTTCGGGAACTTGTCTAAAGACATAGACCACCCTAGAATCTGGCATAGAATTAGTTATTTAGGTTGCACAAGCTTTAAAATCAAAAAACAACTCGCTGATAGTGTTAGACCGGCGTTCTATTGCAAAAACTCTCTAGGCAAATTACTTATTAACAATAAAGATAGAGTAAACTTTAAGAACAAATCTGGTATTTATAAATTACAATGCAATGATTGCCAACATTTCTATGTGGGTAAAACCACACGTACATTAGATATAAGGGTATCAGAACATTTAGCTGCCTTTAGAATAAAAAAAGAAACTTCGACATTCGCAAATCACTTGCTAATGGAGAACCATACGTTAATGCGGATGATGGGGTTAAACTGTTGCATAAAAACATGGGGGATCATAAATTATTTTATCAAGAAATTTTGGAAATTAATAGAGCCCAGTTAAACTCCTTGCCAATCTTGAATGAGCAGCTGAACCTTCCTAATTCTCCGCTATTATATCCGATACGTTGAAACACCTAACAGATGTCACTAAATGTGGAATGATTGTATATATTTACCCATTCGTCGAATTACATCCCGTCAAAACCCACAATACTATTATAATTGTAAAATCACTGGTATTTCTAAAAGAAGTTGAAAAGCGGCAATTCGCCACTCTGTTAATATGGTGTTTACAAAATAAGGATTAGGGAGATTCCCGAAATTTTAACTCAGGTATCAGTGTGGCTCTCAGACGTATAATATCTTACGTTAGACACTGTTTACTGTCTCTCAGTTCGAGTCCATCCGTGTGCTCGACTTCCTGAAGATGCCGAAAGGCGAAACCCGGGTCGTTAGTGACAAAATACATGGAAGTGTACAAAATCTCAATAATCCAAATTTACTTTAAAAAATGTTAAAAACAGATTTTCAATTTTAAATAACGTCAAATAATAATTTTCAAAAACTCTAAAACTGAAAAATATTAAATAAATAACATACGACATTTGTTTATTCGTATTGCGTACGGCCTAGGCAAAGCTTATGTGCTATTTTCATGTGATTAAGAATGTTGACAGTAAACTGCGTGGAATAATAGAAAAAAAATGAACTCAGAAGTGATATTGAAACTCTCCACCTATGTCCAGATATTACTTTTAATATGGTGTCAAAATTATTTTTAAAAAAGTTGAACAATAAAAATATTGATTCTATTACAAATTTTATACCGTATTTTCACAGTATGGCTCGAAACAAATCGCTATTGGTATATAGATGCAAGAAAATATTTTCCCAGCACTAATAATTCTTTGGAATCGACAAATGCGGTGATAAAAAAGGAACACACTGTTCGTGAACGCCTTCTGTCGGACACTTTTTGGAAATCCTGTAAAACATGATTGTGAAGAAGTGATTAGATGGACGCGATCCAACATGTCCCAATTTTAAACCATTTGCCACAAAAGCGCATCGCTCCACCGAGATTTGGACGGAACGATATTAATGGACAAAATTGGATATCAGAAGAATCATTAGAAGACATAACAATCTTCTACATTTCATCGTCACAAGCCAAGCATGTGATGACAGAAGACACTGTGGATTGTTACAAAACGTTGTACGTTAATTGGAAAAGTTTTCACCAGTATAAAACCGAATACAGTGGTATTATATAGATAACTATGGAATTAGATTCCACAGAATCTATTACTGCATGTTCACGTCGTTTTTTTTTTTCAAAAAATATGTGTGCAAACAGTTTAGGTAAACTGATTCGTTTGGGCAATGAGAGAGTACCCAACGAAGCCAAGAAAATAGCACTTGGGCAGAAGTGTAAGAGGGGTCGCCCCCGGAGAGTCAAAAAAGCTCTTTTAGTACAATAGGCAGGGGCCTTTTTTTCTATTGTAATTTTTCGATTTATCGAGATGTTTTATAAAAACATGGTGTAGTATTTTGTAGTTATATTGTAAAATGAGATGGAGTACGAGCTATTTATGTGTCTTGCCTGTATATTTATTTTTTTAATGTATGTTTTGTTTGTAACTTTATGTTGTGATCATGTCATTATAATTATTCAAGTATTTTGTGGTTATATTGTATAATGCTACGCAGTACGAACTCGTTAACGACTTCGTTAGAGCTTGAAGATAACGAATATTTTAGCATTAACAGCTCCCAACTTTCACCAACAAAGGTAAGAAACATACTATTTTAGTTTTTTAAAGATTCGAATAGTATTTACATGATATATTTATTCATTTATACACCGTCCAAGCCCTCGTCTTCATTTTTGACAGCTAGATTTTTCATCTTAGTTATTTGTCTTGTAGAATACTAAACCTACTATTTGTATCCATTTCAGAAACATGAATTCCACAGAGAATGAAGATCTCCATGAAATCATGTATGATGCCGACTCTGATATTGATGTGTCAGTGTGTAGCGACATCGCAAATATAGACAATTTTTGCGATGATTTCTATGACATTGGAAATCATTCGCCGACTTCATTGTTGGATGACGACGATTTTGAAGAAGATGACGACAGCCAACAATAAATTTTCGAGCAGGTGCAACCTTTGCGTGCCCCAAAAGGTGCAACATTGCGAGGTGGGAGGACGCGAGGAGTGCAGGCGAGATCTGGGAGAGGCGGCCTACACACCTCATCACATAATTTTTCACTGTCGTCTGGAGTTCCACGTCGTCGCCCTAGAGTGGCCACAACAGTCGACAGTGGTGCGAATTGAACTGAAGATTACTTCATTCCAATTCTGGGTAATTTTAGTGGGAATCCGATTGTTAAACTCAGTCCAAGTAAACCGGATAGTGTGCCATCAACTAATAGAATTATTTTTAAGCGAATATTTTTATTAGTTAATTGTTGACCAGACCAATATATATTGTATGTAAAATGTAAATAAACTCAGCACTCATAATAAAGATTTGAAGTGGACCGATGTCACCCTAGTTGAGATGAGAACTACACACAGACATCGGTCTTGGATATCTTCACCGACGGCAGTCTCATCGACAATAAAGTAGGGGCTGCTTTCGTCGTGTTTAAAAAAGGAATCCAAATACACGCCAAGAAGTGCAAACTCGAGAGCTACTGCTCCGTCTTTCAGGAGGAACTACTGGCGATCAAGGTAGAACTCATATGGGCAAACAAACTAGAACACAAAACCATCAACATTTACTCAGACAGCCAATCAAGCCTCACCGCACTACATAATGCATCGTCCACACACCCACTCACCCGTGACTGCCTGACACTATGCACTACACTACACAATAAAAACATTACCCTAACCTTCTTCTGGATTAGAGGCCACACAGGCAAAACGAAACGCCGGAAACGACACCACGGACGTATACACCAAACAGGCATCGAAACAGAAACTCACACTCACATATACACACTTCCCAATTAGTTACGCCAAAAAAACACTCGCACAAGAATCACTCACCCAATACACCACATCTACTACTGGAACTTAAAATATAGGTGTTATTAAAATATTGTTTATTTTTTGTAGCAAAACTGAAATCAATTTTACCACACATTCTTATATTCAATGGTTAAAATAATTTCGGCTATATATATTTAATGTTTATTTGTACTTTTTGTCATACACTATTCATTTAAGGTATCAAAAACATAATTACGTCAACATAATCTTGGTTTTCTATCAAACATGTGCAAATTTTAAACTATTACAGTATTTTAACGACAAATAGCTTTAAGTGTGCGGAAAATCTTGGTGGAAGTGAATTTGGAATAGATGACAATGATGCCGTGATGTGTCAAGTTACATGAAAAGAAATAATATTGACAATGATGGTGATGAAGAATATATTTTGGTTTATTCTATCTAGATTTGATGACGATCTACTATATAATCTAAGTTCTTATAGTCACCAGGAATCAATAGGATTTAGACAAAGTCCTTCTTCCAGTTGTGGTCGGCACCGTTGACATAATGGATTGTTTGTGTTTGTTTTGAAATTGGACGTAATTTAAAATCTTTTGTCGTGTCATTTGTATTATAACTTAAAGTAAATGTAATTGTAGAATCAATTTTATGTGTTAGGAATAGTATTTTTGTGTATTATAAACCACTGCATCTTCGATGAAAAATAAATAAGTGTTGAACCGGATTTGAAATGGTGTTTGTTTGAGATCCCAGCCCTTCCAGGACGTTCGACAACCGGCCATTCGCCTCTCTTTGATCCGGGCCTTCTTAGATGATGACGATGAAGATAATGGCAATGGTGGCAATAGCTCAAAGTTTAATTCTAAATCAGGTTTTGAGTGGAACTCAAGACAACCAGGACGATCACGTACTAGATTCTATAACATCGTTACTTCTCGGCCAGGTTTGACCGAATATAGTCAACAAATAAGTTCAATGAGAAGTGCATTTGAGTTATTTATCACTGGAGATATGCTGCACGAAATTTGTTTGACTACAAATGATCATAGCCGAAAGTTATCGAAGACAGATAAGGATATCTCTATGAATGAACTGAACGCCTTAATAAGTAACTGAACGCCTTAATAGGTATACTTCTGTCATCGGGAAGAAATCGTGAATGTAGAGTAAGTTTGAAAGAGTTGTGGAACGCTGAAGAACTTTTTCGACAGTATCTCTACACTGCATCCATGTCTTGAGAAAGTTTTATAGTAATATTCGATTTGACGACAAACACGAGGCAGGCAAGTTTTGCACAATCTGGATACAAATTGCTACCTATTCGATCGATTTTTGACCAATTCTCGGCAGTTTGTGTATGGAATTATAACCCAAACACAAATATCACCATTGATGAGCGCTTGGCCACATATAAGGGTAACTGCGGATTTTGAGTTTTTATGAATAAGCCGGGACAATATGGAATAAAAATGTGGGTAGCTGCCGACTCTAAAACAGCGTATGTTTTAAATATTCAAGTGTACACAGGGAAGAACAATAATGTCAGAGAAGTTAATCAAGGTCAAAGAGGAGTTTTGGAGCTAACAAGTCCTTATTTTGGATCTGGACGCTGAATAACAACGGATGACTTTTTCACATCAGTGCCTTTAGCAGGGTTTTTGTTAGAAAAGAACCTTACAGTAATGGGCACCCGCTGCGGAAACAAAAGCGAAATTCCCAAAGAGTTTTTGCCTTCTCCAACTAGAGAAGAGTTCACCACGTTTTTTGTGTTCACGGAAAATTTAACGATTTAGTCATGTGTTTTTAAAATTACAATGTAATACCATGGACACAAAATGAGCCTATGATTTGCGAATGCAACCTCTTAAGAGATGCTTCAAAAAGAAGTGTAGAACGTGTGAAATCTCCAGCAAAAATTAAATTTTTTCTCCGTACAGTTTGATTTCGATGGAAAAATTTTAGGAGCCAGACAAAGTGTATAGATAACACTCCTTGTGCATAATTTCGCCTTGCTGGTTTGTCTAAAGCTTTTAAACTTATACTGACGTAAACCAATTCATTCAAAAAGGTTTTATAAAAAACTGTTACGTGAAGTCCCCAGCGATGAAACAGCCGTAGAATTTCTACAAAATTACAGCATCATACCGGGACACAAAAAGAGCTTAAATTTTGCAAATGCACCCTTTTGGCGATGCTACAGAAAGACATGTAAAACAACATGCGGTATACGCCAGAATACATGGTCAGTTGTGACATGGAATCATTACCTGAGGGAAGTCTGCACTTGGAGAATGAAGCAGATGGAGAGCATGGTTGGCGGCGAGGGAATGATCGTGGAAATTGATGAAAGTATAGATTCAAATAGTATTTATTTATGTATACACCGTCTAAGCGCTTGTCTTCATTTTTGACAGCTAGATTTTTCATCTTTGTTATTTTCTTGTAGAATATGACACCGCCCCGTACTTATGGGGCGGACAGGGTCTTCAAAACCAATCTGCAGACACTTCCTATTAATGAAAATTTAAAAATGTAATACCCCTCCTGAGGCGTTTAAGAGTGGTGTCGTATTTGTTTGGTTGCTGTTGTTGGTTTGCAGTTTGAAGTGGGGGAAGGGCCTGCGATCCTGCCAGCGTCAGTGGGGCTCGACCTTTCCCGGAGGAGAGTCGTCGTCGGCCGGCGAAGCGGCGGTTTTAGTAACACCACTTACAGATTTTAATTTAAAGTGTGTAAATCTGTTGTGTAACTGTCTTAACTAACTGAAACTAATTGCAAATAAACGAGAAGAGTATACGGATAAACGACTGGGGTTTTAATGGAAGACGAAGGAGCCGTTGTTTTGTCCTTTGTTTGTCCTTGTCCCAGGACGCGGGCCTTGAAGTATGTTGAAGCCCGCACCCCGCTTCTCCCCGCTCTCCACCTTCCTCCATGCGAAGCGGCGAGACAGATGTTGATTTGTTTCGTGTTCATACTCTCTCAAATAATAAAGCTATTGTACCCATTTCAGAACCATGAATTCCACAAAAAAATGAATAAATCTATGAAATCATGTATGATGTCGACTCCGATATTGATGTGTCGGCATGCAGCGACATCGCAAACATAGATGATTTTTTCGATGATTTCTTTGATATTGGAAGTCGTTCACCGAATTCATTGTTGGATGATTACGATTTTGAAAAGATGACAAAAGCCATGAACAAATTTCCGATCAGGTGCAACGTTTGCTTGTCCCAAGAGGTGCAACATTGAGAAGTGGAAGGACGCAAGCAGCGCAGGTGAGATCTGGAAGAGGTGGCCTACACACCTCGTTACAAAAATTTTCATTATCGTCTGGAGTTCCACGTTGTAGCAGTAGAGTGTCCACAACAGTCAATAGTGGTGCGAACTGGCCTGAAGAGAACTTCTTTCCAATTCTGGGAAATTTTATCGGGAATCCCTGTGTTAAACTCAATCCAAGTGAATCGGATAGTGTGCCATCAATGGCAGAATTATTTTTAAGCGAACATTTTTATAAGTTGACTGTTAATCAAACTATTATATATTGTAGGCAAAATATAAATAAACTCAGCACTCATAATAAATATTTGGAGTGGACTGACGTCACTCTAGCTGAGATGGAGAAGTTCATGGGCCTCATCATTCTCATGGAACATGTGCGTAAAAATAGTATCAGGTATGACTGGTCCACAGACTGTCTATTAACCTTTATCCGCCCAGCGGTCCCGTACGGGACCACTGATTATGGTTCATTTCGCGATCAGATTACACTGATTTATGATAATAGTATTTAAAATATGAATATTAGCCTACATAAATAATGACTTTGAGATACCGAATCATAATTTTATTTTCGGTTTCGATTAAATATTTTTGTCACAAAGATTTCCATCTGCTGGTGGGGGATGAATGTTTGAAAGGGCGTAAACTTCTCTCCTATCCTTCCAACATATCACTGTCACGTCTAGTTTTGTCTGTGCCCGTAAGTAAATTCTAGTTTCCCGATTTTTTATAAACCGACAGAAAATATATCGATTGACGAAGTTATGGTTTTATTCAAAGGTAGAGTCATTTTCCGACAATTCATACCTTCGAAACGTAAACGTTGCGGTATCAAAATTTATCAAATTTGCGATTCCAGCGGTTACACATGACATGACAATATACATGGGACAAGACAGAAATAAAGCAACTCAAAACTTGACCGCAACACACGCATCAGTTAAAAAATTGTGTAGGAGAATAGAAGGAGTTTCTCATAAGTTATAATGGATAACTTCTTCTCTTCTCCTGCATTATTTGATGATTTAAAAAATCTAAATATTTTTTGTTGCGGCACTCTCAGAATAAATAGAAAAAATTTACCAAGAAATTTTGACAAAAGGACACTGAAATTAAAAAGGGGAGACTTACGGGCACAGACAAAACGAGACATGACGGTGATATGTTGGAAGGATAGGAGAGAAGTTTACGCCCTTTCAAACATTCATCCCCTACCAGCAGATGGAAATCTTTGTGAAAAAAATATTTCATAATAATATATACAAATATGCCACCAAAGGCTCTGGAAGAATCCATTGTGCGATTGGAAATGAAACAGTCGGAACATTGGCAGGAAAAGCATAAAAGCAAACTTAGGTGTCTAACCTAACGGTCGCACCAATTTCGCGAAAAAGTGCTTGGGCAGTGGGCTACTCCCACTGCGCACGGTGCACGGGCGTGTAAAGGTTAAAGACACCATGGATGCACCATGTGCCGTAAGAGATTTTTCAAATATTACATATGCTACATTTCTCCAATAATGAATTGCGTCCAATTGATGCAAATAGATTGTTTAAGGTCCAAACAATCATTGATCATTTCATTCCTCTTTTTCAGGTCTTCCGTGAGTACAACCCTGATAAGATCAACAATATATTCTTAGTCGTGCTGTGTGTGTGAAGCGAGAACAGGGTACATCTGCACTTTTGCACTTGAAAATTACAATTTGGAAAACACTGTGACCAATTTGCTTTCCCCATATAGTAATATCATTGTCACCTTGATAACTATTACAACCATGTCAAACTTGCAGATAAATTGTTGGAAAAGGATTTTAAAGTTTGTAGAACCATTAGACGAAACCGTGGACTGCCTGCGCTCTTTAAAGAAAAGTCTGATGCTCTTCCAGTATGGTTCACACGGGTAAGAGGAATTATCTTGGCAATGAAATCATCAAACCTGAAAGCATATTAGATTATAATATATATTTATGAGTGGCGTGGATATCTCGGACCAATTTTCATATTATAATATCCACAGGAAGACAATCAAATGGTCCAGAAAAGTCTTCATCCATCTTGTAATGTGCTGTTTAATTCTTTTGTTATTTTTAAGAAGAAGAATGTTGGCAGTAAGAAAACCTTTAGATTATTTTTTTAATTTTTGATAATAATATTCCCCCTTCTGGAGACGATATTACGGTGGCACTGAGTGCAGTGGTGGGATAGTTTTACAAGATCCACAGGTCAGCTTGTCGGGGTATATGTCTAAACACATATTGATACAGTCAACAGAAAAAAAAGCCCTGTAAAACATGCAAGGTGTGTGCAAAGCACAAGAAAAGGAGTGCGACTCGGTACATGAGTAAACATTGTCGCAGTGGCTCTTCACAAATAGGAATGTTGGCAATTTTATCAAACAAAAGTTGCATATTAAAATGTTTTGAACCATCCAATCGGTGATGGAGTTTTAGTCTTTAAGTACAACTTTATAATTCGGGTAAGTTTCAATACGTTTTATTTACATATTTTTTAAACTTTCAAAAAATGGCTTCAGAAAATTATGAAAGTGATGAGGAAATATTCGCCGATAATTTAACAGCATATTCTGGTGAAGATTTGCCTGATTTCGACAGTGAAAGTGACAGTTATAGTGATAGTGATGAATTCTCTCATAGGAGAAGGGTACCATTGATGCCTTTACAAATCAGCGATTCTGAAGAATGTGAAGCAGAGGATGAGGCAGTTACGGAATGGTCTGAAATAGATAACCCATCGGGAATCGAATCATTCTTAGGTATTGTTGGTGTAGCACCTAACGATTCTGCAAATATAATGGGTGTAGTTAGTCTATTTATTGGAGACAATTTATTTTCCATGATGGTAGAAGAAAGCAATAGATAACGCCCACAAAATGAATCCCGTATCAAGCAACTGAAGAAATCCATCAACTGGAAACCTGAGAACATTGTAAAGATAAAGAAAAATCCCAAGATTAATTTTAATTGTGGAATAAGTTAGGAAGGATACGAGATGATTATTGGCCTACAGAACCTATTATAGAAACCCCTATATTTTCTAAAACTAAGAGCCGTGATCGTTTTAGACAAATTTAGGCAATTGTGGCAATTTTCTAATAACGATTACATCAGATTCCAGCGGTCGCCTCGAAAAAATTAGGCTAACTATTACATACTTTGTACGAAAGTTTTCTTCTGTATACAAACCTCAAAGGGAACTCTCTTTAGATGAAGGTATTATAGTGGCGAGGAAAACTCGTTTTTAAAGTATATAATGCATCTTAAATACAGCATTCTCGTGCGTATAGTTAGTGAAGCTGTTACGGGGTACAGATGCAATATTTTAATTTACAGTAGGCAAGGAAGACCATTGATAGATACCATCAATTTACTTCTCGGTACGTATCTAAATTTATGGCACCACATATACATGGATAATTATTATAATAGTGTGACGCGACACTAAACTTCTTTGGTACGTTATACCGCCCTACTACGCCCTGAACCGAACATCGCAACGTTTTTCTATAATAGAAAACGCATACACCTCGAAGGATAACAACATTTATTTCAATTAATTATTTATTTAGACGCATTACTGGGGCTATTAATGTTTATTTAAATTTTTTTAATTGCGAGTACCTTGTTATTATTAGCTATATTTATATTCACACAGACTGTCCCGGTACACGATGTCAGTTTCTGGCAAGGCTTCGGCAAAGCCGAAAACATGATCCAAGTCTGCACCGAGATCCTCTCAGACTGATACAGTAGACAAAGAGGAGACCAATTTTGATATCAGCAGAATTAATGCTTCCCTGACTATTCTGGCATTATCTACGGAGAATGCGATAACTGAAGACATCAATTCAACAGTGACTTGGGAAGGTGGCACCGAGGGTGCACTTAAATATGCGGACAAACTAATCGAAGATGTCGTAAGCAGTCGATTTTCGAATATCGACAGAAATCAGGCGGAATGTCTCTTATCAAATGAAAAAAAGCTGAGTGCCGTCATTACGCGACTTACGGCAAGAGTAGCTTACCTCGAGGGTAAACTCGAGTCGAGGAAGGCCATCGTAACTCCTTCTACTCAGCCGGTGACCAACACTGACACACCGTGGACTTCCATCCTTGGACGGAAGAAAAGGGGTGGGGGCTCAGCCCCAATTATGACTTTTCCAAGCCTTCCGGCCACCAAGACACGACCGGGTGTCTTATTTTTTCCCACTGGAAACGATAAATCAAAAAACTAATGGTGCAATCAAAACCACCATGGCACCTGAATCGCTCGGGATTAAAATCACTGCGGTTCGAAATATTCGGAACGGGGAATAATTGTTCATCCTCGCTCAGAGGATGAGGTCAAAAAACTTGTTGTAGCTACGCTTAACGTTTGTTACGCCACTGGATACTGCCGTATAAAATTAACGGATGGGAAAGCAGTTGTGGGTGGAGGGCAAGGTAGCTGCCCGTTGTACAAACAATCGTCACTTCTCATTCTGCACTCGACCGGAGCACATCTCCTGCTGTCTTGCCGTCTACAAAGATTCACTTCTCCCAATATTCAGGTAACTCTTTCGGCATGTCGACAGAGGAGAAATGGTTAGATGACAATATCATCAAGAGCCATCCGAGCTCTCTGATGGTGAAAATCCGCAACCAGACTCCCTCGACTTCAAAAAGGGGAATCCCCGCAGCACATCTCTATCACGACGGAGATCAAGAGAAGACGACTTGGACACGGGGTTAATAAGGGTTAATAGTAAAGCTGGAAGAGACCGGCCTCGATACTCCCATGCAGAAACTATTACTCGTTCCTAACAGAGAGACGATTCCGGGTTAAATTCAACAGTATAAAATCGTTGATCCACACCCCTACGACCGGCGTACCACAGGGATCAGCATTATCACTGCTGTTGTACAATTTGTATACGCACGAAATCCCGCTACCACGCACACTATTGTTGCCCAATACGTAGACGATATAGCGATCCTAGCCAGATCCGCTAAAAGAGCCTCGGCGCTCGTACAAGGTATGAGCAACAAAATTTCTCTTTGGTGCGATACTGGCAGAGAAAAGTGCAGCGATTACTTTCAGTCGCAGAAACAATTGCCACATTCGTAATCTCAAACAGATCCGCGTGCACAACACGGAAGTCCCGTGGACCAAGACGGTCAAATACCTCGGTATCACGATGGACACCCGGCCAACCTTCCACGAGCGCATAGCTGCTAATTGGAAGCAAGCCGCGCGAATCACGGGCAGATACCAGATAGGCAGGAGGACTTGACACCGGCGAGAATTAAAATCGCCGCAGACTCTAAAGTAACTTCCACAGATAGACTTCATAAAATAAGATTACTCCTTGAACACCGCGTAGGATTTTATGAGACCATGATACCAGTTCATTCCGTCCAAAAGACATCAGTTCGGTATCAAAATGTTTGTATTGTGTGATGTTATGTCCAGCTACATCATAGACTTTATAATGTATTTTGGTAAAGGTACGGTTGGAAACGCAAAATGTAAGAAAATCTGGTTGTGACAACTCTATTAAAAGACATTGGCATTAAGATATTGGCGTAGGACACACGTTATGATGCAATAACTGGTATTCCAGCTCTGTTTAACTTCACGAAAATAAAACATACTAACAAAAGCTGTTCAAAGAACAGTATTTAAAAAAAATTGAAAAAGGGAGACCGAGGCCAACTTTTGGCTCGACAGGAGGGATGTCCCGCATGCTGACCACACACCACGGTGCATCTTGCCCCATCAGGAAAAACAAATGTCAGAATTGGTGAAGCCGGGAACGATAGATAAGCTGATATGATGTAGAGTAACTTTTCCTGTATGCGAAAATCGATCAAGTGGTATAAGAAGGTCGCTTTTCACATGATTGATTTAAATTTATTGAATACATATTAAATTTGAATTGTTGCGATTTTCAAGTGTCATTTCAAGTACCTTCAAGTGTCATTTCACATCCATCCACTTATTTATCACTATAATGGACAACCACTACGTAAAAACTAACAAAGTCTCACCGTTCGATATGATAAAAATATGCCCAAGTCTTTGAATGAGGGTCACAGAGTTTACCACTTATAGTCAATCTGAACACAGCACAGTATTCGCAGCGCCGTATCCCAGATGAGTCGTCTTAGCCTTGGTGCAGTGGAATCACCTCGGCTTAGGCTGACCCTACCAACCGGGTGTCGTATTGGCGAGTCTTCTCATGCGGCGAGTGTTCCTGTCTTGGTCTCGGATCTTCTTCTCCATCTCAGCATCCGTCAACGTCTCCAGGAATGGGGCCCAGCCGTCCGCGTCAGAAGGCGGTCGGAACGGGACCTGAAAGAAAGGAAGAATAATTCAATCACTAGTCTAGTCAGAAAAGAAAAATGAGTGTTAGCAATGGAATAAATGAATTATTGCGTAGCTGTCGATGTATTACAATTATGGTATAACTTACCTTCACTTAACAAAACGTTTTTATGCCATATTAAATTATCATTCTTTCTTCATATATGGAAAATTAATATATTAATGCCGTGTCAGGTCTTTATCCTAGTGGTCAAAATTGTTGGCTTACGTGTTTGAATCATTGACAGTTTCATTTGTATTTGAAGGCAAAAATGTCTGTAATATTATAATTTCCACCCACCCATCTGATCCTAATAAAGGGGTACAGTCGAAGCAATTAGCTAGCCACTAGTCTTATGATAACTCTATCCATTTATCCTTTATTATCTTTAAAATAAAAAGGTTGAGCAACTGAATAACAAGCAGTTATTGTAGAACAACCTGTTGTGATAAGCTCCTTACAAGTCCATATTCTCCAAATTGGGAGCAACATGGTTGAAAAAGAAATTGTAAATATATTTGATAAACCTTGTTTCTTCAAAAAGTAAATTACTTCAAGAAATAATCATTTTGGATGATTCAATCATATAAGATCAAAGCTTCAAAAGTCACAGTCCGAATGAAGAAGGATTCAGTTTTTAAAAAACCGCCTCAACAAAACCACTCCAAGACTCCATTCTCATTTATAATCATTTTGAATCATCACTGTTGTCAAGATTGATTGATTTAGAAAGTGCCTTTTAATTATACTGTTTAAATAATTAGCACTTAAAACAAATGAAGAATGGTTGGTATATTACCTCAATGGTGGGTAAGGGAGCTTCGCTGAACGCGTAAGTCCGCTGATGCCATCCGAGCTGCCCTCTCACGCTGTACGCAATGGCAGTCACAAACTCCCCTCCCAATCCGAGTTCTGCACACAACTTCATCGCAAACTCCTCGGGATTGTTTTCTCTCTCCGACATATCCCATTCGACCTTAAAATAATGTAATTTTCAATATTACTCACGAGCATAAACATAATAATTCATTTCGAATCAAAAGAATGACACACTCAACAAAGAAAACGTCCCTGATAAGTAGAATGTAAGATAATATGTCAAATATATTCGAATCCAAATAAAAAGTAAGACAAGGAACTGGAGGAGCATGGTAGGGGACACACAGTAGTGAAGGCAAATACAAATGACAATGAAATAATATAAATATATAAAATAAATGAAGCTTTCTGATTACTAATAGGTCAGGAATTACATTGTGGAAGATAAGGGATATAAAACTTAAGTCTTAAGAATAATAGAAGACTTTTAACAAGCACTGGCTGTAAATCAGTCTCACAACTTCTGCATTCTGAGGGTAATGTTAGAAACTTGAATATAAAAATGATAATTTAAATTAAAGTGTTAAGTTACCACTTGGCATATAGGATCAACTGATTACAGATGTCAATTGGCCAGATACTTTATTATCTGTTGTAAATAATTATGGCCCAAGGAGCAAATGAATTATTTTCCTTACTTGATCTACAAGAGATGTGTTGCCGACATGTATATTTAATTTGATGACAACACGTTGATCGGCATGTTCATCCAAGATGGCAGGCGGTTCACTGGGAAAGGCATCCAGCTGCTGTCGGATCGATGATGAGATTGCGGGAACAAATGGCACAGGATTCAAATCCAGGTCGTCGCAGAGCACCTCGGCAAACTGCTCCGGTGTTATTATTGACTCTGTAAGAAATTTGTTTTATCAAACTTAATGTTGCAGATAAAAATATGGAAGGCTGAAAACATACCTAACAAGACCAGCAGTCCTATTCTCAAATTTATTAAAGACCGCACAATAATAGAACCTAGACAGTAACGCTTAACATCTTTATGCCGAACGCAATAATTTTTGTATTTGCTCTATACAACATTAATATGTTGTTTGTTATATTGGTACTAGACACAAAGAAACTTAAAAGAATGTAAGAAAAATTCAATATAATTACTTAAATAAAGCCGCCAACTACCAACATCGCTGATGTTTGATCGATCAGATCGAATAATAATAATAAAAAAGCAGTGAACATTGCAACAGTTAATAACGCATTTAAATAAAGGTCTACCAAATTAATAAAAATCTGTAGAACAAACATTCAACATGAATATGTTAAGCATTGCTGCCTACGCTCTATAAGTGTACGATCCCTAATAAATTTGCTAATGGGATCGCAGATAGATACAACAAATAGATTTCCAGGTTTGACTTTCTAATATTTAAAATGTACATGTTTTGTAATGGACTGAGAGAGATTACATTGAATGGGGTAATACTAGCATTCACCAGTTAACTTGGGCATTCCGCTTCAGGAGTCAACCGTCACATTTTCTCACCCATCATGCCAATCAACTTGTGAAAAGTATCTTTGCTTCAGTAGTAATTTTACCAATTTGCAAACAAAATTCAGTGGTAACATTACAAATGATTTCACATTACGTAACTTTAGGGCTTGTGCACTGAAATACCGCTACAGGTAATACAAAAGATGCCCCTCTCAATTTGAATGTGATTAGCAATACCCTATGAACAGAAGTACAAGGTGATGTCCCATGATCATGTAGAGAGAGGTGCTGGACATCTAGAATTAATTATAAACTGCAAATTTATGATAAATTTATTATTTTTATACCATTCTTGTTCCATGTGAAGGTATCCCTCAGTTTCTGGCCTTCGATTTCCATGTCAAGTCGAATAGGGACCAGCAGCTGCTTTTGAGATGCATTCTCTAAATTGGCTGGCATGTCGATATCGTCAAAACACAGCGGGAAGGTACGGATCTTCTTGTTGTGAACTCTGTTACGGTTGATGGGAGTAGCTTGAGGCACCGCATCCAAGTGAGAGGAGTTGGGTAAAGCAGGCAACCAGGGTGCATTGTGAGGCTTCTTAGATTTTCCCTCCCGAGGTGTGGTCGTCTCTGATGCCCCAACAGATACTGCTTTGTATCTGTTAATGATAGAATAAAACATTAGTATAGTCTCCTATCACTTGTGCAGTGAATCAATAGATGTTCTTCAGCTAAATTATGTTCCTTAAACGAAAAGTCAAGAGTATCATTTTTAGAAAACAGTTTGAGGTTTAACTGAGGGACACATAACAAACACTCAGATAGCAAGTATTTGGGGCTTCGGCTTGCCAAGGAGGATCACTTCTCAGGAGGATCACTTCTCTCATAGAGGCTCACAACCTCCGCCGCTGATCTAGAAATAAAGCCCAATAAAGCTAATAATCATTCTTTATGTTAAATAACAGATAAACATGGCTTTTGATGTTTGTCACACATGTTTTTACAAGTTTCTCTCATTCTACAAAGTCCTAAAATGTTGAGAAGGAACAGATAAAGTTGTTCAACTATCTATTTACATACTTATCGTCATTGCCTTCGATGACATCCTCCACTTCAGAAGCTTTCAGAAGGGAGACAGAACTGGACAAAACATGAGTGCCGAGACCAGCATCAACCAAGCGTTTCCTCTCTTCATTGGTTAGAGTCCTTCTTCCCATACCAGGGTACTTTTTGTAGAGCGAGCCACGGAACAATCTGAGGTAGTTACCAACCTGAAGGATAAACAAAAAACGAAATTTTACTTGAAGTTTTTTTTAGTGATAACATACACTCTATTTTGAAAATAAGTGGAACTTTCAATAATTCATCATAAATGACACCACAAACTTTTCTCTACATTAATGATTATTAATATTGGAATCGAGGAAACATGTATTCGTTTTTCGCGTATACCAATGATTTCCCCGATTCTCGTGTAATATACTTTGACATATTCTTGTCTTCCTACATAACTGCATTGTTATTTGCGGTGTTAGTAAATTTTCGGGAGGAAAAAGAGTAGCATATTGAAAAGCATATTTACTTATCAACCCGACTGTAGCAGAGTGGAAAACGTCGTCGACTCCGACTACGATGAACGGGTCCAAATATAAGAACGGACAGATTAATTATCGCGAGAATTCGTATTGATACTACGCTATATCCGATTAAAGCGAAGACGCCATTCGTCCTGTAAACGGGGACAAATATATGGCGGCAACGTGTACGCATCACATGGGAAAATAAGGAAACATAAATTGGTGGAACTAATACAAATTTACCGATAAAATAAAGCAAACTACAATACAAGCAATTTATTTTATAAAATATTGTTGAAAAACAATCGCCATGTTAAGTTACCTCAGACCCGACGCAGTAGAACTCGCCACCTTCTTCAACTTGGAAGCTGATCGGTTTATCTCCATAAGTTCTCATTGACATTTTGTTGCCGTTAACAACTCTGTAATATTAATTTATTGTTTGAAGAGCGTTAAAATATTGAACTAAAATATTTGAAACTTTCAGACGCCGGCAGACAACGGCATGCCTCGGCTTTTTGTAATATCTATTGAAAGCGTATTTGGCTATGGTTTCTACCATAGAAAATAATACTTTATATCCTCTAAATTTTCCATACCAATTACGTTTCCTGGCAACATTTTACAAAAATCCTGCTTAACTCCATTTGAATGAGCTAAACCATTTTAATAAAATAGGGTATGTACCTATTTTATTTAGTCGACGGTAGCTAAAATTTCGTAATAATTTAGTGAACATAATGGTTACATTATGACATTTAGAATTCATTGTATTCATTAAAATTCGAAGTCCTTCATTATTATTACAGTAGAAGCTTGGTTATCTAGAATAATTGTGGATAAAAGTATCTTGGATAATGAAAAATTCGGATAATCGAAAAAAATGTAATTGACATAGCAGGTAAGATTAAATTTGTATTATACATGTATATGTACATGTTATACGAACTTTGTTTATTTTTCTTTTTTTTGAAAAACGGTTTTACTTCTTATTTTTAAGATTAGGCGGTAATTTAAAATGTGTCAGAAAAATTTCACTAGTAGATTCTTCATTATTAATAATACTAGGTATCAGAATGTCGGTGTCCGTGGCGCAGTTGGTAGCGTCGTGGGCTACGGCTACGGATGTCTCGGGTTCAACTCCCTGTGCGGTAGTTTTCATAAATTGATATTTCAATCGATTATGGATTTCTGTTCGTAGTCTGAGTGTTCGTGTTATCTAAAACTCTCTCCTCACCCACTCATGCCATCCTCACGGGCTTAGCGAGAGCGATTAGCTCACCACTAATTCTGTCCTAGCCTTATCCTTCTAGCCCTACTCTCTTCAATAAAGAGAGGTTGAGCAACTGAGTAACAAGCAGTTCTCATAGAAAAATTCTGTTGAGATACCTCCATTTGGAGACCATATGCTTGACATTGAGAGCGGACATGGAAAAAAAAGAATTGTCAGTTTGAATATGAACTAATTTTTGATATTTTTCAATGAATCCTGAAATCCCGGGATTCGTATTAATTCAATTCCGTGATTACGGAATTGATTAATTGCTCGGGATCCCGGATCCTGGGATTGGAAGCCCTAGTTGGCACGGTGTGTCTGTGTGTTTGGGCCGTGGCCTGTAAGCGGGTGCCGGTGAGTCGGTACGTATGCTTGGGCAGTGGTCTGCAAGCTGGTGTGTACGTACTTGAGCAGTGAACTGCAAGCGGGTGCCGGTGAGTCGGCACGTATGCTTGGGCAGTGGTCTGCAAGCTGGTGTGTGCGTGCTTGGGCAGTGAACTGCAATATCGGTGGGATATTGCATTTCACCGATAAGGCGAAGTAATACAAAGTAATTATTAATTTCACTTTTCTGTTATATGAATGCTGTTAAAGATATTTCTCAACTGTGTACTTTTTCTTTGAAAAATATGTGATGAGCAAATACCGGTTCTGATCATTATAAACATGTGGAAGTATTACAAATGAATTGTGTTTTAATTTTATAAAACATAATGTCTTTCCACCAAGAATTGTCAGTTAACTTTAAAAGTGATCAAACATGTACACTGAAAAAAATGACATTACATAATTGGATATTTGTATAATTTTTTCAAATAGATTGCAGCATAAGTAATAAAATAACAATTCTTATATTATTCAAAATCTGTAATACATACTGATTTTAATCCTTCTAAATAAGATTTAAATATTTGATACTCCTCTTGAAATAGAGGTTAGTGTCGTAGATATTGTATAAAGTACTACCAATCATCTCTAACTACTCACTGCTTTGCAAAGTTGATGGCTGGAATTGCTTTCATAAATGAATCATTATTTATAAAGGCAGAAAAATTCTTTGCCATATCTCTGTTGAATTGAAGAAGCTGCTCAGTGAAGTTAGAAATGTCAGGGAAAGTGAAGTTAAAAGCCATCGGATTTGTTCCATTCATATTTATGAACATGGGTGGAAAATTTCCGGGTACTTGAGGACTATTTTCCACTTGAAAATTAGGCATGCCTGCAAATCCATTCGGCCCTCTCAGTTGTCCGGCTGCAGACTGCGCTAAAGTGTCTCTCTTAATACGAGAAAGTCCACGAGCAGTTGAATTTCGGATCGGTGGGAGAATTTCTGGTAGCACTGTCGTAGATGGATACGGAAGCCCTATGTAAATCTTTTGTGGATTTTGATTTCTGTTTTCATTTTTAGTATCAATTTTTGCTGTTGTCGTTGTAATTTTTCTTCGTTCTTCTGAACTCGAACTTTCACCTGAAGAGCTGCTTTTGGATCGACCGCCTCTCTTGCTTCGTAAAAGTTTGCTCAATTTTTCTGGATGTATAGTTTTGCTCCAATTGTCACTGCTTTCTTTTGTAAGTTCCCTTTCGATTTTTTTTATTGACAGAATTGTATCTGCATTTTCAGTAGGAGTAATGCCTTCGGTATTGAATTTACTGTAGACAGACATTGATAGAGTATGCTGAAAGAATAAATTTCAATTATCATCTCCATTCTTCATCAAACTTTACACTGACATCTTTTCTCCAAGGCTTTTTACTACAACCTCGGCACTCCAGGGGTGAAACGATTAAAGAATAGATTAAAAGCATTCAAAATCTACCTAGGGATGTTTTTAAAACAATAAATTTTCAAAACAATCCTATAGTGAAAATTTGTTGCACAGTACAAACCTTTTATTTTTCTATTTTATTCATAAGTTTGGTATGACTTCTTAGTCTCATTCCGCATAGGAATAAATTCAAAAAAAAATCGATATTTTAGCAAATTGTTGCTGTTACAACAATCAACTGATAAAATAAATATGAAACATATCCATTTATTCTAGTTTTTAATATCTGTTGAAAGGTAAACGAAAAAAACCGCACACAGAGTAGAAAAAGAAGTATTAACATTTAAAATACTTCTAATCTTTTCTCGAGTTTTTCAGCTACATCTAGTAGAATATAGAATACATTAATGGATTGTACATTTTGTATTTCTTATATAAATAATAAATATTTTAAAGACTAGATATTTTTAACATATTTTCTGTGCGCAATTTTCTGAACCGTGATGGTTTATGATTTAAAATAAATAGTAAGTAATTTTAAAGATACCCTTAATCCAACACTATTGTAAATATTAAACCATTTTTGAGGAAAAATGGTGGGGGGGGGTGGCAAACCCCATAGCTACGCCACTGTGTGTACGTATATGTTATAGCAAAATCTTGTTATTATTCTGTTGATTACAGTTATCAGTTTTTTTTAATAAAATTTTTATTATTTAAATTGTGTCAATATTATTATATCGAATACAAAAATAAAAGTTATAAAGGTGCGGAATTTTTTTTAAGTGAGGTGATGTAACATAAAGGTTGGAAACCACTGACTTAAGCACTAAAACAAATATGAACGGGTTTTCAATAACCACCATTAAGAATTGATTTTGGTAATATTAACATAAAATAACCCCAAATATTTCTCTTTTCAGCATGAGGCGCTTGCATAGCTGGTGATCTCCTAGCTCTACAATTAAATGAAGTAATTTGTAAAACGCTCAGCATGCCCCATTACATGTTACTGTGAAAAACTTTAAAACATGTCAATATTATTACATATATCGATTAAAAAAATAAAAGTTAAGTTGTCGCGGAAAAAAACTTTTTTTATGTAAGGCGTTGTAGCATTAAGGTTGGAAACCGTTGGATCAAGTGATCAACTCTGTATATGAATTTATAGATGTATGATCGGGAAAAATCACTAAAATCAGGTAGAGTGTTATAACTTACTTGTATGTGACAATAGAGAAGAAAAACAAGAAAGCCAACCGCGGAATACATCTTCTGGTGTTGTTTTATTCAAATGTCGAAATAGATTACGTTTATATGATATATATATATATATATAATTTTGGCCATCTGAATATATTTGCCTAATTTTTACATTGAATATTATTATTCAAACCTGACAATGGTTCTCAATTATTTATAATGAATCTGTCAAAATCTCTACTCCAACATGGAATTGATGACAGCTGATACAACTCTAATGGTCTTCTATTGGTACAATATATTAATAATATCAGATACGTGTATTTTTTTTTATAACATGTCCATGCCGGTAAAGATAGAATGATGGGGCTAGGAAAGGACTTCTAGTTAAATAACCGTTCTCTCTGTGCACCCTTTTTAGATTGTTCGGATGGACGGGAGAGGAATGTAAACATCACATACATCCATGCTTTTGAATGTATGTCCAAAAAACAATCTATAAAATTTTCCGTACGGAGATTCGGACCCATAGACACTGCAACTGAAGAGGAGGATGATAATTACCAATAATCTGGCTAATTGTAAAATTACGCTTAGTTATGTATGGTGTATTCAAGAGTGTCATTCCACCAAGGATTTAGTATATTATATCCTCCAGTAAAAATGTATTTAATAAAATAAACTGTGCCTTTCCATACTGTGGTCCACGACCTGTGAAAGATGCATATCGTCGTTGTTCTGGAAGAAAACACTTAATCAAAAAAATGAAATATTGACTTAGTTATATCAAAATGTTCCTTATGTCAAACTCTACCGTATGACAGGACACACTTATTTTTATAAATTACACTTTTACTTAAAAACAGTTCTGTACAAACAAACAAAATGAAAAAGGTATGGCATTTCAAGCATTTGACAAACTTATTAAACTTAAAAAAGTCCAATTACTCAAAACCAGTATTATCCAGTTAGTGTCTTCTTCCAGAACAACGACAATATTCAGATATTTTATTTCCATTTCTTTTAAACCATCTCCAATTACAATTAGCTTATGGTTATTAATAAAGTCAAAGTATCAATTTATACACAATTTCATTGATATTTTTGATGAATCGTGTGTTTTTTTCCTAACCTATCAACTCCTGAAACAGTGAGGCTTTCTAGTTTTTAGACTTTAGACCCCTCAATGAAGCGAGGTGTATCTAGAATTTCGTAATAAATGCTCTGATAATAAATTATGATGTTTTAATAAAACACTGCAGAGTGAAGATTCAGAATATTGTGTAACATAGACAATTATTAATAATTTATTCAGGGAATTAGATGCGCTCAATTATAATAGTGTACTTTGACAGGAGGTTTGCCAATTTTCAAAGACTAAAACAACCTTATATTTCTTAAATGATACAGTTTCCTCAAGTGTGTAAGTGCTAGAGGTATGCACGGGCCGAAATTTTATAACTAAATTCCTTACCCGGGCCCGGCCCGAGCCCGAATCTGAATTGTCTTTACCCTCCCGAACCTAGCAGATGGGCCGACCCGGGTAAAGGCCCGCGGGCTAAGCCCGGGCCCGTGCAGACCTCTAGTAGATGCAGAATGTTTTCAATGCTGTTGATATTATACATATGTCAGGAGTAATTTTATTTTTTCAATAGTCGTCAAGGATTTGAAAGACCTAATATATTAACAATATTATGGAATTATACCTACCTTATTTTCTTGCCGCCATAGGCACTCGAGTAATATGGCAAACCATGCATTAGAGTGCATTAGAACTTTATAAAGGACTGATGTTTTAAGTTTTTTCTTTTGTTATTATGTCTGATTTTATTTTTTTAAATAATTCAGTTATTTTCGATCATTTAAAAAAATATTCCTAGGGATTTGAACGAGAAACCAACTAGGGCAAACGCCTAAGAACCCTAACCACTATGCAACATCCATTTAAAAAATGAAAGTTCAGCAATGGATGGCCAGTATTGATAAAACAGCACTGCGTCAGCATCAATTTAGTATACACCAACAAACACATCGTTGGAAACTACTAATATTCCATTTTGCTTAAAAACAGTTCTGTTAGAAGGCAGGATGTATAAAAGTATGAGCACTATAGCATTCATAACATATTGAGGGCCGTTGGAATTGTATAGAAATTACCTGACTATAAATAAAGACATAATTATAATCATAACATATTGTGAAGAAAAACTATAAAAAAATTGAGCATCCGGTCAAAATAGGAAATGCGTCATTGATTATGCAAAAATGATGTAGTACTATAATGCAATTATTGTTAATAAATATATTATTATCATAGTTATTAGTTTAAAATGGACACACATTTAAATCATAAACACAATAGATGTAGTGTGATTTTTTTCATTGAAGGTGACAATCATTAAGTGTTATTTTATCATGGAAAAACCCAAATATATATCATAGCAAGACCTCGTTTTAAACAGTGAGGATTATATTTTCATTTTGAAACTTTTTCTGTTTGCCTACACATTGAAAATGAAGTTCTTTGCTCTTTGGATGCTGTTTGTTGTCTCGATTTTCTTTGTTATCGTGGTAAGATATAAGCCTACTTTCACAGTAACATGTTGTGGTGCATGCTGAGCATTTTAAAAATTACTTTCATTCAATTGTAGTCAGGAGATTACCAGCTATGCTAGCGCTTTATGCGGAAAGGGGAAATATTTGGGGTTATTTTATGTTAAGATTTCCAAAATCCATTTTACAGGGGGGTTATTAACAATCGGTTGATACTTGTTTTATTGTTTAAGGCAGAGGCTTCCAACCTTTGAGCTACAACGCCTCGCCCACAAAAAAACATCCACACCTACCTACCTTTTATTTTTTTAATCGATATAATAATGAAGACACGTTTTAAATAATAAAAAAAATGGTAACTACAATTAACAGAAGAATCACAAGATTTTCCTATAATATATACCTACATGCAGTGATGTAGGTAGGGGTTTTGCCGCTCCCCCCCCCCCACCATTTTTCCTCCGAAACTGATGTAATATTTACAATAGTGTTGAATTAAGGGTATCTTTAAAGTTACATATTATTTATTTTAAATCATAAACCAGCTCGGTATAGAAAATTATATATCTCCAATCAATTAATCCATTGTACATTAAAATTGTAAATTAATTTAGGACAAGATATTTAGCAAATTCTTCTAACACAACATTAACTATACTACAAAAAAATATTTTTCCTTGCTTTTCTCTTAGAAAAATCGTCAGCAACATTATCAAAATCTATTTTATCTGCCTATTGAGATTTTTACTCAAGATTACCTCCTATGAATCAATGATTGTATTATTGTTGAGCCCTTTATTAAATGAAATACATTTATTAGGATGGAATGGCAGTAAATGAACAAGACATGAAAGCACACCTATCAGGGCATGAACACGTTCACTCGGCAAAGTGCGGACGCGGTCGTGACCCCCCACCACCGCTTCCTGAAACAGGAGGTCCAACTGTTCCTCCAACACCACAGCCCTCTACAACAACAGCGAGACCAACTAGTAAGTTGTAGTTTTTTTTAAATTATTTCGAACTATTTTTTCCGTAATTAAGCATATTCCGAAAAAAAAATTCCTGAGTTACCAGAGATTCTTTGACAACACCATATTTTTACTTTTTTAATTGTAGTTCAAAGTATAAATTATTTATTAGGATGTATTTAGGTACTAAACTTATCACTGTATTTGTTTCTACATTCATATAAAAACATTTATGAGTCTAAATCGAAACCAATAGAAAACAACAAATTTAACCAATAAAAATAGTTCTGTTTGAAATAGAAGTGTACCTCTAAAGGCACAGTTATATTCAGTGGCGGACTGGCTCTAAAAATGTTGGTTGCCAGGAGTCAACGGGGGCCTATCGAAAAATGAGATGGGGCCCTTGCCCTATATACTAATTACAAAATACTAAAGGGGACCCATCCAAACTTTTGTTATCCACGTTTTAAACAGCTAAAACCGACATAGAGAATAAGTTTGTAATTATGATGAGGTGTTAGTTCATTGCGTATATCGTAAGAACACATGTTTATTTGTATAGTTGAAATACCCAAAGTGCTTAATCGTGTATATTTTTAAATATGTAAAATTAAATAGTTAAAAAGATATTTGACTTTACTGTGGGCCCCTAACATACAGCGGGGCCGACTTACCATTGGGCAACCTGGCTTGTATGGCCAGTCCGCCACTGGTTTTATTGATGAGAAAAATTAGTACTTTTAAGCTACGGTCATTTCTTAATGGAAAGGTATTATATTAAAAAAGCGTATTTGAACTTCACTTAAGTACCTATAAATTAGTGTCGTAAAGAAATTGAAAATGTATAGGTATGACTCTTCAGACTATTTTGCAAACTATCACTGCGTATGGATTCCTAAAACAATGGCTTACAATTATTTTTCATTGCATTATTTTCACTATAAAAAAAACAATACTGGGAATAAAATAACTGTAAGAATATAGAGGCAGCAAAAATTGTTTTGATGTAAAGAAAGAAAACTAACGATTTTATTATGTAATACCTATATTAGGCAAAAAAAAAACATTTTTCAAGTTTCACAAGTTTCTTAAACATTTTTTTTTCAGACACTACTGCTGGCTAAGTTATATAGATACGAAATCAACATGAATCAATAATAAAAACATGTATAAATTTAACTATTGCTTGGAAAATATATCATTTGCCTTTAATTGCTCAATTAAGTTATTTAAAAAATGATTTTGCCATTTCCCTCCTTATTTAGAACATGCGGCCACTGAAAGGTGTTTCCATGACTCTATGTCCCCTCCCATTATTTTTGCTTCCTCCTAACCGCTCCAAAAGATCCACGAGTACACCCATGAATGGTCATCAACGGTCGTCCTGGCCAATGGAATCCATCTGGTTGGAGAGATAGGCGGGAAACAAGCTCCCCTGTGCTATCTGTAACACATGTTCAAGACGGATCCATCGCCGTTTTTTATTTTTGGACGTTATATTGAGCTGATTAATTAAAAGTATTTTCACAAGTAATAGTAAAACATGAAAAAATAACAACAATGTTAAAAAATGATTGGGACTACCTATTTGGAAATGAATATATACTGCTAGAATGAATAATATGTCTTATTTATATTCCCAGCCTACAGTGTTAAGTACAGGACTCCACAAATACTTCATTGCTAATATTTTATAAAAATATTTTTCATTCTGAATTTGCAACACAAAATTCACGTAAATGTACATTCGTCAGTTATTGATGTTTTTCAAAAAAAAAATACGTTTTAACCACATACATACATATGACGCAAAACATTTGTACTTTTGGACATATAGTCAGTTCTTGACGTAAGGCAGAGCTCTTTCCGTCACCTTGATTGTAAGTCAAAAATGTTGTAAACCGAATTTCATACAAAAAATATTTAGAAATACTATTAGGTACTTAAAATCAAAGGTATATTACATTAAGGTATAAACGGCAATTATTTGTGATTGCTTATTGTTTGATTTAATAATTATTTCAGTTATGCCACTTAGTGTTTGAGAGAAGCATCCAGTAAAAATCTTCTACAGTATCAGGAAGAATGGTGGTATAGCATTAAGATTATAATAAGGAATTTGATCGTCAGTTGATCACACTGAACCTTTTAAACATCTGGAATTTCTCCTAAGCTATTGTAAAATTTTAGTTTTCTAAACAGTTTGTGCATATGCACGTAAAAGTAAAGTCTTATACCAAAAGTTTTATAATAAACTTTCAATACATTTAAGAGTTTTAAAAGGTTCAGTGAAATCAACTGATAATTGAGAATAAAGCCATATGCAAATACTTTGTCTTCCTGAGTGTAAAAATAAGTTAAGGCCATATTTATATTACAAACAAAATAATTCTTATTAGGCGAAATAACCCCATTTGAGGTTACAAACTAAAAATGTTTTTTCAGCCTGGCAGTCATTTTCCATAGATTATTTCCAGATAGCCATTTTCGGCAATACTTCAAAATGTCAATTTCAGGGAATATTTCAAAAATACTGAATTTTAAAGCTCAGTATGCAGCCAAAATTCAATTACAAGGTAACTGTCGCAAATTTAATTATCTACATTTCAATATAAAAATTCATTCGCCATTTTACTATGAAGTAACATAACCTATAACTACTACTGATTTTGTAGACGGTATTTTTCAATGAAAATTCGATCAATTAACAATACACATTTCACTTTATCGTGTCGTCTGCAGCTATTAGTGAAATTTGCTTATCGGCATCGACTTTACTCATCCATCAATGCCGATGATTTCTTGTCTAAATATTCTTTCTTGATGTATTTCGCACACTTCTTCCGATAATATTTAAGATACAAATTAGTCTAATGTTTATTTAAGTGTTCGATAGAAATGTATGGTAGTCAGAGGAATTATGGCCCAGTCAATATAGTGTACATGTTACAGTCAATATAGAGAACTGATTGTTGTTAAATTGCTCGACCTTTCTTGGTGTGGGTAAGGATAGAAGGATGGGGCTAGGAAAAGATATGTACTTAACTTATCACTTTCGATATGCCACGTTTTTAATATTAGATGGATGTGAGGGAATATGGTAAATGTTCGTATTGGTGGACGTTGTCTAAAAATGCATTTTTTTCACCGAAAATCCCGCGAAATGTCATGTTTTAGGGTGGAATAGTCTTTCATCAAGCTAAATATATTCAATAACTACGAAAGAAAACATTATAACAGTGGTTATAATGTTCCACACCGCGCGCGACCTGAGAATCCGCGCCGCTTGAAGCCGAAATAGCTATCAACTAACTAATAAAACTTTGTAGAACTGAATACTTCGATATTTTATCATATTGTATTTGAGTTCTCCCAAATAAATATCTTACGCATAATAAACATAGTTGAATTCGTATGAGTCCTCATTTAGACTCTTATGTGTTTGTAACACACATGAATATGTTTGGTTTTTAGGTTGCCAATCCTGACTATTGCAATATGGCGCTAAAAAATAAAGTTGGTGACATACACAAACATTACACGATAAACCACTGTTATAATGTTTCCTTTCGTCGTTATTGAATATATTTAGCTTGATGAAAGACTATTCTATCCTAAAACATAACATTTCGCGCGCTTTTTGGTGAAAAAAATGCATTTTTAGACATAGTCCACCAATACGAACATTTACCCAAATTTGTGACTACTCAGGGACTAGAAATATATAAAAGAGCAATTATTTTTTAAAGAATACATTAGAATGTTGTTTCAACATGTGCAATAATTCTTATGAATTAAAATGCAGTCTCTGTTTTGATAGTTAAACTCAACTGTCCATCATAGATAAGCTCTACAAAATATAACATTCATTCCCGTGTTACTTAAAATTTATGAAATTATTATTTTTAAATTTAGAGTGTAGAATTCATCGATGGGTCAGGCCGACACTGAGAGCTCTAAAAATTAAACAAAAAAAATATCCTGTAAAACCAAACCCGAGAAATACATATTTAGAATGGAATCAAGAAGCTGAAATGTTTGCGTTCGGTAAGAGATTGAAAGAGGAATTCAATGAGTCGAAGTTACAGCAGGCCTTCACCCACCGATCTTACATTATTCAAGAAGAGATTCAGCAGAAAGCCTTAGGAATTGAAGAGCCAGATTTAAAACTGAGAGATAATAAAGAACTCTCTGAAGAAGGTATAACAAAATTTTATACTATTTAATTGCTTTATTTTCACAGTGAGTCATTTGAGCAGTATAGGGCGAGTGTTCCTAAAGTCAGCCGTCGCCAGTGGTCGGCCTTTTGAGCTTAAAACTTAAATAATAGTGGATACACTAAAAAAAACAGATTTTTTAAAATTCGTGTAGGTAATCTTGCCACTTGCCGATGTATATCTGCACTATACTGACCAGTGGCGTGCGGTGACTTATGATGCAAGGCATTGTAAATATGCAAAACTTATTTTGTTTTTGAAATTCAATTTTATTCTTCTCACGAGTTTTACACCTTAATTTCAAATCCTCTACAGTCTCTAATATTCTGCTAATGTATTATTAAATCCCCTTCCTTTTCTTTGGTGTTAATCCAAGTTGAGGGTAGTGACTAATTAAACACGATTTATCTGACAATCCGAATCACATTACTAACAGTGAGATGCTAAAATCCAAGCGCAATATATTTGAAATATTTGATATATTTGAAACAAAAAATTATGTTGCACCATTAACTCTGTTATACACAATCATTACTTCAAACCACATGACACCACCCCGAACTTACAGAGCAGACGGGAGTCATCAGGACATTCAATATGCCGTCTACAGACTCTTCCTATTAATGCAAATATTATAAATGTGATGGTTTAAAAGCACTGAGCAAATTATTAAAAGGTATAAATTCATCTTCAGCGTTAAATTACTAAGTTTTAAATTTTGCTGCTCTTTGTTCCCAAGCAATGATAATTTTTTGTGAAGCATCTGGCTAGGCGAACGAATTCCCGGAAACTAGCTAAAGAACCGATACTAATGACGTCCAATTCGAGGAATTCGTACAGGAAAAGCAATGATGGCAAACCTTTTTTTGTGTATGTCGCATGCAGAATATTCTACTTAATAATTAATAAAAATTCATGGCAGTTATTATCAATTAGAGTTCAGCTGTTGTTAGTTTCAACTCCTAATTTATATCTGATTTATATTCCTTCATTTGGTTAGGCACAAGCCGGAGTCGATTAGTCAGTTAGCCTAAAATCTTAGATCACCTTACAAAAACAAGTTCATTTAGATAAAAATTGCTTACACTTTTATCGATGCCTCAGTTTTAAAGTTTGAAGGGACAATATATATAATGAAAAAACAAGTCTTAGAAAATAAATTCTTTAGAAGTTGAAGTGCCACTTGCGCACTCGGGCAAAAGGTTCGGAAGCTGTGATTTAGATCTTGTGACGCCACAAAGCGGAAGATACAAGTAAGTAGTTGTGGGTTCGTGATCGAAGGGATAAGGTCGCTGGGTGCAACGCGAGTCGGATCCTCGGGTTTTTTTAATGGGGGGGAACGGCAGAAAGTCAAGTTTAAAGAGTTTGTCGGTTAAAAAAGTTAAAAATCACGAGGTATTTGTCAAAAATTTGTTGTAAAGTTGAAAGTGTCCGAGTCTTAATCTGTTGTTGTAATGAGTAATTGAATCTAATTGTGAACTGTACCACTTGTAAACGTGTCTAAAACCGTGTATAAATTTTGTAATGTACCAAACCTAATCTTTAACAATAAAGTAAATACGATCTTAGAGACATTGAGTTTCCATTGTTCTGGGTCGGAAGTGTCCGCCCTGTAGCCGAGGGTGGCTGTGTGTGTGTTAGAGAGGAAGTGAAGTGTTGCTTGCCTCTCTGGAGAACTTCTGCGCGGCGTTGCGTATGTGAGTGGCAGCCGGCACCAGGAGGCATCGTAGTGTCGTTGCCTCTAAAGGAAACCTCTGTACGTCCTCTTTAAGACCCCGTATTACACAATTATACAATTTCAGTCATTCAAACCGCTGTGTTCAAATTTAATAATTGATTTACAGATTTCTGTGTCATAAATAAAGTACTTCCCAAACTGTTGTGGTTATCTGTCTAAATATAGAATATTATTCCATAACATATAAAAAAGTCATATGTTACCGACCACAAGAAATAAGCATTAGCAGATATAATTAACGTCTCTTAATTATTCCAGGGGAATCGTTCATGTCTGATTATATTCGAGTGTACCTGGAGACCACCCTCCCCAAGTTTCCAGAGGCCGGAATCCTTGCCGTCAGAGACTATCTGATTCAAAATGAAAACTTGGCACACATCTCATCACACATTGGCACAAAAGACCTCATACTGTGTAGTGTAAGTCTTCGCTTGTTCAATTCAATAACATTGCTTATAATTTCTATTAATACCATAATAATGTATCTTATATGATTCCATTAGGGATGCATTCATTACTTGTTCTATTTTCAGCATATCCATACTAGAAAAAAAAAATGGCAGAGCCAATCTGATAACATTCTTTGATGTCACTTAGTACTGAAACGAAATTATTTTGATTGAAATCACATTTAGACTATCAATTATGTACGTTGTTTAAATTTTATTTCACTATCGTTCATAGACAATACATTTTAACGGCAAATAAGTTTCTGGTACTGCCATCTTGTTTATAATACAGTCGAACCCACTATAAGGTAGAGATTGGGACTACACTTTAGGAATACTACGTTACAGGGGACAAGGCACCCACACAAAATTTGAGGCTAGGTTCTGTCAATTGTACTTAGTGAATTGAACGAATTCAGCAAATCAAACATTTTTTTGTATTAAAATACGCTACGCTATGGGGGGGTTTACTGTACCTGTTTTTTTCTAACCTAACCTAACTTGAAATTATTGCAATATTTCTTTTTATTGGCTTACGATTTGATTCGTAGAAATGAAGAATGTCTTAAATAATACATATTTTGATCTAAAATTTACTGTCCCAATTAAAATATGGATAAATTCCAGAACTACCCTCCGACTGAAGATGAGTTGTCAAAAACTTTCAAAGCTATCGTCGCTGCACTCGTCCACTCATCTAATGTTGAACAGGCAGCTCATTTTGTCCGAGACTTTGTGATAACGCAGCTTAACCGCCTAGACATAAACGAACTTTGGAAGATTGATAACCCCACGGAGATGCTTGTAGACTTGCTTGCTAAATCAGGGAAGTCGGAACCGGAGCCCAGACTCATTGGACAGATGGCCAAAAACACTATATTGGCGTGCTATCGAGTCGGACTCTATGTTGATAAGGAATTGTTCTCCACAGGTCAGTAAATTTTTTTGATTCACCAATTGGTAGTCAGCTGCTCATTCGGTAAACACTACTAACATTCAATGTCTATCCTGGATTCAAAAATACTTGCAATGTATGTGTGAAGTTTATTCTATAATTACTTCATATTTTAACGTTGCCATACGAGGCTGTATTTCCAGAGTTGAAAAATCACCTTAACCTTTTGAATGGTGTCACCACACAGAAGAGTGTTTGCGGCGGAGTGTTACATCGTCTATTATGTATTACCATTCTTATATTTTTTCATTTATAGAAACTATATAGATCTATTCGTGATTTTTGGCAGTCTTATATATTATTTTCATTATTTGTTTCAAAAGAACAAGATAAATTTGGAAACAAATCTGTAGCCATATAAAATTGTGTGTAAAAATCAATTCTATTAAATTTACTTTCTGGAATCAATGTCAATAGAGATCGACATGCTTACAAATAAGTAAAACCTAAGTCTGATTTGGAAGTAAAAGCTTCTAGATAGGTTTTTGAAAATAATACTGAAATAATTATTTTATTTACATCTTTTACTATGCGTTTTAAAAATTCATAATTTACTCATTACTTGAAATAAAAAGTATTATGCTTCCCTACATTGACCAATAACAAAAAAAATATGTTTTTTTAGTATAGTAATAGTAAAATCTTATTTTATAGAAAGTAACTCACTACCCAAAAAACAGACAACTGTAAATATGTACTTAGTCTCCGATTTGATATCTACTTTAAAAGGATTTATTGAAATTTTTGAGAAGAAATTAATTTACAGGCTTAGAATGTAATACTCACAATTGATTCTGAAGTTTTGTCACTATTACCGTACACTTACACATTTACATCATGAAAATGTCAATGTGTCTTAAAACAAAACGTTCCATATTATTTATTCAGTGGGCCACTCGGCTGTGCCAGGGATTTAGATTATGATTTTACATTCCCTCATAAAATCTTTGCTGAAAAAAAATAAGTTTAACTAATTTAGTCATCCATCGAGATTTTACAATTTTATTTTAGAACTTAGTTTCCCTTTACTCCATTTCCGGGTAAAACTGAATAGTAAAGCTAGTTAACTCATCATTTAAAAATGGAAGAAAGTGTAGCAAACTAACAATAGTCACTTTATCAGGATTTCGCCAGGCATAATGAGCTGAGGCAAATATTATATCTTTAGTGCATTGTTTATGTATATATTGTAGGATTTGGAGAGAGTATCGACGTAGCAAAGGAGATGGCTGCACGAGAAGGTCTGAAGGTATTGTTCGGCACCACAAACAATATGGCTCCCATAAATTTCAAGCTGGAGGGTGTACCTAAGCAAAATGTGCGAAAGATGAAATCGATAGCCTCATCATAAACCATTCATATACTAGTTACTAGAATAGATAATTATCAGATTGTTTTGTTGTTAATTCTAAGAATAATAAATAAAGTGTCATAGCACTGCACTACAACCTGTTTTATTCTTATTACCAGTTTGGGAATGAATTACACATTTTCCGGTTGTCAGATTGACTACAATATTACCTATTTTTTGTATCATAGGTCCCCAACCTATCGGTCGCAAACAGTTTTCTGTGGGATTGCCAGCTGAAACAGTTTTCGTAAATTAAAAATATATTGATGCATTTTATTTATCAATGTCTTATTTGGTATTTTTTTATTATTTTTGACTGTAAAGTATAACGGTAATGTATTTTGTCACACCCCCCTTTATTTTGCAAGAGGTACTTCAGTAACTTAAATTGAGAATTATATTAAATCTGGAGATCGTATATTTAAAGAACTCTGTGAAGAAGCCATTGATTGTGTTTTTCCATCTATTAAAACATCCTTTTTTAAATGTGTTGGGTCATGGGTCACTTAGCTTTTATAAAAGAGAATCAAAACTTAAAAAAGGATAGAAACTTTTGTATTATGTGGTGCATCATTTCTCCACGTCTTCCTCTGTTATATCTCATTTGAAAATAATAATTATACATTTTCTTTTAAATAGCTAGTTTTAATATTATTTAATTCCCATTTATCACCTTTTCACTGTCAATAATAGATAGCGCTTTGTTGTAAATTAAAAAGGCGCATGTACTGCGTTCTCTAAATTCTATATATACTCTACCCCTTCCAACACACGTTCACCCTGTGTAGAAGCTTGTCATAGAGGACTATACTTATAATTACTGTTGTCAAAGTTTCCTAGCCACTTTGGTAATCCTCCAGATTCTGTCTTATTTGAAACCATATCTGCTTGAGCACCGTAAGTTAGATTTGTTCCGATACCAACCAATCAAAGCCGTCTCTGCTGGGGCACTGCCTGCTCTGTTAGATTGGTTCCCGATAAATAAAGTCCTATGGATACCAGCCCATGGTGGAAGGAGAGAAATACAAGGTGAGCTGTAAAGCAATTGACAATCACTATTTTTAAGGACTTTACTTTGTTTGCGACACTGTTTTTAAAAGATAATAAATATTTGATTCAGGTTTTAAAGAGAAACATATATGATAAATATTGTGAATAGTTTAAAATAAAACCTTTAGACATTCTTGTGTAAACAAAACTATTATTATGAAGATTTTGAATACAAAAAATTAATAACAATGCCGAGCTGTGCAGTGAAAACTGGTAAGATCCATAACAAGAAAAAAGATTTCAACAAAAATGTGAAGTTTCTTTACTATATCCACTTAACTATTTATTTTACAACAATTTTAACTCATAAAATTTACAAGCTTATAGTTACAACATGGTCCCTTAAAAAAGTAACATAGTTTTTAAAACAAATTTAATACAGGAAGTGTCTGGATGATTATGACATGTACGAGCGATTAATCAATGATTCTCATGTGGATGTAGAATTTGCCCTTAGACTGCAATTGCTACCTGCCAAACAGAAGATTGGGTAGAAAACAGTGATAGCCGCCTTATTAACCAATGTGTTGACATGGGTATGCAAACGAAAATCTATCTTACAGAACTCATGTTAGCACCATTTAAGATATAACCATTATATTTCGCATGTCGCTAAATGGAGCGCTTTTACCTTTTCAGACCGACACCACATTTGAGGACAGCTTCAGTTCTTTTGGAAGGGAACTATAGTTTGGTGTTGTTCCAAGCCAATATGGTTAAAAAAAAAAAAAAACCGACTGCATAGACCGATGAAGTGTCAACTCACTTCATCTCTGGCCACATAATTCTTTCGGCCTATACAAGACCAATAAAAGAATTCAGCCATTTTCGAGAATATCAAGAGTTTATTTGACATGCTTATTCTGTACACCGCGATTACACGAATGCCATAAAACATTTTAAAACGCTACTGTACAAAACAAGACTGCAAATATGCTATTGGAAATTTGTCACCAGATAGTGAGAGTGAAGTTGTGAATTTGCTTAGCGAACCACCACAAGCAAGAAATTCCGAGTTATTGGAGCAGAACGTAATTGTAATTAGCGATTGTAATACTGTGGAGAAAGTTTACCTTGTCAAAGCTAGGAGAAAACATCTGTTAACTGTATCAATTGTATTGACTGAAATCATCTGTGAACCTGCATTGTATTACCAAGCACTGAACTGCAATAAAGAAGATATTACCGCTGAGCTTTGGGTGTTTTACTGTGTCCGGAGAGTTTATCCCGACCTGAAGCCGCTTGTTGCTGTGACTGAGAGAAAGTGGAGTGGGTTCGCTTTTCCTCTCTACCCCCCTGCCTCTTCGTGAGTATCAAGTGGCCGATTTAACTAGTTAAAAAAACCACTGAAGTCTAGTTTACTTTAGTGCATAAACAAAGAATTTACGATGTTTATATGCTCTAAGAAAAATATTATTGAATCATTATGAAAATTTCATAAAAAAAATTGAAGTCCAACTTACGTTGTTTATACTTCCTATTGAAATCACAAATCTCATCTGTGAAATATCTGGTAATATAGAAGAGCTTGGAATAATCACTACAAAGTCAACAATATTTCGCAAATTTAGACAACATGCCGAAGACATTTGAAAATGTTTCAACATTTGAATATATAAGTTTGACACATATTGATCAACAACCACACAAGGAAGATGATGAGTTTTTAAATACATACTCTTGATGCAGAAACTGGTGTTCTCAGACCGGTACCGATTTCGCAAACAGGTACCCTAATAACAAACTCATGCATGCGCAATTTGTGCATAAATGATCCGTCATTCATAGCATAGCTACTATAAAGTATCAAAAATTTCCGCAGGAGCAATTACCTGAAGGGAAGTCTGCGCTCAGCGAATGGAGCAGATGGAGAGCGCGATTGCCGGCGAGGGAAAGATCGCTGAAATTGATGAAAGTCTCTATGTTAAAAGAAAAAATAATGCTGGAAGGTTTTTACCTCAACAATGGGTATTTGGAGGTCTGTACCGGGAAACAGAGGAATTTTTCATTGTGAAAGTTCTGGATAGATCAGTGCAGACGCTTATTCCTACAATAATAGAGAAGATGAGGCCAGAAGCACTTATTATATCAGATTGTTGGCACACTTACAATTAAATTAAAATGAATGCTTTCGAACACCAAATGGTTAATTATCGCTACAACTTTGTTGATCAAGACACAAGTAACACTCAAATAACAGAATATCAATCACAAGGCTCGACCTGCGGACCTCGACCTCTCGACCAATTTCCCCAAGAACACTGAAATCAAAGCTTATGCAGACGATGTACTTATCATAACCACAGCAAGAAATCACATCAGCAACACACAGGAAAGTAATACAACATGCCCTTTGTATTGGTGGGAGACGACGCATTTGCACTGAATCAAGATATGATGAAGCCATGTGCCGCTAAGCACAAAGAGAAAAAAGTAAAGAGCATTTTCAACCACAGGATTTCGAGAGCGAGGAAAATTGTGGAAAACGTATTCAGAATCATGTGCGCTGTTTCGTTTGTTTCACAATGCCATTGTGTATGTATACCTACATACATTTTTAAGGCGAAATAAGCAATCGAGATTACTTTACACCCCACATGGAACCTTTGATTCCGAAGATTTGGATCACAGCATCGTGGAAGGATTTCGGCGCAGAGAAATGGAATCCAACAATCTGTCGAATTCAGAAGCGATAGGAAGACCATCTTTTCAACCTGCCATGGCAATATGAAACAAGTTCGCTGAATATTTCATGAGTGCACAAGTGCATCATGGCAGAATAATTCAGCTTAGAAATAAACTTCGTCACTATGCCACATGCAAGTGCTATTTTATTTTGTAATGTTTTTTTGTATAATAAAATAACATGTTCATCAATTTTTTTTTCTGATCATTAACCTTCTTTGAAAATCAATAATTTTAATAGTGAAAACCTCACTGAAATCAACATAGCGCAGCGGTTGCCGAGATTTTTATTTACATACAGACATACATGTGAAACCTCTTTTTTTGGATATTGATTAAAAATTAATAAACATGACTTATTTGTGGCCATCTTTGATACTGACCGCCTCACATTCTTCAACAGTGCTGAAGTAATAAGATTCCCTTATTTTGAAAAATGAACTATGTGGACAAAACACAATAGGAATTTTTGCTCCTCAGATGCTTTTATGGACTGCACACACAAATCAAATCGCCCCTCTTGTCACGAAAATTAACCTCTATAAAAGAAAACCCTTCTCTGTCGAATCCATTTCTGAGATTTAAACACAAACGCTGTTTCGTTAAGAATACACCCACAAGAGTACTGCTGTTGAATTTATATCGGATTATTTCCAGTTTACATTTTACGGACATATCTACGTTTGATGTGCATCGACTCATATAGTGAAGTACACACTATTCGAGAACTTTCTGACAAAAACAGTTCCGCGATCCTAGATTCGCCGAATGGACAAATTCTACATATTTCCATTTTATAATTCACACAATATGAAATGCATCCAAAGATGGGACATATAATGGTATTTTTATAAATTACAATAAAGAAACAACTGAAAAAACCTTACGGGGGTGTGCTATCTTGAATGCGGGTTATTCCGCACTGCCGAGTCCATGACTAGATTCCCCTGCTTGTCCTTGACACGAATTCTTCCATTGGCGTAGCGAGTTTCCACCACGCCGTCTGCGTACACTACTTTTACAGTGCCGTCGGGAAATTCCCTTCTCTGAAAACACACGTAAGAAATAAAGCTAAGTAGAAGAAAAGTGGCAACAAGCGCTACGATAACTGTAGCAAGGATGTATAGACTGTGTATTTCTCAGATTTTATAACTTCAGTTTTTTATGCAAACTTTTATTTACAAATCTGTGTGCGAAAGGAGATGGGTGTTAAGTTTAAAATTGGTACTTTTCAGGAGAGTTAAAACAAGATTTGCGTTTATATGAAATTTTATGAAAAATGTCATATTTCAATGTGAATTTTACTAATATAACATCATTGATTCGGCTGATCCCTTTTCTCCTATTTGCACACGTAAATTGTTGTTATTTTGGCATACTTTACTCATTTTTCAATTTTTAAGACTTAACTCCCATTTCCTTTCACAGACAGAAATAATACATCACTTCAAGAGTTTAAGACTAACCTTAATGTTAACTAAATAACCTAAATTTATGTTTACTATTTCACTAGCACGCAATTTGATAGGAATTGTCTAAAAATACAATACAAATACCCTTTTTAGATTATTTTAAAATCCTTAACTAGATCCCTGCCCAAGACGCCCAATGGTGCAAACGACAGTATCAGTCACACACCCACTGCACGGATTTTTTATATGTGAGTTTTTAAATATTTCTTGTAGAAAGCATATGATATTTTCATTGAATATTGTAGTGATAATCATCTTAAATCAACATAATATTAATTTAGCTGATATGTGTAGACCGTAGACAAACTAAAGAAGGAATCTCATTTATTATCAGAACAATCGGCCGTCAAACAAAAAGTGACATAAGGATGTTACCATTCTGCATCACTTATTTCGGTAAGACACAAAAGTAAAAAAATTGATTTCACGCATAGTATAAATTTTTTTTTATAAATTAAACACAATTTGTCTGTACTACTTCCACATGTTTATAATGATCAGGACCGGTTTCGCTCATTACGAGCATTATCAACTGATAAAAATTGTCCATCCAAAATTTCTGTGGTTGAATAAAGGTTAATTAATGTACAATGATATATTAACTTATACCAAATGTTGAAAGTTAATCACCTTATGGTCATGCGTATGAATCTCAGTCTGTCCATTGGGGAATCTGAGGGTCTGTTCCCCGTTAGAATTGACCATGACGAGAGTCCCGTCGGGAAATCTCCACTCTTCGTTTCCGTCGGGCCGTGTCCATCTGGTGGCTCCGCCCGGCAAATGCGCTTGGATTGAGCCGTCTTTATACCGTCGCTCCAAATGTCCACTGCAAAAAACATATTAAATTTGAACATTATAAGGTTAAAATGACATAGTAATGAGTTCCACAAGAACTTTGGTTCTTATCAGGGTTTGATTCCAAAAAAGCTATCTGTTTTATTATTCTTGAAGAACTAAATACTTATTAAACAAGATTGAATGATAGGGTTAGGTCTGGGGAGCAAAAAAAAGCTTGCAATACAATTCACATCTAGTGTCCAACCGCTCTATCTAGACTTACACGTCATAGAGCTGCGAACGCCGAGATTATTACGTCAAATGCTTTTTTCGCTTTTTTTTAAAATTCATTTTCTCTTATTTTTCATTGATAAACACTTTACAACCTTACTTTAAAATGTTGTAAGTACATATAGTAATAAGGTATTACCAAGAAAAAGGGTAAGGTTCAAAAATTAGTAAAATTATTGGATATTAATAACATAATAAAGAATATGATTTCGAAAATAATTTACCAAAGGTAATTAACTTAAGAACTACTGATTGAATACACTATTTTCCGTTGAATAGTATGCGATAATATTTCCCCTAAAACTGGGGAAATTTTGCAACTCTGATAAATTCCTTCGTTTCGTAGCACTTGTCATAGCAAATACTTTATCTCTGGCACTATTGAGTCGAATTAAAAGCTTTCTTTTCTGTTCCTCAACCTCACAATACTTCAATACATTAGAAATGATGCCCTTTGTCTGCTTCTGTAAAGGTTTAGGCATTTTAATGTAAAAGAAACCGCACCGATAATGAGCACGGAATGACAGACAAGGCGGGGGGAATGTAGTAGCGGGGCGAGTAAATGCGAGGGGTGGGCGTTACATCCAGGAATGACCGTGATGACGTGTATGTCTTGCTATGATGGTGGCACTGTAGTTATAAAACCAGAGGTATAACAAAATTATCAATTTACATTTAATTTACAGAAGTTGTTTAAGGAGAGCTGGTTACTTAAAATTAAGGAATGGACTAGTTGGCAACTATTCTTTATGCCCTGTTGTCCAGGATCAGACAAGTGTAGGTGAGGAACAATGAAAACATCACAGACATTCATGGTCTTTAGGTATTCAATTTGTAAATCAATTTATAGAAGTTTCTATTGAGCCTTCGAACTCTTGAGAAATCAAGAGAAATCAATTGATGAAAATCAATTTGTAATTAAATTCTATACGTAAACTCAACAGCAAAAAAGATCAAAAAATGTAATTACTCTGGGAATTGTAATACTTGAGAGCCATCTTTATAGGTGGTGTGATACGTGTTGACTTCCTTATAGAAATACTTGATCATGCCCTCTTTATAGAAGGTTTCTTTGATGTCTCCATTATAATAGGAAAACTTTGAATATGACCCATCCGCCGATACAATTTTGGTGTTGCCATTTTCAAATCTTATCTCTCTGCTTCCATCCGATCTGATAATTTCAGATTTTTCTCCGCCAGCCAATCTGGAAGCGGTGCATGTATCACGCTTGACATTTGAAGTAACATCGCCGTCGTTCCTATTTGAAATAAAGTCTGTTTCTTCCAATTTCGAATGCGTAGACTCGCTCTCCGATAATCTATTAAATTTTTCCATATACATTTTCTCAATCAAATTTTCATTAACGGAGCCAAGTTTCGGTTTAGTCGATTGAGTGTCTTCGATTACACCAAAATTGACATCAATTGTCTTATGTGACTGATTTTGTCTGTATGAGAATTTACTATCTGTAATGCCACCGTAATTTCTCAAATCATCATCAGCAGAAAGAAATTGTTTGTTTTCTTCAGTATCAAAACTACTGTCAACATTTGAATCCCTCTCTGACGGCAAATCAGAGTTTGAATCAGCATTCTGTACTCGTTTTAACTTCTCATCTTTTTCACTGAAATATTTTGCATATCTAGATGTCGTTGTTAAATTGGGAACGCTTTTTGCTCTATGCCTCAAAACCTTCAGCCTATTCCGTTTGAAATTATTTCTATTATACTTATTCACCCTCTCTTCGCCGATCAAATTCTCAGGTGAAATATTATTCTCCGGGTAAACGTCCTCTATTTCGACCTCTGTCATTTTGTTGTTGATCGTGAATTGAGCTAAAGATTTATTGATGTCAGCCAGTGACTTGATGTTTGACAAGCGTCGAGTTCTAGCGTTTGCATTTGTTATTTTTTTATTTTCTTTCTTTAGCTTTTCCCTTTCATCTCTCAAATCCTCATTATCTTTCTCCAAATTTTTTATTTGATTTCTCAGTCTGGCTTGAAAGGCACCAGTTTTTGCATCCTTATTGGCGATCTGCGCTTTCAAATCTTTCAATTCTTTTTGCAAGGACAAAATTTCTTCTCGGTCTTTTTTGGCAGACCGCCCTTTCATTTCTGCTACATGTCTATCGTACAAGAGCTTTTGCTTTGCGAGTTTTTCCTTCTCTTCTGCTAAATAATATTCAGCTATTATTTTATCTTCATTCAATTTACGTTCTATTTCAGCCTTATCTTGCATAAGATTCTCTTTTTCTTTTAAAAGCTCATTCTTTATCGTCCTAATGGCTTCATTTTCTTTCCGGAAAACATCTATTTCAGATTCTAACTCCAGCAAGCGAGACTTGAGTAAGTCGGTTTTCATTTCCAAATCAAATTGTAGATCTGGTTTCCTCGCCTTGGACACGTCCATATCATTATTGTTACCTTCACATGTGACAGTTTGGTCATAATCAGATGTATTTTCAATGCGATCGACATTGAGTTCCTTGTTATTGTCGCTTCTTATTACTATCTTTATAACTTTTTTCTTACAATCAGGAGACATTTCTTGACTTGAATTGTTTTGAACCGGCAACTTTTCTGCAATTACGTTCTGAGGTTGATTAGGGGTAGACGTAGGAATGAGTCTGCTGGTATCTATTTTACACGTTTCTTCGGTATCGGTACTTTCTGTGTAATCATCTGTATCATTTTCATCCGTTGTATTATCCGATTTCAATTGGTCGGCTGCTTTTAATTTACTTTTCAAAACATTCAAATATTGAAACTGTGAACTGTCATCGAGAGATTCTTTGCTGCTGTTCAGATTTTCAATTGTTTGCAGTTCAGTCAGATCTGGTTTTAAATTGAGAACACTGGGGTGTGAATTAATAAATTGTTTATTTAAATTTGGAGTAGTATTGCCAGCGTTGCCGACCACTTTGCAAATAAAGCTACTTGTGGAACAAAAGCTGGCATTGTCTACTTTTTTCTCCAACAGGTCAAACATGTTCTGCTCGGCAACCTCTTTGTTCAATTTGAGTTTACTGAACGAGGGACTCATCGCTGCAGAACTATCAGACATGTAATTTTCTGGGCATTCTATATATTCACGATACAGACGGCTCTGTTTCAATAACATTAAAAACTTTTCTTGCTCGTTAGTGAACTGGGATGCCCAAGTCGCAGCGGGGGCTTTTGGAGATATAGATTGATTGATGGTTTGATGTGATGATTTGATTGATGTTGTTATTTGATGATTTGAATTTTCTTTCGTCTCAATAGGTATGGATAAATTGCCATCATGTTTTTGGTTTTCAGATAAATCAATTTTAAATTCTAATTTCTTCTTGCTTTTTAACTTTTTAGGAGACTTATCCAATGCAAACGCTCTCGGGTTTTTATTTATTTTGGATAATCCATTTGCAGCGTTGGATTCCACAAGGTCAACAACCGGTTTCAGTTGGGAGAGTTTTCGCTCAGGTTTTTTGTTTCTTTGCTTATTTAGCCATGGTAATTTTTTATCTTTGTTCAAACCTATATCACCTGGCGTTAATTTAAATCTAAACATTCCTTCGCCTCTTCTAAGGTACTTTTTAGTGGGTTTAAATGACGATGTGCGAGTACTTTCTTCACTAGAAATTTCAGTTTTCAATTTATCTTCCAGTAGAGTTCTAAAGTCTTTGACAGGGACAACAATAGGTATTTCTTCTGGTCGTATATTTGCGGTGATTCTATTCTTAGTTATACAGTTTGAAACTGAATTTGGCTGCCTATTTTCATGAAAACTTTGAGAATTTTCAAGACATTCGCTAGAATTGATTGCTGGTACAATATCTATTATTTCACTCTGAGGAGTTGGCGTACAGTATGGTTCCGATTCATCAGACAAATTTAAACGTACCTCTCTAGCTCTGATGAGACTACACGAATTACCTGAATTTGTATAATATCCCAATGGCTCGTCACTTTCATTCGAAACATCCAAACTATTAATAGTTTTATTATTATAATGTCGATACGCTTGTAATTGTTCCTTCGTTAACGTCTGTCTCTGACACATTTGCTGCTCAAGGAGTCGCTGTTCCTGAACACGCTGCCATTTTCGCAGTTCCTCCAGTCGACAGAATATTTTATTAGGCGACAAAGATTCATCCATGTTAACTAATCACTGCTGACACTGCGCTACAGATCTGTGTTCATACGACATTTGTCCATTAAAACAGTACTGCACATGTCTAAATTACTAACATGGCATACATTGCACAATAATAACAAAACTTGGTAACGGTCACCGACCTGACCGGAACCAGCCGTTTTTGAAATGGAACAATAACATTATTCTATATTTAATCATAGACAATAAATATGATAATCCTGTCTAGCCAAATCCAGGTCAGGTTTATTTGTTGTCGAGTCTTCATTTGTCAACATATTTTTAGTTTTTGAATGTACCTACACAACTCAATATAAAAAAATATTTTCGTCTCTCTGAAATCTGATGAAAAATAATAGTAATTTATATTTTTTCGGTGGGTATTTCGTTTGCTAAGAAAATAAATAAGTAGGTCACAGCTTTGGTAGGCTGCTTTATATCAGAAGTAACCAAAGCGTAGCCATTCCTAGTCGCCCGCCTGTCTGATGCTTCAAAACAAGAATTATTTATTTATATCACAAGATACAATACATTTTTTTATGTGGAAAATTTGAATGTGATGAATATCGTATTCAAAATAGTTTATTATTTTATTTGTGAAATCAGTTTGCAAAGACGAAAATTTAGAGCATTACTAGAAGAATGTGAATTTGATTTTGGGAAATTGCTATTGCACACTGATGTAACGTGGATGAGCCCTTTTTAAAAAGATTCTTCGGTCTTTTACCTGAAATAAAAGAGTTTACGGCAGCAGCTAATAAATCGTATCCTCAATTGGAAAATGATATATGGGTGCTTGATCTAACTTTTCTCTTTGATATTACAAGAAAACTAAATTAGTTAAATTTGCAATTTCAAGGAAAGTATAAAACATTGATTGACACGGCTATCCTCATGAATACAGTCAAATTTATTAAAATAACTTTATTGGTATTATCAATGTTGATTTTCAATTTAAACTTATTTTTGGCTTTAAATTACTAGGTACCTTTAGTGTTAGTAGACCGCCGCCAATAATTTTAAAATCAGGTCGCCCGTAGTGGTTGAAAGTTTGGCCACACATTCTATAGTTGACCTACTTTCTACTCTATAGTTTATGCTCTTTGTTACCCACGGATTTGTATACATTATGGCAACCATAGATAATATAATGACTATCTGTCAGCTTTGACAGTAGTCTACAAGCTTTATTTTGTGGTTATGCTATTCGACAAAGCTTTTCGTAAATAGTAAAATGGTATTGCTGCTTATATATATGAATCGATTTAAAAGAATACTTGGCACTAAGGATTTTATGACACATTGTCTCAGAGGGGTTAAATTTAAAAAGCACCTCAGAGATGACCTTCCGTATTCACAAATAAATCAGCAGTTTTCCTTACACGAATCGAATCCTACTTTTAATAATTCGATGTGCAGTATTTCATCTCTTGATAGTGTGCTTGATAAATATTCAATAAAACGACATCAGCCAGAAATTCAAGCATTACAAAATTGGAAGGCTGTCACTTTAGATTATAGATGTAGAATACTTTTGGAATGCGGCTTCAAAAATGTTTCTGCAGATAAGTTATCAAGATATATAAAGTTATCCAGAACAACCATATCTCGTCTAAAAGAAACTGGATATTTAGAAGAAGACATTGATGTACAAAATCATTTAGTGAAATGCCTTTCAGCGTGGCCCACGTCTCCGCCAATATCAGAAGTCATATCTGATTCTGGTATAACTCTGTTTGAAGCGAGAATGCGAGTTCTGTCCCGATATCTAGAATTGAAAATTGACCTTCCGCCGGAGAAGTTTCGCAAATGCATCATAACATACCCTCGAATAAAGCACAGGCCGTTGTCTCAGATAAACGATGTCTTACATATCATACAAACTTTTATAAAAATACCGAACAATAAAATTTCGACACATTTTGCGATTTTGCATGCCGATTTTGATAATGTGAAAAAGATTCTCGAACTGAGAAGCCTGGCCGGTATAGATATTCGAGAGATTTTGAAAAAGAAACCCATTATTTTAAATATAAATTATAAATCGATACAGAATATCCGACAGCTTTTTATCGACGAATGTGTATCCCTGGAGGCTCAAAGAAGGTGCTTTGAAATATACACACTCGGTTTTGAAACTGTTAAGCAGAGACTGGAGGAATTAAAGAGAACACCAGAATTCAAATGCCTGCTTGATAATCCGCGAATTCTTCGTTTAGTATTCTATAAAAAGAAGGCTGATGAAAGATTACAATATTTGAAGACCATTGACAAGAAGTGTATCAGTTTAAATGTGTTATCTGGCCCGAGTAATACTTTCTACATGTTTGCGAATTCTCAGGGAGATTCTACTAAAGGAAACGATAGTATAAATAATATATGCTCTATTCTTCAGGACAATTATTCTTATTCCGAGGTACATGAAGCTATGAGAAGACATTCGCTGTCGAATAAAGTTCCTTTGGTTAATCTCCACAATGTTCATAGTAAACTGAAGACGGTGTTCAGCTGCGATGAAATATTTTTTAACTGTTACGTGTTACTTTATCAGTGGGAATCTATTGCACAGCATCTCATACCTCTTCTGAGATTGCACTCGGAACAAAATACTTCTGTTGAAATTATTGCAGGGCAAAGCGTCGACATGTCCCGCATAACCAAAGTTCAAATTTTAAGTTTGACACTATATCTCATAGAAAAAGAACATCATTTTAATGGCAGTGGCATTTGGAGTAGAAGAAGAAGCACCTTTAATGACGATTTACCTGTGTTATGATGAAATATAAAAATCTGGTTAAATGATCCATTTTAGATAGATTCATATAGTAGTACCTCAATTATCCAGATTGTAGGAAACAACCAATTTCAACAATCTTCAAATTATGTCATATCAACCAATAAATCAGCGCGTCATGAGTACATTAAGGTGCTCAAATTGAAAACAGATTCTTTGAGGACAATTATTGTTATACAATATGAACAATTCTTGACTCAATTTTATAAGATGAAGAAATAATTGAGGTCATATCTGACTTACTCTCGGAGCAACAAGATTACCGCGGAGAAAACATTGGTCTTATACATTCAATGGATAGATGTTGCTACAAAGTATTTCCAGAGATAAGTAGAATGTGACGCAAAACAACTTATATGCCCCATAGTATGTATACGGTTTGGTGACTTCAAAAAGGACAGACTATATATAAATGAATTTCTCGCAAAATAATAATCTTTTTAAAAAATGTATTTATTATATGAAGTTATGTATTTCCACATATATTATTCACCAGATATCTTTTTTTCTTTTCTCAATTTTCCCGACCATTGAAATCCCCATACAGTTTGAATAACCATTTACATTCTGTTAATCTTTTGAATCAATATCAGTAAATAAGAAATTGATTGCAGTCCTGCACGTAACATGTATAGGAAAATGAGTAAATAAATCTAAGCAAAATTGATTACAGTTATACTGGCATTACGGCGAACCTTGGCTGCTAAACGCTGACCTTCAACACTCGTGGGTGCTGTGACATCTTGTCTACCCAGCAAGGTCTACCAATGCTCCGTCTTCCCTTGGGAGGCGTTTTGTCGGTTTCGACTCATCCGTGCATCATTTATGTCTGGCCCAGCGTGGGCGTTAAGTTTTAACAAATTTGAGAATGTCTGGTACACAGTAGAGGTTGTGCTGACGTCGTCAAATGCCATCTTCGCAGATAGGGCCGAAAATCTTTCACTCAAACTCTTGTAGCTTCTGAGTTTTTAGAGCCGAGTGTCCATTCCTCTGACCCACACGCTAGAACTGGTCTTATGAGGGTTTTGTAGAATATTTGTTTTTCGTGATGAGTGGGAGGATTTGAATTGTTTACGCAGTCCATAGAAGTACCTATTGCTGCTCACAATTCTCTTTTCGGTAACCTCTCTTACACTGTTCTGTATTAACTCTGTTCTCGCAAAAACTTATGATATAAAGCAGTGGATATAATAATAAATGGGAATGTTTAAATGAAAACAACATTACATTTGTGGCTGCTTTATTTCTTGATAATAATTGGTGTCCATGTTAACTTTACTTCTGAAATATATTAACTTGACGAATACAACATTATTTAAGTATTAACTATTTCAAAATTGACATACATAATGTTCGTTTTAATCTGCAGAATGCATTATTATTAAAACATCCCAAAATATTTTTAATTTATTTTTTCTAACAACCATTTACACATTATTTACATAGATATTGTGGAAGTATCTATCCAAACATTCAAAATTAATGCTTCTTTATCGAGGAAGTTATTTAAGTTTTGTTGGTGAAAATGTACATTTCTATTTTGTCTTTCTAAACATGTCTATTATTATGAACAATTCATTTCACCAATATATTCTAGAATATTTCAATCATTTATTACAATAAAAAATACATACCTATCTGAAAAAATTAGTAAGAAAATCAAAAACCGACTACTTATAATTCTATCGGGAACATTTTGTCGATTATTACTGAAATTGAAACAACACTATGTGAAAAAGTCGACCATTGAAGGCGTTTTAGAGTGAACAATCCTCTGTGGCTTTAAGGATATCTTATTTTGTTTTGTTAATTAACAATGAAATCAATACTTAACACTTCTTTCACATTTCAAAAGGAATTCCCTATTGTGGAAGGTGTACTAAAAAACTGGTTTCATTGTTCAAATTGCCTCAGTTAACAGTTAGCTGATGTAGCGTCTTATATTCTCGCACAGGACTGATATACAGGCCCACTGTGAATTTGTGAAGACTCGAGATGAGATATCAGATCAAATATGATCCAATGCATTGTCACTCTGGGAAAAGAACTAATAATAATGAACCATATCATGCGTTTTCGAATGCCTTTGTTGTATTGTCGATATTTATGTAATCCCAAAAATAATTTACACAAGGGTTGGGAACTGTGATTTTAAGGATTTCTTCTAATATGTTAAATAACTACAATATTGAAAATACGTTTTTTTTCTTTTTAATATAGTGGCTACTTAAGAAAAGGAACCAAAGATTAATATTTGCAATGTAATCTTAAATATAAATGGAGATATGAATCAAATGTCAGTAACTTTCTCGCCTATTAGTAGAATAGAATAAAAACTGGAATATAAAGCAAAAAGTATTATTTTAAACAAATTCGTTATCAATATGAATGACCAAATGATGATGATTTATTATAAATATGCCGTTATAGGCAGATATAACAGCCTACATAACAGTGTTAATAATTATTATAATTTTGATTTAGACATATTTTCTCAACAATGTAACAATAAACTGTCTTTCATGTTTTATCTATGACTTTATTAACTATAATTAAATATGTCAACACATAGATTAGAGCTCCCCAAAGCCATATCGAATAATTCTATCTCCTCATTCTGAGATTTAAATTAGCATACCTTGAACTAACAGTATCACCAAAGTCTGATACGGCTTCCCATTCCCAGACCCTAAGAAGTAAATTGCATATTTCTAAGCATGATGCACATACCACCAAACACATAGTCGTTTTCTAGCTATGCTAAAGAGTATGATTATTGCATTTCCTAATCTTATTTGCCAAACTGGCGAAAATATAATATTCTTCTGGTGGTCATAGATTTATTGTACAATAGGAAATGTCTAAACAAGAATAATTCCCTAAATTACCACGACATCAATAAATACGAAGTCGCTATTGAAGCAGTTTAAACCAACGGTTCTTTTGGATACCAGCCGTTAGTTCCAAATTCATTGATTTTCAAAGATAAATTTAAAGTTTTCGACCGTTCACTGTAGATTCTACGGATCGTAGTGTCTCTAGATCACACAGTTAAAAGCAAGTCTACGTCCAGTCATCTGTGATTTATAATTTTACAATTGAATCACTACAACATTAATATTTCACCAGTAGGACAGTACAGTTTGGTTACGTATTTAGTTTTTTATCTAAGAAAAGATGCACACTTTACTCACGGTTGAGTACATATATCAAGATTTTGTTTAAAGAATACAATTCCCCTTGATTTACTTTCTCTTATAATTTAGGTAAAATTGACAGAAGATGCTCATATTGAAGTCATGGAAAAGATAAGCCATTTTAGTTGAGGACTGAATGATGGACAAATTTGCACCTTCAATAGATTGCAATATTACAACGGTGTGAGAGGAAGTCAAAGTCAAATCTTTGAAACAGAAATTAATGATTCAATGATACAATAACCCATTGAGAGGTGACAGGCTTATGAATTGCACAATCGTCCTTAAATATTTCTTTTAATTTACAATAAATATCAAAAATACATTATCAAGTACCTCCATAAACAAATCTGAGGAAATATCACAAATATGATTATTACAATTGGCTAAAAGTATAGTGAATTAAGAAATGTATACTTTAGAAGTAATCAGAGAAGCTTACTTCTATTGATTTCTTTCTTCATTTTTATCATGCAGTGCTCCTGAAAAAAAATGATACACTTGACTCCCTCTTTTCTTCACGCACAGATATATTATTTAGTATCAGATCTTTTGTATGTAAAATAATATGGTAAAGATAAGTAATTATCCGTATTATTTTCCCCAGAATTATTAAGTATGTAAACATCATCAAATAGCGAACGAAATCCCTCTATATTGCATGTTTCACATCAAAGATTTTGACTACCCACTATCACTTGCCAAGAGCCTAAATATTGTGCAGCATTTCATGCGAAAGTTTACATCTATCGGAGAAAGATTACAATTTCATTTTCAAACCAGTCAAACATTTTGCAATGTGCGTATTTATCACTTCGCTGTACGCTGATGCCTACTGAAAAAATTAATAATTCATTTCTATTGATATTGGCTTGCAACGATTCACAACTAATCGATCATGGATAAATGTAATTAGCATGACTTTTACTATGAAAAAAACACCGCTAAGAATTATGTCTACATGTAAACTTTAAACAATCATTTATAAACATTCGATTTTCTAAAATAAAATCATTATTAAATGTAGAAAGTTTTTACAGTATTCACTTATTCGGAGGTTTCAAATTATACAGAATAACACAATTTTGACTGTACCTTATAATCTTACAATGTGAATGTTATCGATTTGAATATTAGACTGCATTGATAAAAGGGATGTCACTCACAATGATTCATCTGTTGAAATTTTATGAGGATGAAAAGTCAGATGTACATTCCACAAAAATATTAGTTTTTGCGAAATAGGTGACATGTGTTAATTTGTTTTGAAATTTAGATTCATACTGACATAAAATAAAATAGATTTTACACAAAGATACTGCAAAATCCACCAAAAATATCGTACAGACATTTTGAACGTTCATCGCTGTAGAGAAAAGTTATTACAAAAAAGAAATAAATATATTTTGCTCGCCCAATAGAAACACAATGCTTTCACACAAAATAAATCCTTATGTACAAACCGCAAGGGTTTATAGCAGAATATCAACTGCCCGTGAAAACGTATTTACAAAACTGGTAATTTTTCAAGAGAAAAGAAAATAAGTCTTAGAGATTGTGAAAAAAACTTGAATATTTCATAGTGAATTTTTTACAGAAACGGGTTTGTTTTTCTTGCTTGTCGACAGGCACATCATTGACTGTTTATTTTTTACATACACACCATGAGGTACATTTACCATATTTCTTGCGTGGAGATACGTCTTTATGTCACGGATATTACTGACTGTAGCTATTAATTTTGCATACTTAACTAAAAAAATGCATATTTTGTTGACACGCTTTCGTGTTACTAACACTTTAAACTGACATCACAATCTTGTTGCCGGTTCAGAAAAAATAGCTAAAAATCCTCAAGTATGTATTGTTAAGTTTATTATAACATGATTTACGATTATGGAGTCACAATCTAATGTATAATTCTTGAATATTATTAAGTAGTCAGTAGGTGAACACATTCCACATAGTCATTATCGCATTTACAAATGATTCAATTTATTGTGAACCCATTCAGTTAGATAGAATGGTCGCTAAAACATTCAATGGAACCTAAGGATAAGTTGAGCACCATACAGTATAGATTTATTGTAAATACTGCAAAAAAACTCCATAATGAAGAAAAAAGGCTAATCATAATTTATTATTATAATTACGGAAGCATAAAAATGATGACTAATAATCTTTATATAGAAAGATTGGATATTAATCCAAAATTTTTATCGAGATAATTGAACAATATTTTTATAAACAACTTTATTATGATGTGATATTAAAAGAGTGAAAATATTTTTGAATACATCAAAAAGTAAGTATAGGTTTACCAGAAAAAAATTTCATTTTTATTGTTACAGCTCTTGAATGGAATTGGCCAAAACCTACCCCTAAGCCAGAGGTCACAGCAAAAAAAGTCCTATTGTCTGTTTGGTGGGACTGCAAGGTCATAATAAAGACCTGCACTAGTTAATTACAGACAAGTGTTTTTGCAGGAAGATAACGTAAAACTACATTCTACAAAAATAGTAAAAGAAAAAAATCAAAGACCTGGGATGGAAGACAATACGTCGCCCATCATTTTCATCGGACATTGCTCCATCCGATGGTCATTTGTTCGGTCAATGCAACACTTTTTGGATGGCATGAATATAAAAGTTATGGCGAGGTAAAAATGGACGTATCTGAGTATTTTACCTCACAACCAGCCGAATTTTAGGAAACAGATATTAAAAAATTGACAGATAGTTGGAAACAGGTCATATGAAATTGTTTGATATTAAAAACAACATTTTTTTCCGGTACTCCTATTATATGTGGTGAGGAATATATAAGTGTGATTTCTAATTATATCGTGTACTATTTGTTTTTATTACGGGAGTTTTGTTAACGTTTTTAATATTTTAGCAATACAATTCCAATATATCATTTTACCACTTACAAACGTATAGAATAAATTTATATATATTTAATGTGTAACCATAGACAAAAAGCAGTTTTTAAAATGCATGGAATGTTTAGAACATAAAACATGGTATACAGTTTTGAAATAATTGAATACAATGCACCTAGCTAAAAAATATTACTGATCTATTTATGTGTGATACTTTAGGCTTCTTTCGGTTAAATTATCAATAAATAAATACAAAGCTTTTAATTTGATAAAGTTATATGGCGTATAAACAATTTTTTTTAATGAGGGTTTATCTATTTTTTTATCTAATAGTTTACGGTTAATATACATTACATAAATTATCTATGTTCATGCAGTCATAGAGGAAATAAATAACTGTTTATTTAATGTAAATATGCAGGTAATTTCAAAATTAAATATTCTTTCGTCTTTTTCAGTTCCATTAAAATAAGAATAGACTGGGTATCATACAATTACTTGTATGAGCCGAATGTAAGGAGTTACAGTTAATTTTCTATTTTTTTTCCTCAATATTTTTTCAGCTATAAAAATAATGTTTTTGAACGGAGACCGACAGTTATTGCATAATTTCATTACAATGGAATATATCAGTTTTAATATTAAATTCATAATTTTTTTAACACTTTATATGCGGCACATGGAATATTCCGGAACATTGAACATTTCGCTTAAACATGCTTTAATTTCGGAAAATGGTACCAAGTGCTACACGCTCGTAAACAAAATGTTAAATTTAATATAATTTCTAATTTGATTTTATACGTTTAAATAAATTTTATTTTATGCGCTTCAGTGATAGCTAAAAAAGAGTTTGGAAAATAAAAGATACAAACCCAAGTTAGAATACAAGCATAATAAAATAACAAGTGACATATTCTCTTTCAGAATCGGACATAAATTATCTAGTAAAAAAAATATGTTTTAAGTTTCAATCATTTATTATCGAAGAATTCATTTCACAATACTTATGTCAACAGCCTTAAATCATTAAAAAAAAAAAAAACAGGTGGTGTGGTATTAATAGAGTTGTGGCATTATTCCAACCGAACCTCACTTCGGTTGAAATTTTTATGGCATGTGCCGAAGTCGGTTTATTGGGAAATATTATCCAGCTCGACTGCAATTAATAATTCCATTTTTAGAAGAATATAGTATCAAAACGATTGTATTTAAAATTAAAAGTGTTTCTGTTTTTATATCTACACGCAGTGAATCCTCGGTCCATCATTTTTGGTGATAGATGTGTCAAAGTTGCAGATTTTAGTAGGACTGATATTTTCAGATGAAAATAAAGGAAATTAAATCGACAAAGTTTACTTCAACTTTAGGGATTCGCTCAAGTCAATAAACGATGAATCAATTATCCACTGCAATTAAAATAATCTTAGCGAGGACAACTTAAATACTGTATATATATTTTTTCTAAAGGCAAGGAAAAAATTAGGCTAAAAAGACATAGGTATGACGTGGCTGTCACGGGACGCAATAAAAAAAACTTTCAAAATATAAGCAACCTCACTTCTCTTTCAAAAATAAAATAAAAATAACTTAACACCAGCGTTAATAGTAACACAATACTCAAAGCGCACCTTTATTACTAGTATTTTTAAAAAATATTTATATTTTATATATATAAATTATAATAATAATTACAATAGTAAATTTGAAATTAGATTAATTTCACAACAAAATCTATTATTTTCCACTACATAACGTACATACCCGATTTCAATAAATTTATTTAAAAGGTTTTAAAAATTACAGTTGTAATTGGATGGCTGCAAAGATTCTTATCAAATTAACTACATATTTGCACGATTTTAGAATATTTCAATCTAAAAAAAAGATTCACCCATTACCATCTGTACGGCAACCATCCAATCAGAACTCGATAGTGTTGCCGGTAAAATATGATTTAACCAATATTGTCAACTGTCAAATTAATTAAATTAAGTAGGCAGACAGTTTTCAAAATGAGTAGACCATAACCTACGAGACTGTTCAAGTATAATGAACCGTGTAGATAGTTTTAATCGGTTTTATTTTAGGCATTGTGCTTAAAATATAATTGATTTAAAAGTACTATGAAAAAAAGAGTCTAAAAATGGTACACGTGTCCCTTCTTCACTATCCAGGATCAGGTTAAATAAATGAATGAGAAAAGAGAAACTTTACTATCGCTACACATATTTACTATTACGAATTTTGATTGGACTTAACTAAGAAATGAGTCGGGAGAAGAAGGGCTTAACTATGGTGTATTTATTTATAAATGACATACTTTGTTATCACTACTCAAATAAATATCGAGATCAATGTACTATTACACGCAAACTATGGTATTGTTATACATCACAGTTTACCGACATAACACAAGTTTGTTAATTTTGTATGTTAAGAAATGAATGGGTAGTTAATATAATATTGTGTCTATGGTGACTGCTCTGCAAGGCTAAAGACAATTTTCTAGTCAACTTAATCTATGGAGTGACTAAAGTCGCTCAAACACAATTATAGTGTTACCCCGAGGCTCATGTGTATCCGTTCTCGAGATATTTACAACATATACTCAATCCTAATCCGCGAATTAAAAATAAAGATGCTCTATCTTAATGAGAGAATGTAAAACTGTAATATTAATTCTGTACAACACTCATGCTTTATGTTTAAAAATGTTATGATATAATCAAGATAGCACAGCACTATGGTAAAAGCCACGAAACTTGCGATAGTTATTATTGTATATAAAATATTTTGATTTCATTTACTAAAGATTTACAAATTAATATTGTTTATTAATTTGTCAAGTTTACTTACATAACGTGATTGGCTTGCGCAAAAAAATAAACTTGACTATTTGCAATAATAATATATCTAATTAGTGTATTAATTTGTCAAATATATGAGCCTGAGGGTATCACTGTGAGCAACCACCGGATGGTCTTCAATAATCTACGGTGTCCCTGCGAATGTCTCCTTATTACTTCGTCTATGGTAACAGTTTTGAGGAGACGGGCGTCTAATCGCCGTCGGATACCATGCCGCGAACCTCGCCCTGCACTCGAAGCTTGTCCAGGTCTTCTTTGGTTTTATCCTCGATGGCGCGGATGTCCGCCATCGTCAGGCCGTGCTAGCGGTCCAGCCAGCAGACTACTTGCCTGCAATACATCATATCACATCAAGAAAACCACAGAACTTATTTGACGATGGAATTTTTTTTCAATGATTGTAATTTGATTGAAGTAAATAATAAGATAGATAAATTCAGAGCCAGTTCAAGGATGCCCAATTGTAACAAAACAGAACACGTTTAAACTAAATCAATTCTCGGTTGGCAGCGTAAGTTGAATATAATTGATGTTTTTTTTTTCATTTTTAGTTGTATAAATTGATAATTGTTAAACAGTGTGAACATTCCAACAGAAACGTTGAGTATCTAATAGTTTTCGAAACACCTACATTGAAGACTAGTATGCATTTCCTGGTCAGTCGCCATAGTTTATGTTCAGTTCTAGGTTTTATCCTACTCAGTTGTGCTCTCAGGGTTTGTATCGTCAAATTTTTAAAAGCATTTATTTGATTTTTAACTACTAGACGTTTAAAGTTCTTTCTTTGAGAGTAGATGTGTTTTTTTGTTAGAAAATAAATATTTAAACAATTTAGATAACGGATAGATAAATCTTAAATACCTGTGGAATGTGGTGAACAATCTCCTTTCTGACTTAAGGATGAAGCTTTCTATTTTATTCTGAAATGGATAGAAAGCAATATTTTATTTGAGCACATTAAATAAATAGAACAATATATTCTCAATCAAAGAAAATTACCAATTATTTACTAAAAAATAATTAGCGTTATTCAATATCATTATAATGACAAGCCCGTAGTAAAAGACAGGGATTTTTGATCGTGGGCCAATAATATACATAAAAAGCTTAAATAAAAAATAGTCTAGTCTACCTTTACACAGCATACTGGATACAATAATTCTACTTGGTTTCATGAATTTTCAAAAATCTTTCTTATCGAGATCGCCTCTGTGAGGGAATAATTCTTCAGTGTTAGGCATATTCATTATAAAATTTGGATTATTGAAATTCCATCAAGCACCCTCAGTCGATGTCTTAAATTATATTCATTATAATATGTATTACAAGTCAATGCACGAGAATTAATAAGCGACTCAATATGAACAAATAAAGATGTCGAGAAATAAGAGGAAAATGATAGTTAAAGATAAGTTACGCCTGGGAAAAGGGTGCCATGGATGTTGGTTAACCTATATTCATTTTGATAGCGGAGAAAAGGTTTATAAGATGCTGTTACAGAACACTGAAATGATTGAGGATGCAAAGATTGGTAGGAGGTGGCAGAGAATCATTGAAGACACCGGGTGGTGGCCACATGCTCAAATACGGAGTGAACGTGGCAAACAGACCTTTTAGATTTCAGGGACGGAAAGATTCCCCATTCTCGGTCTAGACAGTGTTAAATGAAGCACATTAATCTTTATGTAAAACAACCATATTCTAAATAGAAATGTTGCTTGTAGCAAATTTAATAGAATTACCTGTAATCCGAACCACTTGAACTCTACGCTGACAAGTTTGTAGCAAGTCATCACGGGCTTCTGTCGGTGCCACCATTTTGGTCCTGTGAGTGGTCCACGGCCGGTCTTGACAGATTTGAATGTCGTGGGGTCAAGGTCAGGTTTGTAGTCGCTCTGGGAGACGGGATCATTGGCAATGTCGATGAAGACGACTTCACGGTTCTTCAACTTCTCAGGGGGCAGCTCGTGGACCTGCAATAAACAGAAGTTTTTATATGAATAGCGGAAATTGTAAATCATTGATATGGTTGATAACGTTTAATTTTGCGAGAAGATATTTATGATTATTAGCGGTGGTTTCATAGTCCAGAAGGTTGGGAGTATTAACTCATTCATTGCTAATTGAAATAGGAGAAAAGTTCTCCGATGTCGCACTAAGAAATCGGTCAACAGATATCTGATGGATAGTTCTGTGCTAAGGACTCTAATAATAATGCGCAAGGTGAGTTTTTAGTACTGAATGTGTAAACACATTGTTAAAATATCAATTCGGAAGACAACTATAAACGAGGATTGATACAGTGAGAGTATGAATGTGTTTGTCAATTCATTTTTTTAGCATCTTTAAGTGGCCAAAAAAATATTTATTCGAATAAGCATAAATTAAATGAATCTGAGCAAAGGTAATACAATAGATTTAAGGGTTATCTTTTTTATTTGTTTTCTCTTTCATTTCACCCATGGAGGAAATGGGAAACAAAAAAAGCATTTTTATTACACACTGGATTCATTTAAATGCAAATAAAGTTTACAATGTTGAGAAATAAAGGTTTTCATTTGTTTTAATACTTTCTTTTAATTCCAATGTTAGGGTGGAAAATTAATCAATGAAGGAGACAGCAGTTTTGCAACACATATGGACAGAACACCTCTGTACTACACGTAATAATTGGTATAAATCACATTATGCCTGACCTCTAAAATCAATATTTAACATTAATATGAGCTTTGGGATTACCAGCAGTTGAAAGGTTTTCCATATTGTTGAATTTCTTCAACATCTTTAAAATTGAATTCACTAAATTCCCAGGTGAAATAATTATGCATGCATATAATTATGAAATAATACTGCTGTTGTGGAATATACAGTGAAGTTTTGACATATATTTTTGAATAAATTTGCAAATAATGTTGGATTTTTTTAAACAGAGGAAATAAATTGAATATTGAACTATTACTTTTAGGACGAAATCTAGTGTAATAACAAAGTTTTCAATTTAATATTAATGACCATATTTGAAAAAAGATACAATACGAGAGAACTATTACGATTCAGCTGGCATATTTTGGGAGTTATCTATGGTTTAATCTCATTGGACATTATAGCATTGTATGATTATTATCTAATCTACCAGATAAAAATTGCCAATTACATAATCTATATATATAAAAATGAATGTTTGTTTGTCCTCTGTGCGTTTCTTTAACATTTGAACAATGAAACTTTGGTGAGTTGTTGTGCGCACACCCGTGAAGGTTTCTGAAGAAAAAAATTTAAAATCTAAAACAAAGAATCTAATACGTACAACTAGACATCTCTGAACCAGACGAAAAAACAAAAAATATGGAAACAATAACATATATTGTTTTTTCGGGCTAAGAAAAATAAATCCGGGCTTCGGGTTGCGTTCGGGTAACAAGTGTGATATTGAGACTCGGGCTCGGGCCAGGCCAGACCTGAGCTTGAACCTGGTTATTTTATGAATTTTCAGTCTGTGCATGCCATTGAGAGTAAGCAGGTTAAATTGATTGTTTGAAATAACCATGAATGCAAAAATCAAACTAGAGGTTTTAATACTAAGCAGTTTTGTGTGTATACCGCACGTATATTACCATTGCCCCACGATGGTTGGTCTTTCATCATCGTTATTCCGCTAGCATGAAGCATCTTCAGACTTCAGTAGAAATGACAATTTACAGTCTGAAGTTATCAATTTTATAATTTAAGACATCGACTGAGGGTGCTTGATGGAATTTCAATATTAAATTTGGGTTATTGAGATTTTGTACACTTCCATGTATTTTGTCACTAACGACCCGGGTTTCGCCTTTCGGCATCTTCAGGCATTCGAGCACACGAATGGACTCGAACTGAGAGACAGTAAACAGTGTCTAACGCTTATATAGAAGATACAAATGCGACAAATATCATTTACGAGGCAATACATTATACGTTGTTGCATAAAAACATGGGGGATCATAAATTATTTTATCAAGAAATTTTAGAAATTAATAGAGCCCAGTTAAACTCCTTGCCAATCTTGAATGAGCAGCTGAACCTTCCTAATTCTCCGCTATTATATCCGATACGTTGAAACACCTAACAGATGTCACTAAATGTGGAATGATTGTTTACCCATTCGTCGAATTACATCCCGTCAAAACCCACAATACTATTATAATTGTAAAATCACTGGTATTTCTAAAAGAAGTTGAAAAGCGGCAATTCGCCACTCTGTTAATATGGTGTTTACAAAATAAGGATTAGGGCGATTTCCGAAATTTTAACTCAGGTATCGGTGTGGCTCTCAGACGTATAATGTATTGCCTCGTAAATGATATTTGTCGCATTTGTATCTTCTATATAAGCGTTAGACACTGTTTACTGTCTCTCAGTTCGAGTCCATTCGTGTGCTCGAATGCCTGAAGATGCCGAAAGGCGAAACCCGGGTCGTTAGTGACAAAATACATGGAAGTGTACAAAATCTCAATAACCCAAATTTTATCAATTTTAATTTTATATTAAAATTTAAAAATATTTTTATCTTTCAAAAGGTGCATTTAAATAGCTTAATGAGTCGATTATAATTACAAGTCATTATTAATAGTACTATCATGACATGCATTAAATAAATGAACAGTTAGGTATAATTATTATTTATAAGTCATCAATTTTCTAATCATAAAGTGACAACATAGTTTACGAAGTCTTTAAGAAGGCTACAATTTATTGGAATATCTTATGAAATCATGCAATTGTAAAATAGAGCAATATTATTATTTTTAAACACATATTTTTCTCACATAGACTTTTTGTCTGCCTTTTGAATGCCTTTCCACCAAGAATTGACAGTTAACACTCTAAAAGCGGTTAGCTAACTTTTAATGTGGTTAAATTTTTGATTTCAGCTTGGTAGTTGTTGATTTGTAAGAGGTCCTTAACGTTTTAATTGTAGACTATTAAATTCAATTAAACAATGTTTACTATGTTTTTATTGTTATTCACAATGTAAAGTGATATTCTTTTATGTTTTTGTAATTTGAACATTATACATGTAAAATAAAAATACTGCCGAGGTATGTATTGCATGTTGCAATGCGATTGCTGTGAGTGATATGGCATCATCGAAACGAAGAGATACTCACATTTTCTTGGTCCCCTTGATCTTCAACGTGTAATGACTCAATACTGATGATGAAGTTCTCCTTCATGTAACCAGGATTCTGAAAGACAAAATAATCAATTGTAGTGTATAACTTATATAAGAACATTAAAACTGGCTCATTTGTTATGTTAACCCTAATCCTTCATATCAGTACAGATTAAGATAAAATTTTCATGGATTAATCCTTAATTGCTCATTGATGATGACTTTGTAACAATTGGAATTTAACGAAACTTGTAAAATCAACAAAACATATGATATTACGTGTAGGCACTATTTTATTTTAATTAAAAATTCAGCAATAGACGTGGCAGGTAATTGCACAAGTAATTTTTAAAACTGTGTAGTAGAATGAGTAGTCAATGAAGCCTTCTTCGATTATGGTGTGCACAGGTTTGAATCTTAGTTCAAACACTATCATAATTTATTTTCAAGGATTTCTGCGATATCTACATTATACACTTTCCTATCGTAAAGAAACAAGGAAGAGTGACAGCTTTTACCTGATTGATAAGTAATTTTTTGGGGCAAGAATTGGCTTCCTGAGTATGATATTTCGTTAATAAGTGAAAACGTAAATAATATTAAGCTACACCCACCCAACTATTTTTACTACCAATGTGAAACAATGTGAAACATCTCAACAGAAGTTGTCAATTGAGAAATGGTTGTAATTCATTCATTCAAACCTCTCTTTCTGGAAGAGGTTAAAGGTGGTTAGGAAAGAACTAGAAGTTGGCTAATTGCTCTCTCTTTCGTCTTTTGGGTCGAATAGGTGGGCGGGAAGAAATTTAAACATCAGACATAAAAAAAACGACGAAGGCCCGAGAGTGTTGACCTCATGGCAAAATTTAAGCTACTGGCTGATTGCAATTTATGTTTTTTACATATCATCATTTGGTATAAAAAAATAAGATAAAACATAACCGATTAAATTAAATCAACTGTATTTTCAATGATTCCTGGCAATATTCACTATGCTTACGTAGATTAAGTGTAATTTGAAAAAAACATTTTTTTTATTTTATGTTTTAATATATCATTGCTCATTTGATTGTTAACTATACTTTTTATAGTTTGTCTGTATATATTTCCCTGTTAATTTTGCTAAGCTGTATAACTGAACAGTGCAGCAGACGGTACTGAACGATTACCAATCGTTTACCTTGACTTGAGATTAATTTAAAGATAAAATGTATCATTATATTTCTATAACATAATGTTGCACATTGTTATGCATATAGAAATATTATTAGCATTTCACTCTGCTGTAAAATAATCAAAAGTTAGTAACTGATTTTGTTCATTGGAGGTGTTGATGTGCTAATTTAAGTAGGGTACATAAATATACCAAGTAGTTATATAGACAATACATAAGTTGGATTATTTCGAACAAGTTACATAGCTTCACACATACCCTAATTCCTTCAACTCTCCAGGAAAAACGAGGGAAGATATTTTTGCTGATTGATGTTTGACAACCCAATTGTAATTTAAGATTTATATAATTTTAAATCACACGAGACCACCAGTAGGATAGACATCACAAACACCCACGTCCGAGATCTAAAATTTTAGATTGCAAAAATATAAATGTGAAATTTACCTTACCGTGGTTTGCTGGAACTTCAGATTGATAAGGTACAGTTCTTACCACTAGACCACAGAGGCTGATATGAAATGCAATGTCTCGAAGAATACTTACAGTGAGTACTGTCCGGCAGTAGGGATAAGCATTCCACGCTTCTTCGTGGATCTCAAGGGAACTTTTGGGTGCGAGGAGGCGGATGAAAGCGGGAACCTTCGAAGCCAGATGGTAGATCTTATATGTGTACTGACCCGATGAATACTTGCCACCTGTAAAAATATAATGTTAGAGTTCATTTCATATTAATTTTACCGAAACAGATCTTACATGTTGCAAAATTCTTAATTAATTGTTTGATGATGTTAATATTTCACTGTCAATTCTTCTTGGAAATGTATTATATTTTAAAAATAAAACACAATTAGTTTTGTGCTGATCAGTGCTTTAGTTAAATAAAAATGTTTTTTTTGTAACCATGTCCGCTCTCGGTATGGAGCCTGTAGACTCTAAACAGAGCTTATCAGTCGCTCAACTTCTTTTTTCGAAAAGAGTATGGATAGAAGAAAAGTTACGACCGGACTAGTTGTTAGCTAATCGCTCTCGCTATGCCGTTTTAAGGATCGGATGAGTGGGGAAAATTCAGATATCACAGATATGCTATAAAAAGTTTCAGTTGAAAAAGTGTCTGTACTGGAGTTTGAACCCGTGAATTCTTTAACCGATGAAATTGATTAGTCATCAGTCATGAGTTGATGGTAATGTAAGGGTTAAAGATTGCATCATATCAGATGATTCTGATTTTCAAAAATGACTACATTCCAATTGGTTAATTAAAAAATAGCAAATTCTGTATTAAGTCACCCACCTTTATTTTAATTAATTAATGTTTGTATCTTTATTGATTCACAAATATCTTAGTAAAAAAATGGACAAATTGTTTCTGGCCACGCAAGTAAAACAAAAATTCAAAATTTTCGAAGATTACTTTTTGATAAGCTAAGTGGACTCAGAGAAGAAGTAATATTAGTGAAATTTTACCACCAACACTTGGCTCAATGGTCACTGATGATGATGGAAGAAGCATGCAAATTTTCCATAAATATGAATGATTAATCAATGACAAAAAAAACTCGGTAATCAGTGTTATGTTAAAAAAAACAGCACTAGAGCGTAATGGTAAATTTCACCAGTAATAAGCAATAGTAGATTGCATTTTAATAACTATTGAATACATTTAGATGGCATCATTTAAATACACATTTTGTTTATTATGATTTCAATAAAATTGTTATGAACCAGATTTGAAAGGATACAATTCAAATAAATAATCATATTTGGTATGCTTTTAATGCTAAATTATCTATGATGAAATGCAACACGAGTTTATCAATGACTCAACGCTGGAAAAATCTGATTATTTTGTTCGATAAATCGTCAGCACTCTGGCAAAACATTGAGTTGAAGTCATGCAACAGCTAAAATTCACCAAAATGTTAATATATTAAGCTCTATTATAATTGAAACAAAATATGAATTTATTTGCAATGAAAATAATTATTAAGAACACATTTCGAGTGTGATAAAATCAGTTATTAAATTTAAAATATATTTTTATAACCAAATAATAATCGCACAACTGTTGAGAATATGGCAGCAATGAAGAGTCAACGAAGTTGATCCTGGCTAATGTGTTTGATTGATTTTTACATAATGGAATTGAAAATTGATTTAGTAAACCTTTAACATGTGAAATTTAATGAATTGCATTCGGTACCATTTCAAAGACATATTTTCTTCGTCAACATTTTTCCAACATTCCCAATATGTAGCATCGCAATAGAAGTTGTTTTATGATAACTGGTTTTAATTCAGTCACTTAATTTCTGTTGTTTGGAGAGTGTAAGAACAAAGGGTAGAAGGATACGGCTAGTAAAGGGCTAGTTCCGATGGGTAGGAGTTGATCTATGCCTTGCAGATATCCATGCCATTGGACACAAATCCGTAGATATATCGAAAAATTAATTTGTGAAACTTTTCAGGCGGGAATTCAAACCCGTGAACACTGCAAGCGAATAGGACGAATGCCTAAGAGTGTTGACCGCTCGGTAACAGGACGGGGTTTATATTTATCATGTATAAATGAAAGTGGAAAAAATGATAAGTAAAGATAAATATTTGAATGTTAAAAAAAATATAATTTCTATTTTGTGTATTTTAACTGCAGTGCGTTTACATGCTACGTGAAAATGTAAAATCGAATAATCGTTAAAAAACAAAATATTGTGACTAGAATAATTTATCAACAAAACGGATTGATAAAAGAGTAGGTAAAATGACTAACTGATCAGCAATAATGATAAGTCCCATTCCAAAAAGCGATATTGATTACATAAATAGTATTGAAGTAATGATTACAACACAGTTAGGAACAAATCTTATCTCAGCAAAAAGATAACATTTAAAAAACTCTAATTTAATATCCAAACAAACAGATTAACTGTCCGGGTGGAGTTACTCGATTCAGATGTTTGCTATTACAAGTAATGGTTGTTTAGGTTTTTCAAGGTGTGCAAATAATGAACATCATCAGAAAAACCCAGTCTGAATTTCGAATATGTCGGACCATCTCTGTTAAATTTCTAAATAACTGCTTAAGCCTTTAAGTATTATGTTGTCTATTTTCTTTTATCATATTGTAATTTTTAAATATCAGTTTCGCCGTATATAGATACTAAACTAGATAAAAGTGTGTATTTTGTTTTAAACAAATCATTAGTTAAATAATAAATATTGAGTGCAAAAATCTACTTCTATTCAATTTCCTATCTGGAATAAATGTCAATATAACCACATTTGCACAGATGAACTCAGTAAAGATCTAGGCTCGCATTGGAAGTGAAAGCTTAATAATGTAACTAATTTCATAGAAAATAGCTCACTACTCAAAGGGTTCATTTAAATCATTTAAAATCTATTTAGTTGTAAATATGAGTGTACGAAAGTTTGATCATTTTTGTTTGTCAAAATGTGTAATTTCAGGTCCATGACGCACACCAGACGAATGCACATATGATAGTTGCACGAGTCAGATATGTCCACAGCGACAATTGTGGAATTAAACATAGGCGCATGTGACAATTGTACACATGAGTTCTTTTCAATTTGAGTACAACTGTTTCCATGTGTGTAATTATCACTGTACATTTCTGTATTTTATGCAATTGGCATATGTGCATTTTAACAACTTGAATGAACAAAGCATTAACTCACTTTTGGACATTTTGCATGAGCGCGAAACATTAACATGTAAAATTATTGATTAAATATGTATAGCTTCGAATTCATAGAAATTAATAGAAGCTTTAATAAAAATCAATTATTAGTATACTTTTTTTTTTTTTGCTTAATTGTTGGGGGTGTCAATGCGTGCGTATGTATGGTCACCCTAGTTTCAAACACAATTGAGACTGGTTAAATTAGAGATGATGGCGCTCTTCTGTTGAGCAATGCTGGTCAATGTAAAAAAATTGATTAACAGGAATTTTCGATTTACAAGATGAATGAATCAACAGTTTCAGATAAATATTTTTCATTTATTTCAAGCCTACACTATGCATGACCACTTGAAATCATATAACAAAGAATTGTAAAAAATGACATGAGATTGAGTCACAAGTGTGATAAAAATAAAATCGGTATTAAATATTTATCTTTTATTTTTATAATAATGGTATAAGTATTGCTGAGAGTTGATTGTTCAGTTGGCTATAATGAAAGTCTTAAGAATTTAAAAATATCAGTTTTATATACCTTCATTCACTCAATTTTATATAAATAAGCCTGTTATGTTTGTATTTTTATCAGTTGATAATGCCCCTGATGAGCGAAACCGGTCCTGATCATTATAAATATGTGGAAGTAGTACAAATGAATTGTTTTATTTAAAAAAAATTAAATATACATATTTTACTTTTAAGGTGTTAACTGTCAATTCTTGGTGGAAAGACATTATATTTAAAAAAAATAAAACACAGTCATCAGTTGGTAATGCTCGTGATGAGCGAAACCGGTCCTGATCGTTATAAATATGTGGAAGTAGTACAAATGAATTGTGTTTTATTTTTTTAAAATACATATTTTATAAACAATTGGTTAGCAGTACTGTCATTATTGATCTTCATGTACAAAGAACTCTTTCGGTTGCTGTCAATGTCGGCTTTATCATTGAAATTGAAATAAAATCTATAATCTCTCAGTTTTTGTTTTGATGTGACCAACTTTTTTTTATTTATTACATGTAACTTGTCTCCGCAGACAGAGTAAAGTTGTTTACTTCTTTTGATCGCTTCTGTTTGGAAAGAAACATTAAAAAATAATTTATCGAATATACCAAGTATAAAAAACGAGACTAATTATATTGAAATCCTATTTCAATTGGAATTTCCAAAGAAAAGTACCTTCAGATTTATGAATTGACTGGTTACAGTGCCACATGCCTTTTTGATTAATTATAAGTCATGTAGATTTTATTGAAGTCAGATCTGATATTTTATTCACTTTCACTTACTCTGAAAAATTTAGAAATATGTCACAAGCAGACTTAAAAAAAAAACAAAGAAAAATGCACTTGTATAAATAAACTTGACACTGCTATTTGGACAGGTGGCGTGTAATAGTACAGTCAACCAAAAAATTAATTGCTGATTCGATATATTTTTTTATATTGCACAAGAAATATTAAAATGTTTGAAGAAAATATTGTACAAATCTGCATATTGCTAACACGAATAAGAAATAAGACAGATGAAGCATAAAACTATTTATACTGTAGAAATTGTACGTGTCATTAAGAAATCACAATAAGTATTGTCTTAACAATAGGGTATCTGGCTCACGCAACAAAAATTAAGTTGGACCGGACAAATTAGGCAGATGGTCTACAAACACGCAGTATTAAGTTTTTCTTATGTTTTTACAAAAGATTTTTATAGTATTTAACAAAATATAATGAATGATAAACAGTTTAAGTTATCAAATTTGGATTATTGAAGTTTTGTACACTTCCATGTATTTTGTCACTAACGACCCGGGTTTCGCCTTTCGGCGTCTTCAGGCATTCGAGCACACGAATGGACTCGAACTGAGAGACAGTAAACAGTTCTGTCTCTCAGTTCGAGTCCATTCGTGTGCTCGAATGCCTGAAGATGCCGAAAGGCGAAACGCGGGTCGTTAGTGACAAAATACATGGAAGTGTACAAAATCTCAATAATCCAAATTTGATATTGAAATTCCATCAAGCACCCTCAGTCGATGTCTTAAATTATAGTTTAAGTTATGTTAGTAAACAAGCATGCTACACATTAAAAGTGCCAATAACTTATCATTTAACTTCAACAGTTCACTTTGATGTTGTTTTATATATTTTCAGTCAGTCCTTGAAATCATTTTGGAATACATGATAACAGTAACACACTTATACTTTCAGCGAAGTATGAAGTGTGATTTAATATGCAGTTTTATTAAGTTTTTCTTTTGTTTTTACAAAAGTCTTTAATGGTATTTAACAAAACAGAATGAATGATAAATAGTTTTAGGTTATGTTAGTAAACAAGCATGAAACACGTTAAAAGTACCAATAACTTATCATTTAACGTCAACAGTTCACTTTGATTTTGTTTTCTATATGTTTTCAGTCCTTGAAATCATTTTGGAATACATTTAGATAACAGTAATACACTTATACTTTCAGGGGTATAGTATGAAGTGTCTTAATGCAGATTCGCACGATTTTTTAAATCAAAATGATGTAGAAAAATACATCGAGTCTCCTTAGTGTGTTTTTGCTGTAGAAATGTGTGTGATTTTGACCCAAATAGAATTCATTTTGGCCATTTGAATAGAGATGACCTTGGGTGTTTAGGTAAATTATAGAGTGTACAACAAATAACATTACCTCATCATTAAGTCAAAACAGCTCAATTTTGACTTAATTAATGCCTCTGCAGTGTATAGACAATGTAATACAATTTTTTACTTTGTCCGCTTGTAATGTACCCACTAGTCCTGTCTTAACCCTATCCTTCCATCCCTACTCTCTTCAAAAAAAGAGAGGTTAGGCAACTGAGTAACAAGCAGTTGTTATAGAAAAATTCTGTTGAGATATCTCTGTTAGGAGGCCATATGCTACACGTTGGGAGCGGACATGGATAAAAAACTGTAAATTTATCAATTGAAAGTAGGAATCAAAAAATCTCAGTTCGAGGAATTGACAGAATATAAGTAAAAACTAAAGTCTACAAGGAATTGGGAGGGGGGTGTGATCAGCATGAAATTGACAGAATGAATGGCTACATTAAAATAGCATAAACAATCTTACCGAGTAGTGGGTAATCCTTGAAGGGCTCATTCTTGATGACTTCAATTCCTTCACCACCTCCTGTTTCATTTTTTGAAGCCTCAGCTACGGCCCATAACTGTCCAACTTGATACTGGATAAAATAATACAAACACACTTATCAAAACTGGTTCGAATCATTCAACATGAAAGAAAAATGTATAACTGCCGCAACATTGAACATTTTTGTATGATTTTGAGATGAAGTAAAAGCAACACATAGCAGACATGTCTAAAATCGGCATTGATTATCAGAGTGAATGCAAAAGAGTGATTTCGTGCTGACTCCTATCAAAACAAGACATCTTTATAGAATATCTATAAGCATAACGCTTTTCTATGGCTGTCTCATGTTTTATCATATAATAAAAATATAAACTCATGAGAGAGAACGGGCAAACAGTGGGTTTGTAAACAATCAGTTTCATAACAGTTAACTCCTGAATTTATGCACGGATATTTAACGCGTATTTAAAAAAATATTATCAGTAGAAATTTAAGGGTAACAAAATAAGAAATCTTCCTGTTGATTATTATAGCCAGAAAGAAACATGGATAGATAAAGAATCTTTGAAGATAATGGGAGGAAGAATCATGTCTATTGCTGGGGAAGATGATGTTTCCATTATTAATCTTAATTTCATTAAAAATGTTCCTAAATCTTTGTTATTTTTGCTGTAATTTTTGAATAAGATGATAAATAAATGCCATAAAGCAAATCCATGCATTTTTTTCTTAATTTATATTATGTTTTTGTATTTTTTTGATAACTTATAATTTCGATTTAAACTTTTGAAAAAAAATAAGAAATATAGGAATGTGTTTAAAATAGCACGTGCAATCAGAGGAAAGTATTGAATAAAATGACGATTCAATGTTATCATTTACTAAATGATACCAACTAAAAATTAGAGTTTTTTCTCAATCTTGGTACAAAATAAAGTTAGCAACATTCGTTGGATTGTGGATAAAATCCATTAAACTCTCAACCAGAAGAGAAAGCGAATGAGGATGCAAGTGAAGAAGAAATTATCAATCGCATTAGTCACAACATGGCACTGATTTATATGTGACCAATGGCGACTTGAATATAATGATATAATAACTCTTAGGAAAATTCAGACTGATATTAGAAAATTGTTAAAAAATCCCTGAAAACAAACTAAAAACACAGATATTCTTAATAAATAAGATGAATTAAAGATGTTAAAATAATAGACCGCTTAAGAAACATATAATAGTATTTTAAACCTAAATATAAATTAATAGATCGGATTATCCGTGGCGACCTTCCCCAGCCCGGAAAATTGTGAGTTTACTGTATATCATTCAGAAATTATTGTCTATGGTTACTTTGCCCAAATGTGCCTTATAGCGATGTAATGCAATAGCTTAGAGTAAAAATTATCTTCAGTCACTATAGTACCTACGAGTTGGACTAATTTTTGGTGATTTTTTTTATAATTATAATAAAATAAAAGAATAAATTTTATTGACGATTGCCATATTCAGTATTACAGGGTAAAGACTCGACTGATATAATTTTGAAACAGTATTTTGTGAACACCACTTTTTTGTATACTTCACGTTATGGCAAAAAAGGTTTTTAACAAAAATAATTATTTTATCGTAGTATTACTTTTTTTATTTTCCAATTTAAATTATGAATAGCAGTTTTGTGCAAAGTTGACTGAGCGAGTGATAATCAATGTTATATGAAATCGATCTGTAATTTGACAATTGCTCCCTCACTACTTATAAAAAGTTGGTGAAGAACAATTAACAAATGTAACAAAAAATACTCACGGCAATGCATTATCATCTAACATTTCAATGATATGTTACGTTGGACTCATAAAAACGTGGCATTGATACAAAAAAAAGCAACAAAAAGTTAACAGAAAAAATTAAATGTTTCTTAAAACTAATAGTTGTCTGTGTGTACATCGCTTTTCATTCGTATTTGTATACACTTTCATGTGTATTCAATAGGGTAGTGGAGTCATTTAATAATCTACCTACTCCAACTCCATGGCTAAGTAAGAGAAGGTTGTGTAATGCAATTCGTTCATCTTTCTTTTTAAAATTAGTTAGACAGAGATAGATCATATTGCACAACATGGCATCATGCACACTGGCATGCGTGTGCAATTGTGCTGCTACCTCTAGTAAATTATCACAACATATTACATCTAAGCTGTTGAGATGGCAGCAATACTTAATAATTCTTTTTTAAAAAAAATTGAGTTGGAATCAGCTAGACAGGATAAAGACTCCAATAACATTGTTTATTTAAAAATAATGGTTTGATTATTCTCTTATTGAATAACTTCTCATTGTTTGACTCGTATTTACGTATAATAAATGTGCGGCACCCATACTTCTTGGGTTTGGAGACCACTGACCTACGAAATTGCACTAAATTTTGGTTGACAGAAGAATGTCACAAAAAACAATGTTTCAAAGATAGCTTGCCATTAAAAATTCAAGTGCTGTGAAAATGTCAAAATAAGATAATGTGGCTTTATCACGAATGAATCTATACATTTCTGTTGATATCCTCCGTCAATTGTAAACTTTTGATGAAAACTGTACATGCACCAATATGATTATAAAGAATATAATGAATTTTGGTCACTCAAATTTTTTTTTTTCGAAATATATCTTTTGGTTCGAAAAAAAGATTGCCTGTATAAGAATCGCATCTGTGACCTTCTTATCACTAGACAATTGATTTGTCACCAGACCATGGCAGCTAATTGCTTATTTAAAGCATAATTTCATATCTTAAAAAACAGGTCTAATTTGTTTCCGAATAGTGTTTTTATTTCATAGCACAGATTGTAACATTTATTATAGTCCAAACCAATTGAGAAAAAAAATATGAACACAATGTAAAACTTTATTTCTTAAAAAATGATGTATCCGATTCCAATGTCCAATTATTAAAAATAAATTAGGAAGGTACTTTTTCGTCTGTCAAAAAGTGCAATGACGTCGATAGCGAAATTTAAACATTGAATAAAAAAACTATTCCAATATTGAGTGTTATTTTTTGCTTAGTTAGGAAATCTCTAGGTGATAGTTACAATTGGTTTTTTTTAAAAATATTGTATTTAATACTTCTTGTGAAAAATGTATTCGTCAGCGTGTGGTTTTATTAGGCCAAAAATAATTAGGAACTAGAAACAATATTATGAATCAGGTATAGCGCGAGCTGTGATGTCATATTACGAGTGGATGATTAAATTGAACACGTTCTTACCTCCTCGACTGTCAGCGGCAGCGCCAAACGGCTGAAATAAAACAATTTTTCGAATAAATGACATGACAACTAAGTACATTTATAATAATTAAAACGACTCTACGACATGCGAGGAAATATGTAGACAGCGATTTAGAATCGCGTGAAAGAAATTGGCATGTCATTGAAAGTTGAGGTATAATCCTTGACCCGTCGATCTGTCAGTGTCAGTTTGTCATCCTGGATTCAAATAAGTCCCATAATCGTAAGATTTTCACGAGCAACTATCAAAATAAAGCAACTCGGCGTGAACGATTTATTTTTGAATGTAGTTTGACTATTATTAACGTAGAGAAATGCAGATAAGACAGTGAGACCGAGGACTCGCAAGACAAGTCAATTGATTTTTGGACACTTTGTAACTAAAAACTGACGAATCGATAAATTAAAAGGAGTTTATCGAGTCATCGTGGCAATTCACTACTTACAATTCTTTATAAATCATCTTGTTATACACTAAATTGTATTAAACTAATAACACACGGGACAGTGCTACCGACGACGTCTGACTCGGTGCCCTACTACTGGAGAAACTGGCGGTTATTGCGCAAGCGTCGACATCGTGACGCAACGGATATGGCGTCAATAGACACAGCGGAAAATGGACAGCTGAGCCGATTTGAATAAGGCGCGTCATTTTTGTCGTTTCGCCAATTTTTAGTTTTACGTTAGTGCTAAGCAATTAACAATTGCTTATTCAATTAAAATTCCAGTCTCACCATCCACATTTAAGTTTAAAATTTCCAATGATGGCAGCGCCAATTAAATGAATATAAAAAAACCAGATAAACCCACAATTAATTAATTTATTACAGTAATAATAAATATGTTATACCTATCTAGTGTATAGTTATACGAGGAACATTAGGCGATATACTTGAGATGTCTATATTTTGTTATTTTCAAATAAGACCCTTAGCAATTCATGTTATTGTCCGTAAACTTTATTTTTTATTCAAAAAGTTAAGAGCACACAACTAAATCATTAAGAAAATATTTGAGTTCCAATATATGAGGCGCTGTATAGCATATTTCGAGGCATAAAAACTATTATGCTATATTCCATGATTCTCTTCTAGAATGTAATCTAGAGAGAAAATTTGGTTCCTGAGGTTTGATATGGAGGATTTAAAAAATCATTTTGATTCATTCATAGCATATAATATTTCTTTAAGCTTCATTTTTTGAAGATTTGCCAATATATGCTAATTTTGGGCAAGTGCTGAAGATGTAGCGCTGTCGATGCTGTCAGTGGAGCAAAACTGTGGATCCAATGGATTTTAGCATGTGCTGCCTATGATCTTCGTGTAGAATGGGTATCAACTGCCATAATTAAAACGTAAGTTATAAACCAAATAATTCATTCTCACAAAAACCTTAAAATCAGAAATACTAACGAAGAAAAAAAGTAGAAGAGGGTTTTAAGTAAATAGATAATTTTGTCAAAATATCGTATAACTGTAAGTGAACTTAGTTTTAAGAATAAAATTTCAATTTTTTTATTTCACTCTAAATGTAAATGTGCCTCATGTTTTTTTCGGCTCAAACAATGCCAAAATGAGAATTGTGCACGCTCTATGTTCCTAATTATTTTCTGAGAAATCGAAGACATGAATTGTTTGTTATTCCACAATGTAGAAACAGCCTACTCATAGTGATGCCACTGGGAAGAGGTTAAACGAATGTTCAACGGTATTCCTTTGAATGTTGATGTAATTTTGTGTGGACATAAGTGAGTTCACACAGGCACTATTTTTTATGTTTCAAAATAGATTTTGCTAGTTACTCAGTTGACAATTGCCAGTTTAACTTTTTGTTAAATTGCTTTTATAATATGTCACATTGCAAAAGCAATAAACCTGCAATTTTTTTAATGTGTATTTATTTAATGAAGAGAATTTTAATTTCCGTAAATTTATAAGTTTTGGTAAAAATTATTTTGTTGCAATTAGCTGTAGTCAAGACATGCCTTATTTTTTTATGTTTATACAACATACATTTTATGAATATCCTATTTAAAAATAGTTGTATGAACAAAATATATTCAAACAATAGATAATCAAAAAAAAATACCCTGCTTATAATTAAAAAAAAAACTTTAACACTTGTACAAACAATTTATTTCATATAATTAATATTTGGTTTGCTAAAAAATGTCACAATTTCTTACATGCCTAATAATTTTACATTGTAAAAAATTGAGCAGTTTTGTACAAAGTAATTCAGGGGTAAAAAAAAACTACATAAAAGTACCTACCTACTTATCTAACAATCTGCACATCAAAAATGTCACATAAACAAATCGGGAAGAGATTTAAAAAGCATTCATTATTGTGTCGTACACATATGCCATCGCCAAGAACAATAATTAGAAATATATTGTTTTAATGGTTGTCGAATTTCATTTCTTAGCTATTATATCATTTAACCCTTTCTAACCGAATACCACTACTATGATATCAAGTCAATTAAATATCAATTTTTAGCTTATTGAATTTGAGAACTTACTCATTATTGAACTGACAGAGTTAATTGTATGCCTACGTGGCATTGTCGTGTGCAACAGGTTAAAATATGTGATATTTATGTCCAAATTAAATAAAGTGTGTAAGTTGTTTTTCCATGTTTGCGAACATGAACCCAGAAATTTTGTCGAAAATTTGGTTTATTGTCAAAATTTCTATTAAGCTTCATAAGTACAAACTTAAGCGATTCATAAAAAAGCCACAATATTTTTTTAGCTTTAACATAGCTTATCCATCTAGCTTTAGCACTGCAATGCAAAGCTTCCATTCATATATGCTCTCGTCTCTTGCATTCAATCTGTTTAAGGTTTAAGTAAATACTAAGGCTCACAATTGCAATTTATTGCTGCTAGGTTCCACCATAATAGGTATTGCGGATTAATAGCTTTTGGTAATATGTATATCTTTATAAGTCGCATAACCTTTTCCCTTCATACATCTTAAGGTGTTATCCACACAATAATGAGGTCAGCATGGGACCGATTTAGGTAATAATGATTGAGACTTGGGCATCGGTAAAGATATTTTTTCACAACACAATTTTGGAATCAGGTAAATACCGTCAGACAATGAATAATATTCTGCCTATTTTTTCTTTTGGTTTTAAGCGGTCGAAATAAGGTATTTTATGGAATTTTTCAAATTCTAACATTATATAAAAGCAGATTTTATTGAATATGAAACAATTCCTTTGAAGGCTTCCAGCCTGGTTCAGGTAACCAATTTGATAGTAAGCTTTTGACAGCTATGTCACGTTACATACTCTATTAACTATTGCCTTCGTAAAATCTCATGCCAAAGCTAATGGTTTTAAATTTAAAAAAATAAAATGTCTTTCCACCAAGAATTGACAGTTAACACCTTAAAAGTGATTTTAAGGTTAATGCTTTTAAGTTTAAACCTTGCTCACTATCGATTCATTTATACATATGTATATGTTTCAAATTAGACACAATCAAATGCAGACATTTTGAATTATTTTCGTATCTGTCATATTTATAATAATATGAAAGTAAATAAATGAGTTTAATTTGTTTTGATGGACAGATATTATTTTTTATTCTCATTTGATTAAAGTATTGTTTTCAATCGAGTGTTAGGAAGCGTTCTTCTCTTTTATGTATTGTTGATCATTATTTATTAATGATGAGTGAGATATAGTCATAGGAAAGACCTTAAAATACTTTTAAACATTATGAATGTAAAAATTTGACAATGAAAGAGTAGATATCCAAGAAATTTTGCAGTGTAATCACTATGCAATAAACCAATTTCAGTACCATAGATTATGATGTGACACTGTATATACAAATGTCATACATAAGAAGCTTGAGGAAATCTAGATTAAAATTTATTATTTTTAAAAAGCATACATTTTTGGGAATTCAAGTACCAGTTAAAGTAAACTAGATCAAAGTAATTCAAAAACATATATCGAAGATACTAGTGTGACGACAGTAGGATTTGGAATGATTTACATTATAATAACGTGATTTTGAAGATATCAATCTCCTGCTATAAGAGCAAACATTGATAACTCTTTTTTTCAAAACTGTGAGAATAATGACAATATTTGAAACTACTGAATTATTTGATTGATTATTTCAAATAAAAGCCTTCCATGTGTTAGTAACATTAACGCCTCAAGGATGGCAGAGGATAGGAAATGGAAAAATGTGATTCAGAATTCTGCAGTGTTTCAGATTGGTGACGATCTTCTGACAAACATTAAGTATGTGTCACACCTAGTAATACAATTAGTGGAATAACAAAATTTTCAATTTCAATTTTGTATATAAATTCTGCTCGGCAGTTGATTACAACTTTTTTTTTTGTAATTCAATTGTTGAAATAAGTCCCACCATATATTGGGATGAAATCACTTATTTGTTAGACGTTGAATATTAACCATTAAATAATATGGCACATGTAAACAAAATTGAAATTTGGTAAGCAGTCCGCAAAAAATATTTGAATTGATTTATTTTCGGTTAATTCGTGTCATTGGTCATCCAACCGATATGCAAAACATCAGGTTGAGTGCGCGCAATTCATCTAAAACTTACTCTTCCAGTTCTAGATCTAATTCAATATCTAAAATCGAAACTTCTTTCAGGGTATTAATAATTATGAATCTTGAAAAGAAAAGATACAAGTGTCTGAACCAAAGCATCTGAGATTTATGCTGCTTCATTGCTTCCACCACAATTCCTCTGTCTTCTCTGGAGAGCAAAAATCTGAAATATCACAAAATAAAAATCATTTATTGAATGAATTGGCATTTACTTAGTGGGACTTCATTATAATAGGATAAAGTATCGAGGTATTTACTTCTACAAAATTTTATTAGGAAGTTGATAGCTATTTCGGCTTAACGCCATCGTCAGAACTATACTTAAACGTATTTTAGCTTAGCTATCTATATATACTGTTTAGAAGAGATATTATGTCATCTCACGCATTCAAATAACATATTTATTTAAAATTAAATTATTAAAGGTAGTAATTTTGTTTTTGGAAAAGAAGCTTATGTGGTGTTATTAATTAATCATTAAACTAAATGCGTGAAATTTTATAAATTATTAGTTATAAGTTAGTTTTGGAATAATAAAGATTTCTTACCTATATGATGACAAAAGAAAGCTTAAGGGTAGATCAAGGTAGCCCCAATATTTTCTAATAATATTTACAGAGTCTAAAGTAAAAACTCTACAGCCTGAAAGAAAATAAAAACATGAAGATAAATCAAGTAGTTTTTTTAACAAAATTTATCATGTATACATTTCCAACTAATGTTTGTGATGCGGCAGGTGGAAACAAATATGATATACAGTATTTGCCGTTTATTGTGGCCACATTTTTCAAGTGAACGTTGATTATAATAAGCGGTCTTTTAAGATCAAATGGACTTTTTTCTTATTTGTCACCATGATTTTATTCAGGAAAAAGAATATCAAACAAAACACGCGCACGCAGTTCAGAAACACTACTCTGCACAGACTGCGGTGGGCGAATGAATGCAAAATTTTATTATTCGCATAAATTATCGGTTTCCTTGATTTGAATGTTAAATATTTTGACAATTTCCAATCTGCTATTAAATTTCCTTGTTTTCAGCAGCATTAAGTATTTATTCAGACAAAAAAGGAGTAGCATATTAACCGGCAAATATTTCAGGACACAGAAAAACCTTTATAATTTAACTATCATGCAGAAATTAACGAATTCAAAAATAAATATCTCCATTTTTTTTTGCTCACAAATAAATGGTTAAATTGTTCATTTTCTTTGGTGCCCTGAAAACTTTGCTCAAGTAGAGTAAGCTGGTTTACAGATGAAGTACTTGATATACTAATAATGAAAGCCTAAAAACTTAGAAAATGTATGAAGGTGCCCATTCAGGGTTTCATATTTTGACTGCACAACTGAGTAAGACAAAAGTCAAAGTATTTACCACTCTACGCCAGCTACGGGAGGGTAGTGTACTGAACTTATTCTATTATGTTATTATTTGTGCTATGTACCTTTAGGGAACTTTCTCTCCATAGTAAGAAGCGCAATGGCGTAAAATATGGATGAATGATTCGGATGATGTGAAACACCTTCTTTGTCGAATGTAACAAGGGTATCCATTTTATTGGCTTCTAAATGTGTTGAGATTATTTCCGCTACGTGTTCAGTGGGCCATCGGATGCCTGGGTCATCTGGCATAGAATGATCTATGTACAAAGTTATCCTACAATCTTTGATACCTAAAATGCCACATGCTTTCCACAACTCGGATTGTCTGATGACACCCTGACCTTCATAGTTTCCTGAAACATACAAGGATGAATTATTTTTGACCATGCCTGCTTCTGTAGGTTAATTTGAGAGTCTGAGTATTTCGGGACAACAGCATGAGGAGGGATTTTGCGATTGCGGTCCCTTATAAGTAAATATTTAAAAACTATAAATATAGATCACGGCATACTTACGTACCTACTGAAAGGCATAAAATGTGAACTTCAATTCCCTGGCGAATAAAATTTAATATCGAAGGTCCGAAGAACATACATTCGTCATCGGGATGTGCAATGACGAACAGTGCTCTTTTTGCACCCTTTATTTTTGTACTTGAACCTAATTTGTATCGAAGGGATAGTATGTATATTAAAGCACATAATAAGTAGTAAGACACTATCCACAAAATAATATTTTCAGCCGCACTGTGAAAATATGTCAGCGAAGATTTGTATATGGTGCAGTAGGTCTGCCATAAAAAATCCTGTATATCATAACCAAAGTAATCATTTAATGACATTTCCTCAAGAATTTTGAATTGACATGGCGTTAAAAATACGTAATTGATTATTTAAAGATTTCAACACAGTTTTTTTGAATTTCGATTCGCTATTCATGTCCCAAATTAAAGTTTCACTTGTTCAAATTTATTTTTATTTTGGTAACCTCAAAAAATAGACAGTCGAACTTTATTATATGGCTATACAATTGTATATTACTCTATGGTCTATACTGTAAATAATCCTTGATAGTCTATGGCTAATAAATTTGGATGCAGGAAATCGTCAAGCACCGTCAAAATATTGTTAATTTTTTTTGTGTTACGCATTTATTTTTATGTGGTTTTTATTGTTAAATACACTTGGCTGCAAGCATTCAATACAGTAAATATTGTCGATGTACATTCCAATATGTATATTGATTTCATTGATATAAACATGCAGGCGAAATAACACCGGCTCGGGGTATACCAAATATTTAAAAAAATCCGAGTACCGTCAACTAGGGTTATTTCACCTACCAAGTACAATTCCGCCTAATAAAAGTTGTTTTGTTTATATGAAAACGTATTTTTACATTGAGTAACCTTTTAGGCATCTATAATTTCTCGTAGGTTATTTTAAAACATTACTGTTGTAAACGGTGCATACAGTTACATCAACTGTCGAAAAATCATCATTGTTTATCTCCCAGAAATATAAATGTTACGATATAGACTTTTCAAATCTCCATTCCAACATATGAGGCGCCCAGTGTCAAAGTTAGCCAAAGGTACTTTTTAACATTTTTTAGTTTTGTATGACATTAAATTCTTTACACCTATAGCTACCATTCTCAAAAAAAAATAGATCAAAATCGTCTAGAACCTTCATTAATTCGACTTTTAAAGTTGCCTGAGTAGCAAAATCAGTTTTTGAACTTTTCAAAAGTTTGTTCGAAATCAAAAAATAAATGGCGTGACTGAAATGGAAGGACTGACAAACCAATCACAGGCCTTGAATTCAAAAAAATCCAATATGTCCGCCATAATACACGTTTAATTCACAAAACTTGCAAATTCTCATCTTTTGGTTGTATTTTATGGATTTTTTTGGTTAAAAAATATGAATTCTAAAAAAACACGAAAATGAATGATTATGAAATTTGTGACACTATAAAAGTAAAAAGAGACCAATATTTATAAAAATGTGCAAAACAAACAATGCAATGAACTAAGTGAATTACAACCATAAAAAAATCACTGCATTACAATATAGTCTAGGTTATTTAATATGTAAATAAAATGGGTGCATACTTTTCATATGCGTCTCAGTTAAGATAAAAGTATGAATATTCTATAATTTTATTTTTTTTGGCTCTAGACATTTTTTTTATCTTAAAATGACAATTGAAATCTCATCTGTACTTGCAGTTTATCACTTCACAGTAGCATTTGTGTTTATAATCATAACTAGGGATGGGAAAAACTGCTACTTTACAGTCACTGGTGATAACAGTGGTTGCTACATTCAAATCACAGCGAAAAATACCTGTGATTCAAACCACAGTTGCTATTCTGAAAAGATGCTGAGCTTTGCATACACTTATTTATATCACTCACTCACTGCTGTAGCAGCAAGCATAATATAAATATAATGTTCCAGACAAAATTATCAGTCTCTGCTTTTTTATAGATTTTGTAAAAGCCTGTGATTGTTACTTACCAGTAGCAGTGAAAAAATCACTGCTCCCTAAATATCGTCTCGAATAACTAATATTGTCAGTCCATTGTCGAGTGGTCAATGTCATAGGCTTCGTTGAAGTATTCACGTTTTAGAATAACAGTACAAACAGTTTCATTAGTTGATTTTTTAATCAATTTATGAATTTCTGTGATGTCTAAGATTCCCTACCACCCATCCTCACCATGACGATAGCAAAAATGAAAATTAACATTACAATCATAACCCTTGTACATATAAAGTTCCCCACCCTATTAAGACACTATTTCAGAAATCTAAATAAACCTTTAAAATTATATATGTAAAATTTGAAATTAAAAAAAAATATTTGACATTACCGTTAATGGCAATGTACCAATTATTTGAAATTGGAAAATTAAATGAGATTTTTTTACCATGTCCGCTCCCAACGTGGAGCATATGGCCTCTTAATGGAGGTATCTCAACAGAAGTTTTTTTATGAGAACTGATTGTTAGTTGCCCAACCTCTCTTTTTTCGAAGAGAGTAGGGATAGAAGAATAGGGCTAGGACAGGACTAGTGATTAGCTAATCGCTCTCGCTACGCCCCGTTTTTGTGGATCGCATGGGTGGGAAGGAAGAGTTTTTAAACATCACAAACATACATGGCTACGAACGGAAATCCATAAATTGATTGAAAGATCAATAATTTATGAAAACTGTCCGCACCAGGAATTGAACCCGAGACATCCTTAACCATAGCCAACGACACTACCAACTGCACCACGGACGCCGACGAAATGAGATAAGCCAAATGATAAATAAGTCACTCGAGATCAACTCGAGGAGAAACAACATCACAAAGTCACATTGAAAAAATCTGAATTTAATATTGACACTGCCGGGAATATTACTCAGACGCACTTGATTGCTATGGCAAAGCTCATACCACTAAACTAAACGGACCGACATACCCCACCCTTCGTCAAAAAAAAATCTCTAAGAACCCTAATAAAACTTCATAATGATTGTGAAGTCTACCCCATGTTATAGTATGAAATAAAAAATGGAAATCATTAAGAGCCGTTTTCTGTTTTAATAATTTTATTTTCTAATGTAAACATAAAATTAATGATTTTTTTATCTATTTTTGGGTGGTTGTTTGTTTGAGTTGAATATTTTTCAATAAAACACGATAGTCTTACTTAATATGCATTGAAAATTTTTTTTCCTTTCATTTAGTATCAAAAAAGGCCAAAATTTCATCGCTTACTATCAAGCAGCCAAAGGAAAAACTCACTATCAAAACGGGCCAAGAGCATATTGGTACCTCATGCTAGAGCTAATAAAGTTAAATGCAATTTTTTCATTTTTAAGTATTCCTGATGGGTTCTAGTACCTTGTAAAAGATATTTCACTTAAATATTTTTTGCAAAAGCATAACAACAGAATTTCCTTCCTTCTGAAAAAACTGCAAGGGTACCTTTGGCTAACTTTGATACTGGGCGCCATATATGTTAGTTCGACAATTTAATCGAAATACACTCATTTGGAGACTGCAAGGAAATGTGTTAAATAAATATACAGTAAGGGTTTCTACCTTGGATCTCAAAATATAAAGAATCTCAATTTTCAACTAAATTTGACTGATGTTGTGCTGTTTATTATTTAGTTACTCGGTGTTTACAAACTTTGTAATGTAAATAATAGGATAAAATATCAGAGTATTCAGTTCTACAAAATTTTATAATTTGATAGCTATTTCCTCTTCATGCCATTGTCAGAACTGCTGCTGTAGTAGTTTTAACAATGGCGTGAAGACGAAATAGCTATCACCTAACTAATAAAATCTTCTATAACTGAATACTTCGATATATCGTCGTTGTTCTGGACGAAAATACTAACTGAAAAATACTAGTTTAGAGTAATTACACTTTGAAGTTTGTCAAATGTTTGAAATGCTGTACCTTTTTCATTTTGTTTGTTTGTACAAAACTATTTTTAAGTGTAAGTATAATTTATAAAAATAAGTTTGTTTTTCATACGGTAGAGTTTGAACTCAGGAACATTTTGGTATAATTAACTCAATATTTCATTTTTTGAATTTGGTGTTTTCTCCGAGAACAGCTACGATATTATCCTATTATAATAAGAGTTCTATAAACTAAATGCCAATTCAATCAGTAATTATGTGAAACCAATCAATATTGAAGTAGAGCGCTAAAAAGTCGTCAGATATCTGTCACTGTCTTTGATAAGTGAGTATTCTTTTTATGAAATTTGTTTTTTTTTTGAATATACCTAATAACAAAGCTGGCCAACCGAATGGAAATTCAATGCAATTCTTGGAGATGTGGCCGCATTTTATCCACTTGCATTATAGGGCTAATAGTATTATAATACTTGCAGCACTGAATTATGTGAGTTTTTTATTGTTAGGAACAGCTGACCTGTACAATAATGCAATTTTTGTAGCCATAACCCTCTTCCATCTCTTTTTATACAATCCTTATATTAAAATTGTGTTCACAAAATTAAATTCTGTATTTTATTTATTAAAAGCAGAGGATTAGCAGGCCAATTTGCGATAATATTGTGATTGACTTTTGACATCTACCATACAAGATTTGCGCGCTTTTGTTTTAAAATGTATCTGTACCATTTTTGGTAGCAGCTGCTTTATTTCGACAAATGAAGGAAAGCGAACCCCTTAAAATGGACCTGAACCAAAATTTCTGTCTGCGGCGCAATCTTCTGTTTCGTAATAGTTTATAGTTCAAAAATACCCTTAACCAAACACTATTGTGAATATATTTTTGAAGAAAAGTTGGGGGGAGGCATTTTTTCGTATCATTCGACGATGGTGTGATGCTGAAAAAGCCATCAATTGTAGCGGAACGAAATACTTTATTAGAAAGAACTCCAAAAAAGTAAATGACAATTCAATCAACACACTGAAGAATTTTAACACAGCAGTCAATCTAGTGTCTAAGTTTATTTAGTGAAAATCTAACTATATTTAATGTAAGCGATGAAGTGGCTCTCAAACTGAATTGAATGTAATATATATACACTATTGACAATATTTGATTACTCTTTTCTCAATTTTTATAGCAAAATAGTTCATTCCACGGAAGGGGTTAAACTCCAATAAAAGGGACATCGAAATCAGTTGTTGAAATCATTATGTCATTTCTCTGTGTCTTTGACAAATGCTAACATGATGAGCTTTTCCTCCAAAGTAATTTGTTTTGTTTCGAGAGATTTTATTTTGAGCTTCAAACAATCAAACCGTTCAATCAGCCTTTTGTTGACAATTTTCAGTTTTTTTAATGGGATTTGCATATTTTTTGATTTTTCAATGTGCTTGTCTATTCTCGCAGACCTGGCAAGAATTATCATATCCATGCTCTCTAACAATTGTCTTCCTCGGGCTCCAGAGATACTTTCTATTCCTCTTTTACTTATTCTTTGATTCTGAAATAAAAAATAAACAGTTATTACTATACAAACATTAGATGTCTCTGCACTATTACTAAACCTTGATTCAGGTTAAACAAGAAGACACGAAAAAGAAAACAGTTTGTAGTGTATTTTATGTTAAAATAAACACAAAAATGCAAACCGAATCCTAAGCCAATATCATTCTCCACGTACAGGACATTTATGTACCACGATTTTCATAGCATTTGGTGTCATCACTGCTTCCAGCAGTAGCTTTTAGCTTCATACATCACATTTGCATGCGAAATTAATGTCAAATATTAAGTATAACAAGGCCTAACGACAAGATACAACAAAATTGGGCCGTTGATGGTATTCTTCCGTCTAGATTTTATTATCATGACGTTCACTTATAGAGCTCGATACAGTTGTCATTCCTTTGAAGTGTATGAGCAGTCTGAATACACATTACATATTTTCAATATTTCTTTCTATATTATTAGTAACATTTACATGATTTTAAAAAGTGATAGTAAAAGATTTCAAACCCTTCTTGGCAATCGATCTTTGTTTATCAACTTTGATAAGTTTTCCACAGTTTTCTTCAAGCGCTTTTCAGGATTTTCTTCCAATATTTTCATACGAGCCTTTGAAGATTGCAATAAATTCTGATTTTTATGTGCAATAATTTCTTTAATGTTTTCTTTATATTTCATTTGGAGAATACTAAAAATGAAAATTTTATATATTTAAATGAAATTATACAGTAAAGTCATGATTATCAGGGCCAATGATGGAGGTACCAATAATTTATTTAAATATATATTATTTGTAAAACCAAGTAATATTTTGTTTGTATTTACTATTAATTAAAAAAAATCTGGGAATTTTAAAACATTTTTTTATTTTTCTCGTACTATCTCAGGTTGGACAGCCTCGCTTTAGATAACAACAGATAAAACAAATGCAATCAAGGAAAAGACAGACTTCTGTATTGGGTGGTGTATTATAATGTTATCTATCGTTCTGTAAGTAGTGGCTGTTATTGTGACTAATATTGTATATGTCAAATTGAATAACTGTTGATATAAATCAATGTCAACTAAACAATCTAACCTTTCTGTTCTATCATCTAAATCTTCAGAAGATTCATAATCTTCTTCTTCACTCGTTTCCTCCTCAGAATCATCACTGAAATAAAAAGTATGTTTATTAATATATTAGATTGTTTGCAGGGCTTTGTGCTCTAAGATCCTTAGGCAAAGATCAGCAAAAAGCATGCGAATAATAATAGGTATCTACATCACTACAATGTATTTAATATGACAGCAGTTTTATGAATCATTTTGTATGTTAATGTGATGTGCATGCGCGTGGCTGGCAGTCAATGCATTAAGTGATCATTTTATTTTTAAACTCGATATTTTATGGATCTGTCAAGTATTTCGCTATTGAAGAATAACCTATTCAAAGTTTTTATAACATAACAATATTTTAGTTCAAGCGAAATTAAATTGAAGATATTAATAGAATACAAAAGATGACAGGAATGTAAGAATTTGTTTCAAGATTTCTAGCATGCAACAGAGAGTTTCTTGGTCTATTATATATAATTTTCCTTGGCGGTTTAAATGCATAGCTACTGGTCGGCTAGTGTTCATTTTCACTATTTGAAATACTGCTTTCCATCTTCACTGAATGAGGGGATAAAAAAAAGTTATGATAAGCAATCACATGCTCACAAAAAACTCAACACATCAAACGCTCTGAACAAACTGACACGTAATCGGCTTGTGATAGTAGTGGGGGAACGGTAGGACGTTAAACGGATGAATAGGGTGTTATGTGCAACAGATAGAACTATTTTGGTGTAGATGATATTGGTTGTTAGCTTCCTCTGAAATTCCGGAACGATTTTGGCCAATCCGGGACTTCTGGCAACCCTACTTCCCACCGATCCTATTCTAATACGGGACATAGAGAGAGCGATTAGCTAACGGCTAGTCTTGTTCTTGATCAATACTACTATCCTTATTCTCTCCGAAAACGAGAGGTTAAGCGACTGAATAACACGTTGTTATTGTAGAACAACTTCAGTTGCGATGAACTCCATTAGGAGTATGTATCCTCTACATTGGCAGTGGATATGATTACACAAAAGAAAATCTTACTGATTATTGATCTGAGGCGTGTTCGGTCTATTCTCAGTCGGAACGGCGTTTGGTTTTAACTTTCTCTTCGACGGCATATTCCATAATACTGCATTTAAATCTTGAACGTACTGATCGCTTGCGAAATGCCAGGAACAGATTTTTGCACTTTTAATTGAAAACGTTGCCGTTTGTTCACAAAAATCGATCCATTGTTTTAACAATTCGGGGATTTGAGGAAACTTAAAAAAGGAAAATTTGCGCTTGCTATCACTGCCATCTTGTGCTCTTCTCAGTTTGGACTGGCAACCATTAACAACACAGTATGACATCACGACACCGGTTAGAAATTTATAAATGTACAGGCATGAATATTATGAAAATGAAAACTTAACGCATATGACAGGAAATGTCAGATGTCGACAGTTGAACATAGACCATAGTATATTATCTATGACATAGACAATGTAATAAATATATTTACTCTATTATAATAGAGGACCTTATATATAACACATACGTCATACAAATACAATTATACCTAAAAATATTTATACACCTAACTACTAACTTATCTAATCATGAGTGTATTATTTCATTTTTCCTTACCATAGAAGATACAATGCAATTAACATAAAAAAATAATTGAAAAATATTAAAACAGGTGTTTTTCATGGAAAAAGACAACTTACAGTGGTGAATTCATTATCACATTTATAGATAATTATATACATATAATTATACGAGTGTTAGTGGTCGAGTGGTCAACGTCGTTGGATTAGGTCGCAGCGCTCACGGGCCCGCATCTTTGTTCGGACAGTTTTCATAAATTAATTTTTCAATCGATTTATAGATTTCTGTTCGAAAGCATGAATGTTTTTGATGTCTAAAAATTGCCTCTCACCCATATGATCTTAAAAATAGGGCGTAGTGAAAACGATTAGCTAATCACTAGTTGTGTCTTTGCCCTATCCTTCTATCCCTACTATCTATGAAAAGTAGAGCTTGGCAGCTTATCAACAAGCAGTTCTTACAGAAAAACTTCTATTACCTCCATTAGGAGTTAATTAGGAGTCAATATGTTTCATATTTTACATATTTTAAAATAATTAATTCACTTTTTTTAGTTATAGTGGTGAGACTCTAGACCAGGAGTCGTCAACTTTTTAATGCCTACCGCCCACTTTTGCTTATTTTTCATTGATAAAATTTCCTTACCGCCCACCAAAATAGCTATATGTTAATCCAGTAACATCAGTGAAAAAATTTCTAGAAGGAATTTAGGAGATTTGAAAAAACAAGTTTTTATAACCAACATTTTATTACAACAAAAAAGAGTACGTTTACACATATAAAAAAAAACAAGAAATTTTAAAAATCAAATTCAATAACTAATGAGAACCTTGAGCCTGATGCTGTGTGACTAAATATTTTATGTCTGGTTCAATTTTCGTTAAAAACAAACGAAGTTCTCCTCTTTCAGTTATTTTCAGACGATTTCTTTGTTTTGTCATGATGTTATTCACCACACTGAAACCTGATTCAAGAAGATAAGATGTGAGAAAGGGTATTAAAATATCTTTCATTGTTTTCCACATTTTTGGATACAAACTAGGCATTTTTTTATATTGCCAAAGTTTTTGGCTTCCGGAAATATTGAAAATATTTTTGCTCTCCTCATCATATTTCAGTTCCAACAACTCTTCTTGATAAATTATATTAACCTCATACAAATTTACGGTGAAAGGATTTATCATCTAATTATATGTCTACAAATTTAATATGTCTTTGAATCTTATTTTCATTTCAATTTTACGTTCGCTGATATGGCAACTAAACCTTTCAATTTCTTCTCGTGTTATAGCTTCTTTTATAGATAATAATTCGGAAAATTGATAAAACTCTCTTTTCAGAAGGTTACGATGGAGAAGATCAAGTTACACAGTATTTTTACAACTAATAAGTGTTTTAGTGGCACCTTGCAACTATTGGTTTTTGTTTGAAAATATCTGCCAAATAAAAAGCATCATGCTTAACTCTTTTCAATCGTTAGTAGATATCTCCCTCTTGATTTTCCTCTACAAACTGAACGATACTATCATATAATGCTACAAAACGATACAGGCATGTACCTAAAGCCATCGAACTTCGGTGTGTAAACGTAGTCTGATAAATTGCTCATAATTGTCCTCGCACAAAAGTCGAACTATTCTTTCATTTTTAGCATTAGATTTAATCTTATTAGCCACCTTAATTATTATATTTAACGATGAGTGTAGACTTGCACTTAAATTCTTAGCCACAAGTGGTTTGTTTTGTTAGGAAGATTTTGACTTCTCAAAACCAAGGCTTATCGTCGAATTGAATACAAGAATAGGGCAACAAATATTACCTGGTCCAAAGCTGCTGCACACGTGTGAGCATTATCTTACCACTTTTTGAACAAATAAAGCAATCATTTCAGCCTGCGTTCCGTTCCCAGAACGAAATTCTAAGAATTTGCAATTAGGCACGTGTTACTTTCTAAATGCAGTAATGAAAAAAGTTAATCCGATCACAATGTGTTCAGTCCATGGGTGAAGCTATGCCGAAAAACAAAAATTGTGAAGATTTTGAGGTAAAAGAAAAAATCGCCCACCACCCACCACGGAAGCCTTTTCCGCCCACTAGTGGGCTGTACCGACCAGGTTGACGACCCGTGCTCTAGACCAAGCCTGGGTAAACTTTATGGCTGAAAAGACGCATTAACAGTTCAAAATAAACGGCGGGCCCCAAGTAAAATATTATTTTTAGATATACCTACATTATTTACTCTCATGAACGGAATTTCAACAAAAAAGTAAGTGATTCTCTTTTTACGAACAATTCAATGAGGCGAATGGTAAAAATAGTGTTTTTAATTCATCGCATAATGTAAGAACATAAAATATGAGTGTCACAAAATATTTATCCAGAATTTGAAAGACTGTTTTTTCACAAAAATGTAGTGCGATTTGGAACATGTATAAAAAAATATTATGTATCTTTTGAGAAGACCCCGGATCGAAGAGAGGTGAACGGCTGGTTATCCAGAGTCCTGGAAGGGCTGTGATCTCAGACAAACACCATTTCAAATCCGGTTCAAAACTTATTTGTTTTCTATCAAAGATGCAGTGGTTTACATTACACAAATATATAATTCCTAACACATAAAATTGATTCTACGTTTACATTTACTTAGCAACTGAATTTACTTTAAGTTATAATACCAATGGCACGACAAACGATTTTAAATTAAGTCCAACGCAAATCAAAACACAAACAACTCGCATCGTCACCTCCGCCGCAACTCGCCCGGCTCGATGGATCGTAATCGACTGTCTACAAATAAAATTAAAAAAACTCCCTGCATTGTCGGAGCTACCCCTTTCCGTCAAAATGGACTCGTCCAGCGGGCGTACCCGGCGGCTATTGAACGCTTGGTAACAAGAAAGGGCCGATTCTGCGAATTATTGCTGTTGCCGCTGGGTGATTTCAGTTCTGGACACTAATGACACTTATACTTAACAAAAATAAGGGTGTGTCACTTTATATAAATGGTAATATAATTATCACACATAATTCAACAATAAGTAAAGTATTTTACAATGACACATAGTTTCATTTGATCTAATTAATTGTAAAGATATGGCATTTCAGTAAGTCCTTAAAAAATGTCCTTACTTCTAAAATAAGCCGTGTTCAGGTACAATTTATGATTTGGGCTGAGGCTCTAAGTGTCAACACTGCCATACAGTGGTCAGCAACTTTATGACTTCTATTTTATTGCTAAAAATTAGATTTTATAAACGGTTCATGTAGAACTTCGCTAATAATGGTGATAGACAGCTTCACACGTAAATTAGAGTCTAGAGTAACAGAACATTTATCTGCTCTAAAATCTAAAAGGAGATACGTCAACATTTGCAAATCACTTCACCTTCAATGCGGATGATAGGCTTAAAAATTTGCACCAAAATATGGGAGATCATAAATTATTTTATCGAGAAATTTTGGAAATCAATAGAGCCCAATTAAATTCCTTGGCAATTTTGAACGAACAACTCAATCTTCCAAACTCCCCTTTATTGTATCCTTTACGTGAGATGAGATCGTAAAAATAAACATCAATTAATAATCAAAATAATGAAATTCACATATTAATACATCATTCCATGGTCACCCTGGACTCCATGTACAGGGCCCATTATTTTGAAATAAGAAGGTAGTTCTTCGAATTGCATTTTAAGACCCTCGGTTCCACTCATAATGCGTTTGTTTTCCCAACTGGGATTAAGGGTCATTGTTGTGATCAATGACCAGGTATCAATGTAGTTCCTAGACTTAGTGATACGAATTTGTCGTATTTTATTTTGAATATAAGCAATGTAAACTGTTTACTGTCTGTCAGTTCAAGTTCATTCGTGTGCTCAAATGCCTGAAGATGCCGAAAGGTGAAACCCGGGTCGTTACTGACGAAATACATGGAAATGTACAAAATCTCAACAATTCAAATTTGATAGTGAAATTTCATCAAGCATCCTCGAATACGAAAAGCCGTGACTGGCGAGAAAAACAATTGCCACACCACCGTCTGTTTCGACCTTGCATTTGACGTATTTGGATAATTTTGATAGACGTGACGAGGGTCTAAAATATTAAAAAATTTACGCTTGTAGCAGTCACGTTAAATGTGTTGCCGATCACTGCTATATACGAAGATAATCCGACTTTGGATAACACCCGAGGAAGTTTCAATATTATTGGGTTATTGATGCCGCTGTAACTCGCTCGAAAGATGCTGTTTTAAAAGTTATGGCAGCTGTGCATTTCACGGAATGTGCAAATCGAAGTTTATTGGCTTTTTGTCTGTTTGGGAATGACTTTGATACTGGCAATGCCGAGAATAGTTTGAGAAGTCCATACAATCGCGCACATAGTTGCTGAACATTATGATATTAATTGTTCATCCAATAGTAATCGTTTCGAAATATTAATATCTTACCTTCTTTTAATGTCGTCTTCTAGCGAAGGTCGGGTGACCAAATTGCAGTACGTGTAGGTATCTATCACCTTGGATAATGCGCTACTTTCGTACGTTTCGTAGTCAAACCATTCTCTTTTTTCTTACTTATCTGCTGCCCTATATTTTATATTTCGCTCGTTTACATTTCTTGTGAGTGGTGTTTGTTAACAGCATTTTCTGTGCCACAACTGCATCAAATTACTTTGAATCGTAAATAGCTCAAAACATGACGACGGATATTTTTATCAGGATTTTTAAAAATGTAACAGAATCTTAACCTCAGTGAGAAAACTCAAAATCGATGTCATAATATTTTACAAGAAATGATCCTTAACCCTTACAGCGCGAGCCACTTTCACACGAATTTATTTTCAGTCAATTGATATGTTAAAACGCTCACTATGGCTAAACATAGATCGATTTCAACAGTAAGAAATGGAGAATTATGTGAAATATATATTAGTTATTCCAAATACATCAAGAAGTAAACTAAACTCGTCGCATTCTCGCTAAAATAAATCGAAGGCAATGAAGAAGCTGAAAAATGTTTAATCTACGACTTTGCAAGCAAAATGGCTCCGGCCAGTCTTCATATACACCGCCAACACGCTCACAAGCAAGCGCGTAGCCGCATAAATATGTGTAATAGATAGGGATGACGATAAATGTTACGTATCGGCAGTTCAAAGCTGAAATTCGAAAGACTGAATATCGAGAGCTCTTTTCAAAAATATATTTCCTTGTGTTCTACTTGACATTTTCATGATCCGTTGCCTAATTTCTCTACCTAAAGGTTTGACCTATTATTTTAAAGCAAATACCCACAGGTGTTCCTTCTAGTTTGGCCGGAAATACGAGATAAAATCATGGACATGTAAACATGTGCAGCGCGTTCATCGGGTTAAGATTATATGACATAAATTGGCCAAATTTTATTGTTCGATTAACTATACTGTATTCAGCCGAACGCTAAAATGTAATAATAATGCGATATTATCGAGAATTTGAAATTGGACAAAGTTAGTTGTGGAACTGTAGGTCGTAGTGTATAGTGTATACAAACAACAAATAATATGCAACTCTACTAAAATCCATACCTACCTGAAATAAGTTATTATAACTCTGTAAACCCATTAAATCCGGTTGTGCAGTCTTTTTTGTCATTCTAGGTAGTCATTATTATAAATTCGCTAAACACTTTACATAAAATGTTAGGACTGTTTGTTATCGGATTGCAGAAAACATTGTTTGCAAAGCGTGAGTGATTTTGATGAATATGGTGATCACTTTTAAAGTGTTTACATTCGTAAATTTTTCTGTAAAGACATTGTATTGAAATATAGCGTTTTTAGTTTTAGGTTAAAAGTTAAATGTTGAGAGTTGAAAGTTGAACAAACCAAAGTTGAACTAACAATTGCAGCCAGAGTGACTAAAAAAATTCACATCGTTAGTATAAGCCGTTCGGGAGGATTTTTTGTGACCGACAAACATACAAACATACATATTTCTATGTATTTTGTTCTATATAGTAGAGATTGTGCACTAATGAAATTAAATTGTTTACAATTCAAGTGTTTATGATTTTAACAAACACTGTAACACCTCTATTATTTATTAAAAAATCAGACTATGAAAAGTAAGTTTATTTAAACATCTTTCTCCACGCCTCTAGCGAAAACAAGTTTGTCAATTTCATTGTGTCAGAGACATGCGTTACTTATTAAGCCATTTCGTTAACTACTGATATTGCCTATAACATAAGAACGTTTACAGAAACTTATCCCTGTAATTCGCTTACTCGCAACGATCTCGTCATTGTTTTCCAATATGTGTATTATCCTGGAGATTCAAGCCCAGGCGTAATAAATTATCCACGGGGCGTTATCAACTGGGCTACGTCGGTCGGTTCGAAACACGATTTGTTTTATCGCCCGTTATGTATTGGGCCTTAAGGTGTTGAGAGTAGGGGCTAAATAATTTTAATCCCTTAACCTCCTGGGTACCAGGCAACGTTTAGTTTGTATAAATAAAGTTCGCTGAAAATCGGAGGAAGTTTCAAAATTATTGAGTCGATAAAACTTTCCATTGATGTATTTTTACGTGTATTCTACTGGCGAAGTTTACTTCACAAAGAAATCCTGAATTTCAACTTTCCTGATGTTGTATTGTGTGTGTTTTAAGCAGACATTGACAACCGTTTTGAAAACGATTAAGCGAGAACTTTTGAAAAATAAGTAAGCGGTCAATATCATAATGCAAAAACATATTCTGAACGTGATGCATAATGACATTTCTGAAAGCGACGACGTGATTTATTACAATTACACCGTGTGAGACGTTTCGAAACTATTGCAGGTTTTATTCGGAAGAATTGTGGTGAAACAATTCGAAAATTATAGCAAAGATTTTGAAACATTGGATGATTACAGCTAATCAGCATCGCGCCTTCTCAAAATATTAATTATTTTGTATTATTATTGTAATTTTATTAATGAAGGACTGAAAACAAAATATGTAATTTCACATTTTTTAAAAATCTATTTTTTGGGTAGAAATCCATTTGTGGTTTCGAACTCTCGAATGCCCTGCAAAGTAGGACAAAAACCATAGAATAGGGCAAACAGAACTCAATCTTGTAAACTGACAAGTTTTCTTTCAAAGCATGTCCGGGTGATAAGATTCAATTAAACACTTAATTTTTTGAAAAACAATGTTTTATTTAATACTATACATGAAATAGCGGGGAGAACAGTGGACTAACCCACAAAATGCCCAAAATTTAGTTAAACATGCAAAACCAGGCCAAACATATAAATCGTTTGAATGGACTTAACTTATCTCGCTAAATTTTCTCCGTGGCTGCCTTATAAACATCAGTGTTCTGGTCTTATGGAAATGTCTCAAATTTTCCAATCTTGATTTAAAATATTAGGCCGATGCGTTTACGAAAAAAGGGATGAACATATAAGTTTATTCAATAAAAGACAATTAAACATTTTAGATGTTAAGTTGAGTTTGCCCCCTCCCGCACTATTCCTCGAAAATGATTTTATATTTAGTTTTGCGTTGTGGGTATTTTTAAAATTGTTAACTTCTGTTTTGTTAATCATAAACCATTACGACGTCGAAAATTGCACCGCAGGCAGAAGATTTTTATGATTAATTAAAATTTCTTTAAAAAATTTTACAATCCTGTCATTCACAGATACAGAATATAAAGATGCTTCTACATTTATAAAAAAAATCAGAAGACACTCACTGATTTAAATGTATTTGGATAACCTTTCGTCAATGATAATTACACGATTGCAAAATGAAAAGCGTTGATTATCGTACAATCGACCGAATTACTTACTGCACTGCAGCCCAAATTTACCCAATGAGAGTTACTGTAATGATCCGGATAAATTTCTATTTTAAAAATGATCCCTATTTTATGTGAAAAAAATATTCATTCATTATCAATACGTTTTCGAGCCGTATACGTACGCAATGCGAATAAACAAATGTTGCATTTATTTTATATTCCTATTTTTTTTAATATCAATATTTATTACTATAGAACCGTTGGCGGTGTACATGAGATAGGAGATAGGATCTGCAATAGATAGTTTTTTCATTATGATTTTTTCCAAAAACGTTATTGCAATAGTGGACTATGGGGGTTGTTTTCATGTATAATTTTGTGTTTTCAAAGAATAATGTAATATTAAAATATTGTATACTTTTCTTAACAATTTACTACACAATATTATTTAGTTTTATCATAAGTAATTGATTTTATTCATGCAAGTAAGTTTTGAGATATTTTAATTCTTTCATTAGTCAAAAAAGTGATGATCGGAGTTGGTTCACTGTTGTCCCCACTGCTTTACGTCAAAATAGCAAAAGCATTAAGTCATAATGTTTTAAAACAGTGCATTATTTCGAAGTTCCGGATACTTCGCATCTTTTTAGTGTCATTGTGTCGTCGAGGGTCACACTACGTGCGTAGTAATTGCATCGTTCCGTCGCGTGTGGTATTTAAATACTCCTTGGCCTGCTAATGCCCCTTGGGTCATATTTTTGACACATTTGCCCTAGGCTTTTATAAAGTTTGTTATATTCACACTGGGATTGGGTGTTCACGTAAAAAAGTCTTTGATTGTTATTAAAAAAATGTTGTAAACAACTGACGCATATGCGCATTTTTTTGCAGACAGCCATTCCGATGTTAACTTTTGTATTTATCTAAAAAGCACGTGTTTAATAAATCATATGTGTGTGGATTGGTTCGTTTTTCCGCCGACGTGACTTCCTCTAAATCGTGACTTGTCTTAAAAGGTTTTTCTTCACTCTCTTTCTTGCGTAACATTGTTCTTTATTGCATTATTTGCCGGGCTTAAATTAGGTCTGGACATTTTTTCGTTGCCTTTCGCAGGGTTGAATTATAGCCAAGCAAATTTTCCATATTTTAATGTTGTTTGCTGTTAATTCTAAGCTGAACGGAATCGCAAGATTAAAGCACTGTTTTTGATATACATATTTATAAGAATCCATAAACCGTTAGAGCCCGGCAAAGCTATATTTTTAAATGACAAACATATCGTCAGTGTTAGGCTGCAATGGTGGATAAAAATGGCATTTTTTTACCAATTCGACTGCAAAAGAACGATTTTTTTGTCGATTCCTGTACTAATACATTAGATTGTTTCCTAAAATTGGTCCTCTCCCAATGTGGAGCATACGGTCTCATAATGGAGGTATCTTAACAGAATTTTTCTACGAGAACTGCTTGTTACTCAGTTGCTCAACCTCTATTTTTTCGAAGAGAGTAGGGATAGAAGGATAGGACCAGGACAGGACTAGTGGTTAGCTAATCACTCTCGCTACGCCCCGTTGGGATGGGATGGGTGGGAGGGAGAACTCAGACTACGAACAGAAATCTATAAATTGATTGAAAGATCAATCTATGAAATCGGTAACCGTAGCCAGTGACGCTACCAACTGCGCCACGGACGCCTTTGGAAGCTTTTAGCCACGTTTAACACAATAGAATAAATCTTAAAACGTACTTTTCTCCGTTTTATCTGCATTTATTATAATAAATCGAGTTCAATCCAGATGAAATTATTTAATATATATACTACCTTTTAGACATCAAAAACTGTTGTTGCCTTTCTCGAAGAATGCTGGAAAAAATAATATCCTTTCAAGTTGTTTGAATAGACAAGAGCACGGGAACGAAGTATGTGCATAATATTCATTCAATCCTTGGTCTACTGGTGTTTCCCTAAAAACCCTGCCATGATAATATTCTCAAGCAAACTTTGCACATATTTGAAGTCCTTCTGAAGTAACCAACCAACAAAATCGCCTTTCCAGTGGCATGTGAGGGATTTCAGAGGGGTGTTTTAGGAAATAAAAAAAAAAAAATTACAATCGGTTGTCATAAAACAGCGTTTATTGAATTTTGTGTATGTGATGTCTATATGCTATACATTATGAGCCGATATAGTTTAAAATTTTTCAGTACGAGTTTAATTACAGTATATTTCTTGTCAAATATAAATATCTCCGAATTTGAATTGATTGCACATGGCTTAAAAAGACACAGACCAAGATTTATTTTAAATTATTTAAAAATATTGGCATTACAACTAACAAGCCAATGCGCCAAATATTTTGAAAGTGGAAAATCATACGAGGTATACTCGATGAGAATTTTTATATGTCACTCATGTCAAAGACCACAACTTCAAATTGAAAAAATCTAAATTTGATATCGACCTTGCTGGGAATTTAACCAGGACCCACTTGATCACTGAGGGCGCTAGGGCAAAGCTCTCACCACTAAACCACAGAGGCCGACAAAAATTGTATAAACTCACTCATACATCATGGATCCTTTCACAATGAAATTTTAATTATCCTGAATACGATGTTGCTTAGTGAAATTGAGAAATGTCTGCATTTACCAATTACTAAATATGGGTTTAAGTTCAACGAGTTTCATATAATATGACACACGCTGGTTTTTGTTAAGTATAAGTGTCATTAATGTCCAGAACTGAAATCACCCAGCGGCAACAGCAATATTTCGCAGAACGGGCTCTTTCTTGTTGCCAGGCGTTTAATTGCCGCCGGCTACGGCCGCTGGACGAGTCCATTTTTACGGAAAGAGGTAGCTCCGACTTTGCAGTGAGTTTTTTTTAAAGTATTTGTAGACAGTCGATTACGATCTGCCGAGGCGGACGTGCGAGGTCTCGTCGCGGCGGAGGTGACGTGACAATGTGAATTGTTTGTTTTTTTTTTTTTGAATTGCATTGGACTTTATTTAAATTCGTTGTGTCATTTGTATTATAACTTAAAGTAAATTCAGTTGCTAAGTAAATGTAAATGTAGAATCAATTTTATGTGTTAAGATTTATATATTTGTGTAATGTTAAACCACTGCATCTTGAATGGAAAATAAATTAGTTTTGAACCGGATATGAAATGGTGTTTGTCTGAGATCAGCCCTTCCAGGACTCCGGATAACCAGCCGCTCGCCTCTCTTCGATCCGGGGTCTTCTCAAATAATATTATTTTTTTTAGTTGAAAAAATCTAAAATTTTCATCAACACAGGGCAATACTTTTTTCAATTGATATGCACAGTCTAGATTTACTGATAGGTGAATTAAAAATCCAGAGGAAATTAATATTTTAAAGAACTAGGTACTAGGAAGTACGTTTTTGTGTGAATCTACATTTGATCATATGATTTTGATTCAATTTAGCCACCAGACAAGTTTCATCGATGGATATATGGATGACTGTTTGTAATTATAAAACCAAATTATTTAAAATGGATGCAATTTGTCAAATATCTCACTGATAATTAATTAAATTAACAAAAGAATTATTCATTTTATACTGTTGAATTAATATTTTATCGCAGCAGCTTAACTGTCAAACTATGTATCTACGTTCGAGAAAAAGGAGAAAAAAACAATTGAAGTCGATAAAATCGGTATTAACTGTCGATTGTGTCACTTAGAATAGTAATGGCGTAACTCCAAAATTACAAAAAATGAGTTTATACCGCATTCAAAAGACGTTATTCTATTAGCTTTATAATGGTGCACTTCTTGTTTTTACTTCTTAAGTACCTGCAATATCAGAATAAGAGTAAAATGTCCGGACAGACTTCACTACGACACTAAAGTTTAACTTCTTCAGTTGATTGACAAACAGTTATTAATGGTTGTTATTTGATCCTAAGAACATTTTACAAAACCTTGATTTTCTCAAAACAGAGTTACACTATTACTATTCTAAGTGACACAATTCTTGCTGAAAATACATTATATTAATAGAAATAAATAATGGACAGTAAATATATAAAAAAATCAATAATAAATATGTTGTAACGAATATTTAAGAGCGCAGAAGAAAATATGGTTCAAGATAGACATAAAGTTGTCCATTTAATGTATACATCTCCTCCATTGCCCATTGAATTAACTTTTTTGTTCACTTCTCAGTAGCTTCAAAATGCTGCAGTGGACTACGGTTTGGAAACCATTGGGTAAATGGGTCGGTATGACAACATAAAAATATTGTAGATATTTCTATGTCGTTTTGATTCATAAAGAAATATTAAAAAGATGTTTTTTAGGTGGCGTGGTGTGAGGCCAAACTCTAAAACTCCCCTTTCATAGAGTAGGGGAAAGCCCTCTTGTCACGCCTCTGTGAGTTATCATAACTTTACTCTTACGTTTGTCTATTATTTCTCTATATTATGAAACGTAGCGACATAATAAAAGAGGCCTTCCCTTTTTAGCATATGTCCCCTAAGTCATATCTCGTGAATATAGGACAACTTGTGTCTTAGAAGAGCACTTGCGACCCTCAGTTAGCAGAAAACCCCTCACAATAATGTTCTATGTATTCAGTTTTTATGTTTTATAGAAAACATTAATATAATGAAACACGTTTATACATTGTGACATTGTGGTAGAAGGTATTATGACGGAAAAAGTGGTTTTAATATAATGATGTCAGAAATACATAATTAATTAATTCAGTGTTAAAACATAACAAACATAATTTATTTTTCGTAATGAATTCATGAATGAAATTAAAAGATTACAATTTAAAAAAATATAACGTCTTCGATAAAATAAATATAGTCTAAATACGGTCTAACATTTAACATAAAGAGATCAGGAGAAGAGGAAAAAAATTAAAAAAATGATTTTACCTGTTACTGATTAGTTTTGTGGCTTTAGTGAAAATTTTTCAAATCGTATTTCACTATTAATTTTTTTTTAGATAAAGCTATTATTTTTATTAATTATTAATTTCAATGACTATGTGTCTTTTGATATCAATGATAGATAGAGCTAACAAAATGTATACTTCAAATAAATAAATAAAAACATATTCGCCTTAACTTTGTAAGGACGGAGATATTTAAAAGAAACGCTTTCGTGCTGCGCAAAACTCAGCAACAAATGGTGTACTAAAATGGCATTTTTTTTACCAAATTTAATGAAAAAGAATGACTTTTGTCAACTCCTATTCCAATTTAATTGCAATAAACTTGCAATCTCAAAATACTTGAGATTTCTAGATGCTACAACTGTGTAACTGTGTTGGAAAAAGGTGGTATGATTCTGTTCTAAGTCATAATAGTAAAACAGAGTAAGACAGAGTGTGAGTAATGAATCATAAACTATTTATTACAAAATTTTTAGATATTTTGAACGCCTTAAATAGTTGAAATATTATACTGTGATTATAGTATACGCTTTTATAGCCCATATAATAAAAGAGATAAATAAAATATTTTTAGTTACAGTATTGAGCTAGAGAGTTTTTTTTTCAGTTTTGTAAGAGCAATATTGATGCCTGTATTGAAGAGCCCCGTTGTGAAATTTAGCTTTTCTTTATTCGATATTCGCAATAAACCTGGTTTAAGAAATACTCCGAGTGTCTTTTCAATTGAATTTTATTTGAAATATATGAATAGAATAAGGCTCTTCATAATATGAGAATAAAACTATTTATCTATCGGCTGTACCAAAAACAATATTTACCCAAAAAATATTAATATTATAATAAACTGTAAAACGTGATAAAAAAACATATTTGCGAAGTTACAATTACGGTCTCTATCAGTTTTGTTAAGTTCAAATTCAGTTGAAAATTGTAATTAAAAATACCCAAGTGGAACCGGAAACGATAGTGGGTTCAAAGATGAGCAGTTATTTAGCCAGAGTGGTAAAAGATTAAACGGTAGTGTGAGATAATCATTTATACAATATAACCCCTTTTCAAATGTGATTATTTAAAAACGCCTTTCGTATTTCTTTTAAACGGTTTTTAAAATTGCATGGTCTAAGAGAAAATGAAACAATTATTTCTATAAGCTGATGTACTTCTGCGGTAAAATGGCTTTATAAATATAACAAAATAGTGATTCTGTACAATAAAAAAATGAATTTATTTGTATTAAAACAATGTAAATTTATTATGCCATATATGTAATATGATATAATATAATGAAAAAACAATCAATGTTAGTCGTTTAAAGAAATGGAAACTATCTCTTATTTTTTTAATGTTCCGTATTTCTTTAATTACAAGTTGTATTGGACGGTTGTCGCTGGAACGTATCCCTCATGCAAGAAAGAACCGAGAATCGAGAAAAGAATGTATTAGAATCTTCGAGACTCATTTGTTTTCTTATTATAACACTGTTTTGGCTATATCAAAAATCGTAGAACGAAGAAACAAACGAATCGCTGGATATCTAATTATAATTCAACCATGAAGTGGCTCATTTCCCATGTCAAGTGGTTATCCATTGACACAGGTATTGTATCAAAATAGATTTAAACAATGCATTGGACATTGTGGAGAGTTCGATCAACAAAAATGACATTATCAGTAGTTACGACAAGAGAAAATTTTTTGTGTTATTTTAATTTTAAGTATTTTTTCAATAACTATCTGCGTTAAGCCTTCGTTTATTCATAATAAACGCCGGCTATTAAAACGTGCTGAAAATTACACGACTCAAAATAATTTATATACTTACTAGCGAATACCCAGCATGCGTTTCAATGTCACTCAAAAAAAAGAAAGTGTTTGCGATTTAATTCTGTTTATTGAAGTGCTTTTGGATACACAATATTTTGTGTTCCGTCTAGTGCGTACAAGAATCCAAAGGTTATTTTATTAGGAACGTTCTCTGGCATGTGTACAACAACTCAACAACGTTTCATCACAATCGGTTGAATAGTATAGGAACGTATACGGAACAAACAAACAAACAAACAAAAATTTATATATATATATACATATATTTATATAATAATAAAACCTACTGTAAGTTAATTGTACAAGCAATAACTTGACAAAGTTTTATCGGAATCGGATGAGCGGTATGGCAGTGCATAAGATACGTACAAACACATAGTATCTATAATTTTCGGAACATTCTCTTATGATGTGATATCTAGATAGAACACTATCAAAACAGACCGAAAAGGATTGAGTCATTCAAAATATCGAACGGAAAATTATTGAGAGATAAAAATGAATGCTTTTAGGTAACTTTTATATTTATTGACTTTGTAAAATACATTTGTTGCTTTACACAATAAGAGTTGAAACTTTCAGAGTGATTTGATTCCATGAGACAATATTGTTTCAGTTATTATTTCACAGAATATTATGTTTGGATCAATATTGTAAATGATAATTTTCGTACGAAAATAAGTCTATTTCAAAAATTGTCGAAATCCAAATTATTCTACAAACATCAATAGATGCTTTAGCCAGATTTCTAAGCTATATTTATACTAAAGAGTAAATGTTTTTATCTGTTTTGCCAGTAGATACTACTTTTATTATTACGCACTTTTTACAGTTTACACTGGTTACAGGATAAGTAAGTTTTAGACTTTTTAGAAACTGCACAAAAGACTTGGTTTACATAACCTGGTTCACCCTAAATTAAAAAAAAAATAGTCTCTTAATGGAGTATCTCAACAGACGTTGCTTATTGATTACTGGTTTCAGGTCAGTCGCTCAACATCGCACTTCGGAGACGAAAAGGATAGATGGATGAAGCAGGAAACGAGTAATAGTGAGTTCATTTCTTTCTTTTAGTTCCATCAAATAGATTATGGAAAGATCACAGACATTCATGTTTTTGGATCCTATAAATCGAATGAAATATTATTAGCAGCCGTAGTAATATTAATTATTTTTTGTAGTATTATTTAATAATTAAAATATGTGGAGTTTTACTTTCTTCCATGATTAAGATTTTAAAACAGGAGATGTAAAAGAAGAGGCTTTGAATTTAATAACAATTAAAGTGTTGAAAGTTATTAAACAATTAAAGCAACAGTATCTAACATCTTACAAACCACAGTGCGACAGTGGGCAATTGTCTACAAACTGAAACTCACAAGAATATTTTCTGGGGCAAACGGATAGCCTGTGTCGTGGTTCTAGGCTGACAGCAAAAAATCATGCTAAATTATTATAAAATATTCCCAGGGATAAGCTTTATAGTTCTGCCGCCAGAGTGTACAAAGGAAAGCTCTTTATGTGCCTAGCTTTAGAATATAGAAGAAAAGCTAAAGAGAAATACTATTTCTTTATATTATAATACTGAGAACTCGAAATTTATTTTAAGTCGCGTGAGGTATTTATGTTTATTTTATCCGCTGATCTGTAGCCATTTTACAAATTTAAATAAATACATAGGTAATAAATCTAAAAGAATAATAGTGGCTTCAATAAATTTTACAATTTAGAGTGTTTTTCTTTTTTATTTCTAGACAATAATGTCTTGAAACATCGAGGTTCATTATATTTGATAAGTTTAGTTAATATCGTATAAATAATGTATTTTATGATACGTCTGTATGGGTCTGGCAAAATCTCGAATACTTCTATAGCGGTTCGGTGAAGTTCAACAATAAACATTTTGAAGATGATTGTATGGGAGTGTATTAAAATCGAAACATACGTCAATTAAATACAGTTTTACTGTAGTTTTTTCTTCAGTTTTAACATTTTTTCCATATTGTATTTTTTTAAAAACAATGCTAGAGCTAATAAACTCTTATTGCAGCATTTAAACACAATTTGTTTTTGAAAAATGATGGATAGGCAGTCACGCAGCCCGTCATTTAAGTGAAGATACCGTGCGCGAAAGAGAGAGCGGTCGAATCTTGGTGTAGTGGGGGTAACAATGAAGTTCAGTCATTTACTTTCCCTGTGTGGGATAAATCCAAATCCAAAACCCAAGAGATGTTGGATGGTATAACTATTAAAATATAAATAGGCGTTCGTTTTCGGATCGCAGTTTGAGAACCGCTGATATAGTACCATTCAGGCTGTATCAGAAGACAGCATATTCCAACCCCAATGGGTTTGTTATTATACACACTAGTTATCCTACATCCGTAAGTGATGTAACAACGACATAGATTAACGCCATCAAAACCGCTGCAATTAAAGCTCAATTCGCTTAGATAAAGCACTAGAGAGCTATTCTAGAGCTAGGTTTTGAAATTATTATATAATATTATCTGTATCACGAGTCAACTGTGAAAGATATTATACAGTGTTTTGGCCAATTGTTGTAACCTTAAAAAAATACGAAAATGAGTTAATAATTGGGTCTCATTCAAAAGACGTCAGAGCAGGTCTCGGCCAAATGATGTAAATTATAAAAATAAATTGACCACTTTTTGGAAGGGAAACATCATTTTACATTGGATTTAGGTTTTAAAATTATGACCCAGCCATTGGATGTAAACCACTATTCTATCGACACTCCCTACGTATAATCCCGTATCTGTAAACAAAGAAATTTACAGAAGTGCATTTCAAAGATTCATAACGCAACTCACCATAAGATAAAAACAGTTTTAACTCTCTCCTGAACAATTTCAATATTGAAGGTTATACCAATTGGCCAAAATATTCATTAGGAAGTTTCTATTCATATTTAGATTTGAATAGTTCAAATTTTGGGTTTCTGCTTTCGGCATATTCAGGCATTTAAGTGCAAGGATGGACTCGAACTATCATGTCGAGGCATGAAGCCAAATGGTCAACGACATCGTCCTCGGTTACGGTTCACGGAATGCTTTGTATTAAATGATTGTTGTATACTGCAAATTCCGAATTGTTATCAAATTTTGTCTTAAATTTTGAAAAAAGAATAAAATATTAAATTTGCGACCAGGAATAGAGATTTATGCCATATCTATGACATTATCATTCCTTCAGGTGACATTTTGTCGGGTCTGTGGTCGATTGGTGAACGTCATTGGCTTCGGTTGCGGTGCTCACTGTATATAATCCTAGTAGAGACGGATTCATAAATTTGTTTTTATGATCGAAGGCATGGATGTTTGTAATGTTTAAAACTCCTTCCCATCCATCCGATCCTTAAAGGGGGCGTAACAAGAGCGATAAGCTTGCCACTATTCCTGTCGTAGCCCTATCCTATTCGAAATAGAGAGATTGAGCAACTGAGTAACAAACAGTTTTCGTAGAAAAAATCTGTTGTGATAAACTCCGTATGTTCCACATTAAAAGCGGACGTGTCTAAAAAAAGGTTAACGTAAAAATCTGTAGGTATCTAACGTCGCAAGTGTATGTAAATCAATACTTTCAAAAATCATTTTTTTTTTGTTTTTGTGTTGGTAACCCCCTTTTGCCGATATATAAAAGAGATATAATCCGTTCATGCAATAGTCCTGAGGACAGCGTAATGCGATTTTTACCCTATTGCTACGAAAGGTAGAAGACCAGTGCTTCATAATCTTTTTGCAATCGCGAGCCTTCCATTATTCTATAATATTTTAGAAGCCTACTGTTGTCAGTAACATCATATGAGAAGACCCCGGATCGAAGAGAGGCGAGCGGCTGGTTATCCAGAGTCCTGGAAGAGCTGTGATCTCAGACAAACACCATTTCAAATCCGGTTCAAAACTTATTTATTTTTCCATCAAAGATGCAGTGGTTTACATTACACAAATATATAAATCCTAACACATAAAATTGATTCTACATTTACATTTACTTAGCAACTGAATTTACTTTAAGTTATAATACAAATGACACGACAAACGATTTTAAATTAAGTTCAATGCAAATCAAAAAAAACAAACAATTCACATCGTCACGTTACCTCCGCCGCGACGAGACCTCACTCATCCGGCTCGACAGATCGTAATCGACTGTCTACAAATACAATTAAAAAAACTCCCTGCATCGGCGGAGCTACCCTTTTCCGTAAAAATGGACTTGTCCAGCGGGCGTACCCGGCGGCTATTGAACGGCATGGTAACAAGTATTGCCGCTGCCGCTGGGCGATTTCAGTTCTGGACACTAATGAAACTTATACTTAACAAAAACCAGGGTGTGTTACATATTTGTATCTAAATGTTACTCCAAATTCGAAATTAAATCGATTGTGTAACTTAAAAATTTTTTCTCTGTTTCTGGTACGATTAAATCTTCTGTAAAATTCCCACCTTTTTTATAGTTTATTTTCAACTGCAAGTCTTGAAATTTGAGAAGAGTTGAATATGCAAAAATAATTACAATGTTTTTTAAATAAATGCGTTAAAGCGGAAAGAGACCAATCGAATCAACGTCGCTGAATTAAAAAAAAGCAAATTTTATTTTGGCTCTCCAGAAAATGAATGATTTTTGGCATAATGCACTTTCCCTTTCGCATACAGATTTCAAATCTACAAGAACAAAACGCATTAAGTCAGATATTGATGGTTTTCTGCTTCAAATATCAAAATGTAGCCAATCAAACGCTCTAAGTACTGATAAGTTGGGAAAAAAACAGTTTTAAGTCATATTGTTTTTTTTTATTGTGGAAGAAAGCATGATATTATGACTAAAACTCTTCGATACCTAATCTTATGATTTATATGCCAACAAAATGATTCTTTAAAATGTACAAATAATCTTTTTAAATCACAAACAATAATTGTACGTGGGCAAGAGAATACTTCGAAAAAAAAATAATGCTTTAATTGCGATTATTTCAGAACTAGTTTTTACAGGGTAACCGTATACTGTGTATTGAAAACAGATGCTTGTGGCTAATACTAGGTGTACGGTGGCTTAATTCTATCAGGAGCTCGGAGGTAAGAGAGTGGACGGACCAGCCTCTTATTACGTTCAAAATTAAATAGCGACGATAGACCTGGCTTGAACATGTGTTGCGGATGCCCTAGGGGAGCCTGAATCCCCCTACCCGTCGCCCTGGAAGGCCACTGATGACCATTCATAGGATGTATCCAGTGGAGCTACGGGACGCTGGAATGACGTGGGAGGAATCAAAAAGCTGGCGGGGGACAATTAATATTGGAGGAACCACGTGATGGCCATATAATCCGATTAGGGAGCGGATATGGTTATACAAAAATGGCTCTGTCAGTATATCTTCGATATTATATATATATTATAATTTATTTATGTTTATGAATTTTTTGATTTGTTTTTGCGGGCCGCCTATAAAGCTTTTGAGCCCCCTTAGTCGATTACGCCCCCGTGGTTAAGAATCACTGTAGTAGACAATAGAAATCCGTCTATATAAGATATTTACGCCTTTTGCCAGATATGTCAAATTGAATGTGGGAATTTCATCAAACGCATATTTATTTATGAAGGTGTGCTGTTTTCCTTTATACACCTACCTTATATGTAAATCACGTTCGTCTTCCTTGACCCTTCAAAAAATACACGACAGATAAGGGGTCTCCATACCGTAGCTGAATATTTTGCATAGTGGTAGCAACATTGTCAATTCTGGTAGTGCCACGCCACCCGTTTCTAAATAGCTAGCTATAAGCCGAAGGATTTGTGTGAGGTCCGAGCAAACCATTTCTTGAACAGTTTGTTTCAAGCTATGATACCAAATATGCACAAAATAGTGTTGTTAATGTTGTCATATAAACACTTATCATATGAAAAATTATATTATCAATTGAATACAGTTTAACACAAAAAAGTTAGCAAGAAAATATGTTATGGTCTCGACTAAACGATATTACGACTGAGCATATGGAGGCCTATTGCAGTTTAACTATCGTTTTTTATGAGCAATCTTTGTTATTCTTTCACGCAACCTTTATTTTTCGGAGAGAATTAGAATAAATAGATAGATTTTTAAAAATGAAATACAAAATACAATTTGTTTTGTACTACTTCCACATTTTTATAATGATCATGGTTTCGCTCATCGCAGCCATTATATACTGATGAAATCTTAACAAGACTATTTAAATGAAATACAGTGTTACTAGTTACATGGTATATCAAACAGTGGGTTCAAAGTATTCTTCATTCCTTATTTGTCATTTAGATAAATAGATTGTAACGACACATAACCTAAAAACCGCACGGTGACGTTTTTAGTAAATTTAGCAATAATTGTGTTAACTTCTTCATCTAATATGAACAAGAGGTCATTGATCTATGATTTAAGATATAGTATTGTTACAATGTAATTGTAATTTACGATTATCTGAGCGACTAATAATATTATTGATGTGGTGCAAGTCCTTTTTCCTCGTCGCAAATTTCAAAGTCCCTCTTTTTTTCAAACTTAAAATTTAAATTTTGATACTAATTAGGCATTTACGGCGTACATCATTTTGATATAACGTATATTAAGTTGGATACATTGTGATAATCGAAAAAAAGTTATTTTGAAAAAACTGAGGGAGACGCCCTTTTTCCTTTCCACAGTCTAAATAAAAGTTATTAAATTATTTAAGTGTTTCATATACTTACATATATTATTATTAGACATAAAAGAGAGTGCTAGAATAGAACTTAATTGGAAGAAACAAATTGATAAGTGTTCTGATTTTTTTAAATTACAGCGTTCCTATTGGTCTTTAGTTTAAATGTTTTTCCAAGTGACGAAGAATATTATTTTTACAAAATGGCATCAAAACTCAATGTCAAAATGTTGCGACACTTTGCTTTTGTACACAAACCATAAATCGATTGAATAAAATGTTCCATCTATTGTGAAATTCGTGATCACCACTGTAGTATCTTTGATTCAATATTAAGACTTTACATTCAATTTAGTTTGAGACTTTCTAATGATTTTTTGTATGTTCGCCATTGCATTTATGTGGGGCATTGTTCTACATAGAAATGAACTAATGTCTTAAGATGAAATTTAATTAACATACATAGATTTATTGTTATAATTGATATATAGACATAGATAAAACAAGGTGGGCCAAAGTTTACATTCAAATCAAGTAACTTTTGCACACGATACATATAATCACTGTAATTACTATAAATTCAGTGATTTTAACGTCTTGGCAACTTTTATTTATGCTGTCATATATTTTATACATAATTGAGATGGGAAAAAATCTACAGCATTTGGTAAATAGATTAGTAATACAAATTGAAAATATGGCTAAAGCAATTTATTTCAAGATAAGTTTTTAAATTGTGTAATGTGACAGTTTTCGAATTCAACAATAAAACCAATTATTTTGCATATTGATTCATATTTTTACCACCAGGGGGCTATTCACTACATTCGTTTAACTAAAAAATATTCATATGGCTTTATTATTATCATCGTATTATGACAGCATATTATAAACTCTGTTAATATGGTGTTTACAAAATAAGGATTAGGGCGATTTCCGAAATTTTAACTCAGGTATCGGTGTGGCTCTCAGACGTATAATGTATTGCCTCGTAAATGATATTTGTCGCATTTGTATCTTCTATATAAGCTTTATACACTGTTTACTGTCTCTCAGTTCGAGTCCATTCGTGTGCTCGAATGCCTGAAGATGCCGAAAGGCGAAACCCGGGTCGTTAGTGACAAAATACATGGAAGTGTACAAAATCTCAATAATCCAAATTTGATAGTATTGAACATTTTTTTTTTCGAAAAGTATTGTTATATTATTAATTATCATTTTTTGGCTACTTTTATTTTCATTATTCGTTATACCTATACTGTGATCCCCAATTGTAAGCTATTTGTTGGAGTTTATAAAGCTTAAAAAGTTTTTTTTTCAGCTGAAGTTTGTAAGAAAAATGTATGTTATTGTGTGGTATGTTGAATAGTGGATATGCTTCTTGGGAGCAGTTTCAAAGATTAAACACTGAAGTATGTCGAGCTCCTCATAAAAGCTGGATTAAGAAAGGGTCGCGCTTTGGCAACATTATTTTGTATGTAAACCACGCGTAGGGTTGCCATAAAAATGATATCGTAAAATTCCCATATAAAAATTGAGAATTACTCTTTTTATATTGCTGTGCGATACGATTCGAATATAATCCAGGAGAGGAATTAAGCGATTTCTATAATAGAGTATCACAGTAGATAAATACAAACTAACGTATAATTCATGAAGAATAATTTGAAGAATTTCCGGTATTTGTCACCCTGACTTAAACATATTACATTTTTCAACTCGTAAAAAAACGTCTTGATAGGAGAGAGATCTTTTCATACTGTTTTATCTCAACTCATGTTTTTACATATAGTATTATTATCTCTGAATTCAGAACGCGTGTTTTAATCAATGACGTCTTACAATCGCTGTCAAAAATATTAAAGAAGATATTTTTTCTACGAAGTTTTGGTTTTTTTTTTGTGGAGCATATCGTCGGTGTTCTGGAAGAAAACACTAAATCGAAAAATGACATATTGAGTTAATTATACCAAAATGTTTCTTATTTCAAACTCTACCGTTTGACAGAAAACACTTATTTTTATAAATTATGCTTTTACTTAAAAACAGTTTTGTAGAAACAAACAAAATGAAGAACGTATGGCATTTCAAGAATTTGGCAAACTTTAAAGTCCAATTATTCGAAACTAGTATTTCCTAGTCAGTGTCTTCTTCCAGAACAACGACGATATGGTTTCCTAATAGAGGTATCTAAAATGAAAACTGCTGGTTACTCAGTTGCTCAACCTCTTTTTTTTTGAAGAATTAGTGGTTAGCTAATCGCTTTCGCTACGCCCCGTGAGGATCGGATGAACAGAAATTCATAAATCGATTGAAATATCAATTTATGAAAACCGTCTGCACCGGGAATTGAACCCGAGACATCGGTAACGGTAGCAAACGACGCTACCAACTGTGCCACGGACGCCGATTTTGTAAATGATGATTCAGAAAAATTAAATATTGAGGCCGATTCCTTTCAAGGTGATGGCAAGAAAATGCGTTTATAATATAGTTACTTTAAATGCAATATATCATTTATTTGTTAAGCCAAAGTTTTATAATCTTTTAATCGAATATGGTTTATATCAGAGAGTCTCTTTTTGTCACATATTATTATAAGACGTTAATATATTAACAGATTAAGTAAAAAAAAATAATCATAGTATGACATTCTGATCTATTATATTTACAGTTATTCATAATAATAATGATTAAATTGATTTTCAGAATGATGTATCAAATAAACAATTTCGAATGAGACAAGCAATAATAGCTAGCACACAATGCAAATAATTTTGATTTGAAATTATTCTTGTTATTTTTATTTTTATAGCACTTAAGTTTATTGATGCTTCTGTTAATTGGACGTTGTGAAATTGAATCGAATTCGAGCAGAACATAGATTGGCAGATATTTCGGCCAGTAAGAGTTTTCGTTTATAATTGGTGGGCAGATACTAGTTATAGTTTTAAACAGTATTATAAATAGCCAGCCCTGTAGTGAATTGGCGTCGACTCTTGTGCGCTCGTTTTATTTGAATCCGTGACTATGAACTTAAATCTTCGATTGGACACTTTCCACGAATTTTGTCATGAATTTCTGTCATGTTTAAATTAATTAATTCACATCCGATATTTAAAATAAACTAGCGTTATTTTTAAATCCTTATTTTCTTACCCTAGCTCAAGAGAGATTCTGTATCAATTTTGTTCAGATCCTCCAGTAGGATTCCACATTACAAACGTACATGGTAAAAAAGTATCTACAATGGGTTGTACAAGGCTAATAAATTAACCCATTCGATTACAAAAACACTGATAATATAGATAGAACTTTGTCTCAAAAATTACGAGATGTAAGAAGATGTTGTGGCCAACCCTTAATATGTCGTGGGGTTTTCATTAGAGGTAGAATTCTGGACAAGAGATACTCTTAGAGCTTCAAAAATGTCTTAACTCCATTACCATGATGTTTATGCAAATACTTTTGACCAAATTAAATACCTTATGTGCATACCTAATAACTCCAGCGCGAGACGCTCGGTTTGTTAGATAGAATTTTATATTGAATGTCTGGAAAAAAGATATTTCGGGAATTTATTAGTGTCGACTCGAACGATTTTGAGAAACGTAAAGAATTTTATATGTTCTTTTATTGATAACTTGAAACAAATATTATATATACATATTCATTTAATTTAGATAACTTTTTAGATGTATCCATTCTGTCGTGTACTATGGTCACATTAACATGAAAAATACGTACCTTCGTAATGCCGCAGATACCAGTGCAGATGTTGTTATTTACACTACATTTTGCTCGATTTTACGTGATACACCAGTAACTAATGGTGGGTAAAAATGTAATTTTCGCCAAATCGAATGTAATTGACAGAGGTCTGCACCGGCCGAAATTTGATGAAATTACCCGGCCTGAGCCCGAGTCTTAATACCACACTTGTTACCTGAACCCGACTAAAGCCTAGATTATTTTTTATTTTATTTACACAATGAAGACGGTCCACAGGAAAATATTTACTGGTCCGCACACTGAGTAGCACTGCCCTAGACCAGTGCTCCTCAACCTTTTCTCGCTTACAGCACACCTAAGCACTCATTAATATTTCGCGGCACACCATAAGCCGAAATATGTAAATTTAATAAATAAAACTTACTATTTATTAATATGTTTTTGTTTGATGAATTTAAAATGGTAACAAATATATTTTTTAATAAAACCCAATTAAAACCTTTTACTTTTTTAAAGTGATGGAACACTTACCACGCAAAGAAAAAAAATGCATATTTAAGGCTCTTGATTTGATAATTTGCATTAATACATTCGTTCATTGTTTGTAATAATATCACGGAAAAATTTCGCCATCAATACTTATTCCAATTAATACATAAATGTATAGTTTGTATGGTAAGATTTTTGTGTTTTACACATGAGACAAGCCGCATTTCATTTCTCATCATCGCAGTTCCACTATCGGTGCAAACATTAATACAGTTATTATTCCATTGAATATCTAGAGAATGCAATATTTGTTTCAACGAGATTAATTTAAGCGGAAGTCTTAGCCACCGAATGACTTTAATTTTTTTCTTATATAAAATACTTGATCTTTTCTCCTGTTCGACGAATTGAGCCGCGGCACACCTGGGGTCGTCTCGCGGCGCACCAGTATGCCGCGGCATACCGGTTGCGGAGCACTGCCCTAGAGGATGGATTACAATCCCCAGTCTACTAATATTGTCCTACCGTTTGGGAGCCGCTGACTTGTCAAGCATCGAATGCACAGACTAATATCGGACATGGAATATTACCGATTTGAAGATTGATTGTACACAATGTCAGCTTAAATAATGGTCCATTGGGCGGCGGTTGTGTTATCGGACACCATTGGCAAACTGATTGATCGGGATAGACTTGCCAGACTAGACTACGCATTGTCATCCTTGGCGATATTGTGTGGATGGCATTTTGAGCTGTCAGACTTAAAAGATTACAAGCGATTTGTCAGAATCATTCAATTGATTATATTGAATGTTTAGTTAATGTAGTGAATTATATTATATTATGCTTTATCATCATGCCAGACGAATGCAGAACTAGTCTAAAGCACGTTTCCAGTTATTTTAAAGTTTAGCCTTTTCAGTGCCAGGAAAATTTTACTAGATGGACACTTGTAGGCCAAGTATTTTTGAAATAAAATAAATCTCTTAATCAATAGAAAATAGGCATACAATGATGTACATTTCTAAAAAATTATCAAATCAACTCGTTTCTAGAAATTTTCGTGAATATTTTCTCACTGTAATGATAAATACTATTTAAAAAATATGCATAAATAGGCTTGTCACAACTTTCGAATGTAAGTCACTTTTTACTCAATATATTTTTCTAACGAATGTTACATTTCAAAACAAGGTTCCACACATAATGCTACATAAAATTGGTTGCATGTGTACCTTATGTGCAAACGAATTTATGATAACCCTGTGGCACCCACAAGTTTCAAACTGCAACACTTGGCAAGATTGCGGATTACGTCGATAAAAAATCACTATTTGTCTATAAAACTTTACACTGCAAAAGTCAAAATAACTCTTTGACTCGTTAATGGCCTGACGCTACATACAGTCATTGATGACACTCTGATGAGCATGGCACTCTAGAGGTTAAGTCACTTCTGAACCGAACCAAATTACTGTATTTTAGCGTGTGCAATATAATATAAATATATTTAAAAACGGTCACTTCTTTAAATGAATTCATCTAAAAACTATTCCAGATAAAAAATTTGTTATTTCGAAAGATGTAGATAATCAAATCCTTTAATGCCCGTATATAACAATTCTGCATTCCACCTGATGATCAGTACCAACAAAACTATTATTTTTCGATACTAACTTTGATATTTCACCTGTTATGCAACTAAGCAAAACACGTGTTTCGTTTCTTTGAGCAGAATCGTTAAAGTAAATGAATCATAAAAATATGTATATACCGTAGGCTTTGATTGTAATCCTTTAATTATTAGTGGTCAATACTGTTCGTATCTTCCCCAAGGAAACATTGATATTTCAATAAATTTCCATGCTAAGGATGTATTTTGTAAGGCTTTTTATATCTCTCCATTGGCTTCTTATCCGATTCTGAAAGGGCTTTCGAAAAGAATGACAAACGCACTATAAGTTCTTTCCTAGCCTCTTTTTTTAAACTCTACGACAAGAGAGAGAGAGATTGAGCGACTGACTTAAAAACAATTATCGTAAAAATAATTTCTCTTGAGTATCTAGTAGTTTTCATTAATGGTACCACAAAGTATAAGGTTCCCCATTTTGGGTAAAAAAATAATTACTCAATGACAAATCTTTCTAAACGTGGTGTATCAACAAGTTAGTAACCTGCGTAACCCATAAAATGGTTTGCATAGACAAAATGCCATCGTAAACGTCTAGTTACAAATGTTGCCGTTAGGCGTGCTGCTGACGTAGCCCCCCCACAAGATGGCGGACAGCCCGCAAAATGTCACCGGTTACAAATTACCCGCCATTTTTTTCATATAGCGCTCGCTCGCGAACCGCTAAATAAGGTTAATGTTGGGCTTCCACTTTTTTATATACGGTAAACTTTTGGGGACTTCACATTTTGTTTGTAATTGATGAGTAAAACAAGGAGGAAAAATGCAGAGGTTAACAAATTAATTGTTTTTGTGGTTGCCAAAAGAGTGTTTAGTCTTTCATGTGCTTTTAAATGGAAATGAGACTGTGAGATATTAAGCAATTTTATAAAAAAGGTTCTTTAGACAGAATTTTACAAAAAACTTTTAAAGTGGAATATCTAACAACTATATTGTGCACTGTTACCATCAATTAAAAAGTATCTCACTGTTGTGATTTAAAAAAGTCAAGTATTTATTTCGAATAAAGCAATTGCAAGTTAAAAATGGAGAATATAGGATAGAGGGATCACAAAATATGTAAAATGGGAGCTCAGCGGAGAACTAGGATTAAATTATCACAGGGAAGTGGATAAGGTTTGCCAATCTCGGTACACTTTACTTTGTTCTGTAAGGAGAAATACATATATGTGGTAATTAAATTTTGGGCGCCAGGCGTGAAGATACACGCCAAATGAAAGATAATAATAATAATTAAAACACGGTTACCGTTAAAAACACATTTAATTAGAGATGCGGAAACCGTAGATGCACAGAATTTACATTATGAAGAAATAAAACAGAAATTATACGACGAAACAATATTTATGAACAGATGGTTACACTAAAACAGGAAAACTATTATAATATATAAATATAAAACTACGACCTTGGATGATAAACCATCTCGGCGGCGAACTCGGCTGTCCGAGGCCAATCTCCAGCGCTTTACCGACACGTCCTACCCGTTCCACATTCTGGCGCGTAATTCAGTTTTAATGCAATTCTTGGCGAGGCTTCCCCTTCGTCTCCTACCAACGACGCAGCGAGGTGCCTGTCGCCGATATGTGACGATTGTCATGTTGCGACGAAATTGTATCATCACACTAAGCATCATTTAAGTCTCAACAAACTTTGCTAGAACTGGGAAGCTCAAAAAATTGATGAGAAATTAAGTAAACAATGTTTACTAGAGCATTGCTTTTTAAGGAAACTTGGAATTATACTAGACCGCTAATTTAAGCTAATATTAATTATTGCGATCAAGCCCCAATCGTAAAGAACAATGAAAGATATGAAGTTCTAAAATATATTGAATTATTTATTTTCACAAACTTACTTCACATTGTTGGCAATGGTGTTATAGGCGATTTATAGGAGAGTTTTTGGAAAACGTGGTATTATTTTTTCGAAAAAATGGTCCTTGTTTATTAATGCAGATATTTGACTCAAACTGTGTTACGTGTGGTAATTTTTTTTACTAGATACAAACAGTCAGTACAGTACAATCTTTTTTATGTTCGCTTATTTTCTAAAAACACATAAAACCAAAGTATTGACTACAAACATCTTAGAATTTTTTAACGAAATTGACACAAGTTCACTAATTTTTTTATTTTTAAAGTAATGCATATTCAAATCTTGTTAGAATTTCGAATGTACTCTGTTTAAATGTTTCCTACTTGTATGTAAACAACGGGAAACTCCCGAATTTATAACCCTCACAACACATTCACTATTGCATATATGTGTAAGTCACCGCACTTGCTTAGATACATATAACGGGGAATCCCTTATTTGTTTTAAACATTTATCTATTAATAACTAAATGTTTCAAGCACCTCATAACTTGTAAAACCGTTTTAAAATGAGACCAAGATGCCTTTCAGCACTATATCTTCAAAATGAAATGATAATAAAACGATTAGAGAGATCGGTGTGTTATTGCTTTTGATCTTATAATAAACATTTCACGTTGTCACTCGGTTGTCATTAAAATAAAACAATCAAATTCCAGTGTCTGACAATTGGCCAATAAAAATTCTATAAAGGCATCGCGCAAAAGCCGTTTTACTATCATACTCTATTATTACTGGTGATTTAGAATAATAAAGTTCAAAAGTAAAGGTGCAGTTATCCTAAAAATATTTACTATGTTGCGCAACATTCCGATGAGAATATAAGTTGTATTTGCAACATCATAATATGAAAACACGTGTAGAATTTGAGAGGGGAAAACTGAATTATATCTGGAAAAATGTTTTTTTACTCAAAGTGTTTTTTAATTCATTTTTATTTTCATGTTGTTAAAATAGGGAACCGCGGCTAGCGTGATTTAATCGGATAGATATCGATGACTTTAAAAACATCCGCTAATGTCTCTGTCGTGGCTCTCTCCCCCGGTCGTTTACTCCCAGCTTCTCGGTATATTTTTATTGTTGCCCATATACCTTGCAGAGAGCTCCAGACACAATCTGCTTATCCAAATTTGCAATAAGTATATTACAAATATTGATCTTTAATCGTTAACTTTGAGAAATTAATGAAACTATTAGGACTACTCCATAAATGGCGTCACATGTATTAGATATTTTGACAACCGTCTTTCATATTCACATCTAGTTTCTGGCTTATTTGCCCCCTTTGTAAAATAAGTGAACAATTCAAGCCCTCTGCCGCTTCAAAATATAAATCAATTATTAAATTACTGAAACAATCTTCACGAATAGATTTTATAAATTGGGAGACATATTATGTGAGAGAGGGTCAAAGAAACGTCTCGCCGCTCGAGGGAGGAAAGTGTCGAGCGGGGAGAAGCGGGGTGCGGGGTGTCAACACACTGACGCTCGCTTCCGGCGAGGGACAAAGGATGATTCAACGGTTCCTTCGTCTCCCATTAAAACCCAGTCGTATTCAGTATACTCTCTCTTTAATTGCAGTTAGTTTCTATAATTTTCTTGAAGACAGTTACACAAACAGATTTACACATTTTTAATTTAAAACTCTGTAAGTGGGTTTACTAGAAAATGGTGGACTAAGTCGCCGCTTCGCCGGCGGACAACTCCACCTGGGAAAGGCTGAGAGGCGACTGAAGGGCTTGCAGGATCGCAAGCCCTTTGCCCACTTCTAACTGTAAACCAACAACGGCAACCAAACAAATATGACACTACTCTTAAACGCCTCAAGAGGGGTATTACATTTTAAATTTGCATTAATAGAAAGAGTCTGCAGATTGGTTTTGAGACCCTGTCCGCCCCATAAGTACGGGGCGGTGTCATATGTTAAACTCTGGAAGAAGACTTCGTGTTAGCGAAATGCATTTGAATTGTTTTTAATGACAGTTGTCTCATTAACAATAATTATTTTTTAAAACTCCGTTGCAATTATAACCTCACAAAAAATATTTTAATTATCATATCGATGGCCTAATGCTATAATCCCGTAAATGACTTATAATAAATTTCGCAGATGGCTACAAGAAACTGAATATTTACCTTAATATGTATATTTTTTTTTTCTTCTAAGTATTAAATAGATAATATATTAGGGTACTTGTCATTCATTAAACAGTTTAAATACTTCGTATTATTTTAAATAAAACATTTACTTACAAGGTCATTTTCGTTAAAATATTAGATACGGGTTTATAACATTGTATCGATATTTTGATAGCTTTTTACGAAGTATGAACATGGAGAAACAATTTACAATACCTATTACTTTTATATTTTTTTGAAGAGTTGATTGTCAATGCTTAAAGATTGCATTTCAATAATACGTATGGCGACATTTTGCAGCTGTTAAGTTTATTTAATTATGACGATCATGTCTATACGTCGTGCTTAGTGATAAAGTATACGATCGTCATCCACTCATTATAATCATGGGTCGTAGGCCTTTTTCAATGTTGCGAGAGCAATTGTAGTGATACGCATAGGCGCAACATGCTACCGCTGTAACTTACTTTTAATAACTAAGGTAGAATGTGACACATCCTGGTTTTTTTGTTAAGCTTAAGTTTTATTAGCCTCTATAACTGAAAACGCACCGCGTTTATGACAATGATTCGTAGAAGTCGATCCGACTCTTGTCGTGAAAGGCGATCGGTCAATAGTCGGCGGAGACATTCGCTGGAAAAATCCATTTTGACGGAAAGGGGTGGCTCCGACGGTGCGGGAGTCCGATTTTTGATTTTTGCGGCGAGTCGTTTGCCAGACTTTGAGCCGGGAGAGCCACCGGACCCCGTTGCCGGCACCGTTGACGTTGTGTATTGTTTGTGTTTGTTTTGAAATTGGACTTAATTTAAAAATCGTTTTGTAGTGTCACTTGCATTATAACTTAAAAGTAAATTCGTATGTCAAGTAAATGTAAATGTAGACTCAATTTTATGTGTTAGGAATTGTATTTGTGTATTGTAAATCACTGCATCTTCGATTAAAAATAAATAAGAGTTGAACCGGATTTGAAATGGTGTTTGTTTGAGATCCCAGGGCGTCGATAACCGACCATTCGCCTCTTTTCGATTCGGGTCTTCTCAAATGATATCATCTGCCAAACGTCTGGAGTTTTGCCATTTTTTAAGTTGTTATCTATTTCTAGTAGGTAACTTTACATAGTGTTTTACACATCTCATTAAACTGCTAATTATTAAATTAATGGCTGATTGACATCTTCGGTATTAAAACAGCAAATGTTACAAAATTCAATTTTTTAAGTAGAGGGTAAAAACGTAACATTTTGTATACTACGGTTGTACCTTTGCTGTTTTCATACAAAATGGCCCGGACTTTTGCGTTTTTTAGAAATACGGCATATTTTTGAGATCTGATTTGAGACTTTTTTAAAAAAATGTGTTTTTCCACAGCTGTATGATTTCATAGAAATGCATTAAAATGAAATATACTGAACAATTTTATGTTTTTATGCCAAGTTCTTCAATTAATAAATGTGATAAATACATTGCATTGTGATTAAGTTAATTAAAATAAAGTAAATAACCTTTTTATTTGTGTTGTATACTAAAGACACACAAAGAAAAACTTCTTCAAATTAATTAAAAATGTCCGACAAGAGAAAAATAATTGCGTCGCGTGCGATAGTGGCGTCAAGCCTTTACATTATATTTTCCGGCGTAAACTCTGTCAGTAGCGTTGACAAATGAGGAGATGTGGCACTAAATTTATGAAGGAGCGCTCTTGTGTTAGTGCAGTGGATCGATAGTAATTTATAGACTACGATATCGGTTCCACAACAATACACAGAATAATGTTGTCATAACTCAAAAAGCTGAATCATAAAAGCTTGAAATGTCTTTTTATTACGTAGGCATAAATGGAAATGTTTATTGAGTACATTTTGTGTTTACAAATAAAGCAATATTAAATTATCACACCGAATTTAACTATTGGTATATTATTGTTTGCCGGCACCGTAGTCGAGCGGTCAATGCTCTCGTGCTTGAATTATGGTCATGGGTTCGATTCCTCGAATCAAAAATTTGATTTTTTAATTGGTTTACGGATTTTTGACAAAATTGATGTTGGGCTGTGATATTTTTATTCACGAACTGCGCAGAGAGACTAGATATCGATGTCATTTCCTTCCCCTTCTCAAAGACGGAAATTGATTGATTGACTTATAGCTTGTCTCATTAAAAAGAGTTTAGGAATATGAGCTTCCAATGTTTGTATGTTGGTGTGGAGATGATGGTGTGTTTTCTTAGTTTAGGAATAGGTGCTTCCCGATCGGAGGTTGGCAAAAGACTGATGATTCTTTGTCTATATTTTTCTCTCGCGTGTATTACGCTTTCCAAATATGGCATTCGACGAATCTCACGCCTGCAGACGGTCTCCTTTTACAATGACATTTACTTATCTTTGCACTCTGTAATATCACCATTCATACATACTATTGTGTGAAATGATGACTCGGTTTCGGCGCCTGCTAAACACGTGAAATATCACATTTCACCGATAAGCAGCGTCGTGTATTTCTACAAGAGTTTATGTCGTGTTGCCTAATTAGTAGTCCATAGTATGTTGCATATATGGTGACGTTTTTTTCTTTCATGTGATTTACTTTTAAATGGAAAATTAACTGTGGCATACCTAATAATGCAAAACCAAATGCTGACAATAAATAATTGCAATAAAATGAAAAAACTAAAACTGTATTATTTTTCGTGTTTAATTTTATATAAACAGTTTTTTTACTTACCTCTAAGAAAGGTAATGTAAAAAAAAATGCATTTTTATTATAGTAATATGCCATCACAGAAAAGGAATAAAACCATTATTTTTTCATTCCGGTTTTCGTTCTGGTTCGGTAAACAATATGTATAAATATATCGCTTCAGTTCCGGTTTTCAGTTAACGCCTTAAAATCACATTTATGGTGTTAACTGTTAATTCTTAGAGAAAGGCACTATATTTTAAAAATAAAACAGAATTTGTTTGTACTACTTCCACGTGCTTGTACTGATCAGGACCCGTTTTTCTCATCGCGAGCATTATCAACTGATAAAAATACAATTTGGATACAACGTATTAACTAAATCGGCAAAACATTTTCTCGTAAATCGAAAAAAACGCCTAAATAATACCGGTTCGGTTTCGGTTTTCGTTCTGCGAAAACAACGGTTTTTTCCAGTTTTCGGCTTTCGGTTCGGGTCCTTGAATAAAACTGAATTTATGAAAAAAAAATAATTGAGCACAACTTTTTTATAAATTATATGCAATAGCATAAATTGGTTTTGAAAATATAATATGTTTTTTGAACTGACATCACTGATAATAACACTATGTTATAAAACTAACTTGATATCAGTGCTTAGAATAAATTTATTCCGAAATACTCCGGAAGGACTACGTATTTCGGTTTTACGAAACACAATAAAACAATGTTTATTTGAATTACATATTCGATTTATACTTTCCAACACTGAAATGAAAGGGAATACAAATTGGTTTTTGTTCACCTGTTTACAAATAATGACACTTTAAATTCTATTAAAAAATGGCGGCGTTCTTTTGTTTTCGATGAAGCTATAGTCACACCATTGTGTTTGATTTTTGAAACGATGCAGTTACAAATTTATGTTGCGTGAATTTAATTATGGCATGATTTAATATGTGAAACGAAAGAGAATCATGCATAACCCTTTTCAAATTTCATTCGTTAATTTGTTCCTCCAAAACCCTCAAACTGTGAGCTCTAATTCTCAATAAACTATTAATTAGCCTAGAAACTTTCATCAATGGGCTAACAGTAATTTGACTGGATCATTAGGGAGATTGTTCAAATAAAATACGATTATAGAATCATTTTTTTAGTTAATTGCTTTTATAAAATTTAATGGACGATATTTATAATTCAAAAACAATAAAAAACTACTGATAGAGTTCAACGACGCTATTTCAAAAAGGTTATATTTTCCGATGTGAAGCAACAGGTAAATTTTTCACTTTTTCAGAAAAAATTATGTGCACGATTCCTCAAATAACCATCAAGAGTATTCAAGTTAATGTCTTTATTGATTGTTTGTTTTTACGCGATCAATTTTGTGTATACATACAAATTATAAACATTTATAACTAAGTGACGCGACCCCAATGTTTGGGGTATGCGGTTTTATTTCTTCAATGTACCACAGAATGGACACCCGCACGCTTCTATTGAACGAAAATACCTTCACGGCAAGATATAACCTATCGAAAGCCAGATCCGCGCCTGCTGGCAGCGACCCAGGACCAATCAGACAATAACATGCTACATTGGTCCAGTGACAGGTATAAAGACAGCTACAATTGGGCTAGACTAGCACTGACTTTAGCCAGGAAACTAGGAGCCCGCTTCGCGGACTCCACATAATAGTTTCAGTAGGAAAGTAGAGGTAGGAAAAAAAAAAAAACTAGAGAGTCAGTCCACATTTAAGTGGCGAACTGGAAACACCTTCTTCGTGGAATCGCTGGGTGGTCTAAGGATCTTGAGAAGTGACTTCGTAGACACGCCTTCGACTGTACGCCATTTTGAATCCGAAAAGTTGTGCGAATCAAAGTGTAGACTCCCCGCCGAGTTTGAGTGTTATTCTCGACCGTGAATTTATTGTGCGACCTCAGTACGTGTAACAGCCAGTGGCGTAACCATTCGCTGGGGTATTCGACGCCCGGTACTGAAGTCGGTCCATGAAACAAGATTGCCGTGTATACGTGTGCGATCCGACTACAGGCCAGAGTTTTTTGTACAAGGAGTGGTTGCCCCGCTCTTCGGGTTTTCAGTCCACCGAAACCCGGTCTCGTAGTCACGCCGTGCACGTGCTGTGAGTGTTTGTAAATTACGCAACAGTAAATTCAATAGCAAAGCCGCGTAACGGCTCACAGATAAGGCGGAGACACTGGTTGCCTAGGCTGGCTTCCCATCAGGATCCAAGCGCCGCCCGTTCCCTCGCATAGTGGTCGAGGGACTTGTTAATTGGAATTGCGTAATTTTCTTCTCACCTTACCGCTTAAATTCATTTGTGCTGTTTTTTTTATTAATTGTGCGAATAAATGTGTAGACCCCGGGTGGGCATACACGTACAAACCGAACGTGACTTTGTGAATGAAGACCCTTGCTTCCATTTTTCCTCCCTATAGCACTATCTCCTTCTGAGGTAGAGGCCGTCTCTCTCTCGTGTAGAGGAGACTTGCGAGGCTTTCTCATAAGATATCTGTGAAAATGGTAAGTTAAAATATTTCTAGCCAGATACAGATCTAACAGATGTCATTACTGTGGTCTAAACGTCTTTTTGGACCATATTCGCTTCCCATGTGAAGCATATGGCCAACATGTTGTCTCGTTGATTCTTTGTCACCCGCCAATTGCTTTGCTTCCTCCCATGACATTCCAAAGTCCCTCAGCTCCGCCGAGTAAATCCCGTGGGTAGTACCCGATTGTCTTCCAGGACGCCAGGAATCCTACCAGTCGGAATAAAAGACAACCAAGATTAAGACTGTTCGGAGGCATCCGTAGCACGTGAACCAGCCAGTTCTAGCCTCTCTCCATGACCGCAGATGTAACAGGGCGCTGCCTGGTATGTTCCCTCATCTCTGAGTTCCTCACGAAGTCAAACCACTTCATCCATAATATCCAACACATGCGTTTATTCTCGAAATACGGAGTCTTTGTCACGTGCCATAATTCGCCGTAAAGCAACACAGGTAGAATGGAAGCGTTGAACAAATGGCATTTGGTTTTATTCGTGTACAGTTGCGTGTATCAGACGGTCTGCATCGAGTTAAATGTGGCTCCAGCTATTCCTAATTGGATAGTGAGCTCTTTCTTTGTGTTACCGAGGTACCTGAACCTGTTACTTATTGCAAGGTCTAAACATACCTTCATACAAATAATATTTATAAGTCGGCGTCTATGGTGCAGTTGGTAGCGTCGTGGGTTACGGATGTCTCGGGTTCAATTCCCCGGTGCGGACAGTTTTCATAAGTTGATATTCCAGTCGATTTATGGATTTCTGTTCGTAGTCTTTGTGTGTCTTTGGTGTCTAAAACTCTGTGGACTGTTTGTGGTGTCTAAAACTCCCTCCTCGCCCACCCATCCGATCCTCACGAGGCGTAGCGACAGCGATTACCTAACCACATGTCCTCTCCTAGCCCAATCCTTTTATCCCTATTCTCTTCGATAAAGAGAATTTCTGTTGAAATACCTCCATTACGGGTCTATATGCACCACATTGTGAGTGGAGATGGAAAAAAATATAAAACAAACCACAAGAAAAATGGTTTGTGAAACACTGGAAGTACGATCAATCAATCAGTCTTTTTGTACTGCGCGATTAATTTTAAATAATAATTATTCCCAACGCCATCTGACGGCCTTTGTCATAAACAAAACAGTCAAAATGGCTTCCACTAATCAAATCATTTTTAATTACATCGAGCGATTATCAGAATTATAATTCGACGAGGCGTAATCCTTGTATATCAATAAATCATCTCCTTAAATTTCCTTTTATTAAGCAAACAATACATCGTAATATTATGGTTTATGGGAAAAATATTCAAGTAGAAAACCATCGTTAACCTATCAACCGAAGATATTTTAACGAAATCTTAACCAGTCATTAGTGATGATGGTATTGTAATGTCTATTATGTTGTTATTATTATTTGTATATTGTGTGTTAATAATTGGGAGTTGACTGTATTTTTATCTAAATATTATGATTATTAGTTGTTGTCATGGTAATGAATTAGTAATCGATGAGTTGTTTTATCGTCAACAATATTTACGTAACGTAAATTTAAAGTATCCAAACATTGCTATATGAAACTTAATCTGGGATCTCAAAATATTATAAATAAATTTAATGTTGTTGCATTAAATAATGAACAAACTGTATTTTAATATATTCTATATTTTTTGAATTAGTTAATTTTATGCGATGTATACATTTTTTACTAGATCTCATAATGTATTTTCATCAAGCGTTAACTAACAACAATTTAGAATTACAAAAATACTTTAAGAATGTAATGTTTTGTGTTCCACCATTTTTGTCATGTTCATGACATTTACGTCAGTAAAATTATAGCGAAAATGTTTAACTACTTGGTTAGGATCCAAAGGAAATCTGTGAGAACGGACAAATTCATTTATATATATAAATGAAGACTTGTTTGTTTGTCCTCTATGCATTCCTTTACTATTCATCCAATTTCAATCCAACTTTGGTGAGTTGTTTCTTAAAAAAAAATTTAAATCTCAAATTTACAAAAAAAATCGAAAAAAAAGAATCAAATACGTACAACTAGCGACATCTATAAACCAGACGGGAAAACAAAAAAATATTCTATATCTAAAATTGAGGTCTACACGGGCCTGGGCTTGGCCTGCGGACCATTACCCGGCCCGGCCCATGGGCCAGGCTCGGGAGGGTAGAGACAATTCAGATTTGGGCTCGGGCTGGGCCCGGGTAAGGAATTCAAATTAAAGAAAGATATTTCGTACTATGTTTCTTACTTATGGCCATGAGTCAGCCATAAGGTAACAGTTTTTATAACTTAAATAATTTATTTCACATATGCCATTTTTCGGACTAAGAAAAATAAATCCGGGCTTCCATTTGGGTTTGGGTAACGAGTGTGATATTGAGACTCGGGATTGAGCCGGGCCAGAAGATGACGGGCTCGGACCCGGTAATTTTATAATATTTCAGCCCGTGAAGACCTCTAATCCAAAAACACTTCAATAAACAGAATTAAACACAAACCCTTTCTTTCTTTGAGTGGCATTGCAACGCATGCCGGATACTCATTGTAGATTTTAAAACCTAATTTTTAGAATCAATATAATTAGAATTAGAATTTTAGAATCGAAAAACCTTCCTCTGAAAAAGTACGTACGAAAATAAAGAATTAATAGAGTATTGAAGTAACATAATGAACTCATAAATTCAAATTAAAAATCAAATGAATGAAGATAATCGGTCGGAGGTTAAGGCACTGTGCCGCCAAAAAGAAGCATAGAGTTGTAGAACTAGGATATGATTATAAGAAAGTCTGTAAGGAAATACTCCCACATTTGTCTGGAATCGTTTATTATTTGATTGCAAAAAATACGAAAAAATAAAAGGAATGATTTCATCTTATCGTTCCTGTCAGATACAGCAATGGGCTTATCAGCGCTCTATATTAAAAGAATAAGGACGCTTACATTTCTGGACATTATTTTATTTCCTTGAACTTATTTGAGTTGTTTCAATTTAAGGGCAGACAAATTCAGAAATTACTTTAGATAACTATTTGTTTGAAATTCGATTTATAGACGAAACGATTCATAACTGCCCATTGTCACTGTGCACCCAAGCTCTTTCAGCTTGGCCGGTTAGTAGACGCGTGTGGGAATACACGACGCACCGTATCATGAAATGTGATAGTTCAAGTGTCTGGGAAGTGGAGACGGCAAGTTATCATCATCACACAATGGCAGTCGCCAAACGTGAGAATATTTCGCCGACCAAGTCAGCAGAAATATGATTGTAATTGGAGACCTTCTGTGACCGTGAGAATCATCATATACGATTATCGGTTGACGCGTTACAGCGAGACAAAATATAGAGAATGATATATCAGTCTGAAGCCAACCTCCGATTGGGACGCACCTATCGATCTGTCATCATAAATTATAAATAAAAAAATAATCGTATAATTAAATCGTATCGTTAAATTATCGTATGATGATAAATTTCGATCTTTTTAATTTCACTCCCAATATATAGTTTATAATCATATTCTAATTATTTCCTAACGAGCTGAACTGTTTGCTGCGATCCGTCCTCACACTGGTCCGATAGGCCACGCCAAGTTGATTGCAACTTGCAACCAGCGCTAATTTCACAGCATTTGAAAAATTTGCTAATTTATTTAGTGATCACTATACTTTGATTCCTTACTAGAATCAATAAACTCGTATAAAACGACGGGCTTTCAGTATACGGATTGCACACAGGATAATCAACATGAACTTGATCTCAGTGGCTGAGCTAGTCCCACGTTTTTTTTAAATTGTTTTTTTTCCTATTTTTTCAAGCACACCAGTGCATGGTACAAAATCAGTCACATATAGCTCTGCTTGTAGCACGAATGTGAGAAGTATCCTTTTTTCTGTCGATACATTGTGGCAGGCGGTCATGAAAAACTGGCTGCAGGTATACAATAGGTGGTAGTGGTAAAAAGCAACTTGTCATTAAGTGGACCGTATTGTATAATATATATGACAGATTACGTTTAAAGTATCATAGTACACGATGTTCCCAAAAGCAATGTCACATTAAACATAATATATTAAGGTTTTTTTACCTCTGTAAAGTAGACACTATTCACCTCAGCTACACGAATGCAGAAGAAGTCAACGAGTTGGCTATCAATACAAATGGTTGAAATAGTTCATTAGGATTCTACATACAGATATTCGATATCACACTAAAGTGACCCGTTTACATAGAATTCGGCTCACATCAATTCGCGTCTTTTTCTACCAAATTGAAGTTTGAATAAATTGAATTCAGGAATATGAGGATCTTTGTCGTGCATTCGAACTAAGGCTTTCAATACCGGGATTCCGGGATTAACCGTAAATGCTAAAAAAAATCACATATAAAATTAAAATTTCCTGATTAACTACAACGTTTACCTCGGTTTGTTCATGAACATAGCTTTTTTATAATATCTATAAAGTTAATATAAATTTATTGAGTCTCCTTCCTTCTCATAGTTCGTAACAGTCGTTCTTAACCAATTTGTAATGGAGGACAAATTAGGACCGCTTCTTAAATGAATGGAGGACAATATTAAGTCAAATTGAACGGTATGTTCTCTTTTTTTGGATACCGTATGGTAAACCCACCATAATAATGCAACAAATGAAATAAAATAAAAAAATATTTTTCTTTTTCTTTGTAAATGATTGTCTAATGATTGTCTAATGCACAAAAGAGTATTTAACCACATAAATATACTCCAATTGAAACAATAATGGATACAAATCAAATTTTAAATGTACAATTTAACACATGAAATTACACTTAATGACCAATACCATTATCGCAAAACTGAGAAAAGAGGTCCGGGATTGGATGCCCTAACTCACAGTGAGCCCATCCCTGATGACTGTGAATAAAATTATCTCTTAAATATTTCACTACACACAAAAGAGCGTTGTTATTAATTTCCCCTTTTGCTTAATTACGAATGTTTTTAATACAATACTTTTATTTCTTCTGTGGTTAACAAAAGAACGTTCGTTTGGCAGCGGGGAAAATATTTCTATTTTTTCACATCGCCGTGTTTTCCAGCAAAAGTTTTAATGAACCTTATCTACTTCTGTATGGAAAACAGCACAATATGACTTATCAACGTTGCGTTATCATCGCTATCTGTGCTTTATTCCTTTCAAAGGACCAAAAGTCCTTGTCAGAAATAATGTTTTATACATTATTTTGGTTCGCAAACCAATTTTAACTAGTACAAGTCAACGTCAATAGGCACCCATGAAAGCATCTGATTAAATTGTTTGTCAGGAATATCTTATGACACACCCTGGTTTTTTTGTTAAGTTTAAGTTTTATTAATGTCCGTAACTGACAGCGCCCATCATTAATGGCAATGATTCGTTTTATTCCAACCGATTGTTGCTAACCGCCGTCCAAAAATGGACTCGTCCGCTGGACGGGTTAATTTTTGACAAAAAAGGGAGAACCTACAGTGGCTGAATGTTAATGTTATTTTTGGCGACAGTCGGATGTCGGAGCCCTTCAGTTATAAAGCCAGCCGGCTTCGCAAGTAATTATAAATTGGTTTTGTTTGTTTTGAAATTGGACTTAATTTAAAATCGTTGTTGGGTCAATTGCTTTATAACTTAAAAGGTAAATTCATGTGTTAAGTAAATGTAAATGTTGACTCAATTATATGAGTTAGTATTATTTTTGTGTATTTTAAACCACTGCATCTTCTATTAAAATAAATAAGAGTTGAACCGGATTTGAAATGGTGTTTGCTTGAGATCCCAGACCTTTCAGGACGTTGATAACCAACCATTCGCCTCTTTTCGATTTGGGTCTTTTCACTTAATATTGTTCAAGAATTGGTTGCGTGCGTTAAATTGTGCTGAAAAAAAATGTAGATATATACTATAAACAACGGAAGAAAGTCTACGGTGTAAGATCTATATGGTGCCATCAATTTTTTAAACATGTTCGCACCCAATGTGGAGCATATGACTTTCTAATGGAGGTATTTCAACATAAGTTTTTCTACGAAAACTGTTGTTATTCAGTTGCTCAACCTCTCTCTATCGAAGAGAGTAGGGATATAAGAATAGAGTTAGCGTAGGATTGGTAGTTAACTAATCGCTCTCACTCGCTCCGTTTTTTCGAACAGAAATCCATTGGATCTGGTTACGGATCTAACGCTCTCGAATCTCATTATGAATTGTTTAGAAATCGATCTGACCATTGATTTATGGATTTTTGTTCGTAAGCATAGATGTATGTGATGTCTAAAAATTCCCTCCTACCCATCCGATTCTCAAAACGGCGCGTAACGAGAGCGATTAGCCAACCGATATTCCTGCCGTAGATCTATCCTGTTTAAAAAGAGAGCTTGAGCAACCGAGTAATACGCAGTTCTCGTCAGAAAAAATCTGTTGAGATGAGCTCCATTAGGATGCCATACGCTCCACATTGGGCGCGGACATGTTATTTTTTTTTATATCAACCGGTTTGGTGACAAAACTACACAGGGAATAATAAATTCAATTTATGAATTAAATACATGTAAAAATAACGGCGTCGGCGTCCGATTTATGGATTTCTGTTCGTAGTCTGAGTGTTTGTGATGCATAAAAAATTCCCTCCCACCCATCCGATCCTCACGGGGCCCTATTCTTCTACCTATCTTCGAAAAAAAGAGGTTGAGCAACTGAGTATCAAGCAATTCTCATAGAAAAATTCTGTTGAGATACCTCCATTAGGAGGCCATATGCTCCTCGTTGGGAGCGGACATGTATTAAAAAAATAACTGTTTTGCACACCTTGTAATTGTTAACATCCAATTTTATATAAATAGCCGCGTGCTGATTGTATTTTTATCAGTTGACAGTGCTCGTGATGAGCGAAACCGGTCGTGATCATTATGTGAATGTGGTACAAAAAATTGTGTTTTATTTTTAAAATATATATAATGTATTTTCACCAAGAATTGACAGTTAACACCTTTAAAAGTGAAGAAAGTATGTATTGAAGAACATGAAGATAAATATTTTCCGTTTACGTAACCGGCCATGCTGTGAGAGATAATCCTTATTTCTTCACTTACACTTTTAAGAAGGGAAAGTTTTAGACACTGATTTACAACAAATTCTGTCGGATATTATTCTAGAGATGTTGAATTAGGAGTATTTTTTTAATAAAAAATGTATGATAAATTTATGCCATTGAAAATAAACGTTCAAACCATTGAATACATTATCTTCAAAAGCCAGTGGCGCACCAAAGGGAATGGGGATGTACACGAGCGTCAGCGGTTAGACTCGCACAACAAGCAATCTCAAACGGAAAAAAATATTCTCTATAAATAATAATATGACATCCTCCAGAATAAACGATGTTTTGCACACTCGAGGTATTTCTCCAATATATTTTTGACAGTCCTAAATCAAAGGGTGGTTAGTTATATACAAACAATAGAGCGTGTTCTATATTCTGTACCAATATAATATATCGATGGTATTTTGGCCAATTGATGTAACCGTAAAAAATACGAAAATGAATTAAATGATTGGATCTCATTTTAAAGACGACAGAGCAGGTCTCGGCCAAATGATGTAAATTATAAAAATAAATTGACCACTTTTTGGAAGAGAAACATCATTTTACATTGGTTTTAGGTCTAAGAAATTTGACCTGGTCACTAGATGTAAGCCGCTATTATATCAACAATCCATACGTATAATCCCGCATATGCAAATATTAGAATTTACAGGAATGCATTTCAAAGATTCATAACGTAACTCTCAATATCGTCGCTGTTCTGGAAAAAAACACTAAATCAGTTATACCAAATTTTTCCTTATTTAACGTATGAAACAACACACTTATTTTTATACATTACACTTTGACTTAAACAAAGTTTTGTAAAAAAAAATGAATGAAAAAGGTATAGCATTTCAAACTTTTCAAAAACTTCAAAGGCCAATTACACAATTACCGATATATTTAACTTGGCCGTTAGTGAGGGTGCCACCGTCGCGTTAAGAATGTTGCCATACTCAACCAGAACTGAACTTTCAATAAATTCTAAAACTGATGTTTTAATGACGGTCATTAAAAGTAGTCAAAATATTTATTTTGCATAAAATGGCAATTGCAGACATTTATTCTAGACTGACAATTCTAATTCCAAATTTGGAAGCGGCCAAGTAATGTTGGTAATACTATAGTATCTTCTTCCAAGACAACTGCGATATGTTTTCGATAAAGACAGTTTTTACTTTCTCCTGAACAATTTCAATTCTGAGGGTTACAACAATTGGCCAAAACACCGCCAAATTATGATGTATTTTTTACAGTGAATGTGAAACTTAGACCCTAAAAAAAGAAGATAGATGTGGGCAAGCTTAATTTTTTTTACCAAAAACTTATTCATTACTTACTTATTTTAAACTAGTAACCGTACCTGTCATATATGACGGTATTGAAATTGAAATACTTAATTTCTAAAGCAGCTTGTACGTCAAACATTGCATAACATTTAATTTTATATACACCGCGATCACTTACGTTATGAGAAAATTTCATACCTACATGTGATATGTGATAACAATAAAACGTCTACAGAGCAGTCTGAGCTTATTATATATAAAATAAAATCGTTGATACTAAGTTGCCTCTGCAGTTTGGCAATTCAATAACAAATACCCCTCAAACTCGCGTATTTTTCTGACACAGGGTCCATCTATATATTTGGAATAGATACACGATTTTAATTTTTCGAAGACCAATAATGCTTCTGTAAAAAATGTCAGAATGGGTTGATTATTGCATTGCTATCATTAGTTGCATCACATAATGACGCGATTGTTGTAATGCCACAGGTGGCTTGCTTGCGCATTGGCGTCATAATATTTATTTAGAACTATTGCACTCGCAGTTCGCTTCTTTGAGGCGTATCTTCAAATTTATTATTAATATGAATTTCTACAAAGTTTCCACTGAATCCACCAAAAATACAACATTTAGAAATACCAACTAGAAAAATAAACAGCCTTCAATAACTGTCACACGTAATATTTTAAAATAAATGGAGCGTCCTGTATGATGTCTGTTTGAAAATCGAAGACGTCGAGTTTGCCGCGAAAACTCAATCGGAAGAGGAAACCCAACGCCCTGATTGGCTGGACGAAAAGTCAGTCTGAAAAATCTCCCGCGGCAATCTCCTTTCCATAACCAGGGAGGAAATGACAGATAAAATTAGATTCACCAGCCACCGTCGAAATTGCAAATTGACGATCGGAAAGAACCGTTATACCTACATACGTGCGGGCGCTGTTACGGCCTTGCGACAGAGACGAATAAAGGTTTGGCCATATAAAATTGAATACCTGGTACATTTTTTTTATTAAATTTCCCCATATTTCCTGAAGAAATAATACTATCCTGTGACAAATCGTCATTAGTGTAGGTCAGTGATTTCCAAAGTGGTTCCTACAAACCTTCAGGGGTCCATGTGACGGGGGGTCTGTAACAAATTAAAAATAATTTGGGGGTGCGTGGACAATGTTAAGGGGTCTGCGAAAGGCTTAATATAAAAAGTATCTGTGACACATTTTCATCATTATGAAAGTTGAAATAAATAGCAATAAATAAATTGATTGCGATTTGTTGGGTGTTGGACCCTTTTGCAAGCATAAGCACAAACTTAGACTTATCCATACTAATGCGTAAGCAATTTGTTGAATAATCTACAAATGAGGAGCAGAAACCAATATCTGAACAAGATACTACAGATTTTGGTTACAAAAACAGATACCAATTTTATATCCTGCATTATGAGTCACTGTGCAGAGGTTGTTGTTGCTTTCTCGTCTTCCTATTTAGTAGAACTTGGATTTAGTGCAGTTATGAACTTAATCATACTTTAAACACCAAGATGTTTTATTTGTATTTTATATTAACATATAATATTTTCAAGATATCAAATTTATATTAACATTTTTTTATTATGCAGTTATTTTGCTTAGGGTGTTCATGATCAGGATTTTTCAGGAAGAAAGGGTCCTTTGCCATAATAAGCTTGGAAACCACTGGTGTAGGCAGTCACTGATTTCTATAAAGCAATAACGATGAATAAAAATTAATAAATTTCACTCTTTACTCAATTTACTCGACTTCCTGCATTCACCACTACTTTCCCAATTGTTAATTTTCTACGGCAGTCAGTGAAATAGTAGGCGTTAAGCGACTGTACAGATTTTTTTCCATTAACAGGAAGTATCGTAAAGCAACTGCCCAAGACTGTGTAGTGCTCCTGCTGCTATGACGTCACATTTTTGCTTTGTTAGCCACCAATGAATGTGAGAATGTTCGGTTGAAGAGTGGGCGAATGATTGGTGATCAGCATCCAGGATGTGCAGTAAGATCTCAATACAAACGCCACTTTGGTCCGATTAATTTCTTTTATTAAGAATGCAGTGGTTTTACAAAACAAAAATTACCATTACAACATAAAATTGAGATTAAATTTACATTCAGCACATGAATTTACATTTCAATTTGAACGCAATTGACACAAAAAAATGATTTGAAATTTAAAATTGAATAAAATTTAAAACAAAACAAAAAAAAATTTAAGCGACAGTAATGTGGCGCGGCGGTCGACGCACTTGACGTCGACTAGCTACTCGGGGCAGGCTGTTGAAAATATCAAAATTAAAAAATTTCTCCTATGACCGGTAATGTTAAATCTACTACGTTTTGAATTCAAAGAGTAGTTCAGTATAGTATCTTCCTAGTATTATGATTTTGCTAATTTTACGAATGTTTCAAAGTCGGTTATGTTTGAAATTAAATTTGGTGTGGGCTTTTGGAGATGGACCGCAGCAAACAGCACTGCTCGTTTGACATTCATTCTGGGAAATCCCGAAGTACTTCGCAATATTTGTGGCAAAAATTGCGATCAGGCGCGTAAACCAAACTTGCTCAGCCAGCATTGATTTCCACGTAATTTATTAATGACACATTTGGGGAAAAACGTGTGTTTGAAGCCTATATGCGGCCCAATCTTATCTTTAGATCAATAGTTATCTGAAAATTGAACATGTTAGGCTATTAGCACGCAACTCTTGAATAATATTGAATGTGAAAATGGATAACATATATACATATCAAATTTGGATTATTGAGATTTTGTACACTTCCATGTATTTTGTCACTAACGACCCAGGTTTTGCCTTTCGGCATCTTCAGGCATTCGAGCACACGAATGGACTCGAACTGAGAGACAGTAAACAGTGTCTAACGTTTATATAGAAGATACAAATACGACAAATATTATTTACGAGGTAAAATATTATACGTCTGAGACCCACACTGATACCTGAGTTAACATTTCGAGGATCGCCTTAATCCTTATTTTGTAAACAACACATTAACAGAGTGGCGAATTACCGCTTTCCAACTTCTTTTAGAATTACCAGTGATTTTACAATTATAATAGCATTGTGGGTTTCGACGGGATGCAATTCGACGAAAGGGTAAATATATACAATCATTCCACGTTTAGTGACATCTGTTAGGTGTTTCAACGTATAGTATATAATAACGGAAAATTAGGAAGGTTCAGCAGCTCATTCAGAATTGGCAAGGAATTTAACTGGGAATAGAGCCCAATTAAATTCCTTGCCAATTCTGAATGCGCTCGAACTGGGTAAGTCTATGAAATTTCGGCCTGTGCAGACCTCTAATCCAAAAGCAGTTCAATAAACAGAATTAAAACACAAACCTTTTCTTTCTTTGAGTGGCATTGCAACGCATGCCGGGTACTCACTAGTATTATATATAACGAATATCTCAGTTACGGTAAACAGTTTCATAATGTCTTTAAAAAATGTGACAATGTCATTTCAACGAGGTTTATCGCTATGGAATTTTGCATCCGAAAAAAGATAAGGCTAAAAGATAAAAACACACAATATATACTTAGTTCGATCCTGGAAGCTTTCGTCATATTTGCAGTCGTCAAGGTGTTTGATACGTCACCGAATGTGCTGGAAGGGTGAGCGACTTGCTGGCTGCTTGCTAGGGGATGAAATACCATTAAATTCATCCCCGTAAACGTGAAGAGAGACTTTATGCAAAATAAATTGTAATATGAGAACTTTCGATAAAATTCTTTCCGCAATGATATTTATTATACTTTTAAATTTAAAAGTTTTCTGAATTTTGCTATATTATCAGATAACTACTATTTGCAAGTGTGACTGTTAATAAAAATATGTTTTATTATCTTTTATATAACAGTTATTCATTCTTCTCTAACATAATTTGTCACAAATAACCAATTTTGAAATAATGTCTTTTCAGCATTTTGATTGGAACAACTCATTTAAAATCTGGCTGCATTACAAAAAAACTACGCTCTACTGAAATTTTAAACCTGTCGGTGTTTGGCTATCGCAATCATGGTTCAATGCATTGTCATTTGAAGCCATTTTTCACTTTATTTTATTGTGTACTAGCGAGTACCCGGCATGCGTTGCAATGCCGCTCTAAGAAAAAAAGTGTTTGTGATTAAATTCTGTTTATTGAAGTGCTTTCGGATATAAAATATTTTGTGTTTTCCTTCTGGCGCGTACACGAATAATTCAGAAGGCTTCTTATTTAATCGGCGTCCGTGGCGCAGTTGATAGCGTCGCTGACTACGATTGCGGATGTCTAGGGTTCAAATCCCGGTGCGGACGGTTTTTATAAATTGATCTGTCAATCGATTCATGGATTTCTCTTCGTAGTCTGTGTGTTTGTGATGTTTAAAAAATTCCCTCCCACCCATCTGATCCTCACGGGGCGTAGCGAGAGCGATTAGCTGACCACTAGTCCTGTCCTAGCCCTATCCTTCCATCCCTACTCTCTTCAAAAAAGAGAATTTTCAGCAACTGAGTAACAAACAGTTCTCATAGAAAAATTTTGTTGAGATACTTCCATTAGGAGGCCATATGCTCCACATTGAGAGCGGACATGGATTAAAAAATTTATAGATTTTTGATTTATTTTTTTCAAAAACCTTCACGACTCACCAATGTTTCATCGACATCGGATGAATGGTATAGGAACGCAAAAGGGACAAGCAAACAAACAAACATTCATTTTCATATATATATAGATGAATTGAAATTTAAAATTCTAGGGAAAGTATTATGGATCCGGTAAACATCACGATTGCGAAACCAACCATGCTGAAAAAGCTAGGACGCGTAACCACTATGTCTAGATATGAATTGGCTGGTGATAAATTTTCATTATTTTTAAACTGAACAAGTGTATAAAATTAAAGTGGTTATTAAATAGCTTGTTATTCCACTGACTGTGTTAATAAATGTGACACGTGTTTTGCCTTTAACATTTAGTACAGATTTAGTGGAATAACAAGGTTATCAACTTTCATTTCAAATGAAAAATGAATTTCCACAAAGATACTGCCGAGTCCATCGAACATGTTAAATAAATATATTTTTATTGAGAATGGCTTAAAATAATAATAACATCATATTCTTTGTGTCACGTGCTGCAGAATAAAACTATGCAATGACAGAGTCGGAGCCGTCAATGGAAAATTAAGAATTTATCTGATCAGCGCCGGAGCGAGGGAGTCCATAAAAATGTCGTGAAAAGTCGATTTTCACGCCGAAAATGATGAACGACTTTCTTTTTCATAAATTGCCAGTTCAAATGTAAAAACTCGTTTATTTCAATTGTCCTGCCGTTTGTTAAAAGGAGAACTTTTCGAATATAAACCATTATGAATAGATTGGATTTTTCCTCCATTTTTGAGAACTTTAAACTAAAGTTCAGTTGACAATTTCGAATAAATAATGCCTATCAGTAAATACCAATCAGATTTGCAAGGCCAATGGCTTCGTTCTATACTCTTTTAAATTAAAAAAATATTCCCAGAACTTTTTAGCGATAGAGAAAGATTATATACATAGCGTTTTCATTCAGTAGATACAATAAATGAATGTTTTTAACCTTTCTCGGTTTGTATTACTTTATTGTAACATTTTAATTTTGGGAATCTCCAGAAGTAAAATAATAATTTTAGTTGATACAAATTATATATAGTTTTATTATAAATCATGTTAACTATAAAATATACTATATGTCCGTCACGCAAAAGCTGTCAAACAGTGAAAATGAATGGTACACAGTATATTGTGTTTGAAAAATCTGGATGAATGTAATTATTTTTAGCTCGTTCATGGATTTTTAAGTAAAAGCTTTAGGTCTTACAGCGCGAACTGTTTTCGCACAAAATTATTTTCAGTCAATTGATTTGTTAAAACGCTCACTATTGCTAGAAATAGATCAATTTAAACAGTAAACAATGAAGAATTATGTGAAGAGCCATATATTATTTATCCCAAATACACACATCACATTGTTGCTGAAATAAATCTAAGAAAATAAAGAAGCTGAAAGATATTTAATCTACCACTTTTAAAGCAATATGACTGCGGCCAGTTTTCATATACACCGCCAACACGCACATAAACAAGCACGTAACCGCATACGTATGTGTGATACATAGGGCTGATAATTAATGTTGCGTATTGGCAGTTAAAAGCTGAAATTCGAAAGTCTGAGTATCAAGAGCTCTTTTCAAAAGTATATTTCCTTGACATTTTTATGATCTGTTGCCTAATTTCACTACGTAAAGGCTTGAACTATTTTTTATAGCATATATCCACAAGTTTTTCTTTCTAGTTTGGTCGGAAAATTGGCTCGGAAATATAACGAGATAGATTCTTGGAAATGCAAACATGTCCAGAGTGTGCATCGGGTTAAACAACTTAAAAATAGACACTTTGATAAATTCACATCAGCACTGACTGCTGCCTAAGCACTAATGAGAGGTTTCAATATTTCTGATGATAAATTTGAAATATATTATTATAAATATTATGGAAATTAGGAATGATAGCTATAATATATAAGGCAAAGGAAAGATCACTGTTGCATTGACTTAGTTTTGAGTTAAACTGTTTTTATTAAACTGTTAAAATTTTTGCTCAGTTAATGGACTTTTAATGTAGCTATATTTGTGATTTCAGATTAGTATTTATTGATTTGTAGAAGGTCCACAACATTTTATTTTATTTATGTATAGTTTGTTTGATAATCAGTAATTTCTTGTCTTAGTTCACGAGCCATCTGTTTTATAAACCTTAATTTTAACATATGCTTGTATTTTTATTAGTTGATAATGCTAGTGATAAGCGAAACCGGTCCTGATCATTATAAACATGTGGAAATACTGCAAATGAATTGTGTTTTATTTTTTAAAAATATACTGTCTTTTCGCAGAGAATTGACAGTTAACACCATAAAAGTGAACACTAAAAATGTCAAATAAAATTGAAAATCTTTTAAACCACCATCTTGTTTATAAAACAGCTTTTTTCTTGGCTCTGCATTTTAAGAATATAAAACCGTATAAGTAAAGTAATTACAATTTATTAAAATCATATATTAGGTATTTATATATATATATATATATATAGGTTTTCATATTTCGTAGTTAAATACTTAAAAAATAAATGCGTTGCAGGCAGATAAATCAAGATTAAAATAAATTTGTTATAATAATTAATTGACAAACGTTATCACGACAATTTTTAATTAAATTAGTTTTTCGAATAAACCAAATTGTTGAAACAAAATCAGAAAGACGGACTTTCTCCATAAGCCGATTATAAACTTTACTCTTCTGTTGGAAGTAATTTCATTTTAATTGAGTGGGGTCTGATAGTAAGTAGAAATACCCATCGTCATATATATTAAATGGCTTCTTGTTAGCGTGGCCCCCTTGAAAGTTAATTAATTTTAACAGCCAGTGACATGAAACTGATTAAAACATTATGGCGATATTAAAGAGATTTTCTGCTTCTAATAAAAATGTGATTGTTTTAAAAGTACGTTTTTTATTTTAGGTATCAGAAGTCAGAAGAAAAGAGTTCCGTGTGAGCCAAGCAGTGTTTTGAGTATTTTTTTTATTTTTACTCTTATTTAAAATTAATACAATATCAAAGTTGTACTGACAGAAGGCAAAAAGTAAAAAAAAGATTTTTCCCCCACTTCCATCGTTGTAGATAGAAGGGCGTCATTGCTGCAAAGCTAAGCAATCCACAATGAAGCCAATTCACGTGGGCACCAATTGCATTTATATAATTATACCCACACAGATATACATATAGATACAAGCGCATACACACATACACATATGCACATGCAATACGCAAGGAAGCATCTAGAGGAAAGTCATTTTCTATTACAAAGGGTCGTGTTTATTCAATTTAAACAAATAAAATCCCTGTTTACATCTATGGGGGGTCGTCGAGCAGAACTGCTCTCGGTCTAAACCGATTCTTAAGTATTGTCTCATCGTAATTTTGTTGGTAAGAGATTGTTGGGTTATAATGTTTGCCTACATCACTGTGAAACTTTTGAGACATTTCGCGAACGACCTCTCGAATTGTAGGTACTTTTACGTCTCTGTGTAGTAACGAGTTACGTACGTACCACGGGGCGTTACATATTTGTCGCAATGATTTATTTTGAATAATCTGAAGAGTCTTCAGATGCTTGTGGTGAGCATAAGCCCATACCGGAGTAGCGTACACCATAATTGTGCGAGTTACTGCTGTCTAGAGGAGCAGCTTGCTTTAGTTAACATAAAGTTTAATCTTCCTTTTGCAGCATAAGCTTGACGTTTTTTGATCGCGGTGTGTTCGTTGAATTTGAGTTTACTATCTAAGGTGAGACCAAGGTATTTGACTGTTTTGGACCACTTGATCTCTGTATTGTGCATCATCACATTTAAGACATTATATTTTTCAAAGTAAGCTCTCTCCCAAGTACAATTTTTAATTTATTTTTTAAAAAAGTTTTTTTATCAGTACATTGTAAAGAATAATCTTTTTATCATACAAATCATAAATTGGTATAGATGAGTTATAGTTTTACCATGCTTTCTATCAGAACAAAAAAATAGTAAAATAACTTAATATTGTTTTTTTCAAAGTTATAATATCCTACAAATGGGACGCCCGTCATAGATAACGGTATTCAAATTAAAATACTGAATGTCTAAAGTAGCTTATTTTATTTTTTTTGATTATAATCAAAATGTATACCTAGATGTGATAATAATAAAACACCGACACAACAGTCTTAGCGTTAAATTGCTTTTGTTTTGACATTTAAAACAGAAAATCATCAAAAACTGACTTAATGCTTTCTGTCAGTATAAACTCGATATATTGTATTAAATAAAAATATGTAGGGTTTCGGCAAGTTTTCTGAATGAAGGTAAGTACTTCTTCTATTTTTAAAAGTCATGGTTTTAATTTAAAAATCGTCGTTATTTTTTAAACAAATAGTAATTCAGTACAGTAATCACATAGAGAAATAAAATGATAAAATTTTTGTCAGAAGCGGGAAAGACGTTTTTTCTAAGTTGAAAATATTGTTTTTTTTTTATAGCGAGATGATATTTTCATATTTTTTAATGTATTATGTGATAGGTGGTTATGGAAGAAACATACGGGTCAATTCTTGGTACAAATTTGTTGACATAATATCTGGTATCAAATTATTGACAATTTAATTGTTTTTTTATAAAATTCCTGTTCTTAACCTTTCTAGGAGTAATTAATTAATTATGGCCGTCCATGACGAGTGAGTTTTTTTACATAAGAATTTGAAAAATGATGCAATATCGATATTTTGTTGTTTCGGAAAAAGTAGCATTTTGCAGTTTCTAAAGTTCAACCCTATTTTAAAATGATGAAATAATATACCTAGAAGTCTACAGATGACATTGTAATACTTTTTCAAGCTTTAATCACACACACAAACACATATTACCATACTGACGTCCATGTACGTCCATACTCCTTCGCGGAAAAATTGTGGCTACGTACAAGCACGTCCATACTCCCAGAAAGGTTAATGTGAAGCATATTATGGACTCTTAGTGTAGTTTATCTCAACGGAAGTTTTCTTCTTATTACTCAGTTTCTCAACCTTTCCATTTCGAAAAGATTAGGGATATAAAGATAGGGCTAGGGCAGGACTAGCGGTGAACTAATTGATCTCAATGCGTCCTATGTTTAGGGTTGCGTAGATGGGAGGGAGTTTAAGACATTACAAACATATTATACATGCCTTCAAACAGAATTCTTTGAAAACATTAAAAATTCCAACCCGTGAGCACTGCTATCAAAGCCAACGAAATTGACCACTCGGCGACTGATTATAAATAAAAATAAATTAATGTCTCTGTCATTACAATGAACTCTTCAAATAGTAGAAAAATTAAAACAGTTTAGAAAGCTGCTTATTTTATTTAAGTATGTTGTATTCGATAGATGTTCTCTATTAATTTATTAAACGATTTAATACCAAACAGTGTCCCACTCCAATTCATAAAATATACTCCCACAGGAAGTGAAATGAGAGAGATGGTATATGTATTAATTCATTATGTATATTTGTTGTCTTTTTTATTTTATATACTTTTAAGCATCGCAAAGAATATCGTATATTCAGAAAGACACGCCCAGGGAACATCACGGTGAAGGGTAATTAAGGAATTGTTTTTCAATTAGACGCAGTAATTTTGACCATCCTTAGAAGAACAACATAAGGTGCATAATTATTATACACGAAAGAGTTTTCTTAACAAAGTGAATATTTATTACTATTTAAAACTATTATATATGTTAAAGTTTTCTAATTTTTTAAGGGTGAAATAATTTCTCGGGTCCGTGGTGCAGCGGCCAATGTCGATTACGGATCTTGGTAAGGTTTCATAATCTATTTATGGACTTCTGTTTATCATGTGTAGGACTCCCTCTCACCCATCCGTTTCTGAAAACGGAGCGAAGCGATAGCGATTAGTTAACCTAATTAGTCTTGTCCAAGTCCTATCCTTCTATCCCTACTCTCTTCGAAAAAGATAGGTATAGCAACGGAGTGATACGCAGATCTCGTAGAAAACTTCTGTTGAGATACCTCTATTAGAAGTCCATATGCTTCATTGGAAGCAGACATGCTAAAATAAATATATTTTTTTTCCATTATAACGGGAAGAATTATTGTCACTGAAACTTAAAACAGCGAATACTTTGTGTTAAGAAAATAAAACATGTTTAAGTAGAATAGAAAAATGATTTTAAATGTGAATTTTATATTGAAAATAAATTTCACCATAGCTAAAAGTCGACATTATTGAAATGGACATTATGGCCAAAGGAAGCTTACATATCTTTCAATTTATTAAATATTTGCTTTCAAGGAAATTAACTAATCCATTCCTAAATGTTATTTGTATTTCTGTTAAAACTGTGTACTAATTTAAAACTCGGCATGCTGTGTGTCATACAAATTTTTCTATTATCACAGTTAGTCAAAATTAGTGACACTTAAGTTGGTAGCAGTAAGTTCTTATCATTTTTATAGTATTTACTTTCAGTTCTTAGTTAAAAGGCATTATGTTAATAAAGGTATGAAAAAAGCCAGTCCGGATGGTTTGATATAATCGCTAATTTAGTGAAAAAACTGTTTTGTAACCATATAGATTTCTAATGAATCTTATCTCAATAGAAGCTGTTTTATAAAAACTCATTATTATTCGGTCGCTAAACCTCTCTTTTTTAAGTGACGAACAATCGATAGATTAGGCTAAGGCAGAAGTAGTGGAAATATAATCACTCTCTCAACGCTCTCGTTCTTAGGATTGGGTGGGTGGGAGGGAGTTCATATATCCAAGTTTTCGAACACAAGTTCACTGGTATTTCTAAAAGAAGTTGAAAAGCGGCAATTCGCCACTCTGTTAATATGGTGTTTACAAAATAAGGATTAAGGCGATTCCCGAAATTTTAACTCAGGTATCAGTGTGGCTCTCAGACGTATAATATATTACCTCGTAAATAATATTTGTCGCATTTGTATCTTCTATATAAACGTTAGACACTGTTTACTGTCTCTCAGTTCGAGTCCATTCGTGTGCTCGAATGCCTGAAGATGCCGAAAGGCGAAACCCGGGTCGTTAGTGACAAAATACATGGAAGTGTACAAAATCTCAATAATCCAAATTTGATATTGAAATTCCATCAAGCACCCTCAGTCGATGTCTTAAATTATATTATCACTAAGTCTAGGACCTGCATTAATATTAGAATTCATTTTAATATTGATTTGATAATAATGACTTTCAACCATAGTTAGGATCGCATCAACAATTACAAGCAATTGTAGGCGACCAAGAACCAATTAACATAAAATTACATAGCGATATCCACTTATTATAAAACGGTGAGTTTTAAAAATACAATTCGAACGAAGCATATTTTAAATTAGTGGGTTTTGTTAGGGTGGATAAAATAAGATAGTGTATTAATATGAGAATTTCATTATTTTGATTGTTAATTAATGATTATTTTACCAAGTCATCTCACGTAAAAGATACAATAAAGGGGAGTTTGGGATGTGTTTGTTCGTTCAAAATTGGTAAAGAATTCAACTGGGGTTTAAAAATTTCCTGATAAAATCATTTATGGTCCCCATGTTTTGATGCAACATTTGCAATTTATGGAACACCGCACCCGAAGCCAACGACGTTGACCACTAGGATACAGACTAGAAAAAGTTGCTTCTTAGACAATATTATGTAAGTTGGCATCTTATGATTTAAGGAGTATGTAAATGGCCACATACTTGAACGTTTTCTGGATATGATAGTGGCTATGGATATGGAGAAAAAAAGGTTAAACAAATGTGGTGTCGTTTTTTTGAATTCTCTCTTTGATCCGCCTACAGAATGAGTGCGTAAAATTATACAAATTTAACAATATCTATGGAAATGAAGAGAGGGTTTATATTTTTGGTGGCACAATCATTTTAGATCAATGTTATTCATCCAGTGGTTGAAATGCTATTTTTGGCTGTATGTGAATCTATTTAAGATGAATGTTCGTAATCCAGTGGCCACTGGCAAAGTTTTGTTCCTGACACTGTAACGGAATTGAAGAAAACCGAACTTATTTCGTGATATAGGGTGACCACGTGTTTTTTTTAAAAACATATAGATCGTCTTGGATTTGATTTTTTGAGATTTGATTTTTTCAGGAATAAAAAATTGGTTTGCTTAGCATGTCAGCCGTCTCATTTAATGCCACAAAAATAAATTGTATCATGCTTCTACTCTTTAAGAGTAGATTGATATGATTCGTGAAAACACGAAATAATCTAATTGTATTTAAAATTATGTATACTAAAATATATAGATTATTCACATCTACGTTACGATGGTTTCATATCTTTCTTGAAAGGTGTATTATAGTCCGTAAGCATCTGAGCATTTTTGAGCGCACGGCACGCTTCTAAAGACCTCCACGCTTCCTCTTTGATGAAATTGAAACGGAGAATCGGCAGAATGTGTGTGGGCACGCTTAAGCGTGCTGGTAAAAAAGCCATAAAACGTCCAGACCAGAGCGAATTATGACGCACATCGTGTTGTGCGCGCAAAAATGCTCAGATGCTTAAGGAACATAATACATTGTCACAACGTTTGTGTTTATTTTTTTTCTATTCCTGAGATTTTTTTTAAAACGAGATAATAAGAAAATTGTTTTAGTCTTGGTTGCATGCCCTGCAGTTTCAAGAAAGTAAAGTAGAATATGTATAATTAAAGAGCTTTTATGTGCCAAGTTCTACTCGCTCTCCATAGAACTGGTAGCTCTTGAAATGCTTTGTAGTTTTTAAATTTTTTAAAAATCGCCTAGACCATTATGACTGTCAATCAGATCTGCCGGCTCCATTAGAAATGTTTATTTTATCAAATTTGAATTGTTGAGATTTTGTACATTTCCATGTATTTTGTTACTAACGACGTCATTCTTCAGCCATTCGAGTTCGCAGAGACAAAATACATGAAAATGTACAAAATCTCAACAATTCAAATTTGATATTGAAATTTTACCAAGAAACCTCAGTCGATGTTTTAAAATATTTTACTGATTGAATCGAGATTAACTTGGCAGAACTCCATTATAATAGGATAAAATAACAAAGTATTTAGTTCTACAACATTTTATAAGGTAGTTGATAGCTATTTCGGTTTGACGCCGTCGTCAGAAATATAGTTCTCGTCAGATAGTTCAACTACTTAAAGAAATTTTGTAGAACTAAACACCATGTTATTTTATGCTATTATAATTATTATTTGAGTTATTCGTTACTTTTTTTTTTGAATTTATTTTTCTCAATTTCTCTCAGACATACTGTCACTCCACGGAAAATCTAACAAGATACGGCCACCCCACTGGATGGAGTACTGAGTAATGTCATTTTGATACCAGTAAGGTCTCTCTATAGTCTATTGGCAGTCATGAAATGAGATTCCAGTGCTACGCTCGGGTCTTTTTATGTAGTTTCATCAGATTAGATGGATAGAATTGAGGTCTTTCCGAGTTTATAGCGTATGCGAGAACTAGTCCTTTTTCTTTCAGAAGACGACGTTTTCCTTCTTTATGTTTAGCTACTTATGTGCATATTTAAAATAAATCCTCAGTGTGTACGTAATTTTTACATTTTCTACATGATAAAACAGTGTATTATTATCAAAAATTTTAAATAAATGTAGGCATATCGATCGTCCAGTTTATTAGTCGGACAACAGGCAGTTACAGTGTTGCGCTTTATCTGATTCAGTACTCAAATGATTCAAAATGCCACCAAAAATGCTAAGGCAAAAAATATCGTTTTAAAGAATTAAACAAAATGTTGATATTTCTGGATCAGTTAAAAGTTTGTCGACTCCGTGGCGCAGTTGGTAACGTTGTTGGCAACAGCCACGGATGTCTTGGGTTCAATTCCGGTGCGGACAGTTTCATAAATTGATCTTTCAATCAATTCCTGTCCTAGCCTTTTCCTTATATCTCTACTCTTTTCGAGAAAAAAGAGTTCAAGCAACTGAGTAACAAGCAGTTCTCATAGAAAAATTCTGTTGTAATACCTTCATTAGGAAACCATATGCTCCACTGTGGGAGCGGACATGGAAAAAAATATAAACAACATGGTATATTGTATAACGTAGGTGGTGAGGGGTACAACGTTGAGTACCCTGGGGCATTAAAAAACCTGAATATCAACCTGTTTTCGTTTCGGAGCGGACATGATTTAAAAAAAATATTACGAAACCTGATTAAAAAAACGTACGAGATATGGGTTGAAAAACATCTACAAAATAAGAATATTTAAAAACTTGGCCTAAGATCATTTAAGTAATTTTTGAGTTGTAATGTTTGTTAAAGAGTTAAAAAGCTTTATTGAAAGGCACAGTTATAAGTTTTATATTCACAAAATGATACATAAGAAAAAATATATTTATGAAATACCAGAGAACACGCAACGCCGCTTTCGTGGGACTAAAGAAAATTATTCCAGGCTTTAGCCTAATGGCACAAGTAATGAATATCCCCTAGTAACAGAATAATTATGGAAAACCAATGGAGCTGTTTGGAAGCCTTATATCAGTGAATGAAAACATTTTCCAATTACATGTATTACTATCAAGACAAATAAATGGTTTAATTGGAACTTTTTATGTTTTGCCAGAAAAGCAAAATCTGCATAAGGTCAATCCACGTGTAAATATTTTGTCATATGTGTACAGTTAATCTGGGTAACTTTGGCCCAGTTCTGAAAGTTTTTGTATTTTTGTGGTTCGCCATTGCATTTATGTGTGGTATTGGTAAAATTTAATTAACATAAATAATTTTATTGTTATATTTGATATAAAAATACACTTAGATTAAATAAGGTGGGAAGAATTTTCATCCAATTCGGGTTAACTTTGGCCCACGATACAAATAATCATTTTAATTACTATAAATCTAGTGATTTTAAAGGCGAAGTAACTTTTCTTTATGCTTTCATATATTGTATATATAATTGAGATGGGAAAAAACATACAAAATTTTGTATACCTATTAGTAATACAAATTGAAAATATGGTCAATCCAATTTATTTTAAGAAAAGATTTTAAATTGTGTTTTATCATTCCAAGCGAACAGCTTACAAATTCAGCAATGAAACAAAACATGTTGCACATTCCTTCATATTGTTATCACCAAGGGCTACCCGATACCTTTGCTTAACTAAAAAATATTCATATGGCATTAGTATTATCATAGTATTATAACAGCACCTTTTTCCATGTAGTGGGCCAATCTTAGATAGATGGACAAACTTAGCAAAACTGATGGTACCGACTTCTTGGAATTCACGAGCAACCTGAAATTCATCTATTTTAAGTGCAGGAATCAGAGTTGAAAAGTCTTATTTATTCTTTGAAACGAACGGTTTTAAGATGCTTTCAATCATTTTACAATGACTGCCGTGCATTGCATAATAATTAAACTGCAAGTGCCAAAACAATTTAATCGAGATAAAGGAAACAAAATGCACAAAAACACACTGAACTGATATTTTTAGTTGGGTTATAAATAATTGCACTTTGTGTTAGATAGTTTTAACTTAGTACACTCAAACTTTGATTTTAATAGTTTCCATTTGGTCATGGATTCTTTTAACAAAGTGAATTAAGTTGTAGTAGGTTATGTTAGGGTTGGTCTGGTTTGGTTTGTATAATGTATTCTAATGCGTGGAGCAAAGACAATATAGGCGGCCTAATATAAGGTAGATTTGCTACAAGTATTTTCATTTCATTACAGCTTCGTGAAACTATCGATTTCAAAGTAAATATATATATTTTTATGTGGGATCATTTAATTTTTAGTGAAAGAGTTTGTTTTTTTTGTGGAATGTATTTGTTAAAAGTGAAAAATATTTTTATGAAAGTGAATATGATCTAAACAAACGTGTATTTAATTGTAAACCTTTTTAGTCACAAGAAATTTTGGTGGCTTATTGGAAGTTTTCATATAATTAATTTCGATACTTTGAGATAGCTTTTGTGTCTTTGTTCATTTCTGTTATCCAATTATTTTACTGTTTAATCATTTTATGGTAGGGAAGATTGAAAACATCCCAGAGAGAAATATCTAAAAATAGAAAGTCTGTTTCAAGAATCCTAGACAAGTCCTAGCAAATAGGTCATTGTGGTCTGCGTTTGATACCTAAATGCTTGCCTTTATGTCACCTCCATTCGTTTCCTTGCTATAGTGTATAACTTTGGAATCGACATGTAGGTGTATTTTTTTCTTTTACCCACGTGTGCCACATTGCATTTAGGCAAGCTGGCGTGTAAGGTTAAAAATCGCAGAATCTCTTTTCGGTTCCGTGTCCCGCTCGCCTGCATTATTCATGGTCTCGCCACGCAAAACCCTTGTTTTTATTTTTATTTATGGCATACATCCCTCTCGATAGGTTGCGGGGTGGGTTTTCACGAAAAATTCGCTGAATTTTCTTTCACTAGCGGTGTGCGGTTTCTGGTTCACCTTGACACGTTGGAACCTAGCGAAGAATTTTTGAGACGTATATTTGTTTTTTTTATTGAATTATAGAAGCGGCTACGTTCGACCGTACGAGTAATTGAGCTAAATACTTTTGAGCGTCTACCTTCTTATGTAATATAATATCACTTTTAAGGTGTTAACTGTCAATTTTTGGTTAGAAAGGCATTATATTTTAAAAATAAAACACAATTTAAAAACATAACATGCCTATTTATATAAAATTGAGCTTTTAAATGGTTCACTAATTTTTTCTTATAATTTTCCCTATCCACTATTGATTATTGAATTAAAAATGTCATTAAAAAATTTTGCTCAGCTAATGGACTTTTAATGTACCTGTATTTGTGATGTCAGATTAGTATTTATTGATTTGTAAGAGGTCCATAACATAACCATCAGTTTTATATACCTTCATTTTTACCCTCAATTTTAAATGAATAGGCCTGTTATGTTTGTATTTTTATCAGTTGATAATGCTCGTGACGAGCGAAATCGGTCCTGATCATTATAAATATGTGGAAGTAGTACAAATGAATTGTGTTTTATATTTTTAAAATATAATGTCTTTTCACCAAGAATTGACAGTTAACACCTTAAAAGTAATAATTAATTATCGAAATCACAATTTTTAACTCAATCTTTCTAATAATTTTACTATACTTTTGATGTAAAATAATTCTTATATACTTGCTATTAAAAATAATCAATAATTAAATGTAAATTTAATTTGAATCTGTTGTATTGATTTGATTAGAAAAAAGTGTTCTTAGATATTAAACAAAATGTATGATAAAATATTGCCTTCTTACGGAAAAGAAGAGGCAAGAAACGTTGTGTTAATTTCTGGTTAAGGAAATTTAGGGCTTAAAAAAAACTTGGACACAACAAAACAAACACAATAAAAGCTCATTTTTTCCCATCTGAGATTAAAATATTGTAGGAATTTTTTTTAATGGTTTTGTGATGAAATGTCACAATGGGAGAGAGAATCAACAAATATCCAAAACTGAGATCATGAATGGATGACTCAATTCTTAACAAGATTATAATGTATAAAAAAGCACTTCTGTAACGTACAATCTTATATATAATAGCCCAGACTGGTCTGTAGGCGTTTTATTATTATCATATATAACATGTAGGTATGAAACTTTCTCATGACCTATGCGTCCATGGTTTCTATAAAAATAAAATGTTATGCAATGCACACACATACACACCCAACAATACACACAGTTCTGACGTCACGTAAATCCGAGACAAACAAACAAAAATAACAATAAAAATCAGTCCGTCAGTATGGAAACTAAAGAACAGCAGCGTTTGCGATTACGTCGTGAGCGATAGCAGAGATGAAAAGCGAGACAAACTCCGGACGCTGCAAAATTCCAGCGTGATGCTGATACCGAGGCACACAGAGCTCAGGAAGCCGCACCATCCCAAGGTGCCGCTAAGGCCCATCGAAGAGCTGAAGAAGCTCGAACATTCAGTATTTCAATTTAAATACCGTCATATATGACGGGCATACCACTAGTAATTTTAATAAAAATAACTGGTGTAAAACGAATTGTGTAGGGACGTCATGGGGTTAGCCCCTTTTAAGAGTTTGATATTGTGAAAAATAGAGGGTATCCTCTATGCTTGTATGAGTAAGTGAAGACTAGATTCGATTAGTAGAGAAAAGATATTACGGAACCGTAAATTCTGTTGCTTGTTTTGTGCATAAGGAAGATAATATATTGTAATCACATGTGGGACTACATAATTGAATTTAAAGCAATGTAACATAAATAATATTATTTCACATTAAAGTATTATCCTTAGAGATACACAATGAAATGGAGTTAATATCATATACTACAGCCCAAAGGATACTCAAATTTCTACCTATTGCATAATTTCGTCTTCGTTCGGTTCTTAGAGGGTGTATTTAGCAGCGTAACAAGTTTAATATTTTCTATGGATTCGGCGGTAAGTGTGTGGAAGTTCATTCCGCTCCCAACGCGGAGCAAATAGTCTCCTAATGGAATTATTTTAACAGAACTTTTCTATGAGAACTTTTTATTACTCAGCTGCTCAGGAAAGTAGAGATAGAAGGATAGAGCTAGTACAGGACTAGTAGTTAGCTAATCGCTCTCGCTACGCCCCGTGAGGATCGGATGAGTGGGAGTAAGTTTTAGACATCACTAACTCAGAATACGAACAGAAACCCATACATCGATTGAAAGATCCATTTATGAAAGCCGAGCGTACTGGGAATTGAACCCGAGACATCCGCAACCATAGCTGACGCCACCAACTGTGCCACGGACGTCGACAAATTTTAGACGACGAAGAATTTTATCTATTTTATATAGACGGAGCAAATACTTGGTATAATGTGATTATAGACAACATAATATGTTTTATAATCTAGGTTAAAATTACTGAGTTTTAAGTATAACTTTTCTGTCTCAAATAAGTTGAAGGTTACTAAAAGTATATATTATCTCAGTTTATATTACATTGCACAATATATGCCTTTATATATGAGCATATCACACAATCACGCGGAAGATTCCCTGTTACCTGCCAGTTATTGCTTTGCTTCGTTGCAAGAAAAACCCGAGTCTTTTCGGTCCATCTACATTATGGATAGAAGCTGACTATTATTGGGATGCCGGAATCCCCACAATTGGAAGTAGACATAATCAAGTTTGAGGCTCCTCGGAAGTAACAGCTGCTGCAACAAGTGACAAAGCCAGTTTCAACGTCTCTCCATGACCACTGACATAAATGAGAGTTGCCTGGTCGTCTTTCAATTCTTCAAATTTCGAATAAACTCAAACCAATTTACGTTTATGTGACGCAAGCATCTAATTTCGAAGCTCAGTATACGTAAATAATTAATAAACCTTTTGGAAATATAAAAAACAGCAAATTAATTTCAACTTGGTGAACTAAATGGCGATTAATTATTAAAGACTCTCGATTAATCGTTTTAAGTGGATAATTAATTGATATTTGTGGATTAAAGCGCTGATTGATGTGTTAAATGAGCGCTTGATTAATTAATTTAATAACAGGGACTTGTCAAATCCAAGGCACAGCTGTATAGGTCAAAATAGGATTAGCGTAGATTTAAGATTTGTCCTTCCATTCTTATTTGGCCATGTTTGGGGCTTATGGATATATCATTGTTTGATATTCATATAGAGATATAATAAAATCTTTAATAATTTCGCAAATCAAAGTTTTCAAGTTGTCTCAGGTTCATTTCTTATAGTATTATTGCTTTTTGATTGAAATAGATTTTTTATATTAATTGATATGTAAGTCTAAACGAAATAAAGCTTTTCATGAGAGTCATATATAAGAAAAATTCAATTATTTTATCAATTGGTAAATTTAATTCGTATTGATGTTTATTTCAGTATATATGTTATAATATTTTAACGGTAAGAGATGCACTTAGCAATCTGAAGGTTTCGGGTAAAAAAAATGCAAGGTAGTTTTCTTTTCAATTTAATATATTGAAGGTCATGGGCGTGGGTGTCTGTGATATATTTTCAACCAAAGTTTTTCTTTAATAACTTGAAAAATATGATAATAAGCTGCCATGTAAATTATACTTTTTATCACACAATTATCAATTAACTGTTCAATATTATCATCACACAATCAAATATTCCCATATGTTTTTTTTTCAACGGGGCATGGTTATTTGTTATAAATCTCATAACCTCTCTTTTTTTGAAGACAGTATGCATAAAAGAATGGAGCTAGGAAAGGATTATTAGTTAACCAATTCCTTTTGCGATGGGTGGGAGAAAATGTAGGCATTAATATTTTTTTTTATCATATCCGCTCTCAGTATGGAGCATATGGCCTCCTAATGGAGATATCTTAACAGGAGTTTTCTATGAGAACTGGTTGTAACTCAGTTGCTCAACCCCTCTTTTTAGAAGAGAGTGGGTATAGAAGGATAGGGCTAGGACAGGACTAGTGTTTAGTTAGTCGCTTTCGCAATGTCCCGTTTTTTTATGATCGGATGTGTGGGAGGGAATTTAAGATTTAACAAAAATTCATGTTTACAAACAGTAATCTATAAATCGATTGAAAAATCTATTCATGAAACTGTCCGCACCGGCACTTGAACTCAAGACACCCGTAACCGTAGTCAACGATGTTAACCACTGCACCACGGAGGTAACGTGAGAATAATTGATCAAATATTAAAATTCATCACATTGAGCAAATTTTTTTGCACCCGTTCAAGGACGAAACGAAATTAAACGAAATTTTGTGGATTCAAATTATAACGATAAAATATATAATAGGATAAAATAATAACTACGATGGCGTAAAATAAAAACAAAATAGCTATCAACTACCTGATAAAAATGTTCTAGAACTAAATACTAAATATTTAATCCTATTATAATGGAGTTCTGCCAAGTAAATGCCAATTCAATAAAAAAAAAAAATATTTTTATCACAAAGTCTGTTTAAAAAGTGTCAATTGCTTCATCAGATAGACAAGCATATCGGATCTTTATATATGTAAAATATTAGTACAAATTGTTAGAATAAAAAATAACTACATATTTGTATTGAAGCCCATTTTCGTATGTGTTTAAATATATTTTTTTATCAACGTTCATTTGTTAAGGTTTTCACGATTTTAGTGAATTTTGTAAAGCTCTTATTATAACATATTTCAAGTTTTAAAACAGAAACGATACACTCAAGAAAGATTGATCGAGCTTTCACTGCAGATGAAAAAAACATCATTGCATACCTATATTTCGATACTATTTTGTTCTCATAAAGTTCTAGTAAGCTTGCATTTATGAAACTTACATTCGCAAGTTTTCCATTGTGCTGTCTGAAGGTTTTTTTCTTTGTATTGTTTCTTTAAGCGTATTAGGTGCAACAATAACTAAAAAACTTCGCACGTTTCCATATAAAATATTAAACACGTAAGAAAACTTCACTGAATTACTCCTTGAATGCTGTGTAGGTAGCATAAACACTTAGCATAACCTATATAAATATGTAACTAAGCTGTGTTTTCAAATTATAAATGAACTAGGAAGAAATAAAAGTATGCAAGTTATGCAATATTATTTCAATTTTTATTCACTTGTTTTTTCTTTCAAATAACCTTCATTGTATATTAATTAATAATCAATGATAATAATAATTAAGAATAAAGAAATTGGGTAGACTTTTTCTGTAAAATTGGCTTGCGATTCAATCCATCTATATATATAAATGAATGTTTGTTTGTCCCTTATGCGTTCCTATACCACTCATCCGATTTCGATAAAACTTTGGTGAGTTGTTGTGCTCACACCCGTGAAAGTTTAAAAAAAAATCTGAAATCTAAAAAAATTAATCAAATACGTACGAACAGTGACATCTCGGAAAACCTTCTTATTTATTCGTGTACGCACCAGACAGGAAACCAAAAATATTTTATATCCAAAATCACTTCAATAAACAGAATTAAATCACAAGAACTTTCTTTCTTAGAGTGGCATTGGAACGCATGCCGAGTACTAGCTAGTTATAAATAAAAATAAAAAAAAATGCAGCATTATTAAATATTGACGTTTTTTTCATTCTTTAAAAATTATTGTTATATTAACTTGTGATATGATAATATTTTTTGTCATCCTTAAGTGTGAAAATAATACGAAATATACAATAAATTCTATTTAATATACGATAAGAGCTTTCTCAAAGTCAGAATACTTGCTAATTCATATTTTTAAAAACTACATTTTGTTCGAATTTAAATTGATAAAATGAAATCAAACTTACTTCCAAATTTAAGATTGTGGTTGTACAAACAAGTTCCTTCAATATTATTATTTTTTGTAAGAGTTCAGTAATTCAGAAGTGAAGTTTCGTAACTGACAACATGAAATAAAATGTAAATGATTTTTTTTTAAAATCTAACGTTTGATTTGGTCTTTTTGATATAATGTGAGCTAAACGATATTATCACTTTACTTTGTTGATACAACATAACAATTTTCTATAATTTATCAAAAGACGATAAAGAGATTTTATCATTATTAACAAGAAAGGCAATAAAGATTATCTACTGTCATTTGTATCCTGATCTACAACAATATTTCTGTCATTTTATGATATCAATTTAGTGTTTTTGTTTTGTAACCGAGTAAAGCAGTGGTTCTCACGGAAAATTTCTCCATGGCCGCATAATGAACATCGGTGGTCTTTTGGAAATGTCTCGTGGCCGCACCAAATTTTTCAATCATGATTTATGAGGCCGATTAGTTAACTAGAAAAAGGGACTCATCACAAACTTGAATTTTTTTAACCATAATCCATGAGGTAAAAGACAATTTTTATGTATTTAGGTAACTATATTTTTACAATCCTGTTATTTACACATGTTATATTTAATATTAATACTATAGAGACCTGCAGGTTGGTTTTTCAAATGTGTTTAATAACATTATAAGTTATTAGATTTTTACACTTTCATCCTTCTGAATGTTTATTTATAGATAATTTCTCATATCCATTTTTGCCCGGGGATTGTATTAAACTCCTTTAAAAATTATAAAAATAAACTATAATATAATATACAGATGATTCCATATTTATATATAAAAAAATGAGAAGACTGTGTCACTTATTATGTATTTGGAAAATCTCTAGTCAATGATAATTATAAGATTGCAAGATGAATAGCGTTGGTTATCGTACATCGGACCGAATTACTTAATGCACTGCAGCAAAAATTTACCCGATGGGGTTACCGTACGGATCCCGATTAATTTTTATTTAAAAAGGATCTCTATTTTTGTTTAAATATACATTCGTTACAAATACCTTTTCGAGCCACATACGTACGCATTACGAATAACCAAATGTCGTATTTATTTTAAATCACACATTTTTTAATATCAATATTTATTACCATATATCCGTTGGTGATCACAGAAAAATCCTTTGGTAGCCGCACATGTGAACCGCTGGTATAGAGTCATGACCTCCCTTTAGCACACCATTCACCAGTTTACTAAATGCACGTTGCTTTATTTAAATGTAATATATCTTTTATTTGCAACTCCTGTTCAGTAAAGGCTGTGGTGGATTTTCTCACGAACGCGTGGATAGTAAAGTCAGCTTTTCAATAATACTTACCCGCGTATCAACACAGATTGGATTTACAACAAATTGTGTTTAAAAATTCAAAATGAGTAAAAATAAAGAGAATTACAGTATTTTTATATCTAATGCCAAGGAGAATCTCCATCATATGTTATTTTTAGTAACTTTGTCAAATCGTTTCATGTCGGCCAATGGTAGGTAGTATGTTTTGAAATTTGTGTTTTATTTAAATTTTACATTATTGTCTTTGCCGTTTGTGATGTCCTTTTTCTTTGAATTGATCTTGAATGATATTAAAAATTTGACTCTGATTATGCCAACTATTTTATTTACCATGCAACTTTTTATAAATTTAAATTGGCACAAATAAACAAAACAATGAAAGAAATGACGTTGTCACAGTTTAACTCTGGTGCTTAAATATGGTGAACAACAGGATGACCTAAAATAATCAAACCGCTTTAAAAGTGGACAATGGACAACACATAATTTTAGCAGTTTAACATTTAATTCCAATATAAATTAAAGTCAGCCCCCTTCTCATTGGTACGCGAGTTACTAGATTAATGGTGGGGAAGTGAATTATGCCACACCGGAAAATGGAAATATGCTTTTTAGGCCCACTTCCTGCCACAGTATCAGAGGGAGAATTATTTTCGTTTTGAGACAGATCTGATTAACAAACGGCCCTCTGACCATTTGTGGACCTGTAATAAGTATAAACAATACGTAAAAAAACAAACTCACACACATGTATTAAATAATCGTATATATTAAAATTTGTGTTCATATTTTTTAATGATTGGTAAATTTTGACTCACGAATGGACTCGAACTGATTCCATTCGTGTCGAACTGACTCCATTCGAGTCCATTCGTGTGCTCGATCGCCTGAAGATGCCGAAAGGCGAAACCCGGGTCGTTAGTGACAAAATACATGGAGGTGTACAAAATCTCAATAATCCAAATTGGATATTGAAATTCCATCAATCACCCTCAGTCGATGTCTTAAATTATATCAAATAACTATATTATACTGCCAAATTGCTAAGGAAATTTACTATTTTTGGCATTAACGTAATTTTCTATTTATTTATCAACAGATTTTATAATTTGATACTGACCATTTCACAACTGAAACGACAAGTTTTCACCACTCGGATCTAGGTTCGATATTTTTTATTTAGTGGAAGTTAATAATTTTTCACTGAGTAATTCTATAACCAGTTACTGGCCATTTATCAAATCAGTTGCTGAACGTGTATACAATTAGGCCTCGTATAACACGGTCGTATGGTTCCATAAATACAAATCCGTGTTTGTTAAAATAATATAAAATTAAAATTAACTTAGTTATTCCACAAAGTTATCGTCGAATTCATAGAAAGTATTTGTTAATATCCTTTATTTTTTTTAATAAAAATCGAAAAAGTATACATTTATGTATTTATTGAAAAAAACTTTGATAAAATATTGACTGTGGAAAGAAAAAAGAACGCACCCCACACAGAAAAATGTTGTGTATAAGCAACAAAAAAAATGTATTGAATTATATACATTGTGATTATCGAAAAAAAATTTTTAAAGTTGGAAGGATCCGTCGTTTTGCCTTTATACAGTCGATATATTATATATAAATATAGTGTATTCACACGTTTTGTGTGAGTTATACACAACATTTTTTGGATCAGGGATTCAATTCATTATCACTATCACTTACAATATTATATGTTAGACTCTTTTTCGAGATCGGTTGTGAGTTTTCTTTATCAGAAGACTCTGGAGTGTTTTTGGATTTAAGCTTTAACAAATCGGTAATAAGCGATTGTTTCTTTTAGCGTATAAATCTTTACGTATTTCGTGATAAGAGGCCAAAATCTGTTGTAATTCCTTCTTAAACTTTAAATTATCATTTCTATAAAAAAAAATGCTGAAACCATGTTACATAAAGCGTGTTTTACAAAAATAAGGCACAATTAATCAACCCTGTTATATCAAAACCATGTTATACGAGGCCCAAGAGTACTTTATTACTTACCGTTCCATAAGTCACTGTTAGATAATGGAGTCTGGTATCCGGTTCCTCTTAACTAAACCTTATTAAAGTATGATATCTTATGTAAACATTTTATTGAATATCGTAAGCTGACCGTTAATTAGGTAACTTATTTACCAAAAAGTACTTGCCTAATTTAATTTGAATAGCCCTGTGAAGTGGAGTAAATTTTCTGTGAGACGATATCTCTTGGTAAATTCTATTGCTCGCCCATCCATGATAACAAACTGACGAAGTAAACGCAAAATGTCGTTTGAAGATGGATTTCTCGTGTAATGAATATTTTAATGGAAAGATATCAAAGACTGGAACATTTAATGTCGCTTAACAAAACGAATCTACCTACACTAGAAATGAACGCTCTACCAATTCACAAAGTGAGTAATTGGGAATGCTCGTTTTATGCACTACAGCTGTTTTAATTATAATGATTTATATATCTTAATTTAGGAAAAAATCTGTTTATTTGATTACCTAACAGATGTTTATTACGGTATCAATTTGGAAAGCAAGTTATTGTGCGTACACCCGTGAAGGTTTCTAAAAAAAATCATATAGTATAAACAGCGACATCTCGGAAAATCTTCTGATTTATTCGTGTACTCATCTGACGAAAATAAAAAATATTGTGTATACAAAAGTACTTAAATATTACAAAATTAAAACACAAACACTTTCTTTCATTGAGTGGCATTGCAACGCATTTCGGGTACTCACTAGTAATTATAAAAAAATGAATGTTTGCTTGTTTGTCTCGTATACGTTCTTTTAGCATTCATCCGATTTTGATGAAACTTTGGTAAGTTGCTACAACCGTAAAAGTTTCTGAAAAAAATCTAAAAAAAAAAGAATCAAATACGTACAAACACCGACAGCTCTGAAAACCTTCCGATTTATTCGCGTACGCACCAGATGGAAAAACAAAAAATATTATCCGAAAGCACTTAAATAAACAGAATTAAAACACAAAAACTTTCTTTCTTTGGGTGACATTGCAACGCATTCCAGGTACTTGCTAGTATAATATAAAAATAATGATCAAACTTTGGAGAAACTTTATCGATTGTACCAAATTATTAAAAACAACGATAGATATTATACATATATATCGAAGTTTTTATTCACTATATACATAGATATGGCACGGAATGGGACACTGTTGTTCGTTAAAAAAAATGAACATTATTTTTTATTACCTGTCAATCTGTCACGCGTTTGTTAAAATTCGCAAATAAATTTACAATAAAAACGTTTCGATAGAATTGAATATATTTGAATCGCACAATCGATGTTCATTTATTTTTAAATTTCAATTTTTATCCTCCATAACTGCTCCAAACTTCTATATGGCGTAGCTAAAATTTTGAAGACGAAATTATTATATAAACTAGAGTTGAAAAAAGGTATGTGATATTATTAGTTAAATATAAAAATGTAACGTGAAACCAGCCATAAGATTATTGAACCAATTGTTATTTACTTTTAAGGTGTTAACTGACAATTCGTGGTGGAAAGACATTATATTTTAAAAAATAAAGCACAATTCATTTGTACAACTTCCACATGTTTATAATGATCAGGAACGGTTTCGCTCATCACGCGCATTATGAACTGATAAAAATACAAACATAACAGGCATATTTATATGAAATTGAGTGTAAAAATGAAGGTATATAAAACTGATGGTTCATGAACTAAGACAAGAAATTACTGATTAGCAAACAAATTATACATAAATCAAATAAAATAGTAAACAATTAAAATGTTATGGACCTCTTACAAATCAATAAAAACTAATTTGAAATCACAAATATAGCCATATTAAAAGTCCATTAGCTGAGATTTTTTTTAATGACATTACTGATGCATTAAGCAAATAGTGGATTGGGAAAATTATAAGAAAAAATTAGTGGATCATTTAAAAACAATCAAATATTAAGTATGTAATTAAAATTAATAATAAACAGCCATCTTAAGTGGAGAAAGCAAAGCAGCTATGAGCATCCACCAAATTTTTATATCTGAAAAACAAAAATCAAAGAGACAGAATCAATCCTTACAATTTAAAATATAAAAATAACATTACAGGTATAATACAAATTAATGAATCGGATATAACAAAGGAGAAGATGCAAAGACGGTTTGCTCATTCAATAAATTTGAATTGGGCAAAAACATGTGGAAGTAGTACAAATGATGTGTGTTTTATTTTTTAAAATACAATTATTATTACTGACTTTGATGTCAAAACGGGGACATTTAATTTTATAATAATAATATGAGGTATTGGTACGAAGTTCAAGTGGTAACTTCCATTTCGAGTTGCTGATTAAGAAAATAGGAAAAAGTATTTTAGTAATAGTTTAATATACATTTAAACATGGTGGGGTATATTTTGAGAAATTATTTGTAAAATGAACTTAAAAGTGAACAGCAAGACCGATAGGTAAAGACACTGTTAGACAAATCATTTATGCAATAATATTAAAGTGGAAATGACCAGTATTTATATCGTACATAATGGTCATTTAATTTGATAAGCTTATTTTGGATTTTTTCATAGTTTTTTGAACATCTGTCATTAATATTTCATATTTATAATTAACCCGATTGTAAAATAATAATGTTTTTCTGTTCTTATTTCGTTATCTCTGAATTTGGGTTGCGTCTGATAATAGATGGTGTCTTACAATCACTGTCAGAAGTGCAACAGTTGTAATAATCCTCTCATGAACCTAGTAAGCTTTCATGTATCAGGTTCTTAAAAGGAAATAAAGTGAAATAGAAAAAATGCTGCTCCAATGAACTACTTGATGGTATAGACTAGCGGCCGGCAAACTTTTTGGTTCACAGACCACTAAATTCACAATTTTAATTCAACGGACCACTAACGAGACTTTTGTGTTAAATATTATATATTGAAAAATAATGATCACAGAAGACATAAAATGCACCCAGTTTAGTAAATAAAACTATCAATTATAATAAAATTATTAAATCTTTATTAATTAAACAAAAGTTGTTATTACAAAACAATAAAAGAAAATAGTTTAAATACAATATATAGATATTTAGCTTTAAACATTTACAATTTTATGGATGTTCCGCTTCTTTTCATTCATTATGAGCTTAATATATTTGAATCTAAAATAAAAAAGAGAAACAATTTAAAATAGTACTAAATAAAAGAAAATATATTCATGGATAAGATTTAAGATTATACAATGCTTAAAAAATGCACCAAATAAAAAGAAAATAAATAAAACCGACCTTTTATAATCCACCTAATATATCGAATACATTTTATATTTACCTCAACACATCCTTAAGCCGCACTTTTATCACGCCAACTGAGGTGTCATGTCATGTGACAGGCTCGAACGTTAGACGTGTTACGAGATTCAGACGATTTTTATCTGGGTTGGTTTGCTATGGATTAGAAAATTCAAATAATGTCAGATTTCTCAGCGGACCACCGAAATTTTATCGCGGACCACTTCTTTTTTTGATGATTTTTATAGGAAGACACATAAATACGTCAATGACTTTTGAGTCGATATAATATTTTGTGTCTGATTATCATACTACGATGATGATACCACAAAAGGAAATACATAACTAAATACCTACAGTACATGCTTTAAAATGTAATTTTATGACTTCTTTTATTGTAATTTATTATTATTGTATTTAAGTAAAAAGGGTGTATTGTGTTTTATAACGGAGAAAACATTTTATCGAATATATCGAGAATGAATGTTGTACATTTATTAGTTTAATTAAGTTAAGTATGAAGTTTTTAGCTATCTTATTTGAATAGTATTTAAAGTAAGCTCTTGTACTTACCTATGTTCACTGGATATAGCGCCTTTATGCACTGTTTAAATATGTATTAAGGTCAACATGCGACAAAGAGAAGAACATTGTCGTTTAAAGGTCGTCTTCAGAAAGTGTACAATGGGGGTAAGTCCTCCACTGCCTTTGTCTTGGAGTTATTTCAAAGTGTATGCAGTCGTGTCACATTATTCAGCGTCTCTCAAACATGATATAAGCCGCGATCACTTTTTGAGATTAGCTACGCAGCCTCTTATGAAAAGTTAATTTATTAATTAGGAATTTGTTTTTTTACCTCTGATAATAAAGATAAGTATCGTATTCAGTATCTTTTTGTTGTGAAACTTACAATTTAAGTATTTCAATCTCTTGATTGGTACACTGGTACTGAATGATAATACTATAGGCTTCCGATTTGAATTCAAATTACCAAATAATATTTTACATGTTATTTTTTAATACAAAACTGAAATTGATTTAAAACTGGTTGTTTATAGGTGTATTTCGTATTTCGCCTAATGAAGCATCGTAAGATTGAATTAATCGTCAGAATTTTGAGTGGAGGGGGAGGGTGGCACAATTTTTTCTTTAATTGGGCCCGAAGAAGAGATAAAAGTAATAATTAAAAGTGGATTTGTGTGTGGGGGAAGAAGTCTTATAGGTAATAAATTGAATAAAGGGGAACCAAACGTCTTGTTCAAAATGATGTTAATTTTTAGTAAGTAACTATTAAGATTTAAATTGATTATTATCGAAGCTTCCTAACCCAGTGGAAAAGGGATCTTAAATAGTAACAATGCCACTGAATTGAAAAAAAAAATGTATTAATAATGAATTTTCTGCCAATTTTATCGAAAATATTATAAATCTATACTACATATCAGAAAATACATGTATAAATCTGTCTGTATGTCTTTCGATCACACAGAACTCCTCCCAAACGGTGCACAGTAGCAACACCAAATTTGCTCATGTCACTCTGGCTGCCATTTCTAGGTAAGATATTTTCAACTTTCAACCAAATATTGACATAAGTAAGCCATCGTCTAAATAACCCTATATTATGAGCGACCTCTATCTTATGCAAAGCCAGGTAAAAAAGATACCTTTAAATCATTTTTATGGCAAACAAATTATCTTTTTTTATCCTCTATTCTTTCAACTCCTTTGAATTAAAAACACACAGTTAGTTATTTTATTTTTTTACAATAACCTGGTTCGAATAGAAAATTATGAATCTTATTGTAATGTATTTTCAAAATATAAAAATAGCAAGGATTTACTGTAACTGAAATTTCGTTATGAGATTATTAAATCACATCATGCATATCAATTTTGAGTAAGTTAAAATAATGTTTGAGCGTGTCCCACAGAATGGGAAACGCTAATATAGTTAAGTGCAGGCTACTAGTTAACCAGTAACTACGACGCCATTTTATTTCAAATACTATTAACTTTAATATGGCTTTTAATTAAAAAAATAGGAAGCCATAATAAGACGAAAAATTTATACCAATGTGATTCATAAATTATATCAAAGAAGAGGAAAATTTTCTTTTCTTTTTTTCTTGGCGGCGACTTCTGTCGAATTTGATACCAAATCGCAGTACGTAGGTAGCTTGATTATAGTGACGATTGGTATTATTTTGAATGTTAGGAATAGCGAGTGGACAATCGAGTTTAATTAAATTGACATATCAAATGAATAATATGCTCTTTTTGTGACTTCCATTCAAAGTAAATTGCATATAAATTTAAAGCAATACATTGAGGATGATGACCATTGTTCTTACCTAAAATTGGTAATATGCTGTCACAAGAAATAGGATATGGTTGTAATAACGAAAGAGTACACCAATACCGCTATTAAAAACATATATAAATGAGAAAAAACGGCCAGTTGGGATCGCAATGATTGCGAATTCGACAATAGGTGATACTTTTCCAAGTAACAATTTGCTTGAATGAACGCAACATAAAAAAAGCAACGCATCATTTGAGAAGACCCCGGATCGAAGAGAGGCGAGCGGCTGGTTATCCGGAGTCCTGGAAGGGCTGATCTCAGACAAACACCATTTCAGATCCGGTTCAAAACTTATTTATTTTCCATTCAAGATGCAGTGGTTTAACATTACACAAATATATAAATCTTAACACATAAAATTGATTCTACATTTACATTTACTTAGCAACTGAATTTACTTTAAGTTATAATACAAATGACACAACGAATTTAAATTAAATCTAATGCAAATCAAAAAAAAACAAAACAAACACTTCACATCGTCACGTCACCTCCGCCACGAGAGCGCAGCTCGTCCCGCTCGGCAGATCGTAATCGACTGTCTACAAATACTTAAAAAAAACTCCCTGCAAAGTTGGAGCTACAATTTTCCGTAAAAATGGACTCGTCCAGCGGACTTAACCGGGGGCTATTTGAACGCCTGGCAACAAGAAAGAGCCTATTCTGCGAAATATTGCTGTTGCCGCAGGCCGATTTCAGTTCAGGACACTAATGACACTTATACTTAACAAACACCAGGGTGTGTCACATTGTAATAAATGATTTGTGTGTCAATAAACATGCCTTGAAAGACGACAATATCGACATGTGATATCAAGGACACCTAAAAAAGGATGTAGCCATCTGGCGGTCCATAAACGTTTTATGTTTAATCTACTACATTAACATTCCGATTTCGTTTAATTTTAAATGTGTATTTTCTGTTTTTAAAACCGTTATTTTGAAATTGAAAAAAAGCCTAACTGTTGGGATCTTGGTTTCGGTAATACCAGTATGTACAAACGCACTATTGTACGATAGAGTTAGCTATAAACGTAATGGAAATTTTGTGTTTAGTTAGTGATGTCTAAACAGATGCTGTCAAATTTTGTTTCCGAGCGCCCGGAAGTATCTACTGACATCTCATGACAAACTACGTTTGCGAAACTTTCCTCACTTCCTTCTGTCAATGCAAACATATTTGATCGATTACGTACTGCAACGCATAATACAGTAGGGTGTATTTTGTATAAAGTTATTAAAAACTAAAAAGATATTATAGTCGAATAAGGATATAAAACATCCTAAAATAATTCCTCGACATGTTGGAAAAGGCTATGTATATTCATTGTGATAAATTTGACGACAGGTTTTCATAGATTGACCTTTCAATCGATTTATGGATTTCTGTTCGTAGTCTTCCCTCCCACCCATCCCATCCCAACGGGGCGAAGCGAGAGCGATTAACTAACCACTACTCCTGTCCTAGCCCTATCCTTCTATCCCTACTCTCTTCGAAAAAAGAGAGGTGGAGCAACTGGGTAACAATTGACAAAAAAATATTGATATGAGCGAAATATGTCATAGAAATTTTACAATCATTCTGGGTAACTTTAAGCCAGTTCTGAGGGTTTTTGTATTTTTATGGTTCGCCACTGCATTTATGTGTAGTATTGTTCTATATAGAAATGAACTAATTTCTTAAGATGAAATTCAACATAAATAGATTTATTGTTGTAATTGATATATATATATGACACAAATAATCACTGTAATTACTATAAATTCAGTGATTTTAAAGTATTGACAACTTTTCTTTATGCTTTCATATATTCTGTACAAAATTGAGATGGGAAAAATATACAGCATTTGGTTTACAGATTAATAATACAAATTGAATACATGGTTAATCCAATTTATTTCAAGAAAATTTTTTTAAATTGTGTTTTTATCATTCCAAGCTGACAAGCAACAAATTATGTTGAACATTTATTCATACTTTTACCATCAGAGGGCTACCAAATATCTTTGCTTAACTAAAAAATATGCATATGGCATTAGTATTATCATGATATTATAGGAGCAGCTTTTTCCATGCAGTGGGCAAATCTTAGAGCGATGGGAAAACTTACCAAAATTGACAGTACTTATAATAAATAGTAAATTTCGCAATTTTTTGCATTCAAATTATAAAAATGAAAAAGTATGTAAAGACAAATATTCTTTATTATTTAAAATAGGTATTGCTCAAATTGATTGTGATCACGGCAGATGAAAAAGATATAAAAGTCTTACCTTTTTAGTTCTGAAAATTGATTCAAACAAAGGGTGCATTGATAAAACCGCGTTAGAAATCGTAGTGTTATCAGTATGTAAATGGATGTAGAAGACACTAGTGAATCGGCGAATGACACGGCTCAGGCTCGTCTTGAGAATGCTACAGGAGAGTGCGGCACTTTATTCTCTATATAATCCATCGGTTTCCTCTATCAAGGTCCCCGATTGAAATGTTACTATACTAATAAAACCGGAAAATATATTAGGTGACGAAAAATCATTTTAAAGTATTTTACTTTTACACGCAATGCATTTAGCTCATTTGTTTACTAAAGTTCATGAGCTTGTATGAAATATAATTTTACGAACACTTTAATACCGGATAATAGCAAGTTTATTATATTAAAACCTACCCAAGATTTTGTATAATAATAATACTTCATCAACGTGATGGATAGTCGTGATTTATTATAAGCCCTGATAATATTGTGGTACTCAAGATAAGAGTCCTTAAGTTGCAAAAGCGGCAATAATAAAATATTTGATTATTCATATTAATTAACTGTTTTTTTTAATACGTTATCTAAATATACATACCGATAGTTTCGTGTAAAAATAATTGCATGTCCAGTTTTTATAGCAAATATCTGTCTGCTGTAAATTACTGTACTTGCAAAATAAGGTTTTTGAGAAAATATTGTATTATTTTTCCAACAATATTAGTCATGCAAAAAGTCAGTTCTAAAGTAAATATATAAAACTCCAAATAATAAACTTAAAATAATTAATAATTCTATGATGAACACCGACATACATAGATTTATTTAAAATAAAAAATATGAATTATGCCAGAATCTTAACACTAAAAATTTGATTTTCACAAATCATAGACAAATTGAAGAAATCGAATCTTTGAAATAAACTTTGCAATATAAGTAGAAAACATCGTTCTTGTGTTTCACGTTCAAATTATGAGTCTTAATAATAATTCATTTTTTCCATCGTATTATTTCTAATTAAAAACAATATTCTTATTTTTACTATCCAGTCAACTGATAAATGTAATAAATATAAGCAATATAAAACATTGAATTTATTGGGAAGAGTTTAGACATCAAAAACACTAAGAACAGAAATCCATAAATCGCTTGAAGGATCAATTTATGAAAACCGTCCGCACCGGAAATTGAACCCGAGACATCCGTAATCGTAGCCAACGACGCTACTAACTGCGCCACGGACGCCGACTTATACGCTCAAAAATACTAATACGCCTATAATCACTTAAAAGAGTTTTACATTATTTATCGCAGCTATGTTAAGGCAAGTTTTACCAGATGGTATTTAAAATGAGGACATGTCCTCCAATTCGACGATAAAATATTGTCCTCCATCCATTTATTGAAACTGTCTCTTAGACTATGTCTTTATTATATTTACTTATAATATATTACTCATTTTAAGTACGGTCAATCTGGGTAACTTTGAGCCAGTTCTGAGGGTTTTTGTATTTTTATGATTCACCATTACATTTATGTGTGGCATTGTTCAACATAGAAATGAACTGATGTCTTAAGATGAAATTTAATCAACGTAAATAGATTTCTTGTTATAATTGATATATAAATACAGATGGAACCAGGTGGGAAAAATTTTCATCCAAATCTGGTAACTTTGGTCCACGATACAAATTATCACTGTAATTTCTATAAATTCAGTGATTTTAAAAACTTTTGTTTATGCTTTCATATATTTTGTACATAATTAAAATGATAAAAAATATACAGCATTTAGTTTACAGATTAGTTATACAAATTGAAAATATGGTTAATCCAATTTATTTCAAGAAAAGTTTTTAACTTGTGTTTTATCATTTCAAACTGACAGCTTACAAATTCAACAATAAAACAAATTATATTGAACATTATTCTATTTTTAAAAGACTACTCAATAATTTTCCTTAACTAAAAAATATTCATATGGCATTAGTATTATCATGGTATTACAACAGCACCTTTTTCCCTGTAGTGAGCCATTCTTAAACCGATGGGCAAACTTACCCAAATTGATGGTACCTAAAAGGAAAAATAAATTTCAGAAAACAATATCTTAACACATGTCTAATATTGTTCCATATGTTGTGAAAAATCATAAAATTAGTTATGTTGATTTTATAAAAATCAAATAACGCCTTTTAATTAATCAGGAAGTATTTATTTTGTCGGGACCGTGGTGCAGTGATCAACGCCGTTGGCTTTGGTTACGGATGTCTCGGGTTCAAATACCTAAATAATAAATAATAAATGTTTGTAGATATGGATATTTATGGTGTCGAGGATTCCCTCCCACCCATTCGATCGTAAAAACGTGGCGTAGCGAAAAAATTAGCTAACCACTAGTCCTGTTCTAGGCATATCGTTCTATCCCTACACTCTTCAAAAAAGAGACGTTGAGTAACTGAGTAACGAACAGTTTTCGTAGAAAATCTTCTGTCGAAATACCTCCATTAGTAGTCCATGTGCTCCAAACTGAGAACGGACATGAAATATAAAAGAAATAATTTTAAATATTAATATTTTTTTAATTTTCAAAGTGAATTCCGAAATCTCGGGTTTGATATTAAGATTACACCGGGATAACGGGATTGTAAGCTCTAACTACTATACGCTGTGAAATTTAATAAAAATTATGTTAAGCTTTGTTTGAATATAGACGACTTAAATTATGATTGATATATCTTATACTAAGTTCCCAGGACAGGGTAGGTTTATTCCGACAATGAAAAATTTGTCATCATTATTTTAAATAAACTTTTTTCCCCCGCTTAACTTTGGTGGTGATAAATTTATTGATAGAACGGGAATAAGCTTTTAAGCTCAATTGCGAACAAGGTGAAAAAATAATTATTATCATTTGAATAAGCATCACAGTTTGATAATCAAGAGCCTTTATATACTTTTTTTATTATTATTTTAGTATAATTAGCAAAATAATAACTTTTGTCATTCGCATAGTCGAGAAGTCAATGAATGTGTTCGCATCCCAGAGAAGAAAGTTTTAAAAATTAATTTTTATTTGAATACATGTATGTAAATATGTAATCTTATAAAGTTCATTTTACGGTAACTTGAATCCATATTTATCATGTTAACTGAAAAAATGATACTGAGTACAAATAAAAGCCTGGATAATGAGAGGCCGCTTTGCAGACTTTGTTTCAGTACAAACATAGTTTCAGTGGGTAAATATAGCAAGGAAAAAATAATGTTTCAACGAAGAGTTTCGTTTAATATTTTTTGAAAATAAGTTGAAAATAGAGAAAACCATTGGGATTTTAGATTAAATATCATTATGAGCGTCACGTACACAACCTCATTCTACAGTAGTTTTAATTTAGTTAAAAGTGTATGTGTAAGGTCTTTAAAATGTTTGCCAATGTATTGTCTCAGATGAAATTGCACGCTCAAATAATTGCACCATGAAAGTTGCCAGTCGCGTACAATTTGTCACCAGAAAGTAATTTATTTAATTTTTCAATTTTTTATCAAAATTTTAGCCAACGGTTAAGCAGATTTTTTCCAAAATTCGAAGTTCACCCAAATAATTATAAAAAACATATTTAAAAAAACGAATACCCTGGTACTCTGGATTAGAGCACTTGAAAATAGGCGATGTCCAGGTTTGTGCAAAATAAATATAACACTCTTCGAGGGCCCGAACAATCCATCCGAAAGTCAAATATCCAAAAGGGCAACATTTTCAAAAAACGAATGCCCTGGCACTCCGGATGAAAATAGGCCATATTTCTGCAAAATAAAAAAGTAGGTGCTGCAATACAATATATAGTTTAAAAATATAAACATCTTCCAACACGGACAGTCCTTAATGCCTCCCTCGCATTGTGGACATAGTAGCCGAGTATCGATTAGCAAAACCTTGCAATAATCGCACCATTCGTCAAAAAATCATCCAAAAATCCCGTCGCCCTTTAGAGCAAGGGCAGATGAGGCAGTCGACAGCTAATGCACAAATAGTATGGAGCGAATATTTGGAAAAGAATAATGATATTCTCATGGATACCGAAGATTTCTTATCGGAAAATTATAAATAAAATATTAAAAGATGTAACAAAGTGTTCCATAGAGTAATTTACGACACAAAAAATAAATTTAACATGTATTCTCAGAAAAACCAGACGACGTCATATTTAAACAATGGAAAACATTTACAATTTATGATTGCTTAGTCGCAATGCGAGGAAGGAGAAAAAAACATGTAACATTACTTTCAATTGGAGCAGGGATCCCAGAAGTTCTTCTTGAATAACTTTTATGACAGATGATAAGCATCAAGATGTATCAGGCATGCTGATAATAATGCTGTTCCTCAGGTTTTTAACTTCAGTCAAAACACGCCAGTTCAGTCCAAGTTATATTTTATTGCAGTTTGTTTAATAGATACAAATAAGAGATTTATAATTTCAAAAGAACTGTTTACAACACACATAAAAAAATAATAAGCCCCGTTAAATTGATACGTATAAAAAAGGTTGAATTTCATCAATTCATCGTTCACACTTTGCTCACCAGAGCCCAAAAAAGTAAAGGAATTTTAAAACGGGGGAGACTTTTTTGTAAACACTGGTAGAGTATCTAAAAGGGATACTTCGGCCCATATAACACTGGCCTTCGAAATACTCCTAAATTGGCCTGTTTTTATTATTGAATTTCAAATGAACCACTTCACCAAAAGACACAACGTTGCCATTTATTTTCACGGCTTATCTCCCTTGATGATTGTCTTGGTGAGAGATGATTTGAGTCTAGTAGTAGTTGAGCACAGTTCATGGCTGGGCCGCACCAAATACGATTGCGGTGTGTCACGGGGAATACTTAACGTAATCGTTATTTAAAAAAATATCGAAAATAAGGTTATGTAAAGAATTGTTTCAATACGTAAACATCGTCTGAAGAAAAATGATTCCATTTTTTAATCACCGAATAGTTGAAAAAATTTCCAATACAGTAAATACTGACAATTCTTTATTTATTATACCAAATGATAGCATGTTGAACAAGTCATGTTGAACAGGCTCGATGTTTGGGGAAAAAATTAGTTTTTGATGTATTTATTGCTTCCAATCGTCACACCTGTACGGAATATTATTTTTATGGAGTTATAACATACAAGTCTATGTCTAGATTGTTACAGGAAAAACGATTATTGTAATCAATTTATTATTTATTCGGGGTAAAATTGTACTGTGACGAACAGTGATTCTCTTTACTACATCCCGAAAACTAAGCTGAAGTTGGCAGCACTGGAAACGTTTTTGAAAAGTGAACATCAAGATGGCAGCCAGTGTTCCGACTCCTCCATAGATGTCACCATAATTACTGTTATTTTAGTTACGCTCGCGCGGGAAACATGGCGTCTAGGGTTATTGTTACAAGACGTAAAGCGAGCGGAATGACTCAAGGATGGCACGCGAATGTAATGTCGCATATGATAATTAAGGAAATAGTGATTTTAATTACACCTGGAGTGTTTAATTTACGTGAAAATATCTTATGAAACTGTTAATGGAGACGCAGTTTGGTCATTACCATTACTGTTTCTAAACCAACGTTTGTCTTAACAATGGCAGGTGGTGTGGATGTAATTGACATTTAATTTTAAAAGAATCCGGATGTTTTGTTCTCGTAAATGCTGTTTTTATGTGACATATTGTGTTTGCAACCCATAAAAAAATCGCTGAGAATCCACGACAACGAAGCTCAAACCGTAGTAAATAGAGCTGAGTTAATTTTTACTTGTTTTTAAATACGTACCTACTTATCATTTTCCTTACTTTAATGAAATTTATTAGTTTTATCCTGTTTTGTAGATAAGTGTTAATAAAGTATAATCATAATACTTCAATACCTGTCATAGTTTTAGTGTAAAGCTTGATTTTTAATGCTAAGTCTTCTCTGTTTAAAATAAATGTTTCATTTATTCTTTTCGATACTGATCAATTTTTAATACTTCAGTGCAAATTTAAATCTCAGTGCAAACATTTTGCAATAAAAAAAAACATAAACACGATGCTATTCGCAAGGAAACTTCATGTTAATGAATGAGGAAGCTAAATCATTATAAATTAGAATTAAAGATAAACGGATAAGGCTCAAGTAACGCCCTGTTTTAGGATCAGATGGGTGAGAGGGGATATTAGCATCGTCCGATTTTTGGGATTCAATAATACAAAATAGTGTTTCACATATATTTTCATTCGATTACAATGTAGAACTAAAATTCTTACGTTAATTATGTTGTTACACAATGAGAATAAAATAAATCAGTAATAAAAAAGTCACACTGAATTTCGAGGCGTTACAAAGTTATCCGTGACTTATTACAATATACCATTATAGTGTGAAACAAATAAAATAGAATTTAGTTAGGTCAATCTGGGTAACTTTAAGCCAATTCTGAGGGTTTTTGTATTTTTATGGTTTGCTATTGCATTTATGCGTGGTAATGTTCTACATAGAAATGTACTAGTGTCTTAAGATGAAATTTAATCAACTGACACACCCTGGTTTTTTTGTTAAGTTAAGTTTCATTAGGGTCCATAACTGAAATCGCCCAGCGGTAACGACAATAATTTGGAGAATCGGCCCGAATCTTGTTTGCGCTCGAGCGCTCATTCAATAGCCGGCGGGCACGTCCCCTGGAAGAGTCCATTTTTGACGGAAAGGGGTGGGTCCGCCAATGGAGGAGTCCTTTTAATTTTATGTGTAGACAGTCGATTATGATCTGTCGTGCCGGGCGAGTTACCGGCCTCGTGACTGGCACAGGTGACGATGTGAATTGTTTGTGTTTTTTTTGAATTGAACGTAATTTAAAATCGTTTGTCGTGTCATTTGCATTATAACTTAAAGTAAATTCATGTATTAAGTAAATGTAAATGTAGAATCAATTTTATGTGTTAGGAATAGTATTTTGTGTATTGTGAACCACTACATCTTCGATGAAAAATAAGTAAGTGTTGAACTGAATTTGAAATGGTGTCTGTTTGAGATCTCAGCCCTTCCAAGACGTTCGATTACCAGACATTCGCCTCTCTTCGATCCGGGTCTTCTCACAACATACATAGATTTATTGTTATAATTAATAAGCTCAGTAGTTTTATAATTAAAAACACTTGTGCTAGTAAAGCATGACACAGGAAAAATACCTATTTAATTTATTTGTAAGCTTAAAGTCCTTATCTCTATGTAAGAAGATTAGATTACGTTAGCACTGTTATTCAGACAATGTTATCACTTTACAAGTGTTCATAGTTTCTATCTCTCACTGCAGACAATTATAATTTAATTTTATTAGATTTTCATTTGATAGCCTATAAAAATTTCTGCATACAACATATGCGCACATTTCATTATAAACATATATAAAAAATAACAATACAACTTTTTTCAACCACTTGTACTCCAAACACTACCTTTAAAAATGATTTATTTTAACAGAAATAATTTCCTATAAGAACTTCTTGTTTTTCAATGGTTGAAAATTTCTTTTTCGATGGAATGATTGGGCTTTGAAAGGATTTGTGACTGTTAAAGACGATGGCATCAAGGTTATCGTCGCTTCAATTGCGAAATTGCGTATCAGCAAAATTTAAATAAATGTTTTTCGGCGAGCATAAAAACGGCCTAAAAATTAACTTTATAGAATTAAAACAAATGAAAAACACGTAATTAAAATTAAATATACATTATTAACTAACTTAACCATACTTTTCGTTAGTTGTGTTGTGCATGCAATTTAGGGTTATTTTTGTAGTATTAATAATACAAAAAGTCGAACACGCATATGCAGATATACAATTTTGTTATGAAACGCTGTACTAGAATAGCATCGATATTATCATGTCTGCTAAGTCATTTCCTATCTATCTATGTTTACCTACCATGTGGGAAATCATGTGGGGACTGTAAGGGTAGTCCAGTGTCTTGACTAGTTTTATTTCTAGGTTGGGTACAGATTTAGTCTTCTTGTCAATTTACCGCATGTACTATATCGATGGCCCAGTTCCATAGCACAATAAGTAAAAAAATTGATGTTTTAAATTAAGTTAGCCATTATATTCGAAACACGGCTCTTATACAGTTCCACTAAAGTACAGCTTGTAAAATGTACAAGTTTTCTCTCAAAAGGCAGTTATTACCATATGGAAATCAGCAAAGTTAAATAGTTTCTCAGTTCCATATACATAAATATTTACATATCTAAATATCGAATAGTGGAAATTTATTTTTGTGAACCGTGGCGTTTCATAAAGAAACAATCTTTAATAATAAAACTATAAACTATTGAGCACCTTTTTGAATAAAAAGTAACACGAATAATGAACCATTACCTTTTACAAGTTAACTTAGATGTATCAAAACTTCGATCGGCCATATCTCAAAACTACCAATTTCTAGTTGTATCACCATGGAACTAGGCCATCAATATAATATAACTATATTAATAAAGATTCCGTCAATGTAGACATCAATTACGAAAGTCCCCAATGAATACTGAGTGTGGGTTTTCAGTAAAAAAAGATTATTATCAAGAGTTGTTCGTTATGTGATATTAAGTTTAAAATACGTTTCTTTAACTTGCTTTAAATTAATAAATGGCATTCGATGATTACTTAAAGGCAGCCGTATGAACCTTCTACCGGAAGACAGTGAACAATCTACTCTTTGTCTACTTTTCTTTCTCTAAACCATTTATATTACTTTTCTTCCGAAGTTTTGCGAGCTATAATTTTTTTAGTGAATAAATCCAACATGAGACAGTGGTTTAATGTTTAGAACAGGTGAGCATATTTTATGTGTGCAGGTGAAAACATTTTGGCTGGTGTTTCGCTGAAATAATTCAGGCTGGTGAAGCTTTACGAACGCGAGAACGACTTAAATCGGGGATAAAGGGCGCTTTGAATTTTCAAATTTTCCATCCAAGCCTAGGCTTACCACGCTTTCAATTGAGATGTAGTTTTTAAACTAGATACAGTTATCATACAAAAATGATAACATTGTTATTTCATTGGTTGTATTACTAGGTGTTAAACTTCTTTCAGAAGCGTCTTCGAACATACTAAAATGTAAGGTATATCGATCCACTATTTATATAAATTAATTAATTTTAATATGTCTTTTACTGAGCTTGAGTAAATTGAGATACAAACAATAACTATGGAGAAATTACTTGCGTTTCAAGTGGAAAATAAAATCGTGAATAATCGGAGATCTACCTGCCGTATTTATATTGTTTTTTATTAATCACTTCTAAGGTGTTAACTGTCAATTCTTGGTGGAAAGACATCATATTTTAAAAAATAAAACACAATTCATTTGTACTACTTCCACATATTTATAATGATCAGGACCGGTTTCGCTCATCACGAGCATTATCAACTGATAAAAATACAAAAATAACAGGCTTATTTATATAAAATTGAGTGTAAAAATGAAGGTATATAAAACAGATGGTTCATGAACTAATACAAGAAAATACTGATTAGCAAACAAATTATACATAAATCAAATAAAAGAGTCTACAATTAAAATGTTATGGACCTCTTGCAAATCATTAAATACTAATCTGAAATCACAAATATAGCTACATCAAAAGTCCATTCATCTGAACAAATTTTTTAATGACATTACTAATGTAATATACAATAATAAATCAGGAAAATTATAAGAAAAAATTAGTGAACCATTTAAAAATAATCAAATATTAAATATGTAATTAATATGTACAATAAACGTTTTTTATTAACAATTGTGTGCACGGATGAACTCAAACTGTACACATTTCTACAGTGCATTTGAATTTCTGAAGATTTTGAAAGGCGCAGCCCGCGTTATTAGTGATAAAACTTATAGAAATGCACAATATTTGAACGATTAAAATTTACCTATCGTTACCTAACCGTGTTATTCATATACACGTGAGAGCAAATTACTTACAATCAGTCTTCTTCAAACTACGTTCCTTTTGAATGCAAAGTAATGAATCCTTATATTCTACATATTATGAAAAGGTCATGGTTTAACGAAAATATTTTCACAGAACAATGTTTAATTTTGTTGTATTTTTGACCAATATATAGGTCACAACTTTTATAAAGATCAGGACTGGGTTTGTTCTTCGTCAGTTTTATCAACTGATTTTTATTTTATTTACGTATAATTTCTGTGATTGTCTGTAAATCCTTGTCACATTTCTTGAACCAATTGTTTTATGTAGATGGTAATTATTAACATTCGATTATATAGATATAGCCTTATTAAGAGTTATGTTTAATCAGTAGTTGATGATGCTCACGATGAGCAAAGCAGGTCTTGATCTCTATAAATATTGTGTTTTATTTTTCAAACAATGATTTTATTGCAGAAAACATAAGTAAATATTAGTCATTGATTTCTAATAAATTTCGGCAGTTTTATGAAACTTGTAAATACTTACTTCCATAATAGTAAATAAAACTAAACGTTTTGAATGAAAAAGCGGAGTTTTATGGCCACCCCAGTTTTCAAGTCACATTAATTGTGGACAAATGTTGAATAAATCTAAGAAAGCTTCATACAAACATGTTGTGGTGAAATAAACTTATAGAACAAGTCTACGTCTACTTAATACTCTTTAGCTGCTGTGCATTTTTAAAACTAGTATATATTCTTACCATTTCAAATAAGACGGTAATTCAAATGTCTTTCTAAAACAAATTCGATAAATAAGAATGAATTTTTCGCATTTGGATTGAGACAGAAAGCTTTAAAGTTTTTTATTATCTTAACGATCATGTTAGGTAAACATGAATACCGAGAGAATCATTCTTAAGTATCTGAGTTCGATGGACGATAGAACTTCTGCAGTAAAATATTATAATGTCATGGAATGTAATTCATTGCTTAGGAAATATAATTCAAGGAGTAATTAAAGTTTTATAAGCACATGTGAAAACCATGGCGTGTCAATCTAAAATATTGCTAAAAACCGTATGTAGAACATAAGTGTTTAATTTTGGTTTGTAAGGCTTAATTGAGATGCTCAAGAGAGTTTGCATTACATAAAACAAAAACGTGTTAATTTTTCTGAATCTGGCGATACAATTTGTCTATTTTTGATGTTTAGGAGACTTCGGATACGGGAAGATACGGATGAACCAAGTAAAAGAAAATATAAAATTTTCACTTGTACCAATGAAAGCAGAAGATTGGCTATGTTTTTAAGCGAATTTTACAAGTTGTTAAAGTTAAGAAAAACATTCAAACATGAAAAATACCATGAAGTAAATCTTGAAACGAAAAAGTTGGAATGATGTCTTATTTTTGACTGCATAAAATTAAGGAGGGCGCATAGAAACATGACGATATTTTACGACGAAAAATATGGTTATATTATTTGGAATGCACATAAAATTATCTGATGAATACTTAACTGTACAGTTTGTTGATCTTACTAACCACAGAGGAAAAGTTAATTTTGAGGGTTGGTAAATTTTTAAGGTTTTTAATATTTTTCCGATTCTTAATATGGGACAATAACTCTTTGTGACTTTTGGTAATCCCTCGTCGTTTCAAAATAGTTAAAGTTCTCATTTTCAGGGGGGGGGGGGGTATGAAAGACGTCAAGGTTTCAAAACATCGGATGATCAACAACGACGCGGTAAGCGTACAGTGTACGTTTTGAATTTTACATTTTAAATATCTTTTATTTGATTTCAACTAAGCGAAGGAAAATTTCTGAGTGAAATTTAGTTAATAATTGCGCACAGTAACTTATTTTTAAAAAAATTCACAGCATTATTATATGGAGGTGAGTCTTTATTTCACAAGATGTAGTAATAACTTCATTCGAAAGGGTATTTACAAAGCGATGACACGACTGCCGTTTATATAACTTTACTGCCGACGCTATATCGATATCGAATTCAACCATTTGGTTGGTCGGTAAAAATCCTCTTAAAGAAATTGTCATTTTTCAGTATTGCCAGTGAAAATGGAGGCAAGTCTAGACGGAGATTTTCGTATTAATCTTTAATACAAGAGTAAGGATTCTATTGGATTTAAAACCAAAATTGAATCTTTTTTTAGATTGCTAAACTAATACATTCTATCATAAACGGTAAAACGTACTATTAACAATATATTAATACCATCGGAATATCAATCCGCCACGCTTTTGTTATTAGTAGTTAAAGAAACAAATAAATTTCAGTTGGCATCAATTTTCTATGCATACGTGAAATTGATGTGTTAATCTTTTTTTATATAAAAATGAATGTTTGTTTGTCCGGTATGCGTTCCTTTACTATTCCTCCGATTTCGATGAAACTTTTGTGAGCTGTGCGCACACTCGTCAAAGATTCTCAAAAAAAAAGAATCAAAAACAGCTCGGAAAATCTTTTTATTCGCGAGCGCACCAGACAAAAAAAATATTTTGTATCCAAAATCACTTCAATAAACAGAATTAAATCACAAAAACTTTCTTTCTTATTGTGGCATTGCAACGCATGCCTTGTACTGGCTAGTATTGAATAAAACTTAACAATAGAGAATGAAACCGTTAAAAATAAGAAAGTGATTTTTGATAATATTTTATTCAGGAAGGTATCTAAGATGTAAATCTGAATGATACGTTATTAAAGCACATCAATGATTATTGCCGAGCAATCAAGGCTCTTGCTTATGTTCTATTTGGTTTTTGAAATCACGGGCTCAAACCTCATAACAGTGGCAATGGTACATTGATTTTATAATCGATTTCGGTATTTCAAAAAAAAACGCATGCTTATCTATGTTGCTTTCAACACTCCAAGCCTGTCCGATACTGAAAACGATACGTTGAGTAAGCCAATGACGAAATCTTTCCTAGCCCCGTTGTTAATTCTATAAATAAGTTAGATTTTTACAATTTGACTTTGCTAAAGTTATGTTTATAATAATATGTGACATAATTATAAATTTTGAAAAAATATAACATAATTCATTTGTACTACTTATACATATTTATAATGATCAGGACCAGTTTCGCTCATTACGAACATTATCAATTGATAAAAATACAAACATAACAGGCTTATTTATATAAAATTGAGTGTAAAAATGAAGGTATATAAAACTGATGGTTCATGAACTAACACAAGAAATTACTGATTAGCAAACAAATTATACATAAATTAAATAAAATAGTCTACAAATAAAATGCTATGGACCTCTTGCAAATCAATAATTACTAATCTGAAATCACAAATATAGCCACATCAAAAGTCCATTAGGTGAGCAAATATTTTGAATGACATTACTGATGCATTAAGAAAATAGTGGATTGGGAAAATTATAAGAAAAAATTAGTGAACCATTTAAAATCAATCAAATATTAAGTATGTAATTAAAATTAATAATAAACAGCCATCTTAAGTGGAGAAAGCAGAGCAGCTATGAGCATCCACCAAATATTTATATCTGAAAAACAAAAATTAAAGAGACAGAATCAATTCTAAGAAAAAAAAATATAAATGTCAAAAATCGAAAAAATATTATAGATAATACTTTAAAACTTTGCGGTCCTGCAGCCGAGTTGTTAACGGTTTTGAAAGTACATCCATTCGAAACGAATGTCTTAAAAAATACTTTGTGACTTGGTGATTTTTTAATCGATTTATTGATTTGCGTTCAAAGGTATGAAAGTGTGTGATCTTAACATTATTCAAATCTATTTTATCTTAAAAATCGGAGCTAGAGAGGCTGAGTGCCTAATTACAAGTCTCTCTCTACCCCTCATACTTTTATCTTCACCCTCTCTGATGAGAGTTCGATCGATTGACATAACTAATTCTCGTCAAGGGGTTGATATATGTGGGGAAAGGATAAATACAACTGGCAACACAGACTCGCTGCCAACACTAGAGAAAGCAGGGACACCAAAAAAACGCGTCATATCATATACTGATACGAGCAATAAACAGAACGCGATCGAACGTCATAGAAGCCGGACTACCTCGCACACTGAAAGAGGCGACAATAATTTTTCAGTAACCGTCGAACACAAAAAGTTGGAGGCAGGTCTATTCCAAAATGTTAAAATATCTGTAATTACACAGTTCAAATAAAAGGTTACTAAATATCCTCCTCATCAGTAATGGAAAAGATTTTAAAATATTATTTATTAGTTAGATTTGAATATTTTTAAAAGTTGTACAGAATAAAACTATTTTGTAATCGAGAAAATATACACACATTTTTAAATATCACTTTTTTTTTATAAATTTTGAATACATATTAAATTTATAATAAGCAAAGCTATGGGCAGTAAATTTGAATATGAGAATGCACAATAAAATTAAATTTATCGGTAAAACTTCGCGCGGAAGGCATTAGCCGTAAATTGCAGTGAACAAAATTTGCCGTACGCTTTACAATACGAATAATGCACCGATGCCGAAGTACCGGCGCTGGGAGGCATTCGAATGGATCAATTTGCATGCAACGTCCTTTGCTGAATCTCCATATGGACATCCCATTGAATCCTGCAAAGCCTTTCAAAGCCCTGGAGGACTTTGGAACTGAATTCCTTGAGTAAGCTTCGTAAAGGCAAATGAAAGCATCAAACGAGTACTATGAAAATGGGTTATTGAACTGTGCGTTCAAGAATATCGCTATTCTATTTCAATTTATATTAACCACGATTAAGTATAATCAAAGTAAAAATACAATATGTAAGCTCGTTTCCAGACGCTTCCCCTGTATTTTGATACATAGCGCATTGTGGCTATTTTCAACGCTACATTTTTATAAAAAGAGACATTCAAAATAATTTAGAATATTGAGAGGGTGCGCGATTAAAATAATATTAAAGAGCACTGCTATAAACTATAGACCAACGGTTGGCAACCGGTGATCGGTGGACCACTGATGATTTGCGAGACTATCTTGGTTGTTTGCGGATTTGCTGCAGTTATTCCAGCCAAGCATCCATAAACCTATTTGAAAAATGCATCAACAGATATTCCACTAATTGTTTCGTAATAATTAAACAGGTGTTATTATAATTTAAAAACAAAATATGTCTATTCACTATCAGCTCCGGCCAAAATCAGATAAAACAAACCCTGTGACCGGTCCATTTTTGAAGAAATATCATTTTTCTTAAGCGTTTACTAAAAGTGTTATAACTACGAAAGTGGATGAAAGCAAATGAAACTTTGTGGAATTGCTTAAAATTTTTTAATATTTAATCTTTGTATGGTAAAATTGTCAAAATTTTTCTTTGTGAAGAGCCACACAATAATGTTTACACATGTACCGAGAGTCTCACTGATTTTCTTGTGCTTTGCATACATCTTTTATGTTTTATAGAGCTTATTTTTTTTCTGTTGACGGTATCGGTATCAATATGTGCTTAGCCATATCCCCAACAACCTATCTTGTAGAACTTGCAAAATTCTAGCTCGGAGTGGTCTTGGTGTCTCCAGAAGGCGGGATATTAAAGAACTAATTCGATTGAGATTTTAAGTCGATAATATCAAAACCTATTTTGGCGATAACACAAATTAGGTGACTGTTTTGGAAAGTATTAAGTCTTGACTATAATTAAAATTAGGATTCCGTTGTGATACGTATCGATTGATGACTCAAATATGACTGTTTTTAATAGGCTGGTGAAAACACCGCTCCGGGACTCAATGTGTTAAGATCATTATTTTATATACTAGTGTTTAAAGTTACAAAGTGGCAATGCTGCATGTGACAATTCACTCAATGTACACGATGAGATGAAAAAAATACACAACACATAAATAAACAAAAAATGAAAACTAAGTCAGGATTTTTGTCGTTAAAAGTAATTAGGCGCAATTAAACTGTAGATTTGCGTCTGTCTGGCGCATAAAAGAATAAATTATGGAGCTAGAAAGATGCAAAAATGATTACCGCTTTCGAAAAACAAAAGAAATGTTAACCACATTCTCTGTGGAAAGCTATTGCGTTTACTTGTAAATTTTGGAAGATACGATTGTTTAATTAAAATATATCTGTTGACTTTAGTATTGATTTCAGTGTACCCGATGGATTGATATTTTATGTTTATAAAAAAACATTTATTTAAATTGTTACACTATTTTGGTAAATGCTTCGTCATTTCCAAAATTTTTTTTGAAAATTGTGATACTGAAATTTAATGTGACTAAATATAAAAACACTCTTTTAAGATGTTAGCTGTCAATTCTTGGTGGAAAGGCATTATGTTTTATAATTTAATTTAATTTAAGATATAATTTAAGACATCGACTGAGGGTGCTTGATGGAATTTCAATATCAAATTTGGATTATTGAGATTTTGTACACTTCCATGTATTTTGTCACTAACGACCCGGGTTTCGCCTTTCGGCATCTTCAGGCATTCGAGCACACGAATGGACTCGAACTGACCATTCGTGTGCTCGAATGCCTGAAGATGCCGAAAGGCGAAACCCGGGTCGTTAGTGACAAAATACATGGAAGTGTACAAAATCTCAATAATCCAAATTTGCATTATGTTTTATAAATAAAACAAAATTTGTTTTGTCTGTACATTTACTTATTTTAGAAAACGGAAAATGTTTTTCATACACAAGGTAATAATTTAAAATGCATTATATTCCTACTGAATTTATACCACGTTCTTTTGGCAGCAGATATTAAAGCTCGGTTTCTTCGTCTGGATGAGCATAGTTTTTAAAATATCGTAAGTTTTTTCTTCGAGCCGACTTGAGAAACTTTTCCAGCCCAGCTAGCACTACGTTACTGGCTCGCAAACAATCTGCTTTCATCAGGCCAGTGGCATGACAATTCTTATACCGTGAATAATTAAACTAGATACTGAAATAAATTGAATAAATATACTTTATTCACTGTAGAAATTAAAGAAGAACAATTTTTTTAAAGAATAATGCTGAAAAAATATATCAAACATTAATGTTTTTAATTATCCAATAGGCCTAGTTGAGATTGCTGTCAAATGATAACTCGGTGTTAATATGATAAATAATTAAGCAGAACAACTCAAATATTTGTAGTGTATTTAAAAAAATAAAACACAATTCATTTGTACTACTTTGTAGAACCGGTTTCGCTCATCACTAGCATTATCAGACAGTTAACACCTTAAAAGTGATATTTGTAGTGCATCTTCCAATGAAAGGTATATGTGGTTGTTGCCAATTTTTTGCCGGCGTCCGTGGCGCAGTTGGTAGGGTCGTGGGCTACGGCTATGGATGTCTCGGGTTCAATTCCCGGTGCGGACAGTTTTTATAAACTGATATTTCAATCGATTTATGGATTTCTGTTCGTAGTCTGAGTATTTGTGTTGTCTAAAACTCCCTCCTCAACCACCCATCCCATCCTCACTGCGATTAGCTAACCACGGGTTCTCGGTGTTTTTATAAACTGGATATTTCAATCGATTTATAGATTTCGTTCGTAGCTAATTTGTGTTGTCAGCTCGGGTTCCCGGTGCGGACAGTTTTTATAAACTGTAGTCTGGTATTTGTGTTGTCTCAACCACCCATCCCATCCTCACTGCGATTAGCTAACCAACTAGCTAACCAGCTAGTCTTGTCCAAGCTCTATCCTTTTATCCCTACTCTTTTCGATAAAGAGAAGTTGAGAAAAACTGAGTAGCAAACAGTTCTTATAGAAAAATTCTGTTGAGATACCTCCATTAGGAGACCATGTGCTCCACACTGGGAGTGGACATGGAAAAAAATAAAATAAAAATAAATACACTCGAAACGATTGCATACAAGAAAATCACTTATGTCAGGATCACTGTACTTTAGGTTTGTTATATATTTCTTATAATTGTAATTCAAAATATTAAGGATACCGGTACCCCATTTGGGACGCGCTGTTCTACAAGTGCGTAGATGAAAACTTCTCAGAATTTTTATTCGCATAGAAAAATGAAGAAGAATTAATTGACTTTCAATCACTGCAATCAAATAATATATATTTGTAATACCAAACTTGCAGAAGTGAAAATATATTGTTCACGTTTTATGGTTAAATATTCAGGAATAATTTTTACGCATGCCTCTGTGTTATTCTATTATCTGATGGATAGTATTCAGTTCGCATCGCAAACTGTTCGCTAGTTTTAAATTGAAAATTTAAATATATGAGCACGACTTGCGAATACCGAGCGTCCTTTATGATAATATTGTATTTATTTCTATGCACAAAAGCAAACTTTCATTCTATACATAAATAATTCGATGGCCAAGTTTGCCTGAGTCCACTCCTGTTGGTAAATCTACAAAATTGTTACGACATGTTTTAAATCTCTGTTAAGTCATAAACTATTTTCATGTTGGTTGTTAATGTCAATTACGCTGGATTATTTTTGTGCGCTATTATTTATTTGGTTTATTTCGAAATCTACCTCATTCGTCAGTAATAAAGCCTGTAAATATGGTCAGTATTTGTTGTCAGTTACAAATCAAAAGTTTATTAATTTAAACGAGTAGTGTTTGAATAAAATTTAAAGAGAGTTATTACTGTTATATTATCACTAGAATTATCACTGATATATTTTTTTGACTATTTATTATATTATAAATAAATTCCTAGCCACCGTAATTGTGTCTCAGAAAAAGACAGATTGAGCGACTGGACAACATCCAGTTGTCGCAAAACAACTCACGTTGCGATGCTCGAGTAGGAACACAAAGAATCCAAAATATGCTCCATATTACCAGCAAAAATGGCCGATAAAAATATGCATTAAAATTGTCAGTTAGTAATTGCTTAAATAACCAGTAAGCAATGTATAAGAAACGCTCAATAGTTCAAGGAAATTGAGTATCCTTTTTAATAGTCACTAATATAACCTGAACTAAAAACAGCCTTACCTCACCAAGTTACACAATAATAAATCATCATTATTTAATAGATCGTTTATAAATATGTACATATTAACCATTCATTATTTTTGACAGACCTCGTTCAAAATAGTCACCGATCATTAGTTATTAAGTTAGTTGTGTTGGCCGTTTTTTTCAGTGAATATTATAATAGTTTCGGAATAATTCGTTTTGTATATTCAAAAAAATATGAAAATTTTAATCACATCGTTTTGAAATGAGTCGAGAAATATTAATAATAAAAAAGCTACAAGAAAATCATAATACACAAAGTAAAATAATAAGCATTAGCTGACATTGAAATTCAAACAAAAAGCGACATTATATCTAGTTATATTATTTGATGAATAATGGTTTGTAATAATTATGTATTTATCACACGTATAAAAGCTAGTGATAATTTTTATATTTCCCGCAATAATTCTGGCTACTTAATCTCTTTATTTTCCACCCCATCATCCTCTATTTACACATGCAAGGGTGTGTCAAATATAACCACGCGTAAAATACACATTGTAAACCTGAAATCATCCCTTCTTGGATGGTGCCTCAGGATATGCGATTTTGCACGGCCTATTACGCAAAGGGGTGAAGAATTTGAACCTTTAGTGAATATTATGTATTTATCACAGAGAATTATGTAAAAAAGTCCTTTTGTATGATCAAATATTATATCACTTTGTAAATGAAAAAGGTGAATAATGACACAAAAAATGTTCAATGATTTAACCGCACACGAGAAAATAGGGTGTAGTGATGATTGCGCATATATACAGATGTACACATAAGAATATGCGTAAATGAGAGTATGCTATAAGATATTTTAAATATAAAATATGCATAAAAATGATTAATCATTTATAATTATTATTATTTTGAATTATTAAAATATCTGAAAGAAATCGAAATATAGAATAGACTCTCGGCTGTTTATACAGGACGATTACTAGGATATTTTGGCCACATTGCCAGCAATCCTACCTAAAATCTTGAGAGACTAGACGTCATATGAAAAGTTGAAGGCAGACGGAGGCGCGGAAGGGACCTAACTCATTGGAGCGACCAAGTGAAGAACGCCACAGGCTTCTCCTTACCGATTGATCATCGAAGGGAATCGAGTTGTTGCGGTAGGTGGAGGTCGCAGCCCACACACGTGAGGAATACGACTAAGAAGTAGAAATAGAATCAAAATTCACTTAATTATTTTCTTACATTAGAGACGTATTTGTCTATGATTTGTGTTCAGACGCCGCTGAAGACGTTTTTTTGTGTGCATTTCATTATGTTCGTTTGTAACTTTGTGCATCTGTTGTTTATACAATTGCCATGTTTGTCACTCAAAAAATATGGAACGTTATGGAAAACCTTTTTTTATCCATGTCCACTCCCAACGTGGAGCATATGGTCTCCTAATGAAGCTACCCCAACAGAATTTTTCAATGAGAACTGCTTGTTACTCAGTTTGCTCAACCTCTTTTTTTTAAGAGAGTAGAGGTAGAAGGATAGGGCTAGGACAGGACTAGTGGATAGATAATCGCTCTCGCTACGCCCCGTGAGGTGGGTGGGAGGAAATTTTTTTTGACATCAAAAACACTCAAAATACGAACAGAAATCCATAAATCGATTGAAATATCAATTTATGATAACAGTCCGCACCGGGATTTGAACCCGAGACATCCGTAACCGTAGCCAACGACGCTACCAACTGCACCACGGAGCCAACAAACGTACTAGAAATATTTTTTTGTTACCATCCTTTAAAGAAATTATTAATTAGAAAAGGGTTGAATTAAACTGTTAACTATCTGTCTACTTTAGACAAACGATAGTGTGATATCGTCGTTGTTCAGAAAAAGACTTTAGGTTGGAAATATTTGTGTGTCAAATCATATAATATTAAACAATGATTAAGTCTTGTAAAGTCAACGAACGTATGTAGATATAGTTATGTAATTCAAATTTCATGGGTTTTGCATGGTGAAAGCTTGAAAAACGAAACCTTATTACATTAATTAATTAAGTAATGTCGTATAATAAAAATAAAACCACTATTTTGACGTCCCCATACTTTAGTGGGCTCCAAAACCAAGTTCAACGGATATATGCTAAATTAATATCTCAGAAGCTGTTCATGTTGATCTTGATTGTCAGATACATGTTTTTGACGGCTTCAAATTAATCGTTCTGCTGTCTTTTGTTTCTTCGAAGTGTAGATTGATAATTATTAGTGTTTTGGGAAAATATTTTTAAGCAAGATTTGATAAATAACATATAATAACATGACTTTTGAAATGTCAATGGTTGTATAGATGTATTTTAAGACGACCAGAAATATATTTTCCCTACTGAGTTTGGGCATTCAACAATATTATAATTAAACAAAAATCTAACGGCAAATCCGATTCATTCACTGTATTATATAAATGTATTTTTTTCAACAATTTCAGCTCTAAGTGTGGAACATAAATAGCTATTTTTTTGGAACATCCCAATAGCAGTTGCTTTAACGAAAACTGTTTATTATTCAATTACTCAACCTTGCTTTTTCGAAAACGATTAGCATTAAAAGATCTGACTAAAAAAGACGAAACACTCTTGTTTTAGGACTCAGTTTTTAGGATCGAATCGGTCGGAAGGAAATTTAAAAATCAAATACATCCATGAATTTACACAAAAATCTTAATTAATTAATGTTAATGTGAGCGTCCGTACTTGGATTTAATCCCGTGGAAGCTGTAACAGAAGAACACGGCGTTGATCTTTCGGTCGGGTTAAAGGATATTTAAGGCTGATAAGAAATGACAAATATTTTGTATTGTTTGTAACATAATTATTTTATTCCATACAATCAAATTTGTACATTAGATAAAGTGTTATTATATTACACAATTCCCTTAACACTACTAGGATCTCAATTAAAAAATGTCCTAAGCCTAATAATTTAGTACGTTAAGAAGATATATTTACAAATATAGGTTTTTAAATATCATAACATACATTATTACTTAGGGTTATCTCTACGCGATTTTAAATCGATAAAAAATTATCACGGTTTTTCAAAAGAGTGGAATAGTTCTACGAATTATAAATATTATTACAAGACATTGTGAAATCTAAAAATATTTCACAGTTCGAAAAATATACTCACGGCGTGGATACGTTGCGCAAAAGTTTCGTAAAAAATTACGCGTGTAAAAGTATCTAACAAATTTGAGGTGTTCAAGGTATTCCTATGATTTTAATTATTAAAATAATTTGACAACTGGAGAGAAGTTAAATAATTCGTTACATTCATGCATAAACGACTTGACTACTTTTAAATACATAACTATCAGCTGATATGGCTTGCGATGAGCGAGACCGGTCAGGATAATTATAAACATGTGGAAGTAGCACAAACAAATTGCGTTTTATTTTTAAAACATAGCTTGCGTAAAATACTTTTCATGCATTGCGAAATAGCATCATTTGATTTGGTTATTAGCCATCAATATCGAATTATAGTAATAAACATAGTGATAGTTGCTAAAATTACTAAAATGTTTCCCTGGTAAATATTAAAATATTATTATAAAGTGAAAACGCATTCAATATCTTGTTTAAGCGGTAGTGTTCTGTTGTCTTGAAGTAAGATATCCAATCAGCGTTTGTAAAGCTCCGGTTTCAAATTCTGGCGATGTCAATATAACAAATGGATTGTTTCGATTTCATATTTAAGATCTTGTGCTTTTTTTTCACTTTGAATTTTCCATGAGTTTATCCTGAGTTACCAATCAACTGTTTTTTCCAGATGTATTTTTTCAACTGAAAAATAAATTGGAATATCGCACATCCCGAAGAAAAGTGTGGTAAATCAAAAATTTCTGATTTACGTTTTATATCGGAATAGTATAGTAAACATGATAATCTACACCCCATAAAAACCGTATTATGGTCAGTTCACTAATTCACCGTGAGGAGCCACTGGTTTCTCTGTTCTCTCTTGAAAAATTTAATTTTTTTGATTTACTACATTTGTCTTCAGGATGTCCGATATATGTTTGAGGAAAATGCAGAATACATACTTCCGAATCTCTATCATACCATGGTTCCCATAGTTGAACTAGAAAACACGTGTTAACAGATCGTTATACTAGACTATATCCCAACAAACGTTAACAAAGATCGCTCTTAAATGGTCACCAGAAGAGTCTCGAAAGATTGGCTTTGAAACCGGAACAGTCTGATAGCTACAGAACAATTTGACATTCTTATCGCTTGACCACATAAGCCAAAAATGAGTTACTGTGCCACCGATGGGCGGTAAAGAATATTTTACCATAAAAAATATTATGCAAAAGTGGTTATTTAAAACTTGACGAGCTCTGGTAACATACAATTGCAACATTACTTTAAGACTAAAATAAATAATATGCATGAGTTATAATCAAGAAAATGATAAAGAAGCTTTGTCCTGACATGAGTGTATGTGATCTATGTTTTGGTAAAGCTATTTTTTTTATGAAATAGTGTTTTCTGTGGATATAATTTATTTACATATGTATGTAAATAAACAATAGTTGTCTCAGATAGATAATGGTAATTTTGACACCTTGAATTATAAATAATAATAGGAGACGGATATAAAGTAAAATTCAGTTGCAAAATCAATCAACTGATCATTTCCCAGAAATCATCTAAAATAGATACGCAAGAGTAAAATAATTTTACTGAAAAAAAAATGATTTAATGAATTTATTTTGCAACTCATATATATGTAAAAATACGCTAGAAGATATCATAGAAGATAGTTATGGTGAAATCATGAATACAATTTTGGGAACTGCTAAATAAAAAATTGTCATTATTTACAAAAACTGATATTTATATGAATACCTGTGTTAGGATGATTCCATTTAGACGCTTAAAGTTTAGCAGTTTTGACACCAAGTGAACAAATTGATTTGCACTGCATGTTTAAACGATACTAGCTCAAAATAGTATCGTAAAATTAAGTACAAAATAGTTGTTGTAAGGACAAAATTGTGTGCCGCCAAAATGGTGTATGAGAAATAGTTAATTAATTTTAAATCTTACATTCAATATTCTGTCTTTACCGTTATGTATACACAATTTTGTCCGGTCAGCAGTTTAATCTATATGAGCTTTGTAAGCGCTATTGTGTCGGCATTTGCCGGGCGTCCATGATTTGAAAGCCAATCAATGCTTTAACATCGTTGGAGTTGCTCAACGCTATTTTGATTACGGTGTTGAAAAAATAAAAATAATTGGCAACTGAGCACGAAAATACTAGAAATTGATTGGATCAAAACATATATTTTGGACTTAATGTTTTATTACAGAACAATTAGATCTAAATTAAAGGTATGTATTAGATTCAGATCACATTGTTTTCGAGCGTCCAGTTCCGTATCGGCCAATTCCATGACTTACGCGCACTTGACAATCGCACAAAAAACAAATGCGCATATTGACAAACACACACACATATAAATGCCATTGCTATAGTTATTAGTCATATGTGTATATAGACATTTTGCACCGAATTAAATATTTTTTGTATTATATAAATAAGTATATTACACGAGAAGACAAATATGTGACAAATAGTTTGAAGAATGTTAATTTCACTCAAAATATTTGCTATAATTTTCTATTTTTATTTCGTTTGTTTTGTAGATACATTTTTTTATTGTGCATGCAGCTGTCTATACGTGTCTCTATCTATATACACAATCGTCACTGTGCACGTATGTCTGTTAACAGAAAGAGCCTTATTGAAAAATGTTTTCATTGTGAAATTTTCTATTGACAAGAATAATGAATGTTAATATTTTGACTTCAATACATTATATCTATATTATATGATTTAAATCACGTTTACTGCGAATCTAGTTGATACAAAAAATCTATACCTAATTACCCTCATTCAACAATATTTTTAAAAACAATGAATCTAATGAAATGTTAGTAAAAAAAATAAATGTAATTTTGGGCGTGCGTTCAGAACATTTTAATTTAAAATAAGTGCCATCTGAGGGGTCCAGTATCATAACTCATAATCTCCAACATATGTAAAAAATGAGTAATGAATCCAGCATTGTTCTTCGTGTTCACACCTACCATTCAAAAATATAAAACATCGTTTTAAACTTTCATCTAAAATTAATGTCAAATTTGAATTATTGAGATTTTTACATTTCCATGTATTTTCTCACTAACGACCCGGGTTTCGCCTTTCGGCATCTTCAGGTATTCGAGCACCTGTATTTAAAACCCCTTACTCTGTTCAGTCGTAAGGTGGTCACTAGTCCAGATGTTAATTTCTTAGACACAGCGATAAGATTTGTCCTATTTTATTTTGTAAATAATCGTTATAAACTGGTCTGTTTGAGTCAGTTTGAGTTCACTCGAATACCTGAAGATGCCGAAAGACGAAACCCGGGTCGTTAGTGACAAAATACATGGAAATGTACAACATCTCAATAATTAAAATTTGATATTGAAATTCCATTAAGGACCCTCAGTCGATGTCTTATATTATAATATTAATGTGAAAATAATGTTCATTTTCAAAACTTATATTCTCCAATTTACTTAATTTTCTAAACAAATAATCTCCATTCCAGCCAATGAGAGTGACACCTTGAACTGTTATGGCCACCAGTATTTGTTTAAATATTACAATTTTAGGTGTCTATTCCACAGTTTTTCTTTTACCATGAAAACGGTTTTTCTTGGTTTTCCAAAAATAAGCATTGACGAAGATTCTGAAATATGAAACTAGAGCCCTCATATTTTATTAAAGCTTTTAAAGCAATGTTATGTTTCATTTGAAAATTAAATACCTGTTTTGAAGTTATTTATTTCGGTTTTGTTCAAATAAAAATAATAATTACAAACTATTCCAATGCTAACTATAATATTCTCTACATACATTTAAAAAATATAAGTAATTTAAATTCGAGTACATATATTTATTGACTATATTCACACAATGTTTTTATGACTAAAAATCACTTGACACCAATTTATCAATATTTCGTATTCCGTATACAAAACTTAGAAAAATAATTCATTGATATATTAACATAATATAATAAGAGTTAAAACAAAATATTTATTAACATACAATATAAAACACTGCGGTTAACATATTGTAGATGTGTTGAAAGAAACATTTTTTTTAAATAAGCTCTTTAATAAATTTTAATAAAATAATTAACCTTCATACAAAGTTTCCAAGAGTTCTGTGATTTTGAGAATTAGGATAGGACAGTAATTAACATTCAACTCAAATTATAAGTTGGTTGTCCCACCTCCAAACGTTATGTGTATGCCATCTCTCTTGATGGAATAACGATAATTTTTTTAAAAAATCATGTTCTTGGCCTGGTACAGAGCTGCACGAGACAGATCATTAAACCATGTACTTTCATGCTTAAAAAAGAGTTCAATTCAAATTAATTGAAATTTTTCACATACAATCAGTATTCGTAAGGGGGTTTCCTTAATTATTTTCACCATTTACATCTTTCAACTGACATTACTTATTCTTTAGTTAGTGAGCAAAATTACTTGTGCAAAATGAATATGCAAAAAAAATAAAAATGATTGTGCAAAAAGAATATAAGGACTCGAAAGGTAAATAAAGGTAAGAAAAAACTAATCATAAAATATTATATAAAAGAGTGCAATCAGTAAGTTTTTCATGAATATGTAGTTAAAACATAAGGAAAAAATTACAGTTTTATCAATTGAAACAATATAATGACATTGAACAGATGGTTTTATGTCAAGGAAACCAATGAATATTTCAATATACAGCAAGATTAATTATTTTATTTACATGTGTCAATGAATAAATTTTACAAATCTTAAATTGATTAATTAGCTAATGACATTTTTAGGTTAATTTTAATCATTACATTATTTAGAATCATTCAAAGTCTCACAGAATCAAATTTCGGTAACTCCAGTTACACTAAATTAATGATTGATAATAAATTTAAATATAATCATTTTTACGGCGTCGTGTTACCGACTTGATTCAAAAGACCCGGCAAAAAGTTGTAAGCAACCATATTGACACTGTTTACCAGTGTCTTTTTTGGTGACGATGGCAACGATCTCGTCCTCTCCACCGCAAGAAACTCCACTGAAATCAGTGGCCCCAGTTTCACTGACACTTGACCCTGCACCTCCAATAATGGAACCCTCCTCCATCACATCGTCGAGACTCCTTCTCCTGATTTTATCACCGGACAGACTTGTCTCTTCCATGACACTGTAAAGATTTTCCGTTTTATTACTACCGTTGTAGAATTGTCAGGACGCTATATAAAATGGATCTCTGAGATTCGCTTCGTCCTTAACGGCGTTTCCTTTTTGAGACCACCGTTTTTGTTTGTGTTTAAGTCGATGAATTATTTCGTCATGCACTACGTTAAAGCACATCGCAGTTAACGCTAAGGCCTGATAGAATATAGATTGAACAAAACCAGAGCGTTGTATTGTCAACTCCTTGTTTTAAGCTTCCAGAATGTCCAGTGCCAGGAACAAGGCTACCGAAACCTATTGTGCTCAAACTCATAAAGCAGAAATAAAACCCGTCCATCGGACGGAGATTGTCCAGTTTATATAAAGCTATAGTTCCGATAATAATATAAGCAAACATTATACATAAACACAGTAATATTGGAGCTAGTATGCTCAAACCTTGCATTGATAATTTTGAATCTGTGTCAGGCCAACTGATATTATCGAGGTCTTTGTTTAGGTTGAGATTTGATTTACTCGTGGACGCGTCTTTGCTTTGCGTTGCGTTTGATACGACATCAGACGTAGATCTCACAACGTAAAATGGTTCTTGCGTAGTTTTGATCGTTTGACTTGAATTATTCGAACCGCTTTGTAAATTCTTTTGTTCTTCGTGTTGTCTGCGTAGCTTCATCCTCCGTTCCTTTTCTGCCATTCTACGCTCGTCGTAGCAGCAATAGCCGCAGTTGGAGCAGAGGCAGCAGCATAAAGCTCTAGAAAAAGCTCCTCTGGCGACCTTTGAAAGTAACGAACCGACGCTGGTTAGGTACAGCATCGTAAGTGGAATTCCGAAGAGGGCGTAGCCAATTGTTGCAGCCTTTCCGAGGGAAGTTCGAGGGGCGATGCTTCCGTAACCTGAAAATTTGGAAAAAATCAATTTAAAATCTGTTTAAAAAATATACACCGTAGAAGAAGTAACATATCGACGTTATTCTGGAAAGAAGACACTAACTGAAAAAATACTAGTTTTGAGTAATTAGATTTTGAAGTTTGTCAAATGTTTGAAATGCTATACCTTTTTCATTTTGTGTGTCTGTACTAAACTGTTTTTAAGTAAAGGTATAATTTATAAAAATAAGTGTGTTCTGTCATACGGTAGAGTTTGAAATGAGGAAAATTTTGGTATAACTAAATTGTTATGCCATTTTTCCGATTTAGTGTTTTCTTACAGAACAGCGACGATATGAAAAATGTTTTTAAATAAACATGATAACTGAGGTATTTTATTTATTGAGAGAAACAAATCTTGAAATAAAACAACTGTAGTTGAAAACATCTTATCATAAGTAAGTGAGAGATATGCCTGTAATATTGAAATGTATTTCCATCTGTAATTATACATAATTTTGAAACCGTAGTGTAAAATGAGTGATTTTTCAATTATGTACTCTTGCAATGTGGATCAGGTTAATAGTATTTATTTGTTTAGTAATTTTTGTTATTACATTTCAAAACCTTTATATTTTGAAAAAGGTACAGAAATAAGAATAGAGCTATAAAGGGTCGAGGGTATTCAGACAATGAGCAGGCTGCAGAGCAACTCGTATCGCATTGGCCTCAAAGCCAATGTGCTCTGCAACAGTTGCTGTCCGGACCAAGACTATCCTCTGACGAGCGTGGGGCAAGACATCGAGAAAGTCGACGGCTTCAGATACTTGGGGGTACACATCACGGGAGTTGGAAATCCGCGTAAAAAGCTCGCAATCCGATTAGGGATAGCTGGAGCAACCCTTAACTCAATGCGGAAAGTTTGGGACTCACGGTTGTACTCCGTCAGAACCCAGTGCCACTTATTCAAGGCGTGCATTCTGTCGATGCTGCTTTACTGTTGCGAGTCATGGTACCTCACAAAGGCACAGGGTTACTGAATACTGTGCTTTGAAAACAGATGCTTGGGGCGAATATTAGGGGTACGATGGTTTGATTTTGTCAAGAACTCGGAGGTAAGAGAGTGGACGAACCAGTTTCTTATTACGTCCAAAATAAACACAATCCAAAATGGACACATCCTGCGGATTTCCCAGGGGAGACTGAATCCTTCCTGTCTCTTCTACTAACCAGATGGATTCCGTCACCGTGGAAGGCAGTTGATAACCATCCATAGTATGTATTCGGCGGAGCTACGGGACGCTGGGATGACCTGGGAGGAAACGAGGAGACTGGTGGGGGACAGAGAAGCTGAGAGGACCACGTGATGGCCATATGCTCCGAATAGGGAGCGGAAATGGTTAAAAAAAATAAAGCGTAGTTAGTTTTCCGTACGCTCAGTTTTTAGGATCGTATATGTCGAGAGAATGTACACATCACTTACATCCATGTCTTTGAGCGAAAATCATGGAAAAATACATGCACTCAATTGAAAGTTCTGGTTTCCATCCCGTGATCACCACAAATATATATGGCGAGCGTACTTGAACGTCGACCGTTCAGATCAGGCCTGGCATAAACGGTTGATGAAATCTTTCTACTTAATAGCATCGTGTTTTTGTTTTCGTCAAAAACATACAAGATTATATCAATTTAGTATATACAATTTTACCGAACTTTTAATTCCCAAATTCCATCGACATTGCATTGAAAACTATTTAGGTTTATAAATTGAGCGCCCATCGAAAACTTTTCACTTAATCAAGTATCTAGATTAAACGAAGTAATATAAATGTCATATTGACCTTGGGAATCCGCTTCACAGAATTTAAAATCGAATTCATTTACATAATCCGTAACTCATCTTCAAAAACAAAGTCACTCCATCGGCAGACTTGATTATCACGATTTGAATATTTTCGTAAAAAAGGTCACGATTACAAACACAAGCAACTGAGTCATAGAGCTGTATTACTAATACATCGAAGACTGGATTCGGTGATAAATATTATTCATCGAGTTACTATGGATACGAATTTTTTATCACAAAAAATCTGTATCTAACATTGGCGAGAATTTACTATTATATATATATATATTGTCGGCGTCCGTGGCGTAGTTGGTAGCGTCGCTGGCTACGGTTACGAATATCTCGGGTTCAATTCCCGGTGCGGACGGTTTTCATAGATTGCTCTTTCAATCGATTTATGAATTTCTGTTCGTAGTCTGAGTCCTCCCTCCCACCCCATTCCACCCTCACGGGGCGTAGCGAGAGCGATTAGCTAACTCTTGTCATAGCCCTATCCTTCTATCCCTACTGTCTTCGAAAAAAGAGAGGTTGCGCAACTGAGTAACAAGTAGTTCTCGTAGAAAAATTCTGTTAAGATACCTCCATTAGGAGACCATATGCTCCACATTGGGAGCGGACATGGATATATATATATATATTATAAATTGATGGTAAATGGTTTAAAGATTGAAATTGCTAGATAGAAAACTAGATGTAAATTGTAACTTTAGTTATTTATTTGTAAATTTAAAAAATTAAAATGCATGGCATTACAGCTGACGCCAATGGACCATGCATTTACACAACAGTACAATAATAACAATAAAAACATTTTTAAAATTATAAAATACAAAAGATGACATTATTAATTTAGAAGTAAGAAATATTTGGCGAACAATATCCAGAGCTTATTGCTGAAAATATTCAACTCTCAAGGCCAGTGCTTTGCAACCTTTTCTCACCCACGGGGTTTACGTAACCACTCATTTATATTTCGCGGTGCACCACATGTCAAAATAGGGAAATTTCATAAATAAAACTTACAATTTATTAATTTGTTTTTCGATGAATTTGAAATAGTGCCTAATATACTTTTTAATAATAGCCAATTAAACCCTTTTACCTAATGAGTGGTGAGACGCTTAGTACACAAAAAAATGAGGATCTTGATTTGATAATGTGCATTATTTTGATACATTCGTTTATTTTTTTTAATAATTCCACCAGGAAATTTTTTGCCATCAATGCTTCCCAATGTATGCAGCAATATGTAATTTGTAAAATAGAAAATCCCCATTTTATTCCATATCATTGTAGTTGCACTATCCATGCAAACACCAATATAATTATTCCATTTAATATCAAAATATTATTTTAATATTTGTTTCAACGAGAATAATTTAAACGAAGATCTTAGCAAACGAATCGCCTTAATTTTCTGTAATGCTAAAATTACTTGATTTTTTTTCATTTTTAACGAACTGCACCGTGGCACACCTGGGATCGTCTTGCGGCGCACTGGTGTGCCGCGGCACATTGGTTTCGGAGCACTGATCTAGGCAACGCATTGAACAGCCGAACGGTTCTTGCAACTGGTGACTCGAATGAGCGATGCGAAGAACAAGTTTCAAAAATAAAAATTGCTTGATTATGGTTTCGGCCACGTAGATAAAAATTGGGAGCATGTAAGTTAATAGTCATGAGAATTTTTAGGATTATAAACTCGTTTTAATCATGCATAGTTATCATTAGTATAGCAAACTAAAATTATATGTTTTCAAAATAAAATCTGGCATTGCAGCTAATTCCGCTCCCAATGTGAACCATATGGACTCATATACAAAACTGCTTGTTACTCAGTTGCTCAAACCTTTCTTTTTTGAAGAGAGTAGGGATAGAACAGAGTTAGTGGTTATCTAATCTCTCTCGCTACGCCCCATTTTTAGGATCGTATTATAGTCAATTGACAAATGACCACCTATTTATATTATATTTTTAAATAATTCCATACAGAAAGCTCTTGAGAAGGGTAGAAAATCGGGTGTAAACATCGATGCAAGCATAAATTTTTAAATCTATAGTGCCACCCCAATAAGGATACGCAAGGATCCGTACAGCCTCATAATTCGAAAAGTTTGTCTTGTATTACATAGATCGTGAAAAGCTGGCATCATCATAACCGTAACAGCCTTAAGTTTTCCTATAAAATTTTATGGGGCATCTACAAGGCAACTTCATGAATTTTCTTAACGGAAGCTATCAAGGATCCTTGTTTTTAGGTGGTCTCAAGTTAACAAGGCATAAAAATGATAACCTGCATAGTTACACCTATAAAACGTAATATATCGACACTAGAAATTTCGATTGTTATAGAAGGTAGAATTTGAGATATTTGGTTTTCGTGACGTCATTTAAATCGTTTTTTCGTTCTTTCTTTATGTGTGTAAACTAGCGAATCCAATAGAATATTTGAATAGTCGAAAATGTTTGGTTCTTTTTTGATATTTGAATATTGGTGATGTGTATTAAATCACATGGTAAAAAAAGTCAATTGGCGTCGCGATATATCTTGATAATGTAATCTTTTTTTATTGTGTAAGCACCATAATACGTAATCTATGTATATATAAAAATGAATGTTTGTTTTTTTGTCCTTTATGCGTTCCTTTACAATTCATTCAATTTCAATGAAACTTGTTGAGTTATTGTTCCATCCATCCATCAAAACTCAAATTAAAAAGATGTTCTATGTGAAAAACATCAATTTTTACAGTGCATCAAGGTTCCATCTACATACATAATTAGAAATGCCGCAAATCCATGAAAATTAAAAAAATTAAAAACAGTCTCTAAATGGATCCATGGTTTTTTCCGTAAAATCACATTTTAATGCAGTTTTATTCGCATTCAAAATTCATTTGCGTTCTATCTGCATATATAAAACATCAAATTTTCATTTGTCGATGCATAAGTGTATTTCATTCAGAAAGTTACGTTTTCTGAAATCTTAAATTGCTTCGTGAACAGTTTTAGTTTTTGCAGATAGAACCTTGTTTACCCAAGGTAACGATGTGCTGGCAAATAGTAAGTGCTAACAATTATTAATACGTGTCACCAGAAATATGACAAAAAACAATATAATAATTTGACTATATTCGAATACAACAATATTCAATATTCGAAGTTTTTTTTTGCATTGAATATTTGGAATAGAGAATGTTGACACAGTTATAAGTGTGAAAGCGTATCAGCGCTAACGCACTTTCACTCAGTCAATCCAGTGTAATTTTAGCTTTAACTTTTTAACTGCCGGTGGGTGTATGTATGGTGATACCTTGCACGCCGTGAATTTTTTTTGATGAAAACATCACACATCTCTTCATTGCTTTAACTTTATCGTTGTTGTGTTTTCGTAACGTCGTGATGTCGTTGTGTTTAACATATTTTTATATTTCAAATGATTACGTTAGTAAATCCAGTTTAAAGCGGAAGTCCAAAAACGTCATTTTTGCATGAGCGGCGTACCGTTCACGGAAAGTTGCCTGTCTTAAGACTCGATTAGCAGCCATCCGGTTAAGAAAGCAACTAATAAAGATTTTAATTAAATTTATTTGTCTCTTGATTTGTTTTTATCTCTCAATCAAATTGCTTTATGTCTCGTGATTATAACGCATATTTGATTTAAAAGCTAAAGTTAACGACGGTGGTTTCTCGTTGCAATATTTTCATATTTCTATTGATACATTTTTATTGAAAAACAATGATTGATTTACAGTCGAGTGGTTAAAGGTTGAACTACTTTGAAAATATTATATAACAAATGGTTCGATAGTGATTTAACAAAGTCAAGGTGCCAGGTTCGATATTCATATTCAAGAAAAAACAGTGACCACTAGATCACAGCGCTAATCATAGTTTTTAAGAATATTTAGAAAGGTAGAGAATTGATATTTTTTGGCTTTATAGCTTTATGGCAATTTGGCAATTTATGGCTTGGGGATGACTAGACGTTGTGTAATCACTAAAACTAAGTCTCGATTTCAAGATAAATACATACAAAACAAAAACACTACAGATATCGAAACTCATAGAAATTTTCATAAAATTATCTACTAGAAGACTTGACCAGGAAAAAAGTTAGGAATAAATCCATGAGAGTTTTTCATTAGAGCATGAGACTGGCTACTTAATGGAAATCATATAATATAAATTCAGAGGTCCGTAAATTATAAAACCAGACAGGGAAAATAAAATTAAGAGATCTATGTCGATAATAATAGATTTAAGGTCTGAAATGATGATTATGAAAAGGACATTTTGTTTTCAGTAAAGAGCTATACGAATTATAACCGACACTTCAATCTGAAGAAATCGGGAATAATTTTTAATGCCATGTTTTATACGAGTCGGTTAAAGCGATTGTATTTTTAAATTTGGATTATTGAGATTTTGTACACTTCCATGTATTTTGTCACTAACGACCCGGGTTTCGCCTTTCGGCATCTTCAGGCATTCGAGCACACGAATGGACTCGAACTGACGGACGGACTCAGTTGCCGAAAGGCGAAACCCGGGTCGTTAGTGACAAAATACATGGAAGTGTACAAAATCTCAATAATCCAAATTTAATATTGAAATTCCATCAAGCACCCTCAGTCGATGTCTTAAATTAGATTGTATTTTTATTTTGGAATTGATGCATTTACGAATTTTTCATGCGACTCATTTTGGATTTATTTTAAAAGCTAAAAAATCTAGTTAGTTAGTTGATAGTTTGATAGGCATATTTTATTGATTTGTTTTTGACAATGTTGTTTAATTACTTTTGTATTAGCTTTTTGTTGACATTGTTGATTTTGGATGATTATTATTTGGCATTTATTTTAGAAAGAGAATTTATTATTTGTAGTTGTAGAATTGTGAGAAGCATTACAATGGATCGATATGCAACATTCTTCTTCAACAAATCTTGTAGTATGGAATGTTTTAATGTATAATTCTTAACGTAATTCATGATTCTAAAAAATAATATTTTTAAACGGAATATTTTGACTTTCAGTTTATTTCTTTCAATGCATTTTATAGTTTGTTATTTATATAGTGATAAGTTCCTACTTATATCTAGCGTGCTAACGATGATGATGAGGTTTTTTGCATCAGTCAAAACACGCCAATTCAGTCAAAGTTATCTTTATTACAGTTAGTTGTTATGCATACAAAGAATTTAAAGAGTTTTGAATTTTAAAATAAATAAAATTAGAATTTACGAAAAAAAGAATTTACACGTGGCAGAAAATATGTTAACACTGGCCACTCCACGGCGACGGACACGCCTTTGCCCTTTGTTTTAAAAATTAGTAGTGTTAATACATTTGCAAAGCCCAGCTGATAGGCATGCTAACATTCAATAGATCACCCGAAAAATATACATTTCTACGTATTTCCTTCTGCTTTAGGAGGCCGAAATGAAAGTTCTTAAATTCTTAATGGTGTCAAAGATTATGTTTATTTCAGGAATCGTGGACGTGAATTATTTCGTCTACCAAATTGTGGAATCAACTTGCCAATGCTATGGATGTTGAGATGTTTGAAAATGGAACTTACCATTTTGCATTTAAACTTTTTTTTAGATTTGTATTTATTATTTATGGATACCTGATCATATTTTAAAAGCAATAAACTTGCGTATTTTTAGACAAATAAATTGGAATTGAATTGAAAATTAATTAGTGAAATAAAATATAAATTTAAATTGAGTAATATATCTGTAGGGCACCATTGATTGCCGATAACAGTAAATCTATTTTTGAATCTTGTTATTTAATGTTTTCGGTGATATGCGAGTGTTGCCGCCAATATCAATAACCAAAACGTGTTCCTTATTTGAATATTCTGACACAACAGACAAGCGCTGTCTATCGACGAAACCATGTACAATAATAAGACATTGATTTTGAACATTCCCCTAGCTGTAGGGAAAATATATGCAAGGGTGATATATCGATATGACGAGGAGTGAAGAACGCACGCTGTTCGCAGAATAATTTTAAAGGCAATGGAGGCTCGGCAATATGTTTTTCAAATTGATTCTCGTTCGAAACAAATTGGATGGATCATTTATTTGATTTATCGCGCCACCACTCGGCGTTAATACGTTAATCATTTCATATCGATCTTGCAATATATGTTTTTAAAACCGATTACGCACTGATATGAAGTGAAAATAAAGGTTTTTTCGGTATCTGAAGTATATGTTAGAAATGGGTAAAACAAGCGTTGAACCAATAAAATGTTTCAATTAATTAGCAGTTTATTTAGTTCTATAACAATTGTCAAATATTTTAGTATCACGCTAGAACTGTCATAATATATTATATCAAATGATCTAGATCACTGGTAGTCAACCTGATCCGTACCACCCATTAGTGGATGGATCACGTTTCCATGGTGGGCTACTTAGTTTTTTTTGTCTGTTTTTATCGAAACCATCTGTTAAGCTAGACTCGTGGCGAAGTTTACTTGAAGAAATTTCTCTACGCTGACCCGATGGCTGAGGTAAGGAATGCATATTGATGTGATCTGTTGTCCCTTTCTCAACCTTTCTCGCTTATATTTATCCGAATAAAACAAAACATTATTTTTTTATGGCCTAACGGTCGGCTTTTGACTTGTTTGTTTGTAAGCACAGTACCTTCTTAGATTTGCAAGAGTAAACGTCAATGGTGAAATAATTTTATTTGAATGATAATTTACTATTTCTACAGTACACATAAAAAAGTAATATTTAAAAAAAAAAATACCTCTTCTTCTCGAAATTATTGCGCCCTTACACTGGATTAATTATTGTGATGATCAGTAAAGACTTTTTTTATAAAAATATGCAAAAATAGGTGGTAGGTACAAAAAGGTTGACTACCACTAATCTAGACTCTAGACTTAGAGCCTACCATAATTCATTTGTCAAATTATAAGAAAAATTGTAATTTTTTCACTATGAACTTGTTTAACTTTTAAATACATAGTTTGATTAAAATTAACTAGTGATATTTTATGTTATAATTGGTACTGGAGAAATAAATACATATCATATTGATTGACAGTGAACAAAACCTAGCTTAAGTATTTATATAACTGCGTGATGATGAAAAGGTCATCAAAAAATCTTGCTAAGCAACTATAATTACAGTTATCGCACGTATTCTGTTCTAAGTTAGTATATTATTTATAAGTGATCAATTTGGAAGAAGCTATCTGAAACATTTCGTTTGATATTTTTATTGTTCTTGCTATTTTTCCTCGAGTTGTTTTAAGTTACAAAATAAGGCAGACGGCTAAAGTGTTCTTAACGCATATAGAAAAGCGAAACAGATTACATAAAAGAAGTGCATGAAAAGGTATGAGAAAAGCTCTAAATATCGTTACTTAAATTAAAGCGCTTTACGAAAGAGGGATTGTGAGCGTTATGACGGTAAATTTTAATGATAATAATTACTGCAAATGAGTTTACATTTTCAAATCATTTCAAAAGAATTTTTCGGCAAACATCACCTGCCGATGTTGATAGAAAATATATCTGTCTTTATGTTTTGTGTATCTTGGAATAATGGACGTAGAGTAAACTTGTTTAAGCAAACTCTCATTTCTTTTTATTTTGATGGGAAAGTTTCATTGAGAGACATATTTTAAATTTATTTATAAATCGTTGTAGAAGTGCATCAATAAACAATGCCAATCTTAGTTATTTCTTAAATTCATCTATATCAGGAGCGGGGAACCTGCTGTCTTCATGCTTCGGGTGGTCTGGAAAATTGCAATATATTGATGGCCTCAACTAGAAATTGATAGTTTTGAGATATGGTCGATCAAAGTTTTGACTCACCTAAACTGACTTGTAAAAAGTGATGGATTATTCTTTGGATTATTAGGATTAAGAGTTGTTTCTTTATGGAACGCAACGATTCACAAAAATATATTTCCACTATACGATATTTCGATATATATGTATATGTAACTAAGAAATTATTTAATTTTACTGATTTCCATATGCAAATATCTGCCTTTTGAGAAAAAATCTGTACATTTTACAGGCTGTACTTTAGTGGAACTGTAGATGAGCCGTGTTCGGATATAATGGCTAATTTAACTCAAAACATAAAAATTTTGACTTATCGTCCTATGGAACTGGGCCATCGATATAATACATGCGGGAAATTGACAAGACTAAATCTGTACCCAACCTAGAAATAAAACTAGCCAAGAAACTGGACTACCCTTACAGTCCCCACATGATTTCGGTAGGTAAACATAGATAGATAGGAAATGACATAGCAGACATGATAATATCGATGCTATTCTAGTACAGCGTTTCATAACAAAATTGTATATCTGCATATTCGTTTTCGACTTTTTGTATTATTAATACTACAAAAATCGCCCTTAATTGCATGCAAAATTACACAACTAACGAAAAATATGGTTAAGTTAGTTAATAATGTTTAAATGTTTTTTATTTGTTTTAATTCTACAAAGTTATTTTTTAGGCTGTTTTATGCTGGCCTAAAAAAATTATTTAAATTTTGCTGTTACGCAATTTTGCAATTGAAACGACGATAACCTTTTTGATCCATCGACTTTAATAGTCACAAATTCTTTCCAAGCCCAATCTTTCCATCGAAAATGAAATTTTCAACCACTGAAAAACAAGAAGTTCTTATAGAAAATTGCTTCTGTTAAAATAAATCATTTAAAGGTATGGTTTGGAGTGGTCGAAAAAAGTTGTATTGTTATTTTTTATTTATGTTTACAATGAAATGTGTGCATATGGCCTCCTAATTCTTTTTATTCTAAAACGTGTTTTTCTACGTCAACTGCTTGTTATTTAATTTCTCTTTTTGGAAGAGAGTAAGGATTGAAGAATAAGTCTAAGACAAGACTAGTGGTTACTTAATCGTGGGAAGGAAATTTAGACACCATAGAAATCCATTCATAAATTGTCCGTATTGGGATTCAAACACGTGAGTACCACAACTGAAACTAATGACGTTGACTACTCGACGATGAACCCTGAAAAATATTAAATAAATTTACGTGTTTTTGAATTTATTATTTTAGGCAAGTCAAACATATTTGATTCAAATTGGACATTGTTCACAACAATTTTCAATGCCGATGTATGGAGAGATTTTAACAAAAGACATTTTTGTTTGTCATTAGGAGATTATATTTTCATTGTCGTTAAAGTAACGATTACCCACTTAAAGTGCGTATTTAAGTGAGGCTCTTTCTTAGCTCAAATTAAATAACGGCGTAAAAGGTTATTTATGAAGTCAATGACGAGCTTTCGTCAAGCTTAGGGCGGAATAAATTATCTCGCTCTCACCCTTTTCCTTTCGTTTTTGATGCAAAATTGATGACTTCTCCGCGACTGGGAGTTTATTAAATTCTACAGCTTCTAATGCAGTTGTTAGCAAACTTGTTTCCACGTTGATAATTGACTCACAACAAATAATAATAATATACATTTTTTTTACCATGGCCGCTCCCAGTGTTAAGCATATGGCCTCCTAATGGAGATATCTCAACATAAGTTTTCTACGAAAACTGCTTCCTGGCATCGCCCAAGATGGGGACAAAGCCGAGAATAATTCTTTTCCTTTTGGGAATACTTTAAGGATTTCACTGTTTTAAGTTTTAAAATTTTATATGATGGATAATTTTCCGCTCAACGGTTTGATTTTTTTACAAATTTCACGATTCGCATGAAAAATTATATTAAAAATTAAATTATATATAAAAATTATATTATAATAACAAATTTACAGTAGCTAAGCAAATTCAACACAGGTTGAGTTGTTATGACGATATGATGGATTATTTTAGAATAGAGTTGCTGTTAAGCAACGGTATTATTTTTTCTGTTGGTTTTCAATGAGACGTCAAAAATATAGCGTTTTCAGTTTAAGGTTAAAAGTTGTGAGTTTAAAGTTGAAAATAGTGCAGTTGACTTTAGAATGGCAGCCAGAATGACATTTGAAAATTTCACTTCGCTACTGTACACCGTTTGGGAGGATTTCAAACATACAGATTTCTACATGTATTTTGTGCTGTATAGTAGAGATTTACGGTGAAGATCGATAGATTAAAATATCTGATAACAAATTGTTATCCCATGTTTACATCCGTCCGTTATCATACATAATAAAAAAATATCATAGACAATGACTGATATTGCAAAGATTAACTTACTTTTTACTTGATTAAATCAATGATTAAATATTTTTCTTTTGCACCTGAGCAATTGGTTTGTGTTAGCTGTCTAACTTAAAATGGAAGATAGACACTTGTAGCTCATTATTATTTAATGGAGATTTTTAATTCACACCTTTTGGTGTTTTATTATTCATTTCGTCTCTACAAAGAGAGCAATTATTTTTTTCATTAATCTCATAATGGTTGAAAGCCGCTATTTTAATTTATTTGATCGAATTTATATGAAATAATAATTACAAAACTGTATTAATAATTCGTCATTTATAAAGAGAAAAGTAATACCTAATACTTGAATTTTTATTTTTCATGGTAACCATTGTTAAACAGATTTATAACCCGTTATACACGGGTGAATTTTGTAACAAAACAGCGTGAAAAAAAAATTGTCTAACGGAATTGTCCAGATTGTACCAAACATATCAATAGTTATCCTTATCCCATATTTGATTAAGCCAACGGAAATGTTTCCTTGGCAATATTTTTTTATTCATCAGTAGAGACCCGCATTTTGGGCATCTATTTTTATCAATTTAGCGTTTTGTAGCATTTAAAATGTATAATTAATCTCTTTTTAGAGTCTGTTTTTATCAGACTTGAAATCAAAATAAATATCAACTTCGATTCGTTTCAACACAATTTATGTTATAAATATGATTAAAGCACATCGCAATTCAAAATAATAGAAAATAATGACAATTATGAAAAAAAAACTATAAAAACATTGGTTGACATCAAGAAACAATAAATTATTATTAACTCCTTAAACTAATTGAAATTTCGGCATTAAATTACATAAAAAATCATTAAAGGGAAGCATGGAACATGTTTCCTCCAATGAAGTACGAATATATTTTACTAGTGAGTACACGGCATGCGTTGCAATGCCACTCAAAAAAATGTAGTGTCTGTGTTTTAATTCTGTTTATTGAAGTGCTTTTGGATACATAGTATTTTTTGTTCCGTTTGGTGTGTACACGTGCGTACGTGCGGTTTTTATTTTAGGAAACCTTCAAGGGTGCGCGCACAACAATTCACCAAAGTTTCATCGAAATCGGATGAATGTTATAGGAACGCATAGAGGACAAAAAAAACATTCATTTATATATATATATATATAGATAGATAAGACCTACTTTAAGTTAATTATCTTATGCCTATAACCTTCGCGCTAGTGCAAGCAATAACTTGACACAGTTTTATTGGAATCGGATGAACGGTATGGTAGTGCATAAGATACGAACAAACAAACATTGATTTTTATATGGAAGATTATCTGAAGAATATTTCAGCTTCCGTGCTATTTGCAGGGCCCCAAATTGATTGTATTACAGCACAATCAAGCTTGGTTTATTGAATCTTTGTGAATAATAATTATTGCTTTGCATCAGGTTATAAAGCACGTTTCTCCAGTATTTAGAGAAATAGATAAAAGTTGTCTTTTTACATGAGTAGTGATATTTATTAAAGTAATTAATCTTTGAATATTTTCGCATTAATTAGCATCTATTGTAAATGTTACCATCTATTTCGTATTTATCGCAAAATATTCAAAATACGAGTCTATTCATTGGTCATAATATCAAAGTGATATATTTTATATTTCCTACTGCTTACCACTAACTGTTTTGAATAAATAAAATCTACCATAAAAATATAATAACTAATTCTGAACATCTTGGTCTATTTTAAAATGATATGAGCAAAAGGCATGGTATTCCCGAGATGTCTCTACACAAAGTCTCGGTTTGAATCCTACAGGATTGGAGAATATTTGACGAAAAACATAGGAAGCGATATCACCACATTGTTACGAATGACAGTAACTGTAAGCTAAATTGGTTAAATTATAATTGAGAGATAGAAATGATGGTATTAACTAAGGTCGTTTTAGTAAATTTCTATTGTATTTTTTGCGTAATATATTAAAACAAGGACTTAATTAAATCTCAATACTTTTTGGAGCGCCAAACATAATTTAGAAACTCATTATACATGAAATTTTCGTAAAAGCATAATAAATGACTAGGGTTTCCAACCCGGCTTAAACCAAAACCGGTTAACCGGTTTACTACGTGTTTTGAAAAAAACCGAAACCAGGTTATTTTATTTACAGTATTTTAGAAATTCAACGTGTCTCAGGGGGAAAAATGTACATAGAAAAATCATCTATGTCACAAAGCTGTCAAAATTATGAAAAGAATTGATGTAATACGATTACACAAAATTATCAAAAGACACAAAGATTCTTAAACTACTTGTGATAAATATGGCACATGTTACTCAATAGCAATTATAGTAAATTTGAGAAATCATCCGTAGAAATCTTGAAGAAATCGTTGACTAGAATATATTTGTAATATTATAAAAGTAAGAAATTTTAAAATTTATAAACTATACACGTTAAATATTTTCATGTCTTTATGTGCCAGTTATTTTACGAATATTTCCTTTTCCTTTAAAGTCATAATTTAAAGACATATTGTTTATATTTAACATTATACTAACTAACATAAATATAAAAACTTGCATAGGATTTTTTTACGAAAATAATGAAATGAGATATTTTGGTGTATGCCGGTTAACCGGTTTTTTTGTCAACAAAAACACCTAAAACCGGAAAGTTATTATCTCCGGTTAATTGGATGCCATATACGTGAAAAAATCAGTGTGTTTTTTGTTTTGAATAAATAATAAATCTTGTTAATTTATTACGAAAATTGTGGTGGTGCCTTGTGTGCTATTGATTTCCGAATGACTCCATTATGTAAAAGACTAATATGCGTTTGTTTACTGAAGCTCGATTTTTTAGTCACGAAATTCCGTATACATGGACGTTGGCGAAATGCCTGAGTGGAATAATAATATAACGGTCCACAGCCATTCACGTCATGCGCAGCAAAGCCTACATCAATACAGCCTAATTACGTACGTATGGGGAGGGGTGGATGAGGGCAGTAAGTGCAACCTTCACATATGCACTTGGGTTGCATTGTGGGTTCTGTATTAGTAATGGAACCTAATGGCAGTCATACCATAAGCGGCGGAGAGTCTTGTAGATTCAATGGAGTTATTTTGTACTGTGCGTGAGATTAAAAGGTAGGTATTTGTGGCATTGCGCAAAGCTTAAAGCTCTTTTGATAATAGCCATACTTTGAAATGACAGGCACTCTAGAAAGCTTTTTCCTGTTAAATAATCAATGCGGTTATCCGCAAGCTTTACGTATAAGGGTATTTTAAAGATCTTTTTGATTTTCGTATGTTACCTCCTGTGACCGTTTTCGATCTAATGCTACATGAAGTACTTTCAATGTTTTAGACGGTTAAATTATATAAGTAAACTCTACGGATATACGGTGATGTATAAGGCATCCAATCCCAGACTCTTTTTACGATCCCGGGATTCACAATTTTTCAATCCCGGGATTCCGGAATTGGTCGTTAAGTGTAACGTACATTTAAAAATTAATTTGTGTCTATTTTCGCTTCAATTGGAATGTATATATGTGTAAATATTTTTTTTTGGGTATTGGAATGGTTTTTTTGTTAATTTAAAATCAGACTGTCAATTATAAAATTTTATTTTATTTATTGCATTATTATGGTAGGTAAATCAAATGGTATCCAAACAGTGGACTTGTCTTCTCATTTAACTCTAATTTAAATATTGTCCTTCATTCATTTAAGAAGCGTCCTAATTTGTCCTTCATTTTAAATTGGTTAAGGACGGCTGTTACAAAACATGAGAAACAGGAAGACTACAGCAAATTTAAACTAATTTTATAGAGATTATAAACTACTATGTAAATCAGTGGTTCCCAAACATATTATGCCAATGGACCCCTTCCAACACCCAACAAATCACTACCAATTTATCTATTGCTATTTATTTCAACTTTCATAATAATGACAATGTGTCACAGATATTTTTTTATATTAAACCTCTCGCGGATCCCCCAGCATTGTTCACGGTCACCCCCTCAGCGGTCACACGGACCCCTACTTTGGGAATCACTGATGTAAATGAACAAAACTAGGTACACGCTGTAGTTAATCAGGTTTTAATTTGATATATGAATTATTTTTTAGCATTTATAGTGAATCACGAACTCCTGGGATTGGAAGCTCTAATGATGTACATAGATAAGAACGAAGACCATTGTTATTCTCGTATGACATTGTTAGTGATCTTTTAAAATTCATTTCTGGAAGAAGGTTTCCGTCAATATATTCCATTTTCATTCAAAGAGTAAAGTGATAATATTTAATAAACTTTTTGAGCTTCGAAGTCACATTTGTTGTACCGAACCAAGAAATAAACAATTTCACGAAACTGAGAGTCCGCTTTGTATGAACCACTTAGTTTTTGTTGTTAAAAAGTATATGCAGTAAGAAAATGAAACTATGAGAACTAAATATTATTTAAACAGTCGTTAATATTTTCGTTTATCTGAAGGGAAGGATTTTCTAAATAGTTAAGACCATCAAGTCTTGGGAAGCTACTCCTAAGACACTCCTAATTAAAGGAAAAAACTGTAGAAAACTGTGGATACTGCCGTATAAAATGAACGAATGAGAAAGCAGTGGTGGATGGAGGAAGGCAAGTTGTTAATATTTTGCTATAAATGGATGTGGCGCAGTTGGTAGCGTCGTTGGCTACGGTCATGGATGTCTCGGGTTCAATTCCTGGTACGGACGGTTTTCATAAATTGATCTTTCAATCGATCTATGAATTAGTAGAGTGTTTGTGGTGTCTAAAACTCCCTCCCACCCATGCGATCCTCATCCGAGAGCGATTAGCTAACCACTGGTCCTGTCGTAGCCCTATCCTTCTATCTCTACTTTTTTCCAAAAAAGAGAGGTTGAGCAACTCATTAACAAGCATTTTTCATAGAATTTTTTTAAGATACCTACATTAGGAGACCACATGCTTCACGCTGGGAGCGGATATGGAAAAATAAAATAAAATAAATTGATGTGCGTTTATATCATATTTGCACATTTCAAAAACGTTATAAAAATACTCAGCAGCGAAGTATTACACGGGTATATTATAATAATGCGGGTTTATATTATATTGATAATTGATTAGTAACCAATATTTAAATGTGGCATCGAGAAAACAATAAAGTTACACCATGCCTTTTTTTATTTAATTTAAGGATTGTTTGAATAAATAGAATTACAGTAATCGAACCCTACAAAACTCTTCTCAGTTGAAATTTAATACGATACGCAAAGACCTTAGCTTGAAATATCTAAATTTACATATTGTTTGATAATAAAGGCATGATCGAGTTTCTCGCTTTCAATCCGCTCGCTGGAAATGGCCAGTTGTAATGATATTCTGAATAATAAAGACCAGAAATGATTCAAATAAAATAAATTATAGTTGAAGATTAATTTATTACGACAATTAATGTAGCTTAGCGTAATGTTTACTAATTTTTTGCAGCGAAAATTAAAGGTGATGAAAAAATATGATTACAGTTTCTATTTTATGTATCGAGGTTATACCGACAGAAGGCATTAAGCCATAATCACATGTTCTGAGATAATCGCTCTCTATAAAAGAACTACTCTCCTCTTTCAAGTACAATTGTTTGTTTTTTTGTAAAAAAAAAGGGTTATAAATAATTGCATTTTGTGTTAAGTAGTATTCACTTGGTACACTTGAACTTTTATTTCGATAGTTTGCACTTTGTATAAGATAGTATTAACTTAGTACACTCAAACTTTGATTTTAATAGTTTTCACTTCGAAACGGATTCTTTTAACAAAGTACCACAGACTAATTTTGATAGCTTGACTTTGAAACGGATTATTTTAATTTTGTATGTTATGGACATTGAAATAAATTATATTAACATATTGCATGTCCACTTAGAACCCTGCTTCTTCATAAATACCACTCCTATAATATACTAGTGAATAAATTCTAATGCATGGAGCAAAGACAATACAGGCGGCCTAATATAGAGTTGCGACAAGTAAACTAGTCTATGGTGGAAAATCTTATGTTGCAAGTAGAAAAGAATAAGTGACATTTCATTACTATCGATTTCAAAGTGTGAGTATTTATATTGAGTGAAAACTATTTTGTCTATGTGATAATATTTTTTCGTAAGTGCAACATATTTCTTTAATGTTTAAATATATTTTATTATGTGGCATCACTTTATTTTTAGTGAAATAATTTGTTTTTTGTTATAAGTGAAAACTATCTTTACGAAAGTGAATATCATCTAAACGAAAGTGCATTTAATTGTAAGCCAAAAAAAAATTGTACATTATGAAGAATAATAATTTTCGACTGTGACAAAATACATGCAAGTGTACAAAATCTCAATAATCCAAATTTGATATTGAAATTCCATCAAGCGCCCTCAGTCGATGTCTTAAATTATCAGTAAAAATTTACTCGCATATGTTGTTTTCAGTTTTATTCGCATTAGGAATAAAGAAAATGTACCATCATTCTGTCGCCACTCGCCTGGTGTGAAACACCTACTCTGAATTGTATTATCTTCATCATCATCAGGTTTAATCACGGCACACGTTCAGTGTGGGAAATATATTACAATATATATATATATACATATACATATATATACATGAAAGAACTTTATTTTGGCACTGACTTCTGTTTGTTCGCTTTAAGAAGATTGATATTGAGTTAAATACTCGTAAATAGCAATTCGGTTTATTGTACGTTGTTTTATATTTAAAACAACACGCTCAATTTTACAGCAATATTCTTACAGCTGTTGACAATTTAATGTTTTATTATTAAAATATATTCAAATGTAGAACGCCAAATAAATTCCTGTTGTAAAATACACAACATGGCACACACTTTTCGAATTTTGAAAAGAAGATTTATAGTTTAAAAAAAATATTTTCCGTTATTGATTAGTTTTTTGTCCCTATGACACGCGATGTCATTTGATTTTGTGAAAAGAATGGGATAACGGAACACGTATTTTAAGGTCAGGCGGACAAATTGACTTTTTTTCGACGATGTCAATCACAGTCCGAAATATAAAAAAAGGATACGGCTTTAAAAACAGTTAAGATTTTTTCAAATAAAACAGTGGATAACATGAATTTGATACAAAATATTGTCACATCATTCTTCTGCATATAATATTTGTTACCTTCTTAATAGACACGAAGGAACTTCACCTTAACAAAGAAGAGGAAGCGAAGTTTTTCGTATTTATGTCCTACCGGAATAAAATATATATTTTTGTATCGTTCAAAGCGGGCTATTAGTTTACCGGATCTTTTATTGCCAAGGACGATAAAAAGCTAAGACTCATTACAAGAGATTTTATTAGTATAAAGATTTGTGTGGAGTAAAAAAATATGCAAACAACGCCATATGAAAAAATAAAACACAATTTATTTGTACTACTTCCACATGTTTATAATAAACAGGACCGGTTTCGCTCATCACGAGCATAATCAACTGACAAAATTACAAACATAACAGGGTTATTTATATAAAGTTGAATTTTAAAAATTATAGGTATATAAAACTGTTGGTTCATGAACTGAGACAAGAATTTTTTGATCATTATACATCAAACAAATTATACATAAACCAAATAACATAATCTATAATTAAAATGTTTAGTACCTCTTACAAATCAATAAATACTAATCTGAAATAAAAAATGAATTTACATTAAAAGTCCATTAACTGAACAAAATTTTTAATTATATTCTAACGTTTAAATATTCATTAAGCAAATAACTGATTGGGAAATTTAAAAATGAAATTAGTGATACATTTGAAAACCCAGGAAGAGAAGCCAGGAGCATCCAAAAGATTACATCTGAAAAACAAAATTAAAGCAACCAGAATCAATTCTTATAAGTTAAATTATAAAAAAATAATAACATTATTGATATATGTAATACAAGTTAATTAATTCAATGAAATAAAAAAAATAACATTGTATTTCTAATTCTTTTCGTATGATTACATAAAATATATTTGTATAAAAGTATGAAAAATACAAAGCAATATATCGTGTTTTACTTTATTACGATTTTATTTTAAATTTAATTGGATTATTACATTATTTCAAACAACAGTCAGTCCAACGAGAAGTTCTTTAATTTAATTCATAAACACAACAGACCATGGGTTTGTGTTTGATATAGAAGTTTGAATGAATTGTTTGCCTTGAAGCGTAAGTATCACTTTTCATAATAGATACAATATTTACTTAAAAATACATTAGTCTAGTATTTCTACTTAGGACCCGTATGAATAATGTTTTATTCTGTAGACTGTAAGAAATTTAGATTTTTTTAAAGTTATAAAGTTACGAAAGCTTTTATTGCGCCTCTTACGACCGAGTTCTGCAGACTATTGTGTTAATTTTGTTCTAGAAACTAGCTGCTATAGTATAACTATCGCAAATTTGAAGATTATACCGATAATCGAATAAAACAATAAAAAACAAAAAGGACTAACCATATCAGCTCTAAAAAATGTTTATATTAAGATGTAGAATGAACGGAGTATCTAAATAAAGAATTTTAAACTGGCCTATTTCTATTTATTGTATATTCACATAATTTTGTCCGTACCTTTATGTTCATATTCCATACTATTCTGTCCGTACAGTTATGTTTCACCTTTTTTGTATTAGCATTATTCTTAACATTGATTACGGGACATCATCGATACACAAAGCAATGTTACCATAGACAATAATGAATGAATACATTTCGATGAGATTGATTGTTTATGAAATCTTAAAATGTTGTTTTCCTGTTATCTCTCATGCACTTAGACTTGTAATATTATGAAAAAAGTGTTATACATTTGGGCTCGTATAACACGGTCATATGGTTCCACAAAAACGTCGTGTAATACAAATCCGTGTTATACGAGGTTTGAAGTTCATACAAAATTAGGGTGTGCGTTCCGAAAAAATATCGAAGTTTGTTAATATCCTTTATTTTTTTAACCTTCCCGTTACCAGGTGCGGTGTACCAAGATTGCCATACGAGTTAAAAACATTAATTTCTCGCTTATTAGGTTTTAATATAAATTTAGGATTTTAGCTGTTTGTAGATAAAATAGTTATGTAATAACAAAAATAAAATAAACAAGTGGTTCGATTCAATGTTTTCATCATCAAATTAATAAAATTACAAAACTCTGATGACAATATTATTATTCCGAACTCAATTAAAGTGATACCGATATATAAAATTATATACGCAAGAGTGACGCACGATATTATTTGTTAAGCTGAGACAAAGCGAGAAATGGTATTAGTTAGAGGGAGAAAGAACCGGGTGCATCTTCGCTTGTAGTTCATTTTTATGCAGCGGCATGTGGTGGAGTTACTATCTCTATCGCACAACCTCACTTGTATATGTGCAAGTAGGATACAAGAGCGTACGCCCGCAAGCCCTTGTATCTCACTCGCACCCTTCACTTTACATGAGATTGAGCGAGAAAGAGAGAACGGCACGTCAGAACTTGCTTGTGTTTGTTATAATATGAGTAACTCATCAAGTTTACAATTAAAACGGTCTGTATAAGGCAGAAGTGAGACATGTCTACACTTCATGTGACGTGCTTTTTTCCATGTTGTCCATATCTCGATTATATTACATGAAAATATGTAAATTGCAAGCTCTGGACACAAAATAAAATGTAAAACGATAACAAAATGATATTTAAAAACAGAATAACCCTTTTAAAGCGATCAATTAGCTTTGAAAATGCTCAATACATGACTATGATTCAAGTGACACAGCCTGTGTCGACCACGGCTGGTCACGTGATTTTTTTAGCACGGACTGGAAAAGGTTAGTAAGCAATCGAAAAAATATACATTAACGTATTTATTGAAAAAAACTTTAAAAAAATATAATAGATCATTCATTCATTATCGCTATTACTCACAATTCGATATGTTCGACTCTTTTTCGAGTGTGAGTTTTTATTATCAGTGGACTCTGAAGTAGTTTTTTGATTTAGGCTTTAAGAACTCTGTAATAAAACAATTGGTTCGTGATAAAGAGCCAAGATCTGTTGTTATTCCCTCTTGAACTTTAAACTTCTTTCCATTATAAGATCATTTTCTATAAAAAAGGCTGAAACCGTGTTATGTAAAGCGTGTTATAAAAAATATTTCACATTTCATCCAACGTGTTATATAAAAACCGTGTTATACGAAGCTCAAGTGTTCTTAAATGTTTGATAAAGATGTTGCATTTGAATTGGAGTGAGCGTGGAATTCCTCTTTGGCATTCGATCTTCTAAAAAATATCATTTTTTCTCAGGTCTGTCGTAAAGAGTTACCAATATTATTCCACTTAATCTGCAGTCGAATTTCGTATTAAACAGGCTTACTTGATATTTATGAATGGCAACATATCTTAGGTACTAGGCGAAATCTCACGTTTGTAGATTGCCAGAAAAGCATACTTGAGTATTTTGGTAGAACATTGAAAATGGGTGGACGCAACCAAGAGAGGATGTGTCGAATGAAGGTCGTATCCCTAGTTTACGTGATCGGTGGGCGTAAGATTCCTTAAAGTATTACATTAAATGGTCGATTTGACTTCCTTAGACAATTTGTGAGAAAGGGATCCGAAGAAAGTAGTAACAATTCCAAGGTAACGTTGTTTTGTTTCCTTAATTAAATAATCGTCTTTGAAAATGCTACAAACACAACAGAGTCTTGACATTTTGAAAACAGAATACGTCCGGAAACAATTCAAGAAAAAGGAACCAAAACTTTTATATAAATATTTATGGTACCGAATTTTATTTCATGTCTAGTTAATGTGGCAAAGAGTTAAAAACTTCACATAGGGATCATCAATTTAGTGGCCGACCCCCAAGTAGATTTTTTAATCTTTACTTTTTATTATATATAATAATATTTTTCACGTAACACAATGACGTAGGTTAACATATTATTCCCGTACAGTTTTTCGTCGAGTAACAAACCAAAAGCGTTATTGCGCAATAGAATGTGGCAGTGAAATCAGCGACTGCATATTTATACACTTGTGGTGGTGGGGAAACCGTTTTCGAACATTTCTTTTTTTAACGTCCTATGGAGAGCGAGTGGATGTCAACCGATAGAAGATATTCTGCTATTTAAATACCATTTTACGTTCTGTACACAATACCTAGTGTTTGCAAGCGTGTATTGAATAATGTTCTTTGAAATTATTGACAACATTTTCAAAACGTGGAACACACTGCACGAATGGAATGAATACGTAGCGGGTGGTGATGGGTAAGGTCTCAAAATCCTTGTTATTATCATGGTATGCATATGAAATCACTTTCACAACGAAGACCAACTTTGTACGCATCCGTTTATTAGTTACTAGCGAGTACCCGGCATGTGTTTCAATGACGATCAAAGAAAGAGAATGTTTGTGCTTTAATTTTGCTTATTGAAGTGCTTTTAGATAAACAAAATTTCCTATTTTTCCTCAGGTGTGTACACGAATAATTCATTTGACGTTTTTCCGAGATGTCGCTGTTTATTCTTTTTTAATATTTTTTCTTTTTCGATTTTTTCAAAAACCTTCACGGTTGTGCGCACAACAACTCACCAAAGTTTCATCGAAATCAGATGAATGGTAAAGGAACGCATAAAGGACAAAAAACAAACAAACATTCATTTTTATATATATATATATATATATATATATATATAGATTTTTTCTTAATTAGAGTGTAAAATACTATTTTAATTAACTTTTCATTTCTATGGTTTATAGTGAAACAAAATATTTTAGATCTGATGTAATATGAAACTTTGAAATTGATCAAACTTTCCTACTTTACAAGTATACAGAATTTAAATTAATTGTAAATGAAGTCTCTTGTTATATAGACACTATAGACAGTGATTGCCAAGTCTTGAATGATATTAAATTTACTGATACGGTAGTGACATACTGTCACTATATTTCAAGGTCAAATTGTTATTCTGAAGGTCACACCCTTCGTCTGAAAAGGGTGTGCCGCTTTATATTTGAAATACAATATACGAAGTTATTGTAACAAGTCCTTGAGGAGTCATGGCTGGAATGTTAAGTATTTATTGAATATATCGATTTCTTTTTTATTTGTATCTGAAATATTTACATACGCTTTGTCACAGAGGTCATAGCTGTGTCATCTAGTTATCTATTATTGGATTTAGAAGTATCATGTCGCAGTTAAAATAATACGCTTTTGAGTAAGTTGTGAAATTTTTTTATCATTTTTTTTTGATAACACTGAATTGAATGAAATACTGAAACGTGACAAACTAAACTAATAATTATGGAAAGAAACATGTATCAATGAGTGGACTATTGCTGAATGATTGCGTCAACTCCGTGGTGCAGTGGTTAACGATGTTGGCTACGGCAACGAATGTTTCGGATCATGTCCCGGTAAGGACAGTTTCATAAATTGATTTTTCAATCGATTTGTAAATTTCTGTTTATAGGCATGAATGTTTGTGATGTTTAAAATTTCCTCCCACCCATCCGACCGTAAAAACGCGGCGTAGCGAGAGCGATTAGCTAGCCACTAGTCCTGTCCAAGCCCTATCTTTCTATCCCTACTCTCTTAAAAAGATAGAGGCTGAGCAACTGAGTAACGAACAGTTTTCGTAGAAAAAACTTCTGTTGTGATACCTCCATTATGAGGTCATATGCTTCACATTGGATGCGGATATGGTAAAAAAATTGATGATTATGATGAGTGTTGTAAAATACATACATTTTTCAAGAGATTATTTCACCTAGGTATGTCATTCGAGTCAAGTTGGATTTCTTTCTACTCGGTTACGCTGTCAAGTGTTCGAAACTTTTATTCGTTGATTTTTAAATCGGTATGTAATCCAAACCACCCCTAATCGATCTTGAAAACAAGTTGTACATTGATTATTTAACTATTTTATGTTCTCGTCAACACAATTCGTATCGAGAAAGTCTATTAGGAATTGGTATGATTGTCGGTCCAGAAAGCAAGTGGTTAACGTGGGAATACCTATTTATTATAGGTTGCGTATAGGGCATCCAATACCGGACCCCTTTTCTGATCTCGGGATTTCGGGATTGACTTTTTTTCAATCTGAAGTTTTCAACTTTGAAATTGTCAAAAAAAAAATTGTAGGTAATATGTACCACGATACACCGTCACGGAAAAAAATATAAAAATCCTCATACAAAATAAAAATAAAACCCCGTGAAAAGGGATTTGCAGTTCATACAAAATAGGAGGATAGGTAGGTATGTTCCAAAAAACGCATAAAGAACATAATACTTAGGTACCTATACGATGATTTTTTTTATTAACTAGGTATCAGAATATAAATACAAAATATAATACAAAATTATAATAATTATGAACACGTGCAATCACACAAAAAATGTTTGTAAAATTTTAGGTACCTAGGTATCTTCAAAATTATGCAAAAAGTATTTGCAAGCAGAATCTTGCTCGTTTATTTTCTTCGATTGTTTTGTTTTTTATTAGTGATTGAAGACATGTTACAGTTAAATGACAGAAGTCTTCTAAAAATAGAATAGTGTTCAACTGTTTTTGTAGGTATTTGATCAACTGTTTGATGCAAAAAAAAAACAATAAATTGTCTGTTCCTGTCCGCTCGCGAAATATGAGTGTGAGAGGGAAGACAACATATATATCAATTATGTTTAAAATATATAAATCGAACATACCTACACACTCAGCCGCCGGATACGTTGTTTGTATAGTAAGTCGGTAATAATTTGCATTTTATATTTTATAGTTCATCGGACAAGAATTTACATTTTCATTTAAATTATTTTTAATTATTTTATACCAAATTCCTAAATTCTGGTATTGGTATTAAGTCAATCCCGGGATTACGAGATTGACTAAATGCTCGGGATCTCGGATCCCGGGATTGTAAGCCCTAGTTGCGCAGTCATAGTTTCGAATACCTGGCGGACATTTTTCATGCATTCATTTTGCAATCTATTTACTTATACCAAAAAGGCTCAGAGAGACCGGATAGATCAATTATTACTCATGACCTACTACGTACTTAGTACATAAACAACCAGTTTTCGTTAAAACATCTCATGTTGAAGTGCTCCATTAGGAGTTAATACGATTCCCATTGGCTTGGATTCCCATTTATTTTATTTACAGCATTTAAATGTGGGATAACGGTTTACTCTAAAGCATCGCACACGCAAAATAAATGCATCGTTGTCAAACAATAATTATCAAAAAACTAACATGTTGTCAGCAATCTTATAATATTGCCACAAAAGTTGAAAAAAAACCTCGGAAATTATTCATTACTTAAACACTTGACCCTCTCCACTCAGTAAGGGAAAAAGACGATAAATAACACAAACGTAATACAAACTTCAAGACGAACCCTTTCTTGTAAATCTTCATTTTGAGTCAGTAAGATAAGCGACGAAGACGGCGTGATACAAAACAGCAAGGAAAAAATATAATATATTACATCGAATATGTCCCGAAGATTTCCAAAAGGGATACAAAGTTAAACGCTGACGTGGAACAAAACTGTATCCGATCTCAAATTCTTGATCGACCGGAAGGGGCTGGGGAACAGATGCTATCAAATATTTGCGATACGGAATATGTGTAAAAGTTAATGTTATGGAACCAACAATGGCGCCTTTTTAGTGATGTGAGGTTTAAGGTTTATCTTACTTCGGATCGTTTTTGACTGTTCTTTAGAGGGGATTTTTCATTGGGTAGATCGTGAGGGTATTTTTTAACCGTATATCTTTTGCCCTTTTTCCACAATGTCCATACCCCTGAGCAGCGAATGTAGATTCGTAATTGATACGCATACTGGAAAGGGATGAAATATACGAAACGCGAGATATTAGGTATTTTTTATGATCAATTTTTGCTGTTGATGTGGTGCATTCAACATACGTTGCTTTACGAGAATATGTTGATATTATGTTTCTTTCTAGTTTGGGAAGGATATGGAAAGAAAAATGGAGGGGAAGTCTATGAGACAACTAGTTCAATTTAATCGCACTTCCTACGTTCCATTTTAAGGCTGGGAAAGAAGTTAAGCATTACATACATCAATGCGTTAAACTCAAATACATGAATCGATTGAAGGATTGATTTATTTTTTATCCCTCTTGGGAATTAAGCCAGTAACTCGTATACAGGACCGGAATATTACGCTTTAATAGAAAATTAAAACTGATAACTTAGTTATTCCACGGGCTGTGTTAATAAATGTAACGCGTTTCGCTTCTTTAAGAAGAAGCATTTCAGACTAACTATATCGCACGGTTATTTATTTCTAAGGAAAACAATGATTCTAATTTTTAAGTTAAAATGAAACGTAAGGTGGGTTTGTTTAATTCTATTGGACGTAGAAAGGGGGTAAGACACGAAATATAATAGTACATTTTTTTCCATGTCCGCTCCCAATGTGGAGAATATGGTATCCTAATGGAGGTATCTTGACAGAATTTTTTTCTACGAGGACTGTTTGTCACTCAGTTGCTCAACCTCTCTTTTCTTTTTCGAAGAGAGTAGGGAAAGAAGGATAGGGCTATGACAGGACCAGTGGTTAGCTAATCACTCTCGTTACGCCCCGTGAGGATGGGATTGGTGGGAGGGAGGACTCAGACTACGAACAGAAATCCATAAATCGATTGAAACATCAATCTATGAAAACCGTCCGCATCGGGAATTGAACCCGAGACATCCGTAACCGTAGCCAGTGACGAAACCAACTGCACCACGGATGCCGACAGTAAAAATTACCATAACAATACTAATTAAAAAATTAATTACTGGTGTTTGGGGGTGAAAATTCCAAGAGAAATACATTTAATAGTGGCTACCGCTAAATCCATCGAAAATATGGATATTATGTATAATGTACAGCATTTATATACGTTATAAGTTTTTTTATTTAGATGTAGATATTCGTTGTGTATTTAAATACGAACACAAGCAGAAGTGATGAATTTTAAACACGCACAAGAGCAAACCGGGTATTTTAGGTTTCATCATAAATATAATTTTTGACACCTTGAATTGACATCTTACCGTATCACTGTTGTTTTCGGGAGTATTACTTATCAAAATGAGTTGCAAAAGCCAAACAGATCGTCTAATAACAGCGATTAACATAGCCATAATTAATACCACATTTAAATAAAAGATTACCAACATAAAAAAAAATACTACGTTCGGCGTAAAGGTGTTGAGCATTACTGCCTAAGCTAGTGTAATGTGTAGGTATAGTCACTAATACATTTGAGAATAGTACCGCAGGTGTATTTAGAGGTATTGAGGGGTAAAGGCCAGAAGGCCTCGTATCCTCTACATCTATAGTTTTGATGGTTGTTTGCTTGGTACTGGGGAAATCACCGCAGCGTGTATCTGATCACATTATATATATATGTAATACAAAGCGTCAAATGAAGTTCTTTTTTGAATTACCACAATGCAGATACTGTTTGTAATCTTAGAGATGTGTGTGTTAAATATTTAATATCGGGATGAGTAACTTTTTAATGTTAACAGTTTTTTTCCATGTCTGCTCCCAATGTGAAGCATATGGTCTCCTAATGGAGGTATCTTAACAGAATTTTTCTACGAGAACTGCTTGTTACTCACTTGATCAACCTCTCTTTTTTTTAGAAGGATAGGGCTATGACAGGACCAGTGGTTAGCTAATCGCTCTCGCTACGCCCCGTGAGGATGGGATGGGTGGGAGGGAGGACTCAGACTACGAACAGAAATCCATAAATCGATTGAGAGATCAATCTATGAAAACCGTCCGCACCGGGAATTGAACCCGATACATTCGCCACCGTAGCCAGCGACGTTACCAACTGCGCCACGGACGCCGACGACGATATGTTAACAGTTAGCATTAATTTATCCGTCATTCAAATGGGTCCTTGGTGCAGTCGTCAACGTCTTTGGCTACGGTGGCGAATGTATCGGGTTCATTCTTCGGTACGGACAGTCGATTTATGGATTTCTGTTTGTAGACATGGATGTTTGTGATGTCCGAAAACTATTTCGCATCCATCCGATAATAAAAACGGGGGTATCGAGAGCGATTAGCTAACTAATTGACACACCTCGGTTTTTTTTGTTAAGTTTAAGTTTCATTAGGGTCCATAACTGAAATCGCCCAGCGGTAACGACAATGATTCGGAGAAATCGGCCCGACTTTTGTTGCGAAGGGCGCTCGTTCAATAGCCGGCGGGAACATTCGCTGGACGAGTCCATTTTTGACGGAAAAGGGTGGCTCCGACGATGCGGTAGTCCTTTGATGTTATGTGTTGGTAGTCGATTACGATCTGTCGAGCCGGGCGAGTCGCCGGCCTTGTGGCCCGCACCGGTGACGTTGTGAATTGTTTGTGTTTGTTTTGAATTGGACTTAATTTAAAATTGTTTGTCGTGTCACTTGCATTATAACTTAAAGTAAATTAAATGTGTTAAGTAAATGTAAATGTAGAATCAATTTTAGGTTTTAAGATTATATTTGTGTATTGTAAACCACTGCATCTTCGATTAAAAATAAATAAGTTTTGAACCGGATTTGAAATGGTGTTTGTTTGAGATCCCAGCCCTTCCAGGACGTTCGATAACCAGCCTCTTCCTTCGATTCGGGTCTTCTCACACTATTTCTCTCCTAGCGCAATCCTTCTATCCCTACTGTTTTCGAAAAAGAAAGTTTAAACAACGAAGTAACAAGCAATTTTCGTACAAAAATTCTGTTGAGATATCTCCATTAGGAGGCCATATGGCCCATATTGAGCATGGTAAAAAAATCCAATCAGGTTGCATTCAGGAAACTTTAAGAATATAGATTCTTACGACTTAAAAATGTATCAACACAACTTCTGTGACCGAATGAAAGCAGTGATTCAATAAAAAAAATCGCAGTTTCACTCTCTTGCTATAGATTATCCAAAACAATCCGTCCATGAAAGTAAATTAAATATAATGTTGAGCGCTTAGGCATGGCCGGACTGGCGGGCTAGTAATTTTATAGCGCCTTACGCACTTAAAGCACATAAACAGTTAAGAATTAGCTAGTTGAACAAATATTTTTTTGATTTTAGATATTGAGTCACTTTATTCAGATTACTTAAATACTCCCACAGTAATATGGGATGCCTAAGGATGTTATTCCACCGAATACATAGTATTTATCCATCTTCCATGGGATTGCAACAAGTATCAAATTTAATTATCAACATTGAGTTCGATTCAGATAAAGAATGCACTTTATCAAGCCAGCCATAACGCTCAAAAGAGACAATTTTACAAATATCATAAGTGTATCGTTGTCTATCTTAATATACATTTAAGTAGTTATCTATTTGAATCGTTTAGGTTATTAACCTTTCGGTGTCTAGATAGATTCTACACGATAAACTTGTAATAGAACACAGCGGGAAATCGGTATAACACGCTGAGGGCGGGTGAGATGGAGTAATTGAATGTAGTTATTTGAAACGTGTCAAGATTTCTAATAGTATTTCTTCATACATTATAGAAAGTGGAGAAGTTGAAAGCATAGTTAACACGTGAGAATTCCCAGTCTAAGAGGGGCGAATGCTTGGTTATCACCATCCAGGATGTATAGGATCTCAATCAGAACACTACTCCAGTCCGTTTAATCTCATATTTATTGAAGATGCAGTGGTTTAATACACAAAGATTACCTGTACAATATAAAATTGAGTCTACATTTACGTTTAGTAAACACATGAATTTACTTTAGGTTATAATACTATTGACACAACAAACGATTTTAAATTTAAATTAAATCCAATTTTAAAACAAACAAAAACAATTTATAATATCTGCGATGCGCGGGAGGCCTCGACAGCTCACCCATCGGCCGAGACCTCGGAAAAACCTGATTGTCTGCAGAATTCAAAATTAAAACTCAAAACTGCAAGCCCCCTCCCTTTTGTTAATAGCTACCATTGTTGTCAGACAAACGAGGCAATTAAGTAGTCGGATACCGGTCACTTTCTCTTTAACGACCATAACTCGGTCAGGCCAGGTAACGTTATTTAGAAATGATTCTGAGAATTGCGATTTTAAAAGTGTTCGTTCTGGATCATTCCAACCGTCCAAGAAACAAATAAATGTTAGCAAAAATATCAGGACATGTCACACGCTTAGATCTAGATGGCTCTATCCAAAGGTTAATCAAAGGGAACTAACTAGCTAGTCTTTGTCTTACACTACTTGATTGTTATACCTACTCAGTAAACATTAGAACCTTGACACATCGTCTTATATCATAGCAAGATTTCCAATCCATCTTCTTCTGATTTGCCAAGTAAAACAAGTTAACTCGTCACTTGAAAATATAAAAATGTAGCGAGGCATATTTGTCAATAATAGCCAGGCATAATATTACAAATTGCCAACTCCGTTGGCTTCGGTTACGGTTAGGGATTCCAACTCGAATATTCGAATATATTCGGCACCTTTTTAACTATTTGATATTCGAATATTTGGGCAATTATTCGAATACCATTCGTAATAATTTTTAATGAACTATTCTTCTATACTCGAACTAAAATCAACGAAAGATTACATCACAATTTCCTCCAATTTGCAGACCTCAATGGGTGCAAATCTCAATACGGACAGTTTCATAATATTGATTTTTAAATCGATTTATAGATTTGTATTCAAAGGAATGGATGTCTCTGCTGCCATAAAATCCCTCCCATCTCTCCAATCCTGAAAAATTAGTGGTTGTGACCGATAAGATAATCACTAGTGCCGCTCTAGGAGGTTTTGTAACGGAGTAATAAGTGTTTGCTGTAGACAAACTTCTGTTGAGATAAAACACATAGTCCATTTGCTCCACATCGGGAGTGGATATGGTTAAAACAAAATGTGTAATGTTGAGTTCAGCCCAAAATTGAAGTTCAGTAAAATTGTTTTAGAACACTACTGGAATAACATCATGTTGTATCTTAATCTATTAATTTGAACTCGTGCACGTGCCTAACGTAAAAAATATTGATAAATTGAATAGGGAAAAATACTATTTTATTATTGGCAGTACAACGGATTGTTGGATAGTCGTGATTAGAATATTATCAGAAGCCAAATCGAGTTATCCATAGGGCAAAATGTATTGTTTATTTTTCCTTATTCTTTTCCGCTATCATAAAATTACCTTTCTTATCATAGACCATGTCTAAAATCTCGTGAACGATCGTTTGCGATCGTATTACGAAAAAGAATGATAATAAAAATGTCAGATAAAAACGAGAAATTTAACTCTGCTCCTTCAAGAGAGAATTTAAAGGACTTTCCAATAGAAATCCTCCGGGAATACTGACTTTGCTTATTTAAATTCGGGGGAAAAAAATAATCCTTCGAGTATTTCTTTTGCTGCTTAAAAGCACTCATTTTTTTAGGCAACGTAAAGAAAACGTGTACACATTAAGCAAAAGAGTCCAATTCGAGACGTTAGGCAGAATTTTTTTTATAAAAACAATTGATTCAAAATTGATTTATTTTACTCTGAAGATCTTATACATTCAACTTATTTACGATTTTAATATGTAGAGTACTTCTAGCTTAATAACATTTTGTTTGGCAATGAAAGTTCGATGTAAAAAATAATAATGCTGCTTTAATACCAAATATTACAGGTTTTGTATTTCAATGTAACAAGATATTACACAATAGATCGGGTACTATTTTTTGATCATTATTATTTAAACAGTAAATACATACATATTTTTTATAGTATATTTCCATGTCCGCTTCCAATGTGTTGCACATTTATTTCTTATGGAGCATCTCAACACAGGTTATTCTTTTTTTGGGACCAAATTGTTTATTCATTCGTTCACACTCTTTTTTTGATTGGGAGTTATAATAAAAGCGTAGGAATACGAATGTTCAAAAGCGTTTACCACTCAGCTACAGAGTCAGCAGCTACTACTATAGAAACTTTATGATATCGCTAGCGTTATTATATTATATTGTAGATTATGCTTTTTAGATTTTAATTTAATTTTGACTATATATATCTGGTATTACAGCTGACAACCAATGCGTCAAATTTGAATTTTTTATAAGTCACTTGTCCAATATCACAAATTTTAATTGAAAAAATCTAAATTTGATATTGACCTTGCTGGGACTTGCAGAACCCACCTAATCGCTAAGACAAAGCTCTTAACACTAGACCACAGAGGTCGATATATATAGCAGTACTCAGAAATCAATATTGGCAGTAGCGGATTAAGCACTGGAGAGGTCCCAGACGCAATATAATTTGGAAGCCCTGTTTTTTGCATAGCTAAAAAGTGCTGCAAAATTTTGACGTATATTAATAAATGAAATCTGAATTTGTAACCACTTTTGATTGCAAATATTTCATTAATAATTTAGTGTTCCAATGAAAGCGAAAATTGAAAAACATTGCATTAGTTCCTTGTAGAAGAAAAATTAATATTTAAAACGGAATTAATGTGGGTTACACATAAATTATTCTTGAAGCCTCTAAGATTTGGAAGCCCCAAATGGGCGCTTCATTTGCTTTTAGGGTAATCCGCTACTGAGTCTAGGAATCGAACTAAAACTAATGAATTCTAGTCCAATTATCTCCTTGGCTGCTGTGTTCTCGTGGCAAGAGCTGTAACAAAGCGGTCGGATGTCTTGGGGTTTAAGTCTCGTCAAAGTCAATATCAAATTTAGATTTTTTTATTTCTAAATATCAGGTATGAGTGTTTGTTATGTCTTTTCTACTTGAGTTGATCTCGAGTGAGTTTAAACGTTTGGGACACGCAGCTGTACACGATTAAAACCAAATGTCATTTGTTCATCGCTTGCATTATAACTGTGCTGCTTTACGGTAGCGAACCATGGCACCCGACGATGTTTCAGAAAAACCGTATACTGATCTTCGAGAATAGATGGTTGCGTCGGATACTGGGGGTGAAGTGGTTTGACTTTGTGACTTTTAGATTCAGACAGGGACAACTTCTCGAACATACAATTTATCGCGACATCAATTGACCGCGAGAAAAAACATTTGTCGCCTGACATATTGCGCCATTTATCGCTGATTAAGAACATCAACAGTTCAATTATTACCAGCGGTGAGATATTTTTTGACAGGTGTTATATGTACCATTTTCAATGTTAGAGAGGCAATAAATGCAAGTCACGTGGGACATTTGACGTAAACGTAAGAGGCGAGAGCGCGTATCACGTAATCTTGAAAAATAAAAATAAGAAAAAGGTTCCGGGGATCCCTCCCGCCCCCTGGGTGCAATAATATTACATTCGGAAATATTTTTATTTGCTACACGCCGGGAACTTTTTCTCTCCCGAACGAATAAAACAAAAATACAATATAATATTACCGGCGGACCTGGCCGGCTCTAATAATTTTTTGCTCAGGTATGTTAGATACTATAATGTGTATAGATAGGATCTTTATTGTATCAACACAAATGAGTCTTATTTTGCTCTGTATTCAAGACATTGTATTTATTTATACTACACATATGTTTTTTGTACTATATTAACATTTACACGCCCGTGAGCTGTGTGCAATAGGAGTAGTCCACTACTAAAAATGGAAGAAGAGCTCAACGTAAATGAGACGAGACATAATCGGCTTAAACATATCACACGAATCACTTTTAAGGTGTTAACTGTCAATTATTGGTGAAAGGACATTATAATTTAAATAATAAAACACAATTCATGTGTACGACTTCCATATATTTATAAATATGTAGAAGTAGTACAAATGAATTGTGTTTTATTATTTAAAATATCACAAGAACTTTTTTTGCCATGTCCGCTCCCAATGTTGAGCATGTATACTGCTAATATTCCTAATTACTCATTTTTGTAACTAATTTTCTCGACTTCTCTTTTTTGATTGGATGGGTGGAAGGGAATTATAAATATCACAAACATCCATGTCTACGAATAGAAATGTATAAATCGATTGAAAAAACAACTTATTAAACTGTTCTTACCTACCAGAATTTGAACGCGAGACGTCCGTAACCAAGCTAACGACGTTGAACACTAAGCCACGGACCCGACTGGTCACACGACATGTCCTTACGAGTATAATAACTTTATATATGCCATGATTATTGTCACCTAAGAGAAATGAAAATATTAACGATCATTTTGTATTTATTACGGATGAATATGCATCTGTAATTCTATTTGAAGGAAAGCATATTATGTTAGTATGATTGTTCAATTAGGGTAATGTAACTATCGGGTATCGGCATTAGATCTGGAATTTCGCCTGACCCACTCTAATAATTTAGTATGTTGGCTATTGTTAGCATTGAGATGTTATCTAGACCTTTGATTATTGATCAATAGAGGCACTTTGCTTTGGTATGGGTTTATATAGAGGTGTAGTATTTGAGTTGAATAAGGTTATATTAAAGTAAATATATTGTAAAGGAATGTGATTACAAATTAAAGATATAACTACTATCAGCTAATTATTATAATCATGGGTAGTTAGTTTGAGATGCTTTTCTCGTTATTCCTCTTGTCATGTCGTCGCCTCTGGTAAACAAGGTTCCATCTGCCGTTTTTTTAACAAAATCATTTTTAAATGTAGTTTTATTCGCATTAAAAATACAGTTATATCTGTAGTTAAAAAACCTAACAATTGTTCGTCAATTCATCAAAATTAAAATTAGAAAAATGTTCTATCTGAAAAAGATACAAAATTTTACAGTGCATCAAGGTTCAATCTGAATCTATAATTAGAAATACCGCGTGTAGGAAATCACAGTCTCAAAAGTGAATGTATTAGTGTATTTCATTCAAAAAGTTACATTTTCTGAAATCTAAAATTGATTTTCCTGAACAGTTTTAGTTTTTGCAGATAGAGTCTTATTTACCCAAGGCGACGATGTAACTAATCGTGATTTTATTGATATTTCGTTGTTGTTCTGGAAGAAGACACTAACTAGAAAATACTAGTTTTGAGTAATTGGACTTTCAAATTTACCAAATGCTTGAAATGCCATACGTTTTTCATTTTGTTAGTTTCTACAAAAATGTTTTTAAATAAAAGTATAATTTATAAAAATAATTGTGTCTTGTCAAACGGTAGAGTTTGAAATAGGGAACATTTTGGTATAACTTACTCAATATGTAATTTTTTCGATTAAGTGTTTTCTTCCAGTACACCGACAATTGACTCTAAAATCATAATTATTTAACGCACAAGCAAATCATCTGTGAAGGGGATTCTACAGTCTGCCGGACATGTGGAGAGGAGAATTTACCAAGCGTCTAATTGAGATTGGTCTCTTAATTATTTACGTACATATTAAAAAAATGTTGTGTGACGTAGATTTAACCGTTGATTTAAGTGGGAAGTGGAAAGATTTACCGCTTTGTTTGGTAATTACTTTTGAATAGGAAGTGGGAAGTGGTGGTCAGAAAGGATATAAATTTTGAAGGAATGAAGCACTCTTTCATAATAAAATTTTATGCTTTAAGATTTAACTGCCGGTAACTGTTGAAATATCAAATAATAATATATGAACCATATAAAAAGCATGCGAAATAAGAGTGTCCTATGGAATGTTAAAAGAATTAAGTTTAATATTTCATGAAATATTATTTAATGATCCTATACCTCAAGTAGATAATAATATACCGGTCTCGATCGTGTTAGAATATTTTTTCTCTCTGCATGGTTTACAATTTTAACACATAGCCAAATATTATTACGTACCTGAGGCATTGAGCCAAAATAATTAATCAGTCTTGTGATGTTATAAAGTTGATATCGTTGAAGTAATAAATAAATAATTTCGCCGCGTAAAAAGAAGCAATTTATCAATATCCTTTTACCGAACGGAATAAAAATAATCAATTTATCTTGGTACTTTTCGGTTTAATAAATAAATTATTACTGTCAGAGGAAAATTGCCTCTCGGCGGACGTGGTACTGAGTGCATTTTGGGTTTTACCCAACACTTCCTTTGACCGTATTTTTGTGCTTTCACAGAAACCACCCCCCGTCCTCCACTAAAGCACTTTTCCTTTCAGACGAAGCCTTATTTATATAACAGGGTGCTTTCGCGATATTTTTTTGAGAGCAAAAAGGAAAATATGGTAAGTTTTAATACAGAAATTGCCCTCATAGTTTACTAAGAAAAGACTTACATTTTTCAAATATTCAGGGTGAAATTTAATGTAGAATTTTTTTAAATATTTGCTTCGCAGGTAATAAATTGGATATTGAATAACCTAATTAAAATATTCGGTTCATTTTTCATACAGATTGTCTTTGTAATATAAAACATGGTATTCCATTTCATTACGCATTCATTTCTTATTTATTTTAATATAACAGTGTAAGAAATCGACTAAATTGATACGCAACTTCATAAAGTTTGTAGGTCGATATTATTAGTTTAAAGACGCATATAAGAGTCACATATAATTATTAAATATATAGTTTGAACAGAACAGTTAGTGGCTTTATAATACAGGATAAAAAAATAGAAGGCGACTGTTTCCAGTGACATTTAGGAAGCTATCAAAAACGTATAGTTTTTTTAATATAATATTAGACCTGCGTATCATCAGCTGTTCAAAAGGTGATGTTTTTTGGTCTTTTAGCAAGCGGCAAGTAAAGTTAAGCCAGTGGTCGTCAATATTTTTATACCTACTACCCATTTTTATATATATATTTTATAATAAAATTTCCTTACCGTCCAATGATGCAATAATTTCTAAAACCTGAAGAATTTGAAAAAAGGCATTTCATTTATACTGTAAAAAGAGAATATTAACATTTTTAAAGCAATACTGTGAATTTAAAAATAAAATTTTTGTTATTGCCATTTTTTAATTTTATTTAATATTTAATGAGAGCCTTGAGTGTGATGCTGTGAGACAATATATTTAATTTGTGGGTCAATTTTCGTTAAGAACACACAAAACTCTCCTCTTTGGGTGATGTTTATACGATTTTTTTTTTATGGTCTTTATAATAAAGGTTTCTTGACAGAATGATTTTTCTAAAACCTTGTCACTCAGTTGCTCAACCTCTCTTTTCATTTTTCGAAAAAAGTAGGATAGAAGGATAGGGCAATGACAGGACTAGTGATTAATAAATTTTCTCGTTACGCCCCGTGATTTTTAATTTTCTTTAATGTTTACGAATAGAAATCCATAAATCGATTGAAAGATCAATCTATGAAAACCGTCTGCACCGGGAATTGAACCCGAGACATCCGTAACCGTAGCCAGCGACGAAACCAACTGTGCCACGGACGCCGATTTATTTGATTGGTAATAATTGTATTAACCTCTCCCAAATATAAAAAGGTACTGTATTTGCAAACAAACAAGTCGAAAGTCAACCACTAGGCCAGAACAGGAGAAATATTTTGTTTTATTGGGATATTTATACGCTGGAAAGGTAGAGAAAAGGACAAAAATACGTACGTCGGTATAACGTAACGAATTGTCTTAAAAAATAAATTTAGCCGTGAGTCGAGTCTAAGAGATGTTAACCGTCCATTAGTGGGCGGTACTGACCTAGTTGATGACCACACCGTTAAGCTAGAAACTATTATGAATAAAGCTAAGTATATACTAGTCACTAATGAAAAACCTCAAATTCGACCATCAATGCCATAGAATAGTCAATGAGCTCGTATATATTGGGTTATTAGTAGATATAACACAGATTAAAAGAAGTATTGTAAGAAGATACTTTTATGTAATGCATAAACAATTCGAGTCCTCCCGCTTATCACGAAGTATGAAAGTTGTTTTGTCCGCTCCCAATGTGGACCATATGGTCTCCCAGTGAATTTATTTAAATATAACTGTTTGTTAAATTTTTTGATGAGAATAAATTGTTACTCAGTTGCTCAACCTCTCGTTTTCGAAGAGAGTAAGGATATAAGGATATGGCTAGGGCAGGACTAGTGCTTAGCTAAACGCTCCGTTTTTAGGATCGGATGGGTGTGAGGAATTTTAAATATCACAGACAGCTACGTCTATAAACATAAATCGATTGAAAAATAAATTTATGAAGCTGTCCGTGCTGGGATTTGAACCCGAGACATTAGAGAGCGAAGCCAACGACTTTAAACTTTATAAAATCCCAATAAAATCAGATCTCTCCAAGACGTTTCAAATTTTCTACTGCTGAGGGGAGACTAAATGTTGGAAGATCGTTACCATGGTGAATAGATGGAATGTCACAAGACCTATGAGTGCTTGGGTCATCGATTAGCATATAAAAGAGGAGGGTGAAGTGAGAATTAGTGGAGTAGATTGATATAAGTGGCCAGGTTTTAACACCAGTGAAGATATAGAATAAGATAATACATACAGAAATAAAAGTTTTATAATTGAAACAGAATAAATTCAATAAATATTCGAAAGCATTGAATGAGCGATTTGGGTAGTTGTTAATAGGTTAACGGTTAAACTATTTGTTAAATGTTCTGTCTCACAAAGTTATCATATCCTCAATTGAATGTCAGATCGATACAAATGTTTTCTTCTTAAACGTGCTATGCGATATCCCTTGATAATATATGTGACGGGAATATCAGATAATAATAAGGAAAGACGAGAGTCTACCCAAACTGGACACTAGTTATGTGAGATTTAGATAACACGGTCAGATGGTCGCCTCGAGATTGACTCTACTCCAGGCTCTTTAGGGGAGATTGGAAAGGAAAGTTACCAAATGCTCTATGGGACGGATGGAACTTGACAAAGTTAAATGGGCATCGAAGTGACGTTTTCGTAATATATTGTTTATCTGAAATGTGTGCTGTTATATGAGGAAAAAGAAAACCCTTCTTTAGCAGTCATACATAAAAAATGACAAGAATGGAAAAAAACACGTTAAGTAAAAGAGTAAAACAAGTTAAATTATTCTGAATAAACTATAAAGTTATTTCAAATTAATTTTTAACCATGTCCGCTCCTAATATGGAGCAAATCAATTCATAATGGAGGTTATCTTAACGGAAATTTTCTGCGACAACTGATTTTTAGACAGTTGCTTAACCTGTCCCTTATAGAAGAAAGTAAGGATAAAGGCTAGTTAAAGACTGGTAGTTTGATAATCTCTCCCGGTATGCCCTGGTTGTAGGATCGGATGGATGGGAGGTGGGAGAGAATTTTAGAGATCACCGATATACATACCCTCGAAAACACAAATTAGTAAATCGATTTATGATAACGTCTATAATGGGATTAGAACCAAAGAGCACTTGGCTAAAGGGAAACATAAAATCAACTTAATAGTCAAAATTATACTATTATATTTTATATTAATGCTAAACCTAATTGACCTAATCGTTGATGTTCATTTTTTGGATATATTTTTATGAATAAAACAATATACTCTTATTATTAATTAATACTGATGGCAATACTAAAATAGAAGCATTGATTATTTAAAACTTCATGAATTTTGAATGAGTATATTTCTTTAAAAATAAATACATTGGTATAGTTTGTTTTGTAGTGCGCGCAGACCTAAAAACATCTGCGTGGCCGCGCGACAAAGAGGGGAAATCACGTGTCGCAGTTAATAACACAACCAGTGAAATAACAAAGTTATCAATTTTAAATTTAAAATTGAAAATGAACTTCTGCCCAATCCATCGAAAATAATCTGGTTCATTTATTTTGAGCTGAAATTGCAGTTATATAATATATTTTCAATACAGTTGTAAAAAACCTCCTTTGGATACTTTAAATAAGTGGTTTGTATTAGGTAAAAGAATTTCTTTAATGTTGGTAATAATTCCTACCATAATACCTCTCAGATTTATAAAGGTTTACCTGAATCTTCAAAACCTTCGTTTCTTGCAAAAGCATTAAGATATTTTCGCTTAAACTTAAATTTTTTTGGAAAACAAAATATGTATTATTCTAAGCAATGTAGAGTTTTTTTAAATTCGCCGTGAATTTTGTTAGACTGTCAAAAATAATATATTTAACGTCGAGGCTAGACGCTTTACATGTAATAGGGAACAATTAAGGTATATAGCTGGTTGCCGCCATCCGTAGATTGATGAGATATTGGCATTGGGCACAGGTGCTGTCTGGTTGAGAAATAATATATTGTAGGTTTTAAATTAAGTGAACGTATTGTAAAATTGGTCTGAGAGAAAACAAATCTGTGATTTAATATATTGAGCCTACATTCTGTCCAATTATTTATCAAAAAGAAGGTCAAATAATAATTCGATGACAATTTTTCGACACAAGTAAATGATGTAAGTATTGCCTAGTATGTGTTGTAATCTCGAAAGTATGCGACTTCTCAATTCATTCCCTATAGATATAAACATTTGAGAAGGCCGAATCGAAGAGGGGCGAATGTTTGGTTATCACCGTCTGGGAGGTCTGGGATCTCAAGCAAACACCATTTCAGTCCGGTAAAACTCTTATTTAATCAATGAAGATGCAGTGGTTTATTGCACAAAAACTTACCAGTAACACATAAAATTGAGTCTACATTTACGTTTACTTAACATATGAATTTAACCTTTAAGTTATAATGCAATTGACACAACAAACGATTTTAAATTTTAAATTAAGTCCTATTTCAAAACAAACAAAATAATTTATAACGACTTGCGATGCCGGCTGGCTCCCTAAGCCGAAGGCCTCCGAGAGCCGACTGTCCGCCAAAATAAAAATTAAACTTCAACCACTGTAGGTTTATCCCCTTTTTGTCAATAATACACTCGTCCATTGGACGTTTTCTAATTTTTAGCAATAGCTCTAAGGCAACCGATTGCTTTTTAAGACAATAACTAAAGAATCATTGCCATTAAAGCTGTGCGCTGTCAGTTATAGACCCTAATAAAACTTAAACTTAACAAAAAAACCAGGGTGTGTCACATTTTTAGTGACCCACTGAATGCTGTGCGTTTTTATCTTAATTAAGTTACATTAAATTTGATACTGTAAATTAACTTGGCAATTTCTTTTGCTGTCATAATTTGCCTTTAATTAACAATTTATTGTTTTTACTTCAAAAAAATGTTTTTCACTTCCTAAAAGCTTAATCGGCTCCCTGGCGCAGTTGGTAACGTCGTTGGCTACGGTTACGGATGTTTCGGGTTCAAGTCCCGGTGCGGACAGTTTCATAAATTGATCTTTCAATCGATTTATGGATTTCTCTTCGTAGTCATGAATGTTTGTGATGTCTAAAATTCCCTCCCACTTTTAAATAACCACTAGTCCTGTCCTAGCCCTATCCTTCTATCTCTACTATATTCGAAAACAAGAGAGGTTGAGCAACTGAGTAACAAACAGTTTTCATAGAAAACTTTTGTTGAGATACCTCCATTTTGATGCCATATGTTCCACGTTGGGAGCGGACATGGTGAAAATAGTTGAAACCTAATCTGAAATGCTCACCTATAGTCGTCAATACAGTCAATGAGTAAAAAAACGCCTTGGCAAGGCTCCATTCTCCTTCGTCCTGATGATAGCTCAAGTCCCCATAAGTTCTGACACCTCCTAGCGCCATCTCTTGATAAACAGCTCCGTACTGTGCCGCCATCTCTTGAGCCACTCTGTGCACTAGCTCTTCTTGAAACTTAGAAATCTCTTGACCAGCTAATCTAGTCCAGTTTTCCCTATACAATATATTCAATGACACTGTAATTTCCCATATATTTTCCACAGTTCTCGCTCTAGCTTCGGAGTTCACGTCACTTAAAAACGAGTAATTTTGATATTTCTCAGCAGGGTCCATTAAAGTCACAGAAGAAACCTTTCCTTCTTGTGTATGGTCATCATCACGAAGACTACTTGAATTAGAATGCCTATCGAGGATTATTTTTTGTTCTGTGTGATGTTTATCAGGTAGCATTCTCGGTTTTAAGACCTGGTTACTTCCACCTTCTATTGCCAGGAATATAAACGAACCTAGAAATGTATATCCCAAAAGCAATGAGAATATTCCTAAGTTTGTAAAAAAGCTGACGATATATTGACGTCGTCTTAATTTCGTTGTTTTGAAACAGAAACAGCATACTATCTTTTGGCGGCCATTTTGTGCACTTTTACCGCCAGTGTCGCCCGCATCGACGTTTTGACGCAAAATGGCGTCGCCGTTCATGATTGGCTTGCCGGGACTGATGACATCGATGTTAGTGTATGGGCCATATTCGAAGGTTTCTACGTCTTTCTCGTCAAACCCTGCATCCATTTTGATGGCATAGTTAGTAGACACTAAATTAATGCGTACTATATTTTCAACGATGTCATTACACTTTATTTAATGATATATATTGTCACTGTCATTGATAACACGGAACTTGAAAATATCTGTAAGAATTAACCTGATGTATTTCTTTTTTCTCATTTTGAAAGTTATCTACGAGTTATTCATTTAAATAATTATGATTAATTTCGTAATAATGGTAAAGTAAAAACCACTCCATTTTGTTTGCAAACAGCTTACGTACTTAGCAAAGCAAATCGTTTAAATAGAATTTATCGCTGGCATATTTTTCGATAAATCGTATTTAATTGGAGAAATATATTCAGTTATTTTAAATGTTCATATTTTATTATTATCGTAGTAAATTAGTTTATGTTTTATCGGCTTCGGCTTAATGGTGACACTTCCGGAGCATCTGAAACAAAAATAATAAAAATGATTTAGTATTGGGCAGTAAATTAAATTTCCATGCACGAGAATTGGAAAAGCGGTGAAAAAAAAAGTGAATTATTGATAGAACATGACGGATTGAATCAATAAGTGTTTTTGAAATTGGTTTCTTATTTATTTTTATTTTCCGTGTCATCCTCCAACTCACATATCATAAAATATTAAACATATTTATTATTTTGAAATATCGTTGTCTTACTTCGAAAAGGTTCTAACTGATATTTTGGCCTAAAATGAACTTTTGATTGGAAAATGTTGTATTAGCATTTTCATTCGCATATATGCACATTCTACCATATGCGTTGATTTTAGAGTCATATATTGTTCAATGAGAGAGTTAGTAGTATTCCGCAGTTCTATCCACATATTTTTTTTTATAAATTTGTTTAATACGGTTCTATGAATCGATATAACTGCTTATTATCCCATAGAAAAAACATACACATCACGGTTTTTTTGAAAAGATTTTAACGTCATGTCGAACATTGTTCGCTCGATGGTTGGTGTGTGTTTTACCCTTTACTCCTATTGTTCAATCGATGTGGTCATTGACGAAAATTAGCTAAGTTCGTTCAACCATTCAATGTATATATGTATTATTATTCTGTTGTATTATAATATTATTGTAAACCTATGTGATTCAACAACAATCATGATAATATATACTATTGATAAATATCTCAAAAATCAGAATATATTGTTTGATAAAATTGAAATATCCGATAAAACCTTTTCAAACAAACTATTGTTGTCAGTTCTAATTAAAGCTTTAGATACTCATTATTTTATAACATGAAGGCTTTAGTTAAAACAAGTTATATAAAAAACAAATAATATATTTATATTTATAATAAGTCACTGATTAAAAATACATTTTTTCCATTAAAATACAAAATGTGATCAGTCAAAACTTCAAACACTCGTATCTCAAAACATGGTCAAGTGCAATTAGAATCTTTTCAAAGTAAGGCAAGGATATGTTAAAATATTTATTAGTTAAATTGAAAAAATTCTAAGTTTTTTCTCAATTGGAGAAAATAACAACTACGAAACACAGAAAATCAAAACAAAATAAACACAATTTAAAGTAATAATTGTTAACGATAGGTTTTGCAATAACGAAATCCTGAATCTTGGAGTCACATGATTAAGAAATATGTTACTGTAATTTGTAATTTTGACCATTATGACCATTATGACCATTTAATATAAATTATGAAAAATGTGTTAAAAATTATAACCGAAGCTGAATTAAAATTTTGACCAGAAAAATACAAGCCATGAAAAATTAATACCATACGATAAATTAAATAATACAATCTTAAAGCTCAACTAGTACTTTCTTTAGACTGCAATATTAAATTTACCACAAGCTTCCACAAACAAATTTAGCAGGTTTAGTGTGTGTTTATACTTCTCTAAATAATATTAATAATAAATTTTGTGCGAATCTTGTAAAACATACTTGCGAAGATACGAACTACTTAAATGGATAATCCTAAGAAGATAAAGAACACTCGATATGCGTTAGTGGATTTGAGCCTCAGAATTATTACTTTAATCCTTATAAGAACTTCGCTTACCTTATTGTTGTTTGAAACTTTGAATGAAGGTACATACAATTGAAAGATCCAGAGTAATAGAAAATGAAAGTATTATTGAAAGAAATCATAAATATCGCTCAACATATTTCTTAGAAATCCATCAAATTCCGTGAAAAATGAGAGCTGTATTTTAATAGTTTTATTTATTGTTTTCAATTACAGAAATAATCCTTTAGGTAACTTTGGAAGTTGCCATGAAATATAAATCATTATGGTCCCAAATTATCTCTTCACCTTTCACAATTATTATAAAAGGCTTATTTTTCTTTTGTTCGCACTAGAAAACGTTTAACCAAAAGAATGTTTAAATTCTATACTGTTTCTATGCCAGTGGCAAGCTTCGTATTCTGAGAAAAAAATCGGTTGCTTGAATATATTAAACTAGTGACTGAAATAATTAATGTATAAAGTAGCTAGTACGTCGTAACTGTGTCTGCATTGCATACAATTTAATTTTATATAGACACCGCGAACTCTTATGTCATGAGAAAATTTCGCGCCTAGATGCGATACGTGATAATAATAAAACGGCTACAGAGCGGTCTGGTCTATTATATATAAGATGAACCTATATATTGCATGGCAAAAACAGTGATGGCTATCAATACGGTATGGCGAACAAGCATAGGTCAAAGATTCGCTGGCTGGACGACACTTTGAATGGCTATCGTTTCCGACTAAAGGTTTGGACAGAACTGTTCTGGGAAACCATCACCCATCCCAAATTGTCACGCTGTAGATCAGTGCTCTGCAACCGGTGCGCAGCGAGACGATGCCAGGCGTGCCGCGGCACAGAGCGTGAATGAGAAAAAAATCGAGAATTTTTGAATCAGAAAAAAATGAAAGCCATTCGGTTACTAAGATCTCCGTTTAAATTATTATCGATTAAACAAATTTTGTATTATTTTGATATTACTGGAATAATTGAATTAGTGTTTGCAGTGACAGTGTAACTGCGACGATGGGGAATAAAATGGGGTTTGTACGAATGTATTAAAATAATACAAGTTATCAAATTAAACGTCTAAAATGTGCAATTTTATTGAAAAAATATTCATTACAACTATACTATTTTACTATACACTTTGGTAGCGACGTTGGTTATGGCTACGGATGTCTCAGGTTCAATTCTCGGTGCTGACAGTTTTCATAAATTGATCTCTCAATCGATTTATGAATTTCTGTTCGTAGTCTGAGTATTTGTGATGTCTAAAAACTCCCTCTTCATCCACCTACCCATCGAATCCTCACGGGACATAGCGAGAGCGATTTGATAACCACTAGTCTTGTCCTAGCCCTATCCTTCTATCCCTACTCTCTTCGAAAGAAGATGTGTTAAACAACTGAGTAAGAAGCAGTTCTTAAAGAAAAATTCTGTTGAGATACCTCCATTAGGAAACCATATGCTCCACGTTGGGAGCGGACATGGAAAAAATACTATTTTAATACTATATTTAGACTTGTGGTGTGCCGCGAAATATTAATGAGTGCTTAGGTGTGTCGTGGGTGAATAAAGGTTGTGGAGCACTGTTATAGATGATAATTATAAATAACACATTGAATTTATGACTAAGCGCAACTCAATAAATCGTTTTCTCAGCCAATACATCCGAAAAAATTGCTAGGACGATGTCAAGTTCCCTGTGCACCACTTCTTTTCTATATCGCAGGTAGTACAATCATACAATTATAAACAAATCCATGCTTCATGTAATGCCCTTAAGATAAAGTAAAGATTACATATTTCAAGCAAAATTCTGCTAGAAGGCTCCATGCTGTCACCTGCGAGCAACTATCTAAAGTCATTTATGGACAGGGAATGTCAAAGTAAACTCTTCAATTTAGATATCATAGGATTCCTGAAACATTTTTCTTTAGTGTACACTCACAAACCGTATTAGTATGGGGTTTCACTAATTGTTTTCTTTTTTCAAAGTCTTCATTTGACAACATAAAGATATATATATTTAGAAAGATAGATATAGCTAGAATACTTGCAAGAATAGAATATAAAAAATATAAAAAAGTGAGTACACACCCTAGAAATAAAATAGCAAGACAACCGAGAGCCCGTTTCACATAGTTTAAGTAAATACACGTAGAGAAAAAATAGCAATAGATTTTATATACTATCTTTTAATAGAAAATAATATTAAAAATAATATCTTGCAACTGTTGCAAATGTAACGTCGAGTGTGTGAAATTGGTTATTACACGAAACGGGAATTCGGCAGGGTATGGAGTTTTTATGCTGCCAACATGACAGTAGAAAAAGTAATTTTAATACCGATGTAAAATTTAGCTTGATTTATTAAGACGCACCCGGAGACAGTCCCGGGCTTAGATTGGGTCATTGATCGGACATGTAACAGTTTTAGTAAATTTTCTAAATGTGGTGTCATTTATGTTAATCTGCACTAATTATACCTAACCTAACCCAAGTACGATGCAAATCGCGAAAATATATTTTAATAAAATTCATTCGTTTGGGCATGGTTAGTGGAAATGAATGTCGTTGTAGTTATTGATTGATATATTTTTATATGATGACATTTGGTTTAGTTTCAAAAAACACCACCATCTATTTTGCTCTGTAGATAATTTTCCTAATTCAGGAATGATGCAATGAGCTTGAAATCATCATGAATTAGACATCATTTTGCCTATTTCATTTAATAAGCAATTTCACAAAGTCGGGGTAACACAAACATGCCTTAAATACTAATGAAATGAATCTTATATTTATTCTCAATGTGTACAGGATTAAGGTGATACCATGTACAGTATAGTATTGCGAATCATAATATGAGGGTTCCGACAAAGCACTTATTTATCATGTTTCCCAAATTAATGGCGATGTTCATGCTATTAGATGACAAAGGAATCAGCCTGTTTGTCTATGATAGTTTGATTAAAGGCAAATACCGGTACTGTAGAGGCAGCTTCTTGTCAACAAAAGCGCTTCAATTGTTACTTGATTATAATAATTAATCAGGTTTTGGGAAAACATATTAATGCAAGACGACAATATTCCATGTGTAAAAGTAAATACTCACTTTAAATAAACTAAGAAGAAAACAGTTTTCAATGCTTAAAAATCAATTGTATGTTTCTGTTTGTGTATGTGGATACTTTTATATAAGTGTTCACATACATATAGAGATCAAAATATTGGCAGATCTCCAAACAGGAGATCGGCACGGTGTACCAATGAGGTTTTACCTGGAGCAAGATTGGAGCCGAAGCACCACATACTTCGATATCGGAGCGGAGAAATTTATGAAAGGTCCGCACTAATTCACTGTAATATTATTCATCAGTTGAGGATGCTCGTGATGAGCGAAACCGGTCCTGATAATAGTAAACATGTAGAAGTAGTACAAAAAAATTGTGTTTTATTTGTTAAAATATAATGCCTTTCCACCAAGAGTTGACAGTGAACACCTTAAACGTGATAATATCTTTTCTTAATGAAACAGATATGTTTAAAAGCACTTCTCCCTTACTATCATTGTCTATTTGGAACATTCTCACTTGCCTTTTTTTTCTTTGGTGTCTTTAAAATAAAAAACCTAAGAGTTTTTGGTGTCCAATACAGTCTTATCCTTATACTCTCACCAGTCTGCAAGGGTCGTATTTCTTGCTTTGCTAAACAAATTAAAGTCAGCATTGTGAGGTAAAAATGAGTGCCCCATGATAGGAAACTTGTGAGTGATTCGTTCAATTTTTTTGAAAACATGCACTAGTAATTAAATGAATTGTTAATGATTGAATGGATGAAAGATAATTAGATTTAACAGCAAAGACCTTAAAAAATATGGAATTGTCACTGGTACCGGTGATAAAATTGTAGAAACACTAGAACTTTGTTGCTTTGATAGAAAACGGTCTGAAATGTTGCGGTTTTTAGAAAAGTGGCATAGTTTTTAAAGCCGATTTGAGAGACTTACGATTTTTTTTCAAATATATCTTTGCACTGTTGTATGGAATCATAAACAAAAAATCGAGTAATATATGCCAAGGTTTTCATTTTTTTACAGTATTATAAGAAATATCTCAGATAATTACTAGTCATAAATTCTGTACCTCAGAGGCAGAAGGATGCAACTCCATTTTTGGCGAAAATTAGTTTTTGACGAATTTGCTATGTTAAAGGCATTATTTATTAGTGGCAGAGAGATGCAGGGCCTAGTTGCTATAGTGAAAAAGTTAGGCATAACATAAAGATGCAAGTGCCATATTATCTATAATAGAAGCAGAAGGACGCAAGTGGAGTTGCATCTAAATAAATTATTATTTAAACTAATGCATTAGGATGCAACTCCCTTTGCATATTTTTGCTTCGCAATAATTTTGTGTCTATGGGTACACTAATATATAAAAATATATTTTGTAAATGTAATATGTATTGTTTTATTTAAGCCTTTAAATTGTTTAATTTTGGCTTAACTACAAAAAGTGAAATGAGATGCAAATCCACAGTGACAAAATGTCTATAGAATCAGAAGGATGCAAATCCGTACTACTTTTTTTATTTATTTATTTTTACATAAAAACAGAATTAAATTTATTTATTTATTACATATTAAAGAATAACTTTAATTGAATTAGAATACAAAAAATATTATTGTTTTTAGGCTCTCCCTATTTGGCAGTTGCATCCGTCTGCCTCTGAGGTACAGAATTTAATTTTCAGAAATATAACTGACCCAATCGTGATTTTATCTCTGAGAAAAGGAATATAAATTTTAAACGATAACAAAACATATAAAATAACTTTGATAAATATTGAATCCTCAATCTCCTGGACGTCCGTTGCGTGCTATCCATGAGGTGGAATTGGTGAAACTACAGGATACAGACTTGACATTAGAGGAAGAAACACTATTGCAAGACAATCGGGATTCTTTCGGGTGTAAATGGTGGCCATATATTCCACATAGGTAGCGAATATGGTCGAATAAGAAGAGAGATGCAGAATCACATCGTTTGAAGTTTTGATGAAACGAAAAAAATAGGACCATTAGAGGCATTTTTTTAACTTTTATTTTTAACTTTTAAGAATTGATTCTGTCTCTGTAATTTTGTGTTTTTCAGATATTAAAATTTATTGGATACTCATAGCTGCTCTGCTTTCTCCACTTAAGATGGCTGTTTATTATTCATATTAATTACATACTTAATATTTGATTATTTTTAAATGGTTCATTAATTTTTACTTATAATTTCCCTGAGTCATTATTGTATATTATAGTAATAAAGTCATTAATAATTTTGTTCAGCTAAATGGACTTTTAATGTAGCTATATTTGTGATTGTAGATTAGTATTTAATGATTTGCAAGAGGTCCATAACATTTTAATTGTAGACTGTTTTATTTGATTTATGTATAATTTGTTTGCTAATCAGTATTTTCTTGTCTTAGTTCATGAACCGTCCGTTTTATATATCTTCATTTTTACACTCAAGTTTATACAAATAAGCCTGTTATGTTTGTATTTTTATCAGTTGATAATGCTCGTGATGAGCGAAACCGGTCCTGATCATTATAAATATGTGGAAGTATTACAAACGAATTGTGTTTTATTTTTTAAAATATAATGTCTTTCCACCAAGAATTGACAGTTAACACCTTAAAAGTAACCATTAATATTATTTTCAGTTCTTGCCAGTGTCGATAGTGCTGCCTGAAATTATCAATACGTCTTAACCTGCAGTGTGATGTAATATTTATTTTGATGAAACTCTGAAACGCTTTGATGTTAATAACTAAACATGTTGTCGCTAAATAAATTACAATTATTAAGTTCCTTCCTTGCTGGAAAATGATGTGTCACTTCCAGCTAGCGGCAGGTTAACGTACTTGCACTTCCTTTCTCTAATTTAATGAAGTATAATTTCCCTGGCGTATCATATATTAAGGACGCAGAAGAAAGTTTTCCTGTTTCGCGAGAAATTATTAAGTTTCACAATTGAATTTAGTTTGTGAATGTAAAACTCCATGAAATAGTATTTTTCTAGGTATTTATTTATGTTTTGACAAACTATTAAAGTAACAGAAAATATCACACTAAGCATTTTAATTTGAATTTTAAGACTGCTGCCTTCAAAATAATAATAAAGCATGTGGAATACTGTTTGCTGTTTTTTTGTCATTGAATATTTTTATATCTAACAGATAGGAAAAAGAAATTAAATAAACATAATAATGATAAAAAAACAATAATGCTTAATAGGGTAAAATATCAAAGTATTTAGTTCTACAAAATTTTATAGGGTAGTTGATAGGACTATGACGTTAAGCCAAAACAGCTATCAACTACTTAACTAAATTTTGTGGAACTAAATACTTTGGTATTTTACCCTATTACAACAGATTTTACCAAGTACATCAATAATACTGCGTAAATTTCTGTATTTAAAATGATTCTTTTTTTATTTTTACACTGTTTTTTTTGGAAAATATAATTTACACTTACTCTCTATATTATATATAACTAATGAAACTATTTATATCGAGACTGTGAAACGAGGTAACAGTTTCTTGACTGAATTAGTTTTACGAGTGGGAACAGATTACGTCTTTAAAACAATTACCGGCATGCGATCAAGATAAGTACTTATCTTGCTAAAGATTCTTTCAGCATTCACCTCAGCTTTGAACGGAAAAACTATCAAGAACAGTGCCTGTAATTGGACATGGATATTTGTTTTTATACCTCCCATACCTTACTTAATCATAAATACGGAGCTCTATAGAGCGAATAGCTGACTACAAGTAATTTACTAACTCAAATTTGAATTGTTGAAATTTTGTACATTTCGAACTGAATAAACTCGAACTGACGACAGTTAGAGTCATTCCTATACTCGAATGCCTGAAGATGCTGAAATGCAAATCTGGGTCATTAGTGATACATGTGTAGGAATACTTTTCCAAAGCTGTTGCTTGACGTGATTATGCAGTAGAGATGGATGCTGCTGATGATGACGATTGATGCTGTCCAGAGCTCAGTCGGCGGGTTGACGACAGGTATCACGTTGGGACGGTTATTGTGTCGCGTTCGGCGGTCGATACAGAATTCTATACACATATTCATAAACATGGAAATGTACAAAATTTGAAGAATTCAAATTTAATATTACAACTCCATCAAGCAGCTTCAGTTGATATCTTAAATTTACTAACTCATTTATTATTACATTAACCTCTTCAAATAGATGGCTGAGTAACTAACTTACAAATAATTTTCTTAAAAACATCTTCTATTGATATATTCCATTATATATGCTTAATATTGGAAATGGAAATAGTTTAAACAAATAACATATTTGAATTGTTGAGATTTCGTGGCATCTTCAGGCATTCGAGTACACGAATAGACTCGAATTGATTGATGGCAAAACCCGGGTCGTTAGTGACAAAATACATCAAAATGTACAAAATCTCAACAATTGAAATTTCCTCAAGCACCTTCAGTCGGTGTCTTAAAAAATAACATATTGATTGAATTAGCATAAACCCCGTTTCGATATTTGCTTCACCCCATCGTCAGACCTATAATACAGACAATGATGCTTAAATAGCTATTAAACATATATTATAATTCGTGTATAACTAGTTACATTTTTTTACGTTATTGTAAGAATGTCTATTCATTTTGTTGTATTATATAAAGATTATTTGAAATGCTTCTATTTTGAGATAAACTTTTGTAAGTTTCCAATTGTATCTATAGGATTATTTTTCTGATAGTATTTGCGAGTAAAAAATAATGATTTCCCAGAGAGTGTTGTATAAAAGGTGCAATAAATTCGATATAAGAAATATAAAGTTATAGCGAAAAGCTCTCAGGGCTCTCTTTCTCTACGTATGGCAGAATTTCACTTTAGCAAGTAGTCGTATAACTAAATATCTAGAGTTTTCTCATGTGCATGAAAATAATAAGTTATGAAAATGTTGAGTTGGAGGTTCTAGTTGTTGAGAGGATGGAGAATAGTTGAATTTATTAGCAGGGAAATATTGTTATGCTAGAATACGTCGTTGCGTCATTGTGCAAAGGGTTTATTAACATTTTAAAAAGGTATATAACAGACATGTGCAGTAGAATTTGTTCGTTTTATAGATGTTTTGAATAAAATATTCGTACTGTCACATATGTTTTTTTTTGCTTACAATTAAATGCACTTTTGTTTAGAACACATTCGCTTTCAAAAAAAATAGTTTACACTTCTTTCACTAAAAATAAAGTGATCCCACATAATAAAATATATTTTAACATCGAAGAAATATATTACACTTACGAACAAATATTTTCAAATAGATAAAATAGTTTTCACTAAATATAAATACTCACACTTTGAAATCGATAGTTGCACAAAGCTGTAAAGAAATGTTATTTATTCTTCTACCCTATATTAGGCCGCTTATATTGTCTTTGCTCGACGCATTAGAATACATTACCCAAACCAAACCAGACCAACACTAACATAACCTACTACAACTTAACTCACTTTGTTAAAAGAATCCGTGACTATGTGGAATACTATCAAACATAAAGTATAATTATTTATTACCGTTTTTTTATAAACTCATATAATTTCTGTTAAAATTAACATTAAAATTAATAACTTCGTTATTCCGATAGTTGTGAAACGTGTTTCGACTCTATGAGAAGTATCTAAAGAATAATTATAACGTGTTACTTTTATTTATAACCTGACATTAATTGTAATATTTAGTTAATAAATGACAGAGAAAGATGGGATTTATTGTGAATGAGGGCGAGAAATTCTGATTTTTAGAATTTCAAATCACTGAACATAGTACAAGAAGAATAATTTGAAAAAGAAATACTTAAGATCAACTCCAAGGAGACAGGCAAAAATATTTCGTTTTTTATCATATTCTATGGATGGTTTAATTTATAATAGAAGAGTATAAATAATCCTTGGCATACATGATTTAATCTATCTGTGAAACGAACCTTATATATTCTTATAGTCGAACTGGTTACTTACGATTTGATAACAGAGTTTGACGAACTTTCCCATTTTTAAATGCCTACTGAATTAAATATCGAAATGCCTTTAAATAAAGGATCATAACAATGAGAAGCTAAGTATAATAGTAACTCTTAAAACTTAAATACTATTTGGTATAACAGATAACTACTAATTGGCTCAATCAAGGTAATTATTTTTACATTAAGATTAATTCATCTTAAAAGCAATTATGTACATTAAGAGATTATTTCAAGATGTTAATAAATAGTAATGATTTACTTAATTGTGATATATTTTTTTGATGTTGCCTGAGTCAAATAAACTTCTGATTTACGTCCATCTGTATTCTTGGACGGCTGAGGCATATGTCACTTGAAAATAAATATTCAAATAAAGCAAAACTTGTCAATCAATTTTTTCAGTACCTTGGTATGTAATATGTATAATTGTCTTGTGGAAAAATTTCATGGTTTGAAAAGGTACTGAGATTTATTGGATTAAATATGCATAATTATGACAGTTCTGTGGCTAAATGGTTAATGTTTTTGGGTTAATAAACCCACATTAATTTATTTTAATAAAAAAAATACGATTACGCTAAATTTAAAATACACATGAAGCTAGCGATCGTGACAGGAAATTTGTGTGAAGTAAGAAAGTATCATTTTGCTTGTATAAATGAGCCATGAATTCATGATAATATTTCATAAAAAAATGTTTTAGTGAAACATTTTTTTGGTTTCTTCTTCCTCCGTCCAAAAAACATTTATTCGAAACAGTCTCCTTTTGAAGATTGGTATGCAAGTTTTGGCTTTTATATATCATATTTTATTGAACGATATAAAATAGTGGATTTAAGGTAGGAATTTACGAAAATCAGTCGTTTATTTTAGATATAAATATTTTTTATAATGAGGTATTTTATGACATATTTTTCGAAATATCGATTTATGCTTTCGGTATTGTAATTTTTACTGGCAGTGATTATTTTTGTTTGTAGCTCAAATTTAAATGTTTTTATATTGACTGTATGAATATGGAATACCGGTTTTGATTCATTTGCTTTTTTTTTATTAAACCATATCCACACCCTATTCGGAGGATATGGCCATAACGCGGTTTCTTCAAGCTTCTCTGTCCCCTCGCTTCCTCCTAGGTCACCATAGCGTCCCGTAACTCCGTCGAATACATCCTATGGATGGTCATCAGCGACCTTCCAGGGCGACAGAATCCATCTGGTTGTTAGAAGAGACAGGCAGGATTCAGGGTCTTCTGGGGCATCCGCAGCACGTGTCCAAGCCAGTTCCATCGTCGCTTTTTAATTTTGGACGTAATGAGGCTGGTCCGTCTGCTCTCTTACCTTTCTTTGATACATACTTACAGTATTAGAATCCTTACTCAAACCTAGTATAGTAACTCCAAGAAACGGTTGTTTTATTACCAGAACAGCAAAAAATATAGATATGTCATTATGAAATGCAATTTTATTATTAAAAACATTATACCAGAATATTTCACAATTTATTTTATATTGTAGGGAGGGAGAGATAATGAAGAGAACATTTTTTAAAAGAAAGAATTGAAATAAAACAAGCCATCTGCTTAAAGAATTAAATTATAAAAGCATTGGAATCAAAAAAGCATTTCATAAATTGCATTTTTGTCCTTAAAGGAAATAGCCGTACAAAATTTTCTGCGGGTAGTAGAAATAAATCCGCGATTTATTTCCAAACAAAACATTATTTTTTACTTTACAATTCTTGCGCAATACCAGAGAACATTGCTTTTTCAATTTGTAAAATAAAACCAAAGTATTTTATTACGAGTTTCCCTCGTAAAATTCTGCTTTTTTTTCTTCTTCCTCAAATCCAAAACAACACTTCGGGTTCTCCCCGAGACATTAAACAGTCGCTAGAAAATATAAGAAATATTACAAAAGTATTCGAATATATTTTTTTTCAAAGGCGTAGCCATTTTTCATTTCGCAATATAAAAGTGGTGTGTCGCGATTCACAACAACTGATCTACAGGTACCAATCATACTATTAAGTTAATTGATGTACATAGGTTTACGTATATATAAAAGATCAAAAAATAATACATCATGATATCGTATGTTTGTTGTGGAGTTCATGTTTTACTAATATTTTAATTTTTGTTAAATTTCTATTATGCTTGGTGGTTTTGGACGAAATCGATTAAAATTATTCTTTCTCGTTATGAATTTAAAAATACTATGCACAAATTTATAAATGTAGACACTTTGTTGAATACAATACACAGTAGCAATCATTTCACAAGATATAGTTTAACGATGATAATTCGATTAACCCTAAAATAATCCACAATCTCACAACACGTACAGCAAAGGTGCCGCTAGCCGAAGAAACTCGGCATACAAGCTCTGTTATTTTTCAGTTGCAGTAAATATTGTTTTTATTTATATATTGCAAGTTGGTTTAAAGCTCAGATTGCAGTTATGGACACAACCATCAGGACGCTAATCACAGTCTTTGAGGCTACCTTTCCCTCCTCCATCATACGTTAATTTTATACGGCAGTATCCAGTGGCTTAACAAACGTTAAGCGTATCGAGAGTTTTTTTCCCATAGTTGGGGGTGTCTTTGGAGCAACTGCCCAAGACTTGGTGCCGTGCACTTAAGTGTGCAGAAAATCAACCCCTCCAAATAAATGAAAAGCTTCTATGCGTTGAGGTCTACTCGCTTTCTACGTCGCATATTTTTTAAAGGTCTCGTAATTTGCCTTATTTGCCACCAAGTCAGCGAGGCCGATGGGTCCAATGGAAGGTTCCCTTTATTCATGCATACGACACTCCCATAGGTTGTGTCCAGCATCCTGCTTTATAGCACCTCATTTTCATGTTGACCTATCCATTGAGCAGTCAAGCTCAAAGAGCTTGGCAGCAAAACCACCGAGGCCAGTAATGAATTGGCTCGTCTAGTGATTTGGCTTCAGTACTTTAATTATCTCCACTCACCACTTTAGAGTCGGAAAAAAATAAGTAGGTTTGGCGGCCCCTAGTGGAGGACGGTCTTGATTTAGTTATTAAAGAAGTTTAGTTCTCAAACACCTTGTACGTCTTGTTTTGTAAGCTCATATAGCTTTAGTTTGACAATTTCTATCTCATCTTTATTAATTGTCACAACATTTAAAAAACCGGTGAGTTTTATTGTATTTTTCCTTAAGTCCGAACATTTTTTGTATTGAACGACCCTCATTTCTATTGAAAAGAAAATGTCTTCTTATTTCACAAAAAAATAAGCATAGATCTCCTATTGTGAAAATATCTATATTATTCACTATATCGTAGGGTAAAAAAGTTGTTTTCGGGAATTCCCGAAAAGCTTTGTTGCGCTACTCGTGTGGAAGATTTATTAAAGGGAAAGGATTTTGTAAAGTGAAATGCAAAGGTATTTTGAGTTCAATTAAAGTATCAATATTTGAACAACATAAAATGTTTTTTTAGAAATACATTGGAGACTCAAAAACATCTGCAAGAAAACATTGTGGATAGAGGAAATGTTTGCGGTATAGTGTGTGGAGATTGTTGGGTGTGTGATTGGAAAATCAATGATCTCAAAAATGTTGGACGAGGTACAAAGAACTTATTCATAGTAGGTAGTATGGAGATTGAAATTGCAAGAATCAATTCACTGCCAGATAAAAGAAGCCATTATGGCTATTTAATCTTAAATATTTGTATATTACCGATTAAACCAGTATATACATGATGCTTACTCAGATTTTTTGGCCATATTGCTGGCAAGCTTACCGACAATCTCAAGAGACCGTCTTCACAGGAAAGATCGAAGGCAAAAGGGGACGCGAAAGGGTTCCAACTCGCTGGAGTGACCAAATGAAGGATGCCATTGGCCTCATCTTGCCGATGGCCTTCAGAGCAGCAAAGTGCAGGAGCAAGTGGTGAAGGATCGTCAAGGGAAATGAAATTGTTGCGATAGGCGGAGTTCACGACCCTCACCAGTGAGGAAAACGACTAAAAAGAAGAAGTTATACCACGCTTCATGTTTTATTTTATCATAGATGACGGTATTGAAATTGAAATACTGAATGTCTAAATTAGCTAGTACGTCGTAACTGTGTGTGCATTGCATAAAATTTAATTTTATATATGCACCGCGAACGCTTAGGTCATGACAAAATTTCATACCCACATCTGATATGTGATAATAATAAAACGTTTTCAGAGCGGTCTAGGCTATTATTTATAAGATGTTTCGTTGAGCTCTTTTCATTTTCTTTTAAACCCGATTTTTAGAAAATATATGTCATTACTCTCTGAGCCGTGGCACACAGTAGTTTTATGCAATTATGTATGATTTTAATATTGCACGTTTTAATTTTGACTTCCATTTAAATACATTTAAAATTAATATGTGCAAAATATAAGGTTTACAGAAAGAGACAGTGTGGTGGTATCAATGACAATTGATGAACAGAATTAAGTATTTTTTATTCGAAAATATAGAATGTATTTCTGAAAATAAAATAGAATATGACAAATTAAATGGCAATTGATAACAGAAATATCAATTTGGATTATTGAGATTTTGTACACTTCCATGTATTTTGTCACTAACGACCCGGGTTTCGCCTTTCGGCATCTTCAGGCATTCGAGATCACGAATGGACTCGAACTGACAGACAGTAAACAGTGTCTAACGTTTATATACGATATTTTAACACTAATTTACTGTAGAGTTCAGTCAATCTTGCTGTACTAGCAATATTGATATAATTCCAGACATCGACCGAGGGTGCTTGACTCAAGCACCCTCGGTCGATGTCTCGAATGATAACAGAAATAATTTGAATTTATCATATTATTATTTGTAAGTATTTTTTTATGGCAAAATCAATGTTCTTGAAATAAATTCATAATATTTACGATTTTGTTTCACTATCGAGAAGACTAGCTCCAGCTTTAGACTGAAGTGTCAATTCAGAAGAAGACGTATTGTGTTCAATTATAAGGGGCAACAAAAGTGTAAGACAAGGAGCAAGGGAAGACAACATTTTCAATTGAAAAGCTACTCGTAACACTTTTTTTTATTCACAAAGCGTAACGATATTTGAATTAAGTGTATTTGGAAACAAAACAATTAACGGGCGTTAAAAATAAATTGTCCATCCCGGCAAACTTGCATTTCAGCACTTTGCCGAACAATATAAATATTTAATTGAAGATTGATGAAAAAATGGCTCAAAGAGTACAACTGTAGAGTCTTTGATTATTTTTAAGCCACATTTTCTATGTTTTTATAAGTTGACTAGTGAGTACCCGGCATGCATTGCAATGCCACTCAAAAATAGAAAGGGTTTGTCTTTTTAATTCTGTTAATTTAAGTGTTTTTTGATAAGAGGTCTTCAAGCCCGAGCCTGAGTCTCAATATATCACTTGTAAGCCAAACCCAACCAAAAGCCCAGATTTATTTATCTCAACCCGAAAAAAGCACGATTTATTTTTAATATAGTAATTCGTTTATTCTTTTCAACAATACAATATTTTATTTTTTCCATATTTCCAACAATATTCATAGCACATGTAAAGTAAATTATTTAAGTTATAATGCCTTATGGTTGACTCTCATGTTGTCTTTGTTCTTCCATGCACTACCAAATTTACACTTAAAATACAGTTGATTAGCGGGATGCGAGCTCTATTTTAAAAGTGATAAGCTAGACATGAAATCTTTTTTTAACCATATTTCTATCCTTACACTCTAAGAAAGATAAAGTTGGGTTGTGGCTGTTAAACAAAAATCGATCATGAAAAAATCGAATGTTCTACTACTTGAGATTAATATGATAAGTATTCGATGAGTGAGGGCATGAAGTTAAGAAAAGTCTTAACTCTTATCTAGATGTAGAAAATGTTTTTGGTTGATAGGAGTAAAATGTATTTTCCGTTTTAAAATAAATACATTAAAAACCGGTATTTTAATGTTAAATTCTGTTGAATCTGAAATGAAACACACATATAATTATAATTATAATAATAAATCTTGTTGTATAATGGCTGTTTGTAGAGGAATGAACCAAGTACAGCCACATTTAATTAAAGCCGTTAAAATAAGCCTCACGTTTAATCTGAGTATATTACATTACGTGTTTAAGGTTCTTTTGTTGTATATCAATGGAGAGACCGCAATTAAATGAAACAAATCCGTAACTGGCCAGTTAATCCTCTCTTAACAAGACAGAAGTGAAAATATTTCCGCCAGTTCTCAGATAACTTGACCATAGAGAAAACTCTCGGTGCATTCCGGAACCGAGAAAAAACGAAGCAAAAGGATGGCAACTCCTGTCACTTAAAGCTGTAGAAATTTCACCCCAGAAAAAGAAAGCATGTGTTGTGTGTTCAATGATTCGTTTTTCCCGCATCCAAGACATCTTGCAAGTGTACCGGAAACGACATTTGTATTTAAGTTCGCGAGGTAAAGTATTTATTTGATTCGTTTTAACTGTGTGTGAAAAATCCATGAAAATGTAAATTTGTAACTTTTATTCACCGTTTTCAGTACCAAGACATCATTGTTCAGAATAAATTGAAAGCGTCAGTGATAACTTTTTGTCTCTCAGTCGTGGGACGTAGTATGATAGAAGTGTGTCACGGTTGGCTGTCCTTTAGGAACATCTGTATGATTTTAAAAGTAAATTGTGGATTTTTTAAAATACGTTTGATCTTAATGTGTAACATTTGTACACAATCTCTAATATACCATCTCGATAAAATTAATTTTTACGATAATTACTTATTATAAAAATGCTTAATTAGTTTCCAGCAGAGCCAATGTAAATGTAATATCATGCTAGAGAAGGACCAGTAGTAAAGTTACTGTGTTGCTACTCCTTGTGTATTTGAATCAAACGGGTATAGGACAATATAATATATCACATACATCTATGAATTTGTACACTCAAAATTTAATTTTAATAGTTTCCACTTAGTCACGGATTCTTTTAACAACGTGAATTAATTTGTAGTAGATTATGTTAAGCTTGGTCTGGTTTAGTTTGTGTAATGTATTCTAATGCATGGATCAAATACATTATAGGCGGCCTAATATAGGGTAGAAGAATAACTGACATTTCATTACAGCTTCGTGCAAGTATCGATTTCAAAGCGTGAGTATTTATATTGAGTGAAAAACTATATCTGTTTGAAAATATTTTTTATAATGTGGGATCGTTAAAAATTTAAAAGAAATCTTTATAATGTAATAAAATAACTATTTAATAGTATACCAATTTTGTTCACTTGATACAACAAAACCCAAGCAGATGCAAGAATCGTTAAAAGAAAAAGAAAAACAATTTTATAACAGCTGACGCCAATGCACCATACGTTTAACTACAATAATGTAAAGTGTGTATGAAACAAAAAACTTAAAAAAATATATATAGAATACTTACATCAATAAACAATACACTATTCTAGTTGATGATTATCTATTACTACTCAACAATGCATCAATCGGACAGCCCTTGCAATTGGCGTCTCAGAATATAAATTAATAATAAAAATCAGTTTTGTTAAAATAAATATCACAGTTATAGTGTTAGTTACGTAGATGTCGTACATGATAAATTTAATCTTTCAAATAAGCAATATGCAACAGTAAGATATTTTTGAAATAATTTTTAAGCCGTTTTCAATAAAAAAGATGAAAAGATTTATCTTACTGATAAGATTTTCAGTTTTTTCAAAAATCCAAAACTGCGATTTCAAGGCTAAAGTTTACAGCCCCTGGAATATGAATTGCACTGCTGAGCATCGTGCAATATTAAATTAAACGAAGGAAAATGCAATACCAAGATATTTATTGCATCGATCTAGTTATTGAGTTAAGTTTTATTAAGGGTTGCATGAGAAACTGAAATTTTATTAAGGGAATACTTATTTCACCACCCTGGTAAAAGACGAGATTTAATTTAAAATAGCCCGAGCGTTCATTTTACCAAAAAATACTGTGCGCAGTTTTTTCTTGTAGAATAATTTATTAGTTGCTAATTTCTAAAGTCTTTTTAAATGGAATTTCATATGTAGAGGTTGCATTAAAAAATAAACAGAAAATGAATTAATTGAACTTTAAAACTAGTTATTTGAACTTCTCTCTACACTTAATACAACCTATTATCTGGTAAAATATTTATTTGTGGCGTTACTGTACTTAAGTAGTCAATTAATGCTCCTGCACGTTAGTTCTATTTGGTCATGGGGTGGTGGGTTCAAATCGTTGAACAGAAACTTTAGAGTATTCGTTTTTAATCGAATTATTGATTTGTATCTAATGAGAAGACCCGTATCAAAAAGAGGCGAATGACTGGTTATCGAAAGTCTTGGAAGGGCCGGAATCTCAGACAAACACAATTTCAAATCCGGTTCAACACTTATTTATTTATTCATCGAAGATGCAGTGGTTTACAATACACAAAAATACTATTTCTAACACATAAAATTGATTCTACATTTACATTTACTTAGCAACTGAATTTACTTTAAGTTATAATACAAATGACACGACAAACGATTTTAAATTAAGTCCATTGCAAACCAAACACAAACAATTCACATCGTCACCTACGCCACCACGAGGCCGGCAACTCGCCCAGCTCGACAGATCGTAATCGACTGTGTACAAATACAATTCAAAAACTCCCTGCATCGTCTGAGCTACTCCTTTCCGTCAAAAATGGACTCGTCCAGCGGACGTGCCCACTGGCTATTGAACGAGCGCCTTGGCAACAAGGTCGGGCCGAGTCTCCGAATTATTGACGTTACCGCTGGGTGATTTCAGTTCTGGACCCTAATGAAACTTAAACTTAAAAAAAACCAGGGTGTGTCACTAAATAATACCTGTGATGTTTTCATCCCATCTACTTTGATCTTGAAAAATGGGTTATGGAGAGAGCGATAAGCGAACAACTAATCTTAACCTAACCTTACACTAAGAAAAATGTTTAGTGACTGGCTGTCATCCAGACTTGTTCAGATGATCATTTATTATTTTTTATATACCACTAGCGAGTACCCGGCATGCGTTGAGATGCCCCTCAAAGAAATAAAGCGTTTATGTTTTAATTATGCTTATTAAAGTGCTTTTGGACACACAATATTTTTTGTTTCTGTCTGGTGCGTACACGAATAAATCAAAGCATTTTCCTAGATGTCGCTATTTGTAAGAATTTGATACGTTATTTTAGGTTTCTTTAAATTCTAGATATATCTGGATTTTGGGATTGATTTTTATATATAACAAGACCTAGCGTAAGTTAAAAATTAAAAAGTTGACACTTGGGCTCGGGCAGGGCCAGGCCTGATTGTATTATGCCTATGTCCTTCACGCGAGTGCAAGCAATAACTTCACAAAGTTTTATCGAAATCGGATGAATGGTGTGGCAGTGCATAAAATACGAAAAAACCCACATTGATTTTTATATATTAGATATTGAGAACGGACTTAAAAAAAAAAGTAAAAGTAATTCATAAATTGATTAAAAATTCATTAAATGTTGTTGCTATGAAAGAATAAAATTAATTTATTTTTAACCAATACAAAGTTAATATAAAATTAAAACTGATAACATTGTTATTTAACTGGTTTTATCACTAACCTTACGCATTTCGCCTCTTTGAGGAGCATCTTCTGACTAACCATATCGCAAGGTTATGTATTTAAAAGGTAAACAATGATTCTAATTCTTACATTAAAAATAAAGGGTGGGGTGGGCTTTATTCCATTCTACTGTACGTGGGGAGGGGTAAGACATAAAGACTGATAGACTAATTACCATAACACTACTAATTACAAATCAATTACTAGTGTTTGGAGGGGAAATTCCCAAGGGAAATAAATTAAAAAATGTCAGTGATGAAACAATTTTAATTGTAATTTTATATTAAAAATGAATTTCCACAAAATTAACGCCGTATCCATAGAAAATACAATACAAAACCAATTACACCTTTTCAACTCAAAAACATAATTGATAATTTTTAAATAAAACAAATTCATCTGATAGCATTGCAGTTATATCGGAAGCTTGAAGGTATTCATATTAATTCCTTCCCTTGACTCAAAATAAAGCCCTTTACGTAAACTGTAATAAAATAAGTCTTCATTATGTCTAAGATATATTATATAAACACGATTACCAGGAAAAAGTGAAAACGTTGCAATGTAAAACCGGTTAAAGTGTTTTTTTTAATGTCAATTGGTTATTTTTCTATTTTAATTTAATATGACGCATACAAGTGAATTATTTATTTCTACTTTTTATCTGGGTCTTTCATTTTACTTAGAAAAACATCCATAACATTCACTTTTGGTGTTCTACCGCTTTGGTGGGCTTTTGTATACAACGGTAATGCTATTATAATATAGTCCACTCTCGAAGATGGATCAATAAACCCTAAGGCGGAAGTATATAATAACCGTTTATTTAATGTTTCCTCAACTGCTCAGTAATAATAATTTTATTTTAACGACATATAATACTCTCTCGTTGAAGGCTGAAAAAAATAAAACTTTTCGCATAGGAGACTTAAATAACGCCGTTAGCGGTAGTTAGCGGGGCGAAATGAAAACATTCTACTGTTCGCGTAACGACTCGAGCGAAAACTACTGTGCCCCGTTAAACGGAAATAAAAGAAGTACCTCTGCCCGTTACTGTCTTGTTTGTGTCGTTAGTAGGGATGCAACGACAGAATAAAGTAACGAGTGTTTCAACAGCCTATCGGCGATCCAACAGATCTGATACTTCGATTTCCCATAAGAGGAAATGATAACCGTAATTATGTTGATTCTTATTATTCTCTTAACTTTGTCGTCAATCGGTCGGATCACATAACGTCTCTCTATCTTAGTCCAGTCGTATTATATTGCCAGTGCCTTAAATATGGGCCCATTACGTAAATTGAATAGCCAAACGAATCTGTTTCTGCCTAAGCATTCACTTTTGTTTATTATATTGTATAGTCCATACATTATGAGTAAAAGTAATAAGTAATAATAATAGGTCAAGAATTTGATCTCAATCGAGGCTAACTTCAAGGCATTCGATTAATTTAAACATGGTTTCAGTAAAAGGGTATCATTGATTCCTTTGTATATTTAATGCGGAGCAAGTAAAACTTTACTACCATGGTGGATTTTCAATACATGAATATATAGTTAATTTTTTAATAATAATGTGGACAAACGACACCATCAGACATTTTGATACTAAGCACGAGTTTTGTAAGGTAATAAATAATGTCCTTCATATTAGAAACATATGGACGGTGTTTTAGTCAAATCATGTAAACTTTAAAAAATACAAAAATTAAAGATTGCATCTCATTTTAAAGATGACAGAGCAGGTCTCGGCTAAATGATGTAAATTAGAAAAATAAATTGACCACTTTTTGGAAGGGAAACATCATTTTACAATGGTTTTAGTTTTAAAATTCTGACCCGGCCAATTGACGTAAGCCGCTATTATATCGAAACTCCCTTCGTATAATCCCGTATCTGAAAACATGAGAATTACAGGAGTGTATTTCAAAGATTCATAACGCAAATCACCATATAATGTTTCCGACAAAAACAGTTTTTAATCTCTCCTGAACAACTTTAATTTTAAGAGTTACATCAATTGGCCAAAACACGGTCCATATATTGCGATTATATAGTTTCAGCTACAGGTAATTTGTTGTGCATCGGACCTCTTTTACATGGGTACATTATAAGACGTTTTTAGAATCTTAATACATAGTTAGATTTAGACTATTTTAAAACATTATTATTTCAGTTATAAATTATTGATACGCATCGATATTCACCATATGTTTTCAGTATTGATACGAGTACTTTATCAGTGTCGATACCAACGTAGGCTTGATAACATCCTTAGTCGTTAGAACTGCACAAGAAGGCAGTGGGAACTGGAAAATAATTTGCCGGTCGTGTGAGAATCATGCGGTAACTGGTGGATTAATGTGCTAGATAGCCATTGAAGAAGAAACCTGAAGACTACCTACACAAGATTCTTATCACGTTTATTTATTTAACGTTGTTGACAGCACATGTTTAGAGGAGCTCGTCGCACTTGGAAGAGGTGACGTTTGTTTGCAAATGAAATCATTTAATCTTTCTGTTGCAGTCGTATTGCGGTAGAAAATAAAATGAATTGATTCGACAGAAATATAAGTTCATAATGATTCATTATCTCTTAACCTAAAGTGTACAACTCTGTTTATACGGTTTATTCTATATATCTATATCTTATACATTAATTTACGTGATTTATATATACATCTTTAAATACAAGGCTGTAGAGTTGTTTAAAAAATCTATTTACAACAACTCCGACTCCAATTTTACAAATTCCAAAAGGTTTTTTACTGAATACGTAAACTAATTGCCATTATCTTCATTGTATATATTTATGCCGTAGATTTCAAACGTAAATTGAAAACAATCTAAATTTGATATTGACCTGGGTAAGACTTAAAAACCCGTCGCCATCTGGTAGCTATGATAATGCTATAACTCATTAAACCATGTCCGCTCTCAAGTGGAGGTAACTCAAAAAATGATTTAGCTCGCCAGAACGGGTGAGGCCTTGTCGTACCAAGTGAAATTTAATAAATTGCCAAAAGAAAAATAAAACCCAATTGACGGCTTACCATAATAATTATAAAAACCACAAATATTTATTTAACATGACGCATTTCACACGTTAACATTAAAATACTGGAAAGTAAACACAAACCTTTGCCTTGAAAAATTGCAGTATTATGATTTAGCATATTATCTTTAATTACTATATGTAAGACCAAAAAAAACACATCATGAAATCTTATTTGCCATTAAATTTACTCCTTCTCTTAAAGCGGTATTAAAATTTTTATTGTTAGCGTAACTTTCTACAAAGTTTCCATAAAACCGAAAAAATCAACAAATTCCTGCTAAGAAATCTTTCGAAATGATCTTAAAGTTATATGACTCGAAAGATATTAAATTGGATAGTTAATGGCGTGGAAATCGCTCATTAGAATTCTTTTTATTTGTTCCCGTGAACCTTTCCACTGATTATCGCACTTCTGGATCGCCTTTATATTTATTGCAATGTTTATTTGAGTTTCATTATTCGAAACCTAACGGGTATAATCTTCATTACGGTTCTGCGTAAATTGCTTTCGTTATTTTGTCGTGAAAATACTTAAGGAAAACAATTACCTGTCTTTGCAAAACTACTTTATGTGACGGAACTTGTTTTAGAAATATACATTTTTACACAGTTTTCATTGTCATTGTAAAGGGTGTGTACTTATAATGAAACACCTCAAGAAGAGCTAGTCGTCAATCAGTTTTATATTCCTTAGAGTACCGAACGTTGTATCGCCACGCGCAGCTTCACACTATTTTTACACGATGTACTCCGCAGTGTAACAGCGTTATTCCTGTTTAAAATTTTCCTACATAACATAATAGACCTATTTATATAAAATTGATTGTTAAAAATTAAGGTATATAAAAAAAATGGTTCATGAACTAAGACAAGAAATTATTGATTATCAAACAAATTATACATGAACCGAATAAAATAGTCTACAATTAAAATGTTAACGACCTCTTACGAATCAATAAATACTAATATGAAATCACAAATATAGCTACATTAAAAGTCCATTAGCTGAGCAAAAAATTTTAATGACATTACTGATATTAATCAAATTGCTGATTAGAAAAATTTGAAGAAGAAATTAGTGTACCATTTAAAAATAATGAAATATTAAATATGTAATTAATATTAAACAGCCATTTTAAGTGGAGAACGCATATCAGCTAGGAGCATCCACCAAATTGTTATATCTGCAAAACAAAAAATAAAGAGACCAGAATCAATCCTTCCAAGAAGATGCAAAGACGGTTTGCTCATTCAATAAATTTAAATTGGGCAAAAATTTATATGTATATTTATTTATAATATCTCTTGTTTATCTAATTGTGGTATATCAAACGTATGTTTGTTCAGAAACAAATGGTTTACAAATGTAGGCAAATCATCTCCTTAAAAAAAAAAAACTTAACTTGAATATATGTAACGTAATAAGTATGTAATATGAGTGAAGATCAGTAGAATTCTGAAAACAGATACAAGTTTGATATTAATGGCGCTCAATTTTGCTCATCGCGTGGTGTTAGGAATGAATGAAGTTAATTTATTGCACACGTGTTTCTATTATTTGAGAAATATTATCATGATGGGGATTCTTATTCCTTTAGTATTGACCATACCATATTATTGAAAAGCCTCTTTCACCTCCAACCTCTCTGTCACCGACGATATCCCTCCCCACACTTAATTTTTAAAACACCCTTATTTCATACTTCATCAATAATTCTACGGCACGATCACTGGATTCACCACAAGTTCCTGAAGTATTGGTATGGTTAATATAAAATTATATTTATTATTCAATTTAAGATTTTAAGCCATGACATTGGGCGTTAGTTTTATTTTCTTACACTTTTCTTCTTTCTATTCATCCTCAAGTGATATATGGAACATTTTTAACAAGCTATAATTCTAAATCTATATATATATTAAAATGAATGAATGAATGTTTGTTTGTTTGTTAGTGCTCTATATGTTCCTTTACCATTCAACCGATTTCGATGAAACTTTGGTGAGTTGTTGTGTGCACACCCGTGAAGGTTTCTGAACAAAAAAAATCAAATCTAAAATCTAAAAAAATAATCAAATACGCACAAAGCGCGACATCTCTTCTGATTTATTCGTGTACTCACAAAACGGAAAAACAATATTGTGTATCCAAAATATCGGTCTGATTTGGGTCATGAGTCAGCCATAACTTAAATAATTTATTTCACATGTGCTATAAATATTGTTGGAAATATGGAAAAAAATAACACATATTGTTTGAAAAGTATGAATGAATTACTATATTAAAGAAAAAATAGGGCTTTTTTCAGGTTGATACAAATAAATTTGGGCTTCGGGTCGGGTTCGAGTAATAAGTGTAATATTGAGACTTCAATAAACAGAATTAAAACACAAAACCTTTCTTTCGTTGAGTGGCATTGGAACGCATACCGGGTATTCACTGGTATTTAGTAAAGCATTTTGTTTTGATAACACATAACAAAAACACTAACGGTTAAAAAGTATTTTAAAAAATAAAAAGCAATTCATTTGTACTACTTCCATATGTTTTAATTTTTAACATTTGTGCCACTTCCACATGAGAAAATCGTCTTTGCATCTTCTTGTTTGTTATATTCGATTCATTAATTTGTATTATATCTGTAATGTTATTTTTATATTTTAACTCGTAAGAAATGATTCTGCCTCTTTAATTTTGGTTTTTCAGATACAAAAAAATTTGGTAGATGCTCATAGCTGCTCTGCGTTCTCCACTTAAGATGGCTGTTTATTGTTAATATTAATTACATACTTAATATTTGATTGTTTTTAAATGGTTCATTAATTTTTATTATATTTTTTCCAATCTACTATTTGCTTTATGTATTAGTAATGTCATTAAAAATTTTTGCTCAGCTAATGGACTTTTAATTTAGCTATATTTGTGATTTTAAACATGTGGAAGTAGTACAAATGAATTGTATTTTATTTTTTTAAATATAATGTCTTTTCATCAAGAATTGACAGTTAACACCTTAAAAATGGTTATAAAGTACTCGAGTTGCTTCTTAATTACGACGAGAAAATACACAAAAAACGTTAATTGATTACGTACGTACGTTGAATAAACAGACTCCCTATTTGAAAATTCTTCCTCGGAGTCATTAGTAAAACTAAATAATGGACTAGAAAAAAAACGTTGTACACGAAAAATCTTTTGTTAAAGAATGTAAGTCATGACTGTAATAATAACTGAAACAAAAATTACTGTCGACTCTAAGGCGTATTTAAAGAGAACACAATGCTTTTGCAAAGAAAGAAAAAAACACAGTCACGCGAAGTTTACAGGCTGTAAAAAACAGCATCTGCAATTTAATTATAGCAGTAAATAGTTTATCAGTTTGTATAATATTTGATAATTCTTTTATTTTTTAACTTTCGTTGCTTTGTTTTATAATAGTTTATGAAATTTTATTTTATCAACGTATTTTCATTGTGTATTTATCATAAATAGGTTTGGTATAATGATTCGCTAAAAATGGCCCTGAAGGTTTTTGGTGTTCTGAGTAAATCACGAAAAACTGTTATGGCCAATATGATAGTTTAAAGTATAATTTAAGTTATTTCGTGTCATTCTCTGTATGAAGAAAGATAAAAATATTCTTTTACGCTGTGCTGTCGTTTTTTCGGAATGCGTCGACCGTGTAAAACAAGGATCGAGATCGTGTAAAAAACGACTTTTTTAAGTTTGGAAATTTTTTGAATTTTAAATAAGGGCTGAAATAGGCAACTGGAAAAATTGATTGATCTATCCATAGAGCACATATGGACATCAAGAACTTATTTTGTAGAAAAATCGCCAAGAGCGTGCTTAGTAACTCAGCGATACATATAAAAACCATGTTTATACGGCAAACGAATGCCAATAAACATGATTGTTAAAGATTTTAGGGACCAATTACTAGCTTATAAGACATTTGTTTACGACAAATTTTGATGTACTTTTGAATACATTTTTGTAACTTCTTTTTTACTCGTAACACTTGCTGTGGATACATTGTGAGAGTTTGAGTCGTTTTCGCCTTTTTTCTGATCGGTGGGATTACAGTGTCCTGGATGACCGTTGAGTACTAACTATCCATCCGGTGTAAAAGTTTTGGGATTTCATTGAAGAAAGCAAAGCGGTGGGTGGTTTTTTTTTTTGAACTCTTGAGATTGAACCATTTGAAATCTTTAAAGTTTGCCCGTTAGTGGAGAGGCTTGCATGTAAATGTGGCGTTATAAAAAAGAATGCAGAGCAAATCCAGTGAGAGAGTGATTTAGTGGAAAAAAATGGGGAGAGTCACGTCAGTCGGTTCAACCTTTCATTGATTAGTTCTGCCATACTGATTTGGTGGCTAATAAAGGAACCTACCAAGCCTTCAAAAGCCGACGCTTATCTCAAAGCATTAGTTTTCTACACGCTTGTGTGCATGTCTTGAATTTAAACGTGACCCAAGCATTTGAAATGTGGTGGTGGAGAAAGATGCTAAGTATACCATGGACGGACAAATGAATCTATCCTGAACGAGATACAAACTCAGGATAGAATTTTAGTAGTATACACAAGACACCTACTCGGATTTTTGGCCACATCGCCCGTAAGAATTCTCACAATCTTGAGAGACCGTCGTCACAGGAAAGGTCGAAGATAGAAGAAGACGCGGAAGGGACCCAACTCACTGGACCGACCAAGTGAAGGACGACACAGGCCTCTCCTTACCGATGGCTCTGTGAGCAGCGGAGTGCAGAAAAGAGTAGTGAAGGATTGTTAAAGGAAAAGGAGTTGTTGCGATAGGTGGATGTCGCGGCCTTCACCAGTGAGGAAAACAACGAAAAAGAAAGATGTGCATGCCACCAAGTCTTTTGATCCTGAGGTTTAACGTTTACTACGCCACTGGATATAAGCACTGACGTATAAAACGAACAGATGGGAAAACTGTGGTGAGTGGAGGAGGGGAAATAAGCTTAACACGACTGTCTAAAAACATATCGATCTAGTCGCAACCTACTATTTCGAATGTGAGCAGGGAATATTTGCCAAATGATTGTTATTCGTCCAATCAAAACAATAACACAATTCAAAAAATATTTTCTGTAGCCGTTGATACTTGATACCCATTATAAAATGTTTTCAGGATCTTTTCTCGACTCACAAAAGGAACTTTCAATACGATGAAGAAAACACATTTAGAATAATCAGAATATTTTTGTAAACATAACAGATTGAAAATTTGATATTGAAATTCCATCAAACACTCTCAGTCGATATCTTAAATTATAACAGATTGCATTTATTATTTTGTTTGATGTTTTAACTACTTATATTTGGGTAGCTTTCATCGAAATTCACGGCTCAGCGTTAATATTAGTTAACCCTAGGTCATTCTCAGAATTCAGTTTGATCATTCACTTTGTTTTGTTATGAAGTACAGTTTTTAGCATGAATAAAAATCCTTGAAGACTCCTAGATTAATTCTCAGGCTCAGAGACCTCCAAATCTTTTTATGTTTGTTCTTAATTAAGCGAATTCTTGATAAAGAAAATATTCTCTTGAGTAAGGAAAAAGCTTCAGCTTTTGTCACAGTTAAAATCCGTGTAATATTCAGGAAGGTGACACACAATTTTTTATAGCTTATTTTCTATGCAAAAATCAGTTAAAAAGTTTGTAAAAATGACATTTGAACAGGATTTCATATATTTTTTTTTAAATTTGAATTCTGTAACTGATAAAATCAGTCTAACTCGAATGTTGAAAATGTCTTAGTTAAATAGGATATTTTTATTACACTATTATAAAACAGTATACCGTGAACGGTTGATAGATTACCACTGACTTCTTTGGAAGGTAAATAATTTTGTTTTTCAATGCTCAGTTTATCTCAATTAAAATATAATATACTATTTAGAAAACCATAAAAAGAACGAAAAGCATCATTTGAATTGCTTTTTTGAAATTCATTATCTTTACTTTTGATATAACATCGTTTGAAATCAGTTTAACCTTCCCGTTTTAAAACTTAAAAATCCCTTCGGTTTTCATGCAGTTAAATTTCGTTACCGTGTGGGTTTTGTCATATAAATACATTTATAAAGTGAAATGACAATTTTAAAAAGTGAAATATGGTTTTATGTAGTATAATGTAATTATTTTAGGTCATATTTGTGTGTAAAACCTGAAATACATATCAAACTATGCGAAATTATTGAAAGACGCAAGAATCTAAATTCTTCACAGCAGAACAAGCTCGAGACGTGTTTCGGTGTCGTTTAAAACAAAACGGTTGCATACGGTACGTCATGGATCTCGGATTGTTACTATACAATGCTATAATTGTGTATTTCCGATGGTAAAATTTATGAGGTTTTCAAATTATGATTGATTATACAAGAATACTCAAACTTTTATGTATTTTAATTTTCACTTATATGCAGAACTATTTTATTTACAAATAGAAAAATATTCAATCTAATTCACAGATAATTTAAAGGTTTAAATGCCAAAGTAACTCATTGTTAGACTATAAATACGGAACGGTTAATGACAGTCTCCGGAAACAAATCTTCGGCCATCTTGGATCAAAATGTTAAACGCAATCATAGACTAAAATATTAAAACAAGCAACCGAAGGAAAGGTGTTGAGATCATATTAGTTATCATTAAATTGTTGGGCATAGACAAACAATAGCACAGTAATATCATTATAATTTGAGCTTAAAAAATTTAAATGTAATTCAAATTTGACAATGTAATTTTGTGAACATTTTTCCTGCAGCAACGACGACAGCGATAAAAATTTCTGTTACAATACTGCTATAGTAGCGTGGGTTGACATTGTTGAATTCTGTAGCGAATGGATATTGTAAAAAAAGATTCCTTTACAAATTGGCAAGAGATGAATAATGAATGAATATAGAATTCAGGGGTATTATTTGTCTGTACCGCATTTTTAGTTCGAGAGTTTGTTTTTGTAAGTGTTCCGTTTTATTATTCCGTTGCTCGCATGTGCGAATTTATTATTTAAAAGTGACATTGTTTTATGGTCCACTCTGTATAAAACATTGAAGAGTATTTCTCACAGGGAGAATACAAAGAGATTCTGCAGCGCACTTTTGAGGGACCTTTTCTCATTTTTACAAGAGGAATAAACACACGTCCACTGTCGCTAGTTTCGCCCCGTTCATAAGTGAACTTTCATATTTCGAGGGGGAAAATATTTACCTGAAAGTTATTCTCAGGTTGTTTCTTTTGCAGATTAACAATTTCCTGGAAGAAGATTTTACGTTACGTAAGAAAATATTCATTGTATGTTAACCTTTTAATGATAATGAGTTAAATATCGTATTATGTTCTGTACGCTAGCATAAGTCTGAATACAGGAAAGCAAATTTTATGGATATAAATGTTCTCAGCTATGAATGAAAACATTCACATAAAAAACTATCTTCACACATAGCTTCTATAGCACTTACGAATATGAATCATGAATAACAGTTTTCACAAACAATCTATACTACAGTTTTGGAGTTAACACAATTCAAACATTGTATCCTGTTAGTCAAACACAGAAAAGATCAAATTAAGTGTTAATACAGGAGTAGTCATTTGTATAATAATTTTCGTCGATTTTTCATTATAAAAACTATCAAAATTACAACTTTATATTGATATTTTGATTCCAATTGATTTAGTCGGTGCGTCGTTAGCGTGAGGGGTGAGTTAATAAGCTATGGTGCGTCATTAGCAGTTGAGTGGTTAAATATACACACTTTTAATGTATTATATATTATTCATAATATATTATTCTATCTTATTTAACTATACCGAATAAGCTTCGCTTGATAGTAATTCCAAAAAATAATATATTCAATTATTTAAATTTGAATTTTTTGATAAATCTTAAGTTGTGTTGAACCTTTCTAGAGTTCTTTAAGCTGAAACATTCTGGCTACAGGAAGGGTACAAAAGTTGAATATATTTATATTTCACTAGTACTTTTTACTGGGCTTTTCCCAAATTCTTATTTTAATGCAGTAGTTGTGTGAAAATTACATTTAAATAATCAAGTTATTTGACATTGCTTTGATGGTACGCATACTATTTGCATATTTTTATATAATAATGGTATTTTTTACGCGGCTTTGGCCACGTTAGAGAGCGCTTATATTAGGTGATTTAGACGCTGGCTAGCTTATGTTGAAATATGGTGGAAAATTGATAATATCACCGTGGACTGTACCTCTTGTAACACCGATAAAATAAATATAGTCCATCAATTACAGATGTATCAATTTAACTTGGTCGCGAGTGAGGGCGCCACCGTCATGTTAGGAATGTTGCCATACTCAACCAAAACTGAAATTTCAATAAACTTCAAAAAACCAATATTTTAGCGACGGTTATTTAAAGTAGACAAGATGTTTATTTTCCATAAAATCGCAAATGAAAAAATTTATTCAAGACTGACAATTCTACTTCGAAATTCGACGGCGCCCAAGGAATGTTGGTAATACTGTAATAATAATGTTAAAAGTTAAAATAGTAATGACAAAAGAAAAAAATTATCCCACCTTCAATTTTGTTATGGGGCATTAGTATTTCTCAATAGAAAGCTTGTTGATATGCATTTACCAATGGCTCCTGCAGCGTCATAAAATTAAACGTCAGATCAGAATACTTGCAGTTTTTCCCGACCCATATTACTTCAATAGTTTCGTGAAGGACTTATCATACGAATCTCCAAGATTTTCGGATCATGTACTTAAGCTTGATAAGTGCATCGTTGTAGATGCTATCGGCATACTTCAAGACAATGTGAAGATTTGTTCAACGCAAGATATTCAAAATAATATATATTCACACATGCAGTCCTTACTGTTCTTCCAAAGTACTTTTCACAAAATTGACATAATGAAAGTATTACTCTAAAGCCGTGATTTTCAAAGTGGTTCCTACGGACCCCCAGGGGTCTGTGTGACCAAGGGGGTCTGTGGTAAATAAAAAATAATTTGGGGGTGCGTGAACAGTGTCAGGGGGTCCGCGAAAGGCTTAATATAAAAAAAACATTTTGTAACACATTTTCATTATTATCAAAGTTAAAATAAATAGCAATAAATATTTTGGTAGCAATTTTTACGTCCAGAGTAAAATATAAATATAGTATCACTTTTAAGGTGTTAACTGTCAGCTCTTGGTGGAAAGACATTATATTTAAAAAAAAAAATAAAACACAATTCATTTGTACTACTTCCACATCACGAGCATTATCAACTGATCAGTTGTTGTCATTATCAACTGAGCATTATCATCAGATCAGTTGATAATGCTCATGATGAGCGAAACCGGTCCTGATCATTATAAATATGTGGAAGTAGTACAAGTGAATTGTGTTTTATTTTTTTTAAATAAATATAGTACATAAAAAAAACAAGTAATTACAACCATCCCGCCACGCCACCTTACAACCAGGCTGACCGCGGCCGTCTTTCTTATGTGGGCTTAAACAGGAACCGATTTTCTAAATGTTATAACTTGTCTAAAATATGACACTGTAAAAGAGTCGTGCCAATCAACAGTTTAGTTCTGTTCCGAGCGTGATGTGTAGTACATTAAACAAATGTTCTTAGTTATGAACAAAAAGTAGTGTAATTTTTTGTATAATTACGAAGATACTGGGCGTTACGCAAGTATATTTAAATATAAAAGTTTGTCAACGTGTTGCTTAGTGGATTGGCAAGACAATTGATTCTAAATGCACGAATATACCACGCAGACTTTCTACCAAGTCACAAACACTTGCTTAATGCAGACAATACAAATATTTGTGCGTTATGATCTGAATTATCACTCATGGAATATTTTAGTATGTTTCTAAGCGAACTTCTTTTACTATTTTGTTTCCGATTTTTTCATTCCGCATTGGGACGTTAAAGTATAGAGTTTTCCAGTTAAAGTTTAAAAGCTAAAAGTTGAAAGTTGAAAATAATACAGTTAACCTAAAATGGTATATGCAAATTTCACTTCACTACTGTACACAGCTTGGGAGGAGTTTTTGTGACCAACAGACATACAGACAGATTTATATATGTATTTTCTGCTATATAGTAGAGATGCTTAACATTAAAAAATAATTACGTTCATCCTTAAAGCCCATGGTCTGTTATGTACTCGTAAGATTAGAAATCAATTTATTCGTTTTGGCCATAAATTAGATAAGTTTAATTATTAGGACGTAGAAATAACTTTATAAAAGATAGGAAAAAAAATATTTTTTTAAGCAGTACCCTGTTGGAACAAAATTTATTTAAAGAAAATATTTTTAGAAACTTGTCACAAAAGAGTGCATGAAAGTCATAATTGAACTAATTAATGTTTTCCCTTCGGCATTTTTTCCTATTATAAATTGTCGGAAAAGTATTTTCTTAGAGGAAAGTGGGTCAACCGACCCCACTTTTTTCCACGTCACTGTCCTTCTTTTTCTGTAACATGTTTTTTTATTGCTTTTGTGAGCTGTGACAGGAAATTGATTATTTGGTCACCGAAGAAAAAACTTTGCCAAATATAGTAAAAGGCAGATGAAAGTTTTTCCATTAGATATTATGTTATTGTATATATTATTATATATTAAACACATCGCCAATATTCTGGTGAGCTATATTTTTTTAACATTATATATCAGTAGCACGAATTTAGCATTTCTTTATTTTCATTTCAATTATTCGAACTTTTTTTAGTTTCCACAATGTGGTAGGCTTATACGACAAAGAGCATTTCTTTCATGAAATTGACGACATAAAAAACATTTAGATAAAACTACGATCAAAAGAAGTATTGATATCTTTTTTTGCATTCAATATTTTTCTCTTTGAACTCGCATATCGTCGAAATTGTGGCAAAAAAAATCATATAGGTGAAAAACTGAAGTATTATTTTAGTTCCACATGAATTATGCTGTATGAGTCGCTAGATACGCTCCTGGCAAAATTTCAATAAAATAAGTTGTTAATGTACGTTTGTGCTCTATCAATTTTTCTTGTTGTAAGTCTAAAACGTCTTCCTATTTCGTCCCCTGTTCGAAATTCAGAATTTTTCCAAACTTAAAAAGGCCTTCTTTACATGATCTCGATCCTCGTTTGACGCGCTTCGAAAAAATGACAGTGTTAAAGAATATTTTACTTTTCCACTCTCGAAAGACACAAAAAAACTTAAATTATACTTGAAATTATCATATTGCAAATAACAATTACTGTTATGGGCAGTATGATAGTTTTAAATACATAAGAAAAAGTTGTTTTACATGATGTACTAAAAACTCTAAAAAGATTCGGAAACGTGTTTAGCGACTTAGCGACTCGTATAGTTAGTTGATTGTTATTTAAGCAACTTGACATTGTTAGACTGTCGTATATAGTCCTGGCGATGAAGAGTTGACGAAATAGATTTACTGTAATATGAAATAAATAGATTGCTCTTTTTTATTTGGTTTTATAGAATGTCATTCATTTCGATATAAAAATAAATTTCATAACTATGTTATTCAATTGGTTGTGTTACTAATTGCGACACGTGTTTTTTTTCTTTGAGAAGTCTTGTTTTGAGTTATTCAAAGCGAAATTTTCCCTCAATTTTTAGTTTTTCAAATGAAAAAAAATAGTTTCGCATAATTTAAGATATTGACTGTGGGTAGTTGTTGGAATTTTAATATATCAAATTTGAATTGTTTCGTACATTTTTTCTTTTAAATAAAAAATAATTCATTTGTACTACTTCCACATGTCAAGACCGGTTTCGCTCATCACGAGCATTATCAACTGATACAAGTTAACCGGTCCTGATCATTAAAAACATATAGAAGTAGTACAAATGTTTTTTTTTTTTTTAATATAATGTCTTTCCACCAAGAATTGACAGTAAACACCTTAAAAATGTTTTGTACATGTCGAAAGAAAAAAACCCTGTATGTTAGTGACGAAATACACGGAAATGTACAAAATTTGAACAATTCAAATTTAAATAAATTCGTACTTATAATACATGCAGCTCAATTGAATTTTGTAAGACACATACTCAAATTTAATTTACTCAAAAAAGGACTTCCGTTTTTTCTTTTGTTAAAATATATATAAAGTGTTCCGTTGTGAATAAATCGCAACCGCTGCTGCAGAAATGAATATTACATATTTTCAATATTTTCGAAAAAGTTCGTCAGCTGATGACTAAAACATGACAAAATGTCTGTTTCACACGTTTTTGTCTTTAAAATATATCATTTTACAATTATTTGAAGTATGCTTTTATAGCTTAGGAAGTTAATATAATATTCGCATATAAGAACTCAATATGTACATAGTGTTTACATCTCGCAACCAATCGATGATGAATGTATAAGTGAAAAAAAAACTACATAAAATTTTGTATCGCTATACCACTTTGGAATTCACGACATCGTTAACGACGCACCCATTTTATTACTTACAGTTTTCATAGCCATTTTTTTCATCCCTTAAACGCGTACTAAAGTATGCAAACACATCCAATAGCATGTCCTTTATTTAAGAGGACAGTCTTTTATTTCACAGATCTAACATTTAGTTAATCTACTTTCGTAAATTAAGCTTTATTATTTTTATTTCTGTTTTGAAATTTATAATTGATGCCCTGGTCAAGGTTCACCAAAATATTGTTGTGTTTTTAAAAAGAGAACTATTTATTTCGAATAAAAGCAATTACAAGTAAAAAGCGGAGAATATAGGATTAAGTTATCACAGGGAAGTGGATAAGGTTTGCCAATCTCGGTACACTTTACTTTGTTCTGTACGGAGAAATATATATGTGGTAATTAAATTTTGGGCGCCAGGCGTGAAGATACACGCCAAATGAAAGATAATAATAATTAAAATACGGTCACCGTTAAAAACACATTGAATTAGAGATGCGGAAACCGAAGATGCACAGAATTTACATTATTAACAAATAAAACAGAAATTATACGACGAAACAATATTTATGAACAGATGGTTACACTAAAACAGGAAAACTATTATAATATATAAATATGAAATTACGACCTTGGATGATAAACCATCTCGGCGGCGAACTCGGCTGTCCGAGGCCAATCTCCAGCGCGTTACCGGCACGTCCTACTCGTTCCACATCCTGCCGCGTAAGTCAAAGTTTTTAACGCAATTCTTGGCGAGGCTTCCCCTTCGTCTCCTACCAACGACGCAGCGAGGTGCGTATCGCCGATAGGTGACGATTGTCATGTTGCGACGAAATCGTAACAATATACAACTGTCATATAACAGGTTAACGCTAGTGGCACCACGCCGGTGTCGTTGATATGTGTGTGTAGTGTAGAAGCTGTGTTAGATGTGACTTAAAATTGTAACTTTGTATTATGGAATAGTCTTTGCTGTGTTTTCGGCTCAGTAATAATGCATGCAATTCATAATTTGGGGGTTCGGATAATTTATTTTGATAATTGAATAACAATAAAAAGAACACTATTTATATTAGTGAAAAACCGAAGTGAAAGAATAAAATTATGTTAAAATACGTAACATTGGTATGAATTCAGTTCTATGATTTTTATAGCAGAAAACTGGACCATTAAAAAATTTTCATTTTCGATAAAACCATTTTTTGTTATTGATTGAATTGGCATTTACTTGGTAGAACTCCATTATAAAACGATAAAATAACAAAGCATTTAGTTCTACAAATTTTTTTATCAGGTAGTTGATAGCTATTTCGGCTTTACGCCTTCGTGATACTGATGAAAAATTTGCATAACTAAGTACTTTGTCATTTTGTCTTACTATTTTTTGTTTACCTGCAACTTTAATTGGTATATATCATTATGAAGTTTCTTAAATTTTAATAATTTAGAATTTTCAAGAGTAAATCGCATTTATAAAATAGAATTTATCTCAAAATTTAAATAAGTTACCAATTCCAGCCGATAAGACTGCAATGACTATAATAAAATTATTATTGAAAACACAACCGTAAACAAATGTTTGTATGTTGCCAGTATAAAAAAGGTAAAGCTGTGTGTGCCACAATACAAGTGTCTCGAAAACATTTCGCCGCAATCATTAGGGCGACAAAAACTGGATTCAATTGACAAAATAGTCCCGGGTGGGCCGTATATTATAATACATCCCCAAACAGTCACGCGGCGACCGGGAAAAAAATATAAACGCCCGATTGATACAAAAACTCAGTATTATAACCACTATTCAAAGCTAATAAATTGAAAAGTTTCGCGATCAAATCAATAAAGGCTCACCACCGAATCAATAAGGCCTCTGTAAGTTCAGCTTTTATTGATTTCGTTCACTGCGCTAAACGTTTTTATTTGTTTGTTTTGCCTCATACGTCAAGCCAAAAGATTACACGGTATTTTTTTTAGTATTTTGTGTAGCAATCTTAGTACTGCTAGTAAAATTTAGTTCCAAAAAATAGAAATATATAGTTTCAACGATTTATCCCGTTGCTAAGAAGTTGGGATTATTGTAAGGGCAACGAAACGGGGTTGTCTTATTTGCCCAACATCTTCAGACTAAATCTTAAGAAATCAATATACTGTCTCCAAGCTTTATTACTTTTATAGTAAGCACTTTATAGTAAATCACATTAATTACTTTTATAGTAAATCACATTAAGTGATAATCAATACATACTTATGAATTTTTAGACGATATATTGTGTTCCAGAAAACACTTGTCACTCTTAGCTACACAATAAGTGGAACAATACAGTTTATATAGAGACAGTCATCGAATTACAACGATTCGTACTTACGACCAGAAAATTTCAACGCAATTCTTGCAGGCATAAACTTATTTCAGCCACTTTTCTTATAAAACAAACCTTATTCCAGCCGTTTGTTTTACAAGCAAATATAAAAGTGTTTTAAAAAGTTTTATTTTCTGTTTTATTTATTAAAAAAGAGGATCGGCGCACCCAATTGCGAAAATATTGTGATTGTCGTTTGACAGCTACAATATAAAATTTGAAAAGCTCGCTATGATTTGTCAAAATAAATCCGTACCATTTTTGGTTGCACTAGCTTTATTTCCACAAATGAAATTGACGCCGCCAAAGCTGACCTGAACCGAACGTCACGAACATTAATCTTAATATTTTGTATGGAATTCGAATTACGACCGATTCGATCTCGGTCGTAAGTCGAGGACGACCTGTATATACAATATTTCGTGCTTGAATTGGTGGTTCTATTAGGCATACTATTATGAATGACTGTTTTTACTGTCAAAGAAAAGGACGAGATAGGTCTAAAGTTCATAATAGTTGATGCTATGCATATGAAAATATAATGTTGAGCGTATATTATAATATAAAACAATGATATACTTTGATCACTGATCTAAGAAATAATGATTAATATAATATATAACAGACTTGGGCAAACTTTTTGACTGAAGGGCCATATTAGATACTTACATTAAACGGCGGAAAGCAAATAAAAAGCGTTTTTAGATATACATTATAAGTTATCATAAAAGAGAAATTCCAGCACAAAAGAATAAGTGATTCTAAACTAATCGAGAAACACATGTTGCTCGCGGGTCGTAGTTTTCCCAGACCTAATGAAGGTCCCAGGCCGAAGAAACTAATGAGCCATGCAAATCAATTCTCTGCCACGGTTTTCAAATTTCAGACGAAATACAATAACCGCGAAGGCATAAAAGACAAAATTTAAAGTCAAAGGCAGACCAAGAGTCGAAGATTTTAATGTAGATGAGTTTTATGGGTAAATGAATCAATACAGATGGCAACCTAGATGAGATGGCAATACTGAAACAGAAGCATAGAACAGGCAGAAGCCGTACTACCGTACACACGAACGGACGACAGTACTATTTCATGAGACGTCGGTCGCACGGGCCCATCCATGCTTCTGGAAAACTCTTTGGCCGATCTATTCTTAATCTTATTTATTCTATTAAGTATCTGTAATTATTTAAGTAGGAAACACGATTATTTAAGTTTTATCTTTGATTTTAAACATATTAAAAAAAATAAAACACAATTTGTTCGTGCTACTTCCACATGTTCTCAGTTGATAATGCTCGTGATGAGTGATACCTGTCCTGATCATTATAAACATGTGAAAGTAGTACAAACAAATTGTGATTTTTTTTTTAAATATAATGCCTTTCCACCAAGAATTGTCAGTTAACACCTTAAAAGTGATTTATTAAACAGGTTTAGTTTGATGTCTTTTCAAAATTGAAAAGACATATCTAAGGATTTAAATTGTAATACATAATATCATTGTAAAACATTTTTCTCTGATGAGAAGACATATATTTTTACTTGAAAGTTAGTTTGATAAAGATTTGTCATTGTGATGCATTTATAATAAAGTAAAAAAATGAAGAATGAAATATAATATAAACTTAATAGATATATCGGATATATTGGTATGAAAATAGATTTTTTTGTCAACATGTTATTGTTATGATTCTCGCAATGTTAATATAACGAAAATTCTGTAAATTTCATATCATAACGAAACTAAATCTTGTGCACATAAACTTTTAGCTATAATATTAGATTCTGTGAAAAGTGATGGAAACCACGAAGTATTCGAGCAAAGTCTTCACGCTTTGAAGCATTATGGTTATAATTTGAAATTGTGGTCAGTGTCCACGAAGCACTTGGCAACAGCTGGTCAATTTTAATTGACAAAGGAACCGTGCAATCGATCGAAAGTAAATTACAAGCAGAATTTGATGCTTAATATCAAAACATTTTAACTATTAAGCATGCAGCGGTGGTTATTTTTTTTTAGTATGTGTTTTCATTTTCTGTGCCTTTTCTCTGCGAGCCATAAGCTAGTCGCTGAATAAAAGATTCACCTCACCAAAGAGTTTTTTTTTGAGATAAACTGCTGATATCTTTATGAAAAAAGGCGTGAAAAATAGACACCCTTCTTATACGAAAATTACGAGTGGCATAAAATTTTTGTTTATCACCTGTTTTGTATAAATAATAGAATAAGTATTTTGCAGTAACGGTTTTGCTATTATTTGGTATAATATTATAAATAGCTACGCTTTTAACCGCATTATTGTATTAAGAGTGTACAAAAATCTTCACAAATATATAAAAATAATAAAAAAGGTAGCTTTTGTGATAAATGAAGAATACACTGTGATATCAATGGGTTACTCTAAAAAAATGAAGAATGGATTGTTTCTTTCTAGTAACACGAACAATGTACTAATTTAGATATTAATAGCATGTTTGAATTGTTGAAGTTTTGTACATTTCAATGTATTTCGTCACTAACGACAACTTCAGGCATTCGAGTAATGAACTCGAACTGACACCCTCAGACGATATCTTAAATTATATCAATATTTCTAGTACAGTACGATAGAATGAACTCTACAGTAAATTAGTGTTTGTCAGTTCGATTTCATTCATGTGCTCGAATGCCTGATGATGCCAAAAGGCGAAACTCGGGTCGTTTGAGAGGAGAAACCCGACCGATTTAAAACTTTATTTACTTATGATTCATAACAACTTAGTGAGACTCCAACCAGTTAAATAAAAAAGCTATCAATTAAAATATCATTTTAACATTAAATACAGTTTCAATAATGTTTTAGTGCACGGATAAGATTAATTTAATTAAGTAGTGTACACAATCTCAAGAAAGTCTTAGATAATTGTATGAGAGATGTTGATAAACCACCATTGTTGGGAACTAGAGCGTGATCCCCATTGTGCTGATAAAAAGATCGAAATTCTTTAGATAAAAATACAAATTCCGCCAGACAATACACTCGACTGACAATACAAAGGAGATCGATTGCAAATTTTCACAAGTCATCCCGGAAACTAATACAAATTATCAACGCCAGAGGACTCTCGAAAAATATTTCACCGCTTCGGGCACAGAGGAAAACAACTTTTTTACGGCCAGTCATTATGCGAGGGAAGTTTTTCGCTTTTTCTCCTTGCTCGAGAAAACTATTTCTCGAAGAAAGCTTTTCTCTATCAATCATGCGATTTGTGGTAACGGATTACTACAGAAGACAGTGAGTTGAAACTGTGTGCTGCGTCACGTTTTTTTTAATTATTTATAAAATTAATGATATGAAAAAACATTTAAAATGATCTTCTATTAATCATTGAAAGGAATACATTATAAGAGATAATGAAACAACTTTGAGTCGAATATAGTTAAAAATCATTACAAATAAAGTTAAATCGATTGTTTGATTAAATGGACTTTCCACCAAGAGGTAAACAATAAAATATTCTAAAAATTACTAAACAACTGATTACTGGGAGTGACGCCGAGTAGTAAACAAAGACACATTGCCTTATTTATGTCAGGTATTTAATTGTTTACCAGACGTCATGGTTTACTTATAGTAGTTAATCGAAAGTTATATTAAAAGGTAATTTTCTGTCTGTATTAGGGCATCCATTCCCGGACCCGTGTTATGATTCCGGGATTTCGGGATTCAGAATTTCTCAATCGGGATCCCGGGATCGGTAATTAAGTCTAGTTTCATTTGTTAAATTGTACAATTAAAATTTAATTTGTTTCCATTATTGCTGAAATTGGAATTTATATGAATATGTTTTAAAAAAATTTTATGCATTGGTTTCTTTCATTGATTTTGAATCAAACAGTAATTTACAAAAAAAGTTCCATGATCAAAATATTTTAAAAAATAAAACACAATTCATTTGTACTACTTCCACAAATTTATAATGATCAGGAACGGTTTCGCTCATCACGAATATAATGTCTTTCCACCAAGAATTGACAGTTAACACCTTAAAAATGATCAAAATAGTTTTATTTTATTTATTGGATTATTAATGTAGGTTTTACCAGACGGCATCCAAAAAGAGGACATGTCCTTCAATTCGACTACAACATACTGTCTTTCATCCATTTAAGCATCAGTCCTAATTTTTCATCCATCTTAAATTGGTTAAGAACGGCTTTTACGAAAGATGAGAAGCAGGGAGACCACAATAGATACATTTATATTTATTACATAAGCATTATAAAAAAGTACGCAAACGGAAAAAATCGAGGGACACGTTGTAGTTAATCAAAAAGTTTTAATTTGATATATACATTATTTATTAGAATTAACAGTGAATCCCAAATAGATCGGTATCCCGGGATTGGAAACTCTAGTCTGTATCATTTAAATAAAATTCAGCGAATAAAGTGACCACTGGTCGGTTTATTTGCATTACTGATTTTAACCATAAACCATGTCGTGTAAGACACAAGATATGTAGAATTATAATATCTTCTCCCGTTGCTTTTAAAACTCTTGTGGTATTATACAATTAAAATTCAGTATTTTTCAAAACAGATAGCCATGCTATAACTGTCTAGTTAATGTGTTCGTTTGGTCAAAAACTGTTAATTAGTTAAAATATGAATTGCATAGGAGGATACAAAAATATTCTTTTTTTATCAAATACACCAAGCTTCAACGATACCACACTTGCTTTAGACTTGAAATTTACTGCAATATTACAGAGTTTTAAAATGTTGAAATAGTTAAGAGAAATTCAACCAATGAAAAAGTGTGGAAAAATTCTCTATCGGTTTCGTATCAAAACGTAATTGGAAATTTAGCCGCGGTTCGCCAGCTCCTAATTCAATTTGAAAACATAAAACTTTTTGGATGTCTGATATTTTGACTCTACAAAAGGGGTTTAATGGAGGGCACGGAAAGAATTTTTGGCAGGAAATTAAATTGTGTAATACGTAATGAACTGTGAATTAACGTTTTCAACACATATATTATTATTTTACTGAAACAAATCAGTATAAATTTTAAAAGATATTTTGATACCAAAAGCCAGAACACTGGCAAATTAACTTATAAGTACAATATAAAACACAATGTTTTTCCAAAAAATACTTTGGCCCGGATTTCAACCCACATTTATTGTAATGTATCAATTTGATCTATGTTTTTGGGGAAAATTTTAAAGTGTAAGATTTAATTTACAGCGATACTCATTAATAAAAAAAAATGGAAATGTACATCTGCATTAACCTAATCAGTCGTTACGTACTGCTAGCGAATACCTGGCATGCGTTGTAATGCCACTAATAAAAAGAGAGTGTTTGTGTTTTAACTATGTTTATTGAAGTGATTTTGGATACACAATACTTTTCGTTTTCCGTCTCGTGCGTACACGAATAAATCTAATATAAATTTATAATAACTAATATAAATTATAAATATAAATTTAAAAACTTCCATAGGATTTTTTTACGAAAATAATGAAATGTGGTATTTCGGTTTGCACCGGTTAACCGGTTTTTTTGTCAACAAAAACACCGAAAACCGATTAGTATTTATCTCCGGTTAATTGGATACCCTAGAAGACTCTAAAAAATTCCAGTAATGATGACTTCAAATTCCAACCCCGCGCCCGACGCCATGAATATCTCACTTGCTGGCTAGTCATACGAAAATTTGCCTATAATTCAAAACTGCAGTATTTTGTTATGATGAGCGAGCTAAGTCTTGGCCATTGGGACTTTGTGGACGAGTCAGTGTGGCCTTTAGGCTAAAAAGTTTTGAAAACCCTGATCTACACAAAAAGTAGATGTGGAAATACAAAATTTTGACAAAAGTGTTTGTTAAAAGTTTCTAACGTGGTTGCATCAGTACAAAATAATTGATGATAAAAATGTTTTGGAAGATTTCTCGCACTTAAATATAGCTGCGGTATAGTATGTGTACAGTGGATGACGATCAACCATCTTCTTGATGATGGCGATAAGTGTAATTGTGCAAACAAACGTTATCATTTGAAAGATAGGGAGCATCCATTATTGACGACGGCATAACTCCTTGCCCTCTTCACTATCTCGCCGTAAGAGGTTACCAAGGGATTGTGGGCACAAAGAAAAGTTAACCCCCAAAGCAAACTCCTCGGATAGATAAGATTGTATAATATTGTGTAATGGCGTAGCGTAACTTTAATATTACGATGGGAATAACACGTCTTTAGGGCCATGGGGATTGCATTTTAGAGCACGTATGTGATGTAGCGCGGGAGCTGAACAGCTTAATTATTAACTCTACTTGAGATATCTCAGTGCTGCCGCACCCTCGCACTGTGACATACATCTTTTTACCGCAGTCAAATATTCAGCGACTTAGGATTGCGTAAAACAATAAAACAGTAAAAACGTGAATAGTTTGCACCTTGGGTCGTCAACATTTTCCGACATAAGAGCTGCATTAAAATCACACTAATAATAATTTAACCACTCTCAATTCTTGGTGGAATGGCATTATATTTTAAAAAATAAAACACAATTAATTTGTACTACTTCCACATGTTTATAATGAAATTTTTGCCCAAATTCAAATTTATTGAATGAGCAAACCGTCTTTGAATCTTCTCCTTTGCTATATCCGATTCGTTAATTTGTGTTATACCTACAATATTATTTTCATATTTTAACTTGTAAGAATTGATTCTGGTCTCTTTAATTTTTGTTTTTCAGATATGAAAATTTGTTGGATACTCTTGGGTGCTCTGCGTTCTCCACTTACATTGCATTGTTTTTAAATGGTTCACTAATTTCATCTTAAAATTTTCCCAATCTGCTATTTGCTTAATTCATTAGTAATATAATTAAAAAATTTAGCCCTGCTATGTTTGTATTTTTATCAGTTGATAATGCTCGTGATGAGTGAAACTAGTCCTAATCATTACAAACATGTGGAAGTGGTACTATTGAATTGTGTTTTATTTTTTAAAATAAAAATAATTTGAAGTAAAAATAAAATAGTCAGGTTTTTTTATACAAATTGAAATTTTTTTTTATAACAATTTTATGAATTGTTCATGACTTATTGATCAGTTCAAAATGATTGAAATTATATTCAGAAAACTGTGGAATTACTACAATGCTTTTCAACGACGCATTGGCCACAGTTAATACATTAAAAGTGATTAAAATACGCAAAGTTTATATTGTAACTATTTAAAAAAAGGGTTATAAATAATTGCACTTTGTGTTAGATAGTATACACGTGGTACACATGAAGTTTTTTTTCGATAGTTTGCACTTTAGATAAGATAGTATTAACTTAGTACACTCAAACTTTGATTTTAATAGTTTCCATTTAGTCACGGCTTCTTTTAACAAAGTGAGTTAAGCTGTAGTAGGTCATCTTAGGGTTGGTTTGGTTTGGTTTGGTTTGTGTAATGTATTCTACTGCGTGCAGCAAAGACAATATAGGCGGCCTAATATAGGGTAGAAGAATAAGTGACATTTCATTACAGCTTCGTACAACTATTGATTTCAAAGTTTTAGTATTTATGTTGAGTGAAAACTACTTTATCTATATGAAAATATTTTTTTGTAAGTGTAATATATTTCTTCAATGTTAAAATATATTTTAGTATGTGGGATCACTTTATACGTATTTGTTATAAGTGTAAACTATTTTTTTATGAAAGCGAATATGATCTAAAAAAAGTGCATTTAATTCTAAGCCTTTAAAAAATAAAGCAATATTTTGATGTAACAACTAATAACAAGATATGAAAATCGTACCGAATAACTTTTTATCAACCATTCCGGCTCTAAATGAGGAGCGTATGGACTCTTTATCAAGCATCTCAGCTCTAACCAAAGCCTTTTTAAGGGAAACTAGCTGGGACATAGCCCTCGGATGCTTCTGGAAAGCGTCAACCCTATTTAAGTTTTCTACCGATAGGTGGGATTCCGCGGTCCTGGAGAAGCGTCTTGTGGAATATATAAAATGTAATCTTCAAAACTAATAAATACTGTCATTTCATGGAAGAAAACAGTGGATAGTGAATTCTTGGTACGTTACGGTTCAGTCTCATAATTTTTATTTAAAATTAAAATTATTAACGTAATAATTGTGTTTTTGCAAAATGAAAAGTAAACATTTTAGTTTTAAATACAAGTTGTGATTTTAGACTAAGCGACATGAAATAATATTGTATATGGCATTCTGACGATAGTTTGAAGTCGAAATATCTATCAACTAACTAATAAAACTGTATAACTGAATACTCTGATATTTTATTTTATTAATATGAAAGATGATTTGTTTACTTTCACATAGTTCATCCATACCACTTTTTTCTCTTTAAGTCAAATGTATTGTTTGTTAAATTTTCTTCAAAAATATTCATTTATTATTAATTATTACTAAAAAGATGTTCAAGAATAGTTGGTGCATTTTTTAATATATTGGCGATAATTAAATTGCTAAATCAACCCCTGTATTAAAATGCTGACCAAATTAAACATAAGTATTGTTTTCTTTAAGTCACGTCTTTAATTAATCGAAACAATGTGTAAGTTTTAATGACTATTTTGTTCAGAGACAGCGAACAGATTGCTGCACGTCCGAAGTGTCCACATCCATTCAAGCGAGGCAAAACGAAAAACCGAAAGAGGAAGCTTTGATTTTTCACAAAGACAGCGTCATTCTGCTAAGCTGGAGAATCCGCAGACGACGTGAACCTTTTCAGTATTATTTAATACATTTTTACGCTTTAATAACAATATATACATTTTGATAATATTTTACTACAGATTTTCATTCATGTTATCTTAAAAAATATTGAAAATTAAAAGCTTACATAAGTTTCTTTAAGCGGTGTTCACACCAATCACAAATAGTCATTTTTGAATTGAGATATCTATCCCAAGAGCCTACGCCAATTGATTTCTAGCTGTCGATTTACACAAAATAACAATCGTGTACGGTTCATTAAAAACAGAATTGATTTAAACACTTATATATATCGATGACTTAGTTCTATAGTGATACTTCCAGAAACTGGTGGTTTTGAGAAATGGCCGATCAAAGTTTTGACTCTAAATTGACTCGTAAAAAGTGATGGATTATTATTTGTGTTACTTGTTTTATTCAAATAGGTAGTCAATAGTTTATAGTTTTAGGATTAAAGGATGTTTCTTTTTGGGATTCCACGATCCACAAAAATATATATATACACAGTACGAAAAAGTGAGAAATAATTTAATTTTGTTAATTGCAGAATGCAGATATCTACCTTTTGAAAGAAAACCTTTACATTTCTCGTAAATATTTCTTGTGCTAAGAAGCTATATTGTCTAGCAAAATTAACAAATTTGTTTAAATTAAAATAGCCGTTTGGTAAATAGTATTATAATAAAATTTGAAGCGTCCAATCGTATTTCTATTATAGATGTAAATAAATTAATTGTTCAGCTGGTATGGTTTTTTGATAACTAAGCAATAAAATATTGCTTAATTTATTATATGTAATTGAAGATACCAAAATTAACATATTATAATATGTAAAACTAGTAGTCTCTTTAAAGATTATTTTTTATCAGGACCATGACGAAATGTCACAAAAAAATGAAATTATTTTAACTATTAAAATTTTTTCAATTTTTTATCTGTCAGTTTTTGTATGAAAGCCAATGGTTGTCATAGCTGGAACTGATGTAATAAAAGAATAAAAGTTTGTGGCGGCGAGTTGTAAAACTGAAAATCAGGTGGAGATTTACTTCGTCCGCTCAAATTTTTAAGCCTCAAGTGCTTCGTAAGAAAGTAAGCTTTTCAAATAAGCGAGAAAAAGCACAATAGCTTGATCGAATCTTTTACTTAGTAAATGTTTTTTATATTTGTAGGCATGTACTCAGCTAGACGACTTAGCGATAAAGAATTTTTCTTTTGAATACAGTGCGTATACGAATTCATTTGAATTATTTTGATTGCTAATTTTGTAGATGTATGTGTGTTTTTAATCCAGACAAAATTGAAAAACATTCCATAAATTTATTTTAAAAACATATGACTTGTTAAAATATTCATTACGTACACAAATAATGATAAAAATATAACAATAACAGTAATAAAAAAAATATTTTTCTGTACGATACTCCATACATACGAATATTTAGTTGAATATTTTTTCATAAAAAAATACGAAAGTAAAAGGTTTCGAGAACTGAGAATTTTCCAGGACATGAAAATTGTGGTTTCGCGTCAGAATTCTTAATTACCACGTATTTCCATAACATTACTATTGGCGTGGAGTATCATCGTCCGTTTCCGATTCTTAGCGTTCCTCAAAAACTCAAACCAGTTTATCATGTTTATAAAACAAGTATCTGGAAGAAGCGTAAATTCGAATAAAATCATATTATGCTTAAGGGGAAGTCATCTCTACTATATAGCACAAATTTAGGAATATGTATGTTTGTATGTCTGTCGGCCACAACAACTCCTCCCATACGGCGCGAATTAGCGACGTGAAATTTTCACACGTCGTTTTGGCTGCAATTGTTAGTTCAATTGCGGTATTTCCAACATTTAGCTCTAAACTTTTAACATTTAAATTAAAACTGAAATATTTTTGACGTTTCAATGTGAAATGAAAACAGTAATAATAATAGTCGTCTAGCAACAGCTCAATACTAATATATTCTGCAAGTGACATTTGAGATAATAACGCGAACGTAGATATTTGTGTTAAATATTGAGTTTCATATTTGTGATTTTAAAGTTAGTGGTAAATTCGTACAACTTGGTGTGCATCTGGAATCGTCATCGAGAGTTAGCGTATGACTTATCGTACGTTTAATTTGACGCGCTGCAGGAGCCATTATTAAATGCAGATCAACAAGCTATCTATCGGGAAGTTCTGCGGCGCCTGAAAATTATGTTGCATGAAAAAATCAACACAATTTTATTTAATCCTTTATAGCGTAAATTAGTTGTTTCCAAAATCAACTGCGAGCTTTATTATTTCGAATAATATATTGTGTATCGAACAATAATTTTGCCATAAAAATAAAAAAAAAGTTTTATACTAAATAAAGTTAATAAAACTATAATTCGAAGAGTTTTATTTATTGAATAAAATACTTTTAATTGATAAATAACTGCATATTGATAAATTATGTAAATAGATTTATTACAATACACAATCTAACCATCAAAAATATGATTTGTAAAATCAAATGTTATCCACAAATCCTGTTCCAGCTATGGTTGCGAACTCTCTCGATTGGTCGATTTATCAACCACTCACGTATAAAAATTGTTTGCGAGTGATTGGTGCATACTTCAAGTTAGATGGTCGGTAAATACATCAAAGAACTTGATCGATATCATCTTTAGGTATTATGATTAACATTTCTATGGTCACTATAGAAATTATAAACCTCGATATATCGACCACTATCACGCTTTGCCCTATAAAGAGTTTTTTAAAAATATTTCGTCTCAAATAAAACACAATATAAATGGAACACACGTAAAATTACAAGACCTGGTGTATTTTAGCGCTGTGAATGTTACGTTTTAAAAATCACAGACCAAAATAAATGATGTTTCAAATTAGAATGTTTCATAATACTTGAGAAGCGACTGACAACTTTTTGAAAACTAAAGATTGTCGCCGACTAAATTTACATTTAATTGAAAATAATGTCAAACTATATTTTAGAGAAATTAATTATAGCACATTGTTCTGGCTGGAATAATAAAATTCGGTAGGAGAACCAATTTAATATGACCTTTCTTGACCGTACATTATTCAAAATGAGTTATTCCCATCCCGAGCTTGGATTTTAGCTCTGATATGCTGAACATAAATTTAAAAACTTTTCCGCCTATATAACACGTATTGTAATGTAAGCACTTAAAAATTATTTAATATAAAATGTTTTTAGACAATTTTGGTAGAGTTTTGTATTAAAGTTTGCCTGAGGGTTTTATTTCCGCATTAAATATATTATGAAAAAGAATTTATAAAATATTATTTTCCACATTCTGTTGAAGCAAAGCCATTGTATATTTATGTATTACGAGTTATTAGGGACATAATCATTACGTAACTATTCCATAAAATATATTTATGTGCACGGGAAATTGAACATTTTTTCTAATATAAATCATTATAAAAAGAGAAATTTGATATTTTATTTGAACAAAAAAATACATGTTTTCAATGCAAAATTCAAATGTTGTTATTCCACTGTATAGCTATATGCTAGGTGTAACACATTTTTTGCCTTTTGACGAGCAAATTCATATTTTTTTACGTTAAGTTTTAACTATAACGTTGGCATTGATTCTAAGTCATTACTTATTTTACATAGAAGTGAAGTTACTAGTGAGAGAGAGGGAGAAAGAGATGATTAAAACAATTATTGTTATTATTATATAACAAAACTAATTATTTGTATATGTAGGGGAATCCCAAAGGAAAAAAAATAATAATTAAGGGTAGGGTTATAATATTTATATAATTTTTGTTCTGTTTTTTATTTTTTTCCAAGAATTTTAAATTGTTTTTTTAAGCCTTCATTATTCACTTGATTACGTATATATTTTTACATGGTTATTTTTGATAAGAGATAAAATAAGTCTGAAAATGCTTACAAAAGAAGCGAAATACTTGTATCAAATAGCTGAACAACCAGTGAAATAATAAAATAATTTGTATGGCCCAATATATAACTTAAAAAGTGAATCAAACGTACTTGAAAAAAAAACGATTTCTGAATGCAAAATGATAATTTAGTTATGCAAAACATGGGTTCCACTAGTTCCAATTGGCACCATAGTTAGAATAGTGGTGCCAAAATAGGTATCGAATATATATTATAATTCTTGTGGAAATAATTAATTTACTGTTTTAACACCATTCTAATGGAATGTCGCAAGAACATTTCAATTCAATTAATTAACAACACATTATAGAACGAATTTAATTGATTAATTGATTACGAGGAATGGTTTAAGTGTTGTGGTTACCTACAATGAACGTTGCTATAGGTTACTTTGAGTAGCAATTGATGTTATATATTATTATAATATAGTATAACATGATAATATATTCGGTCATAATTATTTATTTGTTTGCGTATTGACTATAATGAAGGAGATTTTAGTTAACTTCTGATTGATCAATTTATTGTAATATGAATGTAAAGTTATAATGTCACAGTTTTTACTATCAAGAGCCAGTCAAAGATGACGCCTTTGGCTTAGAACAGATGTTAATGGGCACATCCGAGACTGCGACAGACTCAGAAAACGATGGAACATTAACCTCTACGAGTTGTAAAACGATGCAATTGTATTTCAATTGGTCAAGATTGGAAAACTAAGCTATCAGAGTAATGTGCATCTAATAGGTGTACTAGAACCAGTGAAGAAAGTAATGCCAAGCAATCCAGTAGAGCGTAGGAATTAAAACGAGCAAGAATTCGCTGGCTATAGAACGAGTTGACTATGACTCATATGAAAAATGCAATAAAAAAACTGTCACACTAGATATATCTAAATAATACTATCAGTAATTGAATGCCAGAACCCATCTGTTATATGATGTGTGTTGCTCATAATGATGATGGTATAACGTTGTTGAAAGGTTATTTTAGTGTTAGCAGAATTTTCATTAAATAAATACAGCCCCAGGTGTTATTTTGTAATGAATGGCCAAATTCTCTTACAAAATTTATTTTGAATATAGCGTAAGTTTTGATAGTTAACTAGAATTCAATAATCACATTACGATTGTTTAAGGTTACAATATTGAAATTTATCCTCCATAATACTCAAGTCTTTTCATGAGTTACAATTTGGTTATTAATGTATGGTGCTTTGTTTCAGAACAAAATTGAGAATGGGGCAATATTTTTGACTCTCCAGGTTTCAAACATTGTACAATTTTTCCAGATAACATGTTTTGTATTTAAGAGTATTTTTATATTTTTGATATGTGTTAAGTTGGATTTTATTTAGTAAAACTAATATATCGTAGGGTACCAATCAACCTTTTGATTGGCCTTGATTATAAATGCGTTGGAGATGCTCCAAGGTAGCCTGAATACCGCCTATTTCTTCTTACAACCGGAAGTATTCTGTCATCTTGGTAGAGCACTGGTGACCATCCATAGGATGTACGACTATCACACGCATTCTCAATTTAAAAATGAGTTATATAATTATACCTTTCAGCTTAAATTAGGCCAAGATGATATTTTAACCATTCTTAAGAATGAAACAAATTACGCTCTTAATAATAATTGTCTAATTGATCGTGTATATTGATTGTTTAGAGCTTTGAGTAACATTTAAATTAACCTGCCAATTATACAGATGGGATGATATTGCTTCGTTTGAATTTTGATATAATCCAGTGAGTTAAAACAAATGTATTGTAAGTTTTTGAAATACATGTTTTTGAACTTATTTTTTATGATAAATATCCCGTTTCAAAAGCAATGAATTGAGATTTTTAATTCGTTGAATGACAATAGGTTAAAATGGTGAAAACCTGAATACGTCGGTTACATGGATTTAAAACTTTATAAATAATGGCGTCGATTTTTTTGTATTGTGGATCTTTCCCGCTGTGAAGTCTTTTGTCTTGCTGTCTTTTGTTTTTCGCTATTACTCTTTAACACAGGTCAATGTCTCTTTGTTAAAAAATACATAGCGTAGGTAGACTTGAAGGTTTGATTTAAAATATAAATATTTAAGCATTGCAGAAGGAAATCCAATGAAACGTTTAATAAATGAACACGTTCGTTGCCGGGGAATTCCCCGCCCGACTCTAGTTAATCAATTTATCACTACAGCAAAGCACTGACAATTTGCACACAGACAGAACAAAAAAAATCCAGAATGAACTCGGAACGACTCGCCGTTGCGGAGTGTTCCTTTTCATTTTTCTGTATCTCCTTAATAGCGACGTAGTTTTATTATATACACATTTGGAAACAAAACACTCTAACACAAATTCGATAAAGACAATTTATCATTCGTTTTTTGCTGTAAATTTGAAGGGTTCTTTTTCGAAGAGTTTTGTGAACGAGTAATGACAATGTGATAGCGGTATCTATTAATGAGAAAAACCGTGAAGTGATATTTATCCAAATATTTGTGTCATTGTAAAAAAAAAGCTTAATTTTTAAAAAAAAAAGACGTTTGGCCGTTGACAAGTATTTTTCCTGTATTCAATGGTGTGCTTTCAAAGACAAGAACCAAATGAGCAGAGAAAGATTTGGCAGAAAGTATTACACTGCAATCAGAAAAACATACCAGCACACTATAAAACAGTAATATGAAACAAAAAGCTTATTGGAAAGAATCCGCACAGATTTCATACACTAAGATCAGTGTTTCCCAAGCTTATTTGTACCATGTCCCCACGCCCCTCTCTTTACAATTTTTAATTACCTTCTGAAAAAAAAATGAATTGCTTCAAGTAAAAAATGCACATATGCAATATATACTATTTTTATTTAATTTTCATAAACAAATAATATGTATATTATGTTGCGTTACTACTCGAAAGAAATTTATTGCGATCCTTGGGGTTGATGTAAGCTGCAGAGTTTTTATGTGGCGTACTAACTTGGTCAATTTTAATCGTAAATCTTCTTGGTTTGTGATATCAAGACGATTTCGTTTTTTCGACAAATACATAATTTAAAAACCGCATTAAATTAAATATGATGATGGCAACAGTGATTTTATTGATAAATTTGTCATAATATTTTTTGATATTTGGATATTTTGATTCTGCCTCAACACAAAACCCCAACATTGTATTTTATTTTTTTGTTGAATAATGCTTTAAAAGATTCATCGTTTCGCAATTCTAAAAGTTCTTTTGATACCGTATGGCCACATCAGTAATATCTACCAACATTGGTTGAGTTATCCAAGATGGGAAAAAATTTCCATTAAATCTGAATATCTATCATTTGAGCCACTAGTCACTAGTATAAATATAACAGTGCTGCCATCATATTCTCAAAAAGTCATAGTTGCATTATATTTTTTTTTTCGACAATGCAACAAATATTAATGATTTGCGCATTGCCCCCTAGTGGGGCGTACGCCCCACGTTGGGAAACACTGATTTAGATGAAAGTATCAACAAACCACATGTGTATTTTTTTATATATAAATACACGAAAACTAATCATGAGTCTGATTGTCATGGTTATTTTATCATGTTAATCAGGCATTCATAGCAATAAGTAATCACTCTCTGAATAAGGAGCAGTTCATTTACAAAGAAAAACACTTTACATTCTCGTCTGTTGCAAACGAAAATCGACGCCATTCAGCCTGGTGTCCGTTTGCCGTGGCGTCGCTGGCATCGGTCCCTCCCCCATCACCTGTAAAATGCATTAGCAGCAGCAATTAGGCGCCACGACGCAAAATGGTGGAGGCGTCGCTTGTTCAACTAATGGATGGTGTTAAACGAATGTCAAATGGGGGAATTGTGAAGAGGCTGTTATCAAGATCTGCGGAATTCAACGGAGCTATTTTATGACATAGTAAAATTACACTGTTATTCGTCGGGCTGTCTTATCTGGAGTGCCAATAGTCTATTTTATTGGTACGATAATAGCGTAGTTCCCGGTGACTAATATTTGATGCGTGAACTAATGATAGCAACTCATTTTTGGTTATTTGACGTAGCTTCAGTTATTCCATATCTGTAGCTGCAATTCTAAATTTAACATAAATGTTTTTGCTTTTTCTAAATTTCTCATGGTGCTACTTTAATTTCAAGTATAGTTTTTTTAACGATCTTATCGTTAAAACCAAATTATCCAAGAGCATTTATGTAATCATATACGTAAAATGATTTTTTTTTGTTTGTCTCTCATTCGTTCCTATACCATTCATCCAATTTCGATGAAACTTTGGTGAGAGTGTTTCTAAAGAAAAATGTAAAATCAAAAAAATAAAAATCTAAAAAAAAGCATCAAATACGTGCCATCTCGGAAATTTTTATGTATTCGTGTACGCACCAGACGGAACAAAAAATATTTTGTATCCAACACCACTTCAATAAACATAATTAAATCACAAACACTTTCTGATGAAATCTCAGCAATCCAAGGGATTCGTTTTGGTTAACAATTATGGAAAAATACAATGAATCATATTTTAAAATAAAACACATTTTGTCTAGTACTACTTCCTCATTTTAATAATGATCAGGACAAATTTTGCTTATCACAACATTTGTATCATTATGAATGTGAAAGCAGTACAAAAAAATGTGTTTTATTTTTAAAATATAATGTCTTTTCACCAACAATTGACGGTTATTACCTTAAAAGTCAGCAATGAATAGTGTTTGCATTGTTTATTATAATGTCATTGCACCGAATAAATTAAATAGAAATTAATATTTGCTCACCTGTAGCAATTGTAAGTTGATACGCTTCTTTTAAAAGATTATAAAGTGGTAACTGTTTGACAGTCCACATGATAGTTAAATAAGTGTTTAAATGAAGACGTTCTGGGATTTGGAGCTCACGTAACAAAACGGTGGCCAAATGCGTTAACCACTACTGCTGGTAAAATATTTGTTAAACTTTTAATATGCCTTAAAGATAAACAACTCTCTTGCTTGCTTTAAAAACTCTTCATCATTCACGTGATTAGCTTACGAAGTCGTCATTGTAAATCTTTACAGTAATACTTTGGAAACCTACATTCTGGTTACCAAGGAAGAGCTACGCAAAAGATTCATCCCTCCATTGGACCGATGGCCACGCCGATTTAGTGACTAAGAAGGTAAATTACTAGACCTTTAGAAACTTAACGGCTTCATGCAGAGAGCGAGTACACATCAATCCATAAAATGCTTTTCATGTATAGTTATCAAGTATTAGGCGGTTGCTCCAAGAACAGTTTAAGTTAAGGTATAGACTATAGATACGCTTTTCGTTTGCTACGCTACTGGATACTGCCGTATAAAGTTAGCGTAAATGAAAGTAGTGTTGGGTGAAGGAAAGAAAACGAGCCTGATTGTCTTTTTTATACATTTTAAAATGTATCACATAATTTAATTTTTAGTCTGACGTTTTTATTATATTTTCCCAAAATTATGCGACTAAAAAAATGGCTTTTAGAAAATAGCTAATATTGTCGAGAAATAATAAAGCGAATACGTTGTTTATTAATCAATATTGACAACAACTGAGACCTTGTATGAGGACGCCCCATTTGCTGTCTAGGAGGGTATGACAAATTGGCTCAGTAACTCAGCCGCCTTACGGTAAATACGTAGAAGGGAAACGGGGGCTGAGAATTCGTGAGGCAACCCCTGACGATTGTAAAGCCTTCTGACATGACATAAAACCTTACGAACTTTGTTCTAATCTCATAAGGGATGCGGGATGCATTTATATGAAAGGGTTGTGTTTTTTATTTCATCTCAGCCAGTTGCGCGTAGATTATGGGATGTAAAAAAAAATCCTGTTTGAACGGAGATCGGAGGGATATAATATTATATATATCTCTTTTATTCTGATGGATTCATAGGTGAATCATATCTTGAAATGATATGTTACCTCTCTAATATCATCATACTGAAAGGTTTGTTAAGTATTTCAACAATTATTAAAAATCTTTTATTTATAAATAAATATCGATATATAATTGAGTACATTGATATCAAAGACGGACATAAGCCATCTATAAAAATGTATAGCAGAGGTGATTTTTCATTTCATATATATTTCACACTTTATCAAGCCAGGCAGCCATGATACTTTAAAGTAAATTCTAGCTCTGTGATTGGTCAATGTGTGGACAATGTGACATATGTCCACTGATTTCCACTTGCACTACCACAAACAATAAAAACATGACTTTTGTGGGATGTGGCGTTTGTCCGAATTTGATACCACGGTACTCAATTATTGAATTGTTCGCACAGATTGCATCGATTTTTTAGAACTAGGATTTGCAATCCCAAGATCCCGGTTAATTATTCAATCCCGTAATCCTGAGATTTCGGGATTCACTGTAAATGCTAAAAAATAATTAATATTTCGATAATACTTGCTTAACTACATCGTGTACCTCGGTTTTTTCATGTACATTTTTTTATACCTATATAATTAATATAGATGTATTGTGGTCTCCCTACTTCTCATATTTTGCAACGGCTGATTTTACCCAATTTGAAATGAAGAACCACCATATTTTGATGTGAAATTAAATGATATGACCTGTTTTTTGATACCATCTGGTAAAACTTACAATAATAATGCAATAATTAAAATAAGTTATAAAAATATTTTGTTAGATTTTTTTTTCTTTTTTGTGTACATGACTGTCCGATTCCCGATCAATAAAACTAAAAAAAAATATTACCATAAATTTAGATTTATTTAAAAAGTCGCATTTGAGGATCTAGAAGGCCAAGGGTTTCCCATCTCTGGTATAGGAACGCCGATCCCGAGTAATCCTGTCAATCATTTGAAGTTGTTCTGCGTTGTCGGTTACAGGATTTGCCCAGTATCATAATATCGCCCACAATGGGCGGCTATAAATTCGTGGAGGGTGGAGTAGGGTACAGCGTTGAGTACCATATGAACAGTGTTCTTAAAATATCGTTTAAAAACAGGATAACTACAGGAACACGATGTTATAGTGACAAAATAAATTCGCAATATTCCTTGCTTTATTTACTACAGCGATAATTAAGTAAATAATAGAGATACTCAGGTGAAATTATAAGAGAATATCCGGAGAACTGAAACCAGGAAACTATGTAAAATTGAAATATATACTTGATTAAGGTACAAATACGCCAAGAACATGGAGAAGAATGGAAATGAGAGGCGTATGTCTCGAAAGGTTCCGTAAATAGAAATTCAATTTAGCGATATTTTAGAGAAAATCAAAATGGGACACTGACATTTAAAAAAAAATAGATTAAAGACAAAAGATACCACATATTTGAGAATCTAAATATATATTTTAAATTATTCATTAATTTTTTTGTTATATTGTAAGATTTTTAAAAATCATTTCATTGTTATTCTCATAATTATAAGAGCAAAATAATTATTTGTGTTATGTGTAATATCAAATACCACAATTGTTTTCCCATTATTTTATGCCTTTACTTCGTACACCCAGTAGCAACAAGTGACAAGTTGGTTTTTTCCACTACCGCAAATTGTCAATGTGCAGAAAATGTTACATGACCGCGGTCCAAAACACTATCGGCAGAAAAAAGGAGTCTATCCCTCACATTCATTTTCCAAAATGGAAAAAAAAAATATATAATTCAAAAATAGGTGTGACTAGCTCAGCCTCTAAAATCCGTTTATAATCCGTCAATTGAGAGCCCTTAATTCAGAAGATTTTATTGACTCTAGTGAGGAATCAATGTGATACTAATCCCAAAATACATTAAAAACGTTTTTAAAAGAACGTAAGTTAGGCTTGGTTGATAGTTACACTCAAGTCAGTGTTTGGTATTTTATTTTAAGTTAAGAAAAATTTGCATATGTTTAATTGCCAGTCAACCGATGGTTGCAATAATAAATATTGGCGAAATAAAATTGGACATATCGGCATTTGATTTGTAACTATTAAACTTATAACATTTTTAGTTCGATTTTGACAAAATGTAGACTTGATGTAACCCTAAAAAAATACGAAAACGAGATGATGATTGGATCTCATTTTAAAGATGACAAAGCTAGTCTCGGAAAACTGATGTAAAATAGAAAAATAAATTGACCACTTTTGTGGAATGGAAATCATTTCATTTTACATTGGTTTTAGGTTTAAAAATTCTGACCTGGTCTCTTGATGTAAGCCACTATTATATCGACATTCTTTATGTATAGTCTTGTATCTACAAACAAGAGTGCATTTCAAAAATTCATAACGCAACTCATCATTAAAATGTTTTCAATAAAAACAGTTTTTACTCTCTCCTGAACAATTTCAATTTTGAGGGTTAAATCAATTGGACAAAACACCGTCGATATTATTATGTGTTTAAGAGGAATCATGTTTTGGCCAATCATGTTCATTGTTTTTAAGAGTAAACGGCTTAAGAAAGGTTGTATATTATCAAAAATAGTTCTTATTTATTGAACGCGCATTCAAATATTGATCCATAATACATTTGGGGATTCAAATCTGCCATAGAAAAATTCCTTGATTTATGGTATATTGAGAGCGGACGCGGGGAGAATACAATCACACATAAGATTGTCGTTATAAGTGGCCAGTAAAAGGTTTTCAAACAAGAATGAAATATGTAATACTCGTAACAATTATTGGTGCATGAAAAATACGTTAGCCAATAAATTGCAGGCTTTGCCGGCGCCACAAGGTTCTACGTTAACTCTTACTTCCGGTCGATTGCAAAAAGCGCCGAGTAATGGAAATAGTAACCTACAGGAAATGAATCGGTATGCTGACAGCAATTAAGTGCAGACCTTACCTGCTAAACGAGATGCCGTAAAAAAGCTTTCAATGCTTGGGGAACAGCGGTAGATATAGTACGCTTTTTTTCAAACTAATCCTTGGGTGTTGACACTGATTTATCGAGAGCTTTTTCTATGAAGGGTGTTTTTACCAAGAAGATATCTATGAAAGGCTTTATAGATATAGCTTGTTGAAAAGATTCATGAAATAATAAGAGCATGGTACGCGAATGAAATCTGACAAAACTGAAAAAATCACTATTTTTAGTATAGAATTTTTTTTACCGTTTCAAGTGAGATAGAATAAAGAAAATAAAAAGAAATACACTTAGAAATCTTCGATAAGTGTGTGAGCTTCAGCCTAAATCAGATAAAATAACCCTTGAGCCTGGCCCATTTTCGAAGAAAGAAAGTGTTATAACTATGAAAATATTGCATGAAATCAAATAAAACTTTGTATGGTGAAATTACCACCATTTTCGTTTGTGAAGAGCCAAACGATAATGTTTATACTTGTAAGGAGCCTTACTTCTTTTTTGTGCTTTGCACACGCCTTGCATGTTCTACAGGGCTTATTTTTTGTTCACGGTATCGATATCAATATGTGCTTTGATATATCTCCTGTAACTGTCCTGTAGATCTTGCAAAACTTGGCACAAAATCGAAATCGCGAATGGCGGCAACAGATGAGTGCGCATTGATATAATATTTTAAATCGATAAAATCAAAACCAATTTCAACAATAACACAAGTAAGATGAATGTTTTAGAAAGGTTTAAAGTCTTTGAATATAATTAAAACCAGGATTTCGTTGTAATACGTATCGCTTGATGACTCAAATATGACTGTTTTTGAAAGGCTGGTCTATCACGTGAAAATACGGCTCCGGGCTCAACGCGTTAAGTGTATCATTGAAGTATATATTATGTCATAAGTTAAATTATTTCTTCGAAACGTATTTTCAGTCACTATTAGTGGTCCACGATAAAATTTCGGTGGTCCGTAGAGAAGTCTGACATTATTTGAATTTTATAATCCGGAGCAAATTTACCCAGAAAAAAATATCTTAATCACGCTCGAAACTGCCACATGAAATAATACTTCAGTTGTGTGATAAAAGTGTGGCTTACGGACGTGTCGAGTTCAATATAAAATATATTCAATATGGTGGTGGGGCTTATTTTATTTTTATTTGATGCATTTTTTACGACATATTTATGCAAAAAAGCCTTTTCATCTGTCACAACAATCAAAATACGGTATCAATATCGGCTTGAAATACATGCAATTCTCCGTCTTACAGTTACATAATTGGAGCGAAACATAATTTTTTTTTCAAACAAGCCAAAACATCCATCGCATTAGACATGCTTAATGCTTAAAGCTATATCTTGTATTTAAATCATTTTTTTATTGTTTTGTTGTAACAATTGTTGTGGAATTAATAAAGCTTTTATGATTTAAATTTTAATAAATAGTATACATTTAATGAAATATGTGCATTTTATATTTTCTTTGATCACCTTTTTTCAATATATAATATTTGACACATAAGTTCCGTTAGTGGATTAAAACTATGAATTTAGTGGTCCGCCAGTCAAAAAGATTGCCTGCCGCTTTATTATAAAGTATTAGGTATTAGGTATTAGGTAGATAACACTATTCAAATTTTTGTTTTGAATAAAATACCACAAATAGTTTTCAATCATAAACTGAAATAGTCGTAAAGGGTCATTCATATTTAGATAAATTAATTTTCAAAGTTATCAATCATTTGAAATACATGTTATGTCAGATTGTTTATACAACAATTAACATATTAATGCAATATTGGTATGATGTTGTACTAACATTGTAAATGTAAAGGTAGTGTTGATTATGAAACGCGGTGATGTTCGTTCTATTGCTGCATTATATTTGCAGCTACAAGATATCAGACAAGGATGTCAGTTTAAACACAGGATGTTTAAGGACGTAATTGGATAAAATTTAAAGTGTAGGTGTATGATAATTTTGCTCTTTACAGATTTACTGTTTTCTAACTGATTTTTTGGAAATTATATAAATTACATTGTATGAATTGTGAAACCTAAGAAATGTTTCAGCATAAATTTGTGTGTGAGAAAACGTTTCCATAAAATGTGACACGACCCATTATTATTCAGTGTGAATCGTGCCCAAAACTTTCATCGGGTCATCTCTTGTATGTAATGTTATGTGTCAAACAATCAGCTTTTGGCAACGTCTGATGAGTTTTTAGAAAGTGGCGAGGACGTTCCGAGGTCGGATTTTACCCTTACCGAAGCAAGAGAGCATGGTCTCACTGTTGCAGGGATTTCGTTTTATTTCGGGAGTCGCCCACCGTAAGGGGTTGGGAGCGCGTCGCGTTGCTGGCACTAACCGGCTGCTAACCATTTGCCGTTACTTAATAATTTCACGGGTATAATTTTTTTTAAATGTCAACTGTGTTTTGTTTTCTTCTGTGTTTGTTTGTTTTAATAATTGTAACTACTAACTGAAATAAAGTGAATTTGACTAAGAACGAGTTTGTTGGTGTATGTATCCGAGAGACCTCCCCATCATCACCAGCTCGCCGGACAAAAGTCTTACTCACTCAAATGACACTGTTATCAAATCATCATTGCACAACAGCAGTTGCGAAATGTGATATTTCAAGTGTTTGACCACCGCATATGTCGATTTCAAACGATAGCAGTTATGAAATATGCGCAAAACTAGATAAATACGTGATTGTAAAAAGAGACCGTCTGCAACCGTGAGAATCATCATATACGGTATTGGAAAACGCGATACAGCGAGATAAAAATATGGAAAAGGAATCATTTGTCTTTCGCCAACCTCCGATCTTGAAACATCTACTCTGGACTACAGTACCGACATCACCATCATCACCATCATCTGTTATAATAACGTCAAGCAATATACAACATTGGAAGCAAATATTCTTAAAATTTTAATTTATTGTATAGAATATGAAAAAACCTAAATTAGTCAATAAAAAAACGTCAAATGTATTATTGATTTGATTGGCACTTACTTGGCCTAAGTATTTAGCTTAACACGAATTAAATCAATTTGTTGATAGCTATTTCAGCTTCACGGAATCGTTCAAAAATAGTTCTGATGATAGCCTGACTTCAAAATAGTTATCAACAGATTGATAAAATTCTTGTGGAGCTAAATGATTTTTTATTTTTATCTTTTGTTAAATACATTGCTATTCAGAGAACATCTTTAAGTTCTTAGTGACGTCAATATCCTTTTTCAAGAACTGAGTATAAGACTTCAACTGTGGTCTAGCGTTCACCTGTCAAACCAGTGATACTACTGTCAAACTAAACGTATTAAAAACAATAACTGAAAATGATAGATACATCATAACATGCTTTATTTAAATAGTGACTAGTATGTAAGTTGTTTTAAATTCAAATAATGTATTCTGGTATAAAACATCGCAATATATAATGTTGATTGATAGTAAGATTGACACGCACTCCATCAAATTAAGATTGGGAGGCCACTCCGGATTTTCACGCTCCTGATGATGAGTATAAATTTTAATTTAAGAAGCTTCCAAAAAGCTTGGGGCTACGGAGCGTAGAGGGTTAGTCATTCACTTAACAACAGAAAATAAGTTGTTTTTTTATTTTATTTCCATGTGCGAAATGGTACTGTTAAAAATTTCGGGTGCTTAAAAAATTAGTATTGTATTAAGCCGAAAAGAAAAATAGATAATAAACTCAAAAAATTACGTATTTAACAAACAATTTAAAGTAATAACCAAAAGTTATGCGTAAAAGTTTAACATATTCCCTCGCATGTGTGCCGAGCGAAGTAAAACAAAAAACAACTTTTCCCGTTTGTACATCAAATATTGTATGTTGAGCATAAAAGCGTTGTATCTTTTTATACACGCGTATATTTAAAAGTCCGTCCATGGAAAAGTTTTCAGCTCCCTTTTCGAACAGGTGTGGCAAAGCTGGCATTTATTAATCTATATAAGCCTTGATTTTATGGTTGAGTTTTTTTAAATTATTTTATATTAATACAAATTATAGAATAAATAATTTAAAATTGCAAAAAAATCTGTTACTCTTTATTTTCTGCTGATTTCTGTTGCACTTTAATAATCTCATCTTAGAAACAGAGCGAAGGGTTGTAAGTAAATAATAATGTCTGTTCCTATACTCAAGGTTATATATTATGATAAAATTTAGTTTCTTTGATCCAATTAGTCTTTCAAAATAAATAATACACGATATTAACCTAGCAGATAAAACTATTTTGTAAAACGATCGATATCCAGTCTCAATGTGGAGTATATACATGTATTGAATCCTAACGGTGAATGTCAACAAAAGTTTTATACCTGATATGGCTGTTTTTAAGTGACTAAATCTCTCTTTTTTAAGAGCGTAAGGATAGATTTGATGAGTGAGAAGTAGTAATTGGATTATCGCTTTTCGTACGCCCCAGTTTTTGTGATCGCATGTGTGGGAGGTAATGTAAATACCAAAGACATCCATTCCTTTAAACACAAATGTATACATAACTCTGCTAAATTTGGTGCATGTTGCATAAAAAAATAAATCGAAAATCAGTAACACTACGTCTCTCATCGGAGAAATTAAGAAAGTAACGATGGAATATGGAAAGATAATTTCTCTGTCATAATCCCAAAATCTGAGGAGCGTTTTAATATTTTAAACATTTGGGAGCGTCGTTGAAACCAAAATTGGCGATTGCATAATTACATTTTGCGACAATTGAGAAAGTCATCTCTCTCAATAGTTGTGAGTCGGGCGTGGTCATGTCATAGTGTGTCCGAATTTTTCTGCATTGAAATTAGTTAAATATAAATTGATTTATTAAAAGAAAATCATTTTGTAATATACATAATGGTGTATTATTTTAAATATTATTTTTACTTGGGGCACTGAATAACTTTAATGTGGTTCAGGATGGCTTCAATAAAGTCAAGTAAGATTGTTGAACACCCTTTTTATTTTACCTCCAAGGCTACCTGCTCCGCTTTAGCGAACTGAAAAGGGAACGTAAATTTATTGGATCACAGCAAATCGTCTCGTTGCTTCTTCATTTTGTGAAGAGTAGTTATGCGTTTGACTGACAAAAAGGTTTTCGTGAACTACATAATATTGAATTAATCTTTTGGTAGTAAATAGACTCATTTAATGCTTGAATATAATTTTCAATTAAATTACTTTTTAAATACTCTTTTATGACAACTTAAAATGTATAAAACATAAAAAAGTAACATGATTGATAAACTTCATGAATATGCCGGCAAACAAAAAGTTATGCATATAAAACAAGTAAGTAATTAAAATTATGAAAACGCTTGCAAAGTTTTCTAATTCCTGAAATCATAAACTCGGAAGAAAAACTGTAAGAAAAATACACAGGCCGGGCGTAGACGGTTTTCGAAACTTTTACTTAATGTTTTCATTATTATGCTAATTTTATTCCATCGGCCGAGTGAATTTTAGCGGGAAATACGTCTAATCATAGAGAAAATGCGTAATAGGTCGCTTGGGGCGTCCAGGATACATGGCTAACTTCCCTTTCGGCCAAGACACGACTTTTATTCTTTAACAATGCGAATGTTTATCCGTAAAGTTTATTATCGTATAAAACTATCGCAGTCGTTAAGTACTTCTTTCACGCACGTCTGCTTCCTAATGCTGGAATATATAGTGGGAAAACAACAGACATATAAATGAAAAGTAAATCGAGTTTGTATTTTATATTCCAGTTGTAAAGCTTACCGCTAGATGACAGAGTTCACATGCGACGAATGTTGTGACTTGATATGAGGGTTTTCTGATCATACACCGAGTATAAAACAATTGTTTGGAATCCATTTTTGAGTTTCAATAGATTTGAGCTATATTATTTTTAAAGCGAGAGCAAAAAATCTACCAAAATTGTTGAAACATTCATTTGCAGACGCCCGAAAGACTCAAGTAATAGTTTCCGACGGTACAAGAGTCAGCATTATTATCTTTGTTTGCGGTGTCAACGGACTCAAATCCCAGTAGAAACACTATACAAATTTAATTTTTCAATCGATTTACGTATTTGTCTTCAAAACCAAAGATATATCAATATCTCGTATTCATCTGATCCGGTTAAAATATACCAATTATCAAACGACTGTTCTTGTCCTAGCGCCATTCTTCTTTCCTAACTTTTGCCGAAAAAGAGAAATTTTATTCCTTAATAAGACGCAGATCTCGGTATTATCTTTTTATAGTGCATTCAAAATATTATATTTTGACTTTAACTAACCTTATCAAGATACTGACAGAAAATCATAATTACCCGACAGTTTATAATTTTTACTAACCATTTTTTCACTGACGCTTTTTCATTTTGTTATTGACCAAATAATTAGTGTTCATAAATAAACTTTTCCCAATTTCATTTCTTCAAATAGTACAATTGCGTGAAAATTCTTTCTTTTTAAATCGTTTCCTGTTATATTATACTATAAGAATATGTTTTTATGTTAAATGAAACATAACGTTTTGTCTTTTTCTAAAGAATTTTGTAGCTCAAAAGAAAATCTTCCGTTTATTATTTTTCGCTATTAAAGGACGATAAAAAATCGTTTGACTTTACAGGGAGGCGGAAAAGAAGACGAATAAAATACGCTTTGTTTTGAAGATTTGTTAAAGCCGATTTCGGGTGGAACTCTATTCATAAATATCACAAAGGTATACTTTGATGCTTAGAATAATGACTTTCATTCAATATTCGTTTATATAAAAATAAACCGCTTTTATATTTATATTATTATTAATAATATCAAATTAACGTTCTACCTAGCCGCACGAAGTGTATTAAAACTGTTTATTGTTTATTATATAAAACAAAATATCTTTTAAAAAAATTATTTTCAAACCATGTCTACTACCATATGTTAAGAGGAAAGAGTAGGTTTTTCTCTCATTTCACGAAAATTAATAAATCTTTTTCAGTCGCCTAAAAAATATGAAACGTAGAAATAAAAAAATTTCTTTCAACAATTACACTCTCAAAGTATTTTTTTCCCACTATTTCACTTTTATTTAAATGTAAATAGTAAAGTTTTTAAGCCTGTCTAGCAAAGAGTTGACACTTTTTCAAAAATGCTTTTATTTACTCTACGCCGTGACTAGATTAGGCTTTATTGTAGGTTATCAAGATTTGATGTCTGAGACAAAATCGTAAAACAAAGTATTTTTAAAAAAGTGATTTTTTTGATGATTCATATTTTTTTACGATTTTCGCGAAATGAGAGAAAAACCTACTCCTTCCTCTTAAGTAATGATGTATTTATTTCAACGTAATGCGCTTAACAACAACTAATTGTAAGTTTTTCGTTGAATTTGACGATAGCTGTGTTGAAATTCATACTATCAATTATTTAAAATTTCAAGTGATTTTTTTAATTCTCCTCATTAAGAAACTATGGATCAGTATCAATGGAATAAAAATAGGATTTTTTTTTACCGGGCATGGAGAAGGAGCAGATGCAAACAATATCAGTATTGATTACTTTTACGTTGGGGTGGAAATACAATAGCAAACAGATTTAATAGAGGGGAGCAATTTCTATTGTTTTAAATAGTATTGGCTTAGAATTGATTTATTTAGATGGTTTTATGGATTTCTGAGTATTTGAAGCTATGTATTTTGATTTGTTTCTGTATTATTATTTTACTAACTTAATGGCAATTTTCGATAAAGTAGTTTGCAAATACCTAAACATTTTATTCGACATCTTATATGCTCATTAATTCTTTTAGTAAAGCTTCTACGTCGGGCAGAAAGCTAGAAGATTTAATATAAGAATTAAATACATTTCACATCATTAATATCCCTGATGGCAATATTCTTATTCCACTAAATACAATTAATTTTAGCATTTAACGAATAACGATAAATCAAGTACCGCTTATAACGTCACTTATGAACACAGTATAATAACGTTAAGCCAAAATATCTTTACTCGGGCAAAGAAAAATAATGTTTTAATTACCATCATAGTTTGCCCAACGGTCTAAGATTGGGCCACTACATGGAAAAAGGTGTTTAAAACTTTTGCCATATGAATATTGTTTAGTTAAGCAAAGGTAAGTAAAAGTAGCCCCAGGTTGTAAAAATAAGAATGAATGTGCAACATAATTTAAAAACTTTTCTTGAAATAAATTGGATTATCCATAGTTTTAATTTCTATTAGTAATCTGTAAACCAAATGCTGTATATTTTTTTCCATCTCAATTATGTACATAACATAATATGAAATCATAAAGAAAAGTTTCCAAAACTTTAAAATCACTGAATTTATAGTAATTACAGTGATTATTTGTACCATGGGTGTATTTGTAAAGTTATCCAAATTAGATGAAAATTTTTCCATATCAACATATCAATTATATTTAAAAAAAAAAAAACACAATTCATTTGTACTACTTCCACATATTTATAATGATCAGGACCGGTTTCGCTCATCACTTGCATTATCAACTAATGCTCGTGATGAGCGAAACCGGAAGTATTACAAATGAATTGTGTTTTTTTTTTAAATATAATGTCTTTCCACCAAGAATTGACAGTTAACACCTTAAAAGTGATATCAATTATAACAATAAATCTATTAATTTTAATTAAATTTCTTATTAATACATTAGTTCATTTTTATGTAGAACAATACCACACATAAATGCAATTGGGAAACATGAACATACACAAACCGTCAGAACTGGGTTAAAGTTACCCAGATGAACTGTAATTAGTGTAAATTATTATATTTTGGAGACACTTCAGAGCTTTGTATATTCAAGTTAACTTTTCCAATGGAAAGGATCGATAAAAGCGAAAGAAATTACAATGAATACATCGATTTATACCCATTCGTATCGAGCTTACGAGGCTCTGCGGCGAAAATCACTTTATATAAATGAAATTACCAAATAACCCATTATAAAACGCATTATATTAAATCCCGCCCGCAGCCACACGGCGCGTCTAGTAAGGGAAGTGTGTACGTACCTGCTTTAATAGAGGAAAGTGCGCAACGACCATAACTGTATGGAATCTTTTATATACGGGTCCATAAATTAGAAATTTATCCCTGCTACTTTTGTATAAGCTGATCAAGAATTTTCAATTACATATCGGAATTGAAAATAGTATTACATTGGATAAAGGGATATATTTTTGCCAAGGCATAATAATTCTTTAATATGATATCATCTTTTCAATGAAAAATGCGGCTTCGTAACATTACAGTGCACAAGTGAACCGCGATAAACACGCGTGATAAGATCGCGCAGAATAAAAAGCACTCAACTATTTTTTAAATATTTGAAATACGAGTATATATTTGAAAAAAATCTCGTATAATCTTGTCAAAACTATCGCAATTGTGATCCGTCTCTAATATTCAATAATAAAGAAGCAGTTATAATAAAATTACAATAATAATAGAAACGTTAGCTCTCTTAACTCAGAAGTTCTCTGCTATGAGTTTGAATAAATCAACATATAATAAAAGCCAGTGATTTTATTTCAAAGTTTTCGATAAAAGTTTTTTTCCACAATAAGAAATAAATATATTTTATAACTTTGAATTCCTCCTTAAAGTGATACCGACATATTATAGATTGGATAAATAAGTTACAATAGGGATACTAGCAATTGAAATAATATTTTTCATCACGATTTTTGTGAAATTTATAAGCAACTTTTTAAATTTAAATATACCAATACCAGTGCAATATGGTGCTAAGAATATTTTATAAAATTCTCACATAAAAAAGAACTGATTTTTTTTGTTATGATTGCTTATATTTGATTGTGTAGGTGACTGTAGTGACATACGGTTGATTGCAAACTACCAAGGAATTTTCAGGGCCCCCAAAAAATTGAGAAATATCATTTATATTTTTTAAAGAATTTTCACGTGCGTATTGGTGATTGGTATACCATTTTATTTTAGTTTTCAATTGAAAAAATATTTCAGGGTTGACACAATATATAATATTTTTTTTTATGAAATTATTTTATTTAAAAACGATAACATAACGTATTTATACAAATAAATAATTTTTTTTTGCACAAAATTATGTTATAAAGTTCTGGTTGCCTTAGAATAGTCTTTCATATGGAGAACTCTTCAAAATGTATTACAAAAATCGGTATATACCGCGATAAGTCTCGAAACAAACTTACAAATACATTTTGTCGGAATTAGATAAAAATCAGATGAGTTCTTGGAATGAATGTAAATAAATATAAATTTAGGTCATCTCGTTTACCCAATTCAAAGATTAACAATGAATTTGAAGCAACGGTCATAAATCAAGATTATAATGTGTTTCATGTGGTAGCCCTTGTCTCATCAATGCGACACGTTTGTGGACGTTATCCATTTTATGTAATAAACACGTGAATTTGCTATTTTTAAAATTTTATATTAGCTCTTCACCGATGTCAATATGTATATTCACCATAATCTAACTAAAATCCTATTGGAATACCATGTAGTTGATTTTTGAAAAGTCTTGGACACCCGTGTCCGCTTGGGACTAAAACTAGCAAGCGGTTAAAACTATTCAGCCTCCAGCTATCTAAAAGTGATCGCCAAGTTTAGTTCCCAGTTTGATTTTAATGAGCAATAACAGTTTGGAAGGCACAACAATAGACTCTCACAACTATTTCCATGCGTTTGGGGCTGATGTGCTCAATAAATGAGAAACTGTACGCATTCATATCGCGTGACTCCGTTGGGAGCAATACCGGACGAGTAAATATTTATATTACTATCGTAGGAAGTATTTGGGATTTTATATTTGACCTGTTATGTGACGTTTATTTTTTTCTCAATAAAGTTAGCTTTATTTACGTTTTTTAAGGCGTGATAATAAAGAATATACGTCGATATCGTTCGAGTCGTGGTGCATGGCAATTCGATGCAATTAAGACGAAATTACTATTACATTTACGATTTCAATATGGTGATTACTTTTTTACTATTTTATGGGACACGTTCGCTGGACGAATCCATTTCTGACGGAAAGGGGTGACTTCAACGGTGCGAGAGTCCGATTTTTGATTTTCGCGGGGACTCGATTGCCAGCCTTCGAGCCGGGATGGCCGCCGGCTCCCGTGGCTGGCATCGTTGACGTTGTGGATTGTTTGTGTTTGGTTTGAAATTGGACTTGCATTATAACTTAAAAGTAAATTCATGTGTTAATTAAATGTAAATGTAGACTCAATTTTAGGTGTTATTTTTGTGTATTTTAAACCACTGCTTCGATTCAAATAAATAAGTGTTGAACCGGATTTGAAATGGTGTTTGTTTGAGATCCCAGACCTTCCAGGACGTCGATAGCCAACTATTCGCCTCTCTTCGATTCGGTTCTTCTCACATAATTAGGGCAGATTTACTTTTATGAGAACGACACAGCATTCTGCAGATTTACTAAAACACGTCCAATCAATGACACAACCTAATATATAATACATCAACCAGGCTCGACGGGAATATTGTTCGACAATAATCTGATGATTGCTTGACTGTAAATGGTAATCATAATAAATAAGACACAGAAAGTGCTTACAGATGAGCAACTGTACATCACATGATTCCGTAGGAGTTAGTATCGCAAAGCTAGTAAACATTAGCAGATCGATTTTTGAACGGCTTATAGCTTGCATAAAATACATTAGAAAAGATTTACATTAAATCAACATTCTCAAATTGTTCTAGAAAAAAAAATTGAAGACGAATTTATTTAGCATGTAAAAATTATAATTTCACAGAATTTTTTTTTTTAAATTTGAGCTATTGAGATTTTGTACATTCCCATGTATTTTTTCACTAACGACCCGGGTTTTGCCTTTCAGCATCTTCAAGCATTCGATTACACGAATGGACTCGAACTGACAAAAATCTCAATAATTCAAATTTGATATCGAAATTCCATCAAGCACCCTCAGTCGATATCTTAAATTAAAATTAAATCATAGATGTATCAATGTCACAAGACCAACGAAAGTATGGCTTGGCAATTTTTATCAATTTCCGCTCCCTACGGGGAGCATATGGCCAATTTTTCTGAGAACTGCTTTTTACTCAGTTGCTCAACCTCTATTTTTTTTAGAGAGTAGGGGTAGAAGGATAGGGCTGGGACAGGACAAATGGTAAGCTAATCGCTCTCGCTACGCACCGTGAGGACCGGATGGGTGGGAGGGAATTTTTTTAGACATCACAAGCACACAGACTACGAACAGAAATCAATAAATCGATTGAAAGATCAATTTATGAAAACCGTCCGCACCGGGATTTGAACCCGAGACATCCGTAGCCGTAGCTAACGACGCTACCAACTGCGCCACGGACTCCGACAAAGATACCCGTGTTTATATTGAAGAATAATTTATTTATAATAATATAATGAAATTATTTATGTGCTCGAATTATATTCACCATTTAACTTCGAGTTAAGAATTTGGAAGAATTAAATTCATCAGTCCCATTCATCGGTCTTGGAGCTAAGTGGTCAACGCTGTTGGTCTTTCGTCCTTTCAGTTGTGGTGTTCAAGGTTCGAATCCCGGTACTGAAATTATCATAAATTGATTTTTTAACCGATCTATGGATTTGTGTTCTAAGAAGTATATTTATGTCAATGATGTTTGCATTTCTCTGCCACACCTAAAAACGGGGTGTTGTCAGAGTGATTATCTAACTGCTAATATTTTCCAAACCCCATTCCTCTATCTCGGCTGAAGAGCGACAGCCTCTCGCTCAAGAACAACCTGTCTTATGCTCTCTGAGAAGTCTAAACTCTTTACTTCGGTAGCGGACTTCGTAAATGGTTATCATTCTTGGAATATCGATATTTTGTATTAAATTGACATATAAATACAATATCAGTTAACGTATTGTGTCAAAAAACAATATTATTAATTTAAGACATCGACTGAGGGCGCTTGATGGAATTTCAATATCAAATTTGGATTATTGAGATTTTGTACACTTCCATGTATTTTGTCACTAACGACTCGGGTTTCGCCTTTCGGCATCTTCAGGCATTCGAGCACACGAATGGACTCGAACTGACAGACAGTAAACAGTGTCTAACGTTTATATAGAAGATACAAATACGACAAATATTATTTACGAGGTAAGATATTATACGTCTGAGAGCCACACTGATACCTGAGTTAAAATTTCGAGAATCGCCTTAATCCTTATTTTGTAAACACCACATTAACAGAGTGGCGAATTGCCGCTTTCCAACTTCTTTTGGAATCATCACATCAATCCGATCCTAAAAAGAGGGCGAAGCGAGACTAGCGAGGGTGGTTAAATAACCCCTAATCTTGCCCTAGTCATATCCATCTTTCCCAATCTTTTTGGAAAGTAGAGGTTGCATGAGGAAGAATCTGAGTAACAAGCTGTTCTTGTGGAAAATTAATGTTGAGAGACTTCTTCTAGGAGGCCATATTTTTCACATTGGAAGCGGACATAGTATAAATATCAATGTTTGATCAACTAGCATCTCTATATTTTCTTACTACTACTATACTAAACTGGAACTGAAATATCTTTGCACTAAATGGATACAAATACAGCATATTATAGGTTTTGTTGAAATGTTTATTTAAAAATACATTTAAAAGCGAACTAGGAAGAAAATTTATTTTATATCTATAATAATAAAACACATGCGATACGGTTATCAGATTTTTTTATCGAGCGATGCTCTCATATTACGCACGTAAATGTTTTTACTGCCAACTTTTACATCCATTACTTTCAAGCAATGCTAAAAACCAACCCTTTAAAAGCCGTTACACGCATTCGAACACGACACCAATTCAGCCATTGTACGCGGTGATAAATTGAAGATAACACGGGTTCGAGACCTTTACCCCATATAAATAAATGGCTTTGCAATACGAATAAAAATTATGCCATGCTACAGAGGGTTTTTAATTCACGCCTGGACCATTTAATCAAGGCGTGTGTGCACCCCTCGGGATTGAAAGGGTTAACACAATTATCGGAGCAAATGATTTATAGGGAAGGATCGAAAGTCATGTAAGCTATCTGGAGCCGAATTTGAATACGGTATTGTATATTAATTGGATAGGTTCAATTTATATTAAATTGCATTACTTTTTGCATCAATTTCTTGTAATTAGAAAATGAACAGATTAAGAAAATGGTTTTTACGGTTTTAATTATTGTGTTTTACTGAAGGGGAAATTTATAATAGGATTAAAATACAAGTATTATAATCAAATTTGGATTATTGAGATTTTGTACACTTCCATGTATTTTGTCACTAACGACCCGGGTTTCGCCTTTCGGCATCTTCAGGCATTTGAGCACACGAATGGACTCGAACTGACAGACAGTTAACAGTGTCTAACGTTTATATAGAAGATACAAATTTGTATCTTCTATATAAACGTTAGACACTGTTTACTGTCTGTCAGTTCGAGTCCATTCGTGTGCTCAAATGCCTGAAGATGCCGAAAGGCGAAACCCGGGTCGTTAGTGACAAAATACATGGAAGTGTACAAAATCTCAATAATCCAAATTTGATATTGAAATTCCATCAAGCACCCTCAGTCGATGTCTTAAATTATACAAGTATTATACTTACATAGTTAATAAAAATATTATTCAGACGCAGAGAAAAATAATGAAGTTCTTTTTCTTTGTTATTTATTTTTATTCTTACCATTTAATACCACGTTCTTATCAGAATGCTATTGAAGTCTTTGAATCTGGAAAAAACAAAAAAATAATCAGTTGTTAATTTTTTAAAACACACGATGCTATGTTGACATTTTTTTAAATGTCATAGTGTAAAAAATACAAACTATTAGTAACTTAGTTAAAGCTGTGTTTTTTTGTTACTACTCATATTATTGATTATGTCTTCGGATTAGCTAGTTAATTCATGGAAATATCTAGTTCATGGAAATTTCTAGAAGATGATTCATGGAAATATCTAGAAGATGATTTCTCTAAATTAAATTAAATAAATAAAGTAAACTGTATTTTATACTATTTTACAAGTAATTCCTTGTTTTATTTTAAATAAACAATGCAGGTAAACTCTTCTTCCAATATTTATTTGACGAATTATTTGTTTTCTGATTTGGATACTTCTTAATTATATAGTTTGGGCAGCTTGTGTTGAAGTTTTTAAAATTATTGTATCGTAAAATCGTTACATTACTTTGAAAAGGTTTTAAGTGACCACGTTTTGAGATACAAGCGTTTAAAGTTTTGACTGATCATATTTTGTATTTTCAAAGAAAATATGTATTTTTAATTAGTGAGTTAGCATATCGAATGTGGAAAGGAAAAACGATGTTACTCATGCACAAAAAAATATGGTGCATAGCCCAAACAAAACGTGTATTAAATTTTAAACATTGTGATTATCGATAAAAAATATTTTGAAATTATAAATATAGTGTATTAGCACGTTTTGTGTAAGTAATACACAATATTTTTTGGTGTGGGTTACGTCCTTTTTCCTTTCCACAGTCGTTTTGTTTTTATATACAAATATTTTATTTGTTTTTTACATTTTATATTTTAACTAAAGTCTTTATATTGGAAAATAATCAGTATCTAAAGCTTTAATTAGCACTGACAACAAAAAAATATTTGAAAAGGATTTATCGGATATTTCAGTTTTATCAACAAAATGTTTTGATTTTTGAGATATTTATTAATATTATATATTATCATGACTTGAACCATATAAGCTAAAAATAATGTTATAATACAACAGAATAATAATGCATATATACTTTGAATGTTTGGACAAATTTAGTTAACTTTCATCAATGACCACATCGATAGAACAATAAAAGTAAAACACACACCAACCATCGAGCAAAGAATGTTTGACATGACGTAAAAACCTTTTCAACAAAACTGTGATATGTATGTTTTTTCTGTGAGATGATAATAATTAGTTATATCGATTCATGGAACGGTATGAAACAAATTTATTAAAAAAAATGTGTGGATAGAACTTCAAAATAGTGCTCCCTCATTGAACAATATATGACTGTGAAATTAAAGTATATGTTAGAATGTGGCTAATACATTTTTTCAAATAAAAAGGTCATTTTAAGCCAAAATGTCAGTTAGAACCTTTTGAATGTAAGGTAACGAAATGCCTGTTAAAAATGAGAACAAAAGTCTGGCAATAATAAATCTTAAGTCAAAGTTTTTTATAGAAAGAATAAAAATGTTATGACATGGCCACCAAATAATAAAAAATAACTTCTTTGACAATCCTTTTTTGGGATTGACTGAGATCACATTAAAATTCTCTATCTCTCGTAAATCTAAGCTTCGTCATCAGTCATCAGTCAAGCAAGCGTCCTGTTAAACCGCCAAGCATATCAACTATAAAGTTATCCAGGAGTTTTCAAAACTCTGGAATGCATGAATATTGGAAGAAGTAACACGTAGGACTTCCTGGGCAACGCGACACATGCCCTAGCCAGCTAAAACCACATGTTTTGATTATGACGTCATAATCACTGTAATATTTTATCCAATATATTTATATATTCATTTTCTTAAGATCTAAATTTATTAGACGTATACTTTAATTAGACGTCAAAAATTTTCCACTCTTTCTTTTGTTTTTTGTTTGTGTGTTTTGTTCTATGATAATTTTAAAATTCGAAACGTTGTTTCGAAATATGCTCTATGAAATATTTATTGAAAACAAGGTTAGATTTTTGACAAATATCTGACAAAACAGTATTGGAAGTACATTTTATTATATGAATTTGATAATGAAAGATTGTTAATGTGGTATATTTCATTTAAAAATTAAAGAAAATAAATTAAATTTCCTCACAGTGGGCGTATTATTTTATCAAGATTTACATTTATAGTTGTATTATAATAGGAATTGCAAATCCCTAACCCTTTGCGTGTCTAGGAAGACCATTTTTTGTGCCATTAATTATTGTACTGCGGTCGGCCTTTATCTGACTGTTAAATGGAGTTCTTACAACATGAACGCTACGAAAATCAAATCAATTTATTCAGTCTTTGTAAGTAAAGTGGTGTATAATATAATATATTTGTCACGTTTTTGGTGAAATGAAATATAATATTATATTACCACTGCCTATATCTTCTTGTATTAAATAAGTTCAATAAAATATGGGAACTGAGTCAATCAAATGAAAATCTATTACTTCGAGTTGATTAGCCTCTCCGATTTGGTCATTATTTTGGTAGACTGCATAACGAAATCAAATCATTCTCGACTCACATCTAATTGGATTCTCCACGAGTCATTTTTCTCATTATACCTGCTTTTAACAGCAATGTCAGAGTGGGAAACTGTTGTGAAAGTTGTTGTCCAATTCTGATAGTATTCTTCCTATGTAATTCATTGGATTTTTCAGTCTGTATTCTATTCGGTTGGCGTCCGTGGTGCAGTTGGTAGCGTCGTTGGTTATGGCTTCGGATGTCTCGGGTTCAATTCGTGGTGCGGACAGTTTCATAAATTGCTATTTCTGTTCGTAGTCTGAGTGTTTATGATGTCTAAAACTAACTTCCATCCACCGATTCGATCCTGACGGGGCGTAACGAGAGCGATAAGTTAACCATTAGTCCTGTCCTAGCCCTACTTTCTATCCCTACTCACTTCGAAAAAAAAAAGGTTGAGCAAATTAGAAACAAGCAATTCTCATGGAAAACTTCCGTTGAGATACCCCCATTAGGAGGCCATATACTAAGCGTTGGGAGCGGACATGGAAAAAAAATATGCAATAAACACATTCGATTGTGTATTTGTTTTCATAGAATATTTGGAATATTTATTTATTTTTTAGTTGCGATAGTTGAACCCTCGCTCATGTACTGAGGGTCATCGCGATAATAAATATGCGCGGACAATGGGTTGAAATGGAGCGCACGGGCGGAGTCGGTTTCTGTAATCGATTGGCTGGAATAACGACTGGAACGCGATCGGGTCATCATCATATTATTTCGGTCTTATACAGGGGTGTATTTTTAAATTTAGAACAAAACAATAAAATGTGATTCCAGAACGACAAACTTGTAGCTGTCAAAAACATTTGATACCACTTTTAAGCTTATTTTGTATTACAACAAACATATTGAACAAAACTTTCAGCAAACTTATTATAGAAAAACACGGAGACAATTTTTAAATTTATTTTTTTATGGCAGTATTGCTATGGTTGCATATCACATTAGTTAAACGATACAACAAAATAATGGGAAGGCAATACGACTACCTGTAAAATTTATCGACAGGTCAGACAAAGCAATTTAGTTGCATCTTTATCAAACTAAGGCATTCAAAATTCAATGCTACCAATAGATAACGAATAGATGTAAACTTGTAGAAGCTTTAATTTAAGATATCAATTTACTGTGCTCGATTGATTTCAATTTTAAACTTGAATCGCTTAAATTTGAGAAGCCGTTTCATTATTGATTACACAACATTTTCACACTTTCATTTTCTTGGACATTCCTAGCAACAGCTTAAGGTTTCAACCATACAATGCTGTTACCCTATCAAATACGCTACCTTGCTGTACAAGTACGAGCAATTCTGGTTAAGAATTGAACTTTTGTTAATGATTCAAAGACAATCATTCTCGTATGGGGTTTTTTATTAAATGTTTTCCCCACACAAAGCCTTCAGCTGACAGAATCTTTTAGATAGCAGTACGTAGCTAGCTTACATGCAGGAAAGGGATATAAAGACTTAGTCTGTACCCACCCTAGCACTGACTTTAGCCAGGAAACTAGGAGCCCGCTTCGCGGACTCCACATAATAGTTTCAGTAGGAAAGTAGAGGTAAGAAAAAAATAAATACAAGCCTTGTTCATTAGCGATCGTCATTTCTCTCCTTGGTTTGCATTCCTTAATAAGGGAATTATCAGAGTGTTGATGATATGATAAGGTACATTTTTTAAATCATTAAGAATCCCTTGACGATGGTGTATTACGGTCTACGCCCATAAAACGGGTAATAACGAAGAGCGGGCGGTGGTAGAGCTGGTAAGCTATTGGCAGATATAAAAACACATGACAAAGTGATTACTTAATTTCAGCTTAAGTTGCCATGCAAGCATTGGTTATAAGTTAACTGCATTTAAAAGGGTTAATGTAAAAGACAAGAGATGTTTTAAAAACATATCATGTCTCCGCATAAACCATGCTTAATCTTCATAAATCATCTTGACAAAACGTGTCCTCGTTTAAAATCAGTCGCTATATTCAAATAGGGTAACTAAAGAAGACTGTGGCTAGAAAGACTTGAAACTAGCTAATCGTTCTGTTTGTGAACCGTCGCTACGGATATTAATAGGAAACAAATATAGTTAGTCTTGCCGATGATTTCGGATCCATATCGTCACCTTAAGTAAACAAGATTCTATGTGTGAAAACTAAAACTGTTCAGGAGAAGCAATTTAAGATTTCAGAAAATGTAACGTTCTAAGTGAAGTAAATTATGCATCCACATGTGTGAATGAAAGAAACAACCGCTTTAGAGACTGTGATTTCCTTCACGCGGTGTTTTTAAATGGAACCTTGATGCACTGTAAAATTTGTATGTTTTTCAGATAGAACATTTTTCTAATTTGAATTTTGACCGATATCCGGACAATCGCAAGGTTTTTTTAAACGCAAATAAAACTGCATAAAAAAGTGATTTTGAGAAAAAACCACTTTTACCCATGGCGACAATATATGAATTGAATAATTAATTTATGGAGATTGTAATTCAGTACTCTTGACTACGTAATAAGTAAAAATAATAAAGAGCATTGACCAGTTCAATGCAGGACCAGCTGTTTAAAAATATCACTCAAACAAAAAGAAAAATACAATAAAAGTAAAACAAACATAAAACTAGCACCCCGTGGCTTTGTCATATTAAGGCATATTAAAACGTCCTGGCTCTGATTCGCAAGAATTAGTTATGTGAAAAAGAATTCAATAATCCGCGGGAACTTCCTCCATTTTGTGTTTTATTTTTAGTAACGAGAAAACTTTGCCAAAAACTTTCCCAATAAAGAAAAGTCACGTGATAGTTTATTACGTCGTTCGGGGGCTGAATGGAGTTACAGTTGTAGAAAATACCATTCGCATGACAATCTTTAATCTTTCGGAAACACTCTAATAATTTTGATATTCTTTTCGAAAGATTTGTTATACTTTACTCCGTAGCAGGCAGTCAATTTAATCTAGAGAATTATTTATCATAAAAGAAGAATATCATTTAAATTTCACCAATAATAAAGTTTTTTTGTAATCGAAGTAGCATTTTGAAACAAACGGAGGTATAAACTGTATTCAGTTTAGTTAATTCAAACAACTGTCAAGCTGAGTAATCTAAGATCTTGTGTTGTCTTTTCTCCTCGAGTTGATTTCAAATGTCATTAAAAATTCTCATTGAGTTTTTGTCATGTACTTTGAAAATTACGACATTTCTGACGTCTTGGTTATACCTGTAATGTATATTTTTTTCACTTATTTTCCTATCAAAGTGTTTAGTTTTAGAAATTTGTAGAAATTTTGCAGAACTAAATACTTTGATATCTTATCCTATTATAATATAGTTCTACCAAGTAAATAAATATTAAATCCACACATTTAATCTGTTTTCAATACAAAAAAATACATTAAATAATAATAATAAATTATGCAAGTGTTCATTAATGGAAATAACGTGTGAGAACTAATCAGTACAGATGGTAATTCTCACTTAAACACGCGCAAAAACGTATACTACCATACTCACGAAGAGCACGTCAATACTCTTTCACTCAAAAACCGCGAGGCCGTACAAGTCGGTTCATACTACCAGACAGGTTAAATACAGCCCTAATATTAAAATAATATTTAATTAATCTGCTATTAACTGAGTTTTTGCCAATGTATTGGTGATTACAGTAACGGTTACAATTTCGCTTAGGGCTGAGACGAAAGGTGATTGGTGATTTCAATTTCGTTGAATCTATAACTAAGAGAAATGTTAAATAATATTTAGTCTCAGTTTGACTTGACATTTTTCTTAAAATAGTACTAATTTTTATATTTAAAAGAAGGAGAGGGGAGGGCACCAGTGACCTTTTTAAAAATTGACCTAATATAACTTTCTCTACTAATTAGTTCATCTCTACTAAAGCGCCATATTTTATTTAAAAAACTTTATTAACAGGCGTCACTATAATGAGACGCCAGATGCAAGTGCTGTTCAACTGATCAAATGCACTTCATAGAGAGATGAATACTGGATACATATTCAGCAACGAACTTTGTGTATTTCTGTTTTAGCTTGTTTTATTTTTTGAATGTGTATATAAATAATATCATAATTTTTCAATGGTTTTTCTCAGTTCTGTCAACATGTTTTCAATTTATGTAATGTCAACATTACATTTGTCAAATACATGGAACATTGGCGTCAGCTGTAATACCATGCATTATCATTTTCTATTTTAAAATTTAAAAAATCATCAATCATACATGGTGTATTACTACTTAATTCTATTCATGTAAATTTATCTGTCCAAAGAAAGCTTAAAATTTTAAAAGTTTAATTGATTTTGTGATTGGGTGACTTTTAACACTGTAAACGTAAAAAAATAATTTACAATTAAAACATCTTTGTCATATTTCTTAAGATAATTTATGTTGCTGTTTTTTTTTTTGCATTATTTCATAAAAATTAAATTTTAAATTTACTTATTTGAAAATTACAATACATGGAATTACAGCTGAAGCCAATGCGCCATGCATTAATAAAGTACAATAGTAATAATACAAACATTTTTAAAATCATAAAATAGAAAAAGCTATCGATAAATAAAAAAAATCGTTTCCATATCCAAAACTAATATAAAACATTCATTCTAATTGAAGCATTTTTAAGGTGTTAACTGTCAATTCTTGGTGGAAAGACATTATATTTAAAAAAATAATAAAACACAATTCATTTGTACTACTTCCACATATTTATAATGATCAGGACCAGTTTCGCTCATCACGAGCATTATCAACTGATAAAAATACAAACAAAACAGGCTTATTTATATAAAATTGAGTGAAAAAAAGTGAAGGTATATAAAACTGATGGTTCATGAACTGAGACAAGAAAATATTGATTAACACACAGATTATACATAAATCAAATGAATTAGTATTAAATACTAATCTAAAATCACATATATAGCTATATTTGTGATTGTAGATTAGTATTTAATGTTTTGCAAGAGGTCCATAACATTTTAATTGTAGACTCTTTCATTTGATTTATGTATAATCTGTGTGTTAATCAATTTTTTCTTGTCTCAGTTCATGAACCATCAGTTTTATATACCTTCACTTTTTTTCACTCAATTTTATATAAATAAGCCTGTTATGTTTGTATTTTTATCAGTTGATAATGCTCGTGATGAGCGAAACCGGTCCTGATCATTATAAATATGTGGAAGTAGTACAAATGAATTGTGTTTTATTATTTTTTTAAATCTAATTGAAGCAATAATGAACACAAATACAATTTTGTATTTACACTTTAAAACATGGAATTACGTTTATTGACCAATCCATGGATTGAAATTGTGAATCTCGACATCGCGAATTCTCGAATTCCCAGGATCACAAAAAGGGTCCGGGATTAGATGACGTAATACTGTTGTTATAATTATAATGTAATTCAATTTTCAATTAGAATTTGTAATCTAATACTGTCAGGAGTTGTATTTACAAGAAATTAAATTAACTTAACATAAATTATCTCATCTTAATATACGACCAAATTTTGTTTACATAGAACATAATAAGCTTTACACAATCACGTATGATTAAAATAATACGATGTTGCTGTATGTTTATCACAGAGCGTCGTCAATATTTAAGCGCTTAAAACCACAGACGTTTGTTTTGCAAACCGCGCTTCGTGCCATAAACGCTGTGGCTTATATGCCACTATTATATAATATACTTTATATATACCGTATATGAATCTGAGGGAAATTTTTGTATATGTTAATAAAATGCAATTTTTAAATGACGGTTTTAATATGTACGCTTCTTTTAAGCCAACGAGATTTTTATGTATGTTAATATTCTGGTATAAATTTCAGCTTCATATCCGGTTGAAATTTAATATCAAAAAATGAACAACGGATATGCAGTAGTTATATTAGGTAGACATGCATTACGATACTGCATATGAATCAATGAATTCATATATTACGACTGTATTGTAAAGAAATTTATTTTATTTTGTTGAAAGTAAAAGATAATTTAAATTTACGCAGTTAACAAAATTAACAAAGTATTAAAACGATGATCGAGAATATATAATAATGTGTACATTTTTGTTCGGGTAAACGGTCAATATCGTGGGCCAATAATGAAAATCTTTTATTACAGATTTGTAGCCAAATGGTCAACGTTGTTGGCATCGATTACGGTGTTCACGGGTTCGAGCTCCAGTACGGATTTTTTTTCCTATGTCCGTGCTGCATATGCTATCCTAATGAAGGTATCGCAACAAAAATTTTCTATGAGAACTGTTTTTTACTCAGTTGATCAAGTTCTCATTTTTCGAAGACAGTAGGGATAGAGGGATGAGGCTAGGATAGGACTAGTGGTTAGCTAATCGCTCTCGATACGCTCGTGAGAGTCGGATGGGTGGGAGGAAGTTTTTGACATCAAAGACACTCAGACTACGAACAGAAATCCATAAATCTATTTGAAAAATCAATTTATGAAAACCGTTCGCTCTCTTCCTCCGAAAAATAGTGGTTAAGCTTCTGAGTAACAAGCAGTTTTCGTGAAAAAACTTCAGTTGAAATAAGCTCCATTAGGAGGCATGCGTTTCAGATTGGGGGTAGCCACAATTATATAAATAGAGTGACTGAACATTAACCTTGGCTCTATAATTTTAAAATACATCTCTTTGATTTGTAATATTTTATTATTATATTTAGTTTAAATGTAATTAATTTTGGATTATTGAGATTTTGTACACTTCCATGTATTTTGTCACTAACGACCCGGGTTTCGACTTTCGGCATCTTCAGGAATTCAAGCACACGAATGGACTCGAACAGACAAAAAACTCAACAATTCAAATTTGATATCGAAATTCCATCAAGCACCCTCAGTCGATATCTTAAATTAAAATTAAATCATAGATGCCACTATAATTGTAAAAATTGGAATAATTGTAAAAAATACTGTCAATGTCTTATATTTTATCTTAAATTATCTTAAATTAAATGTATTTGTAATATTTGTAAACAAAAACAATATGATGACTAAAAATGGTCTGTTTCCCAACATGGGAAAATATCTTCTCTTAATGTTTGTTGAATATTAACTGCTTTCTTTATAGTCTACGTATATCGTATAACCTGTTTCAAAAGATAGTTTACAAACACTGCTTCTATCAAGCTTCCATTGATTATGTCTTTTATAAAATTATTTTTATACTCGAACAATATTACAAAACAATTATAATTACGTTGGTGTCATATTTTATTTTCCTGTAACGATATATTCAATAGTTAAATTAGCCTAAAACTCGACACTAGTGACTACACTCAACACTTTAGATTGAATCAGAGCACTGAATTTAGCAGAAAATTTAGCTTTACACAATTGGATATTCGACGCTTCATGAAAAGCACATCAGGGAAAATGACTATTACAATAAAGAGCTTTCTCGCGCAGTTGTGAAAGCTGTCCATGCTAAAAGCTGTGCTTTTGATCCGACCGAAGCACAGTCTGTCAACTTGACATGCGTTTTAAATTTTGATTTATTATCATATTAACTGAGCGGAATGTCTGACGCAGTGAGTCCGTCAGTTTTATGCCCTGCACAAGTAAGTCATAAAGGCGGTAAATTTGGGCACACATTTTTGAATTGATGTCGACTTTAGTACTACGGCTGTGCCGGAAAATTAGCATACGCAGGGGCTCTAAACTTTACCATACGTTGTAAGAAATAATAAAAGTAACATTAAATACGAACGCATTGTAGAGCTAATTTTCGCACCCTTCAAATGTAGTTTGGAGCCAATTAATACTTATATGTTCCTTATTATGCAACGTATACTGTGATAGAAAAAAGGTAATAAAACGTTATGTTTTATAAAATTTGATGGATTCATATATTTTCGTTAAAATGGCTGAACAAAATCATATTGATACAAGCTTCGGACTGAGGATGCCTGATGGAACTAAAACATCAAACTCGAATCGTTAAACTTTTGTACACTGCCTGTAGCCTTTCGGCATCGTATGCAAGTGTATGGATGAATTTTTGATTTATTATCAAATGAACAAAGCTGAAATGTTAGTTCACGTGCACTTGAATGCCGAAAAGCAAAACCCAGATCAAAACGATCTGATTTTTTTGTTTAAAATTTATGTATTAAGTTTGAAATCATATGGATATCATAATGCAAGCTATTGTTTATGAACGTTATGTCCTTTATCCTTTTCAATATAATCAGTTTTATTGTTTAAATTAAAATGGAAAAATTTTAAAATTACAAATTTATAATTTTCCCAATCCACTATTCGCATTAGTAATGTCATTAAAAATTTTTGCTCAGCTAATGGACTTTTAATGTAGATATATTTGTGATTTCAGATTAGTATTTATTTATTTCTAAGAAGTCCATAACATTTTAATTGTTTGCTAATCAGTAATTTCTTGTCTTAGTTCATGCATCATCATTTTTATATACCTTCATTTTTACACTCAATTTTATATAAATAGGCCTGTTATTTTCGTATTTTTATCAGTTGATTATGATCGTGATGAGCGAAACCGGTCTTTCCACCGAGAATTGACAGTTAACACCTTAAAAGTGAGAAGAAACTGTCTTCATACTTGAACATTTTTCGGCTGAGGTTCATTTCGAATATCGCAGCGTCCGAGTTTATTTATAATTAAAAAATATTGAATTGGATAACACATTTTGCACTCATGGTTGTCTGCTTACTGATCTCGTGTATACTTCATTATTCAAATGATCGAGTCTAAAACAGTCAGAAACGTTGGCTGAAGCAATTGCAAGGCATTTATGTTCCATTTGACAAATATGATGTATCAACTGAGTAAAAAACAGTCTCATAGAAAAATTCTGTTGAGATACCTCTATTAGAAGACCATATGCTCCACATTGGGAGCAGACAGGGACAAAAAAATGTATAATCCAATCGGGACTGATTATGCTCAGTGAGTACTTTTTATTGAAAAAGCAATTTATTTACTAATTTAATATTTATTCATTGGTTCTAAAACCTAACTCTCTGTACCTACAGTTAAATAATATAAACGAATTCCGTATAAAATAAACGCAATTTATATACAAAGTAATACCTTAATCGATTGCATATCACTGGATTCTCATAAACTTCCAGAATTGGCGTCAGGCCGCGCCACAGTTTACGACGCCCCCCTGCGCCTGATTGTTATGCAGCCCCATACTTTAAAAATCACACCGACACACACCGTTATAACGCCCAGCTCACTACATCCCGCTCTGGAGAAAAATAGAGACCGGGCGTTTACACTTGTACGCTTGAACGGTCACTGAATATGAAAAATTTACTCTGCAAAGATTTAGCTTTACTTAAATTATTACTTAGAATATATTTTGTTCCACATTCAAAAAGATTAATGGATTTGTTTTCAAAAGAATGAATTCATGTGATGTTTAAATTCTGCCCCACCCATCCGATATTAAAAACGGGGTGTAGCGAGAGCGATTAGTTTACTTACCAAGATTTACTAGATCTATCCTTCTTTTTGATCAACTGAATAAGAATCAGTTCTGGTTAAAAATCTTGTTAAGATGCTCTATTAGAAGTTTATGATACGATACCAAAATGAGAATTCCATCATTCTTGAAAATATCAAAATTTGTCTTCCTGATCATTTTTTAAGGAATCGTGGACATGAATGAAATGTTTTTCCAACGTGTAGAACGAGCCTGCCAATGAAAAGAATGGAATACCACTGAGAGGAGCTTTATCAATTTCCAACGGTATGGCTTCGGATGTCAGCACATTCCGCATGAACGTGAGTATTTCCACTTAGTTTTTCACATTTCAAAAGCAATAAGCTTATAATTTGTAATTTTTAAATGTATGTATTATAAGAAAAATATAAACAAATTGATAATTTTTCCCCATACTTGGTGCAGGCATGGTTGAAAAACAAATATATTTTACTGACTGCCGTTTGAATGTTATAATTTTATAATTAAACACTTTTTTCATTTATTTAAAAATAAATAGGCTTGTTGATGCCGGTCAAGAATGGAAGCATAAAAAGCGTAACTACAGGGAGATCTCTTACCTTCCACTTAACTCGCGGTAAAGAGGAGTGAGTGGTGCGGAGGGTGCGGTGAAGTTTCTTTCACGAAAGAAAATGCTACCAATTAAGGCTAACTTCGTGCTTATGACCATCTCCGTCCAGGTAATTCCCAGTCATTTTTTGCGCCTTAGCCAGAATCGTGGCTTGGAATTTATGATGTGAGCTGGAAGACGTCAAGTCTTGTTGTTTTCAAACATTTACGACTCGGTATAAAGAAACATTAAAATAATACGAATACAGTGTTCGTATGTATAAATAACATTCGCAAATGTATTGTATTCTTTTTTTTGATATATCATTTTATGAGTGAGACAAAAGCTTCGGTGAAATCTACTTATGAAAAAAAAAAATGATAAACCTTTTCTAACAAATATTACAGTAGACCCTCCCCCCTCCTGGTAAAACGATTGTCAACAAATCGTTTTCCATTTTTTTCAGTTTTTTAATCAGTTGATAATGCTCGTGATTTTTTCCCAATCCACTATTTGCATTAGTAATGTCATTAAATATTTTGCTCAGCTAATGGACTTTTAATGAAGTTATATTTGTGATTTCAGATTAGTATTTATTTATTTGTAAGAGGTCCATAATATTTAAATTGTTTGCTAATCAGTAATTTCTTGTCTTAGTTCATGCACCATCAGTTTTATGTACCTTCATTTTTACACTCAATTTTATATAAATAGGCCTGTTATTTTTTCGTATTTTTATCAGTTGATCGTGATGAGCGAAACCGTTTCTGATCATCATTAACACGTGGAAGTGGTACAAACAAATTGTGTTTTATTTTTTAAAATGTATCGCCTTTTCACCAATAATTGACAGTGAACACATTAAAAATCGTTTTGCATTAAAATTTGTGATTGTTACTTGATTTGTACTTTAAAATACTTCTGCGCTGCATGCGTATATCTAATTTTGTACGAGTATCGTTACCACGATAGCCCACTTTCAGATAGCTCGCCCTCTATTTATCGTGTTATCGGGGAGTCGACTGTATTTAATTATAGAATTTTGAATATGTCTTAATTAATAAAAAAATTGTTATTACACTATTCAACCGTATACTATATACGGCAGATAGGGCACCGGTGTAGCCTATTGTGTCATATTATTTACTATTATTGATTGACTCATCTTAATCAAAATATTACATTTTATTTGAGAAACTTTATCGAACATTAAAGAAAAGAAATCATAAACATTCATTACTACGAACAGAAATCCATAAATCGATTGAAAGACCAATTTGAACTTGAACCCGAGACATGCTTAACTTTCCCACCCATCCGATCTTCAAAAATGAGGAGTAGCGAGAATGATAAGCTAATCACTAGCCCTGTCCTAGCCCGATCCTTCAATCCCTACTCTCTTCTAAAAAAAAAGGTTGAGCAATTGAGTAACAAGCAGTTCTTATAGACAACTTATGTTTATATACATCCATAAGGAAGCCATATGCACCTCGTTGGGAGTGGACATGGTAAAAAAAGAAAAGAAATACACTAATTTTGTTCTAAAATTTTATTTTGAAAGACCAGCTGTTGATTTTCACATCAATTCAAAACCTTCAAAACTGTGGATAAACTATTTATTTTGTTTTGTTAATATACAATTGTGTTACAAAAGGTGATTTTGAAAAAACGGCTGGTATAGTACTACCAACATCACTTAGCCGCCGCCGAATTTGGAACTAAAATTGTCACTCTAGAATAAAATTTTCTAGTTGCCATTTTATGCAACATAAATATCTTGTCTACTTTTAATAACCGTCATTAAAATATAATTTTTTGAATTTATTGAATTTTCAGTTATGGTTGAGTATAGCAACATTCCTAACGCGACTGTGGTACTCTCACTAGCGGTCAACTTAAAGTGGTACATCTATAGTTGGACACATAGCTTGTTTTGTAAAGGAGCCAATGAATCCATAAAAAACAACAATATTATTTCGTATCCGACAAAAAAACATTTTTTTAAATTTATTTTGCAATTTGAACTTACTGTCTTGGAACTCATACAGGCAATTTATTTTTTATGTTATGGATACTTCCATGAGCCGCATACTACCCGTTTCATATTACAAACTTATATCCGAATCTATAAGCATCTCAATCTAAAAGACACTGGAGAATATCGCAACGTAAATACACCCTCGAAGGCTACTCGGCAGATAAACCGGAAAATCCGGGTTTTTCATCCGGAACGTTCTGTTGGGCGATCTGCAATCTTTCCGAGTCCTTTCACATATTAAAAACGTAAATCCGGCGACCCTCCCGTCATGTAGCTCCTTAAATGTTTTTCGGGGAGCTTTTGTATTATTAAAAAAAGCTCCCGACACAAATTCAGATACGCATAATGGCCTGGCATTTTATTTACCATTTCCTGAACTTTACCCAATCTTGATTTTCCTTTATCAGGCTTAAAATTGAATTCAATTTCCAGTTGCTTAGAAAATTTAATTAAAGTAGGATGCATAATGTTCTATGTAATATCAACGAAATATTTGACTTGATAAATTCTTCAGTGTACCTACATCAATTTAACTGTATTCATAAAATTTAATGTGTTTTTTACTTTCTTCCTAGTCAAGTAGCGAAATGAAAATGTTTTCTTATGAGAAATGCGAACTGGATATAAAAAATTGTAGCCTTGCTGTGAAAACTCTACTCGCAGATCAGAAGTTACAGAAGTCATAGATCATACTATTTATTATTATGTATAGTTTTTTTTCGATTTGAGACCTAGAAAGACAGTGTTCAAAAAATATTGTTCGAAAAGTCACCGAAAACCGTTGATTGGTTCAATTAATCCGGTGATTACTTTGCGGAAATTTGCTGTCACTATAAAAATAAAACAGAACGTTTTATTATTGAAAATTTTGAGTAACTAAGCGTGACACGTGGTTTGGTTCTTTGAGGAGCATCTTAAGACTAAATACATCATAGATTATAAATAATGCCTATAAAAGAATTGAGACACGTGTCACGCTTAATAACAAAGCAAGTACAATGATAAATAAAAAAAATAATATTTGTCTGATTGGTTAATAATTCTTGAGGTTATTTTTTAAGTGATATGCAATTTATATATTGCCAAATTCTTGTAATGACATATATAGCTATATTACATTTTTATACTGTATAAAAAGTTACAATGTTCTAAATCTGTGATTGAGCATAATTTTCAACATTAATCTACTTAGCAAGATATGTCTGATTAAGTCATGCTGTTTCAGAACGATGCTGATATTATACGAAGATTATAATACTATGTATTACACGAAAGCTTTAGTTTTGTATGTTTATTACGAACAAATCCTCAAATGAAACTGTTAAATACTGTCAAACGCAGCATATGAGAAGGAACTATAAAACTATCGTAAATAATACACTGAAAATTTTACTTCGATAAGATGAAGAGGAATAAATGCCACAATCAAACACTTTGTGAAACAACTCGCTCTCAAAGTGGATCGTAGTTAGTTTGTAAGAAAGTCGAACAAAGCGATGTGTAAGTAATAAAAGCGATTGCTCCTTATAATGCACATACAAAGTGTTAAAGAGTTTTCCTAGCTCAACTTTCTGTTCCAGACGTCTTCTCTGAATTATTAAGTTTCAATCGCAGGCATTACAAACCACTAGAGAATATAATATTTGAACATTATGACATATTAAAGATTGTAGTGTTTTCCAACTACTTTGTGACAACTTTTGTAATTAATTGAATTGATCCCTTAATCTCCTTTATTTATTTAATCAAATATAAACAAAAAAAACAAGAAAAGCAACAACAAAACTTTGTAAAGCTCTACAGTATGAAAAAGTATTTTTTACAGTAAAGCTTTCACACATGTTTAAATTTGTAGAGTAATTGTAATGTAAGCAAAACGCCGTGTTATGATAGTCTGTAAAATAAAGCTTTATTCTCAATTTTATTTTGCTACTTATTGAAGCCTTTTTATCTAATAATTATTGGACACACAAGTCTAATTTGTATTGTATTTGAGAATTTAATTGTCCTTATGGATGTTTTGGCGTGACTGTATAAAATTGTAACGTGATTCGTGTGTTTATTTTTTTTTTCAACTGGAAAGAAGCCTTTATTCAAAGCGGCATAGATGATAGAATTATTTTTAATGGTAGAATGCTTTAAAGAAAAACACACATAATTATGTAGGATTATTATATGTTAATGATGAAAAATCGCAAAGAAATATGAACAATAAAAATTATATTTTAATTACTTAATTTAAATATATTCATTTAAAGTAAATTTAATATATTTGAATATTAATTATAATAATGTGAAAATTAGCTATATAATATCAAAAATATAATTAATTTTAAATATTTTTTTTTTAGAAAATATTACACTTTAGCTTGTTTTATCAGTGCTTTCAATTATACCTTGAATACATTTTTATATATGTAATATAAATGTCAGCGTCCGTGGTACAGTTGGTAGCGTCGTTGGCTACGGTTACGGATGTTTCGAGTTCAATTATCGATGCGAACAGTTTTCATAACTAGATCTTAAAATCGATGTATGGATTTCTGTTCGTAATCATGAATGTTTGTGATGTCTTAAACTCCCTCCCACCCATCCGATCCTCAAAAACAGGGCGTAGCGAGAGCGATTAGCTAAGCACTAGTCCAGTCTTAGCCTTATCCTTCTGTCCCAACTCTCTTCGAAAAAGGAGAGTTTGAGAAACTGAGTAACAAGCAGTTCTCATAGAAAACTTCTTTTGAGATGCCTCCATTAGGAGGCCATATGCTCCACGTTGGGATCTTTCCGTCATGGCGGGTCTATTCCGTGTTCAAAATAAGTCACAAAATCGTCGCAATATCATATAACGAGGACTGCTTGTGAGACAGTCAGTCTCTCGGCTTATCTTCGTAGAGGTAGAAATGAAGGCATTACATATCTATAAACAAACGAATTGTATATATATTAATGTATGAATGTTTTAATGCGGGGATCGAACCGTTATATACGCAAATATATACAAAGCAACGAAGTTTTCTGCTAAAATACAAGATGAAAAAAAACAGGGATAATATATTTGACTGACATATAAATTTACACGGGGTGATTTACCAGATAAGAGCAATATACCTCATTAACTCTCAGTATTACTTGACCCGTCTAATTGAGGCAGATAAATTGTAATATGTTTTCAATCCTAATAAACGTCGCTAAAAAATACACATGACTGACTGACTTATTTAATTTGATTTTTTTTTCATGTTAAAATCAGCACATTTTATTACAATAAAAACTTACAAAATAAGGGTAATTACTTATGTGTGTGTTTGACATACCTACAAAGCTTTCAATTTGTAAAGAGCCATCAATCAAATCAAATATTTACCATATTACTGTCGAGAACAAATATTTTTCGCCTATTATTTTTGGCATTTGAAAAATTTCAAAGATTGATAACATATTCCTTTCCAGCGTGTATTAGCGTGGAGGTTGAAATCATATAAGGCGAGCTTTATGGCTGGATTTTGTGAGGGTGGTGATTGAACCTTAACGCGAGGGTGTTAGGTAGGGGTGTCTAATAAAATGTGCAGCCGGATACTTCGAGCTTTGTTTTAAAATGTTGCCTTTGTGTTTATATCTTTGATGGGGTTGCGCTTAAAGCGGTTACCGGAAATAAACGTGACATTATTTTGGTGATGGTACATTTTAGTGATGTAGTAGGCCAAGTCGTATAATATTTAGCAGTTCCTTAATTATATATATTTTTTGAAATTGCGGTTATAAGGCAACTGGCTAACTAGCTTGAAGATTACTATACTTTTCAGTCATATTTTTTTTTTAAATAAAGTGCATTTTTTTCAACCATGTCCGCTTCCTAGTGTAGTATAATCTGAACTAATCAAGTATTTATCACTTTTAATGTGTTAACTGTCAATTCTTGGTGGAAAGGCATTATATTTTAAAAATAAAATACAATTTGTTCGTGCCACTTCCACATGTTTAATCACCACGAGCATTATCAACTGATAAAAATACAATAAAAACAGGGCTATTTATATAAAACGGAATGCTAATAATCACAAAGTATATAAAAGAGTTGGTTCATCAACTAAGATAAGAATTAATATTATTATGAATGAACGAAATTAAATAGTCTACAATTAAAATGTTAACGACTTCTTACAAATCACTTAATACTTATCTGAAATCAAAAATAAAGATACATTAAAAGTTCTCTGATTGAAGTAAATTTTATTAATGACTTAAACTAGTGCATAAATATTCATTAAGCATAATAGAATATTGGAAAATTTAAAAAAAAAATAGTGAAACATTTTAAAACAATGAAATATTAAATACGTAATTAACATTAAACAGCCATGATAAATGCAGAACAAAGATGGGTCAGTGACATTCATAAAAATATCTAAAAAACAAAATTAAAGAGACCAGAATCAATTCTTACAAGTTAAATTATAGAAATCAATTTATGATATAATACAGATTTTGCATAGATTAATGAATCGAATATAAAAGTGGGGAAGTTTTCTCATTTAATAAATTTGAATTGGGCAAAGATCTATTTATTTATAATATCTCTTGTTATACTCAAAAATTTTCACACATTGAAATTGTTAGTTCAACTGCGCTATTTTCAACTTTCAACTCCCAACATTTACTTTTAACCTAAAACTGAAAACACAATATTTTTGACGTTTCAATGTAATAACAATAGTCGCCTAGCAACAGCTCAATACTAATATATTCTGCAAGTGACAGTTGAGATTGCAACGCGAAAGTAGGTATTTGTGTTAAATATTGAGTTTAATGTTTGTGATTTAGTAGAAAATGAGTTTGGTAAATTCGTACAACTTGGTGTGCATCTGGGATAATCATCGACTCTGATCATACGTTTGATTTCTGGCGCTGCAGAAGCCATTACTAAATGCAGATCGACAAGCTGTCTATCGGGAAGTTCTGCGGCGCCATAACAAGGGTGCACAAAGGGTGACAAAATTGTCATCTTTTATTTTAGCTAGTTTCAACTCTTAACATTTTGGCTGACTATATTTTATGCGTGTAGGGTGTAGCAAAAGAGGTACGATTGACGGTGATATTTTCAAATTTAAACATTGCTGGCCAACGTCTAAATTTAATAACCGTTCACCATATTGGGCGAAGCCTGGTAAAAATACAAGTATATTATAGAATAGCGAAACAATGGAATCGCTTTTATTGTATTGGCAGGTTCTGTGATAGTTTGGAAGTTTATTCACGAAAATCTTTGACGAAAATAAAACAATAGAATGCAAGATATACAGATATAAATTAAGCAGTGTTGCTGTAAATAAGAAAAGGTACTCGAGTATAAGTGTCTATTCATAATAGATACCACTGAAACCTTGCTCAACTTCAGAAAGTTTACCCCGATGCCCGACAAAGGCGAGTTATGAAAGGCTGCAAAATCATCGATAGTGGAGGAAACATATTTTGTTATTCATTTTGATAAATGGTTATAAGTTTAAGTTATGGGTAGCCCACATTGGGAAATTATCGGAAAAGTTTTTGAACTTTTACAAAGTCAACGAAATTTGAAACTATTTGTTTAGGATCGGCTGAAATTTCAAAAGCCAAAATCCCGTGTTATTTCAAGGTAATAATAATATAATACAGTTTTTAAATAAGTTTTTGATATTGTAACGGAATAATCTCATTCAATAGGTCTTCAATAAAAACGACAATTTACACCTTTGTCTATTTTGTTTTGTTGTTTTTCAATGTGATATTCATAACTCAATAATGGTTTGAACTTTTTTCACTAAATTTTAAAATAGCTCTAGGGCTATTTTGTTGGTATTTTTGTCCTACAAATAATGAACTCTTAAAGTAAAGTTCTTACTTAGTAAAGAGTCTAGTATTTGTGGTTTAACTCGATTATTTATGGTAAAATAAAATATCGTAATAATTTGAAATGAATTTTAATATGTGGAATCGGATATTTATTGTAATTGATCCGTTATAATTTTTGGAGAATTCAAAGATAATTGGTAACGTTTTTGATAAAAATTGCTGTTTTGAACAAAATATCTTCTGAATTAGTCATCAACAGTCATTCTTCAAACATACAACAATATGGAGCACATGGCCACCACACAGCTAGGATTATTCAGTTTACTCTTATGGATAGTACAGGTCGGAAGAAAAATCAAGTATAATTGAGGTTTCTAAAATCATCTTCTGCACTCGAGTTCATTCGTGTGCTCGAATGCCTGAAGATGCCGAAAGGCGAAACCCGGGTCGTTAGTGACAAAATACATGGAAGTGTACAAAATGTCAATAATCCAAATTTGATAACTTTTATGTAAAACTTACATCTTATTTAAAATTAATTAGTTCTTTTACATGATTGGAAAAAAAAATAAAAAGATAAAAGCCATAAGAACATAATTCCACCATGTGAAATTTTAGAATTTTATTTAATATTCATGCATGAGTGTTTATCTACTTTTATATGTTTAACGCTTATCTCATAGATGTTGTTTATAAATCTGTATGTTTTTTTCAGTGTAAATATGTTTTTTAAGTTGTTTATTTCATGTATTTGCTTAAAGTTTTTTCAATGTAGATTTACGGCCGTTCTGTTGTTACTATTCGTCTTATTGTGTTTTTATGATTCTTTTTTATGGAAAATGTATAATGTTTAAGGTTTTAAGAATATTTTTTTTTTATTAAAATTAACAAAATATTGGTACTGTACGCTCAAGTCGGTGCGAAAAGATCACTGCACCATCAGCAAGCTGCCAGATTCATCCTCTGATATTCGCATCCTTTTAAAAATCAAAACACCTTAACTCTAATCTAGACGAAAGTATTTATTCTCGAACCTCAGTATGCATAATACATTTAATAGAATGTATAAATACCCTGTTCATTATTTTGTTTATAATAAATATAACACAACTTAAAACATTAATAGTAATCTCTATACGAACACTGTTTTTAACATCTGGATTTGATGGTTGATAACTGACCGCGCGTCGATATAAATTATAATCAACATTCACCAGCTAAACACTAAAAATATTGAATAATTTGGCAGCTTAAATAGTGAACGTATAATTTTATTAGCGCCGCGTGATTTTGTGAACAGTGTTGGGTTGAATTATTTATTACGAGTTGATTTGAAAAGGACTCGTATATGAATAGCATATTATCAAACGCGTAAACTTCAAGAGGAATTGTTTGAATATTTACCTCGAACCATGAATTATTTTGTTGCGAATCACGAATAATTTTATAGTACTAATGAGGCACAATGTTCCCATTAAGTCTATATTTGTATTTTTGTTTCTGCTGTGATTACATTTTTAGCGCAACAAAAAATAATTTTTGAATATATATTCCATCTGACTAGCTTTGTCTATTTTGTGAACGTTTGTGAAAAATAATTAAACCTTTTTTTTTTTGATAAATAAACGTCACTATAGAGCATAAATGAGCAACGCGTTTATAAATATTATTTTCAGTATGAATGAAATGAATGGTGTTTGAAATAAAATGAGAAATCAATTTAATTATTCGTAAAAAAACGTATAAAAAATATTATAAAGGTTGTAAGGTTTTCGATTTTGAATAAGGAGCGTATTAGAATAAACGTGTAAAAATATTTTTTTTTCTACGTTACTTAATTTGCCTCTACAAGGATAATATTATATTATTACATGCTTCGTTTACCCTAACAGCGTCAAATTTATTATCAATTCTTCATTCAAAATAAATAATTTTCGTGCTATTTATATACATTGACAAAATCAATTTTGATTTATTTTAAAAAGAAAATATGATTTTAACTGAATCGAAACTGACTTTCAATTATATTTCGTATGATAGATATTTTTCTTATATTTCAGAGTTCAGTTGGCACTGGAAGAGTAGTATTTAAAACAGTTTTTTTTTATTTAAGAAAACATCTTTAGCTTACTTTGAAAAGGTTCTAATTGTACTCGACCATGTTTTGAGATTGGAATTTTTGAAGTTTTGTCTGATCACATTTTGTATTTTGAATGAAAAAAATGTGTTTTTAATTAGTGAGTTAGCATATATATATATATATTTAACTATAGCCTTTATATTAGAAAATAATGAGTATCCAAAGCTTTAATTAGAATTGACAACAACAGTTTGTTTTAAAAAGTTTTATCGGATATTTCATTTTTATCAAATAAAAAGTTTTGATTTTTGAGATATTATTAAATATTATATATTATCATGACTTGTTTAACTATATCAGCTGACAATAATATTATAATACAACAGAATAATAATACATATATACTGTGAATGTTTGAATGAACTCAGCTAACTTTCGTCAAAGACCACATCGATAGAACAATAGAAGTAAAGGGTAAAACACACATCAACCATCGAGCGAAGAATGTTCGTTATAAAGTTAAATCCTTTTCAAAAAAACTGTGGTATTTATGTTTTTTCTGTGAGATGATAATAAGCAGTTATATCGATTTATAGAACCGTATAAAACAAATTTATGAAAAAAAATGTGTGGATAATAGAACTCCGGAATACTGCTAAATCCCTCATTGAACAATATATAACTCTGAAATCAACGCATATGGTAGAATGTGGGTAATACAATATTTTCTAAGGAAAAAGTCATTTTAGGCCAAAATATCAGTTAGAACCTTTTAAAAGTAAGGTAACGATATATTTATAAGTTTAAGTTAATTCAGCCGAAACGACAGCAAACAAAGTTTACGGTGAGTTTTAGAGTTTTTATTTTTTTAATGAATAACGTATTTTTTCGAAAATAAACTGAAGTGGCTTGCCAAATCATTTTGTAATTACAACCGCGTCCCTTTTTTGTTAAATAGCCTCACGTTGATTGAAAAAAAATCGTAAAAAAACGAAGGTTCATAATGGAAGGTACCCTCCACGAATCGTTTGTAAAGCTCTCCTGATAAATGAATTCGCCAAATGATGACCGAAAGAAGAGCAAAATTGAATATAAAAACAATTTCCCAGGAGTAAAATTATTCAAAATACTCAAGTATAATACTTGCCGATGATATAATAGAACACTGAACATTTACTGCGGTCTGAATAAAAAATATTTGAAAAGAAATAAGAAGAAGTGATAAGAAATATAAAATAGCGAGTAGAAAAGAGCTGAATTAATCATTGCTTCAATAAAAAGTAAAGCTAATGGAATCGGCTCGGCTCTGATAATTAATTATTAATGTTATTTATTTAATGAACACAAAAGCTCGATCTTTTTTGTTTTTTATGCTATATAAATAAAGATACGTCTAACTGAGACATTTTAATCCCGGGGTCCCGTTTAATTTTCAAGCGTCGAAAACCCAGAATTAAAAAACTAATATACCGTATTTTTTGGGAATAAATTTTACCTTACAGTTCTTTAAATAAGTAAATATCTATTAATACTTTTTTATTTTAGTATAGTTTCAATACTGTTATTGGACAATCTCAGATTATTTTCAATAAATCAATTTCCCTCTTCACAGATTGTAAAAAAAGAAGGTTGGAATATGGAAAGAACTAGCTGGTGAATTTCTTTATACCCCGTCTTTAATATCAGCAAAAAGTTAGTCAATATCCATGCCATTGGATTTAGATCTATACATCGATTAAAAAATCAAACTATGAAAGATCCCACCTGCAACGTTGAGTGCGCAGCTAGGGAATGACAGCACCAGTAGTTCTGTTCTCAAATTGATTAAAAACAGGGCACAAATAGGGCTCACGTAGTTATACTTAACACGTTTACTTGGAACATAATGATATTTGTATTTGCTCTGTACATTTTTATTATGTTGGTACGTAATACAACCAATATCGTAACACAGGAAAAAGGTAAGTGGTAACATAACTTTTCGTCACCAACTAACAACTATGAACTCGATATAAAACATTTGGTATCTAGCATCCAACAACAAAAATCTCATTAATAATAAAGTTTTGAGGGTTTTAATTTTTTTTTTATTTAGTCGCTTTTTTATTTATTTCTTTTATTTTGCTGTTAATAAGTACTTAATTAAATTTTTCGATGTATTTATGCTTTGTTTACATTAAAAATCTGAAGATACACAAACATTTGATGCATTTTTAATTCCATTGCATGTGGCACGCGACATATTATTATATCGAAAGAACATTTGTTTTGACACTCAGGCTCAAAAAGGTTTGCCATCATTGTTCTATATAATCGCTATGAAACATCTAATAGTTGCAATCGCTGCCGGCAGATGTCAGATCATCGGACTGTTGGCTTTGTTTGGAAAATCTTGAAGTTCTTACCAGCTGTCAAATGGATGACAGTTGGGTTTATACAAAATGTTACGTTTATACAGCTTTCCTAAGATACGGGCATCTATTATAGGATTATAGTTATCCAGATTGTTTTGAGATGAGTATTGTAAAGATAAAAAAAATGTCAGGAAATATTTCTCAAATCATTATTCGTCAAGTTATACGAAGACGTATTATCCAAATTTCAACTCAAAAAGATGGAAATTTCTCGTCATTTTATAAAAATAGTTAATCAAAATTTAAGTCATAATCAACAAGGTAGAAAAAAAGTAAGCTTTAATTAAAATTTATTATTTTCTACAAATAAACTGTTCCGAAAATATCATTTCGGAAAGTAATTAAAAACGAAATACTTGTTTTTGTTAGTTCGTAGGGCGGAAATATAATGTACCAATTTCAATTAAAAAATATTTTTTTCCCCTCAAACAAATAGGCATTGTTTTCATTTCATTTTAAGTTTTTGTGATGTTTATGTAGGCCATCATTATTAAATGGGCATAAATATTTTGTAACGTTTTTTTTTATGAAACAATCAAAAGTTTATTGCTTCACACAAAAACAGTAGAGATGGCTCTGTTTATAGTTTTGTACTAGAAATACAAAAAAAATATTATTTTTAAAATTTTAAAGTTCTGTACAGGGCTTGAGCCATGATTATTGCTTGGAATTTTTGTACTGTTGTTTTAAAATGGGTCCTTACTATTCGAAGACCACCAGTTGAGATACGCTGATTTAGAGAAGTACAAAAGTTAGTCTGAAGATGTTTCCCAAGAATATAAATCACATGTTTTACCTAAGTGTACAACCAGTAGAATAACAATGTCATCAATATAAATTCGATTTCAGATATGTGTCACTTAGAATAGTAATGGTGTAATTCCAGTTTTGAAATTTTGAGAAAATCAAGGATTTGTAAAATGTTGTAAGGATCAAATAACAACCATTAATAACTGTTTTTCAATCAACTATTTTTAGTTTTTACTTAGGCGATAGTGTAGTAGTGAAGTCTGTCCGGGCACTTCACTCTTATACTGATATTGGAGGTACTTCAACTATTATTCTGAAAAATATTGTTAAATATGGGAATATAAAAAGTAATACAGCTTTTGGAAGAAATTAGGAGTATATATAGACGTAAACCATTATTAAACTAATAGAATAACATTTTTTGAACGTGTTTGTGGTATAAACTAATATTCGTAATTTTGGATTATATCATTACTATTCTAAGTGGCACATATATTGCGACTGTGGAAAAGACGTAACCCACACCAAAAAATATTGTGTGTAACTTACAAAAAACGTGCTAATACACTATAATTATGTATAAAAATATACTATATCGACTGTAGAAAGGCGAAAAGACTTATGTCTTCGTCTTTTCAAAATTTTTTTTTCGATCATTACAATCCATACACGTTTTGTTTGGACTATACACAATATTCTTTGCTTGTGGGTTAGGTCCTTTTTCCTTTCCACGGTCGATTTGATCATGAATTATGGACATTTTTTCGTGTACAAAAAAACTGAATTTTTTCAAAGAACGTATGAGGGCTCTGTGCTAAATAATATTTGAGAAACGCTGTCTTAAAGCGTTACCACTTGATTACACCACCGTATCGCATATAATGTTTGTCATTTTTCTTTTTCCGTATTGAATGCTTGACTATTTTTAGATTCACTTTTTACTTTGAACGGTACTAAAAATTCTGTATTACTTCATTTTATTAATCCTCTAATACCGCAGCTACAAAAGTAGACGCGTCTGTGATCCCGCGGGCTGTTTGGTAACCTTCACGGTATAATTTAAGCCCGAAGACGAATGGTTAATATTAGAGTATCATGAGATACCTCAGAAGAAAATGAAAGTAGCTGGAAGCACTCGTTTCTGAGATAATTCAGTTTTTACTTCATACTTACGGTGGGTAAGAAAAATACTTTCGCTTTTATATATTATTCTCATAATAACAGACATGAAACTTGATATCTTGGATGAATAACTCTGTTAAGTGTCGTATATTTCACAAGAAATATGAGGGAAGGTTCAAAAGGTGGATGAAAAATAATAATTTAAATGTATTTTGTATTACACTGTATATCAGTAAATCGAATCTAGATTTGTCTGTTCAAAGGTGAGTGAATATTTCACTTATCGTGAGCTGATGAAAAATAAATTCAACCAGGGTTCGTTAATATAAAATTGTTAACTTAGTTATTCCGCTGGGTTTGGGAGTTTCACTTTCTTAACACTATTGTAGTTGTAATGTGTAGTGTTTATGTAATTAGTACTATAATTGTATATGTCTTACCACCTCCCTAATCTACACTACCCTTCATTTTAATTTAAGAATTAGAACCTTTGTTTATTTTAGAAATAAACCTTGCGATACAGCTAGTCCGAAGATGTTTCTTAAAGAAACGAAACGCGTTACGTTAGTAACAAATCCAGTGAAATAACTAAGATACCAATTATAATTTTATATTAAAAATCAATTTCCAAAAAGTGACCGCCGAATCAATAGAAAATAAGGTTCATTAATAAATTAAAGATTTAAATTATCATCAGTTGATAATGCTTGTGATGAGTGAAACTGGCTTGGTTCGTTATAAAAAATTTGCTTTATTTTTATAAATACATAAAATTCCTTTTCTCCAAGAATTGATAGTAATCACGTTAAAACGTGAGTGAATAGATTCAGATTCTGCGACAGTGACAAGTTTTTAAGATAATCTTTGCAAAATGATTTTTTTACAGACAATCGAATTGATAAATCTAGCTAGATAGAATTTTATGAAAATCAGCATATAATATTTAACTTGCAAGGCTTGAACTAATATCCTTACGATCGCTATGTGAAAAGTAACTAACGAGTAGATTTAAAATGTTAATTAAACCTTTTTTTCTGTCTTAGTTTTCTTATCTAGACATAAAGATATATTATGGTCTGTTTATGTTTATACGAGTATTACAATGTATGCTAATCTCGATGTATCTGTCTCTCTGTCTGAACAGCGCTGTATGCACAGCACATAGTATGCTTGTTTGTGATGAGTCGTTCTGGCGTTCTATTATATATTAATTCAGCACTACGATTTAATCAATCAGGCAATCGGCTTCGCGATCAGTTTTCCACGCTGGAAATTTTCCATGCGATCAGTTTTCAGCGTGGGAATATTAGTAAATATACTATTAGCAGTGAACTGCTGTATACATTTCATTCATACGCGAATAAAAACCACTTCTGATGGTATTTTCTACATCATGAAGTAATCGTTATCTTGCTTAAAATCGTACGGCGTCATCACCAAAAATTGCTTCATGAAAAATAACATTACAACGATGTTTTTTTATCACTTTCTGTCAGAGGAAATGGTAATATTGGTTTGCAAATTGAAAATAAATCTCCTTGGCACATCTTCACTCGCGGAGGAATATTGCACCCGAGAATATATTTCATAAAAAATCCATTAACTCTGCTAATCTATTTTCGCATGCCATACTAAAACGTTAGATTTTTCGGCGCTGTATATGACACAGAAAACGTTTTACAGAAAGAAAAAAGATTTAGATTTTATACAAAGAATCTGACAATATTTAAAGTGAAAAATCAGTTCATTTTCAGTAAATCTGTAACTATAGAACTCCATTCAATGTAAGCTAACGCTGTAAGGGATAGAAAGGCTGGTAGTTTCTGGGTTACTTTTATCATAAAATAATTCTGTTGATTTAATATTAAAAATGCATAACATATTTTACTGTCCGAATTGGCTCCAATTTTGGCTTAATATAAATTGGCCAGAAATAATTTACGGATTATGTTATTTAACAGTAAAGAATAAATTAAATCATTTAGCAATTGTGATAATCTTCTATAACTGTCAAGTCGTTTATTTTTAAGAGGGAGATTATAATTATTAACAAACATAATATATTACGAGATGTATTAAAAATAATAATTAAAAAAAAATTGTTGATCACACAGGTTTATTAAAAATGACAATGTCATGTTATTTATTCAGTAAACAATGAAGATATAAAAAGGCGTACCTTAGAATCTTTAGAAATTATTGTTTATTAAAAATCAATTAATGGTCAATATCACTTTAGGCAAGACCGATGACACCACTATTTTAAATTGGGTCATAAATAATTGCACTTTGTGTTAGATGGTATTCACTTGGTACACATAAAATTTTATTTCGATAGTTTGCATTTTGGATTAGATAGTATTAACTCAATACACTAAGACTTTGATATTAATAGTTTCCTCTTAGTCACGGATTATTTTAACAAAAGTCGAGTTAAGTTGTAGTAGGTTAAGTAAAGGTTGGTCTGGTTTGGTTTGTGTAATGTATTTTAACGCGTGGAGCAAAGACAATATAGGCGGACTAATATAGGGTAGAAGAATAAGTGACATTTCGTTAAAACTTCGCGCAACTGTCGATTTTAAAGTGTGAGTATTTTATATTGAGTGAAAACTTCTTCAATGTTTAAATATATTTTATTATGTGGGATTACTTTATTTTAAGTGAAAGAATTTGGTTTTTGTGGAATGTATTGGTTATACGTGAAAACTGTTTTTATGAAAGTGAATAATATAATCTAAACAAAAGTACATTTAATTGTAAGCCTTTTAAATATACTTAATATGGGGTAACTCTTCCACATATACAATCAATTTTTATTATTTGTATATTTACCTCCTTCAATCCAAATAAAATCAAAATCAGAATTACACATAATTTATTTCTCATTTATAAAATATAAGAATCACCGTCTTCTTTAAAGGCAAACATCTTTTGATTGTATTCTGTAGATGCTTTTCACACCTAATGAAACAACCAGTGGAATAGTAAAGTAAAAAGTAAAATTTTAAATTGGAATCTCAATAACATATAGGTATTTTTTCTTCAATGCGCAAAATTAGTTACCTATGCAGTTTATGATATTATTTTAAGATATACCGAAACAAAACTTAAATATGTTCAACATTGAATCAAGACGAATTAAAATTAATTAATATATATATGTATTTTATTTCATGTCTGTTCCCAACGTGGAGCATATGACCTCGTAATGGATGTATCACAGCAGTATTTTTTCATGAGAACTGCTTGTTACTCAGTAGCTCAAACTCCCTTTTTCGAATAGAGTAGCGATACAAGAATAGAGCAAGGACAGGACTAGTGGTCAGCTAATCGCTCACGCTACGCCCCGTTTTTAAGGATCGGGTCGGTGGGAGGGAGTTTTAAACATCACAAACACCATAAATTGATTGAAAGATAAATTTATGAAACTGTCCGCAACGGGAATTGAGCCCGAGACATCCGTAGCCGTAGCCAACGACGTTACCAAATGCGCCACGAAGCCGACAATTAATTTATATATACGTTGTACTAATGTATTTTTTTACAATTTATTCACATCAATACTGTATAACAGCAGCAGCTTCACCGTTGTACGTAAAATTTATTAATTTACTTTTAAATCAACTAAAAAATCACACTTAAACAAAGAAAACGTCATTTTCTTTTTTTTTTTTTGGTTTTAAACTTCGAAATTACTTGAAAATATGAAAGTTTATTTAAAAACATTAAAATCAGCTTAAGCAAAAGTAACCCATTGATGTTTTGTTCTTTATAGAGTATGTACGTTTTTTGTTTTCTTTTGTATTCCTGTCTACTGCCACATAAACTAGTCTTCTCTTCTATTCATTGATTGAAACAATACCCTGAAAATAAAGAACGGGCTTTCTTTTGTTTTTGTGGTTAATTTTTTTGTATTCAGCTGAAAGTGATGTTATTTATTTGAGCATTGTGACAGATAAACAATGAATGAAATGTGAAGTAAAAAAAAATATTCCGATGCCTCAGACAGCGTGAAGTCATGCCATTTTTGAGAGAGTTTCGTGTTTGCTTTTTTAAAATGTGTATTGCTGAAAATGTCAATCATGCTTAAATAAACTGAGAAGTTACAATACATAAACAATATATTTTTTGTTTTAAAATAAATCCTTGGTTATCGCAGTTACTCCATGATTATAAATATTATTAGATCCACTTTCACTCAGATATTGACTGATATAACGTCGTTGTTCTGGAAGAAGAAACTAACTGAAACATACTAGGTTTGAATAATTGAAGTTTGTCAAATCTGTACCTTTTTCATTTTGTTTGCTTGTACAAAACTGTTTTTAAGTAAAAGAGTAACTTATAATAATAATTTTGTTGTTCCATACTATAGTGTTCGAAATAAGGAACATTTTGGTATAACTAACTTAAAATGTAATTTTTTAGATTTAGTGTTTTCTTCCAGAACAACGACGACATAAAGTTATATATTATATTGCCATGGAGCCACGAAATTTTAAAAAAAATTAATGAATGAAACATTAAAAATTATTGAGATTCGAGGCTTAAGCGTGAGGGAAATACTTTAATTTTGATAAAGTGACATCGGCTTCTTTTAATGTGAAATAATCTAATTTGTTTCTTCATTGTTTTAAAATGGTTTTCTTTCAAGTAAATGCCAAATCAATCAATAGCATAACAAATATAAATATGTAATTTGGTCAATATTATCTTTTTTTATTGATTTGGTATGCTGGTGTATGAGTTATACTGATTATTTGAAGTTTTGGTGCGTTAGGTAATAACGCCGACAGCTGAAATGAAAATAAAAATTAATCGTGTGTAATGAAAAGGGTAATATTTCGTTATGATTTTACATTAATTAAATTTATGTTTTATATGTCACCATTTTTATAGCGCAAGTAATGTAACATTTTAAATGAACCAGCTTTTGGCAAAAGGTTTTCGTTTTATAAAGCTACATAAAGCTTTTCAGAGCATTACATTAGGAAAGAGACTATCAACAAAGAAAAATGGCATCATTGATACGAATTAAAAATCGATACAAATTTAACTAACGACCCAATGTTGGCAGAGTGCCCGAAGCTTCCGTTGCAAAATGTTTTTTCTCGCGTGATTCATTTGCACTTTGGTCTAAAAGCCACACACTATCCGAGTGAGGAAAATTGGCAAATTCGAAATATTAAACAATTTTCCGTCCATACAAGTTTGTTAGCGCGTATTTCACCAGCTGAAAATACTCAAGCAGTCTCTATTGAATTTGAAACAAATAAACACTTGTTTGTGTTTTATACAAATTTTGAAAGCTTTTTCATATAGAATTGGTGGGTGAAATTGAAATGAATTCGTTTTGCAAAAAAAAAAAACAGACATTCAGATTATAAAATGATCAAACGAGAATTTTTAAATACAGCCTTTTTGTATTCTGCATATAAATTCAATATTTGTAGTCCATTTTTTATTCCGTACACACCATTTTTTGTTAAATCTACATATATTTTAAAATAAATGGTAAAAAAAATATTGCGCTGAGATTATAATCGACTGAAAATACATATTTTTTTACACTGAAGTCAGAAATTTTATTATTTAAAACCGTATACTAGCCGTTATATTATAATTTACTCTATTTTATTTTAAAGTTGATATTTTTCAAAATTTTTTACGTTACTCATGTTAAATAAACGCTTTTGGTCACATTTTTAAATAAACAAAGTTAATATATATGTACCAATTTAACTTGGCTACCAGTGAGGGTGCCACCGTCGCGTTAGGAATGTCGACACACTCAACCAGAATTGAAATTTTAGTAAATTTCAAAACTGATATTTTAGCTACGGTTATTAAAAGTAGACAAAATATATATTTTATTCTAGACTGACAATTTTAGTTCCAAATTCGGCGGCTGCCAAGTAATGTTCGTAATACTATAGTTATGACAATCATTGTTTCATATCAACCACTGCATACATTAAAACAGCTGAGAATAAAAAAAAATATACTGTGGAGTATTTACTCTAATTATTTATGTATAAAAAAATATTAGTATGGAAGATATTTTTTATATTCCATTTATATGACAATAAAAGATCTGGCGCGATTGCCTTGATTTTTTACATAGTCGGGGCAGGAATACAGATAAAATTATTCAAAATTTGTTATAATTTTAGAAAATATTTCTCATACTTTTTATATATTTTTGAATAATATTCTAAAAATATTGACAGATTGGATTAGTTGACGATAATTCCTTAATGGGTAAAACTGAAATTGTTGTGCTTCAAAAATAAGTATTATTAAGTTGCAGTGAGAATTTCATTAAAACAATAGAAATAAAACCAAATTCAATGTAAACACGTAGGTACAAAATAAACAATAGATTAAAAACGCAGCGTTTTCCATTACATCCAAAGCCAGCAATGGAAAATGCTTTTATAAAAGGGTCATGAAGAATAGTCTGTGGTAAATACAAAAGATTCTCAATTACGAAGCACATTTATTGATTTCTGCAATCGCGGTCACTTTATATACGGGTCACACTTTACCACTGTCACATGTACATTTAGTTCATGCTGTCCAATTCAATTGAGAAAATTCAATAATATGTGGTATCAATTTCTTACATTTTAACCTACTTCGCAGTGCAGGTCGGTGAAAAATTGTAGCATTTACTTTGTGACAATTTTACTACTTCTTTATGGCTGTGCAGTATTTAAAATGCTTAGTTTTCACTTATAACCAATACAGTCCGTAAAAAACAAATTCTTTCACTAAAAATGAAGTGATCCCACATCATAAAATATATTTTAACACTGAAGAAATATATTACACTTACGAAAAAATATTTTCATGTAGATAAAATAGTTTTCACTCAATACTCACACTTTGAAATCGATAGTTGCATGAAGCTGTAATGAAATGTCACTTATTTTTATATCCTATATTAAGCCACTTATATTGTCTTTGCTCAACGCGTTAGAATACATTACGCAAACCAAACCGGACCAACTCTAACATAACCTACTACAACTTAACTCACTTTGTTAAAAGAATCCGTGACTAAGTGGATACTATTAAAATCAAAGTTTGAGTGTACTATGTTAATACTATCTAATCCAAAATGCAAACTATCGAAATAAAATTTTATGTGTACCAAGTGAATACTATCTAACACAAAGTGCAATTATTTACAAAATATAAAGTATTATCTTCTTTTATCACATTGGTTTCAGTTGATTCACGTCACTCGCCAATCGTTTTTATTCATTTCCAGATATGACAGCATATTCTGAATATATCCTATAGTTTTGAAAGACGATAGAACCCCACTATTGAGAAAGAAAAGTAAGCAATATTGAGGCTTTTAGAGATATCCTTAATAAGTTCCAACGACTCTCTGTGACGTAACAAGAAGTTTCCTCTGGACCCTTAAAACTAAAATGTTCTGTTAATTTGAGCGAGTTTATATAATATGTGCTATTGTGTACATTCTCTTAAAGAGGTTTTAGTGGTCTATACATACATATGTGCGGCATAATTTGTTTGTTTTTTATGCTACTCTACACACATTTAAAACTTGAACATTGACGAGATGATAAATATTTAGTAAACATTTTAGATAGGTTTGTTTAAATTGTTTTTATACTTTATCATTTACTTTTTTCGATCGGAAAACTCCATAGATTTTTTAGCCGATTTCTTATTTTTATCTTAATATTCATTTATTCAAATTTTGAACTATTATTACCAAAGGAGAACGCAATAGTGTTACGTCTATACGGGGTTACAATACTTGTGCTGCGGTTGCGCACACTCAGTGCTTAGAGGAACAAGTTATGAGTATTTCAGTTTTATATCATTTTATACGTAAAATAATTATAATTAATTTTTAGTTGATTTAATTGGTGTGTATCTAATATTTAGTTCTTAATTACAATATGGCAACAATAATTCATTCTGCTAGATTTATATATTATAGAAGAGTTGATATTCGGATATGAATTTCAGCGTTATGCCATCGTCTGGATGTGCAAACATATATTTATGTGTCATTTTATTTAGTGAATTACTAAACTGAAAAATAACGTTCAAATAGTCATAATTGCAGATGTTACACAAATTATATACACAAAAATGGTTTAACATACCGAAAAGTCATTTTTCTGCATATAAATTACCAAAAATACAAGACGTAAAATGATAGCATTACGAAAAAAGTTTAATGAGATGATTGTGAACTAGATAATAATTGGAAAAATTTGAGCTTCTTACGCTTTTATTGGAGCGGAAAACTCTATAGATATTACTTGAAAATTTTCACATTCTGCGAAATAATTACACGTTTCTTATAAAAATAATTGACTGAATTTTTGTTGAAATATTTTTCAACGCGTTTTTTGCTGTGTAATTTGATATTAAGTAGTAATTAATTTTGTCTAAGTACTTCTTGACAGCATTTATTATAATACAAAGGTTTTTAATATACGTACGCTCAAGTATACTCACAAAATACTGGTTTTTACTGAAGTCTTAAAAAATCGAAAACTGTGATTTCATTTTATTCAATCGTGTCTACCCCTTCTCTTATTAAAGCATCTCAACAAGGATAAAATAATAGAGCTAGTAAAACACTAGTAGCGAACTTATCGCTCCAGCTATACCCTGTTTTAAGAATTCAATGGGTGGGAGGGGAATGTAAACATAACATGGTATGTTATGTTTACATTTCTTTCCCACGATGTATAGATTTGTAAACAGATGTTTGAATTGTTCTGATAATTTCATGCCTCCCGAACTTGTTATCCTAAAAATCTGAATGATTTTAAAAATGGGGTGTAGATATAGTGATCAGCTAATTAAAAGTCGTTTTTTGACTCGTTTCTGCGTTTCTTTACTTATATATATACATATATATATACATGAATGAATGTTTGTCCCTTATGCGTTCTCATACCATTTATCCGATTTCAATGAAACTTGGTGAGTCTTTGTGCGCACACTCGTGTAGGTTTATGAAGAAAGAATTACATACGTACAAACAGTGACATTTCGGAAAACCTTCTGATATATTCGTGTACGCACACGGAAAAATATTGTATATAAAAAAATCCAAAAACACTTAAAACAGAATTAAAACGCAAACACTTTCAATGGAATTGTGACTTTCATTTCTTGTTTTTAGGAAAGTAAAATAATACTTCATGCACTTTTATATAATATGATTGATTATTCAAAAATTTTTTTTTTGATTTTACTGCTAAAATAATGAATACATTATAGCCAATCGGAATTAAGTGGTGCATAACATTTGTAAAACAAAATATAAACGTATATGTACTTTTCCATTCGATGTAGCGTAACTCACAGTTGGAGAACTTTTCTCGGGGGGTTGGGGACTCATGTTTCGCACGACTACGTCAGTTCTATAAAGTACGCACTTCGCTTGAAACGTAATGAAAATGGAATATGTAGGTATTCCTAAATTACGGTACAAAAAGTACAGTCATAAAGAAAGAAGTTTATGGCTGTAAAACGAACAATTTCAAGGCTCCACTTAAGCAATATTTTTTCGAATATTTACAGTCCCTATATAAAACATATGACCACCACAAAGCACATCCAAGATTCCCTTCTTTGTTTGACATGTACACTTTTTTACCAATTTGTACTTACACTCTATGGATAGATCCCGACAAAAATTCACAGAACTGTAAAATAAAAAGACTCTTCATGGAACAGTACAAATTGAGATATTTAACCAGACAGTTATAAATTGGTTGCTTAACCTCTTTTTAAAGATGCGGTTGGTCTGGCTCGTAAGGAAATAGTAGTAAGTAAATCGATTTATGTGGGCAACGATTTTTCAATCCTATTATAGGATTACCAAAGAGTTAATCGAAAGATGCTTCTAAAAGTGACGAAACACTTTGTATTAAAAACAGACAAAATTCCATAGAGAAAAAAATGTGAAGTTGGGAGATTACCCCGTAAGCGCACGAGATACACGCTTGGGACGTTCGAATCTTAGGGGTCTCAAATCGCATGTTTTTTAATTTACCCTTCCATTGACACGTCATTGTCATTAGGCCGATGAACGCGCTGGACATGTTTAAATGTCCAAGACTTTATCTTGTACTTCCAGCCAAACTAGAAAGAAACCTTGTGGATATATGCTGTGAAAAATAGTTCAATCCTTTAGATAGATAAATTAGGCAACAGATCATGAAGATGTCAAGTAGAACAAAAGGAAATATATTTGTCATTCGAATTTCAGCTTTGAACAGCCGATATGGAGCATTAATCGTCAGCTCTATGTATTACAAATAGATATGCGGTCACGAGCTTTCTTGTGTGCGTTTTAGAGCTGTATATGAAAACTGGCCGCAGCCATTTTGCTTTCAAAGTCGTAGATTAAATATTTTTCAGCTGCTTCGTGGTGTTTGATTTATTTTCGCGAGAGTTCGTCGAGTTTAGTTTACTTCTTGATGTATTTGAGATAACTAATATTTCTTCTCATATGAAAAACTTGAATAAATTTTGCGACGCTTTATTGATATCCAAAATATTGCACTTGGGGCCTTTTATGTGCTTAGTGTGCCACTGATCATATTATATGATACGTGTCTTGGGAGAAATTTTTATACAACGATTAATTGATCAATAATGTATGCAAATTAATGTTTGGAGATTCAATCTCTAGACTTCTCTGTAATAAAAACTGTGTGCAACTCTGTTAGACTATTTCTGCTCTCGTTGAAGAGATCTTGGACTTAGAGTGAAGCATATCAGCATATCGGTACAAGTTCCTTTGAGGAGAAGTAATTGTAAACCAGTCGCTTAATCTTGTAATACTAATAAAACGATATTGCTAATAAAGAAAGTGCTACTGGTAAACTGGTAGCTATCTCAAGCACCCATTTTCATGGTCAAATAAGGATAGTTTTCATTATAACTTCAAATTAGCAATGCGCAAATCAACAGGTCACACTTGGTTGTGGTATTGAACATCGTTTTAAAAATCTTTCAAATTCAGACTAACTCGGGATTAATTTCTAATAATTTTATGAATGCAATTCCTGCTTATACAGTTAGGCTATAAAAATAGCTACATAAGGTTAATATTGTTTACCGAAAACAATGTATAAAAATATAGATTTTAGGGGTGAGGTATGCTGTCCGCAAATAAGAATCCCACGGAAGGTGACCGCGGTGCCATAAATATTTCACGGGGACTATTTCTGGAGCCTAAAGATGGTGAGAGAAAATCTCTGGATTCTACCTACCTGCTTGGCATCTTAAGGTAAGACAAATAGCACAGATTCTCAAAATGTTAATGGACACATGCGCTAATGAATTATATTTCTTGTGGACATACAGTTTAGTTGTTGTTAATTAGATAATTAGAATTATAAGCTCAAAAAATGCCTGTTTTGGCTTTGAATAATATTATCATTTAAAGGCTGCTAACTGAAGAAGTATGATGAAGAAATATTTTGATAAGCGAGACTGCATTAATTGAGTAAAATAATCAACTTTACAGGAAAGCGTATAAATGTTATTAATTTGTTGTCAATCGTCGTGCTAACCTTTAAATGCTAAATACGCTTATCGACTATATAATAAACAAGTGAGCACCCGGAATGCGTTGCAATGCCACCCAATGAAAAAGAGTGATGTGTTTTAATTTTGTTTACTGAAGTGTTTTTGGATACAAAAATTTTTCTTTGCCCTCTATATATCAGAAGGTTTTCCAACGCATGCGGAAGCCACATACAGCTGTCCATGTAAGAAGGATAGATTTTCCAAATTTAGTCCACGCACTTCTGGCGATTGTCTCTGTGCTTTGTTGATGGTCATTGCAAATGCGAGTCGCACCGGAAACTGCAGACGTTTGAATTCGACTGACATATATGTTGAAGTCATTGGGATGCGTGGCAACAGTACATCTTCTCCTTTAAATTTTCCATATAAGACTGGCAATTGGAATTTAACAATCAACACCACCTGTTATGTCACACACGAATTAAAATATCACTGTACCCATTTGATTCTTTTGAAAACGTTTTTTTAGATTTCTTTTCAGAAACCTTCACGAGTGTGCGCACAACAACTCACAAAAGTGTCATTGGAATCGGGTGAATAGTATAGGAACGCATAAGCGACAACTCAACAAACAAACACATATCAATTTTTGTATATGTATTTTAGAAATAATACACCCACCTTTTTCCATAGAACGATTTCCAGGACAACTCCATTTACATGAAATGTTTAGAGAATTCTGTGCATTATATGCAACACATAATTAATCCTTTAGATACAAATTACACATAAGCCTGTATATTTTGATTAAGGTTATTTAGTGTATTTTAAAACTATTTGGATAATGGACTTTTATAGAAATGTCATTATATCGTACGGAAGGGCATCGTTGTTGGGCGGAAACGTGTTATAGAAGAGATGTCTCTAGTGCTATAGATAGAAAAACTTGTTACATGTAGACACCTGTATAGATTAATTATCATTTTTTTTCTGAATAAGTAATAATAATCAATTAGTGGTTTTTGTTTACTGAACTACCAATAAGTGAAACTTTGGTCGTTTATAACATGCTATAATGGAAGTTTACTCAATTATTTCAATTTATATATATTTTAAATTATTTTCCGTTTTATTTTCAAACTTCTTAAATCACATTTGGACCACAGTTTGATATCAAATCCAAAGTGATACTGTATACGGCGCGCACACAGCGATAGCTCCAACAGTTGATTTATAACCCGAGGCCGTATGACGTACGAGGTCGAATCGTTAGTTCGAAAATACACCCAGAACCTGGGGTTTCCTCAGAGAAATATGGCCGCCTGTTTACCGGCACAGGTATCTTCATTGTTGTAGGGCGGGTGCGCGTAAGAGGACGGGGCAAGGATGGCGTGATAAAATCTTGACAGATGGCCTTTATGCTGATTTGATTGAGCGAATAAATGATAATGGAAACATGGAAATTTATTCAAAGTAATTCTACCTCCCACCCCTATGCTCGTCGATTTTTTTAAAATAAATAATAATTCAACGAAGAAGGAACGAGTCAATTTAACGGAAAAAGTTACTAAGTGCCTTTTGATTGAAATATCGTCTTTTGATTATCATAATATAATTACAGTAAAGCGATATAACGGACCAAAGTAGGCGAGGGTGTAAGTAGCTTTTATTACTCACGAAAATAAACAAACTGTACGATATATTTTAAACAAAGACAGTGAAATTTAAATAAATGGATTGAAAATATTGTGAAACGATAAAATATCAAAGTATTCAGTTCTAAAACATTTTATTAGGTAGTTGGTAGCTATTAAGGCTTAACGCCATACTAACTAATAAAACTTCAACTTATTTTTAGCTAAGCTATTATCCTTAACCGAAAATAAAATCATCCCAGATACTCAACACGGCTTTCGTGCTAATCACTCGACAAACCATCAACTTCTTCGAGTAGTAGAGTTAATCACAAGTGGATTTATTCTTAAAGAGGTTACTGCTGGCCTCTTCCTAGATATTGCAAAAGCCTTCGACAGGGTATGGACCAAAGGGCTTGTATTCAAAATGTCGAAGGCTGAAGACGACCAATCAGTTGCCAATACCATAACGGATTGGTGTGACAACTGTAGAATCAAAATTAATGCTGAAAAGAGCGCGGCAGTTATGTTTTCTAAGGGCTTCAATAGAAAACCCAATTTTGATTGCATTCGCATGCACAACACAGAGATCAAGTGGTCTAAAACAGTCAAATACCTTGGACTCACCTTAGATAGTAGAGTTAAATTCAACGAACACACTACCATCAAAAAACGTCAAGCTAATGCTGCAAAAGGAAGATTAAACTTTATGTTAAATGCGAGAAGCAAACTTACTCTCAAAAGTAAGCTGCTCCTCTGTACAGCAATAACTCGCCCAATTATGGTGTACGCTACTCCGGTATGGGCTTATGCTCACCACAAGCATCTGAAGACTCTTCAGATTATTCAAAATAAATCATTGCGACAAATATGTAACGCCCCGTGGTACGTACGTAACTCTCTACTACACAGACTTGAAAGTACCTACAATTCGAGAGTTCGTTCGCGAAATGTCTCAAAAGTTTCACAGTGATGTAGGCAAACATTATAACCAAACGATCTCTTACCTACAAAATTACGATGAGGCAGTACTTAAGAGTCGGTTTAGACCGAGAGCAGTTCTGCTCAACGACCCCCATAGATGTAAACAAGGATTTTTTTTGTTTAAATTAAATAAACAATTTCTTCGCAATCGTGCCCAAGCAGCTCTTATTTTAATACCAACAATTTGTTTTAGATTCGTATTAAAATTTATACCGATCATTAAAGCGTGGAGTATATATGAATGAAATGTAAATATAAGAAAGGTTAAATTGTAAGCTTGATTTAATTGTATTATAATTGAATAATATTTAACTAACTAATTTCAATATCTTCCAATTCAACTTTTATAAGGCAAATATTTCCTTTTTATACTAATCAAGGAAATGGAAAATAATAATTATTGCGTTGTAATAGATCAATACAGATACTTCATCAAAAGTTTTTTGGGCGACAGAATCCCCCATCGAAAAGGAAAACTTTTTAAATGCTTTTACCAAAGTTTTTCATGGACACAAAATAATTCGCTTCGGCAGGAAGTGATGAAGATTATACAGAATTACTTCTTTTATATATTGGTAATGAATAAATGATATATTTACTAAAATTTCTCGGATTTCACCGGTTACTCAATGTTTACTTGAATTTTAAACCTTTTTGACCGCTCGGCTCATTAATTGGAGTTTATCAAAAGTTACTACTTACGAGGCATATACTTATGTACAGTTGTTTACGATTTGTAAAAAGATATGATATTACACTGAGTGTCAAAGCAGATACAATGATTTCACTTCAACAACGTTATTGTTGATAGTTGTTTGATAATGAAAGAAAACAATTAACAATATTGAAATTGATTACGTTCAATCTGAGTAACTATGGCCCAGTTCTGTGGATTTTTTTTCTTTATGGCTCACCATTTATGTGTGGTATTGTACTACATAAAAATGAACTAATGTCTTAAGATAAAACTTAATTAACAGAAATAGATTTATTATTGTAATAGATATATAAATATAGATACAACAAAGTGAGCCAAAGTTTGCATCCAAACCGGGTATCTTTGACCCACGATACAAATAATCACTGTAATTACTATAAATTCAGTGATTTTAAAGTCTTGGCAAGTTTTATTAATGCTTTCATATATTCTGTATATAATTGAGATGGGACAAAATGTAAAGCATTTGGTTTTTTTTTTAAACCATATCCGCTCCATATTCGGAGCATATGGGCATCACGCGGTTCCTCCAAACTTCTCTGTCCCCCGCTAGTCTCTTTACTTTCTCCCAGGTCATCCCAGCGTCCCGTTGCTCCGCCGAATACATCCTATGGATGGTCATCAGCGGCCTTCCAGGACGACGGAATCCATCTGGTTGGTAGAAAAGACAGGCAGGATTCAGGCTCCTCTGGGGCATCCGCAGCACGTGTCTAAGCGAGATCCATCGTCGAGGCTGGTCCGTCCGCTCTCTTACCTTCGAGTTCCTGACAAAATCAAACCACCGTACCCCTAGTCTTCGCCGCAAAAATCTGTGAAAATATGGCTAATCCAATTTATTTCAAGATAAGTTTTTAAATAACGTTTTATCATTCCAAGCTGACAATGAGCTTATAAATTCAACTATAAAACAAATTATGTTGCACATTAATTCATATTTTTATCACCAGGGGCTACTCAATACCTTTACTTTAAAATATTCATGACATTAGTATCATGGTATCATGGTATTATAACAGCATAATGTCAAACGTTTTTCCATGTAGTGGGGCCATTATTAGACCGATGGGCAAACTTGCCCAAATATTGTAAAAAATATACAATAGATGAAGTTTTGACAACAAATCAGTTATTAAGAAATTTGTCTTCATAATGAGAGTCCGTTCAGTCTGGTCGGTGGTCAAGTGGTCAAAGTTAGTGACCCTTAATGTCTTTGAATAAACTGATAATTAGCTACACATTGGGAGTCCAGTTTTGCAAGTTTTTGAATCATATTAACCACATACGATGAAGACATAACAAACTTTTTGTGTGAAGTTTACTTTGTATATTATATTTGCTTGAAATAAAATGACATTTTCCGTAATTTATATTTTGAAAATATGTCTTGGATAGCAATTTAGTAGATTAAATAGAGGAAGAAGTTAAAAACAAAACATTACGTTTTTGTAATGAACCAATGAATACAAAGTAAACGTTTTTTTTATTTATTATTAAGAAACAAAACGTATTTGACATTACAGCTCATAATAAACGAATGTCTAAAATTTAGAAATACTTTAATCATATGTGATAAGTTTGATGAGAATTTTAAATACCACTCGAGGCCAACAAAAAAAGGCCCGTGCCGGGAAGTGACCCCACACCCATCCGATCGCTAGCATAAAGTTCATACCTTTTGACCAGTGATTGTCAACCTTTTTATAGCTACCGCACATTTTTTCATATATTTTTTAATACAATTACTTTATCGCCTATCAAAATTATAATTATTTAATACAGTGTAAGGATGCAATAATTTATAGAAGATGAAAGATTTGATTTTTTTTTAAATTTAGCTTTTATTTATACTATAGAAAGAGTATATTAACAAATTAAAGAAACAGTATGAATTAAACTCTCAAGAGTGACGTTTAATCTCACAAATCTAAGTAAGTACTGTGTTTACAAACAAACAAGTCTAGAGTTGACTGCTAGGCCAGACAAAAAAAAAACTGAATTACCGAGCAATCACCATGAAAACGTTAACCGCCCATTAGTGGGCAGTATGGATCAGGTTGATCAGAACTCTAGACCACGGATAGTTATACAAACACAATTTGACGTATTTCTGTGATGGTTTCATCTTTAATAATATATGTCATACATTTTCGAAACCATTAAAATGAATGGCTTAAAATCAGCACTCGTCTTACACTCTTCAATTTATTATTAATTTTACCACCTTTAAATAGGATGGTGGTATCTTATTAAATAATAATTACAGATTAAATATTCTGTAGAAATCAATTTGCATAAAAAGTAAAAATACGTCAAGTTTAGTGTTGGGAATAAAGCGCGAAGCTTAAAGTCAAGATTAATCTTTGTAACTGGTTTATTAAAATGAAAATTCCCAAAGAGACATCCAAATTGATGAAGCTTTCTGACAAATCGAATAATTCGTTTACTACATCCGATCCAGTAATTTATACATTCGTTTTTACCCAAATTTTTGAGCTAGTGGCGTTCCTGAAATTCACGTCAGGATTTTGTAATTATGTCTTTTTTTTTTTACTTAAATGTTATAAAAAATCAAAGTTCCCTTATAATTTATTTCAAATAAGTAATAACAAAATATGAATAAATGCGATGGACAGATTTATTAAAAAGAAACTTTAAAGATGGAGCAACATTATTATTTGAAAGATAGTTCTGCTAAAATATAAAAGATTATATTTTGTTGAGATGTAAGTTTGACTAATATTTAATTGATATTGTTTTACGCCACTATATTAGAAATGCCTTTTTGATTTCTAGATCATTTTGTATCAGTGCTGCTGAGTTGGAGTCGCGCTGTTTTGGCCAGAGTCGGAGTTGTAAAAAACGAACGAATCCGACTACCTTTTCAATACAGTGCATTTCTGCGTGTATTAATGTATTTGTTTAATTTTTATTTCTGTCCTGCAATATACGTATCGTCGCTGTTCTGAAAGAAAGCACTAAATCGAAAAATGACATATTGAGTTAGTTATACGAAAATATTTCTTATTTCAAACTCTACCGTATAAAAAGAACACACTTATTTTTATAATTTATACCTTTACTTAAACACAGGTTTGTACAAAACAAACAAAATGATAAAGGTAAAACATTTTAAACATTTGACAAACTTCAAATTCCAATTACTTAAAACTAGTATCTTTTAGTGAGTGTCTTCTTTCAGGAAAAATACGATATACATGTATATATTAAATGCGTAATACGAAAAATTCGGCTATTTTCCAGATTGGTTGGTTGGTGTTTAATTTAAAGGCCAATTATACATAAATAGAAAAGGTAGGAAAAAACCTGACAATATTAGGCTTTTTTTAGTCGTAATCTGAGTTGAAGCTGGAGTTTTTTTTTGGACGACTCCACACCCCTGTTTTGTATATTGGTATTTTTGTTATTTGAAAGAGTTTACATAAGTTTTTCAATTGCTTTTAGTTACAGAATAAGATGTTTTATTCAAGCAAGAGTGGCCGATATATTTAACACCACCTATAACAACCCAAATTATATAATATAAATCTCACAATGAAGTCTTTACTTGAATCGTCAATTTTTAAAGCAGTTTTGCAGTATTAATTTCATGCAATTACTATGTTTCTCGACTCAAGGTTTTATCATTTAAAAAAATAAAAAAATAGTCATAGCTTCAAAGAGATGCCATTAGAAAACATGTGTGATGGTTACAATATTATATGATAAAAAAAAACCCCTTACGATTTTTATGTTAAAGATTTTCGAGAGTCAAAATAAAAGTGTACACAGATAAAAAACAACATTTTTTCATAGTGTTTTTATATTTTTAATTTTATGTTTTTTGGGATGCCTTTGCCGATCTTCACTCTATTCATTGACACCATTCGAAAAAAATACGTTTTTGCATCGCAATCCTGGCTATCAATTATAGGATATTTGATCCATCAGTATAAATCTAGGGCTGCTCGATCACTCACGGGAACCAAATTGAATCTTCCCATTCATTATTCGCAAGGACTTTAATCTATAAAACGGTTGTCATGGCGATAGCAGATTGAGCTATATAACGATTCACCTGAAAAAAAATGGAAGGAATTTCGTCATATTATTTGTAATATTTATTGTGAAGGTAACATTTTTATATATCATTCAGTATTGACGTACACAATTATAAAGAGCATAATATTTTTATTATTCAAGGCATGTTTAGTTCCAATGTAAAACATATTGAATCCTAATAAAGCATTTTCACGGAATAACGAAAAATGAATTTAGCATTTCTCTTTCGTATCATTATAATATTACAAAGAGCGATTTTTTTTAACATGTCCACTCCCAGTATGGAGTATATGGCCTCTTAACGGAGGTATTTCAACAAAAGTTTTCTACAAAAACTACTTGTCACTCAGTTGCTCAACTTCATTTTTTCGAAGAGAGTAAGGCTAGAAGAATAGGACCAGGACAGAACTAGTGGTTAGATAATAGCATTATCGATAATTTAGGATCGGATGGGTGGGGAGAAATTTCAAACATCATATATATTCATGACTACGAACATAAATCCATAAACTGATTGAAAAATCAATTCATCAAACGTAGCCAACGAAGTTAACATTTTCCAGTCCGTGCTAAGAAAATTACGTTACGAGCCGTAGTCGACACAGGTTGTGTCACTTGGACTTGGTCATGTAATTGAGTATTTTAAAGCTAATTGATCGCTTCAAGAGTCATTCTGTTTTTCAATATCATATTGTTATCGTTTTACACATAATTTTGTGCCTAGAGCTTGCAATTTAAATATTTTCATGTAATATAATCGACGATATTGAAAAAGCACGTCACATAAACTGCATGCATGTCTCGCTTCTGCTTTATACAGTCCGTTTCCAATATAAACTTGAAGAGTTGACTCAAATAACAAGGATAAGTAAGCGCGTGACGTGCCGTTATCTCTTTCCCGCTCAATCCCATGAAGGGTGCGAGTGAGATATAAGGCCATGCCGGCGTACGCTCTTGTATCCTACTTGCTTATATACAATTGGGGTTGTGCGATAGAGATAGTAACTCCACCACATGCCGTTGCATAAAAAATAAATACAAGCGATGATACATCCGGCCCTTTCTCCCACTAACTAATAACATTTCTCGCTTTGTCTCAACTTAGCATAATATATCGCGCATCATTCTTGCATATAATATTTCATATATTGCTGTAACTTTCATTAGGCGTCCATTCCTCTCTTTCTCTAACTAATGTCATTTCTTGCATTGTCTCAACTTAAAAAATATATATCGTGCGTCACTCTTGCGTATTGAATTTTATATATCGCTATCACTTTCATTGAGTTCGGAATAATATTGTCATCAGAGTTTTGTAATTTTATTAATTTAATGATGAAAACATTGAATTGAACCACTTATTTATTTTAATTTTAATACATAACTATTTTATCTGCAAATAGCTAAAATTCTAAATTTATATAAAACCTAAGAAGCGAGATATTAATGTTTTCAACTCGTTTGGTAATCTTGGTGCACCCATGGAAACGGGAAGGTTGACCACTGCAACATGGAGTCGGAAAGAGCGATATACAATAATATGTTATATTGTTATAATATTATGTTTCATTGCAATATAGACAAAGCTACGAACGTTTCGGGTTCAAGTCCCGGTTTGGACAGTTTCGTAGATTGATCTTTCAATCTATTTATGAATGTTTCCTCGTTGTCATTTAACGAGGCTCTTCGAAAAAGAGAGGTTGATCAAATGAGTAACAAGCAGTTATCATAGAAAACTTCTGTTGAGATACCTCCATTAGGAGGCCAAATGTTCCACGTTGGGATCGGACATGATAAAAAATAAATAAATAGCACGACGAAAATCTTGCGAAAAAATTAATCAGAAGATGCTTCATCAAGTAACAAAACAGTTAATATTAAAAATATGTAGTTTTATCGAAAAAAAGGTATTCGTCTCAATCAACATACTAAGGTAAGTACATAATTGAGGTTTAATCCGGGTGCTATTTTGCACCCTAATTTATAATTCCAGCAGCAATATGAGATTATTCATGGAATTAATATTTCGGATGAATATTATATTCTCAGTAATATTATAAGCTTTGGTTATACTATTATGAAGTTCTCACCGCTTACATAACAAGTTTTAATGTCAGACATTGTGATACGTCATGTACTTCGATCACAAACTTTGTAAAGCTGATCTCACAGGGACGATCAATTCAAAATTAAAGCCACACTTACAGAACCGTAACGTCCGGCACCTGTATCAAGCGCGGCATGGTTTTCTTAGCGAGCATATAAAGTGGTTACAGAGGTAAAATGGAATGTCACAGCTAGGGAAAATGTTTCCCGCTTAGATTGATCGATGGCTTAGCTCTCAAATTGAATTCTGTATATTGCTTGCCACAAATGCGGTCGCACGTTTTGCTTTGTATATAGATTCTGTTGGAGAGAATGAGTCGTGTATCGTGTGGGAATAATACTGATGTACAAATTTTTACGTTGAGGGTAATAAAGTTTTTTTATCTGCTTCCTAGAAATTTTATGATGAAATTTGTGTTGTATTAGGACAATATATAAAAATAAATAATATAAATAAAAGTAAGACGTCGAATGCTTAATCTGTAACAAACAACGTCGTTTGCTTCAGTTATGGATGTCGGACAGTTCCATAAATTTACGGATTTTTGTTCATAGACATTGATGGATGGAGAATTCCCTCCCACCCATTCGATCCAGAAAAAAAGGTAGAGTAACGAGAGCGATTAGCTTACCACAAGTCCTGTCCTAGCACTATCTTTCTATCCCTACTCTCTCCAAAAAAGAGAAGCTGAGTAACTGAGTAGCAAGAAGTTCTTTCCTGTTTCTACACTGAAAGATTCCTATTGAGATACCTCCATTATGAGTCCATAAGCTCCGTATTGGGAGCAAACATGGTAAAAAATAATAATCTGCAAACCTGGTCGAATTTATTTGAGTATTTTATTTAGTATTTTTGAATGTTAAATTCCTCTTGATGGTTTAATTATTGAACCATCCATGACCTGCCAGGAATTCAAACGTTAACCTTCAGATTGCCTAGTGCTCCACCAACTTCTAGCCTACGGAGTTCAACATGAAAGATAGTAGAAACAATGATTATTATCGTCAACAGCTTATAGTTTAAAATTTGTTACTCTCTAAGTAATAAAAATAAAAGTGAAATGCCATGTTGACAGTCATTTTTTATTATTTTTAATATTTTGTGAAAAAAACTTAAAAACAATATTCAAATAAAAGAACACAATGGATTTCTAAGACATTTTTCTGAAAATATATTATTCACATGACATTAAAATCACTGAATACTTTTATAAAAACAGAATTAAACTTTTTGTTTATCGAAATGAAATATTCCATATAGAAAATATAATATACAGTAACTGTGAATTTGTTTGCTCATATTTAAATAAATCTACAGTTTTTGGATTTACGAGATTTGCATTCTACGTCTATGATATTATGAAAACCACTCAAAATTTTAATAAAAAAATCTATTTGTAAAAAGATTTATTGTATCATTTCAAATAAAATATATAACTACAAAAACGGCAATATAAAAAAGCACTTACTTTCAACTTGATGTAAATGTCGAAACTTGTTGTGTAAAAAAGTCACTTACTATAAAAGTTTTAAAGAATTCATTGAATTTATTATATTTATTTGTTCCCAAGTCAATTCAACTTGATATTTTTTTATATCGAATACAAAAAACAATATTATTATTCTCGTATGGACACGTCTTGCGGCTATAAAACTTTCACTTAACGTAAAAAAAGTGACAAAGAAATAGAGCTTTAAGAAACTTTCCTTGAAAGATTTACACATTACATTGAAATAAATGGCCAGGTAGCTCGTTTAAGCTCCATTTGAGAACCATTTAATGGTGTATTAGGCGAAAAAGACCACAATGATTGAGAATAAGTGGTATTTGGATCCTGTAAAAGGATTTGTGTTATACTCTAGACTCGACTTATTAAAGCGCTATTTTTATAGTATATTTTACTGCCAGTTAAGTATAATTTAATTTATTTATTATATTGAAGTTTTAAAAAATGTTTTTCTTTTTTAAACATTTAAAGTATGTTGCCCTTTCTTAAACGTTTCAAGAGTTATTATCTCAGAAGATTTAATTAAGAGACAATCGTTTAGCATTGACAAATAAGAGGTAGACTTTTTACTCACAATACAATTGACAATCGCCCTGATTTACTTATCTTATATTATATCAACTGTGGAAAGGAAAAAGGACGTAAACCACACAAAAAAATATTGATTTTAACTCACACAAAACGTGCCAATATACTATATTTATATATACATACATAATATATCGACTGTAGAAAGTGTCATGTAGAAAAAAAAGAGAAAAAAAAGAAATGTCGTCGATAAAAAAAGTGAAACGCGTAAAGATAGATCGAATGATTTTATGTTAAAATTTAAAAAGATAATTAAGATGAAGCAAAACACTATAGTGGAAGCGAAATGGTTTACCACCACTTCGCACTGTAAGCTATCATCATTAATTAAAAAAAACTAGCTCGTCGATAGGCAAGATTTACGACAATAATCTCGCGGCGTGGTATGTAAGTACCCTTCTGCAATTAACAGAGATATTATAAAGTTTACATGACAAAAAATGCACTAAATAAAAAAAGGTTAAAACAACACGGGTATTTAAAAAACTATAAACATATATGAATGGGCACCAGTCTGAAAACAAACTTTCAGACGAAAATTATTTTTTAATTAATAAAATACTAAGAATTGTGACAAATTAAATTTAATTAAAGTATATAAAAACGAATTATCACAAATTAATATAAAAAGTTAGAGTAACCTCGTGCTTAACAAAAAATAAGATTATAAATTTACAGCTTGCAATATGCACATAAATTTTCTCATGACCTACGCGTTCGCGGTGTATATAAAACATAAAATGTTTTGCAATTCACATACAGTTCCGACGTACTAGCTACTTTAGACATTCAGTATTTCAGTTTAAATACCGTCATCTATGACGGGTACTTTTATACTAGTTTGGAACAAGAATACAAAAAGGGTTTTGCTACATTTTTATAGACATAATATCTACTTTAAGTTGTCATCTTTTACGATTTTTCGGTTGGTATTTAAAATTATTGTTTTATAAAGACAAGTGTTAAGATTAATTTTCTGATTAGTAAATCGTGAGTTTTGTTCTTAAGGATTTTATTATGTTGTTTCATATGAAACTACCAGTTTACTAAGTAAAACTTAAAACGTGATATCTTCTGTAACCATGAATATTTTATTGAAATAATAACCATCCTATTTGATAACTCCCTCTCCATGGTTATTCAATAATTCTTAAGTGTATGAACACTTCTAAGTCTCTTTTTATTTAAGTCTGATTAAGCTATGCCTTATATTTTATATAGCAGTTCCAGTTGATGGAAAAGATGAAAATCTGTTGGAGAAAGATTTGCTAAATAACCGTTCCGTATTCATGTTGTAACAAGGAGTTACTTTGGTCTTTAAACCTTTAAATTGACTGTGAAATAGGTTATACAAAGAGTTGAAAATTTTGCTATTTCTAAATAAAATAGTTCTAAATATAATTAAAAACACTTTACAGTTTACGTCTTCTTTGAATAATTAATCATAATTTGAAAACCTCGTCAATTTTAACCATCAAAAATGCAAAATTATAGTACAGTGACAATTAGTCTAATATGGTAACAATTCGAGATGCATGACTTACCGTATTTCACTTTCTGAAATTGTCATTTCGTTTTCGGTAGATTAAAATAATAAATAAGATTTGAATAATAGAAAAATGTTGGTTGTCATATTGTTGGAGTATGTGAAATTCTAATGGAGCTTATTTCAACAAAAATTTTCTACTGGAAGTGATTCTTTTCTCTGACGATAGAAGAATGCGGTTAGGGTAAGACTAGTGGTTTAAGGTGTTAACTGTCAATTCTTGGTGGAAAGACATTATATTTTAAAAAATAAAACACAATTCATTTGTATTACTTCCACATATTTATAATGATCAGGACCGGTTTCGGTCATCACGAGAATTATCAACTGATAAACATACAAACATAACAGGCTTATTTATATAAAATTGAGTGTAAAAATGAAGGTATATAAAACTGATGGTTCATGAACTGAAACAAGAAAATACTGATTAGCAAACAAATTATACATAAATCAAATAAAAGAGTCTACAATTAAAATGTTATGGACCTCTTGCAAAACATTAAATCACAAATAAAGCTACGTTAAAAGTCCATTTAGCTGAACAAAATTTTTAATGACGTTACTAATGTAATATACAATAATGAATCAGGAAAATTATAAGAAAAAATTAGTAAACCATTTAAAAATAATCAAATATTAAGTATGTAATTAATATGAATAATAAACAGCCATCTTAAGTAGAGAAAGCAGAGCAGCTATGAGTATTCATTAAATTTTTAAAATCTGAAAAACAAAAATTACAGAGACAGAATCAATTCTTACAAGTTAAAAATAATCTTACAGGTATAATACAAATTAATGAATCGGATATAACAAAGGAGAAGATGCAAACTTTATGAATGAATATTCTATTTCATACCCACAATTAAAGGTATCACTGATTAGTTTTTTTAATATGCTCCCTCCTGATTACTCCTGATTATTTTTTGATAAATAAAACACAATTTATTAGTACTACATCCACATGTTTATAACGATTATGACCGGTTTTGCTCATCACGAGCATTCTCAATTGATAAAAATACAAACATAACGGGGCTATTTATATAAAATTGAATGTTAAAAATTAAAAGGCATATAAAACAGTAGGTTTATGAACTAAGACAAGAATTTACTAATCATCAAACAAATTATACATAAACCAAATAAAATAGTCTACAATTAAAATGTTAAGGACCTTTCATAAAGCACTAAATACTAATCTGTAATCAAAAATAACATGGCTGCTCTTCATTCCCCATTTAACTGTTTATTGTTAATATTAATTACGTATTTAATATTTCGTTGTTTTTAAATGGATCGCTAATTCCATTTCAAAATTTTCCAATCTGCTATTTGCGTAATAAATAATTAAGTATTAGTAATGTCATTATGAAATTTTCTCAGTTAATGGACTTTTAATTTAGTTTTATTTTGTTTTTTTTCAATATTTATAATGCTTAAACTAATCTTTTACCCATATGATTCTTAAAACGTGGCATAGAGACAGCGGCTAGCTAACTTGTCATTTCCTTGTTCTATTTTCTATCTTCTACATATCCGAAAAAGAGATTATTGAATGATATCTGTTCTTTAAACACAACCTTTACTAGATGCTCTATTGAGAGTATAGATAAAAAATAATAATTCATGGTTTGTTTGTATTGGACGCAAAACCACTGCAAAAAAAAATACGAAATTAAGTCTAAATGGTGACGATGTGCTGTCAGCCTCTGTGGTCTAGCGATAAGTGTTTGCCTTAGTAATCAGATGGGTCCTGGTTCAATTCCCAGCAATGTTAATATAAAATTGAGATTTTTACAATTTAAATTTCTGATATTGGACATGAATGATTTCAAAAAATTCTCATCGAGTTTCTTTCGTATGATTTTCTAATTTACAAAATATTTGGCGCATTGACTGTCAGCTGTAATGTCAGATATTTTTTTTAAAATTTTATTTAATTCTATCTAAAAAAAAGAAATAATGAAGTTAAAATGTATAGCATTTTGGAATAGTTTTATCGTATACTGTTGGATATAAACACTCTAAATAGCAAACAAAACGGAATTTAATTACGGCAGCAATTTGGGATGAATCTGATTGCTCTATATCGCTTTTCCGCGTACTAAATAGGCCCAGTTTAGGCAATTAAATTGTAAATCTGTTTTTTTTTATTTCGGTCCAAAGGCACTTTTTTGTTCCCGTCGATTGAGCGCGGGTTTTATTTCCCAAACAGGATCAATGCGCGCCATAAGCGCGAAACTTTGTCAGGAATACGATATGCTTAAAAATAAATTAAAAAATATTTTTCTTTTGATCCCTATCTTATTATGGCAGAAAAGAATAACATTTTAATTTGAAAACATTTCGCTTTCAGGTTTGTTTATTATACAAACAAGTTGCTCGGCCCTCTATCATATTTTTATTTGTAACTTTCATTTTGATACATTTATATGTCGTATCCATCATGAAATGCCTCCCTAGAGGTACCCTTACCTATAACTTAGAAGGAGTTCAGGGTGATGCTTGACGCAATTTAGGAAACAATAAGTTGGTTCGAAAGATGACACGTAAGTAATATGTTTATTAATTAGACACAAAAGTTACGTAATGTGAAAATTGAAGCAAAAAATTTTTATTGATTGAAAAAGTTAATGTTTTTATACACCCATTTTTTGTTTTCTGAGAAGTTATTTTAGCGCTCTGCTAACCTGAGCGTATTTTATATTAGTTGATTAAGCCACTAGCCTCTCTAATTACTATAAAAAGTAAAATATGAAAGAACAAAACGTTTGAGACGTATCTAAATGTAACAATATTTCATGAAATATCTTAAAATATTTCCCGTTATATCAACAAAGATCGGAATACGACCTTGACGACGTTTACTATGGATACGCCCGAGGCCCCAAAACAAGCGCCGAGCGAGGAATGTTTCAATTACGGGGCGAAAAACACTTTTCGCGTCATTTCACATTTTACCGCTCTCTAAGACCTGTTCAAAGGAAATAACACTGAAGGAACTGAGCCTTATTGCGTATCTCAACTAAATAACTTATCATAATATCTACGCTCGTGTTCGTATATGTATGTGCGCATTAGGGATCGCAATCCCGGTCCCGTTTTCGATTCCGGGATTTGACAAATTACACAGTATTTAAATTATGAAATAACCTTTCTTGACCGATAGCCCAGGTATAGGAAGGAATAGTCACATTTATCTGGATTGGCTAAGAACTATGAACTAAAGCGTGTCTCGTTACACCGTTTGAAATTTTTTAGGAGATAAAAAATATATGAACATCTACCCTTTTTTCGAAAAAAATAAACTTAAAATAAACATTAGATATGATAAAATATTTATAAACTACAAAAGTGAACAACCTGCTTTAAAAACAACTGTTTGATTACATGTAAACAAAAGTTGAAAAGTTGAAACAGAATTTGGAGTGCAGATTTATTATGCTTTAAAGAAATAAGCTGATGGGATAACAAATAAATTTCAATAAACTACTTCTAAATCACTAGTTCTGTTTTGTTTACTTACATTTTTTTAGGGTTCGAATTTTTTTTTTATCGTTATCACCGTTATAAAGCAATTATTTGGAATACATACTGTATTTTTATTTTAATAATAGATGCGATTACTGTTGGTGTTACTCGAATTTTCGCGCATAATAATTATGATATGTATAACGGCGATGGAGTTAACCAGTTTTCATTCGGAATGAAATCGAACTTCGTGAATTTAATTCCGAGTTTATCGGGACAGGTAACTCAGGCTGGATCCCGGGATTGCTACCCCTATCACGCAATCTCGATGTTATATAATATTATTAAATCTAAGGTATTTTGACGGGAATGTCTCAGATGTGAAATGTTGTGCCTGTAAATGGTAGGTAACATAATATTTTCAGCAGGTTCACATGATGTAAATTGTTAAGACAAGATTAATCAATTGTGATTGAAAAACAATCTAGCAGACTCGTACAGCATATTAATAATTCTATTTATAGAATTGTTCCTAGTTAACGTTTTATGTTTTCCCTACATAAATAAATAAAGCTAATATTATTTAATGCGCAACTGGGCTAGGTAAGTTGATATTCAAATCGTACAACTTCGATGAAAAATAATGGTATTTATTTTTTTTAACACAGTTCCTCCAAAATTATCTACCTCCCGTAGTTTTCTTGCTTCTTCTGAGATCATCTCACCAAGTACATCCTATGGATGGTCATCAGTGGCCTTCCAGAGCGCCGGAATTCATCCAGTTAGTAGAAGAGACAGATATGATTAAGGCTCCTCTGGGGGATACACAGTACATTTCCAAGCCAGGTCTATCATCGCCTATTTATTTTAGACGTAATAAAGGGATGGTCTGTCCGCTCTCTTACCATCGTGTTCCTGACAAAGTCAATCCACTGTACCCCTAGTATCTACCCCAAGCATCTGTTTTCAAAGCACAATATACGGTTAACCTGTGTTTTAGTGAGGAGATGGCAATTCGTATAAAGAGTTTGCAAACGGATTGGGGATAGCTGGAGTAACATTAAACGCAATGTGGAAAGTCTAGGACTCACGGTTGAACTCTGAATCTGAAAAAAAGTGCCACCTATTCAACGCATACATTTTGACGGTGCTACTTTATTTTATAGTCAGTCAAATATCATATATATTGGCATTGTGTCATCAGAATGTTGAACACAACAAAGAAAGTTTAACATATACAATATTGAGACATCATTAATGTTGGAATTTTTGAAAAATATATCTTTAATAACTCCGCTGACGTTTAACCTATGGCCTGTTAATGCAAATGAGCTTTTTGAATTAACTATAAGTCAGGCGTTAAGCCACTGCATTTGGAGAAAGTAACGAAAGAAAAATTATATCAGGAAAGGTCTAAAAAGTCTCTATATGACCCGTTTTTCAGTGAGAGGGATGCACACACCATTCATGTCTTTGAATACATAAATGTTTCAAAAGATTTACTATTGTTCCTATTTTAGAATTTGTACTCATGACTCCAAGAGCGAGTAGATGAAGTCTGAGAGCGCTGGCTGCTTTGCTACAAGACTGGTTTTAAAGCAAACTTATGAAGTATACATAAATTGCTTAATGTCTTCCGATCAAATGTTTTCAGTGAACTATATTCAATTTACTAATATGGTATTTCCAGCTGAATGTGATCCAGGAGTAAATTGAATACTTTTTAAATACTTACATAATAAACGTATAGTCAGATGTGATTCAATAATGGTTTAGAAAATGTAATCCATTAACTTTTGTTTTCTTTGACAATTTGTTAGGTTGTTACCACGTTTACACTAATACAATCAAAATTGCTTGACTATTTATATTTTTAGTTGAAGATTCCTTTATGTTTGTCCTCGCTTGGGTATTTGGATGGCGCGTCGGAATATTGACGTTCAACCCTTCCTCCAGGCATTTCTACCTCAAGTTTTATCCCTCCAGTCGTTCATCTTCAGAATTTCTGCTTCCGTCGTGATGTTATCCACGCAACTTCTGCGGAGGTGACTTGGAAATTAGAAGCCTACTGAGGTTCCTTAATACACATTGTGAATGGCTATAGATTCCTCGTATCTTATTACATGTCTCGCTTATCTGATTCTTTTTATCTATTATGGTATACGAAAACTATATTAAGGTTAAATTTTTCAAATTCAGTGCTCAAACGTATGCATTACAATAGATTATCTTTAGTTATTCCATATTATCAACTGGGATTTTAGTTTTAAATACTTGGATATTCTTTCTTGGTTTTCCGACAGAATCCATTTCTCACAATCAGATTGTATACCTAGAATTTAGGTTTCTTTGAAAAAAGTTTAATTCGTAATTAATTCTACTCCTTGTCTTTTCTTTGGTACGTTACCTCTAACTTTCTCATTATCTTCTACCAAGTATATAAAAAAAAAATTTGTTATTTGATAGCGAAATTTCTTTTTACGTCAGTAAATACTGCCAAAACACCGATATGAAGAATAATATGTTAATATGCATAATAATTAGCATGCTGTCGTCATAATTCATAATTTTCCCTTAATGTTTACAAGGTAGCTTATGAGCGTAAGTCAAAATGAACATTCAAAGAATATTAAAGCCCAAATAATGTCAATGTATAATAAAATAAGTTTTACCAAAACATGCTAATTCCTTTCTGCTTAACGAACTTCCAAAACAAAACTTGAATCGGCAACTGGCTTACCCACTTGAATATTTGAATAATTCATAAGCATTTATATACGTTCAACAATTTTCTTTGGAGACAACAGCTGTCAAAGGGTTGCATTTTTGAAAAAGGAATGTAAACATAAAAACTCGCATTTCGACATTTTTTTACGTTTCCTGACAATTTACCTCCATTGAATTCTCAAAAACTTTAAATGAAAGATACGGTTCAAGTTAATCCTTCAACTTGAAGGTAAAAACATACGTAACCATGAAACCGTCCAATTTATTATCGAATAAATAATAGCCCAGACCGGTCTGTAGGCGTAGATGTAGACGTTTTATTATTATCACATACACATGTAAGTGTGAAGTTTTCTCATGACCTAAGTGTCCGTGGTTTATATAAACAATACACACAGTTCTGACATGACGCAAATGCCGAGGCAAAGAATAAGTATGGAAAATGAAGAACAGCTACTTTAGACATTCAGTATTTCAATTTCAATACCGTCATCTATGATGGGCGTTCCCATTAGTAACAAATTATATCTATATAGTATGGACATGTATACATAGCTTACAACTGAAATGTCTTTTTTAAACCATGTCCTCATCCAATGTGGGGCATAAAGCCTTTTAATGGAGGTAAATCGGCAGAAATTTAGAAGTATTTGTTAGAAAATTTTAATGTTATTCAAATATAATCAAGAAACATCCATTGATTATGTAAGTTTTTTTTAAATAAAACGCAATTCGCTTGTTCTACTTCCACATGATTATAATAATCAAGACCGGTTTCGCTCATCACGAGCACTTTCAACTGATAAAGATACAATCATAACAGAGTTAATTATATAAAATTGAATGTTGATAGTTAAAAGGTATATAAAACAGTTGGTTCATGAAATAAGAAAAGAATTTACAGATCATCAAACAGATTATATATATAAACGAAACTAAATAGTCTACAGTTCAATTGTTAAGAACTTCTTACAAATTAAAAAATACTAATCTGATATAAAAAATAAACCCACATTAATTTAACATTTTAATTGTGGACACTTTAATTTCTATACATATAATTTGTTTGATGATCGGTGAATTCTCGTTACTAGTTCATGAACCAACTGTTTTATATACCTTGTAATTATTGAGGTTCAATTTTATATAAAAAGCCCTGTTATGGTTGTATTTTTATCAGATGATAATGCTCGTGATGAGCGAAACCGGCTCTGATCATTATAAACGAGTTGCGTTTTATTTTTAAAATGTAATGCCTTTCCACCAAAAGTTGACAGATAACACCTTAAATGTGATGCCGTAAGTATTGTTTTAATTTACTTAACTTGTTTTAACTCCATAATCACAATGTAAAAGATAGTAAAGCATTTAGTTACGTAAATGCTACTTGATAATGTCGATCACTTCATTGTCAGCTTTGTTTATCCATACATTTTATGATGTATATTAGGTATTAGTGCAAGGGCACACTATCTTACAAAGTGTCAATTTTGAGTAGTGGATAAGTGCACTCCTAAATAACCTTACCATTGTAGTGTTGTACTCATTACTACTCGTTTTCAGCACAAATTTCTAACGGTATGTATCCCATAGCGAAACAAGATTAAAAAAGTCCTAAAGAAATTAGCCCAAGACTTCTTTGCATCACTATAGCGAACAGAGCACAGACAGAGAACGTGCCATAAATAATGGAAGAACTTCTTCAATACTTTAGTAATTTGCTTTAGATGCAACAAAATCAGCGCGTGTTTATCTAACGTGGTTAACGTATTTATTATCTCATAGTGTAACAATGTGTTACTTTGGCCTTTAACACTTTAAATTATCTGTGAAATAGGTAACACAAAAAATTAAAATTTTTGCTATTTGTGATTAAAATATTTCGACATATATAATAATTTAAAATTGAAAATACATTCAAGTTTACGTCTTCTTCGTAAAATAAATCATAATTTAAAAATCTGATCAGTTTTACCATAGAAAAATACAAAATTATAGTATAGTACAGTAACAATCCGAAATGCACCAAGACACGTCTCGAGCTTGCTCTTCTAATTTCGCATAGTTTGATATGTATTTTAGGTTTTACACACAAAATATGACGTAAAATAATTGATTACTACTACATAAAATCATATTTCACCTTTTTAAATTTTCATTTCTCTTTATAAATGCGTTTATATGACAAAGCTCACACGGTGACGAAATCTGACTGCATGAGATCCAAATGGATTTTTTTAGCATGAAAACAGGAAGGTTAAAGAAGATGTGTGTATGAAAATGAAGCAGTTTTCTAAACGAGTTATAAAATAAACTTTTTTTTTAGGTTGGGTACAAAATATCGCCATCAACGCAGCATTTAAAAATAATTATTATCGGTTGCTAGGACAAAGTGGTAGGGCAATAATTATGTGAGAATAAAAAGGTATAGATATAACGGTACGGAGGAAGCGTTTCCAGAACAACCGAGTAAAGACAAAGCTATGATAACTAAGAAATGGCAAATGGTGATATTATATTTAATTTTGTGTCAACATTTCGTCAGAATCGTTACGACCAAAACATTTTTAGCGGCGAAGTTATCTCTCAGTCATTTTCAATACACCATAGACATACTTTCACGGTCTTTATTATTATTCTCGTGGTAATATTTTTCTAAGAATTCTGTTACAATCAATCAGGGCAACTCTGAGCAAGTTCTGAGGGTTTACGTATTTTTATGGTTCGCCATTGAATTTATGTGTGGTAATGTTCAACATAGAAATTAACTACTGTCTTAAGATGAAATTGAATCAACATAAATAGATTTATTGCTATAATTGGTCACTGTAATTTCTATAATTTCAGTAATTTTAAAGTTTTGGCAATTTTTCTTTTCGCTTTCATATATTCTGCTCGTAATTGAGATGGAAGAAAATATACAACATTTGGTTTACACATTAGTTATACAAATTGAAAATATGGCTAATCCAATTTATTTCAAGAAAAGTTTTTAAATTGTGTTTTATCATTCCTTACAAAATCAACAATAAAACAAATTATGTTGCAAATTAATTCATATTTTTATCACTAAGGGCTACTCGATACCTTTGCTTAACTAAAAAATGTACATATGGCATTAGTATTATCATGGTATTATGACAGCACTTTTTTCCATGTCGTGGTTCAATTTTAGACCGACGGGAAAACTTATCTAAATTGATGGTACATAACGCTTTGGATTTTTTCTTAATGCTGACTTTATTTCCACGTATTGCGTAAAATAATTAAGAATTCGTATTCAGATGTATTAATTTACATAATATTTAGTTTGCCACAACGGTTTATAAATGCCTTAAGCAATGTTTACGCTCTTTACTTTAAGTTCAGTTCCAAAGCTTATATATTATAGATTCGACTGTTTGTGATAATGTAAATTTTTAAACGCAAAGCACATCCCTTTGAATGCCAAAAAAATGTTATGATATGACTGTCAAACCTGAAGCGAAGTGGTCAACATCGTTATCTTCGGTTGCGGTGTCTACGGGCTCGAATCGCCTTAAGGCAGATTACACAAATTGATTTTTCAACAGGCTTAAGAATTCATTTTCAAATTCATAAGAACAGTTTGTAGCGAGAGATATAAGTGAAGTAGAAGTCATGTGCTTGACTATCATATTTCTTTTTTTAAACTTTCCAAATGAATAACATGCGGTTCTCGAAAAAAAAATATTGAGATGCTCTATTACGACTTCATTTATAATATGCCTCATAATCGGAGAGAGCATGTTATTTTTTAATTGGTATCTATATTAAAGTAGTTCATTTGACGTTTATATATAAGTAACGGCAAATTTATCGCCTGCAGGGTATCACTACACTAATTCCTTATGGCATCTAAAAGGTTTAAGTTCGTAGTTTAGCTCGAAGATTAAAATATAATAAAGTTTGTTTGCTTAGCAGTTTAATTTTGTTGAAATGAAAATATTATAAGCACAGATTCAGTCATAATTTTCACAGCGTTATCACAGATATCGGCAATTGAACATTAATGCTGCGTGTATTCATGAAAATTGAACGCCATGAATATCAATTTATTGTTATTTAATAATATATCAATGAATTCCTGAATAAACGTGATAATGTGATTAAATTGTGTGATTACCGTAATGGTTGTTTGATATTTTGATCGTTTGTTTTAATGAATATATCAATCGGAAATATGTCACAAGGTAATTATTGTCATATAAAAATTATACTGATGTCATCAAAACTTTTTTAAACTATATTCATATGCTTCTTTGATTAACGAAGTATGCTTATACATCGAGAGTATACTGACAAAATATATTAAGTCATAAAAACAAGTTCAAGAAATGATCACAATTAAAGTATTAATTTTTTTTAAGTACTCTGTCTCTCAAGTACAGTTGCTGATTTTTTTAAAATATGTTTTGTGCACTTAAATTCTCTTCATGTTTTCTACCAGGAAGCAGAGAGTTAAATGGCATACATTTTGACATTTAATACAGAAAATCATCAAAAACAGACTTCTTGCGTTCTGTTAAAATATCCTTAATATTTAATAAGTAAACGTTACAGTATACGATGTATTAAATATTCACTGGATTCATTTTACGACTCCAAGCTTAATAAATATCAATGCTAATAGGATAACTCACCGAAGAAGGTTTGACAGCGGTGTATCGTTTTCAAAATAAATATGAATATGAAAGAGCAACAATTAAGTCTGCAGCAAACAGTATTAATTTCGTCGTGCTTTGCAAACTTCTCCGTCGCGGTAGCTCAAATTGCAACAGAGCGGCTCTCAGAATGTGAATAATTTATAAGATTCGGATAGATAACACAAATTTCTCCATTGCTCAAACTTTTACTCGCTTGCAAGTGTCAATCAAAAACTTTTGACGAGGCAACAACAAAGTTGAGCGCGCAGGGTGACATTAGCGGCTGAAAAAGGAACCGTCAAATCGTGAGGCGCTAGTTACTGCCACAGGGTACCGGAGGTTGAATTAATTATACGAAATATTTACAGCTAAAATAATGATTAAACTAATAAATGAGGCGTTTCAAAGCAAACATCGATATGCCTACTTTACGATGTTAGTAATGAACGAGGATTTTGTGCTTCACTCTTCAATTATTAATTTTTTTCCCACCAAATTGTATTTTCAATTCAAAAGAGTATGCATATTTTTATTAACGAGTGAGCCACTGCTATTTTATTATATTAATGAAAAAAGAATGGGCACTTTTTGTATAAAGTTTGAAGTAAGAAAAATGTCACAATGTAGTACAAAACAAATTATCAAATTTGGATTATTGAGATTTTGTACACTTCCATGTATTTTGTCACTAACGACCCATGTAAAAAAAAGTGTACAAAAATCTCAATAATCCAAATTTGATATTGAAATTCCATCAAGCACCGTCAGTCGATGTCTTAAATTATAAAACAAATTATGTTTTATTTTTAAGAATGAACTTCCACCAAAAATGGACAAGAACACTTCACAAGTGATTAATACTTCGCTTTAAAATTGGCACTCTCACAGAAAACTTTGGTAATCCCTGATCCCGAGTACTGGATGGGGTGACCGCTTTAAAAGCTCGCATAAATCTTATGTTTGTATAAAGCAAAAGTTTAGTTGGGCTCTTGTGGTAGATTTGAGCTTTCAGTAAATATGTGGTCCTAATGAAAAAGTTTACAAAGTAAACATTCCACTAATGTCACCTCGCGCTTTGAATTAATGTTGTAAATCAACAACCTTCCATTTTTTCAAGCTTTTAAAAGTCCACGACAAACAGGTCTTGTTTGTTTACTGTAGAGCTTTTTTGTTTGAGTGACGATGTACTTTCTTTGATCCCCGCTGTTCGAGGCATACATTTTTATCAATTTTTATTTGAAACGATTTTTCTATTTACGCAAATTTGAAATAAAATGTAAGATATATATATATATATATAAGCTTTGTGATATAAATATAAAAGAAAAATATTACAAAAGTGACAGTCGTTAATAATTTTATGCGTTGCGTGTATTGTTACAAAATAATTCCGCACATCCTTTAATAAATATCGCAAGAAAAGGTTTCATTAGTGATAAGGTATATTTGGCTGCTTAACTTTGGCCAGTTGATTGATGCGTCTTTGATAATATTAGTTAATACAGAATGCAACAGAACTGTTCGGAAATTTTCAATGAAAATGTATTGATCAATTTTGGATTATTGAGATTTTGTACACTTCCATGTATTTTGTCACTAACGACCCGGGTTTCGACTTTCGGCATCTTCAGGCATTCGAGCGTACGAATGAACTCGAACTGACAGACAGTAAACAGTGTCTAACGTTTATATAGAAGATACAAATACGACAAATATTATTTACAAGATAAAATATTATACGTCTAGGATCCACACTGATACCTGAGTTAAAATTTAGAGAATCGCCTTAATCCTTATTTTGTAAACAACGCATTAACAGGGTGGCGATTGCCGCTTTCCAACTAACATTAGAGTTACCAGTGATTTTACAATTATAATTTTTTTTTCCATGTCCGCTCCCAATGTGGAGCATATGGTCTCTTAATGGAGGCATCTTGACAGAATTTTTTTCTACGAGAACTGCTTGTCACTCAGTTGCTCAACCTCTCTTTTCTTTTTCGAAGAGAGTAGGGATAGAAGGATAGGGCTATGACAGGACTAGTGGTTAGCTAATCGCTCTCGTTACGCCCCGTGAGGATGGGATTGGTGGGAGGGTGGACTCAGACTACGAACAGAAATCCTTAAATCGATTGAAAAATCAATCTATGAAAACCGTCCGCACCGGGAATTGAACCCGAGACATCCGTAACCGTAGCCAGCGACGAAACCAACTGCGCCACGGACGCCGACAATAGCATTTCAATAACTCAAATTTGATATTGAAATTCCATCAAGTACCCTCAGTCGATGTCATAAATTATATATTGATCAAGTTGAATGTTTAAATTGGTTGCAAGGTGGGTGAAAAGTTTTCTTTTTTGCCTTGTGTTAGCTTGGGTAAATTTATATACATCAATATTTAGTCATAAATACAACATCGTATATTGATGAAAAGTGTATTTCATAAAATTTCCGTCGACAAACAATGAGCGGTCAGACCTCGAGACTATCAGAAACTGTTACTTCTTTAGAACCCATTAGTGCGCAAGTGGATAAATCATTTATCAATAAAGTATTTCATAACATATTTCCTGCGGTAGACGAGTCTTTATTGAAAGTTTTTGAAATAAAATCGGTCGTCGGCCTGTATGGTCTATTGGTAATAGTTGCACCTCAATGTGAATGTCAATTTTAAATTAAAAAAATCAATCTTAGGTATGGGTGCTTGTGATGTGTTTTCTCCTAGAGTTGATATCGAGAGAATAACACTCTAATCAAGCTTATCTCATGTGATTTAATATATACATATATTCATATTATACATAAATGGCCGATTAGGCCCCTTGGCTGTATAGTTGTAATTTAAAAATATTTTCTTGACAATACAATTTATTTTAAATTAAATCAACCGGATCCATGATCAAGTGGTCACTTCTATTGTAATATCTCCAATAGGAAGACTTTTGCTCCGAATTGGCAACAAATATGGTTTTAAAAAAATAACAAAACGACTATTAATTGGTCTTGAAGAAAAATGTATTACACTTAACTGAAAACAATATTCAAAATTTTAGAATGAAAAACCGAAATATTTTGAGAAATAGTTCTTAAATAAGTAGTATAAATAAATACTTTTTTGAATAATTATTATTAAAACGAACATATTTTTAATGGATTCGGTGGAAGTTCATTTTTAATTTTAAAACTAAAGTTGTTATTACACTAGGTGTGTTACTAACTGTGAAAACAAAGAGACGAAGCACGTGTCACAGTTAGTAGTTAATTTTTATTAGTACCGGATAGATTTCTTGTATAATGTGAATTTTCTGGTAGCGATTTGCAGGAATTGCAGGATAACAGTATTTTATGAATTCTTCGAAAAATAATCACAAAAGAGAGAACGAAATAAATTTGAAGCAATCAATAACCAGCTCTTTTCCGTCACTTATTGCTAAAAGTGGAGACAAAGAACAGCGGAAACGATGAGATCAGAAACAAGTAAAGGGTGAAATTTCACTTTGCGGTGAAATGGAGGCTCTATTGATTGACAAGCCACTTAAACTTAACCCCGATTTATAAAATTCAGTTTAAAATTTCTCGAGCCGTACCAATCATAGCCTGACGTGGTCGTATTGATTTTATTCCAGCGGCACGCGATCGAAGCCGGAAGTCTGTTAGAAGACAAAATATTGTTTTATTATTTTCAAATAATATTTGCTTGTAAGATACCAGATCCTATTAATGAATTTTTCAGTCTTGTGATAGAAAAATTGGAGAACCGGGAAATCAGTGGGTGGTATTAATCAACAATTTCCATTGTTTAAATATCGTACAAATGCATGTGGATCAATCAGTGCATTAAAATCTATTTTTAAAGTAACATCGATTTGAGTAAATTTGCCCATCTGTCTAAGATTGACGCACTACATGGAAAAAGGTTCCGTTATAATACCATGATAATACTAATGCCATATAAATATTTTTTAGTTATGCAAACGTATTGAGTAACCGCTGGCGGTAAAAATATGAATTAATATGCAACATAATTTGTTTTATTGTTGAATTTGTAAGCTGTCAGCATGAAATGATAAAATACAATTTAAAAACTTGTCTTGACATAAATTGGATTAGCCATATTTTCAATTTGTATTACTAGTCCATACACCAAATGCTGTATACTTTTTCTCATTTAATTTATGTAGAGAATATATGAAAGCATTAAGAAACGTTGGTAAAACTTTAAAATTACTGAATTTATAGTAATTACAGTAGTTATTTGTATCGTGGGTCGGAGTTACCCGATTTGGATGAAAATTTTTGCCCAACTTGTTTTATCTATATTTATATATCAAATATAATAATACATCTATTTATATTAATTAAATTTCATCTTAAGACATTAGTTCATTTCTATGTAGGACAATACCACACATTAATGTAATGGCGAACCATAAAAATACAAAAACCCTCAGAACCAGGCCAAAGTTACCAGGATTGACCGTATTGTTTTGTTATAAATATATTTCGTAATTCTTCACGTTGTTTGATATTTTATTGTGTGTTTTAAATAGAGTTTTTATTTGAATTAATATGCGGAATAGTATAAAAAACTGAAACAAAGAACTTTACGGATATATACGAAAAGATGATATTTTTGTGCTGACAGGAAATTACGGCAAAATAACCACCAGTTTAATACATTCTGTTGATAATTCAAAACCCTCTTAGAATTATCGTAGCTTCGGTAAACTTATATCTAAAAATAGTAGAGGTTTTGCTTCGACGTTATAGCTATAGCTTCCCTCCAACTTATATACCACAGAACCTAAGACGGTAAACCTAATTTATCCTCGAAATTCTCTTCCGTGCATGGTAATCGTACTGGATCTTGCAATGGAGCAATCCTGAGGATCTTTATTGATTCTTCTGTGTTCAGAAAAGTCTTGGTTGCTTTTGCATAAAAGATCGACACGGATTCAGGCAAGGAATTTATGTTTTATATAAAAACTTTTGGATTACGTTTGGACCACGAGTTAAATATTTATTTCAAATTCGTTATCTGCAATTAAGTGTATTGTTTAATGTAATTGCTATATTGTTATACGTAAAAATGACACGATATCAAAATTTGAATATTTGAAAACGTTATTTTTATTTAATATTTTTCTTTCTTGCAATGGATTTTGGCATGATATCGATAGTAAAAATTAATTATACATTTGAGTCACTGTGTCACTAAACACGCTATTGGATTTTTTTCCAAAAAATATTTTTTTAATGTACGTGTGTACTCTATCGATAGCTCTATCAATTTTTCCAGTTGTAAGTCTAAAATTTCTTCGAAATTCAAAATTTTTCCAAACTTAAAAACGTCAGTTTTTTACATGATCTCGATCCTTGTTTTAAACGGTCGACGCGCTCTGAAAAAACGACATTGTAAAAGAACATTTTACTTCATACACCGCAAGACACAAAATAACATAAATTATACTTAAATCTATAATACTGTAAATAACAGTTTTTCGTGATCAAACCCCTCGGGAACGTGTTTAGCGACTCAGGGACTAATTTTACAATTAATTTTAGGTTTTTATTTTAACTTGATATATGCCCCACTTAAATAAGTTTTATTTGATTGCTTTGATGATGTTCACTGTCAAATATTCTTCGCGGAAAGTTATTATATTTATAATCAAAAAAACATTTTATTTTACTAATTCCGCAATTTTATCAAATGATTGGCAACGGGTTTGCTCATGGCAATAACTTTCACCTGATCTAATTAAAAAAAGATGTTTTTAATTCATTTCAGAAATACGCTTTAAGAAAAATTTTTACTGGACTTTTTTATACTGCTTCGCTTATTCTTACTAAAAAAAGAAAAAGTAAGCAAAACTTACGCATTTTTATTATCCACTTAAAATCTTGTTTTGCTGGTCTATTGAGTGTAATATTTAACGAGTCTTATACAATAAATATTTTTGGCCTCGAGATTTTATGGAAATATTTATTCAAGATATTGGATGCCTGAATTTTTCTGGCGGTTTAATACCAGTTAACAAATTTACTTAATATTATTAACGTTTGTAGTGATTTTTTAAAATCGCTTTAAATTAAATTTCTTGGAACATAAATATTTTTTTTATTCTTAACCCTGATAAAATCAAAGCAAACCGATTCGACTGTAAAAGATTTATTTAAATAGCAGGGGGAGAATAAATGGAAAAATATTAACTTAAAAGATTTAAATTGATACATTTCAATAACCTTCAATGACATTAAAAAAAATGTACGTCACGTAAGTGTAATAAATACTCTTTGGAAACTTATCTTGAAATAAATTGGATTAGCCATATTTTCAATTTTTAATACTAATCTGTAAATCAAATGCTGTATATTTTTCCCTATCTCAATTATATACAGAATATATGACATCATTAAGAAAAGTTGTCCAGACTTTAAAATCAATGAATTTATAGTAGTTACAGTAATTATTTGTATCGTGGGCCAAAGATACACGATTTGCATGCAATTTTTGACCCACCTTGTGTTATCTATATTTATATATTATCAATTATAACAATAAATCTATTAATGTAGATTAAATTTCATATTAAGACATTAGTTCATTTTTATGTAGTACAATATCACACATAAATGCAATGGTGAACCATAAAGAAAAAAAATCCACAGAACTGGGCAATAGTTACCCAGATTGAACGTAATCAATTTCAATATTGTTAATTGTTTTCTTTATTTTTTAAATAAATATCAACAATTCCTTTTTTAAGTGAAATTATTATACCTGCTTTGACACTCAGTGTAATATATTGCCTTCAGATCTTTGTCAAATAAATTCTATCATATCTTTTTACAATTTGTAAACAACTGTACATAAATATATGCCTCGTAAGTAGTAACTTTAGATAAATTCCAATTAATCAGCCAAGCAATGGTGAACCATAAAAATAAAGAACCTTAACTAATATAATTCGCTGTTTGACGATCACAAAATACAATTTTACATATTAATTATAGATAATTTGCCGAGAGCATGCTATTTTCAAAAACATGTATGCTACAAAAACTCTTCAGATGAAGTGAGTTTAGCGTAAGTTATCAAAACAATATTTCGCATTATAAATAGTGATAACGGCTGAGTAAAAAGTTATCGGATTCGCATGATTAAATTGGGAAACATCTCACTGAGTACTTTGTTAGTTAAGCAGAGATTAATGGCAAAAACCGCCGCCTCGAAAATGCCTCTAAGCAGGCTTTATATGTTTTAGTTGTTAGATGCGAGCACATGTGAGCCGCAATTACGTGGCGAAACTTTGCCTATCCTTAATACCAAATTGGGCAACTTATCAAAGCGTAAGTTTTTGATGAATTCGAAGACGATACCGTGATATGCTGCGCGACGCACGGATGGGTTCATCACAACGACATTTTGATCAGAATCTAATGACACGATAACAATAAACGTATTCTATGTTAGTGCACTTCAAAAATGTCTCAGAATATTTTACATGTCAAGCGTCTAAAAGTATAGTTCAAATTTTGTTAAAATTCGATGGCGGTAACTTTGCCAAAATTCATCTTATATGTAATATTCCAGACGGGTCTGCATCCGTTTTATTATTTTCACATATCAAATGTAGGCATGAAATGTTCTCATGACCTAAGCGTCTGAGGTGTACATGAAATAAAATGTTATGCAATGCACACACACACACGTATACCCAACAATACACACAGTTCTGACGTGACGCAAATTCTGTGGCAAACAAACAAAAATAACAATAATGGAAACTAAAGAACAGCGGTGTTTGCGATTACGTCGTGAATGACAGCTGATCGAAGAGCTGAAAAAGCTGTACTGTCATCTATGACGGGCGTCTCACTATTTTTTAATATAAAATTGAAATCTATAACTTAGAAGCATATTCAGACTGACTTTACCGCAAGGATATTTATTTCTAAGGTAGACAATGATTCTAATTCTCAACTTAAAAATGAAGGGTGTGTTTATTTCCTTCTACTAGACTTGAAGTAGGGGTAAGGCACAAACGATAACAGTGCTAATTACTATATCACTACTAAATACAAAATTAATTACTAGTGTTTGGAGGTAAAAATCCAAGGGGAAATAAATTTAATAGCGGTGAGCTTCTAGTCGTACTTTAAATGTTATTTACTAATAATAGATTACTGTTTATTACGGTTTTATTAATTTCTATAAACTTTTCAAGTGATATTATTATATGATTATATAACTTTCAAAACCAGACAAAGTCTTAAGAAGAAAATGTTTAAGCTTTTCCGCATGTCACCACTATAAATTAAATACATTTTTTTTTTTTTTTTAATTTACATTTATTGAAACTAGTGGTTGACTGGCTTATAACTTGTAACAATAGGCCCATTTCTCTTCAATTGGAAATATAATACAATGCGTCAAGAAAAATAAACCGAAAATCGAAACTTGAAAGTCACTACAAGAAATAATTTAAGCGTGAATAAACACAAAAACGTCGTTTACTATTACTGGTATTAGTATAATAAAGCAAAAACCGATATGTCCACTCTAGTGTGCGACTATATCATTTTATTGTGTATGGTCAACGCTCGTTACTCGATTGATGTGTAAAGAGTTGAAATTCTAGGATTAAATCATGATGAACTGATCCTATCCAGCGATGAGCAATCCGGTCCTGATCATTACACACATGTGAAAGTAGTAAAAAAATAATGTGTTTTATTTTTAAAAAATAATGCCTTTCCACTAAAAATTGACAGTTAACGTATAATAGTGACATGTCATTTAAAAAATATTTTTCATTTAATTGAATTGTAAAATAAAATTTTGATACCAATTTTCTTGGAAACGCATAACACGATTAACGTAAATTTGAAAAGTTATAAAGCGAAATTGAAAATAGCCTAAATTTACGCTACAGTTTGCCAAAGATTACGTGTTACTTACGATACTTACATAATGAGAAAATCGTTATTGGCAAAACAAAAAACATGTTACCAAAACATTTGTATCGCAGCTGTACGACCACTGGAACACGCTTAGTGTTTCTGTAAAGATTTCCTACTCCCATCCGGTGGAAATAATAGAGACTTCGTCCGAAAAACTAGCAGCTACCGGAAACACTAGGCTGTGAATACTGAATTGTTCAGATAGTTTAATATTTAATTCGCAAAATCAGGTCAGATCTAAATACGATTGTGTGCGTTTGATGTAAATACATGATATAATTATTGTTTAAATGAATTCATTCTAATACATTCAAAAGCTTTCCTCTGTATGATGAAAACATAAAAATGAATACGACCACTCGGGGCCTACAACATTTCCTCAATCGAATCAATCTAAAACGTGCCTTACACAGATTTATCATTGCCCTTTGATTTTTTATATGAGAAGTCTGCTGAGTTTGACTCCCGAGATGTTTGACAACCTACTTTCTTGGACTATATCAATGTTTTTTTTCTTTTTTGATTATATGGCAGTGTGATTGTTAGCCTCTGCGCTCTAGTGGTGAAAGTCCCAGCAAGATGAATTTCATTAAAAACAATTCCGTCCAATATTTGAGATCTTAGGTATATGTGATATCTTTTCTTTTGAGTTGATTTCAAGTGACTTACAATATCTGTGCGCCTTAGCTAGTATATAAATTGTAAAATAATTTAAATCTATTGATTTAGATATAGACCAACGCCATCGCAGAGCTTATTTATTTCTAGGTATGTTTAAACATATTTAAAAAATATACCTCGTACCATTAATGTTTGATAAGTCATTTTTATAATAAACTAGTGAGTACTCGGTATGCCTTGCAATGCCACTCAAAGAAAGAAAGTGTTTGTGTGTTAATTCTGTTTATTGAAGTGCTTTTGGAATTTTTGATACACATTTTTTTTTTGTTTTTTTGTCTGGGACGTACAAGAAGGTTTTCCAAGATGTCGCTAATTGTACGAATTTAGTTGTTTATTTTAGATATATCTGGATTATTAGATTAAGTTTTATATATAATAAGACCCACTATAAATTAAAAATGAAAAAATAAGAGTAGGGCTAGGCTGGGTCTGATTGTTTTATGCCTATATCCTTTGCGCAAGTGCAAGCAATAACTTGACAAAGTTTCATCGGAATCGGATGAACGGTATGGCTGTGCATAAGATACGAACAGACCCGCATAGATTTGTATATATTAGATATAATTACCTACCATAAAGAATTGACAGTTAACACAATAAAATCGATAAAAACCAGTGATCTATAATCGCAATTAAAATACAAGTCTTTACTGTAGCAGTTTAATTGTTGTGGATTTTTTTGTAAAAGTTTATTTTTACTCCATTCGGGGTAAACAATAAACAGCTTTAAATAAGTTTATATATTTATTACACACAACATATTCCGTTTCCAATATCATATCAACTCCAAGTTAAGAATAGTAATTGATCATATCACCAGCTTTGACCGAAAATTTTTCCAGAAAAGCGATCATAACTCAATATGTAATCCCAATAATACCCACACAAACTCTAAATCAGATTTTCCAAACCCTGTCCAGGATTACAATTTAATCAACCCGTAGCTCAGTTTTCTAGAAGTATCCTGATTGCTTAATTATTATCGGCAGTGGCTCGCTTGTATTGATCTCGAGGGGTTACTGAAATAATATAGCAATTTTAAATATGAAGTGAACTGTTTTATTGATTCTTTCATTAACGAATCAAGAATGAAGATAGGTTTTTTTTTAACTTTGCTATTAGAATTGCATTGTTTTTTATATAAATTAATTACATATTTGAAGCATTGAAAGAAAAGCAATATCTGTGTTAATAATATTTAATTTGTTCTATCGGGCAATGTCAGTTATGCCGAAAAAGACTTTAAATTGTGACTAACAAACCGTTTTAAGCCTCTGTTGTGAGTTCGTAGAAAGCATAAAAGAGAACAAAGCGGCTTAAAAACGTAGTTAAAATAAAAATAAAAAAACCTACGCCATTCTTAGAGTATGGGTTTAAAAAATTGGCATTTTTCGCACAAATTGAATGCGAAAGAACGAACATATTTTCGATGGTAGCTTTGTTGAAATTCATTTTTATATAAAATTAAAATTTAACTTGCTTTTTCCGCTGCTTTTTGTGTCACTAAAAAGAATAAATAAGTTAATAAATTACCTAACAGTTAATTAATATAGAGCCAGAATTTTGAATAAAATTACTATGGCCTGTAGCCAAGTGTCCAACGTTGTCCTCTTTGGTATCGGTATTCACATATTCAAATCCTAGTATGCACACTTTTTAATTGATTGTTTGATATGATTGGGCGTAGTAAGAGCAAATTGATCGCCAGTAGTTGTGTCCTAGCCCCATCCGTCTTACACTCACAAAAAAGAGGTATTGAGAGACTGAAATAATAACTTTTGTCAAAATACAACATTGGTTTTCCATATTTATAACATTATAGTTAATCGGATGCAAAAATTAATGAACTATTTTTTTTACCATGTCTACTCCTAATGTGAAGCATATGACTTCCTAATGGAGATATCACAACAGAAGTTTTCTACGAGAACTGCTTGTTACTCAGTTGCTCAACCTTTCTTTTTCGAAGAGAATAGAAATAGAAAGATAGGGCTAGGACATGACTATTGGTTCGCTAATCGCTATCGTTATTCCCCGTTTTTAATATAAGAAGAAGTGAATTTTAGAGATCCAAACATAAATCCATAAATCGATTGAAAAGTTAATTAATAAAATTGTGCGTATCGACACTTGAGCCTGGTACATCCGTAATCACCAGTGACGTTGACCCTTCCACTACGGACCCGATTGAGTGATTAAATAAGATAGGAGAATACATTAATTTCTACGCCACTGAAATATGTATACACATGAAAATGCTGTAAAATATTTTTACATATAAAAGAGCTGTATAATTGAATTCGTATCACATATGATACATCCTAATTAAAACTTTTAACATTTCCCTGCAAACAAGTTTTCTCATTTCTGATTGGATGAAAATTATGTGTATTGCATTTAAAAGCGGGTACACAATATGCAGTAAAGATAATTTTACTTTGACGCTAGCTCGATGACAGGTAATTGATATGCCGTGAAACAGGGCTATAAACACCATGCCGACACAGCTACCCTGAAATGTTTTTAGGACGTTTTGTTTTATAAAAAATGTGTTTTGAATTGTGTCGGGAGAACAGAAATGTCGATCACGTTCTAGCCTGGAAATTTTAAGATAAAAATGGTGTTGAAAATTTTTGAAAGCTAGTATTATTATAACAAGATGGTAGTGTCACTTGTCAACCTTGCTAAATGTGCACTATGCGCCTTTAGAGAGAGTTTTGGTGTGTAATTTAACGGATAGACAGATAGAGATGTCTTTTTCATTAAACATGGCTTAAGAACAAATATTTAATGGTACTTATTCATTTAAATAATTAAAATACTTAATAAACTACATTTAAAAGAAGATTCCTAACTTTTTCTTTGAATAGAATTGAAAATTACGTAAAAAGCATCACTATAAGTTTAATATATTAAAGAGATAATCCACTTCGATTGTGATATTCTGTTTTTTTTAATGAATAATAAAAAAGTTTATGTAGAATTTAAGTAATAGATATTATAATAAACTGAGAATGCCCGGTCGAAGAGGGCCTAATGCTTGGTTATAACCATCTAGGAAGTATAGGATCTCAATCAAAACACCACTCCAGTCCGGTCAATCTATTATATATTGAAGATGAAGTGGTTTAATACACAAAAATTACCAAAAATTGAGTCTACATTTACCTTGAAAAAGCACATGAATTTATATTTAAGTTATTATACAATTGACACAAAAGCAGACATTAAGTTGAACATTTAATAAAATTCAAAGAAAAGACAACGAATTTAAAACAACGAGCAAAACTTCACCGCGACCGACGCTATCTTTGTCGGTCGCCGGCTTTCCGTGACAGACTGCCTGCAGAATTAAAATTTCAAACAATGTGGGCCCTCTCCCTTTTGTAAACTGTTGTCAGGCAGCCAAGGCTATTAACAAGCGCATGATTTCTAATTTCAGCTTAGTACGTCGGTCGATCGGCAGCCGATTTACTTTAACGACCATACATCGGTTCGGCTAGATAATTAGATACCAAGATCATTGTCATTAAGGCAGTTTGTGGCCAGTTCTGGATCCTTTTAAAACTTAAGGTCAACAAATAAAAACCATGGCGTGGTTTAGAAAACATTTATACAAATTCGAATTGTTAAGATATTGTACATTTCCATGTATTTTGTCACTAACGACCTCTGAGAGTCTCTCAGTCCAAGTTCGCTCGTGCGTTCGAATGACTGAAAATGCCGAACGGCGAAACCCAGTGACAAAATACATGGAAATGTACAAAATCTCCACAATGAAAATTTGATATTGAAATTCCATCAAGCACCCTCTGTAATTTGTTTATATTTTATAATTTGTTAAATTTGTTAATCTGCAAAAGCATACCAATTGGTATCAATGCCTTCTTATCATTAATAGTAATTTCTAATATATTTTTGCGCAAACGAAGCTAAAAATATGAAAGACATACATAATACAATTTCTGTATTATTCTATTACTATTATTATTATATACTTCCGTTATTCTATCATCATCAAAGATTTTAACTATATTTCATAATTAAGTAAATAATTGTTGCAAGAATGTCATTATACTATTAAATATTTTGATATTAATTCAATAAGATAATTGGTATCTCGCGTTACATATTAGTATATCAAAATGAAAAAAAATGTGAAATTTTAGATTGAGAGATCTTTAGCTAGTAAGATTGGGAGTCCAGAGGGATTTGAGAAACCCAGACTTCAAAATATTTCAAATTAAATCTGTGACTAACGTTAAAATATTTTTTGGCAACATTCAAAAAGAATTAAATATCAGAAAATGTCCACTTAACGGTAAAATATTTATTTATAATAATTGAATGAATCATATTTGAGATATTGAAAATCGTAAATCATCTAGTCTGGTCAACTTATTTTTTTCGATCAATAATGTAAAAGTTTTATTATCAAGTGAAACAATGGTTGCGGTATTATTATTGTCACGTGATACGAGGCCATGTTGATTTTTTTTCAATCTCTAATTGAAATCACCACTTTATGAGCCAATAATCACTCAGTAATTGCCATGCCCCACCCCCTCACCCCGTAACCACTCTTTGGAGAGTATGCACTGAACTGATTCATTGGATTTCATTGTTTAATTTTTCCTCTCTCTCTGTATTTTCTCGAAACATCGAAGTTTTAACGTGATTTTGGAGACAAGAGCTATTTACGATACAAATGAAATTAAATGGTGTACATTGTTAATCTCCCTTGGTAGGTCATTACGTAATTTCAGTTAATGAAACAAAGGCTTTATTGTCAAGGCAAAATGCAAGAATAGAACATTCTACAATAAAGATTTATAACACAAATTAAACATTTTACCCATTCGCAAAATAAATGAAATACAATAAAACATTTTTACATCATCAAATGTAAAAAATATTTAAACAATCCTGTTAAATCTAATACATGATCGATCGTCAATTAAAAATATTCTCGACATTCTCGCGTTGGTTAAGCCATGCTCAGCCGTTAGAATTTTTAATAATTTAATAATATGAATTACGGAAATCAACAAACATGCCCCCCCCCCGCACGGTGTCTCTAAGATTCTCTGTCCCCCTACAGTCTTTTTGCTTCTTCCTAAGTTACCCCAGTGTCCAGTACCTCTACAGAATAAGTCCTATGGATGGTCATCAGTGGCTTTCCATGGCGACGAAATTCACCCGGTTAGTAGAAGAGACAGGTAGGGTTCAGGTTCACTTGGGGCATCCGCAGCACATGTTCAAGGCAGGTGCATTGTAGTTTTTTTGTTTTGGATGTTAAAATGGGTTAGTACGTCCACACTCTTACCTCCGAGTTCTCGACAAAGTCAAACCACTGGACCCCTAGTATTCGCCGCAGGTATCTGTTTTTATAGCACAGTTTACGGTTGCCCTGTGATTTAGTGAGTTCCCATGACTTGAAATGTCTATTTCTTCGAGAACTATCGTCTGGAAAAACAAACAGTAAGTTGTTTTCATAATTTAAGACATCGACTGATGGTGCTTGATGGAATTTCAATATAAAATTTGAATTGTTGTGATTTTGTACATTGACACACCCCCGTTCTGGTATATGCTCCGAATCAACGTCACGACGTGCTTCGCCAACGTAACTAAGATATTAGAACTGAGGTAACTCGCAGAAATTTGAAGTCAGTAGCATATCGGACCAACTTTCCTAAGAAGTTTGTCATGATTATTTATAAGCACTGCACTGGGCACTGGGCAACGGAGGTGGATCATCCCTCGCACCCAAAACCGCCCCTTGCAGACAAAAGAATGCGAAGGTCATCGTTTTGGGTGGAGACTTCGTGTCAATGGTTTTTTTTTGAAATTCATCCTCAGTGCGGAAGTGACGTTGGGTGCGAGCCACGTGCTCCGCATAGCGCAAGAACTATAATTAGAAATAAGACTGCGTCTTATTTCAATTCGCGAAATTCGTTTGTAATTTATATTGTAAAATAACTGGAATAAAGGTGAGGTGACTAAGTAATCGAGCGTGTTTGAGTGTGCAATGAAAAATAACGAAAGCGGACGAAAGTCTTACTCACAAAATGTATTGTCGTCTCCCCTCTTCTCATATTTCGTAACAGCTGTTTTTACCCAATTTTGAAATGGTGGACATCATTTTGATGTGAAATTGAAAGACATGTCCTCTTTTTGGATACTATCTGCTAAAACCTAACTTAATAATGAAATAAACAAATTAAAATATAAAACTATTTTGTAATGCCCCAAAAAAAATATTAAATCATATATACATTCCAATTGAAGCAATAATGGTCGCAAATAAAATTTTAAATGTATATTCTAACGCACGGAATTACAAAATCCCGGGATCATAAAAAGGATTCGGGATTGGATGTTCTAGGTGTGACCCATCATCTCATCCTGAAAATGAGGCGTGAAGAATACAGTAATTGTTTTACAAAGAAAAATGGTGATCGACTGAATAACAAGTATTGTTGAAATGTTCCATTGGGAACGATCATGGTTAAACATCGATATTAATTTCTATAAAAAGTAGTAGACTTGCTTTTGAAAGTGGAACTTTAATTAATAGAAAAGTAAAAACAAGCAGAAAAACAAGCCGTTGCAAACGGGGTAAGTTTGCAATATGGATCATGAGTTGGGTAACATATAATACTAACAATCAATTTGATACGTTCTACTCGCTAACATAACAATGTTATGGGCTAGTTAGCTCTATATCGCAGAAAGCACTTTCATAGAATCATTTAGATCAGTAGTCGGCAACAGGAGACTTGCGCGTACATTATTTAAGCTGCCTACCATGTAAATTTTTAAAAGGCTTACAATTTAATAAGATCGTATTCACTTTCATAAAAATAGTTTTCACTTATTACAAATACATTCCACAAAACAAATTCTGTCACTAAAAACAAAGTGATCCCACATAAAAAAGTATATTTTAACATTGAAGAAATATATTACACTTACGAAAAAATATTTTCACATAGATAAAATAGTTTTCACTCAATATAAATACTCACACTTTGAAATCAATAGTTGTACGAAGCTGTAATGAAATGTCACTCACTGTTCTACCCTATATTAGGCTGTCTATATTGACTTTGCTCCACGCATTAGAATACATTACACAAACCAAACCAGACCAACCCTAACATAACCTACTACAATTTACTCACTTTGTTAAAAGAATCCGTGACTAAATGGAAACTATAAAATCAAAGTTTGAGTGTACTAAGTTAATATTATCTAATCTAAAGTGCAAAGTATGGAAATAAAAGTTTAAGTGTACCAAGTGAATACTATCTAACACAAAGTGCAATTATTTATAGCCCTTATTAAAATATTTCGGTAACGCGTCATGTCGATTCAAATTATGAATATTGACTATCATATCTCTCAATAGTCAAGCAGTTTTGCTGTCACATGCATTGGTTACTCATGAGTCATTTGTGTCAAAATGTGTTTCTATAAAATTTGACACTATAAAAAACTACCTATCCAGAAAAGTTGTCTATACAATTTTCTTTTTTCATAAGCTATCCGTTTGAGTTGACAGACTTTGTAAAAAGGTTACAGATCCCTGACTTTATTTTGACAGTATATAATAACAGTCATTTGTTAAAATACTGTTTTTTCACACGATTGATTTAAAGTGAAAAAAAATGGTTGCCTGGATGCAATAACAGTAATTAGATTGTTTTTTAATACAAATGGTGAAAAAATATATACAAATCAGACATTAAATTATTATTAGTCTGCTTAATGCCTGTTTTGTTTCGGATTTTTTTGATAAAGTTTTGTAGCAGAAAGATCTGTGAATATCATACGCACAAAAGAAAATAAATAGTGTAATAATTATGTAAGGGTTTCGTTTTTCTGGCAATTTTGTATTATAGGAATCAGAAAACAAATCATAATGAAGTATTTGGTGCAAATTACTAGTGATAATATTTTCTTTTTTTCCTCATGAAAAAGGAAGGAAAACATAATATTATTAACACAGCATTTGTAATACAATCCACCGGACGCCTTTTCGGTATAGGTTATAAACCTATTGTATCCTTCGCACCAATTTCGTATTCCTTTTGTTTATTTGTTTTGATTTTGTTTTCAAAAAATTGGCTTCTAATATGAAGTATTTGGATACGAGAAAAGTTGCTTGGTTTTGCTGCTTGTTATCCGATTGCTCAACCTACGATTTTCGTTGAAGATGAGACTAGAAGATTAGATCTATACAAATACCAATAGTTAGCTAATCGTTCTTCTTGCGCCCTGTTTATAGAAGTGGATGGGTGGAAGGGGAACGTAAAAACCACAGACATCAATGTATGAAAATTTGCGATAGAAAACAAAATTTTCAGCGATTTGATTATCTTGTCACATATTAATATACTTTGTTTGATTCACCTGTAGAAATAAAAGTCACGAATGATATTCGTTTGAAATAATAATTGTCATTAGTCACATGAGATATAGCGTATTTAAAAATGTTCATACCACATAACATATTTAAGGGTTACATAGAGCAGAAGACAAATGCGCACATTTTATTGTTCAAAATAAACTCTTCAATAATTTTCTAAGTTATTTATAAATTATGTTGTTAATTTTTTTCCATGTCCGCTCCCAACGTGGAACATTTTGCCTTTTAATGGACGTATCTCAACAGAATTTTTCTATGATAACCACTTGTCACTCAGTTGTTCAACCTCTCTTTTTTCGAAGAGAGTAGGGATAGAAGGATAGGACTAGGATAAGACTAGTGGTTAGATAAACGCTCTAGCTACGCCTCGTGAGGATCGGATGGGTGAGTAGTAGTAGGTAGTTTTAGATATCACAAACATTCAGACTACGAACAGAAATCCATAAATCGATTGAAAAATGATGAAAACCATCCGCACCGGGCATTGAACTTGAGACATCCATAACCGTAGTCAACTACGCTATTTATTTTTATATGAGTAAAGTTCACTGTTTGATACTGCATTTTTTGCAATTTTCAAGTGCCCGTATCTATCAGCACCATATTTTAGTGGTCAGTTAAAAATCAAATTGATAATACAAAATAAAAATATTTAATTTTTTAATGATAAACTCGATGTTTAGTAATTGGGCATATTCATAATACTGACTTATACATTTTCAAAATAAGACGTCAAAGTGTAAACGATGCTACCATTTTCTCTTACTAATGTAATTATAAACTAGATGTATTTTATTTAAGGTTTATTGTGTAGAATCTTTGTTTCTTAACAAAAACCTTGGGGCTTCATAAAAAATTGTTTGAATATCACTGCTCGATATCAATGGTACACGCGTGGGCTTTTATTTGAAAAAAAAATGTCTCTTTTTTATCTTTTTTATACTGCCTGAAACTAAGGTAGTAACTACCCTTACGTAAGGCGTTCTTGTTGTTCTATATTAATTTTTAACCTTATGTTATTTTATGGTTTGGCGAATTTGGGGTTTTCATTATGGGAATATCAAAACGTCCAATTTTCCATGGATCGGCCGCGCGTTGTGTTTACAGCGTTTGCCCAATTACGCCGCCGCGCCGACTTCTTTACTGGGTTGTTTTCATCGAAAAATGTCCGCAAACAAAGTAAACCGGATTATCCCATGGATTACCTTATTACAGTGCTCTCGCCTTCAAGAAACGCCTACCTAACCGCTATCACCATTCCTGGCAGTGGTTGTCTAGATCAGTGGTTTCCAAAATTTACTGATTATATACCCTTAATACACAAAAAATAAAACTTCGTCACCCTTTAACTCATATACAACTACGTGATTTTATTTCAAAGCCATAACTTAACTTGTCTTACTATCCGGTTTCTCCGGGAGAGGTAGAAACAAAAAGGGTTGTATTCGGTCGTATTTTCAAATGAGTCATAAATAATTGCACTTTGTGTTAGATAGTATTCACTTGGTACACTTGAACTTTTATTTCAATAGTTTGCACCTTGGATTAGATAATAACGGATTCATTTAACAAAGTGAGTTAGGTTTTAGGTTATGCTAGACGTTGACCACTGCACCACGGGTCCGAGAATAATGTATGAAAAATATAATATAAATGAATAAAGCTTTGCCTATTGGTATATTTACCACTTAATTCGACAGATATCGTGCATAAAGTGACACACCCTGGTTTTTTTTGTTAAGTTTAAGTTTCATTAGTGTCCATAACTGAAATCGCCCAGTGGTAACGACAATAATTCTTGGTGCCGAAGGGCGCTCGTTCAATAGCCGGCGGGCCCGTCCACTGGACGAGCCCATTTTTAACGGAAAGGGGTAGCTCCGACAATGCAGGGAGTTTTTTTAATTGTATGTGTGCACAGTGCATTACGATCTGTCGAGCCGGTCGAGTTGCCGGCCTCGTGGCGGCGCAGGTGACGATGTGAAATGTTTGTGTTTGTTTTGAAATTGGACGCAATTTAAAATCGGTTGTCCTGTCATTTGTATTATAACTTAAAGTAAATTCAGTTGCTAAGTAAATGTAAATCAATTTTATGTGTTAGGAATAGTATTTTTGTGTATTGTAAGCCACTACATCTTCGATGAAAAATAAATAAGTGTTGAACCGGATTTGAAATGGTGTTTGTTTGAGATCACAGCCCTTCCAGGACGTTCGATAACCAGCCATTTGCCTCTCTTCGATCCAGGTCTTCTCAAAAGTCATCATTTAACTTTACTATTTAACAAATTTAAGCTGCTTATAAACAGCTTTAATTATTATTGTATTAGAATCATATGATAGCAATGATACTACATTTATTTAATGTGGTATTTTTTAACACTTTTCGAAACTGTTATTCAAAGCCCTAATAATAAGTTGATCTAAATCATACCTCGCACATTTACTGCATAAGGTGAATTGTTGTTATTTTCTAGTACTTATTTTTTTCTGCTTAAATAAAACTTTTTGGCGAGCCTTAATTTTGGAGACCACTGAATAAAATGTGTGATTCTGTCCTACTGCATTCAAAGGAAGTATCTAAACAAATAGAATAAATTGACCACTTTTTTTAAACAGCCGGTGTTATATTCTCGCATTTTTAATAAAGGTTTTTATAACATAAAAGAAACTGCTTTTAATGTCTGCTCTTAATTTAAACAGAAGATGTCACCAAATTGAAAAATGAGCTATTTTCCTTTTTTTACTAGATCTCCTCCAATATTCACAAAACAGTTTCTATTAAAAAAACTAATAAATCTATTTGTGCATGATATAAATAAATCATTGTAATAAATATTATAATAAAAGGGTAGCAAAAACCTTTGAGTGAGTGAATTTAATTCACCAATATCCATAATTAAATGACATCATTATGACACAATTAGAAGCAGTTAACTCACCCAAATGTAAAAAAATTGTGTCATTAGAAACTTAAAAGAAGATGAATAATGTTAAAGCATCCGTTCTTCATAAAAAAGAATGAAAAGACATATTGCATTGAAATCATTAAAATATTAATTTCAATTTGCAAGCAAATTGCGGAAAATCTTCAACACAAATAAAAGAAATTATATCAATATTGGGCAGAGATTTCAATGCACGCAAAAGGCTGCCTTCAAAAAAGCTTCATATTCTAACAAAGCCACTCGTATAAACTTAATAAAAAATCCAATTAATTCTTTTTATGCCACACATTGCTCGGTCATGCGATATTCGGGAGCTTTTAAATTTGTGATCATGTTTGCTTTACAAAATTAAAATTTAACCTGCATCTCGCTTGACGAGGGTAACTTTAGACTTTTTTACGTATATCTATCGCTGTATATTTGGTTTACCAAAAACCTCAAATCCATTTCATACTTACCACGAATGCGATATCCTTCTAGAAAATATTTTTATTGCGTATCCATTTTAAAAATAATTGCTTTGATTTAATTCGACTCGACGAAGATCGTATTTTTATTTGGATAAATTAGAAAAAAAAATATTGTATACCTTATTGTTTTTATTCCAGATTAGTAGCGTAAAATTTTATTATTACTAAAATCAATAACTTACTTCATGTCAAAAAGACAATTACTTCATTCAATCATTGCTTCTAAATAAATTAACAGTTTATTAATTAACACGTTAATTCTTATATCAATGGTAGATTCAGCGATAAATTTTTGGACATCCTATATTGTAATATAAAATTAAAATTGATAATATCGTAATTCCACCGCTTGTTTTAGTGTGAAGATACAAGTATAACACTACCCGTTATAGATGACGGTATTGAAATTTAAATACTGAATGTATAAAGTGGCTAGTACGTCGGAACTATGTATCTGCATTGTTGACACCGCGAACGCTTACGTTATGAGAAAATTTCGGTCTGGGCTATCATATATAAGACTTTTAAAAAAAGGTGAAACAGAGTCAAAGTGAGTAGCACAACCGGTGGAATAACAAAATTGTCAATTTTAATTGTACATGTTTAGTTTTATTCGACGCTATAAGACTTTAGCGTTGACTATTTTTGCTGTTAATTATTTTACACTTCACACTTTAGAACTCAAGTGAACTAAAAGTTCTCATAAAGCTACGCTCTTCATAAACACTTTCCAGGTTTGGTGTCTCTTAAATATGTCAGGTATCGTCAGTTTTAATATGCTATCAAATTCTCTACATGCCCAATGTAATATTTTGTATCCTTAATGTGCGTGGCACGGTCAGATTGATTATTTAAGCTGTGCTGTTATCTTCGTTAAGCCCACAGAGCTCAGCGTTATATAGAATGTATATAATATACACAAACAAGATACTAATCACGTTCTGTAAGACTGCCATGAGATGAGTGATTCATACGAGCCCAATTGGTCACTGAATCTCAACTAATGTCAACTTAGAGGTATGAGATAAGTGCGAATCGTGCCCAAAACATTCATCAAATCATATCTTGTTGCGCACTCAAGAAAAAGACAATGCAGTAATTTGTTAAATCGCTCATTCGGCAACAGGGCCTGGCTTAGAAAGTGGCGAGAACCTTCCTAGGTCACATTCCAAACCCTTACATAAGCAAGGAAGAGTGATATCACTGTTGCATGGATTACTTTTTTTTTCGCCAGTCACCCGTCGTGTGGGGTCTGGAGCGCGTCGCTCGACCATAGGCGCTGACGGTCAAGATAACCTTTACAGTCGCGTAACAATTTCACCGGGTTGATTTTTTTATTGTCAATTGTGTTTTTTTGTATTTGTTTTTATTTTAGATTGTAAACTCGTGTAACTACTAACTGAAATAAATAGTGATTTGACTAAGTGAACGAGCTTGTTTGAATGCAACTGAGAGACCTCCCCATTATAATAAGCTCGCTGGACGAAAATCTTACTCACAGATGATAGTCTTACAGGGATATTTTTGATTCCTCTATAGATTCAACGTAAAGTAAATTATTAAACTCTGCCACCACGGCGGATTCTCAGTTTATGCATACACAAGAATATCACTAAAGTTAAGTACTGAGCAAATCATATTATTTTTCTTTTATTAAGCATAATAGTACATGGTGAAACGATCGATCCCATGCAACTCTGTATCGGATTAAGATCACGAGGAGTAAATTCGTTTCTTTTCTTGATTGTTATTGTGTGATGGAAGCTGGTCGTGAAACAGCAACGTTGCATACACACAACGGGTAGAGGTGGGAACACCAACATGTATATGTATTATGTTTTACTTGACTTATTTAAATATATAATATCATTGCTAGGCAAAAGTCTCTTATAATGCTTAGAGTTTAGTTGTTTGTATGAAAATTATCAGGTGATTTTTATAAGCAACAACTCAACTTAAACTGTTGTAGGCAAATTGTATGTGATTCAGTCGATCAACTTCACCTTTTATCCCTATCCTTATGAGTGGGGGAGAATATAAAGATTACAAAAAATAATATCTATTAACAATTTATAAATCGATTTATAAAGTTGTCTGTTCATGAGTTTAAGCCTGTGGAACTTCCAACAGCGTAGATCACTCAGCTACATGTCTAGAAACAGATTGATTTTTCTATATACCATCGTGTAAAGACTAAGTTGTGTGTGAATTTGACGGCTTAGCGATTTTGTTTTTCTTTATAACATATTTATTGCCTAAGTTTCTCATAAAAATAAATTACTTTCAAATATTTCATGTCAAGCGAACTAACAAACAAGAAATCTGATCTCACGTCAAAGTGTTTTTGTTTTGGAATTAAAATTACCATATTATGCTATAATATTGTATTAAATGATATTTTCAGACAATAAAAAATAACACATGGCAGTGTATTAAAAGTGGTATGGGAGGTATTTGCAATCAGGGAATCATTCTTGCGGCATGCGGGTATTGTCGTACTGTTTTTACGTAATTAACTTATTTAATACGTGGCAGAGAAATTTTTTGTTATCAACATTATAATTTAACTCTTCAAAGTTTGTTTGACAGTTTAATTAAATATTTCATTCTGGATATACCAGCCAGCATTTGGTTGTGTAATACAGGAATATGATTGATGTGTTTTAGAAATTACAATAAAAATAATCTTTTTGTTTTAGAAAATAATGTTATTATAATCTTATCATATATACTATATAGCAGAAAATACATTTCTATCAAAAGAATTTCTACCAAAAGATGAACAGTAGCAACATCAAATTTTGCACGTGTCACTGGTTGCCATTTCTAAATAAACTATGCTATTTTAGACATTCGACTTTCAACATTTAACATTATTATTTTAGGAATCAATGTTGCTTCCAAGGTTTGTATGTTTCTTTCGATGTTGACGACGTATGATGATGACGGATGAATAGGAGCTTCCCGATCGGAGGCTACCAAGAGACTGATAAACCTTTCTCTATATTTTTGCTCGCTGTAACGCGTCTTCTCACGGTCACAGAACGTCTCCGATAACAATCATATTTCCGCTGACTTTGGCCGGAGAAAAATTATCACCTTTGGGGACTGTCATTGTTTGAAAATGATTACTCTCCGCTTTTCAGACACTTTACTATCACATTTCACGATACAGCGAGTCGTGTATTCCCACAATACTAAATAGCCAAATATACATTTTTTCATCTGTATGTCTATCAAAAGAACTCCTACCAGATAATGAACAGTAGCGACGTCAAATGTTCCACGTGTCATTCTGGCTGCCATTTCTAGATAAACTGTGCTATTTTAGAGAATGCTTTCGACATTTAAAATTATTATTAATGAATCCACTATATTTTGTAGGTTTAACATAGAATGGGTTCAACTCTCACTAGCATCAAAATAACACCAACGTTTACATTATGTTACGTTATCCTTGCACTTAGTTATGAGTGGTGTTTAGTATCTCGTGTACCTGTATACCAAGAAGTCGTCGTCTTAAAAGTGTTTAGTCATGTTAAATACGAAATCAAGAATTTAAAAAAATAAAAGACAATTTTTTTGTACTACTTCCAAATATTTATAATGATCAGGACCAGTTTCAGTCATCACGAGCATTATCAACTGATAAAAATACAAATATAACAGGCTTATTTATATAAAATTGAGTGTAAAAATGGAGGTATATAAAACTGATGGTTCATGAACTAAGACAAGAAAATACTGATTAGCAAACAAATTATACATAAATCAAATAAACAATCTACAATTAAAATGTTTACTCATAGCTGCTCTGCTTTCTCCACTTAAGATGGCTGTTTATTGTTAAGATTAATTAAATACTTAATATTTGATTGTTTTTAAATGGTTCTCTAATTTTTTCTTATAATTTTCCTGATTCATTATTGCTTATGCATTAGTAATGTCATTAAAATTTTTTGCTCAGCTAAATGGACTTTTAATGTAGCTATATTTGTGATTTCAGATTAGTATTAAATGATAATAATAATACATAACATTTTAATTGTAGACTCTTTTGTTTGATTTATGTATAATTTGTTTGCTAATCAGTATTTTATTTTCTTAGTTCATGAACCGTCAGTTTTATATACCTTCATTTTTACACTCAATTTTATATAAGTAAGCCTGTTTTATTTGTATTTTTATCAGTTGATAATGCTCGTGATGAGTGAACCGGTCCTGATCATTATAAATATGTGGATGTAGTACAAATGAATTGTGTTTTATTTTTTAAAATATAATGTCTTTCCACCAAGAATTGACAGTTAACACCTTAAAAGAAATCAAGAATACATTTTTTCCAAATTTATCGAATGCCTCAATGTTGGTTGAGATCATATCAGCGCGTCCTTTTGGGCCCGTGTGGGGCCGAACCTCAGCAAAAAATGACGGTGCCATTCTTCTTGGGGCAGAGCAATAATATTTAATTAGCGACACAATATTTGTATATCCGCAAGTGGAATACTTTTTTCAGTTTCAAAAACTTATTAAGTCTACATGGTTTACAGTTGAACTTGTCATACCGGGTAGCGACGGTTAGGTGTGAGAAAAAACAGTATATTCGTCAATCATTGGTGAGTAGAGACAATCTCACAGTGGATTAAAAGACATTTTAATTAAACTGAATGTATACAGAAACAATTCAATTTGTGTCCCTTTTTGTATTTTTTTCATCGATTCGATTTTGTAGGTTACTGTGTATCAAAATAAACAAAACCTTTTTATCAAGTTCCCATGTGTTTTTAATTATTTTCAAACGCTATTTTAAATCAATTTTAAGGTGTTAACTGTCAATTCTTGGTGGAAAGACATTAAATTTTAATGTTAAAATTGTTAGCAGCTGAAGTTTATTTCAACTCAAGTGTAAGAAATGTAAATTATCGACATTATCATGAAATTTCTGAAAAAAATGTAATTCGATATTAAAGTAGACTAGAAATTTTCATTTTTTAATTGTATTACATTCATATTAAACATAATGTGTTTTTGATTTTAATTATTTTTGCTTAAATTAATATTCAAGTATATGTAGTATATAATTTGGTACGCCGAATGTATGAAATTGCTTATTACATGAAATGGGCAAAACACTACCGGAGCGCAAAATCTTTTTTGAACAATGCGTGAACTAGGTTGAAAAATTCATGCCAAATTCACGCACTTGGCAGATAATTTTAAGTCAGCCTTTGTGGTCTAGTGGAAAGAGCTTTGCACTAGCGATCAGGTAGGTCTTGGTTCAAATGCCAGCAAGGTCAATATCAAATTTGGATTTATTCAATTCAAATTTGTGATCTTGGATAAAAGTCACTTATCAAATTTAGTATCGAGTATCAGCTGTAATGCCAGATTTTTTATAAATTAAATCATATAAATAATTTACGTAATTCATACATTAGGCAATGGGCTTACACTTTTCATGAATTAGGGAAAACTTTGCTGATTTCATGTAATAAGCAATTTCACACATTCGAAGTAACATAATATACGCATAATATTGCGCAATTTGGCATATTCATCTTGTTAACATAATAGTTTTATTGTTTTACGTGGAAAAATCCCTTACTCCCTTTGTAGCAAGCTCTATAATTATTCATTCTGTACCACCAGTTCTCAAAAATGTATTTAGTAATTATAAAGGTGAGAAAAAGCTGAAGATTCCATGTCTATTGATGAGTTTTAAATAAATTTATATTAACATTATTTTTACTGATAAAGTTTAGCTAGAATTTGAAGGCATCTCAGTAGATTAAGGAATTACTTATTACGCTATATCCTAAATAGTTTGCTGAATACGGTTAATTTTTTTTTCGAAACCGTCATTTTTAATAAATAAAAATATTTGAAGAAAATTAACGGTATATTATTTTTGAAACATAAATAAAAAAATGAATAAATAATTTTAATTAATCTTGAACTTTAAACGAACGATAAAAGTTGAAAAAATATTATAATTATTGATAACACTCTACAAATATAATTTTAATTTGGAATCTTAGAAAAGTTTATATTCTTCAGCGCCAATAAATTGCTACCGGATACAAGCCAAACCACAAAATAAGGGATGAAACTGCCTCAGAATCGCTAATTGTCTTTGCGTGTTGCCTTAAAGGGAAAGGGGTTGTTACAACCTTGTTCTGTTTACCGTTACATGCCAGTAAAAGGTAGCAGAGCTTTGTTGGGAAAGTGACTGGGGAAACAGGCAAGTAGGTAATAGTACTGTGAAAGGATACATTGTTTAATTTTGCCAGCAATTCAAATATACTTTTCGTTTTATTTGATTAAGTCTCACTCGATTAAGTTGGTAAGAAGATGAATGCCTTTTTCTTAGTGGATGAAAGTTGTATGTTTTTTTTTGTTAATCCAATTGTATGTATCTTTTTCACGTATCAGTATTTATGGGAACCTTGGATTTTAAGTCGAGTGGTCAACGTCATTAGCTTTGATTGCATTATTCATAAGTTCGAATCTCAATACGGGCAATTTCATAGAATGGATTGGTATTTGAGAGTATAGATTTCTTTGATTTCAATTTTCCCTTCCACCCATTGATTTTTAAAGATGGAACAATGCGAGAGCGAGTAACTTATCACTAGTTTTACCGTAGCACTGTCGTCATATTCTTGCCTTATTACTCTCTTCAAATAAAGAGAATAAGCGATTGGGTAACAAGTGGTTTTTGTAGAACAACGTATGTTCAGATAACCTTCATTAAGAAGGGGTTTGGTTACATTTTTACATAGAATATCATTTGGGAAAGCATTCAGTTTACTTATATTATTATTACTTACACTATATTCTGTGACACACCCTGGTTTTTGTTAAGTATAAGTGTCATTAGTGTCCTGAACTGAAATCAGCAAGCGGCACAGCAATATTTCGCAGAATACGCTCTTTCTTGTTGTCAGGCGTTCAAATAGCCCTCGGCTTCGGCCGCTGGACGAGTCCATTTTTACGGAAAAGGGTAGCTCCAACTTTGCACGGAGTTTTTTTTAATTTTTGTAGACAGTCGATTACGATCCGCCGAGCGGGATGAGCTGCGCTCTCGTGGCGGAGGTGACGTGACGATGTGAAGTGTTTGTTTTTTTTTGATTTGCATTGGACTTAATTTAAAATCGTTGTGTCATTTGTATTATAACTTAAAGTAAATTCAGTTGCTAAGTAAATGTAAATGTAGAATCAATTTTATGTGTTAAGATTTATATATTTGTGTAATGTTAAACCACTGCATCTTGAATGGAAAATAAATAAGTTTTGAACCGGATTTGAAATGGTGTTTGTCTGAGATCAGCCCTTCCAGGACTCCGGATAACCAGCCGCTCGCCTCTCTTCGATCCGGGGTCTTCTCATCTGTTATGCTATACACTTTCATTGAATCTACATTATGTGTTCACATTTAAGTTTCTATCGATAGCCGGTAAAAAAATGGATAAGTTTAAGTATATATTGATGTTTAATATCATATCAAAAACAATTCCTGATAAAAACTGAACACTTTTATTTAATACAATAAAGTATTCACCCACAACCAGTATTCGTAAGAAGTTGTTCTTGCTTTCTTATTATTACCTCATTTAAAGTCTTCAACTGACAGATTTTATCTTTACTATTAGAGGAATGAGCTGCAATACATATTGGAAAGTGATACAAAGACTCTGAAAGATTGTACCTACCCTAGAAATAAATATAAGTTAACAATTGAAAGCTTTGTAATCTCTACACAGTGTCAGTTAGAAAATATAAGTAAAAGAGAAATAAGATGAGTGACACGACTTTGGAACAAAGTAATATTTATATTGTTTTATATAAGTTTCAAATATTTAGTAAGTTTGTCTTTTTAACGGTAAAATATTGTATGTGAATTTTATATTCCTTTAAAGATACGAATTAAAGTGGATAAACATTTAATTATCTAGAATAAACAAGAAATACGATTTTGGCAGTTAAAAAGAAAAACGAACTCACTAAACGCTGAAAATATCGCAAATTGTCAAAATCATTAGTACGTTTAACAGGGCGTAAAAATAATTACTACATTATAAAATTTTCGGATGAATAAAAACAGTTAATTTAATTTTAGTTTACATTGTTTCATATTTTATTTCAACTGATTGCGTTTATTACAAAACCAATTCACCACTTCACGTATACAATAATGAAACTCTATCTACTGGAAAAGTGTATTTTAATGACAATTTTATTTAAATATATAGATAATAAACACCAGAGAATCTGTAATAAATCCTTGATGAAGTGGTGTATGGTAGGGAACCCGCAGCCTTGGAAGGCTTGAGTGGCGTCCTTCTGAATGAATTCTTCTCGAATTATCAATAGATTTTTTCGTCTTAAATTGATTTTATTACATATAAAAATATAAACGAGTAAACTTAGTCTATTTTCTGTTTATACTATTAATCTAATATATAAAAATCAATGTGTGTTTGTTCGTATCTTATGCACTGGCATACCGTTCATCCGATTCCGATAAAACTTTGTCAAATTATTGATTGCACTTGCACAAAGGATATAAGCATAGTAGAATCAGGCCTGGCCTGAGCCCTACTCTCAACTTTTTAATTTTTAACTCACAGTAGGTTTTATTAAATGTAAAAATCAATCTCACAATCCAGATATATCTAAAATCTAAAATAAAGAATCAAATTTGTACAAATAGGACATCTCGAAAAACTTTCTGTTTAATTCGTGTACGCACCAGACAGTAAAACAAAATATATTGTGTGTCCAAAAGCACTTCAATAAACAGAATTAAAACAAAAACATTTTCTTTCTTTGAGTGGTATTGCAACGCATGCGGGTACTCACTAGTGTTTAATAAAAATAGTGTATTTTGAAGAGCATTAAATCAAGTTTTTACAATGCGGTGTTGTGAGGTTGCAGCGATTTATCTTTCAACAAAAAGATTCCTTTTCACTTATCTAGCAGTTTGAATAATTTAATAAATTTATATTGTAAATTTGGCGATAAAGATCAGTAGGTTTATCACAAGCACTCAGCCCTTTTATAAACCGGCGTACCTTCAACACGGTTTATGAATTGCGACATATTCTTGTTTGGTTTAAAGAAAAAAATATTAAATAAAACTCCTTCGCCAAAAAATGTCTTTAGGGATACACGATACACCTGGTTGAACGTTTTTTTATGTCTACAGCAGGCTCTGGAGGGTAAAAAGTTAAGGGAACTGGGAAGGTAAAGATTTGTGAGATATACTATAAATAGGTTTTGTTAAGTTTTTAATATTCCCACCATTTAAAATCTGATTATGCGTGTTTATATTATACAAGAATGGCTACGTTAACTGTTTGAATTGTCATTTCTACATGCTTACATATTAATTAAATTCCGTTTGTAAAATTTTATTGCACCGTCAACGATAAAGCGACCCGTAAATGTATCGTTAGGTCATAATAATAAATAGAAATGGTAATTTCAGGAAATGACCCTTTTATATGATTCGCAAAACAATAAACTTGTATCCCTTATTTGAATTAATCACACATTGCTTTAAGCAAAGATAATGTAGTTATTTAGTGGCAACAAGCAGAGAATTAGGTACTTATTTAAAAGATAAATATACTATCTTTATTATTACAATTATTAGGAAGACTGTCTCCAATCACAGCACCTATTTTTTCCGATGTGTTTCAATTTATTTTGGAATCGGGCTTTATTTGACTATAAATAAATGAATGCGGACTTTAATCATTACAATCTTTTCAACCTTAAAACACTTATTTTTGAACTGACTTATTTTTAAATTTTAATGATCGGTTTTGCTCAGTGAAAGCAGGAAAATAATTTGCAACAGCAATATGTTTATAATATTTCGTATACATAGATATAAAAAAACAGTTGGTTAAATGATTCTGACAAAAATTTACAAATAATAAATAAAGTCATTCAAATTTTATACAATTAAAATGCAAGAATAAAAAAACTGCTAATCTATAATTAAGAATTAACCCACGTTTAAAGTTAATCAAGTATAAATAATAGTGAGTTTAATAGAAATTGTTTTCATTTACGACGCAATTTGTAGCCACTTAAATAATTTTAATAGTTATTATTGTATTGGGTATTAAGGATGATTATTAATAGCAAGCAAGTAACGTCATGAGAAATAGATCAGAGAGGCCATACCTAAACATTATAAAAAAATGTAGTAAAAAAAAATTTCATAAATAATTTTTATAACCAACAATTAACAAATGCTTAAACTTTTATATAAAAGATGTTGTGCCTAAACTAATAGTGATCATTTTGAATTAAGCCTATTATGTTATCAGCATATTAAAAGATAGCCGCTCCAGTGGTATCGAAGGACTTGCGAAATATTCCTCGCCAGCGGGTATGAAAAGTGGTGATTGTAACGAATTTGAGTATTCTTGTAAAATAGGGATTCCGTGTCAATCTATTATTTTTCGTGTTGCAGTTTAGAAAACAAAAAAACACGAAATGCTTCAAAGCGGCATGTCATAATTGGATCGCAAAATTGTGCTATAACAAACGATCGTAAAAATTTAATGCCTCCATTTAATATGTAATTTATTACGAAATATTATGATGAAGCATTAACGTTATTTCTAGTATATATTTTTTTATTACTTTTCATTTGATTTATTCAAAATTGTTGACACTGATTTTGTAAAGGTTATTGATTATTCCATTTTCGAATCATTAACTGGTTTTTTTTCCTAATCATCCTCACTCTTAACATTTTAAGCGCCCGAAGAAAAATGCAACTGGTTACATAATTACAATATTTTAGTTTATACGAGATCAAAATAAGAATACAGTTTATCCCCGACTTACGACCGAGATACGATACGATTGAATATTGTTTGTGGAAATAAAGCCACTGCAACCAAAAATGGTACAGATAAATTTTAACACAGAAGAGAGCGCTTTTCAAATCATATATTGTAGCAGTCAAACGACAATCCCAATATTATCGCAAATTAGCGAGCAGAAAATAAAACGTTGTGAATAAAATTTTATTATTTTTTTGGAGAAAAATTAGTTGAGATATGGTTTGGCTGAAAGAATTGCGTTGAAAATTAAAATTTGCTTTATAATTCAAGTGGGTAAAATAAGGTTATGCCTGTAAGAATTGTGCTAAAATTTCATTCTGAAAACAATATGGTTTTACGTCAGGAATAAATTAATAAAAAAAATGATCTTCGAAAATAAATTGCGTCACCTACCCTTTTTTGTTGAGACGGAAATGTAACAGTACAATTTTTAAAATTTATTATTTTTTTAAATTTTTGGTCGTAAGTGCAAATCGTTGTAAATCAAGGACTACCTGTAATGCCATTCCTGAGAGTGTAAAATCTGGTTCTTGTTGAATATATGAGATTGTGGACGTGTTTGTTCACCTGAAATCTCTAACCAGCCTGCACCTGATGATGATACTGGGAAAGGTTCCATGCGAAGTGAGTGTGATTAGTAAAAGACTTTTTCCTATTTTGATAAAAAAAATGATTATTTTATGATGTAGATATATAAATAAATATAATATGAAAACTTTTGTCAAAATAAATACCGTGGTTATTTGTAAAAGAGTTTTAACAAGTTAATAATAAGCTTAGGAAATAATGTTGCTTCCAAGGTTTGTATGTTTCTTCCGATGTTGACGAATGAATAGGTATTTCCCGATCGGAGGTTGGCAAGAGACTAATAAATTTTTCTCTATATTTTTGTCTCGCTGTATAGTGTCTACCGATAATTGTATATGACGATTCTCACGATCACAGAAAGTCTCCGATAACAATCATGTATTTATCGTATAAAGTTATATTTTCGTATTTCTCACGTTGTCACTGTGTGAAAATGATGACTCGCTGTCTACGCTTGACAAACACTTGAATTGTCACATTTTACGATACTGTGCGTCGTGTATTCCCACAAGCTATATAAACTTATTTTTCTTTCGACAAATCTTTCGTTGAAAAAACAATATGAAAAAATTTACCAGCAACCTCAAGTATATGACACCACACAGTGGTAAGGCAACACAACGGTTGCTAACGTAAGACAGTTAACACGAAAATTTAATTATGAGTTTATTTCAAATAAACTGAGCTCTGAAAAATTGTACATAATAAGTCAGTTTTGATCTATAGAAATAATTACAAAACTAATTAGGAAAAAATGATGAAAAAATTAATAAATGTGAATTATTTACATATTTTCATGTGTTTAAACCAAAATTATGACTGCGAAAAATAGTTGTACGCGAAGGTATATTTTACATTTCGAGTAAATATGCCTTCCTTCGTAGCAGCTCTCCTAATTGTATGTCTACGCTCCGTAGAGAGTTTACGCCAGAGAATACCAATGCTCTACGACTTACATAATCAAACGTATTTTTGCAATAGACCAAATTGCAAAACATATGTATTAACTAGACATACAAATTAATATATCGATGGCCCAATGTTATAAACCCGTATCTGATATTTTGACGAAAATGACTTTATAAACCATATCTCGTTTATTTAAAATAGTACAAAGTATTTAGACTGTTTAATGATTTAAAAGTATCCTAATATACTATCCATTTAATAATTTGAAGAAAAAACTCTAAATCCTAAAAATTCTCGTGTTTGCACATACGGGATTGTACGTAGGGACTGTTTATATAATAGTGGCTTACATAAAGTGCCCAGATCAGAACATTTAAACCTAAACACAATGTAAAATGATGTTTCCTTTCGAAAAAATGATCGATTTATTTTTATAATTTGCAATCATTTGGCCGAGACCTGCATTGTCGTAATTAATATGTGATCCAATCATTAATTCATTTTCGTATTTTTTGAGGGCTACATCAATTGGGCAAAAAACCGTCGATATGGAAATATAACACACTTTTTGTGTACCTACTAATTCCACATTTTTATTAATGATCAAAGCCAGGTTCACTCATTGCCAGCATTGTCAACAGATAAGAACTGGAATTAGTACAAAAAGTGTGTTAAATATAATGCCGTTCCATCTAGAGTTGACAATTTACAACAGAAAACCGAGAATTACCAGAGTTGTTTCGGACTGTCTTTAGGCAGAGTACTGTTTGATTTTTGCTGTTGAATTTGACGACGACTGGCAATTGTAGCTTGCCGTTTTTACTAACAACGCCAGCAGGGAAAACACAGCCGAGTTATGTGTGATGAATAATTGTTCGCAAGGATAAAGCGCGCAAAGGCGTAAAAGACGAAAACGTAGGAATTGGCGAGAAGAGAAAGAAAAAGGTCGCTCTTAAATATGACCTAACATCCTCTGTATTTTATCGCATTCCGCGTAATTTTACGCTGCTCAAATATGTAAACTGGCTCTGCTGCAGCTCTGTTATATTTAATGACTTCAAACAGAATAATTAATTATAATGTTTTGCATTTTTACGCTGCGTAATATTTTTTTAATGTTCTAGAACTGGGCGCGCTCGTTTGGTATCACAAACAATTTATGTTAATGTCATTATTAACATCATCAGCTTTTTTCTTAATTGCCTAAAATAACACTTAATAACAATAATTGTTTTTAAAATAGACAAATCAACAGCTGCTGCTGTTCAGACAACTAAGTCGGCCGCTGTTCAGACATCTGGCAGTTACCACTAACATTTAGATCACCGCTGATCATCCTGCAGCAAATTTCAACGAGGTTACCTCTTAACCTCTCGAAAGCGAGTACCTATGACAAGACCTGACGATGCAGATTTAGAAATGTAAATACTCACCTGCACCGAAACATTATGTTTATCAGTAAGCATTACTAACTGGCAAATAATATACCTGTGACAAGACACGACGTTGCAGATTACGGAATGGTTGCAATAATATCTGATCGAAATCTGTTATTTTGCTGACACCGCACGAGAGGTTAACAATCATCAATGTTTGTCGAAACTAGATCACAAACACAGTATAAATAGACAAACAAAGAACAACTGAAAGGTTCTGTATCGATTGCCAAACGCGACTTAATAACCTTCTTATCGTAATACCTGTCGTCACTCTCCGACTAAGCCCTGCAAAGCACGAATCGTCATCATCACCAGCATCCGTCATCCAGTATTAATCACGTCTTAACAATATTGGAATTTTATTCCTACAGTTGTGTTCAAAAATTTGAATTATGTATAAACAAAAACGGTGTCACAATTATTTGTAATATTAAAGAACATATTATTAAATTATTTAGTATTTACAGTAATCTAAAAACAAAACTTTGTTGGGTGGCTAAAAATTGTCAATTTATTTAGCTCCATTTGAATTGTTGTAAAGTTAATAGCATTTTGAGTAAAGCATATAGCTATCATTGAAATCAATATTAATAAGCCATTCTTAATTATTCTTGTAGAATCAAATTCATTGCTGTTTTTCATCATTAAATATACAAGTTGTACAATTTAAATGCGGATTCAATTAATAGTTTTCTTGATTTACTGTCGTTTTACGTTTTTAAATTAAGGACTTAATAAAACAAACTGGGTTATTCTTATTGTAACCTCGTATACATAAATTTACGATCGAATTTATTAAGTTTGAAATAATCATTCGAAAATGGCAGCGAAAACGTAAATAGCAAATACTATTGAATTTCATAATGAAAATTTCCAATTTTTAATAGAATAATGAAGTAGGCATTAAAATTTCATAGACGAATTGCCGAGTGATCGTATTTACGATAGCTAGACAACATGGTGAACGATGTAACATCTCGCATGAAATTGAAAGAGAATAACGTTTGAAACAAAAGGATGGAAAATACTGTTGGGGACAACGAAGACGTACCCATACTTTCAGGGTTGATTGTAACTATTTGAATAGTTTTTTTAATACTTGTCAATTTTGTTAGTCAAGTCAAAGAAACCATTCTAGTTTTGGCTAAAACGCGACTTTTTGACCAAACCTATCGAGGTCAGCTGGCATAAGATATCATGAATGGAATTGAGGAAGAGAAAGTCTAGCAGCGTACACATTCAGTCAATCACACATATCTCTGCCACTGATTAAATTTAAATGCAAAAGTTTTCACAGTAATCAAAAACGACGAATAAAAAAACGTTGCTTACCATCAAAGGATGCGAATCACAACCAATGGGAATATCCAGAGATGGACAATGAAAGGGAATTGTAACTCAAGTCAGTTAAATCGACTGTCTGATCGGAAAAGACAAAGTATATTGCATTTATACTTGCGGCGTTATACCGATAAAAATTTTATTTCAGCACAATTTATTGCATATTGACTAAGTTAACTACGTCAAAGACACTCCTGGTAATCATTTGATAGCGATTAACACTGCTGTGTTACGGTAAATGTCCAGAATAAATCTGTAGCGAAAAGTGGCAGGTACAACGTTTAGTAAACTGGAATATAGCATGTTTTGATGGCTTATTATAATATATAATATTATAAACTTATAATGAAGGTGTATAATATATTCTAGGTGTCTGGTTTCGTAGGAATAACATGAAATGGACTTGTTCATAACTAGTTCAAAAAATAAATAAATTAACTGTCAATCTATTCAAGCTGATAATTGACTACGAATTGCTTTATTTGCAATCAAATTAAGTATACTTGAAAACATGAAAAATTTCAATTTAACCAAAAAACCAAAGGATACCCACCCATTTTCTAAGGGACATTGCTATTCTCTGGCGTCAACGGATTAGTAACACAAAAGAAAAGCTTTAAAATGCCAAGGAATCTCTGCGGCATAAAATAATACATAAAATGATTTTAAAATACGTCATTTACACTAAATTGAACTGGTGACCTTGAAATAAAATAACAACTTTTTTTCACTTAGCGATAAGTTTCATTACAGCCCAGGAAATACATTACGTGAAATCTGCTGTATCTGCTGGAGTTTATTTAAAAATAAAAAAGAAAAGTTTCTCTCTGCTTTTTATAAAATCATTGGAAATATCTCTTGCACATAAATTACTTTTTGAAGAGTTGTGCGTGCAGCCATATGGAACCATACTGTTTTATTTTTAGAGGAGCGCTTCCCAACATAAACGTTCTGTAATTGTTGAAAAACTCTTTTTTAAATCATGATTTATGATATTGTGCTTATTTGTATGTATAAATTATAATAATACTCTATAACATAGGCGAAAATTGTTAATTAAAAAATAATGACTAGGTATTACCTTTTATGGGTGTAGTTAACGCTTCTGAGTATTTCTTTTGAACGAAAAACGCTTCCAAATATTCTTTTTTTTAATTATTTACATACATACGCCACAGGCGTACTATTTATTTGTTCTTCACATTATACAGTTAATATAAAAGTATATAAAAAGTGTTTGATTTTATCAATTTAACGAATGTCACAAAAAAATTATGCTTCATTTATAACTGCACTAAGCTAGACCTTATGTTTGATGACGAAATATGTTTTTAACTATGTATTAGAAATAAATGCATCAATGACCCGGTTCCATAGGACCATAGGATAGGATATTTTAGCCATTGTATTCGAACGCCTCTCTTCTACAGTTCCACAAAAGTACAGCTTGTAAAATGTACAGGTTTTCTCTCAAATGGCAGCAGCAAAATTAAATGATTTTTCAGTTACATATACATACATATCGAAATATTGTATATTGGAAACATATTTCTGTGAACTGTGGCGTCCCATAAAGAAACAACCTTTAATCCTAAAACTTTAAACTATTTATACCCACCTATTTGAATAAAAAAGTAACACCTATCAACTTTTACGAGTCAGTTTAGACGAGTCAAAAATTTGATCAGCCATATCTTTATCACTTTAGAACTAGACCATCGATATAATACATTAAATAGGACACAGATATTATACAATCTAACGTCAAAACTATGTGGCTTACAATATATTCCACAATTCTATTTTCAGTTTCATTTAGTAAGTGAGGTATTGTCATCGATTGGAAATTCTAAATGGTTGAACGAAACTGTGCAAAAAATTACAATAATGAACTCTTATATCAAGATACAACAAAAATAAGTGGATATATTATCAAAGAAACCTTTCGTTTTAAATGTATGACTTGTGAAATGTGAAGTAGTCAATAAGTTTATTTGCTTGTCACTGTTTGACAAAATAGTTTTAATAATTACAATTTAAAACTATAATTAAATTGAGAATTATATCTTTAGATGTTCATCAGCACACAAATTTATCTTCTGTGCATATCATTTGGCTACAGGTTTTATAAAAGTGTGAAACATTAATTAAATCTACAGGATGAAGATCCGTCGTCAAAATAATTAATGTGTTGGCTTTAGATTTAAAATATGAAAATGAGTTTTGCAAAAACGATTTTTACTGTCTTTTGAAAAACAAAGAGATCGATTTTATTTTTATAAAACTGTTGTTTTGTTAGAATCATACACTTTCTCGCTATTTATATAAGTCGTAATCGGAATAATTGTACAGGTTTATGTTGTTTCTTAGAAAATTTGTAATTGTTATATATACAAGTAAATTATGCTCGCAAAACATTTAGAAGCCACTGTATTAAGTGGGGTGAAATAACATCTTGCGGTGCGTAACAAATGAAGTCGGAAAATGGACGGGAAAGTGTGTTTTATCATTCAGAGAGCAGATTCGCTCACTGCCTTCAGGAAACCTCAGTTAAGAGAGATATCCAGCGGTATGAAACCAGAACTGTTCTTTTTATTCCATAATTCAACACACATAATAATTTTTCGAAATATCTTCGCCAGAGATTGGAATCGACGTCATCACCAGGCCTTCACTGTCTATCAAATTCAATTCAAGAGCATATTATTTCTACCACATCGTTAATTTGTTTGTCATATTTTATATAAATCTTCTCCATTGTGTAATAACGTTGCCTTTCTGTTTTAAATATATTATTTAAACCTATTTTTGATCCCAAATAAAAAAACAAAGTATAAAGAAACTTTGTGATCAAATATGATATTTACTTCAGTTGATATTATTAAATACTAGAAACCATCAGGTGGCAGTGCTACTTGTCAACATTTTTTGATATGACTTAGTTCAGAAACATACATTTTGATTAAAATCACCTTATGATTTCATTTGTAGAACATAATAATATTCTTACCCGATTATAATCATTCACTAAATGGACCAACTAACTGTGAGAAATTCTGGGTTAATGCATCTTTGCAGCAGCAGAAAATGATAAAGATAAACTCGTGAATATTGTTTTGGAATTATCAGAATATTGGACGAAATAGGAGATGAATTCTTGGGTATTTGGAGATTTTTAAAAGAATATGCATTGTAAATAATTGTTTAATACGTAATTAGCTTCTCGTGGTTACTTAAAAAATGGCGGTGTTTTTATTCAAAACTCATATTACATTTCAGGACAGAAGTTAAGAGAAACCGGTATTTTTTATGAAAAAAATTTTCCGTCGCTTCCACTGGCCTGTGAGTTGTTTTTTTCAGTGGATGATTATTGCCAGATTGAAGAAAGGAAATGAACTGTAAAAATTACGTGATTTTATTCAGAAATAATTTTTAAGGTTGATAAATTTATTTTTATCCTTTGTTCGTTTCCGGTGTGTTGAAGACCTTTTTTAATTTGACAAAATTTTATTTTATTTTATTTATTATATAAGGTAGAAATAATAATAATTGAGTAATGGAGGTCCCTTAATAATGTTAATGAGAAAAAAAATATAATATTTTATTTTACTTCACTTTTATTTTAGAATATACTTTATTTTATATGAATTTAAAAATAAAGAAATTTGTGTTACATGAAAAATAAGTAATAGAAATATTCAGTATTAAACGTTCATTATAATAGACATTTCGGTTAAAAAATATATTTTCTACTTAAAAAAAATGATTTGTTGTACACTTTATTTATTTGTCATTATTTTCAAAGAAGTTTCTTTCCATGTGTACATTTTTCGTCAACGCAAAAACGTCAACGAAAAAAACAGCTTTCCAATATTTCTATTGTTAAAAGCTCGAAAGGAAAACAAATCGTATTAACCCAATATTTTTTCGGGACAAATATGCGAAAAAAAACTAAAAAAACTTCGCAAACAGAATTCCGAACAAAAACAGTTTATCTCCATTTATTGAAATTTAAATATGCGTGTAGTGCTGAATATATTTTTTCGTGCATTGATATTGAAATAACTCTACATGATTGAACGCTTAGTACAAGACCATTATATTTACTACATATGGATTATGATATTATTATATAGCGTGGAAAGAGCCTTCGAAAATACGAATTTTTTTGTATGTGTAGGACAGTCGCAATCCTAAAAATAGAAACAAAAGAGAGACCTGGATAAAACGTCTTCTGATTGTGATAATAAACTTTATTTTTAAAAAGATTTCGGTATATTTGTATTTTTAGCTATATTAAAACTATAAATCCCTAATCGATCTATATAAATTAACATTTAATAAAACAGGCAAGGTAAATTGATATGAATTAATTATTAAATTCAATGAAAACAATTTTTCAATTAAGATGAAAATAAATTTAATTTAGTACGTGAGTGGTTATTAATATTAAATTGAATTTATAGTTGCTTTAGAATTAAAATTTATTAGGTATTGATAAAAAAAATGTTTTCGTAAATATTATTTCTGGAAAAAAAAATGGCATGGGTTATGGATGTGATTTTTATTTAGACATCGGTAGCTGTCGTATCAATTTATTAGAATATTTTAATAGATCTGGATTACGCAAAAGATTTACATGGTATTTTAAGAATTAATCCATCAATACAATTAAAGATAAATAAAAAATAATTTTGAAGTAGAAATTATACATATACTTTTATTTGTGTTGTTTGGAATATTTGAAAAGTTTTTAATGGTTGATCCTAACCTTGATCAAGATCCCACACACTAAATACCAACTTTTCCATCTTTGCGCACTATCTTTTTTGAAATTTATTTAATTTCATGTTTATTTAGTTTGATGCTTTATATAATTTATTTGCTCTAAATATTTTTGACATCTATTGTTAGTTATTGAACTTGACTTTCATGAAACCCTCTGGTTATTGAATAACAATTTAATACAGAACTATCTGTTTTATATCACGTGTAACTCAAATAAGCTCTAACTTAATTCTAAAAACATACGATCAAATTAAAAAAGCGATCTTCAATACATATTATGTCTACATGAAAGGTTCATACAGAATGAGAAATCTTCAATGGATACAAAAAAAAGCATATCTTTTCCTATTCTTTTATGCTTACTTTTTCTAAAAAAGAGGTTAAGTGACTGAGTAATAAGGAGTTATCATAGAAGAACTTCTTTGAGATAAGTTCCATTTGAAATCTATATGTCCCACACTAGGAACAGACATAGTTACAAAAAACATCTTTATTAATCCTTCCGTATTCATGGTGTAACGATGTGTTACTTCGACATTTGAACCTTTAAATTATCTGTGGAATAAGTCATACAAAAGATTGAAAAATTTGCTATTTGTAAATAAAATAGTTCTACATATCATTAAAATTTATATTACATTATTGTTTACGTATTATTTGTATAATTAACCATAATTTGAAAACCTCGTCAATTTTATCATTGAAAAATTTAAAATTTCAAGATAGTATAAAAAAAATTAGTATAATATAGTAACAATCCGAGATGCATGCCAGTATCGTGTGTAGCTTTTTTTTTTCAAATGGAACCAAGACACGTCTCGAGCTTGTTCTGTTATGCAGAAATTTGATTCTTGCGTCTATCGATAATTTCGTATGGTTTGATATGTATTTCAGGTTTTACACACAAAATATCACAAAATCCACACGGTAACGAAATGTGACTGTATGAGATCCGAAGAGATTTTTTGGCATGAAAATGGGAAGGCTAAATACGATTCTTAAAAAGTTAAGACAGACTTTTAATAGGATGTTAATATTTTCAATGGATCGGTTGAACTAGCTTCAAAATCTGTATTCATATCTGAAATTGTTGAATAAATATTAGAAAGTGTGTTTTTACAATATAATATTATTAAAACACACTTTCTTATACACACCAAAAAAATCCGTGAACAACAATTACCACGGTAATTAAAATCATCAACAAGAAACCAAATATATATTATATCACTTAGCTGATTTCCCAAAGCGACGAGCTTAACGCTTTTGCTACCATTTCATAATGAAGGCTTCAAGATAGAAATACCTAAACGTGTTCTCTTGGCTCCCGCGAAACTATTTAATGCGATTTTGTATAGAATAATGGAGAAACAGGTAGTCATCCGCCTCTTTGATTCGCAGTATGAATTTTGACAGTAACTACCAACGGTATTTTTGTTTAATAACTACACCCAGAGATTTTAGGACAAGATTGTTTTACACAATGATTGTTTACATTAGTATCACGAAATCCTTCAATGTCATTGTATATAATAAACTATTACGTAACAAATGGGAAATTAGTGTATCCCATAGTACTCTATGCAGTGAAAATTATAAGCATGTAAAACACAATTGCGCACAGCTTTCTTAGACTTTGTAAAAAAAAGCAAAAAAAGAATTAGGTGTATTTGAGAATACTTGATTTATCTTTTGATGTACATATTATAAACATATAATTTGTCAGCTGGCAATGTAAAGTATAACTCGTCATAACGAAACATCTTAATGGAGTTGTTGTTACGAGAATTGGTTGAAATTCAGTTGCTCAATCTGTCTTTTCAGAGAGAGTAACGATATAATCTAGTAAGTGACACTGAATTGGCTAATGAATATCTCTACGGCCCGGTTTTAAAATGGAATAGAAGGTGGCTGGGAAGGAAAGTTAACATAACAGATGTTCATGTCTCTTACAAAATTTATTTATTTGATTGAAAAAAAATGTATAAAGTGTTAGAATCTGCGATCCCACAACTATAACAAGGCTGGATTATAAGATTTATTATGGTTTTTTTAGTCAGTTGCTAAATCTGTTTTTATTTTAGAGTAAGAGTAGAAATATGCAAATGGTAAGTGAGCTACTACTGACGTATGGTTCTCTGTTTTTGTGTGCAGATCAGAGGTCTTTTAAGAAGTTGAAAGTATAACTGGAATTTGCTTCTTTATATATAAATCCATAGATCGATTTCAAACCAATAAATTGAAGTACCCGTTTGAGTATTGAATGTTAACCTACGCAATCTTGTAGGATGAAAGTTCTTGGAAACAAAAATGTACATAAGTATTCAAAGAAATTAAAAGTTCAAGAAAATAAAGTTTTGACTTATTAACCTTGATATTGTTGTTTTCCTCATGTTAAGATATTTCTAAGAAAAAAAAAATTACAGCCTAAAAAAAGATTCCGTTTAAGATTCTAACAATATAACATAATTTTTCGAAAAAAAAATAAAAAATTAATCGAAAAAGAATTTCAATTTGCGTATAACGTTGTTCAAATGACTATTTGTGAATTTGTCAAATTTCTAGTGAATTTTAGTTTTATTAAAATTTTATAAATATTTTTTACATCGAATTCATAGGAAATAATTTACAATTATTTTCCCTGGGCAAAAAAATATTTCACAAATTTTCTTAGTGTTCGTTTGCTTTCGTAATATGGCAAAAGTAAAAAAAATTGTCAAACAAAATGAAAAACAATGAGACGTATTTCAGAGTGTTTTTAATAACGGGTTTCCAATTTCACGATAATAACCTAAGGCTTTTTTGAGTCATAGAATGTCAATATTTTTTTAATAAAAAACGAATATTTGCATTTGAAGGGTGAGTTTTTCAATTGTCAATCTTAATATAACTACAGTATAGTCTGTATTCATTTTCGTAATAATTCGAAATTTGGTTAATTTCTCACTGAAATGATCGGGTATGGAATATTTGTGCATGGAAAAAATAACTGCTTTATTGAAAAACTTAAGAGACGACAGTAATCAGAAAGCAAATGCAAAGCTGAAGAGCTCTATGGTCTGTACGTCAATAAGAGAATTTTATTTGAATCATGATTTAAAGATTGCTCTTGCTAGGTCAATCAATCAAATATGCAAACATGTTCTGTGCAGAGTTAGTTTGAGGTTACACACTTGCACCTATTTTAACGCCTCATACCAACAAATTAATAAGCGTTTTTTGAAAAAATATGAAACAATTGAATGGTGTTTGTACAAAACGGTACACTAAACACTAATATTTTATCCAGAAAAGTTTTTGATGTCACCGAAACGCTGTAGTAGATTTTTTGAATATGCATCGTATTGTTGCGTTACTTTGAATAAAAATATATATTTGTAAAATATTTGACAACCTCTTTCTACTTGAGTATTCGATATTTCGTGCAAAGCATTCTTTTGTCCTTTAAATTATTACCCTTCGCACACAGTAAACAACAGAAGTCACCCTTTAAAAGCTGCCAGTAAATACAATAAAATATCTTTGAATATTATTATTAAGAAAACCAAATAAATTGACTCATTTAATCAAAATTTCAGCATTTATTTGATTTGTATCGAAATAATCATAATTTGATTCTGTTTATTACCTTTATGATTTCAGAATATCTTTTATGAAACGAGTTTGTATTTTTTTTTATAAAGTAATGTAAATGATTGTTGAAATAAACTTCTTATTTCACAGTGTATTAGAAAGCTTATGGTTGGTTTAAACAGAATATTTGAGTTTTTAGAATACTTTAAATTAATAAAACTTGTAAATTAATATTGCATGAAAAGTCTCACTATTTTATACATTTTCCACTTGATAGTACACTGTCACTTTGAGATTGGTTAGTCGAAAGCACCAAATATTAGTATATTGATTGAATTGGCATTTATTGTAGTGGCATAACTTCTAATTCATCCCCCGTATGCCTACATTTGTGTGATAAGAGCCTCAGTATAAATTTATTAGAGCAACTGGACATTAATATATATAATCAAGGTAATAATCTCCTTAATGACCAAACAAACATTAATTCCTCACCTTTTTTTTCCCATGTCCGCTCACAACGTGGAACACATGGTCTTATAATGGAGGTGTTTTAACAGAATTTTTCTATAAGAACTGCTTGTTACTCAGTTGCTCAACCTCTCTTTTTTTTAGAAGAGAGTAGGTATATAAGGATAGGGATAGGACAGGACTCGCTACGCCCCGTGAGGATAGGATGGGTGAGAGGGAGTTTTGGGCAACACAAACACTCAGACTACGAACAGAAATCCATACGTGGGTTGAAAGATTAATTTATAAAAACCATCCGCACCGGGAGTTGAACGCACGGCACGCACGCAGCCACCTTTCGCCGCATCACCATTACTTAAACCTTTACAAGAAGCTCATGTAATTAAGCATAATCAGTAAAATTTAAATGCATTTGTTTTAACGTTCGATTAATAACACCACGTAAGCTCCTTTTAATTTAACATAAATTCTATGATGTTTCAATACGTGAGATGACATAATATTTTCTATGTCTTCTAAAAAGTATATAAAGCTAAGCTAAAATAAGTTTAAGTATAGTTCTGACGATGGCATTAAGCTTTACTTTTAGCTAATACTTTGATATTTACCCTACCAAATATTAGTTTTTAACAAAATTAATTTTTCGTTGCTTAAAGAACGGAACATGACAAACTGATAGTATAACAAACAACCAAACATTTTGAAAAAATCAATATATGATTATATTCAGCTGACAAACCGACCCTGCATCGTTAATAATGCAACAATTGTTAGCGCAACGGCTAACATCAAGCCCTAACCATCTGCTTATAAATGATAAAAGTAGATTCATTGGTATCAAAAATTAAATTCATTATTTATTTAACCTCGCAGGGACAGACGTCCATCAATGTTTTTCTCCCCAAGATGAATGTCGTTTTTACAAATCGGAGCAATGATTTGAAATATACATCAAATAAACAGCATGCTAATGTATAAAATAAAGTTGGAGATGGGCTGGATAATTTACAAAAGTTGGAAACAAAAATTAGCCCTCGGGTAATAATTCCAATGACACACTGCCATAAACTAAAAAAATTATAACTTTGCTATTCATACTAAAATTGATAATATTTAAAATCTAAATCAAAGAGAATATAAATTAATGCAGTTATAATAAAACAGATGAAACCTCAGGGTAAAAGATATTCAATTACGTATACAACAAAAGACATAGTAGATATTATGATATACAAAGATTATTAATTAATATCTTTGCTCATTGTACATTATCTATATGTGCAGTTTAGTGACGAGTTAGAAGTTACTTTAATATAGCTAAATTGAACGAATATTATATCAACCATTTTAAATGTTACGGTTTCCAAGTATGTGAAATACAAGCGCTATATTTAAATATCGAAAGTGGTTTAATGCATTTTTCTTGTACTGCAGTATATAAAAATATAAATTTCTATATCGATCGAAGTTAATGGATACTTTGAAAACGCTTTTAAAATGAGGTTATTTAGAAATATTTTTGCAGAATAAAATATTATGTATGCATTATTCAGTCAGCTTTGAAAGAAAATTCTTTAGCTGCTTATTTAGCCGAGTGATCAAAGCTCTTGGGCTTTGTCCACGAGTTCAAATCTCCGTACGAACAATTTCATTAGATATTCATTTTTTAAATCAATTTATTGATTTGTGATACGCTGTTTGTGATGTCTACAATGCTTCTCATCCATACAATCTTAAAAATGGGGTGACACGAGAGCTTTTAGCTAAATACTACTTCTTTCCTAACGCCATTCATATATTACTAACTAACCGTTTTTTAAAATAGAGGTTAAGCGATTGAATATTAATTAAATTCCTTCAAAACAACTAATCTTGCGATGATCCATTAGGAGTTAATATGTTCAACTCATCGTCAGTGGACGTGTTGCAAAAATGTGTTTAGTTTAAAATTTAACTGCTTAATTTAGATCAATAGGTATTAGATTAAACGCAATCATAACCCATCGAACTTATGTGAAATGTATGCAATCAGGATACGTTAAGAGTTATGAAAGTTTAGCAAAATCTTGAAGTATAATAATTATGGTAATGTTTATGAATGTTTGGGTTATTAAAGTTTATGAGATAGATATACAATTTGCCGAATGAAGACTTGAACTAAAAACCATAAGCTTTAATGTATATTTATTGAATGATTGAATTTCCTTGTAATAATAACACTTAGATTAAAATAGCAAAGTATTTGGTTTAACAAAAAATATAAATAAAGTTCATAGCTAAACATCAGAACTAAAAAGTTAAAATAGCGTAGTATTTGTTAGTAAGTAATGTAGTATTTTTGTGGATCTGAATACTTTGCTATGTTATACCAATCAAAAACCAACACAATTAATAAATTGTGAATACTATTGTATTGTAGCACGCCATATGACGTCAAAATAGTTAATAATTTGTTATTTTGTTTATTGGCAATTAGTTAAGAGTCATAAAACGAATATATTGAATCCGTTTTAAAGAAAAAATAGTTTGAAAATGATCGTTTTAGTGTTTTACACAAATGATTTTTCACAAGCTACTGTTTGACAAAGCATATAATTTCAATTAATTTTAACTGTGCTTGACAATTTATATTGATTTACTCAAAACTGTTAATTTCAAAATTGCGTTTTCCCTAAAATACCGATGAATTTTTGTGAATATTTATGATTTAAAAAAACGTCTTTCATGTTTTTGTTAAATTTGTAATAATAATTAATTGAAAGTCTTTCCACGGCTCGGTAATATTTCGTCAATTGGAGGCACTTCTGCGAGGTGCCATTTGAGCATCTATATAATATGTATATATTTATCCTCTTGGACGACAGCTATCTTTCAATATGATCATCCCCCAGGGCGGACGCAGATGCTTTTTGAGGATTTTAATCCGGATAGTATATTGGAGAGGGTGGTTCAATTTACGCAGGGTAGACGACAGAAATGCCGGTCGAATTTCACCCATAAATTTGTTTCCCGTCAGTATTATGTTCTCAGATCACCATTTGGGGGAATATATATATTATATAAAATTACAATATTGAAAGATAAATATGAATATGCAATGTTTCTGCAGCAAATGTTTAAAATACCTATGAAAAGTGCTTGAGAATAACTAAAAAGTGCTAGTCCTGTAGCCGAGTAGTCAACTCGTCCTATTCTATTCTGGTGCATACCGGTTCGAATTCCTTAACTAAAAATTTCAAAAACTGACATAATTTGGATATGTTTTCAAAAGTATGGATGTAGTAACATTCCCTCCTATCTATTTTATCTCATAAACAGGGTATATCAAGAGTTATAAGCTAACTACCATTCTTGTCCAAGCCCCATCTTTCTATCTTTACCCTCTTTGAAAAGGAGAATTTGAGGAACTGAATAAATTACAAGTTTTCATAAAATAACTAAATTTGAGATGTAACGTTAAAAGTCCATTTGCTAAACATTGGGCGTAGATATAGTTGATAAAAAAGCTAAATACTTAGTGACAATAAACAAAAATGTCAATTCAACTCAAGTAAATAATCTTGGTAAAATTTTGATTGGGTGGATGGTTAGGAATATAATCACTACATGCATCCGTGTCATTGAACACAATTCCATAAATTGATCCGTTTCATAAATTTTGTTTAGTGATTCGAGTCCACGGAGAACAAACGTCAAAGAGAATTGACCACTCAACTACAGGTTTCACTCTAAAAACTACGTGAGCACCTTTTTGTTGAAATGTTAAAAATATCAAAAATTAGTTCATATTTAAACAGTCAATTCTAATCCGATGAACTATACAAATAAAATATGTTTCCGGTGTAACTTATTTTGATTTATGTACGTACATAATCTTTACTACACATAGGTATACATAGTTAATATTTGTTTTGTGCTCTCTCTTACTCTCATATTTCAGCTATAGACAGGAACAGACAAATTTATTATTTTTTTGCGAAATTATCCGCGAACAACAGTTGGAATCATTTTTTATACGGACACCTGCATGTGCACGTGGTGATTTTTTTCATTTAACTATAAAATTTGAAATACAAAAAATTTCGACGACATTAAGCGCGCAATTTATTATGAATATTTTGCCCTAGTAAGTGGTAAAGCTTATTTTAATTTTATTTGTTATATAATTTAAAATTTCCACGATTTGTTAATGTTTTTTTTTATCCATTTGTAAATAGCAGATTATCGCAAAAAAGGACGTTGAAATATTGCTCATAACCGTTCATAAATGAATAAAAAAAGCAATCATTCGCATAGGCTTACTCTTTCATTAGAAACTTGCAAATAAATCAGCAGCTTCTTGCCGGCTTATAGATTAATCTGACGTTGTATTGATTACACACAAATTAAAAAAGTTTTTTCAAGGGCGGCAAATTAGTTTTCCACGCTCGCCCAGCTTACACAACAGGGGTGTGAAAGCGTTTTTATTTATTCACATTTATTCGGATAAAAATATTCTATATATTTAGAGTCGAATCTTTGAATCAAATACATTTTACGACAGATTTCATCAGGTGACTATAGCAAAGTATTAATTTGAACAAAGTATTATAAGATATAGCTTTTTTGGCATCACGCATCAGAACGATGATTAAACTGATTTTGCTTCCCTATGTATAAATAAATTAACTGACATGAGATTAACACTTATCATCTTTCTAGATTTCATAAAATTAGTATACAATGAAGGAAATGAGTTGCACTAGGAAGAGTGCATCATACAAGAAATACTAACTATTTGCATAATTTTAAAATTAAAGTCATAGTTATAAATCTTTGAACGCTGTAGTTCATTTTTTTTATATTCTATCCGTGCTGAATTTGGAAGCACAATTTTCAGGCTAATGAGATTTTTTTCCCTGTCCACTCCTGACGTGGAGCATATGGTCTCCCAATGGAGGTGTCTCAACAGAATTTTTCTATTAGAACTGTTTGTTACTCAGTTGCTCAACCTCTCTTTTTTCGAAGAGAGTAGGGATAGAAGAATAAGGTCAGGACAGGACGAGTGGTTAACTAATCGCTCTCGCTACGCGCCGTGAAGATTGGATTAGTGGGTAGTTTTTTAAACAACACAAAGACTCAGACTTCGAACAGAAATTTATAAATCGACTGACAGTACAATTTATGAAAACTGTTCAAACTGGGAATTGAACCCGAGACGTCCGTAACCGTAGCCAACGTCGCTACCAACTGCGCCACGGACGCCGACATAATTCTCATAATGAGATAGAATGTTGGAAATATATTATATTATGCCATACGAAAACTTTTTTCTATCCTGATTTTTCAGCCTGCATAAAAGATAACGGTTTTCGAAAACTTTCGCCGTATATTCTTACCACTTGAATGATTTTCAAAATCCGTTTAAATCTAATTAATAAATTGTGTATTTTTTCATCGTTTAGTCTTTATGATAAATACAATATAATTTAACTATTAAATGAATCTACTCTGCGAACAAAATAAACCCTTATTTTAAAGAGCTTCTCTTGCCCTTGAGACCTCTTGAGACGCTTGAGGGTTGTTTACCAGTTGGATATTGTTATTTCTAAGTAAAAGAAATTGATTCAATGGTTCATTATTTCCAAATTTTATCCTACCACCCGATGATTCGTATTGAGATTGTGGCTCATTATTGAACTGAGAATTTTGGTTGTTAAACTCTCGCATACGCACGAGTGGTCGAATAATACGCGAAATCATAAATCTAGCCATAATGAATAGGAGGTTGATCATATTACCTGGAATTTTCTAGAATATGTTTAGTAAAATATGTAGCTTTTAAAAAAATAACATAGTTATATGGAGAGTATAATCCTCAACACAAAGAATTGTTTTACAACAAGCTGTATATTTTTTACAGAAACTTTAATTTTAAATTATCGAGTATTGATTGAGCAAACCCCTGAAACACTCTTGGCAGTCATTTGATAGCGTTAAACGCTGCTGTATTAAGGTTAAAGACACATTTATTGGAATATACATCAGTAGCGGTTGTATTTTTGAGCGCACTGTGGAGAAAAAGATTTGGTTTAAGTATAGTGTCAAACAATTCAAGAGTTTACAAAAAGTTTGTCCTAGTGCATCTTTATTCTCATATCGTCCTAAGTCCTATACGAAATATTTGTTGAAAAGCGTATGTGATTTATTAGATTAATTAATATACTGTTAATTTCAATTCCTTAAATTCAAGAGTTACCGCTCGTCAACAATTTTCTACACATGACTAGCATGTGACCTTTGTAGTTGTTTTAATACGTACCGGCCGATGAGATGACGTGGGATAAACCACGCCCCACAATATTTTTAGAATGTATTCACTATAAACGCATTGATTTGTATATATTTTCAATAAAAATAAACTGATAAAAATTTTTTGCACTAAATCGTCAACCTCTCGTCAGCATTAACTCACTATGAGTATTGAAATTTTACGGTAGTTTTTAAATATTTGATATTTTCACAGCAGAGCTAAACTATGACGAGAAAAAATATGTTATGCTCAATGATATCGTAGAATCGTGACGATAATATTTACGCTGGGTTCGCTAGACGAAGTCAAATTATACCCCATCTGTCCATACGCTGTTTTATGAGCCAGAAAACACTAGCGTGGAACGGGAAAACTTTTTTATTTGAAAAACTGCGAAACGGGGCCGGCTGGATTTTACACGAATGTGTTGTGCGCACAGCTTAAACGGTCATTTCGAATTTAGGGTTATTTCAGTTCTGAGCAAAAATTTACATAAAACAATGTCAACGTTGCTTGTCTGGCGACTTAGGAACATGTGACGGAGATAGAGCGGGCTTAAAAGATTTATTTTTATCAAAGGTAGATGCGAAAAGATAAAAAAACAGTTCTTTAATTTTATTCTAAAATAACTAGTGACCACCTAAAAAACTGAATATTATGCAGCAGAAAAGTAGATGAAGATTTTATGTTTTAATTAAAATGTGTTTTGACAGCATAACGTAATATTAAATAATTTAACTAATTTCTATTTTTAGAGCTATATCACTCCCTATGTGTCGCACAAAAAAAAAGCATTTTTAAAAGTTTGTTTTTCGATAACTGTTTTCTATTTAGCCGCTAAGATTTAACACAGGGATGAGGATAGAAATGGCCATAAGTAAGTTTAAAAGCGTTGACTACTCACCTATAGGCCCGGAAAAGGTATCATTAGGCTTTCCGAGACAGAAAATATTTTTAGAGAGGACAAAATCTGTCACAGCTTGTCAGACCAAAAATCATCATTGTTTTATTTATACTTATATCGATATTGGCGTCCGTTGTGTAGTTGGTAACGTCGGCTACGGTTACGGATGTCTTAGGTTCAAGTCCTGGTGCAGATAGTTTCATAAATTTATCTTCCAACCGATTTATGGATTTCAGTTCGTAGTCATGAATGTTTGTGATGTCTAAAACTCCCTCCCACACATCCGATCGTCAAAAACGAGACGTAGCGAGATTGATTAACTAACCCCTAATCCTGCCCTAGCGCTATCCTTCTATCCCTACTCTCTTCGAAGAAACAGAGTTTGAGCAACTAAGTAACAAGCTGTCCTCATAGAAAACTTCTGTTAGGAAACCATATGCCCTACGTTGGGAGCGGACATAGTAAAACAATATCAACATTCCCTATTAATAGTCCCATATCTGCAAACATGAGATTTTAAAGTAGATCATTTCGAAGATTCAAAACGCAATTGCAAAGTAACGACTGCATTTATATTCTTCAAAATTGGGTCAGTGTTACTATTTTAAAAATAATTTTCCTTGTTGTTTGATGCGTACCCATCGAACTGAGTGCATAGACAACGAAAATGCCAAAATATTTTTTACTTACGTGATTATACGAGGAATGTCAATATGACATACTCATAGCTGCTCTGCTTTCTCCACTTAAGATGGCTGTTTATTGTTAATATTAATTACATACTTAATATTTGATTGTTTTTAAATGGTTCACTAATTTTTTTTCTAATAATTTTCCTGATTCACTATTGCTTATTGTATTAGTAATGTGTTTAAAAAAATCTGCTCAGCTAATGGGCTTTTAATGTAGCTGTATTTGTGATTTCAGATTAGTATTTATTGATTTGTAAGAGGTCCATAACATTTTAATTGTAGACTATTTTATTTGATTTATGTATAATTTGTTTGCTAATCAGTATTTTCTTGTCTTAGTTCATGAACCATCAGTTTTATAAATCTTCATTTTTACACTCAATTTTATATGGGTAAGCTCGTTATGTTTGTATTTTTATCAGTTGGTAATGCTTGTGATGAGCGAAACTGGTCATGATCATTATAAATATGTGGACGTAGTACAAATGAATTTTTTAAAATATAATTTCAATATGATCATGATTTTAAGGATACAATTTATTTTCAGTTTCACGTGTTTTTTAGCTGTCAGTTATCTCATCAAATTTATTAAGAGATGCTCAAATAGATAGATGTGTTCCGCAAGCGAACAGCAAAAAGCTTCTTGAAGGCCTGTAAACAGGAGCTTTCTAGAGAGGAGTCTAACTGAAATTAATGTACGATGACTCTGTTGAAAACTTTAGACATTTTACTAATAAATTAATGTGTTCGTATGTTTTGTTTCATAGCTGTTTACGTTGTTATTGGTTTACTGAAAGACTAGATAATATTATATCACAGCTTGCAGAATCGTATATTTTTAAATTACATTTATGAAACGAAACAAAAAAACAACTCAGTATCTTATATTGTATCAAACATTTATTACAATATATTTTAAATACTTGTTGATTGCAAAAACTCGTTATTTTCTCCTGAAGACATTGTGCGAAATATTTTTTGGATTTTAACCAACTTCGCTATTACTGTTGAGCATTTATTTTGGAATTTTTAGAGTATTTCCAAAGAAACCATTTATTCGATAACGACTTTTAATTCAGCCACCTTGACTTTCTTTATAAGAAAGGATGGAGAACGGAAAATGGGAAAGGAAATGATTTGTGGATAGCAAATCTTTTTCTTAGGCTTCAATTTCAGAATCGGGTGGTTAGGAAGGAATCGAAACAGCACCTGTCTTTGACCACAAATACATAACGCTCAAACCGTTGTTCACTGTAGGTACCTGAAGTGGATATTTAATAATGGTTTAATAGCTGTAAAATTGGTTTATTTTTTAAAATTATTAATACACTTGTTTGTTTTCAAGTATGTTTTGAGATAAAAATAATGAGACAACTAATTATTTGGTCAGTATCTAATTCAAGTAACGATCAGTAAATATTAAAGAAATGGTCAGTAACAAATACATAAAACGGTCAGTAGAAAAATAAAAATGGTAAATAAATATTGAAGATACGGTCAGTAAATATTAAAGGAAGGTTAGGTTAGGTTAGGTTAACTAAGTAAAAAAGATAAAATATTAAATCTGATTCCGGTTATATCCGTGCAAATTTCATTAAACCATTTTGAGTGGTAAACAATTAAACTGTTTTAAAATTGTACATTAAGAAATATTTATTTTATTTTATGATTTCAATAAACATGCACGAATTTCCAAGTAAATAAAGTTTTGGTTAGGTTTAATTTAATAACTGACCATTTTATATCAATTACTGACCGTTTATTTTATTACCTGACTACGTGTATACTAACCATTTATCGAACTAATTACTGAACTTTTTGATTAATTACTAACCCAATAAATACAGGCCAAAACGATAGTAGTTTCTAATTTTTTTTTTGCAGTGCATTTTTATGTTTAACCTAATTATTTTATTCATTCAAAGTTGAAGTGCTTGACATTTTTTTTTTATTCATAAAATTTCTCGTGTTTTTCATAATAATATAATTAAGCTCATTAGAAAGATGAAAACGCCACAAATGCTTTAGGTTTAACTTTTAACACTATTTCTCCAAACATTGACAATCGAAAAATACATATAGCTTGCTTTTTGTACCCTTATTGAAATATTTTTCCCAAAATGTTACTTTAATTCAATAAAAACGCTAAAAACCTTTATTTACCAAATACATTTGACGGTTAGATAAAGATAATACTATAATATACAACCACTTTGATAACAAAATTAAAGATGGCGAAAACATTTAATGTACAAATATTCTACACCGATACTCAATTACTACATTAGCATTTAATTTTAAATTTAATTTATTGATACAGTTGCCGCCAATGATTTTTTTATTGATGAATAATAACTATCAATTTATGGCATTTTATTTTTATCGGTAAGACGTAGGTATCGTCAATGTAATCGCGTGTATTTTAACGTGTTATTACACTTTTGTAGCGAACGTGTTAAAATTTTTCTTTACCTCTCACAGGTTTTAATGAAGTGTTTGCTTTCCTTGGACGCCAACCAGTTAGCAGCTAAAGCACATATGCCATGTTTTAATTTGCCTCCGTGCGCTGAAGCGATATTCGCGTTGCATACCAAATGAGATTTAATTTTATGATAGATAACTCTCGACTGCCTATCAGTGAATATAAAAGTGATGGCCATTAATTGTTAGAAATATTTTTGATTATTACTATCAATGATTTTCTAGGTAATTTAATCCAAAATTTAGATTTGATACTTAGGGTGATTTTATGAAGTGAACTGATTTTTTACACATTAATAATCTATCTGATTAAAAATATTTCAAATGTCATCATTTTACAATATTAGTTTTAGTTTTTTATTCTTCTTCTTCAATATAAACTCCCTATGTAATGCATATGGCAACCACGCGGCGTCTCCATGATTCCCTGTCACTCGCCAATCGCTTTGCTTTTTCCATGAATGCCAGAGTCTCTCAGCTCCAACGAGTACATCCTTTGGATAGTAACCAGTGGTCTTCCAGGACGCCAGAATTGAGAACAGGATTGAGGCTCTCCGGAGACATCCACAGCACGTGACAGGGCGTTGCTCGGTCTGTTCCCTAATCTCTGAATTCCTCACAAAGTCAAACTACTTCACCCGAAGTATTCGATGCAAGCATTTATTCTATAAACTCAGTAAACGGTTTTTCTGAGACTTTTTGTCGTAAAGCAGCACAAGTCGAATGCAAGCGTTGAATAAATGCCATTTGGTTTTAAACGTGTACAGCTGTGTGTCCCAGACGGTCCGCATTTTATGTGACTTCGGCTATTCCTAATCGAATAGCGAGCTCCTTCTTTGTGTTACCGTCTTCCAGGATTCTTCTTTTTTTACCAGATATTATCTTATACGGAGTATGTGGTCACCACGCGACGTCTGCAAGATTCTTCCTATGAGCTATGTTTTCTTGAAAACCAAAATAAGCTCCACAAAAACATCATTATGTCATAGTATGACACAATCTTCCATTAAGCTGACACCTACCACTAGAAAAAAAGAGCTTTGCACGTACCCCACCAAGTTTCAACATCTCTCCATGATTAAATTTGATTTCAACCGAGTATAGATGGGTGTCACAGGAAGTCCACATTGAATAACATGCCATGTTCAATTATTTAACTCAATACGAGATTTCCAACAATAATCAAATTCATTTAAATTTAATTCAAAATTTATTGGAGGAATTAAAATGAATGAAATGATTTGCGAATGTCGAAGTTTCTTTCTAGCCGAAAGGCAAAACCCGGGTCGTTAGTGACAAAATACATGGAAGTGTACAAAATATCAATAATCCAAACTTGATATTGAAATTCCATCAAGCACCCTCAGACGATGTCTTAAATCATATGAAATAGTAAATTTTTCAAGCCTATCTAACAAAAAGTTGACACCTTTTTTTCAGAAATGATACTCATTTCCATTTAAATAAAAATGCAATAGTATAAGCAAATACTTTGAGAGTGTAATTATTAAAAGAAAAGTTTTTTATTTCGACGTTTCATATTTTTTAGGCGACGAAAAACGATTAACGATTTTCGAAAAATGAGAGAAAAACCTACTCCTTCCTCTTATATTCTTCTATGGAGCTATCTCAAAAGAATTTTTCTGTAAAAACTGCTTGTTACTCTGTTGCTCAACCTCTTTTTTTTTCGAAGAGAGTAGGGATATAAGGATATTGCTAGGACTGGACTAGTGCTTATCTAATCGTTCTCGCTACGCCCCGTGAGGATTAGATCGAATAGATCGAACACTCAGATTACGAACAGAAATCTATAAATCGATTGTAAGATTAACTGTCCTCACCGAGAATTGAGCCCAAGACATCCGTAGCCGTAGCCAAAAACGTTACAGACGTCATCTTACTTACGTCGAATAAACTTACGATACAGTTAATCGGAAGATGCTCGTCAAAGAGACGAAACACGTGTCACACAACCAGTGAAGTTATCAATTTAAATTTTATATTAAAAATGAACTTCTACAAAAGTTACCGCCGAATCCATTGAAAATATCATTTTAATTTATTTAAATAATTCATCATATTTTAAAAAGATTTTTATATCAACTTGTACAATACTGATAAGACGAATTCTTTCGGAAAAATCAGACTAAAATTTTCTTTTACGTTGTAAATAAGAAAACTTTGAATTCATTAAAATGTTTCAAATTCCTTAATGCTACAATTGAGCCATTACTTAATAAATGTATAATTTCATTTGGAAGTATAGCTTCAACAAGGTATTGTGTTATAATTACTTAGAAATTGTTTTCAATTTCAATTATTACAAGAACTTTGAGCTTCTTTTCAAATATTAATAGCTTTGTTTGGAGAAATATTTTTTTACCATACCCACTCACAATGTTGAGCATATGGACTTATAATGGAGGCATCTCAAAAGAATTACTTGTTATTTAGTTGCTCGACATTTTTTTTCGCATATAAAAAGGATAGAAAAACTAATCGGTCTCTCTACGGCCCATTGTTGGCATCATTATTTTAATTTTTTTATAGAAATACTTAGAAAATGTATTTCTTATATTTTTGTTGTTATTAAAATGTATTGTTTTAAAAAATTGTAAATTAGGTAAATGTATCATAATCAATTTTTCTGTTCAAGTACTGCTTAAAGAATGTTCTTGAAAATTTTTAAAATATTAGTTATAGTATTTTTCGTTAAGTAAAAAAAAGGTGATCACAAAATGGGTTGGACGTGATAATAAATATATAGTGTTGTGTTGAATCAATAATGTATGTCTTATCGTCTTTCTCAAAAGGTCGTGTGTCATGAAACCCCAAGTGTTTAGAAAGCGTAAACGTAGCTATTTATGTACAATTAATATACATTCTTGAGATTGGTAATGATGTTTTTCTGTGGTAACACCACATGCTGACGTGTAGTGTTACCACAGAAATGTATTTTGAATACAATTCTATATAATATCCTTTTGAAATATTTTTGACATACGACATGTTGCAGTATCAACGACGACATTTTTTAAGTCGCTTAAGATTCACACAGATTTTATTCTAGTACTAAAAGGTTGAACTATTTGACTCGCCTAAGGAATTCCGTCAAAAATAAAATTAGATACAAGATTTTAAATATCGATCTGCTTTCACCTTCTAGAGATCGTCATGCAAAGCTATATCTCCGGAATTGGTCCAGGGAGTTATGTAAGCAGGGCGTTGCTATCTCGTTTGCTTATCACAGCAAACTCAAGAGTTAATTGAAATTTATGACGTTTGAGTGTAGGGCTGTTCGGCAGGGGCTTAGCGGAGGCGGGTGTGGCATAGTTTGACATTGGATCGAGACCGACAAAAAGTGGGCCTGGGGCATGCGAGAATAATTTAGAGTAGGCAATTTAACCCTGACAAACGTATATAATCTACGGATAAAAGCGTTTAATGTTATCAACCGAGGACAACCGCAGCTCTGCTTTGTATATTTTACGAAATTATTTTGAAAAAATAACCATACCACTGTGTTTAGGGTTAAAACATGTAATCATAGCTTCGAGAAGATTACATACTTTTTATAAAGCCTGAGAAAAATGAACTATTTTGGGCTGTCACGTTTGCTTTTTTTTTAAGGCTTATCCGCAAAAAAAGTTTGCAATTTGAAATTAGCCACTAGTTTTTCGTTACCGATTATTGGTAATATTTTACCAATAATCGGTAAATAACTAATTTATCACTACCGATAAATTAGTTATTTACCGGTATTAAATTACGCAATTTGAGTTGACTCAAAGATGTTCTATAGCTATTGACGAAAGATGATTTTTTCCAAATTTTACCAAATATTCAACAGTTTACTCTGACGCAATTGTAGCCACAAACATATAAAAGGAAGAGGCCAGATCTTAGCTTGAACTGTAGCATCGTCAAAGACAAAGAATAGTTTGGCATTGTGTGTTATGATGATGGATGATGCAGAAAATTGATTGAAAACTTTTCAATTAAGCCAAATTATGCATCATTAATAATCTGTATGCTATTAATTATTATTACCGTGTTGCAATGAAAGTTAAGTGGATGGAGAGTTTCATTTTCGTGTAAAAATTTGTAAATTCATGACGTGTTATAACAGATACAAAGTTGAGTACTTTGGGAAGACGGAGGTTTAGGTATATCTAATAGTATTTATCTTTTATATTATATCTCGCATCGTAAAAAGTTTTGTGACCTGTGCTCAAAAAGGCAATTTACTACTGTAAACAATTTCATAACATCTGTTTCCTTTTTCCTGTGCGTGCAAAAAAGTCTATCATTTATACGGTGGCAGAAAAAATTATACAAGCTGACAATGCGATACACAATATAAAAAAATGGTTCACAGCGAAACAGGCCCAATATGTTACATCATGTCTTCCACTGTATGTGATGATGTAATCATAATATCACAAAAAGAGCAACGAAAGCTGACGTCATAAAAAGACGTCGTGCGCGGACAGTGCGGCGTCGGCGGGCGCCGCGAAAGCCTCAATAGACGTCGCATGAAAGGAGCATTATAATGTGATCATGTGAGAGCGGTTTGTAGGCTTCTACAATGTTTTCGGATACCTTCTTTTGACACTGATAAGGCTTTTTGAAACTCGCGTTTTTAATATAAAGGTCCTATGCTTTCAGAATTTATAAGAATGTTGAAGTTCAACAGACGCGCTGAAAATCAGCTTACTTCAAATTTGTAAGGTATTTTTTGTATCTAGTCGTATTTTTCGATCAAAATAGAAAAAAATGATAGAACTAACAATGTCATAGATATACTTATTATTCAAAGTATGGTATAACCTGGTTTTTATCCATCAATGGTTGCTGAGAAAAATCATTAATATATTACATTTTTGTATCCATGTCTATTCCCAATATGTCGGAGCATATATAATGCATATTGAAGCACAAGTATCACCCTTCGCTCCTATCTACAGATCAGATCGAAGGTGTGTGGAAATAAATAAATCACAGATAGCCATACCTTTGGTGTTACATTCAGGATACAATGTGTAAAAGTTTCCATTCTCAGACTATCGAGCCGTTGACTACATGGCTCAGTAGGACGAAAGCCAAAGACAATTAACCGCTCGGATACGAAACCAACTGGATTTTAATGTAATGATGTCAATTTTAAAGGAACGGAGTTTAAAGCACAATAATTTAATAACCGTATTATGATATCACGGCAAATATTGATTAAAAAATATAAATATATTTACAATTATTTAACTGAGATCTAAAGGTGGCATATTAAACTGCGCCAAAGGTTCCATTATATCTGTTGCAAACAATACTACTTAAAATACCCAACAGTTTTTTGAAAACAAAAGAATACAACAAAAAATATCTAAAGTGATGTGTTTTTAGTATTAAAATAAATATAGATGAAAGTTTGAAAAATGAAAAGGACAGCTGTTGACCAAAAAAAAAACCAGAACAAAGTATGTCAGAGAAATACTTTAAAATGAAAATCTAGTTGTGCCAGTTATGATTTCCTTTAAATCAGTGATTCTAAAAGTGTTCCTTCGGACCCCCAGGGATTCATGTGACCGCTGAGAGGGTCTGTGGCAAAATAAAAATAATTCAGGGTTGCGTGGACAATGTTGGGGTCCGCGAAAGGTTTAATATAAAAAAATAACTGTGACACATTTTCATTATTATAACAGTTGAAATAAATAGAAATAAATAAATTGGTAGCGATTTGTTGGGTGTTGGACCCATTTGCAAGCACACCTACAAGCTTAGACGTATCCATACTAATATAGGAGCAATTTGTTGAATAATCCACAATTGAGGAGCGGAAATCAATGTCTGAACAAGATACCTCAAATTTTGGTTACAAAAACAAATACCAATTTTATATTCTGCATTATGGGTTCACTGTACAGACGCTGTTGTCGCTTTCCTGTATTTCTATTGAGAAAAACGTGAATTTAGTGCAGTTATGAACTTAATAATACTTTAAATATCAATATGTTTTATTTGTATTTTATTTTTACATCACCATTTACCTTTCAAGACATTAAATTAATTTTTTTTTATTATGCAGTGACGTAAAGTTATTCTACTTCAGATTTTTTCTTTAAGAACGGGTCCGTAGGCATAATAAGTTTGGAAATCACTGCTTTAAATCATAAAAGTAACAAATATTAATTTTAATTTATAGTGTATAATTGATTACCTTTTAACAGAATATAGCACGTCGTTTTACTCACTTCTTACTTCGATTTAACAATTTTTAACAAAGGCCAAAAAAATTCAGCCATCTTGATTAAAGATGTTAGATAATACCATAGACTAAAGTAAAAAAATAGATATCTACATATTTTTTTTTCTGAAAATAAATAAATATTAAAGCTTGTTTGGCCGTAGAACTTTTAGGTCTATATGGTAGCGACCATTTTTAATTAAGATTTCATGTAACTATAAATGAACTAAAATTTCAGGATCGATGACTCTGCAAATGATTGTTTTTATCAGGTTTGTATAATATATATATTTTAGATTATGGAAAGTAAAGTAGGTGCGCAAAAACATTCTGAAAGCAGGCATATTTTTGGATTGCCTCTTCTAAACGATTACTATTTTGCAGTTAGCCCCTTTTTATGACGATGGCATACATGTGGGTCCACAGTTTTGTGAGGGTCTAGATGTCCTCTGACGACCTTTTCCATTTCACGGCCTTGACTAATGTGCAGATTAAAAACTGGTAATTACGGTCATTAAACTATTATAGATCGAAATCATTGTGTTAAGCTGAACGAAATGAAATTGATGAAAATGGAATGTTTGCTACACACAAATATCGACAATTTAAATACATGTTTATTTAAAAATATAATATTTAAATCGTTAGATGTATTTCGTATTCGAATTTTTTTATCGATTTCAAACGTCTCCCAACATGGAGCATATTGTCTTCTAATTGAGGTATCTCAACAGAATTTTTATATAGAAACCGCTTGTAACTCAGTTGCTAAACCTTTTTTTTTCGAAGAGAGTAGAGATGGAAGGGTAAAACTAGGATAGGACTAGTGGTTAGATAATCGCTCTCACTACGCTCTATGAGGATCGAATCGGTCAGCGGAAGGGAGTCTTAGACATCACAAAAAGTCAGACTACGAACAGAAATCCATAAATCGGTTAAAAGATCAACTTACGAAAACCGTGCGCACAAGGAATTAAACCCTAGACATCTGTAACCCCAGCCTACGACGCTACCAACTACGCCACCGACGCCAACAACGTTTTTAATAATATGGTATTTGATTATTTGACGCTTATATATCACGTTGTTATGACGACATTAGCTAAATTTCATTGTTAATTAATCGCTATAGAAGGCAGTTGAGGGAAACAGTATGTGTGGTGTTAACTGCGTATACATTGAAATTACTAAACAGGATTCATATATACAATAAAGATCGACTCACATGTTAATGCCACCCAATTATTATTGAGAAAATTCATCAATTTCATCAAAGGCCATTATCATGAAACAAACGCTTCCATAGGATAATAAAGAATAAATAATTACATCAACTGTGGACGGATAAGAGGGAATATTGCTGGGAAATAGTCAGATGACGTCAGTGAAATTTTTGCCACTTTTTTCTTGTATTGATCATCTCGGCCATTATCGAGTTAACAGTGGGTACGTTTTACTGTGATTTGCAATAACATAATATGAGCAGCTTAACGCAGAATGTGCTGTGATCCCGTAGGGAAAAGGAATTAATTGATTGTGATAAATGTTCTAAGATGACTTTCTTGTAAATCATCATCGTTAAAAAAAGTCAGGATTAATTCTTTTTACTTAAAGTTCAATGTTGTGTTGATTAAACAGAGTAAAAATAAAAGTCGGCGTCCGTGGCGCAGTTGGTAGCATCGCTGGCTACGGTTACGGATGTTTCGGGTTCAATTCCCGGTGCGGATGATTTTCATAGATTGATCATTCAATCTATTTATGGATTTCTGTTCGTAGTCTGAGTCCTCCCTCCCACCAATCCCATCCTCACGGGGCGTAACGAGAGCGATTAGCTAACCACTAGTCCTGTCATAGCCATATCCTTCCATCCCTACTCTCTTAGAAAAAAGAGAGGTTGAGCAACTTAGTGACAAGCAGTTCTCGTATAAAAATTCTGTCAAGATACCTCCATTAGGAGACCATATGCTCCATATTGGGAGCGGACATGGAAAAAATAAATAAATGTATTGTTTGTGTTTTGTTCAACTAATATTGTCAAATTTACTGCTAATACGTTAGCATCACGCCACCGTCAGTTGAACTTTATTGTATTTTCTAATATCATTTTAAGTATTAACTCTTATTTATTTTCTTTAAATTTGATGTAATCTGTCAGTCGGGTTTGTGGCTCAGTGATCAGTAACGTTGGCTTTAGCTACGGATATCTCGGGTACAAATTCCGATACGGACAGTTTCGTGAATTGATTTTTCAATCGATTTACGCATTTATCTTCGTAGGCATGTGATATCTAAAATTCCTTGCAACTTAAGGTATCCTATCCCGGACCGTTTTTATGATACCGGGATACATCATAATGCGTAATTTTATGTTTTGAATTGTTTATTTAAAACTAAATCGTTGTCCATTATTGCTTCAATTAGAATGAATATCTAATTTTATATTTCTTTGGGCATAAGAATATTTTTTTTATTTTTTGAGAATTAAAATTAGAAGGAGGGAGACCACAATTAGTAGTATTAATGTGACACACCCTGGTTTTTGTTAAGTATAAGCTTCATAAGTGTCCAGAACTGAAATCACCCAGCGGCATCGACAATAATTCGCAGAATCGTTCCACTCTTGTTACCAAGCCGTTCAATAGCCGCCAGGAACGCCCGCTGGACGAGTCCATTTTTGACGGAAAGGGGTAGCTCCAACGATGCAGGCAGTTGTTTGAATTGTTAATGTACACAGTCGATTACAATCTGTCGAGCCGGGCGAGTTGCGGCCTTGTCGCGGTGGAGGTGACGATGTGAATTGTTTATGTTTGAATTGCGTTGGACTTAATTTAAAATCGTTTGTCGCGTCATTTGTATTATAACTTAAAGTAAATTCAGTTGCTAAGTAAATGTAAATGTAGAATCAATTTTATGTGTTAGGAATTATATTTTTGTGTAATGCATCATCGATGGAAAATAAATAAGTTTTGAAACGAACTTGAAATGGTGTTTGTTTGAGACCACAGCCCTTCCAAGGCGTTCTATAACCAGCCTTTCACCTCTCTTCGATCCGGGGTCTTCTCAAATGATGTAGGTATTATAAAAATGTACGAACATAAGCAAACTGAGGTACACGTTATTGTTAATCAGGAAGTATTTTATTTAATATAAGAATTTACTTCTTACAGATAATCCCAAAATCCCGGAATTGTGATTTAGACAACCCTGGGATTCCGATATTGAAAGCCTTATACCCACACATCCGATTCTACAAATGGGGTGTAGCAATAGCGATTAACTAACAGCTTGTTCTATCCTAGCCCTATACTTCAAAAAAGAGAGGTTAAGCAACTGAGTAACAATCACTTATCGTAGAGTAAAATTTGTTGAGATACCTCCATTAAGAATCCATATGCTTCAAATTGGGAGCGGACATGGTAAAAAAATGGTGAATATAAAAGATTTAAAGTATAAGATGTACATTTAAAGTGTAATACTTTAATGTACGTAAGTGATCTTCTATAATAATTTAAAAGGTCTGTTTTCATTGAATTAATCCCAATTAAATTAATGAGTCTGTTGCATCATTATTTTATCAGTAATATCTCAGAATTATTAGTAATGCTTTCATTGTCCAATTATTGCGTATTTAATAAGACAAAGTCATTAGTCCTTTTTATTAGTATGATAACTTCAAAGTTATTTTGAAACAAAATGAATAAAATTAAATTATAATAAGAATTGAAGTGATTAATTCCTTCTGAAAGGTTATCTATAAAAACTTTAGAATTCGAGAATATTCTTTATTTTTTTTAGCTTCTAAAAGACTCCTTGCAACAATTTGAAAACATTTTATAATGTAGCATTAGTACTCAAAGTTAAAATGTTTACATTTGGACAAAAATCATTATTGTTAAAAAGTGTTAAACTTGTTTATTTTGAGTACTTACTATTGAGACCAAATTTTGTTTGTATACAATCTAAACAAGTTAATAAAATTTGTATCAGAAATAGTCTGGTTTCGTCTTTCTAGATCATTAAGTAGAAATTTGAAATATTTTAATCGGGTATGTTACAATGGAAAACTTGTCGGAGGGTTTCCAATTATGGTAATTCCACTTAACAACTCTCTTCTTAATGGAGGTATCTCAACAGCTCTTTTTCGAAGAGAGAAAGGATATAGGTATAAAGCTAGCACAGTACAAGTTGTTTGGGCAGCTAATCACAGTTGCTATGTTCCGTTTTTACGATTGGATGGATGGGAGGAAATTTTAGACATCACAAACATTCATACTTGCGAACAGAAATCTATTGACAAATCACTTTATGAAACTATCCGTACTGAGATTCGAACCCACGATATCCGTAACCGAATAGGAACATCGTCCAAAAACGTTGTCTACTCGGCTGACAAAAATAATAATTTTTGAAATTGATAAGACAGGATATATTTAGATAAAGAATTTATTCGTGTGTAATATTTATATTTTAGTTACCTTATGAAGTATTTAATCGATAAGAACGTGAAATATTTATTTTTTTCTGCTAAAGAAGATCGAATATATACTATATTAAATGCTTTATAATTACGTCGGCATATTCTTCTATTATTTTAAGATTATTCCATGTGCTTGGATTAAATGAAGGGGTCAATTATTATGAAATAACTTGTGTTTTGTATTGTGGTAAAATAAAGGTACGAAAAGGATTGTCAATTATATTTAAGCTGGTGTTTGTTAGCTTTTATGTCTGGCATATGGTTATGACGCAGAGAAATTGCTAAACATAACAAGAATATTTAGGAAACGATAATGGGTAGTATCGTAACAGTGATTCGTTGTCGATAAGGGGACCGACGTTGTATGAAATTGAGTACACATATTCCAGATTAGTAATAACTTAATAATAGTAATTCAATATAAGGAATCCGAGTATGTTTTTTTGTTTCGAAATACTGAGGATTTCAAACATGCTGTCTAGAAGTTTTTGGGGCTTAAAATATACGTTTAATACCCGTTAATTTATTTTTGAAACTTCATCCATTATTTTTTGTAGATTAAGCCTGGTAAATTGTTAAATTGTTCTGTCAAAGAATTATAATTAAAAGTTTGCCTAAATCATTTTTAAGTAACAGACCATCAATTTGGGTAAGTTTGCCCATCGGTCTAAGATTAGCTCACTACATGGTAAAAGATGCTGATATAATACCACGATAATAATAATTCCATTTGAACATTTTTTAGCTAAATAAAAGTATTTAGTCGTAAAAATATGAATTAATGTGCAACATAATTTGTTTTATTGTTGAATTTGTAAGTTTGGAATGAAAAAACACAATAAGTTGGATGAGCGATATTTTCAAATTGTGTTAAAAATCTGTAAACCAAATGCTGTTTATTTTTTCTCATCTCGATTATGTACATACTATATGAAAGCATAAAGAAAAGTTGCCAAGACTTTAAAATCATTGACTTTGTAGTAATTACAGTGATTATTTGTATCGTGGGCCAAAGTTACCCGATTTGGATGAAAATTTTGCCAACGTTGTTTTATTTATATTTATATATCAATCATTACAATAAATCTATTAATGTTGATTAAATTTCATCTTAAGACATTGGTTCATTTATATGTAGAACAATGCCACACATAAATGCAATGGCGTACAATAAAAATACAAAAACCCTCAGAACTGGGCTTAATTTACCCAGATTGACCGTAAACAATTTCACAATATTAATATACTTACGTGCTAATGAGTTAAATATGATTTCAAACAAAACAAGTGAAAATATTTGTTAGTGGTTATCATATTGTCGGCGTCCGTGGCGTAGTTGGTTTCGTCGCTGGCTACGGTTACGGATGTCTCGGGTTCAATTCCCGGTGCGGGCGGTTTTCATAGATTGATCTTTTAATCGATTTATGGATTTCTGTTCGTAGTCTGAGTCCTCCCTCCCACCAATCCCATTCTCACGGGGCGTAACGAGAGCGATTAGCTACTAGTCCTGTCATATAGCCCTATCCTTCTATCCCTACTCTCTTCGAATAAGAAAAGAGAGGTTGAGCAACTGAGTGACAAGCAGTTCTCGTAGAAAAAATCTGTCAAGATACCTCCATTAGGAGACCATATGCTCCACATTGGGAGCGGACATGGAAAAAAAATTGTCGCTCGTGGGTTACCGGTAGTTTGCCGTGACATTTCAGTAGCAGTATAAATTGAAAAGCAATCTAATGGCATGCTTTCACGTATATTAAAATAAATAACACGATGATCATGAAACAGCGTTTCAAATGTTTAAAGAAATTATCGATGGAAAAATCCACTTATTTTACCTTCCGTTTTCATGCTAAAAAAACCCTTTATAATACAAACATCACATTATTTTTGGCTAAAGCACACCAATTAGTTTATGTATCATGATTAGTTCCCATACTTTCTGATGTTTGCGATCACTGACCTTAGTATAAATTAAATTTGTAATTTGCCAAATACGACGTCTTCCTGTTTGAGAACGAACTTGTAGAAACCCGCCATCTTATTATGATTTGAAACATCACAATGACCGCAAATAACTTCAAAATGGTGTACAACTAACAAACATCATTCTCATGGCGGTTCTGTTCTTTCATTCAAACTTTGTCTAGTAGTCGTGGCATTTTATTATGTAATTTATCATTGAGCTGGATGTGGGCTTCATAAATTCAGCCCAAAGTGCTTTTGCAAACTTCGCCTACATTTCTCGTGGATCGAGCCAAAGCGCGATGGGGAAATTTATACGTTGATCCGGAAATAAAGTCCGGTTTACTAGGAGCAGTAGATTAAAAAATACGAATGGAGTTAATTAGACCGTAATTTATTTTTAGATTAAAAATTTTAAGCCGTATTTTAATATTTTTGTGTAACAATGAATTAGCTATTAAATATATAACCAAGTAAAAAGATAAAGCAGGTAGGTAACATTTTTTGTGCTTTGTTTGAAATGGCAATTAGTGAAACTTCAACGAAAGGTTATTTTTAATTCACCGTTTTTTCTGCGCTTATTATTATAACATCATGTGTTATTTATCGTAATATTTAAATAAAAATGTAAATTGTTACTTTTTAGCCAAGCATATAAATAATATTGTGTTATTTAAAGCTTAACGTAATTGATTCTCATGAAGATTATCAGATTACGTACCAAAAGACTTCTTAATTTCACGATACCATGTATCTTGGGTTAGTTTTATACCTTGAACACCGCCTTGGACGTTTAGCTGCTTACTGTGATTGCAAAGCTAATTTATAGTCATTTTCTACTGCAGCTCTTTCTGTCCTCTTTTAAATTTTGTAATATTAAAAAAACGATTTAAAACTTTCATAGTATTTGGCGCTAACTTAGTGATAAAGTATTTTTTATAAATTAAAAAAACTGATAATTCTTATAGATTGCAGGTACAAAATAAACATATTATGGGGAATTACCGTTATGAATAATGAGTTTATTGACAAAACATTTAATCTTCCCGTTTTAAAATCCCTTCGGATCTCATACAGTCACATTTCGTTACCATGCGGGTTTTGTTACATAAACGAATTTATAAAGCAAAATCACAATTTCAAAAAGTGAAATATGGTTCTATATTAAGTACTAATTTTACGTCATAATTTGTTATTACAACTTGAAATACATATCAAACTTTGTGAAATTATCGAAAGACGCAAGAACCGAAATTCTTCATAGAACAAGCTATAATTTTGTATTTTTCGATGATAAAATTGACGAGGTTTTCAAATTATGATTAATTATACAAAGAAGCCGCAAACTAGATTGCATTTCTAATTTTTAATTGTATGTAGAACTATTTAATTTACGAATAGCAATATTTTAAATTTCTTGTGAGACCTATTTCACAGATAATTTAAAGGTTTAAAGGCCGAGATAAATCATTGTTACACTATGAGTACGGAAGGTTTAACGCTGTATTTTAACAAATGATACGTTAAGTACGGTTAAATACGTCACCTAGTTTTGTCAATAGATTGATAAGTAAATAAAAATAAAATATGTACATTTAGATTTGTAACCCAGGATTTTATAAAAGTACGGAAGCCAATATAAGATCCGCCATGCATTCGGGATAATAAATCCGAAAAATAATCATGCCGGGAGATTTTCGTCTAACTCTTTGTTATTTCGATTTAATTATGCAAAAAAGACTAAACCTACATGCTGACAAAAAGACAATCATAAAATATTACATAAAAAGTATTCGAAATGTATATATATGAAAAATGTAAACTTTGAATTATTTCGTTTAAGCTCATGACAATTTCGGACTATGCGTAAAAGAAACAAAGACTTTATCAACAACAGATTTCAAAGCTTTTATTTTCCTTTATCACCATTAGCGTGCGAAAAATATTTTGTCCTTCGCAACACTGCTCGCATATGAATAAAATAGCGCAACTGTGTTATATTCCGAACAGAACCTAACAAGACATCCCCAGTTTTGCGAACGGGTTTTTTTGTGTTATTATTTCCGCTATCTCTATATTTATAATATTGTCATATTCATAAAAATAACAGTTCTGTTTCCATATGTATGAGCTGAATCGTCGCACAGAAGATTTAAGCGGCATAAAAGATTTGCATAGATGAAAACAAATCGACTCTGGTAGTTTTATTATAATGCCAGTAAAGGAGTTTGCCATAAGCTTTATTTTTCGTGATGCGGCATCATCAGATGGTATATTTATTGTAATAGTACGAATTTACGCATGATTATTATATTTGGAAAACAGTACAAACTCTATTTCAACATGCTTTAGAATACAACTTGCTTAACCCTTCTATACACATGGTGTAACAATAAATTACTTCGGCCTTTAAACCTTTAAATTTTTTGTGAAATAGGTCTTGAAATTGAAATAAAATAGTTTTACATATAATTTAAAATTAAAAATGCATTACAGTTTACGTCTTCTTTGTATAATTAAGAATAATTTAAAAACATCGTCAATTTTAACAACGAAAAATACATAATTATAGTATGGTAAAGTAATAATTAGTATAAAATAGTAACAACCCGAGATGAATGACGCATGCAACCGTTTTGTTTCAAATGGCACCGAGACGTCTCGAGCTTGTTCTGTTATGAAGAATTTAGGTTCTTGCGTATTTAGATATTTGGGCATTGTTTGATATGTATTTCAGGTTTCACACACAAAATATCACGTAAAATAATTACCTAAAACTAAATAAAAGCGTATTTTACTTTTTGAAATTGTCATTTCACTTTATAAATGCGTTTATATGACAAAATTCACACGGAAATGAAATGTGACTGCATGGGATCCAAAGGGATTTTTTTAGCATGAAAACGGGAAGGTTAAAATAAAAAAAAGTGTTATCAAAGGATTTATTAAACTTTTTCAAATTTGGATTATTGAGATTTTGTACACTTCCATGTATTTTGTCACTAACGAACCGGGTTTCGCCTTTCGGCATCTTCAGGCATTCGAGCGCACGAATGGACTCGAACCCGGGTCGTTAGTGACAAAATACATGGAAGTGTACAAAATCTCAATAATCCAAATTTGATATTGAAATTCCATCAAGCACCCTCAGTCGATGTCTTAGATTTATTAAACATTGAATAACTATCAATACAGATGTTTATACAATAAAGGTTTCATAAAGTGTGTTTCTGTAACAATAATTATTTGATTTATAAGTAATTAATGCATGGAGACATGTATCATACTAAGGCCACTATAAACGTACCACAAATGTATCGATATAGAAAAAAATTGCTAACGAGAGCCGATTGTAAATCAATCACTCAACGTTTTTCTGCAGAGAGTGTAAGGATTGAAGATAGAATAATATGCGTTCATTTTGACACTTATAAAGCCCGGATAGTAGTGTATAGTAATCAACACCTTTACGCCGAACATAATGATTTTTGTATTTTCTCCATCCTATTCTTGTTTATTAAGTTGGTACTAAACATAGCCATATCGTTATAAAGGAAAGAGGCCAGTGGAAACATTACTTTTCATCACAAGATCTAAGTGAGTAAAAATATTTAACTAGCGAATTTTAAATAAAGATCTACCAACCTAGTAAACATGTGAAAGAGAAAATTCATAACGTTTGTTGTAAAATTTGGATTATTGAGATTTTGTACACTTCCATGTATTTTGTCACTAACGACCCGGGTTTTGCCTTTCGGCATCTTCAGGCATTCGAGCTCACGAATGGACTCAAACTGACAGACAGTAAACAGTTTCTAACGTTTATATAGAAGATACAAATACGACAAATATTATTTACGAGGTTAAATATTATACGTCTGAGAGGCACACTGATACCTGAGTTAACATTTCGAGAATTGCCTTAATCCTTATTTTGTAAACAACACATTAGCAGAGTGGCGAATTGCCGCTAATTTAATAATAATCCAAATTTGATATTGAAATTCCATCAAGCACCCTCAGTCGATGTCTTAAGTTTGTTGTAAAGTTGTTGAGCCATTATTAGAGACACGTATTTTTAACATTTTGCGATTGATGCTAAAAAAAGTTAATTTTTTTTAAGAAATAATATCATAGCACACCCTATATAAGCATTACTCAAAATACGTGCTTAATCATTACTAGAGTCCGCACAAAAATAAAATAGAGAATAAGACTGATGGTTAGGAATTGGGAGTCTGTCTCTATATATCCCGTTTACAGGATCAGATAGACAGTGGTTGGGGAACAATGAAAATATCTCATGTCTTATGAAAACACTTACATAATATATAATGACTGTTGATGAGTTCATACTAGTTCATTATTCAGTATTCAAGCGGAAATTTATAACAGGATTCGCGCATCAGATAAACTATTCTTAAAAATCCGTTTACTTTAATTTTAAGGTATAGTATTGGTAAAGCTTTACTTTTTAATGAAAAGCTTTAAGCGTATATCAATTTTATAATTAAGTCATTAAATACTTCAAACTATATTACGAATAAAGATTTTCATTGCATACTACTAATTAATTAGAGAATTAAAACAATAGCACTATTCCACCACTACAATTTAATTACTAGAGTCCTTCCGAAAACCAAAAGTTTCCATCTAGTCGGCAACTTTTTAGTTAATTGGATGTTTTAGCGATGTTACACCTTTTTGCCTAATTGGCTGAGTAGTCATTTATTTTCCTTGGCAGAGGTTCAAACGTGTTATAAAAGATACAACATTTAATTAAAATTAAGTAAGAAAACACAACAAGAAAGACAGTTTTGCTGTAATCATACTTTAAAACAGTGGTTCCAAAATTTTATTTTACTACACCACATATTGAAAAAAATGACAATAATACAAACAGATTTTAAAATGCTGAAATATGCTTTTATACAGAAAATGAAAAAGCAATAGCTCATGAAATGAAATATTATATATGGTAATGTGCGGAAACAGATAAATATCAGGGATAACACGGACAAGCTGCCAACACTGAACGAAAGCAGAGACACCAAAAGAACGTGTCATACCATACACCGAGGCGGGCGATAGACAGAAAGCGATCGAACGTCAATGAAGCCGGACTACCCCACACTCTGAAATAGACAACAATAATTTCTCACCATTCTTTGACTTCGATTCTTAAGTTAAAATATCTGTAATTACAGTCGAATAAGAGTTTCCATTTTTTTTTACATAAAATTATTGATCTAAATCAACTCTTTTTCATCGTTAAAATAGATTATTTTTAGAAATAAATCGATTACATAATAATATTAAATCATTATTCATATAGAATATAAAAAATTCTTAGAATAACATTGGCTAACACTGAATTTATTGAGTTTTAATACTCTCCTGAATATCTTCTTGAAATGTAAAGACGCATTAATAATAATTCATTAATTAATACTAAGTAATAAATTAATACTAGATTATCTTTATAAAGACCAAACACATGATATAACTTTTAGCTGGCGTTGAATCATTTATTTTGGAGAGACATCATTAAAAATGTCAAAGCTGTTATCGGATAACTTGCAGGCAGCTTTTTATACAGTTAACAACTTAGGTAAAATCTTATTCAACAATAAAGATAGTATAGAATAATTGTCACAGTGTGGAATATACCGCCTCTCTTGTGAAGACTGTCAAGCTTCCTATATAGGACAGACAGGTAGAAACTTTAATATTAGAGTTAAAGAACATATCAGATGTCTCAAAAGTAATATTTTTTTAAGAGTTTGCTAATCATTTAATTGAAAATGATCATACTCTTAATACAAATAATAACGTAGAAATACTCCATTGTGGAAATAACAAAGGTATTAAAATGAATAGCTCAGAATTTTTAGAAATCGATCAAACCATTAACAGTAATGAAGGATTAGTAAATGACATTTAAACAGAACATGCGTCTCGCCATTATTAAATTTATTCCCCTTTTCACACCCAGGTGCCAGTAATTGATTTGTTTATAGTGTAACAGTGTTTATAGCTTACCCCTATCCACACGTCCAGTAGAATGTAATAAAACCTACCCCCATCCTTTTAAGAATAAAATCATCGTTTACCTTAGAAATAAATAACCTTACGATACGGTTAGTCTGAAGATGCTTCTTAAAGAAGCGAAACGAGTCACGTTAGTGATAAACCAAGTGGAATAACTAAGTTATCAACTTTTAATTTAATTTTATATGTAAATACACAGTTTGCTAGTTATATGCATATCAGCAGAAGTGACATACTATGTAAAAGTATAAAATACATGACCAACCGGAAATATGTAATTATCGTTACAAAAAACTAATTATTATTTTGATATCACAGTATTATCAGTAAAAAAATATTCGAATATACCAATTTTCCCTGAAAGGGTTACGTAAGTCTTTATATAATATAAAAAAGCTGTTTTCTTTACAGCAAAAAAAACATAAATGAATAGCACAAAAGCCTGCCCTATCACAACATAAATATATACATACATACGCATAATGCCAAAAGTGACTTAACCGAAAACTACCCTTGTGGGTCAACAAGCGTGATATTATATTAACATATTCGTTACAACGGTCACCAGCAGCGGGCCGTCGAAGGATTTTCATTCAAAGCCTTATTTTCTGGCCAGTGTAGGTTATTTAAATTAACGACCTGCGTCACATTTTTGCGGACATAAAAAAGCTCATTTGACGTGCGCTTATTTTAATCAAGCCAAAATACTAAGCGAATGTTATGTGAATGTTCAATTTTGCTTAAACAAAAACAATTTCTATAACACATGTAACTTAATATGCTGGTAATTTGTAGTTTTTGTGTTTTAGAATGATCCTATAGATACTGTAGAAGGTCTTGTGAAATTTTTTTCAACTTATTTCGGTCTTGCAAAGCTTGGTATCAGTTTTGTGTCTCACAATTCATACTAAGTTGGGTACATAGTATTTACAAGGCATTAGTGTCTACGAAATGTACCTATTCCACTAAAGATTAAGTAAGCTAAATACTTTGGATGGAATGAAAAACTAAGAATTACCTTTAACGAATATTGACAGTGAACGTTATGCGAACAAATTTATATAAAAAAGTCAATACGTCTTTTCAAGTTTAAAAACATATTTAATATCAACCTTGCCAGGACTTGAACTCGTATCCAGCTGATAACCACTGGGCTACAATGTAAGACTAATTTATTTAGATTAAAAATAATGCAAAATTTATGCTACGTCCTTTTTTTCTACAGTAACACGACACTCTAGGCATATTATCTAAAATATTAAAGAGAAAAAAGTAAAATGTTAATATTGAAGGTGTTAAGACTTCAATCCGAAACCTTCTGGCCGATGACCGACCGCTTATCCTTTGGTAATGGAGGCCGTTTTGATATATTGGTGATCATCGTACGACTGCTCTTAATAACCTTTATTTTTTATCGGTTTCAGAAAACGAGTGTTTAAATGTGTCTCCGATACAAGCTAGTTGCCACCCGTCATGTGTATGCAGCCACTGTTTCACGGCCATGTTCTAAAAAGCAATAAAGATCAAGAAAAGAAACGAATTTACTCCTAATTTTCTTGGCCCGATGAAGAGCTGCACGGGACCGATATTTAACCAAGCACTATTGTGCTTAAGAAAAGAAAAGATAGATAGAAAGAAAAAAAAAATAGCATGTGACTTAATTTAAGCTACATTAAGTATTTTGAGAATCCGCCGTAGCGCTAGAGTTTAATCTAATACGCATTGAATTTAAAGAGGAATCGAGAATATCCCGCTCCCCATACGGAAGCTATTTTTTTTTTTAAACGGATTGATTAAACTACTGAAAAATCTATAAATTTATTTCCAGATGAGAATCACAGAACGATAAAAATGCCAAGTGTGATAATTACAGAAACATCAAACATAGCCATTTCTTGAGAAAATGTTTAAACATTATTGTACAATTTAAAATGAATTGAAATTTCACTGGTAAAAAAATGTTTGGATAGATGATTGCTGTTTTGTTTCAACGCGTCACAATTATTAGCTTTTGTAAAAATCTTGTTATATGTTTCAAAATTTTCAATTTATTTTTCTTTATTTTTTTTTTATGATTAAGGATTTCACGTCTCCATTTTTTGGAGTCTGAAATTTGACTTTGTAACATTTTATTCAAATTGATTTGACGTGAATAGCCAGGAAAATTATAGAAGAAAAATTACAATTTTCATTCAATAATTTCAATGAAAGACTGCTCTCTTTTATCCTCTATTTATTCATTGAAAAAACATAATTACATTTTTAAAATCAAATGATTGTTACTGCTATAATACTTTGCATGGCATTGTAGTCAAAATAAAACCAAATCTTAACACTTTTAAAGTAAAGTTCTAAAATGTAAATTACAATTCAGTTGTGTTTATTGACGTATCACTATTTTTATTTATCGATTAAAAAATAGCAATTGTTCAGTTCAACAATAATGCTTGCGAGTTGCGATAGCTGTAAAATAAATATTGTTTTATGCATTAATTAAAACGTTCATACAAAATATTAAACTTGCACTTAGAAATATTTATTTTTACTCATATCAAAAAAAACACCCTCTTCAGTCTCGAGAGTGTTGCACATTTTAGATTAATTAAAAAAGGGTCATTGGTGTACAATTGATGAGTATTGAGTGCTTAAAATATTAAATTAAAAACGATTTGATTATTTAACGATGAATTGTACGTAAAAACTAAGAGAAGTTTTAATTTTGGCTATTATCAAAAACTTGATGGGAAATATGAGATTATTTTATATTAGTTATTAACGAGACGTTCCAATAAATAAGGTCACTTGACAATTTATTAATTTAATTTGTATCGTTTGTGTTTACCATGTTTTTGGAGTAAAAAACCAGACTTATTTATTTAGATAAAGCATAACAATATTATATGACAATCAGTAATCTACTTGAAGATTTAAGAATTAAAATGATCTTTTCCATTGAAGTTCATACTGAAAAAAATGCATTCGCTGCCAATAATCGTCTTTTATTTATGACATTAATAAAGTTTTATAAGTTGCATATTTATTTTTTAACTGTAGTAATTTGGAAAATGAATCTTGTTCATTTTTCTGTATGGATAATTTAAAGTGAATACAAAGGTAGATTGCAAGAAGGTTTCTGACTGAAAAAAAGATCGCATGATAGAGTAGTGGTCTTCATTTTCATATTTAGATATAAGCAACTAAGATTACAAAAATGCTATTTTCCTAAGTTAAAAATGCTTACCTTCAAGACGGTACAAGTGAAGTTGGTTTTCCAGAATAATATTGCATAATATACCTACATTTACATTGTGTATCGTCACTGTTCTGGAAGAAAACATTAAATCGAAAAAGATGATGTATTGAGTAATACCAAAATGTTTCTTATTTCGAACTCTACTGTATGAAAGAATACACTTATTTTTATAAATTACACTGTAAATTAAAAACAGTTTTGTACAACCAAATTAAATGAAAAATATATAGCATTTCAAGCATTTGAAAAACGTCCAATCACTCAAAACTAGTATTTTTCAGTAAGTGTTTTCTTACATTTTTATAATGATCAGTAACAGTTTCGTTTATCGAAAAAATTATCAACTAATAAAACAAAAATTTTAACAAGGCTTTTTAAATGAAATTTAATGTTAATAAATACAATGTATACCAAACAATTGGTTCAAGAACAATGACAAGAATTTACAGATAATCATACAAATATTGTCTTTAAGTAGAATCTTTGTAATTTTATTAATGAACCAAGATACAACATTCAAAAACTACTTCGTCAATGCAATTAAGCATTTTTTTTATTCTAGGAAATATGTAATGCTTTCACCTTGTGGCAGTCGGCCGACATTTCTGTTTTCACCATAACCATAATGGAAGGTCTTTACTTGACGCTGTTATATTAATTAAAATAACAGCTGTTTCTAACCCGTTAATTTAAGAAACAATTTGAAAAATAATTAATGACACTGAGACGAAGAGCTTAAAAGTGGAAAATAATAATTGTCCTAATTTTGATGTCACTCAATGCACCCATTTTGTTTATTATTTTTTTACTTTTAAGGTGTTAACTGTCAATTGTTGGTAGATAGGCATCATATATCAAAAATAAAACACAATTTGTTTGTACTACTCCCACATGTTTACAATGATCAGGACCGACTCCCATCATCACGATATATCACATTCAGCTGGTAATGCTTGTTATGAGCAAAACCGGCAATGATTATCATAAACAAACTTATTGTGTTTTATTTTTAAAGTATAAATAATTTTTTGAACAGGATAAAATAACAAAACATTTAGTTCTAAAAAAAATTATTAGGTTATACCTAATTATATCTAGTATTATAATAGAGTTCTACCAAGTAAATGCCAATTCAATCTATACATTTTTTTTTATTTCAACGTAACTTAATAAAAAATGAGAAACATTTTTCAAGAATTTCCATTGACAGCCTAGGGCACAAAATAAATGTGTTGTTTCTGTTTGAAAGTGATTTTGCGTTTTTGTAAATTAAGTGTCTTTTATATTTTATCACTTCTATAACACAAATTTTGTGACATACAATGTAAAATCGCACATTTAACGCATTTGTGTACCAGACCATATAAGAATTTGGTATGCTGTATAAAAATATTCTTTATGTTTTTCGATGATTTTGACCGAAAAGCGCAAAATCTATTTGAATTATTGAGATTTTGTACACTTCCATGTATTTTGTCACTAACGACCCGGGTTTCGCCTTTCGGCATCTTCAGGCATTCGAGCACACGAATGGACTCGAACTGACAGACAGTAAACAGTGTAGTTTATATAGAAGATACAAATACGACAAATATTATTTACGAGGTAAGATATTATACGTCTGAGAGCCACACTGATACCTGAGTTAAAATTTCGAGAATTGCTTTAATCCTTATTTTGTAAACACCACATTTACAGAGTGGCGAATTGTCGCTTTCCAACTTCTTATGGAATTACCAGTGGTTTTACAATTATAATAGTATTGTGGGTTTCGACGGGATGCAATTCGGAAACCCGGGTCGTTAGTGACAAAATACATGGAAGTGTACAAAATCTCAATAATCCAAATTTGATATTGAAATTCCATCAAGCACCCTCAGTCGATGTCTTAAATTACAAAATCTATTACTTAGTGATTTTTAAAGTATCTTTTTGTAACAATTTTACATTACTTTTTTATTTTTTTAAATTAAACCGAAGTTTCATTACTTTTAACCTTCCCGTTTTTATACTAAAAAAAACCCTTCGGATCTCATGCAGTCACATTGTGTTACTGTGTGCGTTTTGTCATATAAACGCATTTGTATAGCGAAATGATAATTTCAAAAAGTGAAATATGGTTTTACGTAGTATTTAGTAATTATTTTACGTCATATTTTGTGTGTAAAACCTGAAATACATATCAAACTATGCAAAATTAGCAAAAGACGCATGAATTGAAATCGTTCATAGCAGAACAGGCTCAATACGTATTATTATTAGACGTAAACAAAACAGTTGCATATGGTACGGTCATGGATCTCGGATCATTACTATACTATTAATACTATACTAAACTATAATTTTGTATTTTTCGATGATCAAATTAACGAGATTTTTTAAATTATGATTAATTATACAAAGAAGACATAAACTTTATCGTATTTTTAATTTATAATTATATGTAGAACTATTTTATTGACAAATAGCAAAATTTCCAATTTTTTGTGTAACCTATTTCACAAAAATAGTTTGAAGGTTTAAAGTCCTGAGGGTTGTTACACCATGAGTACGGAAGGGTTAATCACTCATTTTCACGGGGATTGGAACCATGTGCTACCTGCTCAATGCATGTATCTTGACAGTGTTACTTTACGAAAACACAGAGCTCTTAGTCGTATACTGTGTTTCGAAAAAAAGGTGCTTGCGTTGAATACAAAGGGTCCAGTAGTTTGACTTTATCATGAAAATCTTAGGTGAGAGAGTGGGCTAACCAAAAATTTTTGACGTTAATTGGATACATTCATTTTATTACAATGAATTTTTTGAGTGGTTTGAAGTCCTTGATTTATACACTACTTGTAAACAATGATATCTTATGGTCATACTGATACATATGAAATAACCTAATTTTAGCCACGATAAACAATATTATAAACATTAATAATTAAATCAATGCCGAGGATAAAGTGCATGAAAGCATGGCAGCAACAAACACACTAACGCAGTTGCCTTATGGGTTGAGAATGAGTATTGCATCGTTTTATTTTTATGGAAAACTGTTTAATTTCAAATTTAATCGAGATAAGTCGACTTATGACAAATCTGCAATTCATCTCTTTGATTAAGTCTTTGAAGACCACTAGTTTAATTACATAGTTACTGTGATATTTTAAGAGCGCTCAAAAAAAAAAAAGAAAACTTGCCCCTTTGATTAATACATCATTTACATTTAATATTTTCAAATTAAAAAATCTTTCAATTAATTATTTGTGTAATATAGTCTTCAGGAAACTGAGAATTTACTGTAAATAAGAAATATAGCTATGAATCATTTTATTATATATTTTTCGTGTCGTCAAAGATAAAGGTCAACGTGATATTAAATTTGGCAAAAAGAAATAAAAGAAACCAAACATGTAAGCAGAATTTTGTCCGAATCGGTCTTGAAAAAACATAACCCTTTAAATTTAATAACACCAAAAGGTACTCGACTAAATTATGCTACGCAGCCTCTACGGTTGGCAGAGGATAATAACATTTCGTAGAGAGTTAGGCTCTGCGAGCAAGTTGAAAGCTATGATATTGCAACTTTGACTGTATCAATACTGTGTGTGTAGAAGTGTCTATCTACGTTAGTGGGAACTTCCGTGTGATTTAGACTCGGAGTCATGCAGCAACCACAACACGCCACCAACCTGCAAAGTATCGTCATTTGCCGTGAAGTTGGACTACACTTAACCCGCGTTTGAATAATTAATACGATAGAATTAGATAACGTTTGGTTAAATTATCATTGTTTAATATGTCAATTTGACATATTCATCAATGCTATCACATCAATATGAGTATGTTTATAAAATTAGTATATTGCCCGTAATGTCACGTTTTTTTTTGTTTTCATCAATTAAATTGGCATATTTGTTGAAAACCAGATTAAAGAAAATAATTGTTGACATATTTTGAGTCAACACACATTGTAATACGATGACAGATAAGAATAAAATATGTTTATTCATATCATTATTAAATTTTGCGTGGCTTTAACTTCAAGAATGTGTGCCTTGATATGTCTACGTCAGCTGAAAGTAATTTTTAACTAATTGGTGATAGTAAACGTCGTGAAAAAGAGTCTTAACATAAAGTATCTATATTTATTAATACCGTATGTTGAATGCTGTTGGGGTTCAGTGCATTCAGCTGATTGGTTAAAGGTTTACATCCACGAATGGAATTTAATATACTTTTATATAAATTGCTTTAATCAGTTCACAAATCACACCTTGTTTGATCCTAAAAACAAAAAATATACTTGAAATTTACAACAAGTGCTTGAAGCTTGAAGAAAGAATCTGAGAAATTGACTTTTTTGGCTTAACATCATTTATCGATAAACTAAATCAGATTTCCATATGCTTCATTACCTAAAAAGAATGATTGGTGTTTGTACTAGGGAATCCTATCCCGGACCCCTTTTCTGATCCCGGGATTTTGGAATTGACTTCAGGTTTTCAAATTTGACATTGTCAAATAAAAAATTGTAGGTAATATGTACCACGATAAACCGTGTAAATGAAGTCACGGAAAAAAATATAAAAAATCCTCATACAAAATAAAAATAAAACCCCGTGAAAAGGGATTTGCAGTTCAAGCAAAATAGGAGGAGAGGTAGGTATGTTCCTAAAAACGAATAAAGAACATAGTTCCTAGGTACCAATACGATGATTTTTTTTATTAACTATGTATCATAATATAAATACAAAATATAATACAAAATTATAATAATTATGAACACGTGCAATCATACAAAAATGTTTGTAAAATATGTAGGTACCTAAGTATCTTCAAAATTATGCAAAAAGTATTTGCAAGCAGACTCTTGCGCGTTTATTTTCTTCGATTGTTTTGTATTTTATTAGTAATTGAAGACATATAGAGTTAAATGACAAAAGTCTTCTAAAAATAGAATAGTGTTCAACTGTTTTTTGTAGATGATTTGATGAACTGTTTGATGCAAAAAAACAATAAATTGTCTGTTCCTGTCCGCTCGCAAAATATGAGTGTGAGAGAGAAGACGAGAGATGTTTAAAATATATAAATCGAACATACCTACACACTCAACCGCCTGAAACGTTGTTCGTAGTAAAGTCGGTAATAATTTGCATTTCATATTTTATAGTTCATCGGAGATAAGAATAAGAATTTCCATTTTACTATAAGTTATTTTTTACTATTTACTTTATAGCTAATCCAGAAATCCCGGTATTCGTACTAAGTCAATCCCAGAATTACGAGATTGACTAATTGCTCGAGATCCCGAGATTGGAAGCCCTAGTTTGTACTGATTCGTTGTTGGCTGGTAATTCTTATAATCGTCAAGGAAAAGTTGGTTGTAAAAGTAATATGTAATATTTGATTCATAATAAAATAAAATATATTTGTACATTTCCCAAAAAAGTCAATAGCTTAACTAAATTTCAATCATTTTGTCAATTTTATCCCGTCAAATGAAAAAAGTTATTATAAAAAACGATATTTTTTTGCCTTTTTACAAGATTATTTGAGCAATTTGACAAAATTCATTATTTGACCAATTTGACAAAATTCATTATTTGAGCAATTTGACAAAATTCATTATAAGAGAATTTTGTTGAAGATGACGTTTTCATTATGAAATACTGTCATATACAATATACAAGTAATATTTTTTTAAATAATTTTAATGCCTAATGTATTTATTACTTTCAGGCAATTTAAGAGGTAAATTAACGCAATTTTTAACATAAGTAAGTTTTCATGTGATTATTGAACACATTTTTTATTTAGTCAAAAATTTATGTTTGTGACGGGTTAATTTCCGCCAATCGCTGCACTTAATCGCCGTAACTCCAATGATTACCCTGCTCTAAAGTTAGCTTGTTTGTGAGTGAATCGCTACACTAGTGCAAGTTAGTTTTGTCTATAATAAACCCAAATAGATAATCACTTCACTATTAAAAGTTTATCAAACAAGACATCAATGATTTGTATTTGATATTTATAAAATGATTATTTATAATTACTTAATTACTACTGTTGTTTATGTTTGAAAGAAAATCAATGTCGATTTATTTAACGAAAAAAGTAATCATTCAGTAAAATAATGTGTCGTAAAATTAAAACAAAAATAAATACATAGCTTTTTCTGCCATGTCCGCTACCAATGTGGAGCATATGGTCTCCTGAAGGAGATATCTTAACAGAATTTTTCTATAAGAACTGCTTGTTACTCAGTTGATCAACCTTTCTTTTTTTTTTGAAGAGAGTAGGAATAGAAGGATAGTGCTAGGACAGGGTTAGCGGTTAACTAAACGCTTTCGCTACCCTCCGCGAGGATGGGACATGTGGGTGGGGAGAGAGTTTTAGACAACACAAACACTCAAACCGTGAACAGAAATCCATAATTCGATTGACAGATCAATTTGAATGAAAACCGTCCTTACCGGGAATCGAACCTGAGAGTTCCGCAACCGTAGTCAACGACGCTACTAACTGTGCCACGGACGCCGAAATTCATAATAAACGATAAAATATTGAAAATTATTGAAATTAAAAAGATACGCATGATTTTTACTACAGTAAAAAAAAGATAAAATAGGGTTTTTTGTAACCATAAAAATAAAACAAATTAACCTGTGAGGTACCGTAAACGTATATACTAATATTTGTTCTTTATTCTATTTTCTAAATTCTTAATTTTTTTTATTATTTGTTTTAGTTATAAATATGTAAGTGATTTTCCTTACCATATCGTCGATGCCCTAGTAGAAGATACTAAGTGAAAAACACTAGTTTTGAGTAATTGGACTTTGAAGTTTGTCAAATGTTTGAAATGCTATACCCATATAATTTTGTTTGTTTGTAAAAACCTGTCTTTAAGTAAATTAGTGTGTTCTTTCATACGATATAGTTTGAAATAAGAAATATTTTGTTATAACTTACTCAATATGTCATTTTTAGATTTAGTGTTTTCTTCCAGATCAGTGACGATATAAATAAAAATAAATATTATATCATTTTACTTGACGATTAAATGGTCGAATGAAACAAAGCTAAATCACATAAATAATACGTAATATTTAAAATATAAATTAATATTATATTAGCAACGGTCAAAAAGCATATGAAAGCAAAAAGACGATTGTTTGTTGACATTGAAAGGGCTCTTATTCAAATTTGATGGCATAAAATATGTTTATAAAACTAGAAATTAAAAGCTTTTCAAAGGTATATATTTAAATAATTCAAATTCAATTTTTTAAACAAAGAATATTAACTTGCCTCCAAATAGTTTTTAATAAAGATATTCTGAATAAAGAAAGCTCAAATTCGTTGCGGTTAAGTTTATTGAAAGCTGACTAAAACATTCAAACAACTTCTCACACTGAAAAAATATGCAAAGCTTTTACAAATGCGTCGATTGAATTGTAAAAATAAAAGTTTTACCAAATTTCTTACGCCCCAACACTCTTGTTTTACATTGGGAAATTGGATTTTACAATTCCGATCAAAGATTGAAAAGAATCAATCAAACTAGTAATGCAATTGTTTTTTTCTTTCAGAAATAAATTGTATTCGACACAATTTTCTTCTAGAGAGACAAAATAGTTTCACACAAAAATTGTCTTACTCACAATTCACTTAAATAGCAATTATTTATGTTTTTGTCAAATAAAAAAAATCATGTTGGATTCAATTTCACGGTAATTAAAATGAATAGTTTTATTTTTTTAAATATAATGTCTTTCCACCAAGAATTGACAGTTAACATCTTAAAAGTGATAAAATGAATACCTTGGAGTTTTTAGAAATTAATAAAATCATTAACAGTAATCAATTATTAGTAAATAACATTTTGAATAAGTCAGGTGGTTCACTTCTATTCAATTTATTTCTCTTGGATTTTCACCTCCAACCACTAGTAATTGATTTGTAATTAATAGTGTTATGGTAATTGGTACAGTCATTGTTTATGTTTTACCCTCTTACCACGTCCAGAAGAAGGAAACAACCCACCCTACACTTCGTTTTTAATTTAATAATTAGAATCATTGTTTATCTTAGAAATAAATAACTTTGCGATACAGTCAATCTTAAGATGCTTCTTTAAGAGTTGAAACGTGTCACGTTAGTGACAATGCCAGTCGAATAACAAAGATACCATTTTTTTATATTAATGATAATTAACTTTATTAAACAAGCATTGTTAAATATTTTCCGAGGCTTAAATCATTGAGCCATCACCATGATAAAACTTAAATAACTGACTGTAATACGTGAAAAACTTTAGTTTAACGATTGAATTCCTAAGAAATTCCAATATTTGAAAAATATCAAGACTTCGTTCTCAACACAGTACAAAAGATTCTATATATTTATTTATTTTAAAAAATAAACACAATATCACAATTTGTTTTGATATTATTTGATAATTATTAAAATGTTAAAGTTGCACAAAGAAAATTGTCATATTTTTTAAAAATAATGGGTTTCATATTTTCTATGGATTCGGTGGTTCCACCAAGCATTGACAGTTACACATTAAAAAAGCATTCATTAAATAAGTCGGTCATGAATGAACTCAAATGGTAATTATTTAAACAATACTCGTTTTCAACTATTCCCACAATATATATGAACGTAGTCATTCAATTTTTTTGCGTTGTTTTATTCTATTAATTAATATTAAATATGAATCACAAAAGTAATACAGAAACAAATACATATCATTTTTATTCCTGTAACGACAACCGTTGGACTTTGCAATTCGCATAGCGAATAAGCTCTTTCGTATATTGGAGTAGAGTTCCTTGCAAATTTGACTCCCTCCATGCCCTGCCGGCCACTGTAAACAGTTGTATGTAAATAGTGGCAAACCGCTTTTCCTCTTCAAAGGCATGTTTGAGGATAAATATTAGGTCCCGAACACGATGGTTGCGTTTTCAGCATTTCCCGTTCATGTTTCTCAAGATCGAAAAGTCAGAATGTCCGATACAGCGATTGAATTTTGTTGGAAGTTTAAGAAAAATACAGAAATTTCTTGTGGCGATTTTTTTGATAAATTCGGCGATATCGTTTTCAAAAATCATTCTTACTTTAAATAAAAATTGTAGAACGCGTATTCCACAAGCAGAGACGGCTCCAAGATGAATGCCAAACGAGCAGAGCTGTTTGCTGTCGCCCGTTCTCATACGGGCCTAATAGGCCACGTTGAATTGATCTCAACCAAAGCAAACTTTGAGGCATTCGATAGATTTGTTGCATCATATGAGGAGCGGGATATTCTCGATTCTTTTTAGATTCAACGCGGAGTAGATTAAACTCTCAGTATACGGATACACAGGATACTTAATATCGCTTAAACTAAGTGGCTGAGCAAGTCGCATTTTTTTTTTTTTTTCTTTCTATCTTTTCTTTTCTTAAGCACAATAGTGCGTGGTTAAGAGATCGGTCCCGTGCAGCTCTGCATTCGGCCAAAAATATGAGGAGTAATTTCGTTTCTTTTCTTGATCGTTATTGCGTTATGGAAGACGGCCGTGAAACAACGGCTGCATACACATAACGGCTGGAGGTGGGGCAGCCAACTTGTACTCCACAAACATCTTCTGATTAATTATTAGACTTTATGATTTGATTACAATAATTATAACAAATGAAGAATTGAATTTAACCTCTTTTCCGTGCCCAATAATGGAAAAAGTCCAACCTTTCTGCTTAAAATTAATTTAACAAAATATTTTTGTACAAAATTAATTGCCAATTTGTCAATATCAGATTAATACAGGTAAATAAAAATGTAAGTTTTAGCAAAATCATTCAATGTTAAATCGATGGAAAAAGAACTCATAAACATATGCAAGATATTAATCAAATAAAATTGAGAGCTCGCATAGATTTTAAACCAGAATCCCCTAATGACTGAGCGGAGCTTTTACCGATAGGCTACAGATATCGATTGTTATTATTACAGCTTAATTATTAACACTGATAAATAGGTTGACGATCATTTGACGCGAGTTTCAAAGCCCACATTACATTTATCGTCAGAATATCTGGAAAAAATAATAGTGAGTGCAAAATTCCGAGCGTTTTATGTTCGGAATTAATATTTTTAAAATCTGGCTGATAAAAAGTATGCTAGGATAAAAAGCTCGCCAAGTTGTTGATGTCAGCGGGCAAGGGCACTCTGGCTAAGAGTTTTTTTAATGCGCGCTGTTTTTTAGAGCCAAAAAGGAAAATTTTAACACTGTCGAGAAAATCTAAATGATGAAAGCGTGTCTCGTATATGGAATAAAGAAATTCTTCCTTCGTATTTTCGCGCGGTTTTTCCGTTTGTCAATTATTTTTCTTTAACCACGGCAAGCAATTTTTTTATGTGATGCGAGTATTTTGCATTTCGAGAGGACTTAATCGTATATTGAAGTACATGCAATATAAATAATTAAAAAGAACATCTGTACATTGTGAATTTAAATATTTTGTATTTTAGAAGGAATATTTCTTATCTTATACGAGCTTAATTTTTGTCATAAAGGAGTAGGCATAAAAAATTGCTTGACTAAATCAAAAGAACGTTTTAAGTTTTAATTATATTGTTACGATTTCAAACTTTGATTACGCGCCAGGTGGAACGGGAATTTAAATATTTTTGTATTTTAGAAGGAATATTTCTTCTTATGTAAATTCTGTGCATCTAGCTTAATTTTTGTCATCTTTGAAAGGAGTAGGCATAAAATATATATTTCTCCTTACAGAACAAAGTAAAGTGTACCGAGATTGGCAAACCTTATCCACTTCCCTTGATAACTTAATTATAGTTCTCCGCTGAGCTCCCATTTTAAATTTTGTGAGTTATTCTAATTTTTAAGTTTCAATTCACCAAATCCTTTTTTAAATCACAACAATATTTAAAAATTTACAATCCGATCACAGCTGTAAATTTGGCCAATCACTGAATATGTGGAAAATTATATTTTTAATTCAAGAAAAGATGTATAAATATAATAAAGCTATATAATGAGTGTGTAACGCTCTCTTGCTTTGTTTCTACTTGGCTGCGAGGTCAAAGGTTCGAATCACGGAATGGACACTTCATTATATATTATTTCTGTGACGCTTTATTTCTTTCCACCAATAACAATATATGCGATCCCGAAAGTAATTCTCTGTTTGAAAGGAAAATGACGTAAAGTCTTAAAATTTAATTAAAATAACAATTTATATACGTTTTGGATTGCGTTTATTGACCTGGTTGTAATTACAAATATTTTGACCGTGAAGTCGATGCCGTCGAGAAATTATTGTTGCCTTTTCAGAAGATTTAGGTAGTCCAGCTTCTATGACGTTCGATCGCATTCTTTCTATCGCCATCTTCCGTCTAATGTTGGTATCTTAGGTTTTGTTCAATGTTGTTAGCTCGTCGATGTTGTCCTCCGTATTTATTCGTTTCCCCACATATGCTTGTAAGAGAAAAGGAACCAGTCGAATAAATACTGCTGAATTAGTAAATTTCACGTTGAAACAACACAATTTTCAGCAAATTTTATACAAACGTAAACCTTTTTTGGCTCTTCTAAAAAGTACCAATTTTAGATTAAACGCCCTTTTCCTTTCGCACACAGAATAAATCTTTTTATTACCTTATCCACCACTATTTAAAAAATGAATTTTGTGACAGATTTACTCCTTTTCTTTGTGCTTCATATAACGACATTGTATGTTTAAATAACGTCGTAATTATTTCTCAATTAATTTTATTATGAAGATAATTGTTTCAATCGTTTTCACGTACATTTAGATCAGGCACGTGCCGTGACTTTACCTCTTTTCTTGCTCAATCACATGAAAAGTGAAGGTACAAGCGAGATGTATATTACTTTTACATACCCAAATAAGGTTGTGCGATAGAGAAAGACATAATTCCACCACACGCCAATGATTTAGGCGTACTACCAATGAAGCATCTCAAGATTAGAAGAGGAGGTGTAATGAAGAGACTAACTACTCTCCTTATGTATTATTTTATAGGAATATGGGTGGGAAGGTATCTAAACATCAAAGAATCCAATAACCGAATTGAATATCAATTTATTTAATAGTACATGTGAGACTTCAAGCCCATGGACACCGTAATTGAATAAGAAAAATATATGCAAGCGTTGACTACCAGGTAATATTTTGTTAACACTACATTACTTTCACTACACGTGAACAGTACATGTGTTTGCGATCACACAAGTATTTAATACAAACTTTCTTAGAATGGTATCTTTTACAAAAACGGCGATTAAATTATATAAGCTTATACTTTGAATAAGCGAAATTTTTCATTAAAAACAATCAATACCAAACTTTTATATTCGAACGTTAAAAAGTTCTTTTCGGAACACTGGAAAAAGTTTTTTCACATTTCGTTGGAGGAAAAGAAGCCTTTGGAAGTGCGGATAAAGGCTTCACAAACCGTAAAAGAGAATGGATTTCTCAAAGCTAATTCGAAGTATCCACTTCTGCTCCGGTAAAGTGGGTTTTTAGAAGCAAAGGGCATACAGTTGTTTTTTTTTGCATGATTAATTACGCCGCTTGGCTTTGAAACGGAAAATATGGTTAATTTATTCCCTAAAGCTATCTCAGGGTAACTTTTTTTCGCTTTAAATACTATGCTATTAATGGTAACACGATTCGCCCTTGCTACTAAATGATGTCGGCGGATAATGATATATAATTAGAAAACAGATTCAAAAGCTTGAGTTACTTAACTCACTGCTTTAAAAAAAACTTTTAATAAAATATTTGAAGAAATATTTGCAACAAGCATTACGCTTCAGCCGCTTAAACGATACTACAAACAACGTTTTCTTATTTTATTACAATGTTTAACAAGTATATTTACGGGATAACACTAATATCAACAAATGAATTGAATCAGGTAACAATTTTAAAAGTGGCTTCTCAAAGATACACAACAGTCGTAGTTACACTTTTGTATACTTTTAGTGAAATTACGAGGAAATTCAAATTTATTTTATATCGCAATCAAGCTATTTAAAATTTCATTGTTAATTGCCAAAAAATACGAAAAAAAATATTCGCCACTGTCCGATTTTTTAATCATAATGTGAACATGTGCAATAAAGCATGTGAAAATTTTCCAATATTCTTAATTGGACAGAAATTTAAGTAATTTTGTATTTTTTTATAACACATATGTAAAATGAACAAATAAAACTATATTTTAAAAATAAAACACAATTTGTTTGTACTACTTCCACATATTTATAATGATCAGGACCGGTTTTGCTCATCACGAGCATTATCAGCTGATAAAAATACAAACATAACAGGCGTATTTATATAAAATTAAGTGAAAAAATGAAGGAATAATACTAATTTACATTTGAATATTTTTAAATGGTTCATTAATTTTTACTTATAATTTCCCTGAGTCATCATTTTATATTATTATCGTCATTAATAATTTTGTTCAGCTAAATGGACTTTTAATGTAGCTATATTTGTGATTGTAAATTAGTATTTAATGATTTGCAAGAGGTCCATAACATTTTAATTGTAGACTCTTTGATTTGATTTATGTATAATTTGTTTGTTAATCAATATTTTCTTGTCTCAGATCATGAACCATCAGTTTTATATACCTTCATTTTTTCACTCAATTTTATATAAATACGCCTGTTATGTTTGTATTTTTATCAGTTGATAATGCTCGTGATGAGCGAAACCGGTCCTGATCATTATAAATATGTGGAAGTAGTACAAACAAATTGTGTTTTATTTTTTAAAATATAATGTCTTTCCACCAAGAATTGACAGTTAACACCTTAAAAGTAAATAAAACTATAATATGTTTATTTTATGGCAGTATTCCTTGGCATGTATATTAAATATTCGTTTTTTCATATTTTTATTTACGTTTTCTACATGCGTATGGTTTGTTTGAAATATGCTGTGGTGTCTTTGAATGAGATTATTTTCTTGTGACAAAATCTATAAATAGTGAGACTATAAAAAAATATTAAAAATAGCTGATTGTTAGAAGTGATGACGTGATGGTGAAATAGCTATCGAATTACTTATTGGAGACCTTGGCATAAGAACAACAAATGTCCATTTTTTTCCATTTCAATTTTATTGTATTTCTCGATTACATGTCTATGACTCTATACAACTGTACAAAGAAATACTGTATTTTAAAAAATCATAAGACTTTTAAATAAACTCTCAAAAGTATTTAGTTTTTCAAAATTATAATAGTATTAGTTCAGGCTGTTTTGTATGGAAACAGTAAAGGTCTTTTACAGCCCAATATTATGTTTTAGCTTTTACTGAAAAAAAATATTATACAATCACTTTTAGTGAAATTATCCACTTAACACCTGGATAAAATATGGTTTTCTAAATTTTCAAAGCATTGTTTTATCAATACAATTGGTGATTACTTGATATGTTGTTATTTTAACTGCCTAGATATCTTTTGTTTTGTAATATACTAAAACTAGCGGCCCAAAAAATATTTCAAATATTTTCATCGTTATCGATTTGAAAAAGTATTAAAGAGAAATGTTTAAAGAGATTGAATTGTATCAGAACTATTTACTCATGCAATTGCAAAGACAGTATTGCTCTAAATAAGTTATAGTTCATTTTGTTACTCTAAGCATATCACGTATTTATAAAATATTAGACTAGAATATGGACCGATTGTGGTAACCTTGTTACGAAATAATAATTTCCAGTTGAAATTTCTATCTCTCTCCATAAATAAATTCTAAGTTATGAATGGCGTACATAAACCTGTCCGGAAAATTTTACCAAGCGACAGCCTAACTAAACAGTTATCCTTATTAATTTGATTTATTTACCGTGACTCGCTGATTGTTGATTCTCTGAATATCTGAAACAAATGAAAATTTCGTATCAGTAATAATTTAAATAGTATATTTATGTGTATTTTATAATATTTCACAAAAACACATATTGTCTTAAAACGCAATTTGTGTAATCTTTAAGAAGAAACGCTTTTCCCACAAATAATTGACAGTATACACATTAAAACAGTGGTTGAATATTGTATTTAATTCACGTGTTTCTCTAAAAACAACTTTATATTTTTCGCATGGGACGAGCGATCTATATCGATTTTCCGGATTACTGTAGTGGCTTCCTTCTCTTGATTCTCGGATGAGATTACGAAAAATTTCCGCTCAGTATATTTTGTATCTTAAGATAATGTTGAACAAGGGTGGCTGAACAAGGAGATAAGGACTTGTTAAAAATAAATTGATCCTTGTAAAACTTTTAAATTAATGAGTGCGGTTTCTTCAGAGTATTCATTGTTTCCTTTCTGATATAATGAACAAGGAAAAGTCTTTCAAAGATTCTTTTCGTGTTTGTTAATTTTGTATTGTAAAACCGTTTTATTCTGCCAAATAAAATGAATTGCCGTCTCTTAATTGCGAGTGCTGCGTATATGAGGGTTAACAAGCAATACAACCACTATCATTGGTGTAATGTTTGAATTACACGTTACATAAGAGGCGTAATGAATTGTGGTTTTTTTTTATTCTTTTGGCATTATTATAATGTGTTATATTGTATTGTAAACCCACCCCACCTATCATTTTTTTTATTGAGGATTAGAATCATTGTTTACCTTAGAAATAATTTACCTTCCGATAAAGTAAGTCTGAAGGTGCTTCTTAATAAAGCGAGACGCGTGTCATATTTAGTGTCACAGTGGTATAACAAAGTTATCAAATTTAATTTTATATTAAAAATAAATGTCCATAACGTTAGCACCGAACCCACCTAGAAAAAATACTCTCAATAATCCATTGTATACAATTCATAACGCTTGAGCTGACTGTTTGGAAATGTTCATGTAACGTATTTATAAAAGTATTTTTTTATAAGATTAAACTTAATTAAGTATTGTGTTGCACTATAAAGTATTTATTGCAAGAAAAAATCGGTGTATAGATTCTTGAATAACTAGTAACGAGGTCAGCTCAAAGACGCTTAACGCTGTTGCTTTGCGGCGTACGCCTATAATAGTGAGTGGCGGTGGAACAACTAGCGTGGGTTGGGTCCGCGATCAAGTGGTTAATGTCGTTAGCTTCGGTTACTATGCTCACGGGCTCAAATGCAAAATACGGACAGTTTCGGACAACTCAATCAGATCACGTGAAAAACTTATGTTTAGATACCTCCATTAGGAAGCCCTATGCTCCACATTGGCAGTGGGCATGGTTAAAAAATCCATAGCTGGTGAAGGCGGTACAACTTCAAATATCCTGGGGAGATAAAAAATCGAGTTTAATTTTTTAACATCATAACTGCGAAGCCAATTTGTTTAAGAACTTCGATTTTTCAGTCGAATATAATGTTGTTGTGGGGGCAAACACTGAGGATATCAGCGCCTGGATACTGCTGGTGCTAAAAATTTGAACAAGACCCTTCAGTTTGTAAAAGACGTATTTTAAAATCCACTCCCTGCTTGGAGTATATCTTCGGTATACATGTACGTAAAAATTACATGGAATTCGACTGAGTTTGTTTTTTCAAGAAAAAGAGCATCTTAAAGTTCATCGTACTGCATTTATAATTCAATTTTTTCGACTTATCGCCTTCTGCCACTATGCCGACGATATATTAGATGAATTATTGATCAATATGTGGATTGAGTTAAGCAGAATGATTGAACGAAAAAATGAATGCATAGATTATTATTATAGTAGATATTAATTTCACTGCTTAATTTAAGTTTTAAAATCAATAAGAACGCAACTAGTTGCGAGATTAAATTTAATTAAGGAAAGTAGTAACAAAAAAAATGTATATTAATATTGTTCCATGGTGATTAAAGACGTAGATGGGGCGTTAAAAATAAAACTCTGAATGGATAATGCGAGAAACAGATCACTTACTGATTTATTGGTGAAAGACAATTTATTAGTAAAAAAAAAAATAAACCAGAAGGTTTGTTTGTTGTCACATAAAAACATAAAAAATAGATCCTTGGCACTAATAAGTATTAGTAGTGAAACATGCAATAAATCCAAAATCGGTAATGCCCAACCATAACTTCGGTATTTCGCATTTTACTATGAGCAGAACTAAAAGAAATAGATTAGATTTTTTATGAGAACAATTCATTTCTTTTCGAATGATAGCCCTGTAACAAAATGAGGGATGTTTTCAAATAGCCCGGGGGTTGATGGCGTTGCGCTGAACTAAATCTACCCTTACAAACACCAACGGCCTTTAAGGCTTTATACGGGTCTTCTTTGTGCTGCGATCATTTCGTGTAGACATGGAGTGTTTTTTATTTCCGCTTCATTATTACCAAACAATGAGCGAAAAGACTTGATCTCTCAGTGGGCTACATTTATAACTTTAATTTATTTTTTGTGAGAAACCACAACGGCAATATTATATTATCTTTCGCATACTTAAAAAGCAGTTTTATTTTCTTTATTACCCTTCTTTCTCATCCACGGAGAATAAAGTAGAACGTTTCACTCGTATGTCTGCTGGAGACAAAGTCGTTTTCAGTAATGCACATTGTTTTGTTTCATTTTGATTTGTTTTATGGTAGATAAAAAAATATACATTGTACACTTTACTCTTTTTTTTATTTGCCAGATTTTTTCAAATATCCCATCTAAAAATTATATTTACTTCTTCTTTAAATTTTTTTATCATCTAATTAACATTTACATTATTAAAACAACGTGAAACTATAATAGTATGTTATGTTATATTATTTATTAATATTTTATAACTATTACTAACTGAATACTTTTTTTAATATATAACAGATTATAAGCAATAAATGACACCGAAAGATACATTTTTACAACCTAGATCGCAATATTTACTGTTGCTGTTTTATAATCAAACTTTAGAGCATAGTTTTTAAAGGCTAACAATTAAATACACTTTTGTTTAGATCATATTCACTTTCATAAAAATAGTTTTCACTTATAACAAATACATTCCACAAAAAAAAAATTCTTTCACTAAAAATAAAGTGATCCCACATTATACACTCAATATAAATACTCACACTTTGAAATCGATAGTTGCACGAAGCTGTAATGAAATGTCACATATCCTTCTACCCTTATTGTTTTGACTCTACGCATTAGAATACATTACACAAACTAAACCAGACCAAATCTAACATAACCTAGTACAGCTTAGCTCACTTTGTTAAAAGAATCCGCGACTAAGTGGAAACTATTAAAATCAAAGTTTGGGTGTTCTAAGTTAATACTGTCTAATCCAAAGTGCAAACTGTTGAAATAAAAGTTTGAGTGTTTTTAAATGACTATATTTATAATACATTTAATTTTAGTTTAGTACAGATGTTGGCTTAAAATCAGCAATAATTGGGCTAAAATCTTATAACTTCTTCATCTTCTCTGGTAGCCATCTTTTATTTAAGTTTGATCGCACAATTATAGTACTTTTACTGTGATAGACATATTTGATAACCAATATCTTGAATAATGAGCCACATACGGAATTTTTAATATATATTCTTTATTTCAACGTATCTGCTGTTCTCTATTTTTAATTGTATGAAAAACAGATATAATTTACGTTACAACCAATTTTGTCTATTTCATAAACTGAATATAGAGTTATATGGGCAATGTATGTTGTTAGACGCGAAGAATCTAAATAACTCAACAAGGTTTATTTATAGTGGAGCGTCAGTAGGTGGGTCGTCCCGGAAGAAATGGGCAGATAGCAGCACAAGGGATGCAGTGCTTGCTGTTAACGAGTGGATTTAAAGCCAGAGAAAGAAGACGAAAAGGCCATGGACTTTAATACGCCGTAGCGTCAGCCAAATAAGCGACCACATAATTAAATGCATCTGATTTTATAATTAGTCATATATTTTTTTATATTATTTTGATCAATGTAAAGTCATAACCGTTAATGCAATCTCTTATATTCTTTGGTGAAGGTAATAGAGTAAAAGCTGTTATATTACAACCAAATCTTAACTGAAACTACTTTTTGAAGCGTTTTCAGTTAATTAAACTATCATAATATATATATAGATCCGAATACACTGTTATAATATATTTAAGTTAAAAAAAAGCATAGTATTCAGTTCCACAACATGACACCGCCCTGTACTTATGGGGCGGACACGGTCAAAACCAATCTGCAGACTCTTTCTATTAGTGCAAATTTAAAATGTAATATCTCTCCTAAGGCATTCAAAAATAATTTGTCATATTTGTTTGTTTACCGTTATTTGTTTACCGTTGAAGTAAACAAAAAGCGAGCGATCCGTAGAAAAAGAATTACTTCTTCCTCGGCTTACGGGCTTAGCGGTTAGTGGCCGACAAAGCCCCGCGGTTCGGTCAAAAGGATGGCCCTATCATAAAACCACTTCCTGTTTTGTTAAATTGAAAGTGTGAATTTTAAATCTGTTTGCGTAACTGTCTTCGAGAAATTTATAAACTAATTGCAATTAAAGAGAAAGTATACTGAATACGACCGGGTTTTAATGGAAGACAAAGGAACCTGTGAATGACCCCACGCCGGATTCGGGGCTGTCGAAGTGTGTTGACGCTCTGCACCCCGCTCCAGCCTACCCTCGAGTAGCGGACGTATAATCTACCCCTCTCAAACAATTATGTCATAAATTGATAGTTATTTCGATATCATGCCATAACTTTTTATTTTATCTCTACTTGCGTAAAATCGATTCCGTTCCGCTGATTTGAATAATTCACCTTTTTTGTATTTTAAATATAAACAAAGATATATAAAAGCAAATGTTAGTAAAGATTAAATATATAATATTGAAAAAAATAAGTTTGTTTTAAATTGAATACCTACATATTAGAACAAATTAAATACATATTCCACAATAATAAAATATACTTCTGTCATTATTTTAATTTAACTAAATTGATATAGAAAAAACAGGTGATTTTTCATGAATGGCTTTATTTTTGAAAATTTTAAAAGATCTCACTACATTTTTTAAAAGGTCTAATTATAGCAAAAACATTTTGAATTATTGTCATACCTAAAGTTGATTTCTTTTAATAAAAGTTGGGGATTTAAGTATTATCAAGTGAAAAAATAATTAGTTTTGTATATTTATGAGGCAAGGAATATTCCGTTTTAAGGATTTTAACATTACACATTCGTATTTAAATACTAAGCATTTTTTTGTCAACAGTTGATTATTTTCATTTTGTTGTCAAATAAATAAAACACGCAGAGGAAAACATCACACGTATCTGCATAAATAACTGTCAATAATCAACTGCATGTTTGCATGCTAGAATGTCGTGATATAATCATCCTGTAGCCAATTTACCACACAAATCCAATCTAACAAAAATATATTTTATTGTTTGAAAACTATTTCCTCTACAAGACAGTAGGGATAACATTTTATGATCTGTTTATTGGTAGTTTTTTCTTTAGTCTAATTATTAAGAAGATGCGTATTTTTTATGATACACTGTTACGATAGTTCACATTTTCATGTATGTAATATGAAATTTTTCATGACTTTGATTTACTTTATATTCTCCTTAATTTTGATATTGACCTACAAACAAGTGGTCAACGTCATTGTGGTTCGTTTGCGGTGTTTAAGGGTTGTAATTCCAGTCGGGATAGTTTTTGTTCAAGAACATGGGTATCTGTGATGTTTAAACTCTTTCCCACCAATCTAATCCTAAAAAGGGAAGTAATCAGTTAACTATTAGTCCTGTTCTAGCCATATTCTTATATCTTTAACGTATCTAAAAAAGAAAAGTAACGTACAGTTTTTGTAAAACAGTGATGCACAAATCGTCGCCCGTGGACCGTGTGCGGCCCAAAATAACAAGACTTACATCACCAAAATTTTCATTGAATATCACGATCGAATTATGCAGTAGCAAAGAAATACAATCTGAATCGTCACTGGCAGAAAACGTAATGCTATTTTTATTATTTAATACGATTATATTTTCATGGGTAAAGATATTTGGAATCGAAATTCATCTTTTTACAATGACTCACACCGTCTAGAATGCAGGTTTTAAAACACGTATTTTTGTGTTATTTATCAAGGATTTTTGGCACTGCATGACGTTTATAAAACAATAAGAAAAAATTGCTGTGATTGCTATTGAAATCGTGTGTTGATTTATCGATTGTCTTAACAGAAAAAATAAAGTTCGATTGTTAAACATAATTTAAGACATCGACATAGGGTGTTTGATGGAATTTCAATATCAAATTTTAATTATTGAGTTTTTGTACACTTCCATGTATTTATGGAAGTGTATAAAATCTCAATAATTCAAATTTGATTATTAAACATGTTGACGTCCGTGGCGCAGTTGACTACGGTTACGGACGTCTAGGGTTCAAATCCCGGTGCGGACGGTTTTCATAAATTGATCTTTCAATCGATTTATGAATTACCGTTCGTAGTCCGAGTGTTTGTGATGTCTAAAAAATTCCCTCCCACCCATCCAATCCTCACCGGGGGGTCGCGAGAGCGATCAGCTCACCACTAGTCCTGTTCTAGCAATATTCTTCTATCCCTACTCTCAGGTTGAGCAACTGAGTAACAAGCAGTTCTCATAGTAAAATTCTGTTGAGATACCTCTATTGGGAAACCATATGCTCCACGTTGGGACCGGACATGTTTAATTTTATATAAAAGGTATAAACTGACCCTTCTTTCAAATAGGTTGTACACTACTGTTGTAGAAAAACTTATGGCGATATAAAAACGTGTGATATGATTTACATTGGGAGCTGACCAAAAACCAAAAATGGCATTATTAATATTGTTCATAATTTAAATGGGTTTTTTTATGCTCTTAGGAAAATAATTTATTTTCATGTCGTTACAAAAAACAACACAAATATCATCCCAGACGCGACAGTGTTTCGCTTAAATTTAAAGCAAAGCGAACTGTCAGTCATGCCGCTTGTTTTTTCATTCAATCACTCCAGAAAGAGGTTTAAGCTTGGCATTTCCCGCGTTCTTTTTCATGACGCCGTTGTCCCGTTAAGCCTTTAGGTTCTGCGGGACCACATGCCGTAAATGAAACATCAGGTAACGGGCGTTTTCCGACGTTAATAGGTTAAAATCTTGACGGGTATAGTAACATCATCATGTTGCGGCAATAGATTTTGGATATTATAAAAAAACTGTGAATTTTTTTCACAGTAAACTCATTAAATTTTAACTGAATCATAATATACATCTTAGGTTAAGTAGTAAAAATGAAAATATTTTTCCAAATAGAATCAGAGCATAACTTAGTTATTCGACTGGCTGTGTTACTAATGTAATGCGTTTCGCTTCTTTATTAAGCATCTCCATACTTAATTTATCGCAAGCTTATTTATTTCTAAGGTAAACAATGATTGTAACGCTTAAATTAAAGATGAAGAGTATGGTTGGTTTGTTTCCTTCTACTGGACGAGAGGAGGGCAGAAAACACGAACAATGATAGTTTTAACTACCATAACACTACTAATTACAAATTAATTAGTAGTGTTTGGAGGTCAAAATCCCAAGGGGAAAGTGTCTTACCTCCTCCTCGCTAGAAACATTGTTTTCATTAGAAATAAATAACCTTGCGATATAGTTAGTTAGAAGATGATTATTAAATAAGCGAAACGCTTTTCATTAGTAATACAGCCAGTGAAATAACTAAGTTTTCAATTTAAAGTTTACTTAAGTTACCGCCGAAACCATGGAAAATATTGAATTTGAGCATCTTTCCTGAAAATGTAACATTGCCATTATTACAGACTCTTACTGTAATATATCATCAGAAGTCATTTCACAAGAGCTGGTTATTATTCAGCTCTAAAATTTTTTTCCAAAAAAGAAAAGGATAGAGAAACCATTTTAGTGTGAAAATAATGTGGATAATTTTTTTGTTTATCAACGCTAGAAAGTTATCGCTTGGGAGAAAATTTGGCAATGGGGAAAAGAAACCTTAACTATTTATCAACTGCATCTGTTCGTTCGCATTTTCAGGAACAATCAATGTTTTTCTTACAATACTTTTACTAAGTTATGATACTCGTATTTTTTGAATATTGTATATTAAGTTATCTCACACAAAATAATAAATTAAAAGTAATTTAATACAGTATAAAATTTTAGTAAGTAGTTTCTCATCAAAACTCTGTTGCATGTGCTACAATAAGGATTCCTAACCTTTTTTGTTCTATTCTTCTTTTCACTAGTGTTCAGAATATAATTCCCTCTTTCCTAAAATAATCTAACTCTGATTTAAAAAAGTGTTTCCAAATATGCATAATGTATGTAATATTGTAAGTTTTTAATAAACTACAGAAATACTAGGGGGGAATTCCCTAGAGTCTGCAAGAAGAAAAAGAGCAAGTGAATGATAATAAAGCTTTTACAAGTTGAGATCTTTTAAGAATGAAATGCAATTAGCCCGAGATGCAACCAATTTGGCATGACCGTAGAGTTAACCAGCGTGGTATCGTTTTATCTGATTATTCCATTTCGTTGTTCATATGTGTAGCTATATTTCTATTAAAGGTGATCATCATTATAAAACGTGTTGACGACTTCTTTTATTGCTTAGTGATTAATTCACATAAAATAAATTACATTACCACGACCAGTCGACGCAACAATAAAAACGGCAAAGCTTTGATAAATCACCCCCATCTCTTGTCTCTTTTTTAACCATGCAACGTCTAACATGGACGTGAATTCTATCTCGTAATAAGATAAAAACCGCATGAACGACTTCTATTTATTTTATTTCGGCCAGGCTCAAATTAAATACGAAGTTTTTTTCTTGTTGTGTGTTCTTCTCAAGAAATTTATCAGTTTTTTTTGTAATTCCTTAATATTTATTTGAAAAGGAGTTGATTTATGTAGAATTTTCATCTAACATAATATTTTGATAAAATACTTGCGTGTCGACTGACAATTTTTTTCTTCTTCAACAATGTGAATAAACAGACTATACAGCTAAAAACATTTTACCATATTATCATAGACACGATTTTTGTAAAATTAAAGCTGATCCTGTAGCGTAGTAATTAATTCTTTTGGGAGTTGCCTTCTTCAGATGTGTTACCCATAGACACTTACATACATTGATTTATCGATCGATTTATGAATTTGTGTGTAATCTCATAGCTGTATGTGATTTTTAAATTACCTCTCATGTATCCGATCCAAAAAAAAGACGTAAAGATAGCGATAGCGATCTCTTTTTAAAACAATTCGAACACAATAATCCTTGACAAAGAAGTGAGGTTAAGCGAATGAATTTCTCGTTAAAACAACTTGCCATTTTAGTCATGGGAGCAGGCATGGCTTCAAAAAAAAAGCAACAGTAAATATTAAAAACAGGCTGTATACACTTAATTCTCTTTTTTCACGGTCTAAAAAACCGGATAAATTATTTTTGTACACTGATTCTTTTGTACACTGGTTTTGATAGACGAAAAGTATTAACACAGTATATGTATATTAAGGGTGGTGAACCTTTTCCTGTTGGAAGACCGTATTCATTTATCTTAAAATCAGATACAACCGCATTTAAGAAACATACATAAAAAGGTATATACATTATTTTGTAAATGAAGAAAAACAATTAAATTTACGTATTTGTTTATTTCAGACAAAAGAACGCAGGTTCGTCACCCTAGATGTACATATTTAAAAACATTTAATTTAAAAAACCTTTGTGAATATTGGAATATTTATTTTTGCCGTTTGGCGAATTTGATGTAAGTTTTCATGACTCATATATAACTAGTTATTATTTTGACACATTTATGTTGCACTTCTTAATTATTCTCCACCTGGCGTTTGTTTATTTTATCTCCAATATTGTTTTTCTTGAAATGTTACAGCTTAGTCCAATCATATCTTATGAAACTGTTTTTAAATATAAATAATAAATAAATTCGAATTATTTTTGCTATGCTATTTTTCGAGAGTATTTTAAGTAATCTCCCATTTTCATATGAGCACTTTATTTATTTTTTGCACGGTAGTTTATGGAACATATCCCCCGTGCAAAAAGAGAATTGTGTACATATTTTAATAAAAAATCTTTACCAATGATAGTGCGATCCTCACAAAGCTAATAGAATTATTTAACAAGTGATTTAGAAATATGTAATCGTTACAATGCTTAAAAAATTTATTGTTTGTTGTCCAATTTGTAAACATTGACAAAATATTTCAACTCAGGACGACGCAAAAGATTGTGTCCCTTATTTATAAAATCGATATACAGCTATCCAGGTAAATATAATACTTTTACGGGTATATAAATACTCCACTGGGTAGAGTTATACAAACAAGTAGTGACATCTGGATTGACCCGTGTTATATATAGTGTTTTCTGAAGAGAATTCTCTGGGTGATGAAAGGCACACCGGACGTAAGTTTATATTAAAATGTTTTCTCAGCAAAAGAAAATACGAGACGGACTTTTATTTTATTATATTTTATAAAACAATACGTTTCATTTATCAGCATCAATTTTGTTTTTGTTTCGCTGTCGTATATCTTGACACTTTATAATCCAGATTTTTTTTGGTTTTTATTTAAAAATTGTGAAAGTTGTTTTATAGCTATTAAGGAGACTTAATAGACGTTATTATATTAAGATTTGGTTTTTCATCAGTCGCTCAAATATTTATCACTAGTTTATTTTGAACGGAATAAGACACTGATTAGTCCACTCTCTTCTCTTTAAGTTCATGGTGAAGTCAAACCACCGCATTAATACTATTCGCCTTAAACGTTTGTTTTCAAAGTACAGTATACGGTGAGAATGCCGGGTTAATGAAGGGTGAATGCTTGGTTATCATCATCCAATATGTATAGGATCTCAATCAGAACACCACTCTAGTCCGTTATATTCCAGACATAAAATTCAGTGTACATTTACGTTTACTTAACACATGAATTTAACTTTAGCTTATAATACAATTGACACAACAATTTTAAAACAAACCAAAATAATTTATAATAACTTCAATATGGCGGATGCTTCGGCCAGCGCAGCCCCCGCAGGCCTCCGAAAACAGACTAATTGCCAAAATAAAATTAAAACTTCAAACAATGAAGGCCCCTCCCTTCTGTCAACTGCTGTCGTCAGGCAGACGAAGCCATTAACAAGCACCTGCTTTCTAATTTCAGCATAGCCCGTCGGTCGGTCAGAAACCAATTTATTTTTAACGCCCATAAATCGGTTCAAATACCAAGAATCATTGTTATTAAGGCTGTTCGAGGGAATTTCTGAATCCTTTACTTAAGCTTAACAAACAAAAACCAGGGCGTGTCAACGGTTACCGTTTGTTTTCGTAAAGCGTTTTGGCTCAAAATCGTAAAACAGTACTGTCAGCATGCCTGCTTTGAGTAACTGGTACCTTTTTGAGTACAACTGAGAGTCCCACACTTGTAGGGAGGTCGTGATGGCTCAGACTGTGTTAATACTGGATGTACATCCATATTCCACGCTATAGGATGATATATAGATTCAGTAGGTCAGTTTTATTTCAAAATTAAGTAAAACCACAGCAAAATAATCTTGAAAATAAAAAAAACTCATTTATAATTTTATGCGTCAATTTTCGTAGGAAGGAAATTTTGCAGCGCTTAAAAAAAATGTAAATCCAGAATGGTTTTATTGGCGTTATAAAAAAATACTGCGTAATATAAGACCTTTATACCAACTTGGTGGGCATACCATTCTGACTTAAAAATGTCATTATCACATTTCCATGAATAATTTGTTATTATTTCAAAACAAGCTTAAAATGAAAAAAAAAAGAAGAAAATAAACCTCTTAACTTTTGCCCCTCTTCTGAGTGAGCAGGAGGCTTTGACGGACGCAGCTTTCCCCCGGAAGTGGGACATTTTTGATGTAGCTTGAATAAATTGGTTTTCGCAACTTGTTTGTCTCAAGGACCGTTTCAAACGTACACTCCAGGAATATGAAATAACTAACTGAAGTCCTTCGTGGCTTTAAGCTAAAGGAAAATGGTTTCCCGGAAGCTTTTCGTACATATGCTTAAAAGAGTTTTCACTCACGCTGAGGTATATTTTGTGCCATCCGTTTTATTGTTACATATTATCATAACAATACAATTTAATATTCTTCCAAAATCAAAATTAATCTAAAAATAAACTTTATAAAGAGAAATCACTTTTAAATATTTAACTTAATTGATATTGAGAATTATATAAACAAAAACCACATTTATATTCACAAGTTAATTAAATAATTTTCTTGGCCTAGTAGCTGTGCTCACGGGTGTAAGTTCTAGTAGGGAAAGTTTCATAAATTATTTTTTTAATCGATTTATGAATCTGTGTTCAAAAGTACAGATGACTGAGATGTTTAAAATTAGCTCTCTAGTCTTTCCATTCATCTGATCCTCAAAACTGGACGATAGTGAGAGTGATAAGCTAACCACTAGCTCTGCTCTAGCTAAAGCATTCAATCCCGGACGTTTTTTACGATCCATGGATTTCGGGATTCAGAATTTATCAATCCCAGAATTCCAGGATTTGTCATTAGTGTAATATCATGTATTAAATTGTACATTTAAAATTTTATTTGTGTCCATTATTGCTTCAATTGAAATGAATATATGATTAAATATTGTTTTTGGGCATTGGAAAGTTTTTTTGTTGAGTTAAAATTAGTCGTTTAGTCATTTACAAAAAAAACGAAAAAATTTTAACAAAAATTAAAATAATTTTAGGATGGTAGGTTTTACCAAATAATATCCAAAAAGAGAACATGACGTCCATCAATTTGCGTTTAAAATATTGTCCTACATTCAATAAAGAAGTGGTCCTAATTTTTTCTCCATTTCAAATTGGTTAAGAACAGCTGTTCCGAAATATGAGAAGGAGGAAGACTACAATAAAATTATATTGATTTTATAGATATTATCATAACTATGTCCATGAACAAACCGAGATACACGTTTTAGTTAATGAGGAAGCTTTAATTTGATATATGAATTATTTTTTATTATTTACATTGAATATCAATTTTGGAATTACTGGATTGAATAACTGGCCGGAATCTTTGAGAAACCGGGAAAGATTGAGTAACTGAGTAACACGCAGTTTTTGTAGAACAAATTCTGTTGAAATAAACCTCATAAGAAATCCATATCTTCAAAATTGGGAGCAGACATAGTTTCGAAAAATAGATAAGGAAAACGCCATTCAATATTTTATATTCAAAAGAAAAAAGACTTAAGAAATGATGATAAAGAAGGTTGAATTTTAAGAAACCGTTTTTCGAGTCAACTGATAGAAAAGCTAATATAACTTGAAGATCGGATAGGTCAATCAAAACCATCTACTGTGGGGTTCTCTCAAGTGTTTTTACAGCGTGAAAGCTGTGCAATAGGAAAGCTTTATTTATATATTTATTTATTTCCGTCCGGGAAAAGTAAACAGTGGAACAATAAGCTCCAGGGTTTTGAGCAAGCGTCGCTTTAATGCTAAAGTACTTTCAGTTACTGGGTTATCGCTTTTTATTTTATGTTCCCTCTATGTGTCTGAAGTTGACAGCTTTAAAACAACATTTTGTAGTGGACAATCGATCATCGTGGCTATGTCAACGTGATGAAAATTGTTTAGTTTCTGTGTATACACATCGACTATAATATACTTTTAAAAATAACAAAAAAAATTAACATCAATTGGAAATTTTTTAATTTTTTTTTTGCAGTTTCGGAATTAATGTGTTGCTTCCTGGTTTGTATGCTTCTTCCAATGTTGACGACGGATGATGATAACGGATGAAAAAGTGCGACCCAACCGGAGGTTGGCTTCAGACTAATAAATCTTTCTCTATATTTTGTCCAGCTCTAACGCGTCTACCGATAATCATTTATGATGATTCTCATGGTCACAGAAGATTTCCGATTATAATCATACAATTATATTTAGTAACTCAAATTTACTTTTAATAATTGTACAGTATAAATTATAAAAGAAAATAAGAAAATAATTTTTTCGATATCGGTTTTGTGATTGTTTGAAAAAGAATTACGGATGAAAAAATATTTAATTTGTTGCGCACTACAGTGCATGTTAAAAATCATTTGCGTATTTTTCTTCTGACAATCCAGACAAACATTGGGAACATCAATAACTTTTTTACGCGTCGGAATATACCTTGTAAAAGAGAACGAAATTGTAGCGGGTGGTGATGAGTAAAACGCTGACTATCATAGATTAAATAAATAAGCAAAGACTATTGGAGACAATTCAAATACATTTAAAACGTACCATTGATATGTTATATAATATATCCAAGAGGAAATAAAAAAATGTTTACATTTGAGGTATAAAAAAAACTTTGAATGATACGAATTTTGAGCATTTCTTTACTTTTTGTCAGTAACTGCTCATGAAATTATTTTCTCAATTGAGGTTTAATGTTCAGAAATCAATATAGTTCCTAGACTCAGTGATAATATGTTTTCTTAATTTATCTTATATTATAAACTAAGTATTTATAATTTTACTGTCAGTTTGAGTTCATGTAATCGAATGCATGAAAATGCCAAAACGCGATACCTGTAGGTGATAAACGTATGAAAATCTAAGAAAACGGTACTTCCGTTTATAACCCCAGGTACAAGAAAAGAAATGATCGAACGGTCATCGTTTTACCTCTCCATCGACATGAGGCGTTACTCGACCGTTTTAAAAGTGTTAACAAAACATTCATACTTACTATCGACGTGTGGTAGATTTATCTCTATAGATTGATTGGTAGATTGTAGTACAATAGCATGCACCCGCATACCCTTGTATCTCACCCGCATCCTTCACATTATAAGTGATTGAGCGAGAAAGAGAGAAATACACGGCAAGCACTTGGATTATCATTTTCGCATAAATGTATATTTTGTTTAAAAATTTTATCTATAAGTATTTATGTGTACTCGAACACCCAGCTCAAACCTTCAGATGAGCAATATTTATAATATAGTCGTAAGCATGAAAAACTTTAAAAAAATATTCAGAGATGTGCTGGATGCGAAAACTTCAGTACGATTTTTACTATCGCACTTAATATAATAATGGACACTTAATGAAACTTTACTTGGAGGACGAGGTTGGGTAGTCGGGATGTATTTACTGTCATTTTAGAAGATATTGCCGAAATTTGGAAGTTTATGGAGAGTCAAAATCGGGATGATTGACGAACGTTGAAGTGGAGCATGGAAATGGGGGGCGGGAGAAAACATTACTATACACATGCATACACGTCTGCAGCTATAGTTTTTATTAGTTATGTGATGTGTCATTTGTCATATTATGGATGACCAAAACGCAGCAATCATTTCGTGTTAAGGTGCCTAGGATTATCCATGATAGTATCAAAAAAATTTAAGCAATTCAAATTCCACCAAGCACCTTAAGTCATATCTTAAGTTATAAAATCAACGTTCACATATTTATTTATTTTCCATGTCCGCTCCCAATATCTTGACAGAATTTTTTCTACGAGAACTGCTTGTCACTCAGTTGCTCAACCTCTCTTTTCTTTTTTTTTTTTGAAGAGAGTAGGGATAGAAGGATAGGGCTATGACAGGACTAGTGGTTAGCTAATCGCTCTCGTTACGCCCCGTGAGGATGGGATTGTCGGGAGGGAGGACTCAGACTACGAACAGAAATCCATAAATCGATTGAAAGATCAAATTATGAAAACCGTCCGCACCGGGAATTAAGCCCGAGACATCCATAACCGTAGCCAGTGACGAAACCAACTGCGCCACGGACGCCAGCGTTGATATTATGTCTTAGTAAAATATCAGTATATAGCAAGCAAAACATGCTTACTTTATGTAAACGTATTTAAAGATAATCATTTTAATGTAAATATATTAAAAGATATGTAGGTATACAGTTCCGACAAAATATTCAAAACGCAAATATTCTCTTTTTCGTTCAGGTTTTTGGCTACACAGAGCATAAAACCTTTTGTATTTTTCAAGCACTCACTATTTTAGTGGGAAAAAATGACAGTAGAGAAATGTAACCACCGAAAGCAAGTTATATTTACATATTAATATTGTAACAAAAGCTCCGACTCGTAAGGATAGGATAGTGTTTAAAAAGTAAACATTTATGACAGAACGTATTTTAGGTTTCTTTTAATGTTAAATAAATATAATTTTAACATAAAAACGTAAGTTTCGTTACTTAAACTGGTTCAATAGTTTTTTTTATGTAATAGTATTAGCATTATAACAAATAATGGCCAATGCTTCAGGTTTGCTTTGTAATCACTTGAGATAAACTCAAACTAATTTTAAATGACACTTGAGATCAAGTCAAAGAGAAAATACAGTACAAACAAGCATAATTTCAAATCTCAATTTAATATCGATTTTTGCGTGGCTTGAACCAAGACCTTTCTGCTGTTAAAAAGAAAGCTCTTACAACTAGTCCAACGAAACTATCAATTTACTTTTAGTATCTATGCGCAAGAAATATGGTTAAAAGGATTGTAATCAAAACTGCTCAGTTATGTTGTTGTGAGTTATTGTAGATTTATAAAACACTAGCGAGTACCCGGCATGAGTTGCAATGCCACTCTAAGAAATAAAGTGTTTGTTATTTAATTCTGTTTATTGAAATGCTTTTGGATACAAACTATTTTTTGATGAGAGATGTCGCTGTTTGCACGTATTTGATTCTTTATTTTTAAAATTTAAAATTTAAGTTTTTTTCAGAAACCTTTGCTGTTGTGCGACGAACAACTTTCATCAAAGTTTCATCTAAATCCGATGAATGGTATAATAGGAACGGATAACGGACAGGCAAACAAATTTTCATTTTTATATATATATAAATAGATTAAAATAAAATAAACTTTCGTAGACAGTAGCTTTATCTCATTAAATTGAAAAGAAAACTTTGTATTAGAGCCTATAAGCAGCTATTATTATTCGACAACTCTATATTGTAAGTGGGCGAGAATAAAATAAAATCTACTTTTCTATAGTTTGAAAGCATTCTAAGATAATTCCACGCCATTTGAGAGCATACTAGATTATTTTGAATAACTTGCGGAACCACTTAGAATCTCTGAGAGTAATATAAATCACTTAAAAGCATATTAATAGAATTTGCTTAATGTAAACATTTAGAAAGAGAATTTTGTGAATTTACAGTATTTGAATTATGATTTAATCTTGCTTTATTGATTTGCTTTAATTTTTCTGCAACTTCTTCTCTCTTAAACAATCGAGAAAACAAAACACATGATGTTTAAATAAAACTACTTTAAATTCATTATTTTTTTTTCTATTATAATGTATCGATCTATTATTAAATTCATTTTAAACAGATTGGTCATAAAGCGTTTTCAAAATTTTGAAAAGAATCTCCTCAATATAAGTTTTTGAATGTTTAAGGACATATATATATTTGTATTTATACTTTTGGTATGGCACTGTGTTTTGATTGGTGGTGAACTAATGATAGAATCAACCAATCAAAATACGGCTGTCTATAACGATGATTCTCATTTTGATGAATACACTTCTCATAATAAATTGAGCCAATTAGAAGTGAAGTGAAGAAACTTGTATTTTCGAAAAAATAGAATAGGTGCGGTTCTGTTATTCTGCATGTCGATAATTCAGTTCCAAAGAGTAACAACTCAAAAAGCATTGTTCTGAGATAATTATGAAACAAGCTTTTGGACAGGCTATATCTTTTACGGTTTATGTAATATTTGTAGACTCAAATAAAATTCTTAGATTATCTTTTTCTAATAGGTTTTCATGTGTAATTGTTACAGTTTTGTCATTCTAAAATAAGCACAGATTACTTATTGTTACATTTTGGAACTGGTATATATCGGAATTCTATGCAATTCCAAATCTGCACACCTAATTCAAAACTGTAAATTTTTGACTTGATACACTTTTGAACTGAAGTATTAATTTCATAAAGTATCATAGAAGTGAAGTAAGCTAAGTAAATACAGGCTGAAAAAGGCTTTTACTATGTAAGAATTTAAATTAAATAACGTGTAAGAAGTTTATTAAACTAAAACATTCAATAAAAAATTTCACCATTTTATCACTTGGTTCACTTCACCTCTCAATGGCCCAATTATTTTGAAGAACGTTAGATGAATAACCTTTACTTTGAATTACAGTATTTTGTTTGCAAAAATATTACCGTTGTAACCTAAGCATCGAATAAAATACATTTTTGAGAAATTCATAAAAATACTGGAACTGTATTAAAGTTTTCATTGTATTTTTAAAACTTTTACTTCTTATTATGAACATTACGAGAAAAAAAATCATTTCCTATGCAGTAAAAGTCCTGCCTTTTCGGTCCAGTGATAAAATTTTATCGTTTCAGTATAATTAAATTTGATTTTATCAAATCCACGGTGTTAAATTTTGCCCATGTTCCGCTATGTCCTTTTAATTCGTTACAGTACTAGATTTAATGAATGCCCACTAAACAGTTAAGTCTTACAACATAAATAAACATTACGAAACCTATGTCACTGTCAAAGAAAACGGCTGTTCACAAAGAAAACGACTTAAAACGTTTAATAAAAGATTTTTTCTTAAAGTATAATATATTCCTAGTATAAACTTTAATTCTGAAAGACTTGAACATTGTTTACACAGATATGAAAAGATGGACGAACCTTTAACATAAATATTTAGACCGTTTGAAAAAATCTTAATTATTGTCATCGTAGAACTAAACTTTTTATATCCATATGTTATGAGCAATACTTGAGAATTTTTTAACATTGCCTTGACAACTATAATAGAATGAGGTTTGTCCCTTATTTTGAATTTTTACTAGATTACTTATAACATTCATAAAAAAGCATTAACATTACAGATTCTTGTCTTATAAACGTGTACTGCATTGTATATAAGACAGACAGAGAGAAATATTTCAATTTTATTTAAAGAGCACATTTAGTCACATCAGACTGCTAACTTTGTATCAGATTTGCAAAACATGTAATAATAATTCAGCATTCGAGAGTTGACAATTTTGATTAAAAAAATTAAGAATAAATCACTTTTATACAAATAGGTATAACATGCATGCTTACAACCTATGTAACGACCATTTTAATATCAATGTTTCAAAATTTCTAAAACCATCATGAGTAACTTAATATTACAAAATTATTTGTTTTTAATACATTACATCAAGCTAACTGTGAAAGAGTATCAAGTTGATTCAATACCTTCTAAGTTAGTTTATATAATCCTTTTTAGCATTGTTTTGATGATGCCGTGACGCTGCAATAACTATTAACTTTATTTAATATTTTTTTTTCATGTCCGTTCCCAATGTGGAGCATATGGTCTCCTAATGGAGGTATCTCAACAGAATTTTTCTATGACAACTGTTTGCTACTCAGTTGCTCAAAATCTTTTTTTCGAAGAAAGTAGGGATGTAATTATAGGGCTAGAACAGCAATAGTGGTTAGGTAATAACCGAATAAAAACTGTTCGCACCGGGAATCGTACCCGAGACATCAGTAGCCGTAGCCCACGACGCTACCAACTGCGCCATGGATGCCAACAAATTTATATTAATTTTGAACAAATAAATATTTGTCTACGCTTGTTTTAATCCATGTCTGCTCCATAAGCGCATATGAACATTTGAAGAAGATTATCTCGAAAAAAGTTGTGCATGTTATTCAGTTTCTCCAACTTTCTCTTTTAAAGACAGGTAAGATTGAAAAATGGGGATAGGACATGACAAGCAATTAACTAAACGACGATAGAAGGGAATCTTCGACTTCACATACATATCTGCTTCGGAGCACAGATTCATACATCAATTCAAAAATGAAAAATGAGAAATTTTCAAGGATTCAAACCAGTAGATACTTCAATGCAAAAAAGATCACCCAGCCGTATCAGTCTTTATCACGCTATTATCAAACCATCGCTTAATTTTCCCCTGTGGTTCAATAACGCGCAAAGCCCAGTGAGGGTAAATAAAAATGCTATTTCTCCCAAATCATCTTCAGAGTCATTGTTGTGATTTTTATAAAATATAAGCAATTAAAATGTGTAATGCACTGTAATTAAATGAAGTGATGCTACTTATCAGCAGGAAGGGGAGGAATCACAAATTACGGAAAAATTGGATAGCTCAGCGGAGAAACAGGATAAAGTTGTCACAGGGAAGTGGATAAGGTTTGCCAATCTCGGTACACTTTACTTTGTTCTGTAAGGAGAAATACGTCGGGTAATTAAATTTTGGGCGCCAGGTGTGAAGATACACGCCAAATGAAAAAATAATAATAATGAAAATACGGTTACCTTTAAAAAACACATTCAATAGGGATGCGGAAACCGTAGATGCACAGAATTTACATTATGAACAAGTAAAACAGAAATTACACGACAAAACAATATTTATGAACAGATGGTTACACTTAAACAGGGAAACTATTATAATATATTAATATAAAATTACGACCTTGGATGATAAAACATCTCGGCGGCGAACTCGGATGTCCGAGGCCAATCTCCAGCGCGTTACCGGCACGTCCTACTCGTTCCACATCCTGGCGTGTAAGAAAGTTTTAACGCAATTCTTATGTAACCATTCCCGGCGAGGCTTCCCTTTCGTCTCCTACCAACGACGCAGCGAGGTGCGTATCGCCAATAGGTGAAGATTGTAATGTAATATACATTTTTTTATTATATAATTGCATTCAATATACCACATCTTTTTTAGAAGTTTGATAACGTATGATATTATAACCGTTTTACATTTGTCCAAATGCGAACCCTCCCTTTGTGTAAATTGCCATGCACAAAAACACAGCACGCTTTTTGTGCCGTACCACTGTGATTAAATTATTATTATTTTAGGTTGGCAACTTTAGAGTGGAGATAGTGACGTCATTGACCCAACTCTGCTGGGAAAACGAGTGTGATCCTTGTAATTTGGGATTAACTGACCCTAATACTGGAATAGGTTAGTGTGCGGGGTGCGCCAGGGGTTGGCAACTATATTTCCGGCAAGATTATTTAAAACATCAATACATATAGTCGTCATTCTTTCATTCTACTATAAAACAATTATTTTTAATATTTCTATTGAGTATCTGAATATCCATACTTTGATTATTATTTGTTCTACATTCATAGTGCTAGTGTTAGACCGGCGTTCTATTGTAAAAATTCTCTAGGCAAATTACTTATTAACAATAAAGATAGAGTCCACTTTAAGAAACAATCTGATATTTATAAATTACAATGCAGTGATTGCCAACATTTCTTTGTAGGTAAAACCACACGTACATTAGATATAAGGGTATCAGAACATTTAGCTGCCTTTAGATTAAAAAAAGAAACATCGACATTCGCAAATCACTTGCTAATGGAGAAGCATACGTTTAATGCGGATGATGGGCTTAAACTGTGACATCAAAACATGGAAGATCATACATTATTTTATAAAGAAATTTTGGAAATCAATAGAGCCCAGTTAAATTCCTTGCCAATTCTGAATGAGCAGCTGAACCTTCCTAATTCTACGTTATTGTATCCTATACGTTGAAACACCTAACAGATGTCACTAAATGTGGATTGATTGTATATATTTACCCTTTCGTCGAATTGCATCCCGTCGAAACCCACAATGTTATTATAATTGTAAAATCACTGGTAATTCTAAAAGTAGTTGTTTACAAAATAAGGATTAAGGCGATTCTCGAAATGTTAACTCAGGTATCAGTGTGGCTCCCAGACGTATAATATTTTACCTCGTAAATAATATTTGTCGTATTTGTATCTTCTATATAAACGTTAGACACTGTTTACAATAATCCAAATTTGATATTGAAATTCCATCAAGCACCCTCAGTCGATGTCTTAAATTATAAATTTCTTTCTTTTATTTTTGGAAAAACTTTTAACATTAACCCACTCATAAGAGCGTTTTGTTGTGCGAAAAATACTTAATTGTACATCGAATTTGAATTGTTGAGAGTTTGTACATGTCTATGTATTTTGTCACTAACGACACGGGTTTCGCCTTTCGGCATCTTCAGGCACTCAAGCACACGAGTGAACTCGAACTAACCGAACGAACGTTAGTTCCATTCATTGAAATTCCATCAAGAACTCTCAGTTGATGTCTTAAGTAATTGTATATGTTCGTTACATGGAACATGCCGCAGTATTTTATGAAATAGTCATGAATTTTGATGGATTGATATTTTATTCATCTAAAAACCACGTTGCTAACCCCTGATACAATGAAAGTCAGGAAGCACGGATGAAATAAAGTGTTATTTTTTTTCCCCTGTTTCGGGGACACTGAGGTGTTCTACCTTAATAGAGACTGAATGTGGAAAAAAAAAGAGATATAAATTATTTATAAAATATAAATAGGTTAAAAATGTTTAAACTGTCTGAAATATTAATGTATGAGTGTGACTATTTGATAATTCGAAGCAACGAATGCGCAACCAAAAAAAAAAATGTTTTCATGAACGTTACCACTCGACTGGCGATAAACAGCTGAACGATAAATATCTCTTCTATTTCAGTTGCTGCAAGTTCTGCACTCTTCAGTGCAACTATCAGATTTTCAAGCATCTGTCAGCTTATAGAAAACTATCGCAGAAAATTGATCGCATAAATTAACTAACGGAAAAAATATTATTAATTCGCATAAAAAGTATTCTAAAATTTGTGTTAATTATTCAATTACCGAACGGTAAAATTATCTGACCTAAATATCAAAGAGTACTTACCTATATCTGGAAATAAAAAGAAAATTTATTTATTTAAAGCCAGTTAACATTTTAGAGTTTAAAGTTAAATTCATTATATTATAATGGTATTAAAATATGTACGAATTTTATAGAAAACTAGCGTGTACTTGGCATGCGTTGCAATGCCATTCAAAGAAAGAAAGTGTTTGTGTTTTAATTCTGTTCAATGAAATGCTTTTGGATTCACAATATTTTTTTCCGTCTGGTGGGTTTTTCCGAGATGTTCTGTTTATTTTATATTTTTTTTAGATTTTAGATATATCTGGATTGTGAGAATGATTTTATACGTAATAAGACCTACTGTAAGCTAAGAATTAAAAAGTTGAGAGTTGAGCTCGGGCCTGGCCGAGTCTGATTGTACTATGCTTATATCCTTTGCGCAAGTGCAAGTAATAACTTGACAAAGTTTTATTGGAATCGGATGAACGGTATGGCAAGGCATAAGATACGTACAAGCCCACATTGATTTTTATAAATTGGATTAGAATGCACGAGAACGGTTTAATTTTTTTCAGCGAGAACCTTTTATCTTTCAAAAGAATAAAGCAATGTAACATTGTACCTACATCAATCAAACTAGTGTAAAAGTTTATTTTCAGATTTTTGAAGCAATCCTAAGCACTCTACTGTAAGCCTCCGAAATAAAGACTTAAACGAGCATATTTCAAGGGATGATCTACAAACCAAAGGATTTCAAAGCCTACTCAGAGGGTTGCCGACATTTTCACGCGATTCGTTTTACAGTTAGACGGGTAAATTGGATGAAAGGTTTTGCAGTTTTGATCTTTTGACTTTGGTTTCTCTGCTAGGCTTAGCTCTTTTCTTTTTAAAAGGATTTTGAGCTTATTCTGTGATACCTTTTCAATCTTCTATTCTGTACATTCAGAATAATTTACATTCATACGAAAGTGTAGCGGTTTTTCGATGTATCGTTTTATGATAATACATATCAAATCAGAAATATAGCTATTCAATTTAAATTTCGACACATAATAAAACTCATAAATATAAATTTGGATTATTGAGATTTTGTACACTTCCATGTATTTTGTCACTAACGACCCGGGTTTCGCCTTTCGGCATCTTCAGGCATTCGAGCACACGAATGGACTCGAACTGAGTTAGTCACAAAATACATGGAAGTGTACAAAATCTCAATAATCCAAATTTAATATTGAAATTCCATCAAGCACCCTCAGTCGATGTCTTAAATTAAATCATAAATATAAAATAAGATTTGGTTGTTTATTTAAATATTTCGTAAGGCAGGCATATTTAAATTGAAAATCGTCTAGACATTTATAGTTTTCCACACTATTTTACCAATTATAAAGTTTGTTGACATTATAATTAATTGTAAAGCGAAAATGTATTTTTTTGAATTAATGCTTGTTCAAAGGTTTGACTGAATTTGTATTATTTGTGGTCTAGCGGTAGAAACTGTACCCCAGAAAGCAGATATGTCTAGGGTCAAGTCAAGGCAAGGTCAATATTATATTTAATGTGTCATGGACTTTGAAAACGTTCATCGAGTTATTATTATTAAATATTTGCAAAGTAAGTGATTAAAGTGCAATTATACCTTACATTAAATTGCAATTCGTTCACAGCTAACGTTTTCATGAATATTTGTGAGTAAAATATGAGATGTAATATTGCTTACATCATAGGTAAAGTGAAATTCACCCATCAGTCAAAAATGCTTACTTGCTTAACGAAGTGTTGTGAAGATTAATTTGAATTGAAATATGTTCTATATTATTTTATATAGACGGATGTTTTCATTAGAAACGTAAAGTGATGCTGTTGGTAGTGAAATTTTCAAAATTAATGACGTACACATAACATTAATATTTTCGTCTTAAATTTAGATTTTCACAAAAGTCCAGAGTTTAAATTTTTTACAGCGATGACTTACAACAGCGGTCAACAAACTACAGCCCGTGGGCTGGATCCTGCCCACCAACGATTTTCATACGACCTTCCAAATATTCCAGATTTTTCTAGATAAATTATTCATATAGAATTTTTTCTGAATGCGTTTATTGGCCTTGTTGTAATAACAGATATTTTTACATTCTGAAATAGATTCGCCGCTGACCATTGCGATTGACAGTGTCATTGTTGCCTTTTTCGTGCGTTAGGTAGGTCCAGCTTCTATGACGTTCGATTGCGTTCTATCTCGATATCCAATTAATTTAGGTATCTTAGGTTTTGTTCAATTCTGTTAGCTCGTCAGTGTTTTCCACAGTATTTATTCGTTTTCCAATTTTATAAAATTTCATAATTTGGTTGTGAATTCAAGGCAACTGTTCATTTCAATTCATTTATTCGGATAATCAGGAAGTGGACCAAAAATGGAAGAATTTAGGCATAAAATGTATTGTTGGTAGCAATCAGATGTTCGTTTACTTCTGAAATTCTAAAAATGTAATACAGGTACAAAAAAAACAATATAAATGTTCAAATAATAACATCGATCGAAAATATTCAGTTGTATTTCAAAGTTGGTGAATTACAAATCGCTTGATTTTTCTGATTACTTGATGTGTATTAGTAGTGAATTTTCTATTTAAGGTTGTTCGTGGTAGATACTCAGTTTGGTGACTACAGACTGATAAATAGCTAGTGTTTAAATATCGAATATTTTTTAATAGCTAAAACATATTTGTTTGTATATATTCCAAATTTTTATCAGATGACCAATTCTGCACATAACAAACACTTCTAGTCCGTAGTCAACGCCGTTGGCTTCGGTTGCGGATGTCTCGGGCTCAAATGCCAGTACGGACAGTTTCATTAATTGATTTTTCAATAGATTTACGGATTTCTGTTGGTATACATGGATGTTTATGATGTCTAGAATACTCTCCCACCTATCCAATCCTAAAAACGATGCGTAGCAAGGGCGATTAGTCAACCACTAGTCATGTTTTAGCTCTATACTTCTTTTGTAAAAAATAAAACACAATTTGTTTGTACTACTTTCACATGTTTATAATGATCACGATCAGTTTTGCTCATTAAGTTTTCATCAGTTGATAATGCTAGTTATGAGTGAAACCGTTCCTGATCATTAATAACATGTGGAAGTGGTAAAAACAAATTTTGTTTTATTTTTTAAAATATAATGCCTTTCCACCAATAATTGACAGTTAACACGTTAAAAAAAAGACTATCGTTCTATCTCTAATGTATTCAAAAAAGAGAGACTGAGCAACTGTGTAACAACCAGGTCTCGTAGAAAAACTTATGTTAAGATACCTCCATTAGGAGTTTATATGCTTCACATTGGGAGCAGACATGGTATATATATATTTTTACTATTTTCTATTTGGTAAAATTGTAGACTTAGTACAAAAAATCGTACAAAATGTGTTTTTAAATTGATATTAGGCAGCATAAAACCTACAAAATATTAAAACACTTGTCGCGATTCATTTAATGTGATAATTGAAAATACAAGCCTTAAACTTTCATTATTTTCTCTATTATACATCTGAAATGCTGACAAAGTGAAAGGATTCTTTTTAACCTATGTTTTATTCGGCGCTAAAAGGGGCAGAGCAGGACAATTAAACCGTGAGAGGGAGGCAAAAGTAATTCAAACCAGAAAAGATTTTTCTTTACCCCACAGAATAAAGTCAACGTCTTACTCCTGTTACATGAACATAGTAGAGAGTCCAAACTATTCCTTTTACTTTAAAATAATTCGTGACGTTAATTTTTTATTATTTCTTTTTTACTATTATCATTTGACTGGTTGAGTTACAAGGTGTGACACCTGTTTCTCTTCTTTAACTCTTTATAAGACAAAGCGCGAAAACGGTCGATATTTTGACCAACTCCTTTAAAGCCTATAATTCATACAGTGTCCATAGAAATGTCAATCTTAATACAAAAAAAAAACGATACTGATAAAGCTATTTCTTGTATTTATCGACCATCTAATTTGAAATGTGCACCAATCACTCGCAAATAATTATTATACGTAAGTGGTTGATAAATCGACCATTATTTGTGTATAACATTTGATTTTTAAAATTATATTTTAATGGTTATATTGTGTGTTGAGGTTAAAGCAATTTATGTTATTATTCAATATGCGTTTATTGATCGATTTAAATTATTTTTTTCAATAAATAAACCACCACAAGTTACATTACAGTTTTTCCAAATAAAAATTGAAAGTTATTTATTTTTATGGAAAAATTATTGTTTAATACACAATATGTAATTCTAAATAATATAAAAAGCAGTTGACTTCGGAAAAACCTAATTTTCCCTGCAACCGTTGTGCTACAGCACACTACTGTGCCGTGAAATGATGCTAGGTGTGCGGCGGGGCGTTACTTGATTGCAAAAAAAAACAAAATAATTTGTCTTTTGTATTCAATACTCTGACCATGTATAGAATGCATTTATCGAATAAAAATCTGTGTTTACATGAGTATAAATGTGAACGATTTCAATCTCACAACCTCACCTGGTCAAAAGCAAGCAGGATAAAAGAGAAAACGACAGCGTTCCCTTATATCTCACGTGCACTCACACTTTACATATGAGCGAGAAAGAGAAACGTTTACTACACGCGCCTCGTGTATACCTTTTTTATATATATTTTTTGTGGTGTGCCAGGGTCATCTATGAAAAATGTTGGTGTGCAGTGGAAGCGAAAAGGTTGCAAAGCACTGCAATATAAACGACGGAGAGAGTTGAAATTAACTCATTCATCATAGAAAATTTCAATTATTTGAATTTATTATAATTAATTTGTCCTTGATAAAACCAGCTCAGCGTATTGTCCAAAAGGGTAAGGTACTAGACAAAGGTACGATAATTTTTAAGGTTCCTGGTTCATACAGGAAGATTCTCAGACGATAAAATGCTTTAGATACATTTTTAATTATTATTTGAGGTATTACATCGAAGACAAAACACTCGTCAAAGATGAACTCAGAGTTCTATAATTATAATTAACTCTAATGATATAGTTTAAATATTGCATAGAAGCACTGTGTAAATAAAACCATTTCGTGTGGACGCTGCACGAAAAACATTTTTTAAGATTTAAAATTAAGTTTTCGCCAACTCTCGGTAAGTTAATTACGAATTTTCTTTTTTGCTTTGCCACCGCTTTTTCGTTTCCCAATCATAATTCATTTGGGATAATCCGTAAGATGGTTTTTTTCTTATTTTTCCTCGACGTCATGCGAAATGGATATTTTCGTGAATATAAATTTCAACAGCTTAAAAATTTTTGTCCTCTTTTAATGGAAAATTTAGATTTGTTTAGTTTCTAGTTGCTTAAATCTGATTGTGTATGCAACAGGTTTATTAAAAGCAACTAAGCCCCAACTTATTTAAAATTATTGCTGTAATTCAAAAGATTATTCATAGCGTATAATAAGTTTTTAAGTATTCGAGCTTTAAACGTTGAATTTAAACATTTTTTAAATAAAATAATGTCTTGAGTGAAATAATTAATTACTTGTAATATTATGCTGTTACGATTCCTGTTCTTCTTGCTTCATATGCGTATCCTATTCAGTGCACGTGTCTACCTTCAGGACTTTCTATCTGCTGAGAATCTATTTACTTCTTCCCAAGTCATACCAATGCTCCCAGTTTCTTCGGCTTTTCATGACGATACAGGACGAGACAGGTGGAACTTGTACGCAGGTCAGGTTAGTCATCTTCGATCACGGGATCAACGAGTGCGATTAGTTTCATACATTGATTTTCTCTATGATGATTACATTTCTCTTCCACCCATAAAATCTTGAAAAAGGAGCATAGCTTTTGCCTAAGTACAAGTTTTTTTTGTCCATAAAAAAGAGATGAATAATAAGCAGTTCCATTTTAAGAAAAAAAATTGTAGCAATTTCCATAGATCTGACAGTGGCGTGATGCTGAAATGCTGTCAATAATACATCGGAAAATTTTTCTATTTTTAAGTCCAGACAATTTTAGTTACTTTAAGCACTTCAGTCATCAAAGTTACAACCAGAATTTATTTGATGATTTGATTTATAATGAGATTTTCATTTCAAGCATATTTTTTTAAGTTTTAAAAACTGTATAATTAAAATCTAAATAACATAATTTGAGAACTCGGTATTATAATGAAAGGTGAAAAGAAGTAATTTATTTCAATCTAGAAGAATTAGAAAATAGTTGATATTTCTTGTGGAACTAAGCATTTTGCTTTTTGGTAAGAAATTTTATTTAAATTTTTAAAATCTTGTCCATGGTACATACTTTAATTATAAACCCCTCGAATACACGTATCTCTAATTTAGCAGATTAAGCAAACGCCTTTTGTTTGTATAATTAATCGTATATTTCAGCTAACATAATAATTGAAGATTTCACGACAGCTTTGATGTGTTATTTATCAAATAAATTGTGTATATACGGGAATATGTGTATATTACAATGTGCTTTGTGATGAAGCTTTTGAATGATACCGAATATCCACAGATAAGGGCCACCACATTCATAATAAGATATTTATAATACGTATAATCAAGATTGTATTACTAGAATGAAAATTAAAATATATGTTTTCATATCGACTTCATCTTTTGAAAAATAATTTTCCAACAAAAGATAAGCGACAGTTATTACGCATACTCATTATTTTTTTTAATATAATTAGAATTATTTTCACTCAGTGACTAAGCATGTTATTAATCTTATAACAATACATAAATTTGCCTTGATCTTTCTGTTTATTTGTAACTCATTTATGTTTTGAGTATTAGTCCGTGAAATATAAAATCTATTTCATTGAAGTATTGTTATCATTTTTCAGTTTCAAAATATAATTACATTTTTTTTAAATATTTACTTGTGAAATATTGGAATATGAAAAACTGTGAAATATGAAATTTACTTATATTAGGTAAATCTGAAAGCTCATAAAAAATACTATTCTTAGCAAGATGGCAGTTAATAGCACATCTTTTCACGATTATTTGCCTATAAAATGCAGTATATATGTTATTTTTTTTTTTTTTTTTTATTCCATGTCCGCTCCATGGTAATAAAATTTATGTTACAAAACTAAGCCACATCCAGGAATATTGACTGGTTTTATTTAATTCAGCTTAGAGTGAAAGTATATCAAAAACGGACATTTTATTGAACTTTGTATTTGATTTTGAGCTAGTCGGGTTTTGAACTCGAAACTTCTGATTGTTGGGTAGTCTTACTAGTGACTATAAAGAAAACTTATGTATAAGCTTCGAGAGCTAATACCATCAAGGTGATGAAAAATTTTATATTTTAAAATTTTCTCACCAAATATCTTTTTTGATTGTATCCAATTTATATCAGGATCCTTTTTTAATATGAAAACATTATTTATTTTTGAGATTACTTGTTTTGCGTGAACAGTTATGATTTCATAATACAAACAATAGATAAATTAACAGTATATTGTTCTCAAATGTAAAAATAAAATTTCAATCCATTTAAAAAGATGAAATGAAAACGTAGCAAGAAATAATATATATAGTTGATTTGTTCTGCAACGAAGTATATTCGTTCGCGTATATTCAATTTACTTTCCGCAGCTTGGAGTTCTCTCTGCTGTACGTGAAATAAGTTTTATTTCTAATGCAATATGATTAAATAACCCTCCAGAAGAAATAAAAATAGCAATAAGAGATAGTCATATTATAATATTCAATAGTTATGTTCAAATACAAAGTAGGTAAGTGACAAATTTGTTTAATGACTAGAACGCTATAAATTGTTAATAATTATATTAAATATGTCTGTTTTAACATTAATAACATAACACTCATAAGAAGAAGGGTCGTAAAATACTTAAGATGTCGTCTCTTAGAAGATTGGAGCCTAGATTATGAAATGACGATCAGAATTAAGATGACCCATGAACCATATTGGTCTAGGGTAGAATTTATTAACTCTATTGAAATCGTCGTTTATCACAATTAAATTAGAAAAATCCCACGAGAAAAAATGTCTCGAATTCCCGTATACCCTTCCTATCCTATAAACGGGGCGTAGCGAAAGCGATTAGCTTACGACTAGTTCACTAGCTCAACCATTCTATCCCTACTCTCTTTGAAAACATAGTTTGAGCAACTAAGTAATAAACAGTATTCTTAGAAAAACTTTTGTTAAGATACCTTTATTAGGAAGCCGTATGCTTTACATTGAAAGTGGACATGGTTAAATACACTCTAAGGTATAAACAAGATACTAAGGCATGCTGGCGTTGGCTCTGTTATCTGACTTGATTATACACAAGTAACGTTGTGTGATTGAGGTAGATATACTGCACATCCATGATATTTTTTATACTAAGCGGGTTTGAATCCAGAAACACTTGAACACACTAACGCAAAGAAATGAAAGAGCCCATCGCAAAAAAATTTACATAGATAACTGATTTCAACAACGCCAATTAAATATTGACAATATAAAAAAAAAAACTGTTTACAAATTTATAAAATCCCTGTCTTATGGAATCCGATGCCTGGACATAAAATTTAGTTTCATTGTAAAATAAAATTAAATTGAAACAAAAGATGGGTACATAAATATCAAACGAACCAGCATAGCAATTGCGTTTTACTGATAGAAAGAGAAAGTTAATAAATAATTCGATTTTTACGTGTATGTCTAGTGTCTAGTAGTTAAACTAAACATACAAAATATCGGTTAACTTTCACACTTTAACTCTTAGCCTTGAAGTCATTTAGTATTTGTTTTATACATATAAGTATTAATTGTGTATTTTAATTTAAACTAATTTCATGAAATGTGTCACTAATTCGTAGTCAAATATACGTACATGACACGTATACAATGTTGCGAAAAGCTTTAGACGTGCAATACGCCTTTGCGAGTCTGTGAATGATGAATGGAAATTGTCAAAGTTGGGCATTTGTTTGTGCTAAGCTTCGAATGAGTTCCACTTCCTCTTTCTAACGTAAACAAAACAATGAGATGGGATACAGTTTGAATAAACAATACAGATTGTGGGGTACAAGTATGTTAGAGGTTTGGTGAATAATTGCGTTATATGAGCTCGTATCCTGGAGGGCGGTAATACTAAGTTTCCGGAACGAAATTTGAGCCGCGACCAACGGTGCAGTCACAAATATTGTTTAAATAATCAAGTTCATTAGCAATAATACGGTAGGATTCCGTTTAAATAGAATGAAAATAACAAAGTATTAACTTCCACAAGAATTTTAGAATACGATGGATTGCTACTTCAGCATTATGTTGTCGTCCAAACTATGCTAAAACGGTTTTGTTTTCTCTTATACAAACATAGAGACACATAGATATGATTTTTTAACTCTTAATCTCTTGTTTTATTCAAATACTTTGATTTGAATATGATCACTTCAATAAATTCAAGTAAATAAACGACTTTTTAAAAAGTTACTTCGAGAAACAGTTTATTAAAACTAATTATTTTAATTTTTACATATTACCTTTACAAAATAGTTAAATATTCCTTTGTTTATTTCTATTACAACTTTATGATTATTAATATTATGAGCCGATAACAATATTTAATTGAATGATTAAAAAACGTAAGTTTTTATAAAATATTAATCTGTTCTACGACGTAGCTTGGTAATTGCTACGCCACTGCTACACAACTGCACGCAACACAAAGATCCGATACATTCATGTCATTTGCCATAATAGCCGCGAATAACTTTTTGCGGCAAAAACTCATCGGGGATTGAAACATATGGCAAGGGATGAAAAATTTTGATGCGTAAAATACCATATTCGATTTACATACATGCTATAACAATTTACAGATATCATATAAAATATATACAACATGTAATACCATACTTAAAGATAAATTAATTTTCACTATATCTAATTATATCAGCTGCTTTTACTTTAAAAACTAAAATTATGCAATATGCCTAAGACTATTCTTCAGCCCAGTTTCTTAAAACGGTAATAAACGCTATTGTTAAGCACTTGATACAAATTGCTGCTTGCTTCAGTTATGTGAAGCTCTAGTTGTATAACCTTGATTCGTGCACTTTTTCGTTTTTTTTATATCGACTTGTCATACATAGTTCTTCGAGTATCCTTTACCTCTGATGCCATTTTTTTTGTTTCACTTACATCATTGCAGATAGAAGGGCGTGATTGCTGCAGAGATAAGCCATCCACAGTGAAGCAAATTCACGTAGGCGCCATGTGCATTTATATAAATACACCTCCCCGCATACCGCACCCACTCACATCTACATATATATACAAACGCATACACATATGCACATGCAATACGTAAGGAAGCAACCCGAGAAAAGTCATTTTCTATTGCAAGGGGTCGTTTTTATTCAATTTCAAGATTCGTGCACTACCCATAATAGAATTGGACGTATATGTTGATGAGATTTGTTGATTTTTATTAAATGAATAAGTTTTAATAATAAAACATGTGGAAGTACCACAAAATAAAATAGTTGGCAGTTAACACTTCAAAAGTGATGAATAAGCCTTATTTAAAAGTGTTTTTTTAATCTATGATTTACTTAAATTTTATCTTTATTTTTTAACGTTCGTTTTATATATGAAAGCTCAAACAATATGTATTTATTTGGATTATTGAGATTTTGTACACTTCCATGTATTTTGTCACTAACGACCTGGGTTTCGCCTTTCGGCATCTTCAGGCATTCGAGAACACGAATGGACTCGAACTGACAGACAGTAAACAGTGTCTAACGTTTATATAGAAGATACAAATACGAAAAATATTATTTACGAGGTAAGATATTAATTCCATCAAGCACCCTCGGTCGATGTCTTAAATTATATCAATATTTATTTATGTTTCTTTTCCTTAAAAACATAAAATCTTTTCTTAAACTGTTATTGTTTAACCAAATATTCAATTTGAAAAACATAAAACCGCAGCACAAAATCAATAACTAAAATATCATCGTAAAAAAATATAGCCTCATGTGTGTTTTTATTTTTGAACAAAAAACGACACCCTATTGCCTTATCTAACTTCCCCAACAGCAGTTATTTTTTGTTGCTTCCAATTTGACTCACTTTTATTCACCCGTTAACAAGACATAGCGGCTAAAATGATTTTGAGCAATTTTAAAAACAATATAATATAAAATGATGTTTATATGACACTGATGTTTCAAATAGAAATGATAGTTAAATACACACATTAAGACAAGATAACAAATAATTTAATTGATTCGCTGTTATTATTCTAACCACAGGAGATTATATCAAACATGAAAAACTCCCCGAATATAATATTGAATCGATCTTTACACACATCAAAATTTGAAATGTTGCATTAAATAAAGGCCAAAATGCCAAGAATATTAAAATTACGTTAAGCATTTCATGTTATTTTAAAAGGCAACGCCAATACTGTAAATAATGAATTACGTCTCAAGGAAAATTATTATGAATGTAGGACCCAAAGCAATATTAGACTTAGGGTCTAGCAATCCGTACTTTACATATAAACAAAGAAACGTGTGTTTTTTTTAAAACTTGTCTTCGTGAAGTTAAATTTAGTGCATAGGCCTTTATTTATTTCATCTTTTCAATTATTAATATATTAAAGTGTTTAATTTGTAGAATAATTAACTTCGGCGAAAAAAATCTTTCGGTCTTGAAGCCAAATGACCAGCGTTATTAGGATTTCGTTCAATTGGCTTCGGGAAACACTTTTACTCATTGATTTTCAATCATTTTTCTTTTAAAAATATTTTTATTTATGATCTGTGAAGTTAACCGTAGAACGAACGATTAGCTTACGACTAGTGATTTTTTAAAATCATCCCTTAGTTTCTCTGAAGAAATAGGCTAGCGACTGGCTTACACCAATCCTTGTAAAACCCTCTTCTAAAGAGATGTTTCTTAATAATTCAATATAGTACACATTGGAACTGTGCATGGTAGGAAAAAACTTAAAATTTTTAATTTTTGACTACTTCAATCATTCTCAGATGAATATTTCGAATCCCCATTAAAAATGATTTTCCAACCACTTCGTTATTTTTTTAAAAGCAAGGCTTGCAAAAATGTTTTTATCTTATTATTATAATATAAATGAGTTGCGAAACCAAAATAATTCCATAAGTAACCTTATCAGAGATATTCTCAAAGGTGAAATTTTGAATTTGTTTGTAGGATTAAAACTAATTTGCGGTGTTAATAGTTTTGGTGTTAAACTTATTATATTTTAACTTTAAGCTGATTATCAAAACACCACGTCCTCCTTTTGGCTGTATAATAATATTCTTTTCGCATTTACCCAGTTAACGATACAACGCTTTACTTTAATTACAACCTTATCCAACCCCTAATCGTAAAATAGAATCAGATAACCATTATACTATTATTTTCGAGAAAATTTCTGCAATTCATTTTTCTTCTAAAATTTTCATCAAATTGTAAACAATACGTCACCAATTCTTCAACAAGATATAATGCTTATAAAGAATTAAATATCTATGTATATATATATAAAAACCTTCTGATTTATTTGTGCACGCACGGACGGAAAAACAAAAAATAATGTGTATCCAAAATCACTTCAATAAACGGAATTAAAACACAAACCTTTTCTTTCTTAGAGTGGCATTGCAACGCTTGCCGGATATTCACTAGTTGCTAATAGGCCAGATAATTTTGCTAATCGTATTTGTTTAGAATATTTTTAGATTGACAAGAAAAGGGTGGCGTGTCCAGTTTATGGCTTTGATGGATATTTGGAGTTTTGGTGAACGGAGTTTTTGAAATAATATTGTAAAAAATAAGAAAAGAAATTATAATTTAATTGAAAATGATTGATGAACAAACAAATACAAATAAATATATCTCTTTATTACACCGCTTTCTCATCTGTTCAACTAAAACATAACTATACATTGACGTAAAACACTTTACGCGTATCAAAATTTTTGCTATGCATTGGGTGTGGTTCAGAAGCAATTGCAAGACTTGGTGGCATTCATTACAGTGTACATAAAATTCCTCGCAATTGCTCTTAATTAACGCAGAGCATCTTTAAGGTCAACTAGAACCACCTCTTAAAATAATCAAGTTGTCTTTAATGACAAAACAAACATTATTTCATCACCTTTACTTAAACCATTATATGGAAATAACGTTATTACGCGTAGTCAATACAACTTTAATGCATTTAATTTAACGGTTAATTAATTATTAATACCATGCAAGTTGCATTTACTAGAACTGCTCAAAAACACAAGAAATATGTTAAATTTGAATTTATTGAATGTTGTACATTTCCATGTATTTCGTCACAACGACTCGGGTTTCGCCCTTTCGGCATATTCAGGGGTTTGAGTACACACACTAATTTAAAATAAGTATTTAGGTATATCTATGTTTTCTTCAAATTGCATTTTAAAATTTACCATTCTATTCTAGGTGGGTATCGCTTTGTAATTTAATGTTGATTGGTTCTTGGTCGCCTAGAATTGCTATGAGTTTGTAATTGTTAATGTGTTTTTTTTCCGAGTATGGTTAAATGTCATTGTTATCAGATCAGTATTAATATGAATTTAAATACCAATGTAGTTCCTAGACTTAGTGATTATAATTTCTCGTATTTTATCTTATATATAAACGATCTAAACTATTTATTGTCTATCAGTTTGAGTTTCGTGTGCTTGAACGCCTGCAGATGGCAAAAGGTAAACGCGGGTTGTAAGTGACGAAATACATGGAAATGTACAAAATATCAAAAATTTAAATTTTATATTGAAATTTCGTCAAGCACCCTTAGTCGATCTCTTAAATGAATATATTATATATTGATTTTAACTAAAAAAACCATCATGTTGGAATAAGTGAGATGTTATTATACTGTCTATGTTTTCTAAAATAGCTTAATTAAATTGAAATAAAATTACAATTGGTAATATAGTTATTCCACTTCCACTGGTATTAGTTACCAATTTTAATTTTGTGTTAAAAATGAATTTCCACAAAACTACCGCAGAATTCATAGAAAATATTAAAGTAAATTGAGTTTAAATATAGATCTGACGGTGGCGTGAAACCGTAAAATCATTCAACAAATTGATAAAGTTCTTGTAGAACTAAATACTTTGTTATTTTTACCAGATTAGATATTTTTGTTAGAGTGTTCCTCGCGATCTTTTTGGCTAAGAACTCCCACAAGTAATTATTCAGATTGTTATAGGTAATCTATCAAGCAAATATAAACATGCTCATCAAATGGAAACATTTAGCGAAATTATGCCGTAAGCAAAAACAGGCGTTAAATAACGAGAATCCTGTTTCATTTATCAAACACCGAACGTAATTTGTGTGTTTTTCTGAAGGGATGAAATCGCCAGGGGACGAATCGTCGGAGGCTGTGCGAAAACAAACCCGCCCTTGTGTAAAATTACTGTAGTAATGAATTCGCATAGTAATATCATTACGAGTCATAAATTATGATAAATTACACCCATAAATGAATTTTCTCTCACGGGTTAGAGGTGAACGTGATTAATTGAACTTCTAAAAATATGCAGGAATAATACGGTCACTCAACAGGGAATATTTTATTACTTAAATAGATGTATTCAACTGCATTTTAAATCGATTCAGTTGTGTTGGTGAAGATCGAAATTTTAAAAATAAAATGAAAAGAGTGATATGGGTAAGAAACACCTTCTTTTTTTTCATTTTTCAACCATATAGCCTACACACAATGTGGACTCCTTTGGAATATCTCAGTCAAAGTTTTTTACGAGACTGGCTGTTATCCAGCCATGCAACTTATCTTGTACTGAGAAGTTAAGTCCAGAAAGAAAATAACAAAAAGTTAGAATATATTGCTCTCACTAGAATAAAATAATGAGAATAGTATTAAAGCATTACAGACATTTACTTTAAAAATAAAACACAATTTATTTTTACTACTTCCACATGTTTATAATAATTAGGACTGGTTTCGCTCATCACAAGCATTATCAACTGTTGATAATTCTTGCGATCTTCATAAACATATTGAAATACTACAAGGGAGTTGTGTTTTATTTTAAAAATATAATACCTTACCACCAAGAATTGACAGTTAACACCTTAAAAGTAAAAAATAAATAAATCGATGAAAATTTTTCTGTTCTGGTGTTTTCTTTAGTGAAAATTAAAGACAACGATGTTGACCAGTCGACTGCAGGCCTGGAACATAATACTTTTTACACGTAGTTTCAGCCTCATCTCAACCGTGTTATACTGGGAGATTTATGTTTTTAAAAATAAATTAAATTCCTTTATCTTAAGACGTAGGGAAAATATCTAAAATAAAAATGCAGCAAGACATATGCATGATGATAAATCATATTTTGAAATTCTCTATCATACTTAATAAAGACTGACGTTTTAATAAAAGGTAATGAATAGTGTTGTAGCGTTTGCTTATGTAACGTTGAAGAGTTTGTTATTTTCTGACGTTTGTAGTAATCCCGAAGATAAATGCATTTTTCCTTCATACAAAAGAAATTGCTTTTATTTATCGTTCTAGACACCTAAGTTAATTATTCACACACAGCTTTGTTATATATTTATGAAGGGAATTACCAAAATTAAATGCGTTTAATATTTTTATAGTCAAAGCGCATTAGAACTTTTAAAATCATATCCGTGTTTTTGTAACTAAATTTGTAAATTAATACTGGACGTACGTTTGTAGCTTTTTTAGCTATTGATGTTTTTTCAATACAAAACATTTTTTTTATTACAAGTTTGAACATTACCTGAGAGAAATTTCTGTGAAGTTTTTGTTTCACACTAGAATTAAATACTGCACATGTCTAGAACATTTTATTGAGAGGACGGATTCAAAATGCTGGTTTTATTCCCTAAAAATGAAATCCACTTAGCTAGTTAGCTACTAACTTTTTTTAGACCTTGCGTTGAGTATCAGATGGATTGGTTGAGAAGCATTACAATATCAAAGAGGTCTGATACGAATCAAAATATAAATCATTAAAAAAAAAACAATTTTCGGTATTTAAATCCAGATTAGTAACCCTGAAGCCCATGAACTTTCGCCGCTCATCCACAAGATTGGCATGACGTAAATACTTCCACTCAGCACGCAATTCTTTACCATCGTGGCATTGATTAAATTTAAAATTAGAATCACTTTGTAATTGCGTACTAAATGTGTTTTAATTTTAATTACCGAAACTCCAGAATTAATTGCTGAATTGGAGCAAATGTATTCTTAATCACTTTGGAACGTCATTATGTAAACGTATAATTGATTGCTATAACCCAACGCAAAACAGATATACATTGAATGAACCGTTTTGCGATTGATCCGATTCAAAGATATTTCATCACAAATAATTAGAATTAAAAATGCTGGACTACTAACTTGAAATGGAAAAATCTACTACACCTTTCATTATTTGTGATCTCAATATTAAATAATATATACTCCAAAGTAGGAGTGAAAACAGTGGTTAAAATATATCTCAAGTATTTAATATTTTCTACAGATTAACTGATCCAGCATTTCATTTATCTGTATTTTCTACGAAATACTTGCCACGAAAAAGCATGAGTTATTTTCACTTCCTTTATTTTTGTGTATTTTTAATAAATAAATAATAGATAATAAATAAAAAGTAGTAAAAAAACTTGTCACCTTCCCATTACCACGCCTAATTTGGCAGGTTTTCACAGCAAACTATCACAATGCATTTTTATATGTTTAGCTTGGATTTAACCCCATTTTAATTATAAGGATCTGCGCTCTAAGAGTAAGACCTTGCGATCCTGAACTCCATTCCTGGCAAATTCAAAATCAAATGTAGTTTTTTTAGATATTATAATTGAAAGGGCATGGGTGTCTGTGATGTTTTTTTACTTGAGTTGATCTCAAGTGACTTTGAAAATTGTGAATGTGTTAAGCTCATATGATTGATAACATTGGGTCTTATTAGATGTAGTCCTAATATTTTTTTTTAAATATTTGTATTGTATAAAATTAGTTAACCCAATCTGGTCTGCAATACTTATTATAGATTGAAGGTCATTTTTTTTTAAATAATAAAGCCAAGCTCACTTATTAATTGAGCAAATGAATACAGTCATTAAAAACGTTTTTTTGTAAAGATACTGCGAAAACTTTAAATTGACTTTGGTAATTGACTATCACTTGAAATGAATAGGCTTTATGAAACTTTCAGCATCTTTCATTTTAATATTCCTTTGAGAAACGAAGACTTCATAACAAATTAGAATTTTTTTTGAAAACAATATTATTTGACATTTGGACACCTCTAGACGGAGACGTCCCATTAATGTTAATTTATTTTAAGTTATCAAATCTTGTTTATACAAGTTCAATAAAAAAAATCATAAAAGATGCTTGTGCAGCGATAATTTAACTTCAGAGCATATTACAAAACAACACAGTGTAAAATTGGATACATGAAATCTGAGTCTAATCTATTTATAAATTAAATACATATACAAAACATATTAATTTATTTATTGAGTTAGCATTTACTTGGTAGAATTACATTATAATAGGATAAAATATTTAATATTACATAGGTAAGTTATATATCGTTACTTATCAGAATATTTGCCATTGGTCAGCGGAAGCGAAAAACATCATTTAGCTGAAAAAGGCAGATGTTATATCTTTGTTTATAATAAATATTTTTATTGCCAGTTTCCATGAAACAAGGGAACATAAGTCATTACTTATATTACTATCACTTTGAAAATTCTAGAATTCCTGGAATAGAACATAATGGAAAGAGAAAAACTAAAAGTGTTTTGAAATATTCAAATTAGAGCCTTCCTATTGGTCTCCCGTTTACATATTTTTTCCAGATGATTGTTTTTCATACAATGGTCTTAAAAACTCAATTTCACATTTTTTTCTGATTAGTGGTTTTGCCGTGGAAGCGACGATATTTAGATAATAAATTTAATTAATGAACAGACATATTCCGTAAAAGAAATGCGTTAACGTCTTAGTTTAACTTATACTTAAGAAAATATGTATTGAAGAACGTATTGCAGAATTAAAAAAAAATGCTTTTAGGATATCATCATAGTAATAATAGATGTTGAAGATATATATTTATATACAAAGTATAAAAACATATAACATATATATATATATATAAATATACATATTTTTCTGCAATTTCGTTTTATGTGCGTGCTTTTTTATTATTTATGGCTTTAGCAATTTAAATAAACGTTTGAAACAAATTCAAAATTGCAAATTGGCAAAGAAGGTAACCTAGAAAGCTCAGACAATATCTACTTTAATACATTACAAATACTGCTCGTATAAGCTCAGTCACGTCCACGTGGAATATGTGTATTATAATTTGTTTCCATATCCGCTCCCAACGTGGATCATATGGTCTTCTAATGGAGGTATCTCAGCATAATTTTTCTATGAAAACCGTTAGTTACTCAGTTGTTCAATCTCTATTTATCGAAGAGAGTAGGGATAGAAGGATAGGGCTAGGACAGAGCTAGTGGTTAACTAATTGCTCTCGCTACGCCCTGTGAGGATCGGATGGGTGGGTGAGGAGGGAATTTTAGACAACACAAGCACTCAGACTACGAAAATAAATCAATACATCGATTGAAATATCAATTTATGAAAACTGCCGGCACCGGGAATTGAACCCGAGACATTCGTAGCCGTAGCCCATGACGATACAAACTGCCCCACAGACGCTGAGAAAATAAATACCTTAACATATTATACCAAAAGAATTAAAGAAATGCCTATACATATTATATTACACACTATTTAAAGGCTTATCGGCTGCGTTCGGTCTTGTTCGAGCTAATCTGAATTGATTATATGTTTATAAAACATTACTATTTTTCAAGCGATGATAATTCGATGGGTTATCAAAAACGTCAAAACAAATATTCTAATTTAAAGTGAATCGATATCAAATATTAATTTCTTTGCCATTCACGTGCAATTAATAATGACAATATTTTTCGAATATCATTTAAATAATAACTTTTGACCATTCAATGAATGCATGTAGTTCTAGTTATATGTTTATAATATTTTTTTAAGATTATACGTATTCAATACAACGTGTGCTTTACAATGGAATGGAGTTTTCACCTTATTAAAATCATATCATTATTTAATACAGTAACACAATATTAACAAAACGAATATTGTTTTAGTATTTTGATTGTGTTTATTTTAGCGTTGGTTTCGAATATTTCATCAATTGCTGTATTTACTTAACGCAACCGATTAAACATATATTGACTAACAGTAGATGCTCAGTTTTTATAGCAACAAACATTTTCATGCACAAACGATTTCAAAAGTATTACATTGTGCAGGCAATTATTGTTATTATTATATGTGTTGTTGTTTGTACTTCACTTTTTATTAATATTTTAAACCGCCACTCGAAATAAATAAAAAAAATTAGAGAATCATTTTTAAAAATATTTTTGGAGTGACATATGAGCATTGGATAGCGTTTCTGCAACATTAAAATATCGCTCTTCATGAAATCAATATACATATGAAACGCTAAGTCGTTAAACACGCTCCTGGTAATTTTTCAATAAAATAAGTTTTCTATCAATAAATTTTTTTGATCGTAAGTTTATAATTTCTTCCTATTTCGTCCCCTGTTTGAAATTGAAAATTTTCCTTAACTTAAAAACGTCGTTTTTTTACGCGATCTAGATCGATCCTCGTTTTACACGATCGACGCACTCTGAAAAAACGACAGTGTAAAAGAATATTTTACCTTTCCTTATACACCGGAAGACTTAAAACTATCATATTAGCCATAACGGTTTTTCATGATTTACTCAAAACTCTAAAAGTAATCGGGAGCGTACTTAGCGACTCAGCAACTCATATATTTATCTTAATTCATAGAAACATTCATACTAAAAATCTGTGATTTTTAATGTACACTTTTCTGCAGAGGTGGGACACCAGGGACCTCAACTGAATCAAAACGTTTTATTATTTTTATTAAGTTAAAAAATATATAATGCACAACTATTTTTATATACTTGTATCTAATTGAAATTTCTTGAATGAAGCGTTCTGAAGTGAAATTGTTCTTGAGAACTACTTTAGTCAATATTGTCTATGGTAACTGTTTCTGGAATATTCCTTGCAACCATTTAAAAGCATCTATGCTGTTGTGTAACGGGATTCGCCCAGTAAGCGATGTAAATGATTATCTGATATTAATAGTTTTAATCTTTGAGTACATTGGAAAGATAAAAAAAATGATAGATATAGGCTTATGATGCATGTTTAGCTATATCATATAGCTAAATATGCATCATAATTTATAGATTATACTAGATTGCGAACATGGTTGCACTTTATGAAGACTGTATTGTTATTCTGTAATAAAACGAATTTATTCACAAATATCTAATCAAAATTGAAATGACACTTGTATTTTAGAGAATTTACTTCATCAACAAATTCTCAGTACATATATGAAACTCAATATATAATAATACAAATGCTGGTATATAGAAATTCGATTCCTAAGTTTTATATACATCATTATTTTGGGTATTATAGAATTCCCTTTAGTATATATGTTTATTTGCCGTACATAAATAACGTAACAATATTAAGAAGAAAAACAAATATTTGTATTCATTATTGTTTTATTGTCTTAAGCAATTTATGAAACAGGCGAATTCTACGTCAAACATTTATTCAAATACATTTGCGTCATTTCATTTTCATGTTTTTATTTTATTTTTTTGTTTATTTAACCGCTACAAGTTTCAGCTCTGAGGATACGGGATATCACAAAACCATAAAAGAACATCTCAAACGGTGGGCATTTATTGAAAAGGCATCCCTCCTGCTACAATAGAGGTTTTCCTTTACGATGGGAAATAGGTTGATACTAGAGGCTGTTTTGTTATGATAGTTTTTATAGTATATCTTAAGATAGTGTATGCATACGGAAATTTTGTTAGTTCTATTGATAGTTTGAAAATAGCAGTTTTTTCCATTTGGGTATAAAATCAAATAATTTTTCAATTTTATTTTCGTGAATAAACGAAGTTATTTATAAATAAAAACAATTGGAAAAATACATTTACTCTTATGACTATTTGACGGGTATTGAAATAAAAACGACAGTGTACTTTCAAGCTAGATGTTTTCAATAAACAATTTTGAAGTGTTTTTTACATTGAAGACTTGGTGAAAAAAAACCTTCAGAATGTCAACCAGTGAAGTCAAATATATTTAATGCGTCTATGCTTTTGAATACAGATACATTGAAAGCTCGTAGCTGAGTCGCGCAACGAGGTTGTCTTCAGTAACGGTGCTCACAGATTTGAACGAAATTTCGTTTTCATTGCCTTGCAGTTTTGATTTCTAAATTATTTCTTTAATAATTATTTATATTCTTAAATACATCTTTAAGATAACACAATTAAACAAAATGTATGTCGTGCAAATCATAAATTATTTCTGGCCGCTTAATTAAAACATGTATTATGATATTTCGCAAAACGTCACTCAATAAATTATTGAAAAAGTCTTTTGTGATTTGGAACACTCCGAATGATTCTAAATACATAAACAGACGTTATTTTGACAATTTCAATGCTTTATCGAGCAACATGCCTTCGCTGGATTGTATTAACGGCGTCCTTACAGTCTAAAAGCACCCCCCCGGGGGTGTATTTTCAGTTACAGACAGGCGAAGTCGTCTGTTTCAGAAACCATTCGTTTTTTTTATAAAGTCGCCAATAACAGCACTTAATAACTATCAGTTAGGATACGTATGTCAATAAAATGATAAATTGTAAGACCATTGTATTTCAAATTGTAAACTTATAATATTTAAAAAAAATATATATCGATATTTATATCGATCATTTAATGCCTATCCACCAATAATTGTCAGTTAGCAAATTGAAAGTGATCAGCGGATAGGAGATCGATGAATGATGGATTATTTAACACTGTTCTTATGTATGTTTGGTTGAGACTTTATTCGGTCAGGAAAATTACGATAAATATGGCAAAACAATTAATAAGAGAACTTTGGGGTTGAATTTGCACAGTGGCTGTTAAAAGAAAAGTATTTTCTAAACTTTCTTTTTTCCACACACGTGGTTTTTATAGTTCCTCACGAATTGTATCTTTAATTGTATTCTCTTTTAATTCTCAATTTTTAATTATGCTTTTACAAACAGTTCTACAGCTTATCGTTGTTTGTGTAACGTACCAATCATTCAATTACGCTGACAGTAAGTCATTATGTTTGTTGGAATTTACTTCAACGTTCTAGCTTTAAACTTCTATCTAAATAATAATTTATCTTAACCCATCGGCTTTCCATATCTTAATAATATATAACTGTAGATCTATAAATACAGGTAATTACGAAATCTGGCAATTATTTAATCATTGGGCGGGGAAAACTTCGGTTGCCCGTATTAGAATCATGCGCCCAAAATGCAGAGTGAATATTAATATTTCTGAAAATCTTCTGCCGAAGGAAGCTAAGGCAGAGGGCAGTTCACTTTGAAACAACCCCCTGCCAATACTTTGACGAATTTCCAGCTATCAATCAGAGAATATAAATTTCATTTCTCTGTCATTGATATATATAACGCGGATCACATTTCAGATTCCTACTGGAAATACGATTCATTATAAATAATAGGGAAATGAATCCATAAGGAAGACATCAGAATTGGCATTAAAATTTAATCAAAGTATACTAAATATAAATACCTCGATTTACTTGATTAAGTCTAAATATTAAGGATTTCTTATAAATCAATTCATAATAATCTGAAATCAAAAAGTATACCACATTTAAAATCATATACCTACGTGAAAAAAATATGTCAAGTTTTAAAATAATTCATAAATATTCATTAGTCGATATAGAAAATGGAAAATTTTATAGTAAATTTGTGAACCACATAAATATTTTAATAACAATCAATGGAAAAATTAAATATGTAATAAACATTGGTAAGTTATCAATGGGTGTGGTCGTGGGCTACGGATACGGATGTCTCGGGTTCAATTTTCATAAATTAATATTCAGATTGACAGTTTTTATAAATTAATATTTAAATCGATTTATGGATTTGTGTTCGTTGGCTGAGTGTTTGTGTTGTCTGAAATTCCCCTTCACCCACCCATCCCATCCTCACGGGGCGTAGCGACAGCGATAAGGTTACATCTAGTTCAGTTCTAGTCCTATCTTTCTATCTTTACTCTCTTTGATAAAGAAAGGTTGAGCAACTGAGTAACAAACATTTGTCATGGAAAAAAATCTGTTGAGATACGTCCATACGATCCATATGATCCACATTGGGAGAAAACATGAAAAAAAAAAGTTATCAATTCGTTAATATATAATTAGCTTGATTAATTGTAAATTCTTGTATTGTTCTTAAACTAATTGTTCAATATACCTTGTAATTAATAATATTCAATTTTATTTTAAAAATTGAATGCCTTTTCAACAAGAATTGACAGTTAACACATAAAAATGTAAAGTTTGGCATTTGTATTCGTTCGTAGAGTATTTTCAACTTTAATTATTAATTTTGAATTTGGAACCGGTAGTGTAGTAGTTAATACTTTTTTTAAACGATCATATGGGCTCGAGCTCAAGTTTCAGCAAGGTCAATATAAAACAATTAAGCATTTTTAATTAGAATTTTAGATCTTGGTCATCGATCGGTGTTTGTAATGTCATTCCTCCTCATTCATTAAAAAATCTCGTCGAGCTTGTTACATAATAATTTCTTAACATTGTTAATTATTAGCTGTATTAAAAACCATATTTTTAAAATTGAAATAATTTGATAATTAATAAAGTAAAGTAAATGATAGATTGCTTGAATTACGTTAGATTCACGTAAGGTTATGTAATTAAAAAAACTTTTAATTAATTAAAACAATTGAATAGAAAGGGAAGGTTACGTGTTTGATTATATGAAAGAATTAAAAGGGTTAATATTTACTTTTAGTGTGTCATTTTAAAATGGTATTTTATTTATAATTTTTATAGATATAATCAAGACATTGGTCGTTCAGTGATTTTGAAATACCAGAAAATCCAACATTATTCCAATACAAGCAGCCGAAATATTTTACAGTTTTATATTTTGTTGTCATCTTTGAATTGAGACAATTTCATTCAAATTTTTAGTATAAGAATTTTGCAATGGTACTTTTATGAGAAGACTTAAAATTGATTGAAAAATTAACAAAATCGACGCCTTATAAATACACAAGTATAGTTTATCACTTGTTTATGTGTAATGTTAGACTTGAAATAACTTGTTCTTGCAATGTGGCCGTGGGTAAAATCATCAAACCATGTGCAAGGACGCTTCTGAATTTTGAAAACAGATGCCTGCATCAAACCCTTGAAGCTCATCGAAATAGCTATCTTAGGTATTGAAGCATTTGATTAGAGGGCAAACCCTTTGTTAAAATTACAGCTGCAGCCAGGGAACGATTTAATTGGGACATTCTCGGAAGGCCACCGGAGAATTTCCCAATTCTGTACGAGGAAAATACCAGGTAGTTCTATATTTAAAATTATGATTTATTTTCAATATATTAAAGGAATCGCGTGATATTGTTGTAGTTTTTTTAAAACAGAATAATTATATCAAGCGGTGAAAAATAATTAAATATAATTTAAGACATCGACTGAGGGTGCTTGATGGAATTTCAATATTAAATTTGGATTATTGAGAGTTTGTACACTTCCATGTATTTTGTCACTAACGACCCGGGTTTCGCCTTTCGGCATCTTCAGGCATTCGAGCACACGAATGGACTCGAACTGAGAGACAGTAAACAGTGTCTAACGCTTATATAGAAGATACAAATGCGACAAATATCATTTACGAGGCAATACATTATACGTCTGAGAGCCACACCGATACCTGAGTTAAAATTTCGGAAATCGCCCTAATCCTTATTTTGTAAACACCATATTACCAGAGTGGCGATTGCCGAAGGCGAATTGCAGCTTTTCAACTTCTTTTAGAAATACCAGTGATTTTACAATTATAATAGTATTGTGGGTTTTGACGGGATGTAATTCGACGAATGGGTAAATATATACAATCATTCCACATTTAGTGAAATCTGTTAGGTGTTTCAACGTATCGGATATAATAGCGGAGAATTAGGAAGGTTCAGCTGCTCATTCAAGATTGGTAAGGAGTATAACTGGCCTCTATTAATTTCTAAAATTTCCTGATAAAATAATTTATGATCCCCCATGTTTTTATGCAACAGTTTAACCCCATCATCCGCATTAAACGTATGGTTCTCCATTAGCAAGTGATTTGCGAATGTTGAAGTTTCTTTTTTTAATCTAAAGGCAGCTAAATGTTCTGATACCCTTATATCTAATGTACGTGTGGTTTTACCCACATAGAAATGTTGGCAATCATTGCATTGTAATTTATAAATACCAGATTTGTTCTTAAAGTTTACTCTATCTTTATTGTGGCTCTCAGACGTATAATGTATTGCCTCGTAAATGATATTTGTCGCATTTGTATCTTCTATATAAGCGTTTGACACTGTTTACTGTCTCTCAGTTCGAGTCCATTCGTGTGCTCGAATGCCTGAAGATGCCGAAAGGCGAAACCCGGGTCGTTAGTGACAAAATACATGGAAGTGTACAAAATCTCAATAATCCAAATTTAAATAATTAAATGTTTTGAATTTGATGAAATGTGTTCTTTGACATACATATTCATATTGTTTTTAAGAATACATCTAATTTCTTTTCTACAACTTATAATAATTTAAATCATCAACTATTAATCAAAGATATTAAATAATTTACGACTTCTTGAAATATATCAGTTAAATATGAAATAGAGACTTATTTTTTAAAATATAATGTCTTTCCACCAAGAATTGACAGTTAACACCTTAAAAAAAAATAATTATTATTTAGGGAAGAAAATATATTAATGTTGGTGTTTATTACACAATGCTTCAGAAAACATTGCAGATTTTATTGCCGTATTTGACAAATTAAAAAAAAACGATTTTATTAAAATATCAATCAGATTATTATTTAAGCTTCACAAAATCATCTTAATTTATGTTTTAAAATGATGAAACTGTTAAAACTGTCATTATTTCAATTTGGTAATTCTCTCTAAATAATGGTTCTATATAATGGTAGAATTCCCACCACCAATCCCATCCTAAAATGGGACTCACAATCTTAGCGGCTATTAGTAACCACTTTGCTGTTCTAGTTCTATAATTAAATCTCTACTTTCTTCGAAAAAGAGAGTTTAAGCAGCTGAAACAAGCAGTTCTTGTAGAAAAACGTTTGTTGAGATATTTCCATAGACGAGTCCATATGTTCCACATTGGGAGCGGATATATTAAAAAAAACATCACCAGGCATAACACAAAATGTTATAAAAAACAGTTGATAATAAAAGAAAAATTGCTTTTACAATTTTTACCCTACTTCATTAATTGTAATAATAAAATACAAAAGCATTTTAATGAGCGCTCATTTCTGAATTCAGTCATTGTACTAAATTTTCCTTTGAAATTATATTTTTCAATAACATTACATCATGGTCCATGTGCCGCACGCACCAATATTTCGAAAGTAATTATTTTTCCAGCATATAAATAATGTTACGTGAGGTTATAATGAGTCTCAGTTTAAGATGTGTTTACACTGAGGCAAAGTCACAAGCGAGGTTAAAAAATCATTAGAGAATGGCCCGACGCATTCAATGGAATTCTTGGTAATCAATAATGTAATAAATAAACAATCTCATTTAAAATATTTCTTAATTGACATCCGCTATGACACGTTGTAAAGCAATTCTACTACATTGCATCCTTCTGAATAATCAAATCGAAATCAATATATTTTTTCAAGTGTTAATTGTAGCATATATTGCTATTAAATTAATGAAAAAGTTGAACATTTTAATTTAAAAAAATCGCGCTATTCGTCCACGGTTTATAAAAATTCTACCACTGTGAATTTAAATTTTATTAATAAAAAAATACAACTATTTATATGTTTGAACCTTATTGAATTACCACAACCAAATTCACATCAAAAAAAATCAAGATATTGAAAAACATTCATGTTCTTACTGCTATATAAAAGCGATTTTGAAATCCTTTTGATACTATAGTTGTAATCATTAAATGTATTCCAAAATTTACCAAAATCATTTTTGTTCGATTACAATATTTTTGACTTCAATGCTCAAAAATAACAGACGTTTAATTTTTAACACCTGAGTATATGGGATTAAAAAAACACGGATTATCTTACAAACACAATGACTAGTGAGAATTCTATAATATTGAGAAATTAACGTTATATTTTTATAAAAAAAATGCCAATAGCTTACCGCTATAAACTGACTTTTACTTTAATCTGGGTAAAAATTAAAACCATACAGGTAAATAAGTTAGTCAGAGAATGATTCTCAACAAGGCGAAACAAGGGTCACGGGCGTGGTCGCTAATTGAAAAACGAGTGAAACAAAAAAGCTTTCAATGTTTATTTTATACTAAGTACACATATTTTTGATTTGATAACGCATTGACCTTCACATAATTCGTAACCAAGCTAACAAACTTCTTAATTCATCGTTTGATATCGAACGAATTTGTTGAAGTTGAATGAAAAGAGCTCTCTAATACGGAATCAGGACTCATTCATGCTTGTAACTTATTCGAAGCTTTGATTACAAAGGAAATAATCTTACGTTTTTTTAAAGTTAATTAGCGTATAATAATCAGTAAGCCAAGTAAAATTTATCAAAAACATTTCCTCAATATCTTATTTTATCAAGCGCTGTCGTCAAATGATTGTATTAACCGTTGACAAAGGCGCTTCTCAGTCCTTTAAATTGCTCGCTAGTTTTTATTCTCGTCCACCATCCAAATTGTTTATATCGAGAAAATTTCACGCAGAATGTCAGCGGACGTCATATATTTTGACGTCGCTCGTAAAAAAGTCGACGTCTGTCTTACGCTTTTCAGAAAAGAAAAAAAGCCTTCCAAAAAATCAGGCTTCCCTGGAAAAAAGCACCCGTGATGGATCGCTCATGGGGAGGTATAGAAAAGCCTGCTGTAAGAAAATAAAATCAATACGCCGGTATGAAATTTATAATTTTCTTAAAGGAATGGATGAATTGGGAAATGCTGTTCTTTTGAAGTTCAATTTATTTAATCTTTTAAGTACATTACTGGAACACCGCTATTATGAATTGATTTTCGTTTGACGGATGACGTTAGAGATGTTATGTTATTAATTACCTACTCAATTTTTACAAGTTGTAAGTTATGGGTATAGCTTTTCTTTAATATTTTTTTATTTTAACATTGTTGCAATTTAGCATTATTGATAATGCCGGTCGTGTCGTCGAGTTGTCCATGTTATTTGGCGTTTGTCCCAGGACAAACACTTCCATTAATATCTTTTAATCTAATTTAAGACATCGACTGAGGGTGCTTGATGGAATTTCAATATTAAATTTGGATTATTGAGATTTTGTACACTTCCATGTATTTTGTCACTAACGACCCGGGTTTCGCCTTTCGGCATCTTCAGGCATTCGAGCACACGAATGGACTCGAACTAAGTTCAGTGAGCTCAGTTCGAGTCCATTCGTGTGCTCGAATGCCTGAAGATGCCAAAAGGCGAAACCCGGGTCGTTAGTGACAAAATACATGGAAGTGTACAAAATCTCAATAATCCAAATTTATCTTTTAATCGTTTAATAAATGTGTGTTCACAGACACAGATGTGTGCGATTTTTTCATTTTTTCCCACCCAATCCATTATTAAAACAAGACGTAGCGAGAGCAACTAGCCAAGTTCTAGTATTTTACTAGATTTATCCTTATATCTTCATCTTTTCTAAAAAAGAAAAGTTGAGAGATTGATTCTAAAGAAACAACAAGTTCTAAAAAAAACCGTTGGAATAAAGAATGAATATACTAGACAATACATTGCAGGCGAATATGGTATAACAATATTGATAATTTTAGTGATTAAAATTTTTAACCTTCTTATTGATATGCAAGAAATGTTAATTGGGATTTCTTGTTGAAATATTGGATAATATTTCGATGCATTACAAGAATGTCTTTCATCTAGCCACTCCAGACAAAGTAATGAAAGTAATCGCGATTAATAATTATAACGAATACCCAAATATCGGTTATAGCTTAATCTGACCTCTCTCAAACTTTTTATGTTTCTCTTTCACGACAAAATTAGTACGTTAAAAATATAATAAGATTTTTTTTCCGAAATCTACAATCAGTAAATGAAAATTATTAAGTTTCGTTAATTTTCATATATTTCGGTAACTACTGCAGGTTTTTTTGATTTAGTACAAAAAAATGTGTAACGAATTAATTTAATAAAAAGTTTGGAAAAAAAAAATATTTTTTCATCGGCTGTGTCCAAGCTAAAGAAGCAGAAAAGATGACTTTGCTCATTATCATACACTTTAATTATTATCAGTATAAAAGCCATAAAAATATAATTAAAAGCGATTAAGCTGAGACCTATTAGTGTTGACCACATAATCTATCACTTTTATCATGGATAATACTTCAACTTTTTCGCTTTCTAATTGAAGACAGCTTATTCCAAATGGTCTCAAAATTATTTAAACAGTTTTGGTATTTTAAACGGCTAAAACCTATTATTGCGCTCTTTTCATATATAGATATATGTATAAATTAATGTTTGTTTGTTTGTCCTCTATGCGTACCTGTACCATTCATCCGATTTCGATGAAACTTTGCTGAGTTGATTACTTAAATAATTTATTTCACATCTACTTTGAATATCGTTATAAATATGGAAACAATAACATTATATTGTATAAGAAGTATAAATGAATTGCTGTATTAAAAAAAATGGGCTTTTTTCGTGCAGAGAAAAATAAATCTATGCTTCGAGTCGGGTTTGGGTAACAATTGTGGTATTAAGACACAGGTTCGAATTGGGTCTGAAGATGACAGGCTTGGACTGGGTAAGTTTATGAAATTGTGTGAAAGTGAAGTGAAGACCTTTCATCCAAAAGCACTTCAATAAACATAATTAAACCACAGACCTTTTTTTATTTGAGTAGCATTGCAACGCATGCCGTGTACTCACTAGTATGTGATATTCTACCAATCCGTCACAAAAATTTCTCAAACCCCTCGAATATAAATGATAATTGTAAATAGCAAATAATTATATTTTAATCAAAAATTTATTGAATCAGTAAAAATCAATATCCATAAAGTGAACTGTGTCATGTTCATAAAACCAAAATAATTGTGGTGTGATGACTTTCAGTTAGTCGTCGAAAGATTTAATATAAGTAAGAATAAAATATATCAAATATCTTAGACTGTTTCTTAAGTGCTCGTCCGATAATCTGTAAAGAAAATTTTTTCACAATCATAAATCGATTAGTTTTCAGTCAAACTTATGTTACTTAAAAATTACTGTTGCATTGTTTTTATCATTAAATGGTTAAAAGCGATTGGCCATTGATTTTTAAGAATTTTGGTGTATTCAAGTAAAAGAGTATTTAAAAGAGTTCAGGAAGAGTTATTTCATTTGTTTGATGGCTTTTTTGGCATCACGCCATCAGATCTAAAGAATATAGTATATATGTTTCACATTGGGAACAAAGATAAAGAATTATAATAAAATCGTTGTATAATAATGAAATATGTAATTTCAATATCATATTTAATAATGAATTTAATCGAAAGAACTTAGTTCTTCGTCGCCAATGCCCAGTGGGCTTTCGTATTACTCCACTGATGGGCAAGGCTTGTAGAAAAATGTTAATGTTGAATCAAAAAACATAATTCATGCTCTCTCCTGATAGGAATATTGAAGGTAACAAATGTTTTGCGGTGACTGATTGTCACCCATTTTATTTAACTTGGCGGAATGCCATTATAATATAGCTAAAAAATAGCAACATCATTAATAAATAATAAGTTAAAAATAACAAAGTATTTAGTTCTATAAGATATTAATTTATTATCTCTTTCAATTATTACAAATTGGCAATTTAATGTGTTATTTTATAAGTCAGTGTGGCCATTTCCCAGCTATCATTTTTTTTAATTAAGTATCTTTAACAATATCAGCTACAGTCCTTAAGTTACATATTACACACATACCGTTCATGTAAGTAGAAAATTCTTTTAAAGTTACCGAAGGGAGTGAAAGATTTATTGATGAAAACAGTTCATTTTATTTTACGATGAAGCTTTTTTTCTCAATTATCTATTCATCCTTTTTAACCTAACGGTAAGTGCTCCATTATAACAATCAAAAAATCCTGATTCAAGATCTTGGCTTAGATCAAGGTTGACTATGTTTTTCTTCTAGAATTGATCCTGAATGGTATAAATTTTTATTGAGTTTAGTTCAGTTGAATTGAAATTCCAAATATCTGATGCATTATATTACAAAATCAAAGTTTCATTCATTACGCATCCATCTCCACAGTCCTAACAATACATATTTGTTCACTTAACAGTAGTTTAAATTATAAAGAAATCAATTTTGTTTATCAGAGAAAAAATGCATACGACTGTATATTTGATTGAAAAGAGCAAATAGAGAAGATAATCAGTTCTCTATTAAGGCTTTGATCAAGTGAACTTCGATGATGATGAAAAGAGAAAGCCATTTCTTTCATGAATATTACAGAACTTCAACGTGAGCTTTTAGTGGCTTGAAATAAAAAGTCACCGAAAATTGAGTAAAAAGCTTCGTTCTTTCTAAATGTTCAATATACCCAAGAGATAAGAAAAGAAATTCAGAATACTTTGCTATAGATACACGTATAATTTAATTCCAACATTTTTTTATGTGCGATTTCTTTCCTGAGTCTTTCAGTGATATTATAATATATAAGTGTCTAATGCTTTTAGCAGAGTATTTTTGCTTTTAGTATCTCCTGTTTATATTGCCAACATCCGTTTATATTCCCAAGAATATTATGTTTGAGTTTTCGAATAAATACTACCGAAAACAAGTCCATTAGAAAAGTACGTATATTTAACTAAAGGAAATTTTTATTATTTGTGGATCTCTTTAAACAATCTCAGTCAAATAAAATTTGCTTTACCAATAATATCTATTGACTGCGAAGTAAATAAAAAATAAAAAAGGAAATTTGTCAACTCAGTAAACACCGATTGTTTCACATTGCTTTTAAAAATAGTTACATTAAAAAATAAATAATTTGAAAACATTACATATAATTTCCCCAATGCTTCAACATTGTTAGCCTCTGTGGTCTAGTGATGGTAGTTGTATCCTAGCGATCGGATGGATATATACTTATGTCCCTGTGCTTTTTAATAATATATTTGAGTGACTTAGAAATTCGTTGAGTTGATCTTATAAACTGTAATGTTAATATCTATTTTAAATGATGCATTATTGTTATTAATAACCGATGTTGAGTGAGCTTCAATGCATTTTTTTTACCATGTCTAGTCCTAATGTGGAGCATATGACCTCCTAATGGAAGTATCTCAGCAGATGTTCTTCTACAAGAACTGCCTGTTACTCAGTAGCTCAACGTCTCGGAATCGGATGGATCGGAGGGAATTCTTGACATCACAAACATCCATGCCTACGACCATAAATCCATCAAGCGATTATAAAATCAATTAATGAAGCTGTTCATACCAGGAATCGAACCCGAGACATCCGTAATCGTAGCCAATGACATTGATCACTGCACCACAGACCCGACATCACAATATATTATATCGATTGTTTAATTGAATTATGTATTTTATTAAAACGGGAGGCTAAGAATCCAGTAAGCATACAACTAGGTTTTCTTCTATTATTTAACCATGTCCGCTCCCAAAGTAGAGAGCTTCCAATGTAGCATCTTAACAGAAGTTCTTCTACTATAACTGGTTGTTAATCAGTCACTCAACCATTCTTTTTCGATAAAAGCAGTGATAGAAAGAAAAAAAAGACAGACAATGAAGTTAACTAACTGCTCTCACAACCCTCCATTTTAGGTATATATTCAACAACCGACCTCCAAATTTTTCGTGAAAAAAAATATTGAGCACTGACAATAGGTAATAGGTTCAAAAAATTGTAGTGAAATGTTTCATTATATTATGTAGAACAGAAGAAATGTATTTTTATTTTAAATATTTTTCACAAAATATAATGACCGGTTTTATGAAGTAGGTAATCATTTTCAACTGAGAAACCACCTTATACTTCTTGTGCAAATACAAACCATGGCTTAAAATAAACAGATTTCATATTATCTTTTAATTTAGTTTCGTTCATGTAAAAAATGTTGTGTCGGAAATTCGCGATTCAAGTTAGTTATACTAAAATGTAAATTTTTGCAAACGTTCTCATTTTTTATTTTATTTGAATTACATTGCTGGATTCATGTGTATTTGTTGCTCGTTGATTATTGTTTGTATGACAGTTGAACGATATACCTTTAGATTTTTGGCTATCGTGCGCACAAAAATTCAACAACGATTAACTAAAAACTCATATTTCCAACATTTTTCGAGAACGACTACAATATTATTGAGATAAAAAGCACTTGCTGACGCAAAAAGTCGTTAATATTAATTGGAATAGTATATCACATAAAACTATACGCAATCTATCGTTCAATTAATAAAACGCTGTGTTTTATATGTTTTCGTAACTTTACTAGTATTATTTATATGGTAAGTTATTATGTTTAGAGTCCGGACGCGACTATTTTTCTGGGCAATATCATTCGTATTAATCATATTTTTTGCACTGGGATACGAGATCACATGCTACAAGAAATACGACATACCCTAGTTAAGTTAAGCAATGACGTATCCGCGACAGAAAAATGTTATTTTTATTGGTCTTTTGACTAATGAGTACTGCTAAACTCTGATATAACGTACTAATGCTGGCGTGGGGGTGTCCGTTAAAGTCAAAAGAACGTTTAAAATAATAAAGGAGACGAATTAGTATTAAATTCTGTATTATGTTCGCACCTAAAATGAAGCATCTAAAGAAATATTGCTTTACAAGACCTGCATGTTATTCCTGCTTATTATGTCACTCAACTTTTATTTTTCATGAGGTATCTGAATAATATGAGTGGTTAAGAGCCAAAGCAGCATACACAACGAACATGTTCAAATGAGGTAAATGGACTCAAAGTTTTATGTGTCTATTTATTTGCAGTTGTCAAAAATATTTACATTAGAACTCATCTACAGATGTTGTTTTAAAACATTTAAACAAACTTTAAGTGTCGCCCATAATGAAAAAAAATTCCTCCATCCCCCTGGATACCTTGAGCGTACCCATAACGGCGACTGAATTCTCTCGTTGGATTTCTATACTTATTCGCTGTCTAAGGTATTCACTTGAGTGGCACTCACCGGTCCCGTCTGTCATCCTTCGACCAATATCCACCACCGTCCTCAAAGCAGAGGGTCCCCATGGACCAAACGTCTCAAAATCCAATGGTCAGTTTATATTTTCAGGATTTGTTGGTTTCAGCCGTGAAAGCCGCTGAGCCCGACAACTCAGCGTATTTATTCACGTGAGATGCCGTGATTGTGTTCACCACAGTGGCATCCAGATCATGCATTGCCACTTTTTCCAGGAGATCATCGTAATACCGTCGGCCCTCTTGCCATCCTGGTGGCAAACACCCAGAGTTTCCAGTCTCGATGGGACCCCCGATGAAGCCAGAGAGCGGCAGATCAGGTCGGTAATGGCGGAGTGCCGATTGTGTCTTTCAGCGCTCTTCTGACAACTCAATCCGTGCCGCCCCATGCGGTCTACAAACTTCCCACAAGTGCACTTGTACTCGTGACACAATGCTGAACCAAACCGGAGAGCAACCGAAATTCGCAACGCATCATCGCTCAAAAGAGTTCCGAGACTGGCCGATGGAAGAACATTTTCATTTAATTCATTTAATGATATTTTTTTATGCTAACGGTCTTTTTTGTTTTAATTATATATACTAAAATAATAGATGAACAGATGAGAAAAACCATAGGAATGTTTGGCTTTAAAGGAACTTAAAAAAATGTCAAAATTTGTGGCTTAAGCACAAGTAAAGACACAGTGATAGCATTAGTACTGTACAATTCAAATTGCAGCATCGACTATTTTCATCTAGTTTTGTTGTTTAGACTGGTTTGGTTATTTGACACACATATATTAAAGTGTTTTTTTTATGCATGAATTATACGAATTAGTTGATGGCGTGAGGTTGAAATAGCTATCAACCAGTTCCTATAATTTTTGTAGAACTAAATAAATACTTTGATTCTTGGAGTTGTACCAAATAACTACATGACTTCAATGCCAGTTTTTTTGATATTACATAATATTTCTATGCACCTTACACCCTTAAAACTAAAAAGTGCAGTAGACACAGCAGTCAATCGTATAAAGAGTGATAAGCTCTGACTTATATCCGGTGTGCTGATGATGGTGCTTAAGTTTTATGTTTTAGTCAAAACACGCCAGTTCAGTAAAAGTCATCTTTATTGCAGTTAAGTACAAACACTGAATTTATAATTTGAAATACACAATTAAAATTTACGAAAAATAAATAGTATCGAGAATAAACATCCCACGTAGGAGTGACTCGGGCAAAATAAAAACACACCCTGACCTCGTGACTTGGGGTGGTCAGGCAAATCAGGCGATGTTTTCAAAATGGAGCAACGTTCATAAATGGGAAGAATGTTGTCGTTTATTATCCCTGCTAAAATTGTCTTGATGAGATGAGTAGAGTTCTGACACAGTTCGCGGCTGGGACACACTAAATAATATTGGGTCGTGTCAAGGGTTAATTTTAAAATGAAGGCTTTGCGGTTTTAATGTGGTGGGAAAAAAAAGCTGGCTTAGAAAATGCACCACACTTAAAAGGGATAAAACGTATTGAAAACTAAAGCAATATTATAGAATTATGTGAATTGTTATCTTAAATATACGATTATGAGATATTTAAACAAAAACTCTCGATTCAATACCTAAGTATTTTGTGTCACTATACTTCATGATGAATTCATTTGAAATACAAGATAACGAAAATAATATATTGTATAGCGCAATAATCAGAGCTCTTGGGGTAAAATCTCCAAATATTTCATGCTGGGTAACAAACCTTTGTGAAATTTCTGTAGACAATGTGGGGATTACTGTATAAGCAGTAAGACGATGATAGAAGGGTACTTTTGTCTTTCGGAATTGTAATTGGTCGATCGCTATATTGTTATACTACTTTGGGAAATAAACTACCCAATTCAAGACTGTAGGAAATATTCTACTTCAAGGCCTGTTAGGTATTGTAATATGAAATGTGAGTAAATCCTGGGAATAACTCAAGTCTTTACAACTTGTAATATTATAGGGGTGTTTGAATTGATACACAATAGTACTTCTCTGAATAATGTACTATATTCCTTTACAAAAACATTTTGGTACTGCAGATACTGGTATTAATTACGGATACTAAAGTAATTAATTTGTTTCTTTAATCGCATATAAGAAATAAAAAATCAGATTGTCCAAGATTTATTTCATTTAACAAGTCTACTTTTATTTTTTAATATAACTATATTATGATAATAAATGATAATAAATAAATAATATTATGATGATAATTATATTGGTCATCATTATTTATGAAGGAAGGAACACACATAAAAAGAAGAATAAAATCGCAAAACAAACTCAAGTCGGGAGCACAAACATTGGTTATACTTAAAGTAGGTCGCTAAATATTATGTCCATATTTATCGTGAGTGAATTTAAAAATCACAGTGCTCTTGCAATAGACAGATCAAAAAACAATTGTTGGTTTAATTTTAGGGTGTTTTTAATATAATTTAAGTGAATCAGAAATAGATATTTTCAAACTAGTGGGAACGCCCGTCGTATAAATATGAGGGTATTGAAATTGAAATACTGAATCTCTAAAGAAGCTGTTCCTTAGTTTCTATACTGACGGACTGATTGTTGTTTATTTGCCTCGGAATTTGCTTCACGTCTGTTTTTATTGTTTATATATACCGCTTCCGCTAAGATAATGAGAAAATTTTATATCAACATGTTTATGTGATATAAAATAAAACATCTACATCTACATAAGATGAGGCTTATTCATAATTTTTAAGGTGTTTAATGTAAATTCATGGTGGAAAGAAATTGTATTTTAAAAATAAAATAGAATTTGTTTTGTGCCACTTCCATATTTTCATAATGGTCTAGACCATTATCACTCATCACGAGCGTTATCAGTTAATAATACTTAACGAAACCGATCCTGTACAAAATAAATTGTGTTTTTTTTTTGGTTCATTAAATTATCAGTTATACGTGATATTTAAAGACCCTTTGGCAAGCACATATTAGCATTAATGTGCCAGCATACTTCCAATTTTAAGTACTTTTTAAATTTATATTACTGCGTATAGAAGTAGAGTTGTATTTTTTTAATATAAAAAAATTAGCGTATACTAAGCTGTAAAAACATTTACTGACGTTCCAAACAAATGTAGTCACACATGATGATCGCGCGTTAGGAATATTAAAATCAAGAATGAAGGATTATTAAAAATGTAATCAACATATACCAACTAAATAGCCAAGGCACAATTAAATACCAGCTGACGATATAAACACGAAAGCAAAAAATAATGGACAAAAGGGGTTAGCACCTTCGTGTATTATTTGTTTTAGGTACTTGATGAGACCAATTTTTATTTATTAAAAAAGAGATTAAAGTTATGTAACACTGTAAACGCATTTATTATAACATTTGTATTAATGTTTTGTTGATGTATATTTAATTTATTTTGTCGGCGTTCAAAATTTATAGTTAAGATTATTTGAAACGTTTTTGAACTCTTTAAAAGTTTAAACTGCACTATTTATTCGTGATATAATATAAAATTAAAAGTATTAAAAAGGAACGCATTGTTCAAAAACCTTTTGTTGTTTAAATTAAGTTGGTTCATTTTTTCAGATGTTTTTTTTTACTAAACAATATAAAATTTTAAAAATCAATTTGTGTCGCTTTGTATCCACTCTTTAATGAATGAGTCACGTTGCAAATTTGACAACATCAAAACAAAACCAGCTATTGTTTGACCGTTTAAGCAGTGCATCCGGAAATGCGTCGAACGTTGAAACTAAATATGCACACCGTCCCTCCAACAGAGCTTTCCACCTACCGCACTTGGTCTACGTGTTTAGTTCAAATTAAAACATCGTACCAATATCATACTTATTATCCCTTTAATCATGCCTTTGCGCTCTCAAGCTAAAATTATCACTGCCAATGCTATCAAGTTTTGTGAAGAAGAAAAAAGACACTGATCGCCCTTAATTCTTCTAGATAAATCAAATGAGCGGATTGCAAAAATGACAAGTAAAAATCCACTGTATTACCAACTTCTAAAAAATCCCCACTTTTGGGGAAAAAATATTAACTGAGATTTTAATGTTAGTTAAATTTATATTGTGTTACAATATTAAATATGTAATTATTGTTAATAACATATTTCATTAATTATTGTTATTAAAATATTTAAGTGATTCACAACTTTCTTTTAAAATTTCCATTTGATATTTTGGCTAATGGATATTTTTGAATTACCGAATTACTTTTAAAACTCAGATAATTGAATTTTAATGTGGCATAATTTTTGATTTCAGATTAGTATAATATATATACAGATTTGCAAAAAGTCCTTAAAATTTTAATTATAGACTTTTTAATTTCTTTTATGTACAATTTATAATTATTAACATTAATTATTATTACCAGTTCTGATCATCATAAACATGTGGAAGTAGTACAAACAATCAGTTATTTAAAATACATATATTAGGAAATTTAAAATCTTCAAACTCTGGCAATCTTTTCTTCGTGATCTATCATACAGGAAATGCACATAGCGACACTGTCCCGCACGCACACTTAGTGTAGTCAGACACTACACAATAATTTATCACTATCTATTTGAATTAATAAAGTAAAATATTAATATTTTCTATTTTTGACTAATTGAACTACTAAACAAACTGAAAAAATCTACTGAAAAATCAATTTATAAAGGTTTTCCGTACTGCGACACTGAAACCAAAGAGGATGACTTTGACCGCTGGGCGACAGGTCCGGAAGAGTATTCAATACTGCTCTTTGAATATATTACAGTATTATTGTTAAATTTCAATTTGTGTAATATGTAACTCACCCTTATTAAATTATAAAGTTTCTATACAGACAGCTTGGAGAATCCCTACATTATCATCAGGCTTTCCTACTTTTAATGTAAGTTGAACAGCATGTCAATTATAATATTAATAGTAAAAGTGATTGATCTATTTGGAGCTATCGTATTGAATGAATATTAAACGATATTGATATTAATATTGTAAGAAAAAGAAGACGTAAGCGAGGACTTAATTCAATAAAATAAAGTTCTTTAACATTTTCAAATAATCATTTTTTCACGAACATTCCATTAACGACACCTGTTTTCGAACGAAAAAAACTTTTTTTCTCTTCAGCAAAAAATTCTTAGAAGTGTTTATTATTGAACACAATGTGTTTACAATAACAGGTAGACAGACTTGAACAGGGGAAAAGTCAAATGTTTCCAGTTATAAAAACGTTCATATTGATATCTTTAAAAAGAAGAGAAAACATTTCAAATTAACAAAAACTGTAAATTACCAAATGTTATGAATCTCTTTAATAAATTGTGGAGTATTATTTGTATATTATTTGAGTATCCAACTAACTGTCATAAACTATCCAATGAGATTTAGTTTAATATATTTTTAAGTATAGCAAGTTAGTCATATTATGAATATCTCACGATTATTTATTTTCGTCTTACATTTTTTACTCTCCATCCTAAAAAAAAACTCTTTATTTATTATGTAGTAATTTTTTGAATTGTAAAACCAAATTTTTTGTAAACATTTGAAATTCTATTGCTCATATATTATACCGTGAGAAATGGCAAATGTGTTTTTTTAGTCACGGTTTTTACGAAACATTTATCAAAAAACTCAGACAAATAATATGTTTTCTGTCTTGTGATAAAATACTTAATGCGGCTCTGTATAAAATTACGGCCGTCGAAAACATTTTTCATTTTTTCCGGTTCGGACTTTTATTCTTTAAATGTTCCAACGCAATGTCAAATTACGAAAAAATCTTTTTCTACACGAGTTATTTAATAAGAATATAATATCTATCATAATCTTTTTCGTACAAATATAAGTTGACAAAATGTTGTTTGCGCAAAAAGATGATGATGATTCACGGTTTTATAGTATTTTAATTCCAACCATGATAGTTTAATCCTTAATCTTAAATCATCGCTAAAAAGTTTTCAAAAAACTGTTCATTCGAAATATTCACACACAAAAACAGTAAAGAATACAATTCAAACAATTTGACATTTCAAACAAAAACAAACGAATATTATTTATATAATTTAAGACATCGACTGAGGGTGCTTGAGGGAAATTTAATATCAAATTTGGATTATTGAGGTTTTGTACACTTCCATGTATTTTGTCACTAACGACCCGGGTTTCGCCTTTCGGCATCTTCAGGCATTCGAGCACACGAATGGACTCAAACTGACAGACAGTAAACAGTGTCTAACGTTTATATAGAAGATACAAATACGACAAATATTATTTACGAGGTAAAATATTATACGTCTGGGAGCCACACTGATACCTGAGTTAACATTTCGAGAATCGCCTTAATCCTTATTTTGTAAACAACACATTAAGTGTGGCTCTCAGACGTATAATATTTTACCTCGTAAATAATATTTGTCGTATTTGTATCTTCTATATAAACGTTAGACACTGTTTACTGTCTGTCAGTTTGAGTCTATTCGTGTGCTCGAATGCCTGAAGATGCCGTAAAGCGAAACCCGGGTCGTTAGTGACAAAATACATGGAAGAGTACAAAATCTCAATAATCCAAATTTGAAACGAATATTAGTTTTTTTTTTTTTTTTTTTAAATAAAACACAATTTGTTTGTACTACTTCCACATATTTATAACAAATTGTGTTTTATTTTTTAAAATATAATGTCTTTCCACCAAGAATTGACAGTTAACACCTTAAAAATGAATATTAGATTGTTTTTTTAATGTCTAAAATATCTTTGAAATCTATAAAACCCGATACGCTTCTCCGCCCAAATTTCATAATAATTCAACAGTTTAACAATGCTATACTAACTACTTAGAGTCAAAAAGTATTCAGTTACAAGTCGCTTTTTGGCAAAAGAGAGATTTTAAATTAAAGTGAAAAAAAAGCTTTAAGAAAGGCGTGCTAAACTCGCGACCCAAAACAGATAGTAATGTAGCCCAAGAATCATCTTTGTTTTGTTATATTTTATGCTCCATTATCAGTTGATATAACTATCTTACCTTAAAATTTATAAATGTCATATATAGATTTGCGATCAGATATTGAACGTATTTTCTTGTTAAGACTTTTTTTCTAGATAAAAATATCATTCTACCGACTTTATCTGTGACCAATTATTTTCTATAAAAAGTTCTGTGTGCGTAAAATCAAAAACAAGGTTTATGACGAGCAATTCTAGAATACACTAATAACAACAACCATTTATATCTTAACAGACATTCAATTTCTTATATCACGTTTGTATTGGTTTTATTTTTAAAATTAAACATGTATGAAAACATAAAACGTTTAACGTATTTTCCAATTATTGGTGGAAAGATAACATATTGCGCGTATATTTACAGAAAAAAATGTATGCAATTTAACGAGCTACGTAATTATAGAACGCATGAAGTCATAGGATATTGTGGCTCTGAAAAAAAAACGTTTTAAGTCATATTGCTATTTTTTTATTCTTTCAGGAAGCATGATTTGTCTTAAACCCATAGACACTAACTCTTGTATGCCGAAAAGATTATTCTTTATAATGAAATCTTTTAAAATTGAACATAGGAGAGAAATATCTAACAACTTGTTTTTATGATTTAATGCCTTTCTTAATGAGAAACTAGCCCTTTCGTATTAATAATACTCATTTTATAAATTTAAAATTTTACATCTGAATCATCTCTTCAATTATTCAAAAAGAGTCAAAATATTGGACATCCATGGTTTTAGATACATGTCTCTATAATGTATATTATTATAGAAAAATAAACACTTATATTGTTTCACCAGATCAATAACTATATTTAAATATACGGAGAATCTTAACGTTAATATCAAATTGTGTATCAAAAACATTTTTTATGAACTGAGCACAAGGAATTTAATATATTCCCAACAGTCGCAAAAAGCTCCTTTCTTAGAAATCCAAAGTGATTTTTTGTTCAATTTGGTAGTAGTTTTTTTGAGAGGTTTTTATATGTCAATTGCGTAATGTTTTACATAGAAAGAATTCTTTCTACGTATCAAATATATTTTATGTTTATTTTAAATACATAAATAGGCAATTATTTTTTTCGTATTGTCATACTGTTGTAGATTGTATGTATAGAACCAATTTATGATAAAACTGAATGTTTTTTTGCGTGATTGAAAGTTACCATACTTTGGTTGGTTGGAGGTTTTCTTACATCAAGGTTTATTAGCATTGTATGTCAGTTTTTATGGTTCTTTCTATTCATCTTTCTGATAAGGCCATGTGTTTCTGAAGTTGCAAAAATGCCAAAATTTACTGTAACACAATTGCCACATATTGCGTATAACATAGATAAATCTTAAATTTTCAAGAAGACTGTATTGTAAATCAACGTTTTTGAAAAAAAACGCTGTAAAATATTGAATTTTTTTATTAAAAACAATAATTATAATTATCGCAATATTTATAGTTAAATAAATATTCCGCAATATATAATTGAACACGTATAGAAAGCAATCTGCGTTGTTCTTTCGAGTTCAATAAAAAATATTGATTTTTTCAATTTACCATTTGAAATTTTTGTTATGGTTGCTTGTGAACAAAATTGCATGAACCAATGTACCACAGATCTTTCTGTTATTACATGATCATTGCATACAGTACAAATTTTAAATGTCTTGTTTAAACTCATAAAGTTTCAGCTTACTCTGCTAAACGGCTAATTTCACTTAAGAATGTTTTTCAGGACAAAAACTAAACTTAATAATTTAACCATCTAGTGAAATTTCACAATTCCAAAATACAATTTATTAATACACATATGTTTATTTGTAATTTAAAAAGTAACGAATCGTATGTATGGAATTGTTAGTTCTTCTTGATGGTTAAATAATAAAGTTTTATCAATGTCCTGAAGAATTTTTCCTATTTGAGATAGCTAGTTTGCAGATTAAGCATTATCGATATGCAACTTGACGTCTTGCATTTTTATAGTAATATAAGATTCAGTAAGTGAAAAATAGTTGTACTGAGTTTAATTTAACAAAAAGATGTTTTTTTAGAGGTGTAGAACTTTGAAATTAGATAAAACATTTAATAATCGTTGTTATGCTAATTTTATTAGATTTATTGAAAAGTTCATTTGATTTCATTAGCTTTTAAAAATGATTTTCAGCATGTGGGCACTACGACTGGCTTGAAGAAAGCGCAATCTCAAAGTCCGATTTTCAAGGAACTGCAGCCGTATATCGTCGATAACGCGGCGAATGTTGACATCAAGGCCATTACGTGTTGCTGGTTCATCGACGTAGACTTGCGATTTCACATACCTCCCCAGAAAGATGTCCAAAGATGTTAAATCCCATGGTCTCGGTGGCAAATTTACAGGTACATCCAGCGAAATTATGAGTTCATTGAAAGTTTCCTTTAATAAATTAATTGTGGCGTGCGCTGTATGGCATGTTGCACCGTCTTGTTGAAACCAAATTTCATTTACATTATGGCCATTTAATTTCGGAACGAAAAAATTAGCAACCAAGAGTGCTCTCCATTGACAGTAACGTTCTGGCAGGCATCGTCTTTGAAAAAATATGGACCAATGATTTCACGAGCCTATAAAACACACCAAACTGTTAATTTTGTGGGTGTAACGGCGTTTCAAAAATGATTTGTGGATTTTCGTCGCTCCAAATCCAGCAATTTTGTTTATTGACGAAGCTATTCAGCCAGAAATGAGCCTCATTTTTGAATAAAATTTTTCGGTAAAAGTCGGGATCAGATGCGATTTTTGTTTCTCCCCATTCACCGAAGTTGCGACGCACGCGATGGTCAAACGATCTGTTCATGCTGAAATGGAAAACAAAACTGAGCACAAATCAGCTACCAGCTGTCAAATTGGTGGTCACTGGAAAAAGTACTACCAGTTTAAAAAACAAACCTCTAAAAAAAATATCGCACATAAACAAATAACTGCAAGTAAAACACAGTTATGCGCATTTGCAATGAGTCATAATTAAATGCTTAGTATAAGAACAGGTGTTTTTTTTTGAGCCTGAACTATTTAATGTTTAAAATAATTTCATTGAAATTTAATAATAAGAAATAATTTGTATTAAACTAAATCAATATAAACTTTAAAGTATAAAAGATTCAAATCTATACAAATTCAAAACTACAATAAAACGTAATCCCAGCGGCTTACGCGACTGTAACTTTCCCTCTATAGATCACGATGTTTTATTCCCAAAGAAAATATTACAAGGGTAGTTTTACAAGGCCGTATAAAAAGTGTTATTTTAAATGGGGGTAATTTTTCTTTGCCGTATAGTGTCATTCATGAGATTATATTTGCCGTAACATTTATTATGCCCTTGAGATTTGACTTTCTTCAAGCCCCTAATTTAAGTGCCCACTGTACGTACACTGCCTTCATTTTGTAAAGCTACAGGATTGACAGAAAATTGAAATAAAGTTTCACGCCAAAATATGGCATCTTACAAATCTATTGGAAAACGACGGTTTTCTTTGTCATTTAAAGACAAGAAGTAATAACTGCCAATTATTTAAAATATTGACTGATAGTGCTAGCATTTTTGATTGCATATTTTGACTGTTGTTGGCCAGTGTTTTAAATTATAATTTTACCTAATTCATTTGAGTATGTTTTTTTGTTTTGGCTGTGACGCTGCGTTTCAAGGTCCATGGTTGATTTCCCAACCGTCCTCCAGACATCTCAGGCTCTCACTCTTCAATCGTTCACACCCAGCCTCTTTCTTCATATTTGGTTTTTAAGTACTCAAACAGTCTTTTATTTCCCCTTTCTTCGTCAGACATCAGATCTCACACTTGTACATAGCTTTAGTTTAAAAATCACGCTGAACGTAAAATTTATTTTTCTGGTATAACGTTTTCTTGTATAGCAGTTTGGAACGGAGTACACAGCAATAAGAATGGCGAACCATTCCTTATCTTTACTTTGTTTACTACTTATGCAATTATGTTGATATCCTGTTAATTTTCTAGTAACATCATGATATATAAACATGCAAATTTTCTAATCGAAAATTGAGAAACATTTTGTTTTCCAAAAGAAACACAATAAACGTTGTAAAATATTGCTATTATAATCACTTTTAATGTGTTAACTTTCAATTTTTGGTGAAAAGGCATTAATAATGTTTGCAGTCAGATAAAAACCGTTCTGATCATTATAAACTTGTGGAAGTAGCGCAAAGCAATTTATGTTCTATTTAAAAACAATCCTATTGATTGTAAGTTCAGAATCGAAACGTCAGATTCCAATTTTCTTTGTGTAGAGTAGGTAATTGACACTACGGCCAAATAAAATATTTCAGTAATCTCTAAGAATTGCCAGCATTTTGTTTTGGTGCAATGTTATTATTATTAATCGGTTTCTAAGGTTAGGTATTTACAAAAAGTAGCATTTTGATAGATACATATCTAATAAGAAGTGTGATGTAACCGTATCTAAAAATAGTAGCCCGGAATGAGAAAGTTCTGTAATAATCACCGTTGAAGTTTGTTTTAATGTTTTAAAAGAAACTAATGAAGAAATTAATTCTTGTTTCCGAGTTATAAGCACATAGTATTTATAGAAAATGTATTTTAGTGGTTTCCTAAGCTTTCAGCCGGTCATAATGTAAAAAAAACTGACTTCTTCTGACTATTGTTTTTTTTTAGTTTGAGCCCACTCGTGTGCTCGATTACCTGAAGATGCCGAAAGGCGAAACCCGGGTCGTTAGTGACAAAATACATGGAAATATACAAAATCTCAATAACTCAAATTTAATATTGACATTCCATCAAGCACCCTCAGTCAATGTCGTTTTACTCATTTTTGAATTAAAAATAATGAACTACGAAATTTCAAATATTTGGTAAATAGACTAAAAATCGAATACAATGTAAATCGACCGCAGTGTGGGTTACCAACTGTTTTGAGCAATTGATGTAACCCTCAAAATTAAAATTGCTTAGGAGAGATTAAGAACTGTTTTTTATCGAAAACATTATATAGTGAGTTGCGTAAACTCTCTTAATTTGCACGCAATGGATTAAACGTAGGGATAATAATGGCTTTCATCAAGTGGCCGGGTCAGAATTTTTAAACTTAAAAACAATGTAAGATGATATTTCCATTCTAAAAAGTAGTCAATTTATTTTTTTAATTTACATCATTTTGCCGAGATCTGCTCTGTCGTCTTTAAAGTGAGATCAAATCTCTAACTTATTTTCGTATTTTTGAGGTTACATCAATTGGTGTTGATATAAAACATAAATATATCTATCGTTTAATAATAAATTGAGAATTTATTTATGTGTACTTTAGGATCGTAGTGTTGGCCATTTTACAAACTTGATTACGTCACATTTAGATGGATACAGTATCCTTTTGAAACATGTCTGGGTTTACCTCGCAAATTTAATTAAAATGCATAAAATATTTTACGCGCACTTAGATTGCTCATATACTGCGATCATTGCGAGGGCACAATAAAACCAGAAGTTTTTTTTTATATTCCACCCTAAGAAACAACGAGAAATTTCATACAAATGTTACCATGTAATGCCAGTTTTCCGAAAAAGAAAAACTTTCAAACACAGGGAAGTTGGATTTTTTCCACAACAAACGTCGTAATTTTTATAGGTCTCAAAAAGTTATTAGATGGAAAATGACTGTAGCAAAATTCACACAGAAGTCTTATATAAACTTGTTGAAACTCAAAAAGTTTTCGATTCTTTTCGTTATGTGTGAGTAAAAATAAGAAATGTTATTTAAATTTGGTGACTATTTTTATCTTTAAAGAAATCATGACACGCTATTATGATTGTATTTTTGTATTAATTTTAAAAAGAATGTTCTTCAAATATAGCTTTTTTATATTGGATTCAATTTATAAAAATGAAACACAAAAAAAACTATAACGGTCTTGTGTAGGCAAGGGGGGACGGTCAAAGCCAAAAGTTTGTTACGTAATAAACTAGGTCGAATTTTCAAATAATATATGAAATACAGATATATTATTTTAAATGTTGTACGGCTTCAATTTTTTTTATTTAACCTTTAAATTATACTTGATGTATATATTTTGTGGTGCTGTATAACGATTGTACATTAAAACGAATTAACATGACTGGGCGTGGCTTGGTGCACGTAAATCATCAATCGGCACTCGTCAAAACTGCTGCGTTGTGTGATTACCTACTTATCATGCGCATACTATTTTTTATCGAGGGTTACTTTACTTAACGTCAACGTCCGTGGCATAATTGGTAGCGCCGTTGGCTACGGATACTGACGTCTCAAGTTCAATTCCCGGTGAGGACAGTTTTCATAAATTATTCTCTCAATCGATTAATGGATTTCTGTTCGTAGTCTGAGTGTTTGTGATGCGTAAGACTCCTTCCTCGCTCACCCACCCGATTATCAACCACTAGACCTATCCTATCCCTTCGACAAAAGAGAGTTTGAGCAACTGAGTAACAAACAGTTCTGATAGAAAAATTCTGTTGAGATACTTCCATTAGAAGGCCATATGCTCCATGTTGGGAGCGGACATGAAAAAAAAACTTTAACAAACAATTTTGACGTATACAGGTATAAGCTCACACAATTATTATTAGATTTGATTGAAAAGTTTGATGTCCGTTAGTGTAAGGTTTTGCTGTATAACGTTATTTTTTGCAAGCATATTAACATATATTACAAAAATCATTTTTTTAAAATAAAACGTATATAATCCAAAAGAAATAATTTCACACTTTTATGAAGCCAAGATAGGTTTCAACATTTTTATTCTTTATTCATCTTACGTCTTCTCGGTATTTTTTTTTCTTAAGTAGAAAATGCTTAACCAATGCAACGAAAATGTAACCGGTCTTGACGATTTTATAAAAATAAGAAAATATTACAAAAGAATGTTTCATTTTTATAAATATACTGCCTTTCCAGTAAGAATTGACAGTTAATACATTAAAAGCAGATGTAAATTGGCAAAAAAGTAAACAAAATCTACTTTAGTAATTGAAAAACAACCGTATTCGTTCTGGCTCGCTAACGTCTACTCGAATATGTCGAGATCCGAAGCAATATTAGTAAATAATGTTCTGTCAAAGGTTGAAGACCGTAATGCAGCTAGAATGTTGGTTGATTTTACAATTGAATGCGTTTCTTTACCATTCATCCGTTTTAGATGAAACCTTGGTGAGTTGCTGTGTGCACATCCGTGAAGGTTTCTAAAGAAAAAAAAGTTAAAATCAATCCAAAAAAAATCAAATACGAACACAAAAAATATTGTACATCCAAAAATTTCTAAATCACTTCAATAAACACAATTTAAAAAAATATATAAAAAAGATTGATTTGAGTATATGATACGAAATTATTATTTTTTTATTATCAAATGTGTGTGTCTAATCATTATTTTTTAAACTTTACCCTCAGCCGGAGAACAGTTATTAGAAAGTGGGAAAATTGGTTGTGCACCACCCATTGTTACTTTAAGGCAGTGGATACGGTTTGAAGTCCCGAACGGATACTCTCGCATATTGGCTTTGCAATCGGAAAATGAATTTTTCTTTAAACACAAATGGATATCAGTGGTGATTGTTTTCCTTCCCGCGCATCTCATCATTAAAAATGTGCAATAAGCCACTTACAATAAACCATCCATAATACAAATTGTATCTGTACCTTCTCTGAGTAGAAAAGACTGAGCGAATGAATAACAATTACAGTTTTCGTAAAATCTATATCTGTTGAGACGGAGATAAGAAAATAGTATGCCTGACATCGGCAGCGAAAATTGATGGAAAAAAATCTCTTCTCTTTTCTTCTATAACCACTTCTATAACCAAAACGATTTTTTTTAATGTGAACTCAAACTGTTACTTAATACATTTTTTTTAAATTTACGTATTTATTATATAATATTATTCTGAGAAAATTGTTGATATTTTCAGTTTTTTTAATCAAACTCTTGTTTTACCATAAAAAAATTGTGTTTTAAATATATTCAGCCTTTTCTCTACTGGTGTATTATATTATTTCATATCCATAATATTTATAACACAACCATTTTAAATATACGTTTAAGTTTTTGATTCTTCGAGATAAAAAATAAATGTGTGACATTTTGAAATATGTTTAGTTTTACATTGTTTTATCGAGTAAATCAAATTTATGTAAATTTCAATTAGCTTCCTTCAGTACTTCAGTACAAATAATACAATGAAATAATTTGACATAATCCAACGGTCGGTCGAAAATTACAATTGAAAAACATACCTTCATTCCATGAGCAAAATTTATATAAATTGCCCATTTTTTGACTACAATACCATAAAATCAAACCTGCAATGGTAAAGAAACGTCAGGTGACCTACTTCTGACCATGGCACTAATTTGTCAATCAAACGCAATAATTTTAAACAAGATAATATCATCTTTTCCATTGCGAAATTTTGTATCAGTAAAAATCACCCATAACTGCATGCAAAATAGCCCCAAGTATATGTATTTGATATTAATTACCTGATTTTTAATTAGTAAAATTAATTTAAAAACTGTTTTTATGGTCCCCTGTAAAATTGAGATTTTGCAGAGATACAATTTTGCAATGGAGTTGACGATTTATTGTTCATATGTCATAATTTTTAATGCCAATAAATGAAATAATTTCGATAATCTGTTTTTCTTCTGAGAATATGGTTTTCTGGTAATATTAAACCGTTAAATATATTTTTCGTATATATCCGGTTCCCATGTAAATTTGAAATGATAATTTCTACCCCGATTTATTGGGCGTTAATTTATAACATCAACAAAATAATCGTGGCGTAATATTGAATCTATTTAAATTTTGATACTATTTGAATATTCTGGGAACGCTAGGTAAACATTTTATGGGCTCTGCTAGTTTTGAATAATATAGGGAAGGTATTATATTCGCCATTTTCCTCCGCGATTTTAATCCCTGTTTACAATTCATATAATAAACCAACTTTCAAACATATTGATATACGCAAAGTGTCAAGTTCATAAAATTAATCTTGCCTCAAAGCCGTCCAGCTGTAATAACGTATAGTCATTCTGTGCGGTATAAACCACCAAATATTTTAAGGTGCTCAACAATTTATTACGAGAAAACCAGAATTACATAGTTTTTTCTAGACTTTGGATTAAGCGGCATTTTATTTTTAACCACGTCCATTACCAAGGTGGGACATATGAAGTGCTAATGGAGATTATCAACATAAATTATTTGCCATTCAGTCGCTCAAAATCTCCGTTTTGGAAAGGGTAAGGAGTGAAAGATGGGATTAGAGAAAAGGCAATTAGTTTACTTATTACTTCCACCTAAATATCATTTAGATCATATGGGTAGGACGGAATCTCTACTATATAGCACAAAATGCATGTGAAAATCTGCATGTTTGTATGTCTGTCAGTCACAACTACTCTTCCCAAACGACTTACATTAGCGACGAGAAATTTTCACTCGTCATTTTGGCTGAAATTGTTAGTTAAACTGCGACATTTTCAACTGTCAACTACCAACATTTAGTTTTTAACCTAAATCGTGGTACATATTATCTACAAACATTTGTTTTGACTATTTCAATCATGAGAACCTGACTTTTTTTCAATCCCGGGATCAGTAAAGGTGTCCGGGAATGGATGCCCTAGCCCTGACGTAGTCCCATCTCTTTTTGCTTGAGCGATTGCGTAATAAGCAGTTTTTGTAGAATAACTTGTTCACACTTAGAGTCACTTAAGTTCTATTAGAGTCCACTTGCTTCTCACTGGAAACGTACATGGTTACAAAAACAATATTTTGTATTGAAAAAAAAAATACAGATTAACTTTCATTTGTGGAAATTCATTTTTAATATAAATGTTAAGTTGATTACCTTGGTACTTTATTCTGTGTAACACAATCAATGGAATGATAAAATTTTAATTTGTATATGACCATTGTATTATTTATTACTCTCTAAAAAAGATAACAACAATTTTTCACATCTTCTAGATATTAAAGAGTCAGGCTTTAATTTTTGTACGCATGTAGTTTTATCAAATAAAAAATTCATTATGTTAAAAAAACATGTTTTTTATATGAATCCGCTAGTGTATTGCTTGTAATAGAGCGAATTTTTCGTAATAATAATAAGCCAGAAACGAATTCTATGCGCGTTTTAAAATTACTCTTTTGGGTTTACTCAAAATTTTTATGATTAATGGGAAACGTTTAAAAATGTATTAAAACTTAAGAGCTAGCAGAAAATACATCATTCTTGAAAACAAAGAAACGTAATTAATTTATATAAGAAAATCGGAGAGTAGAAATGTTTGTCATTGACTAAAAATTCTATTACAATGGTTTATTATCACTAATAATTTACGCTCCTAATGCGGACAATTGGATTCCAAATAGAGCAAATCAACAAATAATATTTTCTAGAACTGTTTGTAATTAAGTGTTTTAAACCCTTATTTTTGTAAAGCGAACATACATAAATAAAAAAAAAAAAATATATCGTATTGACGGTGTTTTGGCCAATTAATGTAATCCTCAAAATACGAAAATGATTTAATGATTGTATATCATTTTAACACCACAGAGCATGACTCGGCCAAATGATGTAAATTAGAAAAATAAATTGACCACTTTTTGGAAGGGGGAACATTGGTTTTAGGTTTAAAAATTTTGATCTGACCACTTGGTGTTAAGCCATTATTATATCGACACTACCTACGTATAATTCTGTATCTGCAAACATGAGAATTTACAGGAGTGCATTTCAAAGATACATAATGCAACTCACCATATAATGTTTTCGATAAAAATCAATTGACCAAAACACCGTCGATATTTAAAAAAAAAAACAAAAAAAGCTCTTAACCACTGTCAATTTGAACTTATATGATAGATGAATAGCTAAAATAAAAAATCATGAAGATTTATACTAAAGTTATCCATCTGAAAGTTCAGATTTACATAGCAGGTGTCTATGCTAAAGGTGTAAGTTTTGCAGCCGAACAACCATATTTCCTGGCACTAGCAGAAGCTTCCAAGAACTTTGGCTGGTTAACAAATGAAGCCTCTTTGAACACTTACATTGTTCAATTCAATAGAAAGGATTCATTGCAAGTTCAGCTGATATATTAAGCCACCAATGTCTAATTCGAATAATAAAAAAAACATTAAAAATTTAATGAAATTCTATATTTTCAATTTTAATTCATCTATCCATGTGATTAGTAGGTAACCAAAATTTAAGGGTTATCGGTATATGGCGTTCGTCCTTTTCGGTTAAAGGTTTAAATTCACAAATGACATTTGCGTACACGTAGCACGTAAATCAATGTTAAGAACTTTTAACAAATCCGGAGAAGCAGAACTTCTTTTAGTAGTTATTTCATTATTCTTAGCTTACGTATGGTGATAACAATTATTTTTACCATAAAGTTTTTCTAAATCTCACCCAAAGCTGCAATCTTTGATTGAATATAGATTTCTTTTCATTTATTGGCTTCTTTAAAAATTTTGTTGTACACAGTGCAATATAAAATAAGAATTGGAAGGAAAAGAAAATCGTTAAATTGAGTAATAAACAAGCAAAATATGCAGTGCTACGCATATAATTCAAGAAGCAACTTAAGACACACAGCAGGTGCAGTTTAGGGTAAAGCATCCAATCCTGAACCTTTTTTATGTTCCTGGGGTTTTGGAATTCAGAATTTTTCAATCCCAAAATCCCAGGATTAGTCAGTAAATGTAAATTTATGTGTTAAATTGTACATTTAAAATTTAATTAGGGGCCATTATTACTTCAATTGGAATGTATACATGATGTAATGTTTTTTTGGGCATTGGCTTGGTTTTTGTTGTTGATTTAAAATCAGACAAGCATTTACAGAAAAAACATAATGATCAAAATAATTCTATTTTATTTTATTTATTGCATTATTATGGTAGGTTTTACCAGATGGTATCCAAAAAGGGGACATGTCTTTCATTTCGACTTTAAAATATTGTCCTCCATGCATTTAAGAAACGGTCCTAATTTGTCCTACATTTCAAATTGAAGAAGAACGGCTGTTACAAAATATGAGAAGAATGAAGACCACAAAACATGTATAGTTATTATATAAGTATGAATAAAACAAACCGTTCATGAACATACTGAGGTGCACTTTGTAGTTAATCGGGAAGTTTTAATATGATATATGAATTATTTTTTAGCATTCCGGGATTGTCTTAATATCAAGAAGGAATATTCGAATGCAAGTCAAATGCAAAAAGTGGGAATACGTCGTTGGCTCCTACATTTCCACACGGTTTCCACGTTGCACTGCATCTGTGAAACCGAATTTCATTTGGAGTATTTAACAAAATGTCTTGACAACTTAAAAATGAGATCGCGTGCCACACAAATCAACTGATAATTGTATAATTTCCAATTTAAAATAAAATTAACGAATTTAGTTCAATACAGTATAATATAATGAAAAAATTTATTTTACTATAATTAATTTATGATTAACAAACTATTTTTATAATTGGATCGTATTGTAAGATTTTCGGCACATGCAGTAATTGGTATATCAAAGCTTTGTCTTGGATGAATAGTGCCGTGTCTGTAAGGTTAAAATTGGCCTCTAGCAAAATATTCTAGGTTAGTACACCAGTGTTCAATGTTCAGCCAGTTGCAAGTAGATCTTAGACCTTTATAGAAGTAGGAAATTACGATAATGGCGTTGGGGCTTTGATCTCAACAGCAATGCCTTACGAAGGACTAGATAGTTTCAAAATCAATGATCATTATTTGAGCGAGAAACTTCGATTGTAAAGGGATTTAGATATAAACGTTTATTTTCGTTCAACATCATTATTATCAGCAGATTTAAATTGAAATATATTATTAAAAGGCAGTTAATTATTTGGTGAGTAAATAATTCCATAAACGTTCAGTAAGAAATAATAAATGGCAAGTTAAAAATTATGTTTGGTAAGTGAATAATTACGAAATAAAAAAGGATAGGTTAGATTTAATTACAAAAACTGACCGTTTAATTTACACTAATGACACTTTGTTTTATTCTATTGAATAATTTACTGAACATTACATTGAAGAATATTTTGATGGTTTTTTTTTTCCATGTCCGCTCCCACTGTATGGTAATGGAGGTATCTTGACAGATTTTTTTCTACGAGAACTGCTTGTCACTCAGTTGCTCAACCTCTCTTTTCTTTTTCGAAGAACTAGTTTAAGGAATAAAAAACTAGTGGTTAGTAATCGTTTACGCCCGTGAGGAGGACTCAGACTACGAACAGAAATCCATAAATCGATTGAAAGATCAATCTATGAAAATAATGGACATCCGTAATCGTAGCCAGCGACGAAACCAACTGCGCCACGGACGCCGTATTGCATTTGTAATGCTTATACGTATACCATTCTGGAACTAGTTTAAGGAAAAAACTTAGTTCGTTTCCAAAAAATTAATTGAAAATAGTTATTTTGCAAATAATGGCTTACATACTAGGTTAAGTACCACATTTTCAACCATTTCATTTTTCAATCAAATCGTACATTTGTATTGAAATAGATGTGTGTGATGTGTAAAATCAGTCCTACTAAAAACGGACATCTCAATCAGTTAACTGCTATACTACCAGCTCTTTCGTGATCCCATTCTTAATTCCCAAGTTAGGCGTCTGAATATCAACCGTTTCTCTTAAAACAACTACTGTAGAAATAGTCAATTAGGAGTGCACATGTCCTTTACATATAGAGCGGACATGGTTGGAAAAAAACAATATTAAATAATTTATATAAATCCGATAAGCATACAAATGAAACAAATTTTATTTTATTTTTAATGTACCTGCTAGAACATTGCACGAATTGTGAAATGTATTTTCCCCTTTAAAAAAACTCTGCATTAAAAGCCAAGAGAGGGTAGCTTTGTACGTACACATAAATATATGAGCCTTGATAGGTGTAAGATTTATCGACCGTGTTCATAAATGCCAGCGTTTAAATCACGATTGTTTGCGAGCGGCGATAAACCAGCCGGATACGGTTTTGACGCCGTCGATTCATATTTAAAAAAGGAATTTCTCATAATTTCAATTTGAAACTGGTTCTTGCAGTAATTTTTCAGCGATTTCTTGGATTTCTAAGTGTTTCAGATCAACTGACTCTCAACTGTTTCGGCAGAAAGATGTAATTTTTTTTCAATATTTCGTTTATTTTTGTTTAAATTATCTTCGCTACCAATAAGACACATTACAAGAACTCATTCATAGTATACGGCACCTTCATTTAAGACAAACATGGTAGTCAACTAAAAGACATTTAGACTGTGGTTTTCTGAATGACCTTCCTGTAAATCGAATCGAATTTAAGAGAAAAAAAACATTAACCCTTCCTATAATATATTTTATTTTACACCCTTGGCATTGTTTCAATTTAGTAAATCTGTGCGAGTTTGCCAAAAATATCATTTAATTTTTCAGATTTCATTTCTCAACCTTTGTTCTTTTATTAAAAAATACAAACGACGCACTAACAAAATGTTTTTTGATATTCTGTCAGTTGTGTCAAACAGATTGCTACGTTGTTCACGGATTAAGATTAGTTCAAGTTTCTTCGTGAATAAGTAACCAGAAAACTTTACTATTAAAACTTCCGTTTTGAAATAAAAGGTGTTGCTTACCCGAATCTTTTGTATTATTGAATAATCTGGCTTATTTTACAAGAGATTATTTCGTCTACTCTATATAAAATAAGACTGAATACATAAATTGCAATAAAAAAATCGTTAGAAGTCGTATCATTTTTTTGACCACATAGTTTTGTGAAACAAACACTTAATAACAGCACTTTAATGTGATAGGAGCAATACCTGTGGCTATCTCTTCAAGTAAGGCCTTTTCACTGCATCCATATTTTTGGATTGTTTACATTTTTCATAAATAAGTGTTTGTTTATTTTTAAGCAAAGCCAACTTGATTTTTCAAAATTTCTCTTTATATATTTTTGTAGATTACCAAAAAAAAAAATCCGGACTTACGATATGAAAAGATTCCTTACTTTATGATCAATCGTTTTTAATTTATTCATTTTTTAGCCCAGTCTATTCGTCAGTAACGATACAAATCCATTAAGCGATTGAAAACATCACTATATGAATGTCCCGTGACCCCCAAGTGTATTACGGTCCAATTGCGTTGACCATTTGGCTATGAGAAAGTGGTTCTAACAATCTTGGTTAAATTTCAATATACATTAGTTAATTAATTGATCTACGTTTTCCATTTTCCTTTATTCTTCTATCTAAATATGTTATATAAGTTTTACATATAAGGCCACATTTTAAGGATTCCAAATAGCAATTGGAGATGGGGTGCACGACCGACTAAAAATTGCTTCAAAATATATGTATAATTAGAGAATTAATGAGTGTAAATTCAAAGAGAGAACTTAACTGCAAAAGAAAGTCTGTGGAAACGAAGAAGTACTCACATAAATCTCCCTTTTCATAGATTTTACTCCAGTATGGGAACGAATATAAAACGAACATAAAAATTAAAATATTGTCTTGTTGTGGATAGTCTGCTTAAAATCTTGAGTACAATACAGTAGGAAATAAAGTGCACATTTTGCCAAACGGAATGCAAATTGTCTACTGCTATTCAAATTTGATTGTTACATACCATGTGAATGTAATTTTAAATATTTATGCATGCAATGTAAAATAAACAACCTGCAATTAGCTGTATCAGGAAGGAAGATACGAAATATTTCGTAGACGGTTTGCACAACTGTCGTTTTAAGGTTTTTTTTGTAGATGATTCATAGCTATACTAAAAGCTTTACAACCAAAACTTATTATTTGATTTGGAACATTTTACGAGCTAAAAGTAGAACGAAGTTAGAGTAAAATTATCATAATTCGACTTATATCCTCACATCATAAACGTTCCAATGCAAAAAAACGATATTTTATTGTATAACTCAGTGAGAAGAACGATTTTCACATATTTGATTTAATACCACACATTGTCAATCCTACGCTTGCAAACCACTGTTAAGAAACTATTGTGTTAAGCCATGGGGATTTTTAATAAAAATAAAATAAAGTTGTTTAACCATACTGAACTTATTTACGAACAGTTTTCTAAAAATAAGAACGTTTTTATAGTCTCTTATGCTAATATTAAATACATGACAACTTTTTATGTTATATTTGTGTTAAGGAGTAAATGTATGGGCGTTTTACGCGACTGAATAGAAAACAACAAACATAATAGATATATTTTTATTAGCGTGAAGATATTTTATTATCAAAATATTCTAAACATTGTTTGATCTGCTCTTTTCCGGCCAGGTTTTGCTCGAGAAAGTTGAGGTTTGCATTAATATGTACATAATATATAAATAAATAGATTTCAAAAATATTTTTGTATATTATTACTGTTACAAAGACTTATCTAAGAGTCTGTAAAAAGCTACAGATTCTAAAACAGCGATACAACTTATTAATAGGAATAATGATAATATATTTTTTAAACACTTTATATGCCCATACAAGTATTATACACATATTTATTGCAGAAGGCTAGAGGTATCTTAACACATAACGTTGTACAACACAAAAATATTGTACAATGGTTGTACAATCATCGGCCAACACGCCTTAAACTCTCAATTACGTGTACGACGTTTTTTTTGGACTGAAACTTAACATTAACTGGATGCTTGTAACAATTTTCACTGTTGTCCTGACATTCAGATCATTAAATCCAAAGTCTCTTAAATCCCAAACCTGACATTTTTATTTGGATTGAAAAAACATGATGCTTCCAAAAACAAACACATTGTACATAGTTATTATAAACATTCGCAATCATCTATTATAATAAGAAAACACATTGTTTTTTTTCAATTTTAAAAGAAATTAGACTGCAAATTGAAACTGTTATAGGTTTTAACATTTATCAAAAATTAGGTGAGTTTGGAAAATGAAGCACATACAACTGACAATATAAGCCGTTGTCAATACATGATTAAAAAACAAACGAATGTTTTATTTTTCTCATTTAATTCCAAATTCAAACAAAAAATGCGGTCTCTTACTATAAATCGAGCTCTGCAATACGCCATAATAACATCTGATATAATATTATGAACCAATTGTACATTATTTTTATTAAAATATTTCAGTATATTACAAAAATTCTGGCATTCCAAAGATTCTCTTCAAGATTTCAATCATATAGAGATACACCAAATATTATAATCATATAGAAATGAAATAAAAAAGTGAAATTCGAAGATATGCCATGTATTATAATATCATGTTCTGACAAGACCCATTATTATTTAGTGCGAATTGTGCCCAGAACTTTCATCGAATCATCTCTTGTTGCGCAGTCAAGAAAAAGGCAACATAGTAATTTGTTAAATCGGTCATTTGACAACAGGGCCTGGTTTAGAAAGTGGCGAGAACCTTCTTAGGTCGCATTCCAAGCCCTTACAGAATTAAGAAGGCATGATGTCACTGTTGCAGGGATTACGTTTTTTTTCGCCAGTTGCCCGCCGTGAGGGGTCTGCAGTGCGTCGCTTGGCCGTAGGCGCTGACCGTCAAGCTAACCTTTGCAGTCACGTAACGATTTCGCGGGCTTGATTTTTTATACAAATATAAATTGTGTTTTTTTTGTGTATTTGTGTTAATTTAAATTGTTAACAACTAATTGAAATAAATAGTGAGTTGACTAAGGGGGCTGGTGTTTGATTGTAGCTGAGGAACATCTTCATCAGTTTGCCGGACGAAAGTCTTACTTACAGCTTATTTACATACGATTTTTGTAAATATTTTTTAATTTAATTAAAAAAGAGTCTTACTGCAGTAGATATAATCATTATTTTCATTTATTTATCGGTATTGTATCAAATTCTATCGCTAATCTCTTCGAAAGAGACTGGTTGAGCAACTAAGTATCAAGTAGTTTTCGTAAAAAACTTATTTTGAAATAACTTTATTAGGAGTCCATATGTTCCTCATTGGGAGCGGATGTAGTAAAAAAAAACATCACCAAACATAACACAGAATGTAATAAAAAACTGTTGATAATAAAAGAAAAATAGCTTTTATGCTTTTTACTCGACTCGATTAATTTTAATAATGACATAAAATAGCATTTAAAAGAGCGCTCTTTTCTCAATTTAGTCATCATTGTACCAAATTTTTATTTAAAATTGTATTTTTAAATAACATTACATCATGGTACATGTGACCATCGACCACCTGCTTTAAGGACTATAGAAGTTTCAACCTTAAAACAATATCGATAAATTTAAGACATCGACTGAGGGTGCTTGATGGAATTTCAATATCAAATTTGGATTATTGAGATTTTGTACACATCCATGTATTTTGTCACTAACGACTCAGTTTGAGTCCATCCGTGTGCTCGAATGCCTGAAGATGCCGAAAGGCGAAACCCGGGTCGTTAGTGACAAAATACATGGAAGTGTACAAAATCTCAATAATCCAAATTTAATATCGATAAAGTTCTTTATTGTGTATTTATTGACCGTTTAACTTGAAGTGCACCAATCCCTCGCAAATAATTACTATACGTAAGTGGTTGATAAATCGACAATTGCGCATTCGCGGCCACAGCTGGAACAGGATTTGATTTTTCAAATCACATTTTTAATGGTTATATTGTGTGTTAAAGGAAAAACTATTTATGTAACTATTCAATGTGCATTTATTTATCGACTGACAGTATTTTTTTCAATAAATAAACTTTTATTTATTTTTATGGCAAAATTAGTGTAAAATACACAATATTTAATTTGAATAATATAGTTCGCAGTTGATTTTGGAAAAGACTATTTTGTCCTGTAAAGGGTTAAAACCGGATCAATGCGAAAATATGAATTAATCAGATTAATCTGTTACTTTAAGCTTGAACGGTTTGGTAAGGTCTAAAGGATAAAAAATCACACATCGCCATCCAATGAACTATATTAATTTTATATTTGATTGGTCTAATTCACATAATTATACAGACAATCTAAATGCCTGGTTTAGCTAATGACCGTTTTGTGATTACATATTGTGAATAGATATCTTATTAAATTTTTAAGGCATTCATTTATTTATTTATCAAAATATTTTTACTGTTGTTACACATGTATGAAAAAATGAGCTTGTCATGCGAAATTTTAATAATGCCAGTGTTAAGTGACCAAAAAAAAACGTGGACTGACAATAATCATTCCAAAATTTTAATTCAGTGTGACCATAAAAGAAGACCGGTAGAATTTTTATCGCTAAACAATACAATGCCGGTAGCGAGTGAAACAATTTTAATTTACAGAACAAAAAGAAAACAATCCACATAAAATTGAGCATTAAAAGTCGTAGTATGAGTGATTGCCGTGGCAGAATTGTTTGCGAGGTGGCGACCCGATAAAAATGTCTCTTTTTATTACCAGTAAAATATGGTCATCGTAAAAGGCGTGAACTTACAATGTACCTTTATTGGCACGGTACGTCTCGCGCTTGCTGTTTTGTCACGAAACTCTGATGTGATATATTTAGCGAGATGTGACCGATAATATTAAGGTTATTTACGATATTAATAAAAAAAATGTTAATTAACATAAATCTTTCTAAATTTAATCAACTTAATAAAATCTTTTGACACCGCCCCGTACTTATGGGGCGGACAGGGTCTTCAAAACCAATCTGCAGACTCTTTCTATTAATGCAAATTTAAAATGTAATACCCCTCCTGAGGCGTTTAAGAGTAGTGTCATATTTGTTTGGGCTTGCGATCCTGCATGGCAGTCGCCTCTCGGCTTTTCCCAGACGGGAGTCGTCCACCGGCGAAGCGGTGCTAAGTCAACCGCTTGCTAGTAAAACCACTTACAGAGTTTAAATTAAAAATGTGTAAATCTGTTTGTGTAACTGTCTTCAAGAAAATTATATAAACTAACTGCAATTAAAGGGAGAGTATACTGAATACGACCGGGTTTTAATGGGAGACGAAGGAACCGTTGAATCATCCTTTGTCCTGTCCCCGGACGCGGGCTGTTGACTCACCGCACCCCGCTTCTCCCGCTCCACCACCTTCCTCCCTGGAGCGGCGAGACGTCGTTTCTTACCTACTTTCTCACTTTTTATTCAGAAATTTTAGATTATATGAATTTGACATTCAGTTTTGTTTGTGATTAAGATAAAATCAAATACAAGGAATAATTTTTTTATGTACTGCATGGAAAGTTACAAACAACTAACACTAGCTTTTATTCTTTTATAATTTTAAAAACATTTCGTTTAAAACTACTTGATTGCCTTTGATAAAATGATATCGATTTAAGCTTTCGTTTTGTTGTTTGGTGCCATAATCGGATTTTAATCACACTAGAGACCTCTGAAAATATTTTATGCAAACCCGGTTTGCTCTTAAATACGTATGTCGTTCTTTTACAATTCATTTTGTATGATAAAGTTGAACCTTTACGTGGAACATATTATGGACTAATAATTGAGCATCTCAGCATAAGTTGTTCAAAGATAACTGGTTGTAAATAAGTCATTGAACATCTTTTCTTCACAGTGTAGGATGGTAGAAGGATTTAAATATTAAAGTCAGTTTATTAGCATCATAATATAGTGCTTTTTCTGAAGATACTTCTCATATATGCTAAAAATGTGTCATACGTAGTTGAAAAAATTATTCAGATGTCAAATATTTAAGAATATAATTCCAATTGCTTTATGATTTACGAAATTTAACTGTTGGTATAAGATGATGATGACGTGTGAGAATTATGCAATTCCGGAGAGATGTCTTCAGTTCCGAATGCCAATCCTTTTTTTGACTTTATTTATATTTGTATTTGATAAGTATCATGTTTCGTAAATCCGCACCGTCGTATTGACGACTCGCACAAATATATCAATTTTTACCTGATTTAATACATGGTGATGAGGAAAAGAGTTAAAAAATTATAATAATCTATACCTCTTAATGATTGTCTGACGATTGATTGTAAAATCTATATTATGAAATGTTTGGAGATTCAAACCTTTGACCCCGAAATCAATACGAAAGTCTTCAATCCCTACCACCTGGCTATAGTGAACGTTAATGTCATATAGAACTATTGAATTTTTTTACTAAAAATATCACTATTTTAATATCTCTATAAACTTTTATGTTTTTTTTATTAAAAAGTGACATCTTTTAAATACTTAGGGATACTCATTGGATTAAACAATCATAACTGTAGTATGACAAATAGTATTTTTTGCTAAAACTACTTCAATCATTATATTTTATCAGTATGTAAATTTTGTTTCTGTCGATAAATTTACATCGAGTAAATCGTTAAAAATATATATAATATTGTAACGGAAAATATTAAATATATTTGAAATAAAATGTCGAATAAAACGTGCCTGCCTTAGCCCAATTTCACTTGATTTACCACAAAATCTTCCGCGACGATAAATCAGATAATTTCAAAAAGCATAAAAGCAAACAAAACGATCGATTTGTTTCGACAACCCGCTCAAAGTAAACGCTGAAATAGGCGCTATCGTTTCATGCCCACTGAAGAAGTGTGTTAAACATGCCGTTAGCTAAATTAAATTCAAAAACAGTGTAAATCGTTTTTCTTTTATTCATAAAAATGATTGAAGTCATTAGTTTATTTCGAAAATTTTATTTTTAGAGTGAATTTTTCTGCACACTTAAGTGCAAGCCGCCAAGTATAGTGCGATTGCTCTCCAACTAGCACAAAACTGAATAACTCTTAACGTTGTTTCCTCACAGCAAACGTCTCCTGAAACCAGTACAGGAGGGTATAAAAGAGTGTATGGTTGTCATTGTATCCGGCCAAGAGTGGGAAGATTAGAGAAATAATGTTATTGTTATTTTAATTTCAATTTAAAAATAATTATTTCATAAAAAAAAACGTAAATGTATCAGCCGTTTCGATATTTATCAAAAAATCAAAATTGGTCAAGATGAGCTAAGTGAGGTAATACGTTTATCAGTAACAAGGTGTTGAAACAGCCCTTTCATTATTAATTTGTTCTTTTTTATTTTTAAGTGAGTCTAGGAACGTTGTGAAATAGTCACTACTAAACATATTGTATGATTCACTTAGGGAATGGATGTGTCACAAAAAACAAAACTAAAATGCTTCACCTATTTGTAAGCATTTGATGTTTTCGGATAGAACCAATTTCACGCAAGATTTGTGATTCGATGAATTGCTGAATATGTATGAAGGAAAAAAAACAATATCAACACCCTCTCATATATTTATGTTTGACGGTGACATTCTGATATTAGATTTTTTATTTATTCGAATGGTTCGAGAATCGTTATCACATGCAATAAACACATAAATGCAATAAGGGCAAGCGAATATCTCAAGTCTAAAATATTGGTATTGTGTGTCAAAAAGAAAATTTATTTTATTATCTTGAATGGGAATTCATTTTGAACCTTTTTTAAATATCACTTGCCAAAATCTTCAATAATTCTACCTTCTTTCAACAAATATAACATAAATTCAACAGTATTTTCTATGGATTCGGCGGTAACTTTGTGGAAGTTCATTTTTAATATAAAATTTAAATTAAAAATTGATAACTTAGTTATTCCAATTGGTTTATCACTAACGTGACGCGTTTCGCCTCTTTAAGAAGCATCTTCAGACTAACCGTATCATAAGGTTGTTTATTACGGTTAATCTGATACGGTAGTTAGTACAATACGGTTAGTCTGAAAATGCTTCTTAAAGAGGCGAAACGCGTCACGTTAGTGATAAACCAAATGAAATAACTAAGTTATCAATTTTTAATTTAAATTTTATATTAAATTCATCAGATTCTAGTGCAAGATAGTTGTCATCTACTGTTTATCGGAAAGGATAATAGTGGATTCACAGGGTTTTATTTACATTAACTTACTTTTGAATTTTGTTTGTATAAATTATCGCTAAAAACGCACTATTTTTCAAGGAAATCTAAGAGTAAATGTATCTTGTTATTTTTCAAGTGAAATAGCTGTAAGAAGGTCAGGCTATAAGCACAGAAAGATAGCCTTAACTAGACTGACCAGGTCATGAATTTAAAACGAATTACTCTTCCAGAGATCGTGCATGTATTAAAGCGCGGAACTGAGCAGCAATGAATTAAAACTGATGTTTTGTGAGTTGTTGTTTCTATCATTTATCTTAATATTGACATGCCAATATAAATATAATTATTCGCTGGTACGTAAGTAACAATTTAGGAAAAAATGCTATTACACTATTCTCAATAAATTTGGTAGTTTTTTGTAAACATTATTGTCAGTACAAAATTAATAAAAATACATTTATTGTCTTATATATAAAATAGCCCAGACCGCTCTGTAGACGTTTTATTATTATCACATATCACATGTTTTGCGGTGTTATAAAATAAAATGTTCTGCAATGCACGTACAGTTCAAGTTATTTTAGACATTTAGTATTTCAATACCGTCATCTAATACGGGTTCGGTTATTAGTGTTATTACACTTCTTGAAATCTAATGTAGAACATTAATTTCTTACAGAGAATTTCGACGCAAATTTTTTTAAGCGAATCGGTTGCAGATCAGTTTTTAGATAGTGTACAGAAAAAAGAGTGGCGCATTTATACGTTCCGTTTTAAGATTGGATAGGTAAGATGAAAAGAGATGAAAACCTCACATATATCAAAACCTAACCGTTGACCTCGCAACCGAAAATGAAATTCCACATTGCTAGAATTGTCAAAGAAAATGTAACGCAAAATCTTTCATAATGATGCAGTTAATAATCATAATTTATGTAACGATAATCATATTTAAAAAAGCATTAATGGTTATTTTATATCTATGTAGTCATTGCGTTTTTCTGTTAGCATTATAATAATAAATTTAATCTAGGTTATCCTTCTTTTCGTAGCTCCCGTTTCGTTCTATTAAAATAATTCTAAAAATTATATGCGTTCTGTAATGATTCCATAACGAATAGAAAATAGTGAACTTATTCAATCAAAGATATTATTTTCATTTACAAAAGCTTCCCTAGAACACGATCTTTTCCAGATTAATTAGATTTATTATAATGTTATGATAATCCGCAAATGCTTTTTTTTCTATAATCAGTTATGATGAAGATGCATAAAAGATCTGTGGTTGAATTTATTAATTCTGTGCGTGGCCTAGAAGCAAAGTTCTAGGGCTTTTCCGTATATGATTGTTTTCTTCCTTTCATACCGTATCCAATCCTCATTTATAAGTTATTTGGTAGAACTTAATTACATTATTTTATAAGAAAATAATATGCTTAATTTAAAAAGAGTAATTAATGTAATGGTTGAAAGCTGTTTCAACATCAAGCCATCTTAAGAAACCATAATTTTTCTGACTATGGCGTGATCAAAACTTAAAGTTAATTGTAATGAAACGAAATATTTTGCCTCTCTTACATTGGGTGAGAAAAAGGAAACTTCTATTTTATTAAATTACTTGCAACTAGTGCTACATTGGAGGGTGTTTGAGGGTATACACCGTAGAACCTTTGTTATATTAATAGAAATAAACTGCTTCAACAGTAAATAATATTGCTACACATTGTAAATTTTCATTTTAGAAAATTATCGCTTTATTTATAGAGCATAAATATAGTGTTAATATTGTGTATACGGTATTACACAAAGAATGCATTAACGTATGGTATATACCCTATACGATGTTTATAGTGACAGCACTGTTTAATATATACTCTCTGATGAAGGTCTCCATAAGAAGTGCATATGCTCACAGTAGAAAATATTTGAAAGTTGTTCTAAGAACGTTTTCCATTTATCTTAATTTTCCTTGAGATTAGTTGAAGTGTTTCCGTCGTTTATATAAAAAAACGAAAAGAGAAATTTAACGGTTCTTTTATTAATAATATCCACCGTAAACCCAGGTTTCATTTTAATAACATAAATATTCATATTCGAAAATAAATTTATACCAAAGTTTAAGCAAGATTTACGGAAACAATATTTTAATAATAAAAGTTTTGGTCATGATATTTACGTCAAAATATGCTCCGAATAAAATTTTATGTGTATCACTATGAAAATTTTCATCGCCGTAATAAAATGTCCCCCAGAAACTTTTCCAGCTTCATTGAATATTAAAAGCTTCCTAAACCATTTTCATTTTAGCACTTTAACGAGTGGATCCTCTTTTAACGTTTAAGAACCGCAGTAAACATCCGATAAAGACTGTATTATTAATAACAATAATTATAAGTTTGAAGTAACTGGTTCGGACGGTAAAAACTTCACTCGTTACAAGTTTATCTATAAAATAATATATTTTTAACCATGACAGTACCCAATGTAGATCATACGAACTCTGGATGAAGCGTTTTATAAAATCGATCTACGAGATCTGTTTGTTATTAATTTACTCAATCTTTGGATAAAGTAAAGAAAGAAATATGGGTCTAAGACACTTCTAGTAATAATTTAATGTTGCATCACAGATATCCATGCCTAAGTATTAAGTCAATTATTAACCCTTCCGTACTCATGGTGTAACAATGTGTTACTTGAGCCTTTAGACTATCTTGAATATTGGAATTAATTAGTATATTTGTCGTTAGTTTATCTTGTTTTTTATTGTTTTTTATAACTCAGTTAGCTATTGATCGACCATAATATAGCTTCACCAGCAACCAGTAGACCATAATCAATGTTCTGATCATTCGATATATTTGTTTTTATTTCTTAATGACACATCATTTATAAATAAAAAACGAGATGAAATTAAATTATTATAAACGCAATTAACAACTGCCTAAAAAAAGTCTGCGGTAATGTATTTTGATTGATGAAATAATTCCTTTTTTCCATGATTATAATTCAGACTGATAAGCTCTGGAATAGAAATTTCACAATAATTCGTTTTGAATTACTTTAATAATGATGAAAATACAATGCTTGTTTTTTAGCGAAATTTTGCTTTCTAAAAAACACCCTTGTGCTGTGTTTTTTTTATATAAGTACTAAAAGTTTGTCCGTGCATGGATAATCTATATACATTCGATCGACAATCGAGCTATTTCATGTATGTTTTATAATCTTAATAAAACGTTTATATTTTTGTTACTCAAACATAAAAAGTCAACGTGTATTGTTAAAAATTGATCACTGTTGAAACATTTTTAATGTTATTAATATGGTAAAAAGTATTATTCAAAAAATGTTAATACATAATAACTCCAATTTTAAGTCCAATATTTTATGAAATATCGAGTATATTATTTTTGCACATTTTTGACGAAGATATGGTTTTAAATGTTGAAGAATTTATTTATACTAATGTAATATCCGTACTAAAATACTTTATATAAACAGCTCAAAACATGACAAAGAAAACAGTGACAAAATTATCTTTACTAACATATTATTCATAATAAAGTGATCGTAGTATTTAGAATATTGAAATGCTTTATGATATTTTTTATGTTACTTTATAAAGTACTCAATACCGACGGAGATTTGGCCTATCACTAAGCGCTTTGACTTTAATAAACCTTGACGCCATTAAAAAAGACCATGTCCCTTAGAGTAATTAAAAATTTATGAGCCGAAATATTCGACAATCTTTTAAAGACCGAATTGTTAAAATAAATATGGCTAACATCGAGTTAATATGAATCTATTTTCTTTTAATATGAACATTTTTTCTTAAGTAAAACGTACGTTATAAATAATACTGCACCTTTCTATTCATAATTGATTGTAACATAAATAATACTGTTGGTAAAGTCCTGTCACATTTTATTTATTGCGATATCTATATCACTTTTTTCTTTGGAAATACAACCATCAGTAGAGTAACGGTTTATGATTTTAGCCACCCATATTTGTTGCTAACCCAATCGAACAATGATAATTATTATTTGTGGTACACTGCTATTTATATGTTGAAAAAAATCGTTGAAATGTTTTATACGGAAACAAACGAATAATTTAATGAAGGCAACGATTATTTTTCAATTTAAGCATTTTATCGATAGGAATAATAATGAGTGGGTGTGATTGATATTAACATTTTTCAAGAGAAGGGAAAATATTAAACATATGAGGAGCAACATAACTTAAAGATTTAATTTGATTAATAGTGTTTGGTATTTTTATTTCTACGTATTAAATACTTCTGTTATATTGATTGACTAATTACAGACGGTATATTCTTAGTAATGAAACATTTGTGATTTTAAATATTGCATTTTTAACGATATTTTAATGAATCCAAGTATTCAAATTTAATATTCATTTTGGTAGGACCAGTTAGTTACATATATCGAAATAATGGTTTTTTAATTTTTTTATTGAAAACCGAAAGAAAAAACCTTTTAACAGTATTTTAAATAAGCTGATTTTATTACGATCTTTTTCTGCATATAAATGAATAATTATTGCATAACTTTATATTTCTCATTAAATGATTTATCGTAGTATGCTTGATTATAAAACATACAAAAAATTACTGTAAAAAAATACATTTTAATAATCTGTGTTGATATTTTTTCATCGAAAAAAAATCCCCGACTGGCCAATAATAACCGTTTTACCCTTCTTGTGAGATTGATTTATGGAATGTTCTATCGCATAGGCAACCGTAAATAATTTCATTTATATCTGAAAAAATCGACTTTCCTATTTATAATATAAAATATGGTATCTTTATATTGTATCCAAAATTGATATCTTAATAACTTTTAGAGAAAATAAATAGTATAATTTACCTGCTTAGTAGCGAGTTTAGTGTTTTTGAAACGATAACAGCTCATTTGCTTGCGTGTGGAAACACTCACCGGATATTGCAAACACTATCAAAATACACTTACCACAATAATAAATATTATTTATTAGCCAGTTATTGATTCACGATTTCCATAAAAGGAATTACACATTTATTTTACACTATATTAACGGAGACAGATGAAACGTTTTCATAAAAAACTGCAGTGATCAAAGAGTGTAGAATTTTGTTTTACTAAATTAAGTCACATTGTTTTTATGTGTACATTATGTTGTTTTATTTTATGCATTTTTTTTGAAAAATATTTATCATTAAAATAGTGACACTTATTTTTTTTAAATATGCTGATATTTATAGTAGTCCTTTGGATTTATTTAAATAATTAAATTTTATTCGTGCTTCATTTGCAAAATGTGATTTATTTAGGAAGCTTGGAATTATTTTATAATTTAAACAACACTATTATTCACAACGGCTTTCAGAAAAACTATAACCACATTTAAACTGTTTAATATAAGTCATATCTAAATTGCATATATTATGTTTAAGTTTGAAATCACTTATGCTTAAATTATGTTATTTCTACAGTGTTATTAAATTTTGAATATAAGACTAGCGTCTTTAATTGTCACTTGGGAAAACGTTTTGTCTAATTAATACGAAAATCGACCCGGCAAAGTTTTTCACGTAGTTTTATCATTTTCGAACTGCTACGGATCGTAGCACTGCTACACGCGGTCGCTCTTCACGAAAGCTCGCGACGTACTGAGCGCCCCTGTCGGAGAAAATACAGAAGCTTTAAGTATTCCCTTGAACCATACCTTGCTATATTTGAGTATAGGGTGTGTCTATGGGTTGACACTACATACTAAATTTTATCTTTAATATATGCGTACACTGATGTGATAAGAAATCATAATTTATTTATTGTTTTATTTTAGTTGTATTTTATATGATAAATTAAATGACATTTATCAAGTGAATGCCAATTTCATCGATAATGCATTAAGGTCACCATTAATTATTGTATAAAACTGTTTTTTTTTACCAAATTATAAGATAATAACGAAATGTGTCGCGTTTCTTTTTTGACACATATAACCCTGTATTTATGTGACTATTTTTAAAAATAAGCCTTGAGAAAGACGGAAAGTATGTTTGACTTTCATATTGTAGTATTAGTGAAAATATATGAATATACACTTTTTGCGCCCTGCTAGTTTTAATATTTTTTTTTTCAGGGATGTTTTTAAAAATTCAACTACACAAGCAAGGAAATTTGCTTGTTCTAATGTTTTTAAATTATCCTGAGAGTTATAAGTATAATGTATAATACCTTCTATGAAAAAATGTACTGTGACTAGGGTACTTCAACTATAGTAAAATCATAATACATTTTCCATTTACTTCATCGTAAATTTAAAATTATCCAATCCTGTAGCCAACAACACGTTTAAGTGTCTGCTCTATTTAGTTGCGGTGTCCCGTACACATACTTCATTACTTGATATAAAATCAATAATTAACGGATCTGTTTTAAAATTTAGAGATTTCTATAATGTTTACATACCCACCCATATATAACGATTTAAAAAAGGAGTTTATAGCGAGTGATTACGTAACTCAGGAATGACAAACCTGTGACGTTAAGGCCACATGCGTCCTTATGGGGTCTCAATGCGACAACTGATACGACCTTTTGACTGAAATAAGCAAATACATAAATAAATAAATTTCATTATTTTCCTTAATTTACAAGATAGTTTACTTACATATTTATGTATGTTTCTTAAATGCAGCCTAATTTGAATTTAAAATAAATTAATGCGGCTTTCCGACAGGCAAAGATTTGTAAACCGTGATGTCGCTGTTCCTAACCCATTATTCTTTTTTACAACTTTCGGAAAAAAGGAAGTTGAGCTGCTGAATAACAACCAATTATCGTTCAAAGAACATTTGTGTAAGTGCTCTATTAGGGATTCATATACTACATACTGGTAGCGGTCAGGTTTTAAAATTTTGTCTTATATACCTACGGTTATTTATTTTTTGAATTGTGGTTAATTAAAATGGTTTTGTAAAATACATATGTAACAACTTAATAGTACCAACAAACAGAATCACTCTTATAATAAGCACGACCTTTAAAAAGAATCACAAAACTTTGCGGTTCAATTTTATGATGTTGTTTTAAAATTCCTCGGTCAAATTTACATTTCTAATTAACATTCAGTTGGTAGTCTTTTTAATGAGAATTAAAATACTATCTGCTCAAAATAAAATAAGAACATGATATAATTATGAAATGCATAAATAAAATAAATTATCTTTTTTTAAAAAACTTTTTGGTATGAACTAGGGTTTTCTAGGATAACTCTTTATAATTCAACCACTCTTTCTTGAATAGAGAAGAATACAAGGGTAGTGTTAAGACAGAACTAATGGTTAGATAAGCGCTCTTGTGACTACCAGTTTAAGGATCGGATAGATTGAAAGTAAGCTTAGACTTAACGGATATACATGTCTTTGAACAGAAATATATAAATCAATTTATGAAACTGTTCGGGATTCGAGCTCAAGAGCGCCGCAAACGAAGCCAACGGCGTTGAACACTCCACCACAGACCAGGCTACATTTTATTTCATCAGTCAATATTTTTGTAGAGATTTTGAATTCAAATATAGATATTAGAATTTCCCTTCAAAGATTAACATTTAATCTTGTTTTACAAAATTTAATTAAAGTTGGAAACAGTTTAACTGACAAATATATAATGAAAATGAATTCCACCGAATTCATTAGATTATTCGGTATTACATTAATTCAATAATAAAACCGTGTAGCTTGTGGAGTTTATTATACTTCAGTATGTAGTGCCGATTTAGAAGACTTTTATTTCCAAATGAAATAATCTGGTTAATGTGAAAACCTGGAAACCCATAAAATAAACAAACATTAATATCCAATAGAGAGTCCCCGATTCAAATAGACGCGATTGATAAATAGAATAATGAAGCTAGACGTGCGCTCAAAAATGATGCACGCTACGTCGTAGTGTTTTGCAACATCATGACGTTTTCTGCATACTTAAATGCACGTCAGTAAGTCATGAGTAGTTACAACTGAAACATTCCCGAGTAAAGAAAACATACTGTAAATACTCTCAACATTTGTTGCGTCACTGGATACTGCTGTATAACATAAAAGGATGGAAAAGCTGTGGTGTGGAAGAGGGAAAGAGGAAAATCAGTATTTCATTACATTAACCCTTTCGTATTCATGTTGTAACAATGAGTTACGTTGGCCTTCAAACCTTTAAATTATCTGTGGAATAATATGTCATTCAAAAAATTGAAATTTTTACTATTTTTAAATTAAATACGTCTTCTTTGTATAATTAATCATAATTTGAAAACCTCGTCAATTTTAACATCGGAAAATACAAAATTATAGTATGGAATAATAACAATCCGAGATGCATGACGTAACCGTTTTGTTTCAAACGGCACCAAGACACGTCTCGAGCTTGTTCTGCTACAAAGAATTTCAATTCATAGTTTGATATGTATTTCAGGTTTTACACACAAAATATGACGTAAAATAATTACTTTATACTACATAAAACCATATTTCACTTTATTGAAATTGCCATTTTTTCTTTATGAATGCGTTTATATGACAAAACCCACACGGTAACGAAATGTGACTGCATGAGATCCAAAGGGATTTTTCAGCATGAAAATGGGAAGGTTCAAATGACTATTAAAGGTATTTTCTATATGAATTGAAATATACAGAAATTAAAATTGGCCCATCTGTTTTACTTACAAATCATATTTTAAAAAACGTATTGATTTGATTGGCTAAATTGTGATTGTTTTTGAAACTATTTCTACCAATTTATTAAAGAAATAAGGGCTCTAATTATTTTATTAGCAAAAAAATAATGCCGCCTTTTTGAGCTCGTTACACTGCAAACGAATAAGATGAACGGCGTAAAGCGTTGTCCTCTCAGATCCACAAGTATCAAATTTATTTAGGTTAATTTAGATATAGATAGAGATGGTAGATAATTTCTTTAATTTTTAGAAACAAAACGCTTAAATTGATTGGATTATAAATGTGAATATATTTTTAAGTACGTGATAGAAAAAGATTCAACCAGAAAAATGGCTGTCAGATCAGATGTATTGATTACTTGTTCAACGGGTAAAATTCTTAAGCCTCTTAGTCCAGTGATTTATTACCAAAGTCCAATGCATTTAAAAATAAACAAATTTTCGTAAATCATGGAATTAGTTTATAACACGGAATTATTTCAATCGTTATCTCTGAGATGTTGACGCTGAATTTTGAATGTTATTCAGATCAGCATTTTAAAACACTTATTTATAGATCGTAACCAGTGACCGAGTAGAATCATCAATATCAGTTTATCATTGAAAACGATTCCGTTTACTTAAATGTTCCAATGTGTTTTAGAGTTAGTCTTACGTTCTTCATTATGGTTAACGAATAGAGGTCTAGAAAGCCTAGCGTATATTCATAATTACTCTTGCGATAAAGCGTTCCGTGGTACAGTTGGTAGCGTCGTTGGCTACGGTTACGGATGTCTCGGGGTCAATTCCCGGTGCATACAGTTTCGTAAATTGATCTTTCAATGTATTTATAGGTTTATGTTCGTTGTCATGAATGTTTATGATGTGTAAACCTCCCTCCCACCTATCCGATCTTCAAAAACGGGGCGTAGCGAGAACAACTAGCTAACCACTAGCCCTGTCCTAGCATGGTCTTTCTATCCCAACTCTCTACGAAAAATAAGAGGTTGAGCAACTGAGTAACCGGCAGTTCTCATAGAAAACTTAAGTTGAGATACCTTCATTGGGAGGCCATATGCTCCACGTTGGAGCAGAAATAGTAATAAAATGGACATATTCATTAATTAATTTACTTATTATTACTCACAGCCATCTGTGGTATTTTATTTTTCCTATTTTGTAAATAGAGAGTGATTATTGTTAAAAACTTTCTTGCTCTAAGCTTTTACCTATGATATTTCTACAAATTGACTGATTTTTTAAACTAATTTAAGATATCGACTAAGGGTGCATGATGGAATTTCAATATCAAATTTGAATTGCTGAGGTTTTGTACATTTACACTTATTTCGTCATTAATGACCCAGGCATTCGACAAACTGACAGACAGTAAGCAGTTTACATCGCTTATATACAAGATAAAATACGGAAAATTCTTATCACCAAGACTAGAAACTACATTGACATCTGAACTGATCACAAAAATTACCAACAAACAAACGCGTTATGGGTGGAATGGAGGGTTTTAAAAATGCAATTTGAACCCAGGTCGTAAGTAACGAAATATATGGAGTTGTACAAAATCTCAACAAGTCGAATTTGATTCAACATTGAAAAAGCACAGTAAAAGCCAATACGGTGATACAAATATCATAATGTATGGACGGAAATGGAGAAACAATGCAAGTCACTATACAGCGCGTTTTAAGTATGACAATGGTATTGAAAGAAAAGATTCCAACTAAATTCGTGGATAATCTATCTATATATAAATATATATAAATGAAGATTTGTTTTAATTTAAGACATCGACTGAGGGTGCTTGATGGAATTTCAATATCAAATTTGAATTATTGAGATTTTGTACACTTCCATCTATTTTGTGACTTACGACCCGGGTTTCGCCTTTCGGCATATTCAGGCATTCGAGCGCACAAATCGAATCAGGTCAGTTCAACTCCATTCGTGTGCTTGAATGCCTGAAGATGCCGAAAGGCAAAACCCGGGTCGTTAGTGACAAAATACATGGAAGTGTACAAAATCTCAATGATTTAAATTTGAAGATTTGTGTGTTTGTTTGTCCTCTATGCATGCCTTTAAAATTCATCTGATTTCGACCAAACTTTGGTGAGTTGTTGTGCGCACAATCTGAAGAAAAAAAATTTTAAATCTAAAATCAAATACGTACAACTAGCGACATGTTTGAACCAGACGGAAAAACAAAAAATATTGTACCTATATCCAAAATAGAGGTCTGCACGAGCCCAGGTTCGGGTGGGAAAAGACAACTTAGATTCGGGCTCGGGCCGGGCCCGGGTAGGGAATTCAAATTTTAAAAAAATATTTCGTACTATGTTCGGGTCATGAGTCAGTCACAATGGAATAGTTTTGATAAGTTAAATAATTTATTTCACATGTGCTATGAATATCGTTGGAAATATGGAAACAATAACATAATATGTATTGTTTGAAAAGTATAAATGAATTACTATTTAAAAAAATAAAACGGGCTAAGAAAAATAAATCTGGGCTTCGGGTCGAGTTCGGGTAACACGTGTGATATTGAGACTCGGGATCGGGCAGGGCTGGGTCTGAAGATGATGGGCTCGGAACGGGTAATTTTATGAAATTTCAATCCAAAAGCACTTTAATATTCAGAATTAAAACACGAACCCTTTCATTTTTTGAGTGGCATTGCAATGCATGCCGGATACTCACTAGTAAGGATATATACTTTCCACGTCATACAAACACGCGTTACTAGGGACTGTACTTGGATATATCCAAGTATGTATATAGATCTCTTTTACGAAGTAAAAATAGTTAAGTATAATTTTAAGATAAGATTGTGAGATCTTCCAGTTTCACGTCATTGTCATAACTTTTTAAAATTCAACCACTAAGTGAACTGTAAATATTTTACTCGATTTGTAAAATTATAAAAATGAAGCTTCACTTAGTAAATAAGGGATCTAGTATCATATCTCATTATCTCCAGCATTTGCAAAACATTAGTTAAGAATGCAGCATTATTCTTCGTGTTCATAGCCTACATTTAAATTATAAAATATCTTTATAAACTTACAAACACCCATCTAAAATTAATGTAAAAATTTCGTTCATTTTAAAAACTCAAATTTTGTAATGCCCTATTATTTTCTAAGCAAATAATCTCCCTTCCTGCCAATGAAAGTGCACCATTTTACTGCAATGGCTACCAATTTTTGTTTACATTTTTACATATCATGGTGTGAGCGTCTGTTTCACAGCTTTATTTGTATCAACTATGCATTTGTAACCGTAGCATGAAAACGAATTCTAAATTATGATACTAGAGCTCTGAAATGTCAATTTAATTAATGTTATTTTGATTGACTGTAAGAACTTAACTTGGCAAAATGAAATTGTAAAAACATCCTTACAAGCTTTTAGTGTTTTATCAAAATATTAGGAATACATAATACAACACATTGTATCTCAAACTAATGGCTTTGTAATAATATGAACTGTGGGAACTATTCTCTTTAGATTTGTCGCACGCGTTATTGGAACGCGTGTATTTAGTGTGTTTAATGTATTCGCCAAACCACTTACCATTAATAATTTACTTCATCGATTCGTATTTGTATTAAAATTATAATATATTTGCATTAATTATGTACATAATGATTTAAATATTGCGCCAATACGTATTTTGATTAATTATTCAAACGCAGCGAACGACGGCACACACACAGTTCAAAGAGAATTACCCCTTCAACTCAAAATATCCTCGCTGCAATAAAATAAGCTACATATTTATGGCGTAAGTGCTTCTGATTAAAGCCTTTCACACTTGCTCGAATTGTAATTTAAAACAGCACTTCCTAATGGTGGCCGCGAATATTTTGTTCAGCTCAAAAGAAAATATTTTGAGTTCATATTGAGGTCTATTATTGAATTAATTCATCAACGAAGAAATGATTTTGATATTTATTCTAAGGACAGGGAACTTATTTATTCCAATCATTGGGGTTTAACATACTTTCAAAGTGTACATTTTGCTACATTATTGGTCTTTAAAATCATTGAGTCAAATTTAATTCTGTTCGGTTTTATAGACCATCCAATAAATTACTGGCTCTATTCACTTAAAAGATAGCCCAAATGAAAACACAGCAACACAATTGAGGATTCTGATCACACCATTTAGAAACGTCCATATTTATATCGACAACGGACAGCAAAAAATTTTCATGACGATACGAATAACGCCGTTTATTCAATATTTTAAATATACTTATAAAAAATAATATTGTTTGTGATTTAATAATTTAGAAATAAAATCGTTGAACATTACTACAAAAAATGCTGTAGTCCCTGAGTATTGAATGAGTTATTTATATTAAATAAAAATTAATAACTATGTTTTTTAAGACATCGACTGAGGGTGCTTGATGGAATTTCAATATCAAATTTTAATTACTGAGGTTTTGTACATTTACACTATTTCGTCATCAACAACCCGAGTTTCGCCTGTCAGCATCTTCAGGTATTCGACAAACTGACAGACAGTAAGCAGTTTACATCGCTTATATACAAGATAAGATACGGAAAATTCTTATCACCAAGTCTAGGAACTACATTGACATCTGGATTGATCACAAAAATAACCCACAATACCAGTTGGGAAAACAAAATGCGTTATGGGTAGAATGGAGGGTTTTAAAAATGCAATTCCAATTACAATTTAATCGACAAAGCGTTTCTACAGTTTTAAACTTGTGATTGTTGTCAATTATTAGATAAATTTGAAAAATATAACGTTCTTTACGTTTTATGATTTTAACATTAAAGTTTCTAGCTGTCTGTTCTACACAGGAAGATTGAATTTTTTTGCAACTGAGTCTGTATAAACGACCCGAAAACAATTATTGTGCCTTTTCCCTTATTTTGAAATGAGATTTTACCTAAATTATTGAAAGCATAATCAATCAAAACTTTATTATCAAATAATGATTATAATTTTTGCAAACTCGGTAACGCATTTGCAACAAATTAAACTGTAGATTCTTACATCATAGAATATGTTTCATTGTAAACAAAATACTGTAGGAATAGTTTCAAATTCTCTCACATCGCATTTACGTATTGGATCGTGAAAAATCGCATTGAAATCGACTCGTTACGTTATATTTGAGTAACGCTGTTTTACGACACACATAATAAACCCCCGCGTATTTTAAAGCGAGCGTCAGTACCGTTTGATACCGCGACGCTCTGAGTAAGGCGCTATCGGTTAGTTTCACATACCACGATAGTAATTCCTGCATGTCACGGTCAGTCTAGAATGCAGTTAATCAAGCGCCATTGACTTTGATTGACGGGAAGCTATTATTTTACCGGAAATGCAGTTACAACAGATATACACAGTTATGCACCTAATTTGAACCATTCATAGCATTGTATAGGATGGTCGCATGGAGGTTACGGGCTGCTATTTAACCATTACATATCGATTTAGTATTCTACATGATAATTGGGTTAATTAGCAGGTATTAAATGAAACCTTGAATAATTAAATTCAAAAAGCACCTAACCCATCCACCTGCCACCACCGGATACGGACTAACAACCAGCTATTTTGTTGAAATTCCGTAATAACAGTGTACAATCAGAATTATCTTAGTATAAGTTATAATTATAATTCTTGGAATCTATTCATTAAATTTGGATTGAAAAGAACTAACCGTGAAAAGATAAAATGTGAAGTTTTGAGTTAGCTATTATATTCGAACACCGCTCTTCTACAGTTCCACAAAAGTACATCTTGTAAAATGTACAGGTTTCCTTTAAAAAAGCAAAATTAAATAATTTATCAGAATTATATGTTATACATACATATCGAAATATCGTATTGTGAAAATATATGTTTGTGAATCGTGGCATTCCATGAAGAAACAATCTTAAACTGTAAATTCTGTCACTTAGAATTATAATGGTGTAAATCCAGTTTTGAAGTTTTGAGAAAGTCAAGATTTTGTATAATGTTCTTAGGATAAAATAACAACCATTAATAACTGTTTGTCAATCAACTGAAAAACTTAAAAGCTAGTGAAGTCTGTCCGGACCCTTTCTCTCTTATTCTGATATTGCAGGTACTTCACTATTATTCTGAAAAATGTAGTTAAATATGAAGATATAAAAACAAAATACAGTTTTTTAAAGAAATTATGATTACATATGGAAGTGCACTATTATTAAGCTAATAGAACATGTGTTTAGAATATGAACAGATATAATAGAACATGAACAGTCTTTTGGACATGTTTGAGGTATAAACTAATTGTTCGTAATTTTGGAGTTACACCATTACTATTCTAAGTGACACAATTATTGACCACCTATTTTAATAAAAAAGAAATACAAATAATAAAATCATCAGTTTTTACGAGTCAGTTTAGATGAGTCAAAACTTTGATCGGGCATATCTCAAAACAACGAATTGTATCACTATGGAACTAGGTCATCGATATATTCCTCGGCTGCGAATGTCTCGGGTTCAATTCATGGTATCTTTCAATCAATTTATGCATTTCTGTTCATAGGCATGGATGTTTTTGATGTGTTTAAAATTTTCCTAACCCATTGAATCTTAAAAACGGGGCGTAGCAAGAGCTTTTAACTAACCACTAGTTTTGTCCTATCCCATTTTTTCTACTGTTATTCTTCTTGAAAAAGATACGTTAAGCAACTGAGTAACTGCGTTTTCCGACGCATAAATTTATACCAGGGCCACTAAGATTCTCACATTTTTATCACTCAAAGAAAATGTGGCACAGCATCTTTTTGAAGGAATAGATGTTTTCTTAAGCTTTGCACATTAAGAAGTCGTTGCATGTAAAGAGTGATAAATGAATGCAATTTTAGAAACAAAAAAGACAAGCGTCATAGCGTCAGCATAATATAAAGCGAGCTTAATAGACAAGTGTTTAATGTGTGTTTAGCAAACAGTGAACAGAGAAGATAAATGTAACGATCATCTCATATCTATAACGAATCCAACAATATCTACGAAAGAGTCATATAGCCAAGTATTAACGCTATAATACGTCAGCCTACTCAGTGGCAAATAGGACTTCCAATCCCGGGATCCGAGATTCCGGTCAATTATCCAATCTAGTAATCCCGGGATTCACTAAAAATGCTAAAAAATAAGTCATATGTCAAATTAAAACTTCCTGATTAACTACAACGTGTACCTCAGTTTGTTCATGTGCATAGTTTTTTTATAATACCTATAAAATTAATATAATTTATTATAGTCTCCCTCCTTCTTATATTTCGTAACAGCTGTTCTTAAACATTTTGAAACGGGGGACAAATTAGGACCGTTTCTTAAATGAATGGAGGACAGTATTTTACAGTCAAATTGAAAGACATGTCCTCTTTTTAGATACCATTTGGTAAAACCTACCATAATAATTCAATAAATAAAATAAAGCATAAAATTATTTTGGTCATAACGTTTTTTTTTAAAATATTTTTCTCGTATTTGAAAGTGACAAAGCTGATTTAAGATTAGACAATATTAAATCAACAAAAAAAACCATTTCAAAGCCCAAAAAAAATCATATATGCATTACGATTGAAGCAATAATGGACTCAAATGCAATTTAATAAATGAAATTGCACTAAATGACCAATCCATGGATCCCGGGATTCGGGGTTCGGGGATTGGATGCCCTAGTAGCAACCTATCGAGGGTTTGAGTTTGCGAATGAAAGTTGTATCCTTTGATTTAATTTAAGTACCTAATATCATAAATGTGAATGATAATTTCATCTTTTTTCATTCCCGCTATCCGATCCTGAAAATGGGGCACACTGAGAATGAAGAGCTTACTACTAGACCAAGAGTAACGAACTTGCAGCCTTAAGGCCACATGCGGCCTTTTAAGGTCTCAAATGCGGCCTTTTGGCTGAACCCAAAATTTCTAAATTTGAAAATAAATTTCATTATTTTCCATCATTTACAAAATAATGTGCATACATTATTTTGCATATTTCTTAAATGCGGCCTTATTTTAGCTAAGATGAAAAATGCCATCTACCGCCCTGAAAATGTAGAGTACCCCTGTGCTAGACCTTTTAAACTAACTGATCATCCAAAAGGTTGTAATAATTCAGTGTATAATATTATAAGTATAATGGTCTGGGCCGGGTCGAGTGGTCAACTTCGTTGACTTCGGTTGCGGTGCTCACGGACTTGAGTCCCAGTAAGGGCATTAAAAAAATTGTCTTTTTTAACGATTTCTGTTTGAAGTCATGAATATCTTCAATGTCTAAAATTTCTACCAACACATCCAATCCAAAAAACGGAGCATAAGAGTGATAAGCTTATCACTTGTCCTGTACTGGACCTATTCTTCTATCCAAATTCTCTTCGAAAAAAAAGAGATTGTGAGTAAGGAACATTTTTCGTAAAAACGTTTTTGTTGAGATACTTCCATAAGGAGTCTATATCGATGGTGGTTTGGCCAATTGATATAACCCTCAAAAAATAAGATAAGATTTAATGATTGTATCTCATTTTGAAAACGGCAGAGCAGGTCTTGGCCAAATGATGTAAATTAGAAAAATAAATTGACCACTTTTTGGAAGGGAAACATCATTTTAGACTGGTTTTAGGTTTAAAAATTCTGATCTGGCCACATTATGTACACCACTATTATATCGACACTCCATATGTATAACCGCGTATCTACAAATATGAGAATTTACAGAAGTGCATTTAAAAGATTCATAACGCAACTCACCATAATATGGCAATTATATTATAACAAGTGGGAACGCCCGTCATACATGACGGTGTTGAAATTTAAATACTAAATGTCTAACGTAGCTGTTCTTAAGTTTCCATAATAACGGAGTGATTATTGTTTGTTCGCCTCTGATTTGCGTCGCATCGGAACTTTTTGTGTTGGTTATATCCACCGTGGACGCTTATATCATGAAAAAATTTCATACCTACATGTGTATGGTGTATGTGATAGTAATAAAACGTCTAAATCTACGCCTACAGACCGTTCTGGGCTATTATACATAAGATGTTTTCGATAAAAACAGTTTTTACTCTCTCCTGAACAATTTCGATTTTGAGCGTTACATCAGTTGGCCAAAACATCAACGACTTGTTCAAAATCATTTCAAGAGCGGACATAATTTAAAAAAAATCATCCTTTATGAATTTTGGCGCCATTTTTGCTATGCGTATCCCTCAACACGCAATATTAAAAGTCTATCTCCGATCAAAAACACTCTCATTTAAATTTCGCAATCCAGTGCATCACAACTATCTGCTGTTAATCTCACAACAGTAAATAAACTACATCTATAACTTTCATCAAAAGCCATTCCGAGGCCACCAAGCAAATTCCACCGTAATAACTTTGTAAATTTCATCCCTTCAAGGGGTTTAGTTTTGACATTGTCGATGAAACTTTGACCAGCCAAAGTAGTTTCGACGTCTTGTCATACCGGACGTCAATTTATGGAAGTTTTCAACCCTTGTTTTATAATGCTATTACAATTTTATCGATGTAATAACATCAATTAACCTCTTAATGCTCACACATCTTGAAAGCATCAATCGCTTAGTGTTTAATTGATTACCCGTTTTCGTAGATATTTCTTTTTTCTTTCTCTAAAACATACTTTCTATAAAATAATACTTTGCACACGATTCTCTAAGAAGCGAAACACATCTGATACCCAGTTATCATATTATAATACACTTTTTCCTTGTACAACACGGTCATACGGTTACACGAAGACGTCGTGTAATACAAATCCATGTTATACGAGGTATAAAGTGAGGTATGCATTCCAAAAAAATATCGAAGTTTGTTAACATCGTTTATTTTTTTAATAAACGATAAAAAATATACATTTACTTATTTTAAGACATTGACTGAGGGTGCTTGATGGAATTTCAGTATCAAATTTGGATTATTGAGATGTTGTACACTTCCTCACGTGTTCCTCACCTCACTTGTTAGTGACAAAATACATGGAAATGTACAAAATCTCAATAATCCAAATTTACGTATTTATTGAAAAAAACTTTAATAACATGTAAAAGATCATTCATTCATCATAGCTATCACTTAAAATTCTATAATATATCTTCGACTCGTTTTCGAGATCGGTTGTGAGTTTTCATTATCGGAGGACTCTGGAGTATTTTTGGATTTAGGCTTTAAAAATTCTGTAATAAGTGATTGTTTGCTGTTAGCGTATAAATCGTTACGTATTTCGTGATAAGGGTTCAAGATCTGTTGTAATTCCGTCTTAAACTTCATTTTCTATAAAAAAAATCCTGAAACCGTGTTGTATAGAACCATGTAGTATTAAGTTATCAATTTCAGTTCAATTTATTATTTTGACTATAATTTATCTGTGTGTCTGTAACGCACAGAACAACCAATTATACACACACTATCTGTCTTTCTCTCACATTGTACGTATGAAATAATTCCGGCAGGTGACACTGGCATCTGGTATTAAGTCTACTTTATAATAATAACGCTCTGTTGTAGATATGTATTTCTTTTTCGAGATAGGGACGCAAACATTTTTAAGTGATAATAATATTGCTATTCTTGTACAATTTCATTGATTGGTTGTCTGATAACGGGCTCAAATACCCGAACGGACTCTTTAATACATTGGTTTTTCATGCATGTTGTTTTTCCTTCTGTTCCAAAGACTTTGCGAGAGGGGTTAGTTTACATCTGTTTCAGTGTCTTTTCTATGTCATAGCTTCATTAAATCACTACCAACCATGGCTTAAAAGATTGTTTTTTATTATTCAATAATTAAATCAATCCAAAAAAAAGCAATTTCACAAAACAAAAAAGACAAGAGTTTCAAATAATCTAGCCTATTTACATACACCGTAATAAATGACTAAATTCTTTAAATCAAAAAAAAATAGATTTATGAATATTTATGTAGTTTATGAACATATGAATAAAGTCATTTTTTCTACAGACGAATAAACTATTCCAATTTTTTGTTTCATAATATATTTTATATTATTTAAAATAAATAATAAATAGGTAACACAGTTGTACACATCAAGCATCATCTTTGTATTTCTACTGTGAATATAACAAATAGACATTTTCAAAAAAAAAACCACTCAATGAAACATTTTAAATTTACTGAAATTAAGCGCGACATTATTCCACGAGTCAAAACACGTGCCTCGCAATATTTTTTTTGCTCACTTTTTGGGGTTAATTTTGTACGCAATATGTCGGTGTCAAAATTTTAATAAGTTGTCACAATCTAAACAAAGAAAAGAATAAATGGTGTGGCAAAAAGAATGAGGAAATAAGCGGAATGACTGTGTCTTCTTTTTCTTTGTTTCCTCGCAGCAAGAGTGTGATTTAAGATTCATATTCAAAATTTCACAATACGCTTGGAATAATAACGTATTTTTTTATGTAGCCAAAAAGCACTAAAAATGAATTGTCTTAGTTTTAAAAACTTGAGAACTTGATTTGTTTCAGTTTTTTTTCATGTCTAAATAAATTTAGTGACAAAAGTCTGGGACTTAGGTTATCAATATTTTTCCATCTTGCGACCGATGTTGCTTATTTTTTGATTTATATTATTCATACATTACTTTCAACAGTTTTTTTCAACCATGTATGACTCGTTATGTATCAAAAGTGGTTTCACGAGAACTGGATTTTATTTAGTTGCTAAACATCTCTCTGTTGGGAGGCTAAAAGGTTAAAATTTTGAGACTACCGCATAATTAGTCGTTAGCAAATAGCCGTTCTAAAAAATTAATTTCATTATAAATTGTCTTACGACTGCGTTAAAAAGAAATATTCTTAGGTTGTAAAATAATGATTCAGATTTTTTCAAATCGTAAATTAGTGTAAGGCTTTAAAAATATAATTACTTGCCTTTTTTATATCATCTTGATGAAGAGTTAAGTCATAAGGCGCATTAGCGTCATAGTTCCTTGAGTCTCCTTCATCTCTAATGTTTTCTTTATTTGTTTCACTTGCATCGTTGCTGATAGAAGGGCGTGATCGCTGCAGAAATAAGCAATCCAAAGTGAAACCAATTCACGTGGGCACCATCCTCGCATACCGTGTCCACACAAATATACATATATATACAGACTCAAAAACACATACACTTACAATATGTAAAGAAGCTTCTGAGGAAACGGAGGCGATTTTTGTAAAACTTTACACTGAAATTTCTCAAAAGATAAAAAATTACATTGTTTTAAGCAGTCATTTAAATAAAAGGATATAACTTAGATATCCTTCCGCTCTTGACTAGACAGTAATTAATAAAATAAACCGGGGGTACTCGTCAACGTGTATTAAGTGAAGGTTTTTTTTAATTCAGACAACAGTGGTAAAAGATCTAACGCCGTGTTCGTGTCATCTCTCCTCTACACCAAAGTCAAGGAATATGAAGCCTTCATATTTTATAAAATGCCTCCTCAATCATAATTACCGTTTTAATACCACCCATCACTTAAGTTAAAAAATAAATACTGAAAGCTGTATTCAGGGAATTAAATTAAGGACGATTTTTCTTGTTTTTATTCTAGTATTATATTTCAAATAAAACCAATTCATTAAGTTGATATTTAAACTGTTTTTGACATATTTAAAAAAAATAACGTTTGACGATGAGCACTTTTGAATCAATCTGTAAATCTCATTTTCTACAAGGAAGGAATGAAGGTACGGGCTGACGTTTACAGCACGGTTTTTACAATGATAGTGATCAATTACTAAATGTAATTATCGCATGTCACCCAACAGCTGCATTTGATGGGGTCTAGATTAATATCGTCACTTACCTGGAGATCAATAAGCACACGTGTTCTTAATCTACGGAAGTACCTGACTTTATTTGATTCTAATTTTCTATAGAAACATTATTGACACATTTAAGCTCTGTAGTAAATGAGCTACGATTAAGGATTCAAACCATTTGCTGGATACATGTGCTAGGGAAAAAATAAATACAATTAACAACATAGACGAGCTGCCAACACTGGAGAAAGCAGCGACACCAACAGAACGCGTCATACCATACACCAAGACGAGCAATAGACAAAACGCAATCGAACGTCTTTGAAACCGGACTACCTCACACACCGATACAGGCGACAATTATGTCTCACTAGCCGTTGACTGCAAAGATTGGTGGCAGATCTATTCCAAGTCGATTCTAAATACAAAGTGTAGTCAGAAAGATTAGAAAATTATAAGTCGTTTCGTACCGTCTACCCTATATTCGTTCTTTATCCGAAAAAAGAAGTTAAGCTGGTTATTTTTAAATCCTTTTTAAAGTGTTAACTGTCAATTCTTTTAGGAAACGTGATATTTCTATATAAATAAACACAATAACTACTGCATTTATTGGGTCAGCACCTAGTTCATTTATTGGTAGTAATTAATCAAAACGGTCCGTTAATAAAAGGAACGATCAATAATTTATATGAAATATTACAGTTACATCAATTAGCCAAAACACCGTCGATATTTTAATATGGCCTGCATTTATTAGGTCAGTAACTATTTCAATTGTTGGTCAGTAAGAAATTATAAATGGTCAGTAATCATTCAAAATGGTCAGTAACTAATTCTATAAATGGTCGGTATACACGTGGTCAGTTAATAAAAACGGTCACATATTTATATAAAACGGTCAGTATTATACCTAACCTAACCTATCCTGACTATTTGTCAGTTATTTACTGACCAAACGTAATTATTAACTGACCCTTTATTATTTCTTACTGACCATTTATGGAATTAATTAGATGTCTTACTAGTGTTTTTTCAACTTTTTTTGAGTTGCTTCGTTACGAAATCATACTGAAAAATCATACGGAGGTCATTGATTAAAAACTCGTTTTAGCGATGAGAAAAACCTCTTTAACCTTTCCCAGTCCATGCTAAAAAAATCACGTTACCAGCCGTGGTCGACACAGACTGCGTCACTTGGACTTGGTCATGTAATTGAGCATTTTAAAGCTAATTTATCGCTTCAAATGGGTAATTCTGTTTTAAAATATCATATTGTTATCGTTTTACATTTTATTTTGTGTATAGAGCTTACAATTAACATATTTTCATGTAATATAATCGACGACATGAAAACAGCACGTCACATAAGCTGCAGGAATGTCTCGCTTCTGCTTTATACAGTCCGTTTTAAATGTAAACGTGACGAGTTGACTCATATTATAACAAACACAAGCAAGCGAGTGACGTGCCGTTCTCTCTTTCTCGCTCAATCCCATGTAAAGTAAAGGGTGCTAGTGAGATACAAGACCTTGCGGGCATACGCTCTTGGATCCTACTTGCTTATACACAAGTGGATTGTGTGATAGAGATAGTAGCTTCACCACATGTCGCGGCATAAAAAATATATACAAGCGATGATACATCCGGTTCTTTCTCCCTCTAACCAATACCATTTCTTGCTTTGTCTCAACTTAGCATAATATATCGCACGTCACTCTTGCGTATAATATTTCATATATCGCTATAACTTTCATTAGGCGTCCAGTCATTTCTCCCTCTAACTGAAGCCATTTCTTGCATTGTCTCAATTTAACAAATATATATTGAGTTCGGAATAATATTGTAATCATAGTTTTGTAATTTTATTAATTTAATGATGAAAACATTAAATCGACCAACTTATTTATTTTAATTTTATTACATAACTATTTAATCAACTAATAGATGAAATCCTTAATTTATGTAAAACCTTATAAGCAAGATATTAATGTTTTCAACTCGTTCGGCAATCTTGGTGCACCTATGGTAACGGTAAGGTTAAGCGCGTCCTAGAGAGTATTTATTTAAAACGATTCTTTTTGCAAAATTGTTTCTATTTATATCGATTTCTAATAGGGCTTCCAATCCCGCTACTATGAAACCCGATGAACTATAAAATATAAAATGCTAATTATTACTCGATTAACTATGCGAACAACGTTTTTGGTGTATATTCGATTTATATATTTTAAACATAATTGATATAATATGTGTTGTCTTCTCTCTCACACTCATATTTTGCGAGTGGACAGGAACAGACAATTTATTGTTTTGTGCAGCATTATCTACAAAAAACAGTTGACGACTATTCTATTTTTAGATGCGCACATTTGAAGTTTTTTTGTCATTTAACTGTTATGTCTTCAGTTACAAATAAAAATACAAAACAATCGAATAAAATAAACGCGCAAGATTCTGCTTGGAAATACATTTGCATAATTATGAAAATACTTAGGTACATACATGTTTTACAAACATTTTTTGTGTGATTGCTCGTGTTCATAATTTTGTATTATATTTTGTATTTATATGCTGATACCTAGTTAATAAATAAAATCATCGTTTATTGACCTAGGTACTATATTCTTTTATGCGCTTTTAGGAACTCACCTACCTATCGTCCTATTTTGTATAAACTGCAAATCCCTTTTCACGGGGTTTCATTTTTATTTTGTACGAGGATTTTTTTAAATTTTTTCCGTGGCTTCATTTACACGGTTTATCGTGGTGCATATTATCTACAATTTTTTTTGATAATTTCAAACATGAAAACCTGGCTTTTTTTCAATCCCGGGATCAGAAGAGGGGTCAGGGCTTGGATGCCCTAATTCCTATGACATATTTGTCTAACTGTTTTTCAGCCATACCTGATATGGATGTTGATTTGAATACCTCTTTGACATCATAGTGTCACGTGATATAGAATAAATAAACTTTAAGCTACGTTTAGGTACACATAAGTTCATTGAAGTGGGCAAATGGAGCTGCCACTTACACCGACATATTCCACGTCAAAAATAACGAATAATCTCCATACCCGCCCTCAGTAAACGCAAGTAGTGGAGCTCTAACAGATGGCGCTGTCGTCGCAGGTCGCTCACTGTACAAAACTCACGTCTTGACACTTTTGCCGAACTTCTGTTGCACTCGACAGCTACGACACTCAAACTTTTTCAATCTCTGGCTTTTTTAAAAATTAGCAATGAATTTAATTCGACGACAATTAGGTATATATCTTTTTTTATCATATCTGCTTTCAATTGGACGTTGTTATGCAACAAGTAGCCAATCCACAAAAAAAATAAATGGAATGTAGATCAGGTGCGTGAAAGTTTATTCTAGGTTCTGCTGAAAATAGCTTGGGTGAAAATTTTTTTTCCATGTCCGCTCAAAACGTGGAGCATATAGTCTCATAATGAAGGCATCTCAACAAATTAGTGGTTAGTTAATCACTCTCGCTACACCCAGTAAGGATCGGATGGGTTGGAGGGTGTTTTAGACATCCAATCGATTGAAAGATCAATTTACGAAAACCGTCCGCACCAGGAATCGAACCCGAGACATCCATAACCGTAGCCAACGACGCTATCAACTTTGCCACGGACGTCGAAAAAAAAATATTTGAATAAAAAATTATGGAAATATTGTGTTGATCATACAAACAGGCACTCGGGTAACAGTCACAAGTACCTATTTACAATTTACATGAACTGAATGATTGCATATTCTATATTTAACAGTAAGTCAATATCTGATATTGTACATTTAAATGAAATAATATTTAATTATCGCTATTTTTATCATATAAATAATAACTAAGAGCTGCGATTTTCCTACATTTTTAATTTCATGTGATGGTAAAAGTGCCATTAACTGAGCTTGACATTATTGTGTATTCACTACGTTCTGTATAGCTACATTCAATTGAGTCTCTCTCAACAGAAGTTCTGCTGTGTGAGCTGTTTGTTGTTCAGCCTCTCTGTTTCGGAAAGATTTAGGGTATAAAGAAGATGCTTAGGATATAGAGAGATGGTTACAATGGTCGCTCTCGGTGGGAGGGAATTCAAACATCTATTTAATATATAAATCAATATAATATGATACTGTCAGACAAATATTGAATACTTGATACGTAACATACTTAAAATTTTTTTATAAAAGCATTTTTATGCATTAAAAGTAAGCGTTCTTTAATTGAAAAAAAACATCTCGATATAACTCGATATTTGGGTAAAACCTGATAGCTGATTTGTTGGTCATTTTGTGATAAGAGTAAAAATTGGGTAGCTAGAGCATAATCTTTCATTTGGAATAAGCCTAACATCTGAATTTCATTTTAAAATGCTCAAAAGGCTATTGTTATTATGATAAAAGCTCAACAAACATGAATCAATTCAAAGTTTAAAATTACTCTCCCGTAAATTTTTCAGTTAACAGGCTATGCCCAAACAACACCGAAATGATTTATACGGGCAAGGGGGTATCGATAAGGCTGAAATTTTGTTATGTAATTATAAGTAAATTTTCTGAATGCATTTTAGTGAGAAAAAAAGCGGACTATATGCAAGGCTGGTAAACTTTCCATGAATAAATTACAAATATTTTTATTTACTAAAAAAATAATTATAGGGATGTATGATGTATTAGAAGGGTTGCCTTAGTGCATCTCAGCTGTGATAATGGTCTATACATCGACTGTTAAATCTGCAAACTGGCTTAAAGTACTTGGGAAAATTATTCAGGACAGGAAAAAACTCTGAAATACACTTCCTAATTTTTGTTTGTTACTAAAAAAAGTAACGAAGTGTATTTTTGGAATTGATAAATCCTGCTTGATATTAAGTAAATTAATGAGGATTTATATTCCTAAAATTTGGAGTGAAGCCGAGCTGGTTTGCAGAGGCAGCAGTTAATATATTATGCAAAATATAGTTAAAAAACGTTGAGTATTTGATTTAAACAAGTATAGCCTTGACAAGTTATTTATACAACCTTTACTATTTTTGTAAAATTTTAAAAAAATACAACAAATTTAAATTTAAAAAAAAAACCATACATTTGATATTGACTGAAAAGTTATGACGAAGTCCACAACATTAAAGTCTATTATTTATCGAGATTTGACTGTATTAAAATATTCAGTTATTGCGGTAACACTACATTAATATATGAATGTGCATTTAAATTTTACGATTTGGGAACCTTTTCTGTTTTAAGTGTCCATTCGTCGGCGGGCCCTAGAGTCAAGACGTTTTGGGTTTGCGCCCCGGCTATTTTTTTAGTTGCATACGTTCTTTGTTGCAGAGGGCGTTGTTTAGAAAAGTACGCACCTGGAATATGAATTACCTCATATACGTTGTATGAAAGACCATTGACTAGAAACGAGCGATAATGCGAGTGCTTCAAAAGTCTATATTATTGCTTCGATATGGCATTTTTTCGTATATGAAAGAAACCCTTAATTTTGAATTCGATTGTAGGGGTGACATTTATTCGTGTGAAAGAATAACGAATTTCCTAAATGATGAAAACTTTATGATACTAGCAATAAAACGTATTATTTAATTCAATATCTATTTCGTTATTGATATTTTTGTACCGTTTTGTCTTAATTCTCAAATTTATTAATTTTTTATCACTGAAGGTATTTAAGTTTTAAACGTTTGTCATTACCGCGTTGATTGCGCTCCACGCATGCCCGTCATATTTACATTCAAAATGATTCCGTCAGCAGCCAACATGTTAATTTAATACTGTTAATCTAATTTTAATAAGCAGAGCTTTTGAAAACACAAAGAAGCTCCCGCTACAGCAGTAATTTTCAAATTGCTTTATATTTGGGAGAATTCCCGATCAAAGAGCAGCAAAGGCATGGTTATCACCATCCAGGAAGTAAAGGATCTCAATCATAACACCACTGCAGTCCGGTTAATCTCTTATTTATTGAAGATGCAGTGGTTTAGAACACAAAAATTACCAGTATAACATAAAATTGAGTCTACATTTACATTTAAACTTAACACATGAATTTATATTTAAATTTTAACACGATTGACACAAGCAAATGATTTATTATTTAAATTAAATCCAATTTAAAAACAATTTATAATGACACCAATGCGGTCAATGCCTCAGCCGTCACAACCAGCGGCTGAGGCCTCTCGGAACAGACTACCTGCAAAATTCAAAATTAAAACTTCAAAATTGCAAGCCCCCTCTCTTTTTTCCATAGCTACCGCAGTTGTCAGGCAAACGAGGCAATTAACCGATCGGATACCGGTCACTTTCTCTTTAACGACCGTAAATCGGTCAGGCCAGGTAACGTTATTTAGAAATTATTCTGAGAATTGCGATATTAAAAGTGTTCAAATGCCTTCTGGATCATTCAACCTTCCAAGAAACAAAAAAATGTTCGCAAAAATATCAGGGTGTGTCAGTTCATTACGCATAATTATGTTTGTTAGGCTTATTAATTGTATAACATTGAAAAAAAAACAGCATTTGAAATAATAAAACAAAGTTGGTGATTGAACTCAAAATTTGTTATTACTACAAGACGCTGTATGCTACAAATTGCCAGCATAATGATTCTGAATCCAGTTTTTGTGGAGGCCAAGTATTACTGATTTCATTTTACTTTGGTTTAGATATGTAAAATGAGTGTTATACAACTAGCGGTTATAGATTTTCGGATTTGACGTATTGTGAGAATTTCGTATTTCTTGAAGAATTTTCAGGATTGATAGTTAACTACTGTTTAACATAATTTTAATCGCTTTACCCTGTTACTTTATATGGAAAATGAAAAATAAAGAAGTTCCATTGAGTCTTATTTTCTTTTTGACCTTATCTACTACTATATATAACACGGTACTGTAGTACTATGTCAATTAGCTTTAACTTTAACACTAAATTAATTGAATCGTGTTAAGTAATTAAAAATAATACAATTTACTCATCTCTGGTAAGCTCTCGCATACTTAAGATATTTTAAACGTGCATATTATTTTGGTTTTATTTTACGATAACAAAATTGAATTCGAGAAAATATTGTCTTACGTGCTATAAAATCTACCTACACATTATTTTAAGAAACCTTTTTACATTTATGATTTTATTAGACAAAATTTGTTGTTGAAAAATAATATTATTGCAAGCAAACTCTAAACTATTCGCAAAACTGCATATAAATATTATTTCGCATTCCGAATGAGTACACACGAATCGAAAAATAACTTTGTTTGTTTTTATCAGTTTTTATTTTATTTTGATGAAAAGTTTATTGATGTCACTTCAAATTTATTACATCTACAGATCGAGATTGGTACGGCAAATGTGGCGACTGTTGTCAGTGGAGACTGATATATTTTGTTTTGATGAAATAAAATATTATTTTAAATTGAAACATCAATGAACGTAATTCCAATTTTTCTTTAAAATTAGCGAGTACCCGGCATGCGTTGCAATGCCACTCCAAGAAAGAAAGTGTTTTGTGATTTAATTCTGTTTATTGAAGTGATTTTGAATTTACAATATTTTTTTATTTTTCCGCCAGGTGCGTACACGAATAAATCAGAAGGCTTTCCGAGGTGTTGCTGTTTGTACGCATTTGACTTTTTTTTAGATTTGTTCATAGAAACCTTCACGGGAGTGCACAGAACAAATCGTCGTTGTTCTGGAAGAAAACACTAAATCGAAAAAATTACATATTGAGTTAGTTATACCAAAATATTCCTTATTTTAAACACTACCGTATCAAATAACACGTTTATTTTTATAAATTATACTTTTACTTAAAAACAGTTTTGTACAAACACACTAAATACAAAAGGTATAGTATTTCAAACATTTGGCAAACTTCAAAATCCAATTACTCAAAACTAGTATTTTTCAGTTAGTGTCTTCTTCCAGAACAACGACGAAATCACCAAAGTTTCATCGCAATTGGATTAATGGTATAGGAACGTATAAGGGACAAACAAACATCCATTTATATAAATATATATATAGACAAAACTGACAATTATTTTTATATGGTTTTGTTATTTAAAGCAGAATATTTTCTGGAGTGATTAGACTAAAGGTTCTGTTTTGGTTATAGTGATACCTGTTAATGAGAAAATTGTTTTAACTTTTTTTTCTATAAGTCCAGCATGATAAAATTTTTAAAACTTATAAATATTGAGGCATTCCTTATCTATTCAGCTAATTGTGGATTACTTCTAAAGTCTCACCATTAAACGTTATTTTACCTTGAAAGTTATACCAAAAAGTATATAAAATAAATAACCTAAATATACCATGCTTTTTTTTAATAAACACACAAACTATAAATTTTGCGTAGCAATATAAATAACTAACGCAAAAAATAAGTTATGTAAGACGATTTTGTTATTTATGAGTATAAAACTAAAATTATAACTTTACAGGAAAGCAAAAACTATGAAAAAAATGGAGTGCATACATAGATAAAAGGTTAAAATTTATTGAGCTTATGTTAGGAGAACAGATTAAAATTTATAAAACCATAAATTATTTTATTTTTAAAATATGATGCCTTTCCACCAAGAATTGACAGTTAACACCTTAAAATTGATCCATAAAGTGTTATTGATGATTGTCTAATTTTTAACATATGAATGTCAGAATGTCTTAAATTACGTGTGAATTAAAATTGATCATATTTTTAGCCCATTCACTGCTATATTACTGATAGTACCAAATGAGTCCTCCTAATATAGATTTTAATATAATTTAAAAAAGATATGATATATTTGAAGTTGGTTTTATAAATGCATAATATTTTGAGGATCAAAAATATACCGCTCTGAGACTTAAAACGTGGAAAATTTGAGTTAGAAAAAACTTGACAGGCAGAATTTTGATCTCGCAGAGTTGCGGCTAACTTTGTAGACATATAAGTTGTTCTGCCGTGCATTTTTGTTGTTTCGTTGCCTCGCTTCTGAACTCTGACATCTTTGAGGCGATAGGGGTCAGGGCATTTTATTTCTGACCTTTCAACTCTGAAAAACTATTTAAATACCAAAGAAATCTGATAAAAAAAGATAAAAGTATTTCATTTAAACAATTCAGTTGAAGTCCAATAGTTACAATTCTCATTTCAATTTATTGCGTTTTGTTAGCTTTCTACGTAAAGCTTTTAATTCCACGAACTAAAAGTAGTTTTCAGGGTGGCGTAAAAACGTAATCATGCCTTTTTAGTAAAAACATCAAAATTTACCCGACCATTTAAATAATCTTACGTATTTAGTCTTGGCGTAGTGGACAATTTCGTTGACTCAATCGATTTCTGTTTCAAACCTGAAAACGGGGTGTAGCGAAAGTAATTAGCTTATCATCAACCCGGGTCGTTAGTAATAGAATACATGGTACTATAAAAAATTCAACGAATTCAAATTTAATATTGTAATTCCATTTAACATCCTTATAGTCCATATCTTAAATTAAGACAAAATTATCTTAAATCTGAATAATGTAAATAAATCATCATTTTACTGGCTGTGTGAAATCTAGTTATATAATTAGTGGTGTAACAGAATTAATAATCATTATTTTGTACTTCAACAACAATTTACAGTAGATTTGTTGCTATCGGACAACTTAGGACTTTAGTATTATAACTCAGAATCTCAGCATGTTTTTGGCAAACAGAGAACAACTGTTTTCATACTAAACTAAATACAACTAAAATAAAACTGTGCAACAGACGCCTTAACCGTGATAGGTAAACAAACACTGGTGGCCATGACAGTTCAATGCAGCACTCTCATTGGCTGGAATGGAGATTATTAGTTTATAAGTTTTGAAAATCAGCATTTTCACATTCATTTTAGGTGGAAGTTTGTAAGTGAAGACCGATATTTTATAATTTAAATGATGGGTGTGAACACAAAGAACAACGCTGCATTCATAAATAATTTTTTGCATACACTGGAGATTACGACATTCAACGAAAAGATAAATGTAAAATAAAAATTCCATTTTTACGTGTTGTTTATAAGAAATAAATTTATTTAATGCTTAGTAAACTTAGTTAGATCACTATTTTATATTAATATAACTGTACTCGTCATAGATGATGGTGAAATTAAAATACTGAATTTGGATTATTGAGATTTTGTAAACTTCCATGTATTTTGTCACTAACGACCAGGGTTTCGCCTTTCGGCAGCTTCAGGCATTCGAGCACACGAATGGACTCGAACTGAGAGACAGTAAACAATGTCTAACGTTTATATAGATGCAATGCAATGATTGCCAACATTTCTATTTGGGTAAAACCACACGTACATTAGATATAAGGGTATCAGAACATTTAGCTGCCTTTAGATTAAAAAAAGAAACTTCGACATTCGCAAATCACTTGCTAATGGAGAAGCATACGTTTAATGCGGATGATGGGGTTAAACTGCTACATAAAAACATGGGGGATCATAAATTATTTTATCAAGAAATTTTGGAAATTAATAGAGCCCAGTTAAATTCCTTGCCAATTTTGAATGAGCAGCTGAACTTTCCTAATTCTCCGCTATTATATCCTATACGTTGAAACACAAACAGATGTCACTAAATGTGGAATGATTGTATATATTTACCCATTCGTCGAATTACATCCCGTCAAAACCCACAATACTATTATAATTGTAAAATCACTGGTATTTCTAAAAGAAGTTGAAAAGCGGCAATTCGTCACTCTGTTAATATGGTGTTTACAAAATAAGGATTAGGGTGATTCCCAAAATTTTAACTCAGGTATCAGTGTGGCTCTCAGACGTATAATATCTTACCTCGTAAATAATATTTGTCGCATTTGTATCTTCTATATAAACGTTAGACACTGTTTACTGTCTGTCAGTTCGAGTCCATTCGTGTGCTCGAATGCTTGAAGATGCCGAAAGGCGAAACCCGGGTCGTTAGTGACAAAATACATGGAAGTGTACAAAATCTCAATAATCCAAATTTGATATTGAAATTCCATCAAGCACCCTCAGTCGATGTCTTAAATTATAAAATACTGAATATCTATGTTGGAACTGTGTGTCCATTGTAAAACATTTTAATTAATTATACACTGAAACAGCGTCGCTTAAGTACTGAGAAGAGTTCTCTTGGCTATTATATATACGATTTATTACGAATGAATGGGTTTGCCAAACTTATTTTCAATTTTTTAATTTGTTTTATCGACGTTTAAATTTGTTACACGTGCTTTCAAAAGAAAAAAAAATAAAAATTATTTGCACAAAATCATGGCCACTAATTTGAAAGGTGATTTAAGAATTTTAATTAGTAAAAAATACTGTCTACTAATTTATAATTACTTTCTGAAGGTAATTTTAATATAAAAGCATTGGTGAGTAAGATTGGAAACTTTTTCAAGTATTTTCAAGAAAATAAACCATCAGCAAAATAAACCTCCCGAAATGAGATACGTGACGCTTTAAAAATCTTCTCAAATCCGTGTTGTTTTTAATAAAAACAGTCTGTTCCTATCAAACGAAATTATAATGAAAAAACAGGTCAAGTCATCTTAATATTTTCAAACCAAATACTGATTCCCACTTCAATAGCTTATTATAAAGTTTTGATATAGCAGTTATTTAGCAAAAATTTACATTTATAGTACGCATATTCGCATTTTCTCTAGAGCTAGTTGATAGAAGAGACAATTTAAGTACAGGAAACCTAATTTGATCAAATATCAAAAATAGATTTTTTTTATTTTCAATGAAACACTTAGTGCGAAAGAACTTATAGAATTGGGCCGCATATGGCTCTTTGACCATGTGTTGTGTATCACTGCTTTAAGAAAATCAGCATGGAAATCTTCCTCACAAATATAGACTACCAACGATACCAGAACTGACACACAATACAATAACATATTCATTAAAATAATACTTGAATTTTTATTTAAAAAGCCATACCGCTCCTTATCTCATTTGAAGCTGTCAATCTTGACATTTTTGTTTTTTAAACTTTTGTTAATTTTTTATTTACTTTTTTCTTTGCTTTATTTTATTGTAGATAATCAATTTTTTGATGACTTTTTTAATTTATAATTTATTGCTTTGTTTTTGAATCGCCTCACTCAACATGAAATAACGCAATTCATAATAAGTTTTCGTGAACCTTCATTGTTTTAAAACATGAAGACAAGGACTTTAAGATGTATTTTGAAGCATTGGTCACCAGCAGTCGAAAGCGTTTGAGCAGTTTTTTGAAACAAAAAAATTGGAAAAGTTGAAAAGATATCGACACAACGCAGAGACACGACTTACAATGTAAAGAAGACAATCAAAACATATTTGGAAAGTATTCTTTTTACAATATTAAAAGATCATAATGATTAGAATAATAAAGGTTTCGTAATAAAACAAAATCAAAAAAAAAAAGCATGAATACGTATAGATTAATGAACTTGGAAGAGGAGACCCACCTGAGCACTGAAATTCACCAAATCACAAGACAAGTGATGAAATTATCTATGAAGCTTATTTGTTGACAACAGTCATAGTTTTGTACAATAATGCACAATATGTTTGTTAGAATAAATACACTAGGCTTAGATGGAAAATAAGATAAAAATACCTGGCGGCAAAAAGCAGCATCATAAGTACTGTCTGGATGATGAAGATAAATGATGGTTGAAGAACTAGATGTATTAAATGTACCATATGCTATGACACAGAGAAAAGAAGAAAAATATTCGATCAAAACGAAATAATTAACCTTTACGTATTCATGTTAAAAAATCCCTTCAGATCTCTGCAGTCACATTGCGTTGCGCATTTATAAAGCGAAATGACAATTTCAAAACTGAAATATGGTTTTATGTAGTATTAAGTAATTATCTTACGTCATATTTTGTGTGTAAAACCTGAAATAAATATCAAACTATGCGAAATTATCGAAAGACGCAACAATCGAAATTCCTCATAGCAGAACGGGCTCGAGACGTGTCTTGTTGCTGCTTGAAATAAAACAGTTGCATACGATACGGTCATGCATCTCGGATCGTTACTATACTATACGAATTGTTACTAAACTATATTTAATACTATAATATACTATAATGTTGTATTTTTCGATGGTAAAATTGACGAGGTTTTCAAATTATGATTAATTTTACAAAGAAGACGTAAACTTTAATGCATTTTTAATTTTTTATTATATGTAGAACAATTTTATTCATTAATAGAAAAATGCTTTCATAAATATTCATAAATGCTTTTAAATGAAAAAAAAACCTTGTTTTATAATACTGCATTAAAAATGTTTTTTTTTTATGTAATCTCTTGACTTGGCTCATTTTTACCTCTCTACCTGAGATTCGGATGAGCCTCGTCCACTGCAAACAAACTTTGATTTTATGTTTTATCGGAAAGACATTCTGGGAGAAAAACTGGAATAAAAATAAAAGAAATCTTCGGAATCTCTTCAATGAGATCCGGTGAAATATTTTTGTTTCGAAATTGACTTCAATTTTACGAATCTTATTAGATAGACGATTCTTGAGACACGTTTCTTAGTACTTTTATAAATATGTTACATTACATGAAATATAAAATGGAAGGGTGACACATTATATCCGAACCATACAGGGGAAAATAGACACAGATTTTGTTAATGAATTTTTAGTTGTGTTTTGTTGACTAAATTTATTGGTGTTCCTATTTAACTCATCTGTAAAATCTAATATGTAAAAATCAATGTGGGTTTGTTTGTATCTTATCCGACTCCGATAAAACTTTGTCAAGTTATTGATTGCACTCGCAATAAGGATATAGGCATAGTATAATACACTACACAAGACACTCTTTAATTTTTAACTTACAGTAGGTCTTATGAAATATAAAAATCGATCTAAAATAAAGAATCAAATTTGTACAAATAGCGACATCTCGGAAAACCTTCTGATTTATTGGTGTATGCACCAGATAGAAAAACAAAAATTATTGCTTGTCCAAAAGCACTTCAATAAATAGAATTAAAATACAAACACTTTCTTTCTTTGAGTGGCATTGCAACGCATGCCGGGTACTCAGTAGTACTTCATATACAAGTGAATGTCAGACATTGTACTGAAGCTATTTTTACACGTTTGATCAACTCAAAGATTGTTTAGGACCAACGATAACATATTTGCAACCTAAATTTTCTAATATTATATGTTCAATACTTAAAGGATTATCTTTTGATAATTAATTATAACACATACCACGGTAAAACATTGATATAATGAATTTGGGCGTAGGGGTTTCTGTTATAGTAGAATATCCGTTAAATTATAGAGCAGCTATTTAATAATACATTAATTATCTCATTACCTTTTAATTTTTTTATACAGCGAAACTCCAAATGTATTGTTCTCGCATTCATCGTTTTCCCACATGTATCGTGCATTTTGTCGAGGCTCAACACCCATATGAACAATGTTAAATAATCCCGCATGTATTGTATGCCGATATCTCGTTTTCCTCGATTTATTGGTTAAATATAATGGTTCCGTCACAAATATTACTCCGATTGATCGTTTTTCTCGAAAATTTGACATCTCGCACAGAAGTAAGGGCGACTCATTCAATTTCTACAGCTAATTCGTCACAAATTTTATCCCAATATATTGTGTTTATAGAAGATTTGTCATCCCACACACAAGTACGCTTGATCCCATTCAATCACAATCGTTAAAAAGACCAAAACTACAAGTCTACAAGCGTCGTCTTGTTATGATGCCATCTCATACTGCTTCCGCTGATGACTCCACCACTGAGAAGGTATAGACTTTTCAGTCTTCTCACTGAGCCGGTCCTTGTTCTTTTTTTTGCATAGTCTTTCGCATTGTGAATTATTCTGACTTGAAACTAAAATTTCCCCAATGAAGAATGTTGGAATATAGCTGAGAGACTGAACATAATTATTCAAGAATATTCCGCATTCATCATTTTTTTCAGGGCCTCTTTAAAAACGAAGAATCGGGATCCCACGGTAGTGTTCAAATTTAAAAGGAAAGACCATTACGATCTGTAACCGTAGTATAGCTCCATACTACTGGGCGTGGCTTAGAGCACGTCAAATCATCGGCTGGCACGCGCTTAATTGGCTGCAGCAGTCAGATTTTATCATCTGCAGAAACTTTGGTGAATTTCAGGTTAAAATTAACAGGATATTTTAAAACAATTTTCACATTTAAATGGACACTTATTTCACGTCATACATTTTGGATAATTAATGTTAGCTACTCAACGTTATGCCACTTTATGACTAATTTTAATATAAAACGACAAATAACTCTATTTAATCGCTTATTGCGTAATAAATTTGCTATTTTTGTGTATCAAAGTTCGTTTGTTGTATCAAACTTAAAACATTGTTATTTGCTGTCTTATTATACCTAATGGCTTTGTTTTTGTTAATGTTTGAATCAATAAGTCGTCATGAAAAAATATGATAACATCCATAAATAAATAACGTTTTACTTTTATTTTCTTTTTTAGATGGCTAAAATGCAAAGTTGAATATTATACTCATTTTTCGACGCGTGTTTGAGTTTCCAAAGTATATCTCGTTTAGGTTAAGCTTTTAAATAATACGATATTTATATATTATCTGTAATAAAAATAATATTGTGTTTCACAATTAAAAAGCAATATTTTCTAAGCTATTTCCAATACATTTATATCATCAACGTACTGGCAAAAGTTGGTAAGTAACGGAATTCACGAAAACTAGGTAGGTGCTCAAAGAGATTCTTGAATATCAATTCTTTGTCTGGAATAACTCAATAGGTGCATTGATAAATTATGCCAGTTTTGAAAAAACATAGCAATTTAATTTATTAGTAAATATGTTAATGTAGTGACACACCCTGGTTTTTTTGTTAAGTTTAAGTTTTATTAGGGTCCATAACTGAAAACGCACAGTGTTAATGGCAATGATTCGGAGAAGCCGATCCGACTCTGTCGTGAAGGGTGTCGGCGTCGCCGGCGGACACGTTCGCTGGACGAGTCCATTTTTGACGGAAAGGGGTGGCTCCGACGTTGCGCGAGTCCGATTTCTGATTTTTACGAGAGTCATTTGCCAGCCTTCGAGCGGGGGAGAGCGCCAGCCTCCGTGGCTGGCACCGTTGACATTGTAGATTGTTTGTGTTTGTTTTGAAATTGGACTTAATTTAAAATTGTTTGTCGTGTCACTCGCATTATAACTTAAAGTAAAATCATATGTTAAGAATTATTTTTGTGTATTTTAAACCACTTCACTGCAAATGGTGTTTGTTTGAGATCCCAGACCTTCCAGGACGTCGATAACCGACCATTCGCCTGTCTTCGATTCGGGTCTTCTCAGTAGATTTATATGCTAGCAATTGTCCCTGTTTATTGATGCCTAGCTTGATTAGTGTTAAATTGGCATAGATCCATCTATATTGTCATAATAATTTTATCTATGTTACATAAAAGAAAGAGGATAAAGACTTTATTTTACGAGCTAAATTTTTCATTTGCTGTTTATTCAGAACTGTCAGTATATTACTTACCAAATTCTTTCTTCCAGTAAGGTGGCGATGTAGTCATTTAATTATGGAAATCCCCGGAAATTTTTTAGTGTTCACATCTTACAATACTCATTTTTTTTAATGACTTTGAACTACATTTGAAATCCCACAAATACTCAACGTTGTTTAACTCGATAAATATATAGTAAATTCTTTTCGAAAACAAAAATTCTGAAACCCTATTTCATGCAATGTAGTATGATATTGAAAATATAATATATTAGTTTATAAAACACGTATTTATAATTAGGGGTTTCAACATCGCTGTTAGACAACTGTTTTTTTATAACTACAATACCGATTTAGAAAATTTAGCTTAGACATTTAAATATAACGGTTTCTTTAAAATTACTAAATGGTTGTTCCATCTTACAAGTGTGAAAACTGGGAGGGCTTTTTCTGCAGTTGGTCTTAATTTCAGAAAGATCCGATCAAGATAAACCAATTCCATCATTGAAATTCAAACATTTTAACATGCAGATTTTTTTAAATAAATAGTCAATGTATGGGGTTCGTTTCGCGGGGTTAAATTGCAATACCGACAGTTTCATTAATTAATTTTTCAACTTATTTGTGAGTTTCTGCGATAATATATAGAAATACCGATATTGAAATATTCCTTCCGATTTACGATTCTAGGCTTTACATTGATTAAGAAAATTCTTTAATTTAAAATGATGATAATAATAAATCTTGCATCTCGATATATTTCATCAGTCAATGACATAACTCTCCCGGAACGGTGGTGACAGGTCGTGATGACAGATGCGCAAACTGTGGGTCACACAGGGATCCCAAAGCGGGGGTGACTTTGATGGGGCTCGCGAACCCCCTTTCACTCATTCCACATTCACATCCTATTCTGTCAAGTCGGTCTGTCGTATTGCTTTCTGCTTATATCGTGGCAGGGTTGCCCTAATTTTTCATAATTACTGTTTGAGCGGCTTTCTCTCAAATTTATAAAAAGATGCTTTACCACATTTGCTTGACAACTTTACTAAAAGCAGATTTATAAATATATAATAACAATCAGATAATTACTTTATAATCTCACTGAACGTGGTCACGAGTGTCTTTTCAAATTGAATTGCTTTTTCTGTAATTAATATATCCCAGAAAAATAATTACTATTTGTTTTTTTTTATTAATTTATTGAGATTTTTTTACGAAAAAAAAGTATATCATAGAATTTCTGGTTGTTTAATTTTTTTTAAATATATTCAGATTAATTCTACTTTAAATATCAGTCAGAAAAATGCAAGAAAACGAACTCTTGGTACATATTAAAAATTGATACCTGACCGTAATCTAGTCACGCGTAAAGTAAATAAAAGGATATCTGAAAAACAGTTGTCAACTATTTGATAGACAGGCTTGAAAACTTTACTATTTCCATTTAAATAAAAGTGAAAAAGTGTAAACAAATACTGTAAGTGCAATGATTAAAATTTTTTTTTTCGATTGAAACGATTTTCGCGAAATGAGAAAAAAACCTACTAATTCCCCTTAAGTTAGTGTAGCGGAAAAGACAAATTTTTAATTAAAAACAAATATTGAGTACCTTTATGGAACAACTTAACCATTAGACAAATTTAAAATGTTACCGGAAAGCATTTTAACCATATTAATTTTTTTATTTGTATATGAAGATAAAAATATATGGCATTACAGCTGACCCTAATGTGAGATGCATTTAGATAGTATAAATAAAAATAAAAATTACAATAATAATTTTTTGAGAATTAGAAAATCAGAATAGAGAATCAAAAAAAATATTTACATCATATATGAACAAAATATCTAATTAATAATACACATTGATCGTTATATTAATACATGGAAACAAAGATCCTAAACCTCTTTGAGATAGCTGACGATCCAAATAATTTTTCCCCCCTGAGAGAGTCAAAAAACACGATTTAAAAAACAAAAATAATGACATTTACGCTATTTCACTTGTCAATACTTCTTGCCTTCTTAGTTATAAAGTATATTTTGATTCCAGTTCTATAATAGATAAGCACCAAACTAAAAATCACTCAAAAGTACTTATTTACATTTCTTTGACCTTAAAAGTCGAATTGTATGTGCTGTGGTAACCCTAACTCGCAAGCCCATCGTCAGCGAATCTGAGAGAGTCGGCGACACATATTGGATCTCTCCATCGCGTCACGGAATATTTAAAATGTAAAAGACAGTTGAAAATAAACAGGGAAGAATAAAACGATAAGTCTGCCAGCGATTTTATTTTATCGGCACACTTATCCGTTTCGAATAAATTTCCGTCTGACAACATCCATTGTTGCTAGGTGTATTAAAAAAAGCTTTTCCAAAAACTATTCACAGTCGTTTCAAAATCTATTGTTTATATCAGCGGTCACTAATCTGGTCCTAGCTGCTCACTAGTGGTCGATTCAAGCTTTCATTTTCAACTGCTTAATCTGTAAATCGGTTAATTCCTCTTGGTAAAATTTTTCAGAACACAGAAAAAACTTAATAATTTAACCATCAAGTGGAATTAAACAATTATCAAGTGGAATGTATTGTAAAACTTTCTACTAAAAAGTCGTAACCATTATAATATTTCGGTTACTACCATCTTATTTATAATACCTGTTTTCGTTGGTTAACAATCTAACTCTCGAAAATATAAAGCCGTATAAGCAAACAAAGTTAGAAAAATCCAATACTTCAATAAAAAGTACCTAACTCATATTTTACGGTTTCATACTAAAAATATAAATACGTTATATGTGACGAGTCGTCAATATAGGCAATGCAAATTTAACAAAAATATTATTTATAAAGGTTAACGTCGATGCAAATACAGGCAGGGAATTCATGCGCTGACCGATATAAACGACGCAAATTCTAGGTACGTAATGATAAAAATGAACCCTCTAAAAAATCATATCACTAAGGCAGAAAACATACGGTCCGAAAACATAAGACCGTATAAATTGACAACCATAGAAAACGACCTATATACTGTCGTCGCGCCCCGAACTGAAGACATCTCTCCAGATCTACGTTTTACACTTAACTTTTAAATTACCACCCTATACCTTTAGTTTGATCTCGTTAATTATACAACAAGTGGAACCGAATTCCTAGATATATATTTGCAGATAAATCAAGATAGAAAGGGCGTAAAATAAACAGATTATGAAAAAAACAAATAAAACAACCTGCTAAAGAAAAATTTGTAGCAGAACATAACTACCAAGTTTTTTCATACTTTAACTTATCTACGTGTCAGGATTTAGGTAGATATTTATAATATATTTTTTTATTGCGTCAAAAAAGTTTATTCAATGACATTAAAGAAAAAAATCATAAAAGTTAAAAAAAAAACTTATATTTATTCCAGCTGCGTTGATAAAGTTTAAAAAGGCAGTCAATTTTAAGTACTTTTTTTTATTAACAACTCATAAAAATTTCACTGAAGTATTTACACACATTTTAACCCTTTTGTGTCGAATGGCGATCCTTAAAACGGCAGCATCCAGAATCGTGATTCGGCGAACTGCAAAGAAACGTTTGCAAGAATAACTTTATCCATTAGTAAGGTAAGAACAACTTAGATGAATTTTTATTACACAGAGATAAACGCGATGTTGGAAACTTTTGGCTTAAGGGGTTACACTCGGGAGCTTTTTTTACTTTTCTTAAGCAAAAAGTTCAAGTTCTTTACAATCGAAAATTAAAAGCATTGAGAACATTATATTTCACAAATTAAAAACTTCAACCAAATTTTATCGCCGTAGTTTTGTTTTTTTCAATACTAGTAACACTAAAACTGAATAATAATTATATTTAGTCTAAGATAACTTTTTAAACTATAGTATTTATAATACCTTTATTCTAATTTAGTAACCGTACTAACAGAACTTTGCAAATTGACAAAAAGTGAGGTTTTTTCTCAATGCAGTCAATCAATTATTTTTCGGATATAGCTTAGGAGATGCATTTATTACCTCAGTTTGACAAACAACTGCAATCTAATTTATCGGTAGATACGTTAATGCAAATTGATTGGTAGGTAATTGTCCAAATCCATTAATCACAAATTTTATTTCAATCAGATCAACATGAGTCCATCTATATTTTGATAAAAGAACTGTTTATTTAGCATAAAATATTAAGGCTGGACGTTTGAGCATTTAAAATAAAATTTTGCATTGCTATTTACTCGGAACTGCCAATTTGTTACTTACAAAAAATTGTCAGTATAGTGACAATATTAAAGAAGGTAAGTTCTCGATTCTAAAGTAAGAATGAAGTTCTTGAATTCAAATATTAGAAACAATATATTTTTATGAATACATCTATATTTTTTACTATGTCCGCTCCCAATGTGGAGAATGAAGCCTCCTAATAGAGGTATCGCAAGAGAAGCTTTCAACGCGAACTGCTTGTTACTGAAAGGCTCAACTTCTTTTTTTCGAAGAGAGTAGGGATAGACGAATAGGTCTAGGACAGTAGGAAAGGAATAATAATGGTAAACTAACGTAATAAATCCATAAATCGATTGAAAAATCAATTCAAGAAACTGTCCGTACCGGGACTTGAAACCAAAACAAAGACTTTGACCACTGCACCACGGTACAATCACCCGACATTTTATCGATGTGAAATCTTTGTAATAAATCAGTTGATTATACCAAAATTGTATTTTCAAATATATAAAAATAATAGATTGATTTGCCAAGAAAATTGTCAATTTTGTTAACTTGTAGATTCCTTTGTATAAGCTGCTACTATTTTTATTTGTTTAATCTGCAATGATAAAATGACATTGTATTGTTTGCGAACAAATTCCATTGTAGAAGTTGGCACCATTCGTTTGTGTTTAAACAACACGTATTCGGGAAATGCTGTTTTTCCTAGTTGTTCACTAGAAGGGAAATGGCGGCACGAAAATAGTAAAAACGTAAAAAAAACCCAGCCCGTTGTTTCTAATTCATGAATACAAATGTTGGCGCGTGATGAATGCTGGAAGCCTCTTCCTCAGTAAAAGCACGTATACTTCTTACAAATGAGGACCAGTTAGCCTCCTTTGTGAGAGATTGAGGACGATTAGACGAAGCCATGGATGTACAACCAGTGATAATTCAGGTACAATTTTTACTTCGTTTATTAATAATACAATAAAATAAAATTCAAGTGACACAGACACTTCACCTAAATAATAAGTTCAGCAATTCAAATAGTGACCATTATTAATAAAAATATATCAAACAATCACATCACTTTTGTTTTCTCAACTATTTCAATAAATAAACCATAATTTTTAAGATAGAAAATACTCATCAGATATTGTTACCTTACTTTACAAATCCTATACCATATCAGTATTCTTTTCACCGCCCCAAATTGACTTTGCTATTTTCTATGCTGTTATACTTGCTCTGTGTTTTCACCGAAGAGAGACCATGCCCTTTTCAACAGTGTCCATTTGTTATGTGTGGCATATGAACTTTTAAATGATAATCTCAGCTGATTTTTTCAAAAAACTGGTTGTTCTTCACTCGGTGAACTTTACCTTTTTGAATGGGTTAGTATAGAAAGATGGGACCAGACAAATACTAGTTGTTAGACAATCGCTCTTTAAGCACTATATTTTTTAGTATTGAATGTGTATTGGAAGGGAGGGAATGTTAATATAACATCCACGCGCTTGAACAGAAATTTATAAATCGATTGAAATGTTAATGTTTGCAATTGTCTCTTGGGAGTTTGAACCGTTGCCACCGTGGCGAAAGCATTAATTTTGGAAACTTAATTGAATACAGTAAATTTTTTATTAAATCAAGTCTATAAATACAAAATATAACGATATTTTTATATATTCGCCAGTTATTACATTAACCTTTCCGTTAAGATTGTCATTCGAGTTGAAAACATTAATCTTTCGCTTATCAGGTTTTATATAAATTTGGGTTTAGCTATTTGTACATAAAATAGTTATGTAATAAAATTAAATAAATAATTGGTTAGATTCAATGTTTTCATCATTAAATTAATAAAATCACAAAATTCTGAAGACAATATTATCCCGAGCTAAATTAAAGTGATCGCGATACGTAGAATTCTATACACAAGAGTGACGCACGATATTATTTGTTAAGTTGAGACAAAGCGAGAAATGGTATAAGTTAGAGGGAGAAAGAACCGGATGCATCTTCGCTTGTAGTTATTTTTTATGCAGTGGCATGTGGTGGAGTTACTATCTCTATCGCACAACCTCACGTGTATATGAGCAAGTAGGATACAAGAGTGTACGCCCGCAAGGCCTTGTATCCCACTCGTACCCCTCACTTTACATGGAATTGGGCGAGAAAGAGAAAACGGCACGTCACCCTCTTGCTTGTGTTTGTTAAAATATGAGTAAATTTGTCAAGTTTACATTTCAAACGGACTCTATAAGGCAGATGCGAGACATGCCTGCATCTTTTGTGACGTGCTTTTTCCCTGTTGTCTATATCACGATTATATTACATGAAAATATGTAAATTGCAAGATCTAGACACAAAATAAAGTGTAAAATGATAACAATACGATATTTAAAAACAGAATAACCCTTTTAAAGCGATCAATTGGCTTTAAAAATACTCACTGACTGGAAAAGGTTAAATATATCCTTAGAAAATTTTATGTTCCACAAAGTAGTTAGTCAAAGAAATGCTATGTAACTAGAGGCAGTGCAGTAATATCCGCCGGAAGCTGGTGCACCAGGTAACGGAAGTGACCTCCGCTGGCACCGGAAGTTCTTCAATGCGGAAACTACTTAAACGACTGACTCGCTCCTTTTGCCCGTTCAATCTTCTAGTGAGCAAGGCTCGATTCGCGAAGTAATTTGAGAAATTGCGATTCTCTTTATACAAAAGCCATACTTAATCAGTTCATGTAAATAATTTACTTATTCATATGTTTGTTTTTTATTTAACATAAAAGTCGATTCAAACAAAAGAACAACGTTGTGACGCCAGAAACAATGCTTTCAGAAACTTTCACGCCTTGCAAGGTTTTCTTTTATTCAAACGGAATTGTTATTTTGTATGTTGAAAGTGTTCATTTTTGGATGCATGTCAAGAGCACATGTCAAATGACAATAAATGTTGTATTTCATATGAAGAGAAGCGGCTTTTTAATACACAGCTACCAAATAAATACAAAAATATTTAAAAAAACACACACACACACATTCACACAGCAGACAGACTGAGACACACACTCACACTTTGTATTGAAAAGTTGTGTGTATTGAGCATTGAGACGTATTAATATTTATAATATTACTAGAGTAAAAGTCGGCGTTCGTGGCGCAGTTGGTAACGTCATTGGTTACGGCTACGGATGTCTCGGGTTCAATTCCCGGTGCTGACAGTTTCATAAATTGATATTTCAATCGATTTATGGATTTCTGTTCGTAGTCCGAGTATTTGTGATGTCTAAAACTAACAATACCCACCCACCGACCCATTCGTTACTCACGGAGCGTAGCGAGAGCGATTAGCTAACCACTAGTCCTATCCTAGCTCTATCCCTCTATCTCTACTCCCTTCGAAAAAAAGAGAGGATAAGCAACTGAGTAACAAGCAGTTCTCATAGAAAGATTCTGTTGAGATACCTTCATTAGAAGACCATACGCTCCACATTGGAAGGGGATATGGAAAAAAAGAGTAAAATTTATTCAGATAGACAAAGTTTTCATCAAAAATTTGGTAGTCATTATGTCAAAAACTACACATTTAGTGAGATAAAAACATGAAGTTTATGAACGAATGTGTCGAATTAAATTATTAAGTAAAAAGATTACAGTTTCAAAACAAAAGTGCACGCAAGCAGTGTTTAACATTTCATTTTCTTTCTTAATGACAATAAAACCTGACGCCACGAAATCACTGCATCTATAAGAACTACTAGAGTTATACAAAAATCTATCATGTAATGTTAGATTGGTACCGGTTGTGAGCTCATCGTTATGCAGTTAATATCGGACAGACGATGTACAATATACCATCTTAAAAATCCAAAATTGAAGGATTGTAAATAATCAATTTCAATCTTTGAGTTAAAATTCAATCTACTTTTTCTTCCATTTTCACTCCCTATGTAGAGCATATGGCTACCATGTGGCGTTTCCATGATTCCCCGTCACCCGCCAATCGCTTTGCTTCCTCACATGACATGCCAGAGCCCCTCAGATCCACCGAGTACTTCCTATGGATAGTACAAGATGGTCTTCCAAGACTCCGGAATCCCACATGTTGGAAGAAGAGGCAAGCAGGATTGAGGCTCTCCGGATGTATCCGCATAACAATAGTCTCCACTCGATTTAAACACTAAAACACTCTAAATGGGGTTTACTCAAAGCTCAATTTTTACTTTTGGGGTGACTATATGAAATATTTTAGTAGAAATGATTTATGGTAATGTATATATTTGACTAACTGTTGAATGATAATTAGAAATCTCTAGTTTATAATTTTCGTTGTAGTGATGATAAACTTTTGTAATAGTATATCTTCCGAATTACATACGTATAACAGTTTGGGAATTCGGGGTAACAGACAAAGCGTTCTAAATGGTACGGGAAGATGCATAGTTTAAAATCATGACTAATTATTGCATGTTTGCTGGCTATTCCAACCGAACAATTGGATGGAAAATTATTCTCGAACAGACAAGACCAATCTTCAATATTCCATAATGCAAATATGGGATTGTGTTGATATTGTTTCACGTACTATCGCAAATGTATTATGTTTCACATTTAATAGATTGCTAAAAATAATTATGTGTGATTATTTATACCTACATCTTGAAATAAAGGCATTATTATGTTCACTTTAAGTGTCACAAGTCATTAAATTGAGAGATGTTTTGGTTTATGAGCAAATCCAAAACAAACTAATGGTATTAACGTGAACAAAATCAGGTACATTTCGATTTTAAAAGGTTATGCCATGTTCTGGAATATTTAAATGTAGCCTTTCGTGTCGTAAAATTTTGTGAAATTAAAATTCTATTAGAAAACGTGTGCATATCCAGAACAATACATTTTTTATATGAAATAAAATTTTTTTGAGAATATCTAAATTTATTCATATACAACACATCACCATTTTCATACTTCAAAAACAACAAAAAATGTATTGATTGTATTGGTATTTACTTGGCAGAACTCCATTATAACAAGTTCTGTTAAAAATGTGGTTCTTTTAATTCGATGAACTTGTTTGTATCTCATTGAAGATCATGTCTACTCATTGATACATTTAGTGTAAATATTTATAATAACCAGTGATAATAAGTAATAAGGAATAGTAAAATGGCAATTTTAAAAATAAATAAAATATATTAATCAATTCAATAACTATAGATTAAATGGTGGAGGGTGGGGAAAGTAAACTTTTTCTCCAAAGGATGTCGCAAATTTTTTGAAATGATAGAAGTTTTCTGGGGAAAGAACTAGATCTGGATGTCCGATAGGACCATCGTGATTATTTCTGCAGGACAAATACAGGATATCTCTTTCAATAGACATAATTGGGCAATCCCAAAGAATATGCTCTAAATCTTGATTTTTATTACCACATGGACAATATGAGTCTGGTTTAAACAATGAATTTTATTTTAACTGATTATAATATGTACAAGATGGTTCCTTTTGCAATATGAGAATGATACAAATATAATTAACAAGATAGTAAAATTGGCGAATGTATATATATTGTTTTCAATGAAATTATAAAATTAAAATTGATAACTTTGTTATTCAACCGGATGCATTATTAGGCGTGCCATTTCTAAAGATGCTTCTCGACAACAAATCGCCATTGAAATTGTCAATATATTTACTAATGTGGATAATAAATTATTTTATCAAGAAATTTTGTGTATCAATTGAGCCCAGATATATTCCTTACCAATTCTGAACGAACAGCTGAATCTTCCAAACTCTCCGTTACTGTATTCTTTACTTAGAAGATTACGTAAAAAACATAAATTAACAATAGAAAGAAAAACGGTCTTAAATATTCATCAATTTCAAATTGGTTAAGAACGGCTGAGAATTAATTTTCAATTTTAATGTACAATGTATTAATGGTTTGTCAATCAATATTTTTGCATTTTTTTAATGTAAATTATAAATATTATTTTAAAGACACATTTCAATATCTTACATATTTCAATAACAAGCCTGCGGAACTCTACAGTATTAATATTACACATAACATTTGTAAATAACAAATTGTAAAAATATAGTACATGTTTTTCAAGAAATTATGTTGATATATAAAAATTTTGAGCCTGCGGCGCATTTTTCTGTGCCGTGATGGCTTATAATTAAAAATAAATAGTAAGGAATTTTAAAAATAACGGTATTACAACACTATTGTAAATATTATATCATTTTTGGAGGAAAAATTGTGGGGAGGGGGGCGGCAAAACCCCTAGCTACACCACTGCATGTACGTATATGCTATAACATAATCTTGTTTTTAATATTTAAAACGTGTCTTTATTTTTATATCAATTTAAAATAAAGGTAGGGAGGCGCTGACAAAAAAATATTTTTTAGAGGAGGCGTCGTAGCATTAAGGTTGGAAACCGCTGTCATAAGTAATCAGTTGATAATACTCGTAATGAGTGAAACCGTTCCTGATATTATAAAAATGCCAAAATAGTACAAACAAATTGTGTTTTAATACGCATTAAATAGTACAAAGCAATTCCTGATCTGTAAATTGGATTTTGTGGAAAGTCTTAAAAGTTGAGAAGCATTTAAATAAAACCCATCACATATTTTTACTTTTGGACAATATTTCCGAAAATTCAAAATATTAAAATATAACACATTTAAAAGATACTTTTATTGCATGAGTTTCTCTTACATACCAAAAAAAATTCGTTAAATCAACACAGTTAATAATAATTAGTGTTAAAATAATACCAAAACTATGAAGCGTTTATGTGACGTTATAAATACTTCATAATTATTATCCATCTTGCGTCCTGATGCGTCTTCCGAATAGTGTTTTTCTTTGAAATACAAACAAATGATTGTTTGGATAGGAAAGAAGTTTCCATAAACATTTTCGCAGAGGAAACAGTTTTTCGGAAAGTTTTCCTAATAAAAGCTTGCCTGCTGGTGAAGCGAAAAAAATTATATATCTTATGTATAAAACACTTTGCCATAATGGAAGTCTGAATGGAGGAAATGTGACAAAAAGTATATTCATTAAAATACTCAACGGAACGAAAACATTGGTTATTATTTCTATTTTCTTTTGGTAGAATATTATTATTTTATTACTTAATAATCGTTGCTCTACTGATTTTTTTCGATACATAGTCCTTTTTGTATTAATTGTTAATTAGTGGAAATATAGTCGTTGGAAGTATTTCTTTTATTTGATAATTAATAATTTAAATTTTGTGAATGTGGTTTTATCAATTAGGTTCATTTTCCTTACATATAAATACACGTTTTGTGTTGTAAGTTTGTATCACAATTTTGTTTGGAAACTTCATCTGAAAAAATATGCAAATACATTGAAATTTACATTCTTTATCTAATACGGCAATATTTAAAATAAGCAATTAAGTGAAAGTAAGAAAAAAAGATTTTTTTAAATAAAACACAATTTGTCTGTACTACTTTTATGTGTTTATAATGATCAGAACCAGTTTCTCGAGCATTATCAACTGATGATCATTATAAACATGTGAAAGTAGTACAAACAAATTGTATTTTATCTTTAAATTATAATGCCTTTCCATCAAGAATTGACCTTAAAAGCATTTTAAGTTATAGATTAAATTGGCATTTACTCTATTATAATAGAATAAAATATGTAACAAAATTTGATTAAATTTGAATTATTGAGATTTTGTACATTTCCATGTATTTTGTCACAATCGACCCGGGTTTCGCCTTTCAGCATCTTCAGGCATTCGAGAACACGAATGATCTAAATTGAAAGACAGTAAACAGAGTCTAACGTTTATATACAATTCACAAATACGACCAAATATTATTTATAAGATAAAATATTATAAGTCTACGACCCACACTGATACCTAAGTTAAAAATTCCGAGAACAGCCTTAATTCTGTGTTTGAAAAACAAACGCATTGACAAAGTGACGAATTGATCAGTGATTTTTACACTCATAATAGCATTGTAGGTTTTACAATGCAATTCGAAGAAAGGATAGTCTGTAGAACACTGTTTACTGTCTGTCAATTTGAGATCATTCGTGTGCTCGAATACCTGAAGATCCTGAAAGGCGAAACCCGGGTCGTTAGTGACAAAATAAATGGAAATGTACAAAATCTTAACAATTGAAATTTGATATTGAAATTCCACCAAGCACCCTCAGTCGATGTCTTAAAATTTAATTATTTAGTTCATATCTATTACCGATTAACGCGATCATCAAAACTATTTTAATTCTTTATCGTACATAATAACTTTTTAAAAATATGCATTGTTTGTGAAATGATGAACGGATTATGAATATGTTCTTACTCAGAAAAAAATACACAAATAACAATCAAGAACTCTGTGGGTTACGCGAAGGTTACATTAAACGACCTCAGTTGAAAGTATTTATAATAAAATTCAATAACTAAGTATTATATAACGAACATTATTTTTGATACTTAATACGAGTCAGACGTATTCCATTAGGGATTCCCGTGTTTAGTAAAATTCATTTTCGCATTTATCAAGTCTGGCATAATTCTCAGTGAAAACAAAGCACGTGTAACTCATATGAGGTTAACTTGTTAAGTTATTAGTCGAGATTAAATTAAACGAATTAAACTATTTTACAGCGCTGAATCCTAAATGAATAATAACTTCTCTCTCAAAATGACAGTTGATGTAATAATTCAGTGGCGGAATAAATTCGTCTCATTCGAAGACTTGTTCACTTCGCGAATATTGAAAATAACACACGTAAAGCAAAATGTATTAGAACCCTGGTTTTAAAAGTACTTTTGATATTTTTCAGTCTAGTGGCGTTTATGCAACTGTGCAGAGTGGGAAATGCATCAATTCTGACCGAGTCGCATGCTGAATGCAAATCACTTGGAAAATGGACGGTCGCTTTTCACCTAGTATCAAGATGCCACAGCTGTAGCTTTGGAAGTTTTTCTCGCTGTGTGTTATACAAAATATCGGACGCTTACTTGATTTCAATACATTTTATCGTTAATACAGATAATACAATTTTTACTTAACCTTTGCGTTTTTATGCTAAAAAAATCCCTTTGGATCCCATACAGTCACATTTCGTTACCCTGAGGGTTTTGTCATATAAACGCATTTATAAAGTAAAATGTCAAGTTCAAAAGTGAAATATGGTTTTATGTAGTTTTAAGTAATTCTTTTACGTCTTATTTTGTGTATAAAACCTAGACGCAAGAAATGAAATTCTTAATAGCAGAACAAGCGCGAGACGTGTATTAGTGCCACTTGAAACAAAACAGTATATTGTATTTTTAATTTTCAATTATTTGTAGAACTACTTTATTTACAAACAGAAAAATTTTCAATTTTTTGTAAGACCTATTTCACAGATAATTTTAAAGGCCGTAGTATGTCATTGTTGTTCATATCTATTACGCTTGTCGGCGTCCGTGGCGCAGTTGGTTTCGTCGCTGGCTACGGTTACGGATGTCTCGGGTTCAATTCCCGTTGCGGACGGTTTTCATAGATTGATCTTTCAATCGATTTATGGATTTCTGTTCGTAGTCTGAGTCCTCCCTCCCACCAATCCCATCCTCACGGGGCGTAACGAGAGCGATTAGCTAACCACTAGTCCTTTCATAGCCCTATCCTTCTATCCCTACTCTCTTCGAAAAAGAAAAGAGAGGTTGAGCAACTGAGTGACAAGCAGTTTTCGTAGAAAAAAATCTGTCAAGATACCTCCATTAGGAGACCATATGCTCCACATTGGGCGCGGACATGGAAAAAAAAAAAAGTAAGTCATTGTTATACGTAAGGTAGTGTCATTTTTTTGTTTTGTCGTTGGTTTGTGGTAATATTTTTAGATTTTTTTTTATTCCAACTAAATGACTTCACTTTTAAGGTGTTAACTGTCAATTCTTGGTGGAAAGACATGATATTTTAAAAAATAAAACACAATTCATTTGTACTGTTCGAAAAAGAGTAAATTATGTGGAAGTAGAACAAATGAATTGTGTTTTATTTTTTAAAATAAATGACTTCAATTGAAAAGGAAAGTGACTGGTAAGCATGAATGATACTGCTATAAAATGTAGGCATGATTTGGGTTAGGAGGAGTAGAAGACTGACAATCTTTGAGATTGTAATATTGTCTCAAAAAGTGTGATATCAAAAAAAAAGTAATGAAAATTATTTAATAAAAAAAAGTGTTCGAAGGCATCTTTGTTTATGCTGTATAAAATTCCCTCGGCGTAGCGAAAGAGATAAGCTAACCACTAAACTAGCCCTAGCCTTATCGTTCTATCCATGCTCTCTTCGAAAAAGAGTATTTTCAAGTGATGATGAACAAACTCTCTATAGATTTGTTAATGGGTTATAAATAATTTCATTTTGTATTAGATAGTATTCACTTGGTACACTCAAAGTTTGATTTTAATAGTTTCCACGTAGTCACGGATTGTTTTAACAAAGTGAGTTAAGTTGTAGTAGGTTGTGTTAGGGTTGGTCTGGTTTGGTCTGGTTCGGTTTGTGTAATTGGTAGCGTCGCTGGCTACGGTTACGGATGTTTCAGGTTCAATTCTCGGTGCGGATGGTTCTCATAGATTGATCTTTCAATCGATTTATGGATTTCTGTTCGTAGTCTGAGTCCTCCCTCCTACCCATCCTCAAGAGGCGTAGCGAGAGGGATTAGCTAACCACTAGTCCTGCCCTAGCCCCATCCTTCTATCTTACTTTTTTCCAAAAAAAAGAGATCTTGAGCAACTGAGTAACAAGCAGTTCTCATAGAAAAATTCTGTGAAGATACCTCCATTAGGAGACCATATGCTCCACATTGGGAGCAAAAATGGAGAAAAAAAATGTATTCTAATGCTTGGAGCAAAGACAATATAGGCGGTCTAATATAGGGTAGAAGAATAAGTGACATTTCACTACAGCTTTGTACAACTATCGATTTCAAAGTGTGAGTAAGTGAAAACTATTTTATTTATGAGAAAATATTTTTTCGTAAGCGTAATAAATTTGTCGGCGTCCGTGGCGCAGTTGGCAGCGTTGCTGGCTACGGTTAAGGATGTCTCGGGTTCAATTCCCGGTGCGAACGGTTTTCATAGGTTGATCTTTCAATCGATTTATGGATTTGTGTTCGTAGTCTGAGTCCTATCTCCCACCCATCCCATCCTCACGGGGCGTAGCGAGAGCGATTAGCTAACCACTATTCCTGTCATAGCCCTATCCTCCTATCCCTACTCTCTTCGAAAAAAAAGACAGGTTGAGCAACTGAGTAACAAGCAGTTCTCGTAGAAAAATTCTGTTAAGATACCTCCATTAGGAAACCATATGCTCCACATTGGGAGCGGACATGGGAAAAATAAATAAATGAATAAATTTCTTCAATTCTAACATATATTTTGTAATGTTGAATCACTTTATTTTTAGTGAAAGAATTTGTTTTTTGTGGAATGTATTATTTTTTGTAAGTGAAAACTATTTTTATGATAGTAAATATGATCTACAAAAAAAGGCATTTAATTGTAAGCCTTTGTTAAAGATCACTCTCAATTCAGGTCAATTCACAATATGGCGTTTGAGTAACTACGGCATCACTCGATTAAAATAATCCATTAAATTTTCAATATTCGATCATATGACAACACGGACGTATGAAATAATATCTAGTACTATGGAGATATTATGTTGCAAGAGAAGATATCTACACCGCGGAGAGTGGCACTAAGTTATCGAATGATCGCATTTCATTGAATATTTTCTCAAACGTGTAGTTCATTTTCTTTGACCTTCTTCGCTCTTAATCTGTAGTATTCCGAGTCCTTATAAGTCTCAAGAGAAATTATTTTATCACAAAAAATGGTAGTTATTTAGTCAGTAGTCTTTATTTTCTGGATAATGTAAGGATAGAAAATCTGTTCAACTATTGTTATCAACTAGTTTCCAAAGCATACAATTTCACTTTAATTTATAACAATCATCAACCAACGATAATAACGTGTTTTGTTTTATAAAGAGGTACTTTGTTTATTATAAAACAAATATAATATCGAAGGTATACTGACAGAAAGTCATAAAAACATGTTCTCTCTCCTAAATAAAATTGTTTGCGATTTAAAAATAATTTTTCTACACTTTAAATAAGAATTTTTGTCGTTCAAACCATAAGATGTCGTAATGAATAACAAGTTCTTAGATATTTGCCTTTAAGGAATTTTATCAGCGTCCGTGGCGCAGTTGGTAGCGTCGTGGGCTACGGATACGGATGTCTCAGCTTCGATTCCGGGTGGGGACAGTTTTCATAAATTGATTCTGTTCGTAGTAGAAGTGTTTGTGTTGTCTAAAACTCCCTCCTCTCCCACCCATCTGATCCTCACGGTGCGTAGCGAGAGCGGTTAGTTAACCACTAGTCCTGTCCTAGCCCTATCCTTGAGAGGTAGAGAGGTTGAGCAACTGAGTAATAAACAGTTCTCACAGAAAAATTCTTTTGGAATACCTCCATCAGGAGACCATTTGCAGCATGGTAAAAAAAGAAGGTTTAACTGGCCAGAAATATGTATAATTATTTATTTTCAGTACTTTCAATACAATAGTCAATCTGAACAAGTAAATTATTTATATATATAAATATATATACTAACTCACTAATTAAAAATACATTTTTTACTTCAAAATACAAAATATGATCAGTCAAAATTTCAAACTCTCGTATCTCAAATCATGTTCAATGCAATTACAACATTTTCAATGTAAGGTAAGGAACCGTCAAGTATATTTGATTTGACATTTAAAACGGTGTAGATTTTCTTGTTCAAAGGTATGTATAATAGATTTTCAATCTGAACATAAAATTCATATCTGAAGAATATATAAATAGTGATGCAAAATATTAATTTGACTGTTCAAAACCTATAAGTTTAAATGTAAAATAATTTCAAGTTTTCTTTTTACGTAAGAAATAAAAGAATATTCGGTGTCTTCCAATTCTTATGTAGCAGAAAAGTAGAAAAAAGTTTGTTTTCAAATTGTTCTCTCTCTCCTATGTCCAATTGTTTCTAATTTGAAAAGATTGTATACACATTATAAATAATAATCTTTTTGACATACAAATCATAAGATTTGGTGTCGATCAGTCAAAGCCATATCATGCATTCTGCCATTATAAAATAATAACAATTAACTTAATACTTGTTTTTTCTTTCGAAGATATTATATTCTATGACTTTCTGCCTTCTATGAGTAAGTAGAGCAATAAATTGCATACATTTTGAGATTAACAACAGAAAACCATCCTAAATTGATTAAACGCGTTCTGTTAGTATAAGGATTCTACACTAGACTTTGCAAGGCAGCTATTCTAGAAGAAACACTATTATTTAATGCTTTCTGATAAAAATTAAAAGTTTTTATGCTGAAGTTACGCAAGTTCTTAAAAATGTTTGGAGTGTAAAGTTGGAATGAAAAACTTGAAATGAAATAAAAATAATTTCAGTGCCATTTAAAGAAATATATATTATATTGATTTTATCCATCACCAGCTGTTATATGCCAGATCCGTGTTCAGGTGATCAACGTCTTTGGCTTCGGTTGCGGTGCTCACTGGATCGAATCCCCGTACGAACAGTTTCAATGTTGATTTTTCAATCGATTTATGGATATAGATGGTTTCTAAAATTACCTCCTACCCAACCGATCCCACAAACGAGGCATAGCGCAAGTGACGAGCTAACTATTAGTCCTCTCCTAGCCTTACGCTTGTATCTCTACTCTGTTCGAAAAATAGATTCTCGTCCACATTGGAAGCCGACATGGCATACTTGACTATGATCATGATTTTTAAGACAAATTTTAATTTTTAAAACTAGTGGGCTTAAACGTTTATTTGACAAATCGAATAACCTTATATTTATTTTGATTGCAATGATCTTACTGTTATAATAAACTAAACTTACATTTTTGTTTGTTTATATTGAGTATAAACAGTAATTGGCTGTCTAGCACAGGAATTAAACTGTAAAATAATTTGAAAACGTTTTATCGAACTACTGTGTATATTGTAAATGATAGCGTCAAGTTGTCATTCCTCTGTAAGTCTGTACCGTGTGTGTTTTGTGCTAAAAAATACAGTTATATTGGCTATTTTTTTATGCTTTTAAAACACATTCAATTCAGTCAATTTTCAAATAAAATCAAGTTCATAGAAATCACAAAATAAACACAAATAGATAATAAAATGTATCAAGTATGTTCTGACAAAATATGCTTCAAAAACAAAGAAAAATGTACTGGAGTCTGAACTCACTCGTGCCTTCAAGGAGCTTTGAGATATACGCGGAATCGCATATAGGAAATTCTGACCTAATGTATTACAAGAAGTTTACTTTAACATCATTATTGTGTATGCAATATTTCAACTGTATTTACTACTAAAAGTTAGTATGTTTTACTAAAATATTATGTACGTATGCCAAAACTATGGGTATGTCATCAATCAAATAAAAATTTGTTTTATTTAGTAAAAGACGAAGTAAGTATAAATAGTTACGTTTTTAACATGAAAACAATTTACAAAAGAATTCACATTCTGCTTTCACATCACCCTCACCAATTAATTATTCAATCGTAAATATCAGAAACAATTCAGTAAACAGCTGTATCTCCAAATCGCATAATGACGGATTGAAAACAAAAGAAAATACTTTAGAAAAAATAATTGTTTTATATAAATCATTTTATCTGTCTGTGCTTAAGTACCATGCGTTGTTTCTTTTTTAATATTGAAGAGTTCTGACATATAAAATATACTTAAATTGGTAATACTGTATACATTGTAGAAAGGTTCATATTTTTTAGGGATTACAGTAATTGGAAAGCTTATTTAAACCACAACATAAAAAAATCAACCGATCTTCTTATCAAAGAGAATATATGAGTGGTTATTTATCAAATGGTTTGCGATTGACGCGTATATGAATATTTATTTATCATAAGTTATTTGAATAAATGATTATCCAATACATACCTATATACCGCTTGAATAAGTGAAAACTCACTAAATGCCTCAAATTTTCTACTTTTGGAGAGTTGATAGACCGTAACTTTACTGGATAGACGGGGTGTCACAAGGTCTACAAGTAGTGGTGATCGGCGATTGGCGTAGGAATGCGGAAGACAGAACGTTTACTTCGGACTGTGAAGCCAGGAAAGAACAAGAATACTTTTATTAAAAAAATGTTTTTCCAATCTAAAATTATTTTTTAAAATGACTCCAATATAAGAGTTTCTCGTGAACTCGTCAAGAAATTTTATAGAATAGAAAATTGTCGGACATTGGACACGTGCTGCGGATGCCCCAGAAGAGCCTGAATTCTGCCTGTCTCTTCTACCAACCAGATGGATTCCGTCGCCCTGAAAGGCCGCTGATGACTATCCATAGGATGTACTCGGTTGGAGCTATGGGACGCTGAGAGAAAGTGAGGAGACTGGGGGGGGGGGGCAGAGAAGCTTGGAGGAACCGCGTGATGGTCATATGCTTCAAAGAGGGAGCGGATATGGTTTTTATAAGAAAAAAGTAATATTTAATGGTAACTTTACGTAAAATGCCTGTAATTTAAATTGCTTCAGGTATACTTTAGTGCTGGACCAATAAGATTCAAATTAGTTTAAAATTTACATATTTGAATAGTTATACAGGCTAGGAAAGACGTCGTCATTGAGACAGCAAGACATTAGTCAAACGCTTCTGTAAAATAACTTGGCGAATCCAACAAGACCGGAAGTTTTTTCGAAACGAAACAGAACAATGCGAACTAACAGCTCGGCGAGGAAAGCTTCTGATATCGCGCAGGTATTCGTCCGCTGAAAGCTATATTTCCATATCTACCTGAAATTTGAATGAATTATGCAGCACGGCCCTTGCGCACTTTCTCCACCCTCGCCTTGTATTTATTGTCTTTCGTTTTGAGTGGAACAATTTCGAGGAAAACTTTTGCTGTTTTCCGCTTTGCGCCTACACCTTAATTTTACTAGTATGCTATTCTCATCTTTACTTTGCTTGGCTGCTGGACTATTTTGTAGTGGCAGTTGTAAATTTTGTAGATTTATTATAAAAAAGAAAATTATCTTTCAATTCAGGTTCTGTGTGACTGCCACAAGATGAATGCCAAACGAGCAGGGCTCTTTGCTGTGGTCCGTTCTCATAAGGACTCAATAAGCTACGCTGACTTGATTTCAAACAATGCTAACTTCGAAGCATTCGATACGTTTGCATATTGGGATCAGAATATTCTTGATTACTCTTAAGATTCAACGCGGAGTAGATTAAACTCTACCGCCATGATGGATTCTTAGTGTACTGACACACATGATACTTAATATCACTTAAACCATGTGGCTGAGTAAGCTCTTTTCTCTCCTCTCTCTTTTATTTTCTTAACCACAATAGTGAATTTGATTTTGAGAGTGACCAAGAATATGATGAGGAAATTCACTTGCTTTCTTGATCGCTATTGTTTTATGGAAGGCGGTCATGAAACAGCAGCTGCATACACATAATAGGTAGAGGTACCAACTTATAACTGAACTACTTGAAAATGCCGGGTCAAAGAGGGGCGAATGCTTGGTTATCGCCATCCAGGATGTATAGAATCTCAATCAGAACACCGCTCCAGTCCGGTTAATCTCTTATTTATAAAGATGCAATGGTTTGATACACCAAAATTACCAGTAAAATAAAAAATTGAGTCTACATTTAGGTTTATTTAACACATGAATTTATCTTTAAGTTTTAATGCAATTGACATAACAAACGATTTTAAATTTAAATTAAATCCAATTTCAAAACAAACAAAAACCGTTTATAATGACTGCAATGCGGCGGAGGCCTCGACCAGCTTACCCATCTGCCGAGACCTTCGAAAACAGACTGCTGCGGAATTCAAAAATTAAAACTTCAAAATTGCAGGCCCCCTGTCTTAATAGCTACCACTATTATCAGGCAAACTAGGCAATTAGTCGGTCGAATACCGGTCACTTTCTCTTAAATGACCCTAACTCGGTCAGACCAGGAAACGTTATTTAGAAATGATTCTGAGAATTGCCATATTAAAAGTGTTCGAATGCCGCTCTGGATCATTCCAACCTTCCAAAAAACAAATTGCAGAAATATCAGGGCGTGTCATACTCTTCTTATTGAAACACAATAGTACACAGTTAAATGATCAATTTCCTCCCACCTCTGCACCGGGCAAGGTGAATGACACGTGAATTCGTCTCTTTTGTTGATTGTTATTGAAACAGCCGTGAAACAGCAGCTGCCTATACATAATGGCTGAAGGTCGTGCAATTAACTTCTAACCAAACAACTAACATACCTTTCCTTTTCATTACATGCAAACTGTTCGTTCCATTTTCAACATATTTTGTGGAACAGAAAAACAGTCCATTAATGCACCCACTTAAAAGTATTCCTTACAGAAAATTTAAATTTCATATATTCAATTTAAAACTTTGTACTCTTCTATTATTGGAAGACGCTCACAAATACTACAAAAATGACTTATTAAAAAAATTACATATCGAAAATAATATGTTATGTTATTAAATAATTACTCTTTAAACAATGTAAAGCCATGTCCGAATTCTTATGGAACATCTCCACATATTAAACTAGAAAACAGCCTGTTGTTAGCTAAGTTTGGATGGGTGCAAGGGGATGTACATGACAGACACATTTGAGAGCATATGGCCATGGCTAGTGTAGCTTCGAAATAAATCTCCCGCGAGGTAAATTACCTCGTTGGACGCGCCGTTAGTACGGATGCTATTTTGTTTGCGGCAAATGTTTATTACTCTCTAAGCGAAATCACCAGCCATTGTACTGAAACTATCACTGTAACATTACACATAAATGTATTATTGTTTTTAAACAAATTCTTCATCTCAACAAAAAGACCATATATCTTTTCTTATTGGGAGCCGACTTTATAATCCTGAAATTCTCAAGACTATTAACTAACATGCTCCCAATTTTCATCTACGATCATAATCAAACATTTTTTAGTAACAACTTATTCTTCGCGTCAGTCATATGAGTCGCTAGTTGCAAGGACCGATTTATTGCCTAGAGGTGTGGACATTTTAGACAATGAACTTTGTGTATTGTTTTTTAAATATTTTTTCTTATAGAAGAATAGAGTTTGTACGTAAATAATATTTTTTGCTCTTTAATTTATTTAAAAAATACCTTCATGAAACGTGGATAAAAAAACAAGCCAAAGGATACCATCTCACATTTTAAAATTTAAGCAAAATGCTCCATTGAACTTTTGCCAATAAAAAAGTAAAACAATGATTTGAAATGTTTTTTTTTATAATTTTGAAATAAAATTTTTATCAAGTTTCAATCATGTTTTAAATCTTTCCACTTTTATAAAATGCGTACCAAGTTTGTTTATTTAATTTCTAATTATGTTAAAAGAAACTTTTTGAATTTCACAAATTTTCATATTGTTACAAAAAAGCGATTAAATTTAAAAAGTAGTTAAACTCCACTTTATGAAATCCAATGGTTAGATTATTTTTCAATGTAAAATGAAATCAATGCTCCTTTTAGTTAAATAACCAGAATTTTAATTTAGAATATGGACTTCCCGATAACACGGTAGATAGGAGGCGCGCTATCCGGAATCGAGCTATCGGGGCTAACATACTCATAATCAGAAGATATGCATGCAGCGCAGGAGTATTTTAACGAGTAATCCAGAAGCTGTCGCAAGTTTAAATGAAAAATGAATTGTCGGCAATTGTTTTATCGGGGTACTGTATTATTTTATAACTAGTTTTTTTTAATTAGCACAGTTGTAAGACGTCAGCTAAGGGCCCAAAGAATCATAAAGATTTTTCCAGATATGTTATATTTAATTCGGTAATTTTTATTTTTATCTGTAGTTTTCGAATTGTCTTTAAATAAGTATATCAGATTTTAAATAACTTATCTGCCATCATTACAGTAACGACGATTACAGTAAGTATATATTTTTTATTTAAATAGTTGTAAAAAAACAAAATTTTGATAAATATTCAATAAAAATAAGAAACTTAAAACATATAACAGACATTGAGACTTATTCCTTTCTTATTGACCAGAGCAGCACAACAAAGCAAGCTTTTAAATCCAACCCACCGGGCAGCTTGGCGAGTTGCGGCCCCCACTTGCAATTTCACAACATTGTTTATAAAACAACGGTCCGGAAAATAATACTGAAACCACACCGTAAAACGATATTTACAGCAGCGAATGCTTTCGTGATAGAAAAATAAAAATGTTACACAAAAACGATAATATTCTGGAAACAAAGTGTACCAGCACTTTTCTAAAGTTATGTTGTTTGACGAAAGTAGTATTAATGTTATGGGTTTATTAATAAAACAGTTTTTATGAAACGAAAATTACCTTGAAGATCCAATATTAAATTTCTGCTTTCAATGTTGAGCATATTGATGTTATTTTGGCCAATTAGTGTATACCTCAAATTTGAAATTGTTTAGGAGAGAGTAAAAACTGTTTTTAAATTTGTATTGTTGAGATTTTGTACATTTATTTCGGGATCTTCATGCATTCAAGCACACACATGAACTCGACCTGATACAAGTAAAAAGCTTACAACAATTATATACACGATAAAATAGACAAATCTTATCCCTGAATCTAAGAAAATAGCATCTGGAATAATCACAACAAATGCATTATGGGTGAAAAAAGGGATTTTTTAAATGCAGTTCGAAGAACTACCTACCCAATATCAAACTAATGGGCTCTGGTAGGATGACCATGGACTGTTGTATTAATACGGGAAATTCATTATTTTGATTGTTAATTTAATCTTAAATTATATAAAAATTGTTTATAGCGAAAAGCTTATATGGTGAGTTGCGTTATGAACCTTTCAAATTCTCATGTTTGCAGATATGGGATTATACATAGAGAGTGTTGATATAATAGTGGCTCACATCAAGTGGCCGGGGCAGAAATCTTTAACCTAAAAAAATGTTTCCCTTCCAAATAGAGGTCAATTTATTTTTATAATTTACAAAATTTGTCCAAGACCTGCTCTGTTGTCTCATTTTTGTATTTTTTGAGGGTTAGATCAATTCGCCAAATTGGTCGATGTAGACTTCTAAAAGAGCGTATCTCAAATGAAATTTCTATGAGAAGTGTTTATTATTGAATGTCTCAACCGCTCTTTTCCAGAAAGCGTACGCATATATGAATAACAAGGGCAGAGCCTAGCGAGTTTCGAATTAGTGAACACTGCAACTGGGGCTTCCAATGCCGGGATCCCGTGATCCTCTGAATATCTATCCCGGAATTTTGAGATTCACTGTAAATATTAACAAATAACTCATATTTAAATTGAATACCTGCTGATAAACTACACCTCGGTTTGTTTATGTGTATAATTTTTATATGTAATACCTACATAATTAATATATACATAATAATTATCCTATAAAAAAATCAATGATTGTAACTATTATAAATATATAGAAAAAATCTTCTTATTAAATAAAATAACCCATTCCCATACACGAAACAACTATAAAATGACATGTTCAATCCAAGTGAAAAAATACTGAACACAAATTTCATTTAAAACATATAATGTAAAACATGAAATTGCTATTGTTATATTTTCAATAGATTCGGTGGCAACTTTGTGGAAGTTCGTTTTTAATATAAAATTAAAATTGATATCTTAGTTCTTCCACTTGGTTTATCACAAACGTGACGCGTTCCGCCTCTTTTAGAAGTCTCTTCAGACTAACCAAATGGCAAAATTATTTATTTCTAATGTAAACAATGATTCTAATTCTAACATTAAAAATAAAGAGTAGGGTGGGTTTTATTCCATTCTGCTGGACGTGGGGAGGGATTCAGACATTAACACTGATAGACTAATTACCATAACACTACTACTTAAAAATCAAATATCGGTGTTTGAAGGTGAACATCCCAAGGGAAATAAATTTAATAATTGTGGGCAGCCTATTCTATTTAAACATGAAATTGCGTTTAATGACCAATCCCGGGATCATGAAAAGGATCCGGGATTGGAGGCCCTAACTGCAACCAAAGAGAATGACGCTGGCCACTCGGCTAAAAATGAATAAAGCGTATTTATATTTATTAAGGACATCGTACGATAGTATTATATATATATATATATTATATATAATATAAAGTGAACCAACTGTGGATGGTGTTGTGGGTTCTTACAGTCTTAGCGTATTAGGAATGTGCCAGCTATAAATTGTATTTATTTTCCAATAAGGTCAGGGATTACTTCCTTCCCGCATCTAAGGACGGGACACCGCCATTTTACAGGTATACATCACCGCGTAAGGATAGAGTGATAGTTATTTACAATAAAAACTATAATCTTTAGCCTTAAGTATTTGGTAAGCACCGGTTTATCTCATCACGAGCATAATCATTATGCATATCATGTTTTATTTTTTAAAATATAATGTCTTTCCACCAAGAATTGACAGTTAACAACTTAAAAGTGGTATTAAGTATTTATTCGGGTGGGCATGGCTTGAAACTAAAAGCATTGGTAAACGGCATATAAATTTAATTTATTAAAATAGACATACTTTTAAAGAAATATAATATTCAAACTGCTGAGTTGTCAACACTCTTAAGCGTGCGTTCTATTCTGTAACGGTGGTTACGAACTCGAATCCCAGTTCAGACAGTTTCTAAAATTGATGTTTCAATCGATTTATGGAATTATGTTCGAAGACATGAATGCCTGCTGTTTCCTTCCTACACATCTGATCTTTAATAAGCGAGACATAAGCAAAAATGATAAACTGAAAACTCCTGACAGTCTTGTCGTAGTCTTTTATTTGTATCTTTACTCTCTCCGCAAAAACAGAGATTGAGAAACAGAATAATAAGTGCTTCTCGTGGAACAATAAACAAGCAGTCCACAAGCGTGGATGACTGATAAACAAGCAGTCCTCGTGTAAAAAAACTGTATTCATATAGCTCCTTTACAAATCTATATGCTCTATTTAAAGAGCGCTTTAGAGAGAACACTGATTTGGAATGAAAATGCTTTTGTAAGGATACATGTTGCGAAATGTGAGATATGAACAAATGTTTTGCCGACCAAAGACAGCGATAATTATAATTGTGTGTAAAGATAAAACGTTTTCATAAAATGACACTGCTATAAAGTCATCATTTCACACAATAGCAGTTGCGAAATGTTATATTACTGAATGCAAAGATACGTAGATACGTGGTTGTAAAAGGAAACTGTATGCTAGCGTTAGGATCGTCATATGCGATTATTGGAAAACGCAATACAGCGAGAGGAAAATATAGAAAAGGAATCATGAGTCTCTCGCACACCTCCGATCGTGTATCATCTACTCCGGATGCATTACTGACCTTGCCACCATCATTATCCGTCTTGCGGTTTAATCGCGTAAACATACAACATTGAAAGCACCTATTCCTAAAGTTTTGAAGAAAAAGGAAAGATTTGGTTGTCATCGCTCAGCCCGCGGACACCAATCTAAAGGAGCATTGTTCACGTGACTTGACACTTTAACCGTACAGTGCTTTCTGAAACCTGCGGCTAACAACGTGAGCTTGTTAAGTAAATCTCGTTTCTAACGACAAAAAACGATTAACTCGACAAAGCCCACACGCAGGAACTCAATCACATTGATTAAAGTTTACTAAATTTACACAGATGTCTCTATGACCGCTATCTAGTGGCTGGTTTTGCTTAATCTAATAAAGCCTTCGTCCTGTTTAACATGATCTAAAACAATTTTTCATTATATGTTACATGGAAAAAATATTTTTTCAGTCATGTGAAAATGTTTTGTAATTTTTAATAACAATCAATTGGGATCAACCCAAGAAGTGATCACATACATCCATATCCAAGATCTCAAACATTAATTTAAAAAATCTAAATTTCATACTGAATTTTCCAAGACTTGAAACCAGAAAGTTCTTAAAACTTGACCATATAGGTTGTCATTATAATACATAATAGTAAAGAGCTCAATGGAATTGATGTTAAAATAAAGCGCTTTAATTCCTCTCATGACGTAAACTGTAATCCATTAAGATCCCTTGTTTAACGAGGGCTGCGTTTTATCTTAGTATTTTAACTTTCCATTATGCCTGAAGCGTAAAGTTTTCAACCAATGTGTGCGACCAGTGTTAACGTCTGCCTGCGAAACATGGACTCTCAATACACGAGAGGTCAAAAACTAAAAGTCGCGCAACGTTATATATATAGTATAACGCGTAAGGACCGGAAAAGAAACCAATGTATAAAGAAGTAAACAAGAGTGAGAGATGTGATAGAAGTCACCGAATTGATGAAATGGCGGTGGGCCGGACATGTCGCACGGCGAACAGACAACCGCTGGACGAATAAAGTCATTCAGTGGCACCCGAGGGGCACTAAGCGGCCTCAAAAAACCAGCTGGATTAACGAACTTGTCAGGTTCGGTGAAAGTACGTAGCAGCGTATAGTTAGGAACCGATAAGAGTGGAAGGAGTTGGAGGAAGCCTTCATCCAGCAGTGGATCGACTCCAGCTGAAAATTAAAATGATTTCAACTTTATGTTCAGAGAAAGAAGCGATCACTAGTTAGCTCAGTAAATCGATTGAAACTACTAGCGTTTAAGTGTTTATCGACTACAACGTGCTTACTGTTTAAGTTTATCATAGTTTGTCTGCTCCCGACTCCCTTGAGTGATCAAGTAAAGGACACCACGGGCCTCTCCTTACCGATGTCCCTCAGAGCAGCGGTGTGCAGGAACGATATGTAAGGAAACCCTGAGGAAAACAATTAAAAAGAAGAGTGTCTTTGCTGTACGTTTTTTATGATAATAGTTTTTTTCCTACGAGTATACTGTCTCAATGACCCTAATAAAATCGCAATCGTCAATTTAAAAGTATCTCAACATTTTCAACATCAGTTTTGAAAATATTTTTCTTCAATCCACTCGAGCAAATCGATAACTTTGATTATAGTGCATTTTTAAGAGGCGCACCAGACGGAGAGAAGGTTCAACACTGCCTCTATATAGGATCTTATAAGAGCCGAATTTAGGATACATAATTTAATGCCCAAGTCAATAAAAAATCCCATTCAAAATGTTCACCTATACTATAAAATATTTTTTTTTTTCAAAAATGTTCATTCATAATTTTATTAAATAGCCATACACAAGGAGTATACATTTTTTGTTTTGGTATTGTCAATACGCCTAAGGCTGAAGTTTTTAAACAAATATTTTTCTAAGCCATGTCCGCTCATTACTAGTATATCTTAAATAATATAAAGCATCTCAGTAAAAGCTGTTTTTGCGGGAACTGTTTGTAAATTAGTCACATTAAATATCACCTCTCTCTTTGGAGAGTGTAACAAAAAATAGATGGAATTAGAAATAATATTAGTGGTAAGCTTGTCGCTCTCTCTATATTTCCATTAAGGGTCGAAGAATGTATGTGTGAGGATATAAAATATATCACAGAAATTTAGTTCAAAAAAATATTTCGGCATCCATAATATAGATGTACCAATTTAACTTGGCCGCTAGTGAGGCTGCCACCGTCACGTTAAAAATGTTGCCATACACAACCAGAATTGAAATTTCAATATTTTCCAAAACTAATATTTTAGCGACGGTTATTAAAAATAGACAGGATGTTTATTTTGCATAAAATGGTAATTGGAGAAATTTTATTCTTCACTGACAATTCTAGTTTCAAATTCAGCGGCGGCCAAGTAATGTTGGTAATAGTAATTGGACTTTCAAGAATCAAAAGCTTAGCACACAGAATTGACTACTCATTGAATTGGTTAAGGAATCAGATAACATATTAAGTTTATCAATACATAATAATATGTTTGTTCAATATTCGTTTGATTAAATTATTTGGACTAACATGAATTTTCAAAAAATAACATAGTAAAAAGTTGTATCTATCTAGCTTTATACTATATAAAATGTATAAACTGTCTATCTGTCAGGACAGGACAGGACCTCCTCCCGAACGGTGAACAGTAGCGACATAAAATTCTGGCTCCCGTTTATAAATCAGTTATTTCCAACAATCGAATTTAAAAATTATTATTAATTGATAGAATTTAATAACATTTTGTGGATGCTACATCAGGGTTGGTCCACGGTGATATTTTGAACGTTAAATTTAAAAAATTATTATTATTATAATTGACTGACTATATTTTGTGAATGTTAGTTACATGAGATACAATAACAGTCATCCATGACATTTTAAACTTTCAATTTTTAAAATTACTTTCAATTGATGGGTTAAATATTTTGTCTGTTACTGAGGTACGGTCAACGGCGATATTTTCAAATTTCAACTTTTAAAAATTTTATTCATTGATGGACTATTATAGTTTTGTGTAACATAAAGTACTATCCATAGTGATATTTTCAACTTTCATCACTAATTTAAACCAAAATATCGCGATAATAACGCCAAAATCAAATTTAAGTGCCCTCTATCCCGGGCGAGGTTGAATATTAAAGGCTTACAATTAAATGCACTTTTGTTTAGATCATATATTATTCACTTTCTTAAAAATAGTTTTTACTAATAACAAATACATTCCACAAAAAACAAATTCTTTCAAAGTGATCCCACATAATATAATATATATTAAATTGAAGAAATATATTATATTAACGAAAACATATTTTCACATAGATAAAATAGTTTTCACTCAAAATAAATACTCACACTTTGAAATCCATAGCTGCACGAAGCTGTAATGAAATTTTACTTATTCTTCTACCCTATATTAGGCCGCCTGTATTGTTTTTGCTTCATGCATTAGAATACATTACACCAACCAAACCAGATCAACCCTAATATAGCCTACTACAACTTAACTCACTTTGCTAAAAGAATCCGTGGCTAAATGGAAACTTTTAGAATCAATGTTTTAGTGTACTAAGTTAATATTATCTAATCCAAAGTGCAAACTATGGAAATAAAAGTTCAAGTGTACCAAGTGAATACTATCTAACACAAAGTGCAATTATTTATAACCGAATATTAAATATTAGTATTATAGGTATAGATTAACATTAATTTTAGATGAATATATTATCCCGAAACGTTAGTCATATATGAGTACCTTGGTATCAAAGTCGAACAAACGCCACATCCCACGAAAGTCGTGTTTTTATTGTTTCTGGAAGTACAAGTGACGATTTTCTCAAAAAACTCATTAAAAATATCAGAATCTAACGGTTTCATATAGATTTTTGAGTTTAAAGCTCGTAAAAAGCGGACACTAAACATCCATTTTCGCTAAATCAGTGGACATAATATGTCCACTAACTTCGATCCACACATTGACCAATCACAGAGCTAGGATTTACTTTAAAGTGTCTTGGCTGCCGGGCTTGATAAAGTGTGGAATATATATTAAATAAAAAATCATTTCTGCTGTACATTTTCATAGATAGCTTATGTCCGTCTTTGATACCAATGTACTTATATGTTTCTTGACCTGTACTTTATATTGTTCTTCTTAAAAAAAAACATTTACCTATATTCCTGATTCGTATTGTATTCGAGGATATTGTTGGCGTCCGTGGCGCAGTTGGTTTCGTCGCTGGCTACGGTTACGGATGTCTCGGGTTCAATTCCCGGTGCGGACGGTTTTCATAGATTGATCTTTCAATCGATTTATGGATTTCTGTTCGTAGTCTGAGTCCTCCCTCCCACCAATCCCATCCTCACGGGGCGTAACGAGAGCGATTAGCTAACCACTAGTCCTGTCATAGCCCTATCCTTCTATCCCTACTCTCTTCGAAAAAGAAAAGAGAGGTTGAGCAACTGAGTGACAAGCAGTTCTCGTAGAAAAAATTCTGTCAAGATACCTCCATTAGGAGACCATATGCTCCACATTGGGAGCGGACATGGAAAAAAAAATCTGCTTATACAACACTGTCTCAAGTATAATATGTTTATTATAATAATCACGTGGATACTAAAGTATCTATAGACGTGTTTTAATCGCAGATTTTTAGACTCGCTCTAAAAAGCTTAATCAAAAACCCCGGATGCCAATCCACTTCTGTACATAGAAATTGCATAAAGCCTTAAGAGCCGAATGCACCAAGCGCAGTTGGTAGTCGGCTTTATAGTGGAAATAAAGAACATTTTATGGGGAAAACACATAAAATGGTCCTATTTGCTTGGCAATTTCATTATTCAAATGCGTCATGCTATAATTTCGTGAGAACGTTATTATTTAAAAGCATTAAAAAATATTTAAATCATTTGTTTAATGTTGCTCTTGAGTTATTTTATAAATTTCATGTCAAGAATACGCTTCAAAAAAAGGCTTACATTTAATGTGATAATTTTAAAACTTCTAAAAATATATTATGAAATTCCTCTAGGTTCGGCGAAAACTTCTTAAATATATGAAGATAACGTTTTGAAAATAAGTAACTTAGTTTTTTTTCCATGTCCGCTTCTAACGCGGAGTATATGGTCTTCTTATGGAGGTATCCCAACAGAATTTTTCTATGAGAACTGCTTGTTACTCTTGAGAGAGGATGGATAGAAGAATAGGGTTAGGACAGGACTAGTATTTTTTTAAGGTGCTGTTCTAGGGTGCTGAAAGCTGTACCCACCACCACCTGCTATGGCTTCACACTTTTACAGGGTGTATTCCGTAGCGTAACAACGCTTTGCGTGTTTCAAATGTTTGCCAGGAATGTCCGAGGAGAAATTCCTCAAGACTTGGTTGCATCCAATTTAGTATGCAGGTTACGTTTTAAATAAGCGTTAAAAAAATGAAAAGCAAGTGGGTTAATGTCCTAAGGAATTGCGTTTCAATCGCTTTCAATAGGACGCCGTGTATCTCTTTAAATGCCTTGTAATTTGTCAAAGGTGCAAACAAGTCGCCATGATCGACTGATATTCGTATCGTCTTAATTAGTTTTTTCCATTTGTTGTCCATGTCTGGACATTCCCGAAGGATGTGATCAGCATCCTTTGGGATATTGCTACATTGCCACCTTTACATAGTGAACTATTTACCAACCGGCCAAGCTGGAAGAGCTTGGCAGCGAAGTGGCCATGGCCAGTTATGAATTGGCTGGTTCAGACATCAGGAGTCAAAACTTTTGCCACTGTGGTTAGCTAATCGCTCTCACTAAGCCCTGTGAGCATGAGACATCAGTAACCGTAAATGCGCCACTGACGCCGCTCAACTTTGTTTTACTCATTCGTTATTAAAGTGTGCCACGTGTTTCTCTTCTCGGTTTTGGTTGTTATCCTTTCAATATTTACCGTACTTGAAAATAAAGGTAATATTTATCGTTAACTTGGCGTAGAACGGAAAAGGCCTTCTCTCTCAAACCAATTAATGATTAAGAAGTGAGGGAGAAGATGCAAAGAGTGAAGCTTAATACACTTACCTATTATATATATGGTGCAGATGTTGTAATCAATTATCACACGAATAGAAAAAGCTTTTAAAAAAGAGTTAATAATAAATTAATATCTTTGAAGCCTTTGCTTCATTGATTTATCGCTGAAGCGTGGTCAGAAGCTCTATCAAAAATACGTCTTATTGTGTATCTCGACCACTACAAAATGCTACAAATTTTCAATTAACTGCGTAGCTTACCGTATCGTAGAGGAATCACACAATGGCTACATAAGTCCAATTTCTATTGTTGTTGAACAATTACTACGTAATCCAGCATGCTCGCTTTCGCGTAGAGGCTTAAGGGATACCTGAAGGGGGTCATGTGTAGCGGCGTAGGCAGGTCTACAAAATTTGCTACGAAAAGATTTCGGTAAGTGATTTGTTTCTTTTACGCATTGTGTGGCTTTTTGTTGAACGTAAAGGATTTTATTGATACGATAATAATAAATTTACCATTTCTCCACTTCAACGCTATATTTGTAGTGAATAAAAGATATTTTTTCAACAAAAACAATGTCATATATCGTTTGTTTAATTATAAAATAAATACACCCCCAAGAAACATGCTAAGACGAGAAATGAAAGCAAAACATTATGAGATAAAAATTAAAGTTGAAAACTTTGTTATTCCACTGGTTTTGTAACTAAAAATGAATTCCCACAACTTTACTGCTGAATCTATCGAAAACATTAAAAGGTCGTTTGAAATATAAATTTATGGATATACACAAAACGTATTAACTTAATCTGTATTAAAAACCTGTTCGATTGATTTTATCAAAATATTTTTTGAATTCATTCGGGATTTACTAATAAGGAAATCAAATAATCATAATAAATTAAGAATGAGCAGAGAAAAAAAATCAGCGATAAACTCTACAATATTTTACAATTCATTTTAAAATCAATATTTTTTTTTATCCATATCCATTCCGAAATCGGAGCAATTAATTATTTTTTATTGAAATCTTGTTTTGTTTTCAAGTAAATTTTAAATCGATTTTATAAAAATAATATTGCGAAGCCGCGTTCAAAAACGAATAATGGAAATATGTTGGTTTTTAATAATGTTTATGAATAGAGTATTTTCTAAAATATGAGGAATTGATATCATCACGATACAATTTTCAAGACTTTTGCGGGTAGCTTGATTGAGCGATTATATTTATAAATATTTAAGGCTTGCTATTATCTTTTCTTACTATTAATTAATAAATTGTTAATTGCCACAAAAGGATGATTAATTTAACGAGGATTAAAACACTCATTCCCTTTTATTCAATCATAAATAAAAATTACTTAATTACAGTTATTTTCATGTAATTCTTTTAAGGTTAATCATTGTTAAAAAGTTTTAATTATATGTACTGTACTAAAAGAAATAATCAAATATGCCACATTATTAGTTTGTTAATCAGAACCGGTCAAGGGTAAGTTTTTACTCCATTCATAGTAAATATATTCATCATTGGGAGCATGCGTGACTTGAATAATGTATGTTTACTTACTTAAGAGAGATAAAAATAAAATATAATCATTGAAAATAAACTAATACACAATCGAAGCGGATATGCGGATATCCAAAAAATCAATCCTTTTTTTATAATTTTCGTTAAAGCGTTCAATTTTTACACTGGCGAATTAATAAGGTTGGTTTCATTTTCCAAAGTTATCCACCTTGACAGGCTGATTAATACAACACACTTATTGTTAATTCAATATAATACTGAGAAACTCTTATCATAAATGCAGTAAAGGAACAAAGGAATACAATGGAACATAAAAATCAAAGAATTTAGTTAACTGCGTTCACTGATGCAATGTGAATTCAACTATTGCGTGTGTATGCTATCCAATATAAGAACTATTGTTATGTCAGCTCACTTAAGTTGACAAAAATCTTAAATTTACCCTCTTAAGAAAACTCTAGAAATCATTTGAATGCTAAGTGAGAGTTACATAATATGTAGCGAGTACAACTTTTATTAACATTTCCGTATTCATGGTGTAGCAATGATTTACTTCAGCCTTTAAAACTTTAAAGTATCTGTGAAATATGTCATTTAAAAAATTGAAAATTTATGTATTTGTAAATAAAACCGTTTTACATATAATTAAAAATTAAAAATACATCATTGTTTACGTCTTCTTTGTATAATTAATCAAAATTTAAAAACTTCGTCAAATTTCCCACAGAAAAATATGAAATTATAGTATTAATAGTATAGTAACAATCATAGATGCATGTCGTACCGTCTGCAACAGTACCGAGATACGTCTTGAGTTTGTTCTGTTACCTAGAATTTCGATAACTTAGTATAGTTTGATGTATTTCAGGTTTTACACAAAAAATCTGACGTAAAATAATTACTTAATACCATATAAAACCGTATTCGTATATACTCGTCAGCTTCTGTGGTCTAGTGGTAAGTGTTTGCCCTAGCAATCAGGTGGGTTTCGGTTCAATTCTCAGCAAGGTCACTATCAAATTTAGATTTTTTCAATTTAAATTTATAATCTTGGAGATGAATGACTTCCAAAATTTCTCATCGAGTTTATCTTGTCTAATTTTCAAAAATAATGTTGCTAGCTGTAATGCCAAATATTTTTATTTAATTTAAAAATATAATTACAAAATTTTTCGCCTTCTGAAATTTTCATTTCTCTTTATAAATGCGTTTATATGACAAAACCTACACGGTAACGAAATGTGACATGCATGAAAACGGGAAGGTTAGACAATTTTTCCAGTGCTTAGCATTCAGTAAACTATGCAAAGTATAACCCGATTCATCGTTTTTTAAGGGGCGCTAAGAAATTTTAGATACTAAGAATGATAGATCGGAGTTCCACTGTAATTGTTTAGGGTAAGGGAATTTTATAAATTGTTCTTTTTCATCAAAACAAAGTTCATTGTAAAAGTTCCGTTGCATTTTTTATTAAAAACACATTATTTAATTCAAAATTTTAGTTGCGAAATTATTGCGTAAAAGTAACGTTGTTCAGCGTGATTTTGATTTACCGCCAGCAAAACAATAAACCCTTTCAACAAACGTTACAACAAATTATACCGCGCCCATAACGTTTCAGATTATGGCAAAGTTTTTCAATGGCAAAGTTTCCCCCGGGCCATTTGTGGCAAACTTTCACACGAACGCGTTGGTAAGTAAGTATTTCATGTGATCAGTAATTCAGATTGTGTATATCTACAGGGCGTTGAATATTTATTTATTTGAGATCATGCTGTGGGTAATCTCAAACATAATTTTAAATAAGCAGATAAATACAATGAAACGCGGTTTTCATAGATCAAAATAATGATAACACTGTAATTTAATTTATTTTGCATTCAATGACTTGTCCATTCATCAAATACAGATCTCCTGTTGCCAACAGTGCAAAGTCCCGTCTATCGAATTTATAGCGAGGTTATTCTAGGTAGGGATTGTATTTTGTTACTGGTAAAACCGCAGGATGAATAGAAATTTATTGCACGGCTCTCGCTGCGCGCTATTTTAAGAACTAGATGGTCCAGAAGTAATTAAAACAACAAAAATCAATAAATCGATTGAACAATCAATTTATGAAACTGTCCGTACTAGGAAGTGAATAATGAATCCATACACCCCGCAATTGAATCCAATTTCATTAACCACTCGGCTACATTCCTATATTTTCTCTTCTGTTATAAATACGCCCGCATGTTTTTTTTTATTTGAACCTTTTACCTTGCACGAAACAAATAATGAAGCCTTCTTTTAGCCAAGATCTGAATTTAGTGCAGACTTTACCTGTATTTGATTTGTCGTGATTAACCCTTCCGTATTCATGGTATAAAAATGAGTTACTTTGGCTTTTAAACCTTGAAATTATCTGTGAAATAGGTCATAACGAAAAATTGAAAATTTTGCTATTTGTATATAAAACAGTTCGACATATAATTAAAAATACTCTATAGTTACGTCTTCTTTGTATAACTAATCATACTTTAAAAACGTAGTCAATTTTACCATCGAAAGATACAAAACTATAGTATACTAAAGTATTAAGTATATTATAGTAACAATTAGTAAAGCATAGTTAAATTTGGATTTTTGAGATTTTGTACACTTCCATGTATTTTGTCACTAACGACCCGGGTTTCGCCTTTCGGCATCTTCAGGCATTCGAGCACACGAATGGACTCAAACTGAACTGAACCTCAGTTCGAGTCCATTCGTGTGCTCGAATGCCTGAAGATGCCGAAAGGCGAAACCCGGGTCGTTAGTGACAAAATACATGGAAGTGTACAAAATCTCAATAATCCAAATTTGATATTGAAATTCCATCAAGCACCCTTAGTCGATGTCTTAAATTATATAAAAGTATAGTTAAAATCCAAGATGCATGACCGTGCCGTGTGCAACCGTTTTGTTTCAAACGGCACCGACACAAGTCTTGAGCTTGTTCTACTATGAAGAATTTCGATTTGTTATATATACTACATATAATTAAAAATTTAAAATAAGTTTATCTCTTCTTTGTATAATTACTCATAATTTGAAAACTCATCAATTTTTTTTCTTTCGTTTTGTAAATTATTACGAGATTTTTAATAAGAAGATCGTTTTGCGTTGATACCTCTATATTACTGATTAATACCTGTATTATCGATAAAAATACCGTTTCCCGGTTATGAAAAAGTAACGGCAAATTGTATTACATAGAGAAGGTACGGAGAGCAATCATTTTTGACTAAATTATTAATTGAAATTTAAATTTCTAACAGTTATACACTGTTTAAGTTTACTCTGTCCCATGACAATATTTTGAGAAGTAAAACAAATATTGTATTTAACGAATTTTATTAAGATTTAATTTGTTCTGTATTTGCAGCCTTCGTGTAACTAAACGAATACAAACTTTAAAAGAATTCTTATAATATCACTATTTTTCAGACTGTAATTTTATATTGACACTTTTTCAGATAACATAATAAAAACAATAATTGTTTATTTTCGATTTCACTTTCTGCTGCATATTTTTTTTTTCCATGTCCGCTCCCAATGTGGAGCATATGGTCTCCTAATGGAGGTATCTTGACAGAATTTTTTCTACGAGAACTGCTTGTCACTCAGTTGCTCAACCTCGCTTTTCTTTTTTCGAAGAGAGTAGGGATAGAAGGATAGGGCTATGACAGGACTAGTGATTAGCTAATCGCTCTCGTTACGCCCCGTGAGGGTGGGATTGGTGGGAGGGAGGACTCAGACTACGAACGGAAATTCATAAATCGATTGAAAGATCAATCTATGAAAACCGTCCGCACCGGGAATTGTACCCGAGACATCCGTAACTGTACCCAGCGATGAAACCCACTGCGCCACGGACGCCGACATATTTATATGAATTCAAAATTTGATTTCGAATCACGCACACACGAATGCATTCCCTCATTGGCGTGTTTTAAAATTCGAATGTTGGCGAACAAAACGCTGCAAGTTTCCCGCCAGTTTTTCAATGGGCTATACGAGGAGTCGAGTCGAGAGGTTTTTCCAAAAGACTAAGGGGCGCCTACGCTAAATACGCGAGAGGGGGAATCAGGAACACAAACAGTACCGGACAGGAAAATTTACTTAAATATATATATTTAATAAATCTTACATATTTACTTTTAAATAAAAAAAACCGTCAATAAAATCTTGTATTGTTATTACTCATCGAACAGATGTGTAATAGAACAAACATAAATACAATCACATTTTATTTATTTACAACCAACTTAAACACAGATCTTAACAAAATATCTGTACCTCAGAAGCAAACGGATGCAACTCCATTTTTTGCGAAAATGAGTTTTTGACGGATTCATCATGTCACATGCATTATTTATTAGTGGCAGAGAGATGCAAGGCCTAGCTGCTTTAATAAAAAAAATATGCATAACATAAAGATGCAAGTGGAGTTGCATCTAAATAGTTTATTATTGAAATTAATGCATTAGGATGCATCTCGCTGTTTCGCAATAAATTTGTGTTTATGGACACACTAATATATATAAATATATTTTTTAAATGTAATATGTATTTTTTTTATTTAAACAGATAAATTGTTTTGTTTTTTTACAACAAAAGAGAAATTAGATACAAAAAAAATAAACTGTTTTTAGGTTCTCCTATACAATTTGGTATTTGGTTGTTGCATCCTTCTGTCTCTGAGGTACAGATATTCATCTTTTGCTTGGCATTGGTGATTTTTTTTATTAAAACTTGTTGAATATTGTTATGCTCATTGACAGAGCGGTTCTTCTTCTGTGGCTTATGATTTAGCTCAGAGGTAAGAACTTGTCTTTGTCATTCACTCAAACACAGTCGACTGGATGCCAGTTTAAGTGAGTAAATTATATGCGGGTTCATAACTATTTGAATTCTATAAACCCTTTAACTGCCAGTAATTATATGTATGATGGTAACTCGCTCGCCGCGAAATTTTTTCGATTAACTGCATTGCTTTAGCTTTAACTTTGTTGTGTTGTCGGTCTGTCGTTGTCGTAATATCACAATGCCGCAATGTCGTTGTGTGTCCAACAAATTTGGATGTTTCTATTGATTTACGTTAGTAAAATTGATTTACGTTAGTAAAATCCATTAAGCTTATATTTCATAAATCATAATTAAGTAATTAATAGTAGTATGAGAAATCCTAGTCATCTACAGTGACTAGTTCCCACAGATTTAATAATTGAGTTATTTCTGAATGAAAGTAACTTTAGGAATGTATTTCCAATCGTTTTATGCTTAACCTAATTATGACGATTTTTCAGTTCAGAGGAGATGTTTCCCGTTCGGCGAGTCCCAACAGAATGATGGTTCTTTTTTTTATTCTTCACCCCTGTTCTCTTTTCTATTTGTATTCCACCTTAGTTGTCATATTGTATTTTCGAAAAATCGCATTTGATCAATTTCACGTTTACAGACTACTTTATTTTACAATTACATATTTATTTATTTATGCATTTAGGAATATTACGTTTCGTAACTCTATTGTGTCAAGTGGTGTATATCAAATTTACTGACGTGACGTAATGCTTTGGCACAAAACAAAACTTTTACTCGAATATTACGTTTCGTAAATCTGTGTATCATTACATATTTATCTTTTCTAGACCACATTGTAAGAGCAATTTAAATGATAATATCGAAAGCCTAGGAAAATTCTAAAACCTAATTAAAATTATACAATGCCCTCAGTGCGTTACTGTTGTTAAAGAGGCTTGCAACTTGGGCATAAAAGCCTTATTCAAAAGTCTCGAATGAAGCGCAAAAAATGGCAGAGCAGTCAGTCGCGACGACGTGACGTGGGGTTAAGTAACATCCGCCCGTCGATGGATTTGTTTAAGCGAGCCAACTTTGACGAACTTCTTTTTACTTTTGATTTTCTTCACTGAAGAGAACTTATGAAAAGACCCGGTGTACGACTTATAATAGAGCGTCAGAAAGTTAAGCGAAGGCTTTAACAATTAAAATTTAAATAAACTTCATTGAAAAGAGCATTTTATAAATGACGTTAAACTATGGGATTAGCTTGCATACAAATTTGAATGAAGACCTGTTTTTATCGAATTAGTTTTGATATTATAATATATATAAATAATTGCACTTTGTGTTAGATAGTATTCACTTGGTACACTTGAAATTTTATTTCGATAGTTTTCCCTTTGGATTAGTTAGTATTAATATAGTAATTTTGATTTTTATAGTTTCCACCTAGTGACGGATTCTTTTAACGAAGGGAGTTAAGTTGAGGTTGGTCTGATTTGGTTTGTGTAATGTATTCTAACCTGTGGAACAAAGACAATACAGGCGGCCTAATATAGGGTAGAAGAATAAGTGACATTTCATTACAGCTTCGTGTGGCTATCGTTTTCAAAGTGTGAGTATTTGTATTCAGTGAAAACTATTTTATCTATTTGAAAATATATTTTCGTAAGTGTAATATTTTTTTCAATGTTAAAATATATTTTATTATGTGGAATCACTTTATTTTTATTGAAAGAATTTATTTTTTGGGGATCGTGTTTGTTATAAGTGAAAACTGTTTTTATGAAAGTGAATATGATCTAAATAAAAGTGCATTTAATTGTAAGCCATTGATATTTATGCTTTTATGTGATGAATTTTGCAGATAGATTATTTTGTCTATCAGGTAACACTGCAGTCACTGTGCAATGTACATACACATAAATAATACTGCACTTTACAATATCTGAAGTCCACTTTCACACCAAGTAGCGCTGTACCGAGGGTCGACCCGGTGGTGTATTAGACCCCTCACAAGCGCCTCTTGTTTGCGAGGTAAATATATTTCTTAAGGATGTACTGTGGAACCGAACAAATAGCATCTTTCATTGTTTACCTACGAGTTCACTGAATTCTTTTTCTGTTGTCATCTTAATACAAATATGTTTTATTTGTCTTTGTTTCACTACCTAAACTAATCGGTTGTATTTTAAAAGTGGCAATAAAATTAAGATTTTTTTTCGTCTACAATGAAAGAGAAGAATAAATTATTCAAGTAATTTTTACTGCCAAGACACGCCTGACAATTATTTGATACTGTCGAGCGCTGCAGTGAGACAGAATGAGCTAGGTATAACTGAATGCTGTGGAATGGACCCATCGTCTGAATGGTCAGCCAAGCTGACTTAGTGGCTACGATATTAAATTACATTGCATTCAATATCTTTACAAGGAGAATTAATAGATCTCAAGCGAAATGGGCTTTCCATAAAATATTCCATACTTGTATACGCCGTCATAGATGACAGAATACAGAATGTTCGAGCTTCTTCAGCCCTTCGATGAGCTTCCACGTTTGCGGCATATCGGGATTGTGCAGTTTCCGGAGTTATTTGTGATCGTTGTTGTCTGTGTGCCTCGGTATCAGCATCACGCCAGGATTTTGCAGCTTTCGGAGTTTTTCTTGCTCTCCATGTATGCTGTCGCTCACGACGTCGTCTTTAGTTGCCATACTGAAGAACTGATTTTTATTGTTATTTCTGTTTGTTTGCTTCGGTTTGCGTCACGTTAGAACTGTGTGTATTGTTGAGAGTGTGTATGCATTGTCATGAAAAAATTTCACACCTACATGTGATAGTAATATAACACCTACAGACCGGCTATGGGCTATTATATATATGATATTTATTAATAACGAGAATTTTCCGATCCTTGAAAATTAAACTGATGATCTGAAGAATCGTAAGCCATTCTCCTTTTTTTCCTTTGTTGTCAATTAAAAAAAAGCTTTTGGGGATATGAAACAAGTAGTGTTTTTCAATCTCAAACAGGTATCGACTCAATAAATCGACTCATTAATAAATAAAAATATTTTTACCAAAGGTGAGAGTCAATTACATTCTTACCGAAACGTTTAAAAGGTTTGAATTAAATATAAATTAAACAATAAAAAGAATGTGTTTTAAAAGATATCGTTGAATTGAAACTAAATAGCTATATTTCGTTTTGGCCTCCACTACGACGCCGCTACGGTCTACAATTCTATGGAACACAGCCATAACCCTTTGAGAGACTCGCTACGAGTGGCCATTGTCCGAATTCTCTACAATGCTTGCCGCCTTCTACGGATCGACTCGCTTCCCACTTTAATGTATAAGATAGCTCTAGAAAATTGATCGATACTTTTAAAATCAAAGTATTCAATAATATTTAATTGGAAATCGAACTTATTTTGTGAGAAAATTGTTATTTTTGCTCAAAATTAGTTAGTATTATATTAAAAAAAATATTCTTTTGAAATTAATACTTTAAAACATCTTAAATTACAATTATTTATAAAAAAATCTATTGCCATTTTCACATCAAATTTAACATTTCCGTTTTCATGGTAAAAAAATCCGTTCGAATCCCATGCAGTCACATTTCGTTGCCGTGTGGGTTTTGTCATATAAACGCATTTATAAAACGAAATATGGTTTTATCTAGTATAAAGTAATTGTTTTAAGTCATATTTTGTGCGTAATACCTGAAATATGCGATATTATCGAAATATGCAAGAATCGAAATTCTTCATAGCAGAACAAGCTCGAGACGTGTCTTGGTGCCGTTTGAAACAAAACGGATTCATACGGTACGGGTACGCTTCTCGTATTGTTACTTTACTATACTGAACATAATACTATATGTACCATAATTTTGTTGTTTTCGATGGTAAAATTGACGACGTTTTAAAATTATGATTAATTTTACAAATAAGACGTAAACTTAAGTGCATTTTTCATTTTCAATTATATGTAGAACTATTTTATTTACAAATAGCAAAATTCACACATAATTTAAAGGTTTAAAGGCTGAAGTAACTCATTGTTACACCATGAATACGGAAGTTTTAAGGAAAAAGGACTCTTTAAATATTTTTTAATATTAATGAGTCTCTAAAGATTATTGAATTATTATTTCTCATTGTTAATCAGTTGCTAAACTTCTCTTTTTAGAAATGGTTACCATACAAGGATATGGCTGGGAAGTAGTTGTCTGATTGGATGGCTATATCCATGCATTGGAAAAAAATATACATCGCTTAATAAATCAATTCATCAAATTGTCCGATAAAAGGTTTGAAGCCGAAAAAACTACCGCAGTTTGAATTTTTGTAATATTACTTCAGTTTTTTATTTAAATCATACGGATTCTGTACTTTTTGTTAGTTACAAAACCAAAGAAAACGTTAACGTTTTATATAATTTAAGACATCGACTGAGGGTGCGTGATGGAATTTCAATATCAAATTTGGATTATTGAGATTTTGTACACTTCCATGTATTTTGTCACTAACGACCCGGGTTTCGCCTTTCGGCATCTTCAGGCATTCGAGCACAAGAATGGACTGTTCGAGTCAGTTCGAGTCCATTCGTGTGCTCGAATGCCTGAAGATGCCGAAAGGCGAAACCCGGGTCGTTAGTGACAAAGTACATGGAAGTGTACAAAATCTCAATAATCCAAATTTGTTAACGTTTTAATTGTGTATTGAAAGATATATTAAACCTTCCGTACTCATAGTGTAACATTGGGTTACTTTGGCCTTTACGCCTTTCAATTATCTGTGAAATAGGTCATACAAAAAAATTTCAATTTTGTTTTTAGTAAATAAAATAGTTGTACACGTAATTAAAAAATAAAAATACATTCAAGTTTACGTCTTCTTTGTATAATTAATCATAATTTGAACAACTCGTCAATTTTACCATCGAAAAAGACAACATTACAGTATAGTATATTATTAAATATAGTAGAGTAACAATTAGCATAGTATAGTATCGACCCGAGATGCATGTCCGTACCGTATTCAACCGTTTTGCTTCAAACCTGTTCTGCTATGAAGAATTTAGATTCTTGTGTCTTTCGATAATTTCGCATAATTTGAGTATTTCAGGTTTTACATCCAAAATATGACGTAAGATAATTACTTAATACTACATAAAACCATATTTCATTCTTTGAAATTGTCATTTCGCTTTATAAATGCGTTTATATGACAAAACCAACGGGAAGGTTAAGCTTCTTCGGTCGATAGTGTTATATTGTTAAATCTAATAAACATTTAAAGACAGTTTTGTATAAATAAATCTTGGCGTATTGAACAGAATATTTTTAAAAAATACAACGGAAAGTGTTAGTTAATACGTTAGTTAAATTTCATAAAAAAATATAGCTATGTCAACACAATTTTTCGTGTTTTTTTTAAAAAAAATATTTGAATCATCATTGCTCAATTATTACGAATTGGTGCCATATCCAAGCAAACATGACGTTGAAGCACTATCAATACTGTTAGTTCATGTCTGTATATTTACTACTGACAGGTGTTTGCAAGATTCTTGAATAGTGCGAAGCAATTGATACCCTCTTTCATGTTGTGATATAAATTCGATCTGTATTTTTTTAAAAGACTAATATATTATGTGTCAGTAGGAACATTTCATATTTGTATTAACTTTTTGTATATATTGTAATATCATAACAATGAAAAGTGCCTAACAAACATATAGTGCTACAACAATAACTGTGAAGCATTCAATTTTAAGATTAAATGATATGATAGATGAATAAAAATTTGTGTTATTTGTAGCATTATTCTAGAAGCTTTCGTATGTTTGCGAATATTTATATCACCAACAAAACGATACGACAATTTTTATGTAGTTACTTGTTTAATATTTTTTAATAACTTTGTAGTTATTCATTGTTGCTTTGTAGTTATCCGTGGGGCAGTTGGTAGCGTCACTGGCTACGGTTACGGATGTCTCGGGTTCAATTCCCGGTGCGGATGGTTTTTATAGATTGATCCTACAATCGATTTATGGATTTCTGTTCGTAGTCTGAGTCCTCCCTCCCACCCCTACCATCCTCACGGGGCGTAGTGAGAGCGATTAGCTAGCCACTAATCCTGTCCCTGGCCCTATCCTTCTATCCCTACTCTCTTCAAAAAAAAAGAGAGGTTGAGCAACTGAGTAACATACAGTTCTCGTAGAAAAATTCTGTTAAGATACCTCCATTATGAGACCATATGCTCCACATTGGGAGCGGACATGGATTAAAAAAAAAAACTTTTTATATAAAATTAAAATTGATAACGAAGAAGGTTGATGAATCAGACTGAAGATGTTTTTAAAGAAGCGAAACGCGTCACATTAGTGATAAAACCAGTGGAATAAACAAAGTTATCAAATTTATTTTTAATTTTGAACAATGAATTTACACAAAATTACTGCCGAATCCATTGAAAATAACTTTGTTACTTATCTGGTTATGCCATCGATAAGTGGAACGTCAAAGATATCAATTTAAATTGTAATCTTTATTTTTGTCATGTGTTAAATAATGTGAGTATATTATAGTTATGACCTGTCAAGCATATTTGATTAAATTAATATTACATTTAAAACGGTGTAGATTTTCCTGCTCAAAAATATGTATAATTGATTTTCAATACTTTCACTTCTCAATCTGAATATAAAATTCAGATCCATAGATAATATAAATTATAATGCAAAATATTAATTTGACTGTTCAAACCTATAAGTTGAAATATACAATAATTTCAAAGTTTGTTCTAACGTAAGAAATAAAAGAATATTCGGTGTAAGAGTGCCTTCCAATTCTTATGTAGCTTTTCAAAATATTGTTTTTCCTTCTCAAACTTGTTTGACTAAAGTTGCTATGTACTTAAGAAATAATCCATCTTTCAAATTGTGAAAATAAATGGTTTAAATCCTCACGAAAAATAAAACCATTTGCCTTTTTATTCATTTTTACTGGGATAACAAACCGAAAACTTTAATATTATGTGAAAGTTTTAGTTAGTAATCCGTGGGTAAATAAGCTTAAGATTCTTTTTATTTAAATAATAAACTATTCAAATTTTAATTGATGAACCATTTTATGTGCCTTTAAAATAGAAACAGTTTATGTTTTCTGTTTGACATTTGTTAGTCATTCACATTCGTAGGCCTTCTTGTTAACATAAAGACATCGGATATGCTCTGAGTAGCACCTCAACACATTTCTATAGCCATATCCATCTACTTCTCATCCCTTTATTTTCATTCTATCAGGACTGTATTATCATTTAGTTTTTTCTTTTTATTAAAATGTCATTTAAATATATATTTGTATTCATTATTCATTAAGCTACACCAAAAATAAGCTGTCACTTTTATAAAAAGATGAATCAGCACAACATAAAATATCAAACATAAAACATACTCTTGGGGGTCACAGTGAAATTAAGATCTTTTAAACTTACATTTAATATCTTGAGAAACACCCATAGTGTGTTTTCTTCTCGAGCTGAACCTAAATGATTTAAAATAACTTCCATCAAATTTATCTCATGAAATATAAAATGTGTCGGGTCCGTAATACAGTGATTAACATCATTGGCTTCATTTACGGATGTTTTGGGTTCAAATCCTTGTACGAACTGTTGATTTTTTAATCGATTTCCGTTTGTAGACACGGTTGTGTGTGATGTCTAGAAATTCCTTCCGACCATCCGATCCTAAAAACGAGGCGTAGTGAGAGCGATTAATTAACCACTTGTTCTGTCCAGCTCCATCTTTGTATCCCTACTCTTATCGAAAAAGAGAGGTTGAGAAACTGAGTAACAAGCAGTTTTCGTAGAAACACTTCAATTGGGATACCTCCATTAGGACTCCATATGCTACACATCAGGAGCAAAAATATTTATAAATACATTTAATATTATTCTAGCTGAATTAGTATTTTTTTTCGATGAAGGATAAATGTTGCTTTGTTAAAAAATAAAAAAGCGTTTTCATTTGTTTTCGTTGACCACAATTTTATTTGTAACATACTGTTAATGTTTCTTTTTTAATACACACCTCTGACACCTCTATACGTTCCTGAACATTATTCAAGTTTGTCATTTCAAAGAGCACACAGAGTATTTAGATAAAGCAGTCCAAAGTAATAATAGTTCAATTATAAATATTATTATACTAAAAGAATATTAAGGCAATTCTCGAAATGTTAACTCAAGTATCAGTGTGGCTCTCAGACGTATAATATTTTACCTCGTAAATAATATTTTTCGTATTTTTATCTTCTATATAAACGTTAGACACTGTTTACTGTCTGTCAGTTCGAGTCCATTCGTGAGCTCGAATGCCTGAAGATGCCGAAAGGCGAAACCCGGGTCGTTAGTGACAAAATACATGGAAATGTACAAAATCTCAATAATCCAAATTTGATATTGAAATTCCATCAAGCACCCTCAGTCGATGTCTTTAATTAAATTATAGTGTATCGTTGTTTGTTGTGTTTGCTTACTGCTCTGTTTATAGACTAAAGATGGCGACAATTGATTTTTAGTGGTTTATTATTAAAATATATTTTTTCTTAATCAAAACCAATCCCGTAGCTGAGGAAAAAATGAATGTTCATAGCGTTGCATCGTGAAGGGCTTCGCATTCAATATTTTAGTCTATGATTCAAAATTTCGTATACTGATTCGACACCCAAAATGACATGATTTAAAAAAACATAACAAGTAAAGCAATACAGTAAACATTAAATTGATTTGGTTCGAATACCCATATTTACTATCCACGATTTACCTCCAATCTACTTTAACTTCTAGCACGTTAGTATTGAATGTCAGCATGCGAATATTTTGTACGTAGCCAGTTTGCTTACAGTGTTTGTCGGCTTAATGGACATGGCTAATGTATACAGTATACAATAGCGACTGCACACTTCACTTCCTACTACTTTTACGAAAATGTTTCGCTGCTATGTCCCTTCGTTACTACAAAAATGATAATCTGTTGTTATTTTTTCGTATGACAGTTTTCTAACAAAAAATATCTTTGTAACCATATCCGATGCCTATTCCAAGCATATTGCCAGCACACGATGCCTGTTAGATTATCTGTCCCGCACCAGTCTTCTTGCTCCCTTCCATCCGAGCGTCTCGTAGCTCCACCGAACACATCCTATAAATGGTAATAAACGGCCGTCCAAAATGATAGAATATACAAGTAGAACCAGTTTCACTCATCACGAGCATTATCAACTGATAAAAATACAAACATAACGGGGCTATTTATATAAAATTCAGTGTTAAAAATGAAGGTATACAAAACAGTTGATTCATGAACTATGACAAGAAATTACTGATCATCAAACGAATTATACATAAACCAAATAAAATAGTCTACAATTAAAATGTTAAGGACCTCTTATAAATCAATAAATACTAATCTGAACTAACAAATATAGCTACATTAAAAGATCCCTTAACTGAGCAAAATTTTAAATGACATTACTGATGCATTAAGCAAATAGCAGAATAATATAATACTTTTCCACCAAGAATTAACAGTTAACACCTTAAAAGAGACAAGTAGGATTCGGGCTTCAGTGTGGCCTCCGCAGCACACGTCCAAGACAAGTCCATGGTATCTTTTTATTTTAAACGTAATTAAGGGATGGTTAGTCGGCTCACTTGCCTCCTTCCTGACAAACTTTAACGATTTTACCCTTAGTATTTGTCTAAAGAAACTGTTTTCGAAGCACTGTGTTTGGTTTCACTGCGTTTTGATTGCAAACGTAAAGCAGCACTGTTAAGATTAATGCGTTTAATAGGTGGCACTTGATTCTTAACAAGTACAACAATGTACATGTATTTGTGAAATTTTTTTAGTTCATTACACACATCTGATGAGAGAAAACTCTAAATTTTCTCTCTAAAAAATTTATAATTTAATTGGATAGGTTATATAGTAAAAGATGTCTGTAAAAACAAAAGATAACTACATATCTACAGATATAGGGATTATTATTTGTAACGTGTACACACGATAACATATTTTTTTAAAAATAAAAGCATATGGTACATATATGTACCACTAAATACGCATTGAAAAGTATACGTTTTTTAGAAATTTAGTAAATGCAATATTTTTATTATCTTCAAAAAGAAGATATTTAATTAGGTTTGGAAGATGCGCCTCAAAAAAAAGAAAGTGTCATTTAAAGAGTTAAAAGTTCCATAGTGTTCGGCCAAGCCGAAAAAGACTATACGAAGAGTAACACACCTTTATGGAGTGCTGTACATTTATGATAAATAATATTTAATTACAATGAAAACTCTACGTAATAAAAATTGACGTGTTTTATAATAGTAATTGAATTTGCCAAAGTTTTGAAAACTTTTCAAAGGTTTTCAAGTGTCTAAAATCAGTTGTTGTTCCGCTTATCCGGTCTAATAACGTGAATATCCCTTTAAAAGCTCTGGTCACTTGAATCTCTTCCCCGTTCCTGTCGTAGAGGAAAAGTTTCATGAACTGTCTTCTCCATCGTAGACGTTCTCCATTGTCACGCTAAGTCTAAGTGAATTTTCTTGTACTGCTCTTACCACATTGTGGCGCTACGTTTCGGCTAACACTGGTCACTAACAGATGAAATCATGCGGCACATGATGTATCCATGTAAATATGTAATTTTAGCACTAACATTATTTTGGTAAATAACAAAATAAAAACTTTGCCGAAAAGGAGAAAAAGCTCATCTGAATATAGTATTCATTATAAAATGAAATATCGATAACAACTTTTTAATGATTTAAATATTGTTTAGCTTTCGTCGGTAGATGCCAATACTGTCAATATATTCATAAAAGTGGGAACGCCCGTCATAGATGACGGTATTAAAATTCAAATACTGAATATCTAAAGTAGCTGTTCTTTAGTTTTCATACTCACGGACTGATTGTCGTTTGTTTACGTTGGTTTTTCGTCACATTGGAACTGTGTGTATTGTTTAATTACTCCGTGGACTAGGGCTTCCAACCTGGCTTAAACCTAAGCCGGTTTACTGCGTGTTTTGAAAAAACTGAAACCCAGTTCATTTCACGCGGTAAACCGCGTTTTTTAATTTGTTTTATTCACGCTATTTTAAAAATTCAACGTGTTTTAGAGATTTGTAAATAAAATAGTTATGTAATAAAATTAAAATAAATATGTGGTTCAATTCAATGTTTTCATCATTAAATCAATAAAATTACAAAACTTGGATGACAATATTATTTAGAACTCAATGAAAGTGATAGCGATATATAAAATTTTATACCCAACAGTGACGCACGATATATATTTGTTAAGTTGAGACAAACTGAGAAATGGTATTAGTTAGAGGGAGAAAGGACCGGATGCATTTTCGCTTGTAGTTATTTTTTATGCAGCGGCATGTGTTGGAGTTACTATCTCTATCGCACAACCTCATTTGTATATGAGCAAGTAGAATACAAGAGCGCCCGCAAGGCCTTGTATCTCACTCTCCCCATTTCACTTTACACGGGATTGACCGAGAAAAAGAGAACGGCACGTCATTCGCTTGCTTGTGTTTGTTATAATATGAGTAACTCGTCAAGTTTACATTTAAAACGGACTCTATAAGGCAGAAGCGAGACGTGCCTGCACCTTATGTGACGTGCTTTTTCATGTCGTCCATATCTCGATTATATTACATGAAAATATGTAAATTGCAAGCTCTAGACACAAAATAAAGTGTAAAACGATAACAATATGATATTTAAAAATGGAATAACCATTTTAAAGCGATCAATTAGACTTAGAAATTCTCAATACATGACCAAGTCCCGGTGACTCAACCTGTGTCGACCACGGCTGGTAACGTAATTTTTTTAGCACGGATTGGAAAAGGTTAAGAAAAAAACGTACTTTTTATAAATTTTCACTTACGAGGTGTCGTTTCTCGACCCCAATAAGTTTTGTAATTTTTAAATATTTCTCTTCAGAATCACACAAAAACTACTATCGATTTTTTATGTTAACATGAAAATAAGTTATGTATATTTTAATTTTGGATTCATAAAATTTGCATGACAGATATTCAATTTATTACTGAAGAAAACACTAAATATATTACAAACGCACCATTCTTGGCACGAGTAAGTTTTTTATCATAGAACGTGATTTTTATTTGTGAGTGAGAGCGTGCTTGTTATTATTAACTGTATATCAAAATGATATGGATGTCAGACTCTCCAGTAAAAAAATTGAAAAAACCTCCAGCTGGAATGTAGTCAAAGTATATCTCAACTATGTGATTGGCATATATCCATGTTGTAACGATTTGGAGGGTTGCCAGAAAATGAACAGCATCTCATTTCTCATAATATAACTTCATAGTTGTATAAACATGACATTGAGTTTCAGAATTTTGGAAATATGATATGGAAGGATTTCAATGGCTGTCTGGTTCTCGCGTTCTATTACGCTTAACTGTATAAATGTATGGCAACTTATCTTGAATTCAAAAAAAAGTGTAATAAATTATCGTTACGTAAACGGAATATTTTTTCAAAACGCTTTTTATAGTAATGCATATAAACGTTTTTAGTTTTATACCGTGTGAACGATGACTAAAAATTCATTGATACAATTCATAAAATTGATGACATAAAAATATCAGCTCCCAACGTGGAGAATATGGCTTCCTAATGGACGTATCTCAAAAGAGTTTTATATGAGAACTGTTTTTTACTTAGTTGTTCAACATATTTTTATAGAAGAGAGTAGGAATAGAACGATAGGGCTAAGGCAGGACTAGTGGTTATCTAATCGCTCTTGCTACGCCCTTTGAGAATCGGATCGGTGGGTGGGGGGGAGTTTTAGACATCACAAACACTCAGGCTACAAACAGAAATCTATAAATCGATTGAAAGACCAATTTATGAAACTGACAAAACGACGCTTCCAACTAAGCCACGAATGCCAACCGAAAATAACATAGTAAGTACATATTATTCATAATTTGAATTTTACTTCAATATTTGAATTAAATGTATACTTCAATTTTTTAATTACATACTGTTACGATTTCGTCGCAACATGACAATCGTCACATATCGGCGACACGCACCTCGCTGCGTCGTTGGTAGGAGACGAAGGGGAAGCCTCGCCAAGCATTGCGTTAAAACTTAGATTACTCACCAGGATGTGGAACGGGTAGGACGTGTCGGTAAAGCGCTGGAGATTGGCCTCGGACAGCCGAGTTCACCGCCGAGATGGTTTATCATCCAAGGTCGTAGTTTTGTATTTATATATTATAATAGTTTTCCTGTTTTAGTGTAACCATCTGTTCATAAATATTGTTTCGTCGTATAATTTTTGTTTTATTTGTTCATAATGTAAATTCTGTGTATCTACGGTTTCCGCATCTCTAATTAAATGTGTTTTTAACGGTAACCGTGTTTTAATTATTATTATTATCTTTCATTTGGCATGTATCTTCACGCATGGCGCCCAAAATTTAATTACCACATATATATATTTCTCCTTACAGAACAAAGTAAAGTGTACCGAGATTGGCAAACCTTATCCACTTCTCTGTGATAACTTAATCCTAGTTCTCCGCTGAGCTCCCATTTTACATATTTTGTGATCCCTCTATCATATATTCTCCGTTTTTTACTTGCAATTGCTTTATGCAAAATAAATACTTTTCTTTTTTAAATCACAACAATACGTAATAAATATAAACAACATATTATAGATTGAATTTTTTACAAACATCATTGTATTTTTTCAAGGAATGAAAAGTACAATTTCTTTTACGTTTTTCTAAATATTTTATTATAAAATCTTTATTATAGAAACGATAAAGAATTTGAGCGTTATGTTTAAATATGACAACAACTGTGTTGACGTAGGAGAAGGGTTAAACCTGCATCACTGAAACATCAGTTGATAACTTTACCTTTTGTTTTTCACTATAATACGTTATTATAAAAACAAAAGTTGAAATTGAGCTCATATGTGGAAAACAGCGGTTTATTATTGTTTACACATTTATCCAGTAAAAGACTTTTTGATCAATAAACCGTGCTTTCAATAAAATTACTCAAACCATCTTCATTAAACTAAAATAAATATTTTCGATAAAGGGTATCTCCACAAATTTCCGGTTTTATCAATCCCACTCAATTGTCTTCGACCTCTCCAAAAAACAAAATTCGAGTGATTAAATAATAACCAGTTATTGTAGAACTAAACTCTAATAGAGTTCATGTGATCCACATTGAAAGTGGTCATGATTCGATTAAAAACCGTTTGAGTCTTTTCCGACTAAGATAGTAATAAAATATAAGACATACGTCAATATTAAAATTACTTTCTAAAAAGATCAGAATATACTTTAGTATTACCAACATTACTTGGCCACCGCCGAATCCGGAAATAGAATTGTCAGTCTAGAATAAATTTTAATTTTAATAACTGTCGGAAAGATATTAGTTGTGGAATTCATTGAAATTGTATTGGAACATTCCTAACGTGACGGTGGCACCCTCACTAGCGGCCAAGTTAAATTGGTACATCTATAGTTGAACAGTGTTTTTTTTTATTTCTTAGTAACTGTTAATTTATAATTATTTTTTTCCATGTCCGCTCCCAATGTGGAGCATATGGTCTCCTAATGGAGGTATCTTAACAGGATTTTTCTACGAGAACTGCTTGTTACTCAGTTGCTCAACCTCTCTTTTTCAAAGAGAGTAGGGATAGAAGGATAGGGCTATGAGAGAACTAATGGTTAGCTAATCGTTCTCGCTACGCCCCATGAGGATGGGATGGGTGGGAGAGAGGACTCAGACTACGAACAGAAATCCATAAATCGATTGAAAGATCAATCTATGAAAACCGTCCGCACCGGGAATCGAACCCGAGACATCCGTAACCGTAGCCAGCGACGCTACCAGCTGCGCCACGGACGCCGACAACGGAAGGTCTCCAATTTTTATTACTTCAATGTATTTTTAATTTTATATAGTTTTAAGGTTTAAAGGCCTTTTAATTTATAAATAAAATCAATTAATTTTCATTATAATTACAGGTACTAAGTATATAATTTAATATGAAAAATATTTTATTTTAAAAAAGAGTTGAAATGTTCTGCATAAAGGCTAACATTTTTCTTTATTATAACCAGCCACTAATGCCATTGTGATAGAAAGCCTTCGTAGGTCTTTTATGAAATCTTACATGTTTTACATATTTACTTGGATGATACTTTATACAAAATTAATGTTGTGCGGAATAAAAAATTGAAATTTCTCGACGTGATTATTTTAGTTCCAATTTGGCGCACTATCCACTCTTGTTTCTAATTCAACACAATTATACTACAGTATCGTGTAATGTGATTAGCAGTATAGCTTCTTGCAATTATTGCCACGTTTCCTCCGATGCTGGTCGTGAACCGACGCCACACGAAACCGACGCCCACTTTGAACGGAAGGATAGATCGAGGTGTAATTAAAACCGTCGCCTGCATACAAAGTGCAAGAGCTAGGCGCTAATGAGACAATTAAACTAGCCCCTAGATGACGCTTTCGCTTGACTTTAGCTTAAAAGCTGAGATGAGTGCAAGAAAAGCTCTCCAATTTTCAACCAACTTTCAGCAGGACTTAATGAGAGATTTTTTCGACAGCAAAAGATACGAAATATTTTTTATCTCGAATTTTGTTACATGCAATCTTTTATAGTGTATTTACTTAAAATCTATCAGACACAAATAAATTAAATACACTTTGTAGAAAATCTCAGATTAAATGGTGTAGATATATTATAATCAAGATTGGCTGCGCTTTTATTCAATATTTTGTTCGAATACTACATTTAAAATTATGTCCAATTTTTTGTATAATCTGTGACGACTTCAATAAATAACTGGCCATTTTTAATTGAACAAAAATAATTAGTTTTATAACTAGAATTCATTTTTCAAAAGTAATCTAGAATCGCAATGCAGTCGAGTGGTCAATGCCTTGGACGGTTTTTATATACGGTACGACCCTTATGAGCTTATATTCCCGTAAGTACCCTTTTAAAACATTGATTTTTAATGGATTTCTGTATTAAAAATGCATCTTTGATGTTTAAATTTCATCCCAACTATTTATACATAACCTTAAGTTTTCCTAGCGTCATAGTTCTACTCTTACCCTATACATAATTTTTATATAAATACTATATTTATGTTTTTTTTTGATTATAGAATTTTCATCTTATACAAAACCTAGACAGCAATGTGGTTTATGTGAAATTATTGTAAAGTTATACAACATCCGTGATTCAAGTGGTTTTCAATCTTTTTAAATTCTATTCCAGTCGATTTACGTATCTCGGTTATCGAAATAGTTGGGAGAGATCAGGCATCTCAGACGCGCAGATATTCAAGGCATGTCAGCAGAGTATTGCTTTTCTGATTTTAGCTGCATGAATTTCCGGAAATATTTTACCAGAGTTTTGAGAATTCTGGAATATTATTTATCTTTCTTTGATAATTAAATGTGCCAAAAGGACATTTCGAATCTCAAAATACTATGCAAAGTATTTGCCATCCGGTAAGACAGGGTTTCTTAACATTTTAGATTCAGATTACGTTTATAGTTTTGGATTTGCAACCCAAGGAATGAAAAAATTTAGTAACGTATTTTCGAATGTAAATTTTTATCCAAATAACAATCTAAAATCCAGTTCGAATTCCCAAAACAACATTTTAGTTTATTGATTTTTTGATATGTAAGGAAAAGCAATTATATCTATTCAATCTCATTTACTCTGTAAATTCTGATGCTTTAGCGCTACTGAGAAATATCAATTAGCTAAATTTAGCACACAATTCTTAACTAAGCCAAAATTTATATCATCTCCTTCAAATAAAGCGAATTACTGAAATGTTGTTATCGTTAAAGACACTTTCAATTTATATACATTAGAGAATATTATTTCAGCAATCTTCCAGGACGGCTGTTATATGGACGATAGAAATGACTTGGAAATATTTATAGATTATTGAAGAGTTGGCAGAGAATTTTGCAAGCGGTATTGGTTAAAAGATTTCGCATTCTTTTTATGAACATTAAATAACATTAAGTTCTCGATAGCTCACTCAATCTCAGTGCTTAAATGTTAGACAGCCTGCTTTAAAAGTCATCTTCAGACTGTAGTGAACTTAAAATTGTGTTTTGTTTCACATGGGCAACGTAGCTCATTAAATCATGTTGTTTTTTGACAAAAGCCCTGCAACTCAACTGTCGTAGCATAAAATTTTAAAAATCCTGTTTTTGTTAAAAGTATTTCGAAACCTATCATATATCCCAAAAGACGATGCGATAAAGATCGTTAGTCACAGATTAAAAACTTTTGTCGTAAGACATCAATCACTGAATAAGAGAAATAGTATGACTGTTAATTCTTGGTGGAAAGGTATTATACTTAAAAAAATAAAACACAATTTGTTTGTACTACTTCCACATGTTTATAATGATCAGGACCGGTTTCATTTGATGGTCCTCGTGATGAGATAAACCAGTCTTGATCATTATAAACATGTTGAAGTAGAATAAACAAATTGTGTTTTATTTTAAAAAAAATATATGTAAAATACCTATACAAATTTGAATCGAATAACTGACTGAATGTGAAAGCTTTTAAAATAATAAACATGTAAATGAATACCATTTTTCGTTTTATTAAAAAAACATAATTTTTAATAAAACACAAATTTCGAATCTATTTTATTGTAAATGTCAACAATAGATCACAAAAGATTCTTTTATTCATAATTGATCGTATTAAATGGAGGAGTATTGAGTTTTTAAAAAAAGATACTATTGTTTATTTATTATTATTTGATTGATTTGATTTGATAATGTCAACGATACTTTGATGGAGTGATTGACACTTATGTAGTGTGAGCTTTTTTAATAATTGGCATTCATTTCACGAGCTTTTACCGTACAAATATAACGACCTAAAAAGTACACATGTGAAATGTAAACTTTTGATACTGTATCGATGTATTTTATTTTGCAAAAGTTGATGTTGTTGCATCTAGATATTAAAAAGGTTTATGGCATCTTACAGATAGCTAGTAGATCTCAATGCTTTAAAGCTCTTTCAAAAACCGAATTTTATTTCGGTCTACTATAGTGCATGAAACCAAGTGTTGAAGATTTTTCCTTAGACATTACTCTATGGAATAAGTTCCGTAAGAAGTATAGGAAATTGCTGGTGTTAGCGAGCACAACACTGGGAAAAATGTAATTTATTTTTGTCCATAAGCGAACGATTATTATTAAATATTTATATTAAATTTTCATTTAAAATAGTTATTAAAATAGAAAAATCTTAACGTTTAACTTGGTACACAATAGTCCGACATATAAATCTTCTGTCAAAGTTTCTAAGACATGTTATCCGACGACCGCGATTCAAAGTAGCGATTACTACCAATGAAAATTCCGAGAGAGGTTTTCATCTTGCGTTTCCTTCGTGGAAATTCCACAAATCCAACGGCTGGCGGTGGAATTCTGCAGCCTGCCTCCCTCCACCGCCCGCGTGCCTGGCTCGTCTCGAGTTTTGCGAGTTCCACATTCAGCAGACAAAGTATATTATACAGTTGACAATATTTCGAATAGGGGCTAAGGAAACTATCACAAAGATAAGTTTGTCTTAGCAAATCTTCTTCATAAAATTGTATGAAAACTTGTGAGATATATTACTTAAGAAATAAATACCAAAAATAAAAACATGCATTTAAGATAGATTTGGTGAAAATTCATTATATGTAATAATTTAAGACATCGACTGAGGGTGCTTGATGAAATTTCAATACCAAATTTGAATTATTAAGATTTTGTACACTTCCATGTATTTTGTGACTAACGACAGACAGTAAACAGTGTCTACAGAAGATAAAAATACGACGAATATTATTTACGAGGTAAAATATTATACGTCTGGGAGCCACACTGATACCTGAGTTAACATTTCGAGAATCGCCTTAATCCTTACTTTGTAAACAACACATTGACAGAGTGGCGAATTACCGCTTTCCAACTACTTTTAGAATTACCAGTTATTTTACAATTATAATAGCATTGTACAATTATAATTGAATTGGGATGCAATTCAATTGTAAAATCAGTTGTTTCACACACTACAGTTTTGGCAATGGGGACCCTGGGAGTCTTTTTGTAAGGCCATATTAACTTTACTTTGCCTAAATTCACTTTATAATAATCTTTGAGCAGCGATAGTTCAGTATTTTGTCAACCGCACACACATAAATCAATCATAAAAACACAATTTGGTTGCCCCAGCTTCACCCGTCATGTGTATGCAGCCGTTGAACGCAATAAGGGTCAAGAAAAAAGGCGAATTTACTCCTCATATACTTGGCTCGATACAGAGCTGCACAAGACCGGTCTTTTAAGCACGCACTATTCTGTTTAAGAAAAGAAAAAATATAAAGAAAAAAAAGAAAATGTGACATTCTCAGCCACTTAGTTTAAGCGATGTTAAGTATCCTGTGTATCCGTATACTGAGAATCCACCGTAACGCTAGAGTTTAATCTAGTCCGCGTTGAATCTAAAAAGGAATCGAGAATATCCCGCTCCCCATATGATGTTGCAAATTTATCAAAAGTCGCAAAGTTGGCCTTGGTTGAGTTAAAGTCAGCGTGGCCTATTGGGTCCGTATGAGGACGGACCACAGCAAACAGCTTTGCTTGTTCGGCATTCATCTCGGGGCAGTCACACAGAACATGATTTGCGTCCTGATGGTGGTGTTCAGAAGTGTAATCCAACCTTTCAACCAACTTGCCCAGCTCAAATAGTTCACGGTGGAACTTGCAATGGCCGGTTATAAACTGGCCATATCAGTACTCAGGTGAAAGACACTTAAACTCGTCCGAGAAGAATAGATATATTGGGCGTCCTTTGGTGGATGCAGACCATCTAGTCTGCCAGGCTGCTAGGGCTGTTATGTACGCCAGCATATATACAAATGAACGATAAGTGTAAGTTACAGGTATATTTTGCGACAGAGGCGCCGTCTCAATCATACAAATAATCGAAATAATGTTTTACTTTATAATTAATGTGCCACTTGTGTTCTTTGCATTATTTGGTATTTAAAAAAAAAATTAAAGTTGTATAATTGCGATTGAATAAAATTATTTGATTATAATAAATTTTAATACAGTTTGGGTTTTGTAACGAAGACATTTGTATTCTGGAAAGAAAAGAAGGTTGATTTGGGCACGTATTGGGCATCGCTTATGTTGAGAAAATGCACTGCCTCTCCTTAGTACATTCAGAATCATTAAACAAAAAATTAAGCGGTTACTTTGTAAAATGCAAAGATCGATTGTGATTTACATACAAAAATATTCTTAGTTTATTGGATATTCAAAACGAGCACTATAAAACAAGAATACTTAGTCCGAATCTACTCAAATAATACGAAGCATCTTGCGTAGCACACTATATAATACGTCAATAAGTTCGCAAGAACGGTTGTTTATTTTGACAAAAGCAAACGGATCCTTGTTCAATAAGGGTTTTTTGAATAGTTGAACGCTGTAGGCTGTAAATAAAGATAACTGAGTCGTAAGTCTTATATTTTAAAGGTTTTGGTAAATGTTTCTTTAAGTTTTATAGAAGATGCTGAAAAATTACAGATTTTTAAGTGGTTTTTGTGATCTTGAGATTTTAAATGAGAACACAGTTTTGTTTTAGTACGTTGCAATAATTGCGATCATGAACGTATTAAAAAATTGTTTGTTTTACTTTTTTAGCTGAAGAATAATATGTACGAGTTATATACTCAATTGATATTTCTGATATAATGTTTTTAATACCCATTTGCAAACAAGATTTTAAAGTAATTAAGTATCTTTACTTACCACCAAGCACTATTTTTGTAAGCCGAAAGAAATATATCTCACCAATAATTACGAGGACTATTTTAAAACTGAAAAGTCTTTATTTTACCCAGAGGATATCTCAAAACTATAGATTTTTATAGCTGAAACATTAAATCGTAAGGTAGTTATAATAATTATAAAAGATTATAAACTTTTGAAGATTTACAATTTCTGTAATATGATTAATTAAATATATGAATTGTATTACAAAATAAATTCAGGAAACATTTATAATTCCCTTTTGAAACTCAGTCATTGTTTGTCATCCAGTCAAACTTTAGCGCGCTTTAATTTAATTGACAATAAAATTCACGTTTTATATTATGTGTCACTGTCAAAGTTCAGAAGCGATTTAAACTTTCAATGCGTGAGTTTTGATTCGATATGCTACCGAGATATTTATTTTTATTGAATAACAAATGAGCATTGTATTAGTTTACATTATAGAGTTTCAATTCCATAATCAATTCTGCCTGGATTTATACAATTAAGCAATTTTCAGTATACACAAAAAAAATTGTAATAAAAGTTGTCCTCGACTTACTGCCGAGATACGTTTCAGAACTTTAGTCATAAGTAGAATTCCACACAAAATATTAAAACTAAATATTGTTCTGTTCAGGTTAGTTTTAGCTTCGTTACTTTTACTAGGAAATAAAGCAGCTGCAACCAAAAATTGTACGGATACATTTTAACACACCAGAGCGTTCATGTTTTGATAATTCACCCATTTTTTAAATCTAGCAAACCATCTATTGCTTGCATAATTTTTTTTATAGTAGTTGTCACATTCTTTCACTTTTTTATCATTCTCATATCGTTTAATTAGTTTAAGTACACTTTTTTTTATTACCTGTATTTCGTTAAATATATAAATTTCGTTTGTTTATTTCGATATGGTTTATCAGGTTTATATTATACACTACCTAAATTATGTATATTGATAGAAATAAATATTTAAATTTATAAATCGTCGGCGTCCGTGCCGCAGTTGGTTTCGTCGCTGGCTACGGTTACGGATGTCTCGGGTTCAATTCCCGGTGCGGACGGTTTTCATAGATTGATCTTTCAATCGATTTATGGATTTCTGTTCGTAGTCTGAGTCCTCCCGCCCACCAATCCCATCCTCACGGGGCGTAACGAGAGCGATTAGCTTACCAATAGTCCTGTCATAGCCCTATCCTTCTATCCCTACTCTCTTCGAAAAAGAAAAAAAAAGAAAAGAGAGGTTGAGCAACTGAGTAACAAGCAGTTCTCGTAGAAAAAATTCTGTCAAGATACATTAGGAGACCGTATGCTCTACATTGGGAGCGGACATGAAAAAAATAAAAAATTGTTAGGTACTGATCTTTCTTTCCGTATGCATCAACCGTTGGCAATGTGGCTCAGTGATTTTTTTTTTTTTTTCCATGTCCGCTCCCAATGTGGAGCATATGGTCTCCTAATGGAGGCATCTTGACGGATTTTTTTCTACGAGAACTGCTTGTCACTCAGTTGCTCAACCTCTCTTTGTGAATGTTTTTTAAAAATTTTAGTACTTAATTGCGAACAGTCGTAAATTGAACCGTCGTAAGTCGAGAACTACCATTACGCGTGTTATTATTTGCGGTACAAATACAAGACACTGCTACGAATAACTTTTATTTTAAATTTTGTTCTTTTAAATTATGGAAAAAAAAAACAGCGATATAAGCCAAATATTTCGTGTACAATTAATTACGACAAGATAGTTTCAGGAATAAAATTATAAATTAAATTAAGAAAACAAACACAACCTTACCTCTAAAATTAAAACGATTGTTTTTTTGTCACCGAAAATGCTTGAGGCGGCGTCGTTAGCTAATTGCAACGTGAACTGTTTCTTACTTTTGAAAAGTAAACGTACGGCTATTAAGTAATAAATCATTAGTCTATTAACTGAACATGCATGCAGAAAACAGTAATTACAAAAAAGTCTTTATTTATCAAAAAACGAGTTGCACTAATATATACTAATTTAAGAAAAATAATAAAATATAAATTGCTTTTGTATAAAGCGTTCAACTTTATTAAAAAATCCATCGTGTTGCTCTGCGATAGCCGGGGAATGGGTACAACTGTCAATTGATAAATTCACGACATAAATCGTAGCAGGTCTACGCTGGGTTCTACGACCGAGTGTAGGAAATGCGGTGAATTGGTTTTATCTACCCGTTACGATATTAACAAACCTAGTGGCATTCGTCATTAAAGCAGATTTAGTGAACCTTTGTGACTTTATATTAAAGCAACAACTATCTTATAATTTTATCGGTTTTCCATTATTACACAGAGCAAATGAAACATGTGACTAAATCTTAATAATAGTGGTTTTTCAAAATAAAGACTTATGTACTATTATAAAATAAAACATTTTTCTTTAAAATTGCTTATGGCAATAACATTGCGAGATTCAGAGTCAAAGTTTCTACGGTGAAACAAATTTTAATCAATTTTTAATATAATATTCTTTCTACAATAACGATTTGCTTGGTCGGTGTATTGAACATTTAACTGAAGTTTCAAACAGTTTTATGATTAGATTAATCACTTGAATGACGTTAAGGGTCAAACTATTGATGGGTGAGCCATGGAAATTAATTCAATTTTCGTAATATTACTGCAAAAGCGAAGTCCAAGCTTTCCTGCACAGAGATTCGTTATCTGTACTGTATTTGACTCTCTAGTAAAATATCGACAGCACGACTGTTTTATTAGTTTTTAAGTACATCATTTAAACATACATTTGACATTCGCTTTTCGTATTTCAAATCTTACTTTATCTTCATACGTAAATCATCTTATATCACAATTTTTTTCTGTCCCTGAATGTTTCTGTTTAAACTGTTACTTGTTCAACAGCCAACGCTTTAAATATTTTGAAAATTGGAAAATCATGTCCAAGATCACAAATTTAAATTGAAAAAATGTACTGATATTGATGTTGCTGGGATTTGAACCAGGACCCACCTGATTGCTAGAGCAAAGCTTTTACCACTAGACTGCAGAGACCGACAATGATTATTAATATTATGTATAATTTTAAATATATAATATTAATATCGTATATATAAAAACAAAACACAATACTCGCTTCACAGTTTAAGATCAGGACCGTTTCAATCTAATGAGTGAGCGTTTTTAATGTTAACCCACTGGCCACTTGTAAGAAGCTTTGAATAAATAATTGATTACCTTTCAACATGGATTTTAATATAAGCTCTCATTTTCTTCCCAATACCAAAACAATGCACTAGAAAAAATATTTATTTTTGATTATATGTTTCAACCTATCAAGTATTTTATGTTTTTATTTCTTTAACAGACATGCGTGATACCAAAAAAAATGTATTCTTTCCGCCACTGAACGAATTGATAGTGCCACTGACAAATAGTTTTTCTATATTGGTTAAAGTTGGAATTTTTGATAAGGAGTCCATTCACGTCACATTGTGATCGGGTACGGTTAAAATAAGATATCATTTACCAAATATACCTCAATAACCAATATTGCATTTTTTAAATATTTATTTGTAAAATTTATATTGTGTTTGACAATTTTTAATTCAATTTTGAGTTGCAAATTTACAGCATTGTTTTATTAAACTGTCGAAGCCCAACTTTTGCGGTATTACATTGAGTCACAATGAAAGCGCACGCGTTTGAAAGCTCTGATTAAAATATCAAATTAACACCCGCGGTGGAATGCAGTTACTCAACTATGCACTTGCAAATAGCAAATGCATTTGTGTATAATTAATTTAAAACCTCAACCATTTCAATACAGCAATGATTGCTAAATGGATAGCAATGAAACTGTCACACTCTCAACGACATCTATCGGGTATGAATGCAGTTAATGGATTGTAAAATGTCCGACTAAAGGATGTTGAAATTTGTAAACGTCTGTCTCTTGGGAACGATTTACAAAGTGTCTACAAAGTGACTTTGTCTTTGAGAATTAACCATTGACATATTTTCTATAAAAATATATATAATTCGTTTGGTAGATTGTTCTATTCTGTCGCGTTGGCCACATGTTCAAACTGATCTTTTCATAGATCAAATTTCAATCGATTTGTTTCCAAAAACATTAACGTCTGTGACATTACCATTCCTTTATATTCACACAATGTTAAAACGAATCTTAACAAAAGCGATTCGTAAACTAAAAGCCATATTTATGTTTTTGGAAAATTATAAGAAAAACATATATATACGCCTTCATTGCTAAGAATATGATGTTAACAAGCTTTTATTTATAACGGAAATATAATAACGTTATGTTGTGACTGAAACAATATTCAGTTAAGTTAACATTTTGGTATTATTGATATGTAATCAACTTTGAACGAAAAATTAACTGTCATTTTATTAACCCTTCAGTACTCATGGTGTAACAATGAGTTACTTCGGCGTTAAAACATTTAAATTTTCTGTGAAATACGTCATACAAAAAAATGAAAATTTTGCTATTGTTGGGTTTGCTACACTAATATTAGAAATTTTGCTATTCTAATATTTGTTGGAAAGCGGTAATTCGCCACTCTGTTAATGCGTTGTTTGCAAAATAAGGATTAAGCGATTCTCGAAATTTGAGTGTGGAAATATCAGTGTGGATCCTAGACTTATAATATTTTATCTCGTAAATAATATTTTTCGTATTTTTATCTTCTATATAAACGTTAGACACTGTGTACTGTATGTCAATTCGAGTTCATTTGTGTGCTCGAATGCCTAAAGATGGCGAAAGTCGAAACCCGGGTAGTTAGTGACAAAATACATGGAAGTGAACAAAATCTCAATAATTCAAATTTGATATTGAAACTCCATCAAGCACCGTCAGTCGATGTCTTAAATTAGTTCTACATATAATTAAAAATACATTATAGTTTACGTTTTCTTTGTATGATTAAACATAATTTGAAAAGTTCGTCAATTTTACCATCGAAAAAGACAATATTACATTATAGTTTAGTAACAATTAGTTTAGTATAGTAAAAATACGAGATGCATGTTGTACCGTGTGCAGCCGTTTAGTTTCAAACGGCACCGAGACATGTATCGAGCTTGTTCTGCTATAAAAATTTCAATACTTGCATCTTTTAATAATTTCACATAGTTTGATATGTATTTCAGATTTTACACTCAAAATATGACCTAAAATAGTTACTTGATACTACATAAAACTATTTTTCAGTTTTTTAAATTGTCGTTTCGCTTTATAAATGCGTTTATATGGCAAACTGTAACGAAATGTGACTGCATGAGATCCGAAGGAATTTTTTTAGTATGAAAACGGGAAGCTTAAATATTCCTTTTGGAGGACTTTAGTGACGAAATATTTACTACACAAAGTTATGCATCACGCTATTTAAATAATCAATAGACAATAACTAATACAACGTATGTAGATCATCAGATCAACTTTGCCGAAAATTAATTTATAGTTACCTAACATAATTGAAATTTGACAAAACATGTTTATTTTCTGAAGCTATTTCTGAAGTAGCTTATTATCCACTTCCAGAATAAGGTACAAAAAGGCTATCTAGGCCATTTATTTTATTTTCCCTTAGTCTATTGCATCAATTTTTCTTGTGTTATCGTCATGGTGTCATTCTTTTATCGCATTATGGGTCTCTCTACATTCCTTCAGCCTGTTAAGAGACCCTAAAACAGGACCTTTATTCTTATCATTTGACCGCAATATCAATCAGTTTAAGAGTTATACCAATGGAAATGAGAAAATATTTGACAAAAAAAAAATGTAATATGCTCAAACTCGATGTTACGTTTTCGTGTGTATTTCGAGTGAAAATGCAAACAAAAATATTGCGTTAAATATAAAAATGTGAAATAATAGTTGTCATAACATTTACTAAATTCTTCGATTCTCTTTGAAAAAAGTATTTTAACTAAATATATGTCGTATGTTTTGGCCCTTAAGCAAAAAAATGTATCAAATTTGGATTATTGAGATTTTGTACACTTCCATGTATTTTGTCACTAACGACCCGGGTTTCGCCTTTCGGCAGTTCAGTCAATCTTGCTGTACTGGCAATATTGATATAATTTAAGACATCGACTGAGGGTGCTTGATGGAATTTCAATATTAAATTTGGATTATTGAGATTTTGTACACTTCTGATGTCTTAAATTATATCAATATTGCCAGTACAGCAAGATTGACTGAACTGCCGAAAGGCGAAACCCGGGTCGTTAGTGACAAAATACATGGAAGTGTACAAAATCTCAATAATCCAAATTTAATATTGAAATTTCATCAAGCACCCTCAGTCGATGTCTTAAATTAAATTATATAAAAAAATGTATCGTTAAAACAATGACTATGGAAATGCATGAGTGGGAAATTAGTAAAGAAAAAACTTTTTTTTTAAGTGAATTATAACGTGTACCAGACGATATAGGTTGTCAATAGAAAAAAGCATCTATACAAATATAAATAAACACTAAAACAACGTTTAAGACATTGACTGAGGGTGCTTGATGGAATTTCAATATCAAATTTGAATTGTTGAGATTTTGTACATTTCCATGTATTTTGTCGCTAACTGCCCGATTCATCAATTGGAGTATTCATCAAAGGCGAAACTCGAGTCGTTACAGGTAATCAAATAAATTATATATAATCGATACAAATCAATCAATACTAATCTGAAAACAAAAATTTAAAAAAACCCTAAAAATCAAATATGTAGAATGAGTAAAATTAGTTTGAAAATAATTAATAAATGCTTTATATATGATTAATAAATGTTAGAAAAATCGGTTTCACTTATTACGGTCCTCATCATTATAAAAATGTGGAAAAAGTACAAAAAAATTGTGTTTAAAATATCATGACTTTCCACCAAGAATTGACAGTTAATATCTTAAAAGTGATAAATTTATAAAAATTTGCATAAAAAGCGTAACAGTTTAAGTCTTTTTAGGAAGGAGATGGTAATGTATTCAATTTGTAGCAAGATAATGTACCAAATGAAGATCTTCCAAGTCAGTATTAAAGATATAAGATTTGCGATGTCTTTTTACTCGATTTTACATAAAATGACATTTTTCTGTTCTACTTTGAAGAATTTTTGTTTTGAAAGTTCCCTGTAATATTAAATAGCTTCAGATTTGGAATGAAAACTAAATATTTTTTTTAAAACTATGTATGGATCTCTTTACGAGGGTCTGTGATATAGTTCATTACCCGTTCTCCATTATTTATTCAATTCGCAACGGTGCAGGGTGTAGAGAGAGCAAGCTAGCAACAAGTTGATATGTTTCATCCAAGGTTACGAGGTATTAATTAAAAAATACCGTAGACTTTGGAAGTGTTTTGTTTTGCGTATTTAAAAAACAACTGATTACCGAGTCAATAACTCTATTTGTTTGTTTGAGTGGAATAGAAAATAAAAGTTAGTTTTACCTTTCAGTGTAGAGAAGAATATTGTTAATAAGTTTTGAATTTTAAATACGGCCAGATGCTACACTATGGCATTTTTTAAATAAATTACGTAAGTTTATTATTTCTACTACGGAAAACGTATTTATAATAAAATGAAGCGTTTAGACTTAGAATAAGTTCGCAATCAACTTGTTTATTAAAGCGAAATACTTTTCCTTCATTTAAATTCCTCGGAAAAGCAACAGCCTTTGTTCGAACAACGCTTTGTCGAAACATTTTTCATAACGCTAAAATTAGATCGGCCTATTCAATTAATTATTTTGGAAAAAGCCTGAAAAATCTCCGGACAAAAGAGGTGGCTGGGAAGAATGTATAAATCAGTTCCGTCAGGTCCACGTGTTTGTCTGTCCATGATACGTGGGATGTATTATAGAATGTTTTGTCTTTGCACGTGGCTGGACAGAGAAGGTAATTTCACGATACACATACAGCGCAGGTGTGTTAAACTATTCTTTATTCAGTATATATATTCATATAAAAGCATATTGACAGCGTTTTAAAACTTGAACACTGTAATTACCAAGCATACTCTTCACTTATTTTTCTATTCTTGCATATTCTTGACTTGGATTTATATCTTATAATTTTAGAAACAACAAAATTGAGCATAGTAAAATTGCTTTTTAACGTGCTCGTTTGACTTCCACGGCGTTTAAATTTAAACATTCTATATTTAAGGGTTTTTCTCGACAATTTTTACCAAAATAATACTGTGACATCGCCCCGTCTTTACGGGGTGCACAGGGGTCTTCAAAACCCGTCTACAGACTCTTCCTATTAACGCAAATTTAATATGTAATGTCTCTGCTAAGGCGTTCAAAAATAATTTGCTATATTTGTTTGTTTACCGTTAGCAGTAAACAAAAAGCGTGCGACGCCTAGAGAAACGGTCACTTGGCACTCGCCGACAAAGCCACCGCGGTTTAGGTCGAAATGCGACCCTATTGTAAAACCACTTGCTGCGTTTTTAAATTCAAATCGTGTATTTTAAACTCTGTTTTTTTATCTATTACTGCCTTCGAGGAATTTATTAGTATAAACTAACTGCAATTAAAGATAAAGTAAACTGACGGGCGGTTTTTATTAGAAGACGAAGGAACCTGTAAATAATCCTCATCACCACGCCGGACCTGGGGCAGTCAAACTGTGTTGACGCTCCACCTCCCCGTCGAGTAGAACCTCTCTCAACTGATACCATAGTCAAGTGACCGAAGCTCTTAAACTTTTGTCTTTCCGTTAAGGGTGAGAATATCTAAGTGAGATTTTCCTAACATTTGATATTCAATCGGTTTATTGATATGAATACAAAAATATGGGTATCTCTGATTCTTTTTATCTCATCTCACTCATCATATCTGCTATAAATAATCAACTTTATCTTATAAATAGTAGCCCATACCGGTCCGTAGGCGTAAATGTAGACGTTTAATTATTATCACATACACATGTAAGTATGAAATTTTCTCATGGCCTTAGCGTCCACAGTGTATATAAGCAATACACACAGTTTCGACGTGGCGTAAATCTCGAAGCAAAAAAACAACAATCAGTCCGTCAGTATGGAAACTAAAGAACAGCTACCTTAGACATTCGGTATTTTAATTGCAATACTTTCGTCTATGACGGGCATTCCCACGTGATTAATCTGTAAGCAGTAATAAATTAGCAGACGTTATTCGTTAAAATATTTTATAAAAATATATAATTCAAAACATAAAATGTTGAATAAGTCAGTCGCAATTCAGACGACCAAAACACGATCATTATTCTCTTTGTTACATTGGTGGCTTATTAAATATTCAAAATTTAATTATCATCAAACATAGATAAACTCTCCTTCATTGGTGCCTTCTTCTATCAAAGGCTTAACTAAAATTACCAAATTACAGAACGTCTCTTGGATAATGAATATTGTTTTCAGAAGTTAATAAATATGACAGTGATATATCAATGCCGTATATCATTAGAACAGCGCAGCTAAATTTTGTTTAATTTCCGTCGTAATCTATAAATTTATTTTTAGGCATAGGCAATATCTTTTAAGGAATTAATGTTGCATATTAGATTGAAGACGGATGAATAGGTGCATCCCGATCGGAGGTTGGCTTCAGACTTTAGGAATTAGCGTTGCTTCCTATGTTGACGACGGACGATGATGACCGATGAATAGGTGTGTACCGATCGGAGGTTGGCTTTAGACTAATTATTTTTCCTCTTTATTTTTGCTTTATAAAGATAATCGTATATGACTATTCTCACGGTCACAAAACGTGTCTGACTACAACAATCACACACTGTCATTGTGTGGAATATCACATTTCACGATTCGGTGGGTCGTGTATTCCCACATTTTTAAATTTTTTTTAATAGCCTTTCCACCAAGAATTGACAGTTAACACCTTAAAAGTGACTAGCCAATATCATTTATCTTCAGTTACTATCGATGATTTGACTATCTATCTCAAGGTTTATTATTTATCGAAATTCCACTCTAGCAGTACTGGGCAAAAACTGTTCCACTACAAGAAGAATTTTATGAGTGTTCCACACGAAACGGTATTGTCAATATGGATGCTATTTGTTGACTCATTACTACGTCTTACTCTGTGATGTACAATGGTCGCTTAAAGAAGAAGTACAGTTTCTCCAAAGCCAAACGGATAAAATTGATATAATTTTTTTTAAATAGTATAAATAAAGCTTTTACTGTACTTTAAAAACAGTTTATTTATCCGAAAAAAACGCTGGTTTGAACTACTTGAATCAACATTTCAAATAACTCCACACCCCATTGCAGGAGAAATCGCAAAGTCTCTCGAATTGTCAACGAAATAAAACACTTGATCTCCGAATAAAGGCAACTGTAAAACGCGTTGAATAATTTCGCTAAGTGTTTACGCAGTCATTCGATACAGTTTGTTTTAAAACATTGCGATTCTCAATCGTAACCTTGGTTGTAAACTGAAAAATACAATACAGTAAGTTAAGCATTGAGAGATATTGTTTTAACCATATATCCGCTCATAATACGGAACATTTGATCTCCTTATAAGTATCATGATCGGAGTTATTTTGTGTTAACTGGTTGTTATTTGCTCAACTTCACTATTTCGTAGACGGTAACGATACAATAAGGGAAAGATAAGCATAGGACAAAACAAATCAGATGATTGTAAAGTGGAATTAAATTGTTCAATGACAAATCAAGACAGTGGCAAAAGAAGTGAAAGTATATTTAATATTTATTGAAAATTGTGTTGTATATATATTGGATTCATAATTAAATATAATCGATACGACAAAAATAGTGTGTGTTTTACAATTCCCCTGTTGTGTTTTATCACTGTTATGATTTGTCCAGTAACCAGTAATTAAACATTGCTTAAAAAATATTTTGATTAATAAATCAACTGCCACTGAAAACTGAATTAACTTCCATTAGCAATTCTTTAGCTTAAGTAAATAAATAAGGCTTTGCCGATGAGGTCATCAACTTTACGATTTTATATTGAAAGCAAAAATTAAATCCTAATTATCAAGTTTTAAATTACAAATTTTGTTTAATTTAATGTATTATTTACGATAGGATGAAATAACAAAGTATTTAGGTCTACAAAATTTTATTAGGTAGTTTATAGCTATTTCAGCTTGACGCCATCGTCCAAACTATACGTAAACTTACTTTTGCTTAGCTATATATACTGTTTAGAAGAGATAGACAATATTATGCCATCTCACACACTCAAACATAATAAGGCTTATTCAAAATTAAATCATTTAATGAACTAATTGTGTTTTTTTCTAACATTAATTTTGTAGAACTATATACTTTGTTATTTAATCCTATAATAATGGAGTTCTACCAAGTAAATGCCAATTCAATCAATAAATTATTTACGTATTATACAGCCAAATCTCTTTGGACTATTAATAAACCTCGCATTTTTATGTATCACTTTGACAGTTAAATGATGATTTGTAGTGAAACAATTCTTCGTTAAGAGTAAAAGTCATTTCAAACGTGTTGCAACTAGTTAGGCTCGTTGGTTGTAGAAAACAGATGTCAAAAACGCATGTATTGTGAAAGAAGCAAAATATAATAAATCTTTATAAATTAAAGCATTGATGCACTGCACATGCTTTGGAGGAAAGATTTTGTTGATTGTATTAATTTTTTGATACGATACAATAATTCAGACAGAAAAACACTCAAAAAATAGAAGGTATGTTTTTTTCTATAAATTTTTATCGATATAACCACTTATATTAATGATATAAAAGTAATTACAAGCCTACACGGTTTTTCTGTAATATAAATTATAATAGTTTTTTAAACGTTTGGCATCGATAGTAACTAGTAAAAGAGCTTTCGTTTTAAAGATACCGGCTAGTATCGTGCTTTACAGCCTACAGTTAATGTACTAAATATTTTGGAATTGGAAAATCATTCTATCATATTTTGGAACTAGAATTATTGTCAGCTTAGAATAAATTTCTCCAATTGCTATTTTATACAAAATAAATATCTTGTCTACTTTTAATAATCGTCGCTAAAATATCAGTTTTGTAATTTATTGAAATTTCAGTTCGGGTTGAGTATGGTAACATTTATAACGTGACAGTGACACCCTCACTAGCGGTCAAATTAAATTCTTATAGTTAAACTGGATGAGGAAAAACATCACAAACAGCAATGTCCAACATCACAAATTTATATTGAAAAAATCTAAATTTGATATTGACCTTGCTAGGATTGTATCCTAGACTCACGAGATCACTAGACTCAACAAGTAATAATGGTTTATATTTATTTGAAGCGAATATGGCGAAAAAATATAAGGCCCAAGGTAACTGGTATTGAGAACCGCTGTCATTTGAGCCCATCCATTTTAGTTCTCTGCATATCTCGCTGGTACGCAACCCCACTCCCTTTCATATGGGGAGTGGAATCAACCCCGTCGAGCCTTTTGATATGGTAATCGAAAATGTTGAATCTCTTTACAATAAAAATTCAACAAACCTAGGCCCTCCAGTTCTGGCCGTTATTTTTATCAATTTCAACAAAGCAAAAGCTGACGACTGTGTTTTTAGAGAATTTATTTATGTGCGGAATAATTGATTTTTTGAGAGTAATGAGTGGATTTTTTAAAATAATTGTTTTTCTACATAAATACGTAGATTGGTTTGAACAATTGATCGTTACAAAATATTACTCGGGGCTTTATGTCAAATATAATATCAAAGTATTTCTCATTTTGTATCGCAAATAAATATGCCTGCAGCATGAATTAAAGTATTTCGATCAACTTTACTGCTATGAATCGTTGAAATCACTGATATGTGAATAGTTTAATTAAAATATTGTTTTGGTAAAGCGTATTTGATTCATTGGCGTGCGCTTTAATACATATAAGGATATTTCAAATTTTTTTCAGCCGTTGGCGTATTCCACTAACATGATAACTTATTATATTGTTTAAAATTTACTTAGTAGAAATCCAGACATATAAAAAATATGATGATTTTAAAAACTTAATGAGAATTTTCAATTTAACTTGAGAACGAAACGTTATAACAATCACCATTTCCAAGATTTCAAATTTTAAATTATTTAAGAAAAAAAAACATTTTTTTATTCTGATTTTGTCGAAAATCAGGCCGATCTTTATGTAAAGGAAAATCTCGTACCACTATACCACAAAGGCCAAGATACGAATGTTATATTATTATATAAAAGAATCTAGTCGACGACGCAGTGCTGGAATTGCGCAGTGGACTCTTTGCTTCCTTCCAGGTCATTCCAGCATTCCCGTAGCTACACCGAATACATCCTATAGATGGTCATCAACGGCATACCACAGAATCCAACGATTGGTAGAAGAGAGAGGTAGGATTCAGGCTCCTCTTGGGCACCCGCAGCACGTGTCCAAACCAGGTCCATAGTCGCCTTTTTATTTTGGATGTAATAAGAAGTTGGTCCGTCCGCTCTCTTACCTCCGAGTCCCTGACAAAATCACAGCATACGGCTACCCTGTGCCTTGATGAGGTGCCATGCATGTAAAGCGACACCATCAGAATGCACGCGTTGAATAGGTGGCACTTGGTTCTGACCGATTACAGTCGTGAGTCCTAGACTTTCCGTATTGGTTGCAGCTATCCCTAATTGGATTGCGTTACACGAATTGATAATTGAATTAGTGGTATTATACACAAGTATCTTAAAACGAGTAAATTCAGTTTCGTAAAGTTTTTAATACCTGTTTCGATGATGAAGATAAACATTAAATCGAACTTATTTATACGTTAAGATAACTCGTGTATAATCAGTATAGTATTCTATTGACTTTTAGTAATTAAACCAATTCCAGGACATCTGGCACCGTATTGATAAAATTTTATTGAAAATGCAACCAAAACAATACACGGCAAAGACAGTCGTAAGATAATAGTATATACTGTACGAACAATACCAATAAATTGATAAAGACACCGACCGAGCATTATTTTTATCAAAAGATATTGAATTTAAATTGTTGAGATTTTGTACATTTCCATTTATTTCGTCACTAGCGACCCGAGTTTCGCCTTTTTGTATATTCAGGCATTCGAGCACACAAATGAACTCAAACTGACACAGTAAACAGTTTACATCACTTATACACAAGACAAAATACCACAAATCTTTTCCTTTAGTCTAATAACTCAAATGGCATCTGGATGCACAACAAACGCATTACGAGTGGAATGAGGGGGTATTTAAATGCAATTCGAAGAACTACCTACTCATTTCAAAATAATGGGCTCTGTCAGGGTAACCATGGACCGATGTATTGATAAGGGAGTCTTATTATTTTGTTCGTTAATTTATGTTTATTTGTTTTGACGGACTCATCTCACGTAAAGGGTACAATAGAGGGGAATTTGAAAGATTGAATTTACATGGAAATGTACAAAATCTCAACAATTCAAATTTCATTCAAGTTTGGTTTGATCAGATTTGATTCTACTTGGTGTTGATCTCGGTACTTTTTCTTAGCAAATCCGTAGCGATAACAAACGCGCTAAATTTTAAATGAGCCCAAATTGAAACGGTATACATAATTATAATAATTACTATTTAGACAGCGAAGAGCGGATTCACAAAATGAGCTTTAGAGCCTCACAATTAATGACTGAGATATATATTTGAATATGGTAATTTCGCAGGTTTGGGATTATCTAAAACACCTGAGCTTCACACCTGGTTATGTTTGTGCGTTATGTTTGATGAATCTCGACATTTACTAATTGGTTACAAAGATTTCAGTCAATTTGAATGTGATTTTAAATAAACATTTCATATTCGCGAGAGTTGTATAGATTATTGAAGTTTTATAACAAATATAAATATACGGAAATTAACCAAATGAATTCGTGCAAAACACTCTTTTAAACATAAAAATTAAATCAGTACTGGTGCTGTAAATATATTAAATTTTAGAAACCAATTCTTAGAAAACTATTCAAAGTCCATTATCTGTCATAATAAATTAAAGTAATATGAAAATAAAAATAAAGAGATTTTAAGAAACTCATTGATAAGGGAAGTTTACTGACGAAAATTTTATCTGTTGGTGACATTCGGAAATATTTTTATTTCTCAGATAATTACCTCTCCGTAATTCTTCTTAAGAAACGAAATAAACGAACCAACGTTTCATTTCAAAATACGTCTTTTGAGCTGAGCTTTTTCTTCAAAGTAAAAGAAAGTTTCTTTATGGAGCGGTCAGGAAAGTTTCCATTGCTGGGAAAGCCACTTTGGATTCATTGATTCGGAAAGAGCTTTCCTTCTTTAGCTGGCAAACTACTCAACGGAAAATTTCTTCCTTTCTATTTTGCAACGGGCGTTACTCTAACGTTTTCCGTCGTTAACAACTACTTAATGTCCTGCAATGTACTTATCCATTTACATTAAGTACAAACTATAGAGTTATTCGGGACATCAGTAATATTTTGTTCATTGACAAGTTCTATAAGTTGACATATCTCATAATCTCCAGAAGCTTTCAAGCCACTTGTATAATCTATAAATACACACATGAGATATTATTAAATAGTAATGAAAAAAAGGTGAACCAACGACATATAGTGATATTGATTGCTGAATAATCGTGTTGTAACTGTGAAGACGAGTACATTGACCATACGCTTAAAAGTTTTAATATCAACACGGATGAGTTTCCAACGTCACATTTTTTGTTTAATATCAGGCATTATATGTCAATGCACCGAATATTTTGAAAATTTTCACTCACGTCTCATGTACAAGATCACAAATTTAAATTGCAATAAACTAAATTAAATATTTATATTGCAGGGACTTGAATCAAAATCTACGTGATTGCTAGTGTAAAGCTCTTACTATTAGACCATAGAGGCAGACGAATTTGAACTTATTGTCGATGAATTACTACAGTATTCTGTGCATGTGTGTTTATGTTAATTATTGGTGCAAAAAACTTATTGCCCTACTTTATGTATGGTTATTCTCAACTTGAACAAATATATGTATTTTATGCAACAAAGTAGTTTATGAATCAGTAAAAAAAATCTGAGAAATCATTTGTACAAATAAATACATGAGTAAAATCTTCTTCAATCTCAGTGTATATCGATTTAAATCAGCAAATGGACGGAACAATATTGTCTTAATAATTTGTCCTGTCCATCTTATCCTGAAAACGGAGCGTGGGGAGAGCTATCAGCTGTTTTTCCAAAAAATAAAGGTTGGGCGACGGAATAGCAAGCAGATTTCTTAAAACGACTTCTGTTCAGATGCTTCATTGGCAGCTCATATGCTTCACTTAAAAAGCTGACATAGTTGTAGTTTATGTTTATATATATTTTTTAACCATATCCGCTCCCTATTCGGAGCATATGGCCATCACGCGGTTCCTCCAAGCTTCTCTGTCCGCCGCAAGCCTCCTCGCCTCCTCCCAGGTCATCCCAGCGTCCCGTAGCTTCGCTGAATACATCCTATGGATGGTCATCAGCAGTCTTCCAGGGCGACGGAATCCATCTGGTTGGTATAAGAGACAGGCAGAAATCAGGCTCCCCTGGGCCATCCGCAGCACGTGTCCATGCCAGGTCCATCGTCGCTTTTTTTATTTTGGACATAATAAAAGGCTGGTCCGTCCGCTCTCTTACCTCCGAGTTCCTAACAAAATCAAACCACCGTACCCCTAGTATTCGCAGCAAACACCTGTTTTCAAAGCACAGTATACGGTTACCCTGTGCCGTGGTGAGGTGCCATGACTCGCAATGATATATATGTTTGTATATATGTTTATATATAATGTTTATATATATTATGAATATCATTAGTAACAAATTATAAATAGAAAATTTAATATGAATTCAATTTATGCATTAATAAATAACTTTTAGATAAAATAACGTCTCTCGAGGAAAGAGATATTTAAATAAACAATTAAAGATAACTAATAAATGGAAAAATCATTTGAAAGTTCGAGCAAAACGATGATACCAATTTTAAATTATGATAAGAAAACGCATTTGTATAGATGTGTTAGTTATAATTAAATTTGTTCAAAGTTTAGCTAAATTGTCACAACAAGAATATCATTCTTTAACCATATTGTTGAATTACAAAATTGAAAACTTGATTCAAGGTAGCGTTCATATCAGAGTATACATTACACTTGGTGGAACAACATTTGACTCACGTTTCGCGAATCAAATTTAATATTTAGCTTTCGTGAAACATTATTTGTTCGGCAAACGTACGCTCACTTGCCACGTCACATTGCTTGGAAGTTGGAAAATTAGTAAGTATGGGGTGACTGAGAAAATGCGAACAATCAGGCACGCGTATTAAAGCCATTATCCTTGAACGAGGTGAACGAAGATGTACATTATCAGTTGAATTGTGCTATGTTAGACATTCAGAAGACAGAATTCCAGGTGAAATCATAATTAAAATAACTTGTAACGGAGGTAACGAAATACTACTTTCATATCGAATTATATTTCAAGTACAATATACGTGGAACAAGTTAAACAAGGAATCATGGAGACCAAAACAGTTAAATCTTTGACATTAAAAGAATACTTGAATAAAGAATAATTTAAAAATCCCATATTGTGATAAATAAACAAAGGTTTCCAACTAGAGCTTTCAATCCTGTGATCCGGAGTCCCGGTCAATAATTCAATCTCTTAGTCCCGGGAGTGTCTAAATATCAATCCCGAAATTTCTGGATTCACTGTGAATGCTAAAGAATGGTTTATACTCTACAACATGTACGTTGGTTTATTTTTCGTACATAGTTTTTTTAAATTACGTATATAATTAATATAAATGTATTGGGTTGTTTTTAACCAATTTAAAATGGAGGATAAAGAAGGATTGCTTCCTAAATGAATGGTGGACAATATTTTAAAGCCGAATTGAAGGATATCTTCTCTTTTTGGATACCATCCGGTAAAATCTACGCTAATTTTTTTTCCATGTCCGCTCCCAATGGGGAGCATATGGTCTCCTAATGAAGGCATCTTAAAAGAATCTTTCTATGAGAATTGTTTGTTACTCAATTGCTCAACCTATCTTTTTCCAAAGTGAATAGGGCTAGGATAGAACTAATGGTTAGCTAATCACTCTCGCCACGCCCCGTGAGGATCGAGTGGGTGGGTGGGAGGTAGTTTTAGATAGTTTTAGTCACGTCCACGTGGAATATGCATATTACAATTTGTTTCCATGTCCGCTCCTAACGTGGAGCATATGGTCTTCGAAGAAAGTAGGGATAGAAGGATTAAGCTAGGACAAGACTAGTGGTTCGCTCATTCGCTCTCGCTACGCCCCATGAGTATCGGATGGGTGAGAGGGAGTTTTAGACATAAAAAAAACTCAGACTACGATCCGAAATTCAGCAATCAATTGAAAGATCAATTTATGAAAACCGTTATCACCGGGAATTGAACCCGAGACATCCGTAATCGTAGCCAACGACGCTACCAACTGCCCCACGGACGACGATAATGCAATAAATAAAAAAAGCTATTTTGATGACTATGTCGGATTTTTTTTAATTTTTCTTCTTCTTTATTATTTTTAAGTTCATCAAAATTGTGTGCGTGTGGCCAGCAGCACCTTGTTTGAACGGTTTATTCTGAGATGTCACATAGTCTAAAGCAAACGTGTCAAATACAATACAAACGTTTGTCACACCCTGGTTTTTTTGTTAAGTTTAAGTTTTATTAGGTTCCATAACTGAAATCGCACGGTGTTAACGACAATGATTCCTAGAAATTGGCCCGACTTTTGTCGCGAAGGGCGCTCGTTCAATAGCCGGCGGTTCAAATCCATTTTTGAAGGAAAGGGTTGGCTCCGCCGATGGAGGAGTCCTTTTAATTTTATGTGTGAATAGTCGATTACGATCTGTCGAACCGGGCTAGCCGCCTCGTAGCCCACCAAGCAATTATGTAACTGTCACACTAATTTATGTAAAATTAAAATAAGCTCAATGATCTTATTCTCGCATTTAATAGAAATAGTGTTCAATTATTGCTATATCTATAATATAAAGAATAATTCAGAGCTGCAACATTCCTACAATTTTAATTTCATGTAATGTTTCTAAAAGTGCCATTATCCCAGCTTGGAATTATTGAAGATTGGTTAAATTCTGTAGAACCATATTCAACTGAAATTTTATCATTAAGTTATATTTTTTGTGGATATTTTGTGTAAATTATATCCAAAAAAATGTCTATGAATAGATTTTCATAAAGAAAGTATCAATGAATAACAATATGACGTTGTTATCTCGCAGTTCTGATAAGATCATTAAAAATTTTCCCGTTTTCCATTCACTCTTAAAATTTAAACGTTGTACTGAAACAACCGAAGTGTTTTCAAATGTTACATAGTTTGCAAAGTTCTTACTCAACAAATGTTCATTTTTCTCGAACAACATTCAAAACTTTTCATTGTTTTATTAAATATGATTTGTAAAATTTAACAAAAGTTCGAGAAAATTTTCGTTATTCTATAATACAGCAGAAATTAAATTTATTGATTATGAAATGAGGGCAAATCAATATTAAAATTTAAATTAACATTCAAATTACTTACGAGATGAAATCTAATATATTATTATTGTTATAGAGCACTATTAGTAAGTTTTATAGTTTAAAAAATATACAAGATCTTCGTGGTGAACTCAAAGACCAATTTCGTTAAAAATAAAACGATAAAATGAAAAACTCGTAGTGTTGTAAAGCATATTTGAAAATGAATAAACCAACAGTCACATAAAATCACCAAAAAAATACCCTCACTTGAAAATTTTAATTGTTTAGGAATATTGTATTCAACTTGTGTTTTACAGACATTTTAACATTTTAAAATAGATCTGCCGCCAACCTATGTCGTTGACGGGTAGTGAGAAATTATTGTCGCCTGATTCAGAGTGTGAGATAGTCCAGCTTCTATGACGTTCGATCGCGTTCCGTCCGTTGTCTCTGCTTTCGTTCAGAGTTGTTAGCTCGTCCGTTTTGTCCCTCGTATTTATTCGATTCCCCACAACACTCCTCCCTCCATTCGATCGCGTTCTGTCTATCGCCCGTCTCGGTGTATGGTTTGACACGTTTTGTTGCTGTCTCTGATTTCGTTCAGTGTTGTCCCTCGTATTTATTCATTTCGCCACAATTGTAGATGTATGTTTTAAGAAACGATGATATGATTGTATACAAATGCCAGCTGATCACTGGACTTAAGCAAATCTCAGGGCATTACAAAGCGATAATAATCTGGAGCCTTGTGTTTATCATAGTGGACAGTTACAGTCGTAGAAGAAGAGCAATTCTTCTGAAGTCCGTAATACTATATAAAACCAATCATTTAGAATAATTGTTTATTAAGCAAAACTAAATAAAAATTACATTTATTGTATTGAGTAGGTGGTTGTACGTTTTATATACAATCAATTTAAACTATTTATCACACTGCTTCTTTCAGATTCAGCATAACATCAATGAAAATAAACAGCTTAAAAATAAGCTTATTTAGATAAATATTGTTCTTTTAAGACTCCATTTTCATATGGAGCTGTACTGAGCATTCTGTAACCACGTCTATGTTTATTCAGCATTGGTTTATGAATGCCAGTAGACAGTTGAAGAGTTAGTTGTTGTTTCCATAGATAATCCGAGTGATTGATAGCACGCCCAGGGAAATATAATCTATATCGATACACATACGTGCGTCATATTTTGATACAGTTACAATCTAAATATTCAAGAAACAAATATAATTTATGTAAAATAGTTAAGTTATTTTGTTTGTAAATTATTATTAAATATTGGAAATCTGAAAACGATATTTACTGAAAGAAAATGCACAACTATAGCCAAATAACATTTGGATAAAATATGGAGTACAATTTATAAACAATAAAGCATCTAGGTGTGTTTCGCGTTGTGTATTTATAAAAGAACCTGTCATAGAAAGCAGATAGTTTAAATAGATGCAGCACAACATAATATAAAACTGTTTTGATTATAATAAGTATGTTTGTACTATTTGGTGTTTTTTTAATTGACTCTTTGATTCTCAATAAAGAAAAAAATCATTCCAATGCCTTAAATATGTTGATTCCTATCTAAGCAACCATGAACACAAATTGAATTTCATGCTTAGTGGCCAATCTTGGGATCCCGGTATTAAAAAGTGGTGAATTTCGAAATCCCAAGATTGTAAAAGAGACGGGCATTGGATGTCCTAGATATATTGTTATTTATAAACAAGATTATTTAACCCTTCCATATTCATGGCTTAAAAATGAGTTAGTTCAGACTTTAAACCTTAAAACTATATAAAATTAAAAATACATTGATGTAATAAAAATTGGAGACCTTCCGTTGTCGGCGTCCGTGGTGCAGTTGGTTTTGTCGCTGGCTACGGTTACGGATGTCTCGGGTTCAATTCCCGGTGCGGACAGTTTTCATAGATTGATCTTTGAATCGATTTATGGATTTCTGTTCGTAGTCTGAGTCCTCCCTCCCACCAATCCCATCCTCACGGGGCGTAACGAGAGTGATTAGCTAACCACTAGTCCTGTCATAGCCCTATCCTTCTATCCCTACTCTCTTCGAAAAAGAAAAGAGAGGTTGAGCAACTGAGTGACAAGCAGTTCTCGTAGAAATAAATTCTGTCAAGATACCTCCATTAGGAGACCATATGCTCCACATTGGGAGCGGACATGAAAAAAATAAAAAAAATAAAAATAAAAATACATAAAAGTCATAATTTGAAAACCTCGTCAATTTTACAATCAAAAAATATAAAATTATAGTATAGTGTAGTAGCAATCCGAGATGCATAATCGAACCGTATGAAACCGTTTTGTTACAAACGGCACCGAGACACGTCTTGAGCTTGTTTTGCTATGAATTTTCTCTATTCTTGCGTCTTTCGATAGCTTCGCATAGTTTGATATATATTTCAGGTTTTACTCACAAAATACGACATAAAATAGTTATTTAATACTATATGAAGCAAAATTTCAATTTTTGAAATGGTCATTTCAGTTTATAAATGCGTTTATATGACAAAACCCACACGGTAACGAAATGTGACTACGTGAGATCCGAAGCGATTTTTTAGCATGAATACGGGAAGGTTAAGTTGAATCTGTACTGGTGATCTGTTAACATTGAGTACCAATGAAATCTTGTTTGCATGTCACCCGAAAACTGCCTTCTCAAAAGAAAGATGCATAATGTGAACAATCACACAATAAATAGCCATGGCTTTAAATGACTTCATGACAGGTGTAGTAGTGTGTCAAAAATAACGACGATTAAAGGTATGAGAATAATGAAACTATACAACTGTTATAGTGAAATTACTAAATTATATTTTACACATAGTAGGGTCGCTTCGCCCGTGCTCAGCCAGTTAAGCGACAGGTGTACTTTCAAAAGGGATTTTGAGTCAATGAATGATAAATACATATTTTTTTTCTGTTATTCCATTAAACAGGGATTAAGCAATGTAACCAACTAAAATAGTTAATATTGTACCAAGCATAAAATAATAGAGGTTTAGAAAAAAATGCCAATTGTTCCAGTGGTCGGCCCCCAAAATCCATTGATCGGCTTTTCGTGTCCCAGTGTTTGGCCATCACTATGAAACTTCATGAATATCTCGAAATAATCTACTGATAGTAGACAAAACAATAAAAAAAAATAATAATGCAAAGCATGACAATAAAAAGTATATTTTGTTAGCGATCCCCATACAACATGAATTTGTTGAAACTTGCGAAGTAAAAATGTGCTTTTTTCAATTTCGTATTGCATCATATAGGTCAGTATAGTGCAGATATACATTGGCAAGTAGCAAGACTACCTATACGAATTAAAAAATCTGTTTTTTTAAATATATCCACTATTATTTAAGTTTTAAGCTCAATAGGCCGACTACTGGCGACGGCTGACTTTAGGAACATGCACCCTAGTGCAATTAAATTTAAGCTGCCTTAATTTTAAATTTGAAAACGTTCTCAGCTGATTCTAAGTCTTGCGCAAACAGTGACCTGTTATTTTTTCAATAAATTGGTTGATTTTCACTAAAATATAATATTTATAAAACAAGAAAAGACTGTATGTACAAAATTCATTGACTACATTTTCTCTTTAATCACTCTCACAAAAACTGAAGCTTCTCCCTAACTCTTATTAAAAGAAATTATTCAATTCATTAATTTGTGGATTCGTGAAGCAGTTTGTTTTTAAGCTTTCTTTGATAATTTACACGAAACTGACTCGGTTAAGGGATTTTTATGTCAGGTAGTTTTTTTTTTATATTTTTTAGTTATGTATGAAATGAAAGTTATCTTCTTTTGCTCATCCTCTGCGCGTTCAATTCTCTGTGTAATTCGTTGTCAAAAACACACTTTTTGAGCAACGTCATTTTAATTAACAAAAAAACTTCAAAACAAAAGGATGCTTGTAAAATTATTCCTGAAAACAGATTCAAATGACAATCTAGCTTTTCCTTTTGACATTTACTAAATGTGGGGCTTCATTTTCGTACAATAGATTAATTATTATTGTAAACTCTTTTTTTATTTCACGACAAGTATCAACGTTTTTACCGACTGATGTTAAATTGAGCGTTTTCCATTCTTCATTATCATCTTTGCATTTAAATAACACGTTTGCTTCTTTGTTATTTATGTATTGTCGGAAAATGACTTATTTAAGTTTCTTTACTTAACCAAACAATATTATGGAACCCTGGTCTAAATTATCATTTTGCTTCTATCTGCATCTGAAGCTCAACATCCTTGCACTGTTCTCCTGTCGCATCCACGGTTTCTCCGCTGTCATTTTTCTCCCTGAACTATTTTAGACGACTTCTTTGCTATCCGAGGCTCCGGCGTAAATTTTCAGTTCAGCCTCTTAGGTTTTACGAAACGAAGTATTTAATTGAGAATCGTATTTTAGAAACGGTCATATCGTTTTGTTTTAGCGATGTCTTTTGAGTGATTCTGTCATATCATTTTACAGGAGCACTATTTGTTATTTTTATTTTACCACGTAAAGAAAATACAGAATACACAAATACACCCTACTATATATTTAAAATTACATTCTTAACAGTGGCAGCTAAGCTAGCATGCATAAAATGCATATTGTGTATCCCTTTTTAAAAAAACCTCAGCAACATCAAAGTCGAAATTTCATTAAATTTCTGTATGATACAAATTTTCAGTATATTGTGTTTAAGTATTTTTATCATAAATAGATATTTTCAGAGCAAGACGTTATTACACTATTTATAATACATTGATAACAATCTAATAATATTAAGAATGAAACTTGAACAGTTTTAACTTTTTCTTTGTTTCATAAAACATAAAACTGTTGGTTTTGTAATTAAATTAACCTACTTTTACTGACCACACATCATTCTTATTTCATTAATAATACATTATTTGTATCAGGCGACTACCATCCACCCGGAATAAATGTTCCTGATACTATAGCGAGCAAGATTTTCATCCGAAATATGTTTATTCTTAAAAAAACTATTTGAAGACACGAATTCAATATTTCGTAAAAACTAAATTAATGATATCTCTTCGTCTATGACTCAATAGTGAACCTTTTCTTGTCGATAAATGCTTTTTAGATTACTTTAAAATACTTTATATGATACAAACCTTCAAGATGAGAAACAGGAACAAAATTTTAAGTCACCTGGTACTTCAGGGTGCATCTTCAGATCGGGACAATCACAGCCAAATCGGGTTTGGTAATTCTATTTATAGGCATTGAATCTTTGCAGCATTAGGTTTTTAACTTACACCAAAAAGGTATGCGCGTATCAGCATAATATAATTATTTTACACGCAGCTGACTTTTTTCTGCATATCGCTTAATTTAATCTGTTAAATTTTCATTTAATCCCTTTAATGCAGTAGATTATACAAGAAACTAGACATATTTTTTTGATTCGATGAATCGTGTATATATTATATTCATTTGCCAAATATAATTACAGACGAGCCTCGATCTATCGTTCTCGCATTCATCGTTTCCCCGAATGTATCATTAATTTTTTATAGTCTTAGCAAAACATCCAGAAGAATAATGTTATACATTTCCGATTTCATCGTTCTTCGATCTATCGTTTTTCTAAATTTACCGGTTAAAAATTTTAGTCCAGTCATAAATATTACCCAGGTTGAACATTATTCATGGCGCTCAGAAGTACACTCGACGCCATTCAACCACTATCGTAAAAATAACGAAACCTCAAGTCTGAAAACTTCGTCATCTTGTTATTATGCTATCGATTCGGTCAGTGTTAATTTATATTGCCTCGTATATCGCATCGTGAATTGTTCTCACTTTAGACCAAAATACCCCTTATGAAGAAAGTTACGACTCTGAAAAAACTTTTTCGCATTCATTCTTTGCCCATATGTATGGTTTTTCAAAGTCTCTTGAAAAACGAAGAATGGTGCTTGTTTTTTGAAAGAATCTAGTATTTCAAAAGCGCCTGGAAGCCACTGATCCATACCATATTCGTATATTAAATAAAAAGCATCCCATCCTGAAAACTCTTTGTCAGTAATGCTTTTATATAAATGACAATTCTCTGGTCGTTGTTGAACAAAGGGGAGGCCACGATAAGGCATTGTTCGTTTTTTTTAAACAATAATGTGACCCATTTTCACAAAACTACACGGAGATTTCCTTCGCAGATTGAGACAATTCAATTATACTTTTGCCGTACGAGCGGAGAAAGCGGCAGACGAACAATCCAGATTAAATCTAGCCACAAGTTGTTGTCGAAATAAATAAAAAGCTAAAATAACAAAGCATGTCATAACAGGTGGAGATGTATTGTTATCTCTTTCATAAGATGTAATTTATAACAATATATCATGGTTTCTTTGACAGTCTGTCTATCTCGACGACGTATTTTTTTCCACATAATGTGCCATTGTCGATATTGAAAATTCTTTTGTCACTATTCCAGTATTGAAATCATCAATATCATCATATGATATAAAAATAGCAATAAAAATGCAATTAAATTTATATATTCCATGCATCCCACATCAATACAACAGTCAAACAATCGACAAAAAACATATTTTGAGATATGAATGAATACCATGTTAGGCAAAACATACTAACAAATACAATGCAAATGTAGGTTATCATTTAATTTTAAGATCGATATATGTGGATATTGTGTTACAGTAAAGTGTCTGTTGCACACAAATTGTATTGTTTTTTTAAATTGAATTAAAACAATAATGTTATCTCTCTGCCTTAGTGTAGCACAAATATTGATGAGAATATTAGCTAGAAATTAACAGAATTGTTCTTAAACCTTCCGTATTCATATTGTAACAATGAGTTACTTCGGCCTTTAAACTTTTAAATTATCTGTGAAATAGGTCATACAAAAAATTTAAAATTTTACTGTTTGTAAATAAAATAGTTCTACATATAATTAAAAATACACTATAGTTTACGTCTTCTTTGTATAATCGAAAAATACAAAATTATAGTTTAGTATAGCAACAATTTGTATAGTAAATATAGTAACAATCTGAGATACATGACATATCGTATGCAACCGTTTTATTTCAAACGGCACTGAGACACGTCTCGAGCTTGTACTGCTATGAAGAATTTCGATTCTTGCATCTTTCGATAATTTCACGTAGTTTGATTATGTGCTTCAGGTTTTACACACAAAAGACACAATGACTTAATAATACATAAAATTACATTTCACTTTGTGAAATTGCCATTTCGTTTTATGAATGCGTTTATATGACAAACGGTAACTAAATGTGACTGCATGAGATCTGAAAGGATTTTTTTAGTATGAAAACGAGAAGGTTAAGCTGTAGGTCATAAGGAATGCTTAAGAATATGCGCAAAACAAAACGGCCATTTTCTCGGATCTAAAATTTTCAGATTATCCAATTGTTGCGATATTTTGATCGGTCAAATCATAATTCAGTCATTTAAATTTTTCTTCGGTACTTGTAAATTATTTGTTTTATCTACATAAAAATATGTGGACCATTCTTAGCAGGCTATCGATTTCCTGTATCCTTAATTACTAGTAGAAATTAATGATAAGTCTTCATATGCCAACATATTACGCATATTTAATTTAAATGCGATGCTATATGGTGGAAACCCCTTACGAATACTGAAGTTATTTTTAATAAGTTGTTATTTTTTTCGATAATTATTCGTTATGTCATTATTTCATTTAAACCCATATTGGTTACAGATATTTGAAATTTATTTTGTTCTATAGTACTTAAATAATATTGTAGATGGCATTTTCGTCAGACTTATCATACTAATTTAAAATTCTGACAATAATGTGAACCTGAAATAGCATTCAACATTATATAATTGTGTCGCTACTTTTCAAAAGCAGTCATATCCATTTTTAGGTATTTTCGCTTTTTTGTCAATTGCTATCGACCTACACGCTTTTAATATTCTTATATTTAAAAAATGGCCGAAACGCTATTAAATACCAACTAAATCAGTATTTGTATAATCTTTCAATATTGTGACTGTGTACACGAAGAAACAAAAAAGTGTTTTATTTTGGATATGGCTGCTTTTGAAAAGTAGCGACACAATTATTCTTTTCTAAACAAAAACATTTTTTTACTTTTATTTAGCAGCTTTTTTTGATACTGGTTAAGACGAAACTGTGGAATTGACATATTTTTTGTAATGTATCGAAAACATTTTTCTAAGTCCACATGAACGGCTATAGGTACACTATTTGTGGAAACAATTATTGTGATATTACAATTTTAACACATCGAAAATTGAGCTGGCTTTAGTTATGAAAATGGTTCTGAATAAAATTTTGCAACAATGAAACAAGTCAATCTTCTTTTGATTGTGTTTATATTATACAGTGTGTTTCATAAACTACTGTTTTAATAGATAGTAAAACATAATAATGTCATTGCTTTTAAGCGGCGAATAAACATTTTATACCAAAATAAAAAGAAGCACAAACCACTGCAAAAAGTTATCATCTTAAAATTCATACTTTTATTTATCAATAAAATTTAAAACGACATTAAATCAGAGGATAAACAATAACAATGCTGGAGACAATGAAGACATGATGCGGATTTAAAAAAAACCGTTTTAAAGCCAAATAACTAAACGGCAGCCATTAAAGTCGCAGCGTGCTTTTTTATTTCGTCTTATACGGAGAAAATACATCAAACTCTACCGACATCTTAGTATGGAGTGTGCCAAAATTATGTGCTCCTGTTATAACTAAAGGAATCCATAATTTTAATTGACAAGTAAAAAAATCTGTTGATTGAACTGGTATGTACTTGGTAGTAGGGTATGCAATCCCGGACCCCTTTTACAATCCTGGGATTTCGGCATTCAGAATTTCTCAATCCCGGGATCATTAAGAGTAATTTTATGGGTTAAATGCACATTTTAAATTTTATTTGTGTCTATTATTGCTTCAATTGGAATTTATATATGACTAAATATTTTTTTGGGAATTGGAATGGTTTTTTTTTTGATTTAAAATCAGACATTAAAAAAAAGAGAAATATTCAAAATAAAAACGTATTGATCAACACATTTTTAAATTTATTTATTTCATTATTATGGCAGGTTTTACCAAATGGTAACCAAAAAGAGTACAAATCCTTCAATTTAGCTTTAAAATATTGTCGTTGTTTGAGAAGGTGGGAGACTACAAAAGGTTACATTAATTGTGTAGGTTGTATAAAAAACTATGTACATTAACAAACCGAGGTACACATTATAGTTAATCTGAAAGTTTTAATTTGATGTTATGAATTATTTTATAGAATTTAGTGAATCCCGAGATCCCGGGGTTAATTGAATATCAATCCCGGTATCACGGGATTGAATAATTAACCGGGATTCCGGGATTGGAAGCCCTACTTGGTAAGACTTCATTATGATAAGATAAAAATAACGAAGTATTCAGTTCTACAATTTTTTATTAGTTCATTGATAGCTATTTAGGCTTTATGCCATCGCTATCGCTACAGTTCTGACGGAGGTGTAAAGCCGAAATAGCTTATAAAATATTGTAGTACCAAAACTATTTTAAAGGTGATTCCGTTCCCAGTTTCGCAACGAACGTCAAGCAAAGTCGCTTAAAAAAAAACGTACATTTTCAGTGATATTATAATGCTGGAAATTATGACCGCACGCACAAACACACACTCCCTATCTGCGTATGCGATCCTGGAGATAGAGGTGCGCTTATGTGTTTGTAATACGTTACATGTATACAGATGAATCACGACAAATGCATAGTAATAAATAAAGACTAAAATATCTATAAAAATTAATGTTTGTTCGTTTGCTCTCTATGCGTTCTTTTGCCATTTATCCGATTTTAATGAAACTTTAGTGAGCTGCTGTGCACACACTCGTAGAGTTTTCTGAAGAAAAAAATTTAAGAAAAGAATAAAATACATATAAACAGCCACATCTCGAAAAAACCTACTGATTTATTCGTGTACGCACCAGATGGTAAAATAAAAATACTGTGTATCCAAATATCCAAAAGCATTTCAATAAACAGAATTAAAGCACAAACTCTCTCTTTCTTTGAGTGGCATTGCAACGCATGCCGGGTACTGACTAGTATAAAATAAAAAGTAATTTAATTTGGCCAACCAACTTCGATATAAAATGACACCGAGAGAACAAGATGTGTATGAAATTTTTGATACTCACTGTACACATAACTCACAGTAATGAGAAAATCTCCCAAGGTTTTAAGGTCACATAATTCGGATTTCCGCATAAATTTGCATGTTTCAGAAACGTTAAAAAAACCCCGATGACGCTCCTTTTTCACCGCCTCCGGTCGTTATCTTTTGAAAAGTTTAAGAAAGAAATGAAAAACGCATCAAGTTAACAGCGGAATAAAGACCAGATAGGAGATTTGCTTTATCAGATTTGGCCGTTGTAAATTTAGTATTCTTTGAAATTCTTTCGCAAACACTAACTGCTGCGATAAAAATACTTGTAAATAATTACACGCTTTGTTTCTTCGAATAAAACCTTTCTGGTTGCCATAATAAAGTAGTAATTTATTTATGTAAACATTTAAAGGGTAATAGTGAGACTAAATCACAGAAAGAAATAATTTTTTACAATAGCATTGTCTTAACGAATATGTTTCAGATAGTTTCACCATACCGCACAGTATATGTGGCGTTAATAATTATGGTTATATATGAAAAATATATGAGAATGGCATATATATGAAAAACTCCTTCATACGCCAACCTTGTGGCCTGGTGCTTTACTCTAATGATCAGATGGCTATGAGTTCTAGTATTGGCAAGGTCAGTATCAAAATAATTCAATTTAACATTTGAGATATTTGGCATGGGTGTCTGTAGTGTCTTGTCTCCTCGAGTTGATCTCCTTTAACCCTTCCGTACTAATGGTGTAACATCGCGTTACCTCGGTTTTTAAACCTTTAAATTATCTGTGAAATATGTTAAACAAAAAAATTGAAAAATTTGCTATTTTTAAATAAAATAGTTATATATATAATAAAAATTAAAAAAATGTGTATATTTTACGTCTTCTTTGTATAATTCATCAAAATTTTAAAACCTCGTCAATTTTACCATCGAAAAAAACAACATTTAAGTATAGTATGGTATTAAATATAGTTTAGTAACAATTAGTAACAACCAGAAATGCATTAACTTACCGTATGCAACCTTCTTTTTTCAAATGGCACGTCTCAAGCTTGTTCTGCTATGAAGAATTTCGATTCTTGCGTTTTTCGATAATTTGTATTTCAGGCTTTACACACAAAATATGACTTAAAATAATTACTTAATACTACATAAAACCATATTTCATTCTTTGAAATTGTCATTTCGCTTTATAAATGCGTTTATATGACAACACTCACAGGGTAACGCAATGTGACTGCATGATATTCAAAGGGATTTTTTTACCATGGAAACGGGAAGGTTGAATGATTCTGATTTAGTTGATTGCATGCGATTTAAAAAAATCAAAATATTTGCCGCCTTGACTATTATAAGCTGTATTGCCAAAAATATTCGCTCCTTATGTAGAGCATTTGGCTACCAAGCAACACATGTATATCCTGTAATCGGTCAATCGTTTTGTTTTCTCTTATAGCATGACATAATTCTTGAAGCAAGCAAAATCCCAAATCAGTTCCAAAGAGATAAGATTCATAGGCATCTCATAAGATTCATTAGGCATCAAGTTATATTTTTTCGTTGGTAAAAAAAGAATGATCGAAGTTTATGTATTTTTTCAAAACTGCTGATATGGTTTCATATTTTTGATTTACTGTTTACGTTTAATACACTACAAATGTATTACTTAAAATTTCAATATCGTGGAAACGAACCATGTGTATTAAATAACAGAAAATTTACCACCTCCGCTCTTGATGTGGAGCATATGAACTCCTAATGAAAGTTTTTCTGTGAGAACTGTTTGTTACTCAGTTACTCATCCTTTCTTTTTAGAAGAGAGTAGGACTAGGACTAAGAAAGAACTAGTGGTTAGCTAATCGCTCTCGCTTAGTTCCGTTTTTAGGATTGGATTAGAGCATCCAATCCTGGAACCCTTTTCTGATCCCGGGATTTCGGGATTGAGTTTTTTTCAATCCCAGGATTGAAAAAAGCATGGTTTTCAAATTTGCTATCACACAAAAAATGTTTGTAAAATATGAAGGTATCTAGGTATTTTCATAATTTTACAAAAATTATTTGCAAGCAGAATCTTGCGCGTTTATTTTCTTCAACTGTTTTGTATTTTATTGGTAATTGAAGACATGTTACAGTTAAATGACAAAAAATCTTCATTGTGCGCATCTAAAAATAGAATAGTGGTCAACTGTCTTTTGTCGATAATGTTGCAGAAAAACAATAAATTGTCTGTTCCTGTTCGCTCGTGAAATATGAGTGTGAGAGAGAAGACAACGCATATATCATTTATGTATAAAATATATAAATTGAACATTTCTAGGCACTCCGCCTCTGGAAACGTTGTTCGTATAGTAAATCGGGTAATAATTTGCATTTTAATATAAATTATTTTTTACTATTTTATGGCGAATCCCGAAATTCCTGTATTGGTATTAAGTCAATCCTGGGATTACGGGATTGACTAATTGCTCGGGATCCCGGGATTAGAAGCCCTAGATCGGATGGCTCGGAGAGAATTCTAGACATTCATGACTACGAACAGAAATCCATAAATCAATTTATGAAACTGTCCGTATCGAGATTTTAGCGTAAAACATCCGTAAATGAAACTTACTGTGGCACCACGGACACGAAAAAGAATATTTCACAATCACAGTGAATTATTAACGGAAAACTAATTATGCTAACGACTGTCAACTGATTTTCAAAAATTTTGTAAATCGTACTTTCAATAAAGCATCTCATTTAACATTATACCAATAATACAATACTGAGGTACTGTGTTGCTTTGATTGTGTGCATATAGCTATAACACCAATGATATCAGCCTCTAGAGTCTATCGACCAAAGCTCTTTCTTGATAATCAGATGGTTCCGGGCTGGGTGTTCGTGATGCCATTACTCCCCGAATTGTATTGTTCTGTATAAGTTCATACCATGTAGTGGCTTGTGATTAAAATTTCGCCTAAAGTTTTTCAACTGTTGATAATCTTGTTATTCAGTATTTAATAATGTTTCTTCATCAAAAATGGAGTGAGAAGGTGTCAGTTGTAGAAGCATTCGTATGATAAACTGTAATTTATTCAACACGAGTATAATATTTGGTAAACACTCGTACGACACTCAACACTACTTTTTTTGAATTTTTTTGCTTCGAAGTTGTTAAAAATTTAAAGTGAAATTCTGTTGAAATGTATTTTCTTCTGCAATCTGGGAGAATTACAGGATGGAAAAATACAAACAGTTTAATATATTTTTTTTATATCGGGAAAAATAATTTCAATCAAAATAAAATGAAAGTATAGGTACATTTTCTTATCCATTTACTTAAAAATGTTGACGTCGTAGACCCTTCATTAGCGCCAGTGAGTAACAATCTAAGCTTCGTAGAAGAAAATTCACTACGATCATCTACAATCACTACGACTGTAGGTAAAAAGTATATCTATCACGCTCGCTCGCATGCAAATTTGCGTCCCGAAACCGAGAGATAAAATCTAATGATGATTGCTTTCATCATAGTCGAACTCACTTCACCAAGAGTTGCCTCTTAACTTTCGAGAGTGGTTCAAGATTAATATTAGCAAACGAAAAAATTATTTTTTTCACAGGTACTCAAAACCATCACATAAAAGTATTAAAGAAAGAAATCATTAACAAACACTTAAAGCTGTTAACGTATCACAGTTCACTGTCATCAAGGTTCATCAATCTTGCTTATTACATATAATTTAAGACATCGAATAAGGGTGCTTGATGGAATTTCAATACCAAATTTGAGTTATTGAGATTTTGTACACTTCAATGTATTTTGTCACTAATGTCCCGGGTTTTGCCTTTCGGCATCTTCAGGAATTCGTGCGCTCAAATTCTTGAAGATACCGAAAGACGAAACCCGGGTCGTTAGTGACAAAATACATGGAAGTGTACAAAATTTCAATAACTCAAACTTCTTTATTACATCAATTTAGTAACACTCTTATGACCATTGTGTGCCTCCATGGCACCTTTTGATTATTTTTTTCTAACTGGTGAAGTAGCCTTTGACGTCAACGTCAATATAATAATATAATTTATTTTTTATGTCGAAACTACCCCGGAACTAATTAATTTCAAAATTTGATCTTTAATCGTACAATGTCATTAATTTAATTAATGGTTTCTAGAAAACTTATTTTACAATCGACATCACTTATATAAGGTTCCCACAAAAGTATCAGGAAATATGCTATAAAATATTTGGCAAATAATTTTTTATTGGTCAAAAGTTATTTTAACTCTTAACTTTTTTTTTTCCCAATTCAAATTTATTGACTGAGCAAACCGACTTTGCATCTTCTCCTTTGTTTTATCCGATTCATTAATTTGTATTATACCTGTAAGGTTATTTTTAACTTGTAAGAATTGATTCTGTTTCTGTAATTTTTGTTTTTCAGATATTACAAATTTAATGGATACTCATAGCTGCTCTGCTTTATCCGCTTAAGATGGCTGTTTATTGTTCATATTAATTACATACTTAATATTTGATTATGTTTAAAGGGTTCACTAATTTTTTCTTATAATTTTCCTGATTCATTATTGTATATTACATTAGTAACGTCATTAAAAATTTTGTTCAGCTAAATGGACTTTTAATTTAGCTATATTTGTGATTTCAGATTAGTATTTAATGATTTGCAAGAGGTCCATAACATTTTAATTGTAGACTCTTTTATTTGATTTATGTATAATTTGTTTGCTAAGCAGTATTTTCTTGTCCCAGTTCATAAACCATCAGTTTTATATACCTTCATTTTTACAGCCATTTTTATATAAATAAGCCTGTTATGTTTGTATTTTTATCAATTGATAATGCTCGTGATGAGTGAAACCGGTCCTGATCATTATAAATATGTGGAAGTAGTACAAATGAATTGTGTTTTATTTTTTAAAATATAATGTCTTTCCACCAAGAATTGACATTTAACACCTTAAAAGGTATTTTAACTCTATTAGAGTTATACAATATGCGGGAGCTTATCTACTTACATACAAATCATACGCAAATATCTTATAATATAGTAGCTCAGACTGGTCTGTAGGCGTAGACGTAGACGTTTTATTATTATCCAATACCACATGTAGGTATGAAATTTTCTCATGATCTAAGCGTCCGCGGTGTATATAAACAATACATACAGTTTCGACGTGACCCAAATGCCAAGGCAAACAGACAACAATCAGTCCGTCAGTATGGAAGCTAAAGAACAGCTACATTCAGTATTTCAATTTCAATACCATCATCTATGACGTACGTTCACACTAGTGTATTGTAAATCATTAGCATTGAATGTGAAAGGTGACTCAAAGCTGTGCTTAATTTTTTGATAGATTTTTTTACAATTTAAAAATCTCGGCTTTGCTGAGAAAAATGAAATAAAATAATATGTTAGACCTAACAGATTACGTATTCATATTATATGAATTGTCGGATATCTTTTACGGTTTAATTTAAGTATAAATAAATAAAAATGTCAACTCTCAACCACCCTAACGCAGAAAATACCTTTATCCCAAATAGAGCGAGACAGCGCGTCGGAATGTTCACATTTTTAAATTGAAAAAAATTAGTGCACTATTTCCGAAATGTGAATCCATTTAATTTAGCTGACCCGGCATGAAAAATTCAACTACTACACTCCCGGATGATACCTTTTCTGATTGCGGTAGTCACTCTGATGGGTTTTAGAGTGTTACTTTCGTCACAGTTATTATAGGTTAAATGGAATTGTGCGATCTTCATTCTGCACTATTGGATAGGTGAAGATTTTCAAATTGAATGTTTTATCGAAAATGGAACCATTTCATCGTAAGGGTAAATGGTAGTTTTATAGCAGTGTTCAACAACATACCTAATTATTTATATTATTATTCTTCGTAGCGACGTTTAAGGTTTCCGGTTATAGAGTCCAGCGCTCTTCAGCGTTAGTCCTATTGAAAAGCGTTGTTCTCTACGCGTTCGAATCCCGTGCAAACTATTATTTTATAAATTAATTTTTCAATCGTTCTCTAGCATTTGATTCAATTTTATGATGTTTTTTAAAAAATTATAGAAAAATTGTTTTTTATAAACATACTGTCTCCACTCACAATCTTTAAAATATAGTATTTCTATAAAACATCCTAATTGAAGTTGTTTAACGAGAACTGCTTACATTTCGGTCGCTCCATTGTTATGAAGTGGATGACAAGTAATATAAACACCCGCAAATATCAATTTGGACACAGATCCGTAAACTGATTAAAAAGTAAACTTATGTGCACTCAGAAATTCAAGCCCGTGACACCAGAACCGAATAGGATGAACGCTGACGCGCCTTGAGTGTTGACCACTCAGCAACAGAACTCTTCTTATTTTTTACTGTATTATTTACTATTCCACACGATATTCGATCAATACCAAAAAAATATGCATACAAATTAAATGTATTCAGTTTAACAAAAACAATAATAATTATTTATTATATACGCTTTGTTAACTTTACGTAAAATTGTCGAAAATAACAGTAAGTATCACAATTAGCAACTGCACTTCCAATGAAGCCAATTTTCTATGATCATATTTATATTTTTTACGAACCAGTTCCACTTATTTTTCTTATGATAACTAATGAATTAATTTCAAACAAATTATGTAAGTGATCATTTTAAATTGAATACACTTTGTGTACACTGTAAAAAAACATTCAGAGCTCAAATTTTATGGATTGTTTAATATTCCACTAAGTAGCATTTTATTTTTTATAAATTTTATGATTTATACGTTTTACATTCAATTATTTTTATTAATTAAGTGCGGTTGTTTATTAGTCAGAGAATGAGATGAGATTTTTTTAATAGAAATAACCTCAAGAACCTTACAAATATGATAATATTAAGCACTTATGGTATATTTTATAACTCGTATTCGGTTAGCAAATTAGTTTTGTCTGAAGTGAAAATTATTTATTTTTAAGAAAATATGTCGTAAATGTTAAAAGAAGGTTACTTAATTAAATTTATAAAACAATGAAAAAGTTTAACAGAGAGCTCTTACTTTTCGTGAGAATATAAACACGAATTGGCTATGACATATAACATTTCAATTCAAAGCAGTTAGTATTTAATGTCAGTCAAACAATAATTATTGCCATTAGTGACGTATTTTCTACAAATGCGAATTTCTTGGTATTCGATAATTTCGCAGCATTATATTGTAAGTGGCATATCCTTGATTCCACTTAAGATTCAAAGTAGATTAATCTCTATCTCGCCTGCAGATAATCAGTCAAGTGATATACATGACACTCAATATCACCTTTAACTAAGTGACTGAGCAAGTAGTTAAACGTATCAACTTGTATCTCTATTTTTTTTTGTTAATTGTACATGGCGTCGATTCCATCGCAAGATCGTATATCTGAAAAATCACAATTTTTCAGGGAGCATAAAAACTGCTTAAAAAATAAATTCGTCAAATTAAAACATAAATAAAAAACACGTTATTCATATTAAATATGTATACTTAACCATTTTTTTTTGTCAGTTGTAGTTGTGTTATTTTGTATGCATTCAATGGTGATTTTTATATTATTACTAATACAAAAAGAAGAAAACTCATACACAGATATAAACTTTTGCAATGAAAACGACGATGACTTAAAGATCAGCTCTGTAACACATCAAGATTGTGGGGAAATATTCATTTGTTTTTTTTTTTTAATATTTTATATAAATACCCACTTAAATGCTTTATTAATTATAATAATAAAACATTTTTATCGTGCTGATTTCACAACTTGATACAATGCTCAATGATTTCTATTGAGAATGCTCGCGATAAGCGACACTGGTATTTTACAAAATTTTAGAATTAATACAAAAATTGCGTTTTACCTTCCACATTAATTTTTGAAATCGTGTAGATAACTAAGCTTAGTTATGTATTTTAATAAAAATACTATTAATTAACAAACAAACGCTTATAATCCATAGCAAAGGAGTTGTTTCTTAAAGAGGTATTAGGCATATTTATAAGTATGCAATAAAACACCTTTTTATTTGTACCATTTCACAATTTGATATAATGAAGTTTTACTCATCACGATCATTTATTTTCATGTGATGAAAAATAAATTAGAACAGAGTTATTCGTATAATATTATATATATAACTAGTGAGAAGGTTGAAATATAAAACAATTGGAAAATGAATTATGAAAAGAATCACACAAATTATAAAGAAAAGAAATTAAATTATCTACAGTTTCTGTGTTAACGATCTCTTAAAAAATAATGTAATTATAATAAATCTGTAATCAATGATTATATAATGTAAAAAACTCTGATGTTAGTGATGATTGAAACCGTTCAAAGTACATAAAAGGTTATTAGTGGACTAACATTTTGGCGTTGAATAGATGAAGGTTCAGGTATTCGGCTGTTAATCTATAGCCATAATTTTATTAATTGTCTGGTAATATTATTAAATTTCTCACTTGGTGAATTCTGAATAATTCATAATGTACGATATTTGAATACTTAATATTTATAAAATATTCCATCTATTAAAATGTCAAAATACAAAACCTGACCTTACTACATCAGGGTAATTAAAATAGAAAGGATCGCCTTAAACTCGTGCACAAACATATTATATTTTCATCCCCTTGTGGCCCTCTCTAGTCTGTATATGAAAACTAGCGTAATTAATGCTTAATAACCACAAAGCTAGGGGGCGTAAAATAATTTAACTTTTTAATACCCGAATAGTCGAGTAGTAAGACCAGGTGCAGTGATTACTTGGCCATTTTGTAAGTGACTGATATTATTGTTATATTACTCTTTTATATACTAGGCCTGTAGCCGAATACTCTAGCTTATCCTCTTCGTTTGAGGTGTCCACGGGTGCAAATCCTACTACTGACATTTACATTAATAGGTTTTTCAATTAATCTATCAATTTCCCTCCCGCCTATAGGATAATAAAAAAGAACAATGCAAGAACGATTTGCCGATTTCGTCGTTACTTTTTGAAAAATTAAACTACCAATTAACGAACGGTTTTTGTTGATCCACATTTGGATAGCAAATGATAGAAAAACATTACTTTCCACCCATCACGACCTTTCAAAACGGGAAGTAGCGAGATGTATTAACATACTACCAGTCATACTATAGTCTTATCTTTATATCCTTACTCCCTAAGGAAAAAGAGGATAAGCAATTGAATAACACGCAAACCTCACTGTTCTGTTGAGAGTAGGTCAATCAGGAACCGAATGCTCCACACGACGATCGTCTGGCAAGGTAATGCAAAATCCTTTACGGTGGGTAAATTGTCTGTAAAGCTGAATCGTACTTGCCCAGCATGAATGACTATAGGACTGTTTTTAAATGAATTATTTCTAACGAACAAAATAATTGTGTGCTGGAGTCTGTCTTCACACGGGTCAAATAAGCCACGCTGACTTATTGCAGCCAAGGGTAATTTCCCAGTGTTTTTAAAAGTTGCGAATTTCGAAATCTATGTAGCCTTGATTCATCACTAAAGTCACTAATCCCATGTACAACGACGGGCTTTCAGTATACAGACTAAGCAAATGGTAATTTATATAAACCTTATGTAAGTGGCTGAGATTTTCGCACGGTTTCCATTTTGCATTTTTCTGTCAATATTGTTATGAAAGGCGGTCGTGAAATATTGGCTGTGTAATATATTATACACGACGGGTGATCGTAATAAACACAACAAGCAGCTGATTTGATAAAATACTGATTAACTCGAAAATAATCTCGTGTAAAAATCCAATCATAATAATTACTTACAATTCGAATGTCCAGTTAGAAAAATCTAGTTTTCGATGACCCGATACTCGATTTGACATCCCTACTGTGAGTCGAACTAATACACTTGCTTCAGCGCTACTTGCCCATTTTAATACCTCTAAAGGAGGGTTAATGGATACGGGCCACTGTCAACTAATGTATTCATATTCAGGTAAGTACAGGGTGACTTGTTATCTCCAATCCCTATACTCCCGGAACTGAATAAAGCAAAGTGCTTCATCGTGATGTCCCCAACGTATTGTCATGGCTTGTGATTCCGATTACGTCGTTCTTATATTATTATACTTGACTACAACACGTACTTTAATTAGAAAAGGATTGTACTGAATAATTGTTTATAAATTTATACACATAATATAAAAGTTTTATTGATAAAAACATATTTTTCAATTTCAGACTTTTTGTGGCGCCTTGTTTAAACGGTATAGGCAATTTTGTTTACATATCTGCTCAACATGAAACATCGGTAGGCGTAACGCTAGCATTTGTAATAATATTATATTATGTATTTTCCTCATTTAAAAATAATAAAAAAATGTGATGAATAAATTGTAGGGCCTGCAACCAAGTGATTAACCCTTCCGTTTGCATGGTGTAACAATGAGTTACTTCGGCCTTTAAACCTTTAAATTAAATGTGAAATAGGTTATACAAAAATTGAAAACTTTTCTATTTGTAAATAAAATAGTTCTACATATAACCGAAAATTAAAAATTCATTCAAGTTTTCTTTGTATAATTAATAATAATTTGAAAACTTCGTCACTTTTATCATCGAAAAATATAACAATCCGAGACGAAGGACGTCCCGTATGAAACCGTTTTGTTTCAAACGACACCAAACACGTCTCAATCTTGTTCTGCTATGTAGAATTTCGATTGATGCGTATTTCAGATTTTATACAAAATATGACGTAAAATAGTTACTAAATACTACATAGTTCACTTTTTGAAATTGTCATTTCGGTTTATAAATGCGTTTATATGACAAAACCTAAACAGTAACGAAATGTGACTTTATGAGATCCGAAGGGAGGTTAAAGTCATTGTCTTAGGTTGTGTCGTTCACTGGGTCAAGTTCCAGTACGGAAAGTTTCACTAATAGATTTATTGATTGATGTTAGTGAGGTTTGGATTCCCTCCCGCACATTTGATCTTAAAGAAGATGCTTAGTGAGGGTGCTGCTGCTGTTCTATTCCCATCATTCTATCAAAGCAAATATGTTATACGTATTTTTCGTAGAAAAATTGCTTTTTAGATGTGCACCATTCGGAATTCATATGAATCACAGTGGAAATGTATACAAAAATAAACATCACTTAATACATATAACACAGAACAACATAACAGTTTAGTTTTCTAACCAAATAATATGAGTACATATTTTACAACTTTGCAAATATTCAGAGCAGTCTGTCAAGTGTCTTTGACCATTTTGACGTGCGGTAATCGTCTATCAAATGATAGTACAGTTGTTAGTGTCGTATTGCTTTATGCATTTATGACGGCTTATAGTGTCATATTAATGACAATTCAACTGATCGAATCAACCAGTAGATGACCTAACGTTCTCCAGGGAAACTGTCTACAGCAGGTACCAGCCACTTTCCAGTGATATCCCTCACATTGTCACTCTACCTGAATGGCACATGTCTCCTGGTTTCTTAACGTGACACACTTTATACAACCGTTTGTCACTCATGGCTAGAAGTATATTAAAAAATGTTGTATTTGCGATTAATTTTGGTGTTATGAAAAAACATTTTATATAATATATGGGAGAAAATTAAATTCAAGAGAATTGAGAGAATCTATCTAAGCTATAGGCTAGATTAAAAATAAATTACTATTTCTTTGTAGTAATTCCAGATTTTAATAATCATCAAAGCCAGTTTCGATCATCACAAGCATCAGTTGATAGTGCTCGTGATGAACGTATAGGAATAAATGTTACTTCCTGGTTTGCATGTTTTTTTCAATATTGACGACGAATGAATTGGTGCGTCCTGATTGGAGGTTGGCTTCAGACTGATAAATCTCTCTCTGTATTTTGTCTCGCTGTATGGGTCTACCGATATTCGTATATGACAATTCTCATGGTTACAAAATGTCTCCGATTACAATTATATTATCGCTGACACTGGTTGGCGAATATTTCTCACGTTTGGCGACTGTCATTGTGTGGAATATCATATTTCACGATACAAACGATATCAGTCCTGATCATTAATAGCACGCGGGAGTAGTAAAAAACAAATTGCGTTTTACTTTCAAAATATAATGCCTTTCACCAAAAATTGACAGTTAACAACTAAGTTTAAAATAAATGTTATTATAGTAAAAATTTTATAATTTATAATCTTTATATGATTCATGCAAGGAAACAATCGTTACTCTTAATCTAATAAATGTAAATATAAAATAATATAAAGCATTTATATTTTCACTTCAAAATACATTGTTAATAAAAAAAACATCAAGCGGTCTGCTGAGTTAAGCTATGAAAGAATTGTTTTTAAATCATCTTCAAACTATAAAATAGAATATTGTAACCTAATTATGATCTTAAAATTTATTTAAATGAATTCATATTTAAATATGTTAATAAGAATTAAATTACTATCCTTTTACTGGAGAAGAAAACAAATATGTATTGTACAAATATTAAATAAAACACAATTTGTTTTTACTAGTTCTACATGTTTATAATGAACAGGACCAGTTTTGCTGATTCTCGAGCATCAAGCAATTGATCAGATGAGCGAAAATAGTCATGATCATTATAAACGAGTGGAATTGTACAAAAAAATTGTTTTTTGTTTTTAAAATATAATGCCTTTCCACCAAGAATTGTTGTGAAAAAAAGCGAAATATTTATAATGCAACTGATGACCAGCTAGTTGTAAAATTCATTGTTTTCAGTGTCTTAACTAATCGATCTATTATATTACTCCACGCGATTGGTTAATTTTTTTCCTTGTTTTTTCAGCGAATCGAATTAACAATAAATATGTAAATTAATTATTATTTCGCAACAAAGACAACACTTCATTTTCATACTTCACTCACAGTAATCATGAAGCGATGGGCGCCCTTTGATCTGTTTCCATTAATAATAAAAACCCAATGTACATATGTAACGTATTCGAAACTTTTTTTATCAAGGGATGGAATTGGAATAAACATGTATCCCTCGAGCTACACTCTAATTTCGTTTTGATTGCAATTTTGTATTTGTCGATATCTATGTATATATTTTACACTATTTTTATAGCATGCATATAAATCTACAAATATATTTCTGTATATTTAGTTTAAATATGTTAATTCCCAATATACAATTAATATTGATAACTCAGTTATTCCACTTGGTTTATCACTAAGTTACCAATTTTAATTTTATATTAAATATGAACTTCCACAAAGATACCGCCGAATTCATAGAAAAAAATGTTAATTCCCATTTGAAAGTATATTGACTCGCGTCTCAACACAAGCTTTGCGAGAACTGGTTCTTACACAGTCACTTGTTCTCTTTTTATGGAAAAGTGTTAAGATATAAAGATTTAATAAAGGAGATGACTTGAACTAAGCTAATCGTTCTTTCTACGCCACGTTTTAAGGATTGGTTGTCCATGTATACGAAAACAAATCCATTGAAAGATTGAAAACTCAATTTATGGAATAGTTCATACGGCGAATAAAACTGGTGGATACTGCAACCGAATAGCGATGGCCAATCGGCTACAGGATAAACCAGTTTATACCATTTATCTATCCAAATGTTCTTTATATTCAGTGCAAGCGTATTGATCGGTCAGAATATGCGCTCAATTTTTTGTTCGATTTTATAATAATGCTGAAGACGGTAGAACTTCATTATAATAGGACGAATATAAAAGTATTTAATTCTACAAAATTTTATTTGCTATTTTGGATTAACGCCATCATAGTTCTGACGATGGCGTTAAGCCGAAATATTTATCAACTACCTATTAAAATTTTGAACTAAATGCTTTGATATTTATGATACTACTGATCGTTGTTGGAAGACACTCACGACTAGCCATCCAACGGGCTGAGTCAGTCATCTTGAAATGCATACACAACACGCTGGTGCCATTGTAATAATTATATGACTGTTGTTTTATTATGTGTTAATGATATATGGTGCTGATAATATCAGCATACGTTTTTAATATACCACTGATTAGCAAATTGGCAATAAATTGGAAACACACCAGTTTCCTGTAAATGATTGAATTATTGATACCTTATTGTCATCGTGGTCACTTCAATATGCTCGATGGGTTCAGCAGTAACTTCGTAAAAATTCATATTTAATTATTAACATAAGGGTTATAAATAATTGCATTTTCTGTTAAATAGTATTCACTTGGTACACTTGAACTTTTATTTCAATAGTTTGCACTTTGGATTAGATAATATTAACTTATTACATACAAACTTTGATTTTAATAGTCTTCACTTAGTCGCGGATTCTTTTACCAAAGTGAGTTGAGCAAAGACAATATAGGCGGCCTAATATAGAGTAGAGTTGCGACAAGTATTTTAATTTCATTACAGCTTCGTGCAACTATCGATTTCAAATTGTGAGTATTTATATTGAGTAAAAACTGTTTTATCTCTTTGAAAATATTTTTTAATATGTGGGATCACTTTATTTTTATTGAAAGAATTTGTATTTTGTGGAATGTATTTGTGATAAGTGAAAACTATTTTTATGAAAGTTAATATGATTTTAACAAAAGTAAATTTAATTGTAAGCCTTTAATTAATAACATATTAATGAGACTGGGATGTTTTTCAAGAAGACGAAACACGTGCAACACCCACTACCACAACTAGTAATTAAACATAGTTATCAAATTTTATTTTATATCAAAAATTAATTACCAGAACGTGTCACCAAATAATGTGTTACGTCGATAGTTTTATTTTAAATTAATGATGGTATTCTCTCTCCGTTTTGAAAATACATTATTCAAAGAAATAAACATTTTGTTCAGAGCTTGCTGTATTGCCATCTCTGATTATAATTGCAAACCTTTCAGAACCATGCAAATTTACACAACAAGACAAATTTAAATAAACCTTAATCCCCCAAAGTAAGTAGTGTCGCCTGTAAATTAACAATACACATGGCAACATTAAACAGCGAGAGTAAGTAGTTAAAAATTAATTCTACCTTGCGGTTAACATCCCTTTCGGCTAACAAGAAATATTTTGCAACCCTTTTGCGTTCAAATTTTATCTCGTGCATATGTCTCTTTATAATGGAAAAGAAACTTATGTTTTATATTATAAGATACACTTTCATCGTTTTAAATTTAATTAGATGTAACGCACAGTTTTACAGCACGTGTTTTTAATTCCATACATATATTTTAATTGAAACAAGGATGTTTTTGAGATTTATTTAAGGTTATTAATTATTTTGCTTTTTTATTTAATAAAATACTTATTTTTTGTCGGTTTTTCTTCTTCATTATCATTCTTTTAACCATGCCCACTACCAATGCGTAGAATATGGACTCTTAATGGAGATATCTCAACAGAAATTCTACGGAAACCGTTTGCAAACCTCTTTTCTTTGTGAAAGTAGGGTTAGAATAATATGGCCAGCGTAAGACTAGCGGTTGACTAATCGCTATCACTACGCCCCTTTTTTAGGATTGGATGGGTGATAGTTAATTTAACACATCGCAAACATCCACCTTTTTAAAGATAAATCCATAAATAGATTTATCATTTTCAATTTATGAAACTGTCTATACTTTGGTTCAAGCCCGTGAGGCCCATAACCGAATCCATCGACGTTGACCATTTCATCACGGCCCTGGCATCATTATCATTGCATTTCCTCATCGCTGTAGAAAAGTAGTCAATGCTATTGAACGTTCATTCAATTCAGACTGACATTTTTACTTTTATATTTCTGTCCAAATATTTAAATTATTTTTCACCATCCGTCCGATCCTAAAAAAATTACACCAAGATACATCAATTATCTATTCAAAGTTGTCATAAGAAACAACGTGAGTGACACAACTTATGAAACCTGCACGTTGGTTTAGATCATATTCACTTTCATAAAAATAGTTTTCATTATAACAAATACATTCCAAAAAAAAACCATTTCTTTCACTGAAAATAAAGTGATCCCACATAATAAAATATATTTTAAAATTCAAGAAATATGCTACACTTACTAAAAAATATTTTCCCATAGATAAAATTGTTTTCACTCGATATAAATACTCACGCTTTGAAATCGATAATGGCACGAAGCTGTAATAAAATGTCACTTCTTCTACATATATAAAGCCACCTATAATGTATTTACTCCACGCATTAGAAATACATTACACAAACCAAACCAGACCAACCCTAACATAACCTAGTACAACTTAACTCACTTTTAAGACATTGACTGAGGGTGCTTGATGGAATTTCAATATCAAATTTGGATTTTTGAGATTTCGTACACTTCCATGTATTTTGTCCGTTCGAGTCAGTTCGAGTCCATTCGTGTGCTCGAATGCCTGAAAATGCCGAAAGGCGAAACCCGGGTCGTTAGTGACAAAATACATCGAAGTGTACAAAATCTCAATAATCCAAATTTAACTCACTTTGTTAAAAGAATCCGTGACTAAGTGGAAACTTTTAAAATCAAAGTTTGAGTGAACTAAGTTAATACTATTTAATCCAAAGTGTAAACTATCGAAATAAAAGTTCAAGTGTACCAAGTGAATACTATCTAACACAAATTGCAATTATTTATAAGCCTAGATTAATTACTTGTCCATTTCTATTAAAATTCTTACCCTCTTTAAAAGGAGGGGTTGTGCGGTTCAATTATTATAGTTAATTTAGTTAATAAAACTTATGATGAAATTTTTCATCAATGAGTTCGTACTTGGATTTTTGAAATATTAAAAAAGAGTCCTGAATCAAGTAATTCCATTTCATTCTATTTTTTATAAGAAAGTCTTCAGGCACATAGCATTCATGCACCTGAAAACATTCTAGCATTCATGTTACGAGTAATCAATACAAAACAGAATGTTCTGAAACCTGATGAAAAAAATCTTTCTAGAGATTCAAAACCCGAATTAAAAATGATACCTTTTGTACATATGAACATTATATGTTTACTAGCACTGAAGTCTTTCAATTGTGTTAATTGTTTGAGAAATTTTGCTATGAAAGGAACCTGCTATTACAGAAGAAGATCTTTAATAAAGAGCTAACTAAGAATAATGAAAAACTGCTTACCACGGAACGGCTTAATAGATAAGATAGTCGATAAATAATATGAAATGAATTTCTACAATGTTACCACCAACGCCATCAAACATATTACATCTTTGAATTGGTTAAACCAACTGGTAATAAGTTAATTGATTAGAATTTAATAAACTCTTCTGTAATGTTCTGGCTGATGATTTTTTCCTCAAGTCTACTTTACCTAATTGAAAAAAACACCCTATAACCAGTCTATCATCGAATGAAAATAAAACATTATTTCAATAAAAAAAAGCGAGACTACTTTGAAAACAACGTGTTTTTACCATTAACCTTCTCACGATTGCATTTTACTCACTCAACCCATTAAAACTCAATTTCCTTTCTCAGGTAACGAGCAACGAAGAGTAGAATACGTTTGTACTTACTTCGTTGTTTTAAACTTTTTTTTACAAACAGAGAAGAGCTGCAAGGCAAACTGAACCTTAATGAAAACGGTTTCAATATTATTATTAAATTTTAACTCTCACAAGAAATTTTGAAGTGTTTATTTCGTTTGAAAATTACTGAACATCACTCGAATAGTATGAACAAGTCTTCTTGAAAGAAAATCTTATCAATAATAGCCCAGACCGCTATGAAGACGCTTTATTACTATCACATATTACATGCAGTTATGGAACTTTATCACGACTTAGCGTTCGCTGTGTATATATAAAATAAAATGTTATTCAATGCACACACAGTTCCAACGCACAACTTTAATAAATTCTACTATTTAAATTTCAAAACCGTCATCTATGACGGGTACAGTTATAATAGCCATGTAATAATATTCAATTTAAACACAATAAGTAGCACTTCCAACCATTTTTCCGTACATGTAACCTAGTGGTTAAAAAAGTGTTCTTTGTCTGCGGTACCCACAGGTTCGAATACCCAGTACAGACACTTTTATAATTCGATGTTTTAATCGATTTATGAATTCTTATTTGAAGAAATGCTCTAAAAACTACATGCCACTCATATAGGAATAATTATGGAAATTAATTTGCTTGTTCAAAATCGGTAAATTCTTTTACGATATTTCCAAAAATTCTTAATAAAATAAATTATGATTACACATGTTTAAATACTATACAGTTAATTTAGGAACTGTCTGAACACGTTTATCCGTGTACCTGAATGTTTATAGATGCTGTAAGATGATACCTTGGTCGTTGGTGACAAAAGTTAATGAAGTATACGAAATTCAAAACGATTCAATTTTGATATTGAGATCCATCAAGCACCATGAGTCGATATCATTATTTATAAAATAGTTATTAGCATACAAACCTCCTTCATTCTAGCAAAAACATATTTAAATAATTATAAAATAAATAGCCCCATTTAAATGCTTAGCTCTTAAAACATCAAACATAAAATTGAAATATGGACCATTTGGTTGATTTACAACTGGTTGTTATTCAGTCATTCAGCCTTTCAGTTTGAACAGAAAAATGGAGCTAGGAAAAGACTTCAGTAGTTCACTAATCACTCTCTCTGTGCCTATTTTTTGGACGGATATGAGGTGAATGGAAAGGAATGTAAACAAGACCACTTAAAATACATAAATTAAATAAAACAATCAATATATCAAATTTTTAATCGTGGGACTCAAATTGTAGTCCAAGATTTTAAATTATTCAAATCATAAAAACAGTGATAAAAAGTTTCCAATTTCTTAATTTAGTAATAAAGTATTTTCGTTTTAACGATTTCTTGTAAACTAGATGATTATAGATTGCGTACACAAATGAAATATTAAGCTACTTTGTTATGAATAAAAAATACTACAGAAGATATATTCAATATTGGTATTAACAATTCAACTCCACTTTGAAAGGTTTGCTTATAAAAGCTTCTTCAAATTTTAGTATGAATATTTAAATACTACATTTGCAAAATAATCAACACGAACGGGTCAACACTTTTCACAGGTGTCTCAGCTCCACATCTCCAAAGCAATATTCAACTCCGCTACTACACATTTAGTTTTAAAAGGGGTGAAAACGACCCCTAAGGGACAAACTAAATGCGGTCTCTGTAATGGACGCCCGCCGAAATTCTTAATCTGGGATTTGAAGTTTCTAGTTTTAATTAATTTATTGAGACCGATTGCTATTAGGTGTACTGCCAGTTTAATGTAATGTACTGGAAATAGGGTGTTCATAATAAATATTTTCGGCTTAGGATAAAAGAATGGATGTAATTATAATTAAAAAGGTCAAAGATTTCTGCGATGTTTTCATCCTTTACCACCCACCCCATCCCATCTTGTGGACGAGAGATTAACTTAGTATTAGACCTTTAATAAAACAATCATCCTACACTAACCCTTTCTAAAAATGTACATTTACTAACTAACATCTCTGCGTTAAGCATATTGTAGCTTGACATCCTCCACCCACTCTATCTCATGCATTGATTTCATACTGCAGTATCCAGTGGCATAGCAAAACTAAAGACGTATTTACATTTGTACTCTTAAACCGAGAGTGTCTCAGAGTGTTTGCCCATAACTTTTGGTAACACGTAAGTGTGCAGAAAATCAATTCAACTGGATAAACAAAAAGTTTATACAGGTCGAGTTTCACTCTCTCTTCATATGATGTTTTTTTAATATTTGAAATGACAGCTAACTATTATTTTTTTATCATTTTTTTAATTATTTTTAAAAAATATCTAGCATTACAGCTGACAGCCAGTGCGCCAAGTATTTTTAAAATTATAAAATCATACGAGATAAATTCGATGAGAATTTTTAGAAGTCACTCATATCCAAGATCACAAACTTAAATTTAAAATATCTAAATTTGATTTTAAACCCTGGTGGGATTTGAACCAGAACCCACCTGATCACTAGACCAAACACTTACCAATAGATCACAGAGATCCGCCAGATACGTTTCAATCAAGTTAACATAAAATCAATGTAAGTTATAACAAATTCACCCGAAATCAACTTGAGAAGAAGAGACACACAAGCTTCCATGTCCAATATCTCAAACATCAAATTGAACACTTTATTAAGATGAATTGAATTAGCCAAGAATTTAAGATGGAAGCTTTTGGTAAAACTCATTAAAAAAGATTAACGGTTCCTTAATAATTCAATTATTGATTTATTGAATTCTAAATGAAATCAGTTTGGAATTTTTTACAACTTTTTCTGTTAATATTTCAATTGAAAGCTTTCAAATATAACGATGATTGGTCAAGTTTTTTTTAAATGGAGCATTGTTTAAAGCCTACCAGTTAAGCAAGCGATATTTTTTCATTAAAAAATTTCCACATGTAAATATTTAAATGTGTCAAAGATTTTTAAAAAATATCACCGATTAATAATAATTTGTTGATGGTTAAATTTAAGCAAATGTATTTTCATAAACTAAATAGATGGTTTAGATATTTTAAAAACCGTGTAATTTTATTTACAAATCCGTATTATGTTGATTTAAGAATTAATTGTTATTTTGATTCCTCATAATATTATTTTATAACACACATATTTTTATTTGACTAATTTTTACAGGAGTTTGACGAATATGAACAGTTTCATATTTTAAAATGTCAACTATCTTTGGTAAAATAAACGCGATAATATTCTTTGTATCATAGCCATTACATTTTACATTTAAAATTTAATTTGGTTCCATTATTGCTTTAGTTGGAATGTACGTAAAATTTAATATTTTTTTTTGTCATTGGAAAGGTTTTTTTCATTTACAAAAAACGAGAAACATAATTTATTGCATTATGAAGAAATGTTTTACCAGACGACATCAAAAAAGGATTTTAAAGGGAAGGATGGGTGGGAGGAAATTTAATACATCATAAATATCCATGCATACGAAAATCTATTGAAAAATAAAATTACGAAACTGTCCATACTCGAACGCGTGAGTTCCGTATCAGAGGCCAATGAAGTTGACCACGAGACCAGCTATGCGTTAGGTTAGGTTAGGTTCAATATTGAGAAACCCAACCTGCCAATGGTTGTGCCATTAGAAAGGGCTTCAAATTATTAGTTCAACGATATTTCTTCACATACTGAGAAGACTTCCCGCTTAATTAGTATGTTTTCATGAAATAGATTTTATTTTAAATAAATAAAACTCTCTTATTCATTCAATATTTTATTTATTAAGCCTTTTGTGCAAAGTTGTATCAATTAAAAAGAAGAAAGAGACTTTCTTGCTACCAATCTTTCTTAACCCTTCCGTATTCACAGTGTTACAATGAGTTACCTCGGCATTTAAACCTTTAAACTATCTGTGAAATAGGTAACACAAAAGAATGAATATATATAATTAAAAATACATTAAAGTTTACGACTTTTTTATATTATTAATCATAAATTGAAAACCTCGTCAATTTTAGCTTCGAAAAATACAAATTATAGTATAGTAACAATCCAAGAAGCATGATGTATCGTATGCAACCGTTTAGTTTCAAACGGCACCGCAAAGTTTGATATGTATTTCAGGTTTCATACACAAAATATGACGTAAAAATCCAAGAAGCATGATGTATCGTATTTTGTCACAACCGGGTTTTTAGCATTTCAAACGAATGGCATGTATTTCAGGTTTTATATACAAAATATGACGTTAAATAATTACTTAATACTACATAAAACCATATTTCACTTTTTGAAATTGTCATTTCGTTCCATAAATGCGTTTATATGACAAAACCCACACGGTGACGAAATGTGACTGCATGAAATCCGATGGGATTTTTTTAGAATGAACATGGGAAGGTTAATTCCATCAATGTCCAAGGTGTTTGTGAGCTTATACGACTAGTTTAGGATATCGAAACGTACTTTTAATTTGGTTTAAATCCTTCGATAGAAGATGGCACCAAGAAAAGAGATATATCAATTGATCTAAAGTTATGAACGAAACACTTTATAAAAAATCCCACCGATTTTTTTGTTAATATTATACATTCATAAATATTCTGTTGTCTCAAGGTTACAGCGGTGATAGAATACCTACGTAATTAGTTTCATAAGCAAGTCGACCCTAGGTTCAACCTGTTATTTACTTTGTTCTACATTTTACCAGATAGGGTCATTGATATTTTCGATACTTAGTAGTCGCCAACGTCTTCTTACATCTTGTTTACGTATTAAATTAAATAAATAATAAATAAAACATGTTTTTTGTACCATGTCCGCTCCCAACGTTAAGCATATGGACTTTTAATGGAAGTATCTCAACAGAAGTAGCGTATTAGTCAGTTACGTGTACTGATTGTTTTGATGTACTTTTAAAAACTTATTTAATTTGCTGACAGAAAAGTTTTTTTTTGTTTTTACCATTTTCGCTCCCAATGTGGACTCCTAATAGAGATACCTAAACGAAAATTTTTCCACAAGAACTGCTTGTTACTTAGTTACTCAATCTCTTTTTTTCGAAGAGCGTAAGGATACAAGGATATTGCTAGAACAGGACTAGCGGATAGACAATCGCTCTTGCTACGCCCCGCGTTAGAATCGGATGAATGGTAGAGAAGTTTACAAATCACAAACATCCATACCTACGATCAAAAGTCCATAAATGGATTGAAAAATCAATTTATGAGACATCCATAACCGGAGCCAACGACGTTAACCACTGCACCATGAACCCGACAGTAGAATTTCTATATAATAAATATTCGTGAACGCTTATATTAGGTTATTAAATTAAGACCTTAGCTAGATAATGTTGAAATTTTAAAATATCATCGCCAACTGTACCTTTTTTTTGCATCCGCAACATATAGTCCACCAATTAATAATAATGTTAACAGTTGAAACCAGCTAAAATAAAAGATGACAATTTTGCCACCTGAACTCTTGTTATGGCGCCGCAGAACTTCCCGATAGACAGCTTGTTGATCTTGATCTGCATTTAATAATGACTCCTGCAGTGCCAAAAATTTAACATACGATCAGAGTCATATGCTAATTCTCAATGACGATTCCAGTTGCACACCAAGTTTGTACGAATTTACAAATGGTTTTCTACCAAATTACAAACATGAAACTCAATAATTACTATCTCAACTGTCACTTGCAGAATATTTTAGTATTGAGCTGTTGCTAGGCGACTATTATTATTACATTTTTCCTCCAGCATTGAAACCGTCAAAAATATAGCGTTTTCAGTTTTAGGTTAAAAGTTAAATGTTGATTAAATTTGATTTATATTGGACAGATAGGAAGGAACATTGCAACTAGATTTAAGGATTATGTAAGATCATTTAACAATAATTCAACAGATTCACGATTTGCTAACCACCTCCTGGAAGAAACCCACAACATAACCGCTAAATCAGCTCCGATATGCTTACATTTGTGTGAAAAAAGCCTTAGATTTAATCTTGTTTTTATAGACAATCATGACAATAATCTCCTTAATGACCAAACAAATATTAACCCATCACCCTTACTGAAACCATTACAAGATGCTCATATAATTGCGTATAATCAGTAAAATTTCAATACACTTATTTTAACGACTAATTAATGACACCACGTAAGCTACTTTACCTTGAATGATTTAATTTTAAAATAAACATTATGATGCTTAAATATGTGAGATGAAATGATATTGTCTATCTCTTCTAAACAGTATATATATCTAAGCAAAAGTAAGTTTAAGTATAGTTCTGACTACCTGATAAAAAAATTGTAGAGCCAAATTCTTTATTATTTTATCGTATTTTAAATGTTGAGAATTGAAAGTTGAAAATAGCGCAGTTGAACTTATCAATTACAGCCAAAATGACGTGTGAAAATTTCTCGTCGCTAATGTACGACGTTTGGGAGGAGTTGTTGTGACAGACAGACATACATACAAACATAACGATTTCTACATGTATTTTGTGCTATATAGTAGAGATAGTATACTTAACAATTAATCTAACATAGATTATTCCGACTTTAAGAAATACGTATAATTTTATTTGCACCATTTTCGCTCTGAATTTGGAAAACAGGAACTCGTAATTATTGATCTTTTCAGCAGAATGAGCCAACTAACTTCTCATATAAAAAAATCGTATCACGTAGCTATGGGATTTGAAGGACTTTTAGTTAACGAGCGGTCCTATCTTATTCCTGTTTCAGGATGGATTAATTGGACCGGTATCCATGTACTTCAATACGAATCCACGAATCAGTTATCAAGAAATGAACGTATGAACGTTCAATCGAGTATGAAATAAGACCTAGAGTATTGCCACTCGACTTAAGCATATAATAATATTCTCATACTAATTGGTCATAGAAGGTGTATTTAAACGAATCAAAATTAATTTCATATACCATTTTCAGATTCACAATCATATTCGACGGCAATATTTGTGTTATTCCAGTGAAAAAAAGTCGCCAATTTATGAGAGAAAGCACAATTCGATACATTATTATGATACTAAATGAACATTGGTTATAGATTTAAATAATATGCTTTCTTCTATACGATCGTACTCTAACAATAATTATTATGTGGTGATCAAAAATGGTAACATTTCGACATTTTCATAAAATTTAGTTTTTCTTTTACTTAAAGATCATTCAATCGTAAAAAAAAAACAGATTGTTAATTCGCAAACCACCTCTTAAAACAATCACACAACGTAACTTCTTATTTATCCCCGGTATGATTACGTATTGCATGATAAGAGCCTCAGGCTACATTTCTTAGAGCAACTGGAAATTAATAGATATAATCAAAGCAGTAACCCACTTAGTGACTAAAACAAACATTATTTCATCACCTTTATTTAAACCATTACAAAAGGCTCAAATAATTAATAAAAGTTTATGTATTTATTTTAACGATTAATTAATAACACAAAATAATCTGCTTTTCCTAAAACACAATTAGTACCCTGAATAATTTAATTTAAAATAAATATTATGATGGTTGATGACATTATATTGTAAATCTCTTCTAAATAGTATATATAGCTAAGCTAAAATAAGTTTAAGTATAGTTCTGACGGTGGCATCAAGCCGAAACAGCTTTTAACTACCTAATAAAATTTTGTAGAACTAAATACTTTGATATTTTACCGTATACTAAATCCTTCAAGTTTCCTATTCTTTGTTGTGTCTCCTCCTAAAGGGTGCCACACCAGGCATCTGATTCATGTTAAAAATAATTGATATTCTTAAAATACCATTGATAAAAGATTATCATTAGATATTACAAAAAAATACACATTGTTATTTTATTGTTTCATATGTGAAAATCCGAACACACTGGGTGCGAAAATTGGTATCCTACTTTTGTGTGTGTTGTGCGTTTCCGTCATTTTCGCTGCTTTATTTGACTAAGAGCGTCATATAAAGACTATAAATTCGATGTCAATACATGACAATTTAGAGTCAGACGTACATACGTGTCTCATTTACAACCCTTTGAGTTTAAGCCTTTGCTGGGTTAGCTTGAGGCGAGAATGCCGCAGTGAGAGATCACTCGTTTCCTCCTATGTGGTAGATCTTTCTTGTAATACTAGAGTGCTCAAACGGTAAAGAACTGAAACTGCTTTTTTATCTGTACTTATGTTGTCACTTACATAGGGTCAGTTAATTAAATTGTCAGGTCCGAGGTGTAGCGATCAAAGATCCCGGTACGGAGAGTTTCAATAATTGATTTATGGATTTTTAAGACATCGACTGAGGGTGCTTGATGGAACTTCAATGTCAAATTTGGATCATTGAGATTTTGTACACTTCCATGTTTTTTGTCACTAACGACCCGGGATTCGCCTTTCGGCATCTTCAGGCATTCGAGTGCACGAATGGACTCGAACTGACAGACAGTACACAGTGTCTAACGTTTATATAGAAGATACAAATACGACAAATATTATTTACGAGATAAAATATTATAAGTCTAGGATCCACACTGATACCTGAGTTAACATTTCGAGAATCGCCTTAATCCTTATTTTGTAAACAACTCATTAACAGAGTGGCGAATTGCCGCTTTCCAACTACTGTTAAAATTACCAGTGATTTTACAATTATAATAGCATTGTGGGTTTCGACGGAACGCAATTAGACGAATGGATAAATATATACAATCATTCCACATTTAAAGACATCTGTTAGGTGTTTCAACGTATAGGATAAAGCATTGGTGAGTTTGGAAGATTCAGATGTTTGTTCAGAATTGGCAAGGAATTTAACTGGGTTCTATTGATTTCCAAAATTTAAACCGTACGTTTAATACGTTTAGTTGGATCAAAACATGGGGGATCATAAATTATTTTATCAGGTAATTTTGGAAATCAATAGACCCCAGTTAAATTCCTTGCTAATGCTGAACGAACAGCTGAACCTTCCAAACTCGCCATTGCTTTATCCTATACGTTGAAACACCTAACAGATGTCACTAAATGTGGAATGATTATATATATTTATCCTTTCATCTAATTGCATCCCGTCGAAACCCACAATGCTATTATAATTGTAAAATCACTGGTAATTCTAACAGTAGTTGGAAAGTGGCAATTCGCCACTCTGTTAATGTGTTGTTTACAAAATAAGGATTAAGGCGATTCTCGAAATGTTAACTCAGGTATCAGTGTGGATCCTAGGCGTATAATATTTTATCTCGTAAATAATATTTGTCGTATTTGTATCTTCTATATAAACGTTAGACACTGTGTACTGTCTGTCAGTTCGAGTCCATTCGTGTGCTCGAATGCGTGAAGATGCCGAGAGGCAAAACTCGGGTCGTTAGTGACAAAACACATGGAAGCGTAGAAAATCTCAATAATCCAAATTTTATGGATTTTTGTTTATAGCAGTGTATGTCAGTGATGTTTAGAATTCCCTCACACATATCCGATCCTAAAAACTGGTTTGCGCAACACGAGCATTTTCAACAGAAATTTTTATCTATCATAGGAAGAATGTAGTTTATTAATGTATTTTAAGAGTTTTTAGATAGAACCGATGTTTATGTGCGTAGAAACAAAATAAATTTACTAGTTTATTCGTTGAGCTATCTTTGGTTTTGTAAAACCCCACTAAAATAAGGTTTAGATAGCAAAATATGAATTGTAAAAAAATGATGCTTTTCCACTAGTTTTTGACATTTATAATTGTAGGAATACACGACGTTGGTTATCGGTGAAATGTGATATTTAAAGTGTTTGGCCACGGTATTCATTGAGTCATCATTTCACTCAATGGCTGTCGCGTAATGTGAGACCTGAGAAATATTTCACTTACCGAATTCAGCGAAAATTATAATTGTGTGTGAGAAATACGTGATTGTAAGCGGAAACATTCAGTTACCGTGAGAATCGTCATATACGATCATTTGGAATGCGCAATACAAGCGAGAGAAAAATATAGAAAAGGAATCATCAGTCTTTTGCCAACCTCCGATCGGGAAGCACCTATTCCTAAACTCTTGAAGAAAACACATCATCATTCGTCGTCATTTCTAATCACGTCAAGCAACATACGACATAGGAAGCACATATTTCTAAATAATTATTTAAAATGAATCGTCATTTCGTGTATAAAGCTGAGAATTTACGTATTTGGTGGTGGTAGGTAGTAAAGTTGCTGATAGTGCATGTTACACCGGTTAGATTCTTCTGGTTAAAAATATTTAGAACCACAGAAAAAAAATAAAAATATGTCCTTAGTCACAGCCATCTTTGAAACTAGTACATCTGTAACAATGTATCGGCAGAAAATAAACGAAACTATACTTCAAAGGACAGCGGGCGCATGTGTTTCAGAAGAACAAAACTTTTATAGAAAACCTTTTCTACTAAAAGGTACGACACCAAAAATAACTCTTTAAATGAACTTCCGCACATTTCAAGCAGAAGCCTTTATAAATGATTGGTTTCAGTTTTTCATAATAGTTCTCGCCTTGTTATGACTGTCATATAACATTAATTTTATCTGCAACATAGAAAATTCATCTACAAAAACTATTATATTATATTAAGATGACACTGTATGGAATTAATATTTTTTTTCTCTGAAAATTAATATAGTTTTCACATTATAATATTGCGTTTTAGTTGAGAGAAACTATTTAATTTAATAAATGTCACTTTAGCCATATCAGCCCTATACAGTGAACGGTTAGTACCATAGTACACCTAGTCCTCTATAGGTGATTTTTATTTGCGCGGTTATTTGGATGGCACCGTTCCTTTTTCACGTGATATACTCACTTTAACGCGATATTTTTCCTTTTTTTTGAAAAGCGTTTCATCAAACGAGCCCGAGTAAATTTTTAATTCAACAGGTCCATTCAAAAAAATTGCTAATTGAAGGTTAAAATAATTGTATCTGATTTTATTAGTACGGTTATATTACCACGATCACTACGAATTAATATCTCATGTAACACAAAGTACCTACAAATTCGAGATATATGCAAATTTTTGAATCTTGATAACTTTGTTATAAATCAAAAACAATTAATAATTTATCACTCTAAAGAAGTTTATTTCTCCACTTACCCAAAACATATATATATATATGTCGACGTATCCTAACCAGACGACGCTACCTGAGCAGTTATTCCCAGTGGACCGAACCAAAGACGCGTTCGATCCCCACTCTTATTTTGCATTTGTAAACATAAATTTTAAGCAACAGAATAATGTTAGCACTTTTTCGTTCCATTTTAAAAAACTTGGTGCACGAATTTAAATAATTAATTGAAGTTTTCAATACATTCTTGTCGGCTCCGTAGAGGAGTTGGCAACGTCGTTGGCTACAGCTAAGGATATCTCGGGTTCAATTCCCGGTGCGTACAGTTCCTTAAATTGATCTTTCAATCAATTTATGAATTTCTGTTCGTATTATGAGTGTTTGTGTTGTATAAAATCTATCGTAGCAAGAGCAATTAGATAACCACTAGTCCTGTCCTAACCCTATCCTTCTTTCCCTAATCTCTTTGAAAATAGAGAGCTTGAGCATCTGAGTAACAAGCAGTTTTCACAGAAAATTCTGTTGAGATACCTCATTACGTTGGGAACGGACATGGAAAAAAATATACTCTTGATACTTTGTTACGTGATTGATTATTCTAACCAATATATTAAATTTTATAGACGTCAGACGAGAATTTTATATCAATTAAAGCAGGTACACAATTTGCAGTAAAGATACTTTTACTTCGGCGCAAACTAGATGACAGGTGGTTGATATGCCGTAAAACAAGTCGATAAACACCTTCCTGACACGGCAATGTTTAAAGGACCCTTTTTTTCTTAATACGTATATTTTAAATTGTGTCTGAAAAACAGCAATGTCAATCACGTTACAGTTTGGAAATTTTGAGATGAAAAATTTATTGAAAAATGTTTTAGGCAAGTATTATTATTACCAAGTGGCACCCGTCAATCTTACTAAATGGGCACGATGCGCCTACATTTTATATAAAAAAAACATAAGAACAAAAGTAATTTCAATTAACATATTATATTAAAAGAATCTTTACTTTGATTGTGATATCCTGTCTTCTCTAACTATTAACTGATGATCGTGATGAGCGAAACTGATCCTTATCATTATAAAGAATGTGGAAGCAGTACAAGTCAATTTGTGTTTTATTTTTGTTTTAAAAATGAACCTTTTACAACATAAAAGTAATTAACATTAACGTAAAAAAAATAAAAGTAGGGAATATAGCCGTCCACCGTATTTCATCTTACACCCAGAAAATATAATCCATCAATTAATAATAACACATTTAAAAACATTAATTATTAAAGCTTTTTTGATTAAATTTAACAGAGTGATACGTCACCAAATGACAGTTAGTTATGCATAAAAAGAGACGATGAAAAATATTACATTTTGTTATAACGGAAAGTATAATAATTTACGAAAATATATTTTTTAAATTTTTAACATTTTCCGACGTAAGGTCTTTAACTGAAATCCATGATCCAGCCACGGGTATTTACCCCCATTATGACAGCATGGTGTGGTACAGGTTTTTTTAAATGACCTATCCTTGGTTTCTTTAAGTGCTTCAGTTTAAATGTGAAAAATATACCACATTGTTTTTCACTGATTCCACAATTTTATCAAATGAACAGTTAAATTTTCGTTTACCGCAAGTATATTCAACCGAAATCACATGGTGTTGTTTTGAATCAAAAGTGTGAAATCAGTACAAAAGTTTTGTATATTTTTAAAACTAAAATGCCTTCCTACAATAATTGACGGTTAGCTTCGTAAAAGTGAATGGAACTTATTAGCTTACAAATAGTGGAGAGTAAATAGTATCAAAAGTTAAGTACACAATAAATACAATATGAATTATTGTTATAATTTTAAAAAAAAAACCCATTTATTTCATATTCCACCGTCTGGCGTAATTACTTTTTCCTTTTACAACAAATAAAATGTATTATTTTTCGTATAAATATGCTTATTTTCAGTAGAAGATGTTTTGAAAAATGGGTTGTAATTGATTGATGATGATGGATATATAAACAGGTGAAAATAAAATGAAAATAAAAAAAAGAAATGGTATAAGTGAGAATGAGACGTTGGAAACACAATCGGGCATAAAAAGAAAAAATTCAAAGAAATGGGTGTTGCTAGGTATTAGATGTAGAGAACAAGGGAAAGCTGTGACTACAAACTTGTATAGGCTTTCGCAGTTCAAAGAAATAATCGTAAAATTTTATGACAATATATTCATTCCATTTACAAAAGAAAACAGATTTCAAAGGATAAAACTTTAAATTTAAGAGGTTTCATCTTGGAAGCTTTACACTTTTTTTATTAATAATTATTATATTATGTTAGTGGTGCCTTTTATTTCTGAATAATTTTAACTTTTCTTTTATACCTACTTTCTTACAGTTAAATGCTTTTTAATATTAACACGTATACGCTAAGGTGACGAAAGTAAACATAATAAAAAGTACGTTTTTATGATTATTTTGATTCATACTTACTCTATCTAGCTATACATAATTTCAACAGAATAATTTATGTTAATTAGAACTATCAGAGAGTAAAGAAAAGCCTTACAGAGAAAGAAAACATTAAAAGTCCACAAAACGGTCTTAAAATCAATCTCCAATCGTGTCAAATGTCTGTTTGGAGACTCAAGCCGTTGGCCACGCAACTGAGTAATAAAATGCGACTCCTCAAATCTCTCATGAGTCTTTTAAGATATTTAACAAAATGCTAATATGTTGCGAATCTTTGAAAATATGATTTTGAGAAGGTATTAGAAGTTGTGTGTTAAATGGAAACGGATCCGTTGAGTAAGCCAAGTTTCATGAATGAAATACACTAAACAAAGAAATAGTTTTTTCCTCAAGATGACGAAAAGAAAAAAGTAATTGGAAAGCTTCAAGTTGTTTGTTCCACCACGACCTAGTAAACGTATTCAGCCATTTAATCCGGAATACAATAGCGGTACAAAAAAATGATTTTTCACTCACACAGGTACACACTACTCAACAGAGATGGTAAGAATAAAGAAACACAGAAACTTTGAGTTAAATAAGGTAGCAGATAGTATGGATTATAAAAGTTTCTTTCTTCGAGGCTAGATTGGATATTGAGCACTAATATTGTGATTTAAATGAGCAAATTTATAGTTAAAAATACTTAAAAGTAGGGCTTCATGTCTGGTTTAAACCGAAACCGGCTAACCGGTTTAACTCGTGTTTTGAAAAAATCTGAAACTCAGTTTATTTCACGCGGTTAACGGCGTTTGTTAAAAATATTTTTAAAATTCAACGTGTTTCATAGGGGAAAATGTACATACAATAATCATCCATGTCACAAAGTTGTCGAAATTATGGAAGGAAATAATTTTATACGATAAGCAATTACATGACATTATCAAAAGACACAAAGATTCTTAAACTACTTGTGATAAATATGGCACATGTTACACAATAGCTATTATTGTAAATGTGAGAAATCATCCGTAGAAATCGTTTACGAGAATATATATGTAATAATACAAAAAGTAAGCAATTTTAGAATTTATAACCTACAATACTTTAAATATTTTCATATATTTATGTGCTAGTTATCTTATGAATATTTTCATTTTCTTTTAAGTGATAATTTTAAAGACGTATTGTTTATATTTAACATTATACTAATAAAAATATAAAAACTTGCATTGGATATTTTTTCGAAAATAATGAAACGAGGTATTTCGGTTTAAACCGGTTAACCGGTTCTTTTGTCAACAAAAACATCTAAAACCGGTTAGTAATTATCTCCGGTTAATTGGATGCTCTTCTTCAAAGGTAGTATACTAAATTCTTGAAATGATTTCATGTTGACTTCTAAGTTTTACCCTATGCCGTTTAGCAGTTTAGGTTTCAACACTTTACAATTTTTTTAAATCTATTTAAGTTTTGTATTCAAATGTAAGACTGTCTGTAATAGTTTCATACCTCCTCACCAGCACCCCTCTACATCGATACTGAAGACGTGGCTTCATGGTAGAACGATTACTTTATTATTACTCCTTTGCTATTACATACGTCTTTTCTCTTCGTACTGTATCCAAAATGAGAGTTTGAGCAACTGACTTAAACTGATAATCAATATTTAAAAGCCCATATGGTTAACACTAAAATCAATCATGGTTAAGAAAAATGTTTAGGGTAAATATATTTTATGCATTTTATTGTATTAACTGTTAATTATTGATAGAAACACAAAATTATCTCGGTGAGCGAAGCCAGTCATGACGTTTTGTTAAAATTGTGGAGTCAGAACAAACAAATTTATTCTATTTAAAATATCTAGGTATATATTTATACTTATTTTAAACATTCGAAAAACAAAAGTTTCTTTTGTTCAGTTTTATTTTCGCATTCTTTGAAATAAATGTATATTAAAGAGACAGTTTTCAAAACGTGTAAAGCTCTCGTCTGTCTTTTTTAAAATAGAATTGTCAAGTTATTTAAAGTTTTCTCAGACATCGCTGTTGAAAACGCGCAAGGTAGTAAATTAAACTTTTTTACAGTTTTAAATAGCAGTAAACACAATTTAACATGCTCCCATTTGGTTGTTCCCTGCATAATAAAATGCATTTAGTGCAGACGTGCCCCGCAATTACTTATACCATGTCTGGGACATTGCATTTATTCCTTATGAATTTTTAGTGAGCCACGCCTGTTAATTAACCAAGAGGTATCTCATTTAAAAAAGGAATATATGCAAAGGATATTGAAAAATATGATAATGTTGTAGCATAATTTTACTGTCGATCGCAAGCCCTTTTTAATGCATTAATGTAGTGCTTCGCAACCTTTTCTCACGCACAGCACACCGAAGCACTGCGTGAAAATTTGCGACACAACATTTCATGATTTTAAAAACTGGATTTTTTTTTTAATTACGAAAATTTACACCCTTTTAAGCATAGTTCAGTGGTTCTACGCCATTTGATTTAATTTTTGAAAATTACAGATTAAATAAAATATCATAATAAATAAAAATGTGACAAAAATAAATAACGTAGCTAAGCTACATAATAAAATATATAGCCTGAGACAGTTTTTGCTGATTTTAGTATTATTAGGTATAATATTATGTGACATTGCTTATTTTTCGTTCATAATTTGTATATTATATGGAAGTAATTGTTTTTTTCTTTACGGATGTATTGTGCCGCGGTACACCTAGCACCATCTCGTGGCACACCAGTTCGCCTCGGCACACTTGTTGCGGAGCAATAGATGAATTTAAAGTATTTGCGACTTTTCTATGAACCTCATCAGAAATAGGTAGTTTATCGAATTAACAGGCTAAAGCGGGGTTTGACCAAGGTACCAAGACGGGGGAGGATAACATTAATAGAGCCCATTACAATAACACCCAATATTGCAAATGTCAAAATTCTTTTCTTAATTCTTCTTACATATTGTTTTAAAGATGATGAGTTTTACAACAGAATTTTTACTAAACTAAAAATCGTAAAATTATTTCGAATGAAAAGTTTCCTAAACTTAATGGAATTATACGTTTACTAAAACCTGTTCTAGTAACCACATCATAGTCAGACAGTATGTTAATTTATTCACGTCACTCATTCTAAATCCAGCTTATTTTTGTTCAAATCAGAATACCATTAAGTTACTTATGGGCTGCGAGCAAAAATCGAATAAAAATAATATTTACATATTTCCAAAAATGTTTGCTCTTGAAAAGCCCACGGAAAATCTTTTTTGGGATCGTACATCTAATTTTTTTATTATTATCAACGTTACAAACATAAAAACACATATGATTTCTACAAATTGTTCGTAAATCAATGGAATTAAAAAAGGTATTAAACGCTTTTAACGTGCAAAAAGTTGGTTATGACTTTTGATTGTATACACAACCGGTTTTATCTTTTACACGGTGACACGTGCCAGTCAAGCTATGAAAATAACATTGTTAACTAAATTTTGTTGAACGTAAAAAACCAGAAAGAAACCTTTTTCGACAATTATTTTTAATATTGCTTTTATTCGTGTATAAATAATATTTTAAAGCATTATATTAAAAGTAAACGTGGTTTTAATTTTAATTTCTGTTCAATTAATTATGTTTATTTTTTGCGGTACTTCGTTTACATTGCAAAATTGTACATTTGCAAAATCTTTAATTTTTGAGGGATGCGTAAAACCTTGTGAGGAAACGAATAAATACGATTGACAACACCGACGAGCTACCAACACTGTATAAAGCAGAGACACCAGCAGAGTGCGTCATACTATACACCGAGACGGGCGATAGGTAAAACGTTACCAAACGTCATATAAGCCGAACTACCTCACACTCTGAAACAGGCGACAATAATTTCTCACTAGCCGTTGATCGCAAAATTTTGCGGCAGATCTATTCCGAAATGTTTAAATATCTGTAATTACACAAGTCGAATAAAAGGATTTCAAAAACCTGTTAAAAAAATTAAAAGAATACATCAATATTACTATACATATAGTTAACTATAATTTTAGTTAGTTGTTATTTTGCAGCATACAAAAGGTTGAAAAATCAGCATAACAATCGGTTACAAAAATAATTATTTGGTTTCCTTAGACCGCGCTATTTCGAGGCCGTATGAAACTATCTATACAAAATGTCATTAAACGTATTAATTTCGCTTTAAATAAATCAATCTTTCTTGTCTTAAGTTGCCAGCAATTTTAACAAACTTGAAACAAATTCTTTTTTGATACTTATATTGAGAATTTTTAACAGTGAAGAGACTATTTTTTTTTTTATAATAAAACACATTTTCTTTGTACTACTTTAACATGTTTATAATGATCAGGAGTGGTTTCGCTCATTTCGATCATCAGTTGATAATGCTCGTGATGAGCGAAATTTACTGAAAATAGTTAAAATCTGTTGGCTAAAATCAACTTTATCTAGGTTTGAATCATCCATTCCATTAAATTTTTTGAGGTTTTCTCTTGTTATTATCCTTCGAACGACTATAATAATTTATACTGACTTTATATTGATCGATATCAACAACGCGGAGTAACGAATATAAAAGTTCAATGTTACAATAAAATACCACAGTTAGTAGGCGTAGTAACGTCGGAAACCTTTTGTTAACGCAACGAGGGACTGTCCAAAAATATTAAAACATGACAAATATGGATAAGATGAAATTATACACCTATTTTTCTAAGAATTAATCCAACGTAACGGTTGATTCAATTTAAAAAATATGGAGTCTATCCAGCATGTTTTTATGTTCACCTATATTTATCAGCAATAATACGTGGTAGGTTTTTACATACGCGCTTGTGAATCGGCGAGTAAACTTTTACCTTCTCTGGGCCAGAATGTCTGGCTTTGAGAATGGAAAGAGTTAAAATATAGTGCCCTTCTACCAGAGAATTGACAGTTAACACATTAAAAGTGATTAGTGAAGAGGCTGTCGAAGCGTCTGCTTATTTTTGTGCGTGCGTGTTTTCTTTTAATAAATAAGGATTTTGATTATAGGTTGGCAATGAAGCTATTTTAAAATATAATACCTGTTCTAAAAATATCTTTACGAGAACTGTAAACGATATTTCGCTTTTTACAGACTGATTACAAAAAGAGTGTTCACTGCAATAATGTTAAAACAACGAAAAACTTAAACAATTGATATTGTTCCACGTTACCATACCTTCTCAAGTAATTCTTTGTAACCCGTTAGTTTAATGACTTGTAGTTCTAAAGTATATATATTCAATTCATATAACTTATCGGTAAGCATTGTATACGATAAAGAAAAATAAGGCTCTCCACTTTTTGATATGAATATATTATTTTTTGTTTTGACGTAAAATATAGTAATTTTATCAAAGTTTTTTATACTTCAGTTCGCAATCGATCATAAATGGCACCGCCCCCACCTGTAGCCCGAGGTTTTCGTCCCGGTCTTTGCTAACATATTATTATGCAAACTATAATGTCCCTCATTGTTTGGTGGTAGGTCAGAGGCCTTTAAACCAGTATTAATTGATAGCTGGATGTTTTGTCACCTTTTAACTCTATCAACTCCGGTCAAAATCAGGTAAAGCCAATCTCTGTGCCTGGCCCATTTTTGAAGAAATACCATTTTTCTTAAGAGTTTACTAAAAGTGTTATAACTATAGAAATAGTGGATGAAATCAAATGAAACTTTTTGGAATTGTTTAAAATATTTTAATATTTATTTTTTGTATGGTAAAATTGCCAACATTTCCCTTTGTGAAGAACCACACGACAATGTTTACACATGTACCGAGTCTCACTCTTTTTCTTGTGCTTTGCACACACCTTGCATGTTCTACAGGGCTAATTTTTTTTTCTGTTCACGGTATTGGTATCAATATGTGGTTAGACATATCCCCCGACAACATGTCTCGTAGATCTTGCAAAAGTCTAGCTCGGGGTGGACTCGGTGTCACTGCAATATCGTCTCCAGAAGAGGGAGTATTATATAACTAAAATTCGATTGATATTTTTAGTCGATGAAATCAAAACCTATTTTGCAATAACACAAATTAAATGACTGTTTTGGAAAGTTTTATGTCTTGACTATAATTAAAACCAGGATTACGTTGCAATACGTATCGTTTAATTACTCCAGCATGACTGTTTTTGATAGGCTGGTCTATCACGTGAAAACACGGTTCCGGATCTCAAGCGATGGTTGTTGTATCACGTGAAAACACGGCTCCGGGACTCAATGTATTAAGAATCAAACTCGACAGACTTTTACTTCTTAATTAAATTTCGGTAATTATGTCTGGCTAACTATCAGAACTTTGTTTAGTAGAGCAGGTGATGAGTAAAATTATACTACTCGTATTTAAATTGTTTATTTAATTGAAAATAATGTTTTATTAACGAGACAATATTTTGTATGTTATTCGGTAGGGTGATACAAAATAAGTGATAACCAAATTATGTTATAAATTATGTAGATATTATATAATACAAATTTGAGTGGGTTTCTTTATGAAAACAGTTATAGTCTAGAGGAAATGCATTTGAAAGCACTAATAGTCAATGCTCGAATTCGTAGATAAGATGCATTGTTTTAACGGTCATTTTTAGCTGGGTGATAATACTATTAAAGACGATTCAATTGCTAACTGTTACAGAGTAGTTCAATAACAACTTAATATAAAAATAAGGGAGCATACCAAATCCTTAACAGAACGAACAACTTTGGCAACATCCGTCACAGTGCGGACACAGTTACCCTTGCTGACGTTACAATGGCAGGAAAAAATTTAATGTATTTGTTATTTGAAAAGAATAATGTTATAACATAATCCACGATTAATGCGAGTTTTGCGTACCGCAGAATCGTCGGGTACGAAGTAAAAATATATCGGTAATGAAAAATAAGTGTTTCGTAAAAGAAATTTAAAACAAATATAAATTCTGAGATACTTTAATTAATGAGGAAAGTTGTTTGCCTATCCGTCCTGTTTTTTTCTTCTAATGATACTATTTACTGTGCGATTTGAGTCTGCAAACCTATCAATAGTGTGGCACAACTTTCAAAAATTGCAGATACAGAAAAGTTATAATAATTACTACGTTAATCAGTATCAATTTTCTGACATAATCAAACTGGAAAATTTCTTCTTGGTCATCTTTTTTAGACGCCAATGCATTTTCTACTTCCATCTCAACATGATCTTCGAAAGTCATTCAATGTTAAGGAGCTGTAAAAACTCTTCAATATCGACGGGCATCACTGCCTAAGAGTATTTCACACTTCCGACCTAGTATGTTTTTAGTTGGATTTGCCAATCGCCTATCTGGATAAAATGTAATACCTATCAACACGTCACGTCCACGTCAGAAATAGGGCTTCCAATCATGCAGTCTAGGATTCCGAAAATTATTCAATTCCGTAATCCTGGGATTGTTTAAATATCAATGTTTAAAAATTAAATCCAATTTCAGGAATTAAGTAAATGTTAAAAAATAACTCATATTTCAAATTAAATACTTCCTGCTTAAATAAAACGTGTACCTCGTGTTACGATTTCGTCGCAACATTACAATCGTCACCTATCGGCGATACGCACCTCGAAGCCTCGCTAAGAATTGCGTTAAAACTTGCTTACGCGCCAGGATGTGGAACGAGTAGGACGTGTCGGTAACGCGCTGGAGATTGGTCTCAGACATCCGAGTTCGCCGCCGAGATGGTTTATCATCCAAGGTCGTAATTTTATATTTATATATTATAATAGTTTTCCTGTTTAAGTGTAACCATCTGTTCATAAATATTGTTTCGTCGTGTAATTTCTGCTTTATTTGTTCGTAATGTAAACTCTGTGCATCTACGGTTTCCGCATCTCTATTAAATGTGTTTTTAACGGTAACCGTATTTTAATTATTATTATTTTTTCATTCGGCGTGTATCTTCACGCCTGGCACCCAAAATTTAATTACTCCATATATTTCTCCTTACAGAACAAAATAAAGTGTACCGAGATTGGCAAACCTTATCCATAAACCATTATAACTGAATCCTAGTTCTCCGCTGAGCTATCCATTTTTCCATATTTTGTGATTCCTCCCCTTCCCGCTGATAAGACGCAGCACTTCATTTCATTTCATTGCATTACACATTTTAATTATTTTTATTTTTTAAAAATCACAACACTCGGTTTCTCTATGTATATAGTTTTTTATAAGAATATAATTAATATAAATGTATTCTGGTCTCCCTCGTCATATTTTGTAACAGCAGTTTTAAACCAATTTGAAATGGAGGACAAATGAGAACTGCTTCTTAAATGGATGGAGGACAATATTGTAAAGTTGATTTGAAGGACGTGTCCTTCTTTTGGGGACCATCTGGTAAAACCTACTTTTATAATTCAATAAACAAAAAAATATAGAAACTATTCTGATCATTATGCAAGTCTGATTTTTTTACAAAGTTTGATTCCCAAATAAATTTAAAAAAAGCCATTCCAATTGAAGCAATAATGGACAAAAATTAAATTTTAAATGTAAGATTTATCAAAACACTAATGTCCAATCCTGGGATTGAGGAGTTCTGAATCCCGAAATTCCGGCATCAGGAAAGAGGATTCAGTATTGGATTCCCTAGTATTAAACCTTCTATCATTTTTTTATAATCTCATGTTTTGGTTAAATAACACAAAAATAATAAATGATTTTGTTTTCAAATACCTTGTCTGTTAGTAAAATGATGACATCAGTATTGTTAGGTCTGAAAAGAATAGAAAATCGCAGAGAATCTTCTTTTATAGTTTCCATGGATATATTTATTTCAAATGTCACATAAAAATAATACACTGGCTGTGTGACATGCTCTTCACTTTGACAAACGTTCTCAAACTTAATGTATCATTTAATAATTGTATCTATGCTGTGGTTTTTAATTGATCGTAGCTGGTGACGCGTGTGGTTACACAATAAATGATATAAAAATAAATTTTATTTTACGTTGATGATGAAGCCATTTTTTCTCCGCAAATATTCACAGTTGTTTTAACAATGTTTTATGTTTCTGCTTGGTTTACTACATAAATACAAATCTTTGCAATTGATTGAAATGAACTGAAATATTTCAACCATGTTGATTTTTTCATTGATATGAAAAAAAAGAATGAAATAAATCGTAATATTACTTTTAATATTTCAGGAAAAAAGTACAATATCAGTTTAAATCAATTTCATATGAAATCAATTCTACATGTTATTTATTGTAATACATATCAATTTACTTAAATTTAAGCTTTTATTTTCAACCATGTCCACCCATATGAATACAAAATATGAAACCACAACAGAGCATCATGACATTCGCGATAAAACTTTCGTACAAGTAATGGTTATTAACCAGTTAATAATACAACCTTCACGTATTTTGGGAAGAGATGGGGCTTTCATATCACTAATATCGATCGATGCGAAGGAATGCAGAATTTGAACAAAAATCCATAACTATATTGAACTATCAATGAATGACTGTGTCAGTTCTGGGATTTGAACCCGTAAACGCCACAATCAAAGAAATCAACGTTGACCAAAGGCCCGCCCAACATAATCTAATGAACGCTTTGATTTCTTTGACGTTTTTTTTACAAATTCAATGCGAAAGATTATTTGAAACTTCAGCCAATAAGGTCGAGTGGTAAGGGTAATTATCAGATGGATCTGGGTTATATTGCTTTCTATGTAACATTAATCTTGGACGTAGGTGTTTTTTTATCCTCGAGTTTATCCAAGTACCATTGCAAATTGTCGTCGAGTTTTTCTGGCGCCTGTAATGACCAAGATGTATCTTAAATAAAAACAACTTTTAGGAGATTAGGAGAAGTGTTCATATTATTTTCACAACCATATCAAAACTAAAAACGTTTTAAAAAAAATCCTTTCTTGCATCGAACAAAGATTTCAAGATATCTCAATGCTCTTTTATATTTGGCTTTTGGCTACACGTTGCATTTTCTTACTATGTTCCTGAATAATAATTTTCTTCACTCTAAAGATATGAATGAGAATTTTTACAATGAAGACGGTGGTAAGGTTTTGCACACATGCTTTTGTTTGATTAAAACCTGCTACCATTGCTGATTCTTAAAACCCGGGACTCTATTTTAAAAACCATATTTTGTGTAAAATCATTAAGTAATAATTATATTTTTTACCGTATCCACTTCTGCTGTCGAGTATTTTAGGACGCCTAATAAAGCTAAAACAGATTTTTTACATAATAGAGGGATAAAGCAAGGACAGGACTAATGTCTAGTTAATCACTCCGGCTACGGCCGTTTTTATTATCTGAGTGGAAAGAGATTTTAGATATCACAACACATCCATCTTTTCGAAAAGAAATCTATAAATCGATCGAAAAATCAATTCATAAAACTGTGTACAGAGATTCATGTTCATGCGCCGCAACTGAAGCCAACGATGTTGACTACACAACCAGTGACCCAACATTATAATAAACAATTAAAGTACATATATTTCTTCGTATTAATTCCACAATTTTATCCGGTTTAAGTAAATTATCCGGCTTAGCCTATTCAGAGCAATTTAAAATGACTATGTTATTATAAACAAATACGATTTGAAAATTGTACTAACGGAGTTAATTTGGCTGTAGAAATTTTTAAACATCGGATCTGTGGTGCTATAGTCAACGCCGTTGGCTGTGGTTATGGACATTTTGGGTTTAAATCGCGGTACGGAGAGTAGGCATGGATGTTTGTGATGTCTAAAATTCCCTCCCACCCATCCGATCCTAAAAAAAACAGGGCGTAGCAAAAGCGATTAGCTTAACACCATTCATATACTAGCCCTATCTTTCTATCCCTACTGAAATTAAGCAACTTATAAACATGATTTTATTGCAGAAAAACTTCTGTTGAGAGGTAAGTATAAGGAATCAATATGCTAAACATTGTAAAAAAAGTACGCTTTACTTATCTTGTTTATCTGAAAACAAATAACTGTTTAATAACCACATTTGTTTAAATAACACATTTCATTTACAGTAATTGTGTTAATGGTAAGTTTATAAAATACGGGACCTGAGTTCATCTTACACCAGCAAGGTGCTATAATAATAACTTACGAATGTGAATTCAAGAAGCGGGTGTCTATATTATATGCAGTGTGATACATGATAACCATGTACCTGGCTCAATGCTGGCTTAAGACTTTGAGGAATTTTAATATAGCAGAGTGAAATGTCATGCAACATCGTAAATACATTTTCTTCTTTTTCTTCTAAGAATAACAAAGGTCATGCGCTCCGCTATCGAGAGACACATACATAAAACATTATCGATCGATTTTCGTAAGAGGACTTTGTTTTGTTTACTTGAACGTTATAAATGTCAATGCTTCCTAATAATTTGACAACAACAAAAAAAAAACACTGATGTATTATTAAAAACTGAAATTTACCATCTAAAAATAATAATGAAAGATGTAAACATAGGAACTGTGCGTGACTCGCAAAATAACAAAAGAATATTTTTGTCGTCCAAAAGTGAAAACACAATAAGTATACATTTTGTCAATATCTAACAAAAATACGTTGATAAATTATAAGTACTATATATCAGGCATTTCACATAATATTTTATGATATATAACTTGCTACACGGGACAAAAGCATACGCACAAAAAATGTTTAAACTCTTCCGCGTATCATGGAAATCATATGCAAAAACCGATAAATTGAATGCCGATAATACGCTCAATTTTATTTCAGATATATTTGTTGCTGGCTACTTAAAATACAAATAAAATACAACAAAAAATTAAACTATCTATTAATAATACCATTGCAATAATTTAGAACATCGACTGAGGGTGCTTGATGGAACTTCAATATCAAATTTTAATTTTTGAAATTTTGTACATTTCAATGTTTCCATGCATTTCCACGTCATAAGTCGTTTATTTGTGTTAGTTGACTCGTGTGCTCAAATGCCTGAAGATCCCGAAAGGCGAAGCCCGGGACGTTAGTGACAAAATACATGGAAATGTACAAAATCTCTACAATTAAAATTTTATATGGAAATTCCATCAAACACCCTCAGTCGATGTCTTAAATTATATCAATATTGCTAGTACAGCAAGATTGACTGAACTCTACAATCGCTATAAACTGTTTATTTTTGTTAGTTCGTGTTCACTCGTTTGCTCGAATGCCTGAAGATGCCGAAAGGCGAAACCCGGATCGTAAGTGACAAAATACATGGAAATGTACAACAATTCAAATTTAATAACATTGAAAAGTGGACTTATCAATTTTTGCTTTTACACGTCTCATTAAAAACTGTTTTTTTCAAAACAAGATATAAAGAATAGGTTGACAATATTGAAATTTAACAATTTCAAACTATTCGTTATTTTTTAACTATTCAACATATTTAAATACAAATAAAGGTAAAGAAGTGTATTTTTTTCTAATGTTAAATTTCGCTTGATAGTAAAAATTATTCATAAAAATGACTCTTGAATTCTCTTTTTTAAGCACGCCTTGTCAAAATGTTGACCATTGTAGACTCTTAATGAAACATCTCAAACCAAGTTATTCTTTCAGCCACTAAAACTTTCTTTTTCGTAAAGGATAAGAATAGAAGGATGGGACACGGATAATAATTGATTAGTCTTCTTCCCCATTCCATGTTTTCAGGATCTGATAGGTTCGAAGAATTGTAAACTTTATGGAAACCCATGCTTTTGAACCCGATTTCGTTTATGGATTTGGATCCGTGGAAAAGGAAACAGAAAAGAAGATTGCCTGAGAGCATTAGTCACTCGGATACGGTGCTGGAAATTGAACAATATCAAAGAATTTAGTTTTGCAAGAATTATGCATGTTCTCAAATTAGCTATTGACAATATAATATAAAATACACTAGCGAGTACCCGGCATGCGTTGAAATGCCGCTCAAAGAAACAAAGTGTTTGTTTTAATATTGTTTATTGAAGTGCTTTTGGATACACAATATTCTTTTTTGTTTTTTACTGTTCCTGTGCTTTGTTGATGGTCATTGCAAATGCGAGTTGCACCAGAAACTGCAGACGTTTGAATTTGACTGACATATCTGTCGAAGTCATTGGATGCGTGGCAACACTACAACTTCTCCTTTAAATTTTCCATTTAAGACCGGCAATTAGAATTTAACAATCAACACCACTTGTTATGTCACACGCGAATTGAAATTTCGCTTTTTGTACCTACTTTATTCATTTTTATTTTTTTTGATTTTATTCCAGAAACATTTGCGCACAACAAGTCACCAAAGTTTCAACGCATTCTGATGAATAGTATAGGAACGCATACGCGACAAACAAAAAAACAACCATTCATTTTTATATATGTAGTTGAAGATTCTTTCAAGATACTGCCAATTCGATCAAACAATTACATTTCAGAAGTTTATGAAAATTTGAAATCTCTTACGAATAATCGAAATAAATTACGAAATTTCATCAATCATTATCATGTTTTAAATTATTCATCTTGTATCAAAATGATTGCAGTAACGTAAGCCTTGGTTGAAAATTTTTTGCATATAATATTATAGTGACATTAAGCTCTTTATGTTTAATTTAGATTTCTAAATTAAATATTTCAGACTAGTTTTTAAGACTTAATTTTGTGACAAAAAATGTTTTAACACACTGAGACGTTTCGACAATGTTAGATTTGCTAGATTTTATTAATAGTTTAAGACATCGACTGAGGGTGCTTGATGGAACTTCAATATCAAATTTGGATTATTGAGATTTTGTACACTTCCATGTATTTTGTCACTAACGACCCGGGTTTCGCCTTTCGGCATCTTCAGGCATTAGAGCTCACGAATGGACTCGAACTGACGTCAGTACGAGTCCATTCATGGAAAAATGGAAAGCAAAATCCGGGTCGTTAGTGACAAAATACATGGAAGTGTACAAAATCTCAATAATCCAAATTTTATTAATAGTATTTATATTTTGTTAGTAATAGTTAATAGTACTTATATAATATAACATGTTAAAACCACATTTTTTTATTACTACGCGACTGTCTCAGAATCTGAGGCGTTTCACTCCTGCATAACGAATTCAATAAAACCGCTTTTAAGCATACCCTCGTAGACAAAGCTTGTGCTTAAAATTGTAGATTTAATATGAGAATTTTCAGACGAAAGTTACTGGAATAGTTGCATATGATAAGTTATTTGCAGCACGTTTCCAGCGATATAACATACTGAAAAGGTCCAATTACTCTAAGCAACTCGCAAGTACTCACCTCGCATACTTATCGTGATATTAAATTTTGTTTATTTGTATAACTCAACTTTATTCCCAGTGCCTTTCAGCAGAAAGTAGTTTTACGTGTGAATTTATTCATGGAAACTGAAATATATTTCACGTTTTTTTTTGTAAAAGCGTTGAAGGTAGGTAGATTTTTCGAAGATGTTTTTGGTGTTAGCGATTTCAACAATGAACCATTGTACAAGGTGTGACAATACCCGGTATTCAACTTTTAAAAAATCGGTGTGGTCTTTACTAAAGTCGCCTTGACATTACTTGGCAGTCTTGGCACTATCCTCTATTTTAAGTACATTTACTTCATTGCCGGGTCCGTGATACAGTGGTCAACGTCACTGGCTTCAGTTACGGATACCAGGAGTTCGAATCCTAATATGGACAGTTTCATACATTGATTTTTCAATCAATTTGAGCGATTAGCTAACCGCTGATCCTGTTTTAGATCTATCCTTATATCCACACTGTCATCGAAAAAAGGAGGTTGAGCAACTGAGTAATAAGCGGTTCTTGCAGAAAAGATTTTATTAAGATATTTTCATTGAGAAGTCATATGCTTCACATTGGTGGATAAAGTTTTAAAAAATTCTTCATATTGCGTGCAAACATATGTTTCGCAGCGTCTCGTGGCTTGGCGACTGAGTCCATCTGGTTGGAAGAACAGACATGCGGGATTCAGGCTCTAGTGAGCTATGAACATTCTCCATGTCTATGGTCACTGTTTTATTCTGGACGTGATAAAAGGCTGTTTATTCCGCTCTCTAACCTATAAAATTTTGAAAAATTCAAACCACGGTACCCCTAGTATTCAACGCAAGCATCTGGTTTTGGAGCACTCATAGTATAATATAATATATTAAAAAATAGCAATGTTTTAAGTTGCACAAGAATTATCTAATATTATTAATAGCTATTTCAGCAATACGTATTACAATGTCCTAATGCTGAACTATTAATTTATCAACAATATTTGACAATGTTAAAACGTTTCTTTTTCCAGCCATGACTGCTCTCAGCGTGTAGCATATTATTATGCACTCCTAATGGTGCTTCTAAACATGCGATACTTTACGAGAACTGATCGTTATTCAGCCGCTTAACCTCTCGTTTTCGCATATGATAATGAAATAATTATGAGATAAGGAAATGGCTGATGGTGAATTAATCACATACTAAGTTTCAATAATTCGTGGTATACAAAAAGCGAGTATACCTCACAAAATGACTTTATTTCAACACAATTTAGTCAGTCTCAGCCAAGAGTTAGATAAAACACTCCTGGCAATCATTTGCGCTTAACACAGCGTTAAAGGTAAGGGCTAACAAATACGTAATAGGTAGTGACGAATTGATGTATATTACCCGTTATTCAGGAACATTGTAAAGCTTCCAGTTCGTCATTTAAATTGAACGAGATGAATACCCTACAGTAAGGGTTTCAAAACTAATTGAGGTAATGGGCGCTTTCCAGATTGACAAAAGAAGTTTGGCAGTATTAGGCTATTTTATGAAAAAGAAAGATTTTATAAAATAGCCAACTTAAAATATTATGTCTTTTATTCATTACGTAATTACTAAATTTTCATAAATTGTTACACTGTACATAGTATATATAAACCTGTGAAGGCATAAACAAAAATACTTAATTGTCTTTTTTCCTTAATTAATGTTGTGTTGTAGGCGCATACAAATAGCTCTGCGGGCGCAAGGTCGAGAAACCTTGCCCTACAGTATTGCTCACTCGGCTACAGGACTGGCCATATTTATACTTTATAACATTAATAAAAAATTAACAAAAGATAAAACATCTCGATTTTTACGAAGCCAAAAATTTTATTTAATATGAATTATGTATTAAAGGTTTTTATGATAGATTAATCCAAGTCTAGTTTTCTGAATGTTCCTCGCATGCCCACCATGTCATCAACCAGGAAGTCTCTCTTTGCTAACCTCTTGGATTCGTCAGATTTCTGTAAGTCTAGTTCTTTAAACCATTGCCTTATTTCTGGAGTGTCAATAGCTTCTTTCCATTGCTCTGCAAAAAAATATTTGAGAATAATTAAAACATCTTTAACATTTACTATTTCAGTTACTGATGCTAGGCTGCTTAAGGTTTAAATGGAAAATGTTTAAATGACGTCAAATATTTTTATATCACATAATGAGAATTTTTAAAGTCACTCGAGATCAATTCAAGGAGAAAATATGTCACGAACACCCATGATCTCAAATTTAAATTGAGATAATCTAAATATCGTATTTTACTTGCCGAGGCTTGTACCCGAACCCGCCTGAACCTGATCGTTAGGGTAAAGCTCTCACCACTAGACCACAATTGCCAACTTATTTTCAAAATTAATATTTTGTTTAAATTGAAAAGGTATAATAAAAAAATGTCTTACACTGTTGTGGTCGGTATTAATTAAATTGAAAAGGTTAGTTAAAATGTTGTCAACAATATTTAATTTTGTACATGATGGATAACATATTCACATAGAATATAGTTAAGTTAGCTTTAGTTATAAAAAAGATTGGCTCGAGTATAAAAACGTACTCCCTGGAAAATAATTACATTTTCACTCCGAGACGAAAATTGGTATACTTTGTAAAGAATAACAAAGCATTTCACCATCGTCACAACTTCAGCGTTTTGCCAAAATAGCTCATGCCAAAATAGCTAAATGCGACAAATTTCTTTTTGATTTAAATAATTTATATAAAAAAATGTCTTATTGTAAAATATAGTAAAATTCAATTGAACTTAAAAGATCTTAAATCTGTCCAAAATAATTTATTTATAAATTAATGATTCAATTGCCCCTTATGAAGTTAGTATTAGTTTTGATTCTTTTTGGTAATATGGATTAATTTACGTACAATAAAAAAGGTTTTACAGTATGAGTAATAATAAATAGTCGCAGTTCGTGGCGCAGTTGGTAGCTTTGCTGTCTACGGTTACGGATGTCTCGGGTTCAATTCCCGGTGACGAAGGTTTTTATAAATTGGTCTTTAAATAGATTTATGGATTTCTGTTCGTAGTTTGAGTGTTTGTGATGTCTAAAAACCCCCCTCCCACCCATCCGATCCTCACGGGGTGAAGCGAGAGAGATTAGTTAATCACTAGTCCTGTCCTAGCCCTATCTTTCTAACCCTACTCTATTCGAAAAAAGAGAGGTTGAGAAACTGAGTAACAAGCGGTTCTCATGGAAAAATTCCGTTAAGATACCTTCATCAGGAAACCATATGGTCCACATTTGGAGTGGACAATAAAAATAGTTACCATTTATTCCAAATTTTTAAAATATTTAATTAATTAATTTAGCACTCATAAGTGGTTTTTAAATAAAATTAGGTCATCTTTAATCATCGTTTACCATGAGTTCTGACGCTATATAAATATTTTATATTATAATTGAACTTAAATAATTGTCTTAAAATAATTGATCTGTTTTGCCATATCGTACTATTTTTAAATGTGTCACTGCATTGTGGATAATCACAGCTATTAATTTAGCTGTCTAAAAACAAAAACGGAAATGTCCAATTTACTATGACAGTAGTTAACTTTATAATGTATTTCATGTTTAAATAATTTTAACGATAGGTTTTTTTTTATTGTACTGTATTTTCAATTAGGGACATTAAGTATCATCGCCGTGTATCTCTATCTCTATCACACAACCTTACTTGTGTATAAGCAAGTAGGATAAAAGAGTATGCGTCCGCATGCCCTTGAATCTTGCTCACATCCTTCACTTTACATGGCACGTGCCTTATTTTTTGCCAGCCAGTCGCTTATTAATGCGCATCATGAAATTGTCGGCGTCTTCGTGTCACTTAGAGTTTATATTTTTTTTGTACCAATGCTTTTTTCGGGTTTTGCTAATTATTTATCTTATACATTATAGTCCAGAGAGCTCTGAAGACGCTTTAGTGCTCAGCCAGAGTCAACGCGCGACTGCGGGGCGAATGCGGCGCTTGAAACTTCCAGTTCCTTCGCATTAACTACGGACATTGAAAAAACATGCTATGCATTTCAGTTTTAAAGGCCGCGCCCGCCACGCCGTCGCACGTTGACTCTGGCCGAACACTTATTATTATCACATATCACATGTAGATATGAAATTTTCTCATGACCTAAGCGTCGCGGTACGCGGTGTATAATATAAAATAAAATGTAATACTATGGACACACAGTTCCGACGTACTAGCTACTTTAGACAGTCAGTATTTCGATTTCAATACCATCTTCCATGACGGGTACGGTTATACTAGTCATTATATATTTTGTGAAATTACGTATTGTAGGTTAGGAACTTAGTTATAGTATTACCAACATAACATGACCGCCATCGAATTTGGAACTAGAGTTGTCAGTCTAGAATAAATTTCCACAATTGCCATTAAATAGCTTTCGAATGTCCATGTCTACTGGCAATAGCCGTTGCTAAAATATAAATTTATTGATGTTTCAATTCTGGTTGAGTATAGCAACTATTCTAACTCAACGGTGGCGGCCTCACTAGCGGCCAAGCTAAATTGGTACATCTATAGTAGGAACATCTTTTTAACACATATAAATTAGTAATTATTTTTTTGGCTGTGATGTACTTTACTTAAATAAAATCAAACAACCATTCATTGACATCTTACCTGAGATTTCCTTAAGGGTCAACGGCTCTTCTCCACCCATATCCTTGGGTAGATATTTCATAGGAAAGACTTTGTGCATTGCTTCTACACTGGAATGCACAAACAAACGATCGGATACTTTTTTCTTCATTGCTGCCTTCACTACGCTAATTGTTAATTCCGCCACTGCAGGTGCGTTAATTATGTGGATTCCTTTCACTGGCACACCGTAGCAGCTCTAATGAAAAAAAAAAAAGTAAACTTCATTCATATAAAATAGTTATGAAATTCAAATAAATATCCATCAATAGCATCCATAAATTTAAATTGTTGAGATTTTGTACATTTTCATGTATTTTATCAGAAACGACCCGGGTTTCGCCTTTTGGCATCTTCAGGCATTCGAGTACACGAATGGACTCAACAATGCTATTATAAGTGTAAAATCATTGGTAATTCTAGCATTAGTTGGCCACCGGCAATCACTTTTGTCCTTTACTGTGTTAATGCGTTTGTTTTCTCAACAAGGATTAAGGTTATTCTCGGGGTTTTTTAGGATTAACTCAGGTACCAGTGTGGGTCCTAGACTTATAATATTTTATCTTATAAATAATGTTTTGTCGTATTTTCATCGTATATACGTTAGGCACTATTTACTGTCTGTCAGTTCGAGTCCATTCGTGTAGAAAGTATACAATTCAAATGTGAATTGCAATCGAATAAATTGATTCACAATTAATTAAGTATCTGAAAGATTAGATCAAAAAATATATCTACATATCTCAACTTCAATCTTAACTTCTTAAGACTTAGAAAATGTTGAACTCTTGTTGAAAATGACATCTATTAATTCTACCTAAAAGCTAAAATCCACATTTATTTAATAATGAATATGTCTTAATTTACCACACGACTGATTAACTAGGTCGTCCTTAAGAGGATATAGTGGGTTTTTCGGTCATTTCGCGAAAATCGTTAATCGTTTTGCGTCGCCTAAAAAATATGAAACGTTATACAAACGTCAACATTTTTTTGTCTTTTAATAATTGCACTTTCAAAGTATTTTTTTTACGCTATTGCACTTTTATTAAAAAGAAAGTAGTAAAGTTTTCAAGCGTTTCTAGCTAAGAGTTGACAAATGTTTTCCAGAAATGCTTGTATTTGATTTACGGCGTGACTAGATTAGGGTTTATTGTAGGTTATCGAGATTTGATGTCTGAAACAAAATCATAGAACAAAGTATTTTTAAGAAAGTGATGCCAAGGGAATTTTCAATTTATTGAATATAAAGATTTATTATTAGATTATATACTATTTTGTGCTTAGTCTAATGATGTTCTGATTCTGCGTCATATGCTAGAGTGCTTCAGGGATCAAACTTTGGTGCATTTTTTAAAAATGTGATATCTAGATATAATAAATATTTTTATAGGAAGAAGTCGGATTGTATAATAATTTTACTCCTTCTTATAAGAAAATTTATGTTTTTGTATTATCTTACCTGTAAAATGAATATTGCTTTTTTGAATGTTGCCAAATTAAATTGCTTTATTTGATTGAAAGTAAGATTTTTAAAATCCCATATCATAAGATCCCCAGAGGATGTGTCACAATAAAGTCTTAGATCTCCTAACATCATACAAGAGTAGCACGCCATATCCAGATCGTAAACTTCATGACTGTCTATGTTGAATCTAAGACAAAAAATACAATTTAAATGGTTAAAGCAGTTCATGAAAAATGTGTTGTAGGCATTATTTGACCGTGGAAAATCGGTGAGTAGATCAATTATAAATTATTATGTAAATACAGAAATAACAGTTTCCGAAATAACACAAGTATTCATTCTTATTTAGAGGTAAAATGTTTCTTACAATTGATACAATAACGCGACCATGATTTTTCACATGAATAAGCAAAAAAAATGTATTTTCTACCACACGTGAACAGCAAATGGTAAATAAATAAATGTCATAATGTTAAATCTTCAGAAATCAAATTCAGACTATTTTGGCCTAGTACCTACCAATTCACGGTAAACTGTCGGAGAAAGGGATTTGACTGGTTTGAGTATTGTTTTTACCATCTCCGCTCTCAACGTGGAGCGAACATGAGAACAGCTTGTTACTCAGTTGCTCAACCTCTCTTTTTTTCGAAGAGAGTAGGGATAGAAGGATAAGGCGAGAACAGGACTAATGGTGACTTAATCACTCTTGCTACGCCGCTTTTTTGAGGATCGGAGAGTGGGAAGGAGTTTTAAGCATAAAAAACATTCCTGACTACGAACAGAAATCCAAAAATCAATTTATAAATCTGTCCACACCGGGACTTAAACCCAAGACATCCGTAACCGTAGCCAGCAGCGTTATTAACTGCGCCAAGGAAGCCGGACATTGAGTAATTACTATTGTTTAATTTTCATCGATATAACCTGTCGAATGAAATACTTAATTACTATCAAAAGCTCTACTTACTTCATAACTGAAACTCTATAGTTTTCTTCAGTACGTTGTGGCATAATTATTAAATCTTGGTATTTAAGAGCTTTCTTCATGTGAATATCCCTATCGGCAAAAAACTCAGGCAGCAATGTTCTTGAGCTGTAAATTGTTTCTATAGCCTTTTTAGTCTTTTCTTCATTAAATTTGAGCAACGATGAATGCCGCATTAGGTAATTGTCATCTACAAAAAAACGTTTCATCAATTAATTAACAATATTCATAAGTTAAAACAAACAACTTGGTTAAAATCAATAAATTAATTTCATTATACAACACTTTGTCCACTATTATACTATTTGATACGCTTCTGTCATCTTTCAAATACTTTGATTATTTGTTTAAAAGAAATCAATTTCATAAATGATTTAATATCTATACTTCGGAGGTAAGCTGCACTATGTCAAAAATTGGTAAAATCGAGATATCGACATAGTGCATGTGACATAATGACACTATGTCATAACCCTATTAGATACGAATATAAAAATAATTGTACAATAATATATGTAACATATTATTGCTGAGGATTTAAACATGACTAAGAATACATGAATTTTCTTTGAAATTTCAATTTGAAAAACATTTCAACTATGATTAAATCAAGGATCACAACAAATAGTGGTAATTAAAACCAGTGGTATTCTAACAAAAGCTTCATGAAAAAAACACATCTTTTTTGATGATTTAGCAATATCATGATAAAACATAACACCGTTTCGTTATAAAAATCAATTCTGAGTGTTTTTGGTAGATGATATAATAAGAGGCCTGCATTTATTGGGTGAGAACTAGGGCTTCCAATCCCGGGATCTCGAGCAATTAATCAATCCCGTAATCCCGGAATTGACTTAATACCAATACCGGGGTTTCGGGATTTGCTATAAAATTGTAAAATATAATTTATATTAAATAGCAAATTCTTATCTTTTTCTCCGATGAACTATAAAATACAAAATGCCAATTATTACCCGATTTACTATACGGACAACGATTCCGGCGGTGGAGTGCCTAGACATGTTCGATTTATATATTTTAAACATAGTTGATAAATGTATTGTCTTCTCTATCACACTCATATTGGACAGGAACAGACAATTTATTGTTTTTTTGCATCATTATCTACAAAAAACAGTTGACAACTATTCTATTTTTAGATGCGCACATTGAAGATTGTTTTTCATTGTTTTCAATTACTAATGAAATACAAAACAATCAAAGAAAATAAACTCGCAAAATTCTGCTTGCAAATACTTTTTGCATAATTATGAATATACCTAGGTACCTACATATTTTACAAACATTTTTTGTGTGATTTCCTAGGTATTATGTTCTTTTATGCGTTTTTAGGAACATACCTACCTATCCTCTTATTTTGTATGAACTGCGAATGCCTTTTCACGGGGTTTTATTTGTATTTTGTATGAGGATTTATATATTTTTTTCCGTGGCTTCACTTACACGGTTTATCGTGGTACATATTAGCTACAATCTTTTTTGTCAATTTCAAATTTGAAAGCCTGGCTTTTTTTCAATCCCGAGATCAGAAAAGGGGTCCGGGATTGGATGCCCTACTCAGAACTATTTTGATTTTTGGTCAGTAAGTTTAATAAATTGTAAGTAAATAACTCAATAAATGCTCAATATATAAGTGGTCAGTTAATAAAATAAACGGTCAGTAATTTATCAGTTGTTAAATTAGCCGTCAGACATTTATAATATAAAACGGTCAGTTTTTTTAATTGAACTTAACCTAGCTTAACCCAACTATTTACCATTTGGAAATTATTTACTGACCAAACATAATTATTTACTGAAAATTTATTGAATAACAAGTTGCCATTATTTAATTTAACTAGTCGACTACAGAATTGATATTTTTTTAATTATTCAATGGTACAAGCTGTGTTTTCGGGATGTCTTAAAACTATTATGTCTTCCTCTCAAGGTGAAAAATACAGATGGCTCTATGATTATAACATTAAGATTATTTTATGTTAATAAATTAACATAAAAAAAGTATGTCAAACAATTAAGCCAGTAAAAGAGAATTGAATAGATTACAATATTCACTTTATAGCGTCCAACTGTAAGTGGCAATTTACGATATTTCTTTATGTTAGTAATGATGTATCATAATTAGCCATGCTTGAAATAAAGGCTTTTGCTGTAGTGTATCTCAAACTTTTTAAATAACGATTCATGCAATCTGAAAAATACAAATTTTATACTGAAGTTTTTGTTTTAAGTAATATCAACTTCAAATAAACTACAGAAATATTTGATTCCAAAATTTAATTTAATGACACACAACTCATCTGAAATGTGTATTGGTTGTGCTCCAAATTGATAAATAGCTATTGGTTACCCATGACATTTTATTTGCTTTGTAGGTCAGCATTAATATGCGCGCGTTAACAATGATTATCTAGCCTTTGTATGTATCACTAAATTTCCATGAATGTAAATGCCGTTGACATAAAAATCTAGAGAAGCGTAAAATAGAACCGAAAATTAGTAGTAACAATAAATGCAAGTGAATCTAGTAAGGAGATTCTTTTTCGAGTAAATTAGTTTTTTTCCGAAATCAACTGCGAACTATATTATTTCGAATTATAAGAAAAATAAAAAATACTAACTCATAGAAAATCTGTAATTTGTGGTGGTTTTTTTGGTGACAAAAATACTGTAAATCGATAAATAAATACATATTGAATACTTACATAAAAAGCGTTCACCTCAACACACAATATAACATTCAAAAATATGATTTACAAAATCAAATGTTATACACAAATCTTGTTCCAGCTGTGGCCGTGAATGCGCAATGGTCGATTTATCAATTAATAGCGCACAATAATTGTTTGAGAGTGATTGGTGCACACTTAACGGTGACGTCTTACCACAATAAATTCAACATAGAAGGTCATTTGAGAAATATACCGAAAAATGGCTCTAAGATAGAACATCTTCCATACAAAAACTTTCACCATTTGTCGGCAGGGAAATGTATCAGGTTCTATCTTTTTTTCCCAAGATTGTCTTTGGCCATAATATGTAGACGTCAGGTCTGTCACTTTGACAACTGGCTATGAAGCCTAATATGTGGCCTTGTGGTGAGACCATTGTCCTAGCAATCATATGGATCGGCGTTCAAGTCACAATTTGTTCAATATTATATTTAGATTTTTTAATCTCATATTGCAGGGTATGGCAGGTATGGGTGATTGTGATGTATTTTCTCCTCGTGTAAATCTCATCACATGATTAAAAATTCATAACTATATGGCGTTTTGGCTTTCATATGACGTTATGCCAAATAATGTGTTTAATATTTTCTGTTTAAACCTCCAAACTGTATACAGCTTAAGTTATACATAACGGTGAAATGAAAGTCATAGTATATAATGGCTTCGAAAAAAACAGTATTAAGTAATACGGTTATTTTTTTAATCTGGCAAAAAGCATTATATGACTAAAACTCATCGATGGCAAAGCGTATGATTTGTATGCCAAAAAGATTATTCTTTATAAAATTTAGATTATTGAGATTTTGTACACTTCCATGTATTTTGTCACTAACGACCCGGGTTTCGCCTTTCGGCATCTTCAGGCATTCGAGCACACGAATGGACTCGAACTGACGGACAGTAAACAGTGTCTAACGTTTATATAGAAGCTACAAATACGACAAATATTATTTACGAGGTAAAATATTATACATCTGAGAGCCACACTGATACCTGAGTTAACATTTCGAGAATCACCTTTATCCTTATTTTGTAAACAACACATTAATAGAGTGGTGAATTGCCGCTTTCCAACTTCTTTTAGAATTACCAGTGATTTTACAATTATAATAGCATTGTGGGTTTCGACGGGATGCAATTCGACGAAAGGGTAAATATATACAATCTTTCCACATTTAGTGACATCTGTTAGGTGTAAAACCAGGAGTGCGACTACTTAGAATAGGTCCTGGCTGCATTCAGCAACTCTCCCTATCTCCATCCAAAATAAACTTCTCCCATCTCGGGACACAAATGAAAGTGTTTCAAAGAACTATCTTTGACTGGTTCATAAATATAGAAGAATATTTATATTTCGATGATACTCAGATGCACAGCTTAGCATGGCCTTAACAAATGTACTTTTTGTGCGGTGAGATAGGAGTCGGGACTAAAAATTTATAAGTAGACCGAAGTAGCACTTTTTGGCAATTTGTTACCTTGCTTTGAAAAGACTAACTGAAATTTTGGCCTAAAATGACGTTTTGATAGGAAAATGTCGTATTAGCCACATTTTACCATATACACTGATTTCAGAGTCATATATTGTTCAATGAGGGAGTTAGCAGTATTTCGGAGTTTTATCCCCACATTTTTTTTCATAAATTTGTTTTATACAGTTCTATTAATCGATATAACTAATTATTATCATCTCACAGAAAAACCATACACATCACAGATTTTTTGAAAAAGTTTTAACGTCATGTCAAAAATTCTTCGCTCGATAGTTCGTGTGTGTTTTACCCTTTGCTTCTATTGTTCTATCGATGTGGTTATTGACAAAAGTAAGCTGAATTCGTTCAAACATTCAAAGTATATATGTTTTATTATTCTGTTGTATTATAAAATTATTGTAAGCTTATATGGTTCAGCAAGTCATGATAATATATAATATTAATAAATATCTCAAAAATCAGAACATTTTGTTTGAAAAAATTGAAATATTAGATAAAACCTTTTCAAATAAACTGTTGGTGTCAGTTCTAATTAAAGCTTTAGATACTCATTATGTTTTAATATTAAAAGTTTTAGTTAAAATACATTATATAAAATACAAGTTAAATATTTACATGTATAAATATATGCTAACTCACTAATTAAAAATACATTTTTTTTTTTAAAAATACAAAATATTATCAGTCGAAAATTCAAACGCTCAAATCATGGTCAAGTGGAATTAGAACCTTTTCAAAGTAAGGTAACGAATTATGTAAACAAATTTAAAAGATTGAGAAGGTTTGGTGATAAAAAGTATGAGTTCCACACGAATAAACCGCTGTAAACAAGTCAGCGAGTATCCGCATACATCAAGGCCTTCTGAATCTTACAACCGAACCTTCTGACTGGACGGTAATATCCTTTTTGCCTTATTTTTCGAATCTCAATTTTTCAAATGCTATTATAGCTATCTATTGCGTTAGCTAGAGATACACACTCTCGTAAATATATAGTCTCGTAAATATATAGCGATCGGAGGCATGTAACACGCTTTGTAACCTGGGAAAACAAAAATCCCGTAGCAATTCGTATTATCGAAATATTTTAAATATTTCCAGTTGTGTACAATATATCGTATGATAGAATTAAATATCAAAGTATTCAGTTCTACACAATGTTATTTATTAGTTGATAGCTATGTCGCTTTAACGCCATCGTTATATCTATGCTTAAACTTGTCTGTCCTGAACTGTCTGTATGCGTTTTATTATTATCAAATATCACATGCAGGTATGAAATTTTCTCATAAAACACACCCAACAATACACACAGTTCCGGCGTGTCACAAATTCCGAGGCGAACAAAACACAAATAACAATCAGTCCGTCAGTATGGAAACTATAGAAGAGAGCAGAGATGGAGGGCGAGGCAAACTCTGAAAGCTGCACAATCCCGACGTACCGCTAACGTGGAAGCTCATTGAAGACCTGAAGAAACTCGAATATTCAGTATTTCAATTTCAATACCGTCATCTATGGAGGGCTTCCGACCTGTATATAATGTTTTAGATGAGATAGACTATACTATATCATCTCAATGATTCCTTGGTTATATCTATTAATTTGTTATTGTTCTAAGAAATTAATCCTAGGGCTTTTATTACACAAATGTAGTCATATCGGAGATGAATAATTAAAAGGTATGTTGTGTTATGGAATAAATGAGAACACATAATATTGTATATCTCTTCAAAAAGCATAATGTATAAAGCTAAGCAAAAATGAGTTTAAGTATAGTACTAACGATAGCGTGTAGTAACTAATAAAATGTTGTAAAACGGAATACTTTCATGTATTAGTAAATGTCTATTCAATCAATATATCGTATGATTTATAAAAACTCAATGATTTATTGAGACGTGAAAGAATGTTTTAACGAATGGTAGACATTATTTTTTTAACATTAAAAAAGAATGATTTCTTACCTAGCTCATTATTTGGCAGGTGTGGTTGAATCTTGTACCATTCCTTCAGACGATCCATTCTTTCTCGAAGATCTTTTGGTGTCAAATCTTCGAAGCGGTCCGTGATATCGGTTATTTTAGCATTACACGTTCGCAGAAGTTTTCGTTGTATGTTTTCCGTCATTTTAAATTGAAGAATAAATAAAATACCTGAAAAAAAAATTTGTCAAGTAAATAATGAATATGGTAATTATTTCGAATGTTATTAAGTGTAAAAGTTTTTCAAATAACGTGAATTATACTTATAAATATATACCAAACATTATGTAACCATATTTAATTTAGGTAAACCATATAGCAGGAGTTGAGGATATTTTTCAAACTTTATTAAATTTGTTTGTAATACCATCAATTTGGGTAAGTTTGCCCATCGGTCTAAGATTGGCCCACTACATGGAAAAAGGTGCTGTTATAATACTACGACAATACTAACGATATATAGTGAAAATTTTTAGAGGAAAGGTATTGAGTAGCCCTTGATGGTAAAAATATGAATGAATGTTCAACATATTTTGTTTTATTGTTGAATTTGTTAGCTGTCAGCTTGGAATGATACAACACAATTTAAAATCTTTTCTTTAAATAAATTGGATTAGCCATATTTTCAATTTATATTACTATTCTGTAAACCAAATGCTGTATATTTTTTCCCATCTCAATTATGTACAGAATATAATATGAAAGCCTAAAAAAAGTTGCCAAGACTTTAAAATCACTGGATTTATAGTAATTACAGTGATTATTTCTATCGTTGGCCAAAGTTACCCAAATTGGATAAAAATTTTGCACACCTTGTTTTATTTATATCAATTATGACAACAAATCTTTTTATGTTACTTGAATTTCATCTTAATACAATGGTTCATTTCTATGTAGAACAATACCACACATAAATTAAATTGCGACCTATAAAAATACAAAAACCTTCAGGACTGGGCAAAGTTACCAAGATTGACTGTAATATAAATTCCTCGAGTTCAATACAAAAGGAAAAAAATCTTTATTCTATCTAATCCAATAAGATATCTTAAATAACAATATGTTCGGCAAATTATTTTTTAAGTTCATTTAGCCTCCGGTACTCCTAAGATTTTTATTTATACTGCATTTAAGATAATTTACCCTGGTTCGCCTGTCATAGAGTAAAAGGTCACTCACTATGAGACCCAGTGCTGCTAAGTATTCATAGACTTAAAAATGATGAACTAATCACATAGTATGGCATAAAAAATTCAATCAATTTTATAATTAAAATCAAATTTCCACTAATTAAGTTACAGCTTATCCATCGAAAATAGACAGTTTGTCGCATGACAAATAGAAACATGTCGTTACCCACCAATAAAAGTATTTGGGTTAAGATGTGTGGTTTTACAGTAAAATAAGGCAATTTGTCAATTAGAAATTACAATTATGGCTCTAGGGAGGCAGAAAGGCGTAACACAATGTATCCAGTTAAATAGACGCTGTGTTAAAAGAATATAAGCTGCATGCACCAAATTATTATACAAATTTCTAAGGTCCTCGTTTTATATGTTTTACAGCTGCGATTCTGTTGTTAAATTCCAATATATATTTGTTTTTATTTGCCTGCCTGTCTGTAACGTACAGCACAACACTACGCTTGCGATTCACAATTAGTAGACAGAGATTGTCTGTTTGTGAAAGTGAGTTGAAAGTAATTTTGAAAGGTGACACTGTCATTTGGTGTATTATGTATCAAGTTTAAATATGCATTACAATGAGAGACCGTCAAGCTGTTGAGTGGCATTCTTTATTTTTATCTTATTAATCAAACGTTCAAAAATATTTTCTTTTGTATATTTCAAATGGAATTGCATCAGACGAATTTCGACAATCAAACATGATTTAATGTGTCGTTAATTGTTTCCACTTATGACTTATTTTTAGGATGACCAAAACAATCTAAATAGTAAGTAGTGTCGAAAATAATTCAAACATCTCTTTATGAAATGTACATATCGATGTCTCTTAAAATTGTTGATAATAACTTTGCATAAAGTCGCTAACTGATCTCGTCTTTTCTTCAATATTTATGTCTAAGGAAAATAGTATTGAAGCCAATGAACGATAACCAAACGCCAAATAAAATAAATAGAATTCAAAGCTTATATCACTACAAAGTATCCTAGTTCGAATGACAAAGTACCATACAACAAATTAATCACATATATTATACAATACTATCTGTATTTACGGAATCAAGGAATCTTGCATACTTGCCAATTTTTACCCCATTGAGAAGGCGTTCTAAAAAACCAATTTAATCGATTAAAAAATTTAAATATTCAATATTATTTCCAAATATTTGTGTCTTGATTTGTCTGTCGGTCTATATCAAACAGCACAACTTTGCACTTGTGCATGATTTATGCTGACTAGACAGGTAGAGTGTGTTTAAGTGTGAATGTTGACAGTTGGAATTATTACCCTGATCTTAATATAGCTATTATAGTATTAAATAATTAACAGATACTTAAAAACGAATAGGAAAATAAAATTTTGACATAATCACACAGTATTTTACTTATTTTGATAGTAAGACGATTGCAGTGATATGCCCGTAGCCTTAGCTGAGTGGTTCCACTAAGTTGTGAAGGATTCAAATCATCGAATAGGAACTTATGCAGATTGATAATTCTATAAATATATGTATGAATTTCTATCTTACAAAGGTGTTGGATAACTGGCTTACATACAATTATTGTTAAATAGATCCTGTTAAGATGATAGGTCTATCCCTTATCTATTCGAAGTTCCACTAGAAGTTCATATGCTTCAAAATGGGAGCGAACATTGATTAAGGAAAACGCGTTAAGAGGTCAATATTTATCATATTGACAACAGGCTTGGTAGAACATAAAAAATACCTAAGTATAATACCATAATATTACTCATCGGGAGCATATACAAGTATAATATTGTGTCATTTTTTAATGACAGGTTCGTGATAAAAAGACAAGTTAATAGTCAGAATAAATTGTTATAAATCTTGTAAACTGCCGGGTATTCTTTTACATAATACGACACGGGCTAGTGCAAAAGGTCAATGTAAAAATAAACATACTCGAGGTCAGTTAAGTGCAGTATTCAAAAGAGTTTTTTTAATTAATGCGAAGTTTAAGGAAAATATCGGATATAAAATCATAGTATCAAAAGTATAGATTTTTTGTTATTTAAAAGAACTTATTTTTGTGGCAGTGTTGTACGCGTAAGGCCTCAATGGCAATCGTGTGGCGTGGTGTTTTCGTTGCGGAGCGTGTGGCGTGCGGCGTGTTATGCAAGTGTCTTGAGTGGCCAGAGAGTAGCGTAGTAGTGGAAGCGTGCTTATTCGACACGCTGCACGCCACGCCGCACGCTTAGCTTAATGCCATTACCTCACAGTTTTAAATTAAACAATTTTTCATTCAATAACTATCGCTATTCCGACACTTAATATGTCTAAAATATAATAAAAAAAGACTGGATGAAAAAAAGAAGAAAGCAAGGACTAGAAAACATTTTTTTCTACAAAATTTTAAATGATATAAACTAGTTTGTTGTCTGTAATCACATGATACAAAACTATTTCCCAAATGGGAACATGTGAACTTATAATTTAAACAATGGGTATTTTAAAAAGATTTAATTGTTATTCACACAGTAAACTCCACGTAACAGCGCATAATTAGTAGCTAATTTAGAATGGGAAAAGAATGAAACGGTAAGATGTAATGAGCATTAGCTATTATTATACATTGCACACAAATTTATGAATCAATTAAAACAAAAATTCGTCTTTGAAATGTATTCCTGCGTACAGAGGAGATAACCAGAAGATAGAATAAGATAGGTTGCTATGTAAAACATTCATAAATAGATATTTTAACCAATGACAGTGCCACATTAATAAGCGCATGCACAGAAAGAGAAATAGTGTAAGTGTAAATTTCTGTTAGGGCGTTTGTGGGCTGTGTTGACCTGTGCGGTACTTTATCGAAAAATAAATGTTTCCAAGTTATGCAATACATAATAAAAATTAGTTCAAATTTACCATGCAGCTTACTGAATATTTTGACTTCAATTAGTTTTAATTAATTTATTTATTTATTTGAAAAAAAAGCATTTCAAATAAGCAATATTGGGACTAAACAGGTTGTCTCAAAAATATAAGCATCAGTTTTTCAAAAAGTTATTTCATTTTCTGACAAAATGAGTAAAACGGGAGCCTCAGAGTATTACTATCGAGTAAATGCCACTAGAGTAGTTTTAATTCTGCATGATTTATGTAATAGAGGATTGCTATTTCTGCATCACACCATCATATTTAATATATAGTTCTGACAATAGCGTGAAGCCGAAATAACCATCAACTATATATTATGATTCCTGTAGACTTTAAAACATTGACGTTTTTGCCATACTAACATAATATAATGGAATATAATATAACACCGCTTCATCAACACGCTTATTTAAGTAAAATGGATGTGACAATATACAACAGATTCTAATGTTTGATAAAAACTATATAATTGTTTCATAATAAACGATCGTATCCTAACAGTTAACTAGTCAATGATCTTGAACGGTCATTATTCAACTCTGCGCAATAAGTATTTTATTTAATTAACGAGATAAATATTTTTCATAAACAATAAAAAAACAGTGATATGCAAGATTTTGCGATATGATAATCGAAATAAAATGTTATTTGTATAATAATATAAACCTTATATTTATGTTATTATAACACGGATTCATAAGTATTTCTTTTTGACTAACGATGATACTTAAATTAGTAATAATTTTTATAAAAACGTCAAAGTTTTTCGTTCCACGGGAATAGAAATATATCTGTAGAACTAAATAGCTACCTGCTTGAATATTTTAACCTTATTTAATAAATGTGACATAGTTCTTTCTTAAAACATTCAAAAAATCTTATTGTTTAATTACAAATAAAAATATCTCACCTATTTTAGGAAGAATAACTCTATTATCTGTATGCAAATAGTCAAATCACACAAAACCACAAAAGATAACGTTTCTTCATACAAAAGACAGAGAATAAATCTTTTTTGAATAATTCAAAAACAAGATTGCTGCTTGAATAGCAAAACGTTATGTTGTCGATGCAACAAATTTTTTCACACTGATAAAAGTTAAATATTTGGCCATCTTCGAGGTCAGCAGGTATCCGGAGTGAGTCAATTTGCTAGGTCAGTGAAGAACAACATGCGGCCTCCGTACGGTTATTTATTTGTTGTTAAAAAACAGCATTACAGTGTACAACAATGCTTCATGCATTTGACACATACAATTTCAAGAGTACTTACATAAAACGAGAAAGAAATAATTTTACAGTATTAACCTTCCCGTTACCATAGGTGCACCAAGATTGCCAAACGAGTTGAAAACATTAATATCTCGCTTATTAGGTGTTATATAAACTTAGGATTTTAGCTGTTTGTAGATAAAATATACATGTATTAGAATTAAAATAAATAAGTTGTTTGATTCAATGTTTTCATCATTTAATTAATAAAATTACAAAACTCTGATGACAATATTATTCCGAACTCAATGAAAGTGATAGCGATAGATAAAATTCTATACGCAAGAGTGACGCACGATATATCTTTTTTAAGTTGAGACAATGCAAGAAATGGCATTAGTTAGAGGGAGAGAGACTGAACGCCTAATGAAAGTGACGCGCGATATATTATGCTAAGTTGAGACAAAACGAGAAATGGTATTAGTTAGAGGGAAAAAGGACCGGATGTATCATCGCTTGCATTTATTTTTTATGGAACGGCATGTGGTGGAGCTACTATCTCTATCGCACAACCCCACTTTTATATGAGCAAATAGGATACAAGAGCGTAAGCTCGCAAGCCCTTGTATCTCCCTCGCACCCTTCACTTTACATGGGATTGAGCGAGAAAGAGAGAAAGGCACGTAACTCTCTTGCTTGTGTTTGTTATAATATGAGTCAACTCGTCAAATTTACATTTGAAACGGACTGTATAAGGCAGAAGCGAGACATGCCTATATCTTATGTGACTTGCTTTTTCCATGTCATCCATATCTCGATTATATTACATGAAAATATGTAAATTGCAAGCTCTAGACACAAAATAAAGTGTAAAACGATAACAATATGATATTTAAAAACAGAATAACCCTTTTGAAGCGATCAATTAGCCTTAAAATGCTCAATTACATGATCAAGTCCAAGCGACACAGCCAGTGTCGACTACGGCAGGTAACGTGGTTTTTTTTAGCATGGACTGGAAAAGGTTAAGTACCTGTTGAGGAAAACAGAGGAGATAAAACAATACAATTATTCATAAACAACGCCTCTCCTAAAAAAAAATTTTTCTCCGCGTCTCCCTACCTTTAATTTTTTTATCGATATTATAATAAAGACACATTTAAAAAAATAAAAACTATAAAAAAAACTGATAAATATAATTAACAGAATAATAACAAGATTTTGTGGCATAGCTGGAGGTTTTGCCGTCCCGTCACCATTTTTCCTCCAAAAATGATTAATATTTACAATTGTGTTGCATTAAGAATATCTAAAAAATACTTACTATTTACTTCAAATCGTAAACCACCACGCCACAGAATACTGCGCCGCGGGCGCAAATTTTTTATTTATACATGTAATTTCTTGAAAAATATGTACTGTATTTTTACAATATGTCATTTACAAATGTTATATTTAATATTAATGTTGTACATTCCCGCAGGCTTGTTCTTGAAATATGTCAAAAAACCTAGTTTCAATAATTTTTGTATTTATTATTTATATAAAAAATACGAAATTATTGATGTACAATCCATTAATATATAGTACATTAAAACTATTTGCGAACAAAATTATAGCAAAATTGTCACCAACATTTTCAAAATCTATTTTAACTGCCAGTTTGTGTTTTATTGAAAAAAAATTTAATCGCAAATTGCTCACTGTCAATGTTAAATAGTTTTTTTTTTAATTTCAACGACAAAATGATAATTCAGCATCTTGTGACTGTTCACAACATTTTTTTCTTTCTGTCTCGACATTGAGACTTCATGATTATCCTAAGACTATTTTTGTTTATTGTCTACGGAAGTTTATGTTAAAAAATGTTATCTCCAAGAGTATATTTTGTTAATGAGAAGCATTCGTTCACTGATTTTTTACTGTTAAGTCCATTCGTGCGCTCGAACGCCTGAATATGCCAAAAGGCGAAACCCGGGTCGTTAGTGACAAAATACATGTAAGTGTACAAAATCTCAATAATCCAAATTATATATATAATAGCCCAGACATGTCTGTAAGCGTAGATGTAGACGTTTTATTATTATCACATACACATTTAAGTATAAAATTTTTTCATGACCTAAGCGTCTACGGTATATATAAACAAAATACACAGTTCCGAAGGGACACAAATTCCGAGGCAAACAAACAACAATCAGCCCGTCAATATGGAACCTAAAAAACGGCTACTTTAGACACATGGTATTTTAATTTCAATACCCATCGATATCCATCGACATCCCACTAAAAAAGATACGCATGACGGTAGAGCAAGATTATTTATTGGCTTATCGCTCTTGCTGCACTACGTTCTATTATTGGATGGAAGAGGAACATTCTAACATCAGACACCTATGCTTTCGACCTCAAAACCGATTGAAATAAATATAAGTATGTACTCACATAATTCAAAAGAATTCCTTGTCTTAACATGATACTCACATAGAGAAATAATTATTAACTGACGGCTTATGATTCTTTACTAAGTAAGTAAGTAACCACTTTTAAGGTGTTCACTGTCGATTCTTGGTGGAAAAACATTATATTTTAAAAAATAAAAAACAATTCATTTGTACTACTTCCACATATTTATAATGATCAGGACTGGTTTCGCTCATCACGAGCATTATCAACTGATAAAAATACAAACATAACAGGCTTATTTATATAAAACTGATGGTTCATGAACTAAGACAAGAAAATACTGATTAGCAAACAAATTATACATAAATCAAATGAAAGAGTCTACAATTAAAATGTTATGGACCTCTTGCAAATCATTAAATACTAATTGCAAGAGGTCCATAACATTTTAATTGTAGTCTCTTTCATTAGATTTATGTATAATTTGTTTGCTAATCAGTATTTTCTTGTTTCAGTTCATGAACCATCAGTTTCATATACCTTCATTTTTACACTCAATTTTATATAAATAAGCCTGCTATTTTTGTATTTTTATCAGTTGATAATGCTCGTGATGAGCGAAACCGGTCTTGATCATTATAAATATGTGGAAGTAGTACAAATGAATTGTGTTTTATTTTTTAAAATATATGTTAGAACCATTTATAGTTGTATTAACGGGCCAAATAATTATTTGACGTTCACTTAAATCAACAAATCAAGTGTAAAGATGTCTTGATGACTCTCGAAAAAAGTTGTGCTACTTAAACGTGTTTGCGTAAAGAGTTTGACGATCTCTGCCCTAGATTCACCGGTTTTATAATAATATGATCAGTATTATTGGACTTTGCATTCACGGATATTTTTTACAGTTGCTAATGAGAGCGTAATATTATCAAATGAATCTAACTTATTTTTTAATAAGCTTACGTCTAGATGTTTTAATACTCTCAGATATTAAGAAGAAATCCCCTTTTCCCTTTAAGGCATTAAATAACAAAATTGATATTTTTTTATACTTTATTATGACAAAATGCACACATAAATAATATACTATGCATAAATTGTGACCGATCATTATTCCAAAAAAATATTTTTTCAAATTTAAATTGATAACAAAAATGTATCGACTTCTAAAAGATTTTTCACTAACTACCCGGGCTTCACCTTTCGGCATCTTCAGGCATTCAAGTGAACGAATGAATTCCAACTGAGATTTTAACAGTTTGTGTCAATTACTAAAATTCAAATCTACAACAAATTGAATAGTTCCTAGACATAATTACTTAAAATACAACCTCTTATTTTTTACGAATAAACAAAGAAGCCATAAGACTAATTTTCGTCAGGAGAAGCACACAAATTTTGCAACAGCAGCAAATTTTCTTCAAAATAAGATTCTGAACAACAATTTTTCGATCAGTCATATTGCCCATTAACGCAGTGCATCCCAAAGTATGAACATGGACCTCTAGAGAGGCGTAGGGCATAAATGGGGGGCCTCAAAAGTTTCCCACATAGCTACGAGTATTTAATCATGCATTTTTTGGTTTTATAAATATGTACATTTCCTTTTTATATAAATACACTATTCGTGTTTTTATTTAAAATTTACCTTTGAATTGATTGTAGAATGCAAACGTATGTATAAGTATGTTATACATATCGTCAAATATAGCTTTTGATAGCTGAATTAATTTAATTTTTAAAATAGGGGGATGTGGTTTGGTTTTTGCACATTTTATGAGCCGTGAAATAAAAAAAGTTTGAGAAGCACTGTATTACAAGGATGAAATCCTTGACCATGAAACCGTGTAATATGGAAGAGTTACGGCGTTACCACTCCGTTACTGCGTCAATTTAGAACTATACTCAACAACTTTATGGATAGATAATTGATTATACATTTTACAATTAACAAATGCCAATAAGAGATATTCAATTAATTGCGGCTTCAATTAATTGGACAGTGTGTTAGACACCTGATTAATTGCTTTGTTTTCGTGAATAAATTATAAATGAAAATTAATCATAATGCATATTATATTATAATATGTAACGTTTCTCATTCAAGCACTAAATTATTGATTTAATGTTAATTTAATTGATTGGACGCCATTGTAATAGAACAAGAAAAAGTTGTTTTTCCTACTTATATTTATTAACCTACTGAAACTATGTGGAGCCTTTGAATCAGGTTCAAATTTCATGAATATTTTTATTTTTGTGGTAGGTACAGACGGAATCGTTAAATTTCTTTGAGGCATGCATTCTGGATAAGTACTGTATTTAAAGATTGTGTCACATGGAAGCTTTAAATTGGTAAAACAAATAGAAAAAGTCCCAAACGAATACTGATGGATGTTCAGCAAACAAAAGCACTTCATTGTTATCAAGAATTGATCATAGTGTGATGGTCATTTAAATAAATAAATAAATTCCGTACTCATGGTGTAACAATGAAATACTTCGGCATTTAAACTTTTAAATTATCTGTGAAATAGGTCATACAAAAAATTGAAAATTTTGCTATTTGTAAATAAAATAGTTCTACATATAGTCAAAAATTAAAAATATATTATAGTTTACGTCTTCTTTGTATAGTTTATCATAATTTTAAGACCTCGTCAGTTTTACAATCAGAACAATATTAAATTATAGTATAGTAACAATCCGAGATGCATGACCTACCGTATGCAACCGTTTTGTTTCAAACGGCACCGAGCTTGTTCTGCTATGAAGAATTTCGATTCTTGTGTCTGTATTTTAGGTTTTACACATAAAATATGACGTAAAATAATTACTTACCGCTACATAAAACCATATTTCGTTTTTTGAAATCGTCATGTCGCTTTATAAATGCGTTTATATGACAAAACCCACACGGTAACAAAACTTGACTGCATGAGATCCGGAGGGATTTTTTAGCATGAAAACGGGAACGTTAAACAAGCTTAGTTTCTGACCGACTTTCGAGAGTATCTCAAATACGAATTATCTAATACTGATTTGATATTTATGACAATAAATTTGAATTATAATTGATTCTGACTATCTGTTATCACAAAAAACTACATATTTCGTTATTTTTAATGTGAACATATTTCCTAATTAAATTATTGGTCATTCCTATCAAATCAGTAATAAAGTTAATTGAGATCAGTACCGATATAGTTCTTAAGCTTAATGGTAATAATATTAACCTAATTTTATTAATTCTTTTTTATATAATACATAGACGTTACAAACTGTGATTAGGGTTCATCCCTGCACTTGATATTGAAGTGCCATCAAGCGCTCTCAGTCAGTATATTTAATTTCTCTTATGTTTGTAAAATTCTCATGAATTTATGTTATTCCTCGACACGAAAATTCGGCGTCATCGGTCATTAACATTTTAGGTCAAATGCAATAATATTTAAATTTCCGATTTAATTTTAATGTCAACTACAGAAATAGCCACGCATCCCACGTGACAATTTAGTTTTATTTAAAACAACGATTAATAATTTAAGGTTTTTGTTGTTTGTCCTCGGTGAAATTTATCATAAATACAGGTCTAGCTGAGTTCTAATATACTTACATTTTTTTACCATAGTCACCTTGCTTTTTTCGATGTAGTTTTTTTAGTAATAAATATCTTTGACAATCAACCTAGTGTCCGTCTGTCTCTCGGTGTTTCGTGGTATATGTATCATTTCGCATGTTATTTATTATTCAATTATTTTTATTTTTAATAAATTGGATATTTTCTGCGCTACATTTTGAGTCGTGTATTTCTATTACGACTGGAGTGTTGCATAAGAAATTATTATATATTATGTTTAACTACGTCAAAATATATATTTACGAAGTACAAAAACTACTATTTACGGCAATGTTATTGTTATATATGCGTTTTTGTGTTCTTACTCACAGTCAGTTTTACGTGGTGACATTTCAAAAGTAGCAGGCAACAGAACTATCATATTATGTATGTATTTGATTAAATATTAATTCATAAACATAAAATACGTCAAAGTGTATAAATAAGATGCTATTACTAATCAAGATACGCAAAAAATACTTTGTAAGTGTCATTTAATGTATGCAAGAAGTGAAGAGCCGCGTATGTCGATCCGTCCGTCCATCGGACAGATTGTCCACACCAACTTGGTGACTAATAAGGACAGCGAGGAGACGTAAGCTTTCAGAAGCTTTTCAAGGAATTAATTGTCTGCACACTTAAGTAAAAGCCAATTGAGCATTTTCTGGTGTGATGCTTCCAGTAAAAAATAAACGTTGTACATTGTTTATCGTTTGCTTTGCCACTGGATAATTCCTCTCAAAATTAGCTGATATGAAAAGGAGTGCTCAGTAGATGCAAAAATGATGGAAAAGTAATGAACAAATCAAATTTTATTACTCACGTATTGCATACTGTCCCTGAACGATCGTTATTGTTTGAAGTCACTTATGTATAATTAAAGTTATTACATTGTACTTAAATTGTATTATATCTAAGAACGTATAATTACAATATATCAAGGTCTCGCTTCTTGAATGTACCTCGCATGCCTAATATATCATCAATCAAGAAATCCCGTTTTCCAAGTCTCTTATTTTCGTCAGATTTCATTGATTCCAAATCCAAGAAAAATCGTCTCATTTCTGGAGACTTTATACTTTTCTCCCATTGAGCTGGAAATAAAATAAATGATAAAAAGATATCTTTTCACAATCTTCTTGATAGATTAAAATACCAGTATTATCAAATTGTAATTCTAAATTTAAATTACTTACGAAATACCAATGTTTGCAAGTCTAAAAGGTGGCTTTACTCGACAAATTCCATCAAACTGCATATTGCAAATCGAAGATGCCTTGTTCAGCTTGACGTTTACATAAAAATCGCAAAAATTGAAAAATGTCGCTTACTTGATTATTACTAAACAAGCTTTATTTATACCACGAAATACCCCTTAAGATTTTGATGGATATAATATTTTTACTTTGAATGATTAATACTTTCCTTAATTAATTTGCATATCGTCGCTGTACGTTTATTTTGTAGTTTGTGAGGCTTTTGGTTAAAATGAGATATAAATATAAAGTTATGGCGAAATTAAATATGTGTTATGTGAGACATTAAATATGATGAGAATGATCCATTTTTAATTTGAATGCAAGATAGAATATGTCATATATGCAAAAAATACAAACAATTACTATTTCTTACTAAAAAAATAACCATTCATATGATTATTAAAATCATCCATAAATTAATCATATTAAAATAAATAGTTTTAAAATTTTCGATTATCTTGCACTTGAAAAGCACTGTGAAATAAATAATTCAGTGAATAAATATTTTAAATAAGCACCTGTTTTTCTGTCCAAGAAGATTGAGAAAAGAATAATATACTTTTACTATAATAAGCAGGATTAGTATATCTGTATCAACGTACATACTTTTGGAGTTCAGTCAGCTATTGTTTAAATAAAACTATAACACCTATCTGCCCTTAACCAATAAATAAATAAGCAAATGACTGTCATTCACAACGTCCCTCATTTATGGGTCTTTTTTTACCATTTCCGCTCCCAGTGTAAAGCATATCGCCTCCTGATGGAGGTACCTCAACCGAAGTTTTCTACGAGCACTGCTTTTTAATTAATTGTTCAATCTCTATTTTTGGAATTGGGTAGGGTTAGAAGAATAGGGCTAGAACAGGACTAGAAGTTAACTAGACGCTCTCGCCATGCCCCGTTTTTTAGGATTGGATGAGATGAGGGAATTTTAGACATCATCAACATTCATACCTACGAACAGAAATCCATATCTCGATTGAAAAATCAATTTATGAAACTGTCAGCCAACGACGTTAACCAATGCACCACGGAGCTGACACTGCGTCTTTTTACGACGTCAATATTTTTAGTAGCTAATTATTGACCATACAGTGTACATAACCTATCAAGCGCAGCCTTTCAAAATGAATTGAACTGTACAGACCGCAGTAGAGTCCAGCATTAAAATTTCTCTTCAATTGCTTCCATTCCTACCAGGTGTAAAGCTACGCTGATAATGCAATTATATAAATAAACACAAACTCTTTCGATGAATTTGGTGGTTGATTCAAGGATAGGAAAACGGTGGTAGACGGATGCTGGTAAATAATGAAAACTAATAATCAAGAGATAAAGTAATCACATTTAATGAACTCATTTATTGCACGGAGGCTCTTACTGTTGTTTGTGGTGACAAATATATACAATTACGGTCAAAACATGGCACCTAATTTGTAATTTATCTCAAAATTTATAATAACTATTTTTCAATCAAGGTCTAGTTTCCTGAAAGTACCTCTCATGCCTAACATATCATCAATCAAGAAATCCCGTTTTCCAAGTCTCTTACTTTCGTCCGACTTCATTGATTCTAAATCCAGGAAAAATCTTCTCATTTCCGGAGATTTCATACTATTCCCCCATTGAGCTGAAAACAAACACATTTTTAAGCATACAACTTTGCATTATCTTCGTTGGGTTCCAATAACGGTATCACCAAGTGGGCAGTTTTTTCAATACCGAATTATCGGTTTTAAACACTCAAAAAACAGGTACAATTATTTAAAGACAGTTCGTTCAACACGCGTTGAATTTAAAAAAATTTTTTTTTGCAGCCGGGCGAATTTGATTAGAACATCCGAAGATTGACAGATTTCAGCATAAGACAAATCAAGATATATTTTAGTACACAAATTCCATTGTCCAAAAATTTTTTCACATGTTTAATATTCATATTTTCAATGGATTTGCCGGTAACTTTGTATAAATTCATTTTTAATATAAAATTAAAATTTCTAACTTAGTTACTCCACTGGTTGTGTTGCTAAATGAAACGTGTTTCGCATCTTTAAAAAGTTTTAATATATCGCAAGGTTGTTAAATAACGATTATACTTCTTAAATTAAAAATGAATGGTAATGTAGGTTTGTTTACTTCTACAGGACTTGGGTAGGGGGCAAGACACAAAAAATGATAGTACCAATTACAAAACACTACTACTTACTTACATTAATTACTAATGTTTGGATGGGAAAATCCCAAGGTACATTAACAGTGGCAAACGACCTGATCTATTTGAAATGTTATTTACCAATAATTGATAACTGTTAATGGTTTTATTAATTTCTAAAAACTCTGAACCATTCATTTTAATACCTATTTATTTACTCTATGGAGTATTATTACGTTATTATTTTTTTTAAAACTACGATCATTTTCAATTACACGATTCGAAAACTCTGAAACTATTACATACATTGAAACGTTTTGATAAACTCCTACATTTTGAATATCAGCACACTGCAATCAACCGTCTTGACAGTTGAGAGTTGAGACGTTAGCAGTCAGCCGTATGATTTTTGTCTCAAACCTATTTTACCAAGTCCACTTGTTTATCGTCTTAAAATCTTTATCATCGTACCCAAAAGTTTAATTACACGATATTGCGATTTGAAGACCTATGATTTCCTACAAAATGAATACGGCATCAACTGTTCGACAAGTTATCAATTGCCAAAAAAAAATAAATGAAAAATTAACTGAATTTTTCTCTTAATAAAAGTATGTCATTTTTCTTTGAAATATTATCAGTATATCCGTTATTGTTAAGAATGCTAATGAATTACGAAGCAACGTAGTAAAAAATCAATACTGTGATCATTTTGGGCAAACAAAATCGAGAATGCAATAAAATAATCTATATGGCTGGTAAAAACTTTTTAAATGCTACCTGGAGAATGTACAGAAAAAAAAATCACTAGTGTACACGTATTTAATAAATGTGACATACTTGAAATTTCCTTCAGCGTAAGTGGTTCTTCTCCTCCCATATCTTTGGGTAAATATTTCATTGGAAAAGATTTTTCAAAGCTCTCTTTTGTGGAATGAACTATGAGCCGATCGGCCACCTTCTTTTTCAGTGCCGCTCTGACGACATTGATCAAAAGTTCCGCTACCTGTGGTGCATTGATGATATGTATTCCTTTTATTGAAGCTCCATAGCAGTTCTAAAATTTAAAAAAAAAAAACTGAATTTAATTAGACATTCAATACATTTGGTTATCCCTGATCAAAGTATTCTAAAGTGAAGATCTTGGAATATAAACGAATGCAATATGTGAGATATTGTAAAATGGTCGAGTACAATGTTCTCTTTTTTTCCTTTTTGTTTTCTTGAGAAGTTTTCTGTGCGAAAAATCCAAAGACTGAACAGGCCAATTAAACAAATTCGTGGCATAATTTTAATTTTTTTGCCAATATGTAGTATTTTTATTTATTTTAAACATAATTTATTTTATTTTAGACTTTGTTAAACGGTCGACTATATTCCCCATGAAGACCTTTAAGTGCAATATTTGAAAGAACATTTGTACTAAAGTAATTTAAATGAATTCTAGGCTTAAAAAATCAGTTCCCAAAAATCGTGTAATTTTATGTGTAAACAGGGGACTTTTATTGATTCAAAGTACACCATCATAATTTGCCATACTCTATTAAACTTACATAAAATGTGATTTTTGTCAATATGTGAACTTAACGACGTTTGATATCAATCAACACATATCTGGACATTCCTAAAGGATCTGATCAATATCCTTAATTAATTAATTATTTTTCGAAAAAATTACGTACTTGACCATCACGCATATAGCAATTCCAATATGCAATAATGAAATGTTGCTTTTCATGGAAAAAAACATATTACACATTGATATCATGTTGCGTGTATCAACGAACAACATCTTATGATGTATATTTTACTTTCTAAAAACGAGCTAGCTTAATCATTTTATATTTACCTGTAAAATAAATATCAACTTTTTCAATGTGGGTAGATGGATTTGCGTTATTTGGTTGAATGAGAGATTTGATAAATCGCATACAAAAATATCTCCTGACACAGAATCAGCTTGAAGTCTTATGTCTGCCAGCATGCAGCAGCATAAGCCTACCAATTCTAAATCATAGACATCGTGATTGTTTATATTTAATCTGAAATGAGAAAAAAGTTTTGTATTAAATTTATTTTGTTTCATTTTAAATTGACCCGAAGAACTATAAAATCCATGGATTTGACAAAATAGAAAAATGCTCACATTTAGCACCATCTTCTATCGATTGTTATAAATAATAAACATTGCAGTACCAGTGTTGCCAAAGCCAAGACAATTCCGAGATACCGATTTTTAAAATGCACAATGCCACTCACTATAACAGTATTAAAAACTATTATGCAAACGAGTTGGTTCTTGTTAAAGTTACAACCATTATCAAATTTACGATCTTTGTTATAATATTCTTTTGCTATTCAACTTAATTTAACTGGTTTGTTGATCCGATTCCAACCGTACCTATTTATTTATTGTCGAGCTCAACATACTTCTTCGGCATGAATTTAGTACTTATACGCTGCCACCCATCAACAAAAACACTTGTCGACTTTCCATTATAGAATCACAGTTTTATACAACACAGAGCAAAATTAACATCACTCAGACAGTTGTTATGACTACGATAGTCACGTGAAAACTTATGAAAGAAAATAAAATTATGTTTATAAAATCATAAATATTACGTAATTCTAGAATTTTACTAAAATCTACAAAGATAAATATAGGTCAAAAAAAGATTACGTATGCCCAAAATCTTGTTTCCTTATAATCTCAGAACTACGCTTTCTGACTTGGTAAACAATGGAACCGAGGTATCTATTTGCGAACTTATGATTTGTTGAACACCAGTGGTCAATCAGTCAGAGCTAATATACTGGTACTGCCAATACCACAAATTTAGTAAAATATTAAATTAAAACATTTTTCCTTCTCTTGTGCAGGTAAAGTTAACTGGAATTTACTGATTGGCCAACCAAGCATTCGATATTGATATTCCAAATCTTTTTTCGGAAAATCAGTTAAAACAATAATACATAAGCATGTTTTAAAATAGGAATTATCTTTCAACGCTTGTATACTTACTTTGTTACTAAAATTCTATAATTTTTCTCGGTCAGTGTTGGCATAATGACTAAATCCAAGGATTCCAAAGCTTTCGAAATGCGGGGACTCAACGGGTCGCAGTCACTGAACAATTCTGGCATTAGTGTCCGCGAAGTGAAAAGCGCTTCAATTTTGTCTTTAACCTTTTCTTCGTCGTATTTACAGACAGCCAGATGACGAAGTAGAAATTGTTCATCTAAAAAAGATTATCAATTACAAAATGAAAACTAAAGCTTGAATACATATCTAAAGTAGGTTTTTTCGTACACCATACACTGGTGTAAAAATCTTTGACCTCTTACATTCATTGTGAGACAGCTAATTGCAAGTTTTTGTAGCAATTGATTAACATTCTCATTCATCGAATCGTTTTGTGATTTTTGACCATCTTCGTCCAATAACATTTTAATTTAAACTAAAAAATGGTTTAGAAAAAAAAAACAAATTTTCCTACAAGAAAATACGTAATTTTCTGTTCTACCGGTTCGGTCATGTAACTGAGTGATCGACATCTTGGTTGCTCGTCTTATTTGGTTGCGAGTGTCCCAAAACATAATTAATCGATATATAAATATGTATTCAACGGCATGGGTGTCCGATTTATCAATATTCAAAACAGTCCATTCTATCCTTAAAAATCGCGGTATATGATAAAATCTCTCTCTTGAGCAAATTGTCGTGTTTTGTACTTATATTGTGTGCACGACTGACATGAACTATAGAAGGTATACATGGTGTATTTACTTAAAATCGATGACTACTCACTGATTGGCTTGGGTAAATGTGGCTGAATTTTATACCAATCTACAATGCGGTCTATTTTTTGCCGAAGCATCTTTTGAGTCACCATATGTTCATCCATGACGAAGGATAAGTTCTCGTCACATGTTCTAAGGAGTGTCTTCTGAATGTCAGCAGTCATCCTGAAAAACAATTCAAATTACAAACCAACGAAATAACTTTTACTCATAATTACTGGTCTTATTCATTTTATACTAATATGGAGAATGGTATGATATCTAATGAAGCACATCAACATAAAATTTGTTTATCAGTCACTCTTTCTTTTTCGAACAGGATGAGGACCTGCAACTAGGAAGGGATAAGTGGTAAGCTAATCGTCGTCGCTGCCTCTTCCTCTTTTTTTAAAGATAGGATGGATGGGAGGAAATTTTTGACATCAGATATTTCGATACCTTTGAAAACAACGCAATAACATATAGTTTAAACAATGAGTCCGTGCTGGGATTCGATCAGTTTGAAACGTTACTGTTTTAATTTGACTCATACGTCCATCATGTATTTCGATGGTTTTCGTTTTTCAATCTCACGTCATTATCACGATGTATTTTTTACAAACGTTAACTTTCATCAATGCTAAATAATTAACATCTTAAACACATTTGTTAATAAGTGAACTATGTAATAATCATTTGATTTTCAAGTCGCATTTGTATCTTATTTGATAAGCTCTGACTTATATCTAGAGTGCTGAAGTTTTTTTGCCTCAGTCAAAACACGCCAGTTTAATCAAAGTCATATTTATTGCAGTTATTAGCTATACATACAAATAATATAAGAATTTACAATTTAAAATAAACACAATTAAAATTTACAAAAAAGAAATAAAATCTGTCCACGGCAGAAAATATGTTCACACTGGCTACTCCACGGTGACAGGCACACCTTTACCTTTTGGCTTAAGGCGGTTGACTGCCAAAAAAAATTAGAGCCCAGTGCCCGTTCAAAGCGATCGTAATGCGAAAAACTATCAGGCGCCTTTTCCCAAAAATGGAACGGTTTGACAGATTATAAGGTTGCTTTTTTAGCATTGCTTCGCTAGAGATAATCTGAAGAAAGTTCTGGGCACGATTTGCACTAAATAAGATTGGGTCGTGTCATATTGTAACTGTTGAATATACCGAAGCCGAAAATATTAAACATTCATTTTAATTCTTCTATTATTTATAATCTGTACCTGAGAAGCTAATAGTCCTATGTCCATTTTATAAACCTTACAGGAGGAACAAAAACGTGTCTCTAAGACGGTTTTTATTTTATATCAATTAGCATAGTTGTTCTGTTATTATTTTCGTTCTTTTGCAGTTGATAGGTAAGGGGCTTGGAGAATTTTATTTAAAGGGTAAATTACTTTTAAGGAGTTAACTGTCAATTCTTGGTGGAAGACATTATATTTTAAAAAATATAACACAATTTGTTTGTACTACTTCCACATATTTATCATCAGTTGATAATGCTCGTGATGAGCGAAACCGGTCCTGATCATTATAAATATGTGGAAGTAGTACAAACAAATTGTGTTTTATTTTTTAAAATATAAAGGGTAAATCATGAGTTCTTTTAAGATTTAATGGACATAGAATTATTTACCCCGTAAATGTAGTGTGACATAGGACTGATTTTGAATGGGGTTTTTCAGCAACCAGATAACATACGCCAAAGTTTTATTTACCTATCTATAGATCTTAAAATTACAAATAATGTGACAATTATAACTCAATTTCGCTATTTTTGGTGATGGAACTATTAGCCTCTAAGGTACAGATATATGTAGAAATATATTAAAAAAACCCTCATTTATTACGACTGTCATCTTGAATAGGCTTTCATATTTTTGTGTTTATTTACGAAAACTATTTGTTTAATTATTGGACATCACATCCTTTCTTTTGAAAACAATGCCATTTTATATAGATTGAAAAATGAATGTGTTCGTATTAGAATTCCATGTGTTTTAAATGGTATTATTTTAATTTCCCAAATACTTCCATAATTTATTCGTAATTACAATTTATTTTCAACTTCATTTAAATGCTTAGTAATTAACTTGTTGAAACCTTTTTTTTATTGCACGTCGAAAATGTAAACGATCGAGCAAAAAATGCTTTATCAAATTTTTTCACTTGATATTTATAATTTTATCCGTCCGAAGTTCAAAATACGATTAAACTGGATACTTAAACAAAATGAAGACATTTGACGTTTCTTAACAGTTGATTTGTTCGTAATTATTGATTTGAAAGGTTTAATTTCTTGTATGATGAAAATGCTATGACTTAAATGATTTAGGTAATTTTAAGAGGTTTTTATTATTCCTGGTGTTAGAAATCTGTGGTCAATTCTTAAATTGTATAAAAAAAGTAATAAGAAGAAATCAATAACAAATTTTGATTTTCTTGACAAACTAATTCAGCAAATTATATAAATACGTTTTAAATATAGACGAATAGAGACTTTATGCTAGTTCACTAGTTTATCTACAAACCGTTCCGACACATCTTCGCGGTTAACTTAACAAATATCAGCACGACCGTTTCAAATTTTTTCACCGTCGCGCACGAAGAATTTTTTAAAGTCATAAACAAGCAAAAGAACGTGATGCGGGGGGTGTCCTTCAACCTTCAGCCAAGTTATCTCTTAAATAAATCCATCTCTGACAACAATATCAGTCATACACTTCGTTCACAAAATTCAAGCTAGTGATCTCAAACAGATATTTTGCAATTCTATTGAGTATAAGTATTGAGAAAAAATTATCAGACTTTGCTGACAAAAAGGAGGAGGGGCTAAAACTCGAGTAATTATTATTATAGAACATGTATTAAAATTAAATGTAAAAATCAACTTTTTGGTTTATACCAAATATAACACAAACAATAATTATATATCATTCACTATTTATTAACCATCACTATAAATAAGCTATCAAAAAATTCACTACCTATTTTTCAGTTATCAACATTCACGTATGTTTTAATAATTTAATAGAATATTGCGTCGTAATAAACGATGTTATCCTCACAGTGAACTCGACACAAATGGTCTTGAAGAAACATTTTTTTACTCAGCGCTTTTTACTCAAATATTTTTTGTTCATACCAACATTCTATCTCAGTCTGTCTTGGCTGAAGGTCAAATATTCAAGCCAAAAGAAATCATAATTAATTTCTCACTCCGGCTTTATTTTAATCTAAAATACGCGTACCATCAATTTGGGTAAGTTTGCCCATCGGTCTAAGATTGGCCCAATACACAGAAAAGGGTGCTGTTATAATACCATGATAATACTAATACCAAATGAATATTTTTTAGCTTAGCAAAGGTAGTGAGTAGTCTTTGGGGGTATAAATATGAATTATAGTGCAACATGATTTTTTTTATTGTTGAATTCGTAAGCTGCCAGCTTGGAATGATAAAACGCAGCTTAAAAACTCTTGAAATAAATCGGATTATCCATATTTTCAATTTGTATTACCAATCTGTAAACCAAATGCAGTATATTTTTTCCATCCCAATTATGTACAGAATATATGAAAGCATAAAAAAAAGTTGCCAAGACTTTAAAATCACTGAATTTATAGTAATTATTTGTATCGTGAGCCAAAGTTACCCGATTTGGAGTGAAAATTTTACCCACATTATTTTATCTATAAATGACAAATATAACAATAAATCTATTTATGTTAATTAAAATTCATCTTAAACATTAGTTAATTTTTATATAGAACAATGCCACACATAAATGCAATGGCGAACCATAAACATACACAAACCTTCAGAACTGGGCCAAAGTTACCTGGTACCTCTATATCATTATTTATAATTTTGATATAAGCTTTTCGTTTTAAGAATTGAATTTTTTGCACATTTAAACATTTCCCTCTCTTAAACATTTTACTGTGACGACTTTTTTCAGAACTGAGTGCCACCAAGTCTTGGGCATTTGCTCCTGTGACACTCTTAGTCATTTTGTCAAGAATAATATTTTTTTTAATATACTCACCATTACTGCTACTTAAAATTAATGGATAGGAAAACTGTGGTAGATGGATCCTGGTAAGTAAAGTGGAAAAATAATGAAGAGATGAAACACTTATTTAATAATTCATGTATTGCATGGAGCCTCTCACTGTTATTTGTGGTCACAAATATATTCAATTAAGGTCAAAACATGACATCGAAATTTTATTGTATCTGAAAATGTATAATAACTATTTTTTAATCAAGGTCTAGTTTCCTGAAAGTGCCTCTCATCCCTAACATATCATCAATCAAGAAATCCCGTTTTCCAAGTCTCTTACTTTCGTCCGACTTCATTGATTCTAAATCCAGAAAAAATCTTCTCATTTCTGGAGACTTCATACTATTCCCCCATTGAGCTGAAAATAAATAAAATTTAAAAGTTTATGACTTTACATTATCTTCGTTGGATTCTAATACCGGTATCACCAAAATTATGGCAGTTTTTTCAATATCGGATTATCGGTTTTCAAATCACAAAAAATCGGTACAATTATTTAAAAACAGTTCGTTCAATACACGCAGAATATAAGCAGTCTTTCTGCTGCCGGAGTTATTTGATCGACAGTCTGAAGATTGACAGATTCCAGCATTAATGAACTAGACTTTTTAATGCCATATTTTTATAAAAGGAAATAATACATTGCAGGTATTAATAAAATACTAGTTTCGACTGATTCGTCCGTCCAATTGACTATGTTTAGCTTATTTTTATCCAGTTACATATTACTGTTATTAATACTTTAAATACTGGTATTTGGCCCGTTCCCTGCGGAGCATAAGGATAGTCCAACATCGAATATTTATAAAAATAGTTTGGCAGTGTGGGGGTTAAACAAACTAATGAGGGTAATAAGTAAAATCGAGATATAGCATATATAATTTAAGACATCGACTGAGGGTGCTTGATGGAATTTCAATATCAAATTTGGATTATTGAGATTTTGTACACGTCCATGTATTTTGTCACTAACGACCCGGGTTTCGCCTTTTGGCATCTTCAGGCATTCGAGCACACGAATGGACTCGAACTGAGAGACAGTAAACAGTGAAACAGTCTAAAAGAAGTTGAAAAGCGGCAATTCGCCACTCTGTTAATATGGTGTTTACAAAATAAGGATTAGGGCGATTCCCAAAATTTTAACTCAGGTATCAGTGTGGCTCTCGGACGTATAATATCTTACCTCGTAAATAATATTTGTCGCATTTGTATCTTCTATATAAACGTTAGACACTGTTTACTGTCTCTCAGTTCGAGTCCATTCGTGTGCTCGAATGCCTGAAGATGCCGAAAGGCGAAACCCGGGTCGTTAGTGACAAAATACATGGAAGTGTACAAAATCTCAATAATCCAAATTTGATATAGCATATAACTTTACACTATCTTCGTTGGATTCCAATATTGGTATCACCGAAACCTGGATTCCGATACTAAGCCGATGCTTTCAATACCGAAAATACCGGGCTTAAAAATTAAAAAAACAGGTACACTTTACGATTATAACTTAAATTATATAAAAACAGTTCGTCAAACGACCTTTGACGAACTGTTTTAAAAGATTTAGTAAGATTCTAGGATGAATAAGCAAGCCTTTTTAATGAAATATTTTAGTATGACTAACTTTTAATGTGTTACCTTGGTGGAAGGGACGTAATATTTTAAAAATAAAACACAGTTTGCTTGTAATGCTCGTGATGAGCAAAATCGGTTCTGGTCATTATAAACATATGGAAGTAGTACAAACAAATTGTGTTTGATTTAAAAAAAAAAAATAATACGGATAAATAATAAACATAAGGTATATATAAAATGTCTGTTCCTGATTATTTGTCGGTCCAATTAGAAATTTTAGCCCATTTTTATCCAGTTACGTATTACTGATATTTAAATTTGAAATAAAATATCAGTATTGATAAATAATCGTCTGTTTTTCCATCCCTAATCTGCTTCTCATAATGAAGTCATTCATGAAAAGTCGGCTCTTCTGGCTGTACTAAATAATGTTTTTGCTGGGAAATTTCAGTGACTGTATATTTTCGTTGCTTTATTTCATTAGAATAATGCAGCGTTTGCTTTGTTCTAACTCCACCTACATCTCTATCAAGGCTTGGATCCAGCCAATACCATTTAACTTTGGCCTCAACCCCACTTTGCCAAGTATATTAATTACGAATTGTGATTCACTTTTCCAATAACGTTGTATGGTAAATCATTATCATGACGACCGATGGTACAATGACGCAATATTTATAACAAAATGAATAGTGCATCCATTGCTCGACAAGTCATCAGTTGATTAAAAACCAAACATTACTTTGATTTTTCTCGTAATGAAAGTATGTCACTTTGCTTTGAAATAGAATTATTAATCCGTTTTTGTTTAATTGCTTAATGGATACCCAAACGATAAAGTAAATAATCAATGTAGTGATTTTTTGGAGCAAAAGTTGACGTGAATAACAACAATATGATCAATATAGCTGATAAAAACTTATTTAAAACCTGGAGAATTTACAGTAACAAATTCAATGGTCCCGTCAATGGTGCCTGTTATATCGATGGCCTAGTTTCATAATGATACAACTAGAAATTGGTAGTTTTGAGATATGGCTGATGAACTTTTTGACTCATCTAAACTGATTCGTAAAAAGTGATGGCTTATTATTTGTATTATTTTTTTATTCAAATACGTGTTCAATAGTTTATAGTTTCAGGATTAAAGGTTGTTTCTTTATGGAACGCCACGATTCACAAAAATATATTTCCGCCATACGATATGTATGTATATGAAACTGAGAAATGATTTAATTTTACTGTTTTCCAAATGAAAATATTTGCCTCTGGAGAGAAAACCTGTACATTTTACAAGTTGTACTTGTGTGGAACTGTAGAAGAGCCGTGATCTAATATAATGGCTACCTTAACTCAAAGCATCAAATTTTTGACTTACTTATCTGTCATCAATATACACGTTATCGGTCATTTTGTCGTATAAAATTCTTATTTTAATAAAATAACTTACTTATGAATTTTATTAATATAAAAAAAAGAACATTAGCCCATATTAATATATATTTGCATTGGTCTAACGGACTTCGGGATATAAAATATATAATGGAAGGTTATTTTGGTTTTAAAATTTTCAGCTTACAAGTATACTGTATTTTAGTAATTTACATGTAAAGAGTATGTGTACACGTATTGAATAAAAAATGCGCCTTACTTGAAATTTCCTTAAGCGTAAGTGGTTCTTCTCCTCCCATATCTTTGGGTAAATATTTCATTGGAAAAGATTTTTCAAAACTCTGTTTTGTGGAATGAACTTTGAGCCGATCGGCTACCTTCTTTGTCAGTGCCGATTTGACGACATTTATCAAAAGTTCCGCTACTTTTGGAGCATTAATAATATGTATTCCTTTTATTGAAGCGCCATAGCAGTTCTAGAAATTAAAAACACAATCAAAACTTTATATTTAAACGTTTAGTCAAATTGACTAGGAAGAGTTTCACTGTTTACTCTTATCTTATATTTTTAGTTTACTAGCGCTACAGTCTATTTAGGTATAACGCTGATTGCACAACTATCTTTCATACTTTTAAGGTGTTAACTGACAATTCTTGGTGAAAAGGCATTATTTTTTAAAAAATAAAATACAATTTCAGTTTCGCTCATCACGAGCATTATCAACTGATAAAAATACAAAAATTCACATATAAAAAAACTTGGATGTTCTAGGTTCTCCATTTAACATGGCTGTTTATAGTTAATATATTTAATATTATATATTTAATATTTCATCGTTTTAAAATGGATCAGTATTTTTTTTTTAAATTTTCCCGATCTGCTATTTGTTTAATGAATATTAAAACATCAATAACGTCATTAAAATTTTTGCTCAGTTAACGGACTTTTAATGTAGCTTTATTTGTTATTTCATATTAGTGTTTATTGATTTATAAGAGGTCCTTAAGATTTATTGTAGAATTTGGTTTATGTATAATTTGTTTAATGATCAGTTCATCAACCTACTGTTTCATATACCCTAATTTTTAACATTCAATTTTATATAAATATCCCCCTTATGTTTGTATTTTTATCAGTTGATAATGCTCTTGATGGGCGAAACTTATCATGATCATTATAAATATGTGAAAGTAGTACAAATCAATTTTGTTTTATTTTTTGAAATATCCATCATGCATTTCTATCACAGGTTCTTTCTATCTTTTTTGTCACACCCAGTATCTCAACACTCTTCTTGATGCTGCATCTACTCCGGAGGCGGCCCAGGGTTCGATTGCCTTCTGAGGGTACTTAACTCTTAATTTTTTGCGTCTAACAACATGATCTACTAAACTGAATCTTCTTGATTTCAATAAATCAACTAATTTGTTCATTTATTGCTCGGAAATCTCTGTTTTTGAACATATTTAATACGTTTGATTATCCCTTGGGTGGTCCAAGTATCCGACAGAGAATTTTGTCTTTAGTAACATTTTATTATACAAAATTCATGTTTTATTTTCTTTCAAACAATTTAGTTTGCAGAAAATGAAATAGATTAATGAATTCGCTTTTAAACGTAGCTTTTATATCACGCATACAGCTAGTGAAATATTCCACAATGCAAAGTTGCTTTTCATAAAAAAATAATTCAATAAATTGATATCTCGTTGCGCATAAGCCAATTTCTTATGATGCCTATTTAACTTTCTAAGAACGAGCTAGTTTAATCATTTTTCCTTTACCTGTAAAACGAATATCAACTTTTTCAATGTAGGCAGATTGATTTGTGTTATTTGGCTGAATGAGAGATTTGATAAATCGCACACAAAAATATCTCCCGACACAACATCAGCTTGAAGTCTTATGTCTGCCAACATGCAGCAACATAAACCTACCATTTCTAAGTCATACACATCGTGATTGTTTATGTTAAATCTGAAATGAGAATAAACAGACACATTTGTACTAAATTTATTTTTATTCAATTTATATTGACGCCAAATACCATTGTTATCGTATTCTATAAATAGTTAATACTGGAATATCGATACTTAAGCTGCTTTTTTAATACCGATATAATGGATTTTGAAATGCATAATGCCGTTATTACATTATTACAATTATTAAAAAGTATATGCGTTGGTTTTTGTAAAAGTTGCACCTATTGTCGAACTCGAGATCTCAGTTATAATATATATATTTGTGAATTTTCTTATATTGAACAATTTTATGCTTAGAGTAAGATTTGAATACATTAATTTATTTTTGCAAAACCGATACTGATATATTTGTCCGAGATCGCAATCCTTAAAAGTACAGCTGCTGAGGATCGCACTGCAAAATGTTTTTAGAAGTGAATATTGACGACTGTAATATTAGTTAGTTAGTTATGCCCTATTTCTCCTTTCGTCTCTGGGAAAATTATATTGGGTATTTGATCTGTTTGAGGTGATGAAATCTTGATTGTAATATTTTCAGTTGCTATAGTATTTAAGCCGTTTTTTTTATCCGCTTCCAACCGTATCTATTTATCCTTCAGCTCAATTAACTTCTTCGGCATCGAGTCGGTACTGATGACGCTGCCACCCATTAACAAAGATATTTTTCGACTTTACATTATAGATTCACAGTTTTATACAACGCAAAGAAAAATTGAGTAGAACGTGACAATTACAATTCCAGTTACGGCAACTGCCGTCAAACAGTTACAATTGGTATATTTGTGAACTTATGATTTTCTTAGCTTCTTGATTTTTTGTGATGTCAGTCAGAGTGAATGTGCTACTACTTTCAATAAAACAAATTAAATTAATGATTTAATCGTAATTTTTTTCTTTGTCTTGGAAGATTTTTCCTAGTGTAGTTTTCTGTTTTTCAGATCAAGCAGTCAATATTGATATTCAATCTTTTCACGAGAGACCAGTAAAAAGAATAATTTATAATCACGTCTCAAAATAAGGATTCAAATTTCAATATTTATTTTATGTACTTACTTTATAACCAAAATTCTATATCTTTTCTCATTCAGTGTCGGCATAATGACTAAATCCAAGGATTCCAAAGCTTTCGAAATGCGGGGACTTAACGGGTCGCGGCCGCTAAAAAATTCGGGCATCAGTGTCCGTGAAGTGAAAAGTGTTTCTATTTTGTTTTTAACCTTTTCTTCGACATATTTACCAATAACAAGATGGCGTTGTAGGCATCGTTCATCTGAAAAAAGATTAACAATTACAAAATGAAAGCTATTTCTAGGATAAATTATATATCAAGTGGAGTTTTTCGTACATCCTACACTAGTGTTAAAATATAGCATAGTAACGACAGATATTATTTGTCGTCTTATATTCAATGTGAGACGGGTGCTTGTAATTTTTAAAACATCTAATTAACTCTCCGATTCAGAGGCGCCGAACCTTTTCCTGTCAGAATGCCGCATTAATTTATCTTAAAATCAAATAACGCAGCATTTAAGAAACACTCATGCAAATGTATGTGCATTATTTTTTAAATGAAGGAAAACTGCTAAATTTATTTATTTTTCTTTATTTCATTCAAAAGGTCGCAGGTACGTCACCGCTGCTCTTGTTTATTGATTGAATCGGCACTTACTTGGTAGAACACCAGAACAATAGGCTAAAAATAGTAAAGTATTCATTGATTGAATAAGCATTTACTTGTTAGAACTACATTATAATCGGATAAAGTATCAAAGTATTCAGTACTTCAATCGGTTAGTTGATAGCTATTTTGGCTGCACACTATCATCAGAACTATGCTTAAACTTATTTTAGCTTTGCTATATATACTGTTTTAGAAAAGATACTCACTGATTGGATTGGGTAAATGTGGCTGAATTTTATACCAATCTATAATGCGGTCCACTTTTTGCCTGAGCATCTTTTGTGTCACCCCATGTTCATCCATGACGAAGGACAAGTTCTCCTCACATGTCTTAAGAAGTGTCCTCTGAATGTCAGCGGTCATCTTGAAAAGCAATTTTAATTCAAAACAAACGAAATAGTTTTTGTTTAAAAGTATTGCTTGTTATTTTTTCCAACTTATAATCTGGATGAATGATGTTATGGTAATACACCGGAACTGGAAGTTTGACGTTTAGACCTCACACACATCCATGCCATTGAAAATAAAAACCGTATATAGATTGAAAAAAAAAGTGTTCCTACTGGGATTCTATGTGTTTTAAATGTTACTATTCTAACCTGGCTTATACTTCCATCGCCTATTCCAATAGTTTTTATTTTTCAACATTATCATAACGATTTATTTTGACAACCGTTGACTTTTTTAAATGCTTAATAATTGTCTTGTTAAGAACGTATTTTAATTAATTAATTAGGCTCACTTTATTTTTAATCACTTTGGCATTAATTAATCACTTTGGCTTGTACGCCGTAAATATATATTATTACACTTGTTTATATTAAGCTGAAAATATTAAGCATTCATTTTTACACCTCAATTAATTATTTAAATATGAATAAACAAAAACATCACTCATTAATCACGATTGGAATTTTTTAAATCGGTTGTATTTTTTCTCTACTTATTTACTTTTGTTTTATCTGTTCGAAATTCAAAGCCGCTCTTAACGGTTCATTTGTTCACGTTTATTGATTTATTGACTATTTCATTATATTTCCCACATATTCCTTTTATAATAAATAAAGTACATTTGCTGTAATAATGCATTATTTAAATGAACTTTAAAGACGTTACTATTATTTAAGATAACCTTAAATATTATGATTAATTACATTTATTGTTTTCTGATTTTTTTAAATGTATTTCACTTCATTGTGGTAAATGAATACTAAAATTTCTCGAACTAAAATACCTTTGGAACCTTAGTTAAACATGTATAAAAATTAAATATTGACAATACCTTTTTTATTTCATACCACATACAATAATAATTTATTCACTATATATTAACCACCACTATAAAAAAAACTATCAGTAAATTCACAATCTATTGTCTAGTTATTAATATTTTGATAGAAAATTGCCTCCCAATAAACCAAGTTGTTCTTACAGTGAACTCATCAAGAATGGTCATGAACAAACATTTTTTATCTCGTTATTGAATAAGATAAAATAATTGAATATTCTTTTTATTGGACTGTTATATTTCTGCCATATAACAGAAAATACATGTATACTATAAATCATTCTGTGTGTCTGTCGGTTACAAGAACTACTCCCAAACAGTGTACAGCAATGACGTGAAATTACACGTGTCTTTCTGCCTGCCATTTCTAGGTCAACTGTGCTATTTTTTAGATTAATCTTTAAACTGGAAAACTCAATATTTTTGACGTCCTAATGTTAGATGAAAAAAATAATAGCAAAAGAGTCAGGCAGTAGATTATTTTACCTCATATTTTGTGTGTAATACCTGAAATAAATATCAAACTATGCAAAATTATCACAAGGCGCAAGAATCGAAATTTTTCGTAGCAGAACATATTCTATAATAAGGTATTTTTCAATGGGAAAATTGATGGTGTTTTCTAATTATGATTAACTGTACAAAGAAGACATAAACCATAATGTATTTTTAATTGACGTAAAATAATTACGTAATACCACAACCATATTTCACTTTTTGAAATCGTCATTTCGTTTTATAAATGGGTTTATAACAATATATTTACAAAACCCACATGGTAAAGACATGTTACTGCATGAGATTCGAAGGTATTTTTTAGCATGAAAACGGGAAGGTTAAAAGCGATATCACATTCTTACAAATATAACTTGCTCTATCCTAACCACCGTGTATCGATTTTATCATTTTATAAATTAATTCCGTTTTCTTGTTAATTGTAATTATTAAATAACAGTTTGAATACCTACATGAGATAAAATATGTTCAACCTTGCCTCTCCGGCTATCTGGTATATAGGTCATAGTTCATAGGAAATAAAAATTCAAAACGGCTAAGTATATTTCAAACGTACCATTTTTATCACATCTTTATCGTATACACCAAGAATCTGTTGAAATGTAATAAAACATTTCTTTTTCAAAATAACTTTTTATTTAATGTAAAACAATCTCATTCAACTACTGTCCGCTAAATTACCTACTCAAATATTGTTCAAGATTAATGAAAAAAAATTTTTTTGTAAAGTTTGCATTCATTTTTGTAAAATATTTCGTTTATCTCGGACTAGAGACTATGTAGTCAATCGTTTAATAAATAATAGTAAAACAGTGTCAAGAACGTTGTTGTCGTGATTTAAAAAAGAAAAGTATTTATTTCGAATAAAGCAATCACAAGTAAAAAACGGAGAATATAGGACAGAGGGATCACAAAATATTTAAAATGGGAGCTCAGTGGAGAAATAGGATTAAGTTATCACAGGGAACTGGATAAGGTTTGCCAATCTCGGTACACTTTATTTTGTTCTGTACGGAGAAATATATGTGGTAATTAAATTTTGCGCGTCAGGCGTGAAGATACACGCCGAATGAAAAAATAATAATAATTAAAATACGGTTACCGTTAAAAACACATTTAATAGAGATGTGGAAACCGTAGATGCACAGAATTTACATTATGAACAAATAAAACAGAAATTATACGACTAAACAATATTTATGAACAGATGGTAACACTAAAACAGGAAAACTTATATAATATATAAATGTAAAATTACGACCTTCGATGATAAACCATCTCGGCGGCGAACTCGGCTGTCCGAGGCCAATCTCCAGCGCGTTACCGACACGTCCTACTCGTTCCACATCCTGGCGCGTAAGCCAAAGTTTTAACGCAATTCTTGGCGAGGCTTCCCCTTTGTCTCCTACCAACGACGCAGCGAGGTGCGTGTCGCCGATAGGTGACGATTGTCTTGTTGCAACGAAATCGTAACATTGTTGATTAGTATTGAATACATTTGTACCATTCATAATATAAATAAATCATTGTCATTTTTTAAGGCAAACTAGGATCATTTTGCCAGTGGTCGGCCAGTTAAGCGACAGGTGTATTTCAAAAGGGATTTTGAGTCAATGAATGATAAATACATATTTTTTTTGCTGTTATTCCATTAATCATGAATTAAGTAATGTAACCAACTAAAAATAATATCGCCAACGAATGAACTGAGAGTAGACAGAACAATACAAAACATACTGATGCAAAACATGACAATATAAAGTATATTTTGTTAGCGATCCCCATACAACATGAATTCGTCAAAGTTGCGAAGTAAAAATGTGCCTTTCTAATTGTGTATTGCATCATATAGGTCAGTATAGTGCAGATATACATTGGTAAGTGGCAAGATTACCTACATGAATTTTAAAAAATTGTTTTTTTTTTAATGTATCCACTATTATTTAAAGTTTTAAGCTCAAAAAGCTGACCACTGGTGACGGCTGACTTTATCAACACTCGCCCTATGTTTTATATAAAATTATATTGTTTTTTATAAACGCAATTATTATTTCACTAAATATATCATGTTATTTACAAATTTTAACTTTCATAAATAAACACAAATTTGTTTATCAAACAAAATAAATACAACTCTGCTCAAAAAGACCTTGCATGATTTTTAAATTTTTATAAATTAATTCATCCTCTCTTCATATCTTATTGAAAAATCACTAATGTAAAGGTATGCTTTAAGTACATGTGTACATATAACAGTATTACAGATAACTGCTGTTGATTTCGTATTGATTTTTAAATATCAACAGAAAGATATAGTTGTTAAAGTTTAATGAAAATATCATAGATGTCACTCGTCATTAGAGATACCGAAGCTTAAAAATCTTGGTAAAAATTATGATAACTTATGTTTGATAGAAGAAACAAGTCGTAGTGTCGATCAACGATCTTGGGAGTTCGTTTTATTTGGTTGCGCTGGCCACGGGTTAGAATCCCCGAAAGAACACTCTTTATAGATCGTGACACACCCTGATTTTGTTAAGTATAAATGTCATTAGTGTCCAGAACTGAAATCACCCAGTGGCAACAGCAATAATTCGCAGAATCGGCCCAAAACTTGTTAACATGCCGTCAATAGCCGCCGGCTACGTCCGCTGGACGAGTCCATTTTTACGGAAAGGGGTAGCTCCAACTTTGCAGTTTTTTTAAGTATTTGTAGAGAGTTGATTACGATCTGCCGAGTGGGACGAGCTGTGCTCTCGTGGCGGAGGTGACGTGACGATGTGAATTGTTTATTTTTTTTTGATTTGCATTGGACTTAATTTAAATTCGTTGTGTCGTTTGTATTATAACTTAAAGTAAATTCAGTTGCTAAGTAAATGTAAATGTAGAATCAATTTTATGTGTTAGGATTTATATATTTGTGTAATGTAAACCACTGCATCTTGGATGGAAAAATAAATAAGTTTTGAACCGGATTTGAAATGGTGTTTGTCTGAGATCACAGCCCTTCCGGGACTCCGGATAACCAGCCGCTCGCCTCTCTTCGATCCGGGGTCTTCTCAATCGATTTATGGATTTTTGTCTAAAAGAGTAACCGGACTAAACAAAACAGCATAAACAATTTTGCATCAGCAATCAAAATTTTTTCAATTTAAATTTATGATTTTATACGTGAGTGACGTCTCGTATGATTTTCCGATTTTCAAAATCTTTGGCAAATCAGATATTTTTTTCAAAACATATAATAAAATATTTAAAAAAAGTGCCTTGCATTATATAAAATAAACAGTAAGGTCATTTGCAAATATTTGTGTTTAATGTCTACAACAAACAAATTATAATTGCATATTAAAGTTATTATTTACCAACTGTTTTGTTTTTTCATTTTCTATACTGTTCATTCTTGTTCTGTTAAGTCATGGATGTCAAAGATTTTTATATATTTTTACACCGTTCTGACCCAAAGGCTCAGCTAGCTTTATATGCCCTGTATCTAATTACACTAAAGTATTTATAATTGCAGAAGTTAAATGTAATGTATATATGAAGTTTTAATATTGTCTACCTGTTAAAACGAGTTCTTATTTTACTGCAAGATGAGGCATCTTCTTTGCGATGTGACTTATTCCAGTTAATTGTATTGCCTGTTGCTAAACCCCAACATATAGGTAACTATCGATACACAGAAATACATTTGGAGATCTGAGTAAAATATTTATAAAATATCTCCCGCTGTCCCTGAAGCGTACAGTTATAACTAATTTATATTATACTTAATGTGTGCTATGCATTGGCTGTTTAATATTTATAAAGTTCTTATTAAACTAAGCAGCGTGATATTAAGATTACCACTTAAGACTTTTTGGTCAGAATGAAAGACCCCTGGACCAAAAAACGAATTCAAACTTCACATCATTTTCAAACAGCTTCTGCTTTGCTGCGATTGTAGTGAGTGTTGCACATACTTTTTACCATGTCCTCTGCTAATCTGGAGATATGAACTCCTAATCAAGCTATCTCAACAGAAGTTTTCTAATAGAACTGCTTGTTACTCAGTAGCTCAAACTTCTCTTTTTGAAAGTGTAGTGCTAGAAGCATAAAACTCGGACAGGACTGTAGTGGTTTGTTAATAGATCTTGCAACAATATTTTTAGGATCGGATGGGTGGGAACAGTACCGTATTTTTCGGTACTGGAATCGAACTTAAAGTTATCTCTACGACAATTTCTTGCCACTAAGTTGTTTATTCTCCCTTTTTCGGAGATATTCAGGGATAAAAGTATAGAGTTATTACACGACTGATGGTTAGATAATCGCTCTCGCTATGCCCCATTTTTAGAATGTGATGGGTAGGAGGAAATTTTAGACATCACATACAACTATGCTAAGAAACAGAAATACATAAATCGATTAAAAATTAATATATGAAAATGTCCGTAGTAAGTGTTGAAACAGTGAGATCCGTAACCGAGGTCAACGACAGTGACCACTGCACCACCGACCCAAAAACTAAATTTAATCTTTTTCGTGTTGACCATGTTAAGGCAAATACTTCGTTTCAAGATAATCATCAGTTCTAAGGCTTTGGTCGGAATAAAATAATATTGACTGAATTTGAGACAATATACACATATATTGTGTGTATACTATATAGCAAAGAATTTGTGTATCAATCTGTCTGTCTCTCTGATCGTTGCAAGAGTTCCTCCCAAACGGTGAACAGTAGCGACGTGAAATTTACACATGTCATTCTAACTGCTATTTCTAAGTCAACTGTGCTATTTCAAACATTTGTTTTATTGACGGACTATATTTTGTGGGTGTTACGTGTGGTACGGTTCATGGCGACACTTTCAACTTTCAACTTTAAAAAATGATGAACTATGGAGTTTTAACACTACATTATTAGTAATTGAAGAACCATATTTGACGGGGTCTACATGAGATACGGTCCATGTTGATATTTTCAACTTTCAACATTAGCTTGCAACAAAATAACGCTAATGTTAAATGAAAGCACCCTCTATCCCGTATGAAGCTGTGTTATAAATACCAATACGTCATATACCAATACCAAAGTGGGTTTTATACGAATTCTCATTGAGTAAATCTCATGTGATCAAATTTTTTAATCTAATATCTGGAGTATATTATAAAAAAATATATATAGGTGAAGAAAGTCACTTCGATGAAAGGAAAGTCAGTTATTTGGATGGTTTCAATTGAATTTTATTAATAATTTCTAAAAGTAATTCTATCCCTGTATATCAATAAAACCACAAAACGAACATGTTTTTACATTTCATATCATTTTTTCTACTTGAATATTTCTATAAAAAAATACATCATTTATATAGTGTACAATATTTTCTTAATTATTTTCGACAGATAAATTTTATACCTAATGTATACGACAAGCATTTTTTTATATTACAACAAAATGGCCAGTTTTCATTATATAAATTCAGATAACGTTTTTTTCCATGAAAAATTCATGTTAAAATAGCAAAATAATTTCATTGTATTGACTCTTATTCGAATTTCATTGCACATCAGTTTCAAAAAATTTATTGAAACAAGCACATTTTAAATTAAAAATAACCACCATCAGCTATCACAGAAATTTGTTTAAAAAATATTTGGAAAATGCATTGCCCGTATGTGACTTAAGCAACCAAAAAAAAAATGTCTTTTTACCTACGATTATTTTTTCTTAATCCATTATGATAGCAATAATAATTCCTTTTAGGCATCTTAAAATATTATATTATAATTTTATTTAATAAAATTTTAATCAAGATCTAGTTTTCTGAATGTACCTCTCATACCAACTAAATTATCGATTAAGAAATCTTTTTTACCGAGCCTCTTAGACTCGTCAGACTTCAGTGTAGAAATATCTAGGAACCATTGACGTATTTCAGATGTTTTCAGCGCCTTTTCCCATTCAACTGAAATCAATGAATGCCATTTTATCACCCAAATATTTGAAAGTAAATTATTTAAATATGCCAAATACTAGTAGAAAAAAAATTTTTTTTTGTATTTAAATGAATATTTTATTTAATTTTTTTATTTAGAAATATTAAATACTTAAAGCCTAAAAATACATTTTTTTTAATAAAGAAAACAGGAACGTATCATATTAAATACCCGTGTTTAATAATAATTATGTAAATGAAACACAATGATCAATAGAGTCTTCGACTTTGGATTATTGAGATTTTGTACACATCCATGTATTTTGTCACTAATGACCCGGGTTTCGCCTTTCGGCATGCCGAAGTGGGTCGTTAGTGACAAAATACATGGAAGTGTACAAAATTTCAATAATGCAAATTTGATATTTAAATTCCATCAAGCACCCTCAGTCGATGTCTTAAAAGAGTCTTCGACGTTTATTATTATGTACAAATTCTTGATTTCAGTAAAATCAAATCACAATTAAAACAATTGTGTGTCAGGTTGTGTTTGCATAACCTTGTACGTTTTAGTAATCCAGTTTTAAATATTATGCTTTTAAATTTGAAGTTTCCAAAAATTTGAAGCAAATACAAAAGAAGTCAGGGTGAAAATATTTTTTTTTTTTATCGGAAAACATGATTTATTCACAACTGATTAGGGTGTAATATGTTTATAGAATGACATATCGTAACTGGCTTAATTTCTTGAAGGCCAATTGAGTCCACGTTCGAAAAAACAGTCAGTTTATGCAGTAAAAAATTTTTTGATCAATAAACCTTGTTCTCAATAAAATTACTCAAACCACCTTCATTCATCAAAGATAAATATGTTTGCCAAAAAGTATATCCACAACAACCAACCGCTATTATTTCTGAACAATGTTTTTAGAATTACGCTGTTTTCCGCATTTAGGCTAAATAATATTTTATACTAATTTAAGTTTTAAATTTTCATACCTGCTATTTCCTTCAGAGTAAGTGGTTCTTCACCTCCCATTTCTTTGGGTAAATATTTAATTGGAAAATATTTAACAAGGCTCTCTCTCGACGAATGAACAATCAATCTATCAGCTATTTTTTTCTTCAAAGCAGTCTTCACTACATTTATAGCTAACTCCGCAACTTTCGGAGAATTGATTATGTGGATTCCTTTAATTGAAGTGCCGTAACACCCCTAGAAACAAAAAGCAAGCAATAAATTAATGCTTATAGTATGTCGGCTGTTAGCTGAGTTTATGCCTAGTTCCTAGTATCAATTATTGATGATCTGTATGCTATGCGTTGAATGTTATTAAACTGAATAGAAATGTTCCCACATATCAGTATGAATTGAATCGATAGTTTACATTAGTACTGTGAAAATCAGAGCTATATATGCATATAAATGCATAAAAATATTCTTCACTAACTTGTGATCGTCGCTTTAGTCAACATTAACGGATCTCATGCAGTCACATTGCGTTACAGTGTGGGTGTTGTCATATAAACGTATTTAAAAGCGAAATGGCAATTTCAAATAGTAAAATATGGTTTTATGTATTATTAATTAATTATTTTAACTCATATTTTGTGTGTAAAATCTGAAATACATATCAAACTATGCGAAATTATTGAAAGACGCAAGAATCGAAATGTTTCATAGCAGAACAGGTTCAAGACGTTTTCAGTTCCGTTTGAAACAAAACGGTTGCATACGGTACCGTCATGCATCTCGAATCGTAACTATGCTACACTAATTGTTACTATACAATATTAAATACTATACTATACTATAATGTTGCCTTTTTCGATGGTAAAATTGACGAGGTTTTCAAATTATGATTAATTATACAAAGAAGATGTAAACTATAGAGAATTTTTAATTATCTATTTTATTTACAAATAGGAAAATTTTCAATTTTTTGTATCACCTATTTCACACATAATTTAAAGGTTTAAAGACTGAAGTAACGCATTGTTACACCATGAATACGGAAAGGCTAAAGACTAATTTATTTTTATTATGGGTAAGGCAAAAATTTCTGTGAATTTTGATGAGAAAAATTGACTAATTAATTTTTGGCAAAGGTCCGTATAGTTTATAAAATGCCTCTGTTAAAAAGTCATAGCAATATAAAACAATCTCACAACTAGTCTACTGAAAAGAGTATCAGTAAGCTCTTGACCAACGATGACCTGTCTTTAAATAAATAAGATAATCTTACATAATTAAAAAGTTTTATTTTATTTTTAAAACTATGTCGAATATCAAAGAAAACAGATACATAAACCACCATCTTTTTTTAAACTAAATAATGCTCAAATTGCTTGAGTTTAGTAATTATTAAGTAAATACGTAATATGACACAAACTACTTTATTTAAAGGATGCTAATGACGCTATTTACATTAGACGGTTAGAGGAATAGTTATGGTAAGAAGAGAAAAGAATAGGAATAACTAAATAAAATGAGATAGATTTTATCAGCATTAACACGTTGAATGATTATTGTGCGTCTAGTGCATAATCGTATACATTTGAGAGACGCTAAAATATAAGTATGCGTGGTTCCAAATGATCGAATACATATGTAGCCTCGCACTTTGTGGGTGGAACCTCGTCTATTTACGAGTTAAGCCGTGTCATTTCATAAATTATGAACATAAAGGTGCGTTCATACTGTTCGAAAAATTTAATTAACAATAAATTGTAACTTATGAACCATGCGTGAACGCAGCTTTAGTCACCTTAAATCGCTTAAAACACAGTAGTTGTGAGTCACGTATTCATTATATACGGGGTAACCAAGCGCAACCCTACAAATAAGTCGGAGCCGATTTTTTTTTTCATTTGAAATGCGAATTGGTTATAACCTATGACGAAGATTTAAGCAATAACTCGTTCCCGTCAACTATTTTTTTACAATAGAGTTCATTTATTAACGTAGGTAGATGTTTCCATTTAAAAAAAACTTCACTCAAAACCGGTTTTAGGAATGTTCAAAATGTATAGAGTGGAGTTGTATGTGGTTGAATTTTGTCTGTTAAGTAATTGCTATGTCACCTTCAAGATCTTAAATGTCAATTTTTTGATTACATTTAACCCTCCTCAAAGGGGTGTAGCCGCATATGTGCGTCCTAGAGTTGCGTTGTCTATTATCAATTGCCATTATCATATTTTTCATTAAATTATAATTATTTCTTCAGATATGGATACTAAACATATTTATCAGTGATTTTTGGCAGTCACATAATTTTTTTTGTTTGTTTCAAATGAACAAAAGAATTTTGTAAAAAGTTAATATTTGGAAATAAATTTGTAGCCATATAATACGGAGTGTAAAATTCCATTTCGGTTCAATCACCCACCATCCTGGAAGCAGTGGCAGTAAAGAACCATGTGCGCACGGAACGCAATAAAAATCTACAGCCAAATTGGAAGTACACAATAGCTTCTAGAAAATTATTTAAAATTTAAAATGAAATTAATTAATTTAGATTTTAAGCTGTGTTTTAAAATTCTAAAAAAATATTTACTACTCGATATAATAATAAATATTGTTCCCAGATTGACTCTTAACTAAAAAAATGTTTTTATTTTTTTGTGTGTGGTAATTGTAAAAATAATCAAAATATACGAAAAAATCTAATTTAATAAAAAATAACTCACCCCTCAAAAGTTTAAGATTAAAATTAATTGAAATGTTTTCGATAAAAAAGAAATAAAAATACTCACATTTAGGATTAAAAAAAGCTATGGCATTTTTTATATAGTGATATGGTGTATCCAAACAACAAACTAGTTATTTTCAAATATATGTTTTTATTGACTTGACCTTGTATATGAACCACTCTTTTGCTATACATTTAAGCTGTCCATATATAATGAAATATATCAGTAATTATTTTAAGAGTGATAATTTTTATATTTAAATTAATTTTCGCGTTAGACAAGCAAAACACTATAAATGTACTTACCTTGATTATTTGCGGAAATATAACAAGGGCAAACGCTAAAAATAAACTCCTACATTTTGGTACATAAATTTGCCTTCAAAAAGCTAGTGTAATATTCTATTAAATTTCACAAACATAATCCTTCTTTATGTCAATTTGATAGCGGCATTCATATTTGATGTAAAACAACCTGAATGTTCAATTAAGCGTTATTTCAATTCCTTAGCAAGTGTTTTGCTTGCCGTTTGTCACAGAAGAAAAAAAAATAAACCGATGAAATTAAGATAAAACACAAGCCGTCATAAATGCAATCAGATTATAATTACTATGTTTAAATCCGTTGTTAGTATTATATCGTCACTATACTGGAAGAAAACAATACATCAAAAAAATGACATATTGAGTTAGTTATACCAAAATGTTCCTTATTTCAATCACTATCGTATGAAAGAACATACTTATTTTTATAAATTATACTTTTAATTAAAAACAGCTTTATACAAACACACAAAATGAAAAATGTATAGCATTTCAAACATTTAATAAACTTCAAAATTCAATTACTCAAAACTAGTTTTTTTCAGTGTGTCTTCTTCCAGATCAACGACGATATATTCTCAAAAATTGATAACTATCTTGAGATTTTAGGTGATTCAACAAAGTCTTATTCAAATTAATAATTTCTTGAAAAAACAGTTATTACCATTTTCGTATTACTGAGATTCCCAAAATTATTTAGCCTGCTACCCCATTTTAGAAAAAAAAATACTGATCGTCTAATTGAAAATCTACCTTCATTTATCGAACAAACTGAAAGCTGGTGTGATAATTCCGTCTTTGTGTACAGCTATATTTTAATTAAAGAATTGTCCATAATCACCTTAATACATAAATATTTGGAAGCTATATAAGCAACTTAGTTATAACCCTTGCTGACGTTTCTTGGAAAATAATGTAATCACTACTATTTTCCTTCCACATACCCTTCATTTTTCATTTAAGTATTAAAATCATTGTTTACTCTAGAAATAAATAATCTTACGATAGAGTTAGTCAGAAGGTGCTTCTTAAAGAAGCGAAACGCGTTACATTAGTAATAAAGCGAGTAGAATAACTAAGTTATCAATTTCAATTTTTTTAATAATATACCACTTTCATTTTACACAATTTATCTTTCTATCAACCTATTTTTTTTTTTTTTACATTGCCGCCGTATTTTTGTTTTACAATCTCTAATAGTAATCAAGGCTATCACCACCTCCTTGAACGCTTATCGCACACTTTGGGAAACAGTGATATTGTAGTAGCACCACCACATTCTGTTTGAGTCTCATAATATATAAATCATTTTACTTGTGGGTTTATTGCTTATTTTATCAAATTTTCTTACCTGTAAAAGAAATGCTATATTTTTTAGGGAGGGTAAATTGATTTTTTTAATTTGATCAAAGGTGAGATTGGCACCGTCCCATAGGTACATATCGCCGTCCGACGAATCCGCTTGAAGTCGAATATCAGCTAACATCCATCCGCATAAGCAGGCCATCTCGAGGTCATAGTCTTCTTGTTTGTCAATATTAAACCTGTAATAAATGAATAATACCATCAATGTTCAGATTAAAGACCATTTAAGAAATTAATATAACACATCCAACTCTAATATATGTTGATCATGATTAATTTTAAAAACTCTTCGTGCCCTCTGTAAAATAACGGCGTAAGTCTTAAAATGTCATTTTTGGGCTATGGATATCAAGTGCGTGCCGTTACTTTATCTCTTTTTCGCTTAGTCACATGAAAAGTGAAGGTGCAAGGGAGATGCAAGGGCATGCGGCTCATGCTCTTATACCCTTCTGTTCATACCCAAATTAGGTTGTGCGATAGAGATAGTGATAAGTCCACCGCACGCCGATGATGGATATGTATGAATTTGTAATCTTTTTCTGTATATTTCATAAAATATGTTCATAATGCTTTAAACTAAAATAGTGTTGGGGAAAACATCGCTGAATTTATTTGATCGTATTTAAACAAGGCTCGCATTTTTCTAGCCAGCATTTTAATTCAGTTTCAGTAATAATTTTTAATGATTCGGTTAGAATTTATATTGAATGGTCATAATGTATCCGTCAGAGTTACAGAGGGCAGAATAAAGAATTTATGGTTAGTATTTCTAACTTAACCTAAGCTTACCTAACCTAGATTTTTATTCTGGTCGTATAATAATTTTATTCAGACCGAAAATTGATTTAAATTCTGACAATTTAATTTGTTGCCTTTAAACGAAACGGTGCAATTAATATTTAAGTGTTAGGCAACCTCTTTACTAAGACCCCAAAGAGTACAATATCTTAATTTTACTGGATGGGAGATTTGAGAACAAAAGATAAAATCAACCCACACTAATTTCATCAAAACTCATTCAAATCAAATGATAGTGCATGGTCGCTTTACTCAAACAGGATATCGATAACACTTCATTTCCGAAAAATACAAAAACTGCAAGACCGTTTTCCTCGAGTATCTTGTATACACATCTGTTCACTGAAGAGTTGTGACAACGCTATATTATTTGTATATGCTAAAATTGACGAGGTTTTCAAATTATGATTATTTATACAAAGAGGACGTAAACTGTAATGTATTTTTAATTAAATGTAGAACTATTTTATTTACAAATAACTAAAATTTAAAAATTTTTCTACGATCTATTTAACAGATAATTTAAAGGCTTAAAGGCCAAAGTAACTAATTTTTACACTATGAATACGGAAGGATTGAAAAGTAAAATTGAATGAGAACAAAATAGTTATTATTTTATACAGCAAATGACGAATTACTCTTCTAACAACAACGGAATAATAATACAGATAACATCATGCAAAACAACGTTATATATTAAAAGTTGGCACTACCTCTGACGTTAACAAAATCGTCTTGTTAGAATCACAGTTCTATATGTTCTCTAGGTGTAAGCAAAGTTTCTTGTTTTATTATTCGTAATCAAATCACCTAAAATACGAGCAAGTAAGTATTATTTTCTGCGCTTTTATGAATAATTTCCGCGTTTTGCTTTGGAAACAAAACACCTTGGCGTTCACTTTATAAAGCACGGCACATCACAAACTAAACAGTAGAGTGCTAAAACATTTTGACTTATTTTGAATCTTATTAAACTCTATAAAATTGTGATCGTTAATTATTCTAGGTGCAACTTTTTCGAGGACCAACGGACACAAGACATAAAATATAATGAGTCTGTGTGACAAATGACTTGTGTTTTAATATGTCTTTAATGACAACATCAACTTGTTTATTCACGAACGACTAAGACAGGAAGAGGAAATATGATAGTGTATAACCATTGATCTTCTTATTTGTTTTACATTAAATCAATTACATTTTGATCTGTCTTCATTTTTAATATCAGTATTTTGCATTTTCAAAATCGGTTGTGAAAAACAACTAAAATACGAGATACTAGATTCGGTAATATCGGTATCTATACATACCATAACTCTCTTCATAAACAGTAATGATTCAAAGTTTTAATAATATATAATATAATGTTAATTTATTTGCATGAAATACTTACTTTAAAATTACAATTCTGTAATTTTCTTCAGTACGCGTTGGCATCATTATCAATTCTAAAGACGCCAGTGCTTTTGAAATACGAGGGCTCCACGTGTCGCGGTCTGCGAAATATTGTGGCATTACAGTTCTTGCCGTAAAAAGTGCGTCAATTCTCGTTTTTACTCTTTCTTCGTCGTATTTATTTGTTCTAAAATGCCGTATTAGGTATCCTTCATCTGAAAGTAAAATTGGACATTCGTCGAAAATATAGAACGCATTTTTTTCTTCGCAACGCTTTCTTTTTAAAGGTGTAATAATAAGTGTACCGGATATAAATTACGCGCCAATTTCTTGACAGCTTTAAAAATGCCATTAATGCCACCTGTTATTATTGTGACTAGTAAATCTGGAAGCTACACAAAATGACGAATCATCATTAGTGTTGAAAGTTGAAACGCATTGTAAAAATTACGAATGCGTACTTTATTATACAGAATATTGACGAATATAGGCAATAAACTTTGAACACAGGTAGATACCATGTAGCTATTGGCAGTGTACAGTAAAATACATTTTTTCTTCCATGATGATGTTACCAAAAACAACTTGTTGTTCTCATCGTTGTCTTAATGAACTATTTTAGGGTGGTTAGAAAGTTTAAAAGATCACAGTAATCCATTTGTTCATCAAAGGAACATACTGACAATCTTGAAAAGCACATTTTAAGAAGATTTTAAATGTATGTATAATATATTTTTTCAAAAATAATCCAAGCAAACCGCATATCTTCTGATTTGGGCCGTTGCTTAAGTGTTTTAAAACCGTAAAAATATTACTTACTTACCTAGCTCAATTCTTGGAAGATGTGGTTGATATTTATACCAATCCTTTATTCTATCCAAAGCCTGCTCCAATGTCTTTCTGGATATTTCTTTTTCCATGGTAGTTTGTAAAATCTCATCGCTGCTCTTCAGTAGTCTGTGTTGAATATCGGTCATCATAGTGATACTAAACGATTGGCACCTATGACAAAAAAGATTTTTTATGACGTGTCGTTTTAATCTGAATCGATGATTTCGTGACGACAGATAGTTGAGTGAAGATTCCGTACTACTTTCTTATATTCCAGAGTCCAATTATTTCTTTTTTGGGTACTTAATAAAACAATAAAAATATATGAACTGTGTGTCATCGTTAGCATTAGTGATAATAAACAATTAGCACCTGTAACAAAGAAGAATTTTTAAGACGTGCCGTTTTAATTTAACTACTTGTTTTTACATTCCGTAAACGATAGAAGTTACACAAATTAAAAAAGACGAGTCCTCCTGATAAATGTCTGTTAAAACCATAAATAAAAACACCTTATACAGCGCATTGTAGATTTGGTTGAAAAAAATATGACAGTGTTTTTAAACGAGCAACTTTGTAAGGTATTATGCTGCCGACCATGTGTGGTCGGGCAAAATAGCTTATTGGCATGAAACTACTACCGTATAAAGTTTAAGTGTTAAATTGTACATTTAAAATTTAATTTGTGTCCATTATTACTTCAATTGGAATTTATATATGATTCAATATTTTTTTGGGCATTGGAATGATTTTTTTGTTGATTTAAAATCAGAAAGTCATTTACAAAAAAAGAGAAAAATATTTGAAAAAAGATTTAATGATCAAAATAATTTTATTTTATTTATTGCATTATTGTGGTAGGTTTTACCATATTTATCCAAAAAAAGGACATGTCCTTCAATTTGAGATATTACCCTCCATTCATTTAAGAAGCGGTCTTAATTTGTCCTTCATTTAAAATTATTTAAAAACGGCTGTTAGGAAATATGAGAAGGAAGGCGACTACAATAAATTAATTTTAATTCTATAGGTTTTTTTTAAAACTATGTATGTAGATGAAAAAACTTAAGTACACGTTGTAGTTAATCAGGAAGTTTTGATTTGATAGATAATTTTTTAGCATTTACAGTGAATCCCGAAATCCCGGAATTGACTGAATTTCAATCACGCGAATGTGGGATTGAATAATTGAGCGGGATTCCGGGATTGGAAGCCCTACGTATTACTTATGCTTGCCAGCAGCATAAGCCGATAATATTTTGAATATCGACAGAATAAATATATTCCTTTCTTGTTCTGCTCGATATGTACGTCTCTGTTCGAAATCTGTTAAATTGTGTAGGTCCGTCAACAGACATCATATATATTCTCGATGTAAAGTTTTGTTGTAACCATTATATTTTATTAAATTTCCAATCACTTTCCGGTGAATCTATACCATATGACACAAAACTCCTTTATGAGTATTTCGTTGTATTAAGTAGTAAAATTTAATGTTCCGTTGTATGTAAAACTAATAAAAACTGTGAATATATTATTAAAACTAAAATTATTTTATACAACATTAAACATAAGATTAGCTTTTAACAGTTTTATATTGACAATATTATTAATTTCGTTTCATTATAATTCATTTTAAAATGCTCGTCTCGTAATTTTAAGTGAATTTTTAATATTTCAGACTCGTATTGCGGGAAATGAAAACGTAAGTGCTTGTATTAAATATAATTCAAATGAAACGGGAAATTTTACTCAGATAGCGGGAAAATGTGATATCTGGGAATGTTAAATCAGAGTTTCATACACTGTGGAAAGAGTGACAGCTTATCGGCCATTGTTGTTTTAGCTCACTTCACGTATCCGCACAAAATTATCGGTTATGCTTGCCAAATACACATTGGCCTGAGATATTACCGAAATAGTACTGTCGGTAACGTTGCCGCAACATAGATTCTAAAATCTTGCCGGCCATGTGCAACTTTTGATGCTCGCTCACAGCTACCATTGTAGAAATACTTCATAAAAACTTTTCAATCGGATGAAAAATCTTTTTATATAAAAATTACATCCAAATTTTTTTGATATCATGTATAGAAAATACTTTGATACGACGATTATTAAGTTTAGCGCGTAAAGATTAAAAATGTTTTATCACTGCTAATAATGTATGGGCGAAGCGGTATAATAAATGACGTCGATAATAAAACGCTTAGAAAAATCGTGCTGCACCTCTCACGATAAAGTCAATCAAATACCAATTGGTAATTTTATTTTGTAAATCATATTTTATCGTGTACATACTTAGATGAATAATCATAGTGTTTTATTTTTATTATTACGCTGAAAACTGTTTGTTTGCAAACATTCATGATTCTGGACTTTATTCTAAAGCGGTTTTAGCAAACCAAATATTTCTGTTGTCTTCAGGTTACATATATACAATGTTATTCAACGTAATTAATATTTAAATGAATTTAATGGGAATAATATGATAATTTTTAACGAGATCATGTTGCAAAAAAAATTACACAAGTAGTAATTCAAGTTTAATTGTTCAAATTCATAACTGACTCGTCAGTAGTTCTAGTTCATTCCTGTACTCAAATACCTGAAGATGCCTGAAAGAAGAAATTCGGGCCGTTAGTGACAAAGTATATGGAAAAGTACAAAATTTGAAATTGAAAATCCATCAAGCGACCTCATTGGATATCTTAAATTATTTAATTATTTGACAATTTATTTGAAATGGCAGTAAGTATTTTTTTCTTCGGTGCACACGCGCTTGGCAACATGAGCCAGATTCGTATATTTAGGGCAGTGTTTTCCAGTGGTTTCTACGGACCCCCAGGGATCCTTGTGACAATTGAGGGGGTCGATGGTAAATTAAAAATAGTCTAGAGGTGCGTGGACAAGTCAAGGGGTCCACCAAATGTATAATATAAAAAAATATTTATGACACATTTCCATTATTATGAAAGTTGAAATAAATAGCAATAAATAAATTAGTAGCGACTTGTTGGGTGCTGGACCCTTTTGCAAGCAGACTCACGAACTCAGATGAATCCATACTAACACAGGAGCAATTTATTGATTTATCCACAAATAAGGAGCGGAAACCAATATTTGAGTAAGGACACCAATTTTATATCCTGTATTATGGGTCACTGTGCAGAATCCATTGATTGCTTTCCCGTCTTTCTATTTAGAAGATCGTTGATTTAGTGCAGTTATGAACGTCCTTATCAAAAAAAAATATTTGTGCTTTATTTTTACATCACCATTTATCATTCATCCGGATGTATCGGGTTCAATTCCCGGTGCGAACAGTTTTCATAGATTGATCTTTCAATCGATTTATGGATTTCTGTTCGTAGTCTGAGTCCTCCCTCCCACCCATCCCATCCGGGCGTAGCGACAGCGATTAGCTAACCATTAGTCCTGTCCTAGCCCTATCCTTCTATCCCTACTCTCTTCGAAAAAAGAGAGGTTGAGCAACTGATTAACAAGTAGTTCTCGTAGAAAAATCTTGTTAAGAGACTTCCATTAGGAAACCATATCCTCCACATTGGGAGCGGACATGAAAAAAAAAATTATCATTCAAGACATCAAAATTTTTTCTGTGTTGGAGTTATTTTACTTGAGGGTTCATGGTTAGGTTTTTGCTTCAAGAAGGGGTCTTCAATTTTACACCAACATTACGAACGATTCTTGGTAATAGTTGAACTTTTTTATTGATTCATTCTCGTGTAGGGTTTTCTTAAGTCTCTTCTCCACACAAAGCCTTCTCTCCTGACTTGCTTGAAATGTCTTGCCTCTGTCTGTTATGACGTTTTCTTCCCACATTATTACTTCCACTAGTTTTTCTTTGAAGAAATATCATTTATTAAACTATCAATACGCTATGTCTATGTCCTCTCTTATCAAATACTGGTACTTAAAAAAATAAAAAAAATATCACTGGTTATGTTTCTAGAGGTGATAAAAGTATTGCTTCCGTGAGAACCATCGTATAATAGAGTTAGTAATAAATCAAAACAGGTGGCTGCCCGCTTTTAAATATATTACTAACGGTATTTTCCTCTACAAATACAAGGAAGAATATAGTCCTTTTTTGTATGCTTTCACTTCAAAAATATTGAGAATCAATGTCAAAGTCATAATTTAAACATTTACTTTGGAGTAAGTCTGATGTCGCTTTTAAAGTTTTCGAAATATATGTTACATCCAGTGAATAACAAAGTTATCAATTCTAATTGTATTGTATATTAAAAATATAGTTTTTTTAGGGAGGGATAAGTCATAATTAATTATTTAGAGGACTGTGACTGTAAATATGTTAAGAAACACTGGTCTTTAATATAAAGTGTAGTTGTTGAAACTATTAACTATTATTATACAGAAGAAAACCAAAAGAGACTAATTTCATAAAATATGCTAATTTATCGTTAAACTGCTAGTATATAACATGTTACCCAGTAGTAATGCATCTAGAAAAATATCTCGCATTAAGGAAAACTTTCGAGAATATTTAAATTCCACTCGGAGTCCGTGGCGCAGTTGGTAGCGTCAATGGCTACAGGTACGGATGTCTCGGGTTCAATTCCCGGTACGGACGGCTTTCATAAATTGACCTTACAATCGATTTATGGATTTCTGAGTGTTTGTAATGTCTAAAACTCCCTTCCATCCGTCCGATACTCACGGGGCGTATCGAGAGCGATCAACTAACCACTAGTCCTGTCCTAGCCATATCCTTCTATCCCTACTCTCTTAGAAAAAAGAGAGGTTGAGCAACTGAGTAATAAGCATTTCTCGTAGAAAAATTCTGTTAAGATATCTCCATTAGTAAATCACATGCTCCACGTTTTGAGCGGACATTGGAAAAAAATGTATTTTATAGATTGCATGCGCAACATTCTGTTAAAAAGTTTACGCGATAAACCTTGATTAAGGAAGAGTGTGAAGCTGAAATGGGTCGTTGTGGGTACAACGTTGAGTATATAAAAATTAATGTGTGCTCGTTCGTATCTTATGTACTGCCATACCGTTCATTTGATTCTGATGAAACTTTGTCAAGTTATTGCTTGAACTTGCGCGAAGGACATGGGCATAATCCAATCAGGCCCTGCCCAGCCCGAATACGAATCTCAACTTATTAATATAAAAATCAATTTCACAATCCAGATATATCTAAAACAGACAGGAAAATAAAAAATATGGTGTTTCCAAAAGCACTTCAATAAACAGAATTAAAACAAAACACTTTTTTTATTTGAGTGGCATTGCAACGTGTGCCGGGTACTCACGAGTAATCTATAAAAACAAAATGTTTGTAATTGCAAAACATCTTCCGATAGATTTAACAGATCTTGTTTATTATTGTTCAAAAACATTTTGTTAGATGCATCAAACGAAGATTACTTTTTTTGCAAATATTTTTTCAAGAATACACTTACATGCAGCTTTTTTGCAGCATTGTGTAATAGAAATAAAAATATAAAACCTATAATAAGGTATTGAGCGAACACCAGCCGACAAAAGATTTATTTTTACTAACAATCATGTAATTACAGCTATTCATGTTCTTTTAAATTGAATGAATAGCATTTTAACCTTCATTTTTACTCTTTAACCTTACACGTACTTTTGACCCGGAAAATTTTCATAATGCATTATAGAACCAATGTCGGTTCTTGGTTTCCTTACATTTTTTGTCCACGCTATCTATATATATAAAAATGAATGTCTGTTTGTTGGTTTGTTGGTTTGACGGATCTTATAGGCTCCTAAACTACTCAACCGATCGCGACGAAACTTTCAGGAAGGTCTTATTGTGATCATGCCGGGAAATATTATATAAAATAAATGTTTGTTTGTCCTTGAAAAAAAATTGAAAATCTAAAATTGAAAAAAGAATCAAATACGTACATACAGCGACATCTAGGAAAAACCTTCTGATTTATTCGTGTACGCACCAGACGAAAAACAAAAATATTGTGTTATGACATGTGTGATATTGAAACTCGACCTGACGATGATGGGCTCGAACCGGGTCTATGAAATTTCGGCCTGTGCAGACCTCTAATCCAAAAGCAGTTCAATAAAGAGAATTAAAACACAAACCCTTTCTTTCTTTGAGTGGCATTGCAACGCATGCCGGGTACTCACTAGTCTTATATATAATAACCCAGACCGCTCTGTAGACGCTTTATTATTATCACATAGCACATGTAGGTATGAAATTTTCTCATGACCTAAGCGTCCGCGGCGTGTATATAAAATAAAATGTTATGCAATACACACACAGTTTCGACGTTATAGCTATTTTAGACATTCAGTATTTCAATCTCAACACCGTTATCTATGATGAGTATGATTATACTAGTGTACATATATCATCTAATACATACTTCGATCGTTTTAGTAATTCTGGTAATTTATGTAAATGTATTACCGGACCTGTAACCGAGTGGCTAAAGCTTTTTTCTATTCGACTTATTCACCTTGTAGTGTCACGGGCTCAAAGCCCAGTATGAACAATTTTAAAAATTGATCTTTTCAATTAATTTATGGTTTCATATTCAAAGGCAGAATGTCGATAATGAATAAAATTACCTACAACCTGCCTTATTATATAAATATAATAACTCGTATTTATTACGTGACTTCGCACGGGATGCAAATCGTTAGCATTAGGTCATCTAGATGTTCAAGGTTGACAACATCACCGTGCACCGTACCTTTTGTAACACCCACTAAATAAAGTCAACAAATTAACAATACATAATGTTGAAAGCTGCCGGTCGAAAATGACACAGTTGACCTAGATATGACAGCCTGAATGACCGTGAATTTCCTGTCGCTACTATACACCGTTTGGGAGGAGTTCTTGTAACCGACATACAGACAGACGCATTTATAAATATTGCACCCCCTTAAGAAAAGTTTTGCAACTCAAAATATATGAATTTTGAGATTTTGATGATGTAATGAAATCGGTTTCAGTTTAGCAATCACTAAAAAATGCAAAAAAAGATAACTAAACAGTTTTTTACTTAAGCTCCCGAAAAACTGTCACAGTCCAAAATGTGACATTATTCATAATTACAGCGACACCAAATTGACACAAACACAGCGATAATGTCATTTTAGCTTTTTTAGGGTGAGTTGACGAACTATAGAAATGACGTTTTTTCAGAAGATTGATTTTTATAGTTGGAATCTAGCTTCATATTCATCTAAAAAAAAATAGCTGTCTTTGAATTACCACACTTTTTTACGGGGTTTTTTTGTAGTTATTGCTTTAGTATAGATGTCTTTTCTATTAGAATTTTCATGTTTTGTTTCAAATCATATCAGCTCTCAATGTAGACCAAATATTAACAATCAAAATAAGGCATCCCAAAATAACTTACAACGAAAACTCAGTGTAATTTTTGTATTCAACCTGTATTGTATATCCTTATTCTATAATGTTACTCGAGTAACTAGACGCTGACATAGCGTGGAAGACAGAATATCAGAGGCACCAAATAGTGGCCATATGCTACGAATAGGGTCATCTCCAAAGAGAATTCAATGTGGCATATCAGTAAAAACTCAACTCAATAGAACTATCGTGATTGATTTGGTTCTTGCAGGTTTAAAAATCAATGAAAAGTTTTATTGCGATGTGTCAATTGTATGACAAATAATCATCTGAAATGAGATCAATGTGATGAGTAACTGACGCTACTCTGACAGGACCCTAACCATGGCAGGCAGACCATCGAGAAGGTTGAAAGCTTTAGATACCCAAAAGATCATATCATGAAAAAAACCCGCTTTTCGTTTAAAAATACCTGGAGTAACATTTAAATCAATGCGCACCGTCTGGACATGCAGTTGCATCTGTTCAACGATTGTTTTCTACAAGTGCTGATTTATGAAAGCGAATCATACCACCTGATAAAGGCACGGAAAAACTGTGTACTGAGCTTCAATAATAGATGCTTGCGCCTGATATTGGAGGTGAGACGATTTGATTCAGTGAGGAGGTAGGAGATTACGGAACGGACATGGCGTTGAAATGGGATGGGCCACGTGCTGTGGATGCCACGGGAACACCTCAATAATCTTTGGTTTTTGACAACCAGTGGGATTCCGGCGTCGTGGACGACCGTCAAGTACTGTCCATATTGTGTATTCACAATTCAATGATGTTGGAATGTCGTGGGAGGAAGCAAAGCAGTTGGTGGGTGACAAAGGGAGCATATACCGCCCAACAAGACAAATAATTGGACAACTGCCCATTTGGTAACAGCATGATATCGTCAACTTCATTATTATGACAAAAGCTGTTTCTTAAACTGCTGTTATGCTCTCTTGAAAAAATTTGATTTTGCAGATATATTATACAATTTTTCAATGGAAACGACGTTATTTAAAAAAAAGACAAATAATTTATTATTATAAAATGGTCTAAATGCGCCGCAATCAAATACAAGTGTTTTGTTTTAATGTCACTCTCCCAACATTCTCAGTCTAATAAAAATCTCTTTCATACTCAACTAAAAAAGGCTGCTGACTACTTACTGTCGATATTAAATTTCCATACAAATGAGGTGAAATATGTGTTATACTATGGTCGAAAAGCAAATCTTTTCGGGTCAAATATGCGACTGGAAAAAAATAATAATACAGTATATTATTACAGCATGAAGTAATTTTGTAATACGTATGATGGTTGCGTTTTATCCGTTCTGTCCTCGAGATTACTATCATTGAGATCTTATATGACTGCCATTGAAGTATGCAAATACATGACGAGTACTTTGACCAAAATAAATATTACCAAATCACTTGTTAGCATCGGTTTTATAATGCTCAAATCAAATAACGTTTTAATCGTCTCATAAAAAAATAATTTCATCACAAATAGGCTCCCAATCAATAAACACTTCAAAAGATAGCGTTTATAACAGGGACTCAAACCTTTGGCGGAACGAAAACCGAAATCAAACCGATATTTATTTCGGTTTTTTTTTGCGATTTACGAGAAAGTTTTATGTTTAATAGTTGACTGTTTCCAAGGCAACGCTTCAATTTTGTAACTCATCTGATATATATTTTTTAAAGTAAATAATAAATTGTCAGTAGTGGTAAATTTAATGATAATATACATTATTATTCACTATCTCAAATAAAGTTGATTTAATATGATTAAAATATCAATGAACACATAAATTGGCTTTCAAAAGTTTGCGATTCAAACACTTGTGAACTGAAAAGCAAAAATAAATATACCTACAAAAATAACTTCTAAATTTTCTAGAATAAAACAAAATGCAAGATTTTTTCTATACTGTTGTCGTGCTTTTATTCCTAAAATCAAGCCCGGTGAAAAGTTGACAAACCTAGAGGAAGTCAATTAAGTATGAATAAAAAAATGTATTTTGTCTACATTAGAATCCGCCTTCTATTTCGCAGTGCACCAGTGGCAAGCCGCACACGTTAGTAAATATTCTCTTTTGACACATTAATGATGTATATGATCACTTATAGCGAAAAGCCGTAAAAAGGGAGGTATGGACGGTGTGGGCGAATTCACATTGACTTGCTAATATTTAAATTCGAGCTGAACTGAAAACCGAAAACCATAACTGAACTGATATATATATTTTTTTTAAACGAAACGAAAAAATAACAGTTCGGGTCCCTGGTTTATATTGATATTATTTAACACTCCTTCGAGCACAGTTCTGACGATGGGGTAATGCCTTACTAGCTATATCTTTTTACTTTTTTTTTCCATGTCCACTCCCAGTGTGGAGTATATGGTCTCCTAATGGAGGTATCTTAACAGATTTTTTTCTACGAGAACTGTTTGTTAATCAGTTGCTCAACCTCTCTTTTTTGGAAAAGAGTAGGGATAGAAGGATAGACTAGGACTAATGGTTAGCTAATCGCTCACGCTACGCCCCGTGAGGATGGGATGGGTGGGGGGAGGACTCAGACTACAAACGCAAATTCATAAGTCGACTGAAAGGTCAATCTATGAAAACCGTCGGCACCGGGAATTGAACCCGAGACATCCGTAACCGTAGCCAGCGACGCTATCAACTGCGCCACGGACGCCGACATTGTGTCGACACGTGTTTTTTTACCTTACAATAATTGATCTCTAAAAATTTAATGACAGTTCAATCAATTAAAATTTTATACGTTTGAACCAGTCCTATAACCGAGTGGCCAGACTCTCTAAGGCGTTCTTTCAATGAAGATTCAAGGTTTTTTTTTAAATAAAACACAGTTTGCTAGTACTACAAAAAGTAGTATATAAAAATTTTGTTTTATTTTTAAAATGCAATGCCTGTCCACCAAGAATTGAGAGTCAACATCTTAAAAATGATTAATGAAGATTTATGAATTTATCGTTTTGTAATTTTATTGGACGATTCAAATTTTATGGATTCGTGTTCAAAGACATAGATATCTGTGATGTTTAAAATTCCCACCAACTCTTTGAATCTTGAAAAACGGAAAGCGAATGCCAATTTAATAAATTAACATTATAACGTTGAAATTTCGCATAAGATATCTTAGTTGTCAATTTTAATGAGTAGAACCGTATCGGAAATGCTGGCAATTAGGTCCTTATCATTTTGCAAATTCTAGAATTAGCAGTAAGTAGTATAAAAAATATTTTTATAAATGTCTTAGTAAACTAAACGCGTAGGGCAGCTTGACACCTTTAATGGTAAATATATTAATAATTCATAACAGCACACAACTCATGGAGTTACTGATTGTTGCCATCTTCATTATAACCGTTTATTTTAATATTCGAAGCATGGATGTCATATATCAATACTCAATGCTTACGTTTGAAAAAAAATATTTTCTAAAATAATTTCGAGCTCAGCAAACTTATTAGTTTTTTTTATTATTATTTTAAAACGATTTAAATTTGAAGTAGCTGCATTAACCCTTCCGTACTCATGGTGCAAAAATGCCTTTAAATTATCTGTGCAATAGGCCGTAAAAAATTGAAAACTTTGCTATTTGTAAATAAAATACTGCTACATATAATTAAAAAATAAAAATACATTATAGTTTACGTCTTCTTTAACGTAACAATCCGAGACGCATGACCGTAGCGTATGCAACCGTTGTGTTTCAAACGGCACTAAAACACGTCTCAAGTCTGTTCTGCTATGAAGAATTTCGATTCTTGCGTCTTTCGATAATTTCGCATAGTTTGAAATGTGTTTCAGGTTTTACTCACAAAATATGACTTAAAATAATTACTTAATAAACCATATTGCACTATTTTAAATTTTCATTTAGCTTTATAAATGCGTTTATATAACAACACCTACACGACAACACAATGTGACTGCATGAGATCCAAAAGAATTTTTTTAGCATGAAAACGGGAAGGTTAAGATAGAAATCTTATAATTGGTAGCACACAGGTTAAAGAAATATTGTTATAAATACAGTTATACCTCTTAATCTACTGAGTCAGTTTCCAAAATTATTTGGATTTTATCGAATTGTGTACTATTTTTTATCATTTATACGCATCGCTGTTAAAGTATCTTTAGCATGGAAATTCCTTTAATTTGGCAATGCACTCTGGTGTTATGTAAAATTGATATTTTTTTGAGCGTTGTCGTAAAGGAAAACCAATAAATCGATTGAAATTAAAATACTTTTGAAAACTACGATGAAAAATTTATCATTTTTTATATTTTCAGTATAATATAATTATTTTCAAGTTTAGAGTGATTTCTTGGCAATTCACTAAGTGATTCTGGCAAGTTAGATAAAAGCTATTATGCAAAATACCGAATACATGTTTACTTAACTAAAATATATAAAATTAGAGTCAATAAGAATTAATTAAATCGGATGTAAGAGTCGATTTGTGAATACTTATTTCGAATTTATATAAATTTAAACTATGAGTTGTTTAAAAAAAAGTCTTCAAAAACACTCGCTTTAGAGTATAGAGTATCGGAATGTTAATTAAACATATAATTTATTTTATAAATGTCTACTTTGGGAAATCTGCAAATTTACGAAAATAAAATGTGATAACTTATTGGTTTTAAATCACCGTAAGACATTTCCCTGCTACAATATCGCTGCCTATATCATCGGCTTATGTTACAAAATACTTAACTAGGTTTTAGATTTATTTTAAAGAGAATTGAAAGTTATAGAAAGAATATCCATATTGATATTTCAATCTGTCAATTAAATATTCGATTTTACACCAATTGCTTCAAAATTATAGAGTTTCTATATAAGTTTTAAAACGTTCACTGTTTTTATAATATTGTATGCAATAGTATGATTAATTAACATAAACATTAAATGGCATGACGGAAAATTTCGAAACCGGAATACAGAACACTGTGCTATGAATTTATATAGCAGTTCCGGCTTTACATTTTTTACAAAACGGCAATCAAGTGAATGGAAAATATTTTTTATAAAAACTACCACTTTTTAAAAGAAGTTATTCAATTGGCGATCGCCGTAGCTAAGGGGTAATATAGATAAAATTAATTCTATTAGCCGTTAGGAGTCTAAATGAGAGGTATCGAAAGTTTAAACCCGTCTTTAACTTGTAGGTAAATAATATTATCTGCGCTGTTTCGCTAAATAGCATTTGGTATTGAAAATAATCTAATTTTTACCAATTTTTCAAGCTTTTACTAAAGTATATGGTCTCCTAATGGCGATATTTTAACAGAATTTTTCTATGAGAACTACTTATTACTCAGTTGCTCAACCTGTCTTTTTCTAAGAGAGTAAGAATAGAAGGATGAGGACAGGACTAGTGGCCAGGTAATCGCTTTCGATACGCCCCGTGAGGATTGGATGGGTAGGAGGGAGTTTTAAACATTACAAACACTCAGACTACGAACAGAAATTCATAAACCGATTGAAAGATCAATTTACGAAAACCGGGAATTCCGTAACCATAGCCAACGACGCTACCACTAAATTCACTAACGGACGCCGACACTAAATCGTTTACTCCGCATAAATTCATGGCTGATGAATTTATGCGGGTTTATTTATTTCAAATTTCAGTTTTAAACATTTTCCTCTGTCATAATTGAATCGGATTATTATGTGCTTATAACAGAGATGACGAGAATTGTCTTTTTTGTTAAAATGATTCTTTTAATGAAAAAATGGGTGTGACATAGTAATGTGTTACAAATAAACTTTGAAATCAAAATCCTTAAGACCTTAATAATATAATATGATATTTGGTACGTACAGCACAACCCTAAATCTTATTATAAAATATTCAGACTAAGTGATCTAATATACCTTTTACTATTTAACAGTTCGGTTTGATTAAACTTATTTGTAAAAACGATTGGAAATTTACTGTGCTACCCTTAAATTTTGTTTGTATAACGGGCTGCGATTAGAAATAAGTATTTATTTACGGTTTTTGTAGATTTCGAAACACGAAATAACCTTTCTTTGTTATTATTTTAATTACATTTTATATTAATTTTTCTGCTCTAGAAGAAAACACTAAATCGAAAAATGACGTGTTGAGTTAGTTATTCCGAAATGCTTCTTATTTCAAACTCTACCGTATCGAAAAACACACTTTTTTTCATAAATTATAATTATTAATTTTTAATATTTTGTACAAACAAACTAAATGAAATAGGTATAGCATATCAAACATTTGAAAAGCTACAAAGTCTAATCACTCCAAACTAGTATTTCTGAAAGTATTCTTCTAGAAAAACGACCATATTATAGTTGCATTATTAATTATTAATTCGTAAAGATTATTAAAAAAAACAATACCACTAATATTGAATATTCGTTCAGACAATGCAAAAAAAATTTTTGCAGCTATTTTTACATTTTTTTAAATAAGAACATAGCAAGTTTTACTCGGCAAGTGAATATTTTCAGCTGATGAAAAAATTCATCTACATTTTATTTGCTGCATACACTTATTTTCAATCATTTATTTTTTCTTAACTGTACTCTATTGTAACCGTAACCGTAGAAACAAGAATTACTTATTTGGATTCGCTAGTATAATAATTAATTAAATTCAATATTCTTTAACAATACCATATTTAGTAATATATGTTATCTTATGAAATTTGAACTAAGTATCTCACAAATAAATTAAGTACAAACCGCTAAGTAAAGGCGCCCTTGGTCATATTTAAAAACGATAATAAATAAGTACTACAAATTGAGTTAAAAAAATTACAATTGACTCCGTCTTTTTCAATATTTTGTTCAAGTATTAGAACAGTCAATTATTGTAGCATTTCACTACGATTTTAGTTTGTCAATTCGGTTAGAACCAAATTTTTAAAAAAATATTCAAAGCACGTTAGACAAGTGGACAATTCGGGCTAAGTAACGTTACAAAAATTGTTACACATGTTATACATTTTTAATTTAATGTTTTGAATTAAACACTATCTCACCTTTGAAATAAAGTAAATATTAGGGATCCACAGAATTCGAAAGTCTACGTAAAATAACTTCACTGTTTTTAACTTATAATAATTGCTCTATACTTTGTGCTGGACGGTTTTTTTTCACCACACGAGAAACTATGTTTGTCCTTTGATGGATATTCGACGACTGGCAATAAACTACTCTGTTCATAGTTTAATACAAGGAAACCGCACCGTGAGTTCATTTTGTTTAAAACCCATTTTTCAATATCATTGAATATATTACATTATAATAGTGTTTGATTTTATTAATTAAATAAAATTATTTTGTATGTTAGATGAATTATTAACAACACTTGTTGGCCTTTGTAGCCCAGCGGCACGATCTCAGCTTAGCGATAAAGAGACTGCGCTTGAGGACTGGTAAGGTGATTTTTTAATTTAAGCAATTCAGTTTGAGTATCTGTAACATCTATTTTTCTCAAATAGTTAGCTATTAACTGTTTTTTCAAAGTGTCGTATAGTTTCTGTATTACGTAAGCACATATTATATCTCTATCGCTTACAACAATATATTTAAATTAATTATTTATATATACACTATAGTTAAATTTCGATTAAAAAGCGAGACATCGAAAGAGTCGACGGCTTCAGGTACTTGGGGGTACACATCACGGGAGATGGCAATCCGCGTAAAGAGCTCGCAATCCGATTATGGATACCTGGAGCAACCTTTTACTCAATGCGGAAAGTCTGGGACTCACGGTTGTACTCGGTCAGAACCAAGTGCCACTTATTCGACGCATGCATCCTGATGGTTTTGCTTTACGGTTGCGAGTCATGGCACTCACCAAATCACAGGGTAACCGTATACTGTGCTTTGAAAAAAGATGTTTGCGGCGAATACTAGGGGTACGGTGGTTTGATTTTTTCAGGTACTCGAAGGTAAGAGAGAGGACGGACCAGATTCTTCTTACGTCCAAAATAAAAAAGCGACCATGAAATTGGCTGGGACACGTGCTGCTGGCTGTCTTTTCTAACAACCAGATGGATCCCATCGCCCTGGAAGGCCACTGATGACCATCCATAGGATGTATTCGGCGGAGCTACGTGACGCTGGAATGGCCTGGGAGGAAACGAGGAGTTTAGTGGGCGACAAAGAAGCTTGGAGCAACCGCGTGATGGCCATATACTCCGAATTGGGAGCGGATATGGTTTTAAAAAAAAAGTTTAATTTAGTTAAACATGTATCTTTTTAAATCAAAAGCATTACTGCCTGTAAATCTTGTCATCTTTAAATTAGCAAATCTTCATTTAACAGAAAATATTTTGATAGGTTGATTCCGTGGTGCAGTGGTCAACGGCATTGGCTTCGGATACGGATCTTACTGTTTCAAAACCCACTACGGACAGTTTCATATATTGATTTTTAATCTATCTATGTATCTCCGTTCCTTAGCATGACTGTATGTGATATCTAAAAAAAATAAAATAAATAATTACCATCACATTCTAAAAACGGAACGTAACGAGAAAAATTATCTAATCAATAGGTTCTGTAATAGTCCTATACTGTATTTCGATATACCTTCATAAGAAAGCCGTGTGCTACAAATTAAAAGCAGATTGCAAAAATAAATTGGAACTTAATAAACAATAAATGCGTGAAAAATTAAGAAATAGTGGCTTCTCAACACACATTACACAAATTTTGTATAGTATTGGTTTGCGAACATTGTCAACAATCAAATAATAAAGGAACTCACAAGCAGAACGGTACTGATTCAATTTCTTTAAAAAATATGGAATATGAGGTGTCTAAGAATAAAAATCGATATGTCCACCATATTCGCCACCACGCGGCGCCTCCATGATTCTCTTGTCACCCACCATTCGCTTTTCTTCTTCCCATAACATACCAGAGTCCCTCAGCTCCGCCGAATACAAGTTGTGGATATTATCCAATAGTCTTGCAGGACGCTGGAATTCCACCGGTCAGTAAAATGAGGCAAACAGAATTGACGCTCTCCAGAGGCATCCACAGCACGTGATGCCGACGTCTCTATGACCGCTGATGTAACAAGGCATTACCTGGACGTTTCTTAATATCTGAGTTTCTCACGAAGTGAAACATATGTCCACTTAGCAATGTTAATAGTGAACGATGTTTTATGTGGCTCTGGCTTAAATTATTAGCTTTATCGATTATTTGTCCATCATATTCTGAGAAAAAAATGCCTATTTTAAGATATGGCAGTTTAGCGTGGTTACAATTAATATCAGAAAAATAAAATTGTGTAATACAATCTATCGTATAGGGATTTAATTCATTTCCTTGACATGCGGAAGAGTATAATTATTGTTTATTTATGCTATTTTCAAGTTTTTTTTTAATTATACACCATTACATAGTACACGAAATGGCTTAGCTAGATTATTAGCGTAGATTATAAAGCGTGTTTTTTTAGAGCTTTGTTTTTTAAACTGGCAGCATTTGAGAGCTGATTTCTGCTCAGTTTTGTTTGCCATTTCACCATGAACAGACTGCTTGAGGGTCGTATGCGTCGCAACTTCTGTTCTTGACATTTACCGAAAAATTTTGTTCAGCGACGAGCTCATTTGTGGTGGAATGGCTTCGTGAATAAACAAAATTGCCGGATTTCTAGCCGCGAAAATCCACAAGCCGTTTTTGAAACGCCGTGAAAGACATGGCGTTCAAATTTTTATTTCATTTTTAAGTTGTGTACCTCTGAAAAAACATCCTTTATTTTGTCAAAATGTGGTCTTATTGTTTATGGTTTTTACACGCCCCGTCTGTATGAATCAAGATTGTTATGTTAAATCTAAAAATAATTAATATACTTAAACATATTCATAATTCTGTAGAATTTTATCACAAACATTTTTCTGTGTGTCAAATTACGTATTATTTTTAAGCCTCTCTGCTTAAAAGACAACGCATCGTGTGAATATGAATACAAATGAATATGCCTTACCTTTTATGATTCTTATGTTCTACAACTCCTTTCCTTTTGTTACAGTTCACTACACTATAAGGAATCCGTTTTTGTTAATCATTTAAAAAAATATTTGAAATTACTCGACAAGAAAAGATAACAACAAAAAAAACGCCTTGCAATCTCTTAATCGTTGTTCATCTATCCAGCGTATACTACAGTGCTCCGCAATCAGCGTGTCACGGCACACTGATGCGCCATGAGACGATTTCAGGTGTGCCACGGCACTGCGTCCAGAATGAGAAAACATATAGTTTTTTCATATCAGAAAAAAAATAAAGCCAGTCGGTGGCTAAGATCTCCGTTTAAATTATTCTCGTTGAAACAAATACTCCATTGTTTTTATATTATTTAATGGAATAATTGTATTAGTGTTTGTATGGATAGTGCAATGATGTAGAATAAAATGGGGGTATTTTTGGGTGTAGAAAGAAAAAAATCCTACTTCACAAATTACATATTACTGGGAAGCATTGATGGAGAAAAATTTCATAGTGGAATTATTACGAACAGTGAATGAATGTATCAAAATAATAAACATTATCAAATCAATATCCTTAATATTTGGTGTACTAAGTCTTCCATCACTTTGAAAAGGTAAAAGAGTTTAATTGGATATTGTTAAAAAATATTTAATAAGAACAAATTAATAAATTGCAAGTTTCGTTTATGAATTTTACATATTTTGGCCTGTGGTGCGCGGCGAAATATAAATGAGTGCTTATGTGTGTCGTGGGTGAGAAAAGGTTTCGGAGCACTGTAATGTTTTGAACATTTTTCTATACTATGTTTGTATCGGATTATTATGTGCTCTCACAATAATTATCTACTTTATTTTAATGACTTTTGTAAATGCAAAAGAGGTGCGGCCTTACTGAGAAAATAGGAATGCGACGTAATATATGCAATACGAACACAGACTAGACAAAGTAAACATTTATTTTTAAATAAGTTTTGAATATAAGAATAATGTGATGTTTGTAACGTACAGCACAACACTTGGAGTATAACTCGAGTTATCGTAAACCATCAGTTTTTGACTTCTAATGATGATAACATTAAAATGCCTTTTCCTATTAGAACAGTTCGGCTTCATTTTACTATATTTTAAGAACGAGTAAAAATCATTTATATTCTATTCACCTTCAAAAATTATTATTTTGTTATGTGGGCGGCTACGTGTAGGAATAACTGTACATTTGATTGTTTGAGGTTTTGAAATTTTAAATTTTTTCCTTCTTAGCATTTGATCTTATTTTAACTATCTATAACAGTGTTTCTTATCCTTTTTACATCTGCGCAGCACTCACAAAATAAAAAATATTTTTAGGACCACCAACACAAGAATAAAAAAAAAACGTAGTATCAGCGTTTCTCTGATGGATAAAAGTTAAAACTTGAAATAGACGTTTCATTTTTAAAGTCACTCGAGATCAATTTGACGATAAAAGACATCGCAAACACTCTTATCCAAAATCTCAAATTTAAATATAATTGAAATCTAAATTTGATTTACCTTGCCAAGCTTGAATCTATACCCACCTGATCGCTAAGGCAAAGCTCTAAGGACTAGAACACAGAGCCGGACATTTATGTTTAATGACGCGAAATCACGTAAGCGACACCTGTTAAAGCGGAAGAAATTCGTACACTATTTTTGAAGGCCTTGATTTACATTTTTTGTTTCTAAATCAGCCTACATATTTTTGTTTGTCATGTTTTGTTTCGAAACAGTAAGTCTGAAACGGGTTTTATTTATATGTATACAAAGAAGCAAAACTCGAAAACTACATTTATGTTTTCCGATAATATTACAAGCAAATAAATTTAATTATAATAATATGTTAGCTGTAAATTATTAAATTATGGTTGTAAATTTTAAATGTATGAATAACGTATTTTATAACTTTAATTGCGTTTTTGAAACATTTATAGATAAACATATATATAAAACTAACTGGTAAAACTGATAAAAGAATATCTATAATACCATACTATAATTTAAGACATCAACCGAGGGTGCTTGATGGAATTTCAACATCAAATTTGATTTGTTGAGATTTTGTACTTTTCCATGTATTTTGTCACAAGTACTTTTGACATTAATACATCGGTCCATGGTTTGGTAGCTCTTCGAATTGCATTTAAAACCCCCCTCTGTCCACTCGTAAAGTGGTGACTAGTCAAGATGTTAATTTTTTAGACACAGGGATAAGATTTGTCCTACTTTATTTTGTATATAATCGTTATAAACTGTTTATTTTTGTTAGTTCGAGTTACTTATGTGCTCGAACGCCTGAAAATGCCGAAAGGCAAAACCCGGGTCGTTAGTGAAAAAATACATGGAAATGTACAAAATCTCAACAATTTAAATTTAACACCATACTAGTTAATAACAGAATATCTTTGATTTCATACTATGGAGGTCAATCTCACCTGATCGAGGTGTAGCTGTTGATCCCTGCATGAGGCTGTGTGACCTTGAATACCCAGATGATACTGTCATATTTGACAAATCTGTTAAGCGTATTCAGGAGACTATTGACAGCTTAGAAGTTAACTCAGTATTGGTCTGAATACAAACGCAATTAAGACCAATGTGATGTGTAGCCAAGCCTGTCATGACTCTGATAGGACCCTGGCTAGTACAGGAGAGATGGTGTACACATCCTGGAAGACGGTAACATAAAGAAGGAGCTCGGTATCCGATTAGGAATAGCTGGAGTCATATTTAACTCGATGCAGACTGTGATGCTGTGATGCTTTACGGTAGCAAATCATGACACATGATAAAAACCGTATACTGAGTTTTGAGAATAGATCATGCGTCGGATACTTGGGGTGAGGTGGTATGGCCACTCGGAGATTAGAAAACTTACCATGCAGAGCCCTGTTTCATTAGTTGTCATGGAGAGACGTTGAAACTGACTGGGTCACATGATGAGGATGCTTCCGGAGAGCTTCATTCCTTCTTAGATATTCTTCCAATCGCTGGGATTCTGGCGTGCTGGAAGACCATTGGGCACTACACACAATTTTAAGTGTTTCTACACGCCCAAGCTCGGCCCCGTGCAGGCTTCTATTACCTATGTACTAAACTAAAATGTACAAATGAATATGAAATATAAGAAATGTAGTCATCGCCGTCTCATTTAATTATATTGTATTTTTTAATTTGACGGAGTCTTGCTGATAGTCAATTGCTTAATATTTGTGTAATTGATAATTTATTTAGCTAACTAAAATTTAAAAATATCTCAGTGGGTGAATGTGTTCCTAAAAATACTCTAAACTTCATATGAATAACTTTAATGATGGACCTGACGCAATTTTTTCAATAATTAGTTAATCTCAACCCAAGTTTTATATTTTATTGAGATACTACAATATAACTCGTTGTCTTTTTATTATTATTAAGCTCTCTATGGACGGACTAGTAGGGCTGCGAAATTTTTAAGTGAAGGAGTATGGACGTACTTTTTGTCAGTCTTAATAGTAATATAGCAATATTTGAATATTTTTTTGTTTCCATGTCCGCTCCCAATGTGAAGAATATGGTCTCCTAATGGAGGTATTTTAACGAATTTTTTCTACGAGAACTGCTTGTTAAACAGTTGCTCAACCTCTCTTTTTCTTTCTCTTCTTTTTTTTTGGAAGAGAGTAGGGATAGAAGAATAGGGCTAGGACAGGACTAGTAGTTAGCTAATCACTCTCGCTACGTCTCGTGAGGATGGGATGGGTGGGAGGGAGGACTCACACTACGAACAGAAATCCATAAATCGATTGAAAGATCAATCTATGAAAACCGTCCGCACCGGGAATTTAACCCGAAACATCCGTAACCGTAGCCATCGACGCTACCAACTGCGCCACGGATTGGAAAAAATCTCACAATTGTCAAATAAAAAATTCACTCCTTACTGTGAGGTCAATGTCAATCTATGCATGGCGCATAAAAATAAGTAAAACACAAAAACATTTAAATAGTATGATTAAATAAAATTTTCGAAATTTCTCCACTTCATAAATTATTTTGACATCGATTTATTTATTATTTTTCTTTGGCTTTAGTTTATAGCACACGTCCCATAGTTGAAGGCAAAATAATCTATTTTACAATGTGAGAATTCCCTGTTAAAAAGGGGGCAAAGGATTTGTTAATTGCATCCAGCATCAATTAGAAGGTCTTAATGTAAACGCCACTTCGGGTAAAAAAAAAAAAAAAACCATCATTACAACATAAAATCGAGACTATGTTTACATTCAGTAATAACAAAATTGAACGTCTTTTGAAATTACTTTATTTTCATGGGTTATATGGGAGAAGATTTTTATGCCCGTTACCAAATTTTAAGCAAAAAGCTGAAATTACAACCCTTTAGTTTTGAAAAATGTAAACTAACACACTTCCTATTTATATATTCTTCAAAAAAGCATATGATCTTATTCTTTTAAGGCCATGTTTCTATCTTCATATTAGACGATATTTTCAAAGACTCTCCAGAAGATCAATGCATTTCCTATGAAGATGTCGACTAAATTCAGCGATAAGATGTTTTTTTCAATATTTTCAAAACTACTCTTCTACGTAGCATTGACTAAGCTTTAACTACATTTATTTCCCTTTTCCACCCTGTTGTTTTTATTGTATATCAAAATGTCACTTTTGACAGACGAGCCTATGAAATAAATATTTTTCTAATCAAAGTCTAGTTTTCTGAAAGTTCGTCTCCCGCACAGAAAATCTTTTTTAACTAGTCTTTTGGATTCATCTGCTTTCATTTTATCGAGTCCCAGGATCAAGTCTGTCATTTCTGGAGTCTATATAGCTGTCTCCCATTGTGCTGTGAAATAAACATTTTCTTCATTATCAAATTTAAATCGTTTTCAATATATTAAGCTATATTCTTTAACTAATTGTAGTATTATTGTCCACAAGTTCTTCTTTCTTACTAATTATTATTGTCATTGCGTTAAAGTGTTACATTTTCAACCAAGTTTATAATAACTAAAGTTCAATCAAAGATAATTATGTGCGTCCTTAAAATAATATGTAGATAAGCCTCTTGATTTTTATTTTCTCTTTGATGAAAAATACCTTTTGTTCCATTTATGTCGAAAAAATATTATAACTTTAAATTTGAATTGTTGAGATTTTGTACATTTCCATGCGTTTCGTCACTAATGACCCGGGTTTCGCCTTTCGGCATCTTCAGGCGTTCGAGCACACATATGAACTCGAATTGACAGACAGTAAACAGTGTCTAACGTTTATATACAAATACAACCAAATATTATAATTCTACGACCCACACTGATTGATACCTGAGTTAAAAATTCCGAGAACAGCCTTTATGCTTTGTTGGGAAAACAAGCGGCTAGAATCACAATTGATTTTTACACATTTTATTAGGTTGTAGAGTTTTTTCCATGAATACTGCTTGCTACTGAGTTGCTCAACCTTTCTTTTTTCGAAGAGAGTAGGGATATAGAGAGGACTAGTGGTTAGTTAATCGCTTTCGCTACGCCCCGTGAGAATCGGATGGGTGGGAGGGCATTTTAGACATCACAAACACGAACAGAAATTCATAAATCGATTGAAGCATCAGTTTATGAAAACCGTCCGCACCACGAATTGAACCTGAGACATCCGTAACCGTAGCCAACGACACAACCAACTGCCACGGACGCTGATATATTATTATAAATACGTACATAAATATAGTGTATAAATACGTTTTGTGTGTGTTATACACAATATATTTTGGTGTGGGTTACGTCCTTTTGCATTTCTTCAGTCGACATATATTATTTTTAAAATCATAAAATATATATAGATAGTGTAGTAATGTTTCTTGATCCCGTAGAAAACAGTACTGGGTATCGTGAAATGTTATAGCATCAAATGGTGAAGAAGTTTTTACGCTTCCCTGTAAAGCTTTAATTTGATGAATTGCAAGCTTTGCACTTTACGCCGTTGATAGAAGGTATACGTAAGTAACACATAATATACAATATTTAATTACTACATGTCTGCCAGAATGATGCAAATTCATAGCATAGTGCAAGTAAGTAAAGAACTGTGAAGGTAAATAAGAGGCTTAGTATAGTATTACCAACATTACCTGGCAGCCGCCGAATTTATAAATATTTTTTAAAAAACTTTTAAAAACCATCGCTAAAATATCAGTGTTGGGATTTATCGAAATTTCAGTTTTGATTGAGTATGGCAACATTCCTAACGCGACGGTGGCGCCCAAGTTAAATTGGTACATCTATAGAATGCACGCTTGGAAACTCTTCCCACTCCAACGCTAAATTGAATCCTCCAATTGAAAATGTAATAATATATATTGTATTTTTATCGATGTATAATTTTTCATCAAAGGTATCGATATGTGTGATTTATCATTTCTTCTCATTCACGTGTTCTTAATAACACGGTGGAGAGTGACAGCATTTCTGCTATCGTTCGCGATTAGCAACATATCTAATTAATTATTTATTTACTTCATACTTACCCACCTGTACTCGAAAATGATTAAAAAGTTGCTATTTCCTTCAGAGTCAACGGTATTTCGCCACCCATGTATTTAGGTAGATATTTAACCGGGAAAGCTTTGTGAAAGCTTTTCATTGTCGAATGTACCATAAACCTATCAGAAACCTTCTTTTTTAGGACGGATATTATGATTTTCATCGCTAGCTCGGTGAGTGGATGTGCATTGATAATATGAATAGATTCAACAGATATGCAGTAACAGGTCTGTAAATCAAAACATTTTTACTTCTTTACCGTGAAATACCTCTGCATAGTGAGGAACATAATAAATAATTTATTAAAGCATACAAAATTAATTATAAATGAATGTTTAATGAAGGAATAAAAAAGATGATAAAAAGTGTTTATGTACTTGACCCCGTGAAAGCCGCAGCCGAAGCCAAATACGTAAACGACTCAACTACACGCCCAGTATAGATATTGTCATAGCAGGAATTGACTCTCAAACCAAGTGATCGCTTAGCAGAGCCTTTATAGAAAATATATAGACTCCGATAAATTGAATCCAATAGACAATGTTCATATACCTGTAAAATTTGTAACATTTTCTTGATGTTGGTGAAATTCAACTTTGCTATTTGGCCGACTGAGATGTTGGAGGCATCGCAGATTAAGATATCTCCCAAAGAGGTTTCATATAATCTACGAATGTCTGCCACCATAAAAAATCCCAACCACAACAAGTCTAGGTCATAAACTTTTTGGTTATCGATGTTTAATCTGAAATATTATGAAATATTCATTAAATTACTTGATAAAGAAAAAAAAATACTTGTGCAAACATAAAACAGACAACGCTCAGTTTCAAGAATGAAAAAATAATGTAAAAACTATATTGAAAAGCCAAGTATTTTTTTTGTTACCAAGTCAATTCCCAATGTGTGAACGAATAGACATCATAGATAACCCATGCCTTTGAAAACAAAACCACTAATGGATTGATAAAATAATTTATTGAAACCTCCGTTGTCGGATTCAAACTGTAAACACCGCAACCGAAAACAATGACGTTGACCACTTGCCTACTGGCCCGGCATTAAATAGTCCAAACACATTCTGTGAAAAATCACACGCGCCTTCATTCAAATTGTAAGGTAGGTACTGACTTGCGATATGCGAGCCAAAACAGAAAGTTATGTGGCCCAAAAAATTATCAACATTTCAATATAACTATGTTACATTGGCAATCAGGCATTGAATGTACTTTGTTGTACGTCTCTTTACAGAGAGAAATATCTTGCAAACAACTTTATTTGTGGACAAATATTTTCTAAAAAGAAAAACACAAAAAGTAAATTTAGAAGCAATAACCGTCGCTAAAATATCAGTTTTGGAATTTGGAGTACAGCAATTCTAATGTGGCGGTGGCATCTTCACTAGCGGTCAAGTTAAATTGGTACATCTATAGAATGCACGCTTGGAAACTCTTCCCACTCCAACACTAAATTGAATACTCCAATTGAAAATGTAATAATATATATTGTATTTTTATCGATGTATAATTTTTCATCAAAGGTATCGATTTGTGTGATTTATCATTTCTTCTCATTCACGTGTTCTTAAAAACACGGTGGAGAGTGACAGCATTTCTGCTATCGTTCACGATTAGCAACATATCTAATTAATTATTTATTTACTTCATACTTACCCACTTGTACTCGAAAATGATTAAAAAGTCTTAACCTACATGCTATTTCCTTCAGAGTCAACGGTATTTCGCCACCCATGTCTTTAGGTAGATATTTAACCGGGAAAGCTTTGTGGAAGCTTTTCATTGTCGAATGTACCATAAACCTATCAGAAATCTTCTTTTTTAGGATGGATTTTATGACTTTCACCGCTAGCTCAGTGAGTGGATGTGAATTGATAATATGAATAGATTCAACAGATATGCAGTAACAGGTCTGTAAATCAAAACATTTTTACTTCTTTACCGTGAAATACCACTGCATAGTGAGTAACATAATAAATAATTTATTAAAGCATACAAAATTAATTATAAATGAATGTTTAATGAAGGAATAAAAAAGATTATAAAAAGTGTTAATGTACTTGACCCCGTGAAAGCCGCAGCCGAAGCCAAATACGTAAACGACTCAACTACACGCCCAGTATAGATATTGTCATAGCAGGAATTGACTCTCAAACCAAGTGATCGCTTAGCAGAGCCTTTATAGAAAATATATAGACGCCGATAAATTAAATCCAATAGACAATGTTCATATACCTGTACTGCATGTAACATTTTCTTGATTGCGGCAAAATTCAACTTTGCTGTTTGGCCTACTGAGATGTTGGAGGCATTGCAGATTAAGATATCTCCCAAAGAGGTTTCATATAATCTACGAATGTCTGCCACCATAAAAAATCTCAACCACAACAAGTCTAGGTCATAAACTTTTTGGTTATCGATGTTTAATCTGAAATATTATGAAATATTCATTAAATTACTTGATAAAGAAAAAAAATACTTGTGCAAACATAAAACAGACAACGCTCAGTTTCAAGAATGAAAAAATAATGTAAAAACTATATTGAGAAGCCAAGTATTTTTTTTGTAACCAAGTCAATTCCCAATGTGTGAACGAATAGACATCATAGATAACCCATGCCTTCGAAAACAAAACCACTGGATTGATAAAATAATTTATTAAAACCTCCGTTGTCGAATTCAAACCTGTAAACACCGCAACCGAAAACAATGACGTTGACCACTTGCCTACTGGCCCGGCATTACATAGTCCAAACACATTCTCTGAAAAATCACACGCGCCTTCATTCAAATTGTAAGGTAGGTACTGACTTGCGATATGCGAGCCAAAACAGAAAGTTATGTGGCCCAAAAAATTATCAACATTTCAATATAACTATGTTACATTGGCAATCAGGCATTGAATGTACTCTTTACAGAGAGAAATATCTTGCAAACAACTTTATTTGTGGACAAATATTTTCTAGAAAGAAAAACACAAAAAGTAAAATAAGAAGCAATAACCGTCGCTAAAATACCAGTTTTGGAATTTGGAGTACAGCAACATTCCTAATGTGGCGGTGGCATGTTCACTAGCGGTCAAGTTAAATTGATACATCTATAAATGCAACCACTTCCAAAAACACAGATATTCAAGGAAAAATGTCCTTTTTGGTTGGTGTAGTTTAATTATCCGATTTAATAATACGTATTAAATTTAATGATAATAAATTTACGCAAATAAACACAGCTGGGTCATTTATAGTATTTATACTTTATTATTATTTATTCTCTGTTTAAAATCTTTTATGTGTCCAAAGCTCATATTCAATGTCACCATTGGCGTTAGTTAGCCAGGGATCGTTGAACTAGTAGTTCAAAATAACCATTCTTTTTCATCAGTTGATAATAGGGCTTCCAATCCTGGGTTCTGGGATCCCGGTCAATTATTCAATCCCGTGTTCCCGGGATCGTCAAAATATCAACAACGGGATTCCGGAATTCACAGTAAATGCTAAAAAATTTCAAATATTAGTATAATTTAAGACATCGACTGATGGTGCTTGATGGAATTTCAATATCAAATTTGGATTATTGAGATTTTGTACACTTCCATGTATTTTGTCGTATTCCATTTGAGCACACGAATGAACTCGAGGACACGCATGGGTCAGTTCGAGTCCATTCGTGTGCCTGAATGCCGAAAGATGTCGAAAGGCGAAACCCGGGTCTTTAGTGACAAAATACATGGAAGTGTACAAAATCTCAATAATCCAAACTCAAATATTAGATTAAAAATCTATGTGTGATATTGCAATTGACTGAGCTTAACTTGGAACAAGACCCATGTGATTGCTAAGGTAGGCAGTTTTTACTATTAGACCACAGAGAACGATAGTAATTTATGTTTCATCAAAATACGATCGATAATTACTCACTTCAAAATTAATACTCTCGTTTTCTTATCTGTAAGTATTGGCATAAGAATCATTTGTAATGACTTAAGAGCTTTTGACACGCGAGGACTAGATGGGTCTCGGTCTCCAAAACATTCAGGTATTGCTGTCCTTGCTGTAGCCAAGGCTTCGATTTTCTTTTTCACCTTTTTTTCATCGAATTTTGTTATAACACAAAAATCTGAATATCACATGGTCTTCTGAAAATAAAACAACAAGAGACGTCTTTAGCCTTAGTATTTTTTTACCAACATTATGTTAGGATGTTTATTTTGAGAAGGGATGTATATTCAGATAAAACACGACTCGTTGCTGTAAACAGTTTAAGCACATTGTTTTGTTTTGCCTTCACAATGAAGCAAAGAGGAATACTTAAGTTTGCCTGCGGTTTTTTTTTAAAATAGTGTGTTAGTTAAACTAGATTATTATTGCTATCAATCAGAAAAATATTGTTTCTACTTTTCAACGGAACACAAAAAATGACGTTATGTTTTCTTAAATTTTTTTCATAATCACAGTGAAACTGGGAATTTGGTTATTGGAAACGATCTGTTTTTATGATTGACGGCTGTTTTATGAGAGGAAAATTTGCCCACACGATGTATATTTCAGATATTATCTGCATTTAAATATTTAAGACTCCCACAAGCACGCTAGTCGCATAATAACGGCTTTTAATGAGTTTGAAAAAGTTAATAAATAAAGTTACTTAAGATAACATCGATAAACGATGTGGTAAAAATAAGCAAATCTTGTCTATTGGTAACTATAGATGCTACAATTTTACTAATGTGTTTACAATGTATTAATTAAAACGTGACAAATAATAAGAAAATGCCACAATGAAATCGTTTTCATTCCGGAAGCATGCTTTCCTGTTATAATTGCATTTAATTAAGTTTGAATTATTGAGATTTTGTACACTTCCATGTATTTTGTCACTCACGACCGGGGTTTCGCCTTTCGGCATCTTCAGGCATTCGAGCGCACAGACAGAAAACAGTGTCTAACGTTTATATAGAAGATACAAATACGGCAAATATTATTTACGAGGTAAAATATTATACGTCTGAGAGCCACACTGATACCTGAGTTAAAATTTCGAGAATCGCTTTAATCCTTATTTTGTAAACAACACATTAACAGAGCGGCGAATTGCCGCTTTCCAACTTCTTTTGGAATTACCAGTGATTTTACAATTATAATAGCATTGTGGGTTTCGACGGGATGCAATTCGACGAAAGGGTAAATATATACAATCATTCCACGTTTTGTGACATCTGTTAGGTGTTTCAACGTATAGGATATAATAACGGAGAATTAGGAAGGTTCAGCTGCTCATTCAGAATTGGCAAGGAATTTAACTGGGTTCTATTGATTTCCAAAATTTCTTGATAAAATAATTTATGATCCCCCATGTTTTTATGCAACAGTTTAACCCCATCATTCGCATTAAACGTACGGTTCTCCATTATCGTGTGCTCGAATGCCTGAAGATGCCGAAAGGCGAAACCCGGGTCGTGACAAAATACATGGAAGTGTACAAAATCTCAATAATCCAAATTTTATATTGAAATTCCATCAAGCACCCTCAGTCGATGACTTTAACTTACTGGATAAAGTAAAAAAATATCTGTTCTTACCACATTGGGATTTGATATTAGGAGACTGAATAACAGCATATCCTGTTTTGAACATGCCCAACTCTTTCTGTTTAGACGTGCCATTAAAAATCAATATTTTTCACATAGAAAACGATCACGATCTTTAGTCTTAGCTTTTGTGTTATTTAAATATAAATTTAATCGTATATAAGTCCTTATTTAACAGTAAGTAGTGTAATCGTAAGAGATACGAATAGCTTCATGGTTCAAGTCTTAGCTTTGCCAAATGCTTATTACTTACATGTAACATATTATATAATATTTAAAGCGTAGGCGCTTATCTGATTTTTCTCCTTTATTTGGCCTCAAGTCAATAGGAATACAACCATACCTGTTTCTTTACAGAGCACTATTATAAAGGCTTTATTTTTAATATTTGAATATGCGTGTAGTCCTGCAATCACTATCAAATATTTAGCAGTTTTGACAACTCCCAGAAGTAGAGCATGGAAAAAATTGTGTGACTTTCTTGGAATAAAATCCCACGGAAAATAGTGCAATCCTTTTTTAAGAAATACTGCATTACTAATGACATTGATAACACAGAAGATGTAGACAAAAGGGTTCGTGAGTCAATATAATATAGGCCTGTATTTATTGAGTCAGTAATTAATCAAAAGGTCAGTTATTAAATTAAACCTAATTTATTATTTTATCTTTTTTACATAGTTAACCTAACCTAACGTAACCAAACCTAACCTAACCTTCCTTTAATATTTACTTACCATTTTTATTTTTCTACTGACCGTTTTAAGCATCTGTCACTCACCCTTTTCTTTAATATTTACTTACCGTTAATTGAATTTTATACTGACCAAATAAATAATATATAATATAAAATAGGTGAGCTCATGGTATCCTACGAATGGAACCAACTGTGTTACCAGATAGTTTGATAAGTCTTTCGCTTTTATACCCACGATCATCAGGATTTCCGCTGATTTTGACCTGATCAGGCATATATTGTCAACTGACATTTTAAGATTTTCTGGCATAGGAGAGGAAATCAGCGTTAAATATCTTCGGCATTTGATTCTCAGATTTCACAAATGGTGAACCTCTTAAAGACCACCATACTTGTGTTTCACTTGAAAGAGTTACACAATATCCCTGAAAATATCAATATTCATAACAAAACTTAATATTTACTCACGGGAAAGGCTAAATCAATAAAGTCTAATTTTTACGTAAAATATGGAGTGTTATTGTGACAGCGGTGACAAATTAAAAAAAAGTTCTCTTGTATATTATTTGTGATACTTTATCACAAATAATATATAATATACCAAATAATATACCAGAGAACTTTTAAATATTCAATCAACCAACTTAATGGCTTACAATAAAATGAACTTATGTTTAGATCATATTCACTTTCATAAAGTTTTTACTTATAACAAATACATTCCACAAAACAAATGCAATCCACAAAACAATTTCTGTCACTAAAAACAAAGTGGTCCCGTATAATAAAATATATTTTAACAGTGAAGAAATATATTACACTTACGAAAAAATATTTTCACATTGATAAAATAGTTTTTACTCAATATAAATACTCTCACTTTGAAATCGATAGTTGCGCGAAGCTGTAATGAAATGTCACTTATTCTTCTACCCTATATCAGGTCAATTAGAATACATTACACAAACTAAACCAGACCAACCCTAACATAACCTACTATAACTTAACTCACTTAATCAACGAAAAATCCGTGACTAAGTGGAAACTATTAATATCAATGTTTGAGTTGTACTAAGTTAATATTGCCTAATCCAAAGTGCAAACTATCTAAATAAAAGTTCAAGTGTACCAAGTGAATACTATCTAGCACAAAGTGCAATTATTTATAACCCATAAACAAACAGTTGTCGCAGAGCAACTTCTTCTGAGATAAGCTAATTTAAGAGTCCAGGTGTTCAAAATTGAGATTGGGCATGGTTGCAGAACATATTATTTTTACTCAGATTTCCTTCAGCAATTTGATTAAAAACAAATCAATGAGTCAAACAAATATCACGAATAATGACTATTATAATGATCGAATCGGATACTATCTAATCCAGAGTGCAAACTATCGAAAAAAAGTTCAAGTGTACCAAGTGAATACTATTTAACACAAAGTGCAATTATTTATAAGCCCAACTTAATTAGTCTAATGGTGTATTGAATTCAAAGCTGGGGATAATTTAAAACAGTAGAATCAATTACTCAGTTTTGAAATTAATAAAAGAAAGGTGAAATTATTTTACAAATGTTAATTCGTCATTAATTTCTTGTCATGGTAGCATTATATGAATACTTTAAATATTTTGTTTGAATATTTCCTTCCCATTTAAAAACATCTAGTTTCCTTAGGAAAGGCATCCTTTGTAGAGATATTTCGTACTTATTCTAATGAGACACAAGTTCGGCGGTCTTTTGCAAGGTTTACACAAATTATCATTATTTACGTTGGAGGTGAATAAAAAAATAGTTATTATGACCAAAACTAACCTAATTGCCAACTTTGAAGATGCGGCTGAGATTTTTTCCACTCTTTAATACTTGTTGTTTTCTGTTTCACTTCCTCTGCAGTCACTTTATACAAGGATTTATAAGCGGAGATGTCATTCTGATCGGTCCTTAAAAGTTCACTCTGAACATAATTAGCCATTTTATTTTAATATATCGGTCAGCGCCAAAACAAATAAAATAGCCCGATTATTCTGGTCCAGTCTACTATGTGACTGGCAACAAAATTGCAAATTTCATCGACCATGCGTGACGCAATACGATACTCGTTTGTATCAAGTTTTATATAACCAGATTTTTATTTTAATATAATTTTTACAAGAAAAATTCCTAGATGTCAGTAGCAGTAATCAGTATAATAAATGTTTTGAAAACTATTTTTTTCGGTAAAAACAATGTAAAACAGTAAAACCATGGTAAATTTATACTTATATCTATAATTATCAAAATCCAAATATCTATTTAATTCAATTTTTTTTTTCAAAGGTTTTTAGTGTTATGAGTAAATCACGAAATACTGTTATGAGCAATATGATTGTTTTAAGTATAATTTAAGTTATTTTGTGTCTTTCTGTGTAGAAGTAAAAGTAAAATGTTCTCTTACGCTGTCATTTCGGAGTACGTCGACCGTGTTAAATGAGGGTCGAGATCGCGTAAAGAGACGACATTAAATTTTCATGTTTGGAAAAAATTTGAGTTTCAAACAACTGTATTTTATAGAGATAATATAATATAACTCGGTGTTTTTATAATAATTCTAAAAGAAAAGGGGAGTTCACGACGCATAGAAATATTTAAAACATAAATGGGTTTAAGTATTATAATTTATATAATTTTCAAAATCGGTCTACCAAATAAATTATTTTAAGTCTCATTGTTGAAGGCATTTAATAATGGTACCAAATTGTCAACCGCTATATTTATTTTTCTTTTGTTTAATACAGATCTATTATTTGAGATTGTCAAACACTTCCTACAAGGTGGACATATTTTAAAGGAAATCATTTGTACAATTAATCAAAATAATATTACCAAAACCGAACCGTCTTCTGAAATTACTTTCTTTTTATGCGTTTGATGCACGAAGATTTTCTTGCCCGTTACCGATTTTAAAGCAAGAAAGCTGAGTTTTAAGCCCTTAAGAGGAATAAGTAGTTTTTTTGTCATTTTGCCAAAATCGTTAATCGTTTTCCGTCACCTAAAAAATATTAAAAGTCGAAAAAAATAATTTTTCGACATGTGATTTGAGAAGACCCCGGATCGAAGAGAGGCGAGCGGCTGGTTATCCGGAGTCCTGGAAGGGCTGATCTCAGACAAACACCATTTCAATTCCGGTTCAAAACTTATTTATTTTCCATTCAAGATGCAGTGGTTTAACATTACACAAATATATAAATCTTAACACATAAAATTGATTCTACATTTACATTTACTTAGCAACTGAATTTATTTTAAGTTGTAATACAAATGACACAACGAATTGAAATTAAATCCAATGCAAATCAAAACACAAAAACAATTCGCATCGTCACGTCACCTCCGCTTCGAGAGCGCAGCTCGTCCCGCTCGGCAGATCGTAATCGACTATCCACAAAAATTAAAAAAACTCAGTGCAAAGTTGGAGCTACCCTTTTCCGTAAAAATGGACTCGTCCAGCGGCCGAAGCTGGGGGCTATTTGAACGCCTGGCAACAAAAAAGAGCCAATTCTGCGAAATATTGCTTTTGCCGCTGGCTGATTTCAGTTCAGGACACTAATGACACTTATACTTAACAAAAACCAGGGTGTGTCAGATTATGTCGAAATACATTATTTTATAAAATTATTTACCTTTTATAATAGCGCCTAATAACTATTTAAATATAATCTAAAGAAATAAGTAGCGTGGTGTTGAGGCAGACGACGGACTCTGACTTAATCACAATGGAAGGTGATAAAAACGTATCCCCGAAAGATGGTTACTATAAATTATTCTTATTATTTCTTTTAAGATTTTTTGTTAAAAGTAGCATATAATAGAATCTCCGGTTACGCAAATTCCATATCAATTACTTTCTTAAAAGTACTTTGTTCTACGATTTTGTCTCAGACATCAAATCTTGGTAACCTAAAATAAAAGCAAATAAAAGCATATCTGTAAAACAGGTGTCAACTGTCTGCTAGACAGGCTTTGAATCTTTACTATTTCCATTTAAATAAAAGAACAATAGTGCAAACAAATACTCTAAGAGTGCAAATATTAACACTTTTAAGGTGTTAACTGACAATTCTTGGTGAAAAGACATTATATTTAAAAAAATAAAACACAATTCATTTGTACTACTTCCACATGTTTGTAATGATCCGGAGCGGTTTTGCTCATCACGAGCATTATCAACTGATGATAATGTCAATCAGTTGATAATGCTCGTGATGAGTGAAACCGGTCCTTTCATTATAAACATGTGGAATTAGTACAAATAAATTGTGTTTTATTTAAAAAAAAAATGCAAATATTAATTTTTTTTGACGTTTAATAAAAAAACTTACTAATTCCTCTTACGTTTTTAAAAATTTAAACTAACACGCTTTCTATTTATATGTCATTGAAAAAAACTTGTATCTTAATTTTCTGTGTTTTTATCATGACATATGAAAGCTTTTGAGATGAGCTATGCATTTCTTATAAAGGTGTATATTTATTACATTCAACGACGTGCTTTGTTGATCATTTTATTTTACTCGTACGTTTTTAGGCAAAAACGTGTTTGACGTGGCGCATTGACATAAACTTTAATGCTATGTATTTTCCTTTTCCTAGTTTTTTTGTTATAAATCAAAATGTCACAAGTCTATAAAATAAATATTTATCTAATCAAGGTCTAGTTTTCTGAAAGTTCCTGTCACGCCTAGCTGATCATCAACCGGAAAATCTTCTTTTACTAATCTTTTGGATTCATCTGATTTCATTTTATCGAGTCCCAGGATCAACTGTGTCATCTCTGGAGTCTTTATGGCTATCTCCCATTGTGCTGTGGAGTAAATAATTTTTTTAATCAAATAAAATTTCAAAATATAGACACAATTATTAGAATGTAGAGTAAACTCAGTATAAATTTACACTCCGGCTCTAAGATTTAGGATAACGGGATCCATACAAACTAATACACTGAAATGCACTGTGTATTATACAGAAATCGTATCAGTGGAGTAAAAAGTGCAAAATTATAGGACGTATACTCTACTTGCGGATTGCTGTGTTATGAAATGATCATCTATGTGCAGTTGTGCTCTTTGATTCCGTAAGTAAGCAGTACCGGGCAACAAATAAATGTTCATTGTTGGTTTATATTGAAATGAAATAGCATTTAAATCAGAAAAGGTTTTACACTTCCCTGTAAACTTTAAATTCTATGAATTGTTTGTTTTGTACTATATACGGTTGATAGTAAGTATCTGCAAGTAACTCGTATACAAAATTCAATTACTGCATGTCTTTCAGAACAATCTTTTCTACAATTGTTCACGATAAGCAACTTATCTTTTGATAATTATTTTTTCACTTCATCTTTTTTTCATTATTACCCTCTTGTACTCGTAAACAATGTTGCTGCATGGAAAATTTGAACATTGAGCAGGTTACTCCAACAAGTGCGCGGCATAATTTTATTTTTTCGCAAACATCAGTATGTCATATTTGAATATTTGATATAAAAAAGTGTGCCTTCTAATCTTTACTCAAATAATGATAATTGTATATTTATTATTTTAAAAAAGGCCTACTCGTATTGCCTAAATCGTTCATTCCCTGACATTCGTTACTTTCCCTCAAAATAACTACATTTCTCAGCTAGATTATGAAGTTATTGAAATATCAGAGTTATTTCAGAGTCCCTGTCCAGTGAAGAAAACATTTCAGTGTTCAACATTCTTCACTTTCTATATATTATACTTGAGTAAGTTTCATTCGGTGGTCATCGGGACCTTTTTTGTCTTAACAAAGTGAGAGAGAATTTCGTAACCGAATTCGAGTTATTCCAAAGATTATTTGAATAGTTGTATTGGGGTGCGCGCAGCTTAGAGGGAACATTGCTCGTAAATGATTAAAAAATCTTAACTTACTTGTTATTTCCTTCAGGGTTAACGGTATTTCGCCACCCATATCTTTGGGTAGATATTTAACCGGGAAAGTTTTATGGAAGCTTTCCATTGTCGAATGTACCATGAACCTATCGGCAATCTTCTTTTTTAGGACGGATTTTATGACTTTCACCGCTAGCTCAGTGAGTGGATGTGCATTGATAATATGAATAGATTCAACGGATATGCAGTAACAGGTCTGTAAATCAAAACATGTTTACTTCTTTAGTGTGAAATACCTCTGCATTGTAAGAAAAATAATACATAATTTGTTAAAGTATAAAAAAAGGATCGATTTTGATCAGCATTTTCAACTGATACAAAAACTATATGCGATGAACTATATTTGAATAAATTATCATACGTTCACGAAATGTTGGTAATTGTTTTGGTATTTGTGTTTTATTCATTTTGTGTAACTTTCTACGGTGACATTAATTTGTTTTTTTTTTATTTTTAGCACAAAATGTAACTATAGAAACTTCAAATAAATGACCTTTCTAAAAAAAAATATGTTCATCCGCCCCTGAAATTGAACAAGATTTTTTTGTTTACTAACAATGTTATTTACTAAAAAAATTGAGAGTACTTTGTTATTGTATTCGTACACACAGATAAATATTATAAAATGGGAAAAAAAAATGAAGAATATGACTTATTCGTTTGTTCACCCAAACCATCGAATTGTTAAACTGTTTTTTATAAGCATGTGATAAAACCCCGTTTTGCAACATGCCCAAAACTGTACATGAAGACGTTTTTAAATATGGCAATCCATAATTGTACCGCTTGGCAGACAAATAATAGTTCATTTAACTTCGTCTGTGTAAATCGGTGGAGAAAAGAAAAAGTTTATATACCTGTACTGCATGTAACATTTTCTTGATTGCGGTAAAATTCAACTGTGCTATTTGGCTTGCGGAGATATTAGAGGCATCACAGATTAAGATATCTCCTGAAGAGGTTTCAAAGTAGCTACGAATGTCTGCCACCAGGAAAAATCCCAATCCTAACAAATTTACGTCATAAACTTCATGGTTATCGATGTTGAATCTGAAATGTTTATAAAATATTCATTGCATTTTAAAATAAGTGAAAAAATACTTGTACATAACAGACAACACTCGTTTTCAAGAATGAAAAAATGATATACAGACTATACTGAGAAGCCAAATATTTAATATACATAACGAATAGCCTACTTACATAAACATGTCAAAAACATAAGTTAAAAGTTATGTGGCCCAAAAATTTATCAATATTTTGATAAATTTTTAGTCGATTACCGTGTTTCATACATATTTACAAATTAAACGTTTACATTGACCATTGGACAACAGTCGACTTTATACATAGGCGCTTCCACAGGTGATCGTAATATTTGTATCAATTCCATCAAAACAGCTATTCAAGGATAGATATTCCTTTGGTTAACCTGTTTTTCATTTAATAATAATAAATGTATGCAATCATACGAAGCTTTGTCTTTCATACTATATTCATTTTTCTTGTTAAATCTTAATGTGCGGTCCGAGCAAATTACCTTTCAATCAATGCGGCCCAAGAGAGTAGTAAGCAATTTTCAGAGACAAAACTAAATTAAAATTTTGCTTGGGACTGTCAATAACTATTTTAAATAATCGGTGTTTGGCATGATAAGAAATGATTAGAATAATAAGATTTCGATACCAATAGCAAGCTAAGAGTAATAAGCAAATCATTTGTTATATTATTTAGTCACATATTATTTTCTGCTTCTTATCCAAGTTAAAAATTAATAATACATTACAATTTACGTCTTCTTTGAATAATTATTCATAATTTGAAAACCTCTTCAATTTTACCAGCGAAAAATATAAAATTATAGTATAGTTAAAATCAGAGGTGCATGACGTATCGAAAGCAACTGTTTTGTTTCAAACGGCACCAAAACACGCTATGAAGAATTTCGATTTTGCGTCTTTCGATAATTTCGCATATTTTGCTTTGTATTTCAGGTTTTACACACAAAATATGATTTAAAATAATTACTTAATACTACATAAAACCCGATTGCACTTTTTGGAATTTTCAGTTCGCTTTATAAATATCGCTTTCGTTTATATGACAAAACAAAATGTGACTCAATGAGATCCGAAAGGATGTTTTAGCATTAAAACGGGAAGGTTAAACGTTTACCCAAGAATCGTTAAAATGGTACTCCAAAAGAACCAATATTACTAAAAAAAACGATTTATATTTCGTAATTAATCAGTAATATGCAATAAAGCTTGTTTAGTTTTCTGAAAACATTCATGTTATTACTAAAAAGTATTCATTTTTGCTTTTCGGTAGTTAAAAACTGAAAAAATTATATTAAAGGTACACCGGTTTCGTGGGGCAATGGTAAACATCTTTGGCCGTTGTGTTTCACCGTTACTTTTCTGTCAAGTGACACAATATCTGTGAAGCTTTCTCCTCAAAATCGGAATGACTTTCAGGCGGCAGAATAAAATTTACACAAACAATTTACACACAAACTTCATTGTTTAAAATGTAATTTTTTCGGTCGTCTCTGCAGTAAAATGATATTTTTAATTCGTGAAGCATTAATCAAATATTTTATTTGAATGGTACAATATTATTAGTCAATAAAACGATCTGAATAATGGCTGCTTTGTGCTTAAATTGACAAAACTCTGTTTTTAAAGGAGTGATAACCGAATTATTGCCATAAAAACATGTCTATATTAAATTAGAATTATTGAGATTTTTTGGACCACAAATGGACTTGTCAATTTGAGTCCTTTCGTGTGCTCGAACGCCTGAAGATGCCGAAAGGCGAAACCTGGGTCGTTGGTGACAAAATACATGAAAGTGTACAAAATCTCAATAATTCTAATTTGATATTGAAATTCCATCAAGCACCCTCAGTCGATGTCTTAAATTATGTCTATATTAATTTATAAGTGAACTTATTTATGATATATTAGACCAAACAATCATGTTTCATCATAGCAAATAATATCTAAGGAGTCAGATGTTTTGAATTTTTTAAATTATATGTAATGTTAAACTCGGTTAAAATTTTCAAATTCACTCGGGGTCAACTCAAAGAGAAAAGAAGTCGCAAAAAACTTGCTTGAAATTGACTTTGTCTGAACTTGAGCCAAGTCCCATTTGATTGCTAGAGTAGGCAGCTCTTACAATTGAGCCCATATGCTGAAAAACAGCGTTAGTCTTTATTTGCACACATTTATCCAGTAAATCCAGATGTTTTGATCAATAAACCGTGGTCTCAATAAAGCTACTCAAACCATCTTCATTTATTAAAGATACAAGCTAGTTGCCCTACCTCCACCCGTTATGTGTATGCTGCCGCTTTCACGGCCGCCTTCCATAACGCAAAAAAGATCATTAAGAGAAACGAATTTACTTCTCATATTCCTGGCCCGATGCAGAGTTGCACGGAACCGATCTTTTAACCACGCACTATTGTGATTAAGAAAAGAAAAGGTAGAAAGAGAAAAAAAGATAATGTGCTTGTTCAGCCACTTAGTTTAAGCGATATTAAGTATCCTGTGTATCCGTATACTGAGAATCCACCGTAGCGCTAGAGTTTAATCTATTCCGCGTTGAGTCTAAAGGGGAATCGAGAATATCCCGCTCCCCATATGATGTGGCAAATTTATCGAATGCCCAGCGTGGACTATTGGGCCCGTATGAGGACGGATCACAGCAAAAAGCTCTGCTCGTTCGGCTTTCATCTCGGGGCAGTCCCACAGAACGTGATTAGCGTCCTGATGGTTGTATCCACAAGTGCTATTCGGTCTTTCAACCAACTTGCCCAGCACAAATAGTTTACCATTGAACTTGCCATGGCCGGTTATAAACTGGCAAGCCCAGTATCTAAGTGAAAGACACTTTAACTCTTGGCTCCAGGTCACGTTCGGAAAGAATAGATATGCTTGGCGCCCTTTGGTGGATGCAGTCCACCTAGTCTTAAGATAAATACTTTCGACAAATCGTATTCCCACAACAACCAACCGCTATTATCTCAGAACAGTGTTTTTAGGACTCAATTAGACCACACAGGTCGACAATTATTTATGTTAGATCAAAATAAAATCGATATGTACTCACTTTAAAATTGAAACTCTTTTTTTGTCATCATTTGTAAGTGTTGGTATAAGAATCAATTCCAATGACTTAAGAGCTTTTATCACGCGAGGACTCGATGGGTCTCGGTCTCCAAAGCATTCAGGCATCGCCGTCCTTGTTGTAGCCAATGATTCGACTTTCTTTTTCATCTTTTCCTCATCGAATTTGTTGTAACACAAATGTCTGAATATCACATGGTCATCTTAAAATGAAACAGCAAGAGTCATTTTGTATTTTTTTTACCAACATTATTTTAGGATGTTTATTTTGAGAAGGGATGTATATTCAGATAAAGCACGGCTCGTTGCTGTAAACAGTTTAAACACATTGTTTTGTACTGCCTTCACAATGAAGCAAAGAGGAATACTTTAGTTTGCATGCGTTTTCTTGTCAATCATAGAACTACTTGTTACACAGTTGCTCAACCTCTCTTTTTTCGAAGTGAGTACGGATAGAAGGATAGGGCTAGGACATTACTAGTGGTTAGTTAATCGCTTTTGATACGCCCCGTGAGGATCGGATGGGTGGGAGGGAATTTTAGACATTACAAACACTCAGACTACGAACAGAAATCCATAAACCGATTGAAAGATCAATTTACGAAAACCGTCAGCACCGGGAATCGAACCCGAAACATCCGTAACCGCAGTCAACGACGCTATCAACTGCGCCACGGATTATGTATAACTCACACAAAATGTGCTAATACACTATATCTCTAAATTAATTTATAATATATTGACTGTATAAAGGCAAAACGGCTTATCCCTCTGTCTATTCAAACTATTTTTTTCGATGATCACAATGTATACAATTTAAAACACGTTTTGTTTGGACTATAAACGATATTTCTTGTGTGTGGGTTACGTCCTTCTTCATTTCCAAAGTCGATGTAATGTTTTAAGGCTACGTGTTTATGTGTTTTTGCTCCTAAGAAGAAATACTGAATTACTAATGACATTGATAAGGCTGCCATATTTATAACGACGCTTAATATTATTAACTCATGGGAAAGGCTAAATAATCTCACATTAGAATCAATTAAGCGTAATGCTTATGTAAAATATAGAGTGCTATTGTGACAGCGCCGACATATTAAAAAAAAATAATCCTCTTTATAAAAATTAGGCTCTTATATTATTTGTGATAGTTGTAACTCCAATATATTGAATAAATGAACCAACTTAATTACTCTGATGACGTATCGAATTCAAAGCTGGGGATAATGTAAATCAGTAGAATAGATAATTCACTTTTTACATTAATAAAAGAAAAGTAAAATACTTTTACGAATGTTAACTTCTTGTCATGGAAGCGTTTTATAAAAATATTACTTTGTTTGGTTATGTCCTTCTCATTCAAAAACATCGAGTTTTCTTGCGAAAGACAAACTTTGTCTACATTTCGTATTTATTCTAGTGAGACACAATTTCGGTAGTTTTTAATTTCAAATTATCATTACTACAGAAAGAGGTGTATAAAAAAATTGTTATTATGATCAAAACTAACCTATTTCCACGTTTTGAAGATGCGGTTGAGATTTTTTCCACTCCTTAAAACGTATTGTTTTCTGTTTGACGTCATCTGGAGTCACTTTATACAAGGATGTATAAGCGGAGAGGTCATTCTGATCTGTCCTTAAAAGTTCACTTTGAACATAATTTGCCATTTTTTTAATATGTCACTCTGGACCAAAACAAATAAAATAGCCCGATTATACTGGTCCAGCCTACTATGTAACTGGCAACAAAATGAAAATTTTTGGTCGACATGACAATATTTCTGACGCAAAACGATACCCGTTTGTATCAAGTTTTATCATGTGGTCATTAAAAACCAGATTTTTAAAATCAAAGGATTCTTTACAAAAAGAAAACCTAGATGTCAGTAGCAGGGACCAATCACAAAAAAGTACTTGACTTTTGAAAACTATAATTTTTTTTTGAACAAGCAAACAATTTTACTAAACATATTATTTATTACATCGATTACCATTATCGGTAATGAGTAACACTACGGTACGTACAGATTACCACTGTCTTAATACTGCAGATAAACAATATTTGAGAAAAAAAAAATACAATATACTAACATTTTATAATGATATTGCAAGGCTGTAGTGCCTTTACAAAGAAACGCGAAATCAACGTTAGCGCAAAAATGTCAAATCTATTTCTCTCTACTATTGAGTTAAACAAACATTACGAACTAATTTTAATACGAATAAATTGATAGACCAAAAAGTATGCGTTTAAAGGCATAAAGAAAAATGAAGCAACTTAACCGTGAGCAATTATACCAAAACACTAAAAAAGGAGATACAGTAAAGTTAGAAAAACTTGATCTCTCAGATCTGCATACTTTAGTTTACGCAATCAAACATACTTACTGAATTTTAAGTAGTTAAAAAAATGGTATACACAAAATGAATCTGAGTCAATTCATGTACTGGTATGGATTTTATAAATAGTAGTTTTTACGATGTTTATATCATATTGCCTATGGCTTCATAATGGAGGTATTTCAAGAGAATTTTTCTACGAAAACTGCTTGTTACTCAATCCCTGCTTGTCACTCAGTTACTCAACCCCACTTTTTTGAAGAGAGTAGGTATAGAAGGATGGGGCTGAGACACGACCGGCTAGTCGCTCTCGCTACGCCCCGTTTCTTAAAATAAGTTGGGCGGAAGGGAGCTTTAGACATCACAAACATCCACACCCTACGAACAAAAATTGGAAAAAAACGATTTTTGAAACTGCCCGTACCGGTGCTTGAGCCCGAGACATAAGCGACCATAGCCAACGACGTTGACCATTGCGCCACGGACCCGACATTAGGACAAATTGAATCAATAGAACAAACACTTTGTGTGTAGTATGTAGATTTTGTAGAACTATATACTTAAATATTTTACTTTATTGTAATGAAGTTCTACCAAGTAAATGCCAATTCAATCAATAAATTATATTAAACTAAAAAGTAATAGTATCCACTGTGAGTTAAGTTGTATTAGGTTATGTTAGAATTGGTCTGGTTCGGTTTGTGTTACGTATTCTAATGCGTGGAGCAAATACAATGTTGGTGGCCTAATATAGGGTAGAAGAATAAGTGACATTTCATTACAGCTTCGTGCAACTATTTTGAGTAAATTGAGTGAAATTTATTTTATATATCGTGTAATGTATTTCTCCAATGTTAAAATATATTTAATTATTTGGAATCATTTTATTTTTAGTGAAAGAATTTGTTTTTTGTGGAATGTATTTGTTATAAGCGAAAACTATTTTTATGAAAGTGAATATGATCTGAACAAAAGTGCATTTAATTGTAAGCCTTCCTAAACTTTAAAATAGAAAAATATGCAGATGGGCTTTTTTCGATTTATCTACCGATATATTTATACTCTATCACTTGAACCTAATTATATACAAACCAAACTGCATTGGCAAATTCCACTCAGCTTCGGAATATTGGTGAAGGACAATGTAATAAGGTATAAAAAGAAAAAAAAGTCTTTCGAAATATTTTATTTGTAAAATAAAATCACAGAATTAAAAAAACATTATTTTACTTAGACCACGTGTATTGGAACAACCATAACCAAAATGCAATGTCATAACTTTTATTATAATACAGAAAAACGTTTCTCAAATCAGGTTCCGCGAAGATATTTTTTGTGCACGTTGAGAACACTTTATCAATTATTTTATAAAAATGTGGTGACATCAATAGTTTAGGAATTCTACCTCTTTGTTTACAATATATAAAGGTTCGACAACCAAATATAATTAGTTAAAGCTGATATATTTTTCAACAAGATCTAAAATTTTATAAATAAAACAAGTTAGTGGTAATAAAATACCTTTTTTTACTAGAATGTTAAAACTGTATTTGATAAAAAAAACATTATTTTGTTGCATGACACTAAAAAATATTGAATATTTCTATTACCAAATTTATTTTACTTTATCCCATATCAGTGGAAGAAAATTAAATTTAGTCGACATCTAGTTTTCTAAATGATCCACAAATTCCAAACAAGTCTTCATGTATTGATTTATCTATTCGCTTACTCTCGTCGCTTTTCATATTGGATACTTTAAGAACATTTTGCTTCCAGGGTTCAGCTAATAATTCTTTTTTCCAGTCATCTAAAAATTGAGAAAAATTAGCCATTTAGAAATTTTGTTTTTGAGTAAAATAAGAAAAAGTCGATAAAAATTTTTTGGCAAAATATTAAAACGTAGATGAGGTTTAAGAGTGACATACAACATAAAAGTAAAGTATTTACATGCTGCTCTACGTTTCAAAGATAAATAGTAAGAATATATTGACATAAGTGATCGCATTGGTATCAAAGTGGGACATGAGAAATTTATGAAAATGTAGAATAGAGACGATTGTTCATTTCATACATATTCCACACTGTATAAAATAAAAGCAATCTCTGCGATTGGTCAATGAGTAAATGTCTACTGACTTTGCGAAGATGGATGTCGAGTGTCCGCTTTTGAAACTATATACGAACTTAAAACTCATAAATCTATATAAAACCGTCAGATTCTGATACTTTTGATAAGGTATTTGAAAAGAACATGACTTGCACTACCAGACACAATAAAAAACATGACTTTCGTGGGATTTGGTGTTTGTCCGACTTTGATACCAAGGTACTCAAGTGTATGGTGCTGGTCCTCTATTGAATGCTAAGACTTTGGGTATATGCATGGCGTTGATGGGTACTGTAGGACACTAAAGTGACATAATGTCGATCGATTTATAAAACCATATTTAAGACGATGAAGCACAAATAAATTTGAAAGATATGGCCACTGTGTATCATCAGATTTTTAATTTATATAAACATAGTCGCTGCTCCCTTATAATAACTTTACAATCGTTGTTTTAGGTATTAAAATGTAAATACTTAATTTATCACTCTTAAGGTCTACTGTGTTACGATTTCGTCGCAACATGACAATCGTCACATATCGGCGACACGCACCTCGCTGCGTCGTTGGTAGGAGACGAAGGGGAAGCCTCACCAAGAACTGCGTTAAAACTTGATTACGCGCCAGGATGTGGAACGGGTAGGATATGTCGGTAAAGCGCTGGGGATTGGCCTCGGACAGCCGAGATGGTTTATCATCCAAGGTCGTAGTTTTATGTATATATATTATAATAGTTTTCCAATTTTAGTGTAACCATCTGTTCATAAATATTGTTTCGTCGTGTAATTTCTGCTTTATTTGTTCGTAATGTAAATTCTGTGCATCTACGGTTTCCGCATCTCTATTAAATGTGTTTTTAACGGTAACCGTATTTTCATTATTATTATTTTTTCATTTGGCGTGTATCTTCACGCCTGGCGCCCAAAATTTAATTACCACATATATATATTTCTCCTTACAGAACAAAGTAAAGTGTACCGAGATTGGCAAACCTTATCCACTTCCCTGTGATAACTTAATCCTAGTTCTCCGCTGAGCTCCCATTTTAGATATTTTGTGATCCCTCTATCCTATTTTCTCCGTTTTTTACTTGCAATTGCTTTTATGCGAAATAAATACCTTTCTTTTTTAAATCACAACAACTGTCAATTTTAGGTGGAAAGGCAATATATTTTAAAAATAAAGCACAATTTGTTTGTACTTCTTCCACATATTTATAACGATCATCGCAAGCATTTTAAACACGTCGACGTAGTACAAACGAATTGCATTTTATTTTTAATATTGAAATTATCGTATGAGTGAGTTTGTTTCGTCTATACTTTCCATATGAGTTGACCCCCTTAACTACCTAACAAACGTCACTATTTTAAAATATACAAAAGTAATCTTATTATTTATTATAAAAGGCTTAATAAGTAAGCAAAACCTATTACTTAGTGAATTGCGAATCATCATTTTGTTTTATTAATATTATTTTTAAAAATATGTTAATTAAGGACGTCATAACGTACCAACGATTTCAGATGTCGATTTTTCACCTCCGCCATAATCACAAGGAAGTACATTTTTATCGATGCAACGAAAAAGTTCTTCGTACGAATCATGAATAGTTATTCTAGCTGCCATCTTTGGTTTGAGGGTCTGCTTGAAGATTGACATCACTTTGTCAATAAATGGTGGTGCATTCACGATATGAATTCCAGCTAGATGCACACCGTAGGCTTTCTGGAAATATCGGATTTATTATATAATAAGGTGGACGAAAGACGCAGGTTTTTCGAGGCAAAGTGACACTTTACTTTCCTCTACACAAAACACCGCCACACTTGGCTACAGGTCTATTTTTGGTATCTCTTCTCAATCCCCAAAAACCTACATTAACGTTTATTTTATCAGAATATTATCTTTGTCAACTTTTTTCCTCTATTGCAGAGAATTTGACAAACATAACTGTACAATTTAAAGGTGTAAACCAGGAGTGACAAACCTGCGGCCTTTTTGGGTCTCAAGTCCGGCCTTTTTACTGAATCCTAATTTTACAAAACAAATCCTCTGCGAAGAGTTACTCGCATTGGAAATTCTTACATGAATATAAAAATGGTATAATGAAGTTTGGAAAAGACTAATACGTTAACGTCGTTGGCTGCGGTTGTGGATTTCACAGGTTCAAATCCCAGAACGGAGAGTTTTATAAATCGATTTTCTAGTGGATTTATTAATTTTGTGTGACGTTTTGATTCCCTCCCACACAAGCCACAAGTTTTATGATAGCCTTACCCATATATCGTTAATTTGTCCATATATGCTCCACATTGAAAGCGGGCATGGTTTCAAGATAAAATAAATTAAACTGATTGGATAGGGTGCTGGTGGAGAGGCAACTATGCACTTTGATACAAATTTATAAATTGATTAAAAAATCAATGTGTGAATGTTTCCAGTCCAGGGTTCAAGCCGAGTGAACGGTAGTAGAACACTGTTGACTCCTGAGATACAAAATATATTTTAATTATTTAATAGAAGCTTAATTGCAAGTAACCACCTCTTTTTGATGTTGAAAACGTCACACATGATTAAGAAAATTAAGTTTTATATAAATACAAAAACACTTTTTTAATATATAATTTACTTACTTTGAGAGCAGTATCTGTCTTTCTCAGCAGCATTAGATTGAGCCGCATAATGTGACCGATCTTAAAGTTTTGAAAATCTAAAACGTATCTATCTTTTAAGGCGCAGTCGCATGTTATCCGATATTCACCCACCTGAAATGATACGTTTTAATAAATTAATATCACTGTGCACGGTGCGCTTAGTCTCGAGTAGAGCATCCAATCGCGGACTCTTATTACGATCCCGGGATTTCGGGATTCAGAATTTCTCAATCACGGGATCGGTCATTAAGTGTAATTTCATCTGTTAAATTGTACATTTAAAATTTAATTTGTGTCCATTATTGCTTCAATTGGAATATAAATATGATTTAATATTTTTGTTTTAGGCATTGGAATTGTTTGTTTTGTTGATTTAAATTCAGTCATTTACAAAAACGAGAAAAATAATTAAAAAAAAAGCAATGTTCAATAATTTTATATTTCATTTTATCTATTTCCTTCCAAAGAAGCGGTCCTAATTCGTCCTCCATTTCAAATTGGTTATGAACTGCTGTTAAGAAATACGAGAAGGAGGAAGACTACAATAAATTTATACTAATTTTATACGTATTATAAAAAAACTGTCTACATGAACAAACCGAGGTACATTTAATAATTGACCGGGATCCCGGGATTGGAAGCCCTAGTGTCGAGTTGCCTGCCCTTAAAAGTAAGCCAGACCCAAATTGTGCATGTCTCAATAAATATCAAGATTCGAAGCATATTCTATGGGCTCCCTCGCCATTTGAATTAATAAAATATTTAAGAAACGTTATTAACTGGGCGTCTTCTAAGTAAAATCTTGACTCATTGTTTCCAGCCCTACTTTGAATGGTAGAATAAATTTTTTCTTACCAAGTATTGGAAATTTAGGAGTGTTTCTAGTGAAAAATTTTCCGGTTCTCCAACTATTCTCAGTAGTGTAACTCTTGAAAGATCCGATGAAAGCTTAGGGAGAGTAATCCATTCACTAAAAAAATTAATTAGACACATTAAAATTAAACAATGGCGTAGAATTAGTTATTTAGGTTGTACAAGCTTTAAAATTAAAAGACAACTCGCTGATGATGTTAGACCGATCTTCTATTACAAGAATTCGTTAGGCAAATAACTTATTAAATATAAAGATAGAATTAACTTTAAGAACAAATCTGGCATTTATAAATTACAGTGTAGTGATTGCCAACACCTCTATATGGGTTAAGCCACATGTACATTTGATATAAAAGTGTCAGAATATTTAGCCGCGCTTAGGTTAATTTACATCGACATTTGCAAATCACTTGTTATTGGAGAACCATACGTTCAATGCGGATGATGGGGTTTAAATTTTGCATAAAAACATGGGGGATCATAAATTATTTTATCAAGAAATTTTATAAATCAATAGAGCCCAGTTAAATTCCTTACAAATTTTTAACGTGCAACTTAATCTTCCAAACTCCCCTGTATTGTACCCTTTACGTGAGATGAGTTCGTAAAAAATAAACATGAATTAACAATCAAAGTAATGAATTTCTCATATTAATACATCGGTCCATGGTCACCCTGAAATAGTCCATTAGTTGAAATTGGGTGGGTAGTTCTTCGAATTGCATTTGAAAACCCCCCTCTGTGCACTCGTAAGGTAGTTACTAGTCCAGATGTTAATTTCTTAGACACATGGATAAGATGTGTCCTATTTTATTTTGTATAAAATCGTTATAAACTGTTTATTTGTGTTAGTTCGAGTTCACTCGCCTACTCGAATGCCTGAAGATGGCAAAAGGCGAAACCCGGATGTAAAATGTACAAAATCTAAGCAATTCAAATTTTATTAAAACAATCATTTGAACTTTTCATCAAACCTCAATGTATTAACCTTATATACCAGATCGTTTCAAATTCATCGCTAACACCATAAATGTAGCAATAAAAAATTAACAAACAGTAATAACTGTATTTCTCATAAAAAATAATCCAAAAACCTTTTTAGTCGAAATATTTTAAATTTTATATATAAAGTTAAGGCTAAGATGGTGTTCCTGCAAAAAAAATGCATTACTTGTTATTCCGGTCAGTAACCGAATCACTTCAGGAAATAAATAATATAATATGATATAAATATCTTCTCACATATTATCAAAAATATTCAGCAAATTATTGTCGAGTAATCTTCTGAAGTCGAAAAGTTCAGGCATGAAGTTCCTTATCATAAATTGGTAATCAATTTTCATTTTTACTTTCTCAACCGACATTCGATTTGCTATCAGTAGAATCTTAAAGCGTGTAAGTTCTGAAAATAAAAATAATGATTATTTTCTTAAAAACACACATAATAATTATATTGAATTCCATTATCAAGATACCAACTTACCAACAGTGATTCTGTTATTATTAAAACCATGTTTCAAAATAAAAAAAAATATTTATAAGTTGTCTTAACAACATTGATATAATTTCCCAAATAATACAATATGACCTTTATTAGTGGCATTAACTTATTGTCATACAAGAATTCATTTCAATTAACAATTTAATCAACTGCCACGTCACCAAAATTATAATTTGAATATTAACAAAGTAAAATTATTTTGAATAAATACATTATTTCAAATAACCATTTGTATTTATAATAAACAAGTGAGTACCAGGCATGCGTTGCAATGCCACTTAAAGAAAGAAAGCGTTTGTGTTTTAATTCTGTTTATAGAAGTGCTTTTGTCTGGTGCGTACACGAATAAATCAGAAGATTTTCCGAGATGTCGCTATTTGTACGAATCTGATTCTTTATTTTAGATTTTAGATATATCTGGATTGTGAGATTGAATTTTATATATAATAAGAAGTAGTGTAAGTTAAAAATTAATACGTTGAGGGTCGTACTCGGGCCGGGCTGGACCTTATTGTACTATGCCTATGTTCTTTGCGGAAGTGCAAGCAATAATTTGACAAAGTTTTATCAGAATCGTATGAACGGTATGGCAGTGCATAAGATACGAACAAACCCACATTGATTTTTATATATTAGATATGTTTTTGTATTTGTGAAAATTATTTACCTGGCATTTCTTCCGGAAAGTGAGGTTGAAGCTTATACCATGCCTGTAGGTCTTCTAAAGCTTTTTTGAGTCGTTCTTGTGTAATACCAAGAGTGTCGTAAACTGTTTTCCTCTCCTGATCGGAGACAACAAGGAGTGGACTTGATGGATTCATATTCAATGCTTTAAATTTAAAAAAAAACTTAAATGATAAATGCAGATTTTTTTAACATTGCTGGTAGTTTCATCGTTTTTTATGCTGCAATTAACGAACCGGTGCACTCTGATCCAATGCGATCCCTGATCAGGTGCTGTAAAGTAAGCACTCGTAGATCGTAGGTAATAAATATGTCTTCCTCTCTTGACAACGTCTTCCGTATGTGACCTAGTTGCAGGTCGTATGGTAACACAACCTGTTTTCAGCCCCAAGCTAAAACGAATACCTACTACCAACAAACTACTACCCATGGACAGACATTTTTTTATAATATATATACACATACAATATAACTGCCAACTGTGTTCGTTATTTGTATATTTATCACTTTCCTTGATTAATCGTTTAAATAAGAAAGCCCTGTCACCAATTCGCCTTCAATTGATTCCCGATCAGATCCAAGTGCAAACCGACATAATCATTTGTGCTATCCTGTTGAAACAATAACCAAGACTTAAAGTCTATAAAAATCGTATCTTTCGATACTTCCGCTGCAGACTCATTCACTGAGCACATTAACAACTGGTCGCATCACTCAAATCGTGAATTAGTTTGACTCGAAACTGAAATGCTTCTCATGAAGAAAGTTGCAAGCTAAGAGAATGAAAATAATTCAACAAATTGAAAGCAAGCCGAGAAAAGAACATATTCACATAGCAAAACTTCTGGCAGTAGTTGATCAACTCATTCGTTGCTAATAATAATATTATTGTTTTTGCTATTAAATCTTTGCGTGAATAGTAAAAATAATTTTAAAAATTAGTGTGGTAAGGACCCTAGTTTCAACGTGCTTGAGAATTTTTTTATAACTTAGTACCAATAGGTTCGATCAGCCATCATATCTAAATAAGGTTTTTTTTTTAAACATGTTTATGGGTTTTTGAGACATCGTTTTTTCGAAGTTCCATTAAAAACAAATAAATCGAAATTCCACTGACCATAGTATTTTATCATCATGAGGAAACCACTTGAAAAAGAGGGATAACCATTGGTGGCCAATACCTTTTCAATCTCGCCAAATCTCACAAAGAACTGTTACAACTCTTCCACTGAGTAGAAACAAAAAGCAGCATAATGGGACTCGAGATAAGTAAGTCCAAGACCAAACTTATGATCATTGATAGATGTAATAGTCTGCCAGCAGTTGCGAGTATAGCATGGAATGGCTTGGGAATTGTCAATGACTTTGTTTATCTCGGCTCATGCATCACTTAAAACGGAAGTTGTGAACTAGAAGTCAAAACACGAATTGGGATGACCAAGGCCGCAATGTCTAGGCTGAAGAGAATCTGAAAAAGAAAGGAAATAACCAGACATACCAAAATGCGTCCAGTACGATCGCTGGTACACTCCATATGGCTTTACGACGTAGGGATGTGAACCTTAAAAGCGAATGACGAAAAACAGCTAAACCCATTTGAAATATGATGTTGGAGAAAGATGATCCGTATATCACGGATGGCCAAACGCACAAATGCATCTATCATGAATAAACTCCAAGCCTAGGATAGACATCGCCAGCAAGCCAACCGAAAATCTTGAGAGACTCTTCACCACAGGCAAGGTCAAAAGCATAAAAGGACGCGGAAGGGCCCCAACTTACTGAAGTGATCAAGGGAAGGAAACCGATAGTGAAGTGCAGAAGCGAGTGGCGAAGAATCGTCAAAGCAAATAGAGTTGTTGCGGTAGACGGAGGTCGCGACCCTCACATGTGAGGAATACGACTAAGAAGAAACTCAACTTCTGCTGATTGTTAGATTAATTAAAAACTGGTTTTATGAATTTTCATAATTACAGTTGTTTACCTTTACGTAAACACTTTTTTATAGAAATTCATAAACACACTTCATACTACAGTCACGACTAATCGTTTGCACGAAATCTACTACTGTAAGCTACACTAATTGGTGCTAATTTAGTCATGCGTAAGGATATCGTAGCGATATGTATAACTAACGACAACTATAATTATTATAATATAAAACATATCATGGCTTTAGGATTGGTAAGTCAATTGTTTCATTTCATTATTTTTTCCTAAACTCATTTTCAAATACCATTAAGAAAACAAAGATAGCTAATTACAATTCATTATGATTTTTCCGTTGGATTCGGTGGTAACTTGAGGCGTTGAAAATAAAAAACCGATAAGTTCATATTTTCTCAAAACATAGCAAAAATTACCTACATAATAATATACTATAAGCCATTTCACACAATATATAATGACAAATAAAAGCATACGGAAAAAATGTTTAAACTTTTAATGACATGTAGAATCCGATATGTTTAAAAACTACAATCAAATTCCGATACGTTTAATTTTATATCACGAATATTGGTTGACTGGTTACTAACAATATCGACAGTATAAAGAAAAAAGGAAGTAACCCACACAAAAAAATATTGTGTATAACTCACACAAAACTTGCTAATTCAATTTTGAGGGTTACATCAATTGGTCAAAACTCCGTCAATATAATAGCTTAATTGTTTTATATGTTTTTTTAGTTTTTGCCAATTAATTATCTTTGTATATCACTATCATTATAAGGATCAGTCTAAAAAGATGTTTTATTTACAAATACTGAAATGATATTTTATTTACAGATCAGTGGCTTCCGTATTCCGAATTTTCACCATTTAGAAAAACACTTTAATTTGGACGACAGCTATGTGTATCTCACAATGAATTATTTCTGTTTTTTTTTTAAAAAATTAAATTTCCTATTTCTAATTCAATACATACCTAAAATTCTAGCGCTACTATTTTTTTGATGAAAATATAAATTGCATTACAAAACGAGCTTCCTGAAGTTTAAATAAAACAGAAAGGATTATGTAAATAGCATTTCGTTTATTTAAATGCCTTAGCTTTTCATTACAATGAAACTCATTCCCATAATAAATCATTTTTTTTCGGTTAAATTACTGATATTTTTGGATTGATGGTGCGAATTTTTTAAATTAATATTTTATTTTGACATATGGACCACTAATTAAAAACAATAAAATATTACTCACAACTATTCACTTTTCAATATAAAATTTGAAACACTAGTAAATAACTGATAAAGATATAGAAAATCGACTGTTTTCCATCAATACTTATTTATTACTGAGTGTTTTCCACGACAAAACTGTAACAAATGTCAGTATTTAATTATGATTGATAATAAACAATACCTGGGGAACGAGTCAACAGGATCGTCGAACAAGGAAATAAGTATTTACCGTATAGGTAATTATTGAATTAATAGTGATTACTAGATAAATAAATGCAGTTTAAATTAATTAAATCCAACAGTAAGCGTATTGTGACACTGTGGCTGCATTGCATTTCCTGATGCAATTGAAAATATAATCCTACATAAGGTGACACTTCAGTACTTGAGCCTTCAGCACACATATTACTAATCGAACTAGCTCTTCCAGCTTGGCCGGTGGGTAGATAGTTCACTATGCAAATGTGGCAATATGATCCAGGATGCTGATCACATCCTTTGGGAATGTCCAGACATGAACAACGAACGGGAAAAATTCCTCAAGACGATACGACTATCAGTCGGATCTGTCGGCCCCGTCGGTCATGCCGACTTGGTTGCATCTCTGACAAATTACAAGGCATTTAAAGAGTTTACGGCGTCCTATTGAAAGCGATTGGAACGCAATTCAAACCCAAACACACATCAAACCCCTTGTTTTTCCTTTTCTTTTTTTTAACACTTATTTTAAACATAACCTCCTGCACACTAGAGTGCATGCAACCAAGTCTTGAGGAATTTCTCCTCGGACATTCCTGGCAAACATTTGAAACACGCATAACGTTGTTACGCTACGGAATACACTTTGTAAGTGTGAAGCCGTAGTGGGTGGTGGTGGGTACAACGTTGAGTACCCTAGGGCATTTAAAAAAAAATCGAACTAACGTCCAATACTATATAGTAGAAAATACATGTATCAATCTGTCTGCCTAACACAAGAACGCCTCCCAAATGGTGAACAGTAGCGACGTGAAATTTGTACATATCATTATGGCTGCAATTATTATTACTTTATATATTTTGTAATTTTTACAGAACGTACGGTCCACTGTGATATTTTTAACTTCCAACTTTCGGCATGTTCTTGAAACAAAATAACCCAGTAAAAACGCCAACGTCTATACGCCAGCGTGCTCTATCTGAACGAACAAATTTTTTTGTTGAAAATACATTTTTTCATTTTGGTTATCATTTGCAGTCAGTTTTATCTAAAGGTAAGAATTTTACTAATCATATTTTGTTTTTAATACATGTCCATTCTCGATTTAAAGCTTAAATATATACTCATAATCAACCAATCTCATCAGAAGTTTTTCTCTCAGAACTGCGTTTTATTCTGTCGCTCAACCTCCTTTTTTCGGAGATGGTAAGGATATAACAGTTAATAGCTAATCTCCCTAGATGCGTCTCTTTTTTTAGGACCAGATGTCACTTTGTTCTGATGGACTAGTAGTTAGCAAACCGCCGCCTGTACGCCTCGTTTTCAGTATAGAATATGGAGATTCCATTTTTATCCACATGATAAGAAACAACTCCGTAAATGGAATGAGAACTAATTGTTCAAAAGTCCCTATTGAGAGGTTTAAACTCATGAACCGTCAACCGAATATACAAAAGCCTTATAGCATTGATCACTCCACTATATAACTGACGATGTTTTATGTTAATTCTTAATAAGTTTCAATCAAAATAAACTAGAGCATATAAAAGCGTTAACTGTGTTTTAATTATATTACGCATAAATCTTTCATGTCTTAAAATTAAGGCAAATGTAAAGTGACTACCATTCAGCAGAGATTAAGTCTTGCTCTGTCATAATTATAATACAGAAACACGCACTTATCTTACCAATAAATTGTGCGTTGAGAAAATACAAATAGAAGAAAAAAATCTCACAACGCACAAAAAATTATAGTGCTTATATAAAACTTGGTCACCTTCTTATATACCACGTTACCTGAGTAAAACACACTTCACCTTTGGCTTTAAATTGCCAACTCCAAGAGTCTACAAGGTCCATGAAAGATCTAGATACTCATTCATTAACGACTATCATATTACCTGTATTTTTATATAAATCACGCAATATCTACAATTTTACCAATTATAAACAACTCAATATTTACATATATATCTATATATATATATATATATATAAATGAATGTTTGTTTGATTGTTTGTCCTCTATGCATTCCTTTACCATTCTTCTGATTTCGAGGAAATTTTGGTGAGTTGTTATGGGCACCCGTGAAGGTTTCTGAAAAAAAAAATGTTAAAATCTGAAATCTAAAAAAAAAATCAAATACGTACAAACAGCGACATCTTGAAAAACCTTCTGATTTATTCGTTTACTCACTAGTAATCAATAAAAATACGTATTAGAGGATTACGAATCAACTGTTAAAATAATATTCAGAAAAAAATAATATTTTTAATCATATTTTGTTTCACTTCTCTCAAAATAAAAATTTACCCAATAACGTTTTATCGCATATCAATTAATGTATAAAAAAATACAATGTGACACTCTGAAGGTTGTGACCTGTGACTATGTGATATTTGGATGCAGGACAAAATGATACGGGTATAATGTTATAGACCAGCCCTGGCAAACTAATGCCGGCAACCATATGCGGCCCGATGCGTATTATAGTGAGGTTCACGAGCTATAATTTTAATTCAAAAACGTTATCCTTTTGATGCCCTGTGAAGTATTTTTTGACTTGAAGAGTGTTTCATCATTTCTGATTTTGTTCAAATTAATATACAATTTGCAACTGCGGTCCAACCGGACCGAGTGTGATCTAGTCTCTGTAATGAATCTCAATAAATATTCTTTATGATCAATAATTATCGAAAAACATTAATTTACAACCAAATTTAAGAATCTCAATTGAAAAAATGTTGAAAGCTCGGAACAGTTTATTTTCATAATTACAAATATTCTATATTTTTAATTCTTAATGTGAACCTTCAACCAAAAAGTTTTTACCAGGTCTGGTATAGACATAGCGGCTTAGAAAAATTATTGTGAGAACAATGAAGTCAACAAAATGGTATATAAATTTATGCCAAATATTTAATATATATATATATACTTATGACACCACCCCGTACTTACGGGGCGGACAGGAGTCTTCAAAGCCCGTCTACAGACTCTTCCTATTCATGCAAATTTATTATGTAATATCTCTTCTAAGTGCGTTCAAAAATAATTTGTCATATTTGTTTGTTTACCGTTATTTTTTTACCGTTCGGAAGTAAACAAAAACGGGCGAGGCTTAGGAAAAGTCTCACTTGTCCCTCGGCTTACAAGCTGGCAATTAGTGGCCAACACAGTCTCCCGGCTTGGTTCAAAGTGATGACCCTATCGTAAAACCACTTCCTGCGTTTTTAAATTGAAATTGTGTATTTTAAACGCAGTTTATGTATCTTTTATTGCCTTCGAGGAATTTATAAGTGTAAAATAACTGCAATTAAAGAGAAAGTATACTGACGACGAGTGGGCTTTAATAGAAGACGAAGGAACCTTTGAATTACCCTTGTCACCACGCCCAACCTGGGAGCGTCAAAGTGTGTTGACGCTCCACCTCCCCGTCGAGTAGCGGACTAGTTCTCTCACTTAATTATATTTGAAATTTTTTAAATTGAAAAAATACCTGTCATTATAGCAATAGAATTTTTTTAATTACATAAGATCAAATCGATGGGAATTTTTCGCTTGAGATCAACTTGGAGAGAATGACGTCACAAGAACCCGTGCACGAGATAATGTAAAATTGAAAAAAATTAAATTTTATATTGTTTTTGCTCAACTGGTTGATATGTTTGTTTTACCAGCCGTTATTTCTATGTTTATTCATTTCAGATAAAAAGAAACAAAAGGTCAAAGGCCTTCTTCGATGCTGAGAAAATAATTGTTTGACAATAAAAATGGTTACGCGTATTATTTGTAATATATGTTACATTTTAAAGATAATAAAACGTATTAAACAAATATATAAAAAGATATGGAATTCTTTTGTGGGTCAGAAAACCTACCTATCGGGAATCAATTGGAAAGTCAAAAAGTTATCACGATAGACTGAAATAATAATTTATATATTCATTTGCTATTCAAAATTTATAAATTTGTCACATGCCATTGCTTCAATAGGGCAAGGTGAACTTTATGTGTCACAGATGTTCGCGAGGTTATGTGATACTGTAAAGTAGTGCTCCGCAACATTTTCTCACGCACGACAAACATAAGCACTCATTAGTATTTCGCGGCACACCACAAGCCAAAATATGTAAATTTCATAAATAAAACTTACAATTTTTTTATTTTTTATTTAATGCATATGAAATATGAGCTTATACATTCTTTAATAAAATCCAATTCGACAATTTTACATTTTCAAAACGACTTTTTTGAAAATTACAAATTACAGTATCGCCCTTATTCAGATATCAGGATAGATATTTTTTCAAAAAAAAAATATGTATTTATGGCTCTTGATTTGAGAATGTATATTATTTTAGTATTTTCGTTCATTGTTAGTAATAATTGCATTGGGAAATTTTTCACCATCAATGCTTTCCAATACATGCAGCAATGTGTTTTTTGTACTGTAGGATTTTTTCGTTTTACACACAGCGAGACAGCGAGATATCTGAGCAACCGAACGGCTTTAATTTTTTTAAGAATGATTAAAAATATTCGATTTTTAAAATTTTGATGCACTGCGGTGTGGCACACGTCAGATCGTCTCGCGGCACACTAGCGCGAGAACTGTTGTAAAAAAGCAACTTCAAAAGGTTTTGTGTATGGTGAAAATAAAGAAGTGTTACCGGGTCGCTCAAATATTTAAGTTTTTTCTTCGGTGACTCATTAAAAATGTTAACAGCGAACTATGTAACAAGTAAATATAATGTTATTTCAGGTAAAATAAATTTCACTCGACGTTTATATTGTTCTTATAGTAATTATTCTTGATCGTTCTTTATGTGGTCGATATGTTTATAAAAATTGTTTTTTTCAAAAGTTATCCAACGTTTTCTTCATTTGTAAGGTATTGACTGTCAATTCTTAGTGAAAAGGTATATTAAAAAAATACCATTATTTTTTTTGTACTAATCTTTCTTATGTATATTATTCTATTAATTTAAAAATATATGTCATAACCGTAGATTATGGTTGACGAGCTCTGTCATTTTCAAATGAATTACGTAGTATTAGTTAAACTATCTACAACAGGTGTGATAAATACTTTATACTTTTCCGTAAATATTGTTACGTGAGATCTGACAACATATTTTTTATAAAATGTTTGTGGCACCACTATGATCGAAAACTTTTTTGCGTAAAACATCAACACACTACTTTTTATCTTACGGCACATGACAGTGTCATATAAAATATATTTTTAGAATCAATAAAACTAAATTGGTGTTTTTGATAAATTATATTGACTGTCGAAATACGGTGGCATGTAAAGTATAATTAAAACGTGGTTAAATGAAAAGATGATATTGACAACAATCTTTTGATAACCATCAATCTGTTTTTCCAGAGAAGATTAATAAAAATGAATTGTTTTCTTTGGTAAATACATAAATGTTTTGTGCAATCTTTTAACACTGTACACAACAATTTTTAAATTGCCCACATTTACAAACAACAAATATTGATAAACTGAAGCAGACATGCTTATTTATTTTATTCATAATTAGTTAGTACTCGGCATGCGTTGCAATGCCACTCAAAGAAAAAAAGAGTGTGTTTTAATTCTGTTTATTGAAGTGTTTTGGATTAGAGCTCTGCACAGACTGAAATTTCATAAAATTACCCGGTCCAAGCCCGACATCTTCAGGTACAGCCCAGCACGAGCCCGAGCCTCAATATCACATTTTTACCGTTATTTTTAGATTTTAGATTTTAACTTTTTTTAGAAACCTTCAAGGGTGTGCACACAACAACTTCGCAAAGTTTCATTGAAGTCGGATGATTGGTAAAGGAGTGCATAGAGGACAAACAAACAAACATCATTCATTTATAAATATATATATATTTATATAGATAAAAAAATAGTCACTACTTTGACTGGTTATAAAAAACATGACAGGTTAATTAATTCAACGCTTTATAATATTATCTTGATAATGAGATCGCTAATATCATTAATTTGAAAACTGAACTGATAAACAAAACTACATACATGCATGTTGCGATTTCTTGTTGGAAGTAGCAAGATCACGAAGTTTACAATCTCCAATTAAACTTGCCCAACAAATGTGTCGTAGATGCAAAATAGTAACTTCCTCTAATAGCATGGATTAATAATGTTACTGTAAATTTATGGCAGAAAACTATTGCTCCACATTGACGATCATTATAATAGTCATTATTCGTGATATTTGTTTGTCTCATTGATTTGTATTAGTTTTGTTTATAATCAAATTACTGAAGAAAATCTGAGTAGAAATAATATGTTCTGCAACCATGCCCAATCTCAATTTTGAACACTTGGACTCATAAAGTAGCTTATCTTAAAAGAAGTTCGAAGGTGAAAAATTAATATATATTTTATGTGTTATGCACAATGTAAGTTATATTCTGTTCACTATATTTTATTCCGTCTACTTAGTGACTCGCTGATAAAATATACTTTTCTTTTCTAAATTTATTTAAATGACTAAAAGAATTTTTGATATATTTGACAAACAAACCTGTGAGACAAATTTCATATAAAATGTAACATTTGTAAATGACGAGATTGTAAAAATATAGTACATTTTTGTCAATAAATTATATTTATGCAAAATGATTTTGCCTGCGGCTCAATATTCTACGTCGTAATGATTTATGACGCAGAAAATACAAATAGATTTTTTTTTAAATAAAAAAGGCTCAAGCCGACATTATTGTAAATATAAAATCATCATTTTTTGAGAAAAAATTGGAAGGGGGGCCGCAAATTCAAAAACCGCCCAGGCACAAACCCTAGCTATGCCACTGTATGTACATATAAATAATCAATGTTTTTTATTACTATAAAATATTATTCAAATTTATAAAATATTATTTAAACATTGAATGGTTTCTTTAACCCTCAGATGCCAAAACGTTGCGAATAAATCAAACATATCACCTAGTTTCGACAAAAGTAAAGAATTCAAACTTGAATTCCTTCACCGATCAGTTGAAACTGAAATGACATCCAATTAGAAATTGAACTTAAGATAATATTATGAGAATTATTAAATCTTATCTAGTATCAAAACAAGAAATTGATATAGGATGTGTGAAAAAGTATATAATATTTATAGCAAAGATATAAAATATGTTAATTAATATTAGCGACTGATTACTTGTTTCAGTCTGCTTATTTTTTCTGAATTTGTGATTGATTTTATTTTATGTAATTTTTTAAATGATAATAATTTTAAATATAACATACAACGCAAAAAAACGTTTTTTTTTCATATCAAATATTTAAATATGATATCGATGTGTGCAAAAAAATTTAAATTATGCCGCGCACTTGCTGGAGTAACCTGCGCAGTTTTTAAATTTTCCGCGCAGCTAACGTCTCGTCTCAGAGGGAACATTGTTCTCGAGTCAAAAGATGAAGTGGAATCATTTTAATTTAAAAAAAAACACGAAAAGAGTAATAACCTCTAGGTGATTCCTTCAAAAAACATTCGTGATGGTTACAAACATATTTATAGTACAAAATATCCCGATTTTAATACTAGCAATATGTAATATGTGATTGGAGATTTTTTGATACGTAAATTGTTTGTTGCTATTCATTTCAAATGTTTATTCTTCTTCAACCCTTCAGCCAAATAAATCCCATACTTTACGGCAATTATTTGATGATACAAATATCAATTTTAAAAATGTAATTTAGAAATTGGTTTATGCTACACATTCTCAAATTATAACCGCGAGTAGACCTAACAAAATTATAATATATTATGTACTCCTATCTAATAAAGAAAATTGCACACGTGCATAAAGTCATTCTATGCATATTCAATTTGTTGCCATAGCTTCAACCAGACTTGACTGTTTATGATAAAACAAATCGTGGTAGTCGATGAAGTATATCGTATATTTTTTTAAATTCAATTCAGCTATAAATCACATTTATTGATAATGTAATAAGAGATGCCAACGAAAAATGCACGCAAAAATACGACAAACCACTTCACATTATATTTAATAATAAATAACTTGCAAAACCAGACAAATAAAACAAATAAAAATGTTTCAGTTCATTCCGGTGTCACGGAAATCACTCAATTAATGAAATGCTGTTATTTTGTGTTCAATTTTATTTTACTTTGCCTAATTTATTAAAATAAGCGGCCAACTCGTTATTAAAAATACATATTGTTCCTAATTGGAAAAACTGGAAAAGATGGAACAAATAATTTAAGCGTGAAATAGAAAAAGGTCCTTTACTACTAAAATTGCAAAGTGGACATATCGGTTTTTGTTTTTAAACGTCTCACATAATAATTGAAATGAACCAGATGACAAACCCAGGTGGTTAATTGTACATTTTCGGAAAAAATTCTCTACCGTATAGAGTGATCAGGGTGACAGGGTCGTTTAACGTTCATCTAATGTTTAAATAAAATTTCAAATGAAATGCAAAAGCTAAATGTCAAACAAAAAATATACTCTAACGAAAAGAAATAAGCAACTTAATGCCGGTGATTCTTTTTTTTGACTATATCTTTGCGTTTATTTAAAAAAAAATTCAAAACGATTTAGGTATTTCGTTTTATAAACATCAAGAAATGAAAAAAACATCAAATTTGAATTGTTGAGATTTTGTACATTCCATGTATTTCGTCTCTAATGACCCGGGTTTCGCGTTTCGGCATTCAGTTTGAGGTTCTTACGGTTCTGTCAGTTCGAATTCACTCGTGTGCTCGAATGCCTGAAGATGCTGAAAGGCGAAACCTGGGTAGTTAGAGACGAAATACATGGAAATGTACAAAATCTCAACAATTCAAATTTGATAATGAAATTCCATCCAGCACTAAATGTCTTAAATTAAATTATAAAAAATCATCGTTTAAGTACGTCACTGGCATACGATTCGCTCTATATCACAGTTGGTCTTTGGAGAACTATTATAAGGTATAGATACTCAAATCAACCATCCAGCTAGATTTTATCAATCACTGTGGAAAGGAAAAAGGACGTAACCTACACACAAAAAATGTTGTGTATAACCCAAACAAAACGTGTATTAAATTGTATGCATTGTGATTATCGAAGAAAAAATATTTTGAAAAGACGGGAATAAGTCCTTTTGCCTTTCTAGAGTCGATATATTTTATATTTATATATAAATATAGTGTATTAGCACTTTTGTGTGAGCTAAACACAATATTTTTTGGTGTGGGTTACGTCCCTTTTCCTTTCCACAGTCGATATGAAACGGATCATTCAAAAGTTAATTTTTTTCATAGATGTCAGTGTCGTGTAATCTGTACCTTGTATTTCGAACTTAAAACAGTATGTACTTTTATAAAAATATTATGTTCAAACCATTATTAGAGTCGCTGAGTCGCTGAGTCGCTAAACAGGCTCCTGACGATTTTTCAATAAAATGAGTTATAAATGTACGTATGGGCTCTATCGATAGATCTATCAATGTGTTTCCAGGTGCATGTCTAAAATGTCTTTCTATTACGTCCGTTGTTCAAAATTCAATATTTTTCCAAACATAAAAATGTCTTTTTTACACGATCTCGATCCTCATTTTAAACGATTGACGCGCCCCGATAAAACGATAGTGCGTAACAATATTTCACTTTTCCTTATACACCGGAAGACACAAAATAACTTAAATAATACTTTAAATGAATCATACTGCCCATAACAGTTTTTCGTGCTTTACTCAAAACTCTAAAAACTATCGGGAGCGTGTTTAGCGACTTAGCGATTCATATATTATAATATTGATAAACAACAGGTGACAACTGTGTTATTGCTTAATTCATTCGCTTAATTAGACAAGCAGACAAGGTTATCATTATTTCTTTAATTTATTTATAAAACAGTAATATATAATGAATAAAATACAAATAATCATAACCTTCAACGCATTGATGCTAATAAATTTGCCTATAATAATTTAAAGTAGGCGCTCAATTGCAACAGGGTTTTCATATCGAATATTAAACTACTTTTGACTTTTTTATTGAAGTGATTTGAAAATCAACTTAACTAAACCTACCTAATGGATTTTACGTCACAAAATGGACTGATTTTTTCCGATTCCTATTTCCTTTTGCAGCATTTCTGCCCTATATCCAGCATATATTTAAGTTTGCCACATATGTCTTTTCCGATTATTTATTTTTAACGAATATTTACAGTCCTTAATTTCAATTAAGCGAGTGAATTTATTCACAGTTTGTATATATGAAAAGAGTTGTAAAAACCTGATTTTGTACCGATACCATACTTAAATAAAATGAATTATTTTTTAAAAATAGAATTAATAGTTGATTCCACAAAAAATACATTTCTTTGCATGTGTGTATTCGTAGTTGATTTAACCCAATCGCCGCCATGTGCATCATATTACGCACGAATAATCAGCGTTGCTCCAACGCTACGCGCATCTATTATAATATTACGATTGTATTTTAAATGGATATACGATAATTAATGCACAGTGTAACAAAAACAAATAACCAAACTTCCAAAAAAAAGAATGAAATGCAGGAGCGTACCTAGAAAAAATTGGCCCGCATATTAAATTTACCAATTGCCCCTTATTCTTTTACAAAAATTAAATTAATAAATTCACATAATTTAAAACATCGACTGAGGTTGCTTGATGGAATTTCAATATCAAATTTTAATTGTTGAGATTTTGTACATTTCCATGTATTTCGTCACTAACCCGGGCTTGGCCTTTTGGCATCTTCGCACATTCAAGTACACGAATTAACTCGAACTGACAGATAGTAAATAGTGTCTATTGTTTATATATAAAGTAAAAAAAAGACAAAATATCATAAATCTAGGACACATATTGATACCTGAATTAATCTCATCTCGTGATATGGCGGTTGGATTTCGTCAGAATAATTATAGTTAGAGTTTTGCTATATTTATAAAAATATTTTGGTATATTACTATGTTTTTATTCTGAATCAACACTCGTTGGTCGACGAGTCAATTGAATGTTCAAAGCCAAAAATCAAAATCACCTTCAAACTTCAGTCAGTTCTCTTTAAATTGAACTAGTTGAAAATGTTTCTATTGGAAATCTTTAATAACTGGTAATTACCGGGACCTTTTGTTAGAGATTTACCGGTAACCGTAAAATAGGTAATGCAATCACTACCTCGTACAATTTTAAATATTGGAGCCATGTCATTTTCTTCGTATACTATTAACCTACATTCCATTGCGAGGATGTTGCCATGATCAGCTGTAATATATTTTCTACATAAACAGTCTTCATCAATGTGGAATCGTTGAACAGCGACGGTACAAGGCATAAGTCTTGAGGAACCTCATTAAAAAACATATTTTTCCAATAAGAAACACTTCGAACAAGTTGTTTTTTTCCACCACCACTCATTTTGTATGTGCAGCCAATGGTCACCTTTCACACCACTATTTACATTCCACCTAATGGCCTTTCTTTTGTATTCAGCATTTCACCCATCGCCACGCAATACGGTTTCGCATATATTATAACGGATCATTTGCGCAGGATAAATGAAATTTTGAAAGAGTCTGTCAAGAATAGTTATGCGATTTGATGTCGTATACACCGTTCCATTCGCGGGTTAATTAATTATTTATTTTCTATCTCCATGTATTAAAGATGTTATATGCATTCGGCATTAACAAAATAAAATATTTAGTACGTGGTGTAAAAGTCAATCGGCCAAGCGGAATGGGCAATTGACGTCACTGTATCAGTGGATACATAAATTAAATCCCATTCCGTCATCATCGGGCGGGCGGTCAAGGATTTGGACCGACGAATGGAAAAGTTTAAGCATATTATTACGTCGACTTATGGTTTTTTATTCAAATAAATATCGACTGTGGAAAGGCAAAAGAACGTAACCCGGACACAAAAATATTGTGTATAGACCACACAAAACATATATTAAAAGTGTATACATTCTGATTATAAAAAAAAATTTGAAAAGACTGCTTTTGTCTTTCTACAGTCGATATTATATATATATATATATATATATATATATTTAACACGTTTTGTGTGAGTTATACACAATATTTTTGATGTGGGTTACGTTCTTTTGCCTCTCCACAGTCAATATGTAATATTTTTGCTCCTTGTCACCTAACCACCTACCACGAAAAGATATGTTAAGCCAACGCCTTCGAAACAATTGCATTTTTTAAACGTCTTTTTATGTTTCTGGATGCGAACTAAAACCGATTAATCCCTGAAGTATTTTCAATCTACCATGGTGGTATTACAGGCTAAAAACATACAAATAATATTATATATATAGTGGTTTTTATTTTCACTGTGACACTTAAATACCAATCGATTTCATCGGTGGACTTGAATATCTGAAATTACCAAATGACGGAAACCTGTTTCTTATCACATGTAATAATATTTGAAAACTACTGAAAAGACACCTTTTCTTAATATTTCATAAAAAAAAGTTTAGCATTTGATTGTTGATATCTATATATATAAAAATCAACGTTTGTTTGTTTGTTTGTCCCGTATGCGTTCTTATACCATTAATCCAATTGCGATGAAACTTTGATGAGTTGTTGTGCGCGCACCAGCTAAGGTTTCTGGAAAAAAAATTAATAATAAATAAAATAATAAAAGATACAAACAGCGACATTTCAGTTCATGTGTGACGTAACAAGTGGTGTAAATTGTTAAATTCCAATTGCCGGCCTTAAATAGAAAATTTAAAGCAAAAGATGTACTGTTCACACACATTCCAATGATTCCGACATATTTGCTAGTTGCACTCGCATTTACAATGGCCATTAATAAAGCACAGGGTAAGTGTAGACTAAATTTGGAAAATCCATGCTTCTCACATATACAACTGTATGTGGCCTGCTCACGCGTCGGAAAATCTTCTGATTTATTCGTGTACTCACCAGACGGAAAACAAAAATATTGTGTATCCAAAAGTACTTCGATAAACAAAATTAAAACACAAACACTTTCTTTCCTTGAATGACATTGCAACGAATGCCGGGTACTCAGCAGTTTTCAATAAAATGTCAGATTCATGTTGCCCGGATACGTTACTTGCAGTATACGATGCAGCGATATGCAACGAAGATGCATTTAGTGCAACACTCAGGCCCCAAGTCTCGTGATTAACGAGCTTTGTATCCTCGATACCTAGTGATTTTATTTCATAGCGTTGCCCTTGTTCCGCGCTCAACTTTAATGAAGTTTGCGTAAACACTATAGCTGCTTGCGAGTTTTGCATAATATTACAAGAGCATTATATTATACCAAAATTATATCAAATTATCCGATATTCTTGTTTAAGAATGACTGCCACTTGAGTCACTACCTTCACAGGTTACTCAGCGTTATATCCACTACCATGCACAATGAATTTGTAGGCCTTATTGGGCTTAACGGTAACACAGGAGCGTTAAACGTTTTAATGATTTCCAGGATTGTCTAAGGAGCAGTTACCCAAGACTTGGCTGCCATGTACGTGAGTGCTCTGAAATATAATCAATTTGTAGATAATTTGAAAGCTTCTATGAGGTACATAGACACAAGAGAACGTCAGATGTCGCTTGACATGTACTAAATATAGTCTTGTTGAATATAAAATTTATATTAACCCTATAAATACACATATTCTTATGAATTTGAACCGTGTTAAAATGAAACAAAATAATTATTATGAAAACGTGACACAACTATGAAAATAGGGAAATTATATTTTATTAAAAAAAAAAAAATCTGGCATTACAGCTGACAGCCAATGGGCCAAATATTTTTAAAGTAAGAAAATCATACGATATAACCTCGATGAGAATTTTTAATCATTCATGTCCAAGATCACAAATTTAAATTGAAAAAATCTAAATCTGATATTGACCTTGCTGGGAGTTGAACCAGGACCCACCTGATCGCTGGGGCAAACACTTACCTCTAGGTCACAGAGGCCAACAATATATATATATATCACTTTGAAACCTCATCCCAAACATTTTGTCAACCTCAAAAAATGTTGAGTGGTATATAAACGTCAATTAATATTATAAATAATTTTAGTTATCAGCTTTTTTAAATATGTGTGTTCGTTGTGTGTTATATTTGGAAAACCGGTATTGTTGTTTTCGACCGGTATGCAATGCTTAGTTACCGTGTTAATTACAATTTAATATACTATTCTCGAAACAGTTTAATCTGCAACATCAAACTTATGACGCCGGAAGCCCAATTTGAAATTGTTATGTTTATTTTTCTTTCTGGCTGACGTTCATTCGAATATTATTTAATATATGTAATTTAATAATAAAATTTGATTTTGCGCTCCAGTGCTATAATTTAATATATAAATGGATAATTGAATACATGAACGGATCCATCTAAACTTGGCGTTACAAAAGATGTAAACTCACCGAACTCTTAGCGCTGTATTTTCTGAATCAGATACTGGAATAGTATTGTATCGAATCATCACAGACATCTATGCCATACAAAATAAACATATTAAGGCTTCCAATTTGAGATCTCATCAACGTTCACCAATTGGCAATAGCTCCAGCGTTATCTTCTCCATTTGACAATATATATTTGGCTTGAGTTATCTGTATGTAAACGCACAACCAAAATTGCTGTTGCTCGCGATACGCGATGCGCAGACAGAACGAGAGTATATGTTTGATCATGAGTCTTGACTATTATAACAAATAGATATATTTGTCTTAATTTATCTTTTTGTCTATTACACATAGCATTTTTGACATGCGGTACCGCCATATGCTGGTTTCCATTAGTTAATTAATTACTGCTCACAAATTTTCAAATAACCTGTATGCCGCCCATCCGCCCATTCAATTCGATAATAGCAGTGCTGTCAAATATACTATATGAGAGTAAAACGCTTACAGACGTATTTTTTTTATAAACTTAAGTTGTACCTATTCCTTATGAAATCAATTGATGACAAATGCATTTTAAAGTTCTTTTTTTCGCCGATTGAATGCCATTTGAAAGATACTTTTTAAAGTATATCGCCGTTTCCAATGCAAAATTGTGTACCAGCAAAATCATTTTTTTTTCAAGAGAGCATAAAAACATTTTTAAAAACAACTTCTTTGAATTCAAACCGAAATTTAAAAAAAAAACACAATTAGCGTTAATTATGGGTATATGCTAATTCTAAATTGAACCAACGATAGTATATGTGCAATTTTTTTGATACAATAAATTCGATCAACGTAAACTACTAGCGGGAAAGTTATTATAATTATTTAATTACAATGCATTATTATAATTATTAAATTGTCGGCGTCCGTGGCTCAGTTGGTTTCGTCGCTGGCTACGGTCACGGATGTCTCGGGTTCAATTCCCGGTGCGGACGGTTTTCATAGATTGATCTTTCAATCGATTTATGGATTTCTGTTCGTAGTATGAGTCCTCCCTCCCACCAATCCCATCCTCACGGGGCGTAACGAGAGCGATTAGCTAATCACTAGTCCTGTCATAACCCTATCCTTCTATCCCTACTCTCTTCGAAAAAGAAAAGAGAGGTTGAGCAACTGAGTGACAAGCAGTTCTCGTAGAAAAAATTCTGTCAAGATACCTCCGTTAGGAGACCATATGCTCCACATTGGGAGCGGACATGGAAAAAAAAATTACAATGCATCCTTCAATTAATGGTCTAATGCAAATAAACTCTTTAACCTTCCCGTTTTTATGCTAAAAAAATCCCTTCGGATCCCATGCAGTCACATTGCGTCACCGTGTGGGTTTTATCATATAAACGCATTTATAAAGCGAAATGATAATTTCAAAGAGTGGAATATTGTTTTTTGTGGTATTAAGTAATTATTTTACGTCATATTTTGTGTGTAAAATCTGAAATACATATCAAACTATGTGATATTATCGAAAGACGCAAGAATCGAAATTCTTCATAGCAGAACAGGCTCGAGACGTGTTTCAGTGCCGTTTGAAACAAAACGGTTGCATACGGCACGGTCATGCATCTCGGTTCGTTACTATACTACACTAATTGTTACTAAACTATAATGTAATATTGTCTTTTTCGTTGGTAAAATTGACAAAGTTTTCAAATTACGATTAATTATACAAATACGACGTAAATAATAATGTATTTTTATTACATATATAACTATTTAATTTGCAAATATAAAAATTTTAAATTTTTTGTATAACCTGTTTTACAGATAATTTAAAGGTTTAAAGGCCAAAGTAACGCAATGTTACACCATGAGTACGGAAGGTCTAATATCAATATGTCATTTTCATCGTACACTGCAGAAAATATTGTGCGATATCATGCAATTTTTTACTCACAATGTAAATTTAAATTTTGTTTTCAATTGAATTCACCGGTATCTGTCGCATAATTTTTCGATCAACTTCCATTATTTATCATTGAATCGGTAATAAGTAAACATTTTTAAAATTTCTGTAACAATGGTCGCTTCCAGTGTGACCAGTGATCGTCAATCTTTTTATAGCTACTGCCCATTTTTGCATATTTTTTATAATACAACTTCCTTACTGCCCACCAACGTCGCATTTATTCAATACAATGTAAGGATGCAATAACTTATAGAAAATGAAAGATTTGATAAAAACACTTTTTAAATCTAACTTTTTATTTATACGACAGAAAGAATATATTAACATATAAATGAAATAGCGTGAATTGAAAACTGAAATTTCAAGAGTGACGTTTACTCTCACAAATCTAAGTATGTACTGTGTTTTCAATCAAACAAGTCTAAAGTCAACAGCTCGACCATAGCACGACAAATATTTTGTTCAACTCGGATAGGTATAAGCGAGAAAGGTAAAGAAAAGAACAAAAATACCATATCCCTTGACACACCCTGGTTTTTCTTAAGTATAAGTGTCATTAGTGTCCCGAACTGAAATCGGCCTGCGGCAAACAGCAATAATTCGCAGAATACGCTCTTTCTTGTTGTCAGGCGTTTAAGAAGCCCCCGGGCTTCGGCCGCTGGACGAGTCCATTTTTTCGGAAAGGGGTAGCTCCAACTTTGCACGGAGTTTTTTTGAATTTTTGTACACAGTGGATGACGAGCTGCCGAGTCGGACGAACGAGGTCTCGTCGCGACGAAAGTGATGTGACGATGTGAACTGTTTGTTTGTTTTTGTGTTTTGATTTGCGTTGGATTTAATTTAAATTCGTTGTGTCATTTGTATTAAAACTTAAAGTAAATTCAGTTGCTAAGTAAATGTAAATGTAGAATCAATTTTATGTGTTAAGATTTATATATTTGTGTAATGTTAAACCACTGCATCTTGAATGGAAAATAAATAAGTTTTTTAACCAGATCTGAAATGGCGTTTGTCTGAGATCAGCCCTTCCAGGACTCCGGATAACCAGCCGCTCGCCTCTCTTCGATCCGGGGTCTTCTCACCCTATGCACCCCAACCCTCAGCCATCGGTATAACGTAGCGAATTTTCTTCAAAATGTCTTTAAGTAAAATCAACCACGATTCGATTTTAACAGATGGTTTCGATGAAAGCAGAAACAAAAAACTGAATTACTCATCACCTACCATGGAACGTTAACCGCTCACTAGTGGGCGGTACGGACCAGGTTGACGACCAGTGGTATAGAGTGGTACATATATCAAAAAAAAAATTCATAGCTTCATGTATTTTCAGTTTTTATAAGCCAGTGATAGCTAATTATTAGGTGTTGATAAAGCAACTGTTAATAAATGAAGACTGTCATATTAAACTATCTCTTTTCGTTAATGTTGAATATATTTTCCAAATTGTGTTATACAATAATAATAAAGAAGCCTGACCCTTTTCACTCACCCTCGAATAGAATTCATAAGCATATAAACTCAGCATTCATCTTTCGCTTATATAATAATACAATTTTTAATTCCGCGAAATTGGCCGCTTGGTTTTATCGGTCATATTTTTATAAAACAAAAAAGATGTATAAGAATAACAAAAAAGCTTACATTTTCAACACCTCTTTGCAAATGTTCAGTGGGAGGTAAATTTGCATACGGATAGGACAGGCGTCACCAACTCCTTCTGATTTTATTTCATAGACGTATTTCACAAGAATGCTTGATTAAAATGACAAATGTGCAACGCCTCATTTAGTTATTTTATATCTTTTTTTTATATGAGTAAACTAATTAAATTATGTTTAAATATTATACAGTGAGTATTCATTCCAAATAACTAAAAAATACTTGTAACATTATGTTTCAATCAATTGGGCAAAACAATACATGAGAGTTGATTTAAGTGAAAATTTAACACATAATAATAATAATATTTCCTATAAATATAAAAATTATTTTATTGAAAAAATTAAACATTCTTTTAAAGATATATACACAATGCACAGCATTCCTTTTTACTAATGTAAAACTGTGTTTCGGTAATTTCTGTATAAGACGTTCCGTTTGTAATTTTAGACAAATTCTCAACGCTTTTTAATAACGGCTTCTAAATGTACTCTTTACATAATTAATCAAACATGTGTATTTAAAAACAGCTTGATTTTTGCACGTGTTGTAGATAAAATTTTAGCAGTGTTATTTTCATATCTGTGTGGACGGTTTTCATAAATTGATCTTTCAAATGATTTATGGATTTCTATTCGTAGTCTGAGTGTTTTCGTTGTTTAAAACTCCCTCCCATCCATCCGATCCTCATGGGGCGTAGCGAGAGCGATTAGCTAACCACTAGTTCTGTCCTAGCCCAATCCCAACTCTCTTCGAAAAAATAGAGGTTGAGCAACCGATTAACAAGTAGTTCTCATGGAAACATTCTGTTTAGATACCTCCATTAGGAGACCATATGCTCCACGTTAGGAGCGGACATGGAAAAAATATTAGATATTGTAGAGTCACTTTTAAGGTGTTAACTGTCAATTCTTGGTGGAAAGACATTATATTTTAAAAAATAAAACACACTTCATTTGTACAACTTCCACATATTTATAATGATCAGGACCGGTTTCGCTCATCACGAGCATTATCAACTGATAAAAATACAAACATAACAGGCTTATTTACATAAAATTTAATGTAAAAATGAAGGTGTATATAACTGATGGTTCATGAACAAATTATGCATAAATCAAATGAAAGATTCTACAATTAAAATGTTATGGACCTCTTGCAAATCATTAAATACTAATCTGAAATCACAAATATAGCTACATTAAAAGTCCATTTAGCTGAACGAAATTTTTCATGACGTTTTTTAAAATATTGTAGAGTATCTTGCTTGTTACAGAAGAGTAGCAATTGGCTCGCGAGACGCACCTTTGCAGCCCCTTGAATAGAATGCACATGGCTCCCGACAAAACTTGGACCAGTTTTGCCAAGTAAGCAAGCAGTAAAGAAAAGTGCATTTGCCAAAGCGTTCAGTGCTGATGACTCCTGGAATTGGTTCCGATTTACCTCCATCAGAGGGTGGTATCTTTACTAACCGTTAGCCTAGATAAACTGAAGTCATTTAGTACTGTAACGTAAAATAAGGAGACCAAACTGAATTCGTTATTTTAAATAACAACTTTTACGGAAATAAAAACATTAATAGTACATAATATGCATATTGTGATTTAGTCACACCTTAAGTGCTTATCAAACTCGTCAGTTTCATAACGTAAATATAAAAAAATGATTCAATTGGCATTTACTCGGTAGAACTCTAATACAATAGGATACAATAACAAAGAATTTAGTTCTACAAAATTGTATTAGGTAGTTTCACGCCAGACTATGGTGTTAAGTCGAAATAGCTATTTTTTATTTGTCCGCTCCAGCGTGAAGCATATGGTCTCTTAATGAAGGTATCCCAACAGAATTTTTCTATGAGAACTGCTTGTTACTCAGTGGCTCAAGTTCTCTTTTTTGGAAGAGAGTAGGGATAGAAGGATATTCCTAGGACAGGACTAGCGGTTAGCTAATCGCTCTCTCTACACCCCGTGAGGATTGAATGGTTGGGTGAGGAGGGTGTTTTAGACATCACAAACACTCAGACTACGAACAGAAATCCATAAACTGATTGAAAGATCAATTTACGAAAACCGGGAATTGTACCCGAGACATCCGTAACCGTAGAAAACGACGCTACCAACTGAGCCATGGAAGCCACGATTATAGAAAATATAAACTCTTCCGTAGAGAATGGATGAAATATTAAAATTATTTACATTTTCTGAAATTATAAATAAATGAAGAAAAAAATATGGACAGATTCTCGTGCAAAGTCAAATTGCCCTTGTAACACATTTTTACTGTACCTTTTGTAAAGAGTAAATAACAAAATGAATGATACCGCCCAAAAACCATAAAATTTAATTATTCTCGAAAACCGGTTGTCTCAGTAAAACTCGTTCACGAAAATAAGCAAATGTGATAGCTTTAGTCTTGAGAAATTGAGTTGCGGTGCAACATTTTATATTGCACGCCATTGAAACACACTCACTGCTTTATTATTCACCTAATACAATATTGATTGAGTGGCTGTGGTATTTAAAGTGTTTGCAGGTTATAATATTGATTTTTTCATTACTGTAGATTGAAATTATTATCACACCAATCAAATCTTCCCTGTTCTGTTAAAAAACAAGACAAATAAATTGTGTTTTGAGTTTTTACAAGAGAAAAGTTTTTGTTGCAAGTTCTATCGTGTGGAAAAAACCGCAAATTCATTGAAGACACTAACACATTACAAGTGAAATAAAAACTCATCATTATGTAAAACATTGTTACATATCGCCAGAAAGTATTATTTAATACAAGTATGTGATTGGCTTACTTAATTGATTTTTGGTGCCATACACTTTTTTGTCATAGTAAAAATATTATTCTTTTGTTTCAATAACCAGTTATATCGAAAACAATACTTTCACAGCGCTTTAATCTTTTCTTTTATATTTTTCTGTTAACACTGAATGTTAAAAATGTACTGTTTTTGAATTCTGTGAAAATTTGACTATTTGGTTTTAAATAATATACTAGTATAACTGTACTCCTCATAAATGACAGTATTGAAATTGAAATACTAAATGTTTAAATTAGCTAGTACGTTGCAAATGTGTGTGCATTGCATAGCAATTTATTTTATATATAGACGACAAACGCTTAGATCATTAGAAAATTTCTGTGATAATGATAAAACGTCTACAGAACTATTCAGGATATTATGTATAAGACATTTAATTTATATTACCAAGTGCGTTTTGAATAACTTGTTTCCATTATATGAGCAAGTACAAAAACCCGTTTTTTTCTTGATAAATATAAATATGTATAAAGAACATTAATAACATGTGCAATTGAAGCATTTTTTTAAATTTATTTGTTCTTATCTAATTCATTAGAGATAGATCAGAGTGTAAAGAATCCCTGGTGATGGTTCTCAAATTATCCTAGTGTTATTTCTACTTTTTTGATTGTATACAGTATTTTTATAAAACATCATTTAGCCAGTTGAAAAATACGCAGAAAAAATCAATTTTAATATGAAATAAGTTTGATTTTTAATTAATTTAAAAGTAACATTTCAATAGCGTCACGTAAGAAGCCAACTTTTGTGTACAATGCTACTTTGTTATGTTTTCAACATATGTACATATTATTTTGAACTGACACTGAGCTGAATAAACTGTGGAAGCATTGTGAAAATAAATAAAACATTTAATGTTACAATTTCCCATCTTGTTTCTTGAAACTCGTCATGTAAAATAATAAATCTAAATACTGAAGTTCGTTTTCTGATATATAATATGGCGCGCATTTTTCTGTTCAGAATTTATATTAAATGGTCAGAATTACAGAGGGCAGAATTAATAATTTATGGTCAGTATTTCTAACCTGACCTTTTACTCTGAACATATATTTAATAATTTATTCAGACCGTTAATATTTTTATTCTGACCAAAATTTGATTTAAATTCTCCCATATAATACCATGTTGTTTACATAATCTGTAAGTAAGCTTATACTAATTGGGCATATCTTTCATGAAAAAGAAAAAAATAATAATTCCATCATAAAGTGGAATTTAATAATTCTAAAAATACCGATTTAGATATAGTCTTAGATATAGATAGGATATAATTCGTGTGATTACAAATCCATAAATTAATGAAAAATACATTTATTCCTTTGTGACCCACGGACAGTGCAAACTAAAATCACGACGCTTCCGTCACTTTTATTTTGACGTACAAATTGTAAATTTCTTGCTTTTAAACGCTGATTTTATTTCAGGTCTTCGAAATATCATCCATTCAAAATGATGTCTCATATTCAGCACACTTTTCTGGGTACTGACGATCAAAAGTTCTTTGAAATTATGAGTAAGCAGAATGTATCACTGAATATGTTACAGCAGCATATAGATCGTCTGAAAGAGTGGTACAAATACCAGCCTCATCTCCCAGATATTGAACTTGGTAAGAATATTATTTTTCTCATTTTTTTATTTTGAAAATAACTAGTAATTACAATTGCGAACAATTTTTAGTAATCGATGACGATTTCATATTACAAATATAACGACAACCATTTTCAATAAATTAAAATGATCAAAATGATCTACTTCTTAACGTTCTTCACTTAACTCAATTTGTCTTAAACGTCCCCTTTCGTTGTTGGTGGTTTCTTCAATTATAAATATTTTTTAATTCTTTATTACAGACAATTTTTTAAATACGTATTTGATAAAACGAAAAAAATGTAAGTAAATATTGTACTCTCTTTCCATTATAGATGACAGGTATTTAATGAGGCACATTGCAATTGAAAAATTTGACGAGGAGAAGGCAAAAGCAAAAATTGAGACACTATTCACAGCAAGGACGGTCCTACCAGAATTTTTAGGCAACCGAGATACTTTGAGTCCTCGAATAACGAAAGCCCTAGAGTATATGGAGTTAGTCATAATGCCAACGCTTACTGAAGAGAACAATAGGATTTTTATTTTGAAGTAAGCCAATTTTTTTAAGCTTCTTGATTAAATAAATATCTGTATTATTGATTGTAAAAGAACTGTTTAAAAAGGCTCATGAACTAGCTTAACGGTAGATTGATCACCTTTAATTATATATTAACCTTCCCGTTTTCATGCTAAAAAATCCTTTCAGATCTCATGCAGTCACATTGCGTTACCGTGTGGGGTTTGTCATATAAACGCATTTATAAAGCGAAATGACAACTTCAAAAAGTGAAATATGGTTTTATGTAGTAATTATTTTACGTCATATTTTGTGTGTAAAACCTGAAATACATATCAAACTATGCGAAATTATTGAAAGACACTAGAATCGAAATTCTTCATAGCAGAACAAACTCGAGACGTGTTTCAGTGCCTTTTGAAACAAAACGATTACATGCAATACGTCACGCATCTCGGGTTGTTACTATAGTATACTGTAATGTCGTCTTTTTCAATGGTAAAATGGACGATGTTTTTAAATTATGATTAATTATAAAAAGACGTAAACTTTAATGTATTTTAAATTTTTAATTATATGTAGTACTATTTTATTTACAAATAGCTAAATTTTCAATTTTTTGTATGACCTATTTCACAGATAATTTAAAGGTTTAAAGGTCGAAGTAACGCAATATTACACCATGAGTACGAAAAGACTCCTTCTAGGAGAATCGTTAAACTACAAACAATATTCCAAACATATTTTAAAATTTATAAAATTTCATTAATTTGTAAAAAACTCTTCAAAATGAAGCGTGCAATGATTTTGAAACGTCAATCAGCATTATAAATTTTTATTGCTTGCTCATCTTTGTCAAATCTGTAGTTACCAGATTATTTTTTAAAAAATAAAACATAATTTGTTTGTACTACTTCCATATGTTAATAATGATCAAGACTGATTTTTCTCATCACGAGCATTATCAACTGATAAAAATAACAGGGCTTTTTATGTAAAATTGAATGTTAAAAATTAAGGTATATAAAACAGTTGGTCCATATACTAAGACAAGAATTTACTGATCATCGAACAAATTATACATAAACCAAATAAAATAGTCTAAAATTAAAAATTTAAGGGCCTCTTACAAATCAATAAATACTTGTCAGGAATCACAAATAAAGTTTCATTAAAAGTCTATTACTGAGTAAAATTGACATTACTGAAGCTGAAATATTCATTAAGCAAATAGTAGATTGGGAAATTTTTAAAAAGAAATTAGTGAACCATTTAAAAATAGTTAAATATTAACAATAAATGACACGTAGAGGTAATACTAACAAATTGCGTTTTATTTTTGTTAAATATAATGCCTTTCCACCAAGAATTGACAGTTAACACCTTAAAAGTAACCAGATTATTTCTCACAGATTTTCAATATTTGTATTATTAATAAACAAGTGAATCATGAATGCATTCATATTAGTACTATAAATTGTTATACTAATTTCAAATTTCAAAATGTTTCAGGGTGAACATCAACAACCACGATGATTATGATATAACAATGTCAGCCATCTGCACCTTTATGCTAGCTGATATAAGACGACAGACTGACTGTTCTTCTGGGGATATATATATAGCTGATTTAGCAAACTTAAATTTCAATCAAGTGAAACAAATGAACTTAGCAACACTGAAAAAGATATTTTACATTTTGCAGGTAAGGCGAAAGAACTTATTCTTTTTATTTATCTCTACTATATAGAACAAAACACATGTAGGAATTTGTATGTTTGTATGTCTGTCTATCACAACAACTAATCCAAAACGGCCTAAACCAGCGACGTGAAATTTTTACACGTGCTTTTAGCCGCAATTGTTAGTTCAACCGTGCTATTTTAAAATTTCAACTCTCAACAGTTAACTTTTATAATTTATATGGATTCGCCGGTAACTTTGTGGAAGTTCGTTTTTAATATTAAATTAAATTAAAAATTGATAACTTAGTCATTCCACTTGGTTTATCACTAACGTGACGTGTTTCGCCTCTTTAGTTCGCCTCTTTAATAGAATTAAATACAATAAAGCAAATTGCCTTCAATAACGGTAATAACACCAAGTTAATTAATAATATATTAAAACGAAAACAATCAAAAAATTATTACTAGATTATCTTTATAAAAAAAAAACACATGATAGAACTTTTAGCTGGTATAGAATCATTTATTTTGGAGAGACATCATTAAAAATGTCAAAGCTGTTACCGGATAACTTACAGGCAGCTTTTTACACAGTTAAAAATTTAGGTAAAATCTTATTGAACAATAAAGATCGAATAGAATCATTGTCACAGTGTGGAATATACCGCCTCTCTTGTGAAGACTGTCAAGCCTCCTATATAGGACAGACAGGTAGAAGCTTTAATATTAGAGTTAAAGAACATATCAGATGTCTCAAAAGTAATAATTTTTTAAGAGATTGCGAATCATTTAACTGAAAATGATTATACTTTTAAAACAAATAATAACGAAGAAATACTCCATCATGTAAATAAAAAAGGTGTTAAAATGAATAGCTTAGAATTTTTAGAAATCAATAAAACCATTATCAGTAATGGAGGATTAGTAAACAACATTTTAAACAGAACAGGCGGCTCGCCATTATTAAATTTATTCCGCTTGGGTTTTTCACATCCAGGTGCCAGTAATTGATCTGTATAGAAGGTAACAGTGTTTATAGCTTTCCCCCCTCCACACGTCCAGTAGAATGTAATAAAACCCACCCCCACCCTTTTAAGAATTAAAATCATCGTTTACCTTAGATATAATTTAAGACATCGACTGAGGGTGCTTGATGGAATTTCAATATCAAATTTGGATTATTGAGATTTTGTACACTTCCATGTATTTTGTCCAATAATCCAAGTTTACCTTAGAAACGAATAACCTTGCGATACGCGTCACGTTATTGATAAACCAAGTGGAATAACTAAGTTTTCAGTTTTTAATTTAATTTTATATTAGTGAACTTTCAACCTAAAACTGAAAACGCTATTTTTTGACGTTACAATGTCGGATGAAAAAGTAATAATAATAGTCCCCTAGCAACAGCTCAATACTAATATATTCTGCAAGTGACAGTTGAGATAGTAACGCGAACGCAGATATTTGTGTTAAATATTGAGTTTCATGTTAGTAATTTGGTAGAAAGTGAGTTTGGAAAATTCGAAAAACTTGGTGTGCATCTGGAAACGTCATCGGGAATTAGCGTATGACTCTGATCGTGAATTTAATTTGTGGCGCTGCGGGAGCTATTATTAAATTCAGATCAACAAGCTGTCTATCGAGAAGTTCTGCGGTGCCATAACAAGAGTGCAGGTGGCAAAACCGTCAACTTTTATTATAGCTGGTTTCAATTCTTAACATTATTATTGGTGGATTATATTTTGTGGTTGTAACAAAACAGGTACGGTTGACGGTGATATTTTCAAATTTCAATATTAGTTAGCCAACGTTTAAATTTAATAACCGTAATAATAGGCGTTCTCCATCTTGGGCGATGCGGGGTAACAAATACTAGTAATATGATAAAATAACAATGTATTTGGTTCTACAAATTTATATTTGGTAGTTGATAACTATTTCGGCTTAAGGCCATCGTCAGGACTATATTTAAACTTATTTTAGCTTAGCTATATATACCGTTTAGAAGAAATAACCAATATTATGTCATCTCACGTATTCAAACATTGTTATGTTTATTTAAAATTAAATCATTTAAATTACTAATTGTGTATTTAGAAAAGGAGCTTACATGGCGTTATTAATTAGTCGTTAAATTGAAATTTAATTAAGTACATGGGCTTCTTGTAATGGTTTGAGTAAGGATGATAGATTAATGTTTGCTTGGCTATCAAGAAGATTATTGTCATAATTATCTCTATTAATTTCAAGTTGTTCTAAAAGATTACAAATATAAGCATATCGGAGATGAATTAGCGGTTATATTATGTGATTCTTCCAAGATGTGGTTAGCAAATTAAGAATTTGTTTTAATTTTTTTAAATGATTTTATATGTTATTTAAATCTAATTGAAATGTTCCTTCCTGTCTGCCCAATATAAATTGAATCACACAGGCCGCAAATTCCGCTTTTTTCTAGTTTATTAATTTATCTCTGCTATTTTTAAGTTGTGTACCAAGATTATTACTTACTTTAAGTGCCACATTAACGGAGTTTTTATTTTGGAGTGGGTTTTATCACTAATTTACTCTAATTTTATGTATCTTCAGAATGAACTGAATTTAAAATTCTCGAACGTTGAATATGCGGTTGGTGTTTTTTATAAAGTTCAAATCAACAAGCTTAAAAACATCAAGATTTATATGAAAAAGCAACATGCACTTCTAATGTAAAATTAAAATTAAGTTCCACAAAATTACCGCCGAATCCATTGTAAATATTCACTTTAGTAATTTTTTTTATATAAAAACGGAAAATTTCTTCTGTATTTATTAGTTAATTTCTAACCATTCATATACAATTTAATGAATAAAGTAATATTCGAATATCCCATTCCATATTACCTCTCTAGGAAATGCTTTAATCCGAGTGGTTTCCAAAGTATTATGCCCATGCACCCCTTCTTAAAGCAAAAACCTGTCCATGATCCACCAAATAAAATAACTACATACTGTATAATAGTAAAATTGCAAATTTAATTTTGATGTTTTGAATGGTAAATAGTGATGTAAAAATATATATTTTATATATGTATATCTACTGAATAGGACGACGGGAAAGCAATCAGAAGGCAACTCGTTAGCTTTAGTGTTTTAACTGTATTAAAAATCATAACCGATTCGTATCGACTTAAGAAAGGCAAAAGAACGCAACCCACACACAAAAAAATGTTTTGTCACACAAAACGTGTATGGAATTGTGTAATTTGTGATTATAAAAACAAAATATTTTGAAAAAACAGGGGAATTTGTCCTTTCGTCTTCCTACAGTCGATATATTATAAATCGGCTGTGGAAATGAAAACGGACGTAACCCACATACAAAAAAATATTGTGCATAGCTCACACAAAACATGTAATTATCAAAAAAAATATTTTGAAAACACGGAGGAATACGTCTTTTTGCTTTTCTATGATCGATGTTATATATCGATTGTCGAATGGATAAAGGACGTAACACACACACAAAAAAATGTGTATAGCTCAAACAAAACGTGTATTAAATTCTATACATTGTGATCATCGAAAAAAAATATTTTTTAAAAGACGGAGGGATACGTCATTTTGCTTTTCTATAGATGACATTATATATGTCTATGTATATAAATATAGTGTATTGACACGCTTTGTGTAAGTTATACACAATTTTTTTGATTTAGGTTACGTCCATTTGCCTTTCCAAAGTCGATATATATTCATGAATATAGTGTATTAATACATTTTTTGTTAGTTATGCACAGTATGTTTTGTGTGGGTTACGTCCTTTTGACTTTCTACAGTCGATATTATACATATGTTTATGAAACCTATTGAATATGTATGAATTCTTAAACATTTTTATTTATTTTAGTACGGCTATGGTTCCTTTATTAGAAGCATTCATCTACTCAATATACCTGCATTTGCAGGGCTAGCTATAAACGTGGTGAAGGCTGCCTTGAAGAAAAAAGTCAGTGACAGAATGGTGGTTTATCCTTCCATGGAAAACTTCCAAAAGACTTTTCCCGTAAAATATCTTCCCAAAGACATGGGGGGGGAGATACCAATGACAATGAAGGAAATAACAGGTAGAAAAAATGAAATGCTCTCAAATTTTTGTCAAATTTAGATTTAAGTCAATTAGGACTGCTAAAAGAATTTCGAAAGCGAGTCGTTTCGAAAGATAACATATCATGTTGTTTCCTGTAATATCTTGTGGAATATTCTCAGGTAATTTCATATCTTTTTAAAAAGTGTGTTACCAGGAGTTTCTTGCAGCATTAACTTGTCATATTATATGTATTAGAGCAGTGGTTCTCAAACATATTATAACCATGAACCCCTGAACAAAACCTGACAATTAACCCCCAAGTAAAATTCTTCTAAATGACAGCATAACAGAAAAATTATAAAATTAATTTTGATGTATTGAATGGTAAATGGTGATGTAAAAATAAAATATAAATAAAAAAAAGTTATATTTAAAGTAGGATGATGTTAATAACTGCACTTAATCCACGTTCTACTAAATAGGAAGGCGGAAAAGCAGTCAACAGTTTCTATACAGTGACCCATAATGCATGATATAAAATTGGTATCTGATTTTCTAACCAGAATTTGTGGTATCCTTGTTCAAACATTGGTATCCGTTCCTCATTTGTGGATAATACAATAGATTGCTCCTATATTAGTATGGATTTATTTGAGTTAGTGGGTCTGCTTGCAAAAGTGTCGAACACCCAACAAATCATTACCAATTTATTTATTTAAACTTTCATATTAATTAAAATGTGTCACAAACACCTTTTTATATTAAACCTTTCGTGGGCTCTTTGACATTGTCAACGTACCCCCAAATTATTTTTAATTTGCCACAGACCCACTTAGAGGTCACAAGGACCCCTGGATCCGTATGAACTTCTTTGGTAACCACTGTATTAGAGTCTCTCCCGAATATCGTCTTTTTGTGCCTTGTTATGTTATATGGTCAAAAATTGTAGAGCAGTGCCAATTCTTGGAATTTCTTGATTTCTAACAAAGACTTTGTCGTATCAAGTATTGTGTAGTCTCAGTATATATTTCGAATACTTTTTTCTAATGTAAGACTTATCAGTCTAAACCTTATCTTACTAATCTAGTTATCTGAAGTAAATTAATATTGCCTAATCTTTATGAACCTTTTAAGCTCGTCACGTTTTAGCAAGTGTATATGAATCTTGTCGTGTCTTCTCGAATTTTTATTCGTATCAAATCGATATATCGATGGCTTAGTTCCGTATGACGATAAGCTGAACACCGCTCTTCTACAGCTCCACAAAAGTACAACTTGTAAAATGTTTAGGTTTTCTCTCAAAAGGCAGACATTTTCATACGCAAATCAGCAAAATTAAATAATTTCTCATTTCCATTTACATACATATCGAAATATCGTATTGCGAAAATATATTTTAATGAATCGTGGCGTTTCATAAAGAAACAACCTTTAATCCTAAAACTATAAACTATTGACCACCTGTTTGAATGAAAAAATAATACAAATAATGAGCCATTTGTACAGTTCACTATCGAACTAGGGCATCAATATACATAAATGCATACGCAAATGTTTATGTTACGAAACGTATATGCACTACATGACTAAAAGCAACATTTTTTTTGGGATATGTCTCAAGTCTTTCGATGATCTTACACGTCGTTGTTTGAACTATGTAGCCTAATATGGACATGGTCCAGAATGCCTCAGTTTGTACAATAAACATTTTTTGTACAAATAACTCTTGTTTTAGAAGGTGGAAGCCGAGTGGAGTTTAGAAAATGATTGAAGCGTCCATGGATTAACCCTAATTTAAATGAGTCGGAAAAAAATAAACATTATTTTTACCATCGGATTTTGTTAACAATATTTCATTATCTACCTCTGATATTGCAGCAAAAACTTGGTTTTATCTTAATTCTTTCTAGCTATTGAATTTTGCTAAGGAATCTCTAAAATTGCATACATAACAGATTAAATTGTATTTTAAGCAATATTTTGAAGAATTAACTGTTTGGATTGATTTCAGCTCAGTGGAAAACTGTTATCCAGACTCAAGAAATGAGAGAATGGTTTCTTCGTATGGACTTAATGAAATCTGATGAATCTAAGAGACTAAGTAAAAGAGACTTCCTCGTAGACGATATGGTGGGCATGAGAGGAACATTTAGAAAACTTGACCTAGATTAAGGATTTTGTATAATTTTGTACACAATTTTATATTATTTGCTATGACGATAAGGTATTACTTTGCAAAACACCACTATTCCAGATGGGTTCAATGACATCTGGACAGAAAAAATATTTATTATTATTTTGACGGCGGTGGTCTTGTAAAAATAATTATATTCATTTGTTGTAAAAATCATTAATTGATTAAAAATATATATTTAGCACCACAATTTATAAAAATGTCAATTGGTGTATTATTTTCTAACTAGTAACCGTAACCGTCGTAGATGACGGTATTGAAATTGAAATACTGAATATCTAAAGTAGCTAGTACGTCGGAACTGTGTGTGCATTACATAACATTTTATTTTATATTTACACCGCGAACGCTTCGGTAATGAGAAAATTTCGTACCTACGAGTGATATTTGATAATAATAAAACGTCTACAAAGCGGTCTGGGCTATTATATATAAAATAATTGGAAAATCATAGAGAATTTTTATACTTCACTCGACGTTAATTCAAGGAAAAGTGACACTACACCCTCATGTCCATGATCTCAAATCTGAATTTGATGTTGTCCTTGCTGAGACGTGAACCTAGTAGACCCATCTGATTGCTAGGGCAAAGTTCTTACCAAGGAGGCCACTATTTATTATTTCATTTTTTTTAGAAAATGTTGAAATTTTCTAACGATTATAAATTTTCCAATAATCAAAAGCATATATGAATGTGATTTTCCTAACTTCCCATTGAAACTGGAAGAATAATGACATCTGTACATGATTAAATAAATTAATCATTTTTTTGGAAAAACAATCGTACACTAAGCCCAGCTGGCTTAAATTTTAGTTTTAATTGATTTAGCTGTTGCTTTATATATTTTATTCTTCTTATATTACTTCAGTTGGGATACCTCCATTAAAAGTCCATATGCTCCACTTTGGAAGCGGACATAATATAAAAAAGTCTTCTAATTTTAGTCTGATAGGGTTTCAATGGTTTTTCCTGTCATATCTCATTGTTATGGTTAATTATTTATAATAAAATGTCTTCTAGTCAAGTCATTAGTTTAGAAAAGCCACTCTTACCAGTTAACATTTTTCCTCGTCAATGAAAAAGATATCACTTCACTACATTTACCTGGTGCAAAGGTGTCATGTAAACTGTTTGGATTCAGTGCTTCTCAGGAGTCCGGATTTTTTTTTCATTCATAGGTAAAAAGGTAGTAGCATTTTTTATAAGATGTTTGTAGACAACTAGTTGCCAGCCTGAAGCCTAGTGGTCAGCGTCGTTGGCTTAGGTTGCGGTGTTCAGCGAGTGGAGTCACAGACATAAATTGGTTTTTAAATTGTTATATGGATAAATGTTCGAACACATGAATGCCTGTGACGTCTTTACTCTCTCCCATTCATCCGATACTAAAATCAAGAGGAAGCGAGAGCAATTAACTAACCAATATCTTCCTATTCTTTCTCTCTCCAAAAATAAAAGTTCAACTACTGAGTAAGGCTTCCAACACGGTTTAAACCGAAACCGGTTAACCGGTATACCATGTGTTTTGAAAAACACTGAAATACGGTTTATTTCACGCGGTTAACCGCGTTTTTTTTAATTCTTTTATTTACACTATTTTAAAAATTCAATGTGTTTCAGAGAGAAAATGCACTCATTGTTAAATATTACAATGTCACAAGGTTGTCGAAATTATGGACGGAAATGATTATATACGATAAACAATTACACGACATTATCAAAAGACACAAAGATTTTTTAACTATTTTTGATAAATAAGGCACTTGTAACACAATAGCTATTATTGTAAATGTGAGAATTATCCGTAGAAGTCTTGAAGAAATCGTTGACTAGAATATTATTTGCAATATTACGAAAGTAATCGATTTTAAGATTTATAACCTACAACACATAAAATATTTATTGATTTCCTTTTCCTTTTAACTGATAATTCTAAAGATATGTTGCTTATATTTAACATTATACTAACATAAATTTTAAAACTTCTATAGGATTTTTTTTGAAAATAATGAAATGAGGTATTTCGGTTTAAGCCGGTTAGCCGGTATTTTTGTCAAAAAACACCGAAAAACGGTTAGTTTTATTTCCGGTTAATTGGATGTCCTACCCAAGTATCATTAAACTTAAAAGTAATATCTTTTTTAAGGTGTTAAGTGTCAATTCGTGGTGAAAAAGAATGACATTAAAAAATGAAACACAATTTGTATTATACTAATCCACATTATTTATAATAATCAGGACTGTATAGCTGATCGCGCAAAACGAATTATTTTTTTTATTGCTTTTAATATCATATATTTATTTGCAATTTACGAAGCTTACGCGATCCGATTTTCTCACAGTGTATTGATTATATAATTGTTACGTCTTAATTTGGCTTAATTTAAAGTTGGCTGTCAATCCTACATCCGTTTCATGTATGTACCACTGTTTCGCGGCAGCCTTCCATAATGAAATAGCGATCAAAAAAGAAACTAATTTACTCATCTATCTTCTTGGCCCGATGCAGAGCTGCACGTGAACGATCTTTTAAAATTGTAGTATTGTGAGTAGAAAAATAAAATATAGAGAAAAAATGGAAATGTGTCTTGCTCAGCCACTTAGTTTAAGTGAGGTTTGGTATATTGTGTATCCGTATACTTAGAATCTACCATGACGCTTTAGCTATGATCTACTCCGCGTTGAATCTAAAAAGGAACCAAAAATATCCCGACCCCCGTATGATGTTGCAAGTTTATTGAATGCCACAGTTGGCCTTGGTTGAGATCAAGTCAGCGTCTATTGAGCTCGTATAAGAGCGGACTACAGTAAACAGCTCTGTTTGTTCAAGATTCATCTCGAGGTAGTCCCACAAAACGTGATGAGAGTCCTGATGGTTGTGTCCGCAAGTGCAATTCGGCCTTTCCACGAACTAATACAGCCCAAATAGTTGAACCGTTGAACTTACCATGGCTGATATATACTGGTAAGCCCAGTTCTCAGGTGAAAGGCTCTTTAGCTCGAGTCTCCAAGTCACCTCGAGGAAGTATAGATATGTTTGGTGTCAAGCTTCTCGGGCTATTCTGTACACCAGCATAGTATTTATACGAATTAACGATAAGTGTAACAAGTATATTTTGCGAAAAGGGCTGCGTCCGAGGGACGCCTTCAATATCCGTGTTGATGCCCTTCAAAGGAAGAGTTCTTGCATCGCGTGCCTGCATATGTAGACTCAACGGTAGCTCGCCAGTCAGAACTGGTAGAGCATCCGTTGAAGTTGTCCTGTAAACCTTAGTGAGTGAAATCAGTGCCACGCGTTATCCACTCAGTAAGGTCCTCTTGACAAAATTATTTTTGCTCGCTTATGTGTATTCTGCTATCCATATAAAAATGGCACCATATCCTATTTTCAGGCCACAATTGTTTTATCGTGATGCTTAAAAGATAGTTTGTCATCGAGGATAACGCTTAGGTATTTGACTTCCTTAGATACACTTACAGATAAATTGCTTATGCGGATATTCGATGACCTCTTTGATATGTCAAGCTTAAACTTTTCCTTTAAGACAAGGGATTCTGTCTTGGCAGGGGCAAATGAAAGTTTGACAGCTTGCACAAGACCAACGCTATTGGCTCCGACAATCAGAGTAGTGGCCCGAGGACTGAACCCTGGGGACACCCCATCGTAGTTTTTCTGTCAAAATTTACTAACTCGTCAACCAAAGTTATGGTGTTTCATTGGACATTTTAACCCTTATGAAGTAAACTCTTTGTAGTAAAGGGACTGGAATTTTCGTCAATGAGAATTATCGTTTTTCTGTACCCCTCTCGCGGTTATAGCGAAATGAGTAACGGACATGTTGATCAAGTGTAAAAAAAAGGATTAAAAAATGCTCAATATTAAATTTAAATTCTTAACTTAGTTATTCCACTGGCTGTGTTACTAAATGTAACACGGTTCGCTTCTTCAATCAATATTAATTTTACATTAAAAATGGATTTCCACAAAAATTACCGCCGAATCCATCGAAAATAAACAAATAAACATATCAATAATTGTATTCCAAGACGATACAGCATGAACACAAATGTGATATTCACTAGAGATGATGAAACAAAATCTTTTACACCGAATTAATTTTTTCCTTTCAATTCGAATAAACAGATGGCGTTATATTCGGGCTAATACGGTATTTTATTTCATTATTACACACATAAAATTAATAAATACATTGAATTGAAACCGGTTTTTCCAAGCTGGCTTGAAATAATTATAACGGTGGATGAAAATTAAAAATTATATTCTCTTTTATACATGTTTGATAAAAATAATCTTTGATCATAATCATGATTGGTGAGTGATAAAATTTAGTTTTCAAAACAGATTTAAATATTTTTTTTACAAAAAATTAAGCAAATAATAAAAAATAAAAATAAGGTAACTAAAGTTTAAAAAAACGTCTCAGTTGACTGAAGCATTAATTTGATTAAGCACTATTAAACAACGTGTTTACTGTGTAGGGTGGATAGAAGGGCATCCAATCCCAGACCCTTTTTCCAATCTCGGGATTTCGGGATTGAGTTTTTTTGGGATTGAAAAAACCAAGTTTTCATGTTTTAAATTGTATTCACACACATTCCTCAATTTACGCAGTAGATTATATGTTTGACTATAAGCCGTGTAAATGAAGCCTCGAAAAAAATGTAAAAAAGCTCATACAGAATAAAAATAAATCCCCGTGACAAAGGATTTGGAGCGCATACAAAATGTAAGGATATGTTCCTAAAAATGTATAAAAGAACATAATATAATTATGATGTTGTTATGTATTTACTATTACATCAGAATACATTATAATTATGAACACGTGCGATCACTTTAAAAAGGTTTGCTTATTTTTAAAATAATTTTTTATCTCTCATTAGATTTTGTGCGTCTTATTGTTTGTATTTCTTATTCAAATACGCGTTTATTTTATTTTTTTGTATTTTTATCAGTAACTAGTGAGTACCCGGCATGCATTGCAATGCCACTCAAAGAAAGAAATTGTTTGTGCTTTAATTCTGTTTATTGAAGTGCTTTTGGGTACACAACATTTTTTGTTCCGTCTAGTGCGTACACGAACAAATTAAAAGGTTTTTCCGAGATGTATTTTTTTTAGATTTTAGATTAAAAAATATTTCATCAGAAACCTTCACAGATGTGCACACAACAACTCGCCAAAGTTTCACTGAAATCGGATGACTGGTAAAGGAATGCATAGAGAACCATTCATTTCTACATAAATATATAGATTAGTATTGTAATGGTTTCTTTCCCATGCGAATTTTCTGAAATGTAAAATAATCGATAAATAACAATCACAACCTTGAACTTACATTTGAAAATAAAAATCATACAATATAATAGTTGTGGAATGTTTCACAAAGAAGCGAACACGTGTCAGACTTTTTTACACAACCATGCAAATAACAAACTGTCATTTGAATTTTATTTTGATACTATAAAATTTCAAGAACTGAAATCTCATGACCGTAATGTTTTTTATTCTTATTATATTTTATTATTTGGTTTATTTATTTTTTGCTGCTTTTTAACACCCGTTCAATAACCCACCCTTTTTACAAGTACTGGTAAATAAAGTGTTTAATTGAATCTACATCTGCGTTTCTTCAAAACATAAAAAAAACGAGTGTCACATTAAAATTCTATTTGCGAAAAATCGTTTACATAAACAAATTAATACGGACCAAACTTTTGGAATCGTTTATTATTCGTATTATTACAGAGATTTAATTTAAGGATAGATCTGCCGCTGACCTAACACGGTTGACGGCCAGTGATAAAGTATTGTTGTCCGTCCGTGTGTGAGGTAGTCCGGTTTTTCTGACGGTATTGCGCGTTCTGATGGTGTCTCTGCTTTCTTCCAGTGCTGGCAGCTCGTCTGTATTGATTCGTCCTCCACAGGACAGCCAGTGAAATAACTAGGTTAGCAGTTTTATTTACATATTAAAAATGAATTTCCACAAAGATACCGCCGGAACTATATCTATAACAGTTTCAATAAAAGTTTATACGGAAATAATGATTCATATGTTACATCGATAGATTTTTCAAATATCGTTAAAAACAACTATATAACAATCAAATTTGGATTATTGAGATTTTGTACACTTCCACGTATTTTGTCACTAACGACCCGGGTTTCGCCTTTCGGCATCTTCAGGCATTCGAGCACACGAATGGACTCGAACTGAGAGACAGTAAACAGTGTCTAACGTTTATATAGAAAATACAAATTCGACAAATATTATTTACGAGGTAAGACATTATACGTCTGAGAGCCACACTGATACCTGAGTTAAAATTTCAGGAATCTCCCTAATCCTTATTTTGTAAACACCATATTAACAGAGTGGCGAATTGCCGCTTTTCAACTTCTTTTAGAAATACCAGTGATTTTACAATTATAATAGTATTGTGGGTTTTGACGGGATGTAATTCGACGAATGGGTAAATATATACAATCATTCCACATTTAGTGACATCTGTTAGGTGTTTCAACGTATCGGATATAATAGCGGAGAATTAGGAAGGTTCAGCTGCTCATTCAATATCGGCAAAGAATTTAACTGGGCTCTATTAATTTCCAAAATTTCTTGATAAAATAATTTATGATCCCCAATTTTAACTCAGGTATCAGTGTGGCTCTCAGACGTATAATATCTTACCTCGTAAATAATATTTGTCGCATTTGTATCTTCTATATAAACGTTAGACACTGTTTACTGTCTCTCAGTTCGAGTCCATTCGTGTGCTCGAATGCCTGAAGATGCCGAAAGACGAAACCCGGGTCGTTAGTGACAAAATACATGGAAGTGTACAAAATCTCAATAATCCAAATTTGATATTGAAATTCCATCAAGCACCCTCAGTCGATGTCTTAAATTATATATAACAATCGAATACGTATGAATATAGTAATTTGTTTCCAATATAAAAAGGAAATATTTAAAACTAGTATAAACGTACCTGTCATAGATGTCAGTGATATTGAAATACTGATTGTCTAAAGTAGCTAGTACGTCGGAACTGTGTGTCCATTGCATAACATTTCATTTTATATTATACACCCCGAACCGCGACGCTCAGATCATGAGAAAATTTCATACCTACATGTGATATTTTAAAATAATAAGTGTTCGGCCAGAGTCAACGCATAACGGTGGGGCGGGCGCGGCGCTTAAAACTGAAATACATATCATGCTTTTGCAATGTCCCTAGTTAATGCGCAGGGGCTGGAAGTTTGCGCGTCTTGTCTTGAGCGGTTATGCGTTGACTCTGAGCACTAGAGCGTCTACAGAGTTCGGTGGGCTATTACATACAAAATGAAAATTTCGAAGGTGTCATTGAACAGAAATGATACGGAAGCTCAAAATGTAACCAGAAAAACAATGTTAGACGTTCTAAAAAGGGCAACATAAATTATCTGCCGTAAATTTTTCCCAAGATTCAAAATCCGGTGTCCACCAAATCAAAGGTGTGTCATGCATGAAAAAAGGTTTTGACGCACTAATCTGAAGTATTACGATATTTTTCAATCAATATACTCAAAACTATCAATACTTTCACCTGTTTATGGGACTTTCATATAATATATTTTTTTCCTTTGTCCACACCCATTTCCTATTCGGGACACATGTCTATCAATATCTTTCCTTCATACCAAGTCATTGAAGTGACCCAAATCTATCCGCTTGAAATAAGTAGCAGATGGGATTCAAACAACATCATTTTGGGCACATTAATAAATTTAATACTTTGCTACAAAACATTCTTCCCTATTTAAAGAATAACACCAAAAAAGGGTCAGTATTTTTCGGTATGTTGTTATACAAGTAAGTTACAATAGAAAGTTTACAGGGTACAAAGTGTGTTAACACTTACATCTATATATACAAAACATGAATGTTTGTTTATTTGTCCCGTATGCATTCCTTTACCATTCATCAAAGGCCTGGGCCTGTGCAGACCTCTATTTTTTATACACAATATTTTTTGTTTCCCGTCTGGTGTGTACACGAATAAATCGGAAGGCTTATCCGAGATGTCATTGTTTGATTCATTTTTTTTTTATTTTAGATATTTTTTTTTTCAGAAACCTCTGTGTACAACAACTCTCCGAAGTTTCATCGAAATTAGATGAATGGTAAAATAACGCATAGAGGACAAACAAACAAACAAAAATTCATTTTGATATATAATATAGGTTTGACAACCACGATTAAGTGTTTTGTCATCGATTATTACTATCTTCTACCATTAACCACTTTATATTTATAATATATATGTTTAATGTTTCCTTTCTTTTACAGAGCTGTTACGGAGTTTCTATTAAAGCAATTCATGTACTTAATGCACCAGTAAACGCAGAGTTTATGTTTAATTTCATTAAGAGCTGCCTACCGAGAAACATTCCGATAGAATAAAGATACATTCGATAATGGAAGGCTTCCAAACAGTTTTTCCAATGAAATACCTATCCAAAGAATTGGAAGGAGAGGTACCATATTCTATGAACGAAATTGCGAGTCAGGCCATATTCATTTTATTGACTTTTGATTTATACGAATTGGAGAGAATAAATGCAAACCTTTTATTCTAAGCTCTTGCCTTCTCAATGCGTTCTTTGAAAGCTTGACGTAAATTTAATGTTCTATAAACCATACCACCTCACCACTAGGGCTTCCAACCGCGGGATCCCGGTCAATTATTCAATCCCGTAATCCCGGGATTTCTCGATTCGCTGTAAATGCTAAAAAATAATTCATATATAAAATTAAAACTTTCTGATTAAGTACAACGTGTACCTCGGTTCATTCTTGTACATAGTTTTTTATAATACCTATAAAATTAATATAAATTTATTGTAGTCTCCCTTCTTTTCGTATTTCGTAACAGCCGTTCTTAACCAATTTGAAATGTATGACAAATTAGGGCAGTTACTTAAATGAATAGAGGACAATATTTTAAAGTGAAATTGAAGGACATGTCCTCTTTTTGGATATCATTTGGTAAAACCTACCATAATAATGCAATAAATAAAATAAAATATAAAATTATTCTGATCATTGTTTTTTTTTTTAAATATTTTTCTGTGTTTTGAAAATGACTGTCAGATTTTAAATCAACAAATAAAACTATTTCGATATCCAAAAAATATTTAATCACATAATATATACATTCCAATTGACGCAAATTAATTTTAAATGTACAATTTAACACATGAAATTACATAATTTAAGACATCGACTGAGGGTGCTTGATGGAATTTCAATATCAAATTTGGATTATTGAGATTTTGTACACTTCCATGTATTTTGTCACTAACGACCCGGGTTTCGCCTTTCGGCATCTTCAGGCATTCGAGCACACGAATGGACTCGAACTGAGAGACAGTAAACAAAAACAAAAGTTGAAAAACGGCAATTCGCCACTCTGTTAATATGGTGTTTACAAAATAAGGATTAGGGAGATTCCCGAAATTTTAACTCAGGTATCAGTGTGGCTCTCAGGCGTGTAATGTCTTACCTCGTAAATAATATTTGTCGCATTTGTATCTTCTATATAAACGTTAGACACTGTTTACTGTCTCTCAGTTCGAGTCCATTCGTGTGCTCGAATGCCTGAAGATGCCGAAAGGCGAAACCCGGGTCGTTAGTGACAAAATACATGGAAGTGTACAAAAATCTCAGTAATCCAAATTTGACATGAAATTACACTTAATGACCAATTCAGGGATCCCGCGATTGAGAAATTCTGAATCTTGAAATCCCGGTATCGTAAAACGGGTCCGGGATTGGATGCCCTACTCACCACCACTCATTTTTCAAATACTTCGGTAAGTTCTCTGGCATTGTTGGTAATACAAAAAGGCTTAAAATCAGTTAACTGTGTCAACAGTTGACATAACAAACATATCACCTTTGAATGTCCTAACTAATTATTGTATCAAATGAATTCACATTCCTGAATAATGCACCTACAGGCTCAAAAAATATGTAATATTATTTGCAAAATACAATTGAAATTCAATAACATTTTGATTTGTAGACTTCATATTATAAGTGATTGCTAGTTGTTTTATTGATGATCTTACTTTCTCATCTTTATAATTTAATTAAATATCTTTAAATTTATTTGAGAGTTATGAAAAAATGTTGACACACTTCTTATTAGTCTCAAATAATTTGTTCTGATAGGTCTGTTAAAATACTATGAAAATTTATGTGACCATAAAAATATTTTTTTAACATTTCCTTTACTATTTAAAATAAATCTGCGTGCTGCGGTGGAGTGTACTCAATACACATCATGTATTTATGACTGATTATAAGTCATTGATAGCCGGAAAAATAAGAATATTCACAGACATCGCTTAAATTTATTAAAGTTGAAGACGACGTAATAATTAAAATTGTATCCCTAAAAACATGAAACAACATCGGCCGGCGACAAACGGCTTAGTAGACTATCTTAAACGGAGGCTTGCAATCTACTGACTTGCGTTCGACACTTTTCATCGAGTGCAACTTGAAAGAAGCGACGCGACTGGGTCTCTCTGTCTCGCGCGTTGTCATTCATATGTGAGCTAATGTGGAAAATGTTTGTTGTTCCCCGCTGGCCGTTGTATCTACTCGTACAACTCAGAATATGTACATACTATTATTATGTTATTGAATGTGTAAATGTACAACGGAGAAATTTCTAAAATCTTAACGCAATATTTATTACATGTATAGAGATATTTTAATTATTTGAAGCTATGTGCACTAGATACACATCACAGAAAATGAAAAGTTAATAAAAATGTTGTTTCGGTTGAGAAAAATCATATAATTAAGAAAAAGTTTTAACTTAAAGACTCCACGCTGACTTATCACTTAAAAACAGAAAAAAATTATAGAAGCAGAATAATTTATACATTTATTCACAAACACGTTATCAACATTCCTTGTCAATTACACAAATAATTAGTGAACTATTGATTATAAACTTTATCGTTCCTAGATATCACTGTCAGAATTTTTAAGTTTGCTACTCACATTAAAAATCGTTTTAGTAGTTTAGCAGTTTCACCTAGATAAAGTGATTCTTGGTAAATTAGGAAAATCATAAAGCTTATAATATATAAGCTTTTTATCATTGGTAAAGCAATCGTACTAAGCCTCATCGTTTTTTCTGTAAGTGAATACATAAAATTTTTGTTGAAAAAATGCAACCGTAGACATTTTAGATACTTCTAAAAATCATGTGATATCTTCATATAATAAAAAATAATTAAACAAGTTTTCATCCAAACTTTTTATTTAATATATTATAATATATAAACATAAAGTGAATTACGTAAATTCGAAAGAATTGCAATTTGTAGAAAAAAAAATGTTTGAAAGACAAACAATTAAAAAATTAACATTCATAAAAACATAGACCTATATTGTGTATACATTTTAGAAGCAAAATATACATAACTATAAATGTCATAATAAAAAGAAAGAAAAAAAAATGTCACTAAAAAAAAATTATATTTTATACATATTACGACTCTGCCTAACAGAGCCGGATCTACGGGGATGGAATAAAATTACATTTTAACTGAATTCCAATTAAATCTATAAACTATGTTTATTATGTTTTAATGTACAGTTTTTTCTAATCATGAAATAATTTTACTATTTAGTAAACAAAATAATTTTCGTTATATGAAAAAAGTTCTTTTATAAATAGGTTTTAATGGATTATATGAAATAGACATAAATAAATTTTTACATATTAAAATGAATGTTTTTTTATCAACACCTACACTCTATTTAAATTAAAAATAATGAAATATATAACAGCTAAAAAATAAAAAAAAACATTCCTCTCCCACATCCCACATACATTCACAATACAGACAATAAAATAGTAAGAAAAAATATTTCATAGAAACTAGCAACAATTTTTTTAGTAACTAAATGATAAGGAAGTAAGTAGTAGCACTTTATCACCAATGCAATAAAATTTATGAATCGACTAACTGAGGCATTCTTGTAAAAAAAAACACTCATTTTACTTAAATTTAAAACAGTTTAGATTGGTAACTAACACCGTTGATAGAGTAGAGAAATCTCAGATACTCATAAATAATTTTAAAGCTAGATACATACATTAAGCAATTATTGTAATAAATAAAAATACGGTCCAGGTGATCAAATAAATTTGTTTTAAAGATACTACAAACATGTCAATATTCGTAAAAGATTGAATTTACAAAATTTTAAATATTACGAAATATGGATTAAATAAATTGTAAATTTATTTAAATTAATAGAGTGCGAAACTTTTTCTGCAAAACACCAAAAATAATCTATTTATAAACTGAAAAATCACGATTAACAGATACATAATCATGCAAATATTTTTAATAATCTAATCAAATATAAATGAATCACAATCTGCGCGAAACATTTACGAAACTCCGTACGTTGCAACATATTTATTTTAAACTAAATATTTTATCTAAGCATAATTAAATACAAAAAAACAAACAGCAGTTTAGTTTTAAGTGTAAGAGTATATTAACAATCAACAGGTATGGAAAAGTTAGATAGAAAAGTGCGTTTGAGATGAAATGGATAATTGTGGGATAATTTCAACGATGATTTCCCATATAGCCCTTGTGTCACGTGAATAATATTTTTTTTTTTTTCATCAAAATCATCATTTCATCAAAGCGACAATTTTGTATACACTAAGAACCAATTTGCCAGTGTAGATTTGAAAGTCGACTGTATATAGCAGTGATGCACATCTAGCGGCCCGTGAGCCTAAGGTATTTTATTAAATTCGAAGACATTCTATACTTGACAGAAAATTGACTGAACAAAATATTCAGTTGCAAAGGGATACAATGCAGAGTGGAGTGTCTGATATGTAACCGTTAAATTAAAAACGTTTGTCTATAGCCTCAGTGCAACTCATGAAAAATATTATTTTTTATCCATCTCCTCTCCCAACGTGGAGCATATGGTCTCCTTATGGAGGTATCTCAACGGAGTTTTTCTATGAGAACTGCTTGTTACTCAGTTGCTCAAGCTCTCTTTTTTCGAAGAGAGTAGGGATAGAAGGACAGCGGTTAGCTAATCGCTCTCGCTACGCCCCGTGAGGATCGAATGGGTGGGAGGTAGTTTTAGACATTACAAACACTCAGACTAAGAACAGAAATCGATTGAAAGAACAATTTATGAAAACCGTCCGCAGCGGGGTTTGAACCAACTGCGCCACGTACGCGAACAATTTTATAAAATGGATAAATTAGCCTCTCTGGCAAATAGATTGTGCACCACTAGTACATATTGCATAATATATCCGGAGTAAATAATAAATTATTATTTTAAATGAAAATATAAGCGAAACTTCCACTTTAGTAATTTTCGTTTGTAGACTAAGAGCTTGATATTTTTTTGAGCGCTCTTCTTCGGATGTTTTCTGTCGTCTTTGTGACAAGCCAGACTGCTGCCGCTGGGCAAATAGCTGAAATACCTTTAACGGCACCGACCAGCAAATCGTGTGGGTGATAGCCGGTTGTGGCGTCCGACTTGCCGCAAGTGTTGAGTGCCGACTTGACGAAGTCGTCGGGAGACGGTGCCATCCAGGTGGCGCGGTAGATCTTGGACATCTTGGTGGCAACTGGTCCTGGGAGCACGCTCTGAACGATCAAGCCGTGGCGGGAGTATGATGAGGCGAGGTCTTCGGTGAGTTTGTCGACATACATCTGCCAGAAAAAATATCACGAGTTCAAAGTATAGGCAATAAATTGAGAAAAGTAATTTTATTGATGTCGATTAATCAGTTTTAATGTGTAAACTGTCAATTTTTGTCGGAAAGGCATTATGTTTTAAAAATAAAACATTTTTTGTACTACACATTTTATAAATTATCAGGACCGCTCGTCATCGTGGGCATCATTTTATCAGTTAATAATGCTCGCAATAAGCAAAACCGATAGTGATTAATCAATATACGTTATAGTGCGTTTAATAGAACTGAAAAGTTGGCAAAATATTGCACGCATACCACTTGATGACACTCGGAAGGTTTTTTGATAGAGTGCCAGCCCTGAAGAAATTTCATTCAAATTGCAATTAAAAACAGTCAGAGAAAACACTATGCAAAAATACGACGGGAATCATTGTCTCCTATTAAAAAAAATAAAAACTTAGAATGAGAACGCGAACATAGTTTTATAAATGAAAAATGTTGCATTTACTCTTTCGCAAAAACACATTTTAAATGATACATTATTAAACTCTCAATAGTGAAAGCATTTCTGAAAAAAAATCGGGACTTAATCATGAACTCTAAAAGTAATAGTATGAATCACAAACATAATATCGGTGGTGTTTTGGTCGATTGATGTAACCCTCAAAAACTACAAAAATAAGCTCGACTCTTAAAGACGACAGAGCAGGTCTCAGCCAAATGATGTAAATTAAAATAAATGTACCCTTTTTTGAAAGAGAAACACCATTTTACATTGGTTTTAGGTTTAAAAATTCTGACCACCCCACTTGATGTAAGACACTATCACATCGACAATCCTTACGTATAATCCCGTATCTGAAAACATGAGAATTTACAGAAGAGCATTTTAAAGATTCATAATGCAACTCACCAAATAATGTTTTCGATAAAAACAGTTTTTACTCTATCCTGAACAATTTCAATTTCGATATAATAATTGTCTTTATGGTGTTTAAACAAAAACAATTTATTTTATCAAGATATAATGAAACGCAGAATGACTGTTTTCTGACAGATTTCTGAGCACTGGAATAGACGTCGGTTATTTAAAAGCAAACATGTGCGAAACTGAATCTTCTTTATGCTTATTTTTTCGTAACATGCAAAATAAGTGGGAGCTATTTTTAAGAAACATCCATACTCGAAATAATAATAATTCGTATTCAGACATCTATATTGGAATCGCGTCGTTTGTCGAAGGCTGACGAACAAATCGAGGTCAATCATAAAAGTGGTAAACGAAAAAAACAAACCTTGCTAGCTGCATACACCGCGAAGAGTGGAGCTGGCATAAGAGCTGCCGCCGAAGATAGGTTGATTACGAGACCCTTTCGTCTCTCTACCATCGCCGGCATCACGATGCCGCACATTCTCGTCACTGCCACCACATTTGCCTTGATGATGCGCTCGTACAGGATTTCCCTGAACACAAAAATTCAAATTGTATTGATGGATAAAATTATTTATTACCTACTTTATTTTATAGGGCAAATGATGAAATGATTTTGAGAAACCAAAAAGAGGCTACAAATCAAAATCCCAAATATTCGTAGAAAATAAATTTTATTTAAATATCGAATATTAAGCCCTTTATAGTATTCGAATATTCGATTATATTTGAATAAAAATAATATATGAATTTTATCATTATTTTTTTTTTTCATATTTCTGGTGAGACAGATTAGTTGTTAACACAATATAAACTGTGTTTTGGCCAATTGATTTAACCCTCAAAAAATACGAAAACGAGTTAATGATTGGATCTCATCTCACGCAGACGACAGATTAGGTCTCGGCCAAATGATGTAAATAATGAAACTAAATTAACCATATTTTGGAAAGGAAACATCATTTTACATTGGTTTTAGGTTTAAAAATTCTGTCCCGGCCACTTGATGTAAGCCACTATTAAATCGACACTCCATACGTATAGTCTCGTATCTTAAAACATGAGAACATTTCAATGATTCATAACGCAGCTTACCATATAATGTTTTCGATACTCTCTTCTGAATAATTTCAATGTTAAGGGTTACATCAATTGGCCAAAACAAAGTCGGTATAATAGTTGTGATATATGGTGTTTAACTAAAAAAATGTATTTTATCAAGATATAATCAAACGCAGAATGACATCTTTTTGATAAGGGTGTGGCTCAATTTACTGTAATAATTTAATAATATAGACATTAATAATATATTATAAATTAATTTGTTCAATTTATAAATGAATCATATTCGAATAGTTTGTCGAATATTCCAATATCGTAATATCAAAAAACAGCCGAATATTCGAGTTGGAATCTTTAGTTACAGCGAAGGGAGATTTTTTATAAATCGATAAACAAATGAGGTATGCACATTTTTCCGTCACATTTTGTAAGGTTATTAGTTATGAAAACAAACACACATAATTTTGATTTGCTTGTGTTTTTTTATTGATTCCACAATTTTATTTAATGATCAGGACCTGTTTCGTTCATCGCAAGCATGTACGTATTATATAAATAAATCTGTTCTAAATTACATTTCATCAGTTGGAAATGCTATAATGAATAAATAATGTGTTTTATTTTTATAATTAGAATGCCTTTCCAACAGAAAGTTAAAGTTACTGATTCAATTCATTCGGCTAAAATAATGTTTTCAAAAAAGAAAATTTTCTCTTCAATAAATGTCACTGTCACAGAAACCTTATCTTTTTTTCTCGTCCTTCAAGATATATTATTATATAATAGCCCAGACCGCTCTGTAGAGATGTTTTATTATTATCACATATCAAATGTAGGTATGAAATTTTCTCATGACCTAAGCCTTCGCGATGTATGTTATGCATTGCACCCACAGTTCCGAATTGCTAGCTACTTTAGACATTCATTATTTCAATTTTAATACCATCATCTATGACGGGTACGGTTATATATAATAATAATTGCTGTATAACGTTGGAAAAAAGTGGTAGAAGGTACGGAAATTCGAAAAAATCTGTTTGGCTCTTGGTGTGTTAATGGTGGCCAATAGAAATCTGATAAAAAGTAAAAAAACCTCTCTTGAAAATTAGCAGAATGTATGTTCAAGCCCTTGTAAAATTAGGTTTTTTTAATGAGGGTTTTATTTCTGTTCTATAATACATTCAATATTTACGATTTAAAAAGAATCAATAGTTATGCAACAATGATTGAAGTTCGTGAAAATCTTAAACGACGCTACCTAGCATATCAGTCAATGAACTCCACAAAAAGAAAATTATGGACCAGTGGTTCAATGCCTCTCCACGTAGCGTGCTTTCTCGGCACGATTTACGAGTGTATTCGGCCGGGCACTTAGGGAGGTTTTCATCAAGTATCGTATCGACGAAGGCTGATAATGATAACGGTCGCCAAGTTGCCAGAATCGATCTGAGAGCGCACAACGTACTGCTGTTTCGCGGTTTTTTCTCCGAGGGCTGCGGTGTGCGATTGTTCAAAACAGCCCGATCCTCGACACAACAAATACATTAACCGTAGCGAATTACAAAGTTTTCGATCCACCGCCGCTTATGAGTGTGTCACGCAATATCGCAGCCCTCGAGAATTGGCGAACCTTTTTATCCCGTCATGCGCTACGGCGGAACTTTTTGATTCCGTCAGCTGCTGCCCTATGGGTTTTTTCAGCCCGGAAAGGGTATTTTTTAATCCGCGCTTCCACTTTGAATGGTTCCGTTAAATTTATTAAAAATATTGTCTTTATAATTTAAGTAACACTGAAAAATGCCACGGATTTAGAATCCCTTTCACTAATCGACGTCTTATAACATGTACAGGTTCATTAAAAAAATCCAATAAATATCACATAATTTGAATTGTCGAAATTTTGTACATTTCCCTGTATTTCGTCACTTACTATCCGGGTTTTGCCTTTTGGTATATTCAGGCATTCGAGTACACAAATGAACTCGAACTGACAGTAAAGTTAGTCAATAGTTTATACATATATTTATATATAACCGGATGTTACGGATGTTACGGATGTCTCGGGTTCAAATCCCGGTGCGGATGGTTTCCATAAATTGATTTTTCAATCGATTTATGGATTTCTGTTTGTAGTCTGAGTGTTTGTGGTGTCTGAAAAATTCCCTGCCCGCCATCCGATCCTCACGGGGCTTAGCGAGAGCGATTAGTTAACCACTAATCCTGTCATAGTCCTACCCTTCTATCCCTACTCTCTTAAAAAAACAAAGGTTTTGCATCTGAGTAACAAGCAGTTTTATAAAAAAATTCTCCATTAGCAGGCCAAATGCTCCACGTTGGGAGCGGACATGGATAAAAATATGTGTGTGTGTGTGTGTATATATATATAAGATAAATTAAGTTTTTTTTTATCCCAATTAAGATTAAAAGTCATCAGTGTTAAAATTAATTCTATTCAAATTAATTCTTGTCAGCAACAATTGAGTTGAGAGTTGATGGGGCTAGCCTAAGATGTTTTTCAATGTTAGCATGTTTTTTCATGGAATTCTTTTCATACTCCAGCTAAAGCATACTCCATTTACATTTAGCAAGAGCACGTTTTCGTGTCAGTCGTTAAAGGAAATTTTTATCGACATTTTAAGTAAAATACAAAAAATAAAAATACGTTTATTGATCGAGACTATTTAGCGCTTTGTAGCGTGGCGCATGTCTCCCCCGTAAGTGGATGCGACAGATTTGCGTGAAACCGCAGTGGTTTTGCAAAGTGCATTATTTCCTTGCGAGAAATGCAATTTTAAGAAATACATCTCGCGAGCTGTGCACCCCGATGCATAATTCCGCGGCGGGCCGTGACCAAGTTTGCACGACACCCCAAGCTCTAAAAGCATGTTTGAAAGATTTATTTTTAAAAAAAATCTAATACAATTAAACAATCCATCGACTATACGACGCCGGCTTTTTTTAAATTCAAATGATGAAGAGACAGTGTTCAATTTGTATGTATTTCATCTGAAGACTTCTTTAGATGCAGTTTCTTTATTTTCACATAAGTATTATTATTTTTCAATCTACCACATCATCCATAATTATTCAACCCACGAGTCGCCACTACAAGCTTTGCTATTTTAGGGAGGCAGCTATCGTATGTATTAAAATCACAAGGGGTATTTCGTGTTATACCATTTATATGTATGTATTTGTAAACGTCGCGCGGTGTTTTTGTGGTACCTCTTTGAGGTAATGTCGGGGTCTTAAATTTAAATGATCGATAAGATCGTAAGAAAAATAATTTAAAGACACGTGTACTGGGATAGGCCACAGATAAGACGAATGATGCTACTTATAGTTTTCCTTTTATTTTACATAAATCAGCCTCTAGTGGTCTTTGACAGTAATCCAGTACCAAAGCCAACAGTTCTAAGTTTAACTGTGATTAGAAATAACATAGGACAGCTCTAAGAATTGATGTTTCGTGATTCCATACGGAACTAACAATGCATATTATTTTTTTTAACCATATCCGCTCCCTATTCGGAGCATATCCCCCGCCAGTCTTCTCGTTTCCTCCCAGGTCATCCCAGTGTCCCGTAGCTCCGCCGAATACATCCTATGGATGGTCATCAGCGGCCTTCCAGGGCGACGGAATCCATCTGGTTGGCAGAAGGCTCCCCTGGGGCATCCGCAGCACGTCAGGTCAATCGTCGCTTTGTAAATTTTGAACGTAATAAGAGGCTGGTCCGTCCGCTCTCTAACCTCCGAGTTCCTGACAAAATCAAACCAGCGTACCCCTAGTATTCGCCGCAAACACCTGTTTTCAAAGCACAGTATACGGTTACCTTGTGCCTTGGTGAGGTGCCATGACTCGCAACCGTCAGGATGCACGCGTTGGATAAGTGGCACTTGGTTCTGACCGAGTACAACCGTGAGTCCCAGACCTTCCGCATTGAGTTAAAAGTTGCTCCAGCTATCTCTAATCGGATTGCGAGCTCTTTACGCGGATTGCCATCTCCCGTGATGTGTACCCCTAAGTACCTAAAGCCAGTAAAATTTATAAGTTCGTGTATAACTTAATATATACTGAATTTCGGCGTTAACGCAAATCCCATCGCACACCAGTCTGTTATACCAGTCCGTTATATCGAGGTTCTCTATGTATAATACAGTAACTAAGCAAGATGGAATGAAGCGTTCAAAAGCCTCGCTATGTAATATCGCCCGACAAGCCTAACCGAGTGGATGGGCCCAGATGGAAAGCGAGAAACAGTCCCGCAGCGTGCGCGGAGGTGGGGGTTTAGATAGCTCACCTTGTTTACCCAGATTTCCCCAGCAAGAGATAACAATATTTCGACGAAAGCATTGCCCCAGCATCTCAAATACCATTCGAAAACAACAGATGTAGTAAGCAAAGTAGAGCGAGCAATTATTTTACACAGGAAAGATTAAGTCCATTGTTGCTTTGATATGCGCTCCTTCAGCCTTAGAAAAAACTACTGGATCGTAGATTGATAATAAATAAGTTTTTGTATTTTATTACTTATAATGATTCCCTTGCGAATCATTCGTAGTGACTCGTGACAGAGATATAATTATCATCGATCTTGATAAAGTATTTTTCAAATGTGCTTAGCTTATTAAAATATAATCATTTTTGTCTGGTATGATAAAAGCGAAGGTATGCACAGCACAGAACAGCGAACACGCACGCACACTCTCTCTCTTTTTCTGCGCATATAGCTAATTTGGGTACCGCCACGTGGTTATTGCATGTAACATATATATTTTCATAAGTATTGTATTAACAATATGATTCAGTTAAAGACTTGAATAAAATACTACCAAGTGACGAGTAGCTAGAAAACTTGCTTAAATATGCCACTCTTTTTCTAGACGCTTCAGTTGATATAATTTATAATTAAGGTGACTTTTTACACTAATACCATTTTCGTGTTCCTCGTAAATTATTTAGTTTCCCTAATTCCCATGGATGATTATTTGTCACTTTTCTATTTTAAATTAAATTTTCTACATAACTGCATTTTTTAGCGACGTTAGGCATATTTACTGAAAATCTTCCAATTTTTTTAAATTGCCTTTATCCTATATATATAAAAATGAAGGTTTGTTTGTTTGTATTGTTTGTCCTCTATGCGTTCCATTAACATTAATCCGGTTTCGATCAAACTTTGGTGAGTTGTTATGCTCACACCCGTGAAGGCTTCTGAAGAAAAAAATTTTAAATCTTAAAAGATTAATCAAAAACGTACAACTAGCGACGTCTCTGAACCCAGACGGAAAAACCAAAAGTTTATATCCAAAAAATTCCAAAAGCACTCTAATAAACAGAATTAAAACACTAACCTTTTCATTCTTTGAGTGGCATTGCAACGCTTGCCTCACAAGTATAATATACAAAACATGTTGTTTCGGCAACTTACTCTACCAGTGAAAATCTTCAATGTACACAAAAACATAATGCTGTTTATTTTACAGTACAACACAGACAAAATCCTCAGTATTCATTAAAAAATCATTACTGTTTGATAACTCGCGCGTAATTCTGAATCAGTTTCGGATTTACTTTTCTTATCCTACATATATTTTGAAACCGTATATAATCGGAAATAGCTATTATGTAATGTGGATCTAAATCCTGGGTTCTAGTCTATTGTTAGATTAAAAAATTCACGATTTCCACCATAGGTAAGCCATAAGTTATTTTACATATTCTTAGTAAAAGAAAATAATATCGACGAACAGAACTACCAACAAAACGTAGGTGTAACGTTTTCTTCATAGCAGTACAAAAGTATTAAATTCCGTGTTTTATAAATTGTCTTTGGATCTTTTGTTTCTTCCGATGCACTGAATAATCGTTTCGAACTGTTTATAAAACTTGTTATTTTATCCCTCATTGAATTCCGCAGCGATAAAATAGACTTGTTTCTTTGTTACACCATCAAATATGCAAAAAGCATCCGATGCAACGTCATATCCCACGAGGGAATGCAAGCGGCGAGGTCAGTATCGCAGTATGCACCGAAGAGTATCTAAAGTTGGCAGCGTCGAGCCCGCCATCCGAGCCCCTAGACGACGCGACGCCTAGATCAAGATACAGCGATGACGTCGCGACGCTGATAAATTAGTGGCTGCAAGTTTAAGAATTTATGGGGCTATGCAGCCGGACACCGCTCCCGGAGGAATAACTTCCAGATCGAGAGGCCGAGACTATGGGGGAAAGATGGTAAAGTCTGATCATATTTTACGTAGTGCAGTCTTGCGAGATAGTTATCTAATAAATTAATGATTTCTTAAAACAATACTTGTACAATAACGTAAAACATAGCAAAGAATTTATTTTCATTAGAATTATAATCAAACAGGCATCACGCCGTCGACTTAGAATTTAGCACTTCTTACGATAATGAAGTTTCTCACGAGTTAATGTAATTTAATTCAATAAATTTTTTTACAATCGTATTTATTTATCATTTAATGCAAATAGTTAAAAGAAAAGACCACAAAATGAAAAAAAAAATCAATTATTGCACTAAATCTATTGAATGTGTGTAAGACTGCGTAACTACTTTGGTATTTATTATAACTGATAACCCTTTTTGATGAACATTACACTCCCCGATAACACGGTAGATAGGGGGGCGAGCTATTGGGGCTACCATATTCATCATAGAGCATATGCATGCGACACAAGAGTATTTCAACCTGTAATCAAGAAGCAGTTGCAAATTTGAATGGAAAACAAATTTTCCCCAATCGTGTGAGAAGACCCGAATCGAAGAGAGGCGATTGGCTTGTTATCGAACGTCCTGGAAGGTCTGGGATTTCAAACAACCACCGTTTCAAATCCGGTTCAACATATATTTATTTTAATCGAAGATGCGGTGGTTTACAATACACAAAAATATTCTTAACACATAAAATTGAATCTAAATTTACATTTACTTAACAACTGAATTTACTTTAAGTTATAATGCAAATGACACGACAAACGATTTTAAATTACGTCCAATTTCAAAACAAACACAAACAATCCACAAGCACACCTCCACTCGAAAGAGCGTAATCGACTACCCACACATAAAATCAAAAGGACTACCGCATCGTCGGAGCCACCAATTTCCGTTAAAAATGGACTCGTCTTGACACTTTCTAATTTCCGTAGGCCTTGGCGGTTAGAAACAGCTGGCTTTCAACGACAGCAATCGGTTGGAATATCCCGGATCATGGCCATTAACACTGAGTGCTTTCAGTTATGGACTCTAATAAAACTTAAGCTTAACAAAAAAAACTAGGGTGTGTCACGTGTTATCGGGGGTCCACTGTATACCAAAATATAGAACTTTCGTTGTTTGTACATTAAGCTATATGATATTTTAGGAAGACACAGTGTTAAGATGTGTGGTCATAGAGATAATCACAAAACACGTTGCAGGTTTCCCTCTCGAGGTTTCCAGTCAATAATAGATAGCGAGTAAGTGTACGTACTTGTCTGGCACTTCCAAGAAATATTCGGGATAAGAGAAAGAGACTCCGACATTATTGATGAGGATTCCGATCTCCAGGCCCGTCAGCTGCTTTTCAATATGGTCGTAGACTCCTTCAGTCTCTGTGAAGTCAGCCACGATGCATTTTGTTTCGACGTTGAATTCAGACTCTAGAAACAAAACGCGACAATTTATTATCACACAAAAAATCGTGTAAGCAGCGCAGCTTTTTAAATTTCCAAATATAAAATATTTGGCCGGCTTTTTCAAATCGTCTTAATTTTTAATCTACGAACAATTATTGCTGAGTGATATTTATATATATATATTTTTTTTCATGTCCGCTCCCAATGTGGAGCATATGGTCTCCTAATGGAAGTATCTTAACAGGATTTTTTATACGAGAACTGCTTGTTACTCAGTTGTTCAACCTCTCTTTTTTTTAAGAGAGTAGGGATAGAAGGATAGGGCTAGGACAGGACTAGTGGTTAGCTAATCGCTGTCGCTACGCCTCGTTGAGATGGTATGGGTGGGAGGGAGGACTCAAACTACGAACAGAAATCCATAAATCGATTGAAAGATCAATCTATGAAAACCGTCCGCACCGGGAATTGAACCCGAGACATCCGTAACCGTAGCCAGCGACGCTGCCAACTGCGCTACGGACGCCGACTATATATATTTATAATTTAAAAGAAGAGAAAACTTTTACTTATAAGGTGTTACTGTCAATTCTTGGTGGAAAGACATTATATTTTAAAAAATAAAACACAATTCATTTGAACTACTTCCACATATTTATAATGATCAGGACCGGTTTCGCTCATCACGATAATTATCAAATGATAAAAAAATAAAATTTTTAGTAAATTAAGGTAAAAATTTTTGGTGTATTTTTTAAGACAAGCACAATTGAATTAGTTGTGTGTTTAGATAGTAAATAATTATCATACAATTCTACAAACTAAGAACTAATTTGTGAAAGACTTTTTTAAATAAAATTGTTTTTCTTTGATACACGGTAAAAATAGTGAAATACTAACTAGTAAAGAAAGTAAAGGAACTTTTTCACTTTACGGGTGATGTATTACGTATTTCTTACTAAATCTATGAAAAGCTATTCACTTACTGATTTCAGCTGCAACGGCTTCCAGTTTAGATTCAGTTCTGCTGACTAGTATAATGTTACACCCTTTCTTGGCCAACTGGAAAAGAAAAGCAAAAAAAATATTTTTACTTACAGTATCAATTTTGTATTAGGTATTAATTAATTAAAATTACATTCTTAATGAGGACGCCACAAAAAGTGGCACCGCAATTAATAACCCTCAACTTATTTATTGAAGGATAAGATGGATGAAAATGTCTTCTCGTGAAAATGTCGATGAAACGCTCACGTGAAGACGGCTTATTGCCGCCCGCGGGGCTTAAAGAAAAACATGAAAATAAAAATAAAAAATGCCATATTTCGACGGTGGCCGTCTGATTAATTATTCCACTAATGAGCGCCATGTTTTTTTAAGGATATATATTTTCTTAAATTCACTGAATAATAATAACAACGGCATTATTGAGAAGACAGGGTTTCTAAATTTTTTATTGTATCTCACCAAGTGAATAAGGATGTTCTGAAATTGACAACTGTATTACAAATCTTTGATCGAAACTCGCGTGATGATGTATATTTTGAAAATATAACACGGTTGATGAATTGTGACATATGTTTGTACAAAATGTTACGTCCTTTTTCCTTTCCACAGTCGACATGGAAAACTAATGTAACATCTGAATTACATTAATTGAATAATACCTGCCTGTAACTCAGTCGCTCGAGGCAAAGATAGACGGGTAGGATTAATAAACTAGATTACTTCCCACGATCGGATTAGATGGGAAGGAATGAAGACATTACCGACATCCATGCCCTACCATAGTATATGCATTTGAACATTCAAACACTTGAAAGCCAAACAGCTATAGCATTACCAACTCGGCTAATGTACAGGCAATGCATCGATGATCGTAATTAATATCGATTCTCCAGCTCAATAACGGATTTATTAATGGTATTAATTTCTTTCCGATTGAGTGCCCTACAGTCTAGATCTCTAGAACGTTTGAAAGCATCCAATCGTCACAGCAGTTCGTGTGTTTGTACCATCGAATATAAAATATGATAAGACGAAACCTCCTGTGCGTTAACCACGGCCACAGGAACGTATTTATATAATATAGCAGTGAATACCCGGTATGCGCTGTAATGCCGCTCAAAGAAGAAAGTGTGTTTTAATTATGTTTCTTGAAGTGCTTTTGGATTAGAGGTCTGCAGGGAATTTATAAAATTTATAAAATTACCCCATCCGAGCCCGACATCTTTAGACCCAGTCAGACCGAGCCCGAGCCTCAATATCGCACTTGTTACTCAAATGCGACCCGAAAACAAGATTTATTTATTTTCAGCCAGAAAAAAAATGTGAAATAAATTATTTAAGCTATGAATACTATTGCCTTATGACTGACTCATGACCCGAACATAGTCTGGTGGGTACACGTATAAATCAGAAGATTTTTCCGAGATGTCGCTAGTTGTACGTATTTGATTCTTTTTTTTAGATTTAAGGTTTAAATTTTTTTCTTCAGAAACCTTCACGGGTGCGTGCGCACAACAACTCGCTAACCTTTGATCGAAATCGGATGAATGGTAAAGAACGCATAGACAACAAAACTTCGTTAGTGACGATATACATGGACAAAGTAAAGCAAACATTCATTTTTATATATGTAGATTTATAACAACGGGCAATCAGTTTTGTTTCTCTTATTTTTTCCCATCTTTATGCAACGACGGTAACATTTTTAAATGGTTAGGTTACGTTTATTATCAACGCAAAAATTCCACAATATATTAATAAAACACCATCATTTTTTTATGTGAATGTCATCGTTTTTTGTTTAAAATTTCGTCCCAAAAACACCAATTACTGACGCGAATTGTTTTTTTTCTGTTACAAAAACAGAAAATACGTATAAAGTAATTCTTATTTTCATTTATTCAGCTAACGAGATAGCTAATGAGTATGGAGATTCGACATAATAAAATAAGCTATTATTATAAAGTACCCCGAATATATTTTATACTGAAAGGATTCAAAATGTATGCACTTTGAGGTAAATTCAATGAAAATTTATTTGATAGTTGGAATCCACAATAGGTTAAGAAAATGTTGTTTTTTCTGTCGAATTTGACTGTATTTTTCAATCGTTTTGACTTATAAATTAAACATGAAACATTCAATAAATGATTTATCAAACTAACAATTCTCTCTATATAACATATATTTTTTATTCTCCCTATTGCTAGTTTTTAAGTTCCATTGAACGATATTCTCAAATAATATGAGGTGCTTTCTACTGAGCAGTGAGACCCTCTAATCCGCGTCTCCAGCTTAAAATCCTTACGGCTTTCAATTGTTGTTTGTATCTATCTACTTAGGATATATTTTTGATGATGCTTATCCAATAAACGTACCACGTTGTGTCACGCAAAAAAAACTAATAAAATTAAAGTATATTTTGATTTTATAAATAAAATATGCTATGGACAATGCCAATTGAGGTGCCACTAATTTTTTCGTGACATACAGTTTTGCAATGGTAACATTATAAATTACAACGCTACTAAATAAGGTAAATGTCACAGTAGTTGACCACTTAAGAGAAAAATTCAACAGAAATAACGATTAACGTTTTGCATTAGACCGAATGATGACAAAGCAAGTCTATTCATAATATGATAAGATAAAAATAAGAAAAGGGTCTTTTACATAATATTGTGTTCAGTTTTTACCTAACTCATATTTGATTTGATTCATTTTCTAAAATTTCGAGGTTATATGCGCATTATTACATAAAAACGTCAGATCTGTCAAATTGACAGATTTGACGTCTACATACAATGGGCATAGACAAATTTAGCAAAAATGTTTTACAACATTTTCCTTTCGACATATTGTGAAAGGTTTAGTATAAAAGGTCTTGAATCTTCAGGCCATTTTTTGCTAGATGTCTCAACTGACTTTCTATGCCGGATTTATTGTGGTAAGACGTTACCGTTAAGTAAAAAAAACCCAAACGGTTTTGATAAGTTTGATTTGAGTAATTTCCGTATAAGCTTCAGAAATTACTCAAATAGTGTAGAAACGTTTTGATTACTGAATAAAAGTTCTGAACGAATCCAGCGCTGACCATATTTATATTTTAAAATGTGGGATAAGTACTTTTAATTATAAAAAATTGTTAATATACATATCACTACAATAGAGATGGATTAAAGATTCAAGATTTCATATAAAATTATTTATAGAACGAGTTTCCAAATAACAAGTAATGAGATATCACGAACTAAATACGTCTTTCATTTGACGCTTTTAGCAGACACGTGCTTCCTTCAATAGATGGTACTGTGCTTAAATAAAATGTAATATTTTTCTACGCTACGTTGACGAAATCGGAAATAAAACGTATATGGATTAATTCAACCAAAACTTTTTAACAGCAATTTGTTTCGTATGTAAGAGATATTTTTAAAGTATCAAGCATTTACTTTAAGGGCTTAATATAAAACGCAGTTGTTTTAAACTCGGTTGCTGCAGCGAGACGAACGTAGTTGAAAAATAAATACACCTGATTCTCATTTTGCACGGGAGACACGTTCCAGAGAACCGAGTAAAAAACATAATGTACCCATACAATAATGGGAGATTACTTAAAACACCCACAAAATGTAAAATTCTTGATCTCAAAAATAGTTAAACGCAAAATATTACTATTAATAGCATAAGATACGACTGCACTAAGCTGTAAACAAATCGTAACGTGTCAAGAAAAATAATATTGGAGAGAAATTTATTAATTCAATTCGGTAAACAGACATTAATTTAAAAAATAACAAGTCATGCATGAGTCATGAGCACCTGGATTTTAAAATTCGTCAAATGGCAAAAATTACGATTCCAATATTAACCAAGTGTTTTTAAATATATAGGTATGTACATATATGTGCTATATTTAATAATACTTTTGGTATTTTATATCCATGTAATTGCAAAAATATAATCGAGTGTATTTCAAAATGAAGCGTAAAAGAACGCTTCGGAACTGTTATCTGAATGAATTAATGACATTTTTTTAAAAATATTTTGTGTTTTATATAAATTATTTTTATGGCCATAAAAATAATACGGACATCTGCCTATGTTTTTAACCATGTCTGCTCCCAGAAGTCTGCGAGAAATGCTTGTTACTCAACCTCTATCTTCTGTGTAGGGGTAGAAAGATAGAAAAGAACTGGACTTGTGACTGGCTAATCACACTTACTACGCCTCGTTTTAGCCTCATCAAACTGGCTGGGAGAGAACGTAAGTAACACAAAAAAATTAGTTGAAAATTAATTCAGGTGTTTTTTCTACCCTTGGAGAACGCAAATGAATACGACGAACGCATAAGAGTTTAGACCACTCGGGAACAGGACGGGCAAATAAAATAACATGCATGATTATATTTATAATTGAAGACATGTGTGGATGAAAGTGCTATTTCATCATCAATAAAATGTATACATATCTGTTCGTAGGCATGGATGTTTGTGATGTCAAAAATTTCTTCCCAACCATCCAATCCTAAAAACGGAGCGTAGCGATAGCGATTAACTAGCCACAAGTCCTGTCATATTTTTATATTTCTATCCCTATTCTCTTCGAAAAAGAGAGGTTGAGCAACTGAGTGACAAGCAGTTCCCGTAGAAACACTTCTGTTGAGATAACTACATTAGGAGTCCATATTGCGAGCTGAGATGGTAAAAAAATATATGATACTTGGTTAACACTTTAATTTTGTAACACACCTCTTCCGTCTGCTATTTTTGAATGACCAAAAATATAAATGCAAACATTGAATGATACCCAATGTACAATTGACCCAAAAGTGATTTCGGTTTAGCATCCCTATCTCAAAGATAAAATCAGGCTTATTTGAGAACGCAGGTGTACAGGACAGGTATGTAATCCTTTTTAATCCTTGAACGTACAAGTCTGCAGATAGAGCCTTTCTGAAAGCGCTGCCGGTGAGCCTTACGCCCTTGCACGGATTCTCCACTCACGAGCGTTTAAGTATTTTTTAACTGTCACTGACATCTCTTCGAGTTTTATGTAAGGTATACCTACTTGTATATTTTTCTGTAGAATATTGTAAAACTAATAAAATGGGATTCAGCGTATAGTTAGTTGGGAATTCAATCGCGGAAAAGTATTACACCAAATTCTCTTTTTGCACGGATTCAAAATAACACGGTCCAAAAAAAAGAATCTATATATTTTTTAAATTGTTTTTTTTTTCACTTTAATACGATTTAAAACCAAAGACAAAATTCACATATTGCACTGTATTAAGTGCACCCTGTATGTCGGCTAGGCAACGGTCAACTAAATGAATATTAAAAAAAATTTTAAACTCTAAAAAAAATAACTTTAAAACTATTTTTTTATTCAAAATCAAAGAAAGAGTATATATAAATTTTATTCAAGATACACGTGTAGATAAATCGCCACATAAAACAACAGAAAACGGGCACATTATTATCTATAGATGTACCATTTTAACTTCGCCGCTAGTGAGGTCGCCACCGTTGCGTTAGGAATGTTGCCATACTCAACCAGAACTGAAATTTCAATAAATTCCGAAACTGATATTTTAAACTACTGTTCAAAATTGGGCGGCGGCCAAGTAGTGTTGGTAATACTGAATGACTAAATATTAAATTATGTACTGTATGAAAAACGTGTTTATAAAAATATGTTTATCGCTTATTACCATAGTTGAAACCTATCTACCATTTTTATATGTCCAAAATGTTGGTATTAATAATAAATATAAGTAATAACAAAACATAGAATTTATTTTTATTAATAATTTACCTTAAAAATATTTATTAAAAAAAGATGCAGTAAGTGGCAAACAATTTACGATTATAACAAAAATAAAATTATTACACGACTATAAAGCAATTAAGAAGACAAGCGTTTTTTTTATTCTCTTTGGATCAATAATCATAATGTCACTTCGTTTCCAGAAAAATTCTTCATAATATATAATCCAGAATTTCAATACGAAACAGCGGTGTCAATATTTTTATAGTGTTTAGTTTTCCGCTAGATTTAGTGAAAATTAATTTAAAAATGAGCTCGTCTTTACTTACCGCCTTAGCGTAAGCTTTGCCAACGCCATCTGTTGCTCCAGTGATCACTGAAACAAAAGAAAAATCAATAAACAAAGATATCAATTTAACAACATAAACAATTATCATTTCAAATCCCCATAAAAATACAGCTTGAATAATTTATGTCGCATTAAATTGTAGTTATTGATGTATTTTTCACTTAGAGCATATTTAATCCAAAATTATTTATATAATCGAACATGATTGAACACGACATCTATGGGCAAAACATTTACTTGCATTCATTTTTCAAATAATATAATATAGCAATAATAGAAGAATTTGAATCGTTCGAATCATTATATATACACCGTAAACATGTTTTATTTGTACGGATTCGGAAGGTAACTTTGTGGAAATCCATTTTTAATATAAAATTAAAATTGATAACTTGAGGCGCCAAAATTTTGTAATTAGAAAACAATTTTCATACCATAATATCTACAAATAAATAAAACTTCATATCGTAATAACAGTAAAAATTCAGTGAACGAATGTTTATTTCACTCATTGACAAAACATACTCTTGGAGGCAGCATTTTTGAACAGAAAATGCCGTAGGTAATATACAAACAAAAAGTCTCAATGTCCAGGCAGAAAGAAAAAAATGTTGTGACTAGATTTTTTGACAGATTTCAAGAACAAGCCTGCGGAACTCTACAATACTAATATTAAATGCAACATTTGTAAATGACAAATTGTAAAAATATAGTAACTACAAATTTTTTAAGAAACTATATTTATACATAAAAATTTTGCGCCTGAGGCGTTATATTCTATGCCGTGATAGTTTAAGTTTTAAAATAAATAGTAATTAATTTTAAAGGTGACTTTAATCCAACACAATTATCAATATTAAATCAGTTTTGGAGGAAAAATACTGGGGGAACGGCAAAACCCCTAGCTACGCCACAAAATGTTGTTATTATTCTGTTGATTATATCAGTTTTTTTTAAATAAAGTTTTTATTATTTAAAACGTGTCTTTATTATAATATCGATTAAAAAAATTTAAGGTAGGGAGACGCGAAAAAAATTTTTTTGTTGGCGGGGCGTTGTAGCATAAACGTTGGAAACCGCCGCACTAGATAGAATTCAATAGAGGTCAATCACAAAATCTTCAGCGTTGAATTTCGCCAAGAGACGCATTCGTCCACAGTAAATAAATATGGTCAATTTGACGATAATTACAACTATTCACCGTCACACAAACTTGTAAATCTTGCTATGTTGAACAACTTAAAATTCAAAATTTTTTTTAAGTAATACATAATTTTGCATAATATTATCATTTACATTAGTTAAAGTAGTGATGAAATACTACGTTTGCGGTCAAATTAAATTTGCTTTTTTTTTGCAATACTAACAAGAATTACTGGTTTAAGAAAGTGTTATAAACCTAACCTGGCATAACCTCCCATTGTATTTATTATTGTGGAATGAATATTTATTTGTTATATTATCAAATGGTCGATTATCGTAAAATAAAACAAAAGCAATAGAACAGTTTTGTTCGAAGAGAAACGTTGGAATTTAACTAATAATTTTAAATCATTACCGGTCTCGCTAATACCATGTCTTAGGTGAACGAAGTTTTGCGAGCGTGAGGCGGCGAAGCGGGGTTTGGCGTACTTGCCATCGAATGGCGCGCCGCAAGTCTTCATCACCTATCAAGTAGGACACTCCCATTGGCGGAGGACGATAGATATTTTCGATATACGCCACGCCGCCTCACGCTTGCAAAAACTTTTTTTTGCGTACATTCATGATTATTAATTCATCATTGTTGAGAATAATGCATTGTGTTAATAATAAAAGGTATCTACCTATATACTTAAAAATCAATACGTGTTTTAATAACCGTATTTACTTATTTTATAAAATATCGAAGGTGTTTTGGCCAATTGATGCAACCCTCAAAAAATACGACAACGAGTTAATGATTGGATCTCATTTTAAAGACTGTCTATCGGCCAAATGAGGGAAATTAGAAAAATAAATTGACCGCCTTTTAGAAGGGAAACATCATTTTACATTGGTTTTAGGTTTAAAAATTCTAACCCGGCTTTTCCTCTTTACCTATAATTCTCAATGTAAATGGTTTATTAATTCACCATCTTCGAAATTCCCTTCACCTTTTTGAAACCAATAGCTGCCGTAATGTTTTTATTAGCATATAATAATTCGATGAGTGAGGTGAACAATCGCTTAAGTCAAATTCTTCGATTTTATTTTATTTTCTCAGTTTGAAGTATTTACCCTTTTTCCCATGCTAGCCCAAACACAATAGTCAAAAGCTCTCAAAGTGTGTAGTAAAAGAAATTGTTCATAAAAACACCAAACCATGTTCTTCAAATACAGGTGGGAATAACCACATAAATCAGACTTATATGATTCCATACTCAATATATGTTTGTTCTAGCAATGTAATGTGACTTATTTGATGTTTTTATTGTTAAATTTTGTGTTAATAATAAAAATAAAAAATGTCTTCACATTGAAAAATCTGTCTCCTGAAATCCTTTCTATACTGACTTATGTGCTTGTTCCCCCTCGCCCATTCGTATAATATATCAACTGTCGAAAGGAAAAAGGACGTAACTTACACACAGAAAATATTGTGTACAGCTCAAACAAAACATGTATTAAATTGTATACATTGTGATTATCGAAAAAAAAAATTGTGAAAAGACGGAGGGTTGTGTCCTTTTTCCTTCATATGGTCTATACGGTCTGGATATGCTTGTTAATGAAACAAAGCACGTGTCACGTTATACCTAAAAGAGAATTTGTCAATATTAATTTACACAAAGTGCTTGCCACATCCATCGAAAATATTCTCTCGTATCTTAATATTATATTTAAATATAATGATAGGAAAGCTGTTATACTTGAATATTAAGATTTTTTAACAATTTCAACGGGTAGCATAAACATTTACGTACGCCAGAGATTTTGCAATTTAAATTCAAAAAATATCTGAATGGAAAAATGGATCCAATTAAAATAATAAATGATCACAAAATTCGCTCTCAACGACACTGTATCAAAAACAATTTGCGTTATTTGCATGTCATTGGATTCCGTCATGCGAATAATGAACTTAACTATTGACACAACCTACGCAAATGGCTAATGAATGAAATTGTCAGCTATCGGCGTGGACAACCAATTAATGCAGATCGGCGATATTCGAGAGGATCAGATATAATAGAAAACGCAGCAAAAACAACCGAGCAGTATTTATTTGTAATATATATATATTATATAAAATAGAATCACATAAATTTGTATACATAACTAGTATTTACTACCCAGCTTCGTGCGAGATAGAGTGTGTTAACGTAACGCTTAGACGTTAGAGTTATTATAGCGTTGTTTTGGTGCGAAGGTTTACTGGTGGAAGTTGAAAATTAAACCATACCTCATGTACGACCAACAAAATATAGTCTATGAATTAATTTAAATTTGAAATTTGAATCATAAAACAAGCACAGTTGAAATAGAAATGGCAGCGAGATTGTACAAAATTCACGTCGCTACTGTTTACCGTTTGGGAGGAGTTTTACATTCAACCCACCACCCATGTGATCCTAAAACCCGGACTTGAAGAGCGCTATTAGCTAACTACAATCACTGCATATTTATTCGCTACAATAAACAAAACTTGGTGATTGAGTATAAATAAAGTGTTTTATCGATGAAATAATTATTATCACAGCGAAGATAAAAGTAAGGCATAGTCTAATTATAAATGATTAATATTAATCTAATATGTAAAAATCAATGTGGATTTGTTCGTATCTTATGCACTGCCATACCGTTCATCCGATTCCGATAAAACTTTGTCAAGTTATTGCTCGCACTTACGCGAAGAATATAGGCATAGTACAATCAGGCTCGGCCAAGCTCGAGCCCGACTCTCAACTTTTTAATTTTTAGCTTACAGTAGGTCTTATTATATATATATAAAAATCAATCTCACAATCCAGATATATCTAAAATCTAAAATAAAGAATCAAATTTGTACAAATAGCGACATCTCTGAAAACCTTCTGATTTATTCGTGTACGCACCAGACAGAAAACAAAAAATGTTGTGTGTTCAAACGCATTTCAATAAACAGAATTAAAACACAAACACTTTCTTTCTCTGAGTGGCATTTCAACGCATACCGGGTACTCACTAGTATAATATAAGACAATTGTCTAAATATTTTAAAAAAACTCTATAATTGAAACTGCTACAAAATATTAATAAAAGCTTTACATGTATTTATTTATAGTTCCAACCTAGTGCATACGATAGCGATACACTAATAAATTTTGATATTTTGGCGCCATCGCTGCACACATCACCACTTGTTTCTCAAACTAGCCTGCAGTTTGCTATTCTCAGCAGATAGAAGATTGCACATATTACGTTAATTTTTCAACTACTTCGCAAACATTTAGCCTTTTGGCAGAATCACAGAGAGGGTTCCGGGGAACTTTTAAAACACTGCTATTTGTTTATTCCTCACCCCTGTGTATAATTTATAATTATTTTTTTATATTTCTCAATGATTGCAAATTATAAACTGCAATTTGGTAACAAAAATATTAATGACGCAAAGATTTCACAAAACAACAACTATCGTCGTGACAAAAATTGTGTTCGCTATTTTTCGTCACATTTCAAACAATACTTGATTTAAATCTTGGTACAGACAAAATAATTGCATCAAACGTACTACACACGTGCGTGTGCGGAAAATGTGTCAATATATTGACAGTGTTTTGGCCAATTGATGTAAACCTACAAATTTTAATTGTTCAGGAGAGAGTAAAAACTGTTCGGTGAGTTGCGTTATGAATCTTTGAAATGCACTCCTGTAAAGTCGCATGTTTGCAGATACGGGATTACATGTAGAGAGTTTCAATATGATAGTGACTTACATTAAGTGGCTGGGTCAGAATTTTTAAACCTGAGACCAATGTAAAATGATGTTTCCCTTCCAAAAAATGGTCAATTTATTTTTCTAATTTCTATCATATAGTCGAGACCTGCTCTGCCGTCTTTAAAAAGTGATCCAATCATTTACTCATTTTCGTTTTATTTGAGGGTTGGCAATCAATTGGCAATCAATATATGATAAGATAAGTAAATACGGTTATTAAAACACGTATTGATTTCAATCTTTCATCAGACATTCCCAGTGCAAATAGTGTTCTAAAAGTAAATTAATGTTAAATGTAGAATTGGTAAAATTAGAAAAAATAACTATAGCTTTAAGCTATTTGATGTCATTAATGTGAAATATAAATAGTATCTAATAAGACGGCTCTGTGAGACAATGGTCAATACCTTTCGGCTTCGGTTACAGATGTCTCGGCTTCAGATTTATGGAATTCTGTTCCTAGGTCGTGGATGTTTGTGATGTCTAGAATTCCCTCCCAGCCATCTGATCCTTAAAACGGAGCGTAGCGATTGCGATTAGCTTACCACTAGTCATGTGATAGCCCAATCATTCTATCCGTAGTCTCATCAAAAAAATGAAAGTTGAGCAACTAAGTAACAAGCAGTTCTCGTAGAAAAACTTCTGTTGAGATATATCTCTTCAATAAGTGTAATATATCTCTTCAATGTCAAAATATATTTTATTATGTGGGATTACTTATTTTTTAGTGAAAGAATCTGTTTTTTGCGGAAGGTATTTGCTTGTTATAAGTGAAAATTATTTTTATGAAAGTGGAAACGATCTAAACAAAAGTGCATTTAATTGTAAGCCAACATAATGTAAATTAATGTAAAAAAAAATGAAAATGTCTTCTTTGTTTTCATGAAAGGTTTGCGAAAACGTAATAAGTGTTTTGAAACCTGGTGAAAATAATAATGATTGTATTTCACAAGCGTACCGAAGTTTTAAAAAAATCTACACGTGAGACAATGAATCTGATGTGACGCTAAGATTTATAAATTTGTGACTTTGAAGTATAATATATTATAATGCACGATAGTTTCGTAATCAAAATTCGAAAGTGCAATTTATAAACGTGAAACTTTCTGTTGAATGTTATTAAATTTGTCATCGCTTAAGAAAGTGTTGTATCATTTTAATTTATAGCAACAATAAATAATGTAACAAAGCTGTCGATATTATTATGAAAATGATCAATGATTAATTAATAACTTCAGGCGTGAATCAATGTCGATTAATTTATCAAATTAAGTTGCATAGCTCGATATCTGAATAAAAACAATACGATATTTAAGTAATCAATGTACCACTTCCATTCCAGTAGTCGAGTGTTCAATGCTTTCGGGGAGACATTCTTTTCTAACCCCACTTTCATGAATTGATTAAGCGATTGCTGTTCAAAGGCTGTGATATTTATATTACCTTCCACTGATCTAACTGTGTGAACGTATTTCTTGGTAGAAATAAAAAAAAATAGTAAATAGAAATAAAAACGTTTTCTATTTTAAGATATTAACTTGATCGAAAAGCGTTATATGTATGAAAATAAAACGCACCAATTCCACAATTTTTCACTCATAGCGAGCATTTTAAACTGATATGGCTATGATAATTGTAAAAAAAATTGTAGAATTCCCACAAAAAATATGTTCTACATTTATAAATAAAACACATATCGATTGCCTAATGTTATAATCCCGTAGGTGACTTTTTACATATTTAACAGGAGGCTAAAAGAAACTGAACATTTTCGTTAATATGTATATTACACTTTTTTTTCATGTAAGTATTAAATAAATTGTATGTTAGGGTTCTTGCAAATCATTAAAAAGTTTAAATACTTTGTAATATTTAAAATAAACGAGATACGGTTTATAAATTCATTTTCGTCAAAATATCAGATACCGGTTTATAACATTAGGCCATCGATATGTTATTATAATGGATGACATATTTACATAAATATTCAAGTAATATTATCATTTTGATAGTTGATACAGAAGAAGTCTGATATAATGACGCAAAGAAATGAACACACATGTTTGGCTGATATCATCGCAGTATGCACCGGTGCAAATGCCAAATCGGATTTCAGCAGCGCCCTGCAGATTTTTAATAGCACCCACAAGGGTGCGTTTAAATCTCCGTTAGGAAGCATTGTTTTATGTCGTGTTACAATGGAGCTCTAATAAGGAAATCCTAAGTCAAATCTTTAAATACTACGCAATATTAACAATGATAAAAAAATAATGACAGGTAAATGTAAAGTTATCAGCTCGGGGAAATGGTTGTTCAAATAAAGACTACAACTTTCAACAAGTCCAATCATAATAATAATTGACTACTTCCTAATGTATCTAGAAATCATTATTTCACTACCGCTGGCTCACTACATTTACCTTCCGTGTTATAATACCAAATCTATAATTATTTTCTGTGCGCAAAACATCTTTATAATAACATCAACATTGCAGAATAAAATAAGTACAATTGGTATCCGCGGTTACTTTTTGAATTAAGCATTCGCATAACATATTTAAAAAGCACTATCGCCGAGTGACAGACGCTCGTTTTTGATTTTTATCCTGTCGGTCTCGTGGGGACACGGTTCTTAATCCCAGAACAGGCTCTTTTCACAGATTGATTTTTAAATCAATTTACGGAATCGTTTTCAAAGGCATTGATGTATGCGATGTTTACATTATCATTTCTTACCAATCTTCTGTCCAAGATGAGCTTAGAGAGAATCATTAGCCAACTTCTGGGCATCACCTATTCTTAACTTCTCCGAGAGTTTATAGGACTGAATAAAAGCCAGGACTCGTAAAACAACATCTGTCAAGAGCTTCAAAATCCAGATGCTTCACATTCTGAGCATACACGAAACAACGCACCGTTTTCAGGATTGGATAAGGGGTAGATGGGAAAAGTTGAAAACATATTTATATCACTTTGAAGGTGTTAACTTTTAAGATATAAAAGAAATTAAATTATAGATAAAATTTGTTTGATTACCAGTAAATTTTTGTCACCGCTCAAAAAAGTACCTGCTGTATAAACCTTGTATTCGTCTACATGTAATTTTATATAAATATCCCTGTTATATTTTATCAGTTGCTAAGACTCATGATGAGCGAAACCGGTCCTGTTCATTATAAAAACGCGGAAGTAGTAAAAAAAATGTTTTTTTATATTTAAAACATATTTATATACATACCAGGCGCGTGCGGTGGCTTTAACTCTTTCTCGCTCAATTACATGAAAAGTGAAGGTGCAAGCGAGATGCAAGGGTATGCGTCGCATGCTCATGTATCCTTCTTGCTCATACACAAATTAGGTTGTGCGATAGAGATGGTAATAATTCCTCCGCACGCCGATGATACATCCGTTTTGTTATAATAAATCTTAGAAGCGATTGAAACATTTAAATATGAATTTTTCCATTCCCAAATTAGAACCAGTGACCTCCCTACGGTAACTTAAACGAAAGCTCAAGAGTATCAAAAAATACAGGAGAGAACGATTTGTTATCATTAATAATAATAATTGAGTGTTAAACGATTTTATAATTCCATATTTTTTATTTTATAATATTACTATAGATGTACCAATTTAACTTAGCCGCTAGTAAGGGCGCCACCTTCGCGTTATGAATGTTGCCATACTCAACCAAAACTGATATTTTAAAAGTAGACATATATTTTTATTTTGAATAAAACAACATTTGGAGAAATTTATACTAGACTGACAATTGTAGTTCCAAATTCGGCGGTGGCCAAGTAATGTTGATAATCCTGTAGTTGTGATTGGGAAACATTGGGTAAAAAACACGTCAAGATTAACCGATATATCGCGATCGACGGCTTGAGAAGCTCTGTAGTAAAATAATGTCCAAGTGTAATGACCCGTCCAGTCACTTTCTCGGTCGTTCGTTGCCCCTCGTACTGTTGGGAACCTATTAGCTGCATATGCACGCTGATATGTAAAATATGACTTGCGCGATAGAGTTGTCAACATATTTAGAAAAATGCACCGATTAAAAAAAATATTATATTTTTTGTCGGCTTCAAGTGTTTCCATTTTACGTTCGCGTTTGGTTACATAAATCAATTTCTTTGATTAGCTAGTTACAACTATTAATACTAACGGTTCTACATTAGATTAGCATCTTACATTAATATATTCACAAATAATTCAAAACAATGCTATTTAATTATATGCAACCAATCAACGTTATAAATATTATTTATTATAAATGAAAACTAAACAGCTACCCATATAATAACTGTTCGAAGATTTTTTTTAAATGTATTTAATTTGGAATATGACATAGCCATTTGCTAAAATGTTCTCTATCTTCAATATAATATAAACAATAAATAAAATGCCTATTTTGCTATGTATTTGTATCAACAAATATTTTTCTACCGAATTGCATAAAAGTTATAGTTTTAATTTTTTAAATCCTGAAAATTATAGTCGCCATCTTGGCACGGTTATGCCATAAAATGGATAACTTACAACAAATGAACATCGATTATGTAATTTAAATAAGTTTTCACAGTAGTAGATATTGTCTAGACTTCCTTACAAATTGATAATATTTATATATTTTTTTACTGTGATTAATCATTTGACAGATTTCAAAAGTAATAACGTGAGAAGACCCCGGATCGAAGAGAGGCGAGCGGCTGGTTATCCGGAGTCCTGGAAGGGCTGATCTCAGACAAACACCATTTCAGATCCGGTTCCAAAACTTATTTATTTTCCATTCAAGATGCAGTGGTTTAACATTACACAAATATATAAATCTTAACACATAAAATTGATTCTACATTTACATTTACTTAGCAACTGAATTTACTTTAAGTTATAATACAAATGACACAACGAATTTAAATAAAGTCCAATGCAAATCAAAAAAAAAAAAAAACAAACAGTTCACATCGTCACGTCACCTTCGTCGCGACGAGACCTCGCTCGTCTGACTCGGCAGCTCGTTATGGACTCTTTACAAATACTTAAAATAAAAACTCCCGGCACCGTCGGAGCTACCTTTTTTTCCGTAAAAATGGACTCGTCCAGCGGACGCAACCGGGGGCTGTTTGAACGCCTGGCAACAATAAAGAGCCTATTCTGCGAAATATTGCCGTTGCCGCTGGCTGATTTCAGTTCAGGACACTAATGACACTTATACTTAACAAAAACCAGGGTGTGTCACTTGATCATTTTCAACTCGTAAACAATAAGAATTCTATTTCATTATATTCGATCAATGTGTGGTATCTTATATATAATAGCACAGACCGCTCTGTAAACGTTTTATTATTATCACATATCACATTTTGGTATGAATCAGCGGTGAATGAGCATCAGCGGTGTATATAAAATTAAATGTTATGCAATACAATCCCATCGTATTGGCTACTTTAGACATTCGATATTTATATTTCATTACCGTCATCTATGACGGTTACTGTTATACTAGTCAATAATTATTAATACTATGTATGAGAGATAAAACAAATAGTTGATATACATGTTATTATAATAGCTTCCATAGGGAGTGAAATTACGCTGTCAAACTTTCAAATCCATATTAAAATAATTCGTAAACGGTGTAATGTAATACAGTTTAAGCATCGATATCGTTAAACAAGTTTACGTCACTCAGATGAGAACAGCTATTCCCTACACCTTTTTGCCATACACGCACACTTTCTCTACAATCAGCTGTTCTCGTGATTAAATCAGCCAATCGGTCAGACACACAACAACTACCTCTACCAAGAAGAGCTGAATCAGCCAATTAGAGTGCCGCTTGGTACAAATTGTACCGCTACGACACAGTGAAAACACGTGTATAGGGTTCAACATTCGCCGGAATCGAGTACTGAAGCGTGTAAATATATACTGTATATATTATTATACCGGATACAACATGACATAGTTTTCACACACGGCTTGTCTTGAGTTTTGAATAGTAAAATGTACAATCGTACTTTTGGGAAAATCGATAAAATTTATTAAATAGGAAGGAAATTTTCTCAACAACGGTCCAAAATAGTTTCAATCGCATTCAAGAATTACGATATTGTCGGTAACAATATATTATTATTTTAAAAATATATATATACCAGAATACAAGTTATTGATTTGATATTCTTATTTGGATTGCAACTAAGCCTAAACTAATATATAGGCATAACGTCGCTTCAGGTAAACAAGGTTCCATCTGCTATTTGTTTACAAAATCACTTTTAAATGCAGTTTTATTTGCATTAAAAATACGCTTCTATCTGTATTTAAAAACCCTTGCAATTTTCCGTCAATCCATCAAAATTTAAATTAGAAAAATGTTCTATCTGAAAAACCTACAAATGTTACAGTGCATCACGGTTCAATCTGAATATATAATTAGTCACACTCTTTCATTCACGTATGTAAATACATAAATGTGTTTCATTCAAACAGTCTGAAATCTAAAATTGTTTCTCCTGAACAGTTTTAGTTTTTGCATGTAGAACCTTAGAAGGCGGGAATAGCTTAAATTCGTACACTATAATATAAGCTGAAACGCGCATACACTGTTTTCGGTCACAACATTTTATTTTTATTATTTATACAAAAAAAAAATGTGTAGAATTACAATCTCACCAATACAGAAGATTCAGATTAATCGTTGAAATCGCATTCGCTATTTTTGGCTATAACGTATTCTCTTAAAACATATCTCCCAGAGTACAAGTAACTAAATTGATATTATCATATGGATTATAAAAAGCAACCTAACCTCAACTGTTCTACAAATAAAAGTTGAAATTGGAACGTATAAACGTGTAAGCGTTGACAAAATCATTCACAAATTTATTTGGATATGTATAATTTAGGCCTTACGAATCAGCTTCAATTAAATTTATCACCTTGGGAAATAGATAGAGGATTCTATAACTAAAACACAAATAAAATATTAAGCAATTTTAATATGAACTGATGATATTTCATTCAATATTGAAGGTATATTATGCTTTATCATTGGACGGCGATTAGTAACCGATTGAATTGTTTGAAGGATAGTTTCACTTTTTCAACAGCTGTCCTAAAAATGGTTTTGAGTTAACACAAATATTACAAAAGATCGTCTTCGACGCTTTCTTTTCTCCGGCAGGTAAGATTTCATACTTCTGGTCATAATCAAGCTTTGTTAAATGAATTCTAAGAGATTATCATTAACAACATAGTCATTAATTAAACAACTAAATGCTGTAAAACTTTGAGTAATACATATAAATATGTTTAAATCATAACATAAAGAAAATATTTTACTTCGGTTGACTTGGGCGTCGGGGAGTTAATTAAAATAATAGCATTAAAATTGTGATAGTCAGAAAGGCAACTAATTTCGTAAACCAAATTCAAAATTAACCGCAAAGTACTTGCTCTACATTCTGCAATATGGAGTTGAAATTTTATTGCGCGAACTAATACTTCTTTGGCAGACCGAATACAAAATTTGCATTTTTGTATTTTTAACGTTATTTCAGCACCTTTGTTTTATTATTAGACAAGTAGCATTCGTAAATGAGAACTTTCTTCCTAGCTCATTCATTTTTTCTACTTTGTATTCTGTAACTTGTATCCAAGATATTCATCGTAATTTTCCCAGAATCTTTAAAAGAGACTTACTTTTAAAATCAAATCTCATGCTTTGACGTTTTGTTAATCCCCAAAAGACTCAGTACTTTAATTTAGAAATTCGTATAGATAATAAGTCTTAATGAATTTTTAAAACAATCGTTTCCATAAAATACAATTCGATGAAATCCATAGCTGGCCTATAAAGTGGCCTGACTGTGCTATTTTGTACATTCAAACTAACTGGATGATCAGTTACATGTGAGTATAATTACTTTTAAATACGCCAGTGGCGACTATTTCAACTCAGTCACCTATTATATTTTAAATAAATATCTCAACTAGAATACGATAATTTATTTTGAAAAGATGATTATACATTAACGAAAAGAAGCATCTTAAATTCACCTATTTTTCCAAAATTCAACAAGAATCCATTTAACAGCTAACACTATGGTACTAATTAGCTATGAATATTTAATAAAAGCAACAAAGAAAAGAGAAATGAGGGTATTTCATTTCTTTCATGCTCGATATAGTTGAGATGAACTTATTTATTGAAAAAATGGCCACTCGTGATTTATCTACCATGTAAAGTAAAAGCCGTTAGTGGAATAGTGTTATTAACTAATATAAATAAATTGTTTTATCCACAAAAAATATCAATTTTATGGATGTTTTAACAAAAGTAAATTACATTTTTTACAGTAAGTGGTGTCACTGTTATATTAACTGAAAATTTTGCATCACCCCTATTAGACGTTAGTTAAATGAAAGCTTCATCGTTACTCCCCTTAAGAGTCGTGTCGAATAAATATCTACAGCAAAGTTTCACCGAACACTAGCTAATCCAAATCGTTTGAGAGGCAACATCAGAGAACGCAATGAATGTTTGAGCACCATCGTAATTGCTTAAACTTTCCAAACTCACAATAATAAACCACGGTGCATGTCGGCAGTGCCGAGAAATAGAAAAGGACCAGCGGTGCTCAAAGTCGGTGCGGAGGACGTGGCAGTATCTCCAGTGAAAATTCCCACAGGAACATGCATGTCATACAAGTTCGTACAAATTTGATAATCTAGCCGCGGTTTGTTCTTAATGAAAAGCATACAAACGGATGAGGGAACAGCGCCGGGATTGGATTATCAAAGTAGTTTGCTCATTACAGTTTGCAGTTATATTAAAAGCATAATAGAGTGATATTTTAGTTACTACATCTAAGTTATAAAGCATTTCAAATACAAATGTTACTGACATCTGACAACATTTACTTGACAAGTTACTATGTTACAATTTTTTTTTACTATTTTCACAACTGATGTTGTCAGTAACCCAACGACTCAAAGCCATCAAAGCAAAAATATCAAACTTAAAGACAACGGATCAAATAAATAAGGTTTTAGATGTACAAACTGCATGTGGAACATGCGGGCAGCAAAAAAAAATATTTTTTTATAGAAACGTAGGTTTATTTTGAAAATTACCGTTTTAAAATGAACAAAAACAATGACATAATTACTTTTTCTTCCTGATTTTTGTAATTAGAAAATTTTAACAGTAATTTAAATTGTGGCGAGTTTCACATGCTTGCATTAAAAGTTTCATCTATAAATATAAAAATGAAGTAATTTAAGACATCGACTGAGGGTGCTTGATGGAATTTCAATATCAAATTTGGATTATTGAGATTTTGTACACTTCCATGCATTTTGTCACTAACGACCCGGGTTTCGCCTTTCGGCATCTTCAGGCATTCGAGCACACGAATGGACTCGAACTGAGAGACAGTAAACAGTGTCTAACGTTTATATAGAACATACAAATGCGACAAATATTATTTACGAGGTAAGATATTATACGTCTGAGAGCCACACTGATACCTGAGTTAAAATTTCGGGAATCTCCCTAATCCTTATAATTCTCCGCTATTATATCCGATACGTTGAAACACCTAACAGATGTCACTAAATGTGGAACGATTGTATATATTTACCCATTCGTCGAATTACATCCCGTCAAAACCCACAATACTATTATAATTGTAAAATCACTGGTATTTCTAAAAGAAGTTGAAAAGCGGCAATTCGCCACTCTATTAATATGGTGTTTACAAAATAAGGATTAGGACGATTCCCGAAATTTTAACTCAGGTATCAGTGTGGCTCTCAGACGTATAATATCTTACCTCGTAAATAATATTTGTCGCATTTGTATCTTCTATATAAATGTTAGACACTGTTTACTGTCTCTCAGTTCGAGTCCATTCGTGTGCTCGAATGCCTGAAGATGCCGAAAGGCGAAAGCCGGGTCGTTAGTGACAAAATACATGGAAGTGTACAAAATCTCAATAATCCAAATTTGATAAAAATGAAGATTTGTTTGTATGTTTGTCCTCTATGCATTCCTTTACCATTCATCCGATTTCGACGAAACTTTGTGTGAGTTGTTGTGCGCACACCCGTTAAGGTTTCTGAAGAAAAAAATTAAATCTAAGATCTAAAAAAAAGAATCAAATACGTAAAACTAGCGACACCTCGGAAAAACCTTCTGATTTATTCGTGTACCCACCAGACTACGTTCGGGTCATGAGTCAGCCATAAGGTAAAAGTATTCATAGCTTAAATAATTTATTTCACATATGCTATGAATATATCGAGCTGAATTACTATATTGAAAAATAAAAAGGGCTTTTTTCGGAAGATGACGGGGTCAGACCGGGTAAGTTTATGAAATTTCGGCCCGTGCAGACCTCTAATCCAAAAGCCCTTCAATAAACAGAATTAAAACACAAACCCTTTCTTTCTTAGAGTGGCATTGCAACGCATGCCGGACATTACTAGTCTTCAATAAATATCACAAATAATTTCCATCTAAATTGTATGCAGTATGAAACACATATTGTTTTTTAACAATCCTGGGAATTTACACCTGACATTGTTACGGTGAACTATGTCCACTATCAGTGTGAATATAAAAAAATCCTAATGGAGCATCTCCGAAAAATAGTTGTAATTCAGTCTCTCAACTTGTCGGCGTCCGTGGCGCAGTTGGTAGCGTCGCTGGCTACGGTTACGGATGTCTCGGATTCAATTCCCGGTGTGAACGGTTTTCATAGATTAATCTCTCAATCGATTTATGGATTTCTGTTCGTAGTCTGAGTGTTTGTGATGTCTAAAACTCCCTCCCACCCATCCGATCCTCACGGGGTGTAGCGAGATCGATCAGTTAACCACTAGTCCTGCTAAGAGACAACGAGCGGTTTAAAGAAGTATATATTATGTTAGCAGAAAAGTTTATGTTTTACGAGTCAGTTAATAACGTTACCGTCATTGAAAATTAGCTTTTCAGAATAACGAGCATCAGATTGTAAAGCATAACTTTTTTGGACTTTCTAATATGTTTACAGTTCTCGCTTTACATACATTGGATATACACAAGAGATTAATGTTAATCAAACTCTCGACACTTCTACAAGATCTGGAGTCCGGAAAGTGTGCACCGGGGCTTATATTTTTTCATTCTACCAACTGTCCAATTTTGACAGAAATGCTTAGAAAATATTTTCAACACTGATACATAATATAAAAAACAAACGATGTATGGAATGTATCTCAAAAGAAATGTGAGGTTATGAACATTAAATTCAGGTGTATTTAAAGTGCAATATTCGCTATAAATATTTATTTAATGATGTTATCGTGGTACAATATGTGGTTTACCGACGTTGTGAAATCATTATAGGTTTTACTCCATAATCATGATTGTAGTCAAACAATGGTATAGTACACGAGCGATGAACCCTTTCCTGTCGGAAGGCCGCATTCATGTATCTTATAATTAAATAAAGCCCCATTTAAGAAATAGACATAAAAATGTATGTACATTATTTTGAAAATGAAGGAAAAGAAGTTTATTTGTCAGCGTCCTTGGCGCATTTGGTAGCGTCGTTGGCTACGGTTACCGATGTCTCGGGTTCAATTCACGGCGCGGACGGTTTTCATAAATTGATCTTTCATTCGATTTATGGATTTCTGCTCACATTCTGAGTATTTGTGTTGTCTAAAACTCCCTCGCACCCATCCGATCGTCACGGGGTGTAGCGAGAGAAATTAACTAACCACTAGTCCTGTCCTAGCTCTATCCTTATATCCCTACTCTCTTCGAAAAAAGAGAAGTTGAGCAACTGAGTAAAAATCAGTTTTTATAGAAAAAATCTGTTGAGATACCTCTATGACGAGACCATATGGTCCACGTTGGAAGCGCACAAGTGAAAATTTGCAGTAAAAAGGCCGCACTGAGAATCTATAAGGCTCAGGACCAATTCCGCTCATCACTGATGATAAGTTGATAATTATCGTGATGAGCGAAACCGGTCCTGATCATTATAAACCTGTGGAAGTAGTACAAACAAATTGTATTTTATTATTTAAAATATAATGCTTTTCCACCAATAATTGACAGTTAACACCTTAAGAGTGACTTATAAGGTTGCAAATTCATCACCCATGATAGAATATATAATAACTACGCTTTCTCAGTTAAGTTGATGGATAACTCCACCGTATTTACTAGTTTCTATTATTATGAATATCAAAACACTGTTACAAAATGCTTTTAAAAAATGAATAACATTACTTTTGTCGGACGGATCATTAGAAATATACGCTGGTTTTATTTGAAAAACATCTATGAGGCCACACGCTAAAAGGCTTAAATTAATTACAGTTAGACCAGAGACAAGTAGTCACCGATGCATAGCCCTTTTAGCCCGAATAACGGCGGCGTCCAAAAGCCGTTTGGCTAGTTTCGTTTTCAATGCCGCACCCGTGGACGTGGCGAGCCGGTGAAAGTTTCCGTAGAACGGTCGACTGTGCCGACAGTGTACTATCATTACTGCCGTTTCGCGAGCCTGTTAGCGGCGGGCATACCGCACGCGGCTCGCAACGTTCAATGCCTCCCCGCGTGACATAGATCTACTTATTGGATGTGCAATGAACTCAAAAGCCAGCCGAACGGACTGCCAAGGGCGCCACAAACTCGATTTGTTTCGCTTTCAATAAAAGGGCCAAATAATAAAAAGTGGAAACGATTTATAAATAAAATAGAATTTAATGTTCGGTCTTATTTGAAAAGGTCTAACTCCAAGATTACTTTCATGGGTGAAAACTTTTATTATACGCATTACCTCTGTGACAGATAATTCCATTTCTTTGAAATTTAATAAAATGTGCGATCATTCCAATATAAAATTACTAATATTATTAAAATAATATTTGAATAGAAATCATTTAAAAATTTTTCTCTCGCATTCGATTTGACAAAATGCTAGTTTATGCTACCGTTGATTCATAACATGTTTTAAATAAGTAAATATCAATACTTTGTCGGATTTAATTTGAAATAGTTGATTCTTATAACAATAGTAGATATCCCTTTTAAGGTGTTAACTGTCAATTCTTGGTGGAAAGACATTGTATTTTAAAAAATAAAACACAATTCATTTGTACTACTTCCACATATTTATAATGATCAGGACCGGTTTCGCTCATCACGCACAAATTATTTATATATATGTATACCTTCATTTTTACACTCAATTATATATAAATAAGCCTGTTATGTTTGTATTTTTATCAGTTGATAATGCTCGTGATGAGCGAAACCGGTCCTGATCATTATAAATATGTGGAATTAGTACAAATGAATTGTGTTTTATTTTTTTAAATAGTAGATATACATTTATCATGTTTCTAGTGGGAACGCCCGTCATAGATGACAGTATTGAAATTGAAATACTGAATGTCTAAAGTAGCTGTTCTTTAGTTTCCATACTGACGGACTGATTTGCGTCTACTGTATTTACTGTTAATATACACCGCGAAAGCTTAGATCATGAGAAAGTTTCATACCTACATGTGATATGTGATAATAATAATAAAACTTCTACGTCTACGCCTACAGACCGATATGGGCTATTATATTTAATGTTACATTATACTTCGGTGTAATAAATATTGTATATAGCGCTAAAACTCCACTGTGGAGACCACTGCTCTAATTTTTATTACAAATCACTTTTTAACTATATCCGCTCCTGGTGTGGACTATACTCAGTTCTTATTGAGCTTCTCAACAGAAATTGTTTATACGTGAACTGTTAAATATTCAGTCGTTCAACCTATCTTTTCCGGAGAAGGATGTAGCAAGAAAAAGACTAATAGATCTGGTTGGTGCCGTTTTTTTAGTATTGTATGGGTTGAGCGGGATGTGAACATTACGACATCCATGCTTTTGGATACAAATACATAAATCGATTGAAATATCAGTGTATGATGTTGCACAGGGTATCAAGCAATTCTCGAGATAAACCCTACAAGGACTCCGTAATCTCGATATGGTTACAGGAGTATGGTTATGTTTATTATTATAAATAAAGGAAACAATATAGAAAAGACTAAGAAGAATTTTTCGACTCTCAATATAATCACGACCAAGCAACTGCGTGTTACAAATCAACCTTTGCAATGCCAAGGTAGAATAGTTTCACTGAGCATCACAATTTTGTGAAATACTTTTCACTCGGCGTACAGCACTTTCACGCCGTTCTATTCCCACTTGCAGATTGTCGAAAAAACTAGGCCGCCGATGTTCATTTGATTTTATTATCATGCACAGTACTTTCGTTTGCACAACAACAAAAAACGAACAATCACAAGCGATGAAAAAGAATTAAGTACGCTACAATTAAGAACATGTAATATTTATATGTAAGAGTTCTAAAATACAATATGAAATTAAATAGTTATTTCACGTGGTTTATCACTAACGTGACGCGTTTCGCCTCTTTACGAATCATCTTCAGACTAACCATAGGTAGACAATGATTCTAATTCCTACATACAAAGTAAAGGGTAGGGTGGGTTTTATTCCATTCTACCGGACGTGGAGGGGGGGTACGACATAAACACTGATAGACTAATTACCATAACACTACTAATTACAATAATATGCCTCAAAAGTAATAATTTTTCAGAGTTTGCGAATCATTTTATTGAAAATGATCATAATTTTATAAAAATAATAACGTAGAAATACTCCATAGAGTAAATAAAAAAGGTATTAAAATGAATAGCTTAGTAATTAATAAAACCATTAACAGTAATCGAGTATAAGTAAATAACATTTTAAATAGAACAGGCGGCTCACCACTATTAAATTTATTTCCCTAGGGATTTTCACCTCCAAACACTAGTAATTGTTTAAGACATCGACTGAGGGTGTTTGATGGAACTTTAATATCAAACATGGATTAGTGAGATTTTGTACACTTCCACGTATTTTTAACGACGGGTTTCGGCATCTTCAGGCATTCGTGTGCTCGAATGCCTGCTAGTGACAAATCTCAATAATCCAAGTTTGACTAGTAATTGTTTTGTTATTAGTAGTGTTATGGTATATCAGTATTTGTGTCTTACCCCCTCCTCGCGTCAAGTAGAATTGAATAAAACTCACCCTATCCTTTATTTTTAGTGTAAGAATTAGAACCATTGTCTACCTTAGAAATAAATAACCTTGCGATACGGTTAATCTGAAGATGCTTCATTAAGAGGCAAAACGTGTCACGTTAGTGATAAACCAAGTGGAATAACTAAGTTATCAATTTTTAATTTAATTTTATATTAAAAATGAACTTCCAAAAAGTTACCGCTGAATCCATAGAAAATAAAAAGAGTTTTAGCATTTGACAAAATATTCTCTTATCATTTTTGCAATCGCCACCACCTACAACGGATTTACAGCATTTAATGCAGTCACCCGAGACTTGGTTGTTATCTATCTGAAGTGTGCTAAAGTTAAGATAGATTGAGGATATTTGGTATACTATATCGTAAGATTAAATCAAAACATGAAAATCTATCACTTTTTATTAATGACTTGATTTGTCGCTCATCAATAACAGAACGGTAAATAAATGTTTTTATGACAGATAGTAAGTGTTAAAATACAACAGTTTTCACAAATTACACAAACTTATTTTTTTTTTAATATTATAAAGTTACCTCAGAATTATTAATATAATTATCAAAATAATATGGTCTATACACCTTATTACCTAAAAAATATATCCACTGATAAGTTTTATTAATTTCTGGTAAATTTCATGGTAATTGAAACAATTTGAATAATCGGTATCTATAGCCGAATACCTATTAATATTTAGATGGAATATTAAAATAGTATTATAATAATACTTAATGGTGTAATATTTCCTAAATATTTTTAATTTCGTTACATATTCAAATTTCAAATAAATTGGAATAAATATTATAATGAGTATATAATTATATACGTATATAATTCATAAATAGATACAGCAATAACATTAAATTGTGTTTTATTTTTTCCTATGTTATTTTATCACTGCTCTGTTTCTGCGACACTGTTCATATATTTCCGATTGCCAATAAATTAATACATTGCCGAAAATTCTTTAACATATTTAGCAATGAGCTTGTGGATTGATTTTTATTATTTCTGGCTCGGTAAATATAATAATTTTTTCTTGTGTTTTATCTTACTAAAAAAAAATTATGTTTAGAATATAAAAAAATGATATTTTACGAAATAATTAGAACAGTTTATAAATTTTTAAATTATTCACTTTAATCAAAGTGAAGTTTGTCATTCATGATAATGAAGAAAATAAATTCTCGTTTGAATTTAAGCTAAGTACCTCTCTTTGCGGATTAAAAAGAAGTCGACGATAAATTTAGGCAACTATATCGAATTAAACTAACAACTTCATTTGAACTGAATAATCAAACAACCTTGACGAATGGCTTAAAGACTCAGATAGTTTTTAAAAGTAGCGTAAAATCGTGCTTAGTAAATAAATTATTCTGTATGTGAGCACTTAAAAATTTTCGATTTGAAGATATTATGTTCAGAATTTAAAATAAATAGAAAACACTTACAAAGACATTTCCATCAAGAAATTTAGGTTATTTTTGCCAAACATTGAAAAGTTACAAAGGCATTTATTTATTCAAGAACAAAAGTACACTTAGTACGCCAATGAGAAACGATATTTGAACTCATATCTTTGATTTTAAATACAAATAAATAAACACGTAGCAAATGGTACTTTTCAAAACACCTTTGAATGAAAAAATTATATTACAATAACCGGACAAATTTTAAAGGTAAAAAATAAATAAAAGACTCGATAGATAATCAAAAATTCCGACACAAAAATTTGGATATTTAATTTCTATTGTATCACAAGTGGCACTATCCACCAAACGATGTTAATCACAACCCAAGAAACGGTTTTAGATAGGTATCCCAGAAATAATCGTTTGTCTTTTTGGAATCAGATAGCGCGTCACCCTAGCTCTATCGATAGATATGGACATTTTCAATAACCCATATAACTTCGATCTATAATTAATAAATAGTACATTTTTTTATATAATTCTCGATGTTAGCTGTTTTTCTCTTATTCATAAAATATGTTATGTTATTTATAATTAATACTATCATTGTTGTATACATTTAAACATACATTGAATTTCAATGTTATATAATAATATGTGGTATTCTTTTCGCCACAGTTAATTTCCCTTTTCTTTAAATAAATAAAGTTTTAAAAAAATCAGGGCCTGTTTCGATCATCTAGTGATTACTTTGCCCTCCTCCACCCACCACTGCTTTCCCATCCGTTAATTTTATACGGCAGTATCCATTGGCGTAACAAACGTTAAGCGTATCCACAGTGTGTTTTCCCTTAGTTGGGAGTGCCTTTGCAGCAACTGCCTAAGACTTGGTGACGTGCACTTAAGTGTGCAGAAAATCAATCACTCCAGATAAATTAAAAGATTCAATGAGTTGAGGTCTACTCACTCTTCGTATGACGCAGCAAATTTTTGAAACGCCTCGTAATTTGCCTTGTTCGCCACCGACCGGTCGGTCCAATGGAAGGTTGGACCGACTTGCGCAACTCCTCCCTTTATTCATGCATTAAATGACACTCCCATAGGATGTGTTCAGCATCCTGCTTTATACCACCACATTTGCATGTAGTACAGCTTGTGAGCAATGTTTAAATATTGCGCAGTACTTACCAGAAGGTAAATATAACAATAACTGGTTTGATGATGAGTTGAAGTAATTTGTATTACACGCCGCGTAAAATTTAACATTTTTTCTGCGATTGCTAGTGGTTAAAAATATGTGACTTATTGCCTCGTCAACCGCCTCATTTGTGATCGGCTCCGGTAGTACATCTCGAAACGTATAAGCGTTTAAGTTATATAAGGCTTAAACGACGTAAACAGATACGGACATGACCAAGCTTATTTCTCGATCGCATTTTAAATGTTTCATTGTTTTATAAATCTGCTTCTTTCGGCTTAACGTTTTGGTTCGCCATAAAATGTGCCTGCCCGAATTATTCTTTGCTGCTTCTACCGACCGCTGTATAGGTAAATCATGCCTTATCTATCACGTAATTCAAATGTTATCTTCGGTCACGCACAGACTTCTCGCAGAAGTTAAAATCGTGGCTTATCTTGAAGAACGTTGATAACAAGTGCAAAGTAGTTATGCGTTATGAAACAAAGGGACTATGAACCTTGCTGAGCTAAAAAATGGTACTTATCGCTCGATTCGAAATTCAGTGAACTAAATCCTTCCTGTTTGTTCGAGTTTGCAAATATTTTATTTTAGAATACAGCTGATATCAGAAAAACATTAGATAATGATTTATGATTTTTCTTAATCTTTGTTCTTTCATTATATGTATTATATATTATACATATTTCCTATGGTCTTCTGGCCGTCTTGTCAACGATATTTAAGTCGTGAACACTGTGGTGTCCGAGGGTTCCAATCTACCTACAGACAAGTTAATCAATTGAATTATCAACCGATTTTTAAATTAATTTTCCAATGCATGTATGTCTGTGATGTTTAAAATAAGTCTAGTTCTTTCTTATCCCCATCTTTCTGTCCTTACGCCATTTGAAACGGAAAAGGTTGATCGACTGAATAACACGTAGCTCTCGTGAAACGACTTAAAGATACATGGTTGAAACGAAATCTCATACGTTTCTTCGAATAATTTGATTTTTCGGGTTAAAAAGTATCTCATACTTCCAGACAAAGGTGTTAATAATTATCCCAAATATGTACACTATTTTGACCATAGTTGGGCTTATATCCGAGTAGTCAACGTATTCATAGACTCAAATTCCAATACGAACAGTTTTATAAATTGATTTTTCAAACCATTTATTGATTTGCAAAATTGAATGCAAATAAATCTGCGATATCTGAATTACCTCCCACCCATCCGACCCTAAAAACGAACGACAAGCTAACTATTTGTCCTGTACTAGCCCAAACTTCCAATAGCAGAAATAACTTTCTCTCAACATTTGATGTAGTTAAAATAGATGAAAACAAAAATTAACTTTAATTTCATATAATCAATTATCAATTATCTCAAAGTGTCACTGCTATTTTAGAATAAAATTAAATGTTATAAGCAACCATGTTTAAAGCTGGCAAAAACTGCTAACCAATTAATGTTTATAGGCTCGAAACAGAATGGCCCTTTCTACGTTGCGGCGCCGACCCAAATTTCATTCGAATGAAATGAGAAATGCGAGAGAAGAGAAATTAATATAAGTGATAGTGCACCTTGAATATATAAAATTAAGATACATATATAGGGCTTATATTGGACATTGGATGGTCACAGCAGAATTCCTTTTTATATAAATAAATCGCTCTAAAACAAACTTAGCCGATACCGTATAATTTTAGCCCGGTTTCGCGCATCGCGAGTGACAATGCTTGCGATATGCGAAACCGAAAAAATATGAATGTTTCACAAAAAAAATATTTTTTAATTATAAAGTTTTTCATCAAGAATTGACAGTTAACACCTTAAAACTGTATAATTTTAATTCAAAATGTTTTATTTAGTCATTATCAACTGATGTTCATTTTTTAAATATAATGCCTTCCGACCAACAATTGACAGTTAACACCATAAAAGTGATCAATCAATTTGTTTTATTTAAATTTTACTTATAAGTCAATTGTAAAATTTAAATTGTCGGCGTCCGTGGCGCAGTAGGTAGCTTCGCCGGCTACGGTTACGGATGCCTCGGGTTCAATTCCCGGTGCGGACGATTTTCATAGATTGATCTTTCAATCGATTTATGGATTTCTGTTCGTAGTCTGAGTAATCCCTCCCACCCATCCCATCCTCACGGGGCGTAGCGAAAGCGATTAGCTAACCACTAGTCCTGTCCTAGCCCTATCCTTCTATCCCTACTCTCTTCGAAAAAATATGAGAGGTTGAGCAACTTAGTAACAAGCAGTTCTCGTAGAAAAATTCTGTTAAGATACCTCCATTAGGAGACCATATGCTCCACATTGGGAGTGGATATGGATTAATTTTTTTTTTTAAATAGCTGATAAAGTGTACTTTTCAACAACAAATTTACTGGATTTTTTAAATTCAAACGGCTATTAAAAATATTTAAAAAAAAAACATTATTTCTTGTTTGTAAGAGGAAACGAAACACTGAATAAATATATTTTCCTTTTAAATAATTGAATCAGGAGTTTTTATGAATCACTGACTGTTCACCTTATCTTTTTTAATCCACTCTCTGAAACGTCAAACACCTGAAAATCAGGAGTATAATACTATACTGCGGAGAGCATTTTTAAACAATTAAGTTGAACGGTGTATAGATTGACGGCGACTGCGGATGATGTTGATGATTATGAAAGTTATTTATGTCACTAACTACTCGCATGCCGGATGCTGTCAGTGACTGAAAATACGAAATAAATTCGGCAGATGTGAAAGTGGACCAGTAACAACATGCAGGTTTCTTTCGCGGAAGAACTTTTTTGAACAGCGTTCAATGTTTTGCTGCCGTACTCTTTTTCTTCAAAACAACAAAAAGAAAGTGACGAATATAGTAAAAGTCACGATACATAGACGAACTTTGGGTAATGTCGAAAAAAGAATTGAAAAAAAATACCACGCCAGCTGCGACAATTCGTCAACAGGGCCAATCAATTAAAATGTTTGAAATATCTTAATTACAGAATTACTAACGCAATCAATGTTACTTAATGATACGAATTTTTATACTTGACAACATTGCACAGGTATTTCAAAAGGCTTACAATTAAATGCAGTTGTTTAGATCATAATCACTTTCAAACAAATAGTTTTCACTTACAACAAATACATTCCACAAAAAACAAATTCTTTCACTAAAAATAAAGTGATCCCACATAATAAAATATATTTTAAGATTGAAGAAATATATTACACGTACGAAAAAATATTTTCACATAGATAAAATAGTTTTCACTCAATATAAATACTCACACTTTGAAATTAATAGTCGCACGAAGCTGTAATGAAATTTCACTTATTCTTTACTACTTGCATACATTGCCTTTGCTCCACACATTAGAATACGTCACACAAACTAAACCAGACCAACCCTAACATAACCTACCTAAGTTAATACTATCTAACCCAAAGTGCAAACTATCGAAACAAAAGCTCAAGTGTACAAATTGAATATTATCTAACACAAAGTGCAATTATTTATAACCCATTTCAAACTAGCCAGGAGTCACTATGCTTTCAATACTCTTGATGGCCAGACAGAGATAGAGAGTATGTGTGTGTGTGTGTGCTGCATTACAAATAGATAGATAAATATTTAATATTATAAATGGTTATACAAGGAAATTTTTGTAATAATATGTAGTTGATAGCTATGTTGGCTTAACGCCATCGTCAGAACCATACTTCAACTTATTTTAGCTTAGCTCATATATATTTTATCCTATTATAATAGAGTTCTACCAAGTAAATGCCAATCCAATCAATAGATTTTTATAATGTTTCATTTCATAAAGAAAACAGTGTCCAGTAGTTATCACTACATTAGCTTTCTAAAATATTTTCAATAATGATTGATATTAACGAAAATGTACCCATACTGCAAATTCTTAAAAAATGCAACATGTTTGTAACAATGTTTCAGTTCCCAAAGCCTAAGTCAAACCGCAATGTGCCCTAAAGCAGTTCACCGGATTTCCACATTTTTTTTTGTTCACAAATCCAATTTTTGACTGCCACGAAAATCAAAGCTTCTGCGTCGTCATAAAATATTCTATCGAAAAGCGATTCTTTGTTCTACACTCTAGTGTATATTTATGTACTATTTGTATAAAGAATATTTATGAAAAATAAATGGGTACTCGTGAAACGTATTACAAAATTAAGCCACTTTTGTTATTTTGTAAGTTTTATGTCATACACTTTTAGATAATTATTCTTTTTTAAGTGTAAAAGTTATTTTGACCACTCTACTTTCGCGAGGTCGTCCGTAATAACGGCAGTTGTAGTATAAAACCGGTCGTCCGCACCTTCTGGCGGCCGCAAGACGACCGAGGCGTGCACTTGAACTTACTACGACGGTTAACAAACAGTATTATTAACAATAATTTTGTTGCCCTCCACCATCCGTCAATAATATACAGTTCTTAATTTCACATCTTCTTTCAATAAATCCTTAGCGAACCCATTAAATAATAACTCACTACTCAGATGCTTGCCACGAATGGAGAGGTAAAAGAGCGGACGGACAGTCTCTTATTACGTTAAAAATAAAAAAGCGACGATGGACCTGGCTTGGACATGTGCTGCGGATGCCACAGAGAAGCCTGAATCCTGCCTGTCTCTTCTACCAGCCAGATGGATTCCGTCGAACTGGAAGGCCGCTAATGACCATCCATAGGATGTATTCGGCGGAGCTACGGGACTCTGGGATGACCTGGGAGGAAGTAGAAAGACTGGCGGGGGACACAATCTTGGAGGAGCCGTGTGATGGTCATATGCTCTGAGTTCTGAGTAGAGAGCAGATAGGGTTTAAAAAGAACGAGTGGAATAAAATTCATATTTTCATTAAAATTGTATACCTTTATTACTCATAATTTTTCCTTCATAAAGAGAAAAAATTACGTTGTATTCGATTGTTCATTATATTTTATTTGATTTTGCCTCATCACGATATTAAAAATTTTTATTTTTTGAGGTCTTTTCATTTTAAGATTTGATACTTTTTCCATTTATGCACAAGGTAGTTTATTTTTCAATGAGGATATCAACGGTGTTTTAACCAATAGATGTAACTCTCAAAAATTAAATTGTTCAGGAGAGAGTAAAAAGTGTTTTTATCGAAAACATTATATGGTGAGTTGCGTTATGAATCTTTGAAATGCACTCCTGTAAATTCTCCTTTTTGTAGATACGGGATTATACGAAGCGAATGTCTATATAATAGTGACTTACACCAAGTGGAACGATCAGAATTTATAAAACTTAAAACCAATGTAAAATGATGTTTCCCTTCCAAAAAGTCGTCAATTTATTTTTCTAATTTACATAATTTGACCGAGACCTGCTCTGTCGTTTTTAAAATGAAATCCAATCATTAACTTATTTTCGTATTTTTTTTAGGGTTACATCAATTGGCCAAAACACTGACAGTATATCGTTTCTAAAAAATATAATAATCGATCTTAATTAATAAAAATTCGCTATAGTTAGAATGATGTGTCATCGTTAGAAGTATATGAATCAGCAGAGTTCATCTACCTAAGAAGGTGTTTTGGTTTTATAAACTAACTAGAAAATAAAATAAAAATATGAAAATTTATTCAAAAACTTATGACATTTATTGATGAAGTAATGAATTCATTAGATGCAAATATTATTTATTTATTTCGAAGAAAGTTGCGTAAGGAAAACTGGTTAGTTTTATATTAAATAATGAATAGAAAAACAACAAAATTTGTCCTTGTATGCGCATAAATTTTATTATTATTTTAAATCTGTATATTATCATATAAAATAGTTTAAATTTCCAAATTGTTGCGTAAACTTGTTTTTTCTATATTTTTTAAAGTTCAGTTTTGTTTGAAGGCCGCTTTAAAAACTAAAAATGCGATTGATAAAGAACCTGAGAAATTTGCAATAAAATACTTTGTTATTTGCATATTAAATCGTGTATATTTTGAAATGCTTAATCTATCCGTATACGTTTATTTATGCAATCTGTAAATGCATATTAATAGTGTCATTTATACAATACAAAAGAAAATACAGGTGTATATCTGTCTGCTACAAAAACTTCTCCCAAACGGTGAGCAGTAGCGACATTTGCACATGTCATTCTGAGAGCCATTTCAAAATCATCTGTGCTAATTTTAACTCACTGCTTTTGATATTATTATTAATTGACGGACTTTATTTTCTGGATGTCACATGAGGTACAGCCCACGGTGATATTTTAACTTTAAAAATTAGCTAACAACAAAATAGCGCCATAAAAACGTTTCAATGATCTAATATTAGCACCACGATGAAGTCGGGTAGTAGATGCTATAATATTTATAAATTAAAAATTAATTGAGGCAAAAATCTACCATATATTAGTAAAAAGACATTGAACAGCATTACACAATATGTTGTGAGAAATAATGAAAGATGAAATGGTATTTCAACTAAGTATTTTATTAATGAATTTACCTGATGGCATCGTCAATCCAAAACAATCCATAAAGGTTTGCAAAAACGTTAATATATATTTATATCGTTGGCAAAGAGTGTAAAACACGGGGTAACAATTTGTGCAACTATAAAATTATTACCTGCGTACAATGCATGATGATCAATTCACATCCTCTAGGTTAATTTCGTATATGTATATTGTATATATAAGCAAATTTGGATTATTGAGATTTTGTACACTTCCATGTATTTTGTCACAAACGACCCGGGTTTCGCCTTTCGGCATCTTCAGGCATTCAAGCTCACGAATGGACTATACATTTAGGTAATTACAGTATCTCATTAAACGTCGCTCTGTTGGCGAGGTTTTACAATCCTAGAATAAATTCAAATGGTGATTGATAGCTGCGCTACTAGCGACAAAGAATCCTTCTATAGAGGGATTATACAATAAAAGTACGAATGCTCAACTACCATTACTTATTATACGATTAATATTCCTATACTAAATTGAGCACGAGAACCTTTATTTTAGATTGTAATTATCACTATCGAAGCATTGAAGAATATTCTTAGCAAACATGCTCGATTTCAATTTTAAAAAATATTATTTATACAAATTTCAATGTTCAAAAACTATCCGGAAGTCATGAATAATATCAAGAATTTTAGCGTGACGTGATAACAATGGTTGTAACTACTGCACAATAATCATATGTCATTAATTACTTATTAACTAGATATTAGTTTGCTATTGTGTTATATGTAATACATGAATAATTAGCAAACATAGTGAACTGTGATTATTATGAAATTTCAACTAGTCAACGTCTTCCTTGTTTGTCGACCAATAATACTAAAACTGAAAGTATTATTATTTGGCAATTACAATATTTGAATGACTGTTATAGGTACACTGTACGATTTGTAATTATAACGATTCAATGAGAAAAATTACATATATAAAATTGATCAACTTAACTTGTATTACAATGAAAATTCGTAAACTAATATAAAAAAGGATTATAAATAAATGCAATTTGTGTTAGATAGTATTCACTCGGTACACTTGAACTTTTATTCCGATATTTTGCACTTTGGATTTGATAGTATTAACTTAGAACACTCAAACATTGATTTTTAATAGTTTCCACTTAGCCACGGATTCTTTTAACAAAATCGAGTTAAGATTTAGTAGGTTATGTTAGGGTTGGTCTGGTCTGGTTTGATTAGTGTAATGTATTCTAATCCGCGGAGCAAAGATAATATAGGCGGCCTAATATAGGGTATAAGAATAGGTGACTTTTTATTACAGCTTCGTGCGTACTGTGTGAAAACTATTTTATCTATGTGAAAATATTTTTTCGTAAGTGTAATATATTTCTTCAGCGTTGAAATATATTTTATTATGTGGGATCGCTTTATTTTTAGTGAAAGAATTTGTTTCTTTGTGTGGAATGTATTTGTTATAAGTGAAAACTAGTTTGATGAATGTGAATTTGATCTTAACAAAAAGTGCATTTAATTGTTAGCCGAAAAACTATGACAACAAATTAGTCAGAATTTATATCAGTTTTTCAGAATAAAAATATTGATGGTCTGAATAAAATTATTATACGGCCAGAATAAAAGGTTAGGTTAGGTAAGGTTGGAAATACTGACCATAAATTATTTATTCTGCCCTCTGTAATTCTGACAGATACATTATGACCATTTAATATTTTTGACCAATGTGTTAAAAATTATGATCAGAAAAATACATTCAAAAATATATTTAATAAAACTACTAGTGAGCCAAATATTTATTTTTTTTAACAATATTCGCTACCGACGTGAAGCAAATGGTCTCCATATGAAGGATCTTAACAGAAGTACTAAAACTGGGATAAACTTTCAACCCCTCTTTTTCGTATAGGGAAATGACAGAAGGATTGAAACTTTGAGAAGACTAATGTAATCTAATAGTTTTCAATATGCTTCGTCTTTACGATCTGAACGATGGTAGAAAGTTTGAACATTTCATTCAGTGAATTTAGCACTCGACTACGAGACCAACTAACTTACATATTTAAATTAAGACTCGAGATAAACTCATAGAGAAAATACAAACAAACACCAATGCCTTTGATCTCAAATTAACGTTGAACTTACGAGAAAAAAAAACGACCTGCATAATTGTTAGATTATTATTTGCTAAATGTATTACATAATGTAATTTTATTGTGTCGAAGCTCAGTTGGAAAATGACTATGAAAAACCACCATTTCATCAGTAATGATGATATACGCTAGAATCTTGAATATTAATGATTGTATTGTCAAAATTGGCTACTAAAATATTTCATGATTTACAAACGAAATGAATAATGTATTAAAAATGTAAAAAAATAATATCACACAGATATTTGTGTATAAATTTCCATTTAACTCCTCGTGGAACGTATGAACTTGATTATCTAGTTTTTAAAATAATTTCCTTTTTAGAATAATATGTGAAATAAAATATCATACGAAATAATATAAGCTTTAATGGCTGTGCAAAATAGCATTTCACCAAAATTCACCATCAAATTATGAGACAAGTCTCAGATTTTCAAACCAAACTAATATGTCGAAATGAAATACTCATAACATTTTAGTCAGACTTGGAATAAAATTGATCTATTGATTGAATTGACGTTTACATGGTAGAACTCTATTGTACACAGATAAGAAGATAGAATCATTTATACTAGCCATTTCGGCATCCCACCATCGTCGAAATTTATGAAATAGTTCTTGTGGAACTATTATAAATACATTGTCATTTACTAAATCCCTACTCTAATTACCAATAAAACGTAAAATAACTAAATGAGATTTATTGTATCTAATTTATGATATCGACTCAGGGTGCTTGATGATGCTTCATTATCAAATTTGAATTGTTATTTTTTTTTACATTTCCATATATTTCCTTTCGGCATATTCAGGCGTTCGTTTACTCGAACGCCTGAAGATGCCGAAAGGTGAAACTCGAGCCGTTAGTGACGAAATACATGGAAATGTACAAAATTTGAACAATGATATTGTACCTAAGTAGTTTCATCCCAGAAAAGAATACGCTACTTTATTAGTTTGTAAAAAAATATATTTACCATGGAAAATGCAATAATATTCACGCAAATACTTAAATAGTGATATTATGATAGTTTAATTTTAAAATCTTTTGTAAACGGAGCGCTTTTAACTCTAGGACAAGAATATTCCGTTACCATGTTCATGGTTTTGAATCTCCATACAGATAATTTCACAAATTGATAGTTCAATCGATTTGTGAATTTATGTCCAAAGACATGGGTGTCTATGTTGCTTTCTTCTCCCACTCCTCTCCATACGATCCTCAAAATTTAGTGGACCGAAAACGATTTGTTTGCTCCTTTCGCAGCCCATCCCTTAAAAAAGTTGAGCGCCCAAATAAAAAACATGTTTCATAAAACAACCTATGTTTAAATACACCATTTAAATTCGATACGCTCCACATTAGGAGCGGACATGGATGATATTTAAAAATTACATTCTAATTGTCGTGGAGTTTGCAGTTCTCTACAATCAAAAGCTGTCATTGCCTAAATTGTATTATATCGATTTTAAATTGAATTGAGTTATAAATAATTATGAATGTTAACGATCTAATGTTAATGACAAACCTTATTAATTAATAAGCTATTTCCAATATTTAAAATACACTTTACGGTTCTTCACTATTAAATTTACGAGTTTCTTAGTCGTAAAACAATAAAATCACTGGTCAGGTCAGTTGACCCACAGCATAGAGACCTCGGGGTCATATCCGGTAAATTGTGTTAAGTAACGCATTGAAGCAGTTTTATTATTCAAAAGACGGCTTGTTCAATTACTATTAGACCAGTGGCTCTTAGCATGTTCCATTTGTGAGGCTAAATGACAATATGCCAGCCCAGTATGCATTAGTAACACATACATTATTCGGCAAATATAATTCAGCGAGGAGGAACAATGAATGTTACTGAAAAATAATAGTTAAATTACATTATTCGTATGAAAAATCACGTAAACTAATATATATCATATGACTATTGTAAGACACACATAGTACAGTCATCTTTGAAATGTATCAAACATAAAGTTCCTCTATTGTTTTGCAACACAGCAACAAAATGTTTTCTCTATAGCAGTATTTCTTAATATACATTGATAGTAAGCTTTAGTCAGCTGTTTTTCTATATTCGAAGCAATTATTTCATTCTCTCATATGTATTTTAGTTTACATTGTGAAATTTTACTGACGAAGAAAATATGGAAATGGGCTAACGTATTTCATTAGCTTTTTTCGAACATTTTACAAAACACATTTTTTAAGTGACAGACGTACAATTAAAGAGTGTGCTGTTTCAATATCGTAAATATGGCTTGTTTTTTATGAAGCAATGAATGCATTTTAAATTTAAAATTGTGTAATTTTTACAATGTTTTTAAAAGACGACATGAAAAAGGAAAATTTTGCTTCAACCAAACACCTCAAAATAAGATATTCAGAATTAACATTTTCTGACAGACGAGACGAAACGTTTGTTTAACTGCACATACGCAATTATAAATATTTGTTTTGACTAGGTATTGATCAATGATATGAAAAATTACTGGAATTTCAAAATGTATTTAACATTGAAAAATAGTATACTTATTACAAATTAAAAGAAAATAAAAAAGTAGTTAAAGCAAGTTTTCATATTAAATGTAAGAAGAATATAAAAAGACTTTGGTGGGATAGTGGAACTCAGTATGGAGAATTAAGGAATAGATTGATAGTCATTTTATTTGGGGCCCACGCATTTTCAATAGGTACACATGCAATTCAAATGCCCGATTTTTCATGCTAATTTTCCATTTCGACAAAAATCGTGGCAATAAATATTCACATAATAATCAAATGCAGCGTTTCTTTGTTCGTTTCGTTTCGAATACATTTACAAGTACAAAGTATATATAAAAAAACATAATACATGACGCGTGCAGTGATGGCGCCAAAATAAATAAATATTTAAGGCGTTTCGGCTTGTCGTATCATATAAAGAATTCCGTGACTTAATATAATAATTAGGGATACGGTGAACTAATGTATAAACCCTTCCGCATCCATGGTGTAACAATGAGTTACTTCAGCATTTAAACCTTTAAATTATCTGTGAAATAGGTCATAGAAAAAATTAAAAATTTTGCTATTAGTAAGTAAAATAGTTCTACAAATAATTGAAAATTAAAAACACATTATAGTTTACTTTTCATATGTATAATCAATCATCATTTGAAAACCTCGTCAACTTTACCAACAAAAAATACAAAACTATAATATAGTAACAACCCGAGATGCAAGACCGTACCGCATGCTATCATTTTGTTGCAAACGGCACCAGAAAAACGTCTCGAGCTTGTTCTGCTATGAAGAATTTCGATGTTTGCGTCTTTCAATAATTTCGCATAGCTTGATATATCTTTCAGGTTTTACGCACAAAATAATTACTTAATACTACATAAAACCATATTTCACTTGATAAATGCGTTTATATGACAAAACCAACGCGGTAACGAAATGTGACTGCATGAGATTCGAAGGGATTTTTTAGCATGAAAACGGGAAGATTGATAACTATTTAGGTACAGAAAAATAATTCGGTGTCTTAAAATTCAAATGCTTTCAATAGTATATCGCGTCGTTCTAGAAAACTTTTCGAATTTTCAATTCATTTCAAAATCTATCGCCTGACAATAGGCAAATAATTTCCTGAATTAAGAATTCCCCTACAAAAAAAATACAAATACAAAAAAAAACATTTTCAGTGAAATGAAAAAATTTTAATCTTATAATTATTGTAATTCCCCGTGCATTCGTTGCTCAGCAATTATGTTATGTATAGAATAGATTGTAGAATTTTGTCATGTAATATCGGTATATAATATTTTTATCATATTTATAACAAACCGTTATCTCTTGATAAGATAAATAATATAATGCAACTATTAATATATTGCTGATAAACATAAAGACAGAAATAAATAGTTACTTTGAACTTTCGGCTGATTTAAAAATTAAATATGTGCCTCAAATAATATAATGGATAAAAATTTTCCTGCAAAAGTTTGTGCATTTTGGACAGTAGGGCAGTTTCCATAACAACAAAAAATGAAAATTTTTTCAATCATAAAACAATAACAAATACTTCTACGTACATAATAAAAGTATTAGAGTGAAATCATTACCAATATTTTGATAGATTCATTATAACAATATAAAATAATAACAATGTTTTAAAAGAATTTTCAAAACTTTCCGATATCTTTTTATCATTCCAAGTAAAATTAAATAAAACGTTATTTAATACACCATGGCAATTATTTTGTTTTATTCCTAAACCAAAACATTCCTTCTAATCCAAATAAATATTTAGAAACACCTCCATTGTATACATAATTGACAACAACATTGTTCCAATAATACAATAATTATTATTGATCTATTTTCCAAATTACAGCACGAAATGTAGTATAGGGTGTAGGTAATCCCTTGAACTAGTGTCAAAAATGAGAGTAAAAATGAAATCCAATGACTTATGGCAGTTTATGCAAATCAATAGCAAGTATCTTGTAACAGGAGACCTATCAATAAATGAATGATAATATTAATTTGTATTTACGTTTTCATACATTCATTTGTCATTTACAACACATGCCAAGCTTTTTGGTAACACCAAATGTATTTCATTAGAATTTTCGTATTTGTTTATAGTATGTATATTAATACTTTATACACACAAACTCATTTCAGAAAATCATATTTAGTTATGTAACATGATGTTGTACAATTTTAAAGTTTTATGAAAACGCATTTTAGTGTTTTACTACACGTAAGATTCTGTAATATACACTTAATTTAATAGTAGTATCATAATAATCGATATTTACTATTAAGTACAGGAAAATTTACACGGTCAGAAAGTGACTTATAATGAATTAGATCTAATAAGGAAATAATATATGTGTTAGACTTACATGCCCATTTTCCGAGTCCCTTGAAGTCGATTTTCCTTGCCCTCGGTCCTAGGAAATTTCTGTATACGTACCAACAAAACTTATTCACAATAACATAACCAAAAACAATTAAAGACACCAGTCCGACCTTCTCTAAAGTGGAGAAACTCATCGTGTAGAGAGAAAAAATGACTGTTAGTGAAGAGAGGAAACGAAGAAAGAAACGGTGCGCGTCTTGATTTATTCGTCCGAAATATCAATCATATCCCAATGCTGGCGCAAAACAGCGAGAAAGTGAAAATTAAACTGGGTTATGTTGATGGTGGACGAAGAAGCTGCATGCTACATAGAAGCTAGCTGTGCTGCGCGCGCATCACGAATGATAGCCGCGCTTGCGTCGATCGCAGAAGCTAGCGAACGAAAGAAAGAGAAAGCCAAAGTGAGAATACGGAGAAAGTTTGTAGTATCGCAGTACTGTGGGAGTGAGTGAGAGAGAAAAACAGCTGATAACATTCAGAATGCGAATTGTGCTGAACCGCGTGAAAGTAATGCCGACTCCACACAAAATACACACTTATGCACAGTTCATTCAAGAGTAAACTTTTGTATAAGCAAATAACGTATAGAGGGAGTAAACATTAACACAATCTTTGCTTGTATTGTTTAAAGCTTCTGGTATGACCTTACACTTATTAGTGAACATCTGCTAGGGAAAATTCTACATTACAAAAGTTTAAGCAACAAGAAAATGTTTATGTATTTTAATGATTCTGCATAATTCTTGATAATTATAAACTTTTTGATGAAGTTCACTGAGGTATTTGGTGAAAAATATAATTTATGTCATCAAATTATATGAAGGAAACTTTGAAATATCTGTATGAAGCCAAGACCAACATACATTTTTTTCTTTTTTCTTCCCCGACTAGATAAATATGTTCAATGATTTTAAACTAGAAGTATGCGTTTTTCATTCATAATAGCATTTACTTATACTTACACTAAAGCCAGCCGTCGCCAGTGGTCGACCTTTTGAGCTTAAAACTTAAATAATAGTAGATACATTTAAAAAAAACAGATTTTTTTAATTCGTGTAGGTAGTCTTGCCACTTGCCAACGTATTACTGCACTATATGATGCAATACGCAATTTAAAAAAAAGCACATTTTTACTTCGCAAGTTTCAATAAATTCATGTTGTATGGGGATCGCATACAAAATATACATTATATTTTCATGCTTTGCATCATTATGTTTTTTATTGTTCTGTCTAATCTCAGTAAATTCGTTCGTGATATTTATAAAGTTTCATAGTGATTTCCGAATACTGGGCAACAAAAGGCCGATTATTGGATTTTGGGGGCCGACCACTGGGAGAATTGGCATTTTTTTGTGAACTTCTATTTTATGCTTAGTACAATATTTACGATTTTATTTTACATTTCTTAATCCTTATTTAATGGATTAACAAAAAATATGTATTTATCATTCATTGACTCAAAATCCCTTTTTAAAGTAACCTGTTGCTTAACTGGTCGACCACTGGCGAAATGACCCTAGCCTTTCGTTAACTGGTATCGTGTTAACGGTAGCTATTCCTGTACGCGGATACAAATAATAAAACTTAACACAAAATAGTTTTTAAACATGCATGCATATATCTTATTATTTTTAGAGGTTTTTTTGAAAATATTTCTTAATTATAATTATTATATTTAGTAAAGAAATAATTCAACCAATATTATTCACTGAAAACAGATTGATGAATTTAAGTTAGCTCATGCATAAAACAATGTAATATCTAAAAGTCAGTAAAGTAAAAAAAAACATTAGGATTTGCAAGTTAACTCAATTATATGAATACCGCAGTCCACTTATTTCTGAAAAGTAAATGAATCAAGTATGAATAATTGAATACCGTTGGTTTGAGTGACATTATATTCGAATGTCAGATTTATGTTCAAAACTCTCCACTATTTAAAACGTTCTAATAATTTAACTTGTAACTTACTTCTAATATAAGAAACTGTTAAATACATATCATCAATTTGGGTAAGTTTGCCCATCGGTCTAAGATTGGCCCCACTACATGGAAGAAAGTGCTGTTGTAATACCATGATAATACCAACGCCATATTAATATGTTTTAGCTAAGCAAAGGTATGAAATAGCCTTTGGTGGTAAAAATATGAATAAATGTAAATGTATTGGGCATACTCGATGGCAATGTTGCGTTGCGACGTGCCAAATATAATATTTAAATAATAAAAGAAATAAAATCAGTACTTCATTGTAATTTAGAAAGAAATTTTAAAAATAATAAAAAAAATCCGCGTTTTTGAAGTACTAAAAATTTTCTGTACTCCGGGTAAAACGCTTTGCAATTAACAAAATTGTAGCTCCATGGAACTGAATCATCGATATGTTTTACAGACGCCTTCAAATGGCTTTATGGGCTTCGAGAAGCACGTGAACTAATGGTTTGATATCGATGCTATAGCTGAGTAAGCTTAGTATAATTTTGTGTTTTGTTTTCAAATCGGTTTTAAGATGCCCGATTATAATACCATTTATGAGACACAGAGCAGCTATAAATAACTTAATCTTTATTATCAGATACGATCAGAGCTTAATAATTTAACTGTTAAAATTATTTAATACTCACGACTTATTGATTATATACAATTTTGAACTTATAATAATATACCAGTTCGGTATTACTTGTATTTCACCGAGTACATTATCTGTTTTATCTATGATGCTTATAGTTGCAAATGTACGAGTAGCCAAGTAATATTATAGGTATAGTGAAATTAGTTTACGAAATGACCCTAGGTATTTTTTTCACATGTACAATCATTTTTACTGTTAGATGGGTTCGTGTGTCATTTAATCTACGGGGTCTTCTCAAAAACTTCTCGCCAGTATTGCAGTCCAGCTCACGGAAGAAATACATGAAATAAGGGGTACACAGAGAGAGCTCGCCTTCGCGATCTTTTTTGTCAGTGTCGAAAGTTGGCGCACGGTGAGATCCGTTGTATTTCAAATACATACAGTACTAATCCATGAATTATTACGAATCAAAATATATTTAAAATACTTTCTCATTCAAAACACATTTCTCATCGATTCTTAATGGAAAAAAGCATTGATCATGTAAGAATAATTTCATAAGAATGTAACACTTCTAATGTGACACTTAAGGTGTTAACTGCCAATACTTATTGGAAAGACATCATATTTCAAAAAATGAAACGCAATATATTTGTACTACTTCCACATGTGTATAATGATCAGGACCGGTTTCACTCATCACGAGCATTATCAACTGATAAAAATACAAAAATAACAGACCTATTTATATAAAATTGAGTGTTAAAAATTAAGGTATAAAAAACAATTGGTTCATGCATGAACTAAGACAAGAAATTACTCATTATTAATCAAATTATACATAAATCAAATAAAATAGTCTACAATAAAAATGTTAAGGACCTCTTACAAATCAATAAATAGTAATCTGAAATCACAGATATAGCTATATTAAAAGTCCATTGACTGAGAAAATTTTTTGAATGACGTTACTGATGCATTAAGCAAATAGCCGATGGGGAAAATTTTAAGAAGAACTTAGTGAACCATTTAAAAATAATGAAATATTAATAATGTAATTTATATTAACAAAAATATCAAAATAAATGTCTTTTTGAATCAAATTTTTATATTTTTTGTGCTATAGCATTAGTGATTATAATCACTGTTAAATTTTTTATTCCAATCAAGAATTTTTTCTGATTTGAATAGACCCACTAACCTTTTACAGTCGCACGTCAAATAAATTTAACCGAATATCATTGCAAAATGTTTTTGCGATCTATATTAATATTACACCAACCAACGGCTAATCTTGACCTATTACTTAAATAAGCACTTACTTAATATATTACTTAAATAACTAATATTTTTGAATATTAATCGACTTATTATGGAAAGTTGATATTAAGAAATCAATTAATCTGTAGATTCTCTCGCAAGCTGAACTTTGCATTTGCGAAAACGGAAGCCATTGAACTTTAGGCTTGCTCAGTTTTTCATTTCAAAATAAAGCCCAATCTCCGTATGGACAATACTAGAGTTCATATCTTCGCCGAGGTGTACGAACCTAGAAGTCATATTTCAAAAAGTGCTCACAGGAACGCCACTCTGAGTAGGGTTGTCAAGTGTTGTGGACAAAAAAAGAGAACATTTCACAAAAAAATGTTTATTTATGCAATTTTCTTTATAATTGTGTCGATTATTATTAAAGTGAAATAATTCACTTTAATAATAATCAAGAATACCATTATTTTACATGGAAATCGTACAATTTTACCAGTACAGCAAAGATTATATCTATAAGGCTAAGAATCATAATGTAAAGATATATTTTTATGTAGTATTAAAATATTTTTTTAAACAAATTTACGCAAAAGTTCAATTATCCCAAATGACTTATTCCAATTTCACAATTTTTTTTCCTTCTTCCTATTTTCCTACTGAAACTATTATGTGGAGTCCGCAAGGCGGGCTCCTAGTTTCCTGACTAAAGTCAGTGCTAGGGTGGGTACAGACAAAGTCTTTATATCCCTTTCCCGCATGTAAGCTAGCTACGTACTGCTATCTAAAAACATTCTGTCAGCTGAATGCTTTGTGTGGGGAAAACACTGAAGAAAAAACCCCATACGAGAATGATTGTCTTTGGATCATTAACAAAAGTTCAATTCTTGCCAAGAATCGCTCGTAATGTTGGCGTAAGTTTGAAGAACATACTTAGCTTATTTTTAGACATGCCCAGTCCCTAACTGAATATACGAGTCTGGCTCGTTAAATTTAAGATTTATCTCTTAGGGCGATTAAATGAAAGCCGGCTTGACTGTCGGCGTCTTCCGCTTCCGCCTCCGCTAAAGAAGAATTTCCTGTAAGAGAGAAGGAGGGGGAGCATAAGGATTTTGACATCATCTTGACGAGGTTCTTGGAGACTTTGAGTTGCAACTTGAATTCCTTTATTTTCGCAGCTTTGAGAGTTGGAGTAAGGTTAGGCCCATATGTACCACCGGCGTGCGGTGGACTTATCACTATCTCTATCTTAATTTTGGTATCAGCAAAAAGGATACATCTCGCTTCTTGCTTGCACCTTCACTTTTCATGTGATTGAGCGAGAAAGAGATAAAGCCACGACACGCGCCTGAATTATGTACATAATAATAGTTAGGATCTTGAAAAGTGCGCTTAAAAATCAATTGTTGAATTTAATCATTTTCATTTTGTTCTCAATTTCATCATCTCTGTTGCTATATTTATCTATACAGCTAATTTGGTGCAAAATTATCTTATTTTCTTTTATTTCTTTATCAAATTCTAAACATGAAATATTTTTGTAATTATATACTACTCTCAAAATACCCTGGGCAGTGGAAATTTTAAAAATTAAAAAATAGGACATTCTAGGTATAATATAAAAAAAGATAGAGAATAAATAAATTGATCTAAAAAAGAAAACATGTTCTCATATAAAGAGACCTGTTGGCAACCCTAACTCTGAGTAGTGACTGAGTTCTGAACTGAGGCACACGTTAGTGATTGAGTTCTGAAAACAAAAGCTTTCAAAATTGCATCACTTCATATTCATGAGCATTGCTGGATAACTCTGATAAGGTAAAGTTCTAGAGTTGTAAGCTCCAATTATTTCTTTCCATCTATGTGGACAACGCCGTGTGTTGATTGCCATCATAATGCTTTTAAAACATTCTCCATGGATTATCTGCCGGCAATCCCGGGAGTGTGGTGGGAGGAAAGTTTGTGGAGGGTGGGGGAACATCCTTATGTCCCAATCGGTTGGCCTGGACTTCATAATCATTGGATGACCCAATTCATTACTGGATACGATAGTTTCGCTGCCAAGCTCTTTGAGCTTGGCTGATTAACAGATAAGTCAACATGCAATGTGACACTTTAAAGTTTAAAGTATCTGCTAAACGGATTCTATAGTGTCATTTATGTATGCGGAAAAGGAAGAATTTCACAAGATGATTCAACTGTCCACTTTACTGATCGGCCATGCCGACTCGGTGGTCAATACAGGAAACACAGCGTGATAATGTTAATCATGTTCCGTATTTCTCTCAGGAATGTCTGAGGAAAACTCGTCTAGACTGGATTACATGCTTTACATTTTGCAAAAACAAAAAAATGCTTTGTGGATACTGTTATTAGACCAATTCAATTTTTGAATGCCTTGTAGTTGGTACTAGAATTGACCGACTGTAATTAATAAAAAGCTAGACCACTAGTCAATCTTTTTTCATTCTTCTCTGCTGCGAAGCTAACTTTGGCTGGCCAAATCAAAACATTTTTGACGGTCTTCCGTCGTCTAACGCCAGTCGTTGGTAGGTATTGCGACATCCCAACCATCCAGTAAAATCACAGTCTTCCAACGCTCCGTCTTCCTTCAGGACTACAAAATGCGTTAAGTAGACTTGCATTCATTCATGCGTGATATAATATTTCCAATGCAGTGTAGGCGTCGACTTTTGATAAATCGATTGACTTAACTGTGCTTATAAGCCGGGAATCGAATAAGCAGGGACGTTTCAGCATAAATTAAATCATACTTTTTTAATGCAGATATAGTTCCAAGATATAATAGAACCATCGATGTATTCGGTAATGAATAGGGATTCTATCTCGAATATTCAATATTCATTATATTCAATAGCCATTCGATAATTTCGCATAGTTGGATATGTATTTTAGGTTTTACATACAAAACATGACGTAAAATAATTACCTAATACTACATCAAACCATATTTCACTTTTTGAACTTGTCATTTCGCTTTATAAGTGCGTTTATATGACTAAACTCACACGGTAACGAAGTGTGACTGCATGAGATCCGAAGGGATGTTTTTAGCATGAAAACGGGAAGGTTAATATATATTTTTTGAATAATAAGTGTTTCCCAATTCTCAATTTTAATTCCTATTATACTGGTACATGAGTTCAAAGTACATAATTTTTGTATGAAAAAAGAGCTCATAAATAGACGTTACATTTTCAATGACAACACCGTCAGCAAAACGTGACAACGTGAATAATACAATAATTGCCATGCTATTTTATTGCAAAAGCAATAAAGTTCATTTATAGCTACTTATTAAAATAACAATAACTTAATAATGGAAAAGCGACGTTTTATTATGGTTTTCCGATTGTCAATGGTATTTGTATTTTGTCATAAAATTCAGGAAACTGCATACAAAAATTTTAATATCCATACAAGGTTTTATCACTAGGTTAAAGGTGAAAAATGTTTTAAAAAGGTACTCTCGGTAAGCGCATGTGCAGAAAGAGTGTGTGTTTGTGAGCATAAGTGTACGAGTGAATTTTTAATGGACACTCCCATTCTCTGTCTGCGTATCGTTCACGACTAACGTATTGAGAGATTGCTGACAGGTGGAACTGCCATCTGATAAAAATTTCTATCATATTATGTTAGTCTGGGAAATAATGCAAAACCTATCATCATCCTACCATTATTTGGAACTTGTTAACTAGTTTGCCTCTATGATAATATTGGAATCGCCGCGAATCACAATCTTTGCCAATGTTTCTTAACCGGTGGGCGCAAAAGATTTTCTTAAATTTCAAGTAATAAAATATCAAGCATACGGTGTTGCAAAATTATTTTTTTTAATGAAAAATCAATTACATAAATATCTACATTTTATTCCAATGTTTATGCTCACCAAAACATTGTTTGGTGGTCCGCGAATGTAAAATGGTTAAGAAACAGTGATTCTATCCCACATAAATGCTGCCATTGCAATATCAGGTAGAGTTAACAATCAAATGAATCGCGGAGAATCCTATAAGAATTTAATCCTGAGTCATTTGGTTTCTCATTCTAACACTGCTTTGTCAAAATCAAAAATAGCGTCGTTATGAAGTGAAACGAATCGAATGAAAAAATCAGAACGAGTTTGTACTTGAAATTCTAATGCCATTTTTCTACACAACGTGCCTGGGAGCTCGTGACGTTCAATTCAGATGTTGGCTAGTTAATTAAGATTGATTTCAGTTTATTTATGAAAAATTTGGGTACTAACCAATTCTTTTGAGAAAAAACAACAACATACTTATTCAAAATAATTGCAGAATTTATTTATGCATAAAGGCATCTAAAAATATAAACCTTTTCGTGAGAAGGTAAGCATGTTTCGCTCAATCACGTAGATACATTCTTAGCAATTTCTGAAATAACAATACCAATGAAATTATTAAACCACTTTATCAAACAAACGAAGTGTATTGACAATTAACGCCACTATGTTGTTAAATATACTTTCATTATGATTTGTATATTTTATACCACTACAATTTATAATTATATCAAAAGGCGATAACTTAATACCTTTTTATGATATTGATACTTCTTAACAACATAATAATAAAATATTTATAAAAAAAACCTTGGAGGCGCCGGGTATCGATCCCGGTACCTCTCACATGCTAAGCGAGCGCTCTACCATCTGAGCTACGCCCCCAGTTACCGCTGGTGATGAAAATTACGTGTTTAATAGACATAAGAGTTTTCTATTAAGAAAAAATTTTGGAAGATATTACTCGATTCTAATAACTAATCTTTTCACACGATGCACGAATAATATTAGCATTTTTGAACAATCACCTCATAAAAAAACGTTTAGTGACCGATTATTTTGGAAAAATTGAAATACAAAAAACCGTCGATCGCAATAATTTCCAAAATTATTTATTACAAATCAAAATACAAGGTGAGGATAAAATAACGAAGGGGGACCCATGTAGCACAGGCACTCTATAAACAGATGTTTTAAAATGGCTATAATATTATTTAAAAGTATTGCCAATTTATTTGGCCACATATTTTGAAAGACTTGGAAAATATCCATAATCAAATACTGAGTATATTTATAGTATATTTATAATATATTTAATTTTTTCCACTCGTATTTGCCTTTTGAAATAACTTTATCGCGTTCCTTGTTTGTTTACCTTAAAGAATTAAAGATCCCAAGGTAAGAACTTGTCAAATCAAATATTGAAAAAATATTAAGTTCCTTCCATATGTTTACCTGTTCGATAATATGAATAATATAATAAAACTAAAATATTCAATACACGGTAAGAACGTAACAACATCAAATAATGGCTTCTTTCTTTAAGTTTTTACTTAATTCGGATCATTATTGTATTTTGAATGGTTTTTTTGTGATATGTTTTTTTATAATATCCTAAATTTACATTTTATCTGCAACGTTATACTGTTAAAGTAACCCATTAGGGTCCGCGTTTATTTTCTAATATCCTGGTCGCGACACAAAACTCGTAACTTCATTGTTTATTTAATTTTACATAAAGAGAGAGAGAAGTGTGTTATATTTAGAAATTTTCCTTAGAGAACGTCCTTGCTGCCTGGCAAGACTCAAAGTTTTCAAAGAGAGGTTCACTTGTCTACCGAAATAAGGGAAACCACTCATTGTCAAATATTATTTCACCCGTTTTTTTATAAACTAATATCAAGCAAAAGAAACGAAATACTACGTCCACTTATTTATTGTTATATAATATAAGTATAAGGTGTAACTAAAGCTTATGTTTTTTTTTAATCAAATTTCTGGTTTACAAAAATAAAGAAAACATAAATTTATCCCTACAATCTACAATGTATGACTTGCTATAGAAGAGTGGTGTAAAATACAGGAAAAATATTTTAAAAAATGAAACATTTGTTTAGTATCTGTTTATTAAAAAATGCAGTGTCGCAAATTTGCGTCACCATGCATTTAGGTCAAAATAATTATTACACAAAATTAATTTATTTATGTAAATTTGTGAATCATTTTTTTATTTTGTGGAATATTATGACACACAACATTTCCTTACATCATATGCCAGTACATCCTTGGATCTTACAGCATAGTTCTTTTTTCAATGAACATGATAAAATATCCAATTTGATCAATTCGGCCATCTTTGATTGGAAAATCCTATAGTTAGTAGCAATGAATTTAAACGGGGCTATGTATATAATATTATGAAAAGAAAATGGTACACAAATAATATAATGGTGTCTTGTACCAGTTCTGCTGTATGACTTCATTTTTCATTATTTGATAATCAGCGAAACAGGTCCGGATCATTAAAAGAAATTGTAGAATAAGTTTCAATGTGTTACAATTTTTTTAAACAAAAAAAAAATTATGATGGGTATCTTCCAAAGTAAATCGCGACACACGCACTTTTTTCGCCACTGTCTAATTATTGATTAAAAATTAACGTGTTGCAAATTTGCGTCATTATGCACTGTAGAGTTAAGTCAAATATTTGTAATACCAAACTTATTGCATAAAAGAACAATGCTGTTAAGGCATTAATATTCTTCATTTATATCGATATAGACCTGTATATTTTAACCTTATTGAACCCATCGCCCCGTTTCGCACAATACGATTACTCAACACCTCCCCCTCCCAAGTAAAAACGAAAAAGCCTACTGGACGCAATCACAATATTTGGACACGCAGATTATCGATCTGCTATAATCTTATTCCATCCGGGCACCCATATTTTGGGTGATCGGTGGTCTGAGAATACCGCATTAAAAAGACAATATTAACATTAAATATGGAATTATAGCGTGCTAGATCACTTTTTTCAGCTTAACTATTTTATGTACCACTTCCTTTAGTGAAAGTGTTTCATGTGCATTCAACTAATAGACACGGGTAAACAGAGGAAGAATCGTTATTTTGTATTACTGTTTGTATTGTATTATTGACAGTACATAAAACATGCATTGTAAAAAACAGAATAAAAATAAATAAACAAACAAATAGTATCATAACTTCCATTAGAAGTTAACTCCATTCTGTTTGTATTTATCTATATATCTATGCATTGTATATAGGTATGGGCACGAGTAAAATAGGGTATCCATGTTTAGTTTTTTAATCGATTAAATCTTATTTGCCATCAATGGTTTCCGACTACAGTATTCGATTGCCGTAAATAGGAAGAAAATTTTGTTTATTTTAACGAGCGAAAAACAAACACGCCAAAACAACAATATTGAAAACCTCAAAACAATTATTAATTTATTTTCATATTGTTTTCAAAGATATCTTCTTTCAGTGTGGAACATGCTGTTTCGTAAAGGAACATCCCACATAATTAGTCTTTTTAGGATAAATCAAAAATTAAGGAATCATGAATTAGATTGAATAGGGAGAATTAGATATTATAACGAGCTTTGTCGTTATACCAAGATTCGCGTCATAAAATTGCAGAAGCTGAATCCAAGGGCGCAAGGGACGATAAGAAATAAGAAGACAGCGAGAAAATCATAAACTCAGGTGGGCTTCTAAAAATTTAAAATTGGAGAAGGAGTGTTTAGCACTAGGCCAGATGAAGTAATTCGATGGAGAAGACAATGCCTCAACTTGAGCTGTACCGCAGTATTAAAAGATGAAGAATATTGATTGAATTAGGCGTTTTCTTGGTATTAAGTAAATGCTAATTCCACAATAATTTTATCAGTTTACTTGTGAGTACCCAGCATGCGTTGCAATGCCACCCAAAGAAAGAAAGGGTTTGTGTTTTAATTCTGTTTATTGAATGGCTTTGGATGCACAATGTTTTCAGTCTGGTGCGTACACGAATAAATCAGAAGGTTTTTTCGAGATGTCACCTTTATGTACGTATTTGATTCTTTTTTTGGATTTTTTTTCAAAAACCTTCACCGCTGTACGCACAACAACTGCTTCATTCAAATCGAATTAATGGTAAAGAAACGCATAGAGAACAAACAAACATACATTGTTATATAAATATATATTTGTATATATATTGATAGCTATTTCAGCTTCATGCCATCATGTTTAAACTCAATTTTGGATAGCTATAATATTATATAACTACTTGTTTAGGAGAGAATGTCAATACATCGTCGTTGTCATGGATGATGATACTAACTAGAAAATACTAGTTATAAGTAATTAGTCTTTGAAGTTTGCTGCCAAATGCTTGAAATGCCATACGTTTTTCATTTTGTTTGTTTGTACAAAACTGTTTTTAAGTTAAATTATAATTTATAAAAATAAGTGTGTTCTATCATATTTATAATAGAATTTGAAATAAGGAACATTTTGGTATAACTAACTCAATATGTCATTTTTTCGATTTAGTGTTTTCTTCAAGAACAGCGACGATATTATCATCTCAGTAACTCAAACACCATAACTTTTATTTGAAAAAAGTGTTTAATGAAATAATCGTGCTGTGAGTTGTTCTAGGAAAATTAATATGTACTGTATTAATAATTAATCGTTTAAATAAATACATTGAAATTTTAAGAAGAATGGGTTGGTATCATATATTTTTTATAAAGTGGCGATTCTTTGTTTATCATTCTCCTCATCTGTAGTGTATTGATGTTGGTGAAGTAGACCTAGATTGAGAGAAGTGATGATGATGGAAGTGAAGTCGAGAGATCTTCATATAGAATGTTAAATAGTCGTAGCTTATAACCATAGAACAGTCAACAAAAAAAAATATATTAAAATTATATCCAATTATTTGATAAGCGATAGAAAATAAATTGTTTGTAAAGTTGAAAACAATCTATTGAATATTTGTAAAAACTCGGACATAATTTTCCGATAAATTTCTGCTACAAGCAAAATATTTTCGGCTGCTACGTTATAATGATAAACTTTCGGCAAAAAAGTTTGAGAACTTTTTAGTTGCCGGACCGAAAGCAATCTTTAATTAAAAGCTCGGCCATTTATAATGGCTTCCGGCAAATAGAGCAGTCCCGAGTTTATTAAAAATAAGTGAAAATAATAAAAAAAATACTCCACCATATTTCCTTTTAAAAAAAAAGCGTCTCAAAAGCCCTTCTTTATGTACTAAGCAAAATATGTAATTTTATTAGCTACTCAATTAAACGCTCTTGTCCAAGACAAATCATAAAATACTGATTAATCTTACATTTGAATCGATAATAAAAATTTATTTGTTGCACATGTAAACTAGAACCGGTAGCTAGACTCATAGTTTACAACTTTTTTAAGGTTTATTTTTTACTTTAGTTACCATCAATTAGGGTAAGTTTGTCCATCGGTCTAAGATTGACTTCCTCATTTGCCTTGCATTCTGCTACATTAATGACTCACGAATTGCCCACCATATCCATGAACCGTCATCTTCGCCATAATAGTAGATTTTTAACGAAAATGGATCGTTTTAAGTAGTTTAAAAACGGCTTTATATTATTTTTCCAATTCAATGTTTACGAAAAATGTTTGCGATGTATGACTACTATAATGCATTCGCAACCGAATGTGGGTTGTCAGTATGTAAGACAGTGTAGTCAGCATCACCTGCCATATGAGTGGTTATGATATCACTGCGAGAAAAACATTTTTATATAAATTACCATCAATTCGGGTAAGTTTTCCTATCGGTCTAAGATTGGCCCACTACATGGAAAAAGCTGCTGTTATAATGACATGATAATACTAATGCTAATGCAAAAAGGGGGTAGCCCCTGGTGGTAATAATATGAATTAATGTTCAACATAATTGATTTTGTTGTTGAATTTGTAAGCTGTCAGCTTGGAATGATAAAACAAAATTTTAAGACTTTTCTTTAAATAAATTGGATTAGGCATATTTTCAATTTGTATTACTAATCTATAAACCAAATGCTGTATATTTTTTATCATCTCAATTATGTACAGAATATATAAAAGCTGAAAAAAATGTTGCCAAGACTTTAAAATCACTGAATTTATAGTAATTATTATTTTTATCGTGGGCCAAAGTTACCCGATTTGGATGAAAATTTGACCGTTCTTGTTTTATCTTTATTTATATGTTATCCATTATAACAATAAATCTGTTTATGTTGATTAAATTCCATTTTAAGACAGTAGTTCATTTTTATGTAGATTAATACCACACATAAATGCAATTGCGAACCATACAAATACAAAAACCCTCAGAATTGGCTCAAAGTTACCCAGATTGACCATAATGTTAAGGACTATTAAATATATAAGTAACTTTTAAGGTGTTACTGTCAATTCTTGGTTTAAAGACATTATATTTAAAAAAATAAAACACAATTCATTTGTACTACTTCCACATATTTATAATGATCAGGACCGGTTTCGCTCATCACAAGCATTATCAACTGAACTATCAGTGAGCGAAACCGGTCCTGACCATAATAAATATGTGGAAGTAGTACAAATGAAATGTGTTTTGTTTTTTAAAATAAAATTAACTGATCATCTCACATCTTACTAACTTAAGTTTTTTTAAAGATTTTTTAAGCTATTATACAACGTAGACCAGTGGTCACCGACCTTTTTCTATGATGGGACACCGGAATGGTTTGCTTATGATAACTTGGTGGATGAGGGAGGGAGGAGAACACAATATAATATTATACGGCGACTGTTTCGAAACTTGAGCGCTTTGTGACACGTTTTGCAAAGCATAAACGTAGGTTGTGATTCGAATTCTTTTATTATTTTAGATAAAACCTATAATATAAATTAAGATTAAAAGAAAAGGTTTGACACAACTAATTAATATCGTAAATGTTTTATATCTTTCGACATTCCACACTCAGCGAAAAACTTACTCTTAATTTCTTACAATACCGGAAATGGAATGGTATTAGTTACTTTTAAAAAAGATTGTTCATAGCTTTTCATTTTTAAGGTGTCAACTGTCAATTCTCGGTGGAAAGACATTATTAGTGGAAATAGTACAAACAAATTGTTTTTTTATTTTTTAAAACATAGCTATTCACTTAACCTTCACAACGTTTTTATAATGAAGATATGTTCTTCAGTATTCGTAAGGGTTTTTCTCATTTAATTTTTGAGTTGACAGATCTCGAGTAAGAAAGACTAGGTCAATTAAGTTAGAATATACACGGAGGAGTACAAAGACTGAAGTTTGTACCAATAGAAAGATAATTTAATCGAGAAACTAAAGCCACGTTTTTAAGGTTCTGCAAAACTTTTATATATTAATACATATAGAAAAAGCTTTTTAATATTCATAAGTAAAGCATATTTTTATATTCATGAAAGATTCAATTTCTTTAAACACCAATTGAAACCATTTTAACGACGCAACTATAAAATCATTGCGAGGGGAATAAAATAAATTCATTATCGCACGATTCGTTTTTGTAATTAGAACCCCTTGAAAATTCCCGCCAAAAACAGTAGTGTCGGCTGTGAATTTTGGCGCGTTTTGTTTATCGTCATTTTGCTGGAGGCTTCTGGCGTAATGGAGATATAATTAATTAATTAAAAGATACCGGTACAAATGCAACCAGAGCATTGGCGTGCTCCAAGGCGGCCGGAGTAAGTATTTTTTTATTTTTTTGAATTTTTTTCTAGATTCCTTCTCATTCTACATTCTTAATCGTACTTTACTGTGAGTAAGAATTTAGATCTTTAAAAATACTTGTCGGCGTCCGTGGCGCAGTTGGTATTGTCGCTGGCTATATTTACGGATGTCCCGGTGCGGACGGTTTTCATAGATTGATCGATTTATGGATTTCTGTTTGTAGTCTGAGTCCTCCCTCCCACCCATTCCATCCTTACGGGACGTAGCGAGAGCGATTAGCTAACCACCAGTCCTGTCCTAGCCCTATCCTTCTATCCCTACTCTCTTCGAAAAAAAGAGAGGTTGAGCAACTGATTAACAAGTATTTCTCATAGAAAATACTTCCGTTAGGAGACCATATGCTCCACATGGAAAAAAAAGTATGAAATTGTAGAATATGTAGTCTAGAGGTCTGCACGGCCCGGCCTCGGGTAGGGTAAAGACAATTCAGATTTAGACTCGGGCCGGGCCCGGGTAAGGAATTCAAATTTAAGAAAAACATTTCATGCTATGTTCGGGTTGTGAGTTAGCCATAAGGCAATAGTATTCATAGCTTAAAAAAAATATTTCGCATGTGCTATGAATATCGTTGAAATCTAGGCTTCGGGTCGGGTTCGGGTAAAAAGTGTGATATTGAGACTCGGGCTCGGGCCTGAAGATGACGGACTCGGACCCGGTAAATTTATGAAATTTCGGCACATGTAGAACTCTAATGTGGATGAAGATCGCAAAAGACTAGTTAGTGGTTAGTTTGTCGTCCTCCTTACGCCTAGGATGAATGGAATAATGGAGAGAATATTTATTCATACATTTGATGCATGCCTACAAATCAATTAATAAAAGATTTCGTTACGAGGCATCTAGCCAAGTAGACGAAAGCAAAACAGCGTTAACTCGGCTGTCTTTCTTTTGTTCTAAGAGAGAGATTGACTTTTAAAAACAATTTAATATATGTTGAGATGCTTTACACCGGGTGTGGACATGGCTTAAAAAATGTGATTTATAAGTATTTCCGTATTTTGTTTTAATTTCGTTCTATTAAGAGCATTATTATCCACATAATATAAAGCACAACGAAATACACAGATAATAATATCGATGCAGACAATTGAAATTGTTCACAAGTGAGTAAAAACTGTTTTTATCGAAAACATTAAATGGTGAGTTGCGTTATGAATCTTTGAAATTCACTCTTGTAAATTTTCATGTTTTCAGATACGGGATTAAGCGTAGGGCGTGTCGATATAATAATGGCTTACATCAAGTGGTCGGGTCAGAATTTTAAAACCTAAAACCAATGTAAAGTGATGTTTCCCTTCCAACAAGTCATCAATTTATTTTTCTAATTTACTTTGGGCATTATTTTAATAATGACACAACCATCAGGACGCTAATCACGTTCTGTGGGACTGCCCCGAGATGAACGGCGAATGAGCAGAGCTGTTTCTTGTGGTCCGTCCTCATACGGGCCCAATAGGCCACGCTGATTTGATCTCAACCAAGGCCAACTTTGAGGCATTAGATAAATTTGCATCATCACATGGAGAGCGGGATATTCTCGATTCCTCTTTAGATTCAACGCGGAGTAGATTAAACTCTAGCGCTACGGCGGATTCTCAGTATACGGATACACAGGATACTTAATATCGCTTAAACTAAGTGGCTGAGCAAGTCACATTTACTTTTTTTTTCTTTTCTTTTCTTAAGCACAATAATGCTTGATTAAAATATCGGTCTCGTGTAGATCTGCATCCGACCAAGAATATGAGGAGTAAATTGATTTTTTTTCTTAACCGTTATTGCTTTATGAAAGGCGGCCGTGAAACAGCGGTTGCATACACATAACGGTTGGAGGTGGGGCAACCAACTTGTATATGGCCGAGACAATTAGAAATTAGATCCAATCATTAACTCATTTTCGTATATTTTAAGGGTTACATGAATTGGCCAAAGCACAGTCAATATATTAAATTACATAACAATTAGTGGAGAATATAATATTTTAAATGAGTTAAATAATGCTCCACATTGGGAGAGAAACTAAAAATAATAATAACGCAGTAAGTAGTAAGCCAAGTGAATTTATTAAATTTTCCCGATTTTTATAACGTTTGTCACTTCACTGATTTAGAGTACCATGAGATGAGGCCAGAAGAAGAGGTGACTCAAACAAAGACTTTGCCAGGAATGTTAATTATTGTCTTGTAGTGACGTCGACATCTTAAGGTCCCTGATAATTAAAGTCAAAGTTCAACAGGCTGTCTCAGAAGGTTTTTTCCTTACAACCTTTTTTGTTCTTTAACTTTGTTATATCAAGAAATTGCGCAGTCCGAAGCCGTACCCGGAATAAAATTTCATCACCAAAGGGTTAAAAAGTTTAAATGAGCAGGTAATTTATTGTAACTGTTCGTAATAATATTACAGTGTTTTTTCAGGGGACTTCAAATGATTCATTGTCGAATTTGATATCTAGATCAGCGTTTTTCAGTATCGGAAGTGTGGTGGAAGGGAATTTATACATCATAGATATTTAATTTTATATATTAGACACCCTTGCCTTTCAGTACAAATCTATCGTTTAATATCTAAGCAGTCAATTATTGGCGGAAAGGTATTCTATTTTTAAAATAAAAACACATTCTTTTTGTAATACTTATTTACACTACATTCAGTTGGTAGTGTTTGCGATGAACAAAGCCGGTTTTGATCATTATAAAAAATGTGAAAGTAATTAGTACAAAACAAATTTTGTTTTATTTTTAATATAAAATCATAATCTGTACTATTTAGTAGTTTAATCTCGTTCAAAGAATTTTAACGAAAACTTAAATTAAATACACGGGACTCATATGGTTCCACAAAAACGTCGTGTTATACAAACCCGTGTTATACGGCGTTTGAAGTGCATACAAAATTATCGTATGCGTTCCGAAAATATAGAAACATTATACATTTACGTATGTATTGAAAAAAACTTTAATAACAAATCATTAATTCATCAGCGCTACGACTTACAATTCTATATGTTCGACTCTTTTTCGAGATCGGTTGTGAGTTTTCATTATCGAAAAACTCTGGAGTATTTTTGGATTTAAGGTTTCAAAATTCTGTAATAAACTGTTTGCTTCAAGTGTATAAATCTTTACGTATTTCGTGATAAGGGGCCAAGATCTGTTGTAATTCCCTCTTGAACTTCAAACTTCTTTCCATTACAGGATCATTTTCTATTATGAAATGCCGTGTTGTATAAAACTGTGTTGTACGAGGCCCAAGTGTACAGATTTATTTAGAGTGTGATTATTAGTAAAATGGATTCATTTTTTCCACCATATTCTTTCCCTATGCACCTCCATGATTCCCTGTCACTCGCCAATCGCTTTGCTTCCTCCCGTGACATACCATAGTCCCTCAGCTTCACCGACAACATCCTGTGAACAGTACCCGATGGTTTTCCATGACACCGGAATCCCATCGGTCGGAAGAAGAGAAAACCAGGATTGAACTACTATCCAACCCAGTATCCGACATAAGCATCCATTCTCAAAGCTAAGTATACGGTTTTTCTGAATCATCGTCAGGTGTCATGATTCACTAGCGTACAGTGACATAGGTAGAATGCAAGCGTTAAACAAATGGCATTTAGTTTTAATCATGTACAGCTGCTTGTCCCAGACGGTCTGCATCGAGTTAAATGTGACTCCAGCTCTTCCTAATCGGTTAGCGAGCTCTTTCTTTGTGTCACCGTCTTTCGCGATGTGTACACCGAGGTACCAGTAGGTCTCGACCCTCCAGATGGTCTAAAATAACTAATGAGAAGACCCCGGATCGAATAGAGGCGAGCGGGTGGTTATCCAGAGTCCTGGAAGGGCTGTGATCTCAGACAAACACCATTTCAAATCCGGTTCAAAAATTATTTATTTTCCATCCAAGATGCAGTGGTTTACATTACACAAATATATAAATCCTAACACATAAAATTGATTCTACATTTACATTTACTTAGCAACTGAATTTACTTTAAGTTATAATACAAATGACACGACAAACGATTTTAAATTAAGCCCAATGCAAATTAAAAAAAACAAACAATTCACATCGTTACGTCACCTCCGCCACGAGAGTGCAGCTCGTCCCGCTCGGCAGATCGTAATCGACTGTCTACAAATACAATTATAAAAACTCCCTGCAACGTCGGACTACCCCTTTCCGTCAAAATGGACTCGTCCAGCGGACGTACCCGGCGGCTATTGAACGGCATGGTAACAAGCTTTGGCCGATTATGCGAATTATTGCTGTTGCCGCTGGGTGATTTCAGTTCTGGACACTAATGAAACTTATACTTAACAAAAACCAGGGTGTGTCACTAAGTGAGTTGAATAGATTGAGAATGTGTGATACATTTATATTGGTCTGTTCATAAAGTATATATCTAATTTTTCCAGTGCATTTTATTAATCTCAGATGATGAATTATATTAAATAAATTCCGCTCAACATGACATAGAAAGTAAATTTATACAATGTACGTCGAAAGCGAGCAAAAATAAATTTAAGGATAGTTGTAGGTTATGACAATTACCTAATATAAATGGAGCCCTCTATATACATGGATTAAATGACGTCACCACGTTTGCTTATCTTTCAAAAGTTGACTTGCTTCTGTCTTAGTAACGTAAACATACTGTGGTTATGTCATATCTATTCAGTTGATGGGCATTAGCGACCTTTTGGGACATCATAATCCTGCATGTCATAAGATGAGACGAGTGATGCCCAGGGTCTACTGAGGCATCTGCAGCACATGACCAAACAATACTCACTAAATTTTAATTCTAAAAATGGAAAGAATGTATAGCTCTCTCTTGTATAAACAAAAGCTTCATCATTTAAATAAAATTAGTGAATTAATATTAGAAGTTGAATTATTTTTACGCCCGCTTATAACACGTTACACAAATCTGTTTTTAATATCTCTTATTTAAGACAGTACGATAAATATATAATATAATAGAATCACTTTTAAGGTGTTGTTCACTGTCAATTCTTGGTGGAAAGGCATTATATTTTCAAACTAAAACACAATTTGTTCTGTCCTTATTGTACGGTTGTACAGTTTCGTACATCGTGAGCTCATTCCTAATAACTCAAAACGTAATAAAATTTATAAAATGAAAGATACAAGAGCACGTATACAGGTGAATAAAAATCTGTTTAAGCATATATCTGACTGTGGCGTTATGTCGAAATAGCTATCAACTGTATTACATATTTCGTATGGAACTAAATACCAAGCAGATGCCAATGGAATTTAGATATCTTATAATCAATAATAATGTATAGTTATGGCACCTAGTCGCCTGTCAGACTAGGTGGTCTGCATCCACCAAAGGGCGCCAAACATATCTATTCTTCCCGGACGTGACGTGGAGACACGAGTTAAAGTGTTTTTCGCCTGGATACTGGGCTTGCCGGTTTATAACCGGCCATGGCAAGTTCAACGGTAAACTAGTTGGGCTGGGCATGTTGGTTGAAAGGTCGGATTGCACTTGTGGACACAACCATCAGGACGCTAATCACGTTCTGTGGGACTGCCCCGAGATGAATGCCGAACGAGCAGAGCTTTTTGCTGTGATCCGTCCTCATACGGGCCCAATAGTCCACGCTAGGCATTCGATAAATTTTCAACATCATATGGGGAGCGGGATATTCTCGATTCCCCTTTAGACTCAACGCGGAGTAGATTAAACTCTAGCGCTACGGTGGATTCTCAGTATACGGATACACAGGATACTTAATATCGCTTAAACTAAGTGGCTGAGTAAGTCACATTTTCTTTTTTTTCTTTTCTTAAGCACAATAGTGCGTGATTAAAAGATTGGTCCCGTGCAGCTCTGCACCGGCCCAAGAATATGAGGAGTAAATTCGTTTCTTTTCTTGACCGTTATTTCGTTATGGAAGGCGACCGTGAAACAGCGGCTGCATACACATAACGGATGGAGGTGGGGCAACCAACTTGTATAGTTATAGCACAGAATCTTCCCTTACTATTTTGTACTTATTAAAAACTATTATTGCGTGTGAACTAACCACTCTATAAGGGAAAATATGAATTTTCTGTGACAGTGACATAAGCTAACGAAAAAAATGTTAAATGATTTTTTTTCAACGATTTGGTTTATAACAAATCTTACTAGCCAGATTTTTTCAGACATCGCAGTTAATTAAGGTATTCCTTATAGCTATTCCATTAACCAGTAGATCTTCTGCATGGAGTCCTACCAAGTTTGGGAGAGAGCCTGTTTAGAGAGCCATGCAGTAACTGAGGGGATATAGTAAATATTTATGTATGCGATCTAAAATGAACCTTTAAGTCGTGGCTTAGAGTCAAAACCCAACCATGTGTACACACTGCGATACAAACAAGTGAATAACATTCAAACAAAGCTACGTGAAAGCTTTCTTGCCTCTACGACGAAATCAAATTACGGGTATGAACTTATTTGTACTACCGGAACGCTACAACAGGTGTCGCCTTGTATGCACTTGGAGTCAAACAAAGTAAACAATGTTGCACAAGCGTTACGGAGTTCGTACTCTGTGTGCCAAATAAATACTATTTTGCAACGGGAGTTTATTTATTTTCATGTGTCTTTTGATAATATTATACTGTATTTTTTCAAGAGAAAACGTAGCCCTGTCTGTGGCATAACGATTAGCTGTAAGTAATGAATTATCTTATATATAGCCCACAGAACTCGGTAGACGCTTTAGTGTTCGGCCAAAGTCAACGCGTGACGGTGTGGCATTCTAAAACCACTCAAGATATGACGTATGAACTTCCAGTCCCTGCACATTAACTACGGACATTACAAAAGCATGCTCTGCATTTCAGCTCTAAGCGCCGCGCCCGCCCAGCCGTCGTGCGTTGACTGTGGCCGAATACTTATTATTATCACATATCACAAGTAGTTATGAAATTTTCTCATTACCTAAGCGTTGCGGTTCACGGTGTATAATTTAAAATAAAATGTTATGCAATGGACACACAGTTCCAACGTACTAGCTACTTTAGGCATTCAGTATTTCAGTTTCACCATCATCTATGACGGGTGCGGTTATACTAGTACAAATATAATTATTCCTAGGATTGAGTTAACAAGAATTTTGGAAACGTCTCTGTACGTTAATGGTACAGTAGTCGGTGTCTGTGGCACAGTTGGTAGCGTCGTTGGCTACGGTTACGGATGTCTCGGTTTCAATTCCCGGTGCGGACGGTTTTCATAAATTGATATTTCAATCGATTTCTGTTTGTAATGTCTAAAACTCCCTCCCACCCATCCTATCCTCATCGGGCGTAGCGAGAGCGATTAGCTAACCACTAGTCCTGTCCTAACCCTATCTTTATATTATTACTCTCTTTGAAAAAAGAGAGGTTAAACAACTGAGTAGCAAGCACTTCTGATTGAAAATTCTGTTAAGATACCTCCATTAGGAGACCACATTGGGAGCAGACATGGAAAATGTAAAAGACATGGGTTATTGGTCACTTCTTTCATTCGATTCGTATCACTGCTTAGCGAAAACAAATGATTCCCGATTCAATTCGAACTGGATTCAATCACATGAAGCTGGTATTAAAGTTTAAACACAAATAAATTGATGGTTTAACTGGCTTATCTACGATCAATAAAGACGAATAAATGACTTTCTTTTACTACAATGACTACCCAAAACTTCTTTCTTAGATTTATCAACTGTGGTTGCTCCACCACCACTGCTTAATACAGAGCATATACCATAACAAATCAGCGTTAAACGCTTTCAAATAATTGCCAGTATTGTCTCATGAGCAATAAAGTGTGCTGCGAAAGGAGCCCAAGTCATCGGTTGGCTGCAAAGAGTCTCGTAAAATTTACTCTAAATTTATCGTAAGCCGCCGGCTTACGAAGAATCAGACAATATTTTTGAAAAATGTTTTTCAAGTATATACTTATATTTATTCATTATTACCGGGTGTGGGCTGGATTTAAGATGTATGTCGATAATGCCATAGAATAGTCATCCCGAGAAATAAAATGAATGTGATTTACATAACGACTTCTTCACATTAGGTATGTGCCATAATTTTGTTTGTTCTATTCCTTACTTATTGCACTTGATATCTTACCAGATATCTTAAATAGTCGATACAAAATTCGTTAATCTTTATTTTTGTACAAAATACTGAATAATGTTTTGTATTATTGATGAAACAATCCAATTCAATTTGAAGTGTAGGAATACGATTCCAAAACTGTTGCTTGACGTGATTAAGTGGTAAAGACGGATGGTGTTGATGATGACGATTGATGCTGTCCAGAGTCAGTCGGCGGGATGACGACAGGTGTCACGATGGGATGGTTATTGTGTCGCTGACGGTGGTCGATACAGAATCTTCTTAATTGTCTTTTGTTTCGACACCCCTTATGCCCTCTCGCGCAGTGTCAGCAGAAAAACGGATGTCGGTCAAATATTCTTCCGAAGCATTCTGTAATATGCAACGTCGTGTCTTGTCATAGGTATATCATTTTCCAATAGATAATGCTTACTGATAAACGTAATGTTTCGATGCAGGCGAGTATTCATATTTCGAAACCTGCAGCGTCAGGTCTCGCCACAGAAGAATAGGGCATAATTGTAAAAAAAAAATGGTCAATTAAGAAAGCAATTTAAATGTAGAAGGACTGGATTTCTAATCTGTTCGATCCACATCTCGTTATGCTTAATTTTCATTTCTTTAAATACGGGACTGTCCATACAATGATATCCAGGAAGGAATACAGGGGTTGTAGAAATAGTGAAGTCACAAAAAAATAATTAAAAAATATACCGATCGACGCGTTGCCACCAAAAATTGTGCATTATTTGTATTCACTTTCTCTTAAATAGACTGACATCTAACTATAAACAGTACAGATAAGGTGCTGCTGTTTTATACACACAGATCTTCGGTAGGCAAAAATTTTATTTTTAAAATCGATCACTCTTAGTAGGTATAAATTCATAAAATATTTATGTTTAAATTTCATATTTTTATTTGGTCAAATATCACATCATAGAATACACTGGTGATTTATTTTGTTAACTTCATTTACACGAAATAATATTTTGCTCCCGATGACTTCATGTTGAACGCGATACACTAATTAATGTAAATACTTAAATCTTATATAATACAGTTAAAAAGATATTTTGTTGAATTAAAAAAGACTGTAAGGCAATATCCACAATCCTACATGAATTAAATTAAATCTTTAAAGTCTTATGATGTTATTTAGTTGGGGGTTTAAAAAAGTTGTGAAAATTGGGAGTAATAAGTCAAAAGTCATGTGGAATCGCTATTAGATGACCCATCATAATATGCGAACGTTTTAAGAATACTTTAAAAATACAATATCAGCCTACTTCATTTCTGTTTACACGTTTATTCTAAAAAAACACTTCAAATCCCACATCCAAAGTATTATTACAACGAGAGTGTAATGGCCTTTTGAGACCTAAAATCCTTCATTCTAGAAAGTGGAATCCCAAAAAATACGACACGTAGCAACCACTTCCTCTTCTGTCATAGCAAAATACATATGCAAAACGTGTCATAAATAAAGCATGTTTATTTCTTTAACAAATATATTTTGCAATCCATCATCGCTCCTTGTTTATTTTGAAGCATATAATATTATCTCTGTCGGCGTCCGTGACGCAGTTGGCAACGTCGTTGCCTACAGTTACAGATGTCTGGGGTTCAACTCCCGGTGCTGAAAGCTTCATAAATTGATCTTTCAATCGATTTATGGATTTCTGTCCATGTCTGAGTGTTTGTGATGTCTAAAACTCCCTCCCACCTATCCGATCCTCAAAAACGGGGTGTAGCGAGAGCGATTAGCTAACCACTAGTCCTGTCCTAGCTCTATTATTCTATACCTACTCTCTTCGAAAAAAGAGAGGTTGAGCAACTGAGTAACAAGCAGTTCTCGTAGAAAAATTCTGTTAAGATACCTCCATTAGGAGACCATATGCTCCACTTTGGGAGCGGACATGGAAAAAAATACATATAATATTATATAATTTAAGACATCGACTGAGGGTGCTTGATGGAATTTCAGTTCGAGTCCATTCGTGTGCTCGAATGCCTGAAGATGCCGAAAGGCGAAACCCGGGTCGTTAGTGACAAAATACATGGAAGTGTACATAATCTCAATAATCCAAATTTGACATATAATATTATCTCTGTCGGCGTCCGTGACGCAGTTGGCAACGTCGTTGCCTACGGTTACGGAAGTCTGGGGTTCATTTCCCGGTGCTGAAAGCTTCATAAATTGATCTTTCAATCCATTTATGAATTTCTGTTCATAGTCTGAGTGTTTGTGATGTCTAAAACTCCCTCCCATCCGATCCTCAAAAACGGGGCGTAGCGAGAGTGATTAGCTTATCACTAGTCCTGTCCTAACCGTATCCTTGTATCCCTACTGTCTTCCAAAAAAGAGTGGGTGAGTAAAAATCAGTTCTCGTAGAAAACAACTGTTGAGATACCGCCATTAGCTCCACGTTGCGAGCGGACATGGAAAAAAAGTCGAAAATATATATAATGATGATTTTTGAGCCACATTGCTTCCTGTTTTGGTCCGCATGCGGCCCACGACAAATAGAGAATACGAATGAGAGAGAGGACGGGAATGAGTTGGTCACCAACCATACTTCTTTGACGATTCTCATTATGTAATGCTAATTATTGAATTTATTGCTGATTGATTCAGTAATTCTGTTCTGACGCAAATATTTTCGAACTGAAGCAATTACCTTGGTTTCTATGAAATAAGTTGTGCTGAAAATCAGCTATCAATAATAATTGATAAAATATAGAACAGCCTGTGTAGTCCCAATTCCCAGTGCGTAGGAGTTTTGTCCGCGGAACGGTTTGGTGTTATCGCATTTCAAAAACAAAACTCATAAATAAAAATTTAGTACAAAAAATATTGTTGTAGGCCTTTCTTAGTCAACGCCAAAATAATATACTGCCAGCCAAGCCTTCAAATATTGAACACCCTGTTTAACAGCAATAAAAAACATTTAGTAGTTTTAATAATATTTACATAAAAAATTGCATATACCTACAACTCTTTGCAAACAGTTGTTTTTTTTTTGTTTCAGTAGTCATTGATTGCTTAACTTTATTAAAAATATAATTGACTTCATATTTTTCAGAGAGCCATTGCTTTACAAAATCTAGCAAGTATTTCTATTGAGGATGTAAAATTTTTACTTCACATCTTGACCGTTATAACATTGATAATTATTAGGATATTTTATAACAATCAAAAAAAAATTGGCCCATGAGGGGATCGAACCCGCGACCTTCGCGTTATTAGCACGACGCTCTAACCAACTGAGCTAATGGGCCGACGCGAAGATGGGAAAAATAGCATTTCTTATATTACATATACATGTCAGATAATTTTTTATAAATTTAATAAAATTCATAGTGGAAACAAATAAAACATATTTTTTATTTATAAAAAGATCAAGTTACGTACATATTTTGAAAAAAAACGTATTTATTCAACCCACAGATGGCACTGCAAATAAAATTATACGTAAGTAATAAAGATATCGTATATATATCGACTGTGGAAAGGAAAAATGACGTAACTCACAACAAAAAATATTGTGTATAACTCACACAAAACGTGCTAACACTTCATATATATAAATATAATATATCGACTGTAGAAAGGCAAAAGGACTTATCCCTCCGTCTTTTCAAAATATTTACTTTTCGATTATCACAATGTATACAATTTAATACACGTTTTTGTGGGCTACATACAACATTTTTTGTGTGTGGGTTGCTTGTTTTTTTCTTTTTAATTGTCGATATATTATAGATTTATTTGAATATCTTTTTATTGCAAAATAAAATGGTACAAAACTTTGCTTAAGCCAAGTTGCAAAAATACTCAAGCTATTATAATAATTATTATGTATTCTTTTAACTATGTATGTGCGCTCCCAATATGGAGCATATGGATTGTTAACGGCGTTATCTCAATAAAAATTTTTCTACAAAAAATGCTTTTTACTCAGTTATTCAGCCTCTCTTTTTCGAAGAGAGTAGGGATGGAAGTATTGAGCTAAGGCAAGGCTCGTAATTAGCTAATTGCTATAGCCACGATCTCGATCATCGATTTATCTAATGATTTATAAAAAATCATCGATTTTTTTGTCATTTGAAATCTTCTTTAATAGAATTTTTACCCTCACAAATTAAGTGTTAGCTGGACAATGCCACGACGATTAAGATGCTCAGTTGTTAACAAAACTGTCTTATGTCCAGTGATTTATTTAATAGGCCATTGAATATTTAGTAGCTTAGGCGTTAGTATCCAATAGATGCTTAATAGTATGACAATGTATAGAATCTTGTCTGAAGAGTAAAGTTTGTTTAGAAGCTGTCAGCTTAGCGACAGATGTTTTAGTTTACTGAAATGCCAGGATTAAACCCTTCATATACCAAGCTTCTCTTATGAGATGTCTCAAAGTTTGACAGCTATAAGACAAATTTCCTTATCGAAGGTTATCACTCATATTCCAGAAATACGATATAAACCTTTTCAATATTCTGCTTTTCATCGGAATCAAATAAAGTTGATCTCACTTTGGACAGATTCCGAGGTTAACTGTTAGAAACTTTACAATATAAAAATAATAACTTTATTGTTCCGCTTCTTGTGAAATAAATCCTAACACGTGTGTTTCTTTGATTGAGTTGTAACGGCATCTTTAATTTTCGTGGTAAAACTTTTCAGCCGACAACGTCAGCCAGACAGCTACAAGTTTTATTAACATCACTTGCTAGCTACTCGGTGTCCGACTGAATAAAAAGCACATTGATCACATAATCAATGTTCATTTTTTTTTAGTGTTAGATATTTTCTCAAGAATGTTATCTGCTATTTAAAATGGTATTTCCTCCGAGATAGCTGTATAGAATTATTATATGAGGAGCAAACATTCAATACATGATTTTTCATACAGATACAAAGCTTGAGTAATGATGAAAAACATTTTGCTTAATAACCTAGCCTATATGATTAAAATAAACTTAATCAACTGAGAGTATCACCATCTAGGATGTATAGGATCTCATTCAGGACACCACTCCAGTCCGGTTAATCTCTTATTCATTGAAGATGCAGTGGTTTAATACACAAAAATTACCGGTAAAATATAAAATTGAGTTTACATTAACGTTTACTTAACACATGAATTTACCTTTAAGTTATGATACAATGGACACAACAAACAATTTTAAATTTAAATTGAAACCAATTTCAAAACAAACCCAAACAATTTAAAATGATTGCGATGCGGCGGACGCCTCGGCCCGCTCACCCACCGGTCGAGACCTCCAAAAACAGAAAAATTGTGATCCTGGTATTGTGTATAATCTAAAACTATTGGTTTTTATTGATATTTGTGTTTGAAATTTGGACAAAACATGTTCTGCACGAAATGCGTGGACTAAACACTTTTTGAATGTTATCTGACATGGACACATCAATAAAAAAAATGAAGTCATCTTTTTTATTGGTTTAAAAATGTAATAGTATAAAAATTATAACATTTATGTACATACTGTCAAGAGGAGTAAGGTTCTGCTCCACAGTCAAATATAATCTTTTGTTTTCTACACTAGCAGATGGTGCATCTAAAAGTATATTCTTGTACCATGCGAGTCATTGATCTTCAAGATTCTCCAAGTCGTCGAACACTATTTTAATAATTTAATAAAATCATTGTTCTTTTCCTGTGATATACAATGGTATAAAGAAAGAGTTCTCTATTCGTTTTGATGGTTTTTAAATACTGGAGAAATCATGTTTTGCTTGAATAGGTCAATTTTAAGTATAGGGAAAAATATTGTATAAACAAAAGCAGTGGTTTCATCCTATAGATTTCACTATGGATTATCGCACCTGATATTTAATTCTTTTTTTTTTAATTTGTGACAAATTATGTTTTAAATTTTTGCTCCTTATATATATCGTAGTTTAAAGTAATTATTTTATATTTTAAGAACTAAAGAAATTGCAAAAATATTTCAACCCGAGATGACTCGAAAACTGAATTTGATAAAAATATGATAAATTTAAGAATAGAATTATTGTATGGAATTAATTTATCACGTAAAGAATTAAAAGCGAATAGCTATGGTAAATTATGGTAAATTCTTGATAAATATTGTGCTTAAACGGACGGACGAAGCCAACCCTATTTTTCATTTCCCTTGTTATCACTCACTAATTGGTCAAGTTATGTACTATATGTTAAAGAAGTATATGTTACAGTTATTTTTATCTGTTCGTCCTGGGACAGAAATATAAAAATGTGTTATATCACATTTAAGTTGAAGGAATTTTCCACAAATTTGGAAAAGCTCAGATTGAAAGCTTGTTAACATTTTGAATTTGATTTTTGTATATCCTTCATGGTATCCGGCTTAAGATATAAGCAATTTTATTTGACATACAGGAAATGTGAGTTCTCGTAAAAATAGAATTTGATCGACAGTTCATTACGCCAGTCAAGAAAATGGCTTCAGCGGAAATTATTATAAACCTTTGTAAAAATACTTTAATCACGTCACCCATGATATCTGGGTATGAACCAGATGTCTCTGTGTAAAGTTAAATGATAAATGATGACAATTGCAAATTGGCCACCGGCAAACGTCGGTACTATCGTAAAATACTCAATCCAAGGTCTGCAGCTGTCAAACGTCAGTTCGTTTTACTTGGTATTGACGTTGTGAAAATTAAACCAAATTTTTTGTGCAATTTGATTACGCTACAACATATGTACACACTGAATCAAGAAAATAAATTGTTTGTCTCTGTTGAAATCAACAAGTGCGGAATATAAGAGTTGGTATTAACTCTCTGGGAGAAACCGTTTGTGATCTTAATCATATTGAAAAATACTAAGTGTAGGTACACAGGAAAATAATCGCATATTTTTAGTCTTTTGTATTTTCACCAACAATTTACATGTATAATATTTCTCGGGAAAATTATTAACGTTACTTTTTATTCAACGTTCAAAATGTTTATCTTATAAAGTATATATTATTTGAATAGAATAATGACACCTCTGATATGAAAAGTCTTGTCCTTTGCAGGGTTAAGCAACACAAAACGTGTCCGAGGCAAATCAATAGGCGGCCAAGATCGCGGAAGGGCAACAAAGATAGAATAAGAAGATGGAGGACCCCAAACCCTTCATCGTGTATAAGTGGCGTGCGCGTTACACAGTCTGACTGCAATTTCATATAAGTAAATTCATGAAACTTCCCGTTTTCAAGCTAAAAAAATCTCTTCGGATCTCATGCAGTCACATTTAGTTCCCGTGAGGGTTTTGTCATATAAACGCATTTATAAAGTGAAATGAAAATTTCAAATATGGTTTTATGTAATATTAAATAATTATTTTATGTCATATTTTGTGTGTGAAGCCTGAAATATATATCAAACTGTACGAAATTATCGAAAGACGCAAGAATTCATATTATTCATAGCAGAACATGTTCGAAACGTGTCTTGGTGTCGTTTGAAACAAAACGGTTGCATACGCTACGTCATACGGTATTTTTACTATAATACACTGATTGTTACCATACTATACTAATTATTACATTACTATTCTATAATTTTGTATTTTTCGATAGTAAAATTGATCAGGTTATCAAATTATGCTTAATTATTCAAAGAAGACATAAACTATAATGTATTTTTAATTTCCAATTATATGTAGAACTATTTTATTTATCAGTAGCAAAATTTTTTGTATGTCCCTAGTTCATAGATAATATAAATGTTTAAATGCCGAAGTAACACATTGTCACACCATTGATACGGAAGGGCTAAACAATAAAATCCACTAATTTCTGTAGGAAATCACTCATGTAGTTTGAGTTACAGATAAGAGATTTTAAAAAAGCTTTACAAGTAATTGCAAATGCACTCGAGAACTACAACAACAAAAAATCGAAATCATTATGTCGCTATAAATCAACTCGAGGAGAAATGATATTACAAAAACTAATGCCCAATATTTAGAATACTAATATAAACAAATCAACGCTATAACTTTTACCCTGAACCTTCTTCTCGCTAACAGGACAGTGATAACTAAGCAAAAGATTGCTGAATTCACACGTTGTAATAATGCCTAAATATAATGTTATATTTTTTAACAACGTTACTATATCAGCTTGAATTAATAAACTTCTATCTTGGTCTTCTTCATAATGTTTTCTTATGATACATTTGTTGTTATGAAAATATTAGTCTGTTTCTAAAAGTCATTTTAAGTAGGAGAGGTGGCTCACCACCTCTCTCGGATTTTCACCTCCAAACACTAGTTATTACTTTTTTAATGAGCACTAATATCGTTTGTGTCTTACCGCCTTTCCACCTCGTGTAGAAGGAAACAAACCCCCTCTACCCTTCATTTTTAATTTAAGAATTAGAATCATTGTTTATCTTAGAAAGAAATAACCTTGCGATAATTAAACTGAAGATTCTCGTTAACGAAAACTCGTTAGCATCGGGGAACGTAGAGTCCGCGTCGCAGAGATTGTTGTGGAGTGACGGTGAATGCGTGTTCCGCGTCCTTCGATATGGTCGACATAAATCGCTCATAACTCTTCAAATGTTTTGTTATTTTTTTATTGTTTTAACGCTAATTGTTCACAAGCCATGCGTTAATGGTGTACTCTTTTATTAACTATGGTGCGAATGTTTTAAAGGAGCGAAACACGTGTCACATTTAGTAACACAGTTAGTGAAATAACTAAGTTATCAATTTTATATTAAAAATGAATTTCCACAAAGCTGTCGCCGAATCCATTGAAAAAAATCTAAAATGCTACCAACATTGATTAATCTAAGATAAGTGTTTTCAATGTCGCCTTAAGGTTAAAGTTAAAGCATCTTTTAATGTGGGAAAATGGTATCAAGCAAGCTATAATTTTAGAAATGTCTCAGCTTTAATTTTTTTCCATATAATATTATATAATACGCTAAATGTCTTCTTGTGATTCTGAATTGGAATAAATAATTCTCAATGAACAAATAAGCACAATTTTCGCACCGAGTCGCAACTTCGTAAAAGTTTTTTAAAGCTTTTCAATGAAAACTGCTTGTTACTCAGTTGCTCAAGCTTTCTTTTTTTGAAGGGAGTAGGGTTAGAAGGATACGAATAGGACAGGACTAGTGGTTGGCTAATCGCTCTCGTTTCATCTCGTTTTTGAGGATCTTATCGGTGGGGTGGAGTTTTAGACATCACAAACATTCATGACTCCGAACAGGAATCGATAAATCGATTGGAAGATCAATTTATGAAACTGTACACACTGGGACTCAAACCCGAGACATCCGTAACCGGAACCAACGACGCTACCAACTGCGCCAAGGAGCCGGCGAATCTACTTTCTATGTTTTACCTTCTCCGAAAAAGAGAAGTTATGAATAACAGTCAGTTCTCACCAAAATAATAAGGTTCCATAAGGAGTCCAAGTATAATGATCCACATTGGGAGCCGAAATGGATGAATATTCTTCCTAAAATAGTGACATAATATTATGTTATAACCAATACTGCTCTGTAGATGTTTTATTATTATCACGTATCACATGTTGGTATGAAATTTCGCGGTGTGTATAAAATAAAATTATATGCAATGCACACACAGTTACGACGTACTAGCTTCTTTATACATTCATTATTTGAATTTCAATACCGTTATCTATGACTGGTATAGTTACACAAGTTTTCAATAATATGCTTTTATCGTATTTTAATAATTAAGAAATATAATTTGCTTTTGGAAGATTTTTATCGTTTCAAACAAATGGGGTGACAGAGCTTAAAAGAATTTATTTGTCATCATGGCTACCCGCAACATCACGTGCGTATGACACTGGTGGTGCTCCCTTATAGCGAGACCCTTCGACAAGTGTGAGGGATGATTAGATTAAGCGTTGTTTGCGCACAGTAGCAAAGTGTTGCCCAACTTAGTATTCAAGCAACCGCCACGAGGCCACGAATTTGCATTAAACAACTACTACGTACTGTCATACTTGTGCAGCCCACGTTTTGGGAAGCCCTGACCGAAGTTATACTATCGGAAGAACATTGTTGGTGTAAAAAAACCAAATATACTTGTATGGCTAGGTATTTATTTTCGTTAAAACAACAACAATTCAAAATCTTAATTGATAATGTAAAATTTATGTCAAATTGCATTAAGGTAATCGTACTACTGTTTAAGAGAAAGTTTCAACAAAAATAACGATTAACGTTTAGCACTAGACCGAATGATGACAAAGTTAGTGTATACACAATGGATCAAATGTCTTAATAAATATGATAAGACAAAAATTAGAATAGGTCTGTTACGAAAAAAATGTGTTCAATTTTTAATAACCATGTTTTTGTGTCAGTAGTGTACAATCTAAAAAATGGAAAGTTCCAGTAGTTGACCATGCCTAATCAGAGGGTTTCATGACAACCTTTCAGACCTCTTTTGGTTGAGTCAAGTAGCATATACTTACATTCCCTGATATCTTTAACAATTCTTTTAAGAAATTCAAAACAAAATACTTAATGCATAAGGTGTTATTTTCAAATGGCCGCTATGACACCCCAATGACATATATGGTGATGTGTTAGTTCCTCAATCTGACAAAAAATCGTTTCACTTGTCTAAACTCTAAAATTTAGAGCAATCCTGTGTATACGTTTCTTAGTTTATTGAAAAAGTTCAACTACTGGTTCATTTACCTTATCAAAAACGAATTATCTACGGTATAAATAAAACATCCAGAAATATTAAAATTTTAAATCCAATTTTCCGATTTTATAGCAAACTAATTGTTAACTTTAGAGACATACTTTATATACACAATAATCAGGTTAGTTCACGTTCATTAGCGTACAAGTGTACACGAAAGCCTGAAGATGCTGAAAGGCAAAACTCGAGTGACATGAAAATGTAGAAATGACGAAATACATGGAAATGTAGAAAATTTGAACAATTCGACGTTAAATTTGGATTATTGAGATTTTGTACACTTCCAAGTATTTTGTCACTAACGACCTGGGTTTCGCCTTTCGGCATCTTCAGGCATTCGAGCACACGAATGGACTCGAACTGAGAGACAGTAAACAGTGTCTAACGTTTATATGGAAGATACAAATAAGGGTATCAGAACATTTAGCTGCCTTTAGATTAAAAAAAGAAACTTTGACATTCGCAAATCACTTGCTAATGGAGAACCATACGTTTAATGCGGATGATGGGGTTAAACTGTTGCATAAAAACATGGGGGATCATAAATTATTTTATCAAGAAATTTTGGAAATTAATAGAGCCCAGTTAAATTCCTTGCCAATTCTGAATGAGCAGCTGAACCTTCCTAATTCTCCGCTATTATATCCTATACGTTGAAACACCTAACAGATGTCACTAAATGTGGAATGATTGTATATATTTACCCATTCGTCGAATTACATCCCGTCAAAACCCAACAATACTATTATAATTGTAAAATCACTGGTATTTCTAAAAGAAGTTGAAAAGCGGCAATTCGCCTTCGGCAATTCGCCACTCTGTTAATATGGTGTTTACAAAATAAGGATTAGGGCGATTCCCGAAATTTTAACTCAGGTATCAGTGTGGCTCTCAGACGTATATTATCTTACCTCGTAAATAATATTTGTCACATTTGTATCTTCTATATAAACGTTAGACACTGTTTACTGTCTCTCAGTTCGAGTCCATTCGTGTGCTCGAATGCCTGAAGATGCCGAAAGGTGAAACCCGGGTCGTTAGTGACAAAACACATGGAAGTGTACAAAATCTCAATAATCCAAATTTGATATTGAAATTCCATCAAGCACCCTCAGTCGATGTCTTAAATTAATTCAACGTTAGTATTTAATTTTCATCATGCAGCCTCAGACGATATATTAAATTAGATAACAATAAATACTTTTTGTTTCTTTCTGTTTCATTTTCAATCTTTTCCTCAGAGTGTGGAGCAAAACATACGGAAAGAGCTAGAATCTCCGTAATTTTATGAGTTGATTTCTCAATGAATTAATAAATTTGTATTGAAAAGCATGGGTGACAGAAATTTTAACATCCCTTTCAATTATCCGATCCGAAAAACGAAGTTTAATAACAGTAATTAGCTTAGTCATTTCTTAGCTGCATTCTTTTATCCTTACTTACATCAAAAAGCTTGAGCGACTGAATAGCAACCAGATTACTTTAAAACATTTTTTTGAGATTGTCATTCTATTAGGATTCGATTTGCGCTTGGTAGAAAAGTGAAATTTCATGAATCACTCTTAAGGTGCAATACAGAAAGGACGATGATATAGGGTTTTCGAGAGGCAAGCAACACTTCACTTGCTCTCTGACACACATCACAGCCACACTAGGCTACAGTCGGGCTCCGGTCTGACTCAAAAATAATAACCTAGCTCGTTCGATCGTATTTACTTTATTGTTGCAGTCTAGGCTTGATACAGTTTTATAAACGTTCAAAGGTATCCATATTATTACACTTTCAAACTGTCAATTACTCTCAAACTGTTGTGATTGGTTTTGAACTTATTCAAAACACAAGTTCGGGGCCGTTTCTGGTGGTTAAGTGTCAATTATTGTTGAAGAGGCATTATATTCAGAAAAATAAAACACATTTTTTCTACTGTGAAATTTCATGACATATTGATGATGTTTATTATTTATAGTATGGATATTTAAGTTTCCTTTTTGTTATTCCTGAATAAACAAACACTACGAAATAGAAAGCCTCTTTGTTAAGGAAGAAACTTATCTCTTTAAAGTGACAAAGTATCAAAATTGGCTTCTGAGTTTCTAATGCAGTTTTCTTTAATGAATAGAATTAAAAGTTTGCTAACTTCTACATCATCCCTCGCAGCGAAGGGTTTTCAATTTAGAGTGTTTTCATTTGTGAGTACTACCAACTCTTAATTGAATTAATTATAAACTTCAATTTAAACTTACACTCGATCAATACCGGTTATAATTGGACATCCCAGAAGCACGGCAATTATTTTATTATATCAATTTATCAGTCGATTTATATTTTATTTAAGGGTAAAGGAAAATGTAATATGTCTACAACAGTGGCATCTATCTATGTTCAATGTATCTTCTTATACAAGAGGTTCTATATATATATAAATTTATAAATAATCTTTATTTATCTACTCAGTATACTTGCAATCATAATACACATTCTTTGGAAGGGCTCCATATTTTTATCAGGATCTGTTTCGTTTATCATGGGAATCTTCAGCTGCTCAGTTTAAATACAACTGTTACAAAAAAAACTACGTCATGTTTGTATAAATATTATAATTTTCAAGTTTGAATTGTTGAAATTTCGTACATTTTCAGGTATTTCGTCACTAACGACCTGGTCTTCATCTTTTGCCATCTTCAGGCATTCGAGGACACGAATGAACTCAAACTGACGTCGTTTCAAATTTAATATTGAAATTCCATAAAACACCCTCAATCGATATCTTAAATTATGATTTCCCATTATTAATTAACAGTTATCACCATAAAATGATTTAAAAGAATGTACTTGCAAAATATGGTATTAATGTAATATTTTTTTTAAATGATCAACAATGAAGTATTCGTTATAGCTTGGAAAGCCGGAAAATAAATATGAAAAAAAATATTTGAAAGAGCTATTTGAAGAAGTACTTTTAAATATTTATCTGAAATATTTTTCTATTTCTCATTCTTCATAAGAAATCAGTAATACGAAAATATTTGTTTTTACATGTTATGTTTTTTCTAAGAATGACATTAATGTTTATGGGTACATAATATTTATTTCAAAAATAGCTTTAGTTATCCTAAACCATACAGTGAAAACAAAATTGAATTACATAATGAACATGAAGTTATTGTTTACTGAAAGCATTTTTTTCCACAGACGAATGCTGACAATGTAAAGCTTTTAATACACTCAAACATTTTAAAACAAAACTGAAAAAGACTTTTTAAGTCTAGAGTCATCTGTGTATACAAATCAAAAGAAAGACTACATTTAAAAACGAAACTTTTATCATTCTAAATTATTATTTGCGTGTTCGACTTTAAAAAGAGGACTATCGTGCCTTTTAATGGAATTAGAGACTTTCAAAAAAGCTACTGAGGGAAAAAAGCTCTCGTCCTTTACCATACCATTAGAGAATTGTCCTTTTGACAAAAGCTTTTCATTTTCAACTCTTTCAAGTCCATACGCGAAAAATTATTCTGCCAGAATGTAATTCAATTATATCAAAATAACTATTATTTAACAAATGGTCCAAAATCTATGGAGAGCTTTCTTTAAAAAATTCTTTTAAATATAGTCCATAACTAGCCCTAATGCTACATGCTGGGAGTAGATATAGCAAAAAAACATTAAATCAATCTATAATTTATGACATCGACTGATGGTGCTTGATGGAATTTCAATATCAAGTTTGAATTATTGAGATTTTGTACACTTCCACTTCCACCTTCTGTCAGTTTGAGTCCATCCATGCGCTCGAATGCCTGAAGATGCCGAAAGGCGAAACCCTGGTCGTTAGTGACAAAATACATGGAAGTGTACAAAATCTCAATAATTCAAACTTAAAATTAAATTAATCACCGTTTAAGTCATTGCAAAATAAACAGCTGCCATAAAAATCGACTATTTTACCAGTAATTATAAAAAAAAATATTTTTTCTTTTACTATATATAGAGTAACTTAACGACCCATAATTTTGATGGAGTTGTTTGAAAACGTGACTTGGTTTATGAATAAAATTTAAGACCTTATATTCAACCTGTACATATTTATATTATAAGATAATGACAGTTTCATTTTGACTACAAAATATTTTCAACAACTTAACTTTAGAGCATAATGTGTATTTAACTAGTTAATAACTATTTAATAACTAGGTAATACTTGTTGTGCTATAGGGACACTATTTGATATCCAAAATTAATCAAACTGAAATTAAATCTTTATTCGACGTCAATCTGTAAACGATTCATTTAATTTTCGATAAAATTCATACCAGGTGACTCGTCAATCTGTAGGAAATATGACGGATCGTGAAATGTGATATTTCAAGTGTTTGGCCAGCGCATACGTCGAGTCATCATTTCACACAATAGCAGTTATGAAATGTGATATAATTGAGTTCAAAGGTAATTAAATAGGTGATTGTAAAAGGAGACCATCTGAAAGTGTAAATCGAATCATCGAATGCAATATGTGAAAAACGCAATACAACAAGTCAAGAATATAGAGAAGGCATCGTTAGTCTGTCGCCAACCTTCGATCGTGTAACATCTACTCCAGACTGCGGTACAGTCATCGCCATCATCATCCGTCATCAGTTCTAATCACATCAAGCAACATACAGCATTGGAAGCACATATTCCTAAAGATCTAACAAAATGTATTACGTATTTTTAAGCGATTTTCTCTGCCATAACTGTATTGAATTACTATGTACCGTGACTGGAAATATGAAAACGATTATTATTCTAGATTAAAAAAAATGCAAAAAGATTTCAATTACACTGCGATGCTCAAAAAAGGGGTATGACATCAAATTTTACATAAGAGTATGTAACAGTTCATTACGATTTTAATTTTAATAATGAGTAATTTAACATAATGTTATTCACGTTCTTAAAAAAGCTTTTATGGAAAAAGTTGAGTTTTAGGTAAATTATAATTCTTTTGTAGGTTGACGTCATGCAATTTTGTTTGCAATTTGAAAACTGTATTGCTTAACTGCATGACACATAAGCACAGCAATATTAAAAACATATTTCTTCAAAAATTGTATTTATCACTCAATTGATTTTGGATGACGACGACAAATATAACAATCGATTAAGGACTATGTGACATTAAAATATTAATAGGAAAAATACTTTTCATTCGTATATCCTTAACTTCCAACAGCATCCTATAAAAAATGATTGAACTATTGAAGTGGGTTAAGAAGGTGAGTTCCGCAAAAGTATTTTTATTGATAGTTGGGTTGACACGGTCGACCATGATGAAAAAAATTGAAAAAGAGAGCGGTTCTCTAACATCGAAAAATTCTCACAAATTAGTCATTTCTGACACCTTTGAAAAAGCCCTATTATGTATACAAAATAATATTAAGCCTCTTTTCATTTTTTAAGCTTCACCTTTGAAAATTCTTAAAAAAAAAACAATTATTTACCTTTCTCTAACTTAATTTAACGTTAACTGATTTAATACTTAAATGAGAACATTGTTATTTTTTGATGTCACTAAGATATATGTCGAAATCATTGAAGGTTTCATTATTATATTTTAGAAAAACAATTAACAATAGACTACAGGGGTAGTCAGTTGCTCTGTAGTGTCATTGTTTTGAAAATGTTTTCAACCACTTCTAATCGCTCTATCTAATACAGCGGTTTCCAACCTTAATGCTACAACGCCTCCTTTAATTTTTTAAATTGATATTATAATATAGACGCGTTTTAAATAATTAGAACGTTATTAAAAAAAATGATAAATTTAATTGACAGCATAATAACAAGATTTTTAGGCGTAGCTAGGGGTTTTGCCATCTCCCCACCATTTTTCCTCCAAAAACGATTTAATATTTACAATAGTGTTGAATTAAGTGTATCATTAAAATTACTACCTATTTATTTTGAATAACAAACCATCACGGCGCAGAATATCGCAAATTTTTTACGTATAATAATTTATTCAAAAATATGAACTCTATTTTTACAATTTGTCATTTACAAATTTTATATTTAATATTAATATTGTAAAGTCCCGCAGGCTGGTTCTTGAAATATGTGAAAAGTCTAGTCTTTAAGACAATTTTTATATTTATTATGTATATAAAAATACAAAATTATTAATGTACAATCCATTAAAATTGTAAATTAATTAAGGACAAGGTATTCAGCAGACTTTACTAACACAACATTAACTATTCGTAAAAAAAACATCAAAAAAATTATAACAAAATTATTTTTCCTTGCTTTGCTCTTAGCAAAATCGTCAGCAACATTATCAAAAACTATTTTATCTGCCGATTGGTGTTCTATTGAAAGAATTGCAAGATATAATTAGTATATAATTAGATTACTTTGATACTATTTTTTCCATTCAAAAATATATGACGTAAAATTCCTTTATTATCAACGACATGTTATTCAAATAACTTTAAAATCATGACACCTGAAATAATTTTCTGCGCTATTTTTTATGTCGTGTTGAATTCAAAGGGGTTTTTTTTCTATACCTGCCGTCGCAGAGGTTTTGCGTTGTGATTTATTAGCAATACAATCGAACAATGAAGTTGGGAATATGTGCAACACGAACGAAAAGTTTATAAATGGCGCTAACGTAGAGTGTCAACTTTCCATTGATAATCACATTAACCATAATGCTCTTTTGAGTGGTTTGTTTACGAGAAAAACTTTTTATTTAGCAAATATTAACACCATCAGTCGTAACACTTATAAAAATTAAACGCAATATATTTCTCTGTTGTATTTTTATGTTTGTGAGAACTGTTTGGTAATCAGTTGCTTTACCTGTACATATAAGGATAGGGCTAGGGCAGGACTAGTGGTAAACTTATCGCTCTTGCTAAGCCCAGTTTTTAGAAATTAACATAAATCTAAAAATTGATTGAAAAAACAACTTATGAAACTAGACATCGAATCCGCGAGTAACAGAACCGAAGCCAACGACGTTAACCACTCGACCATTGACATTGCATGTGACACCGCCCCGTACTTACGGGCCGGGTAGGGGTCTTCCAGCGATTCAAAACCCGTCTACAGACTCTTTCTATTCATGCAAATTTAATATGTAATGTCTTTGCTAAGGCGTTCAAAAATAATTTGTCATATTTGTTTGTTTACCGTTTTACGTATTAGACGAAAGAAAATTTGACACATGAGCTAATAGTAATTGAAAAATAAACTTAATGATAATAACCAAGTGAAACGCGGTTATTAAAAGTATGATGAAATGTGATATGCTATTAATTTTAAAGCGTGTACAATATTGCCTAACACTAAGTTTCCTCGCTAATGGCTCCCGTTTTCCCCAGCACCACTGTTCGAGTTGAAATCATTTCTGAATTGTATTTAAAGTTTCGCGTTTCACCATATTATTAACTCAACTTTGCAAATGTCTTTTGTTAGCAACTTTTCGCTGGCAATATGATATCTCTCGAAGTGTTGCCAGTGGTTGTGTTTTATTATTTATTAACTTTGAACCAAAGCAAACGTTTAGTTGTTGTTTATTTCTATGGAAAATTATACCACGAAAAGATAACGAACATTTTCATAATATGTATTATAAATTCATTGACATAAAAGAGTTGCCAACCTTCAAAAGATACACTTTTCGTTAAATAAAACATAAGCCAAGGTTTGTTTTTTAAGCCAATCACATTATTTCCCTAGACTTCTCAATTTTATCAACTAATTTATCTCGTATATTTTTGTTTCTTTCTTATTTCCAGGATAATGAATATATCACAAAAAACATGACGCAAAGATGATAGTTGGAATTTTTTGAACACTTATGCATGATAAAGTCGTTATACGCATGAAAATTCGTTTTTTATATTTCCTCCGAATCGCTACATATTCAACAGTTTGAGAACTTGTCTACTCTTTGCCCTGCATTTATTTTGTCAGTAACTATTTCAATTTTTGTTCAGTAAGAAATAATAAATGGCCAGTAATTAATCAAAATTGTTAGTATACACTTATTACTGCCATTATTTTGTAAAAAAATATTAACTGACCATTTATCGAATAAGTTACTAACCATGTTTGGAATTACTTTCAGACCAAATAATTAGTTATCTTCTATAAATGTGTATTATTTTTTGCTGGTTTTATGTTATTTACAAGATAATAATGCAAATTATTGTTTGCCTGGTACCTGATTATTTAAGTATGTTATGTATTAAAGCATCAAATTAAACGAAAATATTCAACTGATTGTATTAAGGATTCAATTTGTTTACTTTCGTTTTTCTTCTAAGCATTTTCCTTAAGTGCAAACACGTATTCTCTAAGTGAAATTGACAATAAATGTGAAAATTTCATATCCGTTATACCATTGTGCTCAACATTTATCAAACTGAATTGCATGTAATAGATCAGAGTTGCCAAGTTATCAGAAATGCAAAATAATTTCACAATATAATTTCCCAGAGGTAATATTACAAACCGATTCACCCCTGTCCACGCGCCGTATAAATCAATCATCCCAACATCCAATTCGAAAGCTCAATACAGCCTTCATACAAGTCCTGACGTGAAAGCACCTTCCGTATAAGCACAAAAGCTCTAGGTGTATGCTACATTAAACGTGGCAATGCAACCTCACATAATTCGGATCTCGGTGCCATAAATTTTGACATTTTCAACTATATTCCTCAAAATAAATATTACTGGTAAATTCTTTTTATATTACATTAATTACATATAACATATGACAGCGATTCATTTACATTTAAGGAATACTTGCTTTATCTTGATAATTACTACGGCTTATACATTGCTAAAATATTTATATTTCAGGCCAAATTAAGAATCTAAACAGAAGTTGTTTTCACGAAAAGAGATTCGGTTGCTCAATCTCTCTTTTTCACTTTGCCGTAAGAATGAAAAATGAATCTAGGAAATAACTAGTAGTCAGAAATTAGGTTGATGCATAAGTAGCGTCGTATTTTGTTAAGAAATAAAATGTCAATGTTTTAAGAAAAGCTTTTATAAATCAATTAATTACATAATTACCATTATTGCTGATGACTGTCTCACATCGTTCTTTCATTTTTTTAATCCCATTAGAATATAAACTTTCGGGTTTTAATGCAAATAACGCGTTTAGTGCTGTTTTCACCTCATCTGCTGTATTAAATTTTTTCAATAATTTTGTAGATATAAAAGAAAGTAAAAACCACAAGGGGCTAAATTAGGAGAACAAGAAAGATGCTTTAGTACATCCCAATTGAGCCCTGTTAATTTATGCTGTGTCATCATTGCAGAATGAAGCCGCGAATTGTCCTGATGAAAGGTGAAACAATTGCGACCGATTAGTTCAAGTCTTTTTTTTTTTACGAGTTTCGAGTTTGATTCTTGCAGCTGTCCACAATATCTCTCAGCATTAATTGTTTGGTTAAGTTGCAACAACTTAAATAAATAATGCCCTTCATATCCCACCACACGAAATCTGAATTTAAGAAACCATTGTTGACTGTTTCGAACATCGATAGCACATATGCTGTACACATCGCATATGTTTTTGGTTGCCACTGTTGCGTTATGGACTTTATTAAATTCAAAAAGTAAACATTGTCGAATATGCACTTTTTCTCTGACTCTTTTTGAACTTACAAGGGCTCTGTATAAATCGATGGCTGACAATAGACATTGTGAAAATTTTTTTGGAAGAAATCCTCTTTTATATAACACAAAAGCAACATTAAACACAGATGTTAACACATTTGCTTTAAATAATATTTCATAGTCAATGTAAAAATACGACGGAACTTATGCATCAACCTAATACATACCTAATTGCTCTTTCAACGCCCGGGTTTGAAGTTTTCCGGTGGGAGGGATGTTAGTAACACAGACGTCTATGCATTTGACAAACATTCATAAATCGAACGCGAATTCTTCTGGCCTTCGCGTACTCGAATGCCTGACAATGCCGAAAGGTGAAACCCGGGTTTTTAGTAACGAAGATCATAGAAGTGTCCAAGATTTGAACAATTCGAATTTGATATTGAAATTATATCTAGTACGCTCAGCCGATATCTTAAATAATTAATCTCTAAATCAATTGAAAAGTCATTGTATGAAAGTGGTCGATCGGTCTACCAGTCCGGATCAACGGCAATCGAGTAGAACGAACGTCCAAGAGGGTTAAGTACTCGGCTGCAGAACAAGTAAATTAAAACATTAAAATAGTATATTCCAAAAAATATTTACCGGATTTTGTACTAAGATAGTTTTGTACAGAAGTATGATAATAGTTGTTATTTAAAAATTAATATACCACTTGGAATTAAAAAATATCAATTTTAATTGTGTGTCAAAAACATATTGCCCGTCTGTGGCGCAGTTGGTAGTGTCGTTGGTTACGGTTACGGATGTCTCGGGTTCAATTCCCGGTGCGGACGGTTTTCATAAATTGATCTTTCAATCGATTTATGGATTTCTGTTCGTAATCTGAGTGTTTGTGATGCTTAAAACTAAATCCGATCCTCAGGGGGCGTAACGAGAGTGATTAGCTAACCTGGCCTAGCTCTATCCTTCTATCCCTACTCTCTTAAAAAAATAAGAGGTTGAGCTATTGAGTAACAAGCAGTTCTGTTGAGTTACTTCCACGTTGGGAGCGGACATGGAAAAACACATAAATGTTGTCAAATAAGTGACGCATTTGAATAAAATATAATAGTATTGTATATTTTTATATAAAAAAATGAACAAGACGACTGTTGGCCACAAAAGTGGCTGAATTTGGTATTAATGTTTGAAAGATTTAAAAGACTGGCCAAAATGAAATGTTTTAGTGTCCCTGCTATTTACTACTATCTACACATACGTAACACAAGTGCCCCTCAATTTAGGTGATATGTATTATACATATATGTATATATATATATGTGTACCTTTCGATAGGGATCGGACCTTAATTGGGCTGTGTTTGTCCAGCTTAACAACGTACGGGGGCACCCGCGTCAACTCTGTGCCACACCAACAACACAAACAATCTAATTAAGCTTGACTTACACACACTTCCGGTGTACGTTGAATATCGTTTATTAATTTATTTAACACAAATATTTTTTTAACAGGGTTAAGCAAAAGCTTCAGTTTTTTTGACAAAGAAATACTTTAATAAAGAAAATTGGTAAATGATTTTTTCGGAAACATTCTGGTAATTTATCAATTGAATTGGTATTTACTTGGCAGAACTCCATTATAATAGGATAAAATATCAATTTTTTAATTCTAAAAAAATATTAGTCAGTTGATAGCTATTTCAGCTTGACGCCTTCGTCAGAACTATGCTAAAGCTTCATCATAATTAGCCTGAATTTATCCTCTGCTGGATTAAGGTTTTTAAAGCTTTATCGCTTCACGAATCCAGCGGCCCCTAGGTCTACCTTGCGGACGTTTTGTACCACTGGATGACTAAATTTGTCCAACAATTGTCTCTTCTTCGAGCTGTGTCCATCCTATCTCTTTATGCTTAAATTTATTTCCGTATATATATACTGTTAAGAATAGATATTATGTCATCTCGTTTATTCCGACGTTCTAACTAATTTTGTTTTTGGAAAAGGAACTTAAATGATATTTTTTATCGATCGTTGTTAATGCAAGTAAATGCATTGAAAATTTATGATATATTGTCTCTTCTAAACAGTATATATTGCTAAGCTCAAATAAGTTTTAGCATAGTTCTGACGATGGCGTTAAACCGAAATAGCTATCAACTAACTAAAAAAAAATTATCATATTATTCTATGAATATAGCTCATTACAATTTTTAAAACGTCTCAATTGATCAAGTTATTCCTTAAAATACCATTTTATTACCCGTGTCATTGCGTCCATAAGACACCTGTGGCGTCCTTAAACATGGACACGTTTCTTTCAATAAATAATTTCACTTCAACTAAAATAATCTATTTTAATTAACTTTTTTTAATTTAATTCAGATTATAATAAGCCGGATAACTTACAGGCAGTTAACATTTTAGGTAAAATCTTATAGAACAATAAATATAGAATAGAATATTGTCGCAGTGTGGAATATACCGCCTCTCTTGTGAAGACTGTCAAGCTTCCTATGTAGGACAGACAGATAGAAGCTTTATTATTAAAGATAAAGAACATATAACATATAAGATCTCTCAAAAGTAATAATTTTTCAGAGTTTGCGAATCATTTAATTGAAAATGATCATAATTTTAATAAAAATAATAACGTAGAAATACTCCATCGAGTAAATAAAAAAGGTATTAAAATGAATAGCTCAGAGTTTTTACAAATTAATTAAACTATTAACAGTAATGGAGGATTAGTAAACACATTTTAAACAGAACAGGCGGCTCACCATTATTAAATTTATTTCCCTTGGGTTTTTCACCTCCAAGTATCAGTAATTGATTTGTAAATGGTTTATGTCTTACCCCTCCTCACGTACAGTAGAATGGAATAAAACCCACCCCCACCGTTTATTTTAATGTAAGAATTAGAATCATTGTTTACCTTAGAAATAAATAACCTTGCGATATGGTTAGTCTAAAGATGCTTCTTGAATAGGCGAAACGAGTCACGTTAGTGATAAACCAAGTGGAATAACTAAGTTATCAAATTTAATTTTATATTAATCTATTTTAATTTTTAAAACTATAATAAACATTAACCAAACAAAATAGCTTTGAAACCAAAATGATTTTTACTAGCTCATATTCGGTTACGGGGTCACGAACACGATTCCGAACGAACACTTCCATATCTTGCGATTATCATGAACATCAACTATAATTGACCATCATTGACGTAAACAGATATATGCACGCAATAATACTTAAATAAATAAATAAAGGTATTAATGTAATGATGCAAAAAGAGGGAAAGTTTTGTTACTACGGTTAAAGAAACGATTTGATTTTTTTCTTCCAGCGGTCAATGAATGCTCTTCGACTTTTTTCCACTTGGTCGCAAATTAAAAGGTTAGAATCCTTGATTGGAAATTTTAATAAATTTCATTTCTCCACACCTACCTCTTATCATATAAAACGCGTTGTAGAAAGAGTGATTAGCTACTCTTAAGTTAATCCTTGTATCCATTCCCTCTGTGAAAAGAGCGGTTTATTGATTGGATTACAGCCAGTTTACATTGATAGTTTATATGTTCAACATTGGGAGCGGACATGATTCTAAATATGTAAATTACATTGAAGTTATTCTAAATATATATATATAAAAAAATGAATGCTTGTTATTTTTGTTTGTTTGTTCCGTATGCGTTCCTATACCATTAATACAAATGCAAAGAAAGTTTGGTGAGTTGTTGTACGCACAACCGCAAAGGGTTCTGAAAAGAATATCCATGCTTTTCACATGAACAGCTGTATCACGCGTCGGAAAACCTTCTGATTTATTCGTGTACGGAAGATAAAAAATATTGTCAATCCAAAAGTACTTCAATAAACAAAATTAAAACACAAAAACTTCCGTTCTTTGAGTGGCGTTGCTACGTATTCCGGTTACTCGCTAGTATTCAATAAAATTTTAAATAAAAAATTTAATAAAGTGTGTTTACTGAGGTCTTCTAAATTCTTAATAACAATTCATTTTCATGTTGATTAAATTTGTACCGTTCAAACAATAGTCTATTCGGCTTCCGTGTGTGAGGTTTGATCTAAGTATTTGATAGGTGTTCCGAAGAGGCATTAATTATTTTGTCGCATGTTTAGAGAAAGGCCCTAAGGGTTGAAAACACTAAATTAATATCTGTTTATGTCGTAGACCTCATACATTTAACCCTTTCGCTACCACATACAAATAAATTGCGAATGCATTTTAGCAATCACAATAAATTTTGGTTATGTGTATAAAAGTGTAAATAACTATTCGGACAATTACTTAATGCTTACATTGTCAAAAAACAACTGTATAAAGAGCCTGTAAATGTTTTTCAAATTAATCAGTAGTAAATTCTTTAAAGATAAATTAAACGAATTTGATTATTGATGGGTTATTTATTTTTATGAAATAGGCATGGGAAATGACGCCATTAGTGTCGACTTGTAAACAGCGAGTAAATTGGCCATGACGATTAATTCGGCAAGATTTGCTTAGTTTGGGTAGTATGCTAATAGGACAATAAAAATATCTGAAAATCTGCATTTATGTTCCCAAATGATTCCGGAAACAAAGCTATATAAATATTACATAATGTGTGATAAAACTGACATCGTTTTAAATAAATTACTGTCCGTTACATGCACACTGACAAGGAAAACTAAACATTTTGACTTAAAAATAAATATTTACAGGCAGCAAACACATTGTAAACGCTTTTAGTTATTTTATTTCTTATATAATAACGATAACCTTTGAATATTTTTATTTATTTGTAAATTTAATAAATTAAAGTACATGGCATTACAGCTGAAGCCACTGCACCATGTATTTACACAATAATAAAAATAACAGTACAATAATAACAATAATGATAATATAAACATTTTTAAAATTGGAAAATAGGAAGAGAACGAGACAAATATTTAGCTAACAATACCTAGGGTTTTATGCTGAAAATATCCAACTCTCTAGGCAATGCGTTGATCGGCCGAACGGCCCTTGCAACTGGTGACTCAAATGACCGACGCGAAGAACAAGTTTTAACAATGAAAATTGATTGGTTATGGTTTCGGCTATGTAGATAAAAATTGGGAGCATGTAAGTTGATAGTCATGATAATTTCAGGATTATAAACTCGTCCCCGAAAATGAAAAAAAAAGTGCTTTATAATCGAAAGCGATATTCGTGCTTCAAGAGAGTGAAATGATAGCGTTCCTGAAAGGAATCAGGTTGGTTAGTACTCATTTACGAAATTATTAAAGGAAAAATATTTCAATTTTTTAAAATAAAAGTATCGTAGAAATTTCTTAATTAAATTAAACATTTTAAGCGTCGCAGTTTCAACTTTTCTGTCCTTTATTTTTAATTTTGTAAATGAGTAAAGAGGAATATTATGCAAAGCTAGAAACAAATCATGTTTCATTAGATACCAATAGAGTGCGTATTTGAATCACATCATCAAAGTCCGTATATTTTTAGTATTTGGTCAGTGAATAATTCCATAAATTTTCAGTCAATAATTATGTTTGATCAGTTAATAATTACCAAATAAATAACGGTTAGGTTAGGTTTAATTAAGAACACTGACCGTTTTATATAAATATCTGACCTTTCAATTTAATAACAGACCTTTGTATAAGACTGTTTATTTTATTAACTAGCCACGTAAATACTTACCAATTAACCACGTCGAATTAATTACTGATCATTTATTATTTCTTACAGAGCAAAAATTGAAATAGTTAATGGCCCAATAAATGGAGGCCTTTTTCATATTTGACAGTTTTGTAGGGAGTTATTTGTGTTTTCTATATCTGTAATGCTTTTTTTTTTGCTATGTCTCAAAATATAACAGCAAGTCTATTATTATCATAAAATTTGTTTTTTTAAAAATAGAGAAAGATTTCAATCTATATGAGAAAATTAAACATGGGACTGTAACATAAAACGCTACATATAAACGTATGACGTAAAACCACTAAGGTTTCAATACACTTAAATTATTCGGTAAAGAAAGGGTAAAGGAAAACTGTCGAATGTGTATAAGGTTCCCCATTATAGCCGAACCCAAATTGGAGGTTGGGTCATTTGTTTTGGCTATAATTTGTAGCATATACTACTCAAGTTAATAAAATTTAATTGGTTGTAAATACACCTACCGAAACTGTCTCGCTTTCTTGTTGCAATCGAAGTATAGTGCATAATTACAGCAATTGTATTACCTTTTTATTCGCTATTGTAGTTCCGTGAACGGGGCGGGATTATATTACCTTTATTATTAAGGGTTAAAGGCATTAAAGCTCGAAATGTATTAAAATATTTGGTTAATAAAACAAACACTATTATAAATTGAGTGGCAGTTGTGTAAAGTTACTTAGACTGTTATATCGACTGTATCTTGGCCAATTGATGTGAACCTTAAAATTGAAATATTTCTATTTCAGGAGAGAGTAAAAACTGTTTTTATCGAAAATGTTTTATGTTGAGTTGCGTTATGAATCTTTGAAATGCACTCATGTAAATCTTCAGATACGGGATAATATGTAGGGAGTGTCGATATAATAGTGGCTTACATAAAGTAGCTAGATCAGAATTTTTAAATCTAAAACCAAAGTAAAATGTTGTTTCCTTTATAAAAAGTGGTCAATTTATTTTTCTAATTTGGCCGAAACCCTCTCTGTCGTCTTTGAAATGAGATCCAATCATTGACTCATTATCGTATTTTTTGAGGGTTACATCAACTGGTCAAAACACCGTCTATTCGAACAACTTTTACTCCAATTAAATGATAACATGAAATTTTTCTGAAGCGTTTTAATAACATAACTACTGGTATTTATTTTAAAAAATAAAACACAATTCATTTGTCCTACTTTCACATATTTATAATGATCAGGACTGGTTTCGCTCATCACGAGCATTATCAACTGATAATATTACAAACATAACAGGCTTATTTATATAAAATTGAGTGTAAAAATGAAGGTATAGAAAACTGATGGTTCATGAACTAAGACAAGAAAATACTGATTAGCAAACAAATAATACATAAATCAAATAAAAGAGTCTACAATCAAAATGTTATGGACCTCTTTCAAATAAATAAATACTAAATTATTAAAATACTATTCATTATAAACATGTGGAAGTAATACAAATGAATTGTGTTTTATTTTTTTAAATATAATGTCTTTCCACCAAGAATTGACAGTTAACACCTTAATACTGGTATTTAGAAAATAAATCAACACACCAATCTTTTCAAATACAATAGTGATGGAAAAAGAAAACACCTGTAGTACCATGTAATGACTTTAAATTTATCACGTTTTCAGGTTGGTTATAGTGGTTGAGAAGAGATGAAAAAATTACAAATATATATATGCTTTTTTACACAAGCGTATATATCGATTGAAGAATCAATGCATGAGTATTTTCGTACCTGAGACGCGTACCGTATCGCCTTTCGCACTATGTTAGTATCTCATACATTTAGATGACTTATTTATATACGAAAATTGCACACGCAAGTATCTGTTACTTTCCCAATAGATAACTAACAACTATCAGCTTGTAATGTACACATTTATTTGCTTAAACGTGTTAAAATACGAATACTCACATGATTTAACCGAAAAATTATCAGATCTAGTATATTATGATAGCGTTTAAACCTAGCTAAAAATTTCATATAGTCTGTTACTCAGTTAGAATTGTTGAAACACTTAATATTTGTTTATAAATCACTAGCGAGTACCCGACATGCGTTCCAATGCCACTCAAAGAAATAAAGTGTTTAATTTTATTTATTGAAGTGCTTTTCGATACACAATATTTTTTATTTTTCCATCTGTTGAATACACGAATAAATCAGAAGGTTTTCCGACGCGTGATCAGACCACATACAGCTGCCCATATGGTCACATACTTGTAGTGATTGTCCCTATGTTTTGTTGAAGGTCATTGCAAATTCGAGTCGCACTGGAAACAGCAGGCGCTTTAATTTGGCTGGCATATCTGTCGGAATCATTGGGATGTATGGCAAGAGTACATCTGCTTCTTTAAATTTTCCGCTTAAGACCAGCAAGTGGAATTTGACAATTAATGTTACTTGTTGTGTCACACACGTACTGAAATGTCGCTGTTTGTACATATTTGATTTTTTTTTTATTTTTATTTTTCAGAAACCTTCGCGGGTTTGCTCACAACAACTCAGCAATCATCGCAATCGCATGACTAGTATAGGAACGTAGACGGGACAAACAAACATTTTGTATTTATATATAGATTATATAATTTACAACACAGTAAAAAAACGTATTATCATAATTCATCATAAACCATTTAATACGTCTGTGTTTTGAACTCATATCACCTATGTTGACAACTTCTTCCATTATTAAATGATATAGTTTTCATTATTACGCCAGCATCCAGTTTTGAGTTAATTCACCTGACTCGGTATGATAACGTCACCCAAAAGTTACGCAAACTCGATTAATTCGCCCCGTTCAGAGGCGCGCCTGCCCTGTGCACGCCACCCTAATTAGGTTTTCTTAACCGCACCGTGTCTTGCACTCTACAATCTACCCTAGACGAATAGAAGTCAGGGGCAAAGGACTTGTAACTCAATGAAAGGAATTATGACACCGTCGTAACAGGTTTCAAAAACATACTTAATTTGGCAAGTGGCTGTACGGGAGCTTTATTATTTCATTCCAATGTAGAGTAAACGGAGCCTTAAGGTGAATAAGTAGGTTTTTCTGTCAATTCGCGAAAATCGTTAATCATTTACCGTCGCCTCAAAACATGAAACGTCGAAATAAAAAATTTTCTTTAAATAATTGCACTCCCAAAGTATTTGTTTATATTATTGCACTTTTATTTAAATGAAAATAGTAAAGTTTTCAAGCCTGTCTAGTAAAGAGTTGACACCTTTTTTCAGATCTGCTTTACGCCGTGACTAGATAAGAGTTTATTGTAGGTTATCGAGATTTGATGTATGAGACAAAATCGTAGAACAAAGTATCTTTAAGAAAGTGATACTTATGATTATTGAATATAACGATTCTATAAAGATTTTTTAAATGTACCAACAAGTTTATTTTCTCGCACTTTTTCGTACTGATATTTAAAGTAGAATTATACTGAATATATTTTTTTTTAAATAGAGCAACAAGAAATTCTATTATATATTTACGTCTTTTTAATAAAAAATCCCAAAAAAATAGTGAGTAATAAATAGTAATCATTTTTCGGGGATATTTTTTTATTACCTTTGTGTCTGTCTTTTACAAATTCCTCTTAATTGGACATTTATACATAAGTAGTTGGACATGACCTGGTTGTTATTCAGTCACTCAAACTCTCCTTCCAGAGAATCTAATGAGAAGGTGAGTGTAGTGGAATATAAATATCACAGATTCTTTTGAACAAAATATCCATAAATCGATCAAAAACCAATTACATATAAAAGTTCATACCTATAGTCACATATAGTCCAGGAGTGGGGAACCGTTTCATGTCGTAAAACAAAGTTATTTTTGCTTTAATATAATAAGATTGCATTCAAGAAACTTTCATTAATTATAATCATTATTATTCCCTTCACATATGACGGTATTGAAATTTAAATACTGAATAGTCCTTCTTCTTCAGCTCTTCGATGAGCTTCCACGTTAGCGGCATGTCGGGATTGTACAGCTTTCGAAGTTATTTGTGATCGTTGTTGTCCTTGTGCTTAGGCATCAGTATCACGCAGGGATTTTTCAGTTTCCGGAATTTGCCTCACTCTCCATCTCTGCTGTCGCTCAAGACGTAATCGCAAACACCGCTGTTCTTTAGTTTCCAAACTGACGTACTGATTGTTATTGTTATTTATGTTTGTTTGCCTCGGAATTTGCGTCACGTTGGAACTGTGTGTATTGTTGAGTGTGTGTGTGTATTGCATAACATTTTATTTTATATACACCGCGGATGATTAGGTTATGAGAAAATTTCATACCTACATGTGATATGTGGTAATGATAAAACGTCTACAGAGTGGGCTATTCTATGAACAATTGAAGATTTTTTAATCAAATATTAATAAATCAATGAAAACAATAAAAAATTTGGGTTCAGTAATGAAGAAAGTGATTGGTGTTGTAAAGTTCATTAACAAATATTTATGTATCACGAGTACATAATTGAATTATTTAAAATAACTATTTATTTAATGCTTACAATTAAATGCACTTTTATTTAGATCATGCTCACTTTCATAAAAATAGTTTTCACTTATAAAAAATTTATTCCGCAAAAAACATACTCTTTCACGAAAAATAAAGTGATCGCACATAATAAAGAATATTTTCACATAGATAAAATAGTTTCTTAGTTGCACGAAGCTGTAATGAAATGTCACTTATTCTTCTACCCTATATAAGGCCGCCTATATTGTATTTGCTCCACGCATTAGAATACGTTACACAAACCAAACCAGACCAACCCTAACATAACCTACTACAACTTAACTCACTCTTTTAAAAGAATCCGTGACTAAGTGGGAACTATAAAAATCAAATTTTACTGTAAAAAGTTAATACTATATACTAAATAAATGTTCAAGTGTACCAAGTGAATACTATCTAACACAAAGTTCAAACCATCGAGATAAAAGTTTAAATGTATCAAGTGAATACTATTTAGCACAAAGTACAATTATTTATTACCCTTTATTTAATATTGAGGATGGGATTGGTGGGAGGGAGGACTCAGACTACGAACAGAAATCCATAAATCGATTGAAAGGTCAATCTATGAAAAACCGTCCGCACCGGGAATTGAACCCGAGACATCCGTAACCGTAGCTAGCGACGAAACCAACTGCGCCACGGACGCCGACGGGGCGTAACGAGAGCGATTAGCTAACCACTAGTCCTGTCATAGCCCTATCCTTCTATCCCTACTCTCTTCGAAAAAGAAAAGAGAGGTTGAGCAACTGAGTGACAATCAGTTCTCGTAGAAAAATTCTGTCAAGATACCTCCATTAGGAGACCATATGCTCCACATTGGGAGCGGACATGGAAAAAAAATAATTTCATATTAGATATTGAATGTTAATGGTTCCGACGTTAATATTTTCAAAATTTAAATAATGTATGGTAATCTATTGTTATCTCTTATGGAAGATAAGTCCTTAATGAAGGTATATTATAACAATCATTTTAAGGTCTTCTCGTTAATTCTAAAATAACACTTATTTTAAAGTGCCATAATAATTATTGATACTGAAGATTTCTGAAGATGTTGTAGAGAGTTATTATCGTAAAGTTTGATGGGTAGCAATATTATCAATAAACCTTTATTGGTTCGTGAATATTCATAGTTTCCTAAATTACTTAAATCAATTATATCGTTAAATGCACACACCAAATAGTGAAACCCTTCTTAAGGTTGGTATTCTTGCAGTAAAAACAGGATATTGAACAGAAATTTCCACCCTGGAAATTTATCTATAGAATCCTCAAATATCTTGAACAGTTATAAATACACATTACTCGGTAATTCTTAAAAGCAATCAATTATATTTTAATAAATATTTATATTAATTTAAATGTACAACAACGATATTTAAAATAATGACCATCCTTTATTGCACCTTTGTGGTATCTTTAATAAAATAGTCATAACTCAGAAATATATTTTTTTCAGCAAAACCAAAGATCAAAGCAGAACAATACGATAAATTAACAGTAAATTGATTTTTATTCTTGTTTCTTTTGAAGCAATGCCCAATTTTGTACATACATTTGTGTAGAAAATATGAAATTAAAATTAACTTAGTTATTCCACTTGGTTCAGACTGAAGATGCATCTTAAAGAGGCGAAACGCACCATGTTAGTGATAAACCAAGTAGAATAACATTGAATTTTATGTTAAAAATGAACCTCTACTATTGTGTAGAAAACGTTATTTTTGTATTAAATTACAGGAAAATCGTGACAATTTTGAGTGTTGGTAATGTCTTATATGAATTTTAAAAAATATTCAATTGAAATTGTCTCGGTGTAATACTGTCACAATTCACGATATTATTTAGAATCTACGTGTTAAATATCAAATTTATGTTTTTTCTAGATTCAGGTTTAGCGACTGAGTGAGTGATAACAAGTTGAGCAGTTCCAAAGCTTCCCGAAGTTCATGTTTTCCCGATATATGAGTGCAATTTCTACAGTCCCGTTTTATCAAATACCTACTTTTTCAATTTTATTTCGCACAATTTATGCCTGAAATATTCATAATAATTCAATTAAAATCACAAACGTTTTAAATGCAATTAAAATATGAACCATACATGTGTGAGTTTTAAACAAAACATAATTTTATATTCTCTATTTACATTTTTTGCAACGGTCTCTTCAAATACTTGAAATTCCACTGTATACCGTAACTTCATAGTCAAAGTTCTTAGATATGATTGTATGTGGTGGTCAAATAATTGATCTTCTGTGTTTAAGGGAGGTTAACCACTATGGTGGCAAGGATAATTCTTCCTTTTAACTAATGGTCCGTAACGCAAGATTGGGTGGTAAATTGTAGACACGATAATACCGTAGACAAAAACCCGACTGGCCAGGAAATAGAGGGTCCGTTGAACTAAACCAAAACATTGACCCGAACCGAATCATTAACCGATGCTTTCACTAGCGGTGTAACGTCATTGCTTTTGGTTTTGGTGATAATTACAAGTTTTCGAACTAAATCGAAACCAACTTCTTTAGCAAATGTTTTGTTTTAATATTGTCGTAAGTTTGGTATGATTCTGGTAACCATAGAGCCAATACACTAGTCAAGCGGTCAACGCTCTCGTTCATTAAATTCGGCTGGCATCTACATGGACATTTTTATTTCATAGACATGAATATCTCTGATGCTTGTATTTATTCCCACAAATCATATCCTAGAAACAGGGCGTAGTTTACTGCTAGTCCTTTCCTATCCTTAATAAAATAAACAAACATTTTTAAAATAAGGATTACTACGACCATTACGTTCCCTTCTTCTTGTGGCAATTCATCGTTCGGTAAACGCTCGTCTGTGACTTCACTGTGTATACGCTCATCCTGGACTATCAAAAACCCCGCATTGATGAAATACAGTGAATTTCGGCGATGCTAGTATAAAGTGGGTACATGTTGTATGAAAACTCATTGATAAACGTCAATAGAAATTGATAAGATGTAAGCATGGCCTCTCAAAAAATATTAGATTACCTGGAGTATTGTTGATGCCCTTCAATTGAGACACCTTTGTTTGACAGGTCGATAATGCACAATGTTAAGTTATGTTTTTTATAGTGTTCTTAAAATCAGCCATTACAGTCGGAAAAGGTTTACACTTATAATTCAGTACACACTATTCAAAGTGAGTTGAGATGATCAGTTGATTATATATTTAATAGTCCTTAATATTATGGTCAATCTGGAATCTGGAATTGCATTTATGTATGGTATTGATCTACATAGAAATAAACTAATATCTTATGATGAAATTTAATCAATATAAATAGATTTATTGTTATAATTGATATATAAATATAGATAAAACAAGGTTGGCTAAATTTTCATCCAAATCGGTCACGATAAAAATAATCACTGTAATTACTATAAATTCATTCTGTACATAATTGAGATGAGAAAAATATGCCTACAGCATTTGATTTATAGATTAATAATACAAATTGAAAATATGCCTAATCCAATTTATTTAAAGAAAAGTCTTAAAATTTTGTTTTATCATTCCAAGCTGGCAGCTTACAAATTCAACAATAAAACCAATTATGTTGAACATTAATTCATATTTTTACCACCAGGGGCTACCCCCTTTTGCATTAGCATTAGTATTATCATGGTATTATAACAGCACCTTTTCCCACGTAGTGGGTCAATCTTAGACCGATGGGAAAACATACCCAAATTGATGGTAATTTATATAAAAATGTTTTTCTCACAGTGATACCATAACCATTCATACGACAGGTGATGCTGACTACACTGTCTTACATACTGACAACCCACATTCGGTTGCGAATGCATTATAGTAGTCATACATCGCAAACATTTTTCGTAAACATTGAATTGGAAAAATAATATAAGGCAATTTTTAAAGTACTTAAAACGATTCATTTTCGTTAAAAATCTACTATTATGGTGAAGATGACGAAGTTCAGGAATCTGGAGAGTAATTTTTGAGTCGTTAATGTAGAAGAATGCAAAGTCAAATGGGGAAGTTTGAGCCATATAATATCAATGACCTAGTTTCATATTGATACAACTAGAAATTGTTAGTTTTGAAATATGGACGATCAGAGTTTCGACTCATCTAAACTAACTCGTAAAAAGTGATGGCTTATTATTTGTATTACTTTTTTATTCATATAGGTGGTCAATAGTTTATAGTTTTAGGATTGAAGGTTGTTTTTTTTTTATGGAACTCCATGATTTAAAAATTTATATTTCTACAATACGATATTTGATATTGTGAGAAATTAATTAATTTTGCTAATTTCCGTATGCAAGTATCCGCTTTTGAGTGAAAACCTGTACATATTACAAGCTGTACTTTTGTGGAACTGTAGAAATGCGTTGTTCGAATATAATCGCTAACTTAACTCAAAACATCAAATTTTTTATATAATTTAAGACACCGACTGAAGGTGCTTGATGGAATTTCAATATCAATTTTGGATTATTGAGATAATGTAAACTTGAATGACTTTGTCATGAAACAGACAACAAGGGTTTCGCCTTTCGGCATCTTCAGGCATTCGAGCACACGAATGGACTCGAACTCAGTACATGGAAGCTGTCCAAATCAAAGTTTTTACTTATCGTCCTATCGAATTGGGTCATCGATATATGCTTGTATAATACAAATCATATTTTTAACATATTCCCTTAAGCGTAATATAAACAGTCAATTACTAAGATAATGAAGGACAGACAACAAGATAAAGAAGGTTAGTCAAAGGGTGATAAATAATTTGCACTTTGTGTTAGGTAGTATTCACTTGGTACCCTTGCACTATTGTTTCGATAGTTGGCACTTTGTATAAGATAGTATTAACTTAGTACACTCAAACTTTGATTTTATAGTTTTCACTTCGAAACGGATTCTTTTAACAAAGTACCATAGACTAATTTTGATAGCTTGACTTTGAAACGGATTATTTTAATTTTGTATGTTATGGACATTGAAATAAATTATATTAACATATTGCATGTCCACTCAGAACCCTGCTTTTTCACAAATACCACTCTTATAATATACTAGTGAATAAATTCTAATGAGTGGAGCAAAGACAATACATGCAGCTTAGGCCGTATGATGATATTAGTATCGAGTTGCGACAAGTAAACTAGTCGATGGTGGAAAATCTTATGTTGCAAGTAGTAAAGAATAAGTGATATTTAATTACAGCGTTATTAAACTATCAATTTAAAAGTGTGAGTATTTATATTGAGTGAAAACTATTTTGTCTATGTGATATGTTTTTTTTAAGTACAACAGATTTCTTCAATGTTTAAATATATTTTATTATGTAGCATCACTTTATTTTTAGTGAAAACTATCTTTATGAAAGTGAATATCATCTAAACAAAAGTGCATTTAGCTATAAGTCTTAGTCAAATAGGTTTGGGCCCCGGCAAAATTAATATTAAATTTAAATTTGAGTTCTTTAACATGGGTGTTTGTGGTGTCATTTCTCTTCTGGTTTATCTTGACTGTATGGGATTTTTTAATAGTCATATTTCTTCTTCCCACCTCTGACTTCAATATGCAAAATACAGATAAGGACAAGATATTTCCTGAGTCCACGATTCACCCAACGCCCAAAGGTACAATAGATATACAAACCTTTGTTATAGCAGAGTTGAGTCGACGACTTCTTAGGCCTTGTAGTATTTTCAAAAGTGCCCAATCCACATCATTCGCCTTTTGACTAGAGTGGTCGTGCTAAGTGCAAATAATTACATTGACAAAGCTCAGAAGCTGAGATGTCAAATTTATGCGATCAAAACTGCAGCAAAATTCATTTAGTTCACTATCTCTGATTCAATAGGATTGTATACACTGTGTATTTGTTAACCGTGTGAATGCGGTGTGGCAGAAGTAACCGATACCGGTTCCACAAGCAAAACAGATTACCGGTACATTTCACACACCGCTTATAAACATATAACATCATCAGCAACAGCGAAGATTAAAAAATTCACACTAACCCATTACTTTGAATACAAATCCACACATATTATATGCAACATTTATTGAAAAGGCAATCATTGTTTGTACTAGGAGTTGCAACTTTCCGTCATTTTCCCACATCCGGTAAATGGTTATTTTGTATCGTCGTTACCGGTAATACAATAAAAAATAATGCTAATGCATATTTTCGGCCCTATTCTCAAACCTATTAGAACCCAGTTAGTAATGCTCAACACCTTTACGCCGATCTTAATATTCTTTGTTTTTGTTGTAGACATTTTTATTACGTTGGTAGACCTAAAAATAACATTAGCTAATACTTTATTACTCAGTTACCACTGACTTCTATCCTGTACGACGATATTGACTATGCTTAATACCAACCTTATAAACATGTACAGAGCAAATAAAGAAATATTGTTTTTGGCGTAAAGTTGTTGAGCATTACTGACTGTGGTCTAAAAAAATTGAGAATAGGACTGACGATAATTTTCATAATGAAAGAATAAAACGGAAAAATCTACACTTTTGTTATATTTATGATATTAAAAATAGTTCGTGCTTAATTATGTTTTTTTAACATGTTAATATTAATTTACTTTTTGGGGGCTCTTTTGGCTGAAACAGTCGATTCCTGCACGTTCTAATTTAAAAAACAACGGTATGGTAAAAGTTAAGTTAACTGACAATCAAACCAACTCACCAGTAACTATTCAAACAGTATTTTGAGCGATTTACTGATTGTTTTACAATCACTAATTCCATTCGTAAGAGATTTCTTTGATATGAGAACAAAATTGATTCCGTTTTAACGCTTTTCGATACATTTACAATTCCGTTATCATCAACTTTTTTCAAATATTTGTTTGCTAATTCGTTACAAAAACAGAAGAATTGTATTAATTTATACCTAGGTAGGGGTCCGACACTATTTCGATTGACTCAAATAATTCACACATATAAATCTCGAAGGATATTGTTACTATAGTAAATATGTTAATACTTAATATAAAATTAAAATTGATAACTTAGTTATTCCACTTGGTTTATGACTAACGTGACGCGTTTCGCCTCTTTAAGAAGCAACTTCAGACTAACCATATCGCACCATATAATAATTTTTCAGAGTTTGCGAATCATTTAATTGAAAATGATTGTAATTTTAATAAAAATAATAGCGTAGAAATACTGAATCGTGTAAATAAAAAAGGTATTTAAATGAATATTTTAGAGTTTCTAGAAATCAATAAAATCATTAACAATAATGGAAGATTAGTAAATAGCATTTTAAACAGAACAGGCGGTTCACCATTATTAAATTTATTTCCTTTGGGTTTTTCACTTTCAAGTACCAGTAATTGATTTTTAAATTGTGTAACAGTGTTTATGCTTTACCTCCACATGTCCAGTAGAATGGAATAAAACCCACCCCCATCCTAGTTAGAATTAGAATCATTGTTTACCTTAGAAATCAATAACCTTGCGATACGGTTAATCTGAAGATGCTTCTTTAAGAGGCGAAACGCGTCACGTTAGTGATATACCAAGTGGAATAACTAAGTTATCAATTTTTAATTTAAATTTTATATTAAAAATGAACTCCCACAAAGTTACCGCCGAATCCATAGAAAATGTTAATACTTTTTTACAAAAATTATTTTGTATTCTAAGCTTGCCATCTTTAGACGAAATATATAACGTATACTAAATTACTGATTTTGAGGCAAATATATTTCTTAAATAAAGTAACAAAATCTCTTCTCCCAAACGCATATTTATTTTCAAGGATTTCTCTAATTGGAAGAGTTCTATGAAAAATTGTAAAAATACCATCAAAAATAAATAAACAAATTAAAAAATATATATCTTCAAAATGACGAAGTTTATTTTCATTCCATAAAAAATAAGACAGTATTTTTACATATATATATAACAAGATATTCCTTTCATTATTTTTATTCATGAACAATAACAATCTGCTTGTTAGTTAACTTACATGCTGATTAATTAAAGTATAATTCGAAAAAAACAAAGATTCAGAAACATTGTTATTCCGGAATATCATTATTTTTTTTGCGATTTGAAATTTTCGTAATAGGAAATATTAAATCTTTTTTGGGTGGCTAACCGTTGTTAGTCGTTTGTGAAACCGAGGGTATGTCCCACTCGTCTTCGCAATTCGCGGGTTCAAATCATGGAACGGATACTTATCATTTAAACTTTTTTGTTCGATTAACATTTTTTTTTTTTTACTTAAAGGTATAAAGTCGTTAATATTCGCAGACTTTCCCACTCACTTCCTGTCCAATTCAATAACTCCATAGACAGTGATAAACTAACAAGTCCTTTCTTATTAATATCCTGCAATTTTTAAGAAAAAATTTACTAATTTACAATTATTAGTGGATGAATTCATTATCTCCACATACGTCTAGGAAGATTTGTTAAAAAATCGTTTTAAATTCAAAATTTGTTATAAAGATGTTGTAATAACTTTGCTCAGGTTCGTCATTGGCTGCGGTTACGGTTCTCGCTGGTTCGAATCCCTGTACGGACAGTTTTTATGAATTGATTTATAGATTTATGTTCGTAGGCAAGTATGTATGTGTTGTCTAAAATTCCCTGCCACTCATCCGACAAAAATAGCTAAGTAACAAGAAGTTGTCTTTAAAAAACTTTTGTTGAGATACCTCCATTAGAAGCTTCACATTGGGAGCGGACATGGATTTAAAAAAATGAAGTATTTGAAGATTTTTTCCTCCAAGCTTCTCTGTCCCCCGCCAGCCTCCTCGCCTCCTCCCAGGTCATCCTAGCATCCCGTAGCTCCGCTGAATACATCCTATGGATGGTCATCAGCGGCCTTCCAGGGCGACGCAATCTACCTGGTTGGTAGAAGAGACAGGCAGGATTCAACCAGCATCCGCAGCACGTGTCCAAGCCAGGTCCATCGTCGCTTTTTTATTTTGGACGTAATAAGAGGCTGGTCCGTCCGCTCTCTTACGTCCGAGTTCCTGACAAAATCAAACCACCTTACACCTAGTATTCGCCGCAAACATCTGTTTTCAAAGCACAGTATACGGTTACCATGTGCCTTGGTGAGGTGCCATGACTCGCAACCGTAAAACAACACTGTGAGGATGCATGCGTTGAATAAGTTGCACTTGGTTCTGACCGAGTACAACCGTGAGTCCCAGACTTTCCGCATTGAGTTTAAAGTCGCTCCAGCTATCCCTAATCCGATTGCGAGCTCTTTACGCGGATTGCCATCTCCCGTGATGTGTACCTCCAAGTACCTAAAGCCGTTGACTCTCTCGGTGTCTTGCCCCGCGCTCGTCAGAGGGTAGTCTGGGTCTGGACAGAAACTGTTGCAGAGCACATTGGTTTTACTCGCATTGACTTTGAGGCCAATGCGATACGAGTTGCTCCGCAGCCTGTCTATTGTTTCCTGAATACCCTCGACAGATTTTGTCAAATATGACAGCGTTGTCAGCATACTCGAGGTCACATAGCCTCAGATTGGGGGCAACGGTTAAACCTCGGTCGGGTGGAATTGACTTCCTCAGGATGAAGTCGAAGATTATTTATAAGACTTTTACTAATATTAAGACTTTTACTAATTTTATATTTTATGATAACTAGTAACCGTATAATGATAAAACGTCTACAGACCGGTCTCGGCTATTATATATAAGATTCTAAAACAATGCTACTCGGGCAGTCGCAAAATCTTCTTTGAAATAAAACTAAAAATAACAAAAAACCAATAATACAATATTGATGAGAATACTCAAGAGATATATAAGTTAGTTATGTTCAGTCAATAAGTGTATATCACGTGCTAATCAAAGAGATTTATAGACAATATTGTGAAAGAATATTTCTTACTTTTAATGTAGGCTTTGTATAAGGGTGATTATTGTGTACCACTTGTTTCCATCTATCATTGTCAGAACGTCGTTTGTCATTGTTATTTCCCGGAAGATGTCGCCTATTCCTCGCATAGGATTTGATAAATTTCATTGACCCTGCATTACATCGTTTTCAGCTATTGCTGTACCTTGAATATTGAAGCATTTTCCTTTCGTCCCTTAAAGAACAATGACATTTAAATTGACAGTATTGTGGATATCAATTATAATGTAAATGGTAAGAAGATTTTTATAAATACAGTTGACATCTTCTATGGATTCGGCGGTAACTTTGCGGATGTTCATTTTTAATATAAAATTAAATTTGATAACTTAGTTATGGCGTTGAATCATTTATATTAAAAATTTCACAGTTGTTACCGAGAATAACTTGCAGGCAGCTTTTTATACAGTTAAAAATTTAATTAAAATCTTATTTGAACAATAAAGAATATACCGCCTCTCTTGTAAAGACTGTCAAGCTTCCTATGTAGGACAGACAGGTATAAACTTTAAAAATATAATGTCTTTCCACCAAGAATTGACCAGTTAACACCTTAAAAGTGTTTAATATTAGAGATAAAGAACATATAAAACGTCTCAAAAGTAAGTTTTCAGAGTCTGCGAATCATTTAATTGAAAATGAACATAATTTTCATAAAAATAAAAAATAGAAGTACTCCATCGAGTAAATAAAAAAGGTATTAAAATGAATAGCTCAAAGTTTTTAAAAATTAATAAAACCATTAACATTAATGGAGGATTAGTAAGTAACATTTTAAGCAGTACAAGCAGCTCACTGTTATTAAATTTATTCCCCTTGGGTTTTTCACCTCGAAGTATCAGTAATTGATTTGTAAATGGTTTATGTCTTACTCCTCCTCACGTACAGTAGAATGGAATAAAACCCACCCCCACCGTATATTTAAATGTAAGATTTAGACTCATTGTTTACCTTACAAATAAATAACCTTGCTATATGTTTAGTCTGAAGATGTTTTCTAAAGAGACGAAACGCGTCACGTTAGTGATAAATCAAGTGAAATAACTAAGCTGCCTGATTTAATTTTTTATTACAGTTGACATCTTTTTCATCAACTCGTCATCGTCAGAAATAAGTTTAACCGAATTTAAGAAAGCGCACTTTAGTATATTTTTTAACAATGTTTGTTTCCAATGTGAACCAAACGGAGTACTAATTGAATGATTTTTTTATATGATAACTGTTATTTAGTTCTTCATTTTTTAGGAATGAGTAAGGGTCTAAGAATAATCTACATGCTTCATATGACTTATGACCGACGTAAAGAACAAGTTTTAAGATAAAATATTTTGGTTATGGCTTAGATAAATGGTAGATAAAAATCGGGAAATATATTAAATATTCGGTATTTAATCAAACAATTTAAAAAATGCTTTAACTAATTTAATGTAGAATAAGTCGGATACACAAACGTAAAGAAATCAACGTAGTGGTCCTACGAGGGTTGCAAAGATAGAGTCGCCCACACGGTTTTCATCAGCGTGCAGCGCCCAAAGATATAAGAAAAATGTACGAACTTTCACGTTTAGAAACGCTGATCTAGTACAACCGTCAGGTATCATTCACTGACTGTACTCACCCGGCATCTTGGTAAACGTGACGAGAACAGTGAATTTAGGAGATCAGCACCTGTCGGCGAGTGAAGTGATACCGTCCAGATTCGTCTAATTTAAGAAACTTTCGGCGTATGCTTTCATCGAACAAAACGAGGTCGTGTCAAAACGTAGTTTTAACAGATTTTTTAAGACATTAAAATTAGGTTATTCATAATATACTTCAATATGTTTAATGACCTTAATGTTGTTTTATCAAACTCCAAAAACAGATATTGACTTTTTGCTACATGAGTTTGATAATTTTACCTAAGGCGGATTATAAAAAAAACAATGTTAACAAATAAAATTAGATATAAAATATTTTCTAACAATACGATTCGTGAGAATTACGCGTTTACTTTTATGTTAAACCTGGTAGTGATAAATTAAAACTTGTATGCTCTAAGAAACTTTTATTTTTTTTTAACCGTTAATAATTAATCTTCACAAACTCTTCTTAAGTTAAATTTAATTTAGCTTTAAATCGAGGGCTCAAATAAATTATTTTTATCATTTTAAATATAAAGTTACCGCATCGTTTTAGTTCTTTGAGAATTTCTCAGCTTTTCGTCTACTATATTTAATATTCCATCCATATAGAAGTAAATCTTTACACCCAAGAGACTAAATATAACATGAAAGCAGGTGTACCAAGGTTACAGAAATAAAAAAGAACGAATACAAGTTAGAAAATACGAGTATAAAAATAATATCATGTTTCTTTTTGTACTTTTAAGTTATAGTATAATAGTTACTGCCATGGTTTGCAAATTTAACCGACTTTTTCATTTACCGCTTAGTATTTAAAAAGATCAGCCAATACAGGTAAATAACCGGTTTTTTTTACAAACGGAAATAAAAAATATCAACGATTTCATTTTATTCATACAGTTATTTAAATAAAGAATAAAACATAATAATTTCATATCACAAATATATATGTATTACGCCGAATGTGTGAAATTACTTATTTCATGAAATGTGTTAAATTTTGCCTAATTCAAGAAATAACCAAGCCTAATTTTGCTTGATTCAATAATTATAATAAATTATCAGCCGAGTGTCTGAATTTAGCACGAATATTTCTGTCTAATTCAAGCATTTAGCAAGATAATTAAATGTCTCTGATTTTGTTTATTGTATTGTTTTAGCTGAGTAAAACGTATTTTACGAGACTTGTTAAATCGTAAATTAAACTATATTTTTTAATGTTTAATAATTTATATTATTTTTTTTTTAAATATCGGGCATTACAGCTGATAGCCAATGCTCCAAATAATTTAAAAAATAGAAAATCTTACGACATAAACACGATGAGAATTTTTAGAATTCATTCATATCCAAGTTCACAAATTTAAATTGAAAAAATCGGAATTGCTTGCTGAGAATTGAACCAGGCCCCACCAGATCGCTAGGGCAAAAACTTACCACTAGACTACAGAGGCCAACAAAATAACCCCAACAATAAAAATGAGCGGACAAGTAAAAGAGAAGTTTCGTCAAGACGATTTCTAAAAATTCGATAATTGATAAACACGTAGCACACACTGAGCTAAAATCTGACGCACCTGTTCATCTTATAATAATTATTATAGAACATACATTTTTACTTGGTGCAAGGATTTTTGTGTAAATGTTTTATATTAATAAAAATGAACCAGAAATCATAAAACTTTTTGCAAATTTTTTTATAATAAGAACGAGTTTTTCTCGGTGAGTCGTCATTTTGATCATAATTTAACAATTTTTCAGTTTAGTATTTAAATTGTAATTTTTTTGTCACTAATAAATATTTTGATATTATAATAACTTTAAGTGGAACAAGAGCTTTTTGTTTTAAGAAATATTCTTGGAACCATCTGTTCGATAGGTCAGAAGTCGCCAACCGTTCGGACTTCACGGACCACTTATTTCACAATCTTGAATCCTGCGCACCATTAAAATGATTTTTTAAAAAGCAATAATCAGCAGAAAGATCATTATTAAATTAATATAAATTATCAATTTAATACTGGTCTTTATGAGTGACATTTTTTGTTATGAAATAGTAAGGTAAACGTACCATTAGTTGACCGTTTGAGAGAAAAATTCGACAAAAATAACGATTAATGCTAAACATTACACCTAATCATGACAAAAGAAGTGTATTCGTAATGGATCAAATGACTTAATTAATATGATAAGACAAAAATTAGAAAATGTTTTGTTTTTTTGCCAGTATTTGACCATCTAAAAAATTTAAAGTTCAGGTAGTTGACCATGCCTAATCAGATGGTTTCATGACAACCTTCCATCAGAGCTTCTTGTAAGACCACTCTTGGTTGAATCAAGTAGCACATGCTTACATTCACTGATATCTATAACAATTCTCTTAATAAATTCAAAATAAAATACTTAATGCACAAGGTGTTGTTTTCAAATGGCCGCTATGAGACCCCAATGACATATATGGTGATGTGTTAGTTCCTCGATCTGACAAAAGATGGCTTCACTTGTCTAAACTTTAAAATTTAGAGCAATCCCACGTATTCGTTTCTTTTGGGCAATTTTATTGAAAAGGGTCAACTACTGGTACATTTACATTAATTACATAAATTTAATTATAAAATATATTTGGTATTTGTTCATGCGTGTTTGAAATCAGTTCATGTGTCGTTTCTGCAACAACTCGGTGAGCCTCTGAAATTTTCTTTTTAAAACCATTGGTTGACAACCACTGTGATATGCAATTCTAAGCCCTTGAAAATATATTCTCTCCTTATGTGAATCATATGGCTACGATGAGTTATCTCTAAGATTCCCTGTTACCGTCCAATCACTTTTTATTTTGTCGTTGAAAACTTTTCATCCTATTGAAAACGTAAAAGAATATTTTCGTCTGAATCTGTTATGCTTTATGCTCACTCATTTTGCACTGCCAGGGGTGGTCAAGCGATAAGTTTGGCCACTCAAATACAAAGGATTCACATATTAAATTCATGAACGGACATAAAAATAAAATAACTTCACCCGCTAGACTTAAAGTGTAACTACGTTTTTTTCATATCTCAGCCTCTCAAACATTCAATACATTGATCTAATATAACATATTAACAGGAATTAAAGAATAATAACTTCATAATAAGTCATATTTTTATTCAAACATTGTTGTTAATTAATCTAAGAAACATACATTGTATTAGTAGGATAAAAATAACAAATGAAGTATTCAAAATTTTATCAGTTTGTTGATAGGTATTTGAGCTTCACGCCACCATCAGAACTAGTGTTGACGAACTATTAGTTCTTCCCCTTAAAGTGTTTAATGAATAAATGTATTTTTTCTTCAAATACGTTATTATTTATTTTAAGTAAAAAAATATGACTGTAAATGACGCCGAAGTGTCCTGCATTTGACAACATTTGAGAAGACCCGGATCGAAGAGAGGTGAATGGCCGGTTATCGAACGTCCTGGAAGGGCTGGGATTTCAAACAAACGCCATTTAAAATCCGGTTCAACACTTATTTATTTTTCATCGAAGATGCAGTGGTTTACAATACACAAAAATACTATTCCTAACACATAAAATTGATTCTACATTTACATTTACTTAGCAACTGAATTTAATTTAAGTTATAATACAAATGACACGATAAACGATTTTAAATTACGTCCAATTTCAAAACAAACACAAACAAACCATTATTTCAACGGTGCCGACTATGAGGTCGGCAGTTCACTTCCACTCAACAGATCGTAATCGACTGTGCATCCCTGCATCGTTGGAGCTACTCCTTTCCGTCAAAAATGGACTCCTCCAGCGGACGTGCACGCCGGCAATTGAACGAGCGCTCTTGGCAACAAGAATTATTGACGTTACCCCTGGGCGATTTCAGTTATGGACACTAATGAAACTTAAACTTAACAAAAAAACCAGAGTGTGTCACATTATTGTAGTTAGTACACGAAAAATAAAACAAACAAGTTAAACTAAAAATATTAATCTATTCTCCACTATATTTTGCATTAATTCGTTGTTTATTTGAGCTTAAAATAAAATGATGTCTTAAATAACTCATAAAGCATTTTTTATAAAAAGTGCTGATAAAGATGTAAAATAATATTATACAACAGTAATAAGGAATTCTCTCGAAGAACTCTGTATTCAAGAATACTCCATTTTCATTAAAATGCGTATAAATAAGCCAGTATTGATGATTTCCGTATACCCAATTCAAAATCATGTTTTTTGGAAATATTCCTCTATTATATCAGAGATGCTGATATTTATCACACCAAAAAAAACCCACCACTTAAAAATATCTATATTATGAATTTTCCCAGTTACCTTTCAATGATGGTTGATTCTTGTGACTATGTAATATCGCTAAGACGTACAGAGTTTTAAAGTGTATTTAAAATTGGCCGTCGTTAATATTAAATCAGTATTAGAATTAATTCAGATCACAGTCATCCATATAACCTCCTGGACTTAGTGATCCTATAGAGAAATGTCATAAACTCTTTACTGATCAATGTTGAAAGGCAAAACCAGTTTCATCAGTGACAACACTTATGGAAGTGTAAAAAATTTGAACCATTTAAATTTGACACAGTTTTTCGTTAAATCATCCAAAGACCATATGATTTATGGCAAGTTAAATATCCCACCTTGACCCGTTTCATAACGCAAAAGCGATCAAGAAAAGAAACGATTTTACTCCTTATTTTTAGTCTGACAAAGAGCTGGATTAGACCTATATTTTTACCATGCACTATTATCACATTTTAGACTGTGTTAACTGTCAATCTTTGGTAGAAAGGCTTTATATTTTACAAATAAAAAACAGTTTGTTCTATACTACTTCCACATGTTGAGGATCGGTTTTACTCATCGTGAACATTATCAACTGATCAATTTAAAGTATCGAAAAATAGAAATAAAACGTGACTTGCTTTGCCACTTAGTTTACGTGATATTAAGTGTTCTGTTATTTAGTCATTCAGTGGTACCCGAGGGACACTAAGCGGCCTCAGAGGTGTCCCAAAACCCGTTGGATTGACTAACTTTTCAGGTTTGGTGGAAGGACCCCGGTTGAAAAAAAAGTATTCTGTGTATCAGTATACTGATAATTTGCCGTAGCTGTAGAGTTTCGTGTCATTTGCAATAATTTAATCTACAGTACTTAACGATTATTATTTTAGCAAAATCAGCGATCTTTTTAAATCGCGAGCCGAATTTCGAGCACCACAGTTATTTGACCATAAAAAGCGTAACGTGATGGAAAGACATAAAGAAAGAAGATGTGGGTAATGGTATTTGATCTCCACCACTGACCTGCTCGTAAGGAAGTCCTTAAACGAAACGACCAGTCAATTTTATTCACCGCGTTTTCACTTTAATTTGGATTTTATACTGCCCCCTTTGAAGGGTGTAAAGCAGGCATGTCAAACTCGATTTGCAACGTTTGCTATATGAGTCAATTTACATTTGGTGGAAATTCACAAGTTTTTAATATTAAAAAATGGCCCAAATTAATACATTGTTGCGAGTTAAAAATATTTCACATTTATTCAAAAATATGTAGGAAACATGACGGTGCGGATCGATGAAATGTGATACTTCAAGTGTTTGTCCAGCGCATACGTCGAGTCATCATTTCACACAATATCAGTTATGAAATGTGATTGTAAAAGGAGACTGTCTGCAAGTGTGAGATTCATCGATGCCATATTTGGAAAACGCAATACAATGAGTGAAGAATATAGTCTCTCGCCAGCCTCCGACCGTGAAACATCTACTCTGGATTGCGTTACCGACTTGGACATCATCATCATCCATCCTGCGGTTCAATCACGTCAACATACAACATTGGAAGCACATATTCCTAAAAATATATAAATTATAATAAAAAGCCGAGGCATAGGCACGCAGGATTGACAGACTGAAATGCAAAAGTGTAACTAAATTGTATGCAAATAAAAGTTAATTTACTTTTATCAAGATATATGTCTGAAGGCCACTAGTGGCCCGCGAGCCACTTGTTTGACATGCCTGGTGTAAAAGAATGTTTTGTTTACTGGCCGACAGCGTTCTTTTTATAATGAGGCTTCTTATATAGATTAAAGAACTCGCGCAACGGTTTTCTCTCTCAATTGGCCAGTAAAATTTATGGTACGAGAAAAAATTCAGCTGTCATTCGCCAAGTCACAATGACTACTTTTTCTTTAAAACCTTAAATATATTAAAATATTGAATATTATAACCCAAGAGTATTAAATATATTAGAATATAAAGTTTTCTTCATATTTCTGTAAAGTCTTTTTAATTATAAGCACATATGTGGGGAAAGGAATAAATACGGCCGACAACACCGTCAAGCTAATAACACTTAACAAAACCTAAGATACCTACATAAAGAGGATACCATACACCGAGACGAGCGATAGACATAACGCGATCGAACGTCACAGAAGCCGCACTACCTAACTCTTCTGAAAGGGCAACAATAATTTTTCGAAGCCGTCGACTGTAAAGTTCGCGGCAGATCTATTCCAAAATGTTAAGATATCTGTAATTACAACAAGTCAATAAACAAATTCCAAAACATATAAGTTGCCATCATGTGTGTTGGGTTGGTAATATGATGTTGAAATAAATAAAATATAATATATCAAGATATAATGTGACCGTGAATGTCATTATTTGTTAGATCAGTGGCATAATATCCATTGATAATATGAACGAATAATTTATCAAATACACTTGGACCTCGTATAAAACGGTCATATGGTTATACAAAAACGTCGTGTAATACAAATCCGTGTTATACGAGGTTTGAAGTTGGTACAAAATTAGGGTATGCGTTCTAAAAAAATATCGAAGTTTGTTAAATTCATTTTTTTGGGTTGTAATAAACAATCGAAAAAATATACATTTAAATTTGCAGCTGCGTTGGGTTATTACAATGATACTTTTTAAATTACTGAAATAACGGCATGTTTAAAACGGTTTTTTTAGCCCCGAGTCATTCGTCAAACTCAAGTATTATGATAAGATATTGAATACTCCCAAGTGAGTAAAGGCAAAAATAACCATTAAATATCATAACGAATACTATTCAAATAGTTACCCAAATATTCGAGCCTTTTAAAAAGGGCCAAATATATTCGGATGTCAAATATTTGAATATTCGAGTTGGAATCTCTAGTATTGACACTTTTTTCAATGAACGAAAAAATATTTTTTAGGTACAATATTAATTTATAATTGACTTTTATTGCCCTGTAATAAAGTTGCTTTTATTGATTGAATACAATATATTGTGAATAAATCAATAAACTCCACGGAAAGAAGCGTACTGTTTCGTAAAAAAAACTACATTTTTATCAATAAAACTATTTTTTAAAGATATGTTTTATAAAAATTATTGAACATTCCTGCTTGTGAAATTTTTCATTTGGGGCACTGATTATAAATTTGTATAAATTGAAAAGAAAAACTGTATTTTCACTTTGAATTTATTTTATTTAGTTCATTACAGAATGATTACAACAAATCCATTATGCACTCTCTTCAAGACATACATACATACACACAATTGCTCTCAAAAAAACACTATTAAAATTATTTATTATTCTACTAACTATTATAAACAATCACAATAAAAAAAAACTCTACTTGCAGAATAGTTTATGTATATTAATTACAGATTTTATCTAGGTGTCTATTCAATAATTGAGGTAACATTGACAAAATTTAAATATTTATAGCTGAATTAATAATAAATTTAATTTAAAAAATAAAACATTATTTGCCTACTTGGAAAACATATTACACACACCCTTAGCGAATAAAAAACTCACTACTCTAGTATTTATCATCTTATTATTATTAACTATAATATATTACAAATCTAATGAATTATTAGTTTTGGCATTTTGTTTTCTTCCTGTATTTACATCACATATATTTTTAACATAAGTTTTTATTATCTATTATAATTATAATAAATTTATATATAGGTTTTAAGTAAAAACATAAATGTGACTTTATTTACATTTACAATACAATACATTATATTTCTTATTCTCTACTTAATTGATCGTTTCTAAAATACAGTAAATAATATTTTTAACATTCTTTCTAGCGATTGTTTTTGACGAATAGTTTTATTTTCATACATAAGTCAATGTTGCTGGGAAATTGCAAATAGATAGTGTCTTAAACAAAGTTCGATAACAAAATAAATGGAGTTCAATTATCATGTTATAATAATGAGATATTTTTTTACCATGTCCACTAGTAATGTAGAATATATGGACTTCTAATGAAAGTATCTTAACAGAATGTTTTATACGAGAACTGCTCAATCTCTCTTTTTTGAAAACAGTAGAGATAGAAGGATAGGAATAGGAAGAATACTAGAACCGTTTTAAGTATGGTATGGATGGGAAGGAATTCTAGACGTCATAAACACCCTTTCCATCGAACAGAAATCAATAAATCGATTGAAAAATCAATATATGAAACTTTTCATACCGAGACCTATACCCTAGACATCCATATCTGAAACCAACGACGTCGACCACTCCACCAAAGAACCGACTGAGTTATTTATATAACAATAATATTTTAATTATTGTGTTACTATACATTTATGTTTATATGAAAGGGCATCGGGTGGTTAAATTGCAGATTTATACAAATGAGATATCCCCTAATTTTTTGGAAGAAGAATCCAGACTTCATGACAATTACTATTTGTTGTCACAAAAATAGCTTCCATTATATAAGACACAATAACCAAACATTTTTGCCAAACACGCCTCATACCAATTGACCCTTGACAATTTGTCGATATATTACAAACCGAACGATACTTTATGTTTACAATCATTACTTTTAAAAGGAGATACAGAAAGAAGTTCCTTTTTTCGAACAATTTACACACACTTCACTAGGTTGCATACCGCTTATGCAATGCAATAACCAATAGTAATGTCAAGAAGAAAATATACACTGCTAAAATTCAACATTAGCACATCGTCAAAAATTATTATTGTAGATTTTCGGTAACCATCTAAAGTTCCAAGTTTTTTTACACTGCATCATAGTTGTTTTTCACAAAAATTTAATAAAATATAGTCAGATTTATTTGACAATGATCCCAAGGTAACATTACAGAACACGTCAAAACTTTCTTGATATCTTTCGTAGAGAATTTCGCCAATATTTGACAATAATTGTTGAACATAAAAGAACACGAATAATATCTAATTTTACGAGATATCATGCTTCAATTAAGAGACAAATAAACATAGTAAGGATACCATCCTGTGATAAATTGTCATAATTTCTGTATCCAAATAGTTTTACTGCAAATCACAAACACTTGCAAAAATTGTTTTCTTAGAGTTTGACTGCCTTTAGAAGACCGATAATATGCATCGAATAGAAAGGAAATCCATAATGTCTCGTTGTAAGAGATATTGTGAAATTACTGAAGATTTTCCCGGTAAACACTGTCTCAAAAGAAATACGTAACCTGACTTGATCGGACCCACTACTACTTTCACCTTTTGTAAGTCTTTCATCTCGGTCCACTTTATCTCATCAGTCTAGAACAATTATTATAAATTAGGTTTTGATAGATATAAATCACAATGAAGAACCTCGTTATTCCAGTAATGGGCTCCCATGAACTACAAAATAAGCTATGAGGATTTACAACTTGAATTAAATTCAAGTTCAATAAATTTCAAACAGATAAATTTATTGTCGTGTTGTCTGACAAAGCATATCTTTTCATACTTGGATATTAGTAACGAACACGACGTCACCGTATACTGAAATAATATAACATTGAATTATGACAATCGCGTTGACTATAATTAAAATAGTCAAACCATACAATAGTTATATAATTACACTATCATATTTTATTTACATAAAAGTTTGACCATATTATAAACTTTCGAATTGTTGAGATTTTGTACATTTCCGGCCCGGGTTTTGCCTTTCCGCATCTTCAAGCATCCGAGTACACGAATGAGCTCGAACTGAAAGACAGTAAATAGTGTATCGTTTATATATAAGATAAAAACACGATAAAATATTAAAAGTCTAGGACCCACACTGATGCCTGAATTAATCCCAAAAAACCGACAATACCCTTAATCCTTGTTGGGAAAACAAACGCATTAACAAAGTAAAAGGACAGTAGAGATTGCAGGTGGCCGAATAATGTTAGAATTTCCAGTGATTCTACACTTTTAATCAGAATGGTGGGTTTTAAAAATGCAATTTGAAGAAAGAATAAACATACCCAATCATTTAAAAATAAGTGAGTTCTATAGGATGAGTTTTGATTGCTAATTTATCCTTTTTACGAACTCATCTCACGTAAAGGATACAACAACGGGGAGTTTGGGAGATTTAAGATTAAGCATAATAGACTTGGACACCTGCAAAATATTTTTGAGAGTAAAATAAACAAAAATAGTATTGTAGTTAGTATAAGGTATTAGAATAAGCATTTCAACAAGAAATCATACCGCGAAGAAGAAAGCTGCTGGCATTATTTTTAACCGAGAAATATGTTTTACAAAGGATTTACATAAAACCTCTTTGCCGCACAGATCACTGGTACTTATTTTATTTGTCATTTTCCTTGCAATTTATATTCACTACATCACGCCATTTTTTGCGATGTGAAAAACTCTCTCCTTATTTTCTCGCTTACAGTGCTCAAGGGCTAATGCAGTGCAGTGGTCGCCATATTCTTGTCCTCTCGAAGAGTATTTTAAATGGCTTTATTAATTTTAACAATTATTTTTTAGGAGATTGTTGTTTTTACTTTTTTTTTCTACAGAAGCAAGGCTCGATTTACTTTATATTAGCGTTGAAGAGTTTATCGGTATAGCTGAAGGCTGAAAAAAAACTGAAAAATAGCTTCTTTAATTCTTTCGAAATATTTTGATAAAAATAACAAAATCAATTTTATTATTCTCAGAAGTGACCTTTTTATAATTTGAGATTATTTTCATTTTCGTTTAGTCATTAGAATAACATAATAAAGACTAAAAGCTATTTCTTGATGTATATTATATACCTAAAACGACGCATGTATATCAATTCTCTTAGCTTTTCTCGGTAAATCTCATTTCCTTAGCTCTTAATTGAAAGCTTAGGACTTTAGAAACTATTATACAACGTAAGAAGCGAGCGTAGGAACGAAAGTAATCAATTATAGTAAGTTAATACATAATCAAAATTGATAACTAATTTATTGAACTTGCTGTGTTACTAAATGTGACAGATGCTTCTTAAAGAAGTGAAACATGTGTCACATTTAGTAACACAGCCAGAGGTCTAATTTAGTTTATTTTGTATTAAAAGTGAATTTAAACAAAGTTACCACTGATTCCATCAAAAAAATATAGTGAGATTTAAATAAAATAGTATGTGCAAAAAAACAGGTGTTACTGTGACAAAAATGCACCATCATTACACCTATTCAATCGATTTTTATAAAATTGCTAGTAAATTACCAATTTTAATTTAAGAAAAAGGAAGGAAAACGAAATACATTTGAAAAATTTCCATGCCCTTAAACGTTTTTGCATGATTATTATTGGACATCGCATCCTTGTGAGAATACAAACTGGATGGCCTAAAATCTTGAGTAATCGAACATCATCCATGTTCAAGGGATCCACCGTTAAGATACATGCTAACTAAAAATCATATATTGTGGCTGTGACCTTTACTTATACAACACATAGCTGTTTCTTATATGCTCTGTGATTTTTCTCTTCTTGTGGTGTGGTACAAACGAAAAGAAAAATGTGGAAGATTAAACATAAAATAAGTGTTTCAATAACTATAAAAAACGATAGAACAAGTGTTATAATCAATAATGAAAAAAAGAATGCACCCAACATTTCTTCGGACTATGTAAAACCGTGACCAAAGATTTGTTCCCTTGATGAACATTTTTAGCTGATCAATCAAACATACTCACCAGTTAAGCGAAAACCATCATATTTTTGAATAATATGTACAGAATATTATATAGTGATCTAGTTTACTTCAATATTTTTATACATATTTCCATTTTATAGAATTCTATGTGTTATGGATAATACTATGTCATTCATATAATATTGGTCGGCTTCTGTAATCCAGTGGTAAGAGCTTTAACCCTGCAATCAGTTGGGTAATGGTTCAAGTTCAAGCAAGGTCAATATCAAATTTAGATTATCGACGTAAATTTGTGAACGATCTTGGACATGTTTATCTCTTATGATTTTCCAATTTTCAAAATATTTGATGCATTGACTGTCAACTGTCATGCGAGATATTTTTTTGAAATATGAAAATATGTCATAATTTCATAATTTTAAAAACTTACAAATAACCAATCGTATTTTTAAAAACACTGTCAAGCCCATTAAATGACACATCATAGTATACACAGATTTGACGGTAACTTTGTGGAAGTTCATTTTTAATATAAAATTAAAATTGATAACTTAGTTATTGCACTTGGTTTATCACTAACGTGAAGCGTTTCGCCTCTTTAAGAACCATCTTAAGTTATAATATCAGTCTGAAGATGCTTATTAAAGAGGCGAAACGCGTCACGTTAATGATAAACCAAGTGGAATAACTAAGTTATCAATTTTAATGTTATATTGAAAGTTTAGACATTTTAATGAAAACTCATTAAATGTTGTGTTTAAGTTGCGGCATCGTACTTCTGAATTTTCATTCTTACCACTAATGTAAATCATCAAAGATAAACCGGTATGTTTGTATATGGAATTTTAGTGTATTTGTTTTCGGTGGAATAACGTACACCACTGCATTTTTGTGTCACATAACAGCACTACTGTCACGTGTAAATGTCTCTTGTGCGAGATACAGTGCGACACTAGCTCAACTCACAAACAGAAATTACTGGCTACAAAAAATGTATGTGTGGGAATGTCACGAAACGATCGCGTGTTTCAAAACACTTTGGACACCCTGTCTAGTTGTGGATTTAAGATGAATATTACAACAAATAGGTGATTAATATCAAAATATACGCTAACGGCAACCGATGTATTTGACTTGACAGTTTAAACATTTCACAATCAAACATATGGCTTTAAGCTTTCACAGTTATTACATGTATGAGTTTTATATTGAGAAGACACCCTATTTTTGTTGATGGTAACAACCCAATGTATCAAAAGCGCTGCAGGATTCATATGGAAAGTTCTCATAACACTGGGATATGAATGAACGATTTATAATAATACATTTTACCAGTGTTTCTTAGTGGATGCTTTCTGAAAATTTAAACATGCTGCTGAAATCTGATCACATATTACAATGATCTAATTAGTTATCTATGTCAAATCTTTTGAAACAGTCACGTTCATTTCTTTGTTTTAACTTATCGAAATTCGCCTGCAATAAAATCGAGTTATAAATTTAACTAAATTTCAAGCAATTTTTTATATCAAATTTGAGTTATTGAGATTTTGTACACTTCCATTTATTATGTCACTAATGACCCGGGTTTCGCCATTCGGTATCTTCAGGCATTCGAGCGCACGAATGAACTCGAACAGACTCAAATCTCAATAACTCAAATTTGATATTTAAATTCCATCAAGCACCCTCAGTCGATGTCTTAAATTACTTAAATTAATCTTTTATATGTTGTACATATTACAATGTTACAATTAGGGCATCCAATCCCGGACCCTTTATACAATCCCGGGATTTCGTAATTCAGAATTTCTCAATTCCGGGATACCGGGGGGATTGATCATTAAGTGTAGTCACAATAAGCAGTCAGTTCGAGTTATTCGTGTGCTCGAATGCCTGAAGATGCTGAAAGGCGAAAACCGGATCGTTAGTGACTAAATACATGGAAATGTACAAAGTCTCAACCATTCAAATTTGATAAAAATTTAAATTTTATTTGACCAAGCATGACATTCAAAATCGATATTGGTACTCAACAATAATATTTCTGCATAAAATCTTTTAAAATGTATAAAATAATATATACAGAACTCTAAAACAGCTACAATGTAACTCCATTTAAAATAAACAAATGGTTCATTGTAAGAACGTGTTATTCTTTCAGATAAACAACTTAAAGTATAGAGTTTTACATAAACAGAATAGATTGTATCATTAAATCTTATACAAGGAAAGTCCTCTAAAATATTTGTAGTTCATATAAGAATGTTTGCGTCTTCTTAAGTTCTCAAGATTTCACATACATTTACGTACATCGTAAAACTGTCACTTTTGCAAGATTAATGTATTTTTGTCTTCTTTGTAAATCTAAATTCTGATTAAACCACGGAACAAGTGTCTAAAACTTCACTCGGTGGAAGAGTCAAGCCAAAATTTATAATATATGATAAGGAAGCGGCATTGTCAATATTGAGAAGCGCTTTGAATTGTTATTTCGGTTAGTGTTTAGTGGTAAGCTTGTGGTGATTTTTGATATGAAATAACGTATGTATATTTTACAGTCGTGTCCAAATAATTTCTTTTGATAGAACTAAAATATTGATATCGATCATTGAAGTCGCTATAAATGTACCAATTTATCTTGGTCGCTAGTAATATTTTCATTCTCAACCAGAACTAAATCTAAATAAATTCCAAAACTGATATTTTAACTACGGCTATTAAAAGTAGACAAGATATTTATTTTGCATAAAATGACAATTGTAGAAATTTATTCTAAGCCGACAATTCTAGTTCCACATTCGGTGACGGCCAAGTAATGTTGGTAATACTATAGTAAGAATTTTGGTAAGCAAAGTGTAACATATCAATGGGTACCCAACGCTGTATACAACATCACCCGTTGCAGCTTCTCAACCTTCTTACAGAGTATTTGCTATTACGTAATAACGTAATTCGTGCTCAAATATTTACCTCAGTTTGGTCTATGTTTTTTTTTACCATCTGGAGCATATGGACTCCATTAGAATGGAGGTATCTCAACAGAATTTTTCTATGAACTGTTTGTTACTCAGTTGCTCAACCTCTTTTCATAGAAAAGAGTAGGGATCAGGGCTAAGACAGGACTAGTGGTTAGCTAATCGCTCTCGCTGCGCTCCGTAAGGATCGGATGGGTGGGTGAGGAGGAATTTTTTGGACAATATAAACACTCAGACTACGAACATAAATCCATAAATCAATTTATGAAAACTGTCCACACCGGGAATTGAACCCGAGACATCCGTAGCCGTAGCCCACGACGCTATCAACTGCGCCACGGACGCCAATTTGGTCTATGTTAATCCATCAAAAATTTTGATTTTCATTCGTATATGGTACAAGAAGTAACTTTAACTAATTCAAATAAATTTAAGACATCGACTGAGGGTGCTTGATGGAATTTCAATATCAAATTTGGTAAAATCACTGGTAATTCTATAAATAGTTGGAAAGCGGCAATTCGCCACTCTGAATGTGTTGTTTACAAAATAAGGATTAAGGCGATTCTCGAAATGTTAACTCAGGTGTCAGTGTGGCTCTCAGACGTATAATATTTTATCTCGTAAATAATATTTGTCGTATTTGTATCTTCTATATAAACGTTAGACACTGTTTACTGTCTGTCAGTTCGAGTCCATTCGTGCGCTCGAATGCCTGAAGATGCCGAAAGGCGAAACCCGGGTCGTTAGTGACAAAATACATGGAAGTGTACAAAATCTCAATAATGCAAATTCAAATAAAATTTCTTTTCTTTAAGACACTGAAAAAAAATCTGAAAGTTACGCAATCATTAGAAATAGTAAGTGTTACATACGACTGTAACGTGCATTATCAAGAAACAAGACCCATTAATACATACTTAATTTGTAAAATAATGAAACCAAATAGAAATCAGTCGTACATAAATGATGTGACACGATTTCAGGAATATTGATCCTCCCCCTGTCCCAAGTGTCAAATTTCAAAAAACAAAAAGTCCCTCCTTACAAAACATAGTAATTTTATCATGAATAATTTTACTCTCCCTTTTTTGTATTGTGACGTCACATTCTCTACACCTCTAGACAAAAATCATCACATTAATGAAATATGCTTCGTTATACATGAATGTCTAGTAATGAAAAATTATGCCCATATTAGTGAAATTTACAATGACGTTACGATTAAAAATTGAGTATTCATTGTCGTAATAAAAACGATCATTTATCAGCACATCAAATAAAGAACTACTAAAATAAAAAATTAAAAAATCTTAAATGTTTTTAGTTAGGTAACGTGAATATCGAATTACTTCCCGTGAAAAGTTATTGTTTTCAGTCAAAGTCTCTGAGTAAATAGACAGTTTAATTTATATGTAGTTAAGAATGGTTTATTTGCCTGATGTATTTTATCAATTATCCGAATATTGGTATAAAATTCATTTAAGATCGTTGGTAGATGTCACTGTTACGAAGAAGATTTACATTTCTGTTACGTCTTCAACTTCCGGTTCTTCTTTGACAGTATAAACAGCTGATCTTTGTCCGGCTGTTACGTGGTTTAGCATTTCAGGTAAAGGAGTTGACTTAGGCTCCCTTGTGATGGTGTTGCTTCCGTCTAAGCCTCCATCCATATCCCCGTCTGGCGTATTGAACAATACGGAATTCGAGTTTGTCGAACTAAGCAACGTTTCTTCGGTCAAATTTCTCCGATACATCCTGTCTTTCGAGAGCATTTCATCGACACCGAACTGTCAGGACACGGTCTGACGCCCAATCATTTCCTGGTGCTTGAGAGCACGCTGGACACCAGCTCGTAACACTCGCTCTTGGTGCTTCAAACGGTGTACAATCTCGTCGTGTAAAACATTGAAACACATCGCCGTCAAAGCCAGACCTGATATAATATAGATAGAACAAAACCATATTGTACCGTTTGACTCTCGTTTTCTGTAATGCGGTCCAGAACCAGGAACCAAATCTCCAAAACCAATTGTGCTCAGACTCATAAAGCAGAAATAGATGCCGTCAAGTAATTTCCAATTCTCAAGCTTATACAAAACAAAACCACCAAGAATAATGTAAGAAGCAATCATTCCTAGACAAAGTAAAACTGGTGCCAATATTGATAGACCTCGAAAAGATGCTTTTGAATCAGTATCACCACAGCTCAGTGAGTCGCAGTCTTTTAAAAAACTTGGTTTTTCTTTAATCGGAGACGCGTGGTTGTTTCTGTGAGCCTGTGACGCAGATATTATTGTCCCTGACGGTGATCTGACATAATACGGCTCTTGCATCAGCTGATCTGCCGTTCCTTGGCGGTGAAGTTTCCTGTCACGCTCCCGTCTCTCCATTCTCTGCTCGTCATAGCAACAGTATCCGCATCCGGTGCAGAGACAGCAACATAGCGCACGAGAGAAAACACTTCTTGCCAGGCGGGAGAGTAGAGTTCCAACTACGCTCAGGTACAGAAGAGTCAAGGGAATACCCAGAACGGCGTAACCCATTGTAACTGCTTTGCCAAGAGCTGTTCTAGGGGCGATGCTTCCATAACCTGAAACCAAAAAGAACAACCACACTTTATTGATGTCAAAAATTCAAGCCATTCTTAAATGATCCACCTTATTATTCCTTAGTAAACCAACGTTATCTTAACAATGTTATTCATGTAATGTAATTAAATAATTAACTTTCCTTTTCTTTCACATTATGAAAGTATTCATATATATATATATATATATATCGTCGGCTTAGCTAGCTTACTGTTTATCTACAAGTGTTCAGAGAGCATAAAAAATGAATAAATTCAGTTTTAACCAATGTTATTCTATGAATGTCACATATTTTATCATGATACATCATTATTCATATAACATATGTAAAATTCATAGAATAACATTGGTTAAAACTGAACTTATTCTGTTTTTATGCTCTCTTGAACATTTTAGATAAGCAGTTTGCTAGTTACAACGACGATATATATTTGAAATTGACATTTTTGAGTTATGGATACGGTTGAAAACGCAATTTTTTGCTGTAACTAAAAAAATGTTCATACTTTGTACTCAAATAGTGTCAGAGAAAAACAACTAAATTCTTTAAAAAAAAGCGGCAAAATTGATAGCCAAAATATCACCGTTTTTACATAAATTAAAGAAATCTGAAACCACAGTTGCAAAGAGATCATTATTTATTTTCCGATAAAAACAAACGATAGTTTTTGCATGTAGACTTCTTTTATAAATATTGCAAAATTTTGAAATCTTTAAATGGACGTCCTACAAAATAGCAAATTCGGTTGGCTGTATTTTGATGGGGGTGCGATATGTAATGCACAATAATAAATGTAATATATATCATTGATTTCATAATAATTCCGTTTCACAATATTAGGGCTTTAAGTACATCGATATATTTTTTACCATGCACGCTCCCAGTAAACTCCTATTGAAGTACTTCGAGAACTGACTGCAAGTCGGTCGCTCAACGTTTTTATGAATAGGGTTAGAAAAATACTTGTTGCAACGCAAAAGCTCTTCTGATGCCCAATAACAGACCAGCGCCTTTTTGAATATAGGATAAGCTAAGCGGAAAGACATGCAAATATATCAAGCAGTTGGGTACAAATCTATAAATCGGTTCAATAATAAAATTGTCTATTCTCAGATTTACATTATTGAACTCTTGTTATTAATTTGTTTTATTTGTAAAAACCAGCCTATATTACAGAAAGTTTTTTTGTAACCATCTCCAGTTTCAATGTGCATAATATCAACTTTATATATTACTCTAACTTATTTGAATTAATTGAGAACATAAGAATACGGCTAGGGCAAGACTAGTCGTCGGTTAAACACTCCCACTACGCTACGTTTTAAGAATCGGATGGGCGGGAGGTATTTTTAAATACCGATGATTAACATTAAATATCAGTATTGATTTTTTCGTCCATTATTTCAATCGCAATGGGTCGTTATTAGTTAATATTATTAATTTTGATCATTTTTATCGACTTGATATACCAAGATATCGGTATTTGTATGTATGTTCGATATTACAATCCCAAAGCCTGACTCCTTGTTAACAAGAGCATTCTGTAACCTGGCATTTGTAATGCAAACTGTGGAACACATCCCGAAATGGTGATTATCTCCAGGTAATTAAAACAAATTAAAGTACGGTGTGAATAATTAGAGACGCCCCCCTACATGGTGATTAATTTGAACTGGATGGGGGGCTCCAAGAAGGGGGCGTTCGGGTCCGCGTGTGAGGTACGCTCGCTACTTTATAAATTTAATTAAGTGTGTATGCTATAACAATTATTTATAGGTTAGTAAGTCTTGTAAAATATGTGTCGCTTGCTTCACAAAAGCTCGAGCTATGGTTGTAAATAACTTAAAATGGTAAGGCGTTACCAACATTTTTGTACCAATACGTATGAGATTCATAACAAAAGTCTTTAAAATAAATTAAATTGATTCGCCGGTTGCAAAAATTCATTTCCAATATGAGATTCAAAACATTAATTTTTCACTGGCTGTGTTTCGTGGCGTGAATTTTTTTGTGTTTTGAGACTTAACTGTATCGTAAGATTTATCATTTCTACATTAAACATTGATTCTAATTCTCTCACGTCAATAACAGAAATGAAATTTGAGGTGGGATTATTCCTTTCAACTCAAAGTGATTAGTCCCAAACAATAATTAAAGTACCAATTATCTTTATTTTATCGTTAAAAATCTTATGTGTCGAAGAATAAAACGTTTTAAATAATAAATATCTCAATGGAGCATACAACAAACATTGAAATTAAAAAACATTAAGATACTGATGGTTTTGAATAGAACTTTAACTAAATCATTTTGAGTTTATCTTTGTACTTGAATGCATGATAATGCCTTAAAGGTGAAAGCTTATTCGTCAGTGATAAACATGTAGAAGAGTAAAAAAATGAACAATAAAATTGAAGATGACTCAGCTCTGGGTTAATTGGTGATTAATATGTTAATGGATCAGAAACAGTTAAACAATAAATAGAATTACTGTCAAACATAAAATTAAAAACTTCAATGTATACTTTCTCAAATTAACTATTGTTCTATGTTTTTGGAAATGGCTGTTTTTGTATTTGAATTCCATCTGTTTTTGTTCGTTTTCCTATAAAACAACGATCGTAATAAGCCGGTCAGAGCACAACAGTTTCATTTTTGTGCCAGAATAGGCATGATAATAAATAATATTTCATACAAAATTAATTAATGATATCAAGTTCCGTATAACTTTTATTTTCCTACGGTTCACAATAACGTAACGCTGGAACGATGCCTTATTTTCCCCGTTCATTATACAAGAATAAATCTTTTAATTCCCCTTTCTGCTACTCCCTCCTGCCTCCTTCCAAATAGGTTCATGTAAAGCTTCCATCCACCACCTCAAACATCCTTTTGTACCTTAAGTATAGCCCCCTTAAAATACTACAATTAATTAAATAAATCATGTTTATATGAAGACAATTATTCAGAACATAACATATGAATATTGTAACGGATTTAATCATCGCGTTAGCTTTTATTGATTGCTTAATAATCGTGTTATTGGTTTATCACTGTGAAGAGGGAAAATCTTGTCAATAAATTTTTGTCTTCCTGGGCCTTGTTCCACCCACCACAACTTATCCATCCGTTAATATTATACGGCATCATCAAGTGGCGTAACGAACGTAAATCGGATTTACATTTTTTCCCTTACTTGGGAGTGTCTTAGGAGCAACTACCCAAGACTTGGTGGCGTGCATTAAGTGTGCGGAAAATAGATCCCTCCTCTCACCTCCACCCGTTATGTGTATACAGCCAATGTTTCACAACCGCCTTCCATAACGCAATAACGATCAAGAAAAGAAACAAATTTACTCTTCATATTTTTGGCCCGATGCAGAGCTGCACGGAATCAATCTTTTAGCTATGCACTATTGTGCTTAAGGAAAAGAAAAGATAGAAAGAAAAAAAAGAAAGGAAATGTGACTTGCTCAGCCACTTAGCTTAAGCGATATTAAGTATCCTGTGTATCCGTATACTGAGAATCCGCCGTAGCGTTAGAGTTTAATCCACTTCGCGTTGAATCTAGATTTTAAAAAACGCTTCTTTGAATTGAGGTGTACTCGCTCTCTGCAGAATACCACAAAATGTAAGTAAATCTGAGTCTATCAAGCCTTGGCTGAAATTATATTCAAGTGTAAAAAAATCTGTCCCATCTTCCGACAGAACTGAATCCTATGAAAGATCGCTGATGACTATACAAAGAAAGTACCTACTGTATGAAGCAACGGGACGTTAAGTTAACTTGTGGGGAGGCAAAGACAATGCGGGGGACAGACAATCTTGGAGTTACCGTGTGGTGGTCATATGTTCCGAATAGGGAGCGGAAATTACAAAAGAAGAAGGAAATATATAATACTCGAATGCCTTCAATAACCGTTTAAAAATGGCATGCATAAATCTGTATTTTATTGAATCAGAGTATTTTTTAATTTGAAACAATGTATTTATGTCGAAAATGTCATTACCATATTTTTTAGCTCTTTGAGAATATAATTAAAACAAAATTTAAACATAATAAGAACAATGGATATTATCATTTTTTATAGACAGATTTTTTGTGTCATTGCAAAATACAAATTTTCGCATCTGTCTAGTTTTGCACAAATTATTAATACATCAGTAGATCGACCATTTGGTAAAAATAATGAGTTCCGATTGGCTGACAAGTAGAGGTGTTCATTTGTTTTTGATACTACGTATCTCATCAAATTCTGTATACATTTATTTTTAATCTGACGTATCGTTACGTAGTCAAAAATAAAATTATTAATTCGTCATTCAACCTTTTCAATTTAGGTATCCACGGGCGGATACTCGAACCTGTAATGTACAATTTTATAACTTGAATTTTTAATTAATTTATAGACTTGTGTTGAAAGATATGGATATATGTAAAGCTTACACTCTTCTCCTGCTATTCCGTAACTGAAAAAAAGAACGACTAGCTAATTACCACTATCTCTATTCGTTCATCTCCATGTACACTTCCAGTGTAGAGCATATGGCCTGTTAATGAAAGTTTCTCAACAGAAGTTTTTTGCGAAAACTGCTTATTGCTCAGTTGAGCGGCGGATACACTCCACGTTCCACGGGCGGATACACCTCTCTTTTTCGAACAGAGTAGGGATAGAAGGATAAAGCTAGGACAGGACCAGTGGAGCGGATGGGTGGGAGGGTATTTTAAACATCACAAACATTCATGACTATGAACAGAAATTAATAAATCGATTGAAAAATCAATTTATGAAACTGTGCGCACCGGGACTTGTCACTGCACCACGGAGCCCATTCATCGATTTACGAAAAAAGAGAGATTATAGGGACGAAAATAACCATTTTTCGTAAAACAATTTTCATTATATGTAGATTGAATGGTACACATCATTAGTTGATATGGCTTTAGAAAATAATATGCTGGTATACGGGGTTGGTAATAACGTCACTGAATTAAGTTGCGATTACTCATGGGTTCAAATCCCAATACGAAAATTTAAATTTATAAATTTACTTCAATCGATTTATGGGTATTTTTTTTAAGGCATGAATGTTTGCAATTCTAACATTCCCCTCCCAGCAATTCGAATTTGAAAATGGGATGCAGCAAGAACGACTAGCTAGATACTAGTGCTTTCCTAGCCCCAGCCGTATATCCTTAGCATCTTCGAAAAATAGACATTGAGCGATTCTTTAAAAATTATTTTTCTTAACCCTTTATATGTCGGGAGATTTTAGTATGGCCGTGCATGGAGGGCCGCGAATTTCTTCGGAAAATTAAAACCTAATAAATATATATTTTTTGGCAATAAATTAATAGTATATCGTATATAATTGCCAAATAAATGCACGATTTGTCATCTGCTTTGCCATTTATTAAAAAACGTCAGGGTTGTCACAAAACTTACACATTGCCGAACCAGATTATGTTTTTTAAAACACTGATTTTACTGTTTGTAAATACGAAAATATTACTCATGATTCCAAAAGATGTATCTGTTTATACAATATGTTTGGATTCTTAAAATTATTGCCGTTGGATATTAAAAATAGATGTCAAAGTAGCCATTATATAAACGGTCATTTTCTATTGCTGCGACTGCGCTCACAGAATTGTAGACCGTATAAATACGGCCGTGGCACTTTTCCGGTTAAAAAAAATTGTAGCGATTATCGAGCATTTTAAAAAAATATTTAGTAAACTGATATTGGTAAAAAAATCTTTTCGTTATTGTACAGTAAATTAATTATGTTTGCTTAAACTAAACCTATACATCTAGTATTTCAGGTGAATAATTATCCCTTGAACCCAAAATAACCTCAAAGAGATCACTTTGATACACATAATATTTCTTAGCACTAAAATATAGCATCTTAATTTGAAAACTTGTACGCATATGCATCACGAGCCGCATTAAATTCAAATAAATTAGAGAATATTGGTGGAAAGTTTTCTCATAATGGTTCAACAAATAATAATATAAGATACTATGCTCCAAGATTAAATAGTTTTGGGCAATGTATATTTTAGTTCATTAAAACATCCACTTTAATGAAAGTTTAATAAATAATATTCTTAAAATTAAGATAAATCATAGGCTTACAATTAAAAGGCAGTAATTTTATGGATACAGTTTGTGGCGAAATAGTATAACACATTCTAAATTAAGTTTTTTTTAAGCCATGTTCTCTTTAACTGTGGAATATTTCAACATAAAATGTTTTTTTTTTTTTATAATTTGTTTGATATCATTAAATTCTTGCCTTAGTTCATGCACCAACTGTTTTATATACCTTTTAATTTTAACATTCAATTTTATGTAAATAGCCCTCTTATGTTTCATTATAAACATGTGGAAGTAGTACAAACAATTTTATTTTTTAAAATAGATCCACCAAGAATTATTGACAGTTTAATTGATAACTTGTTTTGATGAAAACTGATTGTATATCAGTCATTAACCGCTTCCCGGGCGATTTTTTTGCAACAATCAAAGTGAATTTATTTTATGCACATTAATTTAATCAAATACTATTCACACAAATTTGCGTGATTACCTGGAATTTTACATCGTCTTTAAAATCATGAGTTTTGCTTGTATGGAGAATCACGCGTATTCGCGTTTTTTTACACTTATATTTGCGTGATCGCCCGGGAAGCGGTTAGTCCTGAATCTTCAAAGGGTGTAAGGGAGATATATAAAAAAAAGTTACGAATCGCTTTAAGCTTGTCACTCTTTTGATTTGGGTATAGAGTGGGTGGAGAGACATTATAAACATGTGGATTACAATCTTTTGTATATTATAAATCCTCTTTAAATGTATTAACTGTTAATTCTTAATGGAAAGGCATTATATCTAGATCTACTGATCAATTTATAATGCTCGCGATAGGAAAAACCGGTCCTGATCATTATAAACATGTAGAACTACTTCGTTTTGATTTTTCCATTTACATCAATGTGTTTTCAGTTTATACGGCATTCAACAAGTAGTCTTTAATTTCAGTCTCTAAAACTATTCCCCGATCGTTATGTTAAATGTTTATGTTTTAATTTTGAAAATGTCTGAAGGTAAATCGAAGTTCTCGCAGCAAGGTAGAGTTTTTTTTTCATAAACTAAAATACGAATATTTTCAATAAAATTGCACGTTGTTATATTTGATTCAGTATTTCCCGATGTGACTATTGCGTAGCGTTATTAATACAGTTATGGCAATAAACATCTTCTCTCACCAAATTAACGGACTACTAAATTCATCTATGCGATGAAAATCACTTTAAGTTTTCGTTTCGACCTCTGGATTACTTGGGTCAAATTAAAGGCATTAAGTTAGCTACCAAACATTCTTTTAATACTAAAACATGAATTCCAACAGACTTAATTAAGAACTTAAAACACCAGTTGTATCGTAAACAGCTTCTTTTCATACCTTGTTTCACCTACCGAAACTATCTGGAGATTATTTTTATTTCTAGGGTAGTTATAGTCTTTATATCTTTTTCCCACATGCATTCTAGCTATGTACTAGATTATTAAAGATTCTCTCAGCATAAGGCGTTGAATTTGGAAAACAATTAAGGAAAATTTGGATTATTGAGATTTTGTACACTTCCATGTATTTTGTCACTAACGACCCGGGTTTCGCCTTTCGGCATCTTCAGGCATTCGAGCACACGAATGGACTCGAACTGAGAGACAGTAAACAGTGTCTAACGCTTATATAGAAGATAAAAATGCGACAAATATCATTTACGAGGCAATACATTATACGTCTGAGAGCCACACCGATACCTGAGTTAAAAATTTCGGAAATCACCCTAATCCTTATTTTGTAAACACCATATTAACAGAGTGACGAATTGCCGAAGGCAAATTACCGCTTTTCAACTTCTTTTAGAAATACCAGTGATTTTACAATTATAATAGTATTGTGGGTTTTGACGGGATGTAATTCGACGAATGGGTAAATATATACAATCATTCCACATTTGGTGACATCTGTTAGGTGTTTCAACGTATCGGATATAATAGCGGAGAATTAGGAAGGTTCAGCTGCTCATTCAAGATTGGTAATGAGTTTAACTGGGCTCTATTAATTTCTAAAATTTCCTGATAAAATAATTTATGATCCCCCATGTTTTTATGCAACAGTTTAACCCCATCATCCGCATTAAACGTATGGTTCTCCATTAGCAAGTGATTTGCGAATGTCGAAGTTTCTTTTTTTAATCTAAAGGCAGCTAAATGTTCTGATACCCTTATATCTAATGTACGTGTGGTTTTACCCACATAGAAATGTTGGCAATCATTACATTGTAATTTATAAATACCAGATTTGTTCTTAAAGTTTACTCTATCTTTATTGTTAATAAGTAATTTGCTAGAGAGTTTTTTGCAATAGAACGCCGGTCTAACACTATCAGCGAGTTGTTTTTTAATTTTAAAGCTTGTACAACCTAAATAACTAATTCTATGCCAGATTCTGGGGCGGTGTATGTCTTTAGACAAGTTCCCAAAATATAGCATCTTTTCTGCTAATTTACGTTGTTTTTTTGATACAAGACTATCTATAAGAGACGCCTCATAGCCATTATTAATGGCAATTTGTTTAATAATGTTTAGTTCGTTTTCAAAATTAAATTTATTTAGAGGTATAGTGACTAATCTGTGAACCTGAGAATGGAAAGCAGCCAATTTATATGAGAAAGGATGGTCTGACTTAAAATGGATCGTGGCTTCTGAAAACGTCTGTTTTCGGTAAATTTTAAATTCATGAATGGAGTTTTTAATATCAATATTAAGGTCAAGGAAATTTATATTCTTGCCCCCTACTTCTAAAGTGAATTGAATTTTATCATCTAGTGAGTTAAGAAAATTATGAAGGTTAGAAACTTGTCTCTCCGTTCCATTGAATAGACAAAGGATGTCATCTACGTAACGGAACCAATAAACTACGTTTCTAACTTCTGTTTTATTGCTAAAAATAAGGTTTTCTAAATGGTTCATGTAAAATTCTGCTAATAGTGGTGACAAACAACTTCCCATTGCAAGGCCTTCGGTTTGTTCATAGAATCTATTATCAAATTGAAAATAGTTCTGGTCAACGCAAACATCTAATATATTAAGTAATTCCGTAGTAATGACAGGATTAACTCGACGCGTATTAAGGGTATCTTTGATGATTTGTTTACATTTGTTTACAGGTACATTAGTGAATAAGCTAACAACGTCAAAAGAAATTAATTTGGCGTTTAACGGAATGTTATAATTTTTAATTTTATCTACTAACTCTAATGAATTTTTAATACTATACAATGGCTTGAATTTACTGTGATTGCGGATGAGAGAGTTAGCTCTTTTGGAAAGTTTATACGCTGGAGCATTCATATATGAAACTACCGGGCGGATTGGTATTGAATCCTTGTGAATTTTCGGTAGCCCATAAAATTTGGGGGCTTGTGGATTTCTAGTGGATAAAAAGGACAAATCCTTAGGGTTGATTGTAATGCTACAACTATTTATAACCTCTTTAATATTTTTATTAAATTTTAATGTAGGATCTTTTTCAATTCGACTATATCGTTATTATCGAGAAAGTTATTAAACTTATCAACATAGTCTTTTCGCGTTAACAGGACCGTGGTATTTCCTTTGTCCGCCTTTGTGACAATGATATCATTATCTTTAATTTTAGTTTTAATATTTTTAAGAGTAGCCAACTCCTCATTAAACTTATTGTAATTTTTGTTGCTGTTTAAGTAATCTTTCTTAAGGATGCGAGAACAAATATGTTTGCTGGTTAAATCTTTATGCAATGCAATTTCTAAATCTATAGCAAGGTTTTCATAATCCGATTTTCTATTTGGCAAAAGCGGACAATATTTAAGACCTTTTGATAAAAGGCTCTGCTCGTCTTTTTAAATTGACGTTAGACAAATTTACAACTCTATCAAAAAATTTTATAGGTGTTTCCTCATTTATAACTAGATTAGATTTATCAGCTAGACTTTTATTTTTATTTTTCTCTTCGATCAATTTCTTGAGTTTATAAGTTTGTTTTTCATATTTGCGTTGTATGATTTCGGAAACATTATATCTAATATCACGGTCTAATATATCAAATTCTACAGGATGAAGTTTCTGTGCGAGAGAACAATGAATTATTTTAAGGTATTGGCTAATATTGTCGCGAGCTGCGTACCACTGACCTGTCTCCGTCTTCAACCATGCTGCTTTAGCTTTTTGCAAAGCTTTCACTGCTGGCCTCGAACCATTGATAATTTTAACATTTCTCGATATGAACTTGGGAGTCACTTTATTTTTAAAACAACTGATATTAAACCATAAATTTTGACAAACAACACGATATTTTAACACTAATTTACTGTAGAGTTCAGTCAATCTTGCTGTACTGGCAATATTGATATAATTTAAGACATCGACTGAGGGTGCTTGATGGAATTTCAATATTAAATTTGGATTATTGAGATTTTGTACACTTCCATGTATTTTGTCACTAACGACCCGGGTTTCGCCTTTCGGCATCTTCAGGCATTCGAGCACACGAATGGACTCGAACTGAGAGACAGTAAACAGTGTCTAACGCTTATATAGAAGATAAAAATGCGACAAATATCATTTACGAGGCAATACATTATACGTCTGAGAGCCACACCGATACCTGAGTTAAAAATTTCGGAAATCACCCTAATCCTTATTTTGTAAACACCATATTAACAGAGTGACGAATTGCCGAAGGCAAATTACCGCTTTTCAACTTCTTTTAGAAATACCAGTGATTTTTACAATTATAATAGTATTGTGGGTTTTGACGGGATGTAATTCGACGAATGGGTAAATATATACAATCATTCCACATTTGGTGACATCTGTTAGGTGTTTCAACGTATCGGATATAATAGCGGAGAATTAGGAAGGTTCAGCTGCTCATTCAAGATTGGTAATGAGTTTAACTGGGCTCTATTAATTTCTAAAATTTCCTGATAAAATAATTTATGATCCCCCATGTTTTTATGCAACAGTTTAACCCCATCATCCGCATTAAACGTATGGTTCTCCATTAGCAAGTGATTTGCGAATGTCGAAGTTTCTTTTTTTAATCTAAAGGCAGCTAAATGTTCTGATACCCTTATATCTAATGTACGTGTGGTTTTACCCGGGCTACCGAAAATTCACAAGGATTCAATACCAATCCGCCCGGTAGTTTCATATATGAATGCTCCAGCGTATAAACTTTCCAAAAGAGCTAACTCTCTCATCCGCAATCACAGTAAATTCAAGCCATTGTATAGTATTAAAAATTCATTAGAGTTAGTAGATAAAATTAAAAATTATAACATTCCGTTAAACGCCAAATTAATTTCTTTTGACGTTGTTAGCTTATTCACTAATGTACCTGTAAACAAATGTAAACAAATCATCAAAGATACCCTTAATACGCGTCGAGTTAATCCTGTCATTACTACGGAATTACTTAATATATTAGATGTTTGCGTTGACCAGAACTATTTTCAATTTGATAATAGATTCTATGAACAAACCGAAGGCCTTGCAATGGGAAGTTGTTTGTCACCACTATTAGCAGAATTTTACATGAACCATTTAGAAAACCTTATTTTTAGCAATAAAACAGAAGTTAGAAACGTAGTTTATTGGTTCCGTTACGTAGATGACATCCTTTGTCTATTCAATGGAACGGAGAGACAAGTTTCTAACCTTCATAATTTTCTTAACTCACTAGATGATAAAATTCAATTCACTTTAGAAGTAGGGGGCAAGAATATAAATTTCCTTGACCTTAATATTGATATTAAAAACTCCATTCATGAATTTAAAATTTACCGAAAACAGACGTTTTCAGAAGCCACGATCCATTTTAAGTCAGACCATCCTTTCTCATATAAATTGGCTGCTTTCCATTCTCAGGTTCACAGATTAGTCACTATACCTCTAAATAAATTTAATTTTGAAAACGAACTAAACATTATTAAACAAATTGCCATTAATAATGGCTATGAGGCGTCTCTTATAGATAGTCTTGTATCAAAAAAACAACGTAAATTAGCAGAAAAGATGCTATATTTTGGGAACTTGTCTAAAGACATACACCGCCCCAGAATCTGGCATAGAATTAGTTATTTAGGTTGTACAAGCTTTAAAATTAAAAAACAACTCGCTGATAGTGTTAGACCGGCGTTCTATTGCAAAAACTCTCTAGGCAAATTACTTATTAACAATAAAGATAGAGTAAACTTTAAGAACAAATCTGGTATTTATAAATTACAATGTAATGATTGCCAACATTTCTATGTGGGTAAAACCACACGTACATTAGATATAAGGGTATCAGAACATTTAGCTGCCTTTAGATTAAAAAAAAAAGAAACTTCGACATTCGCAAATCACTTGCTAATGGAGAACCATACGTTTAATGCGGATGATGGGGTTAAACTGTTGCATAAAAACATGGGGGATCATAAATTATTTTATCAGGAAATTTTAGAAATTAATAGAGCCCAGTTAAACTCATTACCAATCTTGAATGAGCAGCTGAACCTTCCTAATTCTCCGCTATTATATCCGATACGTTGAAACACCTAACAGATGTCACCAAATGTGGAATGATTGTATATATTTACCCATTCGTCGAATTACATCCCGTCAAAACCCACAATACTATTATAATTGTAAAATCACTGGTATTTCTAAAAGAAGTTGAAAAGCGGTAATTTGCCTTCGGCAATTCGTCACTCTGTTAATATGGTGTTTACAAAATAAGGATTAGGGTGATTTCCGAAATTTTTAACTCAGGTATCGGTGTGGCTCTCAGACGTATAATGTATTGCCTCGTAAATTTAATATTGAAATTCCATCAAGCACCCTCAGTCGATGTCTTAAATTAAGGAAAACCCTTTGTGAATACTGAATGTGGTTGTTCAGTTAAAAAAAGTTTTCAATGCCAATCGGGAATCGTTCGTTTTGTGGCCAATCCCAAACTGACTTTTGAGAGTAATTCGTAGGTCTTCTGTAGTATTTTACTTTCAATTTATTATAATTACAACGTATCCGGATATTACCGAATCGATGCTCAAAATTGAACCCACCACTGATTATCAGCCCTTATTCGGCATCTCCAAGTAACACATCAACGTTAAACGCTTTCAAATTTTTACCAGGACTGTCTTAGGAGCAGTAATCCAAGATTATTTTTTTTTTTATTATTTACTGTAAAAAAACGAAATGACATGAAATAGTATCATTATTTGTCAAATATAATTGTGGCCGTTAGTAGAACAGAAAAATAATAATACTAACAATAGTTGCTATACACTTTTAAGGTGTTAACTGTCAATTCTTGGTGGAAAGACATTATATTTAAAAAAAAATAAAACACAATTCATTTGTACTACTTCCACACATTTATAATGATCAGGACCGGTTTCGCTCATCACGAGCATTATCAACTGAAAAAAATAAAATATATCCCTGATTCATTATTTTTATATTAGTAACGTCATTAATAATTTTGTTCAGCTAAATGGACTTTTAATGTAGCTATATTTGGGATTTCAGATTAGTATTTAATGATTTGCAAGAGTTCCATAACATTTTAATTGTAGACTCTTTTATTTGATTTATGTATAATTTGTTTGTTAAGCAGTATTTTCTTGTCTCAGTTCATGAACCATCAGTTTTATATACCTTCATTTTTACGCTCAATTTTATATAAATAAGCCTGTTATGTTTGTATTTTTTTCAGTTGATAATGCTCGTGATGAGCGAAACCGGTCCTGATCATTATAAATATGTGGAAGTAGTACAAATGAATTGTGTTTTATTTTTTTAAAATATAGTTGCTATACTTTAGTGTTTTTACTTAGAAATTATAGTCGCTCTCCGTATGACGCTGAAAATTCGGCTTTGTAGCAACTTGGAATCAAGTCGTCATGACTTTTACTCTTCCTTGTCAAAAACTTATAATATCGCCGTCGTTGTAGGATATTAAGAAAACTGATTGACACCCACATGTGTTCTTGCGTAACAATAAATAGAAAGAGTGTAATATTTTCTACTTGAATGCTCTCGATGAGCGAAACCAACTAGTGCAAAAAAGTATTTAGTTTTATAAATATCATGGCTTTCCATCAAAATTTGACAGTAAACATCTTAAGAGTGACTATTTTTACGTAAATAAATGTTGGGAATATTGAGTGGATTCCCTGTTGGAATGAAATCGCTCCATAGCAAACGCATGCTTGATTAACTCTCACATGGCGGGTGGCGATTTCGAAGTGGCCGCTCGTTAGCCGGCAACCGAGCCGAGTGTTTCTGCTTGACTCTTTCAAAGCAACCGTAACTCCTCGTTTATTCCATCAGCTATCCGATGTGGATTTATAGGATGGGACTTTGGCTGCGCTCCGTATGCGGATCAGTGGTTTTGCTTAGAAAACGGTCACTAGGGTTGGCGTTTGACCGGGAATCAATTTCGTATAATCGTTAATTGACATATTAAGGTAAACATACCAGTTGTTGGCCGTTTAAGAGAAAAATTCAACAAAAATAACGATTAACATTTAGCAATAGACCGAAAGATGACAAAGTAAGTGTATTCATAATGAATCAAATGTCTTAATTACATTGATAAAACAAAAATTAGAAAAAGGTCTGCTATTATAAAAATGTGTTCAATTTTTAACAACCATGTTTTCGTGTCAGTAGTTGACCATTCCTAATCAGAGGGTTTCATGACAACCTTTCATCATAGCTTCCTGTAAGACCACTCTTGGTTGAATGACGTAACATATACTTACATTCACTGATATCTTTACCAATTCTCTTAAAAAATTTAAAATAAAATACTTAGTGCATAAGGTGTTGTTTTCTAATGGCCGCTATGACATCCCAATGACATATATGGTGATGTGTTAGTTCTTCAATCCGATAAAAGATGGTTTCACTTGCATTAAGTATACAATTTAGAGCAATCCCGCGTATACGTTTCTTATTTTGGGTACTTTTATTGAAAAAGGTCAACTACTGGTAAATTTACCTTACCGAATAATGTAAAACTTATTGGAAAATGGAAAGGAAGCATCAAACATTTTTACTTTATCTCAATGAAAAACAAACAATCCGCCATAAAAATATTATAATTTAAGACATCGACTGAGGGTGCTTGATGGAATTTCATTATCAAATTTGAATTATTGAAATTTTGTACACTTCCATGTATTTTGTCACCAACGACCCGGGTTTCGCCTTTCGGCATCTTCAGGCATTCGAGCGCACGAATGGACTCGAACTGTCAGTCGCCTCTTGAAGAAACGTCTTCAAACTAATTCTATCGTAAAGATTGTATTTATAACGTAGACATTGATTCTAATTATTAACTTACAAATGACAAAAATGTAGGGTGCGATTTTTCTTTCTATTGGACGCGGGAAGATGGCTATAGTGGTATACACAAACTAAAGATGTGCCAATTATAATAATAATACTTCTTATAATCATATATTACAATAAATATTCAACAACTTTGACTAGTACTGATCTTATATATAGAGGTCTGAAAAGCAAGATAACATGACCACCATAGACCGCCATAGACTAAAGGTAAAGTTTGTAAAGGGTTGCATAGCATAATAAAATGATTCAGTTTTAAAAAGTTCTTTAAAAAACATATGTTTGTAGGAAAATTAATATTTTTTATTCTTGAATCAAACAAAACAGACGTGCAAAAAGAAATGCAGATTAAGACACATTTTGAAACTACATTCCTCTTTTTTTTTTCACAAAATTAAATATTTGTATGGGCATTATCATGCAAACTATTTCTATAATTCAAAACTATTAAGCAAATAGTTGTTGTATGCTGACATTGGGGCCATCTAGCTTCCCAATAGGCTTCATAATTATGTATCGGTATAGTTTTAATACTCCAGCTCTATTCAGGGTAACAGAAGACAAAGAAGCGATTGACAAAATTAGAGCGAATATCCAGTACAGTCAATCTGGTTAACTTTGGCTCAGTTTTGAGGCTTTTTGTATTTTTATTGTTTGGCATTGCAATTTTGTGTGGTATTGTTCTACCTAGAAAATTTAATTAACATAAATAGATTTATTGTTATAATTTACATATACATATAAATAAAACAAGATGGGCAACATTTTTATCCAATTCGGGCGATTTTAAAGTCTTGGCAACTTTTCTATATTGTTTTATATATTCTGTGCATAATTGAGATGGGAAAAAGGTTTACAGATTAGTAATACAAATTAAAAATATGGCTAATCCAATTTATTTCAAGAAATGTTTTGAAATTGTATTTTATCATTCCAAGCTAACAGCTTACAAATTCAACAATAAAACAAATCATCTTGCACATTAATTCATAGTTTTACCACCAGAGCTTGAGTTGCTTAACTGAAAAATATTCATATGGCATATAGTATTATCATGGTATTATAACATCACCTTTTTCCATGTAGTGGGCCAATCTTAGAATGATGGGCAAACTTACCCAAATTGCTGGTATCAGATATGGCACAAAAAGAAGAAGCATACGATCCCAACACCGCTACCACTGTTTTACGGTGATATTTTCTCCAGTAAAGCTAAAATAACTCTTTTTTATTAACGATCAAATGTTAAAAGAAACAATAGCATTATCACTGCTTAATTTTTTTACAACAGAAATGAAAATGAATGAACTTTTTTAATTAGCTTACCCAAACAGAAACCTTTTTGATGCTAGTTTACCTGGCTTATTTGCTTTTCCGTGTACAACCTTATTAAATAATATAAAACTATACCACGTGATTCGTTGAAATGGAAAAACAGAAGAAAAAAACAATTTGTTGAATTTGCAGCTTTTTCAGTTTGCTCACAATGATTATTAATTGGGTAGTCAAAGCATTCAAATAAAACCGTTCAGGCTTTATTCAAATTGGACAAAAAATGTTTTGCGCTATTAAAAAAATATTACGAAATAATCGAATATTCAATTCACTTTGCTTTATCAATTTTACAAAAAAGTTGAGAAAGAGAATGTAGGAATACCATCCCAAATTTGTTGTTGATTGATGTAATTAAACCAGTAGAAACGGATGCAGTCCATTGTTCGATCGGCGAGTAACGACAGATATCACATTAAGACGATTATTGAATCGCGTTCGGCCGTCGATACAAAAGTCCTTTCCAAATGTCCCTTGTTTTTCTATTTATATTGTGTTTGTGATCTAGTTTCGACAGACATTGATGAGCGTCTACCTGTCTCGCAGCGTCAGCATAATAACGAATATCGGTCAAATATCTTGTCTTGTCGCAGGTATATTATTGGCCAATTAATAATGCTTACTGATAAGCATAATGTTTCGGTGCAGGCGAGTATTTACATTTCGAAATCTGCAGCGTCAGGTCTCGCCATAAGAATAAAATAATTAATGTCCACATCGCCTCAGATCTGGAGCATAAAATATTACATTCTCAAAAAAGCAGATTTTTCTTTATCGCTTATTTGAAGCTGAAAGCACTATGTAGTAATACATATGCACCTACTTCACATACCTTCACTTAAACAGTTTAGCAAGAGCATTTCATAAAAGGATTGGAGAAATTCACGGCTATTTGATATTACTCCTTCTCGAAAAAAGAGTTGTGAAAAATTTCCCTGTCCCTACAGCTGTTAGCAAATATTTTTAACTTTTTAGTGTCTAAACAATTGATTCAATCACAAGCCTGCTTAGGCGATACTCATCTTATATATATTTGCCCAGACCGGTCTGTAGACGAAGACGTTTTATTATTATCACATATCACATGTAGGTATGAAATTTTCTCATGACTTAAGCGTCCGCAGTGAATATAAACAATACACACAGTTCCTACGTGACGCAAGTCAGTCCATCAGTATGGAAACTAAAGCTTCTAAAACTATCGCTTTTAGACTAAAAAAAGATAAATCGACATTTTAAAATCACTTGTTATTGGCGAACCATACTCTCAATGCGAAATAAGCCTAGTAAAAAAATAATTGATACTTTTGGTATTGAAGTAAATGCCGATGCGTTGAATATTTGGAAATTTCATGTCAATCCATACGTCACATTTGAAATCCCCCATTTTGGAATTTAAATCATTTAAAAAAAAAACGTCCAGAATTTTTGTAAAAACACATCAAAAAATCTATAGGCAACATTACCAGAATATTAACCTAACACTTTCTGATCTTTAAGCATAATTCTTACCACCAGGTAAAACAAGCTGAATAAGTTCTTTTCGGGTACCGCACTACAGAAAGCGTATTGCTTACAACAACAAAAAATGAAAGCTTTTAAAATTCTTCCATTTTTGCTTGATATTGATCGCAGCAAAATATTCCCGTCAACGAATTTATTCTAATAATAAACCCATAAAGATCTTAAGGGCGGCTTAATAAACCTCCCTTATCCGGCTGAGCCCCTGCTAAACCGAATACCATATTGCTTTTCTTTCTTTTCCTGATGAATGTGCCTACGCCCCTTTTTGCGAAGGCTGTCTTTGCTGATACAGGAAGCTGTAGCTTTTTGTATTTGTACGTGGTTATTTAAACACACCCTTACGTTATGTACATACGGCGCGTGTTGAAAAAGTTGGTGCCTCTGTATAATTCAGTTTAAAATGTTTTTTTAATCTTTCAACTAATCTTATGAAAAAAACCACCTATCATTGAGTGATAATTCAAAGGCCTGAATTTGTTGGTTCAGTAACTATTTATATTTTTGTTCAGTAAGAAATAATAATGTTTGGTCAGTAATTAATATAAAACTAGTGAGTACTCGGTATGCGCTGCAATACCACTCAAAGAGAGGAAGGGTTTGGTGTTTTAATTCTGTTTATTGAAGTGCTTTTGAATACACAATATTTTTTCTTTTCCCGACTGGTACGTAGACGAATAAATCAGAAGGGTTTTCCGAGTTGTCGCTATTTATACGTATTTGATTATTTTTTAAAAAATTTTAGATTTTCTTTTACAGAAACTTTCTCGGGCGTACGCACAACAACTCACCAAAGTTTCACCGAAATCGGATGAATGGTAAAGGGACGCATAAAGAACAAACAAACAAATATTCATCTCGTTGTGACGGAATAATTAGTTCACTTAAAAAAATGTAATAAAAATAATTAGAGAATCTTGTTTTACATTAATAGTGTTCACAGTTGAACAAAATTATTTAATTCAAACTAGAAAACACATTAAATTCTTCATAACATATGTACTTCTAATAAATGATACAAGAGACATGACTTTTCAAATCTTTATTTTATTATTATTGTAATTTACTTACTGTGAGCAACCACAATATCCCGTAAAATGGTTGCGTAAAGAACTTGGCACATATAAATAAAGACAATTTGTAATTGGACAGCTTCTGTGCGCTGAGATCTACGCGCTCTCCGAATGACGCCGCAAAACTTTTCGCTCTTATTGCCACTAAGTCGGCATGGTCAACCAGTCTAACCTTTGGTCAGACTGACTTGAGTAACTCTTCTCTTTCATTGTTTATCTCCGTACATTTCCATAGTAATGCAACAACAATATGTTCACCTATGAAGAATCATCCATACTGGAAGAGATTTCAGACAAATACTGAGTTCAGCTATGAATTAACTGGTATAAACATTAAAAATTCGGTTATCATCATTTGCCGCTTGATACCCGGAAGAAAACTAGTAAGTCTCACTGCCCTTATTCAATGCAAATTTTTAGTACAGTATTTAACTAATCACTCTATCCACATCCCATTTTCAGGATCGGATAGATCGAGCGAGAAAGGATGAAAGATTAACTGATTTAAATTAAATAATGTAGCTTTTTCCAACAGAAGTTTGACAAGAACTGCTCGTTACTTAGCCGCTCTTTTTTTGATAGAATAAAGATAGATGAATGCGTGAACAAGACTAGTGGTTAACTAATCGTTTAGCAATTTTTTTTGATGATGGTGAAAGGGAATTTCGACATCACAATCGTCCATCGACGAAACCATAAATCAATTTACGAATCTGATGATAACGATGTTGACCATTTGGCTGCAGCCCTAGTGACACAATTCATATCCATATATCGATTAAAATACCAAATATATGAACGCATTCCAATTATAGATCGTATTGATTTCAATTATCCTTTCCTTTAATTATCTCGGTAACTGGTTGCAAAATTTACAATCTAAATGCTAAGCCATTTAAACATTCCTTGAAATAATTTAAGACATCGACTGAGGGTGCTTGATGGAATTTCAATATCAAATTTGGATTATTGAGATTTTGTACACTTCCATGTATTTTGTCACTAACGACCCGGGTTTCGCCTTTTGGCATCTTCAGGCACTCGAGCACACGAATGGACTCGAACTGAGAGACAGTAAACAGTGTCTAACGTTTATATAGAAGATACAAATGAGACAAATATTATTTACGATCTTACCTCGTCCATATTCTCGTTCGAGTCAATTCGTGTGCTCGAGTGCCTGAATATGTCGAAAGGCGAAACCCGGGTCGTTAGTGACAAAATACATGGAAGTGTACAAAATCTCAATAATCCAAATTCCTTGAAATATTAACCGTCACGTTTTGAAAAATGTGATTTGACTTAACGTTAAATAAACTGTTGTAGAAAATAGTTGATTTCAGTTTTTTTTTTTTTAAATTTAGAAAATAGTGTGACGGAATAAAAAAACATATTCGGTTCCGCGCTGTATATACGCAGTAAGTTTTTATTTATTCATTAATTCGGCCGAATATTTGCCAAAACCGCAGCGCTTTGGAAACCACCCCCATCCCCGTCTACTCAGAACACTTTACTTCGATTTATTGTGCTTGATACATTATTGCCTAACCCTGGCGTTTTTACCGCGTAATGCAGAAAAAATCACCCTCTCCGCGTATACATAATATAAAATTACTTTTAGTGCCATAGAGAGGGATCTAGTATTATATTATTGGGGATGCCGAAAGAACTTCAAGTGTCGGATAAATTAGTTTCGATAATACGCCTGCATATTTCGGCCCGTAATGAAGTGATCAGCGCTCTTGAACTTTCGTCCACTCGGTAACAGATTCACAGCATCAAATTGCGGAATAGAAGCTCTTATACATGTACGACGATTCTTATTTATTTACGGGGGCTAGGTTCCAGAGAATACCGTGAAAAAAAACTGGGTAAAAAAGATAAGGTGCCCATTTAAAATTCTCGAACTCAAAAATAATTTGAATTATTTTTTTATTTATATGTAAAAATTGTTTCATAAAATACGACTGCAGTAAGGAACTTAATCGCGGACACGTTTTATGATTTTGAGATTTTTGACATAAATGAAATCCAGACGAATAAAAATGGGTACTTAAATGATACGGAAATGTGAACCATTAAGAAGTAAAGGAAAAACTCTTGCAAGTTGCGTTCCATGAACTCGGCAAAAAGGTTAGGTGGTAAAAGACAGGACTTCTACGTTTTCAGGCATATACAAAAAATATACCTGAAGCATTAACCTTTTAACTGCAGGTAGATGTATGTATGGCGGTACCTTGCACGCCACGAATTTTATTGCAAAAATAAAACCTTCTAAATATATCGTTTTTGAAAATGTATTAAAGTTATTTTTAAAAACTTACAAAATAAATGAAGAGTGCGCTGATTGTGCCACCAATTTATTCCGGTGACAAATCTGTTTTCAATTTAAGTGGTAAAAACGAATTCTCTTTCAATTCTGAATATGTAACGATAATTCCAATAGATGTCGTTGTGTATTCAACATATTTTCACTTTTTAAGTAATTGCTTTACGTTAGTAAAACCCCCGTCTAAAGATGTCATTTTTGTATGAGCGGCGTCCCGTTCACGGAAAGTTGCGCGTCTTAAGACGCTATTGGCAGCCATCCGGTTGAAAGTAAAAGGGGAAAATAACATTCATAGCAGAATTCACTAAAATAGTTTGTGTATTACAACAAAAACTAAATTTTAGATAAGGTAAATAAAATTTGTAACAGATTTCAATTCGTAATCATAAATCTGAATAAATATTCAAATATTTACTCATCATTTTAGACTAAGATATACGAAAAGTCTACAAAGCAAACAAGTATAATTTATTAAACTACTTTGGAAACTCAAACATAATACAATTTCTTAAAACTGTTTTCTTTTGCCAATCTTCCCACCTGAACAATCTAAATACACGGTTTTATGAAAAGAGCGCCAGCTCATAATAATTATTTGTCCAAAAACTTTTCATTTTAGCGGAATGGTGCCGTTCGTTAAGAGAATGGCATAAAAGAACACTTCAATCTACCTTTTCCCGAATTAAACTTCTATTTTGCGTGACGGAAGATTCTCTTAATTCCAACAGCAGTACCTACCTACCCAACAAAGTTTACCATTACAAAATTATTTTAATTTCAATGTGACGCGCAGAGACATCTAGCGGTGTTCTGTCATTTTTAATTACGAAAATTTTTGAAACTACCGACTTGGCAGGTAAAACAGATATCTTTTAAACCGGTTTATATTCCGAGAAAGTATTTTATTTTTTTAAATGTTTCTTGGTGGATAAATTTTATTAATAGCTGACGGTTAAATGATATAAATGAGAATGAGTTAAAGAACTTTTTTTTTAATTTATAACCATTTAAAATTGCCATTTTTTCAACGTCAAAAAAGTATGTAGTGCTTTTTCATTATTTACAAAATACAAATGATTTTAATGGCCTTATATTGGTGAACTGTTTGACCGTTACCAAGAATACAATTAATATTTAAAGCAAAGTATAATCAAATTAAAATACAAATTGATTGTTTTGTATCGACAGTTCATACTGAAACCATGACACTGAAATTTTAGTAAACATAAATAATAACTACATGGTAAATAGTTTGACAGGTCCCATCAACAGTTGGTAAAATATTAATTTGTTGCTAAGTAAAAATTCAGATTTCAAGAATAAAATAATAAGTACTTCTCCCTTTTTTTTAGTTCATTATTGACAATTTTACATTGCAATAATTAATAATCGTTAATTTTTTGCTATCAATAATAGAATAATGTTTCATTCAGCAGTGTCATTTTATGTATGGCAAATGTAATAAATAAAAATACGAATAATATTTTACCTACGATTTTCATTTCAACGAAAATCCCGGAAAATAATATTATGTGATGGCTATTTGGTTTTTTTGTTTATCTCGTGCGCACACGAAAAAATAAGAAGGTTTTTCAGAGATGTCGCTGTTAGTACGAATTTGATTTTTTTTTTTTTTAGATTCTAATTTTTTTTCACAAATCTTCACGGGTGTGCGCACAACAACTCACAAAAAATCCGAAATCGGATGAATGGTAACGGAACGCATAGAGGACAAACGAACAAACAAATAAACAAACAGACAGATTATTTAATTATTCTCTGTAGAATGATTGTTATCGTATACAATTTCACTGTCAGGTTATTTCATTTAATTAACATGATAATTCAAGTGACAGAACATAATAATATACCAAAAAGTTATGCTTTACGCCAACATTTCAATATCGTATCAGGTATTTTTTGGCAGCAACGACCTCGATTTTTAAAAATCTGGTTTTAAGCATACGTACAAAAATATTGTATTTTTATTATAAAAAAATATACATCAGTGTGAAATAAATGCGTGTAATATTGAGCATCAACAATTCAAGCGACCAAACATTATTGTGAGTACGAAAATGTGTTCAACAAAAAAAGAATAAATACCTACACGTGTTTATTATTTCAGGTAAATTTTTAATGAGATTCCTTCACTTTTTTCATTCTTGTGAGTTATTTTATCTCTCTCTACTTCCTCTCGCACTTTGCGAAAAAATGCTTTGAAGACTTGGCAGCGAAGCGGCTTGCAAAAATTTTCTCTTTGCTTTTTGGATTTCTTTGTCGCAGCATTTTTTGATGAGACATGTAGTCTACAATTCTGTGTGTATTATATTTTTTTAACAGAATGTCATATAAGCAATGTTATCACTTTACCAAAGTTATTTCTTTATAACTGTCACAGCACTTTATGCATACATAATCGAGGTTGGTCCACCAAAATGTCACAATTTCCAGTTGGAATCTTCAGGAGAGGGAAATCAAAAGAAAAATAAATACGTCTACATATTTTTAATGACTTAATTATATTTCAATCGTACCTTTTGAAAGATATTGATGACTATATGAGGCGTGGATGGGGAATCGTTGTATGACTGAAGACCGCATTGGATCAGTTTTAAGGTATTGATTAAATTGACATTTACTTTTTAGAACTTCATTTTAATAGAATAAAATTCATTTATATATACATATATATATATATATATAGATGGGATTTTACAATGGGAAGATACAAATATGACAAATATTATTTACGAGATAATATATTATACGTCTGGATCCACACTGATACCCGAGTTAACATTTCGAAAATCGCCTTAATCCTTATTTTGTAAACAACACATTAACAGAGTGGCGAATTGCCGCTTTCCAACTACTATTAGAATTATCAGTGTAGAATTTAAAATCTAAAATCACTTCAATAAACAGAACTAAAACACTGACCATTTCTTTCTTTGAGTGGCATTGCAACGCACGCCGGGTACTCACTAGCTAGAGATAAAAAATAAGTGTTACCGGGCACTTTGTTGCCTCCTGTATTTACTTAGAATTGTCTAATTAAGGCTTTTATTTGTGTATTATTCATTTATTGTCAAGCGTATAAAATGCTCTTAAAGATATAACTAATACCTTCAAGAACGATATTCCATTATGCCTGAAGGGTAAAGTGTTCAACCAATGTGTGTTACCAGTGTTAACGTATGTCTGCGAAACATGGACTCTCGACACACGAGAGGTCCAAAAACTACACAACGCAGCATGGAAAGGTGCATGTTGAACATAACGCACGAGGACCGCATAAGAAACCAATGGATAAGGAATCAAACAAAAGTGAGAGATGTGATAGAGGTCACCATATTGATGAAATGGCTGTGAACCGGGCATGTCGCAGGGTGAGCAGAGAACCGCTAGACAAATGCAGTCATTCAGTGGTACCAGAGGGGCACTATGCGGCCTCAGGGGCGTCCCATAACCCGCTGGATTGACGAAATTGTCAGGTTCGGTGGCAGTACGTGGCAGACTAAAGCTAGGAACCGAGAAGAGTGGAGGGAGCTGGGAGAGGCCTTCATCCAACAGTGGATTGACCCCGGCTGAAAATGATATAAAATGCATGTCACCCATACATACAAACACACACTAAATGTAAAATTATCAATTTTAATTTAATTCGCAAATCACTCCCCTGATTATTTACGTGGGTATGTGTTTATGTAGCAATATATTATAAATGTATCACTAAGGTAAACCAGGGGTGGAAATGTGTTCGCAAGTGACGTTTATTTAGCTCAACTGCCTCCGGGTATACGCTGGCCGACGAGGGTCGGTTTTGCCGCCGGTTTTCAAACGCTTATTTTAATAAGCTCACTTGATCTTTTTAATGTATTCTGCAATATTATTACAGCACTTACGAGGAAAGGAGTTCAACAAACTGGCTCTCTACTATACATACTTTTATGAAAGCCCATAACATACATTTTCACACCATAAAAATGGTAAAAATTCAATTATTTTTTACTAAAATAACACACAATTTAATTAAACGACCAAGAGTGTCTCATTATATTATCGTGGTATTAATTTAGTTTCATTCTTATAAATTTAATGACTCCCTGTCAAGAATTGACAAAATTATCAATTATTTTATCATTTAACACATCGACTGAAGGTGCTTGATGGAATTTCAATATCAAATTTTAATTCAAATTTGAATTGTTGAGATTTTGTACACTTCCATTTATTTTGTCACTAACGACCCGTGTTTCGCCTTTCGGCATCTTCAGGCATTCGAGCGCACGAATGGACTCGAACTGACATACAGTATTTTTTTTTCCTACCTCTACTTTCCTACTGAAACTATTATGTGGAGTCCGCGAAGCGGGCTCCTAGTTTCCTGGCTAAAGTCAGTGCTAGGGTGGGTACAGACTAAGTCTTTATATCCCTTTCCCGCATGTAAGCTAGCTACGTACTGCTATCTAAAAGATTCTGTCAGCTGAAGGCTTAGTGTGGGGAAAACATTTAAGAAAAAACCCCATACGACATACAGTAAACAGTGTCTAACGTTTATATAGAAGATACAAATATGACAAATATTATTTACGAGATAAAATATTATACGTCTGGGATCCACACTGACACCTGAGTTAACATTTCGAGAATCGCCTTAATCCTTATTTTGTAAACAACGCATTAACAGAGTGGCGAATTTCCGCTTTCCAACTAATATTAGAATTACCAGTGATTTTACAATTATAATAGTATTGTGGGTTTCAACGGGATGCAATTCGACGAAAGGATAAATATATACAATCATTCCACATTTAGTAACATCTGTTAGGTGTTTCAACGTATAGGATACAGCAGCGGGGAGTTTGGAAGATTCAGCTGTTCGTTCAGAATTGGCAAGGAATTGGCAAGGAATGGCCCGGGTCGTTAGTGACAAAATATATGGAAGTGTACAAAATCTCAATACTTCTAATTTGATATTGAAATTCCATCAAGTACCCTCAGTCGATGTCTTAAATTATATCAAATTTTAATTGTTGAGATTTTGTACATTTACATGTATTTTTTCACTAACGACCCGGGTTTTGCCTTTCGGCATCTTCATTCATTCGAGTACACAAGTGGACTCTAACTGACATACGACAAACATGAAATCGCTATTGTCCTTTTACTTTGTTAATGCGTTTGTTTTCCCAACAAGGATTAAGGTTACTGTCGGGTTTTTTGGGATTAATTCACGCATCAGTGTGGGTCCTAGACTCATAATATTTTGTCTTATCTTTATCTTATATATAAACGTTAGACTCTGCTTACTGTCTGTCAGTCTGAACAATTAAATTTTTTTTATCGAGAATTTAATAATACCTACAATTTTAAAAGCAAGGTATTTATAATTACTTACTTTTTAAAACTAGAGCAGGCAAAAGCACATTACGTTCGAGTGGGGCTTCAAATATCAAATGATTTTCTCATTTGAAGCTAGTATTTTTCACTACTGTATTAGCTTAATATATCAATAATAGCTTTCACACACATTTGATACAATGAGTTTATTTAAAAGCAAAATAACTGATGATGTAATACAAACAAACCACATTGAAACTTGTATATTGTGTTTGATTTATTTTCGGCAAAATTATTATAAACTTACTTCAAAAATACTGGGGAAAAATCTGTTAATATATTTAACAATTTTTTTGAGAAAAATTCTTCAATTTCTAACGATTTTTTCGTAAAAATACAATTATGACAATCATCAAAATTCAAAATTGTGAACCTGGCCATGTTTATCGGCATAAATAAAGTAATTTATTTATTTTTTATTATAAAGATTAATTTTGAAGTCAAATTACACAAATATTCTGCTGGTTGCATTTGAGGACATTTTATCGATAAAAACCACATGTTTTATGATCAAATTAAAGTTTTTCTTTAAATGTGAAACGAAATGACTCGGCTTAATGCTACATTGAAAAATCTTACTTCAAAAATACTAAATAAATGTTTTTTATGTAACATTATTGCTTATGATTTTATTTTTAATCGAACTTCTTGTGTTTCGTTTCACATAATATTAAACAAATAAATAAATCATTTGGTTAAAGCTGAATGTAATATTATTTAATAATTACATGTTTGAAGTCAGTATTTAAAAAAAAATGTTAAAACTATTTGGAAAAAGTATTTTTCATCATAAATGAAAGCAAAATATTAAATTGCAATTTTATTCAATGGCGCGAAATTGCACAGTTTAAATACCATAGGCGTGACCCTTAGTTCGCTCACCTTTCGAATACGGCCCGTTAACGTCATCCGTAAACGGTTGAGGTCAACCAACGACAAATTACGACTGAAAGCGTGACCGAACTTATTCGTAGACTTTCAAGCGACCTACATCGGTCTTCGGCGTAGAGATGTCTACGACGGTTGTAAAATATAGTGGTAACGACAGACTTTCAAAGTCAATCTTCGTGTTTTACTACTGTGTGTGCCGTGTGGATATTATCAAATTGGAATATATTCTCTTTTCAGATTTGTTTCTCTTCTTGAAGTTTTATCAAGTAAGCATAATTATTTTTTTTGCGACTTTAAGGAAAAAAGTTTTTTCTCCAATTTCTTCATTTGTTCCGAATCTGTTAAAATCAATATATGTCAAAAGCTCCTACTATAATTATAAATATTTTTTTTACGTATCTCTCAGTTATGTATACTAGCTACTATTCTTTTGTTAATCATATAGCCGCTGTACAATATTGAGAAGTCGTGATATATAATAATTACAATTTATCTTATTTACTTTAGAATCTTATGTAAACATTCGATACGTATTTCTACTAAATTAACTCTTATCATAAACATACATCCATCAATGCTTTGTTTTGCAAATGTATTAACAATTTCAATGCTCAACTTCTCTTCTCCTATGATATATGTATTCATTGACACTTGTAATCAAAAGCAATTCAAATCTATGGCTCCGGCAGACCACTTTTAAGAGAATTATTTAATATTATATCTGTGTAGTATTAAGAACATTACTTGCCCTCCGCCGAATTTGGAGCTAGAATTGTCAGTCTAGAATAAATTTCTCCAATTGTCTTTTATGCAAAATAAATATCTTGTCTACTTTTAATAACCGTCACTAAAATATCAGTTTTGAAATTTATTCAAATTTCAGTTCAATATTCCTAACGCGACGGTGGCACCCTCACTAGCGGCCTAGTTAAATTGGTACATCTATACTATTGCGTTAAAATATAAGCATTGCAACATATATAAATAATATAGTGTTTTATTGTAATTCTTTATCATAAAGTTGATATCATTTTTAGCAGTTTTGACAATGGTTCCATACCGAAATGGCGTTAAATTATTTTTGTTGAACTAATTATTCTCGGGTCCTGCGGTTACAGATGTTTCGGGTTCAAGTCACTGCACGGACAGTTTAATAAATGGATTTTTAACTATGGATTTTCACTTGCCATGGCCGGTTATACACTGGCAAGCCCAGTGTCCAGGCGAAAGACACGTAGTTTTTGGTAACAACACCAGTAGAATAGCAATGTTATCACTGGTATTTCCGGCTTCATATTTTTCCGAGAACCTTGACAACATTTCAATATCGGCTAAATGTGATTTTTACTCTTGCTATATTTATACATATATTTTGTAAAACTTACACTCGCTTGATGTAAAAGAAAAACAAAAAACTCTTCCAAAATATTCAGTGAAATAAGGAAAAAATCACAAACAAAATTACCTCTTGTCGAGATAATGAAAAAAGGTACAACAAGAACTTATTTGAAAATAATTGAAAGTGAACCACGTAACATGTACGCTGCTAGTCAAAATTTATTTTTAAAAGTAATTTATTTTTTTATACAAAATAACAAAATATTTTTTTTTGTACTGTCGCATACTTACTATAATATTCAATTTTCTTTTCAAAAATATTATACACGCAAAATCAAGAAATCTTTTCGAAGTTCAGTAAGTAATCGTTTTGAATGAAACAAAAAAAAATTAATTCTTATATGGATTATAAATTACTCAAAGTTCCTCCTAGGATAACTTGAACCAAGATCATCAAATTAATTACGTTTATTTATTACAATAAAATTAAACGAGTTATTGTAAATACTTCTCCACGCTGGTTTCTATAGTGAAGAAGTATGTTCAACACAGGGATGGGAAACGTAATGTAACGATACCCAATAACGGTATAATAACGATTCAATTGGCACTATTTTTCAATAACGTAACGGTATTATTACAACGTTCTATAACTTTATGATAACCGATAATGTTTCTGAAATGTTATTTTTAAACTTATTTATTTCCTTATTTTCATTTTTTTTATATTAATTTTATATTTGACAAATATATTCGACAATCGTTTGACAACGGTGCGGTTTTGTCTTCTGGCTGATGGCTAATGAAATATACTAAACACTAGAAAAATATTGGATAACGTTATAGAATAAAGTAGCAATTCGATACGTTATTCCATCCCTGGTTCAACATAGTTCTGACATAAGCGTAATACACAAAATTTAAAAAAAATAATCTTTTACCTACTATGTTTATTACTTAATTACTTAAATATAGGTAGTTAAATTGGTATATAGGTTTAAACTCATAATATTTAAGTTAAATTTATACCTACTAGTAACCGTTTCCGTCATAGATGACGGTATTGAAATACTGAATATCTAAAGTAGCTAGTATGTCCGAACTGTGCGTTTGTGTGTGTGTGTGCATTGCATAACATTTTATTTTATGGACACCGTGAACGCTTACGTTATAAGAAAATTTCATACCTACATGCGATATATGATAATAATAAATCCTCTACAGAGCGGTCTGGGCTATTATATATCAGATTGCCATACATGAATTGAAGAAAAGTTTATTAATATAAAAGTTACCTATTTTCTGTTATCTGTATCAATTGCGATTTCATAGATTTTGTTTCAAAATGTCCATTCGCCTATCATGTAGAATACAAGTAAAACTGCATTCATAAATCCAAATCATAAAAACGTCACAATTGCCAATCCTAAAAACGGGACATAATGCAAGCAATTAGCTAGTGAGAGGTCTTAGTCCGTTCCGTCTTTTTGTTCTCCTCAAATAATAAACATTGGTCAACAGAATAATAACTAGTTATCATAGAACAACTGTTATTGTGATGCTCCATGAGAAATTCTCATGCAGAAAATTTGATTGAAAAAGTCATAGTTTATGCACAAATTTTCAGGACATAAATAATACATTGTCTTTTGTTTTTTTGGTTTCATTACAGTACAAAGTTGCAAAGAATTTGTTTTTATTGAAATGTTTATAAAGTTTATTTTGAATTCATTTTCTGCTCTATTGCCAACCATTTTATGTAACGTATAGCATCAAAGGAAAGCAAGAAAAAATGTATGCAAATATGCATCGGAAGTGGTCGCATTGTAAAAAGGAACGTTCCCTCGTTTTAAATTTATTCTCACATGCCAACTGACTTTCCACATATTTCTTTTTCCATTGGCGTGCATTTCATTTTTTCATTTCATAAAAAGTAGATGAACTCTTAAAAAAATCTTAAAATATATCAGTTCACAAAAGAAATAACTTAAAATCACATTAAAGGTGTTAACAGTCAATTCTTCGTGTAAAAGTATTTTTTTAATAAAAATAAAACACAACAAGCATTTTCAGCGAGCAACTACTGATCTTTTCCTACCGTCACCGTTCTATCATATTTATATTTAAAAAAAATAATTAATGACTAAAGAGCAATAGATAGGTGTGAGAGAATTCTAGAAACGCAAACAACCATGCCTACGAACATAAAATACATAAATCGATTGAAAAATCAATTTCAATACTTGCTACTCTCTCTACTGTCTTCGAAAAAGAGAGATTGAGCAACTGAGTAACAATCAATTACCATTAAAAGAACTTCTGTTGAGTCGATTTGGTTCACATTGAAAGTGGACATGGTAAAAAATGAAATAACAACTTTCATAAAACAGTATTTGGGAATGCGCATACTGCATATTTCAAAAGTATATATTTCTGAACGAAATTTTCTTGTTACACGAAATCTTAAATCTATTTTTTTCGTATGAATGTATTTAATATAAATTGGTTTCAAATTAATTTTGCTTATTTTTATAATTCAGTTTAAAAAAATATGACGCAAAACATGCACGCCAGCGCGCAGCGGTGATGTGGTATTCCCCCATTCGTAAATTCTTGTTAGGGTTTTCGACACTAAAGAAAAGCGGAAATTCACTACTGTACCCTTACATTCAGACGGCTTATTGACTTTGTAGGATAATGCAAAAATCTATATGACCAGAACATGTCACCATAGAAATAAATATACGTATCGGATATCACGAAAAATACTGAATTTATATAACCCTTCAAATCGATATTACCTTACTTCAAAAATAATTATTTTTATAAACCATGTTTTCCTCCTTCCCTCTATAGTATTTATTGCAGTTAACAATTATTATTGATTGAATTTACAATTTTTACAATATTAAATAAATGTACATTTGAAGAATCGAATTTTAACTACAAAACGAATTGATAGAAAAGCCCTGGTGAAGTGTTTTCAATGGCTAGTTATTTGGTCAGTATCGAATTCAATTAAAAGAAGCGGTCACTAACAAATGCATAAAACAATCAGTAGAAAAATAAAAATGGTAAGTAAATTTTGAAGATACGGTCAGTAAATATAAAAGGAAGGTTAGGTTAGGTTAACTAAGTAAAAAATATAAAATAATAAATTAGGTTTAATTTAATAACTGACCTTTTTATATAAAATATTGACCGTTTATTTTATTGACTGACCACGTGTATACTGACCATTTATCGAATTAATTACTGACCCAATAAATACAGGCCGTTTTCAACTTTACCAAAGCAATCATTTCTTTCATATATTTATCCGGTGTTTTAAAAATAGGTAAAAATTAACAAAAACAAAAAATAATAATCACAACCAATTGGAGTCGCATTACTGGCCGTCTAAATCAATATCGGTATTTCAATATTTTTTTTTACCACGTCGGCTCCTAACGTGGATTATATGGACTCCTTATTCATCGTAACTAGTTGTTCGCTCAATTTATCTTTTTCAGAGATTGTAAAGACAGAGCTAGGAAATTACGATTGACAAGCTAATTGCTCTCGCTACTTTCTGTTTTTAGAATTGGATGTGTGGGTGATTCAAAATCGCTCATCAAAAACATTTATCGATGGCTTCATTGCATTTTGAAAGAACTAGAAGTGGTTTTAAAGTATTTTTTTACTATTCCTTTGAAATTTATTGGTAATTAACAAATAAAAACGACAAAGCTCTTTCCAAAGACTCTTAAAACCCCTCAGATATTATTTCGCCTTATATTATAACTATTCAAACACGGCAATCGCTATAAAATATCGTTTGATATTTAAAACAATAATCTATACGCTAGTTTCGCTTCTAAAACCTGCTATTTTCCGTAATGTATAGTGTGCTTATTGTAATAAAACACCGCCATTAATATCGGACAAAAATCAAAGTTATATTTTACTGTTTAAACAATGTTATTCTTTACTGCTCTAGCGTTCATAAATTTTCCAGTTTATTGCAATTTTGACGTGCCGACTGCGCGACCATTAATTTTCTTTAAATCATTTCCAATAAGCCCTTCCTTTATAACAGCGAAAATAAAATAATAAATAAACCACGCCGCGTCTTTTCGATGATAAATCACCATCAAAAAAACAATTTTTATGCAGTAATTTTTTTGATCAACAACAAGCTAGTCAAAAAATGGAAAATTTTTGAATATACTTTTTAAATGCCCGCTTCCATTTTGAAGCTCAATAATTTCATACCACTGACTAATTATCTTGTATTTTTTTGTATTTTAATTTAACCATTATTTTTTTGCGGAAACACTTTTTCATTGTATTATCGTATGGATATTACGTTTGCTTTCATCCAACTGAACTACATTTAAGAGTTTGAAAACACAAAGATAAATTTACATTACCACATATTTCTTTCGGCATATACGTACTAGGCAAAAATGACATTTTATGATGATGTAAAACATAATATTGCTAATATTTTTTTGAGAAATCGTGTACATTTATTGTTTATTCTTACAAAGTGTAGAACCAGCCTGCAAATCGTCGTTTCCACGGCAAAACCACTTATCAGAATAAAATTTGAAATTGAGTTTTAAATGCCATTGTATGAAAAAGAATATTCTATATCACCTGGCAAAAACATGTAAATGAAGGACCAATAGGAAGGCTCTTATAAAATTATTTCAAAACACTTTTTAGTTTTCTTTTTCCAGGAATTCTAGATTTTTCAAAGTGATGGTAATATAAATAATAACTTCTGTTTCCTTGTTTCATGGACACTGGCAATAAAAATATGTATTATTAACAAAGAAATAACATCTTGCTACTTTAAGTTGAATGATTTTTTTGCTTCTCCTGAACAATGGCATATATTCTACTAAGTGATTTCACCTTGGAAGTGACGAAATGCTTTAAGCTGGTAAGAGCTTTAAAAATGTTTAACGGTATTGCTTCGGATGTTGACATATTCCGCGTGGACATGACTGAATTCTTGTAGTTTTTACGTCCATTTTTCTCGATGAAATTTTAATTTCAATGAATATAATATGCATGTAGTATAACAGGTAGCACAGCTGTAAAGCTATACTCAATAAAGTTTATTTTTATTTAAACAAACCTGTATTGATGAATTCCATCAGGAAAACTCTGAATCAATCAACATTAAATTTTATCAGTTATATTGGCAAATCTCCTCATTTCGAATTGATTGTTATGTGTGAAATAGACATTGTTGCATTATGACTCTTCCAGTAATTAAAACTGGAAAAATTTATAATTGTAAAACATAAACGTGTCTTCAAAATGAATACAATAACATATTGTTTAAAATATGTATGTTTTTCATTTTTCTAACGAAGAATTCAATTTTTTATTTTATCCTGAACGTGACAGCTATTTGGAGAAAACTCAAACTATTAAACTATTTTTTTCTTAAAAAACCTTAAGGCTCTTGCGTTCAATTATTTTTAAATATTGCTTAAAGTAAAACATAAAAAAACTGATTATGTCTGTTGAATTATTCCAGCTTTTACGAAATGTGTAACGGTTAATAGAAATTAGAAATCTTTTTTCATAATAATAGATGGTGAAAGCGAAAATTAATATCTTGTTAATTTTTTTTCCAGCTTACATTTATTTTTCACGATGACCGTTCCCAATGTGGAGCGTATGGCCTTCTAATGGAGGTGTCTCAACAGAAGTTTTCCAACGATGTCTCTACTTGTTACTCAGTTGCTCAACCTCTCTTTTTCGAAATGAGTAGGAATAGGGATAGAGCTAGGATGGACTAGTGGTTAGCTATTCGCTTTGACTGCACCCAGTTTCTAGGTGGGAGGGAATTGTAGACATCACAAACATTCACATCTTCGAACAGATATATGAACAGAACGAAACTGTCTGTAGTGGGATTCGAGCCCGTGAGATCCGTAAGCGAAGCTAACGACGTTGACCACTGCACCACGGACCCACTTATATTTATGTATACTGTTTCAATTTTTAATTTCTCTTTCACGCATATGAGTTAATCACGGTTGTTAACCGCAAAAAAACAATTTAAATCTACTGATGAAACCATTTTTTTTAAATATCGACCCACAATGTATTCCAATATACAGGATTAAATTATAATTGTTTCATAATTATTCACATAATTATTCTTACCTTCTTTAAAAATGACGGTAGAGACAGATTTGAAACCAGTGAAATTTAAAATCCTGCTAACAGCAGCTCTATATGCAGGGAGCGGTCATGGTTTATGAAAATTGTATTTTCACAAATATTGATTCCATGGATATAACCTAGGGTGACTGCTATAGTAATTGTACACTTAAGGAAGTACTTTCCTTTAACAGTGTATAAATAATAAAAAAAAAATATGTAGGTAATGACACCGCCCGTACTTACGGGGTGGACAGGGGTCTTCAAAACCCGTCTACAGACTCTTCCTATTCATGCAAATTTAATATGTAATGTCTCTGATAAGGCGTTCAAAAATAATTTGTCATATTTGTTTGTTTACCGTTATTTGTTTGCCGTTAGCAGTAAACAAAAAGCGTGCGACGCTAAGAGAAACGGTCACTTGGCACTAGGCGTACCCGAGGGACTGCTGTCGGTCGCCGACAAAGCCATGGCTTAGTTCGAAATTGCGACCCTATAGTAAAACGACTTGCTGCGTTTTTAAAAATTGAAATTTTTTATTTTAAACTCTGTTTGTGTATCTGTTACTGCATTCGAGAAATTTATTAGCATAAACTAACTGCAATTAAAGAGAAAGTAAACTGACGGGAAGGTTTTAATAGAAAACGAAGGAACCTGTGAATTATCCTTATCACCACGCCGGACCTGGGGCAGTCAGAGTGTGTTGACGCTCCACCTCCCCGTCGAGTAGAACCTCTCTCACAAACATGTAAGATATGTAGAGTTGAAGAATTTAATGAGCTTCAAGGAAATGAACACAACAGTAACAAAAACAAAAGGTTTTTTTTATATATTTGTATTAGACTGAAAAATATGGAAAAACCTGATAATTGAACACACTTACTTTTTAGGTTAGTTATTGTACCATTATTTCAATCTCAATGAATGTTGACAGCTTGTAGTCTCTCACACTTTCCTGAGAAGTTTCGACTTTTATAAAGTAAATTTCACTAAAATATCACTGTTTCTTAATGGGTCTGCTAACACAAACACGATTTTGACCAAACATCACATACGAATGAAATTTTCTCAGTATTTTCATCTAGTAGTGGATAATCAAAGCTGCAGTTACATGGAGATAGAAAGACTAGATATATTTGTCTCCTTCACAGCAACAAGAATGCTTAGCCATTCTTATTTTGGACGTTTAAAGTTGAAGTGTCCAATAACTATAGCTGTTATCCTATTCATAATTAGGAAGTTTCAGTAATTTTCTTAGTGAAAACTTATCTTAAAACCTTCCGTTGTTGAAACACCTAACAGATGTCACTAAATGTGAAATGATTGTATATATTTATCCTTTTCGTCGAATTGCATCCCGTCGAAACCCACAATGCTATTATAATTGTAAAATCACTGGTAATTCTAAAAGTAGTTGGAAAGCGGCAATTCGCCATTCTGTTAATGTGTTGTTTACAAAATAAGGATTAAGGCGATTCTCGAAATGTTAACTCAGGTATCAGTGTGAATCCCAGACGTATAATAGTTTATCTCGTAAATAATATTTGTCGTATTTGTATATTCTATGTAAACGTAAGACACTGTTTACTATCTGTCAGTTCGAGTCCATTCGTGCGCTCGAATGCCTGAAGATGCCGAAAGGCGAAACACGGGTCGTTAGTGACAAAATACATGGAAGTGTACTAAATCTCAATAATTCAAATTTGATATTGAAATTCCATCAAACACCCTCAGTCGATGTCTTAAATTAATTCCGTTTTTTAATTGTTTTTACTATGTAGGTACAAAATATACAATATACTTTGGGATTTTACTGTTACAATATTCAGTTTCTTTTCAATGAAAGCGGACGTTCTTTTTACGAAATAATGACATGTATTCTTTCACAGTTCATGACATTATGATGCTGAAAAGAAACAGTACAAAAACAGTTTCACAAAACGGTGGGGGATGAGTATAACGTCAGAAAACGTAGGAAATAAAAATGACGGCAATACTACGATAGCAACCGATTTATCCATTTATTATTATATATTTTCGAGCTATTTCACATCAAAGTAAGTCATTGTCTAAGAAGAATGAAGACATATTTTATTACTTTATGCTACATGCAGAATGTCTGAGAATTTCAAACGCTTAAAGGTGACGTCATAAGCAACGTTTTGTTTGAAATTTTTTTTAGCTTTTTCTCTCCGACAAAATAATAATTATTGTATTATTTTTGACCTTTTTGCCTCAAATAAAAACAGAAAATAACAAGTTATCGTTATTATCCTATTATTCTTCAAATAAAAATGTAGTTTATCAATCAACCGATGATAAGCAGTACAAAACAAATTGTGTTTTATTTTTAAAATACGATGTCTTTCCAACAAGAATTGACACTTCAAGAGTAATTAAAAAATATAGAATATACGATACACTTGTTTAATTTTCTTCCCGCAACTGAGTAATTAATGCTCATGGGATTTTGTTTTTCTTGGTGGCCAGGTTCCAATGAAAACATTAGAGGGCACTGCTCAACCTCTCCTGCGAGAAAGCTGTGGCGAATTACTTACATTTTTTATGTTCACAACTTCTACTGCAATGCTCTATAAAAGGGATGGCAAACCTATGGCACGCGAGACGATTTTCCATGGCGATTATTAAGGGAAAAAATAAAAGTGATATGTATTTTCTTCGTTCACTAATCAATTCGCAAACGACGGAAATTGACGAAGTTTTTTCTTGTTTTAAAAAAATAGCAATGGGTAATTTAACAATTTTTTTATCGACTTATTCCTGTAAATCATTATTTTCTTCAATGATCTTTATTAAATCAGATATAAGAAGTAGACCAAACTTTAAAAATTAGTACTTCTTGTATTCTATTAAAATTTACCAACTATGAACCCGATATAAAACATTTGGCATCTAGCATCCAACAACAAAAATCTCACTTATTATGAAGTTTTTAACGTTTTTTAAAATTCAGTTTCTTTTTTATTTATTTCCTTTATTTTTCCATTAACATTTACTTAATTAAATTTTTCGATGTATTAATGCTTTGTTTACATTAAAAATCTGAAGTTACACAAATATTTGATGCATTTTTTATTTCCATGGCATGTGGCACGCGACATATTATTATGTAGAAAAAAAAATTTTTTTGGCACTCAGGCTCAAAAAAGTTCCTCACCACTGCTCTATAAGGTGTCTGTATGCTCCTCATTTGATTAAAAAGCTAAAATGGTTGAAATTGTTTGATAAATGGCAAAGCTCAGTAACCAAACTACATATCAAATTGTTTGTTTAGTATTTTAAGTGAATGGATATCACACTTGTACGAGTAACCAATTCTGGTTTCTGCGAATAAAATTGTGTAATATTTAGCCACTATTATATTGAAAGCTTTCTGCGTGGTGTAAATATAATATGTTACATTATGTATGTTTGAAATTCGCCTGTTCGAGATTACACCCCGTCGCAACAATGGAGGGCGTCTCCTTCTCTCCCGTGGTGGCGTCTCCATAAAAGAGGGAAAGAAAAAAAAATCCACTGACAAGTTATTCCGTTGTATATAAATTGAAAGCGCGTCAATTGTCGCCAAACCGAGCGTGAGAAATCCCCTTTTGCGGGAATTTATTTTCGGGGCGTTATTGCAAAGCGAGACGCCAGAAAACGGATATCCCGGAATTTCTATAAATTTCGAAAAGGGAACGCTCGTCTACGAATGAGTTGCCACCAAAAATGACGCATGTCAAAAATTTCTACGGTATTTTTAACACTGTTTTGAATAATTATTTGAAATTTCAAAACTTTTTCAAATTTCGTCCTCAAGAAGCAAGTAATCAATCACTGAAAAAACGTACATGATTTTGAACATTGCTCTTATAAACAATGTTTTTCTTTTACAAATTATTTCCGGTACGTGTTGAGTCCGTAGTGCGTTGGCTTCGGTTACAGATGTCTCGAGTTATAGTCTCCTAATGGAGGTATATTAAAAGAATTTTTCTATGAAAACTGCTTGTTACTCAGTTGATCAACCTCCTATTTTTTTTCAAAGAGAGTAGGGATAGAAAGATAGGGCTAGGACAGGGCTTGTGGTTAGCTAATCGCTCTCCCTACGCCCCGTGGGGATCGGATGGGTAGGAGGGAGCTTTTTTTAGACAACAGGAACATTCAGACTACGAAAAGAAATCCATAAATCGATTGTACGTTCAATTTATGAAACTGTTCGCACCGGCAGTTGAACGCGAGACCATAGCCAGCGACACTACCAACTGCGCCACGGACGCCGTATATTATTACTACATAGTTATTGATATTAGCTAAAACCGAAAATGTGACTAATTACAATTAATATTATTTTCAACTCAGTTTATTGACGACGAACTGTTACATCGTCGCAATTTTCCACAAAATTTCCAAGCTTATAAGAAAGCTCAAAAAAAAAAAACATATTCAGGATTTTTCGGTTTATAAAATTGGTCACGGGATCTGTAGATTATTATCGGGATAAAAAACGAAGGCTTTATGATCACGAGTTTTTCGTAAGGCAGCATTTAAGAATATTCATTCACATGACTTGACACTTAAAAGAAGACGATATCATTTAAAATGTTGCCTAGTCAGCCAGATTGAATGTAAAATACATGACTTATTGCCATACCAAAAACACTCAAAACATGATTTTATATAGATCAGCATTTCCCGGATATATTCAGTCGTGGAAAAATATTGAATGCTGTATTAATCTCGTCTCTCACTGTCTTAACCTTCCCGTTCTCATGCTCAAAAAATCCTTTCGGAACTCATGCAGTCACATTTCGTTACCTTGTGAGTTTTATCATATAAACACATTTACAAAGCAAAATAACAATTTAAAAAAGTGAAATATGGTTTTATGTAGTATTAATTAACTATTTTACGTCATATTGTATGTGTAAAACCTCAAATACATATCTAACCATGCAAAATTATTGAAAGACGCAGTTATCGAAATTCTTCATAGTAGGACAACCTCGAGACGTGTTTCGGTGCCGTTTGAAATAAAACGGTTGCATACGGTACATCATGCATCTCGGATTGTTACTACACTATACTATAATTAATACCATACGAGACTACATATTTGAATTTTTCGATGGCAAAATTGATGAGGTTTTCAAATTATTATTAATGATACAACGAAGAAGTAAACTATAATAAATTATTTATTTTTAATTATATGTAGAATTATTTTATTTATTAATAGCAAAATTTTCAATTTTTTGTATGACCTATTTCACAGATAATCTAAAAGTTTAAAGGTCGAAGTTACTCATTGTTACATCATGAATACGGAAGGGTTAATCTGTATATATTCAGTGTATTTTGGCGACATTACCAACATTTTATGATATTTGCTTTAAATTATAAAATTGAAAGTCAATGCTTAGATTGGATTTTTTCAAATAAAACTGATCTTCGATAGTACTTTGGCTTTTGTGGCTTAATGCCTTTTGACAATGGTGTGTATTTAGTTGTGTAAATTTTACTATCAAATAACAGCACTTTAAAAAAACTGAAGCATAAACAAAGTCGATACTAAGCTCGCCTTTAGATAAAGAAAATATTGACAATATTATTTTAAAGTTTAAATACTTATCGATACTTCAGTTTCAAAGAGTAACAAGTCAAAAATTTACAGTTTTGAGTTAAGTATAAGGAAATGCGTTTAATAATGATATTTACCAGTTCCAAAATGTAACAAGTGATGATTTGTAACTAATTTTAGCATCACTGTAATTGTTATTACTGTATGTCCGACGTGTAACAACTACGAATTAATAAGATAAGAAAAAAAATATTATGCTTCTAAATATATATTTTTTAGATAATCCTAGAATTTCATCAAGATACATAAAAATTAAATGTCCAATAGAAAATAAAACCTGACCAAAATTTTGTTTCCTAATTATATCAGAACGATATTTTTTCGAATTATAACACTTTGGAATTGAGGAATCAAATAAATATACATATCGACTGTGGAAAGGCTAAAGGATGTAACCCACAGACGAAATATTATGTATAGCCCAAACAAAACGTGTATTAAATTGTATGCATTGTGATTATCGAAAAAAAATATTTCGAAAGAAAAAACAGAAGGATACGTCCTTTTGCGTTTCTACAGTCGATATATATATTGTATTAACACGTTTTGTGTGAGTTATACACAATATTTTTTGGACTGGGTTACGTCCATTTGACTTTCTACAGTCGATATATATATAGTTTTTTTCGACCTTTTTGTGAGAACCCTATTTGTTAAACTCTGATGTATAGAAGAATAGGTCAAATAATATCAAAATTCAATTGAGTGCTACAATTAATAGTTGAACGCAGAACGAATACGGCATAATGGGGGCGGGGCTATGAGTCAACTACTAAGCCTGTCATAGCTGTATATTTAGTTTATATGTATTAATTTATCTAAACCCTTTACATCGCATATGGGCAATGTTACCATAGTCAAAAATTTCCTAATGAAAGGAATATGTACTGTAAGGGTTATGAATAATTGCACTTTGTGTTAGATAGTAACTTAGTACACTTAAACTTTGATTTTAATAGTTTCCACTTAGTCACTGATTCTTTTAGTAAAGTGAGTTAAGTTGTAGTAGGTTATGTTAGGGTTGGTCTGGTTTGGTTTGTGTAATTTATTCTAATGCGTGGAGCAAAGACAATATAGGTCGCCTAATATAGGGTAGAAAAAATAAGTGACATTTCACTACAGCTTCGTGCAAGTATCGATTTCAAAGTGTGAGTATTTATATTGAGTGTAATATATTTCTTCAATGATAAAATATATTTTATTATGCGGGATCACTTTATTTTTAATCAAAGAATTTGTTTTTTGTAGAATGTATTTGTCATAAGTGAAAACTATTTTTATGAAAGTGAATATTATGATCTAAACAAAATTTCATTTATTTGTAAGCCATACTATAATGAGATTGATTGTTTATAAACGAAATCTTAAAATATTGTTTGCTTGTTCTCTTTCATGCGTTTAGATGTTGTATGACAAAATATGAGAGACCTATTTATATAAAATCCTAACACTTGTAGTAATAGATTTTCTAAAAAGACGTCACATTTTAATATAAGTCGACATGAAGTCACTCTAACAAAAAATGTTACTTTAGTACGTGTCTGTCTTACATAGTATTGACACAGGGAATAAATTGCGTTTAATCTAACCTTATTTATTATTGGTACAAAACTATTTATCATCCTTGACCTAACCTTACCTTACCGACAAAAAAACAATTATCTACTGCCCGTTTTTAAAAAAAGTTATAGACGTTTATTAATTAAGCCGCTTGCAGTCAGTACATTAAGCTATTCACAAACCAAATGTTTAATTTAGCTGCCCTTTTAATTAACCTCTTGACACTCAACCTCTACGCCTCCCTAGCAAGAGATTGGCTGACAACGTTGAAAACGAATGGAAGATGTGTCTGGCTTGAAAATAAAAATCCGGGAATAGACATACCTGGAGAGCGATTGAGTTTTCGGTGATATACCTGGAATATCTTTAGTACCAACACTGTCAAGTAAGTAAGTATCTTATTCAACGTCTTCATTGGAATGAACACAAAGTACACAAAGAGTATACGTTTCCTTTCAGTGATAGGATAAAGTATAAAGTAATCATAAAGTTGCCTTTGTAGAAGAGTAAGATAGAATAGTTGATTTGATGAATTTTGAATTAATTTAATGCTTAATCTATAACTACATATATACAAATATCATTGCGTGAGACAATTTCATTGTAACCATATTTCGTTTCCTCTAAAATGTATTTTATTTTTAAGCAAACGATCTGTGTTTTGGATTATTGAGATTTTGTACACTTCCATGTATTTTGTCACTAACGACCCGGGTTTCGCCTTTCGGCATCTTCAGGCATTCGAGCACACGAATGGACTCGAACTGTGCTCGTGCTCGAATGCCTGAAGATGCCGAAAGGCGAAACCCGGGTCGTTAGTGACAAAATACATGGAAGTGTACAAAATCTCAATAATCCAAATTTGATATTGAAATTCCATCAAGCACCCTCAGTCGATGTCTTAAATTAGATCTGTGTTTTCTTTGAAACTGCTAAAAACTATACGTTCCAAGCGTCGTCGAACTTTTTATCGTGTTTTTTTCATTATGTCGTTTTCATCAATTCTTTTTACATATACATAAATATTAAACAATGCTACAGATAGTTAGAGTAAAAGCTTAAATTTAATAACTACTATCATCAGATACAAAAAAAACCTTTTTTAAGAATATGACCCTTATTATATTACATACTTTCATTGAGTAAGTTAGCCCAGCATTATATAACTAAAATAAGTAATTAGTACCATAAAATTTGGATAAGTTTGCCCATCGTTCTAAGATTGGCTTACTTCATGGAAAAAGGTGCTATTATAATACTATGATAATACCAACGCCAGATGAATATTTTTTAGTCAATCAAAGGTATTGAGTAGGTGAATTTATGTTCAACATATTTTGTTTTATTGTTGAATTTGTAAGCTGTCAGCTTGGAATGATAAAACACAATTTAAAACTTTTCTTACAATAAATTGGATTAGCCATATTTTCAATTTGTATCACTAATCTGTAAACCAAATGCTGTATATTTTTTCCCTTCTCAATTATGTACAGAATAAAATCACTGAATTTCTGGTAATTACAGTGATTACTTGTATCGTTGCCAAAGTTACCCGAATTGGATGACAATTTTCCCGCCTTGTTTTTATCTATATTTATATGTCAATTACATCAATAAATCTATTTATTTTAATTGAATTTCATCATAAGACATAAGTTCATTTCTATACAGAACAATACCACACATAAATGCAATGGCGAACCATAAAAATACAAAAATCCTCAGAACTGGGCCAAAGTTCCCCAGATTGACTGTAATAGAATATCATTCTAACTCTACACACTATTTGACTAACTTTTATCAGTTAAGAATATTCATTTTATTAAAAAAGCTTTTTTTTGATACTACTACGCCAGTAAATCGAATGCCTGATGAGTTTCATTAATCTCTAAAGACTGGATCGTGGACACGCACAGTTTAGTTTGTTTGAATGGATAATTAGTCTTACCTATAGTAGTGAGCACTGTAAGAGAATACAGAAACGCCTTGGCAAAATTCCACTCGAAGTCATCGAGCGGCGGATTTCCAGCACCTTCCAACGCTTTCACACCTCCCTGGCCAGCCAACTCCGCAGCCACCTTCAAAGCCAGCTGTTCCTGAAATCTTTCGATCTCTTGGGCAGCCAATCTCGTCCAGTTTTCTTTGTAAAGAATATTTAAATGCACCGTGATATCCCATATCCGTTCCACAGTCCTCGCTCTCAAATCGGAATTACTGCTGCTGTTTTGTCCAGCCAGGCTGTTTGAATTCTTTTCTTTCATTTGCTGCTGATATAAAGTTGTCGCTAAAGTTTTTTGATGCATTTTTGCAGCGCCACCTTCTATTGCGAGAAATACAAATGATCCCAGTAGAGTGTACGCTAAAAGTAAGGCAAATATACCAATGTTTGTAACAAGACCGGTTAATAGCCCTTTACGTTTCGCTTTGTTTGTTTTAAAGCAGAAACAGCACGTGGTTGGGGAATCCGATCCGGTTTTTCTCGTATACGATCCGCCATTTTCATTATGTTTCAAATTGATGCTTTTAGCGCCTTTTTTGTTATTGTATTGCATTTTGATGGCGGTTTCTTTGTCCATTGTTATCGGTTGTGTATTTTGCGGCGTCTTTTTTGTTCAGTTCCGATCAACGTCGGCGTCGTCTCTAACGAACAACAGGCGTAGTATTGTGGCAACAAACCGCTTCGTATCAGATGTTCTTAACAACTTCTGTAAGTGTTTTATTAAAAACTATCCACTGAAAGAATACTACAATGTCACGAGAGAGCAAACACAAAATACCTTGCTTCACAACAATAACATTGCATTGTAGACGGACCCATTACTGTTTTAAAATCATATCGATAGAAAGAAATAATAAAAAAAACACTTAAAGTTTGAATTTAATCATTCCATTTCAAGAATAATTTTATTTAGTTGAAATAATCCAATGCTTAACAAAAAAAATCAATCACGATTGTGTTAATTTGTCATGGCTTTGTTAACAGAAAAAAATAATAAAAATTTCATCCAAATTGTCAACACATACCACTCACAAACGAACGGTTGGAACGGCTATTTTTCAATTCCTTGTGTAAGTGTACTCACAATATTGTTCATACGTGCTTTAAATCTTTTGCAAGAACACGCGCGCGATTTTTCAGTCAGTTTTATTTCCGATATTGTTTTGTTTTCAATATTTTTATTTTACCGCCTTTTTCTCGGGCGCTAAATTATCAAAAGAGGGCGGTGTTGTCACGTTCCATTTTTAAAAATGCACCCGACGAGTTATTGGTTGTTTGTTGCGTCTCGGATATTTTTCTACAATAGGAAATGATTTTGAATCGTTTGTTGATTTCTTTTTACGTTCTTTTTCTTTATTTTCCTTGCGCCAATTTTCACTTGCACTCGAATACTGTTCGGGAGCTTGATTGTCTCCAAACAGTAGAACTATCTCAATGCCAATACTCGAACACCTGAAACAATAAAAATAACATACATTTTTCACATGATCGATACACATTTTGTTTTCAAATGGAAAAACAATTTGGAAATAGCTATTGTCATTTCATTTTACACATATTCAGACTCGTCTTAACTATAAAACACAAAATGGGATGACACAGCTAGCATTCCGGGTGTACCCGGGTGAAAAACCTGGCATAATATTTATGATAGTATGACTCACTTATGAGTATAAGTTCATTTCGGTTATTTTACGATAAACGCGTTTAAATTTTCCAATCAATAAAGCTCGAAATAGGCTTCAAACAATCTGAAATAAAAATAACTGAAAACATTGTAATGAAGTTTAATAGCGGAATATAAAACATTACTTTATTATGGAGCTATAAGTATAACTTGTTAAAGCTGTGGACTTCACATTAATTTCAACATTTTGCCAATGTATATAGCTTTTTTTTGTGGTGCCTGTAGCGCAGTGGTCAACGTCGTTGACTTTGATTATGGATCCTAGTACGAACAGTTTTATAAATTGATTTTTCAATCAATTTATGGATTTCTGTTTGTAGACATGGATGTATGTGATGTCTTAAAAGTCCTTTTCTAGCCCTTTCCTATCGCTACTCTCTGACTTAGTGGACTTATCTTCATAATTTCACCCATCATAGATATAAAAATGCTACTAAGAAAAATAAAACACATGTTGTAATACTTCTTTACATAATTGTGAAATATTTTAAGAACTGGTTTCGCTCAGCGAATGAGCAATTGCAAATGTTGAAAAATTTCAACCGATAGTTTCAGGTGAAAACAATTACTCGCTATGCACCGTTTCCAGGACCTGGCAGAAATGGAACAAAAATTCACAGACATCCATGCCTTTGGACACAAATGTATTGATAAATCGATGTACGGAAATATCCATCTGACAAAAGAGCTTGCCCGTAGTATTCTATTGAGTCTTCGCTTGACGAGAAAAACCTACACTTAAGCCATTAGACCACTTCGTTCATCAACCATTCTTACAGTATATGATATAATCTTATATGTAATAGCCCAGACCTCTCTGTAGAAGTTTTATTATTATCTCATGTAGGTATGAAATTTTCTCATGACGTAAGCGTTCGCGGTGAAACCCACACACCGGCATTTATGACGGGTACTGTTATACTAGTTATATATAATAGCCCTGACCACTCTTTAGACGTTTTATTGTTGTCACATATCACATGTAGGTATGAAATTTTCTCATGACCTAAGCGTTCGCGATATATATATAAAATTTTAGCAATGCACACACAGTTCCAGCGTGCTAGCTACTTTAGACATTCATTATTTCAATTTCAATACTTTCATCTATGAATGGTACTGTTATACTGTTATATATATATATATATAGCCCAGGCCGCTCTGTAGACGTATTATTATTATCACATATAGGTATAAAATTTTCTGATGACCTAAGCGTTCGCGGTGTATAATATAATAAAATATGATGCAACGCACACACAGTCCTGACGTACTAGTTCCTTTAGACATTCAGTATTTCAATTTCAATACCGTCATATATGATGGGTACGGTTTTTTTTTTTCATGTCCGCTCCCAACGTGGAGCATATGGTCTCCTAATGGAGGTATCTCAACAGATTTTCTCTATAAGAACTGTTTGTTACTCAGTTGCTCAACCTCTCTTTATCGAAGAGAGTAGGGATAAAAGGATAGTGCTAGGACAGGACTACTGGTTCGCTACGCCCCGTGAAGATAGGATGGGTGGTTGAGGAGGGAGTTTAGATAACACAAACACGAATAGAAATACAAAAATCGACTGAAAAATCAATTTATGAAAACTGTCCCCACCGCGAATTGAATCCGAGACATAGTAGCCGTAGCCCACTACGCTACCGACTGCACCACGAACGCCGACACGGGTACGGTTATACTAGTAATTATATAAATAGAAATCCATTTTTTAAAACATGAATAACGATGTAAGATTTGAGCTTATTCATCGACTCTGTACAAGTATTTTACACACTTTCTTTTTTAGAAACTATGTATGGAATGGATTCTTGGATCAGATTGAAAATATCTTGAAGTGAAATTGCAACCAGATTGCTGGTCAGCATTCTGCTGGTTTTTCTTCATACTCCGAAGAGAGGCATTAATCATTACCCTCCCCCTCAGACCCTCTTTACTCGAATTTCCATGCCACAGGGAATTTCAACACTTTTTTTCGCAAAAATTTGGATTATCTTAAATGTTGAAATTGCATTACTTTACAATCACTCAAATGTATGGTTCAATCATTTGGCATTTGGTAAGATTCAAAAAAATAATATTGTTTATCGACAAAAAGAAATATCTATTTCCAAAAATCTCATTTAAATGAAGTTAATATAAAATATACCCAGGAAATGTAAGGTCAATTCATTAATAATAGGATAAAATAACAAAGTATTTAGTTCTACAAAATTTTCATTAGGTAGTTGATAGCTATTTCGGCTATGGCGTAAAACCGAAATAGCCATCAACTACCTAATGAAAATTTTGTAGAACTAAATACTTTGTTGTTTTATCCTATTATAATGGAGTTCTACCAAGTAAATGCCAATTCAATCAAGTCTTTACATTATATATATATGTGTTCAATTTTGTTCACTAAGTGAGACTTCTAAATATTCTTTTATTTAGATTTACCTTTTTTTTAAATAAGGTGATTTTAATGTAGAAAAACTTCAATACACTGACGCAAATACATAAACGCCTCTGACAAGAATCGTCAGAGATGATTGTTTAAAGCATTACATGTTAAGATGAAATCACACACTTACACCGTGAATTACGTGAACGAATTCTTTGCGAGAGTGAGACGACGCGGCGTAGCTCGAAAATATCAATCGGCATTTCAGGCATTTGAGCACACGAATGAACTCAAACTGACAGACGGTAAACAGTTTACATTGCTTATATATAAGATAAAATACGACAAATCTTATCAGTAAGTTTAGGAACTAGATTGACACCTGGATTGATCATAACAATGGCCTCCAATTCCAGTTGGGAAAACAAACGCATTATGGGTGAAATTTTCTAAGACGAAAATATTGACGTTTCCTGTTGGACGAATAGCGTTCCCAGTAGCTTTCCGAATAGATGGACAGATACCGACCCTGGTCCCAGAACGATGTTATAACCCCCGCTCCCTCCCGCACGTCTTGTGCCCGGGGTGAAGGCGCGAGGGAGACAAAGATCGTGAGCTGCATTATGTATTTACTTAAAAACTATCAAAATGCTTAGAGAGCAGTGGTCCTTAACGACCGTTTTGAGGAAAACGAAAATAATATAACAGGCGACACTTTCCGACGTTTTATTTCAAATGGACCGTTTGATGACGTACGCAATATTATTTATTATGTGAATGAACAATGCTCTCAAAATAACAAACAAAACTAATACAACACAAAATATTATTATTACAGTAGTTTTGTCACTTTGTGTGACGGGTTTTTCAATCTATCAAATTTTTTTCGTAGACTTTGACCATTTTTCATAAATTATTACCGCACTCTTGAGGGTGTTCAACGTTGTACCTTGACTTGCTGTCGCTTGACCAAAGTTTGCTGAAAGTAATATAGGATATTTTGTTTGCTATTTTATATTATAACATGACATTTCGTTACCTTACTTTTAAAAGGTTCTAACTACACTTGACCATATTTTGAGACACGAGTGTTTGAAGATTAGACTGATCATATTTTGTATTTTGAAGGAAAAACGTATTTTTAATTATTGAGTAAGCATATATTTAAATATATAAATATTTCAATTGTGTTTTATATAATATATTTTAATTAAAGCCTTTATATTAGAAAATAATGAGTATCTTAAGCCTTAATTCAAATTGACAACAATAGTTTGTTTGAAAAGGTTTTTTCGGGTATTTCAATTTTATCAAACAAAATGTTCTGATTTTTGAGATATTTATCAATATTATATATTATCATGACTTGCTGAATCATATAAACTAACAATAGTTTTATAAAACAACAGAATAATAATACATATATACTTTGAATATTCGAACGAACTCAGCTAACTTTCGTCAATGACTACATCGATAGAACAATAGAAGTAAAGCAATAAATATGTTCGATATGACGCTAAAACCTTTTCAAAAAACTCTGATGCGTATGTTTTTTCTGTGAAATGATAATAATTAGTTATATCGATTCATAGAACCGTATAAAACAAATTTATGAAAAAAAACGTTTGTATAGAACTCCGACATACTATTAACTCCCTCATTGAACAATATATGATGCAACGTATATGGCAGAATGTGGCCAATTCAACATATTCCAATCAAAAGGTCATTTTAGGCCAAAATATCAGTTAGAACCTTTTCAAAGTAAAGTAACGATTTTATAACAATTCCTTATGAGAATTGAAAACTTTTGTTTTCCGAACAACCGCAATCAGTATTCGTAAGAAGTTTCTTTAGTTAGATTCTAGTTCAAAGCCTGAAGTTGAAAGGATTTTTAGTAATATAAAACTAAAATGGGAATAGGATGCTTAGTCTTTACCCACCCTAAAAATAATGATAGCACAGACTGTTGTAAGTTGGAAGAAAAAAACAATTTGAAACGTAGAAAATTTCCAGAACTCAGATGTTGATATTGTTAGGTTGTTTCACATGAAATTGCTGCTTTGAGTCTGTTAGAAATCAATCGGAAGTCAAAAAGTTTTTCGAAGAATTGATAGACTCTAAGGATGTAGATTTTTTTTTAAATTTAATAAGCTAGTATTTCTTACCCGGCTTTGCCCAAGATGGTGAACGCTTATTAAAACCGATATTAGGTTATTAAATTTAGACGTTGGCTAGCTAATGCTGAAATTTGAAAATATCACCGTCAACCGTACCTGTTTTGTTACACCCACGAAATATAGTCCAATAATCAATATTAATTCTTAGAGTTGAAACCAGCTAAAATAAAAGATGACAATTTTGCCACCTACACTCTTGTTATGCCGTCTCAGAACTTCCCGATAGACAGCTTGGTGATCTGAATTTAATAATGGCTCCTGCAGCGCCCCAAATTGAACAAACGTTGAGAGCCATACTCTGATTCTCGATGAAGATTCCAGATGCACACCACGTTGTACGAATTTACCACTAACTTTCTACCAAATCACAAATATGAAACTCAATATTTAACATAAATATCTACGTTCGCGTTACTATCTTAACTGTCGCTTGCAGAATATATTAGTATTGAGTTGTTGCTAGGCGACTGTTATTATTATTTTGTACATCAAGCATTGAAACGTCAAAAATATCGCGTTTTCAGTTTTAGGTTAAAAGTTAAACGTTGACAGCTGAGAGTTGAAAATAGCGCAGTTGAACTAACAATTACAGCCAAAATTACGTGTGAAAATTTCATTCCGCTAGTGTGAGCAGTTTGAGAGGAGTTGTTGTGACCGACAAACATACAAACATACATATTCCTACATGTATTTTGTGCTATATAGTAAAGATTTAGTTAACAAAGTCGTTGAGAGAAAAATAAAGAATAGGCTAGTTCTTATTTCAATTAAATATATTCATGACTATAGAAGATATCACGTTTTATTTGTACCTAGTTAATCGGTGCCTGAGAAAGACTGTAAACTGAGTTTCGAGAAAAGATGCTTGCGTCGAATATTGGGGGTGAAGTGTTTTGACTTCGTGATGAACTTGGAGATAAAGGAACGGACCAGGCAACGCCCTGTCTCATCGGCGGTCACGGAGAGACGTTGGAACTGGCTGGGTCTCGTGTTGCGGATGCCTCCGGAAAGGTACTACCTATAGGATGTACTCGACGGAGCTGAAGGACTCAGGCATGTGATGGGAGGAAGTAAAGCGATTGGCGGGTGACAGCCAATCATGGAGGCGCCGCGTGGTAGCCATGCTCTACATAGAGAGTGAATATGGTCCGAAGAAGAATTTCATATTAAATAACCTAATATAATTATTTGACACACCCTGGTTTTTCTTTGTTAAGTTTAAGTTTCATTAGGGTCCAGAACTGAAATCGCCCAGCGGTAACGACAATAGTTCGGAGAATCAGCTGACTGTTGCCAAGACCGCTCGTTCAATTGCCGACGGGCACGTCCGATGGACGAGTCCATTTTTGACGGAAAAGGGTAGCTTCGACGATGCAGGGATTTTTTTTAATTCTATGGACAATCGATTACAATCTGTCGAGCTGGGCGAGTTGCGGGCCTCGTGGCGGCGCAGGTGACGATTTGAATTGTTTTTTTTTGTTTTGAAATCAGACGTAATTGAAAATCGTTTGTCGTGTCATTTGTATTATAACTTAAACTAAATTCAGTTGCTAAGTAAATGTAAATGTAGAATCAATTTTATGTGTTAGGAATAGATTAAAAATAAATTAGTGTTGAACCGGATTTGAAATGGTGTTTGTTTGAGATCACAGTCCTTCCAGGACGTTCGATAACCAGCCATTCGTCTATCTTCGATCCGGGTCTTTTCATATTATTGCTGTGAATGCAATAAACCTCACTATTCTCTAGAAGTAAATAAAACAACTAATATTTTTAGTTTACCCAGCCTCCCCATCTACAACATCCCCTTAATATTATTTATAGACAAAGTGAACGAAAGATATTTCTTGTACTAACAAAAAATAAATAAGGAGTTTTTCTGGTAAAGTTTATCGTGTAACTTGGCAGAAGACGGATATTTGCTACTATTTTAAGTAACAGCCACGTCTCAAATGCATTTTTAACAAGTTTAAGTTGACATCTTGCGATACTGTATTATATTACATATATATATAACTTCCGGTTTCCGGTAGCTGAGTTCTAATCTAAGGCTTACTATCTACTTGGTTAGTTTTGGACAAATAATAATATTTACATATTGTGCAGAAGTTTTTTTCGATTCCGCAGAATTTAGACATAAGAAACCTGCATAAGACGTATTATTATATTATAATCTATGATTATTTGACTAATGAGTAGGGTTTCCGATTCCGGGATCCCGGTCAATTATTCAATCCCGGGATTTATATTCAGACAATTTCGGGATTCACTGTAAATGCTAAAAAAATATACATCAAAATAAAATTTCTTGATTAACTACAACATATACCTCGGTTAGTTTTTTTGTAAAACATATAAAATCAATATAAATATATTGTAGTCTCCCACCTTTTCATATTTCGCAACAGTCGTTCTTAACCTATTTGAAATGGAGGACAATTTAGAACCGCTTTTAAAATTAATGAAGGATATGTCCTCTTTTTGGATACCATAATCATTCAACAAATAATATAAAATTATTTTGATATGTTTGTAAATGACCGTCTGATTCTAAATCAACAAACAAAAATATTTTATCATATATATTTGCATTCTAATTGAAGGAATAATGGGCACTAATTAAATTTTAAATATACAATTTAGTACATGGAATTACACTTAATGACCCCAATCCCAGGATTCGGGATTGGATACTCTACTAAACTTATTAGCATGATTCCAAAAAGCCGATTGTTCATGAGGGTAACAACAAAATTTTAATTCAAAAGTCATTTTTTAAGCAATTACGATTATACTCTCTACAATGTTATTATTTTTACTATTCTAATCAGTAGTACTAATTATTTTTAGGTATATAAAATATATCAAAATTTCAAAAATTAATAGGCGTGTACTTCTTGGCTCATAAAAATATTTATTTAATGAGATACTATTAGAACCAGAAAATAATAACAATTACATCACATTTATAATTTAGTCTAAAAGACGCATATTTATTTTAATTTTTACAGCATCTGCGACGTATAATGTGAGTCCATAACGTATCATAAAATGACCAAAAATATTGTTATACTCATAAGTTTGCACATTATAAATGTATTATACGATTATTTAAAAAATAATTGAATATTGGAGACCAGCAAGGAAAGACTAATGAAGGTAGGCATTGAGCCCTATTAAGTGAATCTAAAGATCCAGCGTGACGATTTTCAGATATAAAAGACTCCAATGTATACATTACAATTCGCCAAACATAATCTTCAATATTAAAAGTCAAAATTTTGTTTACTTTTACAAAAATTACGAAAAGTTTTGACATTTATTTATGATAACTTTTGTCAACAGTAAGATTTTACGAAATTCAAAAATACATTTCAATTTTAATATAATATTACGTCATCGAAGACTTGGAGAAAGGAAGTAAGACTTAAATACTTCTTAATTGGCACACTTTTCTGACGCTATACCAAATTACCGCACATTACTCTCTTCGCTGGTTCATAATTCACTACACACTACCATAGAAACGGACTAATCGACCAGCTAATTGCTAGTGCATCTTACAGACAGTAGAGTTCATTATAAATCTTATATATAATAAGCCCAGACCGCTCCATAGACGCTTTATTATTATCGCATATCACATGTACGTATGAAATTTTCTCATGACTCAAGCACGCTCACGGTATCAACAATGCACACACAGTTCTGATGTACTAGCTACTTTATACATCAGTATTTCAATTTCAATACCATCATCTATGATGGGTACGGTTATACTAGTAAATATGTAAATATTTTTTTTCCATGTCCGCTCGAAATGTAACGGAACCAATAAACTATTTTTCTAACTTCTGTTTTATTGCTAAAAATAAGGTTTTCTAAATGGTTCATGTAAAATTCAGCTAATAGTGGTGACAAACATATATGTAAATATTTTTTTTCCATGTCCGCTTGAAATGTGAAGCATTTGGTCTCCTAATGGAGGTAACTCAACAGATTTTTTCTATGAGAAGTGTTTGTTACTCAGTTGCTCAATCTCTCTTTATCGAAGAGAGTATATATATAGAGGAATAGGGCTAGAACAGGACTAGTGGTTAGCTAATCGACGCAGTGAGGATCGCATGGGTGGGTGAGGAAGGATTTTTAAACAACACAACACGAACAGAAATTCATAAATTGATTGAAATATATTTATGAAAACTGTCCGCACCGGGAATTGAAGCCGAGACATCACGACGCTATCAACTGCGCCACGGACGCCGACGATAATACCGTTACATAAAATGCTTAGTATTATATAACAATAATGATGATTCTTTTGATGAAAATTTACATAAATTTTATAACTGGTTTTTATTCAGTCTTCCAACCTTTATTTTTCGGAGAGAGTATGAATAGAAGGAGGAAGTTAATAAAAGACTGGTAGTCAGCAAATCTTTATCGCTATTTACGGAAATATTAATTCAAATCAATTTATGAAGTAAAGTGTATCCGCACAGGGATACAAGTGTACACTGCAACCGAATAGAAAGAACGTTCAAGAGTGTTCACGGTCCCTAAGAGTCCGGGAAAAGAAACATACTTAGGTTAAAATCATAACTGTGTCATTTCGTGTCGGTAGTATTGTCGTACAGACAGTAGAACTAAGTATTGTTTTTAAATATAATTGTCGTCCAAAATTTTCCTTCTAAAGATTTGAACAGTCCAGGCTTTCGACGTATAAGTGGATGAAATAATCTCGGACTCTCCAAAATAATCGTATTAAGTTGACAACTATGCAGAACCAAACTACATCAACGCAGCGAAAACCTAATTAGTAATTCTCTTCCATAGTAATATTACAAATCTTTATTAAATTAACTTCAGTCTAGCTCCAGCACTGAGTGGCCAATTTTTGTTCATTACGGTGGGTATTATCAGAAATATTATTTCATCGTCACGTTGATCTTTTTCGTCAATCTGTTTTTCTCTATATTCGACCACCTATCAATATATAAAGATGTATGTTTATGTGATTGTTAGCAATGAAGTTATATTTCTTTTATTAATATTGCTTTTTTAAATGAAAAATTGCTGACTTAAAACAACGACACTTAAAATCAAGCAGTTTTTTTGAGTGGCAACAAAAATATATGAATTATAAAGTTCCAATTATTAGATACAATGCCAAATAAATTTTTTATGTTAACGACACTATGCCACGAGCAACATATATCTAAAAATGTGAAAACATTTCTTTTTGGCAACAAATTAAGTGGTCATAATTTAAATCAATTTTTGGTCAGAATTTTGTTGAAAATAAACTTTAATTTTTCGTAGAATAAAAATGTGAACGGTCAGAATAAAAGGTTAGGTTGGGTTAGGTAATAAATACTGATCATAAATTATTCATTCTGCCAGATACATTATGACCATTTAATATAAATTCTGACCAATGTATTAAAAATTATGACCGAAACTGAATTTAAATTCTGACCATAAAAATGCGAGATTTTCTTTTTTATCGTTTTAAGGCCTTTATTTGATGAATAATGTAATTATGATAAAATAATTTTCATCCCCGTTTAAATCTTTTTTGGCATTGTAATTTAAATTGAAATACGGCTCTCGAAAAACTCATTCATTTACGCGGATTAGTAAATAGATTTCATTCCCTAAGTCAACCTTTTGTTCAAAACAAGTCGTGGAAAATTATGCAGCCAGGAAATGCGTCCCATTTGCATCCCATCTATTCGGCGCCTTTTCTTCAAATTATAGACTGCAAACAAGGGACAAGAGACAAAATCAACAACTTAGCCAGAGGCTCTCCAGTGGTGTATTAACAGCAATATTGTATTTGCCATAATACAGTATGAAAATAAATACACCACAGACAGATAAATAATCATATTATATAATTCTAATCATTTTATGATTTTTTATCATTTTATGAAATTAAGTCCAATGCAAATCAAAAAAAAAACAAACAATTCACATCGTCACGTCACCTCCGCCACGAGAGCGCAGCTTGTCCCGCTCGGCATATCGTAATCGACTGTTCACAAATACAATTAAAAAACTCCCTGCACCGTCAGAGCTACCCCTCTCCGTAAAAATGGACTCGTCAGGCGGCTATTGAACGTTTGGTAACAAGAAAGAGCCGATTTTGCGAATTATTGCTGTTGCCGCTGGGTGATTTCAGTTCAGGACATTAATGACACTTACACTTAACAAAAACCAGGGTGTGTCATATTATTTCTAATCTTTTGTTAGAAATTTTCTATATAAGCAATTTTTCATGCCACACTACCAAACTTTATGTGCAAACAATCAGTCACTGATATCACGACAGCCTTGCAGAGCACAAAATTTGTAAAAAATATACCCCCTTTATGACCCTACTAAGTACATGAAACTGATTTTTGTACCTTCCATCACAATCATCTATAGAATTATATAAAAATAGAATGTTTGTTTGTCCCGTATGAGTTTCTTATACCATTCATCCGATTGCAATGAAACTTTGGTGCGAATCTAAAAATAATTAAAAAATTCAAATAGGTACAAACAGCAAAATTTCAGCTCGTGTGTGGCATAACAAGTAGTGTTAATTCTTAAATTCTAATTGCCGAGAAAGATGTACTGCTGCCAGGCATCTCAATGATTCCTACAGATATGCCAGTCGAATTCAAACGTCTGCAGTTTCCGGTGCGACTCACATTTGCAATAATCATCAATACAGAGAACTGGGACGATCGGTCAAAGTGTAAGGACTAGATTTAAAAAATCAATGCTTATGCGGTCTGATCACGCGTCGGAAAACCTTCTGATGTATTCGTGTACATACCAGATGGGAAAACAAAAAATATTGTGTATCGAAAAGCACTTCCATAAACAGAATTAAAACACAAGCACTCTCTTTCTTTGAGTGGCATTGCAACGCATTCCGGGTACTCGCCACTGTTTTATAAAAGAATCGAAACAATAGTTTTGTGAGCTGCTTAGCCATCAAATATAAAGTGATATTCAGTGTCATAATATATGCTGTGCCAAAGAGCCAAAAACTGACCAAAATATGCCTTTTTTGGGATTTGATTTGTCATTTGATGTCATGATTTAATACGATATCTTTTAATTGTCAAAAGCTGACATGTTTACCATACATAATGCCATCGCTAATTCAGTGGGAGAAAACATGAGATATCCCATTCCTATATGACAAACATAAATACTCGCCCTGTAAAGTAAAGACTGCGAACATAGCAGCATTTGGCTTTTCACCACAGAATTATCTATAAATATAATCAGAACCTTCGTGAGGATAGACTTGACTGTACGCGTTGAATCCAATAAAAGCAACCAATGAAACCCTGTATCACATCGTAGGATGTTGCGAATCGAATGCCTTAAATTTGGTCATGATATGCGATTTAGCCCGTGTGACGACACATCGCAGGAAACAGCTCTGTCTGTTTTGTATTAATCTTTCTTGGTCCCCACAGTTCAAGATTAGCGTCCTGATAATTACGACGACCAGTGCAATCGTACCTTTATACCAATATGCACAGCAATTGTCCGACGAAATTACGGCAGACTAAGAGTATATTTTGTTATTCCACGACTGGTAGTCTTTTCAACCAGATTCTCATACAATAATCGATGATTCTTATTGTGTGAATACACGACGCGCCGTATCGTTAAATGTGATATTCCACACAATGACAGTCACCAAATGTGAGAAATGTTAGTCAGCGAAAATATAATTGTGTAATTTGTTATTGAAAAACTTTTGTGACCGTGAGAATCATCCTATACGACTATCAGTAAACGCGACACAACGAGACAAAAATATAGAAAAGATTTATCAGTCTGAAGCCAACCTTCGATCGGGAACCACATATTAATCCGCCATTATCGAAGCAACATTTATTCCTAAAGTGGTTACCCTGACATCATTATCAGCTCAACGTGATACATTCCAATTCCAATGTATTCCATTCAACTCCATGTTTTTAAACAATCACCTTTATTTTGATTCGTACAACGTATTCTACTCACAAAACTCCTTGTCATCCCTTGAAAGATGTCTCTGTTTATTAACTCAATATTAAGCAAGCGTAAAGAATAAAGAAATCTTTGAAAACTACACCCTTCAAATTTCCCCTTACTACACCCTCCGACAATGTGGTTAGTGAATTCGCAGGGGAAACTTTGGTTTTGCAGTACTGATCGAATATTCATTCAGTTTTCTTAATTTGCATTTTTATTGTCAAACCGAACGGTGAAGCATCTTTCCCATCGCCTCGCCCCCAATTGGGCGCGGTGAATGATTGTCGGCCTTGCCATCCTGTCTAGAAAATCTGAACGTAATTGTTATATGTTAGCGGGCGTAGTGCAAGTTTAAACTTACATCAAACCGTAGCGACAAATTTAAACAAATTCACTGTAACGTCTGCCAGAAATTCTCTACTCTATCTTCAATTACTTTAAATTCTGCTTTATCTTTCGACGCGGTTGATTAAAACGGGAAATAATTAAATTAATAAAATATGAACTAGATTGGTATTCGAAGATATATTGGAAGATTATGTTTTTAACGAAGATGTACCAGTAGAAATGTAAGATAATGCATCCAATATAATCTATATCTTCCTTATGATATTCAACTTTTTACCTAACACCACTTATTGAGCGTATCCTGTAACACAACTGTGTTAAGCGCTTTACAATGATTGCCAAATTTGTCTTAGGAGCAGTCACTCAATACGTAGTTGCAATGTCCTGTCTGCAAATCGTTTACTTTAAATGATGAAGTAACACTGCTCACGATAATAATTTCATACTTTAAAATATCATACGTCCATTTACGTTTGGAGCCCAAACCACACTTTTGTATTAACGTTGAACGTCGGATAATAAAGATTTATATTAAACATTTTTGTAGATCACTTTAACCGTGGTAAACAAAGGCTGAATTTGTATTTACTGAAGTAGCAATAATCTATTTTCATAAAATAATTGTTCTTGTCTCGATGCCATCTTTTATCGTGCTAGACTCCAAGGAATATAGATAGTCTAATGAAAACAATAGGTAATTTGAATATTTATGCTTTTGAAATTGCTCATTTTGCCTTTTATCCTTAATTTATGTAAATATGCCCAGCAATAGTTACATAGACAATTATTTTGTACTATTCTTGGCAGTATCTATTTTTCATTAAAGTTATATTTCAGAGTTGAATACGGACATCTCTATTGAGGCCTTTAAAAAAGGAGTCCATCGAAAAGCATCGCACGCTTTCTAAGTTTCCACCCGTCAAGGCTATGCAGCATGCATATTAAATGCACTGGAATGCAATTCAGTGATAGCATTCTCCGCGACTTGGCATGTATTTTAGCAACGTACATGCTCCAGCAGATTTCAGAATTTTAAACCAAAACAAACGCTGCATTTTGTGGAATTCAGTAGAACCGCTGGTACCGAGATTTACGACAGTGGAATTTGCAAAAAAAAACGCATTAAAATTTCACAAAATAATATAAATGTTGCAAACACGCGAAACGAACCGTAATAGCACGCGGCATATGAAAATTTATATTTTTGTATATCACATATCGTAAAATGTTTTTTTTTCGTTTTTCTGCTCCTAAAATGGAACGCACAATATAATATAAGGTATTTTAACGATATTGTACAATAAATAGAAAGTAAGATTTATATTTGTTTAATTAATTTACTTAAAAGAGTTGTTTCAATTTTTTCAAATACATGTGATGTGGTTTTGAAATAGCTCAGTAAAAGTTTGCTACATTAAAGAAAGTAATATATATTAAATAATCATTCAAAAATTTAGCGCAACAATCATCAGTAAACGATGGTTAATAATGGGAAAAGGTTTTCGTCTTAGGAGGTAGATGCCTTTAATACTCTAGACAAGCTTAAGCTAATCACTCACTTACCTCGGAATTAAAGGCAGTCATAAAATTATAACCACAATTTTCAATACAGACAAATTCATAAATCATCTACTACAGAAGTTGCTCAACGTTTTGTCTTCTGGATTATGATAGAAGAATGGAACTAGAAGAGTCCAGGTAGTGGGTTTATCGCTCTTGCTCACTTTGTCTTAAAGATCCAATAGGTGGAATAGAATGCCAACAGTACACAAATTAAACACAAGTCCATAAATTGATGTTTCCCTGTTGGGACTGAATAAAACAGACTCGTTGACAACTCCGGTTGCAGGATTACTTTCATTCAAGTTAGTTAAACCCATTATTCAATCAACTGGTTGATTCTACAGCTGAGTGGTGAACGCTATTGTACGTTTGTCTTATTCAGTATCAGGATCACAGATTCAAATCCTTGAAAGGTTACTTTAATAGAATAAATTTTCAAACGATTTTTAGGAATTAAAATAGTTTCCTAGTTTGTATGTCTCATTCGATGATGATGACGGATGGAGGTTCTTTCCTATCGGAGGTAGGCTTCAGACTTGAGAAATGAATGTTGCTTCCTATGTTGACGACGAATGACAATGACGGATGAATTGGAGGTTGGCTTCAGACTGATAAATCTTTCTCTATATTTTGTTTTGCTGTAACCAAATATGACGATTCACACCGGTCACAGAAGGTTTTCGATAACAATCACACACAATCATATTTCCGCAAACTTTGGTCTTAGAAACATTCTCACCTTTGGCGACTGTCATTGTGTGAAATGATGACTCGCCATCTACGCTTGCCGGATACTTGAACTATCACATTTCATGATACGGTGCGTCGTTTATTCCCACAGATTTATAGATTTGCGTCAAATGCCATAGATCTCTGTGATGTTTACATTCGTCTCTTATCCGATCCGAAGAAGATGGGTTGAACGAGTGGATTAGGTAAGTTCTCATGACGTAACAACTCCCGTTTGATACTACATTATAAATACAAATGCTCCTTATTGGAAATGGACATGTTAAAACTAAATTAACCATGTAAAATATTACCACATTACTTTGCCGTCAAATTTGGAACTAGAATTGTGAGTCTAGAATAAATTTCTCCAATTGCCATTTTATGCCAAATAAATATCTTATCTACTCTTAATAACCGTCGCCAAAATATCTGGTTTAGAAATTTATTGAAATCTCAGTTCTGGTTAAGTATGGAAATATTCTTAACGTGACGGTGACACCCTCACTAGCGGCCAAGTTAAATTGGTACTTATATAGCACTTGTATTTAAAATTGATTGCTCACCAGAATATTTTTTAAATACTTCTGATCCAATAAAAATTAAAAATAATAAAGAGATTACTACGTCATTTTATAAAATACAATCGCTAAAAAGAGCGTAAAAACAGGTTGTACTTTATGTACACGATAAACGCGACGTAAACTGGGGTGTTATGAGAAGAAACAACGCGCCCCCGAAGGCTTTAGCGTGTCAGATGTCAAATTACGAAAGAAACTTTCCAATTGCAAGAACGAAATTACGACGAACAAAAACATAGCCCTGAATTAAATGTCTTTTTAATACAACGCCTAAAACACCGTACCGTAAATAGTTTGGATTTTGCAAAGGCATTAGAACATAGAATGAAAATCAAATTAAAGCATAAGATACTTAATGAATAGTCTGTCTCATTCTTAAGCGTATTTAAACAATTTAATAAATGTATCCCGCGCTTTCAAAATAACTAATGATAATTACAATGATCACAAATTAAAATTTAATTCACATAAGATAAAGGTAGGCAGTTGTTTATTTTTTTTTAAGATAAGTGAAATATTATTAGGACTGTAGCCTAGTGCTCGACTGTAGCCGAGTGCTCAACGTCGTTGGGCGTTTGTCTCGTTCAGTCGCGGTATACACGATGTATCCTAATACAGAATATTCAATAAATGTATTTTTTTTATAATTTAAGACATCGCCTGAGGGTGCTTGATGGAATTTCAATATCAAATTTGAGTTATTGAGACTTTGTGCACTTCCATGTATTTTTTCCATGTAAGTTACACCGCAATTACATAATTATTCGTCCTATCTTAATCTCATCCTTGTATTCTTTTTTTAACTATTTCAGCTCCCAATGTGGAGCATATGACCTACTAATGAAGATATCTCAACATACTTTTTTCTTGGAAAACTGCTTGTAACTCAGTTGCTTAACCTTTATTTTTCGAAGAGAGCAGGAATATAAATATAGGACTAGAACAAGACTAGCCCCGTTTTTTGGCATTGAATGGATGGGATGAGGAAATTCTGGACATCACAAACATCCGTAAATACCAACAGAAATCCATATATCGATTAAAAAAACCAAACCTTTCCAAAAAAGATAGATTGAGAAACTGGAAAACAGGCAGTTTTAGTAAAACTATTTTTTTTTTTACAATTTATAAATAGATAACTATTTAGTCAAAACTAATTCTGACGATCATGGGTAAAAATAGCTATACTATACACTACTAAAGACAATGGAATGTTACCACGTATATTCCACAATAATCAATAACTTCCTTTGTGGCGATCCATTGGAAGTTCACGTGCTACATATATTCATAAGTACAATAATTGTGTTCCTTATTATGTTATACTGCATTTTGGACAGGAAATGGTGAAACATGAAGTTTTAATTTTTTTAAACAATCTATAATAGTAGACTTTGTACGCCTTAAAAATTCAGATAATAGTTAAATGATTCTAATCTTGTTCAAGCAAAAGTTATTTTTACTTCTTTAGTTTTGTAGTGTCGTAAATAAAATAAAAAAACACACTTATTAACAACAATGAATGTTAGGTATTCTGGGATCATCCACTTTGCGAGAACACACCTACTACCCTTCTCTACTCTACGGGCTCTAAAAAAATATTTTTTCTTGTTTTTATTTTCAAATAAAAGTTCTTTTAAAAAACGTTTATATAGGTAAATAATCCGATGTATTTGATATCAAATGGATGGAAAATTGAATTTAAGTATCTACCCTATTTATAACACTGTATTTGTACTTTTAAGAAAAACTTTTTTTAATACGTGGTATAATTATTTTTTGTTGTCACATCCATTTAAAGACAAAAAAATAGATTAGTGCTTCTCAAACATTAATAAAATTTGTCCTTTGAGCGAGTAGAACGAATAATCAGATCTTAATTGAGCCTTATAGAAGAAAAAACCTATAAGTGAAAATTCTGTCAAAATATAACAAAAGATATTTCCCACAATATGTAATACTGATATATTGCATGAAAAACCTGATAAAAACAAAGAACTAAAACTTAGACGTAGAAACCAAGTAGAAACCAATAAATTCAATGCAGATATGTCCAATTTTATTTCGCTTTTATTTATTGCAATAAGCGGTTGAATGGCTAATAGAAAGGCATATTGTTGTTTATTAGAAGTAAAATGCAATGGAAACAATAAACTATCGATACACGAATAATTTAAGGGGGAAACACAAAAACGTTGCTCACTACTAACATTACAAAGTGAACATATCGGCTTTTGCTGTTAGACACCTCAATAACAGTTTTTTTGGAAGAATTTTGATAAAGTAATGAATCTTTATAAAAAATATACCCGTTGGCTCAAACAATAATGACAGAACAGAAAGTATTTTTTTATTATTCAAATAAATAACCGGCACATTAATGGAATAATCTATTAAGTTTATTAGTACCTAGTCGATTTAAAATTGGAGATATATTTTTCATATTCATTTTCAGTATGATAACCACCTATGTATGGTTATCAATTATAACAAAACGTTCACAAACTTTTATTGTTTTTAATATTACAGTTGATTAATTTCTTCTCATGCGTATTTTGTTTAGTAATTACGACATGTGTTTCGTTTCCTTGAGAAGCATCCTCAGACGTCATGTATTGTGTCATTAAAGATATCTGTATTTTGGGTCTCGAATCTATTCCCTTAATATAATTAATAGGGGTGTAAAATTAAGAATGGAGATCAAAGCTACCAATGTGTCGAAAGCAATAATACTACAGAGATGTAGTTTTTAATATTATTCTAGCCGCCTTTTTGCAGTATGCATACTATTTACTATAAACGTATGAAAGAATTAAAATGAAATTGTGCTTAGATGTCAATCCTTTAGCAATATGTTCTACTGTTTTAAGCATTGTCTTCTACCATAACTGTAGAAAATTAATAAATATTTGATATGGCTCAATTACTATATGATTACTATTATTTCCTCTGCGGTAAATGTTCTCAACCTCACGAAAAAAACCCTGGAAAGATTAATAACGTACAAAATTTATAAATTCTTGAGCTTTAAACATTATTCTATAATTAAAAATTAAATTCAGCAAAGTAGTTTTCGAATTTCTCTGTTTTTAGTTACAAAAATGAATTTCGTTTTCTTTCACTCTTTAAATTCAAAATGTAATCAAAAAATTTTTTGCTTAGAGACATGCATTTCATTCAAATCTATTCGCAAAATTTTACCAATGAAATTGATTAGATATTTTAGTATCTTTAGATTTAAAGCCAATCTAATTGAAAAATACATTTCACTAGACAATTTTGAGTCATACAATCTTATTGAAAACCAGTCTAGACATGCTTTTTATGTATTATATATAAAAAAGAAATTTGTACTATTAAAACTTATTCTATTGAAATACATTGACCTGAAAGTAGTCCAGTAATAATAGCCGTTTGAAAAAAGAGTATCATCCAATAGTTTGACATTTAAATTGAGTTCTTTTGTTTTTTTAATTAAGTTAAAACTAATTCGTATTAAATCTGACAGAATAAAATTAATTATTTGTTTACCCACTTGGATCAAATTCTCTCAATTTCTTGGGATCAAAAATGATTATATTTAAATACGTTGTATTTAAACCAAATCACAATCTGGAATGGATGGACTTTAAATCTTAATTGCCAATTCCATACTCAAATGAATACTTTTAAATATTGAAGATTTTCATTGAAAAAATGGAATTGTATCTAAAGGATATCTGTGAAGATTTTACTGATTTGCAGCTGCCGTTTTCGATCCTGAAAACGAATCATAACTAGAATGTTTAGCTAACTACAAGTAATTTCTTCATACTAAATTTTTATTCTTACTTTACCTTAAAAAGAAGTTAAAAGTCTTCCTACATTAAGTTTTTCTACATATGGTTATAATACAAAATTACTTATTTGAAATAAGATATTTATAAAACTGATTGTCAAGTTCATTTTCAGGTGTTTTCTAATAGGTTTTTTGATAATCTGAAAACACCTATACACGCCTTTGGATCTATTTCCTAAGCTATATGTTGTGTGTCACTAGCAGTAAATATTATATATGTAGGAATACACGACACTGGTTATTGATGAAATGTGATATTTTAAGTGTTTGGCCAGCGCAGACGTCGAGTCATCATTTCACACAAAAGCCGTTATGTTATGAACAGTCTGCCGACGAGAAATTCGTCAAATGCCATATTTGGAAAGCGCAATACACGCGAGTGAAAAATATAGAAAAAGAATCGTCAGTCTTTTGCCAACCTCCGCTCGGGAATCACCTATTCCTAAACTCTCGAAGAAAACACATCATCATCCGTCGTTAGTTCTAGTCACGTCAAGCAACATACAAACATTTTAAGCAACATGTTCCGTAAGTGGTAACCCCGACGTGATTCAGCGTACGCCACAGATCCCCTAAATATACTAAATTAGAAAATTTAAAAATGTAATCAATATTATACAGGATATGCATCAAGTCAAAGAATTGTAGTGTAGAATAGTTTGTGTTTTTATTTATCGTTTTATAAAAATTTGCATCAATAAATTTCGAACCAAATAATGATCTGATAAAAGTCAACAAGCATTCGGATTTTTTTTTTATTTTCATGCAGTTGGCAGAAACTGCTGATGCGATATCTTTGTGCGCAATGCGAACTCTGCAATTGGCACGTATGGTGACCGCGTGGTTGTCACGACTGAAAAACATCAATTATTTATATGTTTTTTATACAGCCCCTAGTAAATAAACAAAAACACTGGCATCATCGCGCCCCACTGCCTGCGTACTTCATACAAACTATAGTATTAAATTTTCCGTATTTTTTAACAAAATAAATGACTCGTTTGCTTATACGAAAAAATTTTGTGGTAAAAAATCTGTTCTGTTTGGAATGATAAAATACTGTGGTTCTTTTTCATTTTATACCTTGTCCTATAGTACTACCAACATTACTTGGCCACCGCCGAATTTGGAACTAAAATTCTCAGCCTAGAATAAATTTATGACAATATTTAAAAGGTGTTTTTTCTCAAAATAAAATATGACAAAGCGACATGAAAATATTTGAATGACAGCATTGCCAGCTTTTGTGGTTTAGTGGTGAAAACTGTAGTCTAGTGTAGTGCTACTCAAATGGTGGTCCGTGGATCAGTACTGGTCCATGTTCAACAAAAATATCCACGTGTCTCCAATATCCCTGAATTTCAATACTTTGAATTCAATAGAAATATATTACTACCTTATTTTTATTTTATTTACATAATGAAGTCGGTGTGTAGTTAACATTTAAAAATATTTACTGGTCTGCACACCGAAAAAGTCTGAGTAGCACTGTTCTAGTGATCAGAAGGGTTTTGGTTCAAGTACCGGAAAGGTCAATATCGAATATTTATTTTTTACCAATTTAACATGTGAGATCTTGGGCAAAAGTGTTTGTGTTGTAAAAGTGAGATACTAAAAAAATCTCATTAAGTTTGTCTCATGTGTGATTCAAAAATTTCAAAATATTTGGTAATTTTTAGCTATGACATATAATTTATTTTTATACTCTAAACAAATCTGCTTTGATTTAGTGATTTGAATTGTAAATCCCAGAGGATTAATTTTATTGGTTTTATAAACTATTTTTTTCTGAAAATATAATATATGGTAAATACTGTTTTTTCGATTGATACAACGTCACAAAACTTAGAAAAATTATATGAAGCTGTAAAAAAATAATATTAATACATTAAAAGTTGAGTCTACACAACTTTAGACGAAGAAAATTTCTATTATTGTTTTTATAAGGTAAAAAGAATTTCGTTCACAAAACTCATTCTACGACATTCGTTGTCTTGTACTTTATACGGTCGCCAAAACTTTACATTGCATTTCTGAAGAGCCGTATCTTGTCTGGGTTTTCAATCGAATGTGACCTCTATGAACAACAATTGAGAGCATTTCTCAAACTTCAAATTGGACATTCTACGAAGCTCTCTACAAAAACAAGGAATGTGGATTTTCCCTTGATCGTATTGCTGTTATCACATTTATTTTTCAAAGGAAAAGTTCTCATCCAAAAAGAATATTTTTCGTTTTGTTTCGACAATAATTAAGCCGTTTTGTTTACCCTTGCTGATGGTTTGAAAATTAATAGTTTTTATCTATTCATTGATCTATGGCAGTGGTCCCCAAACATATTATGCCCTTGGACACCTTCTTAAAAGCAAAAACTTGACCATGAACCTCCAAGTGAAATATCTTTAACAAAACTGCATACTAGATAAATGAAGTATGGTAACGTTCATAAGTGCACTAAATCCACGTTCTACTAGATAGGAAGACGGGAAAGCAATCAACAGTGTCTGTCACAACTAGGAAACTAGGAAACTAGGAAACAATCTACAGTGACCACCAATGCAGGATGTAAAATCGGTATCTGTTTTACTAAACAGAATTTATGATATCTTTGTTCAAAACATTGGTTTCAGATCCCTATCTGTAGATAATTCAATAAATTGCTCCTGTTAAGTATGGATCTACTTGCAAAAAGATCCAACACCCAACAAATCACTACCAATTTATTTATTTTAACTTTCATAATAATGAAAATGTGTCACGAATATTTTTTTTCATATTAAACCTTTTGCAAGCCCCCCGACGTTGTCCACATACCCTCAAATTATTTTTAATTTATCATAGACCCCTCAGCGGTTATAAGAATCCCTGAGGGTCCGTAGTAACCACATTGGGAACCACTGATTTATGGTGACCATTTTCCCTTTGTTTGACATTGTTGTTTCTATATCAAATAAGTGTATGGAAAGTATTTTAACATTTTGTTTATAATGATCGTCACTTCGACATCATGTCGGTGTCAGAATTACAATGCTTACTATTATTAATAATAATACATGATTATCAGATGGCGTGATTGCGTGTTGGTGAAACAAATTTTCATGAAACAAAATATTTACTATTTTTCTCCTTTACTACATTACTTATAAACAAATATTTAGGTTTTATTCATTGAAAGACAACCAAGACAATATATTTCTGGATTCGTTATTTTTTAATCTGAATTCTATTCAAGGTGTGAATAAAAAAAGGCAATGAAAATAACATATTTCCGAACATAATTTTGAAAACATGTCAGCTTCCAATATGGAGCATGTAAACAACTCTTAATGGAGTTAATCTCAACAGAAGTTTTTCTACGAGAACTTCTAATTATTCAGTTGCTCCACTTCTCTTTTTTTCTATGAGAGTAAAGGTAGAAAGATAAGATTAGAGCAGAAGTAGTGATTAGCTAATTGATAACGCTGCGTCCTGTTTTTTTAAGACCGAATGGGTAAGAGGGGATATTCAGATATCACATAATACATGCCATCGGACACAAGTCTATAAATAAATTGTTTAGATCAATTTATGAAACGAACCGTAATAGGGATTTGAATCCGTCAGCAACAAGCCCGAACGCCTGACACACTGACCTTCTTTCCATGTCCGCTCCCAACATGAAGCATATGGTCTCCTAATGGAGGTACCTTAACAGAATTTCTCCATGAAAACTGCTTGTTGCTCATTTGCTCAACCTCTTTTTTCGAAGAGAGTAGGGATAGAAGGATATGGGTAGGACACGACTAGAGTTATAAACATCACAAACACTCGAACTACAAACAGATATCTATAAATCGATTGAAAGATCAATTTATGAAACTCTCCGCACCGAGAATTGAACCCGAGACATCTGTAAACGTAACCAACGACGCTACCAACTGCGCCACGGATGTACCGGCACACTGACATACCAAGATTAAATTAATTTGTTGTTATCTTGGCTCCTGTATCGGTATGTATTGTCGAGCCGTGTTTTATAACGCAGTCGTAATGAATTGCCACTCCCTTGACTATTTTCTCGATCCGTTAGAGGGACAGGGTTATAAAATACGGTAATAAGAGACAAAAAAATATGGCCCAAGTTTATGTTACTGATTTCCATTTTTAGACATTAAAGACATTAAAGCTTTCTCTACGAAGCCTGAACCGTTTAATTAATTTTACGAGTACATAAATTAAATCTTCTCAAGTAATTGTGTAGCCCCGTGATACTTAAGGGCTAAAGGGTATGCAATATACAAAGGATAAAGTCTCCTTCAAGGGCGTAAACAATAAGGGTCTCGTTGATGAAGTAATCATTACCTAAACAGTCATACAATGAGAAAAAATTCAGAGGATCTAATCCGCAAACAAAAAAAATTACTGCTACACGTAAAGATGGGAAGGAATTTTTAAATTAACATTTCTTTTTATTCATATCCGGAGGTATCTCAACCGATTTTTTCTATGAGACCTGCTTGTTACTCAATTGCTCAATCACTCTTTTTTCGAAGAGTGTGGGGATAAAATTATATGGCTAGGACAGGACTATTGGGTATCTAATCGCTCTCACTATGCCCCGTTTTTGAGGATCGGATGTGTGGGACGGAGTTTTTCAGACATCATAAACACTCAGAATACAGAAATCCATAAATCGCTCCATGGACGCTGACACATTTTAGCCCACTGCTATGAGTTACTTCACACTTTTGAACCCCTCTTCTATTATTATTTTTTTTCAATTCAATTAATGATGCAATCGTGTTAAGAAGTCGTTGTTTAATAGTATTTGACCCCCTCCTACTCCCACCATTACATTCTAACACAAAATATTTAACTACCTCTTCTTCTCTTGTGGCATTACAGTCTGAGGTGAACCTTGGACGCTTCAATAAGTCTCCTCCACTCCACATTGTCCTCCACCTTCCTACACCAATTGCTGATTCTTGTGACACCCCATTTGTCGAGCGTAGTCATGATTTTCCATCACTCCTTCCAACTCATAACTGACTGTTTTAATCAAATCAATTTTTTTAACTCTCGTGCAAAATACAACTTTTTTTTGCATATTTAATTTATGAGTTTCTGACGAAAACAGTCTCAATGAATATTTCATTCTTAAAATAACTAGATATCACATTTTACAGATTTATACAATCCCCATATTGTAACATTATATTATACTTCCTATCTATTCCTCCATATGTATTGTGGACGTCTCTCACCAGTAAGTTGGCATTTACAGCCTTATAAAGCGAAAACCCTTACATAACCTAAAAATAAGTTACATTTGACAATTGGGTTATTAAAATTTGACCCCTTAGTGCAATACTTCTCAAACTTATTATCCCCGTGGACCCCTTACTATGAACCCCCAAGTAATATAACTACATAACTGCATAATAAAAAAAATATAAATTTAATTTTTATTTTTTGAATGGTGGTGAAGTGGTGTAAAAATAAAATATAAATAAAAAAGTATTATGAGGTTCATAACTGCACTTAATCCAAGTTCTACTAAATAGGACGACAAAAAAGCAATCAACAGCGTCTGTACAGTGACCGAACATGCAGGATATAAAATTGGTATCTGTTTTTGTAACCAGAATTTGTGATGTCGTTGTTCAAACAATGGTTCAGCTCTTCATTTGTGGTAACTCAATAAATTGCCCCTGTATAAGTATGGATTCATCTGAGTTTGTGGTTCTGCTTGCAAAACGGTCCAACACCCAGCAATTGGCTATCAATTTATTTATTGCTATTTATTTTAACTTTCATAATAATGAAAATGTGTCAGATATATTTTATCATATTAAACGTTTCGCGGACCCCCGACGTTGTCCACGCACCCTCAAATTATTTTGAATCTGCGGTCACAAGGACCCTTGGGAGTCCATAGAAACCACTTTGGGAATTACTGCCTTAGGGTCAAAGAAACCTATTTCAATGTTAAGTGATTTCGAGTTTGTTTTAGTATTGGAGAAAAAATTATATAATATTGTTTGTGATAGTGAGACTAATGAAAAAGATTAATCTATATAAAGAAAGCTCAATATTTTTGTTAAGGATTGTTTTCTATAGAAAACAATACATACGTTTTTAGGAATTGCGTTACTAACTTAGTTACATAGATTTAATTTAAGAATAGTTAGGCCGTTGACTTGTCCAGAAGCACGGGTGGACTCGTGTGGCTGAAGGCCAGTAAAGTAGTATGGTCAACTATCCGTCTGTGAGGTAATCCGGCTACTGCCCGTGTCCGTGCTTCTTGCCATGTCGTCTGAATTGCCATCTATATTGACTTGTTCCCCACACGTTACTTTGACCGTTAAGGGCTGAACTATAGCTCATATAATCAACGTGTGTAAAGTCAAATCATCATATTCATTGTTCTTTCTACGTCTTATATTATAATTATTTCACGTTATTCAATTCTTACAGGTCCCGGTTCACACTCAATCGTCAAGTGTGTGACCTTATCTGTTTTGAAGTTATCATTAAGACAACGGAAGTATGTTGGTGATATAAAGACGTGTTGTTAATTGTTTCATTAAGAAGTTCTTAGACAAAGCTACGCATGTTTTAGACTATGTGATTCCTTAAACAACAAACGAACACAATACGATATTAAGTGGCATTCATTATAATATCATCGTTGTTAGGTTATGTTGTCTTTTATCTAAGGTTCCTGTTCCTTTAACGCACATATATTAACTATTTTAAAAAATATTTGTTTACTACAGAACAATAACTGTAATGTTTTAAAATAACAACTATGTATCATTATTTCAGGCCAACGCACTAAATACTGTGTTTCATATTATGCTATATTATTTGACGAGACGTAGCTTTTTGAAAATCAGCTCAATAACGCAAAGCAATTAATAGTAAAGAGACGAAAAATAGAATAGAATAATGGTCATTCTAAAACAACAAAGACATCTCTACTATATAGCACAAAATACATGTAGAAATCTGTATGTTTGTATGTCTGTCGGTCACAACAACTGATCCCAAACAGCGTGCATTAGCGATGTGAAATTTTCACATGTCATTTTAGCTGCAAATCTTAGTTTAACTGTGCTATTTTCAACTTTCATCTAACGACTATTAACTTTTAACCTCAAACTGAAAACGCGATATTTTCGACGTTTCAATGCGGGATGAACAAAGTAATAATAATAGTCGCCTAGCAACAGCTCAATACTAATATATTCTGCAAGTAATGACAGTTGAGATAGAGTTTAAGATTTATAAAGTTTCATGTTAGTGATTTGGTAGAAAGTGAGTTTGGTAAAATAGCACAACTTGGTGTGCATCTGGAATCGTTATCGAGAATAAACGTATGACCGTATGTTCAGTTTGTGGCACAGCAGGAGCCATTATTAAATGATGTTCAACTAGCTGTCCATCGAAAAGTTCTGTGGCTCCGTAACAAGAGTGCAGGTGGCAAAATTGTCATGTTTTATTATAGCTGGTTTCAACTTTTAGGATTATTATTAATTGGTGGACTATGTTTTGTGGGTTTAACAAAAGAGGTACGGTTGAAGATGATATTTTCAAATTTCAACCAAATTTCAACATTAGCTAGCCAACATCTTAATTTAATATAAGCGTCCTCTATCTTGAGCGAAGCCGGGTAAAATATACTAGTCTATATAATAATTTTATAATAACTATATAATTATATTTTATTATAACTATATAATAGTCTATTTAATAAAATAATTTTAAAGTGTAAAACTCTTTCGGTCGGTTTGCGATTCACATGATTATCATTAAAAAATTTCAACACCTCAACACAGGGTTTTTTCATCAAAAATGATTTTCTTGTACTTCCTTATATTCAGGTAAGTAAAATTAAAAAAATAAAACACATTTTTGTACTGATTCCAAAAATTAATTTTCAACTTTTTTTGAAACCGGTCCTGGTCATTATATTTAAAACTAGTGGGAACGTCCATCATAGATGACGGTATTAAAATTGAAATACCGAATGTCTAAAGTAACTGTTCTTTTTCATACTAACGGACTGATTGTTGTTTGTTTGCCTCGGTATTTGCGTCACGTCGGAAGTGTGTGTATTGTTTATATATACCACGGACGCTTAAAATTTGATACCTACATGTGATATGTCATAATAATAAAACGTCTACGCCTACAGACTAGTCTGGGCTATTATATATAAGATTGTAGAATTTGTACAGAAAAAGTGCGTTATATTTTTATAAATATTATGAATCAACATCATAAAAGTGTTTAAGTTGAATAATTCGAAATTCTACCTAGTGCCTTCGGTAAATATCTGAAAATATAAAAATGACAGTAAAATGTTCAATTCAATTGATACGGTAGAATACAACGATATAATTAGTTCATTAATATTTATTTTATATAATATACTAGCTAATACCTGGCATACGTTGCAAAAACACTGTGAGAAAGAATTTTTTTGTGATTTACTTATGTTTATTGAAGTCTTTTTGGATACAAAATATGTTTTGTCCATCTGGTGCGTACACGAATAATTAAAAAGGTTTTTCAGAGATGTCGCTGTTTGTACTTATTTGATTCTTTTTTTTTTAATTTTTCACGAGTGTTTTCACAAGTACTCACCAAAGTTTCATTGAAATCGGATGAGTGGTATAGGAATGCATAAGGGAGAAACCAACAAACAAACATTCATTTTTGTATATATATATAGTATATTACAGTCGATAGCTATTCTTGTATGACCACCGTACGAACTATCACTAGAATAGATTATAAATATAATTCGAACGATGTTTCAATGCCTGAATATCTATTTATTATATGAAAAAAGGTGATGTAAAAAAATAATTTCACATTTTTTACCTTTTTATTATGGAATTTTACCAAGTTTGTATTATGCCAACTCAGTAAATACAAGTGTCAACAATATTTAACTGAATTTAACTGTAAACAACATGACATCTTTATTATATATAGTTATTCTTAAAATAGTTACAGTCCTTTACAAATAATAAGATAAATTCATATCGTTTCTTGAATGGTTCGCACACATAATATGTCAATTAAATTCTTCCTTTCGTTACTACGTAATTATTGTCGAAAATAAGTCAAACGCATGATTGACGTGTTATGACATAATAACTTTTGGCAGGAATGCTTAACAACCGCTTTGATGGTGAAAACACCCGCTGCCTACCCTCCAGGTAAAATTCTTAATGGCTCCAAATACTTCGCTCGAATACCTTTCCCATGCCGAATCAAATCATCGCATACATAGTGGCAGAATTGCTCTACCGTTCTGAATTTACACAACAATATTATAAACGCATATCTCAATTATAAGCGAGGGTTGCCAACCGTGAATCGTCTCGTAAAAATAGCTGTGTAAAAAATACCGAAAAATGTAACACAGGCAAAATTTATCTAAAAGTTTTCTACGTAATAATTATCTAAAAGAAATACTCATTAACATGGGTTGTGAAAGCTTCATTTTACGTATTAGAAGGGATGAAAAAACGGAGGTTAATACAGGAAAGCGTATATTGGGAGCACATGACTTATTTGAAATATAATTTTATTTATTATTGAAATTGGTTTGGTTCATAATTCTGGTTTGTTAATATAAAAAAAACCCATTAAATATATTACTTAAATGAAATGATAGTGCAGAAATTGCACTTAAATAACGGGAAAACGTCCATTCCAGGTGCGTTCTTAAACATTACGACGACTTATTTTTTCCCGACAATATTTCATCGGAAAAAGAATAAGGTTAATATTATATTTGTGCAGCTTAAATACTTTAAAAAGAAAACGTACGCGCCTCAGCCAATCAGCTAGTTAGCATCACTACAAAAATGTAACCAATTAGAAGGCTAATGGCTGACAAACGGAACTGATTTGTTGAAATAATCACTTTTTAGTCTGGCGTTCAACACCAGTGGTAGGTTCAATGGGATTTCCTACCATTCAGCATGGACTCTTGGTCAACCGATACGCGAATGGACGAGTGAACGGGTTGGAGCAGCGGACATCAGAAAACAGTTTCGTATAATTATATTTTGAATTGTTTTTTTTTTAATTATGTAGTGTCAATGTAACGGCAGTCATTCCAAACGTTTCGAGAAGACTTTAATTTAAAATTTGGCTGCTTAGTAAACATGTAAACTTTAACTTTCTCTTATTATGTATTCGTGGCAAATGAAATTACATTAAATATGTTACCCGTAACTCGCGTTTTATTCCAAATATTTACTTATTTATACATATCTTTTAAAACAAGTTGGCGCCTGTGGCTCTCTCAAATTTATTAATAACCTCTTAATCGACCTTTTATCCAATGCTGACTTATATCCTCTATTAGTCATATCACATCTTTGTTTACCACACCGTTGAGAATATCGTTACAGAATTTACATCTACCGCTGAACTGGTTCCTTTTATTATTTTATTAGTTGCATTTTTTTTCTAACTTATATCTAACTTTCAATATAACAACTATAACGAAATATACTCAATAGTGAAGATAAAACTGTTTCATTTAAAATATTATCGTGACAAAATACATAATTACATATTCTACTATGCTTTAGTTTATTTTATACAGAAATTTCATTTTCAATCAAATATCCGGTTTGTGTACTAATTTTTTTACCATGTCATCTCCCAATATAGAGTATATATACTCCTAATTAAGGTATCTCAACAGAAGCAGGGATAGAAGGATAGGAATAGGACTCGTACACCCCGTTGTTTGGTGCTCTAATATTTAAAAAGTTGATAATGCTCCTGATCATTATTAAAAAAATATATTTTTTAAATATAATGCCCTTCCATCAAGAATTGTCAGTTAACACCTTAAAAATGATTAGAAATAAATTTCATATTAAAAGCAGAGATATCCAATATTTGATAATAAGACTGATTGATCTAAGACTTACTGGGTACAAGCGAGTTGTAGGTGGAGTACAGATAAAAAACACTGTTTACCATTGAGGTGTAAAAATGAATACTATAGAAATATTTTCTTATTTAAAAACATCAAGTGTGCATACTTATTAATCTCGTCAGTACTCTTTCTTAGTAGTTAACACTGTTAGGCATCCAACGTTTTCAATCACTCAAATGCCGGGTCACTGGGTCGAGTATGAAATGGAAACATTCATTCATTGATTTTCCAATCGATTTATTAATTAAAATTTTGGTATCATGTGATTTTCTCATACTCCACACCCACCCCTTGAACAACCCTAAAAATGGGGTTGCAGATAAAGTGACTAATTACTTGTCCTTTCTAAACCACATCTGTATTTACGAAGCTGTCAAAAAACTTTCACATCGATATGTTTCAAACAGAAAGTGGACATTTAAAAAACACATCAATTACAATACAAAATTTAAATTTACCTTTGTTTAACACATCATTGTTAAAGTATTAAAAATATTATTTTCTATTTTGTGGTTTTCCGATATGTCGCTGTTTGTACGTATTTGATTCTTTTTTTCAAAAACTTACAAAAGATTCATCGAACTGGAATAAATGGTATGAGAATGTATATGGGACAAACAAACAAACAAACATTCATTTTTATGTATATAGATTCATGTTCAGGATCACAAATTTAAACTGAAAAAATCTAAATTTGATATTTGACATTACTGAGATTTGAACCAGGACCCACCTGATTACTCGGGAAAAGCTCTTACCACTTAACCATAGAGGCTAACATTTCAGTTCAAGCTTTACATTCTAGTCTATCTGGTATAATACATATTTTAATTTCAATAAATTATATATATATTGGCCGACAATTGAGCTTGAATTTATCGATTCAAATAACTTAAATAAAACACGACTTTTTTTCATGACTTTTTCCAAAACGAGAAAAATACTTTCTCATAAAATTACAATCGATTACTTCTCATTAAAAAATGCTACAACAATCCAAAACGCTACGAGGATACACTGAATCTATCAAATTCCCTTTCATTCACAAAACTACACTTGCAATTTTCAAGTATTAACGCAATGAAGTTTGTCCATAGACCGTAGTCTCAAATTGTCGTTATGTCTACTAAATTTATAGGCAAAATTCAAATACAAGCCATTTTACTGGTTGACCATTTAACGAATGAGAAGCAAGTGACCATTACGTGTTTGATTGTTGATTAAATATTTTGCTACCACAGCCTTATACGATTACATTTGAAACGAGATCGCTAAATGCAGTGTTACGCATTTGCATTTTAAACAATAGCATACAGGATGTTGGAAATCTTCTACGTCATTAAATCTATGGGTTTAAATGACAGCTTACTCATCTTGTAGGATTGATGATACATTATCATTTTCCTAGGAATATTTTACCATTCGGTGACGAAAATAAGTTCCTGTTTTCGACCATATGTACGTACCTGTAAGAGCATACTTCCACCACGAGATGCTTCCATGATTTCCCTGTCACCAACCAATTTCTTTGCCGGCTCGCATGACATCCTGTGAATAGAACTTGACGGTTTTCCAGGAAATCAGAATCCCAGTGGTCATTAAAAGAGACTTTCAGAATTGAGTCTCTCCTGAGGCATCAGCAGCACGTGACCCAGCCAGTTCCCACATATTTTTTTTCTACCTCATCTTTCTTACTGAAACTATTCTGTGAAACCCGTGAAGCGGGCACCTAGTTTCCTGGCTAAAGCTATTTCTAGGTTTAGTACAGTCTATATATCTCTTTCCTGCATGTAAACTAGCTTAGTAATGTTATGAGCGTCTCTCCGTGACCACTGACGTAACAGGACACTACTTAGTATGTTCCCTAATCTCCGAGCTCCTCAAAGTGTTTAACATTAACATTAAAAATATTTTTATTTTTAAAAAATATCTGGCAGAATTACAGTTAACAGTCAACGCGCCAAATATTTTGAAAATTTGAAAATCATACGAGATAAACTCGATGAGAATTTTTATAAGTCATTCATGTCCAAGATCACAAATTTAAGAGCAAATTCGTCTTACCACTAAACCACAGAGGCCGACACGACACAGACATTTATTCTCGATTTTCTACGAATGGTGTCAGGTGTCATTATTTACTACCCTAAAACAGTACTGGTAGAATTCAATCGTTGTACATATGTGTCAATTAGAATAGTAATGGTGTAACTCCAAAGTTACGAAAAATGACTTTATAATACAAACACGTTCAAAAGATGTAATTCTATTAATTTATTAATGATGCACCTCCATATATACTCCTAATTTCTTTAAAAAACTGTTTTTTGTTTTTATATTCCCATATATAACAATATTTTTCAGAAGAATAGTGAAGAGCTTCCAATATCAGAATAGGAGTGAAGTGTCCGGGCAGACTTCACTACGACACTAGTTCTTCAGTTGATTGACAAACAGTTATTAATGATTGTTATTTAATCCTAAGAACATTTTACAAAACCTTGATTTTCTCAAAACTTCAAAACTGGAGTTACATCATTACTATTCTAAGTGACACATATAATGAATAAACTCTATAGAAGTGGATATAGTTATTCTGAAAGTTGAAACTTGTTCCTTTCCTCTACGAAGTTAGAAAATTAATTTTATTACCGATTATTTATGCTGTTTATTATTAATATAAAAAAAAAGAAATTTTAAAAATTCCAATGAAGCTTTTTACTGATATGAACATCGTACAATAGTAATTGATTGAGTTACCATATACGCATGATAATATCACTATCATGCATTTAGAAAGAAATCATATCGGTGGTGTTTTATCTCTCAAAATTAAAATTGTTCAGGAGAGAGTAAAAACTGTTTTTATCGTAAACAATATACGGGAAGTTATGTTATGAATTTTTGAAATGCACTCCCGTAAATTCTCATGTTTGCACATATAGGATTATACGTAAGGAGTGTCGATATAATAGTGACTTACATCAAGTGGCTGGGTCAGAATTTCTAATCCTATAACTAATTTTAAAATGATGTTTCCCTTCCAAAAAGTGGTCAATTTATTTTAATTTTTTACATAATTTGGCCGAGACCTGCTCTGTCGTCTTTAAAATGAGATCCAATCATTATATCATTTTCGTATTTTTTGAGGGTTACATCAATTGGCCAAAACACAGTCGATATATACACCAAATTTGAATTATATAGACATATAATCAAAGATTACAACGACAAGCTTTAAACCAGTTTTAAATCAGTCAATGATTGTTTATATTTATGTTCCCTATTTTGTCGGCGTCCGTGGCGCAGTTGGTTTCGTCGCTGGCTACGGTTACGGATGTCTCGGGTTCAATTCCCGGTGCGGACGGTTTTCATAGATTGATCTTTCAATCGATTAATGGATTTCTGTTCGTAGTCTGAGTCCTCCCTCCCACCAATCCCATCCTCACGGGGCGTAACGAGAGCGATTAGGTAACCACTAGTCCTGTCATAGCCCTATCCTTCTATCCCTACTCTCTTTTTAAAAGAAAAGAGAGGTTGAGCAACTGAGTGACAAGCAGTTCTCGTAGAAAAAAAAATCTGTCAAGATACCTCCATTAGGAGACCATATGCTCCACATTGGGAGCGGACATGGAAAAAATAATTTTAAAAGTAAAAGTATTCATAATTACCTACAAAATCTTATTACCAAGGAATTACACTGATCAGTTTAAAGTATAAATATTCTAATAATTGTTTTTAAATGGTGAGTACCTTCAAGTTGATCCCTTCGTTTTTAAACAGATATTTATCTGAAATTATTGGAGACTGGCATTATTTCAGCGTCGTTTCAACAGCTGCTGATAAAGATAAAGACGATATTGCAACATGGATTCGATTACGACGTCTAATATGATGGAATCGGCACCCTGTATACGTGAATCAGCTCGGGCAATCCCCGCCGCGCTTTGCATAAGTGAACCATAATTCAAGGCTTATAGTGCTGGGCTTGCATAATGCGAGAATTACACCAGGATATTTATGATGCGGACGATGATGGTGAGCTGTAGACGTTCGGCGCAAGGCCGGGGGCGTGCCCCGCTGAAGTAAGCGGCGCTTGAAATATTATTGTGCTCCTACCTCTTACGAAGCCTTAACGAGATTGGGGAAGCTATACAGGCTGATCTGATAATGTTATATACATTATACAGCCCTATTTAAAACCGTTATATTATATAAGTTTTCCCGATTCTCTTCGTTTACGGCGAATACAGTTCAATAATAAATACTGCCCTAAACGTACTCAATGATAGTACCAACACCAACCACAAGGGATTGTAATGCCGGTATTACAAATACCATAGGTCGTGAATTTCGTTACGAAAATTCTAATTACTGCTATTTCTGTATTCAAATTTGAACAGTATTGAAATGTAAAGGTTATTGAATTTGGATTTAACTAAAACATAAAAGATTTCAAAAGCTCATTTACATACATATATATATATATTATATCATAAACTAAACATAGCCTGTTTGTACCACTTCCACGTGTTAATAATGATCAGAACCGGTTTCGCTTATCACGAGCATTATTAACTGATAAAAATAAAAATCATACCAAGACTATTTATACAAAATTGAATGTCAATAATTACAAGGTATATCAAACAGTTGGTTGAAGAACTATAACAATAATTTACAAGAAATCAAACAAATTATATATAAACGAAATTAAGTGGTCTACAATTGAAACTTTAAGGACATCTTGCAAACATGTGAATGTAGAACAAACAAATTGTATTTGGCTTTGTACCAAGTGCTCGTGATGAGCAAAACCGGTCCTGATCATTATAAATATGTGGAAATAGTACAAATGAATCGTGTTTTATTTTTTTAAATATAATGTCTTTCCACCAAGAATTGACAGTTAACACCTTAAAAGTGATTTGTACCAAGAATTGACAGTTAAGATCTTAAATGCTCCAAAGTATTAGTTCGTGAATTCGCACCCGTGAACACAACAACCGAGTAGGACGAACGTCTAATTGCCACAGTATTTAAGCCCAGTATCAAATGACGTAAATTCGAAGAAATATCTCTGACTACGGCAGTCAGGAAAATTTGTATCTCATTGCACTTGAGTGGTTTCATTGGTTTAAATTAAAAACTAAATCAAATAAAATCAGTCAAACGTATAATTGAAGTTTCATCAAGCACCTTCTGAGAAAAACGTTTATAAATTTTTCAGAACTAAATAGCTTCAAATTTTATTTAATGGTCGATTACGCCTTTCATTTCTTTTTACAGCTATCATTTTAAACGAGAGCTTATTATTTTTGACGACGTATATCAAATAAATAAAGCTCTAAATCAGTGGCTGGCAACCTTATTACTGAGACGAGCACCCCGCATGGCTTGTTTATGACAAAGCGAAATTTATTTTAATTTAATTTTTGGGGGAGCTGCTAGCATAAGAAAAAGTCTTAAGAGTTATCAAATCACACTTACTCAGACGCCACGCCAGTAGATATTGCAGTACCGGACGAACATATTAATACCGGTATTCCGGTATTTCATTTTACATACCGGTTTTGCAAATATTTACTCCGGAATTACAAAAATTACCAAAAATCGCCCAAATGGGATAGCAGTTGCAGTATTTCATATTAAATTAATAGCTGTGTTAAAAAAATAACATCTTTATCATAATCCTCAAAACAATTAATTTCATATTTACCATAATTGTAATTTTTTCTGAATTAATATTGAATTTAAATATAAAAAAGGCACGTTTATCAATCCTGGAATCGGTAAAAAGGTCCAACTACAGAAATACTCTTCTCAAACTCAATGCTTATTAGACGAAGAGTTTAATAATAGTGCTTATAAAATATGACGGCGTCCGTGGCGCATGTGGTAGTGTTGTCGGCTTCGGTTACGGATGTCTCGGGTTCAATTTCTGGTTCGGACAGTTTTTATAAATTGATCTCTCAATCGATTTTTTGATTTCTATTCGTAGTCTCAGTGTTTGTGATGTCTAAAAATATAAAGCCCTCCCATCCACTTGATCCTCACGGGACGTAGCGAGAGCTATTAGCTAACCACTAGTTATGTCCTATTCCTATCTTTCTATCCCTACTCTGAGCAACTGAGTAGCAAACAATTCTCATTGAAAAATTCTGTTGAGATACCTTCATTAGGAGACCATATGCTCCAGGTTGAAAAAAAAAATATAATATATATTTCTTTTAAGGTGTTAACTGTCAATTCTTGGTGGAAAGACATTATATTTTAAAAAATAAAACACAATTCGTTCGTATCACGAGCATTATCAGTTGATAATGCTCATGGTGAGCGAAACCGGTCCTTATCATTATAAATATCTGGAAGTAGTACAAATGAATTGTTTTATTTTTTTAAATAATATTTATTGTTATATCAAAATACCGAAATGTCGAAATACAATAATCTTGGCTTCTGTAATATCGGTAATGTTATCTATGGCCGCCCATTAACGAGTTAAGTTACTAGTGAGAACTTTGCGGGCGTTTTGGTGCCCGAGAACTTTGGGTTGCCGAACACTGCCCTAAATAGTAGTGGCAAAAATTGAAATGAAATTAAATAGAGTTTCATCAAAGCTTTAATATTCAAAGAAATTTTATTAACATAATTGTTGGTAATCTTCAGAGTTGTGGCATCAAAAGCTTTGAAAGATTTCAATACGACGTAATAAGGTAGAAAAATCGTCATTTAAGCAATGCATTCAGTTTTTACTTTTATAGATTTTCGGTTGAAAGAAAAACATTTTCACTTCAAAAGTACGAGAAAATTTTCCACAAAAATGTACCATTTTAAAAGCTTTGAACCCACTTTTTTATTTATTTGTTTAAACCGTCTTATATATAAAATAGCCCAGACTAGTCTGTAGGCGTTTTATTATTATCACATATCACAATATGTAGGTATGAAATTTTCTCATGACCTAAGCGTCCGCTGTGTATATAAAATAAAATGTTATGCAGTGCGCGCACACACACACACCCAAAATACACACAGTTCCAATGTGACGCAAATTCCGATGCAAACAAATAAAAATAGCAACAACAATCAGTCAGTCAGTATGGAAACTGAAGAACAGCGGAGTTTGCGATTACGTCGTGAGCGAAGGAAGCTTCAAAATCCCGGTGTGATGCTGATGCCAAGGCACACAAACAACAATGTTTTTTTGGTTCAGAGAGCTGTTTCTTAAAATACGAAATTTTTATAATTATCGTAATTCCGAGATTGAATGTTTACACGATCACAATACTTGATCCGACATGGATAAAGTTAAAAGTTGCGGCCGTCAATATTAGGATTCTAAATGAAATTGTGAAGTTCAAAATAAATGTAAATGATTTCAGAGATTATATCGATAATAAATTTGAATTATTGAGATTTTGTACGCTTCCATGTATTTTGTCACTAACGACCCGGGTTTCGCCTTTCGGCATCTTCAGGCATTCGAGCGCACGAATGGACTCGGATTGACAAAATACATGGAAGTGTAAAAAATCTCAATAATTCAAATTTGATATTGAAGTTCCATCAAGCACCCTCAGTCGATGTCTTAAATTATATCGATAATATTTCAAAGACAATCGAAATGAACTTCCTGAAACGGTCAGAAAAGATAAAAAAATATTATTTATACTCTGCAGAGGCGGATCGAGGATTTTCGTTAATGAATACTATTTGTTCAGGAAAAGGGGCAAATTTAAGTATTCGACATACATAAGACCAAATGAGCATTAATTTGAGCCACTGATTTCATGGGATTGCACACCATTCATTAAACCATGGTTCAAAAGTCACCCTCACACAGCAGATGGTAGACGAATAAGACCCGTCACGGGTTATGTTTCTAACGAAAAACAAAACACTATCTGAAATGAATTTATGTAATGTATAAATTATGTAATGTATGATATTTTTTCTGTTTATTTTGAAAAAAAAATGCATAAAATTGGAGGTTAATTTTTACCGAGGTGCGAGCCGGTTGATAGAATTTTATCAGCATATCACTGCCTGTATCAATAATATTTTAATGTAAACATACCTGGATTCGATTCGTTGATCAAAGTTTTCCTGAGACGTACAGCAGCAATCTGTCGAAAATTGATAAACGCCAAATTAAGACATATAAGTAACGTTTTCACATACAGCAATATCATTATAATTATTATTATATTAAGAAGAAATTCCAAATTCAATTTCCGAAGAGTAAATTATAAAAAAATAATTGCTAATTCCGTATTAAATTTTTTCAAGGAATTTTATTTTTGTATAATATCATTGAAAACAATTTCTGCCAGAGACAAACCTGGCTTAAGTGAAGTAAAATAATGATGGATTCTCTTGTATTAGTTCTTTGATTTTGTAAATTTTATCGAAAATTTAAGATTTTATTATACTGTAAAGTTCATTTTTTTATTCGACTTAATTAAGTCGAGTGGTCAATGCCGTTAGGTTTTCATTCAATCATTTGCCGGTTCACGGCTTCAAATCCCTATATGCGAATCCATTTATGTTTTCAAATAATCAATCACCTTTTATTCAACGACATGGGTGATTGTGATGTTTTCAAACTCCATCCATCTTTCCTAAACGTCTTTTAAGAGAGTGGTTGAGCGAGTTTCCAATCAGTTTTAATCAAAATAATTAATCTCCCTTAAGGTTCATACTAGGGCATCCAATAAACCGGGTATAATTACTAATCAGTTTACGGTGTTATTTTCACAAAAAAACCGGCTAACCGTCTTAAACCAAAATACCCCATTCCATTATTTTTGAAAAAATCTTAGATACATTTTTTAATTTATATTACTTGAGAAGACCCCGGATCGAAGAGAGGCGAGCGGCTGGTTATCCAGAGTTCTGGAAGGGCTGTGATCTCAGACAAACACCATTTCAAATCCGGTTCAAAACTTATTTATTTTCCATTCAAGATGCAGTGGTTTACATTACACAAATATATAAATCCTAACACATAAAATTGATTCTACATTTACATTTACTTAGCAACTAAATTCACTTTAAGTTATAATACAAATGACACAACGATTTTAAATTAAGTCCAATGCAAATCAAAAAAAAAAACAAACAATTCACATCGTCACGTCACCTCCGCCACGAGAGCGCAGCTAGTCCCGCTCGGCAGATCGTAATCGACTCTACAAATACAATTAAAAAAAACTCCATGCACCGTCGGAGCTACCCCTTTCCGTAAAAATGGACTCGTCCAGCGGCCGTACCCGACGGCTATTGAACGGCATGGTAACAAGTTTTGGGCCGATTTCAGTTCGGGACACTAATGACACTTATACTTAACAAAAACCAGGGTGTGTCATACTATAATGTTAAATACAAACAATACACCCTATAATTATCACTTAAAAGGAAAAATAAATATTCATAAAATAACTAGCACATAAAAGATATAAAAATATTTACCCTATTGTAGGTTATAAATATTAAAATTGTTTACTTTTATATTACAAATAATATTTTAGTCAGCGATTTCTTCAAGATTTCTACGGATAATTTCTCACATTTGTGTTACATGTGCCTTATTTATCACAAGTAGTTATAGAATCTTTATGTCTTTTGAAAATGTCGTGTAATTGCTTATCGTATAAAATCATTTCCGACATTATAAAATTCAACAATATGTGCATTATTCTCTCTGAAACACGTTGAATTTTTAAAATAGTGTGAATAAAAAAAATTAAATAACTCGGTTAACCGCTTGAAATAAACCGGGTTTCGGTTATTTTCAGAACACGCGGTAAACCGGTTAACTGGGTTGGAATCCCCAGTTTATATATTGGAAGTGGACATGGTTTCAAAACAATATTTCATCCCGTCTGTCTTACGTAATTTATATGTGAATACTTTCGTATTTTTATTTTTAATCAACTTATGGATGCGATATTCAATGCATAAATTCATGCCATGTTTCGATTCATTCCAGTATGTTTCTTTATCTAATCATGAAGACAAAACGATTTGCTAACTATCAAAACATTCCAACCCTCATCATACACTAAACTCTTCCAGAAAGAAATAATAATTCTTTTCGAAATACTTCATTTTAGTTTAATGGTTAAAAAAATATTTATATCAATTATTTAATACTAAGAAAAAAAACCCATTATAATTGATTGCCACAAATATTTATTAAACTAAATACACTCCAAAGTAAGACCGTAATTAATGATACTATTACTCAGAATCTTCTTTTTAAATACGGCATTTGTTTTTAATGTTATTTACTTCAATATGAAAACGTTAGTTTGTTTACATTGAAACCAATCTCTCTACTATATAGCACAAAATACATGTAGAAATCTGTATTTTTGTAAATCTGTCGGTCACAAAATATTTTCTCAAACGGCGTACACTAGCGATGTGAAATTTTTACTCGTCATTCTGGCTGCAATTGTTAGTTCAACTGCGCTATTTTCAACTTTCAACTCTCAATATTTAACTTTTAATCTAAAACTAAAAACTCTATATTTTTGATGTTTCAATGAGGGATTAAAAAAGGAATAATAGTCGCCTAGCAACAGCTCAATACTAATATATTCTGCAAGTGACAATTGAGATAGTAGCTCGAACGCAAATATTTGTGTTAAATACTGAGTTTAATTTTTGTGATTTCGTAGAAAGTGAGTTTGGTAAATTCGTACAACTTGGTGTGCATCTGGAATAATCGTCATCGAGAATTAGCGTATGACTCTAATCGTATGTTTAATTTGTGGCACTGCAGAAGCCATTATTAAATGCAGATCAACAAGCTGTCTATCGAGAAGTTCTGTGGCGCCATAACAAGAGTTCAGATGACAAAATTGTCATCTTTTATTATAGCTGGTTTTAACTTTTATCGTTATTATTAATTGGTTGACAATATTTTGTGGATGTAACAAAAGAGGTATGGTTGACGGTGATATTTTCAAATTTCAACCATATTTCGACATTAGCTAGCCAACTTTTAATAATCTTATATAAGAGTTCTCTATCTTGGGTGAAGCCGGGTAAAAAATATTAGTCTATTAATAAATCATACAACAAGAAATTTGAAATCAGTTTTATTTATATTATTTTGAAAACTAATGCTAAATAGTTCTTCTGGTTTTTTTTATAACGGGTTGTTAATTTTGAGGCGTAATTATTGCTTATTTTATTAAAAAGCAAACAAATGTAAAGATAAAATTGTCGTGTTATAATTCAAAACATATTTCCCAAACGTGACCTTCAAATTCATCATAAATATGAAACAACAACTTATAGATATTTGTGACATATGAAACTAAGTACATATGCCTGTAGTAATGGAAGGTTTCCAACTGTTTCCATTTAATTAGGTGGTCCAAACACAACCAAAATTCTGAACACTATGCCGTACCTTGGAAACCACATTACAAAAGGGTCTTCAATAATCCATTTAACCCTTCTCGACCTTGGCTTCTGTGCTACTGCGAGAGACTTTTAATTGAGTTTTATTAAAGAAAAAAAAAGAATTAAAAAAACTCTCTTTTACGTAAAATAAATAATGGATGTAACCCTAAGTCTACTCCATTTATGTTTCAGTATTTTAATTTTATTTTAAATCACTGTTTTACATATTTATTATGGGAACAAATTAAATGGTCAGAATTTAAATCAATTTTTTATCAGAATTCGTATCAACTTTTGGTCAGAATGAAAATATGAACGGTCTGAATAAAATTGTTATACTGTCAGAATAAAAGGTCAGGTTAGATACGGACCATAAATTATTTATTCTGACCGTTTAATATAAATTCTGACCAATGTAATATATATCCTCAACAATGTAAAAATTATGACCGAATCTGAATAAAAATTCTGACCAGAAAAATGTGAGACTTTTTTTATTACAATACTTCATTAACACACTTGAAGTTTTAGGCTCTAGTCATGAACTGATATTAATTTATCAAGATGATATTGAAAAATAAAAGCTCACAAAAGACAGATTTAGATGAAGTGAAGATTTTTAATTTGTATTTTTATAACATTGTCCAATCCCAATTCTAAGCATACTAGTTCCTAATGATACATATCGATTGTCTTTTAAGTTCTCTTTTCACACACAGTTAGAATAAATTAATAAGCTTATGAAAACTAATTGTTAGATATTCGTTGATTGGGATTGGCTACAAGATGGATACGAATTAATAATAACACTTCATATATGCATGCGTTTGGTTAAAATACATTTTTTTTCCATGTCCGCTCCCAATGTGGAGCATATGGTCTCCTAATGGAGGTATCTTGACAGAATTTTTTCTACGAGAACTGCTTGTCACTCAGTTGCTCAACCTCTCTTTTCTTTTTCGAAGAGAGTAGGGATAGAAGGATAGGGCTATGACAGGACAAGTGGTTAGCTAATCGCTCTCGTTACGCCCCGTGAGGATGGGATTGGTGGGAGGGAGGACTCAGACTAAGAACAGAAATCCATAAATCGATTGAAAGATCAATCTATGAAAACCGTCCGCACCGGGAGTTGAACCCGAGACATCCGTAATCGTAGCCAGCGACGAAACCAACTGCGCCACGGACGCCGACAAAACAATACACCAACTTAATAATTAATTTATAAATCTTAATATCGTCGCTGTTCTAGAATAAAACACTAAATCGAAAAATGGCATATTGAGTTAGTTATACCAACATATTCCTTATTTTGAATTCTACCGTATGGAATAACACAGCTATTTTTATATATTATACTTTTACTGAAAAACAGTTTTATACCAACAAACTAAATGAATAAGTTATAGCATTTCAAGCATTTGAAAAACTTCAAAGTTCAATTACTTAAAACTAGTATTTTTCAGATAGTGTCTTCTTCCTGAACAACGACAATACAACGATGGCCAGGAGCGCCAACCGCATGGCTACAAGACAGACATTATGCGCATATTATTTTTTATCTTAAATTGTCATCATTGATTTCTGTGACAAAAAAAATTGAAACCGTCATTTTTGGATTTTTACAAATTATACAATAATTTAAATGGTTAAGGCGTCGATTTTATTTGGTTTATTAATAAAAAGTGTTAATATATTATTTATTAGTCAATAAAAATACAATTTACTAAAATAACATAACATTACAATTTTTTTTGTAGTAATTTTTAATGTTTAGTAATCGCCCAGAATGTCAATATCAAAATATAACTATCCAGGCTTTTGCTACCAGCAATATACACACTTGTATTTCATTAATTTCCATGAATTTTACTTAATGTTTATTTAAGACATCGACTGAGGGTGCTTGATGGAATTTCAATATCAAATTTGGATTATTGAGATTTTGTACACTTCCATGTATTTTGTCACTAACGACCCGGGTTTCGCCTTTCGGCATCTTCAGGCATTCGAGCGTCAGTTCGAGTCCATTCGTGAGCTCGAATGCCTGAAGATGCCGAAAGGCGGAACCCGGGTCGTTAATGACAAAATACATGGAAGTGTACAAAATCTCAATAATCCAAATTTAATGGTTATTTGTCAAAGATGATTGGAAAATTATTTATGAATCTTACGTACAATCATTAATTTACTCTATGACTCGATGTTTGGCCTATATACTTTGTCGAACAGTTGTCTTCTAAGCTGGAGCATTGTGACAAATATGCAGCAAACAACAAACTATTTATATTATTTAGATTGAGGTTGATAGTGATGCTGATATTCCCTTTCTCAAAAGTCAAACTATATCGATTTCCTGCTCAAGTAGAGTGAGAAATGAGTTCATCGGTCATTAACGAATCATGGCAATGTACAGGTAACCTTGATTTAAAGGTATTTTCATTATATATGTAGGAATATTACTCTAATGTTGTTATTTGATGTGATTAAGACAGGATGACGGATGCTGGTGAAGATGACGATTGGTGCAGTCCAGAGTTCAGTCGGCGTGAGACGACAGGTATCATGATGAGATCCGTTTATCGAATAGCGTTAGGCGGTCGATACAGAATTCTCTTAATCTGTTCTTTTTTTGTCTATTTATACTGTGTTTGTGATCTTGTTTCGACAGACATTGATGAGCGTTTACCCCTCGCGCTGTATCAGCAGAATAACGGATATCTTGTCGCAGGTATATTATTTGCCAAAGAATAATGCTTACTGATAAACATAATGTTTCGGTGCAAGCGAGTGTTTACATTTTGAAATCGGCAGCGTCAGGTCTCGCCATACATATATGTGCTAAAAAAAATCACGGTACCTGCTGTGGTCGACACAGGCTGCGTCACTCAGACTTGGTCATGTAATTGAGCATTTTAAAGCTAATTGATCGGTTCAAAAGAGTTATTCTGTTTTTAAATATCATATTGTTATCGTTTTACACTTTATTTTTGTCTAGAGCTTGCAATTAACATATTTTCATGTAGTATAATCGAGCTATGGATGATATGAAAAAAGTACATCATATAAGCTGTAGATATATCTCGCTTCTGCCTTATACGGTCCGTTTCAAATGTAAATTTGACTCCACTAACAAACACAAGCAATCGTGTGACGTGCTGTGCTCTCTTTCTCGCTCGATCCCATGTAAAGTGAAGGGTGCGAGTGAGATACAAGGCCTTGCGGGCCTACGCTCTTGTATCCTACTTGCTCATATACAAGTGGGGTTGTGCGATAGAGATAGTAACTCTACCACATGCCGTTGCATAAAAAATAAATACAAGCGATGATACAGCTTGTCCTTTCACCCTCTAACTAATAACATTTCTCGCTTTGTTTCAACTTAGCATAATATATCGCGCGTCACCTGCGTATAATATTTCATATATCGCTATCACTTTCATTAGGCGTCCAGTCCTCTCTCCCTCCAACTAATGCCATTTCTTACATTGTCTCAATTTAATAAATATCTATCGTACGTCACTCTTGCGTATAGAATTTTATATATTGCTATCACTTTCACTGAATTCGGAATAATATTATCATCAGAGTTTTGTAATTTTATTAATTTAATGATGAAAACATTGAATCGAACAACTTATTTATTTTAATTTTAATACATAAATATTTTATCTACAAATAGCTAATATCCTAAATTTATATAACACCTAATAAGCGAGATATTAATGTTTTCAACTCGTTTGCAATCTTGGTACTCCTATGGTAACACGAAGGTTAACCTCCCAACTCCTTCATAGATCGAAATTGTGATATTGTAATGTTTGCCATAAGTAATTTCTTCTGTGTGGTTTCCTATATGAGTAAAAAAGTTTCCGGCCACTGCTTCAACCGTTGCTTCTATCTGGTAAATGAAAACATTTCATTAAAATATTTGGTGGATTTTGGACTAAGCAGTGTATTTCATTATAATATTTCATTGTCATTCCAACGCGGATTAGCAGTAAACAATATCAAATTAATGTACCTTTTCATTATTTTCCGCAAGATTGTTAAAACGTAGTTACCTCCCGTCTAAGAGCAATCTGTTTACACAGAGGGTGAAAGAAATTAAATGGATCTAACCCTGTGCCACCAACCCCCACCCCAACCCCCAACCCCCGAACCACTTCTTTCACTCGGAGCTCCTCAATTTACAGGCAAGTGTTTGCATAAGAGAATTTGATACTTTGCGTAAAGAAGGGTTAATGGATATAAATGTCATACTGCCACATTGCCTGTTCGGAAATAATAAAGCAAAAGTAGATATATATTGTAAATGCTAGAAACTTTTGTTTTAATATTACATATTATCGTATTTTTTGATTGAGCTAGTCATTTTTTTTCCATGTTTTGAAATGTGGACCATATGGTCTCCTAATGCAGGTATCTTAACAGATTTTTTATGAGAACTTCTTGTTACTCAGTTGCTCAACCTCTCTTTTTTCGAAGGGATAGAAGGATAGAGCTAGGACAGGACTAGTGGTCAGCCAATCGCTCACGCTACGCCCCGTGAGGATCGGATGGGTGGGAGGGAGTTTTTAGACATCACAAACACTCATACTACGAAAATGAATTGTACACGATAATCGTCACGAGACATCCGTAATCGTGGCCAATGATGCTACCGACTGCGCCACGGACGCTGACAAAACCAAAAATAAACCCATGAAAAGTATGTCAACACTGAAATCATGTTGACCAATCACAGAGCTAGAATTTACTTTAAAGTATCATGGCTCCCCGGCTTGATGAAGTGTGGAATATATATAAAATGAAAAATCACCCCTGCTGTATATTTTCATATATGGCTTATGTCCGTCTTTGATACCAATGTGCTCATTTGTTTCACGTTGGGAGCGGACATGGAAAAAAATTGATTTACAATATATAAAAGCTTCATTGATGAGCCGCAGACTAATAAATTGTTGATTGATTAGTTTTGAATAACTGTCAGACTAAGAAAAGCTTTTACCGACACTAAAGGTTTAATTTATTTGGCATCAACAATCTTTATAAACCTCTTATTGAAAGTAATAAAAATTTGCCAGAGAGGTTTTTTGATACATTAATTTAGGAAATAAATTTTTCGCAGACTTGCAACACCGTTCATGATGGCCACAAGCTTTACGGTCATACGTGACAATGTCGTCTTTAGATAGATTAAATGCGACGGCAATATTTTTAAATTTATAACCCCAGTGCGGTTGCAATTTTGCCAAAACGATAAATTTCATATTAAGGCGTGCATAATATTCCTTATCTCATAAATATTAAGTAGTGAAATAACATTGCAGGCTTAATGCAACAGATCCTTTAACCACGGGATATGCCACGTCATATAGTTTAATATAATATGTAGATTTTCAAAGAGGGTTAAATAATCTTCCACTAACTGCTTCTGTTAATATTAGGAGTTTCAGATGACTTATTTTCTATTTACAATTACTTCATTTTGTAACAAAGATTCCTATTGCATTGTTCATAAATAATAAACAATAAAGAATCTATCTTTTGCAATGCAAAACAGCTCAAGACAAGACGCTCGAACTTCCAATCCCTGCGCATTAACTATGGACATTGGGAAAACATGCTAAGCATTTCAGTCTTAAGAACCGCGCCCGCCCCACCGTCGTGCGTTGAATCTGGCCGAACACCTATTATTATCACATGTTGGTATGAAATTTTCTCATGACCTAAATGTCGTGGTTCGCGGTGTATAATATAAAATAAAGTGTTATGCAATGGACACACAGTTCCGACGTACTAGTTACTTTAGACATTGAGTATTTCAATTTCGGTACGGTTATACTACACATATTATATCAAACGCTTATGTTGAACACTTCTTAGATAAAATCTCAATAATTCAAATTTGATATTGAAATTCCATCAAGCACCCTCAATCGATGTCTTAAATTATACTTAAATTACTTCATAGATAAATGTCAATTTCTACGATGTCTGATAATAAGAAAAGGGTGCAAATGTTTTTTTACAAAGATTTTTTTAATAGATCAAATCTGGCCTGATAGAACTCTGAAAACATCTCAGTTAATTAAGTTAAATACGTTAAAACGCTAAATTTCATTTTTTAAACTGCACCAAAAATTAACGAATTTTTCTAAAACAGCCATCATCTCTGCTTTCTAAAAACAAGGAATTAAACTCAATGCTACTTCCATTTGCTTTTTTGACACTTAATTACCTATAGATATCGACAGTTGAAAGGGAAAAGGACGTAACCCACATCAAAAATAGTGTGTATATCTCACACAAAACGTGCTAATTCACTATATTTAAATATATAATATATAGAATGTAGAGAGGCAAAAGGACTTATTCCTTCGCCTTTCCGATAATCACAATGTATATAATTTAATACACGTTTGTTTTGGGCTATGCACAATATTTTTTGTGTGTGGGTTACGTCTTTTTTTCCTTTCCACAGTCGATACATACAAATGCATAAAAAATAGGTATAATTTAAGACATCGACTTATGGTGCTTGATGGAATTTCAATGTCAAATTTGAATTGTTGAGATAATTCAAATTTATATTGAAATTCTCAACAATTCTAATTTCAAATTAGAAAAAAAGGTGATCGTTTTAGTGTATTTCATTTCATCATTTCAGCTGGAGTCGATACACTGATAGATGAAGGCCTTCCCCAGCTCCCTCTACTCTTCTCCGTTCCTATATTTACGCTGCCACTTACTTTCACAGAACCTGACAAGTTCGTCAATCCAGCGGGTTCTAGGACGCCCCTGAGGCCGCTTAGTGCCCCTCGGATACCACTGAATGACTGCATTTGTCCGTTCGCCGTGTGAAATGTCCGGCCCACGGCCATTTCATCAATTTGGTGACCTCTATCACATCTCTCACTCTTATTTTCTTCCTTATCCATTGGTTTCTTTTGCAGCCCTTACGCGTTATGCCCAACATGAACCTTTCCATGCCACGTTGCGTCACTCTTAGTTTTTGGACCTCTCGTGTATTGAGAGTCCATGTTTCGCAAGTATACGTTAACACTGGTAGCACACATTGGTTGAACACTTTACGCCTCAGGTATAATGGAAGGTCGCTCTTGAAGACATTACTTATGTGCTAGCTTGGCTCTCCGAGCGACTCGTCATCTATGCCTCCATCTACAGACATTTGCTGTCCGAGTCAGACATAGCTGTTGACCCTTTCGATTTAGTGTATTTAAAAAGTATTAATTTATTCACATTTTTTTTAATAAGCTCAGGACCGGCGTCAAGTCACAATTCAATTGTATTGTGGCATCACATAGAAATGATCACTTGCTGCGCATAACTTGATCGCATTCAAAAGTGGAATTAATGAACCTAACTACAATTCATTTTTGTGACATCCATTCCATCATCGTCTACAATTAATATTAAAATGAAGAATGAGAATAAGTCAGATCAGAATACAGCTGTCATCAAAGTCGCAAGATGAAAATTTAACCGAAAAAACTAGTTTAAATCTGTAAAAGCAAATGTTTTTCTTCTACAATGCCTTTTGTAATGTAATATAATTTTGGTAAAATCGATGCCTTCAAAGAGGCACCCCCGTAGTATTTGGGGACTACCACACTAACACACTTTTGGTCGCATTCTGTACGCACACCAATTTACACTCGTCTATTTCCTTTAATTAAAGGATTATTTCCTCGCAGCTCAGTGGGCAGAACGTACTCACATCGGATCTGCAGTCTTAGGATCGTGTACCGAATATGATTGATGCCTCAAAGTTTATAATTAGTCTACGCTTGATTAGTTACCCAACTGCTGAATTAATACATTTTGTGGTTTATATTAAAGTATTCATCAATTTTATGTAATACATATTATGTAAAACACATTTATAAATACTGTCATCAATAAAACACTTCTTCTTTCCGAATTGTAAAAAAAACTATCAAAAATACATAAAATATTCACGATTTACTTATTGCCAACAATTTTCGCAAGTACAAAAACAATCAAAATAAATAACAAACAAGTTACAGCTGGTGTATGTATCCGTTTGCTTTTTGCATTTTTCAAGATTTCTCTAAATTACTAACCCATTTTTATTGGCTTACATTAGGAAAAGGCCTACAATTAAATGTATTTTTGTTTTGATTATATTCACTTTCAGAAAAACAGTTTTCACTTATAACAAATACATTTCACAAAAAACAAATTATTTCACTTAAAATAAAGTGATCGCACATAGTAAAATATATTTAAACATTGAACAGATATATTACGCTTAAGAAAAAATATTTTCACCTAGGTAAAATAACTTTCACTCAATATAAAAACTCACAATCACTTTTAAGGTGTTGACTGTCAATTCTTGGTGGAAAGACATTATATTTAAAAAAAATAAAACACAATTCATTTGTACTACTTCCACATATTTATAATGATCAGGACCGGTTTCGCTCATCACGAGCATTATCAACTGATAAAAGTACAAACATAACAGGCTTATTTATATAAAATTGAGTGTAAAAATGAAGGTATATAAAACTGATGGTTCATGAAGACAAGAAAATACTGATTAGCATTAACAAATTATACATAGAGTCTACAATTAAAATGCTGTTATATTTGTATTTTTATCAGTTGATAATGCTCGTGATGAGCGAAACCGGTCCTGATCATTATAAATATGTGGGAGTAGTTCAAATGAATTGTGTTTTATTTTTTCAAATAAATACTAACACTTTTAAATCGATAGTTGCGCGAAGCTGTAATGAAATGAAAATACTTATCACCGCAACTCTACCCTATACTATATTGTCTGCTCCACGCATTATAATACATTAAACAAACCAGACCAGACCAACCCTAACATAACCTACTACAACTTAACTCACTTTGTTAAAAGAAACCGTGACTAAGTGGAAACTATTGAAAACAAAGTTTAAGTGTGCCAAGTTAATACTATCTAATATAAAGTACAATTATTTATAACCCTTAGAAAAATTACATATATCTATGAAACGGTAAACCTAACATTATTAAATAATATAAGGTTGACCAAGAATTCATTGTATTTTTTTTCTAATAGATGAATAACTATATCTTGATAAAATATAACTTGAATCAAAATATAAAATGCATAAATAATTTACACTTTGCAAAACACCTCGATTGTAAAACTTATACTGCTATTAATAACATCAAATCAAATTTTCAAAAAAATTACATATTTAAGCACCGTACCATCAATTTTCTGAGTGGTGACTGAAGGCAGTATTCTTCGACCATATTAACTACCTATGAGGAGCATTTGGCTACCACGCGGACCCATGCATGATTTCCTGTCACCCACCAATCACTTTGCCTCCTCCCACGACATGCCAAAATCCCTCAGCTCCGCCGAGCACATCCTATGGATAGTTAAAAGAAGAGGCAAGCAAGATTGAGGCTCTCCGAAGGCATCCACAGCACGTGACCCAGCCAATTCTAACGTCTCTTCATGACCGACGGTGTGACAAGGCGTTGCCTGGTCCGTTCCCTAATCTCCGAGTTTCTCACGAAGTCAAATCACTTCAACCCAAGTATCCAACTCAAGCGTCTATTCTCGAAACTTAATATACAATTTTTCTGAGTCTTTCTCAGGTGCCATGATTCACTACCGTAAAGCATCACAGGTAGAATCCAAGCGTTGAACAAATGATATTTGGTTTTAATCGTGTACAGCTGCGTGTCTTTGACGGTCTGCATTGAGGCAATATTTAATATAATATGTATGTAATTTAATAACTATTGAGTCTTTAATTCCTATGGAAAAAATAGTTTTTATTATCATTATGAACCAAATCTTATTTCAGTTAGTGAAACATTCTGAAAAGGTATTTTTACGATTATCACATACTTGAGAGTCTCTGATTTAAAGATTAGCATGGATCTGCCTCATACCCTCTTAAACCCGAGATTTAGCTAGAAACAGCAGCTATGGGGGATGACAAAACCACCCCTCCCTCAGGGTTAAGATAGCAATTGATCTACTGTTAACAGGCCCCTGAGGAATATTAAAACGGAATATTATTGAGAAAATTACACAATTACCAAACCTTTAATTGCCGAGACACGCACAGAAAACCTCTTCTAAAGGGTTAAACTTTAAAAGTTTTTATCATTGTGTCATGGGCTGCATTCGATTTCATTAAGTAGACCTCCATTAGAATTAGGTAATATATAGTAATGTTTGAAGTTGCACAATAATATATAGTTCCTTTTTGGCGTGAAACTAAAATAGCTTTTAACAATATATCTTTAGAAGTCAGAGCTTTTGTTTTTAAACCTCACCCGTTCCCTACTCGAAGCATATGGACATCATGCGGTGCCTCCAAGATTATCCTGGGGCGTCCGCAGCACATATTCAAGCCAGGTCCATCGTCGTTTTTTTATTTTGGATGTAGTATGGGGTTGATCCATCCGCTCTCTTACCTACGAGTTACTGACAAACTCAAACAGCACACACCTATTATTCACCACAATCACCTGTTTTCGAAGTACAGTATACAGTTACCCTGTGCTTTAGTGAGGTGTCATGACTCGCAACCGTTTTTTACCTTAACGTAATAGAGCTTTACAAAATAATCCCCAATTAAATCTAAAGAATGTTTTTTCTTAACTATTCCGTACTCATGGTGTAAAAATGCGTTACTTCGGCCTTTAAACCTTTAAATTATCTGTGAAATAGGTCTGACGATAGATTGAAAATTTTGCTATTTGTAAATAAAATTTTCTACGTATAATTAAAAACTAAAAATACATTATACTTTACGTCTTCTTTGTATAATTAATCATAATTTGAAAACCTCGTCAATTTTACCATCGAAAAAGACAAATTATAGTAAAGTAAAGTATCAAATATAGTATAGTAACGATTCGAGATGCAATACCGTACCGTATGCACGTATACCGAGCCTGTTCTGATATGAAGAATTTCGATTCTTGCGTCTTTCGATAATTTCGCATAGTTTAATATGTATTTCAGGTTTTACACACAAAATATGGCGTAAAATAATTATTTAATACTACAGAAAACCATATTTCACTTTTTAAAATTGTCGTTTCGCTTTATAAATGCGTTAATATGACAAAACCCACACTGTGACGCAATGTGATTGCATGAGATTCGAACAGATGTTTTTAGGATGAAAACGGGAAGGATAAGGTACGTTTTTCATGAGAAATTTAAAAAGAATTAATTGAGGTTTATGTATGAATATATTACATTTTAAATTAAACATCAAATTCAAACATTCATTCAGTTAAAACCGTTTTAGTTTCCGCATTAGATGTCTATCCATGTCCCTATTCAAAAAAACGCTTCATTCATTTGAGTGAAACTTTCCAAAGCATTAAAATAGAAGCTTTAATCTCTGAACTATACTATTGCTGCATTGGCAGTTCGCTAGGGCAAACATTGAAATATTAACTAGCAAAACGGTATAGTGCATTATCATCATTTTAAAAAAAGTATTCTTCAAATACTTTCTTCCTTTTCACTTCGAATCGTCTGAGACTAATTGATTAGATCCAAAATACATTTGAGTATGTAGTCACTCATTGTAAAGTTTTTTTTACTATGAATATAATCGGCAGAACTTCCTTTATTCACACTGTAGAAGAAGTATTATGTAAAGTGGCTGTGAAACACCATCTATATATAAATAACAGATACTTTGACCAGAATTAGGAAACGGTTCTGTAACCAAGTAATCGCCTTGGGCGTTTGTCCTATTTACAAAATGTTAAAACAGTACATTTTTTGTTATATATAGTTATTATTAAACCGATTCGTTTATTTTTAACAGCTTTCTGCTTTAAATTTTTTTAAGTACGGATACTTTCATTAATTGGTTTAAAATTTGAGATGCTGATGTTTAAAAGCGTGGATTTTCGTGATTTTCACATGTCTTCACACACATCTGATCCTAAAAACTGAGAAAAGGGAAAGTGGTTTGCAAACAACTTAGTCTTTACTAACGTCACCATTCTATGTAAACTCTTGCGAAGATTACTGAAGAGTAGTTCTCGTTAAAAAAAACTTCTGTTGAGATGTTTCATTGTGAGTCCATATGCTTCAAATTGCAAGCGGACATATTTGTAAAGTAAAGTAGTGAGTTCGGAGTTATATTTTCAGGAATAAAATTCACTATTGTTTTGTATAATTATCACAGTATCAGCTGTCCCAGGTCAATGCGTTTTGTGTAGCTGCAACTCGAGAAAAATTTCCCAGCGCTGGCTGCACGCCGGCCGAGTTAATAACGGCGTCGTCGTTAGAGTGCCATCGCGTCGCTAAATCCCCCGTTGTAACGGCGCCGTTAAAATAATCAACGCTCGATAACGGCGCTAGCGAAACCGAGCTCGGATTACTTCACAAATAATTATTAATTTATGCAAATCGTTCTATCGAGTATTTACGGGAGAGGCGTTTCTGAATTTCGATAAGTAAACGTGCCGAGAGTTAAGAAAGTAATTATTCTACTCAACAGTCACTTGAAAACTGAAGAAACACTGAATGTGTTCATTACGCTTTCAACTCAAAGTTTAATGCTCAATTTTACTGTTTTTTACACTATAATGATAAGTAATTCTGAGTAGCCTTAGCAAATGCACTGTTGAATTAAGAAAGACATAATTTTTCCTTAACATCTAAACTAAATAACGTTTACTAAACATACATTTCGTAATCTATACTTATTTTATTAAATTAAATTTACCAGTGAAAATTTCTCAAGACTCAGTTGTATGCACTTTGTGCATAAAGGTAAATTGGATTCAGATAACGGAAGAGATATTAGAATTTGAGATCCATTCGGTCTATATAAGATGCCGTACATTTTTTTAATGCATTTTATGAAAGCATCTCGGTATTAGGGCATGCAATCCCGGACCCTATTTACGATCCCGGTATTTCGGAATTCAGAATCGCTCAATCCCGGGGTTGGTCATTAATTGTAATTTCATATATTAAATTTTACATTTAAAATTTAATTTGTGTCCATTATTGCTTCGATTGGACTGTATATATGATTAAATATTTTTTTTGACAGTGGAATGGTTTTTTGTTGATTTAAAATCAAACGGTCATTCACAAAAAAAGAGAAAAATATTTTTAAAAAAATATAATGATCAAAGTAATTTTATTTTATTTATTGAATTATTATATTAGGTTTTATCAAATGGTTCCCAGAAAGAGGGCATGTCCTTAAATTTGAGTTAAACTTAAAAATTATATAAATGAACAAACCAAGGTGCACGTAGTTAATCAGCCAGTTTTAATTTGATATATAAATTATTTATTTGCATTTACAGTGAATCAAGAAATAATATCGATCCCGGGATTACGGGATCAAATAATTGACTGGGATCCCGGGATTGGAAGCCCTATTCGGTATGTCTGAAGAGGCTAACAGATCCGTCAGTATCGTCTTGAGCAACAAAAGCATTTTTTGTTAACAATATTTCTACATGGCTTAAAGCCGAAATAGCTATCAACATCCTAATAAAAAAAATTATAGAACTAAAATCTCTGTTATTTTATCCTATTATAATGGAGTTCTACCAAGTAAGTGCCAATTCAATCAATGCACTGCTTATAAGCTGTTTTGCTGTTGTGAATAAAACATTTTTTGCTAACAATTATGCATGCAGAAAATATTACGTGTCATTTAGTCATTAAATTCAAATAACAATTTTAATTGGATAGAACATCTGCCTTGTCTGAACAAATTTTTCTATGTTTGGCTTTGTTTTGGCCAGTGCTTTGTTTGTCGCGTCTAATCTGTTTTGAGATTTTATCTTAATAGTGTAGAAAAAGCAGTCTCACACTCATAGGTGGTTGTAAATGGAATCTGCACTCATTCAGCATTCACTACAACACGATTCACGGAAAAGATTTTTTGTACCGCCATCATTTATCATATATAACTCTAAACTCCAAGCCCAAAACCCAAGAAATGCTACACGCTATAATTATAAAAATATAAATAGTATAAATATGCCTTTGATTTTCGCGGTCCACTAAGTGATCGCAGACTAAGTTTGAGAACCGTTGAGCTAGACAAATTTATAAGTGCGTGCATAAGATAAATCCCTTTATCTCTGAAAATTAAATTCATAGAGTCGTTCAAATAGCACGGTTGCTTACCTCATCTTAAGCCATTGTCCCGTTTCAGTCTATATATAGTGTAAAGATGCCATTGAAGAAAGAAACGGAACCTTTTGAATGAGGATTTTTATTGATTTGAATTGTATACCATATCTTTCTTGGCTTCATAAAATATAGGTGAGTTCCCGGCATGCGTTGCAATGCCACTCAAAGAAAGATAGTGTTTGCGTTTTAATTCTGTTTATTGAAGTGCTTTTGGATACACAATAATTCTTTGTTTTTTCGTCTGGTGCGTACACGAATAAATCAGAAGGTTTTTCTCAGATTTCGCTAGTTGTACGTATCTGATTTTATTTAAAAAAATAAAACACAATTCATTTGTACTACTTCCACATATTTATAATAATCAGGACCGGTTTCGCTCATGACGAGCATTATCAACTGATAAAAATACAAACATAACAACATTTTTAAATTTAAAATTATTTTCTTTGGTAACCTTCATGGGTGTGCGCACAAAAACTCACCAAAGTTTCATCGAAATCAGATGAATGGAAAGCGAACGTATGGAGGACGGAAAAATAAACAAACTCATTTATATAAATTCATTTATATATATATATATATAGATAAAATGACAAAAGTATTTTAGCAATATCTGCTTGTCTATGAAGTTTTACTGCATCAGGATGTCGTTTGACGAAACCCTGGATGTTTACCAATCTGTAATTAACATGATCTTTTTATAAACTTTTCCATAATTAACACCAAAAGCTAGCAACCTGGGTTCCGAAAGCTTTATTCTACTGTCCCTCTAAGAATAAACTTTGAAAGCTATCTGTAACAGTCCAACGTTACAGCTCTGCGCTTAATTTAATGCATTGCAAACACAGGACGCATGAATTTCATTAGATGCAAGTCATGCAGATCGTATATTAGTGGGTGCATTTTTGGGATGTGCAACATTTTTTAAAAAATTTACTTTTTTAATACGTGCTTTAAAGGCATTGTCATATTTATATGATTTGTACTCAATATCATTGTTTACGTGTCACAATCAATAGCAATCATCACATCGATGCCTTAGGAAATGCCCTAATAGGAAATAGTGAATAGATTTTATACGCGACCTTTCGACAGAAGTTTTACGTTCTCCTCTTCAAGACAATCTTGAAAGTCAGTTGTGGACTGGACAAGTCAAAGTGATTTTTTCTAGCTTAAAAGTACAAAACATCAATTCCTGATAAGAATTGAATACAACTATTTTACTTAAAACCTGCGGTATCCGTTAGGGGTTTTATCATGTCACCTACAATTCGAGAGCTCGTTCGCGAAATGTCTCAAAAGTTTCACAATTATGTAGGCAAACATTATAACCCAACGATCTCTTACCTACAAAATTACGATGAGACAATACTTAAGAATCGGTTTAGACAGAGAACAGTTCTGCTCGACGACCCCCCATAGATGTAAACAGGGATTTTCTTTGTTTAAATTGAATAAACACGACCCCTTGTAATAGAAAATGACTTTCTTCTGGATGCTTCTTTGCGTATTGCATGTGCATATGTGTATATGTGTATGCGTTTGTATATATATATGTATATGTGTGTGAGTGCGGTATGTGGGGAGGCATATTTATATAAATGCAATTGGTGCCCACGTGAATTCGCTTAACATTAAAATTAACATTAGAGATGAAGGAGACTCAAAGAACTATGACGCAACGCGCATTAGGACGCTACATCAAATTGATATCCAAAAAAAAAGGTTTTATCATAAATTATTGTTTTTCGCAATCAAAACTTAAGCTGACACATTTAGTAAGACGTACTTAATAAGCCAGAATAGGTGTGGGATATAAAGATTAAGTCTAAACACTTCTCAGCAAACCTGGAAACAAGAAATTTGCTTTGAAAGCTGTACATAGTTTTAATATTTTCTGCATAATATCGACGGCGTTTTGGCGAATTGATGTAACCCCCAAAAAATACGAAAATCAGTTAATGATTGGATCTCATTTTAAAGACGACAGAGCAGTTATCGGCCAAATGATGTAAATTAGAAAAATAAATTGACCCCTTTTTGGAAGGGAAACATCACTTTACACCTGCCACTTAGTGTAAGCCACTATTATATCGACACTCCCTACGTATGATTGATCTCGTATCTGCAAACATGACAATTTACAAAAGTGCATTTCAAAGATTCATAACGCAACTCACCATACAAGGTTTTCAATAAAAACAATTCCTACTCTCCCATGAACAATGTCAATTTTGAGGGTTACATCAATTGTTCAAAACACCGTCTATATGTATTATATCAATATTAACTTTTAGTTGAGAGGTTTTCTAAACGTTTTACTATTTATATGATTCGCACAGTGCATGCGTCTGGGTCTGTGACACTAGACCCGAGCGAAAAGAATCCAGTCCTCATCATTTAGTTTTTAGTAAAGAATAATGATTCTAGTTTATCACAATAAACAAATCGTTTCTCTCCAAAGAATTTACAAGTATCATTTAAGTGTTGACAAGTCAACATTACTTATTGTCGACGGCATACAAAGAAATAACATGTTTTAAATGTAAAGATAGTTTGAAAAAATAAAACACGTATAATGGCCATGTTCTTAAAAAGCGATATCGATTAACGGTCTCAAATATCAACGATGGCGAATCCCTGGTGTAGATGGCAACGTCTTATTTATGGCACTTCTTGCAGAGCGAAATAATTTCTATGACTCACATTAACTTAAAGGTAAGTTTCTTCACGATGCAGCGATACTTCCTTCTTGAAAACACGCCACGTAAAATGCACACTTTGTATTTCAAGAGTCTTCCATGGATATAACTCCAAGTAAGATTGAGAAACTTGTTTTTACCTTATACCTAATTAAATTATGAATTTTGAATTTTTACAAAAGATATAATGCTTTATTTATTGATTGAGTTGGTATTCAATAAGCAGAAAATCATTTAAAAACAAATTCTTGAATACACAACGTTGGCCGAGTACTTAATTGTTCTATCATAAATTTAGTAACTTTTCACTAGAGCACTTTCAAGTTTTGGAACTTAGTAGTTTCATGAGCTTACATTCTTGTAGACTCAAATTTTAAGATTATTTTTGTTCTATCAACAATTTCCATATTCTGTTATATTATGTAGAAACTGTTTATAGAAACAAAATTACCTTAAAATTACAGCTTACAAGAATGTAAGCTCATAAAATTACCAAGTTCCAAAACTTAAAAGTGCTCTAGTGAAAAGTTACAAAATTTCTGATGGAACAATTAACTCTCTATTAAATACTCGGCTCACGATAATACAAAATTTTAATTGATAACGCTGTTTTTCTACTGCACGAAAAAAGCTTGATACATTTCTATTTTTTACCTGAATAAAAGACTATCAGCTCCGTGGTGCAGTGAACAACGTCGTTGGCTACGGTTACGGATGCCTTAGTCCCGGTCCGGACAGTTTCAGTATGAATTTTTGTGATGTCTAAAATTTTGAAGTGATAGCTACTACACCATCGAATAACATTTCTTGTGAAACTAAGAACATCGCAATTTTTAATTATTAACTTATCAATTTGTACTTTTACGAAGAATTTATTATAGGTATTACATAACATTTATTAAAATGGATGTTACATTGAGCACATAACTAAATGGATTGCTATGCTTTACTTTCGTATTGAGGTACGAATTTTGTTTTATTTTTCATATTTTCACGCTTTAGTTACGGTGTAATTAAAAGTAAACAATATTCAATTTGTGCTCTTGAAATAAAAATAAACTTTTAATTAACAATATTTGGGCAGGTACAATGAACACATTATGATTAAAGAATATATTCCACACCATGGGAAGGGTTTGTTTATAGAATAATCATTTTTAGCTTGTTTTAAGCATCTAACAATTTTATCCTACCTAAAATGAAAAGTAAACAATGTGAAAACTGTTTTATTAGTTGATTTCTTTTCTTTTTACTATATTACATTAACAGCTGTGATTAATGTAAAAATTTATTTCAAACGTTTTTTTTTTAATTTTGTTTGTAAAAACACGTTTTAACATTTTTCTTTCTAAATTTCCACAGTTGCCAATTGGAGCTGAATCGAGTCTTAGGCGGGAAACCAGGTGAACGAAGTCTTGCGCGCTTGCCGTCGTATCGACGCACCCCATGTTTTCGTCACCCCTCACGTAGGACCCATTGATATTTTCAAGCTACGCCGAGCCGCTTCTCGCTCACAAAGACTTCGTCCACCTAAGACAGCTCGTTATAGTTTTCTTACTGTACATTGTTTTACCACCCAGGTTTCCACTTCACTAAACTTTACTAGTGTACCCAGGATTATATCAAGATTACAAAAAAAGTGTTTTAATTCTTCAAACTTGATCTAATCTTCATTCTGATCTTGATTTCATAACCTGAGCTCCAGTCTTCTTGACTCCGAAGATAATAACGAAGATATTTAACATGGTTCATCCTTTATACCGGCGTGTTTTCAATGTGCATGCAGACATTTGCAATATATTGCTTACTAGCAATTATAATGACATTTTGTTTGCAAAATCATGTAAAGCCTACGTGTGTCTCTATTGTTTAATTTACATAGCACATGACACCGCCCCGTACTTATGGGGCGGACAGGGTCTTCAAAACCAATCTGCAGACTCTTCCTATTAATGAAAATTTAAGAATGTAATACCCCTGCTGAGGCGTTAAGGGTGGGGGTCGGATTTGTTGGTTGATGTTGTTGATTTGCAGTTTGAAGTGGGGGGGAAGCGCCTGCGATCCTGCCAGAGTCAGTGGAGTCCGACCGTTCCGGGGGGGAGGTCGCGGCAACGCCTGATCCCTTCGATTACGATAAAACCACTTACACAGTTTAAATTAAAAGTATGTAATTCTGTTGTGTCTAATGTCTTGTGAAACTGTAGCTAATTGCAATAAATCAGATGAGTACGCGGATAAACGACCGGGGTTTTAATGGAAGGAACCGTTGTTTTCTCCTTTGTTGTCCTTATCCCAGGACGCGGGCCTTGAAGTGTGTTGAAGCCCGCACCCCGCTTCTCCCCGCTCCTACACCGTCATCCCTCGAGCGGCGAGCGAGACGGATGTGATTTGTGTCGTTTGTTTCGTTTTCGCCCTACTCTCTCACACATTAGACATTCAAGAGAAATGAGTAGTTTTTTCTGTCACTCCGCGATCACAATGGAAGGTAATAAAAACGTATCCCCAAAAAATGATTACTATTTATTACTCTTATTATTTTTTTGAGAATTTTTCGTTAAAAGACGTATATAATAGAATTTTTTGGTGAACGATTTTTTTTAAAAAAACATATTCAGTATAATTCTATTTTAAATATCAATCAGAAAAAGAGCGAGATAACAAAGTTTTTGTACATTTCAAAAGTCTTTCTACAATCTTTATATTTAATAAATTACAAATTCCATCACGATAACGTTCTTAAAAATACTTTGTTTTATATAATTATAGACCGGCGTTCTATTGCAAAAACTCTCTAGGCAAATTACTTATTAACAATAAAGATAGAGTAAACTTTAAGAACAAATCTGGTATTTATAAATTACAATGCAATGATTGCCAACATTTCTATGTGGGTAAAACCACACGTACATTAGATATAAGGGTATCAGAACATTTAGCTGCCTTTAGATTTAAAAAAAGAAACTTCGACATTCGCAAATCACTTGCTAATGGAGAACCATACGTTTAATGCGGATGATGGGGTTAAACTGTTGCATAAAAACATGGGGGATCATAAATTATTTTATCAGGAAATTTTAGAAATTAATAGAGCCCAGTTAAACTCATTGCCAATCTTGAATGAGCAGCTGAACCTTCCTAATTCTCCGCTATTATATCCGATACGTTGAAACACCTAACAGATGTCACCAAATGTGGAATGATTGTATATATTTACCCATTCGTCGAATTACATCCCGTCAAAACCCACAATACTATTATAATTGTAAAATCACTGGTATTTCTAAAAGAAGTTGAAAAGCGGCAATTCGCCTTCGGCATTTCGTCACTCTGTTAATGTGGTGTTTGCAAAATAAGGATTAGGGCGATTTCCGAAATTTTTAACTCAGGTATCGGTGTGGCTCTCAGACGTATAATGTATTGCCTCGTAAATGATATTTGTCGCATTTTTATCTTCTATATAAGCGTTAGACACTGTTTACTGTCTCTCAGTTCGAGTCCATTCGTGTGCTCGAATGCCTGAAGATGCCGAAAGGCGAAACCCGGGTCGTTAGTGACAAAATACATGGAAGTGTACAAAATCTCAATAATCCAAATTTAACTTTGTTTTATGATTTTGTCTCAGACATCAAATCACGATAACCTACAATAAACACTAATCTAGTCATGGCGTAAAGCAAATAAAAGCATTTCTAAAAAATAGGTGTCAACTCTTTGCTAGATAGGCTTGAAAACTTTACTATTTTCATTTAAATACAAGTGTAATAGTGTAAACAAATACAAATACAATTTTTAAATGAAAAAAATATTTTTGACGTTTCATATTTTTAGGCGACGGAAAACGATTAACGATGTGGGTGAAATGACAGAAAAACCTTCTTTTATTCGCCTTAAGATCTCCCGCTTTGTGCTATAGTAATATCTTATAATTTATTTTTCAACATATTCTAAAGTGACACGGTTAAAATTTATTATTAAAATTTCACTTAATTTATACAAAGGATGTAACAAACTATGATAAGATTTTGTTTCATATTTTGTTATTGGTTAATCAACACCTTATTACACTATTCAAACTTGGGACATTGCAGTAATAGTACGTGATCGTAAGCTTTGGTTGAGCAACAACAAGGTACAAGGGTTTTTGCTCTTACCATAAGAATGGCCTGAGACCCAACCGGCAAAACACTACGGCGTAGATGCCTCTGCGAAGCGTAGCAAAACGTAACGGTCGACCAGATATTACACAAGTTTTGTCATTACTTGCTACACTGAGATTACTGTATACCAACGGGTTGCCTATGGCTACGACAATTGCAAGGGTTCAGAATGATATTTGCATGGCAACATTATTGTTTATCGACGTCGTTATGGTAAAAGCGTGGAATGTTTTTATGTCGATCACATAAAATTAAACAACATAAAATATTGGTTAAATTAGCAATTACTTGATACCAAAATATCTATCAAGAGTTTCAAACTATTTTGTGGAACAAAATCGTTTACTTTTTAACCTGATAAGTCTTTTAATGTAAAACTAATATATAAAAATCAATGTGGGTTTGTTCGTATCTTATGCACTGCCATACCGTTCATCCGATTCCAAAAATACTTTGTCTAGTTATTGCTTGTACTTACGCAAAAGATATAAGCATAAAGAAATCAGGCCGGGCCCAGCCCGAAACCGACTATCAACTTTTCAATTTTTAACTTACAGTAGGTCTTATTATATATAAAAAACAATCTCACTATCCAGATATATCTAAAATCTAAAATAAAGAATTAAATTCGTACAAATAACGACATCTCGGAAAACCTTCTGATTTATTCGTGTTCGCACCAGACAGGAAAAAAATATTGTGTGTGCAAAAGCATTTCAATAAACAGAATTAAAGCAAAAACACTTTCTTTCTTTGAGTGGCATTGCAACGCATGCCGGATACTCACTAGTTTTATATAAAATAATTATTCAATTAATTTTAATAAAGTTGACCTCTGTGGTCTAGTGGTAAAAGCTTTACATTAGATTTCCCGGCAAGGTCAATATCGAATTTAGATGCTTCAAATTTCAGTTTTAATACTTTGGTATGGGTGTTTGTAATGTTTTTCTTCCCCGAGTTGGTCTCAAATGACTAAAAAATTGAGACATCTGACGGATAGTCTGTTAGCTGTGATGCCAAATACTTTTACTATTAAATTTATAAACTAACAATACACCCACTGACAAATTGCAACACTAGCTTTTTCAAACTCTATTAAAAAATATTTATTTGAAACGAATTTTTCCATTACTTGGAAAGTCTTTACACAACACAATATTGTTTATTTATGCCTAGATTGTATAAAATTATCGTTGATTCTCATGACAACATACCTAATATTGTGGAATATGTACATTAGAGGTTTGCACGGGCCGAAATTTTATATATTTTCTTCAACCCGAAAAAGTCCGATTTTTTTAAACACAGAAATTCATTTATACTTTTCAAACAATATATTGTATTATCTTCATATTTCTAATGATATTCATAACACATGGGAAAAAAATTATTTATGTCATGAATAGTATTGCCTTATGGATAACTCATGACACGAAAACAGTACTAAATATTTTTCTGGAAATTAAATTCCTTACCCATGACCAGCCCGATTCAGAATTGCCTTTACGTGTCTAAGCCCAGCCCACGGTCCGAGCCGGGTAAAGGCACGTGGACTAAGCTCAGGCCCGTGTAAGCCTCTCATGTACATACATCAGTTAATGCTTTATCTTTCAGAATTTGAAATATAACGCATCAATTGACGTTTATTATGCCAATGTCTTTTCACCAATAATTGACAGTTAATCTGGGACATAGTGATACACAAAGCTATCTCAATATAACAATAAAAGTATATTGCTGCTACAAATGTTTTCAAAACGTTTCTTGGAACTACTGTTTTATACAAGGGATGCGAATTTATTAATAAACAGCGATATTTTTCCGCGCCAATATTCATAAATTTGGTTCGGCATACAGCGATCTCTCCACGAGTGCCTCACGTAGCACGCCTGGGTCATAAGTGAATCTGCAAGGCTTCTATCGACCGCTTCCCTCACCCCATTGCACTCGCGCTCCAAAGCGATGCTTTAAATCAATTTTATTAGGGATGATTCCGTGGGGGAGGGCGCTTGACACAGCCGTGTTCCAGCGCTGCTGCAAGTGTTTACGTGATAATTGTTTTGTTGAAACTTCGATAATTCCAATGTATTTGTGGTTTACATGATATTACAGTATGAAAATCTTGGCAATCAGAATACACATATTTTTAGACTTTTTCGTCGACATACCTTATAATTTTTTTTTTTAAATAAAACACAATTCATCTATACTACTTCTACATGTTTATAATGATCATAACCGGTTTCGCTCATTGCGAGCATTATCAACTGATAAAAATGCAAAAATAACAGGAATATTTATATAAAATTAAATGTTAAAAATTAAGGTATATAAGACAGTTGGTTCATGAACTGAGACATGAAATTATTGATCATCAAACAAATTGTACATAAACTAAATAAAATAGTCTACAATTGAAATTTTAAGGACCTCTTACAAATCAAAAAACAATAATTTGAAATTATAAATATAGGTACATTAAAAGTCCACTAACTGAGCAAAAATTTTTTATGACATTACGCATTAAGCAAATAGCAGATTGGGAAAATTTTAAGAAGAAATTAGTGAACCATTTAAAAACAATGAAATATTAAATATGTAATTAATATCAACAATATACAACCATGTCTCCAAGTGGAGAACCCAGAGCAGCCAAGAGCATCCAACAAATTTTCATATCTAAAAAACAAAAATTAAAGAAACCAGAATCAATTCTTACAAGTTATCATCATCATTATAGATCATTATAAACATGTGGAAGTAGTGCAAATGAATCGTGTTTTATTATTTTAAATATTATGCCCTTCCATCAAGGAGTTTCTACCTTTTCGATCACGTATCTGAACGGTCAATTCTTTCAATCATTTGTCCTTTTTTGTCGCATCAAATACCCGATGTGAAATTCCTTTTAATAAATTAACTTTTCAATTGATGAATGAACTAATTTCCAGAAGCATTCATAGCCATGTATGCGCACGCGCACTATTCGGAGAATATATCTACAATACGGTGCATTAAAGAAAGTCCTCCAAGTGAATCCTATGGATGGTAATCTGTGACCATATTTCCTCTATTCGTCAGCTAAATCCATCCGATTGTTAACAGAGACAGACGATTTCTTTTAAGACATACGCATTCCGTTCCCAAACAAGGTATATCGCCACCATTTTTAACCATCACGAATAACTGCAAACTAGTAAATTATGTCCAAATTCCTCGTAAAATCAAACAATCACATTCATTAACAAGCTTTCCGTTAATTTGCGTGACTTACCGCAAACCGCAACCATAAAGTAGCACTGTCAGAATGCGTGCGAAGACGAAAAAACGTTATATTAAAAAAAACCCTAAATTTAATAAAATTCCCACAGTGAAACTAGCCATATTAAAAATGCACGCTTGTAAATTGTGAAGCCATCATAGAATATGCAAAAGACAGAACTATCATTGCCTTTTAATTCATTTTATAAAACATTACTATATGAATCACATTTTTTCAAGCCATGTCCAATCCCAATATGGAATACATTGTCTAATAATGTATAATCTCAACGCAAACTTAATAAAACGATGATTTTCTGTAAATCAATCACTTAACTTTTCCCTCCAGAGAGAGCATTATATAGATAGAAGGAAAGTTCTCATAGCATCTTGATCAATTTCTTTTTAATCTGTTTTCAGTGTTTGACAGGTGAGTGAATTTTAAGAAATCCATTTAAGGAAAATATGGGTAGAAATATGTGAAAGAAAATGAGACGTTTTGGTCACTGATCGTTTCAAAGATTGGTTAGGGTAGTTGAAAAGGATAATAGCAGGAGTCGTTTTGCATATTATGCAATGTTTAAAAGTAATCATTCAGGGATCCGATCTTTTAAACCAAGTAAGACGAAAGTCCAACAGATTTTATGTGACATAATCCAGAACAAGGTTATTCATAAGTCAAAATGCTTCCTGCAAGCAGAATAAAGTTTATTTAAATGAGTCATACAGACTTCAGTTAAATTTTAATGCTTCACTTACTCGCGGAAACTAAGTTACGCTCCCCCGCGACCCACACTTGCCAAAGTTACGCAATAAATTCTTTTCCATATAGCGATTTTTCAGCTTCTGGCGTGGCTCGAGAAACAGATAACGTATGGCGTTCAACACACCAAGGAAACTCTTTGCAACTTCCACAAAATATGTCAGCGCCTCTTTTTTTCTCTCGCTAAATATTTATTAGACACTTCTGTGGCCATCCGCTTATTCGATTCGATGTAAAAGTGTGTATAAACGAGAAAGTTATGGTGACAATTATCATGTTTTTCGGCCATTTTATTCCTAAGCGGTCATTGCTGAATTATTATAAGAGAATCAAAGAGATTTCTTCGATAGTAAACACTTGTGAATTACGCTGATAGGAAATAACGCCAAAAATTATTACATAGTAAGATACACAGTAAATTTTCTTTTGAAAGCTTCTTACAATAAATTAATGAAAACTCTTCTTGACAAGACAACTCATAGGAATAAATTCTTTTTTTTTCAACCATGTCATTTACAAAATACCAAGCATATAAATTTCTAATGAAGCATCTAATTTTAAGTAATTTTACGAGAACTGCTTTATATTTATTTGCTCTACGTATTCTTTTGATTGGGTAATGATAGAAGGGTGGACTTAAAAATAGTGTAGTAGTTAGCTAATCGATCTCCATACGCCCCGTTTTTTATTGAATTTTGGATTGGAAGTGGTAGGGAATACAAACTTTACACACACCATGCTATTAAACATAAATCAATAAATATTTTAAGATATCAATGAATGAAATTGACCGTTCGGGGATTCCAACGCACAAGAGCGTTGACCGCTGGGCTACATGACCAACAATGTTTGTTTTACAACTTTTTCAATACGATAATAATTTTTTGAACAAATTTATATAACCATATCAAAACCATAGATTTTTTAAAAAGACTCATTATAACATTGGTAACAGGCAAGATATTCAATAAATCAATTAGTAGTTACAAATTCCAATTATTGTAGGTTAAAAAAAAAATCTAGCTCTATGAAAATAACCAAATAGTTTTTATACAATATATATTTTATCGGCAGAACTATTATAGTTAAAATAATACAAACCAATGACGGTTCACGACGGTCGGCGTCCGTGGCTCAGTTGGTAGCGTCGTTCGTTCAGGTTACGGATGTCTCGGGTTCAATTGCCGGTACGTATGATTTTCATAAATTGATCTTTCAATCGATTTCTGTTCGTAGCCTGAGTGTTTTTCATGTCAACTTTCTCCCACCCGTCCGATCCTCAAGGAGAGCGAACGAGAGCTATAGCGAGAGTGATAAGCTAACCACTAGTCCTGTCCTAACCCTAGAGTAACAAACAGTTCTCATAGAAAAATCTGTTAAGATACCTCCATTAGGAGATCATGTGCTCCACGTTGGGATCAGCCATGGAAAAAAATGACGGTTCAGTTTTAAAAACATTCAATTGCAGATAGTTTTCATAATTAGTTCTATAATTTTATTAAATTAATTATTTTCTTATGAAACTGACCCACACACACCAGTCTACAAGTGACGATTTATTAAATAAATTAAAATACATGCGTTCAATTTCCACTGCTCAAACAAAAACTTTAAATAAACCTTTAAACATTTACCAACACTTTCATTTTATATTTACCACTAAGGACTTTGATATATCATTGATACTATGTTTCGGAAAATTCATTTCGCGTATTTTACTAAAACTTCATTTAAAATTCAACATTTTAATAGTTAAGGACACTTCATGAATGTTTGAAATGATTTTGAATCTCTATAAATACATTAATGTTAACACTGAATCATTGTGATCTACTCTCAACTGAAGTGACAATTCGGTACATTTTATTTTATTCGAGAGCCAATTAATAGCACACGTAAATTTATTTCAACAAAATTATCATATCACATATTATCGATGAAGGTGTTTTCTGGTGGCTTGTTCAAACTTTGTACATTTACATGTATTTCGTCACTAACAACCCGGGTTTGACCTTTCGGCATCTTCAGCCATTCGAGTATACGAATGAACTCGAACGAACATAACAATTAATAAAATGTTTTACATTACAGCTAATCATATCCAAGGCGCCAAACAGTTGAAAGTATAATGTCAACTCGGGGAATAAAAACCTATGCCCAAGATGTCAAATATTAGATTGAAAAAACATAAGTTTGATAATCATCTCGCCAGGACTTTAACTGAGAACCATCTAACCGCTAAGGTACAGTACTTAAAACCAGACCACAGAGGTCGACAAGATTAAGTAAGATGATACAGTGTATTGTTTTCATAGTATTGTAAGATGAACAAAATTTCCTTCAAGCATAGTTCTGACAATGTCGTTATAGCGAAATAGATTTCAAATATATTTTATAATTCCTTTGATACTGAATACTTATTTACTTACTTATTTTTCTTAGAAGTGTAAAAATCATTTATTTTCCACCTGTCTAGCACTTTTTATCTCCAATTGAATTAATCACTAGTTATTAATCATTCAAGAGCCCCGATGATTATCCTATCGAGCGAAACAAACTATTTGCGTTTATTGTCACTAATTCCGTTGCAATACGATTTCCTGCGCAGTGATGTGAACGTAGTCAAACAGATGTTAATTTAGCGATCCGACCAAAGTATCGACTCAGCGAAAACTGCTCTAATCACACCGCCATAATAATCCCGGATCAGTGTCCACAATTGAGATTCGATATCCAAATTCATGAGATTTCCGTGTCAATCGTTAAGTGAATACGGATGAGACGTGTTTTCAAATTATATTCTCTGTTGAGCATTTCGATAAGTTTTAATTGCTCATTGAAATGATTTTAACCTGAGCACTGAATCTAACACTGAAATAGAGCCATTTAAGTCAAGTTATTTTGTATTGACTGTCATGAAGCCGAGTATTTAACACTCTTGGGCTTTTATGTTATTTGAACAACTACTTTCAATTCTCTACTTACATTCTTTACTAACCATTTATATCTATATATATATAAATGAAGATTTGTTTGTTTGTTTGTTCTCTATGCATTCCTTTATCATTCATCCGATTTCGATCGAAACTTTGGTGAGCTGTTTGTTGTGTGCACACTAGTGAAGGTTTCTGAAGAAAAAAAAATTAAAAACTGAAATCTAAAAAAAGTATAAAAAAAAATCAAAACACGTACAACTAGCGACATCTCTGAACCAGACGAAAAAAAACAAATCTAAGAAAAATATAAGGGTAAGGAATTCAAATTTAAGACAAATATTTCGTATTATGTTCGGGTCATGAGCCAGCCATAAAGCAATATTTTTCATAACTTAAATAATTTATTTCACATGTGCTATGAATATCGTTGGAAATATAGAAGGAATAACATATATTGTTTGAAACGTATAAATGAACTGAAAAATAAATCGTGCTTTTTTCGGGATGAGAAAAATAAATCTGGGCTTCAGGTCGGGTTCGGGTAACAAGTGTGATATTGAGGCTTGGGCTGGGAAGATGTCGGGGTTAGATCGGGTAATTTTATGAGATTTCAGCACGTGCAGAAAATTAAAACACAAACCCTTTCTTTCTTTGAGTGGCATTGCAACGCATACCGGGTACTCACTAGTATGATTATAAATGCAGGGCGAAAGAAGAACAATATCTTATTACTAATGTTTTTTTAGACCTATCATTATATTATTTTAATAGTTCTAATGAAGTGCTCCTTTAGGAGTCCGTATGCTAAAAAATAGGAACAAATATGGCTTGGATAAAATAACACAGAAACACACTGGTTGTTAAGCTAGGTGTCATGTTTTGCTTATTTTGATGTCAAATTCAGACTTAATATCTCTATACGTAATTACTGATTTTAATTCAATAATTATTAAACGTACTGAATGCTACTTTTGTGAAAATTCTACCGTCAACAAAGTGTGAATAAGGAAAATTACGTCTGTGGTCTTATTTGCCCGCTCCACTCACTATCCGCTAATCATCCGTTAATTTTTATGGAAGCATCCAATGGCACAGTAAACACTATACGTATCTACAGGTTTTTTTCCTTAACTGAGTGTTTTAGGATAACTGCCAACTTGGCGGAGTGCACTTAATTGTGCAGAAAATCAATCCTTCTATTTAGATTAGGTGTCTCCAAACTTTTTAGACTATGGGCCACACTGACTCCTGCACTAAGTCTCAAGGGTCAAGACCTAGCTAGCTCATCATACCAACATACTGTAGTTTTGAATTATGCGCAAATTTCAGTTTGTACTTACGGTCAAGTGTCAAGAACATTTCATTGTAGCGAAGATAGCCGATAGCTGACAATGAGAAAACCAACTTATGCCTGATTTATGCACTCATATTAAGTCATTTCGATAAAAAAATTGGTCGATCAGTTGCATAAATTTGGTCATGGTTTTTTTTCCGCTTTCTGCACTACTACGTCTGTGTGAAAAAACTATGGCGGGCCGGTTTGGTGGCGCTCGCGGGCCATTTTTTTGAGACCTCTGTTCTAAATAAACGGAAAGCTTTTATGAATTGAGGTCTCTCGTCCTCCGTATGACGCCATTTTTATTTGAAATGCCTGGTAATTTGCCTTATTTGCCACCAAGTCAGCGTAGCCGATTGATTCATTGAAAGGTTGGGCCAACCTGCGTATCTCCTCCCTTTTTTTATGCATTGAATGAAATTTCCATAGAATATGTTCAACGTCTTGCCTTATGGCACCACATTTACATGTTGGTCCATTTGTGTGGAATGTGAAAATTCTTAAGTAAACGAATTCAAAACGTTTGTCATATTTAAAAAACAAATTACAATATGTTATGTTTTATTTCATGCATCGCACCGATTTTTATTGTTTTCTGGACATTCAAAGCACCGGGCACGACCGTACGGGAGGATTTGTTGTTTTTGGAGGTGAGATGGAAAGACGACACAATGCGAAGCGAGGTTTAAAACAGGAATAACGAATAAAACAGATAGCCTGCTTTATTATTGCATCGTTAACGAATCACGTCCCCGCATAAGCTGTTTCGATCCGCGAGTAATCCAATCAAATCAGGGAAAAACAACGGGTGTTGTACCCATTCAGATATTTTTGTAAGTCACGTGATTAACATCATGAAAAAAAACGAAGCTTACCAGAGAGAAAGACAGAGAGAAAAATGTGTATTTCATATGTCACAATGAACACGAAATTTAGGATTTCGAGGTTATGTTAAATATGTAGTGTTTTTGTTTGTTAATTTTACATAAATAATTCAACATATTTTAAATAAAGAGTCCAAGAATACTTTTATTTCCGTTTTTAATCGTCAATAGCCAGCTTTATTACAAAGACACTATTTTACGCGCGATCGGGTGATTTGTGTGCTTTATAACGAGAACTCGCTTTAGAAAGAGAAAGTCACTCTAACTCTTTTCTCGTTTTAAAGTGCAAAAACCACTTGATCGCGTGTGGAAATGTATTAATTTATGCAAAAATTGACAATTTTCAATTAACTAAGATAGTAAGAAAGCTTTTACCAGAGTTTAGTTTTTATAAAACATCTCCTCTATTATTAATTTCAAATGGCACAATATACTAATTTATCTGGGATTCTTTATTCTGAAGACGAACATGTGGGGAAGTCTCCTTTTATGTTTATTATTTAATGTGAAAATCCAGCGTGTAACCGATTAGTCATTTTTATTTGTCACCGATATACCAATTTTTGTCCAAAGATATTGATGTGTATATTATAGTATTCAGTTATCGTTGCTAACATTTTGTCTACTCTTCTAAAAATAAACAATTGGTGAATAGGAATATGTTATTATTTAGTCATTATCATAAATAGTCGAAGATGTATTAATAAAGTATATATTTTTGCTTATATTGATTAGTAAACTACAAAGAAAGAATATTTTTTGTTCTTTTAATATTATTTCTCGTGATTCTTCTCACATATTGTGTATATAATTATTATTTGACGCGATTGTAATTGGCCTCTACCAAAGGGTCGAAAAAAGATAAAGGATCTCTGCAAAATGAGGATTTCCGGAAAATTATACGCATCCCAGAATAAACACGCAGTGAGTGCGCTAGGGTAGGGCACTTAAAGGAACCAAATAATATTCGGTATTGCACTGAAATACTGAAAAGTATGTGAAAATAAGCATAGTGTTTGTTTTACGTATTTATGAACTCTAATTAGCCCACCATTTAACCTTTCACTATAGGGTATCGTATAAGAAAAATATATTTTAAAAATATTACAAAGCAATATTCTTTTAAAGTGGACAATGTGATATTTCAAGTGTTTAGCCAGCGCATACGTCGAATCATCATTTCACACAATATCCTTTATGAAATGTGATATAACTGAGTGAAAAGATAAGTAAATACCATTTTAAAAGAGACCGTCTTCAGGCGTGAGATTCGTCGAATGCCCTATTTGGAAAACGCAATACACGCGAGAGAATAATATAGAAAAGGATTATTTAGTCATTTGCCAACCTCTGATCGTGTAACATCCACTCCGGACTGCGTTACCGACCTCGCCATCATCATCATCATCATCATCATCATCATCTGTCATCAGTTCTAATCACGTAAAGCAACATACAACATTGGAAGCACATATTCTAAAAAAAGTATGAGAGAATCAGGTTAGGAAACTAAATAAAGAACTATCTATCAGCTTATCTGTTTTTCTACGCTTCGTTTTCAGAATCGAATGGGTAGGATGGTATCCATGTTTTTGAACACTTATCTATAAATCAATTGAAAAATCAATATGTGAAAGTGTTTGCTTAGAAATTTGAGCCCGTGGTCACTGCAGTAGACGAAACCGCGATCACTCAGCTACAGGTCAGGAAGCATTAAATTATTTTCAATAAATAATTTAAATTTCATTATATTTGAAGGAGACTTATTGAATTTTGTACACTTCCATGTATTTTAATGCTAAGCTCAGTGATAAAGATAGCTAAATGTAATACTATCAGGAACTGTAGCTCATCAACCAATACATAGTTGAGGCTTTGTACCCTAAGTCGTGTCAGCAATACTTCATAATCTGTCTAATATACTCACTCGATCGGATCGCATCTATTTTCTCAGGTAAACGCAAACAATCTTCTCCAAGCGACTTCTCAGAAACCCAAGGACCCTGTCCTAAAGTTTAATATCGAATACAATATTTTATCTATTAATTTATTTTAGCACTTCTCTATTTAGAGCTTCAAAGGAAACCAAAATAAAGTTTTATTTTCCGGTTCTCGTATCGTTGCATATCCGAACATCGCTTTTTAAGGAAGCTTTGATTGCTTTGGCTGGGGCTTTGTACTAACACAGCCTTCGTAGGCTTAGGCTTTACAAGCACTACGAGGGAAAACGTAAGTTTTTCGTTTTTTATACACCAATTTCATGAGTTAATCCAATCGATGCGATAAGTCGAATAAGATCTTTGTATCGTGCTATTTTGTGTTAAATTTTGAAGCAAATAATCGTTCAAAAGTTCTAGAGCCCAAAAGATGAATATGAGATTAGTAAGAGTTTATAGAGTAATCCTTCGTTGTATTTCTTTACGAATAATGTCTGTTAACTAATTCATTTCTCAAATAGTTTACTTATAATTGTTGATGTTTTGTAAAATGTGTGAATTAACCTTTTTATACAAATTGCAGATCGGTGTAAAAAAATAATATTCACTTCATTAATACGTTTTACAAAACACTGACGAAATATAACATTATACCTAACATGTATAATATAACATTCAACGTTGACCATTTTTTTGCTAAAATTGTGATATTTATGAGAACGTAATTAAACTATGGATTAGCCAAGATTTTAAATAGTAATATATTCAGAAATACAAATCACAGACGGAATGGGTTTGCTTGGAGCTTTTTGCTCTAAAGCAATCTAACATTTACTTAGTCCATGATTAATTTTCCCATTTGAATAGGGGCAAAAGCGGTAATTTACAGCTTAAATCTCATAACCTTACCACGACCGTATTAAATGGTATTAATATTTATTATTAAATATGTTGTTCGGTCACGAGTGGGTTGAATTTTAAATTATAGGATTAAGCGTAAAGTAATAAATTTATTGTATTGCTCATTTCGTTTTCCGTTTTCGTTTATTTTTACCGACTAAAGAGTTAGAATATTATGTATCAAATAATGTTTCCATATAAATGATTTTTATTTAATCACTATGACCAACTATGGTGCTTTGAATACTGCACCATTTTTTTAAAAAAAAGCGGTTGACTTATTCACAAATTCATCAATCATTTCGAATCTATAGACACTAATTTCAAATGTGCAGCAAATTCCACCCACTCTATAACTTATCACTAGAAAATAATTACCCGACAAACCTCGACATATTTAAAAAAAGAATTACACATAAAAAAAAATGTGTTAAAAACACTTAACGACAGATCTATCGTAGTCATTTTTTTTTATCCAGCTCAGCTATAATACTTCTTACACTATGCCCCTGAGCTTAAATATAATTATTAATAGCAAACCAAAAGTAGTTATAATTTAAGACATCGACTAAGGGTGCTTGATGGAATTTCAATATCAAATTTGGCTTATTGAGATTTTGTACACTTCCATGCATTTTGTCACTAACGACCCGGGTTTCGCCTTTCGGCATCTTCAGGCATTCGAGAGCATGAATGGACTCAAACTGACAGTTCGTCAGTTCGAACCGTCATTATTCTAAAATTCATTAGACCCCGGTCAGTAATGCTGAACACATTTACGCCGAAAGTAATAATTTTGGTATCCGATATTAGATTGGCTTATTAGATTGGTACTAAACACAGCTAATATCGAACTACAGGAACACGAGGTCAGTGGTAACAAAATTAAATAAACTTTTTTTGCTACTCTTTTTCCTCTTTATACTAATAGTTTAAAGACCTCTGGTCTAGCACACAGCATAGTCTAGTCTGGGTTTAATAATGTTGTCAAGACGAGACTTTGTTTTGGAGTTTATTTTCCACAGCGAAAATTATGAAATTTGATTGTTTAAGTTATACGGTTTTATAGTTTTACTACGAACATATAAAACGAATACAAAATATTCATAGAGATTTTATTACTTTAACTTTACGTGTATCACCACCGTATGAGAAAGGTTGAAGAACATTTTTAGTACTGAACTACTTTTTATTGTTAAAAAATTATTTGATTTTTTATTGTCACTTTTTTGGGGCGCAATAATGTAATACGACATTTGACAGAATAAAATAGAGACCAATCTAATTTTAAATAAAAAGTTATCAACAAAATAATCTAATCAACATTCCGCCTTACCACCGCCCGTCAAACGTACACAATTATTATTTGTGATATAATCCAAGGGTTCCCAACTGGTTGATCGCGAAACAAATTTTTGTCGATCTCAACTAAGATGAAAAAAAAATTACTGCCGTAAGTGGAAAACTATGTGAATATCCGTTTTATCATTTTATGGTAAATTTATTTAAATCCAAATATGAAACACGTTTGACCAATGATCCCTGTTGACTGTTTGCGCTTTGCAACATGTAATAATTATTAGTTGAATTATTTGAAGATTGCCAATGCTACAAAATGTTAAATATCTCACTAATTATATAGTAAAATATTTTAAATAATGAAAAACAATAAGAAGATTTTTTATTCCTCCTTGCATTTCCTTCTCGCATTTTTGTGTCGCTCAATATTGCATTCAATATCCTGCCAAAAGATGTTTCACCCCATAAACTTATATGATTCTTATTATCAATTGATCGCCTTGATAATTAAAATAAAAGTGGCTCCCAACTTCATTAAAGTTGGTTACCTTTGGTTTAATCCATAAATTAGGTTACACTGTTTTAGATATTTTACCACATTTAAATTTACCCCTGTTTTATCACATCTCATCACAAAATATTATTCATCTAAGACTAAATACCGAAACAATGTTGAACCTCCATCATATAACAAATTATAATGTGTAATGTTTTATTATGTTTGTTCATCTACAAATGAATTACTAGGTCCTGTGATTGGGTATCCTATCAAACAATCCATAGCAGCCCTTTTCAAAGACCTGGAATTTTAAAAAAACTTGACACCTTACACTGAAATTTAAATTCAATTTACATTTTGTATAATACTTATCTCACCCCAACTATTAAAATACTTTTATAACTGCAATAAATTTGATTTTTTTAAATAAAGTTTTCAGTTAACATAAACCAATCACTTTTAAGGTGAAAAGACATAATCCTTAATAAAATAAAACACATTTTGTTTGTCCTACTTTACATGTTTATAATGATCAGGGCTGAACATTATAAACATTTGGAAATAGTACAAACAAATAGTGTTTTATTTTATTAAAGATGTAGTTTTAGATGTTTTTTTAAATGTGTTGCAATTAAAAACTTTAATATATTAATCTAAAAAACTTAACTGATTGTATTCATCTCAATAATGATATAGGGAAGATCGAGGCAAAGCTAACCGGAGTATTTCAGCAACGCTTGTCCCTACAATTTTGAATGCCATTCAAATTTATCGCAGAAATTTGGCTTCTTCAAAGATGTTAACATCGATTTTTCAGGCAGAGTGGTCTTTACGGGTAGGCACGCAAAGGTTGAGAACCATACTTGAGTCGATTTTGATTATATTTGAAGTGGGAGGGATTGGCAGGGTCCTCATGCGACCTCTGAGGGAAGATATTCCAGGACGTTTGAAGGACCCATTCAAGACCGAAATATTTGATTTGCATGTAATTTTTTTATTCGCTTCACTTCAAACTAGGTTTATTGTGGCGCTGTCATAATTCTATGTCGGTTTTAATCGTAAACCATTTCGATATCTTTATTTAGAATCAAAATTAAAATAGTGTAAGCTGCAAATTCAGCATTTATCAATAAGGGTATAAAAATAAGTAAAATTTATTCCTTTTAAAAACGTATCAAATTATCGTTCTGACAAAAAAAATATTTGAGAGAATCTATCTAGAATATCCGTCTACTTAATCACACACAACTATAACATTAACAGTAATCAATTATCAGTTAATACGATTTTTAAATAGGACAGGTGGCTCGTCACTATTAAATTTACTTCAATCGAAACAACTATTGAATAATGAATGTTTTTGATTAATGTCATATGATTCAAATATAACAAGTTTTTTAAATTTCACGTATTATTTTCTGGTCCTGTAGCCAACAACGCTGTTAGATATTCATTTTTTTGTTTGCAGTGTTAATGGGCTTGAGTCACTGAACGGATATTTGAATGTAAAATTAAATTTGATCGTATGGAAGGTTAATATGGATGCGTGGTTGAAAACACAAGGTATATGTGATTTTTACTCACTCACATCAAACATCCCATCCGATCCTATCAACACGACAGAGGGAACTTCTAGTCCTTTCTTAGCTCCATCCGTATATTCTTACCATCTCCGTAAAAGAGAATTGAGTGACTTAAAAACACATTGGAAGCAAACATGATTTACGCAAGTATTTCAGATTCAAACCGTGTGATGTAATATATAATATGTATAGTAATATATCTGATTCCACGCATAAAAATATACCATTCCTCAATTTCTTTTTCTTTTGTGTCCGCAGGTGTAAAATATTTATCAGATTTAAACTAATATAGCCACGGGCCTCATTAAACAAAATTTTGGTCGTAGTCTAGTAACTGCTGGCTTACACTAACTTTTCAAGTGAATTTGAACTTAAGTTTAGTGTGTGAAACAACTTGAAATAGTATTTTAAAACATCGTGATGGTCTTAATAAATTATTTTCCGAGCTTTTAAACTTATGTACATTACAATGATATTTGAATAATCGAATATCTCAATTAAAAGAAACATTAAATACTAAATTGTATTTAAAATAAAATACAAAAAAGATTTCAATTTAAAATTCATCTTTAAATGTGTATTCGACATCAATGATTTTATTCACGTTTTTGTAATATAGGAAAAACAATACAGTGAAATATAAAACGAAAGAAGGGAACGCGATATCATTTGACAGCCGGAAAATAATCACGAATCTATTTATTTCCGAATGTAAAATTTCTTTCCGCCGAGGAAAAAATGTTCGACAAAGGAAAGGGGCGAATTATATGAAATATTTAAAAGTCAAACATACGATAGAATGAAATTGGGGTGAGAGACATGGCGCGTTCGTGATTTTTTATCATGCAGAAACATTCATATTTTGTAGGATTGAAATCATCTTTCGGCGGCATTCTGCTAAATTTTTGCCTTATCAAAATGTGATGTTACATTTTACTAAGGGATTATTCAGATTAACTCACTTTTAGTGAAAAAAGCTGACATCTATGACGTATTTCATTAAGAGTACATAATATAAAAAAAATAATACTGTGCTTCCTGCAATGGCTGTAATTGGGAATATGCGTCCTGAAATGCCGAATGGTTTGATGTTTTGTCCCAAACTCCCGATATAAGTAATATATAATTGCGAAAAATCTGAGGAAACTGTTCTTGTAGAACTGAGTTAAACGCGTGTTTTTCTTATTTGTTTAAAATACATTTAATATTTACTGTTTTGTTACAAATAATATGAATCACTTTATTTCTTAGAGCCCGAGTCGTTTTCGCACGAATTTATTTTAAATCAATTGATCTGTTAAAACCTTCACTATGGCTATAAATAAATCAGTTCCAACCTTAGAAGTTGCAGAATTATGTAAAATATATATTAGTTATCTTAAATATATCAAGAAGTAAGCTAACCTCATCGCATTCTCGCGAAAAAAATGAAGAAGTTTAAAAGTATTTAATCTACGACTTTGCAAGCAAAATGGCTACAGCCAGTCTTCATATACACCGCCAACACAAGCAAACGCGTAGCCACATAAGTATGTGTAATACACAGGGCTGACGAGTAACGCTGCGTATCGGCAGTTTCCTGCTGATTTCGAAAGACTGAATATCGAGAGCTTTTTTCAAAAATATGTTTTCTTGTGTTGCACTTGATATTTTCTTGATCTGTTGCCTAATTTTTCTTTCAAAGATTCAAACTATTTTTAAAGCATATACCTTCAATTTTTCTATCTTATTTGACCGGAAAACACGAGATAAACAGCGCGTTCATCGGGTTAAAGATGTCAACTATCAATTCTTGGTGAAAAGGTATCATATTTATCAATTGAAACACAGCTCTTTTGTACTAATTTACAATATCATGTAATCAGAACCAGTTTTGCCTCTCGCAAGCATTTTCAACTGATGGTAAATAAATCAGAGTTGTTTATATAATATTTTGTATGATTATGAAACAATTTACAGATTACAAATTAAGTAAAGTAGTTTTTAAAAACGTGCTTAATTCAAATAAACCTTTGTCATAAATATAATGTATTACGCTGTGTTTCATCGTTCCTTCACTATTTCAGGAATGCATGCAACTTGTCAAACATCCGGTAGATGGCTAAATTACTCGCGGTAAATTCATTATTAATTACCCCCCTGCAAATTAATCAATGTTCGACAGATGTCGCTGCAAATCGTTGCCCGCCATGCGAATAATCCAGGAATCCGTAACGGTCACTAATTCATCAAATCATTCTCGTATTTATCAACTGTTAATATCATCACGACGATTTATAAATAACAAACTAATTATTATTTGACCATTAATTAAATACTTAATACTTAATGCACACAAAAACTGTGACTGTCTTAATAAATTAATGTTCTTTGACTTTATTAATTTAATTGGCATTTATCACTTGTTTGTTGTAAGCTGTTAATTTTTTGTGGAAAAGAATTATATTAATAAAATAACATACAAATTTTGTAACACACTAGTGCTAGTTAGCGTCATAGTTCCTTGAGTCGCCTTCATCTCTAATGTTAATTTTTTTTGTTGCACTTCCATCGTTGCAGAGATAATAGTGTGCTGCTGAAACAGCTACGAACTATTTTACATAATTCTACTGGAACTGAGTCTTGGAAATCATGTTTTTTATAATAAAAAAATCAAGTTTTAAGTTTCAAATATTGTATATCTTCTCCGTCCCCTTTGTGGAGCATATTATAGACTATTCATTATTTAACCATCATGCGCATGTATTATGCACATTATCTGTACAAATCAAACTAATAGAAAAATTCTATCGTATTTATTAAACGAGGAATTGATGTCAGTTAGTCAGAAGATGACAACCATTTATCTGCTAAGCTCTCACTATTCATAATAATGCATTAGTTTCTTATGCTTTAATGATGTGAGTAATGCGTTTTATTTTTATAAATATAATGCTTTTTCACCAAGAGTAATTGACAGTTACCAGTGTTACAACCAACAAACACAATTTGATACTGTTCTCTATAGGGTTTAAGAAGATGACATTATCACAAACAACAATTATTTAGGATGAAAATTCATAAATCAATTGGAAAACAACGCATATAGATCCATGAACTCATATTTCAAAATTATCTTTTATTGTTTTCAACGTTTGGCGATCAATGCATTATCCCCTTGATTAGAAATTAAATTAACGCGTGGTGGTGCATCTATGAACAAGCTTGTTCAAAATTATGTATTGTTTTGATTGGTGCCAAGTAATGATTGTTCGGCATTCAAAATATTTGATGTCTGTTCGATAATTAACTCGCTATTATCTCAATCGAGCGATGTTTATTCAGTTCCCTAGTGTTAAACCCCGACTATCGAATTAGCACCATTCCTGTGTTTCAACAAAATTACGATTGACTATCCCTCATTATGCGAAACATGCAATGTATATCACCCTTCTCTATGAAAAAAAATGGCTGAAATTAAATTGTGAACATTTGAAATTGCTTCTGTTATAGTTGGAAATTTCAGTTATTGATAAGTGACTTTTTAATAAAGGAAATCCAAAATTTGATCTGTATTTTTAAAATCTGTGAGTGGACAATTCTTTGAAATTATATGTCGTCTTTAGAGTAGGGAATGTAGGGATGCAATACAGGTATATCCTAAATCGCTTTCCCGGTATTTTGGCAGGTTTTTCAATACCAGATTTGAAAATGGCTGAAATTTCGGTATTGGGTACAATGTATTTATTACAATACAATTAGTTAATTACTGTTGTAACACCCAAAAAGTGTTGAATCTGAGATAACATTTTTCTACAGCCTAGCCTATATCCATGAATATTCGATCAGGATTGATAGATTCCAGAGTTAAATTAGCCTGGTTAAAGTCATATTTAAATTCAGAGAAACAAAAAAATACACATATTTATTTTATCACTGCTTTTTAATATCGTAATACCAGAATCAATTGATTCATCCAGTGATGCAATCCCTATTTTAGAAATACAATATTTATTTTAAAACTGTATTATCTGGCAAAAAACACAGATTCGAAACCTTGCAAATGTAAAATTAAATTTTGAAAGTAAAACAATAAAAAAACTTTTTCAAAATGGAATGAAATAATTTATTTATTACTTGTCAGTTATTATGATAGCTATTTCGGCTTCATACCATCGTCAGAACTATATTATCTTGCCTTATTCATACTAACTTTAACCATGTCGTCGTTTCCATTGCAAAATTGTAAATCTGAAAAATCTCAATTGTTCAAGGAACATAAAAACAGTTTAAAAAATGACTTTATCGAATTAAAACAAGAATAAAAAAAACACATAATTTATATTAAATATAAATGCTTTAGCATAATTTTTACAGTGTTAATAATACAAAAAGACGACAAAGTGTATGTGGATATACAATTTTGAAATAAAAACGACGATATACTATTCACAACATGTCGACGTCCGTGACGCAGTTGGTAGCGTCGCAGGCTACGGTTACGGATATCTCAGTTCAATTCCCACTATTCCCAGTGCGGACGGTTTTCATCTTTCAATCGATTTATGGATTTACTGTTCGTAGTCTGAATCCTCCCTCCTAACCATTCCATCCTCACGGGGCGTAGTGAGAGCGATTAGCTAACCACTAGTCCTATCCTTCTATCCCAACTCTCTTCTAACTTTTAATTTGTACTTTAATTAAACTTTTTTATAAAACTGGTTTTTAAGGCGTAACTAGTTTTTTTCGCATATGCTCATTTTGACTACACTTATGAGGATTTTTCAATACAGTCACACCCACGCAATATGCCGGTTACTTATTGCTAGTTTTGACAGTTCAGTTTAAGAACTAACTATATATTGTAATAAAATATTATAGTATCTTATATTAACTATCGTATTTTCTTGTGCTTGGCTTAAACGAGCCTTTCATAGTCCTTCTGAACTCGTCCCTCAGTCGAAAAAAAATACTTAACATCGTATTTCTGTAACTAAGTGTCACCGCATCACTTGTGATACTGATTCTCAAGCACGAGCGATGCTACACGAAAATTTCTCGATAAACCGTATGATCAATCACACTTTTTATATTGCAGAGTTCAAGATAATCGGATGTGAGAAATGGATTGTCAGTCAATTGCTAAAATTCATTTTCTTTAGTTTCGTTGGAAAAGAAAAAATGAAAGACTTTACAAAACGACAGTTAGAAAAATCTCTATAATACACTTGTGAGTACCCGGCATGCGTAGTAATGTCACTCAAAGAAAAAAAGTTTTTGTGTTTTAATTCTGTTTAATTGAAGTGCTTTTGGACACACAATATTTTTTGGTTTTTTTTTGATACGTACACGAATAAATCATAAGGTTTTCCGAGATGTCGCTATTTGTACGAATTTGATTCGTTATTTTAGATTTTAGATATATCTGGGTTGTGAGATTGATTTTTATACATATAATAAAACCTACTGTAAATTTAAAATTTAAACGTTGAGAGTCGAGCTCGGGCCGGACCAGGCCTGATTGTACTATGCCTATATCCTTCGCGCAAGTGCAAGCAATAACTTGACAAAGTTTTATTGGAATTGGATTAACGGTATGGCAGTGCATTTTATACGAACAAACACACATTGATTTTATATTTTAGATAAGATTTACTGTGAGCTAAAAATTAAAACGTTGAGAGTCGGACTAGGCTGGGCCGGGCGTAATTGTACTATGCCTATTAGGATCGCGGGATCCGAGACCCCGCTCAATTATTCAATACCGTAGTCCCGGGATTTCGGGATTCACTGTAAATTCTAAAAAATCATCTATCAAATCAAAACTTCCTGATTAACTACAACGCGTACTTAAGTTTTTTCATGTACATACACAGTTTTTTAAAAAACCTATAGAATTAAAATGAATTTATTGTAGTCTCCTTCCTTCTCATATTTCCTAATAGCCGTTTTTAAATAATTTTAAATGGAGGACAAATTAAGACCGCTTCTTAAATGAATGGAGGGCAATATCTCAAATTGAAGGACATGTCCTCTTTTTGGATAAATTTGGTAAAACCTACCATAATAATGCAATTTCTTTTTTCAAATATTTTTCTCTTTTTTTGTGACTGTCTGGTTTTAAATACACAAAAAACATGTCCAAAAAAATATTTATCACATATAAAATCCAATTGAAGTAATAATGGACACAAATTAAATTTTAAATGTACAATTTAACACATGAAATTAAACTTAATGAACAATCCCGGGATCTCGGGATTGAGAAATTCTGAATCCCGAAATCCCGGGATCGTAAAAAGGGTGCGGAATTGGATGCCCTAATGGCTATGTTCGTCGCGCAAATTCACGCAATAACTTGACAAGTTTTATTGGAATCGGATGAACGGTATGGCAGTGCATAAGATACGAGCAAGCCCACATTGATTTTTATATATTAGATCATGTAAAAAAAACAATTATTTCTATGTACGGGTTAGTAAAATACATTCAGGATAACATATTATTGTATGCTCTTTAATAACTAATCCGAATGAAGGTAAATACCATTAAAATAATTCATATCAAATTAAAGCTGAGTATCTACAACTTGTAATTCGGTTTGTATTTGTATATATCTAGTTTTTTATAATCCTTACATAAACAATATAAATTTTCTGTAATCATACCTTCTCATATTTCGTAACAGCTGTTCTTAATCACGTTAAAATGGAGGACAAAGGAGGACCGCTTCTTAAATGGATGGAGGATAATAATTTAAAGTCGAAATGAAGAAAATATCCATAATAGTGCAACAAAAACCGTTCAAATGCCCAAAAAAGATATTAAATCATATATACATTGTAATTGAAGCAGTAATGAATACAAATTAAAATTCATATGTACAATTTAGCGCATGAAATTACACTTAATGTCAATCCTGGCATCATACAAATGATGTCATAATATCAACGATGAATATAAAATACAAGGCATTGATTAAATTAGCATTTACTTGATAAAACTCCATTATAATAAGTAAAAAATAAATCATATTTAAGACTATTGAATTAAAATTTCAAAGGTAAAGTATTTGCTTTGATGATTAACTAATAAAGCCGTTTATGCTCGTTTTTCTAGGCTTCTTTCGCTTGAATATTTTGTTTTTAAATAAAAGTTAGTATGTAGAGTAGGCAAGATGATATTTGTATTAACCAATTTATATAAGAGCTGTCAACTAATTATTTTAATTCTTGTGTAACTCAATATTTTGATTTTTACCGTATTTCAATACAATGTATCATTTGACGACTGGAATAATATCATCCAAATTATTTAAAATTGACCAATCAAAAACTTTGTTTCATTAAAAATACAGTTAATTTGATAAGAACTTCTTGCAGAAAATAACATTTTTGTTACTATTCATCCGATTTCAATGAAACTTTGGTGAGTTATTGTACACACACCGTGAAGAATTCTATAAAAAATAAAAAATATAAAAAAAGAATGAAATACATACTGTTTGTATTTATTGACATCTCGGAAAACCTTCCTATTTATTCGTGTACGCACCAGACGGAACACAAAAATATTGCGTATCCAAAATATAGGTCTGCGTGAACTCGGGCTCTGGCGGGTAATGATAATCCAAATTAGGGCTCGGGCCGAGCCCGGGTAAGGAATTCAAATTTAAAAAGTAAGCCATAAGGCAATAGTATTTGTAACTTAAATAATTTATTGCACATGTCTTATGAATATCGTTGGAAATATGGAAACAATAACATATATAGATTGAAAAGTATAAATGATTACTATTTTTTTAAAAAATCGGGCTGATAAAAATAAATTTGGGCTTCGGGTCGGATTCGGGTAACAAGTGTGATATTGAGACTCGGGCTAGGGCCGGGCCGGGCCTTAAGATTACTGGTTTGCTCCGGGTAGTTTTATGAAAGTTCGGCCGGTGCAGACCTCTAATCCAAAATCACTTCAATACAATAACAGCATTAAAACACAAACCCTTTCTTTCTTTGAGTGGCATTACGCATATCGGGTACTCATTAGTATTTAATAAAATCAAACTCACAATGAGCGCTATTCGTAGGCAAGTAGATAAATTTTATATTTAATTTCAAGCTTAGTGTCATTTGAAAAATCTTTATCGTGTTGCAAAACATTTTCCATGGCTTAAAAATACCGAAGGATTTACGAGGACTCACGGAACCTAGTATGTATTTTGCTAATTTACACAAAAATCATCAATAAATCAACAGTTCTCTGAAAGGTTTCGTCTCTTTCCATTAAGTATAATCCTCCATGGGGATTTGAAATCGAACGCTGGTTTTTGACCGATTCATTCCAGGAAAATTTTACAAGAAATAATTGCCAATTTGCTTTGGCAGGACGATGTACAACTTGTGATGGCCAGTGACGCAATTAGAAGCCATATACAGGACTTTCAAACTTTTAAATACGAAATAATTGGAAAAATGTAATATATTACCATCAAAGTGTTTGAATTTAAAATAGTACTTATTGCCAGAAACGAATCATTATATTTATATAATATGTACATAGTATATCCATATTGTATATTAGTTTCAGTATGAGCGAACTGGTCCTGTTACAGTTTGAAAAATGTTGCTTTATTTTCATAAATATTAAGTCTTTCCACCAAGAATTTAGAGTTAACATCTTTAAAGTGATTAAAATCAAACTTTTTGAGCCATGCCCGTTTTCAGTGTGGAGCATATAATATATTACTTACTCCATGCGGAGTTTATCACAATGGAAGCTTTATATGAGAACTGATCGTTTCTCAGTCGCTTAACATCTCATTTTCGAAGAGAGATAAGGACAGGGCTAGGATAAAAATAGTGGTAATGAATTTTAGACATGACAAACATATATGCCTTCAAATAGAAATTATGAAACTGTCCTTACTGGGATTCAAGCCCGTGAGCACCGTAATCGTAGCCGAAATCACATTGGGACCTATTTAATTTTCTACATTGTTTAAATTTTATTTGACAATAATATACTTTAACCCTTTATAGGGCAAAGCGCGAAAACGGTCGATATATCGACCACCTTCTTTAAGGGCTATAACTCATACGGTGTCCATAGAAATGTCAGCCTTAATACTTAAATACGACATCGATAAAGTTCTCTAGTGTATTTATCGACCATCTAACTTGAAGTGTGCAACAATCACTCGCAAACAATTACTATACGTAAGTGGTTGATAAATCAACCATTTCACGTTCGCGGCTACAGCTGGAACAGGATTTGTAGATAAAATTTGATTTTGCAGATCATATTTTTGATTGTTATATTGTGTGTTGTAGGAAAAGCTATTTATATAATTTTTCAATATGCATTTATTTATCGATTTACAGTATTTTTTTTTCAATAATAAACCACCACAAACTACAGTTCTTCCAAAAGTATTTTTTTATTAATTTTTTATGACAAAATTACTGTTCAATATCGACAGTGGAAAGAAAAAAGGACATAATCCACACCAAAAAATATTGGGTATAACTCACACAAAACGTGCTAATACACTGTATTCATATTTAAATATATAGTATACCGACTGTAGAAAGGCAAACGGTCTTATCCCTCTGTCTATTCAAAATATGTTTTTTTTCGGTAATCACAATGTATACAATTTATTACACGTTTTGTTTTGGCTATATACAATACTTTTGTGTGTGGGTTACTTCCTTTTTCCGTTCCACAGTCGATACAGTGTTACGATTTCGTCGCAACATTACAATCGTCACCTATCGGCGATACGCACCTCGCTGCGTCGTTGGTAGGAGACGAAGGGGAAGCCTTGCCAAGAATTGCGTTAAAACTTGCTTACGCGCCAGTATGTGGAACGAGTAGGACGTGCCGGTAACGCGCTGGAGATTGGCCTCGGACAGCCGAGTTCGCCGCCGAGATGGTTTATCATCCAAGGTCGTAATTTTATATTTATATATTATAATAGTTTTCCTGTTTTAGTGTAACCCTCTGTTCATAAATATTGTTTCGTCGTGTAATTTCTGCTTTATTGGTTCGCAATGTAAATTCTGTGCATCTACGGTTTCCGCATCTCTATTAAATGTGTTTTTAACGGTAACCGTATTTTACTTATTATTATTTTTTCATTTGGCGTGTATCTTCACGCCTGGCTCCCAAAATTTAATTACCCCATATATTTCTCCTTTCAGAACAAAGTAAAGTGTACCGAGATTGGCAAACCTTATCCACTTCCCTGTGATAACTTAATTCAAATTCTCCTTTGTACTTCGCTAAAATTCCACTCAATTGCTTCAAAAATAAGTTACAATCTTTTTTTATTTTTTATATAATCACAACAACAGTTTGCACTGATTTCGGAAAAAACTGATTTGCTCTATAAAAGGTTAACCAAAAAAGCTGCTGTTTTTCTAAACTGAAATTAAAGATATAATATACAGGAATCTCATTGTACACTTATTCAATTTTTGCCAATTCCGTTACTTAGCAACTTCTGCCAGTACGATGGCAATATAGCACTGCTATGTAACTATTTAATTTCAAAAAATATTACAAAATGGCAATATTGAAAAAAGAAAAGTTATATTTTCATACGAAAATAATCAGGCAAAACGTTTTTAATCAGTGTCCAAACGTTTTGCTTTACTTTTTTGACAAGTTCGCTCAAAAAGTTTCGAGCGCTTTCTCTTCTCCGCTCAGCCGACTTACCAACGCGAACTTTTACAATAAAACGACGAACGCTTTATCACTTGAGAAGATTTATTAATATAAGGCGTCCTCTTGATTAAATATTTCATTTTTAAATTGAAAATCATCCAACTTTTCTAGGGTAGTTTTTTTTTCACGGCCACTCACCCCTAAATATCTTGAGAAAACTTCGTTGTTTGTAAACTGCTAAGATAGGTAACTTCAAGGAAAACATGCTCATAAAGTTAGGCGGCAGATCCAATACGGAAGCGTTTAGTGTTAATTTAGTAATTAAATAATATAAATTCTTTTTTAAAAACCAAGTAACCGCCAAAATGTTACAATGGAAAAATATAATATATTTGAGAAGCTAAAGACATTTTAAGAATACATATTATATCATACTAGTATTACCGTACTCTTCCTATATGACGGTATTGAAATTGAAATACTGAATGTATAAATTAGCTAGTATGTCGGTGTGTCGATAGTATTACATTTTCTATTATACACTTCAAACCGCGACGCTTAGGTCATGAGACAATTTCATACCTACATGTGATATGTGATAATAAGAAGTGTTCAGCCAGAGTCAACGCGTGACGGCGGGGCGGTCGCGGTGCTTAAAACGGTGTTAATGCGCAGGGACTGGAGGTTCGCGCTTTTTGTTTTTTTTTGCGTCGTATAATAAATAATACATAATATAAAATTGCATCTCGTAGTGTAGCAATGGATGCTGCAATGCGGATATGGCAGAATCGATGGGATAACTCCTCTAAGGGCAGATATACTTATAAATTTTTTACGAAAATAAAGTGGCGAATGGAGATAACCAAAGTTTTGACTTTGAGTACCCTAGGGCATTTAAAATACATAATATATGGTTACGCTTGATTTCTAATCGTATCTTTATGAGCATAAGACCATTTATGCTTTTTTTTATTTATTGAAATGATGGATAATTTTCTAATCTTTTTCAGTTGAGGAACACTGTAATTGTTATATATTTACGACTGTAAAAGTGCCAACAAAACATACGATTTATTAGTGACTTCATACTATAATTTCGGTTTCTATGTCAACGATTTACAATAATGAGACTTCAAAAACGTTGTCGTCGCCATGACGTCATCACAGATATTATCTATATATATAAAAATGAATGTCTGTTTGTTGGTTTGTCCGGATCTTATAGGCTCCTAAACTACTCAACCGATCGCGACGAAACTTTCAGGAAGGACTTATTGTGATCATGCCGGGAAATATAATATAAAATAAATGTTTGTTTGTCCTTTACGCGTTCCTTTACCATTCATACGATTTCGAAGAAACTACGGTGAGTTGTACACACACCCGTGAAGGGTTTTGACGAAAAAAATTGAAAATCTAAAATTGAAAAAAAGAATCAAATACGTACATACAGCGACATCTAGGAAAAACCTTCTGATTTATTCGTGTACGCACCAGACGAAAAACAAAAATATTGTGTTATAACAAGTGTGATATTGAAACTCGGGTTTGGGTCGGGCCAGACCTGAAGATGATGGGCTCGAACCGGGTAAGTCTATGAAATTTCGGCCTGTGCAGACCTCTAATCCAAAAGCAGTTCAATAAACAGAATTAAAACACAAACCCTTTCTTTCTTTAAGTGGCATTTCAACGCATGCCGGGTACTCACTAGTATTAAATAAATTTGGGATGTGTGCACTGAAATATGGATACAAGTATCACAAATAATACTCCTCGTGATTTTTTTAGTACAAATCAGCTCCTAGTCATCTGAGAATGATTCCCAAGTGCGTTTCTAAAGGTAACAATTAGCAATTGTTTTTTTAATTACATTGGTCCATTTGACAACACAATTAAAAAGTGAAACTAAAAATATTCACAATCGACGGGTACTTATTTTTACAATTTTTATATATTATATTGACGGTGTTTTGGCCAATTTATATAACCCTCAAAAAGTACTAAAATGACTTAATGATTGGATATCATTGTAAAAACGACAGAGCAGGCCTCGGTCAAATTATGTAAATTAGAAAAATAAATTGACCACTTTTTGGAAGGGAAACATCATTTTACATTGGTTTTAGGTTTAAAAATTCAGACCTGGCCACTTGATGTAAGCCACTATTATATTGACACTCCCTACGTATAATCCCATATCTGATAACATGAGAATTTACAGGAGTGCAACAAAGATTCATAACGCAATTCAATGTTTTCGACAAAAACAGTTTTTTATCTCTCCTGAACAATTCCAATTTTGAAGGTTACATCAATTGGCCAAAAATCCATCGATATATTAATCTTTTAAAATATATCTTAATATGAACTCTATGGTCTTTTAATGAAAATTCTTAACAGAAGTTGTTTTTAAGAGAATTGGTTGTTATACAGTCACTCAACCTGTCTTTTTTGGAAATAATTAGAACGAAACGGGTAAGAAACTACAATTAGATAGATAATCGATCTATTTATAATGTATAAGATTAGCCTTTATGTTGTATGTAAAATAAAAGATTGATTAAGTATAAAAAAATTACAAATACCTGTTTCAGTAATTTTACATTGCATAGGGTTATTAATTGATTGATTTGTTATAAAACCATCTCCGTGACAAAATACACAAATCGAAATATTTAATACAATTATTGTACAATTCATTTTCAAGCCATGTAACATCGAAACATAGCCGTTTCAATCTAAGCATCAACACATAAAATATGTGACAGTGTAAAACAAGCTGACACCGTGTACATCAAGTAGCATGTCAAGCTTGGGGAAAGTATTTTCAATACGAATCGGGTTGTTTTTTACTTCAATTATCACTTCTTAACGATTCTATCCTTTCACCCAAATGAGTTTGATACAAATAAACATACGTTATTTCTAATTCACAGCTCATTTGTACTACTTCCACATATTTTATTCCACATATTATATAAATATGTGGAAGTAGTACAAATGAATTGTGTTTTATTTTTTAAAATATAATGTCTCTCCACCAAGAATTGACAGCTGACACCTTGACAGTGAAAGTGTTTGTGTTTTAATTCTGTTTATTGAAGTGCTTTTGGACACACAATATTTGTTTGCTGTCTGGTGAGTACACGAATAAATCAGAAGGTTTTCCGAGATGTCGCTATTTGTGTGAATTTGATTCTTTATTTTAGATTTTAGATATATCTGGATTTCGAGATTGATTTTTATATATAATAAGACCTACTGTAATTTAAAAATTAAAATGTTGAGAGTCGGGCTCGGGTAGTGTCGGGCTTGAGTGTACCATACTTATATCCATCGCGCAAGTGCAAGCAATAACTTGACAAAGTTTTATCGGAATCGGATGAACAGTATGGTAGTGCATAATATACGAACAAACCCACATTGATTTTTTTATATTAGATTTGACATTTTCAAAATTCACACTGTTGTAAGGTTCAATGATTAAAGTTCAAGAGCTTAGTCCTTCACGTTTTAAACGAATATAATTTATTCAGTTTACAACAATCGTAATTCAGGAAGCTGTATCCAGCAAAGATAATTTTATATCACATGTTACAGGACTAAATCGCTAAAGTTTTTTCAAAAAAAAAAACTTTTCAAATTTCAATTTGGATTCCCGCACCAGCTGCGCCTTCCCAAATAATACATGAGTACAACCTAGTATTTTTATTTTAAAGAAGAGACTTTTTAAAATAAAAAACAAGAAACCTTGACGATAATTTTAATAAAACGATTCAGCGAGGTTACAGTGTAATATAAATACAAAAATTGTCTCATCTTTGATGATTTTTTCTGCAATATCCGTCAACAAAGTGAATGATAAAATATTTGTTATATTTATATCGATCACTATACATTTAAATACATAAATACATTTAATAAATACATTTAAAAAATCAGAATTGGAAATATACAAATAAAGAATAGTCAATTAAAAGTTGATAACACGTCGTGTGAAAGTCTTGTGTCAACTCTGCAGGGTTATAGGTTTGATTCTTGAACTAATACTCTCTTTAATTTATTTACAATCGAATATATCAAAATCTAATCATTTGAAATAGTTTTTTTCGAGATACTACAAGTAGGGCTTCCGATTCCGGGATCCCGAGCAATTAGTCAATTTCGTAATCCCGGGATTGACTTAATACCAATACAGGGATTCGCTATAAAATAGCAAAACTAATTTATAGTTAAATGTAAATTCTTATTTTAATCTCCGATGAACTATAAAATATAAAATGAAAATAATTACCGACTTACTATACGAACAACGTTTTCGGCGGCTGAGTGTGTAGATATGTCCGATTTATATATTTTAAACATAATTGATTTATGTGTTGTCTTCTCTCTCAGACTAATTTAAGACATCTCAGTTCGAGTCCATTCGTGTGCACGAATGCCTGAAGATGCCGAAAGGCAAAGCCCGGGTCATTAGTGACAAAATACATGGAAGTGTACAAAATCTCAATAATCCAGATTAGACAATTTATTGTTTTTTTACATCAAATAGTTTATCAAAACATTTACAAAAAACAGTTGAACACTATTCTATTTTTAGAAGACTTTTGTCATTTAACTGTAACACGTCTTCAGTTACTAATAAAATACAAAACAATCGAAGGAAATAAATGCGCAAGATTCTGCTTGCAAATACTTTTTGCATAATTTTGAAGATACCTAGGTACCTACATATATTAACATTTTTTGTGTGATTGCACTTGTTCATAATTATTATAGTTTTGTATTGTATTTTGTATTTATATTCTGAGACCTAGTTAATAAATAAAATCATCGTATACCTAGGTATTATGTTCTCTATGCGTTTTTACAAACATACCAACCTATCCTCCTATTTTGTATGAACTGCAAATCTTTTTTCACGGGGTTTTATTTTCATTTTGTATGGGGATTTTCTTTCTGTGGCTTCATTTACTCGGTTTCGGTAGGTAAATATTTTTTTTTCCATGTCCGCTCCCAATGTGGAGCATATGGTCTTCTAATGGAGATATCTTAACAGACTTTTTCCATGAGAACTGCTTGTTACTCAGTTGCTCAACATCTCTTTTTTTTTCAAAGAGAGTAGAGATAGAAGGATAGGGCTATGAGAGAACTAGTGGTTAGCTAATCGCTCTCGCTACGCCCCGTGAGGATGGGATGGGTGGGAGGGAGGACTCAGACTACGAACAGAAATCCATAAATCGATTGAAAGATCAATCTATGAAAACCGTCCGCACCGGGAATCGAACCCGAGACATCCGTAACCGTAGCCAGCGACGCTACCAACTGCGCCACGGACGCCGTAAATATTACCTACAATTTTTATTTTGACAATTTCAAATGTGAAATTCTGACTTTTTTTCAATCCCGAAATCCCGGGATCAGAAAAGGGGTCCGGGATTGAATGCCCTAACTATAAGACATCTAACCGAAAATCAGATCTCTGCAATGATGTTCTTATTCACTCTTAATGTGTTAACTGTCAATTCTTGGTGGGAAGGCACTATAGTTTAAAAATATAATAACCCAAACGCTCTGTAGACGTTTTATTATTATCACATACTACATGTAGGTATAAAATTTTCTCATGATGCAAGCGTTCACAGTATATATAAAATAAAATACTATGCAATGCACACATAGTTCCGACGTACTAGCTACATTAGACATTCGGTATTTCAATTTCAATAGCGTCATCTATGATGGGTACGGTTATACTAATTTTAAAAATAAAATACAATTTTTGTGTACTACTTTCACATCTGTATAATGATTTGGACCGGTTTCGATCATCATGAGCATTATCGACTGATAAAAATACAATCATAACACAACTATGTATATAAAATTGAATGTTAATAATTACAAGGTATATGAAACCGTCGGTTGATGAACTAAGGCGAGAATTTAGACATCATCAAACAAATTATATAATAGTATACACGAAATTAAATAGTCTACAATTAAAATGTTAAGGACCTATTACTAATCAATAAATACTAATCTGAAATACGAAATTCTTATTCAAGTTTTATATCTAGCATTACAGCTGATAATTTGAAAATTGGAAAATCATCCGAGATATACTCGATGAAATTTTTATTTTTATAAGTCACTCATGTCCAAGAGGAGAAATTTAATTTGAAAAAAATTAAATTTGATATTGACCTTGCTGGGACTTGAACCAAGATTCACCTGATTGCTAGGGCAAATATCTTACCACTAGACTAGAAAGGCCTACAATAGGTTTATAGTTCATTATAATAAATATATCAAAAATGGTTAACATAAATAGACAAAAAAATTCTTAACTTAATTACATATTGAATGGTGAGAACTGTTTCTCCAAAAGATTTCGTAAGTTTTTTTTTAATAATAATATTTAGATAAGTTAAACTGTTTTTTTCTATTTTTAATTATTATCTTAACCAAAAATTGTGACTGTTATAATTAAAATAAGGGGTAGTTATTAAGATGTAAACGTTCTAGTTACACAAGCTATATAATCGAGGTGTATCAAGGGCACAAATTATCTTCATGTTTCGACACGTTGGAGGTTGGAGTCCAAAGCTTTTCTTAAAATAAAACCAAAAAAATGTGAATGAGAGTGTGGAAACGAAATCCATAGCAACAAATATTCCTTTACACAAGTGGGTAGAATTTGCCAACATATGTATACGAGAAATGCAAAATCGTGACTGGCAAGCAAAAACTGACCTATATGCATTGAAAAAAGTAACTTTATTTGAAAACAACCAGCTGTGCATCTCCGCGGTAGGAAAATATTTGATTCCTTTATTTTTCAGATAAGGTTAAAACGTGTAGAAATGGATACGATATTTTATGTTTTTCTGTGTCCATTTAGAATCTATAAATATCGATGAGAAAAAGTTTTACCATAAAAGTGGATTCTACAAAAAAAAACCTTATTCAAAGTTCTTTTATCAAATTTTATAATATGATCATTGTCAACCGATCGTTCACTGGTGTTCATATTATAAAGTTACCAATTGGTTTTTCTAACCCTTTTTTCATTTATCAGTAACTTTTTGGATAGTGTCGTAGAAAAATAATAAATAAAATAAGATAAAAATAGCATTTAATTTCACAAAAAATGTGTGATACAGTTTTTACTTATTTCGGTATCATGCCGTCGCCATAATAATTGAATAAATATTTCTGACGATAAAAGTATGCTGAATTACTTATTAATTTCATTACATAATTCTAATGAAGTATCTTTTTTAGGATTTTTACCTCATCGTAAAGGAGTTAACTATACTTTTAATGGTGCCATTTATATATTCAAGACGAGTTTTGCTCAGCTATGGAGCATTTTTAACTGTCGACTTAATTTAACAGGCATATTTATAAAAATGAGGTAGGTACATCAAACAATTGGTTAATGATTTTTCAATTAAAAAGTGTTCAACACTTCGAAAAAAAGGCAAAAATGTAACCGAGCAAAGACCTAACTAGTAATATAATGTGATTTTTTTAAAAACTAAGAATTTAACTCTACGGTATGGGCGTTTTTTTATATGAAATATATCTGAATTAAGAAAAAATCTTTATTTTCTTTTAAAAATTGTTACATAACGTCATTTTCTTTACTAAATAAATTTTGCGAACTTTAGTTGCTTCATTAATTAACATCCATAAACTTTCATCAGATAGCTTTAACATATCTTTACTTAAATAAAGGTATAGCACTGTGAAGCGTTCATGTATAGTATACAAAGCTCTAAAAAGCTCAGTGCATTTGTGGTATTAGTTAATGAAGCGGAAACACCTTGTAGAAAGCTACAATGGAACGACAATAATGGCTAAAAATAGCTTAGAAAAGCTTCATTCAACGCTAGATTGATTGTCGAGCTTAATGAACGCGATAAAAATAGATATCTGGAATCTTTTTTAATTAATTTACGTTTTTTTATATAAAAAAATATTATAGCGTTTGAAATTGTAGGGTGAGGCAACAGTTGTCAGTACTTAAGTTAGTGTAATGCTCGCTCATTATGGAATGCTATGTCTTGATATTTTTATTAACTGAATAGTGTTAAATGTCTATTCTTTATGAAAATAATTTTCAGTACTCATTCTACAATAATGAATCATAAAGGCTGGTTTCGTATATCGAAGAATTTTTGTCATTAGTTACTAATTAAAGTACCATACATTGTGTACCAAACTAATATATTATGTGAGTTTTTAAAAGCATAGCAGCATTACTTAGTACGCCTACGATACTATAGTATATGTAAAAATATTAATTGGAGGATTCCAGCCTTCTTCAATCTTTCAACTAGCCGACGATTTCTCTTCTTTGTTCTAGTTGTCTCATAACGATATCACTTAAAAGATTTTTTTTCGAAAACACTATGGATAATCAACGCATACTTCCTTTGATCGGCATATCACTGCTCTAAAATGGTGTGTTAAATACAGACTATTGGTTACACCGTCAATAAGAAATAATCGGACATATAAATTGATTAAGAGATTTTGGTACGTGGAAGAAATAAAAAGACAACATAATTTGTAGTGTTTCGATTAATTGTAGAATAGAATTCATCGAAAGAATGTGGTAGAAAATTACCATGCATAGAGATTAGGGCATCCATTCCCGGACCGCTTTTACGATCCCGGGATTTCATTAAGTGTAATTTCATGTGTTAAAGTGCACATTTAAAATTTAATTTGTGTCCATTATCGCTCCAATTGGAATGTATATATGAGGAAATATTGTTTTGGGCATTGAAATGGTTTTTTTTTTTGTTGATTTAAAATCAGACAATGATTTAAAAAAAAAAAAAAATACAAAAAAAAATCTATTGATTAAAATAAATATATTTCATTTTCGACGTCCGTGGCGCAGTTGGTAGCGCCGTTGACTACGGCTACTGATGTCTCGGGTAGAAATCCCGGTGCGAATAGTTTTCATAAATCGATTGAAAGATCGATTTATGAATTTCTGTTCGTAGTCTAAGTGTTTGTGATATCTAAAAAAACTTCTCGCATCCACCCGATCCTCAAGGTGGATAGCGAGAACGATTAGCTAACTACTAGTCCTGTCCTAGTCCTATTCTTCTATCCCTACTCTCTTAAAAAAAAGAGAGTTTGAGCAACTAAGTAAAAAGCAGTCCTCATAGAAAATCTCTGTTGAGATACCTCCATTAGGAGGCCATATGCTCCACGTTGGGAGCGGACATAGTTAAAAACTTTGTACTCCATCACAAATTGGTCAAAATTTATGTTAATTTTATAGGTATTATAAAAAAAACTATACACATGAACTAACCGAGGTACACGTTGTTGTTAATCAGGAAGGTTTAATTTGATAAATGAATTTTTTTTTAGCATTTACAGTGACTTAATTCCAGGATTACGGGATTGAATAATTGACGGGATCCCGGGATCGGAAGCCGTAATAGAGATTTATTAGCGGAACATGAAGAGTATTTCATTCAGTAGATGATGAAAAACTGTTGTCAAACCATTTTATATAAGTTAACGAATTAAGTTTACCATACAAACACCTTACTTACTAGATCAATTTTAGTTTACTGATATCCGAATGAATGAGCGAAATAATTTATTCGCAAAAGTTCAACGTAATTATCTACTTCGGTATTTAGAATCTAGATGACTTAATTCAGCGTTGATTTATGTAAAACCAGTTGGCATTTCTCGGAATGTAAAATTCACGCAATACTACAGCGTATTCTTCGAATAGTTATTATGAAAGATATGAAAACTAAGTGCTATATGTTCACCTTTCTGTCCCTATATTCTTTCAATTCGGAGCATATGTCTACCGCACAGTGCCTCCAGGATTTCCAGTCACTTTGCTTCACCCTAAGTTACTAAAATATATAATTTTTAGTTTGGTATTTTTGTAGTAAAAACCTGATGTCAGAAATACTTATTTATTATTACTTAATCGTTTTTTAATATTCTGTATAGATTTAAAAGAATAATAATTTATTCGACGTTCAATATTTAAGTAACAAACAACACCACAAATAAAATTTGAATAGAATACCGAAAAAATAAAAACCAATTTATAAAAACAATATTGACCAATTAATATAAATATGTATATGAAATGTATTATTTCAGCATGTCCGTTTATTAAGTGACAAAGATGTTTGCGAGCGTATTTCAATTTCAACGATTTCGTTTGTCATACCAGACGATTGAGCTTAAAAAAGTAGTATTTTTCTAACAATATCTTGAAGCTTTTTGCCGGTACGGGCACGATATTATAATGTATCTCTTTCCATAACAAACTTAAGAAACAAATATATGTTAAAAAATAAATACCATACATAAACAAACACATCATGTTAAATGGAAATATATTGACATATGTTTTTTTATCGTAAAAATATTTAATTAATTCATTCATTACCTTTCGGCTGGAAGAATCACGAAAGTCTTCTTTTGTATGGTGTTTAATTGGTGATATTTTGGATTAAGTCTTTAATGATCATCAAAACACTAATGAGTCTTTATTTTACAGTCATCGATTTAATAGTGGCACAGTTTTAAAGATTTTTTCACATTTCACCAACAAAAGCACGTCAGTGCTTAGCTACAGTCGCTTGTGTCCATTGTATACAGTTATTTCTTTTGTAATAATATCATTTCACAAATTTTATCAATCTTTTGCTATTCAAAATATACTCTTTTTGAATTGTATCTTATTCCGTTTGATGTATCAAACATTATCATACGGTTAAATAAAAAATGACATATCGCACAAGAACAGGTACAGCTGCACACAAATTTATAAACATTTTGTTAGAACCTCAATACACACCCCACGTTGACAAACGTTACAATACTGAGAGTACATCTAGGACAATAGTATATCTGTTCACATTGTTGAGTTAGTCTGTATAACATGTTAACACGAAACTGGCAAAGCGTAATGGATTCGGTTGTTAGATATGATCAAAACATTAGCCAAGTTTAAGGGTTCTTTTCACGTCAGCCTGATAGCCGCCATGTTGAATTTCTCATCGGCACATGCGCGTCGTCTGTATTTGCGTAGGGACACTCAGGAAATTCTTCCATACAACGAACACTCTTGAGATTTGATGTAATACATTTACCTTCTGCCAATTCAGCGAATATTTTAATAAACTTCTTTGTCCATTATATTAAACCATTCTACATAAGTAAAACGAAATGTTGTAGAATTTAATTATGAGCGTCGTGAGCACGCCAGGATTTTTGAAGCAACGTTTTTCAATTGACAATAAATAGTTATATTAAATTTTATAATTAGCTTAATCCGTTGAACCTTAAAAGTGACATCATTATTTCACAGATCCGTCATTACGGATCTGTGAAATATTGTAAACATTTTGAACATGTGTCTATTTACTTTATTATTTAAATAAACTAAAATAAGTTTATTTAATATCAAAGCATAGGCGTGCAATTAAAAGCAATCATATACTTCATAACAATCAAAACATCAGTCTATAAATTGGAAGACTAGAAATCAGATGAAAGGATCATCAAAGAACAGAGCCTTTCTATGTGCTTGACTATATCGGCGTACATTGAAGATTTTCTGGGTCAATAACATTACAAATGAGGAGACTTCAATACACATCAATAAATCAAGAGACCTGTAAGTGTTCAGCAATCACAGGGAACATGCATTCGTTCAATCACATATTTTTCAAAAATAAATATGAATATAAAAATGCAAGTGCTGCGCCCTCTATTTTTAGCGTAAGCATAGGTAGAAAAAAATTATCTAGGTACAGATCTTCCATAAGTGGCTTTACCCCTAACAACTAGGCCATGGTAGAGAGGTCAATTCAAGAACAGCTCCGAAAAAAGTAGACGTTATTAAATTATTGATACTTAGAGTAAAGCTAATTTTTGATTTTTTTTATTGAAAAACAGAAGCGAAATTGTAGTTATGTACAAAGGATATATGAGTAGGGTTGCCAGGCGTCTCTATTAACCGGGACGGTCACCGTTTTTAAGCCTTGTGTTTCATTGTCCCAAACGAGCTTTTCAGGACACCCAAATGTGCCATTTTTGGGCATATCAAAAAAAGAAATGCAATATCACGATTAAAATAACAAATTAATCCTAGAAAAATGGCTTGTTGTTTTTTTCAGATAGAAAAAGAATTTAAGGATTGACAATATAAAGAATAAGTGACATTTGTGAAACTATCGATTTTAAAGTGCGAGTATTTATATTGAGGAAAACTATTTTGTCCATGTGATAATATTTTTTCGTAAGTGCAACATATTTCTTCAATGTTTAAATATATTTAATTATGTGGCATCTCTTTATTTTTAGTGAAATAATTTGTTTTTTGTGGAATGTATTTGTTAGAAGTGAAAACTATCTTTACAAAAGTGAATATCATCTAAATAAAAGTGCATTTAATTGTAAGCCTTTATAATATTACTGTTATTCTAAGTAATGTCAGTAATTAAATATATGTTAAAATTTCTTGATTTCATTTTCTACTTTAATATAAATTGAAAATTAAATGGAGGCCACACGGCAGCCCAAGCGATCCGAATATCTCGGAGGAAGAATTAAGTGAAGAATTTTTATATTTCTTGGTGGGGTGTCCCGTTTTGACTTGCGAAAAATCTGGCAACACTATATATGAGTCAATGAGTCGCTGAATCTCTACACCTACTCCCGAAGGTTTTCAATTTGAGTAAATCACGAAAAACTTCTTTGAGCAGTATGATAGTTTAAGTATAATTTAAGTTATTTTGTGTCTTCCGGTGTATGAGGGAAAGTGAAATATTCTTTTACACTGTCGTTTTTTCGAGTTTTGTCAAACACGTCGACCATGTAAAAAGAGGATCGAGATAGTGTAAAGACATTTTTTAGTTTGGAAAACTTTTGGATTTCGAACATGGGACGAAATAGAAAGAAATTTTAGATTTGCGACTAGAAAAATTAATAGATCTATCGATATTCTACATTACAACCCTATTTAAGAACGTGCTTAGCGACTCAGAGACTCATATAATATTATTATGATCCTTTTTCTATTAGGAAGAATACAACATATCAGAATCATGTATTATATCAAGAAAAATCAATATAATGAGCTAACTAGTAATAACCGAGATATATATTTTTTCTATGACAACTTTTTTTGCTCGATCCATCATTCTGTTATGATTTGATTACACACTTTGGACAGTTGGAAACTTATGATTATATATTTCGTGAAACTTAATAATTACTTTTTCATAGTACACTGTTGACACTATTTCAATGACTGGTGATATTGTTAATTTAATATTATATAACTTCCTAGAGATCCTCAAGGTGGTATTTTAAAAAATTTGATTAACTTACGGATTCGTATACAAAGGCATGAATATCAGTGTTTTTCTTGTGTCATGTATGAAAACGAAACCTGCAATTCCATAGAAGTGATTACTAGTTATTTACCAGTGTCCGCAAAACATAATTATTTCTTTTTTTCAGTGGTTAAAACTACCAATTCTTAGTGGAAAGAAATTAGATATTATTTGTATCAGAGGCTGGTCCGTCCGCTCTCTTACTTCCGAATCCCTGACAAAATCAAACCACCGTACCCCTAGTATTCGCCGCAAGCATCTGGACCAGCCTCTTATTATGTCCAAAATAAAAAAGCGACGATAGACCTGACTTGGGCACGTGCTGCGGATGCCCCAGAGGAGCCTGCATCCTGCTTGTCTCTTCTACTAACCAGATGGATTCCATCGCCCTGGAAGGCCGCTGACAATCATCCATAAGATGTATTCGGTAAGGCTACGGGACGCTGGGATGACCTGGGAGGATTCAAGGAGACTGGCGGAGGACATAAAAGCTTGGAGGAACCGCGTGATAGCCATATGCTTCGAATAGGGATCGGATATGGTTAAAAAAATACACCAGGGTTTCCCAAACTATGTTCCGCGGAACACTGGTGCTACACAGAATGTGGATAGGTGTTCCGCAAAAAGATTGTAATGGTTTTATATGCTGTTGCAGATGCAAAAAATTCAAACATGTTTGACTTCATACTGATATTATAAGCCCAGCAAAATAAAAAATGTGGTGTTCCGCTAAAATTTGTGGGTTTGCAAAGTGTTCCAACGCAAAAAAAAAATTGGGAAACCCTGAATTATACAAATAAAGTATTCCGAAATTACATTTTTTGATTACTTACGAGGATCAATTTCATTGAGCCAGTGAAAGTTTGTTACTGAGGAAGAAAATAACATTGTGCTGGAAAAAAACTTAAAATTATTGATATTGTTTATTTCATATGTATTGATTTTTTAACGAGATATTTTGCTACTCTATGTACTTCACAGACTAGTGTGCTGCAATTAAATTTTATGTAAAGAGTTCGCAAAAAAATTGTACGTATCCATTTTGAAAAAATTGTGAAACAATTCCTGGAAATTATATATTATGCTTACAATTATATTTACTAATTACGCTAGGTCGTTATAATATTGTATAAATAATAAAAACACGCAAGAAAATTATTTGTGAAAAACTTTCAACGGTTCACCTTGAACAATAATAATACAATATATATATATATATATATATATAAGACAAAACAAAAATTATTGCCCTTTCATAAAAAAAAGGATCTCGCCAACCATTGTTCTACCAACTACAGATGAATTTCAGAGCCATTGTTGTTTGACCAGAATATTTCGAAACATAAAGCGTGCTCTCGTTCCCATTATTATTTTGCTTGACCATTTCCTATATTGTCTAATTACAAGAAAAAAACCCGATTATCGGCTTCTCTATTCATATTTTTTTGTATGGAAGTTGTATGAAAGTAGCATATAGGGATTGACTGCTAAGTTAAAAACTAAATTGCCGACTCTAAAATGCTATATTTTCATCAATAATTTAAATTGTGCTAACACTGCTAACCTATGTTTTCTATATCTCTTGATGAATCTGAAACTAATTGAAACAAATCTGTATGCGACAGAAAAGGGCAATAAGTCTTAATACTTGAATAATCCAGAATAGCTACAATGCATAGTATGCTCATAAACGAGAAAAGGGATCAATCAAATAAACTACGCCGAATTAGTAAATTTTACGTGGAAACATATTTATATTTCGAAAGTTCACAATAATACTATCGATAATAATAAAAATACTTTAATTGAGTAATAAAAACACGCTGTATATATTTTGTTTCGTTCATTTAGTTAGGGGTAGGCACTGCCAGGCCCTGCGATAATGTGAGGTCGGTTGTTCTCGATGTTTTTTTGGTATTCATTAACCCTTTTTACTAGCGCTCTGATTTATATGCCCATAAAATATGATATGACCCCCAGCACATATTATAATGCGTAATCCTGTACGATAAAAAAAATTACACGCCCACTTTTACCTTTATTTATATCACATAGAATTTTATTTTATATCAACCTCGAAAATTATATTAAGTATTTTCACTTCGGTATACTTTAATGTACTTGAATATGTTACGTAAATATTCTTCAATTCTGAAGTTCTCCCCAGTGTCACTAAATGTTTGACTTTACGAAAACTTTTAACGTTCTATCAAAGTTAGGCAAATTTAATATTTTTTTGTAGTGTGGTGGTTTTAATTTCACAATTTGATATAGTTCAAATAACCAATAGAACCTTTTCAAACAAATTATTGCTGTCAGCTTAAACCGACACGGTTCTAGGTAAAGTTTTATGTTCTCATTATTTCGAAATTATCCTTAAAACAAGCAATATGCTCATCATTAAAACTACATTTTTTCATTTAAATTACAAAATATGATCAAACGTCAAACGCTCGTATCTCAAAACATGGTCAAGTGAAATTAGAATCTTTTCAAATTAAAGTAACGAAGCTATAGTGATTGAAAAGTGTGGATTAGTATAATATTAGATTATATGAATTTCTATAACCGAATAGCGTTGAAGGGCTTTTATTTTACTTTTATTGCGCACTTCTTCTAAACATTATATCTTATTCTTTATACGTGTAAAAAGAAAATAAATTACTATTCCTTTTCTAAGCCCATCATTATACCCTAACTTCTTTTAATGGCATCATTGAAAAACTGACCAATAACCAGTTCTTTTCAAACTACCTTCGTCAAAACGCTGCATTGGGAGTCCAAATCGTCGATTTAGCTTTCATAATACATATCTACGTTTCATGAAAGTATTAAAATGGGAAATTATAATTGAATGTAGTCCTACAAAACGTAACCAAGCAGAGATAACGGCACTTTTGCAATCACATTAAAATTGTAGGAAAGACGCAGCTCTGAGTTATTATTTATATGACAGATATAGCGATATTTGATTCTTATCTCTATTAAATGTAGAATATAAACAACAGATCGACTGCTTTATATAGAAAGTTAGATCAATCATAGTTTATTTTAATTGTAAATGTAGTAGTGTAACTGTTACCCAAAGGCCTAGCCTTTTTGATCAGCACAATATTTCCATAGTGTTTTATTCAAAGAATGTATGTATCTTTTGCTACCAGGCTATTTTCAGCAGAACCTAGAGTAAGCTTTCACGCACCTGATCTATATTATATTACTTTTATTTTATTTTTATGGGCTGGGGGTTTTCTGCATAACTACGTCCAATTGACAAACCCTAAATCTATTTCAGCTGTAAATCAAATCGAAAACTTAATATTAGAAATTCAATCAAATAAATCAGGGAAAACGGTTTTCATTAGTTTAAATTTCTTTCTTAAATATATTTTTCCTCAAAAGTTAACATATATTTTTTTAAACTTAGCTTGCTACATGTTTAACATTGGAAGCGGACAATGTTTACAAATTGCCATGGGACACCCCTCCACAATGACTTAGTATATATTTATCAGTGGGACGCCCGTCATAGATGACGGTATTTAAATACTGAATGATCGAGTTTCTTCAGCTCTTCGATGAGCTTCCACGTTAGCGGCACGTCAGGATAGTGCAACTTTCGGAATTATTTGTGATCGTTGTTGTCTGTGCGCCTCGGAGTTTACTTCGCTTTCAATCTCTGCTGTCGCTCACGGCGTAATCGCAAACGCCGCTGTTCTTTAGTTTCCCTACTGACGGACTGATTGTTATTTTTGTTTGTTTGCCTCGGATTTGCGTCACGTTGGAACTGTATGTATTGTTGGGTGTGTGTGTGTGTGTGCATTGCCTAACATTTTATTTTATGTACAACGCTTAAGTCATGAGAAAATTTCATATCTACTTAGTAAAACGTCTTCAGAGTGGTCTGGTATATTATATATGAGATATTGCAAAATAAATACCTTCTTTACACAAATAGATCTTCCAAACTTAAAATAAAAACGAACGACTATTTTCAATTTCAAATGTAGCTTTTGTTCGGCAAGTAAATAAAATTCTATCTTAAATTTCTATACACGAAAATACTGTCAGTAGAATTATCGACATACACGTATTGTATACGTGGGTAGTAGATAGGTAAGCACCCAAAGTTTTCACTTTATCGCTCGCTTTTATGATGATACGAGGTCGATCTTGACTCTTGTCTGATGTTTTATTCATATTTGACTCATTTTCAAAACCTTTGTGAACATAGGCAACGTCGAAAAAAATAAATCGATACTGTTGCAAAGCCGTGCTTCAGAAGTGAGAGTCTTTCCCGATGAATTATTATAAATATAAGAAAATTTTAACACCACCTAATGTATTTTCTTTTTACATGTCTGCTCTTAATTAAGAGAGTGTTGACTCCTAATTGAACTTACCTCAAGATACATTTTTCGACAAGAACTGCTTGATACTCAGTTCCTCAAAGTCTTGTTTTTTTAAAAAGAGAGTAAGGATAGAAGGAAACGGCTAGGACAGAAGGCATGAATGAATTTAAAATATCTTCTCGTTCATCGATCCAATCCTAAAAACAAGGCTTAGCAAGAGCGATTGGCTATGTACTATTCCTTTCCTCTTTCCAGCTTGTAATGTTTATTAGCAAGCAGATCTCTTACAACATCTTCTGCTGAAATAAACTCCATGAGAAGTTTATTTATGAAACGGATTTTCTACTAAAAAACAAAAAAATTCTTAGGTGTTCCTGTTTTTTACTAAATTTAAATAATAACTACAAACACGGTTTATTTTTTTGCCTGACACGAAACGTTATTAGAAATTCATTTAAAAAAAGTAATAACTTAAGTTATTCCACTTGCTGTGTTACTAAACGTTACGTATTTCGTTTCTTTAAGAAACATTTTCGGACTATATCGCAAGGTTATTTATTTCTAAGTTAAACAATGATTTTAATTCTTAAATGAAGGGTAGAGTCGGTTTGTTTCTTTCTACTGGACGTGGGGAGGGGGTAAAACACAAACGATAATAGCACTATGTAACATAACACTACTAATTACAACATTAATAACTAGTGTTTGTTATTGAAAATCCCAAGGTAAATAAATTTAATACTTGTGAGTAAACTATCTTTTTTTTTTTTTCTTTTTTTTTTTTCCATGTCCGCTCCCAATGTGGAGCATATGGTCTCCTAATGGAGGTATCTTGACAGAACTTTTTCTACGAGAACTGCTTGTCACTCAGTTGCTCAACCTCTCTTTTCTTTTTCGAAGAGAGTAGGGATAGAAGGATAGGGCTATGACAGGACTAGTGGTTAGCTAATCGCTCTCGTTACGCCCCGTGAGGATGGGATCGGTGGGAGGGAGGACTCAGACTACGAACAGAAATCCATAAATCGATTGAAAGATCAATCTATGAAAACCGTCCGCACCGGGAATTGAACCCGAGACATCCGTAACCGTAGCCAGCGACGAAACCAACTGCGCCACGGACGCCGACTATCTTATTTAACTAATAATCGATTACTGTTAATGGTTATAATAATTTCTAAATAATCTGAACTTTTATTTTTTTATTATTTACTTGATGGAGAATTTCTACATTATTATTGTAATTTTTATAAATAACCTTGCGATATAATGAGTCTAAAACATCTTATATTTAGTAACACAGCCAGTGGAATAACCAAGTTATCAATTTTAATTTTATATTTGAGATGTTATTGTTTAAATGTATCAATTTAAGTACATGAAAATTCTAATATTTTATTGTGATAATCAAAACACAATGTTACCGCTTAAAAATGATTTTTTGAAGAGCAGTATTTATTTTTAAGAGCCTTTGGCGTAAAATTTTATGTATCGCGTATTTATAATACCGCATAAAAAAGACATTAACCCTTTGCAGTAAGCCGGAATACGAAAAAAAACCTCTTTTATATCATTAAACAAAGAATTCAACGCAACTTGGGGTCTTCTGCATATAAAAGCCAAGAATATTCTCACATAGAAACTACAGGAAATATATCACATATTCTTTCAAACCATGTCCGTTCTGAATTTCGAGTATGATGAACCGTAAAATAGAGTATTTCAAGAGTACTTGATGTAAGGTTGAGATGAAGAAGCTGAAAATTATTATAAATATTTTTTTTCCATGCCCGGTCCCAATGTAGAGCATATGATCTCCTAATGGAGGTATCTTAGCAGAATTTTTCTACGATAACTTCTTGTTACTCAGTTGCTTAACTTCTCTTTTTTTCGAAGAGAGTAGGGATAGAAGGATAGAGCTAAAACAGGACTAGTGGTTAGCTAATCGCTCTCGCTACGCCCTGTGAGGATGGGATGGGTGGGAGGGAAGACTCAGACTACGAACAGAAATCCATAAATCGAATAAGTTGATTGAAAGATCAATCTATGAAAACCGTTCACACTGGGAATAAATCCCGAGATATCCGTAACCGTAGCCAGTAAACAGTAACCGTAACTGCGTCACGGATGCCGACGTAAAATGATATACATATATCATTTCATCATTTGGAATCAGTGGCGTTTTTGGTAGTGTCATTGGCTACAGTTATGGATGTCTCGGTTTTAATTCCCGGTATGGACGGTTTTCATTAATAAAATTTTGAATCTATTTATGGATGTCTGTTCGAAGTGTGAGTGTTTGTGATGTCTTAAACTCCCTCCCACCCAACTGATCCTCACGAGGCGTAGCTTGAGCGATTAGCTAACCACTTGTCCTGTCCTAACCTTAAACTTCTATCCCTACTCTCTTCGGAAATACGAGGTTGAGCAACTGAGTCACAAGCAGTTCTAATAGAAAAATTCTGTTGAGATACCTCCATTAAGAGACCATGTGATTCACGTTGAGAGCGGACATGGAAAAAAAATATACATGTATTACATATATACTAGTACCCGTCATAGATGATGGTGTTGAAATTGAAATATTCAATCTCTATAGTAGCTAGTACGTCGGAACTGTGAGTGCATTTTTACACCGCGAACGCTTATGTCATAAGAAAATGTCATACCTGCATGTGATATGTGATAATAATAAAGCGTCTACAGAGTGGTATGGGTTATTATTATATAAGATTTATCACACTTACATCTGAATATGGTAAATCTTTTAAAATAAACCAGATGTAATTTCAATGAAATATTATAGAAAATATCATAAAAAAACGTGGCAGATTTGTAGATTTTGCAGTCACGAAAACATTAAATAATAATATTCTTAATACGCAATTTTTGGCTTATTTGTTCTAATCTTGTGGTAAAATCTTTAAGATAATGAAAATTACATTAAGCTCATTAATTTATATAAATTTATATTCTCTAAATTCTGTACCTCTGTTTCAAAATCATAAAGCAACTGTTTTGTATAGCTTCTTAGTCATAAATAATTTGAGACTTGATAAAACCCTTTTATCGAATCAATTAATTAAATAGGCGGGATAAAAAATTTCTCACGGGCGTAATGTTTAATCATTTATTATTGTCAATACTGCATTAAATTAAGCATATATAAAGCGGATTTCATTGTCTCATAAAAATAATAAATTAAATCCAATATAGTCAAAAATAAATCGAAGTTGGAAAATTATTGACAGTAAGTAATAGCAATTAAATAAATATTTTGAATTGTGATTTTATTATTACAATAGATACTTTATATTCAAACAGGAAATTTCCATTAAATTTAAATCAGTAATTTTATTATATTTTGAAGTTGAGATTAATTTTATTTTTTTATACCTAAGCACTATCTTTTTCTTTCGAATCTATCGAAATTTAAGTGTGTTTCAAAACCATTTATCTACTATTATTACGCCTATTGCCTCGCTTGAAGTGTCTGGTTATTTTTTTAAGAGCTGTATGTTAATGAATAATTAAACGCTAGATAAACAAACACCCGTTTCCGTAAAGTGGTCTAAAAGTCGTGATGCTTTTTTAATGGCTTCATATATATATACTAAACTTAAAGTTTAATTTTGTATTTCATCCATCTAAAAACAAAATATTTTCCAGAAGATTTCATTTACGAAATGCTTTTTACTTGATGTTTTTCGACAAACGCAGAAACATCAATACTATCTAGCTCGATAGTTTTGAATTAGAAAAAACCGCTTTAAATATAATAGCATAAAATAAAAAAGTATTTAGTTGTACAATATTTTTATTAGGTAGTTGATAGCTATTTCGGCTATACGCCATCGTTACAACAATACTTAAACTTTTTTTTTTCCTACCTCTACTTTCCTACTGAAACTATTATGTGGAGTCCGCAAAGCGGGCTCCTAGTTTCCTGGCTAATGTCAGTGCTAGGTTGGGTACAGACTAAGTCTTTATATCCCTTTCCCGCATGTAAGCTAGCTACGTACTGCTATCTAAAAGATTCTGTCAGTTGAAGGCTTTGTGTGGGGAAAACATTTAAGAAAAAACCCCATACGAGAATGATTGTCTTTGAATCATTAACAAATCCACTCAAAATTCAACTCACAGAGACAATACATTACAACTACGCATGTACAAGATATTAAGAGTAGTTGATAGCTATTTTGGCTTTACGCCATCGTCAGAGCTATACTTAAACTTATTTTTGCTTAACTATATATACTGTTTAGAAGAGATAGACAATATCATGTCATCTCACGTATTCAATCATCATAATGTTTATTTTAAAATTAAATCAATCAAGGTACTTATTGTGTTTTTAAAAAATGAGCTAATATGGTGTTATTAATTAGTCGTTAAAATAAATGTATTGAAACTTTGCTGATTATGCGTAATTACAATGATTTAATTTTGAAATAAACATTATGATGATTGAATACGTGATACGACATGTCTATCTCTTCTAAACATTATATATAGCTAAGCATAAATAAGTTAAAGTATAGTTCTGACGATGGCGTAAAGCAGAAATAGCTATCAACTACCTGATAAAAAATTTGTCGAACTAAATACTTTGTTATTTTATGCTATTATAATGGAGTTCTAACAAGTAAATGCCAATTCAATCAATGAAAACTGCTTTACCTAATAAGTGAGTATGTTTTTATAACTAAGGAAGAGTCTCTGTTTAAAAAATTAAAGAAATTTTTATTTCATAAAATCATGTTTTTTTTGTAATATTATACAAACAGCCACACTTTTTTAGCTGATATTTATTTTGTGATTAGTATAGCTATATAATTATTAAAATACACGTTGTTGAGAAGACTAGTAAGACTCTAAAAAGCAGGAGCTCCGCTTCATTGAGCGATTGAGAGGATTCTGGATTCAAATCCTAACATGTTTAACATTGATTTAATTTTGTCTTTCATTAGTAAAAATCTAGCGAACTATAAATCCTATCAAATTTGGATTATTGAGATTTTGTACACTTCCATGTATTTTGTCACTCACGACCCGGGTTTCGCCCTCTTCGGCCAATTCTGAATGAGCAGCTGAACCTTCCTAATTCTCCGTTATTATATCCTATACGTTGAAACACCTAACAGATGTCACTAAACGTGGAATGATTGTATATATTTACCCTTTCGTCGAATTGCATCCCGTCGAAACCCACAATACTATTATAATTGTAAAATCACTGATAATTCCATAAGAAGTTGGAAAGCGACAATTCGCCACTTTGTAAATGTGGTGTTTACAAAATAAGGATTAAAGCAATTCTCGAAATTTTAACTCTGGTATCAGTGTGGCTCTCAGACGTATAATATCTTACCTCGTAAATAATATTTGTCGTATTTGTATCTTCTATATAAACGTTAGACACTGTTTACTGTCTGTCAGTTCGAGTCCATTCGTGTGCTCGAATGCCTGAAGATGCCGAAAGGCGAAACCCGGGTCGTTAGTGACAGAATACATGGAAGTGTACAAAATCTCAATAATCCAAATTTGATATTGAAATTCCATCAAGCACCCTCAGTCGATGTCTTAAATTATAAATCCTATCTTTACCCTATTTCTACCTGATAAGTGAGGTTAACGTCTAACTTACAACAAGTTTTAGTCAAACTATTTCTGTTGTCTTTTCACTTTGAATACAATTCAGGTTAATTAACAATCCATATAAAATAGGTCTTGACAACAAGAAACGATATATATCTCGTATAGCAATAGTGTCTAAATAACCTACAGTGGAATATCCAGTTACAGTCAATTGCATCGTTAGCAATTTATTATTATCATTTAGTATAATATTGATTCTAATAACAGATATTTCTATTTAATTTACTCGTTAAAATTGAGCCGCTTTACAATAATTCAGATTACATATAAATGAGATTGTGACACCGAGAATAAATAAAGAATTAGATTTATTAATTCAATTCAGTAAAGTGCAATTATCTGAGAAACCACAAAATTCATGTAAATTCAGTTCGAATAATTTCTTTGATTGCGTGAAAAACCTGTCAACTGGTAAATTTAATGATTCGGAAATGAGCCTCCTTTCAAATGGCCTAATATTTAACGTTACCAATAACAAACTAGAAAAGTGTATCGAAAATCTAGCTGTAGATTTAGATGTTGCGTTATATAAACAACCCCTTGGTTTTAAACATATATGTGCCCAACGCATACAAGAATTAGATTTAAATTCCATTAAACGTTCGAATACATACGGCGAAAAATATTAAAGAGACTACGTCAGATTATAACTTTCAGGAAAAAAAATCGGACTTTTTCTCTTTGAGGAAAATAAATCTTGGCTTCAAATCGGGTTTGAATAATAAGTTTGATATTGAGACTCGGGCTTGGACAGGGCCAGGCATGAAAATGTCGGGCTTGGTAATTTTATTAAATTTCGGCCCATGCAGATCTCTAATCCCCGCTATCATTCTACTCACCTTGGAAGCCTTCAGATTATAATGGTATCCAAATAATTTACATTAGAATATCCCGTCATATTCAATTGCACGCGTTAATACCTTATTATTATCGCGTTCTGTTGACTCTAATAACCGCGCTGTTATATTGTGCTATCGTTATCGTAGGGGCGTATTCGAGGAGTGTATCGAAACTATAAGTTATGTAAATTAGCCAACAGAGTTACTGGCATGTGTATTAATATGTATCTATTATAGGAAAGTTCAGGCCAGTTCATTCCGTATCGTTATTTTTCATTCATAACTTTCGTCATAAAACCAATCACAAAAATAGCACAATTTCAATGTGTTTTCGTTTTAATATTATGAAATAATTGTTGGTTTATTACTTCGTTCTCAAAATTATGAAATTTTCTGTGAGTAGGGATGGCAATAATACAAAAAAAACATTAATATCGGTATTTTCGATGACAAATATACATACAAAATTTAAGGCATCGACTGAGGGTGCTTGATGGAATTTCAATATCAAATTTGGATTATTGAGATTTTGTACACTTCCATGTATTCTGTCACTAACGACCCGTGTTTCGCCTTTCGGCATCTTCACACGGCATTTCGCATTCGAGCACACGAATGGACTCGAACTGACAGACAGTAAACAGTGTCTAACGTTTATATAGAAGATACAAATACGACAAATATTATTTACGAGGTAAGATATTATACGTCTGAGAGCCACACTGATACCTGAGTTAAAATTTCGAGAATCGCCTTAATCCTTATTTTGTAAACACCACATTTACAGAGTGGCGAAGTTGGAAAGCGGCAATATTACGGCGGGTATTTCTTTCCTTGACTTTGCTTTGGAGAGATGATCCGATGAAAGTTCTGGGCACGATTCACACTGAATAATAATGGGTCGTGTCACTTAATATAGGTTATTTGGTGATTTCTAAGTAATAAACTGCACAACCAATATTAAGTGGTTGATATTATTATTATACATAATAAAACAATAATATGACCGGTTTTAAAAATCCCTATTACAATTTACCCTTGCTGAAAGGATGGTCATTTAATAAAGCGTTGTATATAATTACACTTTGTGTTAGATAGACTGGGTACACGTGAACTTGTATTTCGTTTGCACTTTGGATTAGATAGTATTAACTTAGTACACTCAAACTTTGATTTCAATAGTTTCCGCTTAGTCACGGATTCTTTTAACAAAGTGAGCTTAGTTGTAGTTGGTTATGTTATAAAATATGACTACAAGAGAAGATGAAAACGATATAAGATTTTAGTCCAGTTGTTGCGAATTGTAAGCCAAAATCCGTACTAAACTAAAATTAAATGTATTGTATAGTCGCTTAAAAATACTTTAGCTTTTATTTCGAAAGTTTGCACTTTGGATTAGATAGAATTAACTTAGTACACTCAAACTTTTATTTTAATAGTTTCCAATTAGTCACAGATTCTTTATACAAAGTGAGTTAAGTTGTAGTAGGTAATCTTAGAGTTGGTGTAATGTATTCTCATGCGTGGAGCAAAGACAATATTAGCGGTCAAATAAAGGATAGAAGAATAAGTGACATTTCATTACAGCTTCATGCAATAATTGATTTCAAAGTGTAAGTATTTATATTGAGTGAAAACTATTTTATCTAAGTGAAAATATTTTTTCGTAAGTGCGATATATTTCTTCAATGCTAAAATATACTTTGTTATGTGGGATCAGATTATTTTTAGTGAAAAAAAATATTTTTTGTGGAATGTATTTTTTAAAAATTATTTTTATGAAAGTGAATATGATCTAAATAAAAGAGCATTTAATTGTAAGCCTTTCATGACTGTTAACCAGCAGCAAATATGTTCTACGAATATTTTCAGATCCGAAATATGGTAATTTGTCACGAACAATTTCATTAAAATATGCGGTGCATTTTTATGTTGTAACAGCTCTTCTTCATCCTTTTTTCTCTTCGTATTTATCTTTAATAGGAAATAGGGAAGAAGTTTCGCACTGCCAAAATACCGGGATCCGGGTTCCGGTAATGGCGATATTGCAGCCCTATCAGTGGGCAAGCTCGTTTTTTATTTACAACTTTTCGTGGCTACGCTTCGCAGCTTAATACATCGGCTATACACTGCAACAAGTTAGTTTTATTAATATGTTTGATGAATTCGGCGCAACTTTGTGGAAAATCAATTTTAATGTAAAATAAAAATTGATAACTTAGTTATTCTACTGGCTGTATTATTAATGTAAAACGTTTCTCTTGTTCAAGAAAATTAAATTGAAAATAATCACAATTTAAACGAAAAATAGTAACGTAAAAATACTCCACCAAGTTTTTAGGAATTCATAAAACCATCGAAATTAATCGATTATGAGTAAATAGCATTTTGAATAGGACAGGTGGTTCATCACAATTAAATTTATTTATTTTGGGATTTTCCCTTTCAAACACTAGTAATTAATTTTTAATTAGTAGTATTATGATATTTAGTACTTTCATTCTTTATGTCTTACATCCTCCCCACATCCAGTAGAAGGAAACAAACCCACCCTATATTTAATTTTTTATTTATGAATCAGAATCATTGTTTACAGATTTAAATAATTCTATTCAAAATAAATAATATATTACGTTGAAGAAAAAAAATTAAAAATAATTTTCATTCTTAGATAAAAGTTTCATTATTTACGATATTCAAATAATAGTAAATCAACTAAATTATGGTATCAAAGCTTGGTAGCGGGCCAAAATTTTGGTTCCACTGAACCCGCTTATTTCTAGAGGTTTGTTTGCTGAAAGGTCTCGCGGTTGCTTTGTGATATTATGCAGGGTGAAAGTTTTCTATACTACTCTTCAGTGGCGTTCTTAAAAAATATGTGAGTCACTTAGACATTTCATACTAACTTATAGCTTTCAGCATATAATATATATAATAATAATGCAATACAATTAAAAAAATAATTTCAGTTAACCGGTGTATTTTTAAAACTATAAATATCTGGTATGGGTGACTTGGTTGCAATCATTATATACATGAAATCTTTCAAAATGCTAGAGAAAAAGACAGCAAGCACACACTACAACATTACATTAAAAGACAACACGCTGAATCCTGAAAGCAGATACGCTATTTTGAATGCTCCTGGCATTTGTTCACAAACATATGTTAATTCAATGGTCAGTTAAAAAGTCTTCTTGTGCTGTTTTGAACCACTCAGATTTCGCCCAAAAACTAACATCACGTATCTGAAAACAAACCTTGTAAAGAGCTGTAAACTAAGAAATTACAATGGTGAAAAACTGATTTTTTCTTTTATTATTTTACGTCAAAATCAAAATCTAACGGCACTTCACATTAGATTTCAAATGAAAATTCAACGTTTTCCAAAAAGGGTTCCGCGCAAATCTCGAAAAAAAATACATATTTAAATCTAAAAATACGATAACTACATTTATATCCAGAACCAATTAAGATATAATTTTGAAAAGAGGATTAAATAAAATTTACTTACATACGAAAGTTTACAAACTTATGTCACAGATGAGCACATCTAATTGACACTTTTAAGGTGTTAACTGACAGTTCTTGGAGTTAAGACATTATATTTTTCAAATAAAGCACAATTTTTTTCGTACTTCAGTGAGAATTATCAATTGATAATGCTTACGATGAGTGAAACTGATACTGAGTAGTAAAAAGTTAGTTATGTTTTATTGAAAAAAAAATTGTAATTATATTAATGATTCTATAAATATGCACAAATGGGCAAACTGGAATAAGCGTTTTTATGTGAACAGTTACGGTGCCTAAGCAATGGTCGGAAAAATGGCAGAAGTGATGACACCAATGAAAAACTACATAGACACCGGTTTCTTCACAAATATGCACTTGACTCTGTCTATGAATCATAACGTTTTGGCTAAAAAATTAATACACGGATTAAAAAATGTCAGGTCCGTAGTGCAATCGTCAACGACATTGGGAACGGTTACGGATGTCTCGGGCTCACGTTCCAGTACGGACAGTATCATAAATTGATTTTTCAATCGATTTATGGATTTCTGTTCGTAGGCATGGATGTTTGTGAAGTCTAAATTCCTTCCCACCTATCCAATGTAAAAACGGAGCGTAGTGAAAGCGATTAGATAACCACTAGTCCTGTTCTATCCATATCCTTTTATCTCTACTCTCTTCGAAAAAGAAAGGTTGAGAAACTGAATTACAAGAAAAATTCTGTTGAGATACCTCCATTAGGCGGACACACGCACCACATTGAGAGCGGATATGGTAAAAAAACTCATTGTACAGCACAAACCGGTCTGACGTAGACTTTCAAAATCAAATTTATTCTACTTCTGACAATCAACAAAGACTACAATTTAAAGAAGTTTCACTTAATTACTTCTGGTATCGATTTACAACAGTACCCTAACTTTTTAAGATGGGCAATCAATATATATTATATTCACACTCTGCCACTAAGTACTTGTGTGAAAATTGATTTTGGCAATCCTTTAGAACTCAATTAAAGTCGTGATGCATTTCCAAATATTCGTTTATTTATGGCACACTAAATAAATTAAAACATAGAAAAACCGTTGTCAAAATGTATTAATAATATTGAATTCAAATGTATTTATTCTATGAAGAGGGTTTTTTTGTCTGATATTGTGTTTTTGTCTCATCTTGTCATAAACTGAAGAAATAAAATTAGGAAACGCTGTGTCTAGATCGGCATAAGAACCTCGGATCAGAGATTTTCATTTCCAAAGTCACCACGTTGATTGGCTTTATTGAAATTATACACGGAAGCTCATTATACTATGAAATTAGACCCTTCTAATTATAACCACTCAGCTGGCCACTGTGGGAAGCTTTCCATAATACCCGCATAGTAAAATCTCATCGTATGAATCCGAGCCCTCATGTAGAGAAACTGACAAAGTTTCATCTACGTTGAACGGCACAAATAAAAAACTCGCCTGTCCAAATTGTTTATTTGTATGAAATCTTTTTACTGACGGTCTAATCGTGTAAAACAAATTGTTTTCATTTCTTTTATTTTGGAAATATTAATATTAAACGATTTTAGGCCCAGGTTAAGCTATCAAAAGTTCAATTTATTAACATAATTAAGACTTCCGTTGATTTTCAATCGATTTTTCAATTGGTATCAAAAGTCATGGATATCTATGATGTATTTATTCCTTTTCATAACCCTTATTTGATCACGAAAACCGCGAATACTGAGAGCTATCAGTTAGTTAATATATCGCCGTCATTAGTTGGCCAGCTAACAGCACAACACGTATTTTATATTATGAGACGCAAACTGGGTTTGCAACTATTATTTTTTATTGATTAATACGATTCATAAAATAATTAACCCAAATAAATCATTATAATTATGCATTTAGACGTTCATACCTGTTTTTTAACTTACTGAAATCAATTTTAATGTCTTTTAAAAAAATGAAATTCAGAAAGAAGTTATTTTTGTATTCATTTCGAATCAACAAAACAGTAACTATGGAATAATTCAATCCATATAGATTCCTGTTTTTCCTAAGGCACTGATCTTTGTACTCATCTCGATCATGTTTTCTAAATCGTTGTAACGTTAATTGTATAAAATTTTCTGGAAATATTTAAGGAAAATTTTTGTTCTTCATAAACAAAAAAAAAACAGAAGTTAGAACCGAAAAAGTGTAATATTTAACACAGCTTATGTTTTGAAGTTCTTTACTTAATGCTCAAACTGACATCGAATAAAAATTTTACGAATTCCAACGACAGTCTGACGAAAACTTACATAGTATCACGTTTAAAAATGAAATTTATTGAAGTAACTATGCATGAATATTTATTTTCAAAAATGTAATATAATCTCTTAATTTTTAAAATATCATAAACTTTAATGTTGAATTAGTGATGTCCGACTAAAAACATATCAATAGGCTCGCAAAAAATTATTTTGTCATTAGCGAGTACCTGGCATGCGTTGCAATGCCACGCAAAAAAAGAAAGGGTTTGTGTTTTAATTCTATTTGTTGAAGAGCTTTTGGAATTTTTGGATACACAATACCGTCAGGTGTGTACATGAATAAATTAGAAGATTTTTCAGAGATGTCGCTGTTCGTAAGTATTTAATTCTTTTTCGACTTTTTTTAGATTTTTTTTCTTTAAAAACCTTCACGTGTGTACGCACAACAACTCACTTAAGTTTTATCGAAATCGGATGAATATTAAAGGGTTTTAACAATTAAAAGAGTAACTTGTTAATATATGAATAAAATTATGATATATTAATATAATAATATAGGTATTTTTATCAAATTTGGCATATTGTCAAATATAATATAAAATCGAGTTTTGAATTGCATACAATATATAATCAAAGGTATGTACATTTCTATAGAATTGTAGGAATACATAACGCTGCTTATCGGTGAAATGTGATATTTCAAGTGTTTGACCAGCGCAGACATCGAGTCATCATTTTACACAATATTACCGAGTGCAAAGATAAGTAAATACCATTATAAAAAGATACCGTCTGCAGGTGCGAAATTCGTCGAATGCCGTATTTGGAAAGCAAAACACACGCGGGAGAAAAATATAGAAAAGGAATTATAAGTCTTTGGCCAACTTCCGATCGTGTAACATCCACTCCAGACTGGACTACCGACCTCGTCATCATTATTATCTGTCATCAGTTCTAATCACGTCAAGCAGCATACAACATCGCAAGCATATACTCTGAAAGAATATTAAAAAGCGTCCCATTTTCTGTCACTTTGAAAGGGACATACTGTTTTGGCAACCGTTTGTCAAATAATAAGAACAGAAACCTACAAAACAAAGCAACGTAACCGCAAACCTGACATCGTCCACACACCGTAAGAATTACTTAAAATAACATTAACGTTAAGAGGCGCTGGGTTCACAACCAACGCGCTCACTGACATTAAATTTCATCAACGGGTTCGTACATAGTTTCAATTAAAATAATAGACTTACTGCAACAGGGTATCATCCCTTATATTAGAGTCACATGTTATAATTCATATTATATTTCGTTTGCCTTGTACAACGAACAATAAAATAAAAAAGCGAGCTGGAGTTGCGAACGCACTATTATTGTAGAGGAGACAGTCGCCAGAAAAGGGTGAGATTTACGGGCGACAGTTTTTAAGGTTGTCACACTGCATTGTCTTTAGTGACACATTGTTTTCGTGCAGGGGTCGTAAATTTCATCCCTCTAACGTCTATACACCGCATCGGTACAAAGCTGTGTACGGGTCAAGACCTTTCTTTCAACTTTTATATACGTGATATCGTGGAACAGGATTCTTTTAAATACATTTAAATTTAATTTAAATACAGTCTAATGTATATATACATATTCATTAGTCACGGAAAAAGTGCATTATATAACTATATACCCACTCTTAATTTGGAGCAAAGGATCTTTTCAAAAATAGTATTTTTTACAAAATCTGATCTTATTTTATTAGCTGAATCTTCTTTTACAGAGATGGTGAGGAAGGAAAGATGGATCAAAAAAAATACTTGTAGTCAGCCGACCTCTCTCTTTACGCTCTATGCTGAAATACTACCTAATTAAGCAAATCAAAACCACAAAGAAGATTTTCCACTCGTTAACAGGGTCGAGTATAAATGTATATAAGTAAAGTCAGTTAGCTTCCTATCAAAGAGTATTAAAAAGTTTATTAACATGTATATCATTACATTTTTTAGAACGATCAATAAACATTTCTCCGACAAAAAAAAATGGGAAATTAGTAGAAAACATGTGTTTTATTTTTATGACTTTAATGCCCCAACCACCTGTCCGTCAATTTGAATTCATCCACCCACTTGAAGCTCCGAAGATTCTGAAAAGAATAATATAGAGTTGAGTAAATGACAAAGCATATGAGAGCATAATAAATTTGATATTGAATTTCCTAGAGCACTCTATAGTATAAATAATAAATATTTTATTGACTAAGTGAATGATAAAATAGAAGTTTTAGAACTACAACAAACTCATTTTTTGACACCATTCAGTAATTATTTAAAAATATATATATATTACGTCATATTAATTTCCAATATATTAGAGCTTACCTAACATCATGATTAGTGTTCCATTATGATTTAGATTTTTGTTTTCGTAATAATTTAGAATAAGACTTTCAGTTTTATATTTCACCAGACAAGTCGTCACCTTCGGTAAACAAGGTTCTATCTGCAAAAACTAAAAAGTTTGAGTAAGCCCTATAGCAGAAAATCTGCGACCTTTCAACTGAACAAAAAAAATCAATTTAACGTTTTTATTTTTTTACAAAAAATAAATAAGCTTATATTTGTCGGTGTTTCAAATTGTAAGATTACGGAATTTAAATCTAGAAATGTTACCCACCTCTGAGCTAGTCACTCATAAATTCTTTATTGGTTTTATTATAATGTTAATTTACCCTAAGTTTACAAAAATAAACGAAGTCATCTCAAATAAATATAAATGGTTTTTCAGATGTATACAACGATTTTTCGTTACCAAGTGTGTCGTATTTTTTCGTCGTTGCGTAAAATGTCACATCTGAGTCCCTCTTCACACCAAATTGGTTGAGATTTCGGTGCTTTCGTGTCCATTTGTTTTCCCACAATCTGCTTACTTTCAAACAAACAAAAATCCATTTTTATATAATTTGAAAGAAGATAACCATGTTATATGTTATATTTGATGCTATTTTTACACATGTATAAATTTTATATTTTTGTTTGAATTATTATCAATTGATTAACTATTATGCTTTGTTAGTGTTACATGAGGTTATGGTCTATCGTAATATTTTCAACTTTCACCAATATTATTAATTTATGGAGTATATTTTGTGGGTGCTAGCTACATGAGTTTACAGTTCATGGTGATATTTTTAAATAACAACTTTTAACAATATTATTAATTGATGGACTTTATTTTGAATGTGTTGATTTATGGTGTATGGTGATATGTTTAGCTTTCAATTCCTAACTTCCGACAATAGCTTTCATCAAAATAAAAGCAACTTTTAAGTGTAATTTCACTGCATCCCGCGCGAAACTCGGTAAGAGATATTACTAAATAATGAAAAATAAAAATACCTGTACTTTTATAAGTTTTAAGTATTTAAATGAAATATATGTTTCATTTTTCCATGATCACTACTTGTACCCTTTTTACCAAGTTTATTTGTGAAAAATAACTGGAAAGAGTATCCAATTTAAAAATATGGAATAATAAAAATTGCATATTGTATTAAATTATGATTTAAAAATTCCTTCTAAGCATACCAACAGTATCGATAGAACAACTGCTACAGAATTGTTTTAGAGCTTGCATTTTGTAGCTACTGCATACTAAACATCAACAATGATTATCAAATAAAGAATATTTTTAAAACGAAACCTAAGAAACAACATATTTGGAGTCTTACTTTCATATAAAAATCTGTGCTCCTGAAAAATTGTATGAGCATTTATAATTTATGGGCCATTAGTAGTAGAATAATTTTCGTGGTCTTGCGAAGTTATTTTTTTAAGGTGTTGTCATATAGAAAAAAAAAGAAAGATAAAAAAAAAAATGTCGTCAATAAAAAAAAGTGAACCACATAAAGATAGATCGATTGATTTTACATTAAAATTTAAAAAGATAATTAAGATGAAGCAAACAGTTCTTACAGCACTTCGCACTGTAAGCTATCATCATTCATTTTAAAAAAACTAGCTCGTCGATAGGCAAGATATTACGACAATAATCTCGCGGCGTGGTATGTAAGTACCCTTCTGCAATTAACAGAGATATTATAAAGTTTACATGACAAAAATGCCCTAAATAAAAAAAAAGTTAAAAGAACACGGGTATTTAAAAAAAACTATGAATGTATATGAATGGGCGCCAGTCTGAAAACAAACTTTTAGACGAAAATTATTTTTAAATTAATAAAATACTAAGAATCGTGACAAATTAAATTTTAATAAAAATGAATTATCACAAATTAATACAAAAAGTTAGAGTAACCTCGCGTTTAACAAAAAATATGATTTTACATTTAACGGTTGCAATATGCACAACATATGGGATGACCATAGCTTAAGTTAATACAATAAAATAACAAAAAAATATAAATATGATACTGATAGAGATGTTGTTGCTCCATCAGGATCGGATGACTTCCATCAGTGCGCTGCTCGGTTGGGTAGTCCTTGGAGGACCACCTCTGTGGTTTAACGCCAGACCTGAAGTATCTTTAAAATCGTCTCTCTGATTCCGGCTTAGTTATGCAATAAATTTCAACCTGTTGACCTTATTGGTTCCATCTTGTCCACCACGGCACGACTTGATTGTTCAAGCCGCGCCGCCTCAACAAACACAAAATTGACATTGTGTGGACATTCAATTATTCAAATTTCACTCGTTATACTTATTCCATATATAGATACAATTTTTAATGTACTACATTACAGTATTCTTTTTTTGACGAAAATGTTTAAATACGACATATCGACCAACCCTATATAATATTTTCTGTAAATAGTATTCTGTTAAATCCAACTCTAGTCTTGTAACATTATAACTTTCTCTAAGCATCTCCAAAAGACGAAGTAACTTACGTATTTAAGAACTATCTTCACAATCTACAACGCAGAAGATATCGTATTTACGTCTACGACTGCTACGCCGTAGCTGTCAGACAGCATCTACTGAAATAAGCACGAAAGTAAATCATCAACTTAATAATGCATTTATTCTATTTTCATTTATCGAGTCAACTTTTCTCCCAAGAGTTCTTTTCAGAATAAACACTTAGTTCTGATTTAAATTATCAACTTAACACAGTGACTTGAAATTTGAGCTTTTGTTGCAAGAAAAACAAATATTAATATAGTTGTCAATATGTAACCCATTTCAGTAAAACAGAAAATATTTAAATGGCATAATCAATGGACACTTAGCTTCACGTACACTGCAAATCACCTTTAAGAGTTTCATAGATATGACTAACTGCTTGGCACTCCTCCCTACTGGATCACGGAACGTGAACGTCAGAATTTCACCAAGTACTTACACAAAGGCATCCAATCCCGGACACCTTTTCTGACCCCAGATATCGGGATTTCCTTTTTTTAAATTTTTTCAAAGAAAAAACGCCAGGTTTTCATGTTTGAAACTGTCAAAAAAATTTATAGATAATATGTAACACGATACACCGTGTAAACGAAGCCACGGAAAAATATAAAAATCCTTATACAGAATATAAAATAATCCAAAATTATAATGAAAAAAAAAAAAAATATATATATATATATAATGCAAAAAAACAATAAATTGTCTGTTCCTATCTACAGAAGGCACTACATATGAGCTAAAGGAAGAGCACACTACATTTATTATTGTAATATAATATGTGAATCGAAAATAGTTACTCGGCCGCCGGAACCGTATAGTTCATCGGATAATAATTTGCATTTTACGTTTTATAGTTCATCGGAATTTCAATTTTAATATAAACTATTTTTTACTATTTTATTGGTACTGGCATCAAGTCAATCCCGGGATTACGGGATTGACTAATTGCTCGGGATCCCGGGATTGGAAGCCCTACTGCCCACGTGTGAGCAGAGCATTTTTCAGGAGCACGCCAATCGCTGCACAGGTCTGCATGTGGGACTTTTTTGCCGCAGTGTAATTGGAACTGTCACCTTTAGAGTCAAAATTGGAGATTACTTTCAGATGGCTGGAGCTAATTCGTTTATGGAAAGCTCACGATGGACATCGTTAATATAACCATTAGTGTACTATTGCATGTCTAGTCAAATTAATTTTACTAATGAGCATGATCACCGCATTAACATTGATACTGAATATCTGAATTGGCCATCTAATATGCGTCGAGTGATATTTCCGTTCACCTTTTTACAATCGATTTTATGTAGTTATTTATTTTTCAAAATTCCACATAACCGTGATCACTGGAAGCAAATACGATGAACTAAATAGCGTTGACCACGTGGCTACAGGACCACAATAACCTTCAAAACAATAAAAATATTGGTAAATTTTATGTTACGACATTCACATACATAAAAGATTTTTGAGATTTATTCAAAAGTATCTTATATATAATAGCACAGAGTAGTCTGTAGTCGTCTTATTATTATCACATATCACAATATGTAGGTATGAAATTTTCTCATGACCTAAGCCTCCGCGGTGTATATAAAATAAAATGTTATGCAATGCAAACACACACACCCAACAATACACACAGTTCCAACGTGACGCAAATAACAATCAGTCCGTTAGGATAGAAACTAAATAAAAGGTGTTTACGATTACGTCGTGAGTGACAGTAGAGATGAAGAGCGAGGCAAACTCTGGAAGCTGGTAAAATTCCAGCGTGATGCTGGTGCCGAGACACACAGACAATAACGATCACAAATAACTCCGGAAGCTACACAATCACGACGTGGCGCTTACGTGGAAACTCATCGAAGAGCTGAAGAAACTTGAACATTCAGTATCTCAATTTCAATACCATCATCTATGACGGGCGTTCCCACTAGTATAAAATAACATTTCACTCTCAAATAAATTTATTTGCCTCGTTTTACATAGAAATTAGTAACAAGTAACAACCATTTTGATTTTACTACACTTTCCCGATTTTTTTACATTCAGATGGATTTAACAAATAACTTTTTCGGGTAAAAACATTTTTTTTACTGAACTTTTTAAAAGAAGAAGCATTTACAGATAAAAATCAATATCGCAAAATTTAATGAAAGTTGAAAGCTTTTTCTTCAGTATCACGAAATAAACTATAAAACAATTGACACTTTGTTTAAATATAATAATTTCATTCTCCCAAACAACTTTTCGTTGGTGGGTGCACTTTATAAATGTTTTAGTATATTCGTAATAGCAACAAATGATTTTTCTTTGCTAAACCTATCTTATTCATTGTATATTTGAATATTTAATTTCCAAATTATTAGTAAACTTTGTATGTCATGGTTACAGAATAATTGGAATTTTTTTGATAAATGTATTTTAACCACGTTCAACACAACAAAAAAAGTTTGAGAATTCTAAGCATTTATAAAATATTTAAAAAAAACTGATAAGACAATCAAACCATTGTTATTTTAAAAATGATAAAAAAACTGTACCGCTGTGCACGTGCATCCAACTTTACCTTCAAGCAATGAAGTTTTAAAAACTTGTTTCAAAATATTATAAAACAACGAAATATCAACAAAATTTACATCAGACAGTAATAAGTGTTGAAATTTATAGCGCAATTAAATGCAAACGCGTTTTTCACTCAGTCTTTTGTATTTAAGTATTGAATTTTATTGTTTACCTTTTTGTGGCATATCTGCTGTATTGATGATGACAATGACTGCTTTCGTCAAAAGTCAAGCCAATATCTGAATCAGGACTTCTTTCTCTTACCAAAGCTTTGCCTACAGGATATTTGAAATCGAATAATAAAATGCAGTAGTTAGTACTTATGGCGCATCGTTATGTGGCTGACGCATTCTATAACATTCAAGCTTTGAATCTCTTGATTCTTCTTTTGGTTTTTTTTATCTTGTTTCCATGTCTTTCAGCCTCAAAAAGAATTTGGAGCGAACATGTAGTATATTATTTATCAAATAGTTTTAATACTGTTATTCTTCATCACCACACGTTGCCTCTGAAATTATACGTCATCAGCAACCTTCCAGAATGACGTTACCTATTTGGTTGTAAGCATTAAGAGAGTTTTAGGCTCCCTAAAACATCCGCAGCACCTACCCAAGCTTGGTGCATCATTACTTTTTAATTATTGAAGTTATAGTAAAGGATTGCTATATCTGCTTTCTTTTCTAAAATTCTATTTCAAATCAAACCTAATATTCACTAAAACAAAAATATCAAAAATCAATTAAAGTAAGATAGGAAACTAGTTTACTAACACTTTTTTAGGAATATAAACCAAGCACATTTTGCTCATTTCTGAGATGAGACGAATTAATTTTTGAAAGTCATGATTTTAGGTTTTGGGAAAACTGCAATGGCGATCGCTGATTTCGTGGTTAGTATCTGATAATTGATGTATGATACAGTGATAATATGAAAAAACAACTTTTGCGGCTTTGAGTTACACGTGTTTTGTTCCATTAAAAACATATAAGATAGTATTAAGATATTCTTCAAAGTAACAGAAATTTTGCTAAAAACACAACATAAAAATTGCACAATATTAAAAGCGAAAATGTTTGTATAATTAATTTGTTCCAGCGATTACATTTTATAAAATTACGAAATATTAAACTGTCTTAAAACTTTTTACGAATATTTTGGAACACAATTAACATTTAATTTATATAGTGAAAAATGAAATACTCTTTATTTTCATGTCTACTGCTCAATGTAAAACATATGGAATCATTGAGAAGCATTTTAGTTGCAAAAAAGTAGAAAACAAATCCTTAAATCGATTGAAAAATCGAATAATGAATGTTCAAATAATTAAATAATAGGATTCCAGCTCGTGGACACGGCAATCTTACAGGACAACATTGACTATGGTTACAGACCCTGATTGGACTCGAAAATTGGAATTCTCATAGTTACAAGCAAAAAATTACATAGCTCTTACTGGAATATCTTTTACACAATTTTCAGTGTTTATCATAATTTTACAGTAATATATATAAAACCAAGAGTCTAAATTGCTGTAATAATTAAAATTAAAATATAACTCACACACCTATGAATATGTATAACGTTTTAAGCACAATATTATGGAAAGTCTTTGATTTTAGTGGTGTGGGAATACACGTCGCGTCGTATCGTGAAATGTGATAGTTTAAGTATATGGAAAACTGAGACGGCGGGTTATTTTTTCACAAAATGGCAGTTGCCAAACATGAGAATGTTTTGTCGACAGACGTCAGTGAAAAATAATTGTGTGTGATTGTTATCGGATGTCTTCTGTGACCGTGAGAATCGTCATATACGATTACCAGTAGACGCAAAACAGCGAGACAAAAATAAAGAGAACGCTTTATCAGTCTGAAGCCAACCTCCAATCGGGAAGCATCTATTTATTCGTCATCATCATCCGTCGTCAACATAATAATCTAGGAAGCAACATTAACTTCGAAAGTCTCTTCGCAACCTTTGATCAAAAAGTACCTATTCATCCGTCATCATCATCAATTTATATTTCTGTTTAATTTTTCACTTCATTATGATCTGTATATCTAAGAAAAAAGGAAGAGAGTAAATAAGAAAAATTTTCCATTCGTATTACATATATAACTTATTCGTTTATTAATATATTGAACAAAAAAATTGACAAAAACAGTAATCAAATAAATACTGAACATGTTTACATAACTTTTATAATTTAAGACATCGACTGAGGGCGCTTGATGGAATTTCAATATTAAACTTGTGTACAAAATCTCAATAATCCAAGTTTAATGTTTACATAACAATCAGTTATAAATAAAAATAGTTTTGTATGCCATGTATTATCAGGTTTTATTTTAAAACACTTAGAAAAGAATACAGTTGGTCATATGATTTTATTAATCAGTAGTACAAAAGTTAGAAAGCATAATAAAAAGGTGACTAATTAAGTATGTGTATTGTAAGATTCGTTGTTTTTATATTAAAATAATTAATAAAATCGTTAATAAATAGATTTTCTCAAAAACAAAATACATCTCTTCCTTGATTTACAAATAATTACGTAAATGTTTTGGTTGACATAGTTTCACGGATTCGGTTTATTCTATTTACACGATTTGAATTAAGACAGTATTGATTTTGATACTTTACAACTAATAAATAAAAAAAAATATTTTCTATTGTAACGTGAAAAAGATACAAAATTGTAAAAATCTTGGCTAGATTTTTAACTACTTGATTCGATTTGTAAAATAAAAATATGTTGAAAAGTATTTTTTGTAGATATTGTGTAAATCGAGAGGAAGGTGTGAAGGGGTCAATGCCGTCGTCGTTTAAGTGTTACTAATTGAACAATTCCTTGATTTCAAATAACAGGACAGAGGGATTTTAGAATGCATACTCTTGCTGCGTTCCTTACGTATCCATGTCGACAGAAACACCCTGTAGAGCACGCGAGAGGGCAGGTTAAGGAGGGCAATGCACAGGTTGGTGGGCACGGTGATCCACATAGTTTGAACTTCTCATTAGTTGGGCAGGTGGTCGATAAAGATGCTGTTGAAAATAAAACGATTATCTATCAATGGTACAGAAACACTTGTCGCATTATCTTTTACAATTCATATTACATGATAACGAGATTGGCTTTGACTGCACGGTAGACATATTGTTTAATAGGGTCTTTCCTCTGAAGTCTGACTTTTTCTCAATTCCAATAATCTACTCTTTCTAAAGTTTTATAAGCTTTATAAACAATTCTCAAAAAAATGTTCTAACTAATGAATGAATACAAACTTATTCTTACGAAAACAAAACAAATCGAAAATTCACACTAATCTCCTGTCTATGGCACTAACATGTAAAGCGGAGCATAACTTCAAAACAAAATTGATTACGTACATTAGAGTAAGGTTTTTACATCTGTTAGGCCTAATAATGAATCATACAAAATATTAAATGGGTTATATCAAAATGAACACAATAACCGTGTGCTTTACATAAATGTATAATAATCATTGATTGAATTGGCGTTTACTTGTAATGGTATAATTTAAGACATCGACTGAGGGTGCTTGATGGAATTTCAATATCAAATTTGGATTATTGAGATTTTGTACACTTCGATGTATTTTTTCACTAACGACCCGGGTTTTGCCTTTCGGCATCTTCAGGCATTCGAGCGCACGAATGGACTCGAACTGACAGACAGTAAACAGTGTCTAACGCGTATATAGAAGATACAAATATGACAAATATTATTTACGAGATAAAATATTATGCGTCTGGGAGCCACACTGATACCTGAGTTAACATTTCAAGAATCGCCTTAATTCTTATTTTGTAAACAACACATTAACAGAGTGGCGAATTGCCGCTTCCCAACTACTTTTAGAATTACCAGTGATTTTACAATTATAATACCATTGTGGGTTTCGACGGGATGCAATTCGGCGAAAGGATAAATATATACAATCATTCCACATTTAGTAGCTTCTGTTAGGTGATAAAATACATGGAAGTTTACGAAATCTCAATAATCCAAATTTACTTGTAATGAGATAAAAATATTAGAGATTGATACTGATTGAACTTGTTATATTATGCTTTCTTTCTATTAGTCAGAATAAAATGAGTTAAGTAAAACTTCATAATGTTTCAAAAGACCAAATTATTAATTTAGTCACTCATTGGCAATTATAATTCTAGCTTTTAAGCTAATGACCAAAGTTTCAATTCTTTGCAAAGTTTTTGAGTAATTTTTCTTACACGATGTAGAAACAAATATATATAAATCTATTGAGACTGGACAAATGAAAATTATTTTGTATCTGTTTAATAACAAATTCTTCTTAATACTGTGAAAATATACAGATTTCTAATACAAATCAACTTAATTATTTTTACCTTCCCCATAGTTGATGCACACAAGGGCAACCACAAAAACTGCCAAGAACATTGTCACTCTATAAGACATTTTTGAATTTACGTTGCTAGTTTCTTTAATACGAAAACAATTTAGTGGACGATCCGAGAACGTTATAATCTTTACGCCGAAAAGCAAAGAATATATACTTCTTTTTCAATGCGTTAATAAACCTGTTTAAAATAAATGTCACTGATATTTTGTTGGATTTATCTTTTGTTAAAAATGACATTGAATTGTTCAACATATCGGCCATACAAAAATATTTAGATTGCATTAAAACTAATTCAAACAATGTTTTTTAGTGAAATACGATAAAAATTATCTTATTTAATAATAACTTGTATTATTTTAGGCAAGGATAGAGTAAGGGTGTACCAGAATTATATTCTAACAACTGTCATCGTATTTATAGAAAGGAAAAGTATTATCTAAATTATCTTATATAGTATTATTTATTATTTTATTATTATTACATATCACATGTAGGAATGAAATTTTCTCATGACCTTAGCGTTCGCGGTGTAAACAAATCACATACATTTGGATTATTGAGATTTTGTACACTTCCATGTATTTTGTCACTAACGACCCGGGTTTCGCCTTTCGGCATCTTCAGGCATTCGAGCACACGGATGGACTCAAACTGAGAGACAGTAAACAGTGTCTAACGTTTATATAGAAGATACAAATGCGACAAATATTATTTACGAGGTAAGATATTATACGTCTGAGAGCCACACTGATACCTGAGTTAAAATTTCGGGAATCTCCCTAATCCTTATTTTGTAAACACCATATTAACAGAGTGGCGAATTGCCGCTTTTCAACTTCTTTTAGAAATACCAGTGATTTTACAATTATAATAGTTTTGTGGGAAAGGCGAAACCCGGATCGTTAGTGACAAAATACATGGAAGTGTACAAAATCTCAATAATCCAAATTTGATATTGAAATTCCATCAAGCACCCTCTGTCGATGTCTTAAATTATATTAAATCACATACAGTTCCGACGTACCACCCACTTAAAACATTCAGTACTTCAGTCATCTATGATGGGTATGGTTATGCTAGTTATTAAGAGTTTTGATTTCACAAAACAATAAACATAGATTTACATGAAAATCACAAATAGCATTTAATCAGCTCTCAAATTTGATTGGAACGCATCAGCGCAACGCTCTTGTTCGTGACATATGTATCATAAACAATGAAAATGTCCACTCCATATTGTACATTATCAAAAAATACTCAAGACAGTAAGAAGTTATTAGTTTTTCCTGTAACAGTACTATACAGGGCTTATATGATTCCATTTGATAATTTAAGATGCACAATATAAAGTATCTTCGACACGACATTATGATATGTATTCAACATAAAGCAATGATAGAAATTAAACTTATATTAATCTGTGCCGCGGCGCTGTAAAGTTGTCAATAAATGACTAATTGTTTATCATATATCAAAACTAACTATTTACGTACCTTTCCTTTTGTTAAGCAATGATACATCTTGAAGATTTTTTCGTCCAGCATTCCTGGCAAAAAATTGAAACACGAATTCGGATTATTGAGATTTTGTACACTTCCTTGTAGTTTGTCACTAACGACCCGGGTTTCGCCTCTCTGCATCTTCAGGCATTCGAGCACACGAATGGACTCGAACTGACAGACAGTAAACAGCCACCAACATTTTTCATTTGATTGCCAACATTTTTATGTGGGTAAAACCACACGTACATTAGATATAAGGGTATCAGAACATTTAGCTGCCTATAGATTAAAAAAAGAAACTCGAAATTCGAGCACACGAACCATTCGTGTGCTCGGATGCCTGAAGATGCCGAAAGGCGAAACCCGGGTCGTTAGTGACAAAATACATGGAAGTGTACAAAATCTCAATAATCCAAATTTGATATTGAAATTCCATCAAGCACCCTCAGTCGATGTCTTAAATTGAAACACGAATTGTTGTTACGCTACAGAGTGCGTACCCTATAAGAAAAGTGTGAAGCTGTAGTTGGTAGTGGTGTGTTCAATGCGGAGAACTCTAGGGAATAATTATTAATATTAAAGAAATAATACAGAATAAAAATGTCATTCATTCCACTCTTTGCTTCATATTACTTGCAACGTTTTGAAGGATTTCGATTGCAGGGGAATAATATAATACATACTGCCGAATCTTCCTTTGTCAAAAGAAGTCTTTCTCGTCTTGGGTAATCTGGGCTAACATAGAATCTTTTTTTGCTACGCTTAGTCATATAGTTAAAGAAGAAAGTTTACGAATACCAATACCTAATACCTAATAATAAAATACATTTTTTCTAAAAATTCCACAATTTTTACAATCGTTACATTATTAGTAACGAAAGAATAAATTCGAATGATCATTTATTACCATTTTTAACATACAATATTTACTGGTGGAATTGTATTCTATGACACCCTTACAATTTTCTTGTCTGACAAAATAGAAAACATTATAGATAATTTTTACCATATTCAACTAAACAAACATTGTTCGATTGTTTTTAATATGCGTCAAATGTATATTAATAACCTGATAAGTCTTGCGATTCAATTTGTGTCGTTTTGAAGAAAAGATAAATCCAACATTAATTAAACAGGTTTATTAACACGGTTTTAACATTAGGTTTTCGTTGAAAAGATTATAAAGCTTTCAATACATGGTATTTTCTGGCATAAAGGAGCACGTAATTATAAAGCAACAATGTCACTTAGAGCGGCCATGTTTTTAACCATTTTCATATTTGCATTCAACAATAGTGAAGGTAAGAAGAATCTTGTTTTAAGATTAGCAATATTAAGAAAACTGACACTACTTACTGAAAATTATAATATTTTTGCATATCAATTTTGATCTTTTATTTTGTTAACTCTACATTCTTGATGAAAAGGCATTATGTTAATACAATAAAGTCATTTTTCTAATAATTTCCCGTATGAATGAATCGTTGCGAAACGATTTATTTATGATTTTTTGAAATTATAGTAACAATCAAATATAAATATTGCATTGAATTATACCCTTGATTGAGATCTAGTCACAAATTACAATTGGGCCGTGTTAGATCGGGCCTTACTGATAAACTTTGGTAATACTGCGTTCACGTGTGTATTTGTGTACGTATAGATCTATATACCAGGAATCAGACGGTTTCGGGTTAGGGGAAAGTCGTTTTTAATTTAACATCAATTATTCATCAGTTAATCATTATCTGTAATATCAAATATTCTTTTTAGCTATTATCTCGGAAAGACTCTATTCAATAATAAACGAGACGTCTGAATATAAAGTATATTTCCAGAGTTGTAAAAATCAATCTAGTTACTTATTTTTATCAACCATTTTATCACGTTATTTAATATATGAAAATAAATGTAAATAATATTTCCAAACCATTGATGGGTAATCGTTTTATTTTCAACAGCAAATTCATCGAGCAGCTGCCCAGCTAACGAGAAGTTCAAACTGTGCGGATCACCGTGCCCACCAACCTGCGCAGCACCTACCTTAACCTGCCGTTTTGCGTGCTTCACAGGATGCTTCTGTCAACATGGATATACCTGAGGACTGACGCAGGAGTATGTGTTTTAAAATCTCTCTGTCCTGCTGGACATGCATGAAACCGTTTGAATTAGTAATACCATTTTTCGAACGACGATAAGATTGACCCCATTGTAATTGAAACTTGCCTTATATTGAATTCAATTAATAAAAAAATATATTTTTTTAAGAATTGTGCTATTATTATTCATTCTTATATCACCATCTTGTCTTCATATCTTTTCCACAGCTTTTCCACTGGTCTCTTCCTTGTGGGGCTTTTTCGAGGATTGTTTGATACTCATGACACAAGCATACGCTGAACATGACCTGCGTAGTTCGAACCATTACAAATCTTGGTATGAGCGATAAACCTCGTCGGTATTTCTCATTTCATTATTAAAGTTAACGTTCAGTATTTGTAAGGGATCTACACAGAATGAATTTAGAGATAGGAGAAGGGAAAGAGATAATATCAAGAAAAAGGCTAGACAAACCACAGCAATAAATTAATCAGGAATTGTAGTCTTGCAGGCTTTATGTTGTCCGACTAAAAAAGTTTAAACAAAAAAGAAAGCATATGGGATAAATTTGAATTTAATTTCTATGTGGCTTTGTCTTCTATTTCTTATGTGGTTATCATGAAAACCTTTTCAAAACATCAGGACTCGGTGGAAGTAATTTTTCTGAATTATTATAAAAAATGTCGAAATTTACAGAAAATAATCTATTCAAATTAGTAGGAAATTAGTAACTAGTTTAATTTTAATTGTATGTATGCAATGACATACATACAATTAAAGAATGGGGGGTGGCATAATCGAAAATGAATAGAAATTTTCGACGGCAAAAAATAAATATATTTTTTTAATATATATACATAACCAATGGAAGTTATATTCCATTCACCATATTTTCTTCCGTCTAATTTGTGACTCGCTAACAAAATATGCTTTACTAGGGGCGGCATTTTTGAAAATGTGTAGAAAATTACATAGGAAATAAACAAATAAAAATTGTTATGCTTTGAGATTCGCTAACAAACCTAAATATTTTCTTTCTGAAAAATTTAAAAATAACCATTAAGTCTCAATGTCACAAATATTGAAATGTTTTCAATTTATTTTTACGCAACTGTGATACTAGCTGTGAAAGAAGTTTTTCGAAAATAAAACTAATAAAAAAACAATTTAATAGCAATAGTGAGAAATTTGCGATTAAAAGATAGTTTCATTAGCATACCAACTGACAATTTTAAAATATTTGACATTTTTGAAAAACAAACCTGCCAACTACTCGAATGGATAATTTTAAAAATAGCCTTAACCCAACACCATCGTCAACATAAAATCAACATTTTTTAGGAGAGTTATTAATATTAAACTTGAAATTTGTCAGGATTGTCAAAATATAGTACATCTTTTTCAAGAAATTATATCTATTCTTCATCAAAATTTTTTGCCTTCGGCACAATCTTTTGCGTCATTGCCGTTACAAAAAATTTAGAAGAAAAGGTGGGGGTGTAGCAAATTCAAGGACCACCCCGGGCGGCACAAACCCTAGCTACGCCACTGTATCTATGGTAGTATCTTTTATAGAAATAACATTTTTCTATAATATATTGGGTTGCCCAAAACATTATGGCGTTTTTTCGACAAATGTTAATGAAAAACAATATTCTATAATAAACAAAAACTTTATTAAGCAATATATCATCCATTTTGTTCAAAATATAACTCACCTCTTTCAACAAAAATCATTTTCAAGAACGATTAAATTCAAATATCAAAAAATACACCCGACGAAAATCACGGGAGTGACATTTTTGTCAAGAAAATATTAATTACGATATATACAAATATTCGTATAATTCAGATTTTCATAACAGGGTATTTTAAACATTCGATATGCGTTTTTATGTTCTAAGGATTGCTGTTGAAATCCAAGTGGGCAATTGCATATTGCATATTGCAATGATACTAGTAATTTCTGCCAATCCTTGTGAGATGTTTGTGTCTTTGGGTTGACGTTGAAGAGAGAGGTTGATCAAGTCACTGAATATAAAGCATATGTTTTAAAACAAGTGTTTTTAAGATGCTCTGATGGGTATCTATATTCTTCACATTTTAAGTGAACTCGGCTATAAAAATTGAATTTGTATACCAATTACATCGAAAATATTTTTATACATTATCTATGAACGCATTCATTATTAACAATATTAATCTCCGGGCCATCGTGTAAGAAGTATAGGTGAACTGGATAAAAAAATGATAGTCGCTTTTTTGTATTTGTTGAGGTCATTGCGTGTTTATTGAACTACAATTTATTATGTTTAAAACAGTGTTTTAGCGACAAACAAAATTTGGGTTCGTCCAACCTCACATTTTATACAAAAACAATAATCAAGCTAACTTATATTTCTTACTCTACATGTTTACAGCTGTGTGTGATCCAAATTTTGATTACATACTATAACATATTGATATTACCAATATAAATGCACTCTTTATTTTCAATAATGTCCGCTTCCAGTGTGAGGCATATGGAATCTTATGAAAGCATTTTAATAGAAGTGGTAGCTTTTCAGTGGGTTGACTTTTCCTTTTCGGAGAGTTAAGGATAGATAATTGGTGTATAACACGGCAAGCAGTTAGTTAATCATTCTCTTTACTTCCTGATATTGGCATCAAATGGATTTGAGGGAATGTAGTTATCACAGTTATCCATGCATTTGAAAACAAATCCATAAATCGATTGAAAAATAACATAATAAAAGTGACCGTGCTGGCATTTGAAACCGTGGACACCGCAACATTACAGGACAACGTTGGCCACATGGCTAATGGCTCCGCATGAATACGAATTGAAACTCCTTAAGTTGCATGAACAATTTCACTTCTTGGAATATCTTATATGCACTGTCACTGCTTATCATATAATAATAATTATGTATAAAACAAATAGTCATCTAAATTTCTGTCACAAATAAAATTAAAATATAAAATACACATATAATCATTAGCATTATCGAAAATTATTAAAATATATTTGTGGTATGTTAGTTTATATGTTGGCTTATTTTTTTTACTTTATTATTATTCGGGATTGATGAAAATATTCAGAGGTAAACTAAAAATTGTAGTTTAATTTAAGACATCGACTGAGGGTGCTTGATGGAATTTCAATATTCAGTTCGAGTCCATTCGTGTGCTCGAATGCCTGAAGATGCCGAAAGGCGAAACCCGGGTCGTTAGTGACAAAATACATGGAAGTGTACAAAATCTCAATAATCCAAATTTAAAAATTGTAGGTCGATTTGTATTTGGTCAACTCTGCCATGGGACAAATAACTATATTGATGTACAAATGAATTGCTTAAGGAACTTTATACGCTTTAAAATCTATATATTATCATTTCGTTTTACTAAATTTATTCATTTTAATACTAAAAAAGTTATTCATTCAATACTTTTCAATGTTTATGTGACACTAATAATTTGAAACAGCGTATCAGAATTGGTTTTTGGTTATATTTTCATTCATCTATTGATTAGTTTATTTATTTTCATTTATCTAGAAACCCTGGTTGTAAAATACTGAATTTCAATACACATCTAAGAAATCATCAAATATCTATTTGAAATGTCAAAAATAAAAATTCTCATCTATCAATTACTGTTTGGCAGCATCAAGCTAATTCTAGGTTATTTAATTGGACATTAAATTACAGGCTGACGAACATAAATTCAATTACTTTCCGTTCTATCAAGTAAATTTAACCATTTTTATATATTACTTTCTCGTTTATTATTTTACTAAACAACAAATCGAAGAATATAGTAAGCAAATAAATATGTGCTTTTTTTTTTTTTTTTAAACACAATTTCCCTGAGTCATCATTTTAAATTATTATCGTCATTAATAATTTTGTTTAGCTAAATGGACTTTTAATGTAGCTATATTTGTGATTGTAGATTAGTATTTAATGATTTGCAAGAGGTCCATAACATTTTAATTGTAGACTCTTTCATTTGATTTATGTATAATTTGTTTGTTAATCAATATTTTCTTGTCTCAGTTCATGAACCATCAGTTTTATATACCTTCATTTTTTCACTCAATTTTATATAAATACGCCTGTTATGTTTGTATTTTTATCAGTTGATAATGCTCGTGATGAGCGAAACCGGTCCTGATCATTATAAATATGTGGAAGTAGTACAAACAAATTGTGTTTTATTTTTTAAAATATAATGTCTTTCCACCAAGAATTGACAGTTAACACCTTAAAAGTAATGTGCTTTATTTACATGACTTTCAGTTATAAATAAAAACAATTGTATTTTTTACGTATTATCAAATGTCACCACGATATCTGATTGAAAAAATGGAATATTGATATGTATTAAAATATTAAATGGTATAATCTATCTCAGTTTTGCAAAAAAAAAAAAAAACAAAAGATTGTACTTTGAAAAGTACAGTATTCGTTAAAGGATTAAAACAGTTGAGAAAGAATACATATGTTCACATGATTGCATTAATAATTGTTACATTAGAAAGCCTAATTAAAGGAAAAATATCAAAGTACTGGTTTTGTAAATTTATTTATTTGTTTTTTTACAATATTACAATTGTTTATACTTATAAAAAATCAGTTTTCTCAACAAAAAAAAATACACCCTTACTCGACTTACACAGTTTTCATTATAATCTGTCAAATATGTATGTTCATGTTTTGGTTAATATTATTTAACGGATTTGGTTTCGTCTATTAACACGATATATCATATTGATTTTAATAGTTTCAACTAATAAATTGACAAACTTCTTTCTATATAAAAATAAAATTTGTTTACTTAGTTATTTTACTGGCTGTATTTTTAACCATCGTAAATGCCTTTTATTGTAAAGTGAAGATAATACGAAATATAAAAAAGCTTGGCTAGATTTTCAATCACTTAAAACTTAATTTGGGTTTATATATTTAATTTGTGAATAAAATAATGATTTTTGTGCATTATGCATAATCTTAAATGAGTACAGAATATGTTTTTGTAGAGACTGTGTCAATCGAGGGTAAGATGAGAAGGGGTCAATGCAGTCGTCGTATAGGTGTTACTAATTGAACAGTTTTCCTTGATTTCAAATAACAGGACAGAGGGATTTTAGAATACATATTCCTGCTGCGTTCCTTAGGTATCCATGGCGACAGAAGCATCCTGTGAAGCACGCAAAAGTGCAGGTTAAGGTGGGTGCTGCGCACGTTGGTGGGCACGGTGATCCACACAGTTTGAACTTCTCGTTAGCTGGGCAGCTGCTCGATAAATTTGCTGTTGAAAATAAAACGATTACCAATCAATGATATGGAAATATTAATTACATTACTGTTTTTATATTTTATCACGAAATTGGCTGCGAGATGAATGCAGAGTGCCCATATTGTTTAAAGTGGTCCGTACTGCATTACTATCGGTATCATTTACGTTTTCTATTCAATACCAGCTGTGTTTGACGGTTTTTGAAAATGTAAATCAAAAAAAAAGTGTTCTCAAAGCTCCTGTTAAAGTTTCATAGACTTTAACAACTCTCAAAACAATAATAAGTTAAACTCCTATTACCAATTAGGGCTTCCAATCCCAGGATGCCGGTCGATAATTCAATACCGTAATGCCGGGATTGATATTTAGACAGGAAAGTTCATATTTATAATTAAATATTTCTTGATTAACTACAACGCGTAAGTAGGATTTTTATGTATATTTATTTTTTTATAATACAGCGTACTCCCCGATATCACTGTACATTGAGGGCGAGCTATCTGGGAGTGGGCTATCGGGACTACCACACTTATTCAAAATCAGAAGAAACGCATGCGGCACAAAAGTATTTTTTACCTGTAATCAAGGAGCAGTCCCAAAATTCAATGAATAACGAGTTGTTGGCAATCGTGTTATCTTAGGGTCTACTGTACCTATATAATTAACATTAATGTACAACGGTTTCCCTCCTTCTCATATTCTGTAATAGCCGTTTTAAACAATTTGAAACGAATGATCACTTCTTAAATAGACGGGAGACAATATTATAATGTCAAATTAAAGGCCATGTCCTCTTTTTGTACATCCTTTTGTAAAACCTACCTTAATGGTGCAAAAAGTTAAATCAAATATGAAACTATTTTGATGAACATTTCCTTTTTTTTATTATTTTATATTTTTTTATAAATGGTTGTCTGATTCCCAATAAATAAATAAAAAACATTCCAATATATACAGTCAATAATATGATGTTGGAGTGTATATATTATATAAATTGAAGCAATATTGGCCACATATTTTAAAACCAATCCCGGGATTGAGAAATTCTGAAACCCGAAATCACCGGATCAAAAAAAGGCCCCGTGATTGGATGCTTTATAACCAATGAACAAACTTGTTCTCACTTATCTCTAGTTTGATACTAAAATATTCAATTGAGAGTAAACTAAACAAATATCAAAAGGAGAAGTTGTTCAGTACAATACAATAGGATTGTTTATATATGTTAGGTCAAATAATGAATCATACAATAAATTAAATGGGTGACGACAAAATAACACAATTGTTATGTGCGTAAATAAATATACTCATTGATTGAAATGGCATTTAGTTGATACATCTCCATGGTAATAATGTAAAAATATCAAAGTATTTAGTTCTACAAGAATTATAGAATAATCGTTTAATATTTTTAGATCATCATGTAAAACTTTCTTACTATAAGACAGATAAAAATAAATTTGAAACTTCCATGATGTTTCAGGAGGCAAAATTATTATTCAAGTATCGATTCAGTAACTTATTGGTAATCATAATTTTGTGTTTTAAGTGCGAGATCAAAGTTTCAACTGTTTGCAGAGATATGGAGTAGCTTTTCTGACTTGATGTATAAAAACAGTACATATACAATTATTGAGACTGGACAAATGAAAATTATTTTATACCTGTGTAATAAGAAATTTTTATTTATGTTAGAAAAAAAATAGACTTCAAATACAAATAAAAGTTAGGCTTAAAATTAAATGTACTTTTGTTAAGATCATATTCACTTTCATAAAAATAGCTTTCACTTATAACAAATGCGTTCCACAAAAAATAAATTCTTTTACTAAAAATAAAGTGATCCCACATAATAAAATATATTTTAACATTGAATAAATATATTACACTTACGAAAAATATTTTCACTTAGATAAAACACTCAATATAATTACTCACACTTTGAAATCGATATTTGCATGAAGCTGTAATGAAATTTCACTTCTTCTTCTACCCTATATTGGTCTGCCTACATTGTCTTTGCTCCAGTCATTAGAATACATTACACAAGCCAAACCAGACCAACCCTAACATAACCTATTACAGCTGAACTCACTCTGTTGAAAGAATCCGTGAGTAAGTGGAAATTATTAAAATCAAAGTTAGAGTGTACCAAGTTAATATTATCTAATCCAATGTGCAAACTATCGGAATAAAAAATCAAGTGTACTTAAAAGTAATACTTCTTACCTTCCGCAAAGTTGATGCACATAATCGCAATCACAAAAACTGATAAGAACATTGTCACTCTATAAGACATTTTTGGATTTATTTTGTTAGATTCTTTTATGAGGAAACGATTTAGTTGACGATTCGAAAACGTTTTAATTATTTCGTCGAAAAGGAAGGAATATATACTTATTTTTTAATATGTTAATAAACCTGTTTAAATTAAATGTCACTGATATTGTATTAGATTTATCTTTTGTAAAAAATTACATTGGATTGTTCTACATATCAGCATATCAAAAATATTGAACGTGCAATAAAACTAATTCAAACAATGTTTTTTTATTTAAATATGATAAAAATAATCGTATTTAATAAGAGTTTGTAATATTATTATAGGCAAGAGAAGAGAAAGGGTGTACCAGAATAAAATGAGAACAACTGTCAATGTATTTATATAAAGGAAAGTGTTGAATTCACAAATCATTAAACACATATTTACGAGAAAATCACAAATAAGATTCGATCAGCACATCAGCGCGGCACTCTTGTCTCTGACATACGTATCATAAATAACTAAAATTTCTTCCCCGTCTTGTACATTATCAAAAAATACTCATATAACACAACACAAAATATCTTAGACATGACATTATAATATTTAATTCAACATAAAGCAATGATATAAAATAAAACTTATCTTAATCTTTGCAGCGACACGATAAAGCTGTCAAAAAATGATTAATTGATAATTATATATCAAAATTAATTATTTATGTACCTTCCCTTTTGTTAAGAAGTGATACATCTTTTTGTCCGACATACCTGGCAAAAATTGTTGTTACGCTGCAGAGCGCACCCTGTAAGAAAACTGTGAAGCTGTAGCTGGTAGTGGTGGATTCAATGCTGAGTACTCTAGAAAATTATTACTATTATTAATGAAATGATAAATAGAATAAAAATTACATTCATTTCACTATTTGCTTCATATTACTTACAAAGTTTTGAAGGATTTCGATTGCAGGGTAATAATATAATACATACTGCCGAATCTTCCTTTGTCAAAAGAAGTCTTCCTCGTCTTAGGTAATCTGGGCTAATATAGAATCTTTTTTTGCTACCCTTATTTATTAGCCAGATATACTTAAAGAAGAAAGTTTACAAATATCAATACATTTTTTGTATAAGTTCCACAGTTTTTACAATCATTACATTATTAGTAACGAAAGAATAAATTCGAGTGATGATTTATTAGCAATTTTTGAAATACAATATTTTCTGGTGAAATTGTATTCTTGGACACCCTTACAATTTTGCTGTCTGAAAAATAGAAAAAATTATAGATAATTTATACCATATTCAACTAAACAAAGATTGTTTGATTGTTTTTAATGTGCATTAAATGTATATTAATAACCTGATAAGTTTCACGATTCAATTCATGTCGTTTTGAAGAAAAGATAAATCCAACATTAATTAAACAGGTTTATTAACACAAAGAAAATATGTATATATAAACGTTATTTTTTGTTGAAAAGATTATAAAGCTTTCAATACATGGCCTTTTCTAGCATAAATGAGCTTGTAATTACCAAGCAACAATGTGCTTAGAGCGGCCATGTTTTTAACCATTTTCATATTTGTAATCAGCAATAGTGAAGGTAAGAAGAATCTTGTTTTAATATTAGCAATATTAAGAAAACTGCCACTACTAACTGAAAATTATAATATTTTTGCATATCAATTTTGATCTTTCATTTTGTTTACTCTACATTCTTGATGAAAAGGCATTATGTTTATACAATAAAGTCATTTTTTTTCACTAATTACACAATTTTATATTACGAATGAGTCGTTGCGAATCGACTTATTTGTGATTTTTTTTAAATGATAATGATAGTCAAATATAAATAACGCATTGAATTATTGAGATCTTGTCATAAATAACAATTGGTCAGTGTGAGAAGGGGTCTCGCTAATCAACTGGGATCATACTTCCTACACTACGTTTATGTGTGTGTATAGATCTTTACCCTAGAACAACGGTTTCCAACGTATATGCTACAAAGCCTCACACGTTTTAAATAATAAAAACTTTATTAAAAAAAAACCGTTAAACATAATTAACAGAATAATAACAATATTTTGTAGGGTAGCTAGGGTTGTGCTGTCCCCCCACCATTTTTCCTCAATGATATAATATTTACAATTGTGTTGGATTAAGGGTATATTTTAAATTACTTACAATTTATTTTAAGTCGCAAACTATGACTGTACAGAACATTTCTGTACAAAATTTTTATGTATAATGTGTAAAATTTGTCATTTACAAATGTTGTATTTAATAATTGTAGTCCCGCAGGGCATTTCTTGGAATATGTCAAAAAATCTAGTATTATAAATAATTTTTATATTTACTATTTATAAAAAAAATTATTGACATGGAATCCAGTAATATATTGTAAATTAATTTAGGACAAGATATTCAGCAGATTTTACTAACTAAAAGATTTTAAAGATTAAAAAGATAAAAAAAGATTTTAAAAATTATTTTTCCTTGCTTTGCTCTCAGCAAAATTGTTATAGAAAAAAAAATCAGCCAGCTGGTAATCTATTGAAAAAAAAATATTTCAAATTGCTTACCGTCGTTTTTAAATAGTTTATTATTAATTTCAAGCAAAAAATGATAATTCAGCAACATGTGACTGTTCACAACAATTTTTTCTTTCTGCCTCGACATTGAGATTTCATGATTATATTCAATATATTGTCAATTATTAACTTTAATATCAAATATTTTTTATTGGCTATTATTTAGGGGAAGCTCTATTAAATAATAAATGAGACGTCAGAATATAATGTGTATTTCTAGGGATGTGAATAGTAATCTAGATATTTAATTGTAACAGCCACTTAATCACGCCACTGCGCTGCTAACGAGAAGTTCAAACTGTGTGGATCACTATACCCTTGAACTTTCGCAACGCCCTCCATAACCTGCTTTTTGGCGTGCTCAACAGGATACTTCTGTCACTATTAGGATATCCAATTAACTCTGACATTAACGACCTGATCTGCCGCTCTCTGGTTTCATCGGGGGTCCCATCGAGACTGGAACCTCTGGGGGTTTTCCACCAGGATGGCAGGAGGCCCGACGGCATTACGATGATCCCCTGGAGAGAGGGGCGATGCATGGTCTGGGATGCCACTGTGGTGGACACAATCGCGGCATCTCACGTGAATAAGTCCGCTGAGTCGTCGGGCTCAGCGGCTCTCACGACTGAAACCTCCAAATGCAGAAAATACGACTGTCTCTCGCCAAATTTCATTTTCTGTCCATTGGGTTTTGAGATGTTCGGTCCCTGGGGACCCTCGGCTTTGAAGACGGTGGCGGAAATTGGTCGAAGGATGACGGACAGGACGGGTGAGTGCCGCTCGGGTGAATATCTTAGACAGCGAATAAGCATAGTAATCTAACGTGGCAATGCTGTCGCCGTTATGGGTACGCTCGAGGTATCCAGGGGGATGCAAGAAATTTTTTTCATTTTGGGCGATTACTAAACATTAAAAATTACTACAAAAAAAAATTTTAATATTATGTTATTTTAGTAAATTGTATTTTATTGACTAATAAATTAAGAATTAGATACTTAATTTTATCGATCGCATGAAAATTGTATTTTTGAAAGAATAGTACATGTAAGAACTTGATTGATGCTCGAATAAATTTACTCTTCGGACAGACCGTAAATATTTGATAAAAACCGGCTAACCGGCTCAAACCGAAATATTTCATTGCATAATATACATTTTTTTTTTAATTTACATGAAACTATACACAAAATAAAGAAAAAAGGGTTTGCTAATATAACTCATAAAAATAGCAATTCGAGTACATTTATAAAATATTACCACACAATCTGGAAAAAAACATATATTTAGATAAAACCAAAATAAAATACAAAAATGGCAACTTCTACCAACCAGAAAAATGTAGCTATCGACACAAAACACAAATAAAAAATAAAACTAAATGGAAGCTATATAAAATGAATATTAATTAAACACTCACATTAATGAATTAATAATACACTTTGGCCTTATATAACACGGTAATATGGTTCCACAAAAACGTAGTCTAATACAAATCTGTGTTAAACGAGGTTTGAAGTTCATACAAAATTAGGGTATGCGTTCCAAAAAAATATTGAAGTTTGTTTATTTCCTTTATTTTTTTTAATAACCATTCTAAAAAATATATATTTACGTATTTATTGAAAAAAAACTTTTCGACAGTCCTGTGAAAACTTCTATTATAAACACGTTAGCTCCGGGGGACGCGTTTTCCGCGTCTCAAAGTTTTTTGTATTGCGATGGGGAACGCCGATATAGGCAACATTAATCGCTCATAACTAATAATTCATGTTCAATTCATAATATTAATGAAAGAATTTTATCAGTTAATTACGAAACACCTTTAAGAGAACATCCAAACTTGTTTTCGCTCAATTTTCGATTAGTCAGTTTCATGCTATTTTTTCCATGACCTATTGTCAATTTTCTGCGAATCAGCCCCGACGCTGCGCATATTTTGGTCTGTATATTCGATATACAAGATGTTAAAGAGATTTTCATGCATAATCTATGAATGCTCAACACGTCTCAGGTACATACATATACATGGTCACAGTTGTGTGGTCCAAACATTTGATAACAGATTCGGTAAAATTTATTAATGAAACCTCACTACAACATATATATTATTATTCACTACGTAAAAGTTGCCACCACAAGCAAATAAAAGACCACACCGATATATATGTATAGTAATATTATATTTTTAATTAAGAAATTCTGGGCGACACGTAAAGTTTGTTTAAATGCTTTAAAACAATGTCTGTAGGTGTGTTCAAATGTATGAAAATTCAAAATAAAGAATTTCCATTAAATATCTATTATATTTGAATTGTTGAGATTTTGTACATTTTCATGTATTTTGTCACTAACGACCCGGGTTCCGCCTTTCGGTATTTTCAGGCATTCGAGCACATGAATGAACAAAATCTCAACAATTCAAATGTGATATTGAAATTCCATCAAGCACCCTCAGTCAATGTCTTAAATATCAATTAATAAATAAAAAGGCAATGTATGAAAATGATATGTGTTAATATAAAATAAGATAAGAAAAAAAATGGCAAGATAAGTCTTAATTAAATCTTAATTAATTTTCATCTTAAGACATTAGTTCATTTTTATGTATACCACATATAAAAGCAATGACAAAACATAAAAATATAAAAACCCTCAGAACTGGGCCAAAGTTACCCAGATTGACAGAACATCAATGAAATTATTGAGAGTAATCTTCAAGCTAGAATTAAACAAAGAATATTTAATGATAAGTATTATAAGAAACTCGTTGACATACTTACAACAAAATTATTGCAATTTCGTATGCATTAGATGCAACTCCAAAAAAAATTCAGTTGCTATAAACCAGTTGGAATACATTTCATAACCTTTTATAGAAGTGAAAAGTTTGTAGGTAGTCATAAGTGGTTTATTAGATTATTTTCCAATTATTTATAGACACACAAAACAATCAATGTGATAATTGTCTTTTTAATAACAGTAATTATTTTTAATTGGACGATTTTTTAATATAAAAACATTGGTTTCTGCTGTTTAAAATCATACAGCTTTCCGTAGCTCAACTAAGTATTTTTCTAAGTACAACAGCATACAAAATAAAAAAAAATGTCTTTGAAAGTGTCAATGTTTTTAGCTGCTTTCGTAATTGCTGTTATGTACATTAACTATAGTGAAGGTGAGAATTACTTACATTTTTATTTATAAAATCAATATTTTCAAATAGGAAAAATGTTTAAAACTATAACCATTTATAAATTGACATTTTATTTAAAGCTTTTATTTTCCAATAAAATATTTGCATCAATGAACATATTTCAATTCGACAATAAATTATTCAATGAATAATTTTACAAATTAATGTATCGTCCAAATTGGAAAAAACACAAAATTCACGATTGAAGTTATGAATGCTAAAATTTTAATTTTTTCAAATTCCGTCAAAACACAAATCGATAAATTTGACGTATTCATTGCTATACCGTTGGTTCAGATAAACAAGGTTCCATCTGCCGTTTTTTTTTACAATATCACTTTTGAATGTAGTTTTATTCGCATTAAAAATACAGTTCTATTTACATTTCGTCGTTGTTCTCGAAAAAGACACTAACTGAAAAATACTGGTTTTGAGTAATTGGACTTTGAAGTTTGTCAAATGTTTGAAATCCTATACCTTTTTCATTTTGTTTGTTTGTATAAAACTGTTTTTAAGTAAAAGCGTCATTTATAAAAAAAAGTCTGTTATTTCATACGGTTATAATATTTAGTTGAATATTTTTTTTACCATGTCTGCTCCCAACGTGGAGCATATGTCTTCCTAGTGCAACATATTTTTTCTACGAGAACTGCTTGTTACTCAGTTGCTAAACCTATTTTTCTTCGAAGAGAGTAGGGATAGAAGGATAGGGCTAGGAGAGGACTAGTGGTTAGCTAATCTCTCTCGTTTCGCTCCGTTTTTTAGGATCCGATGGGTAGTAGAGAGCTTCAGACATTACAAACATTCATGATTAAGAACAGAAATCTATTCATCAATTGAAAAATCAATTTATAAAACTGTCCGCACCGCGACTTGAACCCGAGACATCCGTAATCGTATCCAACAACATTAAGCACTGAACATCAGAGCCGATAATATTTATAACCTACAATCGTAGTAAATATTTTTATGTCTATGTTTGCTAGTTATTGGTTCAATCTCAATATATAATTAAAAATTCTGCGTATAGGAAATCACAGTCTCAAACGTGGTCGTCTCGTTCATGTATGTGAAGGCATAAGTGTATTCCATTTAAAAAGTTATCCTTACGGAAATTTAAAATTGCTTCTCCTGAGTAGTTTTAGTTTTTGCAGATAGAATCTTGTTAGCCCAAGGTAAAGATACATTTACATTTGTTATTCATTCAATGAAACATGTTTAATAATAATAAATAGATAATTAAACAAATATTCGATATATTTTCAATGCTAATTTTCCATTCTAAATTGAATGAATGAATGAAATAAATTTGAGCTTACGTCAAATTTTATAATATATCTTTATTGATAAGTTGAATAATAGTAGTGCCTCAGATTTTTTTTAAAAATGTCGGAATTTCTGCTCTATTCACTATATTGTTCAACATACGTTAATAAACAAACAAAAAGTTTTCAGCTTTTGGTCTAACGCAAAAAAACATCGCAAACGTCTTCAACTCCTACAATAATTGTCTTCACAATAATGTCGATTGCGATTGATGTCAAATGGTTATCGAAAAATATTCAAAGTATTGTATAAGGTTAAGTTATTACGATACGTATATTTTATATTCAACTATAAATCAACTTCTTTCATTTTTTCAACCAGCAACGTCATCAAGACGGTGCCCAATCAACGAAAAATTCAAGCGTTGTGGATCTCCATGCCCACGAACCTGTGCTGGCCGTCCGACATGCCACCATTCTTGCGTAATAGGATGTTTTTGCCGCCATGGATTCCTGAGGAACGCTACTGGAATATGTATTCGTAAATCTGCTTGCCCTTGAACTTTTTAACGACAATATTGCCTTACATTTTGTTTTTGACTCTCAACTATTGTTTTATTTCATTATGTTTACAAAGTAAAATAACAAATCCTTTTCAACTTTTCAAAACGTTATGAAATAAATAATTTTTTGTTAGTTTTTTAATTGATAAAAAGCGAGAACATTTTGAGGAAAAGCTGATTTCACATTTTTCTATTTGATGCCTTATTTACTCTCATACTTTATTTTAGATTTATCAAACTAAAATAACATCTAAAATAGTGAATTATATTTGTATTCTTAGTCAAAAAATCCAAATCTGTAAAAAAATTAAAAATATGTATTGTTAACATTGCTTGTTTGTGAAATACAATAGCTTATATAAAAAATTTAAAAGTTTATTTTTATTTTTTTCCATGTCCGCTTCCAATGTGGAGCATATGGTCTCTTAATGGAGGTATCTTAACAGAATTTTTCTATGAGAACTGCGTGTTACTCAGTTGCTCAACCTCTCTTTTTTCGAAGAGAGTAGGGATTGAAGGATAGGGCTAGGACAGGACTAGTGGTTAGCTGATCGCTCTCGCTACGTCCCGTGAGGATCGGATGGGTGGGAGGGAGGACTCAGACTACGAACAGAAATCCAAACATCGATTGAATGATCAATTTATGAAGACCGTCCGCACCGGGAATTGAACCCGAGACATCCGTAACCGTAGCCAACGACGCTACCAACTGCACCACGGACGCTGCAAATATTTTTATTTACAATAATATTATGCTGGTTTTATAATACTCGGTGTCGAGGGCATAGGTTTGAATCACAGGTTTGAAAAGAATGGGTTTAAACATTCCTAAATTGATAATATATTAATAAACATACATCCAAAGATATAAATGTGTGTGATACCACCTATCAACACAGGGTACAGTAAGAGTGACTAGCTAACTGCCTGTCATTTCTTTACTACATTTTAATTTCTTACCTCATCCAAAGCGACTGAATTCCAAGTTCCACTGCAATGATCTGGAGGAAGATGTCTTTATGCTCAACATGCACAAATATACCTTGTCAATTTTTAATATTCCCTAGGGAAAAAAAATTTTACCCATACTACCCGTTACGACTTTTTAACCTTCTTAAAGGATGTATTCCACATACTCATTATAGTATTTAAAGCATATGGCCTCCTAATGGAGGTATTTCAACAGAAGTTTTCTTACGAGAACTGCTGCTTACTCAGTAGCTGGTGAACCACTCTTTTTTTCGAAGGGATATACTCGTTGCCCGGGTTTGTCCCGTATGCGTTCCTATAATATTCATCCGATTGTAATGAAGCTTTGGTAAGTTGTTATGCGTATACCTTCAAAGGTTTCTAAAATAACTAAAAAAAAAAAGAATCAAATAAGTACACACAGCAACGTGGTGTTAATTGTTAAATTCCAATTGCGGGTCTTTAATGAAAAATTTAAAAGAGAATATCTACTGTCGCCATGCATCCAAATGTTTTCGACAGATATGCCAGTCGAATTCAATCGTCTGCAGTTTCCGGTGCTACTCGAATTTCTAATGAACATCAACAAAGTACAAGGACAGTCGCTACAAGTGTGTGGACTAAATTTGGAAACCATGCGTCTTACATGGACGGCTGTATGTGGCCTGATCGCGCGTCGAAAAAACTTTTGATTTATTCGTGTACGCACCAAACGGGAAACAAAAATATTGTGTATCAAAAAGCACTACAATAAACAGAATTAAAACACTTTCTTTCTTTCTTTGAGTGGCATTACAACGCATGCTGGGTACTCGCTAGTATATTATATATGAGAACTTAAGAGTGCTCTTCCGTACTATTCATCCACAATTATAACCATGCTTTGAAACCACTTGACCACCCCAAAGAGTTTTGCTTTGAATTTGCTATGGCAGGTAAATTTCGATACACCACCACCTGCTATGTGTTTTAAGGTCGACTTCGATAACTTAATAACGGTCGACAAAAACACCTCACCCTTTCGGGCCGATGTGGAGCTGCATAGGACTATTCTTTCAACCATACACTAGTATTGTGCTTAAAAAAGACACTTAGTTTACTTCCAAATTGGTTGTGAGTTGTGACTTACTCAGACGCTAGTGTATCTAAATGTTGAGAATCCACCACGTCGTTAGAATTCAATCTACTCCGCAAAGAATTTAAAAAGATATCAAAGATACCCTTTTTCACATCGTGTCATGCTGCAAATATATCCTATGCCTGAAAGTGTGGCTTACTGGATCCGTGTGACGGCGCTGACGGTATCAAGTCGTATAAATCATTGGGATTGATTCGGCACTTAATAAATTCTTAGAAGATCGTCGCAGGTAAATCGTTGGGGGGAAATAGTGATTCGCTTATCTTAAATTCTTTAATTTTGTATTTAAAATTAAAATTGATAACCTTGTTATTTCACTGAGTGTTTTACTAGTCGTGACACGTGTATCGCCTATTTGAGAAACATCTATATAGTGTCACAAAAATATTCGATTTGACTAAAAATATCCTTTTTTCAGATTATTCATTTAAATTATGAACTAGAAATGGTAATTACATTTTTATATTCTATGATATCCATTACTTATTTTTCATTTATTATCGGAATCAATAAAAATTGCAGACTTCAATGGTATTAATTTTCTCATACATTAAAAGCTCTTATCGTTTTTCGATAATTTATTCACGACAGGATCAAAATAATATCATAAATGAAGATAGTAAATATTTTAATTTAATAAACTCTTTTAACTCTTTAATGCTTGGCAAACAGACTAAACGCCTAGTTACACAACAAGCGTATTAGCAACGCTCAATTTGTATTTTTATTGATCAAAGATTACCAGAAAATCGTATTAAATTTAAAAACTAAAATTGTTAACTTTGCCATTACACTTATTTTGCTTCTTTGCGAAATTCATTTTCAGACTAAGCATATTTGGATATATCAATTTTAATTAACTGAAAAAATTAACGTGTCAGCATCGTTGGCTACGATTACGGATGTCTCGGGTTTAATTTCCGGTGTGGACAGTTTCATAAACTGATCTATCAATCGATTTATGAATTTCTGTTCGAAGTCTGAATGTTTGTGATGTCTTAAACTACCTCCACCCATCTGATCCTCACGGGGCATAGCGAGAGCTATTAGCTGACTACTAGTTCTAAAGAGAGGTTGAGCAATTGAGTAACAAGCAGTTCTCGTATAAACATTCTGTGAAGATACCTTCATTAGGATACCATATGCACCACGTTGGAAGCGGACATTGGTTTTTAAGTCAAAATATATTTGTTTCTATGGAAGCAGTTTGAAAATCATTTTATTGTTTGGATAACATTGAATTTTTGCCGTCTAAAATAGAGTAAAAGAATATAAAACAACAACATGTAATATAAATATAACTATCGTAAAATACATATAAATAACGTCGAGATATTGAAAGGTCAAGTTAAATCCCAAAAATGAAATTATATGAAAACAATAAGGTTTTTGAAAAAAGAAACTAATCATAAAACAAAGTGTAAATCAAAATGCCAATTCAATCAATAATTATGTTTTGAAATGGAATGATTGTATATAATTTGTCAGACAATACAACTTGAAATAAAGGTACGTTGTAAGAATTACTTTATTTTCTTTTAATTTTTAAATTAAAAATATCTGGCATTACAGCTGACAGCCAATGCACCTAGCCAGTATCACAAATTTTAAATTGAAAAAGTCTACATTTCATAATGACCTTGCTGGGAATCAAACCAGAAACCACCTGATCGCTAAGGCAATGCTCTTACCATTTCACCACACGGGTCGATTATGTACTATTACATCATTTAAAACTGTGTGTTATTATTTTAAGTAATTATTTTTCTTCAAAGTGTATTGAAATGAGCAGGTTATCATTTACAAATGTACAATTATAATATCGGGGATTTTGCAGAATTTAACTCTTCTTTCGCCACATAAATAAGTCGTTTGCAGTAAATTCAAAGTAAAGGCAGTAGTTCATTCAGATCAAGATTTGTTAGATGGCATTATATTTTGTTAGCATTGAGCTTGCGGGACACAGACTCCGGCCGCGTTTCTGAGATACCCTTGAGTGCAGTAGCATCCAGAGGTGCAGACAAATGCGCATGTTGGTGAAGTGGTGCAAGTCCTGGGGCACGGTGAGCCGCATAGCCTGTATTTTTCATTTGCAGCTCAGTTTTGAAAGAAGAGAAAACCTGAAATCAAAAAGCACAAGTATTAAATTTTATATAAATATTTCATTTTGCACTTTATTATAGGTTATATAGTTACTGTTTGTAAGTCACTATTCTGAATAATAAAAAAAGGATGATTTGTAATTACAGATGAGCGCCATTTTCAAAACATATATATATTCAAAACATATATATACTCAGGGACCACGAGAGAGAGACGGCCTCTACCTCAGAAGGAGATAGTGCTATAGGGAGGGGAAATGGAAGCAAGGGTCTTCATTCACAAAGTCGCGTTCGGTTTGTACGTGTATGCCCACCCGGGGTCTACACATTTATTCGCACAATTATTAAAAACAACACAAATGAATTTTAGCGGTAAGGTGAAAGGAAAATTACGCAATTCCAATTAAAAAGTCCCTCGACCACTATGCGAGGGAACGGGCGGCGCTTGGATCCTGATGGGAAGCCAGCCTAGGCAACCAGTGTCTCCGCCTTATCTGTGAGCCGTTACGCGGCTTTACTATTGAATTTTCTGTTGCGTAATTTACAAACACTCACAGCACGTGCACGGCGCGACTACGAGACCGGGTTTCGGTGGACTGAATCCCCGAAGGGCGAGACAACCACTCCTTGAAAAAAACTCTGGCCTATAGTCGGATCGCACACGTATACACGGAATCTTGTTTTAGGACCGACTTCAATACCGGGCGTCGAATACCCCAGCGAATGGTTACGCCACTGGCTGTTACACGTACTGAGGTCGCACAATAAATTTACGCTCGAGAATAGCACTCCAACTCGGCGGGAGTCTCCACTTTGCTTCGCGATTCACTTTCGGCTACAAAATGGCGTACAGTCGAAGGCGTGTCTGCGAAACCACTTCTTAAGATCCTTAGACCACCCAGCGATTCCACGAAGAAGGTGTGTCCCGTTCGCCACTCAAATGTCCACTGACTCTCTAGACTATTGCAGCTGTCTTTATACCTGTCACTGGACCAATGTAGCAGGTTACTGTCTGGTTGGTTCTGAGTCGATACCAGCAGGCGCGGATCTGGCTTTTGATAGGTGGTATCGTTTGAAGGTAGTTTCGTTCTATAGAAGTGTGCGGGCGTCCATTCGTGGTACATTGAAGAGATAGAATCGCATACCCAAACATTGGGGTCGCGTACATATTCGGTATTATCTTAGATAACCGAATCGTCAAAATTTCATAACTATAAAGTACGATTTTAATCTCTTTTGTCACACTGTAGTTGGAGTTAAATAGTTAATCTTCATCATTATTGTAAAAACAGTTAGGTTAGAAATGCTCGTTTTGAATTAATCTTAGTTAAATATTTTCGCACTCGATTACACAAATAATAACTTTGAAGCAATAAATACAGGTGACTTTAGATATTAAATTCATGCTCAAAACGTTATTAATTAAAATTAATATTGACAATGGTACATTTAAAAGAGTGTTACTCTTAATCAATCAACTAATTTGGGGGAACTATTGAGTTTTTATTAAAGGAATATTAGTATACTATAATTAAGTCAAAACAAGACCTTTTGTCATCTTTTGCACAGAACATAGACGATATTGTAAGACATAACATGTGAGTAAGACTTTTATCCGGCGAGCTGATGATGATGGGGAGGTTTCTCAGATACATACACTAACAAGCTCGTTCTTAGTCAAATTCACTATATTTCTTTTAGTAGTTACAATTTATATTAAAACAAACAAACACAAAAAAAAACAAAATACAATTGACATTTAAAAAAAATTAAGCCCGCGAAATCATTACGCGACGGCAAACGGTTAGCGACCGGTCGGTGTCAGTGACGGGACGAGCTCCAGACCGCTTACCGCTGGCGACTGACGAAATAAAATGCAATCCTTGTAACAGTCAGATGACGCCGCCTTGCGTAAGGGTAGAATGCCCGCTTTCTAAAAACAGCGTTACCAAAACACGATGCGCCCAACACATTTCAACGTATTTCTTTCCTTGACTTTGCGTTGGAGAGATGATACGATGAAAGTTCTGGGCACGATTTACACTGAATAATAATGGGCCGTGTCAAACATTTATCATATAATATAAAATTGTTCTTACATCATATTAATGTTTAATTCAGAAATACACAAGCTTCCATTTTCACAATTTCTTTTAAATTAATTTTACCTTCGCCATAATCAATGCACGCAACTAGTACACATGAAATAATAAACAAGGACACTTTATAAGACATTGTCGTATTTTTTTAAACTAATATTATAAATAATGACCATACGTAAAACAAAATCCTGTATTTTATACTCAAAACGTCAAAAAGTTGTTCTTTATTTAAACCTACGTTTTGTAATAGACAATAAAAATTGTGATAAACAGCCAGTTAATGAAGCAATTTAAAAAACCTTCAGTATTGGTATACTTTTTATAACTAGAATAAATTTACCCACTAATAACAATGCATTTTGGTGGTAGCACATTGCAGCATTATCAATGTGCTTGTTTAAAAGATAAACATTTCGTAATTGATAATTATAATCACCATTTTCAATGCAATATATCGAGGGTATACTGACAGAACGCATTAAGTCCATTTTGTGTCAAAATTTATGGAATTTAAGGCTCTACTTACTGGTAGAACGCATACAGTCATCTTATATATAATATCCCAGACCGGTCTGTATGCGTTTTATCATTATCACATATCACACGTAGGTATGAAATTCTCTCATGACCTAAGCGTTCACGGTGAATATACAATAAAATGTTGTGCAACGCACACACACACCCAACAATACACACAATGCAAATTCCGAGACACACAAACAACCACGATCACAAAGAACTCCGGAAGCTGCACAATCCTGCTGAAGAGCTATATAAGCTCTAACATTCAGTATTTCAAGTTCAATACCGTCATATATGACGGGCGTCCCACTATTAAGATATAATGGCTTTGAATAAAACAGTATTAAGTCATATTGTTTTATTTTTATTCTGTTAAAGGGCATGATATATCTATAACTCATCGATACCAAGTCTTATGGTGTGTATATCAAGAAGATTATTCTATATAATTTGGAAAAATCTTTTTAAAAACAAACTATTGTAATTGAGAGAAATCGTACTTTAAAAAAAATGTGATTATGACTTAATGCCTTCTGTCAGTATACCCTCAGTATTGACTTATGAAAGTATTATCTCAAAGTTTATCTTGTTTGAAGCATACATTTATTGTAGTATGGAAAAATTTTCTCGACTGGTTTAAATTCAATCATTCATTAAATTGATTTATAAAACAGAGGCTCTCTATCCGTTTCGGTTTAAGGAGTGAGTAGTGTAGTATGGATTTAAACATGAGATCATCCCGCTGGACACAAATGTATGTGTTATTTTATTATTATAATACAATCATTAACTAAAAGATTAATGAAAAGCTTAGTTTTTTGTGACAACCTCATCTTTGAACGAGTAATATAAGTATTTTGAAAATATCTCTGTTGAATAAGGTATTCCTTTTTGCTATTAAACTAACCATGTACTAATAAAACCGGATATGATATATTGTTTTATGGGTTATAAATAATAGCACTTTGTGTTAGATAGTATTCACTTGGCACTTTTGAATTGTTATTTCGATAGTTTGCATTATGGATTAGATAGAACTTAGTAAACTCAAACTTTGATTTTAATAGTTTCCAATTAGTCACGGATTCTTTTAACACAGTGAGTTAAGTTGTAGTTGGCTATGTTAGGGTTGGTCTGGCTTGGTTTGTGTAATGTATTCTAATGGGCGGAGCAAAGACAATATAGGCAGCCTAATATAGGGTAGAAAATAAGTTACATTTCATTACAGCTTCGCGCAACTATCGATTTCAAAGTGTGAATATTTATATTGAGTGATAACTATTTTATTAATTTGAAAATATTTCTTCAACGTTAAAATATATTTTATTATGTGGAAGCACTTTATTTTTAGTAAAAGAATTTGTTTGTTGTGGAATGTATTTTTTATAAGTGAAAATTTTTTTCATGAAAGTGAATATGATCAAAACAAAAGGGCATTTAATTGTAAGCCTTGTTTTGTTCAGTAGATCAGGTCATCTCAACGAGATACACTATATTTAATTTTTAAAACTATATCAAGCAATAATGCAATTAAGTTTTTTTCTAAATTGAAAAAATCTTTATTGATAATTGGCTATAAAAAAAAACGCGTAAGGTCGTTCATATTCCTGTATATGTCATGTATATTTATCAAAATGAATATCTATTTAATATGATCCACAATACACAGTAGGCTGGGTAGATTAATATTATAATAAATGCCTTCATTACCTGAAACGATTTAAAAAAATAATTTAGCTATATTTTATCAATTACATGATTGCGTGTAAATAAGTCATTTAATTTTTGTGTCATCAGTAGATCTCTCTGTTTCAAAATCTGAAGCTTTTTGCTCCGGCTTAAAATAATTTTCTTAACTTTGAAAATATCTCACTACTGTTTCGCTGTGTCACCACTATTCCGAGAACCAATCCCCAAAAGTTGGTCGTTCCACTAAAACACAATTAAAGTTCCACGCTCAGTTGGCTTGTGGAAATGCCTCCATACATAGCATTATACCTGCGCATTTTAATATTCTCCCACAATAAAACGAATCCACTTCAATTCACCGTCCTAGCCATCTTTTAGTGGGATCGTTAGACAGACGCAGACGCTGTGATATCTCTTTCGGAAGAATTTTTGCGCCCGCGGCCGCCGCTTTCGTACACCTGACGCTTCTTGAAGAGCTGGATTGGTATAGATTGATAAAATATTTGATATAAGTACATAATCCAAAAAATACCATCGCCGGTTTTTTATAGTATAGACATAAAAGATCATTATTGCAAAAAAATTACCAAATGAGAATTTGTTGCGTAAAGTAAAATCATCTAAAAAATACTTTTGAGATTATGATAATGATGTACCATTCTTAAGTTTTTATTTGGTTTCTGTGAAGAATTATTTTATGTTTAAAATTTGTATATTTAAAACTGCTTATCATTTATGTGTCACTGAATCGTGTTTTTGTATTGTGATACTTTATTCGGTTAATTGAATAAAATTATTATAGATGAAACCTATATATTGATTGAATCGGCATTTACTTGGTAGAACTCTACTGCAATGGGATAAAATATCGAAGTATTTAGTTCTAAAAAATTTTATTAGGTAGCTGAAAGCCATTTCGAATTAACGCCATCGTTCGCAAAAAGTTTCTTTGACAATTTCTAACTTTCTATGAAAAAAGTCAATCCCGAAATCCCAACATCAGAAACGGAGTCCGGGATTGGATGCCTTAGTCATAAACGTTTATTAGCTTCAGCACGGTAGCTGGCATATTTTTTATTCAAAGTTATGTGTTCTTTTCGTGTTAAGAGTTTGCTAATGTATGATATGATGAAAAATGTTGTCGGTACTAAAAAACTATTTCGTTCTAACAGTGTAATTTTCGTGTTAAACGAGTTCCGCTAGGGATAAAAAAGCGGGAAAATAATGCATATTTCACCCATTATAATAAGAAGGGCTTTAAGCCGAGTGTTCAACGTCGTTGGCTTCAGTTATGATGCTCACGGGTTCAAATTCTGGTCCGAAAACATTCATAAATGGATTGCTCAACCAATTTATAGATCTGTGTTGTCTAAAAAATCCCTCCCACTGATCCGATTCTAAAGAAAAGGGTGTAGAGAGAGCTACTAGCTTACAACTTATCTTGCCCTATCACTCTCTTTGCAAAAGAGAGATTGAGATACTGAGTAACAAGGGTTATCTGAAAAGAGTTTTTGTTGAAAAAATATTTCAGATAAAAACCGTTAATATTCCACATTGGAGCTGGCATGCTAAAAACACTTTAAAATTAAAGAAAGTCTAAAAACATTTTTCTGAATAACTTCCAGTTCAATTCTGCTGAATTATTTCCTGGGATAGAAAGTATGGTCTCAACGCATACATAATAAATATTCAAAATTTGCAATGGATTATCGGCAGTCGTTAGATTTAACGTTTCACTGTGGCAAAATGCGAAATTCCCCTTTACCATACTCTATTATTTTTCTCTCTCATTTTATTCTATAACGTTATATAACTTTTCTAGGGTAGGAAATCTATAATAGAAGAATGATGTATTGAATTCTAATGGAAAGGTTGTAACTGTTAGAAAATATTTTGAATGTACAAACCGTTTTAAAAAAAATTCTTTAAAATGTAAAAATGAAAACAGTTTTGTCAGTTATACAAATAAATCGTTTTACTTCTATTAAAGAATACTTTAAGCCACAAAGTGACTTTTTTTAATCTTAATTAGCCAGATTATATCAATTGCACGAATGATTGTAAAAAAAAAGATTGAACATTTTTTCGCAACAAAAAATGTCACTGTCTTGAAATGAAAACGTTTCCATTCGCCCTCAATAAATATCAACAGTGTAAAAACTCTTGACCACTTATACAAAAATCCATATTTTCACTTTTTAAATATGGCTATATATTTTGAATTGTTTTAAATTTTGTACATTTTCATGTATTTCGTCACTTATAAGCCAAGTTTCGCTTTTCGCCATCTTCAGGCATTCGATTACATGAATGAATTCGAACTGACAGCGCGAGCCGTTTTCGCACGAATTTATATTCAGTCGATTGGCCTGTTAAAACGCTCACTATGGCAAAAAAATAGATCAATCCCAACGGTAAAAAAAGGAGAATTATGTGAAATATATATTAGTTATTGCAAATACATGAAGAATTAAACTAAATTCGTCGCATTCTTGCTAAAATAAATTGAATAAAATAAAGAAGCAGAAAAATATTTCATTTATGATTTTGCAAGCAAAATTGCTGCGGCCAGTCTTTATATACACCACCAGCACGCACACAAGCAAGCGCGCAGCCGCATAAGTATGTGTCATACATAGGACTGACGATTTATGATGCGTATCGGCAATTCAAAGCTGAAATTCTAAATACTGAATATTGAGAGCTTTTTTCAAAAATATATTTCCTTGTGTTCTACTTAACATTTTCATGAGCTGTTGTTAATTTCTCTACGTAAAGGTTTGAACTATTTTTCTAAGCAAATATCCACAAGTGTTTCTGAAATACGAGATAATATCTTGGACATGTAAACATGTCCAGCGCATTCATCGGGCTAAATATATGGAAATGCACAAAATTTGAATAATTTAAATTCCACCAAGCACCCTCAGTCGATATCTCAAATTAATGGCTAGATATTTTTTTAACATTATGAGTTTCTAGTGAATTTCTACAGCCTCGACATTTTAGTAAAAGTATCAGAAGCCCATAAATTGTAATAGGTAATATCGAAATTCACTTCATACTCCAATAATGATAATTTATCGAATATCTTTGGCCATTCGAGAAGCATCCTTCTGTCATTTCCCATTATAAATCTGTATTAATAATTATTTCCCCTGAATAAATTTCGCGTTTAATAGCGACTTGTCCGCAATGTTTCCCCGAAGATAATCTCAAATGTGGCACTTAGCATTTTATTGCGCTGTTAAAATTTTCCTCCGAGTAGCGAAATTAGATTTGCGAAAGAAATCACAAGCGCTACACTTCTGCAACATTTATTATCATTATAAATTTTGTATCCCTGCTTTGGCTCGAAAATTTTCTTAATGACCTTAATTTTGTTTTTAATACATTTAAACAATAAATATTCGAATCATTACTCTCTCAAAGAGCAAATAAACTTTAAAGTCACGAAATAATTTACCACTTTTAATTACTTATTTGGCATTATACTGCGATCGTAAATAAAAATACAGCCATTGGCAAAACACACTTCCCGAAGAATTAAATAATAACTGTGGTTTCAATAACTTATAAACCGTTCTTTTTTTTAAATATATTTGTTTTTACTTCGATTAAGCGTGATATCGTTCCATTAACTTAAGTAAACACAAAATTTTGTGAAAGAACCATTACTTAGATTGAAATAACGTCATACGTTGCATATCCAAAAATACATCAGCCGGCCCGGCTTAAAAAAACGATTTTTCAGGAGAGCAAAATGATTATCTTCTTCATAAGGTTATCATGCTTACTATTGTAATCAGCAGTGTTTAGATGTAAAACAAAACGTCATTAAAACAACAAATAATTAACCTACACTTAGAACCTACAAGAACATAAAAATATTTATTTAATGATTAAACTTATATTATTGAGTTCATAAAATAACAATAATTACATCACATTTAATTCTGATATAAGTTAGTCTAATAGAAACATAAATTTAGTACAATTTTTGTAGAACATCTGTGACATATACTGTAAGCCCCATTGAAACGTTGTTTTATTTGGAACGCTTTTCGTACTTCACGTAAAATTACCAAAAATGGAGTTATAGTCATTAGTCCACCCATTATAGAAGTTGTCGTTTGCTGCTAACTTCCTCTTTTTTATTTATCTTTTAAGAGATAACACAGCCAAATTGTGACAGTAGAGGGATTAGTCAAGTAATTTTCTGTGACGAAAAGAATACAACATTTATTATTAGATACTATAGATTTTTAAATGTTTATAATTGACTAACTTTTTACGTATGGCAGCGGAATATTGTCTTTTCTATCAACAAAACATCAACCGTGAATTAAACGTAAAGAGTATGGGATGCTTCTTTCAAGAGTAATAAACACGCAAATTATTTTCAAACTAGTATAACCGTACCTGTCATAGATGATGGTATTTAAATTTAAATACTGAATATCTAAAGTAGTTAGTACGTCGGAACTGTGTGTCCATTGCATAGCATTTTATGTTATATGATACTCCGGGAACCGCTAAGCTCTTAGGCCATGTGAAAATTGTATACCTACATGTGATAGGTGATAATATTAAGTGTTTGACCAGAGTAAACGCGCGACGGCGGGGCGGGCGCGGTGCTTAAAACTGAAATGCATAGCGTGTTTTTTCAATGTCCGTAGTTAATGCGCAGGGACTGGAAGTTCGCGCGTCTTGCCTTGAGTGGTTTTGCATTTCAGTTCATCAGAGTTCTCTCTGATATATAAGGTACAAAGTGACCAATGGTGACAGCAAAAGTTTTGATTCATTATATCTAGACTGGTCAATTCATAAACGACCATGGTTACTTTACCCATCTAGTAGATGGTCTAAAATTTTCTGTAGTATAAATTTCCCATAATAAAATGTCGATTTTATAATCACCAACATCTTATAAGTACGGTTTCGTCAATGGTTTCGACTTTAACAGTATAACACAACAGTTAACTCAAATAACGACCTAATAAAAAATCCAATTATTTGTTTATTGCTCTTTTCAATAAAATTTCGTCTGCCTATTCAGATCAGTATTTTCTAAAAATAGTAAAACTGCTATAATATCACTCACAACTTAATTCAGCCGTTTTAGTTTTACACAATTAAGAAAGTTTCTTTGACAGCAACAAAAATAGTTGATTCTGTCTTTATTTCAAGAAAACATTTATATTACAAAAATTTCAACATTTTAGTAATCAATTTATTTTGAATACAGTATTTTTTCTATTTACGTATTTGATGGAAAGCTTAGATTGTTCTTTCGATGCTTTGATTAAAAATGTTTTGAAAAGTTTCACTGAGAATTCAATTAATTTCGAGTAAAGTTTAAATGTTACACTGTAATATTTACCTAGTTGTTTATTTTTGAATGCTTTATTACTTTTGCATTAATTTCAAAATGTATTGATTTAAAAAATTTGTTAACATTTCAGTCAACATAAGTTAAAACACAGCTAACTGCAAAAGTCAAATTCCAAAAATTACAACATGAACATGAAATTTGGTTAACATGTATCCATGATTCGAAGCAATTAATAACAAAAACCGTTTATCGGTCCTGTAGCCGAGTGATTCAATCTCTTGGGCGCTCGTTATATACGGTAGCGGAGTTCACAGGTTCAAAACCCGTTACAAACATTTATAAAAATTGTTTTTCAATCGATTGGTCTTTAACATGTATTATATGAGTACAGATGTTTGCGATATTTACATTCCCTCCCACCCAACCTATCTTTAATCGGGGCGTAGTGAGAGCTAGTCATTTTCTAACCCCATTATTCTATTCTTACTCTCTCCGAAAAGGAAATGCCATCGACTGAATAACAACAATTTCTCGTCAAAAACCAGCTTCGATCTGGTGACCAAGTGAAAGTGATATAAACTTCCAACAGCGTTAGCCACTTGCCTGTGTAACTGAAAATAAATTGTTCTTAAAGTTTATGAACATGCATAGCTTTATGGATACATGTAACGCTTAAAAATGTTGTTATAACGAAAAACTGGATATGACGACGACATTTAAAAGTCTTTTGAAAATTTTCATACCGGGTTTTTCCTGTAAAATATATCCAGATACAAAGACGTCTTAGGTCTCGGGATAAAACAAAGTATTCAATATTTTACCACATGCAATGCGCTCACGGGGGATAGTTCAACTTTTGCGTTGTAATATGGCAAGAGCTAGTGCCTAGTTGTTTATGGCGTCGATAGATAGAGTGGGAGGCGTCGGGCATCAAGGGGCAACTAAATCATCCCTTTCCTGAGGACTGGGGTAGGAAGCATCCCTATGGGCTTCATGATTTGCTACTTTCCCAGTGCCGTCCCAAATGATTCTCACATGGCATATAAAATTGTATGACTATTAAAAAAATTGCCGTTTGTATATATTGAGTAGAAACCTGATTCTTCTTCTGTAAAGGGTGTTTCAGTGTCAAATCAGAATTATTTACGATGCAAAATGTTATACAAAAAAACACTCACAGTCTTGACAATACGACCGGAGAGTCTGTACATAGGTGCTCAGCAGGTGAGTCATCAGCGGAGTCGTTATGAGCTGGCATTATAGCAACAATACGACTCTTGCAGAATTGTAGCCTTTGTGTTTATACGGTAGTATTTGAATAGAATCACACGTGCTTATGAGTGGAATGACACATCGTGGCCCAAATACTTAATAGTTCCATCAGAAATTTTGTAACTTTTCACTAGAACACTTCTATGTTTTGAAACATGGTATTTTTATGACCTTACATTCTTGGAAACACTAATTTTAATGTCATTTTTGTTCTATCAACAATGTCCACATAAAGCAACAGAATACAATAGAACGAGTTTGCAAGAATCTAAGCTCATTAAATACCAGGTTCTGTCTTTTCTGTCAATTTCCCTGAAAACCAGGCCGGTAAATCCCTACATTGGATACTATAATATTTATGTGTTCGAGTTTCACCTCACTACTCAAATCATTATTTTGTCAAATACTGCTTTTACCGAGATAGTGAACTGTAAGCAATATTTTTTGATGAAATCGTTTAATATTCTATGTAATGCTTCTCTCCACGCGCCGCCTTTATCAAGTCAAACCGGAAACGGCAGCGGTCAATCGCACGGTCCCCGGAAGTTGCCACTCAGGCGCGCGCAGTGGCGGCAAATGATGGCAAATAAGCTACGTCGCGGGCTCTTTGAGTAATCCCTTATCTCGAGCTCGTGAGGGGCTAATGGACCAGTGCACGGAAGACGGAGCTATCTCTTGGGTAACCTACGCCTATCTGAAACCCGCCACTTTCTAAAATATAGAGCCATTGAATATAATATTACGAAGTGTGACTAATTTTGTCGTCCTCAATTTAGTCTTTTTTTTCTTTTTACTATAGTCATGTTCTTCTACGCTCTTATGATGGTTTTTGAACGGTTTTTAAACTTTTTTTCTTCGTGCGTGAAATTTTTTTATCTTTGTTTGTGTTTACTTTGAATTTATACTTATAATCACGGTAATATTACTAAATTCATTAGATTTATTATTAGTATATTAGTCAGTGGTCACCAAACGCTTTGAAAAACGGGCAGAATTGATTTTTTGAAAAACTCGGGGGGGGGACTTGATGACGAATATATTTTTGTTGATATCGAAGTAGAATTTAAATGTGCTTACATATGTTATATGATGGGGTACTAAAATTTAAAAAATGTGATCTAAATTTCAAATACAACATTTTTATATTCTGTTTCATATAAATTGTAAGAGTAACTACCATAACACACCTCAAATAGAGCATAAAGATAGCACTAATAATCCACTTCATGTAATCACAAAAAGTTAGCGATCAGAGTACATCTGCAAACTTTGAAGTACAACTGAATATTTTCGATTGAGATAATTATTTGTAAATTCCTATTGTTCTATTTTGCCTGAATTACATTCTTAGAATTTCTAAAAATGAGAATATCTAAAAAAATTTCAAGTAAACGAACATCTGGTTGCCTCCAACAATACATTTCACACCTAAATTCTTTTACTTTGAGACCACTGCCTGCTAGTCTTATCCCAATTGATAAATTTAAATAAATAGTTGCCGTGAATTCCCAAGCAAATCATGAAATTTTATAAAATTAATATTTCCTTTATGAATAATTTATATACAAAAATCGGGAATTTTTGAAGGACCGGATGAAAATCTTTGACCGGCCGTAGTTTGGTGACCGCTGATCTAAGGTATATACAGTTTACTACACGTAATAAAGAATACGTCATTAAAAATATTTCCATAGTCTTTTATCCATAGAAATATAATATATATAGTCAAATTACTTAAACAATGACACATAAATTTGCTTTAGAGAGGTCCCTTCTTGGATACATTTATTCACTGGTTAGTGAACTGTGTCGCATTTTTCCGCCGCTTACGTTAATTCGTTTAGTGTTTCCACTTGAGAAAAATGCGATTCCTTAATCAGCGATTTGTATGTAGTGTGATTTTAAAATATGACTTCTTCGCAAGGCATTCGGCTGACCGTGTCATTGTTAAACATCTGTATTAAGAGATACTTAAATGAATCTAAACGCCCTAATCTTTATGGGAAATGAGTCACTCGTTCACCTCTACGGAAATAGAATCGTTGTAGCTCAATGCTTAACCACTCTCACAATGATTTCTCAATAATAGGCAGAGTAGAAATACATATTCATGGCGCTTCATTACTTCTAATGATAAAAAAACATTATTTCGGATACTTACTGAAGAGAGAAATTTTTGTTCAAAGCAATTTACATGGGCCCTATTTGGGGCTTCAATTTTGTTTTTCAGATAAAAAATAACTTTTTGGAGGCTCCTGGCTGTACTTCGTTCTCCATTTACCATGGCTGTTTCTTGTTAATATCAATCACATATTTAATATTTCATTGTTTTTAAATGGTTCACTATTTTTTTATAAATTTCCCCAATCTGCTAGTTGCTTGATGAGTATTTAAGCATCAACGACATTAAAATTTTTTGTTCATTTAATGGATTTTAATGTCACTTTATTTTTGATCTCAGATTAGTATTTATTGATTTGTAAGAGGTCCTTCACATTTTGATTATAGTCTATTGTATTTCGTTTATGTGTAATTTGTTTGATCATTGATAAACTCCTGTCTTAGTTCATGAACCAATTGTTTTATATACCTTAATTTTTAACATTCAATTTTATATAAATATCCCTGTTATGTTTTTATTTTTATCAGTTGATAATGCTCGTGATGAGTGAAACTGGTCCTGATCATTATAAACATGTGGAAGTAGTACAAACAAATTGTGTTTTATTTTTAAAAATTTACATGGGGTTGAAAGACTGTATTGACAATAGCAGTCATAGTAGAAAAACAAATAATTTTCGAACAATTCAATTAGAATTGAACCGTAAGTTAATTTCTCTACTCTAGCACATCTATATCAATAGCAAGCAGAGTGAGACAAACAATGACTCGCGAAGAATCCGATTACAATTGAACCACTTTTTCCTATTGCAGAGGTACGAATCATCAGAAACGAATCGGAAAGGACCGTCTAAATAGCACGCTTCCTACTCCCAGTCTATATAGAATATTCCATTATTAGTATTCTTTTATATTTTATTCCACTCTAATTATCCCTGATTTTATGAGATATTTAATTGTACAGAGGTGGAGCACAGGTTAAAAATCTTTAAGGGCGGCTGTTGCTTACTGAGGCATTCACTTTTTACCACTTAATTTCTTTAATAGCATTATTTTTCCGTCGGAATTTTCAAGAAAAATTGCTTCCTATTCGACTGAATTACGAAATCAGACTCTGGGGGAAAAAGCGACTTGATGAAGTACTCGGGTGCGTGCGTTTTTCTATAAAAATTATTGAAAGCTTTCTTACACAAAGAAAGATGCACAAGTTAACCCGTAAAACTACAATATAGTTTCGTGAGAAAATTAATTCATATTCAACATAATTGACTCAGTACCAAATTAAACTTTATATTTTTTCAATCGTTTACATTAAAATCGTATTTATTTCGCAATTTAATTATACGTATGTAACGTCACGCATGTTTTTTGATGTTTCCTATGTGAAGTTTTGACCGTTTAAATTTTTTTTTTATTTCAAATGATAGATAATTTTCCGCTATAACTTTTGGGTTGAGTAACATATAAGTTTTATGAATACGTACTAATGAAAATAGATCTACTAATGAAATTTTATTATCTGTTACATTTATACTGTAATATATTTGGTTACTAAACGACTTCAACATAGTTTGAGCTTTTATTATGTCATATTATGTCATCACATTTAACAAATTTACACCATGCGCTCATAAAAACTATTGTCCTTTTCGTTTCCTTTTTAGGAATCGTCCTCCAGTCATCTGGGAGTGATCTCTAGTCCGGTTCCATAATTATGTTCTAATTTCCAGTTTGACTGTGTTCAGTAAAAATATACAACAGTAATTTCATATCTCGACTGAGGGTTTTCGAACTGAGTCAGTTCGGGTTCATCCATGTACCCAAATTGGTTGAAGATACCGAAAGGCGAATCCCGGGCTGTTAGTGACAAAACTTATGGACACGAAATAAAAAATGAGCTATTCTATTTTGATATAAATAGCTGTTCTAGGTGTATCGGGCAGCTAGTCCTTATTATTGAAACCGTAAGACGTATTTTTGAAGTTGAAGGTATCCATCGATGGTCAAATTGTGCTCTTTATGTGTCACAATATACTATATAAAATAATGTTATCCTAAATATTTGAATTTTTCATAAATGGTTAGTTAGTTTCATAAATGGCCAATTAATAAAATAAACGGTGCGTTAGCCGCTCATGAGGTGCTAGGAGTCAGGAGGAGTAGGCAGCCAAAGTGGATGTCCGACGACACGTGGGGGAAAATTGAATTGAAAAAAAAACTTGAAGAAAGAGCGAGGCTTAAAGCACTGAGGGACAGTGAGACAGACCCAGACCGGATCGAGGACCGCCGGACAGACTATCGGTACCAAGATAAGATAGTAAAAAAATCTGTGCGACTCGATAAACGCCGATTCATGGACAACCAGATTGAAGCAGCAGAGACGGCAGCGCGCAGAAATGATACAAGAAAACTATTTAGAATCACGCGCGAAATTTGCGATAGACGACCACCGACCCCCGGGCCCATCCGTAGTCCCAGCGGGGCAATAGAGTCAAGCGCGGAGCGTGTTAGGAAGATTTGGAGAGATCATTTCTGCGGGTTGCTAAACCGTTCTCCTCCCTCGAATCCCTTTGACATACTCAGCGAAGCCACACTTGTAGATATCCTCCGAGCGCCAAACATTCCCGACTATGCACCGACGCACGCTGAGATCACCTCAGCTGTGCAGCGGTTAAAGAATGGGAAGGCGCCGGGCGTGGACGGTATACACCCAGAGTTTCTCAAGTACGGCCTGGAGGCACTCTTGCAGCCCTTGCACCTACTTCTCAGTAAGGTGTGGGAGCAGGAGCGCTGTCCGAGGGACTGGGTAAACGGTGAGGTCATCACCATTCACAAAAAAGATGACCCACTCTGCTGCGACAATTACCGGGACATAACGCTGCTCAGCGTGCCTGGCAAGGTTTTGGCGCAGATAGTCTTGGCGAGAATAAGGATTCCAGTAATGTGTATCCTCAGGGAAAACCAGGCCGGCTTCTTACCTGGCCGATCCTGTGCGGACCAGATTCATAATCTCAGATGCCTTATCCAGCAAAGCAACGAATTCAACAGCTCGCTGGCGTGTTGCTTCGTTGATTACGAGAAGGCACGAGAAACAATGGACAGGCTGCAGAGCACCTCGCATCGCATTGGTCTCAAAGTCAATGCGAGTAAAACCAACGTGCTCTGCAACAGTTTCTGTCCAGACCCAGACTACCCTCTGACGAGCGGGGGGCAAGACATCGAGAGAGTCGACGGTTTTAGGTACTTGGGGGTACACATCACGGGAGATGGCAATCCACGTAAAGAGCTCGTAATCCGATTTGGGATAGCTGGAGCAACTTTTAACTCAATGCGGAAAGTCTGGGACTCACGGTTGTACTCGGTCAGAACCAAGTGCCACTTATTCAACGCATGCATCCTGACGGTGTTGCTTTACGGTTGCGAGTCATGGCACCTCACCAAGGCACAGGGTAACCGTATACTGTGCTTTGAAAACAGATGTTTGCGTCGAATACTAGGGGTACGGTGGTTTGATTTTGGCAGGAACTCGGAGGTAAGAGAGCGGACAAACCAGCCTCTTATTACGTCCAAAATAAAAAAGCGACGATGGACCTAGCTTGGACACGTGCTGCGGATGCCCCAGGGGAGCCTGAATCCTACCTGTCTCTTCTACCAACCAGGTGGATTCCGTCGCCCTGGAAGGCTGCTGATGACCATCCATAGGATGTATTCAGCGTAGCTACGGGACGCTGGGATGACCTGGGAGGAGGCGAGGAGGCTGGCGGGAGACAGAGAAGCTTGGAGGAACCGCGTGATGCCCATATGCTCTGAATACGGAGCGGATATGGTTTTAAAAAAAAAATTATATAAAATTGTCGGTTATGAAATTAAGCGGTAAGATATTATTATAATACAATCAGTTTTTTAATTAAATCTAACCTTACCTAACCATTATTTATTTAGCAATTATTTAGAGACCAAACATAATTATTAACTGACCATTTATTGAATTGACTACTGACTATTAATGAAATTAGTTACTGACCAAATAATTAATTGCCTCATTTTATATTTCAAGCTATCGCATTGAGAAAACATGTTATTTTGATTTTTCTGGGAATTCCTATTTATAAAATTTTATTTCCTAGTAGCAAATCATTGTGGAAATGGTTAGACTTTTTTTAAGGAACGTTATTATTATACCATTTATATTTTTTTATAGAAAACATGTTTTATATTGATCTACTTATTATAAAATTATATTTATTCTAAACAAGATACGAAAATATTTTACTTGGAATCCAAATTCAGGTTAAAAAAACTTCGCGGAATTTCCAATATACATGAAACATAATATTCGCAATGTGTGCTTCTAAAAAATGTATGCTTTTAAGCTTTGAAATATACCATTCATGTTTTTATTTTGAATAAACATTATGTTTAGCTTTACAAAATTTTTATTTTACAGGTTTTTGGTCGCAACATTGTATTTACGAAAATGGAATAGTCGAAAATCTTTTAATTAAAAAAATAGGTACTCATTATGGTAAAATGAACAGTTCCTATTGTTATACATTTATAAAAATCATTTTGTACTACAGTTCTTCCACAAATTTGGCTTATCAGGGATGGTAACAATTGGAAGACATGAGACAATTTTGAGCTTTACGGTCGGTATAGAGATTGTTTGACACAGAGCTAGCAAAGGGAATGATTTCAATCCAATATGACACCAAAGATGTGACAATGTCTAACTGGTTTATCACCATTGATATAAATGGAGCGAGCTGTTGAAGTCAGCCAGGAACCATCAGGTTTTGTCACGCTACCGATGATGATAATAATTGAATGATGCAGAAGAATTCATTCTAAAATTTTATCAATGCTAAAATGCTGAAATCATGTAGCCACGCTGACAGATTCAAAAAAAAATTCAATCCTCGAATTTTCTTCGCACCAAGGCAGTTAGCAAAACAGATAGGCAGTGATATGGCAACAAAGCTTTATTTTGTAACGTCTTTTATGTTAATTCAATAATAATAACAACTCCATTTAGGATAATGGTTTAAACCAGCCAGTGTTTTATTGGCCGAGGATATATTGACCAACCCTCTGCCCCAGGTGATTTTGAAATTATTTGTCAGTTCGTTTCCGTCAATGAACGGAACAGTTAGTCGTATTGACGCCCCTCACTAGTCGTAAGTTAACCGTTTACTTAACTAGCGCTTCTTGTTGAGTTATTCTCTTAAATAATTTTTATAATCGTAAATTCTTAAACTATCTATTGAACTGACTAAATACAATAAAGATTAGTTGGACTGAACTGGCGTGTTTTGACTGTCTGTCATCAGAACTCCTACTATGTTTTGAGTTAATCAAATTATAATTAAATACATTTACAACGCGAATGTGCGTTGTACGTATGACTGTAGTAAATCAACTAATACAAAACGAGCTGTACGCAAAAATGTATTATATTAGTTATATTAGTACCCTACACTTAAAGAGCTTATCCCAAGAATTTACGTGCATGATCAAATAATAAGGAAGTTATAAATTAAACTACCCGAGATAATTTTTATAACGGAAGTATCTTTTAGAATTCGTAATTTATTGAATTTATTATTAAAAGTACCACGGTCATTTTTATTCTCAATGTCAGAACGTATTACATTATTTAATGCAAAGAACGTTGATTTATAAATAAATACTTATCACTTTCGTAGAACTTAATTTTCAATGACTTTATTAAGATTTCCGAAATAAAACCACGGTACTTTGTAGAAAGGAACTTCCAGGAAATTGCAAACTTCGGTCTGTTATTTGGTGGCGCATTTTCTTGAGTGTACCGGGAAATATGAAAAGAAACGTCTTCAAACTTTCGGTAATCAAGGAAATAAGAACAATAATTCTAAGTGACATAACTTGTTAAGTGATAGTTTAAAATTTTAAAAATTCTGTGTCAAATGTATTATGATTCGGAGGGATGGGAAAGAGATGACTTAAACAAAAAAAAATACCTTGAATCATGTCAACTATAACATTTTCGGGGGATGAACATAAATAATATCTTTAGCATGCTTTTTAACAGTTATTTCAATCAGCGAGTGAATAGCTTAACTGACTTGAAATACATTGAAACATAATTAAAATTTAAACAAAAAAACAGTTTATTAAAGACATGAATTTAGATAATTTTTTTAAGATCTTAACTTCTTGGTGGAAAGGTAAAGTTTGTATAATGATCAGGACCGCCTGTGCTAATCACGAGCGTTATCGACTGTTATCAGTTTGTCAGTTGATAATGCTCGTGATGAGCAAAACGGATCCTGATCGTTATAAAAATGTGGAAGTAGTACAATACAAATTGTGTTGTATTCTTTAAAAAGGCATAGCTTAACTACTTACAGTTGTACGTGATAGTTCTGACAGTGGCGTGATGCTGAAATAGCTATCACAAATGTTACTTAGTTCATGCGACACTACATACTTTGCTATTTTTTAGCTTATTATAAAGTGTCCACTCGAGTATTCGAACCTTTGACCGGGTAACCGAGTAGGACGTAAACTATAGAGGGTACAAGAATACTAATAATATTCAAAGAATTTGGATTATTGATATTTTGTACACTTCCATGTATTTTGTCACTAACGACCAGGGTTTCGCCTTTTGGCATCTTCAGGCATTCGAGCGCACAAATAGACTCGAACTGACAGACAGTAAACAGTGTTTTGATGCAACAATTTAACATGGGGGATCATAAATTATTTTATCAAGAAATTTTGGAAATCAATAGAGCCCAGTTAAATATATTTCCTTAAATATATTCCTTGCCAATTCTGAACGAACAGCTGAACCTTCCAAACTCCCCGTTGCTGTATCCTATACGTTGAAACACCTAACAGATGTCACTAAATGTGGAATGATTGTATATATTTATCCTTTCGTCGAATTACATCCGGTCGAAACCCACAATGCTATTACAATTGTAAAATCACTAGTAATTCTAAAACTAGTTGGAAAGCGGCAATTCGCCACTGTGTTAATGTGTTGTTTACAAAATAAGGATTAAGGCGATTCTCGAAATGTTAACTCAGGTATCAGTGTGGATCATAGACGTATAATATTTTATCTCGTAAATAATATTTGTCATATTTGTATTTTCTATATAAACGTTAGACACTGTTTACTGTCTGTCAGTTCGAGACCATTCGTGCGCTCAAATGCCTGAAGATGCCAAAAGGCTAAACCCGGGTCGTTAGTGACAAAATACATGGATGTGTACAAAATCTCAATAATCCAAATTTGATATTGAAATTCCATCAAGCACCCTCAGTCGATATCTTAAATTATATCAATATTCAAAGAGTATGAACTCTTCACTTGAATACACCTGCAGAGCTGAATTAACATGTAAAAACTTTGCCCATATTTTCAGGCCTTATTAATCAGAAAAGCGCCTACATCTTTTCAGGCAGGTATATAAATAATTCATGAAGGGTTTCCTTTGTCTTGATTCGAGCAGAGGACAAGCCCAAACCAAAATGCTCGTTATCAGTGAAACTTTTACAGGACACTTCAGGATGAAGCTTCTTCGCGTTCGCATAGATGCCGTAGACAATAATTTGTTTTCAACGAAAACTTTTCCTGTCTATTTAAATTGAGGACCGTGGTAGTTTGTTACCCCGCGAGAAATGGTGGTAATTAGGGAACTCTGACGAGAGGTATTTGATATTTGTATTATTTTTAATATCACCAAAAGCCTAACTGAAATATTGTTAACAAATACTTACACTCTCATTTTTCATTTTCCAATCATGTAGTCGAGTGGTCAACGTTCTTGAACAATCCTCATATTTGACTAAGGTGTCCACGTATTTGTACTCTCAAACGGACAATTTAAATAAAACGGATAAAAAAAATCAATTGATATAAATTATATCAATATAATTATAAAACAATCAGATTTATTTGGAATAAAATAAATCGCTTTAAACAATATGGAATGGGCATAAAATTATTTATATTTGTTAATATTAACCAAATAAAAACGTTTCTCGAAATTTTCGTAAGTATGTGTACATTAAAATGATAAATATGCATAAACAGGGTTGTCACAACCTCAAAATTTAAGTTATTTTAATGAATTTACTACCATTACGTTTTTCATAATATTGTACATTTCAAAGCAAGCTTCCACGCGTAATCTCACTTTAAATTGTATGAATGTGTAACTTACGTGTAATCGAATTTGTGATCGCCCTGTGGCACCTATTTACAAACGTTAAGCAGCAACACTTATTAAGATTGCAGAATTCGATAGCCTGATGCTACATAATGAAAGTGATTATAAAACTGCTATCTTCATACCCCTCATTTTCCCTAAAAAAGTGACACTAATAACTGAAACACATCCAGTTATCATTAAGCTTCTGTTGAGATTTTCCTTTACGATTCCTTATGCTCCACATTTTTTTCTCGACGGACATTTTTTGATTAATCATACTTTTTTTTAAATATCCAAATCAACTTTTCACCATATATGTTTCGATATATATATGTCTAATCAAATTCATTCGGTTACCGTACATTTTTAATAAACAAATAAAAATTGGATATTTATGTAGGTACTTCTCACGCAAACAGAGAGTACTTTTTGAATTAAAAAAAAACATGAAATATACGTCTGTCTTCACAAAAGTGTAAATAATGTACATACATATATCGACATTCGGCTTCGCAAAAGCTAGATTATATAAATCACGCCGGGCTTTCCCCTTTTTCCATTGAAGTCTTTTATTTCTATAACATCACTTGACTTAAGGTCACCTTTCACAGGTCAAACTAAGCAGTTTGTCTTATCGCCGTTTGTAAGAAATCGACAGCATCTATGATCACACACATATGTATATATCGAAGTTCGAAAGCCAAAAAGCCGTAATATACATGCTGAAAAGAGTTATCTGACCTTAGAATGTCTTTCTAATCCACTCAAACAGGAATCAGCAAAAATTTCCATGTTGAGTTTTGTTCATCGACGGTGTTTTGAACAATTGATCTAACTCTTAAAATTTAAATTGTTCAGGAGAGAGTAAAAACTGTTTATATCGAAAACATTATTTGGTGTCAACATTTCTATGTGGGTAAAACCACACGTACATTAGATATAAGGGTATCAGAACATTTGGCTGCCTTTAGATTAAAAAAAGAAACTTCGACATTCGCAAATCACTTGCTAATGGAGAACCATACGTTTAATGCGGATGATGGGGTTAAACTGTTGCATCAAAACATGGGGGATCATAAATTATTTTATCAATAAATTTTGGAAATCAATAGAGCCCAGTTAAATTCCTTGCCAATTCTGAACGAGCAGCTGAACCTTCCAAATTCTTCGTTACTGTATCCTATACGTTTAACACCTAACAGATGTCACTAAATGTGGAATGATTGTATATATTTATCCTTTCGTCGAATTGCATCCCGTCGAAACCCACAATGCTGTTATAATTATAAAATCACTGGTAATTCTAAAAGTAGTTGGAAAGCGGCAATTCGCCACTCTGTTAATGTGTTGTTTACAAAATAAGGATTAAGGCGGTACTTGAAATGTTAACTCAGGTATCAGTGTGGATCCCAGGCGTATAATATTTTATCTCGTGAATAATATTTGTCGTATTTGTATCTTCTATATAAACGTTAGACACTGTTTACTGTCTGTCAGTTCGAGTCCATTCGTGTGCTCGAATGCCTGAAGATGCCGAAAGGCGAAACCCGGGTCGTTAGTGACAAAATACATGGAAGTGTGCAAGATCTCAATAATCCAAATTTGATATTGAAATTCCATCAAGCACCCTCAGTCGATGTCTTAAATTATGTTATTTGGTGTGTTGCAAATCTTTGAAATGCATTCCTTTAAATTCTCATGTTTGCAGACACACTTCATACATTGTTTTTTCAATATATTTATGGATTTGTGTTCAAAGGCTGTGATGTTAACATTTGAGAGGAATTAGATACCTCTTATTTTCTAGCCCCATCCTTCTTTCTTAACTTTTCCGAAGAGAGATGTTGAAGGACTGACAATATAATATACATATATAAACTGTGTACATATTATATATTTATACATATTATACAACGTGTAAAAACTAGATATATTTGAGTAAACTTCCATAATGGATTAAAAAATAGTAATCAGACCAAATTTTTCACTAAGTTAGTAATTATTTTTTTTATTTTACTCTTGTCTAAAGTAGTAAATTGTTTTTTAAGCGCCTTTGATCTTCCAGCCTCACTCTTCACTTACAACTTCCAAAAAAACCTTAACGTCTTAAATATATCATACATAAACGATTGCAAGTGTATCGATGTGAAAAGCTTTCAATTATTACATAAAATATTCTGATAATCATAATAGATTCTGAGTACCAAAAAAATTCAAGAAAACTCCGAGAAAAGCCTATACTTAGAATATCGATTTTATATTTCGCATGGCTACTGGTTTGTGGAATAAGATAATCGAGCACAAGTTTTTTTATAGTTTATCTACACTTAATTGGACGATCGACGTCGTTAATTTTGGGTGTTCTCAAAGCACATTTAATTCTGAAATAAGGAGTCTTCAGCAATGAATGTGTATTTTTTTTACCATGTTCGCTCCCAACGTTGAGCATATGGTCTTCTAATGGAGGTATCTTAGCAGACGTTTTCTGCGAGAACTGCTTGTTACTCAATTGCTCAACCTCACTGTTTTCTAAGAGAGTAGGGATAGAAGGATAGAGCTAGGACAGAACTAGTGATTAGCAAATCGCTCTTCCTACGACCCGTTTTTGAGTATTGGGTGGGTGAGAGGGAGTTTTAAACATCACAAACATTCAAGACTACAAACAGAAATCCATAAATCGATTGAGAGATATATTTATGAAACTGTTCGCACCGGGACTTGAACCCGAGACATCCGTAACAGCAGCCAACGACGTTACCAACTGCACCACTGAGCTGACAATGACAATGAATGTGTATAGAACAATGTATAGAGATGACACTCAAATATTTTTAAAAATATTATTATACTTAAAATATTTTTTTTTGTTTTTGGAGAAGATACATTTCGGTTATATTTAAATAATTACATTCGGATCACATGTATTTTGGAGTAATTAATTTAAATACTTTTTTTATTCATTGCTAAAACATGCATATTATTTATTCAGTTATTTAATGTTTTAATTGAATCAAAATTTCAATTTCAATGAAAATCTGTGCTTCACTGGAAGATAGAACTGTTTTACTAAGTTATCCCTTGTCATAGTGTAATAATTACAATCCCAATGAATGAAGTGATTTTTTCTCATACTAATAATTTTATCATTCATTTCGTATTATTCAAAAAGGAAGAGCTCTTTAAGTGAATGCTTTTTACATCATATTCTCATTATTGATTTGATACCTATTTCCAAGTATTTATTACAACGACTTCCATAAAAAGCTTTTATATTTATGACCTCTTCATCGCAGTTCAGGTATAGAATATTTCTAAAGATAGGTTGTTTGTAAAAAATATTTTTAGAATCTCTTTTAAAAGGTAAAAATATAATTTATTGATAGCCATTTTGGCGCCATGATCTTTTTTAAGTCCAGAAATATATTTATTAAAATTAAGTAAAATAACAAATTATTTATTTCTACAAAATGTTGTATAACTAAATACTTTGTTATTTTATTCTATTTATAATGAAGCTCTACAAAGTAAATTCCGAGGATAGACTCTCGTCCGTATATACAAGACGACTACTCGGGTTTATTTGGCCACATCGCTTGCAAGCCCACCGACAATCTTGAGAAGCTCGTTGTCACAGGAAAAGTAGAGAGCAGAAGGAAACGCGGAAGTGACCAGGTGATGACCTCTCCATACTGATGGTCCTCAGAGTAGCGGAGTGCGATAACGGGAGGTGGCGACCCTCATCAATGAGGAAAACGATCATGAAGAAGAAGAATTACACCATTTTATTACACGTCAAATAAATGCGATTTTACATAATATAAAGTCGTTGATCTAGAAAAAGATACTAAATGAAAAATACTAGTTAAAAGACGAGTAATTAGACTTTGAAGTTTCTCAAATGTCTGAAATGCCATACCTTTATCATTTTGTTTGTTTGTACACAACTGTTTTTCAGTAAAAGTATAATTTATAAAAAAAATGTGTTCTTTCACACGGTAGAGTTTGAAATAAAGTACATTTTGGTATATCTAACTCAAAATGTAATTTTTTCGATATACTGTTTTCTTCCAGAACAACGACGATATGTTTTGTAACAGTTTAATATAAATGTTTTCCTGTAACAACTTCAACAAGTTATGACATTAATTAAAGTATATTTTTAAAGAAAACTCAAGGCGTTTCAGGTGATAAAGTGTCAAACTCTTCGATGCTAGTATAAATTGTTGAAAAAAATTCGTTCAAGTTTAGTTCTGTATAAGTAGAACAAAATTTTCTAGTTTTTATTTGATTACGCAAAGTAAAATATTTTCAACGGAACTTTATAACACTGAATCCTTGATACAATAAAGAGACATAAGATTTCGCTTGGAGGGCTTTTTACCAATGACATTTTCAATCCAAAAAGGGTTTGTGTTGTTTCATCAGAATAATATTTAGTACTTTTGTAATACTGCGGTCATATCTATTAACATTAACAAATAAGAGTGCGTTAATGATTATGTTATTACCAATAAATAATAATAATTATTAAATCTCTCCACACTGACTGAAATCGTCTAAATAGATTCGTATTCTAGGACTCAATCTCCTAATAGACTTTGACTATTGTATGAATATATTTTCAAAGGTATATATTTCTACAACCCATTCATCTCTTACGATGATACCCAAAATGGGTTTCGTAGTTTGTATTCAGGGTGTCCACAACATAGCCAGTTGGTGTAACTTTGTTGGAAGAAGCCCACAACATAACCGCTAAATCAGCTCCGATATGCTTACATTTTTGTGAAAAAAGCCTTAGACTTAATCTCTTGGAACAACTCGAAATTTATAGATACAATCGTGAGAATAATATCCTTAATGACTAAATGATCAAACAAATATTAACCCATCACCCTTACTGAAACCATTACAAGAAGCCCATGTAATTACGCATAATCAGTAAAATTTCAGTACACTTATTTTAACGACTAATTAATTACACCACGTAAGCTCCTTTTCTAAAAACACAATGAGTATGTTGAATGATTTAATTTTAAAATAAACAGTCAGTTCGAGTCGATTCGTGAGCTCGAATGCCTGAAGATGCCGAAAGGCGAAACCTGGGTCGTTAGTGACAAAATACATGGAATTGTACAGAACATTATGATGTTTGAATACGTGAGATGACATGATTTTGTCTATCTCTTCTAAACAGTATATATAGCTAAGCAAAAATAAGTTTAAGTATAGCTCTGACGATGGCGTAAAGCCAAAATAGCTTTCATCTACTCTTAATATCTCGTACATGCGTAGTTGTAATGTATTTTCTCTATGAGTTGACTTTTTAGTGGCTTTTTTTAAATGGTCGCAGTCTTTTTAAAGGTACAGATGGAAGGATCCATTTTAGCCTTAGCTAAAATAAAGGAAGTTTTGATTTTATTTTAGAACAGACACAGTAATTAGCTTATCGTGCACTCCGTGCCCCATTTTTGAGATCGGATAAAGTGAGAGTGGGAAGTGATGAGAGAAAACTTAAATTTTTTTTGGCCCCAGATCGACTGAAAAATTAATTTATAAAAGTGTTGTTCGAGGATTCGAGCACTGATAGCACAAACTAATGGAAAAAAAACTCGAGAGCTCATACCACTCGACTACCAATATAATAAGTAATTAATATTTTTTTAATCTCAAAATTATCAGCCTGAATCTATCCACTGCTGGGGGAAGGGCTCTTTAAGCTGCTTCCATTCCCATCGGTCCTTTGCGTTGCGTTGCCACGTACTTCCGCAGAACTTTATCATTTAATCGATCCAGTGGCGTCTAGGTCTACCTTTCAGACGTTTTGTGCCTCTTCGATACCACTGGATGGCTAAATTTGTCCAACGATTGTCTCTTCTTCAAGTTATGTGTCCAACCCATCTCCATTTGAGGCTTTTAATGAACTCTATCACATCGCAAACCCTTGTCTGCTTCCTTATCCACTCATTCCTCTTTTTGTTCTTCCGCGTTATGCCCAGCATGCACCTCCCCATACCACGTTGTGCTGTTCTAAGTTTCTGGATCTCTCTTTTGCTTAGAGTCCATGTTCTCATTATTACAGAAAGCACACACTGGTTGAACACTTTGCGCTTTACGCATAATGGAAGGTCACTTTTGAAGACATTATTCAGGCGGCCAAAAGCACTCCAGCCTAGCTTTACTCTGCGAACAATTTCATCAAATATCTATAGACACCTGTTGTCCCAGATACATGTAGTTTTTCACCTGTTCGGGCTGAGTGCCATTGATGAAGATCTCTTTTTGGCCCGCAAAGCAGTTGAACATGACTTTCGTCTTTGTTACATTTATTTTTAAGCCTACTTTGTTGCTTACTTCAAAGAGTGTCTACATTCTGCTTTTGAGGTTTTCTGAGTCTTGTGAGAAAATAACTATATCATCGCCAAAGCGCCGATGACACAGGTATTCTCCATTTACGGAGATCCCTTTGTCATTCCAGTCAAGTTGCCGGAATAAGTCTTCAAGGGTAGCTTTAAATAGTTAAGGTGTATCTCAATATAATATTCTCTCTTGTTGGAAAACGTATATTATATAGGAGAAATTTTTATATTCTGATTAAAACCCAGATATATGTATGTTAAAACGTACGGTATTTTGTTATTATATCGCAGCTGGCCTTCTATGTTTGCAGCATTTACAGCTAGTCCTCGACTTACGACGACTCACGCTTACGACCAAAAATTTAACAAAACGTTTATTTATTGCATCATGGAGAACCATTGCCAACGGTTGATATATATGGGAATGCAGATCAGTAACAATATTTACAAATTTGAATATTTATTTATATAAATAAAGTAATCATATGTTTATTTTTTAAAGTGAATAATATTCCTGAAGTAAAACAATATTGTAGTCAGAAAGAAATTTTAACGCAATTCTTGCAGGCATAAACTTTTTTACAATGAAAATAATAAAATCGTATTGACAACGTTTTATTCTCTCTTTTATTTATTAAGAACAGTGGATCGACGCACCAATTTTCGATAATATTGTGATTGTCCTTTGACAGCTACATTTGAATTGAATTGAATTGAAGATTTAAAAAGCGCGCTCTGATATGTTAAAATGTATCCGTATCATTTTCGGTTGCAGTTGCTTTATTTCCTCAAATGAAATTGACACCGCTAAAACTGACCCGAACCAAACAATATTTAATTTCAATATTTTGAATAGAGCTTGACGTACGACCAACGTTCAGAAACGTATTTCGACCACGAGTCGAGAACAACCTGTACTTTTTTTTAAAACAACGGAATATGAATAAAACAATAAATAAATATAATCTTTTTTTTAACCGTGCTTAACGCAAAAAAGTTTCCAGCGCTCCGCTTTCTTTGTGTTCAATTAATTATATTTATAATTTAAGACATCGACTCAGTTCGAGTCCATCCGTGTGCTCGAATGCCTGAAGATGCCGAAAGGCGAAACCCGGGTCGTTAGTGACAAAATACATGGAAGTGTACAAAATCTCAATAATCCAAATTTAATTATATTTAATTCGATTAAAACTGTTTTCTATGGTGAGACCCGCAAGGCGTAACATCTCACCTGAAATGTGCTAACCCTCGTCTGATTTATATGCCCTCATATAGTTGACCTGTGATTTATTGCTTTGGCACGGTGCGGTGTGGCTTACGACTTTTCTCCGCTCGCCACCCGCCTCCACAATTATTATTTTCCTTTGTCAAACACTGAATTTCCCAGCAGCCGCAGCGGAAGCCTTGGCGCAGTGTCGGGTCGTTAAAACTGCAGTGTACAATGTACTTAATATTAGGATGCATGTATATTTTGCGACCACATCTGATGTCTTTTCAGTGATCTGAGGTTTGAGTCTCCAAGTGCAAATTTAATGTAAAAATGTTGAGAAGCCAGAACGTCTACCAGTTGCCCGTTTTGCGTTTTTGGGTAGACGATGATATGACGCTCTAAAACCAATGATTAAAACAGGTGTTTACATTTTGCAAGTTACATATTATCGGCGTACTGTGGATGTATCTCTATTTCTATCGCTCATCCTCATTTGTGTGTAAACAAGTAGGATAAAAGAGCAAACGTCATCATTCTTCTATACCTCGCTTACACCTTTCACTTTATATGTGATTGAGCGAAAAAGAAAAAATTCACTGCACGCATCTGGTACCTATATATCGACACTCCCTACCTATAATCACGTAAGTGCCAAATACGTGATTATACGTCTTATGTATTTCCGTTGTCCATACACTCAGTTTTATAGGTAGTCATCAAAAAACATTGGAAGTACAACCTATTTCACCGATTTTTTCGTAAAGTATAAACACGTAACTAGCCACTTTATTATTACAAAAGCCTTGACTTTAAATTCGAAGTCCAACGTCGTATCTGTAATATTTCAAAACCTGTAAAGTTTTCAACAAAATTTTATAAAATATTAAACTAGATTTAAAATAATAGCACTGTCCCAATTTTGAAGAAAATAGATGCAGCCGTTGCAACTGCGTTTTGAATCTGTGTGACTCTCTTTTGTAAAATGTCGTGTTTGCAGATACGGGATTATACATAAGGAGTGTCGATATATAGAATTGGTTCATAATGTATTGAAAAATATTTATATTGGTAAATTGGTAAAATCTGTCTTACCAGAATTTTTACCAGAACGCCACAATTTATTAAGATATTCCTTATCGTAGAATGAAAAGATAGTGGCATTACGCTTTTTGTTTTCGTTACTGTTAATTATAGCAAAAAAAAATGAGTTAAATTAATTTATTTAAAAAAAATTTATATGTTAAATATAAAATGATCTAGTGTTCGGTTTCAATAAAGTCGTTCTACTCAACTAAAACATCATGTAAACCAATACTTTTTTTGATTTAATTTTGGATTTATTTTTTTAATATAAAAAATCGATGAGTTTATCTTACATTCTAAAATTTAACTTGACAAACAGTTCACAATGATAATAAGAATTCGTTCAAGGAATTATGTCTTTCCGGGCATATTTTTGTGCAATATTGTTTTTTTCATATACATAAAAAAAACACTTATACCTGTTTTCTTATTTAGCAAACTCACAAATAATGTAGATTATTTATTTGATTTATTTAACCGTGTCTGCTTCCAATAAGTAGCATATAAATTCCAAATGGAGTTTATTAGTATAAGTTTCTCAACAGAAGCTCTTAGGGATAGGAGGATTGGGCAAGGATAAAACTAGTAATAGACTATAATAGACTAGCCCATGCTTTGTCCCGTTTTTAAGATCAGATGGGTGGGAACGATTTTTAGACATTACAGTTATCTATGCCTTAGAACGTAAATTCATTCATTGATTTATGAAACTGTTCTTTCAGGGATTTGAACCCGTGAGTATCACAAACGAAAACAAAGACGTTGACGTACCACGGACCAGGTATTTGAAAATAGCTACGATATAAATAAAATATTTCTGTGTTTTATGTAAGAAGCTATTTTTATAATTTAAGACATCGACTGAGGGTGCTTGACGGATTCAAATTAGCTATTTTTATGTGTTTACCTTGACAACGATGAACTACAGCAAGAGGCTTTTGTGCATGTTTTTAATAAAATATATTTTGCTCTATATTGTAAAACTTACTTTTCTGTAAGGCTGTATTTCGTGGAGTTACGTGCTTTATACTCTAGCTCTGAGTTACCGAGCACAAAGATAACTACAAAACGAATACAATATTTAAAGTGCCTGCCACAAACATAAATTTTTTAATGTTGCGTAACTGCCTTATATCTATTGAATTAAAATAAATATTTAAATTGTAACAAATATCCAATGAGCAGCTATATACCATGCCATGGCCATGGCCAGACAAGCTGTATCGGTGTCCAGCTGGTGTAAAGCGAACAATTATTGCATTGACTACTCATGGCTCGCGGTAGCGCATGGATGCATTCCCAGCTGATATTAATGTGTTTTGATTTTACCTTAAGCTCCCAGATCTTTCATCCAGCAAAATTAAAATATGGCGCCCTTTGTTATAAGTAATCTGTTTAGGGTGAAAATCTGATTAAAAAGATTCTATACTAACGGCAGACCGTTCAATAGTTTCTTCGTATTGACAACAAAGATTTAAATCCACTTTCAATAAAATATAATTAGATATTGTCAAAAGGTTGGCCGAAGCTCATAAAGTATTGGCCTTAAGCTTGGTTGTATTCAAGTCAATTCATCCATAAATCGGCGCGAATTATTGACGGATCCTTTCAGAAGCAGGCAATCAGCTCTTAGCTATTTAATTGTCCTTCTGCAGAGGCTTTGTTGACGTTACATGACTTTTCCGATTCGTTTCCTGTTTCCTGAAAAACATCACAGATGTCAATGTGGCTCGTGGAACGCCCCAAAGTATTTCCTTTCGGCGGGCTTTATTCGGAATTTTCCGAGGCGGCGACACCCTGCTGCGTGAAATCACGGACGCGCCACTCAAACTGTCAAACAATAAGGTTTTGCTAAAATGGATTTTGTTATATGAAAAAAAAAACAAAAGCACATTACTCAAAAGAAAGAGTTCAAACGAAAAAGGTTTTTTCATTCCATTCCTTTTTAGATATACAAGAACTTTATTCTGTTTAATTAGTTCATTTTCAAAAACCGTTTTCATTTTTCCTTTAACCATGCATCAACAGAAATTGTTTTAAGCCAGTGAATAAACCTCTCTGTTCAAAGAAAGGCCAGGTGTTAAGTCACCTTATCTACGCTCCTCTAAGGATCGGATAGGAAGTATAAAAACACCAAAGTCTTTCATGAATTTCCAGACGATAGGGTTAAAATAAATAAATAGGGTTTTTTTTATTCCACCACCAAAATATCCCACTTGAGCTTATCGCTATCACGATTTTAAAAAAATACCCATTACACTCTTTTCCCGATTTATAGGCTTCGCAGGACTGATCTTTCACCAACCTATCTGTTTTGGTGGTAAAGGTCTTACCCAAACGAGCAGAAAGGGTTTATATAAAATTAAAAAAATGTCAATTTAACATTTGAGTTCTTAGGTATGGATGTGTTTGATGTCTCTTGTCTTCGAATTGATCTCGAGTGGCATCAAAAAGTTTCATTAGGTTTATCTCGTGTGATTTAAAAAATTAAAAGTATCAAGCTCCTTGCTTATTATATGCTGTAATGTTTGACATTTTCAATTTAAAAAAACTGAATGTTTGAGCTTAAGCAATAACAAGAAACTATTATGTAAGTTGTCGAACATATACTAACACAAAAACAAAAAAAACCTTACCGTACATTACGAACCTTTTTTGCCTGGACGGGTTTGACAAAATGTTGTATATTTTTTTCTAATTAACGCGTGAAGTTCCCGCGAGCCAAATTTCGACATGCCACCCAGCAACAGTTACACGGGCGACAAGTCCACAGCCCTCCCCGGCCCTGAAAACGTCTAAGACAGACACGAATTGGAAATCTTCCCACGAATTTCATAATGAAATACCTCCTGTTCTTACTAGGTGGGCACTACCGCCAACAAACAAGCACCATCAGGTTTCCGATAATTAAATTTGTTGAGGAATCAAATTATCCAGATGGTTCATCGTCTACTTTGACTACAAGGCACGAGTACTACTCAGAGATATCTTTCCTGTGAAACTTTCCTCCCCGCCATGTTTGCGGAATGCCGTTAAATTAATTTTTGATATTCCCGGAATGTAACTCTTGCAATTGCTGCATACTTTGTCATAGTAAATGGAAGAAAATCTTTCGTTTTATATCCGCGTAACTTGCTCTTTACCGTATTCCCCTAGTTAAAATTGTCTACGCTACCACGCTCTAAGGACGTTTTTTGCATTCTTATTAAAAAAATTAATTAGAAATTGGCTAATATATTTTTAACCTACGATATTATGCATTCTTCTTAAAGCTAACAGAAGTTTTGGTATCTCACAAACGTAAATATTTTACAATTTATTTTCTACGACCAATAATGAAACTACACGGCATATTCTCATTAAAAAATGAGTTAAAATATGCATAACCTATAATTTTATAAGCATTGTATTAGCAAAACGTAACGAAATATAAAAATTGTAATTTAACATACAAAAATACAAAATATAAAGACAACATCGTTTGATTAATGAAGACAATTCTTTTTCGATCATATTCGATTCGAATATGGCCATCACGCGGCACCTTCAATAATCTTCAGTCACTCTCCAGTCGCTCTGCTTTAAGCCATGGAATTCCAGCATCGTTAAGTTTCTCGGAGTACACTCTATAGATAGTACCCCGCGGTCGTTCAGAACGCTGGAGTTGAATCGGTCTGAAAAAAAATGTAAGTACGGCTGAAGCTTTCTGGAGGCATCTACAGCGGCCAGTGACCCAGAACGTATCCGCATGACCACTGACGTATCTGGGTGTCATCTGACCCGTTCTTATTCTCAGAAAGCCAAACCACGTATCATCGAATATCTGACAAAAGCACTCATTCTTGATGCTCAGTATAAGGTTATTCTGATTTTTTGTTTGGTGCCATGATTCACTACGTCGAACGCAAGCGTTGAAAAAATGACATTTGGTTTTAAGAGAGTGCCAGACAATCTGTATTGACTTAAATGTGACTCCAGATATTCACCGATCACTCAACTTTATCACTTCGGGTAATATATCAAAACACAACATTTTATATCATACCTCATTTATTTTTTCCAGTGCACTCTTTGAATCTTAAGAGAAGAAAATAATAATTACCATATTTTGAACTGAGACATTTCATAATTTGATGCTGTTATATCAGTTAAAAATGTCATTTACATCCCTTAAAAAAGTGGGTATATTAAATAATATGCTTAGATAATATGTTTAAAGAACTGTCAAATATTAAAAACAAATGAACATTAGTTCTCTGATTCAAATGTGTTCGATTCGATTGTCACTATTCTCTTATTGAAAGTGTTGATTTATTTGTTTTTGTTCAAGGGCATGCATAACTGTGATTTTTACATTCCTTACCAATTCATACATCTGATTCTAAAACGATTGATTGCAAACTCTTCTCGAATTTCCACATATCATTCTTTCACTTTTTGTTGCAGATACATTGTTATAAAATAATAAATTTAAAGGAAGAAAAACCTTTATTTAACATTACAAAAAATCTTTAGACATGATTAGATCCAAGAACCGAATCACCGCTTTGTAATAAAGTTCATAACCACTTTTGATGTGTTAACTGTCAATTCTTGGTAAAAAACATTATATTTTTAAAAATAAAATAAATTTTTTGTACTACTTCCACATTTCATCAGTTAATAATACTCGAGATAAGCGGATCATTATAGATCTCTATAGTAGCAAAAGAAGTAAAAAAATCTATTTAAAAAAATGTTCATCTATACGTGGTCGCACAGCTGCAGCAGTTTTAACGCGTGTAGGCCAATATTTTGACGGTCTACCATAGCTTTGTGCTTATTTTTCATCATTTCATTTAAATATCACCACCCTTTTTTAAAAATTAATGTTACATGTTGTTTATATTTTCAATAAAAACAACCCAATTTCTTATATACGGTACTTTTGTTTTGAACACACACCAATCACGCCCCAAAATTTTCATTTATATTCACTACTAGTGAGTACCCGGCATGCGTTGCAATGCCACTCAATGAAAGAAAACGTTTGTGTTTAAATTCTGTTTATTGAATTGCTTTTGGATACACAATATTTTTTGTTTTCTCATCTGGTGTGTACACGAATCAATCAGAAGATTTTTCCGAGATGTTATTATTTGTACATATTTGATTCTATTTTTTAGATTCTAGATTTTTTTTTCAGAAACCTTCACGGGTGTGCGCACATCAACTCACCAAAGTTTCATCGAAATCGAATGAATGGTAAAGGAACGCATAGGAGACAAACAAAGAAAAATTCATTTATATATATACATATAGATATATAGTATAAATGGCCTGAATAAATGTTGTCGTACATTTTCAATAGTCTTATGGACAAAAAATTTCCCTAAGGTTCTATACATTATTTCAAACAGGCATCGATTTGTTACTTACTGAAACGATGAGAATTTCTCTTCGCCAACTTTAATGAGTTTTTCTTTCATCTTTGAACTTTTACAAGATTAATATTAATTCCTAAAGATATGCGATGTGCGTATTGGAATTTTTAATATTTGAATATCTTTCGTGTAACCATTTTCCGCTTACTTCAAAATCGATTGGTTTTGACAAAACTGTATTAAATTAATGAGCTTAATTATGATAAATTAAATTAGGTTTTAATTAATAGTAATTTATTTTTTTCTTTTCTTTTTAAAATTGCTTCGTAATGTGTACCATGTAAATGAATGAATAATTTAGTATCTTAGCCTAAGTTATTTCTACGAACACTGTTTGTTATTCACTCAATTAATCTTTCTTTTTCGAGAAGTGTAAATATAGGAGGATGTGGAGCGAAACAGCGTGCAGTTAACTAATAACTCTTACACTTTTTTGGTATGTTTTTGGGACGAGTGGGACTGAACGTAAACAACGCAGACATACATGACTTTGAAAACTAAAGGAATATATAAATCGATTGAAAAATGAATTCATGAAATTCTCTGTACGGGAATTTGAACGCGTGGACACAGTTGCCCAAGTCCTTTGACCTCTCAGCTACAGAACTGGCAATTATTTGCTACAAAATAAATAAAAAACATTCTAAAACTACACACCTCTTGTTGCCGACTGGTCAATGCCTTTGTTTTTGTTTCCATTCCGTATGGATTTGTGCTCGAAAGCACGGATGTCCGTGATTTTTAAATTCTCTCTTACCAAAGCGGGCGTATTCAGAATGACTGTACAACCATTAGTTCTGTGTTAGACCCAAACTTCTATCCTCACTCTCTCCGAGAAAACTGGAGTATATATATTCTTATTTCCAGAGTATTATTTGCGAAGATATTTAATGGAAATCGTCGTCTTAAGGCGATTAAGTAGTTTTTCTGTCATCTCGCGAAAATTGTTAATCGTTTTCCGTCGCCTAAAAAATATAAAACGTTGAAGTAATTTTATTTTCTTTTCATAATTGTACTATCAAAGTATTTTTTTACACTACTGCATTTCTATTTAAATGAAAATAGTAAGGTTTTTAAGCATGTCTAACAAATAGTTGACACCTGTTTTTCAGAAATGTTTTTATTTGCTTTACGCCGTGACTAGATTAGGGTTTATTGTAGGATATCGAGATTTGATATCTGAGACAAAATCTTATTACAAAGTATTTTTAAAAAAGTGATGCGGTCGGAATTATTTTCCGATTATAATAGCGCTTATTCACTATTTACATAAAATAAATATCGAGCGTAGTTTCGAGGCAGACGACAGACACCACTGAGATTCGGAAGGTAATATAATAGAATTTCCTTTAGATTTATTTTTTTTAAAATATGTATTCAGTACAATATTACTTTAAATATCAGTCAGAAAAAGTGCAAGAAAATAAAATCTTTGGTACATTTCAAAAATCTTTATACAATCGTTATAATGAATAAATTGCAAATTCCGTCCGCATCACTTTCTTAAAAATAAGATTTTGTCTCATATATCAAATCTCGATAACCTACAATAAACCCTAATTTAGTCACGGCGTAAAGCAAATAAAAGCATTTCTGAAAAACAGGTGTCAACTCTTTGCTAGACAGGCTTAAAAACTTTACTATTTTCATTTAAATAAAAATGCAGTAATGTAAACAAATACTTTGATAGTACAATGATTAAAATAAAAAAAATATTTCATATTTTTTAGGCGACAGAGAACGATTAACGATTTACGCGAAATGACAGAAAAACCTACTTAATCGTTTTAAATAGTATTGGGTAAAAAGGGGCACCAGTAGCTGGCGTCATACTGAATTAACTATTCAACCTACAACATCTTCGTAGAATTGTGTTTATGTAAATCATAGTTTACCTTCACTGTTTGCCTAAATACAGCAATTGTTGAAATAAATTAAATTTTAGCCTAGTTTCGCAGTCACGCTACTAACTTTTTTATTAAAACTGTATCTCAAGATTTTTCGAAACAATGGGCTTGGCAAGCATTTCTTGTAAATTGTATATTTTTTCTTCTGACAATTTTAAGCTTAGCGCTGTAAATTAAGAAAATAAAAATTTAGGCTTAGAAAATATTTTAGTGTAGCAAAAAGATGTTTTTGTAAAACTTTATTTGGTCAGCTGCATTATTAAATCATAATAGATAGCGTAACACTTATTATCTGTTTATATTGTTCCAGGACTTAAATAGGCAAGTAGACTAGATAAAATAATAAAAATACATTCAAAATAGGTTCACTTAATAACATTTAATATTCACAGATTTGAATTGTTGAGATTATGTGCATTTCCATGTATATCTCAACAATTCAAATTTGGTATTGAAATTCCGTAAAGCACTCTCACTCGATGTCTTAAATTATAATTCTCACAAGTTGAATTAATCTGTTATCAATATCCATTCGATGTTATATTAGACATCTTGAGCCAAAGTTCTTTTTTTTTTTTTTTTACCCATGTCCACTCTCAACGTGGGGTAAATTATGGTCTACTAATGGAGGTATCTCAACAGATTTTTTCTATGAGAACTGTTTGCTACTCAGTTGTTTAACCCCTCTTTTTCCGAAGAGAGTAGAGATAGAAGGATAGGACTAGGACAGGACTAGTGGTTAACTCATCGCTCTCGCTACGCCCCATGAGGATCGGACGGGTGGGAGGAGGGAATTTTAGGCATCACACACACTCAGACTACGAACAGAAATCCATAAATGGATTGAAAGATAAATTCATGAAAACCGTCCGGACCGGGAATTGAACCCGAGACATCCGTAACCGTAGTCAACGACGCTACCAACTGCGCCACGGACGTCGACATTCTTGCTATTGCTTAAGCTAAGACATTCACTGTTTTTTTTTAAATGAAAATGTCAAACACTACAGTATACAATAGCCAAGGAGCCAGATATTTTTATTTTTTAATCACACGAGATAAACTCAACACTCAAAATAGGTTCACTTAATTACATTTAATTTTCACACGTCAAATTAATCTGTTTTCAATATTCATTTGATATTTATACTGGACATCTTGAGGCAAAGTTATCATTTTCAAAATATTATATTAAATTCAAACTGAAGTGGAATAACAAAATTGTCAACATTAATTTTATCTTAAAAATGAATTTTCACAAAGTTACCGCCGATTCCATCGAAAACTAGAGATGCTGGAGTATCTTTTTAACTAGTATAGTGCTGATCGTGGCGTAAATAATTTTCTCTTTTTTACTTTATTTTAAATGATTTCTGCCAAGCCAATGGTTAATTCCATCAATGGTAGGGATATTCTCAATATTTTTTTGTATGACTGTAAAAAATCATCACATTTGTCATGCTGACTTTCATATGATTTGCTTGATATAAATCAAATCAAACCGTTTTTAAAAACCCGTCTAGAATTTTGTAGTTATGTATTTCATAATAAATTGATTCTTTGATACGTGTGTACTCTTGGAAAAATAAATATTATATATGTATTTATGTGTATTTTCCTACAGGACGTAGAATTAATAATCAAACTTTTCGCCCCAGAAGGTTTCCCGAAATGATAAAAGTACGGACACATATTTTTTTATTTCCAAATAAGCCAGACCAAACAAACAAACTTGGATAGAGTTTTAAATTGGGACTCGGTAGTCTTTCGGATTTATTTTATTTTATTTGGCTGTTCCGTCGCAAAGGGACATTGAATTCTTATTACTTTTGCCAACGCATAGACACAAAAATGTTATATTACATTCATTTTGGGGTCGTGGCATCTCGTTTTCGGATCAATCATTCACTTCTGTATTTCTGTCAAAGAATATCTTCGGGGAAAGGTCGTGACAAATAAGACAGCATTGGTAACACTGAAATAAAATACGTGAAACATGGATCTGACTGAACACAACCTTGAATCTAAAACTCTTTTGCATTGAGTTGTAGATTGTTTATTTTAAGCAGGTACTCTAAATAATGCAAGTCATGACACATCACATAAGCTCAGGATAACCGTAAACTCTAAAACAAATCCATGTGGCAAACCCAAGGACACCATAGTTTAATTTCGTCAGAAATTTGGAAATAAGATAACGTAGTAACGAGCATTATAGAACGTTTGAACATAAGCTATGGAGCCAGGGTCACGATGTCTCATTTTCTGGATGGATTACGTTTCCCTGAAAGGCCGCTGATGACTATCTATCTTGATGAAGCTGCCAGACGCTTATATAACTTACGAGGAGGCAAAAATACTGTATGTATTCACGGCGCCGTACCAATATGCTCCGAACAAAGAACGGAAATGGCAAAAGAAGATAAAGGAACATAACCAAACAAACTATAAAGATTAAAATGTATGTTATCACAGAATCAGTTAACACTTTAGTTTTATACGCGTTTAAATCGTTAAAAAGTTAACTGCTGATTGTCCAGATATCCACACACCAATTGTTGATCAAAAAAAAGCGTCTGCAATTTTTTTTATATTTAATAGTTGTTTGTTTGCTTTATAAGTTTTTGTTCATTGCAGTAGAAGCAAGACATAAACTAGAGAAATTAATGTGAAATTCTAAAAAAATGGTCTTGGTAAAACATAAATTTTATTTCATTGATATATCCCTTAAAATGAATATAACGCAATTTTTATATTTGGGGCAGTAAGTCAATATGTCTGGTCCGTGGTGCAGTGTTCAATGTTATTAGATTCATAAATTTTTTTTTTTCGTTTAGTTTCATTTATGGATTGCTCTTTGCGATGTCTAAAATTCCCTCCCAACCATCAGTATCTAAAACGGGGCAGAGTGAGAGCGACTAGCTGACTACTAGTCGTGCCCTAGCCTTACCCTTCAACGCCTACTATCTTCGAAAAAGAGAGGATGAGTCATTTAGTGACAAGCAGTTCTCGCGAAAAAATTTTGAAAATGCTGATATAGCTGTCAACTATGTTACATCATTTTTGTGGCGCTAAATGGTTTACCATGTGACACACCCTGGATTTTTTTTGTTAAGTTTAAGTTTTATTAGAATCTATAACTGAAAACGCACAGCATTAATGACAATTATTGGGAGAAATAGACCAAGCGCTTGTCATCAGGGGCGCTCGGCTATCGCCTGCGGGCACGTTCGCAAGACGAGTCCATTTTTGACGGAAAGGGGTGGCTCCGATGATGCGGGAGTCCTTTTGATTTTATGTGTTAGTAGTCGATTACCAGCTTTCGAGTGGAGGTGAGCTGCCAGCCAGCGTGGCTGGCACCGTTGACGTTGTGGATTGTTTGTGTTTGTTTTATTGGACTTAATTTAAAATCGTTTGTCGTGTCACTTGCATTATAGCTTAAAGTAAATTGAGTTGTTAAGTAAATGTAAATGTAGAATCAATTTTATGTGTTAAGATTATTTTTGTGTATTTTAAACCACTCCATCTTCAATTAAAATAAATAAGTGTTGAACCGGATTTGAAATGGTATTTGTTTGAGATCCCAGCCCTTCCAGGACGTCGATAACCAGCCACTCGCCTCTCTTTGATTCGGGTCTTCTCACATGTTAATCTTAATATAAAGGAGTTCTTCTAATAATTATTAAATCAGTAGAAAAAATAATTAGTTGCACTGTATGCGAATCGTGTTTACATTTGACATTATTGTTATTTTTGTATTCTCATATTTTATAGTTACAGCGTACCTATATAGCAACAAATAAATTATATTTATTGTCCATTGTTTTTTACTATGACTTCTATTGAACAATTCGTGCCCTTTTACACGATTCATTTGCGAGTTTCATTTGCAAATCCAATTAAAAACATAAATTAGAATGCGTTAATATTGTCGCCATATTGATTACGGGAAATACGGACTGGATCGTGACTAACATCACAACGATCCAAATTTAAAAATGGCTACGTGAACCAATTTGACCGGGAAAACTTTCGAGGCAAACATTAAATGTCACGTTCAATATTGAATGAGAAATTTGTATTTTTCAATTGTGCTTCAAACAAAATATAAATAAATCTCCTCACTGATAATTCAAGATCATGTTCACTATGCACGTTGTCAAAATGTAAATACATTCTACTACATTCGAATTCTAAGACCTTCAATGTAATTAATTTATTGAATCATTTTGTATACCATATCCGCCCCTAGTGCGGCGTACATGGACTCCTAACGCAGGTTATGTCAACATTGTCAACAGAAGTTGTTGTAATTTAAGATAATTTAAGACATCGACTGAGGGTGCTTGATGGAATTTCAATATCATATCTCAATAATTCAAATCAGAAGTTGTTGCATTTTAAAAAATAAAACACAAATTGATTTGCACTACTTCAACATTTTTTATAACGATCAGGAAAGGTTTCGCTTATCGCGAGCATTATCAACTGATTCTCACGATGAGCGAAACCTGTTCTGATCGTTTAAAAAATGTGTTACTAATAAAAAACAAATTGTGTTTCATTTTTCAAAATACATTGCCTTTCCACCAAGGTTTCCATCTTAAAAGTGAGAAGTTATTGTAGTTCCTACTTACTTGCACACACTTATTTTTTTCATAGAAAGTGAGAATAGAAAGACGGCTAGCGCATCGGCTACTAGTAGTTAGTTAATAACTTTCGCTTCGCCCCGTTTTTAGGATCCAATATGTGTTATTATTTAATCATCTTTCAATAAAAAAGCGTTAATTTTGTAATGCTTTCAGGTCATTGAGATGTAGCTAGGGCTTCCAACCCGATTTAAACCGAAACCGGTTAACCGGTTTGCCGCGTTTTACAAATTCTTTTATTAACACTATTTTAAAAAGAGGAAAAATATACATATTGTTGAATGTTACAATGTCACAAAGTTTGTCGAAATTATGGACGGAAATGATTTTTTACGATAAGCAATTACACGACTTAATCAAAAGACACAAAGATTCTTAAATTATTTATGATAAATAAGGCACATATAACACAATAGCTATTTTTGTAAATGTGAAAAATTTTCCGAAGAAATCTCGGAGAAATCGTCAACTACAATTTTATTTGTAATATTATAAAAGTAAGCAAATTTAAGATTTATAACCTACAGTACGTAAGATATTTTCATGTCTTGATGTGTTAGTTGTTTCATGAATATTTCCTTTTCCTTTTAAGTGATAATTTCAAAGATGTATTGTTTATACTTAACATTGTAATAATATAAATTTAAAAACTTCTGTAGGACTTTTTTTCGAAAATAATAACATGAATTATTTCGGTTTAAGCCGGTTAGCCAGGCTTTTCGTTAAAAAAAACCGAAAACCGGTTAGTAATTATCTTCAGTTAATTGGATGCCCTAGTTATCTATTCCAATTACATCAATAAATTTGCATGATGAATTCTAATTCTTCGGAAAACCCACGCAAAGATTGACACAAACCGTTTTACTGTCTCTTCTTTTTTCATTGACTTATTTAAATTGATATGACTATTTTAATTAGGTTTATCATATTGTCGGCTCCGTGGTGCAGTGATCAACGTCGTTGTCTACGGTTACGGATGTCTCGGGTTCAAGTCCAGGTGCGGACAGTTTCATACAATTGATTTATGGATTTCTATTCGTCGTCATGAATGTTTGTGATGTCTAAAACTCCCTCCCACCCATCCTATCCTAAAATCGGGGCACAGCGAAAGCGATTAGTTAACCATTAGTCTTATCTTAGCTTTATCCTTCTATCTCTACTCTCTTTGAAAAAGAGAGGTTGAACGATTGAGTAACCAGCAGTTCTCGTTGAAAACTTTTGTTGAGATATCTCCATTAGGAGGCCATATGCTTCACGTTGAGAGTGGACATGATAAAAAAATATATTTTTGTCGGGCCCGTGGTGCTGTGGTCAATGCCCATGACTACGATTATGGGTCTCTCGGGTTTTGCCATGTCCACTCCACACTGGGAGCAATTAGCTAACCCTTAGTCCTTTCCTAGCCTTATGCTTCTATCCCTACTTTCTTCTAAAAAGATAGGTTGAGCCATTGAGTAACAAACAGTTCTCGTAGAAAATTTCTGTTGAGATACCTCCATTAGGAGGCCATATGATTCACATTGGGAGCGGACATAATAAAAAAAAGTTTATTTTTGTCGGTTCCGTGGTCCTGTGATCAACGTCTTTGGCTACGGTTACAGGTGTCTCGGGTTTTCACAATGTCCACTCCACACTAGGAGTGATTAACTAACCACTAGTCCTGTCCTAGCCCTATTCTTCTATTCCTACTCTCTTCATAACAGAGAGGTTGAGCAACTGAGTGACAAGCAGTTCTCGTAGGAAAAAAATGTTGAAAAACTTACATTAGGATATTGTTTTAATTGGCATATATTTCAGTAATAATAAGTTAAGCAAAAGTATAATTAGATTAAAAAAAGAAACTTCGACATTCGCAAATCACTTGCTAATGGAGAACCATACGTTTAATGCGGATGATGGGGTTAAACTGTTGCATAAAAACATGGGGGATCATAAATTATTTTATCAAGAAATTTTGGAAATTAATAGAGCCCAGTTAAACTCCTTGCCAATCTTGAATGAGCAGCTGAACCTTCCTAATTCTCCGCTATTATATCCGATACGTTGAAACACCTAACAGATGTCACTAAATGTGGTATGATTGTATATATTTACCCATTCGTCGAATTACATCCCGTCAAAACCCACAATACTATTATAATTGTAAAATCACTGGTATTTCTAAAAGAAGTTGAAAAGCGGCAATTTGCCACTCTGTTAATATGGTGTTTACAAAATAAGGATTAGGGCGATTTCCGAAATTTTAACTCAGGTATCAGTGTGGCTCTCAGACGTATAATATCTTACCTCGTAAATAATATTTGTCGCATTTGTATCTTCTATATAAACGTTAGACACTGTTTACTGTCTCTCAGTTCGAGTCCATCCGTGTGCTCGAATGCCTGAAGATGCCGAAAGGCGAAACCCGGGTCGTTAGTGACAAAATACATGGAAGTGTACAAAATCTCAATAATCCAAATTTGATCAGTTATTGTGTTTAACATTCGACAATTCAAAAAGAATAGATTGTACACGCAACCTTCTAGCAGAAAGTCTATTCGAGTCTTTCGAAAATCAATTAGGAAATGGGCAAGTAGTAATCTCTTCATGTTTAAAACTACATAATGAAAAATTCCTGATAAAAATTGAACACTTCTTTAAATCAACACCCACAATCAGTGAATCGTGTTTGAAGTGCTTTCCAGAGGTAGATAACATGCGGTAAAAGAACATACAGATTTCGATTTGGTGCTCTCGAAATAAAAATAGCTGGTAAATTAAAAAATAGTCACTAAGTATATACCAGGTGCGACTAGACTATCCAATCGCGCTCCCTTTTTCGATTCTGGATTACAAGATTCACGACTTTTTAATCCTGGGATAGCAGGATTAGTCACTTAACGTATTTTCGTAAATTGGATTTGTGTCCATTATTTTTGCAAATGAAATGAATATATTTTTTTGGCGTTAGAATATTTTCTTTCAATTTAAAACCATTTACAAAGAGAAAGATAAGATTAAAAACACATAAACATTATTTGAATAATTAAAAAGTATGTACATAAATACAGTGATGTACTTTGGCGTAAACTTTTTTATTATTAGTGTAGCTAATCGGTAAGTATTTATTTTAAGCATTTCACGGTAAGTCTCAAAATCTCTGTGTTGGTATTTAATTAATTCTATGATTACGGGATTGTCAATCTGACCGGAGTCCCAAGACCGAAAGCCCTAGTTCTGACCTAGCAACAAAACTTGGAAATTTCAGAAACAATGTCCCATTATTACTTTTGCGTTATAAGATCTCTTGTCTTATGTTATTTGTCCAGTTATTATTATGTCGGTAAGTAAGAACTTGAATTTAATATGTTTAACTAAGTGCTTATGGCAACATAATTTTACTCCCTGTTAACCACGAAATTGTTGTTTCGACTTACAGATACAATTAGCAAGTGGTTGAAAACCTTTTTACCAAGACAGCCACTACAAATGGCTTGCTTATGTAAAAGAGCAATTAACCTTTATTTCACAATTCACTTTTTGGAGTCACTAATTATTACTTCTTTTTTCAAATTACACGGTTCTTAACATTGTAGAACATTGGCTAAAAATGTATTTAACATAAGATACCATCAATTTGGGTAGGTTTGCTCATCGTTTTAAGATTGGCTCACTACATGGAAAAAGGTGCTGTTGATAATACTAACGCCATATGAATATTTTTTAGCCAATCAAACGTATTGAGTGTGGTAAAAATATGAATAAATGTGCAATATATGTTGTTTTATTGTTGAATTTGTAAGCTGTCAGCTTATAATGATGAAACACATTTGAAAAACTTCTCTTTAAATAAATGGGCTAGCCATATTTTCAATTTGTATTACTCATCTGTAAACCAAATTCTGTATATTTTTTCCCATCTTAATTATGTACAGAATAATGAAAGCATAAAGGAAAGTTGCCAAGACTTTAAAACCACTGGATTTATAATTACAGTGGTTATTTGTATCGTAGGCCAAAGTTACCCGAATAAAATGAAATTTTTCCCATCTTGTTTTATCTACATTTATATATCAATTATAACAATAAATCTATTTATTTTAATTAAATTTCATCTTAAGACACTATTTCATTTCTATGTAGAATAATACCACACATAAATGCAATGACGAACCATAAAAATACAAAAACCCTCAGAACTGGCTCAAATTTACCCAGATTGACTGTAATTAAATTTCAGGTTATTTTATAATTTTATTACGACATTTAATTATATCAACTTTTATATTTATTATTTGTCTTACCTAGTCATCTGCTTTGCTGATTTTAAAATATGTTATTGTAATTATGGGAGACACGTTCTTGCTTATAACATTTGAAGAAACATATTATTAATTAACATAATTCTAAAATGTATTTTATTAGAATACTGAAGTATTTTAATAAGTTAGAAAGACGTCGCCTTCGTCAAAATGTTATGTTAATGGTGAAAACTTTAAATTTGCTTCGTGGTCCTTTTGGTGCCCGCGAGTTACGTGTTGCCTAACACTGTAATAGGTTGTACGTTCACAACACAAGCAGCCACTTTGGTTACTGTTTGTATGCTATTTACATTTGGGTTTTTAACAGTGTTTTTTATGATTATATTATCATTTTATTATGTTTCTCAAACACTACATCCATTACACATCGGATGAAGTGTTTGAAAAATAAATGTTTGTTGACAAATTAAAAAAGTTTGAATGACTTTAAATGAATTTACATTTAAATTTTAACACAATCGACACAAACAAATGATTTTAAATTTAATATTAAAAACAATTTCAAAGAAAACAAAACAAACCTCACGCGACTGCGAAGCGGCACGACGGCCGACGCGTTTGACGTTGACTGCCGGCTACTCGAGACAGATTTTTTAGCACACCTACGGAGTCGAATTTACAATCTTGAAGATTTTAAGACTTTTCTCTTATTATACACGCTCCCAATTTTTATAAACGTGTCTAATATAATAACCAAAAATCTTGTTCTAAAAACGTCTACTTCGCGTCGATCATATGATAAGCCAGTTGCAAGGTCCCTTCAGCTGATGGCAATGCCTAAATAGGTGAACATACACAGTGATGAGTATTTTGTAATAAAATATCATTATTATTTTCTTATTCTGTTTTTGCTTATTCTTTTTGATTGTATTTGATATTTTCTCAACGTTTTAGTTGTCAAATATATGGTGCATTGACGTCAGCTGTAATGACAAATATTTTACTTTACTTATCACAATAAAAAAAATCTACTTTCTAATCTTTAATGCTTTTCTTAAAAATTTGTTCGATATAGTTAATGGCTACTTTGTGGAAAAAATCTTTTTAAATATAATATTCGGTACCTATCACTGATTAAAGAAAAATCCTCATAATAAATGTATGATTTTTTTAAGTCTTCTCCCTATATACATCCTATGAACTCCTAATAGAACAACTCTACAGTATCATTTTTTATTATTTATATTTTTTTAAAAGTTCCCCTTTTATAAAATTGTAATTCCAGTTTCAAAAATAATTTCCGTTATTTGATATATATAAAAAAATACTTCCCAGCTTGTATATGATAACAATATCTAGATATAGAGAGAAGCAAAAACCAAAATGTATTTCGCTAATGTGTTTCCGCCGGTGATTCGATTTTTAATCGTATTTCGAAAATTTTCCGCGCAGAATTCGCATCGAGTGCACAACTTTTAATATCGATGTCACGCGCATTTATGAAATTTGCATTTTGATTGCATTCCTGGCATTTCGAACCGGATGTGCATAGCGCTTTATCCGGTAAAGTACCGATTTACCGGGAAAATCTCGCACCTCGTTTACATCGCCACCATTGACTTTTGGAATTTGATTCGGTTGATTAATGAATCTAATAAAAATTTGATGGAACATTTTTAAAAAAACAATTACGGTGATTGGATTTCAATTTATTGTACTACTATTTAACAAGTACCTAATCAATAATCGTTTTTTATAGTCTTTGCCTTCCCAGCATATAAAATGGTGCAATTTACAATGATGAATATAATAGTTTTATAGACTAAATACAACAAAGTTTATCTATACTCAGTCATCTTCAAATAAACCATATTGATAAAATGAGAAAAGCAATATTCAAATGGTCACGTAAATCAATTATTATTGCTTTGTACCTGAGCTTTATACATTTTATAACCAGATGTGGAGGATGAATCAATACGGATGGCATCCCAGACGAGATGGCAATACTAGACCTATACTTTAATATAGTCGAAAAGACATGGGTAAAATGAGCAATACCATCAGCAGAAACGGACGAGAATACTTTCTCACTGGCCGATGGCAGCGGTATGTCAACGGCCTCTCTATTTACAAACTTAATCTTAAAACGAGTCCGTTACAAGTGTTTAACAATTAGGTACTTTCCGAGTATATTCAGTAGAAGGACGAATCAATATATTGCTTATTTCTTTAGAATGATAACGCCCTTAGCATTTTTTAATAACCTAATTACTAAATCAGAAATAGCGCAAATTTTTTAATATAACTGCATATTTAACATAAATTTCATTTTTTAGAGTTGTCTGACTAATGAACTAAACGATCGATTTAATATAATACAAATATAAAGCAAGCATGTATTGTGTCGGTCAATATTTCAAAACACACGTTAATTAATTTATATTGTTCCCATCAGAAAACCATATAACTGAACCATAAATTTTTGAAATACTGTGAAATAATTTTCTATGACAAATATGATGAAAACTTTGCCTTGAAATCTTCATCAAAAAATATAATCAGCAAATTTTAATAACTAATACGTTAGAAGTTAGTTTCTCCTGTTCTGTAACTGACTGGTCAACTATCTCGGGCGGTCGGTCTATTTGTTTGTGACTTCACAGGCTCGAATCGTTGATACATTGATTTTATAATAAATTAATGAATTCGTATCCAAAGGCAAGGATGTACATAACGTTTATATAGCTTCCCACCCACCTCCTGTCCGATCCAAGGCGTAGAGCGAACGAATAACTATTAGTTCTTTCATAACCACACTCTTACTTTATTAGCCTAATAAATTTTAATTTAATTTATTAAACTTAATTTAATTTGGAAAATTCCGGGAAATTCTGGAATATTCCAGACCCCAGTCACCCGTATGGCTGTTTCCGCAAGTCAAATTTTCAATTTCCCAAGGCTGAGACACGAAATAACACTAATATAGCAAAATTAACCACTTTTGAAATGCTGAAATAGTAACAGAATCCGACACTAAACATTGCAAATAAATCTTAAAAGAAAACCTTGTAAATCTTGAAAGATAAGGCCTGATAAAAGAAATAAACCACTGTTGAAATGCTGAAATCGCATCAAAATCATCCTTTAAAGACACTTATAAAAGTGGAAATAAAATCTTCAAAATCTTGAAATATAATGCAAAAACAGAAATCATCCACTGTTGAAATGCTCCAGAGGGAACCAAATCTACCATTAAAGACACTAAACAAATCCCAAAAACATCTTCAAATATAAGGCAAATATCACATAAATATCCACTGTTGAAATGCTGAAATGGCAAGAAAACTCGACATAAAAGACACATCTTAAAAGAAAACCTTCAAAATTTTGAAACAAAAGGATTATAACAACAATTGACCACTGTTGAAATGCTTAAATAGTCGTCTCCGATCCATTAGTCGCGTAAAATCGTCTTGCATATAATATCCACATGGGCCGTATAATATATAATATTTAATTTAATTTATTAAACTCTACATAACGCATTACAATGTCAATTAGAAATGAAGATTTTGTCGGCCTGGAAGAGCTGCTTTTTTCTAACTAGAGCTATTATTAATATTTATTTTATATAAATACTTTCAATGGCTTTTTAAATGCATTTAAGGAATCAGATTTACCAATTTTGGTGATTTTAATTTATAAACTCATTATATTTTTCATACTTAATAAACTTTGAATGTAGTTTAATTTATATGAATCGATAATAGTACAGTATTTATAATGAAGACGTCGTTAAAATTTTAATTTTAATTCTTTGTAAATTGTATAATACTCGGTAAGTTATCTTTTTAATACACCTATTTTTTTTGTACCTTATCATTAATCATAAATAATTTTATATAAATAACCGGTTATGATCATTTAATAAAATTGTGGAATTAGCACAAACAATAAATGGCGTTCTACTTTTATCAAAAGTAAGGATATTTATTTAATTGATGCATATTCCACATAATACGATATAAACCTAACCGTAAACACATTTCCTGAAATTTAGTTAAGTTGGTAATACTAATCAAAATCTCATTTGCAGTGAGATGCCATTGTAGGCATACTTATCGTGAACGAGTTGTCAGACTTAATTATAAACCCACCTTAATTTGATGAAAGAACTTAAGACACCCTGCCAAACTTTACTCTAGTCGATAAGTTTAAATTTCATTATCTTCAATTATTCCTATCCGGCACCGAGCAGAGCTCATTTGTCGGGAATTTAGTCTACAAACTACACAAACAAAGTAGCCAGCCATCGAGAAAAATGTGTATTAATTAAAATAACTTTTCGTAAACAATAATTTGACGCGGTAAATTTATCATATATTACGGACAGTTCAAAGCTGCCTTACCCAATACTATTGACTGAAAATTTTAGTGTACTTCTCACATTGACCCGATCATAGTTGTACGAGACTGAATTAGAACTATGCATTTCATGTTATTAAGTTTAAGGGAATAAATTTGCAAAAGGGATTTCAACAGAAATATTTTTATTGAGCTTGAATTACTGAATTCCAACCAATTGAAATTTACCGATAATAGAAATATTTTACATATCCGAATACTTTCTCATTTATCTTTATTGTCCATCTCCAAACATTTCTATATGATGAGATTAGCTTCCTAAGAAATACTACCAACAAAGTATGATTCATATCGTCTTCTTATTTCATCGAGTTCTTGAACCCCTGAAAATTGAATTTACGTTTCAATTCCTGTGATGATTAATACCAATCAAAACATGGTGTTAACCAAATAATAAAATATGTTCAATTAAACTTATTGTTTTAATTATAACATCGATGACCAAAAATCCTTTATAAAGATAGACATTTATATTACGTTGGTGTCTGTTTTTTGATTTATTTATTTTCACGAATAAAATTTAATAAAACAGCTATTTTGTCAATAATAATCAATAAATTAATAATTGGCGCGCTAAATATAAAACTATCATTGCAACGATAGCGATGAAAAAACAAATAATATACTATAACTAGTATAACCTGACACCGCCCTGTACTTATGGGGCGGACAGGGTCTTCAAAACCAATCTGCAGACTCTTTCTATTAATGAAAATTTTAAAATGTAATACCCCTCCTGAGGCGTTTAAGAGTAGTGTCATATTTGTTTCGTTGCTGTTGTTGGTTTACAGTTAGAAGTGGGCGAAGGGCCTGCGATCCTGCCAGCCGCAGTTGCGTCTCGGCCTTTCCCGGGGGAAGTCGTCGGCCGACGAAGCGGTGATTTAGTCCACCGCTTACTAGTAAAACCACTTACAGAGTTTAAATTAAAAGTGTGTAAATCTGTTGTGTAACTGTCTTAACTAACTGAAACTATTTGCAAATAAACGAGAAATAGTATACGGATAACGACCGGGTTTTAATGGGAGACGAAGGAACGTGTGAGTCATCTTATCCTTCCTTTGTCCTTCGCCTGAAGCGAGCGTCAGTGTGTTGAAGCCCCGCACCCCGCTTCTCCCCGCTCTCCACCTTCCTCCCTCGAGCGGCGAGACAGACGTTGTTTTTTCGTTTCGTACTCTCTCAAACCGTACCCGTCATAAATGACGGTATTAAAATACTGAATGTCTAAATTAACTATAAATGTACCAATTTAACTTGGCCACTAGTGAGGGTGCCACTATCACGTTACGAATGTTGTCATACTCAACCAGAACTGAAATTTCAATAAATTCTATAACTGATATTTTACCGATGGTTATTAAAATTAGATAAAATATTTATTTTGCATGAAGTGATTATTGGAGAAATTTATTCTAGACTAACAATTCTAGTTCCGAATTCGAAGGCGGCCAAGTAATGTTGGAATACTATAGTACGCTGGAAATGTGTATGTTAAAATGTTATGCAATCATAACATTTTATAAAATATACACCGCTGTCTGAGCTATTATATATAAGATAAAAGAGACATTTGATTATCAAAGTAAATTTGGAGTGTTTTTGTTTTGAATAATTCCATCTACTCAAAGTCGTCCAAATTCTTCCGATCCACATAAATTCGTTTTCCCAAAGTCGTCCAAGTCATCCGAACCCGCTGAAATAATAATTATTATTGTATTACCCTTCCCAACACTGCCAAGAACCGCTTGTTCACTTGAAGTAATGCCATTTATTAGACATAAATCATCGTAACTATCCCGGGCAGCGAGACAAAATTTAATTGCTTAACTTTGACTAGGTCATCCACAGAACTGACTCCCATGTTTGCCGTTTGCAGCCACGCCAATAAAACATTAATAATCATTCCATTAAAATGACATTTACGATTCAGTCAATACTAAATTAAATCATTGTATACTATAACAAATCTTAACCAAAAGTCGGAAAATAAATCTATCCCTCGATTAATATTATCAAATATTAATTTACATTCATGTTTACGTTTACAGAGCTTACACGGATTAATTTACATATTATATTGATTTCTAATGCCATATCTCAACAGAAGAGTTTTTGTACTAGAACATATTATTACTTAGTCACAAGTAAAGATCACATACATCAATGTCTTCGAACGCAAATCTATAAATCACAAGAAAAATTATTTTACATGAGAATGCCCTGTCGAAAGGGGGCTAATGAGTGGTTACCGACGTCCAGGATAAAATGGAGGGTCTCAAGCAAATGTGACTTCAGTCCGGTTAATATCTCTTTATTTAAGGTAAATTATTTAATACAAAACATTATTAAATTACAACATACATTGAGACTACATTTACATTAACTTGACACATGAATTTACATTTAAATTTTAATACAATTGACACATCAAACGATCGTAGGTTTAACATTAAATACAATTCAAAGAAAAGAAATCGAATTTCACACAACTGGTAAAGCGTCACCGTGGCCGACGCCACCATCGTCGACCGCCGGCTCCTCGTGACAGACTCGTGTAAAAAATCAAAAATTTAAAATTCAAAAATGTATCCTCCCTCCCTTTCGTCGATGGCTTCTCACCGTTGCTAGCCAGAGGGTAATTAAGAACCGAATAGTCGCCGCTTTCTGATTTCGGCTTATCGGTAATCGAGAATCTATTGCATTATTAAAAGTTTCCGAACGGCCGTTCTGGATCATTCCAAACCTTCCAAGGAAATAAAAAAATGTTCACAAAAGTATCAGGGCTTGTCATATAGTTATTTGAACCTATAGACTGAATAAGACAAGGCTCTGTAGCAGTTTTCGGCAACCTTTTGAGAGACTGGTTAAAAAATGGGTATTTTGAATATGTAGAATTTTGCCATAGCTCTAGTTAAGCTAAGTGTTTCCAAAGAGATTAAGCTCTTAAAATAACTAGTATTTTTTACCCGGCTTCGTCCAAGATGGTGAACGCTTATATTAGGTTATTAAATTTAGACGTTAGCTAGCTTATGTTGAAATTTGAAAATATCACCGTCAACTGTACTTCTTTTGTCCACCAATTAATAATAATGTTCAGAGTTGAAACCAACTATAATAAAAGATGACAATTTTGCCACCTGCACTCTTGTTAATCGCCGCAGAACTTCCCGATAGACAGCTTGTTGATCTGCATTTAATAATGGCTCCTGCAGCGCCACAAATTAAACATACGACCAGAATCATACGCTAATTCTCGATTTTTCATCCCGAATTGAAACGTTAAAAATATAGAGTTTTCAGTTTTAGGTTAAAAATTAAATGTTGACAGTTGAAAGTTGAAAATAGCGCAGTTGAAGTAATAATTTCAGCCAAAATGACGTGTGAAAATTTCACGTCGCTAATGTACGCCGTTTCGGAGGAGTGTTGTGACCGACATACATACAAATACAGATTTCTACATGTATTTTGTGCTATACAGTAGAGATCACAACATGACAAAAAAACTGGAATCTTGAAATTACAAACTTAAAATATATATATAAATATGAATACGTATAGGTTAAAAAATAAAAACATTTTGGAGCCAGTAGTAGCAGCTTATTAGTAAAATTAATTTCCCAAATAATTTTATACATCATAGTCAAGTAATTTGAGCTTCAAAATTTATTATGTATTCGCTTGTGGAATATTTGTGCATTTATTTATTTCGGGTAAATATTTATAATATATTCGTCACCATACACGCATGCTTTTGAACAGGCACGGGTAAACCGCGGCCGGCCGCATATTTTTCTACGGCCCTCGAGCATTATTGTATTTTTGAAAAAGATTCACGAACTTATCTTTTATACCTTTTTAAAAAAAGACTGAAAATAAATATAATATCTTCAAGTTTTTTTTTGTCCTGCTCAAACTAAGAACGGGTTTAAAATTGTGCGTGAACTAAACCGTACCAATGATGAAGTAGCACAGGGTGGAGATATTTGCCGAGTTTCTTTCCAGTGTATATGTTTGTGCTTAAAGATGTCGCTCGAAAAATTTTCGTTATATTTGGATCAACCTGCATTTTCAATCAAGAACCTCAATAAAAACACTCTACGATGAAACATCACCGATGAACATTTACAAGCAGTTTTAAGAATCTCAACTACAAAATTAACACCTGAATTTAAAAAAATTTTAAAAGACGTAAAATAGTTCCATTTCCCATTAGATTGTTTTTTTTTTTAATTTTTTTTTCATGATAATAAATAGTACATATAAAAATGGTATTTTACTTGGGGCCCGTCGCTCATTTTGAATTCCTGAATTTGACCTCTCATCCGAAAAGTTTACTCCCCCCTACTTTTTATAGTACCTCAGAAACAATTTTCGGTTTTTTTTTTAATTAAAATGATAATTTTCTTCTCTACCTTTAGAGTCGAGGAACTCATTAATTCGATGCATAAATACTTTTAGTATGCTATTTTATTATTTGTGACATTTACATTATTATGCATATTCATTCGCTCAAGATAGTTTCCGTTGTTATGACGACATCAAAGTTGTAAGAAAACAATATTAATGCATGTGCACCGAAATACGGCTACAAAATTTGTAAATGTAGCCTCGCGGTTTTTCTTTTATGATGCAACTTTCAATAATCTCACAGTGATCTCCAGTGAAAACCCCATTTTGCAATCATTCTTCCAACGATTCTTTAGCTAGGAATGTCTACCGAAACAGTCAAATATTATTAAAGAACAATTTTGTTTCTCACTGACAGATATCACTGTAACAAAATCATTAGCATTTCTCTTACCCTAAAGTAAATCATCGATAAAATTCCGATTAAATATGTCGGTTCCATATATTCCACATTGGAATCGGACAGTAAAATGTGAGACACATGTGCCATTTTAAACAATTCAATTAAACTAATAATGCTCGAAATACAATATTGAAAGTGAGGTTTTGACCACTTCAGTATTGAGACAACACTGAATATAATTTTCCACTGATCAAATAATTATTGTTTGCAATTTGATTTAATACAATTCGTTAATTAACTATTCTAAATTAATCAAAATACAGACGCGATCGAAACGTTACACCTTGTGACGGTTTGGCTTAATTCGGTTGTGAGTGTAAAGGTTTAATCTGTTTTAATTAAATATGGCAAAATCCAAATGAATTTTTAGTATTCAAATTAGACTATGTTAATATTTCGTCGATTCGCGAACTAAATAATATATTGGATTGGATTAAAATCACCATGAGTGTTTCGCGTTATATATTCATATTAAACATTTTACATGACACTTCTCTTCTATTTCTCTCAGTGACATTTTGTTCTTGACACATCACGAGACATGTTGTTCAATTTTTGACATTTATCCATCTCATTGCTACAAAAACACCAGGTGAGTAATCTGAAATAAATCAGTTATGCAGAACTAGTGAGTACCCGGCATGCGTTGCAATGCCACTCAAAGAAAGAAAGGGTTTGTGATTTAATTCTGTTTATTGAACTGCTTTTGGATTAGAGGTCTACACAGGACGAAATCTCATAGACTTACCCGGCTCGAGCCCATCATCTTCAGGTCTGGCCCGACCCGAACCCGAGTTTCAATATCACACTTGTTATAACACAATATTTATTTTTTCGTCTAGTGCGTACACGAATAAATCAGAAGGTTTTTCCTAGATGTCGCTGTATGTACGTATTTGATTCTTTTTTCAATTTTAGATTTTCAATTTTTTTTTCTTCAGAACCCTTCACGGGTGTGTGCACAACAACTCACCGAAGTTTCATCGAAATCGTATGAATGGTAAAGGAACGCGTAAAGGACAAACAAACATTTATTTTATATAATATTTCCCGGCATGATCACAATAAGTCCTTCCTGAAAGTTTCGTCGCGATCGGTTGAGTAGTTTAGGAGCCTATAAGATCCGGACAACAAACAAACCAACAAACAGACATTCATTTTTATATATATAGATGTTGAGAGAAAGAATTTTTTTTATCACATTGCTTATCGATGTAACTTTAAGGCGAGTGAGTAGATTTTATTATAATTTCGCGTAAACCGTTAATCGTTTTCCGTCGCCTAAAAAATATGAAACGTTCAAATACAATTTTTTTCTTTGAATAATTGCACCCTCAAAGTATTTTTTTACACTATTACACTTTTATTTAAATGGAAATATTAAAAGGGTGCAATTATTAAAAGAAAAAAATTGTATTTCAACGTTTCTTAGGCGACGGAAAACGATTAACGATTCTCGCGAAATGACTGAAAAACCTATTAATTCCTCTTAAGTAACTGTATCAAGAAACTTCGTCAATTTTACACTACGCGTTATCATGTAACAAACGTGTTTGTGGGATTAATAAAATATTTTTTATAAAAAATATTGATTATTACAAAAGGGTTAAAATTATTCCATGCATTCCACTCGAACCCCTCCGCTTTGTAGGAACATTGCACACAACCCTTATAAAACGATCCCAGTGAAGTTTATCTACGAACTATCAAATCCATATCTATACTATATAGCAGAATCAATCTGCCTGTCTGTCTGTCACAAGGACTCCTCCCAAACGGTGAACAGTAGAGATATGAAATTTGCACATATCATTCTGGCAGCTATTTCTAGCCAACTGTGCTATTTTAAAATTTGAATATAATTATCAATTGATGGAACATAGTTTGTGGGTGTTATATGAGGTACAGTCCACCTTAATACTTTCAACTTTCAAGATTACTTTTAATTGATGGACTATATTTTGTGGGTGTTACACGAGGTAAGGTCCACGTTGATATTTTTAACATTCAACATTAGCTTACACCAAAATACCACCATAATAACCCTAATGTCTAAATGTAAGTGCTCTCCATGCCAGGCGAAGCTGGGTAGTAAATTAATACCAGTATTAAAATAATCAACATCAATAAAATGATGCAGGCGCTGGTAGAGGTGGGTAGCCAGTGGCATTCTTGTTCCTTAAGTGTAGCAATTTTTCGTTTTTATAAATTCCCCAACGAAATAATCGTCCCAGAATAAGAAGAATTATCATAAAGTTTTAATTGACGGTTTTTTAGGTCCAAGAAGATTTTATTTAAAATGTGTATGATCCTTTACGAAAAGTGTGGGATAGCGTCCCCGAATTTGACGTCTTGCCGACGTTTGAAGGACGGTTGTGAGTTGATAAGACACTCCTAATAATATTTTCATAGATTTTAGCGCTGATGTGCTACGACATTTCTCCAGTATCGATCCAGTAGCGTATAGTGATAGGTCCACTATTAAATACACTGTGAAATTGTTTTTTAGCGTGTTGTTGTTTGTATAAGCATTACCAATTCCCATTATTCTAAATATGATCGCAAGTAGATAAAACCGAAGTGTTTAAAAGTGGATTGTAAAAGGCGAGCAGCGGAAAGTTTCACCTATAAATTACCAAACTTTCAATTCACAAACTTCTTCATGGTGGAGGTTTTTGTGCGTTTTATTGAATTTAGTTGGCGCTCTCAAAAATGGCGAAGGTTGGGGAATGGAGTTAGGGGGTGAACAGGTATCCGAGCTACCACCGACCAACGTAAAATGGGAAAAGTTTCACCTTTGTTGGCTACAAGGCTTATCTCTAATAATATTATACATGCTTAATTTTCGTTAAGCCAAAACCTCCCCGTCTCCTTAGTCTTACCTATACACCGCATCGCGTTGAAGTATTAACCGACATCGCCAGAACCTAACCTACGATTACGGAATATGGTTTCGTATATAGTTGCCTTAGTTTTTATCACTTTGTGATTGATGATTTTTTAAATGCATGCTTACTGGTCCATTAGGAGTTTATAGTCAACATTGAGAGCAGACATGATAAAACAAAATGTTTGGAAAATAATTATGTGGAATAGGACGTTTTAAAATGCTACTTAGTTTAATATTTTGTAAGTGTCGATATTGCAGACTGTGGCTTTATCAATCATTTCAAGAACCAGCAACTATAGATGTACCAATTCAACTTGGCCACTAGTGAGGGCGCAGCTGTTACGGTAGGAATGTTGCCATACTCAACCAGAACTGAAGTTTCAATAAATTACAAAACTGATATTTTAGCGACGGTTATTAAAAATTGACATGGGTTTTCAAAAGATAATTAATGGCAATTGTGCAAATTTATTCTTGTCTAACAATTCTAGTTCCGAATTCGGCGGCGGCCAAGTAATGTTGGTAATACTATTCAACACATGCTTTGTTAACTATTTCTTTTCTTAGTGTACGTCATATGGAAAGTTAATATTGTAGTTTAAAAGAGTTTGTTTAACGTGATCAGGTTTTAATCCATTCACTAAGCTTCGTTTCATTCATAAATATTAAGGGTAACTGGTTAGGAGGCATTTTTTCATTTCTTTTCTATTCTACATGTATTTTCAGGATTGAAAAAAGTAAAAAACAGATGAAATATTATAAGCCATCCATGTGTTTGAATAAAAATTCAAAAATTAATCTAAGCCAATATCCGCGTGAGATTTCAAACTCTTGATCCCGAATCGAAATTAGAACGAAATCATTCGAGCTTAGAGCGTTATCACTCGGTCACGGCGATCAGCAAATGTAAAATGTCGTTATTTACACAATCGTCTTATCTGTGAAGTGATTAAAATATATTTAATCATGTTATAGCATAGTACAGGGGTGGCGAACTTTTTCCTGTCGAAAGGCCGCATTCATTTATATTAAAATCAAATAAGGCCGCATTTAAGAAACATACATAAAAATTCAAGTGCACTATTTTTAAATAAAGGAATATAATGAAACAGTCAACTTGAGACCCTATAATGCTGTAATCCGTCACCCCTAGCATAGTACATCGTCCTAAATATTCCGTGTTGTTTTGGCTAGAATTTTTTTAGCCATTTCCGATCCCAGTGGGAAGCATATGACACACCCTGGTTTTTCTTAAGTATAAGTGTCATTAGTGTCCTGAACTGAAATCGGCCTGCGGCAAACAGCAATATTTCGCAGAATTCGCTCTTTCTTGTTGCCAGGCGTTCAAAAAGCCCCCGGCTTCGGCCGCTGGACGAGTCCATTTTTTACTGAAAAGGGTAGCTCCAACTTTGCACGGAGTTTTTTTAATTTTTGTAAACAGTCGATTACGATCCGCCGAGTGGGACGAGCTGCGGTCTCGTGGCAGCGGAGGTGACATGTGAACTGTTTGTTTTTGTGTTTTGATTTGCGTTGGATTTAATTTAAATTCGTTGTGTTATTTGTATTATAACTTAAAGTAAATTCAGTTGCTAAGTAAATGTAAATGTAGAATCAATTTTATGTGTTAAGATTTATATATTTGTGTAATATTAAACCACTGCATCTTGAATGGAAAATAAATAAGTTTTTGAACCGGATCTGAAATGGTGTTTGTCTGAGATCAGCCTTTCCAGGACTCCGGATAACCAGCCGCTCGCCTCTCTTCGATCCGGGGACTTCTCACATAAATATGAACCCCAAGTGTAGCTCTTCAGCAGAATGTGTTTTGCAAGAAATACTTTTAATTCAGTAGCTTACATTATTCACAACAACACTTTGTTTTCGTTCTTACGATTGGATAGGGTGGGTGGGTGAGAAAGGATGAAAATATCACAGACATAAATGCCTTTGATTACAAATCCATTATTCGATTGAAAAATGAATTAATCAAGGCGTACACAACGGGATTCGAAGCTTAGACCGAACAACCAAGCAGAACAGAATAATGTTCATTTTGCCGAAAAATAAAATAGTTCTTATTAAATCAAAACACAATCTGCATTTCCTATTTTGCATGATTAAAACCAGTTTCGCTAAGCATTTTATATCTCATTTTTAGTTTTGTTTTAAAATCGAAAATGAGACACATCGTTATCATCGAATGAATATTTGTGGGGAAACGAACAAAAACGATGGACAACACCGATGAGCTAATAACACTCAACGAAATATACCGTACACAGAGGCGGGTGATAAACAGAAGTTGATCGAACGTCATAGAAGATGGACTACCTAAAATCTGAAAAGGCGACAATAATTTTTCGACGCTGTCGACCGCAAAGTTAACGGCAGATCTACTCCAAAATGTTAAAATATCTTTAATTACACACGGCGAAGAAACACATTCCAAAAAATTGGATTATGTATTATTAATTCGATTTACATATTATATTTGAAAATGTCCAAAATGTGACTCGAGCTAAGTACCACCAGTATTAAATTAACGACCCCTTTAACAACTAGGTCGATAAATGTAACTATGTATTTTCATCGTAGGTGCATTTAAAATATAAAAGTATGTACATTTTTTTCCAACCCGGTCGGAAGTTTTTTCTAAGTAGAAAATCTTGTGAAAAGGCTTTTCCGATACTTAGTGTTGCCGTAGAGCTGAAAGTGCATAAGTTAAGTGGGAAGTAATTTAAGAGAAGTTGACTTCTCCCGCCAAAATAACTTATTACGTAACGTTGATCTTCCAAATCCGAGTTTTTCTTAGCTGGCAACTTAAGCAAATAAGAACGACGAAGTTTTGTGTTCTTTTTAGATCTTTTTATAATGTATTTAAATATTCACGCAGCAGCAAGTGAACACTATTTTTTTAAATCATGTTCACTTCTTATGTGAAGCATATGACTTGCAATAGAGCATCTTTACAGATTTCTTAAATTAACACCAGTATTACAATTGTCACTCAACCTCTATTTTTCAAATTGGATAAGGATGGAATAATCGGATAAAAAAAACTAGTAGCTAATTACTCTGGCCATGCCCTGTTTTCAGGACGGGATGGGTGTGTGGGAATACACGACGTTCCGTATCGTGACATGTGGATAGTTCAAGTGTCTGGAAAGCGGAGACGGCGAGACAATGGCAGTCGCCATCGGAGAACTTCTGTGACCGGGAGAATCGTCATATACGGTTATCGGTAGACGCAACACAGTGGGACAAAAATAAAGAGAAAGATTCATCAGTCTGAAGCCAACCTCCTCGGGATCGGGATGCACCTATTCATACTTCATCAACATCGGAAGAAACATACAAACTAGGAAGCAAAATTAATTCCTAAAGCTGGAAATAAATACAAATATCACAGATACCCGTGCCTTTAAAAACAAATGAGACCTGACGCGGCAGATTACGAAATGTAAATACTCGCCTGTACCGAAACATTATGCTTATCAGTTTTGTCAACGTTATTGACTAAGCATTATTAATATTTAACCAACATTCAATATTCTGCTGACACTGCGCAACAGGTAGACACTCATCAATGTCTGAAGAAACTAGGTCAACAGCAGTCAACGTGACAGAATAAATGGACATACAAGGAACTGGATGAATTCTGTATCGACTGCCGAAAGCAATTCAATAACCGTTTTAACGTGATTCTTCGGCATCCATCATACTGTCTTAATCACGTCAAACAAGATCATGGGAATCATATTCCTAAAGTTTGATTCAAAAATCACTGTATAATATAATAGTGACAGCTCGGCTATATGACCGGTGCTTTGAAGAGAATTTCATTTTTAATATATTTTTTTTTATTATGTCAGACTATATAGTTTAATTTTTTTTAGTTTAACCCATTCACTGCTGCACTAATCACCTAGATATTTGTGTCCTATCGATTACCACGTAGTCGCTAATTACTGACGACACGCGTCGCGTGCCGTTAGCAGTGAATGTATTAAATACATACAGACACTATTTTGGTGTACCGTTTTTTGCCAGAAAGAAGATTACATAATATATCTATCCTGCAGTGAATCTAAAAAAAACTGAAAAATACAAATCAGCTGATTTTGGTAAATACTCGTCGATCAAACATTTCCTTTTAAAATGATTCTACTGTGGGTACATATTTTATCTTAAAATGCACCACTGGGCCTAATGCATAGGTTATATACACATTTGAATACATAATAGATTGGGGCAGTTTTATGACATATACGAGGCCCAGGGGTGTACTCACACACCGTTTAGGAAACATTATTTCGTGGAGTAGTATATTGATTTTTACGTTTATTCATTGCGTCTCATGAAGAGTGTATTTTGTTTTAGCTTTTCGAATACAATTTCAAAATCTGTAAACATTACAGTATTATTTACCCAAAAAATAGTTTATAATACAAAATAATCTGTTAATTATTTACTGTTGTAGAGTTGCTCTGCCACCTGACCAATAAGATCTTTAAAATGTAGGTGGTTCTTAAAATGGGCACCTTTAAATTTATTTCAATTTGTATCTTTTATTACAACCCTGTGTGCCCGCAGAGCTTTTAGCATGCGTCCATAACAAATCATAAATTAATGAAAAAGCACAGATGAATCAAAAAAGTATTTTATATAAATTCCCTCCCAGACCCATATGTATACTGTAATGTATAAAAAAACAGTAATTATTATATCTCTACTATATAGCACAAAACACATGTAATAATCTGTATGTCTGTATGTCTGTCGTTCACAACAACTCCGAAACGGCGTACATTAGCGGCGTGAAATTTTCACACGTCATTTTAGCTGAAATTGTTAATTCAGTTTTCAACTCTCAACGTTTAACTTCTAACCTAAAACTGAAAACGTTATATTTTTGACATTTCACTTCGGGATAAAAGAGTAATAATAATAGTCACCTAGCAACAGTTCAATACTAATATATTCTGAAAGTGACAGTTGAGATAGTAACGCGAACGTAGATAATTTATGTTAAATATTGAGTTTCATATTTGTGATTTGGTAGAAAGTGAGTGGTAAATTTGTACAACTTGGTGTGTATCAGGAATCGTCATTGAGAATTAACGTATGACTCTAATCGTATGTTTAATTTGTGGCGATGCAAGAGCCATTATTAAATGCAGATCAACAAGCTGTCTATCGGGAAGTTCTGAGGCGCCATAACAAGAGTGCATGTGGTAAAATTGTCATATTTTATTTTAGCTGATTTCAACTCTTAACATTATTATTAATTAGTGGACTATATTTTGTGGTTGTAACAAAAGAGGTAAAGTTGACGGTGATATTTTCAAATTTCATTAAGATAAGGGTTCACCATCTTGGGCGAAGCCGGGTAAAAAATACTAGTACTGAATATAAAACATTACACTTAAATTTGGTTATTTTTTCAAATGCTACTTTCATTCGTCAATACTTTTTTCAATCTCTAATGCGTCCGTGACCGCAAGTCGGTTGAAAGCCCCTGTTGTAGTGAAACTAAGTGTGCCATGTTTTCTTTCCTTTGAGAAGCATCTTACAAAATTAAAAACAAAAAATATCCGTGTTGATTCAAATACTATAAATACCAGGCGCGCGTGGTGGCTTTATCTCTTTCTCGCTCAATTACATGAAAAGTGAAGGTGCAAGCGAGATGCAAGGGCATGCGGCGCATGCTCTTGTATCCTTCTTGCTCATACCCAAATTAGGTTGTGCGATAGAGATAGTGATAAATTCACCGCACGCCGATGGTAAATACTATTTTTAGCCATATCTGCATATATGCCCATAACATGGTTTCTCCAAGATTCCCTGTCACCCGCCAGTCTTCTTGCTTCCTCCCAGGTCATCCCAGCGTTCCGTAGCTCCAACGAGTATCCTATGGATGGTCATCAGCGGCCTGCTCTTCTATGGCGACGAAATTCATCCTGTTGGGTGCTCCGCATCAATACTTTTTTATTTTTATTTATTGTAAATTTAAAAAAATTGAAATGCATGGCATTACAGCTGACGCCAATGCGCCATGCATTCCACAAACATAATAACAGTAACAACAATAATAATAATTATTAAAAACAGTACTACTAATAAAAACAATAATGAAAATAAAAACATTTTTTTTAAATTACTAAATAATAAAAAAGAGACATTATTAATTTAAAAGGAAAAAATATTTAGTGAACAATACCCATAGTTTAGTGTTGAAAATATCCAGCTCTCTAGGCAGTGCATTAATCATCCGAACGGCTCTGGCAACTGGTGACTCGAATGACCGACGCGAAGAACAAGTTTTAAGAATAAAAATTGTCTGGATATGGTTTCGGCCACGTAGATAACAATTAGGAGCATGTAAATTAATAGACATGAGAATTTCAGGATTATAAACTCGTCCCTGAAGAAGAAGAGAGAAATGCTTTAGAATCGAAAACGATCTTCGTGCTTCAAGAGAGTGAAAAGATAGCATTCCTAAAAGAAATTTAGTTGGGTAATACACTTTTAGGGAATTATTAAAAGGAAAATATTTAAATTTTTTGAAATAGAAATATCGTAGAAATTTCTTATGAACTCGCTCCAATTTCAACTTGTAGGAATTTTCATATGGACTCCAGATAATAGATCCATATTCAAGCGTACTGAGAACCAAGGAAATGTATAGAGTGCGAAACACAGTTGGGTTTTCGAATGGTTTACTTTGCCTAACTATAAACCCGAGAAGTTTGCTAGCACGCAAAGCAACGGAATTAATATGTGAATGAAATGTGAAAGAAGAGTCAAACGTTATACCGAGATCAACAATTTCAGATAAACGCTGTAAAGTATTATTCGATATCACATAATTATATTTAATAGGCAATCTTGAGGCAAAGAAAGAAATGCAAAAGCATTTCGAAAAGTTGAAGTCAAGTTTGTTTTTTATAGACCAATTTAAAATCGAGTCTATATTATGTTGCAGAATAGTACAATCAGACTCCTTCTTGATAGTTAAAAACAGTTTTAGGTCATCTGCAAAGAGCAGATACTTTATTCCACTCATGCTTTCCACAATATCATTAATAAAAATAAGAAATAAAATTGGACCGAGATTCGATCCCTGTGGTACCCCAGAATATGTTGGAAAAATATTTGATGCGCATCCAGCGTATTCAACATATTGTCGTCGTTTTGACAAATAAGAAACAAAAAATTTAATTAACTTATTTGAGCTTCCTATAGCACTTAATTTATAAAATACTATACTAACTAATCATTACACGTAATACAAATAATGGCGTATGAGGATTTCTTTATCTGTTTTGCTTGGAGTGGGGGTATTTAATATTATTTTGATAAAAACAAATAAGTAGGAATTCAAAAGTACTTTATCACAAATATTTAGCTAACAAATTATATATATATATATATATCTGAAACGGTATAAATATCACTCGGGTAAATCCATTGGGGTGAGGTTAACAAGATGGGATTTGGCAAGTAAAGCTAGTTGGCTCATCGCTACCACTATGTCCTGTATCCAGGTTCAAATAGGGGTCAGTCGGAACATTATAAATATCCCCTGCTAAAACGAGCCCATTAACCGATGTGTGAAATTGTTCAATACGGATTCGGATCCCGTGACTCCACAACCGAGTTAGACGAAATCCGAAGATCCTTTACAACTTGACTATAGGAAGAATAAAAGAAACCAATAATTTTATATTGTTATCTGCCTGAATGTTCGAACTTCATTGTTTATTTTATCATCCCTTAAAGTTTTGCGAGTATGAAAAAACATCTTTGACAATAGCTGTTTTTTTTCTTGAATCTCCATCATCCAAGTCCATTTCAATTGTCTTACTTTTCTGCTTGTCAAAAATGTGAAGCTGTTTGGACAAAAAAGGGGTAAGTCATTATTCCAATGTTTTATACACGTAACAAAGACCGCCTTTGAACGAGAAGAAAAAACAAACCGAACTGCCTCTTTCAGATATCTCAGAACAAAAACTTTTGAATATTCTTATGATTTTTATACTAATGGACGTCTTGCGAAATATTTCATTCAAATCAAAAAGGGGTTATTCGATTGTTAAAACCAAATTGAAAAAAAGATTATTTTTTTCAGGATTCGACATACCTGAAAAGTATTGACGATCATTTTCCTAAATATGTTTTATCTAAAAAAGTTTACGTTATTTTCAAATCACACTCTCCCTTAACCAGCCACTTACGACGAATGCATTCAACGAAAACTGGCTCAATGACAGATGCTGAACTTTCCTATTCAAAGGAGATACGAATATAATGATGGAATAGAATGGATAAGCTCATTAATCGTAGAACTATTGAAAAAAACAATTCAATCAATATGTACGTTTGAAAAATCGAATTATTCACACTGAACGAATTACTATGGAAGACTATATATGAGTCGATAAACACGCTCCTAGCGATTTTTCAAAAAAATTTAAGTTACAGATTGCGTAAGACTGAGGAGGGTTCTCCTTCTCAACCCCCGCTCTCTCCTTCTCCCACCCGATCATCTGCTGGTAAACAGCGTCGGGCCGTAACCAGCAGAAGAACGGAGAAGATGACACCACGACGCCGAGAGAACTGATCGTTTGACCTTCTCTGAAGAGTAAATAATAAAAATAAAGATGCTAAAAAATATATAAAATTCCACCTGTAACTGTGCACACACAAATGTGTGTCATTATACCTCTATACCTATTATACATATGTACCATCGGCGTGCGGTGGACTTATCACTATCTCTATCGCACAACGTAATTTAGGTATGAGTAAGAGGGATACAAGAGCATGCTCCGCATGCCTTTGCATCTCGCTTGCACCTTCACTTTTCACGCGAGAAAGAGATAAAGCCACCGCACGCGCCTGATATGTTCCTCTTTCAACTGTGAACAAATTCAATAATATTTTCTATATCGAGCAAGAATAGTCTAGTTGTACTTTAAATAGAAAATAACATAACTCGTTATTTCATACCATTTGTCAATGAGTCCACTTATATTTGAATACAATAATACTCCATTTATAATAGAATCAATAAATCAAAATGAATTTGGTCAGGGGACACCCGGGTTTGAACCGGGGACCTCTCGATCTGCAGTCGAATGCTCTACCACTGAGCTATATCCCCTTCTGAAGACGGCGCGGAAAATATTTTTTTAATAATTACAAATATTATATTAAAAATGCTGATTAGATACCATAGAACAGATACAAAAATTTTAAGTTATGATTATACTGACATCTATTATAGCAAGCTTCGGTAGTGATCAAAGTAACAATTATGTGGTTTGCGTCTCGGTTTACCAGATGAACGAACTTATGGGTTTTCATCAATCCTCATTTTCGCTGATGTTTTCTGAAACCATGATTAATTTTATCTTTTTTACTTGTTTGAAATAGCTTTCATCACCATCACAAGAAATAATCAATTCATTTTGGAAGTATATTCTGTTTCACTTTTAATTTGTTAACAGTCAATTATTGGTGGCAAAACATTATATTTTAAATATAAAACTGATAGTTGATAATGTTCACGATGAGCGAAACCTGCCCTAATCATTACAAACATGTGATGGTAGAGTCATTTCGCTAGTGATCGGCCAGTTAAGCGACAGGTGTACTCTCAAAAGCGATTTTGAGTCAATGAATGTTAAATACATATTTTTTCGCTGGTATTCCATTAAACAGTGATTAAGTAATGTAACCAACTAAAGATAAAATAGTTAATATTGCACCAAGCATAAAATAATAGAAGTTTACAAAAAAATGCCAATTCTCCCAGTGGTCGGTCCCCAAAATCCAATGGTCGGCCTTTCGTTGCCCAGTGTTCGGCCATCACTATGAAACTTCATAAATATCGCGAACGAATTTACGGAGAGTAGACAGAACAATCAAAAACATAATGATGCAAAGCATGACAATATAAAGTCAGTATAGTGCAGATATACATTGACAAGTGGCAAGACTACCTACACGAATTTGAAAAACTGTTTTTTTTAATGTATCCACTATTATTTAAGTTTTAAGCTCAAATGGCCGACCACTAGTCACGGCTGACCTTAAGAAAAACTCGCCCTAGTAGTAAAAAGCAAATTGTATTTTATTTTAAAAACATGCGTAAGAAGGTACCTTTATTTTATTTTTTTATTAAAGGAAATGAAATAAAACTATTGAAACAATAATTTTAATCTAGTAACGATGATTATTGTTTGAGAAGGTTATTTATTGCTTTAAATTAAAATGACGTGTCTCCTCATTTTTGCTCCTCTCTTCTATTGTCTGATTTTCTTGTTTTTTCCTGGTTTGAAATCACTTCCATCTTCATCACAAGAAAAGAACAATCTATTTGGTTTGAGGTAGTTTTTTTTATTTGGAAATTGCGTAATTGATGATTTTCTTTTCTATTAATTATTTATATATCTCTATCGAATAAATGAATCTTACAGACCAATGAATTAGCGATGAAAACTGCTGAAAGCGAACATTTCAGAGTATTCGTATAATGCAAATTTAATAACATCAATATTCAAAATTATTGTATTTAAAATAAACTTGTTGTGAAACTGTCTAAAAAAGAGCTACGTAAATCTAAGGATGGGTGTATATTAAATATAGATTTTATAGCCTAAAATTAGTGATGTGCTGTCGAGCCGGTTGCTGAAATAAGTTTGTTTCGGAGAGCTGATTCTTAAAATACGGACTTTTTTTAATTATCGTAATTCTGAGGTCGAATGTTTACACAGCGACAATTCTTGATCCGATATGGATAAAATGAAAACTTGCGGCCTTAAATATAGGATTCTAAGTGAAATTGTATAGATAATATTTTAAGAGATAATCGCGATGAACTTCCTAAAACGGTCAGAAGAATTAAAAATATTATTAATACAATTACAATAAGCTCTGCAGAGGCAGAACGAGGATTTTCGTTAATGAATACTGTTTGTTCAGAAAAAAAGGCAAATTTAAGTATTCGACATAAATATCAGACTTAATGACTGTTACGATTTCGTCGCAATATGACAATCGTTACCTATCGGCGATACGTACCTCGCTGCATCGTTGGTAGGCGACGAAGGGTGAGCCTTGCCAAGAATTGCGTTAAAACCTTGCTTACACGCCAGGATGTGGAACGAGTAGGACGTGCCGGCAACGCGCTGGAGATTGGCCTCGGACAGCCGAGTTCGCCGCCGAGATGGTTTATCATCCAAGGTCGTAGTTTTATATTTATATATTATAATAGTTTTCCTGTTTTAGTGTAACCATCTGTTCATAAATATTGTTTTGTCGTATAATTTCTGTTTTATTTGTTCATAATGTAAATTCTGTGCATCTAATCTCTAATTAAATGTGTTTTAACGGTAACCGTATTTTAATTATTATTATTATCTTTCATTTGGCGTGTATCTTCACGCCTGGCGCCCAAAATTTAATTACCAAATATATTTCTCCTTACAGAAGAAAGTAAAGTGTACCGAGATTGGCAAACTTTATCCACTTCCCTGTGATAACTTAATCCTAGTTCTCCGCTGAGCTTTCCATTTTCCCATATTTTGTGATTCCTCCCCTTCCCGCGGATAAGTCGAATCATTTTATTTAATTACAGTGCATTATATATTATAAATTCTTTTTATTTATTCACAACATGACCATTAATTTGATAAGTTTTCCACTGACTTAATGGGATTCCACACCATTCGTTAAACCATGGCTCAGAAGTCACCGTTACACAGCAGATGATAGACGAATAAGACCCGTCACGGTTAAAGTTTCGAATGAAAATCAAAACACTACTTGGAATGAATTTATTTAATGTAATGTAAAAAACAATTTTGTAATGTATGAAAATTTTCCTTCTTAAATTGAAAACAAAATTTATAAATGTTGGGGGTTGATGTTTATCAAGGTGCACACCGGTTGATAGAATTTTAGCAGCACATCACTTCCTAAAATTGTCTACCAGGTTTTTTTTGTCCCACCCTTGTATTAAATCAATAATAATTATAGTTTTTCACGTTATAAAAAAACCTATACCGGCTAGAAATGCGATGACGATGGAATAGTCTCACGGGGTATTCAAAAGAAAGATTATTTTATGAAATTAGGAGTTGATCCTCCAAATCTTTACTGATTTACGAGTAGAAGCGATGCGGTCAAAGAGATAGAAATCGAGAAGTGATTTTTCTATGTAAGATGTATTCCCTTGGGATCCAGTAACAGATTCAGGGGGAAAAAATAGTCTGCCACATAAAAAGCTACGATAAATCTCTCAAGTGAAACCGTTTCTCTTATCTGACAAGGTATTTGACCGCATTAAGAAAAAAACACACACACATGATCGTATTTCATTTTTCTTCTCGACGTGTAGAAAGCCACTTCTCAGTTACGCTATTTTCACTTAGTACAGTACTTCCCAAACTGGGGTCCACAGGTTTTTCACGGGGATCCACGAAAGTTTTCAGCAGATAAAATAAAATATTTATTTAACATTTTTTCATTACGACAAAAATCCAGAGCACTCTTCTTTCATTCTTGATTAGAAGTGGGTGTGTTTTGCATCTTATTTGGCAGATTTTTTTGACAAAGTCAATGAATTAAATCTTTCACTTCAGGCAGCATTTTAATCATGAATATAAAACTTCAGGCTTTCCAACAAAAGCTTACTTCGTGGTCAACTATACATGGCCTCATGCCACACATAGTTTTTCTTATTATATTTTAAAAAATTGTTTATAGGTAAGTGACAATTTTTTGTGATAAAATATAAACATGCATATACTAATACCAATACTTAATATCAAATTTTGGCGACTAAAATATGTTTTTTTCGAGGGATCGCGGATTATTTTATCAGATTTATGGGGCCGTGGGATGAAAAAGTTTGGGAAGCACTGACTTAGTAGATATATTAGTGTATAATTAAGATGACCATATTCTATTGAAAAAAAATAAAGGACACCAGAGAAAATACACGAGTTTTATCACGTTGGAAACAGTAGAATAACAAATTTTCTTTATAACCATGTCCACTCCCTTTATAGTACATATCGTCGATGTTCTGGGAGAAGACACTAACTGGAAAATACTAGTTTTGAGTAATTGGTCTTTGAAGTTTGTCAAATGCTTGAAATGTCATACCTTTTTCATTTTGTTTGTTTAGTAAAAGTATAATTTATAAAAATAAGTGTGTTCTGTCATACGATAGAGCAGTGCTCCGCAACCTTTTCTCACCCACGGCACACTTAATCACGCATTAATATTTCGCGGCACACCAAATGGCAAAATGTAACAAAAAAAAAGTTTGATTCACATACGAGACTAACCCCATTTTATTCCCTATCATTTCAGTTGCACTATCTGTGCTGTTCGCAATACTATTTGCCATTAAATATCAAAATAATACAATTTTTGTTTCAACTAGAATAATTCAAACGGAAATATTTGTCCCCGAATAGCTTCAATTTTTTCCTTATATAAAAACACTCGCTTTTTTCTGGTTTTTGACGTACTGTGCCACGGCACACCTGGGGACATATCACGGCGCTCCAGTGTGCCGTGGCACACCAGTTGCAGAGTACTGCGGTAGAGTTTGAAATAAGGAACATTTTGTTATAACTATCTCAATATGTAATTTTTTTGGTTTAATGTTTTCTTCCAGAACAGCGACGATATTATGGACTCTTAATGGAGCATATCACTTTTGTTTACGAAAGCTGGCTGTTATTCATTCGCTCAACCTCTCTTTTGCACAGAAGGTAAGGATATACGGACTGGGCATGGAAAGTAATAGAATTTAATCTCTTTATAAATGGACTGAAAATTAATGTATTAATGAAAGCGACCGCAGGCGGTTTCAAACCTTGTGAACACAGCGATCAAATAGGACTTCGCTCAAGACTGTAACGTTGACCAATCGGTTTAAGGACCAGTAAATTATAAATTTGTTTTTTCAATTCGTAAAATAATGAACGTGTGGTCACCGAATGTATAATTCACGGCATAACTACCCCTTGCCAAATTTCAACAATGTATTCTGAAGTCATTTTATTTTCCTCAATGTGACACAATTTGTAGCAATTGTGGAAACGTAGAAAAATACATCTTATCTATTCAATTTTTTATCGCAGAATCAAAAATACAGAATTGATTTTTGAATCGATTTATGGACTGGTGTTCAAAACCATACATGTCCGTCATGTCTAAATTCACCCCTATCCATCCAATCCTAAAAATAATACGCAACGAGAGCGATTAGCTGTCCAAACAAGTCCAAACTGTGGTTGATTAAGCACTTGGGAGACTTCGAACACAATATAATTTAAATGCCCTATTTTCCAGAGTCCAAAAAAAGCGTCGTAACAATTATTTGAGACTTTTACGTATATAAAACAAATAAACTATTCTATATTTTTAATCTCTTCTAATCAAAAATATATTATTATTAATGTCAAAGGCGTTCCAATAAAAGCGTACATTGAAAAACTTTACATTAATTATTTAATCAACAAAAAAACGTTACGTTATTATAAAAATTCCATGAAAACTTAAAATAAATATTTGAAAACTGCCACTGTGTCCAAACCCTTTCCATTTTTTTCTCTTTCCGAAAAAGTGGGGTTGAGGGACGGAATAACAAGCAGTTCGAGTAGAACAACTTCTATTGAGATAAGCTCCATTAAAAGTCTATATTTCGTCGATGTTCTGGAAGAAAACACTAAATCAAAAAAATGAAATTTTGAGTTACTGATAGCAAAATGTTTCTTTTTTCAAATTCTACCGTATGAAAGAACAAACGTATTTTTATATATTATATTTTTACTTAAAAACAGTTTTATACAAACAAACAAAATGAAAAAGGTACAGCTTTTCAAACATTTCACAAACTTCAAAGTCCAATTAATCAAAACTATTACTTTTCATAATTTAAGACATCGACTGAGGGTGCTTGATGGAATTTCAATATCAAATTTGGATTATTGAGATTTTGTACACTTCCATGTATTTTATAGGGATTAGTGCGATTCCCGAAATTTTAACTCAGGTATCAGTGTAGCTCTCAGACCTATAATATCTTACCTCGTAAATAATATTTGTCGCATTTGTATCTTCTATATAAACGTTAGATACTGTTTACTGTCTCTCAGTTCGAGTCCATTCGTGTGCTTGAATGCCTGAAGATGTCGAAAGGCGAAACCCGGGTCGTTAGTGACAAAATACATGGAAGTGTACAAAATCTCAATAATCCAAATTTATTACTTTTCAGTTAGTGTCTTCTTCTAGACAACGACGATATGTTCCACAATGGGAGCGGGCGTGGTTACAGTAATATATAAATATATTTGATAGGTTTCGTAATATATTTCATTTACCCACTAGCTTTATGGTTTGTTAGATGATTTTTTTATGTATCATAAATCATAACCACGTTGAATTATTGTGTGCAATAGGTAATTTGATCACTACTCCATGGATACAATATGTTTTCATATAATATCATCCTTTGATAAAACAGAGGTAGTACAATTTAAGACGCAGACCATTCCCGAGAGAGTCTGGATTTCTTTCAACCGGTAAATTGAAAAATAAAAAATATACAATGGAACTATTTTACACTGTTAAAATATCCAAGCGTCTATCTTTTATTCTCCAATCGGGTTTCGAATCTCTAAATGTAGTCATGATTTTTAGACTTTCGTGGATATCAAATGTATAAATACTTATTATATTGGGCAGGCACCGTGTTTTGGTTGATGGTTTTCACCCAAATCAACGTCATGGTATTTACATAAGAAATATTTTATTTCACAAATCCGGATAAATGTGACTTTTTTCAGCTCGCTAATCCTTCCCTTGTATAATTGTCATTATCATTAAAAATGAGAATATAAATTCGGGCAATGCTATAGATCAAGCATGTCAAACACGCAGCCCTCCAACAAATAGTTGGCGGCCCGCCAAGACTTCTTGGAAAAATATTTTTTTTTAATTGTAAAACACTATTAATTATTTTTATATAAACAAATTTACTTTTATTTGCATACAATTTAATTCAATTGGAATTGGAATAATTTTACATATAGCAAAACTACTCGTGTAACAGCAGCGCCATATTAAATTACAAATGGAATTAATTGAAATCCAATGTGACTCTTTGCTGAAGCAAAGTATTCAGAAGTTGGAGTTTTTTACAAATATTTACTTGCTGATCGGTTTCCTAAAATGTTGTCTTTCGTAATGCGTATAATGGCTATGTTCGGAAGCACATATTTATGCGAGCAACTATTTTCTGTAATGAAAAACAACAAAACTCCAGAAAGGTCAAGATTTACCGATCAGTATTCACTGTAAATTTTGAAAATTACGGCAGCTCAAAATAGTCAACCAAATTATAATGAAAATTTGAATTGTTGAGATTTTGTACATTTCCATGTATTTTGTCACTAACGACCCGGGTTTCGGCTTTCGGCCTCTTCAGGCATTCGAGCACACGAGTGAACTCGAACTGACAAACATTATAATGATTTGCTGTGTGTGTGTGTCTTCAGAATAAATATTTGTCAATTTCTTTATAATCTGTATAATTTAAAATAAAATTGAAATATTTTTTATTTGAAACGTCTTTTATTTGGTTCAATTTTGAATATTGAAAACATGCGAACCTCCACTGATTTTAATTAGTTTATATGGCCCGCGGTGCAAATCAAGTTTGACAAACCTGCTATAGATGTACCAATTTAACTTGGCCGTTAGTGAGGGCGCCACTGTCGCGTTAGGAATATTGTCATACTCAACCAGAACTGAAATTTCAATAAATTCCCAAACTGATTTTTTACGGTTATTAAAAGTATACATATATATTTATTTTCCATAAAATAACAATTGGAAAAATTTATTTTAGACTGACAATTCTAGTTCTAAATTCGGCGGCGGCCAAGTAATGTTGATAATACTTATAGTACACCCACCCCCCGATTTACGAGGTACTGTTTTTACGCTGTTTTACTTTAACGCGGTTAAGCTAAATATTTTTTTAAAAACACGCATTTTTAATTTGCATGTTATTTCCATCATGATCATGTCCCATGTCTATGTTTTGTGTAGCATGTTTTTCGACCAACCCCTTTAGATGCTTGCCAGAGACCAACATAGCCAAAAGTGAATCCAATGATTAAGCAAGCACTTGGGAGGTTCCAGGTGCAATATAGTTTGAAGACCATGGTCTATCAGATAATAATAAGGCGTCTCAAAATGTATTATTACGATTACAAAATAAATAAAAACTATATTTGTAATCACAAATACATCATTAGTAATGTAAAAAACGAACCGATGAAAACATAAATTGAAAAATATCTCATTGATTATTTATTAACAAAAACAATTTTTGCGATATTACTAGAATTCCATGTAAAATAAAAACAACTTTTGTAAACTGAATTTTAATGTTCGTTATTAACCTACATATTTAAAAGTCTAATCTTCGAAATAAGTTATTTTTGAGGCCGCTTACATTTGGAGGCCCCATGCATGCGCACCCAACTTAATGGCCACTGCAAGTCGCCAATAAAAAAATGAAGATTTTTCTCATATTGACTTTTTCACATTAATTACCTTTAAGTATTTGTAGAAGGATTTAAAGACAAATTATTGATGACTACAGATGAATCGAGTCACTGAGTCGTTAAACACGCTCCTGTTGATTGTTCACAACATATGTTTTTAATGTACGTGTGTGCTTTATCGATCTATGAATTTTTCCAGTTGCATGTCTAAAATTTCTTCCAATTTCTTCTGACTATCCGATATTTATTTGATTTCTTTAATGAAGATGATAGGGTAAAAATGTAAAAACCTTTTAAGATGAAGGCAGGGTTCATATTTATAAATAAAACAACATTTTTGATATCATTCCTAATATTATCATTTCGCCATTAACAAACTATAAATAATTGAGATTATTCATATTTTTCCATGTCCTTATGTCCTTAAGCTGGACTAGCATTCTTAAATCTAAAAATACTTAAAAATAGTAAGTCATTAAAGCAAGAAAATATTAATAATGATTAAGAACACATAAAATATTTCAACAAATTTATGAACACAACCAGAGAAACCTTAAGAAGCTACAAGCAGTGTTCTGTAAGAAAGTTCGCAACTTATGACTAGTCCTATAAGTATAGTCTAATTTTAGCTCATTTCTCATTAGATATGACTTATATTTGCAAAGATTTCTTGCGAGTCTATTATATGATTTTGTAGCGTTATCATTCATAAGAAACCATCATATACGCAAAGTAAGTAATGATTTACATTTTTGTAGTAAGTTATACTTTATATTCGTCGTAATATCTAGTGAATGATATAAAATTTGATGTAGTAGGGTAGATTTATCAATTACAATCTTTGATTAGGACTAGGATTCATAAAAAAACACTTTCTAAGTAAGTTAGCATATATATTCTCTTTAACAGTTAAGGTTATTTATTCACTTCGCTTTTAGGCTTGTAGCAGACCGTTGTACATTTTATAAATCCGTAATATAGCATATATTATATGTAATTGTCCCTTATTTATTTATCAACTGAATATTCTACAATTAATCATAACCTTAAAAGTCATGAAAATCTGAATACTTACTTGCTAGTTTGGCAATCTTCATAATATAATTATTGGAAAAAAATCATGGAAATAAATACTCTAATATAACATAACTTTTTTTTACGTAAATTTAAACCCCGATTTAATCAATAATATTATTGATGAATATTTCTAATTTGAGTTTTTTTTTATTTTGACAAGAATCTGATGCGTCAGAATTATTGATAATATTTTCGACATATTGACGTATTTCAATACATATAAAATCAAGTATTTGAATAACCTCCGATTAAATTACTAAAATAGCAAATTGAAAGAAGGTTGTAAGTACAGACAATTTATGTGAAACATTTAATCTATTTTATGCATTTACCTCTTGGGATATTTTGCATTTCATTAGAACCATAAGTAAAGAGCATAATATGGCTAATTTAGTGTGCATTTTTCACGAAAAACATAAACGTTTATATTGCATAACATAATAAATATATGTAATTATCCAGTAATGACCAACGTTAATCTCGACTTAGTTTCTTAAATGATGATTTAAATGCGTGAAAATGGGCGAATGTATAAAAACAATAAAAATTGAATTAAGAAACCTCAATTTTTTTAAAGGGTTATAAATAATTGCACTTTGTGTTGGATAGTATTCACTTGGTACACTCGAACTTTTATTTAGATAGTTTGCATTTTGGATTAGATAGTATTAACTTAGTACACTCAAAATTTGATTTTAATAGTTTCCACTTAGTCACGGATTCTTTTGACAGAGTGAGATAAGTTGTAGTAGGTCATGTTAGGGTTGGTCTGGTTTGGTTTGTGTAACGTATTCTAATGCGTGGAGCAAACACAATATAAGCGGCCTAATATAGTGTAGAAGAATAAGTGACATTTTATTACAGCTTCGTGCAAGTATCGATTTCAAAGTGTGACTATTTGTATTGAGTGAAAGCTATTATATCTAAGTGAAAATATTTTTTCGTAAGTGTAGTATATTTCTTCAAGGATAAAATATATTTTACTATGTGGGATCACTTTATTTTTAGTAAAGGAATTTGTTTTTTGTGGAATGTATTTGTTGTAAGTGAAAACTATTTTTATGAAAGTGAATATAATCTAAACAAAAGTGCATTTAATTGTAAGCCTTTTTTAAATATGAGGAAATGGGATTGGAATATTTAATTCCTACTGTTTTAAACAGAAATACGTTGGTCCAACCGAGACAAATTTTTGGCAAAATTATTTGTGCATCACTACAAAGTTAAATTTATTTATGACTTATTAACTAAAACATAATATTTGTACATTCACCATTGAAAATATAAACTGATTTGTTGATTTCTATCCGTAGGCATATAAAATGATGTTTGTGATCTGTGTGTAAAATACCCTTCCATCAGTCCTACCCTAAAAACAAGAGGTAGCGAGAGCGATTGGCTGAACACTAATCGGATCCTTCTATCTCTACTCTCTTTGATAAAGAGAGATAGAGTGACTGAGTAACAATCAGTTCTCGTAGAAAAACCTTTGTTGGGATACCTCCAACAGGAGTCCACTGCTTCATATTTAGAGTGTACGTGATTTAAAAAAAAAATTCAAACCAGGTAACTCTACTTGGGAAAAAACTTCAGGACATTGAAAAAACTTTGTAATTTAACCATCAAACGGAATTCAACAATTACAAAATACAATTTCATTGCATAATTTAAGACATCGACTGAGGGTGCTTGATGGAATTTCAATATCAAATTTGAATTATTGAGATTTTGTACATTTCCATAGTATTTCGTCACTAATGACCCGGGTTTCGCCTTTCGGTATCTTCAGGCGTTTTGAGCACACAAATGGACACGAATTGAACTCAATTCTTTACATTTATTTGTGAAAAACACAAAAATGGAGTTGTCTGGTTTGCAGATAGGGCAGTCGATATCTGGTGTTCATTAAATAATATATATTATCAGGACTACTGACTTTGTCAGCAAAACAGAAGAAGTTCCAATAGGCAGAGTCAATTTGAGTCATAATTGAAGAAATCTTTACAAATAAAAAAAAATTTTACAAATAGCAATTATAGGGATATAACGTTGCTGGTGAACTAACCTATTGTACATTTTTAAATTACTAAAATATGGGGATTTGAAAATTTTGAGTCTTACTTTACATAGGTGTTTTTAACGATAACCTCTTCGCTATATACTGTAGTCTTTTCACTACCGACAATAAAATGAACAGCTACTAATTAAATCTAGATGAGCGGTTCTAAGCTGCGTGGATTTCCTTTCAAATGTTTTAGATTTTTTATCAAAAGTATCCCGCAATGACCCCTTGTTATGCTCCATGTGGGGAAACGTAAATCTCCAAAGTCCTCAAAACAGCCTAAAAAACGTAACCATCGTAAGTCCCTCGCGGGCCGTCGCGATCGCTCCATGGAATCAGAGCACTGATCCATCAAAAAACAGCTCGTCTTTCTTAACGAACACGAAGTGGCGCTGCAGCGAAATGTGACTGAAAACCTTGCAGAGTTATCGGGTCTCATAAAATTCAAACGTCCGCCGATCCTTTTAGTGTGCAGAGTAATCGGGTCGCGTATAAATCAAACGTCCGCCGATCATAACCTTGCCTTATCGGGTCGCGTACAATTCAAACGTCCGCCGATCCTTTTAGTGTGCAGAGTAATCGGGTCGCGTAAAATTGTCTTGCATAAAATTCAAACGTCCGCCGATCCTTATAGTGTGTCGAGTTATCGGGTCGCGTAAAGTCGTCATGGGGCCATTTTACATCGAAAATAGCACTCGTTTCTTTTCCCCGTCATAAAATTTAGTGCTATAAATAGTTTGGTCAAATAAGAACATTTTTGAAATTTGTGCAAAATAGGTCAGTTTACCGATTTTGCCACCAAGATGACGATAAGTGAGAAACATCTTCGCAAATTACTTGAATATATATCGACTGTGGAAAGCAAAAAGGACATAACGCTCAGTTTTTTCAAAACAGCAATTTAATACACGTTATATCAAAATGATGTAAGCTGTAAATACTAAAAATTGGTAAGGGATTTGAAATTTTTGAAAAAGGACTTCTTACAATAATTTACATAAGTCATAATCGTAAATTTTTTGGATTATTGAGATTTTGTACACTTCCATGTATTTTGTCAGATAGAAGATACATGTAGAAGATACAAATGCCACAAATACTTTGAGTCTTTTCGTCTACCGATACCTGAGTTAAAATTTCGGAAATCGCCTAATCCTTATTTTGTAAACACCATATTAACAGAGTGAATTGCCTAAGCTGCGTGCTTTTCTTCTTTTAGAAATACCAGTGATTTTATGATTATAATAGTATTGTGGGTTTTGACGGGACCAGCAATGGGTAAATATATACAATCATTCCACATTTAGTGACATCACCCCAGAATTAGGAAGGTTCAGCTGCTCATTCAAGATTGGTAATGAGTTTTAACTGGGCTCTATTAATTTCTAAAATCGATAAAATAATTTATGATCCCCAAAGTTTAACCCCATGTCAAAACGTATGGTTTCTTACCACCAAAAAACGTAACCATCAGCTAAAGTCCCTCTAATGCGTGTGTGGCCCCACATAGAAATGTTCGCACTCATTGCATGGAATCAGAGCACTGATTTCCAGTTTTTGCAAAACAGCTCGAGTTGTTTTTTAATTTTCTGTGCAACCTAAACTAATTCTATGCCAGATTCTGGGCGGTCTATGTCTTTAGACAAGTTGTGCATCTTTTGAAAACGTTGCACAAGTTATCTATAAAATTTCATAGCCATTATTGGCAAATTTGTTTAATAATGTTTAGTTCGTTTTCAAAATTAAATTTATTTAGAGGTATAGTGACTAATCTGTGAACCTGAGAATGGAAAGCAGCCAATTTATATGAGAAAGGATGGTCTGAGCTAAAATCAAAATCCGTTTCTTTTCGGTAAATTTTAAATTCATGAATGGAGTTTTTAATATCAATATTAAGGTCAAGGAAATTTATATTCTTGCCCCCTACTTCTAAAGTGAATTGAATTTTATCATCTAGTGAGTTAAGAAAATTATGAAGGTTAGAAACTTGTCTCCGCTCCATTGAATAGACAAAGGATGTCATCTACGTAACGGAACCAATAAACTACGTTTCTAACTTCTGTTTTATTGCTAAAAATAAGGTTTTCTAAATGGTTCATGTAAAATTCTGCTAATAGTGGTGACAAACAACTTCCCATTGCAAGGCCTTCGGTTTGTTCATAGAATCTATTATCAAATTGAAAATAGTTCTGGTCAACGCAAAAACTAGTCTAATATATTAAGTAATTCCCGTAGTAATGACAGGATTAACTCTACGCGTATTAAGGGTATCTTTGATGATTTGTTTACATTTGTTTACAGGTACAGTGAATAAGCTAACAACGTCAAAAGAAATTAATTTGGCGTTTAACGGAATGTTACAATTTTTAATTTTATCTACTAACTCTAATGAATTTTTAATACTATACAATGACTGAATTTACTGTGATTGCGGATGAGAGAGTTAGCTCTTTTGGAAAGTTTATACGCTGGAGCATTCATATATGAAACTGTCAAATTGAATCCTTGAATATAGCCCATAAAATTTGGGGGCTTGTGGATTTCTAGTAGATAAAAAGGACAAATCCTTAGGGTTGATTGTAATGCTACAACTATTTATAACCTCTTTAATATTTTTATTAAATTTTAATGTAGGATTTTTTTCAATTCGACTATATCATTATTATGTCAGGAAGTTATTAAACTTATCAACATAGTCTTTTCAGCGTTAACAGGACCGTGGTATTTCCTTTGTCCGCCTTTGTGACAATGATATCATTATCTTTAATTTTAGTTTTAATATTTTTAAGAGTAGCCAACTCCTCATTAAACTTATTGTAATTTTTGTTGCTGTTTAAGTAATCTTTCTTAAGGATGCGAGAACAAATATGTTTGCTGGTTAATAGTAAATTATATAGTTATAAAATAACCCTGTTACAACAATACTATATCTTAAATCATAGATTTAATGATCTCTTGTTCATATTAGACAAGGAAGTTAATAAAATCTTCGCTATATTTACTAAAAACATCACCGTGCGGCTTTTAGGTTATGTCTCGTGTCAATCTATTTACCTGAAATTATTATAAATACGCTTATATTTACGATTGAAATCATTATTAGTATTTACTGCTTTATATACAGCTCTAATATTATACGATGCATAATACTCGATTATCTTGTAAATTGGTCATCAGAACAGTTCAGATTACACCGCTCGTAAAATGGAATAAATATGACGTACTGATTGATATATTCTCTCGTCTATTTTCTCATGCATAATGTATAATAAACTATGTCTTAACTTAACATGCAGTAAATTAATAGTAGAATAGTGATACGTACTATCATGTATTGTTTTAAAAAAAATTGTTGCAGCGTGCTATTAGGGCTTGTATTGACATAATTATAACTAACATTTTTGCTATGTTACATGCTCCATGTGATTTATTATATATAGTAATCAAATATCCAGTTAATTAATTATGATGCATTCCTAAGAAAACTATTTTAAATATATGCAGAAGTGTACTAGCTGCCAAAATTTTATATAAATATTCAAAGTCATTTTAAATTGGTGAGGAAAAGGGCTGTAAGCTGCTTAAACTACATTTGTGTTGATAATTTTTGTCAGGGAAAAAAGACGTAACCATCAATTTTATTAGTTTTTCTTAAATAACTTATTAAATTAATATCAAATTGGGTAAATAAAAGGCCCAGATTATTAGTCTTCATGCAACTCAAGGTTGTGTATATTTAATATTTTGATTTTGGCTGAAAATCATCAAAAAATCGTTTTTCGTGGCTCCTGTAAAATTTGTTATGTGTGGGTTACGTCCTTGTTCCTTTCCACAGTCGATATTTAACATTTCATTTCACTGCGCTTAGTATATGTTTACAAATTGGCCATGCCTAAAAGGCTGCATATAAATATTAATTGTCACTCAATTAATTAATTGTAAAACTATACTTTAGCCATAAAATATTGATTTTTAAATGCGGTAATGAAACATAATATAAAAAAATGAACTGTCCTTCTGTAAGCATATTCATTTTATAGCTAAATTAATACATGTAATTAGAAACCTGTAATTACAATATATATTTATCTTGATTTATCCTTTAGTTTCACAGATTTTATACATAGATATATATAGATAGATATCAAAACTAATAATTCTATCATATATACAAATACAAAATCAATTATGACATTATAAATGAAAAAAGCATTTATTTAATTCATTTCGTCTGGCGGTTAGGTAATGAAAGACGCCTAATTGATATTTATTGTAAATGCCCTTCTGCACCTATAAATTTAAAATGTTATGATTTAGAACTTTTGCTTAGTAATTACGTCATTAATGCAGGACATAATAATTCAATTGTGTTCTTTTTTAAATCTGAATTTGGTCCGCCACTAATTTTTTCAATATGGAATGTGCCCATAACCATAATTGGGTAGCGACACCTTTGGGACTTAAAGTTTCTTGAAATACGACCTTTTGCAGTATTAATGACGGTTTCAGACCAGAATAGATAAAAGTGATGTTTTTTTAAACGCCTCGGACACTCTGACATCCTTGAACAAGAAGTTTTTGAAGGAATATTTGTAGCACGAATTACCTAATAAGAACCATGTTTATTTTCGTATTGATTTGATATTTGTAAGTTGTTTCACGTCATATTTGCATCAACCACTAATTAATGAACCGACATTTTATTTTCACCATCCATTCTAGAACAGCAGGATTATACCCCATGCACAATTGCCACTTCAATAAAAAATCTGCCAGCATTTGATATAATGTACCAAACGGCCATTAAACAATTTAAAAAATCATTATCTGTTTGAATAATATTGATTTCATTGGAATTTAATGATTGCTGAAGAAAAATCACTGCAGAGCATTCGGTAAACAACGAATGTCTACAGGAGAGGTGGGTCAGAGGTCTACATTGTTGAGATTGGATCCGGAGTGCTCAGGGAGATGTTCTCTTACGAGCAGAGTGCCTATGGGAGCGATGGCCTTGTCTTTGTGAGCGAGTTTGCTCATTTCACTTCTCAGTTTCTCAAGAATCGCATAATTGGGTTGGTTGACGGCGGCGCGGGACTGCAGCAAAGTTATCTCTTGCTCTTCCTGCTTCTTCTCCTTGAAACTCTTCACGGATCGATTGCCGTACAGTCGGAGTAGAGACCCCCACGATGTGATATTTGGATGAAGAGCCTGAAAATGTTGTTAGATCATTAAAACTAATTGGAATAGCTTTTGGAGATGTTTTAATTATGTTGAATGTTCCTGATATACCATTTAAATAAGTTTTGGTTGGAATTAAAAGCACAGTTACTTAGTTAATTATTATTGAAAATATATAAGCGACCTAACCTTATTATTAAAAATATTCCATTTACTCTTCTATGAAGCTCTAACAAAACCATATTTTTCATACATAATTAATTTTTTTGTGGTTTAATTTTCGATAAGGTATGTATTTATTTAGAGGTCGTTAATTGTAGACAATTTCTTTTCACTTCTTTATAATTCATATGATTTTCCGTAAATTATTTTCATGCTGCAATGCAACTTTTATTTTCAAAATGTCCAGTGACCTAGCCGTCGGAATAATTGTTTAAAAATATTGAAGCACATGCCTGTAGAATACCCTGAGAGGCGCGCTGCTTTCCCTCCCTTTTATTCTTGCACACCACCGTTATGGAATGTTTGCCAACAGTCATTGTAAATTCATTGCGTTGATGTTTTAATGTGTTCATCTGAAATCACAATCAATATTAACACTTTACCGGCGAATCCAGCGAATGTAGTTCCCTGTGGCAGTCAATTTGTTATTTGCACTCGCAATTATTAAATGGATTCAATATTTTCTAAGATATATCAACAGATAATTGAACATACACCTGGAATATGAATTCATAATAAAATAATTATATATGTAGCATTTTCTCGGATGCCAGTAATTTAAGTGGTTTGTTTTATTTGGTAGATGCAAAAATATTTGTAAAAAGAATTTGATATGTTTTTGAGATTATTTAAAATGCTTTTACAATTAATTTTAGATGTTTCTATATCTTAGGGCACCAATATATTTTACAGTATGAGTGATGAAATCAACATTTACAAAAAAGGACTGGATGTAATGTAACATAGTGTTTTTTAATTTTTAGCAAACAAACTATAATGATGTGTTGTAATTATAGAATAATGTTTTATCTGTAAATAAAATACCTGATATTTGATTTCCCTATCCCCGATTCCAAAATTCCTAGCGAGGCAGGTCTGCAGAACAGTGTGCGGAGACGGTTCCATGGTTTTCGCACAGAAATCATAAACTCTCGGATCCTCAATCTTGATATCGTCAAAGAACTAAAATAAATCAAAACAATGATATTATCTTATTCATTTAATTGGTAAAAATAGGCTCCGCTGAAGCCGAGTGGTCAGGTCCATCCACTTCAGTTGCATGTCCACAGGTTTGAATCCCGGTAAGAACATGACACACTCTGGTTTTTGTTAAGTTTAAGTTTCATTAGTGTCCAGAACTGAAATCACCCAGCGGTAACGACAATAATTCGGAGAATCGGCCGACTCTTGTTGCCAAGCCGCTCAATAGCCGCCGGGCACGTCCATTTTTGACAGAAAGGGGTAGCTCCGACGATGCTGGGAGTTTTTTTAATTGTATGTGTACACAGTCGATTACAATCTGTCAAGCCGGGCGAGTTGCGGCCTGGTCGCAGCGGAGGTGACGATGTGAATTGTTTGTGTTTGGTTTGCATTGGACTCAATTTAAAATCGTTTGTCGTGTCATTTGTATTATAACTTAAAGTAAATTCAGTTGCTAAGTAAATGTAAATGTAGAATCAATTTTAGGTGTTAAGATTATATTTTGTGTAATGTAAACCACTGCATCTTCGATTAAAAATAAATAAGTGTTGAACTGGATTTGAAATGGTGTTTGTTTGAGATCACAGCCCTTCCAGGGTGTTCGATAACCAGCCATTCGGCTCACTTCGATCCGGGTCTTTTCAAACACTTTCTTTTTTCAATCAATTTATGGTTTTGTGTTCGGAGGTATGAATGTATGTGATGTCTATAATTCCCTCCCACTGATCCATCCAATCCTAACATAATCATACCACCTCACTGCCAATATCGGAAGCAAGAATCTATTCTCTGCCACTGGTAGAGAGTTAAACAAATGGCCTTTGGGTTATAACAATGTACATCTATGGATCCCTGACAGTACGCATCGAGTTTAATGCGGCTCCAGCTATTCCTAGGTGAATAGCGAGCTCTTTCTTTGTGCTAAATTGATCATTAATTTATATTGCCATATTTAAAGGATAAAACATCCTCCAACAATTTCAGAGTCACTGACCTCTAAATCTTGATCAGTAGTTCTGCTGGCAGTTCCGTTCAATTCATTGTCCTGCTTAATTTTATCTCTCATTTCAGGAATGAGGATTTCTATGGTAGCCTTAGCCGCAGCAGACTTGGCCTGGCGCTTGGATGTTCCATAACCGACGCCGTATTTCATGCCGTTGATGGAGACAGTTGCTGAATATGGAGTGGCGCCATTTTCTGGAAAAATTGATAATAGATATGATGGCTAATATATTTTACATTTGATTGATTCAGCCAGGGTCTTTCAGAGAAAACATCAGACTTGTGGCATAGGATTTTTCGAGACCCCCAAATTTCTGAAAAATGATTTTTAAATATACAGTAGCTGCGTGAAGATTTACTCTAGGTTCTGTTGAAAATAGCATGGTTGAAAAAATATATTCTTTGAATAAAACACTATTGAAATATTGTGCTTATCATACAAACCAGGCACTCAGATGAGTTACTTATTAAATAAGAATTATCTTACATTCTGTACAAAACAGTGAGTCAGTTGTTCACATTCTACATTTAATAAAAATAAAATTCAATTATCGCTGTTATACCTGTCATATAAATAATAACTCAGAGCTGCGACTTTCCTACATTTTTAATTTCATGTGATTGCAAAAGTGCCGTTATCCCGGCTTGACATTATTGTGGATGACAACATGTTGTAGAACTATATTCAATTATACTCTTAGTAGAATTATCAGTGAAGGTATTAATTTTAATGACTAAATTAACTAAGTTAAATCAACTTTAATCTCTCTTTTCAACATTTCTCTCAAACATAGAAACGTAACTTGACAATTGAACTTCTTTTATGGTGCTACGGTCAAGGTTGAACCATGGCTGCCTCAATTGGTCACCTCAACTCCACTCTCTTCTCTGCCTTTAAACGCCAATTGCTAACCTAGTCCTAATGACACTGAAGATCGTTACTTGACACCATTATTAAATATACTCACCAAACTCTTTATATTCATATGTAGGTTGTTTTTTCAGAGCCCTTTGAACATATTCATGCAGGATACAGACATAACTCTTGCCGTTTGGATTCATGAGACACTCTTTCGGTGCGGTTTTATTGAATGTGGTATAAGCACCTATAAAAATAGACAAAAATATATGAAAAGGTGTGGCCAACAAAATTAAAAATGCGTAAAGTGAAACAAATAAACAGTTAATAAAATATTACCACTCTTTTGGCTTCCATCCGCATTATTGGATACATCAGCCTGAACAGGAAACGTGATTAACTTAGTGCCATCTGGAAGAGTCGGCCGTTGCAATGCCTGTCTTGTTTTTGTAAACTTTCGACGCTCTGACCAAGACCTTTCAACACAAGAAATAATTATTTATATTCAATAGATAAGAAAGGCAATCGCCAAACCGCACCATGCGTATCTTCAATAATGTCAATAATGAACATAAGAAAATTATTTGGGGAGAAATTCTCCTTCTTATCATTTCACTATATGGATTGCTATCTAACGGCAAGGTTGAATGTGATGTTTCTCATTCTGAAATTTATTAAACAACTTCAGTTGAGATATTTCATTAAGAATCCATATGCTGACACATTGCCAGTTGGGGGTGTGAACGTAGAAAAAAGCATGGAAGTAGGAATCATTAAATTGTAGTCAACGATTAGCCATAAAAAGTCATTTTCATCATAAGTTTACCCAAATACTCACTTGAACCTCATGATTTTGATGTATTTAAATTTGAAGAGTTTTTTGCAATAGTTCGTAACCTCTTCATGGCGAAGATGCTGACTCTTCCAATTCTCCTGAGCCGTCTCCACTTTAGCAGTGGGCATCAGTGCCACTAAGGCGTTGCGTTCCTCCTCAACATTCTCAGTATTAACCAACTTTTTCAAAAGTTCCGTATTGACGAAACCCTTTGCTGTATTCCCAGCTATATCTCCGTTAGTTTTATTAGCCGGGTTTTTGGGAATACCTCCATTTTTACATTCCGTTTTGGCATCTGGACCAGTAGAGGGGTTGTCAGAATTCTTAAAAATCTCTCGGTTAGCTTTATCCAACAGACACTGTGAAGTATTTTCAGGTATTTCCTCCAAGTTACTATCTAAATTATTCATTGTGAATGGTTCTACTTTAAGTTTCTTAATAATTTTCATTTCAGAACTATCATTAGCATTTTCTATGCTGTCCGTATCATTTTTCATGACATCAAACGGACGTTTAAAAGCTTTTTTACTTTCCGAATTCACATCAGATAAATTGATATTGTTTGATTCGTGTTCCGTTAAATTATTACAGTTAGAAGATGCGGTTTCCGCATTTGCAAGCCTCTCTTCCTCCTGCAAAGCCTGTCTGTAGTTATAGCAAGGAATTGCAGTCACCGGAATCTCATGTTTCTAAAAAATAAAACAGACATGTACCGGCAAGAAAATATTTCATTCTTCATTAACCACTTCACGGTCGCTCGCTCACCCGTGATAGAAAATTGACAAATGCGTTACGTTCGCTCGCTCACCGGTGATAGAAACCACTTGGCGTTATGTTCGCTTTCAATCGTATATGATAGAACCATCAAAAAAATACTAGGGATACGTATTCCTATTTCAATGACCTACACGAAGCTACATATGTTCTAAATGCTGTAGAAAGCGATCGAAAAAAATGTTAAAATAGAGTCGTAGTTGTTTTGTGTAATATTTTTATGGCGTTCTGCGATAATTAGACCGAACTCATAAATTGTGAATGGACACAGTTTTAGTTTCTTTACAATTGCTATTCTATTGTTCTCGAGCTTTCGAATTGCATTATTATCCTTCTATTGTCCTAGAGTGTTGGGTAAAGGAAGTGAATTTCGGCATTTCGGCGTAAAAGGATTTGTGCAAATGCATTCAACCGTATCTAACATTACGGTAATAAAATTTAGTAACCATTTATCATTGTACTGCATCTCTCGAATATTATTATACTATTTATTTCATCATTACTAGAAGAAAATCCACATGTTTGACAACAATTTAATTTACTAAATGTATTAAATTACGGTATTCTATTCATTTTCAAAATTGTTTTTCAACCTGTTTCACAATAAATAATTAAAAATATTAATACACATTGTTTTTAAATGATCCATAGACCGTTAAAATGCAATAAAAAAAATCGATTCGTTTTGGACGATTTCCCCAAAAAAAACCGACCGTGAAGTGGTTAAGTCAAGATGAAATAAAACAGATAAATTTGACATGTTGTTAACCTTTAAAATGCTTGCGCACCAGAAGCTTGTTGTGATAGATGTTTCAGAAGCAGACTGATGTTATTGTTAGATTTTGAACTGTAACTTGGATATTCGTTTTAATTCTTTAATAAGTCCACATATGACAAATAAGGTTGGTTTTTTTTTACTGAATGAGGAAGATACAAAAAATAACAATACTAATAACTGGTGTGAGGAGAGGTATTGGAATGAAGATAAATTTCAAAATTTGCAAATCATTTTATGAAAAATAACTATGAGTTTAGTAAAAATAATAGAGTATATACACTCCATCGAGTAGATAATAAAGGTTTAAAAATGAATAGCTTAGAATTCTTGGAAATTAAAAAGACAGGTGGATCCTTGTTTTTTAAAACACCTTCAAAATGTCTGATGTCCCAATAGTATTATATATATAATTGTTATTGTCTTAATGATTTCTTACCCTAGCACTCCCTGGCCCCAAGAAGTAGGGCCTGGCCAACGTGCAGACCCGAGATATTTTGTGAAGATAAAGTGGTAAACCACTATTATGATTCACAATCAACCATCCAAGTGGAAGAACTTCAAAGTGGTTGATTCCCTTATCTGAAGAAAAAGAAGCGGCAGTATAACAAAATGAACACAAGACGGGGAGATAAAGCAATGCAAATATATCTATATTACTCCATCAATCCCTAGCAGCATCATCAGCAAATTCAGCATCAAAGTTAGCTAAGATGTCTATTAGTCTTTTGATGTAACCACACTTTCGCATCACCTCTCATCTCATATTAATACCTATATTCTTCATTAGTCATTCTGAATAGCGACATTCAACATGCATGCACCAACGTATTCAACTTCACAATTCACTTCTACTCCTTACCTTCCATAATAATTTTCTGTATTTGATCATAAGGGCATTCTTTCTTCTTCGGGGCACCTCTATAGCCTTCAGGGAGACCCTCATCCAGCATGGCCTCCACTTCTTCATCAGGGACGTCATCAGAGTCGTCTTTATAAACAAACATAATATTCAAAAAAAGGAAAATTTTTCGTGGCCTTAATCATCAATAATCAAGAGTTTTTATAATATTTTGACAAACATAATAACGTTTCTAACAAATAAAAAGGATTATTATTACAATTTTTTTTCATATTTTTTACACTCCCATAATTCAACAAAGTGACAAATCCTACAATGTCGACTAATTTGGGGGTAATTTTGACTGTTAAAAAATTAATTCTTTCATACCTTCATCACTGTCAGAATTTTCATTGGCATCCTTATCGCTGTCCGGATTAAATTCATCGAGAACTAAAAACTCTTTCAACCTGCTGACATCATTTTCTAAATTATCCAGTCCGGCGGCTTGCTCTTCCATCGTCTCGTAAGAGGCGGCCGCGGATAGACCATCGACCACTTCAACGGGAAGGTTTTCACATTTTGGCACAAGTTCAATTTCACTGTTACCCTCTGTTTTCATCTTAGCAAACCAGCGTTGATTTCCTCGTTTACGGAATATTTACAAACCTAATTTGTTAAGAAACAATAATGACGAATTTGTTAGGAAACTCGTGGGATTAAAAGATATTGTTTCACTCTCTTGAACCTCGAAGACTTTTTTCGATTTTAAAGCATTTCTCTCTTTTCTACAGGGCAGAGTTTACAATCCTTAAACTCTCAAGACTATAAACTTACATGCTCCCAATTTTAACTATGCGGCTGAAACCATAACCAAAACATATTTATTTTTTTAAGCTCGTTCTTCGCATCGGTTACACGAGACGACACTCACAAGGGCTGTGTGGTTGATCAATGCGTTTTCTAAAGAGTTGGACATATTTAGTAATGAATTTGGTGTATTGTTTTTTTAGATTTTTTCTATCTTATAGAAATATTTATGTGAATAATGTTATTACATTTTCTATTTTGTTTTTTTTTGTATCGTTAACATTATATTTGTCAAATGCATGGCACATCAGCGTCAGCTGTAGTGTCATGTATAATCTGTAACTATTAGTCTATCTCTACGAAATGAGTGGGATCTGAATATCTTCAAAAGAAAAATACTCACTCATAATACTGTATTCATAGCACAGTAAAGGATGAGAACATATAATGCTGTTTTCTATGGAGTGTACTATGGGGTAGACTGCAGCATAGCTCATTCAATTAAGATTGGGGATCGATGGACTGGCTAGACACCGTACATTGCATGAAAGACAATGAGCCGTTAAAATGATTGATGTCCAGTAATCTAAGAGTGTAGAAAACGAGGCTGGCCGAAGATTTACTGGTTCAACAGAGCTGTAAATGGTTACCGTTGGCTTAGGGAGCACAGCTGGAGAATGGCAACTTCGGACAGAGAGAGGTGAAGAGAATTGGAAGCGAAATATTCCTTAAATGTCCGATTGTCGGAAAGCAACACTGAATAAATATGTACTTTTTGTTACTAATTTTAATTGATATCAAAAACCATGTTAGTTTACATGTAACTTATAAAAATATTAGTACCTATACATAAATAAAAACAATTTAAGTCTTTTGGCTACTAATAAATGAGCGTGACTCTCAACGTACATACTAATTATCCTTAAATTATTCTGATTATATTGATCACTATAGCCGAGTGGTAGCAATTCTGACTTCTGTTATTTAATTTATTTTATCGAGGAATCGAGTCCCCGAATGGGTAATTTAATGCATTGATTTTTCAATTGATTTATGTCAAAAGACATGCATGTCGTGATATTTTCAACCCTTCCTACTATACTGAATTCAGAAAAAACAGGGTGTAGAAAAGTAATTTGTTAAAAATTATCCCTCTATTAACCGCAGCCTTTCATTCCCAGGCAAGGTAGAACAACAGACGTACAGCAAATCCTTACTAGTAGTTATCTCCAGTTTAAATGCTATATTAGGAATCCATATAATCTACATTAGAAGCGAACATGATTTATGAAATTAGGTTAACATTATTCTATTTTCGATGGAATGAAACTTAACAGTAAATATATATGTATTTTATAAATGAAATTGAATTTTGAGCGAAAGGAATGATGATGTTATTAAACAATCAAATTTCAGAAACAAGTAGCAGATATCGACTGTCTACAATATCCAATGGTGTAAAAATCCATCACAAAATACTATCACAGATTGGATTTCCCATCAGAAACAGTAGAGAGATCATTTTTGGTAAAATTCAAGCAGCAAACGTTGATACACAAGAAACTCTCTCGATAAAGTCGAGTCGTGATGATTTTAGCCACTGAACCACATTGCTACAGTGAAGAACTGGACAAACAACACAGATCTGCAGTGTAACAATGCCGAAATACATCAAATAGCACCATTATTTTACTTTGTTAAATATGGAAGCCATAATGAATTACGAAATGAAAAAAATATTTTTAAAAAATAACAAAGGATTTCGCGCCATATGTGTGAAATAAACAATTAGTAAAATTGAATAGACTAACGTACCAGAAAATAATTTCAAACGCGACACACCGGAATAATTAATATAACACAAATTACTAAATTTCACAAAGAAAAACGTATTGGGACATGTCAAACGTCCTTAAATTTAGTCATAGACCATAAAGTAATATACTATTAGTCATAGACTATTAAACTATCTTGCGAGTTGAAACCAAATCTTTTGTTAATGGTTAATGGTAACAGTAGGTATTTTATTATCTTGTACACATTCAAAGCCCCCAATACCTACTCTTTACATTAGTTTTATTATACCTACCTTCTTCAAATAGGTATTTATTATAAAGAATAAATACTAGTTTTACGAAACGTAACCAAAGGAGTTGTCGATTTGAATATGAAATTGTTATCTCTTGATTGCTACGTAATACGTTGCGAAATTTGTTGAGATATACGATTTAAAAATATCACCACTCATTTTTTTTACAATATTTAGGTATATATATTTAACACCGAGTTAAACAGGGGCGTTTGGTTGTGGGCATATAAACAAAACAAGTTTTTTATAATTTAAGACATCGACTGAGGGTGCTTGATGGAATTTCAATATTAATTTTTATTGAGACAATCCATGTAGTCACTATACCCGGGTTTCGCCACCGGCATCTTCAGGCATTCGAGCACACGAATGGACTCGAACTGAGTTCTAACAGAGTTCGAGTTTATTCGTGTGCTTGAATGCCTGAAGATGCCGAAAGGCGAAACCCGGGTCGTTAGTGACAAAATACATGAAAGTGTACAAAATCTCAATAATCCAAATTTAAAACAAGTTTTATTAAGAGGAATTATACTTGGTAGGCGAAATAGCCCCAGTTAATGGTGTCTATAGTCTATGTTTTTTAGATTGAGTAAACGTCAAAACTGACATTGACAGTTTAAGGAAAATTCTGTAAATATGTCATCTCACTTATCTGGTGGAAGATTAAACATAGCCTTACTCCAGGAGTCATTCAGGAATGAACTGGTTAACCATATACAGAACTGTGAAGGTCCTAAGGTTGTTATAATTTTATTCTATTTGTACTGCAAGCCTGTATTCCTAACTCGGATTTGACTTGATTATTTTTGTGTCTCTTATAATATTCTTCAAACAACGTAATTTTTTTAAGCTCTGGAGCGTAAAAAATGCTTATATTGTTATCATTTCTATGTATACTGTAACATTATGTATATTGTTTTCAACATTACTTTATAATAATATTTGGAAAATATACTTTATAACATGCTACTCTTTTTCTGCCGGAAAAAATGCAGTTATGTAGGATATTTAATTACAAATATGAAATTGCGGAATTATCATGTATGGGATTCAGTAAAACCGATAATTGACGCGAAATACGAACAGAACATACCGTCGCTGTTCAGGAAGAAGACACTAAATAAAAAATACTAGTTTTCAGTAATTGGACTTTGAAGTTTGTCATATGTTTGAAATGCTATTTTTCATTTTGTTTGATTGTACAAAACCGTTTTTTATAATTTATAAAAATACGTTTGTTCTTTCATACTGTTGAACATGAAATAAGGAATTTGATTTAGTGTTTTCTTCCAGAACAGCGACAATATTTTCCTATTTCGCATAATTTAACGGTTTCCTTGATTCCAATATGTGATTTTTTGCCAATTTTCTATCTGCGAATGAATGTTTAGCAGCATCAAGTAATTTTTCAGGCAGGGAAATGGTAACATGTAGTTTTACCTAATATTATATTTAATATAATTGCATTTTTAGTGATTTCTAGAATTGAATCGTTTTTTTCGTACACTTTTCTAAGTAATCTATACTTTCGAAAGCACCCCTGTTTCAATAGTCACTGCATGTCACTAATATATACAGAAATATCAATCAAATGACACATCATCAGTATGTTCAGATAAATAATATATAAACACTGTCAGCCTCTTCAGTATGAATCACCCGATGGCAAATAATACATACATTTATAAATATTGTCTATATTGATGACTCACCACAGATGTCTCTCTCAACCAATTCAATCACCCTTATAAGGGAGGAATATTTTTCTGTAGATGACTTAAAGCATGACCCAACAATGCTTCTGTCCTCATATTTGCCAATATGAGGAAAGAATATAACTTATTTAAAATGTAAAGTATCTCTTATAATTTCAAGTAGATTTTCACACTTATTTAATTTGTAAAATGTGTTGGCCAGTTACCAAGCAACCAAATAAACAATGAAGTTCACATAAATACATAACAGAACATGCCAATGCCAATTGTGGGGTAGGTTTTGTAGGTATTTAGGAATATTATTGTTCATTGATTTTCAATTTCCCCGTCAGTAAAATCTTTTTTTTTTCCATGTCTGCTCCCAATGTGCAGCATATGGTCTCCTAATGGAGGTATCTTAGCAGAATTTTTTCTACGAGAACTGCTTGTTACTCAGTTGCTCAACCTCTCTTTTTTCGAAGAGAGTAGGGATAAAAGGATAAGGCTAGAACAGCACTAGTGGTTAGCTAATCGCTCTCGCTACGCCCCATTGGGATGGGATGGGTGGGAGGAAAGACTCAAACTACGAAAAGAAATCCATAAATCGATTGAAAGATCAATCTATGAAAACCGTCCACACCGGGAATTGAACCCGAGACATCCGTAACCTTAGCCAGCAACGCTACCAACTGGGCCACGGACGCCGACAAATCTTTTAACAGTGAAATAATATTTTTTTTCATTTTCTTGAAGGTCATCATATGGGACAATTGGCTCGCCGGGCCTGTCGGTCTGGTCGCTCAGTATGCTGTACTCAGAGAACACGATGTGGTGAACATGTTCCCGCTTAAGCCGGGAGTGGTTCCTCCACCGCATGTCAAACATGTCATCTTTATAACCCGCCCGAAAATACACCTCATCGATATCGTGGCCGACAATATTTTCAGCATCAGCAAGCTTAAATCTGGAGCCAAGAAAGACTTTTACTTGCTGTTTTTCCCTCGCAGAAGTGAACTTTGCGAGAAGCATTTGGAAAACAGAAAAGTTTTGGGCAGCTTTACAACTATTGATGAGTTCAAATGTGATATTTATCCATTTGATAGTGATCTGCTATCATTGGAATTGGAAAATGACTACAGGTGAAAAGTCTACGATAAATCCAAGTTTTGCAGTTGAAACATGTGTTTAGGGTGTACCAAACATTTCAGACAATAGTCTATTTAGACAATAGTCTACTTGGGAACTAAGTTGTGCATCTGTAAAAATAAATTATTAACGGATAAGAAGCATGTCTGTTGACCTTCTTAATTGATAAAGCGCTTCAAATTAGATGATTTGTTCACCATATAAAAAATCTAAAATCCAGGACTGTGTCATTAAAAAAATGTGACTGACTCCAACATTGACTCACAATTCAAATCAGATTTTAAACATGTTCAATTTTTCCTCTACAATTTTCTACAATTTATGGATTTGACATCCATGGCATAGGTACTAATTTATGTATTGATAGATCAAAACATTCGTATTACTAGGCATAAATAAAAATGAAACCAGTACATTGTCAGTTTCACCAAAACACAACAAAATGACAGAAATAGAAATACTCGATCTTCTTTCAAATCTGCATGTAGTCATTCGCACTGCTGAGACAGGAACACTACACATTCATTGTTTATTCTGTTCAGAAACATTATTTTTTTGATTGATAGTAATTTTTAAAAAATACGATATTGAGAGGAGACAGAGTCGCTTTGTTTTTTACAATCTCCAACTCTGACTCTTCCAAAAACAGCCCTGCTGAAAACAAGACGTCCAAAGCAGCACACAAGCAAAATAAAATGATAAAACATCGAATTTACTAGGATATATGTTGCCTGAAAATGGAAAAATTGGCATTCTACACCACCTGATTCAATCATATTCTCAGATTTCTAATTGCGGAAATATCCCTTGTATTCCTTTTTCGCACAGATAGAAAGAATGGGTGAATTAAGCTTTTCTTGCAAGGGTTTTGTAAATAAGATATTTAAGACTGAGGGTGCTTGATGGAATTTCAGATCAATCAAATTTGAATTGTTGAGATTTTGAACATTTAACACAATTTTGTAAATTATATAAATAAGATATATTCTGAAAAGACAATATGGAAATTTTTGCCCCAAATTTGTGCCAAATGGGAGAACCTTCTCTCTGCAGAGCCAACAAACAATACATAACATATCAAGTAAGTCTATAGATAATACATAGAGAAGAAACATTAATGATGTACATTCTTTTTTAGGGATTATCATCTTGATGGGGATCCAACATGCCTTTACCAATCAGCTTTGGCGGTAAGAAAAATTCAGCAGGTTTACGGAACCATACCAAAGGTTTTAGGAAAGGGGCAATGCGCAAAACAAGTCTGGGATCTCATCTGCCGATTGACCAAAGAAGAGCAGGCCACCGGGCCCAAGGGTCCATCGCAGGGTAGCGTTGATATGCTTCTACTTCTTGATAGATCTGTCGACTTGGCCAGCGTATTTGCCACACAGTTGACTTATGAAGGGCTGATTGGTAAGTTATGTAATAATTAACCTATCGATTGGTATGGCCACACGTTTGGCGCTAAGTGTTTTGACTTCTATTATATTTTATTTCTTTATTTATATATTTTAAAAATAAATTGCCTTTCCAGCAAGAATTGACAGTTTAAAATTATTTACAAATATGTGTCACACATCTGATAATGATTTTTGGTGGTCAGTTTAAGTATATTATATGGTTAAAGCACTGAGGGTATACGGTAAAGTACTATTTGTGTAATATCCTATACCCTATATTTGCATTTATATTTATACCCTATAACAGAGGTGGGCAAACCGAAGCTCGTAGGCACTTAGATGCATATTAAAGGTGATCGCCAGCCACTAACATTGAAGTATATATATTTTTTTTATTCAATAATACATTTTTTAAAACATGTTTTTCTAAATAACCGGCTGAAAACACAGTGGTTTATTAGCATTCAATTAAATATGAGATTGCAAGTCAGAGATCATCATATTTTTTAAATGATAAGTGCAGTGAATTCATTGAAAGCTAAATTAGAACCTTGGAATTCACAGCCACATAAAAACAATTCAGTACATTTTCGTATAATGTTTTGCATAAAAGTCCACATCTAATCAATTGATGACGAAAGTATACAGTAAGTAAAAGTAATCTATGTATTTTAAACTGCAGATGATAAGTAGTACTCATTAAAGATTGATTAATAACAATGAAAGAAGTTTATAAAATATTGTGTCCACCTCTCGCTCGCTTTTATCTATCTGTGAATTAAAATATATATATATTAACATTGTCACAATCCTACTTCACGAAGGAAAAATTTTACTTGTGTGCTTAACATTATTTATATTTTCAGATGAGTTGTTTGGTGTCAAAAATACAACAGCGAAATTTCCTGGGAAAAAGTTCTTGAATCAGGAGGAGCAGAGCGTAGAGAATACAACAGTAGAAGAAAAAGCGATTATTCTGAACTCTGGCGAGGAGCTTTTTGCTGAATTACGTGATAAAAATTTCACTGCTGTAAGTCTAATGAACATTTCCAAGCTAATCTTTTAACAGCTTTGAGTAATCATGTCATGTACGCTAGCAAATTTTTAAATACAATAAAAGGCAAAACTTATCATTTACTTACGTGATTTATGGATTTAAATATTCCCTGTTGTGAATGAAAAAATCCTGTGTAAATTTTCTTTTACATATGGTTTCTAGCACGTTTTTATCAATCTTCAATAAATAATGTCGCAAACAATTTACAATATAGCTTTAGAATTGATTTTAGAAACATTATATCCGGCTAGTCTACACCTAATTAAATATTGATGTCAGAGATGTCGAGTGACTCAAAAATGACGCTTCTTATACTAGCATTATCAGTGGTTTTAACAATCCTGATGTCATCTGTATGATTTTTGTTGAAAAAAAAATGAAAACTTCATATTGGTACACTCGATCCTCGATCCTCGTTTACACATGTGATACATTGCATGGAAAATATCCATGCAAAAAAAACCCTGTAAAAAAAGTGAAAATAGATATATGAAAGATAGGTTCCACCGCATTGGACCGTGCAATTTTGAAACCGCGCAAAAAGAGGAATCAGGATATTTTGATTCCCTATTAGATTGCAAATCTATACAAAATGTCAAAAAGTGAAATATAATATTTCTTGATTGAATGATTTGATTTCAGTGGTTAATGTCTGGTCATTTTGATTATTATAAACATTAAGAGTTGACTTATTATTTCATACTATCTTACTGAACAAAAAAAAATTGGAATTTTTGTTATGGCTTTTATGTTTGTTTATTCTAGGTCGGTCCCGCCTTGTCCCGAAAAGCTCGTCTTATAAATGATCAGCTTGGAGAGAAACACAATAATAAATCTGTTCAAGAAATAAAACAGTTTGTTTCAAGACTGCCATATATGCTTGCAAATAAACATTCATTAGCCACACACACCGCCATTGCTGAATACATTAAAGAGGTAATTAAAGGTTTTATAAAATATTGAATTAACGTCTACAAAATATCCGAATAACAAATTACAAACCTGAACACCAAAGCAATCAAAAATGGTAGATTGTTTTTATGTTTTTTTTGTCAGTGTCTTCATATGAAATACTGTCTTCTGTGCCATCATACGTCGTTGACGACAGCTACAGATGTCTTGGTTTCCTGTCCCGGTATGGACAGTTTCATAAATTGATTTATCAATCGGTTTGTGAATTTCTGTTCATAGGTATGAATGTTTGTGATGTCTAAAATTCCCTCCTATCCATCCAATCCTAAAAACGTTGTGTAGCGGTTGGGTAACCACTAGTCCTGTTCTAGCCCTATCTTTCTATCCCTACTATCTTCGAAAAAGGCAGGTTGAACAACTGAGTAACGAGCTGTTCTTGTAGAAAAAACTTCTATTGAGATACCTCTATTAGAGGATCATATGCTCCACTAATATATTGAATATTTTTATTAGGTCACAGACGGATTCGAATTCCATGACTTACTTCAATGCGAAGAAGACTTCCTGAACTGCATTGATACGGAGAAACCGTGCACGTTCATTGAGGACTTGATCGCTCAGAAGGCCCCGCTGACCAAAGTCCTAAGGTTGATCTGCCTGCAGTGTGTGACTGGATCGGGGCTGAAACCAAAAGTTCTTGAATACTACAAGAAAGAACTGGTGCACGTGTACGGGCTCAACACCTGGCTTGGGCTATGCAATCTCGAAAAAACTGGAATACTGAGACCGCAGACTGGAAGCAGGCAATACACAGTATTACGAAAGGTATTTATTAAGTTCAGTAGAACCTCGATATAACATACAAATTATCTGGTCAAGTGTAAAAATTGTTAAAAACATCCTGACATTTATATCACTCTCCGCTGACTCACACCTGCACAGCAGTTTAATTTGTTTACTCGAAGTGAATGGATGCATTCATTACTCCATTCAATAAGTTTAAATTGTAAATTACAATCAAACACAAATCCCAGAAAACATATGAAATTGGCACTTGAAACTGCACTTGAAGAACCATGATTGTAGTGGTATGCAAACAACAGTTGTAGTGGGCCTTGTATTGTGCTGTTTATTTTCTTAACAAAAAATAACATGTTCAGGAAACCTACTTCTATATAACGGACACCCTCTCACCCGCATTAGTCTGTTATATCAAGGTTCTACTGTATGTCCATTGTCATTGTCTTCTTAAACTTCAACAGGAAGTTGCCAAATTGGAACTGCTTAAAAAAAGGAAAACTGCAGCCGCATTCCTTAATGGTAAATAGAAATAAAATATTATTGAATATTAAGCCAAACCCGTGTCACATTTAGTTACACAGGAAGTGGAACATAAAAGTTATCAAATTTTATTTTATATTGTAAATGGATTTTCATAAAGTAACCACCGAATTCATCCTACAAACATATGCTGTAGTTTTCTTCCATTAAAGAGTAAAATAAATGAACATAAAAACGAGCGATTTATAAGTGATTATTAATTCTTTTGTTTTCTTTATAACCATCCGCTCCATTATGTGGAGCATATGGACTCCTAATGGAGCTTATGTCAACAAAAGTTGTTCTACTGGAACTGCTTGTTATTCAGTCCTTCTACCTTTCTTTTTCGCCGAGAGAAAGGATAGAAGGATGTTTTAAAAAAATAAAACACAATTCATTTGTACTACTTCCACATATTTATAATGATCAGGACCGGTTTCGCTCATCACGAACATTATCAACTGAGCGAAACCGGTCCTGATCATTATAAATATGTGGAAGTAGTACAAATGAATTGTGTTTTATTTTTTTTAAATATAATGTCTTTCCACCAAGAACTGACAGTTAACACCTGATAGATAGAAGGATGTCGTAAAGACAGAACTAATTGCTGTCATTACACCCCGTTTTTAGGATTGGAATGGCGGGAGGGGATTTAGACATCACAGACATCCATTCAAATCAAACACAAATTCATAAATCGACTGAAAAATCAATTCACGAAAGTGTTGCTGCAACCAAAGTCAATGACGTTGACAACTTGGTTACAAGTTTTGCCCCATATTCATTTTATTTATGATTAACTATTTTGATGACAGCATCCATTTTCGTTTTATTTTCCAGACCTTACGGTTGACCGTTGATGAAAAAACGGATTCTGAAATCAAGGAGAAGAGTTACCTGAATAGCATTTACACTCCACTGACAGTCAGATTGGCAGAACATCTTAGCAAAAATCGAGGATGGTTCGGTAAATATCATTTCTTTTTCAATAAATCAATGAGTTTTTAAAGTTCGCTTTGTTTCTCATTCATAATAATTTTTCATAGATTATTTGTTTATTAGAAGGTTGTAGATTAAATTTGTACTGTTCTGTGTGGTTGTCCTTGATAATAAGTCAGCATGCGAAAGATCTTACAACATATTTAAATATATTACCTCCTCGCTCTGCTCGATATGTGCATCTCTGTTCTAGATATGTTAAATTATGTAGGTTATGTAGATGTGTCGTTTTGTTGTTATTATCATATTTTATTATATTTTCAATCGCTTTACGATGAATGTATGCCATATGAACATAAAACTCCTGTATTAGTAGTTTATTGTAGTAAGTTAAAGTAAGTAGTTGGCGCAAAATGCAATGTTCAGTTATATTGTAAATCTAATAAAAACTGTTTATACAAATATTTTAATGAACATAAAACAAAGGATTGGCTCTTAGCAGTTTTATAATGTCAATATTATTTCATTTCATTATAATTGTAACCTCTTAAAAATCGTGTATAAGTATCATAATTCATCATAAAATTTACGTAATTTTAAGTGAATTTTGAATATTTCAGACCCAAATAACGGGAAATAAAAGCATATGTGTCGGTATTAAATGTACTCTAAATGAAACGGGACTGCAGAAATTGCAATCAAATAATGGGAGTACGTGAATTCTGTGCACCTTAAATCAAAGTTTCATAGAATGAGGATTAAGTGACAGCTGTCAAATATCCTAGGAATGTCGGCCATTGTATTTTCAATTCACTTCACGTTACGGCAGTGGTCTCCAACCGGGAGGCGCCAAAATTTTGTAATTAAAAAATAATTTTCATACCATAATATCTACAAAAAAATAAATTTTCTCTTTTCGCAATATTCTGTACCGTGATGGTTTAAGATTTAAAATAAATAGTAAGTTATCTTAAAGATACCCTTAATCCAACAAAATTGTAAATATGAAATCATTTTTGAGGAAAAATGGTGGGGGGACGGCAGAACCGTAGCTACGCCACAAAATCTTTTTATTGTTCTGTTAATAATATTTATCAGTTTTTCCTAATAACGTTTTCATTATTTAAATCGTGTCTATATTATAATATCGATTAAAAAAAATAAAGGTAGGGAGGCGCGGAAAATATTTTTTTTTAGGGGAGGCAATTGTAGCATAAACTTTGGAAACCGCTGCGTTACGGCACAATATCAGTTGCCAGATTCAAATTGCCCTGGCATTATCGCAACAATATTGTCGGAAACTTTGCCTCATCATAGATCCTGAAATCTTGCTGGCCATGTACAATTTTTAATGTCCGTTTACAATCAGCTTTAGAATCTTAGTTTTACCTGTAAAATAGATTTCTTAAAATTGAAATATGAGCAATATCTTGTGTTTCGTTTTGTTGCCTGTATCGAAGAGCAATTCTTACTGCTAGGGTGCAGAGGCATAAATGGTCGAAGGTGGTTAGCAAAATAGGCCTACAACAGACTCTGATGAGACGCAGAAGAATAATTTGCTGATATAAAAGGATACACTTTAATTCATTTTTAAACGGGCTGTTAATAATATTTTGTTCTATTACCAGGCTTGCAAGATGTTCTCGGCCTGCTCCCGGGTCCTACATTTGAAGAATTTCAAAAAATACCGCATGGCCAGAACAGAAGAAACTCTATATCAAGCGACAACTCATCCATCACCGAGTCCACCAAAGTGATTTTAGTGTTTTTCATCGGCGGTTGCACGTATAATGAAATATCAGCTCTAAGAACTCTGTCTCAACTGGAGGATTCCAATGTTGATTTCGTTGTTATGACCACAAAATTAATCAACGGCAATACATTCATTGAATCGATACTTGAGCCATTACCAAAATAAATATTAATATGAATGTATCAAAAAAATATAATATTTTATTTTAAAATATCTAGCATTGCATTTAATCATTATTGACAATGCCCCAAATATTTTGAATTTTTTAAATCACAAAAGAAATATAAGTCACTCGAGATCAACGCCCATTTCGAATATTCAAAATTAAATTTAAAAGATCCAAATCTGATATTGACCTTGCCGGAGCTTGAACAAAGACCAATGCAATCGGAATGGTAAAATTCTTACCAATAGACTACAGGCCAACTTTTAGCAATTTTGGTGCTCTGGGCTGCTTACATAACGTATGTGTGGGGCTTAAAATCAAACAAATGTCTTATATTGTTCATTGAATTGGCATTTACTTGGTACTTTGTTGTAATAAGGTAGTATAAGAACGATGCATTTTCGTCTACAAGAATTGTCAAATATTGTTGATTCATCTGAGGAAAAAACTATGATTAAATGCATTTTTGTTCACTTATCGTAACTTATTAAAATCATAAGGTGTATGCTATGTTATATATAAATTTGTAACCATCACACATGTTTTTTGGTCATTAAATTAAAATGATGGACCTTGCCAGGAGTTGTACACAAAGCCTTCTGACACCTAATCAAAGCTCGTACTAAAAGGCTACAAAGACTGATTATCATCCATTCTTTCCTCATACAGACTGGCAACCATCAAGGTGCACTTTGATCCTCCCGCTTGCAAGATAAAGTTTCTCATTTATTATGCATCCAGTGATGGTGAACTCTTCAAGCTATATTACTTAAACCTGTGACTTGCATATAAACATATGGAGAAAGCAATAAGTTTTCAAAATAAAACACAATTCATTTGTACTTTAGTATTATCAATTGATAAAAATACAAACATAACAGAGCTATTTATATAAAATTGAATCTTAAAAATTAAGGTATATAAAACGGTTGGTCCATGAACTAAGACAAGAAATTACTAATCATCAAACAAATTATACATAAACCAAATAAAATAGTTTACAATTTAAATGTTAACTACCTCTCACAAATCAATAAATACTAACCTAAAATCACAAATAATATAGCTGTCCATCATTTGAGAAAAAAATTTTAAAGACATTACTGATACTGATACTGAAAATTTTTAGAAGAAATTAGTGAACCATTTAAAAACAATGTAATTTTAAATATGTAACTAATATTAACAATAAGCAGCCATGGTAAATCGAGAATGCAGAGTAGCCAGGAGCATCCAACAAATTTTTATATCTGAAAAACAAAAATTAAAGAGACCAAAATCAATTCTTACAAGTGAAAAACAAATATAAAAAATACCTATACCTAATATACCTTAATTTTTAACATTCAAGTATGTAGAATTTTGGATTTAAATAGTAATCATCCAAAGATAATATTTTCAATCAATCTAGTGGATTCTCAATTTTTATCCACTATAAAATTTATGAGATTTTAATTCCAGCTCTAATTATATTCATGACTGATTTAATTAAATGTAGGTATTCCATTTTTTTTCTTTTTAACCTCAGGCACCCGGTGTTTTCGCACGCATAATTACAATTTTTACAGAGCAATGTAGAAATATAATGCCTTTCCACTATGAATTGACAGTTAACACCACCTTAAAAGTGTGCAATACAATATTTGACACACACTTATGCTGTTGGGACTCCGTGGGTTAAAGTAATAATTAATCAGGAAATATTGTAAGATAAATATTTAACTAAATAATCATTGATTTAAGCCAGGGATCTTCAAACATCAGGAATGTGTGCCTGGCACGCTGAATTTTCTTTTTTGTAGTACAAAATAATATTACATTTCATTTATTTACTAGAAAAAAATTAACATTGACATAAATATATCCATACATAATAAATTTCATTTAATATTGTAATAATAATAAATGAAATTTATGTAACTGTGTTTTTCTGTTGGCAATTGTATCCTATTGTGGATTATGTTTACTAGTGCCAACAGGAATGTTACGATTAGTTGATATGGTGTACCATGTGTTGACCCGATCAACTTTCAGTCAGTGTGGCCCTTGGAAAAAATAGTTTGAAGACCCCTGATTTGAGAATACAAGTCATATTATATTACTATCAAATAGATATCATTAAATTTATGTTATATCTTGTATCCGAATATAGTATATTGACTAAATTGTAAGGTTTTTTTTTCAATATCACATCCCAAAATTTGATCAAGATTCTCTTCAACTAAATTTATATATACAGGTGGTCCTCAACTTCCATATTAATGTATTTTTATTAAGCACATCCAGTTCTTATTTGCAGCATATGCCCACCACACGGTAAGCACCCTCCCCCCAATCCCCTTGCTTCTAACTAAGTCATCCCGTCGTCCTGTAGCTCCACTGAGTACATCCTAGTTAGTTATCTTATCATAATGGCTTAAGGTAAGGTATCAATACTGGTTTGGTCATTAAGTCGATAATTTCCAGGAATATGAATTTGTTTATTACTAATTTAACTGAGGTTTTTTGTAAAATGTTAACAATTTGGTGCTTTTTTAAAATTCATCTTATGCGAATCTGATAAAAGATGGTTCATAAATCATTGGGAGTTAGATTTATTATAATTTCATATAGATGTCGCTAGCTAGTTTTAACAATATTATTTAATTTACCACCTTTTCGCTGTGAATAATAGATGACGCAACTGTCGTATATAAAAAGTGGCATGAACTTCGCTTTTGAAATTATATATATATATATATATATATATATATATATATACTCTAATAATTATTGATATTTTGTACACTTCCATGTATTTTGTCACTAACGACCCGGGTTTCACCTTTCAGCATCTTCTATTCGGATGATGGGTTTAAATTGTTACATCAAAACATGGGGGATCATAAATTATTTTATCAAGAAATTTCGGAAATCAATAGAGCCCAGTTAAATTCATTGCCAATTCTGAACGAACAGCTGAACCTTCCAAACTCCCCGTTGCTGTATCCTATACGTTGAAACACCTAACAGAAGTCACTAAATGTGGAATGATTGTATATATTTATCCGTACGTCGAATTGCATCCCGTCGCAGCCCTCAATGCTATTATAATTGTAAAATCACTAGTAATTCTAATATTAGTCGGAAAGCGGCAATTCGCCACTCTGTTAATGCGCTGTTTACAAAATAAGGATTAAGGTGATTCTCTAAATTTTAACTCGGGTATCAGTGTGGATCCTAGACTCATGATATTTTATCTCGTAAATAATATTTGTCGTATTTGTATCTTCTATATAAATGTTAGACACTGTTTAATGTATAGTAAGCTTTTCAAGCTTACATGGACATTACGAACAATTCTTGGTAAGAATTGAACTTTTTTAAATGATTCAAAGACAATCATTCTCGTAAGGGGTTTTTCTTAGGTGTTTTCCCCACACAAAAGCCGTCAGCTGACAGAACCTTTTTAGATAGCAGTACTTAGCTAGCTTACATGCGGGAAAAGGATATAAAGACTTAGTCTATACCCACCCTAGCACTAACTTTAGCCAGGAAACTAGGAGTCCACATAATAGTTTTAGTAGGAAAGTAAAGGTAGGAAAAGAAAAAAACCCCACGTCCTTGAAGTTACCGAGTTTTTTCTGTTGTCTAATCCTCTAGATTCCTCTATTCGAAACCATCCCTGTTGAACACTGTATTCACAGTATGTGAATATAAAATAAAATAACTCACAATGTGATAAATACATTTTATTTTTTCTTATAGTAAATTATTTTTATATAAATACATGTACGAGACTATACAAGGCTGTTTGGTTTCATAGTCTAACTCGTGCTTGGTTTTATTGAATTAGACAACTCCATAATCAAAGTGGAATCTATTTCCCTTTAAAAGTGGAAATTAGTGATACAAAGACTAGTAAGCATGATACACTTTTAAAGATATTCGCTTGAGTATTTTGTAACGTTACTTGTCGCTTTTTTTGAACTACCTTTCATATTGATACCATATTTATTAGCCAATGTTACCAGCTTTTCATTATCGTAGCCTACTTCTTCATTATATTTCCTTAGCATAACAGGTAAAAGAGTGTCCAAAATAAATTTAAAATTCTTCTGAGCGTAACTGGAATCATTGCCGATGGACAGCATCAATCGGCCGTTGAAAATGGCGTGGATACTCTCATCCAGAGCGCCCATCATGTCTTCGGTCACCATGTGCAAACCCTGAGACTGTAAAGTGAGAATTGATTTAGCGAACCAAAGCGTACTGCTAGAGAGATCGATCCATGTCTCGTTGATAACATATTTCGCCAAAATCAAACCCAGCTCTTGCATCTCTTCCAGAAAAGTGCTAACACCTACTTTTGTTTTTAAATTCACAGGGGTCCATTTATCTTCGACGACCTTTCCTTTAATAGAATCTAATATTGATTGTTTGTAATCTTTCAACGATTTTATTATTGAATTACGAAGCGAGCCATCTAACTGAAAGCACAGATCTAGTCCGAATTCTCTCATTTTAAGGCACTGCTCTCTTAAACTGACGACGCATTCTGCCACGGATTGCAGTAGAGCTTGCGGAGTGAATATCTGCTTTACCATCTGATTCATAAGGATTCTTAACTCTGCACTGGCCCACACGACCAAGGCGCTTATTTTATCATCCGGAAAGGCTAATGTGAACTCTTCAATGACCTCAGCTACTGTGCAAAAAAATACTTCGCCCACCTGCTTGACATACATAACGGTCGTTCCCTCGAGTTGGACACCCTTAACGTGCACTTTCATTGTTTGACTGCAGATGGCTAAAAACAGATCGCAAGCTTGAGTAGTCATTTTTAATTTATTTAGCAATTGAACGGAACTTCTTGCCGATCTTAACCCTCCTCTTGGAGTCCAATATGGAGTCACTTCCAATTCTTTGATTAAGACATCGGTTAAAGTTTTATGTCTTGAAGCCATTTTGCTCAATATTTCTGAAGTCAAAGGTATCGATGAGTATTCTTCAGACTTTAAACTTTTTTCTGCAGATTGCATTAAGTTAAATGCTTTTTCAAAGAATCTCTCTCCAATCAAAATATCCAATTCTTCGTTCACATCTAGTAAATGATCAGGCAAAACTACTGTCTCCGATTGACTGTTATAGCCGTCGAAGGGATTAGTCGGCGACTCTGAAGAATCGGGCCGGACTGCCGGCTTTTCGTGGTGAACACTTTCTCTCTTCAAAACTTCTTTTTGTTCTTCTTTCGATAAATAAGCTTTTTTGGCTATTTCAAACTTTTCCAGCCAATCTTTTTTACTGGTTAGGTTGTTACACTGGAACACTCGAGTATCGGGAAACGCTAACAGTTTAAAAGCTTGCTTCACGTTCCCGAGATCTCTCACATTTACGACCGCCATGCTGCTGATAAGGTAGACGGCTTGGAATCTATATCTCATGGGCCCTCTCCTGTTAGGTATCCAAGACGTCAGCATTAAGCAGTCGCTGAATAGATACCCGTGCATGCGTTGCATTGGAGTGTGTTCCTCAGCATCCAATTCCAAAACGTCCCCTTCATGCAACAAAATACGATCGGGCACTTCAAGAAGACTCATGCAACTTTCGACTTTTTCAAATATAGAATTCAGTTTCAACTTCCGCTGATCTTCTATTTTATCCGTTTCCGTGTCAACTTTTTCCGGACTCATCGTGTGAGGAACGGCGCTTTCGCCTCCTAGAATCGACGTGCTGGCCAGCGACTGCAGTAGACTCCTCTGATCGGTTAACAAGTGAGACAACTGATACATTTCAGCTTCCAGGTGAGAGATTTCTTTCGCGGTCTCGATGAATTGCATGTAGTTTTCGTAGACATTCTTTTTCAGAGAGTTGGCAGTCTCTTCGCTGAGGGCCTGTATTTTTTGTCGCTGCTGTTGCAGTTCCTGCCCCCCGACGCAGCTTCGAGCCAGCTCCTTAACATATTTGTCGGGGTTAAAATCCGGGGACCCAATTTTTTTCAAAATCGAGTCAGACATCGCTCAGTGTTGATTTTACCCTAAATATTTTATAAGTCAACACCCTATCTGAAATGTTGTGACAACTGACAGATGATTTTCTGGGGCTGCCAGTGTAATTTAAATACCCATTAAATAAAATTGATGCAGGTAATAATGTTTATAATAAGCGTTGAAGAATAAAGTGAACCGGTTATTTCTTTTAATATAAACATTATTTAACTGCGCAAATTTCGATTCAAGTAGCTTTATATTTTTAAATGAAATACCCGTACCTGTACTTATGAGTATTATAATAGAAACCACTTCCTCGTGTTTATCTCTTCGTAGGGAAATTTATAGATTCGATATTACTGTTTTATTATTTCTAAAACAGGCAATATAATATAAAAGTGGGATTAAGATAATATGGGATAGTTAAGTGGCTGGAAAATTAAAATGAATATTGCCAGCAAAAAGCAAGATTATTCCTATTGCAGTTCCAACTTTGCAGTTGTGTCACTAGAGGCCGGTTTTCTTTAATCGGGAAGTCTGATAGATCGCGAAAGCAAAGCTAAAAAAGCTTTAATTTTGTCAGTTTTATCCTAATTCTGCTTAAAGTTAAGCGCCAAGTTATATTCCGCCGAGTGCTCCAGTGTCCGTTTTCTGAAAATGTGAGAGTTGAGCCGGTGTACCGTGAAAACAGAAAATCCTCAACATTGCGCACGATCTACGATCGCCATTTTGAGGCGAAATCTCAATGGTAAGTGCCAGCTATTTTGTCATTATTCGGTTCTAACGCCCGTGCAATTAAATCACAGACCGTATTTTGATCTATCAATTCAGTTCGGGGACTCGTCAGACCGCCGGGCCTCCGAGAGAAATGTTTTTCAATAAGTCGATTTATCGTATTGGTTAGGATAGACAGGATGCATTGAGGTGGGTCTTAATTTCGCAGCTAGTGCGAGTTAAATTAAATTAATTGACTATCGGCCGTCCGAGGGTGAAATCTATCCGTGATATCGTTCTACCTGCGGGTATTTGTGCAAATGTGAATCGATTTCGACATAATATCTGCGAAAACGTCTTTGTCTGGGGAGGGGCTAACAACTTTATATTGACATTTCTTAATGGGGCATGTGGCCGCTATTAAGTATTTGTTATCATTATCCACGGCTTCTGTTTGTTGCAGATACGGTGCCGTAAATAATGGCAAAAGATCGCCGTCAAGTCACATACTATTGACACAGGACAAGTTCCAGGACACAGGGTCTCTTCACCAGGTAAAATACATTTTGACATCTCTAGAAATTCTCACTAGCCATAAACAAACGAAACAATATTATGCAATTTCTTGTATATAAAACTTCATTCTACCTAAAATACCAATAAAATTTACCCATTACCATGTACACATGTCAAATTATTTTATCCCTTGAACCTATAGCAATGTTTTATTTTCCATACAGATTCAAAACATCCTTGAACTTCATAATAATCGTTGTTTTTTTTTTGTGTATTGAAAGTTGTTAAATAATTCATATCCGCTCCTAATTTAGTGCTTACTGACTACCAGTGTAGCATTTCAACATATGATTTTTAACGAAAACTTGTTTTAAGCCAGTACTCAACCTCCTTTCAGAAATGATAGAAGGATGGGTGTTTTAGGAATGGACTAGTAGTTAGCTGGTCACTGTCAATGCAATATGGAAGGTGGATGTTACTTTAGATCAGTGGTGCACAACCTATTTGAAAGAAGGGTCAATTTATCCATTTTCTAATTTTTCACAGGCAGCTGAGGGTAAAAGTGTTGGAAAATAATGATATACCATACTAGACAAGTTATGTATTGTATTATTTTTAATTTAATACTTACATCATTTTACTACTTATTACTCGTTATTTTGGGCTGCAACAAATGCCACTTTGGGCCGCATTTGTGCATCACTGCTTTAGATAAAGTTCCTTTAAATGATTCATGGAAATAAATGCACAAAATATTTATCATGGGTTCTTTCAGTGTCCAAATATTTTCATTGCTTTGAAGAACGACTGCTTGCAAAGTTAACAGTTAATAGTTACAAACTTCTTTAATTCCATGTTAAGAGTCTGAAATCTTTTGAATCATGTTATTTTTCTTAACCTAACCTTATATATATATGGATCGTGCTTATGACAATGAACTCAATGTCGGTTAATAAATAATTATTTGCATCTCTTATAACTTACGAGTACCTCATATCCTATTTTCATCATTTGACAGACAACTGTCATAATGAATATTGTTTAATATTAATCTCTGTTTGATTAACAGTTACTCCATAGGCGAAACTGGTCCTGGTATTTATTATCAAAAACTTATTAAATGCGTGAAAACGGTTAAACCCTTGTTTTAGTAAAAATATTTGTATATTTTCGATGTATTCGGGGAATCTGTGGAAATTCATTTTTAATTTAGAATAAAATTGATAACTTAGTTATTCCACTGGGTGTGAAAGAATATCTGTGTTTATGAACTACTGTAAATTTTGGAAATAGCACTTATTGTCTGTGATTTTATTTTTACTGTAATTATCTATTACGTAAAGCTGAAAGTAGAGAACCACTGATTTCTTATAACTCAATGAGTTCCAGGTGGGCACTGCACGTCGTAGGGCAAACGTCTATTTCAAATCCACTGGATCAGTTCGTTGGTCGGGGCAGGAAGTCAAATTAATAGAAGTTAGATACAATATACTTCTGTTCAATCAGTATTCTCTTAACCAGAAGCTATTTTTTTGAAACTTGCAGTTTTGATAAGCTTGAACAGCAAGTAAATAATACTTCAGATATATGGTCTTGAAGATTATGTTTTGCATAATTCATTAACCCTTTTATCGTCCTTTGATTTTTAATTGATACTGTATGATATATTTGTTTTTTAAGAAACTAGATTAAAAGTTATAGTGTACTGGTAATTTCTTTTTAGTTTTTTTTTGAAAAATGTTGTTTTTTAAATAATGCTAGAGTATAGAGTAATTGAAAATTATTAACCCGCTGACTGTTAACATCTCGACTGTTGAGACAGCAGATTTCAGTGTGTTGACAGCTGAGACTCAAAAACATAAGAGTGTTAGCATTGTTTAAACTTTTGTGTACATGTTAATTATTGTATTAAGATATAGCCAGATTTGTCCGGAAAATTCGTAAGTTTGGTTAACACCAACACCACTGGATTAATTTTTGAAATATTTGGTATTGGAATATCCTTTAAACGGCTCAGCAGGGAATGAGTTTTAAATAATAGGATGAATGTTAAGGAGAAAAAGAATAGAAAATGATTCATTTTTAAACTGTTTAGACAGATATTGTTTAGAAATTTAAAAAACCGCACACATCTTGTACATTTACAAAAAAAACTTTTTTTTTATTATATGGAAGGATTTTTTAACAAAAGTGAAAACCCTTTTATCACAGTGTAAATTTTTATTATTCATTTTATTTTTACAACAATATAATAACCATTTTCTAATTTTTAATTTGATTATAAATAATAAGTCATTTTGAAAAGCTGAATAACATTATTCAACACCCCCTGCATTGAATTATTTTTCAGTGGTATAGGCGGCAATGGCATGAATGAGGTTAAGAAACAGTGGATTAAATGATTGACATGTAGATTCGAATCCCATGCATTGCATATCTAATCAAGGAAAATTCTTATTTACTTTGGTACATACGTTTATTTTTTCTGTCGCACTAATGATGCAATTTATTATAAGCTGAGGTAGTCCTGTTTATTTACACCGTTTCGAGAAACATAATTCCAGTGCAATGTTTGATTATGTAATTCGGACATACCCCGATGTTCCATCTATAAATAGTATCCACGTTGCATTTTCGAGTGTGGAGCAGAGATGTGTAAATAAAAAAAGAGGAGAAAAAAATATCAAGGAAATTCTTGTACCGTACGACCGGCCCATGCAATTTTTGGCACTGTGAATCATTGGTATAGTCGGTGACAGTTTGCATGTTTTTAACACTTACTTCATATTGTCGTACATATTTTAAATATTATTTTTGTTTATTTCTTGTAATACCCGGCTAAAATTCTTCGAGCCTAATCTAAGTGCAAAGAATGGTCACATACGTTGGCTGTTTCCGTTTAATATTCATAATATAAATATTTCAAATTTATTAAAGTTACAGTAAATATTTCATTATTTTGTTTGGCTTTGAACTACTGAAAGACTACAACATAATTTTATCGAATTATCAGGATAAGTTGTATGTTTTATAAAACGTTATGTCCAATTATTTTTCGTGCAAAGTTTCCAGATCCATAGAGAGAGTTATGTCAAAATATTGTTCCAAGCTATAATTTTTAAAAATTTTATTCTTAAAACTATAACCTATTGACCACATATTTCACTGAAGAAATAATAAAATTGATTATCCATAACTTTTTTACAAGTTAGATTAGACGAGTCAAAACTTTGGTGAGCCATATCTCAAAACTACCAATTTCTAGTTGTGTCACTATGGAACTGGGCCATCGACATGGTCTTCAAGATTTCATTCGCCAGTCTTCTTTCCATCACCTGAGTCATCCCAGTTTGGCAAACATTGTCAAATACAGATAACATGGATGATTATCAACAACCTTTAGACATTTTAGAACAGTGTTCCTCAACCTTTTTACATCTACCGACTGGTAAAAATATTAATATATTGCGTACCACTAATACAGAAATACAACCATTTATTTATATGGTATTTTACTTATTGGTTTTTAAATCTTATATTATAATAAAGAAATCGTACATACATAACACTTGGATTGCAAAAAATATGTAACATGCAAATTCTATCACTAATTTAGTTAACCCATGCACAGCTTATGATCTATTTTATTTTCTGCAACTATTGAACTATTGAAACACTGAGTTGGAGGAAGATACTGGCAACACTCAGGCTCTCCAGAAGCACCGGGAGCACAAGTCATTCGATCATCGATATTTAGTTGGCAATCTTATAATAGGGGTGGTACAGTCACAATCGTTTCCGAATTCTTGACAGTTTGAATACTATGTCATATTTATTCAGTACATCAAACAAAATATAAGATTCATACACTAAACGCTTCACACACCTATCATTTTGAATTTATTGTTCAGCCATAAAGTAATATAATAGTTGAGATTTTGTACATTTCTATGTATTTTAAATGTATTCTATCTGTGTATTTTCCATGTAAAAATACATGGAAATGTACAAAATCTCAACAATTCAAATTTGATATTGAAATTCCATCAAGCAGTCGATGTCTTAAATTATAATATAATAGTGTTTGTTTAATGATTTGCGAATAACTTCTAGGGCTTAAGATGCCGATGGTGCCGAGGCCTGGGAGCCTGAAGGATCCAGAAATAGCGGAGCTGTTCAACAAGCACGATCCCGAGAAGATATTCGAAGACCTCCGGGAGATCGGCCATGGCTCCTTCGGGGCTGTCTACTATGCCAGGTGCAATCTCACCCGGGAAATTGTGGCCATCAAGAAAATGTCTTACCTCGGTAAGCAGAGCCTGGAGAAGTGGCAGGATATCCTCAAAGAGATCAGGTAATTGTCTTGTTGTAGAGTAATGAATATATCTGTCATCATCATACATAAGTAAGTGACTGAACGTGTTTTTCACAAAACTATACTAAGGAACTATTTGACATCTTACAGATATCAATTGTGGCTGGAAAAAATTTCCAATATAATATACCTAAATATCAAAAAGAAACTAACTAAATCATAAATGTGAAAGCAATATGAGAGATTTTTTCATTGGTTACAAATGTTCAAACAGTTCTCTTGAACACTACTATTTTACACTTAGGTCACTTTCTCCTATATGATCACTATATGCAGTAAACTACCATTTCACGTTTATGAAGGTACCGACGAAAAAAAATGTCAACTGGAAAAACGTAGATTGGTGGCATATAATTTAAAAAAAAATTAAATTATTAAAAAACTTGCAATTTTATTTAATTCATATTCGTGGGTTGTTTATATAAAACTCTTGATATATAAATTGATTTGAAGGTTTGCTAGTGTTCACGATCAAGCAAAAAATTGCTCTCAATTTAAACTGCAGAAATTGCACTCTAACAATTGGAAAACATAAATTCCAGCCACGTTAATCAACATTATTTGAATGACTCACTAATGGTGAAATACGTAAAAATAAATAAACAGTGAACCCTAAGTCTATAATATAAGGTCATTTACTTATTTTCACATCTTATTCAAACTGTTTGACTACAAACAAAATTAAATCAGTTTTGCAGTGGATAAATATTTGGCCAAATATTTCATTGCCTTGGCAAGATGCTTACTGCAATGATTTAAATACTGAGATTTTATTTAAACCATTCAATCTTCATTAATTTGTCAAATTTGTGGCCGAATTGTATATGCTACCTTTACCACTTAATACATCTTCTATTTTGTTCAGATAATGCTCATTTTTGTTATAGTTTTGTTTGTAGCCATATCAAAACTGTTTAGTGTTCATAATCTAGTCTAAATGCTAATCCACTTGTGTTAAACCAAGCTGATAAAAATACCGAGAGATAAGCTAAAATATTTGCCTTTTTATCAATTTCAATCTTATCATAATGAAGTCGTCATTAATCTGAAGGTGCAAAACAATCATCAATGGTGCGACAAACTGGCATGGTGGTCTTACAGAGAATACTCTTCTTTTCCCTGCCACAAATCTTCCGGAATTCTTCTTTCACCATATCCCCCCCTATGTGGACCAGACGGTCATCACGTGACTTCCAAGATTGTCAACAGTGCCCTGTCACCCATAGATTGCTTTGCTTCACTCCATAAATCACCAGCATCCTTTATTCCCGCTGAATATTCGCTGGAATGGAAAGTGCCCAACAGTCATCCAGGACGCTGGCATCCAATCGGTCGAAAGAAAAGATGTGGCCCATGCAATGCCTCCAAAATGTCTGTCATAACAGGGTGCTGCCTGGTCCATTCCGCATGATAAACCCCGTTAGCCCCAATATCTGACACATCTATTCCTGTTGCTCAGTATAAGGTTTTTCTGTGCTAATCATCAGATGCTATGATTTACTACTGTAAAGGTGTACTGGTAGAATGCAAGCGTTGAAGAAGACTACATACTTTGTAGATAATTATACTGAAACAGAACATGTATGAGTTTTGCACACCTTTCACGGATGAAACCCCATAGTGAGAAAGAGCGGTGAAAGATTATTGAAATTAAGTTTAAAGTAAATTACAGCATTTCGTGAAAAATTCGTACAGTTCATACAGTTTAGCATAAAATCTTTTTGCCTACCTGTTTTCTTGACCAATAGAGAATCGCAAATTGGCGCATACATTAATGGAATCACTGCATTTTTTTTTTTACAGATTTCTTCAACAATTAAACCATCCAAATACAATAGAATACAAAGGATGCTATTTACGAGAGCATACGGCATGGCTGGTCATGGAATATTGTGTCGGTTCAGCGTCAGACATTATCGAGGTGGGATATTAATTAGTCAATTTCATCTATACCTGTTGCTGATTATTTCTGGTTTTATTCGTACACCTGTAAATTGATGAGTGAGGAAATATGTGATAATATATAATGGTATATATATATATATGGTTATGAAGTCGTATAAGTATCTGCTGACTCCAACTTTACTTTACACTCAGACTCCAATTTTAAGTCATAATTTCACCTGCCACTGTGATGTTAAGATTCTTTTGATTCGCGCCTTTTATTAACCAGTGTTCATTGATTTGTTGAAACAGACTAAAACAACGGTCGGAGTTTGTAAATGATAATTTTAAATTTATTTTCAAGGTAAAAAAGTTCTATAAGCATTCATGTTTTGTGGTATATGCATGATTCATAATAACAATGGACCAACTCCATTAAATAACATTTCGAGATAATTGGAGGGTGCTTGATGGAACTTCTGTATCATATTTGAATTCTTAAAAATTTATACATATTTATAAGATTTGCATCTTCAGGTATTCGAGTGCACTGATAAACTCGTAACCAACGTAAAAGAAAAATTATTTCCAATGAAGAGTCCGACTAATTAAAGAAAGAATTTCAATACGGGTAGATGGATGGAAATAACAGTGGGGTTGGTCTATTGTTATTCTTAGGCATCCATATGTAGACACGTATTGTAATTTGATCATTACAGGCATTATTGGGTGCAGAATAATGATGTGGAAAACGCAAAGTGTTTGTCTTAGTAATGGCAAAAGAAACTTACTCCTTAAAGTTTAACAGGAAAATTTGTTCGTAGTGTTCAATTATTATAGATAAATATTTTCGTTTTCAATCAATTTGATGTACAGCAACGTCAATGTCAATGCTACTCATTCCGCACTCGGATGATATTGCGATCTTATCTCTGTTTATAGTTTGCTTTTAATTTGTAAGATTAAAAATTCCCCAGATAGAGGTCTCATTTGTGAATTTCTTTGTAAAGAATGAATCATCACAACACTAGATAAGTTTTTTTGTTCAAATGTTTACAATGACGGACAATTGTAATTGTTGTTCTGTTATATTTGGCATGTACATGATAATGTGACGGTGATAAGAATTGTTTGATTCTACGTATAAACTGTTTTATTATTTATTTTTGGCAGCACAAAGATAGTCGTATGTTTGTTAAGTATATCTCATTCATTCATATGAAATCTTCGCTTGTCAGCCATCAAATAGTCACTTGTTGATAAAAGAAATATCATATTTTAAAAAACAATTTGTTTGTACTACTTCCGCATGTTTATAATGATCATCACGAGCATTCAGTTGATGAGCGAAACCGGTTCCGATCAAACATGTGGAAGTAGTACAAACGAATTGTGTTTTATTTTTTAAAGTATAATGTCTCCATCAAGAATTGACAGTTAACAGCTTAAAAGTGAAAGAAATATCAATCGACTCTATAATGAGCAAATAGGAGAATTTTCTGTTTGTTTTACTTTATTTACATTATAAAAATACACGCTTTGCAAATGATTTGTCTTATCGAAAAGATGGTACATGTTTCTAATACTCTTTATATGTGTTGTGACAAGTACATCATTACATTAGTAACAGACAGATAAGTAGGGGCGTGGGTCATTTAAAAGCCTATCAATATAGCCTTACATTCACTCCTTTTTTAACACTTAACTGCGGGCGGATTTGCACATCCCTGGTTACTTTATGCGGGCAAAAAATCAATGTCGCACGTAAAAAACACATTATATACGCAATAAACTGAATTCATTTTTTCAATATGGTTACTCATAATAAGCACCACCAGTAGTATATACTATCAAAAAATTGTAAAGCACAACTTATTTTAAATTACGTCATACATTTATACTATAACTATCACCATGTATTACTTTTAAGGTGTTAACTGTCAATTCTTGGTGGAAAGACATTATATTTTAAAAAATAAAACACTGATGAATCAGTTGATAATGCTCGTGATGAGCGAAACCGGTCCTGATCATTATAAATATGTGGAAGTAGTACAAACAAATTGTGTTTTATTTTTTAAAATATCATCATATACCTTACCTATACCAGATCTGTTCAGCTCATTGGAGCATTTGTGTTGGCAAATCTGTGAGATAGCAAATATTGTTTTCAATAAAATTACGTAAGTTTTTAATATATTTTTTTTAATGAAACTTTGACACCACCGGTGCACTACTCTCTATTTTGCTCAATTCATGAACTAAGCAGAAAAATTCAGGCCGAATTCACGCACTCGGCAGATAATGATTCATGAATGAGACACAGCGCTTACTTGTTTCATGAATTAGGCAAAATTTTGCTCATTTCATAATAAGGAATTTGGCACATTCAGTGTAACATATCGATTGTCCAGTTCATTACCCAGACATCTCCAAATAACCCATATTAAGATAATGCGAAAAGCAATATTCAAATGGTCACCATAAATCAAATATTATTGATTTGTACCTGAGTTTTATACATTTTATAAACAGGTGTTTAACAATTAGGTACTTTTCTGACCCAGAAATATCAACACTAATCTATGTTTAATTCTTTAGAAGATTATCTGCCCTACCACTTTTTATGTCATTTTTGAGTTATCTGTGGTACTGAAACAGATAGAGTGCAAAATTTTACATATAACTCCATATTTAACTCAAATTTCATTTTTCAGGAGTTGTCTGACTAATGAACTGTATGATTGATATGCTGCATACATTTATGAGGTGCTCGAATTGATTAGTAAAATTCTTGTTATCTTTCAGGTGCACAAAAGGCCGCTGCGAGAAGAAGAAATTTCTGCCATCTGCGAGGGAGTCCTCTGCGGTCTGAGCTACCTGCACAATCTCGGCCGAATACATCGCGATATCAAAGCCGGCAACATCTTGCTCACCGAGAATGGCACAGTCAAACTCGCAGATTTCGGTTCCGCCGCTGTCAAGTGCCCGGCCAACAGCTTCGTCGGCACACCCTATTGGATGGCACCTGAGGTCATTCTAGCCATGGACGAAGGGCAGTATGACGGAAAGGTAATAATTTTTATATGCATTCAATAAAAGGTAACAAAGCGGTTAGCAACCGCAAGTTCTAATTAACATTTGCTAGAGATAATGAGCAGTAAAGATCTTTACACGGCCACATATCCTTAAAACTGGTGAACTGAAGTTTATATATTATGGTGATATTGAAGGGCTTTAGAGACTTAACGACTAGCTCTAAAAATGTTTCCATTCATATCACATTGTGATGAAGTGTGATTGCAAATAGTTTTATTTCAAAATAAGAAAAGTGTGCAAAAATAGCCTTGAAATTTAGGGTTGTCTGAGGATTAAACAAAACCATATTACCTTCGGACCTTTTAGAACAAATATCTCTTGAGTCCAGCGATATAATTATGATTCACTTATGTGTCAATCTTAGCAATGATGTTTCGATATATTTTTTGCTAATACTATGTAATGTTTTTTTCAGGTGGATGTTTGGTCTTTAGGAATTACGTGTATAGAATTAGCGGAAAGAAAGCCTCCTTATTTCAATATGAATGCCATGTCAGCCCTCTACCACATTGCTCAAAATGATGCCCCGGTGCTGCAGGTAAGAGAAGTCCGATTTATTTGGGAATATCATCAGTATGTCAACTAATACATCATGACAGTGTCCACAGATTGATTGAATTCATACAGAAGATGTTGATGCATCGATCAAATAACGATATCTTGATATTTCCTTTCAGGCTCCCGAGTGGTCGGACACGTTCCGCCATTTTGTGGAAGCGTGTCTACAAAAGAGTCCTCTAGTGAGGCCCACCTCCACCAAGCTCCTCACTCACCAGCTGATCACGCACCAGCGGAGTCCCATCGCTCTGGTTGACCTCATCCAGCGCACCAAGGCTGCCGTGAGAGACCTCGATAATCTCAATTACAGGAAGATGAAGAAGATCTTGATGGTGGATGCCTGTGAAACTGAGAGTGCTCTGGGTAAATATTTTTTGTCTCTTGATATATAGTCGTAAATTTCACGGTTCTGTTGAATTACTCTTTTATGTGTGATGTGTATATATATACGCCTTGTAGACAGTTATTTTCAACATTTACAAATTGAACAGTTCGGTCTGTTTTATCAACCTAGTCTTGAATGAAAATTCTTTTCTCAATTGAAGTGGGATAATCAAATTAGAAATTTGTACTCATCATCATTCTGTTATTCGTAGAAAAATATATTTTAACAATCAACATAAGTGAATTTGAATTATTGAAATTCCATCAAGCACCCTCAGTCGAAGTCTTAAATTGTACAATATAAGTGAGATGATAAAGTAAAAGAGGATTGAAACTTACTTGGGATATTGTTGTGATTTATAACAGAGACAATGTGCTATGTCTTTATAAAGGAGACGGAGATGACACGCCCGACGAGCAGACCGGCGGTGACAGTTCAAAATCAAATTCGGCAACATCCGAGCACTCTCTCAGGTCCATGGGGGCTTCGGCCGTCTCTTCGCAGTCATCCTCCAGTGGTAGTTTACGAAGACGGCCGCCCATTGCGCTTCCCATCAATCTTGGAAATCACCACGGGCAACCTACACATCTTTCTGTCAGGTATGTGTTCATAGTTAATCACGTATTGGAAGGATCAGGCCTATTTAAGCCTCTTAAAAATTTTATGGTCGGATAGGATAGGTGGGCAGGAATGAAACGTTACAGCCGTCCATTGTTTTGGATACAAATCCATTGATTGATTACAAATATCAGTTAATGAAAGTAACCGTTAAGAGTAGAACTAACCTAAGCTACAGATCTCAAATCAGATATTTACACTGAATTTGCATTGTTTCATAAACTTTCTGTTCAGGCATATTGTTATCAAGCAAACATATTTAAGACTATCGTCAAGCTCAACATCATACGAGAACATTGCTTTACTTTAATTGATATTTTAAACAGTCAATCACCACTTGCCCAAGCTAGATGTTTTCTCTTAATCGTAGCAAATTTTCCCCGGCATTCTTAAGTTGTTTGCATTGTATAATTTGTAGTTTTCCCTTGCCAGAAATCAAGCCTGAGACCTTCTCTGATAGCTATACGGAGTGCTTACCGCTAGGCTATAGAGGGTGTTCAATCATGTTTCAACTCATATGTAATGGTTTTATAACATACCATTTAACCCTTTGAGTAGTGCGGCTATGCATGTGACGTATTGTGTCATTGTGTCGTGTATTATCATTAATCTATTACCATTCTCATTTTTTCTATTGAATTATTATTATTTCTTCAGATATGGATACTACACATATCTATCAGTGATTTTTGGCAGTCATATTATTTGTTTCAAATAAACAAGAATTTTGTAAATAGGGTAATATTTGAAATTAAATCACTAGCCATATAATATTAAATGTAAAAATTCATTTCAACTACTTGCCTTGAATCGGCATTATAGGAACCACATGTCCAAGATGCCAAGGCAATATAGATGTAGGATAGGATTGGATTGGTCCTAGCCTTATCCTTCTATCTCTACTCTCTTCGAAAAAGAGAGTGGTTAAGCAACTGAGTAACGAGCAGTTCTCGTAGAAAAATTCTGTTAATGAGAGCGGACATGGGAAAAAAAATAATCAAAATATACAAAAAACCTAAATCCATAAAAAATAACTAATCAATATGTTAATATTTGGATTTTGATATTTAATAATAAAGAATTTTGTTTCTTTAGGGACAGCAACAACTGCCAGGGTATGGGCCACCGGGACGATTACGTGAACCGGGAGGTAATCAGGGAAGCGCAGCGGGAGAGAGATCTAGAGAGGGAGAGAGAACGAGAAAGCCACAGTCATCCTCACCACGCCCATCAGTTTACAGAGTACAGAGAGTATGTGAACCAAGCGCCTGTGGTTGTTCCCACCAGAGAGAGGGAGGGTGACACTAACACCGCGCAGAGGCGACACAGACCAGGTATGCCAATCAAACCACATAACACCAGAGGCACTAATATTCAATATAAATTATAATTGATGAATTTTTATTCCACCGATTGTGTTACTTGGTGTGACATGTGTTTCGCCTCTTTGAGAAACATCTTCAGACTGGAATGCATCGACAATACAAATTAATTGTGTTTTTTTAACACTAATGATAATTACATATTTATTAACCAACAGACAGTTCTCAGAGTATCATGCTTATTTTGGTTTTTCCAGATTGATATGGCGAGTTCATGCTGAATTACTCAAAATGTCCGCTCCCGTTTGCTCTCTGAAATTAGGGGCTGACGAAATGTTGAGCAATCAATTCAATATATCAAATTTAGAAATAGTAATAATGAGATGTGATTTATTTTTAACTAATTTTGTTTATTTATTCCTGTTTATAGGTTCAAGCAATCACGTGTTGCCGGCTGCAGTCTGCATGGTGGCGGAGCACGGTGCTAATAACTTTGCCACCATCAGGACCACCAGTATCGTGACAAAACAACAGAAAGAGCATATGCAGGTTTTTGTCTTTTCATGTTATATCACTTGATTCAAAATAAAGAAGGTGTAGTCATTCCGTGCTAATGGAACGTTATTTAACTCATTGTGCACGGGAATACACATTTAGAGCTTTCATGGGTATCTTGATGCTAGGTAACAGAGAACTGTAGAGCCTGAAGATGTCTGCTTTAAAGAGACATCCCGGTTTGCATAACTTTGAATGATAGTGACATAACCTTTTTTTATTATAAGTTCTTACCAAAACTTGCCTGGTTGTTTCTTATTATTTTTGCTTCATGTGACTTGAGATTTTGGAATATTTTGGTTTGTTCAAGGAGGAGATGCACGAGCAGATGTCAGGCTACAAACGGATGCGGAGAGAGCATCAAGGCGCTCTCGTCAAACTGGAGGAGAGGTGCAAGCTGGACATGGACGCTCACAAAATGCAACTCGACAGAGAATACGAGGCCCTGCTTCAAACCTTCAGCCGAGACCTGGAAAGGTTGCAGGTAAACGCGCCACATGTCTTTACATTCTATGCCGAAACATAAATATTTTGCACAGAACAGTTTCCTATTGTCACCATTCATATTTGTATGACTCCATAATGGCGTGTGTTTTGTAAAAGGGCAGTTGTGAAATCATTTTGCTTTTTAAGTTTCTTTACGGTTAAATTAGCTTGATGTTTTTCAATGTAATAATTTTAAACATACACCAGCAGAGCTCATTTCGCACGGCTTTGACAATAATTTAAATTGTTTTTGTTGTGATATTTAGGTACGACACCAGCAAGAGTTGGAGAGAAAACAAAAACAGAATCAAACGGCCGAGAAGAAACTCACTAAAGAGATTGGCGGAAAACAAGACCAAGACAGGAAAGCGTTTGAAGCACATCGCAAAAGAGAGTACAAAGATAACAAAGAGAGATGGAAGAAGGAGCTGAGCATGGACGAAGCCACACCCAAAAGACAGAGAGATGCCACACTTCAGTAAGGATTAATTTTACTTTCAACTTGTTAACTGTCAACTCTTGGTGAAAAGGCATTACATTTTAAAAAATAAAACACAATTTGTTTGTACTACTTCCACATTTCTATAATGCTCATGATGAGCGAAACCGGTCATGATCATTACAAACATGTGGAAGTAGTACAAACAAATTGTGTTTTATTTTTTAAAAAAAGATTAATTTTACCTTTTCTTGAACTTCTAGCAGGTTCGATTCCATTATTGTCATTGCCCTCCTTAAAGATTTTTCTCAAACGTAGCTTGTATTTAGCGAACGATTAAATTTCATAAAGGTTTCCATTATTGAATAATAAAACCATAAGTGATATTTCATCATCGCTCTCGAAGTCTGCTGCAGCATAGCTATTTCTCAAAAATGGTCATGATAATTAACTCAAATTTTATTTGTAGATCTCATAAAGAAAACCTCAAGCAAGCGGAAGCCATGAAAGAGCTACGATTGGTGAGGGGACAGAAGGAATATTTGGATCTAGAAGTGCGAAGGTTTAGGCGACTGAGGATGTTACACTTTCACTCCAAAGAACAGGAATTACTCAGAGAGGTAAATCTAAATAACTGTTAAAGAGATTTTTTTGGAATTAGTTGTGTGAAGTGTTTAGTGCAAAGTTAATTTATTGCTGTCAAACATTGACAAAATGATTGTCTTATATTTTCTAGGAACTGAACAAGCGCCAACAGCAACTGGACCAAGCGCATACCATGCTTCTGAGGCACCATGAAAAAACACAGGAATTAGAATATATACAACAAAAGGGTGTGCATGCGCTCAGGTGAGTCGTTTCCCTCACCCATTGTAATAATCAATTAGGGATGCGATAACGTTTCGAATTGTTACATTATTCTATAACATTATCCAATATATTTACCGTTATATAACGTTATTTATAACGCACAAAAAAATTGTATCGTTACGTTTATAACGTTATAATTTTTACTCATCTTTGAAACGGAAATGGGATAACATTTCGAATTGTTACATTATTCTATAACGTCATCCGTATAGAGTCATTAGCAAGAAGACAAAACCGCACTGTCGTCGAACGATTGTCGAATGTATTTGTCAAATATAAAATTAATATAAAAATAAAAGCATAATAAGGAAATAAATAACATTTCAGAAACGTTATCGGTTATTATAAAGTTATAGAACGTTATAATAATACCGTTATGTTATTGAAAAATAATGCCAATTGTATTGTTATTACAACAATATCGGGTATCGTTACATTGCGTTTCCCATTATCTCAATATGATGATGGCTTATATTTCTATCTGCATTCAAAATAATAAATGATATCTTGTTGAAACTATTGCCATATTTCATAGTTTAACGAAATGTTATCTGTGTTTACGTAAATCATGTGCTGATCAATGGATTTTTAAAATTCGAATTGTTTCGCTTTGTTCAATTGGTTTATATGTTGTTTCCAGAGAAGAACAGGTGCTGCGTCAGCACACTACTGAAATAGTTAATCAACAAGACTATATGAATCGAGCCGAGAGGGATCTTATGAAAAGACATGCTTTAGAACTCAAACAGCAACCAAAAAGTTTAAAGGTAAGACTGTCGCTTTACTATTATTTGATGTTGAAGCTGAAGACTATTCCATTGAGTTTTTAGTATTATTAGTTTTTTCCTATAATATATTAATACTATAATATAATTGGTTTTTATTTTATTTTTTTCAGCAAAAAGAAATGCAGATTAGGAAACAATTTAGGGAAACTTGTAAGATACAAACGCGGCAATACAAAGCTCTGAAGGCGCAAATTTTGCAATCAACGCCAAAGGTATGCTATCAATAAATTATTTTATTAAGTTTCCAACAGCTGTACATGAGAAAATATTTTTACTATCAAAAAGGTTAAGGGGCATTTATGAGTTGATCAAAAACAAACATTTTAGTGCCCCAAATAGTTAAAATTTATTTTTTTCTGCAATGTGTGGGAAACAATAGCATTTTTGCCATATCAAATGCAAACAAATAATTTTTTGTTGAATCCTATTCAAATTTGAATGTAATAAACTTTGCAACAAATTGAAAATATTACTCATTTTATTTCAAAGACCAGCAATAATTATAGCTGTTTCACACAAGACTTTTTTGCAACTTCGGTGAGCGTTTATGGGTGACTTTACATTCTATAAATGGTACTTTTAAGCCTCTAAAAGGGGAACCCATGCTTGAGCGGTTAACCATATTTAAAAAAAAAATCACAGTAGTCTTGCAATCTATACATAATTTTTTTTTGTCCGAATTTGTTGTAGGACCAACAAAAATTGGTAATCAAAAGCTTAAAAGACGAGCAGCGAAGAAAACTTGTATTACTAGGAGAGCAGTATGACCAAAGTATTGGGGAGATGCTGCAGAAGCAGACGGTCAGGCTAGACGAAAGCCAGATGGTAAGAAATCTCCATCGTCGTTTTTACAATAACTTTGCTTTGCGTCGGTGTCATGGTCTTATGGTATTAAAACAAATAATAAATTTTCTTAGTAACTAGCATTAAAAGGCTTGAAATAATAGCAATTATTCTAACATCATTTCCGTTAGTGACACGTGATTGTGAATTTGAAAGCTTTAATTTTTAATAATTTTTTTATGCAATTTTGATAATTTAACCCTTTATAGGACGTGATTATATTGACCTTTATTGAAAGTGGCACGTATATTTGCCACATACCTATAAATAAAATAATAATAACATAAAATCCAGGTAATTTTTGGCTAAACCTAAGGTTCAAATTATATTCCTCAATGTCACTCAAGTATCCTGCAATTTTTCAGCTTAAATTTTGGTGTATGGCTTAGTAAGTCACCAAAAAGATTTTTTTGAATTTTTCATAACGCCAATCTACACTACGTTAATTTTTGTGAATTCCTTTAACTCTAGCTATAACGTTTTCCTAGCTGTCATATTTTCTTGGGTCTCATTTATAACCATTCAGCAGGAGGTGGTGTTAATCAGTAGCAATTGTGCGTTTTTTCCAGACGGAATGCCATCAGCTGAAGGACAGGCTGCAGTACGAGTTGGAGATCTTGACCGCTTACCAGAGCAAGAATAAAATGCAAGCGGAGGCCCAGAGGAACCGAGAAAGAAAGGAATTGGAAGAGCGAGTCAGTGTGCGCAGAGCCCTGCTCGAGCAAAAGGTCTGCTTTTCTAAGCCTCTTCTTAACTTTTCTTCGCCGATGCTCCAATATAATGATAAGAATAGACATAACAACAGCCTTATAAAAACACTCACAATAACAAAATTAATGATGGCAAACATTGAATCGTATAAAATGTTCAAATCATTTATTACATAGAGCGATATAAGTTTTCTTTTTAAAACCATACCCACATGGATGCCTGATGAACAATCTGAACAGAAGTTGTTCTACGGGGATTTCTTGTTATTCAGTTGCTCGACCCCTCTTTTTTTCCGAGGGTAGGAAGTATAGTCGGATGTGGCTAGGACAGGATCAGTAGTTAGCTGATCGCTCTCACTGTGGCCCGTTTTTAGGATTGAATGGGTGGAAAGGAATTGTGACATTGCAGACATCCACGCCTTCGAACACAAATCCATAAATCAATTTATGAAATTATTCATTCTGAGATTCGAACCCGTAATCACCGCAACCGAAGCCGACGACTTGACCACTCGGCTACAGGCCTGGAAGTCCTATTGTGTTTATTGATAATCTCTATTAAAATTTGTATGGATTTGTGAAATATATGTAACAAAAAATAATATTCACCTGATTTGGGATATATCTTATTCACAGATGGATTCGGAAACCCAACAGTTCTTGCAAGAAAGGTCAGAGCGACTGAGGTTGTTGCACGAAAGACACGAAAGGGAGTTAGAGCATTACGATGAAGAAAGTGCCCGTCTCGGTTTCAGGTATTTCCATTTTTTCATATCGTTATTACATTAATTTATTTGTGATGATATTATTGAACTCTTTGATGTTTTCAAACCATAGGGCGAACATGGCTTTATTTCACATAATTACATACTGTAATAATATATAAATTATCTTATAGAGAACCATCGAACGTTGTAAATTTAATTAGATGAACACAATACATTAATTCGCATTTAACGAAGTCTTCTACAAATGTTTCTACTACAAATTGTAACTGTTTTAACATTTTTCAATATCCCAATACATTTTTTGTTATTCCATTTAAAAACGTTAAATCGACGTTACAATGGTGTACAAAAAAATGTTTACTAATAATTAGTTTCAGAGACATCTGATTGCTCATGGCAGCTTGAAACGAAAATCCAAACTTTATCATTCATCCAGCGATGTGATCCAACATATTTAAATGTGCATAATTAGTGAAATCACGAATGAATGATTTTTATATTCCATAATTCAATTTAGTGTTGAAAGTTTGTCAAAAAAAATATTTAAACAAAGTAGCAAGATATATATATTATTTCAAATATGTAGTGAATAAACATTTGGAATCTTAAAATTCGTAGTAAAACAAAATGTGCATTAAATAATTCATCGTTATAGAAACTTTTACATTCAATATGGGAAGGGATCTTTTAATTGAGTTTCCATTTCTCCATTGACATTGATTCCAGGACGGGAATTGAATAGAAATGGAGTTTTACTTTCAATATTATACGACTACAGATTCAAAATGTTAACCTCTTTCCAAAAAAAATTTTTTCATTTGAAACCAACAATAAAAATAATTTGACTGAAAAGAAATACTGATAGGTAGATAAGATGTTCAATAAAAAAAAATATATGAATGGCAATCGATAATAGCCTGAAAGGATTAAAAATATGAGCCTTTTTTTAGTTATTTATAGTTACTTCACAGTATTTAATTATCTCTTTCAAATGAAGTTTAAATCTCTTCAGATGAAGTTTTTTTTATTAACGATGTCTGTTTGTCCATTTTTACAGTGCTCTGGCAATAGCGGAGACTTCCAAAGAATCGTATCCTGAAGAAGAGCAGTCGCTGTCCGGTTCGATGCTGAGTCTGGCGCACAGCAACAGCTCGGCCAGCTTCCCCGCCTCGTCTCTCTAGCACACGCCCGCCCGCCCCCTGCATCCCTGCATCACCTCTAACTGAACCTTTACACCGCACCTCGGTCTCTCTTAGTGTTTGCTCTGACACCTTTTGCTGCACCCCAGTCGCCATTTTCTACTCGACGATCTTCGAAAAAAAAAACATGTCTAATTTTACTCTGCCTTTTTCATTTTTAAACAGTCGATACACAGTTCTGATCGGGCTGGATAATCATTCGAGTATCGTTTGTCCAATTATGAATATCGTACTTCAAAGTTTTTTAACCTTTATACTTCGAGATTCTTTTTTATTTTCTGTAAATTTTAACAAATATATTTAATACTCGTAGTGCCAATATTAAATTGTGACATAATCATGTTTTAAAAATAGAGTTTTTTTTTATAAATCGTCAAATCCTTTCGATACAGTATCGTTGCACTGAGACATTCTGCACGATCAATCTATTGAAAGAATAATTTTAATTTTCACTGACTGGTGTAGGCGCGTCTCGCTGTCTTTTTTTTAATAAAGCCTGTCAAGCGGCACTCTGCTTCGCTTGTCATTAAAACTTAAAACAGAACGATCGACTGTGTAAGGTTTAGTTTGTACGGAGTGATTGTAAAATTTGTCACGCGTAATCCTCTATGTGATTTTAATTTATTGTGTTTTATTATTTGTTGAAATGAGACGAGGGCAAGTGGCGTGTGTAAATTACCAAACGCGTATTGTATCGTTCTCGCTGTAGCCCTAATCGACTCGGAAATTGTTTAAAAAGTGCAATATTAACTTAATCCAAACCTCCGACTCGCCGCCGCCCTCGACTGGGATCGTCAATGTTTTGGCCCTTTCGATCCGGTACGCGAGACGCTCAATTGAATCGTGCGTTTGTATTACAATAACTTCTCCAGAGGCGGTGATCATTCGACTCAGATATCTTTTCTGTCATGATTTTGAACAATTTAAAACTTAGAACCCGTCCGCGAGGACTGCATGATGAGTGTATACTGAATATTTTGTTTATCACATTCTCTATTTATATTGTATACTTAAAAGTACGTATTATAATGATAATCAATTGATCTATAAATTATTTAATTTTCATCTATTATATAATCACCAGGATACTAGTCAAAAATCAACAAAGTTTAGCCTAATAATTTCTATAGGTCATATAGAACCCCAACATATTACTTATAATAATTGTAGAGGATTTCTTCACTCTAGTTAGTATTAATGATTAAATTAGTTTTTACAGTAACTCTGTTAGCCAAAAAACTGTGCAAGATTGTGAACGGCGTTCGAGCGAAAGATTTTTCTTCGATTCTTTCTTTTTGTAATGTTGAATTCTCTATATAATAACATAGTATAAAACCCTAGATCAAAAATGCTATAGATACACTGTAGGCGGGATTTGCGATATATTTAAAAAGGCCCGCCAGGGTGATCGATTGCTATTCTATAAACATTAAAAATTTTGAATGATCAAAACACTCGAAAATAACTAGTTAAACTTCGTATCCCAATAGAATTTTGAATGATTGCAATAAAATTGTGAAACAATTATTTTAACATTTGAAATGATCAATTGTGGGCGCATCTAAAAATGATGTTTTAGTGATGGGTATAGTAGGGTAGGGTGTGATGTTGCCCAAATCTCTCGGGACAGTTTGGAATATTGTGCATGTAGCATTCTTGATCTGAGGTATTGAAATAAATATGAGCACCAATAAAAAGACAATAATTAATATTCATTTTCTACTCGTTTACCAATGAGTGCAAGCTTCATTAGACGCATTTTTGATATAGACAACATAGCGTATTCGTGTCGAGATTCAATCGGTCTACGGACGGCGACCATTTGACATCTCCGAGTATCGGAATCATTGGTAACTAAGCTGCGATTGAATATTCATTGTCAAATACTGTATTCATACTTTTGCTTCTTCCTTTAGAGACTAGTGAACTTATCCTAAATGGTAGATAATTTAGTTTTTTCGAGTACTGAATGGAATCTCTCAATATTTCTTAGTTTAGTTTTTATTGTTTGTCATTTCAATGTATAAAATAACCTTAAATGCTCTTTCCGACGAGAAATTATCAACATATATCTTATAACAGCATTAAACTGTCTTCTTGTCAAACAATATTTGCTTTCACAGATATTTACTTTGCAATTCGGTCACGTTTTTTGTATCAATTTTTCTTGCACACAATGGTACATTTTAACTTAACGTTTTTTGATTAATTGCATATTAAAAAAATACAAATCGTGATGTCAGTTTTCTTAGAATCGTAAAATCGAATAATTGCTGAATGACAGTCAGAGAAATATGTTTTATTCAAGTTTTTATTATTATTTTTACAATTTGCATGGATAAAAATACCAAAGTGAAATTCGCATTACCCTGTTCTGTGTCAATAATTCCGGAATGTTTGAATTCAAATCTTATTTAGACATAAGTATTTTTTACAAATACCGATTTGCAGGTGCCCTAAGTCATTACGTTAATAATTTTTATCGCAATAAACTCTTGAAGCGTCAATCGAGAGGATATTGATTATTTTATCCTAGGTTTATATTTTACATGATAAATTTCGTTTTATTCGCGGAAATCTACGATTCGTCTGGCAACGTGTGGAATCAGAATGCATATGTCTAATATTCATAAAAATGTTAAAAAAACAATTTACAACTCATTAACTGACCATAGATATTCAGGACTCTGGTAACATGCCTAAGTGAGTGTAGGATCTGGACCACCTCTTTTTTATGTATACGGATAGGGTCTTTGCCCACAATAAAAAGTTGAGATAATTATTTTGTTTTCATGGAAGATTTTGACGTGTAAGCTTTTTGTATAATGTTCGTAACAAATTTTTGAATATCAAGCAAATAGATATGACAATATCCAAAAAATCAATTTAAATATTGATCAACTAACTAAATATATTAAATAAAAATACTACCATTCAATCCCTAGTTCTGGGTAAATGATTATTAAAAATCAATTGCGATGTGACGAATCCGGAATCACCATTTACTGAACGAAGTGTCACTTTTTTGAATTATAGCTTGATTAGGTTATTTACTTATCTGACATTTTGATTTTGTACATTCCACAATGCTTACAGAAGCTGTTTTGGTTCCGTGATGGTATTTATTAGTTAATTTACCTCACGTTTTTTTTTGCTTACACTTTTGTTCATTTCAAAGGAAAAAAATTTGCAAGGAATTTTAACTCCGGTTAGTTGAATTTCACTCTTAACATTAATTGATGTACCATTTGAACGTTTTTAAGTATTCTTTATAACAATACCACAGATCATTTTTTTGTCAAGCCCATTTAATTTAGCTATATAATTATATATTATCGAGGAGTATTGTTCTGCCAGATGAATTGTACGTTTCCGTGAACAAATTTTGTAACTTTCATATTAATTTTTACTATTCCATTTGACTATTAGCATTTTGTAATATATGTAAGGGCGTACTTGTTGATTTTTTCTATTATTTTGGAAGTCTTTTTTTTAATGAATTCTAAAGTTTCCGATGTGGGATGTTTGAAAAATGATAAACTGGATTGTACATAGATCAAATGTCGACGAGGGGTTTGTTATTAATTATTAATCTTATATTTATCACTCACTGTATATTCAGTAAATAATTAAATAATAGTACATTTAAATTTAATAATTAAAAAAATCTTATAATATCATATTTAGTTATAATAATTATTTAGATAGGAAAATGACAGAATTTTCAACCGTCAGTTCTTTATATTATTTTCTTCTAACAAATGCCACATTCTACTGTATAATTTCTATAATTCCTTACATATTCAAACCAAAATAATTTTAATCTAAGTTTTGTGTCTCCGGTTTATTACGTTAAATGAATTTATACTATATCGCGTCGATTTAATTTTTGAATATTTTCTTTATGTCTCTGCGTTATATAGAAGCACGCGTCATTTTAATGTTAGTTTTCTGAACAAAGGCTTTGGACGATTGTTCGTTTGGAAGCTACCGAGACAATATATTATGCATGCGTTAGTTCAACGCGACTAATGAATCATCTCGAAGTAGAGCAGTGCTTATTACTCCACTCGAGTTCGGTTACTATAAACGATTTGAGCGAAAGGACTTTAATAAAAATTTGACAATGTTGACATCTCAACTACACATTAGGAAAATAATCTACATATTGAAAAGTTAATACTGAAATCTCTAGTACAATTTTTCGCCACAAAACATGAAATACACAGAACCTCTTTTGAAATGAACATTTTGAACATGTTGATTTTTTTATTTGATACAATTTACGATATTGTTTCTGAAGGCGTCGCTATCTGTGGGATTTTCATATCTTTTTAATCGCCATATAAAATCCTGAAAGCAAATACCTAAAAGCTTTACTCAATTCCTAATCCTGTCTCCTGACATGCTTCATATTTGAAGCCGATAAAGCTTAAAAGATATATTTTCCATTTATTTACACATATTTAACATATATGTATTTTAAGTCACCATGATGTGGGTAAATTCATATAGAATTTACTACATATTGTTATGAGATTGAATGTAATTTTAACCTCATCAGAACAGTACGGAGACATCTGGTGCCATAAAAAAATATAGAATACAAATCTTTCGGTTTCATTTAAGTATTAACGATTCAGTTGCTGGTTATTTTTCCTGAATTATATAAATATATATATAATTTTGAGTCAACGAAGCAAATCTACATTCCTATATAATGATACTGTTAATCTTATTAGCTTCTTTATTTTATGCCCATCGGGGCTTGGTGCTTTCTACCATACTATTTTAAACATTACCAATTTCCATGACAAATATTTTCAATTTAAAATCTTTTTTTTATATATATATATATATATATATATATTCATTGTTCGCTTTGGTAATTAAAATGTACCAAAAATAATTCATCGATTCACTTTTTTCTTCGTGTGAAATGCCAGTGAAACCGACCGACAATTATTGTAAAATATCTTGCATCATAATGTAAATAGATCCATGTTAAGTATAGATTTTTTTGTAAATTTTTAAGTGTGAATGGTATACACGAGTCATATAATCAAAGATAAAACTGTGCAAATTTAAACTACATCATGATGTCTACTTTGGATTCCGCACTCCGTCTCCGTTTATATTGTAACGGTGCCAGAAAGAAATTGTATCAGTTGTGCGGAATCAAAAATAAAACTCCCGAATGTTTTGATGTTTTCTGTTTTAATTGTGTGCAGCGCACATAATATATTATATGATGTTCGTAATGCTTGTGTATTTTGTAATTTATTAGCTATAATACCATTGAATTTTATAAAGTGTAGCGGTTTTCTTACAGCGACACTCGACGGGGAAGGTTTTTGAACTAAAATATACAGTGTCCGGTCAAAATAATTTCAAATCTAAAATTGCCACAAAATTCTCCAAACCGAACGATCATCCTCATCTCCCAAATTCGTACACTATAAAAAAATACATTCTACCGTTTAAACTTCGAGCTGTAACTTTCATTCGACACCTCGCCCTAAACGATTCACGCAAAATAATAATTGTGATTTCAAAAATATCTAGTTGCGATCGTCCCCTGCAGAGGACCACTGCCAACTTAACAAAACGTTGCTTAGCTTTAAACAGGCATTTTATATTAAACCGTGAATGGCATAATTTGAGCCATAATAAATCTTTAAATGTCCTTAGTAATTTGTTTTTTACACGATTGTACTCTTCCTTTCGATTCATGACAATAACCATTAAACAAAGCGACCGATAAAATTTTGTAAAAAAATTACTCTCGAGGTTTGAATTCACAATTTATATTCATTGCACGGAATTTTCTATTAGCTGTCTTTACGTATAGGCATCAATACCTAAATTAAATTAGTTCATATTTCACAATACGTGATAACGAATCGTATGAAGTTAACTGTGTGTGTTATGTTGTCAATAAACAGCCTGTATTAACAAACTTTTTTATGCTATAATCAGATAGTAGCTCAATGTGTTGAACAATATTATTTCATCCGCTCTTATTGATCGCGATATACACAAGAAAACCGGGTTAACCCATTTTTTGAAAAATCAAAGTTTTTTGATGTAATTTTTTTCGGTTGAGGATTTGCTCGACTCGTTCTCCGCTAAATAATCTAGCAGTAAATTGATGTCGCACTAAGAAACCCATCGAGCTGACAAATTTTTCCGTTCTGAAGACTAGAGGACTGGACACGGGGAAACGATTCTCAGCTATTTTTCGAAGCGGCAATTGCAACAGATGATTACGCGCACCCAGATCTAAGTAGGCAATGCAATAGGTGCGCCTTCAGCACTGAACGAGTCGAGTGGTAAACAAGGATCATGCAATTTTAAAAACTTAATGATTAATTCTTTAACAACTTCAAATGTGTCATTTATTTAAACAAATTTACCTTGACGCCTGTGTCTGTTGCCGACAGATTGTTGAAATTTTAAGATGTCCAATTGATATGAAAGTTAGGTACATTACACCTCCATCTGTTCATGTCTTCAACAATTCAATTTAAAGTCTCATTTGTAGTACCTGATGGTATACGGTTGCCTGCTGCAGGATAGTGAGGAAACGAGACCACCTCGTGAGAATTAACCGCTGTCCGGCTTGCCTTGCAAAGAAGCTTCATCTGATTCCCATCCCTCAATATTGCATAAAACAAGACATGAAAAATTCTCTGGTTTAAAAGGTTCAGCCTGGTTTCTTTGGGTAGCTCAACACAGTATCGTCATATGTAAATTAAATAAAATAGATTGTTTGCTCTCCTGCTGAGAAATGGAGAACGGTTTAATATATTTTATTTCAACTCGCTGTCGTCTGATGCATGCCAGTATTTCTGATGTATGAACGCTCGCGCATCTCATTACTTTATAAGTTAGTAAAGAGAATGAATCTTACTAGACATGCAGAATATTGCTTTATAGAGGCTTTTAAAATCTTTAAAAATTGTTTGCGCGTATTATAAAAAAAATACATTAAATATCCTATCACTCAAAAACACCTGTCGGACTGGGCTACTCAAAGCCCAGTCTGTTCTCTGTCTTCCATCAAATCGGTAATAGGATGCTTCTGTAGCAGAATCTTTGCACCCGATTTACGGTATTGAAACAAATTTAACCTCTAGCACAAGTTTTGATTCCTTTTTAATATGATGATAACATAAAATAACCTGTTTACGGCTTAGAATATCGGTTAATTGGCGTAAAAAAATGATTATGCACTATAATGGTTTTAGAAAATGAACAGCTCAATCATATTAAAAAAACTATAGGTTTATATTTATAAAAATAATGTAAAAATACCTACTAGATTCCTAGAAACTAACAAATCGAATGGATCACTGATTTATAAATAAATTACATATTGTTTGTCTTATGATCAGATAAAATTGACTTTTGCTGAATTAAGTGAAATGTTCTTCTGTCTAAATAAAATTAATAAACAATATGAACACGTAGAGTGTAGAATTTTGCATCCCCCCCTTGACGAGTTTGTAAGGAAACGTTGATAATTAATTGCATAATGGCTGCATTTCTTGAGTGAAATTGTTTACTGATACATTTTTCTTTGGCGGCCACGTTTTCTTTGTAAATATTTTAATATTAATCATACTGACTTCGGAATGTGTTTGCTAAACGTTGTACAGAATAATTTACTACGCGTTTCAATGACTCGTGGCTTTCTGCGATCCGTAGACAGTGTTTTTTCTCATGCATGACGGAGTAACGAATTTTATATTGAATCGCGAGCACCCATCGCTGACCTCATATCGAAACTGTATTCAAAATTAACAATCTACAGACAAATGTAGATAATTTTAACGGTGCTTATAATCATCATACTTAGGTATGAAATTTTCATTTTTTCATCCAGTGTAAAGAAAGCCATAAGTTGCGCATTGTAATGTTTTTTATTTGTTAATGATAGTCGGTAGCTTTTAACTTTCCAATTATTTGCCAAAGACGATAAGATTATCTAACGCTTTCACTGGACTGTCTGTAACTGTAAATTACGGTGATTTTAGTTCTGTCCGATGAGATATTTTTGGCTCATCCCTGTCATGTTTAGTGCACGCATTCCAAAAATATCCAAACTGAATAGTTTTTGTATTACTCTAAATATTCCTCCGTAAATGAAACTGTGCTTGTTCTTGTGTGACATTTGAATGGATTTAACGCGAATGGTGTATACTTATATATGAGAATAATAATATGTTTGTTTTATAGCAATTTTACAATTATTATTGTTGTGTTAAAAAGAGCGATCGCCGAACGGGCGGGGAGTTTCGATACAATGGAAGAAATTATTTATTGTATTGTAGGAAAAAAAAATGCATAGGAAATTATGTAATATATTCATTGTTTACCTGCATAGATTTGTAACGGTGAGTAAAATGCTTTCGAAGAAGTGAGATGTAATTAAATTATTACTATCCTGAATAATTAAAATTGCTGTAACAATAATTTAAATAATAATAACTTGAAACACACCAGTTGCCAATAAAAATTGCGCTTTTATTTGAATTTTATCATTCAAGTGTATCATTTCATACCCGCATGCTCCTGTAAACATAGAACGTTAACTTTTTCAAACTGCACATTTTAAACGAAATAAAAAAATTGATTCACATGCCTCCATTGGCCCAACAGTTATTATTTTTACCACATTCTGTATTGTTCACAACACAATTTGTATTGTGGATAACCAACATTGATTCACTCATAACAAGTATTTCTGACTTATAATTTAGGCAGAAAGGTGACAAAATATACATGATAATTAATGAAGATATTAGAATCAAATTTTCTTGTTTACTGTTCTCGCACTATATGCACGAGTCACTTCGGGCATCGCACACGACTAGTTGATTGCCCTCCGATTCGTTCATTCGAGTCGAGGGTGTGGAGTCATCAAAAAAAACGCGAATCCAACTGCGACATTGACCAACAACCCGACTTCGATTGCGACTCAGATTACGATTAAAAAAGTCTAATTTTGTAATGTTTTTTTTCCTAACATTTATGTGTAATTGGTCTTCAAATTAAACACCAATCCGGCAAATAGTCGATTTTTTCATATTATACACATATATATGTATATTGCACAAGATGTTATAGGCATAAATAAAAATGAAACGAGTACATTAATACACGCAAAAATGCACTTTGTAGAGAAATTAGTCGGAGTCGCTCGTATTTTACGACTCCGGCCATTCAGCGCGACTCCGCAGCCCTATTCGAGTCGATCGCTGCCTCATAGGATTCAATTCTTATTGGTTTTCTCACTCTGCCTTATATTGGGGTAGCAGCGAAGCTGGGGAAAGCATGTGACTGGCAATACTAATATTTCAATAATGTCGAAACAGTGACTATTGTTCACAAATACTACACACGTGAAATTTGTATCATAGCAAGCACTGGAGAGAATTAACAATGATGCACATAATAGGACCGTTTAACGAGAGAAACATTTAAATATGTTACTGATACAAAATTGTGTTCGGTGAAGAGATGATCTCGAGTGACGACAGTGAAATTTCCTCGTGCTTATCTCGCATGATTTACAAGTATCTGGCAAATTAGTGACTACCTGTGAGGCTAAATAATATTAGAAAATAAAGTTGTATCCAATCTATTTGGTTATGATCCTGTACCTGCTTAGCAAAAGCAAATGATTTTCTGTGCGCGAAACGGAAATCTGACAGCATGTTACGGTAGACAAACATTTCAAAATATTAAGTGTCGTATTTTGATAAGGCACTTATTGAGATTCTAAAATAAACAAAAACTAACACGGTTGCTTCTGCCATAAAGTAATATACTATTAGCTTCTGCCGAAGAAGTATTACGAGTGTCGTTATATTATTCAGCTTATAAGAAAATAGTGATACAAGACTAAACGGTGACGAGCATGGAAAGAAAATGTAACAATAAGAAGACAGGTAAAATCTCATAAGACTAATCGAATAGAAATATCAATTACAAATCATTGACAAAAGGTAATTTAAAATTGGTAGTTTTGTAATTCCGCTGGTTGGGTAACTAATTTTGACGCGTGCTTAACCTTTGAAAAGCATCTTTAGACTGACTGTATTGCAAGGTTCTTTATTTATTACACATAGGTACATTAATTCTAATTCTTAAATTATAAAAATAATGGGTGGGTATTTTCTTTCCACTGGATGTGGGGAGTATAAATAATAATTACAACACTATGTACTAATTATTATTAACAATTAGTTTATTGTAATTTGCGTATTTTGTTTTCTATAATTATATAAACATATTTATATTAAATTTCAACATGTTAAGCCACTTTTTACAGAATAAAAAGTTTAAAATTTTGTGGGCTGAAAAGAGAGGCCACAGAAACAGCTTCCTTCAATCCATTCACACCTGAAAAATGTGGATCAAGTATGAATATACAATTTCTGTACGAATAAAAATAGGTCTCTATGCCGCATATTTGATGGCATTATAAATTATCATATCAATTTATATTACCTCCTGATATCGAATTGTGATAAGATAATTTTTATTTTGGAAAAATGAAGGGCACTCCCCTGCAATTCTTTTATATGTGATAATATCAGAGGTTCTTAAATTGTCACATCTTTTTATTGTAATCATTGAATTCTGTTTGTGATTTTCAGAGAGATTACAAGAACTTGGTAGCCTTGTAATAAAAAAATAAAAGCTCGCTTTGTCACATCCATAGAGAACTATACTTTTAGTCACATCTCAGTATCTATGTAGGTACTGGCGACTCTTTACCTACTAATTGTATATAAGTCCAGCCAGCTCTCTAGGAGAATCAATTCAACACTTTAAAAGTCTGTAAAACCAGTAGGTACTCACCCGGCCATTAACTGTGAGAAATCGAGAATTTTTTAACATACATTTGCATCGAATTCATTTTCGTTCTGAATGCAGCAAGTTGACCTTACAACATGAAGAATCAAATGCGTATTAGTTCTATATGTATTATAGTTAATAGATATACTATAAAGATAGTTCTGACGTTGACGTGAGTTGAAATAAATATATATAGGTTGACCATACGTCTTGTTTTCGTTATATATATTGACCCGTCTTTTGCTAATACATATTTGTGAATGAAAAACATTTGGCCTCTTTTGAGAATATTAAAAGACGAGCGACTAATTAAAAATAAAATGACATGTAAGTCGGTAACTGAATTTCACACGAATAAATGACGGGCCGACTAGGGCATCCAATCCCGGACCCCTTTCTGATCCCAGAATTTCTGGATTGACTTTTTTTCAATCCCGGGATTGAAAAAACGCCAGGTTTTCATGTTTGAAATTGTCGAAAAAAATTGTAGATAGTATGTACCACGATAAACCGTGTAAACGAAGCCACGGAAAAAATATAAAAATCCTCATATAAAATAAAACCCTGTGAAAAGGGATTTGCAGTTCATACAAAATAGGGGGGAATAGGCAGGTATGTTCCTAAAAACGCATAAAAGAACATAATACTTAGGTATACGATGATTTTATTTATTAACTAGGTATCAGAATATAAATACAAAATATAATACAAAACTATAATAATTATGGACAGGTGCAATCACACAAAAAATGTTTGTAAAATATGTAGGTACCTAGGTATCTTCATAATTACGCAAAAAGTATTGCTAAGCAGAATCTTCGTATTTAATTGCGCGTTTATTCTCTTCGATTGTTTTGTATTTGTAATAGTTATTGAACACATGTTACAGTTAGATGATAAAAAGCTTCACTCGTGCGCATCTAAAAATAGAATAGTGGTCAACTATTTTTTGTAGACAATGATGCAAAAAAACTATAAATTGTCAATCAAAATTGTCTGTTCCTGTCCGCTCGCAAAATATGAGTGAGAGAGAGAAGACGACACGTATATCAATTATGTTTAAAATATATAAATCACACATACCTAGTCACTTGGCCGTCGGAAACGTTGTTTGTTCGTATAGTTCATCGGATAATAATTTCCATTTGATAGTTCATCGGTTAAGAATTTGCATTTTAATATAAATTATTCTTTACTATTTTATAGCGAATCCCGAAATCCCGGTATTGGTATTAAATCAATCCCGGGATTGACTAATTGCTCGTGATTTCCTTATCAAGAATAATGGGATTAGAAGCCTTAGGGCCGACATATCTGGATGCGTACTAGATGTCTTCACGGGCCGAAATTCTATAAAATTACCTAAATTACGGCGCGGGAAGACTTTAAATTGTTGAAATGAATGAGCTCATCAGAAAAATATTTTTGAAATACGAGTAAGCAAACTGATGAAGAGCCAGCCTCCACTTATCTAAAAAAATTGTATTTTTTTTGCATCTAATTACAAATATTTTGTTTGAATATAATAAATTCTAAATATTTGCATAATTTTAACTTTGAAATCTTCAATGTAGGTATTATATATTACATAGTTCTTGTGGAATTAAATAATTTGCTATTTCTTATTTTAATACAATGGAGTTCCGATAAATAACTGAAAATAAACGAGCCAAGTATTTTTATTGATCTTAAATATTGGATATACAATGAGTGAAACCGGTCCTGATCAATACATAAAGTTGTGGAATCGGTACAAAAAAATGTTATTTTTTTAATGCAGTTTTGTTCATTTTCAAGTTTTTTTCTTCATGATAGGCAAAAGAACAAAAAAAGTAATAATTTTAAACTAATCTTCAATTCATGTATGCTAAAACATATTCATTTTACTTTTAAGGTGTTAACTGTCAATTCTTGGTGGAAAGACATTATATTTTAAAAAATAAAACAGAATTCATTTGTACTACTTCCACATGTTTATAATGATCACTTGATAATGCTCATGATGTGCGAAACCGGTCCTAGACGTTAAAAACATGTGGAAGTTGTACAAATGAATTGTGTTTTATTTTTTTAAATATTTATTTTAACTTAAATATTATGTGTTGAAACCTAAATTTTTAGCACGTCAGCTGCTAAGGGAACCATTTTGTATGATATTGATACTTAACATACTAATTGTGTTTTAGGACAAGGAACTTACATGCTATTATTAATTAATCGTTAAAGTAAATGCCTTGAAATTTTATTGATTATACTCAATTACGTCAGCTTCATATAATGGTTTAAGTTGGAATATGTGAGATGACAATATTGTAAAGGGTATTTGTTTAGAGGTATAGAACTTTAAAATGAAATAAAAAAATTAATAATTATGCTCATTTTATTGGATTTATTGAAAAGTTTATTAAATGCCATTAGCTTTTAAAAATGATTTTCGTCATGTGGGAGCCACGGCTGGCTCGAAGAAAGCGCAATCTCGAAGTCCAATTTTCAAACACTTTCTGAAGCAGCTGTTGCCGTATATCGGCAATAACGCGGCGAATGTTGGCTTCAAGGTCATTAAGTGTTGCTGGTTTATTGACGTAAACTTGCGACTTCGCATACCCCCACAGAAAGAATGTGGTAAATCACATGATCTCGGTGGCCAATTCACAGGTCCATTCCGTGAAATTATGCGCTCATTGAATGTTTCCTTTAGCAAATTGATTGTGGCGTGCGCTGTATGGCATGTTGCAGCGTCTTGTTGAAACCAAAGCTCGTTTACATTATAGCCATTCAAATTTGGGAAGAAAAAAATAGCAACCATAGATCTATAGCGCTCTCCATTGACAGTAACAGTAGCGTTCTGGCCGGCATCGTCTTGGAAAAAATATGAAACAATGATTCCACCATCCCATAAAGCACACCAAACTGTTAATTTTTATGGATGTAACGGCGTTTCAAAAATGGCTTGTGGATTTTCGTCGCTCCAAATCCTGCAATTTTGTTTATTGATGAAGCCATTCAACCAAAAATTAGCCTCATCGCTGAACAAAATTTTTCGGTAAAAGTCAGTATTAGATACAATTGTTGTTTCGTCCTATTCACCGAAGTTGCGACGCACACGATGGTCAAGCGGTCTGTTCACGGTGAAATGGCAAACAAAACTGAGCACAAATCAGCTGTCAGCTGTCAAATTGGAGGTCACTGGAAAAAGTGCTGCCAGTTTAAAAACAAACCTCTAAAAAAACATCATTTATATCTCTTCTAAGTAGTATATGTATCTAACCTAAAATAAGTTTAAGCATAGTTCTGACAATGGGCGTTAAGCCGAAATAGCTGTCAACTAACTAATAAAATTTTGTAAAACTAAATACTTTGATATTTTGTCCTATTAAACTCTTCAAGTTTACGCCAACATTACTAGCAATTCTTAGTGAGAATTGAACTTTTGTTAATGTTTCAAAGATAATCATTCTCATAAGGTGTTTTTCTTATAGTAATGCACAGACACAAGTAATATGGAGGGTTAAAACATGATATGGTTTAGAGAGCGAATCACGTGAGCGAAAAATGTTTTGGCCTATTTCTTGAACTCGGTATTATAGTAGTTGAAATAAGCACCTACATCTAACGATTATATCATGGTGATAAGGAACCACTGGAAAAATTAAAAGCTGATAAGGTGGATCTATACAATATATACGAGTACAAAATTATGGATTTTTCATACTGTGTTGAACGTTGGTGCAATAAGAATCATAAAAAGATTTCAAATAGTGTTGAGTGACAGTTTTCAAACGACAAGAGCGGGGAATACCGTTATTCCTCTATTAGCATGTGCTCTGTTACTGCGTTTATTGTATTATGTTATATTTCTATACAACAAATTGTTGCATAGACTTATCAAAGACAAACATCATTTGTTTTTTTACCGGATTGTTCTTTATTGTTAATACAAACAAATATTTTTAATATATTGTGTATCCTTCAATCAGGCTATGGTAATATTCTTCACTTACAATTTGGCTATTATTTTAATGCTATGTTCAAGTATTCTCCACAATCTGTCAAAATTCAACAACGAATATTATTTCATTTTAAAAATAAAACACAATTTGTTTTGTATTTCTTCCACATGTTTATAATTATCAGGACTGGTTTCGCTCATTGCGAGCATTATCAACTGACGGTTTATACGTATAAAGAGAATATATTCTATATCAACGGTATTTTGGCCAATTGAAATAACCCTCAAAATTAAAATTGTTCAGGTAAAAACTGTTTTTATCGAAAACATTATAATATAACGCAACTCAACTTATGAATATTTGAAATGCACTCCTATACATTCTCGTGTCTGCAGATACGGGATTATACATAGGGAGTTGATATAATAGTGGCTTACGTTAAATGGCCGGGTTAGAATTTTTAAACCTAAAACCAATGTAAAATGATATTTCCCTTCGAAAAAGTGGTCAATCTATTTTTCTAATTTACATCATTTGACGGAGACCTGCTCTGTCGTTTTTAAAATGAGATCCAATCATTAACTCATTTTCGTATATTTTGAGGGTTACATCAATTGACCAAAACACCGTCGAATTATGATTCAAACCTAATGACGTGGCAATAGGAATGCATTCGCCACTTTGTATGTAGGAAGGATATTACCATAGACTAATACAGTACTTGATATTACCATGACCTGATTAAGTTTAAACAAAATTTCTTGCAACTTTGTGGCAGTTTCTGTCATAGATAGTTTAAGTGCATATATAAACTATTTATATACTGTTGTGTCGGTGTGAACTGTCAAAGGAAAGGCATTATTTTTATATATTAATAAAACAATAGTAATTATCAGTTTTTAATTTCTACAGAGTCACTTTCAACTAAAATACATCCACTAAAATATTATAAAATAAAAACGATGGACATGTATACGCTGGAAGAGTTCCAGATAGAAATTGGTGACATAGCTCAACTGACTGAGATAATGAAAATTAAACTAATATCAGATTGTCACAGTTTTAACATATCCATTGAAGAAAGAGCGCAAATCGAAAAATCTTTACAAAATTTGAAGAAACAAATGGATAACATCTTGAAAATGTTGGATTTTGGAATCATATTGCATAATTTTAAAAATCAACAGAATAATTTAAAAATAATAACCAAAGATTCGCATGAAGAAGTTATTAAATATAAAGGTTCAATACCAATAACAGAAAAATCAAACCAAGAAATAATCAAAAAAATTAATCATAAGGAGAAGGATATTAATTCAGAAATGATTAACAGAGATTTGAAAGGGCTGGTATTGGAAAAAAAAGATTCAATACCTGAAAAATTATATCAAGGCAAAACAAAAAAAAAAAACAATAATGTGAAAGTAAAACCTGAAAATATAAATAATATTAAATATGAACCAGAAATTAAGCTATAAACTTTGGAAGAAGAAGTAACCGGAGACGAAGATTCAACATCAATCTTCAAGGTGATTTTAAATATACCCATGTTGCGGCACTGGCAGCATGAGGCGATCTACAAATCAGAAATGATAGATGGAGATTTGGAAGAGAAGGCATCCGAAAATAAAGATCCAACACCGATACCCGCAAAGATTTATCAGGAAGTGATGAAGTCAAAAAATCACGTTGATAATTACTTTCAAGTAAAAATTGAAAATATGTCAAATAATGAGCTAGAAACGATGCACAAACTATTGGAAGAAGAAGTAATTATTGAAGAAGATTCTCCATCAGAATTCAAGAAGATTTCTAAAAAACACAGGTTTAAAAAAACACACAAAACCATAAAACAAAATTTGAATAAAACGGACGAGAAAAAAACATCCCAAAGTAATAGGTATCAAAAGTTATTTGACCAAACTGACATTACTAATAATAGTGATAACACTTTGAACAAAAAATCATCGAGTCAAAAAACAACGGAGGCGAATAAACACAACAAAGCGAATGGCCGTTCACTCACAACAAATTCAAGCCTTGAACAAATTGCAGAGATCATTTCAGAAACGGCAACAAAGCCTGAAGAAGATCGAAAGCTTAAATTATTGAAAAATTCTCTTTTGTCCAACGACTTGGAAGAAGATAATTTCTTCGCACGCGAAAACTGTGAAGGGAATGTGAAACCGTATGATATGGACCCTTTGGAGAATTATCGCTCGGCGTTTCATAAAGCAGTCCCTCCCATTGCCCGTAAAAATAATGATTCGAACAGTGCATTGAAGACGTATTTTTCAGTCTGTCAGCCTAAAAAGTCAGAATTTAGTAAAACAGTTGAATTAGCTAAAAAAAAACGACTGGCTGAATTACACAGGTACTTTTTTGTCTTAGAATTCATTTCATTATCACTTTATGTCAGACTTGAGAAAGAGTGGTGATTCACTGCCAACCTTGAACTCGAACCGAGCAACAACAAATTATTAAAGTTACAGTAATATAATCAAGAATGACTAACAATCTTCTTTTTTTTTTTTTGAACAAATGAACAGAGCCTAATCAGTAAAAAAATCAGATAAACAAAAAGAGCAATATTTATCTCATGCTTGTAATGCATTAAAACTATATGGAAACAGCACTGGCTGTAAAACTGTGTAAAAATTAAATATTTATTAGAATCATCTTCAATTATATTAAACTCGTAGTAAAAAAAAAAATTTAATTTCTGACCATCTTGTACCTTCTCTAGATGATTTAACTAAACATTGCCAGTATCATACTTTACCCGACGATAACGAGCACAAAAAAAGGTAAAAATACCCTTCCTGTAAATAATAAAAAACGCAAAAGCGGGGTTAATATCCTGTCAGGGCATAGGGCGAGTGTTCCTAAAGTCAGTCGTCGCCAGTGGTCGGATTTTTGAGCTTACAACTTAAATAATAGTGAATACATTAAAAAAACAGATTTTTTTAAAATTCGTGTAGGTAGTGTTGCCACTTGCCAATGTAATATACTGACCTATATGATGCAATACGCAATTAAAAAAGCACATTTTTACTTTGCAAGTTTTGGCAAATCTATGTTGCATGGGGATCGCTAGCAAAATATACTTTATATTGTCATGCTTTGCATCATTATGTTTTTTATTGTTATGTCTATTATTAGAATATTAACTATTTAATTTTTAGTTGGTTACATTACTTAATCCCTGTTTAATGGAATAAGAGCGAAAAAATATGTATTTATCATTCATTGACTCAGAATCCCTTTTGAAAGTACACCTGTCGCTTAACTGGTTTGTAACTTGAGCACAACTAAAAACTCTGTTATTTAATTTCTCAAGATACTTTTTATATCGACAGTGTCTTGGCCAATTGATGTTACCCTCAAAAAATACGACAATGAGTTAATGCAGTGGCAAAGTGCGGCTCTTTGGCCCCTTGAGTGAGGCTCTTTCTGGGCCTGCTGAAGTATCCCCAATAAAATATATATATTTTTTTATTAATAATTTATTAATAACAAACACTATTTCAAAACAACCATTTTAAATATTAGGGAAGCATTTCTCATCAGGTTTCAGGAATTTAAAAACAGCAGATTGCTGGATTAAAAAAAAACAAGGAAATATGGAGCTTTAAATTTGAACGTTTTTGTGTTGATTTGAAAATACTGGATAAGAACAAATGTGTACTTTGTTCACAACACAAGTGGTCTGCTTTGAAAGATCTTAAGAAGGAAGACATGCTCATGTTCAACGCCTGGAATAGTATTACTGACTCTTATCATCAGATTAAAAAACTCGCGTTTGCTTTTCTTTCCCTTTTCGGTTCTACATATTCATGCGAACAATCTTTTTCAAGCATGAATTTTATCACAACTAAATAAACTGAAGAATCGTGCATAAAATTAAAAACAACAACATACAAACCTGACATACTCAAACTTTCCGAGGAGATGCAAGGACATTTTTCGCATCAAGTTTATCATGATTTAAATTTATGGATACCTTAATTTCATATTATTGATCAATAAGTAAAATCTTTATTAATTATGAAATTACGTTTTATTCAGTGTACCTGTAATTTAATGAAAGCTTAAAATTAAAATAAAGGTTCACAAAATTAATAAACATATAGGATAGACCCCTAATTTTTTTTTTAATCGTTGTAATGTACATATTTAGCTCTTTGGCGAATAAGTTTGCCGACCACTGAGTTAATGATCGGATCTAATTTTAAAGACGACAGAGCAGGTCTCGGCCAAATGATGTAAATTAGAAAAATAAATTGACCAGTTTTTGGTAGGTAAACATCATTTTACATTGGTCTTAAATTCTGACCAGGTCAATTGATGTAACCTACTATTATATCGACATTCCCTACTTATTATCCCGTATCTGCAAACATAAGAATTTACAGGGTGCATTTCAAAGATTCTCAATGCAACTCACCGTATAATGTTTTCGATAAAAACAGTTTTTACTCTCTCCTGAACAATTTCAATTTTGATGGTTACATCAATTGGCCAAAACACCATCGAATCCATGCTCTAATGAATTTGATGATGCGGAAAAAATTCCCTCTATTGACCGTAATCTAGTTTGATGAACCTTGAACAAGGAAAGCATATTGTTTTATGTTGTGGTTGACTAATAGTGTTTTTTATATCGCTAGAAAAATTTAAGAAATGGTATATGTTAAAATACAGTGTTTTTCATTGAACTCAGGTATGCTAACGAAAACAGGGGATGCTGTCTCGCCGATGGTTTATGCGCATGTTTAATATGCGGAGTAACTGGAATGCATTCTAAAAAGAAAGCCATGAAGCATTTCAACAGAGATGAGCATAAGGAAAATTCTGTCATTGCAGATAATTTTACTGGGATCAGTCCAAGAGAAAAGATAATTCTCTCGGCCCATTGCATATATACTCGGTACGAGAAAGACTGCGAATATTTCAAATGTTTAATCTGCGATAGTAACGCCTACTGCTACAAGGTAAATTCCATCTGAGTTTTTTTATTTTTCTCCTCTTTTGTGTTACTGGCGGGCGTTTACGTCGTCATTGAGACGCAATAGCCCGCCGCATAGGCTATATAGTAACGGTCGCCAACTTTTCAGACCTCACCGACAATTAATCCTACACTTTTGAATATCTGAAACATATATAATTTTGCGGACCACCGGTTGACGGCAGTTAGACTAGTACAGGGCTTCTTACCCCTGTGCCCGCGGGCGCATGTGCGCCCACGGAACTATTTTCAAGTATTTGGTGACATCGAAATATAATTATAAATAATATTTGAAAAAACGAGCATTCAGAATTAAATTGTTTTAGTTCCACATATTTGAACAGAATAAAATTAGTACCAAACTTGATGATTGTTTATTATTGATTTGCTGTCTTACACTCCCAACTTTGAGACATGAGTAAGTGAAATGTAATGTCAAAGAATAAAAGTACTATTTGTGCTTCGTTATTTTGAATATAATTTTTTACTCTATGTAACTGTATGGGTTTTTTATGCTTCTTTTGTAAATATCAACAAGCCCATAAATGTAAATTTTCACGATTTTCGATAATTTAGTAGTGATAAAATAAATATAAGACATACTTCTTAAATCATAGTTAGAAATGCAGTGTGAGGTCGCCACTAAAATCGCGATAAGGCTAATAACCTACTGGACTAGTATATACTGCCCACCGGCTGTGTCCGCGCGGACTCATCGTTTAAAAAATCGTTTGATCATTCAGGATGAAGTAATCTGTTACTATTTTTTATTAATAAAATACATCTCAGAATATTCAAATGAATCATATATAAATCATACACAAATATTGATGAGCCTCAACTGTTCTCAAGAAAATGCACAATACCCATATTTGGTTTCTTATACATTGGAACCGATTCTTCGGGACCCTGAAAAAACTATAAATGTGGCTAAACGATGAATGTCGGTAAGTCTTGAATAAATATTTTCAGTCTCTTAGAGTCCTAACTCTCTCCATGGGGGGCAATTTAGTCGCAAGTCAGAATAATTCACGATGCGAAATACTAGACAAAAATAAACACTGGCCGACTCCGTGAGACAACAGTTGGTACAATGCACATAGATGGTCAGTAGGTCAACGGATACATAATAAGCTAGCATCATAACCAGGGCTTCCAATCCCGGGATCCGGGATTGAATTAATACAAATGCCAAAATTTCGAGATTCGCTATAAAACGTTAAAAATTAATTCATATTTAAGCTGTAAATTCTTACCCGATGAACTATACAAATAAAAAACGTTTCTGGTGTAAATTATTTTGATTTATGAATGAACATAATTTTTTCCTATATACATAATTAATATTTGTATTGTGCTCTCCCTTTTTCAAATCAGCTATAGACAGGGACACACAATTTATTGTTTTTTGCGACATTATCCACAAAAAACGGTTGGAATCATTTTTAATACCTGCCACCTGTACGTGGTTAGTGATGCTTTTGTCATCTTACTGAAGTGTTTTTAATTTTGAATAATTGAAACTATCTTTAATAAAATTTTCGACGACAATAAACGCTCAATTTACTACTAATATTCTGTTTGGAAATACTCTTTGCGAGAAAGGGAAAAAGTGAGGACTAAAAACAAAATGTGGATCTACTGAAGGTCTTCATGTTTAGATGTATTCAATTTATAAAATGAATATAATATTATATCAGAACATTTATAATTTTAAACAACATTTTAATACGACATAATTACAAGATAAGTGTTTATTTTACTACATAATTGAGTGACTTCTAAAATGTCTGAATGCAAAATATTTGTATTCTTATATATAAATAAGAATATTCGTGATGCATATAGTATTTCAGTGTGTGTGCTACCATTCTGCTTCATAAAGTCTTAATTTTGTGAAGTTACTGGAACCTGATCCAAAGCACAGATTTATTTCAATTTGCAATAGAATTTTTTATGATACCGGTTATTATACAAACTGTTTGAACTTATTTTTAACGAATCAATTTTATTTATTAATAATCATTGATTGCCGCATGGCTGTCTGGCATGACCCCGAACCCGAAAGCAAAATATTGTTCTGAAGAATAAATTCCATACTCGGGGGGGCCATATCTCAATTGTATTTACCCGTGTGAACCAGGTACATGGTCGGATAAAGGTCCACGGGCCAAGCTCGGGCCTATGCAGACCTCTAATACATACCCATTCCTCATTTTATAGATAGGTTCCATGAAACATCGCATGAGCCAAAATCGTGCTAATCGAGCCATATAACGCATACGAAAATGGATGATAGGTTCAGAAATAATGACATGCTTGGCGGCAATATTTCTTTTAATAGTTTACAGACGGTGTATTCATTTATTCGTAATCTTGGTAAAAATTCTGCCGCCGAATATTTAGAAACAACTTTTATTTTAACTCTCATCTTTCTTGTATTAAAAAGTTATATTACAAACAACAAGTTAGTGACTGTGATTAAAAGCACTGCAAAATGATATTTTAATAATTAATGATTTAATAATGAAATATAAAAGCTATGCTTTGATTTAACTAACCCTTCACGCATGTATGACGAGCACAACACGCGGATTATGATTTCACTCGAATAACTTGGGTTCTATAAAGATTAGTTTGTAGTTTTAGTTATGAATACTTTATATATATTCCTTTAATCCAAAAAAACCAAAAAATGTTAAAGTTATCGTTTTTTTTAATACACAATTCGGAAAGAAAGAGAGATAAAAGAATTATATTTATAATAGCTGTATATCAAGTATTATTTAAAACGTTGATATAAAAACATTCTTTTTCTACCATATTCAAAGCTTTTTAGCCTTTTTACCGAAAACAATGCGCCAGTCTGAGGAGTTATGATTTTAAATAAAAACACTTTCTTTTGCCTTTGTAGCCCAGAATCTTACCAGAAATGTTTTTCAAAATAAAGAAGTCAATTTATCTCTTTATATATGTATTCAAGTGGATTATTTTATTACTCATTCGAACTGACAAAAAATATTCCAGTGACTCTCAAAATGTAGATTGGATAAAAGTTTGCTATAAAACATATTATTTTAAAGTAATATCAATTCTACCGCTATCTCCGTAAAAAAAATGATCTGCCCCTGGGACTGAAATCTATTTAAGCTATATGCGACTGAAAACTTAATGTTTATATCATGATGTACCATAATTTACATTTTTAAGGAAATATTGAAGCACATGAGAGGCGAAAATCACCAACATACCTTCAGAGATTGGAGGAATAGTCCTCTTTCATCATACGTAAAGAAATCAAAAATATTTTGCCATAGTATGCGTCCGGGTGAATATTGGTGTATATTGTGCAGAGTGGCTCTGCCCAATATTGCAGAGGTGTACAACCACATCGAAGAATTCTATCATCACCCGGAGACTATCATAGAAAATTTAACAGAAGCTAAGAACAAGAGCACCTGGAAGAAGACAAATACAAGGAATGATGGGATAATAAGCTTGGACATCTGTGATAATCTGGATGTTCCAGACTTACAAGAGAAATCTGATATATGGAAAATATCGAAAAACCGAAAGCATCGATACTTAAATTTTTATATCGAACATTATAAAACACACGAGTCTTTTGCAAAATAAAGCTGAAAATTAATCATGTAGAGTCGCGGAGTGAGTCCTGGGATCAATAACTACTACATATCAAATTGAATGATGATGCGAAATACATTTTTCACCGTTATCTTAATATGTTAACACATTCAGAGCCATTACGTCATGTGCTCGCAGTGTACAGTGTACAGTCTGTCAAGCCCTAAGCGCAGAGCTATTCTTCATCTTGATCGGTTTCTTAGTGCAGCATAAATGTACTTCTAATTCACTTATTATTGAATGTGTTAATGATAACTGTGATTTTTTAAAACGATTAAGTAAAAATGAGTCACCCTCTCAATCTGGCTGAAGTCTCCAAAACTCCCATATCGTCACATTTAGTCACATATCCACTATTGAAAAATGACTTTTTGTTACAAAATTGTAGCCAAATTTAGAACATAAAACGACGATGAAAAACAATGGAACATAATCAGGGATATTTATAGCTAAGATTTAAAATGTTTATTTATCTGTAAATGAAAATGACAATACATGGTATTACAGCTGACACCAATGCGCCATACATTTGACAAATATAATAAAGACAGTATGTATTTATATATAACCATAAATAATAGTTGTAATAAAATCAATTTTTAGAATTGAGAAAATAAATTTAAAAAAAAATACTATTTACATACCAATTCATATAATAAAAAAATCCAAAAAACAATACGTAGGGTTCTTTACTGAACATTTTTACCTCCAGGCGATGCATTGATCAGCCGAACAGTCCCTTCAACTAAGGACACATATAACTTTCACGAAGAAAAAGTTTTAAGATTAAAAAAATGTTCATTTATGGTTTCGGCCATATAGATAAAAATATCTAGTCTCGAGAATTTCAGGATTATAAATACAGCCCCGAAGAAGAGAAAAATGGTTTTGAATCGAAATTACTCTCTGGCTGTTGGTGAAAACAAAGTGGAGGTTATATAAAAAAAAACATCGACATACGTCGCAAATATGCAAAGCTAAGTTTAAACCCCATTCATCCATCTAACCTTACCAATATAGAGAGAGAGATTGAGAGACTGACTTACAGCCATTGACCTCTCGGAAATGTGGTGCAATTTTTGTACCCCCGCATACTGCGATATCCTGCACCTCTTCAATCAACAAAAAAATGTTCAGGCGTTCGCACTGTTCGGTGGCAGTGTCCGAGGATGATTTCCACCCAACCGATACTAAAAACGGGGCATAACAAAGTCTCACTACTAATCTTGTCAAGCCTCATCCTTCTGTCCTTACTCTCTCTAAATGAAGAAAGGTAAAGCGACTAGCTAAAAAGCAGTTTTTGTAAAACGACTTCTGTTAAGATGCTCCATTAGGGGTTCATATGCTACGCTTTGGTATAGACATGGTAAAAAAAATAGTGAAAATTGCTCAAAATCAGACAAGGTTTAAAAAAGTGTATAGATTTCTTAAAGTGCAAAATTGCTAACTCCACTTTTGGCTGAAAATTACTCAAAAATGCAATCTTGTTGCATCATGCTATACGCATGTCCCGTATAAATTTGACTACTCGAAGTTATTTAAATATGTCGAAAAAACATTGCAAGAAAATTTGCTATATCCGTTGGGCTCTGAAACGTACAACGCAAAATATCCGACTCCACCATTTTGTATTGAGATCTGTCAAAAGTGTGTCGCTCGTAATATCTATAAATACATTGTTTAAAATACGGTTTTTTTGTTGATAATTTGTAATTGTGAGTACAAACCATGTTTTGCATATAATATTTACATGCTTTATATAGATATATGTTCGATATTATGCTTTTGAAATCAACTCGAGTAGATGTAAATTTTTCCGTTATTATCAATATTTAATTATATTTTAAAAATAGAACACAATTTGTTTGTACTACTTCCACATATTTATAATGATCAGGACTGGTTTCACTCACCACGAGCATTATCAACTGATGAAAAATATCTATAGGGCTATGTATATAAAATTGAATTTTAACAATTACAAAGTATATAAAACAATTTGTTCATGAACCATGACAAGAATTCACAGATAATCAAACAATTTTTTAAATAATCTACAATGAAAATGTTGAGGACCTCTAACAATCAATTAATACTAATCTGAAATCATAAATGAACCCAAATTAAAAATCCATTATCTGAGCAAAATATGAGTTTTAAATAATTCGAAAATATTCATTAACCAAAACAGCAAATTCGGAAATTTTAAAAGAAATTACTGAACCATTTAAAAATAATGAAATATTAAATATATAATTAACATGAACACTAAACAACCATGATAAATGGCGAGTGAAGATCCTCCACCATTTCTATTGAGATCTGTCAAAAGTGTGTCGTTCGTAAGCAGCTCTACGAACAAATTGTTTAAAAGATGTTTTTTTTTTGTTGACAACACAAATAAAACATTATCAAATTGTAATTGTGAGTACAAAACATGTTTTCCATATACTATTTACATGCTTTTTGTAGATATATATTCGATATCAAGCTTTTGAAACCAACTAAAGTTGAAGTCAATTTTTCCATTGTTACAATATTGCATTGTAAATACTGTGACAACGTTTGCAATCTTATTATTATATAATCAGAATTTTATAATTAGTTCAAATAACTATATATGTATAAATGTAATAAAAAAACATCGTTGCAGATGAGTGGGCATGGAAAAATTCTTGTTAAACAAAAACAAGAAGAAAAGTTATTGTTACAACGTTTTCAAGATGATACTAAATATAATATTATGAAAATGCGTAATTTGTTAGTAGACAGTAATTATTCAACTAATATTACAGATCAAAGAAGACATAAAATAGAATTATTAATTAGGTATTATTAATAAAAAAGGCTTTATTAATGAAAAATTGTCACAATAAAACACTTAAAGAAATGGTTTAAATACAATGTATAGACTTTTAGAATTACACATTTCTAATGTGATTGTTTCGGCTTGTTTGAAAAAGAAAATTTATGTTTGACTCCAACGATGTAACTACAAAACGGAGAACTACATCTCGATAACCTTATGTTATAGTTCCGTCTGTGAAATTTTACAGGAGGATTAATTTTGTAATAAATTATTTTGTTTATTGTACTATAGTATAAATGACGCAAATCAGTCACTGTATGATCTGAAGTTTTTCTCTTAGGACAAATAATAGTTTTATATATCCATGTTTCCCTTTGCGAATGTAACTTGCCTCTTGGATAGTGATTCTCACAGAAAATTTCTCCGTGGCCGCATTATAAACATCAGAGGTGTTATGAAAAAGTCTCATAGCCGCACCACACTTTTCAATCGTGATTTAAAATATTAGACCTATGAATTTACTAAAAAAAGGGATTAACATATAAGTTTATTAAATAGAAGCTTGTAAACATGTTGGCAGTGGTGTAGCTAGAGGTTTTTCCGCCCATGGTGATCATAGAGTTTGCCGTCCCCCCTCTACTTTTCCTCCAAAAATGATGATTGTATATTTAAAATAGTGTTTCGTTGTGGGTATTTTTTAAATTATGAAATGTATTTTTAAATTTAAAACGATTGCGCCGCAGGCAGAAAATTTTTATGTATAATTTAATTTCTTTAAAAATATTTACTACATTTTTACAATCGTGTCATTTATAAATGTTTTATTTAAGATTAATATTGCAGAGTCTCGCAAGTTTGTTTTTCAAATATGTCAAAAAACCTATTAGTCGTTGAAGAAAAAAAATACATTTATTATTAATATGGAAATACAAACTTATTTATGTACAATACATTAATGGGTACATTGTACATAAAAACGAACTACAAATTGTAAATTAACAAGATATTCAGCAAATTTTAATAACATCTTCGATCAAAAGATTTGATGGAGTAAGAAAACCATATTTCTCAGCAAGATTATGAAGTTGTTAATGAATTATTGTATGAGTGACTATCCAGTGAAGAAAACATTTCTCTCCCCAATTCAGCTTCGAATTTCTTCGAACCAGACAATAATTTCTTCTTCCTCGAATTTGAGGCTCCATGATGTACCCTTATCTTTCAGAAAGGAAATAAGAACAATTGTTATCTCTTTATTACCAACGGAATTTCCTATTCATTTTCAAAAATGCTGCCTACAAATGGTTTTATTTTTTACTAAGTGCATTACTAAATCAGTGGTTTCCAAATTCAATAAGGATGTGAACTACTTTCAGAAATCGAAGTTGTCTGGTGAACTACCTATACATTTTCCTTCGTTTTTTATTATTGGCCCTTATCGTACCATACATAATATTATTATATCACTTAAAATAAATTAGAACATCAGATCTCCAATAAAACATAAAGTGCGTACATAATTATTTATTTATAAACAAAATAAAAATTGTAAAATAAGTGAGATTAAAAATAAATACACAAATTAAAGTAAAAATAACAGGTAAAAATAATTAATGAAAAGAATGGCATTCACTTTCCTCCACAATTTTTTCAATTTTCGGTGAGTATCTTGTCACTCCCATCTGAATACAATTATCAAGATGTAAATCTGTGAGCCTATTTCTGTATTTACTCTTAACCACTTTCAAAATAGAAAATGTTGATTCGCATAGGTAGAGTCGTTTTGCCAGTGCTCAGCCAGTTAAGTGACAGGTGTACTTTCAAAAGGGATTTTCAGTCAATGAATGATAAATACATATTTTTTCGCTGTTATTCCATTAAACAGGGATTAAGCAATGTAACTTACTTAAAATAAGATAGCTTATATTGTACCAATCATAAAATAATAGACGTTTACAAAAAAAATGCCAATTGTCCCAGTGGTCGGCCCCCAAAATCAAATGGTCGGCCTTTCGTTGCCCAGTATTCAGCCATCACTATGAAACTTCATGGCAATCGCGAAATAATCTACTGATAGTAGACAGGACAATAAAAAACATAATGATGCAAAGCATGACAATATAAAGTATATTTTGTTAGCGATCCCCATGCAACATGAATTTGTCGAAACTTGCGAAGTAAAAATGTGCTTTTTTTAATTGCGTATTACATCATATAGGTCAGTATAGTGCAGATATACATAGGTAAGGGGCAATACTACCTACACGAATTTAAAAAATCTATTTTTTTAAATACACCCACTATTATTTAAGTTTTAAATCAACAAAATTGACAGCAATTGTTGCTAATTCTTTATATTGACATGATTTTTTAACTGTATTATTATTAAAACGGTCTGTCAGTATTTGATCATGCCTAATTTCTACTACTCTTTATTTGATGTTAGCCCAGTTAATTGAATTTAATACTGCAAAGTATGTTAATCTATTTTGTTGTGTTTTGAAATTTTCATTTGTATATATATTATATTATTTGTGTACAAATATTTTTGAATCCTTCGCACTACTTAACTGTTATTAACATCTTCACTGGGCGCAGCTACACTTTCATCATTATAAATGTTTGTTTATATATTATAATTTCTTATATCCATTTTAACGTGACGATTATTTCACATTCCCTTCAAAATTAGAAAAATATAGAGTGAAATAATATACAGATGCTGTCATGTTTATAAAAGAATCAGGAGATACTCACTGTTACACGTAACGTATTTGGATAATGTCTCGTTAATAATAATTACACGATTTCAAGATGAAAAGCGTTGGTTACCGTACAACAGACCGAATTACTTACTGCACTGCAGCCCAAATTAACCCGATGAGGGTTACTGTACTGATCCCGATAAATTTATATTTTTAAATAGGATCCCTATCTTACTAAAAATAATAATTCATTATAAAAACGTTTTCAGGCCATATACATACACAGTACGAATAAACAAATGTCGTATTTATTTTGTTTTAATATCAATATTTATTTCTGTAGAACCGTTGGTGGCCACACATGAGTACCACTGCTCTAGGGGAATGGGCTTGAATCTGGCCTCTCTTGTGAGTCTTACATATTCGCTGGGTAAGTGTATGTATTTAATTTTATCGTTTTTTTTATATTAATAAACTTAATTACACAGAAAATAACTTCTAAAGGAATATTTTTGCGCCATGTAGATATGCATTCAAATTTGATATAGGGAATGATGATGTCAGCACACGGCAAATATATAGTGCGGTTCTCGCAGGCGAGTGGTGTGGCTCCTATATGTCCAAAAGTAACTATTTTGTTTCATTTCTTGTTACAATGTTACTCAAAAAAATATATACATTGTTCTGATTCTATCAAACAATTTTGACCAGAACAGGTTGAAATCTGCGAGAGACTAAATCTGGCAGACCGGAGAGTCTCTCATCTGTGGGTAAACTTTAAAAAGTTGAACTGATTTTTCAATTCCTCATTATTTGTTTTGTTATCGAAGATAAGTAAATGGCTCATTCAAATATTCCTTCCTGAAATGTGGTTTCCAAAGGTAGTGTGGCTGATCACCCCTGTTAAATAACATTCAGACAGCTAGGGACATGTCAGTCTGTTAACTAATTAAGGTAAATTACAAAAAAGCACTTGAAGATTTCTTCAAAAAATATATATTTCATAAAATTTTATTAACAAACAATAACATAACTAACTTTATTTTAAAAACTACATGAATCAAAAATTTTGTGAATTGGTAAAACAATCACATAAATCTTAAAAGCTATTATTTTGAATATTTTTAATTCATTCAGTGGTTGTAGTAAGCAAGAAGAAGTGATCACTACACTTTAACACATTATGCACGGGAAAGGTATTATACACGACTCGTATTTTTACCTTATTTGTAGTCTGCTCATTATTGTCGGATAAAGTCTTAACCTTTTCCACTCGATGTTTTTTAGATATGCATTATCAGCAATCGAAGCAATTTTATATAGAAATTGCTTTTTAAGGTCTCACACATTCAAAATTGAATAAAAAATTTAAACAAATAAATGTCGCGAAAAAAACAGGAGGCTCACACTGACCAATTAATGTTGTTACTTAATATAAACGAAAGAACTGAACTGTGAGGATATTCTGTGGCTAAATCTTTTATCCTTTATTTGTAAAATCTTTTACAAAATTTACAAATATTTTCGAATTGATATGCAGTTGAGAACCACTAAAAATGATTTTTTTTTTCCATGTCCACTCCCAATGTGGAGCATATGGTATCCTTATGGAGGTATCTTAACGGAATTTTTCTACGAGAACTACTTGTTACTCAGTTGCTCAACCTCTCTTTTTTCGAAGAGAGTAGGGATAGAAGGATAGGGCTAGGACAGGACTAGTGGTTAGCTAATCGCTCTCGCTACGCCCTGTTGGGATGGGATGGGTGTGAGAGAGGACTCAGACTACGAACAGAAAACCATAAATTGTGTACCAGGAATTGAATTTCAATAAATATAAATTGGTGGTAATATTCAGTGAGTACCATAGTTAAAAAGATATAAGAATAACTTGGATATTTTAATAATCATAGTAACTAATGTAATGGCATGTTTATTATGCACAGTAGTTAATGACTGCCCATTTAAAGCCACTAATAGTGCTTGCGATCACCCGTACATAATGTAATCATTGAAATATCGTCTCCAAGGGCATATTATTTTATCTGCGCAGATTATCTTTGCTAGATTTTTCCGACAATCAAGGCCGGCACACGGCTTCCCTTCGACAGCTCTCGTTTTCCACCCTGACTACTTGGCAGCTGCAGTAGCAACGGAGCACCGGCTGCACTCATCAAGCGGCTGCTTATCTGGAACATTAAATATGTTATTTTTGGTATCTTTATTTACCCGGCTCAAAACTACATTAAAGAATGTGAGACTTGAAGTAATAGGTCCATTTATTATTATATAAGTCTGAAAATTTATGATATGAATAAAATCATTCCGACAGATTATTTAAGGATTCATGAGCTGTATAATTTTAAAAATTGCATTTTAACCTGTTCGCTGCCCTCCCATATATATATATATATGCATCGCAAGAAAAGAATATGTATTGTATTTCATTTTCATGTTATCATTGAAAAATTCTATTTTGATATTACTTCCAACTTATTAATTTTTATTTTTTTTGGCCTGAGAGGATAAATTGGGATTTCCAGCCGAACAGGGAAAGGATTAATGAGGCATGCATTAAACTTCCTGGTCAATTTGACATTGTTAGGATTCAAGACGTTGAGAAAATAATAATATCAAAAAATTCTGCCGGCTCGATTTTTATGTTAGGATCAGTATGTTTAAATTTCTTTATCGAAGAAAGAAAGTCAATAAAGTATTAAATCTTAGAGGCAAAATATACCTGATGTCCTGTAGGTGTAGCGAGGGGAAGACCGTCGCCATTTTCAGGGAATTTCACAGTCGCCCTCACATACTCTGGCCGAGTATCGAGTACTACAGACTCTTGCAAAATTACCTGCATCATATTCGACGACGTATAATTCAATCCCATGCAAAACTTTAACGCGGGAATAACCAGAAGCTGACTAGTGACCAATGCGGACACCGGATTGCCAGGAAGTGCAAAGATGAATTTGGTTTTCCCTTCGAAAATGCACGTGGCAAACGTAGTGGGTTTACCGGGCTTCATATTTAGCCGGCCGAAGTGAATGGTTGCATTAAAATCCTGCGTTAAGATCCCTTTGACAATGTCTTTGTCTCCCATAGACACGCTGCCTGTCGTAATCACAAAGTCAGCGAGCCGGAATGCATTTTCAAATGCCGTTTTCATTATGTCCGGATCATCGATTGCGATGCCGGCATCTTTGTAATTCACACCTAGTTCACTGAAATGTTAAATATGCAAAATTTTAAACAAAAATATAATCTAGAATACACAGTGTCGGTTAAGTATTGGTTTAAAGCAATTGAAAATATCGAATCATCGTAAAGAATTATACTTTTAACCTCGTGGGTATGTAAAAAGTTTTTTTTTTTTTTTTTCCCCATAAATATGTAATAATAGTGCTGATGTCACATTGAAACTTTTCACTATACCTTGTAAATTCATTGTCTAATAGTTTCTTATATGACTTCTGATTGGACATAAATAATTTGTATAAATATTTCTGTTTATTGAATTTTTTTATAAGTTGAAAAGTTAATAAAAATAGTGATTGATTATTACAGACTTGCATTATTTTCATTACAACAAAGCTTATCAATTGATATTTATATAGTAAATAATCTTTTATTGAAATTAATCCTCATTGAGATCCGAAAACCACAGTTCATTAAGGCAAATTTACTGTTTCTTCAGATGACAAGTGAAAAAATGTAGCAAAGGGCATGACACGGCCATAACAAACCTCAATAAGCCAAAAAACATTGGCTTGTTACTGTCACGGATGTGTCCAGGTTTTAAGAGGGGATCGTTTTGTGAACTAAATACGCTTTTCAGTTCGTTACCCCGTCGATAGAAGGCTCACACACGGCTTCCGGTAAACAGAAAACTCTTTCAAACCAACGGTGGCCAGCAGCCCCACTTCAGCGGGCCCTATGACGGTTCCTTTAGTCAGTAGCAGATCCATTTTTTTGATATCCGATCCAATTGGTCGTATGTCCTGTCCGGGTTTCGGTGCACATTCTACAGATATACGAAATTCCTGTGTACCATCGGCTGAAGTCTCCAGAATTTTGGTATCCTCTACCTAAAAACGCAAACAACAATTTAAAAATGTGCATAATCTGATAATAATTTTAGCAGAACATTTCATAAAGACTCCTATCAGTAAAAATACAACCAACAGCAAACTGTAGATTCTGAGAAATAACACGTGAATTTTAGTGTTAATTAAATTTAATTCTGAATTTATTTCGAGATTTGATTTAAATACTCATACACTCGTTTAAAGTTCACAATAACCTCAGGAGAAAATGGTAGAGATAAAGTCGATAAGCTTGTGTAATACATTATAAAAGAGAGGAAAGCTATTTCAACTTGATTTATAGAACACATCTCATATCAGAATCGCAGAATCTGACCTTCAAGAAACTGAGCAATAAATTTTTAGAAAAAATCGAGTAAAATAAAATTGATAATTACGTCCATAAATATTTCGGTATGATAGCCAGTATTGCTTGGAAATAGTTTTACACTTGTGATAAGTTATTGCCATATTTCTTCCAACTCTTAATTTTTCTTAATGGTTACTGAGTGGCTCAGACGTTTTCAATCAATAGATACAGTCATTAATGTCACCATACATATTGAATATCAGGAATCCAATTTTCATTTATATATTGGTGTTATACAGTGGGCAGCTTGTTAAAAAAAATAATTTTGCAATTATAATAGTTATATTGGCAGACGCATTTTGCATGTGGCACTTTTTTTATGCTTAGTAGTAAATTAGTGTTCGTTTTAAGCTTCTTACAGTGCACTCATGGATAAAGTTAATGTTGAAGCAAGTAGAAGTCTGTGGAAATACCAAAATAACAATTTGAAAATGAATAGAGACTAAATGTGTATTTTAGAATTTATGTATGCAGTATATACCTGGACAACACAATCGGCACCCTGGGGAATAGGAGCACCAGTATTAATCCGTGCACACTTGCCGGACGTCAGTAGCATTTTAGGATTTTCACCTGCCGTAATAGCACCTACAACTTCCCTCGACTGCTTTCCATCACTTGATAAACAAGCGTACCCATCTTTGATGGAAGCTGGAAATGGTGGAAAATTCTCTGGTGAAACAAGATCGGCAGCCAGCACTGTGCCTAAGATGTTTTCTAATAGACAGGTTTCTGTTTTTAGTTCATATCCTAGCAGACTTTTAAATATGATTTCATTCGCTTGATAAACTTCAATCATCGGGAACGGCGACTCCCTGAGTCGTGTCGCGACAGCTGAAATGTCCACTCTACTGTGGCAGCATTTATGGACAGCACCGAAGGTTTCCATGCTATTTTCCACTTCGCTGTTAGTAACGATTCCTTGAACTTTGGCATGCGTTGATTTTACAAGATCTATTTTATCATTTATAAGTTCTAGTGCGTGAGGTAATACCATATTGATATAACCGAAGCATTCTGTGGCTGCTTTTACGCTTCCGGGCATATTCACTATTAACGTCTTGCCGCGGATACCGCACACCGATCTCGAGAGCATTGCGAACGGCGTTGATTCCATGCTTTTCAAACACATGGCTGTCGTAATTCCCGGGGCTTCCCGCTGTATAACACTCCGAGTCGCTTCAGGAGTGACGTCGCGATCCGAAAAACCAGTGCCTCCGGTGGTCAAGATGAGAGTTGCCTGTTCGCTATCTGAGTAGTGCACCAGATTATTTTTAATGGTTTCTAAATCGTCCGGTATAACTTTGGTTTTGATGCAGGCGTCTGGAAACTTTTCCTGCAGAAGCTTCTGCAAGGCCGGTCCTGATCGATCAATGTTTTCTCCTCTACTGCATGTGTCACTAATTGTTAGGACAGTGCACGTAAGGTTAGACATTGTGAAATAATTATCTAGAAATAATAACAAGAATTTAGGAATCTTTATAGTCTAAAACGGTGTAAATATGTCTGATAATTTTCGGTTTGTTTTATTAGCTGTGGAAACAGATCACATATATACTACTTCTTCGTCTTTGGTGACGTCCGCTTCCTATTAAAAATATATGGTAACCATACATTGCCTCCAAGATTCAATATCTCCCATCTTCTCTTCCCCTCAACTCATTCCTTTGCTGAGTACATCCTATGGATGATAATCAGCAGCCTTCCAGGGCGACGTTATCATCATGGTTGCAACAAGAGATAGATTTTGTCCAATCCAAGTCTGTTACGGACATAAAAATGGACATTTTGGACACCGCAAGCCTCAGTTAAGCTTCGCAAATCAGCGTAAGATTACCATCTACTTTCAGGAGTTGCAATGACTCGCAACTGTAAAGCAGGAGTGTCCGAATGAATGCGTTAATAAACGGCACTAAGTTCTGACCAAGCAAAACTGTGAGTTCCCGGCTTTTATAAATAATAATACCGAATAACGATTCAAAGATAAGGAGGTATTATGGTAAACTCCTACATACCTCAGATAGTTTTTCTTTTAATCTTCATTTACCGATGTATAATTCTTATCAACTTGTAAATAAATACGATTTGAAAACTGTCATTCCAATCTGACTTGGGACTTATATTGTCTATGATTTGATAAGACTCTATTACTTTATGGATAAGACTAGAATAATTTATCATATCAATTAATACATTTCCAGATAATTTATATACCATCAACTGGGGCTATTTCGCCTATCAAGTACAAATCCGCCTAATAAAAATTGTTTTGTTTATACGACCATAACTTTTTTTACACTCAGGCAGACAAAATGTTTGTTTAATACATTATTCTCAATAGTAAGTTGATCACACTGAACCTGTTAAGCATCGAGAATGTCTCGTAAGTTATTTTGTAACTTTTCTTTTGTAAATGGTGCGTGCAAAAAATGTAGTTACCTCAACTGTCAAAATATTTCCTATAAATACAAAAGTTTCACTAGTTATAGATATTTTAATTCTTCATTCAATAATATGTTATCAATTAGAATGCATAAGAATATTTAAATAAATCGAGTTTTACAGATTTTAAATACGCCAGGCAGAGTTGTACTGCAAAGCGAAACAGGTGTTTTGCGATTATTCTTTCTCGGGTGTAGGGTCATCAAAACACCTTTAAAAACTGTTATTTTTTTTTATATCAAAAAAATATGTAATTTATTTCTATTATTTACTTTAGCTAGAGAAACAAAAGATTGTAAGCCAGCAGCATCAAAGGAATTTGTTTTAAATGTATGCTACAAATGTAGTGTAAATATTAAATCAAAAACAATGGAATGTCAAATTTACCACAAATTATTTCATTAGCGTTATATGGTGAAATAATTTTGTCGTAGGTACATTTTTTAAAATTAGGTACTATTTTTATATTTCTCGATAAAATAACATATCATAAATTATTTTCGGTTTTGGTTCATTTAAGGGCTTCACTTTGGTTTGTAGAAATAAAGCAGCTGCAACCAAAAGTGGTACGGATACATTTTACAATATAAGAGCGCGTTTTTCAAATCTTATTCGTAGCTTTCAAACGTCAATCACAATATTATTGCAAATTCGCTTGCTAATCTTCTACTTTTAATAAATAAAACAAGCAATTAAATTTTATCAACACAATTTTAATATTAGTATTGTAAAAAAGAGATGGAAGAGGGTCATGGCTACAAGAATTAATGCGTTATATACAGGTCAGCTGTTTCTAACAATAATAACTCAAATAATTTAGTAATACAAGTATCGTAATACTATATGTCCTGTAATGAAATGGATAGAATGCGGTTATATCTCTATCTCGGTCGGTCGCCCAGCTTTGGTATTATATTAAAAAAAACCAAATTTCATAAAAAATACTCGCTTATCAAGAACACACAGTGACGGACATTTGACGATCTTTTTGCGCTTTACTTCAATATTGATTGTTTCCATACAATTATTGATTGAATTGGCATTTACTTGGTAGAACTCCATTATAATTGGATAAAATATCAATATTGCATTTTAAATACTGTTACAGTGTTTACAGTCTTATTATCATATAATCAGAATGTTATTAGTTCAAATAACAAAAAAAAATATAAACATAATAAAAAAAATTGCAGACGAGTGGGCGAAGAAAAATGATTGTTAAACAAAAACAAGAAAAATTATTGTTACAACGTTTGCAAGACTTTTACTAAATAAAATGTTATGAAAATGCTTAATTTGTTCGTATACAGTAATAATTCAACTAATATTATGGATAGTAGCATAAATACTGAACCACGGTATTCCAGTGATACATTTTTCGAAGGACAAGATAATATTTCTTTAACTATTTACTCGATAATAGATTCGTTCATTGATCACATTATTTCCTTGGTACCATATGCTGAAAATTCAGATTCTGACGAATACACCAGCCCTCAGCTAAAGAGGAATATGAGCAAAAGATGTGAAGTAAACGTACTTACATGGTTTACAGAAAAAACAAAAAGAAAAGTGAAAAGGGTGATTTTTCAACCATGTCCGTTTCCAATTTGGATCATATGGCCTCCCAATGAAGTTATCTTAACAAAAGTTTTTCTACAAGAACTGTTTGTTACTCACTTGCCCAACCTTTCTTTTTCAAAGAGAGTAAGGATAGAAGGATAGGGCTAGGACAGGACAAGTGGTTAACTTTATCGCTCTAGTAGGTAGTAAAAAAAAATGTGTTTTTTTTAAATATTATTGTTGTTTTGAGAATACTGAACATTCGATCCGTCTTCAAAATGCATTTGGGTTACAAATTATTCTATGCAAGCATAATACATTCCAGCACGTGTGAAATAGCAGCTGTAGATTAATATTGGCATGTTTAGCCATCAGATATGAGCAACTGAGTGACAAGCAGTTCTCGTAGAAAAAATTCTGTCAAGATACCTCCATTAGGAGACCATATGCTCCACATTGGGAGCGGACATGAAAAAAAAAAAAAAAGATGCTATTTTTTTTGTTACAGATCAAATCAACAACTAAGTCTCATTGAAAAAACAAATTGACAGATGTTCATTCCATGTAAATCTGCGGGATAAAAACTGCATTAATAACTACAAAAAGCAGAGACCTTGACAAAAAAAGTTTTTCGAGACGACATCGTATTCCAGCGAGGAATGGACCACAGGTAAATGCTTCAGATTCCTTTCTTTTGCTCAAAAACATGTGAAGTTCGTTGCTAGACATATCCTTCATCTTTGGCAGCAATTTTTTTCCATTTGCACTGTTTGGTTTGAAGTACCAAGTACACGATCGTTCTTCTCTAAATTGAATAAGATATGCAGTGACATTAATTTGTTTTAGCGACTAAGTTATGTTAAATTTGGATTATTGAGATTTTGTACACTTCCATGTATTTCGTCACTAACGACCCGGGTTTCGCCTTTCGGCATCTTCAGGCATTCGAGCACACGAATGGACTCGAACTGACTCAATAATTCAAATTCTATATTCTAGTTCCTAACAAATTTGTCGTGATTTATAAATTTGAACTACATTATTTACCGTTGTTAAATATCGGATAGTCGGGATAAGGCCTAAAAATGATGTTTTTCTCATAAAAACTACACAAAATATTATGTTTTAGGGTAGAATAATATTTTATGAACCTAAATATATGGAAAATATTCGTGAATCATGAAAGGAACCATTGGAAAATAGTTTGCCAATTTGCCAATGCCGCCATCTTTGATATCTAACAGTAGAACCAACCTGAAAAACGAAAAAATATTTTGTTTACCCTTTGTTTCCTTTCAAAAAAAAAAAACATTTTTGTTTTTCAGGTTGGTTCTTCTGTTAGATATCCATTAGATATCAAAGATGGTGGCGATTTTGACGTCTGTAGACGAGTATGCGACATGTCATTGTCAAACTATTTTTCAATGTTTCCTTTTGTAATTCATGAATATTTTCCATATATTTAGGTTCATAAAAGATTATTCTACCCTAAAACATATCATTTTATGTAGTTTTTCTGAGAAAAATATCATTTTTAGGCCTTGTCCCGACTATCCATTTCATTTTGTATAGTTTACGAAGAAAAATATAATTTCTAAGCCTTGTCCCGTCTGATATTTACCCTCCCACTAATTAATGGAGATGCATTCTCTGCTCGATGACCTGACATCTAGCACATTGAATAAAGATGCTAGTCTATTTCAAATAACCTTAAAATATTGGAAATATATACCTTGGTTACTTCCGATTTGAGAGATAATGGTAATAAAGCATTAAGATAGAAAGTTGTTTATTATCCAATTATTGCTTCTCTTAATAAAATAACTATACTTAAAAAAAATTAAGAATAGGCCGGGTAAGAAGTATAAAAACAATTCATGTCTATTTTTTATAACGAAATTTTACTAATTCAATAATAAGATTCTGTAAGAAAGTCTCGGCTTGAAACTTCACCATTCCGACACTCTAGGGCAGAATCTTTTATATATAAAGAATCTTTGCTGATGTCTGTCTAATGGATGCATTATCTAAAGATGAAAGAAATAAAACTGACAGAAGTAGAAAATTCTCAATGTTTTTAATATCATTTTTTTTTTCATAATTTACACCACTTATTCGCAAAAACTATAATACAATACTTATGCTTTACAAAGAAAATAAATTTTGACTATGAACTTATTTTGTAAACATGTTATGAATATCGTTTCCATAATTGAAAAAACAACCAGAATGAAGAACAACCTAACCCACTTTTAAGGTGTTAACTGTCAATTTTTGGTGGAAAGGCATTATATTTTAAAAAATAAAATACATTTTGTTTGTACTACTTCCACATGTTTATAATGATCAGGACCAGTTTAGCTCATCACAAGCAATTTATTATCAGCTGATAATGATCGTCATGAGCGAAACCGGTCCTGATCATTAAAAACATGTGGAAGTAGTACAAACAAATTGTGCTTTAGTTTTTTAAAACCTACTAACTAATAAAATTTTATAGAACTGTACTTTGATATTTTATCATATTATAATAGAGTTCCACCAATTACATGTCAATTCAATCAACTACCTACTCACACAAAAACAAGATAAATATAATTACTTAACATATTTTGCAAACTTCATTGATTTTTGTATTTGAGGGAAGAATTTAAATTGTGATTTTATTATTAATGGAAAATAGATTATGAAATAAAAAAATAGTTTTATTTATAGAATATGCGAGGTTCTCAATTTATAAGTATAGTTTCCCAACAATTTTATGTCTATCAAATTGTTTTTTTATCACTCCTATTTTCCGATTTATTAGTGTCCGGTCAGTAAATGATTTTTGTATTTCCTTCATGTTTATTAAGGTTGGTATTAAACCATAACCGATATCGTAATACAGGAAAGAGGTTGGTTGGTCGCATAACTTTTCAACAAAAGAGTTGAGTAACATTTTTTTCGCGAATTATAAATATAATTTTTTTTACACACTTGAAATAATTCAATCATGTTCAATTATGTTCAGCGTAAAGGTGACGCACCTTACTGACCAGGCACTGATGGTGTCTGGACACTATTAAATCTGAGAATAGGAGACGGCATAAAGGTTATATAAAAAATAGTAGAATAAGAAAAACAACTAACGTAAGATCTTTTTGTATTATTGACACATAATGAAAAAACAACAACCACGCCGTCGCCTTGGGTAAACAAAGTTCCATCTGCAAAAAGTAAAACTGTCCAGGAGAGCAATATTAGATTTCAGAAAATGTAACCTTTTGAATGAAATACACTTATGCATTCTCACATATGTGAATGAAAGAGACAACCGCTTTTGAGACTGTGATTTCCTACATGCGGTATGTCTAATTTTATATATTTCAGATTGAACCTTCATGCTCTGTAACATTTGTACGTTTTTCAGATAGAACATTTTTCTGATTTGAATTTTGATGGATTGACGGACAATGTAAGGCTTTTTAAATGCAGATAGAACCGTATTTTTAATGCAAATAAAACTGCATTTAAAAGTAGTTTTGTAAAAAAATGGCAGATGGAATCTTGTTTACTTGAGGCAATGATGTGTACACATAGTAAAGGTTTGAATGAAAAAGACATCCTGAAGGATGCATTCACTATCTAACAAAGAATTAAAAATAACAATAATCACACATCTTAGATTATACAGCATTCGAGATATCTTCCAATTCAATTGTGATAGAATTTCATTATCTATATTATTATTATAAGCAGACATAATAAATAATCATCATTGTATTTTTAGTGTACACTGCATATCTAGGATTAACAGAATATTTTTATATCTCAGGTATGTGATCTTGATAAGGAATGGATGATATTTGGACTCCCAATCCTGACTGCAAGTTATTTAACACGTCCAGTGCGTCGGACACGGCCCTCATGTCCATACTGCTCATGCCACGTTATCTGGACAAGACACGTGATTATTAATAATTTTTGATTTCTAAGTTATAGTGATTCAAAAATTCGCAAAATATTGTGAATTTTCAGGTACTCTGTGTTATTTCATACCCAGTGAACGTGTTAAACAAGATCGGACAAATCGGTTGTAAGTTAGTAAATTGTCAGAGGGTAAGGATAGAAGGATGGAATTAGGAAATGGTCGGGTAGTTAGTGCATCACTCTCTTCGTCTTTAGATACATATCAATAAATCGAATAAAAAATCAACGAATACAAGTACAAGACAAAATAATATTTTGTAAAATGGCTTTGAACCTGCAACTTGGATATATTGATGTCAAACTTTCCAATTTTATCATTATCATTTAATTCGTTTATGGAATATAAGTTTATAGCAGTGTTTCTTAACCTTATTTGATTATCCAACACCCCAAAGTACAAATGAAATAATTAAAGGTATCGACTGAGGGTGCTTGATGGAATTTCAATATCAAATTTGAATTGTTGAGATTTTTGTACATTTCCATGTATTTCGTTACTAACTACCCGGGTTTCGCTTTTCTGCATCTTCAGGTATTCGAGCACACGAATGAACTCAAATTGACTCGAGTTAGAATGCCCGAAGATGCCGAAAGGCGAAACCCGTGTTGTTAGTGACGAAATACATGGAAATGTACAAATTTTCAATAATTCAAATTTATTCACTTGCTGAATTTTTTTATTCTTGTATTTAAACAATATGTACAAAAAAGAAACAATTTGCTTTACCATAGCTTTCACACTTTAAAATGAAACCTCGATGAGTATGTCTGCCATACATTGTTTGGTGCCTCAGAAAAATAGATTCGTCAGCTGAATGCATAACAGCTAGATTAAGACTCTATTTGGTATCTTTTGATTTTCATTAATTATTTTTGAAAGAACAATTCTTTTTATCTGAAATTCAGTGAATGAGGATTAATATTTTTTTTCTAGAGCAGTGATAACATAAGAGTTTTGCTTTGAAATTATCACAACTTCCAATTTAGAATATGTCAGTTTAAGATGAATAAGTAGGATTTTCTCTCATTTCGCGAAAATCGTTAATCGTTTTCCGCTGCCTAAAAAATATGAAACGTAGAAATATTTTTTTTTCTTTTAATAATTGCACTTTCAGAGTATTTGTTTACACTATTGCACTTTTATTTAAATGGACATAGTAAAGTTTTCAAGTCTGTCTAGCAAAGAGTTGACACCTGTTTTTCAGATATGCTTTTATTGGCTTTACGCCGTGACAAGATTAGGGTTTATTGTAGGTTATCGAGATTTGATGCCTGAGACAAAAACGATTCTATAAAGACTTTTGAAATGTACCAACGAAGAGTTCGTTTTCTCGCACTTTTCCTGACTGGTATTTAAAGTGAAATTATACTAAACATATTTAAAAAAAAAAAAAATAGAGCAACAAGGAATTCTATTATATACGTTTTTAACAAAAAAAATAATGAGTGTAATAAATAGTAATCATTTTTCGGGGATATGTTTTAATTTATTTCGACGTTTCATATTTTTTAAGAGACAGAAAACGATAAACGGTTTTCGCGAAATGAGAATAAAACGTACTAATTCCTCTTAAATAGATAAAATAAAATTGAAATTCTTTTGATATGATAATTTGAAAAAATAAGATGTAAGCATTCAGCTGAAGAATTATGCCTCGAAGGAAAGATTCGCAACCATCTCCTTTCAATATCTTTGCATTCAGATATCCTATTTTAAACTGTAAAAGATATTTGCTATCTTACAAAAAAATGTTGTCATATTTGCAGTTATCATAGCGAAACATATTTATTCAGTCTTTTTCTTTTAGAACAACTATGACAAAAGCTTTTACATCAGCGTAATGTGACAGAAAAACATTTCTAAAATATCTTAGACCGAGTAATAATACAGGCGTATGTCTAACTCGCTGTCTATGAAATGTTACAATATAATATACATAGTACAATCACTGAACAATTAATTGCTAAATTAAAGTAAGAAAATCACTAAGCACTTATAAAATCTACAGAATTCTTCTATTCCGGCGTCTATCTGGCGAAGTCAGGAAAGAAGGATCTCCGTATACCGTGTTGGCGGACGACGGAGACGAGTCTTGTGATGACATCTGAGGTGAAGAAGTCGGACTCATTCGGGAGAGAGGCGATCTCGATTGGTATGACATGTTCCGGAACGATGACATATCGTGCAAAGGTGATATATCTGGAATTGGCAAGACAAATTTTCAGTTATCTAACGTTAATTGAAATAAAATACGTTTTGACTGCCAGAGTTTTCAAATAATGCTGACAGATTTAAAGCGAATCGGTCTTTTGCTGTGATATTTTTTTAACAAACATTCAGTTTGTAAAACAAAGTAGTCCATAATGAAATATACAGCTGAAAAGTATATGTTGAACTTACGGGGTGGCATAGTCGGTTTTCCTGCACGTAAGAGTGGGCAGATCAATGTGTTGTAAGCTGGAAAAAAGTTATTATACGAGTTAGACAAAATTTAAGTGTTAAACCTTTTTAAAATAATAATCTCTCTCTATCTAAAATTGAAATTTGGGAAATTCAAATATAACGAATATTATTCCCGATGCGCTCTCCTACAGCAATTTTTTGCAAACGCCGGTAAATTGAATAAAGGTATCTAGAAAATAATACTTGCGCTCACCGTAAACGGTACCAACAAAAAGAACGGCCAACGTGACGATGGTGAACAGAAGCGTCTGATGATTCTGAAGAAGTTCGATGATTGGCGATTCTCCGCCTTTCTCACAGACGTCACTGCTCAGACCTGTCCCAATATTCACAGGAATCTGTGGAAGGAAAGATATAAGATGAAAACGATTTTTTATAAATGAAGGAAAAAATTTATTTACAAATTGATTGAAGTTGCAAGCATATATTTACTCGTTTCTGAAATGAAATATTATTATAATTCGTGATAAGTGACGTGAATAGCCAATACACACCTCTGGCTAAAAATGTAAAATAATTTAAGATATCGACTGTAAAATTTGAATTGTTGAAATTTTGTATATTTCCATGTATTTCGTCACTATCGACTCGGGTTTCGCTTTTCGGCATCTTCAGGCATTCGAGTACACAAATGAACTCGAACTTATAGACAGTAAACAGTTTAAATCACTTTTATATACAAGATAAAATATGACAAATTCTTATCACTAAGTCTAGGAACAATACTGACACCTGAATTGATCACAACGATGGACCCCAATCCCAGTTGGGAAAACGAATGCATTATGGGTGGAATGGAGGGGTTTAAAATGCAATTCGAAGAAAGTTTATACCTACCTGACTATGGGATGATGTATTAATATGTAAGATGAGTCTGTAAAATAAACATAAATCAACAATCAAAATAATGAAATTCCCCTATTATAATACATCATTCCATACAAACGCCAATAATTTGGAATAAATAGGTATATGCTTTCTTCAAATTGATTTTTAAAACCCTCCATTCCACCCATAATGTGTTTGTTTTCCCAACTGGGATTAGGGGTTAATGTTGTGATCAACCCAGGGGTCAATGTAGCTCCTAGATTTAGTGATAAGAATTTTGTCATATTTTATCTTAAGAGTATATAAGCGATGTAAATTGACATTCGAGCACACAAATGAACTCTTAAGTTTTATACATTGTGAGGAATTTCACCTAAACATGAGAAAACGACAGAGATAAAACTATTATTTTTGTTTTAAATGGAATATAAAGACGCTCGCTGGTTTTTCACAAATTTAACTCTTTCAAAAACACCATGACTCCAACTCAATAATTATTGCACAGCTGGGATTTAAAACAAACCTCTGTTTCTTGGTGTGTCAACGGAGAATATACAACAACTCGAGCAGCCTGGGCGCTTAGAAGAGATCCAATAGACTTCACGATGTAGCGATGTTTTGTATCGGATACTCTGACGGGTCCTTCCACCTTCAACATGTCACTGTCGGACACCACCTGCAAATAAATAAATTTTTACATATATTTACGACGAGGATAATAACATATGCTTTTAGGATTGGATGGGTGGGAGTGAATTTAGACATCACAGACAGACCATCCATGCCTTCGAACATAAATCGGTTGAAAAATCAATTTATGAAATTGCGCTTACCGGGATTCGAACCAGTGAACACCATAATTGAAGTTACCGACGATGACCACTTGGCAACGGGCCAGGCAAGTAACTCATTGTCACTACAAATGTTAACACTTCCGTAGGTGTTCAACAAGAAGTTATCTTGTGTAGGTGAATATGTGTAAAGCAGGTGGCTAATCAATGCCTTCGTGAATTAACCACTAAAGTCTGTGAATTTTCACGAATTGGAGAATGATATTATTAACAGAGAGATTATTCATTGTTATGAATTAAATAAGTCTACCAAATATTCCAATTGAGGATTATTATAGTCCTCGAACACCCGGCTTGAGATTGGCATGAAAAAGTGACAGGGGATCCTTAGACTTGCCACCTAATTTTCATATGCCTCACATAGTACCAGATACAGTCGAAGAAGACAACACAACAATTATAATATACTTATTCTTATTACCTACGGTAGATTGTTATCAAATCAACTGACTAGAAATATTATAGGAGAATTTAATGATAATTAACACAAAGATATAATACCGTCAGTTGCTGTAAGACCTCAGGAGAAGCGGTGATGTGCAGCGGCGCAACCGGGAACACTACGAGAGAGGACGGGGAGATGGCAGCGGCACGCATTGCTCGGATAGTCAGAGCGGAAGATGAAATGGAGCCAGAGTGTGCCATCACCGATAAAAGACCGTGGCTCGCGTTTGCTGCCTCTGCCAAGATACCATCATCCGGAGTCCATCGCACCCGGCATCCATACGATCCTGTACAATGCATTTATGAGTATTTATTTTTAAAAAGACATCTTTTTTAAAATTATTTTCAACACATCAAACTGCTTTGAATAAGCCTAGTTTTGAAGCCATCTCTATTTCCAATGTGGAGCATAGGAGTCTAATAGAGTTTATTATATAATTTAAGACATCGACTGAGGGTGCTTGATGGAATTTCAATATTAAATTTGGATTATTGAGATTTTGTACACTTCCATGTATTTTGTCACTAACGACCCGGGTTTCGCCTTTCGGCATGCCTGAAGATGCCGAAAGGCGAAACCCGGGTCGTTAGTGACAAAATACATGGAAGTGTACAAAATCTCAATAATCCAAATTTAAGAGTTTATTATGTCGAGATAAACTCCATTAGAAGTGGATTGATGTTGTTGTCGAGAAATGCTTGTTAATCTTTCAACCTCACTTTTTAAAAGAGAGAAGGAGACTATGACCGGATTAATAGTATTTTTAGTATAATAATTTTCAAGCGATGGGTAAAGGGATATAAAAACAATTCCTCATGCAATACTTTTATTCTTACGATTTGCTCTTACCAAATTGCATATCAAATATGGGCTCAACGTTGAGATGTGACGCTGGAGGGCCATCGAGTACAGTCTTCAGTTCACATTCAAATGGGTAGTAGTCCACTTCATTGCCCATACAGTCAGTATCATCCAATATCTATGGGGACATTTATAATTATATCATAAAATTTCCAAGTTAAAAATACCCTTCCCGTATATTATACAAGTATTATATACAAATCCTTCATTTGCTTACAAATTGGCACTTATTTCAATTTCATTTTTACTAGGAGCTGAGTAATTTTATTGCGGTAAATGTGATGATAGATTCAATAAGGTTTTTCGGAATACTGATTTACACAATACTTATATATAAATATTAGAGATACTAAAACATTTAATATATTTTATAAACCTTATTCCATAAAAATAACTAACTAATCTAAGGGTTAATGATACGAAAGGAAATATTTACCAAATTGGAAGACTTGTCGTACTCTTCGTGGTGAGACAGCACCAAATGAACTATGTATGCCTGCTCATTGGTCACCACATGTTCTCTAGCGGTGTTCAAGAAGTATATCTAAAAAACAATAAATATTCACGATGAATTTTACTATTTGAACTTGAAATGACTTGACGAGGCATGCCAAACTTGTGGCCAGCAGCATGCCATTTATCCTTTGGCAAGATAAAAAATAAAAATTTTATTACCTTGTCAGCAGGTCTGACGAGTACATCTGCATTGGCGTCCAATCTGAGAGATTGCGGTGAGGTGAGGAACAGCTGAACGGGTGCGGGACGAGGGGCTCTCGCCTGAGCCAACCCGAGTGAATTGATCCAGATCGATCCGCTTTCAGCACTCCCCCAGACGCATTTACTCAACGAGGATTTCATGCACCAGAGATCACCGACCGTTGCAGTCACCTGTAAAATATATTGCGATCTTATAAATTTTGTTGAAAGAAACACTTTAGCTATTATCCTTATTAGCATTATAAGTATTTTTTGAAAATTTACAAACAGGAATGGAAATTTTCATTTGCTTTACGAGACAACACGCTACTCTCTGCGATTTTCAAAAACCAATAACAATATTCTTATTTTAATTGTAACATATGTGATATACCTGGCTCCTAACCTACGAGGCCTGTGTAACAAAAGTATTCTATAATGTTCATTATAACCTTACAAATAAGTTGATTAATCACTAATACATTTTCTGTGTGGGCGACAATGACAACATCGACAACGGGAAGGTTCTAGAATATCTTGCCAAAACTAAAAGATGCAAGTTCATGAAAATGTCACTGATATAAATCGAATATAATAATTTAGAATAATGGTCTTACCTGCTGTGGATATATTGCTGGCTGCACCTTCAAAGACACATAATCCGACATCGGTTTCATTTCTTTTCCCAGTTCGAAGACCTTCAGTACGGATCTACCGGATTCCGCTAGAATAAGCTGAAAAAATTTAAAAAATGTAACCATGTCTGCTTCCAATGGTTTTCCTCTAATTGCAGCCATTGCTTTTGTGACAATTGTTCACACAAACTGCACATCAAAGAGACATAAAATACAACCCTATATAATATTTTGCCTTTTTTTATTTTGGGATATTTGATAAATTATTCTTAAATATTCCCAAACAGAAATTCACAAAAATCTTATTTTCATTATAATTAATTTAGTTTAAACGAAATACTAGCTGGAAATATTCTCAAATAATGAATATTTTACATGATTGTTGAATGCTAAGCCTGCATTCATGCACAGGGTGCACATGGTTTGGACGTTTCACTAGTAGTTAATGTGTTAAGCAGGTGTGTTTTTCAATTTATCAAAATTTTATTGGTATTTTTCTCACGATTCTTCAAAAATATGACGTCTAGACATGACATAAATAAAAACAGAAAAAACATGTTAAAAAAATTATTAAATTATTTTTTAAATTATGTATTTGAATAATTTATTTAAGGAATTGACTTACAACCTTACTGTCAACTGATTTTTTATATTAACAATTTTGCAGTCATAAGTCGAAAAATAAGATTAAGAATTTTCACCTCAACAGTGGAGTTAGAATGGTGCGAGCCGGTGGCAATCAGGTCAGCACGGTTGCTGACGTGACGAATAGAGTTCGAGGTTCCAGCGAGCCTTCTGCCAAGCGAATCGTGGCAGCGAGGCCGTCAAGCTGATGGACAGTCCCTGTGGTAATGCACCCAGCCCCGAAAGAGCTGCACCCGCACTCTCTTCAAGTTGCATCATTATGTAATGGACCGGACAGACCTGATAAAAAAAATGTTAAGAATTTTTTTATATATTATTTGACACACCCTGGTTTTTGTTAAGTATAAGTGTCATTAATTTCCAGAACTGAAATCAGTCAGCGGCAACAGCAATATTTCGCAGAACCGGCTCTGTTGTTGCCAGGCGTTTAATTGCCGTCTGGTGCGTCCGCTGGACAAGTCCATTTTTACGGGAAAAAAAAGGTAGCTCCGACGGTGCAGGGAGTTTTTATTTTAAGTATTTGTAAACAGTCGATTACGAGCTGCCGAGTCGGACGAGCGAGGTCTCGTCGCGACGAAGGTGACGTGACGATGTGAACTGTTTGTTTTTTTTTTTGATTTGCGTTGGACTTTATTTAAATTCGTTGTGTCATTTGTATTATAACTTAAAGTAAATTCAGTTGCTAAGTAAATGTAAATGTAGAATCAATTTTATGTTTTAAGATTTATATATTTGTGTAATGTTAAACCACTGCATCTTGAATGGAAAATAAATAAGTTTTGAACCGGATTTGAAATGGTGTTTGTCTGAGATCAGCCCTTCCAGGACTCCGGATAACCAGCCGCTAGCCTCTCTTCGATCCGGGGTCTTCTCATATTGTTAAACAAGCTTTTAAAATATAATGCCATTCCCCCAAGAATTGACAATTAACACCTTAAAAGTGAAGTAGTAAAGCAAAAATCAAGATTTTTATTGTATAGTTTGCATTATATGTTCACGTTTATATAGTTCTTCTTAAATCCTACTTTATAAACATACCTCAACAGCTACTGTGATATGCTGATGGGATCCAAGAAGAGAATCTAATGTGGAGACGGTGATTAATGCTCTTCCAAGCCTTCCAAATGAAGTCACTTTGCCAGCAGAGTTTAGTTCGACCAGTGGTCCCGATTCTTCCGAACTGGCGGCGCTCTCTTCCGATATACTGTAAATGAAAAACATACCCAATTAACTAATTCCTAGTTGTGTGGTTTATCTACCAAATACTAGAGCTCATTAGGATTTTTTCCATTTTAGCAATGACAGCTTCTAGCATTAATTCCTGAGTATCAAATGACTGAAAAAAATATGAATTAAATATGACGGTCTTGTAGCCAAGTGGTCATCGTTCTTTCGACGGTGTCGACAGGTTTGAGTCACCGAATGAACATTTTCATACATTGGTTTCTTAAGCCCATTATTTATGGATCTGTGTTCAAATGCATCGATGTTTACATTTTCTTCCACATCAAATTCTGAAAATAAGAGGGGAATCCTTTCCTAGCTTCTATCCTTACCATCTCCAAAAAAGAGAGGGCTTCAGCGACTGAATAACAAGCAGTTTTCGTAATACAAATATACATAAAAGACTGTACTACAAGATTGACAGTGAGAATTGGATTCATCTTACTTACCTATATTGTAGTCCTTCTGAGTCATAGTTTGTAAATAGTGCAGTTGTAGAATGAGGTGCAAGCAAGAGTGAGGCAGGTGTCTGAAGAGGAGGGAGAAGTTTCAGTGGGTCAACAACGGCAATGTCTAGTCGGGCATACCACGTCGAGCCACGTCCCAAAAGGGACTTTCTGTCAGCCTGAAAACATAAAAAACAATTCAATATACACTACAAGAAAAAAACTTATCAATAACAAAGTGCAGTTAAAACCAATCTTCAACTTTAAAAAATCAATGAGGACATTTAATATAACGTACCATTCATAAAATTCAAAAATTTACATGGGCTTCATACATTCCAAAATATAAAAGTGACCTTTACTTTCAGTTTTTTTGTTTATTGATGGTTTTCTGAATAACTACACTAAAACATACTTAAACACAAGCTGGGTAAAGGGAGCTTTTAGTGTGTGATAATTACATATAGATGGCACTGGCTGACTTTGAAATATATTATTATATAATGACCATTTATCACCTTTTCGCTGTAAATAATAGATGGTGCTTTGTTACATATTAAAACGCGCATGTGGTACGTTCACTCAGAGCTTTATAAACCCCTCCTTTTCTTACGTTCGTTACCATAAAGATTCGAAACTATCTAGCTGTCGAAGCTTTGCCTCCACTGTTGGATCAGTTCTCAATTGATACACGGTCATACGAAACCCAGCAATTTAAAACCATCTTCTGACGAAGCACTACCTTCATGAACTGTTTGATCAGTTTTTGCATGCTACGGTTCTAAGGATTTCAGCCTATTGAAACTATTTTTTTGGTGAAGGACTGCTTGCCCTCCACTGTTGGATCGGTTCTCAATTGATACTGCTTGACGGATTCAAGCCTCTGAACATCTGATACATTGTCAGATACCTACATCTTCGATTACTACGAGGGTAAACCGCTACGGTTTAACCCTTTGTCAATTTCACTCATATTCTACACGTCATATTTTAACTGTGTTATTCCTACTTTGCGCGAACCTACAAAATGTGTTAAAAAACTTTGCAATAAACGATTTTCATTTGAGCCTTGAGAAGACTTCATATTTTAATCGTGATATATGTGATATACCTGACTCCTAACCTACAAGCCCTGTGTATCAAACGTATTCTATATCTATTGATGACATCACTTACCGTGACATTGAGGTGCAAAATAATCCTTCCCGCCCGAACAGCTTTCAATCTCACGGCAACACGGTCAGTGTCATCCAGTTCGACATCTGGAATAAACGGAAAAGTATTACATCAACCCTTTGTCTGCCATGCGATGTATCCTCTCACACCCAAAATTTCAAGAATTAATAAGGCAGCGATAACATTAAAATAGAATACATTATTATTCGAGTATTAATTTAAAGGAATAAGTCTTTTAAGAATGTACACATATAGATAACGAACCGGGCAATTTGCTCAAGACCAAATGACGGCCGGATTTGTCGGTTAGCTGACTTAGTTGCATCTAGGACAAGACATTCGAATAGTTCACAGCCTCCAATGGAGAGCGAGTGGATTCATAAAAGCTCTTCCATCTTCTATTTTACTTTCTGCACACTATAGTGCGGTACAACCTTATTAGGCAAGAAAATTTTTCCTTGGACATTTATTTAAAAACTTTAAAATTTAAAAAAATAAAGGTGCGATGCAGTAGCGCCTGGTGGTGGGTACAATGTTGAGTACCCTAAGGGATGTTTTACTCACTTGTGTCAGTCAACACGTCCGTAATGGTCGCACCGCCATCTCCTGAAATGGCCCAACTAAAATGCAGGGCGGGCAATAAAGATCCCAGCTCTAATGGACTTATTGTGTCTGGAACACCTGTAATATAATAATGTAATAGACAATCAAAATTACAGGATTGACTAAAGCGAACTTAAAAATTATGATAGACGACAGTCAGATGTGTTTCTGCAAACGAGATCCAACCCTCAAACTAGTAGACAACTCTATATTCCACAAAAAAGATCCAATATGTGCAATACCATTTCAAAAATTTCCTCACTACTTCAAATAATAATCATAATTCTTCCCGTCTACAATGTTTTAATAATTTTTTTTGAGTAGTAATTAATAATAAAGATATTCTAATATTTAAAAAAAACTCACCACTCAAAGGGTTAATATGTTAACTGTAATAATTATTAGAATGATAATACAAGTGTCGTAATTTTTTTTTAATTGTAGATATTCTCAACAGATGTTATTATACGAGTTTTCGTATAATAACAATCGTTAAGTAGTGTTTAGCGAATTGCTCTTGCTATGTTCTGTCTTAAGGTACAGATGGGTGGGAGGGAATTTAGATGTCACAGACAACCCCATGTCTTTGAGCGCAAATACACAAATCTGTGTATTTGCGCTCAAGGATGATGAAACTACTTGCACTGGAATTCGAACCCGTGAACACTGCAACTGACGACAATTAAATTGATCACTTGACTTCAGGCCAGGCATTTAAAATAGTAACAATATACAAATAAATTGGTCTGTTGAGTAAAAAATTGTTAACAGCTAATCTCAGTGAACAATATAATAAGTTGCGAGTCTGACCGGTGGCCCAAACAGGAAGAGAGTTTCCAACTAGCAGTGTGTAGGTGGGTGCATGAACGGTGATTCCGTCTAATGCTATGACTCGAACTGACGCTGTGGCCCTCGCGTGCGCAGCTCTGCCTCGGCTCTCCGCGACAGCCTCAATGCCAGCGGACCCGGAGGACAATCCTTCGACCACTCCCGATCGACTCACTCCTGCAATAATTCAAATATAGTATCAATGAATGGTAGACAAAAAAGCTTCATACAATTTCTAGTGCTCGAATGCAATTTCAGTGACTCATTAGTGATTTGTAAAATAAATAATTTATGTAATAAGTGTATTGTGATGAATCTTATATATAATAGCCCAGACCGGTCTGTTTTATTATTATCACACACACATGTAGGTATGAAAATTTCTCATGACCTAAGCATCCGCGGTGTATATAAACAATACACACAGTTCCGATGTGACGCAAATGCCAAGGCAAACAAACAACAATCAGTTCGTCGGCATGGAAACTAAAAAACAGCTACTTTAGACATTCAGTATTTCAACTTTACTACCGTAATCTATGACGGACGTTCCCACTAGTATTTATATAGTTTTTGGCAGATGACAATTTTAACTGACAGAGTGAACACAAATTAGGTAGAATAATAACCCATTGAACATTAACCCGCAGATACTCAACCCTCCAGAGACAAGTGTGACCATATGGTTACAGTAAACACTATCGCCCATCTATCCCAATATTCGCCCTATCTTATTTAATATATAAATATGATTTAAACATAGTCAAATAACTTTTCAAAAACAATTCAGTCTCATAATTTAAACAATTTTAAACAGATACTGACTAATGTTATTGGCTCCGGTGTGGAAAGTCAGCAGGGCAGGCGGAGGAGGTCCCCCGAGGGCGGTCAACTGGAGGGATCCTCCGGGAAGCAGAACCGAGTTGCGAGGGATCAACTTCAACGGGGGGAAGACTCGAGCCACAACTGAACCTTTTATGACTCCTGATTGGAAGTCTATGCGAACGTCTCCTTCCTCGACACCTGAAAGAATTAATGTAATTAAATGATTGAGAATACTAATACTCTTTTTACATGAATTTGATTACCTAAATTAACCTTTTGTATACAGTGGGAGCCTAAGTCTCGAGAATTTCCGGATTGTTTATTCAGAAAATATTAAACTTAGGAAACGACTTCTTGAGTCAAAAATTTACTTAAACCTTTCTTATTATTAAGATGAGATGAAATTACCAAGTGCACCGACACCAGTCAACGTTCTTGGATGTGGCAAAGTTACCAAAGTGACATTTAGACTAATTAAACAATATTGAAATTTGATTTGACAATAGATAATAAATACACTATATGACTATTGAAAAATTATTACAATATTTCAATTAAAAAGATTTTTATATTTCAGTTTTATACTAAAAATATAAATGTGGACAGATAAATTAAGACAAATATATCTATTGTAATTTCTCAGTTGGACATTTCTATAATTTTTCTATCTCAGATTTTCTGCGGCTAAAAATACAAGTCTTCATAACAAAACTCAAGCTTTTTGAAAATTAATAATGGTCAAATTCATTTCCCATTATGAAATGACTTTTATAGTGAACGTAAAGATTTTTCAAAGCATTCAAGTGAAGTCACAAAATTAATGAAGCATTCAGCGACAGATTCTCGTACATGCAAAAATATGACCAACTGTTCAAAATAATTGCGGTTCCATTTAACGTGAAGGTGGAACCGGCACCTCCTAATTTACAAATGGAGCTATATTCAAAGAAAATGAACATAGTTTTATCATAATTATATAAATAAATGTCCAAAATTAAAACAACTGGCAATGTGCATTAGAGCTGCATTTGAGACCACATATCGCTGTCAATAGTACTAATCGAAATTAAAAATAGTGATAACTCAATAAAAGTAATTAAAACAGAAATGATTATATTTACCGGTAACATTAAATTTCACAGCACCGTCGTCGGCGTCTTGCACAGCCGCCTTCACAATCGTGACATGTCCTTCGGCTATTGTCGATTTGAGGTTCGGCGCCCCCTGCCCGAGAGCAGGAAGAGCTGTTCCGACGCGATCATACAACCGCACGAGGCAGACAACGGTCTGACCCTTCTCGATTAGATCGGTCATTTCACCAGCTATACTGGACACCGACACTATGTTAACCTAAAATAAATACATACATAATTGTACTAACGTTCATTGTATGCTGACTGCCTCAAATTATAGGATGTATTTCGATGAAGATGCGATACGCTGGTTTGATTTTGAAGGAAGAAAAGAGATAATCTTGGAGGTACAGTGTGGTGCCAGCTGGGAATGAAGATGGCTGAAGATGTCAATGGATCTGTTAAAATGCTCACTATGGCTAAAAATAGATCAATTTCAACAGTAAAAAATGGAGAATTATGTAAAATATATATTAGTTCTCCCAAATACATCAAGAAGTAAACTAAACTCGTCGCATTCTCGCTAAAATAATTCAAAGAAAATGAAGAAGCTGAAAAATATTTAATCTATGACTGCAAGCCTAATGGCTGTGGCCAGTTTTCATATAAACCACCAACACGCACACAAGCAAGCGCGTAGCCGCATAGGTTTGTGTAATACATAGGCCTGACAATTAATGCTGTGTATTGGCAGTTGAAAACTGACATTCGAAAGACTGAGTATCGAGAGCTCTTTTCAAAAATATATTTCCTTGTGTTCTACTTGACATTTTCATGATCTGTTGCCAAATTTCTCTACCTAAAGGTTTAAACTATTTTTTAAAGCATATATCCACAAGTGTTTCTTTCTAGTTTGGCCGGAAGTACGAGATAAAGTCTAGGACATGTAAACATGTCCAGCATGTTCATTGGGTTAATATTCAAAAATCTAGTGCACATTACATGGTTCAAATTGAAGTGCGAAGTAAAGTCGAAGTCAGTAGATTTTGAAACGACTCAAATACCCACACACCATGTGTCAACATCATTCCAGTGACTTTTGGTTTTCTACCCCGATTTCTTTCAACACAAGCCTGACGCTTGGCGTGTGATAATGGCAATGCATTTTTTGACTAGTTCTTAAGACAGATTAAAAAAGTTATATACAATCATGGCATTGCATTGTATTAAAATGGTTTGTACAAAATACTTCAGTGTAATTACCTGAATATGAACCGGTGCCGAATTGACGCACAGATCGACGACAGTTATGTACAGCTCTCCCTCTTCCAACGGTAGTATTTTGATGGAGTTTCCTTCGAGGACCGCTCTCACCATGTCTGGTGAAGAAGTGTCTAAGCGAAAGCTTCCCGAACCATGCAGAAGATCGACGCGGGCTGCACCACCGTGGTAGTTGAACACCACTAGCTGTAATAACAATAGACCGTAATTTACTAGTGATAAAAATCAGTGATTCAAAAGAATAGTGGAACAGTTTTGCTAAGCAGCCATTAGTATTCGAAACCATTAATGATATATTTTACTTACATAGTAAGATGCAAGTTTTCGGCCGAAGCCTTACAAATAAATGTTTACAATAGCTATCTCTATACAAGAAACAAAATTGTTCGTAAACTATCAATCACAAATTTACTGCATTTCAAAGTGATTTTAATGGCAATATGCTTTCCTCATACCATCCTGCATGCTTTTTGCTTATTCAACTAAAATTTAATAATTATTTTTGTCCTGTTAATTGCAACTTCCCCTAAATTTTATATCTCTATTCTATGATTACATGTCCAGAAATTTTAGAGCTGTAGACATTTTTGGTGACAGTAAGTAAGGCAATGCTTTTATTCCTTACCTTCTCGGTCGAAGCCCGAACAGGCATGACGAGTCGGAACGGCAATGTCGCTGCTGGCCGAGAACTCAAAGATGGAGTGTGCGGGACGCCTGATGTTTTGAGCACGCTATTCCGGAAACCGATGGCCTCCAACGTGACCTCACCGATGTTACTCGATCCAACTAGATCGCTTCCGCTTATATCTAGCATCTATAACAAATAAAAAATCATATATGCGTATTTCGCATTATATATAAATTTGTAAAATAACATATATGTTTTTGATGGAATCTCTGAGGCTATGACAATATTGGGGTTTTTTCAAATTTAAATATTTTTTTGGTCATGCACATAGTAATTTCATGCAATTATGACTGCAAAATTGCTTACACGTTTTACATATGGAATTGGTCAAAACTGTTTCCCTCAAACTTTCTTAACCAAAAAATCCATATAAATTCAAATATATTGTAGAATCGACAATTGATCTCTAGATCGCTTACCTTTCATAAATGATTTAAAAAATTTCTATATCTATTTTAGTTTTCTCTCATTGAATAAAGATTAAGGCTTACCTGATAGTGATAGGCTGAGATCGGAACAGGATCATATTGCTTATTGATCTTGATCAAAATCCTTTCAGCTGGCAATTCCGGCAAAATGGACGTTGGTCGAGAAGCCCAACGCATCCTCAGCGACGAAGCATTTGTGAAGAGCTTCCCTCGGGCATCCATCACCGACACCTCCACTTCCGATGGTCCTCCTCCATTCAGCACCGATACCTGATGAATATAAGTTTCCATTAGCCAATATAACTGTGAACATGCAAGTTAGTATCGGTAAGTGCTAGATACACAATTCAATATACAAAATTGGCAGCGCAATAAAAACCTGTGATGAGGGCGGCAAAGGACACTCGGTATCGAGTGATCTCTTCAAAGACAGTCGAAGCGAGTGCGGATTGGAGCAAAAGATAGTGGCGGAGGCTTCTGCAAATCCGCCATCCGATGGTACTTCCGCCGAACTCATGCTGCTGCCCACCACTTTCAATCGCATCTCCGTTTTCCCCAGCTGAAAATATAATAATACTTTTATAACATCTCAGATGAACTTTTTAGTAAAAACTAAGACTGTGCCATGTAAATATCGCAACAGGAAACAACATCTACAGTGTGATTTAAAAGTATTTAATGAATTTTCATCTACATTTCTGGTTGGACTTGTAATGGATATATAGACCATAACACAGCAGCATTAAACCTTTGAGCAGTATGGCGACGTTTTGTTGTCATTCCTAAATGTTTTATTAAATTCTTATTTATTCTTCAGATATGTATACTACACATATCTATCAGTGATTTTTGGCAGTCGCTTTTGCAGAATTTTGTAAAAAGGTTAATATTTGGAAACAAATCTGTAGCCTTACAATATTGAGTGCAAAAATTCATTTTGGTTTGACTCATTTCCTGGAATCAACATCAATAGAAACACATGCCAATGCTTTTAAATAATTATTTAAAAGAAATAATGAATTGTTTCATTTACATTTTTAAACGTGTTTTAGGACGCTAAAAAACTATTCGCTGCTTGAAATAATGATTAATTTTTTTTCCCTGACCCATAACAAAAATAATCTAAGAGTTAAGCTTTAGAAATGATTCTCAGGAGTGTCTCAGGAACAATTACCTATTACTCAGTTGCTATGGTCTAAAATTTGTTTGAAAAGAAATGACAATTTTCGATAGAAAATTTCCGTAAATTGAGATCTACCTACTCTTAGTATGACACCATTATACAATTAAATGCAATGTAATTGTTCTTGTCGACAGAAAGTCTCAGTGGGAAGTATCTGTCACCACAGATCATTGTTGGTTTGACCTGAGACCTGCTGTAAATACAATACTACAAATCAACATTATCCTTTGTCTGAATAAGTCGTGTGGTGTAATTGATTGAGAGTTTGCTCTACATTTATACATCAGTTATGAGCTATGGTAAGACATTATTTGTATTATGCAGATTTACAGTAACCTAAAGATAAATGCTTACCTGAAGACAGGTCACGGTGTAAGCATGAAGCCCTGTAGACACAGGCAGAGAGAAAAGTTCCACTTTGGCAATTTCCGAGTTGGACACTGAAACCCTTCGTTTAGGTTCTGGGCCACCGGGCCATGTAAGCGGTCCACCTATTAAAATATCGCAATCTTAGTATTTTTAATGGATAGGCAGTAACTTTGTGGAAATTCTTTTATATGTTCGATGGATTAACTGCAGATACGGGTGACAAAATTGTGTACCATTTCGGGCAATAAGACAAATATGTGTGATAACTACCACTCCAAGGGAAAAACCTGATTTTGACAACAAAATCATATTCCGGACAATCACGCTAATACGTGAGAATATTTTCACAATTTTAGAAATTCACACAAAGTAAATACAAGCTTCCAAAGCATACAAGATTTTGGCCATCATTTATTACACATATGGCTAAAATCTTCAACGCTAGAATAATCACACTTGTTCGTCAATAAAATTGGTTAAAATGCATGATCATTGATCAATTAATTAGACAAAGATCTCACGGCACTATACATCGCATGTTTTATGCGACATTTATACCTGAGAATAAAACGTTGGCAGAGCTTCCGATGGTCAGCAGGGGTTCGGGCGTGACTCTTTTAAGTGGAGAATGGCAAGCCAGGTTGATCACTTGGCTAAGTTTCGTCCATTTGATATTTACCCTGGCCGTGCCTGGTTCGCTGCAGCGGGCAAATAGCACGGTGCACGCCGAGCCTGAAATGTCAAATTATTACAATTAACTATGACATAATATACTTTTAGGGGTACATATTCACGTAGGTAGGCATTCAACGAGACATTTACTTGGGAACATGCGGAGATGTAATGTTTTTAAACTGTTAAAATAAGTAACTGAGTTTTGAAATCTTTACTGAGTCAACATTTTTGTAAATTGTAAACTAATTTTAATAACATAATTTTAGCTTAGAGGGAATCGTTGTCCATGACATATTGTATCTCCTGTCGTCACTAAATAGCCACATACCAAGCTTGAATATTAAGTGTATGAAGATTTGACTTTGTAAGAAATTTGGGTGACCCAACAGACAACCAGTTTTTCCTAACATGCAGAATAACGCTGATGATGATGAAATTGAATTCCTTCAATTAATAAAATTCAAACTACTATCGATAATTTTTGCCGTGGAGAGGTCAGCATGAGTGGATTAAGCAAGATAATTGATGTACCAATAAGATCTTCAGGTTCACGTCCTTTCTCGGTAGTAGTTCTTTCAAACTTCACACCTTCTACGGTGGATATCTCAAAGGGCATCTGGTCACAGCTGAAAATAAGATATTGTTTTTAAAATAAAAACGTGGTTGCATTCATCCATGCTTCACGATTAGCTATTATTTGTAAACCATAATATTATATGAAGATCGTCCTATTTTTTTCATGTATGGATGCTATACATAAAACAGCAGAAAAAAGCAATTGTGTTACTTTACACAAATGCGCTAGACAGATTTTGCTATAACTAGAATATGACATGTGAGAGGACAAGTATATAAATTTATATGATATGCAAAATTTTTTTCACTAGTCCTCAAATATAGTGCCTCAAACAAATAATTAAGGTAAAAAATTTTGCGTTATATTCGGGCAAATACGGTAATTGCGAGGTAAAGTCGAGGGCTGTGGAGTTTAAAAATATTCTTTAAAATACTGACAATTCTATAATATGTATACATGTATTGTTGGCAACAACTTACTTGGTAAAGGGAAGAGCTTCTCCCGTCGATGTATACGAATCGGAATATAAGGCCACGTGTAATGCAATCCCTGTGCCGAGCGGACCCTCACCTTGGCTCCATACCACTTCCAGTCTTGACGGTTCTACCACCAGAACGCTGCAGAGAAATAAATCTTAATGTCAATTACTGTACTTTCATTCTCATAAGACATAATATAATTCAGACCTAAGCCATGTTTTCAAATGAAATTTAAAATTTAGATAACACAGCGCTCGACTCACTTGGCGGAGGCGTGAATATGCGGATTAGAAGGCATCGACGCAGTTACTGTTGCATTTCCTATGGACAAAGCGGTGATCAAACCTGCGGGACCGACGCCGATCGCTCCACCGTCACCGCGCCACAGATAACTGCCGTCTCCACCCGCAGCCGACATCTGGATTTCTTGCCTGGAAAATAATAAATATTATAATTTCAACCGTAAACAAAAAAATATGTAACATTTTGGAAAAATTTAATATGTGGAAACAAATTGGTAACTATCAATTAATTAGATAATTTCGATTCAACTCCCTACCTGGAATCAATGTCAATAGGACAACATGTTCACAGATGAACTCAATAAAGATCTTGACCTGAATTGGAAGTAAAAGCTTCCAGATAGGTTTTTGATAATTGATAATTTACTTAATTTAGATATGTTATAATTAATTTTAAATTTCCAACAATTTACAAACATTATTCTTCATAGATTGACCAATAAAAAAAAGTTTATAGAATAGTTTTATTACACAGGCCCCGTAGGTCAGGGGCCAGGTATATCACAGGTCACAATTAAAATAAGAAGTCATCTCAAAGCTCAAATGACAAATCTTTTAACACATTTTGTGGGCTACAGCAAAGTAGATAAACACAGTCAAACATGAGACATAGAATTTGTTTGAAGAGATAGGGTATTTACATAATTTCAAAAAGCAGCACATGCGCCTTTTAACATACAACAACGGCACCATCTATTATTTACAGCAAAAAGGTGGTAAATTAAATAACATTATTAAAACTAGCTAGCTGCATATATTTGAAATCACCACACCCTATAAGTTTTACATTTTTTTTGTGTAGCCTAATTTTATAGATAATAAATCACTATTCAAAGGGGTAATAAATATAATTTTAACCTTATTTTCAGGGTGGGGTCTAATGGCAAGACAACGTTGGGAGGTATAATTTCAATTTTCTTGTAAATACTGATGACATCTTTTGTCGTAATCTGAAATGATAAAAATATTAGTGTAAGTTTATAAAAATCTTCTCAATAACCGAAAACTGAGACTAAATAAATTTCTCTTATGTGCAATTAAAATTTCAATATAAATAAATTGTCAACGTGCTGGCAGAAGTTGGTAAGTAACAAAAAAAGTTAAGAATGAGGTAAGTGCACAATGAGGTTCTTGGATATCAATTCCTTCCCCGGAATAATAGCAAGCTTGGCAGAAAACAGAAATTTATGTACTTGTTATGAAAGTACTAAAGAAAGATTTATAAGTAGTCGGGAATTGTTCCTGTTTATTAATCCCTAACTATATTGGGGTCAGATCATCATAAATCCATCTATATTTTATTATCGTTATATAGTTATCTACATAACATAAAATATCAAGGCTAGACGCGTGTCCTGAAAGCTAAAATTTCCATTCACTGTTAAGTTTTCACTCAGAACTAAATTATTGGTTGCCAACATCTGCCAGTTTGGTGACGATATCGTCGTTATGAGAAAATGTGACCAAAAGCATTTTTCAAGAAAATGGACATAATAGGTGGTGTCTAGAAATGGTCTAGGTGGACACAAAAACGTCAAAAAACAAAATAAGAAATGTGCAATATGAGAGGTGGTCAAATTGATTACACTTGATATGGCGAAAACATATGAACATGTGTCCGGGATTGCACCCTGTTCGAGGTTACACTGTACTGACCTTAGGAAGGATGGGTTTTCCGGCCACCGATATGAGTGTTGCGGTGACAGTGAGAACTCCGGCTTGCCGAGGCACTCCGCTGACCACTGTCCCATTGACACTTTGCCATTCAGAATAGAAAAGTTTCTCATCAGATAACGTCATACTGACACGAGTTTCTGGTCCCACGTACATACGCCTGCCTTCACTATGAACAGAATGAGCAGTACATCATTAAGTTTATTAACAAAATTTGCGAGACATTCTTATATTTTTAGCATTTGACAGTTGTGCTGCTGAAATCTGAGTGGGCACTATTACGATAAATAATTTGTATGATGTAGCAAAAATAATACCCATCAAGCAGATGCGTATGGATAGTGGTGGGGTGGCCCGCTTGCACGGCCCACGGTCTGGGATTGGGCGGATCGATAGCCAGCTGAAGAGACCTCGCCATGGCCACTTTCAAAAGTGCTTCCGGAGGTCGGACCGCTTCGTCTTCACCGGCACCAGCATCCTGCAGAAGGATCTTTGTTTGCCCTATTGTACTGCCCACGGCAACACCTGAAGATCAATCGTACAAGTTAACACATATTTCTAGATTAAATACAAACTTTATAGAACATACAGGATGCATTCTTGGAAACTTTTGCATAAATTGATACAAAACACACATCGATAACTGTTCAAACATTTTTTTAATTACAAAGTACTTGAGAGTTCCTCTGTATGAACATGTCACTAGAGTCTTCATCATAAATATTCTCTCCGTATATCTAAGGTTTTAATTTTCTTGAACACCGTTGATCTGAATATGTCATATATAATACACAATTTAATGACAAAAACTACCTTGACGAAATACCCATTTATTCAGAAGTCCCATTAACCCTTCAGGCACATTTACCTTAAATAGATTTACGTCCCTGGAACTGAATCACCTTTTTTTATGGAGATAGTGGAAGAATTGATAATAATATTGGATAAGAGGTTTTATAAAAAAAATTTATTCAAACAACCATACAGTAACGCTAATATATTTTTATTTCACTGTTTAAATAATACTTAGATATATAGCTTTCATAAACATAATTCTTTATGGGAATAGAATGTGTCAAATTTGAAAACTCCCAAATCATTCCAAATAACGTTTTTGTTTTAAAAACAATAAATTCAACAGTATTTTAGGATGATAGAAAAATACAATAAAAAGTATCCATAGCTAAAATTTCAATGTAATCTTTATAGAACTTGAGTTATTTGAATGAAATTAGTGAATTTTTGCTATTATAAATAGACGTGTCCGTCCCTGGTAATGTTTTTGATCCACGTACTGTGCATGTCATACAGGTTCGAAGGGTTAAAAAATTATAAACTGATTAATCATACCAAGTGTAAAATAGTTTTATAACCCGGATGAAACTGTGTAAAATATATTCTTTGGAATCATACACGATGATAATCACCAGATAGCGATAGAAATCATATGGATTTAACAAAAAAATAAAAGCTGTACCAGTTTTGGGGTGCAAGTCGGCAACAGTGTAATCTTCGATCTCCAGCCAGTATTGCTGTGACGGCTGAGGAACCTCAATCAGGCGACCTTCCCGTACCTGGACCCAAACAATATTGACATTTATTTAACAGTATAATGATGAGAAAAAAAGAACCAGTTTTTGTGGAGCATATATGGACTACTAATGAAGAATCTCTACAGATTTTTTTCGAAAAATGCTTGTAGAAGGATTGGGCTAGGGAACAACAGAATGGCTCTCGCAACGCTCATTTCGATCGAATTGGAGGGGGAAGGGATGCAAATAAATCAATTAAAAAACAAAATTTATGGAATTGTCAGTAAGGAAATTCTAGCCCATAGACACCTTAACTGAAGAGGACAACATAAACCATTCAACTATAGACCTGGATATCTAAATATCTATTAGTTAATCTAAATATGGGCTGCTAATGGAAGATTTCAACAGATATTTAAATAAGGGTTGGGTAGACGTTGAATAGTCAGTGCTATGGTTCATGCCACGGCAATTGGCAAATCATCACTCATAATAAAAAAACCAACCTTATATAACAAAAACAATGTTGTAATATAGTATTAGATTTACCTGAATTATTTTAAATTTTATCGAATCACCAGGCAAAATGGTGGCATCAGGGGGGACGACCAAAAGGTTTGCAACTACCCTCAGGGACACTTCTATTTCATTCACCGACACATATTCTGGTTGTGGCAGTTTCACAATGACCTTAAAAATATATAAAACAAAGATTTATACATGCTCACAGGAACAGATAGTGACGTAGTATCATCCAGACTAGTCTATGGCCACATATTAAATTCGTTTCAACTGTCTTGCAATTACAATATATAACATTACAATAACGCACCGCAAAACATAGCACACACACACATATAAAATTGAGTCAGATCGTCTTCTACTTAAAGCATCTGTACAAGTAATAAGACATTGTTTTGATGAAAGAAATTTATTATTTAATGAGTGATATTTTTATTTAAAAATTAGTCCTTACAACCTCACTTTGTGATTGGTGAGTTTTTACCTAGAGTAATGTTTTATTATTTTGAATGATTTACATCCGAGCAGTCCTTGAATACTCACTTAATATTTGCATTGACTTTTATAGTTTATCAATAAGAGTTCAAGCAATATGTTAAGTGAAAAGACTATTTTCAACATAAATTTCACTTTGTTTGACAGTCCTCAATTAGGTTCTAGAAAGTTAAATAAAAAATCGAAATCAATTATTACAATTGCACTTGTCGTGCGAGATTCACATCATACCTTAGCGGAGCCAGTACGCACTCCTTCAAGCAGAGCAGTATGACCACGAAGACCTCTGGCTTCCAGGGTGTGGAGTGAATCGGACGCCTCATACGATGACTCAGCAAATGTCATCACCCTTAAAGATAACGTGAAACAAAATACAGTTCACAATTAGACAAAAAAAATGGAACATAATGAAACAAAGAGTTTCGGTGCCGCACGACTTGGGCAATGAGAACAAGGCAGCTTGAGTGCACGTATCAAATGAACGAATAAATCCTCAACTAAACGAGCCGTTTCTCACCACGCTTGTGACGAGTAATGAAAAATGGGTTCTTTATGTCAACATTGAGATATAAAAACAATGATTAACTCGAGGTCAAGCGACAACATCGACTCCAAAACCCGAAATGCACGCAAAAAGAGTGACACTGAGTATATGGTGGGATTATAAGACTCCCATTCATTATGACCTTTTGGAATCTGGCAGAACAATAATTGCCGAACTCTATAGCAAACAGCTGGAGAGATTAAAAGTGGCATTGGAAGAAAAAAGACCGACTCTAATCGGAAGAAAAGACTTCACCTTGCAACGTTCGCCCGAAAATGTGACATTACTTTTAACTCCCTGGTAATAATTAATCAATCGTGGTTTTGTACACAAGTGTGGGATTGTGCAAATTAAAATGTAAATATACCTTATCACATTGTTGTCTTTTAGGGGGGAGACCAGAGACCATGAAAAATCCACTCCATCGAGAGTCGTAAACTCATTTCCTACAAAAAATAAAAGGACATAATAAATATTAGAACAAAACTGTCTACTTTGTCGAACGGGTTAACACTAAAAGCACGGAAAGGTGATTGCAGTCTTTAGCGTTTTATTTGTATAGAGTAAGATGATTATGCTTTCTTTAAGACTAGCATCATTAATGTGATAAATCCATGTTAACTGATGGGCAGAACACGATAAGATGTGAGACCCCCAAAGCAGTTTCTTAAAGGGAGTTTAAACGCCCTCTTATGGGTGATTTAATATTTTTAACATAAGGGTAGCGCTGCAAAATTCAAATGGGCGATTGAATCATTGCATATTGCAGTGATGTAATTTATCTAGATCAATCATTGTTTATTTCCTTGTGTCATTGTTGTCAAGTTATTCTGTATTGAAATCAAGGTTGCTGGTTAGGTGATAAGCCCAGGATAGAGATATCTGGAGTCTGATTGTGCAGTCGACCATGGACCTGGATGATCTTATTCTCCAACCAAGTTTAGTTCCAGTGGGAAACTGTACGCTATGTTTTGGTATTGGGCGGGAAAAAAAAGAGTGGACATTCGCAGTTCTTAAGTAATATCACCAAAAATAATACTGCTCACTTACTACCATCTCTCACTTTCAATAGGTAAATATATATATATATTTTTAATCGTTTTATTTTGAACACTTATTTTGAAGTCTAAATTGACAAGTTGCGTCGGCCTCTGCGGTCTAGTGGTAAGAGCTTTGCCCTAGCAATCAGGTGGGTCCTGGTTCAAGTTCCAGCAAAATCAATACCAAATTTAGTTTTTTTTTTCAATTTAAATTTGTGATCCTGGACATGAGTGACTTATAGAAAGTTTATCTCGTATGATTTTCTATTTTTCAAAATATTTGGCGCATTGGCTGTAAGCTGTAATGTCAAATATTTTTTTTACAAAAAAATTTAAAAAAAAGTTTGCAATACTAAAATCCTCAGGAATATCCGATCTGATGATGGCGTTAAGCCGAAATAGCTATCAACTACCTAATAAAATTTTATAGGACTAAATACTTTAATATATTTTACCCTATTAATAATATGAAGGTATTTAATTCTACAAGAATTATACGAGTTGCTCGATAGCTATTTCGGCTTCACGCCATCATCAGAACTATTCTGTAAATTGAACATCTTTTATTATCCGTGTATTTTATTTTGGTAATGTTCCTATTGAGATTTCCGAAATCTGGCAACATAAATTATCATTATTTTTTTTTATGATAAATCTCTCTTTCAGTTTATATATTTCTTATTTTGCTAGATCACCATGTTAAAGAAGGGATGGTGAATAATATACATCATATTTGAACAAAGGATTTGTTGTTAAAATCTTATGAGTATTGTTACAAAGAAATGTAAAATTACCTTGGTCATCATAGGCTCGGATCTCAAAAGCTTCCGGAGCTTCTTCCACGAATAGTTCTCGTGTAGTTGTCACAACCCCTAGCGAAGTTATAGTGTCCACTATCACATCACACCGGAGGACCTAAACGACAATATAACTGATGAACAGTCTGAATGAGGCATTTATTGGCAACTTGAATCCCTGGAAAATGAATTTCAGGGCTGTTTACCAGAGAATATAAAAGAAAAATCTACATAGATACCAGAATATTTTATTAGACAGCATTTCTGTTGACGTATGAGATTAAGTAACATTATTGAGTACTCTGGGTAGACAAAGATTCTGTAGTTAATTTGGTAAACTTTCTCAAGACTGCCAAAAGATTCCATTGGCAAGGAAACTCAATGTTTAGGTTTGAAAAGGACAATAGAATCAGTAAATAACTAAATAAAGTTTTCATTAAACGTTTGCATGGCATGAGATTCACATTGTTTTACCTGTGATGTATTAACATATTGTAAAATCAAGCAGTTTTCATAGAAAAATTCTGTTAAGATACCTCCATTAGGAGACCATATGCTCCACGTCGTGAGCAGACATGGAAAAAAATTTATTGTGCCTATATATATTCAGAGGTTTCAAAAGTGTCAAATCAATACCTCTTTAAATGAGAATTGAGTTGGCTAATTTATTAAATATTTTGGAAGTTCCGAATTATCCCACTTAATATCTTATATATAATAGCCCCAGACCGATCTATAGATGTTTTATTACTATCAAATATCACATGTAGTTATGAAATTTTCTCATGATGTAAGCGTTCGCGGTGTATAAAAAATAAAATGTTATGCAATGCACACACAGTTCTGACGTACTAGCTACTTTAGACATTCAGTATTTCGATTTCAATACCGTCATCTATGACGGGCGTCCCACTAATTAGAATATAATATACTATTGCAACGATTTGTTGTAATAATAATATTTTGTAACTTAAGTGAACTTTATTAATTCTAATGAGTGATTAAGAGGCCTTTCCATGAATAAACATTGAATTTTCTCGCTAATAGCATCCTCCTCTTTGGGAATATTTCACAACTTTTTCTGGTGAAAAACAAGTGTGGGAAAGTTTACTGTTAATTTATTAATGTTTCAGCAGATTGATATTGTACCTATACTATTATAGAGTACCTGTTTAGAGTGGACATCTTCAGCTAGGATGATGGCAGTGTGCCGGTGTCGTAGCCTCGGAGCGCTGGACACCTGAGCTGAAGATGAACAACCGCCATTTTGCGATAGGGGTTTAACTGCTACTACATCATCCCGGGATGAGCTCCTAGAATGTGAAAAAATTAACGTGATTATAAAAAATAATCGATAAATATAGTTATTACCATCTGTTAAAAAAATTATTGGGATTTAAATTGCGATAATCAATGCGATTTGGATTAGATTTAAGATAAAGGTTTACTGGTAAATAGGTAAATTACGCAAAATTTAAAGGTAAACGGCTACAGGTATTGGAAAATGATTTAATACCTATTATGTATTTAAGTTAATGTTACAACATTTTTGACTGAATATAGGAGCCAAATCATCTTTGCATAATTAACCCTTTTCAACAATTATGCATGTGCTAAAAAGGTTAAATTAACACTCGTACACAATTCAAGCATAGATTAATAATATATGTAATATAATGTGACTTTTCAAATTCAAAAATTTTACCTAAATATACCTCTTATATTAGGTGTAAAGCGACGAGATTCATTTTACAAAATAAACACAAACTATATACCAAATTTTATTGCTATCATCGATTGTAAGTGGTGTTGACTAAGAAAAAGTTTGAACAAAAAGCGGCCCGTCAGTTGGTCTCACGTACACTTTTGAGGTTAGCATGGAACTCACCATTTATAACAACCACCGTCTGTCACGTCGAGCGTAAAATTAAGCTGTATTGAATTAAACAATGGAATTAAAACTCTGGGCAAGTTTAATTTTGCACATTCTATTGAAACAGAACACAATATCAAACTAATAAAAACGAAAACTTTAAACCGCGCCATTGTTTAGAGCCGGTGGGGTTAACGTTAGTTTTAACCATAAATAATAATATTGCCAGTATGCACATGTAAATTCATTTTTCCACTCTTTCAGAACAGGTTAGAGTTAGGACTTCCAATCTCGGATCCTGGGATCTCGCTCAATTAGTCAATCCCGTAATCTCGGTATTGTTTGAAATAAAGATCAAGGGATTTTGGGATTAATTGTAAATGCTTGTATTTTAAAAAAATATATTTTAAATTAAATCCTTCCTGATTTATCACAACGTGTACCTATCTCAGTTTGTTTATGTGCATAGGTACCTTTTTATAATACCTACCTACATAATTAATACATTCCATTATGTATGTATGTACTGACAGTTTCATAAATTTATTTTCAATAAATTTATGAAAAAGGGATTCAAATTTTATGGATTTGTGTTCGAGGTATGTGATGTTTAAAATTCCCTTTCACAGATCCGATTTATACAAATGGGGCATACCGAGAGCAATTAGCTAACCACTGGTTCTGTGGTAACTGTGGTATCTTTCTATCATTACTCTCTTCGAAAAAAAAGATGTTTTGCGACTGATTAACAAGCAGTTCTCATAGAAAAACTTTGTGTAGATAAGCTCCATTAGAAATCCATGTTTGTAACTCTAGTCAAGTAAGTTATTTAAAATAAATACCCTTAGTACAGCACTATTGTAAATGTAAGTTATTTTTGGAGGAAAAAGGGGGGGGCTGCAATTCCAACAAGCGCCCCATGTGGCAAAACCTCTAGCTACTCCACTAATCAGGAGACCGATAGGAATGATGAATATAAATATAGACGATAAATCCATACCTACAAAGAATTTATTTGGCGGTCAATCTGGAAAATTTATTTTGTTACAACTTCTTTTATTCTTTGGTATGAGAATAAAAGATTAACAAAAACACAAGGATTAGCTCGCTAGCCTTGTATGGCACCCAATTTGAATCATATGGACTACTGGTTGTTATTCAGTATTCAACCTTTCTTTTTTAGTGGGTAAGAATAAAAGTATGCGAATAGGAAAGCAATAGTGACCAACTTCCCACTCTTCAATTTATTTCCTAAGGAATTTTCCCTTTTAAGCACAAGTAATCAATATTATGAATGTTTGTATTGTCACACTCCCCGCGATCAATAAAAGAAAAGAAAAACCCTATTAATTGCTTATTTATATTTTAAGACATCGACTGAGGGTGCTTGGTGGAATTTCAGTATCAAATTTGGATTATTGAGATTTTGTACACTTACATGTATTTTGTCACTAACGACCCGGGTTTCACCTTTCGGCATCTTCAGGCATTCGAGCGCACGAATGGTTCAGTTCGAGTCCATGGTTCGTTAGTGACGAAATACATGGAAGTGTACAAAATCTCAATAATCCAAATTTGCTTATTTATAAGCAAAGGTTAAGTGTTAACGTCATAATTTAAAATCTTATGATCTCTCTCAAAGCGGCAAAACAAGTGTAACACCTATTGACATATTTATATCTATTTGAATAACAAATTTGACAAATTTAATATTGTATTAATAATGAATTTCCTCAAAGTTATCACCGAATCCATTGAAAATATTGAAGTTGTGATTATGTAGATTACACGTTTGCCAGTCCCAATATGAGTCAAACGCTCATATTATCTGTATATTCTTCTCAAAAATATGAGCATGTTGTTTTCTTATACATTCTGATAAGCCTGGAATAATTTATATGAATGCTTTGCTCAATAATTGTCTCTTCCTCAGATGGGAATTTATGTAGATCACTTCATTATTTATGATAATGATGTATACTCCGTTAAATTTTTAAGTTTATCATAAATATTGTGATTTTAGACTAAAGAAGGATACAATTACAGTGGTGTCCTTATAACAAAAGTGATTATTCATTTAATATTTTTTTGACCATCTCCGTTCCCAATGTGGAGCATATGGACTCCAAATGGAGCTAATCCCAACAAATGTCTTTCTACGAGAACTGCTTGTTACTCAATGACTAAACCTCTTTTTTAGAAGGGAGTAAGAATAGTGGTTAGATAATTGCTCCCGCTATGCTCCATTTTTATAATCGGATGGTTAGCAGGGACTTCAAAATATCACAGACATCCATTTGAATAAAACTCTATAAATCGATTTATGTGACTGTCCATCCTCAAGCCCAGGCAAATGGCTAGTGTAAAGGGAGTCGTAAAAAAGTTCAACAGAAATATAATTTTCACAACTGAATATAAAAAAAATGAAATAATATACATATAATAAATAAACTTTTATAATACAACATTAAAATCTATATTCATGACATTAAACATAAATCAATTTTAAAAGAGTAAGACTAAGATTTTTTTTAAAAATTGATATTCCTTTAATCAACATCATCATAGAGAGGGCGAAGAGGGGAGGAGACAAGATAAGATTTTTACAAAAAGGAGGTGTAGTAATATTAAGTTTGGAAACCACTGTAGTGTATATAATTTTGCAACTTCTAATTAAAAGAAAGTAGGTATATTACAAACAAATTTTCACAAAGTTACCATTGAATCCATTTCAATTGTAAAAGGAATTGGGTTTATATTATCATCATCATAATAGACAATATTAATAATTTTTAGTTACTTACTATTGACAAAAGTTACCTAATTTAACAGTGATTAAATAGAGTTCTCTTTGCTAAAGTATCAAAAGAGAAGTACTGAATGTTGGCTGTGTAATATGGTAGTTATATTAGACATAATCAATAAGTAAAGAGTAATGCATACATGCATTTTTTGGTATGGACTGTATTCTGTACAACTAGCATATAAAAAAAGAAAATCAATTAGGTATTCTAAAAATTGTTTCGTCGTCTCCACTCCCAATATGGAGCATGTGGAAAAGTTGTTCTCTTTTTCTGAGAGTAAGGATAGAAGTTAGCTTATTGCCTTCACTACGCCTAGTGTTTAGCACCAAATCGTAACATATGTATCACAGACACCCATGCCTATTAACAAAAATTCATAAACCAATTTATGAACGTTCCGATTCCTTTATTTGAACTCGTGAACACCGCTACCAAAGAGTGCAGTCTTAACCACTCAAATACAGATCTGGCGGATTAGTGAAGAGATATTTTACGATGTACCGATCTGATACTTGAGGAATAGTATTCGATGACATATTTATGACAAATATAGACAGATTTTTTCAACCTTAAACAAATGTATTTTTTTAACCCCTCTCTTTAAATATTACAGTGACACCATTGTGTAGGTACTTATTAAATGAGATCGAGATAATAGTGTCATCATAGTCAACGTTAAAACACAAGTAACTATTGTATTCTTCCAAAATAAAAATGACAAATGTTTATTAGTGATCATCAAACAATGACAGCAAAAGTAGCCGTTGTCACGGGTTCCAATAAAGGAATTGGCCTCGCAATCGTAAAAGGTCTGTGCAAAAAATTTCATGGAGACGTTTATCTAACAGCAAGAGATGTTTCGAAAGGCAAAGCTGCAGTCCAAAGTTTGAAGACGATTGGCCTCAATCCCTTATTTCAACAACTGGATGTTACAGATCCAGAAAGTGTGAAACGTCTTAGAGATTTATTGATAAAAAAATATAGAGGGCTAGATGTTCTTGTAAACAATGCAGGCATTGGATTCTCGAGTGAATCGACATTGAATATGTCAGAGCAGGCAGAGCAAATAACAAGGGTCAACTATTTTTCGCTGGTATCCACATGCAATATCTTATATCCTATTCTTAAACCTAAAGCCAGAGTTGTTAATTTGTCTAGTTCCTATGGACACTTGTCAAAGCTATCCAGCAGAGAGCTTCGAAGCCATTTCGGAAACAGTGAATTAACTGAAAACAGCTTGTCTGAATTGGTGAGAGAGTATGTTTCATCTGTCAAGAATGGTGACGAGTCAGACGAGTGGGGCTCTTACATAATATCCAAAGTGGCCGTTAGCGCTCTGACCTTCATTCAAAATCGTGAATATGGCCATAAAGATATATCGATCAATTGTGTGCATCCGGGATATGTCAATACCGATTTAACAGAACACAATGGACCGTTGACAGTGGAAGAGGGCGCTGTGGCACCGTTATATCTAGCTCTTGAAGCACCGGAGTCTATCAAAGGGGCTTACATATGGAAAGATAAGAGCATTGTAGATTGGTATGGGACGATTCCAACAGATGTAAATTTAATTTAAATAATCAAAGAACAACACATTTACAGATTATAGTGTTTTTTTACCATTTCCTCTTTCTATTCTGAGCACATATATCCACTACAAGGTGCATCCAGGATCCTCTGTCCTCGGCCAGCCTCTATGCTTCCTTCCTTCCTTCCTCTTCCTTTGATCATCCTTTGATGTCTGAAACCTGACCACGTGCAGGCGGGGAGGCATGCATGAGGGTGTCGGTCGGTCGGGTGACCGGAGACATGGCGCAGGCGAACCGTGGTGTACGCGGCGCAGGAGAGGCACACACGAGTTGAGTGAGTCAGTCAGTCAGCAGTACCAACTTTGTCCAGTATGATGAAGATGTAATATAAACTTACAAGGATTTTAAAGTAGTGTATTTATAAATGTCATTTGTGCAATAAGTTCTACATTCAAATATGTTTTTTGTCCTTTGAAATTCTTTCATGAATGCTGAAAGCCAACTCACGTCCCCTAAAAAAACAATAGATTGTGAATTTAATATCCCTACCATCTAGATTTTTCTAGAATTTACTTAACTATAACAGATTTCACATGTAAGGCACATTATTATTGGCCAAACAATTCTTATCACTTTTAAAAGTGCAGATTTGTAATCTTGAAATCCTTTGGTATATCCAATTTTATGCTCCTGTCTGCTATCTTCATAACAGATCTCACATCGTGTTACGAGCATTATCAACTGATCAGTTGATTTGTGTGTGAGGAGCGAAACCGATCCTGATCATTATAAACATGTGGAAGTAATAAAAACAAATTGTGTTTTATTTTTAAAATATAATGTCTTTCCACCACGAATTGACAGTTAATTAGTAACACATTAAAAGTAATAGTGAATCATTTTAACTGAATTAATGGGAAGGAGGGACTAATGAAAATTTTGAGGGTGCAATAAGTAAAAATGCATCAAAATTATTTTGGTATTATCTATGAGATGTAATAAATCCACCGCAACTATGTTTATTTTTTCCAAACTCATTTTCAAGCAACTATTTTTGTGGTGCTAGAGAATGATAAGACGCATATCTAACTACAGACAATAATAATATTGTTATCTTCCTAAGAAATATGATAACAGATAAACAACTTTAGACTCAAATGAAGTGCAGTGGTGTACTTGTTATAAGCGTTATAAATAAAAACATTATTCTTTTTCTTTGCTTGATACACTCATTGGTCATCAGAAGTCAGTAACAATTTCAGTAATGTTAACTTTCTTAGCTAAAAACTTACTCTAATTATCAACATTCTCGAATAAGATTGTAGATTTAACATAAATGTTTTATTTAAAGCATCACACCGAAGATCATAACTCATTACTAATTAGTGAGATTCTATAATGGCTCAAGAATTAATAAAATTTTTACTGATTTTGAAGTGAGTCATTTCTGGTTATATTATATTTTGATTAATTTCTAATTGCTTTAGTTATACCTAATTATTACAATTTATATAAATCTGGTTTGCATCAATGTTTGTTAATTTTTCTAAAAAAAAGTTTGAACTCATGTTATTGTATAAGATTAATTACATCCAAGGAATGAAATTCATAAAGTTTTAAATTAAAAAACATCAAAACCTAAGATCAAACTTTCTATAAAGACATTGAAAGGTTCAGGAATCTGATAACCTTATGGTGACCTTTTCATAAAATACTCTAAGGAACAGTGAAAACCTGAATGATCTCCTCTATTATGGTAATGGTAATTTAATTTTATACAATTACCCCTTTTGCAAATGCAACAGAGACACCATTGTGATCTTATGCAATGATATAAATAGTGTTATTTTTATAAATAGTGCATGCTGACAGACAAGAGAAAATCCTTAATTCACTGAATACTCTTGATATATAGTTATTAGTGATTTGAAAACAATGACTACCAAAGTAGCTGTTGTCACAGGAGCCAATAAAGGAATCGGGCTTGCAATTGTAAAAGGGCTGTGTCAAAATTTTCAAGGAGATGTATACCTTACTGCGAGAGATGTTTCAAAAGGTCAGGCAGCATGCGAATCACTTAAGGTGGCCGGCTTGAGTCCTCTGTTTCACCAGCTTGACGTTGCAGATCCAGAAAGTGTGAAGCGCCTTAGAGATTCGTTGAAAGAAAAATATGGAGGTATAGATGTCCTTATTAATAATGCGGCCATTGCGTTTTCGAATACTTCGACTTTGAGTCTAGCAGAGCAGGCGGAACAAACGATATTTGTCAACTATTTCTCGCTGGTTTCCACATGTAAAATCTTATTTCCTATACTCAAACCCAAAGCCAGAGTAATCCACTTATCTAGCTCTTACGGCCACCTGTCTATGATCCCCGGAGCAAACCTTCGAAGTCGTCTCGGAGATCGTAAATTGACTGAAACTGGCTTGTCCGATTTGGTCAGAGAATACGTTGCGTCAGTCAAGAAAGGTACAAATGAGGCGGACGGATGGGGAATCAGCCCTTACAAAGTTTCCAAAGTGGCCGTGAGCGCTCTGACTTTCATTCAAGATCGTGAATACGGCCCTAAAGAGATATCGATTAATTGCGTTCACCCGGGATATGTCGCTACGGATATGACACAGAACTTAGGACCGATGACGGTGGATGAGGGTGCCGTATCATCATTATATCTAGCACTTGAAGCGCCAGAATCTATCAAAGGCGTTTATATGTGGAAAGACAAAACTATAGTGGATTGGTATGGCACGATTCCAGGTGAATATTAAATTTGAAATAACTGTAAAACTATTGTCTTAAATATGTGAATTTATACCGCCTTTCAATTTGTTTACATACCAGAATGATTTTAATAAAATTTAATATTTTGTAATTTTAATATTATATCCAATATTATGGAATGTTGTTTTCTTTTAAGAGGTTCAACCAAAATGATACACTTCCCCCAAAAAGATTGTGATTTAAGTTACCTACAATTTTTCCATAAATCATGTAAACTATGAGATCATATACATTCATGCTAAATTTTGAGCTTCGTCTTTGTAAAATTTCTATTTTATTGGTCAAATCAAAGCGGTTTACAAGCTTCAAATTAATTACATGTTTTCTATAAAATTAGGTTTATAAATATTATGAATATATTTGATGTAAACACATAAAAAATATTTATTTTGTCATTCATTAATATGGGAAGAATAATATTGTACTATTTCAATTCGTGCGTTTATTTTCAGAATTTTACAATCTAAATTGAGTAATTTATTAAATATCCTTATTACTTTCAAATACAATAAATATCTAGAAGCTTTTACATTCAATTCGTGTCTAAATGTTTATTGACACTGATTCCAGGAAGAGAATTGAATAAAAATGGACTTTTACACCCATTTTAATATATATTGCTACAACTTTTCTCCAAAATATTTATGTATTTTTTTTTCATTTGAAACAAATAATACAACTAACAAAGTATGAAGAAATAATGATAATTAAAATAACAATTACAAACCTGGAAAAAGATAATATACAACATAACACTTGGCTACAACTGTTCAAATGGTTAAACTGACAATATTTCATCTGAGTGTATGGTATAAAAATGATTATAACAATCAGGGTGGGTCTCTTTATCTAGTGTGTCGATTTTTTGGATATGACATTGATTCCGAGTTCAATGAATTGGTGAGACTTAGGCCCAACTTGAGTAAAAATATATAGCTGGCCTTAGAGCTTTATTTTCCTAAACCATAGCTTCAGAAGAGCGTAGCAAGCTCAAATTACTATCATAAATATAAGCCAGGCATAATTGAGCTACAGGACATTTTGCAACCCCTGAGTTTACTGTTCAAAAGTTTTTAGGAAACATATAAACTTTCTGATTAAAATAAATCAATTTATCTTTATTCTGTAACAACCCTACTTATACTGTGTGCTCTATCTTCGGTGATGCTGGTGGATTAGAGAGCTAGAGATTAGTAAGAAGGGCTACTCGACGTCATCGAGTCAAACTTATAAATATGATTGCATTAAATCATGTGAAAACTAAACCAATAAAAAAAAATATTTTAAATACACTAGGGCCTGGATACGATATATAAATAATGGATTTTGGAAATGATGGACAAAATTTCCAGTAAAATGCAGAATAATATTTTCACTCATCCCATATTATATTTCTGGATCACATAATATTTTTTATCCACTTATGGAAACTTCAATGGAGTTGTATATAACTAATGAATTGTGTGCTTTTATTAATCATTTTCTCGATATTAAAAAATGCGTTTAGAAAAACATCTTATTATATACCAAACATTTGGCCATTATATCGAGGTTCTACTGTACTTAAATTATTCTTTGACATTCAATTAATTTATGCTTGAAATAAATAACAAAGCTTCAGTCCTAATAAGCCCCCTCCAGTTCATAGCTGATTTTAATCCATGTTGGAATAACATTCAATGAATATAGTGTAATATAAAAATAAATTTTGAATTGTATATCAAAAATGAATTTCCACAAAGTTACCGGCGAATCCATTGAAAATAATATAGTTAAAAATGGGAGATTCTTACATATTTTACGATAATACCATTTATCTAACTTTCAAATATGTAATTTAAGACATCGACTGAGGGTGCTTGATGGAATTTCAATAATTATTGAGATTTTGTACACTTCCATGTATAAAATACATGGAAGTGTACAAAATCTCAATAATCCAAATTTTCAAATATGTGTACAATATATGTGGCCAGTCAGTACAACCAGGGTCCAACCTGTTAGTCAGTATTTTTGTAATTTACCATGCCTCTTCATACCCAACAATAAAATGATTGACAATACTATTATACCATCAACTGGAGTTATTTCACCTGCCATGTACAATTTGACCTAATAAAAGTTGTTCTGTTTATATGGCCACAACCAGTGATGTGTTGCTAAAACTCTATCAACCGGCTCGCACCTTGGTAAACATCAACCCCCTCAATTATACATTTTTTTTTTCAAATTAAAAAGGAAAAATTTTAAATAAAGAAAAAAAAATATCATGCATTACATAACTATTATTTACATTACATAAATTCATTCCAAATAGTGTTTTGAATTTCATTCGAAACTTTAACTGTGACAGGTCTTATTCGTCTATCATCTGCTGTGTGACGGTGACTTCTGAGCTATGGTTTAACGAATGGTGTGGAATCCCATGAAGTCAGAGGTAAGTTTTTCAAATTAATGGTCATTAAGTCTTATATATATGACTGAACAAATAGTATTCACTAACGAAAATCCTTGTTCAGCCTCTGCAGAACTTATTGCAATATTATTAATAAAATTTTAAGCTTTTCTGGCCGTTTCAGGAAGTTCATCGTAATTATTTCTTAAAATATTATTGATATAATCTACGAAATCATTTACATTTATTTTGATCTTCATAATTTCACTTAGAATCCTAATATTAATGGCCGCAAGTTTTATGTTATCCATATCGGATCAAGTATTGTGATCGTGGAAAAATTTTATTTCGGAATTACGATAATAAAAAAAATCATTATTTTAAGAACCAGCTCTTCGAGCCAAAATTATTTAAGCAACCAGCTCGGCAGAGGTGGTGCGAACCCGTAGCAGCACATCACTGGCCACAACTTATTTTTTCACTCAGGCAGACAAAATATTTGTATACGACATTATTCTCAATACCTAGTCAGTTGATCACACTGAAACTGTAAAACATCTAGAATTTCTAGTAAGTTATTGTATAACTATATTTAACAAAAATATATAGTATAACTAGGTATATTTTTGTAAATGGTGCTAGCATATGAAGTTACCTCAACTATCAAAAATCATCATTTATCTCCCAGAAACACAAAAGTCAAGATATAAATATTTTAAATTTCCATTTCATTATATGTTAGCAATTAGAATGCATTTTTTGTTTTAATAAATCGAGTAGGTACCTACTGAAGACTTTAAATACGCCAGGCGGAGTTGTACCGCAAAGTGAAAGAGGTTTTTAGGATTATTCCTCCTTGAGTAGGATCATCAAAACACTTTAAAAAGAACTATTTTTTCAATATCAAGAAAAAAAATCTTTTTCTTATTTTTTCAGTATTTTAGTTAGAAACAAAAGATTCCAAGCCAGCAGCATCAAATAAATTTGTTTTCAATATATGCTGCAAATGTAGTGTAAATATTAAATTATAAGCAATGGAATTTTAATTTTGCCACAAACTATTTCGCTGGCGTTGTATGTTGATATAATTATTTGGTAAATTTTTTTGAAATTTAAAGTTGCCTGGGTACTTTTTTATATTTCTCAACAAAACGACAAAAAAATAGAACACACGAAAATAATGGTTTCATTAATTATTTTCTTACCTAATTAATATGCACATTACCTTATCAAAACATCTGAACATAGTTTATGTACAAAAATTAATTAATTATTACGCATGCAAAACCCTAAGTTAAATTTTCAAAATGTATGCAATTGTCAGTGAACCAAAAATTATTTCCCATAGCAAATTTTGACGATACAAAAACACACAAAACGATTAATGTAAATGGTTTATGGTATTTAATATGTTGGCGGCACATGTTATGAGTATAATTCTACCTCATTGCTGTTATAACGTAATAGTGATAAGGAATTACCTATTCGGATTGTTTAAAAGATAGAAGGCAAAACCCCGAGCCAGTGTTATTTCGCCTACATGTTTATACCAATGAAATCAATATATTAGAATGTAAATCGACAATATTGAATACTACTGATAAAATATTGATTTCTGCGAATCTCAACTACGAAAGCTCGATGGAGCATATGATACGACTGTTGGATTCCGTGGTCGGTAACGCCCAACAAATAGGTACATTGATTTGCTTATGTCACACTTCCTTCATCCTCTCTAACTCCTTCAGTGATGGACCATCACCACATATTATTAGGCTTCAAGTGTGAATTAGGTCTGACGTCATATATGGATTGCCCCTAAGTGTACTTTTTAATAATATATGCCATTACGTATCTACCTGACCGCCATTGGAAACCATGTTGTTTACAGAAATAATTCACGAACCACAATGAAGATTAAAATTTGATAAGCGATACAGATCTGTTCACTGCTTCATTATTGCTTTGCAATATAAATAGCCTGTAAACAACATAACGTTTATCATTATAAATCAAAGCAGTTGGCGAACAACATTTATTAATGTCATAAATATATTTATTGGGTATATTTCGAAAAAATAATAAAACATGAATACCAAAGTTGCAATCGTCACAGGTGGTAATAAAGGAATCGGATTTGGAATTGTGAAAGGACTTTGCCGTAATTTTCAAGGAGATGTCTATCTCACCGCACGGAATGTGTCCAGGGGCCAGGCAGCAGTCGAAGAGATGAAAAAACTCGGACTGAATCCACTGTTTCATCAATTGGACGTGACAGATCCCGACAGCATTAAGCACTTCAGAGATTTTATAAAAGAAAAACACGGAGGAATCGATATACTGATAAACAATGCCGCCATCGCATTTAAAAGAGACTCCACAGAAGATTTCGGTGTACAAGCTGAAAAAACATCATTTGTGAACTACTTTTCTCTGCTTTCGACGTGCAACATTTTATTTCCTCTTATTAGGACAAACGGAAGGGTTATCAATCTTTCTAGTTCTGCCGGACATCTATCTAGATTGCCCAGTGCAGATCTCCGTAGTCGTTTTGGAGATAATACTTTGACAGAAAGCCGGTTGAGCGAGCTAGTTAATCAATTTGTTGCTTCAGCGAAAAAAGGAAATAATATAGCAGAGGGATGGGGTAATAGTGCATATTCAATATCTAAAATAGCCGTCAGCGCTTTGACATTTATACAGAATCGAGAATATGGTCCAAAAAATATATCTGTTAACTGCGTTCATCCGGGCTATGTTGATACAGATATGTCTTCACATAGAGGGCATTTGACAATTGACCAAGGAGCTGCCGCTGCTTTATATTTGGCCATTGAAGCTCCAGATAATGTAAAAGGAGTTTATATGTGGTATGACAAAACTATTGTAGACTGGTATGGCGATGTACCAATAGAGTAAGTAAATATTACCACACAAATACATAGATTAATAAATAAACCTGGTTCTCTTTTCGCAAAGTTTTGAAATGAAGCGGTCGAAGAAAATGGATGAATTATTTTTGTACTGACTATTTTGCTTTATCACAATTATAAAAAAAATACGTATCATTTCAATTAATTTTTTTATATCAAGGACTCTTCTCAATGGTGCTGTATTGGAGAACCAGGATATTTTTGTGTGTATGCAAGAGAATTCATTAACATACATAGTCTATGAAACTTTGTAAAACAATATACATACATCATTTTTCAGACCTTTATTAAAGTTTTGACAGTCTACAGTAATACAGTGGAACCCCGATTTTTCGAGGGACCCTAAAAAAACATTAAATGCAGGAAAAAATGAATGCGAGAAAGTCTTGAATTATGTCTCTCAGTTAGAATCCTAACTTTCTTCATCGGAGGGGGGGGGCATTTTAGTTGTAATTTAATGATGTGAAATACGAGGCAAAAAAGATCGACCCGGCGAGACTACTGAACATTCAATACCTAATGTAAGTAAGTCATCAGCGAAAACATTATGAGCTCGCACATAGCAACCTCTACTAGGGGGCTTTGGCTCGCATCATAACAAAAAGACGACGCCTGCAGATTTACAGTCTTGATCTTTTTTACGAGAGTGGTTATGGTTAAATAGGATCGCAAGTGGTTATGAGCGGGATGAAAAATTTTCGAAAAAAACAATAGATAGATTGGAGATGTGCGTACTTCCGATTGCTTCATAAAAACGATTAATCGATGTAATATTTGTGATGTGACAGCAGTAGTACTAGATGGAGTCGTGCGTTTTTCTGAGCTGGATGATAAATTTTCGAACAAAAAAATCAATCAGGGTAATATTTATGACGGGACCATAATATGTAAACCGATACATTAAGTAAAACGATATATCGGGGAGCGATGAATGTGGGATTATTTAACATTGTTCTTATGGTTGTTTGGCTAATACCAGTGGTGTAATGGGCCGGGGCAGGTGGGGTCGGCGCTCCCACACTTTTTTCTAAGCGATTTGGAAATTTTGCGTAATATAGATTGTAACAAATTTTTTATTTTTTTAGGACCCAAAAATGTGTTCTATTGAAAATATTGTTTATTTAAAACGACTATATTTAAACAAGAGGTATTATAATTAATCAGCTTTCCAAGACTTTATTTATCACTAAATCACTGAAATAAATTGAATGATACATTCGGGAAAGCGGTAACTTAAAAAAAAAGAGATCAGGGTTCTACTGTACTTATTAGAATATTATGCCATTTGATAACAGAAGCCAGCAAGTTCAGTGTTCGACATAGTTGAGACAGTTATAGATATTTTTATGGTCCACGCAGTATTGTCATTATAGCCATAACATTCGTTTATAATCAACAAATTTTTGCTTTGTATTTTATTTTATTATGCTAACCATTAGCCAAGCAGCATTTTAGTCTATGGGTTCATTATTAGTATATTATCTATGGGACATAGACAATATCATAGATAATATACTATAGATAATATGCTATGGGGTTAATCTGCACCAATCTGCACGTTTGACGGATAAGGAATTTATCACCTGCCGGCCGGTATAAATACGCATCGATATATTCTGCTTAAGATCGTGAATCAAAAACACATACAATCATGGCAACTAGAGTCGCAGTCGTCACCGGTGGAAACAAGGGAATCGGATTCGGAATAGTTGAAGGACTGTGCAAAGGCTTCAAAGGCGACGTTTATCTCACCGCCAGAGATGTATCAAGAGGTCAAGCTGCCGTAGAGAAACTGAAGACGGCCGGTTACAGTCCGCTGTTTCACCAGCTCGACGTTACGCAACCGGAGAGCCTGAAAACTTTCAGAGATTTCTTGAAAGAGAAATACGGAGGGATCGATTTATTAGTGAACAACGCTGCAATTGCGTATAAATCGTCTGCAACTGAACCGCTTTTGGAGCAAGCAGAGCAAACTTTATTCGTGAATTATTTCTCTCTAGTGTCTACGTGCAATATTCTGTTTCCTCTACTCAAGCCTAAAGCGAGAGTCGTGAATCTGTCTAGTTCTGCTGGACATCTGTCGCGCATTCCAAGTGAATCTCTTCGTAAGCGGTTCGGCGACCAAAAATTAACCGAGAGTGTACTGTCCGATTTGGTTAAAGAATTCATTGCGTCCGTCAAAAACGGCAAAAACGTCGAAGACGGCTGGGGAAACAGCACTTACGTTTTATCCAAAGTCGCCGTGAGCGCCCTGACCTTCATCCAGAACCGTGAATACGGACCTAAGGATATATCCGTCAATTGTGTTCACCCCGGATATGTTGACACAGATATGACATCGCATAAAGGGCCTCTTACGATTGAACAAGGAGCTGCGGCCGCTTTGTATCTGTCACTGGAGGCTCCGGAGTCCATGAAAGGTGTGTATATGTGGCATGATAAATCTGTCGTAGATTGGTATGGTACTCCACCAGGAATGTATTAAATTTCAATTCATATTGCCATCTTGTATATTGTCACCGTGCTGGCAGAAGTTTGTAAGTAACAAAATTGACATAAACTATATAAGTGCACAATGAGGTTCTTGGATATCAATTTCGTTGTCTGAACTAACTCTTTAATTAATTTTAACACTTTGGAAAAACATAGCAGTATATGTTATCAGTAAATATATTAATGCAGTTTTATCAGCAAGCAATTGTCTCTGTCTATTGATCCCCAACTTGATTAGTGTTAGATTGACATAAATCCATCTATATTTCGATAATGTAATTATCTGTGTAGCATAAAATACCGATGCTAAAGACTTTATTATACAAGCTAGTATTTTCATTTGCTGTCTACTCAGAACTGTTAATATGTTACCAACTTCTGCCAGTGTGGTAATGATATCTTCTAAATGTTACATGGCATAATGATCAAAAATATGTAAAAATAAGTAAATTAATTTTTATAAGACATCACGCTATAAGTTTTCAAACTTTATGTTACTAAAATAATCGTGCACCCTCATTATTATATAAAATAATACGCACATTTTTAAATAGTAAAAATGATTTCAGTATATCGCAAATTTTATATATGAAACAGTACAGAATTGAAAGGCTAAACTTTGAAGACTCTCTAATTTGGAAACCGCATACTATAGGAGAATGGGTTTATTACAGCGTGATGTGGTGAATAGGAGGGGTGGGCTGTGGACAGGATTTATGTTGGAAAACAAAAAATAAATAAAAGCATTTTTAGAGTAAATTATTTCATTAGATCATGTAACAGGATCTTTTAAGCGAATTTAAACATTTTGTATTATTATTGAAGATTTTCTGATGGTGTAGGTGGGTCAAAAAATACCCATGTGACTTTATTCAAAAGTATTTTTATACATTCAAGAAACCTGTGAAAAAACCATTGAACAAAAATTTGAAACTTCATTTACTATTTTGTGCACTTATTAATAAAAGAAGCAACTAGAGATTTATTTTTTAGAGTTAGTTTGATAAACCTTATCACAGCTATCGTGAGCAAATAATGAGATTGTTGTTACACGGATATTGTGATATTGAGTTGTAAGTACATACATATAATTTATAAGTGAAGGGTCCCCATTCTTGACTTTATCTAACATACATACGTAATACCCTCAAGGCAACAATGTATAACTAACTTTAATAATCTATATGAAATATTGTTAACATTCTATATTTCTAAAAATGTCTATGAATAATATATTATATCATACTTGTTGTGGCAAAAAATACCAGATTTAAGAAATCGAGGTGTGCTTAAACACATACAGTTAAACAACACATTTTTCAAACATTGTTCAGAGGGTCCTCGCAATGCTGTGTTAATAATTTTGCTTGGTGTTTTAAGCAAATTCATATAAAGAGTTACTTTTTTTGTCACCAATTACCCTCAGATAGCTATTAAGCAATGAATGCAGGTGATTAAATGAATTTCTCGGTACATTTGAATATAAATGTTTTTAAAAAGATTTTTATTTTCCAAGATTTTTTTGACTGAATGGAAAAATACAATGCATTAATAATTTCTTACTAAGTTTCTAGAGATTTTGATGTTTACAGAAGCTATTTTTCAAATATACATAATTTTTTTTTAATATAGTGTTACAAGCTCAATTAAATACCTTTTTATGTACTATTAGGTGTAAGTGAATTTAACTATTTTAATCATGCATAATATTTTTGTGATTTCTTTTATTATTATGGGAATTAATTAATTGCACTTATGTTTAGATCCTAAAATTCACTTTTTTTTTAAATTATTTGCTTTAATACAGACATATTATATAAGTAATTTCTTTCTCTGTAAATGAATTAATTTGAACTTGATACGTAATATACCATATCTCCTCACTTATAAGATACATGGTTTTACCTATTTTGGAATCTTTGAATTCGGAGTGTGTCGTATAATCAATGACATTTTACAATACCTATCAAAAATTTAGGAGATTATATTTTCTGGAAATGCTGGGAAAACAATTATACAGAAAAGTCATACAGTTAATACAATGACGTTTCATACTGAATGTAAAAATGTATGTATTCGATATGCCTACTTTAAATTCGTTATATTGTCATTGTAGGATAGAGTTTTCGTTATGTTTTTATTATTGATGTTTAAAAATAAAAGTGCACATAAAAATGGTAGCTTTATTAATCTTAAGTGCAATTATATTATATTCCCTTTCATTTGTACAAATTGATGAATTCCTACAGTGTAATTATCTTAAAATAATAGTGGTTACAGGGAACAGCGATGAAATTATATTTTGTAATTTTTACATGCAAATGCTAATAAAAGTTTTATAAATGTTCGACTTAGTTTTTTTAATAACAAACCAATTCTCATACTCCGGTCCAGTCAAGGGTTCGAATCACCAAATATAAGCTTTCATACATTTATTTTTCAATTCATGTATGGAGTTGTATCCAAAGGAATGCTGTCTGTGTTGTAATTCCTCCCCATCCACCCTCTATCTCCCCCTTAAAATGTTATGTAGCTAACTACTAGTTCTTTTCTAACTCTATTCTTTCTTTACCTTTTAAAACGAGAGCAGTTGAGAAAGTAAGTTCAGTTCTTGTAGAAAGAGTCCATAAGCATCACATATGGAGCAAGCATGGTAAAAATGAAAACTGCAAAAAAGTCATTTTAATCTTCAAAACCAATAGAGAAAAAGGGTGTATATAAAACAAATTTATCGAAATAAAAAATGTGTTTTTCTCAATAAACAATATTTATTTTGTGTACTGCCAAGCAATATCTTTTTTTATTGTTTTATTAATGCAAGTGTTGAAACGGTGCACAAAATTCTGCTTTGTAGTCTTTGACAGATGATTAACTTAATTCATAATATAATTTTATAACACAACTTATAAATGGTTGATATCTTAAGAACCTGCGTATTTATACTAAATATTTACATTTTAATTTCATTTCATGCGGTGTTGACTTAAAATAAATATTTACAGGAAATTACTTAAAAACTATGCGACAAGCAAATTAATCATTCTTCGTATATATATTAATAATACTCAATACCCATCAACTACCATTCTATCAATTATCATACCCATATGTATAACAAGTTTTATGACTACAAAATACTGTTTTTGTCGAACTTTTTATCCTTAAACTTTGGCTTGTTAAATTTAAACATGACAAGTCTCGTCTTCATATTGCAGGAAATAGTTCATTTTATTAGATGCCAAATATTTGGATAATGACAAATAAACATATTCCACCTAAGAACATAGTCTGTTTATCATTAAATATAAATTTTTAATCAAAAATGCTCAGATATGTTTTTTTATATAAAAGCTGAAATATTTTTTTAAACTTTGAATGCGGTTTAAATATTTTGTTTCTATAATTCTTTACATTTACCATCATTGTTGGGATATTTGTAAATATTTATCGTTTTGGATATCAACTTATTGCTTCTTTCCGAAACCAATGTTGGAGGTGTCAGGGGGGCCGCCCATCTGGCCCATCCCACCTGTCTGATTCTGCATTGCAGAAGCGTCCGGGGCTGCACCTCCTCCTCCTCCCATTTGGTTCATGCCTCCGGTTTGATTCTGCATGGCGGACGCATCCGGTGTCTGACCTGGTCCCATTCCACCAGTCTGGTTCTGCATTGCTGACGCATCCGGTGTCTGACCTGGCCCCATTCCGCCGGTCTGGTTCTGCATCGCTCCTGGATCCTGTGGAGATCTGGCAACTCTATGAACGGAGATAACATCTGAAAAAATAAACTTTATGAATGAGCTATGGTATTACAAAAGTAATTTATTTTCTGAAAGAATTAGGTTCAAAATACAAAATTAATGAATGTGTCGCAATAATTAATACAGGAATGGTTCACGTTCCATTAGATTGTGGGCCTTCCTGAAAACTTTCTACAGCTCATATTCTTAATATATGTAAATATTTTAAATTAATCATTAGTTAAAAATTCTTTTAGCTCATATGAGCTCATTAAACTGTATTCTTAAGAATGTCAAAATTTACGTTACTGATGATTGATTATCTGAAGAATCGTAGTGTCAATTTTAATCATCTCATAAAGGTATAACAAACCTGCCACTGGAAATAGGCTTAACATCGTTCGATGATTTTGTTTCACTCATCAATGTAATTCGCATGGACGAGAGTAAACACAGACAAATTTAATATTGATTGATAATTCTTTAAAATGATGTTGAAAATTAATATTTATTTCTAATTTTATTTCAACTTTATATTTTCTAACCAATAATTGTCAAGGAATAGAAATTTATCGGTCTTTGTTGAATAATGAGTAATACAATACATAGTCATCACAATTGTACAATTTCAATTGATGAGTGCTAAATAAATAGCAAATTTATCTTATCTTTTAATGAAGAGTTTATTATCATTTTCTTCACTAACCTATCGAAGTATCAAGTAATTGTAAGCTGAAAAATTAACGATTTGATTAATAATGGAGGGATTAAAGATGACACTAATGTAGAATTTATATTTAAAAAAAAAAACTATTAAGCCGATTACCTGTTAAATATGTCAATTTAATGAAGGCACCTTGCTTTATCAAATATAACTGTTTTATATATAACTAATTTAATTAAATTAGTTATATATAAAACAGAATTAGTTATATATAAATTAAATGAAATATAACTAATTTATATTAAATAACACCTGAAATATTTCAGTTATCTAAAAACGAATTTCAACCCGATGCCGCATTATTATTGACGATAATTTAATTTTCGCATTTGTTCTCTCGTTAGCATAATTCAAATAAAAAAAATTAAATCACATGTTTTTATCATGTCCAGATCGTATGTTAGATAATAGTCGCGAGTTAAGATTTTATAATTTTAACATTCTGCTCTCAGTTGATGTATCGAGTAATATTTTTGTATTTAATAAGGCTTTTTATAATTATTGATGCTTTTTTTAAGTAAATTTTACGGAAATCTGACATTCTGATGTATTGAGAATCTGTTGAAGTTAAAAACAAGAATCAATTGAAACGTAGCACAAGAACATAAATTAAACTATACCATTAAATAGTAAATAACGTGGACATTACTAAACCGAAAATAATCAGAATAATATAACCGATACGGGCTTGTAATTATTTGACACATTGAATATTTCTTTATAAACCTTTTATAAAATTAAAATAAAATACCTTGATAGTAGAGAACAGCTAAAAGCAACAGGACAGCGGACACTTTGTTCAACATATTGAATTGGTTAGTGATTATTCAATGTATGTGTTTATAATTGCAGTTCACTTTCAACTGATTATGTCAAACCTTAGGATGTATGCATTTATATAATACTGACAAATTGTTCATAATTATACAGTAAATATTCACGAATAACTAGTTTCGGGAATTTCACTGAAATGTGGCCATGTGCGATTACTTGCATTTATCATAAAGGTAAAAATGTTTTTTGCCAACGATATTTTAGTACCAATCTATTTCGAAAATGAATTTTCGTTCTTGTTATTCATAAATAAACTATTCGCGATAATCGACACATACTGCTCAATAATGTCTAACATTGAAATGCGAGTGGAAAGGGCACAGAAGCCTGAGTTGGCCTCCGTAGTTTAGCAGTAAAAACCCCGCCGAACAATCAAATTATTCAGGTTCAATTTTCATGTGGCTTAACCCTTTTAATAACTGCGAAACTGCGACGAGCCGAAATATTCGCCTGACTTTGTTTTCGCATAAGTATTGTGGGATTTTCGACCTTCAGGTATTAAACGGGTTTAATTGAAATGCTGATTTTTCCCATTTAATATTTGTATATATTATGTAGATTCTTTCGACTGGTGACTTGTCCTGGTGTCTGTTTATGACCGTCTTTATTGTCAATCGAAGTTCTTTTAATATAATATATCAATGAAATTATATTTTTGCCACAATTTGGGGTTTTTTTTTAAAATAAAACACAATTCATTTGTACTACCTCCACATGTTTATAATGGTCAATAATGTTTATAAACATGTGGAAGTAGTAAAAATGAATTGTGTTTTATTTTTTAAAATATAATGCCTTTCCACCAAGAATTGACAGTTAACACCTTAAAAGTCATAATTTAGGTATTGAATTCTGACTGTTTTCATATTATTAACTCTGATTTAGATCGTACTGTGTGCGTGCTTCCCTAAGTTTGATATGTACGCCAAATGTCGGTTATTGCAGTGGCCTCTCTGAGATTTCATGTTGAGAAACATTACAAAACACAAACAAATATGGTCTACTTACGCACAAAGTATGTGTGAAAATTAAATATATACAGCAAAATAGCTAACTGCCAACCCGTAAGAAAAAATTCGTAGTACTTTTGAATGCGTTTATATACCTAACATTATTATCGCTTAAATAATTAGATCAAGTAACCACCTACTTAAATAATTGTATTCTATGTGTTGCATAATAATTGGAATTTGTTTTCTTATCATTTCCGTTAACACGTTTTAAATAAAGAAACATTTATTCTGATCACGCACCCCTAAAACAAATCGCTATAAAAAGGAATAATCCAACAATAAATTGTTGTATTCATTTTAGCTCTTAATAGGAATTCAAGTTATGGTTAATAAGCAAAATAAATAATCTACAAAACACATCTCGGATCATTTTCAAATACACAGTTAATCATATTTCTAACAATGACATGTTTTTATTTCTCTTATCCAGTCTACGTTTTAATTATTGCAATGTTGTTATCTTGGAGATATGACTATCGCGGTGAGCTCTATGTTTTTTTATATTAATGAAATATTTATTCATATTCAACAATTTAGGTAAACGTGTGTGTATAAATGTATTTCTATATGTGATATACTTGTTGAAATTCCTATGTAATTTTCTATTATCAAATGGAAGTACAGTTTTTCTTTAGTTACGTATAATTTGAATTTGAGTGCTCCCCAACCTTTTTTCATCTGCTGATCAATAAAAAGAGAACAATTATTTCGCTAGCCGCTATTTACGTGGTATTTTTAATGATTATTTATGAAGTATTTTGTATAATGGTTTTTAAATCTTATAGTACAACAAATATAATAAAACTACAACAGTTGGATTAGACGTTCAAATAATATGATTCTATTGGTTTTAATTAATTGATATTGGTAACTAAATACATATACACCTACTGCTAGTTTCTGATCTATTTTGAGAACAAACACAAAATTTAAATAAACAGAAGTGCTTAAAAGAACATTACATTTAGTTGTTTTCTTCAGCGCAGTTAGAAATTTTATTATGAAGAATAGAAGTTGTGGGGTTTTGTTTAAAAAATAGTCAAAATCGTGTGATTCAAAATAAACTGCATCAGAATATGAATTTCATCAAAATGGATAGAACAATTTTTTACGTGAGGAAAGAGTCCAATCCATCATTTACACTAAAAATATTACTTTCCCCCCTGAAGTAGTAACATTCTAAATAACAAAATATGATTACCACCGTAACAATTGCTTGAATAGCAAGTGGTGTAAATCATTAAAAAAATACTGAAAACATATCATTAAATTCTTTTAAATAACCGGGACTCAATATATCTCAATTAACAAAATTTGGCGAATAATATTTCTTGAATAAAAATTGTATTAAGACGAAAATCGATCTGATGTATGAGTATACAGCAAATTCGTAAATAAACAAATTTAATGACGTCCAACTCGTATAAAACGCATATCTACGATTAGATTAGTTTTACTACGTAAAGTAACACTCCGTATGTGAAATTAAATGTTGCCACTGGTTTACATTCCCTCAGAATTTTTTTCTTGTCTATTGGCATATTACTTATATATACGTATCCGGTCGATTAAAGCGCGCAGTTTAATTTAGTGAAACAAAGTCTTGAAGAGTATGGCGAACGGTTAGTGAAGGAAATATAATTATATATTTACAATGTCATTTCACGCGAAATTAAGACTTGCCATTGTGGTATATATGTTGTCGTTTGTTTCTTTTGCATCATTGAAATCTTTATCTGAGCGATCCGTCGAAATCTGATTCAAAAGACAATGAAGCCGACGTCGAGAATTACTTCAAAGACAAAAGAATAACGTTTCAAAATGTAAGAATGAAGAACAATTACAAAGAGGAAAACATTAAGTATGACCGAAGCTCAAAACCGAAATACGATATGTTGAGCATTAATACAGATATAAAACAAGATGTGATCAAAGTTGAGCATTTAGATACTACAGAAAAGACGAAAGACAATGAAAATTATGTTTACCAAAGCTATGACGAAAATAGCGTAGTAGACCAAGTCAGGTAAAAATAGTGATCAAAAACAACGTTCAAAATATAGTACAAAATGGTAATTGTTCAAGCAATTTGTACTATACTTTAATTAGCTAATAATCCATGACTTACCATTTCTAATACATTTGCAATCTAAAATTGGCTTAACGTTTCCTTATTGTATTTCAACCCTGGAATATATAAAATTTATCATAATCTAAAAATGCATTTCCGGCGAACATGTTTATAAGGGAAAGTATCTATAGAGTTTACCCTCTTTTCGAAACATATTTTAATGCTGCCGAGCACATTTGCATAAAAGCAAATACCTAACAACTCCTTTGTTAGAATTATACCCTGATCACCTTTTGAAATAAACGTACCTACAATATTGCCTGTTAAAATGTGTCGGCGTCCGTGGCGCAGTTGGTTTCGTCGCTGGCTATGGTTACGGATGTCTCGGGTTCAATTCCCGGTGCGGACGGTTTTCATATATTGTTCTTTCAATCGATTTATGGATTTCTGTTCGTAGTCTGAGTCCTCCCTCCCACCAATTCCATCCTCACGGGGCGTAACGAGAGCGATTAGCTAACCACTAGTCCTGTCATAGCCCTATCCTTCTATCCCTACTCTCTTCGAAAAAAGAAGAGAGGTTGAGCAACTGAGTGACAAGCAGTTCTCGTAGAAAAAATTCTGTCAAGATACCTCCATTAGGAGACCATATGCTCCACATTGGGAGCGGACATGGACAAAAAAAAAATGTGCAATTTTGAACTTTTTTACAAACTCTTTAGCTGCACCGCACGGAATTAGATTAACAGTGGCTTTACATCATGTGAAAATTTCGATGAAAATTTAATATTTATTGATATGTTTAAAATGTTATTATATAATACTGTTGGAACTAATATTGATTAAACTTATGTAATTATTATTTTACAGCTAGCTTTACAACAGCGCTTCCAATAAACGTTCAAGGAAGTCAAATAGATCAACCTAAAAAAAATTTTCCCAAGGCATGGACGATCAATCTCAGATGAAAACTATATTGGGGGCGATTTTAAAAATGATAGAAATATAAAGGAAGAAAATGAACAGGATCTTTCAGTTAACACACAACAATTAAATGATGTTGATAATATAACAGATAGGACAATTGGCGCATTGGAATCCGCAGAAATAAAAGAAAACGAAGAAGAAATTTCAAATCAAAACGACGTGACAAAAAATATTTTAAATACAAACGAAAATAATCACGATTCTAGTCAACTTGCAACACCGCTTAGCGAAGGAAAAGACTGGAAGAAGTCATTTTCTAGTAATGGAGAAAGTAGAGCAGCCGAAGGAGCCAACCCTCCAAATTTAGCATTTCTTCCACCAGGTGCACAAGCAGCCATTGCTAGCCAAAATGGACAAGCGACTTTAATTCTGGGAGCATTTCAAATTATCATGATGCCTATGCCGTCTGCTAAAGATAGTATTCTAGGACCAAAGCCACCAGCTCCTGGAGTCGGTAATGGGATTGGATCAGGTTAAATGTATTTGGTTGAACTGAAAAAAGAACACTGGTGGCCGTAACAAGAACATGTAGGTTTTCACACGAAAGTATACAATATTACACTATGTATGGCTCATTACAGATTTATTCCCTAATTAAAAGTGTTAAATAACAATTATTTTCCTGCTGTTTGTAGAATAATTTGTATTTTTTATGTAAAAAGGTGAAAAACAAAAATATGATATGATAGTAATATATTGCCACTAAAATGTAAATTACATAGTAAAAAAACGATTTAAAGTTAAATATTAGTTTTTTTAGATTTTACAATGTCAATGTTGAATTTTGACGTGAAGTTTTTTCAGGAATTCAGTGATAATTTAAATCGTTATTTTTTTTTTAATTTTCGTTCGTTTCGTCACTTCTAACTACACAGGTTTAACCTTTCAACATCGTTAGGGTATGAACTCGAAATGATAATAATTTAATAAATAGTTTATATCGGTAAGTACAAATTAGGAAAGAATATTGTCTCCAAGTCTCGGAACAACATTGGTATCTGAATTAAATTTAATAATGTTTTGATAATAATGACTTTTAACCTTAATTAGGCAAAATAATCTCATAAACAGTGACAAACTTATAGGATTTTGCAATTGCAGGTGATATAAAATATCATTAAAATTGAATTGGAAAAAAATATTGCATAGAGATACTAACTGATTTTAACACGATGGGTTTTGTTAGGGTACATATCAAATGATGTATTACTATGAGAATTAGACTATTTTGATTGCTTGAGTAATTTATGATTATTTTACAAACTCGCCTAACGCAAATGATTCAATAAGGGGGAGTGAGGGTGATTAATAAGAGATTCTGTTGAGATACCTCTATTAGGAGGCCATATGCTCTACGTTGGGAGCGGACATGGATAAAAAATGTATCTTCAACTGTGGTAATTTCGCCTACCATTACCATTCCGGCTAATAAAAGTTGCTTTGTTTATATGGCCACAACTTATTTTTACACTCGGATAAAGAAAATTTTTGTTTATTACTTTCAATAGTTGGTCACACTGAACCTTAAGATCTAGAATTTCTCGTAAGTTATCTTAAAACTTTACTTTTGTAAATGGTGTGTGCATAGGTTACGAGTAACGATGTAAATATTTTTACTCTCCATTCCATTATATGATTGCAATTAGAATGCATAAAAACATTTGAATAAATCGAGTTTCAAGACTTTAAATAGGCCAGGCGGAGTTGTACCGAAGAGCGAAAGAGTTGTTTTAGTATTTTCTATGGATTCAGCGGTAACTTTGTGGAAGTTCATTTTTGATATAAAATTAAAATTGATTACTTAGTTATTCCACTGATTTTATCACTAACGTGACGCGTTTCGCCTCTTTAAGAAGCATCTTCAGACTTACTAGACAGATTTGTTTTGGAGTTATTCCTCCTTGTTAGGGTCATTAAGCATTAGACCGCTATAAGCACACCGGTGTGCGGTCGTCGTATGGGCTCCAAACGCTATAAGCCCACCGGCGGGCGCGATGTTTTTTTTTATCATGAATTTACGTTCTTTATCACTTTTGAATATATAAAATTGGTTCGCCATCTACCGACAGCTAGTAATATGTACATAATATACTTATCCACTTTCACAGATCTATTAGAAGAAATTCATGTAGCATCAGAGTTGCCAAAACCATGGACATGTCAAGATCCAATACGAGAAATAAATCCTTTAGCCTATCAAAGATTGTAAAATTATTAAACCAAATTTAATCATTCGGAAAATACTATTTTATCAGAGTTGTTTAAGCGACGATAATTTTTCATAATATCAAACATCGCCTATGCGACAATTTTGAAACAGATAGAAATGATGAACATAATAAAATTGACGATGTATTTGAAATGCCTACTGGAAATGTTTTTACTTGGAATGAGAATGAGTTTACACCAAAAGTTATTGCATTCGATAATAGCGTGTCTGGATGGAAAATGAATATGGACGAAAAAAATAAGAAATCGGACTTTTTCGGAATATTTCAGTGATGATTGATTTTTTTTTTAACTGCTACGAATTATGAATTTTACAAGGGAAGATGTATATTAAACTGGTAATCGTCTTTATAAAGTATAACCAATTCTTGATGTTTCGACGAAAAGTTAAGTTTTTTTAATCGTTCTAAAATTACAGAAATTGCTAGTGACAACTTAGTTACAAATTCTTAAATGTGTGTCTAGAGCTTCCTGATAAAGGACATTTCGATGCAATTACTTTTGGCGCGGTCTGGTAACACGAAGAAACCATAATTGACACATATAAGTTGAGGTGTGTAAAAATTTACCGTGGACAGAGGCAGAATGATATATTTTTCATAGCGGCCAATTGGTTGAAACACTTTTAAGCCGTATTATTTTTTAATTATCAAGAAAAAATATTAATTTTCCCTATTATTTATAAAAGCTAGAAACAAAAGATTGTGAATCAACACCATCAAACAAATTGTTTCAAATTTAAGTTACAAATGTAATATAAATATTAAATCAGACGCAATGGAATACGAAATTTGCCATAAAGTATTTCAATGGCGTTGTATGGCAATATAATTATTAAAGAGTATAATGTAGTTGCTTACATACTTTTTTTATATTCTAGACGAAATAACAACAACTAAAACTTAAAAAAACAATGGTTTCATAAATTATTTTCCTCTACTATATAATGCACATTACCTTATTAGAACATATAAATATTCTGTTTGCGTGTTACATGTTAGGAGTATTATTTTACCTCATTGCTGTTATAACAAAAAAGTGATAAGTAATTACTTGGATATTTTTAAATATAGGACGAACAACCCCAAACCAGTGTTATTTTGCCTACATTCAATGAAATCAATATATTATAATGTAAATCGACAATCTATACTGCAGTGAATACTTGCAAGTAAGTGTATTTAGAAATAAAAACCATATAAAAATAAATGTGACAGTAAAAAAAATCAGTAGGTAGGTAGTTAAATATAAATTAACAACACACCGAAGAAAAATCAGGCGGAATAAGCCAGTTTGACGCTACTATTTTTGTATTTAGTAAGATTCTCTATGGTAGAATGTCTATGTCTATGTCTCTGACTGCATTGTAGTTGTCAGATGGTTGTCAAATTAAGTGTCAAAAAATACGGGGAGGACTGTATTATGTTTATAAAACAATTTCACAGTATTGCGATGGTTCCACAAATGCGATGACACGCATTTAAATTTTATGATATTATTTTTTGAATACTAAAATAAAAATGTTTAAATTACAAAAAACCGCGCAAATTATTCAAAGAAATCGTAGATTATGTAATTCTTTATGTTTTGTTCCTAAATTTGATCCAGTGGAAGATGTGGACTGTGATAAACTAAAATCATTTCTCTCACAGACCGAAAAAATTACCGTCATTACTGGAGCGGGAATATCCACCGAATCAGGTATTAGTTAGTGTTTCTTCAAACCCTTAAAACAAATAAGAATTGTATTTATGCACACTGTTCATAAATTTAATTGGGTAGCACTTTATTTCGCAGACACAAACCTATTATGTTTGAACCATTCAATGTCATTTTTCATGTGAATGATTTTGTTGCAGATTCGGATTCTTTGTACAAAATTGAACTGTGTCACGATTATTTTTGATACAGTTTTCATTTGATAAACTCATTTCTGTATGAAAATCAATGCTAGAATTCGACCGGAGCGCGAAAGGACCAGTTCGTGAAATCCGTAGAAAGTAGCAAGCCATTTCGTAAAAAAATTGCCTTCCAGTTTGGAAATTATTGACAAAATAATAAAATTATGGCAATATTATTGATTGACATGTCTTAAGTGAAAGCTGTCTTTGAGCCTTTGTTTAATCTCATAATTGTCTAATTGAATTTTAATTTTCTACGATTGAAAGTTTACAGGTATTCCTGACTACAGGTCAGAGCATGTCGGTCTCTATGCTCGAAGCAACCACAAGCCTACACAATACAATGAGTTTCTCAAGTCAGAATATATCAGAAGAAGATATTGGGCAAGAAACTTCATTGGATGGACCAAATTTTCTCAATTCCAGCCCAATGTCATTCATTACCGACTAACGGATCTTGAAAAGGTTGTTTATTTTTAAGAACTTAATTTTTTTGGAAAGCATGATGCAGATAAGTAGTTTCCGTAAGAATTCGTAGTGGTAAGGCTGCATTAGAGAACTTAAAAAAATTTGCATGTCACACCTCCAGTAAAATACAGCTGTTAGTCAAAATTTGTTATTTTGTAGGAGGTCCATTTGCAGTTTTCGAAAATATACATAAATACAAAAAAGTAAACTATTCGTTTTTTTATATGAAAACATGATCTCTTTACAGCTGTGGTTAATGCTCTCTTTAAAACAAATAAAATAAAGATATTTCTTCTATCGATATCACCAAACGTGATCAAATACATTAAATGCTTTTTCTCTGAGTATGCGAGTTCAAAACATGGAAATTTTATATAAAAATAGAGTGAAAAATCACAAATATTCAATTGAAAATGATTATATCAGACTTACGAGGGGACGGTGCGAAGTATTGAAAAAATATTTATTTTCGATAAAATTTCATCTCAATGTTTGTGTAAGACAGTGCTCCGAAACCGGTGCGCCCTGAGACTGTTCCAGGTATGCCACGGCGCAGTTCGTCGAAAATGTGAAAGTGTTATTATATGTATCAAAAAAATTAAAACATTCGGTTGCTAAGATATCCGTTTAAATTATTCTCGTATTTATGTACAATATATTTATATCTATTTATGTACTGTACATAAATAATTTCGTGTTTCTATATTAATATAAAATATAAAAATTGTCACTATTGTAAAAATATAGTAAATATTTTTCAAGAAATTTATTTATGCACAAAAATTTTCTACCTGCGGTGCAATTTTTATCGCCGTAATGGCTAAAAACAAATTTTAGAGGAAAAGTGGGGGTAGTGGCAAACTCAAGGACCACCCCGGGCGACAAAGCGGAAAGGTTATTTTGAATTTGGCAAAACAAATATACATTAAAAAATTTAATAGCCACTGTTTCAAATTCGTGAAATAAAAACAAATTAATAAATTGTTGGTTTTGTTTATGAAATTTACATATTTTGGCTTGTAGTGTGCCATGAAAAATGTATGAGTACTGTGGTGTGCCGTGGGTTAGAAAAGGTTGTGGAGCGCTGGTGTAAGACATGCATAGGAATTTTGTCCATGTAAAAAAATAGATAATAAAAGAGGAGCAATTATATCACACAGCAGCCACTGATTTAGATAATGACATGGCCACTCTTGCGGTGAAAAATGTTGAAATGCTAGTTTTTTGTATATAGATGTTAAATATTCACACATTATATAATTGAACTATGTATTGTTCAAATACCATAACTGAACTTTCCGAGCTATAAATGCACGTTAATCTATTGATTAGATTCGTATATATAAAAAAAAAACATTTAAAAAGCGTAATTTTGTATTTCCACTTGTTTTTTTGACAGTAATTTTTATTTATAACTTAAAATTCAATGAAATATTTTGCCTAACGTGACTTTTTTACCGAAACACAGACAATATTGCACTGTTTATTTATTTTATTGTGTGCTCTTTTCAGATGGGGAAAGTTAGTTGCATCATAACTCAAAATGTAGACCACTTGCATTCAAAAGCAGGTTCAATTAATGTGATTGAACTGCATGGAACATCTTATAGGGTAATGTGTCTGGGATGTGTAAACATTTTCCCGAGGCATGACTTTCAAGACGTTCTTCTTGGCCTGAACCCAGAAATGAAAGCCATTTCCACTATGATCAGACCTGATGGAGATGTTGAACTTACAGAGGTTAGTGATGTTTTGAAAAGGCTCAGCAAATTAGTGGAATGATCCAAGTGGTATTTTGCTCATTGCTGTTTGAAGTATGGACACTTGGTGAATTTCTCACCAATATTGTTTTTCTTGACATGTTTCGAATTGTTTGCAGGTTAGTGATGTCTTATCTTATGAAACTAATTTCTTCTTTTACATTGGACTGTAGTCTCTGGAATGTATCCCCTATGCGAAAAGAGTATCGGGTGTACTGTATTTAGTAATACTTTCTGTTTTTTGTAACCGTGTAAATGCAAAAAGTCTGTATAAAAAATAATACGTTCATTTTCTTTTCTGCCAAAAAATCCTTGCAAAAAGAAAATCAGGTGTACACAATCTGAAATTGAACAGTATTCTACATTTTTTGCATTGCAAAAATTGACCCCTTGCATTGCGAATAAATTCTTCAGTAACAAACCATTTTTATACAGAATTTAAATGTTATTTCTTTATTTAAAACATTTTTCTTTTATTCTATGAAATTGCGTTCGCAATCCTGAATAAAAACCTTAATATTTAACCGTAATTTTAACGGACATATTTAAAGTAAATTAATCAAAAGATGTCACCATCAAAACTTCAACAATGCACTTTGAATTCAATGGCTATTTCTATGTGGTACCATGTACATAGTGTAGGTGCAGTATATTCACATTCAATATTTTGTTTACGGCCTTAACCTTATAACCTGTCATATATCAATAAAATTGAATACATTTTAAAGGATCAAGTGAGTGGTTTTCGAGTTCCACCATGCCAGAATTGCGGAGGAGTACTTAAACCTGACATAATTTTCTTCGGTGACAATGTTCCAAAACCACGTGCGGCTCGGGTACGGGAAGAGGTGTCTGATTGCAATGCTGTCCTGGTTCTAGGATCGAGTCTGTCGACATTTTCCGGTTACAGAATTATTCTACAAGCTAAAGAAGAAAAGAAAAAGATTGTGATTGTAAATATAGGCGATACAAGAGCCGATAAAGAGGCAGATCTTAAAATATCAACAAAGTGTGGAGATATTTTGACGAGAGTTCGCGATAGTTTATGATGAAATTTTTTCTTTTATAGAATCCGAATTAGATATTTATTATGTATCTTAGTTTTTACACCTGGCTCAACGAATTACCTCAGTAACTTTATATTGAAATAACATTTATTTTGTCAACTTTTTTTATGTACGTTTTAGTTTTTACCCTAACATATCTTTGTATATGTAACTATAATATATTTTTTATCTTTATTGACTTACTAGATAATTTTTTCCATGTTTAAATAGTTTATAGTATTAAAACTATTAAATATCTTGCTATATTATGTACTTGGAAAATAAAGAATACAACCAGTTTATCAGGAAAACCATCAATACATATATTTTTTGCTACTCCCTATTCAGAGTATAGGGCCTAATTAAACTGTTTCAAAGCTCTGTATACGGCTACCCTGATATTTCGCAAGGTGTCATGACTCCCAACCATATCGCAAAACCGTCAGAATCAGCTTCACATGGTTTGGAAAGAGTACATCTGACTCCCAGACTTTCCATATCAAGCTGAAGGTTGCTCCAGCTTTCCCCAGTCAGATAATGAGCTCTTAACACAGATTTCCTGTGATGTGTACCCCCCCAGGTATCTGGAGCTGTGAACTATTTTGATGTTTTGATCTGCACTCGTCAGAGTAGTCATGAATCCTGACAGGCAGCGTTGCTGAGCACATTGGTTTCTAGACTAGTGTAATACAAGTTTCTTTGCAGCCTGTCAATTTTTCAAGTAATAAATATTTGCAATGTAAAAATAGTTTTGATTAAAGTGATATAAGTAATCTTAATGACTTTGAAGTCAGTCATCATGTCATATCTAATTCTCTTATTTTGTAACTGTCTCTGTGAGCATCTGTCTTGTAGCTAATTCTATTATGCCACTCGATGATATAACAATAATTGGTAATAGGTTACACAGATATTTTCATTAATCTACTAAAACATATTGTCTGTTCCTCGATTGTGTAAATAAATAAATAAAAATGCAATGTTTTTTCGTTTCATTTATTATCCTCATATGAAGGCCCATATTTCGGTTTGTTACAGTTAATACTTATTGCATTAATTGTTCTTTTGGTCAAGGTACCATTCAATCATATGCCTTTGGGTTTCACAATAGTTAAAGCGCGCAGTCAAATACTGATATTATGTAATATTCTGAATATTTAAAGAAATCAAATTAATAATAAAGTGACTTGTTTGTAATTGTAGTATATGAATAATTTAAGGAGCATTGATTTTAAATGTGAATTACCCACTATGTAACCATTTTCAGTTAGCAACGCATTTGTAGTAGAATTACAGGTTAATACGTACGCATATACTCAATATTAGAAATGCATCAGCAATTTTTGCTGAGATAAATGCACCAAACGAATGTTTCAAAATGACTATTGTAACAACGTTATCAATTTGAAGCATTTTATTTCAGACTAAATATTGCTTTGATGTAGAAGATATTCTTAAAAAGGAAAATTGATAACTTTGCTATTCCACTGGTTGTCTTACTAATTATGAAGTAAAGATGCTTCTTCAAGAGGCGAAAGACGTGCCAATTAGTAACGCAACCAGTGGAATAATGAAGTAATCAATTTTAATCATGTATTATATTTAATCACTTTTAAGGTGTTAACTGTCAATTCTTGGTGGAAAGACATTATATTTAAAAAACTAAAACACAATTTGTATGTACTACTTCCACATGTTTAATAATGGTGTAATAAAACATATGGAAGCAGTACAAACAAATTGTGTTTTAGATTTTTAGATATTATATTTAAATAAATTCAGTGTGTCAAAGTGTTTTTGCCTTTAAATACTACACATGTATATTGTTGTTTTTTTTTCAATTAGGTATCATATTTAAGACACATAGTTTAACAAAAAATTCATGATTATTTAATTTTCAATACTTATTATGAGTTATCATTTATGCTCAAAGATATCTTTTCATCAGTTGCTAATTAATGTAAGTTATTGACTTTTTTAATAACACTAGCAAATATATTAAGTTGCTTTTTGAAATGAGGCTCCCCAGATGACATGTCACAAATAAATAACATACCAATACTTAACAGTAATTTTGTGCGTTTGCATTTAAAAAAAAAATACCAATCTTCAACTGCCCGCCTCAACTATTGCAAATAATCATCATTGTCATCCACAAAATATATATGAAGTTCTAATCAAATAAAAAAAGAGAATACACTGCCTTAAATAAGATCACGCTGAAATGGATGTGGTCTTCGATATTTACAGGAGTAAATTGAATACACAACACGTCAATCTGGTACGCTGAGATGAGAATAACCGAGCATTCGTATCACGGAAAAATATGGTAATTGAATGTATTCATATATAAAATTAACTCACTCCGAATATTGCTAATAGGAGTGCTAGATATGTGTGCAGACAAACAAATGTGGCCATTCTCTTTTGAGCGTAAAAGATCAATGACACAAACGCAGTCAAAAATAACCTTAAGAATATCATATTTAAATTTTTTAAATTTATTAAATTGTCTAAAACGTATTTCCAACTCGCAAATTACCAGTTTTTTTAAAGGCAATTTTAACTGTCTTCACATTCATCTGAAACGACACACTTCATCAAAATACACCCAGACAAACTTCTGAAATGAGCACAGAAACGACAAAGGTGCGTAGGTGCTGATCATTATAGCCACGTTTGAATGTACTTACATTGATATTAGAATTAACCATTCACAAAAATAAATAATATTCTTTCAGCGAGTAATAACTCAAAGCGACATTGAATAAATTTTACGATTTTATCCATGTTTCCAAGAGAGCTGAATGTTACATTGAACATGTGAAATCTAATGCCGTATAATACAAAGCAGAGAGGCATCCGGACAAACTAACACCCGGCAATATATCAATATTTTGCCACAAGCAATGTATACCCGGCTTGACACCAGTTGTTTGAAATCTTTTGTTCTAAGATATTGCAGACAACCACCTGATTCAATAAATATTTTCATTTAATTAACTATAGAATCAGTAAACCGCATATACATAGGGGGCCATCAATATTAACCAATGCGTTTTTTGTGTCGGCCGATTAGCCAACGGAGACAGTTAAAATCACGTAAATGCAAGGGCCGGTAATCAGCGCAGCATTATCAGTTAAACAAAATTAATGCTAACATACTCGCTAAACTTATGTGGTAGAAAAAAAATATTACAAAAACAAGTGGCTTTGGAAAATGGTATAAAGGAAACCACGAGGGAACAATTCTGATTATATCGATTCAGTTACAATTGTTTGCTTACAAAATAAACGACTTTTCAGGTGATAGTGGTTCAAAATTTCTTCTTGAAATATTATAAAAAGTAGTCGGCTTGGGGTTTCTTGGAAGGAATGCCTCGTGACTCCTGAGGTGCAGCTTCAAATATTGTGAATTCCCTTTGCAAATTCTCGTTAAGTTCCAGTATTGCAGCAACATTTCCACACCTGTAAAATAGACGAGATATTTAAGTCGACAATTCTTTTTTTTTCCATGTCCGCTCTCAATGTGGAGCATATGGTCTCCTAATGGAGGTATCTTAACAGAATTTTTCTACGAGAACTGCTTGTTATTCAGTTGCTCAACCCCTCTTTTTATCGAAGAGAGTAAGGATAGAAGGATAGGGCTATGACAGGACTAGTGGTTAGCTAATCGCTCTCGCTACGCCCCGTGAGGATGGGATGTGTGGGAAAGAGGACTCAGACTACGAACAGAAATCCATAAATCGACTGAATGATCAATCTATGAAAAATGCCCGCACCGGGAATTGAATCCGAGACATCCGTAACCGTAGCCAGCGACGCTACCAACTGCGCCACGGACGCCGACAATTGTACTGCGCATATAAATGACATTTCAATTCCTGAGGAACTACGGAGATACTTCACAAAAAGCTAAATATTAATAATTAATAGTTAAGTATAAAAACTAGTATTACAAATATAACTGGTGTAAGAGTCGGCTGCCAACATTTGATCAATACGGAGTGAGTGTGCTGTGCATTATAGATAGACAGATAAATAAAGACAAATATAAATTGCAATAGCGGTGGGTACCGTTTATTGAAAGAACAATATAGTGCAACCGGGTTAGAAACCTGTCTAGGGTATTTATTTACTTACGTTATTACCAGATATTTCTACAGAGATGTCGAGATATGAAAGGATTTGATAAACTATCTTTTTACCATTTCATTTTTTCTGGCATTGGAATTGATTTGGAGGATTTTTCCTCATACATTCCTGGATAAAATGCAAGATTTCCGTGGCATATTAAAATTAAGCTACAGACAATAGTGGTGTATAGAATGTCTTTAAAACTGTAGCAAAATTGATTTGACAACCAATAATTTAATATAGTGTTTTAGACATTTCCCCCAAAAAATTTTCTAATATTAATTTTTGGCCAATATAACTTTTTTACCACCGAATTTACAAACGTAATGTATATATTTGCAATCAGAAAAATATCCTGACAGCCCACTTTATTCGTGAACTATTATTTCATAGGAAGAAACAAAAAGTAAATGCAAAATTTCTGACAAGGAACTCGAGAATTTACTGATAACTGTGACCACTTCTATGAAACAGTTAAAATATATATGACACTTAATACAAAATATTGTGGCCAAAACGTTAGGACAGCCATGATCTAGTCAACTCACATATTAAAAATAATATTTCTGACTGTAGAAATAAGCTCAGCACACTTCCAACAAATACAACAAAAAAAACATACCTATAGCAATAGTTGGGCGCTGACCATACAGTGAGAACAGTCTCTTCAAAATGCCACTTGTAGCCTTCCATTACGAGTTGATGTGCTCGGCAGATCATGTCGATGTCATTGGCGGCATTGAACTGGACGACAACATCAGATCCAAACAGATAGCCGGCACCACGCGGTGACACTCCCCAACCCAGGGTATCTGAATAAAATAATATAATAAATCAATAATACTTGTTGCTGTATTGAAAAAAAATTGTCTTATTATTTATTATCCCTGTATTACACAAGATATTTTACACATTGAATATATTAAGCCTACATTCATGTTCCTACTACAAGCAATCTATAATCCTTACTAACCACTTGCACTGTGAATAAATTCTGTTTAAAGTGTTTATAAAATATAGCCTGTTTGCTGGAAACACCCGGTAAATACGACGAGGGTCAGTAAAGTAATTATTTCTGTTGTAGATAAGTTTATTTCTATGATTAGATTTTAAAGAGTTATTAAAACATGCATGCCTTCTGGATCACTCCAGAGAAGATCGCACATAGGTCCGTCGTGAGGCACTTCTTGTTTTCTGTCTATCGTTCTGATTTGGTCGAGTGTCTGGATTGATGGACTGAGGCCGCCGTGAACGCAGAAGATCTTTCCGTCAATGATTGCCGATAAGGATAAGTAGTCAAATAATTCTGTGCAGTATCTGTAAGCAAATGTGATTCTTTGTGAATATTTGAAACTTAAAAAAGATCAATTGTCTGCATTAACCAGGGTTGGGATTCATCTTAAGCGCCCAGCACTTATGACCATTTCCACTACATTTTTTGTCTAAGTTACACCTCTTACCACTAGAGCATAGAGTATGCATTTGAGTTGTATTGATAAAGATAAAAAAAGAATGGCAGTTGAGCAGCCAACAGTCAAATTTTATGTTTATCAAGACACTCTTTATATGTAAACCATTGAAAAGCAGTTGTAAAATGAATTGCTCAATTGGGAAAAAATGAAACACTGTTTACTTGGCAATAAAACAAAAACCACCATATTCATTTAGATCTCATGAATAATTGATGACGAAGAATGAAATTCTAAATCAAAGATCAGGTCAAGTTGAACTTCCTAATTCCTAATTAAAGCTAAACAATTGTGTCAATTTGTCATGGGCTCCACTCAGATGAGTGACATTTATATGAGGTATATTCAACTCACCTCCATACTGTGATGGAACCATATTTTCGCAAACACTCGTCGTAGAAGCCGTAAACCTGTGTGATCTGTCTGGATTCATGGTTACCTCTGATAAGTGTAATACGGTCTGGGTAGCGAACCTGTAAAACCATTTTTTTATTACCAATAATAGGGACAATTTGAAATCTGTTTAACATTCCCTCGACAGTTACGCTTACACACTCTTTCTCTGTCTGCGTATTGTGTATTGTCGTGCTGTACGTTAGACATTTTAACTTTATAACAGAAATTAACTTAAATTTAATTCTACCGGACCCAACTCAAAATGTCTAGCACAATGCTTTCGGGATTGTTTGGTAATGAAAATAATATGATTTTATAGCTTACCTTAAGTGCTAAGAGTAACAAAAATGTTTCTACGGAATAGAATCCGCGGTCGACGAAATCACCCATAAAAAGATAACTGGTCTCCGGCACATCGCCTCCTACTTTGAATAATTCCTTCAAGTCATAAAACTGACCGTGGATATCACCGCATACCTTAAATTGAAAGGTACCAAATTGATCAGTTCAAGTGAATGCAGCATCCATAAATAAAATAAATGATAATATTTTCAGATTTTCAGGCTAGTCAATATAAAAGTGTAAATTATGGTGTTCCAACACAGATATACAATGACTCTTCATCAATTTGGTTTTTAAATGGCAAAAATTTAATCTTTTCCAAATGACAGATTTGTATTTTCACGATGAAAATTTATAGTTGGGTGTTAAGAGGTTATTCAAGGTTTATCCTTTTTTCACCATGTCCGATCCCAATGCGGAGCATATGGCCTTCTAATGGAGGCATCTCAACAAAAGTTTTCTACGAGAACTGCTTGTTACTCACTTGTTCAACATCCCTTTTTCGAAAAGAGTAGGGAAGGAAAAGGCAAGGACAGAACTAATGGTTAGCTAATCGCTCTCACTACACGCCGTTTATAGGATCCAATGGTTAGGGAAGGAATCCAGACATCACAAACATTCATGCCTACGAACAAAATTTCACAAATCGATTAAAAAATCAATTTGCTGTACTGTCCGTACCGGGATGTGAACCTAAGACATCCGTAACTGTAGCCAATGATGTTAACCACTGCACACGGAGCCGAAGTTGAAAATTTACTAATTTATTAATTTTACTGACCTTAATATCCATTACAAGGGTCAATTAGTTTAACTGTGGGTAAATGGGGCATACTAAATGCATTGTCCAATACCAAGACATATAACCTTGCTTACACATATGTTGTGAGGCAATTTTAGCCACACTGAACTAGTTTGGAAACAATACAAATGTAAGACTCATGGTGTAGAACGTTGATGACGATAGAATCAGGATCTATACATATAATATGAAAGACAATACTGAAATTTGGCAACAATTTTAGTGGGAGTTATCACAGTGAAATTTGTTATACGGTAAATTATAATACACTGTAGATATAATGGAATATTTCTCTAGAATAGTTACAGTGAACCGTCGCCTACCAATCATTATATCAAATAACATGAAACAAAAAAAGTATGTATTTTAATTATTCTCTTAAAAATTTTCATTGGTAACACTGAGAGTATAGAAATGTTTAACCAAAAATGAAACGTAAATGAAGAAAAGTTGAGATGGCTTATGGGAAACAATGCTCAGCTGTTAGATGAAGCAGAAACTGCAATAGGCGAGATAATGCAAGTCGCGTGATGTGAACCATATCAATCATGTAGATATAGCATTAGGCACGTTTTCAGGACTGCACATGTTAATATGCATTTCTCACTCACAATGTAGATTAATTTTTAAATTGTTATTCAGGTAATAGTAACTGTAAACAAGTAGGACTTTCAGGGTAGTACAAGATGATAACCTTGAATATTTGTATTTATAACATTGTTCAAACTTCAGTAATCAATCTTTGACCATTTAAAAAAACATTTTTTGACGGGCGAGTTGTAGCTGACGTTTTAAAATAGATATTATAGGAAAATCACAATGCCTTAAAGATATTATATTACACCGGTTTTGACAACATGGGTTATAGAATGATTTAGTCTTGCGAAACGTTGAAATAAAGCGATGTGGATGTTTCCCGAATGCTTACAATGCTTAAATCGTAAAACAAACATTGTCTGAGTCATCAATGTGAAAATAAAACAACCAAAACTGTCACTTACTGTTACAGGTGAATCAACTCTTTGAACGTTGCTTTCTTCGACAAGTATCTCTCTTGCCTTGGCGCACAAGGCCTTTACTTCTGCCTCCATTATAATCTCGCATCTTTTTAATTGCTCGATCTGCCTGTCAAGATCGCTATTGTCAGACATGGTGAACCGATTCGATATACCACTGTACAATGAGTATTAATTTCCGTTTTTCTATCAAGCTCCGCAACCAAATTAACCGATATTTCAATAATCTGAAAGAGATAAACAAAAACATCTTTACAAACAAAAGCAAACGCAATCATTAGTTGATGTATTCATACAAACATAATGATTGTAGTCTTATGAAACATAAAATTCAAATTGAAGATATAACGTTATGGAGATGTATAAATCGCAAATTATACTTACAATACTGTGTCGTAGGAACTGCAAAAACTTTGAAGTTTCCACAAAGATTTATCACAAATATTGAGTTATTATTTACGTTATCCTTAAATTAACCTACAACTTTTAGGCGACCAAACAACCCCAGTCCGCCATTGTGGAGCGATAGCTATAAGCATGCGCATTGCTCGTAATCGGTGTAGTATTTGATTTTTTTCCGCGAGCAACATTATAATTTGTTTCATTTACGCTTGTACGGGACGCTATTTACGCATGAAACAGAAAATTTGGCGTCGATTCCTGCAAATAATCGGCGATTCAAACTGAGAATATTTATTTCAAATTTCGAAGAAAAAAATTGCGCGCAGTATCACTTTAATCGAAAATGGTAATCAGATTCGATAGGGCATATCTTTTATACTGAAAAGAAATGAGTTACTAGTCTCAACTTAAATTGCTTTATATCGGTTTCTGTTATCAATAAAATGGTAGCTTATTGACACACGTAGTGTGTGCGCGCGCTTCAGTGTTTCGGAAGCGTTTTTCAGAATGGCTGGTTTCTAAACACTATGAGAACTGTCACTTCATCTCCTTGATTTAAATATTATTTATGTGTCATCAGTCGAAGTTCGCGCGAGTGTTTGAGTTATAGCATTGTGTTTGTGTTGTTAAAAGTGTCATACAACTGGAATCATGGGAAACATTCACACAGTTGGACCTAACGAAGCGCTGATTGTCTCAGGTAAATTACTATCGAATCGAAATAACGTACAGTGTTTTGTATATTTTGTGAATGAAATGATAAAAAATAATCGCACGCGTGACCAAGAACCGGTGCTCTGGTGTATAATCATTTTTTGTATTATTTTTATTACATTCATGCCGCCTAAGCGGACGACGTCGAATCATTTGAAATCGCTAGATTTAGCTAATTATTCGCTATCGGGGGGCGTTGTAAAGAATTTACGACGCACAGGAATGTTCGGGAAATAGTATTTGGTGTCTCTCATAATGCGAAACGGTATTCATCAACTTCAATGAATTTTTGTGCCTATAGTAAAAGCCGCGAAATTCTTATTTTAGTCATGTTCGTTGATGCCGTATTATTAATTGGACGTCGAGCAACATCAACAACTTACTATGAATAGATTTTTTAAATTGGCTATAAAAATCAGGCATTCGGAATTTCTAACTTTATTTATTATTATTCAAACAGGTTTCGTACAACAAACTATTGTAAATTTTATCATGTAGCTACGTGTATACTACATATATTAATTCTACTAATACAATTCCTCTTTGATATACACATTATTATAATGCTTACATAAATGCACATAATGCAGTAACTGGGTGTATGCCTTGTATTTATATCGCGCCCTTTTCTAACTCCAAGGTTTTTATAATTGCCAGTTGCTTCTTTGCATTTGTAAACAAAGATGAAACGTCATTTAATTAAGTGCACGATATTACACAAACAAAATATAACGGGCTTACAGTTAAATAAAAATAAACTACGTAGGTGTGTATTGTAAGTTTTTATCGACTGAGATGAATGACTGATGACCATTTGAATTACTTACATAATATATTATATTTGACCCAGTTTTAGCAACTGGTGCAATTATTTTAATGGTATTTACATGAAATAAGGTGGTAAATACTATTTTTAGTTTGACCGAATATTTGATGGAATGTAAATGCTTATCATGATTATGTTCTTAGGGAGAATTTTTGTATATAAAATTATACTTACTTTGAAATAATGGGCTGAAATAATAACTGTGTATATATTTTTATTGTATAGATACAATAGTAGAGTATTCATATTGTATTTTTTTAATACCAACATGGGATTACTGCTATATTACGATATTTCAATTAAGTAATAGGGCGGGTATTCCTAAGTCAGCCGTCGCCAGTAGTCGGCCTTTTGAACGTAAAATTTAAACAATAGTGGATACAATTTAAGACCTCGACTGAGGGTGCTTGATGGAATTTCAATATCAAATTTGAATTATCGAGATTTTCTACACTTCCATGTATTTTGTCACTAACGACCCGGGTTTCGCCTTTCGGCATCTTCAGGTATACGAGCTCACGAATGGACTCGAATTGACAGACAGTATTCCTTACCAATTCTGAACGAACCTTCCAAACTCCCCGTTGCTGTATCCTATACGTTGAATCACCTAACAGATGCCACTAAATGTGGAATGATTGTATATATTTATCCTTTCGCCGAATTCCATCCCGTCGAAACCCACAATGCTATTATAATTGTAAAATCTCTGATAATTCTACCATTTCTTGAATTCTACATGTTAAGTGCTTTTGTTATACATAATATAGTATTTTACAGAGGTATTGAGATACAAATATGGAATAACCTCAATATTTAATTAGATATTAGACGGCTGACCACTGGCATAATGAAACTTAGTAAGTGTCCAATACTCAGCCCCGTGGCTGAGCACTGGCGAATATCGTTTTTTTGTGCAAATTTACAATCAATGCATCCAAACTCGTAGGATCATATTACTGTATCTCAAAATCAAAGTTATTTTAATAAAATAGTCACTGTATCCAGTGGTCAACCGTTATATAACGATTACTTTACGCACTATATTTCTCGTTTTAAAACACACTAAACTGGGACTTAAGTCTGGGCATCATTATGTTTTTTATTATTCTGTCTACTCTCCGTAAATTCGTTGCGATATTCCTGAAGTTTCATAGTAACGGCTGACCATTGGGCAACGAAACACTTTCCACTGAATTTTAGGGGCCGACCACTGGGAGAATAGGCAGTTTTTTGTATAGCTTTATTATTTTATGTTTGGTACAATATTAACTGTTTTATTTTCAGTTGGTTACATTATTTAATACTTTGGTGTGGTTACATTATTTAATACTAATGGTTACATTGTTTAATGGAATAACAGCGAAAAAAGATGTATTTATCACTCAAAATCTCCTTTGAAGGTACACCTGTCCCTTAATTGGCTGACCACTGGCAAAATGACCCTATGAAATGTTAAAAGAACGAACTATAAAAATACTTTGGCTAAACACAATTAAATAATCAACGCTTTAGCTATATTCATATAGTAATTAACATACCCATTAGAGGTCTGCACGGTCCCGGACTTGGCCCGCGGTCTTGGTTCGGGCGTGTAAAGACAGGTCTCTTTTTAAGAGAACGTGTTCTCTTTTTTAACTTTATACCCAGAATGTCTGTTTTTTCAATTTTGAAAATTTCCACTGTCCAGAGTATTTTGAGCGTAGTAGATAGTTTCAAAAATATTTCACGTTTAGTATTTTATAAAGAAATTTAAAAATATAAGTAAACCTTGTACCATATCAGCAGTGTAGATAAATATGAAGAGACAAAGATGATGAAATTGAGAATGAGAATGAAGTTGATTAAATTCAAAAATTGATTTTTAAGCGCACTTTTCATGTTCCTAACTATTATTATTACATACATATATATATATGTATGTATGTGTAATAAGTCATTTAATATTTCGTTTGAGGTAATTGGACTTTTGATTAAATTTGTTTTAAGAAATATTTTGATATTACATAAAAATATGTCTATGCATTATGATTATTAGCCTTATAGATATAATCTTTCCTGTACTGGTGGAATTTTACGGTTACTTTGTAAAATAATGGTGTTTTTAGAACATTGATGATTCCACTTTAATAACAACCGACACAATTATAAAGAAACATGTACAAAATAAACAAATTTGGATTATTGAGATTTTGTACACTTCCATGTATTTTGTCACTAACGACCCCAAAATCTCAATAATCCAAATTTGATAATGAAATTCCATCAAGCACCCTCAGTCGATGTCTTAAATTATACAAAATAAACATTTTTTTGTTAAATTTTCTCTTTTTTTGTCCATAACGCTAACACTTCACAACCATAGTCATGAGTCAGCCATATTTTGGCAATACTATTCATAACAAAACGTTCATAATTGCATAATTTATTTAACATTCGTTATAAATATCGTTGAAACGATGAAAACAACAACACATATTGTTTGAAAAGTATGGGTCCATAAAATTTTTCTTCGGGAAACTTATAAATCTGAAGCAAAGCTTTCGTTATTTACGAATGATCAATAGTTATATTACTCGTTCGTACATAAATGAAGTGTGATTAGTCAGTATCTGCTTTCCAGTGGTTTCAGATGGTTGACAGCTTGTTGAGCCAGATAATTCGTTATTAATAAATAAAATTGATTCGTAAAAAAGTGAATTTCAACATTAAAAAAAGCAGGCGGTTTTTGGGCTGAGAAAAATAAATTTGGGCTTCGGGTCGGGTTCGGGTAAGAATGGTGATATTGAGACGGGATCTCGCCGGGTCGGGTCTGAAGATTTTGGGCTCGGACCAGGTAATTTTTTAAAATTTCGACCCGTGCAGACCTCTAATATTCATCTAATAAAGTCAGCGAAGAATATTTATGTCGCCCGATCCGTGGGTGAATTAAAATTGAAAAATAACGTTGCTTAATCATTATTCGTATAGTGTATAACGTTATACCAATATTACTAATGTTTGGGTCATTTCGCTAGTGGTCGGCCAGTTATAGCGACAGGTGTACTTTCAAAAAGGATTGTGAGTCAATGAATGATAAATACATATTTTTTCGATGCTATTCCATTAAACAGGTATTAAGTGATGTAACTAACTAAAAATAAAATAGTTAATATTATACCAAGCATAAAATAATGCCAATTCTCCCAGTGGTCGGCCCCCAAAATCCAATGATCGGCCTTTCGTTACCCAGTGTTCGACCATCACTATGAAACTTCATAAATATCGTGAACGAATTTACTGAGAGTAGACAGAACAATAAAAAACATAATAATGAAAAGCATGACATTATAAAGTATATTTTGTTAGCAATCCCCATACAACATGAATTTGTCGAAACTTGCGAAATAAAAATGTGCTTTTTTAAATTGCGTATTGCATCATATAGGTCAGTATAGTGCAGATATACATTGGCAAGTGGCAAGACTACCTATACGAATTAAAAAAATCTTTTTTTTTTAAATGTATCCACTATTATTTAAGTTTTAAGCTCAAAAGGCCGACCACTGGCGACGGTTGACTTTAAGAACATTCGTGCTATAATATTTCTGAACAAGATTGAATCTATATATTCATTTCCGCGGATCGAGAAACGGAGGTTTACAATATGTACCTAATTGTTGTAATAATTATTTCTGACCTTGGGATGTCTCCAGCAATCGCTAATATATCCTAATATTTACGTAACAATCTTGTTTTCAATGTTCTACTAAGGATGTGTGTTTGAAATTACTTATATTCAATTGTTTTATTTCACTCATTTCGAACAAATAAATGGGTTCTTTTTTTAAAATTTCGTGACTTCCATTTTTTTCCGGTATGAAATTCTATATTATTTCCCGTATACGCACATTTTTTTGTTGATCGCAGAGCCGAATTGAGATGTTAGCGGTTCCGCATCAGACTAAAGGCGTTATTTTGGATAGGAGCCAACTAAAATCTGCCGCCTAGACGTCTGGGTACTTTTCGAAAAAAAATATTTTATTATATGCTCTTACATAATCATAGTATAGTATCATTGTAAAGTTGGTATGCTTTAGATTTCTGCCTAAAATTAAAAATAATATGATCAGATTTTTTTTCGTAAAAATATGTATGTTTTTAGTATGTATTTGGGGAAACAATAAAATTCCATTACTTACAATACTAACGGCTGGTTTTTCACGGCCTTTAAATGCCATGGGTGGATTGTATCTGCCATATTTTGTACGAAGACCGGTAGCAAGCTTGCGTCATATTAATTTTAGAAGTTGTTAAATAATTATTTTTGTTACGCTGGAAGTAGGGCTGCCAAAAGTATAAAAAAATAAGTTCATTGTAAAATTAAAATCTAGTAACTATAATTTAGCAAATTTTATTAAAAGTACCTCATAATTACTTTGATAACTTACTATAAAGATATTCCATATTAGAACACAGGACACCCAGATTATCCATATATGTTTTCAATATAATTTGGATACTATCGTGAAATTGTTCTTTTTAAGTGAATGGCGAAATTTGGTGAATTCAATTCCTCGACACACAATCCAGCCAGCTCGCTCACAGCAAATGCAGTCTGCAACATACAGCACCGCTGTGTTGCATTTTCCCTACAGCTTTAAACCACGATTACATTAGGGGACACAATGAACGACATGCCGCGGGACTAGAGGGGGGCATCTACGTCGATGCTGGGGAAACAATGCCGCGTAACATTTTTCCTGTACACACCAGGGCTCATGTCAGCTGTCACCTGACAAGTTGTGAATATAGTCTTGTAGACTTTAAATTTTATGCTAAGCCTTTAAAATTACATACTTATTAATTCTTAACCTATGATTTCAGTAAGGCGATATCATTTGCAAGATGGTCTTTCTGTGTGTGTGTGGTCTAGTTTAATTTACGAATATAATTTATAAAGGGTTATAAATAATTGCACTTTGTGTAAGATAGTATTCACTTGGTACACTTGAACTTTTATTTTTATAGTTTCCACTTCTCCAGTCACGGATTCTTTTAGCAAATTGAGCTAAGTTGTTGTAGGTTATGTTATGTTAGGTTTGGTCTGGTTTGGTTTGTGTTCTGTATTCTAATGCGTGGAGCAAAGGCAATATAGGGTAGAAGAATAAGTGACATTTCATTACAGCTTCGTGCAACTATCGATTTCAAAGTGTAAGTATTTATAGTGAGTGAAAACTATTTTATCTATGTTAAAATATATCTTATTATGTGGGGTCACTTTATTTTTAGTGAAAGAATTTGTTTTTTGTGGAATGTATTTGTTATAAGTGAAAACTATTTTTATGAAAGTGAATATGATCTAAACAAAAGTGCATTTAATTGTAAGCTATTTATAAAATGAAACTACGAAACTCAACTTAAAATGTCTTACAACAAATCTATATTGTGAATAATCACGGAAACTATACATATAAGATAAAAAATAGTTATTAAATATTTCTGTGGCAGTGACGTAAATTAACAACAGTGTTTTCCTCAAACGTCGTAAAAATAATAATTGTTTAGCAATGAATGCATTTGAGCTCAGTTCGAGTCCATTCGTGTGCTCGAATGCCTGAAGATGCCGAAAGGCGAAACCCGGGTCGTTAGTGACAAAATACATGGAAGTGTACAAAATCTCAATAATCCAAATTCAAAAATTGAATGCATTTGAATTTAGTTATAATATTTAAATTTAGTTTAAATTAAAAATATAATATTGTTTGATCTTTGACACAGTTGTTTTAAAGAAAAAGAATCAACGATTTGTGTTTTGTCTTTAAAAAAAAACATTGTGGTATATGCAGTCAAAAAAAAATTTTTTTTTCGACAGAACTTGGTCTAAATAAAGTTGAATTAAAATTGATTCTACTTGTCGGAATCAATATGAAAACAAACTCTTCAATTTGACGAATGCATACGTATAATGAAACATTAAAACTTTATACATACGGTAGTCAAACAGTAAATATTACAGAAGACCATTTTTAAAATATTGTAATTATTATTATATATGATACAATTTATAAACAGATGCGATAACCCTACTTTATCGTTCCCACTCGAATTGGGCCATATGCATTGACCTCTGAAATAAGGAATCTATCTAACTGAAACAGTGGGAAATACTACTATTCAGAGTAACTTAAACTTTTGATGCCATCCTTTTACACGTTCGCTCCCAATGCGGAGCATATAGTTTCTTAATGGAGTATCTCGACAGAAGTTGTGTTACGAACATTGGTTGTAATTCATCGCTCAAGCGATCTTTTCAGACGGGAGTACGAATAAACACCACTAAGAAAAGATAAGTAGTTAGCTAATCGCTCTCTCAACGTTTCTTTTTAAAGTCAAAAGTGAGTGGAAAGGAATATAAACTTCGCAGACATCCATTTCTTTGAATATAAATAAATACGACGATTTGAAACCGCAATTGAATAGAACGAACGCCCAAGATCAGACTGAGCAACCCGTTGATCACTCAGGACAGGCAACTCTTATACGACCAGTATAACCGTACCCGTCTTAGATGACGGCATTGAAATTGAAATACTGAATATATAAAGCAGCTAGTACGTCGGAACTGTGTATGCATTGCATATAATTTTATTTTATACACCGCGAAAGCTTCCGTCATGAGAAAATTTCATACCTACATGTGATATGTGATAATAATAAAACGTCTACACAGCGGTCTGGGTTATTATATATAAGATATACACCGCGATCGCTTAGGCCATGAGAAAATTTCGTAACTATATGTGATATGTGATATTAATAAAACGTCTACAGAGCTGTCTGGCCTATTCTATATTATATGTTAAGTGGGGTTTTACGTATATATTGTTTGATTTTATTGGTTCTATTGAAGGGTGAAACTTACGCTTATGTTAAAATAGCTTTGTTGCATTAAGATATATTTTTTTAATGGATCGGTTGTATCAAAGTCCTCTATAGTTTAAGATTGCTTTGGTTGTATATATGTTTCAAGCTCATGCCGACACCATTATTAACAATAAGTGTCAAGACCATAGTCCGTTGGTTACCGACCACTGCCATATAATTATATGTTACATAATTTTAAACGTTGTTGTTTTAAAGCGTGTGCACAGCGCTGCGTATTTAAAAGCGAAACAATACGAATGGAAATGATAATCAACATACTGTATATGTATAATGTCCTTGAAATTGTTTGTATTTTGAAGAAGTTGTCTAAAACGGTTAATTGAAATATGGAATTTCACAATTTTCATGTTCTGTTGTCTGTTAATTATAGTGAAATACAGAGCTTTCCAATCGGTGTGCCACGAGCGATTAAGTACTTAGTGTGCAGCAATTTTTTCGATTTTGAGAAAAGTGATATGTGCGAAAAAGCTGGGAAGCACTAGTATAACGTCAAATGAACGTCAGAGAGTAGCAAGAAACCGTAGGCGAGTGGTCAGCGCATTTTGGCGTTCGCCATATTTCAAAAAAAAAACACAATTTGTTTGTATTACTTCCACATGTTTATAATGATCAGGACTGGTTTCGCTCACCACGAGCATTATCAACTGATGAACATCATAAACATTATAAACACATGGAAGTAGTACAAACAAATTGTGTTTTATTTTTTAAAATGCAGTGCCTTACCTTAAAAGTCGTTCGTCATATTCTTGGTTTTCAAAAAGTTATCAATATCACTACCATTATCAACTGATGTTGATAATGCTCGTGATGAGCGAAACCGGTCCTGATCATTATAAATATGTGGAAGTAGTACAAATGAATTGTGTTTTATTTTTTTAAATATAATGTCTTTCCACCAAGAATTGACAGTTAACACCTTAAAAGTGAAGTTTTTTTTGCTTACACACTTTTTGACATGCGAAGTTAAATTATTTTTATGTTTCTTATCAATAACTAGGTAGATGCTCTATTTAAAAATAAAAATATTATCAACCTTACATTTTATCATGCGATCTAGTTCAGTGTTCTTCAACCTTTTTACTGAACGAACTGACAGTTCGAGTCCATTCGTGTGCTCGAATGCCTGAAGATGCCGGAAAGGCGAAACCCGGGTCGTTAGTGACAAAATACATGGAAGTGTACAAAATCTCAATAATCCAAATTTGATATTGAAATTCCATCAAGCACCCTCAGTCGATGTCTTAAATTAAACTATGATTTATATATATAAATATGTACGATTGTATTTAAGCCAGCTTTTAAAGTTTGCCGCTGCTTCTCTGCTAGAATTGTTTATAATAGGTGTCGTTTCAGAGAGACCAAATGCTGTATTGGCATTCGTTAGGTTCCTCTGTTCGGTTTTTAGGACTAACAATTACCTACCGAAAACTTCTTTTCACTCGAAAATGTAGTCGAAGTGCGACCATTTTTTTGCCTTGATATTCATTTATATTGATATGTTTTCCAATGATATTTAAAATAGTATTTTGGAACGTTCAAACTTTGGCAACGCTTATGACACAAGAAATAGCTTGCTTTGAGAAATACCACACGATATTATTTATACAGAAGATACCAGATTACAGAAAATTTAAGAACATTAGGGATGACACTGCGCAGGGTTTAACTACGACGTTTCAATAGAACAGCAGAAAAACAGTGTCCATACAATTATTGGACGTCATACATACTTACTTTTTATACACAGGTAGTCCTCGACTTACGACGGTTCGATTTACGATGATTCGTACTTACGACCAAAAATTGAAAAAAAAATACCAAATTTTACTATTACATTACCGTCTCAACAAAAAAAGGGTGGATGGCGCAATTTATTTTCGACTGTTTCTTTAATTTATTTATTCCTGAAGTAATAACAATTTTGTAATCAGAAAGGAATTGTAACGTTATTCCTGCATGCATAATCTTATTTTATCCACTTGCATTATAAAGCGAATTTTTATTTTCAACACAATTATTAATACCAAACCTCATTCTAACAACTTGTTTTACAAGGCAAATAATAAAATTCTGCTCACTAAGTTTTATTCTCTGTTTTATTTATTTAAAAAAAAAAAACGATTCGAGTTACGACCAAAGTTCAGGAAACGTATCTCAGTTGTAAGTCAAGGACAACCTGTATTTGCATTTTATCGTTGTCATACAACATGGTCCAGTGTGCAGAATTACTATCTTTCGCGGACCAGCGGTTGAAGAACAGTGATCTATTCACTAGATAGTTCAAATTTGAATAAATATCACCAAAACGGTTGATAACAGCATGTAAACATTCTAAAAATACGCCCCGACATTTATCTTAATTTTTCATTCTCTTTCGACTTAGTTTCATCGCTTTGGCGGAGTTCTATTCTATCATTGTAGTTCATCAACTGTTTAAATGTTTACCTTTTTTCATGTGCCATACAATCAGCAGGTGAAAGGATAAAAACAATCAATGGATGAACGCGAAATCCACATAATATACTAAAGCAAAAATTATACTAAATTTGGATTATTGAGATTTTGTACACTTCCATGTATTTTGTCACTAACGACCCGGGTTTCGCCTTTCGGCATCTTCAGGCATTCGAGCACACGAATGGACTCGAACTGCCAGACAGTAAACAGTGTCTAACGTTTATATAGAAGATACAAATGCGACAAATATTATTTACGAGGTAAGATATTATACGTTTGAGAGCCACACTGATACCTGAGTTAAAATTTCGGGAATCGCCCTAATCCTTATTTTGTAAACACCATATTAACAGAGTGGCGAATTACTGCCTTTCAACTTCTTTTATAAATACCAGTGATTTTACAATTATAATAGTATTGTGGGTTTTGACGGGATGTAATTCGACGAATGGGTAAATATATACAATCATTCCACATTTAGTGACATCTGTTAGGTGTTTCAACATATAGGATATAATAGCGGAGAATTAGGAAGGTTCAGGTGCTCATTCAAAATTGGCAAGGAATTTAACTGGGCTCTATTACCGAAAGGCAAAACCCGGGTCGTTAGTGACAAAATACATGGAAGTGTACAAAATCTCAATAATCCAAATTTGATATTGAAATTCCACCAAGCACCTTCAGTCGATGTCTTAAATTATACAAAAATTATACTGTTGCCGACGGTACGATTTGAAACTAAATTGACATGATGAAGTTGACGAGTTTCTTGCGTGTACGTTTCAATTAGTATTCTAAAAATGCAACACAAATTAATTTTTACTAAGTCCACATTTTTATAATGATCAGGACCAGTTTTGCTCATCGTGATCATCAGTTTATAATACCACCGTTCGAACTATCGAATTGAAGAATGGAACTATACAATTAAATACAAATTTAAGAATATATTGCTTGAGAATGCCCGTCGGAAGAGGGACGAATTTTGGTTTATCACCATTCAGGATGTATTCGTCAGGATGTCAATCCAAACGTCGTTTCAATCCGGTTTATCTGTTTTTATACAAGATGCAGTGGTTTTATGTACAAACACTATCAGTACAACATGGAATTGAGTCTACATTTACTAAACACACGAATTTACATTTAAGTTTTAATACAATTGACACAAACGACTTTCATTTTCACATAAAATATAATTCAAAGAAAAGACAACTAGCTAAACGTCACCGCGACCGACGCCATCTTCGTCTGTCGCCGGCTCCTCGTGACAGACTGTTTGCTAAATAAAAATTATAACTTCAAACAATATAGTAGGCTCCCTCCCTTTTATCGATAGCTGCCGACTGTTGCCAGGCAAACGAGGCAATTAGTCGGTCGGATACCTGCCGCTTTCTCGTTACCGACCCTAAATCGGCCAGGCCAGGTAACGTTAATTAGAAATTATTCTGAGAATTGCGATATTAAGAGTGTCCAAATGTCCGTACTGGATCATTCCAAACTTTCAACAAACAAATGTTCGTAAAAATATCATGGCGTGTCATGCTATTCTAATAAATTTCCAGTTACTCTGTAGAACTTCGTAATGATGGGTAAAAATCAAACATAATTATAATGAATGTACCTTATCAAGTGTCATAAGTTGAACAACTTAAGTATTAAGTAAATAATTATGAAAGCTTTTGAGATTTTTTATTCAGGTTACGTTTTTTACTAGTTTTTATATGTTTTTCACTGATCTTATTAAATATCTAATATCTTTTTAAAAACCATGATGCATCTGAATCTTCTCTTTTTCATAAGCAGTCATGCCATTTACGAATATTTTTATAACTCACTATTTTTTGGTGGTATTGTTTGCAATTAAGTTGTATTCTAATCATCCAATATTCCAGTAATATCAGTATTAAATTGCCTCTTGAGAAATCCTTCAAAGTTTATCATAATATAAGTTTAACGTCATATATTATAAATATTAGTTAAAAGTTAAATGTTATATTGCTTATTTTTTATAAGTAACAATACTAAATCAGAATTGGTGGTGATTTAATTTAAAACTACCAAACGCTCTCAATTGGGAGGGATGCTTAGCCATGCGGAAACTTTTAATACGAGGGGTGGATAAAACATTCAACTTTTCACTATCAGTTATGTTTGATGAAATGATACACCACTCAATAACAGAATGGTAAAATGTCGTTTCTTAAAAAAAATGGTTATAATTACTTCATGTAAAGTAATATTGAGGATTAAAAACTGTGTGTCGTACATATTTTACATTTTTTTTTATGAATAGGAGCAGTTTCGCTCAGCAATTCATCATTTTCAAATGATTAAAAAAATATCGTCGGTTTTTGTATAATTTTTTTAGTACCAGTTTAAGATGATTACTAGCCGAGCAAAACCACCCCTACTAAAAAAAATATTTCCTTTGACGATTAATTAAGATGAAGAGAATTACAATCTTATCTGTGGTAATGACATCTAATTTGAGAAAAAATAGCAATTTAAATTAAAAAAAAATATTCGTGTAATTAATCAGGGTTATTTTTTTCGTTCCGGTTCGGTAGAAAAAAATATGTCGGTTCAGTTCCGGTTTTCGGTTCGGCTCGTTTTAAAATCACTTTTATGGTGTTAACTGTCGATTCTTTGTCGAAGGCATTATATTTTATAAAATAAAACACACTTTTTTTTGTACTACTTCATGCTTATAATGATCAGAATCGGTTTCGTTCATCGCGGACATCATCAACTGATAAAAATACAATTTATTAGTTTAATTATTTTTTTGGTTACGATTTATTAATTAAATCTGGATTTTGTCAGCGAAAACTTTTATCGTAAATCGAAAAAAAAACAAGTATGTTTCGGTTTTCGTTTCGGCAAAAATAACGGTTTATTCCAGGTTTTCGGTCCGCTTCTGGTTCGGGTCTCTGTAATTAATAAGAATCTAGCGATACTTTATATTAAATATAATGAAGTTTTTGTTTATACATGCTGGCTTTTGCTTTTATGTATAATTACAATCATATAACCATATATAGAGACAACGCTCAGTTCTCAGCTACTGCATATTTCTTTTGATATACTGAACCTTCAACTCTTCCTGTGACGCTATGACAAATAAAAGGGTGAGTATTATTGACCCCTCCCGTTCGACCGTTTTTAACCCTTTATGTCACCATTCTTAAATTAGCATATTTTACTGAAGTACAATCGAATATAAATAGGAAGATTGAGAAAGCTACCAGCTAAAAATATGTGTCTTTGTAATATTTCCATATTTTATTTTATACTATTATCGACCCAGTATTTTGAAGCAAATTTCACGCCTAGATTAGATGTATTAGATAGACTCTTCATAAAGTTTTTTTTATAAAAAATAAAAACTAGTAATTAGCTAATTGCTTTTCTTTGCTATAAAAATTGTGTTAAATCGATGAAAATAATTACCTTTTCAAATTTAAATACATATATACTAAAGTAATTGCTTAAATCTTTATGTATGTTGGCAACGTCTCGTTGATTTATGGTTTTTCAAATCTTTTGTTTCAATTACATCATTAATTTCTCATCTTCACATCTCGCCGTTTGTCTACAGAGAGTACGTTTAAAAAATCATTTTCAATAATATTCCAATTAATAATAATAAATTTGGATTATTGAGATTTTGTACACTTCCATGTATTTTGTCACTAACGACCCGGGTTTCGCCTTTCGGCATCTTCAGGCATTCGAGCACACGAATGGACTCGAAACCCGGGTCGTTAGTGACAAAATACATGGAAGTGTACAAAATCTCAATAATCCAAATTTAATATTGAAATTCCATCAAGCACCCTCAGTCGATGTCTTAAATTATAATAATGATATTTTTTTACTATTATAATAGATGTCACTATAACAAAAAGTTTCAGCGCTACACTTCCCTTATGCTTTCTGTATATTGAATATAATTTGAAATAAAAACGTTATAATACAAGTAAATATATATTTAATTCTTTATATTCATTTAATTATTTGTTGATAGAATATTTAAAAAGTAAGTTATAATTTAATAAAGTCATTAATAAATTGTATCAAATTCAAAGTAATTAATAAATAGTCAATAGTGTTAAGTTAAATGATACGATGCATTATAATCTATCTCAAATAAAGTTGATTGAACATGATGAAAATATCAATGAACTCATTATAGATTTGCTATCAAAATATAGAGACATAAAAATAACTTTGGTTTCGTCGCTGGCTTCGGTTACGGATGTCTCGGGTTCAATTCCCAGTGCGGACGGTTTTCATAGATTGACCTTTCAATCGATTTATGGATTTCTGTTCGTAGTCTGAGTCCTCCCTCCCACCAATCTCATCCTCACGGGGCGTAACGAGAGCGATTAGCTAACCACTAGTCCTTTCATAGCCCTATCCTTCTATCCCTACTCTCTTCTAAAAAGAAAAGAGAGGTTGAGCAACTGAGTGACAAGCAGTTCTCGTAGAAAAAAATCTGTCAAGATGCCTCCATTAGGAGACCATATGCTCCACATTGGGAGCGGACATGGAAAAAAAATCGTACTTTTGTTCCTAAAAGCAAGGCCCTGTGAAATATTCACAATCAAAAGTCAATTAAGTATGAACAAAGAAATGTGTTTTGTCTGCATTTTAGCTACATCAGAATCCGTCGTCTATCCCGCAGTGCATCAGCGGAAAGCCGCATACGTTAAGAAATATTCTCTTTTGACATTTTAATTATGTATGTGATCACCTTAAGTTATGCCGTAAAAGAGATGTATGGACGATGTGGGTGTATTCACATTTACTTGCTCATATTTAAATACGAGCTGAACCGAAAACCGTAACTGAACTGAAATATTTTTTAACCAAACGAAACAAATAACGGTTCGGTTCCCTGGTTCGTATTGATTTGTTTTACTTGATTATTCGATATAATAATTATATGATCCAACGACAGATGTCACTATATGGTGATAATATTTCTGATTTAAATATCTACTGAAGCTAGTGGCACCCAACTGGTAGTCGCCAATTTTTTTTTAATCAAAAAATAATTTTCATTCCATAATCTATAAAACTTCATATCGTAACGTAGTAGTAATAATTTATGAATAAACTAAATTTTTTTAGTAAACTACCACATTTAGTCACAAAACTATTTATTTTGTATACAAGCAATAAAAGCGACACGATTTAACCAATTATTCCAACGATTCCTTTCGTCATGCACATATATTTTGCGTCATTAAAGATTGCTCTAAACTAAAACATTTCATTTCGCTTACTTTTCGGTATAAAAATAGCATTTATTCAGACCCAAATATTGAAATTTATGTTGCTAGCAGTGAAGAGTTTTTAAAAATTGGAAATAATAAAAAAAACTAATTATTATTGCAATTTTCGATTAAACAAATTTTCAATACTTTCAATAGAACACCAAGTGGCAGATAAAATAGATTTTAATAATGTTGCTGAAAATTTTGTTAAGAGCAAAGCGAGGAAAAATAATTTTGTTATATTTTTTTGTTTAATTCTAGGTATATTAGTAAAATCTACTGAATATCTTGTCCGAAATTTTTTTTAAAATTTTCAATTTGTTTTTATGTTCAATATATACCTTATATATTGTATTGAAATAATTTTGTATTTCCATATTAATAATAAATATAAAATTTATTTCAATGACTAATAGATTTTTTGACATTTTTGAAAACAAACCTTCGGAACTGATACAATATAAATATTAAATTTAAACTTTTGAGTTATTGAGATTTTGTACACTTCCATGTATTTTGTCACTAAAGACCCGGGTTTCGCCTTTCGGCATCTTCAGGCATTCGAGCATACGAATTAACTCGAAATGACGTCGGTAACCTGGGTCGTTAGTGACAAAATACATCGCAAGTGTACAAAATCTCAATAACTCAAATTTGATATTGAAGCTCCTTCAAGCACCCTCAGTCGATGTCTTAAATTATATTAAATTTAACATTTGTAAATAACAGGATTGTGAAAATGTAGTACGTATTTTTCAAGAAATTATATTTAATGAAAAAAAGTCTGCCTGCGGCGCATTTTCTGCATAATAATGATTTAAAGTTAAAAAATTACAAGTATTTAATTTTATAAATACCGTTAACCAAACAATATTGTAAATAAAACCATTATTTTTTAAGAGGGCGGTTGGGCGGCTGCGTTTCTATATTATTATATCTTTACAAAATAAAAGGTAGCGAGGCGCGGAAAAACGTTTTCTATTAGGTGACGCGTTGTAGAATAAAGGTTGGAAATCGCTGACTTAAGCACTATCATGTATTAAAAAATCAAGGACGCATTAAAATGAAAATAATATCTAATTTAAATTCAAAAATACATTCATTCGAATTTATGATAATATTATCTAATGGCACACGGTCGTTTTGTGATGTAATTTAATTGTGAAATCACATATTTTCTTATAACATGTTTATTATTCATTACATTTTCAAGGACGATGTGAAATAGTAACTTGGGGACATAAATTCATGTTTATTAATTTATATTTTCCGTTCACAAACATATATTATTGTGTGATAAATAAAACATTGGAATAACTATGGACTATGAGATACCGCTCCTGGTTTCTGACAGCGAATTGAAGAAGTAAGCCCAGTTTTTCAGGAAATAGAAGAAAGATTTTTATTATCATGTGAGAACTAGGGATTGCAATATTTGTATTACTGAAACCGGGATACCGGTATTTTGTCTTCTTTTCAATAACGAAATATGATTTGAAAATAAACAATACCGGTATTTCGAAATATAAACGCAATGGATCAACACAATTTAAATCTGAAAATATTGAAGATAATTTAGTAACTTTTTAACGTCATGTTTATATTTGTAAGAATACGCGATGCTGATTATCGGTGAAATGTGATAGTTCAACTTTTTGGCCATCGCTTACGTCAAGTCATCATTTCACACATTAGCAGTTATGAAATGCTATATAAATGAGTGCAAAGATAAATAAATACCGTCTGCAGTCATGAGAGTCGTCGATTGCCATATTTGGGAAGCGCAATGCACGCGAGAGAAAAATATAGAAAAGCAATCATTAGTCTTTCGCCAACCTCCGATCGTGTAACATCCATTCCGGACTATAGTACTTACATCACCATCATCATAATCTGTCATCACGTCAAGCAACTTGATAACATTTGAAGTACATATTCTTAAATATTCAAAGGGACAATAAATTAAAGATATTTATGAAAAAACAGCTTAAATTTTTTAAAAACCGGTGCTGATTTATTCGTCCGGTATTGCGGTCCCGATTGTCCATAAGAATATATATATATATATATATGTATTTGTAATACCGGTATTTATATTTGCAATATCGGTATTTACAAAGAAGATTAGCGTACTATTTTTGAGGTTGTTCCGGGGCATGTTAATCAAAATAAAATAAATAGATCGTTTGAGCCCGAATGTAACGCGGTCTGCGTATTAAGAGCAGTATTGAAAATAAAAATTCAATAATAAGATAAAAGTCATTGTTTCAGTTTATCTAGCCACTTTGATTTATATATTGTATCGTCTTCAAATACCTTTCTTGATTTAAATGTAGATCGATAGCTTATTTTCCACGTGATCAACATTTTGTCAATGAAGTATTTCACTTATTTTGTTGCACTCAAAAGAGTAGTGCAGAAAAACAGTAAATCCAAATTTCAATAAAAAATAAAGCTGTGGAACTTCACTTTACCTAAACGCGCCAGACAGGTCTTACTATATATTTTTTTTATAATACATGATGAACAAACAGTACCCACATTTTATGCTATGCATGTTTACTGTCTGTTTTTAGCCTTTTAATCTATTTTATACTATCTTTATCAAACAATCGTTCCAGACATAAATACGTTTTTTATCGGATTGGAATCCAGATGCTTGATTTGTTTTAAAATCAATTGCGTAATTCTGAACGTATTCAGTACAATTTTATTCTCTGTATTTCACGCTTTCCATCCCGAGTTTCAGCGACAAAAAAATAGACAAATCATGCGATTGCCTTCCCTTTTTCAAAGATACTTTATAATCTATCCGGGATCCTGGGCAGAAACTGGTAACCCTATATCAAAAACATACGCAGAAATAAAATATTTATTATCTATCACATCAATAAATAAATATTATTATTAATTTTAATGAAATCATTTAGAATATAATTACAGCACAATTAGATAGGTCACTTTGTAATACAGTATTTATTAAATTCAAAACGAATTAACAAATCGTTTATACATCTTGTAAACTATTTTAGTTTATAATTTAAGACATCGACTGAGGGTGCTTGGTGGAATTTCAATATCAAATTTGAGTTATTGAGATTTTGTACACTTCCATATATTTTGTCACTAACGACCCGGGTTTCGCATTTCGGCATCTTCAGGCATTCGAGCGCACGAATGAACTCGAACAGACAGACAGTAAACATATTTAATGATGAATTGAAATCATTCCACTGATTATTTCTCTTTTACCCTTTTCCTATTGTTTTTTATATCTTATTCTTTTTTCCGCAACACTAAGGATAACATTTACTGACGTTGTTCTTCAGTTTCTATTCTGTTTTGACAATGGGCAAAATGAGATGTTTTGCTGAATCAAATGAACAAGATTTTCTGTCGACTCATAATCAAACATGATTGCAATATAGTCCTTAAAAATTCGTTGAAGTAATTAAACAAATTATTGAAAACATTGACATTCAGCTGTGTCACACACGAAATAGCACGGTTAATTATCAATACACACATTGCCCATCTATGATCTGGTTGTTTCTACCAGTGATTGTCCAAAAGATTTATTCTTCCTTCTTTCCACGCTACCAGTTATAATCGTATTACTATTTTTCGCATGCGCTTAAATTGTTTCTCACTATTACCACGTAAACATTCCTTTATTGATAATAAATACATATCGTTGCATTTGTAACTATTTTATATAACATATAACACATTGAATATGGTTGGTGGAGAGTTTTCGGTAATTTTTCGATCATAATATTAGGTAATAATTGACAACCTCTTTCATCTCATACCCAAGTCTTTTTCAACATGTCCGCCAGCTTCTCTCCGATCATAATTGCAGGAGCATTTGTGTGCGCTGTTATGGGCCACGGTATTATACTTGTGTCAGCCACCCTCAGCCGCTTTATACCGTGTACCCTCAATTCATGGTCCACGATCGCTTCAGGATCTGTGGACGGTCCCATTTTGCACGTGGCTATCTGGTGATGCAGCGTATTGGACAAAGTCCTCACAGCGCAACCCCAGTATTCATCAGTGTTGAACTCAAACTCTTCACAAGTTGGAAAGTGTCTATCGTACAGTATGGATCCAAATCTTTGAAACGCCTTTGTTTTTGACAGTCTGATGCAATATTTGACAGCTTCAACAATCGTATCCAAGTCTCGCTTATCGGAGAAATAATCGTAGTAAAACTTTGGCCAGTGAAATGGGTTCTTGTCTTTTAACTTCATGTATCCTTTGGATTTTGGATGAACAATCATGGGTATTATACTCCAAAGTGGGGCTTCTGTTATGTCGCTATAAACTTTGTTATAAAACGAGTTTGAAATTTTCATTCCCTTTCTTATAGTGCTGCTGGCATCTGACGGAATCCCTCCAGGCAAAAATAACAATTCCATATCAGGGTAATTACCTTCTTCTTCCGAAATTTTTGTCTTAATATAGCCCAAACCTTCAACCCCACCGATCAATGTAATAGGACCGTCTCCGTACTGTAGCCATCTTGCTATACTCTTCGGTGTCACAGATTCGCTTTCTGTTACAGTAATACCTGTTGTATTAATAAGAAACGGTAGACCTACAAAACTCACGTGATCATACATGTTTTCTCCAACTGGTAAATCCTGGATTACAGGAATTTCCAGTTCTTGTAAATGTTTTTTTGGACCAACTCCTGATAGCATTAGCAATTGTGGAGAAGATAATGCACCAGCTGATACAATTATTTCTTTTGTTGCTTTGACGCTATACCGCATTCGATTTCGGACATACTCCACCGATTTAGCAGTCTTGGTGTCATTGTCTATTTTTATTTTTGTTACTCTGCTAAATGGAAGGATGTGGAGGTTTCTGCGATGCTTGAACGGATGCAGGAAAGCTTTTGCGGCGCTGTGACGTTTACCGTTCAGTGTTTGAGCTTGGATCCTTGAAAATCCGAAGGTTTCTCCGGCATTGTAGTCAACCACTTTGCTTCCTAGTTCTTTTCCCGCTTCCAAAAATGCGTCCATTAGGGGAGTTCTGTGGAAAAGAAGAACATGCAACAGTCATTCACTTTCATGTTGGATTGTCACATACTCTTTTATATTATCGATATGCATACGTAATCCTTGCAAAGTTATGCTTTATCTTGTAATACCATAAAAAAAACTCAAAAAATTAAGCAATTCATCTACTAATAGTAGTCGTTGATTCTCTCGTAAACGAGTTGGCAACATCTGCTTTGGCAACACACCGTGTCTACTTTGTTATATTTTTATTTGATTAATTTATTACAATTGTGTTTGTAGTTATTCTAATGAATGCCAATAAATAATTTCCAACTCTTCGAAATTGGGGAATGTAGGAAACTTAACGCTCATCGACTTTCTCTTCCACTGACGTCTTCGTCTCCATTTTTGATGTTATTAGTTCTCGTATTTAGTTCTACTCACTGAGCTCCATTTACGAGTAAAAGAAAAACTAAAACTATATTTACTTACTTATGTGGCATGTATTCGATACTCATGAGTCCATCTCTGTTGTGATAAGGTGTTTTTTCCAAACCCTCTAAATTTGATGCTTTTTCAGACTTTAAGAAATATGGAAGAACTTCATCAAAAGACCTGAAAAAATACCAAATCATAACGGACGCTGTTTGAATCCATACAATTCCGCTTAGACTATGAATTCAAATTTGAGAATCAATTACCATCCCGGGTTTCCTGCTGCAGCTATTCTGTCCCAATCAATCCTGTTTCCTCTGGTGTAGATCATATAGTTAATGACCGAAGAACCTCCGATGGCTTTTCCCCTGGGCCATGCACATTTCTGGTCATCCATTCCTAAAATATATATCTACAACTCTCATTTGTTTGAAGTAAGTTTTAAATCCGATAATCCTTTATTTTCCTGACAAATTTAAATTCAGATGTTAACCTGTATTAATTTGCTTCTTAGTTGAAAAAAAAAACGGTTACCGTTTTGATATAACTGTTGAAAAATACATAGTATTTATGATACATAATTTATAATAAAAACGTTGATATTATTTAAAATTCTGCCGTGAAATATTTGACAAAAGAGATATACAAATAACATTCATTTAGGTTATATAAACATTTATGATTGATGATATTGGATTATATCCAAATTGGCATAAGTAGTGCAATTGCGATGCTCCAGAAATACCCAAATCTCTATCGTTTCTCTCCCTTTACACAGTTTTTACAAATTATCAACGCACCCCCACACCCAAGTTGAGCCAAAAATTTAATTCGATTCTATTGTTTAAATATATGTCGTGTAATAGATTTCTTGAAATAATAAATTTAATTTTTAATTCAGAAGCACTCGAATAAATCAACGCAAAGAACTGGATGAGCCCGTTTCACAACGATTGATAAAGACTGATTTTATGATTGCTTTATGCAATAATGCACTCGCCCAATCGAATTTCAGCGGGACCCCTTGAATATTAAAACGCCCTGCAGAGTTGGATGTTATACATGGTGAAATTTTTACCTAGACAAACCCCTTCTTGTTTTTCCATGCGGTATCCCCAGTTATAGTCAGTGTGTTGGAAAAACGCAGCTAAGAGTGGAGCATCAGTAATCAAGGATTCTGGACCACCAGCTTCAAGGAGCAGCACGTTCCATTGCTCGTTTTCTGAGAGTCGGCTGGCTAATGCGCATCCAGTGGCACCAGCTCCGACGATAACGAAGTCGTACTCTGCGAGCGGGGTTACAACTCCTGTAAATTATAATACAATATATATATATATCCTGATTTATCCTGAAGCATGAAATGTGAAAATCTTTCCTTTTGAAAAATAATAATATTGAGTTAGTTTACTTATACTGTTTTATATTTCGCTCGCATCCGTGGTGCAATGGTCAGCGACGTTGGCTTCCGTTACGGATCTCACAGGTTTGAATCCCAGACAGCTTAAAAATGTTTTTTTCAATCGATTTCTGTTCGTAGGCATGGATGGTTGTGATATAAAATTCCTTCCCACCCACCCCATTCTTAAAAAACGGGGCGTAACTAGAGCGATTAGCTAACCACTAGTACTTTCCTAACCCTATCCTTTGAGAGAAGTAGATTCGCTACTCGACGGGGAGGTGGAGCGTCAACACACTTCGACTGCCCCAAGTCCGGCGTGGTGACAAAAATAATTCACAGGTTCCTTCGTCTCCCATTAAAACCTGGTCGTATTCAGTATACTTTCTCTTTAATTGCAGTTAGTTTATACTTATAAATTCCTCGAAAACAGTTACACAAACAAAAACAGATTTAAAATACACAATTTCAATTTAAAAGCGCAGTAAGTAGTTTTATGATAGGGTCATCCCTTTGACCGAACCGCGGGACTGTGTCGACCACTACCACCAAGCCCCTAGGCCGAGGGACAAGTTCTTCTTTCCCTAAGCATCGTCCGCTTTTTGTTTACTTCTAACGGTAAACAAACAAATCTGACAAATTATTTTTGAATGCCTTAGGAAAGATATTACATATTAAATTTACATGAATAAAAAGAGTCTGCAGACGGGTTTTGAAGACTCCTCTCCGCCCCATAAGTACGGGGCGGTGTCACCTTCTATTCATACTCTCTTTGAAAAAGAGATGTTGAGCATTGGAATACCGTTGGAATTGGTTCTATTGGAATACCTCGACTAGGAGTCCATAAGCCCCACATTGGAAGTGGATATGGTTTAAATATATAAATTTCTGAGAATACAATTTTGAGCCATTAAATACATATTATAAACAATATTTTCAAACTAGTATAACCGTACCCGTTATAGATGGCGGTATTGAAATTGAAATACTGAGTGTCTAAAGTAGCTAGTACGTGGGCACTGTGTGTGTATTGTTAACATCGCGAACGTTTACGTAATGATAAAATTTCATACCTACATGTGATAATAATAAAGTGTCTACAGAGCGGTCCGGGGTATTATATATAACATAGTTTATGGTCTATTACCTAATCGAAATTGAGCAATACACATATTATATCTACAAATATATTTGAAAAATCATACGTAGCTTGCCTCATGTAGAAAATCTTTTTTTTATTCCCCTGATCGCCAATATACATAATCATATCATTTATACTAAAACCAAAAAAATAATTACAATTCAAATGTGTCTTGATGTATGTCGGTAACGCAAAGCACAACACTGGTAGAGAGAGAGTGTGGGTGTTGAGCGAATGCTGACAGTTGGCACTGCCACCTGGTATAGAATATTACATATTAGTTTAAAAAACGAATTGAATATCAAAAAAAATCTGCGAATTGAATAGCACAGTAATATTGTGTGCTCCCTTTGCATCGATATTGAATTACTGTATATTACCAGCCTAGTGTTAAAAGCTCCGCTTGTCAAACAAATGTGTCGGGGGGCTATGTTATAGCAAAATCAATATCGTTTGTTGACATTTTCTATATAGAATTTGATATCTTGGGCGTGGCTGTTCATCTGTAGCGGTTTTGTTAAAAAGCCTATCTCAATTGAATAGGAAATCAAAAATATTTAGCATAATGGTAAATGTAAGATTTTAAGTATTTTTTTGTTTTTCATGTCGGCTTCCAATGTATGGAGTCCTAATGGAGTTTTTTTATTTAGTCGCTAAGCCTTTCGTTTTCGGGGAGACCACGGATAGAAGAATGGGACTAGGCCAGAACTAGTGAGTAGTAAATTGCTCTCGCATTGTCCTGCTTTAAGGATTGGGTGGGTGGGAGAGCATTTGAACACCACAAACATTCCTGTTTCGAAAACAAATCCATAAATCGGTTTAAAAATTAATTTATGAACCTGTCGCTGCTGAGATTCGAGCCCGTGAACACCGCAACCTTAAACAGCGATCCAAAATTCGTGAATAGAAGAAGAAGTTGTGTTTTCCAACTTCCTTTACGAGTACTGTACCTGGAGGTAGTGGATAATCATCTCGTAGAAAGTTAAATAAATCGTTTATTTTCGTCGGTCTATTGTTGGGAGACGGACTTTTTCGTAGCATATTAAAAATTGGTTGTAATGCCGAGCTGTGTATGAATCTGGTGCTTCTAGAATGAACGGGCATGGAGATGCCATCATCATCTGTGAATTCGTCGTAGACTCCTTCTGGTAGTATGTAATCGTGGGTATCTAAAAAATAATAATTCAAACATATTGCATAAATGTTGTATACATGCTGGATACATTTAGCATACATATTGCATACAAATTGTACTCATTCTGCATTCATATTGCATATATATTGAATACATATTGCATACATTTTAGCACACATTGCATGCTTATTGTATCTACCATTACTCAGAAACCTTTTTTCACCCGCGGCACACCTAACCGTTCATTAATATATCGCATCACACCACAAACCAAAATATGTAAATTTTATAAAAAATCTTACGATTTATTGATGTGTTTATATTTGGTGAATTTGAAATAGTAGCTAATATATTTTTAGTGTTCCGGATTTGAGGTGTATTATATTGATACATTCATTCCTTGTTTGTAGTAATTCATGAGATTTGTTTTGCCATTAATGCTTCCCAATACATGCAGCAAAAGATTTTTTTGTTTTACACACGAGACAACCCCCATTTTATTCCACATTATTGCAGTTGTAAACACATTTCATTAAATATCAAAATAATACAAAATTTGTTTCAAGGAGAGTAATTTAAGCGGAGATCTCATCCCCGAATGGTTTTAATTTTTTTCTGACATAAAAATCGATTCTTTTCTCATTTTGAATGCACTGCGCTGCGGCGCACCGGTGTGCCGCGGCACACTGGTTGCGGAGCACTGGTATATACATTGGATCCATTTTGCCTACATGTTGCATACATATCGACTGTGGAAAAAAGGACGTAAGCCACACCAAGAAATATTGTGTATAGCTCACAAAACACGTGTTAATACACTATATTTATATGTATGATATATCGACTGTAGAAAGTCGAAAAAGAATCATCCCTCCGTCTTTTTAAAATATTTTTTTTTCGATTATCACAATGTAAACAATTTATTAATACACGTTTTGTGCTACTCGATATTTTGTGTGTGTGTGTTACGTCCTTTTTCCTTTCCACAGTCGATATTGATACGCATATTATACTTACATTGTGAATATAAATAATTTTAATCATTATACAATTATTTCAATAAAATGCAATTAATAGTTCTTACTAAGTTCATTCCTTAGCGTTTTTAATGAGAATGTAAAATTTAATAATTATTTTTAAATGTTTAGTCTTTATGGGATAGGAGTGGCATGTATTGATAACGGTACTGTACTTTTATCGTGAAATGATGGAACATAAGGAAAAGTTTATAAACTTAAATATAAAATATGAATACAAAAAAAAAGATTAAGAAAAAAACATTAAGAAGTTAAAAATAGTCTTCATAAATAAACGATTAATAAAATTGTAAAATGTTTTATTTGAAAGGATCATTATTTTTTTTATTACTACCATGTGAAATTGAAAACTGTGAAGACCGATGAATGATGAAAATGGACGTTACTGCTTGACAATTCGAAAACGAGCACCGTGTTAATCAGTGGTTCCTACGGACCTCCAGGGGTCCTTGTGACCGCTGAGGGGTCTGTAACAAATTAATTTGCGGGTGCGTGGATAACGTCGGGGGGTCTGCGAAAGGTTTAATATAAAAACATATTTGTCACCCATTTTCATGATTATGAAATGAATATCAATCGAATGAATCGAAGCGATTTGTTGGGTGTTGTACCCTTTTGCAAGCAGACCCACAAACTTAGATGAATCCGTGCAAACGCAATTTATTGAGTTATCCACAAATGAGAAACGGAAACCAATGTTTGAACAAAGATACCACAAATTCTAGTTACAAAAACAGATATCAATTTGATATCCTGCATTATGGGTCAGTGTACACAGACAATTGATTGCTTTTTCGTCTTCCTATTCAGTAGAACGTGGATTTAGTGCGGTTATGATCCTCATGTTTTATTTATATTTTATTTTTACATCACCATTAAAATTAAAATTAAATTTATAATTTTTCTATTATCTTAGAGTTATTTTACTTGGGGGTTCATGGTCAGGTTTTTACTTTAAGAAGTTAATGGGAAGAAGGGCCCATGGAAGGGCATAATAAGTTTGGGAACCACTGGTGTAAATCAAGCGCGAGGTGTACATAATATAAAGGAACGAGTTTCACATAGTTACTCACCTTTCTGCTGACGATTTTGCTTGTTGATCTGTGATGCATACACGTTTGTTGCTATGACAACCAAAATACATATTGAAGTGTTCATTTCCTCACTTTAATAAGACTTGTCATAGAGAAAAGATATCGGAATTATTCTTTGCTGTAAATTTAAGTCCTTTATCTCTATCAGTATCTGAAACAAAATGGCCGACATTACTTAACAGTAACACAAATATTCTACAAAAAAGAAAGTCATATAATTTGTGACATCAATCTTTTTATAAAATTGTGTTAATTATTTCGATTCACATTGATATATTATTGTAAACCGAGTCGCTGAATATTTTTTTTTTAAGTGAATTCCTGCATTTAAAAAATGGAAATGTTAATCAATTGATCACGCGATGTGTTGCGAAAAAGAATTATTATGACTATTGGGAAATATTGTTCATATTTTTTTTTGTAAACAAGGTCTCAGCCTTCATTAGCTATATAAAAATGAAACTCAAAAATGTAGGTTGGAACATTATTGCAAAACTGTCCAAATAAACTATTTTATTATAATTTAAAATTTCCATCAGCCGGATCTGTCGACCCTGTTTAACACGTCGGCATGCTTTCATATAGAGTGAATTGCAGGGGGTTTGAATAAAAACACGGAAATCACTATGGAAGCTCTTTCATTGTTTGTGGGACATCATCTTTATAATTCAAAAAATATAATGCATTGGTGGGCAACTCTTCTAAAAAATACTTTATATCATTAATAATTAATTGTAAGGTATGGCTTTATTCCGCACCAGAAAAAAATATAAATTTTAAATACGCAGTAAAACAAAATCTGGAATACGTATCATATTGTATATATAATTTCGTTTTCGGGACAGTGGTGTGATGGTAAGCGTCGTTTAGTTCGGATACGGATCCCACGCGCTCGAATTCCAGTTCAGAAAGTTTTATAAATTTATTTTTTAATCTATTTATAGATTTCTGTTCGTGCTGTTTCATGGCTGTTTGTTATATCTAAAATTGCCTCTCAACCCGATCTTAAAAAAATGGGCACAGCGAGAGCGATTAGCTAACCACTAGTCCTGTCCTAACTCCATCCTCCTATCCCTACACTTTTAAAAAAATGAAAGGTGTGCTACTGGGTGAAAATCAGTTCCCATAGAAAAACATCTTGAGTACCTCCGTTAGAAATCCATATAGTCTACATTAGGAACGGACATGGATTTTACAAAATCGTTATGGCTAATTATAACGCCAAAACAATGTTAAATTTTAATATACATGATATATGTATTGTACATTAATAATAATATACCAAAAAGTAATATAAAAACAATAGCAGGTATTGTCTCCTCGTGACCGTTTTAAACTGATCAATTAAAACACTAAATGAGCGAAATTGGGTATTTAATAAAAATATTATGAAGAATGTTTGATACAATGTTTTTTTAGCAAAACAATCTTGATTGTTTTTTGATGATTTCCCTCCTATTTTGAATTATCCATTCTTTGGCGGTGTGGAATAGTCGGGGAGTACCTTATTAAAGTATCAACAGTTGAAAATTTTAAAAAATGGAAGAAATCGCTACATATTTAAAATAAAACTTGTCAAATATGACACGGAACCAGATGAATCTCAATATCTATGTCAAAATTGCTGGAAAAACACTTCTGAAAAGAGACCGTTATCAAGGCTATCGATCGTCTGCTCTGAAAACGTCTGGCGCCAAAATTGATGGCGCCTCTCCCAACACTAACACATCTAATAGTGCCGGCAATATTACATTGCCCTCGCACATAGGGTAAGATCTTGGCGCGTCACTTGTTGCTCGCTCATTTCAATGCCGCCTACTTGGGGTTTTAAAAGTGAGTCATATTATGGCAATACGAAAGATGAATACAACACACATGAAAATAGTCATAAGCCTGACGTCTTAGAGCAGCGTTCCAATTTACATGTCTCTTACGGCTTTACTTGTAAGACTGTTGTTTTGAACATGAGCGATCAGATGTCTTTTTCACATAGATAAGAAAATTTAAAAGAATAATAATAAATAAAGGATAATATAAACGGAGCGCATTTGGACGCACTGCGCCGCGGCACATCGGTTGCGGAGTACTGATTGATATAAGTGATGTATTCCACATTTAAATTAATTATTATAGTAATAGTTATCACGTATTGACATTTTTTCTGCGCTCATCGCTTATTTCACGAGGCCATTGAGAAACGATAAATTGAGAATACACGAAAATTATTCGGGAAAATTACCTAATGGTGTACTAACGTAAAAAAAAATTGAAAACTCGTTGTTGAATATAATCCATTTTTTACTGTGGTTATGGCATTGAAAAAAACCGCAGATATTAAATAATAAAACTTACTTTAAAATATGCACGGAAATAAAAAATATTTCTTCGCTACAGGTTGGCGAAACGTGATAAAGGTCATAGTTTTCGAGGATAAAATGAAAACCTGCTTTTTTATCATTTTGTAATGATAATATTACAAATACTGCATCCATCATAATAAAAAAATCGTAAAAAAAATCAGAAATACCTGTTCTGCGTTAATATATTTATGTTGATTTTTTGTTTGTCCCTCACTTTCTTTTTCAAGTCATATCTGCTCATAAAGTAAGGAATATAGAATCTTAATGGAGCTTCTCACAGAGACTACTCCAACGAGATGGTTATTATTATTTTTTCGCTCAACCATTTTATTTTCGGGAAGGTTACAATAAAAAAATGGACGTTAGAAAGGAAAAGTACAGGTGGTCGCAACCTTTTTTTGCTCCATTCCTCCTTTTACTAATGTTCAAAATAGAATTCCTCATCCCAAAATAATTTTACTCTAATGCAAAATGTGCTTTCGAAATATGTATATATGCAAAGTAACCTTAAGTTACAAGCAATGCTATAAGAAAATTTGCAATTTACGAGTAGTCCTAAGAGTTCCAGCCTCTACGAACAAATTGTATGGCGGTTGTACGAAGATTGTTTCTCAACTCCGTTTCTCGTCGAATATAACATATATTTGAAAAGGTTTCTTTTGAGTTTATTCAGTGTTTCTTTACTATAATCATTATATAATTTACGCTTCATCGAAAACCAACATATATGCATGTTAAGTAATAATTAAATCGTCACAATAAATTGTACCGTACAATCGTCATAATATATGTAGTGAATGGCACGAAATGCGATGTGTGGCAGGGTGGATTTAATAGAAACGTAATTTATCGCAAAATTCATTTTTTGAATTGTCGATTAATAACAATCATTGATTACGACTAGGCTTTATAATTATACTATTTAAAAGTAAGTAAACAACTATATTCCTAATATGAAATTAAAATTGATAACTTAATTGTTCCTCTGGCTGTGTAACTAGATGTAACGCGTTTCGCTTCTTTAAGAAGCATCTTCGGACTCACTTTATCGAACCATAACTAACTATATCACCTTCAAACACTAGTAATTAATTTTATAATTAGTACTATTATCGTTTAGGTTTTACCTCCTCCCCACGTCCAGTAGAAGGAAACAAACCCACTCTAATCGTCATTTTTAATTAAGATGCTTCTTAAAGAAACAAAACGCATTACATTTAGTAACACAGCCAGTGGAACAACTAAGTTATCAATCTTTATTTAATATTAAAACACCAAAGTTTCCGCCTAATCCATCCAAATTATCTTTATTTCTATTATCATCAAAGATACTACATTTAACAACAAACTATTTCACATTATTAAAATATGCTAGAATTCATCGTAATTACTCCAAAATATCGATTTCATGACCCAGTAAATGTAAAGGACTACTCGTCTGTTAAACACCGCCTGACGGGCCGTACAGCATGGTTTGTAATTATAGGGGGCTTTGATATATGTAATATTGAAAATCTTTAATCAACGCCAGAAATTCCATCCCTGGAACTCCAAAATTCATCCCTAGGGGGACATTCTCCACTGGTTAAAGATCCCTGGATTGATATTTGGATAATCGCTCTCTCTACGTTGTTGTTTGAGAATAGAATGTGTGAGAATTCAAATAGTCAATCTAATATATCAAATAAATTAAATATTCATTATTAGAATTTTATAATTCAACTATATCGATGGTCAACAGCCAAAACATCTTAACCGACACTTTGAGTCAAATGCACTTTTTGATATTTTTGGAATGGTACGGATGTCTTTGATTTACTAACAAAATACCTTATCCGATTTATTTTAGGTAAAATAATAAATCAACAAGTACGTTTTATCTCAAACAAAAAACATTTTTGTCTCCTTCAAACTGAAACAACCAAATTATCTTAACTAACAGATTTGAGTGCACAAGACAACGCAAGTCAAACATCATGTGCAGCTTTGACGTTTAATATGCATATTATTATAATGAATGATTTTATGAGATTGGTATCCCAAAAATGTCATTAACTTTCCTTAGGGTGAATCAAAATTAAAAAAAAAAAATCTGGTATCACAGCCAAATACGAAATAAACTAGATGAGAATTTTTATAAGTCACTCATGTCCAAGATCACAAATTTAAATAATCTAAATTTGATATTGACCTTGCTGGGACTTGACCCATTACTCACCTGATCGCAAAAGTATACGAACCTCTATCAAGTAGAATCATATAAAATACATAAAGAGTTGGCCTTATATTGCGATAGTTGTGCTGAACAAAACCGTAATAGAGCAATGGTGGCTTTGATTTTTTTCTAGCAACAAGATAACTTTAAAAAATTAAATATAGTTTTCTGGATTTCTGTTCGTAGTCTTGAGTGTTTAAAAAATTCCATCCCACCCATCCGATCCTCACGGGGCGTAGCGAGAGCGATTAGCTAACCACTAATGCTGTCCTAGCCCGATCCTTCTATCCCTACTCTCTTAAAAAAAAGATGTTGAGCAACTGAGTAACAAGCAGTTCTCATAGAAAAATCCTGTTGAGATACCTCTATTAGGAGGCCATATACTCCACGTTGGAAGCGGACATTAAAAAAATTAATTATGAAGCATTTTCAGACTTTACTCATCCGTAAGATTTTTAATTAAAACATGAACAAATCTTACTTAATATTTTGTATCTATAAAATTACCATTTTTCTCAACAATCAATGCATCACACTTATCAGAAGCTCATTTTATTACACCTTATTATAAAACATTGAATAGACCTTTTTTAATTGATTCAAAATATATTATTTTGTTTTTTTTTCTGAAAAACCTTAGACCGAATATCAAATTAAATGAATTATCATCAGTTGATAATACTCGTGATGAGCGAAACTGGTCCTGATCATTATAAATATGTGGAAGTAGTACAAATGAATTGTGTGTGTTTTTTTTTTTAAATAAATGTATTATATTTAAATCAAACTAAATTTATTTTAATAGCTATAAAAAAATTCTCACTATCTTGTAGGGTAGTATTTTAAGATACTATATTTTGACAGTATTAAGATTTTAAATATTCCGACTCAAATGGTTTTTATGATAAACAATTTCACTAAAAATACATCAAACATTGTTTTGTAATTATTACACAGCTTTATAAAATTATCAGAGCTGGTTTCACTCACCCCGAACTTTTTCAACTACTGATCCTGTGATAATACTATGCTATTATTACAACGAAATTGCATTTTTTTATTATGATAATGTTTTTCTACTAAAAATAGATAACTAGCACCATCAAAGTTATACTTTTTATACACTAACTTAACGATAATGAACAGTTTGTTTTCACCTTTTTTTAAAACTTCACATTTGTCACTAGCACTTATAAATGAAGAAATTTAGAAGTTCTTCCTATATTCCTGTGTCCTTCTTTATAGTCGCTCACCAACTACTGACAATTTGATGACCATTTAATGGGCAGGTGATTCCTTACTGTACTTACCAAAAAGATGCAGTGCCGTGCGATTGATTGTTGGAGGGTGTTCGTTTTTTCGTCTCGAAATATTGTTTCAATAATTCTTACTTGATTTGTTTTTTAAAAGAATGACATACGACATGCAGGAAGCGTAAAAATATTTTCATTAAATTATAACTGTCGATAACGAGTAAATCCTTTATTTGTGACGGACTGCTTAAATTATCTTGGCAGCAAGGAAAAGAAGGAAAATTTTGTAAAAGAATGGAGCTTTTCCAACCGTGTCCGCTTCTAATGTGGACTCCTACTAAAGCATCTCAACATAAGTTGTTATGACGACAATTGTTTTGTATTCATTCGCATCTTTTTTCGACGCATATAGAATACTATCATAAGGCTGCCATAATAGTCGAGGTGCATACGGAGACGTTTGGAAATTGTATGGTAGAAGGTAGAAATGAATAACTGCAACCAACAATACCCATTTGGCGAGTAGACAACAACTAAAACAAACAAATAAATGCTGCGAAAGGCGCGACGACAGCGCAGGTTGGAGAATCTGGTTAGATCTTTCGACCCGCATCTGTAATTTGCACTTACCCTTGTGCCACCTGTCACCATTGCACAGCTTTCTTTCTCACATTGATTCTCTTTTGTCTGACTAGCTAGCTATGTATTTTTACGGGACAAATAACTCACGGACCGTAACGCGGGGACACAGATCTATAAACCGGAACGTATTCCAGCCTTATACTAGTAGCTTATCGCTCTCGTTGCGCCCCGTTTTTGGATCGGATGGGTGAAGAAAATGTAAAAATCCATGCATTTGAACAAAAACCATACATCGATTTAAAAAATAATGTTCGTTTAGGCGTTCGAACGCGTGGACATAAAAACCGAATAGAACGACGTTGATCGCTCGGTTAAGGGCCTAGAAACGATGAATTTGTGGATTTACATGTTCCCCCTGCCAGCATGGTAGAAAATATTGACCGAAATTCCTATAATTTTTTAGACAAAACCGCAATGCCAAATAAATTATTTTTGTATAAAAACGTTTGTCTTCTACGCCATTATTTTATAACTGTACACGATGGCTAATAATCCATCCTAATATTGAGGTTGTTTGCCCACGGTTTTTTTTTTAACTGTTTATAAAACAAAAATGGTCCACCAGAAGAATGTTATGCGAATATGATCTGAGGTCAATGGTATGCCATAAAAATAACCAACGAAATCTGATATCGGTATAAAATGGAACCGGTTTTTCGCACTTGTCAAAAACGAGCCTACTCACTCCTCTGATGTGGAACCATTGACTTGTATCATCTTTTTATGATTGATTTTTTTTAGATACTAATTTAGGTTACATAATGAATGATAATTTGTCCTTTTTATACTGATATTTAGATTAGCTAGATTTGGACTAGGGCATCCAATCCCGGATTAAAAAATGTTTTGGGCATTGGGATGGTTTTTTTGTTGATTTAAATCAGACAGTCATTTACTAAAAAAGAGAACAATATTTCAAAAAACGTGATCAAAATAATTTTATATATTTTTTTATGGCAGGTTTTATCAAACGCTATTCAAAAAGAGGGCATGTCCTTTAATTTGTCTTTAAAATATTGTCCTCCATTCGATTAAGATGCGGTCCTAATTTGTCCTCCATTGCAAATTGATGAAGAACGGCTGTTACGAAATATGAGTAGAAAGGAGACTACAATAAATTTATATTAATTTTATAGGTATTATAAAAAAACTATGTACATGAACAAACCGAGGTACACGTTGTAGTTAATCAGGAAGTTTTAATTTGATATATGGATTATTTTTAGCATTTATAGTGAATCCCGACATCGCGGGATTGCCTGAATATCAATCAGGGGATTACGGGATTGAATATTTAATCGGGATCCCGGGATCGGAAGCCCTAATTTGGGCTCATAAATACCACTGAAAACTTACCAGCTGGTTTGTTATTTAGAATATAAAAGGTCCACATCCATATATTTGATTTTAATTGTAAAACTAATACACGCCTGAAAAAATTTTTTAGCACTGCATATTTTGCCTTGGTGTGATTTTTTCCTACTTATAATAGAATTAAGGACACAGGAGCTGTGTTAAGCCATACGTGACGCATTCATTGTTGAAGTGTTTTATCAAGTATGGACAGATTTGAGGATCCTGCGGCTTTCTATGTTCTCAAGTGCGGTCTTTTGGCTAAATACATGGAAATGTACAAAATCTCAACAATTCAAATCATAATGTTTATTTAAAATTAAATCATTTAAGGTACTAATTGTGTTCTTAGAAAAGGAGCTTACATGGTTTTATTAATTAGACGTTAAATTACATGGTCTTATAATGGTATAGTTCTGACGAATAGCTATCAACTACCTAATAAAATTTTGTAAAACTAAATACTTTGTTATTTTATCCTATTATAAGGAGTTCTACCAAGTAAATACCAATTCAATCAATACAAATATAACATCTTGCATTTTTAAGCTATATGATGCTTTTTGCTTCTTATGGACAGTGGCATATATTCTAATAAGTGGTTTTGCCGTGGAAGCGACGATATAAACCATTATTTGCCATGATATGTAATTCGGGTATATCTAATGTTAATATTGTGTGTTCACCGATTATCAAATTCAAGAAACATTGCATCAGATATTTTGATTTTTTTAATGTATCCTCTGGTAGGCCATTCGATCGATTTGTTGCGTAAGTCGAATCATCAAAAGTTAAAAAGTTGATTAAATTAAATCTAGATTCCTCATTTGTATTCCACTATAGTGTTGCAACAAAATTATGCAATCTGGTCATGATTTCGCTGGGAATGAACTCATGGCCGCATGCATGTCAATATATGGAATGCATTTGGTAACATTAAATTTTTCTAGCGATATGTATTCGTTTTTGTCATGGCGTTGTTCAGAAGTTTATGTGTTGTTATTCAAAATATGTTATTACGGCTTTTAAAATATGTTCACAATTTATTTAATGAATTGGTATTTACTTGGTAGAACTCCATTATAATAGAGTAAAATATCAAAGTTCAGTATTTGGCTCTACATGACGTTAAGGCGAAATAGCTATCAACTACCTAATAAAATTTTGTTGAACAAATTTTTTTTCTTCCAACGTGGAGCATATGGTCTCCTAATGGAGGTACCTTGACAGTTTTTTCTATGAAAACTGCTTGTTACTCAGTTGCTCATACTCTCTTTTTTTTGGAAGAGAGTAGCGATAGAAGGGTAGGGCTAGGACCAGACTAGTGGTTAGCTAATCGCTCTCGCTACGCCCCGTGAGAATCAAATAGGTGGTAGGGGGCTTAGACATCACAAACACTCAGACTACGAACAGAAATCCATAAATCGATTGAAAGATCAATTTAAGAAAGCAGTCCGCACCGGAAATTGAACCCGAGACATTTTACTCTATTATTTTTATAATGTTGTAAATTTAGAAATAATTGTGTATTAGTCGTATTATCGCATTTCTTCAATATGCAAGCCGTATGCCCATAATGATCGCTATCGATCGTTTTACAACTTCCAAGCGAGATAAACTAGACAATGATTATTATGCTAGGACTGCAAAGATAACGTGATAGAAACGAAATGGTCTATACAACATGTCGACTGTTTTGACCTATTGATGTAACCGTCAAAACATACAAAAAAGAGTTAATGATTGCATCTCATTTTAAAGACGACAGATCTCGGCCGAATGATGTAAATAAGAAAAATAAACTGACCACTTTTTGGAAGAGAAACGTCATTTTAAATTGGTTTTAGAATTAAAATTTCTGACCCGTCGCTTGATGTAATCCGCTATCATATCGTCACTCCCTAAGTATAGTCCCGTATGTGCGAACATGTGAATTTACAGGAGTGCATCTCAAAGATTCATAATACATCTCACTATAATATATATGTTTTCGATAAAAACAGATTTTACTCTCTCCCGAAAAATTTCAATTATGAAGGTACATCAATTGATCAAAACACCGTCGATATAATATGTATGAAATCAAAATTTTGACATACCGTGGTTTCCAATATAATATTTCCATGGTACCATTTTGTATTCCGTTTTCCTAGCACTATTTTGTCTACACCATTGTGTTCTGTTGCCAAAAATATATTGTCTAATATCATATTTTCCTAGCAGCATTTTGTCCTCTCCGTTAGCACGATGAGTTGGAGTTGGGAAGATGAAAATATATACACGAAATGGTCCCAAAGGTCAAAAATTGTTGCTTGTCATTATACCTTATAAATACTTGATGTGTCATCCTTTCAAGGTGTATATTTTTTTTATAAAATTAGTTTTTATATTGTAAAAATAAATTAAATAAAAAAATTTAGGTTAATGGTGAATACTACTTGCCTTATTTTTTAAATTTAATTTTTTATGTATTTTTTAAAAACCATATCCGCCCTCTACTCGGAGCATATGGCCACCACTCAGTTCCTCCAAAATTCTGTCCCCGCCAGTCTTCTTGATTCCTTCCAGGTCATCCCAGCGTCATTTAGCTCCGCCGAGTACATCCTATAGATCAGTGCTCCGCAACCTTTTCTCACCCACCTCAAGCCAAAATATGTAAATTACACAAAAAAACCTATTATTTATGCATATTTTGTTATTTGATGAATTTGAAATAGTGGCTAATATATTTTTAAATGAAAGCCAATTAAACTTTTTTACCTTTTCAAAGTGACGGGACACTTAGCACACGATTTTTTTGAAAATTAAAAGTAATAAAAAAGCATTTGTAAAAGTTGTAACTAAAAAAATTAACTAAGATTAACGACTAAAAAATATTTATACTAAGTTGTGTGGATGTATTGCCCATTTTTTCGTTCGGCCAAATCAAAAATAATGTCCCTTTTTTTCAAAATTATCCTCATGTTCACATTCTGTGCGAAACAATCGGGATTGATATTAAAAAAAAAATGCGTATTTGAAGCTCTTGGTTCGACAATGTGTATTATTTTGATACATTAGTTCAATGTTTATAATGATTCCACTAGGAAATTTTTCGCCATCAATGCTTCCCAATAGTATGCAGCAATGTGTAATTTGTAAGGTATGATTTTTTTCGTTTTACGCACTGGACAGCCCCTAATTTATTCCCCATTATTGCAAATGCACTATCCATGCAAAAACTAATATAATTATTCCATTAAATATCAAAATGAGATTGTTTAAACGAAGATATTAGAAGGCGAGTGGCTTTAATTTTTTTTTTTCATTAGTTTTTTTCTCATTTTTTCACTGCGCTGCAGCACACCGGTGTGCCATAGCACACCGGTTGCCGAGCACTGCTATAGATGGTCATCAACATATTATATGTTAACAAATAAATGTTGTAAACACATATTATTTATTTCTATAAAATCAAGTAAATATGATTTGTGATTTCCTAAATGACTATTTTCTTCTTATATTTTTGAAAATATTTGTGTGGCACTATTTTATAAGATTTGTAGTAGTCGAGAGGAATGTTTATAAATAATATGCTGTTATTTTTTATTGTTTCAAGAATTTAACAAGAAATGAAAGAAAAAAAAACAAATTCTCGAGCATTTTGGACAATCTATCAAAAGTTAAGGATCATCATTAAGTAGGTTGAAAAAGTGATTTTGTAGTGATACTCGTCAATCTGCAAATTTTTTTTTATTTTATCTTGTTTGATTTTCGATTTATTCCGATAAATTATATCCAGTTTAATTTGAATTCTACACCAGTTTATAAAGAAAACAACTAATCAAAGATAATGTATGCTTTATTATTATTTAACATAATTAGAAGTAATCTTTGACATTTACTAACTATTTTATGATCACTTATAATACTAAAACTTAAACTAGTTGTACACAACGTTAAAGCACATTTACATTAGACATTTAAAGAAATACAGGTATTATTAAAATATATTTTCGTATTTATTTATACATTTAGTAATTAAGTAGAACTATTAATTATTGTTAATATGTAAAAGGAAAGGGACCGTACTGATTCCGGAAGATGGTGGTAGTCGGACATCTTTCTATTTTTTTTTTGATGCTCTCAACGTTTTCTTGAGAATATACAGGTCAGTATTTAAAAATTTGGATATTTATTTATACAAACATAATAATTGTACGTCTAATTTTTGAAGTGAATAATATTCCTAAAGTAAAACAATATTGTAGTCAGAAAAGAACTTCAACGCAATTCTTGCAGACATAAACTTATTTCAACCACTTGTTTTATAAATTGTGGGGGAAATAATAAAATTGTGTTGCCAACATTTTATTCTCTGTTTTATTTATTAAAAACAGAGGATCAGCGCACCAATTTGCGAGAATATTGTGATTGTCGTTTGACAGATACAATATAAGATTTGAAAAGCTATGATGTGTTAAAATGTATCTATACCATTTTTGGTTGCAGTAGCTTTATTTCCACAAATGAAATTGACGCCGCTAAAACTGACATCAACCGAACAATACTTAGTTTCAATATTTTTTATGGAGTTCGACTTACGACCGATTCGACTTACGATCAAAGTTCAGGAACACATCTCGGTCGTAGGTTGAGGACAACCTGTAGTGTTGTAAATTTATCTACTTAATATATAGTACATGCAGCCATTTTAATTAATATGGAATCTGTGTTTTATGATAAGACGTTTTGATCCACTTTATTTCAATTGCCACCAAAAATAAAACACCTTGGATTAAAAATTGATAACTTAGTTATTCCACTTGGTTTATCACTAACGTGACGCGTTTCGCCTCTTTAAGAAGCATCGTAAGGCTGTTTATTTGAAGATGCTTATTAAAGAGGCGAAACGCGTCACGTTAGTGATAAACCAATTAGAATAACTAAGTTATCAATTTTTAATTTAATTTTATATTAAAAATGAATTTCCACAAATTTACCCCCGAATCCATAAAATGAAACACCTTGGTTTTAAAATGATTGTCGCAATACATAATATTTCTCCGCAATCGAATTGTCATGTGAATCTCCAAGTGCATTAACTTTTTTTCAATATGGTTTTACTATGTAATATTTTTGACTAAATTTTAAACAGAAATATGGTTATTATGCCAGGATGATCGTGAATGAAAAATGTCTTTTCATAAATACCATCCCCATTCTTGCTTCAGCATATCAGCTCCCTTTTCGCCAATCATTATTGCTACTGCATTGATATGTGATCCCACTGCGTTCGGAATAATACTGGCATCCAAGACCCTCAACCTGTCGATACCATGCACCTTTGACTCATGATTGACGACGGCTTCTGGGTTAGAAGCCGGTCCCATTTTGCAAGTACCGGTTTGGTGATGTATAGACGTTGAAAGACTTCTCACAGCGCATTCCCAGTAGTTATCTGTCCCGAATTGAAATTGCCTACACGTCGGAAAATGTTTGTCGTTCAATTTGGGTCTGAACTTCTGAAATGGTTCACTTTCAACCATTTTGTTGACGTACTTGATGGCTTCCACAAAAGTGGCGAGATCTCTCTTGTCCGAAAAGTAATCATAATATAGACTCGGCCAATGAAACGGGTTATTGTCTTTAAGTTTGAGGATACCTTTCGACTTAGGACGTAATATCATGGGGATAATCGAAAAGCAGTCTACTTCGACAATATCTCCGAACACTTCATTGAAAAATTCGTCTGTAATTTTCATTCCCTTTCTTATAGTTTGTGATGCATCGGCTGTTATACCGGCTGGTGCGAATATCAGCTCCATGTCTGGGAGATCGGTTGGATCTTCAGAAATCTTCGTCTTTATGAATCCAATTCCTTCAAGGCCTCCTATTAATGTAAATGGACCTTGTCCTTGCTTCCACCACTTCGCGAAATTATTTGGTGTCAGTACCCGAGTTTCAAAAGGCGAAGCATCTGTTCGGTTAATGAGAAATAAGAGACCGTAGAAACTCAAATGGTCGTACATGGTTTGCCCCACTGGCAGGTCTTGTATTACCGGTATATTCATTTCAGTCAAATGATCCCTTGGGCCAACTCCTGAAAGCATCAGAAGATGTGGTGAGCCGATTGTTCCAGCTGAAAGAATGATTTCTTTTCTGGCGTACACAGTGTATCGCCTTCTGTTTCTGATGTATTCAACTGATGTTGCAGTTTTGGTGAATCTGTCTATATTGATTTTTGTAACTTTGCTACGTATAAGGATGTCTAAATTTGGTCGTTGCTTATTTGCTATTAAATAGGCGCGTGCAGAGGAGTGTCGTCTTCCTCTAAGGGTAGTTGATTGAAGTTTTGAGAATGCTCTCTGGTCTCCTTGATTATAGTCTTGAATTCTATGACCAAACAACTGAGCTGCTTCGAGAAATGCTGCCATGACAGGACTTCTACAATTTAGAAAATCAGAGCCGCTTTCAGTATTACTAATTAAACAGAGAAAATAAGATTGAAGTACGCGTAAAAAATATTTTGCATTACTGCTTAAAATACAAGTCGCTAGATATTTCTAAAATTTTAAATCACATGACGTTAACTCGTCATTCAAGATCAGTGGTTCCCAAACTTATTATGCCGATGGTCACCTTCTTGAAGCAAAAACCTAACCATGAACCCACAAGTAAAATAACTCTACTAACTGCACAATAGATAAAAAATAAATTTATTTTTAATGTCTTGAATGGTTAACGGTGATGTAAAAATAAAACATATTGATATTTAAAGTATGATGGTGAGTAACTATGTGAAACTCGTTACTTTATATTATGTACACCTCGCGCTTGATCTACACCAGTGGTTCAAAAAACTTATTATGCCCATGGACCCCTTCTTAAAGTAAAAACCTGACCATAAACCTCCAAGTAAAATAAAAAAAAAAAAACCCTACCGATCATAGAAAAATTATAAATTTAATTTGATTGGCAAATGGTGTTGTAAAAATAATATATAAATAATACATGAGGTTCATAACTGCACTAAATCCACGTTCTACTAAATATGAAGACGGGAAAGCAATCGATAGCCTCTGTGCAATGACCCATAATGCGGGATATAAAATTGGTATCTGTTTTTGTAACCAGAATTTGTGATATCCTTATTAAAACATTGGTTTTCGCTCCTCATTTGTGGATAATTCAATAAATTACTCGTGTATTAGTATGGATTCATCTGAGTTTGTGGTTCTGCTTTCAAAAGGGTCCAACACCTAACAAATCGCTACCATAATGAAAATGTGTGAAAATATTTTTTATATTAATCATTTTGCGGACCCCCATGGCGTTGTCCACGCACCTTCGAATTATTTTTAATTTGCTACAGACCCCCTCAGCGGTCACAAGGACCCCTGGGGGTTTGTAGGAACCACTTTGGGAAACACTAGTAAGGTCAGCGCGGGGAAAATAGGAATCACGAACACTCATGCCCAAGATATTAAATGTTAAATTGAAATAATCTAAATTTGTTATTGACGTTACTTGATCCTAAGTTATCAACACGTGTTGATAGCTTTTCGGTATCACGCCTTCCAATAGTTCTGATGATGGCATTCTGGTGCTAAATACATTGCCGTTTTTAATTTTTAAACTCTTCCTGTGAAATAATCAACCTATTTATTAATGGATTGTTTTGTTTTTGTTACAGGTATGAGATCGTCCTCAATTATACAAGAATCAAAACAAGTGAAGGTTACGCTAGTAACATAAAAGTGAAATGGATAATATTCTTACTTGTAGGGGATATACTCCACGCTCAACAGCCCGTTGGTATTGTGATGCGGTGAGTTTTTCAAATCCGGTAGATTCGCCATTTCAGCTTTGTAAAAGTAGGGGAACACTTCATCGTACGACCTATTTGGATATAAAATATAATGTTATTGATCTAACATTATAATTTGGCTGTCGGTAGAAATCGGAGATAAAATAGTCAACCTGAGCTTGCATCTGTCAAATGTAATCCCGTTGGAGCAGCGACCTCCAAACCTTTTGGCTCACGGGCTACTAAATTACAATTTTTAATCCAACAGACCAAGAACGGGACTTTTGTGTTAAATATTATATATTGGAAAAAATTTATCAAAGAAGATATGAAATACACCTAGTTCATTAAATAAAACTCTTAATTATAATTGAATTTTATTAATTAAACAAAAGTTTAACAACAAAAACAAAAAAAAAATTAATACAATATATAATAGACTTTTAGCTTTTATCATTAAACATTTCTAAGGAATAGATGTTTCGCTTCTTTTTATTCATTACGGGCTTAAAACATTTGAATCTAAAATTAAAAAAAGAAAAAATTTAGAAGAGTCAAACTGAATTTAGTTCAATAAATACTAAATAGAAGAAAATATATACATGGTTAGGATTTAGGATCATACACGTCTTAAAATATGCCCTGAATAAAAAGATAATAAATAAACTCCTTCTTTTGACACACTCTGGTTTTTTTTGTTAAGCTTAAGTTTTATTAGGGTCCATAACTGAAAGCTCCCAGCGTTAATGGCCATGATCCGGGGTATTCCAACCGATTGCTGTCGTTGAAAGCCATGTGTTTCTAACCGCCGAAGGCCTATGGACATTAGAAAGTGTCCGGACGAATCCATTTTTGACAAAAAGGGGAGAACCTAGAGTGGCTGAAATTTTATTTTTTTCGACAGTCGGCTGTCGGTTCCCTTGGGCTAGGGAGCCAGTCTGCATCGCAAATAATTATCAATTATTTTTGTTTGTTTTGAAATTGGACGTAATTTAAAATCGTTGTCGTTTCACTTCTATTACAACTTAAAAGTAAATGTAAATGTAGATTCAATTTTATGTGTTAGGAGTATTATTTTTGTGTATGTTAAACCACTGCATCTTCGATTAAAAATAAATAAGTGTTGAACCGGATCGGAAATGGTGTTTGTTTGAGATCCCAGCCCTTCCAGAACGTCGATAACCAGCCATCCGCCTCTTCTCGATTCGGGTCTTCTCACTTTATAATCCGCCTTATATATTGAAAACGTTTTATATTGAACTCAACACATCCGTAAATCGCACATTTATCACGCCAACTGAAGTATTATGTCATGTGACAGGCTCTAATGTTAGACGTGTTACTATATTCTAAAAGTTAAACAGCTCTGCGAAAGCGGCAATAAGGTAAAAAGTATTGATCATTCCAATCAATTAAACTGGCAACACGTTAGTGTCACAGGGTTAATGCCAACATTAACCCTGTGACACTAGCGCCCTCTCTAAACGGAATACTTATAATGGTCAACCAATAGCTACTTGAGTAAACAATGTGTATTCGAAAATCATGAATGTATATGCTCAGTAAATTTGCATTAGTAAACTGACTGGCTCTCAGGCCAATAGCACTGAACGTGGAAATAAACTTAACATTTGAGATTTAGTATATACGTGAACCATTCTCAATTATTAATCTTTATTGGTAAGAAAACAACGGAAATATCGAAAGTACTCCGTTACCGAAAAGATGTTAATTCATCGAATGTCTCGATATTCATTATGATTGAGAATAAGTCAGCGTGGCAAGACATGTTGGACCTGCGTATTTTTGGAAGATGAAATGGCGCACGGTGTTGTTCGTGTAAAACTTATGCAACTGAATTGCTGAGATCAAAGAGTTAAAAAAAGGCGTTGAATTGTCTACATTTGGAAACCATTTGTTTTTAAATAAACATACCTTTGATATAACAAAAAAAATTAAAAACCTCCACTTAAATAATAAATCTTAAAAATTAGATAAACAAGAGATATTATCAATAAATAGATATAAATTTTTGTCTAATTCTACTTTATTGAATGGGCGAACTGTCATCGCATCTTCCGCAATGCTATATCTGATTCATTAATATACATATAATTTGCATCATATAAGTTTTTTTCTTATTATAATTTAACCTTTTTTTTTAAAATAAAACACAATTCATTTGTACTACTTCCACATATTTATAATGATCAGGACCGGTTTCGCTCATCACGAGCATTATCAACTGAGCATCATCAGTTTTATTTTTTATGTCATGTTTTATTTTTTAAAATATAACGTCTTTCCACCAAGAATTGCCAGTTAACACCTTAAAAGTGATATAATTTAACTTAAGAATCGATTCTGGTCTCTTAATTTATTTTTCAGATATTTTTTCATTATTTGAAATGAACCACTGATTTCTTTTTAAAAATTTGGCGATTTGCCATTTTGCTTAATGAATATTTACGCATTAGTTCTATCATAAAATTTAAAATTTTGCTCAGTTTTATAAGATAAGCGCTGTAGCTTATCTATCTGTCTTTGTGTAACGCAAAGCACAACACGGTGCATGTGCACGATGCACAGAGAGAGGGAGAGAGAGTATTAAACGAGTGTTGACTGAAAATTATTATTAGTTACTTATAATAAATACTATTTCCCTTTTGGTATTATTAACACTTTTTCTATAATTTTGATACAGTTTTCAAAATAAAGTAATAGCTGTAAATCCGTAACTGGTGACGCCGGCTACAACGTTGAGTAGATACAAATTAGGTAGAAAATATTAACTAAAGAAGACGAACTTACCAGCCTGGATTTCCGGCCTCTGCCCATCTGTCAAAATCAAGCCTATCACCTCTGGAGTATACCATGTAATTGATGACTGAACTTCCTCCTACAGCTTTTCCTCGTGGCCAGTTACAGCGTTCTTCCTCCATTGCTGAAATAAAGGGTGTTTTTTAGAGGCCTAGAACTTTAAAATGGAATAAAACATTTAATAATCGTGGTAATGCTCATTATATTGGATTCATTGAAAAATTTATTAAATGCCATTAGCTTTTGTAAATGATTTCCGGCATGTGGGCACCACGGCTGGCTCGAAGAAAGGACTTTCTGAAGCAGCTGCGACCGTATATTTGCGGTAATCCGGCGAATGTTGGCTACAATGTCATTAAGCGTTACTGGTTTATTGACGTAACTGGACTCAGTTCGAGACCATTCGTGTGCTCGAATGCCTGAAGATGCCGAAAGGCGAAACCCGGGTCGTTAGTGACAAAATACATGGAAGTGTACAAAATCTCAATAATCCAAATTTGATATCGAAATTCCATCAAGCACCCTCAGTCGATGTCTTAAATTATATTAATAAAATCTTCGTGAAAAAAGCTGCAGAAAAAGCTCTCTCACATTAAATTTACTTATTTTACGAATAGTACTGTAACACTTTTTAAGGTGTTACTTTCTTTTCTTGGTACAAATGAATTAAGAAAAAACACGTTTTTTGTAATTATATTATTAATTATTTCGATAGTTAATTTTATTTTCCCCATTTTACATGCATGTTTATCAACCAATTTTTAGGAAATAGATAATTTTGCTTGACAAATTTAGATAACTACACTGTAGCTGACCAAAAAATCTTCGTTCCCAATCTACCTATGTTCTGTTTAAAAAAATGTTAATTGCCTATTCAAGATGACATTAGTTGCTATTAAATTTATTTAACTGGTTCTCAATTTTATTGTAAAATTTTCCCATTTGCTAATTCTGCTAATGAATATCTACTAATTATTTTTAAACGTACATGTTTTCTTACATAACTGACTTTTAATGTGGCTTAATTTTTGAATACAAATTAGAAGTTTTTTATTTGTAAGAGGCCCTTAACTTTTTAATTGTAGAATATTTAATTTGATTTATGTGTAATTTGTAAATCATTGTCATAGTTCTTGAAGCAATTGTTTTATATTATTCACACTCAATTTTATATAAATATCCTTGTGTGTGTCAAAAATCTCTACTCTATAGCACAACATACATGTAGAAATATGTATGTCTGTCGGTCACAACAACTCCTCCCAAACGACATGAAATTTTCACACGTCATTTTAGTTGCAATTGTTAGTTCAACTGCGCTGTTTTCAACTTTCAAGCCTCAATTGTTTACATTTAACCTAAAACTGAAAACGATGTATTTTTAACGTTTCAATGCGGGATGAGAAAAGTAATAATAATAGTCGTCTATAACAGCTCAATACTAATACATTCTGCAAGTGACAGTTGAGATAGTAACGCGAACGCAGATATTTGTGTTAAATATTGAGTTCATATTTGTGATTTGGTAGAAAATGAGTGGTAAATTCGTATAATTTGGTGTGCATCTGGAATCGTCATCGTGAGTAAGCATATGAATCTGATCGTGTGTTCAATTTGTGGCGCTGCAGGAGCCATTATTTCATGCAGATCAACGAACTGTCTATCGGGACGTTCTGCAGCGCCATAACAAGAGTGCAGGTGGCAAAATTATCATCTTTTATTTTAGCTGGTTTCAACTCTTAACATTATTATTGGTTGGTGGACTATATTTTGTGGGTGTAACAAAAGAGATACAGTTTACGGTGATATTTTCAAATTTAAACATTAGCTAGCCAACGCCTAAATTTAATAACTTAATATAAGTGTTCTCTATCTTGGACGAAGCCGGGTAAAAAATAATAGTATCATATAAATATAATACAAACGTAGAAAAAAGAAGTACATAAAGAATTAATGATTTTCGACATTTATATATAAGTTTAGACCTTTCACAACATATCAATAAATTATACATTTACCCATGCATGTGCCTTCAGCTCTCTCGGGTCTATATCCCCAGTTATAGTCCGTAAACATAAGGCTAGCCGCCTGCAGGGGAGGATCAGTGACAAGGGACTCTCCAGCACCAGCTTCTAATACTAGCACACTCCATCTTCCTTCTTCGGACAACCTGCTGGCTACAACACTCCCCGCTGAGCCGGATCCAACAATTACGAAGTCATATTCGTCATATGGATCCTTGCGTCCTGCAGAGAAAAAGGATTATTAAAATATTCACGAAAGCTTACATCGCAAGATACAGATTAGGGCTTTCTTAATTGTAAACGTTAAATTTTAACATACACTTCTTTTTGACGACATGCCATCATTATCATTTAGTTTATCCGAGTATACCCTATGCATTGTACCCGAAGGTTGATCAGGACGATGGAACCCTACTAGTTGCGACTTTGTAAGTTCTCTTGAACCGTTTTCAACGTTTTTCTATGGCCGCTGACGTAACATGTATCTGCTTGGTCCTTCCCGGATCTCCTGATTATTCTTAATCTCTCTGCGCTCAGTGTACGATTTTATTGTATACATAAATAAATAAATTGAAAAATACAACCCTACTATAATGAAGTTTTATCAAGTAAAATTAAAGCAAAAAAAATGTGTACGAAATCATTATTCCTTAAATGGTAATATGACTCAACGGGGAAACGTTGCATAATAAATAGCCACTCAGGTTATGGATCTTGCGAGCTGTGTTTGTGTGTGGGAGTTGAATGATGGATGATCTTTACAAGATAATTTACCTATATATTTGTATCTACAGTCCATGTATCGGAACATGCTATAATTTATGGTTGTGCTAACATCACTGTAGATTTTTATCACTGTCTTTAAAGCAATTATAACAAAATGATTTTTGAATTTAAAAAACTTTTCATATCGTAGAGAAGACAAAGTCTATATAATTGAAAAATTAATTTACAGAATTATAGTCAACGCTTGATAAAAATCTTTGATAGTTTAAATAGCATATCAGGACAATAAATTAAATTTCTCTGAAAACATTACAGATCTCTCGCTTTTGTCACACAAGAAAAAATAAAAGATAAAATTAACGACTTATCTTATTGAAATGGATCAGATATATGGGGTGTTACATTAATCCACGATTTATAGTGTTTATTCCAAAATTTAATTAGTTCAAAATACTCACTCCCTCAGTGGGCAACCGATCTTGATGATATTATAAAATAGTTGAGCATGTTGTGTTTTAATTTTTATAAATATATTGTCTTTCTGCTAATTATTGATAACACGATTTTATAACAAAAGACGAGATTTACCGCTGAATTTATTAAATTCACGAGCTCGTTAGTATACGAGTATACACTTAATTGATTTTCATTTAATTGCTTACGGAACCTAATTTTACGGAATTTATTCAGACTGTAGATTCGAAGATGTTTCTCAGTGAAGTGAAACACGTTTCACGATTAATAACACAAACAGTGGAATAACAATGTTGTTAATTATAATTTTATATAAAAAATGAATTGCCACAAAGTTACTGCCGAATCCATCGAGAATATTATTTTATCAGTGAATAAAAAAATTGAATCAGTTATAAGGTCGCACATTAGGATTTAGAAGGCCGCAAGTTTCAAACCTTTGGCTTTGACCAGAGTTTATTTAATAAAATTATTTAATGCCTCCCAAGTAAAAACGGAATTTATCTATTCCACTATTATTTGTATGTGTTTCATACCATGGATTTGTTGAAATAAAGGTAAAATTATATTAAACTGATTTTAATGCATAAGAACTCGGATGCACTGACCCATGGAAATAAATAATGATTTAAAGAAGTGACCGATTCCGTCATCGCAATATACAATTTTCCAATCACCCACTCGGATTTGAGCAGCGGCTCCAAAATGATTACAATATAATAATCTCGCCAATAAGAAACATTGGTTTCGACAATAGGTTGCGCACCGGCTTTATTATAATTAAGAGCATTGACGGTATTATATAATTACCTTCGGGTAGCGGATAACCCTCCCTTAGAAATTCGAAGAATTCAGATGTATTTAGTGGTGGGTCGAAACTTTGGAGACTTCTTTTCAAAAACTGCCAAATAAGCGTTAGAAAATAGTGTGCTCCTCCGAAAAACCCACTTTGCTTCCCATTATTAAGCAATCTACTTTGCCTCTTGGTTCTCGCGAAATTTTCAATTTGATCATGGAAGTCAGCCTGGAAGTTATTGTCATTATACCCGAACGCATCTCCACTGAATTCTTCACAATCTTCACCGATTTCGACATGGGCTTCGTCTTCGGCTCCGTAGTCTTCGTATTTTTTATTTTCACTAGTTATACTCACTACCGCCGTCAAAAGTAGTATAAGAGTTAATTGAAAAAATATTATTTTATTCATATTTGGTATAATTGTGGCCAAGCCTTAGATTGTATGAACAGACTTTTGTTTAAACTTTCAAAAAACACAAATTTTCTTAAATTAAATCTCACGTGTTAGATAGAATCTATCGCATTCTTAGAGTAAAAACGAAAGTTAAATATGCCATAGTCACCGCATTATTGGCATACATTCCAAAAGACGTTGTAAATTTTAAGAAAAGTATTTGTTTCTTAATGGAATAATTCTTTATGTATTAATGTTTTATTTATTCACACTATTATTAATCAGAGGCTTCAATATATTTAGTTATGAAAAAAATATTCTTTCTAGATTTGTATGTTTTCACGTAAATTCAGCACGTTAGGGTGCTTCTCAATATCCAAATAAAGAAACTGAGTATTATAAACGTTCTTTAACACTCACGGTAAACATTGAATTTTCTTTCACTGAAAGAAACACATTTACTTTAAACATCGTTTACTTTATTGTTATAATACCAGCTTGGCCTTGAGAAAGAAACCATTTTCAAAAACTAATATGGTTTACTTAATTATGGTTTTAATTACGTCACGTTTTCTGACTTTTTATTAATTTTATTGTATTTTATTTTGCTTACATGACACTTCTGCCACGCAAGAGCACCTAAATATGAATGACTGTTTCTTCACCAAACCGTCAAGTTGTCCTTTATTTTTTATTTTATATGCTGTATTTTATTTTAAATCTTGATAATGAAAACCGAAAATACGTAATTTTCTCTCGTCTCTTTTTCGTTTTGGTGTCTCTTTTCAAAACTCAACCCGTTTAGCGGCATGTGTTCACGAGAGAAAAGCGGAATTATTAAATTAAAAAAAGCATTAAAAGTCGCAAGCTTAATGGCTATATTATCATTACACTACAGTCAGCTCTCGATCATTCGCACTTACAATGTTTACCGGTTTTTCATACTAAATACCGCTGTTGCGAATATCAACAAATGTACTTTGCCATATATTTTTTTCAGCTTATAGGAGGCCAAACGATCGTTTGTTGAGAAGCTGTGGACATGAATTTATTGTTTAAGTGTAGACCTAGTCTTATAATGGTGAGGTTTAACAATGTTCAACGATATTGCTTCGGACATTGACATATTCCTCGTGGATGTCAGTGAGTTCCGTGGAATACTATTTTTTTATGTTACCCTGTAACCAATTTAGTAAATGGCACTAAACATATTTTCAATACGAAACATTTAAAACATTCCGCGTAAAACATATCATAGTTATCCATTCCATATAATTATATGAAAAATAATAATATATACTTGCCATTCTATAATTTTACAATCATTGTCACATCTTTTTTTGAAAGTAACGAATGAAAACATTCAACCTAAAATAACTAATAAGTTTTATTGCTACTTGTCAAAAACGGGTCTCATGTGTCAACGTATAAATCGCTCTAATGATATATAGTTGAGGCGTTTTATTTTACACCGACAGGCAAACCCGTGTCCCACAAACAACCGACCGTCCGCGAAAAACGGCATTTGCCGGGTCCCGCATTCAACCGACAGTCTACAATAAACGGCAAGAGCCGTTTACAAACAGTGTGTTAAAATAAATTATTTCGCAACATACTCGGTTGAATTTTTGCCAATTTCCAATGTTTACTATTTGTGTTATTATCGTTATTCATATTTCGAAAGCAGTACTAGTCCGAACTCACACATCCGTGGCAACAGCGTTGAATATTGTCAAAGCTCTTCCCAGTGGCATTCCCATTGGCAGGCTGGTTATACAATATATAAATATTCGTTTATCGAGTGTAGTGTTTTTTTAATTATTTAAGCAACTGTCCATCTTTTACCCAGTGAGTGAGTGGTCAACGAATCAAAATACCGACAGCTTCATAAATCGATCTATGGATTTGTCTTCGAAGACATGGATGTCTAAATTCCCTCCAACTCATCCAATTTAAAAAAAAGGCGTGGCGGGAGCGATAAGCTTACAAAAAAAACGCCTGGACCTATCCTACTATACTTACTCTTCCCGAAAAAGAGAGGTTGAGCGACTATGGATGTAAGCTGTATTATGAGTACATATAGTTGAAAGTCAACATGGTTATAAAAATAAAATCAAGACGACCTCAGTGTGTTGAGCGTTTATGTAACACGTTAAATTTAAAAAAATCAGAAACATTTATATCGCTATATTTCAATGTCATTTGCTGAATTAATATCGGATTTACCTAATGTTTCCAGTTTCATAATGAAATGAGTTAAATATAAATAAAGTTGGGTAACCCGAACCTAACCCGGATCAATGCTTTTATGCATCTACCATATACGGCAATAAAATAAGCAACAGGTAAAACTCTCAGAAAAAATACGTTACACCTGCTGCTTGGTTCAATAAAAGTTTCATATCCTAGAAAAACACAAACGTAAAAGGTTTTTGGGTAGCATAAAAATAGATATAATTAAACAAAGATTTCAAATTTACTAAAAAATATATTTTCAATACATGCGGCTATAACTATGTTGGTTTTAAGATTAAAAATTCTGACCCGTTCACTTGACGTAAGCCACTATTATATCGACACTCCCTACATATAATCCCGTATCTGCAATCATGAGAATTTACAGGAGTGGATTTCAAAGATTCATAACGCAACTCATCATATAATGTTTTCGATAAAAACAGTTTTTACTCTCTCCTGAACAATTTCAATTTTGACCGATAATAACATTGAAAACTTGTTTAATTCCACTGGCTGTGTAATTAAGTGTAACATGTGTTTCGACTCTCTAAGAAGCGTCTTCAGACTTTTTTATTTTAAGCTTTTTGACATTGATTATTATTATTTATTATATTACATATCGTCGTTTCCACGACAAAACCACAGCAAAAAACATCGTATAGAATAAAAACGCCAGATGTTATATTTTTATTAATAATACAGAAGGAAGAGAAGTCATTATTTATACTACCGCAACTTAAAAAATTCTAGAATTCCTGGAATATAACATAATGGAAAGAGAAAAACTAATAGTGTTTTCAAATATTCAAATCAGAGCCATCCTATCGGTTCCCCATTCGCATGTTTTTGCCAGATGATGTAGAATATTGTTTTTTCATACAATGAAATTCAAAATCATTTTTTTTCTGATAAGTGACGATATGTGAAATTGAGAGTGGTATTTTTTCTTTTATTAGACGTAGAGAGAGGGAAAAACAACTAATGATACTTTCCAATTTAAAATATAATGCCTTTCTAGCAAGAATTGTTAGTTAACATCTTAACAGTAAATAGCAATACTTATCATTAATTTTATGTGTGTTGTTTTGCTAGGATCGGCATGATTTATATATCGCACGCTTCAAAATAAATATGTATATTTTTAGAGTATTTAAAAAAGCCCTAAAACGGAACGCCCGACTGTAGAAGTAAGAAGTTTTGCTTGAAAAGAAAAGAATGTATGTTTCATTTTATGTTTCGATTTATGGTCGTTAAAAATCAATCGGTTACTGACCGACCGATGGGATGAAATTAGAAAGCAGGCGCTTGTTAATAGAATCGTCCGCTTGACGACAATCATTGACAAATGGGAGGAGCCTACATTGTTTGAAGTTTTAATTTTTATTTTAGCAGTCAGTCTGTTTTCGGAGGTCTCGCCTGATTGGTGAGCTGGTCGAGGCTTCCGACGCATCGCAGTCATTATAAATTGTTTTTGTTTGTTTTGAAATTGGATTTAATTTAAATTTAAAATCGTTTGTTGTGTCAATTGTATTATAACTTCAAGGTAAATTCATGTGTTAAGTAAAAGTCTAGGCTCAATTTTATATTGTACTGGTAATTTTTGTATATTAAACGATTACATCTTCAATAAATAAGAGATTAACTGGACTGGAGCGGTGTTCTGATTGAGATCCCATACATCCTGGATGGTGATGACCAAGTATTCGCCCCTCTTCGACCCGGTATTCTCAAGCTGTATTTCAAATAATGATATCCTCGAGTTTGGCTCGATCCGAAGAATATAAAACATTATTTCCATTTGGTCCATTAAAAAAGTGTCGATCCCTGTTGTTTAATGTGCATCAGGAAAATTTAAACGGAAAATATTTAAATTCATTTTTTCTGAATTAATTTATAATTTTTTTTTAAGAAATAATACGAATAAATTTCGCATGTCAGGTGGTTATTATAAAACATAATTTATTACATCTTATATAAAATAGCCCAGACCGCTCTGTATGAAATTTTCTCATGAAATGACACGCATTCGCGGTGCATATATAAAATAAAATATTGTGCAATGCACACACAGTTCCGACGTAATAGCTACTTTAGACATTCAGTATTTCAATTTCAATACCGTCATTAATGACGGGTACGGTTATGCTAGTTATAATATAATTGTTAAGTTTTTTTTAAAAAAAATACACTTTTATAAAGATCAGGACCGGTGATCATTATAAACATGTAGACGTACTATAAACGAATTGTGTTTTATTTTGAAAATATAATGCCTTTACACAAAGAATTGACTGTTAACACCTAAAAAGTGAATGTTAACGTTAAAATGGTTAATGTAGTCGCGTTACGTAACAGTGATGGAGAACCTGTAACCACGCAAGAGACAGCAACGATAGAAACAGGTTTCTATGAACATTGAAGAAACTTAGCTTTAGATAATAACAAACAATGGGGGCAGTGGCACATTTCTTTTATTTTTACATTTGGCGGTGTGGGTTCCTACTTCCATTCGAATAGTGCGATTTCTTAATGGGCTATACATAATTTCACTTTGAGTTAGATAGTAATCACGTGGTACACTTGAAATTTTATTTCGATAGTTTGCACTCTGGATTAGATAATATTAACCTAGTACACTCAAAATTTGATTTTAATAGTTTCCACTTACACACGGATTCTTTTAACAAAGTGAGTTAAGTTGTAGTAGGTTATATTGGGGTTGGTCTGGTTTAGTTTGTGTACTGTTTTCTAATGCTTGGAGCAAAGACAATATAGGTGGCCTAATATAGGCTAGAAGAAAAAATATCATTTCTTTATAGCTTCGTGCAATTATCGATTTCAAAGTGTGATTATTTATATTGAGTGAAAACTATTTTATCTATGTGAAAATATTTTTTCGTAAGTGTCAATATTTCTTCAATGTTAAAATATATTTTCTTATGTGGGATCACTTTATTTTTAGCAAAATAATTTGTTTTTTGTGGAATGTATTTGTTATAAGTGAAAACTATTTTCATGGAAGTGAATATGATCTAAAGAAAAGTGCGTTTAATTGTAAGCCTTTCTTATTTGCATATTCGTCGAATTAAATTCGTTGTCAGTGTAGCCGAGTCCATGTGCATTAGAATTCAGTTCAGTGACCCTAAGTGACGAATGATTGAACAAGTTCAATCTATTTAGTTTAGCCATGCTTAACTCGATTCCCTCCACCGGTATTTCAGTCCACTTGGCAATAATTATTGTTGATCAAATAATTTACACATTAACCTACTGCGTATTATAAGACTACGTGTAAGGACCAGTGAAAATTTTATTATTATTTGGAGACAGTGACATCTATGATTAAGAATTTTTAAAAATGTTTGGTTTGAATCATTCGTGAAATTGATTTAATTAACTAACTGGCCAAACCTTCATATATTATAATACTTAAACAATATTGCAGTACGTATGAATAAATTTCCATCCGAAATACCTCTACCAAAAATAATAGTATTGCGTTTTTAATTTAATCCCATTTATTGAGAAAGCATTGTTTATGTTTGTTTTTTGTTTATTAATTTGATTGATATATTATATACATATCATGATTATGTAAAAGATAATGGCAACTTTGACTCCTTATATACGTTTGTTAACTGCTTGCATATTTTAATAACGACAAAATAGAACAACCTAAAAAGTCATTACATCTGTATTATAAATCTGACATTAAAAGATGCGATATTGCCATTGACAACGTTTTTCAAGTTAGCTAGATTTTATCAATTATAAGAGTGTTTGGGAACTTTATTTTTAAAACAAATGATATTAATCCATAAATTTTGACAAACAACACAATATTTTAACACTAATTTATTGTAGAGTTCACTCAATCTTGTGACACCGCCCCGTTCTTACGGGGTGGACAGGGATCTTCAAAACCAATATACAGACTCTTCCTATTCATGCAAATTTAATATTTAATATCTCTCCTAAGGCGTTCAAAAATAATTTGTCATATTTGTTTGTTTACCGTTATTTGTTTACCGTTAGAAGTAAACAAAAAGCGGGCGATGCTTAGGGAAAGAAGCTCTGGTCGCTTGGTTGACCCCAAGGCTGGGTGTCGGCCGCCGACAAAGCGATGGCTTAGGTTGAGACTTACGACCCCATCGTAAAACCACTTACTGAGTTTTAAATTGAAATTGTGTATTTTAAACGCCGTTTATGTATCTGTTATTGCCTCCGAGGAATTTATAAGTGTAAACTAACTGCAATTAAAGAGAAAGTATACTGAATACGACCGGGTTTTAATAGAAGACGAAGGAACCTGTGAAGTATCCTTGTCACCACGCCGGACTTGGGGCAGTCGAAATGTGTTGACGCTACACCTTCCCCTTGAGTAGCAAAATTTACATCTCTCACTTGCTGTACTAGCAATATTGATATAATATAAGACATACGAATGAACTCGAACTGACAGTTAAATGTCACTTACTATAGTACTTAATAGTTACTTATATAGAAGTGTTTGTTAAAAATCGTTTTTTCGCATAGATGTAACTGTACTCGTCTAAATGTACTGGATCAGAACCAAGTGCCACCTGTTCAACCCGTGCATTCTGATGGTGGTGCTTTAAGGTTGTGAGTCATGGCACATTACCAAAGCACAGCGTAACCGTGTACTGTGCTTTGAAAACAGATGCTTGCGGTGAATACTAGGAGTACGTTGGTTTGATTTTGTCAGGAACTTGGAGATAAGGGGGCGGACGGACCAGTCTCTTATCACATCCAAAATATAAATGCGGCGATGGACCTGGCATGGACATGTGCTGCGGATGCCCCAGGGGAACATAAATCCTGCCTGTTTCTTATACCAACCAGATGGATTCCGCTGCCCTAGTATGCCGCTGATGACCATCCATAGGATGTGTTCGGCGGAGCTACGGGACGCTGGGATGACCTGGGAGGAAGCAAAGCGACTGGCGGAGGACAGAGAAGCGTGAAGGGATCGAGTGATAACCATATGCTCCAAATAGGGAGCGGGTATGTTAAAAAAAGATATAACTGTCCTACAATCTGAAACTTTTCACACTCTTTTTACAAGATTTCAGTAACAATGCCCCTTCATATTCAGATGATATTTTATTTTCAATGTTCATTACATAACATTTCTCTCTAAGACAAGAAGTTCTCTGCGTGGATAATCCATAGGCTGAGCATACCAAACCAACAAATGCGTGGCATAGTTTTAAACATTTTGTTATTCAAACTCAATATGTTATTCTCGAATATTTGCTTCACAAATTATTCTTTTTGTGTTTCTATGCGTAGTTACAAATATTATTAATTATTGATAATCATTATTAGATATGTATTTTTAATTTAAATTACCTTTAATTTAAACTGCATTAATTTTTAATAGATACTTATATTTCTTTAAACATGAATGCGCGCGGGCTTCAAAACTGCTGCGTGGCCGTAACCTAATAACTTAGTGACTTGAGCATAATTCATGAGAGTTCATATATTCATCTCAAAAATAATTCTTCTGACAGTAAAGCCCTCATTTACCGTTTTATATCTCATGAATGCGGGATTATTTAACACGATGAAAACGATCGCGTTTCCACTGTACACAATAAATACAACCATTTTTTAAAATAATTGAAATACAGTGAAACATCTATCGTTTTTTGAGGGGTCCTTAAAAACCGATGAATCAGAGTTGTTTTACTGTTTTGTCCAGTCCATTTCAATTTTCTTCAAAGAGTGACGTATGTAGGACGTCAAAATTGCAATAAAGACTACAAACATACAATTTATGTGACAATATTAGGCCGCGCCCTTTAGGCCTACCCATACGTCATCTGCTCTTCCTCACTATGGTGGCGTCACCAGTGGCTGATGCATAAAGTATGGTTTTCAGTCTTGTCATACCAATTCACTCCGCTTGTATCGATTTTCAAAAACTTGGCCTAACTTTAGTCAGTGCCAGAATTCAAATGAATACACGAAATAATACACTGGTGCTGTCTGCATGCAGCTTTGAGTTGGTTCAAATCCGAGTTTGCCATGCCTATGCAGATATAGGGCGAGTGTTTCTAAACCAGCCGTCACCAGTGGTCGGCCTTTTGAGCTTAAAACTTAAATAACAGTGAATAAATTGGAAAAAAAACAATTTTTTTCAAATTTGTGTAGTGTAGTCTTGCCACTTGCCAATGTATATCTGCACTATACTGACCTATATGATGCAATACGCAATTAAAAAAAGCACATTTTTACTTCGAAAGTTTCGACAAATTCATGTGTAATGGGGATCGCTAAAAAATATACGTTATATTGTCAAGCTTCGCATCATTATGTTTTTTATTGTTCTGTCTACTCTCAGTAAATTCGATCGCGATATTTATAAAGTTTCATAGTGACGGCCGAACAGTGGGCAACGAAAGGCCGACCTTTGGATTTTGGGGGCCGACCACTGGGAGAATTGGCATTTTTTTGTAAACTTCTATTACTTTATGCGTAGTACAATATTATCTACTTTATTTTTAGTTGGTTACATTACTTAATCCCTGTTTAATGAAATAACAGCGAAAAAAATATTTATTTGTCATTCATTGATTCAAAATCCCTTTTGAAAGAACACCTGTCGCTTAACTGACCGACCACCGGCGAAATGATTCTATTCTCGTTTATAATTGTCTGTAATTCTGTGTATTGCAGGTAAAAATCTTATTAAAATTCTTGTTAAATATAAATTACGTGATATCTACTCTATATAATTTTTCATTTTATCTTATGATTTAATAATATATTATATTACAGGTTTCGAAAAAAAAGTGTCCACAATTTAATTTCTAAAAATTAAAAATTGTGCAATTTTTTTAGCCACACCTGTAAAATGATTTAGACAAAAGGTAGGCAACATGTGTTAAATACAATTTTGTAACCGTTTGAAACAGTTATTTTCTCTTGAAATAAAAAGAGTTCATAACGAAGAAAATAACCTAAAAATGTACACTTTGTACTTCATGAAAACGGCGTATGATACCGTGGGTACATCTGCGATTTTACTACGTCGCCTAAATTTCAATTTTTGGTGTTAGAATGAAAAATAAATTTTAATTGTTTCACTCCCATTCTTCTCTGATCATATCCGCTCCCTTTTCACCAATCATTATGGCCGGAGCATTGGTGTGCGCTGTCAAAGGTTTCGGTATTATACTCGAGTCTATCACTCTCAATCTGCCGATACCGTGAACCTTCAACTTGTGGTTAACAACAGCTTCTGGATCGGATGCCGGTCCCATTTTGCAAGTTCCAACTTGGTGGTGCAAAGTAGCCGAAAGAGATCTAACGGCACAAGCCCAGTATTCATCCGTCGCATATTTAAACTGTTTGCACGTCGGGAAATGTTTATCGTACAGTTTGGATCCAAATTTTTGAAACGGCGGAGCCTCCGACAGCTTAATGACAAACTTAATTGCCTCTATAAAAGTAGCAAGATCTCTTGGATCTGAAAAGTAGTTATAATACAACTTTGGCCAGTGAAATGGATTAGTGTCTTTTAAGCGTAAAAATCCTTTAGACTTGGGGTGCACAATCATTGGTATAATAGACCAACAATCCTTCTCAACAATATCTTTATAAACATCGTTGAAAAACTCATCAGATATTTTCATGCCCCTTCTTACAGTTTGACTTGCGTCTATAGTTATGCCGCCGGGTACAAAAATCAACTCCATATCCGGATAGTCAGTCAATTCTTCAGATATCTTTGTCTTTATATATCCAAGACCTTCAACTCCTCCTGCCGAAGTTAAAGGCCCTTTTCCATTTATATTCCAGTTGTTGAAATTCTTCAGGTTTATTATTCTGCTTTCTATTAGTGAAACTCTGGTTTGGTTTACAAGAAACACAAGTCCCACGTAGCTCATATGGTCATACATATTTTGGCCTACTTGTAAATTTTTTATCACTGGTATATTCAGTTCTTTTAGATGATTATTTGGACCAACTCCCGAAAGCATCAACAGCTGTGGAGAGGCTATAGGTCCGGCTGAAACGATGATTTCTTTTTTTGCTTTCACAACATGCCTCATTCTGTTTCTTATATATTCAACGGACGTGGCTGTGTGAGTGAACTTGTCAATTTTTATTTTAGTAACTCTGCTGTGTGGAAGGACATGTAAGTTGGTTCTGTGTTTGATTGGCTTCAAGAATGCTTTTGAAGCGCTGTGTCTTTTTCCTTTCAACGTATTGGCTTGTATTCTTGAAAATCCGTATTGGTCCCCCTGATTGTAGTCGAGCACCTTGTGACCTAGATGCTCAGCAGATTTCAAAAATGCATCCACGAGAGGTGTCCTGAAAAGATTGTACAATATAGATTAATTTGACGTTTTTATTGGGCGAACTCTATTACTGTATAGTAACATTTCTTTCTATAATAACTCTCGTTGCTGCTAATGTGTAGCATTCGGGTTTTAAAAGAAGCATTTCAGGATCAGTTAGAAGGTGATGGCAATCTACGGCAACATTTTAAACGTTCATTTCTTTGGATACATATACATACATCGATTGCAAAATTAATTTATGAATCTTTCAATTCGCGGAAACGAACGATTATCATAGAAGCCGAGTAGGACACAAGCTCGCCGGTATTCATCGCTTTGTTTAGTTGCTGTTTGGGAGTGTTTCTTAATATTTCAAATCAGAATATTGTATTTGAGAACTTACTTGTATTGGACATTCTCGACGCTTAAAAGACCTCCTTTTCTGTGGTACGGAGAATTTTCCAACCCCTTCAAATTTGCATTTTCTGACTTCAAGTAATAGGGAAGGACGTCGTTGTAAGACCTTGAAAGAAAGTATTGAAATATATTTTTAATATGTACTACTATTGTATTCAATATTCTAAATTATTGGCTGCCAGGTTGCGTGCACTGAACAAGTATATATATATATATATACTTTATATGGTCTCCTTATTTTAAGTATACCAACAGAAGTTTTTCTATAAGAACTGCTTGTTACTCAGTTGTTCAACCTTTCTTTTTCGAAGAGATTAGGGATAGAAGGATATGTTTAGGCCACGACTAGCTAATCGCTCTCGCTACGTCCCGTTTTTAGGATCGGATGGGTGGAAGGGGAATTCTCGGCAATTTATATTATGTCAATAATTAGAGGTAAGCTTTGAATCGCCATCCAAAAATTTAGTTCAGTAATATTTTCTATGAATTCGGCGGTATCTTTGTGGAAATTCATTTTTAATATAAAATTAAAATTGTTAAATATGTCATTACTCTGGCTTTGTTACTAACGTTTCCCTTGTGATTTTCACCTCCAAACTCTTGTAATTATTAGTGTTATCGTGATTAGTTTAATCATTAATTTAAGTATAATTTAAGACAACGACTGAGGGTGCTTGATGGAATTTCAATATTAAATTTGGATTATTGAGATTTTGTACACTTTCATGTATTTTGTCACTAACGACCCGGGTTTCGCCTTTCAGCATCTTCAGGCATTCGAGCACACGAATGGACTCGAACTGACAGATTCGAGTCCAGTTCGAGTCCATTCGTGTGCTCGAATGCCTGAAGATGCCGAAAGGCGAAACCCGGGTCGTTAGTGACGAAATACATGGAAGTGTACAAAATCTCAATAATCCAAATTAGTTCTATCATTGTTTATGTTTAACCCCCTCCCCACGTTCAGTAGAGGGAAACAAACGCACCCTACCGTTCAGTTTTAATTTAAGAATTAATCATTGTTCACCTTGAAATAAATAATCTTGCGATAAAGTTAGTCTGAAGATACTCCATAAAGAAGCGAAACGCGTTAAGTGTAACAAAGCCAGTGGAATAACTAAGGTACCAATTTTAATTTTATATTAGTTCGGAATAGTTACATTGTAAACTTCGGCCCGTGCAGATATCTCATACAGGGGGCTCTTTATGACATTATACATCGCTGGATTCACTACATTACCCGGAATTATGAGGTTGCATCAAAATGCACAGAGATATATACAAAACAAAAACATAAAATAAACATAGAATTTTTATTATCACGATATTTTTTTGATGCTTTTTATTGGATTTATTATCCAAAATCTCAAATGTATATTTAGTGTGACGTTTGCCTGATAGATGTCACTGTTTAATTAAAATATCGATATCGTATTTGGGGTTGCTAATATCATCATGTATAAAACAAATGTTTTTTAAGATTGTCATAGTAATTTGTTGGCGTCCGTGGCGCAGTTGGTAGCGTCGCTGACTACGGTTACGGATGTCTCGGGTTCAATTCCCGGTGCGGACGGTTTTCATAGATTGATCTTTTAATCGATTTATGGATTTCTGTCCGTAGTCTGAGTCCTCTCTCCCACCCATCCCATCCTCACGGGGCGTAGCAAGAGCGATTAGCTAACCACTAGTCCTGTCCTAGCCTTATCCTTCTATCCCTACTCTCTTTGAAAAGAGAGGTTGAGCAACTGAGTAACAAACAGTTCTCGTAGAAAAATTCTGTTAAGATACCTCCATTAAGAGACCATATGCTTCATATTGGGAGCGGACATGGAAAAAAATCATAGTAATTTTATATGAAGGGAAAACATGGAAATGTAAACTATATAATTTGTCATAAACAGGCGTCGTTGAAGTGTGCAAAATATATATTTTTAAAGTATATCCGCTCTTTATGTGGAGCCTATAGACTCCTAGTAGTGCTAAAGTGAACAGATTTTTTTCTGCGATAGCTGTTTGTCAACCTTTCTTTTTTCAAAAAAAAATTTTTTTTCAGACAGGCAGGCAGTAAAATTATCGCTCCCGCTTTGCTCTTTTTATGACTGTAAATATATAGTATATTCTCAAATTATCTTACCAGCCAGGGTTGCCAGCTTCTTCTATCCTGTCCCAGTCCAGCTTGTTTCCTCTCGTATAAATCATGTAATTGATGACTGAAGTCCCCCCGACCGCCTTTCCTCGTGGCCAATAACAACGCTGGTCATCCATCCCTACTTACAAACACAACATTTTCAACTTCATCACCGAAAGAAAGTTCATAAAAAACACTATATATTCTGACAAAATTACACTTACAGTGCTAGAATGTATGCAGACCATACAAAAATTTGATTTGATTGAACAACCATTAGTCCTAAAATCTCGATTTTCTGTTGGATACGTGTTACATTTATAGTTTAGAATCTCTTCGATGTCATTTAAGATATCGACTGAGGGTGTTTGATGGCATTTAAATTATTGAGATTTTGTACATTTCCATGTATTTTGACACTAACGACCCGGGTTCCGCCTTTCAGCATCTTCAAGCATTCAAGCACACGAGTGAACTCGAGCTGTCGGTTAAAATTAACTTTGCATGTATCAGTAATGTCATTAAAAAAATATTCCCAGTTAATGGACTTTTAATGTAGCTATATTTATGATTTCAGATTAGTATTAATTGATTTGTAAGAGGTCCTTAACATTTTAATTGTAGACAAATTTATTTGGTTTATGTATAATTTGTTTGATGATCAGTAATTTCTTGTCTTAGTTCATGCACCAACTGACTGTGGGCGGGTGAACAATAATACCAGTCGTTTTTTTGTTCGTTTTTTTTTAAATAAAGCTTTGCGCTTCAATTGCAACACTTACTGACAACGTTTGACACACCCAGGTTTTTTTTGTTAAGCTTAAGTTTTACTAGGGTCCATAACTAAAACCGCCCAGTTTTAATGACCATGATCCGGGGTATTCCGACCGATTTCTGTCGTTGAAAGCCATCTGTTCTAACCGTCGAAGGCCTATGGAAATTAGAAAGTGTTCGGACGGGTCCATTTTTGACAAAAAGGGCAGAACCTAGAGTGGCTGAAAAATTTATTTTTGGCGACAGTCGGCTGTCGGGGCCCTTGGGCTAGGGAGCCGGCCTGCATCGCAAATAATTATAAATTGTTTTTGTTTGTTTTGAAATTGGACTTAATTTAAAATCGTTTGTCGTGTCACTTGCACTATAACTTAAAGTAAATTCAGTTGTTAAGTAAATGTAGAATCAATATTATGTGTTAGGATTATTTTTGTGTATTTTAAACCACTGCATCTTTGATTAAAATAAATAAGTGTTGAACCGGATTTGAAATGAAAACCAGCCAGCCTCTTCTCGATTCGGGTCTTCTCACGTTATTTATCAAGTGCTTTAAAATTAAAATTTTAAATATTCGTAAAAAGATACATTTGTAAGTTATGCGTATTTTCACTGCATTTTTAACAGATAAATTTAAGAAATCCCTCCCACCTAATCCATCCTAAAAATGGAGCGGAGCGATTAGCTAACCAATAGTCCTGTACTAGCTCTGTATTTCTATTCCTACTCTTCGAAAAAGAGAGGTCGTGCAACAGAGTAATAAGCAGATCTCGTAGAAAAACTTCTGCTAAAATAGCAAAAAAAAATAAAATCAATTACAATTTTGATTAATTTTATTACTAAGGGTAACACTAAATAATATTTTACTTATATGCTTGCTGACACAGAAATGTGCTGAATCAAGCATACATACAAAAAAAATCATTTTTATTATAGACAACAAATCAAATGGTCAGAATTTAAACTAACCAACTTTTGGTCAGAATATAAATATGAACGGTTTGAATAAAATTATTATACGGTCAGAATAAAAGGTTACGTTAGGTTATATTTTAAAATATAATGCCTTTCCACCAAGAATCGACAGTTAAAACATTAAAAGTGATTAGGTTAGGTTAGAAATACTGACCATAAATTATTTATTCTGCCCTCTGTAATTCTGACCGATAAATTATGACCATCTTATATATAATAGCCCAAACCGCTCTGTAGACGTTCTATTATTATCACATATCACATGTACGTATGGAATTTTCTCATGACGCAAGTGTTCACGGTGTGTATAAAATAAAATGTTATGCAATGCACACACAGTTCCGACTTCCGACGTACTAGCCACTTTAGAGATTCAATATTTCAATTTCAATACCGTCATCCATGACGGGTTCGGTTATATAAATACTATAAATTTTGACCAATGTCTTAAAAGTTATGAACGAAACTGATTTAATATTTGGATCAGAAAAATGAGAGCCTTTCTTATACAACGAAAAACGAAATTTATTGACTTATGTAGCTACTCACTCTGGACACAGACATATCATAGCGCATTATTTTCCAAAATTAGACTTCCTGCATACCTAAGTTCAATTACTATCCATCACGCAACAAGTATAATACCTAAGCAGACTCCATCCTGCTTTTCCATCTTGTATCCCCAGGCATAGTCGGTCGTTTGCAGACTTGCCGCAAGAACCGGAATATCCGTGAGTATGGACTCTCCGGCGCCGGCTTCCAACAGTAAAACCGTCCATTTTCCACCTTCAGATAGCCGGTTGGCAAGCACGCAGCCGGCTGAACCGGCTCCGATTATCACGAAGTCATATTCTTGAAGTGGGCTCCATTGACCTGTCGAGAAATAATCGTACACCTATTCAGCGCTTATTTGCGATATGCGACAAGTTTTTTCCTGAAAGAAAATGATTAGATGTAAATATTAAAATAAAGTACGGTCAGTCTGGGTAACTTTGACTGTTCTGAAGGTTTTTGTATTTTGATGATTCGCTTTTGCATTTATGTGTGGTATTGTTCTATATAGAAATGAACTAATGTCTTAAGATGAAATTTAATTAACGTAAATAGATTTTTTTGTTATAATTGATATATAAATATAGACAAAACAAGGTTTGCGAAATTCCACCAAGCACCCTCAGTCGATATCTTAAAAATATCTAATCATTTATATAAATTACTGACCGTCTAGTTTATTGACTGACAGTTTTAAAATTGAAAGTTTTACTGACCCAATAACTTAATACTGTGCTATTATTACCTTCAGCCTTCACATTACTATTTATGGTTAATGTAAGGGTTGGTGGCGTTGATGCTATCCTACGTGATGAACCAGTATGGCGTTGTAGACTTGGGTTCATCCTTTGCAATGATATAGGCTTGTGAAGTCATGAAGTCATGAACCCAACATATTAAAATTATGTAAGTGTAAGCACTTATTTTGTTTTTCTTGAACTGGCGCCAGGCTTTTTAGCTCTAAAAAGAATTGGAATCTCGCCAAATCGCCTTTGTCCGACATCGTTTAATATTACAGGCTAAATGGGATCGTAAACAAGTGCATAATATTCTAAATATCTATACTATTCTCTACAACCGTACGAAATACAAATACTTCAGATCTTTTTACATAGTATATTAGTTAGAGAGAACAAATTAATCACTAAAGTAGTTACAATACTCGTTTTTGCTCGGGGAATACGTGCAAAAAAAAAAACCGAGTAAAAAAATAAGGTGCCCATATAAAAATGGGAAATAGGATAAAATAATTACTAAAAACAAGTTAATTTTTTCATGTCCGCTCCCAACGTAGAGCATATGACGAGTAATGGAGGTATCTCAACAGAATTTTTCTTTGAGAACTGCTTGTTACACAGTTGTTCAACCTCTCGTTTTTCGAAGAGAGTTGGGATAGAAGGATAGGACTAGGACAGGACTAGTGGTTAACTAATCGCTCTCGCTACGCGCTGCGAGGATCGAATTGGTGGGAGGGAATTTTTTAGACATCACAAACACTCAGACTACGAACAGAAATCCATAAATCGACTGAAAGATCAATTTATGAAACTGTCCGCACTGGGAATTGAACCCGAGACATCCGTAGCCAACGACGTTACAAACTGCGCCACGGAGCCGGCATTAATAAGTAATAAAATTCTCGAACTCGAATTATTTTTTTATTTGTATATAAGTAATAAATATTTTCTTACGATAAGACTACGCTAAGCTGTGAATAATTCAGACCATGCCAAGAAAAATAATATTGGAAAAAATTAAAATTATAACCAGAGAGAGAATAAAATAGAAACATAAATGTGTCAAAAAATACCTGCATTTTAAAATTCGACAAATGGCAAAAATTCATAAAGGGTCGAAATATTGTTAAATATATAGTGTATTTAATAAAAAAAATTCCATGTCCGCTCCCAATGTGGAGCATATGGTCTCCTAATGGAGGTATCTTGACAGAATTTTTTCTACGAGAACTGCTTGTCACTCAGTTGCTCAACCTCTCTTTTCTTTTTCGAAGAGAGTATGGATAGAAGGATAGGGCTATGACAGGACTAGTGGTTAGCTAATCGCTCTCGTTACGCCCCGTGAGGATGGGATTGGTGGGAGGGAGGACTCAGACTACGATCAGAAATCCATAAATCGATTGAAAGATCAATCTATGAAAACCGTCCGCACCGGGAATTGAACCCGAGACATCCGTAACCGTAGCCAGCGACGAAACCAACTGCGCCACGGACGTTGACGATTTAATAATACTTTCCGCTTATTGTGACCGTGCAAAAGCAAAAAAATCAGTGTAAAAAAGTAATTAATCCGTTTTCTTAAACCGTGCAAAAAGAGAATATAGTGTATATCATTATGAAATAAACTAAAGCAATACAATATTATTTTTTATTAATTTGGTTTTTATTGAAAATGTCTCATTTCAAAATATATTTTTTTTATCGGGGACTAGTGTGCTTATAAATTCGCTCAACTTCCTTTTTCGGGGAGAGGTTTTGGTTAGGAAAGAGCCAGTAGTTAGCCAGTCGCTGTATTGCGGACCAAACCATTCGATTAAAAAGTCAAGTTTCCGACCCGTTGTTCGAACCTTTGACCACGGAACCAAGCGAACGAAAACCCAACAGCAGCATTGAGCATGAATATTTTACAATACAATTAAAAATGTCACCTGAAGGCAATGTATAGCTTTCTCGAAGGAAGTCGAAGATATCTGCAGTGCTGTGAGGATAATATAACTTCGTAATGCTCATCTTCAGATAATTCCATATTGGCCAAAAGGCGCTGCTGACTCCATTCGTCCGAAGAATTGGAGTACTCTCATCATCGTCATAGTCTATGTAACTTGGATTAAAAATTTTGCCTTCTCTATTACTATAGTATGGTGTGAAGTTTGTGTTGTATTTAACGCGATTGGGATTAATAGAATCCCGGATTCTTTCGCTGAATGGTTGGCTAAAGCTGTCTTCATTCTTGCTGCTATTTTTCTCGTCATTAGAATTATCTATGTGATTGTAGTTATCAGTTTTTTTCAATTCACAACATACTTCTATCACGATTAGTATAATTAATGCTGCAATTGTTTTTAAAAACGCCATAGTGATTTTATTCATTTACAAAACGTATTCCAATGATTAAATATAAATGCCAACAACTGAATACCTTTTTAACTGAAGTATATATTTATTTTCAGTCGAAGAGATTTAACATGAGATGCTTCCGAATGTATGTATAGTATAATATTTGTCACCATCTTTTACGGTTTAACACGTCAAATTTTGTAACATTTAATAAACTGTTCTTGAAGTAAAGTAGATTTCTCGCAACCGAAAACAGATATGGTACTTAAAATACTGCCGTTTAAAACATTGATAAATCTGACCAAGAGCGATTTACGCCTAAACGCACTTTATTGGAGGAAGGCACTCTTACGATAATAATTTCAAAACTAACTAGCTATTTATTGAATGCTTTACGATATTGAATATGTACTGTCATTATATGGTAAACTCATAATTACGTAATCACCAAACATAATAAGCCACACAATTAAACCATTTTAAACTAGTATCGTAGATCACTGAACCCGATGCATTATTTACTAAGTGTTTTGTTTGTTGTTTTCTTGTAATACTCTCAAATACAAACAGTGTTTTTTGTATACTGATAATAACCAACACCTAAACCTTCAATTTATCACAATGGGTAAAATTGTGTTTATAATAAGGCTTTTATTTCCAAGTTTTCTAAATAGTTATAAGCGTTTAATTATTAGTTTTTCCTGAGCGAACTTGACACTGGCGCACTAAGAAGAAACGCACAAATAAATGACCGTTTCCCGATCATACCTGGATATATAATGGACCTGTTTGCATCTTAAGAGTACCTTCTACTCAACTTATAATGCATTTTACCAAGTGCATATTTACAAACCTGTATTAATGCTGGATTTTAAACCACTGTGATTAAAATTTATATCTTTGTTACAGCATTTGTTGCATAATAAGGCGTAAATAGCATCTTTAAGAATATCCGACAGTTATATTTTGAATTGAATAGAAACCGTCGATTGGACCTACAAAATTATTTTACCATCCATATATACTTACTGACACCATACGGAATCCTACAAAATGGGCTCTTAGTTTCCTGGCTATTATCGTTTCACTGCCATGCTAAGAAGCCTCTATATCCAGCACGTATTTTTGCGGGTTCTAGAAAAAAAAACGGACAGAAAAAAGCGAACAGGAAAAAACCGGACACGGAAAAAACGGATATGAAAAAATCCCCACACGGAACAAACCGCACACAGAGTAGAAAAAGAAGTATTCACATTTAAAATACTTCTTATCGTTTAATGAATTTTTCAGCTTGAAAAAATGTTGAAATCAGATTTTTAATTTTAAATAATGTCAAATAATAATTTTCAGAAACTCAGCACGTCCGACGACGAAAGATTCATTTGTTGCGTTCTATCATTGTTTTTAAGTGTTGAGTTGTGGATAAATTGTACTGAGGCATTTATATAGGGAGTTTCTGAAAATTATTATTTGACGTTTTTTAAAAATAAAAACCTGATTTTAACATTTTTCTAGCTGAAAATCTCATGAAATGCTAAGAAGTATTTTAAATACGAATGCTTCTTTTTCTACTCTGTGCGCGGTTTTTCCATGTCCGGTTTTTTCCTGTTCGTTTTTTTTCTGTCCGTTTTTTCCCTGTCCGGTTTTATCCGTACACCATTTAAGCGAAGTATTATCTTACAAAAGATTCTGTCAGCCGAAGACATTGAATGCAGGAAAAAATAACCTTTCGAATACAGTATCAAAGATATTTGTTTATAGAAGAAGAGAATTATTATAGTTTGGCAACATTTTTTAAAATATTTTGGCAGTTTATCAATACGTAAATTGTTCTCATCACCAGACTAAATATTTTTTTGAAAGTATCTCATCTGCAGTAAACATGTCAGTAAATGCATACTAGGTACCTACACGGTCCAATTGATATATTCGACGAAATTAAAGAATTCATATATGATGTGCTTTGGCAAGCAAAGAGAGAGAGGTATCTTAAAAGTAATCTATAAAAGAGCGTTTGGAACTTTGAGCTTGTTCGGTAAGTGTGATACGGGAGAGGATTGGGTGTACATATGGAGCACAGTGATAATAAACCGCAATTTCATGTTCTAGAAGATCCTTTAAATATTGATATACCCTTTGTGAAGCTCCGACTTATCTCTAGCGAGCTGATGATGATGAGGTTTTTCGCTTCAATCAAAACACGCCAGTTGTAGTCAAAGTTATCTTTATTGCAGTTAGTTTAATGCATTCACAGAATTTACAATTAAGAACAGAAACAAATAAAAAACATAATTATTTACGATAAAAATTAAACCCGTCGACAATTGGTACCCGGCGACAAAAGGTGTAAACGTACGGCCAGCGATAGCGCCCAACCGCTGAAAATTTCATCGTTTGCCGTCATGTCCCACCCCTGATTTTTGTATAAGGGTGGAATGCGGCCGAGGGTCGAGGTCGGTCTAGCTGTCCGCTTTCGAAAAACTTATCCTGTGACATTGCCGAAAAATGATTCGACCTCACACATTCTAACGTTGTATTTTTTAACTTTGCTACGTGAGAGATGATCCAAGGAAAGTTCTTGTCACGATTCCTACTAAATAATAATAGGTCGTGTCACCTAATGGATTTATTCCTTCGGTACTGCGATTCTAGTTAGCCTTTATTATTGGTTTAGTTCTATTTTTGTAGTTCCTGTACTAAATACGAAATATCGGTATTGAGATTCTCTCGTATTGCAATCCCTAGCCTCGGCGTCACTGTTCCATGGGCAAGTGTAAATACACCCATGAAGCTCAAAGGGTTAATTTACTGCAAAAGCGATATCGTTGAGCGTGTTGGGTTCAATGAACCTAGCAACGGGCATTCTTGGATCATTCCGTTGCCAAGCTGGTTTGACCACAAATGATCGATGATAAGGGATGCTAACCTTGTGATAAACATGTCGTAAATTACAGTGAAGAGCGTATTAATGTTTTATCAATATTTCCGGTGCCGTAGCCGAATGGTAACGGTATAGACCAGTCTTCCCCAATCGATGTTCCGCGGAACGCTCTGGTGTGCCGTGTCAATTGAATAAGCGTTCTGTGAAAAATATAGAAATTGACATCTTCCACTTTCTTTAACACATTACACAATTTTATTTGTATAGAGTTTGCGCATGCGTATCGCGGTAAAATGATCAATTTGATATGAGATATGAAATTAAAGGAATCCGTAAACATGGTAAGTCTCAAAGCATATTTTGAAATGTACAATTAAAATTGATAACCTTTATATACCACTTGTTGTGTTTAGGGCATCCAATCTCGAACCTATTTTATGATTCCGGGACTTTGAAATTCTGAAATTATTAATCCCGGGATTGACCATTAAAAGTTAATGGGCGCGGACTCATATACGAGTCTACGTCATACATTCCATTCTATTGAAAAAGTACTGGGTTATAATCGAGTTTGATTTCAAATGTCAACGAGAGATGGTGGTATACACATCAACGCATTATTTAACAAAACATAAACAATATTTTTACCATACAGCTTTGTAAAACTATCCCTAGATGGTTCACGTTTACTTTTTTTCTCTCTAGTAGTATTGGTTATTATTATTTACAGATTGCGTAGTGATTTATTGAATGGGCCATATAGAATTTTTTATGGTGCTTGAGTCATTATGGTACCCGTGTCCTGTCCCGGGGTGACTTGTAACATCTGCAACAGGGATGATATGAGAAGCAGGGATTTTTAGTAGATTTAAGTTTTTTTCTCTTCACCACATAAGTAGGCAATCCACAAATATAGAACCACTGTTCAAACGGTATTGATTTATGCGGCGAAGGATCTGGAAACCTTCAAATGAAATTTGGTTAAGATATCTCAATTGGTTTAAAAATTATAGTGAATTTAGTGAAATGACAGTTTTTTGCGAAAATGCGAAAAAATATGCGGCCATTAAGCTGTTAAGTGTACTTTCATGCGTTAAATTTAATGTAATGCTAATAAATATAATTTTTATGATCAAAATAGTTTTATATATTATTTTATTTATCGCATTATTGAGATAGGTTTTACCAGATGATATAAAAAAAAGAAGACATGTTCTTCAATTCGACTTGTCAAAAATATTTTCCTCCATCCATTTAAGAAGCGGTCTTCTTTTCTCCTCCATTTCAAATCGGAAACGGCTGTCACGAAATATGAGAAGAAGTGAGACCACAATACATTTATATTAATTATATAAGTTATTATAAAAAAAACTATGTAATGAACACACCGAGGTACACGTTGTAGTTAATTATGAAGTTTTAATTTGATATATGAATCATTTTCAAACATTTACAGTGAATCCTGAAATTTTGGAATTAATACTTAGACAATCACGGGACTATGGGATTGAATAATTGACCGGAATCCCAGGATTGGAAGCCCTAGTTGTGTTACTAATTGTGTGTACGAACACGTGTTTCATCTCTTTGAAAAGCATCTTCAGATTAAATATATCGTAAGGTTATTTGTTTATAAGATAAACGATTCTTAGGAACTTATAAATTACAAAAATTAATGAGGTTTTTTCCTCCATACACTAGTGATTAATTTTGTAATCGGTACTATTATTGTCTGTGTCTAATCACCTGCCCTTGACTAGTAAAAAGAGATAATCCCACCACACCCTTATTATTTTAAATTTATTGGTTAAGAACTAGAGTCAACCATATAAATAAATAACCTCACGATACAGTTAATCTGAATATGCTTCTCAAAGAGGCAAAACACGTGTCACAATTAGTAACATAAACTGTGGAAGATGCAGTTCATTTTAGAGTCGATTATTTAAATTTCGAGAATATTGTGAGAGACGTATTTTTTAAAGTAAGTGTCACTACGGTTTGGTTTTCGCTCCAAGTCTTCTTAGTGAAGGTATCTCAACACAAGATTTTCTATGAGAACTCGTTGTTTTTTTAGTTTCTCAACCATTCGTTTTCGAAGAGAATAGGCATAAAAGGATAGGGCTAGGATAGGACAAGTGGTTACCTAATCGCTCTCGCTACGCCCCGTTTTTTCGATCGCATCGGCGTATTCCAATCATGTCCACTACCTACCCACATTTCTTGCTTAATTGCTGGATGCCTAGTGTGCAACACGACAATACGTAATAGTTACTTGAAGTGACGATTTTGTTATTAATTAATATTCATTATGTTATCGTATTTGGTTTTTCCTACGAAAATTGACAAAGAAAGGAACCAGTGAACGAAAACGTAGTTGAGTAATTAAGACCATAATTTACAACTTGTGATAATTAATAATTAGAATCTCACTTTTAAAAATATATTGGTATTCCTCAATTGGTTGAAAATGACTTAACAGATCAAGATCAATCCACGTGTTTGAATGATATTGCACAGGCGTAAGAGAAGGTATTGAAAAATTATTTTAAGTATTATGGGTTGAATTATAGACAAACTAGATTTATTAATTTTAATATTCATAATTATTACTTTTACTAGTGACATCTTTATACGTACAACGATACTAGTGATTCAAGAAGTTTGTAAATATAATAATAGATGTCGATAGTTTCTATTCTGTATGGTCATTTGACAATATTCATATTTTATTTTTATTCAGTTTTATTTACATTTTCTGTGTGAGTCATATTTTGTAATATAATTTGCATATAGATCGTCTCCCATATCCCAATAAATTAGTCATTCAAGGCTTACTGTTCAAGGCAGGTAGAGCTTGCTTCGATATCCAATTCTTTCAGTTTACAAGTAATGGTGATGTATTTTTCGTTCACGAAACAACTTACAAAAAGATGAGAAAAACAGGATAAAGTATAACAAAAATAATGCTTAACGTTTATTGGGAACAAGGTAACAGTTTTGAGTATGATGAATATTTAATTGCTCAGTAAATTTATCGTTATCATAGACTAAACTATTATCAAGTGTTTTATTTCATCTTAAATATGTTGAAAGGAATTGTATTTATCTGTTTTGGTCAGCGACTGCATTCGTTCATAGATTTCGCTACGTCCTGTTTCTAGGATCGGATGGGTGTGAGGAAATGTAAACATCACATGCCTTTAAATATAAGTCGATTTTAAAATCAATTCACGAATGTGTCTATACGGGGCTTCGAACTCATGGACCCTGCAACGAAATAGAATGAACACTGAAAAGTGCCTACCACTGAAATACCGGTCTGGAAAATATTTTTTACACACTAAAAGTGTTACTCCTCTCAGTTGAACATAAAGATTTTTTACAAGATTTTGTTTTTTTTTCATATACCCTGGATCCCTGGCGCTGCCTTACTGTAAAACAGCGGCAAATTCATAAACTGTCTTCCCATTTCTTTTTGTACTACTACAAATAATTCATTTAAAAGTCCATCCTTGATGGAAAAGTATTATCTTTTGAAAAATAAAACGCAATATATTTCAGTAATTCCACAATTTTATAAAGTCATGACCCGCTCCGCTCATCGCAATGGCAGCTTTATTTATCACAAGCCTGATCATAATATAAAATAATGGCATTATATAGTAAAAGGTTTTAGGGTTATATTTTTCTAGGGGTTATAAATAATTGCACTTCGTGTTAGATATTATTCACGTGGTACATTTAAACTTTAATTTCGATAGTTTGTACTTTGGATTAGATAGTATTAACTTTGATTTTAATAGTTTCCACTTAGTCGCGGATTATTTTAACAAAGTGAGATAAACTGTAGTATGCTATGTTATGGTTGGTCTGCTTTGGTTTGTGTAATGTATTATAATGCGTGGAGCAAAGACAATATAGGCAAGTAGTAAATAGTAAGTAACATTTCATTACAGCTTCGTGCAACTATCGATTTCAAAGTGTGAATTTTTATATTGAGTGAAAACTATCTTATCTATGTGAACATATTACTATGCGGGTGTATATTTTATTATGTGGAATCACTATTTTTAGTGAGAGAATTTGTTTTTAAGGTGTTAACTGTCAATTCTTGGTGGAAAGACATTATATTTTAAAAAATAAAACACAATTCATTTGTACTACTTCCACATATTTATAATGGTCAGGACCGGTTTCGCTCATCACGAGCATTATCAACTGATAAAAATACAAGCCTGTTATGTTTGTATTTTTATCAGTTGATAATGCTCGTGATGAGCGAAACCGGTTCTGATCATTATAAATATGTGGAAGTAGTACAAATGAATTGTGTTTTATTTTTTAAAATAGAAAGAATTTGTTTTTTTGTGGAATGTATTTGTTGTAAGTGAAAATTATTTTTATGAAAGTGAATATGATCTAAGCAAAAGTGCATTTATTTTTAAGCCTTTTTATAGTAGTAATAAACAATTCAATTCAATATTTCTTTATTTTGGTTTTATATCTTGGACACTCGGTCAAGTTCCGAACCTCAACCACAATCGCACACAACATAAATAAATTAAAATGTTACTTATCTTAAAAATTTTAGTAATATTTCGGCTATGAATATAAAATGACACATGAATAGCAAAACTTTGTATTCAATTAAATTAAACTCTCAGGTATGGGAGTTAAAAATAATTTTTAAGAGCTAGTGAACTGCTCGTCTAGTATCAGTGGGAAATGCACACTCGCTGACCGAAATTTGCTGATAGCATACAAAAATGTGTAAAAAGTAAAACATACAATTTTATTAAATTTGGATTGTTGAGATTTTGTACACTTCCATGTATTTTTTCACTAACGACCCGGGTTTCGCCTTTCGGCATCTTCAGGCATTCGAGCACACGAATGGACTCGAACTGACAGACAGTAAACAGTGTCTAACCGAGTTTAATGCGGATGATGGGGTTAAACTGTTGCATAAAAACATGGGGGATCATAAATTATTTTATCAAGAAATTTTGGAAATCAATAGAGCCCAGTTAAATTCCTTGCCAATTCTGAATGAGCAGCTGAACCTTCCTAATTCTCCGTTATTACATCCTATACGTTGAAACACCTAACAGATGTCACTAAACGTGGAATGATTGAATATATTTACCATTTCGTCGAATTGCATCCCGTCGAAACCCACAATGCTATTATAATTGTAAAATCACTGGTAATTCCATAAGAAGTTGGAAAGTAACAATTCGCCATTCTGTAAATGTGGTGTTTACAAAATAAGGATTAAGGCAATTCTCGAAATTTTAACTCAGGTATCAGTGTGGCTCTCAGACGTATAATATCTTACCTCGTAAATAATATTTGTCGTATTTGTATCTTCTATATAAACGTTAGACACTGTTTACTGTCTGTCAGTTCGAGTCCATTTGTGTGCTCGAATGCCTTAAGATGCCGAAAGGCGAAACCCGGGTCATTAGTGACAAAATACATGAAAGTGTACAAAATCTCAATAATCCAAATTTGATATTGAAATTCCATCAAGCACCCTCAGTCGATGTCTTAAATTATACAATTTTATGTCATGTTTTTCTTTTTTAATAAAAACACTTGAATTTATATTAGTATATGTTTACCTCTTTCATAAAAAATAAGTTTGCCACCATCGTTTTTTTCTAAACCGTTCTATTTCGTATAATTGAACATTGTACCTACATAAATATATAATCACATAGTGCCACAAAACTACAAAAAATAATATTTAAAAAAACACAATTTGTTCGCACTACTTATACATGTGTACAAACAAATTGTGTTTTATTGTTAAAATATAATGTCTTCCCACCAAGAATTGACAGTTATCTCTTTAAAAGTGACCAAATTCCAATGAAATTCCATTATGCAGTCTGCACGGGCCCGGGCTTGGCCCGTGGGCCGGGTTCTGGCGGGTAGAGACAATTGATATTCGGGCTCCGACCGGGCCCGGGTAAGGGATTTGTTCTTAAGAAAAATATTTCGGACTATCATGAGTATCATGAGTACTCTTGATAACTAAATACTGTTGTCATTGTTGATAACAAACTGAGCTCATAAAATTGTTATTGATCCGTGAAACAATGCTTTGTTCATTTAATCATCACCGATAGTTAGTTTAAATAGTACGTAAATGAATAAAGTGTGGTATTATTCAGTATATGCTTTCTATTCGTTTTAGATAGTCGACTGTTCCTTGTGCCGAAAAATTCATTATAAAAAAATACGAAAGGTTCGTTAAAAATGAGTTTCAACGATATAAAGAAAATGTTGAAAAGTGGTGATGTGTGGAAATCATTCCGTGAAGTAATAGATTTTTCTACATGTGAAAAAGTTGTATAGATACGTTAATCAATTTTATGCTACTGTATTTTTTTTTAAATCGGGTTTTTTTCGGGCCAAGATATATAAATTTAGATTTCGGGTCGGGCTTGGGTAACAAGTGTGGTAGTATGATTCGGGGTCGGGCCGAGTCGGGTTTGAGGTGAACGGGCTTGGGCCGGGTAATGTCATCGAATTTCGGCCCGTGCAGACCTCTAAGTCATATGTATGTCCAATAGTATATTTGTAATAGTCATATTTTAAGTTGTAATGGTCGTCGAGGAACTCACTGTCGCCATTTCAACTCATTCTGCGTTTCTCAACTGCTCATATTTATGTTATGACTTAAATTGTACAAATAAATCTACAAATATTTCACTTTTAATGTATTAACTGTCAATTCTTGGTGAGAAGGCATTATATTTTAAAAAATAAAACACAATTCATTTGTACTACTTCCATATGTTTATTTGTAATGATCAGGAAAGAGCATTATCGACTGATAAAAATACAAACATAATAGGGCTATTTATATAAAATTGAATGTTAAAAATTAAGGTAAGTAAAACAGTTGTTGAATGAACTAAGACAAGAAATTACTGATCATCAAACACATTATACATAAACCAAATAAAATAGTCTACAATTAAAATGTTAAGGACCTCTTACAAACCAAAAAACACTAATCTGAAATCATAAATATAGCTACATTAAAAGTCCATTAACTGGGATTTTTTTTTAATGACATTACTGATGCATCCAAAGTTTTTTTTTAACCGACAGCTCGAATTCACTTGTGTGCTTGAATGCCTGAAGATGCTGAATGGCGAAACCCGGGTCGTTAGTGACAAAATACATGGAAATGTACAAAATCTCAACAATTCAAATTTGTTTTATATAAATAGCCCTGTAATGTTTGTATTTTTATCAGTTGATAATGCTCGTGATGAGCGAAACCGATCATGATCATTATAAACATGTGGACGTAGTACAAATGGATAGTGTTTTATTAAAAAAAAAACTACAAATGTTTGCTGCATTCATTATTCGGTTATGCCTAGGGCGCCCAAAAAGAAAGTGTTCAATAAACTAACGATTCAGACACCGACCGTTAAAAATAAATGGTCGCGTAACACATCTCTTTCATCTTTTCTTTTAACATCAGTCTGAGGCGTGATTCACGCTGGAATAAATGTTTGGTTGTGTTACTACATCAAGCAAAATTATATTCATAATGATATATGTCCAACGTATTTTCATTTCTTTTATCGCTATATTTCTGTTTCTTCAGAGTACATAATACATATCCATTCTCCGCCTTTTCTCTCTATAACAGACATATTCATTTCATTAGGCGTTATTATTGATTATTGGGTTGGATATATCGGTATTCCCCATTCTTCCTTTATCATATCAGCTGCTTTCTCAGCTATCATGAATGTTGGAGCATTTGTATGACCAGTAGGAATTATTGGCATTATGCTAGCGTCTACAACTCTTAAACCGCTGATTCCATAAACCCTTAGCTTAGGATCTACTACTGATGTTGGGTCGTTCGGTGGTCCCATTTTACACGTTCCACTTTGATGGTAAACTGTGAATGTGAAGTATCTACAGTGACATTCCCAATATCGATCAGAACCGAATCCATACTTTTCACAATCAGGTATTGGTACATCATATATTTTTGCGCCTAGTCGGTTTAATGACGGCTGTTGTGTTATTTTAATTGCTTCTTTCATTGCTGCTACCATAGTTTCCACATCATCTGGATGCTCAAAATAATTGGCGTAGATCAGCGGGTGCGAGAATGGATTTCTATTCTTCAATATTATTCTTCCTCTAGATTTTGGTCTCGTTAGCATTGGGAATACCATAAACGCTTGTCGATTTCCTAGTTTTTTATAGACTTGATTGAAAATCTTTTCGGTGAAACCAAAGGTTTTTCTTAGTGTTGGATCTCCATTTAATGAAGCACCGATTTGTAGAAGTTCAATGTCTGGCCAACCATCTACGGCGTTTGGATTATTCCGATCTATAAAAGTGATAGTCTCGCAGCCACCAGCAATTGCCATTGGCCCACTTCTGTTTTTCATCCACTCGAACACTAATGCTGGTCTTTGAAGAAGTTGTAGTGTTGAGACTGTTGAGACTGACACATTTTGACGGTTAATAGTAAAAGTGAATCCACCCGCGGCAATGTGATCCATTAAATTGTATCCTACCATCAAATTTTGGACTACCGGTATACCCATTTTATTCAAATCGGCCTTCGGTCCGATACCTGAAAGCATCAATAGCTGTGGAGAATTTATCGCACCTGCTGAAACGATAACTTCTTTTCTGGCCAATACTGTATATATCACATTGGCCTTAGAAAATTCTACCCCAGTTACTCTTTTATTCGAGTCTATCAACAGTTTTGTAACCATGCTATTCTTTATGACATGTAAATTAGTTCTGTCTCTAATTGGTACCAAATACGCCTTGTTAGCACTGTGTCTAGTACCGTTAGTCATTGATAGGTGTAAGTATGATGTACCTGTTTGTGTTCTTCCGTTGTAATCATTCATTCTATAGCCTGCCTCTACCGACGATTTTACCCAAGCGTCCGCTGCTGCAGAGCGAAATGGAGAATTTGAGACATCCAGATATCCGTCTGTGCCGTGATATTCTCGGTCATTTTGTAATCCTGGCACTTGAATACTCTCTACTTTTTTAAAATACGGAAGTACTTCACTCCAACTCCAGCCGTAGTTTCCGAGTTTGGCCCATCTGTCATAATCTCTGTAATTTCCTCGCGTATAAACCATGTAGTTCAAAACACTGGATCCCCCCATTACCCTTCCTCTAGGCCAGTTACACTGTTTGTTTTCAAATCCAAGACACGCGTTATTGGTAGGCACCGTCTTGTATTTCCAATTCGCTTTCGTCAACTGTATGTAGTTTGCCATCATCGGGACATCCATGACGAAGTTTTCTCTTCCTCCGGCTTCGATGAGTAACACTCTCCATTCTGGAACTTCAGTTAGTCGATTTGCTAAGACGCATCCTGCAGTTCCAGCTCCGATTACAATAAAATCATAATCTGTGAAGATGTTCTTCTGGTCATCCGGTTCGTCTCTTACTAGGTTTTCTCCGTCGCGAACAAATGCGCCTAACGACTCCAGTATATTTGCTAATTGAGAAGAGCTTTGGTCCGTTAGCAGCAGTAGACATAAAGCTGCGTATATTATGGAGGTAGGTTTTTGATGGGACATTGCAAAGTCTTACTGGAAAAAGAAAATTTGAATTTAACATTAATTGAAAAAGTTAAGCCTATAACGCAATGTTCATGTTAATTTTATCATTGAATCTTAACAGCTATGCTTATAGTTTACTTAAGATGTATTGAGAGTTTTTTTTTATACTATGTCCACAGTCAACGTGGGGCAAATGGCCTCCTTATTATCTCAACAAAAGTCTTCTCTACCAGAGTTGCTAGCGAGCGTAGGGATACAAGCATGGAACTAGGGCAGAACACGTAGTTAGCTTATCGCTTTACGCCCTGTTTGTAGAATCGGATGGGTGCTAGGGAATTTTTAGACATCACAAACATCCACGCCTTCGAAAAGAACTCCAATTGATTGAAAAATGCATTTATGAAACAGTCTGTACTGGGATTCGAATTCGAAGTTATATATCGACTATAGAAAGTAAAAAGGACGTTACCCACACCAAAAAATATTGTGTATAACTCACACGAAAATTACTAATACACTATATTTATATATCAACTTTGGAAAGGAAAAAGGACATAACCCTCAGTTTTTTCAAAAGGGCTTTTTTCGATAATCATAATGTATGCAACTTAATACACGTTATATCAAAAGGATGTAAGCTGTAAATGCCTAATTTAAGTTTGAAAAAAAGAGGGACTTTGAAATTTGCGGCGAGGAAAAAGGCCACATCAATAATATTATAAGTCGCTCAGGTAAGATTTTAGTAATCGTAAATTACAATTATATTTCTTATAATTTAAGACATCGACTGAGGGTGCTTGATGGAATTTCAATATCAAATTTGGATTATTGATCGTTAGTGACAAAATACATGGAAGTGTACAAAATCTCAATAATCCAAATTACAATTATATTGTTATAAAATAACCTTGTCACAACAATACTTTATCTTAAATCATAGATCAATGATCTCTTGTTCATATAAACGAGGAAGTTAACACAATTTTTGCTATATTTACTAAAAACATCACCGTGCGGTTTTTAGGTTATGTATCCCGTCAATCTATTTACCTGAAATTATTAAAAATACGCTTATATTTACGATTGAAATCATTTTAATACACGAATATTATTAATATTTACTGCTTTATATACAGTTCTAATATTATACGATGCATAATATTCGATTATCTTCTAAATTAGTCATAAGAACAGCTCAGATTACACTGCTCGTAAAATGGAATAAATTTGTCTTACTGATATATTCTCTCGTCTATTTTTTTCATGCATAATGTATGATAAACTCTGACTTAACTTCCAGTAAATAAATATTAGAATAGTAATAGGTACTATAGGCTTGTATTGATATAATTATAACTAACATTTTTGCTATGCTACATACTCTATGTGATTCATTATATGTTAATTAATTGTTATGCATTCCTAAGAAAGCTATTTTAAATATATGCAGAAGTGTACTAACTGCCATAATTCTATACGTTTATTCAAAAAGTCATTTTAAATTGGTGAGGAAAAGGGCTGTAAGCTGCTTAACTACATTGGTGTTGATAATTTTTGTTAGGGAAAAGTTTTATTGGTTTTTCTTAAATAACTTATTAATTTAATATCATATTGGGTAAATAAAACGCAAATTAGTCTTTATCCAACTCAAGGATGTGTATATTTAATATTTTGATTTTGGCCGGAAATCATTAAAAAAACGTTTTTCCTGGCTCCTGTAATATTTGTTATGTGTGGGTCACGTCCTTTTACCTTTCAACAGTCGATATACATATATCGACTATAGAAAAGCAAAAGAACTTATCTGTCCGTCTTTTCAAAATATTTTTTTTTCGTTAATCACAGTATAATGTGCAATTGAATACACGTTTTGTTTGCGCTATACATGATAATTTTGTGTGTGAGTTACGTCCTTTACCTTTCCACAGTCGATATACAAATATCTTATTTATTTTTCAAATTTTATATATGCCAATATTTATAATTTTCACATGAATATTATCCTTAAATATATTGCTATGTTGCAAAGATGTATTTAATTCGCATTACGTCAATATTGGCTCTGTGGGTCATTCAACGACATCGCTATCAGGATTTTCATCATATTTATCGAAAACAAGTTGTTCTTCAAATGAATTTATAATGCAAACTATTTTTTATTAACATTTTCTCATATTAGGAATTAATATATAAGGCCGTTGGATTTTAATTTGACCTTTACATGACACATCCATGTTTAAGAATAGTAATCCATAAATTGAAAAATCAATTTATGAAACTGTCCGTACCCGGGATTTAATCCAATAACATTCGTAACCAAAGCCAAGAACGACACCAGACGCACCCATCCGATCCTAACGACGGGGCGTAGCGAAAGCGGTTAGTTAATCAAATTAGATAAATGGAATAGATTTATTCCGACAATATTGGCGTCATATCGATTGCGTTCGATATTCAAAATATCATTCAGTTATGCTGCGGCAAGCGTGTAAAATGTTTCACCTAAAGTACCTTGTTTGGATTTTTTACGTATAATATAGGTGGTAAAAATATGAATCAATGTGCAACATAATTTGTTTTATTGTTGAATTTGTAAGAATAAATTGGTTTAGCCATATTTTTAATTTGTATGAATTATCTGTAAACCAAATACTCTAAATATATCTTTTACCATCTCAATTATGTACAGAATATATGAAAGCATAAAGAAAAGTTTCCATGACTTTTAAAGTTATTGAATTTATCGTAATTGTAGTGATTATTTGTATCGTGGGCCAAAGTTACCCGATTTGGATGCAAACTTTGCAAACCTTGTTTTATCTATATTTATATATCAATTATAACAATAAACCATTTATGTTAATTAAATTTCATCTTTAAGACATTAGTTCATTTCTAACTAGAACAATACCACACATAGATGCAAAGGCGGACCATATAAATACAATATCCCTCAGAACTGGGTTAAAGTTACCCAGATTGACCGTACGACAAAATACTTAATTTAAATCTATGCGTCAAAAAATTTAAAATATTTGATTTTTGTTTGTTAATTGATATAAAGTAATATATTCTACATGCAAATATGCATTACGTATATAATAAATAGAGAAACCCAATAACTTACGTATGAAATTATGATCAAGTATCAATTTTAATGATAAAGAATCTTGGAAATTTTCACTTTTCACATGCCAAGTTTCCTTTCCTATTGTTAGTGTGGCTACGTTTGGTTAATATTATTTAAACGACACGTGTTTGTGAACCTATAATTCACTGAGCTAACTTTTCTGTTCCATTAGTATTCTGAATAGCAGATATAGAAATGTCTTTGAAAAACGAAAAAACACACTATTTTCAGTAAGTGAAAAAAACGTCTAGTTGGTGAGATTACTCTTTACAAACTAACAATTTTTATTGAATATTATAAATTTTAATTATTCATTAAAAACATCCAAACGATCTTCAAGTGGAGCGGGGGAGTATCAATATGGGTATTTTTGCATTAACGAAATAACCAGTATGTTTGTTATGCGGTATTTCGTGTTTTTTTGCTGCATATATTTTACAAGAATTTGCATTTTTATACACTTTTGTCGTATCATAGCAAAAGTGTTATTAGCTCATTTCAGGCCATGGTTAACGATTCAGGGTTTATTTCACAGTTTCCCAAAATTTTCCACTCGCGACACTCTTTTATAGTTGCCAAGTAACACGCGACCCCGTCTTAATAAAATAAACAAATTCGATATTTTCTATGGATTCGGCGGTAACTTTGTGGAAGTTCATTTGTAATATAAAATTAAATTAAAAGTTGATAACTTAGTTATTCCACTTGGTTTATCACTAACGTGACTCGTTTCGCTTCTTTAAGAAGCATCTTCAGACTAACCGTATCGCAAGGTTATTTATTTCTAAGGTAAACGATGATTTTAATTCTTAAAAGGGTGGTGGTGCAGTTTTATTACATTCTACTGGACGTGTGGAGGAAGGTAAGCTATAAACACTGTTACACTCTATACAGATCAATTACTGGCACCTGGATGTGAAAAACCCAAAGGGAATAAATTTAATAATGGCGAGCCGCCTGTTCTGCTTAAAATGTTGTGAATTTGAGATGTCCATATATCTGTCTGTGCCGTGATATTCTCGATCATTTTGCAATCCTGACTTTTTAATGTTCTCTATTTTCTGAAAATACGCAAGTGCTTCACTCCAACCCCAGCCGTGGTTGCCGAGTTGCGCCCAACTGTCATAATCTCTGCGATTTCCTCGCATATAAACCATGTAATTCAAAACATTGGTTCTCCTCATTACGTTTCCTCTAAGCCAGTTACACTGTTAGTTTTCAAATCCAAGACTTGCGTTATCGGAAGGCACCTTCTTGTATTTACAATTCGCTTTTGTCAACTGTATGAAGTGTACCATCATTGGGATGTCCATTATGAAGTTTTCTTTGTCTCCGGCTTCGATGAGTAACACTCTTCACGTTGAAACTTCATTAAGTCGATTTGCTAAGACGCATCCTGCAGTTCCAGTTCCGATTACAATAAAGTCGTAATCTGCGAAGATGTTCTTCTGGTCATCCGGTTCATCTCTTGCTAGGTTTTCTCCGTCACGATAAATGTGCATAAGGACTTCAGTAGATTCGCTAATTGAGACAAGCCTTGTACGTTAGCAGCAGTAGAAATAAAGTGACGTATATTATGGAGGTAGGCTTTATGTGGGCCATTTCAAATTCTTACTGTAAAAAGAAAATTTGATATTAACATAATTTAAAAACGTTTAACGTAATGTTATCAGCTTAAAGTATTTATTGATAATTAGTGGCATGGTGTTAAATTTTTTTTAAACCGTGTCCACAGCCAATGTGGGGAAAGTGGCCTCCTAATGAATGTATCTCAACAAAAGTTTTTTCTATGACAATTGTTTGTTACTTAATTGCCCAAATTCAGTTTCGAAGAGCGTAGGGATACAAGGATAGAACTAAGACAAAACCGTTTTGACACTTTTTAGACTTCACAAACATCCATGCCTTCGAATAGAAATAAAATCTATTCTAATTCTAATTTAAATATAAAAATTGTCATTTATTTTTGAAATTCCATATTTTCCAATATTTAAAATGTTCACATAGATATAATCCTAAAATACATTGCTATTCTGGAAACACTTTTATAAATTTAAATTGCATTACGTCAATATAAAATCTGTAGGCCATTCAAAGAATTTATATAACTATCAGCGTTTTCATCTGATTAATCCTAAGCAAACTTTTTTTCAAAAGATATTATAGTGAAAACTATTTTATATTAACATTTTGTCATGTGGGTAATTATTAAAGGCCGTTGGATTTTAATATAACCGTCACATCAAAAAAAAACATCTATGTCTAAGCACAGAAAATCTGTCCTCACCGGGGATGCGATCCCGAGACATTCATAACCGAAGCCAACGTTGTTGACCACTGCACTTCGTATCCGACAAATTCCTTCCCACCCATTCGATCCTAACAACGAGGTGTAGCGAGCGCGGTAAGCTAACCACTATTCCTGTCCTAGCCCTATCCATACTCCCTTTGAATAAGAGAGGTTGAGCAACTGAATAACAAGCGTTAACAAATTAATTAAATCCTGTCGATTTTTAAATAGTTTGATTAATTTGCGTCAAAGATCTTCTTGTAATGCTGTTTATTTGTTTACATGAATTAATTGAAAACTAGCAATTGATATAAATAAAAAGAAACCGAAATCAATAATCGTTTCAATCTTCGTGTGAAACGCTTCATGATGTTAGACAGTAGAGGTCTGCACGGGCCGAAATTTGTTGAAATTACCCGGCCCGAGCCCGTTCACTTCAGACACGACCCGTCCCGAACCCGAGTCTTAACACACTCGCAACGGAGGAAACATGACCAAAATACGCGCAGCGGCGAGGCATGTTCGCATTGACAATAGGTCATGGAAAGAATAACATGAAACTGACCAACCGAAAATTACGTGAAAACAAGTTTGGATGTTCTCCTAAAGGTCTTTCGTAATAAACTGATCAAATTATTTCAAATTATTGTTTACCGTTATTTGTTTACCGTTAAAAGCAAACAAAAAGTGGGCGATGCTTAGGAAAACGTTCACTTGTCCCTCGGCCTACCGGCTCAAAGGGAAACCCTATCGTAAAACCACTTGCAGTGTTTTTAAATTGAAATTGTGTATTTTAAACGCTGTTTATGTATCTGTTATTGCCTTCGAAGAATTTATAAGTGTAAACTAACTGCAATTAAAGAGAAAGTCTTCTGTATACGACTGGGTTTTAATAGAATACGAAGGAACCTGTGAATTATCCTTGTTACCACGCCGGACTTGGGTTAGTCAAAGTGTGTTGACGCTCCACCTCACCGTCGAGCAGACTACTTCTCTCAAAACATTTACGCGAAATTGCTCTAAATTTTAGAGTTCAGAAAAGTGAAACCATCTTTTGTCGGATTGAGGAACTAACACATCACCATATAAATATGTCATTGGGGTGTCATAGCGGCCATTTGAAAACAACACCTTATGCATTAAGTATTTTATTTTGAATTTCTTAAGATAATTGTTAGAGATCAGTGAATGTAAGTATATGCTACTTGATTCAACCAAGAGTTGTCTTACAGGGAGCTCTGATGCAAGGTTGTCATGACACCCTCTGATTAGGCATGGTCAACTACTGAAAGAAAAAGTGTTCAAATACACTGTGTATTATACCTGTAATGTTATTTTTAACTTGTAAGAATTGATTCTGTCTCTTTAATTTTTGTTTTTCAGATATAAAAAAAATAATATGACTGTTTATTGTTAATATTAATTACATACTTAATATTTGATTGTTTTAAAATGGTTCACTAATTTTTTTCTTACAATTTTCCTGATTAACTAGTGCTTATTGCATTAGTAATGTCATTAAAAAAAATTTGCTCAGCCAATGGACTTTAAATGTGGCTATATTTGTGATTTCAGATTAGTATTTATCGATTTGTAAGAGCTCCATAATATTTTAATTGTAGACTCTTTTGTTTGATTTATGTATAATTTGTTTGGTAATCAGTATTTTCTTGTCTTAGTTCATGAACCATCAGTTTTATATACCTTCATTTTTACACTAAATTTTATATAAAAAAGCCTGTAATGTTTGTATTTTTATCAGTTGATAATGCTCGTGATGAGCGAAACCGGTCTTGATCATTATAAATATGTGGAAGTAGTACAAATGAATTGTGTTTTTTTTTTTTTAATATAATGTCTTTCCACCAAGAATTGACAGTTAACACCTTAAAAGTGATTGTCATTGTTATTTTTTTATTCTGACAGAAAGCATGATATGACTCTCGATCCCAAATCTTATGATTTGTATGCCAAAAAGATTATTCTTTATAATATCAAAAAAAAAAATTTTAAATCGCAAATAATTGTACTTGGGAGAAGGGAGTACATTGAAACTAAATACGATTATCTCAGAACTTGTTTTTATGACTTAAATTGTATACTTATAATTCTTATAAGTAACGATAAAAAAATCATTTAACAATTTTTCTGATTTATAGATGTCTCAAACTGTGATACTTTTCATTAGTCTTTAATCTAAGAAAATTTTCTAAAAGCAAATTTATTCCTAAAAATATCTACGATCATTTATCATGTAAATAGCACTTTTAAATCGCTCTGATTGTATTCATTTGTATACAAACAATGACATAACATAAATTAACGTATTTGAAGTGTTTATCACAATTGATTTTTTTACTCTTTAAATGAATCTGCGAGTTAGAGTGTAGTTCATTGCATTGGTTTTGGCTATTTTTTAACTCTCCCCATCGTCCACATTTCGTCAATTAACCTTTTATCCTGCTTTTAATATAGTTAATATTACGTCACATGTCTGACACCCCGCGCCTAAACGTTAAAAAAGAGAAAAGATGTTTTTTAAAAGAATAATAATCTTTAACTTCCCGATCGCAGTTTTTTGTTTTTTCAGATGCTTTTTGTTTACTTTATGACGTCAAATGTTTTCTGTCCCCCACCTCGTCACCAAATTATCACATTACATCTGACCAAAGAGCATAACGTCATATCGATGACTTAGAGTTAAAAGGTTGTAACTCCAACTTTGGTCGAAAATAAGTTAAGTACCGGAATGTATCAAAGACAGCCTACATTTTTATCTATTAACATATTGCATATCTCAAAATTACCGGTATAAAATTATACACATATTAAAATATAGTGTATCTCCTCTAGGCAAAAAACGTTTTGGCCAAAACGTTGTATTTACATCAGATACTATGTTTTTGAGTACAAATATAATTTACACACTGATAACACTGGATATACAATCGCGTCAGTGGCAATCTCGGTTTGATAAATTATCAACTGTTGAAATTAGAAATCCCCATGATCAACAAACGAATATACACTGACTATCAATAATTGTTCAATGTTGAAATACTTAAATATTTATAAAAACAATGGAAACTTGCAACACGAACATTCGCACTCTAAAGTGACAAATTATATTCCAAATAACCATTCATAATGCAATAATATACCTAAAATCCCCCCACCAAAATGACAAACATTAAAAAATAAATAACCCAATGTCGAAATTATACGAAAATTCCCCACCCATAATTTTTATTTACTTATCGATAAAACTTTACTTTTTCGTTATATTTAACTGTTCCATTATAAATTGAAATATTGTATCTGCTATTTGATATTCATTTAGATCACTTTTAAGGTTTTAACTGTCAATTCTTGGTGGAAAGACATTATATTTTAAAAAATAAATCACAATTCATTTGTACTACTTCCACATATTTATAATGATCAGGACCGGTTTCGCTCATCACGAGCATTATCAACTGATAAACATACAAACAAATTTTTATAAATAAGCCTGTTATGTACTTATACATAACAGGCTTATTTATAAAAAATACTTATTTATACAAAATTGTCAAACACTCAATTTTATATAAATAAGCCTGTTATGTTTGTATTTTTATCAGTTGATAATGCTCGTGATGAGCAAAACCGGTCCTGATCATTATAAATATGTGGAAGCAGTACAAATGAATTGTGTTTTATTTTTTAAAATTCATTTAGATGCCAAAATATTGTTATTCCATGACCAATTTTTTTTAATTATTTTACACTTGGCAGTGTAAGAAAAACTTTTTTCTTATTAAATAAATAAACTATAAAACGGTACTTAAAAGATATTTATTTATATATCACAAAATCTAATTTTCCAAGGATTGCAATCTTTCAATATCAGTTTTCTCAATATTCTGATTTACAACCTTTTAAATCTAAGCCATCGATATATGAACGGCCTTAAGGTTAAATCCAACGTGTCAAGGTTAAATTTATTTCAGGTTTTCAATTGGCTTTTTAATCCAATGGACCAGTTTCCTAACAAATTTTCCTAATGACGTAATACACTGTGCGATAGTCTGTCATAAGATTTTTGTAATGTGTATAGTATATACTAATTTTACCGACCATCGATGGATTTATTTAAATGTTTTTATATCCTGTTCGTCGCTATAATTTTTAATTTTTATCAATGATATTGTGCAATCAAGTATTTGCTCTTTATTGACTATTTAAAACATTCTGCAACTGTTAAATTATGATCAAGTATTTATTTAATGGTAAAACAATATTTAAGATAATTTAAGACATCGACTGAGGGTGCTTGATGGAATTTCAATATCAAATTTGGATTATTGAGGAAGGTTCTGATTGCCAACATTTCTATGTGGGTAAAACCACACGTACATTAGATATAAGGGTATCAGAACATTTAGCTGCCTTTAGATTAAAAAAAGAAACTTCGACATTCGCAAATCACTTGCTAATGGAGAACCATACGTTTAATGCGGATGATGGGGTTAAACTGTTGCATAAAAACATGGGGGATCATAAATTATTTTATCAGGAAATTTTAGAAATTAATAGAGCCCAGTTAAACTCCTTGCCAATCTTGAATGAGCAGCTGAACCTTCCTAATTCTCCGCTATTATATCCGATACGTTGAAACACCTAACAGATGTCACTAAATGTGGAATGATTGTATATATTTACCCATTCGTCGAATTACATCCCGTCAAAACCCACAATACTATTATAATTGTAAAATCACTGGTATTTCTAAAAGAAGTTGAAAAGCGGCAATTCGCCTTCGGCAATCGCCACTCTGTTAATATGGTGTTTACAAAATAAGGATTAGGGCGATTACCGAAATTTTAACTCAGGTATCAGTGTGGCTCTCAGACGTATAATATCTTACCTCGTAAATAATATTTGTCGCATTTGTATCTTCTATATAAACGTTAGACACTGTTTACTGTATCTCAGTTCGAGTCCATTCGTGTGCTCGAATGCCTGAAGATGCCGAAGGGCGAAACCCGGGTCGTTAGTGACAAAATACATGGAAGTGTACAAACTCTCAATAATCCAAATTTGTAAAACAATATTGTTTTCACCATTCACACGCCAAGTTTCTTTTACCACTAATTGTTGGTGTGACTTCTTTTTGATAATATTAATATTGAAAGAGACATAAATACATCCGTAAATTTTTAATCCACTATTCTAACTTTACTTTTCGATCAGTATTCGGAATAGCGGAGTTAAAAATGTTATTAAAAGAAATCTAGTTGATGAGATTACTCCTTGAAAACTATCAATTTTATTCTATAGTTTGAATTTCCATTGAATACATCCGAACGATTTTTGAATGGAGCGGGGGAATATCAAGTGTATCATTAGTTTAACCAAATAACCACTCTGTTATGTGCTTTCCAAGTTTTTTTGTTGCATACATTTTACAATCATTTGCATTTTTATACACTTGTCGTGTCGTATCAAAAGTTTAAAGAGTTCATTTCAGGCCATTTTTACAATTCAAGGTCAAGTCCACGGTTTCCTAAAGTTTTCCAGTAGCGACACTCTTTAGCCAAGTAACACGCGACCCCCGTCATAATGAAATAAATAGATTCAAAACACAACTTACGACCTAATAAATGTCAAAACCCTTCATTATACAGTCTTGCAACATGGAAAAGCAGTATAATTTTATGTTCTAGATGTTCCTTTACATATTTATATATCCGCACTTTTTTCGATGCATTCGGCGATAGCTATGTGGAAATTCATTTTTATTATAAAATTAAAATTAATAACTTAGTTATTCCACTGGCTGGCTTACTAATGTAACGCATTTCGCTTCTTTAAGAAGCATCTTTCGACTCACTATATTGCAAGGTTATGTATTTACTAGTGGGAACGCCAGTAACAGATGACGGTATTGAAATTGAAATACTGAATGTCTAAAGTAGCTCTTCTTTAGTTTCCATACTGACGAACTGATTGTTGTTGGTTTGCCTCGGAGTTTGCGTCACGTTGGAACTGTGTATTACTTATATAGACCGCGGAGGCTTAGGTCATGAGAAAATGTCATACCTACATGTGTATGTGATAATAATAAAACGTCTACATATACACCTACAGACCGGTTTGGGATATTATATATCAGATAAGGTAAACAATTATTCTAGTTCTTAACCTGCAATCGTTTTTGTCCTTTTACTGTGTTAATGCGTTTGTTATCCCAACAAGGATTAAAATTATTCTTGGGATTAATTTCAGGTAGCAGTGTGGGTCCTAGGCTTATAATATTTTGTCGTATTTTATCTTATAAATAATATTTTGTCGTGTTATCTTATATATTAGACGCAGTTTACTGTCTGTCAGTTCGAGTCTATTCGTGTAGTCGAATACCTGAAGATGCCGAAAGGTTTGACTCGGGTCGTTAGTGACAAAAACATGGAAATGTACAAAATCTCAACAATCCAAATCTAATTCTTAAATTAAAATTGAAGGGTAATGTAGATTTGCTTCCTTCTACTGGACGTGGAGAGGGGGTAAGGTACAAACAGTCATAGTAAGTATAACTTTTCGCATTTATTATTGCCTTAGTTCTTTTTTTATCTATTTTTGTAGCGCCTATATTAAAAACAAAATCCGGAATTGATAAAATCCTCCGGTATTGTACAATCCCTAGCTTCGGCGTCACTGTTTCATGGGCAAGTGTATATACACCCGTGATGCTCAAAGGGTTAATTTACTGCAATAAGCGATATCGTTAGTGAAGCATGTTGGGTTCACTGAACTTATCAACGGGCGTTATTCGATCATTCCGTTATCTAGCTGGTTTGGCCGCAAATGATTGGTGATAAGGGATACTAACTTTGTGATGAACTCCTCGTAAATTACTGTGGAGACCGTATTAACGTTTTATCAATATTTCCGGTGCCGTAGCTGAACGGTAACGCTACAGACCAGTTTTCCCCAATATATGTTCAGTGGAACGCTGGTGTGCCGTGTAAACTGAATAGGGTGCTTGTTCCTAAAGTCAGCCGTCGCCAGTAGTCGGCCTTTTGAGCTTAAAACTTAAATAATAGTGGATATATTTAAAAAACAGATTTTTTACATTTGTGTAGGTAGTCTTACCACTTGCCAATGTATATATGCGCCATACTGACATATATGATGCAATACGCAATTAAAAAGAGCACATTTTTTACTTCGTATGTTTCGACAAATTCATGTTGTATGGAGTTCACTAACAAAATATACTTTATATTATCATGCTTTGCATCATTATGTTTTTTATTGTTTTGTCTACACTGGGCAACGAATGGCCGTCCATTGGAGTTTGGGGGCCGACCACTGTGACAGTTGGCATTTTTTTGTAAACTTCTATTATTTTATGTTTGGTACCATATTAACCATTTTATTTTTAGTTGGTTACATTACTTAATCCCTGTTTAATGGAATAACAGCAAAAAAAATACCTATTTATCATTCATTGACTCAAAATCCCTTTTGAAAGTGCACCTGTCGCTTAACTGGCCGAGCACTGGCGAAACGACCCTAAGTGTTGACTCAAAAGTGTTGCAAAGTTGAGCTCTTCCACTTTCTTTAACACTTTCCACAATTTGATTTGTATAGAGTTTGCGCATGCGCATCGCTGTGAAATAATCAGTTTGATATGAGAATTTGTAATTAAGTACCTATAAACATGAAAATTCTCAAAGCATATTTTTACATGCACGATTAAAATTGATATTTTTTATTGCTCTGGTTGCGTTACTGATTGCAACACATTGTTTCTTCTTTTTGAGAAGCATTTTCGGACTAATTATATCGTAGAGTGATTTGTTTGCCAGGTAAACGATTTTTAACTTTTATGTGACAAAAATGAATGTGGCTTAAACCTCCAAACACTAGTAGCTAATTTTGTTATCAGTATTGGTAATTGGTACTATTATTGTTTGTGTCTTATCAACTGCCCTTAGTAAAAAGAAATAGTCCCACTCTATTCTTTATTTTTGTAAATTATTAGTAATGATCAATGTTTACCTCATAAATAAATAACATTATCATGTCAAATTAGTAACACAACCTGTAGAAAAATGAATTTCCACAAAGTTCCCGCGTTCCATCGAACTTAATTTTACATATTTATGACAGTTAATTATCCTTTTTTTAAGTCCACGAATTTATTTTATTATACCTACCGAAAATAGACTATATGCAAGGTGCCCCGTTTAAACGTTCAGTCATAGCTAACAATTGAGAAACCTTGTTATAGGGACACACGTTTCCATTTTAGCGACCCCCTTTCATAGAACTCATACAACCTGCGACTTACTAATTGGTTGCGTGGTCAGGAGTCCGAAATTCGAAGCCTTCCCTAGTTTATAAATATTAATATACCAACATTATTTTTTTTTCTGTTGATTAATGGATTACTGAAGCCCATTTTAAACCTCCCCGCTCAACTACTGGCTCATCCTGAAATTTGAGAATAAAGAGTGAAGCTAGCTATCGACGAGTCCTTTCCTAACCCTATCCTTTTTTCATTTGTGTCTCGAAAAGTCAAATAAAAGCTTTATTGATGCAAAAAGTTTTGAGTGTAAAAAATATTGTAACTTCATCTTTAACCTGAATGACACGATTATCAACATATTTATCCTTTCTACATCCAGCGTACGGCAAGTAATATATATATAACAGCCAGGAATGTATATGAAGCATAGCAGAGTTTGCTTTTGAGGGTCATACTTTATCTATTTTTGATCATTTCGCAACATCGTTGTGGAAAGAGCTTGCAGTTAAGCGTGTAGTGGCTGTCCTTTTCATGGGCAGCAACTTCTTTCACTTTTTTTTGAATGCCTTACTTAACCCCTACATATCGACTATATGTTGACTTAAAAAATCCGAAAATGAGTCAATGATAAGATCTCATTTTAAAGACGACAGAGCAGGTATCGGCCAAATGATTTTGGAAGGTAAACATCATTTTACATTGGTTTTAGGTTTAAAAATTCTGACCCAGCCACTTGATGTAAGCCACTATTATATCGACACTCACTACGTGGTTAATCTTTTTTTAGATTTATAATATTTAATCTCGTCAATAATATTTGTCGTATTTGTATCTTCTATATAAACGTTAGACACTGCTTACTGTCTGTCAATTCAGCCCGGGTCGTTACTGACAAAATACATGGAAGTGTACAAAATCTGAATAATTCAAATTTAATATATTTATGTCCGATACGCTATTATATCCGATACGCTATTATATCCGATACGTTGAAACACCTAACAGATTTCACTAAATGTGGAATGATTGTATATATTTACCCATTCGTCGAATTGCATCCCGTCAAAACCCACAATACTGTTGTAATTGTGAAAGCACTGGTATTTCTAAGGGAAGTTGAAAGGCGGCAATTCGCCTTCGGCAATTCGCCACTCTGGTAATATGGTGTTTACAAAATAAGGATTAGGACGATTTCCGAAATTTTAACTCAGGTATCGGTGTGGCTCTCAGACGTATAATGTATTGCCTCGTAAATGATATTTGTCGCATTTGTATCTTCTATATAAGCGTTAGACACTGTTTACTGTCTCTCAGTTTTAGTCCATTCGTGTGCTCGAATGCCTGAAGATGCCGAAAGGCGAAACCCGGGTCGTTAGTGACAAAATACATGGAAGTGTACAAAATCTCAATAATCCAAATTTAATATTGAAATTCCATCAAGCACCCTCAGTCGATGTCTTAAATTATATATTTATGTATTGATTTGTTAAACCATGTCCGCTCTCAATGTAGAGCACTTGTCGTACTAATGTAGGTATCTCAACATAAGTTTTTCTATACGAACTACTTGTTATTTTGTTGCTCAACCACTATTTTTCGAAGAGAGTATGGATATAAGGATAGGGCTAGGAGAGAACTAGTGGTTACCTAATCGCTCTCGCTTCGCCCCGTTTTTAGAATCGGATGGGTGGGAGGGAATTTTAGACATCACAAACATCCACGCCTTCGTAAGGACATCCATAAATCGATTGAAAAACCAATTTGTGAAATTGTACGTACTGGGATTCGAACCCGTGCAATGCGTAGCTGACGTCGTTGACCACCGCACCAAGGACACGCAAGTTCCGCCCCGTACTATTATTTGTCCTATTCTGAAAATAGGGCTGCAATTGAGCGATTTTTTATTTCAATCATGTCCGCTCACAATGTGGTGGAGTACATGACTGCCTAATGGTGCATTCAACACAAAATAGCGCGAGTTGTAATTTTTATGCATACGTAAAACTTTCGATTTTCAGTAAGGCTAAGGATGAAAAGATGTAGCTAGGAAAGGAGTTTTAGTAGTAACACAAAATACTGTTAAAGTGGTAGTTACACACCAAGCTTCTAGCTGCGGGTATGGCTCGTGCTTTAAGGGTCAATATTCATTATGTTATCATCTGAATAGACAAAGGAACGGTCAATAGAACAAAAACGTTGCTTAGTAATTAAAACTATAATGAGTTAATAAATCAATGCACGTTTTTGAATGATAGTGCACGGACGTAAGGGAAGGTATTAAAAAATCGGTCACAGTAATATAGTTCGAATGATAGACAAACTGAATTCATAACATTTATTCATAATTAATACTTTTGACTATTTTTGACTATTGACATCTTTGTTCGTACAACGATACTAGTTTAATGAAGTTTATAAATATGATAATAGATGTCGATAGTTTCTATTCTATATGGTCATTTGAGAATATTCATATTTACTTTTAATTCAGTTTTATTTATCTTTTCTGTGTGGGGGATATTTTTGTGATATAATTTGCATATAGATAAATCGTCTCCCGTACTTTAATAAATTTGTCATTCAAGGCTTTCTGTTGTCCGACGATCAGTTATTTCGAGGCCGGTAGAGTCTTGCTTCGATATCCAATTCTTTCAGTATACAAGTAATGGTGATCGTAAACTTCACGCTTTCACACCATACAAACCATGAGAAAAACAGGATAAAGTATAAAAAACCAATGCCTAACAATTTTTTAGAACTAGGTAACAGTTTTTAGTAAATTGGTGATAGATGTTTAATGGCCAAGTAAATATATTTTTATTAGTGTTATCAAGTTTATTTCACTTTGAATATGTTGAAAAGTATAGATTTCGCTACGTCCTGTTTCTAGGATCGGATGGCTGTAAGGAAATGTAAACATCACATGATTGGAAAAGATATGTTAAAAGTAATATGTACATACAATTTTGTGTCATGTTTTTTTTTTTTAATAAAAAAACCTTAAATTTATTGAAGTTTACGTTTACCTATTGACACGACCTATTTTAATTCAGTGTGAATCGTGCCCAGAACTTTCGTCGGATCATCTCTTGTGGCGCAAAGTCAAGAAAAAAATACGTTGTAATGTGTCAAGCGCATTATGTTTTGGCAACGTCGGATGAGTTTTTAGAAAGCGGCGAGTATAACCTTCACTAACGCATATCGACCCCTTGGCAGAGCGCGGGGTAGTAATCTTTGTTGGCAGTCGACCACTGAGAGCGAACACGCAAGGGCGTTAACCTATAGAGGGCGTCGTGGTGAAGCGACTAGAAATGTTAACCTATGGCACTCCGGTTACCAATGTTTCGCTGGCATTGATTTTTTAAATGTCAATTGTGTTCTTTTTGTGTATTTGTTTTAATTTAAATTTTAAACTCTGTACATGTAATTACTAACTGGAATAAATAGTAAATTTGACTAAGTGAGCGAGCATGTTTGAGTGTACCTGAGAGACCTCCTCATCATCATCAGCTCGCCGGACAAAAGTATTACTCACACTATTTTATAATGACTGAGTTTGCCACCATCGTTTTTATAAACTGCTCTATTTTGTATAATTGTACCTACATATTTAATCATATAGTGACCCAAAACTAGAAAATTAATGTTATTTTCCATAATTTGTAATGGTCATCGAGGAACTCAATATCGCCATTTCAATTAATTATTAAGGTGTCTTAGCTGCTCATGTTCTATGTAATTTCTTAAATTGTATACTTATAAATAAATCTAAAAATGTTTCTTTTATTGTTCAGTTATGCCTAGGGGGCACACAAAGAGCAAGTGTTAGATAAATTAACGACACAAACTCCGACGGTTGAAAATAAATTGTCGCGTAACACATCTCGTTCATCTTTCCTTTTACCATCATCAGTCTGAGACGTGGTGCACGATGAATAAATGTTTTAACGTATTGCTACATCTAGCAAATTTATGTTCATAATAATATATTATATCCAAGTATTTTCATTTCATTTATGCCCCATATTTGCAGAGTACATAATGTATATCCCTTCTCCGCTTCTTTCTCTAACTATTATATAACAAACATATTATTTTCACTAGGCGTAATTATTGCTTATTGGATTGGATATATCGGTATTCCCCATTCTTCCTTTATCATATCAGCTGCTTTCTCAGCTATCATGAATGTCGGAGCATTTGTATGACCAGAAGGAATTATTGGCATTATGCTAGCGTCTACAACTCTTAAACCGCCGATTCCATAAACCCTTAGCTTAGGATCTACTACTGATGTTGGGTCGTTCGGTGGTCCCATTTTACACGTTCCACTTTGATGGTAAACTGTGAATGTGAAGTATCTACAGTGACATTCCCAATATCGATCAGAACCGAATCCATACTTTTCACAATCAGGTATTGGTACATCATATATTTTTGCGCCTAGTCGCTTTAATGACGGCTGTTGTGTTATTTTAATAGCTTCTTTCATTGCTGCTACCATAGTTTCCACATCATCTGGATGTTCAAAATAATTTGCGTAGATCAGCGGGTATGAGAATGGATTTCTATTCTTCAATATTATTCTTCCTCTAGATTTTGGTCTCGTTAGCATTGGGTCTACCATAAACGCTTGTTGATCTCCTAGTTTTTTATAGACTTGATTGAAAATCTTTTCGGTGAAACCAAAGGTGTTTCTTAGTGTCGTATCTCCATTTAATGAAGCACTGATTTGTAGAAGTTCAATGTCTGGCCAACCATCTACGGCGTTTGGATTATTCCGATCTATAAAAGTGATAGTCTCGCAGCCACCAGCAATTGCCATTGGCCCACTTCTGTTTTTCATCCACTCGAACACTAATGCTGGTCTTTGAAGAAGTTGTCGTGTTGAGACTGACAACTTTTGACGGTTAATAGTAAAAGTGAATCCACCCGCGGCAATGTGATCCATTAAGTTGTATCCTACCATCAAATTTTGGACTACCGGTATACTCATTTTATTCAAATCGGCCTTCGGCCCGATACCTGAAAGCATCAACAGCTGTGGAGAATTTATCGCGCCTGCTGAAACAATAACTTCTTTTCTGGCCAATACTGTATATATCACATTGGCCTTAGAAAATTTTACTCCAGTTACTCTTTTATTCGAGTCTATCAACAGTTTTGTAACCATGCTATTCTTTATGACATGTAATTTAGTTCTGTCTCTAATTGGTACCAAATACGCCTTGTTAGCACTGTGTCTAGTACCGTTAGACATTGATAGGTGTAAGTATGATGTACCCGTTTGTGTTCTTCCGTTGTAATCATTCATTCTATGGCCTGCCTCTACCGACGATTTTACCCAAGCGTCCGCAGCTGCAGAGCGAAACGGAGAATTTGAGACGTCCAGATATCCGTCTGTGCCGTGATATTCTCGGTCATTTTGCAATCCTGGCACTTGAATACTCTCTACTTTTTTAAAATACGGAAGTACTTCACTCCAACCCCAGCCGTAGTTTCCGAGTTTGGCCCATCTGTCATAATCTCTGTAATTTCCTCGCGTATAAACCATATAGTTCAAAACACTGGATCCCCCCATTACTTTTCCTCTAGGCCAGTTACACTGCTTGTTTTCAAATCCAAGACACGCGTTATTGGTAGGCACCGTCTTGTATTTCCAATTTGCTTTTGTCAACTGTATGAAGTGTGCCATCATCGGTACGTCCATGATGAAGTTTTCTCTTCCTCCGGCTTCGATGAGTAACACTCTCCAATCTGGAACTTCAGTAAGTCGATTTGCTAAGACGCATCCTGCAGTTCCAGCTCCGATTACAATAAAGTCATAATCTGTGAAGATGTTCTTCTGGTCACCCGGTTCATCTCTTACTAGGTTTTCTCCGTCGCGAAAAAATGTGCTTAACGACTCCAGTATATTCGCTAATTGAGACGAGCTTTGGTCCGTTAGCAGCAGTAGACATAAAGCGACGTGTATTATGGAGGTAGGTTTTTGATGGGCCATTTCAAAGTCTAACTGTAAAAAGAAAATGTGGTTTTTACATAAATTTACAAAAGTAATGCGTTTCACACTATGTTGACGTTGATTTTATCATTTCATATTAACACCTTGACGTATCGCTTACTTGATTTACTTATAAATAGTGGCAAAGTGTAAGGTTTTTTTTTTAAACATTTCTCCAAATCACTTCCTGTGTGGAGCAAATGGCCTCATAATGGAGGTATCTTAACATAGGTTTTTCTACGAGAAATGCTTGTTATTCACTTTTAAGGTGTTACTGTCAATTCTTCGTGGAAAGACATTATAATATAAAAATACAAAACACAATTAATTTTTACTACTTCCACATATTTATAATGATCAGGACCGGGATAAAAATACAAACATAATGTGGTTATTCAGTTGTCCTACCTCTCTTTTTTGAAAAGAGTAGGAATAGAAGGATAGGACAGGATTAATGGTTTGCTGCTCGCTCTCGTTTCGCTCCGTTACACACATCCATACCTTCGAACATAATTCCAGATACTCTCCGTACTGATCTTCGATCCTGTGAGATCCGTAATCGACGCCAACGGCATTGGCCCCGAACCCGACAAATTATGTACAGAAATATCCTATTTATTTTACCCTACATAATTAATTCGGATTTCGTCATTATTAAGATCATAAGTCATTCAAAGAATTTACATCGCTATCAGTATTTTTATTAGATTGATCCAAAATTTATTTCCTTCAAAATAAATTATAATCCAAACTATTTGTTGTTAACATTTTCTCATAATATCAGTAATTAAGATATTTCCCTATAACCTTTAAAATCTTTTCAGTAATTAAATTTTTAATCACATAAGATTTATTTAGCAAACACTTTTTTTATTAATTTGATTCAGATACGTCAAGATGTCCTCCAATCTTAGTACTTTTTTTTTAAATGAATCACTTTATTCATTCAAATATCTACGATCATCTGAAGTCTTGTGATTAGTACTTTTAAAATCGCTCGGAATGTATTCGTTTGTATATAAACAGTATAAGAACATAAACTAACTTGTTCGAAGTGAGTATTTGAATTGATTTTCTTACTATTTAAATCTTCTAAATTTGCTATCTCTGAGAAACAGTTAGTTCATTGTTTACTTCCATTCGATTACTATAAAGGGCCGTCCTTATATGACGTCACATTATTGATCCCTTTCCCAAAACGTTAAAAACAGAAGAGAAGCTTTTTAAAAAAAATATCGTGAAATCCCAGCTCGCAGTTTATTGTGTTTTCACATCCTTTTTTATTTTTTGCTTACTTTGTGACGTCACATTTTCTCACTCCCCCTGCCCCTTCGTCGCAAATCATTGCATTATATCAGACCCAATCCGTCCTAAAACGTGACGTCATATATAAATGGCACTTAAAGTCAAATCCAACACGTCAAGGTTTAATTTACTTCAGAGTTCAAATTGTCAATTTAATCCAATGAAATGCACCAGTTTCCCAACGACTATTTTATGCACAGCGCCTGTCATAAGATGTTTGTAATGTGATATTGAATATATAGTCTAGACTAGTTTTACCGACCTTCAATGGATTTAAAAATGTCGTTTTATCTGGTTCGTCGCTTTGCACATTTATAATTTTATTTCTAATTTTTATCAATGATATTGTGGACAATATGAGTGCAATTAAGTATGTGTTCTTTGTTGACTATTTAAAACTATTGAGAGTGAATTAGATTGTAGTTTTCTCCAATGTAATATAAGTGCGATTTAAACTGCTCTATTAAAAACAATCATGACTTCAATAAAGTTGCTTTTATTGGTTAATATTCGTCATCGATTATGCGATATCAAACAATACTTTGCAGCATTTGTATGAATCTTGCATAGCGTTTCGTTTTTCTTACACGTTTCATTAGTAATTTCACTTCTATTACACTTCTACATACGACAAAGAAACCATTTGAAAACTATTCTTCGCAATAATAATGTTTCCACGGTTCTTAGCACGCTTGAATGAATCGATTATTTGGAAATTTCCTACATGCTGCAATTAGTTAAATTTCACAACAAATTTATTTGATATTTTTATTCAAAAAAGTATTACTAGATTATTACCAAACCGACTTTAAGTGACAAGCAGTGCTGTAAAAATTAGATGTAGTCCTAGGAGTCCCAGTCTCTACCAACAAATTGTTTGGCGGTTGTACGTCGATTGACTCACAACTCTGTTTCTTGTCTTGAGTCTATTCTGTGATTCTTTAGCATTATCATTATATAATTCGCCATTCATAGAAACCGAAATTTATACAAGATAAGTAATAATTTAACTGTCGCGATAAATTATATCGTACTGTCGTTGTAGGATATCTATTGAATGGCTGGAAATGCGATGTGTGGTAGGGTTTAGAATCGTAATTTATCACAAAAAACACTATGAATTGTTGATTAATAACAATCATTGATTACGATTAGGCTTCATAATTATACTCCTTCAAAGTAAGTTAACATCTTTATTCGTGTTAGCATTCAACATTTTTTTTCCATGTCCGCTCCCAATGTGAAGCATATGGTCTCCTAATGGAGGTATCTTAACAGATTTTTTCTACGAGAACTGCTTGTTACTCAGTTGCTCAACCTCTCTTTTTTCGAAGAGAGTTGGGATAGAAGAATAGGGCTAGGACAGGACTAGTGGTTAGCTAATCGCTCTCGCTACGCCCCGTGAGGATGGGATGGGTGGGAGGGAGGACTCAGACTACGAACAGAAATCCATAAATCAATTGAAAAATCAATCTATGAAAACCGTTCGCACCGGGAATTGAACCCGAGACATCCGTAACCGTAGCCGCAACGCTACCAACTGCGCCACGGACGCTGACTCGAAGAGAGTTGTGATATTGAATTCAACATATTACATTTAATTACCCTCTAATTCATATTATTACAATATGCTAGAATTCATCGTAATTAACCAAAAAATTGTGACAACCTTAAAAAGGAATATCTTACATACAGATATAATACATTTTCTTATGTCGATTTTATGACTTTTTATGAAATATAATGGACCACTCGACTTTTAAAGTACCCACTAACTTTGACACTGGCATAGCTTTTAACTACAGTAGGCTTTGGTACTACAACCAAATTTCTTTTTGGAATACTGTTCTTTCACTCTATTGTTCATCGAACATAATTTTTCATTTTAAATCATTTTTTACTTCTTCTATAAGGTCGAGTTTAAAATTCTAATGTTCATACGACTATAAACTTGTTAGTTTCTTTATATGACAAATAGCTGGTTACATTTTTTAAAATTGAGATTGATTGGTACCAGGGACGGCTCTTGCAAAGGAGCAAATGGTGCTATGTACTCCCATATTCAAGTTATTATTATTCATTCAAGTAATAAGCGATATTATACAAACATAGCAATTCACTCATTTTAAAATTTCCCGCGTGTTCCCCGTAAAAAAAATATTGCATCAAGCGATGATTCACACAATGCTACCTCGTATTCCGCGCCAGAAAAAATACTAATAATAATACGTCGAGGCGGTGCAATTTTGGTTCAGCGCTCCCTAAGTGGAAGGGATTCCGTAGGAAACTTTTTTTTTTGTGACGTCATCTGTGTCACACATTCGACTTTCATACGAAGTTTTTAGTTATTCAGGATCATTGCACCAGTATTGCCGAATTATGACGACTGTTCCCGAAGTATTCAAACTCGCAGAGACCTGTCGCATATGTTTAGTTCGTGCGTCGAAAGGCCCTCTAGTGTATTGAGCCTGCCACAAAGAAACGCATACCATCAAATTTATTTACTTTCTTTAACATACGTCTAATATTTACGTGCTTCAATAATGAATAGTGCATATTCTGTCTCATACATTAAAGAAAATCGTCGGGATTTTTCGAAAAGGCTGGAAATTAAAGCAGCAGGTCGTCCTATGCCAAGCTTAAATTTATTTCAGAAGTGTACGCTTAATAATAAAGTGTTTACTCGGAAATTTAATGTAGAAACGTATAAAAAAACACCATGGCTATGTGGCTGTACTAGTTTTAATACAGTATTCTGTTTTCCGTGTCTGTTGTTTGGAGGTGAATCTAACTGGACTGAGAGTGGAATTAAGGACCTGGTTCACCTATCATTCAAAATAAAGAAACACGGTAACTCTCAAAATCACATTTTAAATGAAATGCAACTTGCGGTATTGGGATCGTTAGATATTCGTTCCCAATTGGATGCTGGGTATCGTGCGTCAGTGAAACAAATTAATGAGCGTGTAGATAAAAATCGATATATTTTATCAAGGTTAATTGACTGTGTGAAGTTCTGTGGTGCATTTGAATTAGCTTTAAGGGGACACGATGAAACTGCAGATTCCCATAATCCAGGTGTCTATCGAGGGCTTATTGATTTCGTCTCAGAGATTGACATCGCAATGAAACAGCACTTAGAGAGCAGCAGTGTTTTCAAGGGAACTTCAAAAACAATTCAAAATGACATTTTAGATTCAATTTTGGAGGTGTGTCGCAACGAAATTAAAAATGAAATATCGCAGAGCAAATATATCGCTATCCAGGCGGACGAAACAACTGACATAGCCACTACGCAACAACTCGTTTTGGTAATACGGTACGAATTGCGCGGGAAGATACATGAACGTTTCTGGAAATTTATTATCCCAAAAGATCATACTGCGGTAGGTATTGCATCTGAAATTTTGAAGGAACTGGAATTTCTCGACATTAAACCAGCACAATTAATCGGGCAGAGTTATGATGGTGCAGCAGTGATGAGTGGGCGATTAGGTGGTGTGCAGGCTTTGATAAAAGCTTCGTATCCATACGCACATTTCATACATTGTTATGCACATCAATTGAATTTGATAATGGAGAGAAGTGCTTCAGCCAACACTATGGTTCGGAACTTTTTGCAAATTTACGATCTTTTCCATCATTTTTTCGAGATCTGCGAAGAGAGCTGACATTTTAAAAGAAATAGTTCATAGAAGAATACCTTCAGCACCAATAACTAGGTGGAATTTTAATATAAGAACAGTGACTGTCGTGCACACTTATCGCTAGCAGTTGAAAGAGTGTATGGAGCACATCTTAGAAACCGTAAATTTAGACGCTGATACCATCAATCAAGCTGGAATGCTGTTTCGATATTTAAACGAAGATCATTTCAATTACTGGCTAGATTTCTTTGCAAAAGTTATGCCACACTGTGATATACTTTTTATGCAACTTCAATCTAGGTCGAAAGATGTTTTGGAGATAAATAAGAATATCGAAAGTTTTACGCGTTCTATTCAGAATATCCGAGAAAATACCCAAATGTCACTAGTCCAACCTACAAAAAGACGTAGACCAAATGACTTACCCCATTATGTCATTTGTAATGAAGTATGCGATACTTTAGTGAATCAAACGAAAGATCGTTTCGCATACCATGATCATTTAGTAGCAGCTAAATTGTTTTTTAGCGAAAAATTTTCGGATTATCACAAAAGTTTTCCTTTAGCGGACTTTAATATTGCAACATCAACTTACGATTTCATTGACAAACTAAAGCTTAAAAATGAATTAACTGTCATATACAGTAGGGAAGATTTTTACGTCACCGATGGAGCATTGTCCATACTTCAACTTTTTACAAACAATAATTTAATCGAAGTATTTAGTGAAAGTGTTAAGTTATTACAGATTATTTGTACAATACCGATGACTTCAGTGGAAAGTGAGCGTTGTTTCTCAACATTAAAAAGGATCAAGTCATTTTTGAGAAATACCATGACTCAAGACAGACTAAATGCTCTTGCGATGTTAAGTGTAGAGAAACAATTGGTATCGTCAATATCGGATTTTAATGTTCGTGTTATTGAAGTGTTTTCAAAATCCAAGAATCGGAGGATGGATTTCTTGTATAAATAGGTGAGTCTTTTTTGCACTCCCTAATATTCTTGTCACCGGCCGCCACTGATCATAGTGGGTTACGGCTATGGATGTCTCGGGTTTGATTCCCGGTGCGGACAGTTTTCATAAATTTGATATTTTAATCGATTATGGATTTCTGTTCGTAGTGTGAGTGTTTCTGTTGCCTAAAAAAACTATCTCCTCACCCGCCCACCCCATCCTCGTGGGGCGTAGCGTGAGCGATTAGCTAACCACTAGTCCTGTCCTAGCCCTAACCTTCTATTCCTACTCTCTTCGATAATGAGAGGTTGAGCAACTGAGTAACAAACAGTTCTCATAGAAATAATTTTGTTGAGATACCTCCATTAGGAGACCATATGCTTCACATTGGGAGCGGACATGGGAAAGAATGTTATAGTTAATATCATGCTTTTTTCCATAATAAAAAAAAACTAAATGACTTAATACTGTTCTTTTCGAAGCCATTATTTCCTATGAATTCGTGCTGTCTACCAATACATAAAGCGCTAAATTACTTATGATACATTGACAGACAGCTCATTATGATAATGATGAAGTATCAATTAAATGTTTTAACAATCTTAGTAATTTTCACTGTTCACATACCAAGTTTTTTTTACGATTGTTCGTTTGACTCTGTTTTGTTAATATTATTTGAAAGACACTTTTTTGTATACCTTTAATTCACTGTGCTAATTTTTCTGTTCAATCTGTTTTCGGAATAGCGTAGATAAAAATGGTATTAAAAACGTAAAAATCACACACTTTTCAGAAAGTGGAAAAAACGTCTAGTTGGTCAGATTACTCCTTGAAAACTAACAATTGTATTTTATACATTATATTTTGATAATCTATCAAACACATCCAAACGATTTTGGAATGGAGCGGGGGAGTCTCAATATTTTTGTCATTGGTTTGACCAAATAACCAGTATGTTAGTTATGTGGTATTTAGAGTTTTGTTTTTTGCATATATTTTATAAGCATTTGCATTTTTAAACAATTTTGCCGAGTTATAGCGAATTTTTTTTAGAGTTTACTCAATGTCAGGCCGTGGTTAACAATAATTTATCGTCTAGTTCACGGTTTTCTAAACTTTTTCACTCACGGCCACCTTTTATAGTAGCCAAGTCTCGACCCCCGTTGCATTTGTGTAATTATAAAATTTAAACAGGGTGAAATAAACAAATTTAAAATTAACTTACAACCTAATACATGTATTCCAAACCTTTTTTTGAAAAATTAATCTGAAAGCCCCCCCAAAATACACCATTTAGACAATTTTGCAACATTGAGTAGGTATATAAGATTTCATTAAATTCTACAGAAGTTCGGTTTGCCAGTGTTTTTTATAGTGTTTAGTTTATTAATTAATTTTATTCGTTTATACTTTTCTGTGTACAATTTTGCAATTACAACAACGTGTTTTTAACATTCGCTAAAAAAAGCATTAATCCGTTAATCGTCATTTTTGGTCCTCGTTGTGGTTGATGATTTTTCGTATGTCTTAACAACCTGTCTTGCTTTATTGATTAAATGTAATAAATGCCAAAGTAAAAACTGAGGAGGTTATTAATAGGCATTGCAACAAGGGCGTTTAGTACAAGATTTTAGTATATGGTTTGTTCACTTTTTATTTCTTGTTTGATATGCTAATTTTTATTTCTTGTGCCAATCTAAACAGTTTTTTTATTGTTTTGTAATTCACACGCAGTGTTAAATATTTTTACTTTTTGTAATGTCAAACATGTGATATGGAAAAAAAATAAGACTTTAAAAAAATAACCTTTTGCATAACATGCGCTAGTTTTTTAACAGATATGGTAATAAGGAGTTTTAGACATCACAAACAGTATAAACAAACACAGAAATCCAAAAATCGATTGAAAGATCAATGTATGAAAATCGTCCGCACCGGGAATTGAACCTGAGACAACCGTAACCGTAGCCAACGACGCTACCAACTCGACGCTATATATAAGATACATACTTAATTAATTATTTCATTTAAAATTTGGATTGTTGAGATTTTGTACACTTCCATGAATTTTGTCACTAACCACCCGGGTTTCGCCTTTCGGCATCTTCAGGCATTCGAGCACACGAATGGACTCGAACTGACAGACAGTAATCAGTGTCTAATGTTTATATAGAACATACAAATACGACAAATATTATTTACGAGGTAAAATATTATACGTCTGAGAGCCACACTGATACCTGAGTTAACATATCGAGAATCGCCTTAATTCTTATTTTGTAAACAATGGACTCGAACTGACAGTTCGAGTCCATTCGTGTGCTCGAATGCCTGAAGATGCCGAAAGGCGAAACCAGGGTCGTTAGTGACAAAATACATGGAAGTGTACAAAATCTCAATAATCCAAATTTGATATTGAAATTCCATCAAGCACCCTCAGGCGATGTCTTAAATTATACTTAAATTATTTCATTGTTTTTAATGTTAGGTTTATTTGATTCACGTATCTGAATCTGTTTTTTTCCTTCTGAATACCACCTCCCGCCACACCCTTAAACAAATTCTGGCTACATATCGGTTTGTGAATACTCCGTCCAAACACAACACAAATCCGTGACTTGGGCTCTACAGTCCTGAATTTTACATCGGGCAAGAGTACTGCCGAAATGCTGAAGTTATCACAGTGTACTAATGAAATGAGTGAATGTTTTAATGCAATTCAGTGCTTAGAAAATGTTGTGAATATTTATAGGTTTCATTAACTCTATCTAACCGTAGCATAAACATAAATGTGTGCTTTATATGTTTATTGCATTGTTATGTACGTCAAATAAATATTAACTATCCATAATTAAAAACACGCGTACTGAAATATCGTGATAACCTTGAGTATAAATATAAATCATTACATTCGTAATAATATAATTAGATTGCAGTGGGATGTGGTGTAGTAAAATGAAAAATTAAGTTCTTGATAATATACTATTTAAATCAATTCAATGTTTATATAAGTGATTAGTTTATAAATTACGAATGAAAACCCTATTAAAATAAAATACTAGTAAGTATCCGGCTTGCGTTACAATGCCACTCAAATTCGAAAGTGTTAGTGTTTTAATTCTGTTTATTAAAGCCTTTTGTACACGCAATATTTTTTTCCATCTGGTTCGTACACGAATAAATCCGAAGGTTTCCCTACACGTGAGCAGGCCACATACAGGTTTCCATGTGAGAAGCATAGATTTGCCAGATTTAGTCACACTTGTAGCGATTGTCCCTATGCTTTGTTGATGGTCATTGCAAACGCTTGAATTCGACTGGTATATCTGTCGGGATCATTGGGATGCAATGCATGCAAATTGTAAGGAGTGCAATGATCACAGCGTCGACAAAATTTTGCATATAAAAAGTATGTGTCTCGTGGTTCATACTGGCGTGACGTCACAAATATGGCAAAAACCATACTAAATTTGACCGTCTGTGTTTCGGTTGGGGAGTGAAATTTTATACTCTCCTTACGCATCATCGGCCGACTTTCATGCATATTACGAATTGGCGCGAAATAAGTTCGCTAATAGTGTTTATTGATCATCGTTTCCTGCAATATTTTCATATGAAAAATACGCGGGAAATTTTAAATCAGTGAATTGGTATAATTATTATGTTTGGATAACATTTATTAATGAAATATGTACATGGGACTCATGGGAGTGCAGTGCACACTTTGCTCCTTTACAAGAGCCGTCCATGACTATATTGTAGTAGATTTGTACCATGCTAATACCATGTAGCACATTTTATTGAATACATTGGCATTTAATTGGTAGAGTACTATAAGTACTATAAGTAGAATAAAAGTAAAACTGCTAGACTTAGCAGTTTTCGCATTAAATACATTAGAGTAAGTATGGTGGTATGTTTCCAAAATCGATTATTGTAGAAATATATTGCATGATTTTTCTTAACTTATTACTATAGACATGTATTATTGTTAACTATTTTGCGATACATACTAAATATATGCTAAAATCTATACGAATGTAAAATTAATTAATAATTTTCAAAGAAGTAAATACAATTTAATTAAATTTGGATTATTGAGATTTTGTACAATTGAACAATTTAATTGTAGCAGAACGCCACACTAATCTGATACAATTATCTGTCGAAACATTTTTCATGCTAAATTTGAATATATATGTATTTAAATCAGACACAATTTGTTTTGTACTGCTTCCGCATTTATATAATGATCGGGACCGGCTTCGCTCATCGCTAGAATTATCAACTGATCAGCTTATCACGTCGTTCATGAAAAAAGTTATTAGCCGATTACTAAACCTTTTTTTCCCCGCCATTTTCACATTACATCTATGAGAGGTTTTGGGTGACTTACTTGTTTCCAGTTCTCTAAAGATGATCCATAAGGAGTCGATATATTACACATTGGAGGCAGACACGGTTAAATAAATGTACACATAATATAGAATATTTAAAAAAAAAACAAGTTAATAGATAATTAGCACGAAAATATTGGGCTTAAATAAAACAAACGATTTAATTTGATGTATTTGTATATTATTCGTAGAAAAATTAATATGAAAAGTATCAGTCTAGTTCATTAATATTAATCTACAATGGATTTATTACAATAATGTTAATTAATACTGTTGATATACTATATTTTTAAAATACAATAAACTGGAAAATATGTTTTCTAGGTTCCTACCTGTATATGTGGAGGGTATACTAAAAGAACGCATTAAGCCAGTTTTAAATGTCAACATGTATGCAATTTAACTTTTAACATAGAACGCATTGAGTCATCTTAAACGTAATAGCCTAAACCGGTATGTAGGCATAGATGTAGACGTTTTAACATTTTCACATACACATTTAGGTTTTCTCTTTTTATTGAACCAACATTTATAGTAATGCAAACAGCAAGTGTAAAGCTTCATAAACCATCCTGTTGATTTAAACCATCCTGTTAATTTAAACAGAACAGGCGGCTCGTCATTATTAAATTTATTCCCTTTGGGTTTTTCACATCCAGGTGCCAGTAATTGACCCACCCTTTTTAGAATAAAATCATCGTTCAACTTAGAAGTAAATAACCTTACGATACGGTTAGTCTGAAGATGCTTCTTAAAGAGGCGAAACGCGTCACGTTAGTGATAAACCAAGTGGAATAACTAAGTTATCAATTTTTAATTTAATTTTATGTTACATGCTGTTGATTCCCAATTAGCAAGGGTGTCCGCCAAGGTGACACAATCTCACCCAAACCATTCACATCTATTCTACAAGATATATTTAGATGCATTGACTGGGAGAAGAGAGGAATCCTCGTCAACCTCAGTCACCTGCGCTTTGCACACGACATTGTTGTCTCCGCAGAAACTCCAGAAGAACTCCAGGGCATGATGCAAGACCTCTCAAATAAAAACTTGAAAGTAGGTTTAAAGATTAATGTCTCAAAGACAAAAGTTATGATAAACCACTTTGCTGACCCAAAAGCGTTCTTCATCAGCGGCAATCGAATCGAGTGGGTCTACCTTGGACAGCTAATGTCTGTAGATGGAGGCATAGCCAAGCTAGCATGGAGTGCATTCGGACGCCTAAGTAATATCTTCAAGAGCGACCTTCCATTGTGCCTGAAGCGTAAAGTATTCAACCAATGTGTACTACCGGTGTTAATGTATGCTTGCGAAACATAGACTCTCAATACGAGAGAGGTCCAAAAATTGAGAGTGGCGGAACGTGGCTTGGAAAGGTGCATGTTGGGTATAACGAGTAAGGACCGGAGAAGAAACCAATGGATAAAGAAGCAAACAAGAGTGAGAGATGTGATAGGGGACACCAAATTAATGAAATGGTGGTGGGCCGGACATGTCGCACAGCGAACGGACAACCGCTGGGCGAATGCGATCATTCAGTAGGTACCCCAAAACCCGCTGGATTGACGAACTTGTCAGGTTCGGTAGAAGTACATGGCAGCGCAAAGTTAGGAACCGAAAAGAGTGGAGAGAGCTGTTGGAGGCCTTTATCTAGCAGTGGATCGACCTGATCGGCTGAAAATGATGACACATGTAGGTATGAAATCTTCTCATAACCTAGTGCCCGCGATGTATATAAACAATACACACAGTTCCAACGTGACGCAAATTCCGAAGCAAACAAACAACAATCATTCCGTCAGTATGGAAGCTAAAGAACAGCCACTTTAGAAATTCAGTATTTCAATTTAAATACCGTCATCTATGACTGGCGTTCACACTAGTAAAATGTAGTGGGTTTGAAAAAACAATATTAAGCCATATTGTTATTTTTTTATTCTGGCAAAAAGCGTGTTTTTTTTTTATTAAACAAACAATTGTACGTTGAAGAGACTACTTTGAAAAAAAAATGTTTTTCAATGAGATTCTTCTGTCAGTGGAGATAGAGCCTCGATAGAGCTACGAATCAATAAATCCAAACAGTCTACCTTACAATATTGAACGGATGTAACTAGTTTGTCGCTCTGGAAATATGAAAATATGAGCTTGTGTTCTTATACCAGTAGAAAAAAACTTCGTATTTCTTAAAACAATATAAAAAAAGATGAGATTCGTTATTAATCCGTACAAATAAATGATATTCGATAACCTGATTCGGTTGGAAGTCTATAAAAATAGCTTCCTGTTCTATCTACTTTGTATTATAAATGGCAGTTATACCTGATTGACTCAATCCTCACGCATAATATGACGTAATATCTCATATAATATTTGGTGCAGTAACACCACGCAGTGCACCTTCTTGTTATATTTATAATGAATAAATTATGTCTGAAGGTTGTACGATAGTTTTTTGTGCAAAAAATAATTCAATAAAAAGAGATATTATTATATATAATATTATAATCCATATTTCTATATAGATATGTATATACAAGTGGTCCTCGACTTACTATGGTTCAACTTACGACGGTTCGTACTTACGACCGAACATTAAAAAAAATACTGAATCAAAAAAAAATACTATTACATTACCGCCTCAACAAAAAAGGGTGTATGATGCATTAAAACAATATTGTAATCAGAAAGGAATTTTAACGCAATTCTTGCAGGCATAACCTTACTTTATCCATTTACGTTGTAAAGCAAATTTAAATTTTCAACGCAATTCTTGCAGCCAAATCTTAGTCTAACCACTTGTTTTACAAGGCAAATAATAAAATTGTGTTCACAACGTTTTATTCTCTGTTTTGTTTTTTATTGAAAGCAGAGGATCGGCGCGCCAATTTGCTATGATACTGTGATTGTCACTTACAAAGTTTGACACTTACAATATAAGATTTGAAAAACGTACCATTTTTAATTTAAGATAATTTAAGACATCGACTGAGGGTGCTTGATGGAATTTCAATATCAAATTTGGATTATTGAGATTTTGTACAATTCCATGTATTTTGTCACTAACGACCCGGGTTTCGCCTTTCGGCATCTTCAGGCATTCGAGCACACGGATGGACTCGAACTGAGCCATTTTTAGTTCCAGTTGCTTTATATCCACGCCAAATTGACTGCTAAAACTGACATAAACCGAAGAATATTTATTATTAATATTTTGTAAGGAATTCGACTTACGACCGATTTGATTTACGACCAAAAGTCAGGAAAGTATCTCGGTCGTAAGTCGAGAAAAACCTGTATGCACAACCTGTATGTTTAATTTTACTATTTATTCATATATGTAAGAAAAACAGAATTTAGCTTTTTTGTTCTCGTTAAAATATTCAAGAAGTTGTTTCTTGATAACGTACTTAAAAGTTCAAACAAGTCGATATTAAAAAAATTAAATAAAAAAAATACATTCGCTGGTTTTATTCATGAATTTTGACGGTGTTATTTTAGTCTTCAAATATAGTGCATATTATTAAATTGACTATTCGTCTAATTGCTCTAATCCGTCATCTTACTCGGTTTCAAATAATCGCGATGGGTATAATCCACTGTTACAATTCAACGTTACATCACGCGTGACTTGTTTTGAAAAAATGATGCACGCTTTGGATAGTTTCGTAGTCACATGACTTTGAAATGACTACCAAATATCTTATAGACAGAAAAAAATGCCATGATATGAATCGATCTCGCAACTTCTAATCTTAATGAAGGTTTGATTCACAAATTTATTAATCGAGCAATCTACATATCAACTGACATTTCCATTCCTACAGCCAACCGAATTAGATAAAAATTTATTGCACGAGTCATAGGCACAAAAACAGACATTACTGAATACGTCACGACTCTATTATGTACCCATTAATACAGTTTGGACGTCAGTATCTATTTGCCATAGGCAAACTATTGATTGATCGGTAATGTCATATCGTGTATTTATGTATTTTTTTGCAATGTCGGTATTTGATTCAAAATTCTGATAGCATCAAATTAATTACAACTTGAATTGATAGGTGTCCACTTATAACTATTTATTTAGTGTTGTATAATTATTTGATTGTTTATTCACATAATTAACGACGTTGACTACGGCTGCGGATGTCTCTGGTTCAAATGTGCGGACAGTTTCATGAATTGATTTTTCAATCGATTTATGTTCGTAGGCATGGATGTTTGTGATGTGTGAAATTCCCTCCCAACCATTCAATCCCAAAAAAGGAGCGTATCGAGAGCTATTAACTAACCATTAGTTATGTCCTAACCGTATTCATCTATCCCTACTCTCTTCGAAAATGAGAGGTTGAGAAACTGAGTTACCAGCAGTTTTTGAAGAAAACTTTTGTTAAAATCTAATTTTTGAACAAGTTCTCTTTTACTTAAGGTTGCCGATTTGATCGATATATCATCGCTGTTTTGGAAGAACACACTAAATCGAAAAAATGACATATTGGGTTAGTTATACCAAAACGTTCCTTATTTTAAACTCTATCGCATGGAAGAACAAACATATTTTTATAATTTAAGACATCGACTGAGGGTGCTTGATGGAATTTCAATATTAAATTTGGATTATTGAGATTTTGTACACTTCCATGTATTTTGTCACTAACGACCCGGGTTTCGCCTTTCGGCATCTTCAGGCATTCGAGCACACGAATGGACTCGAACTGAGAGACAGTAAACAGTTTCTAACGCTTATATAGAAGATACAAATGCGACAAATATCATTTACGAGGCAATACATTATACGTCTGAGAGCCACACCGATACCTGAGTTAAAATTTCGGAAATCGTCCTAATCCTTATTTTGTAAACACCATATTACCAGAGTGGCAAATTGCCGAAGGCGTTGCCGCTTTTCAACTTCTTTTAGAAATACCAGTGATTTTACAATTATAATAGTATTGTGGGTTTTGACGGGATGTAATTCGACGAATGGGTAAATATATACAATCATTCCACATTTAGTGAAATCTGTTAGGTGTTTCAACGTATCGGATATAATAGCGGAGAATTAGGAAGGTTCAGCTGCTCATTCAAGATTGGTAAGGAGTATAACTGGCCTCTATTAATTTCTAAAATTTCCTGATAAAATAATTTATGATCCCCCATGTTTTTATGCAACAGTTTAACCCCATCATCCGCATTAAACGTATGGTTCTCCATTAGCAAGTGATTTGCGAATGTCGAAGTTTCTTTTTTAATCTAAAGGCAGCTAAATGTTCTGATACCCTTATATCTAATGTACGTGTGGTTTTACCCACATAGAAATGTTGGCAATCATTGCATTGTAATTTATAAATACCAGATTTGTTCTTAAAGTTTACTCTATCTTTATTGTTAATAAGTAATTTGCCTAGAGAGTTTTTGCAATAGAACGCCGGTCTAACACTATCAGCAAGTTGTTTTTTAATTTTAAAGCTTGTGCAACCTAAATAACTTATTCTATGCCAGATTCTAGGGCGGTCTATGTCTTTAGACAAGTTCCCGAAATATAGCATCTTTTCTGCTAATTTACGTTGTTTTTTTGATACAAGACTATCTATAAGAGACGCCTCATAGCCATTATTAATGGCAATTTGTTTAATAATGTTTAGTTCGTTTTCAAAATTAAATTTATTTAGAGGTATAGTGACTAATCTGTGAACCTGAGAATGGAAAGCAGCCAATTTATATGAGAAAGGATGGTCTGACTTAAAATGGATCGTGGCTTCTGAAAACGTCTGTTTTCGGTAAATTTTAAATTCATGAATGGAGTTTTTAATATCAATATTAAGGTCAAGGAAATTTATATTCTTGCCCCCTACTTCTAAAGTGAATTGAATTTTATCATCTAGTGAGTTAAGAAAATTATGAAGGTTAGAAACTTGTCTCTCAGTTCCATTGAATAGACAAAGGATGTCATCTACGTAACGGAACCAATAAACTACGTTTCTAACTTCTGTTTTATTGCTGAAAATAAGGTTTTCTAAATGGTTCATGTAAAATTCTGCTAATAGTGGTGACAAACAACTTCCCATTGCAAGGCCTTCGGTTTGTTCATAGAATCTATTATCAAATTGAAAATAGTTCTGGTCAACGCAAACGTCTAATATATTAAGTAATTCCGTAGTAATGACAGGATTAACTCTACGCGTATTAAGGGTATCTTTGATGATTTGTTTACATTTGTTTACAGGTACATTAGTGAATAAGCTAACAACGTCAAAAGAAATTAATTTGGCGTTTAACGGAATGTTATAATTTTTAATTTTATCTACTAACTCTAATGAATTTTTAATTTTTTAATTTTAATTTTTTAAAAATTCATTAGAGTTAGTAGATAAAATTAAAAATTATAACATTCCGTTAAACGCCAAATTAATTTCTTTTGACGTTGTTAGCTTATTCACTAATGTACCTGTAAACAAATGTAAACAAATCATCAAAGATACCCTTAATACGCGTAGAGTTAATCCTGTCATTACTACGGAATTACTTAATATATTAGACGTTTGCGTTGACCAGAACTATTTTCAATTTGATAATAGATTCTATGAACAAACCGAAGGCCTTGCAATGGGAAGTTGTTTGTCACCACTATTAGCAGAATTTTACATGAACCATTTAGAAAACCTTATTTTCAGCAATAAAACAGAAGTTAGAAACGTAGTTTATTGGTTCCGTTACGTAGATGACATCCTTTGTCTATTCAATGGAACTGAGAGACAAGTTTCTAACCTTCATAATTTTCTTAACTCACTAGATGATAAAATTCAATTCACTTTAGAAGTAGGGGGCAAGAATATAAATTTCCTTGACCTTAATATTGATATTAAAAACTCCATTCATGAATTTAAAATTTACCGAAAACAGACGTTTTCAGAAGCCACGATCCATTTTAAGTCAGACCATCCTTTCTCATATAAATTGGCTGCTTTCCATTCTCAGGTTCACAGATTAGTCACTATACCTCTAAATAAATTTAATTTTGAAAACGAACTAAACATTATTAAACAAATTGCCATTAATAATGGCTATGAGGCGTCTCTTATAGATAGTCTTGTATCAAAAAAACAACGTAAATTAGCAGAAAAGATGCTATATTTCGGGAACTTGTCTAAAGACATAGACCGCCCTAGAATCTGGCATAGAATAAGTTATTTAGGTTGCACAAGCTTTAAAATTAAAAAACAACTTGCTGATAGTGTTAGACCGGCGTTCTATTGCAAAACTCTCTAGGCAAATTACTTATTAATAATAAAGATAGAGTAAACTTTAAGAACAAATCTGGTATTTATAAATTACAATGCAATGATTGCCAACATTTCTATGTGGGTAAAACCACACGTACATTAGATATAAGGGTATCAGAACATTTAGCTGCCTTTAGATTAAAAAGAAACTTCGACATTCGCAAATCACTTGCTAATGGAGAACCATACGTTTAATGCGGATGATGGGGTTAAACTGTTGCATAAAAACATGGGGATCATAAATTATTTTATCAGGAAATTTTAGAAATTAATAGAGGCCAGTTATACTCCTTACCAATCTTGAATGAGCAGCTGAACCTTCCTAATTCTCCGCTATTATATCCGATACGTTGAAACACCTAACAGATTTCACTAAATGTGGAATGATTGTATATATTTACCCATTCGTCGAATTACATCCCGTCAAAACCCACAATACTATTATAATTGTAAAATCACTGGTATTTCTAAAAGAAGTTGAAAAGCGGCAATCGCCTTCGGCAATTTGCCACTCTGGTAATATGGTGTTTACAAAATAAGGATTAGGACGATTTCCGAAATTTTAACTCAGGTATCGGTGTGGCTCTCAGACGTATAATGTATTGCCTCGTAAATGATATTTGTCGCATTTGTATCTTCTATATAAGCGTTAGAAACTGTTTACTGTCTCTCAGTTCGAGTCCATTCGTGTGCTCGAATGCCTGAAGATGCCGAAAGGCGAAACCCGGGTCGTTAGTGACAAAATACATGGAAGTGTACAAAATCTCAATAATCCAAATTTAATATTTTTATAAATTATAATTTAACAGTTTTGTAAAAACAAACAAAATGAAAAAGCTATTGGATTTCAAACATTTAACATACTTTAAAGTACAATTACTCAAAACTAGTATTTTTACGTTAGTGTCTTCTTCCAGAACAACGACGATATATTAGTCAGAAACTTGCTTGAAGATATGGTGAAAATTCAGTAATCAATGATTAATGAATAGCTTATACATTATTATGTAATTTTATTTATTATCTTTCAAATGTGTCTTCCATTTTTTTAATCACCTACAGGATATGCGGTATCAAGAAATATGGTTGTATAATTTCCGGAATTGAAGAAATTTTGCATATACCTACATAGATAAAATTGAATACTTAAATACATATTATATTATAGTCTATGTTATGCCTTAAAATTATATCGTACGAAATTTCAATGAAAATAAGTATGCATCCACGGATTTTTTTTAAAACTTATGAATATATCTATCTATATATATAAAAATGAATTTCTGTTTGTTGGTTTGTTGGTTTGTCCGGATCTTATAGGCTCCTAAACTACTCAATCGATCGCGACGAAACTTTCAGGAAGGACTTATTGTGATCATGCCGGGAAATATTATATAAAATAAATGTTTGTTTGTCCTTTACGCGTTCCTTTACCATTCATACCAATTTGATGAAACTTCGGTGAGTTGTTGTGCACACACCCGTGAAGGGTTCTGAAGAAAAAAAATTGAAAAAAAAGAATCAAATACGTACATACAGCGACATCTAGGAAAAACCTTCTGATTTATTCGTGTACGCACCAGACGAAAAACAAAAATATTGTGTTATAACAAGTGTGATATTGAAACTCGGGTTCGGGTCGGGCCAGACCTGAAGATGATGGGCTCGAACCGGGTAAGTCTATGAAATTTCGGCCTGTGCAGACCTCTAATCCAAAAGCAGTTCAATAAACAGAATTAAAACACAAACCCTTTCTTTCTTTGAGTGGCATTGCAACGCATGCCGGGTAATCATTATTATTATATATAATAATACATGAAAAAATAATACTATGTTTCCTTAAATCTACATTTATCACTTGTGAACGTTCGCCGTCAATTGTGAAGTTCTACAATGGACAAAGTATGCCCAGCACTTTTTACACTCAAAAACTATATTTTTACAATACTTGAACATAAGTCTTGGTTTTTTCTTTTTTTATCCATTTAAGTACACAGTTAAAATCGTATCTTGATTGAGTGAATGTCTTCATGTAAGTTTTTGTACTGGTATTCCCCATTCTTCCTTTATCATATCAGCCGCCTTCTCAGCTATCATAAATGTAGGAGCGTTTGTATGACCCGAAGGAATCTCTGGTATTACACTTGCATCCACAACTCTCAGGCCTGCTACTCCATACACTTTCAGTCTAGGATCAACAACGGCAGTTCGGTCAGTCGGTGGTCCCATTTTACACGTCCCGCTTTGATGATAAATCGTGAAGGTGAAGAATCTACAGTGGCATTCCCAATATAAATCAGAGCCGAATCCATACTTTTCACAAGCAGGTATCGGTACGTCATATAATTTTGCACCAAGTCGCTTAAACGACGGTTGTTGTGTTATTTTTATTGTTTCTCTAATTCCTGCCACCAATGTGTCTACGTCATCTTGGTGATCCAAATAGTTTGGGTAGATCAGCGGGTACGAGAGTGGATTTCTGTTCTTTAACATAATTCTTCCTCTCGACTTAGGTCTCATGAGCATGGGGAATACCATGAACGATTGTTGATCTCCTAACTTCGTGTATACTTGATCGAAAATCTTATCTGTGAAGCCGAAATTTCTTCTTAATGTCTGATCACCATTTATTGATCCCCCGACTATTAGAAGTTCCATGTCTGCCCAACCGTCTACAGCATTCTTATTTTTTAAATCTACAAAAGTAAGAGCTTCGCAACCTCCCGGTATGGATAATGGTCCACTTCGATTCTTCATCCATTCTAAGATTAATCGTGGATTTTCAATGATCGCCCTTGTAGAGAGTGTCATATTTTGACGGTTTAGCGTAAAAGTCAATCCTCCCGGAGCAATATGGTCCATTAAGTTGTATCCGACCATTAAATCTTGGACTACTGGTATACCCACCCTGTTCAAGTCAGCTTTGGGTCCGATTCCTGAAAGCATCAGCAGTTGTGGCGAATTAATCGCTCCTGCTGAAACGATAACTTCTTTTCTGGCTAATACTCTATGTTTTACATTGGCCCTAGAGAATTCCACGCCGATCACCCGTTTATTCGCGTCTATCAACAATTTAGTAACCATTGTATTTTTTATGACATGTAAATTTTTTCTGTCTCGAATTGGTATCAAATACGCTCTATTAGCACTGTGTCTAGTGCCGTTACTCAATGATAACTGTAAAAGTGATACACCTGTTTGTGTTCTTCCGTTGTAATCATTCATCCTATGGCCAGCCTCTACCGATGATTTCAACCAAGCATCGGCCACTACAGTTTGGTATGGGGAATATGCAATGTCCAAATATCCTCCAGTATTATGATACTCTCTGTCTGCTTCCAAACCTGGCACTTTGATGTTTTCAATTTTTTTATAGTACGGAAGTACATCATCCCAACCCCAACCCTCGTTTCCAAGTTGTGCCCACTTGTCGTAATCCCTTCGATTTCCTCGCGTGTAGATCATGTAATTCAAAACACTGGAGCCTCCCATTACCTTTCCTCTAGGCCAGTTACACTGCTTCTTTTCAAATCCCAGACAGGCGCTGTTTGACGGCATCGTCTTGTACTTCCAGTTTGCTTTTGTAAACTGCAAAAAGTTTGCTACCATGGGAATGTCCATGACTAGGTTCTCTCTGAATCCAGCTTCGATCAGTAACACCTTCCATTGTGGTACTTCGGTTAGACGATTGGCGATTGTACAACCTGCAGTTCCGGCGCCTACTATGATAAAATCGTACTCTCTGAAAATAGTCTTCTGGTCGTCCGGTTCCCGTCTGACCTGATTTTCTCCGTCGCGGAGAAATGTTGTCAACGAATCCAAGATCTGAGGGATTTGTGACGAGCTTTGTCCGATGAGCAGCAATAGAAACAAGGCGGCTAATTTTACAGCCATCGTGAAGGTTTTCTGTAAATGAAAAAAGAAAGCTTTAAAGATGTCAAACTTTAAACCATATTTACCCAGAATTTATGACAATAAATAGGTTTTTCTAGTGTACACGCAATCCTGCTTTACGCGATAAATTGATTACAGAAATTGACACGTAAGAAAGTATCAAAAATGGATGGAAAATTAAATTTTCTTCTTTCATTTCATGTTAAAAGAGATTTTTATGTAGATGTAAACCTTTAATTTCCTTAAAATGAATAAAAAAAAAGATAAGATTATTTTGTTAAAAATGTACGTTGACAAATGCAAAATAAGGGTGTCGTTTTTATGCGCTTTTAGTTCGCTCCGCCGGGGATAACTGTTCAAGTTACATTATCTGGTTAGGATTCGTCGCCTGCGACACGTGTTTTGGAAAAGTTAAGAAATAAACTTGTCAAAATGGTTAATAGTTTCTGATTTTTAATAAAGTTATATATATTCAAATATTAGCATAGTTTTGGACAGGGTCAGCTATTCTTGTAATAAAATTGAATTTATTTAGGCATTCCTCATAATGCCAGAACACTAACCGTTTACCGTAAACAACGAATAGGACTCTAGTTGCGTACTTAAACAGTGGCCGTAAATTAACAAATTAATTCATGTAATCTAAAACGCCCTATTTAATTTTGAAAAATATATTAACCATAAACGTACATAAATAGTTCGATAGCGCTGAACACGACTGCTTGTAAAAAATCATTTAACATTTTTTTTTCAATTATAAATGTCACTATATCGAATTATAAAAACAATCACTCACCCTTAATACCTAAATGTTTCTATCATGGAAGTTTCAGATTTGCAGTATTCCCTGTTAAAAGTATTTTCTTTCTTAGGGGTTCATATTGAACGTCAAACGATTTTGACTATTTTTTTTAACCTCCCTCACCCCATCGTCACATTTCTTCATATAGAATTTTACCCAAAAACCACCAATCGTCACATTATATCAAACCCCCTCCCACTCTGAGCGTGGCTTCATATATGAACAGCCCCTTATTTCCAAAATATCCATTACAAAAGAAATATGAAATGCTCAAGTTGCATTTAGTATTTTTTTTTATAACAAAAATTTCAACCACAGTCTCGTTTAAATTATATGTTAAATTTTACTTAGTTCATATTTAATTTTATAGAGGTCAGTATTATTTTTTACGAATAAAAAAAATATTTGTTATTTTATGCAAGTGATGCAATCCAGGTCTAATCCAGATTAAATGGCGTTGCGTCAGCCGGAAAAGGGTCTTCAATCACAGTTTGAATTCTGTTATAGTTTAATCTAGTTCCTTTTATTTTGAAACTGATTTTAAAGAGTTTTCAATACCATTTTATTTCCGAAATACCCGAACCGCTATTTTTCAGTTCGTGTTTAAATATTCGCAAGTTAATGTAAATACACCCAAACCGTCTATACTTTTCCTTATACGGCTTTCCGCTATAACTTAAGGTGATCACGTACATAATTAAAATGTCAGAGGAGAATATTTCCTAGCGTGTGCGGCTTGCCGCTGGTGCACTGTGGAATAAAAGGCGGATTCTGATGTAGCTAAAATGCAGACGAAATACATTTTTTATTGATACTTAATTGACTTTCTCTAGGCTTGAAAACTTTTCACCGCGCCCTACTTTTAGGAATCAAAATACAGTATAGAATGAATCCAGGGGCTTATTTTTTCTAGAAGATATTTTATAGGTATGGGTGCTGTTCCGTTCAAAAGTGTTTGAATGGCGTACTTTTTATAGTCAATCTATAATGTGTTCATTGATATTTTCATCACATTACATCAATTTTATTTGAGATAATGTATCTTATTATTTAACTTAACTTCGAATAAAAACCGAAATAAAATTCGGTTCGGCTCCGGTTTCGTTCCGGCAAAAATATCAGTTTTCGGTTCAGTCTATCAATCGGTCAACAAACTATTGACAACGTCAAATATTTTTTTGTGTACGATTTTCTAAATCCAGACAGTTTCTTATAACACCTGCTTTTTAAATATATATTTTTACCTGTTTTCTATTTTACAATTATTTTTTACAAAATTTAATAATTAATATTACATAATAATGCTAATTCCCCAAATGTCCATGAACTTCTAATATAAGTATAATAATGTAGTTGAGTTGCGACCAAATTAACACAAAAAACTATGGTTTTTTTTACTCTCAATTAATTATTCGTAACCATTTTATGCGAGTCATATGATCAAATTTTGCTAGCGAATATATTCTTTTTAATCGGCCATTTACCTGGTTGTTCACCTTCCATAGTCATACATGCGCATTCATAAGTATCTTTTTTTTTCATTTATAACCAGAGTCGAATTATATAGGAGATTTTTCTACCCAATCGAACGTCAATCGCAGAATGTTCTATGGACTTCATTTTACCCTTTAACAACCCTTAATTATCGAAAATAAAATGCAATAAAGACGTTCCGTGTTGTATCGAGACCTAAAAGTAATGCATTCCTTACTAAAACAAAATGATATAAAAAAACGAAATTTATAAAGCTTCGTTCTGATTTGCTAAAATTTTCGCTCATTTCGTATCACAATTATGTTTGATACGTGTTTCGCCTCTTGGAGAAGTATCATCAGACTAACTCAAAGTTATTTTTTTAGAACGTGTTCATTAATTTTATTTTTATTCATAATTTATAGCTTACAAAAACGGTACATTTAGTCAAACAAAGAGGTGAAACATTTTTGAATGTATTAACGACTTCATTTATAAAACTAAAAATAAATAAAATTCAATAAAAAGTGGGGTTTGTGAATTGAATTATGTTTGGCTGTTTTGAAAACGTATAATAAAAAACCTATCGGAATCTTGGCTTGTGTTATGGAAGAGATGCCTATACATTGCATTTATACTTAGGTAAAAAAAATAGAAATTGTTTCTTCTCGCAGAACTCCATTAAAATAAATTAAAAAAAAAGTTCATTATAGTTCTGACGAAAGCGTGATAATAGTGACCAACAACATTATAATATTCCTGTAGAACTAAACACATGGCATGTGTGGATTTTTAATGCGGGCAGTGCGACACTGTTTTCACATATTATATAATCGTCACACAATTATTAACGAATTGTGTTTCTTTTGTTTCAGGTAACGCAAAATCATATGTACTGAGCATGGCGGCTACATCAACAATCTAGGTCAGTGCTTCCCAAACTTTTTCATGTCACGACCCCCTAAATCTGAAAAAATAATCAGCCGACCCCCGAAAAAAAATATATATTTATTTACCGAAAATTTTTTTTGACCTTAATTATCAATAGTAACTTACTTATGAACATTTTTTTTTAAAATAAAATAAGAAAAACTATGCATAGCAGGAAGCTTACAAATCGTGATAATTAGATAGATGCGGTTGCATATTTTTACACAACGAATCAATATCTGGTTCAATGGCAGAAATTGGTCTAACTCGCAAGGATTCTTTCAAAATCTCCGTGAAAATTCCTGATCTTTGCTTATTTTTTATGAAAAGTAATGACAAAAATGCTGTTTCATACCACTCTTTGACCACTAAGTAAGCTTTTGTTGAAAAGCCTGAAGTTTTATATTCATGATCAAAATGTTTCGTTCTTTTTCATGAATAAATATTTGTACTTTCTACTGAAAATTTTCGCGGACCCCTCCGAAAAACCTGTGGACCCCAGTTTGGGAAGCACTGATCTAGGTACTGGAAGAAAAACTGAATCTTCCACTAATCGACTCGTTTACCATGTCTCGTCGGTATATACTCGTGGCCGTGTGCCAGTGCGCAGTCTGCGTGCAGCAACCGTTTCAATACGTATCCCGTTTAATGAACGGCCTTCGTCTGACGCCATGGCATGCACATAGGTAATTAACTATAACACGTGAAATAATGGAAAATGTTATTGTTCGCACTGTGAATCAGTGCTCCGCAACCGGTGTGCCGGGAAAACATCCCCGGTGTGCCGCGGCGCAGTGTATCCAAAATAAGAAAAAATCGAGTATTTTTATATAAGAAAAAAATTAAAGCCATTCGCTTGCTAAGATTTCCGTTAAAATTAATCTCCTAGGAAGAAATATTGTATTATTTTGATATTTAATGTAATAAATGAATTAGTGTTCGCACGGAGTGCAACTACAATAATGGGGAATACAATCGGTGATGTCTCGTGTGTAAAACAAAAAAAATCCTTCGATAGAAATTATACATCGCTGCATATATTGGAAAGCATTGATAGCGAAAAAATTCCCACTAGAATTATTACAAACAATGAACGAGTGTATAAAATTAATACTTATTATCAAATGAAGAGCATTAAAAAATGAACAAAGAACCATTTCAAATTCATCAAACAAAAAAAAATATTACATTTTAAGTTTTATTTATGAAACTCACATATTTTGTATATAATTTAAGACATCGACTGAGGGTGCTTGATGGAATTTCAATATCGAATTTGGATTATTGAGATTTTACATATTTTGGATTGAAGTGCTCAGTAAAATATTAAGGAGTTCTTAGGTGTGCCGTGGGTTAGGAAAGCTTACAGAGCGCCGTTGTAAATGATCGCACGTTGCACACAAAAAACGCAGAAACTAACGTGCAAGTCTGCGAATGAACGTTTTGTTTTATTTGAATATCTATTGTTAGTATAATCAGTCATTCCTTAAGGTACTTCATTTCTTTCGTTTAATCTGAAAGCCCATTTTGGTTAACTGTCTTTTCAATACTAATTCATGATGCTGTCAAAATAAATTGTAATTTTATTTCGCACATTTTGTACACAGTGTTTTTGGGAATAACGAAAAATGCGCAAATAAAGAATACCGTAAATATAGTGTTGACGTAACAAGTGGGCATAGAATATCATGTAAAATAAGTCAAGGGAAAAATCCGAAAAATCATTACAAACGGAAAGCATTGCTGGACAGCGAAGAACACATCATTAAATTCATATCTGAATCCGATAAATTTGTACGGTATGTGACAACGATAATACCGAATGCAATCACAAAATTTCATAAATTCATTCCCATTAGTTAAAAATCGTCATTTTCGATGGATTTGTAGCTTAATACATGTTTATTTTCATTCAACATTCTAATTACGTGGGTAAAACTATAGCCTGTGATGGAGCAAGAAATTTTGTCAATGATTTGCAAGATACTTTTTGTTCGTTCCCGAATATCCCAGGACCTTAGTTTTCCATTTTGAAGACAATAAGCAGGCGTGTTTGTGACCCTTAGGCAGGAGTCAAAACTGTGTTTTGGATTCGTTCAGATCGTCCAGTTTTGTATAAACCTTCATTTTCTCATATTTAATATTACAAGTTAAATGGAGTAACGGGCAAAATAGTCTTTTTCGTTATATTAATTTAATCATGACTATTATAATATCTTTTTTTTTCGGGGTCCGTGGCGCAATTCGTAGCGTCATTAGCTAAGGTAACGGACGTCTCGGGCTTAATTCCCGGTGCGGACAGTTTTCATAAATTGATCTCTCAATCGATTTATGTATTTCTGTTCGTAGTCTGTGATGTCTAAAACACCCACCTCACTCACCCATCCGATCCTCACGGGGCGTAGCGAGAGCGATTAGCTAACCACTAGTCCTGTCTTAGACCTATACCTCTATCCCTACTCTCTTCAAAAAAAGGGAGGTTGAGCAACTGGATAACAAACATTTCTCATAGAAAAATTCACCTCCATTAGGAGACCATATAGTCGTTGTTCTGGAAGAAGACACTCTGACTGAAAAATAATAGTTTTGAGTGATTGGGCTTTGAAGTTTGTCAAATTTTTGAAATGGTAAGTTTTCATTTTGTGTGTTTGTACAAGTCTGTTTTTAAGTTAAAATATAATTTATAAAAATAAGTAATATGATAAAATAACAAAGTATTAAGCTCTACAAAATTTTTATCAGGTAGTTGATAGCTATTTCGGCTTTACGCCATCGTCAGAGTTATCTCCCTGATAAAAAAATTATTGAACTAAATACTTTGTTATTTTATCGTATTATAATGTAGTTCTACCAAGTAAATGCCAATTCAATCAATATAAAAATAAGTTTGTTCTTTCATACGGTAGACAGAACATTTTGGTATGACTGATTTAATATGTAATTTTTTCCATTTAGTGTTTTCTTCCAGAACATCGACAATATGCTCCACTTTGGAAGCGATCGTGGAAAAAATTATAATATCCTTCCTCGGTACCATGTTCTCAAAAGCAACTCCGTTTGCTTTAGAGTTAACCTTTATCAGGACGGAAGCCGATTTCGGTTCACTGTCTATAGGTCGAAGCCCTTGTTTTCATAACAGGTAAATCAAGGACAGACATTTGATTTTGATTTATATTGATTTCATAAACATGCCTCAATCAAGCACAAGTTTATACTTTTACTGACGTTCTTGTTAAACACACCATTTCCATTAATAATTATAATCTGTGTTATTCGCATGCATTCCATTAAGAACCAACACGATCGGACATGTTGATAACGCGTTTTTTACACGAACAGAGGTCGTCAAAAAAAAAGTCTGGGTAGGCCAATGCTAACTGATCGGGTTTTATTATTTTATTATCCGAAATATTTTATTTCTTTTTGTATACATGTGGAGAATTGATTGCAATTCATATGGTAGACCTATTTATAGGTAATATAAAATTAAAATTAATAACTTAGTTATTCCACTTGGTTTATCACTAACGTGACGCGTTTCGCCTCTTTAAGAAGCATCTTCAGACTAACCATGTGACAATGCTTCTATTCGATCTTTATTGTTCAATAAGATTTTACCTAAATTGTTTACTGTATAAAAAACTGCTTGCAAGTTATCCGGTAACAGCTTTGATATTTTTACATTTGTCACAGTGTTAGTCTGAAGGTGCTTCTTAAAGAGGCGAAACGCGTCACGTTAGTGATAAACCAAGTGGAATAACTAAGTTATTAATTTTAATTTTATATTAAAAATGAACTTCCACAAAGTTATCGCCGAATCCATAGAAAATACTATTTTTAGGTATTTCGATAAATATACACAGCTGAAAATAGTAATCTCACCTTTATTCAAAATAATATTTTGTTAAATTTGAATTATTGAGATTTTGTACACTTTCATGTATTTTGTCACTAACGACCCGGGTTTCGCCTTTCGGCATCTTCAGGCAATCGAGCACACGAATGGACTCGATCCTTATTTTGTAAACAACACATTAACAGAGTGGCGAATTGTCGCTTAGCAAATACTTTTAGAATTACCAGTGATTTTACAATTATAATAGCATTGTGGGTTTCGACGGGATGCAATTCAAATTGCTCGATGCTCGAATGCCTGAAGATGCCGAAAGGCGAAACCCGGGTCGTTAGTGACAAAAAACATGGAAGTGTACAAAATCTCAATAATCCAAATTTGCTATGGTTATATAATATAACCATACAAATATAACCATCAAAATTATTAAAATTAAATATTACGTATATTTTTATTTCATTATAAAATTCATTCTTCTGTCTTTTTTTCCTTGAAAAATATCGCTTTTGGGTAGACAGATTTTGCACGCAGAACACAAAATACTGCCAAATTTTATTTCAGTGTCCAGTACTTTTAATAACTTGTTTTTTGGCAAGCCAATGCATTCTGGCTGCCGACCCCTGTTCTATTGTCTTTACACTAATCGTCTAAATTCGACCAGAGCTTTCGGTATTGCTTTCGAAGTCACTTGGGACTGAGGAAGTAAAACCAACGAATTCTTTTTCAGTTATCTTTAGTTCTTCTAGCAATTAATCAGTTTCATTGTAAACTTAATCGTCTGATCTCTCATCTCCTCCAGACCGAGCGATGTTAATAATGTTCGAGTTGAAAGTTGTCTTGATTCAATGTTATCATATCCATACTCGAAACAATTTCAGAACAGATCGCTTTATAGCATGAATTTTAATTGGTTTTTATGTCACTAATTATAAATACGATTATTTTCAGTCAATCACGAGTTTTAAAGTTTTTCCAAACTTGGCGGAGTGTATTATCTTCCTCTATAATTATAATCAAATATCTTTTTAAATGCAGGATCTTTAAGTTGAATCAATGATGTCATGTTGGATGAAATGAACAGAATTTTAAATTGGCACAGCTGGGCATAATCCAACGAGTAAACAAAGCAAGATTTTACTAAAAACATATATTTTTTTGCAAAACAAGAAACGAGTTAAGCGACGGATGTATCGCACATTACGAGACTTTATAGATTTTTTTTAGATATATCGAAATGTAATTTCAACACTTGCGCACTTGTATTATGGGGTGAGAAATGTTTTTTTTTTTTAAATTCAGTGTGACATATCGAAAATTCTTCAACAAATATCAAGATTAAACTGTTACATGAATAAATAAAGTAATTTTTAGAAGTTTTTATATTATATATTTTAAACAGCCACATTATTATAATTCATAAAACAAGTATTATTTGATACAAAATAAGAATAACATAGGTTGTTATACATAAATACAGATTGGACAATAGTTGCGACCGGTAACATTTCAATAGCATTACCTCACTAGGAGCTTATCTAAACAGAAGTTTTACAACGTGAATAGCTTGTTACTCAGCTGCTGAACCTTTCTTTTTTGAAGAGTGTATGGATAGTATGATGGGAATAAGACAGGACAAGTGGTTAGTTAATTGTTCTCGTGATGCCCCGTTTTAAGGATAGAATGGGAATTCATTTTAACATCACAAACATCCATGTCTTCGAATATAAATCCGTAAAATGTCCGTACATGGATTGAAACCCGTGAGCACTGTAACCGAAACCAACGACGTTGAACACGCGACCACGGGCCCGCTATATACCTCGAATCCATTCGAAAATATGATATCAACGTAATATTAAATTTAAGATATTGACTGAGGGCGCTTGATGGAATTTCAATATCAAATTTGGATTATTGAGATTTTGTACACTTCCGTGTATTTTGTCACTAACGACCCGGGTTTCGCCTTTCGGCATCTTCAGGCATTCGAGCACACGAATGGACTCGAATTGACAGTTAACCAAATTGAGCTTTCAGATTAAACGAAAGAAATGAAGTACCTTAAGGAATGATCGATTGTACTAACAATAGATATTCAAATAAAACAAAACGTTCATTCGCAGACTTCCACGTTAGTTTCTGCGTTTTTTGTGTGCAGCGTGCGATCATTTACAACAGCGCTACGTAAGCTTTTCTAACCCACGGCACACCTAAGAACTCCTTAATATTTTACTGAGCACTTCAATCCAAAATATGTAAAATTTGGATTATTGAGATTTTGTACACTTCCATGTATTTTGTCACTAACGACCCTGGTTTCGCCTTTCGGCATCTTCAGGCATTCGTGCGCTCGAAAGGCGAAACCCGGGTCGTTAGTGACAAAATACATGGAAGTGTACAAAATCTCAATAATCCAAATTTGATATTGAAATTCCATCAAGCACCCTCAGTCGATGTCTTAAATTGTAGAACCATACGTTTATTACAAATATGATGGCGTAACAAGTGCCCCCCCCCTCTAATTTACGCAACAGGTGAAATAATACAGTTCCATAATGAAAACGAATTTAATGTACCATGAAAATAAATTTAATTTCAAATTAAACTATTTTTTGCGTCTGCCCTGTACCAAGCCTGTTTCCCATTTCATCTCATTCATTATTATTTTCTGGCTGGCCCTGTTGCCGAGTGGATAACACTTTTGGCCGTCATCTTATTCGGTTTCGTCGATCCCATCAGTTTTAAAAAGCAGGGCATGACGAAACCGACTAGCTAAATCCTGGTATGTTCCTTACCCTTATAATTCTACCCTTACCGCTATATTGCTTTATTAGGCGTCAGTATGGTCCATATTAAAGGTGGAAATTGTTGAGAAAGAAATGCTTCTCAAATGAGCCAACATAATCACACAACGTGATATTTACATTTAAGTAAGCATTTTTTTTTTCAATCGTGTATACTTGTGCGCCGATTTTTCAAAAAACCGGAAAATGTTTGTTGCGTTATTAACCTGCAATCTCATTGAAATCACCTCAAAAATAAGCAAGCAATTTTATTAAGTGATTAGTTTGACGAAAACACGTTAGTAATAATGATCACACATAATGACTTTACTTACACAACACAAGACATATATAACACATTAAGTTTAGATTAGACATCAAATATCTGACCGTGAAAAGCTGTTATAATTGTTACATATAATAAAAAAACGTTGTCCGGGTCAGTTGTGTAATAACATAATAAAACTCACAGTGTGCACATAATTATAACGATTATACGAAGTGACTGAAATATAATTACTTAGTAGGGCTTTGAATTTGGAGACGGCGCTACTGAAAGGCTTACAATTAAATGCACTTTTGTTTAGATCATATTCACTTTCATAAAAATAGTTTTCACTTGTAACAAATACATTCCACAAAAAACAAATTCTTTCATTAAAAATAAAGTGATCCCACATAATAAAATATATTTTAACATTGAAGAAATATTTCAAAAAAAATAAAACACAATTCCTTTGTACTACTTCCACATATTTATAATGATCAGGACCAGTTTCGCTTATCACGAGCATTATCAACTGATCTCAACATTATCAAATGCTCGTGATGAGCGAAACCGGTCCTGATCATTATAAATATGTGGAAGTAGTACAAAGGAATTGTAAGAATCCACAGTTAACACCTTGAAAGTGATTGAAGAAATATATTACACTTGCGAAAAAATGTTTTCACAATAACAGTTTTCACTCAATATAAATACTCACACTTTGAAACCGATAGTTGCAAAAAGGTGCAATGAAATGAAAATACTTGTCGCAACTCTACCCTATATTAGGCCGCCAATATTGTCTTTGATCCACGCATTAGAATGCGTTACACAGACCAAACCAGACCAACCCTTACATAACCTACTACAACTTTAACTCACTTAGTTAAAAAAATCCGTGACCAAGTGGAAACTATTAAAATCAAAGTTTGAGTGTACTAAGTTAATACTAGCTAACACAAAATGCAATTATTTTTTATCCTTACTCAAATTAGTTGACTCCGATTCCTTTTTTCATTATAAAATATATAGTGTTTCATTCTTTCTCGATTGAGTATTCCTGCATTATTAATTTTATTAAAATTGAGATCGTTTTCGATTGAATAACTGTGCAAACTCTGATTTTTTACTAATTTGGCAGCTCATACGATTTTTTATCATAACATCAATTTGTTTACTTTTCTACCCTGCATAAAAAGCTTGACTGTCTTCACATGAGAGTCGGTATATAATGCTTTATCAAACCTATAATTTCTATCTGTACCAGGGAAAGTAGTAATAATCTGTAACCGAGCGATCAAGTTCAGCTTGTTGATTTATGTATTTGTATCCAAAGGTATTATCACCCCCTATCCTACGTAGGACGTAAGATGTAGTATATAGCTAGAACTTGAAGAATTCTATCTTCGGAAACGTCAATGATAAATGAATGGGTGGTGTTAGAAATTCTTTATAGAATTTCCGCAAGGTTTCGTTCGCTTTTTAATTCGATATTATTATCGTTTTATCTATATGAAGAGAACAAACCTTTATATGCTCATTTAGAAAAATGTTATTTTTCGTAACATAGAATTTCACGTTCAATGTGTTGAATACGGTTTCATAATCGAATTTCTCAACTGAAGGTAAAAATCGTCATACCCTTCATCAGTCGCTTAGCCTCTTGGTGATGGTAAGAAGAATAGAAAAACGGGGTTAAAAATGCTAGTATGTTCATCACTCTTTCTACATACTTGAAAATTTTTCCGGGACCGTTTAGGGTGTTGGGAGGGGACTGATAAAAATATCACCGAAATCAATGCCTTTTTCACATTTCCAAAAAATATCAAACAATTTTGGTATGAGAAACCTTGACCACCAACCAATTAACCGTCTAAGTGTCACGACCGTATACATACGGTCTACAATTCCGTGAGCGCAGTGCCGGCAATAGCAAATGACCGAATATGTACGGTCCATTTTGACACATATTTTTACTATCTAACGACAATAATTTTAAGAATCCAAACATATGATATAAACAGAATTTATTAAAAAAAAACGCTGTCCTTCATGCACGGCCATGCTAAAACCTCCCGGCACATAACCGGTTAAGACGAAAGTTCAATATCATTGGCTTCGGGTACAAATATTCGATTATTGATAAATATCAAATTGCATTTTTTCGTTCTTGTATAGACGGAGCCAAAATATTCAACAATAATTTAAAATTTGGATTATTGAGATTTTGTTCACTTCCATGTATTTTGTCACTAACGACCCGGGTTTCGCCTTTCGGCATCTTCAGGCATTCGAGCACACGAATGGACTCGAACTGAGAGACAGTAAACAGTGTCTAACGTTTATATAGAAGATACAAATGCGACATACAAATGCGAATAATTTTGTCGCATTTGTATCTTCTATATAAACGTTAGACACTGTTTACTGTCTCTCAGTTCGAGTCCATTCGTGTGCTCGAATACCTGAAGATGCCGAAAGGCGAAACCCGGGTCGTTAGTGACAAAATACATGGGAGTGTACAAAATCTCAATAATCCAAATTTGATATTGAAATTCCATCAAGCACCCTCAGTCGATGTCTTAAATTATATAATAATTTAAAAATATCAAAGTATGTCGTTCAACAAGAATTACATGAATTGATTGATAACTATTTCAGCTCCACGCCATCGACAGAAGTATGTTCAAACTGAATTTATTGTATCATCAGATCACATTAAATGATTTATGTTGAAATAAAATTTAGGATCGTAGAGTAAATAAGATGATAAAGAATTTATCTCTTCTGAACCAGTACATATAGATTAGAAAAAAATTGAATTTTTGAGATTTTGTACAGGTGTCAATGTAGTTCCTAGGATTAGTGATAATAATTTGTCGTATTTTATCTTATATATAAACAATATAACTATTCACTGTTTGTCAGTTCGAGTTCATTCGCGTGCTCGAATGCCTGAAGATGCCGAAAGGCGAAACTCATGTCGTTAGTGACGAAATACATGGAAATGTACAAAATCTCAACAATTCAAATTTGATATTGAAATTACATCAAGCACCCTCAGTCGATATCTTAAATTACATATAGATTAACTAAAATCAGTTTAAAACTAGTTCTGACGACGGTATGAAACCGACATAGCTATCAACCATTTATAGAACTAAATGGTTTGATATACAATCAATAAAATTTTGTTGCCTTGTTTTGCGACTACTTGGATAATAGCCTTTTTAATAATGTTAGAAAATGCTATAATCTTGTTTTCAAGGATCCGTGTAATCTTTGTAGATTGCATAAATACAATTAATAAACATTTTATTGAATTTTTATTACTAATCGCGTGACATGTGTGAGGATGAAAATAAGGATATGAATAATTCGTATTCTCATGGCCCGTCGAGTAATATAGAAGAATTCGATATGAACTTACATTGAAAACGTTCAAAGTCAGTTTTATTTATTTTGGCATAATTCTGTGTTAGTACTCTTTGCTAGAAATCTGTACTTAACATGACGCTGCGGATCGGTGAAATGTGACATTTCAAGTGTTTGACCAGCGCATACGTCGAGTCATCATTTTACACAATAGCAGTTATAAAATGTGATATTACTGGGTGCGAACATACGTAAATACGGGTTTGTAAAAGGAGACCGTCCGCAAGTGTGAGATTCTTGAAAGAGAACGAGAGAAGAATATAGAAAAGCGATTGTCAGTCTGTCGCCAACCTCCGATCGTGAAACATCTACTCCGGACTGCATTACAGACGTCGCCATCATCATCATCATCCGTCCTGCGGTTTAATCACGTCAACATACAACATTGAAAGCATCTGTTCCTAAAAATATGTCAAATCTACAACAGATCATTAAATATTATTTTAATGGCGAATCCTTTCCCGCTGGTGGTTGGAAATTGAATTGAATAAGGAATTTAAGTAAAAATTTACGTGAAGTAATCTTTGCACAATTTTATTTACATACAAATAAACAGGGCGATATTACCCATCAGATAGTAAGTAGATCAACGAGCACATTCAACTCACTGAACGAAACTCGTTTGATCACATTATTTTAATATGTACAAAAAATATATTGATAATTTTGTTACTCATCTGGTTCTTTAACTAGATGTCTAACGGATTTCGTGTCTTTGAAAAACACTTTCAGGCTTTTAAATATATGTCTTCGTTATCGATTAAAAGTCTTCCAACAAATCGTGAGATACTTATAACAGGGCTTATCTGTTGTAAGTAATAAGTCTCTAAACCGTTATATTTTATATACGCGAATATGCAGTGTAATTTTATCACATATTTTCTATGGATTCTTATGGTAACTTTATGGAAGTTCATTTTTAAAATAATATAAAATTAAATTAAAAATTGATAACTTAGTTATTACACTTGGTTCATCACTAACGTGACGCGCTCGTCTCTTTAAGGAGCCTCTTCAGAGTAACCGTATCGCAAGGTTATTTATTTCTAAGGTAAACGATGAGTCTAATTCTTGAAAGGGTGGGGGTGGGTTTTATTACATCTACTGGAAGTGTGGAGGGGGGTAAGCTATAAACACTGTTACACTATATAGTTTTATCACGTTTGGTATTATTTTTATAGTTTTTGAATTGTTATTGATTTTATTTTTGCATCACAACGCCCTCCGGTAGTTTTCTTTTAAATACTGCAAAAATCACTCTTAAGTGCGTGCAAAATAATACAATTGACAAATATTGTGATTAAGCATATATCTTTTATATCAATTAAATGTTTTTAATTTGTGTATTAATTCGATAGTTATTTTGTTATATATATTAATGTCGCAACCGGTTTCTATAATAAGCATATCCACTCAATTTATTGCATTTTTTTTTTTAACTTTTACTGCTTCTGTATTCATAATTATATACAATGATACGATAAAAATGTTTTTTTAGATACTGACAATGAATTAATAACAACAATTTTTAACTTTTTGTAGTGTTCAGTCGTTGAAGTACTCCATTAAAGTGCCTAAAAGCAAAAACCGACATGTTCTCTTTGCAATGTAATCAATATTTTTTCAATTCACGATTATTTATTTTTATATCGTATTTTATTTTCGATTAAAAACAACATGCCTATTATTTCTAACCAGTCACAAGCTAATTGCAATTAATATAAGCGAAATAAAGTTGAACTTATAGGCATTTCAATTGTCGGATTCTGCGTGTGATTTTCGTGACACACGGAAGAGTTAAAACATTTTTAACAAAAATAACGATTAACGCTTAGCATTAGACCGAATGATGACATAGCAAGTGTATTCATAATCGATCAAATGTCTTGAATAATATGATAAGACAAAAATATGAAAAAGGTCTGTTACAAAAAAATTAAGTTCAATTTTTAACAACCACGTTTAACTGTCAGTCGTTGACCATCTAAAAAATTGAAAGTTCCAGTAGTTGACCACTTTTGTTTCAATAGTTGACCATGCCGAATCAGAGGGATCAATTTTTAGCATGGTCAACTACCAGTGCATTTACCTTAACTAGTATTTATTAAACATGCTTCGCCCTGGGTAGAGGGCGCTAATATTTAGACACTGGCGTTATTTTGCTGCAAGCTTAACGTTGAAAGTTGAAAATATCACCGTTGGCCGTATCTCATGTAACACTCCCAAAATAAAGTCCACCAATTTATAATAATATTTAAAGATAAAAACTGAAAGTTGAAAATAGCCTAGCTAGAATGACATGTTTGTACTTTTTGGTAGTTATTGACAAATTTGGATTTATCGGTTTTTGCTTTTGGAAACTTCAATCAACGTATCGCTATTTGGTATTGTTACTTCGAAAGTACTGTGGATTATCGACGGAGGGAGACATTTAAAATTCTAGTCCTACAATTTCTGGAACCCTAAAAAAATCAGCTATGTCACACTGTTGGTTTACGACATTTGAAACTAAAAGCGTATTTGTTATAATATATTGCTAAGGTAATTGAAATCATTAAATGTCAAATCACGTCGTCAGAAAATAACTCTTTTAGATTCGATTTGTAGTGTAATTCTACGAAATAATAGCGAATTCAATCAGCGTATATTGTATATTTGTATTTCCTTATATATTTATAACATTGTTTTCCTCAATTCGTTTCAAATACACGTAAGTTTGTATATATTATTGCTATTGGTACACTTATTTCGGCAGCCAATATCACAACTCCAATCGTAATTCGATAATTTTCCCCTCTGCTGTCTAATTAAATGTATTATATATTTTAAGAATTTGCAACTGGCCGTGATATGATATTAAGTATAAAAATAAACACACACTTATACTTTTTATTTATGTAACATTTGATAAATCCAGGAAAGTTTTAAGATTACTTTTTTTTATTTAACTGTATTTCGACGGCCGATATTATTTACAATATTGGGTTTTTTTTTCTAAATCTATCTTCTTTCTGATTTGCAATTTTTAATGAATTGATTTATTGCGCAATGTAATAAGGAAAGACTATGTTTATATAAAAATGACATAATTACGTCAACTCTAAATAATTGTTTTGTGCGGGAATGTTTGTTTGGCGGTTGAGGTTTGAATTCGTAGCCAAAGATTTAAGACATTGATACAAAAAAAATCTCATAGATACAAAGTTTTTCATTATGTCTAATTATGACTTTCAACAAAAATATACAGTAAAAAATATTATGTTTGAATTGTTATCAGTTAATTTTAGAAATGAGCAGGCACAGCTAAATAGTTTTCCAAATTTTAACGAACAACTTAATCTCCCTAATTCCCCCACATTGTATCCTTTACGTGTGATCAATCAAACCGTAATTAGCACAATAATACATCATCTGATATTCACCCTAAAAAAACCCACCAAATTAAAATCAGTAGGTATCTCTATGCTATATTTCGTCCGAATTACATTTTAATGATGGTTGTTGATGCCATTTTTTTCCGAATTAACGTTAAAAGTCATTATTATCAAATCAGTATTAATTAATTGTTCTTATATATAAACTAAATTGTCAGTTTTACTACATTCATGTACTCAAATGCATGAAAATGTCGAAAGGTGGAACCCGAATCGTTAGTGCGGAAATGCAAGGAAATTTACAAAATTTTAACGATTCAAATTTGACATTTAAATTTCATCAAGCTCCCTCAGTCGATATCTTTCATCATATAAATATATATTATTAGTCTTGTAGACTAGTGGTCAACACTCTTTGGCGTCCTGTTCAATTGTAGTATCCATGAGTTCCGATCTCAGTACGAACAATTGATTTAATAATCACCTATTCGATCCTGAAAGTACGGTCTACTCATACGCTTATTATTATTCATTTAAAAGCCCTATCCTTATCTTCTCCGAAAAGGAGACTGTGATTTCTCGTAAAAACGACTGTTGAGATATCATCCTTTTTGGGTACGTTTAAACATTGGTTTAAAATTGATCCACTACACGGAAAAAGATGCTGTTATAATACCATGATATTACTAATTCAATATGAATATTTTTCAGTTAAACAAAGCTAGCCCCTGGTAGTAAAAATACGAATTGATGTGCAACGTAATTGGTTGTATTGTTGCACTTGTAAGCTGTCAGCTTGGAATGATAAAACACAAATTAAAAACTTTTCTTGAAGTAAATTGGGCTAGCTGTATTTTAAATTTGAATAACTAATCTTTAAACCAAATGCTGTATATTTCTTTCCATCTCAATTATGTACAGAATATATGAAATCATAAACAAAAGTTAACAAAAGACTTTAAAATCACTGAATTTATAGTAATTACAGTGATTATTTGTATCGTGGGCCAAAGTTACCCGATGTTTTATTTATATTTATATTTATATTTCAATTATAACAATAAATCTATTTATGTTAATTAAACTTCATCTTAAGACATTAGTGCATTTCTATGTAAAATAATACCACACATAAATGCAATGGCGAATCATAAAAATACAAAAACCCGCAGAACTAGGCCAAAGCTACCTAGATTGGCCGTAATCCATGTGGAGTCTATAATATGCCACAGAAAAAAGTTATATTTAGCACGATTTAAGAATTTAATTTCATATTAAAGAAGATGCCCACAATTACTGTGAGGTCTTAAAAACTATTAATGTGAAAATCGAAGACTATTATAGATTGTTTTAGATCTTGACCTATTCTAAAGAGTGTAGGCTGTATGCGACCTAAATCATTGATCTTTTATAAATGAGGAAGAGAACGATTATAAATTAAACAGTATCAAAAAGTTCACATACCTAAAACACAATATTTTTATTTTTGCCGCTAAGTATATTTGGCATTGAATTATTATTATAAATATATTATAATGGTTATATTGTATTTAAAAAACAAAATTAAATGCTTACTGAAAGGTCCATTGTGGCAAATTTATTCAAATTCATTTTTTTCTGACAGTATCATTAAAAAATGAAAACCGAAATATTTTTTCAATATTTAAAATAAGCAAAATTTATACCTAATAAATTGAGCGACAATACTGTTGATCAATGTAAAATTTTCACCCGGTGGCATTACCATTGGCACGTCCGCTTACATTGAAAAAATAGTTTCAAAATTTATGAGTGAAAAATAAAGCTATATAAATTAAGAAATATTATTTGTTTTGATATATAGAAAAAGAGCCGTTAAAATTTTATGAATTAGATCGTTTGAAAAGAGCATTTTGATTAAAATATTAGTTTTTCTAGAACTTGTTGTAAATCAATTTCCAATTGAAATAATGATGCTAGATTTAGTCGTACTTTATCGCTTTGAAGGGCAAGGCGAGAAGTTTTTACTAAATGACTTTCATTCCAATTTTTTTTTATTTTCAATGTATTCGGCGGTATCTTAATTCTAAGGTAAATACTAATATTGTCGGCGTTCGTGACGCAGTTGGTAGCGTCGTTGGCTACGATTACGGATGTCTCTGGTTCAATTCCCGGTGCGGACAGTTTCATAAATTGATCTTTCAATCGATTTGTTGATTTCTGTTCGTAGTCTGAGTGTTAGTGATGTCTAAAACTCCCTCCCACCCTTCCGATTCTAAAGGGTGCAGCGAGAGCGATTAGCTAACCACTAGTCCTGTCCTAGCTCTATTCTTCTATCCCTATTCTCTTCGAGAGAAGAGAGGTTGATGCAGTTCTCATAGAAAAATTCTGTTGAGATACCTCCATTAGGAGACCATATGCTCCACGTTGGGAGCGGATATGAAAAAAAATTAAATAATAATAATAATGATAAACATTAATATAAAATCAAATTAAAAATTGATAACTTAGTTATTCCACTTGGTTTATCACTAACGTGACGCGTTTCGCCACTTTTAGAAGCATCTTCAGACTAACCGTATCGTAAGGTTATTTATTTCCAAGGTAAACGATGATTTTATTCTTAAAAAGGTGGGGGGGGGGGGTTTATTACATTCCACTGGACGTATGGAAGGGGGTAAGCTATAAGCACTGTCCACTTTTAAGGTGTTCACTGTCAATTCTTGGTGGAAAGACATTATATTTTAAAAAATAAAACACAATTCGTTTGTACTACTTCCACATATTTATAATGATCAGGACCGGTTTCGCTCATCACGAGCATTATAAACTGATATAAGCACTATTACACTATTAACAAATCATTTACTGGCACCTGGGTGTGAAAAACCCAAGGGGAATAAATTTAATAATGGCGATCCGCCTGTTCTATTTAAAATGTTATTTACTAATCCTCCATTACTTTTAATGGAATTATTGATTTCTAAAAATTCTAGGCTATTAATTTTAATACCTGTTTTATTTACACGATGGAGTATTTTTATCAAAAGTATGATCATTTTCAATTAAATGATTCGGAAAAAAAAATAAACATTGTTTAAATTTTGATTATTGAGATTTTGTACACTTCCATGTATTTTGTCACTAACGACCCGGGTTTCGCCTTTTGGCATCTTCAGGCATTCGAGCTCACGAATGGACTCGAACTACTGGTCAGTTCGAGTCCATTCGTGAGCTCGAATGCCTGAAAGATGCCGAAAGGCGAAACCCGGGTCGTTAGTGACAAAATACATGGAAGTGTACAAAATCTCAATAATCCAAGTTTGATATTGAAATTCCATCAAGCACCCTCAGTCGATGTCTTAAATTATATAAAACATTGTTTACTTTAAAAATAAATAACCTTACAATATGGTTAATCTGAAGATACTTCTTAAAGAGGCGAAACGTGTCATGTTAGTGATAAACCAAGTGGAATAAATTATAAATTTTAATTCTATATTAAAACTGAACTTCCACAAAGTTACTGCCGAATCCATAGAAAATAAAAAAAATGCTTAGTTATATGATTATTTTCATACTTTTTGAGTTAATTTTTTTGAGGTTGTCAGATCCTATTATTCATTAGTATGTTTATAAATTTGATAACGACGTCACTCTTATCATTGTTGGCGATTATCATTTCACTATAAATTTATTTTGAAATGTAAAATTTATTCAAATGCAAGTATTTTTCTGACGTGATTTTGAAAAAATATAAATAACATTAGTTTTAGGACGTCAAATTTGTTTGTGCGACTTGATGGCGGGGAAGTACATTTTATATGTTAAATAATAGTTATATCATCATATATATATCACATGATCTAAAATTAATAAAAGGTGATTGTTAACAAAGAATATATATACACAGAGACTAGAATTAAATATTTATCATGTCCATTAATCTCAATTTGTCCGTATCAAAACAGGTTTTTTTTTAAATATTATAATAATCAAACTGGTTCACACCTGATCAATGGTTTAATAAATTTATTACAATTAATCACTGATGTACAGTATAATAAAGAAGAAGCAACGTGGTTACCATATCGATCATCCAGCTCATTAAGTTAAATATGTAATTATATGGCTAACCTTTTACGCTCTATTTGATTCAGAACTTGGATAACTCAAAAGTGCCACCGAAAAAATGCTAAAGCAGATAACCTTCTAAAGAATTAAAACAAATATTGACGTTTCTGGGTCAGTAAAAGGATATTTCTAAATATTCTTCTACTGGCTATACTCTTTATGTTAAGTACCTAATTGTTTAAGACTTGTTTATAGAATGTATAAAACTCGGGTACAAATCAATAATATTTGATTTATTTTGATCATTTGAATATTGCTTTTCCCATTACCTCAATATGGATTTCACTTTTAAGGTGTTAACTGTCAATTCTTGGTGGAAAGACATTGTATTTTAAAAAATAAAACACAATTCGTTTGTACTACTTCCACATATTTATAATGATCAGGACCGGTTTCGCTCATCACGAGCATTATCATCTGATCATCAGTTTCGATGATCATTATAAATATGTGGAGGTAGTACAAATGAATTGTGTTTTATTTTTTAAAATCAATATGGATTATTGAGAGATGTACGATTAATGAACTGAACGATCGATATGTTCCACTTATTGAGCGAATATGGTTAAAGAAGAAAAACAGAATATTAGAATGCATGTTTCTTTCGATAATTTAATACAATGTAATCGATTCGACATCCAAATTAGTGTAATGATTCAAACGGTTCAGAATTACACGGCAAATTTAACATGTAAATCGAGAGTCAGGAATGTCTATAAACAACAAATATGTCTTTAATATTGGATATTTGTATTTTTTTAAGGGTTATAAATAATTGCACTTTGTGTTAGATAGTATTCACGTGGTATACTTGAACTTTTATTTCGATAGTTTGCTATTTGGATTAGATAGTATTAACTTAGTACACTCAAACTTTGATTTTAATAGCTTCCACTTAGTCACGGATTCTTTTAACAAAGTGAGTTAAGTTGTAGTAGGTTATGTTACGGTTATGTTATTCTAATGTTTGGAGCAAATACAATACATTACAGCATCGTACATCTATCGATTTCAAAGTGTGAGTATTTATATTGAGTGAAAACTATTTTATCTATGTGAACATATTTTTTCGTAAGTATAATATATTTTTTCAATGATAAAATATTTTTTATTATGTGGGATCACTTTATTTTTAGTGAAAGAATTTGTTTTTTGTGGAATGTATTTGTTGTAAGTAATATGATTTAAACAAAAATGCATTTAATTGTAAGTATTTTTTAATACACAGCGTAGTCTACAGAAGTTAATTCTTAAATAATTTCCGCAGAGACACTCCTGGCAAGTATTAGAGAGCGTTTAACGCTGCTGTGATATAAGATACCCTCATTACAACGGGTCTCGATACCGTAGCGGTAACCTTGGCATGATATAGATAAGGGTATTGCTTTATTGTGTGCTTACAACATAAATAAATCTGTCTATCTGTCAATCACAAGAAAATTGCACGTATCATTCTGGATTTCTAGGTCAACTGTGCTATTTTTAACTATCAACTTTTAACGTTGTTATTAATTATTCATGGACTACATTTTGTGTGTGTACATGTGGTACGGTTCACGGTGATACTTTCAACTTTCAACAATAACTGGTACCAAAATAACGCCAATGTCTAAATCAGTGCTACGCAACCTTTTCTCACTCATGGCGAACATAAGCATTCATTAATATTTCGCGGCACACCACAAGACAACAAAATGTTAGATTCAAAACAAAATTTACGATTTAATAATTTGTTCTTATTTGATGAATTTGAAATATTTTTACTGATTTTTTTTTGAAAATTAAAATGATAACAAAAGCATTTGTAAAAGTTGTAACTAAAAAAAATAACTAAGATAAACTAGCTCAGTTATGTAAGTTGAGTGTATAAAGTATTGTCCAATTTTTTTTTCAGTCAAATCCAAAAAAAATCTGTTTTTAATAATAGTTTCGTCTTTGTCAATGTTTGTGTTTCTGTTTGAACCCGAATAAATAGTTTCATAGCAAAGTCCAAATAATCTTACCGAAACAGCCAACATATTTCTGTGTGAAACAATCGGGATTGATTTTTAAATAAAATATCGTACTTAAGGCTCTTGAATTGATAATGTTTATTATTTTGATACATTCGTTCATTGTTCCAGTGAAAAAGTTTTTGCCATCAATGCTTACCAATACATGCAGCAATGCGTAATTTCTGTTGTAAGATTTTTTTGTTTTTCACACTAGAAAAACTTTATTTTATTTCCCATCATTGCGTTTGAACTATCCAATTATTATACAATTATTCCATTATATATAAAAACAATGCATTATTTCTTTGAACAAGAATAATGTAAACGGAGATCTTAGCAACCGAATGGCTTTAAGTTTTTTTTTGTTATAAAATACACGTTTTTTTCTCATTTTGGACACACTGCGCCGCGGCACACCTGAGATCGTCTCGCATCGAACCGGTTGCGTAGCACTGGTTTAAATGACCAAAAGTTAACGCCGTGCTTACGTTTCTAAGTCGGGTAATGAATAATAGTCATATTCATAAACATGGTTAGCGAAAAAAACCAGTAATGCAATAAACCCAATAATTATGAATCGTTACTACAAATATAGTCAACCGTTTTGGTATGAAATAATTACTTCCTTCGTATTAGAGTGCACGCTTTATAACGTTGCACTTTTTACAACATTGGTAAATTTTGTGTATAATCAATACACAGAACGTGTCAGAGTATTAGTGTATATGGGTCCCTTAGTATTAGAGCCTGAATGCAAAGTTATCAATTGGCAACTCTACCTAGTACGGAAATCTTTCATGGCGGAAATACTTTAATTATTACTAATGTACTTGATTCTGTTGAATGCTAATTAGTACGATAACTGACATTTAGTTAAGAATTCTTTTTTCTTGTTAAATTATTTAGGAATACATTAATATTGTTGTAAAACAAAGTTGGCATTTTTTTTACATAACGATATAGCTTTTACCTTGTTTAACAGTTCATTTTAATATCTAAAGCATATTGAATTTTCGTACAGTAAATACAGACGGGTCCATGCTGTAGAGGTCCACGTCGATGCTTTTGGCTACGGATACTGGTTTGAATTCCAGTACGGACAGTTTCATAATTCGATTTATAGATTTATGTTCGAAGGCATTGATGTTTGTAATATCTTAATTCGATTTGTCAACCATTACTCCATTCCCAACCCTATCCTGCTATTCGTACTTTCTTCGATAAAGAGAGGTTAAGCAACTCAGTCTGAGTATCAGCAGCTCTCATAAAAAAAACTCTTCTTGAGATACCTCCATTAGGAAAATACATGCTCCATATAAAGAACGAGCATGGTAAAAAAAAAATACGTTATTTATTGAATGGTTTTATAAATTATATGTAATGTAACAAAATGATGGAAAAGAAAATGTCATAATTATTTATGCAAGAGTCTTTCAATATGCAGCGCATTAAAATTAAAGGTTTGAAATTAAGGGTTAAAATATATACACTTGATTGACATTTCTAATCACTTTGCATTATTTTTATAACAATATAACACTTATTTTTCAAACTTATTCCGCTTTTTTAATAATAATCAGGAAAGGTTAAGTCAGTAACTGTTGGAAACTGTTTATGATCAAAATCAGTAATAGAATCATTACAAAAATGTGTTTTATTTCTATATACAGATTTTAACCAAACGACGCCATTTGAGCTTGGAATGAATTAGCCGTATACAAATTTTCACCATGCAGTCATCTATCGCGTGTTTTCACAATGAAAATTTTGCGTTTTTCGTGTTTTATAAATAAAATAACAATCATTACGCTGTTTAACTTGTTACATGGTCAGTATTAAAGACGCATAATTTAAAAACGAATACTATTATTGGACTTGTTCAAGCTGTGAACAGAAAATGTACCACTGAGACGACCCGGGTGTCACTTTTCAAGATTTTCAAATCTTTCAGAACACAGATGAACTCGAACTGACTTTTTAGAAAACGTATTTATCTCAAAATTCGAAAATCAATAAAATATTTGGAAACGAACAGAATTAATATTATTACAATTTAATATACTTTACGCATATTTGATTTTTAACTCGTATAAAATTTTTGCACATAATCGATGGTGTAACCCTCAAAAATTACGAAAATGAGTTAATAATTGGATATCATTTTGAAGATGACAGAGCAGGTCTCGGCCAAACGATGTAAATTAGAAAAATAAATTGACCACTTTTTTGTAGGGAAGCATTGGTTTTAGGTATAAAAATTCTGACCTGACCACGTGATGCAAGCCACTATTTTTTCGACACTCCCTATGTATAATCCCGTATCAGCAAACATGAGAATTTACAGGAGTGCATTTTAAAGATTCATAACGCAACTCGCCATATATTTTTTTTTCGATAAAAACGGCTTTTACTCTACCGAACAATTTCAATTTTGAGGGTTATGTAGATCAATTTGCCAAAACACTGTCGATATGAATAATTTATCACGTCACATAGAAGTCTCCATGTAAAAATTAGCCAAGCAAATAAAATTTTATTATTTAGAAATAACTCATTCGTAAAAAAATATCGTATTGCTTTATATCCAATATTTGTGTATACTCGATCGCTTGTACTAATCGTACCGTGTACACATCGTACGATTGGAATAAAGAATTTAAATGTTGTTTTATTTAGATTAAAATTTATTTCATGGAATTTTTATTTCAATGAATTTTTGTTTAACTATACGGTAGAGTTGGAAAAAATAAATATTTAAACTTAACAATACGACATTTTTTTGCTATACATTATAGCATTATTTGTTAAAAATTAATTTATAAAAAATATATATCACACCTTTAATTCACGCTGCTAAAACTTCACTTTATATTCAGGATGTCACAAATGATAAGTATTATAAACACACGAAAAAATCACACATTATTTATAGTAAGTAACCAAAAAAAAACTTAAAGCTGATTCGTGCAACAAGGTATCAATGAAATAACTGACGCTATTTTCCTAAAGTAATGAAAATTCTATATGAACATTTAATATATCATAAGCAATCTGAACTGGTGGGGGAAGTCATGATTTGTTGGTTGGTTCATCAAAAACAGGGCGTATTTGTTAGTTAATCGGGTTTTTTTAATGTTAAAATTATTGTACGCCTTATGTACATTCTTAAACGTTATATATTTATTATATGCTCGTAAAATTGTAATACCACAATGCTGACGTATCGAAAACTTTGTTCGCTGACGGTTCACGGTTAATAATTCAATGTCGGTGCCACAGTCAAGTAGTCAATGCTGCTGGGTCGTGTCAACTGTTGCCCGGTCACTATTTCAAAATAGGCAATTTCACTCGTATATTAAAAATCATGTGTGGCATCAGCATATGTGATTTTTTAATTCCTTCTTACCCACCTCATTATCCGAGCCTGTGAACTGGGCATAAGGACAAAGTCCAGCTTCTATTAGTATACTTATAGTTATAGAATAATAATGACACACTATTATCGCACGATGAATTGTCCTCGCGTTAGATTATTTTCGCTAGAAATAAATCGTATTCGCAATGAATTTTCCGATCAGATATTTTCAGTGCAGTAAATTGACCGTTCGGCCCGTTTTCCGCAAACCATCGCTCCCGATGGTTGAATAACTCATAATTTCAACAGTAATATGGTGGATGAAAAGTAAATATATATATATATATATATATATATATATAGTTTCAATTATTGAGATTTTGTACGCTTCCATGTATTTTGTCACTAACGACCCGGGTTTCATTCGTGTGCTTGAATGCCTGAAGATGCCGAAAGGCGAAACCCGGGTCGTTAGTGACAAAATACATGGAAGTGTACAAAATCTCAATGACTCAAATTTGATATTGAAGTTCCATCAAGCACCCTCAGTCGATGTCTTAAATTATAGATTAATGAATAGCTTATACATTATTATGTAGCTTTATTTATTATCTTTCAAATGTGTCTTCCATTTTTTTAATTACCTACAGGATATGCGGTATCAAAAACTGCATCCACGAATGGATCATGAAAGGCTACTATCTATTAATGGATATAGTAAGGTCGTATAATTTTACGAAGGTCTTTCTCTAAAATTGGTTTAATTTAAAATAACAACAGGTCAACATGGTTTTAATTGCGTGCATTAAAACGTAATATAAACTTCAATTATTGCAACGTTACAGTTATTTAAAAAAACTGCATTATAAAACCGAAATACTTTATTAACGATATAATTATTTATTGGTTTATTGATCATTTTTATTAAGCTATAAACATGTAAATAAAATCTTTGCTGTCCTTCATTAAATGCACGTTTTAAAAATGAATGTGTAACAATCATTTTTTCAAGTATGTCCGCTCCCAATGTGATGCATATATGGAAATCGAACTCTGAATCTCAATAGCAATTGAAGACCTTGGCATTAAAACAGCAAATTTTGCTTTTGTTCGGGAGAGGGTAAAAACATAATATTGAGTGTTTTGGTCAATTGATGAAACCCTAATAAAATACGAAAATAAGTTAATGATTGGATCTCATTAAGACGACAGAGCAGGTGTGGGCCAAATGATGTAAATAAGAGAAATAAGTTGACCATTTATTAGAAGGGAAACATCATTTTACATTGGTTGTAACTTTAAAAATTTTGACCCGACCACTTGATGTATTCCACAATTATATCGACACTACGAACGTATGATCCCGTATCTGCACACATGGGAATTTACAGTTTATTCATAACGCAACTCACCATATAATGTTTTCGATAAAAACAGTGTTTACTCTATCCTGAACAATTTCAATTTTGAGTGTTACATTCATTGGCAAAAACACCATCGATATCTTGTTTGTAAAAGAGATTTACTGTTTCCATACAAAATGGCCTAGTCTTCTGTATGTTTTTAGTTAAGTGGCATATTTTTGACAGGTGATTTGAGGGACGTTTTTAAAAATATGTCTCGATCATTTGATAAAATTGTGGAATTAGCACAAAAAGAAACATGTTTTATTTTTATAAATAAAAAAGTTAACCAATCGCTCTCACTGTGTCCTTTTTTTAGTATCAGATGGATGTGAGAAGAATTTAAACGTCGGAGACGTCCATACATTTAAATACAAATCCATTAACCGTTTCAAAACTCAACTCACGATATTTTCCATACGAGGATTCTAATTATATGCAACATCATGTAGAGCATTATTCCAAATTACGCAAATAGTTCTACAAAAAAAGAATACTTGATTTGACCTGCTTTCAATTTAAAAGTATAAAATACTGTGCTAATTGTTATTTTTCTTTATTTTTATTAGGCAATGAATAATACTTGTCATCCAAATATGCAAATCAATTGTATAAATGTTAAGAAACACTAATTTAATACAATTTAAGACATCGACTGAGGGTGCTTGATGGAATTTCAATATTAAATTTGACACCCTCAGTTCGAGTTCAGTCGTGTGATCGAATGCCTGAAGATGCCGAAAGGCGAAACCCGAGTCGTTAGTGACGAAATACATGGAAATGTACAAAATCTCAAATTAAAAAAAAAATCTTACACTAATGTTTAAAAATTACATTTCGAAGTATTTTATTATCATTTAAGTGCCCGTTTCCATTGTTTATTTTACCATTGATAATTCCATCAGTTGATAATGCTTGTGGTGAGCGAACCGGTCCTGATCATTATAAACATGTAAAAGTAGTTTAAACAGATTGTGTTTTATATATTAAGTTACAGACAGTTAACACCTAAAATGTGATTGTTTATTTTCATTACAGTCTTCGCAGAAAAAGCTTCAAAGCAAAATTACTTCAGTAAACTACAGTATTTTCACTAATTAACAACCACATCACGAAAAAGTTACTTGTTAATTGTTTTTGAGAAGTTCATGTTCTACATTAATAAAAAAAATGTGTCTCAAGTACGATACAAATAATAACGAAATAGAATGCCTGTACAATATTATAAGTAAAAAAACACTTCTATACTTAGTTTCAAGAGCGGTTGTTACCTTTTAAATATTCACTTTAAAAATATTAAAAAAACGCGATGTTTATTTACGATTTACTGTTTTTAAGAAAAACTTCATACTTGAGAAATCACTGATCGATATTTTCACGCCGCGACTGTTTTAGCACACTTTCAGCACTGACATTCAATGTTCCCGCGACACAATGTTGTGACCGATTAAAACAAGCCCTTCGACCAGATGCCCTCTTACGGTGACGACTTTGAAAATGCAAGTTCATTAATTCGTACCTCAAGGCTCAGTAAGTTGACTCTCTCATTGGTTCCTGGTAAAATGCATTCGCGATGCAGTTGCGTCGCACGTTGGTTTGTCATGTCATTATATAGCATGGCATATCTCTAGTGTTTCAATTTTTAACAATAACCGAATGATGACAATATCCGGCGGTCACTGTATTATCAATGGGTTATAAATAATTGCACTTTGTGTTAGATAGTATTCACTTAATACACTTGAACTTTTATTTCGATAGTTTGCACTTTGGATTCGATAGTATTAAATAAGTACATTCAAACTTTAATTTTGATAGTTTCCACTTAGTCACAGATTCTTTTAACAAGTGAATTAAGTTGTAGTTGGTTATATTAGGGTTGGTCTGGTTTGGTTTGTGTAATGTATTCTAATGCACGGAGCAAAGACAATATGGGCGGCCTAATATAGGGTAGAAGAATAAGTGAGTATTTATATTGAGCGAAAACTATTCTATCTATGTGAACATATTTTTTTGTTAGTGTATTATATTTCTTCAATGTTTAAATATATTTTATTATGTGGGATCACTTTATTTTTAGTGAAAGAATTTGTTTTTTGTGGAATGCATTTGTTAAAAAAAGTGAAAACTATTTTTAGGAAAGTGAATATGATCTAAACAAAAGTGCATTTAATTGTAAACCATTATCAATTTACATTGTTCGTTAATTTAATTAAGTGACGGTTCGATTATAAGTTGAACTCTAATTCAGTGTTTCCCAATCAGTGGTCCGCGGCCCAGTGCCGGGCCGCAAACAGTATGCCAAATTTCGCCATGAAAACATATTAAATACAGGATTTTTTCTCCTGCACGTTTACTTGTATTTTTCATTATTGTTAAATAATAGTAATTGTTAGGTTGATGCGCCACAATGGTCGCTACCTTTCTCACAATCGACAGTCATAAATCTTCTCAGATACACTCAGGGAGAACGGAAATATTTACACTTGGATAGTGAACCCAGATGCAAAACCCTATTTAATATATTTCCAGCAATCTCATATGTATATTTGTTAGTTATAGTTTTGTCTATCTGTCGAAATATAAGATTAAAAAAATGTTACATAAAAAACCATTTTTATTTCAGTATTAGTGGTCCGCGAAATGTTTTTCCCTTTTTTTACTGGTCCGCTGGTGAGAAAGGTTGGGGAACATTGCTCTAATTTATTGTCATTTTTACAATAAAATATCAATCACAGTGTCAATAGATTTTTTCAACTGAAAAAGTATGTCTTAAATAAATAATTTATCAGACATAAAAAACTTTGAATCAGATTTGAAACCTATTGATAATCTGTGTAAATATAGTTACTTGGTTTTATTAGTTCAACGACCATGTGTATATTTATTAGTACGTAAAAAACTTAAATTCGTTATGAAAACGTTGGGTAAATTTACTTTTTATTTAAATTTTTAAAAATTATATATAAATATTAGCACTATAATTGTTTAATAGCTTAATTATAAATTCATTTTTATACAAAATTATTCGTTTCCCTGTTTATTTAAATATAAGATTTAATCGCTGTTATATTTTTCAGACGCATTTAAAAAATATTGTTTTATAAAGGGTACAGAAATTAATTATGATTGTCATATAAAAATTCTGACGACCTCCCCGAATTGAGTATTTTTTTTTCTTCACTAAAATGTCATTTTTATGTTCTTGAAATTTTAATCTTAATTTATATGCCTCGTTGATATGACAATATTTAGAGTCGTAAAATAATAAAAAAAAATACACCATAACTTTTTTATTTTCGGGATTATAAATTTGTGGTTATAATTTAAAATATTTATTTAATGGTCGTTTTAAAAAAAATGTTAGCATTTCATAAAACTGTGCAGAGGAAAAAAAACTCTATGCCATCAACAATAATATAGTGTATCTTAAATCGAGGATTAAAAGATATATCATGTATTTTTAACATAAATTTCCTCAATATAGTATTTTATTTAATAACGTTTTTATTTCAAATATTGTAACATAACCATTCTATCAGTGACTTCACTTCTTAACATGTTAAGGTACCAACTGTCAATTCTTGGTGGAACGGCATTATTTTTCGAAAAATATAAAACTAATATTTTTACTAATTTCACATTTTTTGTAATGTCTCCTGAGCCTTTCAACTGATGTAGATTAGTCTAAGTTCCCAACCTCAGGTACAAACAAACAAACATTTCATTTGTGTAGTTCTTCTAGAACTATTTTTTTATTTAGTTGTTTCGGCAGTGGCCAATTTATGTCTGCAATCCGTCAATATAATGAACCATTCCGATTAATCACTTCGAAAAGTAATTAATTATTTAATTTCATACAAAAACTCTTGGCAAAGGATACGTCCAATCCAAGGGGACCTTGGTGGTGCTACCTGCGTGGATAATTTTCAATTGTACTCGTCGTTATTTTTCCCTGCTAATAACAAGATTAACATAGAACATCTTGGTAAAAACAACACGCTTTTTTCATTTTTAAAGTAAACCCAAATTAGTAGACTTTGAAGCTTTTTTATTTTGGTCATATTTGTGGAGTGTTTACAGGCAAACGACGGATCTAGTATCATAAATCATTATCAAATGCAAAAAAATAGTTATGATTGCAGCATTGTTGTTCGTATTCAAACCTACCATTTAGATACAAATTTTCATCTAAAATGAATTCGAAAATGTTGCTTATTTTCAAAACTAATATTATCCAATTTTCTAAACTAATAATCTCCATTCCAACCTTGTACTTTCATGGCCACCAGTGTTTGTTTACATATCATGGTATAAGCGTGTGTTTCACAGTTTGATTCGTATCAAACTATGCATTTGTAACGGTTTTTATGGCCAAAAAGCATTGATGGAGAGTTATGATACTAGGTCCCTCAAATAATAAATAACTTATTTGAGGTGCCGTAGCGAATAAAATGAGTACCCGAATACATCTTCTGTCAAAATAATCATTTGCTGGCCACATTCCGCCGATTTTGTCGCTAAATGTTTCTGATCAACACAAACCTTACTTTACAAAGGACTTCTCGACGAAAATTAGGAGTCGTTTCCTATTTCGATTCTGTGCATCTGAGCAGTTCATTGAAATCTGACGTTTTAAAGTAATACGTGTTTTTTTTATAATTACCTAAAGTTGTACATAAATGTTTCCTTATTTATTGTATGGAAACAGGTTCCATTGATTCATACTAATTATGCATTCCGTAATATCGATTTTCATGGTGATTAATTGGATCGTTGCTGTAATAAACATAATATTGCTTAATTACTTTTAATAACGCATTTAGATTTCATTAACGACACAGACTGGATTGAGTAAAACGCCCGTCGTGTACCTCAGATCGATCACATCATAACGCTAGAATAGGCTATGCGTAGAGTTGCCACTTCACAACTTTGCACTCCAGCTCTAGGATCCAGGATGACGGGATACGTACATATTAACACACTGACTCTTGATTAGTGCAAGTTATTAAACGTTGACTGTGGTAGCCAAATGGATCGCATATATTATTTTATTTCATGTTTGAGTTAATGTTGAGTACTGAAATTTACGATGAGAATTATAAAAATGCTTCCAACATACCGTCAGATTAATTCAGAATAAGTTAACTAAAATTTCCTAAATTGTGCAAGAGACCCAATTCAAAATTTAAGCAGTGAAAATCAATTGAAATATTAAAATTATAATAAAACAATTTTGACACATTATAAATTACAGCCTAATCTTAAAAAAAAACTGTTTTTCGAAAAATGTTATTTACACTTGTTCTGCATCCAACTGAAATATACAATTCAGTAACACGTAATAAATGCAGTCTAAATTTAATTATAAGTTATTATAAAATAGATGTAATTAAATTCACATTAACTGAAATACGTGAAAATAAACGATAACTAATGTTACTCATAAGCCAGTGATGCTCAACTTTTGTTTTACTATAAACTCGTTAAGTATAAATATGTAACTTGTCACTTATACGAAAGTCTTTCCTAAAATCTGAAGTACAATATCGTATCTGTAATATTTCAAAAACTATAACTGTTTCCACAAAACTTTGTATAAAATAAGAAACTAAATTTAAAATAATAGTACTGTCGAGATTTTGAAGAAGCAACTGCTTTTTGAATCTTTGAGACACTCATATAAAATGTAATGTTTGCAGATACGGGATTATATGTAGGGAGTGTCGGGATAATCAATGGGTGAAAGTTTACTTTCAGGGATTGGAACCCGTGAACACCGCAACCGAAGACGACGAACCGTCGAAAGCGCAATTGAAAACAGGCACCGCTAAAAAGTGAAATTATTTTCCATAATGAAATAAATAATCGATCTGTACATTTATAATTCTATCCTTATAACTTGACTACAATACGTTTCATATTAATTAATTTACATCAAATAAAAATATATTTAAAATTAGTTTTGTTATAAGTATCGTTTGAATAATGCATGAAATTAACCATGCAACTCTACACAGTAAATTGTACTACTGTTTACGTGCGATATCGCTGTAAAAACATTTCTTGGTTAATGACGACATGTTTTTTGTGAAAAGACGCGAATTCATGAATTATTTAAACATCGTTCTCTTCAATTGGTGTCATTGTTTCTAATACATATCCTATTAAGTATTCAGATCCTTTTTGTTTCTAGCGATTAAGTAAGGCTACTCGCTGAATTAATTATCTACCAAGGAACTATTGCACGAATGATATACACGAATGACTTAATTGAATCCAACTTGAGGATGTGATTTCACAACTATTTTCTATTATCGAATTCCAGATTTCAGTGTGAATCTCTAGAATTATTTTTGTTACAGATATCTCTAGAACGTTACATTAAATCAGTGCTCCGCAACCAGTGTGCCGCAGCGCAATGTGTCCTAAATGAGAAAAATCGTTTTTTTTTATAACAAAAATAAAATCAAAGCCATTTAATTCCCAAGGTCTCCATTTAAAATATTCTCGTTGAAACAAATAATTACTGTATTATATTAATTGTATTAATTAATTGTATTAGGTAGTGTTTACACCGAGAGTGCAACTACAATGATGGGGAATAAAATGGGGGTGGTCTGATGTGTAAAACAAAAAATGCTCTACTTTAGAAATCACACATTGCTGCATTATACATACTTAGTAGTTAAGCCTACGTAATTTTTTAATTAAAAAATGTAAAAATGCTTTTTTCATAATTAGTAATTTTCAAAAAAAAATCTATTCTTTGCAAATTTCAAGGTGATTAAACAATCACCTTGAAATGGAAAAAGTGCTTAATTGGCTTTTATTAAAAAATGTGTAAGCTACTATTTCATTTTTATCAAATAAAAACAAATTAATCTATTGTAAGTTTTGTTTATAAAATAATCATATTTTGTCTTGCAGTGTGCCGCGAAATATTAAAGAATGCTTAGATGTGCCATGGGTGATAAAAAGTTGCGGAGCACTGCATTAAATAAACCAAACAAACGTTTTCATCCATAATATTTGTAAATATGAAAATGGTAATCTGTCATGGTTTTAAAATTACTCGTTAATTTTCTTTTACTTTCCATTTATCATATTTATTTATTTCATTAAATTATAAAGAAAAAACAATGAACATATTTCGATGGCCCAGTTCAATGTGATGTTTTGAGTTTAGTTAGCCATTATATTCGAACACCACTCTTCTACAGTTCCACAAAAGTACAGCTTGTACTCTCAAAATGCAGAAACTTGCATATGGAAATCAGCAAAATAAAATAATTTCTCAGTGCCGTATACATACATATCGAAATATCTTATTGTGGAAATATATTTCTGTGAATCGTGGCGTTACATAAAGAAACAACCTTTAATCCTATAAACTATCGACCACATATTTGAATAAAAAAGTTTTACAAATAATAAGCGATCACTTTTTACGAGTCAGTTCAGCTAAATGAGTCAAACCATTGATCGGTCATATCTCAAAACTACCAATTTCTAATTGTATCAAATGAAAAGACCCGAATCGAAGAGAGGCGAATGGTTGGTTATCAACGTCCTGGAAGGTCTGGGATCTCAAGCAAAAACACCATTTCAAATCCAGTTCATCTCTTATTTATTTAAACGAAGATGCAGTGGTTTATTACCCAAAAATATTACTAACACATAAAATTGAGTCTACATTTACATATACTTAACACATGGATTTACCTTTAAGTTATAATTTAATTGACACAACAACGATTTTAAATTAAGTCCAATTTTAAAACAAAAAAAAACATTTTATAATTACTTCGACGCAACGGCTATGCCGGCCGCCCTTAGCCGGCGACGCCTCTCAGTCGACTCCCCGCAAAAATAAAAATTAAACCTCAACCACTGTAGGTTTCTCCCCTCGTCGGTTAGCAACCGATGGCTTTTTAATTGCCATTAACCGGTTCGACCAGCTAACATTAATTAGAAATTATCAGAGCATTGCGATATTTAAAAGTGTCCGAATGCCGTTCTCGGATCACTCCAACCTTCCAAGAAACAAATAAATGTTAGCAAAAATATCAGGGCGTGTCACACAATGGAACTATGCCATCGATTTGACATCAAAGGTTTTTGGCAACGTGTCAGATATTTATTTTGTTTCAATCGCAGATAATTTCAATTATTTAATTTCGAAAGCAATGGATACATAAGAGAAGCAAGATGTGAATATAAATTAATGTTTGATGATCAATATTTCGAGAAAGAAGAATCAGAAAAAAATTTTATAATAATATCTCAAATATGAATATTCACCACAATTTCTCGAGATGTAAACTCTAGATTAGAAGTGAAGAACTTACGGTCTTCTGTCTGAAGCCATTTAATTCTTTTAATTCGTTTACAACCATACATTCAAAATGTATATCCAATTTTAATTTTTTATGCAGTCGTATTAGATAACATTGATTGACTCCGTGGTGCAGTGGCTAACGTCGTTAGCTACGGTTACGAATGTCTCGGATTCAAGGCCCGGTGCGAACAGTTTCATAAATTGATTTTTCAGTCGATCTCTGTTTGCCGGCATGAATGTTTGTCATATCTAAAATTCCCTTCCTTCCATCCGATTCTATAAACAGAGTATAGCGAGATCGATTAACTAACCCCTAGACCTGTCCAAGCCTTATGCTTCTATCCCTACTCTATTCGAAAAATAGAGGTTGAGCAGCTGAGTAACAAGCAGTTCTTGTAGAGAAATCCTGTTGAGATACCTTCATTAGGATGCCATATGGTCCACATTTGGAGCGGATATGGTAAAAAATTAGCCCCTGCTCTGGATGCAACCGTATTTATAATTCGAAAGCGATCCACTGTTCTTAATTACTAAATATTTTTATCTTCTCTAGGAAAATAAAAGAATATATTTACTTTTAGACTATGAGACGGTAGACAGCCATCGATTCATGATGCTGTATTATGACTTTTTAAGTTCATTCGGGCTGACCTTAGGTAAAATTTTAACTACAAAAAATATTAAAATTTAGCAAAACAATTTTACAAGATTGTGTATCAACGCAAATTGGCAGCCCTAATAAATATTTAAATGCATTTGTATTAATAAGCGATTATTTATTTAAATGATGTTTACGTTCTATATTTCCATGAATCAGTTATATCTCTGCAATGAAATTAATTCAAAAATACGTTTGTATAATAATGCTGTAGCGTTCATTGTTTGTATTCATAAAAAGACTACTAACTACAGTCATTACGTAAATATAACCACGTTTTAAATGTTCGCTATTATTTACTTTTCAAAGTCTCGTCTTCCTTAACTTAACTAGTTGCTTGTAAGTCAATCGCCAATCTCTCTTCGGAGAGGGTAAGGATTAAAAGTTGAGGTTAACAAAAGACCTAAAATAACCCCCCTTTTATCTTTACGTTTCGTTTTGAGGACGCGACGGGAAGAAGGTTGGCAGACATTAAACATCACATACCTTCATTCATCATTTCTTTGGATTAATATCTATAAATCAATCTAAGCTCCAATGTTAGAATGTTGTCATGCAATTAAAAAAGCGACAAAACGTAAATTTTAAATACCTCCATCTTATACCGTAAGCTAGCCAAATATCATATTTAAATGGATAATAAATATATTCTCCCCTATACATCCCTCCCACGTATAAGATCTTTAAAACCGAGTCGTAGCTACAGTGATTAGCTAAACACTTGTCCTGTCATAACCACATTATTCTATCCCTACTCTCTTCGATAAAAAAAAGGTTTAGCAACTGAGTAACAAGCAGTTCTCATAGAAAACTTCTTTTGAGATACCTCAATGAAAAGGCCATATGCTCCACGTTGAGAGTGGACATCGTAAAAAAAATAATTCAACCGTTATTATAGCGTGTTTTCCTTGTTTACAATTTTACATCACTTTTTGGCATTACTGACTAAATTAATATCTTACATATGTGTCACTTAGAATAGTAATGGTGTAACTCCAGTTTTGAAGTTTTGAGAAAATCAAGGTTTTGTGAAATGTTCTTAGGATCAAATAATAACCATGAATAACTATTTTTCATTCAACTGAAGAACTTAAACGTTAGTGTAGTAGTGAAGTCTGTTCGGACTCTTGCCTCTTATTCTGATAATGCAGGTTTACTATTATTCTGAATTACTATTAGGTCAACTATTATTCTGAAAAATATCGTTAAATATGGGAGTATAAAAGCAAAAAACAGTAGTATGGAGGTGGTCCATTAAACTAATAGAATAACATAATTTAAGACATCGACTGAGGGTGCTTGATGGAATTTCAATATCAAATTTGGATTATTGAGATTTTGTACACTTCCATGTATTTTGTCACTAACGACCCGGGTTTCGCCTTTCGGCATCTTTAGGCATTCGAGCACACGAATGTGCTCGAGTGTGCTCGAATGCCTGAAGATGCCGAAAGGCGAAACCCGGGTCGTTAGTGACAAAATACATGGAAGTGTACAAAATCACAATAATCCAAATTTAATAGAATAACATCTTTTGTGTGTTTGAGGTATAAACTCATTTTTCGTAATTTTGGAGTTACACCATTACTATTCTAAGTGACACATATGATAGACCATACCGGACTGTAGGTGTAGATGTAGACGTTTTATTATTATCACCTACACATTTAGGTATGAAATTGTCTCGTGATCTAAGCGTCCGCGGTGTATATAAACACTACACACAGTTTCGACGTGACGCAAACCGAGGCAAACAAACAACAATCCGTCAGTATGGAAACTAAAGATCAACTACTTTAGACATTTAGTATTTTAATTTGAATACCGTCATTTATGATAAACGTTCCCAATAGTATCATTATAATTATGTGTATAAAATAAATCGATAACATAAGAAAAGTAATTTTTTTTTTACATATTTTCAGTTACGAGTTGGACAGAAAATACCGATAAATATAGTTTGTGTGTCCAGTTTTTTGTATCGAAATTGATTTATCATATATGCTGTATAAATATTGTACGATTGTCTAAATAAAGTATCTGAGAAGATATTTTCGCCAATATATCTCATACAAAAAAGGTTTTAGTTTTCAATTTCAAATATTAATTCCTCTTTATTGCACCCGTTACGTAAGATTAAATATCAGCATCATAAAATAATCATTTATTTCTTTGGCAATTAAAATAATTTAATTATTACAATACGTCATCACTCATCTGCTATTTATCATGCCAAAAAAACCCGACACTTAACACTATCAGCTCCGGCCAAAAATAGGTAAAACAACCGCTGTGCCCGGCCCATTTTTGAAGAAATATCATTTTTATTAGTCGTTTACTAAAACTGTTATTACTATAGACATAGTGGATGAAATCAAAAGAAACTATTTTGAATTGTTTAAAAAATTTAATATGGTAAATTTGTCAACATTTCCCTTTGTGAAGAGCCACACGACAATGTTTACGACGACCTGTCTTGTAGATCTTGCAAAACTATAGCTCGGAGTGGACTCGGTGTCACCGTAATATCGTCTCCAAAAGAGGGAATATTAAAAAACCAAAATTCTATTGAGATTTTAAGTCGATAAAATCAAAACCTATTTTGGCAATAACACAAATTAGATGACGGTTTTGAAAAGTTTTAAGTCTTCACTATAATTAAAACCAGGATTACATTGTAATACGTATCGCTTGATGACTCAAATATGACTGTTTTCGATAGGATGAAAACACCGTTCTGGGACTCAAGTGATGGTTGTTGTATCACGTGAAAACACGGCTCCGGGACTCAGATGTGTTAAAATCAGCACCTATTTATATTTTAAACTTTCCATGTTACCATATAATAGTTGATTCTTATGACGGCATGAAATTACAAAAACCAGCAGTTTTTGTAATTATTTATGCGAATATCTTCCCAATCAAGATTAGACGTCATTGATATAAAATCAGTATTAAAGTAAATTCAGACCACCGTCAATATAATCTTGGTCATTATAATTTTCCTTTAATTATTTTTACAAATAAAAGATACAAACTATTTACTAACTAATTCACGAATTCAAACGAAAATGACATAATATTATGTATTTTTTCTAAGCAGTATATATTGTGGAACTAAAGACTTTAATATTTGACTCTATTGTAATTGAGTCCTACCAAGTAAAAGCCAATTTAATCAATATGTTTACTAACTGTTGGTTCGAGTCCTTCCGTGCACTTAGAATCCCGGGTTGTTGTGACGAAACTTACGGAAGTGTATAAAATTCCAACGGTTCAAATTTGATATTGAACATTCATCTAGAACCAACAGTCAATATCTTAAAATATTTTTAAGGTGTTAAAGAAAATGCATCACATTTAAAAAAATATCTTAAATTAAACGAAAAATAAATGGTCGATTACCTGAGAAAGATATTTTTGTCTGTAAAAAAACCAGAATTTACCTTATTTATATTTCTTGTCTTGTACGCTTTTCTAAAAATGTCACTCATACAGGATAATCGAGTAAGAAAACCCTCACAAAAATACCCGTTCTATAATTCAATTTTATCGTTCAAGCTCCTTTAACTGTCAAAAGGTAGGATACTCTTTTCCGTACTAAATATTTTTTATAAAGGCTGTTTTTTTAGAGGTATAAAACTTTAAAATGAAATAAAACATATAATAATCATGATTATGCTCGTTATGTTGCATTTATTTAAAAGTTTATTAAATGCTATTTGCTTTTAAAAATGATTTCCGGCATGTGGGCGCCACGGCTAGCTCAAAGAAAGCGCAATCTCGAAGCCCAATTTTCAAGCACTTTTTGAAGCAGCTGCAGCCGTATATTAGCGATAACGCGGCGAATGTTGACTTCAATCTCATTAAGCGTTGCTGGTTTATCGACGTAGACGTGTGACTTCACATACCCTCCACAGAAAAAGCCCAAAGGTGTTAAATCATATGATCTCGGTGGCCAATTCACAGGTCCATTCCGCTAAATTATGCGCTCATTGAAAGTTTCCTTTAGAAAATTGATTGTGACGTGCGCTGTATTCAAAGTCAAAGCTCGTTTACATTATGGTCATTCAATTTTAGACCGAAAAAATTAACAACCATAGATTATAGCGCTCTCCATTGACAGTAACGTCGTGACTGGCATCGTCTTTAATAACATTTAGACCAATGATTCTACCAGCCCATAAAGCACACCGAACTGTTTTTGTGGATGTAGCGGTGTTTCAAAAATGGCTTATGGATTTTCGTCGCTCCAAGTCCGGCAATTTTGTTTATTGACGAAGCCATTCATCCAGAAATGAGCCTCATCGCTGAACAAAATTTTTCTGTAAAAATCAGAATCAAATGCAATTTTTGGTTCGCCCCATTCACCAAAGTTGCGACGCACGCGATGGTCAAGCGGTTTGTATATGGTGAAATGGCTTACAAAACTAAACACAATTCAGCTGTCAAATTGGCGGCCAGTGGAAAAAGTGCTGCTTGTTTAAAAAACAAACCTCTAAAAAAACACCCTATACTTGGTAACACAATGATATACAATAAATTAAGAATATGACATAGGGTGTTTAAGCCCATAATATAAAAAAATATTTTCAAACCTTGTTTTTTAATCCATGTATATATCTGAATCATAAACCTTTGCAAAAAAAAACTTCATATATGTTGTTGACTCCTTCAGGAAGGTCACCCATGACCATTTTCCTACAAATATATACTGATAATAATTGACTTATAGTAACAGTATGTAAATATTTGTTACACATATCTGAAACAACAATCGACACATTGTCAATAGCTATACAACGCACGGTCATAAAATTAATTCAAGCTTTTCAAAAAAGCTGTCTTGAATCATTAACACTATATAATTTTAAATAATTATAAAAAACCACTTGAGGTTGCAAGGAAAAAATATTCATAAAAACAAACAGGAAAAGACTTAAGTAAATCTTAACCCCTTTAATTCTCAACACCCACAGCTTGCAGCAAATTCTGTTTTTTTGAATCGAGCAGACCGTTTTGTTTTTTATACAGACACGAGTGAAAACCAATAAAAGCAAGTCGATCGAGTTTTTATTTTATTTTACAAGGGCTGTATAGTTGAGTGATCCAGAATTGAATTGTCTTCCTTTATATTATTTTTAAGTTTATTTTCGGTAATACAATACCTAATTCATGACAAGACTGGTGTTTTAAACCTAATTTAAAATATTCAAAAAATAGTTACATCTAAATTTGTAATATCCAATAATGACAAAACTCTGTAATATCCATCTTTTTGCTCTTTACTGGCCCGTTTGGTAATGGTGTTCCATTCTCTAACGGAATACCGAACGCTCGGGCATATGCGTCATTGTGATTTCGCCAGTATTACGTCCAACAGGGTTTAAAGGGTTAAAATACTAAATCTAATCCTCGTACTGTTCACGTCACCCGAAATTGAATAGTTGATTAATTGCGATACTAATTCTTTGGTTCAGGTAAAGATACACCCATTTGTATCATTCAAATAACCTTTCCACCACTTGCTTTTCCTCAAATCGTATTTCACTGAATTTTTTATTTCCAGTTTTTCAGTATGCAACTTTTTTCATTTTAATAATGCATTACTAAAGCGTGAGTATTTTTTTATTGCACATTTGTTTTGATCGAATTCGTAACTATATAATTGATTGTTAATCGATATAAATATAACATTAAAGTATATCTACTCATTTTTTAAAATTTAAATGCTCAAAAAATAATGTATAACTGTTTGTGATCTATCTAAGTGCATTGATAGTAGGGCGTCCAATCGCGGACCCTATTTATGGTCCCGCGATTTCGGGATTCAGAATTTCGCAATCCCAGGATCTCGGGATTGGTCATGAAGTGTAATTTCATGTGTTAATTTGTACATTTAAAATTGAATTTGTCTCCATTATTGCTTCAATTAGAATGTATATTTGATTTAATAGTTTTTTGGGCATTGGAATGATTTTTTTTTATTTATCAGGAATCGGACGGACCTATACAAAACATGCTTAATTTTCAAAATAGTTTTATATTTTATTTATTACATTATTAAATTGGTCTTAAACGGGTCATTCTTCGTTTTACTTCTGGTCTTTGAAATAAAATTAGTAATCCGTCCAGTTAAGAGTATGTGGGCCGACAAAAATGTTTTTGCATTCGATTTAGCAAAACATGTCATTTTTGCACACTTATTGATAACGTGATGGGGTCAGTCCAGCTTAATCCGTTTAAACACTTAAAACCGCTTTTTGCGCGATTTATTTTTTCACGATCTCGAAATTGCACGATCCAATGTATTGGAACCTATTTTTCATTTTTCTTTGTCCACTTCATCTTTTTTACACGATTTTTTTACACGTAACGTATCCCTGTGTAAAAATACGATTGAGTGAACGGTCAAGCGTGTTAAATTCTTAATACTGTTTATACATTGATTGAATCGTTGATTACTTTATTTTTGTAATATGACGTGATCATATCGACGGTATTTTTGCCGATTGATGTAACCCTCAAAATTTAAATTGTTCAGGAGAGAGTAAAAACGGTTTTTATCGAAAACATTATATGGTGAGTTGTTTTCAGATACGGGATTATACGTAGGGAGTCTCGATATAGCAGTGCCTTACAAATGGTCCGGTCAGAATTTTAAATCTAAAACCAATGTTAAATGATGTTTCCATTTCAAAAAGTGGTGAATTTATTTTTCTAATTTACATCATTTGGGCGAGACCTGCTCTGTCGTTTTTAAAATGAGATCCAATCATTAACTCATTTTCGTATTTTTTTTTAGGGTTTCATCAATTGGCCAACACATAGTCGATATGATAATAAGTTACAAAAAAGTGTTATGTTCCGCAAGAATTATGTTATATATGTGATAGCTATTTTGGCATCACGCCATCGTCACAATAACGTGTAATGAGAGCAACAACGTTCAAAGTTTCTGACAAAATTAAAGTAAGAATGACTACCTCACCGTAACTTAAGTTTTTCTAAAAATAGACACTTATTACTCAGAACTTTCTAGTTTTCAATTATTCAGCTCTTAAAATATTGAAGCAGAGTTAATAATATATATTACTTAGTAGTCATCAAATACAGTTTACTTAAAAATATACGTAATGGAGATACTATCAATACGTCAAAAATATCATTCACGAATAATGTGAAACATATATTAGTTATCCAAAAATACACCAAGAAGTAAACTAAACTCGTCGAATTCTCGCTAAAATAAATTTAAGAAAACGAAGAAACTGAAAAATATGTCATCTATTTATGCAAGCAAAATGGCTTCGGGCAGTGTTCGTATACACCGCCAACACGCACACAAGCAAGTGCATAGCCGCATAACTATGTGTAATATATAGGGCTCACGATTAATGTTGCGTATCAGCAGTTCAAAGCTGAAATTCGATAGACATATCGATAGCTCTTTTCAAAAATATATTTCCTTGTGTTCTACTTGAAGTTTTTCATTTTTTTTTTGTTATTAACTTGATAGCTAAGCGCTAAGTCCTAAGGCGCGTTAGCGTCATAGTTCTTTGCGTCTCCTTCATCTCAAATGTTATTTTTTTTTGTTTCAATTCCATCGTTACAGATAGAAGGGCGTGATCGCTGCAAAGCTAAGCAATCCACAGTGAAGTAAATTCACGTAGGCACCAATTGCATTTATATAAATATTCCTCCCTGCATACCGCACCCACACATATATGCATATATATACCAACGCATACACACATACACATATGCGCATGCAATACGTAAGAAAGCATCCCGAGTCATATTCTATTACAAGGGGTCGTGTTTATTCAATTAAAAAAATCCCTGCTTACATCTATGGGGGGTTGTCGAGCAGAACTGCTCTCGGCCTTAACCGATTTTTAGGTGTTGTCTCAACCTAATGTTGTAGATAAGAGATCGTTGGCACTATTTTTTAAAGCATATGCAACTATGTCTTTCTAAATTTTGGCCGGAAATACGAGTCTTGGACATGTAAACATGTCCAGCGCATTCATTGGGTTAATTTAATTAATTGTATTTTAATTCAATTCTATAAAAAACTTTGATTCAATATCGTTTGAATAGCCCAACATAGAGACAACCGCGCCCCGAAGTCGCACGCAAACAAATGATATTTTCGTTTACAACTTTTTTCAATTTTAAATTGAATAACGTCTTATGCAATTGATCGTAGCGTTTATTTGTTAAATCTTTATTAAAAGTGTTTAACCACGATGTGCTAAGTATTACAAAAACATTTAATTATAATGTTATTAATTGGACACGAAATAAATATTTGCATATTTTACTTTTTATCCGAGTATTGTTTTTGCGAACATTCTTACATGCTTTTAAATAATTGAGCATTTGTTTTTCTCTTTTACCTTATTTTTTAATTCTAAAAATATTATTTAAAATATTTCTCTAAAAAAATGTAACAATTTTTTTTAAATTTTTAATAATGCATACTCTTTATCATTTTTTTTACTAGAAAAATTTTAAGGTTATCAACTCTATATCACTTAAAACGGTCCATTAATTTCCTATTGATTTTGTTATATATTTAGTATGATTTTTGGACGGAAGCTGTCAAAAATTAAAGTCCTCGTCGAAAGAGTTACTCAATTGTTTCAAGTCCAAGAGTCTAACGTTTCGTAGATTTTGCACATTGATTATATTTACTACGAATTCGACTTAACACCATATTGTTTCATATTATATCTTGAATCATTGAAATTATTGAATATTTTGTAATATAACGAAAAAAGAATAATTTCAATCCAGCAATGGATGCACGTAATTTCTCCGAAAATGAATATACATGTTTTCTTTCATAGTTGTTTTTAAAAAGAACTTTGTATTCAATGAATGAAAGTATTTTGCTAGGTGACAGAGCAGATAAAAAACATTTTCGTAAAGTTTTTCTATATTTTAATTTTTTTACTTAATATTTTTTTTGTCGGAATGCAGAAGAAACATTATTCATTTAGATATAATTTAAGACATCGACTGAGGGTGTTTGATGGAATTTCAATATCAAATTAGGATTATTGAGATTTTGTATACTTCCATGTATTTTGTCACTAACGATCCGGGTTTCGCCTTTCGGCATCGTCATGCATTCCATCACACGAATGTTCGAGTCCATTCGTGTGCTCGAATGCCTGAAGATGCCGAAAGGCGAAACCCGGGTCGTTAGTGACAAAATACATGGAAGTGTACAAAATCTCAATAATCCAAATTTTATATGGAAGGGATTAAATGAAGCGTTTTTACTGTACTGTAGAATTATTGTACAGTAAAATGTAATGCGTTGTTTTGTAATCCAAGCTTCAATTGAACACTAATTGCTTAATATTTTTTAATGCAGTAACAGCGAGCGGTGGTGGGAATAACGTTGGGTACAATTCTTGGACGCATGTTTTTTGATCACATTTAAAAAGTTCGTCTACATTTGTTTTAGTAAAGTATTTACAAAACGTGCATGTGAAATATGAGTATGCCTAATGGTTCAATGGACGCATCGAGATTCAAGTTCACTAAAAAAAATAAACATAACTTTATGCTGTATATTAGCTAAATTAATATATTTAAAAAAAAATGAATTAACCTTTACAAGTTGCTCAAATAACCTTTCGTTTTTCTGTTAGAGATTACAGGAAGTATATTAGTAAGAGTGATTAAGTCACCTATACGACTTACCCTTTCTTTTTAGATCAGGAAGAGATGAGAGCAAATCATCGTCAATATTTCTGTATACTTTTTATTTTAAAAAATAAAACACAATTAATTTGTGCTACTTTTATATATTGATAATGATCAGGACCGGTTTCGCTCATCACGAGCATTATCAACTGATAAAAATACAAACATAACAGGCTTATTTATATAAAATTGAGTGTAAAAATGAAGGTATATAAAACTGATGGTTCATCAACTAAGACAAGCAAATACTGATTAGCAAACAAATTATACATTATACAGTATTTTCTTGTCTTAGTTGATGAACCATCAGTTTTATATACCTTCATTTTGACACTCAATTTATATAATTAAGCCTGTTATGTTTGTATTTTTATCAGTTGATAATGCTCGTGATGTGCGAAACCGGTCCTGATCATTATACATATGTGGAAGTAGTACAAATGAATTGTGTTTTATTTTTTAAAATATAATGTCTTTCCACCAAGAATTGACAGTTAACACTTTAAAAGTGATTTCTATATACGGTGCACGTGTACTCAAATAATTAAAAAAAAAACTTAATGGGTGGTTTATTCACATCGTACTTGATTTACATATTTAAACTTTTGCGTCACGATTTAAAAATGTTTCAAACAACAGGGAAAACAATATTTTAATTGGGCGTATAATGTACGTAAAGGAGAGTCTCAAAAGAATTTCTGCGTCCTGAACGATCGTTGGGTAGTATCCAAATGGGTTCAAGGATGACCGTTCGTATTAAATTGACTACACGGAAAAACCCATGTCGTAGACTGGGAAACTGAACGCGTGGACGATTACCAGATTATTTAATATGTAGCAGAAAATACGTTTATAAATCGGTCACAAGATCTCCTCCCAAACGGTGTACAGTAGTGACGTGAAATTTACATATGTCATTCTGACTGCTATTTCTAGGTCAACTGTGCTATTTTCAACTTTTAGTCTTAAACCGAAAAAAACTGTATATTTGAAGTCTGAATGTAGAGTGAAAAAATAATGTCAAGAAGGTCGCTTAGCGACCGCTCCAAACTAATAGTTTTATGTTTGTAGAGTAGAACTTGGTAGTTTCGTATATCTTAGTGTGCATCATGAATCCTCTGGTCAATCCTCCAAACACTAAATTTAAAGAATTGTTCGAGCTCTGCAAAAATGATACTTTGCGAATACATTCTTTTATTGCGATGTTCCAAAATTGTATGTAGTAAATGGGACAAGTTAAAAAAAGTTGTCAGTCAGAATATCTTGTGCCGAGAAAATCCTCGTCACCTTGAACTATACCGATGGCATCTATTATGAAGCAATCAAAAGTAAAGGTGGGGTAATTTTTATCTTTTATTATTGCTATTTTCTACTTTTAAAATTTATTATCAATTGATGGACTACTTTTTGTGGGTGTTACAAGAAAGAAGTACGGTCCACAGTGATATTTTAAATTTTCAAACAAATTTCAACATTAGCTAGCCAACGCCTTAATGACTTATATTAGATAAGCGTCCTCTAGCTTGGGTAAAGCCGGGTAAAAAATACTAGTTGTGTATAAAAATTGATTTTACACAGTTGCTCAACCTCTCTTTTTTCGAAGACAGTAGGGATAGAAAAGCACGGCTAGGACAGGAGTAGTTGTTAACTAATCGCTCTCGCTACACCCCGTGAGGATCGGATTTGTGGGAGGGAATTTTAACATCACAATCATCATCAATTTTTAAGATCAATTTATGGAAACCGTCCGCACCGGGAATTGAACACGAGACATCCGTAACAGTAGCCAACGACGCTACCAACTGCGTCACGGACGCTGACGTAAAGCGGGACAGTAAAATACCACTCCTAAAATCGTAAAAGCATTTTTGCAGTTATAATAGATCTCGTAGACTTAAAGAAACAGCTGAAAATTAATATTATTTAAAATTTACAAACCTTGACGTTCTAAACTCAAAATGTTAACATCAACAAAACTGCGTGACGGTCTCAATATATATATAGCACGAAATAATCCCTAATGTTTCAATATACAAGTTTTAACATACTCATTATAACGGACTGTGAGAACATTATTAAAATTTCACTATAAATAGGTAATAATTTATGGTGACATCGATAAGCGATCTGCTAAAAATGAACGAATTCAGAATCTTTCTCTATACTCTCAGTAGTTGTACTGATTTGTTGACAAATAATCTTAACTGGTAGAAGGCATTAGTAGACAACACCAAATTTGTTCATGCCAACTCATGGCAGCCAAAATATATTAAAAAATTTCATCTTTTAATCGTAAATTTCGTTAGCATTTATGCTTAAAATTGATATGTTTCTAGACTCAAAAGATAAAGCAGATAATTATGCATCATTTAATATTAAAAAAAAACGTAGAAGTTTCATAGAAATACAGCTTAACCTGCGTGATGTTACCTCAAAATACCTCTTATTTATATGATCGTTTTTAAATTATAGAATATTGCTAAAAATGCGTTTTTTTCCATACCGCTGTCCCTTACATGTATTTATTGTTAACGTATGATTAAACATCATAAATATTCTAATATCATCAATATTATTTTCGTTCTTGATCGTTTAATTTAATATTCTCAAATCACGTTCATTAATGTCAGAAAAACTGGTATTATCGTGTTTTTTATTCAATAAAAAAATGATTTAAGAAGGATTAAATTATTACAGCTAATAAATCATAATCGAAGATTAAAACGGCGTGAGCTCATATTATTTATAATCAGGAAATTCCGGTACATATTTGGCACATTGTTGATTTCATTGTGTTACATAATATAAAGGAATTTATATTATTTTTCAATTGTTTAATTCATATTGCATATTTATGTTTATTATTTTATGGCATTACAATAAATTGTTATAAAAAAATTCTTTATAAATATACAACAAATTCTTTGTTGTTGTTCTTATGAAAATTGTTTAAAATGATCATAACCGGTTTAGCTCATCACGATCAATATCAAATGATGGAAAATTAATTCAAGCAGCGGTTTTTGTATGTAAAATTGAATATGACTAATAGCAAGGTATATAAAACAATTGGTTCAAGAAATATGAAAAGAATTTACAACTAATTATGCGATCTATAAATAAATGTAATTGAATTGTTTGCCACAAACTTTTTAGGACCTTTTTCCAATAAATTACCACCTTCTTATAAACAAATTAAATACATCAAAAATATAATGCTATTTCCCAAGAATCGACAGTTAACACTAAAGTGACAACATAACAAGATGGACATCGTTTTATCAGTCAATTAAATTGATGTTATAATAATAAATTAATATTATTTTTATTGCCTATAATTATGCAAATTGCATTTATAATACCAATCATACTTAGTACAAACGTAAAATGGCGATGAGCGTTTCTATTTTAGCGTTGACAGGTAAACTGATCTCGTCGATAAAATATGAACATAAATCATTTAATGCGTTTCATATTTATTTTTATTGTGTCGTAAATAAAAGCTGAATTATTTAATTTGTGTATTAATGTAAACTAAACACTTTAAATTCATTGTCATTCAGCCATCAGTCAAAACTAGTATTTATTCACTTAGCTGTCAACATAAAAACAAATTTAATCATAAATTAATAACTCAATTTCTAAAACATGATGCAGAATTTTTTTAACATTATCAAAACTGATAAATGCTTCTTAGCTGTAGAAAACCTACTGGACCTGAAAGATACTAAAAAAAGCTGAAATAAGTCTTGCAAATAGTGTTTTATTTTTATAAATATAATGTTTTTCTACCCAAAAGTGACAGCTAGTAACACCATTTTAGTGATTCATAATATTATCAAATTGATTTTAACAAATTTGAAAGGACACCGTCGCAATTCTTCTCAGTTTTGGGAACAGTTTTTTCAATATTGTGTATACATAGTTCGATTCCTTGACAAAACAGAACGAAGACAACTCAAAAGGGTGGAAAATATTTTTTTCGTATTTATCAATAAATTACACACAACAATTTAAAAAAAAATAATAATCATATATATCGTTTTCTTAACTAGCAAACTGCATATCTACATTTCAGTAAAACGTTCAGGAGAGTTTTAAAACTCACAGTTTTAATCTATGATTTTTTGAATTTCACAAATAATGTTAAATCACATAAAACAGGGGTTCTTAACCATGTGCCCGCATACTGTGATATCATATTTAAATCTCATTGTACGAAAGAAAACTTTTGTTTCCACAAGCTTACCTTTAAATATACCCTATTTTGAAAGACGGTGCTTACAAAATTAAATCCTGTTTTATTTCAACATATTTGTGTGAATCTTTATTTTCAAACATAATAAAATCAAAAAGCAGATATCGGTTTACCAATGCAAACCTTGATGATTGTTTACAATTTGGTTTATCAAATTTGGATTATTGAGATTTTGTACACTTCCATGTATTTTGTCACTAACGACCCGGGTTTCGCCTTTCGGCATCTTCAGGCATTCGAGCTCACAAATGGACTCGAACTGATTCAAAATCTCACATCAAGTGTACAAAATCTCAATAATCCAAATTTGATATTGAAATTCCATCAAGCACCCTCAGTCGATGTCTTAAATTTGGTTTATCATCGTACATTCCACACTTAGAGGAATGAATAAGTGAAATACAATATCAAAGATAGCACTTATTGTTTTTTTTTGAATACATTTTATTTTACCTTTTTTTATGTTGTATATATGTAACTGTATCGGCTTTTTAAGCTGTAAATTCGTTGTCATTCTACAATATTCTTGTCAAATAAATTGAATTTCAATTTGGTAATAGTGTAATATAATAAATGAGACACAATCCTTAAATCCTGTTTTATAGAAATCTGGGGTGCGCCCGCCGCTATAATCCTAAATATCAAATGCTCCCGCTACTGAAATAACGTTAAGAATCCCTGATATAACATAAGAACTATATGTCGATTATAAGAACTAAATAAAATTAAAACTAAACTTTCCTGATTTTTTAAATTTGTATCATACGCAATAAAACAATGAATTTTAATTCATCTGTTTTGAAAACAGATACTTACGGCGAATACTCGGGGTACGGTGGTTTGATTTTGTCAGGAACTCGCGGGTAAGAGCGAGGACGGACCAGCCTTTTATTACTTCCAATATAAAAAAAGCTACTATGGACCTGGCTTGGACACGTGCTGCGGATACCCCAGGGTAGCCTGAAGCCTGCCTGTGTCATCTACCAACCAGATGGATTCCGTCGCCCTCGAATGTCATCTATAGGATGTATTCGGCGGAGCTACGGGACACTATGATGACCTGGGAGGAAGCGAGGAGACTGGCGGGGGACAGAGAAGCTTGGAGGAACCGCGTGTTGGCCATATGCTCCGAATAGGGAGCGGATATGGTTAAAAAAAATTAATTCATACATAGCAAAAATAATAACTGCTTAACAAATACTGATATATAAATCTAGTAATAAGGATTACGTTTAAAAAGTATTTTATTTCACTTCCAATATACTATTCCTGCATATTTTCTATCGCTCGTAATAAAGAGTATTTTAATTTTAATTAAAATTCTGTGTTTTTCCGGACATTTAATAGTTTCAACAAAAAAGAACAATATCGTCTAGATAATTAAAAACACGCATTTTCGACTAAACGTTTTTCTGCAGAACGGGGACGATTTTATATTTCGGTTTCTTGGAAGGTTAATGTTTTATGAGAAACGTATCACAATATAATATAAGGAAATGAAAGCAATTTAACAATAAATTAAAAGGTTAACAAAAAATCACATGGAAATAACGGCACAATATAATTATCATAATATTTAATGTATATACCATTGTAAAAAAGGAACAACTATGTTATTAACATTGAATATATCGTTAATTGAAAAAAAAATATCTCACTTTTAAATATAGAAGATAGTTGATGATAATTTCTGCTCCAAAGTCAGCTTCTTTAGTTTAGTTAGTGGTGGGAGCTAAATATCAGGATCAATTATTCTTGAATAGGTCAAGTGCTTATTTTTTTTGTCTAGTATGTATTTTCTTCTTTAGTTGATATCGGGTGACTGATTTGATAGTTTGCACGTCAAACGTCACACATGAGTAATGTAATATAATTTTTATTTGAATACTTACTAATTACATGTATTTATTTTTTACAGGTATGTAGAAGTATGGCCGTATGAAGAAAGATTATACGCAGTTTCAACGACTGGTAAAAGAGGTTTTTTTATTACATCTAACACTATGTATTACGTGGAAGAATTCTTTGCGAGCGTGATGCGGCGCGTCATAGCTCGAAAATATCAATTTTTCTCCGCCAACGGGAGTGCCCTACGTGAGAGGTGACAAAAACATGTAGCACGCCCATACGGCGGCAAGCGCGTTAAACGTCGCCGCGCCACCTCACGCTCGCAAAACTTCGTCCACCTAAGACGGCCCGTAAGATACGAAGAATAATGCAAATTGCACTTACGGTTTATTTTTTTTATAAACACGTTACACGAAATAATCTTTAAGAAAAATTATTTGAAATGATATTTACCAATATATTTCCCAACTGAAATTATCTCGGTTTCACAAATTCAATTTGTGAATATCGTAGATTAAGACACTACAGGAGATTTTTATAAAAATGATTTATTCAGTTAAAACCACACACGTCTTATATTACACATATGAAATGAACTGCAAGCAACTTCTGAAAACCAAAAATAATACTGTTCGAATACCTATTTCAATTTTTCTTTAAATACCCCCCAAAGACATTGTATTTGATCTCAAAAACGATCGTTATTCGTTACCCGCAGTTACACGGATATCTTTATGGGTTTGGTAGGACCCAATATCTCTTATTGGCACTTATTTTTATCACATTAAATTGCTGGGATACACCCGTTATTGTGTTGTTTTGACGTTTGTCTCATTTCGAAAAAAATGTTATTACAACTTACAGTTAATCAGCGAGATTATTTTACCTAATGTGTATAGGTACTAGATATTATGGTCCGTATTTTGTATTAAGCGTATTCTCAAATGTTATATTTAACAAGCAGAGTGTATATGAACGATACTTTTGTTGGATAACCATAGTGGTCGTCAACCTTTTTATACCTACCGCCCCTTTTTGCTTATTTTTATAATAATATTTCCTTACCGCCCACTAACATCGCTCTAGTTTAACCCAGTGTAAGGATGCAATAATTCTGCTGGAGAGAGTCTTCTGGCATAGTAAAAATATTCAATTTGTGTGTGTGTGTTTGAAGCAGGTTAATTTGTAGTGATTCAACGAAATCCACCTGCATATATTCCTGTGAATAGCCACGAGCGTATTTCTTCTTTTGTGACATGTGTACACTATTTTTAAATAATTTATTTAATACACTATACAACGTGATTTCACTAATGACGGCTACTTTCACAAATCTAAGTACTGTGTTTACAAACAAACAAATCGAAAGTCGACCGTTAGACCAGCACAGGACACATGTTTAGTTTTATTCGGATAGGTATAAGCGAGATAGGTAGAAAAAAGGATAAAAGTCCCCATCCATATCTACCCCTACCCTCGGCCGCCGGGTTAACGTAGCGAAATGCCTTCAAAATCTCTGTCGGGCTCTGTGGTCTAGTAGTTAGTGTTTTCCCTAGCCATCAGGTGGGTCCTGGTTCAAGTCCCAGCAAGGTCAATATAAAAATTAGATTTTTTCAATTTAAATTTGTGATCTTGCACATGATTGACTTCTAAAAATTCTCATTGACTTTATCTTGTATGATTTTATAATTTTCAAAATATTTGGCGCATTGGCTGTCAGCTGTAAGATGAGATATTTTTTTTTTAAATAAAAAATGTCTTCGAGTAAACTTAGTTCAACCGACGGTTTCGATGAAAACAGACAAAAAAAAAACAAATTACCCACCGCCTACTATGGAAGCGTTCACTGCCCACTAATGGGCTGTATGGACCAGAATGACGACCAGCGGATTAGCATAACGCTATATTCTTAATATAAATACTGGTAGAGGTGCTAGTTGTGAGTCAAATAAAGACTTTCATCTCTCTTTGTTTTATCATCATTATGGCTTTATTTTGGGTGTATCGTGCCAGTTTGTAAGAGGTCGTCCATATTATGCGACCTGGCCACCTTAGGGGGTGAGGGTTTCTGAAAATATTTCGTGTTATTATGACTATATTTCAAGGTGGTTAACATGTGACACCATTTAGTCGGAGGATTATATATTACGAGATAATTGAATTATGGGGCTCGACAAAATACCTAAAATCGCTTTTTTTCCAATGGATTCGGCTGTAGTTTTGTGGAAATTCATTTTTTATATCAGATTAAAATTGATAACTTGTTACTCCACTGACTGCGTTACTAAATATGACGCGTGTTTCGCTTCTTTAAGAATCATCTTATTTATTTCTAACGTAAACAATGATTCTAATTCTCAACTCTAAAAATGAAGGGTATGGTAGGATTATTTCCTTCTACTGGACGTTGGGAGGGGGCAAGACCCAAGCGATCATAGTAATGGTATTTAATACTATTATCGGTTGACGCATTACGTATGCGATTCAGAGACTTCATGAATTACAACATCACTGTGTTTCCTAATACTTTTTCAATACTATAATAAATCTGTCAAAACGGAGGACACTAACAATGCGTCGGAGAAACCATAAATATATTATTGAAATTGAGAGAAAAAAAATGATTCACTTTTAAGCTATTCCAATGTGGCATTAAGTAATCGAGAAAATATTGAAAAACAAATCTATACATACCGAAGATGAATAAATACCATTTGTAAAAAGTTGTATACGATCAAGAATTCTCTTGACTACGGAATGGAGCGATATAAAGTCACCCCACGACAAGATTGGCAGAAGGCATCGTTAAAAAACTTCAAAATAATTGTGTCTCCACTTGACAAGGGTCAGAGTTTGAGCTATCAAAAGCAATGGAGCTCTAAAGATTGTCAAGACGTTTTATGAAAAACAATTGAAAAAAAAATTGCTTGTATTTATTTATTCCACATGTATACTTTCTTTTATTTTTAATTCAGGGACGAGCGTTGATTTGCAGGATCCTCCGATCAAGATTGACAGATGCTTAAATTGATAACCTATTCTTTTTTATATCACGCTTTTACTAAAAAACACGATAAATATAATGTACTTAAGCCTTTTTTGCTTATGATATATATCCGATTCTCTTTTGGCACGAGGGATACGGTCCAGAGACTACCGTTTAAAAAAATTAATTATTTGCTATTTAAATTAAAATGAGAAAATATATCAAATCAAATAAACAAATGTCATTACGGGTAGTTTCAAAAATTGATATTTAAATTGATTTATGGATTTCTGTTTGTAGGCATGGATGTTTTTTGATGTCTAAAATTCCTTCCCACGCATCCCACCCGAAAAATAGGGTGAAGCAAGAGCGATTAGGTAACCACTAGTTCTGTCCCTAGCCCTATCCTTCTATCCTACTTTCATCGAAAAACGAGGTTAAGCATCTGAGTAACAAGCCATTCTCGTAGGAACACTTGTTGATATACCTCCAGTATGAGTTCATATGCTCTACGTTGGAAGCGAACATGGTAAAAAGAAATCGCGTTAGTTTATAATCGCGCAAAAAAAACTTGGGAACCTGTCAATCGAAGGATGAGTATAGATAAATTTTAGTACTGGTATACTACTTTTATTAGTGTGGTATTGCGATCATAATTGACCGTAATTATTTTTTTTACGTTTGTGTTTCAAGTTTTTACGTTTCGGTGGTATGGTTGTACTCAGTTGTACTGATTTGCGGTTGCGAATCATGGCACTTCACTAGAGCACAGGGAAACCGCATACTGTGCTACGAAAACAGATGCTTGCAGCGAATACTGACACTGCTTAATATTCCAAAATATCGCCGGAAGTGTGACTTTCCAATAGTGCATTATTCTTTTCGGTTGCACATCGTCAATTCGCATTCTGGTGAATTATTTTGAAATTGAAATTTTGGTGGTTAAAAAAACCAGTCGTTTATGTTGACATTGGCGTATTTTAATGATATTCACCGTCAGAAAGTCTGTTTTTTAAATCGGACATAGCTAATCAAAAAACGTGTAGCTCCATTTTTATAAATTACCATATTTTATTTTCGGGTCTCTAAATGTATTGTGCTAAGGCAGGAATGGGGAACCTTTTATTGTAGCAAGATTGCATTTATAAATCTGTCTAACTAAAAGTGGTCGCATTCAAGAAACATTATTTTAGTTTGTTAATATATCTGTACCTGAGAGGCTAATAGTCCTATGTCCATTTTATCAACTTTACAGAAGGAGCGAAAACGTATTTCTAAAGCGGTTTAATTTTAAATCAATTAACATAGTTCTGTTTTGATTTTTGTTATTTTGCAGTTGATAATAGATAGGGGGCTTGGGGAGTTTCATTTACAGGTGAAATCATGAGCTTTTTTAGGATTTAACCGGCATAGGATTGTTTACCCCATAAACGCAGTGTGACATAGGACTGATTTTGGGTAGGGTTTTTCGGTAACCAGCCCACATACGCCAAAGTTTTATCTACCTACAAATAGATCTTAAAATTACAAATAATGTGACATTTATAACTAAATTTCGCTATATTTGGATCTACGACTATTAACCTCTGCGGTAAAGATATGTACATTATATATTTTGTAAATTAATGAAAACTATGAAAAATTTTCTTTTCATTCGAATCTAAATTCTAGTATTACCATTTAAACTATCCACCATCTAAAAAATTTCACGTCGTTGAAATATTACAATTGTTTTCTTGATTTCAACCAAATATTAACTAAAAGTGTACAAACCATTTGTATACAACCGAAAATAAAACCGTAAAAAAAATCCTGCGGCATTAACGTTAAATTCTACCCTATTGAGAAAAAGTTTGAGAAGAACTGTTTCTGTAACAACAAAAAGAATTATTTTTTGAGAACTTCTTTTTGTGAGTCATTGTGTTTTTGTATAATTACGTGCAATTGAGAATATTGATTGGGTACTAAAATTGATGCGGTGAATAAAACTAATTAGATGATAATAAAAGAATCCTTCACATATTTGTGTAATGACTACGAAATAGTTTACAAGTTATACAGTCTTTTAATGAATGTGAAATATATTAAAATTGTTCAAACCTTCTACGGTTAATTATTATTGCGTTTTTTCTTGGGGTAAAATTACCAGTAAATTTAACAAATCAGGTAAATAATTGTCAACATCGTTCGTGTGATACATTAAATTGGCCGAATAATTACAATCATTTCGGATAATGGTTTCAAATGTTTGTGTCACGTTCGTTAAATTTAATTAGTTTGAGTTTTCGAAATCGAACAACGTTTACAATAACTGCAAAGTAAGCGAGTAGTTTTTTTAGTGGCCTATTTTATTTGGTCACTATCCAATCCATTTTTTGTGCAGTAAAAATGATTATATCAAGATTGTCTGTATCGACTGGATTTATTTTATTCGTTTCTGCTACAAATGTGTATCATATGCACTAATAACAGTCCATTAGCACACCATGAAGCTGTCGATGAAATTCTACAGCTCCATGACCGACCGCTCGATCACATCATTCGAAACCTCAAGGACTATGATGAGACTTCTCAAACATATTTCAACAGACCTCGTACTGAATTACTTTTGAAACCTGCCTGAACTAGGGCTTCCAATCCCGGGATCCCAGTCAATTATTCAATCCCGTAATCCAGGGATTTCTGGATTCACTATAAATGATAAAAAATAATTCATATATCAAATCGAAACTTCCTGATTAACTACAACGTGTACCATGCTTCTTCATGTACATAGTTGTTTTATAATACCTTCAAAATGAATATAAATTTATTGTAGTCTCCCTCCTTCTCATTTCGTAACAGCCGTCCTTAACCAATTTGAAATAGAGTACAAATTAGGACCGTTTCTTAAATAAATAGAGGACAATATTATAAAGTCAAATTTATTTAAAAAAAAAAAAGATATCACCTATATTTAAAAAAAATAAAACACTATTCATTTGTACTACTTCCACATATTTATAATGATCAGGACCGGTTTCGTTCATCACAAGCATTATCAACTGAATCAGTTGATTTTATCAGTTGTGACTTTATCAGTTGATAATGCTCGTGATGAGCGAAACCGGTCCTGATCATTATAAATATGTTTAAGTAGTATAAATGAATTGTGTTTTATTTTCTTAAAATATAATGTCTTTCCACCAAGAATTGACAGTTAACACCTTAAAAGATACCACTTAGTAAAATCTACCATAATAAATAAAATAAAATAATTTTTATCATTATGATTTTTTTTTTACATATTTTCCTCTTTTTTTGTAAATGGCTGCCTGATTTTAAATCAACAAAAAAACCTTTCCAGTGCCGAAACAAATATTTGATCTAATTTAAGACATCGACTGAGGGTGCTTGATGGAATTTCAATATTAAATTTGGATTATTGAGATTTTGTACACTTCCATGTATTTTGTATTTAGTGTATTTAGTGTATTTGTATTTAGTGACAAAATACATGGAAGTGTACAAAATCTCAATAATCCAAATTTAAATATTTGATCATACATACATTCCAATTGAAGCAATAATGGACACAAATTAAATTTTAAATGTACAATTTAACACATGAAATTATACTCTGAATCCCGAAATCCTGGAATCGTAAAAAGAGTCCGGTATTTTATGCCCTAGCCTGAAACCCAACTAGTCTTAAAGGCAAGCGAGACACATTTTAATGCACATAACCAAAACTACCTTAAGATACAAGCAGTGCTATAAGAAAATTTTCAATTTACGAGTAGTCCTAGGAGTCCCAGCCTCTACGAACAAATTGTATGGCGGTTGTACGAAGATCGTCTCTCAACTCCGTGTTTCGTCGAATATAACATATATTTGAAAAAAATTCTTACGAGTTTATTCCGTGATTCTTTATCATTATCGTTATATAATTCACGACTCATCGAAAACTACAATATATATACAAACTAGTAAAGTAATAAAAAATAAATTTCATCCTATAGTCGTCATAATATATCTAGCGAATGGCACGAAATGCGACGAGTGGCAGGTTAGATTGAATAGAATTGTAATTTATCACAAAAAAAATTTAATTGTTGATTAATTATAATCATTAATTACGACGACACTTCATAATCATACTCTTTTGAAGCAGGTAAACATTTTTATTTCTGTTATTTAACATTCAATATTTAACATACTACTTTTTTTTGGTTATTAAGATTTTGTACACTTCCATGTATTTTGTCACTAACGACCCGGGTTTCGCCTTTCGGCATCTTCAGGCATTCGAGCACACGAATGGACTTAAAGATGCCGAAAGGCGAAACCCGGGTCGTTAGTGACAAAATACATGGAATTGTACAAAATCTCAATAATCCAAATTTGATATTGAAATTCCATCAAACACCCTCAGTCGATGTCTTAAATTAACATACTACATTTATATACCCAGTATTTCATATTACTACATTTTTTTTAAATTACAATACTGATAATTGTACATAATAACATCATAATTTCAAAGTAAATGTAACGGACCACTCGCCTGCAAAAATACCCACTGACGGGGCCTTACATAATAGCATGGCTTGTAACTTGTTACCATAGGGGCTTTGACATAAATGTTCTGTGATGTACTAAATACCTTCGAGAACCAATTTTCTCTACCGAGGTTAATTTCGGATCATTTGTTATATTTCATTAAGTGTTTTTTCCTTATCTTCCAATATTTTCATTATATATATATATATATAGAACGATCTTCTTACGCCTCGCATTTATTATCGGATAATTGAGAAGTAAATGTAAACATCATAGAAATCGTTTCCCCTTTTCGTCGTTTTCGTTTATTCTATTACAAGGGGTCGTGTTTATTCAATTTAACCAAATGAAATCCTTGTTTAAATCTATGTAAGGTCGTCGAGCAGAACTGCTCTCGGTCTAAACCGATTCTTAAGTAATGTCTCATCGTAATTTTGTAGGCAAAAGATCGTTGGGTTATAATGTTTGCCTACATCACTGTGAAACTTTTGAGACATTTCGCGAACGAACTCTCGAATTGTAGGTACATTTAAGTCTCTGTGTAGTAGCGAGTTACGTACGTACCACGGGACGTTACATATTTGTCGCAATGATTTATTTTGAATAATCTGAAGAGTCTTCAGATACTTGTGGTGAGCATAAGCCATAAGCCCATACCGGAGTAGCGTACACCATAATTGGGCGAGTTATTGCTGTATAGAGGAGCAGCTTACTTTTGAGAGTAAGTTTGCTTCTCGCATTTAACATAAAGTTTAATCTTCCTTTTACAGCATTAGCTTGACGTTTTTTGATCGCGGTGTGTTCGTTGAATTTAAGTCTACTATCTAAGGTGAGTCCAGGGTATTTGACTGTTTTGGACAACTTGATCTCTACAACGTAACCGAATTGACGAATGCCCAAACACAAATTCCGTATAAATATTTACTGACCTTGTGTACGTAAGTTACTGACCTTTAATGCATTTTTATTATTGAATTGCCTATAATAAGAATTATTTTATCATGTTAATATCCGACGAGATTGAAAACGATAGAATAATTTAAAAACCGGTTTTTAATTGATAAATAAGTTATTATGCAAACACAAAAATAAATACATAATTTCACAGACTATTTATTCAAACAAATAGTTATGAAACGTCATAGTGACATTTATGATAGTATTTTTACTACAAGCAATTAACGTGCAAGTTTTACATACATATAAATAATTTCCTTGTTCGTTGCACATACCGTTTATATAGTAGATCAAGAGTTAAACCCACACGCCCGCCGCATACATATCGAGGGTGTTTTGGCCAATTGATGTAACCCTCAAAATTGAAATTGTTCAGGAGAGAGCAAAAACTGTTTTTATCGAAAACATTGTATGGTGAGTTGCATTGAGAATCTTTGAAATGCACTCCTGTAAATTTTAATGTTTGCAGATACGGGATAATAAGTAGGGAATGTCAATATAATAGTGGGTTACATCAATTTTCCTGGTCAGAATTTTTAAAACTAAAACCAATGTAAAATGATATTTCCCTTCCAAGTTAAGTTATTTTACTAATTTACATCGTTTGGCCGAGACCTGCTCTGTTGTCTTTAAAATGAGATCCAATCATTAACTCATTTTCGTATTTTTCGAGGGTTACATCGATTGGCCAAAGCACTTTCGATGTAATTATCCCCGATTTTTGGAATATAAATTAATATGATATTAAATATTGTATTCTATGTTCATGTTATCATTTTGAAATTCTTTCTTAATGTTACCGCTGCCTAATGAATACTTGAGTGTGGTAAGATAAATCACGTTTAGTGATTGGGTAGAGAAGGGAAAAGTGACCAAAACAGAGTGAGTCGTAAAATTGAGACATTTAGCTAAATGATATGTTAAAATCGTGTTGTATTAATTTACTCGATTTGTCAAAACCGCTTTAACGTCAAAGACGTTGTCTACAAAATATGAAAACTATCAAGTCTTCTCGACTTTTATCTATTCAACACTACAAAATGACGTAAATATATGGGTAGATATGGATAGAGCGAAATTTGAATTGTTGAGATTTTGTTGAGATTTATCAACAATTCAAATTTGATATTGAAATTACATCAAGCACCCTCAGTAGATGTCTTAAATTATATAAGATAGAGCGAAAGATAAACCGTCTGTATTTTTATATCCTCTCAAAAGAGAATCTTTAGTGAATGACCATTATTTATCGATGAACACTGTTTAGTGAAATGCTACTTTAGCATTCTATCAGCTTCACAATGATAGTAAACATAAATAAAAATACATCTTGTAGTTTTCTCCAAACTACGACAAATGTACGAATCATAGAAATCATGCCATCTTTTCGAGATATTACAATTTGTATCGGTTTTCAATTAGGACGCATTCCCCGGAATATAATGTATATACAACGATTATAATTCTATACAAATCTCATTGAAGATGATGTAATATTGTTGGGTCTCTAAATTAACTCGATATATTGAGCGGTTTTATTATCTCAAAATATTTAATAAGTCCTTTTATTTTTATATCCTGTAACTCTGTCTGTCTTTAAACCATTGAAAAAATAAGTCGTTGGTCGAATCTTTTTTTTAATGTTTTCAGTACAGTGAACTGCGACCTTGGTCTCGAATTAAAAAAAAATATATTGTCGATTGCAGAAAAACTGGAAATTTCAGAAAGCGATTTTATTTACTGGCGTGTCGTTTTTCTACATGTCAAAATAACAATAAATTAGATTCAGCCTTCGCTTAAAAAAATCAGTATCACATTTTTTGATTTTACTATTTTTTTAATACAAAAAAGAGTTACTTTTTACATAGAATTTTACTACAATATTTTGTATTTTTTTGAGATGGATTAGCCACGTTGTTTCAGTGATTTTTATCGTATATAAATATACAGATAATGCATGTAATATTATATACAAATAATATAATAATTCAGTTCACATTTTAAATTGAGTTACTGATAAGTGTTAAAATAGCGTAATTCGATATAAATAACCCATTTTTGCTGTCGATACTACAAATCTTATTTTTTTCTGTTTTTGAAAATATTGACATGTCCACAAGTTATTTAATTGAATGATATTATTGTGTTCCTTGAATCAAAATGAATAAAAACACACATCGCTTTACACTATTAATGATTAGCTTGCTGGATAGGGGAAAAATCTAAAAATATTCATATTTAGGGGTAATAAATACACTTCTATGAGTCATGAGTGACCAATGCACTAATTGGACATTTCAATCGAGCAGGACAGCGATACAGCTTGATAGATGAGAAAGAGGTAATCAACCAATAAATTAATCAATTAATTTAAAAAAAAAAGTAAATTTTTTTGGCATCCATTTTGTCGACTACTGATATAAACCGTTTGGGAATATGTGAAATATAAACACTGGTAAGGAATTACATTGTTAATATGTTTCTTATTATGTACACTTTCGTAATCTTTTACAATTTTTAATACCCACCAAGTTTTATTTCAGATCAACGTATCCAATGCGATTAAATTAAAAGTCTCAGAAAGTAAAAAATATTAAATTTTGAAATAAGGGTACTTTTCGCCTGGGGTACATTTTTATCCTCTGCTACACTTAAAATCTATAATAGGGGTTTCCATTCTATTTCACAAAATACAAAAGGGAATACGCTGCTCAAGTGGGGTGCAACCCGATACGTAAGGGGAGAGGATTTTTCACAAAAATTTATGCCCCCACGTTGATATCTTTCGAATATTGATATTCTTTAATAAAAAAGTGAATTCTGTCGACATCTCAGAGTAGTATTTTAAAGCTTGTTTATTTGAATTTATTTTTGCATTTTTTATCGATAAAATGAAAAACGAAACCAATTTGCATCACATCGTATAAATCATATTGATTTTTTTTAACTTAAAAAAATTTTGTTCCCTCCTTTGAAATATTTATTTCGAAATTAAACTGCCTGTCCTAAAAAAAACCTTCAGGTTTTTACAGAGCATTTCACATCATGATCCTCTTGTTTAAAAGTAGCAGCTAGTCAAATGAATGAGAATTTAACATATTGATTTATATTGCATTATCTTGGTAGAAGCTCATTAGTATAAAGGAAAGTAGAGCGAAGTTCATCTTTAACTCATAAAGAATTTTCTTATACAAGTGAGTGAAGCTATCCCGGCATCACCACATTGCTCGAACCATCTGTCCGAAATAGCGTCTGACCGAAATGACGACAATGAAAACTAGAAAGTGATTTTACCCATCAAAGACAAGTAATTAATACTGCAATTAGTACTGTTATTGTTTGTATCGAACCCTCCTCCACCCGGCGTCTAGTAAAATAAAAAAAATCGACTCTTATTTTTTAAACAATTTGAATCAATACGTACGTTGTAATTTTTCTTTCGATATTGTTAGTGTGAAAATGATTCTCATAGAGGCGGGACACGTGTAACACCTAGTAACACAGCTGGTATAATAACAACTATATAACATTATTATAGTATAAGTAAATACGTAGCTATTGCTTATTCTATGAAGAATATATCTTTCTTAAATGGTAAAGTTTAATATTTTTTTCCTAAACTTTGACTATGGGTTAATAAATAAATAAATGTGTCTAAATATATTTTAAATATATGTAGCAACAGCGTTGCTATTTCGATACGTTTTTTAAACAAATTCTAGAAGCAAACTCAACGCCCATATTTGATTTGTAACATTTCTAAAATACTTGCCATTATTATGTGCATAATTAATATATATTATAGTGATACCGCATGGGCTCTACAGTAACCATGACCCGTTCATTCGGATTTTTTTTTTCGAAATATGTGTATCTAGACACCAGACTTTCAATCGATGGGTCGCGGCCGCCAAAGGGGCTCGTCCAAAGCACTGAAAGGCTCGAGCCCCGCCGTCGGCTTCCTTTCTTTTGCACCGTCAAGGGCAGGTTTATAACTAAAGATGTAGTGTCCTTTCGTGTGTTGCCAAAACACACTTATTTTATCGAAACAGATTTTTATCAATTTTTGGTTTGCTCATTCACTGTCATGAGCAATATTTTCTTTAAGACGAGAGACTTTGCGTGGAAAATGCATAGGTGAGCAGGCCAAACCAATAAATGCGCGAGATAATTTTAACGTTTTCGCAAACAAAAATGCCTTTATCACAATTTTTATGGTGTGCACCGATTCTAAAAAACGGAGTATAGCTAGAGCGATTAGCTAACCACTACTCCTGGCCTAACTCTCTTCAAAAAGAGAGGTTTAGTGACTGAGTAAAAGGCAGTTCTCGTATATAAAAACTTTTGTTGAGATACTTCCATTAGGAGGTTGTTAGCGTTATATTGAAAGCAGATATGATAACAAAAAAAGAACAATAATTTTAATATTTTGTATTGGAGTGGGCGCCAACCCGAGGTGAATGCGCTGGGGGGTTTAAAACTGCTTCGCGTCCGCGCAACGTACCCAACCTAGAGAAAACACTGGTCATTAGTGACTATTAATTTTGTGTATAACAAAGCCTCTAAAACAGTAAAACTAAAAAAAAAACAGTTAACGGCAACACAAATATTCCGAGCAATGAAACATACACTGTGATATCAACTGCTGTACGTTTTTAATGCGTTCAAATCTCAGTACGGAAAGAAGTAAAAAATGATTTTATAGTTCATGCATTTCGATTCATTGGCTTGAATTAATTCTCTCTCACCTAATCCCAAATAAATTGGAGTGTAACGAGAGCGATTAGCTAGCTATTCCTGTTGTAGTCCTATCCTTCTATCGCCACACTCTGCGAAAAAGAGACATTGAGCAACTGAGTAGCAAGGAGTTTTGGTGGAAAACTCTTCTTTTTAGGTAAACTTCATATGCTTCACATTGAGGGCGGACGTGGTTAAATATATGTTTTTATTAAAGATTGATTATTTTGATTTGCGATTATATTTTATAATTTCTTTACTAAGAACAATAATTAATATGCGTTTTGCCGTTAATACTATTTTTACAAGTGAGGGTGGAACATACGTATGGCGTACGTGCTGCTGATGGCGTGTGTAACATTACGTCAAATGGGTACAACGTATAAGTTGTCTCGTCGTTTGTTGACGTGATGTCACCGACGTGTTTGTTATCTATATCAGTGTTTGTCAACATTTTTACACCTGCGGACCACTAAAAATACTAGAAATATTTTATGAACCACCGACACTGGAATAACAAATATTTGTAGGAGTTGGATTGCCTGGCGTTTCTCGGATCACTAAAATTTAAAAAAGATAAAAAAAGATTGATTTCAAAATTCAAGGTTTTAAATGTTATAATGTAAAATATTATTGAAATTGTGGCTTCAGCGCATTGATATCCATTCGGTTTCTGTTTTTCCTTTTTAATACTGACATGGTCGAAAAACTCTCGAAAATGTAATAATAATTTATTGGTTTTGTAACACTATCAAATCTATTTTAAGAATAAAAATTAAAAATTAATTAACTCTTGCAGCTTTACTGGTATGAAATGAAGATTTTTGCTCAGGATGACGCAAATGCATTAAAAATAATTTATATAATTAATCAAACTTTTTTATAAAACTGCAATCGAAGAACAGCGACGTTGGTCTGTCGGTGGTTGATGGTGCTGTCGCCAATTGATGTAACCTTCAAAATTGAAATTGTTCAGGAGAGAGTAAAAACTATTTTTATCGAAAAAAATATAATCAAATGCATTCCTGTAAATTCTCATGTTTGCAGGTACGGAATTATACGTAGAGAGTGTCGATATAATGGCGGCTTACACCAAGTTGCCGGGTCAGAGTTTTGAATTCTAAAACCAATGTAAAATCATGTTTCCCGTACGAAAAGTGGTCAATTTATTTTTCCAATTTACATCATTTGGCCGAGATCTGCTCTGTCATCTTTGAAATGAGATCCAATCATTATCTCATTTTTGTGTTTTTTGAAGGTTACATCAATTGGCCAAAACACAGTCGATGCATAGTTTTACTTTCGAAAATTATAAAAGAGGGCTGTCATAAAAAACACTTCAGGGCCCAATTACCTTTTTTCCACTAATCACAGCTTTGGAATTCAGTTATGGTTACATAATTCTATTTTAGAAATAGTACCATATGTTTCACTTCTTAACTGTCTATTATTGTTGGAAATGCATTTATGAAACACAATGTAATTTGTAATACTTCTAACTAATGTATGAATATCTGTAAATTCTTGACATATTTCCTGAATCACTCAATTTTACTCAATAAGCCTGTTAATTTAATTTTAATTAGTAGTGTTATTGTAATTACTACTATCATTGTCTATGTCTTACCCCCTTCCCACGTCCAGTAAAAGGAAACACACCCACCTTACCTTTCATTTTTATTTTAAGAATTAGAATCAGTGTTTACCCTATAAATATAATAAATAACTTTGCGATATAGTTCGTCTGAAAATGCTTCTAAAAGAAACGAAACACTTTACGTTAGTTACAAAGCCAGTGGAATAACTATGTTACCAATTTTAATTGTATATTAAAAATGAATTTCTACAAAGTTACCGCCGAATCTATTGAAAACTCTTTACATTTCATCAGTTGATAATGCTTGCGATGAGCGAAACCGGACCTGATCGTTATAAAAATAAAAGCAGCACAAATCAAATTGTTTATTATTGATAATCAATACTATTGGTTCATTTTCTTTTTCATCTTTCTAATGCCTAAGCGACCGTGACACGCTGTTTATGAATTATTCAATGGCAGTAAAATTCTCCTGACATTCACGGACTATCCATAGTGAATAAGCACTTGCATCATATTTCGTAAGCAAACATATTTTCGGCTACGATGACTTGCCGTGAAGATTCGTTTCAAATATTGATACATCTAATATGCGACAAGGTTTCTGGTACAACAGTCAATCCCAAGATGAAGGTTAAATACCTCGTATTTGGGTATTTGCAAAGCGCAATGAGCGGATAATTTGAAGATTTTTTCGAAAGAAATGTTTGTTACACTATAATTTGTAATAAGGTAAAACTGTCAAATATTTAATTATGTAAAATACCTCCTGAGGAATATTTGAAAATTTTGTACGCTTCATAAATTTTGTCACTAACGACCGGGTTTCGCATTTAGGCAACACCAGGCGATGAACTCAAACTGACAGTGAATAAATTTGGATTATTGAGATTTTGTACACTTCCATGTATTTTGTCACTAACGACCCGGGTTTCGCCTTTCGGCATCTTCAGGCATTCGAGCACACGAATGGACTCGAACTGAGAGACGGTAAACAGTAAGTGTACAAAATCTCAATAATCCAAATTTAATATTGAAATTCCATCAAGCACCCTCAGTCGATGTCTTAAATTATGACAGTGAATAGTTTACATATAGGAAGAATGAGAAATACATTATTACTAAGTTTACAAATTAGTGAAGTATATCGATGGTAATAGGATAAAATAACAAAGTTTTTAGTTCTACAAAATTTTATAAGGTAGTTGATAGCTATTTCGGCTTGACGCCTTACTATCTAAAACGATAGTTCTTAACTCTTAAAACGATTGTTCTGACGATGGCGTCAAGCCGAAATAGCGATCAACTACCTAATGAAACTTTGTAGATTTAAATACTTTGTTATTTTATCCTATCATAATGTAGTTATACCAAGTAAATGCAATTCAATCAATATATTGATGGTGATTTGAATTAATTTCAACACTGATGAAAATAGACACATAGACAATTACAAACTCTTGATATCTTGCAATTACGCCTGGTTAAAACAATCAATTATCATCAAAAGTTAATAGGGAAAAATCATTTGAAATTTCTCCAGCAACCAAAATAATTTAATTCTTACAATAATACGTTATCTCTATTTGTTATGATTCAAAATATTTAAGTATTTAGGTCTGCAAGAATTGTTTGATACTAGTATAACAGTACCGTATAGATGACGGTATTGATATTAAAATACTGAATGTCTAAAGTAGCTAATACGTCGGGACTGTGTGTGCATTGCATAGCATAGCATTTAATTTTATATATAACCGCGAACGCTTAGTGCATGAGAAAATTTCATGCCTACATGTGATATGTGATAATAATAAAACGTTGGCAGCACAATTCTTCAGCCGTTGAATTTTCAACATTTTCTCAAAGCTAAAGTGAAAAAACTGCTCACTAACTGTTCTAATGACTTGACAAAAACGGTGGTCAATGTATCCTCGGGGCAGAGCTACCCATCTATTCTTCTCAGATATTCTCTTTCGTCAGAATGCAACATGGTTTTCTGCAGATCACTGGACCTCCCAATTTATCACTGGTCATGGTGCGTTTAATGCCAAATTATATGAGTTTAAAATTAAACCAGACCCATATTGTCCTTGTGGTGACAAAAATCAAGATATTCGATTCAATTCGAGTCCATTCGTGCGCACGAGTGCCTGAAAATGCCGAAAGGCAAAACCCGGGTCGTTAGTGACAAAATACATGGAAGTGTACAAAATCTCAATAATTCAAATTTGATATTGAAATTCCATTAAGCACCCTCAGTCAATGTCTTAAATTATATAAAATCATAAAGTTTCGATTTGCTGTAAACAATGATTTCCCGACATTTTTTTCGACAACTTTGAATATATATTAAAGATTTATAAATAGAAATATTAATTAATCTTTAATATTGTATTGCTCACTTATGTATGATACAATTGAAATATATCATTTTAAACGGTGCTATCCCTCGCCATCATGTGTCGCTTTGCGCGTATCATTATAATTATATTATAATTTATTCAATCGTTGTGCAATCTTGTAACCTTGCGCTGCACTTAGATTGTGCAATTCCGGATATTTACGCTCAATAGTTATGCTAATTAAGATAAATTGTATAAAATAAGATTTCTCTTTCATTTTTTGTTTTTACTATAGTTTATTGGTTTATTTTTGAACCATTTGAAATCGGTAATGTAAGACAAAAATATAATTATTGTTGTTTACTTATATCAAAAAATAATTCTAGTTTTCAGAACAATAATGTTTTCTAGAATATGTCGTCTCTATCTTTGCAAAAAAGTCGTGTTGCAATACACGAATTCATCAAAATTGAACTTTTGTTTGAAAAAAAAAACCTGTCAAAAATCGTTTTATTAATAAAAAATAAAATTATGCAAGAAATAATTAAAAAAATATACGCTATAGTAGTGAAGTAAATCAAATCTAATATATTTTTGCAAGTATATTTCTTTCCAAAAAGATCAGTAGAAAATTTGTTATTCAGATTACATCAATATTTACCTTTTCACACAGCAATTCATTTTAATTGCAATTCTAGAGAAAATACACATGTCAAAGTATGTATAAATTGAAAAATAATTAAATTTGTATTTGTATTATTGAGATTTTGTACACTTCCATGTATTTTGTCACTAACGACCCGGGTTTTGCCTTTCGGCATCTTCAGGCATTCGAGTGCACGAATGGACTCGAACTGACGGAAGTGTACAAAATCTCAATAATCCAAATTTGATATTGAAATTCCATCATGCACCCTCAGTTGATGTCTTAAATTATAAAAATAATTAATGTTAAACGAAATAAAAAACATTTCAAATTAAAATCTGGTTATAAGATTACAATAAGCCCACAGGTATCTGAACAGAATATTTTTTAATTTATTGCTATTGGCACGCGGATATTCGTTAAAGATTTACTGAAAACTGATAACATTGTTTTTTTTTCAATAAAGCTAAAAAACTTTTTTTGTGTATTTGTGATAGTTTATCTTAAGAATGGGAAAAGAGAGAATCATATAACATGATATCTCATGACGCCCTGTCATGTGTTTGTTCTTCACAATTATATTTTGATCAACAAAATTATCATTGCTTTTAAATGTTTCACATGTTAATTATTATCAAGACTATTTTGATCAATGGTTGATAATTGATATGTAATTTTGTTATTCACTTTTATGGTATTAACTGTTAATTCTTGCTAGAAACGCATTATATTTTAATAAATTTAACACAGCTTATTTAACACAAACTATTTTCACATTTTTATATTCTTTAACGTTTACAAATTTGTCACCCACTTGCTGTGTTTCTAATTTTACTGTGGTCAGTTTTCGCTTCTTTGAGAAGCAACTTCATTATATATTGGTAACACCCAGTGGAATAACAAAGCTATCAGTTTTATTTTTTCCATGGATTCGGCGGTATCTTTGTGGAAATTCAATTTTACTGTGAAAATAAAATTGAAAACTTAATTATTCCACTTAGCTTATCACTAACGTGACGCGTTTCGTCTCTTTAAGAAGCATCTTCAGACTAACCATATCGCAAGGTTATTATCAGTTTTATTTTGCATTATCAATAGCTTTGCGCTATATTAAATAAATTATATTTAATTTATCTTTTATCGATGTGTTTTTGTCATTCTTGGTCTCGATAGAAGTTTCATGGTCGTTTTTTAAATCCATCAAACTGGTAACTTTTATACACTATGTGTTATTAATGAGCTCAGTAATAATAATGCATTATGTAAAAAGTAAATTTTACAATCTTTCCTGTTTTTTTTTTTTGCTATTATAAACAAATTCTTAATATCATCGTAAAATATATTAATGAGTTTTTTGATTGACAGTGATTTTTGAGTGTCAATGGCGTTTAAATTTAATTCGTTTGAGACAGCATAAATATCAGTTGTTGCACATAAGGTAAATGTTCTGGTAGTTGACCACGTACCAGTATTTAAATTAAAGTGCCCAAAATAAAAACATATAGGCGGGATTGCTCTTTTAGACAAGTGAAACCATCTATTGTCGGATTGAAGAATTAACACATCACTAAATATATCATTGGGGTGTCATATCGGCCATTTGAAAACAACACCTTATGTATTATTTTGAATTTATTAAGAGAATTGTTAAGTATATGCTACTTGATTGAAGTAAGAGTGGTCTTACAGGAAGCTCTGATGAAAGATTATCTTTAGACCCTCTGATTAGGCTTGGTCAACTAATGTGTCATATCGGCCATTTGAAAACAACACCTTATGTATTATTTTGAATTTATTAAGAGAATTGTTAAGTATATCAGGGAATTTGGATTATTGAGATTTTGTACACTTCCATGTATTTTGTCACTAACGACCCGGGTTTCGCCTTTCGGCATCTTCAGGCATTCGAGCACACGAATGGACTCGAACTGAGAGACAGTAAACAGTGTCTAACGTTTATATAGAAGATACAAATGCGACAAATATTATTTACGAGGTAAGATATTATACGTCTGAGAGCCATACTGATACCTGAGTTAAAATATCGGTAATCGCCCTAATCCTTATTTTGTAAACACCATATTAACAGAGTGGCGAATTGCCGCTTTTCAACTTCTTTTAGAAATACCAGTGATTTTACAATTATAATAGTATTGTGGGTTTTGACGGGATGTAATTCGACGAATGGGTAAATATATACAATCATTCCACATTTTTAGTGACATCTGTTAAGTGTTTCAACGTATAGGGTATAATAGAGGAGAATTAGGAAGGTTCAGTTGCTCATTCAAAATTGGCAAGGAATTTAACTGGGCTCTATTAATTTCCAAAATTTCTTGATAAAATAATTTATGATCCCCCATGTTTTTATGCAACAGTTTAACCCCATCATCCGCATTAAACGTATGTTTCTCCATTAGCAAGTGATTTGCGAATGTCGAAGTTTCTTTTTTTAATCTAAAGGCAGCTAAATGTTCTGATACCCTTATATCTAATGTACGTGTGGTTTTACCCACATAGAAATGTTGGCAATCATTGCATTGTAATTTATAAATACCTGATTTGTTCTTAAAGTTTACTCTATCTTTATTGTTAATAAGTAATTTGCCTAGAGAGTTTTTGCAATAGAACGCCGGTCTAACACTATCAGCGAGTTGTTTTTTAATTTTAAAGCTTGTGCAACCTAAATAACTAATTCTATGCCAGATTCTAGGGGTGGTCTATGTCTTTAGACAAGTTCCCGAAATATAGCATCTTTTCTGCTAATTTACGTTAAATTATTTCAGGGAATGTAAGTATATGATACTTGATTCAAGCAAGAGTGATCTTACAGGAAGCTCTGATGAAAGATTACCTTTAAATCCTCTGATTAGGCTTGGTCAACTAATGTGTCATATCGGCCATTTGAAAACAACACCTTATGTATTATTTTGAATTTATTAAGAGAATTGTTAAGTATATCAGGGAATGTAAGTATATTCTACTTGATTCAAGCAAGAGTGGTCTTACAGGAAGCTCTGATGAAAGATTACCTTTAATCCCTCTGATTAGGCTTGGTCGACTAATGTGTCATATCGGCCATTTGAAAACAACACTTTATGAATTATTTTGAATTTATTAAGAGAATTGTTAAGTATATCAGGGAATGTAAGTATATGCTACTTGATTCAAGCAAGAGTGATCTTACAGGAAGCTCTGATGAAAGATTACCTTTAAACCCTCTGATTAGGCTTGGTCAACTAATGTGTCATATCGGCCATTTGAAAACACCACCTTATGTATTATTTTGAATTTATTAAGAGAATTGTTAAGTATATCAGGGAATGTAAGTATATGCTACTTGATTCAAGCAAGAGTGATCTTACAGGAAGCTCTGATAAAAGATTACCTTTAAACCCTCTGATTAGGCTTGGTCAACTAATTTGTCATATCGGCCATTTGAAAACACCACCTTATGTATTATTTTGAATTTATTAAGAGAATTGTTAAGTATATCAGGGAATGTAAGTATATGCTACTTGATTCAAGCAAGAGTGATCTTACAGGAAGCTCTGATGAACGATTACCTTTAAACCCTCTGATTAGGCTTGGTCAACTAATGTGTCATATCGGCCATTTGAAAACACCACCTTATGTATTATTTTGAATTTATTAAGAGAATTGTTAAGTATATCAGGGAATGTAAGTATATGCTACTTGATTCAAGCAAGAGTGATCTTACAGGAAGCTCTGATGGCTTGGTCAACTAATGTGTCATATCGGCCATTTGAAAACACTCTGATGAAAGATTACCTTTAAACCCTCTGATTAGGCTTGGTCAACTAATGTGTCATATCGGCCATTTGAAAACACCACCTTATGTATTATTTTGAATTTATTAAGAGAATTGTTAAGTATATCAGGGAATGTAAGTATATGCTACTTGATTCAAGCAAGAGTGATCTTACAGGAAGCTCTGATGAACGATTACCTTTAAACCCTCTGATTAGGCTTGGTCAACTAATGTGTCATATCGGCCATTTGAAAACACCACCTTATGTATTATTTTGAATTTATTAAGAGAATTGTTAAGTATATCAGGGAATGTAAGTATATGCTACTTGATTCAAGCAAGAGTGATCTTACAGGAAGCTCTGATGAAAGATTACCTTTAAACCCTCTGATTAGGCTTGGTCAACTAATGTGTCATATCGGCCATTTGAAAACACCACCTTATGTATTATTTTGAATTTATTAAGAGAATTGTTAAGTATATCAGGGAATGTAAGTATATGCTACTTGATTCAAGCAAGAGTGATCTTACAGGAAGCTCTGATGAACGATTACCTTTAAACCCTCTGATTAGGCTTGGTCAACTAATGTGTCATATCGGCAATTTGAAAACACCACCTTATGTATTATTTTGAATTTATTAAGAGAATTGTTAAGTATATCAGGGAATGTAAGTATATGCTACTTGATTCAAGCAAGAGTGATCTTACAGGAAGCTCTGATGAAAGATTACCTTTAAACCCTCTGATTAGGCTTGGTCAACTAGTGAAAAAAAAAGTGGTCAACTACTGGAACTTTCATTTTTTTAGATGGTCAACTACTGACACAAAAACATGGTTGTTAAAAACTGAACACATTTTTTATCTTGTCATATTAATTAAGACATTCGATCCATTATGAATACACTTGCTTTGTCATCTTACGGTCTAATGCTAAACTTTAATCGTTATTTTTGTTGAATTTTTCTCTTAAACGGTCATCTACTAGTACATTTAACTTACCACTTGCTTTGCTCTTATCAGTTTTTTTTTCACCAGCTAAACCTTGAACAGTTATATTTTTTTATTACGTATATTGAGTAATTTAGTAGCGTTACAAAAAAAATAGTTTATTATTAGAAAAAGTATTACCTAATTTAAAAAATGCTGACTTACTTATTCCGCTTGTGTAACGATATGTGAAATGTGTTTTATATTTTTGAGTAGCATAAAAGTGCTGTCATGTTTGTATTATTTACGATAAAATTATCACTTCATACAGATCTGTTGATCTATACAAAGTCTGATCAAGCAATAAATTTATTTAATTTTGTCACATCGTTACTTAAATGCTATATAATTATTTGTATCCCTTTCTTACACGTTTTTAGATTAGTGCTGTCTTACTAAAAAATGAGATTTGAATGATAAAAATCTATATATATATATATATAAATGAATGTTTGTTTGTTTGTCCCGTACGCGTTCCTATACCACTCATCCAATTACGATGAAACTTTGGTGTGTTCTTGTGCGCACACTCGGGAAGTTTTTTGAAAAAATAATCTAGAGAAAAATAAATAACCAAATAAGTATTCACAGCGACATTTCAGTCCGTGTGTGACATAACAAGTGGTGTTAATTGTTAAATTCCCATTGCCGGTATTAAATGGAAAATTTAAAGGGGAAGATGTTCTATTGCCACGCATCCCAATGATTCCGACAGATATGCCAGTCGAATTCAAACATCTGCAGTTTCCGGTGAATTGAATAGAATTTGCAATGACCGTCAACAAAGCACAGGGACAATCACTACAAAAGTGTTGACTAAATTTGGAAAATCCATGCTTCTCACATGGACAGCTGTATGTGGCCTGCTGACTCTTGGAAAAACCTTCTAATTTATTCGTGTACGCACCAGACAGCAAAATCAAAACATATTGTGTATCCAAAAATACTTCAGTAAACAGAATTAAAACACAAACAATATCTTTCTTGGAGTGGCATCGCATCGCATGCCCGGTTATAGTTATATGTAAAAATGAATGTTTGTTTGTTTGTTTGTCTCGTATGCGTTCCTTTACCATTCATCCGATTTCGATGAAACTTTGGTGAGTTGTTGTGCGCACACCCGTGAAAGTTTCTGAAAAAAAATCCAAAATAAAGAATAAAATAGGCACAAACAGCGACATTTCGGAAAACTTTCTGATTTATTCGTGTACGCACCAGACGGGAACCAATCAATATTGTGTATCCAAAAGCACTTCAATAAACAGAATTAAATCACAAACACTTTCCTTCTTTGAGTGGCATTGCAACGCATGCCGGGTACTCGCTAGGAATGTTCATATACGTATGTTATTTTTATGCTCTACATTCTACATTGTGAGTTGTGAGCTTACATAATAAAATAAGTGTTTTGTTCATTATTATCGCAATTATGGTTTGCCCTGACCCTGTCTTTATTAATAATTATTTCAAAACAATATTATTAACATTTCATAACAACAGATATGAGCAATTACTGTAATCATGAAATAGATAAAAGATCAGGAAAATTCCGTAACGAATCGATCTGACGTTTTTATTGCAATGACTGTCAACCTAAGAAACTATAATAAACAGATGTCATTCAATCAAGAATTAACAGTATCAAATAACCCTTCGACTTTCGAATCAATTTTGAAAAACGATATAAATCCAATACTTTTTTAGATGGAAAGTAAATATTCCTTTCTGAACATTCATCTTTCCTCCATCATTCTGTCCTTACATTCTCTGAACATAGAGCTTTGGCGACTGATTTAAAATTAGTCTTCGTTCTATAACACGAAGTACATGGATTAAAAAATGTATTCAGATACCAAAAAATATGTCTGTTACTGTTTACTGTAAATTAAAACGACAAAACTCATATTTTTCAATACCGTAATTGTAACGGTGTTGTGTAATACGGTAACTTTATCTTTTATAATTGAAATGTTTTTATAGTTTTAACACTGTTATTTTAGCCTAATGACATCATGCGCTGTTTGATTAAAATTATTTTATTGAGTGTAAAAATCAATTCATGATATCGATAATATTTTCGCTAATTGTTGAAACTATTAAATTATACGAAAATGAGTTAATGATAAGATGCCATTTTAAAAACGACAGAGCTGGTCTCGGCCAAATGATGTAAATTATAAAAATAAATTGATCACTTTTTGCAAGGGAAACAGCATTTTACATAAGTTTTAGGATTAAAAATTCTGACCCAGCCACTATTATATCGACACTCCCTACGTATAATCCCGTATCTGCAAACATAAGAATTTACAGGAGTGCATTTCAATGATTTATAACGCAACTCACCATATAATGTTTTCGATATAAACAGTTTTTACTCTCTCCTTGAGGGTTACATAAATTGGCCAAAACACCGTCAGCTTGAATAATCTAAATGGCACCCCCTTTATCGTAGTATCCGGGACGAACCGCTCCCCTCATCGAACTGTATTTTAAAAGTGTCGTCACTTGAATGTATTTTTCATTATTTTTATCATACCACTCACTAAACACGTATACAATTCGTTATATAATAAAACATTCTTACTGTATTACGATATATGATTTTAATGAATAATTAATTTAAACGCGTGTGTCAATTTCACACAAAATAAAATAATTTTCCCGTAAATAAAATTTCAACATTTTTCGACTTGGCAATGAATTTATTTATAGCGGCTGAATGAAGAAAGTCTGCTGTTAGAAAACCATTCCAGAAATAGCAATATGGTGTAGAAATTGTTAGATTCAATTTAAAATTAAAATTATCTAAATGGACAATAGATGCACCAATTTAACTTGGCAGCCAGAGAGGGCGCGTCTTTTGCGTTGGGAATGTTTACTCAACCAGAACTGAAATTTCAATAAATTCCAAAACTGATATTTTAAGGACGGTTATCAAAAGTAGACATGGATTTTCGAAAGATATTTAATGGTAATTCGCGAAGTTTATTCTAGGCTGACAATTCTAGTTCCAAATTTGGCGGTGGCCAAGTAATATTTATAATACAATAGAATCGTTGTATACTTGGGAATTACAATACTAGATGTATTAATTGTGATGCAAAATTTGATTTGAAAGAATATGAAATGTTTTCAATTTTCCTTCCTTTCCTTCTCTCTTTAATCACTTCGAAAAATGAGTTTGAGTTGTTCACTTTTAAGCTATTCTTGTTTGACCACTTCTTCTCAGATGTTCAATTAAGAGTCCATATATTCTTAATAAGGAACGGACATGGTTGTAATGTACCTCTCACCACCGAGTAAAAACGATATGTCAAAACGAAACTATTGTTCATGTGTGTATTTCATGATGGAGTTTTTGAAATGTGTGCCTACTTTTATTTTTAATGCAGAAGCACTCGAATACATCTACGCGACGAAATAAACGCAACGGTCTCAGAAGAATGAGGAGAGATGATTTTACGTATCATCGCAATTTTCCTCTCGTATACGTCCACCTTAACGCTAAATATTAAAAAGCTCCCGTTAAAAAATAATTATATCGAGCGCTTGTTCATTATTCCTTTTGATTGCCTTAATTGTCTGCATGTTTACACGATTGGCAGTAAAGAGAACTTTCACTTATGTCATGTCAAAGTTAATTGAGTTATTCGATGAAAAACTGAACCGGTTTCATATAGTGTAAGAAAAAAATGTGACTGATTCATTTTATATGATTAAAAATGATTAACCTACATTTTTATATCAGTTTAGATCAAATTAACATCGACCTTAACAGTTGAACCTGAAATGGTTGTGAAATATGAAATGGCTATACGTTAAATGATATTTGATGGTTACATAATATATTTACGTAAATACTTAAGAAATTGATGTAGATTGATTCGTGCAGATTCCGAAATCTCGAATAGGTTCACGAAACGCACAGTAACCTTTGTAGATTCATTAAAACAGTGTGCAGAAATAGTATCGGAAAGTTATCGCGATATCAGCTACTTCTTTCGACACATTATCGCCATTTGAAAAATCTCAATGAAACTTTGAAATCCAGTTTTTAATTATCTTTCGTCGTAGCATTTTAAAGATTTCCCAATTTCTTTTTTTAGTAAACTTGGACAAACTGAATTTTCTATTGATCATCTTAAGTTGAATTCGCCGGTGACTTTGCGATTATATCTTTGCGAAATAAAACCGCTCCTTGTGTTTTTCTGCGAATGACATGTGATACTGTAATGTATGAGTTGAATCTCATTTTTTTTTAAAGCTTTTTTGTTTGTTAGCTTATATTAATCAAATTTATATTTAAACATCGGGGTGTCATTACAACGGGTATATGTTTCAATCGTTAAGTGATTATCATCAATCATAACAAGGTGTCTACGGAAAACAATTTATCTACGCATAAAAGCCTTAAAATTCAACTGTGTCCACCCCACCATTAATATGGGGGATCTTGATTCTTACTGAGCATCTAAACCCAAACTGCTTGTTAACTTTTTTTTCAGAGGTCGTAGAGATAAAAGTATTGGTATATGAAAAGACTAGTTAACCTAAGACATCGACCGAGGGTGCTTGATGGAATTTCAATACCAAATTGATTGAATTTTTATCAGTTGATAATGCTCGTGATGATCGAAACTGTTCTTAATCACTGCGCACGTGGATGTAGTACGGAAAAAGTGTGTTTAGTTTTTAAAATATAATGCCTTTCCACCAAGAATTGACGGTTAACCCAATAAATGTGACAAATACATAAATCGTTGAAAAATCAAATTTTATCAAAATGTTCATCGGGGATTCGAACATATCGAACACGCAACCGAGTAGGACAAACGCTATAGCGTGTTAATCACTTGTGTACAGGTCTGGCGGAATTAGCCTACAACTTATGTGTGTCCATTTTAACGACTGCTAATTAATGAATTTGATGTAATAATCATTCACTTGGTAGAACTTCGCTGTAATAAGGTAAACGTGTTTAAGTATTTAGTTATACAAGAATTTTAAAATTTAGTTGATAACTATTTCGGCTTCACGCCATCATCAGAACTATGTTTAAACGTATTTTAGAAATTCCGTAGTCAGGTGTATTTAGCGGTATTGAAGTGCAGAGGCCAGAAGACCTCGTACCCTCCTCATATATAGTTTAGGCGGTTGTTTTCTTGGTAATGGGGACATCATGTCCGCAGGGTGTATATGATTGAGTTTATATACATAAGTATACACATACATAATATTTATAAGGTAAAAGTACCAGTGGTTTAAGAGAAAAATTCAAAAAAAATAACGATTTAATTTTAGCATTAGACCGAATGATGACAAAGTGTATTAATAATGGAACAAATGTGTTAATTAGTACGATTAGACAAAAATTAAAAAAAATGTCTAATTTGGATTATTGAGATTTTGTACACTTCCATGTATTTTGTCATTAACGACCCGGGTTTCGCCTTTCGGCATCTTCAGGCATTCGAGCACACGAATGGACTCTAACTGACAGACAGTAAACAGTGTCTAACGTTTATATAGAAGATACAAATACGACAAATATTATTTAAGAGGTAATATATTATACGTCTGAGAGCCACACTGATACCTGAGTTAAAATTTCGAGAATTTCCTTAATCCTTATGAAACCCGGGCCGTTAGTGACAAAATACATGGAAGTGTACAAAATCTCAATAATACAAATTTGATATTGAAATTCCATCAAGCACCCTCAGTCGATGTCTTAAATTAAAAAAAATTCTGTTCAATTTTTAATAACCATGTTTTTGCCAGTAGTTAACCATCTAAAATACTGAAATTTCCAGTAGTCAACCACTTTTTTTTCAGTAGTTGACCATGCTTAATCAGAGCGTTTCATGACAACCTTTCATCAGAGCTTCCTTACATTCACTGATATCTTTAGCAATTCTCTTATGAATTAAAATTCATAAGGTGTTGTTTTCTAATGGCCGCTATGACACCCCAATGACATATTTATATGATGATGCGTTTGTTCCTCAATACGAAAAAAGCTGATTTCACTTGTCTGAAGTCTTAGATCTAAATCCCGCGTATACGTTTCTTATTTTGCACACTTTTATTGAAAAGGTCAACTTCCAGTACATTTACCTTAAATATGAAAATGAAATGAAAATATTTGAAGAGACGGAAAAACACTTGGAGATAAAGAATAAATGATCCGAAATTAGCCTGGACAGAAATTGTTCTTGAAGATCCTTAGTGTATTTGAGATCAGTTGTGTGTAGTAAAATTATTAATAGTGTTTTACTGCTCTGTAAGGCTAGTTGGAGATGAAAGGATTCGTGAAGCCGAAATAGCTATCAATTTAATACTGTCATTCTTGTAGAAAACTTTGATATTTGCTCCATTTTTAAATGTGTAACAGCGATGATGTCATACAGTGAGTGTTGTTTTCAGCTTTATTTACTAAGATTTAAATAATGTTTAATTTAAGATTTAATTTAAGACATCGACTGAGGGTGCTTGATGGAATTTCAATATCAAATTTGGATTATTTAGATTTTGTACACTTCCATGTATTTTGTCACTAACGACCCGGGTTTCGCCTTTCAGTATCTTAAGGCATTCGAGCACACGAATTGACTCGAACTGACACAGTAAACAGTGTCTAACGTTTATATAGAAAATACAAATACGACAAATATTATTTACGAGGTAAGGTATTATACGTCTGAGAGCCACACTGATACCTGAAATAAAATTTCGAGAATTGCTTTAATCCTTATTTTGTAAACACCACATTTACAGAGTGGCGAATTGTCGAGCACACGAATGGACTCGAACTGACAGACAGTAAACAGTGTCTAACGTTTATATAGAAGCTACAAATACGACAAATATTATTTACGAGGTAAGATATTATACGTCTGAGAGCCACACTGTTCTATGTGGGTAAAACCACACGTACATTAGATATAAGGGTATCAGAACATTTAGCTGCCTTTAGATTAAAAAAAGAAACTTCGACATTCGCAAATCACTTGCTAACGGAGAACCATACGTTTAATGCGGATGATGGGGTTAAACTGTTGCATAAAAACATGGGGGATCATAAATTATTTTATCAAGAAATTTTGGAAATCAATAGAGCCCAGTTAAATTCCTTACCAATTCTGAATGAGCAGCTGAACCTTCCTATTTCTCCGTTATTATATCCTATACGTTGAGGCACATAACAGATGTCACTAAAAGTGGAATGATTGTATAAATTTACCCTTTCGTCGAATTGCATCCCGTCGAAACCCACAATACTATTATAATTGTAAAATCACTGGTAATTCCATAAGAAGGTGGAAAGCGACAATTCGCCACTCTGTAATTGTGGTGTTTACAAAATAAGGATTAAAGCAATTCTCGAAATTTCAACTCAGGTATCAGTGTGGCTCTCAGACGTATAATATTTTACCTCGTAAATAATATTTGTCGTATTTGTATCTTCTATTATATAAACGTTAGACACTGTTTACTGTCTGTCAGTTCGAGTCAATTCGTGTGCTCGAATGCCTGAAGATGCCGAAAGGCGAAACCCGGGTCGTTAGTGACAAAATACATGGAAGTGTACAAAATCTCAATAATCCAAATTAAATAATGTTTATTTTTAGTGAACTCTTACTACATCTGAACTCTGGTCTGACTAAAAACTCTGTATAAAGTGATATAACAAGGCCTTGAATAAAAATATCTGCGGTCATTCTTCCTAATTGAACATGGTTATAACTATTTTTATACGGTTCCATATAAATTTATTGACTGATAATCGTTTTTTATAGATTAACTGAATGAGACTTAAACCATATACGGTAAAAAAGAACGACTGTAATTACCCAAACAAACAACTCAGGTTGTTCTTTGTATAGACCAATAAAACTGGTATGATATTTACTATAATATACTATATACGACATTTTAATATTGAATAAAAAACTATTGTTGAAGAGCGCATTACGAACCGTGGTATTTACAGTTGCATGCCGATAAAATTTGTTAATTATCTATGGCACAGTAACGTTTTTCAATTTTGTTAACACTCTAGATCAGTACTCCGCAACCGATGTGCCGCGAGACTAGTCTAGTATTTTGATGATACAAAAAAAATTAAAGCCATTCAGTGGCTACGATCTCCATTTAAATTATTCTCGTTGAAACAAATACTGTATTATTTTTATATTTAAAGGAATAATTGTATTAGTGCTAGCATTGATAGTGGAACTGCAATGATAAGAAATAAAATGGGGCTTGTCTTGTACGTAAAACACAAAAATCCTACCGTAGAAATTACAAATTGCTGTATTAATTCGGAATCATTGATGGCGAGATGACGAAATTTCCCATTGAAATTATTACAAACAATTACCGAATATATTAGTTCAAATTATCAAATCAAGAACCTTAAATTTGTATTTTTTTCTTCTCGTGTTCCATCACTTTGAAAAGGTAAAAGGTTTTAATTGGCTTTTATTAAAAAATATGTTGGTTACTATTTCAAATTCATCATATAAAAATTAATTAATAAATAATAAGTTTTGTTTCGTAGTCGGCGTCCGTGGCGCAGTTGGTTTCGTCGCTGGCTACGGTTACGGATGTCTCGGGTTCAATTCCCGGTGCGGACGGTTTTCATAGATTGATCTTTCAATCGATTTATGGATTTCTGTTCGTAGTCTGAGTCCTCCCTCAGACCAATCCCATCCCCACGGGGCATAACGAGAGCGATTAGCTAGCCACTAGTCCTGTCATAGCCCTATCCTTCTATCCCAACTCTCTTCGAAAAAGAAAAGAGAGGTTGAGCAACTGAGTGACAAGCAGTTCTCGTAGAAAAAAATCTGTCAAGATACCTCCATTAGGAGACCATATGCTCCACATTGGGAGCGGACATGGAAAAAAAAAGTTTTGTTTATGAAATTTAGATATTTCGGCTTATGAGTGCTTAGGTGTGCTGTGGGCGAGAAAAGGTTGCGGAGCACTGATCCAGATGTCAATGTCTTAAAAGCCTCTGTCTCCTCAAAATTGGAACGGAACCCTAATACGTATTATATTACTCGTAGGGTTTCCCGTACACGAAGCTCTCAACTGACTGATTATGTAGTGTAGGAGCTATTGCAAAACTTCTTCTTCATAATAAATTTAATGTCGAACATATCCGTGGCGCGGTTGGTAGCGTCGTTGACTACGGATATGGATGTCTTGGGAGCAATTCCCGGTGCGGACGGTTTTCATAAATTGATCTTTCAATCGATTTATGAATTTCTGTTCGTTTTTGTGCTGTTTAAAATTACCTCCCATCCATCCGATCGTAGCAATAGCGATTATCTAACCACTAGTCCTGTCCTTCTATCTGTACTCTCTTCTAAAAAAGAGAGGTTGAGCAACTGTGTAACAAGCAGTTCTCATAGAAAAATTCTGTTGAGGTACCTTCATTAGGAGACCATATCGTTTTTGTCACTAGACACTAACTAGAAAATACAAGTTTTGAGAATTGTACTTTGAAGTTTGCCAAATGCTTGAAATGCCATACGTTTTTCATTTTGTTTGTACAAAACGGTTTTTAAGAAAAAGTTTAATTATCAGTTATCTGATCATTATAAATATGTGGAAGTAGTACAAATGAATTGTGTTTTATTTTTTAAAATATAATGTCTTTCCACCAAGAATTGACCATAAAAGTGAAAAGTATAATTTATAATAATAAGTTTGTTCTGTCATACGGTCGAGTTTGTCGTTCAATATGTCGTTTTTTCGATTTAGTGCTTTCTTCCAGAACAACGACGATATGCTCCGCGTTGGAAGACGACGTGGAAGAAAAATAAAAACGTAAGTACTAAATAAAACTATATCTGGAAAACTTAGACCTTCTTGACATGTTTCAGTCACGGAGTATAGATTATGTCAATTAAATTTATTATCAATACAACCTACAGTTATTATATAAATTAAAAACTGTTTTATTTCTTTTAAATTTTGTTTTACATGTATTTAATTCATAAATAGATACGACAAAATATATAATGTGTTTTATTTTCCCCTGTTCTGAATTATCATACTTCTGTTAATGGCAACACAACAGTACGAAAAATCCAAATGTACTTCAATTATGAATAACAGCATTTTATTTAGCAGGTATACAATTTCGAACGAAAAAAATAAACTTGGGCTATTCATATTTAAACATAATAAGTAACTGAAATAAGGTTATTTTTTATATAATAATTGGTTTATTATAATAATAGACAGACAGCTTAACGGAATATAAGGAAATGCAAGCAATGTAACAAGTACGTCATTGTAACACTTAATTATAGGGAAGTACTTTCGTTAAGATAATTAACATAATAACGAGGCACTACAATTAATCAATAAATAATCGATTAAAGGCAGACTTGCAATATTGTAAAACTCCTTATTTTTGGTTTACATTGCAATTTTTCTGAAGATGTATTTTGATATCGAATAAGGATGTCCCTCACCTTAAATAATCCTTGTAAATACTCTCCCAGTAACCAGTGCACTAAAACCAGAATAACTGGTTTTATAAAAACGATTTCACCAAAGCTTTAAACTGAGCTTAACATAAACAAATCACTCGATTAAAGTACATATAATAGATCCACTGAGTCATTTAGATTCGGTTCGCTAATTGAGTTAAAATTAACGAATCCAGTGAATAGAGTTGAATCTTTCGCGTACTACGGATTCAGATCATCGTATATGGTTTTGCAAATCGGAGGTTTTTGCTATTTTTTTTCGGTATTTGCTGTGTGATGAGCGTCGTTCAACTGATGCGCCGATTTCCCACCCTAGGCGACATTTCAGCGCAACAAATCAAGTGTGCGTGATCCTTATACGAAAAATCATTGATCAACAGCCTTGGCAATGTAAAGTGACACATTTCATCGAGTCGTTCATATACGAAACACGCTATGGACTACATTTGAATGGGTTATAAATATTTCCTCTTTGTGTTAGATATTATTCACTTAGTACACTCAAACTTTGATTTTAATTGATTCCATTTAGTCACGGATTCTTTTAACAAAGTGAGCTAAATTTGAATTATTGAGATTTTGTACACTTCCATGTATCTAAGTTGTGTAATTTACAAGTGTTACAAAATCTCAATAATTCAAATTTGATATTGAAATTACATCAAGCACCTTCAGTCGATGTCTTAAATTATAAAAGTGAGTTAAGTTGTAGTAGGTTATGTTAGGGTTGGTCTGGTTTGGTTTATGTAATGTATTCTAATGCGTGGAGCAAAGTCAATATAGGCGGCTAATATATGGTAGACTTGCAACAAGTATTTTCATTTCAATACAGCTTCGTGCAACTGTCGATTTCAAAGTGTGAATGTTTATATTGAGTGAAAATTATTTTATCCATATAAAAATATTTTTTCGTAAGTGCAATATATTTCTTTGATGTTAAAATATATTTTATTATGTGGGATCACTTTATTTTTAGTGAAAGTATTTGTTTTTTTTGGAATGTATTTGTTATAAGTGAAAACTATTTTTATGAAAGTGAATATGATCTAAACAAAAGTGAATTTCATTGTGAGCCTATTTGAATGTAACATGATTTTTATTTAAAAATTAGTAAACCATTTGCTCAACGCTCAAATACTACAGACATTCACATGGTACAGATAGATGAATCAAAACAAATGTAAAGTATATTGTAATATTTTAAATCATGCCCACCATGCGTGGATCATATGGTTCCCTAATGAAGCATCACAACAGAAGTTGTTTTGACGAAAACTGCCCGTTATTCAGTTATTCGGAGAGACTAAGCATATAGCAAGTTTTTTTCGTGTGATAAAAAAAATTTAAATATCTGGCACCTTTGCTATTATTTGCTGTAATGCCAAATATTAAAAAAAAAAACATTATACAGCTGGTACCAAAATTGTGAGCGTAGTGGACCGTGAGGTCCGATAGGTCGTCTGATATAAAGCACCGTCAGATTCATGATAGAATTTGTTCTTTTTAAAGATTTAACATTTACTATATAACTAGCGAGTACCCGGCATGCGTTGCAATGCCACTTGAAGGAAGAAAGTGTTTGTGTTTTATTTCTGTTTATTGAAGTGCTTTTGGATACATTATATTTTTTTGTTTTCGAAGGTTTTCTGACACATGAGCAGTCACATGTGAGAAGCATGGATTTCCCAAATTTAGTCCACACACTTGTAGTGATATTCTATGAGCTTTGCTGATGGTCATGGCAAATGGGAATCGCACATGAAATTGCTGACATTTGAGTTCAACTGGCATATCATTGGGATTCGTGGAAATTTTCTATTTAATACCGAAAATTGGAATTTAGCAATTAACACCACTGAAATGTCGCTATTTGTACTTATTTAATTCTTTTTATTTTACTTTTGTCAGATTTGTTTTTTAGATTTTTTTGCTGGTGTGCGCACAACAACTCACCAAAGTTTCATCGCAATCGGATGAAGTAATCAAAAATTATTATAATTAAAATTAACCTTATTTTAAACTTAAAATATCACTTGTTTGTCTCGTTATAAATAACATTGTAAGTAAAAGTTAATAAGTAAGACGTAATTATTTAAGTCATATCGTTATTTTTCATTCTGGCAGAAAGCATCACATGACTATAAATAATCGATACTAAATCTTATGATTTGTATGTCGAAATGATTATTTTTTACGTAAAAAACCTTTTTAATCAAAAACAATAATTCTGCTTCGGAGAGAGTACAATTTTGAAAAAAAAAATGCTTTATATGCTATTATCTCAGAACTTCTTTTTATGACTCAATGCCCTCTGTTAGTATACTCTCGATATTTTGCTGAGTTTTCAAGATGAAAAATGTACGACTGTTTTTGAAATTTGAGACCTGTTACTTAAAAAAAACCATCTATTTGCAGTTTGTTCATACATTATTTATCTTTGCGCACGTACTTTCATACGTTTTTTTTTTATTATCGTCTATTTTTATTTACGACAGGGAAAATGTTATGGTATTTGAATTTTTATATGCAGATAATTATTTTATCGGAACATAATAAAAATATAAATTCTAAATTTTATTGTTTTAGTACGTGATTAGATATTATTAAAATATATGCCATGGCAATATCTTTCTGGTAGTCGAAAAAACCTGGTTGTATATTTATTAAGTGTTGTAAAATGTTAATTTGAAACATTGGCGTGCCCATGAAAGGGCTGAGCATTACACACATTTTTAAAAATAAAATTGTCATATAAAAAATTTCAATGAAAATATATACGCAAAAATAAACTGAATACATCTTCAGTATCAATTATATCAATTATTTCCATTTTCAAGCTATCATTTTTATTCGTTTTTCTTCGTCCGTGAGTAGTAAATTAATATTACGAAAGACGGTCAATAAACCAGCGTCTACGTAAGGGGTGGTGGTAAGACAACTTGCTCATATTCATTTAAAACTTTTATAGTCATTCTTTTAGCCAACTATTTTATTCACCCTCCCCCCAACCCTTCCTCACAGAACACAAATATTTCTTTTTGCAAGGGTTAAATGTATCGAAATATTTTTTTTTCTTTTTCATCAATATCATAAAACATACAACTAACGAATTAGTTTTATGATACCATTGTGTGTTGTTGACTTAACTTTATTATTTTACCATGTTCGATCGCAATGTGGAGCCTATCGACTCCTAATGGGAGTATCTCAACAGAAGTTTTTCTCTAGTTCAATTTTACATTTGACGTATCTATCTATCAGTATCCGAATTTTATGACCATTAGTTGCACAAAAAAATGACAAATCCACCATCAGTTGTATGTTAATCTCATTTATTTTCATTTCATATAAATAAACCTATTATTATTATTTATTTATGTGTGGCCCAAAACGTGAAAGACCCTTTACATCAGTGATGCATAAAACGCGGCCTGGGAGATGCATGCGACCCAAAATAACAATTACTTCATCATCAAATTTTTCATTGAATATTACAAAATTCTGTGTTTGATATGTAAGTAAATTATGCAGTAGCAAAGAAATATAATCTAAATCGTCACTGACAGAAAACATAATGCTATCAAATTTGGATTATTGAGATTTTGTACACTTCCATGTATTTTGTCACTAACGACCCGGGTTTCGCCTTTCGGCATCTTCAGGCATTCGAGCACACGAATGGACTCGAACTGACAGACAGTAAACAGTGTCTAACGTTTATATAGAAGATACAAATGCGACAAATATTATTTACGAGGTAAGATATTATACGTCTTAGAGCCACACTGATACCTGAGTTAAAATTTCGAAAATCGCCTTAATCCTTATTTTGTAAACACCACATTAACAGAGTGGCGAATTGCCGCTTTCCAACTTCTTTTAAAATTACCAGTGATTTTACAATTATAATAGTATTGTGGGTTTTGACGGGATGCAATTCGACGAAAGGGTAAATATATACAATCATTCCACGTTTAGTGACATCTGTTAGGTGTTTCAACGTATAGGATATAATCGGTCCAAGGATGGATCGAGTCCATTCGTGTGCTCGAATGTCTGAAGATGCCGAAAGGCGAAACCCGGGTCGTTAGTTACAAAATACATGGAAGTGTACAAAATCTCAATAATCCAAATTTGATATTGAAATTCCATCAAGCACCCTCAGTCGATGTCTTAAATTACATAATGCTATTTTTATTATTTGATAGGATTATATTTTCACGAGTAAATCTTTGCGACCGAAATTCATTTTTCTACAATAAGTCACTATCTGCAATGGAGGTGAAGTCTATTTTTCCCATCAATGATGCCGATTCATCTTCGCAACTAGATTGCAGAATTTTTACGAATGTCTTCCCGACAAGGAGTTTCCCAACTGAGAAGACCCCGGATCGAAGAGAGGCGAGCGGCTGGTTATCCGGAGTCCTGGAAGGGCTGATCTCAGACAAACACCATTTCAGATCCGGTTCAAAACTTATTTATTTTCCATTCAAGATGCAGTGGTTTAACATTACACAAATATATAAATCTTAACACATAAAATTGATTCTACATTTACATTTACTTAGCAACTGAATTTACTTTAAGTTATAATGCAAATGACACAACGAATTTAAATAAAGTCCAATGCAAATAAAAAACAAACAAACAATTCACATCGTCACGTCACCTCCGCTGCCACGAGACCGCAGCTCGTCCCGCTCGGCGGATCGTAATCGACTGTCTACAAAAATTAAAAAAAAACTCCCTGCAAAGTTGGAGCTACCCTTTTCCGTAAAATGGACTCGTCCAGCGGACTTAACCGGGGGCTATTTGAACGCCTGGCAACAAGAAAGAGCCTATTCTGCGAAATATTGCCGTTGCCGCAGGCCGATTTCAGTTCAGGACACTAATGACACTTATACTTAACAAAAACCAGGGTGTGTCACACCATACGTAAGAAGGTTGCGCTTTGTGCAAGTCTTTTCGGAAGCACCTTCATTTGCGAGCAAGCGTTTTCCTTATTAAGACTGAACAAGTCTCAACACAAAAATCGCTTGAACAATGATAACATTGTTGTACTGAGGATAGCAACCCCAAACATTGAACCCGACATCAAAATGCTTGCTGCCAGCATGCAGTGTCAGAAATGTCACTAAAGTTGATACCACCCGCTACAGTTAAAGTTCCATTGTGCAAATATACATGTAATGCAGATTGGAGAGTGATTGAAGTAGCTGATAAAATTATGTAACTATTAAATTAAAAATAATGAAATACATATCTCGTAGTATATATAATATATCATTACACTTTTACCCTCTGCGACCCGTGAAAAACCAGAAAATACATAATCTGGCCCTTCGTTCAAATAGGTTGTGCACCACTGTTTACATTCTGTAACGATGGCTCTAATAATATTCCAGTTCATTTTAAAAGAAAAGCATGTAACGGAAGAGAGATGCCTTATCATTACTAATGTAGTTACAAAGGATCTCAAGGTCCGCTCCCGTCTTGCTTCATGAAGTCATACCTTCTCTCCCCATTATTGCTTTCTTGTCGCCATCTACCCACCACTGCTTTCCCACACTTTAAATTAATACGCCATTATCCAGTGGAGTAGCAAACATTTGCCGAATATATGATATTTCGCTTAAACGGGATTTTCAAGGTGTTAACTGTCAATTCTTGGTGGAAAGACATTATATTTTAAAAAATAAAACACAATTCAGTATTTTCTTGTCTTAGTTCATGAACCATCAGTTTTATATACCTTCATTTTTACACTCAATTTTATATAAATAAGCCTGTTATGTTTGTATTTTTATCAGTTGATAATGCTCGTGATGAGCGAAACCGGTCCTGATCATTATACATATGTGGAAGTAGTACAAATGAATTGTATTTTATTTTTTTAACGGGACTGTTTAAGGAGCAATTGCCCATGAGTTGGTGGCGTATATTAAATTGTGCATAAAATCAATCTCTATAGATCACGCTTGGACAAAATCTTTAAACGAATCAACAAAGTTAAATGGACATTGGGTTGCAAGTAAAATAACATTTTTAGATATAAGGCAAATATACATGTAGTTGACCATGTACCAGAAGTTCACCTTTTTTCAATAAAAGTACCCAAAATAAGAAACCTAAACGTAGATTATAAAGTTCAGACGAGAGACACCGTCTTTTTTTGGATTAAGAAACTAACTCGTCACCATATATTTCGATAGGGTGTCATAGCTGGCATTCGAAAACAAGACTTTATGCAGTAAGTATTTTATTTTGAATTTCTTAAGAAAATCGTTAAAGATGTCAGTAAATGTAGGCATATGCTACTTTATTCAACCGAGAGTGGCCTTACAGCAAGATCTGAGGCAACTCTGATGAAATGTTGTCATTAGAACCTCTGATTAAACATGGTCAACTACTGGTTCTTTCAATTTTTTAGATGTTCAACTACTGCAACATTAATATGGTTTTTAAATATTGAACATAATTTTTTTGTAGCAGTCCCTTTCCTAATTTTTTTCTTAAAATAAAAATACAAACATAACATGCTTATTGACATAAAATTGAGTGTAAAAATGAAGGTATATAAAACTGATGGTTCATGAAGCCAAGAAAATACTGATTAGCAAGCAAATTATATATAAATCAAATAAAAGTGTCTACAATTAAAATGCTGTTATATTTGTATTTTTATCAGTTAATAATGCTCGTGATGAGCGAAACCGGTCCTGATCATTATAAATATGTGGAAGTAGTACAAATGAATACAAAGATATGATACTGAAAAACAATCGAAATTAAAGCTGACAATTTCTTGCCTTAAGTAATTGTTTTGTTATTAATGTGAAGTTTTAGTACATTGAGGTATTAAAAAATGACCGGATGCGAAAGTGTTGCAAAAGTATCTGCTTTGAACCAGATTCCTATTTCATAAAAAGCTTTTTATTATGTTTAACTTTACAAGAATTACGACTTTTTAATAGCCATTCTTTTTATTTACTACAAGGATCAGATAACCAAACTATAAATTTAATTTGAAGCAATAAGACACAATTAATTAACCCAAAACATGCAAAACAATCCTTTTTAGGTTAAGGCTAGGTATATAAAATTAAAAGGTTTATTACCGGTATAATATGTGATAAGAAATCATCATAATATTAAGTAAAAAAAGCAAAGTATTTAATTCTACAAATTTTACAAGATGTAGACGATATCGTTTTGACCCTAACCTATTCTGATCATGCCCTGAAATTGAAACAACGTGTCTAACATCGATAATACATTAATTATTATATACATATTTGGTGCATCATCATCAGTAATATTTTTGATCGGTGTAATAAATTCTGGCTAAATTTAGTTATTCAGCTTTTTGCATTTTTCATCATGAAAAAAAATACTGGTTTTAAATGACTTGGTAGAGTTCCGTGTTAGTATAGCAATAAAATCGTCGGCTCCGTGGTGCAGTGGTCAACGACGTTGGTTACAGTTACGGATGTCTCGGATCCAAGTCCCGATACGGACAGTTTCATAAATTGATTTTTCAATCGATTTATGGATTTCTGTTCGTGGTAATAAATGTTTGTGATGTCTAAAACTCCTTCCCACCCATCTGATCCTAAATAACGGGGCGTAGGGAAACCGTTAGTCCAGTCCTCGCCCTATCCTTCTTTCCCGACTCTTCGAAAAAATAGGGTATAAGCAATTGAGTAACAAGATGTTCTCGTAGAAAAATTCTGTTGAGGTACCTTCATTAGAAAGCCATTTGCTGCTCGTTGGGAGTGTACGCGATAAAAAAAAACAATAAAATAAGGGCAACGATTGACAAGGAATTTCAATGTTGTAAACTGTAAAGCATGTATATTGTTATTTCGACATCAGATCTGGCCATCGTTGGTAGAAGAGACAGGCTGGATTCCGGCTCCCCTGGGGCATCCGCAGCACGTGTCCAAGCCAGGTCCAACGTCGTTTTTTTTTTATTTTGGACGTAATAAGAGGCTGGTACGTCCGCTCTCTTACCTCCAAGCTCCTGACAAAATCAGTATTCGTCAATGTTAAGTGTGATTAAAATTTAATTTGTTTAATTTAACAAGTTAATGTAAAATTTTATTTACAAAATAACAGATTTAATATACATGTTTTAATTAGTATTATTGACTATGCTTACGCAATATCTTCAACTTCTATAATACATAAATTTTATAGGACCTCTGTTTCGAAACTTTTAACACTAGAATAATGAATTATAATTAATATTAGAGGATGATTCGAAACGATGCAAAATAGGATTCGGATTTTATTTTACCGGTAATGACGGTATGGTGAACACTTTTGCAAATGCTGTCCCCTGGTTAATGTTGAATACAAATTCAAAAAAAAAAAATACTGGTTGCCTACTGTAGTAAAACTTTTATATCATTAAAGGAAAAACATGTTATAAATATTTATTAGTTGATCATAAAATAATTTGACCATGCAATTTGTGACATTTTTCACCTCAACGTAATAATATAGCTATTTTGATCTAGAAGTCATTACGACAGTTGATATTTCGTGCGATTTAACCATCTTGTCACACGAATACAATGCAACGCCAAAACAAAAAATGGTTTTGATCTGTCATAAATATTTATTAGTTGATCATAAAATAATTTTACCATTCAATTTGTGACATTTTTCACCTCAACGTAATAATATAGCTATTTTGATCTAGAAGTCATTTCGACAATTGATATTTCGTGCGATTTAAACATCTTGTCACACGAATACAATACAACGCCAAAACAAAAAATGGTTTTGATCTGTTAAAACACATTAATTATTAATTGGTCAACATAATTTTACGGAGTTTTGGCCAATTGATGTAACTCTTAAAATTGAAATTGTTCAGGAGAGAGCAAAAAATGTTTGTATTAAAAACATTATACAATGATGAGTTGCGTTTTGAATCTTTGAAATGCTGTCATGTCTTGTTTGCAGATACGGGATTATATGTTGAGAGTGTTGATATAATAGTCGCTTACATCAAGTGACCGGGTCAGAATTTTTAAACTTAAAACCAATGTAAAATGATGTTTCGCTTCCAGAAATTGGTCAATTTGTTTTTCCAATTTACATCATTTATCCGAGACCTGCTCTGTCGTCTTTAAAATGAGATCCAATCATTAACTCATTTTCGTATTTTTTTAGGATTTCATCAATTGGCCAAAACATCATCGATATTATACAATTAACGTACAGTGGAATAGATGAAATAAATTGATCTTTCAATCGATTTATGAATTTTTTGTTGAAGGCTGGGATGTTTTTGATATCTAGAACTCCCTCCCACGCATTCGATCCTAAGAACGGGGTGTAGCGGGAGCGATTAGCCAACCACTAATCCTCTCCTAGTCACATCCTTTTTGGATAACTGAGTAATAAGCATTTCTCGTAGAAAAACTTCTGTTGATGCCTCCAGTAAAAGTCCATATGCTCCACGTTGAGAGCGGACTTTGTAAAAAACATCGTTTTAGTCGAAAACACTCCTTAACTTCTTACTTCATCGTAAAATACATGTATTGATTGAATTGACATTTATTTGTCAGAACTCCATTATAATAGGATAAAATATCAAAGTATTTAGTTCTATAGAATTTTATTAGTTAGTTGAAATATATTTCGGCTTAACGAAATCTATTCTGTAATTCTTTAGAACTAAATACTTATATCCTACTTGAAATAATTGTTTAAAAGAATTTTATTGTTAAGTTCTTTCTCACGATGACTTGAAAGATGTATATAAAAATGTAAACATCTTTTAATATTTACTTTGAAATGTTGTATTTAATACTTCTTGATTAGCAACTATTATTATATAATTGATTAAAATATCAAACGATCGTTTCTAGCATAATAGAGGCTTATTAAAATGTTAATATTCTGATATATATACTTTGATAAGATGAATCGGTGGCACGTGTATATTATTGTCAAGTTAAGTAATTATAAATGTACAAATTAGTGCTGCCGACCTATGTTCTTTTCAAGGAATCTTCCTCGCGTGTATTGTTGACATACTGGTATAATTCATGGTCTCTTCGTAATTTATTCATTGCTGATGGTGGTGTTCATCCAAAATCATGTTGTCCACTTAATACTCGATCCTAGTTAAGAAAGTACAAGTGTCTCCTTAATACCTTGGAATATTTCTTCAATGAGTCGGTTAATAGTAACATCACGTTTATTTTGAATTTAAATACTTGTTTTGTCTACGTGGATTAAATAATATAATTATATATACACGCAATTGCAGCAAAGTAGGTAAGTATTCAATTTATTACACAATGACATAGTCTGTATCGCCTAATTATAAATAGTAAAATGTCGGCGTCCGTAGCGCAGTTGGTTTCGTCGCTGGGTACGGTTACGGATGTCTCGGGTTCAATTCCCGGTGCGGACGGTTTTCATAGATTGATCTTTTCAATCGATTTATGGATTTCTGTTCGTAGTCTGAGTCCTCCCTCCCACCAATCCCATCCTCACGGGGTGTAACGAGAGCGATTAGCTAACCACTAGTCCTTTCATAGCCCTATCCTTCTATCCCTACTCTCTTCGAAAAAAAAAAGAAAAAGAAAAGAGAGGTTGAGCAACTGAGTGACAAGCAGTTCTCGTAGAAAAAAATCTGTCAAGATACCTCCATTAGGAGACCATATGCTCCACATTGGGAGCGGACATGGAAAAAAAAATATATAAATTAGGATAAAATAACAAAGTATTTTATATATACGCCATCGTCAGAACTATATTTAAATTTATTATTTAGTATAGTTCTGACGATGGCGTAAAACCGAAATAGCTATCAACTAATTAATGAAAATTTTGTAGAACTAAATACTTTGTTATTTTATCCTATTATAATGGAGTACTACCAATTAAATTCTTATTCAATCAATATAAAGTAAAATATATTATGCGATCTAACGCCATCTATTGCTTCAAAAATAAAATGACAAAAATTATCGACATTGAATAATATGGAATGCTATTATAGGTCATTGCTCCTCAACCGGTGTACCGCGGCGCAATGATTCAAGATTGATCAAAAATCGTGAATTTTTTTATATTGTTCGATAAATTTAAGTTGCTCTAATTTAATACATCGACTGAATATGCTTGATGGAATTTTAATATTAAATTTTAATTGTTATTTTATTTTATATTTCAATACGTTTTATCACTAACGACTCGGGTTACGCTTTTTACGGGTGACGCGGGTTACCCGAGTCGTTCGGGTTACGCTTTTCAGTATCTTCAGCCATTCGATTACACTGATCAACTCAAATTCCTAGATTTAGTAATAACAGCTTTTCTTAATTTGTCTAATATTATTATGTAATATTGTAAATTGTATTAGCCAAAGCTCAGGTGACGGATAGATTTTTTTTCATGTAACTTAGCTAATGTTTTTACAAATGTATTTACGAAAATCAGAGCAAAAGTGTTCCATAAATGTCTAAGATCTACTAAGCCATAGATAAAGGGGTTTAATTTGATAATATTTAAGAAAATGTAAGCTTCTATTTTAAATTTATCAAATATTTTTTTTATGAAATTGATATTAAATTTGAATTATTGAGATTTTGTACACTTCCATGTATTTTGTCACTAACGACCCGGGTTTCCAGGGTTAGTTCGAGTCCATTCGTGCGCTCGAATGCCTGAAGATGTCGAAAGGCGAAACCCGGGTCGTTAGTGACAAAATACATAGAAGTGTACAAAATCTCAATAATCCAAATTTGATATTGAAATTCCATCAAGCACCCTCAGTCGATGTCTTAAATTATATCGAAATTGATATTGTTTTGCTTGTGGTGTGTCGCGAAATTCTATGGAGTGATTAGGTGTGCTGTAGATGAAAAAAGGTTGCGGAGCACTGCTACATGCCATCGTCAATATTATTTGAACTAGTATAACCGTCATATATGACGGTATTGAAATTAAAATACTGGATGTCTAAAGAAGCTAGTACATCGGAACTGTGTGTGCGTTGCATATTATTTTATTTTATTTACACCCCGAATGTTTACGTCATGAGAAAATTTCATACCAACATGTGATATGTGATAATAATAAAACGTCTACAGAGCATATGTAAGATATTTGTTTCACTAATAGTTTAATGTCAAATTAAAAGCAGTATGCTTTTTTAAAATCCTATGCAACTATAATATTTATTATAAGATGGTTTATGACTGTGTCTGCTTCCAATGGTAAGACAATTTCTCAGCTTCTCATCGATGAGGGTAAGGAAAGAAGGTCGAGTTTAAGTTATTTAAACTACTCATACAATATAGTAATAGCTAATCGCTCTCTCAAAACCATGAATTGATGAAAAAATCACAGTCTTCCATGCCTTTTTTACATAAATCGATCAATCTATTAAAAAATCAATATTTATAATCGATATCTTTATTATTCACTTGTTTTAAAGTTTTCATTTGTAAATTCTAAATCCCTTTCGCAAATGAAAGAAAACAAAAGCTTACCAACACTCTCCACTCGGAAACTGTACTATTGGAATAGTAGTGGGGACCTCCGTCATAAATGACGGTATTGAAATTGAAATGCTGATTGTCTAAAGTAGCTGTTCATTAGTTTCCTTACTGACGGACTGATTCCTTTCGGAATTGTGTCTATTGTTTATATAGACCGCTGTCGCTTAGGTCATGAGAAAATTTCATACCTACATGTGTATGTCATTATAATAAAACGTCGACATCTACGGCTACAGACCGGTTTGGTTATTATATATAATATATTTATTACTGGTATAAAGTCAGTATCCTTTCCATGCATTATGTCACTGAGCTAGTAATTATCCAACTAAATATTTAAGAAAACCCAAAGATGCTTTGATGCTATAAACTGAATGCAGTCTATGACGCAAGTATGGTAATTTCATATACATGGCAACACTATGATAATTATGTGATATAACGTGGTTATTTGGTTATCCTGATAATTGCATAAATGATCAGAGGAAAGATCAGATCCTTATTTCGAATTTAAATACATGAGATTTACAATACATAATCGGTGCTGTAATTTCGTCATTAACATTATCATCATCATCATTGGTGATGTTTTCTCACGTTTTTTCTTCGAAACCTAATTAACCCGATGAACGCGCTGGACATGTTTACATTTTCAAGATTTTATCTCGTATTTCCTGCCAAACTAGAAGTAATACTTGTGGATGTATCCTTTGAAAAATAGTTCAAACCTTTAAGTAGAGAAATTAGGCAACAGATCATGAACATTTCAAGTAGAACACAATTATAATTTAATTTAAGACATCGACTGAGGGTGCTTGATGGAATTTCACAATGTACAAAATCTCAATAATCCAAATAATCTCAATAATCCAAATTTAAGAACACAATTAAATAATTTTTTGGTAAAAGATTTCTCGATATTCAGTCTTTCGAATTTCTAAATATCTTTTTCAGCTTCTTCATTTTCTTCGATTTATTTCAGTGAGAATGCGACGATTTTAATTGACTTCTTGATTATTTTCTGATTAATATTATATATTTCACATAATTCTCTATATTTTGCTGTTGAAATTGATCTATTTTTAGCCATAGTGAGCGTTTCAACAGATTGACTGAGAATATATTCGTGCGAAGACGGCTCGCGCTGTAAGGGTTGAAAAAAGATGGATATCTTTTGTTAAACGCTGTCAAGATGAAACGATTAGTAAGTAGGTATCCAGATTTTCCCCAAAGAATCGTTAATTAGTTAAAGTATAGAAATATCACACGCTATATGAGATCGCGGTACCGCGGTAATTTTCTTACGGCTAGAGCAGCGTGGATGAATTGTGTTGCTGCATACCACAATTGCTCGCTAGTCAAATATAATTGAAAAAATGACAAAGTTTTCTCCTAAAAAAACTCTGTAAATGCTCAATTAGCAGTCCATATGCTTCACATCATGTCATGACTGGTACGATAGAGTTAGTTTAAAGATGCTTCGAAAAGAGGGCACACCAGTGAATACGTCATACTGTTTGAATACTGCCTTAAATGCGAGGTTTTTGCAGAGATTGGGAACCCAGTCTAAGTCTATTCCACACAAAAACGATCTAGCCAGAATAATACAACATATATTTTTTAAATTGTAAAACGATGAATAGAGTAGACTAGATGAACGATTGATTCGATGTATTTTTTTTGATAATTAATTATTTTTTGAGACCTAACCGAATGAACGATACAAATCACAGATCAAGGAACGATTACACACTTCCTACTACATTTCATTGCCGTTATTTAATGTATTTCGACTAGTTTGCAAATACGTGAACATACACATTGTTTATTAAATATCATTAAATAATCAACAATTTTTAATTAGCATGTTATATACTCTTGTAATTATTACACAAGTACAACAAATAATTGTTAATATAATTACATAATAATTTATTATATTTCAAGGGCTCGGCAACCAGCATTATATGGATTGCTTTGGTAAATGTATTTATTTGCCTATTGAAAAAACTTACACCCGACGACATCTATTGAAATATTTTCGAAATGCAAACGATTTATACGTTGTTTGCAACGTTTTTCCAAATAAATAATAAAGATGGCGGGAAAATGCTGCAGAGTTTTGAGACCGGTTAAAAAAACGGGTTATATGGCAGAGTCTAATGTACTATGAGACACAAAAATCTCGCGTTATTGTTGAACCATGTTGTCATTAATTTTTATCTAATTGTGAAAGAGAAGAGCTCTATCGAGTAAATTCATTATTTAAATTTTTTTATTGTTTATTCGCTCGTTTTAAAGCCTACTTATTCGTGATAGCTCAGTTCTAATTTTATTAAACGGTTTTTTCCTCCTTGATTTAATTGATTATCTTTTATTGTATAATAAAACCAACTACCAAAAAGATCGTGCACTACTAAGTTAATGCCATTTAAATTAATAATCTGATTCTATGTTTAATTTTTAAATATGCTAGTAAAGTTAAAAGCTTGCTGAATACTGCTAAATGACGTCATAAATCCCACTAATTATTTCTAATGAGATAGTTTCAATGTTCATATCATGACAAATAATAACTATATTTATGTAACTTTGTTTTCTATGGAAAATTTACTTGCACGTTAATTCACTGTAGGTATGCTTATATCATAATTCAATATGCATACTTTTTTTTATTAATTTTCCGAACGGAAAATTCTTTGTTGTAAACAATTATTATTGAAAGGTGGCCCAAAAAGATTCGATATCTATAACATTTTTTTAAAATATACTTATTTAATATTTGATATAATAAAACAAAAAAATTGCTGCCTCCTTTGCGATTTCCTGAAAATCAACAACTAGTCCATGGATATCCTTTATATTATTATATTGGCGTAAAAATATTATTTAATAATTTGTTCGAGATACATTCGGCGGTAACTTTGCCAAAATTCATTAATACAAAATTAAAGGTGAGTCTGAAGATGCTTCTCAAAGAATGTGTTTCACAAGAGTATGTCGTAGACCAGTGCTCCGCAATCGGTGTGCCTCGGCGCACTGGTGTGCTGCGAGACGATGTTAGGTGTGCCGCGGCGCAATGCGTCCGAAAAGATAAAATATAATCAAGCTTGACTTACATAAAAAATACAAAATAAGAACGAAGAAAAAAGTAATGTCACATCATATTATAGATAATATTAATGAAATCAGCAAAAACCGATAAACTCAGGTGACGTTATTATCAAAAGTGTTCATTTTCATCACCTTGAAAGGGTTAAGAACCACCTGACTATGTTTAATTGCGTTTGATCTTTAAAAAAATCTACATGTTTTAAATTGATGAAATAAATAAGCAAAAACAACAAATGTAAATTACATATTTGTTCTTGCGGTGTGCCGCGAATTTTGTACATTTCCATGTATTTCAAATACGTGGAAATTTAAATAAATACTACATTTATCTGACCATTTTAAATATATAAATAATTTGTATTCAACGTGATTATGACAACGTCTATTCTTCATGAGATCGGACATCGAGCATTATATTTGCAAATTTATTCAAACGAGAACTTAATAGAGAATTAACCAATTCGCATGCAAAATTGCGAAAACTTACTTTTAATGCTCCTTTGTGACTTAAGCATCCAATTAACCGGAGATAATTACTAACCGGTTTTCGGTGTTTTTGTTCACAAAAAACCGGCTTAAACCGAAAAACCTCATTTCATTATTTTCGAAAAAATCCTATTAGTATAATGTTAAATATAAACAATATATCTTTAAAATTATAACTTAAAAGGAAAATGAAATATTCATAAAATAGCTAGCACATAAAGATATGAAAAAATTTAACGTATTATACGTTATAAACATTAAAATTGCTTACTTTTTGAACATTACAAATAATATTCTAGTCAACGCGTTCTTCAAGATTTCTACAGATGATTTCTTACATTTACAATAATAACTATTGTGTGACAAGTGCCTTTTTTATCACAAATATTTTAAGACTCTTTGTGTCTTTTGGTAATGTCTTGTAATTGCTTATCTTATGAAATCATTTCTGTCGATAATTTCGACAACTTTGTGACATAGGTGATATTATTCAACAATATGTAAATTTTTTCCTCTGAAACACGTTGAATTTAGAAAATAGTGTAAATAAAAGATTTTTAAAAATGTAATTAAAAAACCCGGTTACCTGCGTGACATAAACCGGGTTTCGGTTGTTTTCAAAACACGTGGTAAACCGGTTAACCGGTTTCGGTTTAAACCGGATTGGAAGCCCTATTTGTGACATTAACGCAAAGAATGTCTAAGAATCATTGTCCATTGCCTGTTTTTACGCGTATGGTTTATTTAATGTTGACATCAATACATGTTATTAGTTTGTTTCTATCAGCCGAGTAATAATTTCTCGATCACTCTGTACAAAGCAATACTCAACTCAACTGTAGACTTAGTTTAATCACTCGCCATTGTTTTCTGCAACTTTACCGCACTACTTTAGTCTAAATGGTTTCTCGTATATAGTGGAAACAATGTTATTCAATTTTTTCATTTAATTCCTTTTTTATTCAAGATACTAGAAATTGTGGGTATGTATTCCATAAACGACTATTTAAAAAAAACAATCTTTTAGTAATCAAGTTTTTTTTCCATGTCCGCTCCCTATGTGGAGCATATGGTCTGCTAATGGAGGTATCTTAACAGAATTATTCTATGAGCACTGCTTGTTACTCATATGCTAAAACTCTCTTTTTTCGAAGAGAGCAGGGATAGAAGGATAGGGCTAGGACAGGACTAGTGCTTGGCTAATCGCTCACGCTACACCCCGTGAGGATTGGATGGATGGGAGGGAGGACTCAGACTACGAACAGAAATCCATAAATCGATTGAAAGATCAATTTATGAAAACCGTCCGCACCGGGAATTGAACCCGAGACATCCGTAACCGTAGCCAGCGACGCTGCACGTGTTAATATTCCTGAGATCGCTACGTAAACCATCATACTGAAACGCCGCTGCCACAGTAGCAAATTAATTAAAGATTTTTTAAATTCAAAATATCGACTGAGGGTGCTTGATGGAATTTCAATATTATATTTGAATTGCTAAAATTTTGTACATTTCCATGTATTAAGTCTGCTGACCCGCTTTAATTTGGACAATTCAAAAAATGAAATATGCTGTAGGATAGTTTTAGCCCTTTGCACTTAAAGGTGCCACTAGGGCATCCAATCCCGGACCCTTTATATGATTCCGGGATTGGTCATTAATCATGATGTCGTATTTGAAATTATCTTTTTATGGATTATTGCTTCAATTGGATTGAATTTATAATTATGCATATGTTTTTTGAGCTTGAATATGGGTTTTTTTTTATTGAGAATCAGATTTTTCTTTATTGAAAATATTTTATATATAGAATTAAATACTTTTAAGGTGTCAACTGTCAATTCTTGGTGGAAAGATATTATATTTTAAAAAATAAAACACAATTCATTTGTAGTACTTACACATATTTATAATGATCAGGACCGGTTTCGCTCATCACGAGCATTATCAACTGATAAAAATACAAACATAACAGGCTTATTTATATAAAATTGAGTGTAAAAATGAAGGTATATAGAACTGATGGTTCATGAACTGAGACAAGAAAATACTGATTAGCAAACAAATTATACATAAATCAAATAAAAGTCTACAATTAAAATGTTATGGACCTCTTGCAAATCAATAAATACTGATCTGAAATCACAAATATAACTACATTAAAAGTCCATTTAGCTGAGCAAAATTTTTTAATGACATTCCTAATGTAATATGCAATAATAAATCAGGAAAATTATAAGAAAAAATTAGTGAACCATTTAAAAATAATCAAATATTAAGTATGTAATTAATATTAACAATAAACAGCCATCGTAAGTGGAGAAAGCAGAGCAGCTATGAGTATCCATTAAATTTTTAATATCTGAAAAACAAAAATTACCGAGGCAGAATCAATTCTTACAAGTTAAAAATAACTTTACACGTATAATACAAATTAATGAATCGGATATAACAAAGGAGAAGATGCAAAGACGGTTTGCGGAGCATTTTTAACTTGTAAGAATTGATTGCAAAATTTGAGAAGGAAGGACACCACCATACATATATGTATTAATTATTTAGGTCTTATAAAAATGTATGAAGCCGATTTTATGCGATTCCAACTCCACCTGATATATTATAATACCATACATAAATTTAAAATTAGTTGACATACAAAATATTACTATTGTATTTTTTTAGAATCATTTGTTCGTTCCTCGGTATCAATGCTAATGTCGTATTTCCTTATTGTATTTATTATGACATTTAAAGTCTGCAATATAATAAATTAATTTCTGCATTTGATAATTTATAATCTGAATTAATCGGTTGCATTGAACACCCTCTCATTATCAATTGTCCTTGTCGGTTCATGTATCCTTAAATATGACATTCGACAAATAGTAAAATTAATTTAGCAGGTAAGTTAACAAAACTTTGAATAAGCGCATGATTAATATTCTGCAGTTCTTGTGATGATCTAAGTCAGTTGTCGTCAACCTGGTGCGTACAGCCCACTAGTGGGTGATTAACGTTTCCATGGTGGGCGGTGGGTAATTTCCCGAATTATCATCTATGAAAGAAGCTATTACTGCTGATGAAATCGAAAGGGTTAGTTGCTACATTAACGAAATTTAACTTGATATGGAAAAACGATTCCAAGATTTGAAGGTATATAATGGCATGATAAATCCTTTGACTAAAAACTCTCCTTCTACAGTATAAATAAAATGTTTGATTCGAAAAGTTTTTTTCAAATCCTTCATCTTCTATAAATGATTGCATCCTTACACTGGATTGAATTACTACGATGTTGGTGGGCGGTAAAGACATAAAAAAGTGGACGACCACTGATCCAAGTATTCATTACTCAATCAATGTATCAACTTATGCTTTAGGTCTAGTTGTCACCGTCGTTGGCTACGGTTGCGGTATTCACGGGATCGAATCCCAGTTCGAACAGTTTCTTAGATTGTTTTATGTATGTGTTTTGGAAGGTTTTAGATGTCGGGGATGTCCCAATCCTCCCACACACCCGCTCCATCAGCCTACAATTTTTAATAGCCATATCCTTCTATCATTATTCTCTCAGTAAAAAGATAGACTAACTGACTGAGTATCATGAGTTGTCGTAAAAACATCTTATGTTTGGATGCTTCATTTTGAGTTTATATGATTCATATTAGCAGCGTACATGGTTGAATACATTTTTTGACTTGTAGTACTTATTCCACCGAATAACTTATTCCACCGAAAAAATATGGTCTATAGCCCAAGCGAAACGTATAGTATATTGTATACATTGTGATTATCGAAAAAAAAATATAAAAAGACGGACGCATACTCGTCAAATTCACTTTATTTCAGTTAGAAGTTACAATTTATATTAAAACAGACAACACAATTTACATTTAAAAAAACTTAAGTCCTAGAACTCGTTACGCGACGGCAAACGGTAGCTGCCAAGGCCGAGCGACGCGCTCCAGACCCTTCGTGGCGGGCAACTGACGAAGTAAAACGTAATCCCTGCCACAGTGAGATCATGCCTCCTTGCTTCTGTAACGGTAGAATGCGACGTAGGATCGTCGTCGCCATTTTATAAAACCCATCCGACGTTGCCAAAAACTGATGCGCATGACACATCACATTACATACTAGAAATGACCCGATGAAAGTTCTGGGCACGATTAACTCTGGATAATAATGGATCGTGTCAATTCATATCTAAATATAGTGTATCAGCACGTTTTGCGTGAGTTATACACAATAGTTTTTGGTGTGGGTTACGTCTTTTTTCCTGTCCACAGTCGATATGTTGAATGTGTGGACTGCGTTATTGATAAACGTATAAATCAGAACAAAATATATTGTAATGTAAAATTAATGAGTAAATATTTAAGACGCTATCGAATTCGCTCGATTAGATTTATAATATAATTATAAACCGATTTATTCAAATATGGAAAAATGTGGTGCACCTTAGAGCCAGTATAACAACTAAATAAAGTTTAACATAACATTTTAAATTATTACGTTTTACGAGACTTTTTCATAGAAGTAATTTACATCATTTATTTTAATATTTGTTTCATCGTTGATGTGTATGCTATAAAAAATTTTAATCACATGATCCATGATAAAAACAGAAATGAATCATCTAATGTCTAATGCAATGTGTTCAATGACATTTTCTTACATTTAGTATAATTTTAATGTATTTTCTATCTATAATATATCGAATCCACTTAACAATAGTGTCATAACTCCAAAATTACCAATTTTGCGAACTATTTTTTGAAAACTAAAATTTCTAGAAGAAATGATCTGGGTAAGACATCTAAGTAGTTAATCTTATCTTAAAAAATATATTTATCGGTTATGATGATTTGTTGACTCAGCTACTAGATATTTTGAACTAGTCTGTAAAGGCTGGCTTTCGGATAGGTATAATTAATTTTGACTAATTTGGCTGAACTAGCCACATTTCCGATTCAGTGGTCGAGTGGTCAACGCTCTTATGCGTTCGTCCCATTCGGTTGCGGTGTCAAACAATTTATCGGTTTGCGCCCAAACCGACACTCTCTTCGTATAATCCCGTATCTCCAAACATGACATTCAGGAGAGCGTCTCAAAATTCAACACGCAACGCTTGCATCTATCTTCTTTAAAATGAAAACAGTACTCTTATTTTAAATCTAGTTTCTTATTTTATGTAAAGTTTTACTCAAAAGTTTATAGTTTTTAAAATATTATAAATACGTCATTGGACTTTAGGTAAAGGCTTTCGTAATAATAAAGTGGCTAGTTACGTGTGTATACTTTACGAAAAACCGGTGAAATAGATACTTTTCTCAATGTTTTTTGATGCCTACCTATAGAACTGAATGCAATACTTGTATGTGCCACTTACGTGATTATACGTAGGGAGTGTTGAAATGATTCCGCGACAATGCGAAATCTCAAACATAACTTATCTTTGATTAATGCAAGTTAACTGTCGCAACATATACTTTTGTTTAATTATGTTCTCTGGTTATATTATTATTTTGTTATGGTTTATTGCAGTTCAATGATGTCTTTACGATGAATCTGTTGTATTTCTTTTTTTATAGTTGTAAATAATTTCTATTGACAAAAATTGTATTTTCTTTGGAGGCCCCCGCCAGCTTTTTTTATTATCAACGCATCGCTTCAAAAAAATTGAACAAATAGCATTCTCTACCACGTTACTTTATACACGCGTCATTATAAAAATCACTAAATGTTTCATGTGTTTGTTTTAATATGTCTCCGCAGAAGAAATATTGTCGCCAAAATTGTAGGATCTTTGCTTGGTTCTCCTGTAAAATGTTTTGAGTTGTATCAGTATATTACTGGCATTGCAATAATAGGTTTAGTTAGCATAGTTTATCTCTTTCAATGTTATCTGTGGGTCGAATAACATATTAAAATGTATCTAATTGCTATGAACAAGTTTAGCCAAACAAGGTAATATAATATAAATTATTTTTTTGCTCGTCTGGGGAAATTTTGTTAAAATTATTGTTTTTATTGAAATTTCATGGAATTATACTAATTCAGAGGTTCTTAACATGACCAACTTTACACCCGAAACAATATTATCTTATAAATAAAACAGAAAAGTTATTTTGTTTTGTTAAACAATTACATATTAAACAATTTTATTTAAATGATCAGAACCGGTTTCGATAACTGCAGGCATTTTCAACTGATGAACAAGAATTGTATGTTTATACTTTTAAAGCGATGCTTGTGTTTGTTATCTTTGGAAACACGAAATGTGCGTCAGTATATTTAGTATATAATAGCCCAAACCGGTCTGTAAGCGTTTTATGATTATCACATACCACATGTAGGTATGTTATGCAATGCACATACACAACATACAAATAGACATTTATTTATTACTGGTGAGTACCCGGCATGCTTTGCAATGCCACTCAAAGAAAGAAAGGGTTTGTGTTTTAATTCTGTTTATTGAACTGCTTTTAGATTAGAGGTCTGCACAGGCCGAAATTTCATAGACTTGCCCGGTTCGAGCCCATCATCTTCAGGTCTGGCCCGACCCGAACCCGAATTTCAATATCACACTTGTTATAACACAATATTTTTGTCTTTCGTCTGGTGCGTACACGAATAAATCAGAGGGTTTTTCCTAGATGTCGCTGTATGTACGTATTTGATTCTTTTTTTTTCAATTTTAGATTTTCAATTTTTTTTCTTCAAAACCCTTCACGGGTGTGTGCACAACAACTCACCGAAGTTTCATCGAAATCGTATAAATGGTAAAGGAACGCGTAAAGGACAAACAAACATTTATTTTATATAATATTTCCCGGCATGATCACAATAAGTCCTTCCTGAAAGTTTCGTCGCGATCGGTTGAGTAGTTTAGGAGCCTATAAAATCCGGACAAACCAACAAACAGACATTCATTTATATATATATAGATTTCCCGGCATGATCACAATAAGTCCTTCCTGAAAGTTTCGTCGCGATCGGTTGAGTAGTTTAGGAGCCTATAAAATCGGGACAAACCAACTTACCAACAAACAGACATTCATTTTTATATATATAGACTAGCTTCTTTAGACATTCAGTGTTCCAATACCGTCATCTACGACGGCGTCCCCACTAGTTTATCATATTCGACTTCTAAATCTCGTTACATCAACTTTTTTTTCGATGAATAAGTAGGAAGATACAACCGACATTTCAATAAAAATTCAGTAATATTCTAATATTCTGGGTTAGTGATAAAAGCTTTGCCATAGCGATCTAGTGAGTCCTGGTTCAATTTCCAGCAAAGTCGATATCAAATTTAGAATTTTTCAATTTAAATTAGTGATCTTGGACATGAGTGTCTTGAAAAAAAATTTTCATCGAGTTTATCTCGTATGATTTTACAATTTTCAAAATATTTGGTGCATTGTCTGTCAGCTTTAAAGCCAGATTTTTTTTAATGAATAGCAGGGAAATTAATCTAAAATAATCTCCTCCCGCACCCTCGTCGCAAGTCGCATGCCATTATTCGATAACCAATGCACTCCTTCTATGTTTTAATCCGTTACCTAATTGGTTGTTATGATAGATAGCCCCGTTTAGTTGTTTTCTACCCTTAGTTACTACAAATTATGTCTAATTAGAGTTTAACCATACCTATGTTAAGAACATTACACTGAAATTTATTATAATGCTCTCATATTCTTGAACCAAGAATTATTTTGAAGTAAAATCAAGAAATTAAAAACTTATGATCGGAATCGGGTCGCGGGTCATAAAATCATTACCTCTGACTTATGTAATCGGAATACCCGATATTTAACAAGCTTAAGAGGAATGATTTAATTAATTATTTAATTCAGATAAAATCACGTTTTTTATGGATTTTCTCATCACGTTTTGCCAACAAAAAAATAATATATGATTAAAAGGCCATTAAAAATAAAAATATAAACGCAACAGGTGGGAATCGTAAAATTTATATTTAAATTATAGTCACATGCCGTTGACTGTAAATTATTTTTTTAAGTTTCTTCACAATAAAACGACAAATTTGCATTTTAAAATATGTAAAGCTATTTTTTCGATAAATAAATTTGTCATAGGATAAAATAACAAAGGATTTAGTTTTACAGAATTATGTAGACCTAAAATCTTTGTTATTTTATTATATTTTAATGGAGTTCTACCAAGTAAATGTTAATTCAATCAGTAAAAAATTTGTCAATATTAAAAAATATGTTACTTCTTTTTTTTATGAGGGTGTTTGACGGAATTTCAATATTTAATTTGAATTGTTGAGATTTTGTATATTTCCATGTATTTATTACATAAGTTCTAAATACATGGAAATGTACAAAAATTCAACAATTCAAATTTATAATTTAAGACATCGACTGAGGGTGCTTGATGGAATTTCAATATCAAATTTGGATTATTGAGATTTTGTACACTTCCATGTATTTTGTCACTAACGACCCGGGTTTCGCCTTTCGGCATCTTCAGGCAATCGAGCACGAATGGACGAATGAGACAATAAACAGTGTCTAACGTTTATATAGAAGATACAAATGCGACAAATATTATTTACGAGGTAAGATATTATACGTCTGAGAGCCACACTGATACCTGAGTTAAAATTTCGGGAATCGTCCTAATCCTTATTTTGTAAACACCAGATTAACAGAGTGGCGAATTGCCGCTTTTCAACTTCTTTTAGAAATACCAGTGATTTTACAATTATAATAGTAAATTTGGATTATTGAGATTTTGTACACTTCCATGTATTTAAATACATGGAAGTGTACAAAATCTCAATAATCCAAATTTAATATTGAAATTCCATCAAGCACCCTCAGTCGATGTCTTAAATTATAATTATAATAGTATTGTGGGTTTTGACGGGATGTAATTCGACGAATGGGTAAATATATACAATCATTCCACATTTATTGACATCTGTTAGGTGTTTCAACGCATAGGATATAATAGCGGAGAATTAGGAAGGTGCAGCTGCTCATTCAAAATTGGCAAGGAATTTAACTGGGCTCTATTAATTTCCAAAATTTCTTGATAAAATAATTTATGATCCCCCATGTTTTTATGCAACAGTTTAACCCCATCATCCGCATTACATGGAAGTGTACAAAATCTCAATAATCCAAATTAAAAAAAAAAAAAAAAAAATTCAAATTTAAATTTACTTATTCTTTCACAATGCACACACTCTCTGTTAGTTGCAATATGGCCACCAAACGTTGCCTCCAAGATCTCTCCGTCTCTCGCTATTTCTTTAGCTTTTCCCAAGCGTAGGGCTTACATTCTTTCTTCATTAGGTTCCTTTCAAGATGAAGGAATGCATTCGTTTGGAAAAATATATATACGGGATTCAGGTTTCCCTGGAGCAACCGGCAGTACATACCATTCAAACTTCCATTGACTGTGAATTCTCTTGTTTTATGTCCGAGTCTGATAAAATCACAACGCAGATCTCTTCAATCACAAAAAGGCATGCGTTGAATTTGTGTCGCTTGATTTCTGACCGAGTACAACCATAGGTCTCAGACTTTCCAATACTGTCGTGAAAGTGGGTTTCACAATAATTCGTCTTGGGAAAGTATATATGCGGTTCATCATCTCATTTGTAACTGAAGCCATCTTTGGGACTAGGGCTTCCAATCCCGGGATCTTGGGTAAATTATTCATTCCAATAATCCCGGAATTCACTATAAGTGCTAAAAATGATTCATATATCAAATTAAAACTTTCTTTTGAATTATTGTGATTTTGTCACTAACGACCCGGGTTTCGCCTTTCGGCATCTTCAGGCATTCGAGCGTACGAATGGACTCGAAGTGACTCAATAATTCAAATTCTATACTGAAATTCCATTAAGCACCCTCAGTCGATGTCTTAAATTATATAAAACTTTCTTATTAACTACAAAGTGTACCTAGGTTTGTTTATGTACATAGTTTTTTTATAATACCTATAAAATTAATATAAGTTTATTGTAGTCCTTCCTTCTCTTATTTAGTAACAGCCGTTCTTAACCAATTTTAAATCGAGGATAAATTAGGACTCCTTCTTAATCGAATGGAGGACAAATTTTGACATGTTAAAGACAAATTGAAGACATCTTCTCTTTTTGGATACCATTTGGTAAAACCTACCATAATAATGCAATAAAAAAATACATATAAAATTAAAATTATACATTCCAATTGAAGCAATAATGTACACAAATAAAATTTAAATGTACAATTTTACACATAAAATTACATTTAATGACCAATCACGGGATTGAGAAATTTTAAATCCCGAAATCCCGGAATCGTTAAAAGTGTCCGGTAATGGATTCCCTAGTTGTGACACGTGATTGACAGATGGATCCGGATGGTATCTGTAACATAGTACATTGATTATATAGTTTAATTTAATCTAGGTACCTATGTTAGTTTTCAACCTGGATAACAAAATAGTCCTACATATAATATTAGATTTTTATTCTTAATTGGCTATTCAACGTCTTCTACAATCAGTTGATTAAAATCCATTTCAATCATATATTGCTAATTTTACCATGAATAACTCTTTTATATTTTAAGTATTGTATACTTTATACCCTGTCACATCGGCGGTTTTGGAGAGACGTTAGAATCTGGCTGGGTCACGTGCTACGGATGCCTCCGGAAAGCCTCAATTCTTTTTGCCTCTTCTTCCAACCTGTGGGATTCCGGCGTCCTGGAAGACCATCGGGTACTATCCGTAGGATGTACTCGGTGGAGCTGATGGACTCTGGCATGTCATGGAAGGAAGCAAAGCGATTGGCAGGTGACAGGGATTCATAGAGACGCCGCGTGGTAGCCATATGCTCTACATAGAGAGCGAAAATGGAAGTAGAAGAAGATACTTAATGATTCATTTGAATGAAACAATTGATTAACAACCTGTGTCGTTTGATGTTGTAAGTTTATTAACAAGACTGTTTTACTGCTAGTTTTTGCAAGGGCTAGTCCAAAATCACTATACATTTTGAAGTATTATTATAAACATGCTTGGACTTACTTGTTAATTGTCATATGGAAGTCGATGGTTATGTTTATTAAAGTGAAAATAACCAATGAAGTATAAAGAAGTTTAGTGGATGTTTCAAAAGCAATCAAGAGTAATTAATCAGGACAGATAATCCACCGCTTGTAATAAGTATTGGTCGTTATAAATAAGTAATTTTGTTTTTTTTTTCTTTCATGTAAATGCTAAACGTTACAACTACTATCGAGGTATTGTGTTCACTATATATTCTCCATATATAATTTGGTGATAATAGTGACTGAAAATATTGTAAGTATATTAAAAATATAATATGCACCCATTCCTCGCTTAACGCGATTTCGGTTTAACACGGTTTTCATTTTTGGTGATGTGTTTTTATTAAACCTTGCATTGTAGTGTCTTGCATTTCAATTATTACTACAAAAACAATAAAAGATGGATTACATATGGCAAGAAATATAGAAATATAGAAATTATTTTTTTCTTGAATTCGATAAATTTTTCCACGATTCATAGCATTCCACCTAATACAGTAATTACATAGAATACACGAAGGAGAAGGACACCCACCTTATTTAACCACCCTGCAAATAAAATAGCTTGGAAACTGAAAAATTCGCTTCGTCGACCCCACATAATTGCAGTATTTAAATAAAAATTAAAAAAAACAAAAGATCACAAAACTATTTGTTCTCAAATCTTCACTGGGGAATTTTTGTCATCTAAAATATAAACACCTGCGGACTTAAGGTGTATGATTTTGTTTTACGAAGGCTTAAATTTCCTAGTTTACCATCGTCCTTTATCGTACCACACATAATATTATTATAATTTAAGACATCGACTGAGGGTGCTTGATGAAATTGCATATTTGAATTATTGAGATTTTGTACACGTCCATGCATTTTGTCACTAACGACCCGGGTTTCGCCTTTCACCATCTTCAGGCATTCGAGCTCACGAATGGACTCGAATTGACAGACAGTATTTTTTTTCCTACTAAATAATATAATTATATATACACGCAATCGCAGCAAAGTAGGTAAGTATTCAATTTATTACACAATGACATAGTCTGTATCGCCTAATTATAAATAGTAAAATGTCGGCGTCCGTAGCGCAGTTGGTTTCGTCGCTGGGTACGGTTACGGATGTCTCGGGTTCAATTCCCGGTGCGGACGGTTTTCATAGATTGATCTTTCAATCGATTTATGGATTTCTGTTCGTAGTCTGAGTCCTCCTTCCCACCAATCCCATCGTCACGGGGCGTAACGAGAGCGATTAGCTAACCACTAGTCCTGTCATAGCCCTATCCTTCTATCCCTACTCTCTTCGAAAAAGAAAAGAGAGGTTGAGCAACTGAGTGACAAGCAGTTCTCGTAGAAAAACTTCTGTCAAGATACCTCCATTAGGAGACCATATGCTCCACATTGGGAGCGGACATGGAAAAAAACAAACTTTCCCACTAAAACTATTATGTGGAGCGGATACGGACTAAGTCTTTAAATCCCTTTCCCGCATGTAAGCTAGTTAAGTCCTGCTGTTTGTCAAATTTGTCAATGTTAAAAAAATAGGTTATATCTTCTTCTTCTATGGCAATGTACACTCTCTGCTATTAGCAATATGACCACCAAACGTTACATCCAAGACCATTCCGTCTCTCGCTATTTCTTTAGATTCAGTATATTAAAGTATATTTAACTTTTAACTTGAAATACTCGACAGCTTAAATATATATTTACTTGTTTAGACATTGCTTAATTTTACGATTATAATTTTTTTTATTATGAATTCAAAAGATTTTTTATTTAACTCTTTATAAAATGTATTTTGTAATTAAATTAATTGCTTTAATTTAACATATTTTGAAGTTTTTTTGTCCGAATCGGTAAATACATTATATAATATCGTCTGATGAAAAGTTCGGAAATACCAGTGGTGTTTTAATCTATTTTGATTGCTTGTGAATTATTCACATACAATTGCTATCTAACAACATATGTTATATGATAATTTATTAAACTGAAATTGGTGGCATATATTTTATTTCACGAAAAATCCAGTATTTTTGCACATCTTCGTATAGACCAGGCTTGACCAACCCGCGGCACTAGGCAGCTAGTAATGCGGCCCAAAACAAGTGGTACAATTTAACATCGTTTTGCGCTTTTTTATTAACTATATCACACGATGAATAAACATAATCCAGAAAATGTTGGAAAATATACAGATTTGATTGTCTAAATTTTATACGATAATTTACGAATATTTTTTAAGCTTTCCACTAAAAACACAAACATGGTCAAATAATATGCCATTATTTTATGTCATCCTTATTTTTATAATTAAAAATGTAGTCAACAAAAAACAAACCTTAATTATTTATTATTATTTAATGTATGTCGGTTCCGTATTTAAGAGTTCAACGTCGTTGGCTTCAATTACAGATGTTTTGGGCTCGAATCCCGGTACGGACAGTTTCATAGATTGATCGAGTTATGGATATCTGTTCTTAGACATGGATTTTTGTGATGTCTAGAAATTCCCTTCCAGCTTCCAGCCATCCAAACCTTTAAACGGGGCGTAGCGAGAGCGATTAACCAACCACTAGTCCTGTCCTAACCCTACTCTTCTTTAGGAATATAATTCCAATTGTTGACGAGATTTAACTGTTGGTATAGAATGACGTTTGCCGATTATGCAATTCTCTGCAGTGAGAGGTCTGCAGTTTCAGAATGAACGACTGAATTCGGTCCTATCTTCTTTGTTCATATATACTGTCGTCGGCTGTCTATATTTTGCTTTAGACATGCCTTTTCAGAGCGTTCATCTTTATCATAACGTATGCAGAATCCTCGTCGTATATATTTTTTGACAGCCTTTGCATCGAAATTAACCTTTGTTAATATGATATTTGATAAATAAAATATTATTTACCAATTTACCTCGTCTACATTGATGAATCGATATAAATACTCGGACACAAATATTGACGAATATAATGTTTCGTAAATATGCAGCGTCATGTTGATGATTCGCCACACTTCTATACATAATCTCTTCGGAAAAGAGAGGTGTAGCAACTAAATAATAAGCAGTTCTTGTAGAAAAACTTCACTTGAAGTACCTCTATTAAGAATCCACGTGCTTCTCATTAGATGCGGACATGGTAAAAAAATATATATATGTGGCCCAGAACAATTAATACTCTTTAATTAATGTCAATCAAGAATACGAAGAAGTTCGACAACCAAGGTATAGACTTAGGTCATAGATCTTATATATATATGATAAAACTTGATGTACCTAGTTGTAATATCAATAACTCAAAACATGTCTAGGTTTTTGCCATAATAGGATTATATTATGTGTCATTTCCAAAATGGAGTGTATTTAAAATCTCCTTCACATTGAAGTTTCCCCGTCTGCTATGATTAGATTCGATGTTATTTAGATTCGGTGACATGCAGGGTAAGATAATGCATACTTAGGCATTGAACTGATTATACCCCATCTGGCAGGAGTTCATTTCTACCTTTCTCTCCTCTCGCTGATCTAGCACATTAACGGCAAGCTAAATAATTTACTTTTAAGGTGTTAACTGTCAATTCTTGGTGGAAAGACATTATATTTTAAAAAATAAAACACAATTCATTTGTACTACTACCACATATTTATAATGATCAGGACCGGTTTCGCTCATCACGAGCATTATCAATTGATAAAAATACAAACATACCAGGCTTATTTATATAAAATTGAGTGTAAAAATGAAGGTATATAAAACTGATGGTTCATGAACTAAGACAAGAAAATACTGATTAGCAAACAAATTATACATAAATCAAATAAAAGAGTGTACAATTAAAATGCTATGGACCTCTTGCTAATCAATTAATACTAATCTGAAATCACAAATATAGCTACATTAAAAGTCCATTTAGCTGAACAAAATTTTAATTACATTACTTAAGCAATAATGAATCAGGAAAATTATAAGAAAAAATTAGTGAACCATTTAGAACAATCAAATATCAAGTATGTAATTAATATTAACAATAAACAGCCATCTTAAGTGGAGAAAGCAGAGCAGCTATGAGTATCCATTAAATTTTTAATATCTGAAAAACAAAAATTACCGAGACAGAATCAATTCTTACAAGTTAAAAATAACCTTACAGGTATAATACAAATTAATGGATCGGATATAACAAAGGAGAAGATGCAAAGACGGTTTGCTCATTCAATAAATTTGAAATTTGGATTATTGAGATTTTGTACACTTCCATGTATTTTGTCACTAACGACCCGGGTTTCGCCTTTCGGCATCTTCAGGCATTCGAGCACACGAATGGACTCGAACTGACTCGAGTCCATTCGTGTGCCTCTGTTTGTTGCGAACTGTAAATAATAATTTTAAATAATGATTGACGTAAGTAACTTCAGGGCATAGAGTCAAGATTGCTATCAAAAAATTGAACATGTTATGGATGTTATGAACATGATATTATTTCCTTGTGATAATTATCGATTTTTTAAAATAAAATTTTAAACATACATACTGTTTTTTAGAATAATTCTTTACATTAACGGTTCTTGAAGAGGTTCCAATTTTGATACAGCGACATCTATTAATGAGAAATATTATTTTTAAACATCTCAGATGATTAAGACATTCCTTGTATGTAATGGTATTCTATTAAGGTAGTGGTGTACCACATATTTAAAAGAAGGGTCAGTTTATCCATTTTCTAATTTTTCACAGGTCCCAAAGGGTGAAAGTGTTGGAAAATAATAATAAATTATACTAGACTAGATATCCATTTTATTATAGTTTTATTTTTCTTCAATTTTCCAAAATGAACTTGTTTAAAAATATAAAGAGGCACCATCCTGTACACTTAACTTCTTTTGAGAAGAAATCCATCGGTTCCACGGAAAAAAATACAGTTACCAATCCACAGATGTCACTATCACATAAGTTCCAGCGTTGCACAACCCCTTAACGTGAACATATTATTTATATCTATTCAATGTATACATTATGTTTGTATAATTCTAAATTGTCTTTAACGGATATTTGAAACAACTATTAGAATCAGGTTATACATTATAATGTGTCACCCTATTTAAAAAGAAAAAAAAATAACTACATCTTTTGTTTATGACATTACATTTACCAATGAAAACTTATCCGTGATCAGAACCTTTGGTTTTGTAATAATCGTTTTCGATGATCTCTGTAGATGTCGCTAATAAATTTTCATATACATAACCTGATCATTATTTTGTTTTAATATTTGATTATCTTTTAAATTAATTTAATTTTCGTTCAATAAATTTAATTTATTTCACGTTTTGGGATAAAATAAATATGGAAAGGATTTTCAAGTTATCAATAAAACGACAAACTGTTAAGTCATAATGTACTATGTATTTAAACAATAAATTCATATACATGAAGTGAAATTTCCTTAATTGGGTATAAACATATTTTATGGGATACTTCAGTGTTAATGTTGAACATAAAACATTTGAAAAGATGTAGGTTTCTCCCATTTCATTTGCTTATATTAATTTCGTAGAGATATATTTTAAATAATGTATCTTTATACAATATTTACAAGAGTTAAAGATAGACTTATATGAAAAAAAAAACAACATCCATTTTTACAAAGTTATCTAAGAAAGCTACACACACCCTATTTTCATTATGCTGTAACATAACAAGTATATAATGACATCAGGCATCAAGCCATAAAAACATGTTCCGACTTAATCGCAGTTGGAAATAAGTTGGGTTTTTCTGCAGCCATACTGATAATATTTCTGATCAAGCATGAGAGATTCCAACATTGATAAACTAGCTTTTTCAACGTTATATTTAAGCAAGCAATTAATTTCAGATATTTATGAAAAATCGACTTGCTATGGATTTTTTTTTAAACGGGTATTGTAATCCCTATATGCAACTCAAACTGTTGTTATTTTCGTTCCCTAAAATATTCATAGTAAAAAGTAAAAACGCTGAATAACATATTGTAAAATACGGTAATATAATTTGAAAGTTTACTGAAAAGATTCAAGATAACAATTTTAATACCCGTATAAACATAACATATGTATGTACACATCAGTGGCGTGCCGTCCATACACGCGGTAAATGCGCCGCATGTCTTACAATTCGGAAATGAAAAGGCTTTTTTTTCATCTTTGTAAAGCTATTAAATTATAATTGTACTTAATTATCAAACAAAACTGTTTAAAAGTTTCACGTTTATACACTAAATTCAGAAAGTGTGCGCGTCCTGATTGACATTTATCTGCGTCCTATTCAGCAGTGACCGCTCGATAAACGTACGGCCTCTGGCGAAATTCGCTCGAAGGTTTGCATGCATGCGCTAAGAAGTTTGCTTTACCCGGGCATGCGCAGTAATGAAAAATTCGATTTGCGCTATGGATCGCGCATGACAGTCAGTATGCGGATGACAGTCAGTAGCATCTCACCGTAGTATTGCGATTCGGATTGTCAGATAAATCGTGTTTAATTTGTCGCTACCCTCAACATAAATTAACAGCAAAGAAAGATAGGGGATTTAATAATACATTAGCGAATTGTTAAATATGGAATATTAGAGACTGTAGAGGATTTCAAATTAAAGTATAAAACTCGCAAGAACAATAAAATTCAATTCGCAAAATAAGATAAATTTTGCATATTTTTCTCCCTCACAGCATGCCTTGCATCATGAGTCACCGCACGCCAGTGTACGCACGTTGTCAAAGTGATTTTTCTGGATGTTACCTATTTGTCTAAGGTAAACGATTCAAAATAAAAACTGCGTTCCTCATCGTATAAAAATACACCTTAATTAAGAACTGGCAAAATGTCATAAAAGTAAAAACAACACAATTTATTACGGTTTACTTCTCACTAACTTCAGTAAAGTTCATTTCGCAAGTCAATTGTCACACGATACCACATGACTGTTGCATTCTTCAAACACGATTTCTTTATTATTCAACATCAATTTAACAACGATAAAAAACACTAGAATCCCACACGTAAGTGTTTTGTAATTAATTATTGCCTAACAAAGGTATCCTAACTGATCACGAACGCTTAATTTAAACGTCGCATTGCACTTAATTTGGCACTCATTGAATTATCGTTTCTCACTTTCCAACTGTCATTTCTCTTGTTGTCTGTATGACATTAAACGAGACCAATCCTCTTTGACTAAATCTGCTCCTTTTTCGGCTATCATAATAGTCGGAGCATTCGTATTTCCGCTGACAATCGTTGGCATAATACTCGCATCTATTACTCTAAGTCCTTTTACTCCGTAGACCCTCAGTCTAGGATCCACTACGGCTGTGTTATCCCAAACTGGACCCATTTTGGCCGTCCCTACAGGATGGTAAATTGTCATTGATATAGTTCGCATGTGGCATTCCAAATACCCGTCAGACAAAAATATGTGCTTTCTACAATTGGGTAAAGATTTCATATATAGTCTTGATCCAAATTGTTTAAAAGGCGATGCTTCAGCTACTCTGAGCGCAATCCTAGCACCTTCGACGAGCGTAGCTACATCAAATGCGTTTTCAAAATACCTCGGATTTATAAGTGGTTTCCCGTAAGGACTCGAAGATCTCAAACGTACATATCCTCTGGTTCTTGGTCTCAATAAAAGTGGCATTATCGTCCAGGCGTCTATATTTGTGATTGGCTTCCAAACATCGTTGTAAATTTCATCAGTCAGGCCTAAAACTTTTTTCACTTGTACTCCGGCATCTGAACTGTATACTGCTGGGGCCATATGGAACTGAACATCAGGCCAAAGACCAGATTCGTTGGCATATTTTGTATTCACAAACGCCAATCCTTCGACTCCTCCTAGTGTCGTCATAGGACCACGTTCTCTTAGTACGTATTGCATTGTGACAGGAAAAGCTTGCAATCTATTTTGTATGATAGAAACTGGTTTATCAACCAAAAAAGACAAGCCTCCCATAGCGACGTGATCTTGCAAATTCTCCCCAACCGCCAAATCTTTTATCACAGGTATCCCCATCTCCTCCAAGTGTCTCTGTGGACCTAATCCTGATAACATCATTAATTGAGGGGTGTTAATAGTGCCCGCTGATATTATAACTTCCCTTCTTGCCATTACTACCTGTCTTCTACCATTTTTCATAAACTCAACCCCATACGCTCTCAAAGTCATGGGGTGGATTAAAATTTTCAAAACAAACGTATTTAACGATATGTGCAAGTTTTTTCTTTTTCTGATCGGTCGCAGAAAAGCTTTTGCTGTGCTACATCGTGATCCTCTTCGTATAGTCCCTTGTGCTATCATAAAGCCAGTTTGTATCTCACCATTTATATCTCTATTTTCATACCCTAACTCCGTACCAGCTTCGACGAACGCTGCCACCAAAGGTGTCCTCCATGGTGATTCTTGAATAGTCATATACCCACCCTTTCCGTGGTATTTTGTCCTAGTAAGGTAAGGATTTCTGTTGTCCTCTGACTTCATGAAATACTTTAAAGCATCTCTGTATCCCCACCCTGGGTTTCCGAAAGATTCCCACTGCTCGTAATCTTGCCTGTTTCCTCTGACGTAAAGCATGTAGTTGAGGACACTCGATCCCCCTAGGACTTTCCCTCTTGGCCAGTTGCACCTACCGTTTTTCATTCCGAGACACGCTTTTCCGGTTGACTCCGTTTTGTACTGGTAATCCAATTTGGATAGCTGAAGATATGAAGCAAGCGATGGGACATCTGATATCTCGTTCTCATCAGGACCTGAAAATTTATATATTTTTTTTTATTATAAATACAGACAGTGAAGTATGATAGTAATAAAAAGCATAAAAATCCTTATGCTTCTGACATTAAATTGTAAATATAAGTCACGTAAAAAATAGCATTGTTCTTAGTTTTAGACTTAAGTGTCGAGAATTGTAAGATATTATCGGTTGTTATTTCGGCATCACGCTATCTTTAGATTTTTTTTAGTTTTGAGAGTCGGAGAGTTTAGGTGTTGAGTACTAACTTTTTTCATACATTTTAACAATATTTTATTTTAATATCATACATATAAACTTTGAGTATAAACATGTCATGAATTAAAATGAAACATGTAATACAAAGAAAATCTTTATTTTGCTTGAATGCATTTCTTGTAGTTATGCTTGTTTTTCGACACGTGGCAGTATTTTAACGTCAACGTGTTTGTATGTGTTTTCTTTTTCATGAACATTTCAACAAAAAATAACTCAAAACAACAGGTTATGCCAGAACGGGGAAGTTGTTTGTTGTGAATAATGACATATTTTTTACAATTTCTGACCTCTTTCAATCATTAATTTGTTCTTCATTGTTTGATTACAATCCTCGAAAGTGAATACTGAAACAGTTTTAAATCGCCGGTGACTCTACTATTCACTATTCATAACACAACGGCTTCCCAAAATAACAATTTAATAGGCAATCGTTTTAAATTTATTAAAAAGTTAATAATATATTATTCAGAGGCCACTTTTTCTAATACAATGTTTGTTGCAATACATGGAATCTCGGTGACTCAGTTTCTATTCGCTTATATTCAATGCGACAAATATTGTTTGAGGCAATTACGTCCAACAATACCTGAGTTAAAAGAAATGTCCTAATACTTATTTTGTAAAACCATAGTTTTCAATCTTCTTTTAGAAATACCAGTGATTTTACAATTATAATAGTATTAATTAGGTTCAGCTGCTCATTCAAGATTGGTAAAGGAGTATAACTGGCCTCTATTAATTTCATTCTGATAAAATAATTTAGTTCCCCCATGTTTTTAACAGTTTAACCCCATCATCCGCATTAAATATGGTTCTCCATTAGCAAGTGATTTGCGAATGAAGTTTCTTTTAATCTAAAGGCAGCTAAATGTTCAGAGGCCACTTTTTGCACATAGAAATATCATTGCATTGTAATTTATACCAGATTTGTTCTTAAAGTTTATACACTTTGTATAGGCTTTCTAGTTCGGTTCGACTTTAAATACCGACCTTGATCGACCTTGCATTTGTCTGTTAGTTGAACGACTTTAAATTTGAACCTTTCAATTTTTTTAATTACGCTGTTAAATTCATTATAGTATTTTTTTCGAAAATTTTTTAATATGGTGTTTACAAAATAAATAGGACAAAATAATGTCATTGGAACTTAAATATGAATGAAACAATACAACACGTACGGTCGTAGTGATTTTGCTGTTTTGTTATATAATACGACCTTGCACTTGTCTCTAGTTGAACGACTTTAAATAAGTACCTCAAATTCTATTTAGCTGTTAGCAATTCATTATTTTGTATTTTTTTTAATTCATAAATAAATAGGACAAAATAATGTCATTGGAACTTTAATATGAATGAAACAATACAACACGTACGGTCGTAGTGATTTTGCTGTTTTGTTATATAATACATATTGTCAAGGAATTTAAATATTACTATTGACGTATCAAACCGTGACACAGCTATTATTATATATTAGATTCAATAAACATTGACGTGGAATTGGGAAATCAAATGTCATGTAACGTTATATTTAAGTTTGTTTTCCTCAGAGAACATAGTTATCTCTTGAATTGATATGAAACGATACAATTTAAGACATCGACTGAGGGCGCTTGATGGAATTTCAATATCATATTTGGATTAATGAGATTTTGTACACTTCCATGTATTTTGTCACTAACGACCCGGGTTTCGCCTTTCGGCATCTTCAGGCATTCGTGTGCTCGAATGCCTGAAGATGCCGAAAGGCGAAACCCGGGTCGTTAGTGACAAAATACATGGAAGTGTACAAAATCTCAATAACTCAAATTTGATGAACGGATACAATGAAATATTATATACAATAACCGTTTCTTTTCAAAGTAAAAAGTGTCCTTGTTCCAACCTAGGTTCAATGGAGATTGCCAAATAATATCATCAATATTATAATAATAGCTTTATATAACATTGTTTTTCTTTAATTTCAATAGAGCTCTTCCAAAACATGCCTCATAAAAAATAAATTCAATGTCCTTTTTTTTTCATACTGTATCCTTGATAATAAATTTCATACCGAAATTACATATTCGATTCAACTAAGTTCAACCACTCTATTAAAATACCAGTTTTTTTGCTTAATACAGCGCATATATTACGTGATATATTGTATACGGAGTTAAAATTGGGACGTTACCTGCTTCCATCAGCAATACCGTCCAATCCGGTATTTCAGTCAGCCTATTTGCCACCACTGCACCAGCTGATCCTCCGCCGACGACAATGAAATCATACTCAAGGACAGGCTGCTGGTCTAAAACCCTGCTCTCAGGATCGTTGCTGTCGTAATTGTGGAACGTCAGCGCGCTGAGTAACAGTGGAATCAACCATAGACTGGTAATTCCTATAGTCTTCAAGGCGGTGGATGCTATTAAAATACCCACAGCCATTGTTGGTTAGGTTAATCTTATTCCTTTAAATTATTAAAGAATTTGATTTGAGTTAGAAAATAAATTGTTTTCCAAAATTTTTGGAGTTAAGACATTTTTTTAAATCTTTTCTAAATTATTTTTTATAACGTCTCTTTCAGGGCTTTTAGTGAATCAATAAATACTTTACAAGCTTCACTGTCGTTTGACCTTTTTTGTTTGGTTTTTTTGTCTAAATTATAGGAACTTCTTCGAGTTCTTCGATTTTTTATTTTTCTTGCTCTAATTTTTGTTCCTTATCTAGATATCAGATATTGTTCACCGTAATATCAGGCGGCCTTGTACTGCTGTCAGTGAGATCGGTTCCCTGTCGTGACGACCTCGAACCCCTTGGTCTCACCATCCTACATCAGGCACCCCTGCTCACAGAGTGGCACTTGCCCTCTCACGGGCAATCACTTTCTGACACCTGAAATTAAAAGAACAATAGTTAGTGCCTGGGTTATACACATCAGTGTTTCTTCTAGGCCTAGGCATGTATTTATAATTGATCTAAATATTCGGTCTATTCGTAGATTCGAACCCGTTGCCACTACAACGCTAAAAAAACAAGCACAAGAGTCTCAGCTACAAAGCTGTCAAATGTTTTAACCTAAATTGTTTTTTAATTACTCAGAGGTCCGAGTGAATCAATCTTGAAAATTTGTCTTCAAATTCAAAGATTGCAAATCTTTTTAAAGAATTCAAATAAAAATAATTATAATTACTAACAAAGATTAAAAATCAGGTGATAAAATATTATTAATTGCTCAATAGTTGCGTTTTCACAAGATGGTCGGTAGTAAGAAACCATGAAATTCCGAAATATTATTTGATTAAGTAAATCAGTGCTTCTGGCTGGCGGATTTTATTAATTACAAGTGAGTACCCGTCATGCGTTGCAATGCCACCCAAAAAAAGAAAGGGTTTGTCTTTTAATTCTTTTTATTAAAGTGCTTTTGGATACACAATATTTTTTTATTTTCCGTTTGGTGCATACACGAATAAATCGAAAAACTTTCCGAGATGTCGCTTTTTGTACATATTTGATTTTTTTTAAATTTTTTTTTTCACGGGTGTGTGCACAATAACTCACCAAAGTTTCATCGAAATCTGATGAATTTACCATCCATAGGAACGCATAGAAGACAAACAAACGAACAAACATTCATTTACATATATAGATTTACTTGGCTAAATTATAATACCAATTCATTTTAACAATGTTGGTGTTAAATTATTCCGTCCGTCCAACAATATTGCTGCATTGGTCCAATCATTTTAGTCATGCGCATTACACGCACCGTGAATTATACATTAATGTCAACTTGTAGTCTTTTGAAATCAGTTCAGCATTTGCCTTACATTCATGAAATGCACCACAGAGCTTGACCGATAAAATAATGAATAATCGCATAATACCGAGTTTTTTCTGCTGCCTTATGTATAAAATGGAATGCTTAACGGCATTCGTGTCAGTAAAGCTTTATAGGAATTTCTTCCGTACATATTATCGATACCATGTTAAAATTTAATTTTTCGATTATTGTTGCCTTGTGAATTTTACTTGGGTAATTTTTATATTTTGTCGTTGAAAAAAACTACGTTACGCGTTACGTACGGAACTAGCGAAGTCTTGCTGATTTATTTTTATGAATTTCCTTAGTCTGTGATTGATTGATTGAGTTTCTATTGTGTAAATATTTTTTTCTATGAATACTGAGATGGATTCCAAACAATGAGTGATGAAATAATACTTTGTTTTCATGTTTTAAGCACGTATATTATATACTCTATTTTTGTCAAATTGATTAATTATATTTAGCCGAGTAGTCGAGACTATTTGAAGTTTTGGCTTTCATTCTACTAGGTAGGGAGGTTCCGGAGTCTTTCATTGATTATTTAATTATTTATTGCCCCCCATCCGATCCTACAAACAACTTTCCTGGTCCCTTTCTTCTAGACTTGATACTATATCGATAATCCCTACGTATAATCACGTAAGTGCCAAATATATGTTTATTATTTCTCTTGCATTTTCGTTGTCTACGGTAGGCAAATAACAAGGAAAATTGGATTAAAAATAGTAGCACTGAGCCAATTTTGAAGATTATACATACATTCGTTACTTTGCAATAGCATTATGAATCCTTGAAATGTTCTCATGTTTTTAGATACGGGATTATAGGTCGGTAGGGTCGATATGAAGGCCATTTGAAACGATAGAGAAACTAATATACATACACATTATAAAACACAACCCTTGTCGCATACCGTTCTCGTGATTAAGGGAGGCTTGAGGGTTAAGTAATAATTATATTGAGTGCGTTCGTGAACGTGGACCGATGTTGCTTAAAGATGGCTATAAAAAAGTTACATGTTTCGAAATAGTTCTAAATATATTTTCACATAAGTTTTTTTTTTCCATATCCGCTCTCAATGTGGAGCATATGGTCTCCTAATGGAGGTATCTTAACAGACTTTTTCTACGAGAACTGCTTGTTACTCAGTTGCTCAACCTCTCTTTTTTTTCCAAAGAGAGTAGGGATAGAAGGATAAGGCTATGAGAGAACTAGTGGTTAGTCTCGCTACGCCCCGTGAGGATGGGATGGGATGGGTGGGAGGGAGGAAGGACTCAGACTACGAACAGAAATCCATAAATCGATTGAAAGATCAATCTATGAAAACCGTCCGCACCGGTTATCGAACCCGAGACATCCGTAACCGTAGCCAGCGACGTTACCAACTGCGCCACGGACGCCGACATAAGTTTTCACTCAATATAAATACTCACACTTTGAAATCGATAGTTGCACGAAGCTGAAATGAAATGTCATTCATTCTTCTACCCTATAGTAGGCCGCCTATATTGGCGTTGCTCCACGCATTAGAATACATTACACAAGACAAACCAACAACTTAACTCACTTTGTTAAAAGAATCCGTGACTAAATGGAAACAATTAAAATCAAAGTTTGAGTGTACTAAATTAATAGTATCTAATTCAAAGTGCAAACTATCGAAATAAAAGTTTAATTGTACCAAGTGAATACTGTCTTAACACAAACTACAATTATTTATAATTCTTTTTTTAATAAGACGGCAGTGCATCCTGTATTCGCTCAGTATGCCTGAGGTGAATGATGTATAGGAAAAGACAGTGTGTTTTTTTAAAAAATTTTCTCGACACTTACACACACTCTCTCTCTCTGCGCACAGAGAGAAAGTATGTGTGTGTGTGTGCTGCGTTAAAGATAAATTAATCAAATTACAAATTACAGATACATATTGTAACAATATGCAGCAATGGACTGAATTATTGAAACAATCAAAATAAATTGAAAAGAATTAATGCAATAACTATTACGAAAAGAGTTTCAAGTGTAAGTTTATTCTAGTCTTTAAAATTTAATACGATGATTTGATTCTCCATTTTTCTTCTATAGTTTCTATAGTTGTATTCCGTCAATACAAGAAGAGGAGAAGCATGTGCTGGTAATATTAAAATCGTGCGTGGCTCGAAGCAGGTTTCTGGATGTGTGCCACGCGTAATCACTTACTCTTTGGCTCGAGAAATTTACCAAATCTTTTAGGACGCCAGTGGTAGCAAACCCGATGCATGCGTCATAAAGAGGTTTCGCACATTCGCAACAGATTTTGTAATATCAATTTTTCAACCATGTCTGCTTCCAATGTGGAGCCTATGAAATATAATGTAGTAGCGTAGGTTTTAAAGAGTTTAATTCTTAAAATTTTTATTAGGTGGTTAATAGCTATTTCGGCTTAGCGCCATCGTCAGAACTATACCTTAACTCAAATTTGAGTTGTTGGGATTTGATATTGAAATTCCATCAAGCACCTTCAGTCGATGTCTTAAAGTATGTATTAAAACTTATTTTAGCTCAGCTATATATGCTGTTTAAAAGAGATAGACATTATTGTTTCATCTTACGTATTCAAACATTTTAAATTAAATTATTTATCGTACTAATTGTGTTTTTGGAAAAGGAGTTAACGTGGTTTTATTGATTAATCGTTTAAGTAAGGGTGATGAATTAATGTTTGTTTGGTCATTACGGAGATTATTGCCTTGGCTATTGCAAACATCCATACCACCGGAAAGAAATACATAAATCAATTGAACCCGTGAGCACCGTAAGCGAAGCCAACTACTTTTACCACTGCACTACTTACCCAGTTAAATTAACAGGAATATAACGATACTATTTTTTACCTAAAATATTTTTTCAAAAATTACTCGCCTTATGTTCGACGACTAGTAAGAAGAATAATAAAAGAAGTTGCTACTTTATAACTTTGAACTCCGGTTTTAGGATCTAGGATCACAGGATCCATAAATGCTCTATTATACACAAAGCTTATCAGTGTAGTAAAAAGTGCAAAGTTATAAAACGTGTACTCGATTAGGCACGCATCTTTCGCGAACGAAAGAATCCAAACGACTTAATCTTTAGAGTGAAAGAGATTCACTATGAAAACGCTACGATGATTTTAGAATCGTCGCGAATCACTTGCTCTCCCACTTCAACACTGATTTGTCAATAACAGAGAGAATGAGAAAAAATGAACTTGCCCAGAATCCGATAAAAAATTAACTGCAACTAATTTCTTTTCCCACTCTAACACTGGTAGAGATATTAACAAATGCCCTGCGAATAATCTTATTCGAATTGAAACGCTGGTGATTTGTTTGCGTTACGCAGTGATACGAATCCGAAATGGTAGTTTATAGTTTCACATATCGAAACAGATTTACAGGCTCTTTATCTTCAGGCATTCGAGCGCACGAATGGACTCGAACCCGGGTCGTTAGTGACAAAATACATGTAACTGTACAAAATCTCAATAATCCAAATTTGATATTGAAATTCCATCAAGCACCCTCAGTCGATGTCTTAGATTTACAATCTATTTTTCTTTTCGTATTAACTAAGCTCTAACACTCCACCAATGTGTACTCGAAGCTTTGTTATTATAAAACTAACCTTTACAGTATTACAATAACTTATTAAAAACTAAATTTGGATTATTGAGATTTTGTACACTTCCATTTTTTTTGTCACTAACGATTTGGGTTTCGCCTTTCGGCATCCTCAGGCATTTGAGCACACGAATGGACTCGAACTGAGTTCGAGTCCAGTTCAGTTCCTCAGTCCTCAGTCCTCAGTACGAGTCCATTCGTGTGCTCGAATGCCTGAAGATGCCGAAAGGCGAAACCCGGGTCGTTAGTGACAAAATACATGGAAGTGTGTTATGAAATTCCATCACCCTCAGTCGATGTCTTAAATTACTTAAATTATTAAAACTGTTTTATATCACTGTCGGACAATCGTATACCCAATTTTGCCCTGAATGTATTGTTTTGTTTCACTCTCAAGGCCGCCCGGATCGAAAGGCAATCTTTTCTTAAGAAAGAAATCGCCTATTGCGTAAGTCGATATGCCGATCATTTTATTTATCAAATATTTCACTACAATCATCAATCGATTTGAGCATTCATGTTGTCCAGTATTTGATTTCAATATTTCTTGATATATTTCACATGTTTAGTAAAACATGATAATGTGTAAACAAAATGTTGGACGTCGTATGAAGACGTGTAACATTAGCAACTGGCAATCGGAATAAAACTTTCTCACAGGATAGGTCGAAGGCAAAAGGGAACGCTGAAGGGCCCCAACTGCAAGACGCCACATGCCTCTCCTTACCGATGGCCCTCAGATCAGCAGAGTGCAGGAACGAGTGGCGAAGGATCGTCAAAGGCAATCGAGTTGTCGCGGTAGGCGGAGGTCACGACTAAGAAAAAGAATCGGAATAATGTTTCGTGTGATTTTTTTTCGATATCATAAGAATGCCCATGCTTCTGAATACAAAATGACCGAAAAAACGTATTTATCATTTGAGATTACAAAACTAAAATGGCATTAAAAAATACTACAAAGTATTATAAAATTAGATTATTAGTTGTGTTTTAATTGAGCATTTTAAAAATAAAAACAATCGTAAAGAAATTTCCTTTCTTTTATAAAATTTTCGACGACGATGTGCAATATGTGGATCAATTTTAAAAGCACAACGTAGTCATTGAATGAATATTCTTTGACGAGAAATTAGTACCAGGTGATCTGAGCCACCTGTCAACAATCACTTAATGCGCGTGAAAGTGTTTTTATGTGTGCCTGTGTGCTGTGCGTGCCTTTGGCGATACTGGCATACACTAAGACAAACATAATAATAAGAAACAACCGATGGTAATTCCACCTTTCAACATTCGCTTACGAAATCACAGTAATTGAATTTCTACATCGTGTGCAACTGCAGTGTTGTGCTGTGCGTTACTGATGTATTGACATAAATTAAGAAGAATAAACATTGTAATTTGGGGGAAATTAAAATCGTTTGAACACTCGAATCTAGGGATGCAAAAGGGTGGCTCGCGTTTTGCTGCATCGAAGGATTTGTTTTTGAAGAGTACCATAACATTATTTAGTCGCACATCCCAAGTATCCAATATACTATTAGTATCAATAAAAGTAAGATGTAGGTATATTCTTAATAAACTTACTTGCAATAATATATTCTTTATTTTCCACAATTTGATGATCCAGTCTAAAATTGATGCAATACTATTCAGTAAATACTGAATTATCGAATTTTAGAAATCACAGAATAACATCCTGAAAGTAATTATAGCATCGCTTAAAATGCATCTCGCATCAAATGCCTCCGTGACATTTTAACCGAGTTCTATCATTTGCAACCAGGCCCGAATCTGAAATATATACTTACAATAACTAGAGTAATTCAGTAATTAAAAAAAAAAACACTGTTCTTTTCCAATGAACTACACGTACAAATATGATAAAGCAATCGAATTGAATATTCCGATCCATTTATCATATTCGTTCATTAGTTGGTATCACAGTGCAACGAAAGAAAAAGAATCAACACTTAGTTTGAATTTGATTCTCCGTGAGACATTTCCTTTAACCTAGGCCATTTATTGAACAAAAGTCGTGTCGTAGTGTTAAAATAAATCACGATGCGTTTTAATTGTAATTTTATCCGCAATTTGTCTTTCACTCTGTTTGCTAGACGGATAACTAATATTTCGGGTTGCACCCTATAATAACCGAATAATTTATTTTTTCACTTTGCATGTATTTGATTGGTATGCTGCTCCTAAGACACTCCCGTCTAATCAAAAAAAAATGCTTGAAGTTTGAATTACGTCACTGGATAATGTCGTATAAAATTAACGGATGGGAAAGCGTAGTGGGTAAAGAAGGGCACGGATAAGTATTTTATAAAGCAAAGAAATTATGTCGGATCCGCTTTGGTTATGCATTTCATGGGTTCAAATCCCGAGAATCCCCAAAAAGTATGGACAGTTTCATAAGTTTGATTTTTTAATCGATTTATGGATTTCTGTTTGTAGGCATGAATGTTGGTGATGTTTTTCTGTTTGTAAAGTGATTAGCTCACCAATAGTTCTGTTCTAGCCCTATCCTTTAATGCCTAATCTCTTCGAAGAAAAGAGTAGTTGAGCGACTGAAGAACAAGCAGTTATCGTTAAAAACTTCTGTTGGGATACTGCCATTACGAGTCCATATGCTCGACATTGGTAGCAGTCATGGTGAATAAAACGTTAGTCGGTCATTATATGATATACATGACTCTATTTTCTTTCTCATCATTTGGAAATACTCGCGATGAGCTAATCCGGATTCTTACGATAAATTTTGTTTAAAGATGCTAGTCGATGACACGAAACACGTGTAGTATTTAAAAGTTGTCAATTTAAATATTAATTATATGTATGTGTAATATATGTGTAAATGATGAAATTAAAATTTGCCCAAAACCATTTTGGTACATATTTAAAATATGGTCCAGATAGACTTGAATGATCTGGACCGAATGTTAATTAAACAGAATCAGATTCTTCACAGTTGGATGATTAACAATGTGAAGAGAGATTCAAACGTAAAAAAATTCAACCTTCAGTTTGTATTATTGACCTCAAATTTCTTTTATAATGATCAATAGTGAACGATTGTCAACGACAGTTACACGGTAAACACAATATGTAGACAGAAATAATATGCCGAATTTATTATGAATGTATTAACATGGAAGTAAGTGGCAGTGAAAATTCATCGATCCGTCCCTGCTAGTGACGTTTTAATATTAATACTATTCAGATTGGACCCAAGTTTATATAATTTGAATACAAATCGTGGTTTTGTTGGCTGCAGTCGATTACGACCCGGAGAAAGTCGATTGTTACTCCATGGCTGCGATGGACGGCTTTACAAATTGCAAATCGCTATTCATAATATATACGGCATTTCTATTTTGACATTAGACGATATCAGGTTCGTCATTACTTTCGAGGTCAGGTTTCATTGTTTGTTTTTTAAAAAATATTTTTAGTTAAAAAATAACCAGTGGTGTGACAATCGCACCCACAATGCGAAGAGCCTCGCGATAGTCAGTGACCTGCGTTGTCAATTCTGATAATATTTCATTTGCGTTGTCCACTTGTTCGACTCCCAGTTCCATTTTTCGATCGATTTACGGACCTACGGACCTAAAGTGGTCCTTGCGACCGCTGAGGGGGTTTGTGGCAAATTAAAAATAATTTTGGGGTGCGTGGACATCGTCGGGGGGGGGGTCTGCGAAAGGCTTAATATAAAAAAAATGTGTAACATTTGTTTTATTATGATAGTCGAAATAAATAAATTGGTAGCGATTCGTTGGGTGTTTTTGCAGGCGGACCCACAAACTCAGATGAATCCATACTAATACAGGAGCAATTTATTTAATTATCCACACATGAGGAGCGGAAACCAATGTTTGAACAAGGATACCACGAATTCTGGTTACAAAAACACATACCAATTTTGTATTTGCATTATGGGTCACTGAACAGAGGCTGTTGATTGCTTTCCCGTTTTCCATTAATTTTTACATCACCATTTACCATTCATATTAAATTTATAATTTTTCTATTATGCAGTCATGTAGAGTTATTGTACTTGGGGGTAAATAATCAGGTTTTTGCTTTAATAACAGGTTCATGGGCATAATATGTTTGGGAACCACTGATTTATAAACTAATATTCTCGATGGATTCGGCGGTAACTTTGTGGAAATTATTTTTTTGTGTAAAAATACAATTGATACATTTATTGTTCCACTGTTTCGATTGTGGATGAATTTTTAATCATATTCAAAGACGTTTGTAACATACACATTCCATCACTTATTCGAATCTAAAAATTGGTTAAAGCTACAATGATTAGTTTTCTAATGGTTCCATCTTAGCACCAAGTACTCCCCATTGCTGTTTCCAAAAATGGAGGCTGTTCGACTTAATAACAACTACTTCCCGTAACTAACTTTTGCAAAGATCCTTCACAAGAAGTTCATATGCTTCACATTAAGAGCGCATATCGATGGCCTGGTTCCATAGTGAAACAACTAAAAATTGGTAGTTTTGAGATATGGCCAATCAAAGTTTTGACTCGTCTAAACTGACTCGTAAAAAGTGATGGCTTATTATTTGTATTACTTTTTTATTCAAATAGGTGGTCAATAGTTTAAAGTTTTAGGATAAAGGTTGTTTCTATATGGAACGGCACGATTCACAAAAATGTATTTCCATAATACGAAATTTCGATATATATGTATATGAAAATGAGAAATTATTTAGTTTTGCCGATTTCCATATGCAAATATATGCCTTCTGAGAAAAAACTTGTACATTTTACAAGTTGTACTTTTATGGAACTGTAAAAAAGCGGTTTTCGAATGTAATGGCTAACTTAACTCAAAACTTTAAATTTTTGATTTATCGTCCTATGGAACTGAGCCATCGATATGGTGGAGCAATATAAATATCACAATATTATATATTTTAAGGGAATGACCGAAGTTATAATCTTATGTTACCATATTAATCATGGAGGGTTTTGGCATAACAAACTTATTTTCCAAATACATTGCAAACATAATTTTTTGGTAGTATCCGGTTTGTCGGAGTCCGTTGCGCAGTTGGTAGCGTTGTTGGCTACGGTCACGGATGTCGCGGGTTCAATTTCCGGTGCGGACGGTTTTCATAAATTGATCTTACAATCGATTTATGGATTTCTGTTCGCAGTCGTTTGTTTGTGATGTATAAAACCCCCTCTCACCCATCCGATCCTCAGGGGTCGTAGTGAGAGCGATTAGTTAACCACTAGTCCTAGTCCTATCCTTCTATCCCTACTCTCTTCGAAAAAGAGAGGTTGAGCAACTGAGTAGCAAGCAGTTCTCATAGAAAAATTCTGTTAAGTTACTTCCATTGGGACCATATGCTCCACATTGGGAGTAGACATGGAAAAAATTCAGCTCGATGCCGAAATACCTATCAGCAATAATAGATATTTTTTTCTGAACGCGGCTTCTTTTAACCTTGTCACAATAGGAGTTCTTCTAAGTACGTGTCGCTTACATCAAAACGTAAACGAAAACTTTATAATTGAGTGTAAAACCGTGATAACTTTATTACGATATTTTTTTTTAAATTTATTAAAAACCACAAAATTATTGAGTAGTTGTGTGTAGGTAATAATCAGGTGGTTATAATGTTAAAATTTTCCGCATAATAATCGAAGAATGTGGTTTAACGTTAAAAAAGAATTGGATATTCCAGTTTCTTATTTGTTAATCAAGATTATTTAAAAAAAAAAGAAACACGGGCCAGACGTAGCTTAAAAATAATGGTTCTGACGTCTGGACCGAGAGCCTAAACCCATTTTTTGTTACGTAATTAATTATATTACTAAGTATTCATTACTGATTCATTAAAATAGAGGATAAATCGCCAAATTACTGACGACTGAGTCTTCGCCTAAAATACCTTACATCAGAGTTTTCCAACCAGTGGTCCGCTGAATTTTTTTAATGTCTCGCAAATAGTTTTAATACATTTGCTTAGCCTGTCTTGCTGTTCGTTTATAGTTTTTTCTCTACATTGTTATTTTGTTCTTAAAATATCAAAAAATCGGGCCTATACCCCATTTGCATGGGTTATTTTAATCAACAATAGATTTAATGTATTTGCAATCTGAACGTTATATAATAATAAACCTATGACATGTATAGATTTAAAAAACAATATGCGTAATGCTATATCTTATATATAATAACCCAGACCGCTCTGGAGACGCTTTATTATTATCACATGTAGGTATGAAAATAAACAATACACACACAGTTCCGACGTATTAGCTATTTAAGACATTCAGTATTTCAATTTCAATACCGACATCTATGACAAGTACGGTTATACTAGTAAACAAATGTTTCTCTTTTTGCGTTAGCGAACTTACAAAATGTTCCACCTCCTTTTACCGGTCTTCAAATGTAAAAAGTTTGGGAAATACTGCCCTACAACACAACACCGACTACTAAAGCCTTTAGTACCGAGTATTATTCACTTTATTAAAAGCTGCCATGTATTTTTAATTGTTGTTTTTTTTCAATATCAAAATTCCGGTCATTTAATATCGAATTTTTGAAAGGCAAAAGGACGTAACGCACACATAAAATATTGTGTATAACCCACATAAAACGTGTATTAAGTTGTATATATTGTGATTATCGCAAAAGTTTTTTTTTTTGGAAAAACTGAAGGCTACGTGATTTTGCCTTTCTAAAGTCGACACATATTGCTACTGTTCACCCAACTGTTCACCCAACAACACAGGCTTTTTCTGCACCTAAACTTATGTGCACGAATACACAATCAACAGTGGCAGATTCCAGCATTGATGGAATAGCCGTGTATAGGTCTTATTTTATTCTGAAGATACGATACATTCAAGTTATGTATAAAAAACAAGTTTAATGATTACGATTTGAATATATTTAAAAAATAAAAAAATCATATCCGCTCCCAACGTGACGCATATGGTCTTCTAATGGAGTTATTGCAACAGCATTTTTCTATGAACACTGCTTGTTACTCAGTTGCTCAACCTCTCTTTTTATTTCCGAAGAGAGTAGGAATAGAGGACTAGGACAGTACAAGTGGTTTATCTAATCGCTGTCGCTATGCCCCGCCAGGATCGGATGGGTGGGTGAGAGGTAGGTTTAGACATCACAAACACTCAGACATCGAACGTAAATCGATTGAAAGATCAAAATATGAATCATCCGCATCCGAAATTGAACCGGAGACATCCGTAGCCATAGCCAACGACGCTACCAACTGCCCCACGGATGCCGACTTAAATTTTTTTAGTACCGGTATTTAATATGAAATATCGAAATCATAGTCCCAATTGTCCTGTATTTTCTTTACTCATTTTTAAATAATTTTTGTAATAGCGGTATATATGCATTCGTCGTTAATAGAATCCCTATTAACAGTCTCTAACAGCATTACATTACTTAGTGAAGTGTAAACGGGGCATTATTGTAATACAAATATTGAGAAAAGCATGTGCCGATTTTACGTCACTAATTATAACAATTTTCTTTTTTAAATTTCATCATTACAAAACGCTGAAGAAAGTTGATTTTTTATGACGAATTTTAATGAGTGTTATTTTGGTTATATATTCAAATTTCTTTAGTAAGCAAAGTATAAGCTCGTTGTTTGGTAGATAAATATCTATAAAATCTGAATAAATTAAACACTTCTTATTCGTATAATTTAAGACATCGACTGAGGGTGCTTGATGGAATTTCTTTAAATTTTTATGATTTTGTACACTTCCATGTATTTTTTCACTAACTTCAACACCTTTCGGCATCTTCAGGCATTTATACATTTTGTACAAAATTCAATAAAAATAAATTCGGTTCAAAATTATTGTAGAAATGTTTTAAAATTTTATAAAATTGCTGCTTTTTTTCGATATATTCAACACCTACTTTATGTAATACATTTTGAATTAAAAAATAAATGATACACTTCGTCATTGATGGAAAAGGAATCATCTTAGTAGAAATTCATTCTTATCGGGATAACAATGTAAACAGAAATGAATTAAATTTCAAAAGAATTTTCGCTTATTTTATCTGTGTAGTTAAGTCTAAAATTGGTACTTTTCAGGAGAGTCAAAGCAAGATTTGCATTTGTACGAAAATTCATGAAAAATGTGTTGTTTAAACATGAATTTTACCAATTAAGTGGCATTGATTCAACTCTTCCTTTATGTCGTATAAAATACATGTATATATTGTTGTTTTTCAATCAACTCGACTTAAATCCCTTTTCCTTTCGCACACAGTTATAATATATAAATAACTGGTGAGTACCCGGCATGCGTTGCAATGCCACTCAGAAAGAAAGGGTTTGTGTTTCGATTATGTTTATTGAAGTGCTTTTGGAAACACAATATTTATCGTCCGTCTGGTGCGTACACGCACAAATCCGAAGGATTTTTCTGAGATATTGCTGTGCGTACGTATTTGATTCGTTTTCAACTCACTTTGACAATTCACCAAAGTTTCATAGAGATCGGATTATTGGTAAAAGAACCCATATAGGCCAAAAAAACAAACATTTATATATATATACATACATAAATATGAACACAGAAGGGATTTCCAGGTTTTCAACATAATTTGGCAAACTTTTCCACTTCCGATAAAGACTATTCCTAATGAAACATCTCATCAGAGTGTGTGTAACTAGAACTGTCAGTATTCAGCCGCTTAACTCATTTTTCGGAGAGGAAAACAGAGACGTTGCTAGGAAAATACTAGCAGTAAAGTTGCTAATCGTTTTCGGTACGTCTCGTTTTGTAGGATTAGATAGGTGGGAGGGCATGTACATGCCACCGACAAAAACCATAGAAAAATCATTTTTATAAATGGGCTGTAAAGAGTTTAATCCCGTTGAACACTCGGCTGCAGTAAAATTTATCTAAATTGAGAATAATTGGAATGTTATTACGCATTTCATAATTAATCATTCTTGAAATATGTAATCATCAAGTCAAATTAATTACAAACAACCGCACAGTAAATCGTATCGTTTATCGTATGCCTTCTTCATAAATTCATTTCGTTGGACGGTAAAAATGACTACATATCAATTAGCATAGTAATATTCTACTTCAGAAACGATATTACGAAATTTTATTGCTTTTACATAAAGAAATAATAAATTAGAAATGCCGCAAAAATGTGGAATCGGAAATAGAAAGTGTCCTCCGCATTGCGTGTTTTATTTGGCCTTTAATTTCAATCAAAAAAATGAAAAATGCTGCTGGACGTGATTCTAAAGCAAGTACGAAAACGTCCATTTTTAGATAAACATTTGTTTAAATTCTTTTATTACGTACGTTTTATGCGGTTTTGTGCGTCTTTTACAACCTGCATATATAATAGTTTTTTGCATTTTAGCGTATAGGTATTGCTGCACGTACTTCTGACAAATAATTTTATAACATAATGGGTATGACATCGAGTAGGTTTTTGTAAATATTCGATACAAATGATGTGACAACGAAGGACACTACTAGCAAGCAAATAGCATTGTCTCTCTCTGTATCAATTTCAAGATCGGATGGGCTGTTAACTAGATTATTTTTATATGAAATAAAAAATCGATTATAAATATCGCCAAACCATCGAAACGATAACAATGAAACGAAAGTTTAATTTTTAACTCATTCAGTCCTGAATGGTTTATGAAAATCATATTATACGCGCGAGACGAAAGACACCAGGTTTCACAAGGACAAGCAACACTTCAATGCCCCACGTGGCGGTACGCAACTTAATACGGAAAGGCCGAAAACCATACGTGGTTTTAGAGGCAAAGACACTTCAATAAAACTCACTCTCTCGCTTACTGTATTTATTTATGTGGTGTAGTTTAGGCTTGGTACAAAATTTCACAGTACAAAACAAAGGTTTCCAGAAATTATACGTTCAGTTACTCTCAAACAACAGTTCTTACTTTACGCGTTCAACAAGGTTTACACAAGTTCACAGTTACAAAATGTTATACTCAAAACAGTTGATATATTCTACGACGGTTTCTGCCTTAATACGGAGAGGAACAATAGACCCAGGGGGTTTCGAGAGACAAGCAACATTTCACTTGCCTCTCGGACAACACCCAAAAGGGCAATTCCTTTCCCGTCGGAAAACGTCGACTTAACTTCCGCAAGGACAATTCCTTCCCCCTCGGAAAACGTCAAAAATATCTTTTAACATTTCCGCAAGGACAATTCCTTCCTCTCGAAAAAAGCAAACACCCAACTGACTCAAATATATATTTTATAACATTTAATTACTAGCCCCACACCCCTGACTTTATCGATTTCATAGAAACCAGCTGATGCACAAACTGGTCGTTGCTAGGCTCAAACCAGTTTGAGGAATAACCCACCCTCGAGCTGACTAACGTTGGCAAATTCTTAGAAAAACAACGGAGCTGGTATAAAACTTTCTCGACCCCAGCGATAATTGATTCTATAAATTATTGTTGCTTGGCAACAAAGCCCAGCCAAATTTTAAACTTAGCAATTTATTTAAATTAACAGTGGATGATAAATTTAAAACGTTTTAGAATTGCTGCGATTTTACTATTAAATTTTCTCAGTGCTGTTAAACCGTTACATATTATAATATTTGCATTAATAGGAAGAGTCTATTGACCCCTTTTGAATGTCCTGACGACTCCTGTCCGCCCCTGACTCCTGTCGGGGTGGTTTCACGTACTAATAAGAACTATTTAATGTCTCTTTATATAGATAGGTATAAAAATAACGTGTTTTATAAGTTTTGGATAACAAAAATTGAATATTATTGATATTAAATAAGTTAGGCAATAGTCGATACATCCAGTGAATTGTATTCAAATGGTTAATGCCGTGAATTGGATATTAAGTGAATTTTATTGAAAACACACCTCTTTATAACATGTCAATGAAACAATCCAAATACGATGAGCGTGTCACACGTTTAGCAATATTAACAAGTTGTATTTATGACAAAATTATTAAAGAATAAAAGAATTATTACATACCAGCGTTTGTATCCATCCAAAATAATTGTCGGTCTTTATTCAAATAAATGCAAGCAGTCAGAGAAAATCAACAGGCTATATAAAAATAAACTAAAAAATACAAGGCCGTGAAAAGAAAAGTGATTGCGTAACTATGGTCTTGCTGAATAATAACGCCCAGTGATCTGGCCGAGCGAGCAAATAATGAAAAGAAGAGTTTTAACTAGTCATTTTTTGTCCCCCCCTGTTTATATTATAAACGCCGCTATCGTTACTATGGGACGTGTTTAAATGCAGGCGGTCGGTTCTTATTACGTCATTCGATAAAATATTAACAGGTAAAATTTGTATTTGAATTTATACGGTGGAAAAATTACCATTTTTCTGAGAAAAAGACATGACTATTAATTATGTACTTATATCGAATTAAGGAAGTGAGGAGTTTCAGGTAATTTATTATGCAGTATAAGGTATATTTTTCATCGTTTTAAATGCCAACACGTTGATTGAAACCGGTTCTGTTTATAGAATATTTTAAAATTGTGTTTAAAAGTGGGTATAATAATTTTGTATTATATTTTACTATCGTACGGTAACGAATCATTGTACCTGACGTATAGTGAAAAAAACTGCATACCGAGTTTTTAGAATAGATGCTTGCGTGGGATATTGAAGGTGATGTGGTTTGGTTTCGCGGTTAGGAAACGTACCAGGTAGCCCCTAGTTACGTCAGTGGTCATGCAGAAACGTTGGTACTGACTGGGTCACGTGTTGTGAATGCCTCCAGAGATCCTTAAAACGGGTTGCCGATGCCGACGCCGAGATGCCGAAAGGCGACACCTGGGTCGTGAGTGACGAAATACATGGAAATGTACAAAATCTCAATAATTCGAATTTGATATTGAAATTCCATCAAACACCCTCAGTCAATGTCTTAAATTAAAGTATACTGGTAGAATGTGGCTAACACAACATTTTCCAATCAAAAGGTCATTTTTGGCCAAAATGATAGTTAGAACCTTTTTCAAAGTAAGGTACCGATATATTGGCGTAAAAAACCGTATGAAGTCATATTGTTTTTTTTTATTCTCACAAAAATCATTATCTAAATATAACTCATGCCAAAAAGATTATTCTTTATAATGTACAAAAAATCGTTTTAAAAAAACAAACAATTTGTACTTAGAAGAGAGAGTACTTAGAAAAAAATAATGTTTTAAATGCGATTATCTCAAAACTTGTTTTTATGATTTACTGCCTTCTATTAGTAATATCCTCGAAATATTCAATCATTTTTGCAATTACTTTCGTTTCATTTCTACTGCATATGGCGTACTGACACACTACACTGACCAGACAAAAACAATAACATCCGGATGGAATAGAAATGACATCATAAGCAACTATCTCTTGAAAGTTATCACAGAGCGTAATATTTACATCGGATGTAAGCCTGCAGTCACTGGTGCACGTGCGTTTCACTAACTGGTATTTCTTGCATACAAACTGAACTTTAATAAGACATCTTATCTTGAAATACAAACGAGTGATCTTTTTCCTATATACATAATACCTATATTGAGTCACTTTAGTTGTCTTTGTACTTGGCCGTGTTTGCAAAATTATGTTTTATTAAGTATTTAATATAAATTATGAATATTTTGAGCATTTTATTCTTATTCTTCTTCCACCATATTCGCTCCCTATGTTGAACATATGTCCAACACGCGGCGTCTCTTTGATTCCCTATCACCCGTAAATCGCTTTGTTTTCTCCCATGTCATGCCAGAGTCCCTTCTGTTCCGCCGAGTACATCCATTGGATAGTACCCGATGGCCTTCCAGGGCGCCGGAATCCCACTGGTCGGAATAACATGCAAGCAACATTGAGACTCTCCGTAGGCATCCGCAGTACGTGATCCAGCCATCTCTCCATGACCGCTGATGTTAACAATATGCTGACCAGTACGTCCCCTAAACTCCGAGTTCCTCACGAAGTCAACCCATTTTTATTCTCACATTTATTCTCAAAACTCGGTTTACAGTTTTTATGAATTTTCTTCGGGTGCCATGATTCGCTACCGTAAGCAATGCAGCTAGAATGCAAACGTTGAACAAATGGCAATTGAGTATTTAAATAATAATAACATGATAAAGTATTAAATTCTACAAAATTTAAAAAAAACTGAAATAGCTATCTACTGCCTAATAAAATTTTGTAGAACTAATTACTTTGATATTTTGTCCTATTATAATGGAATTCTACCAAGTAAATGCCAATTCAATCAATAGAGTATTTAATTCATTGATAAGGTTAAACGGGCTAACCATGCCTGCTTCCAAAATGAAGCATGTTCCATATATACTATAATACCTGGACGAGATAACTTATAATTCCTTTTACTTGAAATATAATTAAAATTTATTTTTACTTATTCACTTGCGATATTTTTTATAACCAAACAGAATCATATCGACGGTGTTTTGGCCAATTGATGTAACCCTCAAAATTGAAATTGTTCAACAGAGAGTAAAAACTGTTTTTAACGAAAACATTTTATGATGATTAGCGTTATGAGTCTTTGAAATGCACTCCTGTAAATTCACATGTTTACAGATACGGGACTATACGTAGGGGTTGTCGATATAATAGTGGCGTACATCAAGTGGCCGGGTCACAATTTTTAAACCTAAAACCAATGTAAAATGACGTTTACCTTCCAAAAAGTGGTCAACTTATTTTTCTAATTTACATCATTTGGCCGAAACCTGCTCTGTCGTTTTTAAAATGAGATCCAATCATTGACTCATTTTCGTATTTTTTAAGGGTTACATCAATTGGCCAAAACACCATCGATATGGTAGAAAAGTGTGAGAACAAAACATTCACTCACGCATTAGTATATGTTGCACATTGGAAGAGACATGGTAAAAAAAGGTAGAATTATTGCATAAGAAGAGTTCTTGTGATATAAAAGTTATTACTTGGTCAAGATTTAGTATTTGTATGTCTTTTATGTGCATTTTTTACGAATAAAATCGCTGGAATACCGAGTGAGTGCAAGTATCGCGTGCGTGGGCTCGCTTATCAGGTCTGTGGGGCAGCGAGAGTGCAGTCATTATTTTTCGATCGTCGGAAGAAAGTTGCTCGCTTAACTACGCGTCGAGGTCTCCATCTGATTTGGAATCAAACTTCGTATAGCTATATATATATCTATGGCGTAGTGTATTATACAAAACATAATTATTAACGCTTGGGAGACATAGCTTGCGCAGATTTATAGTTGTAGTTTTATTTGACGAAATGTGATTACAATATATTTATACTTTTTTTTTTACAACCCAGAGTCTGTACATAACACACTCGCACACGTATGATTGTATTGGTAAATTTATCCCGGATTTTCGTCAAAATATCCCCGCTGCGCCCAATGGCATGTTATTCTTATTACTATTATTATGTTATTGAATGCGTAAATGTACAACGGAGGAATATTTAAAAACTAAACACAGTATTTATTATATGTATAGAGATATTTTAATTATTAGAAGCTATCTGCACTAGATACACATCACAGAAAAGGAAAAGTCAAAGAGGCGAAAATCGCCATGTTAGTGATAAAGCCAGTGGAATAACATAGTAATCAATTTTAATTTTGTATTAAAAATGAATTTCCTCAAAGTTACCGCGAAATCCATAAAAAATATTACATCAAATCCCTTGACGTTACCTTTTTCACCATATGTTTTGCCACAATTTTCTCGCCATTAAATAAAGGTTACTCATTTAATTAGCAAGTAGATACGGACTATATTCGTTACCAATAATATTTTTATCAGACGCAATTCAAGCTTACTGTTAAGTATATGTATTTATCAAAATAAAACCTGATAATTATACAAATGGGATGGTGCTATACGGAGGGAAATCGGGCTGTAGGGGACCGTGTTTACTGGAAGATCTTGCTCATGCTATAAGACACGCGTAATAAAGGAGACGTCTTTATCTGAGACCCTCGGAGACATTACGAACGATTCTTGTTAGAATTGAACTTTTGTTAATGATTCAAAGACAATCATTCTCGTATGGGGTTTTTTCTTAAGTGTTTTCCCCACACGAAGCTTTCAGCTGACAGAATCTTTTTAGATAGCAGTACGTAGCTAGCTCACATGCGGGAAAGGGATATAAAGACTTACCCGTCTGTACCCACCCTAGTACTGACTTTAGCCAGGAAACTAGGAGCTTGCTTCGCGGACTCCACATAATAGTTTCAGTAGGAAAATAGAGGTAGGAGAAAAAAAATGAGACCCTCGGAAGGGTTTTACAACATTTGTCGTAGGTCTTTCATTGTTCAGATGATATTGTTATCAATCTTAGTATTTTTTCATAAATAAACCTGACCGCACAACGGCTTAATTTTAAATCAAACTTTTGCCAAGGCCTTCATCCGGAAATTAAAGATGTAATTGTCCGTGTTGGCAGTTCTTGAAATGCATTTACATAATTTTTGGCGCCGTTACAATCTCGACCGGAATTTGCGATCGCGTCAGCTCGCACGCCCGCTTGTGAGAGGGCAGGTATTTTTCACGTTTTCTTCGCGATTGCGTCACGCCGGTGTTTTTACCATCACGTCCACTTTCGAGCAATGTGTCGTCGGCGATTTAATATCGGGCGCATGTCGCAACGTCGCATTCCTAAATTTGCCGCCGATTTTTGTTGCCACTGCCGAGAATGATGCCATGATTATGGTGTTGCGTAATGCATTCAAATTTAATATTACAAGATGGTATCCAAAAAGAGGACATGCCATCCTTTTTGACTTAAAAAATAATAAGTGATGCAACTATAAGTTGGTAGTTTTGAGATATGGCACTCAAAGTTTTGACTCATCTAAACTGACTCGTAATGTTTTCTATGAATGCGGCGGTAACTTTGTGGAAGTTCATGTTTAATATAAAATTAAATTAAAAATTGATAACTTAGTTATTCCACTTGGTTCGTAATGATCGATGGCTTATTATTTGTATTACTGTTCTATTCAAATATGTGGTCAATAGTTAATAGTTTGTAGTGTTAAAAGTTGTTTCTATATGGAACGCCACGATTCACAAAAATATATTTCCACAATACGATATTTGGATATGTATATATATGAAACTGAGAAATTATTTAATTTTACTTATTTCCATAAGCAAATATCTGCCGTTTGAAAGAAAACCTGTACATTTTACAAGATGTAGTTTTGTGGAACTCTAGAAGAACGGTGTTCGAATATTATGGCTAACTTAACTCAAAACATCAAATTTTTGACTTATCGTCTTATGAAACTGGGCCATCGATATTATTATAATCAGCACTAAACCAATGTTTGTTTTATCCTTACTAGATTTTTTGCATTTTGTTAGTCTATTATTAATCGAGCTCTCCCCTTAGGTTTATGTTGAAAATATATACCTATCATTATATTGTGTATGAGCAAACTATTAAAAACTGTATATTTAGTTTTTTTTTCATTTCAATTGAACCATAAAGTTCTCCAATTCAAGCGATTTGTTGCCATTTGGTTTCCCTATATAAATTGTTAAATTAGTATTAAATAAATTTATAAATCTGTGCATACTATGTTTCCAGCATAATAATTATTTAAAAATTACATAAATGTCAAAAATAATAAAAAAAAATCGTAAATTTATGTAGTTATAATATAGTTACTCGAATCAGAAGACAAAGTTGAAAATCAGCAATCATTTAAAAATAAAAACTCTTAAACTGTCATAACTTAACAGAGAAAATAAAAAAAAATATGCATGACTACATATTACTCGAAATACACCTTACGATTTCAATATATAACATGGCAATCCATGTTCTTCACTCTTAAAAGCTACGTCATCAGACACGAAAAATACCAATAACAAATCGTCTGTATTATTCAACAAAACTGCAGGCTATGAATGTTGTTATAAAACATTCGCGAAATAAACGAATACCTGTTTCGTTTTTGGCCCACCGGAAGTAATGATCACATGACCTGGAATACTAATTCGAGTACCGGTTCGAAGTAAACAAATTTGTTTTCGTTTCATGGTGTACTAGTGTTTGCTGTGAATTGTGTTAAAAACGAGATGTAAAATATGACCAAGAAAACATCGACATCGTTCTAACAATAATTGCCTAGTCGGAAACACTAGTTTAAGTGTTGGATATTTGAGTTGACATTTGCAATTAAGTAATGCATTGTTAAAATATGGAAAATGTGTTGAGTGTTGACTGTGTGTGAATTTTGTTGCTATATTTCAATTAAATATTATATTACTTTTAAGGTGTTAACTGTCAATTCTTGGTGGAAAGACATTATATTTAAAAAAATAAAACACAATTTGTTTGTACTACTTCCACATATTTATAATGATCAGGACCGGTTTCGCTCATCACGAGCATTATCAACTGATAAAAATACAAACATAACAGGCGTATTTATATAAAATTGAGTGAAAAAATGAAGGTATATAAAACTGATGGTTCATGAACTGAGATTTTCAATATTTTCTTGTCTCAGTTCATGAACCATCAGTTTTATATAGCTTCATTTTTTCACTCAATTTTATATAAATACGCCTGTTATGTTTGTATTTTTATCAGTTGATAATGCTCGTGATGAGCGAAACCGGTCCTGATTATTATAAATATGTGGAAGTAGTACAAACAAATTGTGTTTTATTTTTTAAAATAAATATTATATTTACAATGTCTTTAGTCAATAACACATGTAACTAACTGTGCGAAGAAACAGTTTTCATAAGCAAGTATTCGAAATTGAAGTTTTTACTTAGTGATTTTAATTTAAGATGACAAATTGAATTAAGTATATAAATTAAATTTATTTTTAAACATCGGGGTGTCATTACAACGGGTATATGTTTCAATCGTTAAGTGATTACCATCAATCATAACAAGGTGTCTACATTTATCTACGCATAAAAGCCTTAAAATGTGTCCACCCCACCATTAATATGGGGGATCTTGATTCTTAATGAGTATCTAAACCCAAACTGCTCGTCAACCTTTTTTTCAGAGGTGGTTAAGATAGAAGTATTGGTATATGGAAGGATTAGTTAACCTAAGACATCGACCGAGGGTGCTTGATGGAATTACAATATCAAATTTGAATTGTTGAGATTTTGTACATTTCCATGTATTTTGTCATCTACTCAGTTCGAGTTCATTCGTGTGTTCGAATGGCTGAAGATGCCGAAAGGCGAAACCGTGGTCTTTAGTGACGAAATACATGGAAATGTGCAAAATTTCAACAATTCAAATTAGTGATTATACATTACATTTTGTAAAAGCTCTGAAACGTTAAAAACACCTCAACATGATCTTTTCTACTCACTTAATGCAACGAAAATGTCGTCAATTACTGTATGTTAGGGGTTTTTGAATTTTTTTCTGATTTTTAAAAAACGTAACTACTACAGCTTTTATTTTGCAACCGGTTCTTTACTGTCCTCGAAAATATGGAGTTACAATTTAAGTATAATTTAAGACATTTTTCAGAGGTGGTTAAGATAGAAGTATTGGTATATGGAAGGATTAGTTAACCTAAGACATCGACCGAGGGTGCTTGATGGAATTTCAATATCAAATTTGGATTATTGAGATTTTGTACACTTCCATGTATTTTGTCACTAAAGACCCGGGTTTCGCCTTTCGGCATCTTCAGCTGAAGAAGGTGCTTCCGAAAAGACTTGCACAAAGCGCAACCTTCTTACGTATGGTGGGAAACTGCTTTTCGGGAAGACATCCGTAAAAATTCTGCAGATCTAGTTGCGAAGATGAATCGGCATCATTGATGGGAAAAATAGACTTCACCTCCATCGCAGATAGTGACTCATTGTAGAAAAATGAATTTCAGTCGCAAAGATTTACTCGTGAAAATATAATCCTATCAAATAATAAAAATAGCATTATGTAATTTAAGACATCGACTGAGGGTGCTTGATGGAATTTCAATATCAAATTTGGATTATTGAGATTTTGTACTCGAACTGAGTCCATTCGTGTGCTCGAATGCCTGAAGACGCCGAAAGGCGAAACCCGGGTCGTTAGTGACAAAATACATGTAAGTGTACAAAATCTCAATAATCCAAATTTGATATGGAGTTACGTTTAAAAATAAATGGGGAAGAATTGTATCTTACCTGATTATAGTTATTGCGGTCTTCCGTAGAGATAAACTCAATTTGAATCTTATACATCTGACCGCTTTGTAGACGTTTTATTATTATCACATGTTGGTATGAAATTTTCTCATGGCTGTATCATGTATATATACAAATAAAATGTTATGCAATGCACACACAGTTCTGACGTACTACTTACTTTAGATATTCAGTATTTGAATTTCAATACCGTCATTTATGATGGGTACTGTTATACTAGTAAGAAATAATAACGCATTATTAACTCGAGGAGAAAACACATCCTTTAATTGTAAAAAAATCTCATAGCGAAATTCCCTACTAATAATGAGGCTTCAATTAATAAGAATCACAAATAAAACCAGTAAACTTTTGCCTAATATAGTTATCAAGTAGTATATAGTAATTGAATGCCGGCTCAAAGCGCTTTACATCACTGTATGACTTTCTAATAATAAGCAGTAATTATACTATCGAAAATAAACCATCTATTCACGTGATGTTAATTTCCTCAGTATGTGAAGAATTACTTAATACGACGCAACATTCTTAATTGTTATTATATTACAAATACTGCGTTAGGTAATCATACACAATGTTATAAAACATTTCGATCGATCGCCTGCAACTTTTTGCGATTTATTCTGTACATTTTGTACATGTGAGAAGTACGCGGCGTCGTCACCGACGCGGCGCCGCGCTGTTGCAGCTTGCACTTCCGGCGCAGCGCAGACCGCTACCACTTGTCCGTTGCGCAATACATGAGCTGTACTTCCGCATAGCTTTTTGAAACAGCGCGCTCATTACAACGTACAATGTAATTGATATTTTGTGTATGTTTCATCGAAGTAATGTGTTAATTAAAGCTGCTACGGAGCGCAGTGCTGATAGCGAACACATTGAACAAACTAAAATATTTATTTTTTGTTTTGTATACTTGCACGCAATAAACTGTTTTATTATTTTTTCTTATAAGTAAAAGGAAAGAAAAATAGTAATACATTTTCTATGAATTTAGTGATTAGTTTGTGGTTCTTCATTTCAATGTGAGAAGACCCCGGATCGAAGAGAGGCGAGCGGCTGGTTATCCGGAGTTCTGGAAGGGCTGATCTCAGACAAACACCATTTCAAATCCGGTTCAAAACTTATTTATTTTCCATTCAAGATGCAGTGGTTTAACATTACACAAAAAAATAAATCTTAACACATAAAATTGATTCTACATTTACATTTACTTAGCAACTGAATTGACTTTAAGTTATAATACAAATGACACAACGAATTTAAATTAAATCCAATGCAAATCAAAACACAAAAACAAACAGTTCACATCGTCACGTCAGCTTCGCCGCGACGAGACCTCGCTCGTCCGCCTCGGCAGATCGTAATCGACTGTCTACAAAAATTTAAAAAAACTCCCTGCAAAGTTGGAGCTACCCTTTTCCCTAAAATGGACTCGTCCAGCGGACCTAACCGGGGGCTGTTTGAACGCCTGGCAACAAGAAAGAGCCTATTCTGCGAAATATTGCCGTTGCCGCTGGCTGATTTCAGTTCAGGACACTAATGACACTTATACTTAACAAAAACCAGGGTGTGTCAAATGATAAAACACAGCTCTAAGTCAGCACTGGTGTTGATAAGAGCTACAATGATTTACGATGTATAACTCTACGCTTTAAATAAGTATCTTCAGGTACAATAGGTAAAAAAAAAAATGTTTTGCACGGATATCGGTTATTAAACTGTTTAAGTTACCCCGAGTTACTAACCATATGATGTAAATGAACAATTACCAATAAGATGTTAGCCACCGTTCGCATTGAAAATATTACAAACCAGTCTTCTATTTCTTATTAGATTTCAAAATATCTTCTCAGACAAGTATCTATCGCAGCGTTTAACAATTACATTTAGTTGTAACACTCTTAAATATAATTTAAGACATCGACTGAGGGTGCTTGATGGAATTTCAATATCAAATTTGGATTATTGAGATTTTGTACACTTCCATGTATTTTGTCACTATTGACTATATTATTTGGTAAACTTAATATATATATAGTATCATTTATCGCAAAGCGATCAGAGAGCCCACTTTTGATTCCTTTCATATATAAGATATTGATTTCCATTCAACAATTTTATTTATGCATATTTTTTTGTGATGTGTTGTCCTCACTCTTTTCCTATATTGAAAGTCTATTAATTTACGCTCAGTTTTTCTCGAGAAGTTGTATGTTTAAAGATATAACGTCTTTTCTATAGAACATAGTGTATTTGTATTTATCTTTTAAGTAAATCTAATTTGAATACCTAACAGTTGCCTAGTTAAGGATGTATTGTCGCGAAAAAAACGTTCATATCGTGTATAATTATTGTTTCCCTTTCACCTGCCAAGTTGCGATTGTCTGTTCTGCCTTTATGTTTCAGTCTTTTAGTTAGAAAGCTTTCTTTGATATACTGATAATTCAAAGTTGTATATTAATTGCTTTCATAGTACATGGGTAAAATAATATACGTTTCGAATAATAGATTCGCTATAACAAAATCTATTTTATGGACAGATAATCAAAGAAATTAAATAATGCCTACATTTATTGGGCCAGTATTTATTAAAATTTTTTGGAAGAAATTAATCAAAATGGTGAATAACTAATTCGATAAATGGTCTTTAGAAACTTTGTCAGTTAATAAAATAAACGGTCAGTTATTTATATAAAATGGTCAGTTATTAAATTAAACGGTAACGGTCAGATATATGTGTAAAACGTCAGTTTTTTAATTAAACCTAACCTTTATTTATCTGGCAATTATGTACAGACCAAACATTATTATTAAATGACCATTTATTATTTCTTACTGACCATTTATAGAATCACATACTGACAAAATAATTGGTTTCCGTTAAATATCTAGTACAAGTTAAGTGTGCTTTATTTTTATAAATATTATAACTTTCCCCCAAGAATTGATAGTTACTTTATAGTTAGACGTTAAAAGGAATTATTTATATCCTGATATTAAGCGCGCACTGCATCTGAAAGCTTGAAATAATTATTAACTATCGATTATTACGATTTTCAACCGGGTGTATTCCTAAATAAAATGATTAAAACATATTTTTGTGGCATTTATTTACAATCGTAGTATATTGATAACAAAAATATTTCGTAGAAGAATATGTCTGTAGTGATAAGTTCCATTAGGAGTCCATATAATCCTCGTTGGGAGTAGATATGGTTACAGAATGCTTATATAGTAATCAGTAAGCTGAATACTTCCACAACTTTAACCTTATGTCGTGTTTAATAGCTAAATTTCGAACGTATTTTTACAGTCAGTTTGTGTAATAATTCCGATAAAATTTAAAATTCAAAACTTTTTTATTCTACTCGTTGAATTACTAAGTTGTGATACTGTTTCGAACACTTCTCAATAAGGGCAAATATTTGTAGAATAGTGGAGTCACAATTTTTACTTTAATTTTAAAATATGAATTTACACAAAGATACCGCCGAGTCCAACGTAAAAAATAATATGAAACTTATCGTTATGGCATTAAATCTATACATCAAATTGCACCTATTATTGAAAAGACCATGGCCGCATTAAAAAAAAAACATTAAAATAAAATGCATCATGAATTTTATGAATGTGCAGTGGTTTACGAATATTTAAATAAGTAAGTACCCAATTTTTTTGTCCTGTTTTAACAATCAACAAATTGCGATTCCATTATCAGTGCCAACGCAGCGTGAAGCAGAACCAATACAATTGTCTACTTGAGTGTAGCAATTTTTAGATGGTGAACTTCAAAATAATCATTTAGTTTTATAACATGTTAGTTATAGGAAATTTCGTTACTGAAAACTCACAATTTTTGTACTTAAAAAATGTCGAAAGTTTAATGTATTTCCTGTAACATTAATAGATCTCTAATTTTCAAAACGTTCTAGCAAGGTGTCTGTATTATAACGATGATTTAAAAAAAACATTTGAACGCATGTCGTAAAACAATTTTCATCGAATCCGGTCTTGTCTTAGTAAGGTCAACAGTAGCAAATTGGTTTATTTTAGACATGCGCCGATGCCGAACAACGACTCCAAACGACCTTACCTTTGTTGTGAATGAGAACACTCGTCCCCCTCTATTGACACATAAGAATTGTCGTGAATCACTTGCTTTCTCAGTCTTACACTGATTTGAGTGTGAAAATTAATGACTCGAGAAGAATCCAATTAGTATTGAACTGCGAGTCAAATTTCCCAATCTACTATTTTGCTAGCTTTATTTTTGATTTCAGATTAGTATTTATTAGTTTGTAAGAGGTCGTTAACACTTGTTAATTGTAGACTTTTTAATTTCATTTAAATATACTTTGTTTGATTACCTGTAAACTCTTGTCTTAGTTCATGAACCAACTGTAATTTAAGACATCGACTGAGGGTGCTTGATGGAATTTCAATATCAAATTTGGATTATTGAGATTTTGTACACTTCCATGTATTTTGTCAAACCCGGGGTTTCCTTTCAATCTGCTATTTTGACTGATTAACATTTGTTAACGAATGGACTTTAATTTCAGAATGAACAAATAGTCCATTTGTTTGATTACCTGAAGATAAACTCTTGTCTTAGTTCATGAACCAACTGTAATTGTTAAAATTCATAAATAGCCCTGTGATGATTCTACTTTTATTAGTTGATAATGCTCGTGATGAACAAAGCTGGCCCTGATCATTATATAGATGTGGAAGTAGTACAGACAAATTGTTTTTTTTTTTTTAATATAATGCCTTTTCAACCAAGAATTGACAGTTAATACCGTAAAAGTGACCAATGAACGAGTTCGAGAAGACAACCAAGTGTTCGATTTGCGCCTACGTGACTCATTTGTCATGTCTTATACATTTAATTTAATAATTGTTATTTTGGGTTGAGTTCAAGTTTTTGTGTTGTTTATGTTTTGTCTCCACGAGATGTTTGATTTGTACCAAAGTAATCATACAAATTATAAGGATGCTGGAGAAAAGAATATATTATGGATACATTTTTTATTATCCCAGTACTGATTGTGAAAGAATCGCCATCAGTATTAAAGACTAACAAAATGTAAACGATGCTTGACTGTAATAAACGTTTCGTAATCAATTTTTAATTTTTAACCCGATGAACACGCTGGACCTTTTTACATATTCAAGATTTTATCTCGTTTTTCCTGCCAAACTAGAAGGAAACATTTGTTGAGATATGTTTTGACAAATAGTTCAAACCTTTAAGTAGAGAAATTAGGCAAAAGATCATGAAAATGTCATGTGTCAGTGTGTTCCAGTAGAACACAAGGAAATATATTTTTGAAAAGAGCCCGTTTAATCGTTTGCCGTATAATTTATACATACTTATGCGGCTACGCCGCTTGCTTGTGTGCACGTTGGCGTTGAATATGAAGACTGACCGCAACCATTTTGCTTTCAAAATCGTTGATTAAATATTTGTCAACTGTTCTTCGATTTATTTTAACGATAATGCGACGAGTTTATTTTACTTTCTTGATGTATTTGAGATAACTGATATAAATTTCACATAATTAACCTTTTTTTACTGTTGAAGTTTACATATTTTTAGCCATAGTGACCGTTTTAACAGATCAATTGACTGAAAACAAATTCGTGGGCAAACGGTTCACGCTGTAAAGGTTAAATCCTTTTTAAGTGGTTTTGACATTCCTCATTAGTGATATCCACTAAAAGCTTACACTTGAATATATATAACATAAAACACGCTAAACATGTATGCATTTGTTATTTGAAGGGCAGTTGTTAATACACGCTATGAATAAGTTACAATACCGCCCAAAAAAATTCATTGAATTTGTCTACTAAACTTTCAGACTGATATGGTATGTAACCCATACGGCGCGAGCCGTTTTCGCACAAATTTATTTTCAGTCAATTGATCTGTTCTCGACGTCCAAAACGCTCACTATGGCTAAAATAGATCAATTTCAACAGTAAAATATGGAGAATTATTTGAAATATATATTAGTTATCTCAAATACATCAAATTGTAAACTAAACTCATCGCATTCTCGCTTAAATAAATCGAAGGAAATGAAGATGCTAAAACATATTTAATCTACGACTTTGCAAACAAAATGGATGCGGCCAGTCTTCATATACACCGCCAACACGTACACAATCAAGCGCGTAGCCGCGTAAGCAGTTCAAAGCTGAAATTTGAAAGACTGAATATCAAAAATATATTTCCTTGTGTTCTACGTGAGACTTTCATAATCTGTTGCCTAATTTCTCTACATAAAGGTTTCAAATATATTTTAATGCATATATTCAGTTTGGCCAGAAATATTAGCTAAATTTTGGACATGTAAACATGTCCAGCGCGTTCATCGGGTTAAGACCATGAAAAGAAGAACTTCTTAAAATTTATCTTGAATTATGCTAAACACACTTCATTTAAATTCATCATTATTGAAATGAATCCAACATTCGTTCATTTACAATTGGTAATGTAGTTTTGACGTGTTCTGAGATTTTTAAAATATGATTCATTGATTGAATAAGTGAACTCATAATCTTTGAAAGAAATCTATCACAACTCAAATAAGTTAGCAAAATATTGAATGATTGATACAGTCAGGCGTGGGAGACGCTTTCTATTTTGCAAAAAACCATTCGTTTATTATTTGATGTTTTTGGCGTGGCAAATAACAAATAGATTATTTGCACTAGGCGTATATCGCAAAAAAACTTATTTCATACAACTGATGCTGCCGCTCAATTGTAAATGTTTTATTTTTTTATTTATTAAAAATGACCGAGTTTATTGATTTGACTATTTATCAACTTTTTTAACATTCTATGTTCGATCATTAAAAGCTTTATCAAATCATACTTTATACACTTTTTTTCAACCGTATCCGCTCGTGGAGCGTATAAAATTCTTATAGAGCATGTCTGCATAATTTGTTGTGAGAGACTGCTTGTTATTGTATTGTGTACCTTTTTGTTCATCATTCATCTATTATATAAAACAGGACATACATGTGTATGTCTGTCTGACTGTCACAAGAACTCCTTCCAAACGGTGAACAGTAACAACGCGACATTTGCCCATTTTTTTTGGCTTACATTTCTAGCTCAACTGTGCTATTTTGAACTTTTAGCATAACTATTAATTTAATGACTATATTTTGCTTGTGTTACACTAGTTTCAGTTTCAACTTCCAAATTTCAACGTGAGCTAGCATAGCTAACAAAAAAAAAAGCTTAAATCTATCATGAGCGATTCCGGCTAGTAAAGACTAGTAATGTTATACAGATAACCCTGTTTGAATACATTTTTCACAGTTAAAAATGGTCTCGATGGACGAAACCAAACAACTGTAGAAGTAAAACATCGAAATTGCGTTTTATTATTATAAAAATAATACCTTTCCACCTAGAATTGATAGTTAATACTTATATAAAGTGATTAAGGACGAGCAGTTCACAAGTTCAGAATCTAGTAGAGGTTTGCACGGGCCGTAATTTCATATAATTACCCGGTCCCAGATTTATTTTTCTCAGTTCGAAAAAAACCCGATTTTTTTTGTTAATATAATAATTCATTTATACTTTTCAATCAATATATATTATGTGATTGTTTTCATATTTCGAACGAGATTCATAGCACATGTGAAATAAATTATTTAGGTTATGAAAACTATTGCCTTATGGCTGACTCATGACTCGAACATGGTACGAAATATTTTTCTTGAATTTGAATTCCTTACACGGGAACGAGCAGACCTCGGGAACCTAGCGATCTCCGTAATTTAACAATCATATAGAAAACACACCGAAAGAGTTAATTTTTTTATGCCTTTACCTGTTTACATTTAAAGTCTTCTTCATAATATTGTGATCGTTAATCTTCAGCAACGAAATCGCCAACTGTTGTTCCTTGTCCAGTTTCTTTTTTGTATGATTCCGCTGTCTCTTTGTGATCACTTATAATGGATTATTGCTCTCACTTTTCACTCGAAACGATTCACTTCGAATGACATTGGCGTTGATATTAACTCTGTTCACACTTTAATCAATCATTATTGCCTCGGTGCTCACTAATCATCTCCGGAATGATTGACAATCAATTTATTTTATTAATAATTCCTTAAGAAAGTGTTGAACGTAGTTTTCTAAAACAGTTCAATTTTAAAATTCACATTTGAGGCACTTGGAAAACGGACGCAAAAGGAAAACAAAATAAAATCTATATTGTACATCAGATCTACTTGTATTATTGAGAAATTTTTTCCCTTGTAATTTTAGTTGTTTAATATCAGCTGGGCTGGCAACCAATTTTATATATTTCCAATATTTTAATACCTAACCGTCAATAGATCTGATGGGTAGGAAGGAATTTTAGACATCACAAACATCCATGCATTCAAACAGTAGTCTATAAATCGATTAAAAAACCAAATTTATGAAACTGTCCGTACTGGGATTTGAAGCCGTGATCACCGTAACTTAGGTTGACGACGTTACCCACTAGACCACTGTTTCTTAACCGGTGTTCTGCGAAGATTTTTGGGTGGGCTAAAATTTTTTTAAATTTCAAGTAATAAAATGTCAAGCATACGGTGTTTCATTGTTTTTAATAAAAAATCAATTATATATATATATATTTATTATTTTATTCCAATGTTAATGGTCCGAAAAACATTTTTTGATATTTTGGTGGTCCGCGTATGTAAAAAGGTTAAGAAACTATTTTAAAAAGAAAAGATTCGTCGGTAATTTTGTGGAAGTTCAATTTTAATATAAAATTAAAATTGATAACTATTCCACTTGGTTTATCACTAACGTGACGCGTTTCGCCTCTTTAAGAACATCTTCAGACTAACAATATCGCAAGGTTATTTATTTCTAAGATAAACAATGATTCTAATGCTTACATTCAATAAAGAGTGGGGGAGGGTTTTATTCCATTCTACTGGACGTGCGGAGGAGTAAGATATAAACACTATAAACACAGAGAGGCGAAACGCGTCACGTTAGTGATTAACCAAGTGGAATAACTATGGTATCAATTTTAATTTTAGGTTAAGAAACATTGCACTAGACCACGGACACGATCCGAAATAATGGTCTTTAGTGAGAGCGATTAGCTGACCACTATTCCAGTCCTAGCGCTAGCCTTACATCTCTCCTTCTATCACTACTCTCTTCGGAAAAAGAGAGGTCGAGCAACTGAGTAACAAGCAGTTCTCGTAGAAAAATTCTGTTAAGATACCTCCATTAGGAGATCATATGCTCCACATTGGGAGCGGACATGGAAAAAAAAATCTCCATTAGGAGGCCATATGCTTCACATTGGGTGTCGGTGTGGTTTTAAAAATGTGTAAAAGTGTTGGTAATTATGCGCTACTGTCTTGTTGGCAGTCATTTAATCAACTTCAACTGAATAGGAGTTTGGCAAATCAAACACAGTTACCAATATTATAGGATGATATCAAACATTGTTCGATTCATCAATTTTATTTGTAACAAACCAAGGAAACTGACATACTAAATTGATAGCTACCAAATTTTGACATTTTATCTTCAGCAATTGACCGTGATTTACCCAACAAAACGACTTAAAATTTCCATTGTACATATTTTCAATAAACCATAACGGTGTATATTGGAACCCCAATGTAAAATGTTATGCATTTTCAATGTCTCCCAATTATAAATAAAAATACCACGGTACCGTTATTAGATACGGTAGCATTTCCCAAAAATAAAAACGTATCATTTTTTATTACATTGTTTACAATAACAAGCAGAGTTGATAGAAAACAATATATTCTCATGTACTGTTCGACTTAACCGTGCTTGCTTGTTGTTTCCAATTAATCAAAATATATGCCTAACGTTTGGTATTTCACAATTTATGAATACTCTAATTCACTACTATCTGCCCGGTACCGCTCCCTATAGGTTTACTTTACTTTTTTTCTTCCTACCTCTATAGTTATCTACTGAAACTATGCGGAGCGTACGAAGCGTCCTCTCAGTTTCCTGGCTATTTTTATCCCTATGGATAATATCGACTAAGAATCCGCTTTAAGAATACTGATTGTAGTTGTTCAGTAAACAAAAGCTTTTTACATAACATTTAAAAAAAATAATAACAATCTAAATAATGAATTTCCCATATTAATACATCGGTCCATGGTCACCCTGACAGAGCCCATTATTTGAAATTGGGTAGACAGTTCTTCCAATTGCATTTAAAAACCCCCCTCTTTCCACCTATAATATTGCGACTAGTCCAGATGCTAACTTCTTAAGCTCAGGGATAAGATTGGTCGTATTTTGTTTGTATATAATTGTTTAACTGTTTACTTGTGTCAGTCCAAGTTCACTCGTGTGCTCCAATGCCCGAAGATGCCGAAAGGTGAAAGCCGGGTCGTGAGTGACAAAATACATTGAAATGTACAAAATCTTAACAATTCAAATTTGATATTGAAATTCCATCAAGCGCCCTCAGTCGATGTCTTAAATTATACATTACACAAACCAAACCAACCCTAACATAACCTACTACAACTTAACTCACTTTTTTAAAAGAATCCGTGACTAAGTGGAAACTATTAAAATCAAAGTTTGAGTGTACTAAGTTAATACTATCTAATCCAAAGTGCAGACTATCGAAATAAAAGTTCAAGTGTACCAAGGGAATACTATCTAACCCGAAGTGAAATTATTTATAACACAAAACAAATTGTGTTTTCTTTTTAAAACATAAATGCATGAATTGATTTAATAAGCAATCTTGGAAAGTTTTTATATTGGGATCCGAACCCGTGGAAATTACAAAATTAGAGAACGACTTAAAATTCTCGGCGAGCAGACCTTCACATTATACTCTTAAATTTAATTTGCGTATTTGCGTCAAACTAATAAACAATAAATATAACCTGTATGATTGGCAATGGAATTATTTAAATTTCTAGTTTTATCATATACTTACTTATTATATAATAAATTCGATATATTTGACCTTTTATTTACGTAGATATCTCTAATAAACGCGTGACTGAGTATTTTCCTTGAGTTCATTCAAATTCGTCGTCGACGTCAGCAAAATGCGAAAAAACTTTGTTATCACCGATTTGGAAGGTTATGTGACCACTGACCACAAAAGAAATTCTATTGATTTTGAATTGCTGCATCAGTAGAGTAGTTTTTCATGATAATATAAAAAAGCATAGTATTTATTTCAAAAACAATTGTATAATATTGAGTTTGAATTGCTCAAATATTGTTCATTTCCGAGTACACTTAAAATTTGATATTGAAATTTCATCAATCACCCTCAGTCCATATCTTAAATTGTATAATATCGATTGTGTTTAAGCCAATTGATGTAGCACTAAAAAAATACGAAAATGAGTCAATGATTGGATCTGATTTTCAAGGCGACAGAGCAGGTCTCGGCCAAATGATGTAAATAAGAAAAATAATATCATTTTACGTTGGTTTTAGGAGTAAAAATTCTGACCCGTCCACTTGGTCTAAGCCATTATTATATCGATACTCCTTACGTATAATATCGTATCTGCAAACATGAGAATTTTTAAGAGTGCATTTCAAAGCTCCACCATACAATGTTTTCGATAAAAAACAGTTTTTACTCTCTCCGAAAAAATTTCAATTTTGGGTGTTACACCAATTAACCAAAACACCGTCGATATGTAAGTTTGGTATTTTAATACAACGTCATAAAGTTCAAGTTGTTTAAGCGAAAAGAACAAACACCGTACAATGAATGTTTTTTTAAAAGCATGTCATATGTAATAAATAATTGAGCTTCACGTAATCTTTCAAAGTTTCTTAGTACTGGTAATGATTTGCTATTGGTTTCGTCATTAAGAAGGTTATTCCTGTATCTGTTTATCTCTAGTTGCTCCAAGCAAGGTTTTTAATTTGGATTCCTTTATTTTGCGATTCCGATTTGAGATTATTTGAAAAATGAAGTCTGTTTGTAAATCGTTAAATGAATGAAAATACTTCTCTCCGAAAAATAGCTATAAACTGTATCATTTTATTCTAGCGGAACTAAATACTTGGCGCTACGTGGCGCAGTTGGTAGCGTCGTTGGCTACGGTTACGGATGTCTAGGGTTCAATTCCTGGTGCGGACGGTTTTCCATCGATTTATAGATCTCTGTTCGAAGTTTGAGTATTTATGATATCTAAAACCCCCTCCCACCCATCTGATCTTCACGGGGCGTAGCTAGTCCTATCCTTCTATTCCTAGTTTCTTCGAAAAAAGAGAGGTTAAGCAAATGAGTTACAAGCAGTTATAGAAAAATTCTGTTGAAATTCCTCCATTAGAAGATCATATGCGGACATGGACAAAAAAATGTTTTCTACCAATTAAATGCATTCGAAATGACTAACGTCTTTTTTCAGAGCAATTTTTTAAATATAAAATATCGTATAAAATATTTTTTTTCCCACGGTGTACAAAAAAACAAGCCGTTGTTTTAAAAACTGTTTAAAATTATAAGGTTTCACTTCGACCGCTTAAAATGACATCTTCTTTTAGCTTCTTTTTTTGTTTTTTTTTGTTTTTGTTTCACGATCTTCGATCGCCCATAATCGACTTTGAAACTCAAAAATCCTTCGTTATTGTCACGTGGCCCGTTACGTTTCTCCCAACACTGCCCAACAGATTCAATTAACACTCTCTAGAAACTGTAAAGGCGTGTCCGGGATTCAAATACTACATTATTACAATACGCCTCGCATACAAATTGAGTGTGACGGTGCAGACTTTAAAAAGAAGTCGAAAAAAAGACAGAGGTAGGTCAATAATGTGTTGAAATAGCTTGTGTGTTAGCAAATTTTACTTTCTCACATTTAAATAAAAACGGAATGACGTATGGACAGAGTGCCGAGAATAAATAATCTTTTTTTTATTCACATCATTTTTAGTGTTTGTTTGTTTACATATTAGTTGTTACACATTAAATGCTCGTTAAACTTGAGAAGTTGGGCAACTTTTTTTATATTGGAAGGCCGCATTAATTAATTTATCTGTACTCTGATAATGCTGTATTCATGAAACTTTTATTACCATGGCCGCTCCCAACATGGAGCATTTTTTAAGAGAGTAGGGATATAAGGATAGAGCTACGACAGGACTAGTGGTTAGCGATCTCGCTACGTCCCGTTTTTGAATATCGGATGGGTGGGAGGGAGGAGTTTTTGACATCACAAACATGCATGACTGCGAATAGAAATCAATAAATCGATTGAAAGATCAATTTATGAAACTGTTCGCATCCGTAACCATAGCCAACGACGCTACCAACTGATTAATAATAACTTAATGAAAATAATGTAATAAAAAAGGTCGCACTTAATATAAACAAGACCGCATGTTCCTCCTTCTGGGCTAAGGGTTTGAAACAATAAGTTTCTCGTCAGTCCTTGATGGAGAGGCATTATAGAATATAGCTAAAAGATGTGCTCCACAATTTGGAATAAAAAAACCATTGAAAAAAATATGAAAAAACAATATATACCAGCATAATGTCAAGAATTTACATTTAAAACCATTCACGTAATTCAAAAGTGACTTTGTAGTTATGATAATGTAACTATCCACATTTTACGATTTTAAAATTAACTCCGACCTCAGACGGAAATCAAGCTTTTATGATCGTACTTATGCAACCAAAACTCTACCGGTTTCACTGAGCTAGTGATAAATTTATCTGATTATAATTGGGTAAAATATCAAAGTATTTAGTTCTACAAAATTTTATTAGGTAGATGATAGCTAAATATATATATAATCAAGATAATAATCTCCCTAATGATAAAATAAACATAAATTCATCACCCTTAGTTAAACCGTTACAACAAAGCTCGTATAATTATGAATGATCAATAAAATTGAAATGCATTTTTTGCATGCTCCTTTTACAAAAACAAATCACGTTTTTCCGGAAGAAGACGTTATCTGAAAAATACCAGTTTTGAGTAATGGAACTTTGAAGTTTGTCAAATGTTTGATATGCTTTATTTTTACATTTTGTTTGCATGTACAGAACTGTTTTTTAAAGTAGAAGTATAATTTGTTCTTCCATACGATTTCAAAATAAGGAACATTTTGGTATAAATAACTGAATATGTCATTTTTTCGATTTAGTGTTTTCTTCCAGAAAAGCGACAACATCATCATCTTTCATATGTTATTATGTTTCCACAATTGTTGACAACGTCTTTCCGCCAAGAATGAACAGTATTATAATCTGTGTACAATTTGAATTCCGCAAAACTTTTCAAAAATAAACTAATTAATAACACGATTTTTCGAAGTTTAATTTTCAAATCAAACCACATTAAATAATCAAGAAATTCCTGTTTATTTTCTTTACGCAATAAACATTAGCCGCTGTATTATTTCATAAATTAATATACCACTTCCGTAGTTGTAATTTTCACTCTCGGTCACGATCCACTGTTTCAGTACCGACACGAGCAACCGACAATAGTCCCCTGGCGACGGAATAGATAACTGAGCCACGCGGTAACTCCTCACTTCTATATAAGCACTTTTGATTTTTAATTTATTCGAGAGGGGATGAGGACGAAACAATTTTGATATTCATTGAAAAAAGGTTCCAATCGAGATGTGTTCTGATTTTTTTCGACCGATGTTTTTTGTTTCGTCAAAGGTTTGTACTACGTTCCAATAATTATACTGTAGTGCGTCGAAGGCTTGTTACAATTTTTATTATGTACAGTGACCTGTCGACTGTTTTCAATTGTCACTGTCCGTATTTTTATTGTGTGACTATAAAAAAACTATAGTTAGTTAAGAAATCAACGCAGCTAACCCTCAAATTTACTTAGGCAAATTGATCATAATATTTCCCCTCCTTTTCCATAATGTATTTTGTATTTTTAACAGCGTCTGCTCCCAATATTTATCATTTTACGAGAAGTTATTTGTAAGTTGTAATTAGGGCTTTCAATCCCGGAATCCCGGAATTATCTAAATAACACTCCCGGGATTTCAGGATTCTCTACAGTGTTAATGTTACAATAATAGTTCATATTTCAAATTAAATACTCTAGAACGTGTAAAAATTTTGACCACAATATATTTTCTTTTATTTGCAATCTAATATATAAATACGGGTTCAATTCCCGGTGCGGACAGTTTTCATAAATTGATATTTCAATCGATTTATGGATTTTTGTTCGTAGTCTGAGTGTTTGTGTCGTCTAAAACTCCCACCTCACCCACCCATCCCATCCTCAAGGGGCGTGGCGAGAGCAATTAACTAACCACTAGTTCTGTCCTAGCCCTATCCATCTTTCTCTGCTTTCTTCGTTAAAGAGAGGTTGAGCTACTGAGTAACAAAAATCTGTTGAGATACTTCCATTAGAAGACCATATGCTCCACATTGGGAGCGGGCATGGAAAAAAAATGAAAATCGATGTGGGTTTGATCGTATCTTATGCACTGCCATACCGTTCATCCGATTCCGATAAAACGTTGTCAAGTTATTGCTTGCACTTGCGCGAAGGATATAGGCATAGTACAATCAGGCCTGGCCCGGCCCGAGCGTGACTCTCGACTTTTTAATTTTTAACTTACAGTAGGTTTTATTATATATAAAAATCAATCTCACAATCCAGATATATCTAAAATGAAGAATCAAATTCGTACAAATAGCGACATCTCGAAAAACTTTCTGATTTGTTCGTGTACGCACCAAATAGAAACAAAAAATATTATGTGTCCAAAAGCATTTCAATAAACAGAATTAAAATACAAAACACTTTCTTTCTTTGAGTGGCATTGCAACGCATGCCGGGTACTCACTAATATTATATTATAAGAATAACTCTCTGAACTGAGTATTATTTATAAATAAAATTTTCTCAGTAAATAAAGAGTATCATTCATCTCATCAGAGATGAATTCAGGGAGATTTTAAACCCTCTAAACTCATAGTAATCTGATATTGTAATTGGTGAATGGGCGAATGAAGTATTATTTACGAAGTGGGCGTATGGGATTTAATGTAACAGTAGTTGATGACTGCGTTATTGCACATATTTTAAGTATACTTATTTGTGACAGCGAGGCTCCTGTACCGAATCAATAATCTTTCTGCTCACTAAATTAGTACGTTAGAATAATGTATTTCGTTTATCGTCCAAATTGTTGTATTCATTTGTTAATGATCATGTTTCTTTTTACAGGTATTTGCTGCCTTGTTCTCAGTTTCAATGCTCAGTTTTTGGAGTCTACTTTAGAAATTCACCTGAAGAGGTCTTGAAGAAAATCAATTCAGGTTTATTTAAAGTTTTTCGAATATTTAATTTTAATCTTGCACTATCAACGTCTTATCCCAAACATGATCCATATCGTTCAGTGTTGTATGATTTTATATACACAGAATACCTTGTACGTTAAATATATCAATAACAAACCCATATTATACAAGTAATGGTTCAAGTTTAAATTTTGGTGGAAGGCCTCTGCTATAAGACTGCAAGTGTCTAGAATCAAGAAGTAGAAGTTTTGTTGAAGATTTTTGTCCCATTTATAAGAACAGTTCGATAACATGATATTTCTTGTGCTGTTCATTTTAACCTGGTGAGGAACAAGGAAACGAAACCCTGATAGAAGACCAGTTATCGAGAGGAATCGTACACCTTAGACAATGTGGGAAAGAAATTGAAAATTTCCTAGTAATTGGTGGACCAGAAAGCTAGACCAATGTTCAGGTGCTTGCTCTAAGTCCAAGTCGTGCCGTAGATTTGGATTTATGATTAATTAATATTATTTTTTAACCATATCCGCTCTCTATTCGGAGCATATGGCCATCACGCGTTTTCTCCAAGCTTCTCTGTCCCCCGCCAGTCACCTCGCTTTCTGCCAGGTCATCCCAGCGTCCCGTAGCTCTGCTGAATACATCTTATGGATGGTCATCAGCGGCTTTCCAGGGCGACGGGATCCATCTGGTTGGTGGAAGAGACAAGCAGGGTTCAGGCTCCCCTGGGGCATCCGCAGCACGTGACCAAGCCAGGTCCATCGTCGCTTTTTTATTTTGGATGAAATAAGAGGCTGGTCCGTCCGCTCTCTTACTTCCAAATTCCTGACAAAATCAAACCACCGTACACCTAGTATTCGCCGCAAACATCTGTTTTCAAAGCACAGTATACGGCTACCCTTGGTAAGGTGCCATGACTCACAACTGTAAAGCAACATCATGACGATGCATGCGTTGAATAAATGGCACTTGGTTCTGACCGAGTACAACCGTGAGTCCCAGACTTTCCGCATTGAGTTAAAGGTTGCTCCAGCTATCCCTAATCGGATTGCGAGCTCTTTACGCGGATCGCCTTCTCCCGTGATGTGTACCCCTAAGTACCTGAAGCCGTCGAATCGCTCGATGTCTTGCCCCGCGCTCGTCAGAGGGTAGTCTGGGTCTGGACAGAAACTGTTGCAAAGCACATTGGCTTTACTCGCATTGACTTTGAGGCCAATGCGATACGAGTTGCTCTGCAGCCTGTCCATTGTTTCCTGAATACCCTCGACAGATTTGTCATATATGACAGCGTTGTCAGTGAATTGGGGGCAACGGCCACACCTCGGTCGGGTGGAATTGACTTCCATGCTGGTTTTTTTTTTTTTTATCCATATCAGCTACCAATGTGAGGCAAATGGACTTCTAATGTAGCGTTTCAACATAAGAAAAACGGCTTGTTCGATAGAAGAAATGTACTGTATGTTTTATTTTATTTTTTGATCGTATAAATGGTCAAGAATTTTATACATCATAGACGTCTATGGCGTTGAATACAAATCCATAAATCGATTGAAAAAATATGTGTGAAATCATTCAACATTATAATACGCGGACACCGCAAACATACGACGAACGAACGTTGCCCACTCGGCTACGCAGTCTTATAATTATTCAACGTAAGAATCTTTTTCGTTTCATCTTAAGCTCTGATATTTTTGGGATCGCATTTCGGATAATCATAAACTCTTGCATCATATCTAGATCCATAATATCTTAACTATGCTACATACTTTAAGATATATTTTGCAACTCATAATTAATCCACAAATTAAATGCGTGTCCAAGAACAACGAATGGTCTGAAGTTGTGGCTCAATTTCATAGCGCATAATAATTATCTATGTAACGTTTCAGTGGTATGTTATTTAACCCGATGAACGCGCTGGACATGTTTACATGTCTCGTGTTTCTGACCAAACTAAAAGTAATTTGTGGGATTTAATAAATAGTTCAAACCTTTAGGTAGAGAAATTAGGCAAAATGTTACGAAAATGTCAAGTAGAACACAAGGAAATATATCTTTGAAAGAGCTCTCGATATTCAGCCTTTCGAATTTAAGAAGTGAATTGCCGATACCCAGCATTGATCGTCAGCCCTATGATTTACACATACTCTTGCGGCTACGCGCTTGCTTGTGTGCATGTTGGCGGTGAATATGAAAATTGGCCGCAGCCATTTTGCTTGCAAAGTCGTTAATAAATTAAATATTTTTCGACATCGCCACTTTCTTCGATTTATTTTAGCGATAATGCGGCGCGTTTAGTTTACTTCTTGACACATTTGGGATAACTAATAAATATGTATCATAAGTCTCCATGCATTACTGTTCAAATTGATCTATTTTTAGCCATAGTTAGTGTTTTAACAGATCGATTGACGGACATTAAGTTCGTGCGAAAACGGGTCGCGCTGTAAGGGTTAATGGCTAGGTTATTATTTCGTCTAAATTGCTGACTAAAATCGTTGACTCGTATCTCGAACGACGCTGTGGTGACAATTTTTATCACGAGACATATTTGAAGTATTGGTGATTAGTTCTACCAAAATCGTTTTTTTTTCATGTGGGTTAAGAATGGATATATAACATTTTACTCTCATTTAAATCGCGGAGTCCTTCCATATAATATGAGTTTGGACATAATCCTCACTTCTCGTATATCACTTAAAAGTTCAATGAACACATATTGATTCATTTGTTATAATTATGTATATTTCTTGTTGGAATGTTTAAATTGCGACATGATTATTTGGCATATCTTCTGGATTATAAACCATTAAAATCTGATCGATAGACAAACATTTCATGGTTATCCAAAATTATGTAATTCGTAACGATGGTGTTTTGACCAATTAATATAAGCCTCAAAAAATACGAAAATGACTCAATGATTGGATCTCACTTTAAAGACGACAGAGCAGATCTCGGCCAAATGAATAAATTAGAATAGTGAATTGACCATTTTTGGAAGGGAAATATCATTTTATTTTCCACTATTATGTCAACACTACCTGCGTATAACCCCGTATCTGCAAACATGAGAATTTAAAGTAGCATTTCAAAGATTCAACATATAATGTTTTCGATAAAAACAGTTTTTACTCTCTGCTGAAAAATTTCAATTTTGAGGGTACACACCGTCGATATAATTCTTGCTGACATATTCTTCACCATCAAGGTTATGTGATCCCTTAAGAAATTAGCATTTTAATCAAATGCGGTGAAGTTATCCTTTGTTACAATAATGAACCAGTGTGAGAACGGACTACAGCAGAAAATTCCGCTCTTTTGTAATTCATCTCGAGACAATCCCAAATTATAAAAAAAACCCATTTATCACACAATTCTTTTGTCAAAATTATAATAATCATAATGTATTTCAAAAATGAAAAAAAAATCGCCTGCTACCTTGTTTTTATAACACATACACCCATTCAACGCGGAAATGTATTAATATATTTTACTCTAACACACTCACAGAATTGCGATCTAAATCCGTAATCATGAACAGACTTTTCAATGCGTACAGCATCTTGATAATTACATAACAATTATTTTACCTATACTTACATACTTAATGATTCTGATGTAATGGTTCTCCAAATCGATTCTCGATCTGGGCTCGCAGCCACTCGTTAAATCTCTTGGTAAATAAGTAGGACATATTCCGGTCAATTGGGCAAACAGGTTTCACCACGCGCTGTATTACAAATATACCTCGAGTCTTCAAAATATTTTATATGCTTTATTGATAATAAGGAAATTGTGAGTTGCTTTATCGTCATAATCGTTTATTTAATAATTTTCGATTAAATTTTGGCAGCCTCACGCTACTTAGTTTTTTTGCGGTATTTAATAATTATCTGATCTATCGGTCTTGGACGAACTTTTAATTAACATATGAAAACATGATTAGTTATTTTTTTTTAACCATATCCGCTCCCTATTCGGAGCATATGGCCATCACGCAGTTCCTCCAAGCTTCTCTGTCCCCCGCCAGTCTCCTCGCTTCCTCCCAGGTCATCCTAGCGTCCTGTAGTTCCGCCGAATACATCCTATGGATGGTAATCACCGGCCGTTACGATCATGTGGATCCGGAGAGATATTTTCAGTTCGGGGCGCGACGACAGAATGCAGGTCCTTTTCTATGGTTGTCCATTTATACCGTCTATCCATCGTCAGGCTGTATTGTTTTCACTTGAATTAATGACGCTTTTCTCGGGCGTTCACTTTTATAATTACGTATGTAGAATTGGCGTCGTCTATTTCTATATTGTTCAGTTTCCGCAGATTTAACATCGGTCGTCGCTTGAATTTGCTGATCGCTTCGAAGATAAATATGTGGAATTTGCATCGTCTATATTGATTACTCGCTACAAATTTCATTAAAATAGTCTCGTCGTTTGTACTAATGCAGCACAATATATTTATGAAAATACCAACCAAAACTTAATAGTACTCTTTTTAAACAGTATGTACTAAAAATATTTAAGATTACGCAAACATAAAATGGCCATTATTCCAAAACTAGGATTTTAAGATTTTGCTCCTGTGTATTGATGTAGCGATGTATGTGGCACACTTTACTTTTCAATTTCTTCGCAATTTTTTTAATTTGTGGATCAACCCCGTGGTGATTTTTGTAGCCACTCTAGACTAACTCGAAGGGATAAGCACATGATCTCATATTTAAAATCATCATTCTTTTGATAAAACTAGTTTTCTTTTGTGAATCAGCGTTTGCTGTTCAGTTTCGAGTTTATTCTATTGTATAATGCGACAATTTTTAAAATTCTGAAGTACACAATTAAACAGGTCAGGGAAACAACAATACACAAGTGCACCAAACAATGTATAATAACAGGAATTATAACCGAGAAAACTAGATTTGTTTTAAATCATTTCGCAACAGCATGGCCTTATTTTGTGAAAACATTAATGGTCGCCGCGCAGAAGTTTAAAGTCCGAATCTGCAATTTACAAAAAGCGATTTTTAATCATTATAATGATTAAAGTAAGATGAAAAATGTGTGCCAAGATGGTTGCTGTATGAAATAATACACAGCAAATTGATGTTATGAAAGTTTGTCTCAAACCAAGCTGAAGAAATCTATGATACGAATATTTCTTAGTGGAAACATATACACAGCATGATATATAGTTAATATTTTAGATTCATTCGATGGTTAGTTAAAATTGATAACTGCGCTACTATTCTATGTGTCGCGTGAATTTATGAGACTCTATTAAGAAAAAAATTCCCTAGTAAAGTGCACAAAACATAATAGGAACGCTTCGAAGACGCAAGAGAATTTTTGTTTTTCAGGTATAAAAATTTTCTGAATGCTCCTAGCTGCTCTGCATTCTCCACTTACGATGGCTGTTTATTGTTAATATTAATTACATATTTAATTTTTAATTGTTTTTAAATGGTTCACTAATTTCTTCTTAAAATTTTCCCAATCGACTATTTGCTTAATGCAACAGTAATGTCATGAAAAATTGCTCAGATAATAGACTTTTAATGTAGCTATATTTGTGATTTCAGATTAGTATTTATTGATTTGTAAGAGGTCCTTAACATTTTAATTGTAGACTATTTTATTTGGTTTATGTATAATTTGTTTGATAATCAATATTTTCTTGTCTTAGTTCATGAACCAATTGTTATATAAACCTAAATTTTCAACACTCAATTTTATGTAAATAGGTTATGTTTGTGTTTTTATCAATTGATAATGCTCGTGATGAGCGAAACAGGTTCTGATCATTATACACATGTGGTGGTGGTGGTGGTGGTAGTAGTACAAACGAATTGTGTTATATTTTTTAAAATATAATAGAAACGCTTAAAATGCAAATGCCTTCACCTTCACAATTAACTATAGTTAGATTATTTATGACGACCACACAGAGTAATTATATTTACCCAAAAAAATGATGCGTGCGGAAGATTTGTATGTAGTATCACGCACATAAAACGGTCGAAACGTGACAAGTCCACAAGAAAGTGTCATCGCTTAAAATAAACGCCACATTCATTTGACTTTCTCCACAAAAAAATGTCCAAAAAACAGAGAAATTTATGATGTCTTTAAAGGTAAAGGTTTCAGCGTTTTACTGCCACTAAATAACTTACGAATTTCGCAGTAGTTTTATTGGAAAAGAGATAAACTAATGAAATAATTATGTATCGATCGCATCTTAAAATATGTGGTCACAAAGCAAATTGAAACTTATTTCTGTAGTCGAATGGTAGGCGCCTGTCGTCCTCTCGGTTGCGAGGTCACGGGATTTTTTTTATACTGTCGCATGGATAGAAATCAAAGTAACTATAGTAAATAGACCTTTCTCTACTCCATCATTCTTTCTTTATCCTTTCTGATGAGAGAGATTGAAATACTGACTTAAAATTAAGAAGTATCTCAACTGAAGTTGTTCAGCGATAACTGGTTATTATTCAGACGCTCAACATCTCGTTTTTGAGAGGGTAAGAAGAGAATAATGTCGAAAAAACAGAACGAGTAGTTCTCGATAAAAAGATCTCGCTACATCCCACTTTAGTGATCGGATTGGTGGAAGGAAATTTTAGCATCTCAGTCATAGGTGACATATTAACTATTCATCCAATTTTTTTCATGTTCGCTACCAACGTATGGCCTCCTAATGGAGGTATCTAAACTGAATTTTTCTATGAGAACTGCTTGTTACTCAGTTGTTCCACCTCTCTTTTTTCGAAGAGAGTAACGATAGAAGGATATTGCTAGGACAGGAATAGTAGTGAAATAATCGCTATTGCTTCGCCCCGTTTTATTTTGAGTATCGGATGGGTGGAAGGGAGTTTGTTATCTTTTTTTTCCATGTCCGCTCCCAATATGAAGCATATGGTCTCCTAATGGAGTTATCTTAACAGAATTTTCCTACGAGAACTGCTTGTTACTCAGTTGCTCAACCTCTATTTTTTCGAAGAGAGTAGGGATAGAAGGATAGAGCTAGGACAGGACTTGTGGCTAGTTAATCGCTCTCGCTACGCCCCGTGAGGATGGAATGGGTGGGAGGGAGGACTCAGACTACGAACGGAAATCCATAAATCGATTGAAAGGTCAATTTATGAAAACCGTCCGCCCCGGGAATTGAACCCGAGACATCCGTAACCGTAGCCGGAGACGCTACCAACCGCGCCACGTAGGTCGACATTATCACAAACACTCAGCTTACGAACAGAAATACACAAATCGATTGATGCTCCATTATGCGTATCACATCATGAACAGGCAATAAAAAAAAAATGATTCATATGCGAAGCAATATTGTAAACCAAACAATTGAAAAACTAAGCTATATCGGATATGCATACGTGCGTGCACTCGCGGGTTATGCATTCGTAGAACAGATGCAATCCGTTCTTTGACGTCATGTTGCGCAACTTTATCGTAGAATTCTTTCTCGAAATTTTCACCTTCCGTCATACATATGTGAGTTGTGCATTGGTCAGCTTTCGCCGTCGCTCGCCTCGTAACAAAATTATATTGTGAGATAACGTAGATAACATGCAACATTTGAACGCTATAAAACACGAGGTATCCTATTCTCTCGTCCGATTAAAGAAATTTTCGGTCGTATAATGAAACATATTCAAAATTTAATTCTTTGGACACAGGTAATTTTATGTTAAAAACGTACATCCTGGCAGACGTTGGTATGAAAAGAATTTTACGAAATTGAGGTAATAACTATCTTATCTTACATATAACGATATTTTTGGACACACAACAAAAGCCTATTTTATCATCCCTCTCATAACTCTCGATTGTTATTGATTACATTTGTGCCAGGATAGTGGCTTAAGGCTGGCTGCGCAGTCATCTCTTGCAGTCAGTTGTAGATGCCAATGTCACAAGTTCGCACTGATCGCTGAACACGAGAAACGTTTGGCTGCCGCGTCAAGTGCGTGCAGACCGAGGCTGCCACATACATTTTACCGTGTCGCATTGGCTGCCTGTGTAATCGACGTGTTTCGACTGGCTGCCTAGTGCGTTCCCTTGAATACATTTTAATACAAATTTGAAAATGACGTCGGCTGCCGCAGCCTGGCTGCCTAGTGCTCTGGCTGCCATAATGTTCAGTATTGTTTTCAAAATAATATGTCACTGTTTAAACACCTCACTGGCAGCCTATCCGTTCCCTACTTAGATCATTTGGGCCACTACACGGTGCTTCCAAGATTCTTTATCCTCCGCCACCCACCTTGCTTCATCCCAGCATTCCGCAGATCCGCCAAGTACATCCAATGGACGGCCAACCTTCCAGGGCGACGGAATCCATCGTGTTTATTATCGCTTTTTTATTCCCAGTGGACGGTTAGGAAAATATAATTATAAGACGTTTATACAATTTTAGCTGTCTAGATTTTATCAATTGCAAAAAAATAGGCACGGTTTTGTTTAATTTGTTTACCTCCTTCAATAAAACGATTAAGACTTCACTGCTGACACATTTAAATTTAAAAATTAATATAAATTTTCTTTTAATATTACGCTTATTTTTTCAAAAAAATAATCATAATCTGATGTAGCGCTCACCTCATGCTTTTGCGGTGTCTTTTACTTTCGCATGCGGTCATGCTAACATACTAATCTAATTACATTCTCGTTATTTAGACATGACGTTTCTTCTTCTTCTTTGTACACGCACTACAAAATGGCGCGACTTGACTGCTCTTGAGCCATTTTTAATCATATCGGTGCACTTAATACTGTTATTTGTCTTAACACATTTTCGCAACGGGGGAAATATGACCAAAATACGCGTAGCGGCGGGCCTGATTCACAGGAAATTGACAATAGGTCATGGAAAGGATAGCATGAAACTGACCAATCGACAATTACGCGAAAACAAGTTTCGATGTTCACCTAAAGGTGTTTCGTAATAAACTGATCAAATTCTTTCAATAATATTATGAATCAAACATGAATTATTAGTTAGGAAAGATTAATGTCGCCTATATCGAATGGCGCGAAAAACGCGTTCCCCGGAGCTAACGTGTTAAAAAAAAACACAATTTGTTCTGGACTACTTCTGCATTTTTACAATGATCAAAACCAGCTTCGCTCTGGCCTTATTAAGATTTATATTTTATCAGTTGCGCTTGCGATGGGCGAAACCGGTCCTGATCATTATACACGTGTGTGGAGGAAGTAGTGCAAAATTTTTCCTTATTTGCACGCTATTTTTTCACTCTTATTGGACCTATCCATCCTCCCATCCTCCTATCATAAATGTAACATGTATAGCAATCGTCCAGTTCATACCTCGGAAATCTCCAAATAACCCATATTCAGATAATGGCAAAACCAACATTCAAGTCGTCACCATAAATGAAATAATATTGATTCGTACCCCGTGTTTTATAAATTTTATAAACAGGTTTTCAATAATTTGGTACTTTCCGAGTATAGTCAGGAGCTTTAAAATGCCCTTTTAATAACCCATAAATATAAAAGTTTTTTTTTTTTAACTTTTAAGGTATTAACTGTCAATTCTTGGTGGAAAGACATTATATTTTAAACAATAAAACACAATTCATTTGTACTGCTTCCACTTATTTATAATGATCAGGACCGGTTTCGCTCATCACGAGCATTATCAATTGATAAAAATACAAACATAACAGGCTTATTTATATAAAACTGAGTGTAAAAATGAAGGTATATACAACTGATGGTTCATGAACTGAGAAAAGAAAATATTGATTAGCAAACAAATTATACATAAATCAAATAAAAGAGTCTACAATTAAAATGTTATGAACCTCTTGCAAATCATTAAATACTAATCTGAAATCACAAATATATCTACATTAAAAGTCCATTTAGCTGAACAAAATTTTTAATATCTGAAAAACAAAAATTACAGAGACAGAATCAATTCTTACAAGTTCAAAATAACCTCGCGAAACCGGTCCTGATCATTATAAATATGTGGAAGTAGTACAAATGAATTGTGTTTTATTTTTTAAAATATAAAAGTTTTGTTTAATTCTTTATAAGGTTATCTGCTTTAGCATTTTTTGATGGCATTCTTGAATTCAGATAGATCTGATGTCAAAATTCTACATTTAACTGCATATTTATTTAACTCAAATTATTTTTTTTTCTTAGACCAGACGATCGATATTGCAACTCTATCGGGGCCTAAAAAAATGATACGTTCACTCTTCCTTTCTCTTTCTTTACTCTCTTCTGCTTGTTTTGCTCGCATTGCATTCTCGAGGTGTTACGAAACCCAGTTTTTTGTTATTGGCGAGTCTTCCTTTTTTGCGAGACCGCTTAAAAGTCGCAGCAAAAAATAATTGCCACTTGAATAAAAGTTGGAAATTATTTTGACTGCGTTGCCAGTTTGCTAATGAGTTCTTTTTACTTACCCAGAATTTTACCCAGTATATTTCAAATACAAATTAAATAATTATTGGCTAAAGCTTCTTTTATTAAAATTTTTGTAAAATTATTGTTTTTCGCCCATCGAAGGCATATTGTTAATATACCGTATCTTTAGCTAAAGTTATCTTTTAAATCAGATGTTTTTAAGATAATCATCATATTATCAAAAAAACAGTAATTTATTTAATAAAAAACAGCACATATAGTATTTAGTATTAAAGCTTTTTCCTATGCGGCGACCGTCAATTTTGGAATTGACAATTATTTTTAATTTTAGTCAATCTAGGTAACTTTGGCCCAGCTCTGAGGGATTTTTGTATTTTTTTGGTTCACCATAGCATTTATGTGTGGTATAGTTCGACATAGAAATGTCTTAAGATGAAATTTAATTAACATAAATGACTTTTAAGGTGTTAACTGTCAATTCTTGGTGGAAAGACATTATATTTTAAAAAATAAACCACAATTCATTTGTACTACTTCCACATATTTATAATAATCAGGACCGGTTTCGCTCATCACGAGCATTATCATCAGTTGATAATGCTCGTGATGAGCGAAACCGGTCCTGATCATTATAAATATGTGGAAGTAGTACAAATGAATTGTGTTTTAATTTTTAAAATATAACATAAATGAATTTAATGTTAGTATTCATTTATAAATATAGATAAAACAAGGTGGGCCAAAGTTTGCTTTCAAATTTGGTAACTTTGGCTCGCAACACAAATACTCACTGTAATTACTATAAATTCACTGATTTTAAAATCTTGACAACTTTCTTTATGCTTTCTTACATTTAAAATTGAGATGGTAAAAAATATACAGCATTTGGCTTACAGATTAGTAATACAAATTGAAAATATGGTTAATCCAATTCATTTCAAGATATTTTTTTAAAATTTGTTTAAAAAAAAGACAGCTCACAAATTTAACAATAAAACCAATTATGTAGCACATTAATTCATATTTTTACCACCAGGGACTACTCAATACCTTTGCTTAGCTAAAAAATATAGATATGGCATTAGTATTATCATGGTATTATAACGGCATAATGCCAATCCCTTTTCCATGTAGTGGGCCAATCTTAGACCGATGGGAAAACTTACCTAAATTGATGATAATCTAAAAGAGAATTTTACAATGTCGATTGCTTTTAACTTAAGTAAAAAATTTAGCACAAACTACAATGTTTGACATCGCCAATCAAATCTTCAATAATTTAAAAAAGAAACAGTTGGTAACTTTATGCCATTTCAGAAAAGGTTTTCTTAACATATTATATGAACATACAGGTAATCTCCCAATATATCACACAGTTAAAAAGAACATTTTCCTACCATACACCATGATGCAATATTGTTTTAATGGCTGACACGAAACACTAAAGTTAGTTTCTATATAAACCTATTAAGAATGGCGTATCAGTGTGAAGACCTCAACACTGATTCTAAGGACTCTCACAAACTGTAAGCTTTGAGCGTAAGATTCTATGAAAGCTTTTCCTGCCTGTAAGTATAATCACGAGCTTCATAAGCGATGCATCAGACATTGTCAGATTTAATTTAAGACATCGACTGAGGGTGCTTGATGGAATTTCAATATCAAATTTGGATTATTGAGATTTTGTACACTTCCATGTATTTTGTCACTAACGACCCGGGTTTCGGCTTTCGGCATCTTCAGGCATTCGTGCGCTCGAATGCCTGAAGATGCCCAAAGACAAAATACATGGAAGTGTACAAAATCTCAATAATCCAAATTGTCAGATTTGCTTAAACCCCGCGCGCCAAGCTGGGAACAAATCACGCATGGATGATTTGAAACTTCGAAAACGGCCAATATTTTATATTTGTGAAGGGAGGCGAAGCGTTGGAACACCGTTGGATGGTCGGGAGTGTTCCGACAGGAGGTGTAGAACCAAGTAGAATGGACGATATAGATTGAAGCGGCCTGTGAATAGTGAAGATATATTTTTTATAATATTTGTTTATCCATTATTTCAGAATTTCCTCACACCCATCGATCCTAAAAACAGGGCGTAACGAGAAGGATTATCTTACCACTAGTCCTTTCTTAGTTCTATCCTTACTCTCTTAAAAAAAGAGAGGCTTAGCAACTGAGTAACAAGCGGTTCTCGTACATTTTTTTTTGTTTAGATACCTCCATTAGGAGTTCATATGCTACACATTGGAAGTGGACATGGTAAAAAAACATTATTCGTCCATAATATGATAAAATTAACTATTTTATTTCCCATCAGTTGAAAATACTCGCGATGAGCGAAACCGGATGCTTGTCAAAGAGGCGAAACACATGAGGTATAATATTTATCACCGCTTATCTTTATTAATGACTGGAAATTTAAACACAAATAGATTTTATAAAAAAGAAATTTTTATAGGAAGCGTAAAATAATGTTTGTATATATTATATAAATAAAATAAAATATTACTCATGTTGGTATAATACTCTTTTATAATTTAAAAATTATAATTTAAAACTAACTTCCTCGTCATCGTTGAAGAGATTAGCAATTTCTCACTTATAACAAAGGTAAGTCATTTTAAATCTTCGTTTATAGTGACAATGGAAAACAAGCATTGTTATTCCAATACATAATAAATATTAAAAAAAATACACACTGTATTTCCTGTACTAAAACGCGCTCAATGTTTTAATACCAATAATAAAAACACAATTGAAACTTTATGAAAACATACAACGTACAATTTCGGTCAAACATATTTAATCTAAGTATATCGATAGTCCGTTTATTGAAGTCATTAGACAGACTACGCCAAAAAAAAAAGTGAAATGTGCAGTTTTATGTAAAAATTTGCGTTCTATCTGATTCAGAATTCAGATAACTCTACAGGTAAATAATCTTCTAAAAAATTTAAAATAAAGTTGATATTTCGCTAATGTATTATTAAATGGGCTATAAATAATTGCACTTTGTGTTAGGTAATATTCACTTGGTACACTTGAACTTTTGTTTCGATAGTTTTCACTTTGTGTAAGTTAGTATTAACTTAGTACACTCAAACTTTGATTTTAATAGTTTTCATTTCGAAACGGATTCTTTTAACAAAGTACCACAGGCTAATTTTGATAGCTTGACTTTGAAACGGATTATTTTAATTTTGTATGTTATGGACATTGAAATAAATTATATTAACATATTGCATGTCCACTTAGAACCCTGCTTCTTCATAAATACCACTCCTTTAATATACTAGTGAATAAATTCTAATGCGTGGAGCAAAGACAATACAGGCGGCCTAATATAGAGTTGCGACAAGTAAACTAGTCTATGGTGGAAAATCCTATGTTGCAAGTAATAAAGAATAAGTGACATTTCACTAAAGCGTTGTGAAACTATCGATTTCAAAGTGTGAGTATTTATATTGAGTGAAAACTATTTTGTCTATGTGATAATATTTTTTCGTAAGTGCAACATATTTCTTCAATGTTTAAATATATTTTATTATGTGGCACCACTTTATTTTTAGTGAAATAATTTGTTTTTTGTGAAATGTATTTGTTATGAGTGAAAACTATCTTTACGAAAGTGAATATCATCTAAACAAAAGTGCATTTAATTGTAAGCCTTATTAAATCACCTTTCTTTGCTTTACTGTTAATCCATGTTGAGGGTAGCGACAAATTAAACACGATTTATCTGACGATGCGACTCACAATACCAACAGTGATATGCTAAAATAAAAGCGCATGCATCCGCATACTAACTGTCATGCGCGATCTATAGCGCAAATCGGATTTTTCATTACTGAGAATGCGCGTGTAAAGCAAACTTCTTAGAGCATGCATGCGAAATTTCGTCACAGGCCCTACGTGTATCAAGCGGTCACGGCTGAATTGAACGCAGATAAATCCCAATCAGAACGCGCACACTGTCTGAATTTAATGTATAAACGTGGAACTTTGAAGCATTGATAATTAAGTAAAACTATAATTTAACAGTTTTACAAAGATGAGAAAAAAGCCTTTTCATTTCCAAATTGTTAGGCATGCGGTGCATCTACGGCATTTATGAACGGCACGCCACTGGTATATAATCTCCTCCATCGGAAACTGCTTGAGATTCAGTATTCGATTTTTCTGAATAATATATCAAATCAGAGTTATTGCTGTCTGTGTCTTTATATATAATAGTGTGACACCGCCCCGTACTTATGGGGCGGACAGGGGTCTTCAAAACCAATCCGCAGACTCTTCCTATTCAGGCAAATTTAATATATAATATCTCTCCTAAGGCGTTCAAAAATAATTTGTCATATTTGTTTGTTTACCGTTAGAAGTAAACAAAAAGCGGGCGATGCTTAGGAAAAGAATCACTTCTCCCTCGGCCTAGGGGCTAGGCGGTTAGTCGCAGACACAGCCCCACGGTGGGTCAAAAGGATGGCCCTATCATAAAACCACTTCCTGTGTTGTTAAATTGAAATAGTGTATTTTAAATCTGTTTGTGTTTGTGTAACTGTCTTCGAGAAATTTATAAGTATAAACTAACTGCAATTAAAGAGAAAGTATACTGAATACGACCGGGTTTTAATAGAAGACGAAGGAACCTGTGAATTGTTCTTTGTCGTCACGCCGGACTTGGTGCGGTCGAAGTGTGTTGACCCCCTCCAACCCCCACACCCCTCGAGTAGCAGCGAATCTACTTCTCTCAAGTGTCTTCTCTGCAACCGGGGACACTAATGACACATCGTATCTTAAAAAATATTCCATAATTGTCTACTGTTTTCGATTATGTTGAAATCCTTCCTGCCATTTTTTATTTCTGGTGATCATTACTACTGCAATGCAGTGATGCACTTGCCCAATCGAAGCAGCGCTCAGTTTTCCATATTAGGCAGTAACGGTAAACGATTACTATAGTACCGTCACGTTACTACGCTATTAAAGGCATAATAACATATTGATTATATGAAGAGAATTTTCCACTACTTCCTAGAGGAAGTCAACACTTTAGTTAGCGGTGGAATTATACGGAGAAGTCAGGTTAAAATTGATCTATTATTAATCATAAAACTTCAATATGGGTTTCTTTGTTCAATTGGATTGCGCGATTTCACATAATTTTTAAATTCTGATTTCTATAATCGCCTCCATTTGTATAAATACTTGCAATTTGACTTATAAGCACTTGTGATTCTTTGGCTTAAGCCGCTAGGTTTCAGCAGTCCTTAGATTCCTTAGTCCGTTGAATGAAATAATTGTGATATAGAGAATCAGATTACTCCAATTATTTTGAAGTTCCGAACATTATTATTGATAGCTGTTTGTTAAAGTACTTACTGAGAATTAAAATTCCTTCAACTTTTAATTCTTAATTGTAATCAGTAATAATGTCAGGCTAATTAATGGTTAGGATTTTGTTCAGGAGAATGCAGGCAATGATGGTGATTTATAATACTGGTAATTATTATGACTGCTTTATTCAATTTGAATAAAATTAAGAATACGTGTGTGCTACTTTTTACACGGAGCCAAATAAAATAACATCAAATAATTGTGTTTGGTTACAGTTTTTATAACACATATATTTAGGTGTGGTTTGTTTATGATAAAGGGCAGTGAACTTCTGTACACAGCTTGTATTCATAAACAAAGACATTTTGTTCTATAAACAGACATTTCCGATTAGGTAATTGAAAGTTCTTCTATGGATTCGGTGGTAACTTTGTAGAAGTTCATTTTTAATATAAAATTAAAATTGATTACTTAGTTTTTCCACTTGTTTCATCACCAACGTGACACGTTTCGCCTCTTTCCTCAGACTAACCAATCGCAAGGTTATTTAACAATAAAGATCGAATAGAATTTTCACAGCGTGGCATATACCGCCTGTCTTGTGAAGACTGTCAAGCTTCTCCTGTACGATAGACAGGTAGAAATTTTAATATTAGAGTTAAAGAACATATAAGATGTCTCAAAAATAAAAAAATCAGAATTTGCGAATCATTCAATTGAAAATGATCATAATTTTCATAAAAATAATAACGTAGAAATACTCCATCGAGTTAATAAAAAAGGTATTAAAATGAATATCTTAGAGTTTTTAGAAATATATAAAACCATTAACAGTAATTGAATATTATAAAATAGCATTTTAAATAGAACAGGTGACTCACCACTATTAAATTTATTTCCCTTGGGATTTTCACCCTCAAACACTGGTAATTGATTTGTAATTAGTAGTGTTATGGAAATTAGTAATTAGTCTATCAGTGGTTACGTCTCACCCCCCTCTCCACGACCAGTAGAATGAAATAAAACCCAGCGCACCCTTTATTTTTAATATAATAATTAGAACCTTTGAAATAAATAACCTTGCGATATGGTTAGTCTGAGGATGTTTCTTAAAGAGGCGAAACGTGTCACGTTAGTGATAAAACAAGTGGGATAACTAAGTTATCAATTTTAATTTTATATTAATTAAAAGGTTCATTGACATGTGTGACTGTATTATAATTGGGGGGTAAAATAGTATGCTAACATTTATTTTTGACAATATAATACAACTTGGTGCGGTTGCCAATGGCTGCCATGGTTTCAATTTGTAATATAATAAACTGCTAGACTGCTTCAATGAACGACACTGGTATTGCATTGATACGTTTTCACTTTCCGCTTGATCAAATTGTTTTATTTTATACATTCAATTAGTTAAGCGGTAATAATAAATTAATTTGTTTCCGCATCAGAGATTCTTAAAAATACATAATACTTCTGTAAATGTATGTGCCTGTAGCCGAGTGGTCAACGTTGTTGGTTTCTGTTGCAGTGTTCACTGGCAGTACGGACAGTTTCATAAATTGATTTTACAATCAATTTATCGAGGTGTGTTCGAAATCGTGATGTCTAAAATTCCATCCGATATATCAGGAGAGATTAGCTAACCATTAGTACTGCGCCTCCCTATCCTTCTTGATCAACTGATGTTCGTGATGAGCGAAATCGGCTCTGATCATTATAAACATGTCAAAGTAGTGCAAATAAATTGTGTTTTATTTGTTATAATATAATGCCTTTCCACAAAGAATTGACAGTTAACACCTTAAAAGTGACTTAGTAACTATCAATTTTCGTAAAACAACTTCTGTTGAGATAAGCTTCATTAGCAGTCCATCATATATGCTCTATTGGGAACGGAAATGGTTGCAAAAAGTAGTATTTTATTCTCAATAATTCATTGACAGTTCATATAACGTTTTTTTCCTCATTCATCAACATCGTGAATTGATGTAACGTTGTTTTAATTTTATTAAAGGAAAGTTTAACCACGAAGGTTATACGATACTGACATCATCGCCAGGCGTGGGATGGCCTGCCTCCAATAACTCTCTCCGCCTCCCTCTTTCCAAAGTGGTCACCCCCTAGCTCGGCTCCCAAAGCAAACGATGGTCATTCACAGTTGAAGACTCCAAGGAATCTTCAAACTACGTCGTCTTTGGATTGGATTACTAGACATCACGACTTTTGCATGCTCGCTGTCGTTGATACGGCGAACGAGACCAAGCCAGCGTAGCCTTTCAATCGTTATTGAATGGAGTGCACTGCAATCTTTGTACATACCGTAGAGCAGCGTTTCCCAAATCATAGGTCGCAGAAAGTAAAATGCCGGGTCGCCAATTTCCTAAAATAAATCTGTATATTTATTATACATTTAATTTCGTAATAAACAAGCATGACGCAACGCTGTGTATGGTCGAAAATATTCACATATTAATTCAATAATTGAACTCTCGTGTGATACGACACTCAAAGACATCTTCGACAGAATAGCGCTGATGGATTTCTAGGAGTCTTGTCGTCAAGAATACCCAGTTTTAGCAAAAAAGGCGATAAAATGTCATGCCTTATGTCACAACCTATAAGTATGAAACAGGCTTTTCAACATTTTTTTAACCATATCCGCTCCCTATTCGGAGCATGTGGCCATCACGCGGTTCCTCCAAGCTTCTCTGTCCCCCGCCAGCCTCCTCGCTTTCTGCCAGGTCATCGCAGCGTCCCGTAGCTCTGCCGAATACATCCTATGGATGATCATCAGCGGCCTTCCAGGGCGACGGAATCCACCTGGTTGGTAGAAGAGACAGGCAGGATTCAGGCTCCCCTGGGGCATCCGCAGCACGTGGCCAAGCCAGGTCCGTCGTCACATTTTTATTTTGGACGTAATAAGAGGCTGGTCCGTCTGCTCTCTTACCTCCCAGTTCCTGACAAAATCAAACCATCGTACCCCTAGTATTCGCCGCAAACATCTGCAAAGCACAGTATACGGTTACCCTGTGCCTTGGTGAGGTGCCATGACTCGCAACCGTAAAGAAACACTGTCAGGATGCATGCGTTGAATAAGTGGCACTTGGTTCTGACCGAATACAACCGTGAGTCCCAGACTTTCCTCATTGAGTTAAAAATTGCTCCAGCTATCCCTAATCGGATTGCGAGCTCTTTACGCGGATTGCCATCTCCCGTGATGTGTATCCCCAAGTACCTGAAGCCGTCGACTCTCTCGATGTCTTGCCCCGCGCTCGTCAGAGGGTAGTCTGGGTCTGGACAGAAACTGTTGCAGAGCACATTGGTTTTACTCGCATTGACTTTGAGACCAATGCGATACGAGTTGCTCTGCAGCTTGTCCATTGTTTCCTGAATACCCTCGACAGATTTGTCAAACATGACAGCGGTACATTTCAACATTGGTATTCTTAAAAAATAAATATAAACACCGATTGGAAGTAGAACCTGATATAAGAAAAAAACTATCATCCTCTTCTCCAAACCTGGAGCTTTTAGTTAACTTGAAACAGCACCACAACTCTCATTAATAAATTATTACTAAATTTGATTTCTTTATAGATTTATCAGAGTAAACTCTTTTGTATTATAACATATAAATACTGTATGGACATAAATGTACTGTGGATTCGGTGGTAACTTTGTGGAAGTTCATTTTTAATATAAAATTAAATTAAAAATTGTTCCAACCAAGTGGAATAACTAAGTTATCAATTTTTAATTTAATTTAATATTATAAATATACTGTTTTATTTTACCTATAGGCCGGTTTTATAGATAGGCGATAACACATTTTGTGGGTCACGGAGGATAAATATTAAAATAACCGGGTCGCTGAAAAATAAGTTTGGGAAACGCTGCCGTAGAGGCTGTTATGTATACTCTCCTACAATTATTGCGCCATCCTTGACTAGTAGATAGGTAAGGAGTATCTATAACTGACATTTTGTGATTATTTTTAATTTGATTTACATGAATAACGCTGAAATTGGCAGTGTCCACACATAAAATGTTGGCCACTCATTTTTAATGTCGGCAGTGGAATAAATAGTATTGTATGTAATACCTATATACTGATACCCTAGTTATCAATAATTACTGTTAATGTCTCTGCCACAGGAGTTTCAACTTACACTTTACCTTAAATTAATGCAAAGTATTTTGTAACACGCTTCTTTGTGTACTTAATTTTTGTTAGTTCAAACTTACCGCCTTGAGACTACTTAATTTGTCAGAAAAAATCTTTTAATTTAGTAAGGCATTCAAAAATAATAATGTTATCTATTGTAGGTATGTATACTCAACAAAAATCAATTCAAATAAAAATCTTCCATTACTGACATCTAGAATTTTTTTCAGACAACTTAATAGTTCTATTTATTGAATTAGTTTTGGTTTGAATCTTTGATTTAATTTATTCAGATTCACTTTCATTTTTCGGTATTTTCAAAACAACAATTGATATTCAGATCGTAAGGTTTTTTTATTTATTTAAATGTAGCCAGTATATCTACATAATTGAGCAGGTATTTATTCAAATGGTAAATAAAACAAGATAATACAAAAACTATAATATTTATTTACATTATGCAGTAAAGGAATAATACAAAATGATGAAATTTATTTAAATACACAAAATGCTGGAAAAATAATAAATGTCTGAATGTCAATTATCGGTACCATTCGTGCGATAAGAATAATGGCACGAATTAATTAATGTATGTCTACATACTACCTATATATTATTGTTTATTATCTTTAAAAAAAATGAGAAATATTGAAATTGGATTTTACAATCGAAAATAAATATATAATCAGAACATTTATTTGTCAAATAATATTGTATAATATAATATATATTTTTAATTGAGCCTTATTGATTTTTTGTCATTTTTTGACTAGCGTCTTTATTCCACATTCATAAACAAATATATATCACCGATTTTTACGCAAAATCACTCTTTAATCAAATTATACTTAACAACACATTTCATCGATGATTTTTTTATATTATAAACTGTGGCGTAACTATCGCTGTCTGTTCTGTAGCAAAGTCATTAGATGCTGTCCATGTATGACGTCACACGATTTTTCTATTTTTTTACCCTTTCCCGTCGTCAGATAACCGTTTGCCCCCGTGTCTATATTATGTCACATTTACCCCCCTAATTTAATATATTTAACTTTAATATTTATCCTTAAATTGATGATGATCATGATTACTCTAATAATGACAAAAGTAGTAATGATATTTTAAATACCAGCTAGCAAAAAAATATTCTTGATTAAAGTTCTTATTAACGTTTTCTCGGGCATGAATATAAGTTAGTTTGCTTAGAGCATTCTGCAACTAAAAATGATCGTTATCAGTGCAATGCTCACAGAATATTATTTTTTCACATCCTTTAATATTTTATGTTTACTTTGTGACGTCACGTTTTCTCTGAATCTCCTCTCCTCCGTTCGTCGCTGATCCCCAAATTATATCACACCTTACGCCTCTTAGAGCGTGACGTCAAATATGGACGGCTCCATATCAGTATTTACATTAGCATCTACTTAATTATGAAGTGGATGAAAAATTCGCCTGCGTCGCGTTTTATTAGTACGGAAATTCTCGAAGGAGTCAATTTAATTTTTTTATGAATCCACAGACTTGGCCACTAGAGAAATAATAAAATTATCCATTTTAATCGCATATTGAAGATGATCCATAATAGTTCCACCGTGTATTTAATCTACCATAATATTTAACTTTCACTCACTCTGAGTCTCTTCCTTATGTAACAGAAATTTATAAAATGGTAACTTTGTGTATTTTCTTGAACCCGTTCATAAATCAGTACGTATATACGTTATCAATCACTTATTTATTTTAAGATAACATACTATTTTGTAACTAAAACTCTCTAAAATATTCCGTTTTCACTTTTCGCACTTTTCACACATGTGTTAATTTTTTATATTAACTAGGTTATCTTGAAAAAAAAATCAATTTGTTTATTTACAATCTTTCAACACAAGACTGTCAATGTCTGGTCGACAGTATTTTTCAATCTTGTATACACGCGTGCGTTCTATTTATATCCACGGAAGATGCAATGACGTGTTGGTCGAATTTTGGATTTATCCGTTTGGAAATGTCAACTTTCTTGTCGTAATAATATAATGTATTTGCCATCCACATTCTTTTTCCTTTTTAGTTCTACACCTATTATGGGTGATATAAAATGTTATACCTTTTGTGGGCGTTAAGTTTTACCAAATCTGACAATGACTGGTTCACCGTAGAGGTGTTGCCAAATACCATCTTTGTGGACAAGTCCGAAAATCTTTCGCAGTATCTTTCGCTCAAACGCTTGTAGCATATACATACACATATTTCTGTAACTAATTATTTTCTTTCGAATAACGTTAAAATTGCCTTTCTTTCTCAGACTTTCATATTCAAACACTTTTTCATCGACAGTTTTATTCTAAATCCATGCCTTTTGTTGTAGATTTTTCAATAAAATATGGTGATAGTTGTGCCGCTATCATAAAAGCCAATCTTCCTTGATTAAATCGCTGGCCTTCTCGCCTATCATTATAACAGGAGCGTTTGGATTCCCACTTATAATGGTCGGCATTATACTGGCATCTGCCACTCTAAGATTACTTACTCCGTAAACTCTTAGTCTTGGATCGACGACAGCGTCAAAGTCATCAGAGGGTCCCATTTTGCAAGTTCCAGTCGGATGGTATATCGTAAACGTAAAGTGCCTCATGCTGCACTCCCAATATTCGTCACTGAAAAGCTCGTATTGTTTACAACCTGGCATCGGAATTGTGAGTGGTTTAGAACCATATCGTTGAAATGCTGGCGTATTTGACACGTTCATTGCTATTTTGATTCCTTCTGTAAGGACTTGTATATCTTCTTTATGGGCGAAGTAGTTCGGTTCAATTGTTGGATAGTGCTTTGGATTTTTACTTTTGAGTCGTACCCAACCACTGCTCTTTGGTCTTAAAAGAAGAGGCAATATTGTCCAAGTCTCTGCCTCCAATAGCGGTTTGTACACCGTGTTGAACACTCTGTCTCTTAGATTAACAATTTTTCTGATGTGTTCTCCACCGTCCGAATTAATTGAGCTAGGACCGAAGTGGAATTGAATGTCTGGCCACTGTCCTGACCGAGGTGCGTACTTCGTGTTAACAAAAGCGAGTCCTTCTATTCCAGGAGATGTCATCGGGCCCCTTTCGTTGACTATATAGTCCATAGCTACAGAAAGACTTTGAAATCTTGATTTTTTAAACGTTACCGGTTTGTCGACGATGAATGTCAATCCACCTAACCCCACATGATCTTGTAAATTATGTCCAACTTTCAAGTCAGCTATAACAGGAATGTTGTGCTGAGAAAGATGCTCGCTTGGACCGACACCACTTAGCATTAAAATTTGTGGAGTGTTAATCGCACCGGCTGATAAGACTACTTCCATATTCGCTTTTACTGCCATTGTTCTTCCGTTTCTTATAAATTGGACACCGTACGCTCTTCTGTTTTCGTCAATTAAGATTTTGGTCACTTGTGAATTTAGTGCTATATGCAAGTTTTTTCTGTTTCTGATTGGTCTCAGAAAAGCTTTTGCTGTACTGCACCTGCTGCCTCTTCTGATTGTCGCTTGAGCAAGCATAAATCCGGTCTGCTGAGCACCATTGACATCACGAATTTCATAACCAAGTTCAGTCCCCGCTTGGACAAAAGCGACCGATAAAGGACTTCTCCAAGGCGATTCTTGTACAGTTAAATATCCTCCTTGTTTATGATACGGAGTTTTTACTAAATATGGATTCCTATTGTCTTCTGATTTCATAAAATAGGGTAGCACATTGTCATACGACCAACCCACGTTTCCTAGGGACTCCCATAGATCATAATCGTTCTTGTTTCCTCTTACGTATATCATGGCGTTCAATACACTGGATCCTCCCAGGACTTTCCCTCTAGGCCAGTTGCAGCGGTCACCGATCATCGCTTGGCAGTACGCGGCGTCTCCTGGTGGAAGTGTCTGATACTTCCAGTCCATGCTCGAGAGTTGGGTGTAGCCCGCGAGGGCCGGGACGTCAGATATCTCGTTCTCGTCTTCACCGGCTTCTATGAGAAGTACGGTCCAGTTGGCGATTTCGGATAGTCGTGATGCCACCACGGCGCCTGCTGAACCACCGCCCACCACGACGAAGTCATATATTGGAAGCATCTGAAATTTTACAAATTATAATGTAAAATATTGCTAAACGTAATATGAACGACATGGTGTCAAAAAGAAAAACATAAAATTAATTTATAATTTAAGACATCGACTGAGGGTGCTTGATGGAATTTCAATATCAAATTTGGATTATTGAGATTTTGTCACTAACGACCCGGGTTTCGCCTTTCGGCATCTTCAGGCATTCGAGCACACCGAACTCGAGGACTCGAACTGACAGACAGTACACAGTGTCTAACGTTTATATAGAAGATACAAATACGACAAATATTATTTACGAGGTAAAATATTATACGTCTGGGAGCCACACTGATACCTGAGTTAACATTTCGAGAATCGCCTTTACACATTAACAGAGTGGCGAATTGCCGCTTTCCAACTACTTTTAGAATTACCAGTGATTTTACAATTATAATAGCATTGTGGGTTTCGACGGGATGCAATTCGACGAAATGCGATTTATTTGTGAATATCAATGTAATCAAATGAACTTTCTATTTTTTTATTTTTCTTCCATGAAAACACTTTAAACATATTATTCATTACAAAGAAAAAAATGTTTTCGAAATTTCTGTATATTCATAGCCGAGTGATGAACGTCAGGTTACGGTGCTCACGGTCTCGAATCTCAGTTCAGTCATATTCATCAATTGATTTATGGATTTGTGTTCGAAGCACGGATGTTTACGAAATCTAAAATTCCCTACCACACATTTGATCCTTAAAATACGGATCGGGCGTAACTGCAGCGATTACCCAACCCTTATCTCTGCTCTAAACCGTATCCTTCTATGTATCTCATCCTCATGGTTGTGGAAAATGGTTAGAAATAAATATTTACTCTCGACCGGAATCATAATTAATGAACAAACAAAATTAATGACCCTAATTGCTTCCGTGATTCCATTACAATACGTGCAGTTATAATAAATTCGCCATAGTTCCGTGTACATATTCTGTGTATACCGTGTAACTTTTGTTGACAATCGTTCTCTATTGGTCAAGATAAAAGAAATTTGAGGTCAATAATACAAACTGAAGGTTGAATTTTTGTCCGTTTGAATCTCTCTTCACGTTGTTAATCATCGAACTGTGAAGAATCTGATTTTGTGTCATTAACTTTCGGTTCAAATCATCCAACTCTATCTGGAGTATCTGGACCATATTTTAAATATGTACCAAAATGGATAAATGTATTTTTTAAATTGATAACTTTTTTATACTACATGTGTTTCGCTGCTTTGACAAGCATCTTTAGACAAAATTTATCGCAAGAATACGGTTTCGCTCATCCCGAGTATTTTAGACTTATGAGAAATAAAATATAGTTATTTACATAATATTATGACCGACTAATGTTTTCTTTAACGTGACTTTAGTGGACTCTAATATCAACAGAAGTTTCTACTAAAACCGCTTGTTACTCAGTTGCTCAACATCTTTTTTGAAGATAGTCGGGATGGAAGTATAGGGCTAGACCAGGATTATTAGTTAACAGGATAATAGCTCTCGCTACGCCCCGTTTGTAGGATCGAATAAGTGGGGGGGAATACAATAAATAACAAACATCCAAGTCTATTAACAAAAATTCGTAAATCGATTGAAAAATCAATTTATGACTTTGTCCGTATCGGGGCATGAACCTGAGACAATGCACGACGGACTCAACAATGTAACGGTTATAATCATCAATCAATCTTTTTTTATACCTTCTCATAAGTGATACATAATATTGTATGAATAAATATGTTATATTTCATTTTTCATCAGATCAAAATTATTGCGACGAGCGAAACCGTTCCTGATTATTTGACTAAATCGTATTTTATTGTTTTAAATATAATGCCTTTCCTCTAGCAATTTATTAAGAACACCTTAAAACTGATTATCGTAATGTTATTTAGTATAAATAATTCTGTTAATTTAAAAATCTTCTATGCATCGATTTAATAGGCATCGGCGCTATTAATCCTTTTTAATTTATTCAAAACTCTGAACTATGATATTTTTACCAGAAAACCCGCATGTTTGACAGTAATTTTATTTTATTTTAAGAGCGCTCAACTTTATTGATTTACTGATATAAATATTACGCAAGATTTTTTGTATATTTTATAATATCAGAAATGTATGTGTTACTTTACCATGGTTGGTAGTATTCATTCTTGTAATTGATTGATCGAAGATGTTTATGGCCTTCTTTATCTAGAAACACTAAACAGGACCTATTAAATTTCGTTCAACAAAGTAGTCAATCAAAACGAATCTGCTTTTTGACGCAACATTATATACTAGTGAGTACCCGGCATGCATTTGTGTTTTAATTCTGTTTATTGAAGTGCTTTTGGATAAGAGGAATGCATGGACTGAGATTTTATAAAAAATCCCGGTCCTAGCCCGAGCCAGAGTCTCAATATCACACTTGTTACCCGAACTCAACCCGAAGCCAAGATTTATTTTTCTGAGCTCGAAAAAAAACCGATTTTTTTTAATGTAATAATTCATTCATACTTTTCAAACACTATATGTTATTGTTTCCATATTCTTTGTTTTCCGTCTGTTTCAGAGATGTCGCTAGTTGTACGTATATCATTCTTTTTTTTTAGATTTTAGATTTAATTTTTTTTTCGTAAATTAGTAACTTTCACGGATGAATGGTAAAGGAATGCACAGAGGACAAACAAATAAACAAATCTTCATTTTTTTTTATACAGATGTATTACAATACATCTAGATTTCATCTCAGATTACAACTGAATGTCTCGTAGGAGTATGTACATTAGTTTCACTGTATTAAAGCTTGAAGATCGAATTCAACTTTCAACTATTTTCTCTCCTACGATGGCCAGTTTACAATAATGCAACCCTCATAAATATAAACTTACAAGCTGCCGATTTTAATCTACGACGCCGAAACCATGACCACAATAGTATTCTTAAATTTATTGATTGGTTTGGCATTTACTTGGTAGAACTCCATTACAATCGGATAAAATATCAAAGCTCTAAAAAAAATTATTAATCATTTGATAGCTTTTTAGGGTTAACGTCATGTCAAAACTAAGTTTAAATTTATTTTAGCTTAGCTATATATTTCGACGGTGTTTTGGTAAATTGATGTAACCCTCAAAATTAAAATTGTTCAGGAGGGAGTAAAAACTGTTTTTACCGAAGGCAATTATATGACGAGTTGCGATATGAGTCTTTGAAATGCACTCCTGTAAATTATTATGTTTTCAGATATGGGATTATACGTAGGGAGTGTCGATATAATAGTGGCTTACATCAAGTGGAAGGGTCAGAATTTTTAAACGTAAAACCAATGTAAAATGACGTTTCTTCCAAAAAGTGGTCAATGTATTTTTTCTAATTTAAAACATTTGGCCGAGACCTGTTCTGTCGTCCTTAAAATGAGATCCAATCATTAACTAATATTGTTATTTGTAAGAGGTCCATAAAATTTTAATTGTTGGCTATTTTATTTGATTTATGTATAATTTGTTTGCTCGTCAGTAATTTCTCATCAGTTTTATATATCTTAATTTTTACACTCAATTTTATATAAATAGGCCTATTATGTTTGTATGTCTATCTGTTGATAATGCTCGAGATGAGCGAAACCGGTCCTGATCATTATAAACATGTGTAAGTAGTACAAATGAATTGTGTTTTATTTTTTAAAATATAATATTTTTAATTTTTTGAGGGTTACATCAAACACAGTCGATATATATTGTACAGAATATTATGTCATCTCACTTTTTCCAACATCATTACTTGTATTTAAAATATGAAATATTTTAATTATGTTTTTTGCAAAAGGAACTAACATGGTTTTATTAATTAATCGTTAAAGTAAATTTGCATCGAAGCTTTATTGATTATTGATTGTGAGTTTCTATGATTTTACTACAAAAAATGTAGGCATACCGGAGCTGAATTAGAAGTTATTTTGTGTTATTATTTTAAAAGGTGGTTCACGAATTGATAATCTGTTTTTTTTACTTATTAAATGACCTCATATGTTCTTCAAAATTAATTCAGCCTCGGTATGCTTCATGTACTGTCAAGATCTGTTTTTTCAGCTGTGCGGCGCACTAGATTCAGATTTAATGCTATTTTTTGCCCATATGTTATATAATTACAATAGTTTTTTATAGTTACACCTAGAATATTTTAGGCTTTTTTAGTACCGAAGTATTCTACGAATTATAATCAGAATTTCGCTCTCCCGCCATCATTGGAAATATTATTGTTTTAACCCATGTACCGCTAATATATTTTGTCATTTCTGTGTCTATTACAGGAACGGTTTGCAACTCGTTCAAAAGCTTTATTTAAAGTATTAAGAATATAAAGATGAGGTAAGGAATGGAAAAGAAGTATTTTTTAGCATTATCGGGCTCTCTTAGTCCTGATTTCAGTATCGAATATCATCGTGGATATCGATGACATTAGATAAAAACCGATATCTATATATATATATAAATGAATGTTTGTTTGTTTATCCCGTATGCGTTCTTTTACCACTCATCCGATTTCGATTAAACTTTGGTGTGTTGTTGTGCGCACACACGTGAAGGTTTCTGAAAAAAAATCTAAAATCTAAAACGAGAATCAAATACGTATAAACAGGACATCTCGGAAAACCAGACGGAAAAATAAAAAAAAAATGTGTATCGAAAAGCACTTCAATAAACAGAATTAAAACAATTTATTTCTTTGAGGGGTATCGCAACGCATACCGGGTACTCGCTAGTATTTTTTATATATATTGAATTCCAAATCAGCGAACGATAGTAACTAGAGAATTAGACCACTTGACCGAGCACACCCAAAGGGCATTAAAATCCTCTTTTTACCACTCAACTTCTGCGAACGAAGTTCATTGTTGATCATTTATAATATCTAACTATATATTAAAATCAAATAATAAGGAAACACTATTGCTGTATTTAGTTATACATGAATTATAATTATATACTTGAATCGTCAGAACTGTTTTCTCATAAAAGTTATGGTTGAACTCTTGGATGTCTATCTTAATATTATAATGGAGTTATTGTATACATATAATCAAGCGAAATCAATTAGACTTACATTGCCAACGTCGCTAGGGTGCGATTCCGGATCAGCCGATTTGTATCGAAGGTACGTCAGTCCTACCGCCAGGATCGGGAGTAGAGTAGCCAGCGCGCCCGGGGACTGAGCAAAACCCCCCAAAGCTACCAACGGGGCCAAGACTGCTGGTGCCATTGTTGATTCTACACCAAAATAAAACGACACTCATTCACTTTCAAGATGACTAATGTTAAAATATTTGTTTATGTCACTAATGTTTACTTGCTGTATAACTCTTTAAATATTAATTGGTTTCAATTTTTTCACTATCCCTTTGTATTCCCGAAGTACACATTTTGAATTCCTGAAATTCATGAGCGTGAACTAATTTAATTATTTTTTAATCAACATTTTCATTTAAATAAACATCCGTTTCAATATTTGTACTTTATTGTTTTAAAGTAAGACTTGAAACACGGTAAAATATATATTTTATTTTTTTCACACTGCTTTGAATTTTTTATCAAAGTTTTCCTTGGATACGCACACTGTATTATAATAAATTGATTCTAATGCTTTACGTCATTGAAGTCAGCTTTCGCTATTATTTTTTATTGATGTTTATAAAGTCGTTTTCGTTTCTTCTGATTTATTTTGTCGTTTATTCACTGTTGTATTGCATATTTTTAAAAACGTTTTTCGTCCACAAACAGATTTGTATTCATGACCACTCCACTACATTTCAAAGACGACTTTACAAGCCTGTTTTCACACGTCAACTGAAAGCTTTTTGGCATATTTTTTTATCAAAAATGTTTGTTTCACTTCTGGTCTTTTTATTTTATAATATTATTTTTTTTTCTTTCATAACAATATTGTGTTTTATTCGTAAAATTGTAATGTCACCAAACTAATTATTTGCAAAAAAATAAACACATAATCCATTAAAAAAAAAAAAAAATCCGATCTTACAATAGATTCCTAGATTATATCCAATGTTCTAAATCTTTTTGTGGATTCTTCTCAGTCAAAATCTTCGGAGTGTAGTTCCTTATGCCTGATCTCTTGGGTGTCGGTTCTGGCAGTTGAGGCACAGCTTTCTTCTTCACTTCGTCGTTTTGTTGCAGATACGACTTAATCGAAAGATGTTTCTCTAGGTAGATAGCAGTGTCTTTGTCAGCATTCAGAATCTTCAGTTTGTGCAATTTGCTCTTTCCTATTTTGAGTGGTTTATATATATCGTTGTTGTTTATGTCTTTGTAGTGGACGTTGGTGTAGATTGGTAAATGCGATTGTCTGTTGGACGATAAGGAGCACTCTGTTTTCGAAGAGGTGTACCCGCTGGAGACGGATCCCCCGTCTTTCAGCGACGAAGTCTTGGTCGTGTGCGACGCACAGTCCAGGTTCTGCTGCGACGAGTGTCTTGAGTGACTGCAGCGTTTGTGCGATGGTTTCGGTGGCGTAGGCGGGGTGTAATGGTCTCTTGGTGGGCTTTCCCTGGGCGGGCGGGGAGGGGGCGCTCGGGCGGCGCCCCTGCTGTGGCGGCGGTCGCACGTCGGCAATGCGGACTGCTCCTGGCCCATGTCAGTCGTGGGCTGAGGGCGGATGCACCGCGCCAACGAACCTAGTCTGGAAGAAAATTCAGATTTTATTATACGACACTTCGACAAACAATAGATATATCATTTCGAAATTTTAATTCATGTTGTATGGAGATCGCTAACAAAATATACTTTATATTGTCATGCTTTGCATCATTATGTTTTTTATTGTTCTGTCTACTCTCAGTAAATTCTTTCGCTATATTTATGAAGTTTCATAGTGATGGCCGAATACTGGGCAACGAAAGGTCGACCGTTGGATTTTGGGGGCCGACCAATGGAAGATTTGGCATTTTTTTTGTAAACTTTTTATGCTTGGTACAACATTAACTATTTTATTTGTATAATTTAAGACATCGACTGAGGGTGCTTGATGGAATTTCAATATTAAATTTGGATTATTGAGATTTTGTACACTTCCATGTATTTTGTCACTAACGACCGATACCTGAGTTAACTCAGGTATCGGTGTGGCTCTCAGACGTATAATGTATTGCCTCGTAAATGATATTTGTCGCATTTGTATCTTCTATATAAGCGTTAGACACTGTTTACTGTCTCTCAGTTCGAGTCCATTCGTGTGCTCGAATGCCTGAAGATGCCGAAAGGCGAAACCCGGGTCGTTAGTGACAAAATACATGGAAGTGTACAAAATCTCAATAATCCAAATTTATTTTATTTGTAGTTGGTTACATTACTTAAGCCCTGTTGAATGGAATAACAGCGAAAAAAATATGTATTTATCATTTATCAAAATCCTTTTTGAAAGTACAACCGTCGCTTAACTGGCCGACCACTGGCGAAATGACCATATAATTTCGATAATTTTGATGACGATAAGTCTTAATCTTTTACTGAAATCTTGACCTCTACATACCATGTGTATTTTTAATGAGGAAAACCATTATTGAATAATAATGAGCACCTTCATCGTCGTCTTGAATATCAAACTGCCTATCTACAGAAGAGCATTCAGGATAGTTTTGAAACTCAATATATTTAGTTTTAGCCAATGACCTCTAATGAAGCATCTCAACATTGTTATTCAGTCGCTCAATCTCTCTTATTTCACAGATAGTAAGGAAAAAAGGATGGAGCTGAGGAAGAACTAGTAAATCAATGTCTTTTTGAATTTTTTAACAATTTTCGCTGCCAATGTGAAGCATATGGACTCCTAAGGAAGATGTTGGGATAAACAGATATTTTACTACAGTTGGTACATTTTTTCGAAGAGAGTAGGGATTGAACTTTAGGACAATGATTGGTTAACCGCTCTCGTTACGCTGCGTTTTAAAAAGGATCGGATGGGTATCGAAGGGAATTATAGACATCCATAAATCGATTGAAAGTTAATTTATGAAACTTTCCGTAGCGCGATTTCAACTCGAAACATTCGTAACCGAAGTTAACTCATGAATTCAAATCCATTTAATTAAATCGACAGCGTAATAATCAATTTAATTAAATTATCCGTACGAGAATTCGGATACGCATATTAAAATAACGCACGTCAAAAAGCATTCTTCTCAGCTACAGCACCGACAAAATGCTTACAGAATACAACTGATATAAATAAAATATATGCTAATATTATGTAAAAGAAATTTCATTCTTACTAATGACGCTATTTCGCAATAAATTCTGCATTCCTAATTTGGAAGTCATATTGGTTTATTAGCATAATAAATCATAGCCCACGCGCCTCATTACGCAACTTTCGTTATCTAAATAAATAATAATTTAACGGTTGCATTATTTCGCTTAACATTCTCATCTGATGATAACTGAAATGTTTAGAAAGTGAATGAATATTTACAACATCGTCGAAGCGCCGCGAGTCCGGCGTACGCATTCGAAATTATAATACATATTAAAGTTATGACGTCGCGATAATAATATAAAAGTATGTGCGGTCTACGAGATCTGCTCGTTACTTAGTTACTTGTTCAAACAAACTCCATGATCAATTAATGAACTATTCCATATACCATTTGGTTCACACCATTTTATCCTACGCTTTGCCTGTACGTGCTCCGTCTTCACCATTTTGTCAAAACTATTTTATCCCATACCGCTTTTTCTGTACCGTGTTTTCCGTACCATTGGGTTTTCACAGTTTTTTGTCCACGCAATTTGGCCTTCATACCATTTTTTGGTCATTTTGTTTTGCTATCTATTTTCTCAATTTTAAAGTAACGGCGAAGCAACCGCTAGAAATTCGTTTTATATTTCTGCATTGATTAAAATAACTAATACAAAATCGTATCATTATATTTACAACAAATATAAATTAAATGGTGTCTAAAAGTTCTAATAAGTTCTGTCTTTAAGTCGATAATAGGCAGTGGATCTTTATCCGTTGTATTATGAAAATATTTTCAATTTTTTCATAAACAAAAACACCACAGTATTAATCCTTTCATCTAAAGAAATATATAAAAATGAATGTTTGTTTGTCCTCTATGGATTCCTTTACCATTCATCCGATTTCGATCAAACTTTGGTGAGTTGTTTTGCGCACACCCGTGAAAGTTTCTGAAGAAAAAAATGAATCAAATACATACAACTAGCGACATCTCGGAAAAACGGATTTATTCATGTGCGCACCAAGCGGAAACGATAAATGGTGTTTATCCAGAATAGAGGCCTGCGCGGGCCCGGGCTCTGGTGAGTAAAGACAATTCATATTCGGACTCGGGTCGAGCCCAGATAAGGAATTCAAATTTAAGATTTTAAGAAAAAAAATCTGGGCTTCGGGTCGGATTCGGGTAACAAGTGTGATATTGAGACTCGGGATTGGGCCGGGCTGGGCCTGAAGATGACGGGCTCGGACCGGGTAATTTTATGAAATTTTAAGCCCGCGCAGACCTTTAATCCAAAAGCACTTCAATAAACAAAATTAAAACACAAACCCTTTCTTTCTTTGAAAGGCATTGCATCACATTCCGCGTACACACTAATATTAAATAAATAAATTAAATGTTTTACTTTGGATAGAGTTTTATGGTTGTACTTTCATGGCATTAACAATAAGAAGATAATCAATTTCAATATAGCACTTTCGCATATTAAGAAATGCGAAAATAATGAAATTTTGTAAACTAGGTCACGGCTTACAGCTGGTCAATCTCGTAAAATTATCTATAGATCTTCTATGTAAAACAACATGTGATCGCTTGAAAAAGTTTCAAAAGAATACTCGATCGTCACCATTATGAAATCGTTAATATTTTAGATTAGGCGGATATCTAGGGTGAAAGTTTTCAGTATACGCAATTTCCTGTCGCATGTAATAGTTTATGTTCAAAAAAGATAATTGTGTTACGGGACAAAATTATGTGAAAAAAATGGTGTATTAGTTTATCATTTTAAACACTTTATCCTTTTTGTCTCCATTATTTTGTTCGTATTTTTTGGTTCCATAAAATTTTATCCGGTCACCATATATTAGTTTGAATGTCATTCATTATAAATATTAGTCGTTGTGGAATGTGTCCGACTTTAAAATGATTTTTCTGTCAAAATTATGGATGTATAAAAACAGCACACAGCGAATGCTTTTAACTCACTACTAGCCTTGGCCTAGCATCGTCTTCCTCATCTTAAAAAGAGATTGGGCAACTTACAAACAATTAGATCTTGTAAAAGAACTTCTGTTCAGATGCTCCAATAAAAGTCCATGACTATGCTTGATATTGCGAGTAGATATTTGAAAATGCCCGGTCGAAGAGGGGCGAATGCTTGGTGATGGGCGTACAGAATGAAATGGGGGGTCTTAATCCAAACGGCACTTCCGTCCGTTTAATCTCTTTTTATTTGAGATGCAGTGGTTTAATACAACTAAAACATCGGAGTTATATTTAGGGTTACAAAATTACGACATTGTCGTAAGACAAATTAAAATGAACGACGCGTTGGCAAATAAACTTAAAACGTTGATTGCCCGATAAACCAATAGGATACTGACGAAAGCAACGATTTGTAACAGTTCGAACATTGCCAGCTGTAACCCTTTTGACGGGTATACGACGTTTCCGTCCCGAGGGGTATATTTCGAATTGAATGTGCTTCACAATGATTTTACCGTTACTCCGCCGATTGACACAAACAAAGTTAAATGAACTAATATTTTTTTTCCAAGCGGTACGATTATGGTTTGCCATATTTTAACACGACTTAATGTACAGTTTTGGGCATGTTGCAAAACGGAATTGTCTCATCATATCAAGAAAAATATTTTTGACAAATCAATAACTGTTTCTTATTAATAATATCTATGCGTGAATTTGTAGTATTTGACGACAACCGATGACCACTCTACACGTCGTCGTTACGTAAGAATAGAAAACACCGCGATACGAGCGGTAGTAATATTTTTTAGATGCAGTTTTTTACCTTCTCCAGCAAGACGACTTCGCCTTCCAACTTCTATTGCGAAAATCTTTATGTGCGGATAGGTCATAATTAAATTCGATTTGTAAGAAATATTTATGGCATAATATTCATTCGATATTGCATGCGGGTAATATATGGTTTTACTTTAAACCCATTAAACCCATTAAACCCATTAAACCCATACTATTATATGACGATGTTCCGACGGTATTATTATTTTTGTTTTTGTTGTGTTTGTAAAACCTCTCTCCAACCGTAATGTGTATCCAGCCACTATTTCACGACCGCCTTCCATAACTCAATAAAGATCAAAAAAAGAAACGAATATACTCATCATGGTATTGTGCTTAAGAAATGAAAAAATAGATAATGTGACTTGCTCAGCCACTTATTTTAAGTGATATTAAGTATCCCGTTTACTGAGAATCCACCGTAGTGGTAAATTATTTACTCCGCAGACAGAAATCAAAAACATCCTGAACCCCATAAGATGTTGAAAATTTATCGAATGCCTCAATGTTGAATTTGTTGGAGATCAAGTCATCGTTGCCTAATTGTCCCGTACGAAGACGAACCACAGCAAACAGCTCTGCTCGTTTGACATTCATATCGGGGCAGTTCCACAGAACGTACTACTTTGTCATATTTATTGAAAAAATCAATACCATTCGACGATCCTTTTCGTTAATTTTCAAAACAAAATAGGCCGTTTTAGTTGGATGATTTAACTTGTTGAAACTAATTAATTAGCTGCCGTTTAAGCACGCTACTGGTGCTCTTACCACATTCAAAAAAATTCACACCGTTAGATGTCACTGTTTCAAGTTTCCTACCTTTTCACTCACCTATAAGATCGACAGGTCGATAACCATTTATTAGTAAAGCACTCGTGCCCTACTCCATGTCATAATGATGCGTTTTACTCGAGTGCAGACTGCAACAATGGTACAACAAGGTAATGCAAGCATTGCGGTGCATTATTATTGCACTTTTACTCGGTGATGTATGCATATTGTGGTTGGTAATGTATCGGTTAAATGACTTCAACATAAATTATCCGTCATAAATAAGTCACTGGCTAATATATGATGCATTTTATTATAAGAGAGAGTAAATGAATGGGAGACGATAGTGTTATAACGCGTCTCGTCCGTCGTTTTCTTAGTGGTAAACAGTTGCGCAAACTCGTTCGTAAAGCGATTATTAGGGTGGATAGAAAATAAAATCATTAAACATGTGATAGGGGTTTCTAATCTATTTTAAAAAATAAAACACAATTCATTTGTACTTCTTCAACATATTTATAATGATCAGGACCGGTTTCATTCATCACGAGCATTATCAACTGATTTCAGTTGATGTGTACAGATTTTTTCTCAAAAGGCAGATATTTGCATATAGAAATCAGCAAAATTGAATCATTTCTCAGTTTCATATACATATCGAAATATCGTACTTTGGTTCCATAAAGAAACAACCTTTAATCCTAAAACAATGATCTATTGACCACCTATTTGAATAAAAAAGTAATACAAATAATAAGCCATCACTTTTTACGAGTCAGTTTAGACGAGTCAAAACTTTGATTGACCATATCTCAAAACTACCAATTTTTAGTTGTTTCACTATGGAACTAGGCCATCGATGTAGTAATATTGCGTATTTAATGAAATCCACAATCTCCGATTGTGAACGTTGTATATTACTGTTTGTGGAACAATTTATTCTGCGCTCAAATTGGCCTCGCCATTTTTCGCCGTAACATATTAAGGTTGGCATTATAATCAAATGCTTAAGTGTCAGATAAAAAAATACAGATTATTTCGAGGCAAAAGAAGTCGTAAATAAATAATTATTTTATATTGCGATAGCCAGAACTTGAACTCCAAACAATCTAAAGTTAAATGAAAAAAAAATGTTAATACAGTTAATAATAGCCAAATTGCCACAAATTGTTTAAATCATATGATGCAAACACAAGGAGATTTTTTTAATGTCACTCGAGATTCACTTGAGAAGAAAGAACATAACAAACTAAATATGCCCAAGATTTGAAATGTTGGATTGAAAAAAAAACCAAATTTGATCTTGACGTTGCCGGAACTTGAAATCGGACTCACCTGATCGCTATAACGCTAGTTTAAAGCTCACACCACTAAACCATGGAAGCCGACATCGAAATTGAAGCTTTTATTGCGAGGCCTAGGCCGAAAAATGAACAGGGACTGGTATATATTTGTTTTTAACAATTTTTCTAATCCAGCTTGGCTCCCGTTCTAAAAGTCTTATAGTAAGATTTCACCTGATAGATTGCACAACATCTATGCTGTGTAAATAATGCCCGCAACTTAATATAATAAATTGTGTTCGCTCATGCCCAGCGCTCGACCATTTAATTTACATCACAACATAAAATAATACATTTTATCTAAGTGAAAGAAGATATTGTTTTAATGTAGGTAATCTACATTTTCTCGCGCATCTCATGCAGATACACCTTTCTAACGAATAGTTCTCTTATATTTATTTATTCTTTTTACATTTCTTTGGTAAACATTTTCGTATACCATGCAATTTTTTTTTGTTGGATGTATAATATAATTGTTATTACTCTGCGAGACTTTTCACCGTTTTTTGAGTTAACCATTTTCCATCGCATGCGCATACACCGTAGAGTGGAGCTGCATAGCGTAGAACAGACGCGACGCAATACGAGTCATGATTGCGCTCACTGTGCGTTTTCATATTAAAGCATTGTGACTTTCAGATGTGACATTGAGTATTTCAAATTTTAATTCACAATAAAAGATGAATCTGCATATCGAAATGATTCGTATACAGAAGAATTTTGTATGTGTAAGGATGTTTCGATGTTATGTTTTCGTCTGATTTGGTCACGTTGACCGCACGGTTTACATACTTTTGGAAACCTCATCGTATGTTGCATAAAAGGCCGAATTCCTGTCAGGTGACAAAATACATAAGAATTTCCGCAGCATTTCGTGTACGTTTACGGAATGCCGCTCAAAATTAAGTCGTTTTGTTAATTGTTCAACAATCCAGCGATAACCAATTATATTTAGCCGCAAAACCCTTTTATGTGATGCTCAAGAAGGCGGAACCCCTAAAATATTTTTAGTGTGTTTTGGTGTCATCACTGGATCAATACGCGATTCGAAAATTATACTGCTTATTCACAAAACTATTGATTTAGTTAATGTTGTAACTTGAAACAAGTAACTTACTACCGATATATATAACATACTAGTGAATACACGGCATGCGTTGCAATACCACTCACAGAAAGAATGGGTTTGTGTTTTAATTCTGTTTTAAATGTTTTTGCATTAGAGGTCTGCGCGGGCCGAAATTTCATAAAATTACCCCGACCGAGCACGTCATCTTCAGGACCTGCCCGACCCGAGCCCGAGTTCAATATCACACTTGTTACCCGAACCCGACCCGAAGCTCAGATGTATTTATCTCATCCCAAAAAACCCCGATTTTTTTTAACATAGTAATTCATTTATACTTTTCAAACAATATACCTATGTTATTGTTTTCATATTTCCAACGATATTCATAGCACATGTGAAATAAATTATTTTAGTTATGAAAACTATTGCCTTGTGGCTGATTCATGACCCGAACATAGTACGAAATATTTTTCTTAAATTTGAAATCTTACGCTGGCCCGTCCCGAGCCCGAATCTGAATTGTCTTTACCCGCCCGGGCCCATACAGACCTCTATTAAGAAAATACAATATTTTTTTGTTTTTTCGTCTGATTCAGAGATGTCGCTAGTTGAACATATTTTGATTCTTTATTTTGTAGATTTTAGATTTTTTCATCGGATACCTTCACGGGTGTCAACGGTGTGTTTACAACAACTCCCAATGTTTGGGCGAAATAGGATGAATGGTAAAGGAATGCATAAAAGACAAACAAACAAACAAACAAATGTCCGTTATTGTTTTTTTCTCATTTTCTTTGCAGTACCTCATTTGGGAAACGCTGGATTATACGAATATGTTCTTTTTTTATAACTTATTTTCCGGAAAATCCCAAAAAAATCGTTAAAATAAAAAAGCGGTCTCTGAAATGCTAAAACATACATTTCATGTATTATTTAATACAAAATTTAAATTAATAACTTTATTATTCCACTAGTTTTTTTTATGTTGATCATAATTACTATATTTGAATGTATCTGTTGCTGGGTGATATCTTTTATTTTTACGATACCACAGTTTTATTGTATTTTAAAAAATAAAACACAATTCATTTGTATTACTGCCACATATTTATAATGATCAGGACCGGTTTCGCTCATCACGAGCATTATCAACTTATCAACTGAACTTATTACATATCGTCGTTTTTCTGGAAGAAAACACTAAATCGAAAAAAATAACATATTGAGTTAGTTATACCAAAATGTTCCTTATTTCAAACTCTACCCCATGAATAAACGCACTTATAAATTACAATGTACCTTTAAAACATTTTCGTCCAAACAAACTAAATGAAAAAGGCATAGGTTTTCAAACATTTGACAAACTTCGAAGTCCAATTACTCAAAACTAGTATTTTTCAGTAGTGTCTTCTTCGAGAACAACGACGATATATGGATTGAATTTTTCCGTTACGTGGTACAGACAAATAAGAAGCGAACACGGCACTGAATAAGCAGTGTCACCTCAACAGGTCCAACATTGACAATTTGACCTATCAACTCTCTGTCATCGCTAGATCACGATTATCAAGTTTGAAAAAAATGTACGAGAGAAATCAAGAAATTACGTCTGCCTAAGCGTAATATATTGCATGCTTGTTGATTGAATTTACATTAAAAACACGCCTCCCTATTTAAATTCATTTTCGATCGTGACTTCCATGTCTTATTATCACTCTCACTTTCCTTTCCGGAGATAAGTCAAGTCAGTAGCAAACGTGACATAAGCCTCGTAGACAATGCTAGCAATAAATTAATGCTAATTCATTTAATGAATCACTCCATAGAAGAATTATATAACGTTACATTACAAAGAAGACACTTGAATATTAAAATATTTACACTTTATAATTTTTATCGTTTATATTTATAGATTAATATCAATTTTCCTGAAAATGTTGACAACAACTCTATCTTCAGTATGTTTTATTGGCTTTCTAAACTAGAAAGAGACTCGTAGGTCACCTATTTTTGGAATGAAATAAATCATGTACATTTGTTAACATTTACCAAATCAGCACGTTTCTCGTAATTTTCATAAATATTTTCACACTAAAATGGTAAATACTATTTCAGAAATATACGTAAACAGGGTTGTCATATCCTCAGAAGTTAATTCACTTTACCGAACTAACTACTATAACATTTTAAACATTATAGTTTTATAACGAATGGTATATTTCAAAGAAAGGTTCACACATACTGCTACATTGTATGTGTACCTTATGTGCAAACAAATCTGAGATGTAAAATCTGTGTGGCATCCACAAGCGTCAAGCAGCAACACTTATCAAAATAACACTACTTGTCAGTAGATGCCACTATACAATTTTATGTTAAAAAAGTCAAAATAAAATTTAATAGTTTGCTATGACCATGATAAAAGCTCGCTAATTAAGTCGTCCGTGGTCTGACACAACATACAGGCATTGGCAAGTTAACTCGCTAGTGGCACTCCAGAGGTTAAGCTTACTAGAGTCGTAATAATTTAAGAAATGGCATGTGTTACTGTAAACCAAAATAAAAAACAGCTAGAGTTTCATTTCAACGAAACTGTATTTATAGAATATAACATAGCATATTTATTTGTTTCTTTTCTCAAATAAAAGGCAGAAAGAAAGTGGTCGATTTCAGGTGACTTGGGTTTTCAGTGTCGTAAAACATAAATCGCCACTCCGACATCACATCTCTGATTTCATTCATATATACCTATGCTACTTTAGGTATGGCAAAAATAGCCAATTTTTTTAATTGCATAAAAATTATGAAATACAGTAAAGATATTTGTTTCGGCATTACGCATTCACCATAACTATGGAAGTATATCTTTTAACTATATATTATAATTCTCAAATTTGATAGCAATACATATGAATGCTCACTGTTTTTTCATACACCTGTCGTTGCCTGTCGCACACAGGAACTACGATACGAAAGAATCTTTCCATACGTTGTCTGCATGTTATTTAACGTGCGTGTTTTTTATAAATATAATATTTCATTTTACATACAATTATCAAAATAAAAAACCTGTTTATTATTAATTACATAATATATGTACACGTAATACTTTCGCGAATATTCTTACATGTATAGGTGAGAGTGCTGGTCCCATTATTGAGCCACCTAGTAACTATACAGTCAATTTTTTGCAGTAGAACATCACCTTCACTTGCAAAATCTACGTTAGAGATAATGTTTTGTGGAGGGAAATGAAATTCAAAGAAATCGATACTCATCGATAGATTTGGTTGACCGACTCGACTCGACGACCCAAACTCGCATTCATCCTTGCACTTGAATAGTCGAAGATGCCGAAAGATTCAAATCTCTGGTCGGTATGAACAAAACTTATGAAAATGTAAAATTTTGAACGAATCTAATTTTATATTGAAATGCTATCAAACACCCTCAGACAATAACTTAGATTATATAAGTATTGATTAACGCGAGTGATTTTGCACTTTTAAAATTTGTGAGCTCTGCTGAAATCAGAGTGGGTGAGTGCATCATTTATTATTGCGATGATGAAACACGTCATCTCTGTGAGATAGGCGCGTTCATTTATTTGCGTTAGTGTTTCCGAGTGCTTCTGCATTAAAACAAGATAAATATTTATTTACATTTTTTTTCATGGCATAAATATGAAACCATAATACTGTTATTTAGAAATATAGTTTTTACTCAGACGATGACTTTAATAATGTTAAGAAAAACTGACTTATATTTACCAACTAAAACTATATTGTCTAAGTCGCCTAAAACTAAGTCGCCTAAATATTCCATTTTAATTGCGTGTTCAGACTTCTTCATTACATCCATTTCCCGCATGCATTATAATTAAGTACTGCCTGACAAAATATTTCTTCAGCTGAAAGCTTTAAATGGGTAAAAAAATTAATTCAACGTTTTACGAATACTGAATGTGGGTGTCCTGTAAACAAAAATGTACCTTATATAAAAAAATAACCAATGTCGCAATGTTGGTTATCTTATTGTAACCTTAAACAGTTTAATTTGACTTGCCCAGTCCCTAACTGACTTGACTGTGTTTTGGCGAATTGATGTAATCCTTAGAAAATATGAAGTTAATGATTGGATCTCATTTTAAAGTCGACATAGCAGGTCTCAGCCAAATAATGTGAATTAGATAAATAATTTGACCACTTTTTGGAAGGGAAACATCATTTTACATTAGTTTTAGGCTTAGAAATTCTGACCCCCCACTTAATGTTAGCCACTGTTATATCGACACTCCCTACGTATCATCCCGTATCTGCAAACATGCGAATTTAATGGAGTGCTTTTCAAAGATTCATAACGCAACTCACCAAATAATGTTTTCGATAAAAACACTTTTTACTCTCTTCTGAACAATTTCAATATTTAGGATTACATCAATTGGCCAAAACACAGTCGAGTTGTACACTGTCTTCTTCTTCAATATTCGCTCCCTATATGAAGCATATGGCTACCACGCGGCGTCTCCATGAATCCCTGTCACTCGCCAATCGTTTTGCTTCCTCCCACGACATGCCAGAGTCCCTCAGCTCCGCCGAGTATATCCTAAGGATAGCACCCGATGGTCTTCCAAGCCGCCGGAATTCCACAGGTCAGAACAAGAAGCAAAGAGGCAAGCAGGATCGCGGATTTCCGGAAGCATCCGCAGCACGTGACCCAGTCAGCTCCAACGTCTCTCCATAACCGCCGATGTGACAGGGCGTCGCCCGGTCCGTTACCTAATGTCCGAATCCCTTACGAAGTCAAACCACTTCACCCCCAATATCCGACGCAAGCATCTATTCTCGAAGTTCAGTATACGGTTTTTTTGAGACTTCGTCAGGTGCCATGTTTCGCTACCGTTAAGCTGCACAGATAGAATGCAAGCGTTGAACAACCGGCATTTGGTTTTGATCGTGTATAGCTGCGTGTTCCAGACAATGTCTGGAACACGCAGAAAGTCTGGGAATATATACACTATAGTTATACCCGTCGTCGTCCGTGGCGCAGTTGGTAGCGTCGCTGGCTACGGTTACGGATGTCTCGGGTTCAATTCCCGGTGCGGACGGTTTTCATAGATTGATATTAAATATACCTGTCCTAGCCCTATCCTTCTATCCCTACTCTCTTTGAAAAGAGAGGTTGAGCAACTGACTAACAAGCAGTTCTCGTAGAAAAGTTCTGTTAAGATACCTTCATTAGGAGACCATATGCTCCATATTAGAAAAAAAAACTACCCTGTAGAAAGCATTATTATGAAGTATTTTAATAAGGTTTCGTTGTCATAAACCTCACCCACCTTTCTCCGCACTTTTCATCCGGTACGTTATTCGTAGGTTTTGTATTTAAATTTTGAACTTGTCTAAAGACATAGACCAACCTAGGAACTGGCATAGAATTAGTTATTTATGTTGCACAAGTTTTAAAATTAAAAAACAACTCGCTGATAGTGTTAGACCGACGTTCTATTGCAAAAATTCTCTAGGCAAATTACTTATTAACAATAAAGATAGAGTCCATTTTAAGAACAAATCTGGATTACAATGCAGTGATTGCCAACATTTCTATGTGGGTAAAACCACACGTACATTAGATATAAGGGTATCAGAACATTTAGCTGCCTTTAGATTAAAAAAGAAACTTCGATATTCGCAAATCACTTGCTAATGGAGAACCATACGTTTAATGCGGATGATGGGGTTAAACTGTTGCATAAAAACATGGTGTATCATAAATTATTGTATCAAGAAATTTTGGAAATCAATAGCGCCCAGTTAAATTCCTTGCCAATTCTGAATGAGCAGCTGAACCTTCCTAATTCTCCGTTATTATATCCTATACGTTGAAACACCTAACAGATGTCACTAAATGTGGAATGATTGTATATATTTACCCTTTCGTCGAATTGCATCCCGTCAAAACCTACAATATTACTATAATTGTAAAATCACTGGTAATTCTAAAAGAAGTTGGAAAGCGGTAATTCGCCACTCTATTAATATGGTGTTTACAAAATAAGGATTAAGGCGATTCTCGAAATGTTAACTCAGGTATCAGTGTGGCTCTCAGACGTATAATATATTAGCTCATAAATAATATTTGTCGTATTTGTATCTTCTATATAAAAGTTAGACACTGTTTACTGTCTGTCAGTTCGAGTCCTCGAGTTCGGTGTGCTCGAATGCCTGAAGATGCCGAAAGGCGAAACCCGGGTCGTTAGTGACAAAATACATGGATGTGTACAAAATCTCAATAATCCAAATTTGATATTGAAATTCCATCAAGCACCCTCAGTCGATGTAAAAAAAATTGATGACAACATTTCCTCATTTCTCAACCTAATTTGTTTATTTCGTATTCGATCCGTTATCCGAACATGTAACAGTAATAGGCCGAGTTCCGGATAATCAATGTTTAACTTGATGCAATTCATCATTATGGTTCCATTACATGTATTATGACCGCTGATGAAACGCTTAGACGGACGCTGCATGAATGATGAAATACCGTGAAAGGTCCGATGTAATTTCTCTTTATCCGCATACGAGGTTGATATCACGTAGCACAAATCTTTTCATATGTAAACCTGACTTGCTTACATGATCTCGTAGATTGTAGACGCATCGAATGCAATGTTATATTTTATCTCGTATCTAGAGCAAGTTTTGATAAGTTAGTGGCCATTTTTTTATGGGTATGTTCAACTCGAAAACCAGTTTGTGTTTTAATTTAACCATTCGTGCTTTTTTAAACCGCAGAAACCGTATATATATATATATGTATAAATAGAAAATTATCAATATTTTCGATGGATTCAGGGGTGACATACGATTAAAATTGTTAACTTTGTTATATCACTGGTGACACGTTTTTCGCCTTTTTTAAAAGTGGATCCCATCAGAATTCGCCCTGAGCGACATTCATGTTCGTAAAAAGCACGTAGTGTGGCTCACCGTCTAGTAATAAAACACATACTATCGATAGCTTTGGCGATCGGGCAAGAACCGATGCTTTCCACGTGATATGATCGCTGGCCAGTGTCATGAAAATGACACTTTTGCATTTTTGACGTCATTGTGTGCGTATAGAATTACAATCTACTATGTTTACAACAGCGTTTTGGTGATAATAAAAATTTTGTTCGTCAAAGTGACGTCACATATTTTACAGAAACAACGATGCAGCTCACCTTTACACCTACACCTACTCCTACTCGTTGGACGTAATTCACACACGGAAGTTGCGAAAATGAAGGGCAGAACCAACTTTTCCCCATCCATCCAAAATTATTATCGAGTGCTCCGGTCCTTGAAATTGGCCATTTAAATTCAAGCATATTATGATCTAACTTCTGTATTTTGTATGTAACACTCAACGACAATTTTCATTTGCATCAAAAGATATGAAGCATTTGTTATATCATACTAGCAAATGAAACATTAAAATACTTTTGTATTTCTCGGTAACATATATTAAATCCACCAGTTATTTTTTGCATGGATCTATTTCGAAATGGAGAAAGAGAATAGTTTATTCTTGAAGTAAGTACGTGAGATTGTATGTGCGAAATAGCTTTCACTCTCCGCAGATTCTAAGCCTGGTCCTTAGGCGGCTGATGCGATCGTCGAATAGATTTATCCACCTTATGGCCGATTTCTATTTGCACGTAACCAAAACGTTCCGGTCATGATTCCGAATGTCGTTGGTTACTTGAATCGAATTTATAAATGTGCAAGGTTTTAATATTGACGATCCTACAGCCGAGTGGTAAACGGTAAACCGGCGGTGTACGCAGGAGCGAATCCAATTAAAGACACTTATATTAATTGATTTACTTGTTGGTTTTAAAAGCATTAAAACGGGGCATAATGTGAGAGACTGGTAGCATGTCCCAGCCATATCGCTATATCCTTCTTCTATCTAAATAAAATAAGAAAATAGAAAGCTTGAGCGACTAAATAACCAGCTTTCGTAGAACAACTTCTGTTGAGATTCTCCATTCGTTTTTCATAATATGCTCTACATTTAGAGTAGAAAAGTATGTACATGACAGAAGATCGTTGAATGAAGTTGGTATCGGCAGTAATGTCAAAATAGTTTTCTAAATATTTCGTTTAATCAAAAAAATTATAGACCAAATTGATAACTACCAAATCCGATTAATGATCCTATCAAAAGAATTCTTATTCTGTTGAGCAAGAAAATGACGTAAATTAGTTAAACCTTTTCCTTTTTTTCATTTTTTATTTCACTTAAAGCGTACAATTTGTGTGTTAAAGAATATTTTAATTTCATTTAAAAAAAAAAAAAAAAAAAAAGCTTATGTGTTTCACATTTCAGTGTAATTATAGGTATAATATAAGATATAGACTGAGGGAGCTTGACGTAATTTTTAATATCAAATTTGAATTGTTGAGATTTTGTACATTTTTATGTATTTCGTAATTCTATAATTTACTCATTATTGATGTTGTAGGTGTTACAAGATTTGCACACTTGTCTGAAAATATAATTTTATTTCAAGAAACTGATCTTTCAACAAAACAACTCAAAGATTGAATGGCGTTTTTTTTTAATTGCAACACCAGCTTTTGATAAAGTCATAGTTTCAAAGTCTAAAAAGAATGTCTCGAAATTCATTTTCGCAATTTGTGCTGCACAATCATTTACAATGAATGCATACCGTGTTCAGCGAACCTCTAACTTTTTCAGTAACCCAACCAGTGGAATAACAATGTTATCAATTTTAATTTTGTATTAAAAATGAATTTCCACAATATTACTGCAGAATCAATCGAAAATATAAAAGATCGCAATTTCATCTGAATTTCGATCTAAAAATCATTTCTTTTTTTATTCGGCCACAAAAATATAATTATTATGTTTGCTAACATGTAAATATTAACGTGCATGCATTCAGTGAATCAATACAAATGCGCCGCACATTTCTCTATGCATATTGACTTTGTTGCATTGTTTATGGCAGTCATTGTTTGTGGACAACAGTGTCAAACGAATGCTAATTTACTTTGGCGATTTGCTATTATCTATGACTGCACATGGATTGTTTCAACATCGCCGGCTAAATGTTTGTGACTTTGTTGCCTTGCACGTCTTTGTTATTTTTTAAAAAAATATGAGAAGACGTTTGAGACTAAACCACCTATGGCCATGAACTACTTTTTTACAAGACTGACATCGCTTTTAAAGTTTAAAATCGATAAAAAAGGTATATATGTTCATATTTTGGCGGGTAGCGTTATACTTGAACTGAACACTCATTTTTTTTCTTAAAATTACTTCCTGTCGATCATATAAAACGATAGTTGCAAGGGCTGTCCGGCTTATTAATGCATCAAAGAGAGAAGTGGATATATTCAGCGGTTAGTTTTTTTCTATCTTTATTTTCCTAATAAAATGGCATTGAATTTTTTTCTTTCAAGTTGGCTCTCAACGTGGAGCATATGTTCTCCTAATGGAGGTATCTTAAAAGATTATTTGTCTATGTTAACTGTTTGTTACTCAGTTGCTCAACCTCTCTTTTTTTTAAGAGAGTAGGGATAGAAGGATAGGGCTAAAACTAATGGTTAGCTAATCGCTCTCGCTACACCCTGTGAGAATCGGATGGGTGAGGGGGAGTTTTAGACTTCGAAAACAATCAGGCGACGAACAGAAATCCATAAATCGATTGAAAGATTAATTTATGAAAACCGTCCGCACCGGGAGTTGAACCCGAGATATCCGTAACCGCAGCCAACGACGCTACCAACTGCGCCACGGATACCGACTGGCATTGACTTTGTGAATATTGTGTTTTATTTTTTAAAATATAATGCCTTTCCACCAAGAATTGACAGTTAACACCTTAAAAGTGAATATTATCTTATTTTACAATAAATAAATGCACTCTTTTATCACCGTGTTAATCATCTATTTATAAATAAACTTAGCTGGCGTATTTTGCACAGTGTTTATGTAAAAGTGTGCACGGGTCCAGGCTTGGCCTGCCGACTTCATCGGGTAAAATATGAGATTTGGGCCCGGGCCGCCCGGGTATGGAATTCTTTTTTCAAAGTACTCCATGTGGTCATCGATCATCGTTAATAAATAAAATTGATTCGTTAAAAATAAGTTTCGTTTCGTTGTAAATTAAAAAAAAATAATGGATTTTTCGGGCTGAGAAAAATAAATCTGGGGTTCGGGTGAGAAGTGTGAAATTAAGCCTTGGGCCTCTGTGGACCTCTAGTGCAGACGTGGCCAACCTTTTCTGCAAACCGAGCTAATTTTTTGAAAAGAGATTTCTCACCGGGCCGCACAATGAATTTTTGTTGTTATTCAAAGTAAGCAAGAAATATATCTTTTTTGTTGATTAAAAATAAAACAAAACTGAGAGTGCACATATTTACTAGAATTAAGTTAGAAATTGAAGAAGAAATTAGTGAGACGTCTGATTTTGTTTGGCTGAGCTAAGATCGTCAATGTTGATTTCCACTGAGGTCGTTGCTACACGCAAAGAGTTTTCCAAATATTTATCAATAATTCGCGCTCGCACTTGTTATTTGATGCGCTTCATCCGACTGCAAGGCTGTTCGCATGTATACGTGTTTCCAAACAGTGAATTCATCAACAGAGCATGTTTGTAAAACGCGAGATATATTTTCCTGTTTCGTTTCAAAAAAATCTTCCAAACCAACTTGATAAAATTTCTCCTTTAACTCTGACATCATAACACATTTTACAATTTTATAAACACAAAAATATAGACGAAATTTACATGGTAGTTTTGTCAATTTACTGAGATGGGATAAGATACTAACTACACATAATGGAATATTCTTTTGGTGGTGTAGGAAAACAATTCCAATTGCTATTGTTGCTTGACGTGATTAAGACTGGATGACGAATGATATTGATGATGATATTAGTGCTTTCCAGAGTTCGGTGGGTGAGTGACGACAGATATCACGTTGAGACGGTTATTGAATCGCGTTCAGCGGTCGATACAGAATTCCTTTCAGTCGTCCTTTGTTTGTCTATTTATACTGTGTTTGCGATCTAGTTTCGACGGGCATTGATAAGCGTCTACCTGTCGCGTGGTGTCAACAAAATAACGAATATCGGTCAAATATTATTGCAAGCATTCCGTAATCTGCAGCGTTGTGTCTAGAAAATTAATAATGCTTACTGGTAAGCATAATGTTTCGTTGCAGGCGAGTATTTACATTTTGAAATCTACAGCATCAGGTCTCACCATAGTGGTTTTAAGTACACTAAAAGTTAAAAAAAAATGTTGATCATTATGATCCAGCTCCGTGGGCCACAAGTGGATACCCCGCGTTGGCCACGTCTGCTTTAGTATTAAGGAATCAGCCAAAAGTGATTAATGTGGTCGCTGATGTAAAGCTTTAATATATATATAAACAAAATTTCGCCTCGTTAGCGTCATTTATTGACCTTTAATTTCTATTCGCTATTAATAGTGGTCGCTGGCGCCTCACGAATTTCTATTTCTACTCGACTTTTAAATTTAATCAGTTTTTCTGGCTCGCCGTAGTATCGAAGTAAACACATTAAGAATTGCTCACATACTATTCAAATCATCGATACTTTCTAATAGACAAGTAGGCGATTGCATGATTTGCTTGGGGCCAAACCTGGCTGCTACCTGTTCGAATTCCGCCGTGATTTTAATGCATTTACTAACTGGTGCGTCAGAAATCACTGCCAGAGAATAATGGTTACATTAAACATGGATCAAAGTCATTAATAACGATACGAGACATCTCCACTATATAACACAGAATACATGTAGAAATTCTATATGTTTGTATGTCTGTCGGTCACAATAACTCCTCTCAAACAGTGTACAATGATGACGTGAACTTTTCACTGTAATTTTAGCTGCAATTGTTAGTACAACCGTGCTATTTTCAGCTTTCAACTCTCAACATTTCACTTTTAACCTAAAACTGTAAACGATGTACACGATGAAACGATTACAATGCGAAATAATAAAATAAACAGAAGCTGAGGAAGGTTGCCTAGCAACCGCTCCATACCAAATATTTCGTGATTATCACATCGCTAAACAATTATAAATATTTTATAATATAAACCTCACAAATGATAATTGTTCTTGGTTCAATCGTAAAATTTGTAAAAAATCAAAAGATTAAGCGGAAAGTTATACATCATTTAAAATTATAAAATTTAAAACAGTGATATCCTTATGCTGTGTCTTTAATGGGTAGTAAATGAATTTGACATTATTGCTATAAATGAAATTAAGATTCGCGATACTGTCTTGACAATGCGCAGACTTACGAGACTCACATTAAGTATAATGCTATATAAATAGTATCTACATATGTTTCCACGTGGCGAGGATGGATATGCAATTAATATCAACTGCATATAAGCAACTTCTGCACCAATATTTGATATGTATGCTAAAATTGAGACGGAATCAAAAAAAGTTGCGTGTCGATAAATATAATTAAATCTGATAATGTGGGTATTGATAATCAGAGAATTGTTCTTAGAGTCATTTGGAAGCAAAGCCAATGTCTAAATAACCTAATATGAGTGCCTCTATATTGGGCGAAGCCGTGTAAAAACTTCTAGTAATAATATAAAATGTAGCAAAAGTCTAAGACAGTTGGCAGTTAATATTCGGAAGAATGGTGTGCTTTTCGTTGTGTTGGTCGACTTAGAACAGTTCGGTGACAGAACAGAACAGGGAAAAAAATAAAACACAAAATATTTTCTATGAATTCGGCGGTAACTTTGTGGAAATTCATTTATAATATGACATTTAAGTTGATGATTTTGTAATTCAACTTGTTGTATCACCAACGCGACGCGTGAGGAGAAATGCGTCACGTTAGTGATAAAACCAGTAGATTAACAAATTTATCAATGTTAATTTTATATTAAAACACATAATATTTATGTCGAATTTATTTATGAATTAAATACGTGTACACAATTTAAAAGAATAATTTAATACAACATAATAACTGCGGATTATATAGATAATAAATTTAATTAATAAATATATTCCGTCATTGAAACGCGTTAAGACGTTTTGACTTTTCCTAATATATTTTTATTTTTTAAGGTAAATGTTTTGGTAGTTGACCATGTAACAGTAGTTGACCTTTTTCAATAAAAGTGCCCAAAACATACGTATACGCGGGATTGCTCTAAAATTTATAATTCAGACAAATGAAACCATCTTTTGTCGGATTGAGGAACTAACACATCACCATATTTATATGTCATTCGGGTGTCATAGCGGACATTTTGAAACAACACCTTATGCATTTAGTATTTTATTTTGAGTTTTTAAGAGAATTGTTAAATATATCAGTGAATGTAAGCATATGCTACTTGATTCAACCAAAAGTGGTTTTACAGGAATCTCTGATAAAAGGTTTTCATGAAACCCTCTGATTAGGCATGTTCAACCACTGAAAAAAAATTGGTCACCTACAGGAACTTTCAATTTTTTAGATGGTCAACTACTGACACAAAAACATGGTTGTTAAAATTTTGACACATTTTTTTTAAAACAGGCCTTTTTCTAATTTTTGTCTTGTTAATTGTTAAGCATATTAGTGAATGTAAGCATATGCTACTTGATTCAACCAAGAGTGGTCTTATACGATGCTCTGAGGCAACTCTGATGAATGGTTGTCATGAATCCCAATAGTTAAACATGGTCAACTACTGAAACATTAACATGGTTGCTAAAAACTGAACGCATTTTTTTTGTAACAGAGCATTTCATAACTTTTGTCTTATCGTATTAATGAAGGCATTTGATCCATTATGAATACACTTGATTTATCATCATTCGGTGTAATGCTAAACATTAATCGTTATCTTTGTTGAATTTTTCCCTTAAACGGTCAACCACTGGTACGTTTACCTTACTTCCAATCGTCATAATATATTTAAATTTATAATGAAGAAAATATGTAGTGAGGGTGCGGTAATTTTTATATGTATATTTAATTTAAACGTAAAGCATATATTTATATATTTTATCCTGTTCTCTTTTGTTACTATTCTATTTCTGGCTGTATTGTTTTGTCATGATTTGTATTATCCGGTTAACTCTTACGACAGACATACGTATTATGAAAAAAAAGCATTTTTTCCTTAATTAATGTCAAGGAGCGATTTCGTGTCAACTTCTATTTAAATACGACATTATAGAAAATCCATATATTTATCTACGCATAACCTTTATATATTGCTGCCTAATGTTTTATTCATTAATACAAATTTAATCGCATGACAAAGAACGGGCAAACAACATTTTAAGATGTCGTTTGTAAACAACCAATATCATTATATCATTCCTATCATTTGAAAATTATTGTTGATAGTACAGTAGTATAGTTGACATTGCCCACATGTGGCTTAAAACGATAGTTGCCAAACGTAGGCTCGCGAGTCGTTGCGACTCTTCGATAGTGTTTCATACTTAAATAGAAGTAGGCATTATTATTTCTTCATCGTATTTAATTTTTAAACGGTGCATATAGATAGCCTACAAAGAGTCCTTCCAAAGAACTATCTTTATATCTTAGCACTTTCCGCAAAAAGATTGAACGGCTGAATTACAACCTGTCATCTTAAAAATCCATATAGAACTGTATGGTATTTATGTGAACTATAGTTTTCGACCACGGTTCATACAAAGAGTATATTAAGAAGCCAAACAACTGATTAGAACATTACTCCAAAAAATCTCAATTTTACAATGAAATGTAATATTGTTAACATCAGTGTTAAATGTTTTAGCGTGAAATTTAATTCATGAACAATGTCAATGATGACAAGAAATTTATCTTAAAAAAAATTTTGTGACTCACTTTCTCACAAGCTAAAAATATATTTAGTTTAATAAAACCGCAACATCCATTGAAAGTAAATAATTTATTCAAAATCCGTATTTGGAAAATTAAACTATGCCGTTTTCCTAACTATGTAATATTTTATAAAAGAGAAGATAAATAATTTGTTCAATGGGTAGTTATTTCTATTTTCATCCCAGAGAAATTTGCTAAAAAGGAAGTTCGCAATTAATTTAAACAATCTCACATTAAAACACTTTTTTCCTAACGCAAACTTTTCATATAAATAATAAAAGCTATCTTAGAGAGTGAGTGATCAATGTAAAATTTAATTGTATTTTTTCCTTAGTTTCCAAGAATTTTTAACTTCTGCACATAATTACTTCATTGTTTAAAATGATTTTTAACCTATTCGTCTTAACAATATTATTTAACAAAACATTTGATATAAGAAAACCTATACATATCAGTGGTAAGCACTCGCGGCTCGCGAGTGCTCTAGTGCCTGCGAAGTATACGTGCGTCTACTAACACACTTTATTTTGAAACCAAAATTGTAATACATTGTATTGAATATTCGGTGAACATCTATTTATAGATATATCATGGAGGGCAGAGGTTTTCTTTCTTTGTTTGACAGTCTAACTGTATCACCATTCTGATCAAGTAGAGAAACCATTGTGTGCACTGATTTTAATGTATTCTAATTCCTTACAAAGTGTTAACTGTTATTAATTGGTGGAAAGACAGTTCATGACCGGTTTCGCTCATCGCGAGCGTTATCAAATGATGAGAATTATAATGCCTGTGATGAGCGATACCGGTTCTCATCATTATGGAAATGTGGAAGTAATACAAACAAATTGTGTTTTATTTTTAAAATGTAACTTAATTCTTTTTCCTTTATCAAGCAAATTTTACAAATAATGCCCTTTGTCATAAGTAAGCTATTCATAGTGGCCGTCAAAAGTACAAAGGTTTTCGACTACTGATACCGAAAGTAAAGTTTTAAGCAGCAAAAATATAGTTTTTTTTTGTCTTCTTTTGTATGCGCTAATATAAAAGATTTATTATTCTAGGATTAAATAACAAAGTATTTAGTTCTACAATTTTTTTTTAACAGATAGTTGATAGCTATTTCGGCTTTACGCCATCGTCAAAACTATCTCTAGTTCTCTATAGTCATCGTCGTAGATGGCGTAAAGCCGACATAGCTATCAACTACCTGTTAAAAAAAATTTGTAGAACTAAATACTTTGTGAGAAGACCCCGGATCGAAGAGAGGCGAGCGGCTGGTTATCCGGAGTCCTGGAAGGGCTGATCTCAGACAAACACCATTTCAGATCCGGTTAAAAACTTATTTATTTTCCATTCAAGATGCAGTGGTTTAATATTTCACAAATATATAAATCTTAACACATAAAATTGATTCTACATTTACATTTACTTAGCAACTGAATTTACTTTAAGTTATAATACAAATAACACAACGAATTTAAATTAAATCCAACGCAAATCAAAACACAAAAAACAAACAGTTCACATGTCACCTCCGCTGCCACGAGACCGCAGCTCGTCCCTCTCGGCGGATCGTAATCGACTGTCTACAAAAATTCAAAAAAACTCCGTGCAAAGTTGGGGCTACCCTTTTCCGTAAAAATGGACTCGTCCAGCGGCCGAAGCCGGGGGCTCTTTTAAAGCCTGACAACAAGAAGGAGCGTATTCTGCGAAATATTGCTGTTTGCCGCAGGCCGATTTCAGTTCAGGACACTAATGACACTTATACTTATGAAAAACCAGGGTGTGTCATTTGTTATTTAATCCTATTATAATGGAGTTCTACCAAGTAAATGCCAATTCAATCAATAGATTTATCATTTTTTTCAACTGAGCTCATATTATATTTTTTTAAAACGTACTTCTTGTCACTCAACAAGACTAATTTGAAAAATATCTTGATTGACGTAATCGTTTTTTAAAATAACTGAGATAAGGTAAAAAGCTTCTTTCAACTGTCATGTCAAAATTCTTTGTAATTTAACACGTTTATCGAGACTACTAATATTTGGCTATAAAATATAGCCGTTTACTGTTGAATTGACATTGATATTTAAATAACATTGGAGAAATTTCTGTTAATGTCATATTATTCAAATGAGAAACGCCATGAATTGATATCCACGGATTTCAATTGTTCAAATTTTGTACATTTTCATACTTTCGTGCAAACGATTTTAAATTCAAACTGACAGTCCGTAAATAGTTTATATATACGACTAATAAAGAACAGATATTATCACAAAATCTAGGTTCCATAATACATTGATATCTGAATTCATTTTAATACTGATTTAAAACTTATGAATTTTAACCTTAATTGTGAAAATAATCGCATAAACAATTACAAACTCATAGGGATTTGCAATTGATGGTTGTCTTAACAATCAATTATCATTATAATGTAATTAGGAAAAATATGACAGCTAGATTATAATTAATTTTCAATTGGTGTACGCTTATTATTCTGTTCGTCTTTTTAATTATTGATCATATAATAAATTATGTAAAACAGTGTTTCCCGATTTGGGTTCAACCACGCAAAGACGTTAAAATTAAAAAAAAATAATATAAAGTTTAAAATATCGTAGGTGCGGTTATATCAAGAAGTAGGTGAGTAAGACATCGTCTTGTCAAAGGTAATTAAGTAAAAATAACAAAATACTTAGTTCCACTGGAATGCTTGAACTTTGCCATATTTTTATCATTCTTTAAGTAGCTTTCTCGCACGTTTTTTTTTTTAAATATGATGATTTAAACAAAGGTAGTTGCAGTTATATCTAGAAAGAGTAAGTTATGTCCTTGACAATGGTAATTAAGTAAAGCTATCAAATTATTGAGTTCCACAAGAAAGCATTGTTTACTTTTTTTATAATGAAGTTCGAAGAAATTTATTCGATTTGCATTGTTTGTCGGTCCATTGTAAAACTCAATTTCCGAATTTCACAGCATTTTTTAATTGTGTCATTGGGATAATTCGCCAAAAAAAAATTGTGATCCATGAAACAAGAGCCTGAAAAATTTCTTTTAATTTGAATCGGTCAAATTATTGAATATGTTAGTTTACAATGTCAGTGAAACATTTTCTCCAACGAAAACAGTTATTTTTTCTATACGTAACGCTATGTCTTGAAATTAGTTAATCAACCTTTCAACTTTCTTTCTGTTTCTATGGCATTCATTAGTGGCTCTTACTGACATGTCCTCTTACGATCACATTTCCGAAATCGTGACCCACTTATCAGTGGACACTTTAATTGTGTAATTCTCTTAATGGCTACTTGCTTGCCACATACTATTTGATAAAATTATGATAAAATTGAGGGTATCTTGTTAACTTTAAATCTTTGATGGACTAACATTCGATTGCAAATTTTTTTGTCAAATGTCAAGACCTGCTTTTTAAGTTAATGGACACATTCATTTTAAGAAAATCAAATTAAAAAAAATAATTGCTATATCAAACAATTGTTTCATTAGTATACCATAAATTTTTAAAGATACAATTAAATATTTTCGGTGGATTGGGCTGATTCTATTAAAAAATAAATCCATTTATTATAAACGGCGTTTATAAACTGTGATGTAATAACTGTACAACGCAATACATTGGCCAGACAGCTCAAAATAATGTTCTAATTGGAATAAATGAGCAGATTATATGTTTTTGCAATAAAACGTTTTCAGTATATTTATGTTAATTGTTGTATTCATTATGATCGATGATTTTAATTATAATAAAATTTTAAATATACTTCATTGCATATTTGATCAAGGATTAAAATTTTTTAGATTTTCGTAAATTTTTTGCTTGCGTAAGATGCAGTCTTCTATTTTATATTCAAATAATACACATTGTTTCTAACCAACTGCTTAAATGTTATCATGTGTCAGCGTTCAGATGGTGTTGGGTTCATGTCGCGTTCAGGTAAATATCAAAGTTGATGTATCCAAATTCTCTAAAAACTAAATGCAAAGTTCCTGTTGAGAAACGAATAAATACGACGTACAACACCGACGAGGTAACAAAACTAAACAAAGCAGTGGACAATACACCGAAGTGGGCGATAGACAGAAGGCGATCGAACGTCATAGAAGCTGGACTACCTAAACTCAAAAAAAGAACAACAGCTTCTCGACGCCGTCGACCGAAAGGTTGGCGACAGATCTATTTTAAAATGTTAAAATATCTTTAATTACAACAAGGTCAATTAACACATTCCGAAATTACTTATCATACCCCATTTTCGTTAAACACGCCAGAATAAATTACAAATGATGTGTCCTATCCGATCATACAAACCAAACATTAAATCAGACATATTTTAAAATTAACAATAATCGCCAATTTAGTGTTATTTCCAAAATACCAACTCACCAATAAAATACATAAATAGCTTTTTGAGTATTTGAAGACTGGCTTTACGTTTAATACGCCCTTGACAGATGCATCTCTTTTTTATCCATGTCCGCTCCCAACGTGGAGCATATAGCCTCCTAATTGAGGTATCTCAACAGAATTTTTCTATGATAACTGCTTGTTACTCAGTTGCTCAGTCTCTCTTTTTTTCAAGAGAGTATGGCATGGAAGGATAGGGCTAGGACAGGACTAGTGGTTAGATAATCGCTCTCGCTACGCCCCGTGAGGATCGTATTAGTGGGAGGGAATTTTTTAGACATCACAAACACTCAGACTACGAACAGAAATACATAAATCGATTGAAAGATCAATTTATGAAAACCGTCCTCGCCGGGATTTGAACCTGAGACACCCGTAGCCGTAGCCAACGACGCTACCAACTGCGCCACGGATGCCGACATTCAAATCTTCCATCTCTTTAACAAGGTGTTATTATTTCAACGTAACATTGTATCATTTCCAGTTTATATGAACGTACAATTTATCTTTACCAGCTATGTGCAACAGTAATTGTGTAATTAAATACATTTCTCGCCGGCTGGGATGTAAGTGTTGTAATCCAGATCAAGTATGCGAACGGAGTTAACCATTCTCCACCCACCGATTAAGTTATACCACATCGAATGAGGTAAAGTTTCATAATATTATATCTCATATAATTAACCCATTCGCTGCGTAATTACAAATAGTGCTACAAAATTTTAGGATTTGCAAAAATGTTTTTACATTCCTTAAAATTGGGTTTACGTTCCTTAAACGGTCGAAAACAACAAAATCATCCAATCACTAACCGGATGCGATCTGCTGAAGAAAAAAAACATTTTAAGAAATTACCGATGCTAAGACATTTTTTTGTAGAATGTGAACAATATATACTAGCCGTTTTCTGCGCATGTGATGATTGTTTGTATGGACACGCGAAACGCATAAAGGGTTAAGAATATAATTAAACCCAAGACTCTTTTTGCACGAGCGAAACGTTTCACGGACCACTGTGCTTTAAATACTTTTTTGTTTTTTGTATGTCCGCTCCCAACGTGGAGCATATGGCTTCCTAATGAAGGTATCTCAACAGGATTTTTCTTTGAGAACTGCTTGTTAGTTAGTTGCTCAATTTCTCTTTTTTCGAAGAAAGTGGGGATAGAAGGATATTGCTAGGACAGGACTAGTAGTTAGTTAATCGCTTGCTAGTTTTTTAGGTTTGAATAGGTGGGAGGGAGTTTTAGACATCAGCAATACTCAGACTACGAACAGAAATTTTTAAATTGATTGAATGATCAATTTATGAAACTGTCCGCACCGGGAATTGAAATCGAGACATTAGCCGTAGCAAACGATGTTACCTAAACTGCGCCACGGAGCCGACTTGAATACTTTAAACAACTTTATTTATTCATGCATAATAATATTTTCATAAATAAAATGTTTAATTTACACGGGTTTCGATTTTCATCAAATTGATAACAAAAAATGCAAATATTAAGCTTTCAGCTTTCTGACTACGAAAAGATACCAGCTTTCCGGTGCTGCTCCATATCTCGTGCCGTTGTTCATATATCACATATGCTGTGAAATGGAGATAACTAGAGGCTGATTCATATAAAGAAAATAGAGGTCTGCACGGACCCGGGTTTGGTCCGCGGGCCTTCACCCGGCCCGGTCCGTGGGCCAAGCTCGGGTGGGTAAAGACAATCCAGATTCGAGCTCAGGCCGGGCTTGGGTAAGGAATTCAAATTTAAGAAAAATATTCGTACTATGTTTGGGTCATTAGTCAGCCATAAGGCAATAGTATTCATAACTTAAATAATTTATTTCGCATGTGCTATGAATATTGTTGGAAATATGGCAACAATAACATTTATATTGTTTGAAAAGTATAAAATGAATTACTATATTTTTAAAAATCGGGTCTCGTTTCGGGTTCGGGCAGGGAAGTGTGATATTGAGACTCGGGCTCCGGCTGGACCGGGTAATTTTATGAAATTTCGGCCCGTGCAGACCTCTAAAAGAAAAGAACGTGGATCATCATTTGTATTACATGTAGTCCAATCCCAGTACACATGCCGTTAAGCTACTGTATGTGACATTGTGTTGTTGTCATAACAACGCAAACTATGTTGAGGTCTGTATTAAAATAACAATCGATTTAGACGAATTACATTATTAAAATTAAAGTACATTAAAATAATAAAGAAAAAATAATTATTTACCTTTGCTAGGTATCCATATAGTTTCCATATTAATTATAATTATTAGAAACACTTCCCGGAAATCACTGTCAATAAATAATATTCAAAACACTTTCTATTCTTCTAAAACTCTTCACTCTATCAAGCAGTAATTTTTGTGCCGTTAATTCACTTTTTATTGTAACCTAGTAATTAAATTTTTTTAAGTAATTAATTTGTTTACCACGTTCTAAAAACATAAATTACTAACGGTGTTGTTATATGTGAAAAACCGAAAACAAATCATTATTACGATAATATACTGCTTCCATGCTATATTTTTTCGCGTCGATAGTACCACATTTTTTTTTTAAATTGTTGACTGATTTTAAAATTATATAGATAAAATTGTATTTCATTATATTTTACCGACGATATATGGGTATATAGCTTTACGATTTGCATATTTATTAGTAAACATTGTAAACTATTGTTTTATTTATTAAAACACTAATAATCAATAATCAATAAGCGAAACTTATCCTGATTTAACGCTTAAAATCGTAGATCAATTCATGAAAATATTGTGTATTATATTATTTATTTAATTTTGCCAATAGTTTTACACCAATCGTTCACAGTATAGAAGCAGTATTTTAAAATATGCTTGATTTGTTTTGTTTTCTTTTTTTATCTCGTTAATGCACTGAATTTATATTTAAAACATATATATATATGATCTTATCACTCTTTTTTATTGCTTTAAACATTCGTAAATGGGTTGATAATTGATATAAAATTATGTTAAATATCCCGTTTAGTTTACCGTACGTATTGTCGCGGGTCTAAGTATCACTACCGCAATATGCTTATGAAATATCACCACTATTTATTTTAAATTTGACAGGTCGTCCAAGATGGCGACTAACGGTCCGAATTCCAAATTAGAAATGCTTTTACCGGCGGCAGCTGTCGTTGGCGCGCAACTATCACTGGCTGCATGAAAACTTTCGTTTTCGCAAGGCCGTTCGGACACATGCCGTGCGCGGCGCTGTTTTGTTCCTAACCCTTTAAGTGACGAATAAATTTTGTATGCGAAAGGAGAAGGGCGTTAAGGGTTCTTTTCAGGATAGCGAACACAAGATTTGCGTTTATGAAAATGTTGATGGAAAATGTGATTTTCCACGAGAAATGTATTAATTCAGCAGTGTTGAATCAACTGGCCTTATGGAAATATATGCATTGAAGTTATTTCGAGCTCATGAAACCCAAAGCATATAAAACTCATGAGCCCATTCGTATACATATGGTAAATTTATGACTGTCTAAATTCATCTGGTACATAAGATAATCTATTACCATTTAATGTTTGCTCTGTGATGTTAGAAAAAAACTCAATGGCGACTTCATAGTGGTGGAAAAAAGTTCGACCCGTGCCTGCTCTAATGCTTCACCCATTGTTCATATCCGACATAAGATATCAGTCTCCTGTTCGTTTATTCAAATTGCTTTCACTGCGAAAACAAAGATCTGTGGTTCAATTCAAATTGAATTTTCCGCGAGTAATTTGTTTTTTTTCAATCTGTCTTCTATTTTAAAAAAGCAGTATTGGAATAGGAAAGTGATTCTTGAGGTGATTTACCAATTCTTTTTCACTACAAATTACTTAAATCTAGTTAATATATTATGTACAAGTGTTGTATCATTCAATTCAAACATTTAAATTGTAGAAATTTCCGTCGACCGTAAAACGTGTAAAGACTTTATTTATATTGTTATCTTGTCGATAATTTAAATACTTTAGTCAATCAATTTGTTAGCTAATGAAGGGTTAAACGTTTTGGATGCAAGGAACAGACAAAAATGTAACGTTCAATCACTTCTTTGCGATAGCTTTTCGCGTGCGTGCGGCCCGACCGGAGAGTGGGGTAGTTCAACGCTTCTCAAAAATTTCAAAACTTCCCTTCTGCAAGAGGGAAACCTTGACTCACACTTTGTTAGCTCGACACCATCCGTAATGCGAATTCAACCGCTTATTCATGCCGGATAGGCAAAGGAAATGCTTTTCAAAAAATCATTTCCACTTAGTGTAGTATAATTTTTTCACATCCGCATTCTGTGAATTTGCAGCAAACAGCTCTGCTCTTTTGACCTTCGTCTCAGGGGAATCCCACCATACGTGAACACAATCCGGTATACTTGTCAAAATCAACACAAACACACACAAATGAAAGTTTCACGAAGCGTTGAATTTAATAAATACCTATTATTTATATTAAAGTAATCAGTTATTGAAACCATCAAATTTCTATTTTCAACGTTAAAATTTACAAATCATCAAAACTATTACCGTTATTTTTAATAGTTCATTTATAATACTACAAAGTTTCACTTTTATGAAGGCAATTTCGTGTGTTACTTATAAATATTTCATCGGCAATTAAATTATTTACTAATATATTAATATAGAATGCGTTTCTAGGACACAAGACACAAGCTTAGACGGTACTCTTCTAGTCTACACAACGTTTAATATGACATAGAATCTGCACGTATAATTTTTTTTTATCACGAATCAATCTCCCTTTTAAATAACCTTTCCACTCGTAATTTAACTTATGTTCCTGGGAAAAATCAAACACATCTAGCACTGTTACTTTACGAAATACACCTGCTATGTAGAAACAAGGATTAGAATCAATGTCTTCGCTAAAATGTTAAGATAATGTTAACCCTGACATGTATCTTACGAAGAAGAGGCAAAATACTTGCCACGCATATTGCACTTGTAGAATAACAAAATTATCAATATAAATTTAATGTTACTATAGACATGGCTCAAATTTTTTACATTCTCTTGAATACCTGGTTCTTTCTGTACTCGAAACGAAAGCAAGAAATGTGCTCTGCGTGTTACGATAAGAGTAAAAAAGAGTTTCGTAATATTCTGCGCGAGCGATCGTCATGTATTTTTTCATTATACTGAACACGGGTGGAATCTACTAGGCAGCGTGTTCAGGTAATAAAGAAATCAGGAAAATCAACAAGGCCGGCGATGGAGTTTTCCGGAAGTGGGAAATTGGTTGCCATATATGCATGCCTGGTAGCAGTTAGATTTCCCTTTCGGATATATTGACAGCGTATTTTTAAATCGAGCTGCGGATATATAATGTAACGAGTTGTTTTTACAAGCGTGTTTATTATATCATTGGCAGCTGTTGCATTGCACATATCATATCGTAGGCTTAGCAGGGCTTTTACATCTACAGATATGCAACAACGGCACGGCGAACATTAATTTATTTTAATTTGGATTATTGAGATTTTGTACACTTCCATGTATTTTGTCACTAACGACCCGGGTTTCAGTCAGTTGGAGTCCATTCGTGCGTTCGAATGCCTGAAGATGCCGAAAGGCGAAACCCGGGTCGTTAGTGACAAAATACATGGAAGTGTACAAAATCTCAATAATCCAAATTTGATATTGAAATCTCATCTAGCACCCTCAGTCGATGTCTTAAATTATATTAATTTATTTATTTTTAAAATTAATCCAAGACTTTTGCAACCATGTCCGCTCCTGATTTAAAGAATACGAATTCCTTTCTTAGCATCAGTGAGTTGCTTGGTTAAGAATGATGGGCTTCGGAAGGAAAGGAAAAATAGTTATTAAAATTCTCTCCTTTTTAGTCTCTCTTATTTTTTAATATCGAATAATGGTGTATTGAAAGTTTGGAACGTTATGTATATACCACAGATTTCTACGGCTTCAGTGTACAAATCCATACCTAAAATCATATCAATGTACATTGTAAATTTTTACAATTCGATTCTAATAATCTACAAAACAATGGAGTAGGTGAAATTCAATTAATGTAATTAATGAATCTGTCACGCGGCTGACGTATACCCAAATGTATTTTTATCTGATCCTAATTAATTATGTTTATATCAGTTTTTGAAACACATTAAAAAATAGTTTATATTAAAATTGAAATCTTTCATTACTGTTAGCTTTAATATAAATACTGTAAATATTAACAAACGGATGCACATAAAATTTGGCCGATAAATAGGACGTTTAGAACGAGTAATACAGTCGACTTATTTACAATTTATTCAAAAGATCATTTCCAAACAAAGTATAACTGTGCTCAACACAGCAGTACGCTAGAAAACCCATGTTAGATATCATGCAAGTTCTAAGCTTTACGATTAAATACTTCAACGCGTGGTAAAGCCGGTAACGTTTAACACTGATGAGTGTAACATGAATTGCTATTTGACTTAATAGTCGTTTATAACAACTAATTCGAGGTTTTTCCTTTTTTTTTCAGGTAAATAAAATGCTATAACTCTGCCTCTATCACACACCTACATCACATTTATTAAAAGGTATTTATTTTTAATTTGACCAACCGTAACAAGAAAAGTAAAAAGGAAAGAAAGCTTCAATTCACTTCAATGCTAATGGTTTGACGTTCAGAGTCTTCTGATCGATGGGGATCCAACAAAACAGACAGAAAGATGTACTCGTTGCGACTTCTAAATGTTACCACCACCTGGAAGGAATTGATTTTGCTGACTCTGTCGAAGAAAACAGAATGCGGGAAAAATTGCAGCAAACTACTTTAACGCATTTACTGTAATCTTTACTAAAATTTGGATACTAGGATAAGATGATTGTAATTTTTTTCTTTGCACACAATTTTTGTTAATTCTTTATTTTGATTTAGTTGTTCATGATTAAATTAATGCAAGTTGTTTTTTGTCACAAACTGTGTTATCTATCCTAGGACTAATTGCAGACGTAAATACATCCAACTGCTGTAAAATATACCCTCCGTAAGAACGGGGGTCACAGAACCCAAGGGCCACAATGACCCTTCTACCAAGTACCAAGTGTCAAGACCTAGCTAGTTCATCATTCGGTTGGTACTTACGGGCATGTGTCAAGAACATTTCATTGCGGCGGAGATAGCCTATAGCCGACGATGAAAAAACCAGCTTCTGCCTGGTTTATACACTCATATTAAGTGTTTTCGATAAAAACATTGGTTGATCAATTGCACAAATTTTCACGTGGCATTTTTGGCACTACTTTTCTGTGGGAAAAAACTATGGCGGGGGGGTGGGGTACCGGGCATGTCCTAGCTACCGCGGGCCGCAAGACCCCTGCCCTAGAACCTTCAATATTCTGAAATAGTTACAAATCGATTTGGCACTGAAGAAAACATGTACAATAGTAATTATCTCAGTTTGGTTCTTTCTTTATCATTTCGTTTGATACCTCTTTTCAAAAACTCTGACATAACACACCTTCTAAATTCATTTTTCGCAACAGTTCAAAGAAATCTCATTTTTTAAATTCAAAAAATATGAATATAAACGATACGTTACGCAAATATTTTTTTTAATATGTCCATTCGAATAGTAAAAGAATAGTAAATAATATCAATAAAACTATAGAACTTTTAACAGTTGATGTGTCCACCTATGTACAATCTATGCAAGCTACAATTCTATCACACCTCATATCTGACGTTCACAAAAAAAATCAACGTCTGTTTGCCGGTGAAAGTTTCCGTCGTGTTATCGCGATCGATGGTTAACTTGTTTATAGGAAGTTTGTTAGATGTCACTGTTATCTATCATCACTTCGCTGCGATATGTTTTTCTCGACATTGAATTGATTATTTAAAATAATTGTCAGAATATAAAAGGACGACAATATCACAACTTTTTACCCTTATAAATCAACAAACGCTTAATTTTAAGACTCCGCGATGAATGATATTCATAATTATATATTTTTGTTTCTTTAAAGTAGTGCACCGCTGAGGATTCTGCGTTACTGCCATCTATTGATTATATTGATCATTATAAATTAAAATTGTTGCTTGACGGTAGCTGAAAAAATACCAATTTTGGAGAATTAATCCTTGCATTGAATATTGGGGGTGAGATGGCTTGACTTCGTGAAGAATTCAGAGATTCAGGAAGTGACTAATCAGCTTCATATTACGTCTGTGGTCATGGAGAGACATTGCAACTGACTGGAATACGTGCTGCTGATGCCTTTGAACATCCTCAACCCTTCTCGTTTTTTTTCTGATGGGATTGGTAGGAAGCAAAATAATATGCTCCACATAGGGAGCGAATATGGCTTAAGACACAAATAAGTTTTTTACGTCAATAATTTTTTTGAATTTGATTCAATTTCTTATCAAAGGATATCCGCAAGTGATCAGCTTTGACCGCACATTTTACATCAGTGAAAAAATAATCACCGGAAATTAAAAAAAATCTATCTCAATGACACTAGGTTCCGGTTTGAAGGATTAGATCATACTTACTATTAATATTTTACTATAAATTTCTGTGAAGTACATATTACAAATTGCGTTTCATTTCGACTATCGAAGATTGATTATTGTCCCACTGTGACATGCATATTCTCGAGTTGAACGCACTTTCCTCTTTGGTTTGGCCAACTTTTCTTTGCCTCGCTCTACCAATGTCAATGTCACTATGCGTTTACTTCCACTTTCGTCGATGATCCGCGTAACGAATGAATAGGCAATATTTTTTCAAAGCGGTACAAGAGATTAAAGGCGAGATACGATTGAAATACGTTGATGATATTTAAAAAAAAATTATATGCTAAGCTAGTTTCATTTTCGATGGCTTTGATACGCACAAAAGATTGTTATTTATTTATTCATTGTAAATTTAAAAAAAATGAAATGCATGGTATTACAGCTGACGCCAATGTTATCTGTCACTGACTGCAAGGGTTTGTTACAAAAGAAGTTATATTATACTTCAACGTAGAGACTAAGAATTTCAACTCAAATATTTGGGCGACTATTCGAATAGTATTCGTCATAATTGTTAATTGATTAAAAATTGATGAAAAGTCACATAACGATTTATTCAGATTTCAAGAATAATAATATAATAAATACCCCAGTTAGTTTTCTTTTTTGTTTTCACCCAACTCGGGCGCTTTCATTATCTTATCATAAATCATAATACTTGAAATTGACGAATAACTCGGGACTAAAAAAAATTAAGTAACTCTCGTGCATCGTTTTATGAATGTGTGATCAAAGGTATGGCTGTCTGTGATGGTGACATTCCCGCCCATCCATTTACACTCAAATCTTAAAATAACGAGATGAAGATAAAACGATTTGAGAAAGACTAGTTCTTATTCCGTTCCTTATTCCCTTACCCTTGTCCAAAAAGAGAAATGCAGCAGATTAATAAATACCGGTAGTTAATTGCAAGACAAATGCTGTTGCGCCGCTGAACTGCGGATTCATATACTTCATTAAAATCAACAATCGTAAAGTAATTTTCTAATATAGCGAAGAAAAGTTTTTCATCCATAGACTCGTTACTATCTTACATTCAATATTTTTGACATGCCGTGCGAAAATTGAAACTGATAGCTGTCACAGTTAACTCGTTAGCACCGGGCAACGTGGAATCCGCGTCGCGGAGGTTTTTGTGTAGTGGCGGGGTACGTCGTTCGATATTGTCGACATTAATCGCTCATAATTCTTTAAATGTCTCGTTATTTCTGTATTATTTTAACATTAATTATTGACAAGCCATAATATACCCATTTCTTTACGGCCCCGTCGCTGTGCGTATTTTAGTAGTATTTACCCCGGTCAAATGTGTTAGAAAAAATAGTCGTATGAGATGTTTTAAGACTTGACGCCTCTGCTATTTAAATTTACGACGATTTGTTGAACTCTGAGAAGAATAGGCATATTGGAAGAAGAGATGAGAAGAGCAATAAACCGCAAGTTTTCTTTTTCATACTTTTACTGCGCACAAAATTGTAGTGAAATTTAAAAAAAAATAAACCTGTTTATCCGGATACGCAAAGTCTGTTGTTTTTATTTGATCATCTTAATCACTCTTGTTTTTTTAATAATATATCACTGTTGATATTAATAAAATTGATTCCCATTTTGACTTGTTTTTTTATCCATGTTGTTTTAAAGAAGTTGTTTTGTAAGAGGCAAATGCTGAACACCTTTGCACTGAACGTAATAATTTTTGTATTTAGTCTACTCAAATTTATTAGGGTGGTACTAAACAGGCAATATCGTTATACGAGGAGAAGGTATTTAGTAAAACAACTTTGCATTACAAGATCTAAATAAGTAACAATATTTTAATTTGGTAAAAATAACAGTATTTAGTTCTTAACGGTCTGTTGATAGCTATCAGCCAATGTCAAAGTCATGTTTAAACCAGTGCTGTGAGGTGACTTATGATGCAAGGCATGCTGTGAGGGGGGAAAATATGCAAAATTTATCTGGTTTTTAAAATTCAATTTTATTCTTCTCGCGAGTTTTAAACCTTAATTCAAATCCTTTACAGTCTCTAATATTCCGCTAATGTATTATTAAATCCCTTTTCTTTTCGTTGCTGTTAATCCATGTTGAGGGTAGAGACAAATTAAACACGATTTATTTGACAATCCGAATCACAATACTAACAGTAAGATAATAGAATCCAAGCGCATACATCCGTATGTAAACTGTCATGCGCGATCCATAGCGCAAATCAGATTTTTCATTGCAGCACATGCGCGTGTAAAGCAAATTACTTAGCGCATGCATGCAAAATTTCGTCTGAATTTAGTGTATAAACGTGGAATTTTGAAGCAGTTTTATTTGACAATTAAGTAAAATTATAATTTCACTTTTTTACAAAGCCTTTTCATGAACAAATTGTACGGCATGCGGAGCATATACCGCATTTATAGACGGCACACCACTTGTTTAAACTATTTTAGCTTAGTTTTATATGTTGTTATAGATTAACAATGTATCAATTCTTATAGCACTAAATACTTTGTTATTTTCCAATTCAATGCATAAAAATATTATAACTAATTTTAAATAACTTAATACACGTGTGTAGAGAAGATACAAAAATCATTACGTTCGGCGTGAAGGTGTTGGGTACTACTGACCTGACTCTTTTAGACACATTTAGTAATACAACCAGTAGAATAAAAAAGTTGTTAACTTTAATTTTATATTAGGCGCAAGTGATCATCGCTGCAGATCCTATATTCATGAAGCGTTAAAACAGTTTCGATTCAATCAAAACCATGGCAGTTATTTGGTTTAATCTTTCTAACTTCCAAGGAAATCATTTTATGTGCTTGACAATATATTGTTCGAAATTGAAACAATAAAAAAATATTTCGCGTACTATAAACTAAATCGTGCCTTTGTTTAAAATTGTTGTTTACGATTGTCGGGCAGCGATAACTGTAATCCGCTACGACATGATGGTAACTGCACAACTTTCTTTTGAAAAGTATTACTGACGATGTAATTTTTTTGACAAAAACGGCATATTATAACGATGTTACACATCCGTCTTGTTCGGACGCTCACGCTTCCCACCTTCTACTGGTTTTGATATAATGAAAGATAAGTTGTAATGTTGCTTCTTGGTAATATCGCTGCTCATATCATGACCATTTGTTTCCGAATAATACAGCCCAAATTGATTTCGTCATGTAATTATAACCGATGTTATATATAATTAATACAATATAGAGTTATTATCTTGTGTAGTATCGTAATTTGAATTATGTTAAAGCTTTTCGATGGATTCGGCGGTAACTTTGTGGAAATTTATTTTTAATTTAAAATTAAAATTGAAAATGATCGTAATTTTATTAAAAAATAGTAACGTAGAAATACTCCATCGAGTAAATAAAAATGTTATTTAAATGAATAGTTAAATTTTAATTGTTGAAATTTTGTACTTTTCTGTGTATTTCCTCACTAACGAAAGCCGAAACACAAGAAGATAGTCGCGATAGAAGAATAGGCCTAGAACAAAACTAGTGGCCAGATAATCGTTCTAGTTGCGCCCCTTTTTTTAATATCGGATGGTTTGTCGAGGGAATTTTAGACACCACCGACATCCATGCCTTGGAACACAAATCCATAAAACGATTGAAAAATCAATTTATTAACCCCCGCAACGGAATCCAACGTCGTTGACCACTCGACCACGAACTCGGAAATAATATCGTATTAATACATAGTAATGAATACCCGAAAAAATAATGTGAAATTCACGATTTGGCCGTTAGTTTACTTCAGTTATTGTAATAGCGGTTTTTTGACTTATGTATGGTTACACTTTAAGGTGTCAATTATTGGTGGAATGGCATTATATAAAAACAAAAAAAAAAACACAATTTCATTGTACTTCTTCCACATGTTTATAATGAACAGGATTTTTTTTGATGCTCCTTGATGTTATTCGTTCCCCATTTACCATTGCTGTTTAGTGTTAATGTTATATACGTACTTAGTATTTCATTATTTTAAATTGTTCACTAATTTCGTTTTAAATTTCTCAAACTGTTATTTTGCTAAATGAATAAATACACATAAGTTCACTCATAAAATTTTTCCTAGTCAATGGATTTTTAATGTAATTTTACTTTTGATTTCAAATTAGTATTTATTGATTTGTAAGAGGTCCTTAACATTTTAATATAGACTATTTCATTTAGTTTATATTTATTTTGTTTGATAACCTGTAAATTCTTGTTTTAGTTCATGAACCAACTGTTTCATTTATCTCGTAATTGTAAACATTCCATTTTATATAAATAGCCTAGTTTTGGTTTTATTTTTATCAGTTGATAATGCTCGTGGTGATCGAAACTGGCCCTGATCATAACAAACATGTGGAAGTAGTATCAACAAATTGTGTTATTTAATTTGGATTATTGAGATTTTGTACACTTCCATGTATTTTGTCACTAACGACCCGGGTTTCGCCTTTCGGCATCTTCAGGCATTCGAGCACACGAATGGACTCGAACTGAGAGACAGTAAACAGTGTCTAACGTTTATATAGAAGATACAAATGCGACAAATATTATTTACGAGGTAAGATATTATACGTCTGAGAGCCACACTGATACCCGAGTTAAAATTTCGGGAATCTCCCTAATCCTTATTTTGTAAACACCATATTAACAGAGTGGCGAATTGCCGCTTTTCAACTTCTTTTAGAAATACCAGTGATTTTACAAGTATAATAGTATTGTGGGTTTTGACGGGATGTAATTCGACGAATGGGTAAATATATACAATCATTCCACATTTAGTGACATCTGTTAGGTGATTCAACGTATAGCAACGGGGAGTTTGGAAGGTTCAGCTGTTCGTTAAGAATTGGCAAGGAATTTAACTGGGCTCTATTGATTTCCAAAATTTGCCGCTTTTCAACTTCTTTTAGAAATACCAGTGATTTTACAATTATAATAGTATTGTGGGTTTTGACGGGATGTAATTCGACGAATGGGTAAATATATACAATCATTCCACATTTATTGACATCTGTTAGGTGTTTCAACGTATCGGATATAATAGCGGAGAATTAGGAAGGTTCAGCTGCTCATTCAAAATCTCAATAATCCAAATTTGATATTGAAATTCCATCAAGCACCCTCAGTCGATGTCTTAAATTATAAATTGTGTTATGTTATGGTTACACTGGTAACTGAATCGCTTATTCATTATCTATTACAAAATTATTATACATGTTCGGCTATCATTATACCAAATAAAACTGTCTGATTTTTGAGTTTATTGTTTTTTGTTAAGTGGTTTTTTTAAACGCACTAATATTTTGCGGCAAGATTATCATTCATTCTGCTTTCTCTATTTTTTTTTTCATACATTCAATCTAATAGTATCACCACTTAATGGACATTATTTTTTAATTAATTATTATTAATTACAGTCAACCATCTGACCGGAGTCGTTACTTTTGTTATACAATTTATGAAACATTTACTATAATTATACACATGAAGCTTTTTACAATACCTTTAACAAATTTTACCTTGTATTTAAACACACGATAATCATTTACAATTTTAGTTGAATAATTGTGTAATTGAGGAAACGTGATAATTTAAAATTTATATTTTTTTAGATATGACGCCGGTATATTATTTTTTTGCCACAATACGAATGTAGAAATAAATAATTAATTCATAATTATTTCCTGCTCTTTTATTTTATGGTTACATCTTTTATTAATATATTGGCCATTTCTAAGACTTTTACTATACGATTATCTAATACATAATATTAATTTCGATTATAATTAACTTAGGCACTACCGCATATTGCATTAACTGTAAATGTTTAAATCATTACAATGTTTCAGGAATTTATTACAATTTTGCTGATAATTAATTATTTTTTATTTCTCAGACGCCCACAATTTCAACATTAATTTTTATTGTCTTATACATGTTTGTAAGATTTTTCTTAAAATTATGACTATGTTTTAAAAATTGTATATTCTACGGTGCAATGACACGATGTAACTCAATTTTATGGAAATTTACCTTATTCCATGTACAAGTTCAAAATATATTAATGTACCAATATAATACTTGTTCGTTTCCATATATCATAAATTAATGTATAATCGATGGTGTTTTGGCCAATTGATAACCCTCAAAAATACGCTAATAAGTAAATGATTGGATCTTATTTTAACCCTTCCGTATTCATGGTGTAACAATGAGTTACTTTGGTCTTTAAATCTTTCAATTATCTGGGAAATAAGTCAAACAAAAAATTGAATAAATTTCTATTTGTAAATCAAATGCTTCTACTTATAATTAAAAATTAAAAACACATTATGGTTTACGTCTTCTTTGTATAATTAATCATAATTTGAAAACCTCGTCAATTTTAACATCGAAAAATTCAAAATTATAGTATGATTGATGAACAATTAGTAAATAATCTGAAATGTATGACCGTGCCATATACAACCGTTTTGTTTCAAACGGCACCGAGATACGTCTCGAGATTGTTTTGCAATGAACAATTTCGATTCTTGCGTCATCGATAATTTCGCATAGTTTGATATAAATTTCAGATTTTAAATATGACTAAAATAATCACTTAATTCTACATAAAACCATATTTCACTTTATAGATGCGTTCATATGACAAAACCCACACGGTAACGACATGTGACTGCATGATATCCGAAGGGATTTTTTTAGCATGAATACTGGTAGGTTAAAAACGACAGAGCAGGTCTCGGTCAACTGTTGTGAATTAGAAAAATAAATTGACCACTTTTTGGATGGGAACCATCATTTTACATTGGTTTTAGGTTCCAAAATTCTGACCCGGCCACTTGACTTGATGTAAACCACTATTATATCAACAATTCCTCCGTATAATCCCGTATCTGCAAACATGAGAATTTGCAGGAGTGTATTTCAAGGATTCATTACGCAACTCACCATATAATGTATTCGATAAAAACAGTTTTTACTCTCTTCTAAACAATTTCAATCTTGCCAAAACACCGTCGATATATTTCTACTTGTTCCTTAGTAACGTTTCTTTTACACTCCGTAATAGTTGCATAAATGATCTCTCCAATACCAAAAACCAAGTGAAGATATGATCAGTATATTGTTAAGTCCCTTTTTTTGCATGCTTGCTAATTATTATATAAATTCTTAAATAATATTCTTACCTTCAACGGGATTAAAAATAGTTGTTCAGAAGTTCATTTTTATTTTTATTTATTTGGTATTTTTCATACTAAAATGTAGTTTTACGATTCAATTTTTGTTTCTTAACAAGCTTCAAACAAAAAAAGACTCGTCCTTTTAACATTTTACAAAGCCTTGCGTATCTGAAAACTTAAGGAACTTCTTTGAGAAGTAAGAGACACATACAAATTATCATTGTATATAGTACACTATATTATATATTTAGATGGAGATGCTAGTTTCGATTAAATCGATGATGGAATATACACATGTTTAATCAAAGCATAGCTTAAGTCATTTTTAACAGGAATATAAAAAAAAACGCACTGAAAGAAATACACCACACCACATTTATTCAATATTTTGTATAAACTCCGATCAGTCATTAATTTCCTACACGTAATTATTATTGTCATTGAAACTTTGACCGATGATTGTACGTCTCCGGAAGTTGACATTTTGAAAATCACTATAATATCCGGTCAGCGTCGACATGCCTATATCATTATTGTTGGACAAATATGTCTTTAATTGGTAGTTATGTTAAATTCCATTTAAACAGTCGTCAGCCTCAATGACAGCCTGGAATTATATTAATTTAAGGTTAAAGTTATAACTTTGGGTATTAAAAATTAAAGGTTAAATATTTACCTGAATGTATGTGTTCTTTGATAACAGATGTGCCCTCTGCTTTATCAATTGTCTGAATGCGGTTTTATATCAATCCAAGTGTCAAATTCGGCAGATTAAGGAGCACTCAATTTTTTCTGTTACAATGTTGACTTGTTCCATTTCCATACACTTTTTAGCACTAATTTTTTTTTTAATAATTGTTAATTTTTAGAGTCCGTTATTTTAATAAAATTGTATTTTCATTTACTGTCGCTTGTAGATATAGTATTCTTGCACGGTTTTTTTATGTATCTAATTTAGACTTATTTATTTATATTCTTTTAAACGAAAAAACACGTCCTGAAACTCAATAATTTCATATTTTTTTTTGAATTAAACAAATATTGAAATTACAGCTTATAATATCCAAGGTGACAGATATATCATAACATAAGAGATTAATTCAATTAGACTTTTTAGTGTCGCTAAATCAACTCGAGAAGAAAATGCATCGCAAAGATTCATGCCCAAGTTCTCAAATTTCAAATTAAATAAAACTTAATTTGATATTGACCGTATCGAAATTCGGGACGAGAACATATACCCCTTGTAAGTAGCGTAAAGTTCTTACCACTTAACTACTGAGGATGACCATACCTAATGTTTCTAATGAAAATGTACAAAATCTGTTGAGATTTTGTACATTTTCATGTTTTTTGTCACTAACGACCCGCGGCGTCCGTGGCACAGTTGGTTTCGTCGCTGGCTACGGTTACGGATGTCTCGGGTTCAATTCCCGGTGCGGACGGTTTTCATAGATTGATCTTTCAATCGATTTATGGATTTCTGTTCGTAGTCTGAGTCCTCCCTCCCACCAATCCCATCCTCACGGGGCGTAACGAGAGCGATTAGCTAAGCTCTAGTCCTGTCATAGCCCTATCCTTCTATCCATACTCTCTTCGAAAAAGAAAAGAGAGGTTGAGCAACTGAGTGACAAGCAGTTCTCGTAGAAAAAATTCTGTCAAGATACCTCCATTAGGAGACCATATGCTCCACATTGGGAGCGGACATGAAAAAAAAAAAAAAAAAAAAAAACGACCCGGGTTTCGCCTTTCGGCATCTTCACACATTCGAGCACACGAGTGAACTCGAACTTAATACAACAAAATACATACAAATGTACAAAATACAAAACAGCCTCAGTGGATGTCTTAAATTAAACAATGTTACCGTTTCGCGAAGCATCGTCAAACTAACTTTTAATTATAATTTTCTAACTTTTAATTAACATTTCTAATTATAACATAGACTTTGATTCTGATTTTTTAACCTTTTTTTTCATAAAAGTAATTAAGAGTGGATGACTGAGGCTTATTTTTTACTGTACGCGTAGACGGGAGGATAAATAAAATACTTATTACTTGTGTGTGGGTGATAAAATGCAATTCATAATAAATTAATTTAAGGGTTGAGACTTCAAGTTCGTATATTTTTAATTCAAGTTTCTACTATCAAGGATACTTGAAATATGTACTTTTTTTAAATAAAATACTGTTAATGGTAATTATTTATTTTGTAAAAGGAATTTTTACGTCCGTAAGCATATTAACCGCTTGTGAAATATTAACAATTTCAGATGTCCACGTTATTGTTGATCGTTAAAATTTAACATATTTATTCCACGATTTTACAATCTGCTATCATTTATATCTGTCACTTGTGATCTCACCGTACGTTTCCAGTATAAAATTATAAATTTATTCGAACTTTGTACTGAAAAGAAAACGTAATGCTTCCTTTCTATTACCACTATTCATCACTAAATTGTATGGAAACAATCGCTTTTTGTATTTTTCCTTATCGACCTGCTTGCTTTAAAATTATTTATTTTGCCGTAGAAAAAGATAAAATAATATCAAAGAATTAACTTCCAGATCACATATTTATGTCATATAGATCTGACATTGGAATGATGCCGAAATAGTTATGATTTATATTCATATTTCATATAGAAGTTAATGCGTTAATATATTATAATGGAGTTTTGGCAAGTAAAGCATTATTTTTAAGTGCCTAAAAAACCGGCTATCATTAAAGCAAATTAACATTATAAAACATTGTTCTTGTCTTTTTACGTAAACAAAAATTGGAAAAGATTCCGTCAAATTTAAAAAAAAAAACGATTTTAATCATCTTCAATCAATCAGTAAATCAACAGTCACCGCTCGTTTAAGATACTTAGTATATGGTTACCATGTGGTCACACAACTGCAGCGGGTTAAACACGTATCGACCGATGGTTTGACGTGCGTCAAGCCACGCCCCGTTCACAAATCGCACAATCATCTTATTGATATTATACATGTGTGAATGAACAGTCACCTTTCGTTTAAGTTACTCAGTATATGTTTATCACGTGACTGCACAACTGCAGCGGGTTAAACGCGTATTGGCCGATGATTTAACGTGTGTTAAGCTACACAAATTCACAAATTACACGCAACTCTTGCCATTGTATTTTTAATCCATTTATTGAACCGTTTTTAACGGTCTTTATATCAAATGTGGTGTAAGATTTATTTTCTCATTAATATGCTGCTGTATCCTGATTAGTCTTTCTTATCGAGGTTCAATTGTAGATTCGTACACGTACGCAAATTGATTTAAAGGATCCATCAATCACTACTCCAACTCCAATGACGATTCGACAGTACTGCTCAGAACACTGCCACTAATAGAAATATACGTTCATTCTCACTTTTATTCAGATTCTTAATCACATGGAAATTAAAAGCAATAAAAATGAAATCGCGAATCCTGTTTTAGCGGTAAATAACATATGTTGCCATTAGTTGTATACTTTCACGTTTGTAAGTCACAAATATTATAAAATTATAATATATATATGAGTTAATTATACAGTAATAATAAAATCAAGTGTGTCCGTGATGCAGTGTTCAACGCCGTACGCTCCGACTACGGATCTCACGGGATCAAATCCCAGTACGGAAAGTTTCATAAATCGATTTGTGTATTTCTTTTCGTATGCATGGTTGTTTGTGATATCCAAAATTCCCTCCCACCCATCCGATCCTAAAAGCTGGGCATATCGAGAGTGATTAGCTAACCACTAGCCCTGTCATAGCACTATCATTTTATCCCTACTCTTTTCGAAAAAGAGAGGTTGAGCAACTGAGTTACAAGTATTTTTCTTAGAAATACTTTCGTTGACATACATTAAGAGTCTATATCCTCAACATTGGGATTGGTCAGGGTAAAAGAATAAATAAAACCTGACTATTACGTTGAGTCTTGCCTACTACTATATTTTTTTCCATGTCCGCTCCCAATGTGGAGCATATGGTCTCCTAATGGAGGTATCTTGACAGAATTTTTTCTACGAGAACTGCTTGTCACTCAGTTGCTCAACCTCTCTTTTTTTCGAAAAGAGTAGGGATAGAAGGATAAGACTGTGACAGGACTAGTGGTTAGCTAATCGCTCTCGTTGCGCCCCGTGAGGATGGGATTGGTGTAAGGGAGGACTCAGACTACGAACAGAAATCCATAAATCGATTGAAAGATCAATCTATGAAAACCGTTCGCACCGGGAATTGAACCCGAGACATCCGTAACCGTAGCCAGCTACGCTACCAACTGCGCCACGGACGCTTCGGAAATATGAAAAGTGTAAGACTTATTTAGATTTTATTTTAAAAAATAAAACACAGTTTGTTTATTCTACTTCCGCATGTTTATAATGATGAGCGAAACCGGTCCTGATCATTATAAAAATGTGGAAGTGGTACAAACGAATTGTGTTTTATTTTTCAAAAATATAATACCAAGAATTGACAGTTAACACCTTTAAACTGTTTTCTATGGATTCGGCGGTAACTTTGTGGAAGTTCATTTTTAATATTATATTAAATTAAATTAAAAAATGTATAAATTAGTTATTCCACTTGGTTTGAAATAACTGGATTGGGATAACTAAATTATACAATTTTTAATTTAATTTTATATTACCTTTAAACTGATTTATTGAGATGACAAAAAGTTAGTTAGATTGCCTTTGCTTGCTAAGTTTAAATTATTAAAACGCAAATTTAGTACCCGGAGTTGTAGGATTATTGTAGAAAATTATCGCAAATATCATTTCGACTGCGTGCTTAATCTATAAGCCGGCTAAACTCCACTTGGGCAATTTTTTTTTATCATAGTTATATAAAAAAACTTAATAATTCAACCATCAAGCGAAATTTAACATTTTCAAAATACGCTTCGTTACTTTTCTTTGTCTAATGTCTGTCAAACTTTTTTATCTCACGGCACACGCTAGAGGGATTATTCCGTGACAAACAAAAGAAAAATAATGCCGTTTATTAATTGCACATGAATAAAGGAAATCTTAGTGTAGCCAACGGTACACAATATTTTTTTTATAAGCATATACAATTTAGGTATGCAGAAGTGGTAATATTTTTATTAGTGAGAATGATGTAATTGAATTCTAGAAAGAATTGTCTCAAAACGCTTCTCTGAATTTGATAAAACAGTCACGTTACTCTTCATCAACCATCTGTAGCCGCTCTCGTTTTTTTTATTTCATTTCCATGATCGAGGAAAAGCCAAATTCGCAAAGATGTGATGTGACTATCCAAACAACATAAAAGATTTAATATCTGCAGTAACCAATCGAGGATATTGATTCCAGAGTGAATTCCAAAATGGTGATAACTCAAAAAATGAGGCTTCCACACCTGGTCGGTTTTAATCTCTATTAAAATGTCCTTCTCCGTTAACACCAGGTGTTTATCGCTTAATCTTTCGAAAGGATTGATGACCCACTGGTACATCTGATGAACAAGAGATGAAAAATAATTTCAAAACTCTGCACTTCAGGTAAAATTTCATTTTTTTCTGAGGTAAAGCAACTAAGCTGTGATTTTTTAACTTGTCTGGTCTACATCTCTAATTCGTCTTCATTTGTTGACCATGGTTAATGGTTCCGGATTTTTTTTCAATTCAAATTAACTAGTCTGCAAATCGAGCAGTCGATTTGTTATTATATACATTGTTAATTACACATGATGAAGCTATCGATTGTTCAATAATTACTTTACCATAATAATAAATCATTTAGAAAGATACAGTGTAATTTACCGATTGAGTGCGCGCTTTAATTTATTCTTTACGGGAAGAGGAAAAACGCTATTTTAATATGAAGTTACTGCAAATAATATCAATCAATTACTGTTTTTATGTTCCTGCCAACAATTAATATTCCCTCTTAAATATTTACACAATAAATACTAACTGCACGCGATAAAATTTATTGGCCATTGGTGGTGTTCAATTTAATAGTGTTTTTGAACAACAATTTTTTTGCCAATACTGTAATATTGTAATATTGTGTAGGAATTAAATTTGCTTGATTTTAACAAGTGGTCGACATCGTTGGCTTTTGTTACGATTTATGATACTCACTGATTCGAATTCCAGTGCGGACAGTTTCATAACATGGTTTTCCAATCATTTTATCGATCACTTTTAATGTGTTAATGTGTAACTGTGAATTCTTGGTGAAAAGGCCCTATGTTATAAAAAAAAATTGATTTATGATTTAAAATTAATTAATGTTTGTTTGTTGCTCAAAAGCAGTTTTGATAAACTCTACCAGCAGTCCATTTGCTCCACATTGGAAGCGAGCATCGGAAAAAAAACTTAAATGTATTATCAAATTTGGATTATTGAGATTTTATACACTTCCATGTATTTTGTCACTAACGACCCGGGTTTTGCCTTTCGGCATCTTCAGGCATTCGAGCACACGAATGGACTCGAACTGCTCGAATGCCTGAAGATGCCGAAAGGCGAAACCCGGGTCGTTAGTGACAAAATACATGGAAGTGTACAAAATCTCAATAATCCAAAGTTAATGATGTTTGTTTATCATCCCCATAAATACATTATGCAAATGTACTTTCGTGGTTTCGAACCCGTCATCTTAGAAAGGAAGAACGTCGCGTTATCACTCGGCCTCTGATTTGATAAACTAGTTTTTAATCGCCAAGTTTATCAAGTTTGGTTTTCTGAAAAAGATATTCATAAATAATAATCGTTTTGTTGAATAAAATATGTTTGTATTCACTACGGTGTTTCGTAATGAATACTTCATTTCTATCTGTCGCAAATACAAATTACTCGATGTACAAATTTTGCTTTAGTACACCTGTCTTGTTGAGTTGTGTTGAACATTAATCGAAATTCCCATAAATTAATATTCATTGGTGCATAACAAATTACTGCATAATGTACGAGTGACATTCATAAAATAATTAAATTTGGATTATTGAGATTTTGTACACTTCTATGTATTTTGTCACTAACGACCCGGGTTTCGCCTTTCGGCATCTTCAGGCATTCGAGCACACGAATGGAATGTCGAAATTCAGCTGCTCAATCTTGAATGAGCAGCTGAACCTTCCTTATTCTCCGCTATTATATCCGATACGTTGAAACACCTAACAGATTTCACTAAATGTGGAATGATTGTATATATTTACCCACCCATCCGATCTTAAAAACGGGAGTAGCTATAACGATAAGCTAACCACTAGACCTGTAATAACCCTATCCTTCTACCTCTACCGATGTCCGAAAAAGAGAGGTTGAGCAACAAAGTAATAAGCAGTTCTCTTAGAAAAAACTTATTTTGCAATACTCTGCTATTAGGAGTCCACATGCTCCACATTGCGAGCGTACACGGCTTAATTTTTATTTATCAATTTCACTGTTTTCACTATTGATCGTAATTATAGTAACTATCGTAATTCTCTAAGCGACCATTAGCTAAATACACTCAATGTATCACATCAAAACATATCAATGCAATAATGATTCGTTGCAAATGAATACCGGCCTACACCAATGCTAATCAATTCGAGTTAACTGCGAATTAACATTAAAAAAAACTGTTAAAACGCCCGTAAAAAATTTTTTGCTACAACCATCACGGTGCACAATAATTTCGCTAGCATCGGAAAAATGTCGACATAAGTAGAAAACACCCCACTCGTAGGATAAAACTGCTCATGATTATCTTATATATAATAGCCCAGACCGCTCTGTAGACTTTTTATTATTATCACATATCGGCATGAAATGTTTTAATTACCTAAGCGTTCGCGATGTATATATAAAATAAAATGTTATGCAATACACACACAGTTTCGACATACTAGCTATTTTAGACATTCAGTATTTCTATTTTAATACCGTCATTGTGTTTATAAATTTATTGTAAATTTTAAAAATTGAAATGCATGGCATTACAGCTGACGCCAATGTACCATGCATTTCGCAAACATGCTAACAGTAACAACAATAATAATAATTATTGAAAACAGTACTACTAATAAAAACAAAAATGAAAATAAAAACATTTTTTTTGAATTATTAAATACAAAAAAAAAACAATACGTTATTTGTAAAGTACTAAGAATTGGGTTGTATCGTTATAATTATAACATCTACAAGAATTTAGAAAATATTATAGTAGTATACTAATTGCGTGAAAGTACTTGATTATTAATTGATTGATTGTATGAAAATTTGATAAAAACCAACGTTTCTCTATTATCCGTGTTCTTCATCACCATTATTATTCCTGATAATGGAGAGATAACAGTGTTGGCTGTAACTCTGTGTGTCGTCGTGGTTTCTTCAATATATTTTTATTCCACTTTAGAAATCACTTGTATAGTGTTATGTATAAAACACTTTATATTTATAGAAATAACACACCATTTGCAGTAAATATTTCTCAATTTTGTTATATATTCTGCAGAAGAAATACAATAGACTAGCAAAACTATTTCTTTTCAATTATGGAATAAATTTACCGAGTATAGTGTAAATAAACGTATTTTATAAATTTATAAAAATATTAAAAAATTTTAAGCGCCTGTGTTCAAATAATAGCATTATATATAAAAACGTTTTATTATTATCACATCACATGTAAGCATGAAATTTTCTCATAAGATAAGCGTTCGCGGTGTATATATAAAATAAAATGTCATGCAATGCACACACAGTTCCGACATACTAGCTACTTTAGACATTCAGTATTTCAATTTAAATACCGTCATCTATGACTGGTACGGTTATAGTAGTTAATAACAATAATACGAACGGACACTGCACTATTATTTAATCGTACGTTGTAAATATAAATGTTGACGTCTTATTTAGCGAATAACTCTAAAATTGTGGAATATTTTCGAAAATAATTTTCAATTAATTATTTAAATTTATTACATTGTTATTCCAATTGAATGTATAACGATTCTTGAAGTGTGTTGTCATTTAGGGTGAAGATGATACTTAAAAGGCCTAAACACGTGTCACATCTAGTTAAACAATGACTCGATCTACAAAGTAATAAATTTATATCGTGTAATGAAAACTGAAGATTGTTTGTTTATAGTAAATTGAGTAAATAGTAACTGTAAGCGAAATGAGACGTCGTGATTTCTAATTACATTTTTAGATAACTTTTACTATCGTTTATCATTAACACTTGTTCGTATTTAATAGATAAGTATACGGTTATTAAAACTGACCACTCGGCTAAGCAGTTAATGCACTGGTTTATGAACTCGATTATGTCGCGTTGCGACCGCTCACGTTGCGATACGGATGGCAATTAGAATGAAAGTGCTGCGGCTAACTTAGACGAGCTCGCTTTTCGATTTTATTTTTACGTTATGTTTTTGCCTCGTACATCGGACGTGATGCTAGTTTTATATGGTGGGAGATCGTTGAGAGCATTTATTATACTAGTCTCATGCACTTGGCTCGGAGATAGAAGGCTTACGAAAGCTTTGTTTTCAGCATAAATGTAGTAATACCTTGATTGAATTGGCGTTTACTTCGTAGAACTCCATTTTAATAAGATAAAATAACAAATTATTTAGTTCTATAAAGTTTTATTAGGTAGTTGGTAGCTATTTCGGCTTAACGCCATCGTCATAACTATACTTAATAAACTATAAAAACTGTTTAGAAGAGACAGACAATATCACGTCATCTCACGTATTCAAACATCATAATATTTAAGACATCGACTGAGGGTGCTTGATGGAATTTCAATATCAAATTTGGATTATTGAGATTTTGTTTACTTCCATGTATTTTGTCTTCAGGAATACAAGCACACGAATGCACTCGAATTGACAGACAGTAAACAGTGTCTAACGTTTATATACAATATACAAATACGACAAAATATTATTTATAAGATAAAATATTAAATGTTAGGACCCACACTGATACCTGAGTTAAAAATTCCGAGAAAGCCTTAATCTTTATTGGGAAAACAAACGCATTAACAAAGTAGCAAATTGCCGGTGGCCAACCAATGTCAAAATTACCAGTGATTTCACACTTATAATAGCTTTTAAGGTGTTAACCTTCCAATTCTTGGTAGAAAGACATTATATTTTAAAAAATAAAACACAATTCATTTGTACTACTTCCACATGTTTATAATGATCTGGACGGGTTTCGCTCATCACGAGCATTATCAAATGAACTGAATCAGAGCATTGTAGGTTTTAAAATGCAATTCGAATCAATCATTTCAAATTTATCGAGTTCTGTTGGGTGACTATGAGATGAATTTATTACTACTCGAATATCAATATTTTCCGATTGTTTATTTATGTTTTTTACGAAATCATCCACGTAGAGGATACAGCAACGGGGAGTTTGGAAGATTCAGTTGTTCGTTCAGAATTGGTACGAAATTTAACTGGGCTCTATTGGTTTCCAAAATTTTTTAGATAAAATAATTTATGTTCCCCCATGTTTTGATGCGACATTTTCAAACTCAAATATTCAAACTTCCCGTTGCTGTATTCTCTACGTAGATCAACTACCTAATACAATTTTGTAGAAGTAAATACTTTCTTATTTTCTCCTTCTAGCAGTAATAATTTATATTTTCGTACTTTCGATGGATAGGACGGTAACTTTGTGGAAATTCATTTTCAATATAAAATTAAAATTGATATCATAGTTATCCCACTGGCTGTGTTACTGAATGTGACACGTGTGTCACCTCTTTAATAAGCATCTGCAGACTTACTATATCGCAAGGTTATTTATTTCTAACGTAAACAATGATTCTAATTCTTAAATTAAAAATGAAACAGTTCATTGTATATTTTTTTTACCGTTTCCGCTCCCAATATGGAGCATATGGCCTTCTTATGGAGGTATCTCAATAGAAATTTTCTGTGAGAACTGCTTGTTACTCAGTTACTCAACCTCTCTTTTTTCGAACAGAGTAGGGATAGAAGGACACGACTAGGATAGGATCAGTATTTAGCTAATTGCTCTTGGTACGCCCCGTTTTTGAGGATCAATCAGATTGGTGGGAGGGATGAGTTTTAGAAATCACAAACACGCATGACTATTAACAGAAATCCATAAATCTATTGAGCGATCAATTTATGAAACTGATCGCACTGTAGCCAACGACGCTACCAACTGCGCCGACAAAGCAAAATATCGCTAAGGAAAATTAAGTTTATGCATAGTACTGTCGATGGCTAGAAACAAAAATAGCTATCAACTAACTAACACAATTTTGTAGAACTGAATACTTTGCTATATTCTTCTGTCAATTCTACCAAGTAAATGCCAATTCAATCAACCGGTGAATATACATGATCCCTTTTTTTATTGGAATACTGCAAGTTTTTAATATTAGCTATCCGAATATTATTTTATTATTGCGTATTTCGTTTCGCGTTTTAAAATATTTGCGTCTATGTCTTTAATACAATCATAATGAAATTTACAGCCAACGATGTTAAATAATATAGTATTTAATTTCAAGCTAATGATGTACGAAGGTTTTTAGTTTTGAATGAAAGTGAGACTAATCTAAGTCTGCCAGTTACTGGCTGTGGTATGCATTATGACGTGTCATCGTTTCATCATCACATGAGAGCGACTCCGATTAATTTTATAGGGACTTCGAGACTCAATGATGGCATTAGGGCTTTTAAAGTGGAGAGCGATGACACGAAACATGACAATCGCCATTTGGAAAATATTGTACGTCATTAAGATTCATTATTGTTCAAATTATATTACGGATGACTCGCAACTAATAACAAATAAAAATATTTTACAATAATACAAACCAAATAAATAATAAATGGCGCATGCAATTAAATTTTCAGTGTTTCAATCGCTATAATATTTTGACGACACCTGTTTTGTTTGGTACTGTTGCACGTTTCATCTTTAGCGATTTTCTCATTAGCGATTTTAGTGATAGTAGCTATGCTATTAAACGCTGCTCTTAGAAATAAATAAGTCGTAAACACAGCTACTGAAAATGACGACGTTGATTACTCGGTTACAGGCCTGGAAAAATTATCCAACTATGATTTCTCCCAAGTTAACCCTATTAAACCGGCCCTCGTTATAATATCCTTTTTTCCTACATAATTATATGTACATATTAGCTATTGAAACTATGCGAAGTCTGTAAAGAGCGATCTCAATTTCCTAGGTTTTTTATTTCTTACGTAAGTACAGACTATCCCTTTCCCTCATGTTTAGTAGATAATAACTGTATTAATAAAGATTTTGTTAGCGGACAGCTCTGAATGGAAAAAATAAAAAAACCCCTACCAATACGGCTATTAGTTGTTCATTAAACATTATTCTTCAATTCTTATCAGGAATTATTATTAGATATTAAACTAGATGAGTTTACATTAACTTGTCCAGTATCTGAATTATTTTCGAGAGTTATACGAAGGCGACCTTCTTACAGAAGCGTGCACAATCTATGCTTTACTTACTTTTCGTGCATTACCCGAAGTATCGATTTTCTTCTTATTATATTTGACTACCTGTGTTAGTATGTGCTATTGTAATCAATAGCGCTTATTGGGTAATATCCTATAATCATCTGTAAATATAACTATACATTTTTATGTATGTTTGTAAATACAAATCATAAAATAATTTCGAAATTTCTCTAGTTTTCAATTTAATCAAAGCCATAACTAAACTTAATCATTTTCGTGTGTAAGTGGCGCTTAAGATGTCAATCACAACTATCGAATTATCATTTATAAATGGATTAACAGCGATTGCAGGTGTAACTCTCTTTCTAATAGCTATGTTTCTAGTCTCGCTAAACTATAATTATCTCTTACACCTTTTATCATTTTGCTTATATTATTGTATGTTACCAATGTCATTATATTAATATGAATGAAAAAGCATGAGTATTTTTTATTTTATATTCTTAATTGCTACTACTCTTTTAATGTGTTTGTGGGTTGGCAAAAATATAATTATGCTATGAAATATATTTTTTTGGAAATACGTATTTTATCCTCCACTACATATATATACATATATTCGATGGATTCGGCGGTAACTTTGTGGAAATTCATTTATAATAAAATTAAAATTGAAGATTAGATAGAGAATAAATTTATTTCTCTTGGAATTTTCACCTCCAAACACATGTAATTAATTTTATAATTAGTAGTGTTATGGTAAAAAGTACTATTATCGTTTGTGTCTTACAACCTTCCCCACTTCCAATAGAAAGAAACAAACCCACCCTACCCTTCATTTTTCAATTTAAGAATACCTCAGAAATAAATAACCTAGTTAGTCTGAATATGCTTCTTAAAGAAACGAAACACGTTGCATTTAGTACCACAGCCAGTGGAATAACTAATTTATCGATATTAATTTTATATTAAATATATATATAACCATGTCCGCTCCCAGTGTGGAGCATATAGCCCTCTAAAAGAGCTTATCTTAACTGAAATTTTTATAGGACAACCGCTTGTTACTCGATTTCTCAATCTCTATTTTTAGAAGTGAGTAAGAATAGAATAATACGGATGAAAACAACTAGTGTTTAGCTAATCGCTCTCGCTATGCCCCGTTTTTAGGATCAGATCGGTGGAAGAGAAATTTAGATATCACATACATCTATGCCGTCGAAGAGAAATCTATAAATGGATTTCAAATTAATTTATTAAACTTACTGGAATTCGAACTCATGAGCACCGCAACTTGTGCCTACGACATCGACCACTCGATGGACGAACCCTTTATAATAATTCGACCCCTAAATAATAGCATCGTTCTGGTCAATGAGGGCGTCACACCGAACGCTGATGATGCGAAAAGGGTTCTACACCACAACTACAATGGAACACAATTCATGGTTGGGTCGTACCAAACACGATTGGATCGTGTCACATTTTTATCTTACGATACTTATTTTTGTAGACATGTACCTCGCTTAAGTAAATGATAATACAATGAGCTAATAACAGATTATTTATTGGCAATAGGAATTGCCACGTTAACAAAATTTGATGAATGGGAAGAAATAAGAACATCGACGAAACCCATGATCTTTATAGAAATCGACTAATTTTCTGAAATTTTCAATTTACTTTATACGTTAAGCTTCTTTTCATCGAATAATGATAATATTAACAAAATCAATAACTAAAAAAATAATACGCCTTACAATAGAATCATAGTTATATCCATATATAAATTGAAGAAAGTTTCCCTTACTTTTGAGAGCTTTTTGCGACATATGTTTGCGTAACGGTTAGGCGATGAGCCAATCTACTATCATAGTACAATCTCTCTTATTTAAGATCTAAAATTCAATTATGACACCTTAACCATACGTGTGAATTACGCCTGATGATGTTTTTGTATCATTGCAAATTGGCCAGATGCAATTATGACCGTACATGCTACCTAATGATTAATGATTTCACTAATTGTCAAATCCGTTACCTGAAAAATGAGCGGCCCGTTCACACATCATAAATATGTTAGCATGTTCAATTTTATAGATACTTAAGGTGCAGATTTTTTTTTATTTTTAAATAAAACACAATTATTTTGTAATGATTAGAACCTCGTTTCGCTCATCGCGAGAATTTAAACATTTTTTTTCCATGTCCGCTTCCAATCTGGAGCATGTGGTCTCCTCATGCAGGTATCTTAACAGAATCTTGAGAACAACTTGTTACTCAGTTGATCAACCTCTCTTTTTTCGATGAGAGCAAGGATAGAAGGATAGGATTAGGACAGGACTAGTGGTTAGCTAATCGCTATCGCTACACCCTTGAGGATCGGATGGGTGGAAGAGGGCTTAGACATCACAAACACTCAGACTACGAAGAGAAATCCATAAATCTATTGAAAGATCAATTTATGAAAACCGTCCGCGCCGGCAATTGAACCCGAGACATCAGTAACCGTAGCCAACGACGCTACCAACTGCGCCACGGACGCCAACAAAAGGAGTAAAGGAGTAATAAAACATGGAGTTATACCATTATTAAACTAATAGTTTAACATCTTTTGATCGTGATTGAGGTATAAACTCATTTTTCGTAATTTTGGAATTACACCATTACTATTCTAAGTGACACAATTATGACTTTTATTCTGAGTATGAACGGGCCATTGGCTGCATTTGATGTTCCGTTTTAACAAATATTTTCAACTGAAACAAAAAAACTGAAAAACGTCAATCATAGAAGATTGGTCGTCAGATGGTAGAAAGTCTGATATGTAAAAACTAATAACAGAGAAAGTAATAGGTAATCTCTTCTTCATAGCTATTCGTTAAATAACTGAAGAACCTATGTCATATTTAATCACTATATTAAATTGGTATCACAGTAGTAGGTGTGTAATTATTTGTATTCAAAACCAGTTGAAACGTACATTACAATATATCTTTAATATGTTGTGTGTGCTTATTTAATTTTGTCATTAATACTTACGTTACTTTATCCCGAGTAATCCGTGAATTTTGATAATTTCAATATTGTTTTGAAAACTAGCCGTCACTTATACGACGCATCATTTCTTCTAAATACCAATAAAATACATCTTGAAAACTTATATATTATAACAAACTAAGACTAACAATGACACTAAAAAGCATTTGACTTCGGTGTATATATCTAGGTTCTTTAGTTTACATTGTATCGACTAAAAGATATTTTCAATTCTTTATTGATCGTTGCATTTATTTACCTTCCGATTAGTCAAAAATTTTCTTCTTCCATATTCACTCCCTATGTAGAGCATGTGGCTACCACGCGTCTTTTCCAAGATTCTCTGTCGCCCGCCAATATTTTCTTCCTCCCATGACATGCCAGAGCCCCTCAGTTCCGCCGAATACATCCTATGGATAGTCAGTTCCAACATCCCTCCATAACCGCCGATTTTTCAGGACGTTGCCCGGTCCGTTTCCTAATCAAAAGTACCGTTTAGTCAAAAATAGTTTGTATAAATTAATAATCCCGATGAATTTTCCTTAAAACAAGCCCTAAGCTAACAGAATGTTTTGGCAAGACATGCAAACACTTAGCTAGAATTCAGGAAAGATGTATTATAAAGTCATTGTCCGTAGTATTCTAAAAATTAAATTTGTCGTGAAACTAAGAGTTGGCGTGGCTTTACGGGAATCCCATTTGTTATCTGAGTGCGCAATAGCGCAGTCATCAACTGTCACTTTAAATCCTCTCACGCCCATATTCATAGTGCTTTATATTTCCCTGTCCATCGCCACCCCTTCTCCATTCACCCTTTATCATCTCTCGTCGTCGCTTCTCAGTTTGGTCTCCAAATTCAGCTGATTAGCTTAAAGAGGTATTTGTTTGTACCAATTATGTTCGAATAACGACGACTTACTATTCATACTTTCAAAATACTTTTTAGCCTCAGACATGCTCATAATTTTGCTCTGTATGTCAATTTTCATTTGATATATACTCAAACACGTCTGTGAGAAATATCTATTATATTTTTCCGATTCGTGTTATACCTATCAAAGCTATCTGTCAGTTACGATCGGTTTTATCGTGATTGGTATCGTTTATTTATATGATGGTCAGTTCTATTGATATTGCCATTCGGTCATGGAAGCGAGTCTTCGCTTTTACCTTTAGTAAACCAGTTATATTTAATAAAAATCCGTCTACAGACTGGCGCAGTTGTTCTCAATGCTGATCCTGTGTATATACCACCAGAATAAATTGCAAAATATGAATCTTAGTTAGTGGAAAATGAATGCAACAACTTATCCTATTATGTGCTATTCATTGAAAATGACACTGTAAAGCAGGCATGTCCAACTCAATTTACACTGCGGGCTGTATAAACTAATCGACATTAGGTGGAGAGCCGCACGTTTACAATATTTAAAAAATGGGCTTCGTTCAAATTAATTATTTGAAAATATACAAATCATTAAATTGTGTGTTATTACAAGTTGGTTACCGCACCTCCACCAGTTATTTGTATGCAGCCACCTTCTATATGGCAATTAAGATCAAAAGAAGATACGAATTTACTACTTATGTTATTTGTCTGTCACAGAGATGCACGGGACCGATCGTTTAACCATGCAATATTTTACTAAAAAAAGGAAAGATATAGAAGAGAAATAAAAATGTGACTTGTTCGGCCACTTGGTTTAAGTGGTATTAAGTATCCTGTGAAATCCGTATATTGAGAATCCGCCGTTACGGTAGAGTGTAATCTACTCCCCGTGGAATCGAGAATGTGAACTAAGACAGATAATGTACTGATATCAAAATATTTATTTACATGAATATTGATTTATGTTAAAAAAAAATTGTCCGAGAATTTTCGGCGGACCGTCAACTGTTGGGGCATCTCGTGTTTAACATACCTGGTGTAAAGCGACAGTAGCGTTTTTTTATTAAATTTAATGCAAAACTTGAATGTATTTGAAAATATAATTAAGTGTGCCGTACAGGAAATAAGGTTTACAATCATTTTAAGACGCTTTTTCCCCTGTAAATTATCTGTGTGCCGTAAAGAAACAGTGGGTTAAGGTGTGAAATTTGTTTTGTATTAACAAATATTTAATTATTAATTAAACGAGAAATCTGTTACAAATGACAAGTTAACCTTGGTATCTCTCTCTAATAAGAAGCTTGAATTAAAAGCTAAAAAAGAGATTTTATCAACAGTTATACCAGTGTTTCTTCATGAACCTTAATAAATTTAATTTCGTAGATTATATTATATATCGTTTCAGTTGTACTCCATTGTGACTGATATTTATAAATCACTTGAGATAAGTTGAATATTTTTTTTAGAAAAACATTAACTCAACTCGAGAAAAAAAACATCTCAAATACTCATAGGCACTGGCGTTACAAGGGGAGTGGGGCGATTCGCTTTGTGCACGTTTTGGGGGGCGGCATTGTGAAACGAAAAAATTCCGCGGTAAAAATAATAAATACAAGCTTTATTCCATTCACCATGTTTTCTTTTGTCTAGTTTGTGACTCGCTGACAAAGTATGCTTTTTTTAGAGGCGGCATTGAAAATCAGTAGAAAATATTTAGGTAATATTCAAATAAAAGTGGTTATGCTTTGTGATACGCTGACAAAATATAATATTAGCTTCCTGAAAGAACTAAGGATCATGAAGAAAATAAGAAATTTTTGTTTGGTGAACAATCATAGGATGCTGAATTATCATTCAAAGCTGAATTGGGGAGATAAATGTTATCTTCACTGGACAGTGACTCATAACATAGCTCTAAAATTTCAACAGCTATATAATCTTACTGAGAAATAAGGGTTTCTTACTTCATCTAATCTTTTGAGTGACAATTACGAGTGTCTGTTAAATCAATGGTGGTGATGATCGGGAAGAGTTCAAAACTATGTTGCTGTTGAACTGATAAAATAGATTTTCATAATGTTGCTGACGATTTTGCTAAGAGCAAAGCGAGGAAAAATAAATTTGTTAAAACGTATTTTTGCGAATTGAAATTTGTCAGGATTGTAAAAATATAGTACGTATTTTTCAATAAATTATATTTATACATAAAAATTTTATTTTCTGGCGCAATATTTCATGTCATTATAGTTAGAAAAGTGGCGAAAGGTGGAGGGGGTTGCGGCAAAATCATGGGCCGCCTCGGGTTTCACAACCCCTAGCAACGCTACTGCTCATAGGTAAGATTTCAAATGTTAAATTGAAAAAATAAACAATAGATGTTGACCTTGTTTTGCAAGTGGAACTTCAATATATTGTTTCTAAGGGCCAATTAAAAAAGCCTATTGCGTGAAAATCTCCTAACCAACGATGAAAGCGAAGACGATAGATCGAAGTTCATCTGTACTTTATTTCTCACTTTCATTCTTTTTTTAATTTCAAAATATTGTAAAAGATCTTTATCAGATACGTTTTGAATTATGAAAAGCGTTTTCCTGTTTTCAATATCCACATACATACATCATAATAAATGCGCTTCCGTAATCGCTTTCTCACTTTCAAGTACTCGAGCATAGCTATATTTACATTGCCATAATCGCTATATTCATCTCTAAGTATTATAATGGATGACTTAGCCCTAAGCAAAGGTGCTCTTGACCAGGCAAAACTGAATAAATGCGCTGAAAATTTACAAGTTTCATTATTTTATTCCTTCTTCAACATATTAATTCATTAATCAAAACAGTTCATTGACGTGGCAAAGCAATTCGCGTTTCTGTGTCTGTTTTTTTTACGTTTTAATTTATTTACAACAGCTGTTTGGCAATGCATTTGTTGCGTTAGTGAAAGGCATGTAATTAATTATTTGGCTGGATTGAAATGGAGACATTGATATATTATAAATCTATTTAAATTTTGCGTTTTCTGCAATACGAATTAATTTTTAACGTTATCCAATACTCCTGTGTTGCTTTTTGAATGTGGTGTGCCACAAGTTTGTCATTTGGCACCCGTTTTATTATTTTAACATACTTTGGGGTTATGATTGGGACAGCCATTTTTTTTAAATACCGGATCGTCTATATCAGTGATCGTCAACTTTTCTATACCTACCGCTACTACTATACATTTTCGTATATTTTTTTATAATAAAATTTCCTTAGCAACATCGCAGTAATTCAATCCAGTGTAAGGATGTAATAATTTATTGAAGAAGAATTGAAAATAAATCTAGCTTTTTGTTGATACTATAGAAAGAGTATATTAACGTATTAAAGAAATAATATGGATTTATAATTGAAGTTTAAAGAGTGACATTTACTCATACCTAAGTAGGTACCGTCTTTACAAACAAACAAGTCGAAGTCCACCGCTAGGCCAGAGCAGGACAAAATTTTGTTTTATTCAGTAAGGTATAAGCGAGAAAGGTAGACAAAAAGATCTCATCCTTATGCACCCCTACCCTCAGCCGTTGGGCTAGCGTAGCGAATTGTCTTCAAAATTTCTTCAAGTAACGTTAACTTAGTAAACTTAGTCGCGAGTCGCGTTGAATAGATGATTTCGATGAAAACAGAAAAAAAAAACTGAATTACCCACCGCTCACCATGGAAACGTTAATCCAGGCCAGATTGACGACTAGTGGTCTATATCGTGTGATGGCGGCCTAGATGTCGAGTGGTATTCGAAGTTTTATCGCACATCCAACGGAAATCTATGTAAGTCTTTCATCTGACAACTGGACTAGTAATTATTGCAACACACATTACGAATGAAATAAAAATGAACCATGAATTATAAATACTATAAAAATGCTTTCCGAAAATAAAATGCTCAATAAAAGATGTGAGTCACGAACCAAATTCAGCATACAGTCCAAATATAATACATGGAAAAAATAAATGATAGTTGTGATCGCTAATCCGGCAATATATGCAACTTTTGCAGCTTTATTGGATGCAAGCATACAAAACAATACGTAGTGCTTGATAAATGATCTGTATGTCAATTCTCGTGTCTTTTGACAGCTTATAAACACTATGTGACACCGCCCCGTACTTATGGGGCGGACAGGGGTCTTCAAAACCAATCTGCAAACTCTTTCGATTAATCCAAATTTAATACGTAATATCTCTCCTAAGGCATTCAAAAATAATTTGTCATATTTGTTTGGTTACCGTTATTTGTTTACCGTTAGAAGTAAACAATAAGCTTGCGCTGCTTAGGGAAAGAAGACTCGCCTCTCGGCCTTCCCCGGGGAGTCGTTGGCCGGCGAAACGGCTACTTAGTCCGAGATTTACGATCCTATCATAAAACCACTTACAGAGTTTTAAATTGAAATTGTGTATTTTAAATCTGTTTGTGTTTGTGTAACTGTTTTCGAGGAATTTATAAGTATAAACTAACTGCAATTAAAGAGAAAGTATACTGAGTACGACCGGGTTTTAATGGAAGACGAAGGAAGCTGTGAATTATCCGTTGTCCTCACGCCGGACTCGGGGCTGTCGAAGTGTGTTGACGCTCTTCACCTTCCCCTCGAGTAGCAGACTTCTTTTCTACTCTCTCATATGCTGCTTTAAGTGTGTATATTAAATCAATAACACTTCGATTTTGTTTAATTTACAAAACTATTATTTTGTTCAAATTTGTATTGTGAAGGTTTTGTACATTTCCATGTATTTTGTCACTAAAGACTCGGGTTTCGCCATTCGGAATCTTCAGGCATTCGAATACACGAATGGACTCGAACTGACATACAATAAACAGCGTCACGTTTATATATAAGATATTCAAATTTGATATTGAAATTCCATCAAGCACCTTCAGTCGATGTCTTAAATTATTATTTTGTTATTGAAAAAATGGTCAAAATATCGGTTTTTTGATCCCTAAACGTGGCCTGCAAAATTGATTCTTCGTTTCTTTTTGATGACGAAAATGATGCGGGCTTAAATTAAGCGAAATATATCAGGATTTATTCCTAGTAAATACCAATTAAGTCTATCACACAATACTTGATCAAATTCGAGATATGGAAAATCAATGAAACATATCTCAATTTTAGGTCATTCGAGTAACTTAACATTCGCTAGTGACAATAAGACTAATTGAAAGGATCGATAGATATAAAGGTTGTTCTACAGTTTTTCGGCTGAAAACACTGTTTGTTAATTTTGATTACTTGAGAAGCCGTTTAAAGTTGTCTTGCGAAGCTTAGAAAAATTAGATACGTTTCTTTTTCCCCAAGGGCCAAATTGGTGTCGAGTATATCTCGTGCGCCGCAGATAATCTATTTTTCATTTTAGTATTGAAGCATTTATAAGTATTATTTATCTAATTTATAGAAATGGTTGCATTGTAAAATACTGCACAAGTGTCCGACTAATCATATGTAATTTACAAACCGGAAGAATTACGTGAGTAAAACCTTAATAAGTAGTTTCTATAGTTATCTTGAAATACACTCTGCGATTATTGGGACACCATTACACCTTACTGTAATACCGCAAAATAATAACACGTTAGACATGCTTGTGTGTAATTTATTTTTCAATTTAAAATGCCTTTCATTACAGAAGCTTATTGGAGATTCGTTGATCTTATTACTGCGTTTCATTAATCGGTTTTTCACCTTCCATTCGTAAAAAATTATTACGATTAAGGTAATCGTACCAGTAGTTGACCGCTTAAGAGAAAAAATCAACAAAAATAATGATTAACGTTTAGCATTAGACTGAATGATGACAAAGCAACTGTATTCATAATAGATCAAATGCCTTCATTAATATGATAAGATAAAAATTATGAAAGGCTCTGTTACAAAAAAATTGTGTTCAGTTTTTAACAAGCATGTTAATGTTTCAGTAGTTGACCATGTCTAACTATTGAGATTCATGACAACCATTCATCAGAGTTGCCTCAGAGCTTCCTTTAAGAACAGTCTTGGTTGAATCAAGTAGCATATGCTTACATTCGCTAATATGCTTAACAATTCTCTTAAGAAATTCAAAATAAAATTCTTACTGCATAAGGTGTTGTTTTCAAATGGCCGCTATGGCACCGTAATGACATAAATATAGTGATGTGCTAGTTCCTCAATCCTACTAAGAATGGTTTCACTTCTCTGAACTCTATAATTTAGAGCAATCCCGCGTCTACGTTTCTTAATTTGTGCCATTTTATTAAAAAAGGTCAACTACTGGTACATTTACCTTAGTTGTAAAAATATAAAACTACCGTTGAATTACACATCACTCTCATTTGAAAGTAATACTTAGATTTTAGTTTTGTTAGTAATAAACTCGTAAAAGCTGAGCTTTTTCTTTCACATTTATTTAAATAAACTACGTTCATTATTTGTGTTATGTGATTATTATCTTAAGATTTTTATAGTGTCATTCTTAATTAGACGGATCTATAGCCGATAGATTACGTCCTACAGTAGTGTTTCTTAAATCCTTGTATACTACACAGTTTTATACTTTTTTAGGAATCTTTTATTCGTCTTGTGTAATTACAGATATTTTGGAATAGATCTGCCGCCAACCTTCGCGGTCGACGGCTAGTGAGAATTTTTTGTCGCCTGTATCGAGTTCTGCTATTGCCCGTCTCGGTGTATGGTATGACGCGTTCTGTTCGTTTTTCTGCTTTCTTCAGTGTTGGCAGCTTGTCTGTGTTGTCAATCGTATTTATTCTTTCCCCATACTTTCAACTGTTAAGAAAAATAAATTAAAATAGAGGTATTTATATAATCACCTGACACACCCTGGTTTTTCTTGTTAAATTTAAGTTTTATTAGGGTCCATAACTGAAAACGCACAGCGTTAATGACAATGATTCGGCGAAATAGAACCCAACGCTTGTCGTGAGGGGCGCTCGGCCATCGCCTGCGAACACGTTCGCAAGACGAGTCAATTTTTGACGGAAAGAGGTCGCTCGACGATCTGGGAGTCCTTTTGATGGCACCGTTGACATTGTGGATTGTTTGCATTTGTTTTGAAATTGGACTTAATTTAAAATCGTTTGTCGTGTCACTTGCATTATAATTTAAAAGTAAATTCATGTGTTAAGTAAATGTAGACTCAATTTTATGTGTTAAGAATATTTTTGTGTATTTCAAACCACTGCGTCTTCCATAAAATAAATAAGTGTTGAACCGGATTTGAAATGGTGTTTGTTTGAGATCCCAGCCCCTCCAGGACCTCGATAACCGACCATCCGCCCATCTTCGATTCAGGTCTTCTCATACATTTAGGATGCATACTGTCAATTTTTAATGGAAAAGCATATATGGAATAAATAAAAAACAGTCTGTATTGTACTATGTGCTTAATTCATGGATTTGGCATGTACGTCAGTAATGTTTACATTCCCCCCTCCCGTTTTTCCTCCCTGAAAACAGGGTGTATCTAGAGATATAAGTCAACTAATAGTCTTGTTCTAGCATCAATTTGTGTATACACTTTAAAAAAAGAAGATTGACTAATTTAATACTCGTAATACCAACTCGGAAAAAAGTAAAGGTTTGCTGCACTGCAACATATTCATATCTCACTTCTCACAAAATAAACTACGATATCATATATCTTCAGCTATCATGGCTCGTTTCCTTAGTTGGGCGCTTCGCGAGAAAAGGTTAATTAAATTCACCGGAAAGTTAAATTCACAAGACTTAATATCGAATACTATCTCATAAATCACACGTTTATGATTTTGCTGCTATTTTTGTATGCTACAATGTTGTGATCAACTATTAATCGTTGCTATAAAATGTGAAATGTTTACTGTTTATTTTACGGTATTACTTTACGACTTAATCCGTACATATTATTAAATGCTGATATTGTTTTTTATAGATCGACATGGTATATCCGTTTTTAGTAGTAATAGTTCGGACACGTATTACTATCACAATTGTTTACTCTAAAATACCATATGGGCCATGGACTCTATTCTGTCCTGAAGGATACAATTTAGGAAATATTGTCATTCTTCTCAATCGTCCCAAAAATCTTCATCGTAAAGGTGTAAATCAAACATGCATTGCGATCGATGGATTCAAATTAAATTAATTTGTATTATAAAATTAAAATTGTTTTTTTTTTATTCCACTGGTTTGTAAGGATCATTGTTTACCCTAAAAATAAATAATCTCACAATATAGTTGTCGGCAGATGCAGAAGTTTTTCCTCTCCTACAAAATTATGTCGACAGCAGATATAACACGTTTCCACCACAGATTTCTTAAAGACACTTAATTTTAATATGTATGTCGGTAAAAATTCACTTCGCCTTATATTGTATAATTATCACATTTCGCACAACCGTGAAAACGTTCCCAAATAAAGGCTTTGTGAGCCTTACTTTTGTTTTTTGGAATTAAACAAGTTTTCACATTTTACAAAAAAGTCTCTCAGTAACGGATCTGAAAAGCGACAAATTCTTAATATCCAAATATGTAAGCTATGAAACATTTCAATAATTGCCTTCAAATATTATACTTATAGGTAGCACTCTAGTGTCGAGGTCTTTCGTCCTAATCGGTTACGCATTCAATTGTTCAATTCCCCGAATAGACACTACCATACATTGATATCTCTCTCGTCTTTTTCACCCACCTTGTCTGATTATGAAAATAAGGCGTTAAGAGAGGGATTTATTTTGATGTTCACTTGCTTTTTTTATCTCGACTGTCTATTATACAAGACCACATTTCCCTGAAATATATTTGACTAAGATAAATACGTTAATGTAATAGTGTAATTAGTGTTTGTTTATGGGAGAAAATAGTAATATTTAAATAGATCGAGTTTAATATGATATAATATATAGTTATTTAACAGGTAAAGTAATCGTACCAGTAGTTGACCACTTAAAAGAAACATTCAACAAAAATAACTATCAACGTTTAGCATTAGACCGAACGATGACTAAGCAAGTGTATTCATAATGGATCAAATATCTTAATTAATAACATAAGACAAAAAATAGGAAAAGGTCTGTTACAAAAAAATTGTGTTCAATTTTTAACAACCATGTTAGCATGTCAGTAGATGACCATCTAAAAAAATTGAAACTTCCATTAATTGACCACTTTTTTTTCGGTAGTTGAACATGTCTAATCAGAAGGTTTCATGACACCCTTTCATCAGAGTTGCCTCAGAGCTTCCTGTAAAATCACTCTTGGTTGAATCAAGTATCATATGCTAACATTCACTGATATCCTTAACAGTTATCTTAAGAAATTCAAAATAAAACACTTACTGCATAAGGCGTTGTTTTCAAATGACTGCTATGACACCCTAATGACATATATATATCCGATAAAAGATGGTTTCACTGGTCTGAAGTCTACAATAAGCAATCCCGCGCATACGTTTCATATTTTAGGCACTTTTATTGGAAAAGGTCAACAACAGGTACATTATCAACTGCCAGTACATTTACCTAAATTCAAAATGGCCAGATCAAAGTTTTTTATTCAGTGTCTGTCATTAAATCATGCTACTATCGAAATAAGCATGTGAAACGATATAATGTGACACACCCTGGTTTTTGTTAAGTATAAGTGTCATTAGTGTCCTGAACTGAAATCAGCCAACGGCAACAGCAATATTTCGCAGAAAAGGCTCTTTCTTGTTGCCAGGCGTTCAAATAGCCCCCGGTTACGTCCGCTGGACGAGTCCATTTTTACGGAAAAGGGTAGCCCCAACTTTGCAGGAAGTTTTTTTGAATTTTTGTAGACAGTCGATTACGATCTGCCGAGCGGGACGAGCTGCGCTCTCGTGGCGGAGGTGACGTGACGATGTGAATTGTTTGTTGTTTTTTGATTTGCATTGGACTTAATTTAAAATCGTTGTGTCATTTGTATTATAGCCTAAAGTAAATTCAGTTGCTAAGTAAATGTAAATGTAGAATCAATTTTATGTGTTAAGATTTATATATTTGTGTAATGTTAAACCACTGTATCTTGAATAGAAAATAAATAAGTTTTGAACCGGATTTGAAATGGTGTTTGTCTGAGATCAGCCCTTCCAGGACTCCGGATAACCAGCCGCTCGCCTCTCTTCGATCCGGGATCTTCCCAAATGTTTAAATAAAAGATTATAAAATTAGCACTACTCGTTAAGATCGAAATTCCGCATTACAATGCTTTGTTCATCATGTTTTTCTATATCACAACTTCTTTAGAAGTTAAAAATTGTTGAATATTATTATTAGTAGGACTTGGTTCATGAACGAAATATAAATTATACATCAATATCAACAAAAAAAATATGGTTTAAACTTTTATTCTAAATAGTATCGTGTAATAAAACTTCAAAAAGTGTTATTAGTCATATTTACATCTGTAATTCTTAAACTTTAAACATGTACAGTTGTTCTGCTTGATTGGGACACCTCGGGCCCAAACACTCGCTCTCAAACAAGCAGCTGGCTGTAATAAGGGAAGTTTGAGAACACGCTTAAAGCAGATATTTTATTCACTTTCAAGGTGTTAACTGTCAATTCTTGGTGGAAAGACATTATATTTTAAAAAAATAAAACACAATTCATTTGTACTACTTCCACATATTTATAATGATCAGAACCGGTTTCGCTCATCACGAGCATTATCGACTGATAAAAATACAAACATAACAGGCTTATTTATATAAAATCGAGTGTAAAAATAAAGGTATATAAAACTGATGGTTCATGAACTAAGACAAAAAAATACTCATTAGCAAACAAATTATACATATATGAAATAAAATAGTACAATAAAAATGTTATGGACCTCCTGCCAATCAATAAATACTAATCTGAAATCACAAATATAGCTACATTAAAAGTCCATTTAGCTGAGCAAAATTTTTTAATGACATTACTAATGCAATAAGCAATAATGAATATTTGAATCACTCTTACATTTGATTTATGTATAATTTGTTTGAACCATCAGTTTTATATACCTTCATTTTTACACTCAATTTTATATAAATAAGCCTGTTATGTTTGTATTTTTATCAGTTGATAATGCTCGTGATGAGCGAAACCGGTCCTGATCATTATAAAAAAAAAAAAATTATGCCAATTACAGGAAATAACAAGTCGTTTGTAAGTCTACAATAAGAACATGTAAAATAAAATAATCAATAATACTTACTTACAAAATAATGATGCCTGATATAAAATTAAAATTTTTAACTTAGTTATTCCACTTGGTTTATCACTAACGTGACGCGTTTCGCCTGTTTAAGAAGCACCTTTAGACTAACCATATCGCAAAAATATTTATTTCTAAGGCAAACAATGATTTTAATTTTTACATTAAAATAAAGGGTGGGGTGAGATTTATTCCATTCTACTGGACGTGAGGAAGGGGTAAGACATAAACACTGTTACACTATTTAAAAATCAATTACTGGTACTTGGAGGGGAAAAACCCAAGGGGAATACATTTAATAATGGTGAGCCGTCTAAGATTGCGATTTTATTGTACACAATCAGTATATATAGATATTCAATGCATATACTGCGGATGTTGGGCTGTTGTCATTGTTTATTTGCATAAAACTAGGCTATAAACGGTTTCTCGGATAAATAAAGTAAATTACATACCTTAGTTTCTTCATTTGGCATTCGCTAATTTGGGATTTGTTCCATATAACCGGCTGTCTCATTTAAGCGGAATCCAACGTATCAGATATCGCGTACTATCGGATGTTAAGAAACTGTTTGATACCCGAATATTATAAATAATCTATCACGCATAATAATTATCATTGACTCATGGCTCGCTTTGATTTCTCTTTCATTCAACTTTAGATTACCCAAAATGAGAAAGATATCTTCTCGTTAAAATTATTCACATTGTTGAAATATGTTGGCATGCGTATAAAGCCTCAACAATTAAATATTTATTCTTCATTTCCACGAATACACCATTAAAACGACGGCTTTTTATTACAAATTTTATGTTTTTTGTTTAATTTATGCCCTTACGTATCTTATGTATGTCTGAATATGAAACTTTATTACAAAACCCACCAAAAAAATAGGGCAGGGCAAAACAGCTAACTATAAAATGAGTAATTGTGTACTTTTTGATGATATTAATAATTTTAAAACATAAATTTATTAATCACTTTTAAGGTGTTAACTGTCATTTCTTGGTGGAAAGACATTATATTTTAAAAAATAAAACACAATCAGTTGATAATGCTCGTGATGAGTGAAACCGGTCCTGATCATTATAAATATGTGGAAGTAGTACAAATGAATTGTGTTTTATTTTTTAAAACATAAATTTATTAGCGAGAGATTAGTACGCAAATATCGTTCATGAATAATTTTTGCTTGTTTCCGTCTTTTTCTGTGAGCGTACTGACGCTAGTAAGTTTACAATTGGATCCGTTATTCATTTAGACCCATCGCTTAAGACCACTGTTCTTCAACCAGTGGTCTGCGACCCAGTGCCGGGCCGTAGAGACTTTCCACCGGGCCGCAAACAGTATGCCAAATTTCAAGAAATTCGCCATACAAATAGTATAGGATATTTCGCCTCAGGGAGAACGGAAATATTTGCTCTTGGATAGTGAACCGAGATGCAAAACCCTACGTTTTTCCAAGGATTCCGTATGTATATTTGTTAGTTATAGTTATGTCCATCTGTCACAATATAATATTAAAAAAATAATAATCATCCGCGAAAAATTTTTCCTTTTTTTACCGGTCCGCAAATGTAAAAGAGTTGGGGAACACTGATTTAGACTACTGAAAAAAGCATTGTAAATAGATATTTGGTAAATTATTACATAGATTTTATTATACTTGCAACATTTCTTTATTCCCTTCGATCATACTTCAAATTAATCGCTGTCCATAATAAGTTTAACTGGTGGAGCCCCATTGATTGAAGTATAAATAATATGAATGTATTGAAAAACTAAATTAACCAATGAAAAAATGAGAGTGCATTTCATTTCTGCGTCTGTATAAACGCGCATAGATATTTTAATAATGTTTATAATAAAACGGGACATCGAGAGAGTCGATGGCTTCAGGTACTTAGGGGTACACATCACGGGAGATGGCAATCCGCGTAAAAAGGTCGCGATCCGGTTAGGGATAGCTGGAACAATCTTCAACTCAATGTGAAAAGTCTAGGACTCATGGTTTGAGAGAGTAGGTAAAACGACACAACAACATCTGTCTCGCCGCTCGATGGATGAAGGTGGAGAGCGGGGAGAAGCGGGGTGCGGGCTTCAACACACTTCAAGGCCCGCGTCCTGCGACAAAGGACAAACAAAGGACAAAACAACGGCTCCTTCGTCTTCCATTAAAACCCCGGTCGTCTATCCGTATACTCTTCTGGTTTATTTGCAATTAGTTTCAGTTAGTTAAGACAGTTACACAACAGAATTACACACTTTTAAATTAAACGATGTAAGTGGTTTTACTAGTAAGCGGTGGCTAAACCGCCGCTTCGTCTGCCGACGACGAAAGGTCGAACCCGACTGCCGCTGGAGGGGTCGCAGGCCCTTCGCCCACTTCAAACTGCAAACCAACAACAGCAACCAAACAAATACGACACCACTCTTAAACGCCTCAGGAGGGGTATTACATTTTTAAATTTTCATTAATAGGAAGAGTCTGCAGATTGGTTTTGAAGACCCTGTCCGCCCCATAAGTACGGGGCGGTGTCAGGTTGTACTCAGAACAGTGGCGGCCGGTGACAAGAATTTAAGGGGGTGCAAAAAAAGATTCACCTATTTGTGTAAGAAATCCATCCTCCTCTTCTTGGATGTTGCTAACCTTAAATTCCGACATTGGATTGTACGATTTTATTCGTGAAAGATTAATTCTACCATGAAATCGTATTTAAAGTTGTGTATAAAGTCGTATTGACATTAAAGTCTGCAATTGGAAAAATTCTGTGTTAACCCGGAAATTTTTCACTGGAAGTCAATTTAACTGTAATTAAATGACCTTGGCAAATGAAATGGTTTTTCGTTTGATCCAATATATTATCGCTTACTATATTACATAGTGGATAATATAATGGGGTAAGTAATTTATAGAATTCATTATTGAAGTATACAAATATTAGAAGAATGCATATTATAAGACCGAGCCGAATACACAGTTGAACATTATGAAATACCTGTAGCCAGCCCTTAAAAACATTTTAAGCTGTCTTATTTTAAATATTGAAAAAAAACTCCTTAACTGTGAAACACAATCATAGCTATAATGTTATAAATATTATTGATCAATCAGAAAGTTATCATTGTAGGTATATATTATTATTATTGTACGTGTAGTTAGGGAATTATATTGAAATCAAAGGTAAAAATCCGTACAACTACCTATTGCAAGCATGTCGATAACTCATCGTAACGCTCGTTTCGTTAATTTCATTCGTTCTTTCGGTCCCAAAATTTTAGCTTATAGGGAGTGCAATGCTCCAACATTATGTGTCGCGTGGTTCATACTGGCATGACGTCACAAATACCATACTAAATTTAACCGTCTGTGTCTCGGTTGGGGGTGCACAGCGTGTTATGCTCTCCTTACGCGTCATCAACCGACTTTCATGCGTATTCTGAATTGGCGCGGAATAATTTCTTTTTTTGTAATATTTTCCTATCGGGAACAAGCGGGAAATTTAAAATGAGTGAATTAGTATAATTAATATGTTTGAATATCATTTATTAATAGAATATGTACATGGGACTCATGGGAGTGCATTGCACAATTTGCTCCTTTGCAAAAGCCGTCCCTGACTCAGAACCAAGTGGCGTATTCAACGCATGCTTTCTGACTGTTGCGAGTCATTGCACCATACTAAAGCACAGGGTAACCGCATGCTGTGCTTCGAAAACAGCTGCTTGCGGTGAATATTTTTCCATGTCCGCTCCCAGTGTGGAGCATATAGTCTCCTAATCTTAACAGTGTTTTTCTATGAGAACTGCTTGTTACTCAGTTGCTCAACCTGTATTTTTTCGAAGATAGTAAGGATAGAAGGATTGATCTAGGACAAGACTAGTGGTTAGCTTATTGCTCTCGCTACGCCCCGTGAGGATCAGATGGGTGGGAGGGGGTTTTAAACATCAAAAACATTCAGACTACGAATAAAAATTCATAAATCAATTAAAAGATCAATTTATGAAAACCGTTCGCATCGGGATTTTGAATCCGAGATATCCGTAACCGTAGCCAACGACGCTAGCAACTGTGCCACGGACGCGGACGGACCAGCCCATATTACGTCCAAAATAAAAAAAGCGTCGATTGACTTTGCTTCGACATGTCCTGCTGATTCACTTAGGGGAGCCTGAATCCTGCCTTGAAATCGTACGTATTCCATTGCTCTGGAAGGCCGACCATCTATAGGTTGTACTCAGTGAGGCTACGGGACACTGGAATGACCTGGGACCAAGCAATAAAACTGGCTGTGGACATAATCTTGGAGGAACCGTATGTTGGCGTAGATAGTAGTAGAGAGCAGATATGATTTAAAAAAAAAAAAAACAGTAACAATCCGCCACTGTTGGATACGCTAAAAATGTGAAATCAGTCTGTCACCTTTTTTGTGAGAATTAAGTAGCAATTTCAGTAGATCGTGGAGATGTATGGAGACCCCTTCATAGAGCAATATAATATATCGAAATTTTCTCATGCTACGCAAATTGCTATTATCTGTGTCTGTATTTATTGCCACTGTTATGCATCTATCCATTTCTTTGTCTATTGTGTTCGGTGAAGCCGGCCCTACCTCTCACTTTCTGATCTTGGCCTAACCTTAACCGCTGCTAAACTAAAGCAGGTATTCACTACCTATAACTGCATGTTTGCACACAAGAACTTATTTATTTCCTCGCTTGGTTAGCCAGTGAAAGCGTTTTTCTCACTGAGTGTTACCAGTCTGGGTGGGTTTGGCTAGTTTTTTTTAAACTACCACATACTGTGAGTTGTATTATGTCATGGATGTCCAACCGGTAGCTTGCGATCGTACAAATTACAAAAATACATCGCTCATGATGAAACAATTCATCGATACTGAAATACTTTTAAGGTCTTGGTGGAAAGAAATAAAACACGATTCATTTGTACTACTTCCATATATTTATAATGATAAGGACCGGTTTTGCTCATCACGAGCATTATTAAATGATAAAAATACAAACATAACAGGCTTATTTATATGAAATTGAGTGGTATATAAAACTGATGGTTCATAAATATCTAATTATGACGCAAACATTTAATTTCATCTTCTTAACAATAAGGTTTTGAATAATATTGTATAGCATTTAATAGCTGGCAGGAATTGTTATGAAATACTTAATATTTTATCGAGTCTGAACTTGTTCTCATGCAAGCTTGCATACTTAAATTTTTCTAACCAATTATAATTTCTTGGAATAGAATATACACTAAAACAAATGTTTTTTTCTTAAAAACGTTACCATTTGTAAGTAGTTGGCCAAAAATATAATTTCTTAACTAAAAGCTTACATGACCGTGTAAGTCACCAATATCCACAAACTCCTGTAGTACATTCGTATTGTACAACAGTATTATGTTATGTGCTGTGATTAGCTGAGTGTTGGCAGCGACTGCACATCTGATTTCCGTTTTCTCGAGCGCCATCTGTTTCCTTTATTGCGAGAGCACAATATAAATAATATTTACTAACATTGTAACGTGAGTTAATGTATAATAAATAAATAATTGATATTATCGCATTACCGTATGATGTTATCGTCTCCTGGAGAAATTTTAAATCATAATTTATGATAAATATTCATATTCGTCTCGTAACGCGCAAAACGTTGATGTATTTAGATAATTTGATTAATAATCTTGCGTATACCAACCATTTTATGCTTGCGAATTTGTGAAATTCTCTACTAAACTCTCGGAAATATTTTTGCAATCAATCGATATGACCAAGTGTACGCTGATATAAAATTAGAGGAAGCAAAGCAACTGGTGGGTTACAAGACCCCAAATGGTCATATAAACCACCTAGGGTATGTATATGGTTGTTTTTTATATGTAATTGAATTATTTTTCGACTATCAACTGATCCTATAGTAAATCCCTTCCTTATTATCATAAATTTCCTTGACAAGATTTTATTGCAATTTAATTAAAAACACATGTTTGTTCTGAAGTGCAACCATGTAAAAACATTATTAAAAAATGTCTTACAATTAAATGCACTTTTGTTTAGATGATATTCACTTTCTTATAGATAGTTTTCACTTATAACAAATACATTATTTCACTAAAAATAAAATGATGTCACATAATAAAATATATTTAAACATTGAAGAAATATGTTGCACTTACGAAAAAATATTATCACATAGACAAAATAGTTTTCACTCAATATAAATACTCACACTTTGAAATCGATAGTTTCACAACGCTGTAATGAAATGTCACTTAGTCTCTACTACTTGCAACATAGGATTTTCCACCATAGACTTGTTTACTTGTCGCAACTCGATATTAGGCCGCCTGTATTGTCTTTGCTCCACGCATTAGAATTTATTCACTAGTATATTATAGGAGTGGTATTTATGAAGAAGCAGGGTTCTAAGTGGACATGCAATATGTTTAAATAATCCGTTTCAAAGTCAAGCTATCAAAATTAGTCTGTGGTACTTTGTTAAAAGAATCCGTTTCGAAGTGAAAACTATTAAAATCAAAGTTTGAGTGTACTAAGTGAATACTACCTAACACAAAGTGCAATTATTTATAACCCTTACAAAATGAGTCTTAATAAATCAAGGAAATCTTTCGGATTTTTATACGATTCTTACGGATTTTTTCTTTGTTTCAGGTATGTTCTACATGAGTAAACCGTGACAATACAATGCCTTAATCCTGGAATTCTGTGAACGTATTTTCAAAAACACCCACAAAACTACTTTCATTTGCTTATGGGTTTATTATACGTAAGTCGATATATTATTCAGGCTATTCCGTGAGTATTTTTTGGTATTATTTATACTCATTATTCGAAGATTGATTTTTCAAAGGGAACTTTTTCTGAACTGTTTTTTGTCCAATAATCGCTTATACACTGTATTACTTATGTTTATTAAAAAACCGTTTTCTACGAAACTTGCATTATTTGCAATTCAATTTTTGAAAACGAAATACACATATTATTCAATTTAAGACATCGACTGAGGGTGCTTGATGGAATTTCAATATCAAATTTCATGTATTTTGTCACTACACTTCCATTTATTTTGTCACTAACGACCCGGGTTTCGCCTTTCGGCATCTTCAGGCATTCGAGCACACGAATGGACTCGAACTGAGATTCAGTTCGAGAACTCAGTTCGAGTCCATTCGTGTGCTCGAATGCCTGAAGATGTCGAAAAGCGAAACCCGGGTCGTTAGTGACAAAATACATGGAAGTGTACAAAATCTCAGTAATCCAAATTTATTATTCAATGCTACTGAGTTATGCTCGTTGGACATTATAACGGCGATCCCATCAAAATATGCTTCTAGTTGAAAATGTCCTTCAAGAAATAACCTCATTTGAAAAAATATTTTTCAGTTATAGGTTATAGATAGTTTATTTTCCCTAGTAATAAGATTAACTCTAAGCCGTAAGCAGTTTAATATTGCCCGTTATATCCACCAACTAACTTTTTAAAACTTTTCTTAAAGTTACTCTAACTTAATTCAGCAGTATAATTCTACAAAAGAAACAATATTTGACAAAACAAAGGTATTCTAAATATTTTTAAAATATTAAATGACATGAAATAAATTCAGTTAGAATTTTTTAGAAATACATCACAAACACCCAAAGATGTAATATGTTCACTCATTGACTACCGCGATCGTCTATAGTCGATTAATATTTTTGTCACTGGCATACCGTGGTCGACTATGGTCGATTTGTGAAATAATGTTGCACGTCGGCGCGCACATGTACGATTGTCCAACCCTTTTGTCGTAGTTTATACTAAAATGTACCCATTTCGCTAAATATAGTATGTTTAGTTACCCTTTTTACATCGTGGTAGCATGTCGCATAATCCCTAAACTTAATTACTACCGCATTTAAAATGTCGAGACAAAAAAGAATGAGAGTGGGTGTAGCTGATGGTGATGATGAAAATCAAGAGATTTTTTATAATTCCGGCTCGAATGATTCTAATATTTAGATAATTCTGATCACTATATGGCTATGTTTTTGTTTCGTTTGCAAGAAAAAAGTGAAACCAGGTAGTTTTGCAGGTGTTATGGTGTTCTTCTGCATCCAAGTGTGGGTGAAACCAAACATTGCCGTCACAAAAATCAGTCTAATAATGTATAATAAAAATTTCAAATTTTTATCTCGAGTAGTTTTTTTTTAATATATTTTTTTGTATTGTTGTGTATTGAATCTGAAAAATGTCTGATGTTTGCTAATTACACAATTTAATTTAATTTATATTTGGATTATTGAGATTTTGTACACTTCCATGTATTTTGTCTCTAACGACCCGGGTTTCGCCTTTCGGCATCTTCAGGTATTCGTGCGCTCGAAATACATAGATGTGTACAAAATCTCAATAATCCATATTTGATATTGAAATTCCATCAAGCACCCTCAGTCGATGTCTTGAATTATATTGATTTAATTTAATTTGAGTCAATGAGTTGAGTTTAAATACGGAATTATCCATACGGCTATGAATAGAAAAGTAAAGAGGTTTACATATCATATTTATAGCAACTCTTCTCTCACTTTTTGGCTTATGTCGTTTTATAGAGTGATACATATAAAACAAAAAAAAACAAGCGGCTCTATTACACTATCTAATTGCAGCTCATTACAGCAATTTGCTAATGTTATCGGTCTTATGCAGACACGATCGCAGACCGTGTTAATATTTCGTAATCGCGTTCGTTCTCGAAAATGCTCGAAATTCTTCGGTAACACATCTGTACTAAACACAGCAATATATTGTGTACGTAAGTAATTGGCGAAGTCAACAGTGCATTGATAGCTTTCACTGTTCGCCAGCTCCAATTAATTATTTGCCAGCAAATCATTCTTTGAAAGAAAAAGATTTACAGCTACTGCCTTATTGCAAAACCGTGGTGCGAGCACTTTAAATAACAGTAAATGTCTCAGTTTGTGATTAGAGTCTACCGTTGCTGACTTATCTATGGTCCTGTGCTGTCGTCTAACATGGTTGTAGAGACACGGGTTCGAATCCCAGAATGAGTTCTTAAAATCGATATTAACAGAGTCACCTCAGAAGAGCTTTAAACCTGCTTGCCTCTTCCCACCAACAGGATTTTGGCGTCCTGGATGACTCGTTTGTATTATCCGCCGGGCTTACTTGGAGGTACCAAACTTTAAAAAGTCGCTATATCCAATCTGTACTCCAGACGGTTGAAAATATTATAATATTTCGAGTAATGCAGTTATCTTTTGAGAAGTTTTCTATTTTATGAATTCCTCTAATACGAAAATATTTGTTTTTTTATAAATAAATAGAATCAGTACAACAGAAATTTGATATTTATTCGTCCCCATAAATTAAAACAGAATATTGTTTTTGATCGAACTCAAAACATGTGCAAAAAAGCATTTCTACAATAATTATTTATACCCGCTTTAAAGTTTAAGTACCGCTGTATCGAATATGTAGATTAATGAGATATGTACGTTTTGTTAGTCGCTGTGAAACGTAAATTCACTTTCTTGTCGAATTTCATTTCCACACACTGCACTCGCTTTTAATTGTTTCAAATTAATTGTTATAATTCCGTAACAAAGAAGAACAATCTACATAATCAAATTTGGATTATTGAGATTTTGTACACTTCCATGTATTTTGTAAACTTCCATGTAAAATACATGGAAGTGTACAAAATCTCAATAATCCAAATTTGATATTGAAATTCCATCAAGCACCCTCAGTCGATGTCTTAAATTAAATCCACATAATACTAAAATAATCTATTACGTTCGCTTAAAAGCCAATGTACAATTATAATTGTATCTATTACTTGTTGCCCGTGTTGTCATTATTCTGCGTTGCATTGGGATGCCTTCATTTCGAACTTTCCTATAGAGCAGGGGTAGCCACACGTTTTTTCTAGGAATAGTTGATAAAAATATTAATGGTAATCGACTGATATCGCTTGCAACAATATTAAAAGAACACAATAAAAACTCAATTTTTATTATTTAAATATGTATATGTATACATTGTATATATGAAAAATAACGTTACAAAATATCGAATAGACGATAGTAATATAAAAAAAAATTAAGTGAACATTAAGGTAAATGTACCAGTAGTTGACCTTTTTCAATAAAAGTGCCCAAAATAAGAAACGTGTACGCGGGATTGTTCTAAATTGTAGAGTTCAGACAAGTGAAACCATCTTTTGTCGGATCGAGGAACTAACACATCACCATATATATTATTCGGGTAGTATCTCTTCTTCCATATTCGCTCGCTATGTGGAGCAAATGGCTATCGCGCGGCGTCTCCATGAATCACTGTCACCCGCCAATCGCTTTACTTCCTGCCATGACATGCCAGAGTCCCTGAGCTCCGCTGAGTACATCCTATGGGTATGTACCTATGTACCGGATGGTCTTCCTGGACGTCGGAACCCCACAGGTCGGAAGAAGAGGCAAGGAGGCATCTGCAGCACGTGACCCAGCCAGCTCCAAAGTCTCTCCATAACCGTTGATGTGACAGGGCGTTGCCCTGTCCGTTCCCTAATCACCGGATTCCTCACGAAGTCAAACCACTTCACCCCCAATATCCGACGCAAGCATCTATTCTAGATGCTCGTTATACGGGTTTTTACGGGTATTATAGAGGTCGTTTAAAAACAATTTTCTTAAAATTTCTTAAGAGAATTGTTAAGGATATCAGTGAATGTAAACATATGCCACTTGATTCAAGCAAAAGTGATCTTACAGGATGCTCTGATGAAATGTTGTCATGATATAATCGGAACATTCAATTTTTTTAGATGGTCAACTACTGACACAAAAACATGGTTGTTAAAAATTGAACACATTTTTTTATAAAAGACAGATTTATAATTTTCACTTGTTCTCATATTAATTTAGACATTTGATCCATTATGAATACATTTGCTTTGTCATTATTCGGTTTAAACGTTATCTTTGTTGAAATTTTCTCTTAAGCGGTCAACTACTGATACGTTTACCTTAACTTAACTGCCATCCCTGCTCTATTATTACATATATATAAATTATAGCAGTTAGTCGAGCGGTCAAAAAGCCCTTGGACGTTCGTCCTTTTCTCTTCACCACGGATTCTAAATCTCGATATAACACTTTAATTTTCAATGTATTTTTGGATTCGTGTTCAAAATTATAGTGATTTTTACATTTCCCTCGCACTCATCCGATGCTAAACATCAAGCGTAGAAGGAGAGGGATGGGATTACCTAACCTTCAGCCATTCCCTAGCCCTATTCTTATATCATTATCCTCTCCGAAAAGACAGTATGAGCGTTGAACAAAAACCAGCTCACGTAAAAAACAACTTCAGTCTATCTATCAAAAGTCTATGCAATCCATATTCAGAACAGAAAGAATTCATAATTAAAAAAAGTAAAAAATACTCCATACCTTTCGGCATTCGGTAGCACACAGGCGTAAGATCTCGTTTGAATTTTGAAAACGTCCTAATTGAGTTAGCTACGACTCTTAACCAAGAGCCACATACCGTCTTCTGTATAACAACATCAGAGGCGACCGGGTACCGCAACTGATTATTTGTGTTCAATAAATTAATTCTTATTTTGATAAGAACTAATTTATTGAACATAACACAATTTGGTTTGAAAAACTGTATCGAAAGTAAGAAAAAAATGCCTTTAATGTAATGACCTCATTTCACTGGGCTTACAACAACCACTTTTCCACTGTGAGAGGTTATTGTTTAAAAATAAAAAAATATAAACAATAAATAATAACCTTTTTCTAAATTCACGGCTTTTTAGACATCTGTTGATGAAAACGATAATATTCCGATTGTACAATATTATCAATAACTTCCATATACGATTTAAAGATGTCGCATGACAATATATATGGTTGCTTGACTTAACGACATCTATGTTTTTTTTTAAATAGCACAACTTTACCGAAATCCCTTTCGACGGCATGCAGTTAGATTTAATGAAGGTTTAAATGGACTTGTTCAGTTCGTTCCAATTTAGAAATCTTGAGACACACCATCAAATTATAAAGTTTTCATGAATTTATTATACTAAACTATTCATGATTTGAAAATCAAAATTTCAATCATATTTTAAACTTGTAAATTTACAGTTGTTCGTCATGATCGTGTGAGCATGGATCAGAAATTGGCAAACTAATATTAATTTATTCATTTTGTGTAATTAATCAAACTTAAGTTTTAAATTATTGCACCTATTCCTTTGTTGAATCTACTATACATTATTTTTATGTTTAGTGTCCAACACGTCATACTTTTATTCTTATAGACCTACTGAAACTATGTTCAGTCTGCGATGTGGGCTCTCAGTTGCTGGTTAATCTTCTTCTAATTTGGGTAATGATTCTTGATCTATCCAATCATTTATATTTTGCATGCGTCAATACTGTGATGATTTAACCAGTGTTCTTCAACCTATTAACATACGTGGCCCGGTGAATATGGAGAAATATTTTGTGGACCGTCGTCAACCAGATATATATTACGACGGAGTGTAAATTAGTGGACATTATTTTTTTCTTCAGTTTCTGTCAATTATTTTATAAAATAATGTCAATGCTACATAGAATTTTATTTATTAAATCTAATGTTATAAAATTAAATTATTTGTTAGTGCCACATCTATTGCTGCTTTTTTGTATTTTGATATAGTGGTGTCAGCGTTGTTTCTGAAAAACAAAGCGCCTAATTAAAATCCAATCGATTTCTCTGTTTGGTTTTATTGCTGACATATTTGACAATTTTTTTCACACAAATAGGAAGTAAAAAACTCGACCGACAATTTGATAGCTTCAGATATTCTTTATTGAGAGATACTCAAAATTTGGATAATGATTGCATTTTATGTCTGGACATCAGAGTGACATCCGAAGACAATTTGATCAGCATTCCTTTTTCACAAAGATCAAGTGCGCATGATTTTATATCTTCCAAAGAGGGATAATTATTCAAGAAGTTACCTCTACGTGGATATTCATTTTAACAACATAATATTAAAAAAAGCAATACGCTCAAGCGTGATAAAATATGTGTCGTCGATAGGCGAAATGCCGAAATACCTGCATTTATTCACGTCTACAAATATGTGCTGCCAGAGATCTCCAGTGTTTTTTTTTATGGAGCTAGTCGTAACATTAGGACTTCTTCGAATCGTGTAGCGGTGTAGTCTGGTGAAAGTTTTTGCGGACCGGCAGTAAAATTTCGCGGACCGGTGCTGGTGCGTGGATCACAAGTTGAAGAACACTGATTTAGAATGACCTTAATATCAGTAATCTTGTAAAGGAAAATATGATTTTCAAATATCATTAGGTCAGTGATTAAAAGTTATATACATTTCGTAACATTTCAAAAATAATCACAGCTTTGTGAACTATGTAGGCGATTCCGTAAAAAAGGTATGTAATATTTCGACACCGCATATCGTTCCATTGAAAATTGATGATATAAAATTGATCGGGGACAATTCGCACTGAATTGCTGGTTTTAGAAGTGATCTGCTCGGACTTGCTTCGCATAACATCCTCCAATGCTTACTCCAATATTTCTTTCTGTCAGTGTGGAGCATATAAGCTACTAAAAGAGCATCTCAACACAAGCTTACTTTTAAACTGCTTAATTCTAAAAAAAATTAAAAATATTTATTTTCTGATACTGAAAAAAAATGTACGTTAAGTGTAGAGTTTTTGTTACAATACCCGGATAAAAAAATCTAATCTTGAGGTTTAAACCAACCACTACCCGAATCGCTATTTTTTTCATTCCGGTTCGATAATAAAATATTTAGCTTCAGTTTCGGTTTTCGGTTCAGCTCGTGCTTAAATTACTTTTAAGGTGTTAACTGTCAATTTTTGGCGGAAAGGCATTTTATTTTAAAAATAAAACACAATCTGTTTGTACTACTTACACATGTTTATAAAGATCAAGACTGATTTCGCTCAACGCGAGCATTATCAAGTGATAAAAACAAAATTTATTAACTAAATCTGGCTTTTTACTAGCGAAAATTTTTCTTTTTTTTTTTCGTTTCGGAAAATACATATCAGTTTTTTCCCGTTTTCGGTTCGGGTCCCTGGTTTAAACTGTCAATTGTACCAAAAAACTGTCAAAAAACATACAATTATTTTTTATTACTTCCGCATATTTATAGTAAGCAGAACCGGTTTCACTCGTTTCAAATCTTAACAAGGCTATTTATATAAAATTGAGCGTTAATAATTATAAGGTACATCAAACAATTGGTCCAAGAACTATGACAAGACTTTACGGGTTAAGTAAAATTAAATAGTTTACAATTAAAATGTTAAGAACCTCTTACAAATCAATAACTACTAATCATAAATCAAAATTAAAACACATTAACAAAACAATTTTTTTAAATACTTGTTATTCAATTGCTTAATATGTTTTTTTTTTGATATGGTAATAATATTATACACGGATGTAGCTTGAAAAGGAGACGATTGTTTAATTTCGATTTAATGACCACTTAATGAAGGTCACAATTCAAATATTCATTATTGCTTATTGCATTAGTAATGTCATTAAAAAATTTTGCTCAGCTAAATGGACTTTTAATGTAGCTATATTTGTGATTTCAGATTAGTATTTATTGATTGGCAAGAGGTCCATAACATCTTTATTGTACTCTTTTATTTCATTTATGTATAATTTGTTTGCTAATGAGTATTTTGTTGTCTTAGTTCATGAACCATCAGTTTTATATACCTTCATTTTTACACTCAATTTTATATAAATAAGCCTGTTATGTTTGTATTTTTATCAGTTGATAATGCTCGTGATGAGCGAAACCTGTCCTGATCATTATAAATATGTGGAAGTAGTGCAAATGAAGTGTGTTTTATTTTTTAAAATATAATGTCTTTCCACCAAGAATTGACAGTTAACACCTTAAAAGTGATCAAAATCTTAGGTTCCTCACCTCTGATATACTATATTGGAAATTTCCTACTTAGTTCATGAACCATCAGTTTTATATACCTTCATTTTTACACTCAATTTCATATAAATAAGCCTGTTATAATTTAAGACATCGACTGAGGGTGCTTGATGGAATTTCAATATTAAATTTGGATTATTGAGATTTTGTACACTTCCATGTATTTTGTCACTAACGACCCGGGTTTCGCTCAGTTCGAGTCCATTCGTGTGCTCGAATGCCTGAAGATGCCGAAAGGCAAAACCCGGGTCGTTAGTGACAAAATACATGGAAGTGTACAAAATCTCAATAATCCAAATTTAAGCCTGTTATGTTTGTATTTTTATCAGTTGATAATGCTCGTGATGAGCGAAACCGGTCTTGATCATTATAAATATGTGGAAGTAGTGCAAATGAAGTGTGTTTTATTTTTTAAAATATATTGTCTTTCCACCAAGAATTGACAGTTAACATCTTAAAAGTGATCAAAATCTTAGGTTCCCCACCTCTGATGTACCATATTGGAAATTTCCTAGCGTACACAAGAAACTTCATTTAAGGAATAAAACAATATTTTTCGTACAAAAACATATAATTATTTTTTACAAAATTTACAAACATAACATTAAGTTTTCATTAAACAACTATAGCAGTAGCATTTATTATATTCTTGAGCAATTATTCTTTGAATGTTTTAATATTAATTTAGGGTAACCAATCATTTCTTATTAATAGAGAAAACCACCACAATCTGTATTTATATATTTACACTTAAAGATACTGAAGTATTAAGTCAAGCCGAATCAGTACACGACATTGAAAATGGCATTTGTTGCTAGAAGCCTAGTCGTAAGCTAACACCTCATCGTGATCGACACTCCCTACGTATAATCACATAAGTGCTACGTAAATACGTGATTATACGTCTTTTGCATTCTCGTTGTCTACCCACTCAGTTCTATGGGTAGGAATCAAAAAACATTAGGAAAACCACTAGCCACTTAAGTTCAATGGACGTATATGTAATATTTCAAAAACTAACAAATTTTGAAGAAAATTGATGCAGCCGTTACCTTGCAATTGTGTTTTGAATCATTTAGTCGCTCTCCTGTATAATGTCACGTTTGCAGATCGGGATTATTCGAAGAGAGTGTCAATATGCAAACCCTGTCAGAATTATTTTTCTTATTTACTCCCGAATATGTTTTAACTGAACTTTACATATTTATATAAACAATACAAAAGGTTTTAATTTCGGTGAGTGATACCTACAAATGATTTTTATTGTTAAAATGTAGTTGACATTGTTTTAAATGTCTCAGTTGATTGCGGCATTTTTTACAACACTATTTCACTAACCTTTTACTGTGTCTAAAAGGTAAATAGGGTGACAGTGGCATGGTTAAACAGTAGCCCATTATTTTTCGATAAATAAAATTATCTCAAATGAAACGTCTTACGTCATTGTTTTTTTTTAATATTTCACATCAACGAAAAGAAAGAGATTAATGTCGACTTAAAGTGTGTGATTCGAAGACTCATTTCCAATCTCTGCTGTGAATGCATTACAAATCTCAAACACTACCTCCTTCTATGTCGTTTTATTATAGCATAAATCATTTGAATTAAATTTTGTGTAGATACAATGGCCGTTTTACAGTAATATTTTGCATTTTACAACTCTTATTTAAATTTCCATTAATCTTTATGTACGCTATCATTGTCGGCATGTATAGCATATATATATTTCTTTGCATCGTTTAATCATCCCTCGATTTATGAGGTAGATACGTCCCACGAAAAACCGATTATAAAAAGATATGAAGCCCATAAAAAAAACATGAAATAACCGTGTCTCGAGTTGATTTTTTTGGTACTTTGTTCAGCACTTTAGTAGGACTTCTCAAAATACCAGCTTTTAAATGATGATCTAATAATTTAGTTCAGTGCTCCGCAAGATCTTTTTTCCTACACTACGTCAAAGCTTACTCTGGATTTCCCCTGACACACCTCAATCAAAAAAAGTATACAAAGAATTAAAAACAATTTGTATTTTTCATTTGATAAATAAACATTTTAAAAGAATTATATATTTAGTATTGGGTATTAGATACAAATTTTTTGATTTTTGTCTCACTACCAATGAGATGTTGCACAGTGGTTATGAATCAGTGATTTAGATCAGCACTCGATAACCGGTTTTTGCAGTAACGTCATTGGAAGCAAGAATACAAAAAAAATGTTTCAAACGCTCAGCAACAAGCATCACCCTTATTAATCTTATTAAGATGTTATTTGTTGCCACCTCTTAAAAAATCATATTAGCAGTTGAGATTCAAAATTTTAGTGGTACGTGATTTATAAAAGGTTGGCGAGCGCTGATTTTTATATAAGATTTATATTACTGCAGTTTGGCGTGGCGGACTACTGGTTAAAACGTCCATAATATTTTGATAAGAAATCTTGTAAAACAGCGCACAAAAACCGCGTAAGTCAAAGGATGCGTGTACTTATGATCGTGTTCTATACATATCTTTAATATTCTCAAAATTTGTTTATGGCGTCTAACATAAGTGTTTTAGAATGTGTATCTGACGCTATTGGCACAGATATATACCTATTATACAAAATCTCTAATTTATTTGCCGACATTTATATCATGTGTACACTTGTATCAGACATATATCAGTGTCGCGTTTCGTGATTTCATATGGCTACGATATCAAGTGCTTTATTTTGATATAACTTCAAACATCTCGTAATAATCTGTATGCCTTTATGGTGGTGTGGTAGGATTAGTAAATGCAGTTTAATTTAAATTCACACACAATAACAATCGATTAATATATTCTGTTCAACATTTGCGCTGGTGTATATCAAATATGGGGCCACTCCCGTTTAATTGTAATATCGGAAAATTACGAATTAAAAAAAAAATGTTTTTAAACGGTTTCAAATGACTTGAAAAATGTTTTTTTTTCTCTTACATGCAGAAGGCTGGTTTTGAAACAATTTAACCGTATTTTATGAATAATTAAAGAATATTTTTTGATATAATTTAAAATATCGACTGAAGGTGATGATAGAATTTCAATATAAAATTTGAATTGTTGATATTTTGCACATTTCCATTGTTGGGATCAATCCAGGTATCAATATATTTCCTAAACTTAGTGATAATAAATTGTTGTATTTTATCTTATATATGAAAGATATAAACTATTTACTGTCTGTCAGTTCGAGTTCACTCGTTTGCACTAATGACTGAACATGTCGAAAGGCGAAACCCAGGTCGTTATTGGCGAAATACACGGAAATGTACAAAATCTCAACGATTCAAAATTTAATATTTTTTGAATTCATATCATCATGGAGTTAGTTATTCATCGAAAGCATCAAATTACTTTTTTTTTCTGGATGTCGCCATTTTGATTATTTTCACTGACTCGTTTATTGTTACAATTGTCAAATATTTAGTTTTCCAGTAATGTCTACACAACCCGAGTGATTTTTTAGGTAATTCTTTTTTTTACTTAATCACACAATTACCAATGATAGCCTTAGATATAAATATTACTTAAATTACTATTTTAATTGCCCATTTTTAGGAGTGGTAGTTTTAATTTAGTTTTTATTTTTTTGGTTCCAAATCCAACTATCTGTGATACGAAGTCGTTATAGAAATAATTAATTTTCGTCTTGATCCTTAATGCATCCATATTATACATATATATTATTCCCGTATCCTCCTAAGCTTATAAAATACGCAATACTGATATAAGACGGGGAATAGCATAAGACTACATATGCTATTCCCCGTCTGGCAAAAAACTTTATGTCGAAAAGTCTTGTTTTAAGTGTGTACCAAAATGGTCCTTTTTACAAAGCCTATTCCGACAGTAAATAATTATTTATTTAAAAATGCTATTTCAAAAGCAATTTAATCACATTTTAATTGCGCTAAGTAAAAAAGTCAAAATTACAGTAAAACCTCGATAAAACGGACTAGCGCTGTTATAAAGGTGTATAGATACAGCTGAAAATTCATTCTATTATAAAATTTACCATCCATTTTAGTGAGAAAATTAATTGCACTTATTTAAGTATTTTGCGAGGCTTGTGAAATTTCCATGAATACATTTTTTTACCATGTCCGCTCCCAACGTGGAGCATATGGCCCCGTAATGGAGGTATTTCAACAGAAGTTTTTCAATGACAACTTCTTGTTACTCAGTTACTCAACCTCTCTTTTTTTCGAAATGAATAGGAATAGAAGGATAGGACTATGGCAGAACTATTGGTTAGCTAATCGTCCTCGCTGCGCACGAGTTTTATACATCACAAAAATTCATGACTACGAACCGAAATCAGTAAATCGATTGGAAGATCAATTAATGAAACTTTCCGCATCAGACCCCGAGATATCCGTTACCGTAATCAACGACGTTACCAACTGCGCCACGGAGCCGACATTACAAATATTTGTTAACTCAATTTGCATTTAGTGTTGGAGCTCTATTTAAGTTCTTACGATGTCGTGAAGGCGAAACAACTGTCACCCAAATTTCATAATTATTTTAGAACTTACTATGTTATTTACTATTTAGTTTTTTTTTTTTCAATGGATTCGGCGGTAACTTTGTGGGAACTCATTTTTAATATAAAATTAAAATTGATAACTTAGTGACTCCACTTGGTTTATCATTAACATGACGCGTTTCGCCTCTTTAAGAAGCACTAAAGTTAGTAACTTTAGTCAATCTACAGATGATTTTTAAAGAGGCGAAACGGGTTATGCTAGTGATAAACCAAATGAAATAACCCGGTTATTAATTTTAATTTTATGTTACTTTTTAGTTACTTAAAATAATAAAAGACTTGTCATGTTTTGGTAGAATTGATGTGACACACTTCTAATCATCAACTATCACGCGTCAAAACTGCTGCAGCTATCGTTTCGTACTCATTGTATGAAGAAAATTGTTTACTAGCTGTGACTTGGATTTAGCTTGGACTGGTTGTTTTTATCAATTTTCAAAACTGACAGAAAATTTCTCCCTCATATCGAAGTTTTACTGTATAAGTTATTTGAATATTACATAGATTACTTGTATAATATACTTAAAATCGTTTTCTCTCAAAACTAGTGTTTCCGACCGAAAGTTCTTTGTCTAACTGACGCCAATATATTCTCATCTCATTATTCATACAATCATTTGATGACTTAAATTATTTCTAATTCCTAATCGTTTTATATTGCATATCTTCTAGATATGATGTTTACGATCACTTACATAAATATACATAAACCATATTTTTACAGCCATTTTTAAATAATTTCTTAATTCTATGACTGTTTTACGTTAATCGTAAAATATTGCCAAAGACTCGTCATTTACATCGTTATTTAACTAAAATATTGTATTATTTGGCAATGATCTGTCACGTCGAAAACGCTGTTAAATATTTAGAGTAAATGTTTCTAGAACTGAGGAAAGGTTCACCAAATTCACTTATTATTTCTGAATCAGTTATATTTTCTACACTTCTTCTTTTTTTAGCACTGCGTTTCCATAAATTTTTGACCATATCGGAACCCTTTTCCGCTATCATAATAACAGGCGCATTAATATTACCACTCGTTATCGTGGGCATTATGCTTGCGTCTATAACTCGCAATCCATGCACGCCGTAAACTCTCAATTCAGGATCAACTACAGCCATTGGGTCTGATGAAGGACCCATTTTGCAACTTCCTGACATGTGGTAGATTGTCATGGTGTATTGTCTTATGGCGCAGTCCCAATATTCGTCAGTGAACGCCGGTAAATGTTTACAGTTTGGCCATGGTCGGCTGTGGAATCTTGCCCCAAATCGCTTCATTGCTGCAGTTTCACCCAACGCAAGCGCGTGTTTAACTCCTTCTCTTAGAACTGCGACGTCATCAGGATGGGTCAAATAGTTGTGATATATTAGCGGATATCTAAGTGGGTTTTTAGATCTCAGCAAAATCTCTCCGCGACTCTTTGGACGCAACATCATGGGGAATACCCCGAAGACATCTTTATAATCAATTTCTCGGAAGACACTATTGTAAAACTCGTCCGATAAACCGTGAGCTCGTTTAACTTGCGTTCCTCCATCTGAATTGGTTGAAGAAGACGTTAACATGAACTCTATATCGGGCCAGTCGTCGGTCTGATTGGCGTATTTCGTCGATATGAAAGCGACAGCTTCTAAACCAACACTAGATGTCAGTGGACCACTTTCCATTACAGCGTATCTTAAAGCAGCGTTAAGATTTACGATTCGATTCATTACTAAACCAACTGGATAATCGACCAAGAATGCCAAACCTCCAACTGCGATATGATCTTGAACATTTTTGCCCACGCCAGGAGAATCATGGATTACATCGATTCCCATCTTTTCAAGATGTTCTCTCGGTCCCACTCCTGAAAGCATCAGCAATTGTGGACTATTGATTGACCCAGCTGAAAGTATGACTTCTCTTTTCGCGTACACAACACCTTTTACTCCATCTTTTAAGAATTCGACTCCATATGCCCTGGTTGTATTCTTGTCAATCAAAACTTTAGTTGCGTGAGTGAACAATGAAATATGAAGATTTTGCCTCAGCCTAATTGGTCTTAGAAAAGCTTTTGCTGTAGAACAGCGTGTTCCCCGTCTCATGGTGAACTGGTAGAAGGCGTATCCTGTCTGCTGAGCTCCGTTAACGTCGACTATGTCATACCCCATTTCTTCGCCAGCTTGCAAGAAAGCTGCGCCTAGCGGGGTATTGTAGGGAGAGTCTTGAACCGTCAGATATCCTCCTGAAATTACAAAGATATTTGTTTATTTAAATTCTTTTACTTTGTTGAGAATCCGAGTTCAATTATAAAACTATAAATTCCTATTCAGTTTTGCAGGTAAGGGCATGGAATTCAAGAATTGAAGCAATCATTCATTGACTTTCATACAAACGCACGCCTTAAAGAGCGATAAACTGACAACTAATCCTTCCCTCATCTCACAGATTTAGCAGCAGATTGACAGCCAGTTCTCGCTATAAAAATTATGTTCAGATACTCCATTAGGAGTCTCCAATTTTAATATCGGATGGACGGGAGAAGATTTAGACATTACAATTATCCAACAGAAATCCAAAAAATCAGTTCATATAACTATCCATATAGGAATTCGAATCCTTGAACACCGCAACAGAAGCTGCTTATAATAATATAATACTATAACTCGGTGACAATAAAATATAACATATCAATACAATTGTCTTAAGACTACCTTTGCTATGGTATTTGTTATTCTCTAAATACGGATTCCGCTGGTCTTCCGACTTCTTAAAATAGTACAGCGTTTCTTCGGATCCCCATCCAGGATTTCCGGCCGCCTCCCATTTATCGAAGTCTCGCTTGTTCCCTCGGATGTAGAGCATAGTGTTCAGGACACTGGAGCCTCCGAGGACCTTTCCTCTGGTCCAACAGCATCGTCCATCTTCCATAGCCTGGCAGGCGGTCGGTTGAGGCTGCGTTCTGTATAAAATCATACAATTTTAGTAATTTATACGAATAAATCGTGATATAATAAGTAACGTTGTAAGGGACCGTTCATAATTAACGTCACACGATTTTAACTATTTTTTTATTACACATAAACAATAAAATAAACCTTTCGTTACAATAAAATTGTAGCCTTACTTTGCGTTGTCATCGCCTTTATTGGCGTCTTATATATAATTGCCCAAACCGCTCTGTAGACTTTTTATTATTATCACATATCATGTAGGTATAAAATTTTCTCATGACCTAAGCGTTCACGGTGATATATAAAATAAAATGTTATCCAATGCACACACAGTTCCGACATGCTAGCTTCTTCTATGAAGGGTACGGTTATACAAGTAATAATTATAAATCTCCATCCTAGAACCATACTATTACAATATGCTAAAATTCACAAGTAATTACCGTTACAGATTCTTTGCCCATAATTCATTAAAATTAATTTAATCCTGTATGACTTTTTGTGTCGAATTCACCAAATACTTTTGAATGATTTTTTATATTATTTCTCAAACTTAAAAACAAAACAAAAAACTGGCGTAAATTGAAAACGTTTCGTAAAGGTATAATAATTATTGATTACGTGAATTACGAACCCCATAATTATTGTGCATAAAATATTCAAAAAAACAAATCAATATTCATTTCCTGAAACATAATAAATATTTCATTTGATTTATGATGATTTTTTACGATACCTGAATTAAATTAGCTGTCGTAATTGAACTTTGATTCTTATGCGTTTTCCATATAAATGCATCGTTTTTTTAGTTATTAACTCTACTCATCTAACTTAAGGTTGTTGGTATTTCATGGCAGGGAGAATGGAGGAGTTGGATTATAAGCAATCTTATTGATGCATCATAGAAACAAAAGTAATTATTTGTTAATTTGTCATCTCCGATTATAATCTCTTTTTCTCGAAAATGAAATCGCCCATCGTCTTAATTTATTCCTCACGCGTGATTCAATGCAGCCTCGCTATTTTTCTGAATACATACAAATCTTAGATAAGCAATGTTTACACATTTTTTATTGTTTCTGCTGTCAATTTTAATGATTGACAACAAATCAACTTCTAGTTTGTTATTGCTTAAATTATTATTTTCATGTCTTGAAAAGCAATCAACATTACTTTGCAATATCACCTTCAAAACGTAGTTTTTGTAATTATGAGTATGAATTAATTATATCCAAACAAGCATACAAGTGTATTCAATCTTACCGGTAAAAATATGAAATTTGATCTAAAACTGGATCAAGTTTCGATTCATTGATCATAAAAGGCAATAAATCGGTGTTTTGCTTCGTGTTTCTTTCCCTATTCATTAAAATTCTCACAGCTTTTGCTCATTGCTATTGACCAGTGTTTATTAACCTTTTTGAGCCGATCACTCTCTTCACAACAGAAAAATAATTCAACGCCCCCCTTCCAAGTAAAATTTGTTGATTTATGTTCCGTGTTACGTACCTCTTGAAATTGAAAAAAAAATAAATTCAACTTTTTTTAATAAAGAAGATCTCGAATGCACCAACGCAACGAAAAACGGTTTAAAAGAAATATAATAGCGCTATGCATAATATCCGTACGCAAATTATTATTTTAGGGAATATGTTCCTATAGTGCGAGTTCGCAATTCAATCGAAATAATTTTTTTTAGTTAATGTATGTACTACGCACTTATATTGTTTGTTAACTTTACTATAGTTTATTTAAAAAAAACACACAATTTACATTCAACACATATACAAAGCATTATAATAAAATATGTATAATCCACAACAAATCGGCATGGCAATCTTTTTTTTCGCTGATAATTTTTCTTCTGTATTGTCTCCAACAAAAAATGGCACACGATTTTATACTTATGTCAAAAAACTAGAATCGATATTCGCTACTGTATTGCGGTGGTAGACAGCATGATCAACACTAAAAACTATAAATATTATCTAACAATCTTGCAATAAATTGTTTAGCCTTTTCAAAAAACCTGTCGTTCGAAATTAAATTGAATTAATTTCGAATATGCCAATGTACTGGAATGGCCTTGCTTTACTAAACACTGAATACTTCTTGTTGTTGTGAAGGTAATTTCAGCAAGGCAATTCGTTTCGATAATGTAAATTAACTCAATGCATTCATTTCCGTCTACTACATTTTGTATCGGCTGCAGACTTAATTTGGTTAATTTCAGCCTTACTTTGATATGCCTCAAGAATTTCGACGTCACGAAGAATAACAAACTACTGTGCGGTTATAGATTGCAATACTGATGTTGTCGAAAAAGCGATCCCGGTAATTCGGATATTTTCAAACATCAAAATACCGGTTAAAACATTCTCTAGTGCAGTCCTCCGCAACTGTGCCGCGGCACACCGGTGCGCCGCGAGACGGTACCAGGTGTGCCGCGGCTCAGAGCGTCCAAAATGTGAAAAAATCGAGTATTTTTAAATGGATCAGAAGAGAATGGAGACTCGGTTGCTAAAATCTCCGTTTAAATTATTCTTACTGAAACAAATATTACATTGTTTTTATATGTTATGGAATAATTGTATAAGTGTTTGCATGGATAGTGTAATTCCAATGATCGGGAATAAATTGGCGGTTGTCGGTTGGCGGTTTGTTTTTAATTTAGGCGCTCACAATTTTGATGGTGATCTGGGCTTTGAATCTTTGAAATGCACTCCTGTAAATTTTCATGTTTTCAGGTACTGGATTATACGTAAGGAGTGTTGATATAATAGTGGCTTACAGCAAGTAGCTGGGTCAGAATTTTTAAACCTTAAACCAATGTAAAATGATGTTTCCATTCCAAAAAGTGGCCAGTTTCTTTTTCTAATTTACATCTTTCGGTATCGTCTTTAAAATGAGATCCAATCATTAACTCATTTTCGTATTTTTTTAGAGTTAAATCAATTGACCAAAACTTTAAAAAAATAAAAAATGGCTTTCTACTTGTCAATTTTTTTGGGAAGCGATAGAAAACATCATAGAAATTCACGTGCTTCGATACAAATTTATCAATCGATACCAACTCATTCCCATAAAGTTATCGCCGAAATCATTGGTAATATAATTCACAATATAACATCGTGTACAATTATTGCTGTGGTATCTTTAAATCAATACACTTTTATGAACGAATACAATTACAATTTAAGACATCGACTGAGGGTGCTTGGTGGAATTTCAATATCAAATTTGGATTATTGAGATTTTGTACACTTCCATGTATTTTGTCACTAACGACCCGGGTTTTGCCTTTCGGCATCTTCAGGCATTCGAGCACATGAATGTACTCGAACTGACAGACAGTAAACAGTGTATAACGTTTATATAGAAGATACAAATACGACAAATATTATTATTTAGATTAAAAAGAGAATCTTCGACATTCGCAAATCACTTGCTATCGGAGAACCATGCGTTTAATGCGGATGATGGAGTTAAATTGTTGCATCAAAAATGGGGGATCATAAATTATTTTATCAAGAAATTTTGGAAATCAATAGAGCCCAGTTAAATTCCTTGCCAATTCTTAACGAACAGCTGAACCTTCCAAACTCCCCGTTGCTATACGTTGAATCACCTAACAGATGTCACTAAACGTGGAATGATTGTATATATTTATCCTTTCGTCGAATTGCATCCCGTTGAAACCCACAATGCTATTATAATTGTAAAATCACTGGTAATTCTAACAGTAGTTGGAAAGCGGCAATTCGCCACCATGTTAATGCGTTGTTTACAAAATAAAGATTAAGGCGATTCTCGACATTTTAACTCAGGTATCAGTGTGGATCCTAGACGTATAATATTTTATCTCGTAATATTTGTCGTATTTGTATCTTCTATACAAACGTTATACACTGTTTACTGTCTGTCACTTCGAGTCCATTCGTGCGCTTGAATGCCTGAAGATGCCGAACGGCGAAACCCGGGTCGTTAGTGACAAAATACATGGAAGTATACAAAATCTCAATAATCCAAATTTGAATACAATTATGTTTTATAGTTGCATAATATATTACGTAATATAATTTCCACGATACAATATTTCGTAAATATGCATGATTTTATAACATTAAACCTATTTAATTACTGTCATATTGTTGCAGTTATACCTTGCGTGCATTGTAATAAGATATTGTGCATTTTTTTATTTGTGTCACCTTAATTCAAATGCAATTAGATTATTTTACATCTGTTTTTAATCATTACTGTGTCTATAATTAACTGTTTCATGTGAATTTTCTCTCAGTGCAACATGACGAGTTTCGTAATAATTATAAGATGTCTGTAAAGATTAAATTTATTTCTCTGCGATTTCGTTTTGTCAGTAATAATGTGTTTATTTATTAAGCTAAGTTACAAGCATTAGACAAGACTTCAAAAACGACTTCATCTTATTGGTTTCATTCCCTGAATTCTTAACTTTAAATCACCTTGCTTGAAAATATTCGTCAATGAACACATAATTAAGGGTGAATAAAATGTTCAGACTTTGATAAAGTGACATTTAGTGTAATGAGAAAAATTGTTAAATAGTTTTTTTACAAACACTTGTAAAATGCTTTGATAAAATCAAGCATGCTATAAATATTACTAAAACACTTACAGCTTAATATATTATGGCAGTCAGGGCGCCGGTGGCTTGCTTAAACAGTGGCCTCTTATGTTTTGTTCATCTATTTTATCCATCTCAACCAAAAAGCCTAACTTAGTGTTGACAAGTGTAGTTTAAAAAAATTGATAACTAATTGAATTGCTCTAAAATTGAAAAAACATCCTGAAAGTAACATTGTTTTATTAAACGGCGTGTAAAAGTAAATCGAAACCGATTGATATATTAACTCGATGAACGCGCTGGACATGTTTAGATGTCCAAGACTTTATATCGTATTTCCGGCCAAACTATAAAGAAACTCTTGTGGATAAATGCTTTAAAAAATAGTTCCATCTTTTAGGTAAAGAAATTAGGCAACAGATCTTGAAAATATCAAGTAGAACACAGGGAAATATAGTTTTGAAAAGAGTTCTTGATACTCAGTCTTTCTTGAACTGCCGATACGCAGATTTACGTCAGCCCCATGGATTACACATATTTATGAAGACTGTAAAATCGTAAATCAAATATTTTTAAACTTCTTCATTTTCTTCGATTTATTTTAGCGAGAATGCGACGAGTTTAGTTTACTTCTTAATGTATTTGGGATAACTAATATATATTTCACATAATTCTCTATATTTTAGAGTTGAAATTGATCTGTTTTTAGTCATAGTGAGCGTTTTACAGATCAATTGACTGAACATAAATTCAATAGTTAATAGAAAAGATAATTACCTATATTTCCAATCCAATTTGCTCTTATGCAGGTAAAGCGACAACAATGGCACATCAGATATCTCAGTCTCGTGTCCACCAGCTTCCATCAGAAGAACCTTGTATCCCTCCACCTCAGTCAGCCTGTTCGCTAAGACGGCCCCTGCCGATCCTGCCCCAACCACTACGAAGTCGTACTCCTCTCTCAGCTGGTGCTGGTTGAAAGGCCTGCTCTCAGGGTCGAAGAGTTCGTAATTGTAATACGCCATGGCCGCCATCAGCACGGGTATCACTGACAGTTTCGACAGGCCGAAGATGCTTGTGGCGGTCTTAATCGCCGCCCCCAGAACTGTTACTACAGTCGCCATGTTTTTTGTAGGATTTATATCATTAATTAGTCTTTGATATTTTAAAGTTAACGCACTTCGTTTTTTTCACTTGAATTTTTTTATAAATTACACTTTCTTCAATAACAACTGTTCTCTTTATCTTCGGCTCAATTCTTGATTAGATCTGTAAAATAAATTAAATATTGTTAATAAATTTAATATTGTTAATAAATTTAATATAAAATTTGAATCGTACACATTTTGTATACTACCCAGTTTTTACCTTTCGTCATCTTCAGGCATTCAAGTGCAAAGATTAACTCCGAACCGACGATATCTTATATAACGCATTAAACATACTAAGACTGCGTTATCGATAACATTCAATTATTTTCCCTGATACAACTTTTATTAAAACGGAAATTGGAAATGTATAGTGAAACCTTGATTTAACTATATTTAAGAGACCGACGACAAAAATGTAAATAAAATATACTATATTATATATTTTTTCAAACTCACCGAAATTGATTTAGTTCTTATTTCTGTAGCTCTAAACTTCGATTCAATAAATTGATCTGAAGGTTTGTTCGTATATGTCACCAAAGTTAGTAAAAATAGCCTTACTAGGCCAATAATTAACCTTAAATTTTTCACAATTTTAATTGATTTTTAAATATTTCAGAGGCGAATTACGTGAAACAAATGTACTTAAATGATATAGGACTGCAGAAATTGCTATAAAATAGCTGGAAAAACTGAATTCGTGCACATCAAATAATGGATTTAGATATTAAGTATTGGTCCTAACCAAAACGGTTTATTAATGCTGAAAAGAACACCTAAATAAATATATCCCGTACGATCTCAAGATCAATAGAAACTTGCAATCCGTAAAGCTAACACATTATTTTACAAATCACATGTCAATCAATTCACAACCACTTTCACTTTTGATAAATCATTCTACTTTACACTTCAATTGCTTAATTCTTTTAATTAAAAACTACTTATTTACAATTTTATATTTATTTACTTGTTTTAATTATTTTGAGTCGTGTTCGTAAATAAATTCCATATTAACTTTCCAGTTGTGTATTTGTTTATTAAAATACGGTAGAACACAAGTACTTGTTTAGTTAAAATACTCAATTTGCGTTGCTTCTACTGCAGATAAAAAATAAGTTTCTCCATTTTAATTTTTATGATTTCGATAGAAATCTCCATATCCCCTTCGGGTTTATCCGTCCGCTATCGGTTTGTTAATATTTATACAAGAAAACTATTTCACCGTTATCAAAGCAAAAAAAATAATATTGTCCAGTTAACCAATATCTAATGTAACGCAATACATTCGTTATTACACAATTGTTCGAATGTGGCAGATGTTTCGCTACTGTAAGAAAAGTATCAGACCACAGTATCTATATGAAATTGTTGATTTACATTACTTAACAATTGAACGTGCTTGAAAAACAAAGATGCAGAGGATTTTCCTGTTGGCTTAGATAGAGAAAGGGGTACTCAACATAACCATAAATAATTACTTAAATAAGAAATATTTATCCGACTTCGCTCAAAAAATAGTCATATTTTTATATCACATACTTTGTCGTTTAAGTATCTTATCAATTAAACCTGAATGCATTTATGCAAGGTCAATACTACCAATATACAAAAGGTTTGCGTGACCATTGTAGTTTTTTCATTGTTACTTTTGTTATTAGTATTTATTTCTATATTGCCGTAAAGATAGCGGATTTTAAAAATATTAAAACAAATCGGAACTTAGCATAATAAAATATATAAAAAGAATTTATTTAGTAACACACACAGTTTTTTAGTGATATAACAAGTGAGGCCAGAAAGCCTTTTTAATGGGTTAAACTATTTCGTCTCGGCATTCGTGGCGCAGTGGGTATTGTCGTTGGCTACGGTTACGGATGTCTCGGATTCAGTTTTCATAAAATGATCTTTCAATCAATTTATAGATTTCTGTTCGTAGTCTGAGTGTTTGTGATGTCTAAAACTCCCTCCCACCCCTTTGATCCTCACGGAGCGTTGCGAGAGCGATTAGCTAACACTAGTGCTGTCCTAGCCCTATCCTTCTATCTTTACTCTCTTATAAATAAGACAGGAGTAGCAACTGAGTTACAAGCTGTTCTCATCGAAAAAAATCTGTTCAGATACTTCCATTAGGAGACCATATGCTCTACATTGAGAGCGGACATGGAAAAAGATCTGTTTTCAATTTTTTTGTATCGATTGCATTTAATTACTCATTGAATTATTCAACTAAAAAATATTTTATACAAGAGAGGCGATGTAAAACAAGCTTTCTATTAAGGCTGGCATCCCGAATACCTTGCTTATGATAAAAGGCATTTTTCGAATTTTTCTAATGATAGAATTGGGAGCTTAATGTTAAATAGGAAAAAAATGAAACCCACATTCTGCCATGATTCATGAGTGACCAATGCATTTTTGTGTTTAGTCTACTTGAGTAGGACAGCGAAATAGCTTGACTCGTAAAAAAAGAGAATAGAAATATCACGGTATTTCTTTGTTATAATTGTATCGTTTTAATTGACGTCACGCGGCTCCAAAATATTATAAAAAATCTTACATATATCTGACGCATTTGAATCATGCATTTGGGTGACCGAGATCTCCGGGTTTCCAAGCACTGGCCTAGAAACTTGCACACTAACACAAATTATTGCTTTCATTAAATGGATAACGTATCCAAAACTCACAAAACTGTCTCTTAGGAACGGTATTGACCACCGTTTATAAAACTACAATATACATCTTCGCTGAACGTTCAAGACGTATTGACAAAGAGAAAGTATCGCCAATGTTATTTGATTCGACCTTTATACATATTACTTGTAAATTTTTACTCAATGACATTCTGCTCACTGTTTTGCACGCATGGCAAAAGTATTGCGAAAGATAATTGGTATACCGTAAGTTACTCGTTATTACAATATTAATGGAGAAAATTGAAATTACTTTAATGTATTTTACTTACAGACTTCAAACATGATTTAAAATTTTCTCCAACCCATGTCAGCTTCTAATGTAGAACAAATGGACTCCTAGTAGAGCATATCAAACCCGGACCCTCTTTATGATCCCGGGATTTCTTGATTCAAAACTTCGCAATCTCGGGATTGGTCTTTAATTGTAATTTCATGCTTTAAATTGTACGTTTAATACTTCATTTGTGTCCATTATTGCTTCAATTCAAATGTATATATCGACTGTGTTTCGGAAGTATTATTAAATTCATCATATCGATGGTGTTTCGGCCAATTGATGTAACCCTCGAAAAATATGACAATGAGTTAATAATTGGATGTCATTTTAAAAAACGACAGAGCAGGTCTAGTCTTTTTACATTGGTTTTAGGTTTAAAAATTCTGACCCGGCCTCTTGATGTAAGCCACTATTATATCGATACTCCCTAAGTATAATCCCGTTTCTGCAAACATAAGAATTTACAGGAGTGCATTTCGAAGATTCATAACGCAACTCACCACATAATGTTTTCGATAAAACAGTTTTTACTCTCTGCTGAACAATTTAAATTTTGAGGGTTACATCGACTGGCCAAAACACCGTCGATATAATAAAAAAATTGTGTCCATTGGAATAGTTTTTTTTATTTATTTATTGCTAATCAGATCATTTGAAAAAAAAAACGCAATGATCAAAATAGTTTTACGTATTTTTTTTTTATTGCATTATGAAGGTTACCAGATGGTACCCAAAAACATGTCCTTCGATTCGACTTTAAAACATTATTCTTTATCAATTTAACAATCAGTCCTCCTTTGTTAACATTTCAAACTGGTTAAATACGCCTATTACGGAATATAAGACTGAGGGAAACCACTTAACATTTCTATTAATTATAAAGGTATTATAAAAACAATTTCAGAACAAATGAACAATCCGAGGTACATGTAGTTAATCAAAAAGTATTTAATTTTAAATATGTATTATTTTTTAGCATTTACATTGAATCCTGAAATATCGGAATTGAATATTTGACTAGAACTCTGGTATTGAAATCCCTAATTAGAGTGTAAGGATGAACTTAAGAGGAAGGAGTAGATTTTTCTCTCATTTCGCGAAAATTGTTTTCTTTTAATAATTGCACTCTCAAAGTATTTGTTTACACTATTGCATTTTTCTTTAAATGGAAATAGTAAAGATTTCAAGCCTATCTTTTCAGAAATGCTTTCATTTGCTTTACACCGCGACTAGATTAGGGTTTATTGTAGGTTATCGATATTTGATGTCTGAGACAAAATCGTAGAGCAAAGTATTTTTAAGAAAGTGATGCGAAGAGAATTTGCAATTTATTTAATATAACGATTCTATAAAGATTTCGAAATGTAGTAAGCAACAAATGCGTTTTCTCGCACTTTTCCTGACTGATATTTAAAGTAGAATTATACTGAATATATTTAAAAATTTAACGACTCCAGTAATTTTTCTTTTTGGTAAAAACCAACTTTCAATTACAATAATGAATAATATACTCACTTGTAGAAAACAGTTCATATCCTCATTGTCTTCATAGTAATATGTTTAAGGGATTCACAAGGACATATCCAGCGCCGAGTTGTATCCATCATGACTGTTTTAGTAGTATATTGTCACCTCATTTCAGTGCTTCTTCAGAAAAGACACCCTGAAAAAAATATAATAAAGACATGATTAGTTTCTTCGTGTGCTCGAATGCCTAAAGATGCCGAAAGGCGAAACCCGCGTCTTTAGTTACGAAATACATGTGAATGTACAAAATCTCAACAATTCATTATTTTTTGTCAGTGTGTTCGAGTTCTTCTACATTAAAATCAGTTAAATATAAATTTTAGTCTGAACGAGCGCGACATCTTGGCCTTGCAGAATAAGAGATAAATAATGTGAAATATTTTTCCTTTACGATAGTATTACTCTTGTAGAGTCCTGAATTTAACTACGAAGACAGGTTTCGCAAAATTTTTGATTATGACATAGTGCATTGCACTTGTTGGTAGGGTGGGTTGGGAAAATGATATACTGCCATGAGTTATGGTCTTATTAATCGTGTTTTTCGTGTACTTATTCCATAATATTTAAAAGGTTGTATTTGTGAGGGCTACCTTATATTTTCTTCGCGCGCTACCAACCGCTGCCGTAGACTATTAACCACTGTTTCGCCTAAAATTACGTACGCCATAAATCAAAAATGGGCAGACGATAAGCAGCGGTATGTCGCAAGGTGGAATCATTGGAGTATCTTATATCACTTATCCGCGTTTAGTATGCATTATCGTGTCTCATTGTTTACATAGTTTACCGTAATATTTACGTAATTTTATTTAGGACTCTTGAGATAATTTATTCTATACGGGTGTACTGCAGAGTGCGTGTATATTCACATGTCACCTACAGAGCCGTATTTAGTTAAATAAAGGAAGACATTTCCACATGTAAGGCCCTCCTTAAAATTTCTCAACAAACCGTTCGAAGATATCTTTATAGACTGCTTAAACAAAAACATGACATCCGTTTCGTATTTTTTCACCGTTGCCCATGGAGAATAAGTGAGTCAAGGAATAAAATGGTGAATTTTGTTTATTAAAAGTTGTAGTTAAGTAATCTTCATAAATTAATTTTCTTTCTTACAGAACAAAGTACTTTTGCAGCCCGTATTTACTTAGCTCATTTCAATTGTATGATACTCTATGACACGTACAATACCAAAATGCACCCAGCTCATTTTTTCCAAAAATATCGGTTGGGTCAATTGTAAAAAGTCATAATCTATAGATGTACCAATTTCTACTTGGCCACTTAATGGGGGGTACCATTGTCGCGTTAGGAATGTTTCCACACTCAGCCAGACCTGAAATTTCAATAATTTCCAAAACTTCTATTTTAACGACGGTTATTAATCAAATTCGGCGGCGGCCAAGAAATGTTAGTAATACTATAGTAGTTGAGGGAACGAGGGTCTGGTGGTTGTACCTTGCAATAAAACAATGTATACCTCTTTTTCGGTGCCCGAAAACGAGGATGAGAATACATTTTTTTTTACATAATACATTAATTTATTTGGTTTAAACATCAACGAAAAACATCTCGATCGATTCTAGTGAATTTTAAGGCCCTAAGCATAAGTCTATTTAGCTTATAGGTAAATCCGGGCCTGATTACAGAGAGCATGTATTGAGACTCACCTGTCGCCAATGCTAATTAATTTATTAACCGTTTGATTTGTAAAGGAAAGTGATTGTATTACTTCACAACGAGTGATGCAATTCTTCAATGTAAAACAATGCAGGTATATAATAAAGCGTGGACTACCCGATAACACTTTGATTTCTGGCGGAGCTTATTATTTTGAATTTTATTACTAGGTTCACGTACGGTCATTTTATGCATTAAAATTTTTTAAATGAACAATAAATAAATAAAAACCACAAAAATAACGATGAGTACAACAAAGATTTATCGGGATTTCTCTTGTGACTTACAATCTCGAGATTCTTGTCAATAAGTCAATCCCGTAATCCTGGAATTGTATATATATCAATCCCGGGATTTTGGGATTCACTGTAAATCGTTACCTTACTAGAATGTGGCTAATGCAACATTTTCCAATCAAAAGGTCATTTTAGGCCAAAATGTCAGTTAGAACCTTTTCAAAGCAAGGTAACGAAATGCTAATAATAATTCATCCTCCTCTCCTTTTCGAAGAAGATGGGTATACAAATAAAATCGATTGAAAAATCAATTTATGAAACTGTCCCTACCGGGGCTTGAACGCGAGACGTCCGTAATCGTAGCCAACGACGTCGACCACGGACCCGACTCAAGAAAATTTATTCAACCATTATGAACTATTTATTTTTTCGATTAATGGAAACGCCCATATCAAAAATGCAGGTAAAAATGTATTTTAGTCAAATTTATGGATAAATTATACAGTAGTATCTATAAATAAAATATTTTTTATTGTTTTATACTAATGATGATATTACCTAATTAATTTCCACCTGTCTATATTGTAATAATGTGTGTGTTGAGTGTTGTAATTTATATATAAAATAAATATTTCAATAAAAGTATTTTTCCCAAGGTTAACTTATTTTCCCGGGTCTGTGCTGAAGTTCGGTTGCCGTGTTCACGGGTTCAAATCTCAGTACGGACAGGTTAATAAATTGATTTCACAAACGATGTATGTATTTGTGTTCCAAGGCATTGATGTCAGTGATGTCTTAATTTCTTCGCACCCATCCAATCCTAAAAACAGGGAGTAGTCTTAGCGATCAGCTAAACACTAGTTTTGTCCTAGCCCTACCCTTATATTCCTACTCTCCGAAAAACAGAAGTTGAGTTACTAACGAACAAGCAGTTTTCTTACAAAATCGTCTGTTAAGATAATCTCTATTAGAAGTAATTTAAGACATCGACTGAGGGTGCTTGATGGAATTTCAATATTAAATTTGGATTATTGAGATTTTGTACACTTCCATGTATTTTGTCACTAACGACCCGGGTTTCGCCTTTCGGCATCTTCAGGCATTCGAGCACACGAATGGACTCGAACTGAGTTCTCTCAGTTCGAGTCCATTCGTGTTTTTTCTTTCCGAGATTCCAAGATAACGACAATAAACATCGATTGAAGATTTTTTTGTATTCGGATAGAAATAATTTATGATTAAAGTATCATATAGTAATTTGTTAACAGCGGGTATTTTAACACTTTTTTTAAATTATTTGATCTAGTGAATAGGTGGGGGGTGTAATTTATGGCCGTATTAACGATTAACTTGCCAACTCAAAGCAGTCAAATTTTTACTAAACGTGTTTTGCTATTATACGAATGGTATATTTTTGTTTGCTTTGCATAATTATGAAAAATGATTGTGAAGATTGTGGCCCGGCAGGAAATTTCACTTCCAAAATTCGGCCCGACTGCTGAAAAAGTTGGTCACGTATGATTTAGTGCATGATTTTGGGGGAGGCAGGATTTGGAATATTAAATAAATTTAAAACCGGTATAGAATTTTTATAATAATCTTATACAGTAATTAAATATATTACAGATTTATGTAAATATATATAAATTAAGTTATTCCGTTTTTTTCATGTTATGTGTTTGATCTGGTTACCGTATAATTGCTACATCCTTCTTAAGAAACCATATTTACGAATAGGTACTTCACTGACTGGGCAGGTGAAGTTTTGCACCGACAGCTAAACCGCCGCAATTCGAACTACGTTTAACGTTTATCAGATAAAATTGGCATTGAAATATCTTCACGCAGTATACTCTCATTTCGAAATACATTTTGATATATTGAAAGAATTTTACAATAAATTATGAAACATCTGGTTATTTTACATTCATGAATATTGAACTGTTGCAGTCTGTTTACACGGATTTAGATAATTTATTTTTGATTTTACATGTTACATTTTAATAGTCTTTCTGTCGGCTTCCATAATTTAGTGGTAAGAGGGGACAAAAGTGATCTAATGGGCCAGGATTCAAGTACATGCAAAGTCAATATCAAATTTATATTTTTTCAATTTATCATTTGAAAGCTTGGAATTTGAAATTATTATATTTTGGTATCTTGCCATTTTATAGATTGTTTGAATATGCATAATATGAATAAGAAACTATCAATACATAAGTTTTGTGTTTTAAGCTAACGCGGCAAATTAGGTAGACGAAGTTTTGCCAGCGTAAGGCGACAAGGTGGCGTTTGGCGTGCTTGCCGCCGTATCGACGTGCCGATGTTTTTGTCACTTCTCACTTAGGACACTCCCATTGGCGGAGAAGGATTGATATTTTCTTGCAACGCTGCGCTGCCTCACTCACGCTACCAAAGAATTCGACCACGTAAAACACGGTGTAAGTGTTAATCTGTGGGTGGGTGAAATATCCTCGAAAATAGGTATCGACAGCATAGAATAACCGTGTAAAATATACAAATAAAAATCGAACAACTTATTTTTTATTTTCATATTTTCTATGGATTCGGCGGTAACTTTGTGGAAGTTTATTTTTAATATGAAATTAAAATTGATTAGTGCGTTTTAGTTTCTAGCTACATTTTGTAACATTGCTGAAATAATATAAGTCCAGCCATTATTTGATAATTTAATTAAATGCTTATCCAGATTATCAGTCACGCCTAAAACACAGCGTTTTCATTTATAAAGTGCATAATTATATGTATCTAATAAAAACCTTACGTGTTCTTATGTACATGTTAATTATATAGCTCGATGCACTTCTATTGTTTTTAGACAACATTTTCAATTGTTTATTCATAATTTTATCGGTGCATTGTTTAAACATAATAAGTGATTTACTTTCTAGGGATTTTTTTATTTTTACTTTTTATCTGTATCATCATCTATGGCAGTTCAATTTACTATACAGTTTAACCAGTGATACACAACATATGGTATGCTATATGTACAATAAGGTATATTATTTCACTTTATAAAGTCATTATAAAAATGACGATAAAAATATTAGTACCGTTACTATATTATGTTATATTTCACATGATAATTACGAAGGTCGTTAATCCCAGTGCTTCCTAAACTATTGGCCGCGGACCCCTGGGAGGTCGCAGGGCTTCTTCGGGGGATTGAACAATGTTCCAATAGAACCAAGTATTTTATTATGCATTTTTTTCATTTTACTTATGTACATGCTATTCGTGATTTTATTCAAATTTTGGATCAAGCGTTTGTATAAGTTTATCTCTATATATATAAAAATGAATGTTTGTTTGTCCCGTATGCGTTCCTATACCATTCATCCGATTGCGATGAAACTTTGGTGAGTTGTTGTTCGCACACCCGCGAAGGCTTCTAAAATATAAAATTAAATAATCAAATAAAAGAATCAAACAGTGACATTTCAGTTCGCGTGTGGCATAATAAGTGGTGTTAGTTGTTAAATTCCCATTACCTGTCTTAAATGAAAGATGCATTGTTGCCACGCATGCCAATGATTCCGGCAGATATTTCAGCCGAATTTAAACGTCTGCAGTTTACTGTGAGACTCGCATTTGCAATGACCACCAACAAATCACAAGGACAATCGCTAGAGTTGTGTAGACCAAATTTGGAAAAGCCATGCTTCTCACATGGACAGCTGTATGTGGCCTGCTCACGCCTCGGAAAACATTCTAATTTATTCTTGTACGCACTAGACGAAAAATAAAATATTGTGTATCCAAAAGCACTACAATAAACAGAATTAGAACACACACTTTCTCTCTTTGAGTGGCATTGCAACGCTTGCCGGGTACTCCTTAGCTATATATAACGGCAAATAAAGCTAAATTCTTTTAATTTTCAGGATAGTTAGTTAGTAATTTGTTTAAGCAACGGTTAATGCTCTGGAGCTTTTGTAATATTAACCAAACCAATGCTGTACTAAGGCCACCTACAATGGACATATATCTGAGATATTTTATTATTTAAATCTTTTGTTGCGGCTCACATATGCGTAGAATTTATACAAGGCATAATACCTTCCATTTCAATACTTGCGAAAAGCGTATTTTCTTAACCCTGTCGTATCGCTGTACCACCTACGACACTGGAATCCGGGTGTTTAACCATATATCATCCCTTGTAAAACTTTCAATATAATTCATACAATTGCTGTAGCTAAAACACAATAACGGTTTGATACTAGCCTTTATCTTTGGTAAAACGAATAATTTTATTTTTATTTATTTTTTTCCTTGTCCGCTCTCACTGTAGAGCATATGGTCTCCTAATGGATGTTACTCAATTGCTTAACCTCTCTTTTTTCGAAGAGAGTAAGGGTAGAAGGATAGGTGTAGGACAGGACTAGTGGTTAGCTAATCGCTGTCGTTACTCTCTTTGAGGATAGGATGGGTGGGAGGGAGGACTCAGACTACGAACAGAAATCCATAAATCGATTGAAAGGTCAATTTATGACAACCGTCCGCATCGGGAATTGAACCCCAGACATCCGTAACCGTAGCCAGCGACGCTATCAACTGCGTCACGGACGCCGACAATTATTTTCATATGTAAACATTTTAAGTATTGATTCTAAAAGATGTTTTGAAAGAATCTTCAACAAATTTATTCGTTTTTAACGCAATGCCTGTAGCATTTTTCGCAGCGATCGTTGGTGCAAGTGTTACGTATTTTTCATATTTAAATAATAAAAAAATATCTATAAAACATTGAGTAATTGGTAAGTGTTGTATGGCGTGTGTAATTTCTTTCTATATTAACGTTGTTTTTTTTAACAAATAATTTCAATTTAATGGGCGATCTCAACGTTTTAATTTTGGTGTGGTGTGTGGTAATGCGTGAACGCCCAGTAAAACGAGTGATCGATGGAAAATCTAAAATAATATCTTCCTCAGTTATGTCGACTAAAAATTCGGTGAACTATCCCTTCTGGGTGATAAATTAAAAGAAATAATATCGTTCAATTGAAATGCCTGTATGTACTACTCAAGCAAACACACAACATTACACAAAAACAAATAAAACTAGATTTCAAACTCATTATTAATTACAATCTTTATTATTACGGTTTTTAAACAAGTAATTATAAAAGTTTAACAAAAGTGTTGCCGTATGTATTTAGATCACATGTAACGTTAGATATATATATATATACACCATACTCTCGATTCTCTTTTTGCACGGTCTAAGAAAATGGACCAATATTTTTTTTACACTGTCTTTTGCTTTTACACGGTTTCAAAATACGAAAAGTATTATTAAATTCATCATATCGATGGTGTTTTGGTCAATTGATGTAACCCTCAAAAATGAGTTCATAATTGGATGTCATTTTAAACACGACAGAGCAGGTCTCGGTCAAATGATGTAGATTAGAAAAATAAATTGACCACTTTTTGGAAGAGTTGGTTGATGATTGATGGAAAGATTGGTTTTAGGTTTTAAAATTCTGACTCGGCTACTTGATGTAAGCCACTAATTATATAGACATTCCCTACGTATAATCCCGTACCTGCAAACATGAGAATTTACAGGAGTGCATTTTAAAGATTCGTAACGCAACTCGCCATATAATTTTTTCGATAAAAACAGTTTTTACTCTCTCCTGAACAATTTAAATTTTGAGGGTTACATCAATTGGCCAAAAGACAATCGATATGTATACATTTAAAAACTCTTCGGCCCTTCGTGTATATTGAGTTCGATTATTGTATATTTAGGAACATTTTAAGTAAAAGAACCTATTTGCTATTTTTATCTGTATTATGTCTTTTGACTTGGCTTTTTTTAACACGGCACTTTGCAACGCATCCCACGTGCAAAAAGAGATTTGGTTGTGTATATTAACATTCGTTTAACACGCGCATACTTTCATAGTTAGAATATTTCTTTCAGAATAAACGTTTTATTAAGCATCTTCGACGTATAGTGAAGTATCCAATAAATGTGTATATCTGTGTGATAAAACAAGCTGTCTTTAGTGTTTATCTTTCACAGGAACTCTTTTGTGGCCATAAAGCCCTGAATATGGAGTTAATTTGAAGAGAAAACATAAGAAAAAAATAAATCCGCAAGATTGATTGAAACTGGCTTAATTAAATATATTTACAATTCATTAGCTATTTTATGATTTCATGAAGCTAAATTTATGTCGCCAATTTCGTAAGATTTTTATAGTGTCATAATTAATGCGTTTACTTTCTGATTTATTATATGTTAAAATATATTCATGGTCAACATGTCATCACCGAATCCTTTTAGTGCGTATTTATGCTACAGCATTTATATATCTTAAATTTCGTAATTTACTTATAAAATGTAAACTACACATCCCAACATTCTTATTTCAATCTATTAAAATTCTTTGGCGACTAATTTACATGTGCAATAAATATTGCTTTAACTATCATGTCCATATTTTAATTCTTTTAAAATTATTTAAATATGAAATTAAATGCGTTTTAATCCTAGAAACTTTTTTCAACTGTTTCATTTATCACACGGGTTGCCAGAATGTTGAGCGACACCTAAATAGACTTGCCAAACTTTTCAACAAATGCTATCGATTCTGTCAACAGAGAAAAGAGTTGTTTGTAATGCTTTCTCTCCTCGATTTAAATCTTGCGTGACTTTTTGAAAGTCTTCTTTATTTGATCTCCTGTGTTTTGAAATTAAAAAATAGTTAGTGCTGTGACGAATATACTAATTTGAATTGAAATGATAATACAACTTATTTTAATTATTTTTACGAGTTTTAGTGAAGTTTGACAGGACATAATACCTAGAATATAATTTAGTACGATGATCATTACTATTGGCGTTGATCAATTTATTTTCCCATAGAATTGACGCTTATTTATGACCAAAAAATGTTTGTTTTAAACAGATTGCAGGAAAAATGTGAAAATAATAAAATATATTTTTTTTTCCATGTCCGCTCCCAATGTGGAGCATATGGTCTCCTAATGGAGGTATCTTGACAGATTTTTTTCTACGAGAACTGCTTGTCACTCAGTTGCTCAACCTCTCTTTTCTTTTTCGAAGAGAGTAGGGATAGAAGGATAGGGCTACCCGCGAAGGCTTCTAAAATATAAAATTAAATAATCAAATAAAAGAATCAAACAGTGACATTTCAGTTCGCGTGTGGCATAATAAGTGGTGTTAGTTGTTAAATTCCCATTACCTGTCTTAAATGAAAGATGCATTGTTGCCACGCATGCCAATGATTCCGGCAGATATTTCAGCCGAATTTAAACGTCTGCAGTTTACTGTGAGACTCGCATTTGCAATGACCACCAACAAATCACAAGGACAATCGCTAGAGTTGTGTAGACCAAATTTGGAAAAGCCATGCTTCTCACATGGACAGCTGTATGTGGCCTGCTCACGCCTCGGAAAACATTCTAATTTATTCTTGTACGCACTAGACGAAAAATAAAATATTGTGTATCCAAAAGCACTACAATAAACAGAATTAGAACACACACTTTCTCTCTTTGAGTGGCATTGCAACGCTTGCCGGGTACTCCTTAGCTATATATAACGGCAAATAAAGCTAAATTCTTTTAATTTTCAGGATAGTTAGTTAGTAATTTGTTTAAGCAACGGTTAATGCTCTGGAGCTTTTGTAATATTAACCAAACCAATGCTGTACTAAGGCCACCTACAATGGACATATATCTGAGATATTTTATTATTTAAATCTTTTGTTGCGGCTCACATATGCGTAGAATTTATACAAGGCATAATACCTTCCATTTCAATACTTGCGAAAAGCGTATTTTCTTAACCCTGTCGTATCGCTGTACCACCTACGACACTGGAATCCGGGTGTTTAACCATATATCATCCCTTGTAAAACTTTCAATATAATTCATACAATTGCTGTAGCTAAAACACAATAACGGTTTGATACTAGCCTTTATCTTTGGTAAAACGAATAATTTTATTTTTATTTATTTTTTTCCTTGTCCGCTCTCACTGTAGAGCATATGGTCTCCTAATGGATGTTACTCAATTGCTTAACCTCTCTTTTTTCGAAGAGAGTAAGGGTAGAAGGATAGGTGTAGGACAGGACTAGTGGTTAGCTAATCGCTGTCGTTACTCTCTTTGAGGATGGGATTGGTGGGAGGGAGGACTCAGACTACGAACAGAAATCCATAAATCGATTGAAAGATCAATCTATGAAAACCGTCCGCACCGGGAATTGAACCCGAGACATCCGTAACCGTAGCCAGCGACGAAACCAACTACGCCACGGACGCAGGTTACGAAATATAGGTTATTCGAAAATATCGATACACGAGTTTAATATGGAAACCAAGCAAAAGTTTTTGTCATTGTGATAGAAATTGCTCTTATCATCATTCAAGAAATATGACATTCGATGCGTTTAAAAATACCTTAAATACCAAATAATTCCTTCTGGAAATCTCACTTTATTCAATAAGGAAACAAGTTAAATATTTGTCTATTAAGTTTTACATCTTGAGATTGTTATTAGTTCAATATATAATGAATTCATAAAGTTTATTATCATAAAAATGTGTTATAAATAAATTTTCAAATGTCAGTCTCGTAAAACTATGTTTTTTTATATAATTTAATTTAATTTAAGACATAATTTAAGACATCGACTGAGGGTGCTTGATGGAATTTCAATATCAAATTTGGATTATTGAGATTTTGTACACTTCCATGTATTTTGTCACTAACGACCCGGGATTCGCCTTTCGGCATCTTCAGGCATTCGAGCCCACGAATGGTCTCGAACTGACAGACAGTTAACAGTGTATAACGTTTATATATAAGATACAAATACTGATGGAGTTAAATTGTTGCATCAAAACATGGGGGATCATAAATTATTTTATCAAGAAATTTTGGAAATCAATATGTTTTTTTAGTTGATTCTCTATCGGCCCCTGAAATTCAAAGAAACGTATCTAATTTTTCTTTGATTTCTAACAGAGACCAAAAAAAGCAAGCTTACCAAGTAATGAATCGTTGACATCAAGCGTTTTATGAATAACAATTATTATTATTGAACTTGTGTGAGTTGTTTCTTTGGATATGACTTATCGTCACTCAAAGAATTAAGTTTTTCATACTATATCCAATACTAAAAGTAAGTCAAAATTGCCTTAAATTTAGATACCTTTCTTTGACTCATTTTAATTCATTATAAAAGGTCGTTAAATTACATTTTCTTATAATTAGTACTAGGGAAACAGTAACACCTGAAAATGGGTTACTGTAAAATAAATATGTCTCATTTATTACTTTTATTCATTCAATGTCGTAATTGTTAACTGCAAACAATTAACTATTATTGTTTGTCTCTTTTGCATCCTAAAAATGATGTTTTATTACCTAATTATAATGGAATTCAACTATAATACATTGTTACGAAAAACATTACACAAGTTTTAATGCACTATATATAATTGTTTATGTGTAACTTATCACCAATGACTGAATTACGAAAAACAAACTATAATTTTAAGGTCATTTACTAATTTGTATATTGAAATGTTTCATTACAAATACTTCTGTCAGGGCTAAATTCATTTTTCCGTGACTCGTTGTATTAAAATTCAATATTTCCCCATTATTTTTGTTGCACTAAACAAGTGTTAACCATGGTTTTAAAGCCGATTAATTATACGAAGGTCATAGACAAGTTACTCTATATTTTTACTACCAATTAGTGCACGTTTATTGCTCCGCCATTCTTTGTCTTATGACATAACGAATGACTTCCGTCAATGTTGATTGTACTTACGTTAGCAACGCAGAATTTTAGATTTAGGGTAAAGCAAAAACTTCAGCTTTTCCTACAACAAAAATTTGTTTACGATATTTTACAAATTATTGATTGAATTTGCATTTACTTGATATAACTCCATTATAATAGGATAGAAATTATTCAGTTCTGCAATTAATTATTTAGTTGATAGCTACTTCGGCATCACGCCATCGTCAAAACTATGCTTAAACTTATTTTAGCTTATTTTCTATGGATTTGGCGGTAACTTTGTGGAAGTTCATTTTTAATGTAAAATATAATTGATAATAGAATAGCTTAGAGTTTTTAGAAATTAATAAAACCATTAACAGTTATGAAGGATTAGTAAATAACATTTGAAATACAACAGGCGGCTCAACATTATTAAATTTATTTCCCCTGCGGTGTTCACCTTCAAGTACCAGTAATTGATTTGTAAATAGTCTATCAGGGTTTGTCTTACCCCCTCCCCACGTCTAGTATGACGAAACAAACCCACCCTACCCTTCATTTTTATTTTAAGAATTAGAATCATTGTTTACATTAGAAATGAATAACCTTACGATGTGATTACTCTGGAGATGTTTCTTAATGAGGCGAAACGCGTCACGTTAGTGATGAACCAATTATTTTAGCTTTAGTGATCAGGAAACCGCTCCTGATCATTATTTAACATGTGGAAGCATTACAGACAAATTTTGTTTTATATTTAAAATATAATGCCTTTCCACCAAGAATTTATTAGCTTTATGTGTACTGTTTTAGATGATATAAACAATATTATTTCATCTCACTTATTTCAACATCATAACTTTTATTTTAAATTAAATTTTACAACAATTGGTGCGTTGAATATTTGAACAGTTTGAATAAATTTTTCATCTGCTGGTCGTTCGTGATCATTATAAAAACTGTACATACGAACGCATTTCGTTTTTCTTACTATATGTCTATCACTCAGTCATCTTGATATGGGCGTAGCAATTGACACACTTAGCTCATTTTGGACACAGAAATTATTATAACATTGAGACGCGATGTAGTGGCAGAAGCGTGCAAATTGCGCAAAAAATGTGTCGACGATGAAACTAAAAGGAGTTTTTACTTTCATTGTGTTTATCGGCCGACTGTGCATTGTATTTCTTTATGATTCATTACTGAAGAGTTGCACCGACAAATTTATGTTAATGTAGAAAACGTGCGGTGTTCAAGTGCAGTCTTTTTACTGAATTAAGCTGTTTCATTTTATTGTTTTCTTTAATTCACAAAATAGTTTCGTCGCAGGCATTAGACGCGTGATAAACTGCGGAATTATCTATTTTTTCTTGTCTTTAATGCAGTGTTATTTTGTTACAGGTAAATGAGTGCAGTCTTCTGACACAGAAACTTCCCACACACCCGCTCTAGCCTGACAACCTGGTATCTCAAGTGTTACATGTTTTTTTAAAATAGTTTGACACCGCCCCGTCCTTACGGGGCGGACAGGGTTCTTCAAAACCCGTCTACAAACTCTTCCTATTCATGCAAATTTAATATGTAATGTCTCTGCTAAGGCGTTCAAAAATAATTTGTCATATTTGTTTGTTTACCGTTAGCAGTAAACAAAAAGCGTGCAACGCTCGGTGTACCCGAGGGGCTATTGGTCGCCGACAAAGCCACAGCGGCCTAGTTCGAAATTGCGACCCTATCGTAAAACCACTTGCTGCGTTTTTAAATTTAAATTATGTATTTTAAACTCTGTTTTTGTATCTGTTACTGCCTTCGAGGAATTTATTAGTATAAACTAAATGCAATTAAAGAGAAAGTAAACTGACGAGCGGGTTTTAATAGAAGACGAAGGAACGTGTGAATCATCCTTATCACCACGACGGACCTGGGGCAGTCAAAGTGTGTTGACGCTCCACCTCCCCGTCGTTAAAACCATTTTTTTACATATAACTTATTTATATCCTAAATGAAGTTTTATGAGTAGCTTTTTAATATCTTTAATATCGAGGTTATACTTACAGACCAGATTAAGTCAGTTTTTTGATGATTTTTTGTTTTAAAAAGTCAAAATGTATGCACAATAACGGTCTGCGTACCGGTAAAGTGAATGAATTCATAGGATATAATAGCTTTGAAAGAAAACAGTACTTAGTCATATTATTACTTTTTTATTTTGGCAGAAAACTTGCAAGTTATAAAAGCGATTTGTATGCCAAAAATGTTATTCTTCATAATCTTATTCCTTATCCAAAAAACATTGTAAAAAAAAAGCAACTAAGAGAGAGAATACTTTGAAAAAAAATGCTTTAAATGCGATTATCACAGAACTTATTTTTATGACTTAATTGCTTTTGTCAGTTTACCCTTGATATTACAAAGTAATATGTTGGCTTCAATGTGAAGACTTTTTTAGCCATATCCGCTCCCTATTCGGAGCATATGGCCATCACGCGGTTCCTCCAAGCTTCTCTGTCCCCCGCCAGTCTCCTCGCTTCCTCCCAGGTCATCCCAGCGTCCGTAGCTCCGCCGAATACATCCTATGGATGGTCATCAGCGGCCTTCCAGGGCGAAGGAATCCATCTGGTTGGTGGAAGAGACAGGCAGGACTCAGGCTCTCCTGGGGCATCCGCAACACGTGTCCAAGCCAGGTCCATCGTCGCTTTTTTATTTTGGACGTAATAAGAGGCTGGTCCGTCCGCTCTCTTACCTCCGAGTTCCTGACAAAATCAAACCTCCGTACCCCTAGTATTCGCCGCAAACATCTGTTTTCAAAGCACAGTATACGGTTAACCTGTGCCTTGGTGAGGTGCCATGACTCGCAAACGTAAAACAACACCGTCAGGATGCATGCGTTGAATAAGTGGCACTTGGTTCTGACCGAGTACAACCGTGAATTCCAGACTGTTAAGTCAGGGAAGGGAATATAGTAAAGAATAAGCGTGAATGAAAATTATTTGAATGTTACATGAGTTTTATAATTTTTTTTTACAATAATCAGAATCAATTTCTTGAATTAAAGTTACCTTTATGCCCCTTAAATCAAACGACTATAAAAATTCCGGTTTAGTTATTCCCTAATCAGTTGAGAATTTTTCAAAATTCTACTGAGATGGATTTTATGAAAAATCTTATTTTCCTCTGCGAAATTCTAGATTAGAAAGATTGTTTAAATTGTACTTCACCGATCGTGCGTCAGCGGTGCTATTAATATAGATCATGTGTTTTTGGTTATTATATGAAATAAACGTATTCATATTTAGATGCAATATGCTTTATTGAAAAATTATTTAGTCAAATAAGATATCACCATTGTTCCTAGAGCATTACTATCTTCACAATGTGAATTTTGTATATTAAAACACGTTTCACAAATTGAATGTCAAATTTTGCAATCATTGTTAAAACGGCTATTATTTTACATAATAATTCAACTAATGAAAATAATGGTAGACGTGTGTCGCGAGTTTCGCGGGTACCCGACCGTTGAGTGCTTTTCACGCAAACAACTAACTCTTCGTTTTATAGAAAGCATGAACTGTGGCAATATCATTTTATTATGTTACGCTACGAAAATTATTCTCAATACTCACAACGTTAACATCAAATAGGACTTCGGAATAATAATTCACAAAGCTGTATCGCGCTGCGATATTATATTTTGAAAGAAAATTGAAATAATCTATATCGTTCTCTTCTTACGCTCTCTGAAATTTAATATATCAAATGATGTTTTCGAATTTAATTGTTGTGTTGTCTAATCATAACTCGGTTTAAATAGCAGTAGTGTAAAAACATAGCGGAATTGGGTTAGTTTCTCATCATAAATGCCAAAAGACTTTCACCCCGCCAGTTACCTGGCTAATTTCGATGATGAAATAATATCACGAATATCTTAATAGGTATTACTAATCTTAATTGAAAAATACACGCCAATCTGTTACAAAAGTACAGCATTTTTATATTAATATAACTGTTTATTCCCACTGTGATGCTGAGATTGTATTAAATAAACTGCAACCAATTTTCGCCGACGAAAATATACCCAATCCAATACATTCGATAAATGCACAACGTAATACGGGTATCGGAATATTCCTCTTTTGATTCAACATTGAGTTGATTAAATTCTACAGCTCAAACTAAGACGTTGAGCAAGTCACATTTTCTTTTTTTTAACACAATAATAGTGCATTGTTGTCGGGTCCGTCGTGCAGTGGTCAATGTCGTTGGCGTCTGTTACTGTGATCACAGCTTCAAGTCACAGACGGTTTTATAAATTGATTTTTCGATCGATTTACGAATTTCTGTTCGTAGGCATGGATGTTTGTGATGTCTGCAATTCCCTTCCATCCATCAAATCTTAAGTTTGCTTAACTGTGTAACAAGCTGAAATTTCTGTTGAGATACCAAAATTAGATTTCCATATGCTTCGCATTGAAAGTGCCAAGAAATGATGACTAAATTTATTTCTTTTATTGGTCGTTATTGCGTCTTTTAAGGCGGCCGTTAAACAGCGTTTAATATACACAACCGGTGGAGGTGGGACAACAGTAATAATATAAACAATAAATAATTTCCGGACTCATTCTTTGATCTTGAGTTCAACCGATTTAATTTAAATACTAGTTCGAAATGTGCTAATTTTATTCATAGAATTAATATTTATTTTATCATTATTGCAATTTCATGTTGGAAGCGACTTCTTTATTCTAATAAACTGTGCATAATCAAAAAATTACGTCACTATTTTGCGTTGATATAATTAATGAATGAAATTCTTTCCGTTTTTTTTTCTAGTATTTAAATAATTTTTATCACAATGTTACGAATCACGATGCTAAGGATTGTATTGCAAATGACCAATGTTAACGATTCCTTATTTATTATCAGATGTCAACAGCCTTTTGACATTCCGAAAAGTAATAAATTCAAACAAGGCGTTTAGCTATAGCTCAGCCAAGTTCACTGCTGTTGTCTGTATCTAATGGTTATTGCATGGAAAGAATTCAAATTTCACGATAGATTTTCTGTGGTTTATATTTTTACGATATTGGCAGTAATTACTTGACCGATAAAGGACGTATTTTGAATAAAGATAACACATATATATATATATATATCATAATTCGAGTATGAAATAATACACGAGAATTTTATTCGCTAATAAGTATTGAAAAAAAAACATATTTTACAAAGCTTATTTCACAGTATTGATTGATGCAGGCTTACGGATAAAGAACTATGACATAAGAAATTAAAAATCAATGCTGGAACTAATTTGGAATATTGAGATTTTGTACACTTCCATGGATTTTGTCACTAACGACCCGGGTTTCGTCTTTAGACATCTTCAGACATTCGAGCACACGAATGGACTCGAACTGACAGACAGTAAACAGTGTCTAACGTTTATATAGAAGATATAAATACGACAAATATTATTTACGAGGTAATATATTATACTTCTGAGAGCCACACTGATACCTGAGTTAACATTTCGAGAATCGCCTTAATCTTTATTTTGTAAACAACACATTAACAGAATGGCGAATTGCCGCTTTCCAACTTCTTTTAGAAATACCAGTGATTTTACAATTATAATAGCATTGTGGGCTTCGACGGGATGCAATTCGACGAAAGGGTAAATATATACAATCATTCCACGTTTAGTGACATCTGTTAGGTGTTTCAACGTATAGGATATAATAACGGAGAATTACGATTCTCGCAATGTTAACTCAGGTAGCAGTGTGGCTCTCAGACGTATAATATTTTACCTCGTAAATAATATTTGTCGCATTTGTATCTTCTATATAAACGTTAGACACTGTTTACTGTCTGTCAGTTCGAGTCCATTCGTGTACTCGAATGCCTGAAGATGCCGAAAGGCGAAACCCGGGTCCTTAGTGACAAAATACATGGAAGTGTACAAAATCTCAATAATCCAAATTTGATATTGAAATTCCATCAAGCACACTCAGTCGATGTCTTAAATGCTGGAACTGTTTTGAAAAGTCGGTTGACTACCATTTATCAACACAAAATAATATTCATATGGGGAATGTCCCCACGTCCATTAAAACGAAACAAACCCAGTCTACCTACCTTTTATTTTTTAGAAATAAATATCCTTGCGTATCTTTATATTCTTGTCTTTGAATTATTTGATATGCCTTGTATTGATTAACATTCAATTTCATAGCCTTGTCAAGTTCCAAATTGCAATAGAGCCTCAAATCTCTCAAAGCCCCGATCGAGGAATGTGTAATAAAAGCAAAAAAACAGCGAAAGAATTATAGAGACGTTTATTTTCTATATTACAAAAAATCCACGTTGAATTTTTGTTTCAATAGCCGGATGAAGAAAAAGTCTTATAAATAATACACTTTTAAGCTGTTAACTGTCAATTCTTGGTGGAAAGGCATTATATTTTAAAAATAAAACATAATTAGTTTTCTATTACTACCACATGTTGATAATGATCAGGACCGGTTTCGCTGCGCGCATTTAATATACCTTTTAATTATTGAAATTCAGTTTTGTGTAAATAGCCTTGTTGTGATTTATGTTTTTTATCAGTTGATAATGCTCGCGATGAACGAAACCGGTTCTGTTCGTTATGAAAATGTGCAAGAAGTTGTGTTTTTTTTTTAAATACGGTGCCTTTTCACCGAGAATTCGCAGCTTTACACCTTAAAAGTGATTAATAAGATTTTAATTCAATGCATTATCATGCTAAATATACTTCATAAAAGGTCATACATAATCTTATATATAATAAGCCAGATCGCTCCGTAGAAGTTTTATTGTTATCACATATCACGTGTAGGTATGAAATTTTCTCATGACCTAAGCGTACGCGGTGTATATATAAAATGTCATCCAATGCACACACAGTTCCGTCGTACTAACTACTTTAGACATTCAGTATTTCAATTTCAATACCGTCATCTATGACGGGTACGGTTACTAGTTTATATGAATAATCTTGAACATTTTTTTTTAAATCATTTAATATCCAAATAGCAGTAGAAATCATGTTTTATTTTTAGAAATAAGATGACAAAAATAAAAATTATAAGACATGAAAGTTTGAAATTATTTTCATTTTAATCTAACCACCGTCCCAATATAAAACAAGGTTGCTCAATCTGTAAACAATTAATAACTATGCGATACATTTCTTATACTTCCGCCCCAATGCGGCCCCACGATCAAGGATACAAATACTCGGGCCTTGCATTCTTTTGATCGATCGACTCACATATAATTATATATTCTTTTCTACTCTACCTCATACTATAGTAGCAAGTACAAGTTAGAACTATATTAAATCTGTGTCTTAAGTCCGTGTTTCTCAAATTTTGTTACGTGGTATATAAATAAAAAGGAATAGTTACTATCGACGTTGATTTTTTCTTTTCTCTCCCTTCGCAACTAAAAATGTTGAACTGTCTCATTAAATTAAAAGCAGATTTCCTATTTATATCTGTACGAGTTTGTTCCGACACAATTAAAGCGCCTGAATCGATTTACTTTTGTCATACTGGATTCTAAGTCTAATTTGTATTTAGTAATTACGTGTGACATTGTCTTCAATAAAGCAATGATTAGATAAGTCATCTAACCACTGACAAGCCGACACTTGTTTTTTTATATAAGTGTGTACAGTGGAAAGTATCAATAATCGATGGATTTAAAAGAAATATATGCTTCCAATGTATAACTGTTTTATGTTCATAATGTAACTGGTCCCTGTGTGCTACTGAAAAATATATCACTTTAAGGTGTTAACTGTCAATTCTTGATGGAAAGACATTATATTTTTAAAAAATAAAACACAATTCATTTGTACTACTTCCACGTATTTATAATGATAGGAACCGGTTTCGCTTATCACGAGCATTATCAACTGATAAAATAAAATTAAAAATGTATACCAGTCTACACACTTTGAGTAGCACTATTTTAAATGACTTTATTATCAATAGTAATTAATAATATTAAAATTAAAATATAACAGCACAAGTGTTTCCGCAATACCGCAAGGACACCTTCTGGTATAATTCTTTTTCGGATTCTTTTTGGGTCGAAGTCGTGTTTATTGGTCATCGTCGTCGGCGTAAATGTTATATTTCACAAGTGTTTACTTTTTGCGTTTGGCTATTATCTGAGAGGAAGGACGCTGCGGATCTTTTCGGATGACTGACTGTTGACCATGACTGCTTAATTATCTTCGCAGCTGCAACGCTCCAAGACTCGTCCTACCCAGCTGTGAGGTCAACAGTTTGAATCCACTAATTCACGCTTTCATACATTTTTAAACCATACGTCCACACATACAAACAAAACGCGTCCTGTTTATTCAGACCAGGTCTGAATTGAAACAATACAGCATACAAGCTTTTATTTTACCTTCCCTAACGAAGTTACTTTGAAGCCCATATCGTATCTTCTTCGAAAACCCTTATTGATTTAACCCGCTAACTGTTGAGGCGACAGATTTCAGTGTGTCGATAGCTGATACTCAAAAATATAAAAGTGTTAACAGTGTTAAAACTTTTGTGTCCAAGCTAATTATTGTATTATTTTTTTTGATTTGTCCTAATAATCTTCATAAGTTTAGTTAACACCAACACTACTGAATTAATTTTTGAAATAGTATTGGAATATCCTTTAAACGGCTCAGCAGGGAACGGGTTAAGAATTGCTCGATCCTCTCTGTCCCACGTGACTAACATTTTGTTTATTAAATATATCACTCACTTTGTCGTAATCGAGAGAGTAGTACATAAATGACAATAAGATTGGTAAGTTTACCTAAACACGCCAGACAGGTCTTGCTATAATTATAGTACGAGACGTGAAGAGGAGTCAAACAAAGTACATACATTTATACGCTACGTATTATTGTTCTCCTAGACCTCAAAAATTGGACTGTTTTTAATACAAAAAAAAAATATTTTGAGTCAAAAAACATCGCATTATATTTGGGCTTATACTGTATTTTTTGATGATATAAAATCGAGAGTCCATCGTCGCTTTTTTATTTTGGAAAAGCGGCGATGGACCTGGCTTGGATACGTGCTGCGGATGCTCCAGGAGAGCTTGAGTCCTGCCTGTCTCTTCTACCAACCAGATGGATTCCGTCGCCCTGGAAGGCCGCTGATATCCATTCATAGGATGTATTCGGCGGAGTTACGGGACGCTGGGATGACCTGGGAGGAAGCGAGGAGACTGGCTGGGGACAGAGAAGCTTGGAGGAACCGCGTGATGGTCATATGCTCCGAATAGGGAGCGGATATTGAATAGTGTGTCCAAATTTGGTTCAAGGTTTTGTATCATTTTTGTAATATACATAATAATATTGTGCTGAGCATTTCGTTGTATGGTAGTCTCACTGCAACCGGTTTTTTTAGGTTCAATTGCAAAAATAGTATGCCGAATCACCAAACCTGTTTGGTCTTACTGTGCGCACAATCTGACCAGCGCAATAGATAGTGATGCTGTTTTTGCGTCATAGCTAAAACATATTATGAAAGTTTTTATTAAATACAAAACGATTCACTAACCTTTTTCCAGCGATGAAATATGATTTTCATTGATATTGGAGCTATACCCGTAACCAACCGGTGGACACTCGCTATCCTATGTGTTCACGGCTTTTTAACACAGCAACAATAATATATACACAAATGTATATTCAAAGACGTTAATTTCTGCGTTGCATCGATTATCTCCAACCCATCCGATCATAAAAGCAAGACGTAACAAAGGAAATTGGCAAACTACTTGCCCTCTAATAGCTTTATTCCGCCGTCCGCACACACAGATAAGGAATTAAGCGACTAAATAACAATCAGTTTTTGTTAAATACAACTCCTATTGATATCCTTCATTTGGAGATTATATGATACACTTTGGGGGTGGGCATTTTGCCCATAGCATCGAGAAGTTGAAACATGATTGAACACAAAAATTACATGTTGGGCAATGTAAGCGTACAAATAAAAGAAAACATCAGACGCAACCAGACAAATATACTTTAAATTTGAATTATTGAGATTTTGTACACTTCCATGTATTTTGTCACTGACGACCCGGGTTTCGCCTTTCGGCATGGAAGTGTACAAAATCTCAATAATTCAAATTTGATATTGAAATTCCATCAAGCACCCTCAGTCGATGTCTTAAATTAAATATACTTTATATATAAATGTATATATGTCTTTTTTTGACAGTATAAAACAATAAATAAAATATTCTTCTTGGCGGCCTTTATTATCAAAGGCGTTTATTTTATTTGTGTTTTTACCTAAACCTCTATTGTACAAATTTCAACATTAAATTTGTTCAATTTCATTTCCTTCTTAATTTTTTCTCTAGCGAATAAAAGCCATAGTTTCGTTATTATTATTAACGTGTTTCGTAAATATTAAAAGAAAAATGACTTAACGTTATAATATTATATGACGCTCGTTTCAAACAACTTTGAATGCACTCATCAAAGTTGTTTTTTTTTGCCTTTGACTGTTCTCAAGACATCCTAAATGTATATTTATTGACCAATACTTAGCTTTGTCGCTGTCGATAACTTTCTTTGTGCCTTGAACTAATTTCTACTAAAACTGTTACGAAACATCAACAACGCCCTATTCCGTTTCTGTATTTGTGAATCAATCTTAAGCTGATTTGAATACGAAATAACAGGTTTTTACGTGAATATACAAACGGTTATAGATTGCATTCTTATGATTATTCGTGTGGCAGTTTTTTAGGTTTCAGATAAAATTTATCACGAGCGTGTCTTTCACTTTTCATAGTTTATTTATGCTCCACATGGGAACAAAATGTTATAATGTCATACGTCTCCGTAAGATTACTATTTGGCGCATACGAAGCCCTAAAACATCTCAACTAGCGATTCGAATAATTTAAGATATCGACTGAGTGTGCTCAATGGGATTTCAATATCAAATTTGAATCGTTTAAATTTCCATATATTTCGTCACTGACGACCCAGGTATCGCCTTTTCGCATCTTCAGGCATACAATGTAGTTACTAGACATCTTAAATATAAACTATTCACTGCCTGTCAGTTCGAGTTCATTCGTGTGCTCGAATGCCTGAAGATGCCGAAATTTCAACCATTCAAATTTAATATTCGAATAGTTGAACAATTATTCGAATAATTTAAGACATCGACTGAGGGTGCTTGATGGAATTTAAATATCAAATTTGGATTATTGAGATTTTGTACACTTCCATGTATTTTGTCACTAACGACCCGGGTTTCGCCTTTCGGCATCTTCAGGCATTCGTGCACTCTAATGCATGAAGATGCCGAAAGGCGAAACCCGGGTCGTTAGTGACAAAATACATGGAAGTGTACAAAATCTCAATAATTCAAATTTAAAGTACAAGTAACACATTGGGTGGCGAATTGCCGCTCTGTTAATGTGTTGTTTACAAAATAAGGATTAAGGCGATTCTCGAAATGTTAACTCAAGTATCAGTGTGGCTCTCAGACGTATAATATTTTACCTCGTAAATAATATTTGTCGCATTTGTATCTTCTATATAAACGTTAGACACTGTTTACTGTCTGTCAGTTCGAGTCCATTCGTGTGCTCGAATGCCTGAAGATGCCGAAAGGCGAAACCCGGGTCGTTAGTGACAAAATACATGGAAGTGTACAAAATCTCAATAATCCATATTCGAATAATGTTCTTTCATTGTTTTATTACATATTTAACCAAAATTTAAAAAAATTCAATCGGTATCCCATTATATATTGATTTAATCTATTTTGCCTTCCTTGCCCTCCTCCATCCACCACTGCTTTCTCATCCGTTAATTTTATTAGGCAGTATCCAGCGGCGTGACAAAAGTTAAACGTATGTACAGTTTTTTCTCCCGTAATTGGGAGTGTTTTCAGAGCAACTGCCCAAGACTTGGTAACATGCACGTGAAGAAAATCAATCCCTACAGATAAATAAAAAGCTTATATGAGTTGAAGTCTACTCGCTCTCCGTATGGAAATTTTTTTAAAGGCCTGGTAATTTGCTTTATTCGTCACCACACATATGCTCCACATTGAGAGCGGACATGGATGAGATAAAAATATCGTATACTAAAAGTGTTTCACAACATACTTTATATAGTATTTACAATGTAAAGAATTTTCTGTTTGTATTCCGACATTGTTCTTCCTTAATTTCTCTACATATTTAAATACAAAACAATATTTAAAAAATAATATCGTAAGGCACTTGACATTACCACACAACGATAATTTCAAGTAGAAAGTGAACAATGCATATATAATATTTATAATATCTGATAGTGCAGCGATGTCAAATTGAAATCGTTCGGTGAGCCAAATAATATATAACCGGTATTTGGTGGCTCGCACACATAAAAAAAACCAAACAATCAACGTGACATGCGTTGTGCTTATTTTATTTGAAATTTTTTTATATATATACACGTAATTTGGCGGATGTGTATCGAATTTGATTGGTTATTACGATACGTGGTTTTTACTATATTTAATTTAAAAAAATACTCTTTGCAGCTATAATTGGTCCCAAGTAACCTTAATTTACACTGCCAGTTATTTTATTTTTGAAAATGTATCTGCAAGGATATATGTCTGATAAAACTCACGCTTATTCCCTTCGAACATAACTTTTGTAATTTTGGAGGCGGTAATTCCACCTTCACGTTAAATGATGTTAGGAATATATTCAACATTCTCTGATACGTTTTATAATCTGTCTTCGAACAATTTATCAAATTCGTGACTCCATTCGCAAATTTTTAACATCTTTAAGGCATAACAACATATGTCAAGAAATTCAGTTTCTCATTTTACTGCCGATTGTAACGGTGGGCTTGATTCTATACATTTCTGTGTAAGCAGGTACGTCATTTATGCTGATTAGTAAGTGTTCTATTATAAATTTCAATAATCACGTAAGTTACTCATTTACTGCGGTAATAGAATTGGAAATGAAGGGCATTATTGTTTGACCTTAATTGGTTTTCAAAATAAGTGTGTTATGTAACGAAGATTGTTATATAATATCTTAGGCCGCATGTTGGACATCGCTGCTCCAGTGCATCTGGAGTATGATTGCAGCGAAGCCTGTTATTGTATATGCATTTGCGATTCAGTTATCTACAATGCAAGTGAAAGTTGTACTGCCCCATCGAAATTTTGCTCATAACAAAGCCAGCTGTAAATCGCCAATGGCAATAAGAATTATCCATCAACGTGATGTCTTCTTGGGATGTTTCTTATCAATTACAAAAAATGAAGCTTATTTAAAATTGTTAACGCCAACGGCTGCTATCCGAGTTTTCCTTTAATTTTTCGATATTTTTACATTATTTTTCTATGCTGATATTATTGTGTAGAATCAGGGCTCTAAATGGAACATTTCACTAACCGGAACGCTTGATTATATAAAAAAAATGTTAACATTTTTAAGGATTTTTTATAATTTACGAACCAAAACGGAAATTTTTATTTTATACGAAAAGGCGCACTACTCTCCGCAGATTTCATAAACAGGCGCGTGTCCTATGTTGAATTAATAATTAATTATTAAATAATTATCTGTTGTACTAGTGCTCTATGAGCTCTATACTGCTAGGGTTGCCAACCCTCCAGGAACGGCCTGGATTGCTAGTAATTGAAGTTGCTGTCCAGAATCCAGGTTGAATGTCAAAATGAGAATATTGCGCAATTACGTATATATCAGTTTTGGCCAATATGTCCAGGAATTGTATCTGAAAATGTTGGCAACCTTATATACGGCAGACATATATAAAAAGTAATACCTAAGCTAACTGAGACGTTTTTGTAATTTTAGCGAACTGAATTATTAATTCTAATCATTATGTATTGTAACTTTAAATTGCGCTAATTATTTGAATCGTCTCACAATATTTTCACTTTGCTATCTGCCATACCAAATATTTGCACACATTTGTGTTTGTTGTCGAAATTTGGAGAGGAATTTGAAACCTTTTACAATGCGTTTGAGCAAGAATTGAATTTGAAATAAGACCGATTGGAACAAAAGAAACTACATCAAAGAATCTTTACATCTTATTGCTGTACGTTGAACGTTCACTTTACTTCATGAAGTCTTTTTGTATCGACTTTGAATCTTTACGATTCGGATCGTGATCGATCTAATTATCACATTCGAAAGTTTTGCCGCCGAAAATTCTATCAACATTTGAAAATACAATACGTAGGCCTTTTTTGATGGATCCAGAACACATGAACTTTAATATAATATATTGTACATCCAAAAAGTTATATGTAACCGAAAATTATAATTTTTATTCTGATTCTAACTATAGCCGAGTGATCAAGTCCATCGGGTTGCGGGGTCACAGGTTTGAATCCCGGAATGCAAATATTCATACATTGATAATTTTTGAAGGCATGGTTGTCCGTGATGTTCACTCCCATCGGGTATTGACTAACTTAGAGTATATACTTTATAATTTTACATTTTGACTCCAGAGTCTAGGATCACGGGATCCATACATACTAATTCAATGAAACGGTTTGTGTATTATACACAAAGTGTATCAGTTTAGTAAAAAATGAAAAGTTTTGGTAGTGCCAGTATTCTTTCCTAACTTTCTTCGAAGAAAAATTTTGAACAACTGAGTTACAACCAGTTCTCGTTAAAACAAATAAATTTGTGTTGATCTATTTAGGTTCCATCTGCTCTACTCATCAGAGATGTTAATGTCTTTCAACACAAATCCATTAAAAGAGTGAGTGAAATATGATGCCTTTTCGCAATCACGTAATGCCAATAAGACATAAACACACTTGTGCTTTCTTAAAGTGCGTTATTGTGCGTTATCAATAACTGCATTTTGTGTTAGATAGTATTCGTTGATACAATTGAACTTTTATTTCGATAGTTTGCAATTAGTCACGGATTCTTTTAATAAAGTGAGTTAAGTTGTAGTAGGTTATGTTTGGGTTAGTCTGGTTTGGTTTGTGTAATGTATTCTAATGTGTGGAGCAACGACAATATAGGCTGCCTAATATAGGGTAGAAGAAAAAGTAACATTTTTTTATAGGTTCGTGCAACTATCGATTTCAAAGTGTGAGTATTTATATTGAGTGAAAACTATTTCAACTATGTGGAAATATTTTTCGGAAGTGTAATATATTTCTTCAATGTTAAAATATCTTTTATTATGTGGAATTGCTTTTCTTTTAATGAAAGAATTTGTTTTTTGTGCAATGTATTTGTCACTTTTAAGGTGTTAACTGTCAATTCTTGGTGGAATGACATAACATTTAAAAAAAAAAACACAATTCATTTGTACTACTTCCACATATTTATAATGATCAGGACCGGTTTCTCTCATCACGAGCATTATCATCAGTTGATATTGCTCGTGATGAGCGAAACCGGTTCTGATCATTATAAATATGTGTAAGTAGTACAAAGGAATGTATTTGTTATAAGTGACTATTTTTACGAAAGTGAATATGATCTAAACAAAAGTGTATTTAATTGTAAGCCTTTTTTAAATAGATAATTTATGCTGCATTATCAACATTTTGAAATGCGAGGTTTTTTGTTTTGTTAATTAACAGCCGAATTTATTCTCGCTAATAATAGCATAAATCATACCAGACGATTTTTTTCGGGGACGAATTGTCCTTGAATTAATTCCGATAGCGAGTGGAGCATAACCAATGGCATTATTGAGTTTTTACGCGTGACGAACTTTTGTTTCAATCTCAACTTGAAAGACAATTTATTCGTCTATTTGTAAATCAATTTCCATCGGCTGACGGTCAGTATTTTATTGATGAAAAATACAGATTATTTTTTGTATTGGTTTCGGAGTTTTGAATATCGAGCACGCAGTTCTGGAAACGTGCAAGAGCAAAGCGTTACTGTAGTTTGTTCGATTTTTGTCCTATTTATTAAGATAATCCTGACGTTAACGATCACAAGCCTAACAATATTTCCGTGTTAACGTTACCTTACAGCGCGAGCCGTTTACGCACGAATTTATTTTCAGTCAATTGATCTGTTTAAACGCTCACTATGGCTTAAAATAGATCGATTTCAACAGTAAAAAAATGGAGAATTATGTGTAATATATATTAGTTATCCCAAACACACCAAGAATTTAACTAAATTCGTCGCATGCTCGCCAAAATAAATCGAAGAAAATTAGAAGCTGACAAATATTTAATGTACGACTTTGCAAGCAAAATGGTTGCGACCAGTCTTCATATACACCGCCAGCACACACATAAGCAAGCGCGTAGCCGCATAAGTATGTGTAATACATATGGCTGACAATTAATGCTGCGTATTTGTAGTTCAAAGCTGCAATTCTATAGACTGATTATTTAGAGCTCTTTTCAAATATATATTTCCTTGTGTCATTTTCATAATATGTCGTCAAATTTCTTTACCTAAAGGCGTGAACTATTTTTAAAACATATTTCCACAAGTTTTCCTTTCTAGTTTGGCTGGAAATACGAGACAAAGTCTTGGACTCGTAAGCATGTCCAGCGCGTTCATCGGAGTAACAAGAAACTGAAGCTACTGTTCTAGTGGCAACCATAAAGAGATTTGATAACCAATTGTGATGATTAAAAAAAAACACTGTACGCTTGAAACCAAGAAAAATGTATCATTAACTATTGCAAACTTCAATTGAACCATCTTTTGTAATTTGAAAAAAGTTTCAACTTGTCGCTGTTAAAGTATAATTTTAAAAATAAAACACTTTTTATTTTGAACTACTTCCACATGTTTATAAAGATCAGGACCGATTTCACTCGTCGCAAACATTATTAACTGATACAAAACAATAATCAAAACAAGGTATATCAAGCAACTTGTGGGAGTAGTAAAAAACAAATTGTGTTTTATTTTTAAAATATAACGCCTTTCCACCAATAATGACACATTAAAAGTGTATAATTTATAATACTTCTTCTTTATTCGGCTATTGTAACAAAAACTCCATAATTAACGTGGAATTTCTTTCAATACAGAAAATAATCTTTTTAATTCTTAACGCCGTTTTTGCTTTCATTATACATTCGTCGATTGAGAATTCTGGATTTCAGGCTCTATTTGCAATATGTAACATTGCTAAATTTAAATGCAGGAAATTTTTAGGCCACAATCATAAAACATTGTTTTATATTGTACCTCCCCGTTAGCTTTTTTAATTATTGTTTTTTCATCGATTGAATATGCCACGTCATTGAGCCAAATAGGTCCTGTTCATGTGATACAACTTTGAAATAAGAAACACTTGATTAAGTAATTGTCAGTAAACAGCGTTCAAATCATTATATATTATATTAAGAATAAGACTTAATCAACTTTTTATAAACAGGAATGTACAAATAATTCAAGGACTAAAAGTGAAGGGCCATCATACGTTCGTAAATGCTATGTTGCATCATCCAGCGTTCTTGGCTAATTATTTGATCGAAATCTGATCACTTAACCGCAGGTATGTCTATCACCAATAACTTTGAGTTGTATAGTTGCTTCTCTCGTCGTATTTTAATAAAATGCTTGTCAGTGCATGAGCGTGTAGTTTATTCACATTTGACCAAAGTAAATTATTTACTTACAGCAGTTTATTTGCCGGTCCTGTCGCCGGATGTCTTAATATTCTTAAGCGTTTGTTGTTTTTGTTGATATCTGTGTCCACTCCTGTACGTAAGGACGAAGCAAAGTATACAGTTAATCCATTGCTTTCGAATATGAATGTAAAACAAAGGAAATAACACAAGCTTGGTTGCAAACACAGTGAGTAAACAAAATCGTGCACCAACAGTATTGCCATATAACCATATATAATAAGTACTATATTCACAATATACAAGTATCTTCAGATTAAAATTCACTTTTCACTGACTTATGCCGTAATCCGTTGTCTTAAAAAAAATGTACATCTGACTTTTTTTGCAACCATGTTTGCTCTTAATCTAGAGCAGTGTTCCCTAACCAGTGGTCCGCGGCCCAGTACCAGGCCGCAGAGACTTTCCGCCGGGCGGCGAACAGTATGCCAAATTTCAAGCAATTCACCATGCAAAAATTTTAAATATAGGATTTTTTCGCCTACACGTTTACTTGTAGTTTTATTAATTGTTAAAATAATAATAATTGGTAAGATAATGCCATACTATGGTCGCTGGTTTTCTCAGAATCGGCAGTCATAAACCTTCTTAGGTACACTCGGGGAGAACGGAAATATTTGCTCTTGAATAGTGAACCCATATGCAAAGCCCTACCTAAATATCTTTCCATAAATGGCATATATTATGTTTATTTGTTAGTTACAATTATTTCCATCTGTCACAATATAAGATTAAAATAATATTGTGTAAAAAACCATTTTCATTTCAGTATTATTGGTAAGCGATTTTTTTTTCCTTTTTTTACCGCTCCGCAAGTGTAAAAAGGTTAGGGAATACTAATCTAGAGCACATGTACTCATAATCGAGCTTATCTCAACAGAACTTGACCTCCGAAAACTGCTTGTCATTTGGTCGCAGTTTAGGGGACAGTTAAGATATGAAGATAGAACTAGAGCAAGACTTTTAGTCTTTTAATCGTTTTTGATATGACCTTTTTTAATGATCGGATGGATGATAGGCAATTTAGACAAAACTGGCACTCGTGCCTTCTAACATAATTCGACTGAAAAAACAATTTATGAATGTTTCCGTTGTGGTAATAGAACCCGCTAGCGACGCAACCGAAAAGAACGGACATTGACCATTCGGTTACAATCACAACTATTTAAATGTTTAAATAAAAAATACACGCATTATTTATGTAGGTACTATATCCACAGAAACGTGCAAATTTGCCTCTTACCTAGAGAAAACGTAACAGATGTTTGAATCTGATTTTAGCTGTGCGTAGATAAGAATTCTCACTCATCACATACTCTTTTAATGTAATATTTCTATTGCCGTAACTTCCACTTGCTGTATCCATAATAATTATTAAACGTTTATGAATAACTTACTCAAAATCCAATCCGATCCCTTGCTCCCACACATCCGATCACCTGATAACTGATGAGGCCAGCTCTGCCTTTCCCGCTGCGCGTCCTCAACTTATCGAGGTGTTCTTATTCCTATAAAAAGTTTTCACTTTGTAAATAAACACTATAAATGTCACTTTTACTTGTAATCGATGACAAGCGTGGTATACTATTATGTTCAAAGAAACGTAAAACCTGTTACGGCAATATAAATTTTATGAATTATCTGATCCGGGCCGCGATGTTATGTAATTTTGATTGATTTCTGAATAATACCTCCTAATTGGCCGTTCTTAGATTCGTGTATCATTTTCGACGCGTAGGGGGTTTCAATGTTCTAGAATAGTGAATCGTTTTTCTATATATTAAGCCAAAAGTTTCCGGCCTAAGGAAATAAAATTAAAGCTTATAAAGCAAAAAATTTTGTCATCCAAATGGTCTACAACCTTTTTGTTCGGCAACTCTTGGACTTTTATAATTATAGTATGTTCGTTTGTATCTTAACCCTTAAAAAATACTAAATTGAACATAATATGCCTATTTGTTTAATTATAAATGAAAAATGATTTTCGCTCATCGTTGGTATAAAGAGTAGGTATAGTAATCTGCCTTCAAACCATAGCGTGTGTTGATTTTAAGAAATACGTTTGCATTGTTTGCTGTCTATATTTTATTATATATATTTACAAAATCAACAATACCAAAAAATGTAATGTTTAGTGTTAAAATATTTACTTAAGTTTTACTCAGAAAACTTTCTGTATAGCTTAAGTATAAGCATATAACGTTTAACTAATACATTGATTAGCATTTATCACTTTTAAGGTGCCTAAAGTAATTCTTGGTGGAAAAGCATTATATTTTAGAAATAAAACAAAATTTGTTTGTACTACTTCCACATGTTTATTATGACCAGGACCGGTTTCGCTCATCACGAGCATTATCAACTGAAAACGATCAGTTGATAATGCTCGTTATAATCGAAACCGGTCCTGATCATTATAAACATGTGGAAATAGTACAAAAAAATGTGTTTTATTTTTAAAATAGATTGGCCTTTATTTTCTTGATAGAATACCATTATGCTAACGCAAAATTGATGGCTATTTCAGCACCACGCCATCGTCAGCACTGTGATTATTCTTTAAACTACTTCTGAAAGGGTGGTGCTAAAATGTTAACCATGTACTATTCATAATTCTTGTGAAACTGAATACATTGCCATTTACCACCTTATTGTATCAATTCATTTCAGTAAACTACATGAAACAACATTATACATAATCAATATGTTATAAATAATTCTTAATCACTGCAATACATAAAGATAGTTATTACAGTATTTTTCTGGATTTATCTGTCTATTTTGCTCTTCTGTCTATACACATTAATTTATTAATATTTTCATTATAAAACCACGCAATATGAAAATCATTTTTACTGAAATATTATAATAATTATTAGTTAGCTAACTTATACGGTTTTACATCTATGAGTGTTAAATTCTAAGCCAATAAAAACGCATATTTTAAAATTTATGGTGTTAAGTCTAGATGTGTTTTTAATCAAAATATTCTCTGCCTTAGAACTACGGCACATCCAACAAATTTGACAGGAGACGTTGCCAGCTGATAGTCTCTAGTTTAATAATATTAACTGTTGGTTTACGAACAACTCGATTCGTATTATTTTCGTTTTCAGCAAAGTTAAAAAAGTAATAAGCCATTAAAATGTTTCTATTTCAACAGTCATTCGTGACTCAATTTCAAATCTTTTCAAAACCCATCGCTTAAAAGATTTTAATTTTTCTTTATATCGACGAATATAAATATACACCAACCTAATAATTATATTTTGTCAGTTATTACGAATCGATAAGTACATAAAAAAACTATGCATTACCGCCGAAATGTATGCCAAGATCAATATCTCTTTGGCATGTTGAAATAGTTTCTTAATTTACGATGCAATATTCAGTAACTATTTATGAGAATCTCCTCAATGATGCGCGTGACAGAATTATTATTCTTACGCTCGCCTATTATCAAAAAAGCAGGTTTCTTCATATTATTAATTGTTTGACAGTATTATTTTATCCGCTAAATTTGTAGTTTATTTGCGATGAGGTAAAAAATGCAAAGTATTCAATTCAGCGAATGTCGTAAAATATAGTTGATGATTTATCGGAATCACTTCGTCAAAACTGGTTACGATAATACTAATAACTAATTTTTACATGCTTCATCGTGGAAAAAATATACTTTAAGGTGTTAAATGTCAATTCTTGGTGGAAAGGCATCACATTTTAAAAAATAAAACAGAATTCATTTGTACTACTCCCACATATTTATAATGAATTGTGTTTTATTTGAAAAAAGAAATATCAGGATATACGATATAGCTAAGTCATTTTTTTCATATTGAAAAGAGATACATCCGATAGCCTACTCAATGTGGAAAGACATGCCATTTTCAGAACTATGATTTTTTCTATAATTTAAGACATCAACTGAGGGTGCTTGATGGAATTTCAATATCAAATTAAAAAACACCTAACAGATATCACTAAATGTGGAATGATTGTATATATTTACCCTTTCGTCGAATTGCATCCCGTCAAAACCCACAATGCTATTATAATTGTAAAATCACTGGTAATTCTAAAAGTAGTTGGAAAGCGGCAATTCGCCACTATGTTAATGTGTTGTTTACAAAATAAGGATTAAGGCGATTCTCGAAATGTTAACTCAGATATCAGTGTGGCTCTCAGACGTATAATATTTTACCTCGTAAATAATATTTGTCGTATTTGTATCTTCTATATAAACGTTAGACACTGTTTACTATCTGTCAGTTCGAGTCCATTCGTGTGCTCGAATGCCTGAAGATGCCGAAAGGCGAAACCCGGGTCGTTAGTGACAAAATTCATGGAAGTGTACAAAATCTCAATAATCCAAATACGACTTTTTCATTTATAAATATCGATACCTCAGTTCCAAAATGTAGGTAACAACTCAAAAGGCAGTTACAGTTCTGAGATAATTAAGAAACAAGATTTTGGGCTTGTTAAATCTTCTATTGTATTTCTAATTTTTGTAGATTTTAAAGAAATTCTAGAATTATCTAAAAAAATATTTAATGACATAATTTTATTTTTTCTAATATCAATAATAGGATTTAAGTTTAATTTAATTTAAGACATCGACTGAGGGTGCTTGATGGAATTTCAATATTAAATTTGGATTATTGAGATTTTGTACACTTCCATGTATTTTGTCACTAACGACCCGGGTTTCGCCTTCCGGCATCTTCAGGCATTCGAGCACACGAATGGACTCGAACTGAGAGACAGTAAACAGTGTCTAACGCTTATATAGAAGATACAAATGCGACAAATATCATTTACGAGGCAATACATTATACGTCTGAGAGGTACTCAGATACTCAGGTATCAGTATTGTAAGCATTCCTCATGTCCAACTCAAAACTGCATTTTTTCTACTTACTACACTTTGGAATCGAATCGAATGTAGAGTTCTAAAAATGATTTTGTAAAGAAGTCACTTCCTCAGAAAATTTACTTATAATTGCTATGAACTTTGCTGCCGTGTATTAACTATAACCAACGAAGTATGAACATGTATGACCTGTAAACGTAAAAAAATAAGTAACTGAGTTATCAATATTAAAGTAACTTAGATAAGATTGATAACATCTAATATAACTTACTCGTTGTTTTTAAATACTTATTATGTAATGTGATAACTTTCGTTCTATTTGTTCTAGGTGTTAACAACCACACGTATTTATAAAAATAATGCCTTTCCATCACGAATTGAGTGTTAGCTAACACATGAAAAGTGATTAAACAGTATATATATAATTAATTTGAAAAGCAGATCCTATTTCTTAAATTCAAAAAATTTATTGATAGTGGTTTAGTCGTTAATGATATTCTTGTGATTACGAAATTTTTTTTCCAACTTTTCCTGGAATTTTATTGCGGCGCTTTGTTAAAAAAAAAATTTACCTGTTAATCAGAGTCGTACTTTTTATCGTATAATAGTGTTTTAATTTCAGTTATATATCGTCGTTGTTCTGGAAGAGTCGTCGTTAGTTATACCAAAATGTTCCTTATTTCAAACTGTAACGAATGAAAGAACGAACTTATTTTTATAAATTATACTTTTGCTTTAAAACACTTTTGTACAAACAAACAAAATGAAAAAGATATAGCATTTCAAACATTTGACAAACTTCAAAATCCAATTACTCAAAACTAGTATTTTTCAGTTAGTGTTTTCTTCCAGAACAACGACGACATATTTCCTTTATTTCAGATTAATAATTGATTGATGTAAACCAATCTATATAAGGATATTAATACATATTGCATTTTTTTTTTTTTTTAACTTAGCGCAATTTATTGCTCTACTGTCTTAATTTATCTTATATGAAATAATGAGCCTTTGAGTCCTTGCGCCTTTGATACATTGTTTCTACGAAAATTTATACGTAAAAATCCACAATACATAAATTAAAAGTATAACGTACGGTTTAATTTAAAAATATTTTCTATACTAAATTCACATACTTTCAATTTAAACAACATCGCTGGTTTCTTTTAGCTTGCTATTATTTTCAACAGTTATGTTAATAGCTTAGTGAAACAAGTTATTTTATTCAAATATAAAATGACCTGACATAGACGATACAGTTACAATATTAATGTTTGACATGAATAACAAATATAACATATTAAAAGTTTTGTTTCTATTAACACGAAGCCGACCGAAATAATTGTATTAACATTAATGTTTGGTTATACGTGTTGATAAAATCCGTGTAGAAATGACACCATGCCTCTCTATTGCTTCAATTACAACGATTCAATCACTGTAATTAGGATTTTTGTTTCCATTGGTAACATGGAATTAATTATTGTATGGTCTCATTTTTCCGATCAGAATGTATATTAAATTGTCATAATATATCGGTCAGAATTACAGAGGACAGAATAAATAATTTATGCTTAGTATTTTAAACCTAACGCAACCTTTTATCCTGACCAAAAATTAATTTAGTTTGTTGCCAATATTGTATTCATTGTTTATGGTGGTTATGATAATATCCGTCATTTAATTCATTTATTTCCTCGAGTAACATTGCAGGTCGCATTCGTAATTCTTCTAACTATACTTGTTACATTGAAAAGGCCGTTATTTAATTGTTTTTAAATCAAAAGCTGTATTGTCTGTCAGGGATGTCTGTTATATTGTTATACCTTTCCACCCAACCTCCTATCTGATCCTCAACACGAGACCGTAGTCTTTAATACTAGCTTACCACTAACATTTTCCTAGCCCAATCTTTCGATCTGTAACCTTTTCGAGTAAGAGAAGTTAAGCGACTGAATCATAAGTGTAACTAATTCCATAAACTGTCAGTTAATAATTATGTTTGGTTAGTAAATAACTTCCAAATAAATAAAGTAAATTTAACTTCTTGAGATTTTGTACATTTCCATGTATTTGGCACTAACGTCCCGGGTTTCGCCTTTCGTCATCTTCAGGCATTCGAGCACACGAGTGAACTCGAACTAACACAAATAAACAGTTTTAAAACAATTATATACAAAAATTAAATACGACAAATTTTATCCCTGAGTCTAAAAAATTAGTATCTCGACTAGTCACAAAATTACAGGTGAAAAGAAGGGTTTTTTCAAATACAATTCGAATAACTACCTAATCAATTTCAACTAATGGGTTCTGTCAGGGTGACCATGGACCGATGTATTAAGAATAGCCCATGTAAGAGGAGACAAAATACATGTAAATGTACAAAATCTCAACAATTCAAATTTGATATTAAAATTCCATATAATTTATATAAATTACCGACCGCTTAATTTATTAACTGACAAATATCTTGAATGTTAAATACTTTATATAAATAGTTCACACAATAATACAGACACCTAAACCTAACATAAACAAATCAAACCAGCCTAGTTGCAAACGCATGTTATCCTACTCTTTAACTTTCAACAACGTCATTATTTTACTGTTTTACACTTTATTTTGTATGCACTGTCAAATAATTATCATAAATGGAGCAATGGTTAAATATTCCTATCAACTCAATCGAATATCTTATATTTAAAAACACAAAACTTATGTTTATTCAATTTAATTTTTATATACACTTTATGACAACTTACAGCTTTCGCTTCGCGATATTTCCGCGCGCGCGAATTTCAAATTTATTACGTAAAGCTCTTTTCAAACTTACTATACAGCGAATGCGCATTCCAAATGCACACAGACCGACCGTTCGAAACCAACTGACTTAGTGAAGTCTTGGCGCAACCGAGTCTCTGATCAGTACGCGACATGACATCGTGAGTGTCCGCGCATGTGCAGGTCCACTTACATTATTTTATTGGTATTACCTCTTTCACAAGAAAGCTGCGGTATTATGTCTATGGTATATACCAGGGCGTCTGTACAAATAAGTAATGCAGTGGTGTCTATAAGAGTTGAGCTATGATTTGTCATCGTTTTCGGATTTGTTTGTCGAAAGCTTTCACAAACCGTAATATGAGACGTCAGTTCTAAGGGCTGTTCAGCTGATGCAATACCAAGAGAGCTAGACATATACATCTGCAACCTTTATTATTTTTTTTTCTGTTCTATTTTTATCAATTTTACCTTTTTTAAATATAATTTGTTTGTTAATCAATATTTTCTCAGTTCATGAACCATCAGTTTTATATACCTTCATTTTTTCACTCAATTTTATAATACGCCTGTTATGTTTGTATTTTTATCAGTTGATAATGCTCGTGATGAGCGAAACCGGTCCTGATCATTATAAATATGTGGAAGTAGTACAAACAAATTGTGTTTTATTTTTTAAAATATAATGTCTTTCCACAAAGAATTGACAGTTAACACGTTAAAAGTAAGTAATACAATAATATTAAGTAGTTAAAGAACGTTATGCGTATCTACGCACTATTTTTGGAACCGGAAATGTATCACGAGCCCCACTTTCAACGGTAGTATATATCGCATCTTTTTTTGTATCGTATAAAAACGATTTTTTCTTGACTCTTATTCAAATTATTTCCGTCGCCCACCTAAGCCCTTAAACATACATGAATGAAATGAGATCCAATCGTTTTCCATGTGATATTATATTGTTTTAATACCTTATAGTTTGCCATCAAGTTGACTTACCTAATCGGACCAATATTCGGCTGTCGGATTTTACACCTTTTCCCTGTACATATAATAAATCGAATATTCAATGACACACATATAGAGTGTGCTTAGCACCCTGCCTTACAGTGCCATATCTGCCTGTTTGCCTATCTACAATGCATGGCAAATTAGTCGTATACGTTAACAGTCGATTTCTTTCTCAGCTTCTTCCTTACTGCTTCGTTTTACTCCTTAACAAAAACGTATAACAGAAGATTCAACTCTATTGTTTTTTTCTTCCAGTTATTTGTATGCTCACTGCCTGCTATTGACAAATCAGTGTAAAAGCGAGAAAATAAAATATTCGTGGTTCAATTCTAACAGAATTTTTCGGGTGTCATTTTTTCCTCACTATGCCGGCTAAATGCAACCAGTACAACAAATCGGAAAACGAGCCGGACACCAATTGTTCTCTTTAAGCTTTTTAACTTTCCCAATAAAATACTGCTGAAGATATAACATAGATGTTATATCTTCAGCAGTATTTTATTAGGAAAGTTAATCATTCGGCTTTTAAGGTGTTCAATTCTTGGTGGAAAGACATTATATTTTTAAAAATAAAACACAATTCATTTGTACTACTTCCACATATTTATAATGATCAGGACCGGTTTCGCTCATCACGAGCATTATCAACTGATAAAAATACAAACATAACAGGCTTATTTATACACTCAATTTTATATAAATAAGCCTGTTATGTTTGTATTTTTATCAGTTGATAATGTTCGTGATGAGCGAAACCGGTCCTGATCATTATAAATATGTGGAAGTAGTACAAATGAATTGTGTTTTTTTTTTTAAATTTAATCATTCGGGACGATTTTAATATTTCGATAGAGGCGGACGAATAATTCTCGTTCACTAAAAAGATTATATTCTTCCAATTCGTTATGTAGTTGCGAGTGACGCAATTATAGTAAAAGTCAATTTTTTTAAATAATGAAATGCAATTTAATTCTACCCACATCTATTTTAACCATCAATGTCTGCCGATTGATCTGTAATGTAAGTCTCGCCCGGTTTTTAACTAGAGGTACCTACAACGATGAATGAAGAAAAAAATCGGCGTTACGTGCGTCAGCAACCGTATACACCAACTAACCTTCGTCATTTCACTTTATGCTTTATATACACGAAACTATAAATGTATCTATTTCCCTAATGCATTTCTTTCATTATCGAAAAAATAAACGTTACTATTTAACTACAAACTGACAAATTCTCAATAAATTTAAATGTGTTGACCATATTCAATGTTAACAACGGCAATAAAAATTTGTGCTGTTCGCTTATGTAATATAATTATACATATCATTCTAAAACAGTGGTTCACATTTAATGCAACTTTAATTATTAAATACTATCGAGTACCCGGCATGCGTTGCAATGCCACTAGTGCAAAGAAAGAAAGTTTTTCTGTTTTAATTTTGTTTATTGAAGTTCTTTTGTATACACAATATTTTTGGTTTTCCGTCTGATTAGTACACGAATTAATTAGATGGTTTTGCGACGCGTGAGCAGGCCACATACAGCTGTCCATGTGAGACGCATGTATTTTCTAAATTTAGTCCACACATTTGTAGTGATGGCAAATGCAAGAATAATGGGCTTGGACCCTTGAATTTCAATTTCACTTACCTGCTAGACATCGCATGCGCACCACTGTTTTACAAACACCAAACATGTGTTGTAGATATTAATTGTGTTTTTCTTTGTCTTTCAAAACAACGTGAACCTGTTTCTTAAAATATCGGCTTCATTCTGAGTATATTCTGTGGTACGTTTTGGACTGTGACTTTGGATTTTTTCAAGTCATTTCCGCTTCTAAAGTGCATGTGGAATCAATCATAAAACTTTCACTGCGTATTGACCAGGCTTATTGAAGGTGCAGTGAAGTCTTATTTAGAAGTTATCACATAAGCGTATCTTATCTTATAGTATTAATTTCAATTGACATAAATAATGTTCGCCATTTTCCATCCAAAATCTCTCAAAAGCGCTAGCAAACTCAAAGTCGTTAACATGATGATTCCCGGTCACGTGTTTTCACGTGACGTTCTACCCTTCCAAATATACCCATAGTAGTGGCATTTAACGACATTCATTATAGCAGATACTCAAATCATTCCAAAAAGTCATTTCATTACTCATTTTGACATATCATTGCGCATGTGACGCGTCCATTCGTCCTTTTGAAAACTATATTATAGTATAGTTATCTTTTTTACTCCGAAATATAAATTTACACGATCCACCAAGTCAGAGAACATGTTTATATTAAAAATTACATTATTTTTTTTTTAAATATAATGTCTTCCCACCAAGAATTGACAGTTAAAACCTTAAAAGTGAACATGAATATAAATATTTTTATATTAATACCTACTGCAGAAAATAAATAAGACTTTTAGAATATGCAGGCTGTGTGCAAAACACAAAAACGAGTAAGACTCGATACATATGCAAACATTGTCATACGGCTCTCCATAAAAGAGAATACTGACAATCGTTCCATATAAAATGGAATTGTTAGTGTTTCTCAGAATAAAAAGAGTTTCATTTGATTTAACTTAAAATTTTTATAAATATTGCAAGTTTACTGAAACGTTTTTATTTATTCAGTAATGACCCGGCCACAAGAGTCATTCCACCTAATTTGGGCCAGGTCTTAAATTGTTAAACCTTAAATCGACAAGTATGTCGTATGGCAGAATTCTCAAATTTTATGACTACAGCACTGATCATCATATTCTGTAATGATCGTTTACACCTGACTATCTTATTTAACGACCGTCAAGTCCGATGTATAATTCATCTCGAACAAGTAGTGCCACGATATATTCAATTTTCTGACCCACATAAACGTCGCATTGCCAGTTAGGGCTCGTCAAGTCTAACCGGAAATCCCGCTCATATTTACTTTTACGTAATACTACGAAGCGCAGTGACACTTGACTTGGCAAACAATATAATAATGTGTACCCAAAGACGCTGGCTAGTTTTCCTTGTCTTCAGAATTTTGTAAATCAAGCTTCCAGAATTTTCTTTAATCTACGCATGTTAATTATATACTGATATCGTCAGTTTAAGTGGAAACTTTTACTCAGTGCTAAAAGGTTTTCTGAATAAAAAATAATTAAATATTTTGTCTCAAATATTAAATTATTTGCTTTCGTTTTACGACGGCTGTGACGTAACTCAATGGGTACTCCATAATTTGTTTGATTACCTGTAAATTCTTATCATAATTCATAGGCCAACTGTTTTATATACCTTATGTTTGTTAACATCCAAATTTTATATGAATATTCCTGATATGTTTTTTTTATCGGTTGATAATGCTCGTGGTGAGCAAAACCTGTCCTGATCATCATAAACATGTGGAATCTGTACAAAAATATGCGTTGTATATTTAAAATGTTAATGCTTTTCCACCAAAAATTGACAGTTAACACGTAAACTCTAACAATTCCTACGTCGAGGTGAACTTGAAATTTTCCGCACACTTTTTATTGCCTATTTTTCCTTTCAAGTTCCATTTATTGTTGTTACACAGGATGTCTCCGATTGCGACATTAGGTATAAGAAAACATTATTATTATAATTTTAAAAAATAAACAAATTTATGAAGCATTATATGTGTCACTTAGAATAGCAATGTTGTAACTCCAAAATTAGGAAAAATGAGTTTAAACCTCCAACACGTTCAAAAGATGTTATTATATTAATTTAATAATGGTGCACCTCCATATATACTCAAAATTTCTTTAAAAAAACTGTTTTTTGTTTTTATATTCCCATATTTAACGACATTTTTCAGAATAGTAGTGAAGTGTCCGTATAGACTTCACTACTACACTAACGTTCAAGCTCTTCAGTTGATTGTCAAACAGTTATTAATGGTTGTTATTTGATTCTAAGAACATTTTACAAAACCTTGATTTTCTCAACACTTTTATACTGGAGTTACACCATTACTATTCTAAGTGACACGTATACCTCAGCGAATTTCTACATGTGACACTGACCAGCGCTTCAATGGACGCATCCATTTCAAATTTTCATATCGCTGAGGTATATGTTATAGAAAAGTTTTAAGAAAATCAAGAATTTGTAAAATGTTCTTAGGATCAAATAACAACCATTAATAACTGTTTGTCGATCAACCCAAGAACTTAAACATTAGTGTAGTAGTGAAATCTATACGGACACTTCACTACTATTCTGAAAAATGTCGTTAAATATGGGAATATAAAAACAAAAAACAGTTTTTTTAAAGAAATTTGGAGTATATATGGAGGTGCACCATTATTAAACTAATAGAATGACATCTTTTGAACGTGTTTGAGGTATAAACTCATTTTTCCTAATTTTGGAGTTACACCATTACTATGCTAAGTGACACATGAAATAGTTCACATTTTTTTTAAATATCACACTTTGAAATGCTACATTTTTTTAATTGATACCCTTTAACTTAGCAATCATGAAATAATTATAAAATGTGTTATTAATTAATTATGGGATGTGTATCACCCATTTGATTTAATAAATTTCGAATATTATTAAAATATTTAATTAATTAAGGAGTGCAAAGAGTTAAAAGTGATAATTTGGTATACATTTTCCACATTGCAGTATTCCATATTGTGCAGAAATTTTCATTTACTATTAAATCGAATGGTATTGAGGGTTCGATCAATTAATAACACAAGAGTCTTAAAACTTTTTATGAAACTGGCCGGATTTTAATTTTTAAACTATTTTATATGTCCAAGCAATGTTATAAAATATTAACCAGGACATGGTCAAAAAATCCTCGTGGCGATTGAAAACGGATCGGATCCGGCAGGCGAACCTTAATTCTGTGTCCACTGCATTATTTATTGAAAACATTTTTATACATTACCCAATTACCAATAATATAGTATATTTGCATATCTCAAACTTGATGAAGACTTTTTCATTCAAAATTAACATTGAAAAGTGAAACCTACATTTGTAATTTGTAAAGGGCATACATTAAACAGAACTGCATGTATTATACGAAGCGAAATATTTTTATTTTGGAGTTTTATTCAAATATTTGTGTATGCTGTAATCAAATCATTTAAATTTTACTAAAACATTAAAAATATATATTACACAGTCATCGCTTAGACAGAGTACCTTATTTCGACAATACTAGTGTTGAGTAAATCTATACTGAATATATTTGTGTGTCAATAATTACATAAACCTTACAGTTAAAGAAATCACTACAGTGCGCTAATGTCACTCAATTCTTTTGAGCTTTAGTTCTACTTGGTTACGAAAGCAAGAACTCGAATTCCGAAAAGAAACTTTCTTAAATGATTTTCATCGCTCAACGCTCAACTCCCTCACAATTTTTGAAAACGGGAGGCGTTCAGAGAGAGGGAAAGATAGAGATAACCTCATACGCATTCTCAAATGTATTAACTACTACACCACGTGTGAAGAACTTGCAGTCTTTTAGGGTATCAAGTGAGGCCTGATTTTATTTTAAGATAAATGAATGCGGCCTTTGTACTAGACACTAGAATGTAACCTAGGAAGTAACGCTTAACACCGTTACGCCGAACGTAATAATTTTTGTGTTTTCTCTATATATTTTTATTATGTTGGTACTTAAAATAATCATCATCATCATACAAGTTGGTTGTCCCACGGCCGCCTTCCATAAAGCAACAACGATCAAGAAAAGTAACGAATTTAGTCATCATGTTCTTGTCCCAATACAGAGCTGCACGGGAGCGATCTTTTAAGCAGCCACTATTGTGATCAAAAAAAGAAAATCTGATTTGCTCAGCTACTTAGCTTAAGTGATATTAAGTATCCTGTGTATCCTTATACTGAGAATCATCAGTGGTGATGGAGTTTAATCTACACCGCGTTGAATTTAAAGAAGAATCAAGAATATCTCGTTTCCCATAATATGATGTCGTAAATTTATCGAATCCCTTAAAGTTTGTTGTTTGTTTGAGTGCTTTCAAGCGGCCTAGTGTTGTCATAATGATCTTATTAATGAAATATTTAAATCGAACGCTTGCAGACCGCTATATTATATTATTTCTAAAGCAAGTCATTGCAAGACTGCGATATGTCGTAAATTGCTACCGTAAAGAGGTATCGAGTATTGGGCAAGTGATAGTTTTGACCGATGATAGTTGCAGCATCGAGGACGGCAATTAGAATGTCTATTAATACGTGTGAAATATTTTATTGTTCATCAAAACTAATGACAATGACTTATTAGAAGCTCTTCAATGCGCTTAGAGAAATGTTTATGTATAACCAAGGAGTATATTTAGGATATACAAACAAATGCTATTAAGTCGCTTTTTAATATTAAAAATGTATGTAATTTAACGCACTATGGATTGGTAGTACAGAAGATGTCTAGAATATAATGGTCTGAGAAGACCCCGGATCGAAGAGAGGCGAACGGCTGGTTATCCAGAGTCCTGGAAGGGCTGTGATCTCAGACGAACACCATTTCAAATCCGGTTCAAAACTTATTTATTTTCCATTCAAGATGCAGTGGTTTACATTACACAAATATATAAATCCTAACACATAAAATTGATTCTACATTTACATTTACTTAGCAACTGAATTAACTTTAAGTTATAATACAAATGACACAATGAATTTAAATAAAGTCCAATGCAAATCAAAAAAAAACCAACAATTCACATCGTCACGTCACCTCCGACGCGACGAGACCTCGCTCGTCCGCCTCGGCAGATCGTAATCGACTATCTTAAAAAAATTAAAAAAACTCCCGTCAAAGTTGGAGCTACCCCTTTCCGTAAAAATGGACTCGTCCAGCAAACTTAACCGGGGGCTATTTGAACGCCTGGCAACAAGAAAGAGCCTATTCTGCAAAATATTGCTTTTGCCGCTGGCTGATTTCAGTTCAGGACACTAATGACACTTATACTTAACAAAAACCAGGGTGTGTCACTTTTTTGTCGTCAGCCAACTCGGGCGCTTTCAGTTTCTTATCATAAATCATACCACTTGAGTTTGACGAATAACTCGAGGCTAAAAATCCCTTTAAACACTCTATAACTTCAGTAATTAGAAAAATTCCGTTGGAATAATCCGGCACAGTTGCAAATTTAAAATATTGTAAACAATAGAATGTTATTTGAATTTCTATTTATATTGTGTCTATCTGGTTTTTGACAGAAGTGGAAAAAGATTAAGTCGTAAATTATTATTGATGTATGTCTCATCCTTTAGAAAATATTATATGTATGTCTGTGATTAAAAATTTAAAAAAATGATTTCAGTATATGTAAGTAATGTTACGTTATTAATTATTCAAATCGAATTTTTAAAATAATTTTTATACTTTAGAATCTATTCGAATAGTTGGAATCCCTAGTTCATATCTTACAGACTTTCCCCTGCAATTATTCATAATTATGAATCAAGAAGACCATTTGTGCTATTGCTCAATATATTACCTTGAAAGTCTAGAATAATTGAAGTCATTATTCACTGTCCATATGTGAATAATCGTTTAAAATATATGCCACAACCATTATTTGTGCTAAATTTAAATCTACTGTTGACATTATTTCTTAATATTTAATTATCCCATTATTTATTTTATCGTTTCTGTTAAATGTTCCATTACCATTGCCCTAATAAGTGTCCAAGCAGATATCAAAAGAATATTCAAGGATTACTGATTGCGGTAATTATTCATGATGTTGTTAGTTGCAACACTATATATAGCCTTTATTATCATTCGATATCAGTGCTTGACGTGGGAAAAGCGGAACCGGCGCGCCTAGTTATATTATTTTTTCTTATACCATAATCGCTACGTGGAGCTTTTGGTAACCACGCGACACCTTCAAAATTCCCCACACCTTAAGGGGGCTGTAAACGAGCAACTTTTTACGCCAATATGCTGCCAACTATAATGCGCCGAAGGTACTCACTCTTACCGTGAAATTGCCACAGTGCCCATCACAGATTTTTTTAGGAATATGTGCTTCCCATGTTGAATGTTGACGTGATTAAACCGCAGGACGGATGATGATGAGATCGGTAATACAGTCAAGAGTAGATGTTAGACGTTCGGAGAATGGCGAAAGACTGATGATTCCTTTTCTATATTCTTCTCTCATTGTATTGCGTTTTCCAAAAATCGCGTATGATGATTCTCACGCTTGCAGACAGTGTCTTTTTACAATCACGCATTTACTTATCTTTACACTCAGTAACGTCACATTCCGCAACTACTGTTCTGTGAAATAATGACTTAATAAAAGTATCATTTTATGTAAACTTTTAGCTGACCAAAGACAAAACATTTTCTTAGGTGTTACATTTTTCAAATCCGTGGCGTCATGTATCCCTACATTTTGAATATCGAACGCAATCGATATTAAGTACGGCAATATTGACAGCATAAATCTATTCCCTTCTCGCTCTGTTCGATATATGTCTCTGTTCGAGATCTGTCAACTTGTATTGGTCCATCGGCAGACGTCAGGTATATTCTCGATGTCTCGTTTTGTTGTATCTGTGTAGGACGACTCAATATGGGTGGTAACCCAGACGATGTGACAAACAGTTAAATGTTTTAATATGCGATGTATCGGCATTTTCTGCTGACAAAGCTTGTCTTAATTGAAATAATTGTAAAATAAACCTTTGGCATAATTCATTGGCCCGTGGCATAATATTATCACACGCCCGAGAGAGGGGCACACCTTTTTATTTTATTTTTAGTTATTAAACAATACCTTTAAATTTGTAAGAAAATAGAGAGGTGGTATGGAATACATAAATCAATAACGGCATCCCACTTCAAGCACTGCATTGAAAACATGAAGAGCAATTGTTTAACCGTTGACAATTAGGTATTTAAACAATCGTAAATCGACATCATTATTAAACTGACGATACCATCGATCAAACATTTTTGTGTTAAGCGTAACTAAAAAAATACAGCAAGCATCAAATTTGAAAATAAACGCAAATTGAAATATTACATCAATGAACATAATTATTATATGGCATGAAGTCGTATATAATATCGATGGTGTTTTGGCCAATTGATGTAACTCTCAAAAAGTACGAAATAATGATTGGATCTTATTTTAAAAACGACAGAGCAGGTCTCGGCCGAATGATGTAAACTAGAAAAATAAATTGACCGCTTTTTGGAAGGGAAACATCGTTTCACATTTAGGTTAAAAAATTCTGACCCGCCACTTGATATAAGCCACTATTATATCGACACTATCTACGTATAATCCCGTATCCGCAAACATGAGAATTTGCAAAGATTCATTACGCAGTTCACAATATATTTTTTTCTCAGTTTTTACTCTACAATTTCAGTTTTGAGGGTTACAGCAAATGGCCAAAACTCTGTCGATATTGTGTTCGTATTTTTTGAAATTCAGCATAGTATCTTATCAAAAATCACAAGGAATTTGTTAAAAATAATTACGTATACTTACTCAATCGAGTAAATCATATACGTTTCAAAATGAATAGCTTAGAATTTATAGAAATCGATGTTAGCATTAAATAACATAAAACAACTTTTTGTGAGATATTTTAGTACCAGTAAGTTTCGTTGTCGGCGTCCGTGGCGCAGTTGGTTTCGTCGCTGGCTACGGTTACGGATGTCTCGGGTTCAATTCCCGGTGCGGACGGTTTTCATAGATTGATCTTTCAATCGATTTATGGATTTCTGTTCGTAGTCTGAGTCTTCCCTCCCACCAATCCCATCCTCACGGGGCGTAACGAGAGCGATTAGCTAACCACTAGTCCTGTCATAGCCCTATCCTTCTATCCCTACTCTCTTCGAAAAAGAAAAGAGAGGTTGAGCAACTGAGTGACAAACAGTTCTCGTAGAAAAAATTCTGTCAAGATACCTCCATTAGGAGACCATATGCTCCACATTGGGAGCGGACATGGAAAAAAAAAAGTTTCAATAATGTCCAGAACTGAAATCACCCAGCGGTAACGACAATAATTCGTAGAATCGGCTGACTCTTGTTGCCAAGCCGTTCAATAGCCGCCGGGCACGCCCGCTGGACGAGTCCATTTTTGACGGATGAGGTAGCAGGGAGTTTTTTTTAATTGTATGTGCACACAGTCGATTACGATCTGTCGAACTGGGCGAGTTACGGCCTCGTCGCGGCGGAGGTGTCGATGTGAATTGTTTGTGTTTGTTTTGAAATTGGAATTTAAATTCGTTTGTCATGTCATTTGTATGTAACTTAAAGTAAATTCAGATGCTAAGTAAATGTAAATGTAGAATCAATTTTATGTGTTAGGAATAGTATTTTTGGGTTTTATAAACCACTGCATCTTCGATGAAAAATAAATAAGTGTTGAACCGGATTTGAAATGGTGTTTGTTTGAGATCACAGCCCTTCCAGGACGTTCGATAACCAGCCATTCGCCTCTCTTCGATCCGGGTTTTCTCACAGTATTTAATATGGAATATCAATCTACCGATACGTATTTATTTGTCTCTTAGTTTGATCCATTTGACTGTAATTATTAATTGTCTTTGTTTTAATTTACTTATATTTGCAGCAGTGGTGTATGAAATTCAATTATAATCCTTAGTGTAGGGAATCTAAGAAAACAAGCTCATTTTAATTAAATGTTCTGAAATCTGTTCGCCACTGCAAGACAGAAACAGAAAAATAGTACCAAGGAATGCAACGTTTTATCGTCATTGCTTTCCGTCATCCCGAACTAATAATGTTATTCTTTCGGTAATATTTATTAGTTTTGACTACTTAACTCCGAAATACAAATGCTTACTTAACCCCAAAATATCACAATAAGATAGGAATAATTTACGTCGAATACCAAAGTTGAAATTAAAAATATTTGTTTTCCTGGGCTGTCCAACCTTAGTATCCATTCGATTTTCAAAATATTCAATAATGCTATGTTCTTTGCATGTGATGGAAATGGTGTTTCTTCAAAATTCTTCCTCTCTTCAAAGTTTTTTCAATTTGGAAAAAAAGTAAATATATCAATACTTGTTAAAAAAGCTTCAAATTACTATTAATTGACATAATAATCTGTCAATATTCTGTAAATTTCTTTGCAGTTTTAAGTTCAACTCTTTCACATGATTGGTAATATCTGTTGTAAATGCAAGATTTGCAAACTTGCTATTTATTTTGAATCTCTTTTGTGTCAAGGGCTGCTATACGTCTCAGTATACCTGGACATGTCTCAGTTTGTAGATCTGTGTCCCCGTGTCCCGGTATTCTATCTGAACTTAACTAGTCTGTCTAAAACAACTAAAGCATAACAAGTCAATGTGAGTAAAAGAGATGAAAGAGGAGCAAGGGGCACAAGAAGAGTCCCTGCGCTCCCGTTGCGACTCATGGCGTTTATTTGTTATCGTCTTCTCGTGAACTAAGTATTATAATTTGTGAATAAAATTGCGAATTTGTTGATTTTATGTGTTTTTCATTTCCATGCAATTCCCAAACGTTCTGGTCGGTGTCTCGACAGTTATGATCATTTTTTAAATACATTCGCACAGAATCGTACCGCGAGCCTCGCTTTGGACAGCCCAGCTATAAAACATCGAATTTAAATGCCATCCATTTATTTGTCTTTCGTCCTTCACCCAGTTTAGAATTTTAAGTTCAACCATTTTACGGCTCGTGTATGGTCGTCTAGATGCTACTCGTCATATTTGGTTGCAGCGTCCACGTTTCCGACAAATCATCATACGGAAAACTTCGTAAAAAGTTTTTTCAATCGATTTACGCGATCGTCAGAGATCACGAATTCGTAAAAACTTTGTTTTTTAACGTTCTTTAGAGATAAATTTGACGACACCTTAACCTAAGTATTATTATCATACGAATCCAAGAGGGATCAAAATACTAATATTTTCATTATTAATTGTAAACTTTAGCATAAAAACAACAAATATCCACATTTTTTATTTTTATACTATTGCATCTATCGATTCAGTTTCTATGACTATTTTAAAAAAATCATCAAATCAGCTCTTAAAAATGTGCCACTTTTCTAAATTCAATAATAGTCCGGGCCGTTTTTTATGAAAACAGCAAATTTCTTTTTCTTAAAATATTATATTTTGCCCTACTGAAAATAAGTTTTGTGACATTTGCTGTTTTTATGGCATGGTCGTCAATTTAATCCGTCGTTAAAGCGACAATATAAATAAAACATGCTTTATTTTCATTGGTTACTTAAGAATAAAAAAGCCCCATTTAGCTTAATCTCCAAATTAAACAAATCAAACAAAATCTTAAAAAGTTATTTCGTTTTTGGCTATATATCTTACCTACTCGTTCGCCTTGTCATTCAAATTCGATTGATTATCCAAGTAAGTCTGAGATCATAAAAATTAGCTTACCACTAAGTGATAAAATTTTACGACAGATTTTTGAGTTCTGAATATATATTTTTATTTTTTTAAAGCATAACCTATACTCGGATTATATGGAAACCACACGGAGTCTCCAAGAGTCTCCCCCGCTAGTCTTTTTGCATCCACCCAGGTCATCCCAGCGTGCCATAGCTACGCCGAAGACATCCCATGGATAGTCATCAGCGGTCTTCCAGGGAAAAGAGATCCATTCGATTGGTAGACGAGACAGACAGGATTCCAAAGCGATGGTTACGCTTCCCAGATTACATTGTGAAAAACGCGTCTTGGTTAGTTGAAGTGATCAGGACAGCTCATCTTCTCTTTAGGCTGTGATCAGCAACTGAAAATTCAATAATCCACACGGGTCGAAAAAAAAACTCTTTATTGATATGACATTGAAGGACAGTGGCATTTTTTCTTTTATACAACTCGGCGCTATTCGTTTCGCCATAAAGTGTTAAACTCTATTTCCTATTTTATATTCGAAATAATTAACAGACTAAGTAAATTATCTTATGCTATAATTTATTCATATGAAAATAAGAAGATATCATAAGTAGACTTAACAACATGTATATGCGTAAGAATTCCTTCCCACCCATCCGATTCTAAAAACGGGGCGTAGCGAGAGCGATAAGCTAACCACTAGTCATGTCTTAGCGCCATCCTTCCATCCCTACTCTCCGAAAAAGAGTTAACAGTCTGGAATGTTTTTGATTTATGTAAAAAATGTGTACTTTTGAATATCTCCCAACCTCCCTTCTGTCATCGACTGGTTGCTCAATGTTGCTTATTTCATTGATTGAATTTGGCATTTAATTGGTAAAACTCCATTATAATAAAATAAAATAATAAGTGATTTATCTATGTTGTTCATGTTTCATAGAATATTATTTTTTATTGTGTTATTTAATGTGAGGTCTAAGAATAATTACTATTAAATTAAAAATTAACGGTTTTGGGTAGTTTTTAATAATATATTTTTACTCATTGAAACCTTTTCAATCTCGTGACTATTATATTTTATATTAAATTATTAGTTTCAGCAACAAGTCTCCACATAACCCTTAACTTCTAGCGGTCATCTTTAATATATAAAAAAATATCTATGATTAGATTGACTTGAGATGAAAAATACTTGGCTAGTATAAAAATCAAAAATGTGGAGTTGACAAAAAAAAGGGTGATGTTGAGACTCGGACTGGGCCTGAAGATGGTGGGCTCGGACCGAGTAATTTTTTGAAATTTCGGCTCGTGCAGACCTCTAATCCAAAAGCACTTCAATAAAGAGAATTAAAACACAAACATTTTCTTTGAGTGGCATTGCAACGCATGTCGGGTAATCTCTAGTGTTTAATAAAAATGAATTTCCACAAAGTTACCGCCGAATCTATTGAAAATTTTCTCATTTTTCATTTCCATTTTTTTTTTTGATCATTTAAAGTTAATCATGTTACCTTTTTCATCCATCATAACACATTAATTGTGAGTGTAAATGCCTCCTATCAACATTAGCTTGATGTACAGATAGAGTCTTTCTTTGTCCTGTAGCCCGACGGATAAATCAATACAAATATTTATTGTAATACCATACTTATCAACTATCTGTATCCCTTAAAGATTTCCTGCTGAAATACTTTATATTACATTTTTGTTTAGGACACTGTTATAATAATGCGTGTTGTTTCGCTCTGTTTATAAAATGTTTTACCAATCATGTTTCTTAATGTTTTAATCAAATTTTTCTCTTTTCAATTACAGGTTAGTCTCAACATATTCACTTCTTACTTGTGAGGTAACGTAACTGCATTTTAATTATAAATATATACAACACGTCCATAATATATTAACGCATGCAAGATAATCAAGCCAATAATCTCCTTAATGACCAAACAAACATTAATTCATCACCCTTACTTTAACTATTATAAGAAGCTTACGTAATTAAGATATAATCAATAAAATTTCAGTCGATTAATTAATAATACTGCTTGAGCTCTTTTCCAAAAAACACAATTATTACGTTAAACATTTGAATTTTAAATAAATTTTAGGATGTTGGAATAAGTAAGATAATATTTTCTTCGAAACAGTATATATAGTTAAGCTAATATAAGTTTAAGTATTGTTCTAACGATGGCGTTTAGCCGAAATATTTTCGAAAATTTATCTTATTAACTTGATTCTATATTGTAAAAAAATCGTTCACGTTCATCAACACTTTTTGTCATTAATCGATGTCATTGAATTGAATTCGGAACCTTTTTAGTCACCCTCTCGGTGAAAAATATATACATACTACTGGAACGCCCGTCGTATATGACGGTATTGAAATTAAAATACTGAATGCTCGAGCTTCCTCGGCTCTTCGATGAGCTTCCACATTAGCGGCAGTTAGCATTGTGCGGCTTCCAGAGTTCTTTGTGATCGTTGTTGTGTTTGTGCCTCGGCATCACGTCAGGATTTTGCAGCTTCCGGAGTTTGCCTCACTCTCCATTTCTGCTGTCGCTCACGACGTAATCGCAATCACCGCTGTTCTTTAGTTTCCATACTGACGTACTGATTTTTATTTTTATTTGTTTGCCGCGGAATTTGTGTCACGTTGGAACTATGTGTATTGTTGAGTGAGTGTGTGTGCATTGCATAACATTCTATTTTATATACACCGCGGATGTTCAGGTCATGAGAAAACTTCATACTTACATGTGATAAGTGACAATAATATAACGTCTACAGAGCGGTCTGGGCTATTTTATATAACGTAAGAAGTAATCGAGAATTAATATAAATAAATTATTGTATTTATGTGATTTCTCGTAAGTCTTGTTGATCTTTAGCAAACCGTAGGTATATCTTAAAATTAAAAATTATTATGTTTATCTATTCGCTCTAAAATTGTTACGTTAATTCATTTAATTATCCGTAAACATTTCATTATGAATTCAATATATTATGGCACTATAGTTTTTATTGGTGTTCTTTTTATTGGCGTAGTAAAATTCGCTTTTTTTATGTATAATCCTTTCACTCAAACAACATTTTTTGCATTACTGGCGACTATTGTGACACAAAAATTGTGTCAATTCTTGGTGGAAAGACATTATATTTTAAAAAATAAACCACAATTCGTTTGTACTCCTTCCACATATTTATAATGATCAGGACCGGTTTCGCTCATAATGCTGATCAGTTAATAATGCTCGTGATGAGCGAAACCGGTCCTGATCATTATAAATATGTGGAAGTAGTACAAACGAATTGTGTTTTATTTTTTAAAATACAATAATGTACATACATTATTTTGTAAATTAATGTAAACAATTAAAAAGCGCAAAATTTGGATTCGATATATCGTCGTCTTAACTAGCAACCCACGTATCTACATTTCAGCAAAATTTTCAGAAGTGTTTTAAAATACAATAAATCCAGTTTTAACCAATGTTATTTATTCTACGAATATTACATTTTTTTTATCAAAAATGTATAATCATTATTCATATAAAATATGTAAAATTCAAAAATAGCATTGATTAAAATTGAGTTTATTGAGTTTAAATCTTTCCTGAACATTTTGCTAAAATATAGATCAGTATTGTCCTGGTTATGCCGACGATACAGTGAACACAAGGACCTATAAAGCCGTAGACGTCAAACCTATGCACATTGAAAAATTTCCATTAGTTATACGATGTAAAATTATTTTATTGTTCACGTAATATTGCGCGAATCATTTTGATTGTTTACCTAAAAGTCATTTTTTGTAGAAATTGACGATTTTTTTTATTAAAATGACAGCGGCTTAAAAATGCTATTAACTGCAAGTAAAACCGTGACATGGTTACATTATAATATGACCATTACAAAAAAACCACTGTTTTATTATTTTGATAATTGCACAACTGAAATACTTAATATGAAATATGTCAAATAGTTTCAATGTAATAAATAATCCAAAAGTGCGCAACTACTAATATGAAACTTGTAATCATGTTAAACAGTGATCCTAAAACGGTAGATAACCAGGAATTTATTACAAATTATCGAGTTAATAATAATGGCTTGAAAATGAATAACTTGAAATTCAAAAGAGTTAATAAAACCTTAATAGTAATCAATTTTTAATAAATAACATCTTAAGCCAGTGGCTTCCCGCTATTCAATTTATTTCATATGTGTTTTTCCCCGCCACACACGTAAATAAAATTGTTTTTATTTGTATCTTCTCCCTCTAAATGCCTAGTAAAAAAACATAATTCCACTCTTAATTTCTCATATTATTTAATATTCGATTCAACAAAGATTCAATGACCACGCTATAGTTAACAATACAACGATAGAGTTAGTCTGTAGAAGCTTCTCAAAGGGGCGACATTCAATGTGTCTTACAAGCATTTCGCTGACATTTTTTTTATTTTTAATAAGGTATTGAAAATATACAACATACTTTCACACAGTCGTAAATAAGTATTTCATTCCATACATTTAAAACACTCGATTTACCTAAGAAAATTAAAAAAACCGTAGATACGATAATTCCCTTAAGTAGGACTGTATTATTCAATAATTTTCTGCTCAATAAAGACGTACATTTTAAAAAGAAGGCATTACTTATTTTTTAATGTACACTTGGGCCTTGTAAAACACGGTCATATGGTTCCACAAAAACGTTGTGTGATAGAAATCCATGTTATACAAGGTTTGAAGTTCATACAAAATTATGGTATGCCTTCCAAAAAATAACGAAGTTTATTAATATCCTTTACTTTCTTTTTAATAAAATATGATAGATCATTGATTCATCATCACTATCACTTACAATTCTATATGTTCGACTGTTTTCCGATATCAGTTGTGAGTTTTCTTTATCGAAAGAGTCTGAAGAATTTTTGGATTTAGGCTTTAAAAATTCTGTAATAAGCGATTGCTTGCTTTTAGCGTATAAATCTTAACATATTTCGTGATAAGGGGCCAAGATCTGTTGTAATTCCCTCTTGAACTTCAAACTTCTTTCCATTATAGGATAATTTTCTATTTAAAAAATGCTGAAACCGTGTTATATAAAGCGTGCTGTACAACAATTTGTCACAATTCATCAACCATGCTATACGAGGCCCAAGTGTATTTAAAATACAATATCATTCAGTTATCAAACTTTTATTAATCGTGTAGCAAAGCATCTGTCATAGTGAATTCTTTCTAGACAACACTTAAAAGGTGACAATTGTGTTCGTAAGTTTAAATATTATTTATCATTTTTCCGATTTCAAGGATCTTTTAATAAACATCTATCAAATTTACTTGCTATAGTTAATCATCTTAATATTTCCGTACAATTTTGATAGTCAACAAATGCACAAAATACCAATCGGGTTTTTTAAAATCTAATATAAGTCACTGGAAAATCCTGACCACGTAAATTGCGTTATTATTTTGACATCCTCTTGCCTGTTTATATAATTAGTATTCACATTGGTGTGATGAGTTGTCGTAAAGTTTCTCAGGAGAAACGTAAATAGTATCACAGTTCTTCGTGCAAATACACTACAACTAAGATGCTATGTTTTTAAGTGATAATAAACATTTATTACTTTGCTCCTGTAGTTTAGCGCATAAATCTCTGCTCGGCGATACAGTTCCAGCTAGGGCATCCAATCACGAAACCGTTTTACGGTACCGGGATTTCGGGATTCAGAATTTCTCAATCGCGGGATCCCGGAATTGATCATTAAGTTTAATTTCATGTGTTAAATTGTACATTTAAAATTTAATTTGTGTCTATTATTACTTAAATTGGAATTTATATATGATTAAATATTTTTTTGGCCATTGGAATGATTTTTTTGTTGATTTAAAATCAGACAGTCATTTACAAAAAAAGAGAAAAATATTTGAAAAAGACAATGATTAAAATAATTTTATTTTATTTATTGCATTATTATTATAGGTTTTACCAAATTTATCCAAAAAGAGGAAATGTCCTTAAAGTTGAGATATTGCCCTCCATTCATTTAAGAAGCGATCTTAATTTGTCCTCCATTTAAAATTATTTAAAAACGGCTGTTAGAAAATATGAGAAGGAAGGAGATCACAATAAATTCATTTTAATTCTATAGGTTTTTTAAAAACACTATGTATGTACATGAAAAAACTTAAGTACACGTTTTAGTTAATCAGGAAGTTTTGATTTGATAGATATTTTTTTAGCATTTACAGTGAATCCCGAAATCCCGGTATTACGGGATTGAATAATTGAGCGGGATCCCGGAGCCCGGGATCGGAAGCCCTAGTTCCAGCTTCAAATCCGAGTAAGGTCTATATGAAATGTAAATTCTTTCAAATAACATGTAAATGTTGGTTAAGGTGTTGGTAATGTCTTTTTTTAAATCAATAGTACAGTACAGTAGTTCGATAAAACCGACAAGTACTTAAAAATAGATGGTACTGAGTCAGCATTGTGCATGTCTGCGAATTTTACACGTTGAAAGGTTTCAATACTGAGTAATATCCAATATTCCATTGTTCCATTTTTCCACCTATCATTTTTATCAAATGTAGATTCATACATTACAATTAATCTGACGATATATTGTATTCCATTGCTTACCAACGTTTTATTGTATCAAGTATTGAAATCATTGTGTTCATATAATGTATGAAATTTTTAGATACAAAAACGGAATTTATGTCACTTATTTTTATTTTTTTTTCCATAATCAATTTCACTCAGCGAGTGAGTGTTTTCATTTGATTGATCATAATTGAAAATGTACGAATTCAGAAAAATGCATTTATTTATAAACCTTTTTTGTTTGATTATTATACGTACATGTGTTACCTATGTATTGAGCTGAACAGTTGTGACAAGAATCGTTGTGAATGCATACTTTAATGATGTATTAAGTAGTTATTAATAACGTATTACTATACAACACTGATTATTAGTTATCAGGTAAAGATTTCGATATGTATCGAGAATATAAAAATGAATCACCTTTAAGGTGTTAAACTGTCACTTCTTCTTTGAAAAAGTATTGTATTTCAAAAAATAAAACACATCAGCTGATAATACTTGCGATAAGCCAAACTGGTCCTGATCATTATAAAAAAGTGTGGAAGTAGTACATAAAAAATTGTGCTTTATTAATTGATATTAAAATGAATGTTTAATATTTATTTGTAATATCAAAACAGATATAACATTTACAAGGAAAATCGTCAATCTAAAATTCAGCATTTTATTAGTATTTCATTTCGGATTCTTAGAGCTTAGAGTACGGTTGAGTTATATTTGATAGAAGATGTCTTTTTTGAGAAATAGTGTGGCGATCAATAAAAAAGTTAGTATTTTTTGTATGTATTTCATTCATTAAACGTTGACTCGAAAATAAATAACCACAATTAACCCCAATTAGTTTTGATTTATTACTCATTGTAATGTTTTTCATACCTTTGGTGTCAAAAGATCATGTAATCAGCAAGATGCATTTAATATAATCGTTTTTCTCATTGTTATTAATTATTTGTTTTGTAAAAAAGTCCTCAATTATTTATAATTTAAGACATCGACTGAGGGTGCTTGATGGAATTTCAATATTAAATTTGGATTATTGAGATTTTGTACACTTCCATGTATTTTGTCACTAACGACCCGGGTTTCGCCTCAGTTCGAGTCCATTCGTGTGCTCGAATGCCTGAAGATGCCGAAAGGCGAAACCCGGGTCGTTAGTGACAAAATACATGGAAGTGTACAAAATCTCAATAATCCAAATTCCTCAATTATTATTGATTGTTTCCTAATAGTCCACCGATCATGGACTTGGCTTTGACTCTAAAAAAAAGCATGTAAAATATATTTGAACATATAAGGTAAATGTACCAGTAGTTGATCTTTTGTGAATAAAAGTGCCGAAAATAAGAAACGTAGAAGCAAAATTACTCTACATTGTAAATTTCAGACTAGAGAAACCATGTTTGGTCAGATTGAGGAACTAAGACACCACCATATATGTAATTGGAGTGTCATAGCGGCCATTTTAAAAAAACACCTCATGCAAAAAGTATTTTATTTTGAATTTCTTAAGAGAATTGTTAAGGATATCCGTGAAAGTATCGATATGTTACTTGATTCAACCAAGAGTGTTTTTTTAAGAAGCTCTGAGACAACTCTTATGATAGGTTGTCATGAAATCCTCTGATTAAACATGATCAACTACTGGAAAAAAAATGGTCAACTACTTGAGCTTTTAATTTTTTATATGGTCAACTACTGAAACATTAACATGGTTGTTGAAAATTGAACACAATTTTTCTGTAACAAACTTTTTTCTCATTTTTGTCTTATCATATCAATTAAGACATTTGATCGATTATGAATACACTTGCTTTGTCATCATTCGGTCTAATGCTAAACGTTAAATGTTATTTTTGTTGAATTTTTCTCTTCAACGGTCAACTACTGATACGTTTACCTTATTTCTAACATTGTGAGTCACCACTCGTGTCCCAGTGAAAACAGTGAAGTTTGGATCGTAAATTAGCATCTATTACAAATTCATATCATATTTTTTATATTGAATTTCAATCCAGAATGGACTTGACCTCTACTTTAATATTTAAGATAGAATCGGCAGTTCCTCTGTGAAGATTAATGTTCAATGTATATTCAATACGAACAGCGTTAATATTTTAATTTTTGTGGTATTAGGTGCGACGTTTCTTTAAACCTTTTGCTTTAAGAAAAAACAACGATATATCATTACGCAGTATCCAAGGGGTTTTAGAAAGATTTAATTGCTTAACATTGAAAGAGTTCATGGCGTCCTATGAAAAACGATTGGAACGCAATTCCTAAATACGTTAACATTATTATTTAAAACTTAACTTCCTGCACACTAGAGTGCATGTAATCAAGTCTTAAAGAATTTCTCCTCGCAAATTCCTGGCAAACGTTGGAAACACGCATAACGTTGTAACGCTGCGAAATACACCCTTTCAGAGTGTGAAGCCATAGCGGGCAGTGGTGGGTACAACGTTGAGTACCCTAGGGCAGTGTATAATTTTATACAACTGAATACTTTGATATCTTCTCCTATTATAATGGAGTTCTATCAAGTAAATACCAATTCAATCAACGAAAAGTATTATTAAATATACCATATGTTTAAATTTAAAAACACCTCAGCCCTTTGTGAATATCGAAATCATCGTTTTTGCCATTGGGTGAATTTTAAAATGCAGAGGTTCATGACTGGTTATTTATTTGACACATTTATTTTGCTTTTCTATGTTTTGATTTTATTCCTTTTCTAGTTTTTATTTCTTAATGTATGTTTAGCGACTCGAATAAATGAATTTCTCTCCAATATTGTTTTTCTTGACATTGCTTCCAACTTAGTGCAGTCGTATCGTATGAAATTATTTTTACATAATAAATAAAAAAAATATTCTTGAGTTCAAGAATTCTATATTTTTGAAGTATTTTAAGTAATGGAACCCATCTCCCATTTTTATATGGGCACCTTATCTTTTTTTACACGGCTTTGTTTTGCTCGTTAGTCTCTGGAGCGTATCCCCCTTGCAAAAAGAAAATCGGGTGCTATCAACTGGGCTGCCCATACGTGTAAAAAAATATTAGAAAACAAAACTATGCCAAGTTAACATGTATTTAATTATTATGCGCTAGTATAGTTTACAAAATCTCGTTTTGTTGAATGTTGTACTCGATAAAAACATGTTGCGAAAAGTGAAAATTGTTACGGTACGAAAGGCAGAGTATGCTTACATCTACTTACTACTCAAAATGCAGCTTACTCCTGCACTTACTTGTTGCACTGGGTCACAGAGACGTTGCATTTGGTATTATCGGTAAGGCGTACGAATAAAACAAAGTAGTTGTGATCAATCATAACTGATATTAATCTTTTAATAACCCGAAACGAACGTTTCTGACAGAGTCGCTTGAGGATGATAAAATCCAACCTTCCAGAACAATCCTCGAAAAATCATCAGTTTTGTGTCCCGTTTTTATTAATAGATGCAGTGCAGTTACTTACAATTATTTACAATTTACAAGTTAAGACACGTTATACAAAAACAGCATTAAAATGGCAAAGTAGTGTTTGGCAAACGATAATAGATCGGCCGTCTGTTCGGATAAGAGTGAAGATCTTCACCCCATACCCTTACAAGACGGCTGCAAAAAAATAAGTGATGTCAACTCTGCGACGTACAAGCAGTTAATCAGCGAGAGAAATTCAAAAATTCGCCCTTTTTTTTTAAAGTTTTTGACCGATTGTGGCAGGTGGTTACGTGACTGTTGGCTAATGCATTTTTTTTGCATGAGGGGGTATACCGATTTCAAACGACCACATAAAAATATTTTATTACTAGTAAATTTACTTCGCGGATTTACATAAATTAACTAATATTTGTTTGCCAATGCTTTTTATTACTGAATTCCCATATATCAACTTTTTTTATTGTATTCCTTTAAATATCTCGTCATCTTTTATCAAGTAATTTGATTGTAAAAATGTTAAATGTCAGTGCAACTCCCAATCCTCACATACAATCTACATGTGAATGTTATATGTCGTGACCTTTGACCAAAAGTCGTATATTTTTATAACTTTGAATTTACACTGAATTTGAACTTTAAGCTGACCCGATGCATATAAAATAATTAAAGGCGGTTCAAGACATAGTTTTGTGCACGCTGAAAAACTGAGGTGTGTCAAACTTTACATTCAGAAGATTGCGTTACGTCTACCAAATGAGCTACTAAAAAAGTGGGAACGCTGTTGAGATTTCATACAGATCAGTTGTCTCATCGTTCTCTATGGTCTAATAGTAAGAATTGTATGAGGAAAAAGCCTCATCGCCTGACAGATGAAACTGCCGGCTATTAATCTATGGTATTGACATATTGATCGTGATAAATTTAATTTCTTCTCTCTAAATAGTGTTTTTTCGATTGGCTTGCTACAATCAGGGCAAGGGTGCGCAACCTTTTTGCGCTTGGGAGTTACTATTAATCTTTATTTTCATCGCGATCGACTTGTAACAAGAATTGTATAAAAAATTGTGTTGATGCTTTCTTTCAGTTCTTAAACATAACTAGTAAAATTGCCTGAGCACCTATGTCAAACTATACCACAAAAAGGGTCCTTCCTTACTTTGGCCAGTAATCCGCTTCATTAGCGGTTTATCACGAATCAATTTGTCCAAAGATTGGGATAAAGTTTTTCAACCATGGCTGTAAATTTATATACCCAATCGTAATTGAGATCGATCAAATTTTGCTTCGAGATCGACCGGTGGCGCACCCTTGAATTAGAGCATCCAATCCCGTAACCTTTTTATGATCCCGGGATTGGTCATTAAGTGTTATTTTATGTTTTAAATTAATTTGCATTCATAATTCCTTCAATTTGAATGAATATAATTATGATTTAGTACTTTTTGAAGAAATTTGTTCTGTATATAATTGTGGAAATTAATTTTTTTATAATACAACAAAATTAATATATTGTAGTCAAAATTGTATGTTCCTGTCGAAGGCGCTTACGGAATATCGGAAGGAGGGCGACCACAATACATACATTATAATTATGTAGGTATTATAAAAAAGTGTGAACATAAACAATCCGAGGTATAAGTTGTTGTTTATCAAAAAGTATTTAATTTAAAATATAAAGTATTTGTTATGTGGAATCCGAAGTCCCAAGGTTAATATTAAGACAATAATTAACTAATTCAGTTTTCTCATACCTTCTGCCGAAGAAATTATAAGTCATTCACCTCAAACATAATTTACACATATATGTATAAAAATGAAAGTTTGTTTGTTTGTCCTCTATGCGTTCCTTTACCATTCATCCAATTTCGATGAAACTTTGGGAAGCTATTGTACGCACACCGGCTTCTAAGAAAAAAAATAGTCTAAAAAAAACAGAATTAAATACGTACATACAAGACATCTCGGAAAAACCTTCTAATGAATTTCTGTACCCACCAGACTATGTTCAGCTCATGAGTCACCAATTAGGCAATAATATTCATAACAAATAATTTATTTCACATATGCTATGAGTATCGTTGGAAATATGGAAACAATAACATAAATTGTTTGAAAGTATAAATTAATTACTATGTTAAAAAAATCGGGCTTTTTTCGGGCAGAGAAAAATAAATCTGGGATAAAAAAATAAAGATGTGTGATGTTGAGACTCGGGCTCGTGCCGTGCCTGAAGATGACGTGCTCGGACCGGGTAATTTTATTAAATTTCCACCCGTGTACACCTCTAATCCAAAAGCACTTCAATAAATAGAATTAAAACACAAACCCTTTCTTTCTTTAAGTGACATTGCAACGCATGCCGATTACTCACTAGTATTTTATAAAAATCAATGATTTTCATCTCTGTTCTGAACAGATCCCTCAAGTTTGTAGCAAACTTTAACTGGAAATTACTCATTTTTTAAACCCTTCTTTAGGACGCCGTTGATTTAGCATAGTATACTTATTTTACTTTCCTAAGAAGTATCAGGCCTGAACAACATCACAGATAAACTCGTATTGTAACCACAATGTTACTCAAGTTGACTGCATTCAGTTGCTTTTTCTAGCGAATCATTATAATCGAAAGTGGTCTTCTACCCCTCGAACACAAGTATCCATTAATTTAAAAAATATGCAACTTTATTATTTATTTATTAAACGAATGAGAGATGTACATTTTCAATATCCATAATAACATAACGCCGGTATCTCTACGTCAACCCGTAAATATGTTTGTTATTTGCCTCTCCAACCCTAACCGCATTCCTTTTAGTCGATTATTACATACTTCAGTGTTAACACGCCCCTTCGCCAGTCATCGAACGCGTTCCGTTAAGTACACACGTCACCTGTACCTTTAACCACGCGACGTATTTAGAAACATCTGTTTAATTTCAAACGTGGAAAACTATACTTAAATAAAACCAGCTATGTAGTGTTTTTTTTTTTAGAAAATAACCCAAGAAAATTAAAATAAATATATTTTGATTAGTTGAAGGGTTAAATTCACTTTTGCTGGTTTAACTTTCGTTCGCAAATAGAAAATAATATTCTCGACTAAAGCCCCTCAGTCAGTCAATGGGTGAATTATTTAGGTCAGATCAAGCTACTCAGTGACCTTGCTTATGTAATCGGGTATTGAGTAACGAAGCTAACTAATTGACTAATTAACGGTTTTAAAAATACTCCAAACAACTTTATTTACTTTGCGTAGCATTTATTAAATCAATTTTTAATAATATGTCCCCTTATTAAAACCACCAATTTAAAATCAGTAGGTTTCCCAATATATTTTTTTCCCAATTACATTTTAATGATAATTGGTACTTACGGCCACCTGCCATTGCAAAATCTTGTGAGTTTGTAATTGCCTATGCGACTATTTTCCAAATTAAGATTTAATAGTCATTATTATCAAAGTAGTATGCAACTTAATTTAGATATCAATGTATAGTATTACCAACATTGCTTTTATGTAAAATTTCTTGTCTATTTTTAATAACCGCCGTTAAAATATCAGTTTTGGAATTTATTCAAATTTCAGTTCTAGTATGGCAACATTCCTAACGCGACGGTGGTACCCTCACTAGCGGCCAAGTTAAATTGGCACATCTGTAGTGCTAATATTTTTTTCTTAATTTGTCTTATATACAAATGGTGTAAACTATTTATTAACTGTCATTTCGAGTTCATCTGTGTACTCAAATGCTTGGAGATGCCGAAGATGTACCACATTTGGAGTGGACATGGTAAAAAGTTAAATTGTTATATAAGAATTTTAATTTAAATTCATTCGCATATTTTTCTTGACGATAAATCTTAAAAAACAAACATTTTCGTAAGAAAATATCTCAAAACGTAAATTTATCGACGTTTTTTTGACAAAACAGTGACAATAGGTTAACAAATTCCAAATTCCCATGTCAATATTAATGACTCAGCGCGGACTAAGTGTTTTTATTTCGACTATTCAAATCCGCACGGTCAAAACCAGTAATATGCATATAAAATAGTTTATTTTTGAAAATATCGTATTTGTAAAAAATAAAAATCATTTATTTTATAACGAAATGCACATGTTATGCAAATTATTTCAACAACCTACCTCAATACAAGATTATATTCTTGCCCACTTCCTCATACATATTCAAATGAACGGCATTTTTTAAATTCCCGTGTTATCAAAAATAACAAATCGCCTATTTTAATTATTACGCAATTCTAAATACGAATTTTTGTGTCGTTCTTTTATTTTTCACGTCATTTTTGGCATTTTATTTTATTTCTCTTCGTAGTATGGTAATGATTAATTAATAATAAATATTCTGATTATCTTGACATAAGGGCTATTGCGGGGGATAAAATGCTCCGCAACATAGATTCTGCGTTGTCCGTTGTCCCGCAACGTTGCATGATTATATCATAAGTATGTGATGTAAAATGTCAAAGTGGCATCCCCATTTTCACTATTTTTTATTATTATTTTTCTTAACATTTTTCCGACAACTGGCGTGAGCCCTGGTGTTTACAAGCAAAATGTTCCGCGGCATTGTTCTCGCACATCGACATAGATGCCCCGCGTCATGTCGCTTACTTTGTCCCCCCTAGTGTATCCGTGCCTTTATTCAATGTTCAAAGATGTAGAAATTTGTTTTGTTGACTTTTACATCTCTAAAATACAATGTCTTTTTTATTGTGTATGAACTCACCATGATAAATAATCAATGCTTAAATTATGTTTTACTGTTTTTTCTTGTTGACGCATTATTTCATCGTGCGATTAATTAACCTAAACAAATGACTGGTTTTTAAAATGTGAAATTATCTTGTTATATTTAATCTTGATAAAATCAAAGTTTCTTTGATCATAAATAAGCTTACAGCTTGGATTATCATTTTCTAATACATCATAGTATCATCGAACATTTGACATTTACTGAAAAGTATACATGATCCGCACTCCGTCACCTACACACACAGGTTGTGCCATCACAATTGAGGTGTGCACGGGCCCGGGTAATGTTTTTTTATTTTCAGAAAAATATATCGAACAATGTTCGGGTCATGAAACAGCCATACGGTAATACTATTCATAACAAAATTTATTTCACATTTTTCATCTATCATTATAACATCTCTTGTTTAAAAAGTATGCCGTCATCATAATTTTTCCTCGGGAACATGAAGCCCATTCAATTGTATGAGCTAATTGAAGCTTCATCTAAAACAATGCTTTCTTTATTTATGAATGACGAATAGTTATATTACTCGTTCGTACATAAACAAATTTAGATGAATCAGTATCTGCTTTGCAGTAGTGTTAGATAGTTGTCAGTATGTTGTGCTAGAATGTTCATTATTAATAAATAAAATTGATTCGCTTAAAATGAACTTCATCATTGAAAAATAAATCAGGCATTTTTCGGGCTGGGTTCGGGTAACAAGTGTGATATTGAGAGTCGGACTCGGGCCTGAAGATGTTGAGCTCAAACCGGGTAATTTTGTAAAACTTAGGCCCGTGCAGACCTCTACATCATAACATTCTTGCAGAGAATGCGCTTTCTTTGTTATGGCATCAATACGCATATTTTGTTCAATGTTTAGTCTTCAGTAGGGATCAATCAATGTCGTATGTCGATATTTCACAGTAAATCTCATTTAAATAAGTTTTTTTAGGAATAAAAGATTGATTGACATGAAAACATTAAATTTATTGATTCATTGAATTAAAATATGACATTAAAAGACTAGTTCTTGATTGGATCTTCAATAAGTCCGTCTGTAAAAAAAAGAACATTCATTTGAAATATAAATATAGCAAAATGTAAATTGATGTCGAAACACTGGGGTGGGGTGGAAAAGTCAATGAGAGTTTTAACATAAAATGCTACATTTTATCATTAAAACGCTGATTAGTACACGAATAAAAATACCGACGCATTGATATTTTAATATATTTGATGTATTTCCATTAAATCCTAAATTGGGTTGACTTGGTGAAATATGAAACATATTATTTTGATTAATTGTGCATTTACATGACTAACCCATCATCGATTTTATCATTGAATGAGGTTTTGCTGAGCAATGACTGAATTATAGACAATTGTGTCATGTATTTCGAATCCATTTCGTACTTTAAGTTACATCACACGGCAGGCGACAGTAATACTAATTATTTATGACCGCATTTTCTTCGCAATTTTCTCCTCTCCCTTTGGTTCAATGTGCCGAGTTTGGAAACCGGTTCATCCAACGCTCCATCCAAACGCTTCGATTGTGACGTCACAGCTGTCTGGCTCGTGATTCCACCCACGGACTGCCATTTAAAATAATATTCAGGGTAACGAATATGCTGAAAGAGGTACGTGTATCCGTCTGGAAATCAAATACTGACGCTGGCCATCATAAGACTAAGCAAAAAGAATTGGATTCTGGATCTTGGAAGAATTATGCGGTTAGCTTATCTTAAGCTCCAAGATGAACTAATTTATTTGAAAAAAAAACAATAGTTTATTATCATTTTAAGCTCCCCACGGACCCTGACTTATCTGCTCTATACAATAGTGAGTAGAGTAAATAGTCGACGATTTGCGGAGTAGTATTTCAAAGAACACTTTGGTTACTTAAAAATTTCGTCTAGCTAGATTTAATGGTAAATATGCTTTACAATAAGGGTGCTCAACCTTTTCGAGGCTACTAGCTTCTTTCAATCTTAATTTTCATTCTGTTTTTAGTCCTTTAAAATAAAATAAATAAGAGTTGAACCGGATTTGAAATGGTGTTTGTTTGAGATCCCAGACCTTTTAGGACGTCGATAACCGACCGACCGTCGACGTCCGTGGCACAGTTGGTAGCGTCGCTGGTAGCGAGAACGGTTTTCATAGATCGATCTTTCAATCGATTTATGGATTTCTGTTCGTAGTCTGAGTCCTCTCTCCCACCCATCCCTTACTCACGGGGCGTAGCGAGAGAGATTAGCTAACCACTAGTCCTGTCATAGCCCTATCCTTCTATCCATACTCTCTTCGAAAAATGAGAGGTTGAGCAACTGAGTAACAAGCAGTTCTCGTAGAAAAATTCTGTTAAGATACCTCCATTAAGAGACCATATGCTCCACATTGGGAGCGGATATGAAAAAAAAACATTATAAATTTCAAATGATATATTTGGGATCGATCAAATTTTGCTTCACAATCAACCGTTTGCCCACCATTGCTTTACAACATGCTACTATTTTTCTCCTGCGAATGTTTACTAAATGCCGCTTATAACAATGCAGTTCTGCAGAAAATTTAATTACTAATAGGAAAAGGGCAATATAGCGTACAAGGGATCAGGGAAACCGATCATTTACGCGAAATATGAATTTAATATCAGTTTAAAAAGCCGCCATAATATGCCAAATGGAACTTCTTAGAACAAAGCATAGAGAACAAATTGGACGAAAAAGAAGACCCGAATCGAAGAGAGGCGAATGGTCGGTTATCGACGTCCTGGAAGGTCTGGGATCTCAAACAAACACCATTTAAAATCCGGTTCAACTCTTTATTTTAATCGAAGATGCAGTCGTTTACAATACACAAATATAATATTCCTAACACATAAAATTGAGTCTACATTTACATTTACTTAACACATGAATTTACTTTAAGTTATAGTGCAAGTGACACGACAAACGATTTTAAATTAGGTCCAATTTCAAAACAACACAAACAATCCACAACGTCACGACTCCTCACACATAAAATCAAAAAGGACTCCCGCACCGTCGGAGCCACCCCTTTCCGTCAAAAATGGACTCGTCCAGGGAACGTGTCCGCCAGTGATTGACCGAGCGCCCTTCACGACAAGAGTCGGGCCGATTTCTTGGAGTCATTGTCATTAACGCTGTGCATTTTCAGTTATGGAACCTAATAAAACTTAAACTTAACAAAAAAAAACCAGGGTGTGTCAAATGATTGGTTTTTGCCAATGTCTTATCCGTCATTAAATTCCGTCAGTATAGAAACTGAAGAACAGCTACTTTAGACATTCAGTATTTCAATTTCAATACCATCATCTATGACGGGCGTTCCCACTAGTAATACATTTCTAGAACATCTGACAAATCGAGCTTTGAAAAAAAACTGTTTTCGGAAAAGAACTGTTTTTCTACATAATGTGAAAAGGCGTTATATTGTTGTACTGCTAATATTTCGCAGGGATGATGCAATATTACACAAACATCAGTGATTAACTGAAATATGTTTATATTTAAAGATAAATAATCAATCCTTAGATTTAAGCTTTCTCAAATAATTAATTATTATTTTATCGCGAGTAATCATCATAAGCCTTCATTTTAATATATCGCAATATTTTCCTTTTATGAAATGAATATCATTTCAAGCAGACATTTTACGTTTATAGCTTTAATTTCATTTATTTCTTCGATTTCAACATAATAATAATATGTTGGTTGCTGTAAGGTCAAAGTTTTAGGAGATAATTTTTTTTTACTGACACCCATCCAAAGTTTGTCTGTCATTTCATAATACAATAAATCTTTTCGCAAAAAAAATGAATGACTGAGTGTATTTAAAATATTCTAACCCACCCACGAAGATTGCACAAACTTTTTTATCAGGGAACCGAATCGAAAACCGGTAAACCCGTTATTTTTGCCGGAAAGAAAACCGAAACCGAACCTATATTTATTTCGTTTTTTTACGATTTACGAGAAAATACTTCGGTGACAAAATCCAGATTTAATTAAAAAACTGTATCCAAAAAATTTAATTTAATTAATTAATAGTATCAAATCCAAAGTAATTGCCAATAGTGATAAGTTAAATGATATTATCCATCTCAAATAAAGTTATTTAATATAATGAAAATATCAATGAACTCATTATATAGTAGATTGGCTATCAAAAATTTGCGATGCAAACACTTGTGAACGGAAATGCAAGAGTAAATACACTCACACCTATAAAAATAATATAAAACAAACTACTAGATTCTTCCTATACTGTCGTCGTACTTTTATATTTAAAAGCAGGCACCGATGAAAAGTTGGCAAGCCTAGAAAAACTCAATTCATTATGAATAAAAAAATGTGTTTTGTCTGCATTTTAGCTACACCAGAACCCGCCCTCTATTCTGCAGTGCACCAGCGTCAAGCCGCACTCGCTAGGAAATATTATTATTCTTTGACATTTTAATTATGTATGTGATCACCTTAAGTTATAGCAAAAAGCCGTATAAAGAGATGTATGGATTGTGTGGGTGTATTTACATTAACTTACTAATATTGAAATACGAGCTGAACCGATGTAATATATCGGATATGTACATTTTCACTGAAGCGGAACGAAAAAAATAACGGTTCGGGTCTCTGCTTTTTATGATTGACAATCAACAGGTTTATCTGTTTTTACTGCCATCTAGGTATATATATGCTCTACTTTTTTTAAATTCTTTAAGAAACCTTGTCGTATTTATTAATAGATGGCAGTAGTAAACATTGTTAGATGCTATCATTTATTTATTACAAAATTAATTTTCTGAATGTTCGTTTTATATAGCGTGAATGTCAAAAATCGTTCATTCAGATGAACCTGATAATATATTTTATCAAATTAATATCGTGGAGCTAAATTAGTTAAATAATTTATTAGTTTGTGATATTTTGGTTGTTCTAATTAAATAAAAATTACACTTAACTGATATTAATCAAACAAAAATAGTCGTATGATATAATATGTGTTACCTGCGAATGCGTAAATTATAATGATTTATATTTAATTTAATAAAAAACGTTTGCATTACATAATTTTTCTTTTAAATTTTATTTTACAAAAATATACAAACATCTAACATCATAGAAAAAAATTCTTTACGTTTTTTTAAAACAAATCACCCTTACAGATTATTTTAATTGTGTTTCTTTTATAATCGCCTTATCTGAAAACAAAAAAATGTCCCAACATACTGAACCAAAACGTTTAGTTAGACTCATCGCATCAATTATACACACAGATTCACTATTCCATTACTAATCACGTCAAACCAAAAACCGAATGATCTATCTCCTGGTATGTTAGATATTCACAATACTGAAATTCGGCAGAAGTGCTTAGCAACTCATGGCCATGGACCAAGAAAGTTCTTCTACCACACGAGTTGAATTTTAGGGGCACTATGTTTTTTTTTGTACTTAATTAGTATTCACTTGTTCAAACTATATCACCATAGATGCTTAAATGTATTTCCACTTGTTGACATGAACTTAGAAGAGATGTAACATAATAATGGTCTATTATTATGTTACATTCTCCATCACAATTTAGTTTACATACAAATCGCATAACGATGTTAAAGTTGAATCTGTGATCGTATTCTTAGATTTATTTGTGTTCAGTAACATTCAACACCTCTATGCTGAACCTAACGATTTTTGTATTTGCTCTATATGTGTACCTAAAATATCCAATATCGTAATACATGAAGAAGGTCAGTTGTCACATAACTATATCACAAGTGCTAAATCAGCGACAACATTTTTTTCACTAAATGTACATATAATGTCATGTACACACTTGAAATTAATCGATCAAAATCATTTCGTTTGGCGTAAAGTGTTGAGCCTTACCGACCGACACTAATAAATCTCATTTTTCATTGAATTTAACGAAATTTACTTACTGCTGTAATGAAACAATGAGATGTGAGAAGATTCGCTAGTAGAAAGTCGCATTTCATATTATCGAATTAGCAAGTAAAAATCTGTTGAAGCGTCTTTACGTATGGCTTCATGACGAAAAAACTATCCGCAATTTGATTTTGTTTTGGTCTCACATACATTAATTATAACTCGCTATGCCCAGTCTTTTTCCAGTCTTCTTTAATCATATCAGAAGCCTTTTCAGCAATCATATTAGTCGGTGCATTCGTATTTCCTCTCACTATTTTCGGCATAATACTTGCATCAATAACCCTGAGTCCTTCAACGCCGTGGACTTTAAGCCGCGAATCCACTACGGCATTGGCATCGCTTCTTGGTCCCATCTTAGCAGTTCCGACCGGGTGATAAACAGTCGATGCAACATTCTTCATCATGCATGCCCAGTATTCATCAGTCTTCACTGGATACTGAACACAGTCTTTTAACTGTAAATACTCTAATTTTATACCAGTGTTTTTAAATGTCGGTGTGTCGCCTAGCGTGTAAAGAAATTTAATTCCTCTGAGTACATTTTGTACGTCTTCGTCGTTGTGGAAGTAATTTGCTTTGATCATTGGCTTTTCAGTAGGGTCTGTACTTTTAAGCTCAACGCTACCCGACGATTTTGGTTGTAATAAAGTCACATAAATCACGATCAGCTCTTTATGCATGTTCATTTCAAGCATTGCATTGACGACTTCATCTGAATATCCTGATGCTTTCACGAAACTAGGCATGACAATCGTATCATTCGGCATAAACTGGATGTGATGAAATTGGATATCAGGAACATTACTTCCATCATTTAGCGTATTTATAAAACCTGACAGTTCAGTCAGACCGATGCCTGCAAACGGTCCCGAGTTAGTTGTCAAATATTGCATGTAAAACTGCAGTATAAGCTGTATCGGTAATTCACTTGCTGTTCCTTCGTTCAGAGAAAAATAAACTGGTAATATTACGTGATCTTGCAAATTTTTGCCCACAGCTAAATCTGCAATCACCGGGATACCGAGTTTATCCAATTGTTCTTTTGGTCCTATTCCAGAAAGCATTAACAGTTGTGGTGTGTTGATAGAGCCACCAGATACAATAACTTCTTTCTTGGCTTTTACTTCGATTTCGTCTTTTCCTTTTATTCTCAGCTTAATTCCCGTCACCTTTTTACTGTTTTCATCTATAACTAACTTAGTGACTAACGCGTTTGTAACTACATGAACGTTTTCCTTCAAATCTGCCAAATATGCTTTCACACTACTGCAACGTTTTCCATCTCTCAGAGTACCGTGTAGATCGGTTATGCCCAACTGATTTTCTCCATTTATATCCTTGGACACTCTTAAACCTAAATCCTTCCAAGCTGATTTTATCACCAGTTTCAAAGGGCTGATGCTTTCGAAATGTTCTATTGTTTGTTTCCCACCAAATCCATGATATTTTTGTGAACCACCATCGCGGGATAAATCAAAATCTTTCAAATCTTGGCCTTTTTTGAAATATGGAAGTACAGATTCATAGGACCATCCGGTGTTCCCCATTTTCTCCCATTCGTCGTAGTCTTTCTTGTTCCCTCTCACATACAGCATTGCATTTATTGAGCTCGATCCTCCGAGGACTTTGCCTCTTGGCCAACTACAGCGATGGTCTATCATTCCGCGGCAGTTCTTGGGATCTGGTTCAGTTCTGTAAGCCCAGTCACTGTCGGAGTTTTGAGTATTAAACAGAAACGCTGGTATCTGAAACATGTGAAAACAGAAGATGTTAACATGTTTCCACAAGGTCAATATCTAGTTTCATTTATTTTCACCTTTAATTGATCTCATCGATCCTTCAATTTATTAGAATTCACCTCAAGTAGATATATCAAACATTGCGATCATGTATGGTAAAAAGGGTGTATTAAAATTTTCAAATTATCAGGTACATTAAATTTCATTCTTAATAAATAAAAACAAGATGCCACTAGTTTCCGAGACGGGAACATGAGTATAATATTTATATTGACATGGTATTTATTTTCAAATTAAAAAGCTACTTTCAAGCTCTATTTACTACACAAAATTATTCTCTCATCTCAATGTAAATAATTCCTTATCAAAAAAACCTCACCGACCAACTGAATCGCTTTGATAAAAAAATAATCAAACACATTGTTGTGCCAACAATTTTGAAAGGTGCTAACTAGCCGAGATTCTAAACTGGACTCTGTTGACGAAGAGTATTCATAGATTATAGATGCTTACCGAGACCAAATGTATTTTATTGAAACTGTCCATGATTTCATTGTTCTGTCATTGTTTATTTATTTTCTAAAATTGCCGTTTTTTATTTTTTTTGTTTATTGAAATAGTCAATTGATAATTGGGGCGCAGCACAAATGCTACAGGAATTTAAAGTTGTCAGTTAATCTGCATTCACTAGCGGCGCGGCGCCAGTGTATTATATGTGCGTGTATTGGTTTACTTTTTATTGAAAACATTGCATGTCTGTCTGTATTGTGCAAAAGATGTGGTAGGAGTTAGTGGCCGTCTTGAAGTCGCAACACGTATTGCCATTAGCCACTGGTGTACTTACTAGTGGCTTAACATTAACTCCTTCCGTTGGAAGTTCCTCCAATAAGTATTTTCATATTGAATAAGTAAATTACGAAACATTAGATACATTTCAATTCGCTTTATCTTTAAATCTGGTACATGTTGACGCACCAACCGTTTTTCGTTGTGTGCAAGATCTTCAATGTCTCAGATATATTTTATATGATTTGACTCTGCCCAATCGTGTTTAGTACGGCCTAGCCGCGAATTGTGTCCAGAACCCACCTCTCACCAAGGCAATTATCAAGAAAGATAGGCAGTGACATGGCAACATAGATTCAGTTAAATACGTGCATTTAAAATTCGATAATAAAAAAACTTCACTTATGTGGTTTGAAACCGGCCCTATCCCGGGTACTCGGCAGTTTATAAAATGGATTTGATTTCGAAATTCTTGGTCAATTCATTGTTGTTGGTGAGGTGAACGATTGGCCCGCCCCTCTTTGACTGTAAGGTAATCGTTTGCCTTGCCACTTGCCTCTTGCTGTCTTATTTTCTTTAATTTGTGCTTCTTGTAAATTGTAATCTTTCTATAACTTTAAACTGTGTATTGAATAACTAACTGCATTAAAGATTACTTTGACCGAACTGGCGTCTTTTGACCGTCTAAATCACCTTGAAAACTGAAACCCTGTAGGATCTTCATCATCATCAGCACGCCTGTTACGTTTTGAGCTTATCAGATTATATGCGTTACCTCCATATCAGGTGTTGGATCACCCCCTGCCTCCACCAGAAGAACCTTCCATCGTTCCTCCTCTGCAAGTCTCGCCGCCATCACAGACCCTGCAGTACCTGCCCCGACCACAATAAAGTCGTATTCTGGAACACCTGCAGAATTAAATATTATTTAAATTAATACTAGTGTAGAAGAGATGGGCACTATCAGGGGTAACGACAAACTTTTTTTTAGGAGCGACTAGTTGATAAAATTATTGATGACGACCGACTGACATCGCTTCTAATTATATTATGAAAGAACAGTAGAAAATCAATTTCTTTAACTCAAATATGTATTTTGAAAACAGACATTTTTTTACCATGTCCACTCTCAACGTGGAGCATATGGCCTCGTAATGGAAGTATCTCTACAGAAGTTTTCTATGAGAACTGCTTGTTACTCAGTTTCTCAACCACTCTTTTTTCGAAGAGAGTAGGGATAGAAGAATAGGGCCGAAACAGAAATTGTGTTTTATTTTTTAAAATATTATATATAAGATGGTGAAATAAAATCACGAAATAATTTATGAGTAGTCTTCGTTGGTTATTTTTTTCGTTCGCGTCACGATTGCATGGTGTCCCAATTACAGTACAGTTGTGTCAAGAAAAATAAAAATTTTCATTCAAAACATAAACATATCCAAAAAAACCGTTTTTTCGCACTCACTATTTCCAATTAACAGGTCAGCTTTATCGGCAGGCCATATTCCAGGTGTTGCCAGATTGCAGTACGCTCCCAAAAGCACTTGAATCAATCCGCCAAGAACAGTTGCCGAATGACCACCGGCAGATGGGCATGCGCTTTGAAGAAGTTGCTCCATCTTCAGAAAAGTTATCACTTCGCCTCCAAGCTGTTATTCCTAAAATTAACCAAATGCACAATTTTAAACATTATCCAGTGTCAATCAATCAACATTGACCGGTTGGTTTTATTTAGATGATATCGATAAACTGTATGTGTTGCCATTGAATAATATACACATATCGTCGACTACAAAGTTCTCCTTACTCACAAAACACAGGAAGATTATTTTTAATTTGGCCAAACAAAAAATTTGGCAATACTTTTATACACTCAATTTAGCTTAGCTAATTTTTAATAGTTACGTTTATTTAATTTTTATGGTTATAACTTTTATAAATGCATTTTTTATACGTTTTTATTTTTCAAAATAAATGCGTTCAATTTTTATTAGCTTTTATTAAAAAATATGTAAGCTACCATTTCAAACTCATTAAATAAAACAAATTAATAAATTATAAGTTTTGTTTATGAAATTTACATATTTTAGTTTGTGGTGTGCCGCGAAATATTAAAGGTATGCCGTGGGCGAGAAAAGGTTTCGGAGCACTGCTTTACGATATCATTACTTTCTTGGAAAACTAGCCATTACTAATAAGATACATCTTGCTTTGATAATTACAGCATCTTTTCAATTAAAAATTGCGATTGCCATCATAGCAAATATGTTTTGAAAGACCGCTCCTGCTTACTAATAAAATTAAATAGTATGCAAAGTTCATCGAGTCACGACAAGGTATTGTTATTTTATATTTAGTACCACCCGAGCAGCGCAAGTTCATAGAGTCATCTAAAAATGTTATTTGAACAACCGATTAGAAATTCAATTGAATATACTTCATAACAAACATGAAAGACATTTTTACTTTAACAAAAAGTGTTCCGGAAATATCTGATAACGATTTAACTATCTATTTTTTATTGAAACGTTGTATTGTGTCTAGTTCAGCGTTTCCCAAATAAAGTTCCGCGATTTTAAGCGTTCCGTGAAGTTAAAGAATTTTTAAAAATAATAGGAGAGTAAGATACGTTTTTCACAGCTGGATTAAATGAAGATGATGCGCTTCTATGCGAAAGCTTATAAACTCATAAACTAAATCAATGGTTTTATGAATACACGCAGTGTGAGTAATGCAACATGTGTGCAGTGATGGCTCAAGATTATAAAAGGATTTCGCGATTAAATATAATCGAGAAACGCTGGTCAAGATATTTACGCTTCCAAGAAACTTCGGCTACTGTTTACAACATCGTTCCTTAACCTTTTTGAGACGCGACACGTGACCCAAATTAGTTTATAGTGTTGGGTTAGCGACCCAAGTCAATATAAATACAATAACGCATTATAGTTGGAAATAACCCTGACTGGCTCAACTTTCTTGTTGCCAAGGGTAATTTTTTTGTTAAATTGTAACCAGAATGCTCACAAACGCTCATTGCTTACGTAAACTGCGGTAGAGTTGCCACTTCATCAGTGGTGTGGTGTTAAATAAAAACATCTGGGAGCGTTGATGAATTATAATAATATTTTAATACCACCTATCCGCAGTGATCTAATTTCCGCACCGACAAGTTTCTAACAAAACATTATTCCAAGACATATTTACAAAAATCATTTTATATTTATACGTTAAAATAAATATTTATCAAACTAAAATAAAAATAGTAAAGGTATGAATAATAGCGTGTACTAAAATACACCTAAAATATAACAATATGACTACCTTGCCCTGCTCCACCCACCACTACTTTCCCATCCGTTAATTTTATACGGCAATATCCAGTGGCGGAACAAACGTTAAGGGTATCTACAGTTTTTTTTTTCCTTTAGTTAGGAGTGTCTTTGGAGCAACTGCCCAAGACTTGGTGGCGTGCACTGAAGTGTGCAGAAAATCAATCCCTCCAGATTAATGAAAAGTTTCTATGAGTTGAGGTCTACTCACTCTCCGTATGACGTCACAAATTTTTTAGAGGTCTGGTAATTTGTCTTATTCGCCACCAAGTCAGTGTGGCCGATCGGTCCAATGGAAGGTTGTACCGACTTGCCCAGCTCTTCCCTTTCTTCATGCATTAAATGACACTCCCATAGGATGTGTTCAGCATCCTGCTTTATAGCACCACATTTGCATGTTGGCCTATTCACTAACCGGCCAAGGTTAAAGAGCTGTGGTTTCGCTGACCACGGTGGTTTTGCTGACAATATGACTAAAAATATATATATATTATCTTTTTTATTTTAGTCTAGAAAAAGGTCTGAGAGCGTCGATCTCACGCACCCTACTGCACTTTATAACTTTGCACCCCGGCTTTAGGATCACGGGGTTCATACATACTAATATTTATACTGAAAAATTAATAATATTATTCAATTTTCCAAAATATTTAGATAACTTATTTCTGACATTCCAAACTCACGGATTGATAGTGCGCCGATAAAGATTGTGTGTTTTACAATTTTGAAAACATTGCTTAAATTAATAAATAATTTGCATTCAAATAAAACTCGTTTATTGAATAATTATTCTGTTCGTGTCAGGTAATGAAAAGAATAATCACTCGGGCGGCCCGCGCCTGGCTAGCATCTATCTGAACGAGAAAAAAGGAATCTGCAATATGTAAACATACCTACATTTATATATATTTATAATACCGAAATAATGTAAGTATGAATCGGCATTTACTTCTCCAATAAATTACGGAAAAGTTTTTCATATTGCATTGGATAAAAATATTACTTTGCTAGTTTTCATTCTAGAACGATTTGATTAGAAATTGTCACATTCCATACATTTTATTTAAATGTAATTTAAGACGTTAGAGTAAATAAAAGGATATAGTGTTTACTCTCCTCTATATACATAGGTGAACATAACCCATCTAAACACAGCTCTAAAACGATGGAGTGATGCCGAAATAGCTTTCACCTGTATATTATGATTGTTGAAGAACTGAATACTTTGTTAGGTGTTACGTTATTATTATGGAGTTCTACCAAGTAAATGTAATTTCAATCAATAGGTTTGATATATTATTTAAAAAAAACATCGAATATAAATTATTATAAATAACATGATGTAAAATTATCAAAGCAACAAATAGCCATTGATGCGAATTGAACTCAATACGTAGGTGTATTTATAAAACCAAATATATTTATGTATTTTTTATTTATACGTTATGTTATATATAATAGCCCAGACGCTCTGTAGACGTTTTATTATTGTCACACATCACATGTAGATATGAAATTTTCTCATGACGTTCCGACGTACTAGTTACTTTACACATTCAATACGTCATCTATGACGGGTACGGTTATACTAGTTAATAAATAAATATCGTTACTTTGAGGGTGGTCTAACGATGCTTCAAAGAGGCGAAACTTTTGTCACAATTATAAACACAACCAGAGAAATGACAAAGTTAGCAATTTTATATTTGTTAAACCAGTTTGGCAAAAACAGTAATTTATTTCTTCGTTTATCATTATCAATACAAATTTATGTGAAGGCAATTTTCCCTGTCAATTGATCCCTTTCTTTCGAATTGAAATACTGAATGTCCAAAGTAGCTAGTTTTATTATTTGATTATAATCAAAATGTATACCTACACGTGATATGTGATATAATAAAGCGTCTACAGAGAGATCTGGGCTATTATATACAAGACTAAAATGTAATGCATGTAACATAAAACATTGAGGCTTTAATCCTAAAAGCTCAAATTTGCATTTCGTCGATTCCACGGCAAACCACTTATCAGAATATTTGCCATTGTTCAGGAGAAGCAAAAAACAAATATTACCATCACTTTAAAAATTCTAGAAATCCTGGAATGTAACATAATTGAAAGAGAAAAACTAATAATTGTTTTGAAATTATCAAATTAAAACCTTCCTATTGGTCCCCCATTTACATGTTTTTGCCAGGTAATGTAGAATATTATTTTTCTTATAATGGCATTCAAAACTCAATTTCATATTTCTTTCTGACAAGTGGTTTTGCCGTGGAAACGACGATTTGCTGTTTACTCGGAAATATTAATTTGTTACCTACCAACTTCTGTCAGTATGGTGACTGCAATAGTTATAACAAATAAGTAAATACATTAAATGACAACTCACTGTTTTCGTTTTGTTATCCAATGTGCACAAGTGTCAGTCTCTACCGCATGTGCACTCTTTGCAAGTGTCCATGACCTTATGGATATTTTCTGCGAGATCCGCTCGGCACTAGCTTAAGCACTAGCTTAAGCTGCTCGCCTTCCTTGAATGCTGGAACAATGTTACGTTATTTTTGTATTATCACGATTACAAACGCGTCTCATGCCTGCCTGTCTGTGTTGCCAGGCGTGAAATATTCCCGATCAGAATCGCAAAAAAGCTTTTCATTCTATGGGAGATATTTTTTATATTTATTGCAACACTATGGATTCAATATAAAGTTAAATTGAAAATTGATAACTTTGTAATTCCACTTGGTTTATCACTAACGTGACGCGTTTCGCCTCTTTAAGAAGCATATTTAGACTAACCATATCGCATATATATGCATATATACATATGGTTTTATTGAGTTTGGGGGCCGACCACTGGGACAATTGGCATTTTTTTGGTAAATTTTATTATGTTATGCTTGGTACAATAATAATTATTTTATTTTATCTTGGTTACATTGTTTAATGCCTGTCTAATGAATAACAGCGAAAAAAATACGTATTTATTATTCATTGACTCAAAATCCCTTTCGAAAGTACACCTGTCACTTAACTAACTCTGTGGTCTAGTGGTAAGAGCTTTGTCCTAGCGATCAGGTGGGTCCCTGGTTCAACAAGTTCAATATCAAATTTATATTTTTTCAATTAAAATTTGTAATATTGGTGGACGTGAGGGACTTTTCTCGTCGAGCAAATCTCGTATGATCTTCCAACTTTCAAAATATTTGGTGCATTAGCTGTCAGCTGTAATGCTAAATATTTTGTTTTAATTTAATATAAAAAAAATCCACAAGAGAATATTAATAACTACTTGATAGGGCTTCAGGCCCGGCAAAGTAATAGTTGATGTGTAAATGTTAATAAATCAAAATAAAAAAACTATTTGGTGTATAAATGTAGACGTTGGCAACACTAATTATTATATCAATATTGTGACGTCATCCTACCAGATTTAGAATTAACTATTTACTGTCCGTATGTAATTAGATATTATGATTTTGTAATATTTATTCTAATTTTATTCAATAAACACCATTTTAATGAAAATTATTTTCAAGGTAATTATTGCCTTACTATAAATATTATTTACCTTGTGACATAAGTCCATAATGGTACAAAAGGAATGATGGGTTAGACTGGTTAATTTTATCCGAGTTTACTTAGGTAACTAAAGAATCATTCGTAGGGTTCTACCCGCATGTTGAGCATCTGCGTTAAGCATGCATTTAACCAATGTTGAAATATGTGTGAAAAACATTGAACGTGAATCGAAACTCCAATACACTGATTTCAATATTTCATTTGTATTTTTTTTCAATTCGAAAATACCTGTTTTGAAATGCAAAATACCAGAATTTTGGCATTATAATAATATATTACAGTACGATTATTTAAGATTTGTTTGTCCAACAAGCGTTGAAGTTAGTGAGCCGGTTTGCAGTTGAACTTATATTAATCAATGTAGTTAATTGAGCTTCTGGCAAATGGCTTAAGTCACGGGTCTCCAAACTAAGGCCCGCTAGCACCACCAATCCGGTCCGCGCTAGCTGGCCGGACATGCCCGGTATCCGGTCTGCCATAGCTTTTTTCACACAGATAGTTCCGAAAGCGGGAAAAAACACGAACAAATCTGTGCGACTGATTAACCAATTTTTTTGTCGAAAGTTCTTAATATCTCCGCCGCAATGAAATTTCCTTGACACTTACCCGTAAGTACCAACCGAAATTGCACGTAATTCCAAACAACAGTATGTTGGTATGATAAGTCAGTGCGGTCCTTAGGCTAAAAATGTTTGTAGACCTCTGACCTAGGTGTTGCATTGATTAGCTTGGTAATTAGGTAAAGGTTATTAAAGTGATTATAAGTATCTAATTGCTTCTCTTATTGTTACAAAAATGTGGACACAAAGGTGCTTGCTAAATCAGAATTTATATTTTGCGGATCCGATAAGATGAATTGCAAATGGCTCGTCTGATTTTTTATTGTTAAATGACCTATTGCGTTGTTTAATCTAGATGAAATATTGCTTCCTGTCTGCTTTTTATATAATGAATCACACATTTCGCTTGCCAATTTATATATATATATACATATACCTCGTCGCTCTTATCGAGTTTATTTATTTTGTCTTTTATATGTTTAAGTTGTCCGCCGAGATTACTTACCTTAAATGCATTTTTTTTAATTTGTTTGTGGATAATATGGATAACCCTCTATTAGGGGTCTATACGGGCCCGGGTACGGAGGTTTATTTCCCAAAAAATATTTCCAACTATCCACTTTTAAAGTGTTGACTGTCAATTCTTGGTGGAAAGACATTATATTTTAAAAAAATAAAACACAATTCATCTGTACTAGTTCCACATATTTATAATGATCAGGACCGGTTTCGCTCATCACGACAATATCGACTCAGTTGATAATGCTCGTACAAATGAATTGTGTTTTATTTTTTAAAATATTTCGAACTATGTTCCGGTCATGAGCCAGCCATAAGACAATACTCTTCATAACTTAAATATTTTTTCCCAATTGTGGTATGAATATTATTGAAAATGTGGAAATAATATCATAAACGCTTGAAAAGTATAAATGAATTTCTATAATGAAAAAAATTTCTCTGTTGAAAAAATTTCGGCCCATGCAGACCTCTAACCTCTTTTTTTAACTTATGAATTTAGGAAAACGGTATGTCTTTCTTCTTTCATATGATTCTACGGATTAAAAAAACCAATTTTATAATTGAATAGAAAAAATTACAAGGAAACGCCATACCTATATCTACAATATTGACGTATTACACATTATAAATTAAAATGTTTAATTTTTTTCCGAAGACATAGAATGCATGAACAATGAATAAAAATAGTAAGACTGAAATAAAAATCTATTATACAAATTTATTTGGTTTCTCAATACGATAACATATCGATGGTGTTTTGGTCAATTGATGTAACCCTCAAAAAATACGAAAATGGGCTAATGAATGGATCTCATTTTAAAGACGACAGAGCAGGTCTCGGCCAAATGATGTATATTAGAAAAATAAATTGAGTACTTTTTGGAAGGGAATTATTTTACATTGGTTTATGATTAAAAATTCTGACCCGTCCACTCGATATAAGCCACTATTATATCGACACTACCTACTTACTACCCCGTATTTGCAAACATGAGAACTTACAGGAGTGCATTTCAAAGATTCATAACGCAACTCGCCACATAATGTTTTCTATAGAAACAGTTTTTATTCCATCCTGACAATTTTAATTTTGAGGGTTACATCGATTGGCCAAAGCACCGTCGATATTATAAAAAATAGTTACATTGCTTCGCTGTTATAACAATCACTCATTTTATAAATAAACATACATCAAACCAACATTTTTTACAAATATGTTTTTGTTTTATCTCCAAGATTTAGTTTTCAGTAAAACAAAATTCAAAAAATATCGCCAAGTGAAATAGTAATATATTCCATCTAAACTTTTTATTCAAATCATTTACTTATACATATAACCGACAAGGTAGATAAAAACAATTGGGCTTGCGAATAGCAATACGATACAGTTCACTTTCATATAACAAAATGTAATTGAAGTACCTAGCAAAGAAATCAAATGTTATCAATTACCTACGGAAATTGGATTGGACGTAATAAAAATTTACTTATTTTTACGTATAAAATGTGTTCACAATATTGTTTACATCTATTATCAGCGATAACATTAGAGGTACGCACTTATTCCCGACTCAAGATAAGTTACTGAAAACACTTCTGCAATGAATATATTATTATTTTTAACGCACTACAGGTTGTATTGTTTTCCATAGGTTATCGATTATTTTAAACAGAAAGTAACAAAGAATCGAGAGTCAAATGTAACTTACCGTATTATAATATACCAGCGTATCTCAAATAATAACGTTCAGCGATGGCAGGCCATGCGCAAAATGCGGTCAGGCGTTCAGCGTTCTTTGTAGTGTATAGATTTCATAAAAACTGCGCACACAGTAGGCAGTCAGACAATGAAAACGCGCATGCTCTAGAGTTCTGTTCTCTCCATTACAAAATCAACATTAAAATTACATTACTCTATACATCACGTAAAATTATTATCTATGCCTCTCGTATCGCTGAACGTCAGAGATGTGGGGCTTAGAAAAAATAATTGGTACGATTTTTTTTGACACTAATTATAAAAATCGTCAGATGAAAGCGGCAGATGTATAATAAATTAATATATTACAATAATTTGATATTATTACTGATTGCAATAGGAAATAAACTTCCCGAACTTCATATACTGTCAAATTGCTCATGCCATTCGGGTGGAATTTTTAAAAAAGAACTATATCTTCTTCATTTATATTCAGTTGTGCAAGCAACATGCAGCTTTAACGACATCAACCACAGTATCTACAATGAATTCAATATTTTTTTTAAATGTCGTCCATTTTGAAAACAAAATACCCTCTCTGTTCTCTACTGAGACACATCTGGGTTCTATAACAATATATTTTTTTCTAAAAATGAGCTGTCGAATGTCATTTTACTCGTTTATCGGTGTATAAAAATGGAACGCATATTTGTTGACCGCCGCCCGTGTTCGGCCGGAACTCGGATTGAAAGCTACCGGTCAGCGATCGGTGTTTGTCTCCGCGGGTTCTTAACCTTTCCCTTACTATGTAAAATAAATTCGCGCGCTACGGTGGAGTGTATTCATTACACATTACGTATTTATGACTGATTTATAAGTGATTGATAGCCGGATAAATAAGAATATTCACAGACGTCGCTTAAATTTATTAAAATATCAATGAAAACGTGGAAAAACATCGGCCGACGACAAACGGCTTAGAAGACTACCTCAAACGTAGGCTTGAAAGTTACTGGCTTGCGTTCAACAGTTTTCGTCTCGCGCAATCTTGAAAGAAACGACGCAACTGGGCCTCTTTGTCTCGCGCGTTGTCATTCATATGTGAGCTAATGTGAAAAATGTTTGTTGTTCTCGCTGGCTGTTGTATCCACTTGCACAACTTAGAATATGTACATAACACACTCGCAGGCTTTGATTTGGTTTTAAAAAAGTATTGAAGACGATTTGCTTCTATAAGAAAGTTTACGATACTACTGATTAGAACATAGATCAATGTTTTTTATGAATACGCACAGTATAAGTTAGGAAACATGTGATGATGTTTACAGTGATGGCACCAAAATGCACTAAAACATATTTGAGGTGGCGTCTTGTTGGACACCATATAAAAGAGTTCCGCGTCTAAATATAAATAGAATACGCTGTTTCTTCAAGAACTTGAAAACTTAAAGTATTTTACACTCTCAGAACGCTAAGAGATCCAATCTTCTTTGATCATATCGGTTCCCTTCTCGGCAATCATATTAGTTGGAGCAAGCGTATTTCCCCGCACGATGTCCGGCATTATACTTGCATCAACAACTCGCAGTCCTTTAATGCCGTGGACCTTTAGTCTTGAATCAACTACGGCATCGAAATCGCTGCTCGGTCCCATCTTAGCAGTGCCGACTGGATGATAAACCGTTGATGCAATATTCTGGATCATACATCTCCAATATTCATCAGTTTTGACTTCACAATGGGCACAATCTTTCAAGTGTAAATATTCTAATTTTAAACCAGCTTCTTTGAATGCGAATGTATCGCTTAGATTGTAAATAAACTGGATTCCTCTCAGTAAAGTCTCCACGTCATCGTCATCATGAAAATAGTTGGCTTTGATTAAAGGCTTACACTTTGGAGCTCAATACTTCCCAACGATTTTGGAGCTATTAAAGTCACATAAAACACTATTAAATCTTTATTTTTGTTCATTTCATGTACGGCATTGACAACTTCTTCAGAGTATCCGTTGCCTCTTGCAAAATCAGGAAATAAAATGGTATCATTCGCCATGTAATGCATGTGATAAAGCTGAATATCTGGTACATTACTGCCATCGTTGAGCGTATTTATGAAGCCACCTAGTTGCGTAAGTCCAAGACTTGCAAAAGGACCCTTATTTGTAATGAGATATTGCATGTATAACTGCAGTAAAACTGACATTGACAGTTCTCTAGCGTCTTCTTTATTTGCTGAAAAATACACCGGTAAGATAACATGGTCTTTCAAATTTTTCCCAACTGCTAAATCTTCTATAACAGAAATACCAAACTTTTTCAATTGCTCTTTTGGTCCTATTCCTGAAAGCATCAATAATTGCGGGGTATTGATAGCTCCTGCGGACACCACGACTTCTTTCGTTACTTTCACTTCAACTTCTTCGTTATCTTTTATCTTCAGCTTAATTCCTGTTACCATTTTAGTATTCTCATCTATGACTATCTTTGTAAGTAGCGAATTTTTAACAACGTGTACATTTGTTTTTGTCTTTAAATCTGCCAAATACGATTTTGCGTTATTGTAACGTTTTCCGTTTCTTATTGTCCCATGTAAGTCGGTTATACCCAATTGATTTTCGCCGTTTAAATCCGGAGAGACTCCTAGACCAAGGTCTCTCCATGCTGACTTTATAACATTTCCCCACGGACTTACACCTTCAAAATGTTCTATAGTTTGCTTTCCTCCAAATCCATGATAGTATTTCAATTCATCATTTTTATATATTTCTTCATCTCTCATGTCTTCACTTTTTTTGAAATATGGCAGTATTGATTCGTAATTCCATCCGGTGTTTCCCATCTTTTCCCAGTTGTCGTAGTCTTTCATGTTTCCCCTCACGTACAGCATGGCACTTAATGAACTTGATCCTCCGAGAACTCTCCCCCGTGGCCAACTGCAACGCTGGTCAATCATCCCACGGCAGCTTTTGGAATCTCTTTCAGTCCTGTAAGCCCAGTCGCTTTTTGAGTTTTGAGATTTGAATAATAACGCTGGTATCTGCAAAATGAAATCAATCAAGTCATTTAAATTCTTGAAACTGATTCAACCAAATAAATCAATGAAAATCGTCTTCATCTAATGTACCTTCCCGTTTTTTTTTCTGTTTTAATTTCAACAGTTTTTAAACATTATTTCTTAATTGAATGTACCTCCGTTGGCTGCATTTAAGAATACAGATTTAAGCTATTAAGACAGCATTCAGATCGACTAGAAATATGCTAGGATACTATGTAGTTCCAAATAATTTCCGTACATAAATGTATAGAAACATATTTCAAATGCCTTCAAAGTACACACTGAAGATATGAAATTTAAAATACATATTATAGATTATACGAATGGTAAACTTGGACGTCGAGAGAAATTTATTATTGATTCCCAATCTAAATACAAACATGATATTATTTGCCGTCCTTCACATACAACAGCTTCACACTCTTGCTTTAGTGTGTATATACGGTGAACGGATAAAACTGTACACGAAAAAAATGTATAGAAAAAAAGCGGATAAATTGTATTGAGACATTTAGATAGGCTGCATACGCGGTAAGAGATGCGTCATAAAGTGTTAGGATAAGAAGGAGATACGTTTGTTATCAACAATTCATAATTCGTGATTAGCAAAGTAGCAAAGGGTCAGAAGACTAAAATAATACCCCGGCTAATTATCCAGAGGCGATTATAACTTAACACAATAAGTGGCGTTTGTAAAGAAAACGTGTCTTACAGCGTACCAATAATAACCTATATAAATGTCTCAATACAATTTATCCACAACTCTACACTCGATAGAACTCAACAAATGAATCATTCGTCGTCAGAGTTTCTGAAAATTATTTTTATTTAAAATTAAAAATCTAATTTAAACGTTTTTTCAATATGAAAAACTCATGAAACGATAAGAAGTATTTTAAATGTGAATACTTCTTTTTCTACTCTGTGCGGTGTTTTCCATGTCCTCTGTTTTTCCATGTCCTGTTTTTTCCTGTACGCTTTTTTCCTAGAACCGTATATACTTATCATATATCCAGGGAGTTCCAGCAGCAACTGTTGAAGACTTGTTGGCCTTTACGTATCCGTATTCAACATTAACCCCCCTAATGAACGGCAATCTTCTTCTTCTCTCGCTCTTAGACTATTACACAACAAACCTTAAAAGGTTTTGTAAATCAAGAAAGATGATGCTCTACCTCCATATCGGGAGTAGGATCACCACCTGCTTCTACGAGTAGAACCTTCCATCCCTCAACCTCCGCAAGTCTTGCAGCCACAACAGAGCCTGCAACACCTGCCCCGACTACTATAAAGTCGTATTCTGGAACACCTGTCAAAACAGAGTTTTTGAAAATATTATAAAGGTAAAAAAAAAATTTGTAAAATTACCGGGCCAGAGCCCAACATCATCAGGCCAGGCCCGAAACCCAGATTTATTTTTCACAGCCCAAAAAAGCCCTATTTTTTATTTACAATATTATTGATATTCATGTTTAACGAATCAATTTTATTTATTTATAAGAAATTTTGTATTAATATTGGTCGTTCGTTAATAAAGAAAGCGTTGTTTCACATTTAGCTTCAATCAGTTCACATAATTTGATGATTTTTTCGGCTTCAAGTTCCCGAAAAATTGCTTCTTATAGTAAATGAACGGTGCAAAAAATAATATTTTAAAAACTAAGCTATTAACTATCTGACTTACTATTTCCTAATAAAAGTTCAGCTTGGTCATCTGGCCAAATTCCAGGAGTTGCTATGGTACAGTACGCACCCAGGAGCATTTGAATCAATCCTCCGAGAGCCTGCGCTGAATGACCTTCCGCTGATGGGCACGATCCCAGCAGAAATTGCTCCATCGTCAGCGAAGTTTAACCTGCAAACTATTTATACAATCATATTTTAGGGCTTAGTGGTCACTTAGGACCCACGAAAAGATAATTTTTTTTACTTATATTGTCGGTTTAACTTGCAACATATTAATTCACGTTACAGTTAAATCTTCGGAAGATGTAAGTCCAAGAAATCATCCTTGACTGACGTATTTTTTGGTTGAATTGCTTACAATAAATTTGTTTTTGATCGAGTACATTTGCCGCTTAAGATTAAACATAACAAATTCTAATGCAATCGAACAATTGAGCTGTGTGTAAGCAAAAGCGTCAGTCTCCACAAAAAGTCTAAAATTACATATCGACTTTGGGCAGACAAAAGGACGTAATCCACACACAAAATATTGTGTTAGCCCACACAAAACGTGTATTAAATTGCATACATTGTAATTACCGAAAAAAATATTTTGAAAAGACGAAGAGATACGTCCTTTTGCCTTCTTCAATCGATATAGTTTATATAGTATATTAACACGTTTTGTGTGAGTTATACACAATATTTCTTGGTGTAGGTTACGTCATTTTGCCTTTCTACAGTCGATATGAATGCACAAATTATGATTATTCTCTATGTTATTGTATATGTATACAACTTAACAGATCAAATGTAATATTCCCAGAAAACAGTAAAAAAATAATTTAGAAATTCCATTTACATGCAAATTCGCCACTGTCAAAGACAAAATCATTTAATTTAGTTGGATAGTATCAATATATTCTATAACAATTCAATTAAAACTCGAATAAAAGAATTAGCGCAGTATCTGTTTTATTTAGTTTCTCACGATATAACATTGAAAGACAGTGGGTTTTTTTTGCTTTTATACAACTTAATTATAAATTACTTTATTCATATTCCCGGAAATAATTAACTTTATGGACAATACTAATGAATAATCTCTAATGATATAAGGATTGTGCTAATATAGGACTAGTGGTTAACTAATCGCTCTCGCTACGCCCTGTTTGTAGGAACTGATAGGTCGGAGGGAATTATGACATCGCAGACATACATACTTACTAATTCTAATCCATAAATCGATTAAAAAATGATTTATTAAACTGCCCGGAAATATTTACGTTTTGACATAAAATAATCTGAACCACCTACAAAAGAATCGTCACTAAAAAAACTTGCTCACTATTTGTCTCTGGTACTCACTTTAACTTTACTCTGAATCTTTATAAATACCATAATATAGTAATTCAAATGTCTATGTTGCCAGGTTTGAAATGTTTTCACCAATCGAGGACTTTTTCTTTTTATTTTAGATATTTTAATTCCACATCTGTGCATGCCCCGAAAACACTATTTTAGGAAGATATAATGGCTAAAATTTACCATATTTTAGCTATAACTAATTATTTCATCAACATGAATTTGTTTTTTTATTTATTTAATCGTGCTATCAAATGAATGAAATTTTCAAAAAACTCATTCTATCTTTTTTATTTTAATTATTGAAAAAATCAATCGCAATTCGTTTTTTCGTTTGTGAATGATTTAATCAACATTGATTTATATTTTTTATCGTTATTAATGATGTTCACATTTCAATTGCTTAAATTTTGTATACATCCATGTATTTTGTCACTAAGGGTCATTTCAATCGTGTGATCGAATGCCTGAAGATGCCGAATGGCGAAACCCAGGTCGTAAGTGAAGAAATACATATAAATGTATTTACAATTCAGGTTTCCAATTTGTACGCAATCAATACGCTGTAAAATATATCCTACTATACTAAAATTACACGTTTTTAAAAACTGTTTTATTTTTTAAAAAAATATTTCATTAATGAAAAATCAAAACTATTTTCAACGACATCTGTAAACATTAATAAAAATTATATAGTATAATTTTTTAAGTGAATCGTGTTTTGTAAAAATAGTAATTAGCAGGTAGGCGTTTACAAAAATGTTATAATATAATAGTTGGTATATTAATTTCTGTTCAATCGCTTGGATTTTTTTTATAGTATCACTAAAATTAATCACTGTTTTTAAAAAAATCTATAAACTCTATTTAAATAACTTTAACACGCAAAACCACTTTTTTAACTCCTTCTCAACCTGTGTATCCCAACGGCGGCGCAAGAGTACCTACTTATTAAAAAATTTTGAAATTTTGTAAAGTTTATGTTTATTTCCCTATATTCGCTATAGTTTATTATAGCATTGGTCCCATGAACTTCACTGTAGTTCAGATTTTACAAGTAAACTTGAAAATAATGCAGGATCATTTATTCTATGGGCTCAGCCATATTCCGTGTATTTTTTACGTCATTTGAATAAATCTAAATGAATTAAGTCAATTTCGTTCACAGTTATTAGTGGAAAAAAAAGTATTATCACTATCAAAAAGACTTACTAATATTTAAATCGAATTCGTAAATGATTAACTAATCTAATCAAGTGATTAGTTGAATATGCATTTGTTAAGGTATCTAAATAGAAGGACTTGTCGATTATCTCAAAACATCGTTTTTTTGACATGACGCCTTTTGCCACTGTACCGTCGATATTTAAAAGCCTGACAAGCCCTTTCTTTTAAAATTTCCCATTTGATATTTTGGCTAATGAATATTATGAATTATTTATCAACTTGTTATATTTTCCCTCAAATAATCGATTCTTAATGTGGCCTAATTTTTTATTCCAGATTAAATTGATTTGCAAGAGGTCCTTCTCATTTTAATTGTAGACTAATTATTTTCGTTCATGTACACATATTTTATAATTCGTTTAATAACTTGCTAATTATTGTCATTGTTCTTCAACCGACTGTTTGATGTACCTTGTTATGATTTTTATTTCTATTACAGTTGATAATGCTCACGATGAGTGAAACCGATCTTGATGGCGTGGCGGTAATACAAACAAGCTGTGTTTATTTTTGAAAATATACAATGGCATCGCTTTAGCTTTGTTCTTTGGCTTGCAAGAATTTTTTTGCAGATTATCTTTTACCTCGCTTAATAACTTTACATCTACATATTTAAATTTGGATTATTGAAATTCCATCAAGCACCCTCAGTCGATGTCTTAAATTATATCTACATATTTCTTCAAAAGATCATATTAAACCCCAAATTTATATCAATGTATTATATTCCAGAACTTTGAACCCTTATGTTATATCGTTTAAGTTCTTCGTTTTTTTTAGAACACTTTATGGTACTTGTAGAATGGCTCGGCGCCACGCATAGATGGTAGTGAGTGACCCAAGAGTCCTAGAGCCAAGACGTAAGACGTGTTGCGCCTACAACTGAAGTGGGGAGTGGGTCTGTTTTTTCGGTTCGGTTCCAGTTTTCAAATAATTGTTATACTATTCTTCAAACCAGTGGTCGGCAACTTTGGGTTAATAGCACCAAATGCGAAGGATGGGATATGAGTGATGGGTGGAGGACGACAAATAATTTCATATTCAATAGTCAGTGAACTATATTTAAAACAAATCAATATTCTGAAATCAATCGCTCGTGGCTTTGTAAGCATGTAATTAATATTTTATTTATCCAACAATCCTGTGATGCTTTAATTTCCCTACCGTTTTTATTGCAACGTTTATTTTCAACATGTCCAACACAACTAGAGGGATGCCCCTCATATTGTATAGTATTAAAATTGAATTACTGAATGTTTGATCTTCTTCAGCTCTTTGATGAGTTTCCACGAAAGCGGTATTTTTCAGCTTACCGGGTTTGCCTCGCTCTCCATCTCTGCTATCGCTCACGACTCACGACGTAATCCCAAACGCCGCTGTTCTTTAGTTTTCATACTGACGCACTGATATTTTTATGATTATTTCTATTTGTTTGTTCGGCATTTGCGTCACCTCTGAACTGTGTATTGTTGCGTGTGTGTGTGCATTGCATAACATATTATTTTACATCCACCGAAGACACTTAGGTCATTAGAAAATTGCATACCTAAATGTGATAATAATAAAACGCTTAGAGACTGGTCTGGGCTATTCTATACCTAATATATAAAAATCAATGTGTGTTTGTCAATATCTTATGCACTGCCATACCATTCACCAGATTCCGATAAAACTTTGTCAAGTTATTGCTTGCACTTGCGCGAAGAACATAGGCACCGTACAATTAGGTCCGGCCCGGCCTGAGTCCGACTCTCAGCGTTTTAATTGTTCACCTACAGTAGGTCTTATTATATATATAAATCAATTTCACAATCCAAATATATCTTAAACCTAAAATAAAGAATCGAATTCGTACAAACAGCGACTTCTCGAAAAAACCTTCTGATTTATTCATGTACGCACCAGACGGAAAAAAATATTGTGTATCCAAAAGCACTTCAATAAACAGAATTAAAACACAAACCCTTTCTTTCTTTGAGCGGCATTGCAACGCATGCCGGGTACTCACTAGTAAGATATAAAAAAATTAGTTACTTATAAGTCCAACTAACACGTTATATTTTGCAATTCAGTTAAAATATTAATTTTATTCTTCTTATTTGTCACTTTGACAGTAAATTTCTGATTTAGTCGGAAAAATCATTTGAAAGTCCTTAAACTTTCGATCGGTGCAATAAAAAAAGAAATTAAACAACAATAAAATGGCAAGTAACGCGAACAGAACAGAATAATCCTTAAAACTTCTTCATATCACTAGAAGTTCGCAGAACAATATGACCATCATCAGGTTTGGTTTATGGATATAATATTGGGTAGTAATAAGTTAACTAGTGTTATCTATCTATTTTTTGCGATATTTCCCTAATATTGCATTTGATATATTCACAGTTTGCATACGCCGTCTGCTGTATGTTTCTGCCAATCCTCTTTAATGAAATCAGCAGCTTTTTCGCCAATCATAATACACGCTGCGTTTGTGTTCCCACTTACGACCTCGGGCATAATACTTGCATCAGCAACTCTTAGACCTTCAATACCAATCACCTTTAATCTTGGAGTCACTACAGCATTGGGATCATCACTCGGTCCCATCTTAGCTGTTCCTACAGGATGGTAAAGCGTTGTTGTAATGTGAGCAATCGAGCATTTCCAGTATTCTCTACTCTTAAATGTGTATTTATCACAAGCCGGCAATGCCATTCTTTCTAACTTTGCGTTCACCTTTTTAAAAGCTTTAGTGTCTTCCAACTTAAGGGATTCTTCAATTCCTCTTAAAAGTGTTTCTTCGTCTTCGCTTTCTTGCAAGTAATTTGCGAATATCAGCGGACTTTCTCGAGGATCATTGTTTTTCAGTAAAATTTTGCCTCGTGATTTAGGCTTCAATAAAGCGATAAATACTTCAAGAACCTCAGCATCTTTGTTTAAATACTGATTTGATTGTCGGAATTCATCACCGTGGTCAGTCAAACATATGCTTGAGTTAACTGGGCATGTATAGAAATGATACTGTATATCTGGATATGGTGAGTCCTTCTTTGTGTTCGTGAATCCTAAAGTATTGAGCGTTGAAACGGTTGTAAAAAGTCCTTTTCTTTTCGTCAAATATGTTGCCATTTCTAGAGCTAAAGCCTTCTGTGAAATTTCTTCAGCAGTTCCTTTATTTATCGTATAGAAAATTTTTGTAGCCAAATGATCTTGCAAATTTTCTCCGACTGGCAAATTCACAATGGTTTTTACTCCTATCTCATTCAAATGCTGTTCAGGTCCAATTCCTGACAGCATTAACAATTGTGGAGTGTTGATTACGCCTGCCGATACAATCACATCTTTTTTTACTTGTATATTTACAGTGTCTCCATTTACTATTTGTACCACAACACCTAAAACCTTTTTATTGATTTCGTCAATGTTAATTTTTGTTACTAGCGCATTTTTTAATACAAATAAATTCTTCCTCTCTTTTATCGGAGCAATAAAAGCTTTTGCACTAGACATTCTTTCGCCATTTATCAATGTTCCTTGAACTTGTGTGAATCCCAAATGGGAACCGGCATTGATATCTGCGAGAATCTTATATCCAAGTTCACTCGCTGCTGCTATTATGCTGTCTCCGAGAGGTATCGAACCGTTATATTGTCCAACATTTAAATATCCACCAATTCCGTGATATTTTTCGCTGTGTTTTTTCTCCATAACGTTTGAATCATCCATATTTTCGCTTTTCTTGAAATACGGCAACACGCTCTGATATCCCCAGCCTTTATTTCCCATCTTCTCCCAGTTGTCGTAGCTTTTGGAGTTTCCTCTGACGTATAGCATGCAGTTGATAGAACTGGTACCACCTAAAGCTTTTCCCCTCGGCCACTTGCATCGTTGGTCATTCATCGCTAAACAAGATCGTGTCTGTTTTTCGGTTGTATATTTCCAGTTGATATCAGTGGACAAGGTGTTATAAAATAATGCTGGTACCTGAAATGCAATTACATTTTTAATTTTTGTATTTTTTTGTTTTAATTATAGTATATTCTCAATATTTCCACTCATCCCTTGACCCGTATATTATGAATTGCTATTATTTAAGACATCGACTGAGGGTGCTTGATGGAATTTCAATATCAAATTTGAGTTATTGAGATTTTGTACGCTTTCATATATTTTGTCACTAACGACCCGGGTTTCGCCTTTCGGCATCTTCAGACATTCGTGCGCTCGAATTTCTGAAGATGTATTTCGATGTATGATGTTCCTAAGATGTACTTTCATGTATTTCGTTGCTAAGTAAAAGTATTATCACTAAGTCTAAGAATTACGTCTGAGTTAATTTTAATACTGATTTGATAATAATGACTTTAAATCTTAATTGGGAAAATAGTCGCATAAACAATTACAAACTCAAGAAATCTTGTAATTGCAGGCGACCACTAGAACAAATTGTCATTTTTTGGTATTTGCGGTTCAACTCTCGATTTAAAAAAAAGCATTCAAATGATTCGACACAATCGTTTCTAAACCAGTTTATAACAAACCTCGCTTTCTATTGGAGGATTCCCACCAGCTTCTATCAGCAGAACCTTCCAGTCCTGAATTTCCGTCAACCTGTTTGCTATCACTGAACCTGAAGATCCTGCGCCAACCACTATGAAATCAAACTCTTTGAGTCCTGAAAAATGCAAGTGGAAATTTATCATTATGAAAGCTTAGTGGGAATAATATTTTCTAGAACAGGGTTTCCCAAACTGTGTTCCGAGGAACACTGAACGGGTATAAGTATGCCGCAAAAAACTTGTAATGGCTTTATATGCTCCTGCTGCTGAAACAAGTTCAAACATGTTTTGACTTCATATTGATATTATATAACCAACAAAATGAACAAGGGTTTCGTTAACATTTTTTGGTTTGCAAAGTGTTCCATCGAAAGAAAAGTTTGGGAAACCCAGATTTTTACATTTATTGAAATTTAAAATGCCTCAGAATTTATCAGTACTGACATTTGTAATTGTAAAAAATTGAATGCGTTACAAAAAAAATACGGAATTAATGTTATTGATAGAGCTGCGATATTGTTTTAGGTTACCTTCATTCAGCAGTTGCATCGTATAGTCTTTTGGCCACATAGAATCATTTCCCAATTCGCACTGCGCAGCCAAGAGTGTGCTGAACGTCGACATGATGGCAGAACTAAAAACTCCTGGCGCTGCACAGGATCCCGTGGCGTTGTATATGTCCATGGTCTATATCAGTAACTCTCCTGCAAATCGTGTCTTCAATTTTGTTACGTTTTTGTAAAACACATCAGAGTAAAATTTAATTTAAGATTATAATTTAATCGTTAGTGACAAAATACATGGAAGTGTACAAAATCTCAATAATCCAAATTTGATATTGTTTCACGAAATTTTCCACACAGCAGCTTACGGAATTGTATATTTGAATGATGGGAAATATTATTTCGTATTAATTTAATAGTTATTATTTTGAACCTTCCCAATGACATTGTGCATGCCGTATGTGCCCAACCTTATCTAACCTGATTGTATATTACCATTTGCATAGAGTGCATAACTCGTAACTCAAAAACTCTTACATTGCAGTAGATAATTTAAACGTAACAATTTTATTACTGGGCCTGAAGCCGACTAACTAATGTGCTCTTCGGTTGCGGTGTCCACAGTTCGGATCCCAGTACGGACACTTCCATTAACTGATATTAGAATTGATTTATGGATTCATTAATTGACAATTCTTGGTGGAAAGGCATTATAGTATATAATAGCCCAGATTCCAATTCTCCATTATTGTATCCTATACGTTGAAACACCTAACAGATGTCACTTAATGTGAATGATTGTATATATTTACCTTTTCGTCGAATTGCATCCCGTCGAAACCCACAATGCTATTATAATTGTAAAATCACTAGTAATTCTAAAAGTAGGTGGAAAGTGGCAATTCGCCACTCTGTTAATGTGTTGTTTACAAAATAAGGATTATGGCGATTCTCGAAATGTTAACTCAGGTATCAGTGTGGCTCCCAGACGTATAATATTTTATCTCGTAAATAATATTTGTCGTATTTGTATATTCTATATAAACGTTATACACTGTTTACTGTCTATCAGTTCGAGTTTAACAAAATACAAATTTGATATAGAAATTCCATCAAGCACCCTCAGTCGATGTCTTAAATTAAATCAAACGAATTGTAATTCTATAAACGGAATTTTATAATCTACCTCTTACAAATCAATACAGACCAAAGCTCACTCTTATATCCTTTACATTTCTAAAAAGCGTGGTTGCGATTTACATCAAGTACTCGCTAAATACTCCACATCTGAAGAGGGCATGGTGGCATTGCATATAATGAAATAATACGTTTCGAAAATTGTACGTTTATACATATTATAATATTTAATTAAATCAAATTTCGTAAGTTGCTAGCTTTGTGTTCTAGGGACTCTAGGCTAACGATATAAAAATATATTTTACAATGTAAGATGTTAAAAAATAATTAACATTTTCTATAATCCATGGTCCGTAGTCCATAAACATAAATAAGATAAACACTTAGTAGTGTCTTATTTATTTGTATGGAACTCTTCAGTATCAGATAACCTTGTTATTATATTACGGGTAACCGTTGAAATACTGAACGTCTAAAGTAGCTAGTACGCCGTAAGTGTGTGTGCATAGCATAACATTTTTTTTATTACACACATCGAACGCTTAGGTCATGAGAATATTTCATACCTACATGTGATATGTTACAATAATAAAACGTCTGCAGAGCGGTCTTGCTATTATATATAAGATGTTAATATACAGAATATATATATATACTAAAAATATTTTTTTTTTCTTGCCCACTCCCAATGTGGAGCATATGGTCTCCTAATGGAGGTATTTTAACAGAATTTTTCTACGAGAACTGATTTTTACTCAGTTGCTCAACCTCTCTTTTTTTTCGAATGATAGAAGGATAGGGCTAGAACAGGACTAATGTTTAGCTAATTGCTCTCGCTACGCCCCGTGAGGATCAAATTGGTGGGAGGGAGGGCTCAGATTATTGAAAGATCAATTTATGAAAGCCGTCCGCACTGGGAATTGAACCCGAGATTTAAAAATGTAGACTGACCATGTGTTGGCTTGAGATAGACTTATGTATTATTAATAATTATACTATTACTAGAGGGGACGCCATATAACTTTGCAATCCGGCTTCAAGGTCTGGATCTAGGATCACGGGATCCATACATATTAATACGCTGACACGCTCTGTGTAGTATACAGGAAGCGTATCAGTGTAGTGAAAAGTGCAGTCATATGGCGTATATTATTTATTTTTTTACTATCCTAGCTCTCTGGTACGATATCATCGAATATCATTAATATTTTTTTATAACCCATAGCCATCTCCAGTGCAAACACCTTTCATAAACATAATTCATGTGACATCTATGATCATAGCAACGGAACCCCCTTTAAAACCACATTGTTGTTGATCGTTGGCATAGCAACCCGAAATAAACAATAAAATAAATTATTTTACATAAATAGACAATTTAATTATCATTTTCGCAGTCGTAATAAAGTCTCGACTCAAAAGACAGAGCTGAAAATAACCAATATCTTATTCTATAAATAATAATTTAAGACATCGACTGAAGGTGCTTGATGGAATTTCAATATCAAATTTGTATTATTGAGATTTTGTACACTTTCATTTATTTTGTCACTAACGACCCGGGTTTCGCCTTTCGGCATCTTCAGGCATTCGAGCACACGAATGGACTCGAACTGACAGACATTAAACAGTGTCTAACGTTTATATAGAAGATACAAATACGACAAATATTATTTACGAGATAAAATTCGAAACCCGGGTCGTTAGTGACAAAATACATGGAAGTGTACAAAATCTCAATAATCCAAATTTTATATATAATAGCCCAGACCGCTCTGTAGACGTTTTATTATTATCACACGTAGGTATACATTTTGATTATAATCAAATAATAAAACTAACTACTTCGAACGTTCAGTGTTTCAATTTAAATACCGTCATCTATGACGGGCGTCCCACTAGTTCTAAAAATAAAACATGTACATGTTTTGATTGTACTAATTCCACATGTGTATGTTGATCAGGACCGGTTCCGCTCAACACGAACATTATCAACTGATAAAAAAAACCATAACAGGGCTATTTATTTAAAATTGAATGTTAACAATTACAAGGTGTTTAAAACAGTTGGTAAATATGAAATTTTCTCATAACCTAAGCTCTCGCGGTATCTATATAAAATAAAATGTTTTCCAATACACATGTAGTTCCGGCGTAATAGCTGCTTTAGACGTTCAGTATTTCAATTTCAATACTGTCATCTATAACGGGCACGGTTATACAAGTTTTAAAAATAAAACACTTAAAACGGTCAAACCCTCACAGAGATAATAACATAAAACATGCGTGACGTTACATATACCTCGAGATACCAATTACAATCTTAATATGTATGATTAATTTCTCTGTATGGTTTTCGTTACCATTAAATAAATACGCATATTTATATGATATATTTCAAACTTATTAATTATAAATCTAAGAATGAAAATTTACTTTGATTTTACCTCGTCACCAATAAGTATCAGCACAGCCTGATCACTAATTGCGGTTTTAAAACAGGATATAGGAAAGTATCTATATTAAAAATGATATTTTACACAATAATTTAACCACATACGCCAACACTGAGATGCGTCGTGAGTTATTGGTTATTATTTTTCATTGTTTACTTATATATTAATATTTTTTCATGTAATCTTTATATTTTTTCTGTGTCACAATCCAGTTGTGTTCAATGATTAACCAAAGTGTCATATTATATTTTATGAAAATATCTAAAATATCCGGCGGACCTGCATCAGTGCTGTATGTAGTGTATTGTTTATTAAAAACGTCATGAGAACACATCAGTGATGTCGTGACATGTATTTCCACATGTTTCCATAAATTAAATAAAAGACACGATAGAATAAAATCTGGATTATTGAGATTTTGTACACTTCCATGTATTTTGTCACTAACGACCCTAATCGAATTGACAGTTCGATTCCATTCGTGTGCTCGAATGCCTGAAGATGCCGAAAGGCGAAACCCGGGTCGTTAGTGACAAAATACATGGAAGTGTACAAAATCTCAATAATCCAGATTTGATATTGAAATTCCATCAAGCACCCTCAGTCGATGTCTTAAATTACACGATAGAATAATTTATCACTTTGTCTTCCTTTTTTTGGCTCAATACTAATTAAAAAATTAAGCTCGACCCTCAAGCAATACTGCGAATTCAGTGTAAATATAATGAATGATTTTGTAACTATTTATTGGAACGTTTTGTTGGAAACGTGTTGGTACAGAAATTGGACTACCGCGGGTAGGGAAGGAGGTGATTAATATTATAATTAATCAGCGCTACCAGACGTTTTATAATTCGCACTGTTTAAAATCAATGTGCATATTATAAGTATTAAAAAAATCGACTGCAAATCATGTTCATATTCAAACCAGATATACTACCTCCTTTGCCCGTTTCTTAGACTTAGTAATATATTTTATATTTCCTGAAAATCGTAAAACATCTTAACATAACTTACTATCACTTAAATCTGGACGGACGTTGCGAATTGAAAATACATCCGAATCTGTCAAGCTACATTGATTGCTTAAATTTCATGACGCCAAGTCTCACGAGTTTTTCTTTGTGATGGACAGACGCGAGTATTTTATTTATTATACGAACCCACTTTTATAGACGAGTGAAATGATTCTTATCAGGAATCACGGTTATTGCGATGCCCAATTTGATTATCATTTCTTCAAGATTTAGTTACCGCTGTGGTTACTATAAAGTCACGTAGTTTATTGAACCAGTGTGAGGACGGACTGCAACAAATACATACTTTTGTCCGGAATGCATCTCAGGGCTGTCCTTAAGAAAGTAATTAATGAAATCTTGAACTTGCTTATATTTAAATTAGTTTTTTTTTTTTTTAATAAAACACAATTCATTTGTACTACTTCCACATATTTATAATGATCAGGACCGGCTTAGCTCATCACGAGCATTATCAACTGATAAAAAAAACATAACAGGCTTATTTATATAAAATTGAGAGTAAAAATTTACGTATATAAAACTGATGGTTCATGAACTGAGATGGCTGTTTATTATTCATATTAATTACATACTTAATATTTGATTATTTTTAAATGGTTCATTAATTTTTTCCTATAATTTCCCTGATTCATTATTGTATATTATAGCAGTAAAGTCATTAAAAATTTTGTTCAGCTAAATGGACTTTTAATGTAGCTATATTTGTGATTTCAGATTAGTATTTAATGATTTGCAAGAAGTCCATAACATTTTAATTGTAGACTCTTTGATTTGATTTATGTAAAATTTGTTTGTTAATCAGTATTTTCTTGTCTCAGTTCATGAACTATCAGTTTTATATACCTTCATTTTTACTCTCAATTTTATATAAATAAGCCTGTTATGTTTGTATTTTTATCAGTTGATAATGCTCGTGATGAGCGAAACCGGTCCTGATCATTATAAATATGTGGAAGTAGTACAAATGAATTGTGTTTTATTTTTTAAAATATAATGTCTTTCCACCAAGAATAGACAGTTAACACCTTAAAAGTGTTTAAATTAGTTCGTCGAAAAAAACGTTCGTTTGTATTCGATTTGCTGAAAATACCCCTATTGCCCACCCTTGCTCTGCTGATTCTTTTCTGGTGTACTGTAATAAATAATTTAAGTTCTTTTTTTTCTGACGAAATCAACTTGCTGCAAAGAATTATGATATAACTTTGTGTTTCCCATTTACACAAGTTGTTATTTGTTAATCGAACACAACATGAGTAAAACTAAAACTACAGGAGGGAGACTTCCTTAACTTAGCAGGGCGCGTGAGTCGACTGCTTAGTTAAATAAACGAACCACTTCCTGTGGACACAGTGTTGGTTTTATTTACGTATATAAATATAAGACCAACGTTGACAAGAACTGAAAATGATATGAAACCGTTTATGCTAATATTCTAGCGTAATTTTTTGTAGAGTTATAAATCCAGCTGTTATCAGTGGGATGAGTGTGTTAGGAGGCGCGAGACATCGTCATTATATTATATCGAGAGTATATTTGCAGGCATTGAGGTAACGCAATGCCGCACCAACGTATTATTATAACGTTGTCAATGTCATTCGATATCTCATTAATGCGTGAACTAATCTGTGGTCGATTACCTTCATGGTTGTCATTTACGGTGTTGACTGTCAATCATTAATGCGTCGCTGTTCTGGAAGAAAACACTAAATCGAAAAAATGACATATTCAGTTAGTTATACCAAAATGTTTTTTATTTAAAACTCTACCGTAAGACATAACACACTTATTTTTATAAATTATACTTTCACTTAAAAACAGTTTTGTACAAACAAACAAAATGAAAAACGTATAGCATTTCAAACATTTGACAAACTTCAAAGTCCAATTACTCAAAACTAGTATTTTTCAGTTAGTGTCTTCTTCCAGAACAACGACGATATGTATTTTTTTGCGCAATTGACACTGTGCGTATTTACGTATAGAGATTTCAATACCGGAGGAATATGACAATACAGGTATTGCAAATATCAAAACTGGTATTACAAAAATAAACCAAGTGAGCAAAAATAGTAATAATAGTTACGTCTAATGTCGGGTCCGTAGTGCAGTGTTCAAATCCCGATACTTACAATTTCACTAATAGATTTTTCAAACGATTTATGGATTTCTGTTCGTAATCATGGATGATTGCGATGTACAGAATTCCTTCCCACCCATCTGATGCTTATAACGGGGCGTAGTGAGAGCGATTAGCTAACGACTAGTCCTGCAATATCCCTATCCTTCTATTCCTACGCTCTTCGAAAGAGAGAGGTTGAGCAACTGAGTAACAAGCATTTCTCATAGAAAAACTTCTGTTGAGATACCTCCATTATTAGTCCATGTACTCCACATTAAGAGCGGACATAGTAATGAAAAAACGATTAATTGGGATCACAATGTCGGACGAACCACTATTTCGATATTATATATTAAATACTGATATCCACAAATATTAGAAGCATAAAAAGCTGATTTTCATTAAAACGTAAATTTTATTGTTTTCTTGAATGAAAATATTACCATAAAAAGTCATTTCTATCAATACTGGAATCTGCCGATCTTGATCTAATCTTCAAAGAAATAAATCCCACTGTAGTAAAGGCACTCTCAAATTCAATGTTTGTTCTATATACAGCCATTCAATAATAATAGCGTTATGTATTGTGACACGAGCAAATCGTGTTTGGTACGGCCCAACCGCGAATTGTGCAAGTACTCGGCAGTTTTACAAAAAGCCTGCCCTTTCTAAATTTATTGTCTTTGAGCAGTTCCTAAGGGCTGGGCGATGTCGTCACGTCCGTCCCCTTACTGACCGTAAGTTAACCGTTCGCCTATCGCGCGTCTCTTGCCGTTTTATCCTCTTTAATTTTTGCTTCTTGTGATTTGTATCATGTAATCATTTTTTTTCTAATTGTACATTTTTAAATTATCTATTGAACTAACTGCAATAAAGCTAACTTGGACCGAACTGGCAAATTTTGACTCTCTGATCCACCCTGAAAGCTAAAAATCTGTGGAACAATCGTCATCATTGGCACGGCCTCTGCAACACCGAGATTATCAATTGTAATATCTAATTACCGGTAATTTCTATTTTCTTAACCTGTATTGCAATCCGTATGTGCGCTATCTTCACTGTGAGCATGTGTATTTTGCTCAGAAGACATCCTTTCTATGAAAAAAAACTCAAATGATGATGTGCCGCTTACAAGTTAAGCCGAACTTATACGTTGCGGCTATGAACCCATACAATCCTTATCGCTTTGTTCATATGGAATATTCATAGCGTTATCATAAACTAGTTTGCTTACCACTTATGTATTTATTATCATAATCTGAGCTTTTATACTCATTAATTAAATCCTTTTCATAGTTACGTTATCAAAAAGTTAACATATAATTTATGCTGTCCTCTATTTTCCATAATGACATAGATAAGTTTCCCCCTATATATAACATAAATCAGATTTTTATGATCTTTTGTTCTGCTTCGCCAACGAAGAGAACTTTATTCGGAAGAGAATTGATGAAAGATCTGGACTTTTGTCTGTCCTTTGGCAATCAAAAACATAAAACACAGCATATTCATAGTTTATAACATACATAAATCGATTCATTGATTTGAACCCGTGATAGTAAGACGACTTGGGCTTCTTATTTGTACTATTTGTAGATTGTTTGAAATTCCTCTAAATTTTAAAATATTCATTTTCAAGCTATTCTTTATTAACCGATAACTTTTGATACTTATACAAAGCTGTGCTTCGTTGATAGTAGGACTTCCAATCCCGGGATTGACTCAATACCAATATCGGGATTTCGGGATTCAAAAAAGTTGACTTATAACCCGAACAAAGCTCGGTTTTTTTCTGAAAATTAAATTCCTTGCCCGTCCCGCCGTGTAGACGGACGGGTGTCGCGGGAGTAAAATTTTTTTCGCAATTTGAAACATTTTTTTTTAGAAAATTGAACTAATTGAAGAAAGCAAATTTAATTTTAACGCCCGGTTGTCTCAGAAGCAAAAAAAAGTTTTGTCAATTTAATGACAGAGTCGTGAGCGCCGTCGGCGCAGAAGCAAAATATTTTTTTTGAGAATTTCTAACATGAAAACCTAACTGGTGAGATCCCGGGATTGAAAGAAAGTCAATCTCGAAATCCCAGGATCAGAAAAGGAGTCCGGGATTGAATGCCCTAGTTGACAGTGTCATGAGGGATTTTATCATCACGTTTATTCGTAAAAGTGTCAGTTCGAGGATTCGAACCCTTCACCTCGCAACCGTCCAATACTACATCCCAAGAAACTTTATCACTCTGCTACGGAGCCCGTTTTTTAAATAAATGTAATCAAAAACTTCATTTTTACATATTTCTGCTCATAACACAGATTGTTTCTTTATGACTATAATCTTGTCAATAACTTTAAAAATACACACTAGGTACAACATAAAAATTTCTTGCTATTAACATTTTTTTACTAATGTATATAATATGTTCACTTATAAATCTGTTTTAACATTTTTGTTTAACCAATCTTCTTTAATCAGATCAGCAGCCTTTTCTCCGATCATTATTGAAGGCGCGTTGGTGTTTCCGCTCACAATGTCTGGCATAATACTTGCATCAGCTACTCTCAAACCTTCAATTCCAATAACCTTCAGACGAGGAGTAACAACTGCTCCTTTATCATCAGAAGGACCCATTTTAACTGTTCCCACTGGGTGGTAAAGAGTTGTAGAAGTTTGAGCAATCATACACTTCCAGTAATTTTTACTCTTAAATTCAAATTTGTCACAAGCTTTAAGTTTCAATTTTTCTACTTTAGCATTTTCTTTTTTAAAAGTTTCAGTATCTTCAAGAAGCATAATTTCTTGAATACCTCTTAGCATAACTTCTACGTCATCGTTTTCTTTGAAATAATTTGCATAAATCAATGGTTTATCTAAAGGATTTTTAGTTTTCAACAGTATTCTACCAATCGACTTTGGCTTAAGTAATACTACAAATACTTGTATTAATTCAGCGTCTTTGTTCATTTCATTACAAGATTTTTTCATCTCGCTGTCGTATTGTGAGCTCCCATAGTACATAGGTAAGAAATATTTATCGTTAGCCAATAAAGAATTAAAGTGGTACTGAATATCAGGGAAAGGTGATTTGTCTTTCTTCGTGTTTACGAACCCTAAAGTATTTAACGTTCCAACTGCTCCGAGTGGTCCTTTGCGTTCAATCAGATATGAAGTCACTGCACTAGCTACATCATCTGCAGTCAATTCTTTTGCCACTCCCTCGTTTGCTTTGAAAAATACAGGAACAAAAACGTGGTCTTGCAAATTTTCGCCAACTGGAAGATCATTTATTACCTTTATTCCCATTTCGCTCAAATGTTTTCTTGGTCCAATACCTGATAGCATTAATATTTGGGGTGAATTTATAGCACCGGCTGAAAGTATTATTTCCTTCTTCACTTTAATTGTCTTATCTTCGCCATTACTTATTTTTAAAACTAAACCGGTGGCTTTTTTACCTTTTGAATCAAACAGAACTTTTTTTGCTATTGCGTTTTTAATGACGTAAAGATTTTTTCTATCTTTCACCGAAGCAACAAAAGCTTTTGCGCTAGACATTCGTGTGCCATTTTTTAAAGTTCCTTGGCCTTTGGAGAACCCCAGCGTCTCTCCTGCATTAATATCGACGTGCAATTTATATCCACGCTCTTTGGCCGCAGCCAAAATTTTGTCACTCCATTCATGACAGTCGTTATAAGTGCCGACATTTAAATACCCTCCTGTTCCGTGATATTTTTTGTAGTCCGTTTTCAACACGCCCGAATCTTCAATGTTCTCACTCTTCTTGAAATACTCTAATACATTTTTGTATCCCCATCCGGTGTTGCCTTTTTCCTCCCAGTCGTCATAGTCCTTCCGGTTTCCTCTGATGTAGATCATGGCGTTGATAGCGCTGCTACCCCCTAAAACTTTCCCTCTGGGCCAAGCGCAACGTTGATTTTTCATCGACAGACATGATTTAGAATCTTTCTCAATCACGTACTGCCAGTCAATGTTGGTCAGTGAATTCGCCAACAGTAACCCAGGAATCTGAAACAAATTAAAATCACTTGAATCCAAATTTTTAAACTCTTCTGTTTTTTCTCATAATTAAAAGATTTGTATATACAAACAGAGATTAAAAAATCAATGAACTTAAAGTACAATTCACAAATTTACATGATGCTAAGACAACCATTATTGCTTTCGTATTCGCTTATATTAATAACACGACGCTTTTAATCGTAAGCTTTTGGCATAATTGCATGTTTACAAATAAATGTATTGTATTTGAGCAATAATAAGCATCATAAATCATAAAACAATGTGACACACCCTGGTTTTTTTTTTGTTGTGTTTAAGTTTTATTAGGGTCCGTAACTAAGAACGCACATCGTTAATGACAATGATTTGTGGAAGTCCACCCGACTCTTGTCGTGAAGTGCGATCGGCCAATCGCCGGAGGACACGTTCGCTGGACGAATCCATGTTTGACGTTAAGGGGTAGCTCTGACGGTGCGGGAGTCCGATTTTTGATTTTTGCGGGGGTCGATTGCCAGCTTTCGAGCCATGAGAGCCGCTGACCTTTTTAGATGGCACCGTTAACGTTGTGGATTGTTTGTGTTTGTTTTGAAATTAGACTTAATTTAAGATCGTTTGTCGTGTCACTTGCATTATAACTTAAAAGTAAATTCATGTGTTAAGTAAATGTAAATTTAGACTCAATTTTATGTGTTAGGAATTATATTTGTTTATTTTTAAACCACTGCATCTTCGATTAAAATAAATACGAGTGGAACCGGATTTTAAATGGTGTTTGTTTGAGATCCCAGACCTTCCAGGACGTCGATAAAGGACCGTTCGCCTCTCTTCGATTCAGGTCTTCTCAAATGATATGTTTATGGGTTTAATTTGTCTTTTCAATTTTATACAATCGATATTAATATCTAGAATACATAAATAGGCAATGCGTATCATACTTTTTTCCTAGAATCTTTTTGTATATTTTATCATACATTTACGTATTTGGTTCTCAGAGTAAATAAAAATGTTTAAACAACTATTACCTCGCTCTCAGCCGTCGGATTTCCACCAGCTTCCACTAGAAGAACCTTCCAGTCGTCTATTTCAGTGAGCCTATTTGCTATTACTGAACCCGCTGAGCCGGCTCCGACTACCACGAAATCGAACTCTTGAAGTCCTGAAAAATAAAGCATTATTTATTAGTATCACAGTTATCATGGTTTTGTATCTGTCGCCTCTAAGTTTACATCTGCGGGAAACGAATCAATACAGAAGACGAGATGGCAAAACTAGAACAGAAGCATAGCCACGGGCAGAAGCTTTACTACCTTTCACACGGACGGAAATACTATTTCACTGGCTGTCGGCCTCAAGGTTCCGCCCGTGCTTTTGGACAGGCGACAGTCGATCTATTCTTAAAGTAAATCTCAGTAAGTATAGAAGCTAGAAACACGATTCTTTAATGGTCAATCAGATGCGTATGTTGATTGATGAATTCATATGTAAGGAATCGGGAATTCGTGATTTTTCAACAATTTTTGCTATATTTAACCACTAGTCGAATGATAAACGCTCGTTTGCGTTTGTTGTATTTGGCTATGATGTCTTCGGGCTCGTATCCCTGTATAGACAATTTCTATTCAAAGGCATGAATGTTTGTGATGCTTAGATTCCCTCTCGCCCATTTTCTAGTTTCCGCCCATCTTTACCCAGTCCGAAAAGTTATGAAGAAGTAATCCGTCACACTTGGTGCTAGAATAGCAATCATTTACCGTCTCCAAGAATCTGTTCTGTATAATCCTTCGGCCACTTCTCTTGATCCAGCAAGTCGCATTGAGCAGCCAGAAGTGTGCTGAATGTGGCCATCATCATTGATGAAAAGGCTCCTGGAGCTGCGCAGGATCCTGGCATCGTCAGCACGTCCATTGTGTTATTAGAAGTGGTTCACCTCTCTGCTTAAAATCTGTTTAGAACACAATCAAATAAAATGTTACTAGAAATTTGAAATATAGCGTTAATAAATACACTACATAATATTATGTGAGAGAGTACGAACGTTTCGCCGCTCGAGGGAGGAAGGTGTTGGAACGGGGAGAAGCGGGGCGCGGTGAGTCAACAAGCTTCAAGGCCCGCGTCTGGGGACAGGACAAAGGATGAGTCACAGGTTCCATCGTCTCCCATTAAAACCCGGTCGTAATCAGTATACTCTTTCTCGTTTATTGCAATTAGTTTATATAATTTTCTTGTACACAGTTACACAACAGATTTACACATTTTTAATTTAAACTCTGTAAGTGGTTTTACTAGCAAGCGGTGGACTAAGTCGCCGCTTCGCCGGCGGACGACTCCCGCTGGGAAAGGCCAAGAGGCGACTAATGCCTTGCAGGATAGCAAGCCCTTTTTTTTTAAGCAGCGCAAGCCTTTTGTTCACTTCAAACTGTAAACAAACAACGACAACTAAACAAATATGACAAACTACTCTTGAACGCATCAGGAGAGGTATTACATTTTAAATTTGCATTAATAAAAAGAGTATGCAGATTAGTTTTGAAGATCCTGTCCGCCCCATAAGGACGGGGCGGTGTCATATGGTGTGTGATATTTATATGACGTACAAGTTTTGCTCATATGGAGGGTCCCAATCTTTAGTAATGATTCTAAAACAAGAAAAAAATATAAGATCGACGGCCTCTGTGGTCTAGTGGTGGGAGCTTTTCCCTAGCGATCAGGTGGGTCCCGTTTCAAGTCCCAGTAAGGTCAATATCACATTTAGATTTTTTCAATTTAAATTTGTGATTTGGACATGATTGAATTCTCAAAATAAAACTCTCATCGAATCTACTCGTATGATTTTCCAATTTTCAAAAATATTTAGCGCATTGGCTGTCAGCTGTAATGACAGTTTTTTTTTTAATAAATTTGCAAATTAAAATACATTTTTTTTTACTTGAATATGCAAATATACCGCTTTTTTATTACCGTTAGTTGAAGCAATGAACTATTTTTTAGTATAAAATTAAAATTGACAACTTTGTTATTCCACTGGTTGTGTTACTATTTGTGCCGCGTGTTACACGTCTTTGAGGAGCATCTTCAGACAAACTCTATCGTAAGCTTATTTGTTTATACCGTGTTCCGATCCTTAAATGCAATGTCTAGCGAGATCGATTAGCCAACTACAAGTTTTGTCCCAACTCCTAACTCTACTGTCTTAACCGAGCGACTGATTATCAAGCAGTTTTTGTAGAAAACACTTATATTATATAATTTAAGACATCGACTGAGGGTGCTTGATGGAATTTCAATATCAAATTTGGATTATTGAGATTTTGTACACATCCATGTATTTTGTCACTAACGACCCGGGTTTCGCCTTTCGGCATCTTCAGGCATTCGAGCACACGAATGGACTCGAGTCTGGTCAGTTCGAGTCCATTCGCGTGCTCGAATGCCTGAAGATGCCGAAAGGCGAAACCCGGGTCGTTAGTGACAAAATACATGGAAGTGTACAAAATTTCAATAATCCAACTTATATTATATTTCTTCAAAATTCATTTTTATTGCAGTGAACGCCAACGCAAGATTTTTTTATTTTTTATTTTTCCATGTCCGCTCCCAATGTGGAGCATATGGTCTGCTAATGGAGGTATCTTAGCAGAATTTTTGTACGAGAACTGTTTGTTACACAGTTGCTCAACATCTCTTTTTTCGAAGAGAGTAGGGATATAAGGATAGGGCTATGACAGGACTAGTAGTTAGCTAATCGCTCTCGCTACGCCCCTGAGGATCGGATGGGTGGGAGGGACGACTCAGACTACGAACAGAAATCCATAAATCGATTGAAAGATCAATCTATGAATCCCGAGACATCCGTAACCGTAGCCACGGACACCGACAAGCAAGATGAATGTGGGGAAAAAGTAATGAGGGAGTAAAATGGGACATTGGTAACAACCTTAGATCCTTCAGGACATTGAGAACTTTTCTCTGTTAAAATACTGCTCTTATTACTTCTTTCATTTAAACTGTTTTAAATTAATAATCAACTTATTTCTATTTTTTTCAGGTATTCAAAATATCTTTCATCCCGAGTCACCGTTATAAGGTAACACATATCTTTTTGGGTACCCAATTCAACAGCGTCCACCACTTCGCTAGCATGCAAATATGTCCTTTATGATACAGATAATTACATAGTAATTGAACGTTTGTATTAACACAATTATTTACACTATAAAACACTTATGATTTTGACAAGCTCACATAATATATATCGAGGTTATAATGACAGAACGCATTAAGTAAGTCATTGATAATTTTCTGTTTTAAATATCAACATGTATGCAATTTAATACTCTACGTATTGACATCAAGTCATGGGATATAATGGCTTTGAAAAGGTAACATTATTTATATAATTTAAGACATCGACTGAGGGTGCTTAATGGAATTTCAATGTCAAATTTGAATTATTGAGATTTTGTACACTTCCATATATTTTGTCACTAACGACCCGGGCTTTGCCTTTCGGCATCTTCAGGCATTCGAGCGCACGAATGTTCTCGAACTGACAGACAGTAAACAGTGTCTAACGTCTATATAGAAGATACAAATACGACAAATATTATTTACGAGATAAAATATTATACGTCTAGGATCCACACTGATACCTGAGTTAAAATTTCGAGATTCGCCTTAATCCTTAGTTTGTAAACAACGCATTAACAGAGTGGCGAATTGCTGCTTTCCAACTAAAATCAGAATTACTAGTGATTTTACAATTATAATAGCATTGTGGGTTTCGACGGGATGCAATTCGACGAATGGATAAATATATACAATCATTCCACATTTAGTGGCATCTGTTAGGTGATTCAACGTATAGGATACAGCAACGGGGAGTTTGGAAGGTTCAGCTGTTCGTTCAGAATTGGCAAGGAAATCCTTGCCTTGGATCCTAGACGTATAATATTTTATCTCGTAAATAATATTTGTCGTATTTGTATATTCTATATAAACGTTAGACACTGTTTACTGTCTTTCAGTTCGAGTCCATTCGTGCGCTCGAATGCCTGAAGATGCCGAAAGGCGAAACCCGGGTCGTTAGTGACAAAATACATGGAAGTTCACAAAATCTCAGTTATTCAAATTTGTAACATTATTTAGTTATATTGCTATTTTTTTACTCTGGCAAAAATCATGATCCAACCATAACCCATCGATACCGTATTATGATTTTTATGCCAAACAGATTTTTTTTGTTATGTACGAAAATCTTTTTTAATTGCCAACAATATACTGTACTTGCAACGAAAATTCGTACTAAGTTTTCAGTAGTTTTTAAACTTTAAAAACAAGTGAATGCTGCTATCTGTCATATCTTGAAAATGGAACGTTTTGTCATTCGTTCATTTTTTCTCATCACTAAACTATGTATGTAATTTTATCATAGATTACAATATATTCTTTTATCACTGAAAACCAGCTAAAAACTTTATTGTCGCCTTAATACATACGATTTCAATTAATTGGTTTATGCGATATATAGTTTCTTTGCGTTTTTTTTTTATTTCTACTTTAATCCATTAAAGATGATAACTAATATAGGTACACCCAATACTTTTGAGGCACTTAGAATACATTCCAGATATAGTGATCATAGAAAAACATAATACAAGTTCTATCACTTACGATTTATGAAGTTAGCTCTTTAAATTATTAATTAAATTAACATGACTTACAATTTCGTTTAAATTTATTATTAAAGTGTTAAAGCAAAACAAACATTTCACAAATGTTCTGTTTTTGTATACCGTGCTATTTCTAACCCAAAAATAATTAGGTTTATTATTATAAAAACCACTTTATCACAACACTTCAAATACACTCAACTCCATCCGATGAACAAATGCGACTAAAATTGATTGTACTCCAATTATTTCAGGACCATGAGACTCGTGCGAGTTAACATTGACTACTGATAACCTTTAACGTGTTTTTGTTGATATTTTAATCGTCGCTCCATTTCCATTTTGGCGCTAATTGTAATTTTAAAAAGTCTATTTGAAAAATGCTCAGTTGACATTTGATATGGTATTTCATTGATTGAATTGGCATTCACTTGGTAGAACTCCATTATAATAGGATAAAATAACGAAGCATTTATTACTTTTAAGGTGTTAACTGTCAATTCTTGGTGGAAAGACATAATATTTAAAAAAATAAAACACAATTTGTTTGTACTACTTCCACATATTTATAATGATCAGGGCTGGTTTCGCTCATCACGAGCATTATCAACTGATGAAGTTGATAATGCTCGTGATGAGCGAAACCGGCCCTGATCATTATAAATATGTGGAAGTAGTACAAACAAATTGTGTTTTATTCAAAAAAAAAAAAAAAACGAAGTATTTCGTTCTACAAATTTTTAATATCAGGTAGTTGATAGCTATTTCGGCTTTGCGCCATCGTCAGAACTATACTTAAACTTATGTTTGCTTAGCTATAAATACTGTTTATATATGCCCGGTGAAGACAAAAAAAAACACTACAATTGATATTCATTATTGTCCTTGAAATCTGGAAAAATTGTGATGTGATCTTTCGCCAATTTTGTAAAATAGTTCATTAAAAATTATTACGAATAGTTTTCTTTTTACGAATTTAAAATATTGGTCAGACAACTATTGTTAACTAATCCTTGGAATATAACTTGCATTTAATCGATTTATTATTGATACATAATGGTCATCATTATTAGTAATTACTTAACGATACAATTATGAACAAGGCTAATTAACAGTCACAAATATGTTCAGGACCGTTAGAGTCCGGGGACACGGTTAAACCACTCGAAATGTTTGAACTTACAGCAGCTATTTAATATTAATACCTTTTCAAGTTATCTCAATTACTGTATTTTTACCTAAATTAGCTACATCAAAATACTAAACAGTTATTCGTCTCAGGAAATCAATATCCAGACATAAATAATACTATTTTTAAAACAAAATACAATTATTTTTTTCGTACTTCTTCAACATTTTTATAATGATCAGGACCGGTTTCGTTCATCGCGAGCACTATCAACTGATGAAATACAAATAATAACAAAGCTCTATGTGAAATCAATATATCAACAATTGTTTCAAGAACTATGACAAAAATTCATAGATAGTCAAACGAATTACTAAATCAAAATAGTATATCTGATTCTGACAAAGCTTTGAATTTATAGTTACTGTGTTTCTAGTTAGTAGGGCAGTGAGTATTTTGATGTATCGAGAGGAAAATGAAATATACAAACCATTTGTGGAGCATTTGAACAAGAGGAAAAATTTCTCTCTATACACTCAGTATTTGATAAAGTGGGTGGGGAGCGTAAAAATAAATATAAAGCGGCATACCTTAATATATTGTTATATTATTATCAGTCGGCCTGGCTTTAAGAAAGATTTCTTCCCCATTAAGAATTGAAAATATTTACACTTTCGTGATGTGGCCGCATCTGGTATATTTCTTTTTCGATCGTTGTATATGAGTAATTTTGTAACGTCAAGCATTGTTTCTTAACCTTATGGAAGTCATCCTTTACTGCACTAAAAATATTTAACGGGGAATGGGGGGGGGGTTCCCAGGCCAAAATCAAATTTCAAAATTACAATATGTTTTATTTGTATTTCATGCAATGAATTTCTTGAATTAAGGGTTGATTTCAAATATACTGATTTTAATGACGAAGAACTCGGATACACTAACGCGGTTATGTAGATGAGTATTCGGATTTCAACAGAGCCCTCCAATCGTTAAAAATGCAAAAACGCCTCATATATTTTCATAAAGCTCACACTTAAGAAACACTGATGTAAATTGATGTTCTTTTCGAATACTAAACGTGTGAAATTGCATTACCTTTTTAACGGTTTTCAAACTACAGGAAAATTTATCCATTATAAATAGGGTTATAAATAATTGCACTTTGTGTTAGAAAGTATTCACTTGGTACACTTGAACTTTTATCTCGATAGTTTGCACTTTGGATTGGACAGTATTAACTTAGTTATTTGATCTTCAAACTTTGATTTTAATAGTTTACACTTAGTCACGTATTCTTTTAACAAAGTGAGTTAAGTTATAGTAGGTTATGTTAGGGTTGGTTTGGTTTGGTTTGTGTAATTTATTCTAATGCGTGGAGCAAAGACAATATAGGCGGTCCCTAATATAGGGTAGAAGAATAAGTGACATTTCGTCACAGCTTCGTGCAACTATCTATTTCAAAGTGTGACTATTTATATTGAGTGAACACTATTTTATCTCTGTAAAAATATTTTTTCGTAAGTGTCAATATTTCTTCAATGTTAAAATATATTTATTTTTTGTGGAATATATTTATTATAAGTGAAAACTGTTTTTATGAAAGTTAATATGATCTAAACAAAAGTGCATTTAATTGTAAGCCTTTTATATATACATAACACTTACCCTATACTTTGGTAACCATAAAAATAAACTTGTGCTTCTTTTAACTTTATACACTTTTTGCAATACTGTCCGAGCTTAGACTGAATTACACTATTCCACCATTGCGTTTCGCACTTATATTTAAAACAAAAAAACGGGATTTGTCATTTTTATATCGTTTAAATAGCATTGCACTTTGATTTATAATTAAAATCTGCAAACAGACCTCCATGTTTATTTATAACGACATATATTCAAGTTCAACGACAATTCTAAGTGTATATTGTATTACGAACATAAGCAAGTTATTTATGGACTGTTTGCGCTTATTATATATGAAACGTAAAGATTCCTAAGACAATATAACATATATTATCTATACTGGACGAGCTTACGAGTATATGTCTAAAAAGACGATTTTTCAGGTATTTTTCTTTAGCATTAATGATTATTCTATCCACAGGGTTATCATTTTTACTATTCTTATCAGCAGTGTTTATATATGTAAGAAAATCAGCATTAGACTTTCACTTTTAGGGCCATACAAATATTTATTTATTGGGACCAGAAAATAATAATAACTACGTCACATTTATTTCTGCTAAATATAAGAGCATCTGTGATAGAGGTCTGCAGGGCCGAAAATTCATAAAAAAAACAGTCCTTTATTTCACTGGTGTGTCCTTTAGAATTATTTTAAGAAATGGCTGCTTATACTTTATTCTCTCTAATAAATTGATAACTTTCTTGCGGCGCGGCACCGGTGTCATTGACGTGATATTGCACGTGAAGTAGAGGTCTGCACGGGCCGAAATTTCATAAAATTACCCGGTCCGAGCCGGTCATTTTCAAGCCCGAGTCTCAATATCACACTTGTTACCCGAACCCGATCCGAAGCCCAAATTTATTTTTCTCATCCCCAAAAAAAGTCCGATTTTTTTTAATATAGTAATTCATTTATACTTTTCAAACAATATATGTTATTGTTTCCACATTTCCGACGATATTCATAGCACATGTGAAATAAATTATTTATGTTATGAATACTATTGCCTCATGGCTGACTCATGACCCGAACATAGTACGAAATATTTTTTTCTAAATTACAATTCCTTGCCGGGGGCCCGGACCGAACCCGAATCTGAAGTTTCTTCACCCGCCCGAGCAGATCTCTAATATGCGACATATACTGAAGCGTTTTTATATTTGAAATGTTTTTTCGTAAATGTCCTAAAATTACCAAAAAAGGAGTATAAGTCCACCCATAATAGATATATGAGGCGTCTAAATGCAAACACTCCACTTTGTTATGTCCACTTTGCAATGTTAGTGTCACGCTTAAATAATTAGTTTTAACCTCAGTTTATTTTTGTTTAGCCAGTCAGCCGCTAATTGCAATAAATATGAGCTTAATGAAATTTGACGTATTGGCATTTGCTTGTAACTAATAAATTTATCGGATCCTACATGTCATTGAAAGTTTAATCCTTTTTTCGTATGTTTTTTTTTTGGGTTTTGCACGTTATTCAACATATTGTGTGAAATGGTTTATGTCCGTATTCTTCGTTAAATTTTAACAAAATGTGGACTTACTCACTTCATATGACATGTAATGTATGGCTCGGATACTGACTTGACGTCAATTTCCGCTTTCGAAAATAATTGGGCCCCCGACTCATTATAACAGAGTATAGGAACCACTGTGTATTTTCAGACAGGCACACTACAATTGGGCGACAGAAACTTAGCAGATATACGTTTAGGCCGACTTTTTCTTTAATTCGTTTGTAAGTATTTATATGATTAATATTTATGAGGTACGGGTTAGTTTTAACCATGTAGACGTTAAGCCCTAACAGATATATGACATTAATCTGTCTAACCGCCAGCGCCAAGCTGCCACCCAGTTTCTAAAAATATGCAATTCTGCAGATTTAGTTAAGACACTATCGAAATTTACCATGTAAGTTATTAATTCTTTACATAACATTTCATTTTTTAATTTTGTCGCTCAAATGAACGTGGCCCAGTCGGTCATGGCCTGTTTTGACCTATCATCTCCATTGACTTATCAATGACTTATCAATGAAGTAGGCCAAGCTACAACAGTAAATGGGACGCACCAGGGATCGTAATACCGGACGAATATAATAAAATCAACATCCGTATTATGTATATGTGTTACTTAAAATAATATTCGTGTATTTAACTACAGTTCTTGACGTTTTGAGATAAACAAAGTTTTGTAGAATGGTAACAGTATCAAATTTAGTCTTTTTCAAATTTGGATTATTGAGATTTTGTACACCTCCATGTATTTTGTCACTAACGACCCGGGTTTCGCTTTTCCGCATCTTCAGGCATTCGAGCTCACGAAGAAGCTTCATTGAAGAATATAAATTTACTATGTTAAGGAATATTGTAATTTTTATATACATAAATGGATCATAAAAAAACGTTCAACGAATTATCACTTCGCTGTTTATATGGAAATTATGAAATTAAAAAAATATTATAAGTATAAAAACAAAACTCTTTCTTTGTCAACAACAAGTTTTGTATATGGTATATATGATGAACCAATATTATACTGATACATTTACACATTTGAACGTGTCTTAAGTATAAACTTATTCTTCTGTAAATTTAGATTTACACTATTATTATTGTGACGCATATTTAAAATAGCAAAAAGTTGTTAATTATTATTGCCAATTGGAATCACAACATTGAACGAATAAATTAATACAATTATTTCGAGACTTCACATTAAATGCCAATAGGTATTAAAAAATATGTCTGTTGCATAAGCATAAAAAGAGCATTTTCATAAACAGATAATATTCATTACTTCTTTAAATTAAAACATGACATTAAAAACGTTTGTTCATCAACTGGAATCTGTCAATCTTGATTGAATCTTCGTTCAATTAACTCCGACTGGAGAAAAATCTCTCCCAGATTAAATGCGTGTTAGATGAACAGTCAATAAATTATTGCACACCAATTAAAAGCTAATGTTTGTCACAAATGTTTTCAGTTTTAAAACGTCATAATCAATTACATTAAAATTAAAATTTTGCTTAATTTTCAATACTGAAATACCTAAACATACCATTTTTAGAAACAGTGTTAAAAAAACGGCCGAAATACCGGGAATCCGGGGTCGATAATATTGCAATCCCTAATACGCAGTATAAAAAAGTACACAAATTATAAAGTTCATCAAATTGGGCAACATTTAGTGATTACTTTAATGTAGGCTAAAAATAAAATTTTACAATTATTTTGTTGATTTAAATATGGTTCAGAGCAAATAGTGTTTGTTTATTTTTTGTTTAAGATAATATCTTAATATATTATATGTCAAGATATGTATTAATATATATCTTGACAGTTAGGATTTAGATAATGCTTGTAGCTCATACGAACAGTTTATCATTGGCAGACGTAAAGAAACAAAGAAAGATATTGTTTTGAAATATGTCGATCAGTTTGAAAGTATTGCCAATTATGGATAGTTTCTATGTTTACTCTTCTTCCATTTTTTCGAATTAGAATGTAAAGTTTGGACTGTCCCAGGTTCCGCCGCTTCCAAAGGTCCCCATATTTCAAGCGTATTTTTTGTACTTGTAGTGGGGAGAGTCGCTGTTTCTATTATTTGACACACCCCAGTTATGCAGCATGCCCAAAACCATGCCTCGAGTTACCTTAAATTATGGCAATCTATTATAGAAAGCATTGTCAAACAAATATTATTTTATTTAACTTTATCTATATCAATTATTTTGAGTAATAATAAAATCATGAACCGCATTCTAGGGTAGTCCGTTGAAATTTTTCTACCGCCTCAGGCAAGAAGTCGCAGTGACTGACATTTTTTCACGGTCACGCAAAAAGTCGAATTTATGAATCTCTCAGCGTCATTCACTGCTTGTACGTCCTCTCTTAGGACATCTTACATCTCTTAGGGTAGGGTGGTGAAGTGGTTCACTCCTCCGCCCGATGGGATTGTCGGTCTATTTTTGTTTGCCTATCGATACGATGCCGTTTTAATTTTATTTTTGTATAACCTGTCTTAACTTGTAAACAGTAAGTAATTGTAAATTCTTTGCATTTCAAACCAACCACCTGTGCCTGAAAATAAATGAGACACACGGAACTCGCTTCGTTTTTTTCTTGAGAATTGTTCTCGATGGTGGAATCCTGTCATCCTCAAACGACCCTTTTCGTTAACGAAAGTTCGTTTCATATTATAGATACAGAAAAGACGACACGGCGACCGCCACCGTCATTTTAATCTATCAAACAAATTGTTACGAATTCAAGTCTTGGCATGAATTTTTGACTTCATCTCTAGTAACCTCGTTAAGTTTATGACTAGTTGCTTGTATTCAATGCATTGGGAGTTACCTATTATACTAAGTCTTTTTACATTTCAGTTGTAGGTATCGTCACTGACAGGTACAGTTCTGTTTTTTTTCGGGACTCCTCCACATTCAGCCCTGACTGTCAGTATCTTGCCAATATTTTCTTGGCAGCCTGTATCTATCTTTATGAATTATGATTTTCCACTATATTAAACAAATTTCAGAAATTGATTTTATTCTAAAGACGGTATCGAAACTGTAATACCAACAAAAGAGCCCAACTTAGCCATACGTTTATGCAAAAAAGTTCATTTCTGATCTTCTAAAACCGTATGTGAAATTAATTTGTTCCTTACTTGTTCTTTTTATTATTACTTTTCTCTGCCGTTTTCTTTTTTTTTCATGCAGCTTCTTTTTATTTATTTATATACCTTTTTGTGTTTGACAATATTCTCCAGATAACTAAATAAAATTCCTATACCTATAGTTCAACAAAACCGCATTTATGACTCGGGACTCGGGACCCTTACTTACTTTAATTTTCTCAGAAAAACGTTCAGACCAGATTTTTCTTTCCAGTAAGACATGTCATCCAATCTGACATAGTTTTCACATTGTCCACCCATTTCTTGTGAGGGTGATCCGGTGGTCGAGCTCCTACCGGATAACCATTAAATATCCTATGTTTTCGAACCCACTTGTTACAAAACTCTGATTTAAGATATGTTTACACAAATCCAACAAGCTGTTCTCCAAATGCCTTTTTTTAGAATGTTTGAAGATAATTTCTAATACTAAAAGATCACCATTAATAATTACCCTTAACCTACAGTTTCAAAAATCTAATTGAGAATATTTTACAAGTTGTCATTTAAATGCTTTTTTTAATGTTCGGCATAAGGTGCATTAAAAAAACGAATTTTGTAAGTTGTTTATTTAAAATTAGATGTAATGATAATGTATGTGCTAACATATTAATCTTAGTAATCAAAAATATCTACAATTCATTACATTATTTAGACATTATTTTGATTACCCAGTCTTCTTTTATCATATCTGCAGCCTTTTCACCAATCATAATGCACGCCGCATTTGTATTTCCACTCACAATGTCCGGCATAATACTAGCATCAGCAACTCTGAGCCCTTTGATACCCTTCACCTTAAGTCTTGGATCCACAACCGCTGTCTGATCTTCCAAAGACCCCATCTTCACTGTCCCAACCGCGTGGTGTAAACTATATGACATGTGCTTCATATTACATCTCCAATAATCTTTACTCCTGAACGTGAACTCTGAACAATTCTTGTAGTTTAACCTGGTCAATTGAAGTCCTTCTCTCATAAAACTCTCCGTTTTGTCCAACTTCAAAGCTTCGTTGATTCCCCTCAATAATCTCTCTACATCTTGCGGATCCTTTAAATAATTTGTATGTATCAATGGCTTATCTTCAGGGTTTCTACTCCTCAACAATATCTTACCCTTTGACACAGGTTTCATCATGGATATATTTATTTGTATCAAATCCTTTTCTCGTAATATATCTTTATACCCCGCTATTACTTCATCATTGTAACCGTATCTCGACAGTAGATCGTCGATGAACCTCACTCCTTTAGCAGGCATTGTGACGAAATTGTATTGTATATCAGGATACGGTGAACCGTCCCTTTTGGTATTAATAAATCCTGTCAATCCTGTTGTTCCTGTAAATGCCAGCATTCCCCGACGAGCATTCAAGTACAGAGAAGCACCAATAGCTACATCGGAATCGGTGATCGGTTTTGATCTATTATTTATTGCTGAATACAACACTTGCGTTGCTACATGATCTCCTAAATTTTCCCCCACTGGCAGATCTTCTACAACTTCTATTTCCAGCTCTTCCAAATGTGTTTTAGGTCCGATTCCTGAAAGCATTAACAGTTGCGGGGAGTTTATTGTTCCTCCTGAAACTACAACTTCTTTCGTTGCAGTGACAGTCATGTTTGTTCCATCAGAAAATTTTAGGACGACTCCTGTAGCTTTTTTATTTGTTTCATCAAAAGTAATTTTAGTGGCTAATGTATTTCTTACTACAAAAAGGTTTTGTCTATCTTTGGCTGGTCGCAAAAAAGCTTTTGCTGTTGAAATTCTTTCACCATTATGAATAGTAGCAGATGCTTTCGTAAACCCCAAATGAACTTCAGCGTTTGAATCATCTAAAGTAGCATGACCTAATTCATCAGTTGCCCTTAGTATTCTCTTCATCCAATGAGATGCATCATCAAATTTACCAACTGTCAAATACCCTCCTTCGCCGTGGTACACGTCGTAATCCATAGCTCGCATTACCTTCCTGTTTGTAATATTTTCGCTCTTTTTAAAATACGGTAAAACGTCTCGGTATCCCCATCCAGTGTTTCCGTTGGCCTCCCATTGATCGAAGTCTCCAGGGTTTCCTCGGACGTACATCATGGCGTTGATGGCGCTGGTACCTCCAAGGACTTTCCCTCTCGGCCAAGCGCAGCGCTGATTTCGCATAGCTTGACAAGAGTTTGGATCAGCCTCCGTTTCGTACTGCCAGTCTGCATCTGTTTTGAAGTTTGCATACAGAAATGAAGGGAACTGAAACAAAAGGGTTTCCTTGTGAATTTCAAGTAATATACCAAACACACAATTTATCCAACTAACAAAATGCTTTTATTGTATAGTAAAACTCCAACAGACATTCCGATTACTCTTGCATCAAGTATTGAAGAGCGCTTTTTATACTCTTGAGTGCATAATATGTCCTCAAATAATGATAACTCGCACAGAGTTGAACCTAGACTGCTGAAGAGAGACAGAAATAATACATGCGAGAATCGCAGAAACCTACATATTCTGCTATGATTTATTTTACCTAATATTAGAAAAATTGTGATGAAATGTGACAGTAGAGAAGGGATTCTACTGATATATAAAACTGTTTTTCATTCATGCATAACCGTAAAGTAATTGCGAATTATATTGTTAAAATCATATCTAAATAAATAAAGCACTCTTTAGAAGCATATTATTACGTCGGCGTCCGTGGCGCAGTTGGTCGTGGGCAACGGCTACGGATGTCTCGGGTTCAATTCCCGGTGTGGACAGTTTTCATAAATCGATACTTCAGTTGATTTATGGATTTCTGTTCGTAGTGTTTATGTTGTCTAAAAAACTCCCTCCTCCCCCACCCATCCCATCCTCACAGGGGGTAGCGAGAGCGATTAGCTAACCACTAATCCTGTCCTAGTCCTATCCTTCTATCCCTACTATCTTCGATAATGAGAGCTTGAGCAACTGAGTAACAAACAATTCTCATAGAAAAAAATCCTATTTAGGAGATCATATGCTCCACATTGAGAGCGGACATGTAAAAAATATATATTATTACCTCGTTCACTGCCTTCGGATTACCTCCAGCTTCCACCAAAAGAACCTTCCAGTCTTCGTTTTCCGATAGTCTGCTGGCAACCACAGAACCAGAAGATCCAGCTCCGACCACAATGAAGTCAAACTCTTGGTTTCCTTTATAAACATCAAATAAACTTATGATTTGGAACAAAACATTCGTCGATATCATCAAATATTTGAGGGAAAAACTTTTGAACTAAAATTTACAAATGAAGATACCATTATCAACGCATTTTTTTCTAATATTAGATTTAGTTCTCCAAATGTAATTTTTTTATCATGGAAAAATAGTCCTTTATGATCTGCATAGCAGACAACTAGAGATTTAGTATTAAAAGTATTACCATAATCAACTGAGATGTTTTCATCATTCAGCGAGGTGGATTTCATAAATCTCTAATGCTATTATGTCTCATCAATAGATGTCACTAATATAGAATTATTCAAAATATAGTGTTATGCAGGGACCCGAACCGGAAGCAAACCGAAAAAACAGTTATTTTTGACGGAATGAAAACCGAAACCGAACCGATATTTATTTCGGTTTTTTTTTCGAATTACGAAAAAAATTTTCGCCGATAAAAATCATATTTAATTAATGAACTGCATTTTTATTTGATAATGATCGCCATGAGCCAAACCTTTCTTGATCATTATAAACTTGTTGAAGTTGAACACAAACAAATTGTGTTTTATTTTTAAAATATAATGCCTTTCCTCGAAGAATTGACAGTAAACATTTGTGATTTAAAACCGGAACTGAACCGATATGGCCACTAAATGCTCAATCGTCCATCCACAAAACTTATTTTGCGCTCGTCCGTATTGATTTTTTAATATTTGTTGTTAAAATGAAGATCTACGGCAGTGGTAACCTCTGGATTAATAATCCTTTTTTGGAATCTCAATTGATCCTCATGAAAAAAAAGCTGTTTGAATTTGTTTACAAAAAAGCAGTAACACATGTCGCACTAACAAAACAAAATGAAAAACATTAGATTTAATAAATAAAATTATATGTAACATTGAAATTATTTTATAAAATATATGGCAGAAACTGAAATATAATTTACTAATTTACGCATGTACGTTTATCTGGTATAGGCCGGTCCGCGAAATATTTTACCCATTTTCAACGGGTCGCGGATGTTAAAAGGTTGAAGAACACTGATGTAGAGCATAACCCCAGGCCTAGAGCATTGACCAATTGACTACAGGACTTACCTTACACAGTACTGCCAACGAATAATAATTACGTGAAATAAAGGAATGATCATTTCATTGTTTAGAAACCGCAACATTTTGGATTTCCTGTAATACCAACGCCAATCAATTCCCCATGACTAATACTTTATTTAAACTGCTCACCTTCTTCCATGATATATTCTTGTCTATCCGGAGGCCACTGTGCTGGATCCACCAATTTACAGTGGGCAGCCAAGAGTGCAGAGAAGGTAGTCAGCAACATAGATCCAAAGAAATCTCCGGATACATTTCCACACGCTGATGTTAAGTTTTGGAATTCCATTACTAATTGGTTACGTTGATTGTTTTAGATTTCTGTAACATCAAAATAAGTTGACACTTTACTAATGAAATTACTGTTTTTAATTCAATAAATTTAACCTTTTATTCAAAATACCTGAATAGTAAATAAATAATCGTAAAAGGCAGACTGTGACATTTTTCTATTACATGGCATGAATAACACATGATTACACAAAATGTGCTGGAAATCATTCATATTCCCAATGGATTTTTTATATCGATAGTGAATATTACTCATAAAGACCAATAATGGATTTCAAAACCGTCATCATTATATCCAATCAACTTTGTTTATTTATTTCATCAACTATATCAACTTTATTTATTTATATCAACTATCAAATTTGGATAATCGAGATTTTGTACACTTCCATGTATTTTGTCACTAACGACCCGGGTTTCGCCTTTCGGCATATTTACCCTTTCGTCGAATTGCATCCCGTCGAAACCCACAATGCTATTATAATTGTAAAATCACTGGTATTTCTAAAAGAAGTTGGAAAGCGGCAATTTGCCACTCTGCTAATGGGTTGTTTACAAAATAAGGATTAAAGCAAATCTCGAAATGTTAACTCAGGTATCAGTGTGGCTCTCAGACGTATAATATCTTACCTCGTAATTAATATTTGTCGTATTTGTATTTTCTATATAAACGTTAGACACTGTTTACTGTCTGTCAGTTCAAGTCCATTCGTGTGCTCGAATGCCTGAAGATGCCGAAAGGCGAAACCCGGGTCGTTAGTGACAAAATACATGGAAGTGTACAAAATCTCAATAATCCAAATTTGATATTGAAATTCCATCAAGCACCCTCAGTCGATGTCTTAAATTATATCAACTATATTTAGATTTATATTGTGCATATGCATACACTTTGCCTATAGTTTTCACGTAATATAAATACTCACACTTTGAAATCGATTTTTGTACGAAGCTGTAATGAAATAAAAATACTTGTCGAAACTTTACGTTATATATATTGCTTTTGCTCCACGCATTAGAATGCATTACACAAACCAAACCAGACCAACCCTAACATAACCGACTACAACATAACTTACTTTGTTAAAAGAATCCGTGATTAAGTGGAAACTATTAAAATCAAAGTTTGAGTGTGCTACTAAGTTAATACTATGTAATCCAAAGTGCAAACTATCGAAATAAAAGTTCAAGTGTACCAATAGAATACGATCTAACACAAAGTACGATTATTTTTTATAACCCTTTATTTTATTTTATGTTCATAAAGGGAACAAAACGGTTTTGGACAATATTGCTTTTTTTATAATAAATATTTCACGTGAATTCAAATATATGTCTATTTTTGGGTACAAATAAAGATTAGGACAATTTATTCTGTATCTATCAATGTCAAAATATATCTGACAGTAATTTCAAAATCACGTTTTATATCGGATTTAACTGGTTACTAAAAGTGATATCTATTTTACATTGATTATGTCACTTGTGTTTTACTTTGACAGTATGACGAAAATCAAAATTTACTATAGGTCAAGTCAAACTTATAAGATAAAACCACTTTTGTTGGTTTTTTGAAAAATGCTGCAATTTACATTGACTATTTCTAATCCTCTGTTAAAAAATACAATCTTCTTCATTTTATCGGGTTCAAAGATAATTTTATTCTTGCGTTACTTTTCACAATGAATCAAAAAAACTCGTCCATCAAGCTACTGTCTCTGGTTAACTTGGGGCTTTCCATTCATGAAAGTTTAGTGTTCTTATGAATGGTATCCTTCCTTCATGAAATACCAAAACTTGTTCTAGTGAAAAACGTGTGCGGCATTTGGTCAGATTTACTGACAATGCATTAATACTTTTGTTTATTTTGTCATTCACTTATATCAACTATATTTTAGCCAATTGATGCAAGTGATTGGATCTTATTTTAAAGACAACAGAGCAGGTCGCAGCCAAATGATGTAAATTAGAAAAATATATAAACCACTTTTTGAAAGGGAAACATCATTTTCCTTTTTTTTTATATTTAAGTATTCTGACTCGGCCACTTGATGTAAGCCAATATTATACCGACACTCCTTACGTATAGTCTCGTATTTGCAAATATGAGAATATACAGGAGTTCATTTCAAAGATTCATAACCCAACTCACCATATAATTTAAGACATCGACTGAGCCACTCTGTTAATATGGTGTTTACAAAATAAGGATTAGGGAGATTCCCGAAATTTTAACTCAGGTATCAGTGTGGCTCTCAGACGTATAATATCTTACCTCGTAAATAATATTTGTCGCATTTGTATCTTCTATATAAACGTTAGACACTGTTTACTGTCTCTCAGTTCGAGTCCATTCGTGTGCTCGAATGCCTGAAGATGCCGAAAGGCGAAACCCGGGTCGTTAGTGACAAAATACATGGAAGTGTACAAAATCTCAATAATCCAAATTTCACCATATAATGTTTTCGATAAAAAAACGGTTTTTACTATCTTCTGAAGAATTTCAATTTTGAGGGTTACATCATTTGGCTAAAACACCGTCTTATAATATGTAATTATTTGGTCTTCCCTTCGAAAAACATTAAGTTTCCTTCTCGTTAATCCCTTTAGGGGTGTTTGATAATGTTTTTTTTAGTGAAAAACGTGTTCTGCATTCTCGGGAAAGTTTACAGTATTTTTTGTAGTACAGAGCTGTTATTGTAACTAGTATATGAATACATCCTTCTAGTAGGATATATATTATCATCGTCTCTCTCATTGTACCAACATTTATATAATATATCAACTTAAAATAAGTTCGGGGGAGATGTAAAGCTTTACCTTATCATTGAAAAGGCAAATTTGCATTATCACGAAATTAAAATTTGTATAAACCATCAATAGATAGCAGCATAGGTTTGACACGTAAACAAAATTATGGTTTCAAATTAACTACAAAAATCTGTAGAATGACACAATTGTGTTAGTTTAATTATAATGCAGTATAAGATGTATCGTCTGACAGACCTCTGGATTAAATTCGTTCTCTGGAATTCGCTTTTATTATTCTGGAATTTATTTCAGCGTTTCTAATAAAATTCACTGTTTTATCAAAATGAAAAAAATGTAACTTAAAACCACTATGACTCTATCCAGCTCATATATGCCTTTTGCATACGCTTATAATTTTCTATTCTAATGAAATGTCAAATAGACTTGTTATGGCTTTAAAGAGTAAAACATACAGTTTTTAAGGTTAAAATAAAACCATTTTATTTCTATGGCTCTTCCACTTTGCTTTACACATATGTTAATTGAATTATCTCTATCACACACAACTGTAACGATAATCTAGCTTTTGTACCACTTCCGTTGTAATATTTTCTGGCAAAAAAACTTATCTTTGAATAAAAACAATAAATTATGAAACTAAATAAATGTTACAATTAAAGAATCATATTCCATTCTTGTATAGAAACAATTTCACGACATAAATAGTTAATCTATTAATTAATTAACAAGTAAAGTACCTTCAATTGTAATTAATTTGCTGGTTTGCATATTTAATTGACCAATTATGTTGTTATCACTTATCACTTTATTAGATCGTAGTAATTAATATTTACACTACCAAAATCCTAACAATGCACTGAGGCTCGTTTTGAAAGTAAAATAGTTTTATCAATAATTTGTTTATTTTGGGTGACATCTGTTGATAAAACTTTTGGTTCAGCTTCTCTCTGATCCCTATACAAATATTACTAACGCAAAATGGCTTCGTTATCAGATCTGTGCATGTTTCTCAAGTTCATTTTTTAGAATAATAACTTTTGTTAAACTCAAGATATGTTTTTTAAATAAATATTTATATTTTAAATTCTAATTGTTAAAATTTTGTACACCTCCATGTATTTCGTCACTAACAACCCGGGATTCGCCTTTTGGCATCTTCAGGCAATTCAGAAACTTTAATTGTTTTACCTACGAATGTTGTTTTGCACTAAGTCAACGGTCCAACACTTTTCAAAGATCTCCGAACCGTCGATGCAATTGAATTTAAAACGTAGCATGGTTAATCCGTACATCTTGATGTACATCTGGAATCGGTCGGGCTAATTCTAATAGTAATCCTTTCATTTATATCTTGCGTTGAGAGAATCATCACGTTGCCTTGAATATACTAGACCGATGGCATCTACAACGAGGCACTCATCAAGAGTAAAGGTGGGAAATTTTTACCTTTTATTATTGCTATTTTCAACTTTTAACATTATTATTAATTGACTATATTTTGTGGGAGATACAAGAGGTACGGTCCACGGTGATAAAAAAATTCAACATTAACTAACCTTAACGTCTTAATGATCTTATATAAACGTCCTCTATCTTGGGCGAAGCCTGGTAAAATATACTAGTTAGTGTAAAACAAGCAGAAGCTGGTTTTCTCATTGTCAGCTATCGGCTATCTCCGCCGCAACGAAATGTCCTTTACATTTTCTCGTAAGTACTACCTGAAATTTCCGCGTAATTCAAAACTGATGAGCTAGCCCTTGGGACTTAGTGGAAGATGTGTGGCTCTTAAGCTAAAAAGTTTGGAGATCCTTGCTATAGAGGGTATTATGAATCCTATAGTTGTACGGAAGCCACCAAATATTATCAATGCTTTACAAGGCTGAAAACTATTCACTTGAATTCGCAGAAAAGATAGGATATAAGTTTAATTTATCACAAAATGTAACCTACAATATTTATTAATAGCCTATTTCCTGAAGACAAAGGAAACGACCACTAACATGCTAGACAATGTATTCTTATCAGTGCACCTGTCAAAATTTTAAGTCCACGTTGTGATAGAAGATATATTTTGCATCAAGATTCAAGTGCAACAATAAGTTCTGCATTTTTTTGCTGACTTGTTTGTCAATATTTACTCCTTTCATTATTATTTTAAACATAAGTCAAACAACTTTTTTACATTGTTGTTAAATTTTAAAATAAATCAGTGAGTTGTTTTTATATCTGTTAAATCTATCTTTAAATTATATGAGAAGATCCGAATCGAAGAGATACAAATGTTTGGTTATCAACGTCCGGGAAGTCTGGGATCTCAAGCAAACACCATTTCAAATCCAGTTCATCTCTTATTTATTTTAACGAATATGCAGTTGTTTATTACACAAAAAGATTACTGATACATAAAATTGAGTCTACATTTACTTAACACATGAATTTACCTTGAAGTTATAATGAAATTGACACACACCAATTTATAATCACTTGCGACGCCGACCGGCTCCGAGGGCCGCCTTTGCCAAACTAAAAATCAAACCTCGCTGTAGGTTGCACCCCTTGTCCTATAATAGACCCGTCCAGCGGACACTTTCTAATTTTTAGCTATAGCCTTGAGGTAACCGATTGCTTTCAACGATAATAACTCGATTTGACTACCAAGAATCATTGCCATTAACGCTGTGCGCTGTCAGTTATGGACCCTAATAAAACTAAAACAAAACCAGGGTGTGTCATATACTTTTTTGCAATTTTACTTCTCATCTTCCAAGCCGATTATTCATTTTTAACATTTTGTTGTGGAACATGGCGTTTTCAGCCATTATCACTTTAGTCTTAGACAGCAGGAGACTACTTTACGTTTTGCGATTGAGTGTAAACAGCAGGGTACAACTTTTTCAGTCTACAAGTATTGTTAAGTACGTAAGTATGCCCTATGTTGACCATTTATATTTAGATTAACCAACTATTTATTACGTCCAAATAAAAAAGCTTCCATGGACCATTCTTGGGGATGATGCAAAGAAGCTGGCGGGGGATAGAGAATCTTCGAGTAGCGAAAATGGTCAAAAAACGTAGACCTACTTACTGTATGTTCCTTATTTTCACAATCAGCATATTAAAAAACGTAATTATTCATCTATCATGCTTTGTTGTTACCAAAGAAACACATAGATTAGATTTTACTGAGAGACACTTTAAGTAAATTTCAGAACTATAAAAACTAGTTTAATTTAATATATCGACTGAGGGTGCTTGATGGAATTTCAATATGAAATGTGAATTGTTGAAATTTTGTACATTTCCATGTATTTCGTCCATTTTTGGCAACTTCAGGAATTCGAACACACGAATGAACTCGAACGGACAGATAGTAAATAGTTTTTAACGTTTATATATAAGATAATATACGACAAATTCTAGGAGCTACAATGATACCTGAATTAATCCCACAACCAACCCGACAACAATGACCATTAATCCTAGTTGGGAAAACAATCGCATTAATAACTACAAACTCATAGGACTTAGCAATTACAGCCGGCCAAGAACCAATTTAAATTATATTACCAATGATACCCACTTATAAAGCATAGATATACCTACTCATTCCAAATTAATATTAGGTGACCATGAGATGATGTATTAATATTGGAATTCATTCATGTGTTCGAATGCCTGAAGCTGCCGAAAGGCAAAACCCAGGTCGTCAGTAACGAAATACTTGGAAATGTACAAAATTTCAACAATTCAAATTAAATACGGAAATTAGTTTTAAAGATTGAATTAAAGTGTCGATCTCATATACGCTTATTTTTAATCTATGTCCGTTCCCAGTGTGATGTGAAGCATATGAATATAACTGGTTTTTATTCAGTCGGTCGACCTCAATTTTTTGGAGAGTATGTAATAAAGGACGTATAGTTAGCTGATCGCTCGTACTATGCCTCATTTTTAGGATCAGATGGGTGGTAGGTTAATGTGAACATCACAGTCCATCATGCCTTAAAGCACAAATTCGGAAATCAATTAAATGATTTCCCCTTCTTCTGTTTGAACTGTGGACACCGCAAATGAATAGGGTACACGCACAAGACTGTTGGCCACTCAACTACAGGACCAGTACATTTGATTCTAATGAATAGAAACAACATTTTACGCCATGTTAATATCGTTACAGTTATATTTCTTTTACAATAAAAGACTTTTTGTTTTATAAGAATTTTATTATGTTTAAATTCATCGATTTCATTTAAACATTACTTTCTTCTATGGTTCTGGCTAAAATATGTTATGCCCAAAAACTAGTTAAGAATGTCAATTCTCTATTACAAGGGTGCCCAAACTTTCTTGCTTTGGGAGCTACTTTTCAATTTAAAATTGTCTAGGGATCGACTTCTAATATGATTATTATAGGAAATTGTATTTAAGGTTTTTTCCTTACTTCAAATTTAAATTTTTTTATTTTACATGCAAAATATTATTAAATAAGTATGTGTTTATCGACCGCATGGGCATCTTTACTCTATTACATTAAATAAACCAGTACTCAAGTAATTTAGAAAATATAACTACATAATTCTTGTTGGTGATTTAAATTTAAAGTGTTTTTTATTAATCTGAAATGTGTGGCTTTTGCATTTCAATTTCAATAACTGTGTGTATTTCGCCAGACGATAAAAGACCTTCATAAAAGGGACAGTATTGGTAAAAACAACTTCAAAAAAACACAATTTTCTCTTCTTATATTTTTTCCCTTGAACAGTAACGATATCAATTCCGGCATAATTGACAGTTCAAAATAAGTGCATAATTCTCTAAACATCTTGATCCAAAGCAATCATAAAAGTTCATTGCACAACTATAATAATTGAAAATAATAATTATCCCACAATGAGGTCACGTGTTTGCCTTTATTTATTTTTTCTTTCTTAGTATTTATTATGCGACGCAAAGAGACCCTGAAAGAAGAAGAATTAACATATCTGAACGAAGATTAAATTTACAAGTTAAATTTGTTAAAACGTTTTTCAGCGACATATCTTAAGTGAACATCTCTTCAAGTTTTCCTCGGTTGAGGAACATCCACTCTTTTGTCGAAGTTAAACATATGAATCATATCATTTGTAATCAGATGTACAAATGGAACAGCCATGTTTTGCCCTGGATGAGGTGGTATCACATTTACATTTCCTCCCAGTTGACTATTTATATCACTTGGAACTATTTTATTATCTACCACTTCATGTGTATTACTGTCAACTGACTCTTTTGGATACTCAATATTCTGTGGCTCTATTGGCAATTTTTGGCCATTACTTACTGGATTACAAAATGGTTTGACATTGTGACTTACATAAAATTCATTTTTTATTCCTTCAAAATTGGTTGCTATAGGTTCTTCTTTTTTACTGTACAACGAAGCATCATTGTAACTTATAGGATATGTTGGAATTGGACTATTTTTCTGGTCATATCCCAAGTTCTGATCATTATTTCCTGCCATATTATCAACAAAATCTTTATTATATATTTTCTCTTCATTATGATCAACAAAACCCGATAGTGAAGCTGGTAATTTGTTAAATTGTTCATTTGTAGTATATTTATTCGAAAAACTTGGACCTGGAGCATATTCTTCTTGGTGACTTGGATATAAGATTGCCGTGTCTTGTATTTCCTTTTGTTTATCATATCCAAACTGGATGTTTAATTTATTTGTATAGTCATTATTGTTTAAATGGATGTCTTCATTTGGTATATTAATACCAAATGTATTCTGACCGTTTTGATTTATTACAACATTGTTTATGCTATGTTCATTTTCAAGACTTATACTTGCACCTGGAACATATTCCTCTTGTTGGCCTGGATATAAGATTGCTTTGTCATGTGTTTCTTTATGCGAATCGAATCCCATTGGGCTTGGTATATTTGGGTAGTCGTTATAATTTGAATGGATTTGTTCATTTGGTGAATTAATACCAAACGTATTCTGGTATTTGTGATGTATATCATTGCCTGTGTTATGTCCAATATCTTGACTAGCACCTGATCCTGGAACAAATTCTTTTTGGTGACCTGGATGTAAGATTGTCTTATCATGTGTTTCCTTGTGCGAATCGTATCCCATTGGACTTGGTATATTTTGGTAGCCGTTATGATTTGAATGGATTTGTTCATTTGGTGAATTAATACCAAATGTATTCTGGTATTTTTGGTGTATGACATTGTCTGTGTTATGTCCAATATCATGACTAGCACCTGATCCTGGAACAAATTCTTTTTGGTGACCTGGATGTAAGATTGTCTTATCATGTGTTTCCTTGTGCGAATCGTATCCCATTGGACTTGGTATATTTTGGTAGCCGTTATGATTTGAATGGATTTGTTCATTTGGTGAATTAATACCAAATGTATTCTGGTATTTTTGGTGTATGACATTGTCTGTGTTATGTCCAATATCATGACTAGCACCTGATCCTGGAACAAATTCTTTTTGGTGACCTGGATGTAAGATTGTCTTATCATGTGTTTCCTTGTGCGAATCGTATCCCATTGGACTTGGTATATTTTGGTAGCCGTTATGATTTGAATGGATTTGTTCATTTGGTGAATTAATACCAAATGTATTCTGGTATTTTTGGTGTATGACATTGTCTGTGTTATGTCCAATATCATGACTAGCACCTGATCCTGGAACAAATTCTTTTTGGTGACCTGGATGTAAGATTGTCTTATCATGTGTTTCCTTGTGCGAATCGTATCCCGTTGGACTTGGTATTTTTTGGGAGTCGTGGATTGCTTCATTAGGTGAATCACCAAATGGTAGATGATCTTTTGGGTTAGTTGGCAAACTTTCTGTGCCATGTCCGATTTCAAGACTTTGAGGTCTGGACATGTCCATTTCATTTTTATGTTTAATATTTTGACTATTTACCTCTAGAGCATTTAAATTTGCTGCATTATTGTGATATTCAATAATCTGAGGTTTGTCATTCATAAAAATTGTATGATGATCGTTGTGTGTAATCGGTACATTTACCGGTTTATCTTCGGGTCCCTTTGAGATATGAAATGTTATTTCGGGTTTGTTTTCCGAATAATGGGAATGTGTCCCAGGTAGACTATTTTCTCCATTATTGAAATAGTTTTGATGTGGGAAATTTGGTTTATAGTCTTCTACTTTCTTCTGATCACTTATATCTTGATGTGTTGGCTTTTGATTGAAATACTTTTGTTTATCTTCTGTTTTCTGATGTTGATCTTCTCCGTGACTTGTCGAAAAGTTTGTATGCTCACTTGGTTTTGAATTCATTTTATCATGGTGGAAAAATGTGATTGAGTGGGCATTACCTGGATAAACATTGATAACACTGTTTTGTTTCTGCTCATTTTTTTTATCCATCTCATCATTGACTGGTTTGCTAAATGCTGAATGAAATGGTACATGTTCAAATGGAATTATTGGACTGTCATAATTATTGTTATGATCTTTGTGATTATTGTGCTCGTTGAAGATTGGTTTACTCATATCATTTTGTGGTTCTGGAGGGGAATTTTCAGCATGAATTGGCTTAAAGATTATTACATCATGTTCTTTATTTGTTTCTTTATGATCAATTTTATGATGAGCAGCATTATTGTGTTGTATGATGATGCCTGGTTTTTGAGACTCTGAATTATGTAGATTTTTATGAGCATAAAGATTAGTAATTGTATGGTAAAAATGTGTTTGAGTTTCTTGCGGCTTAATATCTTGGTTGTTTTCATGGTGGGGTTTGAAAATTATTTCATCACGTTTCGGTGGAATATTTGAATGAGTAATTTTCTTTTTATGTAGGTTTTCGTCGTCATGCTGAATTACGGGAAGCTTATTTTTATGAATATCTTCTATTACATGCGTATTCCCTGGAAGTAGTTTTGCATGAGATAATTCTTCATATGTTACTGGATGTTTATGTGGTGTCAAAAAATCTGCCATAAACTTCTTTGGATGATGTAATTTTGTGTAATATAGATCCAACGGACAGTTTGGTTGTACAATTGGCGCATATACTGATATTATGTGAGGCATTTGATACTGCCCTTCGTAGGCAGGCATAATTTCTCCATAATATCCAGTTTCCTCATCAGATTCATTACTTTCTTCGTATCCTTGCAATGATGAAATCAACTTCATTTTATTCGCAAATAACTTGTCCTTTATGTTCTCTGAGAAGTCTTCAAATTCGTCTTGTATCTCCTCGTTTTCCTTATTTACAAAATCCGCTAAACTTGTTTTTAAGATTTCTTGTCCGTACATACCTGTTTCTTGATTATCTTGTATTAATTTATCGTCTTGGATGGCTTCATGGTTTTCGTTTGATACAGGTTTGACAAACTGTAGTCCAGCTAACCAATCCTCCTTGATCATATCAGCTGCTTTTTCAGCTATCATTATAGTTGGAGCATTTGTGTTCCCGCTGACTATCAGTGGCATTATACTTGCATCGACCACACGGAGACCATGTATTCCATACACCTGAAATAATTAATAACAAAATTAATTAAGTTGTACGCTTATATCTTCAGGTGACAAAGTAAAGTTTTGATATCGACAAATGGTACCAGTAACCGAATTGTTTATTTAATATATTACATTAAAATAATTCCGAATTATTAGTTATTGCTTTTGCAATGTGGAAAACGATAAAACCATACTGAAAAAAGGAAACATTGAAAATTGGCAATAAAGTGAAGCGAGTAAGTCCGAAAAATCTACTTTACACGTTGAACATTGTTAACATTACTTGTTCTACACTTTGAAAGAACAAACAGTCCAAGTCCATGATTCCTCAAAAAATGATTCAAGAACATATAGTCGGACATAAAAAAATGGCAGAATTCGCATGCTGGTCTTGTATAAGTCTAAATAAATACCAAATTTGGATTATTGAGATTTTGTACACTTCCATGTATTTTGTCACTAACGACCCGGGTTTCGCCTTTCGGCATCTTCAGGCATACGTAGACTAAATAAATACGTTCCCAGGTATTCATTCAGTGAATGCTTTTGAGATTCGTCCACTCAATTGCCGGGGTATGGTCATAGATTCGAAACTTTTTTGATTCAATATCCTTTACACGTACTAAATTTATGTCATTGTATCAAAGTACAGATTGTTTCAATGCTATTGCTTTTACCTTGAGTCTTGGATCTACAACTGCATAGGGATCGTCCTTTGGCGCCATCTTGCAGGTTCCTACCGGATGATAAATAGTCAAAGTGTGATGTCTCGCTTGGCACTCTAAATATTCATCAGACATCATGTCTTCTCCAGTGTGCTCGCATCCAGGAATTCTAGTCTTGCTCATCTTCACTCCTAGCTTCTTCATTGTTGGTGTTTCTGACAATGCATGAGCTATTCTGGCTCCCTCAATCTGAAATCATACACGATACAATCATAAGAGTTATTTTGTGTTATCTATATATATTTATAACAATCGTTTATGTTTTTTGATTGTATCTATGGATATTTTTCCGCTCTAACTTTCGAGTCAAGGACACGTTAATTCGGTTTAAAAATACAATTTTAGTACGGTATTATTTGTCACAATCATGATTTATTTTATCTATGCAATGTCATTTATGTCAACCTTACAGATGTTTCATAAAGCAACTTCAGAGCTTAAAGTTTACAACTTCCTATTCCACTGGCTGTGTTACTAAACGTGACACATGCTTCGCTCCTTTGAGAAGCATCTTTAGACTAACTGTATCGTAAGGTTTTTTACTTCTAAGCTGAACAATGATTTTAATTCTCGGCTTAAAAATGACGATTGGTGTGGGACTATTTCCTTCTACTGGACGTGGGGAGGAGGTAAGACACAAACGATAATAGTACTAATAATTACCATAGCATTACTTATCAACAAAATTTATAACTCAAATTTTAAATCGCAACGAAAATAAATTAAATAGTGGTGTGTCACCTGTTTTATTTTTTTTATCTACTAATAATTAATTATTAGTAAATAACATTTTACATAGGACATGTAGCTCAACACTATTAAATTTATTTCCGTTGGGATTTTCACCCTCAAACACTAGTAATTAGTACCTAGTGTTCTGGTAATTAGTACTACTATCATTTTTGTCTTTTCCTCGCCCCACATTTAGTAGAAGGAAATAATCCGAAAAAAGACTGAAACTGCAAGTCTGCAAGCGGTCGTTTTGTTGTGATGATACTACTAAGCACAGACTGTTCAGTCTTTTCCCCGAGTTGATCAGTGTTCATTTTTGACTAATATTTCGCATTAATCTGACATGCAACTGAAAATAATTCAAGATTTTCCTACATTCATCGTTTTCCCGCTTATTTATCGTTAAAGATTCGTGTTCCACTTATAGTATATAGTTTCAATATATTTAATATGCGTGTATGCACATTTACTATAATACAAAAGAATGTACAAATTTTCATTCGTATAATTATTGCTTATTACGATTTAACCTTTTCAGCAGTTTATTGAAAAATAAATAAGTGTTTCGATTTACAAAATCTGTTGAGTCAAATCAACGGATCTATGAAGCGCCACAATCATCATTAAAATTCATTCTCAATGGCGCTCTTAGAATAAATTTATTTATAAACATTACTGGCAAATTATAACAACAAATACCAATACATGTTTTATGAATGAGAACAAAAACAGATAATACTGAAAATTATTTAAAAAGTCTACGATTTATTCATTATGGAACGAAATTATGACAACATTAAGTGGGTCACTAAAAATATTCATATCTATCGGGAATTGATTAAAATGCTCTCGAAGACGCTTCGTGTGCTTGAGAGAAAGGGAGAAAAGGTGATTTGCGGAGACGAAGATAGCTGACAGGAGCATATAGTTGGATATTCCTAAAGATTTTGGGATTGCGTTATGACATCCGAAATATAGAATACTTAGCACAATAATAACATTAACATAAATAATGTGCACCACAGTTGGTCATCAACGGGGCGGACAATTTGGATCTGGTTTGTTCTTAAACTCAAATAACTTCGCTTCAAACTCACCATGCCCGGTGATAAATTGTGAGGTGGAGAGAGCTAGGTTGCATTCTGATGAAAAAGAATATCATTATCTTTCGCCTTATTGTAAAAATTGTCAAAATACATCAAACACAGTTTTAATTGTTTGAATCGTAGGCAGTGATTCCATGCGGGTCACCAGCAAAGAAGACCTGTCTTTGAGCTGTTATTCAGAGCCAGCCGGAAAGTGAATGTGGCCGTGAAAGTGACCAAGTTGGCCCTACCGTATTAACTCGTTAGCGCCGGGGAACGTGGAATCCCCGTTTCGGAGATTTTTGTGTAGTGGCGGGCAACTCGTATTCCGCGTCCTTCGATATAATTGACATTAATCGCTCATAATTCTTTAAATGTATTGTATTAACACTAATTGTTTGCATACCATACGTTAATGATGTACTCATATTTTTAAAGCACCGCCGCTGCGCGTATTTAGGTCATGCACCCCAGTTCGAATGTGTTAAAAACAAAGATTCATTTCATAAGTATTTTGCAAAAAATTTGTTTGCAATCAAATGGTCAATATTAAAATCAATTATATTACTTACTATAACTTTTATATCATACGGATCCGTGTAATAATAAGGAAAAATCAATGGATGCGAATAGGGATCTTTATCCTTGAGCCTGATTTTTCCTCTACTCCTCGGTCTCAGTAAAAGTGGAACGGCAGAATACGCCGACTTGTAAAGAATATCTTCATAAACGGCAGCGTACATATCGTCGGTCAACCTCAAATCCCGTTTACCGAATAGACCTCCGTCAGTATTATCAGCGTATGCCCCTAACATCAGCTGTACATCAGGCCAATCTTCCGTTACATTTGCGTAATATGTATTTACGAAACCCATAACTTCACATTCGGGCAGATTATAAAGAGGACCTTCGTGGTCGTAGATGAATCTGTTAATGGAGTTGTCATCCAAGAACGTCTTCATATTGTAACCCAACTCCTGTCCGTCGTACGATTTATACAGATACGGATTTCCGCCGAGAGCTACGTGATCTTGAAGATTCTCTCCGACGCCTGGTAAATGTAGTATCGGTTCTATTCCGTGGTATTTTAATTGGTGCTCGTCACCGATACCTGATAGCATCAGTAACTGCGGACTCTGAATACTACCGGCTGATAATATTACTTCTTTACCCACGTGTACTTGTTTGACTTTCCCATATTTTATAAATTCAACGCTCTTTGTTTTTTTCGTGTATTTATCAATCAATATTTTTGTGACGTGTGAGTCAATACTGACATGTAGATTTTTTCGCTTTGACGCAGATCGTAAAAAAGCTTTAGCAGTACTGCAACGTAAACCGTCCCGTAGCGTTCCGTGGGAACTCGTAAACCCCGTTTGAGTAGCACCGTTTATATCAATTATATCATAACCGATTTCTTTAGCAGCAGATAGAAAGTGATGAAATAATGGCTGCTTAAATCGAAACTCTTCTACTGTTAAATAACCCCCTTTTCCGTGATAACTGCTATCTTTATGCTCGGGTATACGCATATCTTCTGATTTTTTAAAGTACGGTAGAATCTTTTCGTACGACCATCCGTAATTTCCGAGAGCTTCCCAACGATCGTAGTCTTTTTTGTTACCTCTTACGTACAGCATAGCGTTTATGCTACTGGAACCTCCGAGAGATTTACCTCTCGGCCAAAGACACCGTCCTTCCCTCATAGACAAACAGTAACCGTAATCCTTCTCGGGTAAAAACTTCCAGTCCATATCGGTTGTTTGTAAAACGGGCATCATGAGAGGAAGTTCGCTTAAAATATGTTCATCTTTACCAGCTTCCAAAAGTAAAACCTTCCACTTTGGATTCTCCGACAGTCGATTTGCCATCACAGCACCTGCCGAACCTCCACCTATAACTATGAAATCGTAGCTCTCGTACAGGTACTCAGCATCGTTCACTCTATATTCCACGTCCATAATGTCCGGTCTGTATTTTTGAATTAACGATTGCAGTTTCAATAAAAACACAAGCCCGGTTCCTAACGATAATAAAATTCTAACACTAGACAATAATCCCTTTAAGTAAACCTTCGCCATTTTATAATGATTATTTTCATCCACTTAATTTATACAGTAATTTTTCATTTCACAATTTTATTAATGTCACAAACCATCATAACGCAAACACTGGTATTAAACAATTAAATAAACTAGAAACCAAAAACCGAATTACATCTTTTAGTACCATTATCTTTATATGAAAATGTCTGATTTATAAGAAACTAAATTTAATTTAATTATACTTATAAAATAAACGTATCTTTTCTTATAGGGAAGCGATACAAAACTGCCATATTTTCAACAAACAAATGTTACTTAGTGAAAAAAAAGCATCAGTGCACATTTTTTCACTGCCATAGTAGTATTACACTATGCTCATATTTAACGTTTTTCAATCTTTGACATGACAATAATTGCATATTCTTTTGGCTAGGTGTTGTGTCCGGTTGCTGACATTGCTGTGTCAACGCGCTTAGAATCGAAGTACGGACACCTTCATGCTTTGTTTTTTCAATCGGCTAATGGATTTGTGTTTATCCATGGATTATTCTCTTCGAAAACAGTGAGATTAAGCTGATTAGCTGGTAATTCTCATAGAACGACGACTGTTGAATGCCTATATTAAAAGTCCATGTATCGTCTTTGTTGAAGAAGAAGACACTAACTGAAAAATAGTTTTGAGTAATTTTCAAATTTTTGAAATGGTTTTTCATTTAGTATAAAACTGTTTTTCAATAAAACTATAATTTATATTTTAAATAAGTGTGTTCTTCCATGTGCTAGAGTTTGAAATAAGGAACATTTTGAAATAACTAATTCAATGTATCATTTTTTCGATCAAGTGTTTTCTTCCAGAACAGCTACGATATTATGCTTCACAGCAAAAGTAGATACGGTATAAAAAAAATTCAAAACTAAGAATGAGTTTTTAGTTTAAAAAAAATGATTTAATTGGCATATACTTGATAAAACTCCTTTACAATAAGGTCAACATATCAAAGTATTTAGAACTACTTGAATTACATGAATTGGTTCGTTAAAAATAATAAAATTAATGATGTCAGAGCCAGTAAGATGATATATAGTGTATTTGACGTTGTTTTGGACGATTGATGTAACCCTCAAAAAATACGACAATGTGTTAATGATTGAATTCCATTTTTAAAGACGACATAGCAGGTCTCGGCCAAACGGTGTAAATTAGAAAAATAAATTGACCACTTTTTCGAAAGGAAACATCATTTTACATTGGTTTTATATTTAATAATTGTGACTCACTCACTTGATGTAAGCCACTATCATATCGACACTTTCTACGTATAATCCCGTACCATTAAACGTGAGAATTTACAGGACTGCATTTCAAATATTAATAACCTCACTCAACGTATAATGCTTTCGATAAAAAAAGTTTTTACTCTCTTCTGAACAATTTCAATTTTGAGGGTTACATAAATTGGCGAAAACACCGTCGATGTGTCATCTTAACCAGTAGGTATATGTACATAGATTAACTAAAATCAGCTTAAACATAGTTCTGATGATGGCGTGAAACCAATCTATATAATTCTTGTAGAAGTAAATACTTTGCTATTTTTACCTTATTATTATATTAAAACATGTTACAACTATCAAAAGGAGTGCCGTAACTACCTGTTAATTGATATCCATTTTGATTGCTGCAAAAATACGACAGAGTTACTTGATAAATGTCATTATTATATTAAATAATATATAAAACTTAATAAAAACACTCTCTATGTAATATTTACTTTTATGTTCTGCCAAGTTCATATTTCACTCTAGCAGTTGGAATCTTGTAAATTCAAATTTCAGCGCTATTCGATTATGTTGTCTAAACCTCCACTGTAAGCAAATTAAAAGCAATTCTGTCTAGGTAATCAAAGCTTGAGAACAACAGTTTTTTTTCAATGATACATCTAATTCAGCAATTTCAATATAATATTAAATGTTTAAGTATTAGGTTATAATGAAAGCATAAAATATATATTATTATGGTCTACAATTTAATATTTATAAGTAGATATTGCTGTTTCAATACATTTCCGATTTTGGACTAAAATTTCCCCTCAGGACTTAAATCACCCCCACCCAAATAAAATTACATAATTACACTCGAATTATCGGGGATCTTTATTTTTTTCCTTTGCGGTTTTCGGTTTTTTGGTTCATCGCGTATTTAAATAACTTAAAGGTGTTAACTATCTTGGTGGAAACGCATTATATTTTAAAAAATTAAACACAATTTGTTTGTGTTCGACTTCAACAAGTTTATAATGAACAGGACCGGTTTTGCTCATCGTGAGCATTATCAATTCATAAAAATACAATGTATTAATTAAATCTGACCTTTATCAGTGAAAAAAGTTCTTGTAAATCGAAAAAAAACCGAAATAAATATCAGTTCGGTTTCGGTTTTCGTTCCGGCAAAAAATTACAGTTTTTTTTTCGATTTTCGGTTGGTTCTCTGCAAATTATAGTGCCAAAATAATAAATAATGAATATTTTTATACGCCTTTTTTGTAAACACACCCGGCCCTCGCTTATCACAAATAATCGTTTCCGGTAAATGCTGTATTGAGCGAGACTTTTTAAACATATACTAAAAAGTAATATCCATTGCCACTCACAAATATTTAATAACAAATGCATTCCCATAGTTTTCCCATTTGCATTCCATCTGTTAATTTATTGGCTAAAATCGTTTAAATTCAAATAGAGCTTTCGTTATCGTTTTCGATGCCTATTGAAACTAAGGTAGCCACATCAATCAAGCCTTCTTCATTTAACTCTTGTTCACTTAGCATTTTAGTATAATAATTTCATTGACAGCTTAATCAACCTATCTCACCGACTAGTGATCGTACGACCTTTTGATTCTATTATAGTAGATTCTATTGATGCAATGTTATTATTTCTCTAAACCAGTGGTCACCAAACTATGGCCCGCGGGTCAGATGGGACCCGCCAAAGATTTTCATCTTACCCTCCAAAAAATATTGATTTTTTTATACACTTGGGCCTTGTATAACACGGTTTATGAAATGTGTCTTATTTTTGTGCAACACGATTTATTTAACACGGTTTCAGCATTTTTTTTAAATAGAAAACGATTCTTTAATGGAAAGAACTTTGAAGTTCAAGAGGGAATCACCACTAATCTTGACCCCTTATCACGAAATACGTAAAGATTTATACGCTAAAAGCAAACAATCTCTTATTACAGAATTTTTGAAGGCTTAATTCACAAATAAATCAGAGTTTTCCGATAGTGAAAAAAAGTTGAACATATAAATTTCTAAGTGATAGCGATATATTTATTATATTTATTTTGAATGAATGATATATTTATTATTATATGTAATTAAAGTTTTTTTCAATAAATACGTGAATATGTACACTTCCTTACAATGCCTGAAGATGCCGAAAGGCGAAACCCGGCTCGTTAGTGACAAAATACATGGATGTGTACAAAATCTCAATAATCCAAATTTAAATACGTGAATGTATATTTTTTTTGATTGTTTATTTAAAAACCTAGCCTACCCTTAACTAATTTTGAATGAACTTCAAACCTCGTATAACACGGATTTGTATTCCACGACGCTTTTGTGGAACCATATGACCGTGTTATACGAGGCCCAAGTCTTATAAATTATTCATATAGGAAATATATATTTTATAAAACTTCATGATTTGGTTGTGAATTCACGACAATTATTTATTTCAATTCATTAATTGGGATAAAACTATCTATCTATAACTAGCTAGTGGACCCAAAGTGAAAGAAGTTAGTTATAAAATGTATTCTTGGTGGCGACCAGATGTTCACTTACTCGAAAATTTCTCGGATTCTTTTTGAAACTCTAAGAATGTAGTGCAGGCAAAATAGAACAATAGAAATGTCCAAATAATAAACCCAATCGAAAATATTCAGTTGTACTTAAAAGTTTGCGGAGAACAACACATCACTTGATTTTTGTGCTTGAAATGTAAGTACATATAAATTAATATTCTAGTTGGATTCCATTAAGGGTGTATTTGTTATCCGGTTCACACAAGTTCTTAAAAAATTCGATCCGGCCCGTTTCTCAAAAAGTTTGGTGACCACTGTTCTAAACTATTCAATGACAAATTGCTTTACAGTTTGATGTTTTTGTATCGGTAATTGTCAATGTGATTGATTTCACACAACTTCCAGACTCGGCTAATAATTCTAAGTGTATGGTTATCTTACATATATCATTGAATATTTTTTAAAGTCATGTTTGATATAGTTTGCCTTATATGTATAAATGATTTCTTGATCTTGAATTTGAATCAATGACGTCGTGTTGGTTGACATGAACAGAACTCATTCATCAACATTTTCTTCATTTCAGATCCCTTTGATTAATCTTAATTTTAATTTAAAGCTATTATGATAAAGCATTTTTCTGTAAAAAATCTATTTACTCACCAAGCAAATTTTTGTCGTTGTTTTTTCCAACATTTTATTATAAAACAGTTCTCTGCTATATTTATCATTCAAACAAAACTTCAAAGATGGCACTGTTTTCATTATTCGTAATAATATTAATTTTGTAATGTTTCGAATGAAAAATAGCTAGATTAATTTTTGTTTTTGTTTATTGATAAAATAAAATATATACACAGAATATACAGATCTTTTTAGTCAAATTATAATATTAATATTTGAAACATTTCTGATATTATTCACCAGAATAGTATTTTTATGGTAAAAGTACGTAGTTGTTTTATAAAGAAATATTTATAAAGGAACATTACAAATCACATATAATAAGTCCAATTGATAATTCTATGCTAAATCACTTAATTCTTTCTTAAGTTCCAGCTAGCATCTAATCTTTAATATATTTCATCCGCCACATTTTCATCTACACTCAATTATATTCACTTATGATTTATGAACTTAAAATATTCAATGGCAGTTGATAGGTTGTTTATATTCCTATAATTCAAAAACAATAATCAGATTAAATATTCCAGAAAGCTTTAATATACTGTGCTGTAATTAATCACATTTCCAAATAGTCCAACTTCACTTACTTTCAACTAAGACTTCATAAGTTATATTGGCTTTTGACTGTGTATAGCAGGCCTGGAGAAACTGCGGGATACATGCGTTATTTTTATGTGGCCCATTCATCTCATGAAATTGTTTGTTATTAGAGAATCACTTAATTATTTTATAATGAAATTCGTCTTTCATGATAGTAAATAATAATTTCATAATAGATATCTAAAAATGGTCAGGATATTCTTGATTACTATTTAGAGTAGATTTAACTCTACCGCCACGGTGGATTCTCAACATACGGACACACAGGATACTTTATAATATCATTTAAAATCTAACAGGCCGTCTTACGTGGACGAAGTCTTCGCAAACATGAGGCTGCGCGGTGTTGCTCGAAAATATCAATCGTTCTCCGCCAATGGGAGTGTCCTACGTGAGATATGACGAAGAGATACGGGGCACTGCTTCAAGGGCGTGATCAGTTAGTTTGATATTTTATATATTATCGCGACGGTGTGTGTGTCAGTGAAGAACATGTGTTTTGCATTATAAATTTTGTAACGGAGACGGTTACACGTAGGACGGCGTTGTCGCTTCGCCTCTTTCCGTCATATTACGATTCAAATCGCAACGACTCTTCTCTATTTCTTCTTTTATTAACTACAAGAGTTCCTAAGTAGTAGTGACCTTATTAGCTGGCACTTATCTGTCATTATTTTAGTTCCATCTCGAGCATTTTCTAGTGCTAATTATCATAATCATTTTAATCTTTATCCATCGTTTTCAATATAGTTCATTTTCCAATCCACAGTACGGTAAAGCGCAATTCAAAAATTTGTTACAATAAATATGGTTGTTAATATACTGTATAAGAGTGTGTTGCCGTATATCCTCTGCGAAGTTTATGGCTACAGCACTGCTTATCACATCTATCCTCCTAAGTTAGCAGTTAAAGGAAAGTTGAAAAAGATATTTATCAAATCCAGCTGACATTTTTAAAATGATTTCTTTTCTTTTACAATGGCATTACATGATCAAACGAAAACCGAATCATGGAAACCATCATTGTATAGTTTGATCAACTATTTGTCATCCAAAACTCTTTGATAATATCACTCGCTTTTTCTGCAACCATTATCACCGGAGCATTGGTATTACCGCTCACTAAATTTGGCATGATGCTTGCATCAGCCACTCTCAGTCCTCGTATACCGTAAACTCTCAACTGCGGATCGACCACAGCTGTTTTATCCCAATACGGTCCCATTTTACATGTCCCAACTGGGTGATATACAGTTGCTGAATACTGTCGAATCATACACTCGAAGAAGGCGTTCGTGTACATCTGAATACTTCGGCATGCTGGGAATACGTGTGGTGATAGCTGCGATCCGAACCGTTGCATTGATTTGGTTCGAGACAACGCTATAGCAATCTTCACTCCTTCTCTAAGTGTTTCCAAATCACGTTCATCTTTGAAGTAATTGGGATAAATGAACGGATAGTCGTACGGATTTTTGCTACGTAACTTTATAGACCCTCTGCTTTTTGGTCGTAGTAACATAGGCAGAATACTCCACGTGTCCATATTGTCAATAGGTCCAAACACTGCTTTGTAAAAGGCATCCGTTAAACCGTGAGCTTTCTTCACTTGGTTACCTCCGTCGGAATTAGTAGACCCTGATATAAAATGGAATTCAATGTCGGGAAAATCATCACTCACGTTTGCAAATTTTGTATTAACAAAAGCGAGACCTTCCACACCACCCATAATAGTCAGAGGTCCTTCACCGAACACTGCATACTGCATCAAAGCTGATACGGTGTGTAATCTTGACTCAACGATTGATATCGGTTGATTGACCATGAACGTCAGTCCACCTAAAGCGATATGATCTTGCAAATTCTCTCCTACTTGTAAATCTTGGATCAGAGGTATACCATGCTTTGCAAGTTCTGCTTTTGGACCGATGCCTGATAGCATTAAGAGTTGCGGTGAATTGACTGATCCGCCTGACACTATCACTTCTTTGGCTGCTGTAACTCGGTGAATCTGTCTGTCTTTCACAAACTCAACTCCAAATGCAATTTTAGTTACCGGGTCTATCAAAACTTTTGTGACATAAGCGTTCATAGCAATGTCCAGATTTTTTCTGAGTCGAGCCGGTCTTATGAACGCCTTTGCCGTAGAACAACGACTTCCTCTTCTTGTTGTTCCTTGAGCTACCATAAACCCTGTTTGCTTCTCTCCGTTTATATCTCTGTTATCGTACCCCATTTCCACTCCAGCTTGTACAAAAGCAGCAGCCAGCGGTGTGTGATACGGAGCTTCACCAATAGTCAGATAACCACCTTGCGAGTGATACGGTGTTTCAGATAAATAAGGATTCCTGTTGTCTTCGGATTTCTTGAAATAGAAGAGAGCATCTTCTGAACCCCAGCCTGGGTTTCCCTGAGCCTCCCATTTGTCGTAGTCTTTGTGGTTCCCTCGGAGGTAGAGCATGTAGTTTAGAACTGATGAACCACCGAGGACTTTACCTCTTGGCCAGTTGCACCGACCACCTTCCATAGCTGGAATTTACAAAAAAATATTCAAAATCATTTTGTTGAAATTAATTTTATTAATTTTTATTTAGAATTTATAACATGACACACCCTGTTTTTTTGTTAAGTTTAAGTTTTATTAGGGTCCATAACTGACAGCGCCCAGCGTTAATGGCAATGATTCGTGGTATTCCAACAACTTGTTGTCGTTGAAAGCCATCGGTTGCTAACCGCCGTCCAAAAATGGATTCACCCGCTGGACGGGTCCATTTTTGACGAAAAGCGGAGAACCTACAGTGGCTGAATTTTAATTTTATTTTTGGTGACAGTCGGCTGTCGGAGCCTTTCGGCTAGAGAGCCGGCCGGCTTCGCAAGTAACCATAAATTGTTTTTGTTTGTTTTGAAATTTGACTTAATTTAAAATCGTTGTTGTGTCAATTGCATTATAACTTAAAGGTAAATTCATGTTTTAAGTAAATGTAAATGTAGACTTAATTTTATGTGTTCGTAATATTTTTGTGCATGTTAAACCACTGCATCTTCGATTAAAATAAATAAGAGTTGAACCGGATTTGAAATGGTGTTTGCTTGAGATCCCAGACCTTCCAGGACGTTGATGACCAACCATTCGCCTCTCTTCGATTCGGGTCTTCTCAAACAATATATATTTGTCTTGGTCTATATGTCTATCAGACGAATCCTGTAAATTTCTCTCTCTCTCACTCGATCACATACTAAGTGAAGGGCGTGAACGAGATGTAAGAAGATGATGAAACTGCCACCTGGTATTGCTTGTTTGAAATAAGTATGTGGCTGGTAATTTTCAAAAAACTTTTTTAAACTTATTATTGATATCCACTCCCTATTTCGGGTGGTTAGGAACAAAAATTTAATTGTATTTCAAGGATTGACGGCAATATTTTTTGACCACGTATCATGTCAGGCTACACGAATTTACTATTTCAATTATGCATTATCAATAATCCCTTACCCAGGCACGCAGTCCCTTGAGGTTCACTTTTGTATTTCCAATCCAACTGACTGAGCTGAAGATAAGCAGCAAGTAATGGCACATCACTGATTTCCGTTTCGTCTCCACCAGCCTCCAGCAGCAGTACGTTCCAGTCTTCGATTTCTGACAGTCTGTTTGCTAATACAGCACCTGGAATCAGAATATATATCTTATTTATATATTATTCATGTACAATGTAAAACTAAATTAAACGTACGAATGTTAATGGCTTTTCAGTACTAACAATTGGTTTGTGTCAATTTGATTGCATATTTTCATAGACGAGATTCATTAGTTAACTCAATCGAAAACAAATCCCAGATAAAAATCATATTAAATTTACAAGTAACATTGCAAATATAAATAAACAATAAATTATGTAAATAAAAATAGTTGGCTTTACTTCTAAATGCTCCAAAATATTAGATGTAAATTTTAAATCACATGAAATAAACTCGAGGAGTAATGATATCACGAACACTCGTACGACGATCTAAAATATAAATTACCAGAATTGCAGCACAGACCCATCTGATTGCTAGGCTAAAATCTTTTACCACTAGACCATAGAGGCCTACAATTATAGGCGATAATATTTATAAAATATTTTATTTATGTTCAAATTTACCTGCCGATCCTGCGCCCACAATTATAAAGTCATATTCAGGAAGCAGTTCATCGGCATCCGTATCCGCAGCTCTTGATTCAGGGTCCATCATCTCGTATTGAAAGAAAGCGATCGCTCCGACTAACATGGGAATGAACCACGCCACCTGAGACGAGGCGGTTACTGCAGCACCTCCAATGGCGGTCGCCGCGCCCACAATTGCACTCATTTTCGATTTTTTAATTTCTTCTTTCAAAATTCTAATACCCTCAGTTATTTTTATTATTTTCTTCAATATAGACTTTTTTTAGTGTCCTCAATGATACTACACATATTAAATCTACTCTTCATCAAAATAGTTTTCAGCATTCTTCTCAGTTCTATTCTAGCTACTTTTATTCACCTTTTTGTGACTTTTCTTATGTTTGTTTCTTTTTTCACTTAAACACAATCTCTAATATTTTTAAAACTCCGTTATTATCTTTAACTAGTATTTACGTTAATTTCATGATAGTGTCTTATTCCTTTATCCACGTTTCCTCGATCCTTATAACACTGCGTGTAAACATGTTATTCGTGTTAATTATCATTTCTCAAAGGACTTCTTGAATATTTTATCCAATTATTTTTCGGATTTGTCGATTTCTGTTTAAGATCCTCCAACGAAAGAGATGTAATCAGTGATTGCTTTCTGAAAAAAAACGAATTCAAATTATTGTAGTTTTAATAAAGAAAAGACGAAAATAAAGCACATATTTCGATTCATTAAATAATAAAAATGCCTACTGTTATCTGATTTACTTATCATGAATAATTACATTCGTTAATATATATTTATAATTGATCAGTTGATAATGCTCGCGATGAGCGAAACCGATCTTGTCGTTACAAACATTTAGAAGTAGGGCTCACAAATTGTGTTTTATTTTTAAAATGTAATGTGTTTTCACCAAGGATTGACAGTTTACTCCGTAAAAGTGATAATATAATATAAATGATACTTCGACTAAATTCAAATGAATTTGGCAAGTGTTAATCATATTACTCAAATCACCTTCTGTAAAACATACATCAAAAAGAAATACACCTTACACAATCTGATATCAGCCAAGTCATTTGTTTATAATTTTAGAAATCTATAGATTATTCCCTTCTATTAAATGTTCAGTCAATAATGTTAAAAAATCGTTCATTTCTTGCTCCCAGTGCATTGACGGCATAAAAAACACGATACAATATCGCTATTCTATATAACTAAATATAGTTTTATAATAAGCGTTGCGCAGTAATTCAACCTACATCTGCCATATAAGAAACTTCAATGAATCACCTTCACAAAAATGTGTTATCATAGATTTTATTAGGTATTTCTACGAATTTCTCTTTCATCTTTCGCGGTCTTACGGAAAGAAAGTGGAAATACAAATATGCATATTACGCAAGGCAAACACTCTGCCAAATATACTGGACAACGATAATTTCGTACATGGCAAACTAGAATATGATACAATGCAACCTTAGCCAAGCTTTCGACATTCATAGTTACATGAATTAAGCCACAAAATATTTTAATTTCAAAAGAAAGAACACAATAGCTGTACTCGTGCAAAATTATATCTACAGAAATACGTATTTTAAGTTTTTACTAATTGACAATGCTACAGATATTTTTAAATCACTTAAGATAAAATAGACCCGAGGAAAATTTAAACAATGTCACTCGACGAGAAACGACATCTCAAACGCACATACCCATGATGTAAAAAATCAACATTTGATAATGAACCTTACCAGGTGTTCAACTCGCAGCATGTAAAATGCTCGAAGTTTGTTGAGGCTGACAAATAACATATTATAATACATTATTGTACAATTAATAAAATAAAAAGTGTGCCAACTAAATGCATTTATTTACTCCAGTTTATCTTCCGGATATATTTATGTTTTGTTTGGTCGCTTTTCTCGGGCTTTTTAGAACCTCTACCTATAGTTTGCTTGTATTATTGGCAAATTATTTTAAATTAATAAATGTTCATTGCGTGAAATCATAAAAGGAATTTTACCAAATAATTAATAATTGGAAAATGTTCGTTTCTAATTGGAGATGTAAACTTTCAATTAATTACATCATAAACCTCGCATTCCCATGTAATTAACAATGATAAAATAGTACAGAAAACAAGCTAAGACTAACTCATTTATTTACTATTTTAACACATTGAGTCCCGGAGCCGTGTTTTCACGTGATTGACCAACCTATCAAAAACAGTCATGTCTTAGTCATTAAACGATACGTATTGCAACGTAATCCTGGTTTTAATTATATTCAAGACATAAAACTTTTCCAAAACAGTCATCTAATTTGTCTTATTGCCAAAATAGGTTTTGATTTCATCGACTTATCGAAATATCAATCGAATTTTAGTTCTATAATACTCTCCCTTCTTGAGACGATATTGTAGTGACACCGAGTCCATTCCTAGCTAGACCTTTCCAAGATCTACAAGGCAGGTTGTCGGGGGATATGTCTAACAACATATTGATACCAATACTGTCAACAGAAAAAAATAAGCCCTGTAGAACATGCAAGGTGTGTGCAAAGCACAAGAAAAGGAGTGAGACTCAGTACATGTGTAAACATTGTCATCTGGCTCTTCACATAGGGAAATATTGGCAATTTTACCATACAAAAAATAAATATTAAAATGTTTGAAACAATTCCATAAAGTTTCATTTGATTTCATCCACTATTTCTATAGTTATAACACTTTTAGTAAACGCTTAAGAAAAATTACATTTCTTCAAAAATGGTCTAGGCACAGGGGTTGGTTTTACCTGATTTTGGCCGTAGCTGATATATCTGTTTTAAAATAACCAATATAGCAAGTAATATTTTTCTTGATGATATGGCTGAATACATTCTCCAAGCTGTGAATTATTGAAAGTATTTTTTAAAAAAACATACATACGTTCGATAAGATAAAGAAAGAAATTAATCATTGGCATTTTAAACTAAAACACAGTCTTCGTTTTCTTCTATATTTGGGGGGGGGAGTCATGAATAAAATATATTAAGTAATGAGAGGCTAGGAAAATTTATAAACAATTCGCTAATCAATGTAATACAATCAGAAATGACGAAATTTGTCAAATTTAATCATAGATATTGACTGTCGATTTGAATTAGCTGAATCTAATTAGAATATTATTTAGATAGATTTAATACCAATAATGTTTTCAAATGATTTGATTACTTAGGGATCCTTAATGATTACACGAGGTACAAAAAATAGCGTTGAATGCCCTCAAATGTTGAGTAACTAATTAAATATTTCCCTACAATCACAGTAAAAATATTATGTATAATATTCTCATTATTTGAAAATATTCCCGACTCACATCACTTGACAAAACTATGTGTTTTTATCACCACTGTCACAAAAAAAAAATTATTGTTGATGAAGGTAACGTTTGCAAAAATTCACGTCGAAATTATCACAATATTTGTTAACGTCAAAAAACCGCGTTAATTATATACCTTTGTTATTTATAGGCTGTCAACCGTTCGGTGTACATCCGAAGATGATTTGATTGTAATTGAATATGAACACTAGTGGTTTTAATTATAGGTATATGAATTCCAACAACCACAAAATAATCGATGCAAGTTGACATAGAATACGTTGGCCAACATTTTGTTGCATACATCTTGTCTTTTCGTCAATCCAGTGGCGTCGCATACAAACAATTATCCGTTGACATTTCGGAAAATGTGCTTCTGACTAAAATATATATGTCTTAAGTATAATGCCACCTATATGTATAACCTGTTATAGTTTTATTCTGTGTAAAACTCATCGTCGATGTAAGATTGTTTCCTCGAATAACCGCTTTGACATTACTTTATTTATTTTTTCTATACAGTCATATTTAAATTGTTCACTAATCACTTTTAAGGTGTTAACTGTCAATTCTTGGTGGAAAGACATTATATTTAAAAAAATAAAACACAATTCATTTGTACTTCTCCCACATATTTAAAATGATCAGGACCGGTTTCGCTCATCACGAGCATTATCAAATACAAATGTATTGTGTTTTATTTTTTAAAAAATAAATTGTTCACATGTTGTATCTCCATGTACTACGTCACTAACTACCCGGATTTCGCCTTTCGGCACCTTCCGGCATTCGAGTACATGAAGAAACTCGCACTGACAGGTAGTTAATAATTTACATCGTTTATATTTATTTATATAAGACGAATTAAGAAAAAATGTTATTACCAAGTCTATGAACGACACTGATGTCAGAGGCAATTTTAATACTGATTTGATAATTATTACTTTTAACCCTTATTGGGAAAATAATCGCACAACCAATTATTACAAACTCATCCTGGTATTGCAGGTGATCACAAGAACCAATCATCGTTAAAATGTTATTGGAAAATACCATAGAGATATCTACTAATTTTCAATTAGAGAGTTTGGTTTGGGTGCATATCAGATGAATTATTATTGTGGTAATTACAGTGTTTTGATTTCCAGAGTAATTTATAATTATTTTACGAGCTCATCTCACGCAATAAGGAAGAGTTAGGCGGATTAAGTGGTTCTTTCAAAATCGGTTAATTGTTTATATTAGAAATAAACCGGGCATGGCTTAATTATTTATTGTATTATTCGTTAATATTATTTATGGATATTAAGAAGCCACTGGGTTAAAAAAATTAATTCGGCGTCGCATTATACATTTATTTAATCTATTTTATTTATTTCAACATCATAATCCTCGAAACAAGTGCTGGCAACTTGTAAGTCGTAATTATTAATACCTTTTGCTAGAAAAATGAAAAAAACAATGAAAATAACGATTGACATTCATGCATTATAATTATCATTCGATTATTCAAATACTACAAGGTTTAATAATCGATATATAAATATGTAAATATTTTTAATACCCGCCACTGCTTACAATATTTGTATGCAAGCAACGTCCCTTGAGCGACACTTTCTATTGAGTCTGCCCACCACCAGGGCGGCACGTACACACCAGATATTATTTTGTAATTATTTTCATTTGTCCTTCGTGGCAAATTTTCAATCTTGCACCAACCGACTAGTCAATCTACATATCATCAAGAAACCCGATTTCGAAAGACGGAAAACCACGACAACTTGGTGTCTCGGCCATTTTATTATGACGTGTTTCTATTATAAATTGATCAATAGCTCAATTTTATCAAATACCTTTAGGCAGTACTTTTGTCGTAAATTTTCAGATAAAAAAACACCTATTCAGCAATTTTATAATGCTATTTGACCGGTTTCGCTCAGTGATTTTGAACCTCAGCAACTGAATATTCACTCTATAATCGGATGCGTTCCCGATAATACTATATTATTACTAGTTTACTCTTATTGTGTTACTTTTTGTCCGTTCCCAGTGTGGAGCATATGACATTTTCTGTGAGAACTGCTTATTACTAAGTCACTCAACCTCTCCTTTTCGAAGACAGTAGGGATGGAAGGATAGAGTCAGGACTAGTGGTTAGCTAGTCGCTCTCGTTATGCCCTTTTTTTAGGATCGAATGGGTGTGGGGGAGAATTTTAGGCATCACAAACATTCACGACTACGAATAGAAATCCATAAATCAATCAAAAATCAATTCATGAACTGAACGCACCGAGATTTTAACCCGAGACATACGTAACCTTAGCTAACGACGTTAACCACTGCACCACGGACCCGACTACTAGTTTTTAATTAAATAAAAACTATACAATGGCAACACAGCAAATAATTGCCGACATGAAATACAAAATTTGGCTTATGTGGTCTGGCGGTAAGAGCTTTATTCCATCGCGATCAAATCGCGGTCAAAATTTCAAGATGTAATACCAAATATATTTTCTTAATTTAAATAAAAAACTGTTTTTTTTTCGAATATAAGGCGTATTTTTTTTTCTTCTATTACCGATACAATTCATTCCAATGTATTAATATTTGCCCTATTTTTAATCTTTAAATATTATAAAATAAAAATAAAATTTCTTTACGAATGTCATCCTTTTTAGGGATATTTCATAACATATTCTAGAACTTAGTGAAAAATACTATTCAATATTATTTTTATTTTATTTTTTCATTCGAGGTTTTCCTAATTATTCTATTTATCTTCATTGCGTGAGAAAATTAGCATCTTTATAATATTTTGGCGTACACAATACAATGCAGAGTAGAATACAAAAAACTTTATAAAAGATTTATAGGAGGTACATATAATATTATGTAATCATATAAAAAAATATGGAACAGACAGCAGTCGTCTTCAACTTTTTTATTTTCTTCTCTCGGTGCTGTCTAAGGTACTAGGTGTGTACCGTCGAAGGTTGCTTATCAATTTCCGAAGCGTCTGATCAAAAGACAAAACGCGTTGTACATTACTACTTATGACATCTGCGTAGAAAAGAGCTATTTTTACCTACGCCACTGCTGTCCTTTATTCTACCTTGATGATGCACTATTACTTGCTGGTCCTAGAACCGAGTGGTAAACGCTCTAGCTAAGTACAATTCCTTTCCAAACACCATTCTTCTTTTCTTATCCTTTTCGAAAAATGAGTGGTTGAAGAATAACCAGTTTTTGTTAAATAACTTCTGAATTGGGAATTGATATACTCCTCATTGGCAGCTGACAAGGTTTCTCACGAGAGAACAAAGCATGTATTTTTTCAGCGTTTGATGTTCGTTAAAAGATATCTTGGTTTATTGGTATAATTGAAAATCATTTGTGACATGAATGGTTCAGTAAATCTTCAGTGCAACCAATTCAGCCAAGTTGACATATCGATGTCCTAGCTACAAAGGACGATAAGTCAAAAATTTGATGTTTTTAGTTAACATTATATTCGTACACCGCTGTTCTACAGTTCTACAAAAGTACAGCGTGTAAAATGTACAGGTTTTCTCTCAAAATGCAGATATTTGCATATGGATGTCAGCAAAATTAAATAATTTCTCAGTTTCATATACATGCATATCGAAATATCGTATCGTAGAACCAGGTTTTTTGAATCGCGGCGTTCAATAAAGAAACAATCACTTTTTACGAGTCAGTTTAGATGAGTCAAAACTTTGATCGGCTATATCTCCGAACTACTGATTTCTAGATAAATCACTATGAAACTAGACCATCGATATATCATTTGACTCAAACCTATTATAAAGCGAACTATTCGAGACCATCTTAAATCAATTTTTCACATTTTAAATATAACTCTGTGGGGAATCCAACGTGAAAATAATGCCTGATCCTCAAGCCGGGCTATTACCGCTATAGTGCACAGAGATTTGTATCATCAGGAATACATTGAATTCAGATTATCATCTGAAAATAGCATCAATCATACCCGTTCATTTTTAAATATGTACACGTACGATGATCTCCTTATAAAAATATATTTTAAGCAATCAAATCTTGCACGAATTATTTGGTCTTACTGTTGTATTGAATGCTCTGATATAACATTGCAGTGATAATTAATAAAAGCCTCTTGCATGTGAAAAAAGGCGAGAAATCGGTATAGCTATTTTAGTTTTATGTTTTATTTTTTTAACAAAATTACAATGGTCGAATACTTAAGTAATATCCATGGTAACATTTCAAATTTGAAACCAATTTTATATTTAAATTTAAATGCACGCTACTTCCGTATCTTTTTAAACGAAAAGGATTTGCACATTTTAAATTGAATACGCTGAAAAATGTATGTTTAAAATATACAATATTGTCCGAGAAAGATACTACATTTGTTTTGACGTTTTATACGAAATATGCAATGTCCGTCTTTTGTTACCGCCTTATTAGAGTGACTGAATACTTTCTCTTCAAATGTATTTTAGTAACATAAGAAATAGCTGATAAGCTAAGTATTGGTTATTGATAAATTTTCGATTGCAGAAATCGTCAATTTTTGAGCTTCGAGCAACTACATGTATTTTTTATATGCCGTCTAGCGTTATTTATGTGGGAATACACGACGCACCGTATCGTGAAATGTCATATTCCACACAATGACAGTCGCCAAACGTGAGAAATGTTTAAATGGAATTGTGATTGATAAATACGTGATTATTGTCGGTAGACGCGATACAGCGAGACAAAAATATAGAGAAAGATTTATTAGTCTCTTGCCAACCTCCGATCGGGAAGCGCCTATTCATCCGTCGCCATCATCCGTTGTCAATATCGGAATAAACATACAACCAAGGTTTGTAAGCAACATTAATTTCTAAATTTATATACCTTCGATAAAAATATTTTTTTGAATCCATTTATACAAATAAAAATAATATTAGAATACTGAGGTACGCCACCAAATTCTAAAAAATATTGGTTAGCTAAAAACGAAGAACCATTTTTGAATCAATAAAAAAAATAACAAACACAGAAAATCAACCTGAAAATTCTTACACCACACGAGCCGTTGACTAACATCCGACAGATCCGAATACCAATTTAAAACCTCGTAGCCATTTTTCTTACCGATTTGTATGCTGATGTGCTGTCATTACTTTTATGTGATAAATTTGATGAACATTTAATGTTATAGTGTTGTGATGTATTACTGTCTCGTAAAATTCTAAAAATTTTATTTTACAAGAAATTAAACCTTGTCCTCGTTTTACGCGACTTTTTTTTTTGCGCAATTTCTCTTTTACGTGACTTTTGTTTATAAGACGGCTTATTTTTTTTGGGCGATCATTTCTTTTGAAAGCGTGAATATGATTGTTTTTTATTTAATTTGTATGTTTATATTACCACAATCTATATCTCCTGTAATAACAAAGTAACTAAAAATTCATGATATTTTGCGAGTTTTCGAATCTCTATAATATGTTCTAAATCAAAAACTATTAACAATTAAATCACTTTAGACTAGTTTATTTCTTCACTTTTTCAAAACACCTGTCGCTAGCAACGTATCCTAACAATATGACGTAACATGAGCAGTAATCCCCGGCGGAGCGAACATAAGGTGCGTACTTTTTTAAATGACTCTTCTCTTTTTTACGCGATTTATTTTTACGCGTCAATTTCTGGAAGCAATGTTTCGCGTAAAAAGGGATTGGGTGTGTAATAGTATAATAGTAAGATTTTAGACTTATGTTCAATACAATAGAATTCGCAGTGATGCACAACTTATTCCTTCCTAGCGAATACCGTATACAACATATCTTACTGATTTTTTTCAATAAGATAAGTTATATGCGCTATTCGCTCGGAAGCAATAAGTTGTGCATCACTGCGAATTCTATTGTATTGAACACATTGTTAGTAAAATGTTGTCAAGCGGGCTTTAGCAAAAACAGACCGCTGTTTTTCAAACAACTAATGTATCGGTCGCATTTCACTTTTCATTTCTGAACTATTCTCTATTTCTGTGTTACTACTGCATATAGATTTATGGTTTTGAATAAACCCACCTAACACATTTCGCGAAGCATTAATAATTCGTCATTTAATTATTATGCCCGATGAGAGAAATTTCCGCTGCGGGCTGTCTTTCTTATTAGCAATAGTAATCTGTTTTCATAGGTAAAATAATTATAATGTTTGTTGGTTCGGGGATGCGCTGGGCTCGAGTCCCAGACGACCGTCTGCTACGCTTGTGAAGTGATTCGCCACACAAAGAATAATTGCGAATTTAGCACTAACTTACCGAAAATTTCACTACAAAATTGCGGTTTACATAGAGACAAACACTTCAAAACTCAAACAACGTTATTTATTTAATCCGAATAAATGATTGATAGCTTTTTTGGTCTCTAGATAACGTTTTACCAAATGACTTATTGGTGTTTAAATGAATGAATACCGTAATTATAAGTAGCTGACAATATATATATCAATTTATACTATATTTTATGTATTGTCTTCGCCCTGTTTCTATCGGTGCCGAACCTCCATTGGGCACGACTATTTCCCCGCGACCGTAGCTTTCAAGCCCGCACCCCTCTGTCAACTTGTACTCCGGTCAAAATCGCCACGTATTCCTTTTTCATTTATTTAGCAGTCGCCCGACGCGTTCCGTTAAGTTAAGCGTCACCCTCACCATGATAACATAACATAAGTGTCAATCAAGTGCAGTTAATTTCAACAAAAGATGTTTCACGAGAACTTTATAGAAAAAGTTAGAAGGATAAGAAATTCAATCGGTCCTTATAAGTTATAAGGTATTCTGCAAGTAATTTCGGATATACAATAGAGATTCATTTTAGAACATTTATTTAACGTGAAACCATCATGAATACTTGTGGTAGCTTTTCTGATAGCTTATGAAAATTTTATTCACTTTTTTACTAAGTAGGTTGTTATCGGGAATACTTATATATATTTATAATTACAATATGTAGGATATTAGGTCCTTGGTTGCTTAAATCTTTATACTCGAATTTAAAATTATCTTATGAGAAGAGATATTATGGGATTATTCTAAACCTGTATCTTTCACTGCTGTTGGTACATCATTATAGTCATTATTAAGCATTTGTATTTAATTATAACTGCAACGTCATTATTTAGTTCAGTTAAATAAATTAATAGTATCTTCAATTGTTCTCACTTTCCAAAAAGGCACTTTCTCGGCTTAATGTTATACAAGTTTGCGAGTGTCCGAATCAACTCACTGATATCATTGTTGTTTTTACAAATCAAGACGCAGTAGTCATAAGTTGTCTTTTTAGAGAGGGCGCCAGTGTCACGGGAGTAATGTTGTCATACTGCTTTACCTGTCATGGCCGCCACGTAATTCGCAGCGTTCTTAATTGGAATTATCAATTCTTTTTTTGAGTCTTGCCGTCTTCACAGAAATATCGAACTTTAAGAATAACCACCCGCACATTCTCACGATTTTTTTTCCGAGACACTTGACGTTGCGTACCGTTTTTATTTCCACAGTACTACTACAGTATAAACAACTATGACAGCTATAAACCCTAGATTGACTATATAAGTTCCGAACTTTGCCGTCGGCTAAGTTATAATGGTAGATCAATAACTAAATCACTGATGAACAATTACATGACCCACCAATTCATTTATGTGCAACGATGGCTAAAATTTGCGTATGTAGGAAACGTTTGATACTGTAAATAATCAAGGTGGAGAACTCCTGGGAAAGTTTGGACTGCAAAAACAATAAAATACATCACGAATTTTGATTGCCGGGAATTGTTGGTCCTCTAGCCGTATGTCCAACGCGAATCAATATCAAAGTGAATCCACGTACCTGGAATCGCATTAATTGATTGTGAATGGATTTATGGATTTTTTCAAAGGCATGGATGACTTTGATATTAACATCCGATCATTAAAACGTGACGTAGTCAACGCGATCATCTAAATACTATTTCTTTCTTAGACTCATCTTTCAACGTTCAACTTTTACGAAAAAGAGTTGTTAAACGACTGACTAACAGCCAGTTGTCGTAAAATTAAAATTCCATATCACGCACATTAGAAGCGATCATGGTTGAAATAAAAATAAAATTAAATAGATATATCTATTGAAACATTTTCCATAATATTTTTTATAAATCCGGGTGGGGGGGGGCGTCAGCTTATTGAATGATGTGCTACGACTCTAGCATATTATATATATATAGCATATTTTTAACTTTCATAACTATATTTAAATTGTATCACTATTTATTTCGACTGAGAATTCTTAGTGCTTAGTGGAACGTCATTATCATATTTAAATCGATAAAAATGCGTACTAAATAATAAAATAATTTGAAGAAGGACCTCTTCGCTTTAAATTAAAATGTATATCGGAATAGTTTTATATTATAGTAAATGCCTTTATCATTTATAAAGTTTTCTTATTAATAATATATGTCACCAATAAACACTCTTTCCGTAACCTTAAAGTATTTCTCTACAAGAGATTCTGTGAGGAATTCCGGGATTTTAATTTTAAGTCGTATTTACAACCAAAGGAATGTTCAACCATAACGGATTTTTTATTTACATGATTACATTATGACGTATTTGTATAAAAAGTGAACAGTAACAACTTCTGCATTACAAAGGATCTTTATAAATTGCCGTTCTTTGTGCCCAATCTTTGGCCTACCTTTCGTAAAAAAACACACATTCTTCAGTAATAATATTCATGTTAATGTTTCATTTAATATGGATATTTTATGACCTTGTAATTATGCGTGAATGCTCCGTGGCTTAATGTTCCAAGTGATTTGGTTTAAATATACGTACAGGTATTTGGGTTCGCTGAAAAATAAGCGCGCTGACAATTTATCGCGTGGAGATAATTTGCAGTGTATAGATTATCGCGGACTCTCGAACACCATAATATATTGTTATGCTCAATATTGACTTTATTTTTTTCTTTCGTAGTATTATAATCACTTATAAATTACAACATCTGTGCCCAAAGAGTGTGATCGTAAGTGTCTCTCTCCCTCTCTATCTGTCTTCTCATAATTTGCATATCGCAGTGCCACCTTGTAATAATTTTCTAGTTACAATATAGTTATATACTTGTCTCGATTTATTTGTTATCTGTTCACATCACAGCAAACACACACTGTATGTATGCGCATCAATCATCGCATCGAGCGAATGTTAAAAGGTGGTAGCGTCATCTGATACTAATATACTTTTTTCAAACCTAATCCGATCCCAATGTGAACATTCGTCTCTTAACAGATTTTATCTCCACAGATTTTTTTTCTAACTGCTTGTTACTCAGTTGCTTTACCTCCTTTAATTGATTGAAAAATGTGGTCCGAACTGGGAGTGAAACCCTTGAGTACCGTAACCGAAGCCAACGATGTCAACCAGTTGACCACGGCCCCGACAAATAAACTAATTTATTATAATAGTTATATTTGTAGATTTGTGCTAGCTGGATTTCATCAATTGCATTTGAATTTTTAATCATTGTTCTCATCAACAGATGTCACTATCATAGAAGCCTAACCGTTGCCCTTCCGCCTAAAAGAAACCCAAAATGGCAGTATATGATCAACGCTTGTTAACTGCAAAAAAATCATTTCCCCTGACTCTTTTTAGACAGTTTTTGACGGACACAGAACCAAATTAAGTTTTGTAATACATTCTGATTCAAAATATATAAAAACTAAAAACGATTGATCGAGTTTGTTATGTTAGTAATAGAATTAGTCATTTACTACTTTCTTTTTCCGGCTGACTAACAAGGATTAGAAGACCATTTCTACGAATCTGTTTTGTAATACTTTGTCATCTATCGCTTTTGAAGTCTTCTCAAAGTGTTTGCTGAATCATTGCGATCTTCGAATTCATAAATTAACAGCTTGAAAGTTGTATCGATTTGTTGAATTATTATTGCGAAACAACTAATTAGGTTTGAATAGAATTTGTAACCAATACCGTATACCAAATAGCGTATGTATGTATAGATAACAGATGAATTGTATTCTCTCTCCTCTCTAAAACAAAATAATCTCTCTGGTCTACTGCAGAACTGGTCGTGAATTAGTCGCTCGACCTGTCTTTTTAAGAGAGGGTTATAATGGGATAAAGAATGGATTCTTAAGGTAGTTGGATGAAAATCAATACGACAGCCCTAGAGCTATGCAACTCGGCTACAGAGCCGGAAATTATATTAATAACATAATAAAAGTAGTTTTTTTTATCAATTAGGCGAGTCAGTTATTTTATGCATAAAAAGTTGAACAATTTTATTTATTTATCCAGTATACGATGTTGTTTTGGCCAATTGTTGTTACCCTCAAAAATACGAATATAAGTTAATGATTCGATCACATTTTAAAAACGACAGAGAAGGTCTCGACCACATTATGTAAATTAGACAAATAAATTGATCACTTTTTGAAGGGGAACATCATTTAACATAGGTTTTAGGTTAAAAAATTTTAACCTCCCCACTTGACGTAGGCCACTATTATATCGACACTCCCTACATATAATTCCGTATCTGCAAACAAGATAATTTACAGGAGTGCATTTCAAATATTCACAACACGACCCACCGTATAATGTTTTCATAAAAACAGTTTGAACAATTTGAATTTTTTATGGTTACATCAATTGGCCAAAACACCGCCGATATTAAGTTCATATTTATAATTAAGCAAAAAATAACGTAACCCCAAGATTCTACCTATTGGCGTGCATAATTATTTCAAATGGGTTATTTATATATTTCACGGATGATTAAAATTTTCTCCCACACATTTCGTATTTAAAAAAGGGCGTAACCGGAGCAATTAGCTAACCTATTGTCCTAAGCGCCATCCTACTATCCTTACTCACGTAACACGTAGTTGTCGTGGAAAAATTGCAAATAATAATCTCTTGCCCCAAGACGATATAATATTGTTACTGTGCCTCACATAATTTTTAATTTTAACGGCACTAAGAAAATCACCGTGCTGAACTAATCCTCAGCAGAGTAGCGGTTAATATCCGTTATAATACGTACTAACTTACGCCTTTTTGCATAATATTATTCACTAACCCGTTTGTGACGTAACACTATTTAAATCATTCATAAACGACAACAAAATTTTCTACAAGTATTTAGTTGTATAAAAATTTATTAGGTAGTTGACAGCTATTTCAGCTTGACGCCATCGTTACAACTCTACTTAAATTTATTTTAGCTTAGCTAAATAATACTATTTAGAAGAGATAGACAATATTATGTCATCTCACGTATTCAAAAATCATAATGTATATTTAAAATTAAACTATTTAAAGAAGCCCATGTAATTACGAATAATCAATAAAATTTCAATGCATTTATTTTAACGACTAATTAGTTACACGACGTAAGCTCCTTTTCTAAAAACACAATTAGTACCTTAAAAGATTTAATTTTAAATAAACATTATGATGTTTGAATACGTGAGATGACATGATATTGTGTATCTTTTCTAAACAGCTAAGCTAAAATAAGTAGGAGTATAGTTCTGACGATGGCGTCAAGCCGAAATAGTTAGCAACTACCTAATGAAATTTTGAAGTCATTTAAAGACGAAATTAAAGCATTTGGCATTCCGGCAACATGCGCCAGATACATTTTTAATCTTCATTTCACTTGGTAGTAATGTTAGCATACTGACTTGCTCGCGAATAGCTATAACTGTTAGCCCCTAAATCCCCATACGTTCTGAGCTATGATCTAGTTTTCGTTAAACGCTTTCTTTCCAAAGTATCAAATAGGACTCGATATTTTTTCATTAATATACATATATTTAATTTATTTTTAAATCGAGACTTTGGCTGGTATCTTTTAAAAGGAACTATTCCAACATACGACTACCTATTATAATGCATTATGAAATATTAAAATATTGCATTTCATTTCAGAATCTCCTGGCTAATAAATTATATTTAACTAACATGATCAAAATTTTCTCACGTATATAATTCACTTTTAAAATTGAATATAAAAAATATAATAGCGTCTCTAAAATGACGTCAGATAATGCAATAGCAGTACTATTCCAAAACCAATTATTATATTACTGACTCAATTTTACCTCAAGTTATTCTTTCGGGTTAAATTAACTGTTGAAAATTTTTGAATATATTATTCACGCCCTGGTAAATTTGCTTTCGGTGATGATATTAAATCATCATTTTTCTTTATAATATTTAATATAAACTTGTAAAGTTACATTTTTCAAAACATATCTAACTTTTACCATTTTACTTCTGAAGACTTTTTCACTTTCATTTATATAACGAATTAATTGCAATCAATGTTATGATAAGGCAATATTTGAATTAGGTTCTTCTTTACTGTTTTCTCTTAGTCAAATCTACAGCGCAGAAATAAATATGTTCATATATGCTATTATTTACTTTTCTGTCACATATCTATTGCTTTCACTCCGTAAAGAAGAAGACTGACTATTTCATGGAGTTCATGAACCATCAGTAAATCCAAATACATAGTCGGGAAAGTATAAACTTCACTAAGTTCTCAGTAGGAAAAAATTAATCAAATCGATTTATAATATTATATAAATATGTGATACAACAGAATTAATCTGTCATACAAATGAGGCATTTTACATTTCATTGAATACCACACACAGTTTCCCAGGAGGTTGTTATCTAGAATATCTTATTACTGCTGTTCCTCAATTTTAAGGAAATACATTATTATTTGACCTTTAATTTATCTGAATTCGGGGTGCGTCTTTCAATTGTTTTCAAAAATGCAACAGCTATGACGATCCCCAAAAGTAAAAAATGGCAAATGTGACATATTGCACATTGTGTCTGTCAGTATAAATATACTTGAATTCCTGCTTTTCCCAATTTTCACCTGTTAACCACACTAAATTGTCAAAGATTGTATTTTCAAAGGCTAACGTGCCATTATCAACCAGTCGTTCAAATGTGTTTGTTTTAGAAGTACAGACATCACTGAATCTAATTCAATAAACTGAGAGTATATGATTTCTAGACTCACTAAAAGTACAGACTTCTAATCTGAAAGATGTACAATAAACTAATCGATAAAATTTCTCTACTAAGATAGGTATCAATAACTTAGAATATCCCGTTGCTTATTTATTGTCTATTGTTTTACGATAATCTATAATTAAGTACTTAAATATCGAAAGATTTCATTTTCTTTTCTTATTAACACAAGAAATGTGAAAGCATCTATGAAAATGAGTAAATTAGAAAATAACTTGTTTTTAATTCGTTTAAATTTGCGATAAAAAGTCGACTTTTGTTTGAATAAATGAATCTTCTTTAAACATTAATGGCGTAGAATAATAATATTATAGTATGTACCCACCACTGTACCATAGTGTAATATCTCAAAATTAAATATGCCAACATTACGCTAATCTCCAAATTCTAATTATTATTTCCCTACATTCATTATTTTCTGTTCTTACAAACTATTCTTCCATTTTACGTTTCATTAAACAAATGAATAAAAGCTAGCTGTCATTACGACAGCAAACGCTTGTGCACCTGATACTTTTGAAATTGGAATAAGTAATAATTCAAAAAACCAAAGAGATTTTTACAAAAGAATAATTATGCATAGACGACAATTTATATTTTTACTAAAGCAATCCTAGAAATAATGCCAACTTACTATAATTTAAATATCCCAATTTCTATTAGAAATCTTGGATGGATTTCAGTGTAACCGTTTTGTTTTCGTATATTGTTGCTATTGAAAAATGTCCAAATAAAGTTCTATATTGAACATGAGTGTAACTTTTGACTTTAATAGCAATCAATAAATTACGAATTACATTTTGCGTTTCCTAGTTGTGTGATTAATAAGTTTATTAATAATAAATGAAAGCTTCAAATAAGTAGTAATAACATTTCTATCGTTGCCCGTCGCTCTTCATCAACAATATTTTATAAATAAAACAAGTTATTCTTCTATCATGTCCATTTCTTAGTTTTAATTATTAAATACTCACGATTTTTTGTTTTAATCCAATAAATTACAGAAAACAATCACACTGATTTTATTTGTGTAGAAACTATTTTTCGAAAATTAAGTCACAAATTTTCGAACCACTGTGTTGCCAACTGTCGAAAATAATTGTGCAAAATTTTGTCACGTTGATTTTCGCGGCTATCTGTGTTTTACTATAACGGTTTAAGTTTATATATGCGTGTTAAGGTGGGCTGACGTTAGTCGAGTCGTATCGCATGGCCTCTACTGCGGCTGACACAGTTCTTCGAGAGCCTTGACCGTCAACATTTTCACTCCGAGGATAGTGTTTCTATCTTTCTTTGTCGCGGACAGATGTCGGAAACCAGCAGAAACCGGCCTTGGAAAATGAATCACTATTTAATGAAATTCAATGACTGCGATTAATACTAATTTGATTCTTGCCAATCATTTGCTTTCTCACTCAGCCTTCTATTGACATACTCATAGCAGTGCTAGAGCAGGAAAACAAGTGAATCTTCGTGCATTTGTAATTGTTTTCCCTGCGAGTTATTTGTCTCTGAATTTCAGTTATCTGCTTGCTTTGAACAAAACACGTATCGTGGGAAATCAAGTTATTGGGAAATCATTATACAAATCATATTTCAACAGAAGCGAACGAAGCACTCGCTTACTACAAATATTAAGTCGCTTGGATTCCACACGGCATCTTACATTATGTTAAGTCGACGACGTGAATAAATGTCACATAAAATGATTTTATATTTTGTTCATTAAAGTATCAGTAAATATTGTGACTTAATAAGCATTGTTTCTATTTGAAATTAACTTTCCTTTCATTTACTTTTCTTTTACTTTTTACGTGTATAGAATTACGTTTTTTTTTGGACTACTTCCACATGTTGCCTTTCCATCAAGAATTGACAATAAAACAAAACCTTAAAAGTATATATACGTAGAAATTATTAGTAATGGTAAGCGAATCGGGGCATATTTAAAACTTCAATGACAATATTAAACTGTCATATCCGCAACATGCACGACTTTAATTTAACCAATGTGATTGCTAAAAAAGCATTAATAAAGTAAAGAATGAATGAAGTTTATGTGCGAGTAAACAATCAATTATTTTTAGGTGTTGGCCAAGCTGCTTTAGCTTTTGGAATGCTTAAAGAATTATGGGAAACTTAAAGAATGAATGGTTTTTATTAACATTGAAATATCTTCCAAACCAGCTGGTTGTGGATTCCTTACAAATTGTGTATTACTATCCGGTGAAAGAGCTATCTCTAGAAGAATATGCTCCGTTGTTGTTGTTTTTTTTTTTTACATTTTTTCTTTTAGAATCAGCCATTTAAATGTAAGTATTCCACTTGCATTATTCTACAAACCAGTGGATAGAGCGATGAACAGATCATTTTTTATTTGATTCGGCCAATTCGAGAAGTTAAACTTCTGTTGAGATATCTCCATTACTATTCCATATGCTCCACATTGCGAGCGAACATTGTAAATAAAATGCAATTAAGCACTGGACAGGTTATTAATTGTCATTATCCAAAAAAACTTTGACATCAATAACAATAACAATCCAATTAAATTGAAAATTTGTTATCTAGTCGAAAATATTCATGTTCATTTGCATTACATCATCAGTTTCCTTGGTTCTCAGTATGATTGAATATGGATCTATTATCTGGAGTCCATATGAAAATTCCCACAAGTTGAAATTAGAGCGAGTTCATAAAAAATTCTACGATATTTCTATTTCAAAAAATTTAAATATTCTCCTTTGAATAGTTCCCTAAAAGAGTACTACCCAACCAAATTTCTTTTAGGAATGCTATCTTTTCACTCTCTTGAAGCACGAAGATCGTTTTCGATTCTAAAGCATTTCTCTCTTCTTCTTCGGGGACGAGTTTATAATCCTGAAATTCTCATGACTATTAATTTACATGCTCCCGATTGTTATCTACGTGGCCGAAACCATATCCAGACAATTTTTATTCCTAAAACTTGTTCTTCGCGTCGGTCATTCGGGACACCAGTTGCAAGAGCTGTTCGGATGATTAATGCACTGCCTAGAGAGCTGGATATTTTCAGCACTAAACTCTGGATATTGTTCACTAAATATTTGTTCCTTGGAACTTAATAATGACTTGTTTTTTTGTTTTATTTAATAATTAAAAAAAAAAAGTTTTTATTTTCATTATTGTTTTTATTAGAAGTATTGTTTTCAATAATTATTATTATTGTTGTTACTGTTATTATGTTTGTGAAATGCATGGCGCATTGGCCTTAGCTGTATTGCCATGCATTTCAATTTTTTAAATTTACAGTAAATAAATGAAATAAATAAATCAGTTTTGCTCATCAGATGATTAAAACCGCTCCTAATCATGTCAACAATATATCACGGTTTTACAAAAAAGTCATCTTTCTTGTTATGTATGCTTACCTCCAGTTTGATCGTGTGAACTTGCTTACCTGACTTGAGTAACGTATGCCGTCGAGAAATTTTTGTTAACCTGTTTAAAATAACTAAACTCGTTAGTATTGGAGTAAAATGAGAAGAAAATAACCAACTATTCACCTCACTCGCATCGGTTTCGAGAAAGGGATCGATTTCTTTTGGACGCGTCATTGTTTTTATTTTCCCGCTCGCCACCCGCCTAGTCCGCTCATGCATGGTATTACAACTGGGACAAATACACATTATTCATGCTTATTCCAACATAATGAATATAAAAAACCCCCTCCTACCCTATTAATGCTATGTGGAGCCTCTGGCTATTTTTAGGCTTTATTTTTAGCTACAGGCTGAGTGATTATTCTTTCTCGCTTGTATTCTAGCTAAGTACGTTATTTATAAAGATTCTGTCAGCTGAAGGCTTTGAATGAAGTAAACAATTATGAAAAACCCCTTACGAATACTGATTGTGGGTCCTCATTTAAGGAAATTTCTTTATTCTTATTAGGAATTGTTTTTTTTTTAATTTTTTTAATCCATGTCCGCTCTCAACTTGGAGCATATGGCCTCCTAATGGAGGTATCTCAACAGAATTTTTCTATGAGAACTGCTTGTTACTCAGTTACTCAACCTCTCTTTTTTTAAGGGAGTAGGGATAGAAGGATAGGGCTAGGACAGGACTAACGGTTAGCTAATCGCTCTCGCTACGCAGCGTGAGGATCGGATGGGTGGGAGGGAATTTGTTACACATCACAAACACTCAGACTACAAACAGAAATCGGTTGAAAGATCAATTTATGAAAACCATCCGCACAGGGATATTAAACTTGAATAGCTTACGACCGCATAGACCTTCTACCAGAATGTTAATATATTTTTTTTAATGATAAAAATAAAATGATAAATTCCATCTTTTAAGGTAATTGCATTGGCCGGCCAGACAACCCTTGTAACTTGAGTCTCATATGATTGACTATTTAATTGAAAGATCACATTTAACTGCTTTGGAAAGTTGATAAAATTATGGAATTCCGTGCTATTGTCCGGGGTGTGAATACCAGCTTGATATTATTTGTATTTTTTTTTTAATTGTTATATATATTTATGTATAGATTTGTTTTTAATGCGCTTGATTTATTTTATGTTTTCTTGGGTGGAATCTTAGATATTGGTATGTGACAGATGTATTGAAAACACAATGTTGTGACCATATGCTGCGAATAGGGTGTAGACATGGTTTAAGAAGCAGTTTTAGAATATTGCTGATAAAGTGTCTTTGTTTGTTTTCAGGAGGATGTTGCGGCTCGACAAACAAGAGGACGATAGTCGGAGGTTGGGCCTGGGCATGGTGGCTTGTCACTGATGTCCAGAGACTCTCGCTCGAGGTTTGTTTTTTTCTGAATTTTGTATTAACTTTGACGAAAATAGATTTTGGTTAAACTTCTTTATGATATGAGACCTTCTTCCACCTTTCATTAGGTAATGACCTTGAACCCAATGTGTGAGAGCGTTGAGACAGCACAAGGAGTACCTCTGACCGTGACAGGTGTCGCCCAGTGCAAGATAATGAAAGCCGATGAACTCTTGGGCACCGCGTCCGAACAGTTCCTGGGAAAGACTGTCAAGGAGATCAAAATGACTATACTTCAAACCTTGGAAGGTCACCTGAGAGCGATACTCGGTAAGTTCCCATATTTTCCTTTTCATGATATTTTTATTAATTGAGTTAAATAATTTTCTTATTTTGTGTACTGACATCTATGACATTGAGTGATTAAAATTGTGATGTATAATTAAAATGGTTTGAGTCTTATATAAATTGGTTCTAAAATACACCAATAGATGGTGACCCGTATTAACATGTAGATGCTTTGCAACTCGAACTAACTTTTTAGTAGTGATAAACATTATGTTACAATGAATATTATAATATATTGTTATTGTGTAATTACATAATTTCATATTATTTACTATCCGGACCACACAAAAGACCCTGACTGTGAACTCCCGTGGAACTGCTCGCTCTGTTCAAGTAGTAATAAGAAAAACTTGACATCAACAAATATTATCAATTTATAAAATATTACGCTTCTCGTGACCTTCATAATTATTGCTTTCGCCATGCGGTAATGTCATTGACATTATCATACGCAGAACAGCTGATTGTCACATTTGAAATAATAGAACAATGTATTGCTATATCAAAAAAATAACGTTTAAATAAACATGCGCTGTTATTGGTAATTTGAATGTTTACCTTAGCATATATTATGTAGTTATAAACGTCGTAAGTCGTAAGTACTGATGTTCAGTATATTAAATGATTCTTTTGTAAATCGTATGACACTCTTAGCATAAAAAATTGTTTTTACATTTTTTATTGTAAATTTATAATAATGTTCTGATTGTTTTGAGATCGTCTAAGGAGTAGGTATTCGATACCTTTTTGGGTACTTCAATTCAGTTACTCACGCATCAACTAACTGTCAACAGGGAAATAATGATTTCTTAATTAATTCCGCATTGGTTTTTTGGTCACGTGTTGTGTACTTATCATGATTCTGTTGATAAAAGTAACTGCGTATTTTTATTATGATGCCATGTTAAAAAAAAAAACACAGGGTAAACGGAAAATAATTCAAAATTACATATATATATATATATATAAAGCGTGGTGCATCTTTTTTAAGACTCATGGTTGTTTGGACTGAAACTATTATCACGAAAAGTACATTTAGGTAAATATTTTACAGCTCAAATCACAATTTTCTACTCATTGATAAATACATTTTAGTTTTAGCTGTCGTTTTAGCAATGACGGCAGTGTACATACAAAATCTCTACCTTATGCCACGATGAACAACTAGATTAGCTCCCCAAAAGTAATGCTAATTCATTTCTGACGACTTCTTGGTCATTATTACATTTTTTTTTAAATCAGGAAATGAACGTGATTTCATTTGTACTAACGAATTCTACAGATTTCTTCACAAGTGCGTGGTTTCACAGTCAAAGAGACACGCAAAACTTCAATTAGAATTAGTCAGAATGACGTTAAAGAAATTCATTACGACTTCTGTAGAATGCTTAAACTTTTTATCAATTTTTTAAAACAACTTCCAGTCCCTATTGGAAAGTTTTCGTATGTAGTATTTTCTACGATGAAGAAATTGATAATTGTTTGGCATGAAAGACGTTCCTAAAGTCAGCCGTCGCCAATAGTCGGCCTTTTGAGCTTAAAACTTAAATAATAGTGTATATATTTAAAAAAAACAGATTTTTTAATTCGTGTAGGATGTCTCGCCACTTGCCAATGTATATCTGCACTATACTGACCAATATGATGCAATATGCAATTTAAAAAAAAAACACATTTTTACTTCGCAAGTTTCGACAAATTCATCTTGTATGGGAATCGCCAACAAAATATACTTTATATTGTCATGCTTTGCATCATTATGTTTTTTATTCTTCTGTCTACTATCAGTAAATTATTTCGCGATATTCATGAAGTTTCATAGTGATGGCCGAACACTGGGCAACGAAAGGCCGACCATTGGAGTTTGGGGGGCGACCGCTGGGACAATTGGCATTTTTTTTGTAAACTTCTATTATTTTATACTTGGTACAATATTAACTATCTTAATTTAAGTTGGTCACATTGATTAATCCCTGTTTAATGGAATAACAGCGAAAAAATATGTACTTATCATTCATTGATTAAAAATCCCTTTTGAAAGTACACCTGTCGCTTAACTGGTTGAGCACTGGCGAAACGACCCTACGAGGTTTCCAAGTTCACTCGCAATATAATGTGCCTATAACCAAATAATGCGCTGCTAAGGGATTAACTGCGCAACCCAGTAGTACGACAGTTCAAGAGACTCCCCGGCTACAGCGATTGATTTCCTTGCATAGATTATAAGCATAGTTGCTAGAAATATATCAAAACATTCGCTGTCTGCACAAAACACCGTTATGACTAGAGTACCAAATACGTTTATATAAATATTAACATCCACCTTGTCCTTTGGACGTTCTGAATTTTAACCATATTTTAATACAGCAAAACAGAGTTCGTCCCAACTCATAATTGGCGAAGAAAATTTACTGATTTGTTATCATTAGCACTTGTCACTTTTAAATAATACGTGATGCATTCTATTATAACAAATTGAACAATACAATTTAAATCACTATTGTTTTCGATGGATTCGATGATAACTTTGTGGAAATTCATTTTACTTTTATATAAAATCATTTCTGTTTATCTATTAACTTAAATTACTTTATAATTAAAATCTACACAAGATTTTTGAACTCTCCGCTGCTAGTTGATGTGTAGAGTTGGTTAACTTATAAGAAATGTTTTAAGTATATTATTAACGTTTGCTTTGAAGTAGGTATTAATATTATTTAAACTGCAGCTTTACCAGTTGTATGAATTGCTATAAATGGTCTTATTCATCAGTGATTACATTTATGATCCGTTATGTTTCTTGACGTATCTGTAAACACACGTCTTAGCTGCAAATACACCTAAACATTTAATTTTTAAATGTTTGCAAAGCGAATCCATCTTTATAAGTGCGACCTTACTGAACTAACCTGTTCCAATCTATCTCATTACGTAAGGAACAATGATTATTACTATTTTCTACCTACGACTTAAAAGTTATGTAAACCTGACCTTTGCCCGATTCTCAAGGTCTGATTTTTAATAAATTTTACTAGTATGTACATATATTTTATTTTTAACATTTCTCTTCAAAGTGTATTTATATGCATAATCAGTACTTTGAAGTTGAATTCGGAGTCGCGATTAATATTTGTTTAGACGAAAGTGGCGTGAGATAAATCGGCAGAACCCAAATCATTTTGAATTAGTTTGTGTTTCTGTACGAATTAAATTTACTTGTCTTTTTATTTACATCTTTACAATCATTCATCCTGAACCATCAGTATAGATTTAAATTACAAAAGGCAAGAATACACATAAATCAGTTCATTCACTCAGTTTTCAATTGTTTATCAAATTTGAATCGTTACAATTTTGTACTGACACTTCTATGTCTACAAAATTTTAACTCTTCAAATCGGACATTGAAGTTCTATCAAGCACCCTTAGTAGATAGAAATATTAAAATAATTACATCATGTTTTGAATTACATACACAATTTAATGAATTGCTTTATTTGTCACTTTGAGAGCGACGTACTGATTTAGTGTGAAAGAGTTTGACATTGAAAGCATACCATGGCCAAACGCGTTGCGCGTGATTTGACACCCGTTTGTAGCAAATAGTTAGAAATCAAACTGTACATCAAAAACCAAGTTACGTGAATGTAGCAAAGTATTCCTCAAAGAGTCAGAAATTCGTGGAAGAACATTTCTGAAATGAACATAAAATAATATTACATTTTAATGAATCAGAACACTTTCAAGACCAGGAAGAGTATTCTAAATTTAGTGGTGCTAATTAATGTGGTAGATTTGACAAAAGTATTAACTATTGCTTGAATTGTTCCAATATTTGTTCTATACTTAGCGTAATAGTGTCACGTAATTAGCAATTAGCATAAGTTCGTGTCATGTATGTATCTGCAGGGTGAAAATATGTTTACTTGAAATTTTGCGTACAAACATTTTCGAATTATAAAATGAGTTTACTCACTGGAACCATCGAAATTATTGTGTTCAACTGTTGAAGGAAGAATCGCCTTTTTACCATTTCTGCTCCCAATGTGGAGCATATGGATTCATAATCTCAACAGAAGTTTTTGTATGAGAAATGTGTGTTACTTAGTTGATCAACCTCCCTATTTCAAAGAGAGTAGGAATAGATGGATCGGGTAGCACAGGACTAGCTGTTTGTTAATCGCTCTCGCTTTCGATCGATACGGCTTTAATGTTTGAAGATTATTGATTTACTTATTTTAGACTTTATTATTGATACTAGTTTCAGCGTGGCTTTAGCTACGCGATATTGCCACGTGAACATAGATTAAATAGCAATATTTTTTTATAGTAGCAAGTTACCGTTTGTTTATTAGCATTTTAAATACTTAGTAACGACGCTGCCTTTGTGTAAGGTTTCCACATAAATGCATCGAATTTATCGTTGCTATGGAAAAACTCAATGCTTCTCAATTTTAAGCGCTACTGTGCAAATTAAAAAAAGAAACTGAGTTGTAATTAATTAGTCGTGAACACGTTCGCTTCTTTAAGAAGAATTTTCTAACCGACTGCATAGTTAACATGTACATATTCACTAACTTTGGTATCGATTTAAATCTGTTAAATATCAGAAATTTAGAATAGACAGCATGGCGGTTTTACTTTCGGCTGGCTTCGAGTAGGGCAGTGCTCCGCAACATTTTCTCAACCACGGCACACCTAAGCACTCATTCATATTTCAAGGCACACCACATGCCAAAATATGTTAATTTCATAAATGACATTTCTGTTTTTTTATTTTTTTATTTCATGAATTTGAAATAGTAGCTAACATATTTTTATAATAAAAAACAATTAAACCCTTATACCTTTTAAAAGTGATGGAATACTTAACGCACAAAAAATACAGATTATAAAAAAAACTTGTAAAAGTTGTAACTAAAAAAATTAACTAAGGTGTTTGAGTATTGCCCATTTTTTGATTACCGAAAACCGTTTATTGTTTTTAATAATTCCACTGCGAAATTTTTCGTAAGCATTGCTTCACAATATATGCAGCAATGTGTAATTTCTACGTAGAATTTTTTTGTTTTACACACGAGACAAACCCCATTTTATTCCTCATCATTGCAAGATGCATTACCCGTGAAAACACGTATACAATTGTTGCATTAAATATCAAAATAATACAATATTTGTTTCAACTGAAATAATTTAAACGGATATCTTAGCAACCGAATGGTTTTAATTGTTTTATGAAAATACTCGATTACATCTCATTACCGACGCACTCCGCCGCGCCACACCTGGCAGCATCTTGCGGCGCAACGGTGTGCCGTGGCACACCGCTTGCGGAACTCTGGAGTAGGGGATGGATTCGCTGCTTACATTACTAATTACTTGTTAGGGCACAATTCACAAAGAAAATAAATTGCAAACGGTGGAAGTAGAAAATATGTTTAATAAGAACTTTGTCACCATGTCCGCTTTTAAGGTGGAGAGTATGGACTTCTTATGGAACTGATTTCAACAGAAGTTCTACGAGAACTCCGAGATATACAGTCGCTTAATATCAGGATAGTAGGAATTATAAAAAATAACCTATTCGTTGCAGCGTCACTTGACGACCTTGTGTGCCTAAGTCGAAATCCAGAGAAGGTAGGTTTTTAAACGACTCCAGAACCTTGCTATCAATACCGACATAGTAGCAATTAAAGTAGTAATTGTATTTTTATCGTCTTATTTTGTTCTCAGTTTATGAACCACTGATATGTGGCGTTTGTTTGTAAACAATTATGCAGTTTAAGGTACAGCTGCATGCAAAACAAAATGGCCAGTAGTTTTCCCATCACGTTGACGCATTCAATTTTAGTATACAAACACATGTTGTAATCATAATATGGAATTCTAACTGGACAACATAATATCAATTTCATTAAACTCAATGCGAAAAGCACGTGCCCGCGATTAAGGTGTTCACATAATAAAAATATTATATTAATCGGTAAATTAAAATTGAACGCTAATGTATTATTACTTAAATATTGATTATTATCGATGGCTCATTTTGTAAAGCTTTGGGCTATGTGCTTACGTGCTTCTTGCCACGGCTCGGATCCCAATTTGATTCTCCGGTAATCTGACGAAACAGAATATAACATAATATTATTTAAAATCACAACAGTGACAGAAAAGAACAAAACTATGAAAATTCAGACCGAGGTTAAAATAAAACACATAAGTATTACATGGTTTGAGAGAAGTAGGTTCTGCTGCTCAAGGGCGAGTGGAGCGTCAGCACACTTTGACTGCCCCAAGTCCGGCGTGGTGACAAGGATACTTCACAGGTTCCTTCGTCTTTTATTCAAACCCGGTCGTATGCAGTATACTTTCTCTTTAATTGCAGTTAGTTTATACTTATAAATTCCTCGAAAACAGTTACACAAACAGATTTAAAATACACAATTTCAATTTAAAAGCGCAGCAAGTGGTTTTACGATAGTGTCGTAAATCTCGGACTAAGCCGCCGCTTTGTCGGCTAACGACACCACCCCTCGGGTCGGCCGAGTGACAAGTGCTTCTTTTCCTAAGCATCGCCCGCTTTTTGTTTCCTTCTAACGGTAAACAAACAAATATGACAAATTATTTTTAAATGCCTTAGGAAAGATATTTCATATTAAATTTGCATGAATAGGAAGAGTCTGTAGATGGGTTTTGAAGACCCCTGTCCGCCCCGTAAGTACGGGGCGGTGTCAGGTTCACAGCTCTTTTCGGTTCTTTTATGGATGCATTTTACTCTTTACTGCATTAACTCATTGAAAACGCTATTTAAATATACCATATCAAAATGCATCTAGTTCATTACACCAAATCAATTTTATTTAGCTGTATTGCTTTCCTGTACAGGACTGCCAACTGTCCTGAATTGATCGGGATTGTAACATAATATCAAAATATCCTGGAATTTCATGGGAAGCCATTGAACAATATCATGCCACTGTCGAAAATCTGTTAACTTATAGCTTTTAATCCAGTTTATCATAATATCTCTACTATATAACACAAAATACATGTAGAAATCTGTGTGTTTGTATGTCTGTCGGTCACAACAACTCCTCACAAACGGCATAAACCAGCGACGTGAAATTTTCACACGTCATTCTGGCTGTAATTGTTAGTTCAATATTCAACTTTTAACCTCAAACTGAAAACGCTGTATTTTTGACGTTTACAAATTCGAGATAATAAAATCAAAAAGCGCTGCTTAGCAACCGCTTCATAGCAAATATTCCGTGATTGTCATTGTCATAACTTCATGTTGGTTAGTAACTATAAATAATAGCACAAACGTCACAAATCATTATTGGTCATGCTTGAATCGTAAAATTTGAGTCAGTGTCATCCTCATTTCGCGTTTTTAACGCACCAATAGTGAATGAAGTTGCCATCATCATTGCTGGAAATGATTTTAAGAAAAGTGATATTTTATTGACATGAATGCCAAAATTGAGACGGAGCGATTATTATTTATCAAAACTGAATCAAAATAAGTTGCCTGTTGGTGAATACATTCATTTAAAATGATACCGATACAGTTAATCAAGGAAAATTTATAATTTTATCGTCAACTGGTAAAGCAACTGAGAAAATAAAATCTGTCGATATTGATAATCGATGGATCGTCCCTCGCAGTCATTTGCTTCTGACAATGTTTGATAACAACATCAAAATTGAAAGCTGTGTCTACACACTGTGCATTTCAGAAACTTTAACTTTTCTTGCCCAAAGTCAAAGGTTCCAAGAAGTTTCAAAGATCTCCGAATCATCGACAGAATTGAATGTGACACATATTCCGAAGCGTGCATGACAATGACAATCAATGGAAAGAAGCTGTACACTGGAAATAAAAATCGAAAAAATGTACACTCTGCAGTAATCTTCTCATTTTAAGAAGGTTCCAACTCAAAACCGCTTTGGGAGAACTAAAGATATGTTATTTAAAATATCTTGCGTTGAGAAAATTCGTACTTTGGCTTGAACTATAACGAGGCACTCAAGAGTGAAGGTCTGATAATTTTTATTTTTAATATTTGCTATTTTCATCTATTAGCAATATTATTAATTGATGGACTATATTTCGTGGGTACGGTCCACGGTGTTATTTTCAACTATCAAAAAAATTTAACTTTCCAACGTCTTAATTACCTTATATAAACGTCCTCTATCTAAGGGTAAAAAATACTAATATTATATAAATTATTAATTTCTACGCTTATGTTCTCGAAAATAGTTGGCAACCCTACTTCTGTACTGTTGGAAATTATATGAAGACTAGTGTAACCGTACCCGTCATAAATGACGGTACTGAAATTGAAATACTGAATGTCAAAGTAACTAGTACGAACGCTTAGGTCGTGAGGAAATTTCATTCCTACATGTGAAATGTGATAATAATAAAAGGCGTGTACAGAGCGGTCTGGGCTATTATATATATAATTTAAGACATCGACTGAGGGTGCTTGATGGAATTTCAATATCAAATTTGGATTATTGAGATTTTGTACACTTCCATGTATTTTGTCACTAACGACCCGGGTTTCGCCTTTCGGCATCTTCAGGCATTCGAGCACACGAATGGACTCGAACTGAGAGACAGTAAACAGTGTCTAACGTTTATATAGAAGATACAAATGCGACAAATATTATTTACGAGGTAAGATATTATACGTCTGAGAGCCACACTGATACCTGAGTTAAAATTTCGAGAATCGCTTTAATCCTTATTTTGTAAACACCACATTTACAGAGTGGCGAATTGTCGCTTTCCAACTTCTTATGGAATTACCAGTGATTTTACAATTATAATAGTATTGTGGGAGCAGCTGAACCTTCCTAATTCTCCGCTATTATATCCTATACGTTGAAACACCTAACAGATGTCACTAAATGTGGAATGATTGTATATATTTACCCATTCGTCGAATTACGTCCCGTCAAAACCCACAATACTATTATAATTGTAAAATCACTGGTATTTCTAAAAGAAGTTGAAAAGCGGCAATTCGCCACTCTGTTAATATGGTGTTTACAAAATAAGGATTAGGGCGATTCCCGAAATTTAGACTCAGGTATCAGTGTGGCTCTCAAACGTATAATATCTTACCTCGTAAATAATATTTGTCGCATTTGTATCTTCTATATAACGTTAGACACTGTTTACTGTCTCTCAGTTCGAGTCCATTCGTGTACTCGAATGCCTGAAGATGCCGAAAGGCGAAACCCGGGTCGTTAGTGACAAAATACATGGAAGTGTACAAAATCTCAATAATTCAAATTTATTATATATATATATATTTAAAATTATAAAAATCGTATCAAAATTTTATCATTTTTATATCGCGATCCTTATTTAAGTGTGAATAACCTTACAAATCTTGATACCTTAGAGGTCGTTTTCGAAATCCTTGCAATATTATCGTACTTATTAAAGGTATTTTAAATTTAAAATCGAAAACATTTTTGCAGACGGCATTTCTGCTATGCACTTTTGTTGCAGTGCTCTCTATAATTTACGGAATTATTTTTATCAACATGATAACTCTCGGATTCAATCTTAATTGTGGGCATGCTTTATCATGATTATATTATGACGACTTCACTTTTCTTTGTTAGTGTTATGATCATTTTTTTATATATCGACGGTGTTTTGGCCAATTGATATAACCGTCAAAATTGAAGTTGTTCAGGAGAGAGTAAAAACTGTTTTTATAGTTAACATTATGTGGTTAGTTGTATTATGAATTTCGAAATGCACTCCTGTAAATTCTTATGTTTGCAGATACGGAATTATACGTAGGGATTGTCGATATAATAATTGTAACTTGCATCGAGTGACAAAATTTTTAAACCTAAAACCAACGTTTCCATTCCAAAAAGTGGTCAATTTATTTTTCTAATTTACATCACTTAGCCGAGACCTGCTCTGTCGTCTTTAAAATAAGATCCAATCATTAAATCATTTTCTTATTTTTTGAGGCTTATATCAATTGGCCAAAACGCAGTCGATATATTTTGTACCTTTTGAGAAGACCCCGCATCGAAGAGAGGCGAACGGCTGGTTATCCAGAGTCCTGGAAAGGCTGTGATCTCAGACAAACACCTTTTCAAATCCGGTTCAAAATTTCCATTTATTTTTCCATCCAAGATGCAGTGGTTTCCATTACACAAATATATAAATCCTAACACATAAAATTGATTCTACATTTACATTTACTTAGCAACTGAATTTACTTATAATACAAATGACACAACGATTTTAAATTAAGTCCAATGCAAATCAAAAAAAAACAAGCAATTCACATCGTCACGTCACCTCCGCCACGAGAGCGTAGCTCGTCTCGCTCGGCAGATCGTAATCGACTGTCTACAAATACAATTTAAAAAAACTCCCTGCACCGTCGGAGCTACCCCTTTCCGTAAAAATGGACTCGTCCAGCGGACGTACCCGGCGGCTATTGAACGGCATGGTAACAAGCTTTGGGCCGATTCTGCGAATTATTGCTGTTGCCGCTGGGTGATTTCAGTTCTGGACACTAATGACATTTATACTTAAAAAAACGGCTCGCGAGATTCAAGCGAATTAAGTAAGCCGTGATGTCTGAAAGCTTGGCGACCGCTGCTCTAGACAAACACAAAGCTTATATTATACGCTGAGGTCTACTCACACTCACTTATAGTTTGCTCTTTTAGCTACCAAATCAGCGTAGCCGATTGGTCCAATGGATGGTTGGATCGACTTCCTTTTGTTTTCCTTGTGCATAAAATGACACTCCCGTGTGATGTTCATATCTGAAAGAAATATATACATTATGATTCATCCAGGTATTTGACAGACGGACATAATGACGTTGCTAACCACAATGGCGCCATGAATGCCCTGAACTTGCAATCAACTTTTGCATTATGTATCTGGAATGAAATTATTCTGATGCAATACGGTTGCAACAAGCGCACATTACCTCTAGAATGCGCTTTGTAAGTCAGGCATAAAATGCGTATTAGATAACCTTATGAACAATTCAAATAGATGCGACGATGTGTCAGACAATTCAACATTCTGTCATTTAACGATTTAATGTATAGTGAGTATTCGTTACGAAACTGTTAAAAAAACTTGCGCAATAGCGCAGTCATCAACTGTAACTTTAAATCTCACACGTCCACTTTCAAGACGCGTTATATTCCCGTCTTGCTCGCCCGTCATCTTATATACTATTGTTTTCTCAGTTTACCAAATAATTTTATTTTCTGTTGACCCTCAAAATTTAAATTGTTCACGAGAGAGTAAAAACTGTTTTTATCGAAAACACTATAAATATGGTGTGTTGCGTTAAGAATCTTTGAAGTGCACTCCAGTAAATTTTCATGTTAGCAGATACGGGATTATATGAAGGGATTGTTGATATAATAGTGACTTACAACAAGTGACCGGGTCAGAATTTTTAAATCTAAAACCAATGTAAAATGATGTTTCCCATCCAAAAAGTGTTCAATCTATTTTTTCTAATTTACATCATTTGAGACCCAATCATTTACGCATTTTCGTATGTTTTTAGGGCTACATCAATTGGCCAAAACGCCATTGATATGACATAATGACGAATATATTATGTTGTTCTATCAACATCTTCTGAACTAATTTACATCACACTCAAAACACGGGTATAATATTTGATGGGGGTTCTACCACGCATCGGGCATATAAATAAATTAAGACATAACAAATATTGTTACAATTAGCTAATCTGTATTCTGCGCAGAGTCTTAAAAGACCCATCAATAATTCATTTCAAAGTCTCGGTTGTTACATATCTATCGAGTTTATATTGCTTGCGTCGTCCAAAGAAGGTCGGTCTTTGTGTTGATGATTTTTCATAAAAGTTTAATGCACGACTTAGGAAGCCATTTCCTATTTCCGCTGCAGTTTTTCTTTGTTCCATCTTAACATAAATTATTGTTTTGATATGATCATATTTTATTGATCGTCATTGAAAATGAAATTTAGTTGGTAACAGATTTTTTTGTTCATTGCCTTGGAACAAAATCAAAGTGTGCGCTTAAAATATTTTATACTTTTTAATACGGAGGTTTACTTTAATAAGTAAAATGCATTTTATTTGGTAATCTTCCGACTGTATATTTATATGAATCGTTTACCATTTTTTGTTATGAATATTCAAGTGAGCGCCGAATTCACCTATACTATATCGCAGGAAATACATGTATCAATCTGTCTGTCCGTCACTAGAACTCGTCCTAAATGGTGAACAGTATCGACATGAAATTTGCACATATTCTGGCTACCATTTCTTGGTCAACTGGGCTATTTTCAACATTTAACAGTATTATCGATTGTCTGTCTATACTTTGACGATGTTACATGGGGTACGGTCTACGGTGATTTTTTCGACGTTTAACATTAGCGCTTGCACTAAAATAACGCTAACTTCTTAATGTTAGCGCCCTCTATCCCGGATTACTAGTTTTATACATACACAAATTTATGTTACTTATGTCATCAAATTCTAGTAATTATAATTATTTTGCGAGATAGTTCCTTAAATGTCATATTGTTTTAGCAATATCCGCTCCCAATTTGATCATATGGGTTCTTTGAAGTTTATCTCAGCAGAATTTTTCAACGAGAACTGCTTCATACTCAATTATTCAATGTCTCTTTTTTTCAGAGATTTAGTATCGAATGATAGGGCTTGAGCAGAACTAGTGGTTGGGTATTGGCTTCCACTACGCCCCTTTTTTAGGATCAGATAGGTGGGAGGGAATTTTAAACATCGCAGACATCCATGTCTAAAAATACTAATACATAAATTGTTTGAAAAATCTATTTATAAAACTGCCTGTACGGGTACTCAAATCCGTGAGCACCGTAACCGAAACCAACGACGTTGACTACTCTGCTAAAGGCCAAGCATTTATTCCATATACAGAAAATTAAAACGTCAACATTAATTTATATTCTGTCGTTCTTAGGTTTTTATTTGTAAGCTTTTTTCGCTTTTTAAAATTCGAAATTCAAACTCGAAAAATATAATTTTGTGGCCGTAAAAAAAATCTCAAATAAATTCACTTTAAAAATATTGAATTTGATGTGATGATATAAGTGTTTTAATTTGAATACAAGCTGGTTCTTATTTATACTGTATAAGGTAAAAATTGGCGAAATTCATGATAAACGATCGATAAAATTATTGACTTATACTTTATATTGCTCTTATCATTGTTAAATATTTACTCATTCAAAAAAACGCCAATGTTGATTTGCCGGCTGCAGTTGGAAACAAAGCAAGCCAAAAAACATTTCGCATTTACATTTTTAATTTTATCGCTTATCTATCACGAAACGATAATATTTACGAAGGATTAACAACTTAAAATAGCCCTTTTATGTTTTTATTTTTATTAGTTGATAATGCTCGTGTTGAGTGAAACCGATCCTCATCATTATAAACATGTGGAAGTAGTACATAAAATTTGTGTTTTATTTTTAATACATAATGCCTTTCCATCAAGAATTGACAGTTAACACTTTAAAAGTGATAATTTCTGATATCACAACTATCCACTTCGATCTGCTTAAATATTCATTACTTTGACATAACTAGCTTTTCCTTGGGTTTCGTCTTCTATCATAGGTTGACGACCAAATTCTCAATGTTTCTATCATACGAAAGTCGTAAATTAGATCGCCGACGATGGATAGTAAGACAATAAGACGGCTCTACTAACTTCTATTTGTTATTACCTTATGAGTTAAAGTATTTCCTACTTCCAATTGCAAAAAAATTGAGAAGTGTAATACAAATTTTCTGCGTTTGATTGTCGCTAAAATGTGTCTTGACCTTTTGGACCTCCTCAATCGTCATGGTACACTGAAAGCCTCTCGTCTTATGGCGGCCAGCCCCTTAAACGTCCAGGTTTCGATTTTGTAGACCAGAGTAAGGGAACGCGCGGTTTTTCGACTGAATTCAAAATTATAATTGCATTGTCATCGTTCCTTTTAAGTATATCTAATTAACATTTCTCAAATGCGTTTTTACGGCATTACAGAAAATCTAATGCGGCATTCCGAAATGAAAACGTCCCCATACACATTTGATCAAAGTGTGTTCGAAATCAATGTTATCGAAAATTGATTTAATAAAATACTGCATCTCTACTTTATAGCAAAAAATACACGTAGAAATCTGTATGTATGTCTGTCACAAGAACTCCCAAACGATGTTCAGTAGTGACGTAAAATCTTCACATGTCACTCTGGCTACCATTTCTAGATCAACTGTGCTATTTTCAACATGTAACTCGCAACTTTTAACCTCAAACTGAAAACACTATATTTTTGACGTCTCAATGAAAAGCAGTAGAAAAATAATAACAAATAATTGCGTCATATGGTCATGATAATTCAATCTGTGTTAAATTAGCTTAGCGACTATAAATTTGTTGTAATATAAAAGTCACAAATAATAACTTAATGTAAATCGTAAAATTTGTAAATAATCGAAAGAATGAGCGGAAAACTATCGATCATTTAAAATTATAAAACTGAAACTGAAAGAAACATACCCAAAACGAATAAAAAAGTTTTAAATGAACTAATATAAGCGACCACTACTTGGGCGAAACCAGGTAAAAAATACTAGTTAGTCGTAAATTACAACTTTATAATCATGCCGATTTTAAACAATATACCTACGGCTTAGATTGTTCAGCGCAAAACCATATGCTTCACATTGGGAGCGATGGCTTATATAATATAGTTTTGAGACACTCTTCGCCTCCGGTGTCCAACCTCGTAAGGTGTGATGGTATTATCATTGACTGACATAAAAATGAACCCGGAGGGCTTTTTCAAATGTAATTAAATGTGCGCTTGTAAGTTTGCAATTTAATGACGGACTATAAACATACGGATTGCTTCCCAGTCAATGCCGATCACATGCTAAAATAAAAATTATTAAGATTATAGCCCTAGTAAAAACGTACAGCCGTAAAGTTAGTACGTTCAATTTTAAATTGTCTCACCAATGGCGAATTGAGGTTATTTTTTTGTGACTCAGTAAGGCATACTGTGTAATTTTTACTTGCTGTCGCTTCAAGATTGGTATGTCGGACACGCCAAAAGTCAGCTATATGTGATGCTGATTTTTTAAAAATCTATCTCCACTCCTAATTGTATTGAGCATTTGGACTCCTAATGGAGCATCTCTACAGAAGTTGTTTCACAAGATCAAGGTTTTGGTTCCGAGTTTGTAACGATTGAAGATTGTAAGTAACTAGAACGAGGGATTGCAATAACGTTCAATATAACAATACTGAAATTATAATTAGTCAGATATTCAAAAAATAATTGAACAGTGAAATTACAACTGTAATCGCGAATTCGATAATCGGTTCAAACTTTGCGAGGATCATCGCGTGACTGAACGCAAAGCATAAAAAAATCTGCGCTGACTGTAAAATGTGGTATTGGCCCACAAGGCAAACCAGATATGGTTATTTTGTAAACTAAGACGAATTATTAGTTTTTTCTCTCAATCCGCGAAAATCGTTAATCGTTTCCCGTCGCCTAAAAAATATCAAACATCCAAATATAAAAATGTTCTTTTAATAATTGCACTATCAAAGTATTTGTTTACACTATCGCACCTTTATTTAAATGGAAATAGTAATGTTTTCAATCCTGTCTAGCAAAGAGTTGACAAATGTATTTCAGAAATGCTTTTATTTGCCTTACGCCGTGACTAGATATGGGTTTATTGTAGGTTATCGAGATTTGATGTCTCAGGCAAAATCGTAGAACAAAGTATTTTTAAGAAAGTGATGCAGACGGCATTTGCAATTTATTGAACATAACGATTCTATCTAAAAGAGTTCGTTTTCTCGTTTTTTGTGACATATATTTAAAGTAGAATTATACTGAATATATATATTTTTTTAAATAGGACAACAAGAAATTCTATTATATACGCCTTTTAACAAAAAAATCTCAAAAAAATTAATACGAGTAATAAATAGTAATCATTCTTCGGGGATATGTTTTTATTACATTCTATTGTCACTTATCACTTTCTTAAAAATACTTTGTTCTGCGATTTTGTCTTACACATCAAATCTCGATAACCTAATCTAGTCACGGCGTAAAGCAAATAAAAGCATTTCTAAAAAACAGGTGTCAATTATTTGCTAGACAGGCTTGAAAACTATTTCCATTTAAATATATATTCCAATAGTGTATACAAATACTTTGAGAGTGCAATTATAAAAAAAAATATATATTTCGACGTTTCATATTTTTTAGGCGACGGAAAATGAGAGAAAAACCTATAAATTCATCTTAAATGTTAATCGGTGATGTGTTACCCATAATCTATGAAAATATTAGTGTCCAAAATCAAAACTAATTTGAATATGTGGCAGGAAATAAGATTGAGCATAGTTTAAGAACGAATTAAGCGATTATTTTCGTAGTTTTAAGACAACAATAATAGTTTTTATTATAACTATTTAGAAACGTTAAGAAAAAAGTCAAGTTCGTCAAAAATTTGCGTTCGAGAAACCAATCCTGCAGTGACAAGAGGAATAGGGGGAAGTTCGGTTACTCGAGCAGCTATAACTTAAATTAAATTTCGTAATATAGTTTACAGTGTTGTTTATATATCGACTGTGTTTTGGCCAATTCATGTAACCGTCAAAATCGAAATTGTTCAGGAGACTGAAAAAACCGTTTTTATCGATAACGTTATATGGTGAGGAGTTGCGTTATGAATCTTTGAAATACACTCTTGTAAATTCTCATGTTTGCAGATACGGAACTATACGTAGGGATTGTCGATATAATAATAGTAACTTGCATTGAGTGACCGGGTCAAAATTTTTAAACCTAAAATCAATGTTTCCCTTCCAAAAAGTGGTCAATTTATTTTTCTAATTTACATCATTTGGCCGAGACCTGCTCTGTCGTCTTTAAAATAAGATCCAATCATTAACTCATTTTCGTATTTTTTAGGGTTTTAAGGGTTACATAAATATGTACAACTGTATTATATTTTTATATAAATAAAACGACAAAATATGTACTAATTTGAATTGTTGAAATTTGTACATTTCCATATATTTCGTCACTAACAACCCGAGTTTTACTTTTTGGCATCTTCAGGCATTCGAGTACATGAATGACCTCGAACTGACTGAGTTCATTCGTGTGCTCGAATGCCGAAAGATGAAACCCGGGTCGTTAGTGACGAAATACATGGAAATGTGCAAAATTTAACAATTCAAATTTTATATTGAAAGATGTACTAATTATTGATCAGTTTTCAATATTTTTCAGCTGATTTCGGTTAGGGTTAGAGATATTTATACAAATTATTTGTAACAATTTAATTGAGTATGAAAATGATTTTAAGTCATAAGTATATTATAATTTACCTGTTCGAGATAGTTTGCAGATCTTTTGATTGATAAACTAATCGAATTTCTTTGTTTGTTTATGTATCTGTAAATTAATTACACTCAATTCATTATCACAAACAAATCAAATATTGACGTCCCAAAACGTAAGACGTATTATTTTAATTTGAATTAATTATTATTAATTACTTAGAAATTATTAATTGACTCACATTAACTACGTGAATTTCTCATTTTGAACTTAGTTCGTTTAAATATTTCACAACTTTAGTAGAGTGTTTGAACAACTGATAACAAGCAGTATTCGTTAAGATAACTTGTATTAAGATACTCCATTTGTAGCCCAAACGCTCCACATAAAGAGCGGACATGGTAGAGAAAATATCACATAACATTTTACATAGTGTTTGCTGTCTATATATTTGAAAATCATGTCATGTTTTTTACTAGCAATTATTACCCGGCGTCTCTCGGGATAGATTAAAATTCATTCGTTGTGTTAACTATGCTAACGAGTGTTGAAGATTATACTTCGAATGTTGAAAATGTCACCATGGGCGCTACTTCATGTACGTAACAGCTACGAAATATAGTAAACTTAAAATAGCACAGTTCACTTATAAATGACAGTTAGAATGACATGTACAAATGCCACGTCATTACTGTCCACTGTTAGGGAGGAGTTCTTACGACATACAGATAGACAGACACATGTAATTTCTGTTTTGTATTATACATATAGTGAAAAGTGGTTGGGTTGACACTCTATTATCATAAATGTATATTTTTTGCAGAAAATCTTTAATGTTCCAATTCTGTCATAATGTTGACATTCAGTTAAAAACTTGTATGGAATAGTAACTTTTTTATTTATCACTTTTAAGGTGTTAACTGTCAATTCTTGGTGGAAAGACATTATATTTTAAAAAATAAAACACAATTCACTTGTACTACTTCCACATAATTATAATGATCAGGACCGGTTTCGCTCATCACGAGCATTATCAACTGATCCTGATCATTGTAAATACCGGTCCTGATCATTATAAATATGTGGAAGTAGTACAAATGAATTGTGTTTTATTTAAAAAATATATTTATGTTAAATATTTGTGCTGGTCGTCTTACGCAACTATCCCTATTATTTTAGAAGGGCAAGGCTGTACATTGACTCTGTAGATAAAGTGTAGACTCAAAAGGAAATCCTTGATCTGCCCTTTTATTCATGTTTCAACCAATTTTATTGTTGTTTCACGTTTGCATTTAATTGGTCAAGCGATTCAGTAACGTCCTAAATTATTACAATGCTAAATAATTTATTCAACTATATTTATCATTGAGGGTAGACGTTTCGAAATTATTATATCGTTCTGAATGGTTTAAATAAAATATAAGAACACAGAGTATTCGTTATTAATATTATTTAAAATAATTGAAATCATGAAAGCTTAAAAACTTATAATACATAGTAAACACTAATAGATGATATCGACTGTGTTTTGGCCAATTGACGTAACCCTCAAAAAATACGAAAATGAGTTAATGATTGGATCTCATCTAAAAGATGACAGAGAAGGTCTCTGCCAAATAATGTAAATTAGATGACCACTTTTCGGAAGGGAAACATCATTTGACATTGGTTTTAGGTTTAAAAATTTTGATCCGGCCACTATGATATAGACACTCCCTACGTATAATTCCGTATCTGCAAATATGAGAATTTACAGGAGTGCATTTCATAGATTCATAACACAACTCACCATACAATGTTTTTGACAGTTTTACCTGAACAATTTCAATTTTAAGGGGCTACATAAATTGACCAAAACAACGTCGATATAATAAACTAAATATTTATTTTTCGCAACATTATAGGAACTCAACGCAAAAATAAAGAACCAATGTGGAAAAAAAAATTGAAATGCCAAAACTTAAATACGGAACCTTCTGGTCGCTCATTGGAGCTCTTATCGATAACCTAGAGTAGCATTATCAAATCGCATACTCCTTATACAGAAAAAGGTTATTAATAATTGCACTTTGTGTTCGATGGTATTCACTTGTTTCATTCAAACTTTTATTTCGATTGTTTGCACTTTTGATTAGATAGTATTAACTTAGTTCACTTAAAACTTTGATTTAATGGTTTCCACTTAGTCATGGATACTTAACAGAGTGAGTTAAGTTGTAGTAGGTTATGTTAGTATTGGTCTGGTTTGTTTTGTGTAATGTATTCTAATGCGTATATTTCTTCAATGTTAAAATAATTAAAAAAAATTTAGTGAAAAAATTAGTTTTTTGTGGAATGTATTTGTTATAAGTGAAAACTGTTTTTATGAAAGTGAATATGATCTAAACAAACGTGCATTTAATTGTAAGGCATAAAAAAATAAATGATTATTTGTAAAATTCCATAACACTATCATTAATATCATAAAATGTCAATATGTCTAAAAAGCACCAGTTTATATGCATTGGTTTTCCCAATGTTTCCAAATAAGATGCGCCCTTTATCCAATATTGAAAAATGCTAAAAAATTTGGATTATTGAGATTTTGTACACTTCCATGTATTTTGTCACTAACGACCCGGGTTTCACCTTTCGGCATCTTCAGGCATTCGAGCACACAAATGGACTCGAATTGACAGATAGTAAACAGTATCTAACGTTTATATAGAAGATACAAATACGACAAATATTATTTACGAGATAAAATATTATACGTCTGAGAGCCACACTGATACCTGAGTTAACATTTCGAGAATCGCCTTAATCCTTATGTTGTAAGCAACACGTTAACAGAGTGGCGAATTGCCGCTTTCCAACTTCTTTTAGAATTACCAGTGATTTTACAATTATAATAGCATTGTGGGTTTCGACGGGATGAAATTCGACGAAAGGGTAAATATATACAATCATTCCACGTTTAGTGACATCTGTTAGGTGTTTCAACGTATAGGATATAATAACGGAGAATTAGGAATGAAATTCCACCAAGCACCCTCAGTCGATGTCTTAAATTAAATGCTAAAAAAATCACATTTTTAGTCTTGTAAACTTTGTTGTATATTTTGTTTTTTTATTTTGAATCTGTCATTCTCGTTAGAGATAATATACTAATTTCAAGTCAATGTCTTAAATTTATTAACATATGCGCAGTCAGTCAAATAATAATGGCGAGGTTTTGTGTACGTAACTTCTTCAAAGCGTTGTTTGTCGATCGTTCGCTATGCGAAAAAAACTGGTTTAGTGAGGCAAACAAAAACTAATTCCAAGCATTAATTTTCGATCACGTTTCAGGGAAATGTATATCATTTACAGCCCGGGTTCCCATCCGGTGGGTTACAATTACGGCTTACCACTTACTTAACAGGGCGATTGTAGAGTTTTTCGCGGGGTCGCTTACTACCTTATATTTATACGAAAAAAATTACCAATAATTAAAAAATTGATTTTTATTTTCGCATAGTTCTTAAAAACCGACCTAAAAAAATGAGTAACTCTCTCATCTCACTTGAAGACTGCAAATCTTGTATTGTAGACATACGTCGCTTGCAAACTTGCGCATCAATTACATTCACACTTTCTCACTCTTATTTTCAATTGCAGGTAGAGTGAGAAAACAAATAATTCGATGATAATCAAATTATAATCGAACGTCGAATCATTTTTAGTGTAAACTAAAACTTGATATCTTTGCGTCTGTACTCGTTCAAAAGTTATTTGCATTCGTTAAGCAGTGATATTAATCAAATGAACGATTCGGAGAGACCATTCTACTTGAAGTATTCGATTCACGTCTAAATGGAATCATTTACCTTATCTAATACATTGGCTTGTTTTAAAAACTCTGCAGTGTAGTTCCAGAACAGCGAAGAAAATTTAAATTTGAAACAATAGATTGGTTCTTTCATTTGGGGTCTTTCTGTGAACTATAATGAACCCCAGTGTCTACTTCTTTCAACTTACCCAGCATGAAACATTTTCTAATTGTGTTAACTTTTTCCGAGAATTACTTTCTTTCACAGTTTTGCCGTTTTTAACAGTGTTACCAGAGCAACTCTTCGTTATTTGTCTGATTAAAAAACTTTCCCGTCGTTAAAACATGGAAACACCTGTAAAAAAATACTGTATTGTTGTCAATGATTTTCAGTTTAGTATTAAGCGATTACGACTGTCATTTTTCCTTCTGTCCTTCAATAATGTCACGTTCTTAAATGTTACTTAACCTTTCAAAGATTTCACTTATATCGTTATCATTTTTGAACATATTTTCAACCTCTGACCTCAAGCTATGTGACTCCAAAATATAGTCGATTACCTACAGCGTCACATTGTATAATAGGACGTCACTTTGCCGCTTTGTTCGTAAACAATGAACTTCCTCTTCAGCGACTTCCCACTTTCTAAAATAGCAAAGTAAAAAAACACCCATGAACATTTTCAATACGTGCTTAGTTGGCTTAGGAAGAATTGTGATAAGCACGTTCATATAATATACTATATAAATTGGGCCACTGGTTTTTTAATCTAAATGATAAAACCTTATTTTCCTTTCTTCTTCTTATCGATACAGCTGCTATCATCTGGTGAAGTTGCGTGATGAAAACCGACAACATGTTTATTCTTGTGTATTCTTTGTTTAATTATGTATTTTTATTTTCAGTATCGTCTGAGAGAAATAAAATCAAATACTTTTATTTTTATTTCTTGTGTTAATTTCATATTTATACTTGCATTCTTAATATCCCTATTAGTGAATTGATACATTTTCAATACAAATTTCGCAATAGTTTAAAGTAGACTTGTTACATACGAATATTTTCGAATTTATTAACAGTTCGAATCTCTCTCAATATGGCAAATTTTACGCTAAGAACACGGCAACTAGATAAATGAAAATATTAACTAACGAAACAAGATATTACCTTTAATCTTTAATACAATGCACCTGTTTACTAGATAGTAACACAGCCTAAGTAATGGTTCATCATAATTAAAAATATCGTCTCATTGTTCGGAAATATCGCGTTACTTTAATCTGAAATCTATTTTAAATTTAGACACGTGTGCACAGAACACCGGTAATTGATGCGTAATTTCACCTTTAACAACTTGGCATCCATATTTCTAACTAGTGTATAGAATCCAGTTTCTCTAAAAGGACAATAAATTATATACAGAATCATTTGTACAGATTAACCTTTTTAAGTTGGCTGTTCAGCGAGGGCGCTAGTGTCACGTGAAAAATTTTGCCACACTACTTTACTAATCACAACTTTTATTGAATTATCAATTCTTTTCATAAATTTCAGGAAAACCTCCCGCATATTCCAAGAATTTTCTTTCTGAGTATCTGATATTAATATGATAAAATATCATAGTATTTAGTTCTACATAATTTTATTATTTAGTTGATACCTATTTCGGCGTAACGCCATCGTCAGAATTATTCTTACACTTATTTTAGCTCAGCTATGTGATATACTGTTTAGAAGAGATAGACAATTAATTGTGTTTTTGAAAAGGAACTTGCGTGGCATTATTAATTAATCGTTAAATTAAATGCAATTATGTTGGAATACGCGAGATGACATAATATTGTCGTATATACACTATATATAACTAAGCTAAAATAAGTTTGAACATAGTTCTACGATGGGATTAAGCCGAAAAATCTATCATCTAACTAACATTTCTTGTAGAACTAAATACTTTGATATTCTATCCTATTGCAATGTTGTTCTACCAAGTAAATGCCAACTCAATCAATAGTATCTAAAATTGTCTATCGTATTTATTTTCACAGTATTACTAACAATAAAACATTCATAGCATTCGTGAACTTACGTTTGACAGATACTCCACTGTCAATTTTAATTTCGCATTCTATCGACGGCCAAGATATACTGGTACATATATCTATAACTGGGAGTATAAAAACAAAAGGTGCTTCCGTTCCTTAGTGGTTAAATTAAATAATGACATTGCACACATATGTTATCTAAGGACTGTAAAACTCTGCCCACAATATATGCTTATGTAATATATAACTTTGACTAGCAACTTAACCGGCTTAAAACATAGCCTACGGCAATTTATTTAACATTTAGCTTTGCGAATGTTTAGTTATTTGGCAATCATGGCCAATTTCAACAGACGAATCGTCGATCACAGTCTGAAACATTCTAACTCCATTATTTACTAATTTTACTATGCACGATCGTTAATAATGTTGTTGCGATGTAATTTATGATTTTTAATTGTGAGCAAATATAATTCGCATTTTTATTCTATGTAGTAATAATTAGGAGAATAACTCAGGTTTGAATCGAACACTGCAAGACAATTATTGCCCTCTCCGATTCGTGCAACCGAACAGCATCACTACGTAACGAAAGCAAATAATTTGTTTTATTTGAAAATGGTTGCGATGAGCGAAACCTGTCTTGATCATCATAAAAATGTTGAAGTAACACAAAATAAATTGTTATAATTTAAGATATCGACTGAGAGTGCTTGATGGAATTTTAATATCAAATTTGAATTGTGGAGATTTTGTACATTTACATGTATTTCGTCACGTCGAGCTCATTCGTATGCTCGAATGCCTGAAGATGCCGCAACGCGAAACTCGGGTCGTTAGTGAAGAAATACATGGAAATGTATTAAATCTTAACAATTTAAATTTAAAAAAAAAATGTGTTTCATTTAAAAAATTACTCGTGGTTCAATTCTAACTGGATTCTACGCGTATTATTCCTTTTTTCACTCTCTTTCTATTGACTAAGTCCCAAGCTTCCTATGCTCACTCTCTCCTAAAGAGAGAGGTGGATCGCCTGAATGACAGCCATTTTGTGTAGAACAGCTTTTGTTGAAATGCTCAATTACGAGTCCATATCCTACAAATTGAGAGCGAACATCAAATATGTTTTATATTTATGTTCAACCTTACACCATCAAATTTATTTAATATAATCTGAGCTTCGCTGTTATATTATATCTTTTCCAAATTATATTACTAAGTCACGATTAGTGAAACCACAACGGCAATGGTAAAAAACCTTTCACAACAATATTCTATTTTGTTTTTGCTCTGCAACTGTTTCGAAAAACAGCAATTCACTTTTTTGCACACTGGCAACACAGGCAAAATTAAACATGGTTGCTTACTTATTATTGTAACGCTAATGATACTTAATTATACTGTGCCTCAAATTTTGATCAACAATATATAATACAATAAATAGCCTCGCTTTTTTTATTTAGCACACTTTATCATTGCTAAATTTTATAATATTAACCTAGATATCGTATTGCGTTCTAATATAAAGCAACATGTTTGCAAATTGTTTAAGCTAAACATGTTCCACCTTTAAATTTTGAAAGTTCTTTCGGTTAGCATTTTGACGTCCATCTTTTTATTTTGACATTTCACAGTTTAACTTTGTTCTTTTATTGTATTTATTACTAAAAACAGTAATTTTGATGTATTTATGTACATACTTTATAGTGTTTTGATGAATTTAACAGTTAACGTATCACAGATGAAATTTTCATGCCGTTGACATACGTCATTCCGGGTTTGTTGACGCTTAGATAAAATGATGTGCCAACGCTGCCAATCATGTTTATATCCCGTAATCAGCATCTTTTTTATAAACTACTTATAAAAAACGCTTCCTTTATTAAAAGTATTCTATTTAATTAATAAATATTACTTATCATCAATATGTTATAAATCGTTTCCAGTCTGGTAAAGATTTTTTTGTTGAAAAGTCAAAAACGTAATGTTCTATTTTTCATGCTCTATCGTCCGGCATAACACAAATTTAAATTGTCTTTACGTCATATAGTATGTCAAAAAACTTTTTAAAATTAGATTCACATGCATTCATTATTAGCACGATATTTAAACAGTACATGTTTTAATCATATATCACAAAGGACACAAATATTCAACTTCTTAAATTTAGTAGATTTTGGAATATTCGTGGCTTAGTTTAGAATATTTGAATTTTGGTAGCGCACGTATAATCATCGACCAGCACGCGTCAAAATTGCTGCATCTGGTCAAGTGCTTATCATACGCATATCATTGTTTACGAGTGACTCCATTTAGATTTCAGCATGTATGACATAAGCAATACGTCGTAAAAATTGTCCTATTTGGCCAGAATTTTCTCCATTAAAACCTTTATATCAAGGTCTAATCGGATGTTGTTATGCAGACAGTAACCATTACATAAGTGAAATATAATATGGTTAGTTGCGTGAAGGTTTACTTTAGGTTGTGCTGAAAATAACCTGGCTGCAAAAAGTAGATTCTTTGAATAAAACATTTTGGGAATATTGTGCCGATCAAACAAGCCAGGCACTCGGGTAATACTCTGGATACAATTCAAATAAACTCTGAATGATCTCATGTTCTATATAAAACAGTCAGTCAGTTGGTTATAAATATCCTACAATTAATAGAAATACGATTCAATTGTCGCTATATCTATCATGATTATAAATAATAATTCAGAGTTGCGACTTTCGTACAATTGTAATGTGATTGCAAAAGTGCCATAATCTCAGCATGACATTTTTGTGGATTGGCTACATTCTGTAGAACTGCATTCAATCGTATTTTTGAATTTGCGTGTTTTGTCTGAACAGCAACTATAAATATTTTAAGGGAATCAAAGAAAAATGGAAATACAATGTGACACACCTTGGTTTTTGTTAAGTATAATCGGCCCACTCTTGTTACCAAGCCGTTCAATAGCCGCCGGGTACGCCCGCTGGACGAGTCCATTTTTGACGGAAAGGGGTAGCTCCGACGATGCAGGCAGTTTTTTGAATTGTGTGTGTACACGGTCGATTACGATCTGTCGAGCCGGACGAGTTGCGGCCTCGTCGCGGCGGAGGTGACGATGTGAATTATTTGTTTTTGATTTGCATTGGACTTAATTTAAAATCGTGTGTCGTGTCATTTGTATTATAATTTAAAGTAAATTCAGTTGCTAAGTAAATGTAAATGTAGAATCAATTTTATGTGTTAGGAATTATATTTTTTTAGTTTTTTAAACCACTGCGTCTTCGATGGAAATTAAATAAGTTTTGAACCGGATTTGAAATGGTGTTTGTCTGAGATCACAGCCCTTCCAGAACTTTTGATAACCAGCCGTTCGCCTCTCTTCGATCCGGATCTTCTCAAATGATTGCTTACGACTAGTACGTATGTTTTTAGGAGAAATTTTCATCAGTTCTGTCGTTATCTAAGATTTTCGTACGTTACTCATTTCATGCGTAAAAGTTTGAATACTTAAAATATTAGAGTAATAAATTTTACAATCTGTAGTATTGCGCTAAGCGTTATCGCCCCTTAAGCGCGACGTTTGTATATTGGAAAATATGTTTTCGTATCGTTTTGTTTGTCTTGAATCGAAAAACATAAAGAGTACGTCATTCATTTTTTGCATTTTGTTTATTTGCTCCACATTGACAAATGCATTTTTCATTTGGCGTATTCCGGATGTTTGCTTCCAGCTAGACATTACTGAAACAGATGTTCATATTATAACTCCGTCATTCTTACGAAACTATCATATCAATTTCATTGCTTTCTATGCTACTTAATATATTATTGTTAATGAAATCCAATAATATATATATACTTAGTCATATTTCTGTCCAAACTATTTGCATTGGCACTTTGTTTCGTAATTTTGATAAAATCGCTGCAATCCAAACAATTTGTCATCCTTTTTTTCTTTAAATAAAACACAATTCATTTGTACTACTTTCACATGTTATTAATTAACACATTAAAAGTGAGAAGTTGCCATCTCTTTATTGAAAATGAACCCTTAAATTTAGGATTTATAATCCGTTTTAACACTAGCATCCGCTTTTAAAATGGAGGTATTATCGTCAGTCTTCTAATAAAGATACTAAAAATACAATAATGAAATTACAGTCTTCAAAATCTTAAGTACCTACATACCTAAATAAAAGCATGTGCTTTAAATCACTTTTTAAGTGTTTAATATCAATTCTTGGAGGAAAGGCATACAATTTAGAGAAATTAACGACATTTTTTTAAATTCAGTGGCATATGAGGCATATAATATTTCCAATTCAATGGCATATGAGGACTGGTCTCGCTCATCATGATCATATTCAACTGGTGAAATAAAATATAGACCATAATTCTAACTTATTTTTGAAAATGCTGCCGTGCACAAAACTGATTCTGGTCATAATATAAAATTCTCGTTTAATAATTAGTGAGTTTAGTACCTGTGTCCGTGGCGCAGTTGGTAGCTTTGAAGCAGAAAACGCTGGCTACGGCTACGGATGTCTCGGGTTCAATTCCCGGTGCGGACGGTTTTCATAGATTGATCATTCAATCGATTTATGGATTTCTGTTCGTAGTCTCCCTCTCACCATCCCATCCTCACGGGGCGTAGCGAGAGCGATTAGCTAACCACTAGTCCTGTCCTAGCCCCATCCTTCTATCCCTACTCTCTTCTAAAAAAGAGAGGTTGAGCAACTGAGTAACAAGCAGTTCTCGTAGAAAAATTCTGTTAAGATACCTCCATTAGGAGACTATATGCTCCACATCGGGAGCGGACATGGAAAAAAAATATTATGATATTGAAGGGCTCTAATGAATTGTTTTACAACCAGTCCGTATACCTTACATTCATTAATGAATTAAAATGCAGTTGAAAATACTATTTGATTGTGTTAACTGCATTTTTACAAATGGCAAAGACGCAAGACGTCGAACTCTTACCTCTTCAATAGATTTTTTGACAGTTCGCATAGATAGTGGCGCCCTCAATTTAAGCCACACATTTATACACTCGACAAAATCACATGATATTATTAAATAATACGCAAGATAAAAACGTGCTCAACCATTTTGTAAACTACTAACATAATTAATTTTAACAATGTTTAGTTGTCTAATAAAAACTGCATAACACCGTTGTTGCTAGTCACTATTTCTGTTACAAAAAAATTTTGATAAATACGAAAGTAAAACATAAATTCAGGTATTTGTAAAATGTCACTGGTAACTTTTTTATACATATTGTCTAAGTATTCACACCGCTCGATCTTGGGAATTTTTAAGGATAAAAATATAAGGAAAACATTAAATTTATCATTGCGGTTTGCGAAAGTTTTATTCAATTTTAATCTGTCAATATTACCCAAATATATCCCATTCCTATTAATGGTATGTGAATATATTAGAGCAGGGTTTCCCAAACTATATTCCGCGGAACACTGGTGTTCCGTGGAAAGTTAATCGGTATTCCACGAAAACCAGGAATGGTTTTATTTGCTTCTACTGCTGCAACAAATTCATACATGTTTGGATTCATATTGGTATTACCTACCCAACACAATACATAATGTTTTCCACTAAAATTTATGAATTTACGAAGTGATCCATCGCAGAAAAAGTTTGGGAAACCCTGAATTAGAGAATTGCCACTGATAGTAGAATTTCTTCATAAGTATAAGAGATTTATGTTCAGTCTATTATTGGGGTATATTATTATATGCTTTTAATGTTAATTTGATAATTTAATATTAAATTAAATTAATGAAAAACGAGGCGTAATATAAATAAATACCTAGAGTCGTGTAGTTAGATTCGTTTCAAAGACTCCCTTTTTTAAGTTATATAAATTTAATATTATAGCATTCCTTTTTTAGCAAACTTAAAGTCAAAACAATCGTGTAAGACTTATTTATGTTTACATATATATTCCTTTTTGATTGTACCTATTTAATTGTATTTTTAATACTGATTTACCCAAAACAAAATATTTGTATATTTAATACTGATTTACCCAAAACTAAGTAATGCATGAGTAAAAAAAAATTCAGAAAATGCTTCATTAATTAACTACTCGAACATACATTACGTTTTAATTAACAAACTTCAGGACGTTTTCCCACTTTGTTCTCATCTATTACACAACATGCAGAATCTTAAACATACAATTTGTACAAACACATTTACGGCACCGGCGCCGCGCTGCAGGGAGTGTTACTTTTATATTAGTATGGGTAATGGCCATTTTATAAAATAAATAAATCTAAGGGACATATGAATGAAACCATGGACTGTCCTCTTAATTAAGGGACCATGGCTACCGTAGCTATATTGATTTTTCAAAGAACGGCGATGATAATTATACTGGACAAATTATAGTAGATACTTATATTTTTATCTGTGTTATTCGATGCTTAAATAACCAAAACGAACGTAAATGTTTACTATCAATTCAGGTAATTTTTTGCAGCTAACACTTTGCTTAGCATTTTTTCGTCATTAAAAATATCTGTAAGTATGCAATAAAAAAAATATTAAAATCTATTATAATAAATGGTTTTGCATCGAATAAGTTGCATCATTAACAATTAATTTCTTTGAAATCGACCAAATTTATCTTTAACAGTCTACCATTGCAGCAACAGTGCAGTTATAAATTTGGAATTGAAAAAGAATTTTGATGGTGGTTATTTCACAACATTGCATTTTCTTGAAATACTTATGTATGAGACTGTGACATTAAAATGTTTGCGCATAACGGTGGTAAATCCCTTTTGGATTTCGCGTCAGCAGCTGATTGCGCCTCCGCGTGACGTCACGCAGATCATCTACGCCAGTATCGAACCTTGGACTTTCCAACTCTCCGCGACTTTGTGACGATGTGAAAAGTGGGAGGCATGCAAGCGATAAAACCGACGACCGACCCGCCGCAATGACAGTCCGATACCAAGCGCCTAAATGAACTAATTAAAATACCGCGAATAATTTGCAATATTTCAAACTTCGAACGGTACATTACAAAGTTCAAACAACGTTTGACGTATATTTCGATTTCAAGTGTGACGATAACTAAAAGTAATCAACATTTTAAATTTAGAAAACTACTTTTTTAAAAACGAATATACAGAAATTCAATTAGCGTCACAAAAATAAAAATCGAATACCTGATTGAATTCGAAATAGGAACATTCATCAATCAAATTTGGTACTGAACATTTTCAAGTTTGACTGCCTGGTTGTCCAGTCCATAAGAATAACATTTCCAATTTCAAATTTCTTTGAGCAATGAAATCTCAATAGAAGATAACCCGGTCTGAAAATATATTATATTCAAATATAGAAACAGCACGAAAGTTGTTCAGTATAAAATCTTAAATATTGATTGTAACAGTGTTGCCTTTATCAGGGTAACAATATCCCTTCATATATTTTTATGATCATAAGTGCTAAAATAACGTTGTGATAAATGATCGGTATTGTTTATGTATCGTAAATTGAACCTGTGTGAGCAATAAAAAGTGACTTTTTCGTTGGAGAAGAGGCTATAAAATGTCCTTTCTGTGGATGGGTGCTATCAATTTGGGATTAACAGTAGGGGCCACATTAGCAGTTGTCAAAGGGTAAGTTGATAAGTTATTAAATATTTTGGTTAGTTACTCTTTTTACAATTAACTTTTTTAATCTCACCACTTAGCAATGATAGATGGCGACAGGCATTAGCCGGCTCGTGGATATGTTTTTTTTTATTAATTTTAGCTTCGACTTGATTTTATCAGATATAATTAAATTTATTTTATGTTATTCTTAAATACAATACTAGCAACCGTACCCGTCATAATTGGCGGTATTGAAATTGAAATACTGAATGTCTGAATTAACTTATACGTCGGAACTGTGTGTGCATTGCATAACATTTTATTTTGTATATATACACCGCGAACGCTTAAGTCACGTGAACATTTCATACCTAAATGTGATGTGTGATAATAATAAAACGTCTACAGAGTGGTCTGGGCTGTTATATATAAGATGAATTATGAATTTCAGCGAATTTGAATTTATGTGTATTTAATATTTATTCTACAGTTTTTTTTACAATTCGTCTTGTATTTTAAGGCCTACGAGAGTATCTGATTATCTTCTAATATATAAAAATTAATGTGGGTTTGTTCGTATCTAATGCACTGCCATACCTTTCATCCGATTTCGATAAAAGTTATTGCTTGCACTTTCGCGAAAGATAATAGGCATATTACAACCAGACCCGGCCCGAGTCTGACTCATTTTTTTAATTTTTAACTTACAGTAGGTCTTATTTCACAATCCAGATGTATCTAAAATCAAAAAAAAATTTGAATAAAGAATCAAATTCGTACGAATAGCGACATCTCGGAAAAACTTCTGATTTATTCGTGTACGGACCAGACAGGAAAACAAAAAATGTTGTGTGTCCAAAAGCAATTCAATAAACAGAATTAAAACGTAAACACTTTCTTTCTTTGAGTGCCATTGCAAAGCATGCCGGATACTCACTAGTACTACATAAAAATCCGTTTCCGAAATAAGTTTCAAATGTACAGTTGCTAGGCTAGACCAACGGTCCTCAAAATCTTGATGCAAGCGACACGAATCTATTGTTGATTCGAGTAAATTGATGCCATTTAAAAAAATAAAGAAGGTTTAGTAATAAATGGGGAAAATATTGAAACATATTTACCGTCGTCTTAAATAGCAAACTGCCTTTCTATTTGTCAGCAAAATATTCACGAGAGTTCAAAAACTCAATAAATTTAGTTTTTACCAGTCTTATTTTTGAATGTCACATATGTTATGAATAATGTGAATCATTATTCATATAACATATGTAAAATTCATAGAATAACATTGTTTAAAACTATAATTTATTGAGTTTTTAAACCTCCTGAACTCAGATAAGAAGTTTGCTAGCTAAGCCGGCGTTATTTTTTTTTTCCGTTGTTGGTATTGGAAGTTTACATTTATAATTTGACTGAAAATATATTACACAAAAGGCGCAAGTATTCTTTAAAACCAATGTGATCAATAAATGCTCTTTCATTTCCACAATTCAACGTTCTCAAAGAGTTGTTGGCTTCTTAGTTCATTCGTTATACGATTCATGCTTTAAGTTGTAGAAAATGTGCTTGTTTTATTTTTACATTCAATGGTATTGAAGTACCGTAAATTTAACGCCCGTCACTTTAATCTAAATTCGTTGAATCCTCGTTTGGTTTGTCGTTAATGCAGTATGGAAAGAGAACGTGGTATTACACAATGGATGGTGTCCAACCACCAGTCAGATTGAAACGTTTTTTTTTTTTTAATTTCAATATAAAAAATGTTATCGGGTTATTATTAGTGTTACATAAAATAGCGAAATTTGATAACAGTATATTTTAAATTGTCAATTGTAAACATTGTTCCACGTTTCAAAAGATTCTCGTACAAAAATACGTTATTTTCACTGCCTCCTAGAAAAATGATTATAAATCGTTCATAACTACCCTATCACGTTTTCGTAGCGTGAAAAAATAATTTCCCCTATGCTTTGATTTTATTACTTACAGCGTTTTATGACAGTAATAAAAAAATTTCCTTGTCCAATTTTGATTTGAAAAATCGTGTCTAAGAGATAATAAAGCTTTACGTGAATTCAACTCTTAATTAAGTTTATTATTGTGTAATATTATTAGTTTTTTAACACAATGAAAAGTGAAGGAAGTATTTACTTTATATTACTAATTATCTCTCCAGTGATTCTTACTTTCCAAAATTATTTTGAGAGCTTGTGCAAAAATTATATAACTGCTTGTGCTGCGGTTATTAAAGCATTATGAAAGTAATTTTTGTTTTTTTTTTGTCTCGTGTAACTTTAGACCGTCGCTACAAAACTATCTCTACGAACATCCATTTTGAAATGTAGTTTTTTTTACCTATATTATGTGTATATACATGCATCACATTATGCAAAAAAAATGTATCTGCAATTTATGTCATTTATCCATAAATTTAGGCCTCTAGTTATTTGGTCAGTAACAATTTTCATTTGGTGATTAGTAATTTATAGCTGTCGGTTATTATATTATCAATAAAGTTGCTATCAATTATTGCAATAAGTAATTAGTTACTAGACTATTAAATGTATAAAAAGTGCTTAATATTTCGATAAGATAAAACTTAATCACTTTTAAGGTGCTAACTTTCAATTGGTGGAAAGGCATTATATAGGTAATATTCATATAAAAAAAATTGAATAGTGAAAATAGAAATGTTATATAATTTAAGACATCGACTGAGGGTGCTTGATGGAATTTCAATATCAAATTTGGATTATTGAGATTTTGTACACTTCCATGTATTTTGTCACTAACGACCCGGGTTTTGCCTTTCGGCATCTTCAGGCATTCGTTCGGCCTCAGTTCGAGTCCATTCGTGTGCTCGAATGCCTGAAGATGCCGAAAGGCGAAACCCGGGTCGTTAGTGACAAAATACATGGAAGTGTACAAAATCTCAATAATCCAAATTAGAAATGTTATAATTTAATCTAACCTTTCCGCGATAGTGACAAAAATGCACTATCTGACATTTTTTTTATTTTTTATAGACAGTTTATAAATATATAATAAAGTAAGATTTGACGCTTTCCATAAAGTTTTATGGAGAAGTATCTGCCATACAGATTCATTATGTATTTATCTTTTAATAAAATTTTTAAGAAATAAAATTCAACTTTTTGTGTACCACTTCCACGTATTTATAATGATCAGTACCGGTTTCGCTCATCTTTTCTTTTTAGAATTTATAATACCTTTCCACCAAGAATTGACAGTGTAAACCTTAAATGCGATATATTTATTACTCGGTCTGTAACGCACAGCACAGCACTGCGATAGGCCAATTTTAAAACGTGTAACCCCTTTTTTTAAAGAAATTTCGTTTTTTGCTATTCTGTTTTTCAAAGGTAATACATTAGCTGCTGTTTAAATTGTTTGTGATATAAGTGCGCATGAAATTAAACTCCGCATTGCATTTAGTCAAATTCGCGGATATACATGAAAATGTTTTTTTAATCATCCTGAAGATTTTTTGATAAAAACTCTTTAAATGTTTAGAAATTGGACACCCGAATGCGCACGCGGGCAGAGATACTGTGTGTAATCGTAAGTTTTACGCGATGCAATAATTTGGAAAACTGCAATCTCTAGTTGTATGCAACTGCAATTTTATTCGAGTGGAATTAATTCGTCTATCGCTTGTTTATTTTATAGCCATGAAATGTTTAGATCCAAGTGCCAAAATATGTCTTGCGTTAAGGAATGCATGGGCAAAGGTAATTAAATTATAACAAAGATACGCTAATGTAGTTTTCAATAGAGCATGCTGGGCAAAAACAATTTTCCGACTTTGAAAATTTCATGGCATTAATTTCGGTCGCATAGCTAACCATAAATCAGGCTTATTGCGCACAACAAAACTCAGATATTAAAAACTACGCCGCTATTTCAAACTTTGGGGAACTAAGCATACTATGTAAGTATTTGTTATTTATATTTTAGCTATACAAGAGAATACTTCGAAAAAATTATATTATTTAGATATTTAAGATGTTTTTGTTCTCATAAACGAGGTCAATTTAACTTTAGAAGTATGCATTATATAACTATAATTGCAGTTAACTGTCAGGTTCGTGGTGCAGTGGTCAACGTCGTTGGCGTTGGCGTTCAAATAATGGTACGGACAGTTTCATAAATTGATGTTTCAATCGATTTCTGTTTGTTGGCATGAATTCTTGTGATGTCTAAAATTCCCTCCCATCCATTCGATCCTTATAACGGTGCTTAGCGGAAGCGATTACCTATCGAATAGTCCTGTCCTAGCTATATCCTTCTATCTCTACTGTCTTCGAAAATTAGAGTTTGAACAACTAAGCAGTTTTCGTAGAAAAAATCTTTTGGGATACCTCCATTAAGAGCGGAAATTGAAAAAAATACAGTTATCGTGCGTCCTTTATTTCACTGGTGTGTCCTTAAGGATTATTTTAAGAAATGGCTACTTGTACTCTTATTCTCTGAATCAAAGTAATAAATTAATAATTTGCTTGCGGCGCGGCGCCGGTGTCGTTGACGTGCACGTATAATTTGAACAAATTGTATGTGTAGTCGAAACCTCCACGTGCCATAATTTCATAAAATTACCCGGTTCGAGCCCGTCACCGGTTGGGTCCGGCCTGGCCCGAGCCCGAATCTTAATATCACATTTGTTACCCGATCCCGACCCGAAGCCCAGATGAGAAAAATATCATCCCGAAAAAAGTCCGATTTATTTTTTAATATAGTAATTCATTTATACTTTTCAAATAATATATTTTATTGTTTCCATATTTCCAACGATATTCATAGCACATTCACACACAGTGAAATAAATTAAGAATAGAGTTATGAAAACTATTACCTTATGGCTGACTCATGGCCCGAACATAGAACGAAATATTTTTCTTAAATTCGAATTTCTTACCCGGGCCACGCCTGAGCCCGAATCTGAATTGTCTTTACCCGCCCGAACCCGGGCCCGTGCAGACCTCTGTGTAGTTTAAAAAAATATGTTCCGAGTGTCTTGAAGTTGCGTCATTTCGTTTTCATACATCACTGAGCTACAAACTCAACCTTTTTTCATACGTATATTCGAGTGGGCTAATTAGGAGACAGCTTCTGATGTTCCCTTTATTTTCTCAAAAATAATAAGGCAATTATTATCAATATGAATAATACGGTTTATTTATATCAGTTTTCTATACCACTGAAAAAATGTGAATGTTTGTCCTTAAAACTGACTTTCTAAAAGTTTCGAGCCCGAGACTTTTGGAACTTAGTGATATAATATATCTTTTAGACAAAAATGATGCCGAATTTCACGATATAAATAAATTGTTTGATAAAAATTGTTGATAGTGAAACCTGCATTGGTTTCAAAATGTAGAGTGATTGAACGCCAATTATAACACGATGTCTTCCCAAAGTAATGACATCATAAATTTAAACTGTGGAATTACGTTGTTTTGTTCTAATTTCAAATAAACACTCAAATGCTTTGCTTTTGTTTTGTGAAGTTAAAAAATGATGCAACACTTCACATTAACGTGACATATGATATAATACTAAATTGAGGTGAGTAAGTAACATTTTGGGTCAAGATCTAACAAACCTCGGTTGTGACGTGGCACTGCCTAGCACTACCTTCTACCGGTGCAGTCTTTTTTTATGCCTACGTCACTGCGCAATGTAAACATTTATTGTGACGATTACATATCGTTAGTTTAAAAGGCGTAAGGAAGGCTTAATGTAAAGAGGGTTGTTATTTGGAGCGTCAGATTCTGAACATTTTGTTTTTGTCGAGAGTTTTCTAAGACGGCATTATTAAAAGTATTCCCTATTTCACAGCCGGTATTTTAGCCGAATGGTCAACGTGCTTGGGTAGTTGTCTTATTGGGTTGTGGTGTCCACGTGCTAGATAAAATCCCTGAACAAACAAGATATTTTTTGAAAAATAAATGCATGTATTTGTTTTTGAAGGCACCTGTGTATGTGATATCTACATGTCCTCCCTGCTATTTAATCTTAAAAACCGTCCGTAAGAGAAATTCCAGAGCTCTGTTTTGTAGAGAATTGTTCTATACATTTAAGTTTAAACACAAAAGACAATCCCAGCACAAAACTGAATAATGCTTGACGTTGTTACGCCATGGGAAACGTGCTAAAACCAGGTTTGCAGCTGTGGTAAGTGGTTGAGGGTATAGTACAGACGTCTATGATGTCTAAAATGTTCACTCTTCCATCCTGTTCATAAAAACGTAGCGCAGTAAGAGTGATATTTAACCACTAGCTCGTTTTTACTCACAGTTCTCGTAGAAAATCTGTTGAGATAGGCTAGTCTATATGCACCAAATTGGGAACGGAAATAGTTTAAAAAATTCATTCACAAACACATTTCGTTATTTATTTAGTGTATTAGAAGTTTTATTCATAAATGTGTGTTTATCTTTTTTTATAGTATCTATTCTTGTACCACTTAAGCAAATCACCTTATCACTTATGGACGACACTGCGATATCAAATTATATTCAAGACGTATTATAAAAATTCTTCAAAAACTTTGCACGTTCTGTTTCGCGGTGTCGCGGGGAAATCGGTTCATATTTATTTTGAAGTGTTTGGCAAATTTCATCTATACATAACACTTCTGTGGCATATCCGTTTTCCATAAACACCACGGACATCCATGTCTTCGCTTACAAATCCATAAATCGATAAAAAAATTTAATATATAAAGTGCCAAGTTGTGGATCCGAATCTTTTACCACACACCCACATAATATAGATTGGACAAAACCCCCATAACATAGACCACTCAGCTGTGAATAGTATTTGTAAGATTAAATTCCATCTTTTTAAAATAAATTAATAATGTATCATGTACTAATATTTATTTTGTGTTCCACCTGTACGCTAGAAATATTAATATCCTTTCTTATTGACCCATTCACCTTTCACAATATCTCTTCCCTAACGTCATATACCTATTACCCTCAGCGTAGCAGATACTCTTTCCATACGGATACATTCATCCTCAAGGGGTTGCTTCGATATTTCGACCGCCAAAGCTAGCGAGAGCCTTGGACTTACGCTGCTGCGGAAATCGAATTGTTACTGTATTATATTACTATGTAATATGTACTTACAGTTATTAAGCCAATTTGTGGAGTTGTATCATGTTGGCGCGTTAATTGGATAGACGGCGATGTATTGAGTGCTCGGTAGCTATTTAGTACGGAATAATTCTTTAGCATTGGAGTAATTACATGCGTACATAGTTAGCTGGAAAATAAAAGAATCGTTATTTTTATGATAGCAATGTTAATATATTACCATTACTATATAGTGAAATTTTTTTCTTACACAATATTAAAAACTGCATAAGTTTCTAGTCGCTGATTATGACTCGTGACATATACACCGTGCTTATTTTCAAGATATTATAAGCTTCAATTTCAGTGTTGAAATGAACCTTTCTTAGAGGGAACATTTCAACAAAGTGTTGAATTCGATTTAAATGAATAAACAAATTGTTTGTTATAAATATGTATAAGGTAAATGTACCAGTTATTGACCTTTATCAATAAAAGTGCCCAAAATAAGAAATGTATACGAGGGATTGTTCTAAATTGTTCAGACAAGCCAAACTATCTTTTGTCGGATTTAGGAACTAACTCATCACCGTATATTATGTCATTCGGGTGTCATAGCGGCCATTTAAAAACAACACTTTATGCATTAAGTGTGTTAAGGATATCAGTGAATGTAAGCATATGCTACTTGATTCAATCAAGACTGGTCTTACAGAAAGCTCTGATGAAAGGTTTTCATTAAACTCTCTGATTAGGCATGGTCAACTACTGACAAAAAAAATGTCAACTACGGAAACTTTCAATTTTTTAGATGGTTTACTACTGACACAAAAACATGGTTGGTAAAAATTGAACACAGTATCTTTATAACAGAACCTTTTCTAATTTTTGTCTTGTCATATTAATTTTGACATTTGATCCATTATGACTACATTTATCATCATTCGGTCTAATGCTAAACGTTAATTGTTATTTTTGTTTATTTTTTCTCTTAAACTACCAATAAGTTTTCTTTATATATATTATAATCATCACATATTGAAACATAACTATAAGTAAAATATAATATACGTATTTTATAATAACAAACCCATTTAATATCTGTAGAAATCACACAATTAGCATTAATTGACTCCTGATTTTACAAGTATAATTGTAATAAATTTGGATTATTGAGATTTTATACACTTCCATGTATTTTGTCACTAACGACCCGGGTTTCGCCTATCGGCATCTTCAGGTATTCGAGCACACGAATGGACTCGAACTGACAATGTAATTGAAAATTTTGTAATTGAAGTTCGATGATGACGGTGGTGGTAGTGGTTGGTCGGTGGGTGGGTGCGTGACACGGCGTTCGTCGCGGTCAATTGATAATTATTATTTTCTTTTGAATATAAACCGGGAGGTCGCGGCGGCGGCGACGACGTGCGCGCTTAAGCTTTCTTCTCGGTCTTCTTGGGCAAGAGGACGGCCTGGATGTTGGGCACGACGTCAGTTCCAGTCCATTCGTGTGCTCGAATGCCTGAAGATGCCGAAAGGCGAAACCCGGGTCGTTAGTGACAAAATACATGGATGTGTACAAAATCTCAATAATCCAAATTTGATATTGAAATTCCATCAAGCACCCTCAGTCGATGTCTTAAATTATAATTGTAATAGTTATAATATTTAAAATTTTTAAAAAATCATTAACAATCGTTTTTGATGTACTATATTTTTCATCGGTTTCCGCTGGGATTCAGACTGTTAATTAATTTTACTCATTTTGGTGCTGTACAATAGTGCTATCTAGTTAACTCAATGGGCAACTGCCTACGATGGATTTTTTCTTGCCTTCTTTGTATGCTTAGTCGATCATAACGTTTGTGATTAAAATAAAACACAAATAATAGGTTATAAAAACATTAAAAACACTTTTTTTGTTGAAATCTACTACTTGAAAGCACAAAAAATTGAAAACAGAACAGACACGTTGAATAAAAGAGACTACAATAGATTCAGCATTTTGCACTTACTTGTGCCAAAAAAATGCTTTCTTATCCAATCTCAATTGTTTTACGAAACTACTCTGAAAAGACAGATGTGCTTACTCTTTCGTTTTAAACGTTGCGAATGATCAAAGAAATTTGTTGTATTTGTTGTGACTAAAAATAATGATCAAAATGATTTCACACAGCCAGATATATGGCTTGTTGAAAGACGCCCGGACACTCCTTTATTGATACTATTTTAGATTTGGTTTATTAATTTTTAAAGTTAGTTTTTTTACTGTGTTTATTTCGACATAAGTGCGATTGATCTCAAGGTATATAATTGAAGCAAAAATTATGTTATAAAGAAAGGTTTATCGCCTTTTTTTGTTGGAACTTAATGGAAAAATAATGACTATATTAGTAACTTGTAAGCATGCCTTTTTTATATTTTTGTTAATCACCGAATTCTCAGAATTATTGTACCAATCACAATTAATATTAATATATTCATAAATAACGATACAGATTTCTAATCTCATGATATGTAGAACAATGGATGTATTTGTTTCGAAAAATCTTCGTGATTTTGTTGTAATCCAATTCTTTTTTAATATTAATTATCATTGCGCAATGCAATGTTTTAATGGAATACGTATCGTATTTACTCCCTCTCCCTTCCCACCCAGTACCGATGTGATTTAACAGCCAATTTTTTAGCTTATCTTATCTGTCAATATCTGTCAGCTCTGCAGGTTAACGCTCTGCCATAGTTTGGTGATTTTTACGTGAGGCCTGGGCCTACAATCAAATAGCAAATAACAACATCATTTTCGGAAGCGATTTTACTGAGATTTGAAAAATGCTTGTTATAATAAATGTGTAAATAAATTAAAGTATTAAAACTCTCATATTGTCGTTACACCCCTACATTGGCAACATGATTAGTGTTATTACAAAATTTAAATTGAGTTTTTCGTATATCCCAAGAAACATCGCCGCTGCATTTTGATTCAGCCTATTTAACATGTACCTCATCTGAAGTTCGTTTATCAAAAATAACAACGGTTTTTAACAATCACGTAGAAATGGAAGCGGAAATAGATATATCACTTTACAAGCACTACATAAGATTAATTCAGGATAGGACTGGTCACTTATCGGAGCTGTCAATGCTGTTGGATTTTCGATTTACACCCGGTGAAATTTTATTATAAAATGCTCTTATAAAGTCGTTTATACACTGATTTTTAATCGATGTATACATTTTTATCCATTTACACGGGTATTTTTTTAATATTTTCATCTACTCACCTTTTTTCTGTTTTTACTTTTTGGCGTATTTTTTATTTCTTCCGAGAAAATAAAATAGACATTTGTACCACTTGACACTACCCAATCGTGTTTGGAATGGCCCAGCAGCGAATTGTCTCCAAAATCCTTCTCTAATCACCTCTCACCTAGTCAATAGCAAGAGAGTTAAGCAGGGGGCATGGCAACATAGATTCGATTCACACTGTAACTCAACGTAGTCGAAAAGTTTTTTTTACGTAAATTTGTATTGTACAGACAGCGTTTTAGCAATAATTTGTGTTACGTTCCTTACAAAAATCTGCCTGTGTATGGCAATATGTCTATCTCTACGTTCCCGCTGCAACTGAGGGATAACGTTAGCTTTTCCTTTCCTCAGTTCCGTGAAAACTGTCGCTCTAGTTGGTCGCATCTCCCGATAAACAAAGTGTCTTTGTGATAGACGTGTAATTTTCGTGAAGTGATTTTTAATTTTTCATAATTATTATTATGAAGCATTATCTAAACAAAACACTGTTTATTACATAGATTTTTTAAATTTTAATACATTGTTATCGTTCTTTGTTTTCAATCTGCTTGCGTGATCAAGGATATGAATTCCCATTGATTTTTCAGTCGATTTATAGATTAGAATCCAAATGCATTGATAACCTGCGTCCAGAAACTTGCTCGCGAAGAGCGATTTTTACTTTTAATCATTTTATCATTTTTTTCTTCTTCTTTCTTTCTCTCTATTCAGACATAAAAAATACAGAATGTTTATTTTCCGTAATTTCATTTTAATATATTTACTACATTCAATCTTGCAAAGTGTATATAATTCTTGTTAAAATACGGATGATATTCGAAAGAAAAGAAATAATTAGTTAGTTGTATCATAATATATATTATTTTTATACTATTATACTAAAAGAAAGTACCCTTGAGAGGCTACGACCCTTCACTTATAACTACACTTGCAAATATGTACATATATATTTTTCAGTCAATAATTAGTATAGAAAAAGTAAACGGTATCCAATCTTATAAATAAATGTAGAGGTAATAAAAATTACTACAGCATCATCACATTGTGGGTGTACGCAAGTTCTAGTTATGCCACGTACGCATACATATTTATAGGTTTAATTAATTTAAAGAAGTATTTATACAATAGTTCAAATAAAATAACAACATGCAAAATGTATTTTTTTTTTGTATTGTGGTTGTTGTGAAAATTTAACAATAATAATAATATTTTTTGCAAAGTGCGATTAGGTATTCTGTCGTGTAGTTGTTTATTGTGATAATACTCACATTAAAGTAAACAAACCACTGTCTCATAGCAATTTAATGTTTAATTCAGTACATGTTGCCATCCACTAAGGGTGCTTGATGAAACATCAGTAAAATATTTCAACTATTGAAATCGTATATAAATTAACAGCTTACCGTGCTTGGTTTGGCTGAATTATCGTAATTGTTTGTATAATTTAGTTAAATTATTATAATATTAACTGCATATGAATTACGGATACTGCTAACTAGTTTCCAACAGTCATTTAAGAGTGTTTTTTAATTTAATTTTAAAACAATATATAAATACCAAATTTTATAGATTTTTTCAACTTGCCAAGTTTTTTGCTGCTGTAATTAACATGACCACCGTTAATACCGCTCGACGTGTTTCTAAGATTTTGAAACAAATCATTGCACATTGTGTCTTCCAATGACGAGTGTATGGATTCATTATGGAGCATCTCAAAGGAAGTTGTTATACAAGAACTAATTGTTATCTAGTAACTCAATCTCTCTCTTTTATTATCAATTACTCAAAGAAAACTGACTGAATTTATTTCGTTTTACGCTCTCGTTAAAAACTCTACTTTGTGAAGATACGAGTTTTACATTCTCAGCCGATAATATACACTATATCGACGTGTTTTGGCCAATTAATGTAAATTGTTCAGGTACTCTCTCCTGAACGAAACTGTTTTTATCGAAAACATTAGATTGTGATTTTGTACACTTCCATATATTTTGTTACTAACGACCCGGGCATTCGAGCGCACGAATGGACTCGAACTGACCGAAACCCGGGTCGTTAGTGACAAAATACATGGAAGTGTACAAAATCTCAATAATTCAAATTTAATATTGAAATTCCATCAAGCACCCTCAGTCGATGTCTTAAATTAGATGCTGAGTTGCGTTACGTATCTTTGAAATTCACTCCTGTAAATTCTCGTGTTTGAAGATACGGAATTATACGTAGGGAGTGTCGATATAATAGTGGCCTACATCAAATGGGTAGACCCAAGACCAATGTAAAATGACGTTTCACTTCCAAAAAGTGGTGAATTTATTTTTCTAATTTAAATAATTTGGCCGTGACCTGCTTTGTTGTCTTTAAAATGAGAACGAATCATTAACTCATTTTCGTATTTTTGAGGGTTACATTAATTGGCCAAAACACCATCGATATAAAGTATTTTAAAACCTTTTCTAATTTGAATAATACGTTAAACAATAACAACCCCATTCGACGTGATGAAATACAAGTCTACAAACACAAAGCTCATAATATTAAGACATGCTTATCTCACCTTAGAGCTAATTTAATATTCATTACAAACTTCAAACGAATATCTAATGCCAATACTTACCATATCCTTTAAAGCATTTTTGTCTTTTACTTCTGAATAATAACATATTCAATTATGATGTTTTTGTCCTGAACATTATTTTTTTTGCTTTATATGAATGATTACTAAAATTAATCCAACAATTTTCTCGTTGAATATAAGATGTATCACCCTCGCTATATTATATTATATAAAATCCTTAGATATCCCGAATCATTTCATTCAACTGAGTAAAATTCGGCGTTAATTCGCTCCGTAATCCTACTTAGCCAAGGGAACATAGAGATCGACAATTTTGGGACAACAGAGGAACGCGTTACGCTTACATTTCGTGGAATGTCTAGTACAATTCTATACGAATTTCATGACGCCGTTTTCAATATCGTTTACCTACAAAAAAATTAAGCAGTTTTTAAAAATACTTCCATACCATACGACCCCTATTTATCGATTTCAATACAAACATTATTCGTATTGAGTACTTTATTCAGTAATTTCTCCAATCAAAGTATTGAATTGTGAAAACCTTTTAATAAATCAGTAGATACTTAACTAAATCACACGCAAAAAAGAGCATTATAATTTTGGATACTGTTTCATAATGCTATTTTTATCAATTCGTTTATCTTTAAACCTACTAACTTATCACGACCAACTGAGAATTAACTTGTCATTTACAATGTAACTATTAGTATAAATATATCACAATAGAATTTGTGAAGTATTGTTTAACTGAATAGGTTTTTTTGTTCTGATCAAAAGTACAATATATTGCGTAACTATTGTGACATAATGATCACGCACAACTATTGTTTTCCATACAGAGTAACTAAAACGTAGTAACGAATATATTTCGAACGTTCCTTATTTGATATACGAAATTTAAATTTAGCCATTTTGGCAACTCGCACTTTGACAAACATGGTATCGAGTGTTGACAACTGTATCTATGTTCCGAATGAAACTGGCTCTGCTCTTTGATCAAATCGTTAAATAAATGTTAGTCAATTTGTCAATGGAAACATCACGGATATTTTGACAACCGAATAGCAAGAACTCGCCAGCGGGACCGACCGTGTTTAGGCATTTTCTAATCTCGCTATTTTTAAGCAACGAAAATTTATATTCGAAAGCGGAGAAGAGTTGATCGCATAAAAATGTTCTTAGACTATGTCAGCGATCGCCAACGAGTGGTTCTTGATAAAATTGTGTTGATCCGCGGAGTTATTGCCATAACGTAATCCATGAACTTATTAACCACACTAATTAATTTGTCGTTATAAAACAAGCGTTAAAACCATTTCATAATAAAAAGTGTACCTTGTATTATATCATTATATCACAAAAAACATGTTCGTGTTCTGAGAGATTAAAATTTCTAAGTTTAGTGGTCCGTGAAGTCCGAAAGGTTGGCAACCGCTGATGTATATATTTTTTCATTTTTGATTTATCATATCCGCTTCCAATGCGAAACATGCAGTCCCTTAATGGAAATTTCTCAACAGAAGTTTTTCTATGAAAACTGGTTGTTAATCGCTTGCTCTAACTCACGTTTTTTAAGCTAGTAAAGATTGGTAGAAGGAGAGAACTAATTGCTCTCGCTTCGCCTCGGTTTTTAGGATTGGATGCGTGGGAGTGGGAGAGATTTTTAGACATTACAGACATCCATGCCTTTGAACAGAAATCCATAAATGGTTTGAAAAATCAGTTTATGAAACTGTCCTTACTGGGATTCGAACCCGTGAGCACTGCAACCTGCATGTTGACCACTTGACCACGGACCCGGCTAATATCTACATTATTAATAATTCTATAGTATATCATACATTATTAATACTCCTGTTGACAGTAAATTATAATATACGTTTTCACTAAACTATACACCAATCAAATTTGGCTATTTCTCATTTTATTCAATTATACAATCCCGCTACTCCGTTGGCAAAAATTGCGAACAATATTAAATTTGCAATAATTGTTGGCAAGGTCACCCTTTAAACTATTTCAACATTTCAGAGACGGGAGTTTTATTGTCTCAATTGTCACTAGCCCACTCAAATTTGAGACAGATTTTAATTGGCGTCAATTGAATATTTCCTTATTGCGAATTCCAGCCTAGCAAACAAATTATATCAATTGGAAAAACTCTTGTTAATTATATAAACTTCAATATCAAATTTGGCTGCTAGAAAATGTTTAGGGAAATTAGGGTGGACTGCAACCATACGATTGGTTTTTAACGTAAACATGTTATATGCATTTACAAATTGGAATGTTTTCTCCGAGATTAATTAGACGTTAACAAAACTAAAACTGATAATATAAAATTAAAATTGATTACATTGTTATTCCACGGGTTGCATTATTAATTCGTGTTCAGCCTCTTTGAAAAGCTTTTTCAGACTAACTGTATCGTAAGATTATTTGTTTACAACTTTTTAATTGCAATAATTAAGGGTGGGGTGGTATTGTTTCTTTCCGCTGGACGTGGGGAGGGGATTATACACAAATAATAATATTATCAATTACCATAACACTAATTTCAAAATGAATTACTAGTGTTTGGAATGGAAAATTCTATAGGAGATAACTTTAACTGACGAGATACCATCTTATTTAAAAAAAAACATAGAATTAGGTATCAGTCGACACGGTCTCGAGATTATTTTTTCAAAATTTAAGCCATGAGCTTTAGTTTATTATATCGGCACTATGAAGTATGCATGCCGTTTTAGTTTACTAAATCGGCAGTATGAACCTACTTTTTTTTCCATGTCCGCTCCCAATGTGGAGCATATGGTCTCCTAATGGAGGTATCTTGACAGAATTTTTTCTACGAGAACTGCTTGTCACTCGGTTGCTCAACCTCTCTTTTTCTTTTTCGAAGAGAGTAGGGATAGAAGGATAGGGTTATGACAGAACTAGTGGTTAGCTAATCGCTCTCGTTACGCCCCGTGAGGATGGGATTGGTGGGAGGGAGGACTCAGACTACGAACAGAAATCCATAAATCGATTGAAAGATCAATCTATGAAAACCGTCCGCACCGGGAATTGAACCCGAGACATCCGTAACCGTAGCCAGCGACGAAACCAACTGCGCCACGGACGCCGACAAATGAACCTAATGAGCCTACTAGTTTTAATAAAAATTATTAACTTAACTTTGATGGACTGTTTTTTTTTTTGTTTCCCTTATTTTTCAACTTGAGTCTCAATAAGCTATTGAATATCGACCTGGTACAAAACATATCATTAAGATTATCTTTCACAGTTCACGGAGTATTCACTGAGGATTTTAGATAAGGGTTTAAAGTGTGATATTTTCTTACGCCAAGTTCCGTTTTTTCGCGTGATTTATTGTTGCCGAAAAAGTTGACACTATTATGTCGACGGACTCCCTTTGAGTAGTGTCTTCCACGCAGTTTTCCGCCCTTCTCAAGTTATTTCACACGTATTATTTTATTAATAAAACATAACATTTAGTTTTTACTGCACATTCTTTTCTAAATATGATTTACGAATTATCAAAAATATATAAAACTTATTATTAAGAAATGACAATATTATAATAGGATAAAATAACAAAGTATTTAGTTATACAAAGTTTTTAACAGGAAGTTGATAGCTATTTCTGACGTGACGATAGTTCTGACGATAGCGTTAAGCCGAAATAGCTATCAACTACCTGATAAAAATTTTGTAGAACTAAATTCTTTGTTATTTTATCCCATTATAATGGAGTTCTACCAAGTAAATGCCAATTCAATCAACAATATTATAGCTTAGCAGACACTGGTTGTTAATAACCTCTTTAAATTATCTTATCATCAAGTAAATGTAGTTTTTACAGATGCTCTTATGTTTATATATTACTTATATATTTTTTATATTATATTTTACCACAACCGCTCCCAAAGTGGAGCATGTAGATTCTGAATGGAACATTTTAACATAAGTTGTTCAAAGAGAACTGGCTTTTTTTCTGTCTCTCTTTTTTAGAGAGTAAGAATAAAAGAATGAAGAATGACTTGATTAGTCTTTAGCTCATACTTCTGCTGTGCTACTAAGGATGTAATTGTACAACACACTTATACATTCATTCGTACACAGATCCTTGTTTATTTTATATTTCACATGGTTAAAATGTATAATCTAAAAGATGCTTTGAGAATATATAGTGGAGGTCAAGAAAGGAAAAATAAACCAACATTTCAGACATCGACTAAGGGTGCTTGATGGAATTTCAATATCATCGGGGTTTCGCCATTCGGCATCTTCAGGCGTTATTGACAAAATACATGGAAGTGTACAAAATCTCAATAATCCAAATTTAAACCAACATTTGTTTGTACTATTTCCACATTTTTATAATGATCAAGACCGATCCCGCTCGTCGCGAGCATTATCAATAATTGATGAATGCTCGTCGAAATCGATCCTGAATAAAAATGTAGAAGTAAACAAAACGAATTGTGGTTTATTTTTTAAGTAGTACACCTTTCCATCAAGAATTTTAACCACTTTAAAATTGATTCATTAATAGATTGAATGATCAACGTGTGAAAATAGTAATATTTTCTCATGAAATTTTGCGACACTCCGTTTGAGAAACGCTTGGATATTTTCGTAGTAGGAAATATCACGAAAATGGTATCAGACAGTCGATAAATCATATGACAACGTTTTCTGGTCGCGTTTAGATAATATATATTTAATATACTCTGACGAGTTCGCCCCGTGCTCCGTTGTTTTTGATGTCACATTATATCAATTCAGTAATTGAAATCGTTTTGTATTCTTCTATAAATATTCCACGTAATTAAAAAACAATTACAAAGATCGTCTTCACTTAACGAGTTTGTATCTTCATCTTGAAAAAATGGTCGTGCTATGTTCCGATTAAAATAAGTAGGAATTGAATTCTTTAACACTTTCTACCGTAAATACTCTTAGAATCATGTTGGTAGTCCAATAGAACTTAATTAATTCTGTCTATAAACAATTACTAATAATATAATTGTTAATCTTTAGGTACAAAACCGTCAATTTGAATTTATGAACAACCCAGGCATTCCATTGTATCAAATTCAAATAAATAACAAAAATAATACTGTACCGTAGATGAGAATTGATTTGTGTTGATTGTGTGTGATTTTTAAACAGTGAAAAGAATTCAAAATGAATAATATGATCACTCTATTCTCCATCCAAATTGGTCTCATGGTTGGTTTCACTACCTTCAACGTAACCAGGTAAATACCGTTTACGAAATCATTCTTTTTCATATGCAATTTTATGCAGATTTAATGTCGACCGCAGATTTGAAAGATTTGGTGTACGCGAGATTTACTGTGTTACGTAGATGTCGACAAATAAAAACGAGGAATATCTTAGATTATTTTCAGTGGACGTCGCTCACGGTTTGGTGCGTTACTCGACATTTTCTGTGTCACAGATATTTGACACAAATGTGCACGTCAGGCCGCATACAATTTCAAAAATAAAATTGCACTATTTATCACAAATCATACAAATTATAACCAGACTTACCATAATTTTGTAAAAGTTAAACGTTTGCAGTTAGTTTTTTCACTAAAAAATCAGGGTTGTCACAAATAAACACATAATACCCACTATATTCCAACCTATGTAAGATTATATCCACTATCATACCAATCAAGAACTCTCCGATGTTATAAACAAAACAATGCGCGCCATAATATTGCGTCGGGGCATACTTCTGCTAACGTCAGGTTTAACTGTCAAAACTCGTGAAGTTTTTGTTGACAATTTTGTTCTCATAAAATGATTTGAATCGAAGGATAATATAATAAGTGAGAAGGCCGAATCGAATGTTTGGTTATCACCATCTGGGAGGTATGGGATCTCAAGCAAACACCATTTCAAATCCAATTCATCTCTTATTTAATTAACGAAGATTCATTGGTTTATTACACAAAATATCAGTAACGCATAAAACTGAGTCTAAATTTACATTTACATAACATATGAATTTACCTTTAAGTTATAATACAATTGACACAACACACAATTTTGAATTTAAATTAAGTCCAATTTCAAAACAAACAGAAACAATTTATAATGACTTGCGATGCCATTACAGCTGTGCGTTGTCAATTATGGACCCTAATAAAACTTTAACTTTACAAACAAAACCAGCGTGTGTCATAAGGTGACATCACAGATGTCTGTATGTGTCCTAAAATATGAAATCGAATCTATGAGCACATTTAGACGCAATACACGAGATGTATTGCATTTCTTGTCAAAGCTTAAGACTTATTTTTGCGTTTGTTTGTTTTCAGGAACTCTTACAGTAGAAGAGGTATACAAGGACAGAGACCAGTTCGCAGCGCTGGTCCGCGAGGTGGCCGCCCCGGACGTCGGCCGCATGGGGATCGAGATCCTCTCGTTCACAATCAAGGACGTGTACGATGAGGTGCAGTACCTCGCGTCGCTGGGAAAGGCGCAGACGGCCGCCGTCAAGCGGGACGCCGACACTGGCGTTGCCGAGGCCAACCGAGATGCCGGGATCAGGGTGATTAATTTTTTCTGTTCATTTAGCTCTTCATGATGACAAAGGACCTTTCATGTCGCACAATTTTGCTTTTAAGTTGACCGGCTTCGTTCCCTACAATTGTATGAATGTCTTTGGTGATCAAAGTGTTAAACAACTAAAAGTCTACTCCCAGAGACCTGCAGATGTTCTACAGCCCCCACATTATGGGCGTATGCTCCTCTTTGTTACTGCAAGTGGTGTGACTGACACAATGTAAAAGATTATTTTATTTTTTTATTTCAGGAAGCGGAGTGTGAGAAACTGGCCATGGACGTGAAATACTCAACCGACACGAAGATCGAAGACAACACGAGAATGTTCAAATTGCAGAAAGCTCACTTCGATCAAGAAGTCAACACTGCTGTAAGTAATTATTTTAAGTCAATACTCATATGTTTCACAATAATAAATTCTGCTATACAAATATTATGTGTAATATAACGTAATTTTTCATACTGCTAAAACGCTTTGGTCAAACAGTCCACCTGATCACAATAAAACAGTACTGTTAGTGTAAAACTTTTCAAAATGAATCGCATACTTGCAATCCCACTATACTGACAACAAGACCTTTAATGGTTAATGCGTCAGGCTTACTACCTGACCTCTCAACAACTACTGTCATTTTGTCCTTGATTTGAACGCAACACCCACTTTTCGTCTTCATTGACCAGATGATGGAAACTGGCATCTTCTAGATTTTCGTATGTGTCAGACCGGCTGCCTTTACAAATGTATCCTAAAATTTTTGGAATAGAGTTGATAAAGTTGATTTTACTTCAATTACGTCAATCAAGATGTTTTCATACACTTTTATCGGCCTTCCGCTTTCATGACTATTCTTCATATCAAAATTTGCATTTGAATTTCAGAAAGCTGAAGCTCAGCTAGCTTATGAGCTGCAAGCCGCAAAGGTGAGACAACGCATCAGGAATGAGGAAATACAGATCGAGGTAGTGGAAAGACGCAAACGTATTGAGGTGGAGCAGCAAGAAGTTCAGAGACGTGCCGCTGAACTAAACGCAATGGTTCGACTCCCCGCTGAAGCAGAGGCTTTCAAGGTGCTGTGCTTGGCCGACGGAAAAAAGTAAGAGATCTTATGTGTTGCTTAAAAAAATATTTGAAATCGCCTCACAGCCATGACTAATAAAGTAGTATGGCATGACACTGGCGCCTTCTCTAAACGGACAACTTACATTGGCTGATTTATTAGCTATTACGTAATGTATGATAATATCATTGTGACTTTTCTTCAGAACTCAGACCATTAAATGCGCCGAAGCCGACGCTGAACGAATCAAGCTGATGGGAAGTGCCGAGGCCGACGCTATTTTGGCTGTTGGTAAAGCGGAAGCGGACAGAATGAGGCTGAAGGCTGCTGTTTACAAGAAATACGGAGAGGCAGCTATTATGTCCATGGTGCTGGAAGCATTACCCAAGGTAAAATACTTCATTATATTTAATTGCCATTCCCGTAGATGTCTAACATCTGAAATATTTTCATTCCTTACCACCTACCTTACTCGATCTTTATAACAGGGCATCGAGAGCCCAACTTGGCCTCTGTAGATTTGGTTGGACTTTTTTTAATATAACCATCTGTGCTCTGAATTGAAGTTGTTTTTATGAACTAGTTGTAATTAGTCACTGAAACTCTCTTTATCGTTCTGAAGATGCTACTTAAAGAAGTGAAACGCATCATGTTAGTGATAAAACCAATGGAATAACAAAGTTATCAATTTTAATTTCATATTACATACAATCCTTTTTTAGAGAGAAAATTGATGGTGTCATGACTACTATATGCCTGCTTGAATTCTATAGTAAACTTAAATCATTTTACTTAAATCATTTCAGATTGCTGCGGAGATATCCGCTCCTCTGGCCAAGACAGAAGAGATCGTAATAATCGGCGCAGGAGCAGGCGACGGCGCGGCGTCTGACATCACCCGATTAGTTGGACAGTTACCGCCTGCCATCAGCGCGCTGACCGGCGTAGACCTCTCCAAGGTGCTGAGCAAGATCCCCGGAGCCAAACTCACCCCCACCCACCAGATCGCTCCGGCTGCTACAGTCGCGGCCAAGTAACCTACTTATGATGATATTTTTGCACAGCTATCCTAAACCCGTTGGCGATCTTTGTGTTCCCTTTTTACGATACCCATCAAAACACATTGTTGATACTTGCAAAAACACTCAAACTAACTTTATTAATATTATTCAAAATTTTGATCACTTGTTTCAACCGCGTTTTAAATTTTATAATGTAAACAAGTTTTTGAATCGCAACTGTAAAATAAAAGTGATAATTTTAATTATTGTCCTCGAATACTTATAGGACACTCACATTAGAATCTCTTCTCCTTTGAATTGAACACTTATATAAAATATCTAATTATATTATTTTCTTAATTGATTATCTTGATCCATTTAAATATATTTTTAAATTGTATACTTGAGTTGTAAAGACATATATTACTTAAATGTCAACAATATAAAATTAGATTTATCATTTCTCAATTTCGAGCGCTAGGTCTTGTTAGACATACTTTTGTATTTTTATAACAAATATCCTCAGACAGGGTATGCTCAAATAGGTGCATTTTATCATAACTTCATATTTTTTCAAAACGTTCTTTATGTCATACTAAGGGAACACAAAATGGTCGACAACATAGGAATCGAAATTGATATTTACCCTCAGGAACCTACCGGAACCTTGTTATCAATAACCACACCCTTGAAGACAAGTATCTTATTTGAATCTCAAAGTCTTTGTCACAAAGTTTACACAAAGTTGTAATTTTCATAGTAAGTTGCTATTTTTTAAGAATTAAAGAATGAATGATGACTTTCTTACAAAATGACTGGGCAAAATAATCAGTAAATCAGGATTATTCCTGCTATTGTTTTAAATACTACAGAAAATAGAATGTCTACACGTGAAAAACTCTTCTCGCGTGTCTCGCTGTCTTTCGGTAGGTTCTTGGATGTCTGCTATATTTTTATGGTTAAAGAAAATTTATATATTAGAACAAGAACAACTTAGGGGGCTGTATGAATAAAAAAATAGTTTATTTTGTCATGGTAGATAATCCCATTGAGGCCTTCCGATTGTTGTATGTTTACGTGTGTATGTAACTCTATTTCATAAATGTACTTCAAGATGATATTTTAAATGATAATTATTGTTACAATTGTGTGCTTTTATTTTCAAGTATTTCTATTTATTAAGAACCTTCCTGTGAAATCAAAAGAGTTGTTGTACTATCATACGGGCATTTAATACATTTAGTACTTACTCATATAGATGCTACACATATACAAAATCCTAATATCTCTCTCATTGTTCTAATTACTCTCAGATTGCCAAAAGATGGCATGGAGAATATCGCTATTGATTCTGCAATATCTGTGATCTGTAAAATTTACAATCATTCAATTTTGCAGCCAACAACTCCATAAATATATTCTACAGATATTTAATATTACCTCTTTGCTAGAAAAATCTTTTTTTTCGATAACGTTTTCTATAACACTCCACTTCATTTGTGTCACTATTTTAAAACAAAGATTTGACATTACAAACAACATCAAGGCACTTATTGCACAACTAGTAATAAATAATATATACAAATAGTATGTATATACAGTTTAAGTAATTTCACATAATATTGATGGTGTTTTTGGTCAATTGATGTAACCCTTAAAAAATATGAAAATGAGTTAATGATTGGATCTCGGCCAAATGATGTAAATTAGAAAAATAAATTGACCACACTTTGGAAGGAAAACATCATTTGACGTTGGTTTTAGGTTTAACAATTCTGACCCGGCCACTTGATGTAAGCCACTATTATATCAACAATCCCTACGTATAATACCATATCTGCTAATATGAGAATTTACAGGAGTGCATTTCAAAGATTCATAATGCAAATCACCATATAATGTTTTCAATAAAAACAGTTTTTGCTATCTCTTAAACAAATTCTATTTTGAGGGTTATATCAATTGGCTAAGAAACTGTTGATATGTAATGAAATATAGCTTGCGAAGCTGACATAAGCATTCAAAAAAATGTTATAAGAGTGATTGGGATTTTTATATAATATAAAAAACATTTTCAATATTCTCCTCATCATGGTAAGTGCAGTAAACATGACTGAAGGAAGAGAAACAGCTTAGAGAATATAGTTGCAAAGTATCATTCATGTTCCCAAATGACACATTCAAACTGTATGAACAACAAATTGTAATTTATACTTATACTATATGCTCTCTAACTTCATTGCCATTTATGATATATGACAACTCTTTGGGTGTTGCATCAGCCATATTCGTATAACCGCATTCTTCGTAATATTAAATAATAAAACTTCAATTTTGTACTTCTAGTGTAATGCCAAATATAGGTTGTTATTAATTTTCATAAGTTTCGCGCACCTATTAAATATATTATTATTTTTAATGCCATTAAACGATGTTATCAAAATTTATACAAACTTATATTCCCATTGTATTTATTATGTATGTAAAAAAAAACTGTTTTTCTGTGTCCCCCTCGTTGTCGTAAATAATTTTAGTGTAAAACATTTAATGTGTTCAATTTTATTCAAAATATTTTTGTATGTATGATTCTCCAATAATTGTCGACGCCGTGTGCGTAATATTTTCTTAATCGATTTCTTGTGTAAGCATTTTCAATGTGAAAGTCTAACTTTTCGTAATATATTTTATGTTGCGTATTAAGAAACTATTTTTATTCTCAATCTCAAAACAGTTCCATTTAGACATTGACAACAGTTCTTATGTCAAAATTTTATTTTAATTTGGTGCTCGAGTCACTCATTTCCTTTAATTTAAAGGAGCTACTTGTATATTAGTATTCCCTACACTGTGACGTCAATAAAGTTGACAGACCAATCTTTGAATCTTTCTTGACAGATTCATATCCGTAATACGTCATCAATTCATTGAATCAATCCAATGAATCTATTTTCACAATCTACATTACCCTCTTACCACCATTTTGTTTTGATCAACTTTCATAATATTACAAGCATTTATTGTTATTTTTATTTGTTTAATTATTCAAATTCAACATTGATTTTTTTTAATCAAACCACTCAAGGGCAACAATAATTCAGAATTTAAATCTCTATTGTAAATTAAGCTGATATCACAGTATGGAATGTGTTTTGATTACCATTGAAGGAAGAATAATAATTATTGTTATTTTTTTTGACACTAAATTACTAATACTCTGCGCATTGATACTGAGTATTAAAAAATATTGAAATTATCTTTAAAATGAGTAAATGTATTTGGAAATGTAGGTACTATAATTTAAAAAAAAAATATTTTCTTAAAATGTTTTAAACATAAAATCAATGACGCTTTGTTTTTTTACGTAAACAAAATATTTTGGATAATAGTGTAATTATATTTTTTTCAATTATAGATAAATAAGGTTATGGCTCATATCCTAAAAATTGCTTCGCATTACGTACCTATAAATAATAAAGTTGGCAGACTTTTGTATTGTAATATTTTGTCAAAGATTTATAGTAATATATAATATCAATCTGTTTTATTCTTTTTGTATGTTTTATCACATGATGACCATTTTTTGTTTTTACTAATAAACTTCTTTACTTTACGTTGGTTTATTTTTGTATCCCTTATCCATTCCGCATTATTCCTTTTTTTATCATCGTATATCCATTTATATGTTTTATATTTCTTTCATTGATTACAAAACTTTTCATGTTGGGTTCATAATTGCAAGTTTTTTTCAATAGTTATTTGTTTCACATTGTAATCTATCCATAATAATTCAGTGACAGTTGACTAAACCACTCTAATATATGAGAAATATCTACAATATTTTAAGAGAAGACCGAATGCACACAGAATCTAAACTACCGCCATAAACAAAACAAAAAAACAACTAATGCCAAGAGGCATATTCCAAGAAATAGTTATGTTCTTATTAGAAATAGTTATTCCAAGAAATAGTCCGACGGCTTATCGGCGATTTGTAGTCTGTTCTACTATGATCACATTGCTGTTTTCTGTTTTTCTACAACAAATGAGAACCAAACCACTTGAAACGTGACTTTAATTGTCAAACTGTTTTATGCCAAATCAGTATATCCCTGTAAATGAGAGGAATATTAATATATTATAGAATTTTGTTTGTTGAATGCATTTGATCTAATTGCGCATGTTATTCAATAATAAATATGTTTTTATCATAAAAATATAACCCAAAAACGTGCGTTTCAATTGTCATAAAGCGGCAATAACTCAAAAATGTAACAACATTCATATATTACAAGCTACTATAAATTCCTACCTACTCATTCAATGTGTAACCTCAAAACTTTCACAGAATCTGGATAGATGACATACAACAAAGATTGACAAAAATTAATAAATAGCTCATTTTTAATAGATATCTGAAGAAAAAAAAAATCAAAAATTTCTATAGATATAAATTAGTATTCTGTCAAAGCAAAGCTTCATTTGCAAATCACAATTTTCATCTTATTTCTCTCTAATATTAATGTGAAAATAGAATAATACTCATTAAGTTATGACATTTTCCTGAAGCTTTTTAGATTCAAACAAACATGTGTTATATTTATCTATAAATCAATAAAGAGTTAGCACCTCACTTCATTTCCTTGAACACGTAATAATTAATATTGAACTCAATCTAATTGTGATATCTAGAAATTATTATAAAATAATAAATACTACATCATTTATCAAGTCTATAATATTTTAAGGTTTTTTTTTTTTTTTTTTGTATTGTAGATGAACGGTTTTTTACAAATATAAATTAAATTTAGTTTCTATGAAGTATCTTTTTTATCATACTTTGCTTTCTTGGCGTATTATTGAAAGATTATCATACGCATCATTCAATGTTTTTAGTGTCAAACCTAACATAAATGAAGGTATTTCAGTAAATTCATTTATGTGGTATGATATACAGGAAAAATGTCTATCGTTCAAAACGCGTTAGATCATTTTTTACTATATTGTAAATTGAATATAGAATTACTCAAACAATCATATTGTAAACTAGATTGGTATTTATGGCTTTGCACTAGACAAGCGTCGTTTGTGAACAAACGAATAAGAATTACTCGTTCACCTCTATCGAAATATTAGAACCGTCGCGAGTCCCTTTCTCTGCCACTCTAGCTTTGATTTGTCGATAGCAGAAGACAGAGGGAATAAACAAATGATTATTAGAGAATCCAATAAAACATAAGAACGAGGTATATCTTATTCTACTCTAACACTGCTTTGTCAATTGAAGACAGAGTGAGAATAGAAATGACTCTCGGAGAATCTAATTTGAATTGAACCGCTAGTAATTTGTTTTTGTTCTCGAATGTACGAATCGTATAGGGCAATTGATTGATTGAAGTGTTCGATTCCCGCTTTGGCAACTCATTTCTCATGTTTATTTTATACAGAAACATTTGAGAATATACATGTTTTTGCATTACTAAGTACAAATCTTTTTACTCAAAATCCAAAGAATACTTAACTCCACATCTATTATTTAGAGTAAATAATATAATTGACATCATTGAGCTATCCTACAGAAGATTTTTCAACTGTGCAACACTTTTCTAATATTAAAGAACAGTCAAATTAAATTAATTAGCAAACCATGTGGGTAGATATTTTGTCTATCTATTAGATTGTTTTTGATATATTATATACCAAAATTCTTCTTGTATAATGTAACTTACTTTTCGAATAACATATAGGTAAGTTCTCTCAGATAAGGAAATATATATATTGGTGTTACATTATTATTTAGTTCACAAAAATAACTAAAGTTTCCTGCATTGATTGATTATAGCTAGATTAAAAATATGTTACCCTTTCCTGCTCAGCCACAAAATCAATTAATTTGACAGTATCAGTGATAAAATATTTTCCCCCAAATTCATAACTCATTTATTCTTTCATGTCAAACAGCTCTTTTTCCAGTTTTTTTATATCTAGATTATAGATATTAATTTATTGTCACCATCTTTTGAGCCACAGCAAATGGTAATTCAGTCACATTTATGGTAGAGTAAAATGTCATATGTCAAATATTACAAACAATGAATTATGTGATTCAAATATTTATGTTTTATTTGTTTTGAAATCGGGCAGCTTGTATATTATTATTTGCATGTTTGAAGTAGTTTTAATAAGTCATTTTGAGTGAATCTCATGTTTCGGTTATTAATTATTTTAATTAAAAATAAACTTTATTGCATTGTACAATATCATATTGAAAAAAATACATATAAAATATATTATTCCGTGTGATGTGGCACCTTTTGAACAAATTACTACAATACGCACTTTATATATGGGCTTTCTTTGTATTTTGAAATGATACTAATATTTAAAATGAAATATACTTCTAAAAATGGTGTGTAATAAAATTAATTGTAAGTAAATATATTTTTCAGTGTGATTTGAAATAAATATTATGTTAGCTTTTTGCTCTGTTTAATTGTAGTGTTTATGAATAATGATTGCGTGGTACCTCGGTCACATAATTGTATAGCGTTTTTTTTAATATGATCTAGCAACCCAACAGTAACAAAGAAGATCCACTGCACACGTTATACAACTGATGCAAGATATGCATACAAAATGTTCTAAATCAAATTTAATCTATAGCCTTGAAAACTGTGTACCCCTTCTACGAGAGAAAACTGCACAGAAATGCGGGTGGCTTTCGTTTTTCGTATTTAAATTCTGGATCATGAAAGTAATTTATTTAGTAGATACATTTAAAAATACAGCAGAATATTGTAAGCAAATTGAATTTTGTGGCATTACAAATATTTATTCTTTATTACCTAAAGCTATGCTTACTATGACAGTTTGATTGAATATGAATTGTGCTGATTTGACTTTGACTTACATTATATTGATTGCAGCTTTTAACAATGAAGGAAAGTGAACCAATTGTCAAAATTATGTACGTTTTATTTTCATCTTATATCACCATTTTGAAGGCGTAGAAGAATCTTGAAGACTTTACCTATTATTTACATTTCCTCTAATGTGATTGTGTTTATAAGATGTTCTTTTTGCGATCTGAAGGTTACGAATTCAAGCCTTGATAAGACCGAGACCAAGTACTGATTTTTATTAATTAAAAATTTTGAGTCTTGGTAATAGGTGATAGCGATGCTTTGTCTCATTGAGTTGTGTTGATCTCGAGTGATTTCGTTAAAATAAAACTTCATTGTACGTTGAATGATTTGATGTAAACAATAATTTTTACATCAAATCAAATTCCAAAGTACAAACACAATAGCAAACATTATTGGATTTTTTATTAATTGGTTGATTTTGAGTTTTAGTATGAATTTGTTTTTGAAAATTATGTGACCGTGCGGTATTGTGATTGAATCAGTATATTTATGATAATGTTGTACTTACAATGGAACAAAAAATACTCATGTGTTCAATTAGAGATGAAAACTACTTAGATAATGAAAATTCCCAGCGACTGTCTTTCTAAAATGTGAACTGAGAGTTTGAATATAGTAAAACATCAATCCGAGTTTGCGTGTACTCTTAAGAATATGTTACTCTGACTTAAAATAATAGCTAAATTCTGTACTAATGAAATATTTGCCATTAATGTTATTCGATATATCCCCAACTTTACTTGTATTTTTTTATTATATCCATCTATGACATTAAATATAGAAAAAGGTATGCATTCTTTCATTTAATATTTTCTCCTCTCTCTATGCACAACAGATTACTTATTTTTTAGCCTTCAAGTCCGGATGAAATTTAAAGCGTTTGGATTGCTTAAGAACTATGCTATGTTTTCTCATCCTTTTCCTACTGACACTTCCGGGTTAAGCTGTCTGCTGCCCATCCCGTATATGTACGGGATCAAGAGTTAGACCCCACACACCCAACCCTTATATCAACCATTTAGGGTCAAAGAAACTTTTCTCAATTTTAGGCGATTTGACTAATCAAATGAGACTAATCAAAAGGATCAACTGATACAAAGATATTTCAATATTTTTTCTGCTGAAAGCTCTTTTTTGATCAATGATTTATTATCAGGGAAGCCTTTTTGGGTTGTCTTGTAAAGTAAAGAAAAATTCGATACATGTTTTTGACACTAACGGGCCCTCTTAGGTGGACGAAGTCTTCGCGAACGTGAGGCGGCGTGGCGTAGCTCAAAAATATTAATCGTTCTCTGTCAATGGGAGTGTCTTAGGTCAGAGATGACGAAGAGATGCGGCGCACCGCTTCGACGATGCGATCAGTTGGTTTGATAATTCAGGCAAAGCTAGCGCGGCGGTGTATTTTGCATTAGCTCGCGCGGTTGCCGATTGCACGTAGGACACCGTTACCGCTTCGCCACTTTTCGACATATATTAGATCGATTCAAATCACATCGTAACGGGGCAGGGCATCTTACGTGGACGAAGTCTTTGTGAAATTGTGGCGGAAATATTGAAGTCCTTCGCCAATGGGAGTGTCCTACGTGAACATGAGTAAGATATTCTGCACGCCGCTTCAACAACGCTATCAGTTAATTTGATATTATCGAAGGCGCGGCGATGTGTGTCAACATGTCAGACGTAGACATTTTTATTAGTGCCATACAAGATCTTCCTGCACAGTGGAATAAAAGAAACAAAAGATATCGTATTCGTCTATTATCTCACCGTGAAGGTAGTTGCCGAAATAATTGGTTCTACACAAGTAAGTGCACAATAACTTTTATTATTTAGTTGTATGAGATGTTGTTCAAAAATAATTTAAAAACTTCCCTGTCTTATGCAGCTGCTCGTGAATAAGCATTATATTATATTAGTTCCACTTCTTTCAGATATATATTTTTGTAAAATTTTGTATTTGAGATGAGTTTTCAAATAAAAAAGCTTTGTGTCCGTTAATTATGACTATACGCTACTGACTGGTTATCGTCTGGTGAGTAGCGGCGCGGAAACAGATGGTGGGCACGTAGAAAAGGGTTGCCGCTTCGCATCTCTTTGTTAAATATATATATATCGCTTAAAATCTCACCGCCATCGCCGCTCACTGACTTCGTCGACATAAGATGTGGAGAAAAAAAGATATATCACCTAATACTCGGCATATAAATGAATATTCGAATAATATTGTTTTCTTTCCATTTATTTTAGCTTATCTTCCTAATGAACACTCTAAGTCATTAACTATTATCTCTTGTTATTTTGTATGACAAAGTGCCTTCACAGGACAGACAAAAGCTTTAATGTTTAGTAAAAAATTACTCTTAAAGATGCAAGAGAAACAATAACATGAAACAATTTGATTAGGTTAACAGGGAGGGTTCTCATGAAAAATCTGACTCACTCACTAGAGCAGTGCTAATTCCGAATCCATCGTTCCTCTATCTATCGTTTTCCTCGATATGTATTGTTTAAATATTAAGGTCCTGTCACAATTTTTACCTCAATTGCTAGTTTTATAGTTATCTTGTTTGCACAATAGCCGAGGAAGTCTTTTTGCTATGTTACCTGCATGCTTCTGCTGTTTACACCATGTACTGAGCTCACTACTGACTGGTCGCATCAATTGGTTTGACTCGCTACGAAGAGAATTTGGAATCTATGTGTGAGAGAAAAAATAATTCAAGATGTTAAAAGCGATCCAAAAGAATAATTATGGTGGCATAGCAAAACGTCTGGCACTAGAATCATAAACTCTCAAGTTCTTACTGCTAAAATGGATGACAACTGTGATTTAATCTCAATAATAATGTGAGAAAGATATCCGGTAAATAGTCTAGTTTAAACAAGCTTCAGCGAATTTTAATCCCATGGCACCAGCTGACACGAGTTGCCAAGATACCTAAATATTTTCAAGAATCTTCGTAAGGCCAAAACTAAAAAAATGTATTTTATTTTGAAGATATTAATGGACGTAACTTCCAACTATAGTTGAACCTTGGATTATTAATTAATTACTTAATCATATTTATATATTGAATCTATGTCCACAAATTCTGATTGTAAAGTGACACAACACAGTGGTAAAGAAACGTAATAAAATTGTTAGTATGAATTAATAAAAAGTAAGCAATTTGTCATCAGCTTGTTTTCCCTGATATAGATAACCAATTGCAATGTCGAAATACAACAGAAAAAATGATTCTATATATTCTGCAACCTTTTTCCATAGACGTATCGACTCGATAGCTATATTTATACACAATGTTATGAAATATGTACAAAGTGATACTGCGAACACTTTTGATAGCTTTTATGAATGATGACACTTGCTTACATTTTAGATAAAACGTTTTATCTCTTTGATTACCTACTTAAAAAGATCATTCTCGTTGCAACTCTGCCAGTATAACAATTACCGATGTACAGCATGCTATGTTACTTGTTTATCCAATTTTATCTGTATAATAAAATACTTCATATTAAATAAGCAAATATGTCTAACAATATTTTCTATGGATTCGGCGGTAACTTTGTGGAAGTTCATTTTTAATATAAAATTATCAATTTTAATGGCTTACAACACATTTGTTTTTACATATTTAGTTTTTGTCCGTAAGCGTTTACAGAAAATGGAAAGCAAATATGTATTTTGAAGAGATTAGGGATAGAAGGATAGGGCTAGGACAGGACTAGTGATTAGCTAATCGCACTCGCTAAGCCCCGTGAGGATCGGATGTGAGGGAGGGAATTTTTAAGACATCACAAACACTCAGACTACGAACAGAAATCCATAAATCGATTGAAAAATCAATCTATGAAGACCGTCTGCACCGGGATTTGAACCCGAGACATCCGTAACCGTAGCCAACGACGCTACCAACTGTGCCACGGACGCCGATATTTTTTATAATACCAAAATAAACTTCAAACTATAGCAGTCATTCTTTTCTACCTTGATCTCTTTTTACAATAAATGTAGATATGTTAGTGGGAATAGACACCTAAATGTTATTAATAAAGGCTTACAATTAAATGCACTTTTGTTTAGATGATATTCACTTCCGTAAAGATAGTTTTCACTTATAACAAATACATTCCACAAAAAAAAAATTATTTCACTAAAAATAAAGTGATGCCACATAATAAAATATATTTAAACATTGAAGAAAAATGTTGCACTTACGAAAAAATATTATCACATAGATAAAATAGTTTTCACTCCATATAAATACTCACACTTTGAAATCGATAGTTTCACAACGCTGTAATGAAATGTCACTTATTCTTTACTACTTGCAACATAGGATTTTCCGCCATAGACTAGTTTACTTGTCGCAACTCTATATTAGGCCGCCTGTATTGTCTTTGCTCCATGCATTAGAATTTATTCACTAGTATATTATAGGAGTGGTATTTATGAAGAAGCAGGGTTCTAAGTGGACATGCAATATGTTAATATAATTTATTTCAATGTCCATAACATACAAAATTAAAATAATCCGTTTCAAAGTCAAGTTATCAAAATTAGTCTGTGGTACTTTGTTAAAAGAATCCATTTCGAAGTGAAAACTATTAAAATCAAAGTTTGAGTGTACTAAGTTAATACTATCTTATACAAAGTGCAAACTATCGAAATAAAAGTTCAAGTGTACCAAGTGAATACTACCTAACACAAAGTGCAACTATTTATAACCCATTAATAAATACCAACACACAAGTGACTAGTGTGTCGCATACTTACTCACCCCACATGCTACCAACACACCAGTGATGTTCTCACCATCAATAATGATTACTTTTTACTGTCTGTTATTGTATATAGATCCGAAATCAATTTAGGAAACATTGTATCAATTTTAAGTTTTTCAGTAAATGCCTCTAAACCAGCCAATATATTTTTTGATAAAAACTTCAAAACCATCAATAGGTATCTTGGCAACTCGTGTCAGCTGGTGCCATGGGATTAAAATTCCCTGAAGCTTGTTTAAACTAGACTATTTACCGGATATCTTTCTCACATTATTATTGAGATTAAATCACAGTTGTCATCCATTTTAGCAGTAAGAACTTGAGAGTTGATGATTCTAGTGCCAGACGTTTTGCTATGCCACCATAATTATTCTTTTGGATCGCTTTTAACATCTTGAATTATTTTTTCTCTCACACATAGATTCCAAATTCTCTTCGTAGCGAGTCAAACCAATTGATGTGACCAGTCAGTAGTGAGCTCAGTACATGGTGTAAACAGCAGAAGCATGCAGGTAACATAGCAAAAAGACTTCCTCGGCTATTGTGCAAACAAGATAACTATAAAACTAGCAATTGAGGTAAAAATTGTGACAGGACCTTAATATTTAAACAATACATATCGAGGAAAACGATAGATAGAGGAACGATGGATTCGGAATTAGCACTGCTCTAGTGAGTGAGTCAGATTTTTCATGAGAACCCTCCCTGTTAACCTAATCAAATTGTTTCATGTTATTGTTTCTCTTGCATCTTTAAGAGTAATTTTTTACTAACCATTAAAGCTTTTGTCTGTCCTGTGAAGGTACTTTGTCATACAAAATAACAAGAGATAATAGTTAATGACTTAGAGTGTTCATTAGGAAGATAAGCTAAAATAAACGGAGTAGCTACTCACCTGTCGAGCATTATTTAATAAGATAATTTATGGGTGCAAAATGTTGACAGGGATAATGACTGTGGTTTATGGTCAATATTTTATCCCACAACTAATCTAATATACTATAAACGTACTTACTAGTTACCTTGCAACATGTCTACTTTAACAATATATTTGTTTATTTAAGACAAAACATGCAAATTGTAGCAGAATGGATGTCACATTTAGACTGAAAATTTATAACTTCAGAAAATGGAAAATTTAGACCTAAACTAAAATTTTGAGGCCAATTTCAACTGTTGATGAACCTATGTGTATATATTACATTTTGTTAAAAGGCCATATCAGAGTGGATAGAATGCTATCCACTATTATATGGCCTCCAAACAAAACGCAATATATACACATAGGCAATGTTCCCTCTAAGCTGTTTGACAATCCCCGCGCACGCGTCCAGAGTTTGCGCTCACTCCAATACAACTATTAAAATAATCTTAAAATTGGAATAACCCGAATAGTAAATTTTTTCAATAAATTATATTTATGCATAATAAAAGTTAGTCTGCGGCGCAAATTTACTTCATCGTATTGATTTATGATAAAGAAAATACGAGTTGGTTAGCTATTGTAAAAATGAAATCATCATATACAGAGGAAAAATTGGGGGGCAGCAAATTCAAGGGGCGCCCCGTGCAGCACAAACCTTATCTACACCACTGTATGTACATATAAATAATTAATGTTTTTGATGCTATGAAATATTATTCAAATTTATAAAATATCACTTAAATATTGAATTGTTTTTTTAACCCTCAGATGTCGAAACGTTCTGCGAGTAAATCAAGTACATATAAATATTGCCTTTTTTCTCCAAAAGTAAGAAAAGTTGTAAAGAATTCAAACCGGAATGGCTTCACGGATCAGTTGATGAAACTGAAATGCCATCCTATTATAAATTGAACATTAAGATAATTTAATGATAATTAAATGATACTTTTTATCAACACAAGAAATTGATTTAGATGAAGTATATAATATATGAATTAGTTGTAAGGAACGTCAGGAAAACTATAAAATTTTAATTAAAGTTATGAAACAGGTAATTAATATTAGCGACTGATTATTTGCTTCATTCTGCTTATTTTTTCTTAATTTGTGATTGATTTTATTTAATGTGAATAAATAAAATGAATTCTGTTATTTTACATGATTTATTTTAATACAAATTATTTTAATATGAATTATTAAATCATAATAATTTGAAAAATAATGTACAACGCAAAACAAACAAAACATTTTTTAATATCAAATATGACATATTGATATAATTTAAGACATCGACTGAGGGTGCTTGATGGAATTTCAATATCAAATTTGGATTATTGAGATTTTGTACATACAGTGGATACATTTTGTAAATACATGGAAGTGTACAATATCTCAATAATCCAAATTTGACATATTGATGTTTGCAAAATAATGATATTTATGCCGCGCCCTTGTTGGAGTGGCCTGCGTTTTAGTTTTCCGCGCAGCTAACCTCTCGTCTTAGAGGTTGCACATATGTACTAAAAATATAATTGGCGAAAGAATTCATTTATCAAATATTTGAAGGTATCGGTATTTGATGGACTTTCATTCATTCGTGTGCTCGAATGCCTGAAGATGCCGAAAGGCGAAACCCCGGTCGTTAGTGACGAAATACATGGAAATGTACAAAATCTCAACAATTCAAATTTCTTGATTGAATTGGCATTCACTTGGTAGAACTCCATAATAACAGGATAAAATAACAAAGTATTTAATTCTATAAAATTTTATTAGGTAGTTGATAGCTATTTCGGCTTGACGCCATCGTCAGAACTATAGCTTTCAACTACCTAATAAAATTTTGTAAAACTGAATACTCTGTTATTTTATCCTATTAATTCAAATTTCATTTATCGAAATTCTCCCGTACGGCATCATTATCCGATTTCAAGAATTGCGCCCCTGTTATTAGTCAGACATCACGCCACCCATTCGAAACTATTTTTAGATGCTCAAAATTTCATTAATCACTCCTAGTCAATAGTTATAGGAAATGACAATCCTATTGCAGCGAAAATCATATCTAGATATTTAATTAACTATTAATTAACAATCTTGACAGTTTAATCTCCATATGTCTGCACATAAGACGTGATAAGAATGAAATAGGCACCGTCATGTGTCAGATTTGAAACAAATTTTACAATTAAAATAGATTTAATTCGATAATCAATATTATCTGACAGGTATAATCAAACCACATTGTAAATATTATTTTATTTACTTAACGCTCGTACAGTTAATGTTTAATTAATTTCAAACATATATAATTACTTAGGCTAGACTTCTAAACATATTATTCTGATGTATTATCAGAACTATTGATTTTAATTCCGGGGTATTTTAACGATACCAAATTAACATCTCGATGTATCCATTATATATTCATTTTAGAATTAATACTTAATATTGGATTTGTAATCTGCGAGTCTGAGACTTTTTAACATAGCACGAAATATAATTTTTCTATAATATAACCACAAAAGTATTATAACTGCTATCCAGTTGAAATGTTAAATATAAAAAGAACTGATTTGTAGGATAATTTGGATTCATCAAGATTTGTTTGACATCTGGAAGGGTGGTACCTGTAGGACGCTGTAGATTACGAAATGTAGTACTCGCCTGAAGCGAAACATAATTGTAATTTTCGTCAGCATTATTGACTAAGCATAATTAATTGGCAAAGAGTATTTGACCGATAATCAATATTCTGCAGACGCTGCGTAACAGGTGAACACTCATCAAAACAAGTAATGACGATTAAAAGTAGATCGACACGACAGTATAAATAAACAAAGAAGTAGGAACCGGGTTCATTCTGAAGGGATTTCTGTCGCCACTCGCCGAACGAACTCTAAACTAATCATCATCATCCGTACGACTGCTTAAATCGCGTCCAGCATTCAACATTCGAATTATAGTCCTAGATATTGACGCTTGACGCTAGACGCTTGGCACTACCGTAAATTTTCATAGCGCTAGATGCAAACCACGAATGCCACGAAGAGAAAAAAACATTACGAACTATAGAGCCCAAGATCTTTAATAATTTAAAATCTAAATAACTGCATTAAATATGTGTTTGCTGTTATTTGAAACCGTTAATAGGTTCACTTATCGCTATGAGTATACACACAAAATAGTCAAAGGGTGTGTCCAAACATGTTTTTGGCAATACCTCCCAGTTGTTTTAAGTGTAGAATGAAATACGATTTCTTTGCTTTACAGAGTATTATGGAGAAAGCAGTGGTGTATAAGAGAAACTAGTGGCTGCATACGGTAATATATCTTGACATTTCATCCTCTTCCTTGGAGGAGAATTATGTTTCGATCGTAGACTATAGCAAAAATCTCTTTATGGCCCTGGCGATAGGTGTTGCCTACCACAAGTATTTTTTTTTCAATTAGCTATCCGTTTTTTAAAAAAAGTTTTTTTGGGATATTGTTGATATTACAGCCATTTATCTGAAACAATTTAAGCGTTGCAAAAAAACCAGTGACGTACCAAAAGTACCTTTAACGTGTTACTTATTTATGTTTTAATTTATGATTTAACACTATATATTACGTACGTATTAAAAGAAATACGTGTAAACATTTCCATGTGTTATCTGTCAACTCTTGGTCGAAAGGAATTATATTATAGGCAAGTGATCAGTTGATAATGCAATTAACAGTATAAAAATGTGGAATTAGTACCAAAACAATTTGTGTTTTATTTATAAAATAAATACTTTTAGTTCTACTTTATCATTTCTTGGTTTCTCACAACAATCCGCAATTTAGATGAATAGTGCTGTATTGCTACAATGAATGGGCTAAATGGCTAAATAATTATTAAGTAATCTTATTTCATTAATGCTAAACAAAAGTTTTCATTTTCTAAAAACTCCATCTATTTCCGCTCTCAATATGATGCATATCAACAAAACTGTTCTTAATTCAGTAGCTCAGAAAGTAAAGAAAGCAGGATAGAGTTAGGAATGGTCAGTCTTAGGTCACGTGAGCAAGCACGAAGCGATTTCAGCGTTGACTATGAGGCGGGTGGCGAGGTGTAAAAACGTCAAAGACATCTGAGACATCAATGCCTTTGAATGCAAATCCTTAAATCCATTAAACAATCAACGTATGAGAGTTTCCTTTCAGGGATTTGAACCAGCAATCCCGCAACCAAGTGATTGAAATGCCACAGTGGTGACACTGAATCACACTACACTATAATATTATATTATAAAATTATACGCCTCTGTAAAGGTAATAACGTGCGACATACGATTAACTATGTTTAGCTTGAAATGCTGTGACGAGCAGACGTGATTTGTGGGTGACATTACATAAGTGTACTAACTGATTAAAAACAAGTAAATGTTATTATTTTTTTATTAAAAATCAATAATAATTATTAAAAGATTAATTTTAAATCAATAACGTGCACTATTTATTTCAGTAGGGTAGAGTTTTTTACAAACATGAAGTCTTACCATTTCGTATTTTTCGCGGCCTTCCTGGGAATCAGCGATGCGAGAAAACAGGTGAGTTATTTTCACAGTAAAGTGTTGTTTACTATTAATCATTTGAAGAATTAAATTTTAATGATATTAAAAGTTAAGCCTGAGCAATTTTAAGGCGTGGTCGTAGAAGCAACTTTTTATCAATAAATTGTTTTTACTCTACAAAAATTTCCGCCACTTTGGATTGTTTCATATTATTTGAATTACGGGAATATTTTTATTTTAATTTAAACGACGTCAATTTTTCGTTCACTGTCAAATTTATTTTACTAACCAGAAAAACATTTTCTTTTTCCATTATGGAAGCTACTTAGTTGTACATAATTATTAAACATTAAAATAAATCGATCTATAATATTTATTATATTTTATCCAGACTTTCAGTGTACGTATCTAATATTAATTAAACTTAATACTGTACAATAAGTTATTTGATATATTGTATATCCCTTCTTATATCATATATTCACAATGAAATTAATTAAACATAGTTATGGTAATAGGAAGATGCTAAAAAAGCTATCAATAGTAATAGACAATTTTCTGAGAACAAAATGCATCGCTATGATAAACGTAAGGATTCTATTGCTTAAGTCAAATAAAGATTTACAAATTTGCTAGCATGATTATCAGATGTATAGATTTACATATTTTGATTAGTCATATTATTTACCATAAGATCCTGGGAGATATTATATTCTACTCTTATAACTAAATCAATTTCTTTACTTTTTTCACAATAACAAACAAAATTAATACATTCAATAAGTCGGTATTTATCCTGATATTCAGTGTAAAACACAAATTTCTTAAACATGTCAAGTACAGCAACCAATAATGACTGCAAGAGCAAGACTAGAATTTTTCTGTCTTATTTTTTATAGTACACCCTATACTATTTTGCATGAGGGGGTAGGTTCCAGATAGCACCGTGCAAAAAAGCTTAAGTACACACATAAAAATGGGAGATACGTCCATTACTTATAGTACCCTCAAAATATAAAATTCTCAAACTTAAAAATATTTTTTATATATATATTTCCTCAGATACATACTAACGAATAAATTAATATGATTACGATTCAAATTACACATTAGTTATATTAAAAAATAAAAACCGAAGAGGGAATAAAATCGAAACATAGATGTGTCAAAACAATAGCAAGTCATGCATGAGTCATAAACACTTGCATTTTAAAATTTGCCAAACGGCAAAAATGACGTCATCAATATTCACAAATGGCCGAAGAGTTTTTAAATATGTACATAAATATACTATATTTAATAAAACTTTTCGTTTTTTGTAACTTTATAAAAGCAAAAAATAATATTCCACTAGCTATGTTACCGAATGTGATCCAGCAATTGGAATAACTAAGTTATCATTTTTAATTTTATATTAAAAATAGATTTCCAGAAAGTTGCTTTTTGCTTTGAAACAAAAAATGTTGCTTTTTCTTAGACCATGCAAAAAAAGTGTAAAACGGTGTAAAAAGAGAATCGACTGTAATTTCATCAACCGTATAGATATTTTAATAACAGTGTTATGGAGATAAAAATAAAATTGCATCAGATGTGTAAAATAACTATAAATACGAACAAACAATCGGCAGCTTAAAATTCATGTTTTGAATCGGATTTATCATTTCATGGGATCCAGCCCGCCGAAGATTTTCATCGATCCCTTCAAAAATTCCCGATTTTTGCATATTAATTATTCATATACGAAATATCAATTTTATAAAACTTCACGATTTGGTTATGAATCCACAACAACAATTTATTTTAATTCGTCAGTCGGGATAAAACTATCAGGTTAACCGAAAGTGATGTTATAAAATGTATTTTTGGAGGCGACCAGATGTTTGTTTACTCGAAAATTCCTCGTATATTCTGATTTATTGAAATTCTAAGAATGTAGTGCAGGAACAATAGAAATATCTAAATAATAGCCCCAATCGAAGATAATTAGTGAAAGTCAACACTATGGATTCAAATTCATAACGATTCAAATATCATTTCTTACGTAATATATACGAAAACAAAAATAACCCATAAGTTTCATATTGCTGTTTTTATTTCGTTTTATTTCCAAATAATCGTCGGTCGCAACAGACAATCGGCTTCAATGAAAATAAGTATGACGAAGACCTTTTCAAAATTTAGATTAAAAGGTTAGAGGTGGTCAAATCAACTGTTAAATGCATTTAGATAAGAAATTTTTCGCTTTAACAAATTATTGTTGCATCTAACAATTATCACAGATACCCTACCTCAAGACTTTGGCTACTTTCAAGGTGGAATTTAAGATTGTTTCCATCGAAAAAGAGATATCGATAATTTAAGAGTCTCCGAAAGAATTCATTATCATTTCTGTAAATATGACGAAAATAATTATTCTTCTTCATATTCAAAATATAAATTCGTTTTAAAATATGGGCGCACATCTGAATAATGGTGGTAACAGCTTCAGTTAGCGGTTTCGAGTTCAAGTCAATATATCAAGCTGATTTTTTCAGTAAAACATTTTAAATATTGACTATGCATTTTTTCCTCAAGTTGATCACGAATGGCGTTGTTAAAATTCGATTTACATACATATCTGACCCACTGACAGTTAGTTACAAACCTTCTTGTATAGGTTCTACACTGTTGTAGATACAAGTAATAGCAAGACTCTCTAGAAGTAATACTATCTTGGTAGTAGCGTATTTACTACCACCTGACACTAAAGGCATTTCGGATTTTAGATAATCAGTTGTTCATTTTGTTTACCTAAAAATAAAACTGTATCAATGAACCAAGTATAAATTTTATGAACCCATTCTTTATCCAAGTGAAATAGTGATTAAAATAATATGTTTTAAATTTAAATTTAGAATACTCACATTCCACATTTCTCTTCAAAATAATATAACAATTGAAACGATTTAAAATTGGGAACACATCGAAGTTGCTTTGCTATTTAGGAATGTGTAAATTGTAAAATATCTAATTCCCTTTTCAAATATTTTTGCGTGCAAATTTAATGTTACGTTTATTTTGCCGCATTATAACTTGCGTGTATTTTTATAGTATTTTATTCTATAGAAATACAGCATGGATGGTTTTAATATTAAATAAATTGTTTTTATTTCAGTCGTACGAGAACTCTACTTCGTATGTGGCCGGTGTCGTGGAGTATTTCCCAAACAGGGATTTATCAATTATTGACAGGATGGAAAATAATTTAGAGAACTACATAAGCTTTGTTTCGATCGCCAAAGATAGGGTATTAATGATTTTATTTTACCTCTCTTAACTCAGTCAATCTTCCAACGGTGGTAAAAATGTACAAGTATTTGACTATGGTTGCTTATTTACCAATAATTATCACAAGTCTTGTTTGAAAATGTTAGGTTAGCTTAGATTTTAACCAGGTGCGATAGCCATGCGCTTGGCCACCCCGGCTAAGGCGACCGACAATAATCAGACCAATATATTTAGAAGGCTGGGTTGACGGAAAGCTGTCATTGGTATGTCTTTTAGGAGCGCTTACATACTTTTATTTGTAAAATTAATATTACCTGAAATTTTTAATGTTAATACTTATTTCATTAATTAATTTGCTACTAAATTCATGATATTTCAGAAATTTGAAATCCTGTGTCCCCGACGTCACATTTACTCTATGAGGCATTGACAATAAGTATAATAATATTTAATTAATGCAATGGTTAATAATCACTCCTAAAAACTCTTTTTATTATGGTAGTTTGCAGTACTAATTAATTGTAAAATGAGTATATATTATTGTATAATTTAAGACATCGACTGAGGGTGCTTGATGGCATTTCAATATCAAATTTGGATTATTGAGATTTTGTACACTTCCATGTATTTTGTCACTAACGACCCGGGTTTCGCCTTTCGGCATCTTCAGGCAGTCAGTTCGAGTCCATTCGTGTGCTCGAACGCCTGAAGATGCCGAAAGGCGAAACCCGGGTCGTTAGTGACAAAATACATGGAAGTGTAAAAATTCTCAATAATCCAAATTATATATTATTCAAAAATATAATTATTATTTATAGACACGCGACCAATATAATAGTGCGCCATGATTTCTGCTCAAAATCGCCTGAGATGGAACCAAAGAGTTATTATAAATAACGGTACCGACAAAATACTGTGAGAACGAAATAGTATGGACCGATTAGTTTCCTTCACCGTTTTGACCGTTTCGTGGCTTTATCAATACCAATTTGTGCGAGCACCTTAAACAGAGAGCAAACGTTTCAGTATTCTTTCTCTATTTTCAGGCTGTAGATATTCTGGTTTTCCCTGAAGCCACGTTCAACAGATATGATGAGGGACCAGTCGACGTGTACAAAGGAGTGGCTTTTAATGTTCCTCATGGAAACGAAGGAGTAGTCCCATGCGAGAGACCTCTCAAATATAACAAGGTAGAGTTTAATTTAACAATTTGGCTGGAAAACGCAATGATTGTAGTATAATCATTAATATATATTGTGAATGTTTGTGTCTAATTCCCTCGCAACATCCAGTAAAAAGAGAGAATCCTACCTTTCATATTTGTAATTAATTAATTAATAATTGTAATCAATGGATATCTTATAAATAAATAGAATGAAATAATTTTTCTAGCAAGAACGCTGTTCGCTATCCGTCATATATCGAATGCTATAATTATTTACTTACGGCGATAAATTCAATTGAAACATTTCGTTTTAGATGTTGAAAGCTATATCCTGCTCTGCCAAAGACCATAAGATATACGTTGTCATAAACGTCGTAGAAAGTGTGGAATGCAACAAAACAACGGACGAAACATGCCCCGATCACGAATTCTACTTGTTCAACACGAACGTTGTTTTCGACAGAAAGGGCGAAATTATATCAAGGTAACGTTAGTTTTTATTGAAAAATAAATAAACTTTATGGTAATCTATTGAATATTAAACATCGATCTGTTTCTTTATAAGAATATAGGGGAGTCGGGTTAGGAGAGGACTTGCAGTTAGATAATCACACTCTATCTTCAGGATTGGATATTAGATGTGCTGAGATGAATAAAAATGTCACAGACATTGTTTTATGCATTTGAAAGCAATGCCATTAATCAGTTAAAAATATATGTCCTGTGTAAAATTCAGGGACTCGAACCTTTGAGTGTGCAATCAACACACTCATGTCCATTGTCGAATCTTAGCAGATATTTGGGAAAACATTGCTTAAAGTACCATCAACTTGGGTAAGTTTGCCCATCGGTCTAAGATTGGCCCACTACATGGAAAAAGGTGCTGTTATAACACCATGATAACACTAATGCCATATGGATATTTTTTAGTTAAGCAAAGGTATTGAGTAACCCCTGGTGGTAAAAATATGAATTAATGTGGAAACATATTTTGTTTTATTGTTGAATTTGTAAGCTGTCAGCTTGGAATGATAAAACACAATTTAAAAACTCGTCTTGAAATGAATCGGACTAGCCATATTTTCAATTTGTATTACTAATCTACAAAACAAATGCTATATATTTTTTCTCATCTCAATTATCTACAGAATACATGAAAGCAGAAAGAAAAGTTACCAAGACTTTAAAATCACTGAATTTATAGTAATTACAGTGATTATTTGTACCGTGGGCCAAAGTTACCCGACTTAGATGAATATTTATAGTTCAATTATAACAATAAATCTAGTTATGTTAATTAAATTTCATCTTAAGACATTAGTACATTTCTATGTAAAACAATTCCACACATAAATGCAATGGCGAACCATAAAAATACAAAATCCATCAGAACCTGTGCCAAAGTTACCCAAATTGACTCTAATGCAGAATTTAAGTAAAATGCCTTTTATTAGCCCACGTATATACACTGCTCACCATTGAACGCAGTCCAAGAGAATCTTACAATATGTTAATGATATCAATTCTAATATGGTTGTCTTTTACAGATATCGCAAAATAAATTTGTTCGGAGAAGACGGTTTTACCCCTTCCGTTGAGAAGGAGCTTGGAGTTTTTGAAACGGATTTTGGCGTCAAATTTGGTCACTTCATCTGCTTTGATTTGATGTTCCAAAAACCTGCCGTGGAAATACTGAAGAAGGAAAGATTACACGATATTGTCTTTCCTACCATGTGGTTTTCCGAACTGCCATTCTTGACAGGTATTTCTAGGCGAATTTCAGTTAAATTTTAGAATTATAAAAATAGATCTGTCATTCAACTATTGAAAACAATTAAGTTTCATCTTACAAGATTACAGATAAATTTATGCAAGATTCAGCATAAAAAGGTGCTATACCTCCTGTTCCATACTAAGTTAACATTTTTGTTTTAGCCGTGCAGATTCAGGAAAGTTGGGCTTACACACACAACGTGAATTTATTGGCAGCTGGTGCCAATAATCCTAAGATTGGAAGTACTGGTTAGTTTATTGTCTTAGTCACAATTGTTACTATTTACAGTTAAGCTAATGGGAACGCCCGTCATAAGTGACAGTACTGAAATTAAAATACTGAAGTCTAAAGTAGCTGTTCTTTAGTTTCCATACTGACGGACTGATTGTTGTTTGTTTGCCTCGGATTTGCGTCACGTCAGAAATGTGTGTATCTATATATATAAAAATGAATGTCTGTTTGTTGGTTTGTTGGTTCGTCCGAATCTTATAGGCTCCTAAACTACTCAACCGATCGCGACGAAACTTTCAGGAAGGACTTGTTGTAATCATGCCGGGAAATATTATATAAAATAAATGTTTGTTTGTCCTTTACGCGTTCCTTTACCATTCATACGATTTCGATGAAACTTCGGTGAGTTGTTGTGCACACACCCGTGAAGGGTTCTGAAGAAAAAAAAAATGAAAATCTAAAATTGAAAAAAAGAATCAAATATGTACATACAGTGACATCTAGGAAAAACCTTCTGATTTATTCGTGTACGCACGAGACGAAAAACAAAAATATTGTGTTATAACAAGTGTGATATTGAAACTCGGGCTCGGGTCAGGCCAGACCTGAAGATGATGGGCTCGAACCGGGTAAGTCTATGAAATTTCGGCCTGTGCAGACCTCTAATCCAAAAGCAGTTCAATAAACAGTATTAAAACACAAACCCTTTCTTTCTTTGAGTGGCATTGCAACGCATGCCGGGTACTCACTAGTTGTTTATATAAACCGCGGTAGCTTAGGTCATGAGAAAATTTCATGTGTATGTGATAATAATAAAACGACTACATGTCCCCCTACAGACCGGCCTGGGCTATTATATATAAGATTATTGCTGTTCTACTAAACCCAGTGTCTAAGGCGTTGATGATCTGATGCGACTGACCCAGGTTTTAAATCAGGAAACGTACGGAGAATAGAAGATATGTTACCGGCTAAGTGGTCAACTCTCATAGGGTTTCGTCTGACTCGATTGTGTAGTCAAGGTTTCGAATATTGTTTCGCATCCATTCTCTGGGATGGATGCTCATTTGTACCCAAAGGCATGAATGTATATGATGCTTTTATTTCTGTTCTTGAAAACATGGCGCAGACATCAATTAGCTATAAGTACTAGTTGCCTCCTAGCACCATACGTAATTCTTTACCCCTTTGAAGAGTAAGGTTGAGTGACTGACATACAACCAGTTTTAGTGCTTAACATCTTTTATTGCAATGCTTCATTGAGATTCCATACCACATGCTCTAGATTGGCCGAAATGTTTTTTTTTAATATTTTTGCTAATTACTGTCAACGTTTTTTTCATTCATTACAAAAAAAATATAGCTTTATTTTAGATATGTTACATTTTTCAATTAAGACACAAATGAACACGAGAAAGATTGTATGTTGGGTATATATTATAGGTTAGGTTTTGATAAGAAAAAAATAAGCAAGTATGTTAATGGGTCGTTTGAACCACAAAAGGAACGTTGAATATTATTCAAATATTTACTTTGAAATATTATTATCTTTTTGTCTTAAATAACACATCGTTTTGTTTGTCTCATAAAAAGTTTTATTCACCTCAGAGAGGGATAGGGAAAGTATTTAGTAAATAATTGGCATCATTTCACTCAAGAAAAACCTACCCACATTGAAAAATCTTTAAAAAAAATCATATGGTTTTAGCTTGTTTGTCAGAATTTAATCTGTGTAAGGCTGTTTCAGGAAGCGGTATTTATTCAGGTCGACGAGGACAATTGATCGCTGTAATGAGAGGAAATACAACACGTCAAATGTTGGTGGCAGAGGTGCCCAAAATTCCTGGCACATCTACCAAAATGGGAAAGCCAAACATTACTAATATGCGCATTAAACCTAGCTTGGATGATGCTGCCAAGATGGATAATTTGTATCTGAAAAACGAGAAGATAACCATTTACAAATCTCATTTGTTGGACATGAACGAGACGCAGGTGTTCAATCTGACGTACGACGATGTGACTTGCGAATTCAAGATCGGCATCAATACGAGTTTTGTATCCCAGAATGAGGTAAGCACCTACTGACAAATTATCGGAAATTCACTGCACCAAGGATTCGTATCATATAAAGCGAACCAAAGATGACTCTCGAGCCTCACTCAAATCTCCTTTAAAAAATAAATATAGAACTTACATCTACATCTATTTATGGGGAAAATATTTTATCAAATCAGCTCCGCCAGAATACTGAATACGTTATATTTCAAAATACTATCTCACTAACCGTATTTTGTAGCGTTCATATACTGTAACATAAATATCATTTCTTTTTTCAAAAATCTGCTTTTTCCCAACTAAAATGTCATATTTTATTGTGAAAACCATATCAATCATTGAAGAAAAAATAGCGTACTACTGATTGCAGCTTTCAGGGTGATGCAGAAAGTCAAACACGCCAGTTCAGTCCAAGCTATCTTTATTGAAGTTAGTTAGTTAAACATTAAGAATTTACAATTTAAAAAAAATGTTTTCAAAGGAATTGGAATGCAGTGGGCGAGGGTAAATTTGCCTTATGGTGACTATTCACAACCGTGAATTTCTTAGAAATACGCCAGGTGATACATCTAACCTGATATGAGCGATACATATTAACATTGCTTCGCGAAAGAAGATCGATGACTGTTTTGTAACCTTTAAAAGCCTAGGGCTCACCTAACAAGATTGGGCCCTGTCAAAGTGTACCTATTTAGGTACAATTGAAAATTCTTTCACTAGAAATAATTCTATAGAAAGTAAAAGAAAGTTTTTCCATTCACTATTGATATGATTTTCGAAATAAAATATTCCGCTTGAAAGCATAATTTTATTGAAAAAGAAATAATAAATTCCCATGACCTAAATAACATGGCTAAAAATAACGCTTTTTTATCTATTTCACAGCATGGATCAGATAGCTACAAATACAGAGCCATGGTGTTTGATGGAGTACGTTCATACACTTTTAAAACTGGAGGAAATATCAATTGTGCCATAGTTGCTTGTACCGATTTTACCATCGCATCTTGTGCTACAAGGTAAAATATACAATTTTATTTATTTGCTTTTGGGGGCACAGCATCGAGTACTTGCACCTGAAATACATCCAACATCTATATTCTAATCGACCGCATTCTTGTGTACTATTTAGCCATTATAATATACACAGGACAAGTATTATTTAGCTTGATCCTTATTTGAGTTGAATATTATTTTATAAAAAACTATAAGCGAAATCATCATAATATGTTTTACGTAACCAAATAAAATGGCTGCCATTTATTCAATAAAACATCAATATTCCTTCTGTAAAACCGGTAAATATCGAATAATTTAGATTAGTTATGGTAAAACTGACATATTGAAGTAGGCTACAATGTCATGTATAGCTGAAATTATGTTGCATTACAAAAATACATGTGATTTATCCACAGATTCCCCAACTACTCCTCAGTAAAACAATCCTTCGAAATAAAGAGCATCGAAATCATTGCCACCGTCCCGAAGCCACTTTACAACGACACTCTCCACGCCGACAGCATCGTATACCATCCCGTCACTCTGGACACCAGAATAATGCCGTTAGACCTCAACTTTTTTGACTACACGACCAAAGAAGTTTTCAACTCGTCGACTCGCATTTTGCTGAAGATGACGTTGAACGAACCTCAGTCGGAATTACTAACGTTCGGAATCATGGGAAGGTCTTTCGAGAAAGACGACTGGCCAGAATCTGCTGCCGGCTCCACATACACCGGAATCCTAAAGACCTCGTTCATGTTGTTCTTTGCATTGAGTGGACTGAGAATGCTATTTTGAGTTTATGAAATGTGAAAAAATCTGTAGAGCTGAATCCAGTTACAATATCATGTCATTTTAGTCACAAATTTTGAACACAACTAAAATAAAGCACAGTTTTGAATGTGCTAAATGGTTTCTTTCACATTTAAATGTATATATTTTTAGTTAGATACGCAAATATAATAATTTTCATCTTTTGATACATGTAAACACCCAAAATTCATTGTAAGTAATAGAACTCAAATTATTACACTAAAACCTTATCCACATCCCATATTTTTTAATATTTTCGCTCACAATGTAGATTGTAAATCATATTATAGACTCATAATGGAGTATTATTGAGGAAGAAGATTATAAATCAGTCACTCACCTTTCTTTTCGAAAATTGTTAGCCGAGCCACACCAGGAAACTTTAGTTGTGCAGTTAGTTGCGTAACCGTGGTCTCTCGGGCGACTTGCAGGTAACCAGGAAGGCAGATAAGAATCCGCCATTTAAAGCCTATCCGAACAAAAATATAAAAAACTATATATTAAATCAGTGGTTTCCAACCGGGGTGGAACTATCGCTAGGGGAGGCGCCAAAATTTTGTAATTAAAAATATTGTACACATTGACAAAATATACTCTTGGAGGCAGCATTTTTGAACCGAAAATGCCGTAGGTAATAAAGAAATAAAAATAATCTCATGATAACGTCGAGGCAGAAAGAAAAAATATTGTGAACAGTCACATGATTCAAGATTTTTTTTGCGAATAGTTAATGTTGTGTTAGTAAAATCAGCTGAATATCTTGTTCTAAATTAATTTACAATTTTAATATACAATATATTAATGGATTTTACAACAATAATTTTGTATTTTTTATGTAAATAATAAACATAAAAAATATTTTTTGTCATATTTCAGGAACAAGCCTGAGGGACTCCACGATATTAATATTAAATATAACATTTGTAAATGACAAATTGTATAAATATACTACATATTTTTTAAGAAATTATATCTACATATAAAATCTTTTGCCTTGCGACGCAATATTCTATGTCGTGATGGCTTAAGATTTGAAATAAATAGTAAGTAATTTTAAAGATATCCTTAATCCAACACAATTGTAAATATTAGAACATTTTTGGAGGAAAAATGGTGGGGGGGACGGCAAAACCCCTAGCTACGCCACAAAATCTAGTTATTATTCTGTTAATTATATTTATGAGATTTTCTTAAATTAAGTTTTTGTTATTTAAAACGTGTTTATATTGTAATGTCGAGGAAGCGTTGTGGTACAAACGTTGGAAACCTCTGTATTAAAGACAACGAAAGTAACATTATATACTATTCCAAATACTCTCCACATAACGTCAACTGGGGTAATTAATATCATATTGCGCAGGTACCTACATTACCTACCGCCAAGGAAGATACGTCCAAGCTTCTTCAGAAATAGACGATTCTCCTCTCATCCAAAGGAGCCAGCACAACTGACGTAAGAATAATAATATGCAGCATAATGCTTTCAAGGCTCTGTTTAACGATCATATTCATATCCTGAATATCATTTATTATTTCAATAAAATATTTGGGATATTGGGAATGAGTGTCTGTGCTGTCCTTTATAGTTGATCTTGAGCCCTCTTCAGTTTACCTCAAGTATTTTTGCTAATTGTTCCATTGCATTGAAGGTAAAACGGTTTTATTTGCTTTTATTACAAAATATATTAGTTACTATTTCAAATTCATAAATTAAAAAATAATAATAAACTGTAAATTTTGTTTATGAAATTTACAATTTATTATTTTTGGTTGGTGGTCTGTCGCGAAATATTAATGATTGCTTCGTTGTGCCTTAGGTAAGAAAACGCTGCGGAGCACTGATATAAATACATCACCAAAAAACACAACGCGATCGACTTGTAAATCATGATCGACAGAATCTGAGAAGCTCAAGCATAATATTTATACATAAAGTGACGTGAATCGTAAATCACGTAAACATAGTCCGCTGAATCAATAAATACTTTAATCAAACGTCTTTTGCATATCGAGAGCTTGTTGAATTTAAACCTGTTGCTGATTCAGTGTGGAAATGATCTTGTGTGACCAATAAATCAATCAAAATAAAAGTAATAAGTATCAGTCTGTTTTTGCAGTCAGTTGTAAATGGACGTCCATTATTTAATATTCATAATGAATTTCTTTTTTTTATTACTGGTAAACGCTCTTTGGGCAAGCGGTATGGCAGAGATACAGGCAAGTTTTATGAATTGTATCCATTAAATGTATATCGAATCCACCAAACAATATCAATATCATTTTATTTTACAAAGTAAATATCATTTTATTATCATTTTTGTTTGCCGTGAACGCAATGCCGATTGCCGATTCTTTACGATATTTCAAACACATAACAAAACAATATGCGTGTACATTACGGACATTTCAGTTTATTTTTTACGTCTCTGCCACAATAACATCATTAGTTAGACAAAAGCGAGTTGGGTCGATGACCAGCGACTTCTTTAAATAACAGCGCCATCTGTCACTTTTACGATTTGAATAAATAGTATTTTTTGTGTGTTGATAATAATTATAGTTATTATTTTAAGAAATTGTCAGTAAATGTAAACCAATTCTTTAAATTCTACATTGTGTTCACATGAGAGTATTTATATATTTCCGTTGACTGCTTTTTCAACCAGTAATTTGTATTGCTGTTTTTTAGCAATTGTACAGTTTGAATGTCATTTCACTAAACTCGACCTAAACTATAGAAAAAATTCAAATTCATACCGTATAAGCTGGTAGAAGTTAAAAAAAAATCTCAATAAACTATTTGTAGAATACCTACATGCCATAAGAAATAGGGGACACATTTCGACAACCGAAAATATTGAAAAAAGTGAAATACATGCATTTTTATGATTTGACAGGAGACATTTTCCAACGTATATTATATACCTACTTAGTACTTCCTAATGATAAGATGCGTTATTTGTAGATTCATATGAAACACACACAAAAAACGCATTGCATTGCTTCGTTATTATAGTATTATATCACATTTACAGACAGGTGCACCTTACCCTTTGAGAAAGCCCGGTCGAAGAGGGGGCGGTTTATGTGTTATCAGCATCCAGGATGCGCAGTAGATCTCAATATAAGCGCCACTTCGATCCGGTTAATCTATTTTATTCAATGCAGTGACTTAATAAAATTGCATAATCGAGGTTACATTTACGTTGAAGTTACAAGTAATTACGGTTACAAGATTAGGACACATAATACAAAAAAACAGAAGTTACATGACAACACCACAAGCTTAAAACACATTTATTTTAGAAAAAATTATGCATTATAACAATTAAAATGATGACGTCGCGTTGGCAAACAAACGTAAGACATTTCCCTGTCCGAGAGGGCGAAAAAACAAGTGACGTTTACATAGGGGCGGCCCAATGAATACTAACGAAAACAAAGTTTGAATATTACAAATGTGTAACATTTTTGACGGGTAGGTAACATTATTTCAAACTACTATCGCTTTTCGGGTATGGGACGTTTTCGCCCCGCGGAGTATATTTCGAACTAGATGTCCTTCGCTTAAAATGAATTTCCGTAACCACGCCGATGTACACAAACGAAGATGAAACAATATTTGTCTGGCAAGCGGTACAAAAATGGATTGCCCTATTTAAAGACGACTTAATGTACAGTTTTGGGCATGTTGTATAACGGGGGTATATCACCTTCTAATATGAAATGTTTTTGTTTTCGAGCCAATTTGTGTATTTACCCCCGCTAATTACTTCGTTGCCTAAAGCAGTGCTCCGCGACCGCTGTGCCGCAGAACACTAGTGTGCCGCGGCTCTTTGTTTCATTGCAAAAAATGTATCTAATATCCAATACTCTGTCAACGAATATAATTCTTTGATAGCATAATTACATTTAATAAATGATAAACATTCTTATTTCTGTGTATGTTGTATACTCGTATATATATAATATCTGTTTTACTCATGGTGTGCCGCGGAAATCTGGGGGAAATGTTGGTTTGCCGCCGGAGAGAAGAGTTTGCTGAGCATTGTTCTAAAGTCTTGCAAAGTAGCTATAGCACTCGTTGGTAATAAATAACTGTAAAATAATATCCGATAAAAACATGTTTTTAGACATTCAACTTTCCTTATTTACGAAGCTCAGAAGATCTTTAAAAATGGTACAAAAAACAAACCAGGTAAAATACTCAGTTATTTTTTTTAATTTATTTAAATTTCTTAGAATTAATTTCCTGTCCTGTAATTGAATGGTCGATGGGTCAAAGCTCTTGAACTTTCGTCCAACTCGGTAGCACGGTCAAGTCTTTCGAATCCTCGGATGGAAACTTTCAAGCATTAATTTTTCAATCAATTTATGGGTTTGTTTTCAAAAAAAATGGATGTCTGTGACTTTTTCATTCCTCTTCAGCCACGTTCTATCCAAAAATTAATATTAGTGACGAATTAGCACCTAGTCCGTTCTTAGCCTCACTCTCTATTCCAAAAGTTTACCAACTGACTGACAGTCAGTTTCCTTACCTATGAGATTTTATTCTAATTATAATAGCACACGCAACTTATTAGATAGATTGGTACCTACCTATTGATTATATTGTCCTTATCGTAAATGAAGCGTTTATGCACAACAGTATTTATCTTTTATAAATATATAATTTAACGTTGGACTTATATTGTCATAGATAAGTAGGACTGTGTAAAAAGTGTTTTTGTAGAATCTTCGAAAACTAAAACGTTCCACTGCGCATTTTATTTTAAATCTTCTGAGGCTCATTATTTAATGCAAATGGGCATCTTCTCAATATGCATGGAATTAAATTCACGATTAACAGCTTTGAAAGCGTTAGGTACTTTCTATAAGAACGTCGAAATTACAAAGTGATTATTTTCAGCTTCGTTTAAATTCCCCGCGTTTTTAATATGTAAGTTCCTGTTTTTTCGAGAAGCTATGAACTGGCACTTCAATTTTATTTTCTACTTACTTTGCATTATATTAACTGAAATACATATAAATTTTCTGAATGTTCTTTTTAAATATTTAGAACATAGTTTAATAATTCTATCCTCTATAAATATTACAAGATTTTTTTTATAATTTAGTTAGGAAAATTTTATTTATCCAAATGTGTTTCACATGCGACTGGCAACACGAAACGAAGGAAACAATTTTGTGCGATAATCACCTATCTTGAAAAGTTCAATTCATTTCAACAGATTTCTCGTAATTCGTTGACAGTCATGGTGATTAAGTTTGACTCACACACCAAGAATCATACCAATAATGTACGAGAATATAATTCAACCCAAGACATTATTCTTTGCAATTTTTCTAATCTTGCAAAATATGGACTGTCATAACAAGAAGTCGGTGTTTTTTATAGTAAGTAATAATAATGTTGCTAGGGATGTGCTGAATTAGTGATGCGTTCGAGGTGCTTTATTGGCCGCTTGTGGCACTTTGGGCATTTGTCGATGGAACTTTGATGACCAATTGAAAGCTACCCGGCTATCCAACCCAAGTAAATCTGCTCAACGACTGTAGCAAGTGATGTGTGTTTTTACAAATATTGATGATCTTTTCCAATTTTAAAGCATTTTGATTTTCTTCTGCGGGAGAGTTAACAATCTTAAAGTTCTCAAGAGTATAAAAACTTACATGCTCCCGATTTTTATCTACAACGACGAAGCATAACTATGTTTTCTGTTCGGTTTTTTGTTTGCTCAATTCTATTAAATCGAGTTTTTGTTCCTGGTACATTATAAAAATTGTCAAATGCATGTCGCTTTGCATACGATTTCGAAGACACGGGGTTTGAATTACAGAGGTTCTACTAAATACATATTTTAAGTGTATCATGAAAAAAAACCTATTTCAGGTGGATGTAAATTCTTCGTATCTGGCCGGAGTTGTAGAATATCATCCGAACAATGATCTTGAAAAAACCGAGGATATAATCAATCATAATTTGGAAAACTATCTAGAATTTATCCACATGGCCAAAAATAAGGTAAAGCAATCTTTCTAACAATTCGTAATTATTGTTTACTCTTTTTCGAAACTTTGTTAGATAAAAACAGTTTTCACTGTCTGATAAAAACTGTATTAAAAGCTATAATAACTCTAAGACATCGACTGAGGGTGCTTGATGGAATTTCAATATCAAATTTGGATTATTGAGATTTTGTACACTTCCATGTATTTTGTCACTAACGACCTGGGTTTCACCTTTCGGCATCTTCAGGCATTCGAGCACACGAATGGACTCGAACTGTCAGTTCGAGTCCATTCGTGTGCTCGAAGATGCCTGAAGAATGCCTGAAGATGCCGAAAGGCGAATCCCGGGTCGTAAGTGACAAAATACATGGAAGTGTACAAAATCTCAATAATCCAAATTTTATAATAACTCTGCTGGGCCTATAGGCGATCGGACAACATCATCCTCTTCAATTGCGGTGTATATGTTTGAAACCCGGTATTGACACTTTCATAATCAATTTTCCAATTAATTTATGGATTCTAAATAATACTCTCTCCCACTCATCCGGCCATAATTAGCTTACTGCAAGTCCCATCATTTTACCATTACTCTTTCCAAACAAAGGGAGGTTGAGTTAATTAATAACAACCATTTCTCATAAAACAACAGTTGCAATGAGTCCAAATGCTCCACATCAGAAGTGGATACGTTAACTCATTATTATAATAACTGCGAAGTGATAAACATTTAAATTTGTAAATAGTTACTCCATTTCTTCTGAAGATGTAACACACATGTAACATGTATGGATGACAGTTATTTAACATTTCAATCAAATTCATTTCAGTCGGTTGATATTCTGGTATTCCCTGAAGCGACATTCAACAGACATTGGGCACAGAATGCAGACTTCAATGCACCTATGGCGTTCATAGTACCCGACGAAACTGAAAAAATGGTTGTATGCGATGATCCCAAGAAATATCATAAAGTAAGTATCTATCATAGATGGGATAAATTCTGAATAGAAATTATTTTTAACTTAACAGTCTGTTTCTAAAATCATCTTTTTTAAATACAATATAAGTTTCATTACACATATTGTACTTATATTTTTAAGCAAAATTGAATGAAAGGCGTTTACAATACACAATAGATGGCAGGAATTGAGGACTATGTTTCAATCGATTTTAAGCTAGTAACACTTAAGTGGCTTCTAAAAGGAAGTACATTATATTACAGCATAAAATGTCACAGTCAAGCTAAGCTGTTTTAGGCAATAATAAGTAAGATAGAAGAGGTCTCCACTAATTATTGCATTATAGGAAGTTTGTAGTCTTATGTGCTAGAAATGAAATAACTTTTGTATGGTTGATAACATTCCACAGAAAACTGGATATAAAAATTGTACACAAAAGATTCAACTTCCGTAATTTTACAAAAATGGATAAAACCAAAGAAATGAGTAAATAATAAACCCAAAATCATGCTAAAAAGTTTTGAAAATTCAAGAAAATGAAATTCTTCAAAGTTATAAATTAATGGTATTGTTACAAAACCTCATCTAAAAAAACTTTAGTAAAGTAAAAAATGAATATTTTAAAAACATGCTGCTCACACAACTGGGAAACCCCAAAATTACATAAATTATTTATTTTATGCACAGCAGAACAAAACCGCATTAAAAATTGAATTAAATGTACATTATAAAAATCAACAACTTAATTTGACATATCACAACAACAATTAATAAATATTTATCTTTCCTTACAGATGCTTACAGATATATCGTGTGCTGCGAAGGATCGTCAAATTTATGTTGTCATCAATGTTGCAGAACGAGTAGACTGTAACAGTACTACCCATGATAATTGCCCATCCAAAGGATTCTTTCTATTTAACTCGAATGTTGTTTTCGACAGAAAGGGAGCCATTATATCAAAGTAATACGCCAAGAATTTCAACACTACTATGTGTGTCATGTCCTAAGCAAGAATTTTGAATATTTATTATAATTTCAACAAATTTTTCATACCACCATAGTCGTAAAAGTTTTGAACACCTATCTGTTCGTAGGCATGGATGTTTGTGATGTCTAGAATTCCCTTCCATCCATCAAATACTAAACAAGAGGCGTAGCGGGAGCGAATAGCTAAACACTAGTCCTGTCTTAGCCCTACTCTTCCATCCCTACTATCTTCGAAAAAGAGAGGTTGAGCAAATTAGTAACAAGAAATTCTCTAGAAAATTTTTTGTTGAGATACCTCCATTAGGAGTCCATATTCTCCACATTGAGAGTGAACATGGTCAAAAAAAAATAAGACTGCAACACATAATAATGGCAGGGTTGGTCACTTTTTAAATTATTATTACCAAAACTCACCTGTTTCCCATATTATTAATGCTGATATATATTAAAAAAAACACTTGTTTTTCTAAGAACTATTGAATAAAATTAATATGTTGAAATTCATCAATCAATTTCCAACATAGAATAAACAGAATTATTTAACTTTTTATAATTTTTGAAAGTATTCACTTTGGAAACAAGCTCCTCCCCCCCCCCCCCCCTCGTACAATACAAAAAGTGAAGCTAACAAAGAGTTCAGTAAAAAAGGCCTCCAGAAAGGTGCATTCATGCTTTGCCTTTTCTCATTTTTTACATAGTAATATATAGAAAAGCATTTATCACTGTAATACTTTTCTAATAAAATGGTATTAATTTATGCTACTAAGCCCATTTATTATCGCCACAAAGTTTTTTCTATAATCCATTGAGCTTTAATCGATTTGCATTTTCAGATACCGGAAAATAAACCTATTTGGAGAACCAGGATTTACACCGTCCACTGATGAAAAGCTTGGAGTGTTTGAAACTGACTTTGGTGTCAAATTTGGTCACTTTATCTGTTTTGATTTGCTGTTCCAAATACCCTCAGTGCAAATATTGAAGCAAGAAAACATTCAAAATGTTATTTTCCCGACCATGTGGTTTTCTGAGTTGCCGTTTTTAGTGGGTGAGTAAAAAAATTCAAACTCTGCATTCAACTATCGTCTAATACTGCCTTCTTTGTGTTTAACCTTCGGGATTATAAAGAAATAATCAACCTGAGCAAATAGATGCCTCCCATTTAACTTTACCAATGAATATTTTGCACAGACATTTGCCTGTGATGTCCATAAACTTCCTCTTCATCGAAAATTAGAAAATGCGCCCACTACATAGTGGCTCAAAGATTCTTGCGTCTATCCAAATCTGCATGCACCCCATCCATTCTACCAAGTACATCCTGTACTGTCGGGGGTATCCGATTGGCTGAAAGTAAAGAAAGGGTAGGTCCAAGCATCATTGAGGCATTCAGATTAGGTTTCCAAACCATGTCCGTCATCTTTTTTTTTAAAATTTTTGACCTAAGAAGAAACTGTTCTTTCCATTCTCTTATATTTGAATTGCTGAGAAAATCAAACATCCCTGTGTATCAAAATATACACAGGGAATTCACCATAAGCATCTGTTGTCACCGTAAGAGTTTTCTTCAGGTAGCAACTAGCAATTGTAAAGCTGGACTGTCTAAAATTTTGTATTGAATTCGTTTTACAGCTGCAGAAATTCAGCAAGCATATGCGTACACACATAATATCAACTTCCTCGCAGCTGGTGCTAATAATCCACATGCTGGAAGTACAGGTTAGGTGTTTCATTTTACATCTTAAACAATTGAGGACCCAAAATTTTAATGTCACAACACAAATTTATTATCTACCTACCAAATATGTTATTTTATAGGTAGTGGAATATACTCAGGCCACCAGGGTGCACTGATATCCATAATGAAAGGTAAACCAACCAGCGAGTTGTTAGTAGCCGCAGTGCCAAAGGATCCCATTTCTATGGGGCAAAAAAATAAACACTCTCTCGGTGACTCTCCAGAAGTTATGGACGGGTTGCACTTGAGACATGACAGATTGAATCATTACGAATCCTATTTATTCAGTGACACCCAGGAAGATCAGATTGCCAACCTATCCAGCGGGAGAATTGATTGTTTCATCAACTTGAAGCTTAATCTGAATTCTATTTCATCCGATGAAGTGAGTACATATTTATTTTTAATACCAAGGTATCTAAATAAAGGGTTCCGAACCGTCCCCCATTTGACAGGGCTATCTTTCTTTTCACTGAAATATCCTCTTGTCCTATAATGATTGTATTGACAATTACCTGATGGAATCAATAATAGTATAAATAGATTTCAAAGGAGGTTCTACAAGAATTATAGGACACGTGCACTGGCTGCATCTATTTTTGCATTCATCCTTTTCTGACAAGAAAGGTCTTAAACTGATTATGATACACTTTAATACGAAAATGCTGATAATCTTTCTTCTTGATATAAAATTGCATTCAGCCTGTGCTTAAAATATAATTTATATCCATGAAAAATCCAACAAATTCTCATTTCGAACAACCAATGCAAATAATTATCTACGTTTCTTTTTCAATAGGAAGAAGAAGTCAATGAACATTATAGGTATCGTGCCATAGCATTCGATGGAGTTCGTTCATATACTTTTAAAGACAGCGGTGTTGCAAACTGTGGATTGGTTGCATGCACCAATGACAGTTTGGTGTCTTGCGCCACAAGGTGAGTTATCGGTCAATTTGGAAAGAATAATACAAGTTCAAGTAGTGCGTAAATTCTTGGTTCTAATATTTTATTAATTTTCACTATTATTTTCAAAAATCTAGTAGCTTTCACTTTCTTTTCGAGCCTAAATTTTTATTGAGTTCATCAGTGGGCATGTGCTACAATTGATATTGATTCCAGGCAAAGAATCAAATAGCAAAAGAATTTTTACTCTCAATATTATGACTTGATTTTTTCAAAATAGTTCACTTCATTTGAAGAAATTTTTTTTTAAACTATGTTCAGTTGCAATATGGAGCATATTGCCTCTGGTGTCTCAACATAAGTTTTTCTACAAAAACTGCTTGTCACCCAGCTGCTTTTTTTTTCGAAGAGAGTATGGATAGAAGGATAGGTAGTAGTGGTTAGTTCATCACTCTCGCTTTCTCCCCATTTTTTTTAGGATCGGATGAGAGAATTTTAGACATGCCTTCGAACAGAAATCCATAAATCAATTTATGAAACTGTCTGAACTCGTGAGATCTGTAACCAAAGCCAACGACGTTGACCACTGCACCTAACCTTTTTTTTTTAACAAATACCAAAAATAATTTGACTGCCAAAAATCACTTATTATGAGTGTGGCAAAAGGTAACAGACTAGACAACGAATGCTCAGCCGCTACTATGCAGCGATACCGTGCAAAGTGGTATATAAGAAGTGTAGCTTTTCAACGGTTTACGTTAAATCAATTCTATTATTTCAGATTCCTTAAATATTCCCCCCGTCAACAAAGAATCCATATAAAGAGTATTCATATACTCGCTACAATGCCAAAGCCGCATTTTGATGAAGCAGTGCATTCAGATAACATAGTATACCATCCCGTCACCTTAAATGCTAATCTGCTGCCGTTGGATGTTAACAGTTTCGAGTATACGGTGACTGATAAATTGCCGCAGCACCAGTTACTCGACATGTCACTGACCAGACCTCAATCGGAGCTTCTCACCTTCGGCATAACTGGACTAGTCTTCGATAAAAAATGATTATTGCGAATAATATCATGTTTTCCATATTATCTTTTATCATAAATATAGGTCTTCACACATGACCGCAAGGGTGACATTACTTCTGAGGGTGCCATTGCTTTAACTAGGTTTTATTGAACATTCTTTTTAAAACTACTTTATTGTACATTTCTGGTACTGATTTTATAAATGCAGATTCCCATTTTTTTCTTTGAGTTAAGACCATTTTACAAAAGCTAAGCCGAGTGAAGAGATTTTTTAATAGGGTGAAAAACACTTTCATTGTTCAATATCTTTTCTGCTGCAAATTTTCTTTGATCAAGTTTGCAACTAGTTTGATGCTGATAGAGCTTCAAAACCTTTTTTGTATGTTCTTAATGCTTACGCTCAGTGACGTATGATTATTGAAAACTTTATGGACTCGGCACTGAGACAAATTTGCACAAAACACTATATTTGATAGTCAAATATTTTCATATCATTCCATGACACCAATAAAAACGCATTTTAGCCAATATATTTTACAGTTTACTGTTTCCGTTCGCGATCCTATTTGTGGTCAAGATCCATTAGCTTGGGAAATCATAAGTATATCTAACAATAAACATTCAAAGATAAATAAAATTGCTAAACAAGGCCTCCTGAATTTCTTTTTTTAATTCAATTGAAAGGCACGCAATGAAATAAAATACTGATGTCGAATTAATAGATTAATTTTATTAAAAAAGCTATGTATGATAAAGGTGTTAAATAATGGGTTTACACATATATATATATATATTTGATTTGTAACATAAAGAAACATAATACTATCCACATGAGTATTATCGATTGAATTTTTGTCGCTTTAAGATGTTTATTTAGAATTTTAAGAATATAGATCTGCTTTAAACTAAATCAAAACCAATTGATTGTACAATATTATATAGTAAAATTTTACATATCGATTTATACAGCTTTAAAAAAATGAAACATTGTATTTAGTATAATTGACACTGCTTAAATTTAAAATATTGCATTTATTTTACCAAACTTTATAAAAGGTATATTATACTTTTTGATAAAATGAATTTACAAATCTTGTCTGTCATTATTAACCTTAAAATTTTCTCTTCATAGCACACAATGAAATTCTAGACAAGCAATTGAGTATTTTATTGACAATTTTCAACACAAATGATTCATATATTTGATTTTGAAATAGGAGTTAAATGGTGAAATGATTAATCAGCATTTATTGGTGTAAACATATGCATTAGCAATAGTGTTCTGGGACTAGTTTTTAGAGATAACTCGCCAAGTATTGATTATATTTTTACCTCACTTCCTCAAGTATAATAAAAATAACTACTACAGAAAATCTCACATGTGAAAGAAAGATTCCTGAACATTTTATGTTTTGGACTTGCGTCCGTATACTTCAGGTAGTTATATATACAAAGCTTAGTCAATAATTTCTTTTGACTTTGAAAGAAGGTGGAATAAATGAGATCTTTTCATATCAAAGATTAGTTTTTGTATAGCAGGAAGAACAAGGTGGGTTCTTGCAAGGGTTGAAACCTTTGAAGTGAGACGTGGCAATATGATACGCAAGATGCTATGCAGTATACAAAAGTTGTATAAAATCAAAAACGGTACTGTACTTGAAAGTCATATCGTGAGAAATCAAATAAAACCGATACTGTGGTAATTCCTACACTTTATACAAACATGAACATCAGAGTTTTAAGTGAATTGTTATAGAATATATTATTATAATCCAGTTTGCATTTAAACGCAATTTATAATTCATTTTTCACTATTTTCTGGGGATATTGCATTTGATCTGTTAAATTGTATACATACCCCAGAATATGGAGAATATTTATGTAATTTTCGATTTTTTGTGGACAGAGGGGTTTGTGCGTATACACAACTCATGTATGGTTAACCATATTTAGGCTGAAAATTATTGACGTTTCAAATGAAAACACTAAATATTTTTTTAAATTAACATTTGAAAAATATAACTTGAATGTTAATAATCAATTATTGGGTGACGTAAGTTATAAATAGGCAACGAAGTGTCAAAATTGAGGACATTTTATCAAACACATTAATCAGAATAAGCATGGGAGAATAATTGCTACTTTAAATTCTTTAGAATATTTATTACTGTAGGTTTCGAGGACATCAAACCTTACTAATTTGACAGGTGGTCATTAGTCATCTCGTATAGAAGACTCCGTTTTAACAAAGAATTTTCTTCTAAGATGATTTCAGATCAATGTCGAGCAGCAATTTTCTTTAAATTTAATATGGATAAAGAATATGTTCCAATTTCAAATACTTGGTTTTATATTTGTGTGGGTTTAAGACACAAATGGAGAATACGTCAACCCCACATGGCATTTAAAAGGGTACATTTCAAATGAAGCGGTGACGGGAAGATGTTAAATAAATTAGTCGAGAAAAACAATTTATGCAGGTTGATCCTTCCGTTGCTGAACCATCTCTCTAAGGTTATCTTCGCTCTCTTTTAAATTACGTTCAAGATATGATTTATTGCTCTCGAGGTCCGTGATTTTTTTCGCCGCCGTCGCTTGCCGGTTCTTCAAATTTGTCTGGACGTCTGGTAAATCTGTCAAGATGAACATTCTTCCTACGGACTCGTACGTTTTTGTCGACGGGCTGAGGGCGTTAATTTCTTGTTGGGTAATTTCGACATGCATTCGAACTCGGTTGAGCCCTTGTATTTGGGTGTCAATCAGTTGAATTTTTTGACTTGTTTCCACCATTTTAGATTGCAATTGTACGAAGGCTTTTTTCAATTCTAAGTCGACAGTTTTTGCCATTATATTTCAACAATTCACAACAAAATCGCACTGACAATTTTCTCTTTTGAAAATTTTTCAAGCAGCAGCTAACCTCAAACTGAATCAGAGTTTCTGATTGAAGTGAAGTGAGTAAAAAGTGTTTCAAAAACTATTTTGATCCTGTGAGGCAGCTGAATTTCAATTTCAGAAGCCAACTAAGTATTTTTCTAGTGCTACAACACTTTCAATTTTGCAAAATAAAATAAAAATTCCTTTATATACTAAGCACGAAATTAAACAATATCGTGCTACATTACAAGAATCGTTCAACTTATATCGCGAAACGGTAAATAACAGATTGTCGGGGCATGGTCTAAAATTTATATTTTTCACCGAAAACTACACAAAGTGAAATGATTTAGAATAGAATAATCTTTTTTGAACGTAAATATATGGGACATTCGTGAATGACGAAAAGAAACGTTGGAATATAAGTTTAACGATGTATGTCACAAACTTTCACGTCGGACTGTCATTAGATTTTCTTAGCTAAGTACCAACTTACAAAACAAAAGTATTTTGAATATTTGAATCAAAGAAAAAATGACAGAGAGTCCAACATGACATATTATCTTTGAACATTCTGGTGGTTACAATCACTTCAGAAAGTACGAGAAAATGCTCGAAATCAACTGTTTTAGGGTAGAACAAAACAAACTAAACCATCTTAACACAACACATCATCAGTTCTCAGTGAGAAATATCATTTTTAGGCCATGTCCCGACTATCCGATACTTACCGTCAAAACATCTGCAAGCAAGTCCGTTATTTGTATTCATGTTAAAGTAGTAAGTTCATATGGATATTCGATTCTAAAGATTCGTATAAATATTGTGAATTATCACCATAATCCATATAGATTTTTCACCAAACACAGAGTGGCTGAAATTAACTACATCATAATTATATTATTATTTATAAGCACAATTAGGTAGGTACCTATTCTCAGTTAAATGGTGATTTCTTAAAGAAAGCGTTTAACCTATATAAGCTATTGTTATTTTCATTATTTGATATTTACAAACATTACACTGTAGACCGACTGTATCAACTATGATTTTTTTTTCAGTAATAATTATTACTGTGCAAATAATAAACCCTAGAAAACAAGCCATTTTCTCTGCGTGAGCAGGCGTAAGTGAGAAATCAGTGCGCCATTCAATCACAGTACACCCTCCATTTTAAAAATTATATTTTACCATCAAGATTAATTAGATGAAGTTCTCTCTCAATTTGCTCACAATCTCATTATTGTGTACTGTTGCAAAATACTTCACCCAAAATGCCTATATATTGGCTTTAGACAGTCATGGTGAGACATTCACTCAAAAATAAAAGACGTTTTAAAATTTATTTATATATTATTATATTTTGTAAGTTTTCTGCAAAATGTTTCTGTGTTGCCACTAAAAAATCTAACATTATCTTCACATTTCAGAGTATTACACAATACACATGATAGAATAATAATTACTTCAGTTAAATTAACATACATTACAAAGGTCTCGTGCTCATAAATACTCACTCACACCAATTGTCTCGATACAATATTTAAAGAGGAATTTCTTAGTTTCAACTAAAAACAGCTTTTATTAAGGTAATCTGTTTTTGACACGTAACAAAAGAAACCTCATTAGTCCTCTAATACATTTTATAGTAAAGTGAAAATTTGGCTAAAGCATATTTAATCATTCAAATATGATTTTTCAAAACTTGTGTCAAATCTATAAAACATAGATTGAAATAATTTATGAAGCTATCATCTATGAATGGAATAAAATTTGAATGAGATAAAAAAACCTTATCAATACATAAACACTATATTGAATTTTCGATTTGATATACCTCAGTTTGTTGTGATGTGCTCTGAAATATAATAACAATGTTCAGAGACAACTGCAATTATCTCCCATGCAATTGTTCATGTTTTATTATGGATCTTTCATAGAACAGATTGCAGATTAAGGACTGTAATATTTGTTATAATTTTGACAGATTTAACATAAAACTCTGTTGTAAGAACACAATGCTTAGTTCTGAGTTCATTCATAGACAATGTTTTAGTGAAATAGCTACAATTGATTGATATTAATTATTAGTTTCTGAAGAATATAAATATAATAATTTCGTATATACAAATAATTTCTGTGCTTTTTGATTTACTGGACAGATGCAATCAACTGTAAAATTAAAAGTGCAGAAGAAGATATTGATACACATTTGTAAAAAAATTCGCACAGCTTATAATAACAGAATTTGACTATCCAATAAAAATACTTAGGTTTAAATCAATGTATATATTTACAATACCAACTATCATATTATTTTCGTTTAATGTTACGACGAGGCGAATATTGCTAAATACAGGAATGGAGGAAAGGAGAATCATGACAGGAATGAAAGTATTTTTCGATAGATTTTAATGATTTGGTCAAAGAAATGAAATACAAACTGTTATTTATACAGTTAGAAAATTTCTTTTATTTTGTATCTGCAGGCTTAGAATTATATTCAACACTTTCATTATGAACATAATAATTATTGTATTTGCTCTATACATGGTTATTAAATTGGTATTCAACATAGCCAATATCGAAAGATTAATACTGGTGGTCAAGGGTTTGATAACTATTTACCAGTATTTTATTAAAATATTCTCGTGTTATATAATAGATCAGTTTTGGTATTTTTTATTTGAAATGTTTGATGTCTGAGTAGTTCCTCACTACTCACTTAACGTTTCACATTGTCGGTGATTATATTTGTATATCAACATAATTTCAATATCCGACATCGCCATCATTAGTGATTTCACAGACCAATTAAAAGTGCCAACCTAATAAACATGTTCAGTGATTACAATAATCATTATGTTCAGTGTGAATATGTTAAACATAGTAAGCCCGCTGATCTGTTTCCCAAAACATATTCAATAACTTGCATATAACGCAGTGGTATAAAGTCCAAAATTGAAACAGTCTTTTATGTTTTGTTTTTATCGCTGAGATCTTTGAAAACAAGTCAATCGGTTTAATCGTATCCAACAAATTGTTACCGCAACACTTCTGTTCAACAATTTAAAAAGCTTAATAAAAACTAAGGTTATATCAAATCAGTATTTCATATAGCAAATTCTATTATTTTGCTTGTATAACCCTTCCCTGCAGTTGACACATTTATGTGCAAACAATATTTATTAATTTGAAAAATATCATTCAAGAAATGAATTCTTGTATAAAAAATTTACTTAAGCAATTTCATGATAAGTGAATGCAAGGGATAATTATGTAATTACTCATAAGTTGGCGAGATGCATCAAATCATTTTGAATCATCATAGTAATGCTATAATATGTGACAGTATTTATAAAAGCAGATACTTCAACATTTTGTTAAGAAAGCTTGACTTTATATCTTTTGTGTTGCTCGGTTATTGTTAGCGTGTACACATTTATTTTAGATCAATTGTTATATAGTACTAATAACTATCGTAAAATGTATTTTTATGACTTGAAGTGATATTCTGCAATATTACAAATTGAAAACAATACGAAAATAATTATTTTGATGCTGGGAAGGGGGTTAATTTAATGTCTTTTATAAGTTGTTATTAATCATTAAATACAAAGTATACTTAAAGCAAAATTTAAAGTAAAAAACCACCTTCAACTGTAGTCAGTAAACATTTTAATGTGCGGCAACAATCAATCATTAATTACGACCATTCACAAATTTAAATCTTTTTGCCTGCAAGGGTAATTCAAGTTCAATGGAATGGCTATAATGGGGAAAATAAAAGCAACAAAATAATAAATTACATAATTATATTGCACTGTCGAAATAATTAATAATCCTAAAATTCATCTGTGAAAGGTTTCTTATGGATTTAATATATTATTATTATCATAGACACACAAAATAAAAAATACTTAGTTATAATGTAGATGTGACCTTACATTTAATACAAGAATACATCTATTTCAACTCAGTTTTGTTTCATATCCGAATGATTCAACATTTATGTCTATTGTTATAAAGTGGGAAACAGTGGATACTCGATCTATCGTTTTTTGAAGGAAATTTTTGAAACATGAAGTCAGTTACATAGATCTCTCAGAGTTTCACGCTTTGATTATTTTAATTGCCTCAGTAAACAGTCTCTACAGTATTGGGTATCGGTGTCTGCAGGGTCGACTTATGAACAATATGTAAAACAGGATTCGAATTAAATTTTTTTGTAGAGGATGTCTTAAATATTTATAAAAAAAGCTTTGTGTTTTGCTACAACCGAACAATTACTGAGCCAATAATGTATCCCTATATTGAATGGTAATAAAAACTTGGTTTGTATAAACCATAAAGAATCATTATTAAAGTTTTGAAAAATTGGAACGAAAAACGGTAGATCGAGGCTGCATTGTATATAATATTGAAAACTTCAATATTGAAACCATCGTCCATTTAATATACATTATAACTAACACATCACTCAACGAATCAATGTAAAAAGCGTTTACGGGCCACTCACTCACTGGACAAAGCGATAATTCATATAATCACACATTTTAAATCCAATTTATCAGCCATTTTTTCCAGGATTTTCTTTGCCGATCGAGTAAAATCTAAATCCAACACAACATATATGATTATATTCGTTTTAAAAAGGTAATACTGCAAGGAACAATTAACATAAGTAACCTTTATTTTAAAATTTTTAACGTATCTTTGTAAAAAAATAGATATTATAATTAGCTTCAGAGCCCAGCGACCGAAACTGCATTACTAACATAATAATATTAGCGATGGCTAGAAAAGCAACCTATTGTTTAAGAGAACTTTGCAAGGAAAGGTCATTCGATTCTGTAAATTACGACACATTCTGGGTAAAACAAACTACAAATCAACTTTCATAAAAACCATTGGAGATAATTCAATTGATATCATGAATTTACAACTTTAAGTATTATACGTGTAAAAAATTTTAATTGATTAATTAGTCAAAATACTTAACAAGGAATGTGTCAAAATTCTCAATATTGTGGGAGTCAGAGAATTATTTTTAAATGAATTTAGTTTCCGCAGACATTCTGTCACATAATAAAAATAATAATGATATTTTGACACACTAAATGTAAGCATATATTTCAGAAAATAACACTGATTAGTTGAAGATCATTACGATAAATATGTAATATTGTGATGTTATTTACAAAGACTTTTTTTTTTTATTAAAACATTTCATCTTCAGTTTTTTGAGCATTAGTGTTAAATATGCAGTTGGGCGTGTACTTTACCCCATGAAATGGGCAAGTATCAAATTCTGTATTATTTAAACAATTGGCTGTAATCAGGTTAATATATATTATTAGGTATATCTTATCTTGCCCATCGGATATACATAAAATTAAAAATGGCTGATAAAAGATGTCCAACTGTGAACGGCACACAGGACGGTCCGCAGCGAAAGTCCACGTGAAAAATGCAACAACTCCATATTGTAATTAACTAATAGTTGTGAGCCACGCCGGCTGTCGAATTTCGTTAATCCTTCTGCTTTTTGGATTTGCCGGGGGCGGGATGCATCCGCCGGTAGCAGCTCTGCGCGAGCGAGTTGATGATAGAGACGAGGAAGAACGCCACCATCGCCAGCACAAACTTGTCGAAGATCGCTGACAGTTTGGAGACGGGGGCGTTGGCGGACGAGCCGCCTCGGTGCAATCTCGCCCGTTGACCTCGCAGCAATTCCAGCAGAGGCTCTTCCAGCTTGGCGCCCAGTCCTCCGGGAATGTTGTGAAGCCACCCTAAGGCCTCGCTGGATAACAAAACCAGATAATTAAAAAACTTTTATTCTCATCGTTTTTTTATATAAATTAGAGCATTCCGACGTAACCCTCAAAATTGAAATTGTTAAGGAGAGTAAAAACTGTTTTTATTGAAAAATCAATTAATGAAAGCATCCGAATTGTGTACACCGCAACCGACGACATTGATGATGACCACCTAGTTACAAGCTCACTGCCACATTGAAATATTCGTGTTATAAGGTATTTTCAGTGTTTTATCCCACTTTGGTGATCACTGCCCTACAAAATCGTAGCACAATGTACAAAAGATTTGCAACAATAAAAAATAATACTCACATAATAAGTGTCTCATTGAATGCGACAATGACAAACACCTTCTGGATATGCATCTTGATGATGGCCTTCCCGATGAGTGTGGCTCCGAAGAAGGTCCAGAAAGGCACCAGGAAATGTCCGCAGGTGAGACCTGCCAGATCGAACAGGGGGTTCGGGATGGAGGCGCAAGCAAGGATTCCCAAAAAACCAACCTTCTCCACCAACTGTTGCACCAAATCTTTGCCTCTGAAAATTAATAATACTCTCATTATAGACTATTTCAACAAACATTTTTATACTGAAATTTTACTCGATTTGTTAATTTTATGTTTCTACACAATTTAATTTTAAAAACATATCCATTAATGATTAGCCCTTGGAGCAGTACGGCCACTGTTGGGTCAAACTTTATCTTTGGTTATGCTTGTAATTTTTTAAAATTATCATTGCTTCTTCATGAATATATTATTGCTTTTTGAAGGAGGTCCTGTTATTTTCAAAATATTTTTTAAAGGAACAAAGTTTTTTGAAATATCGAGAAAAAATCTGTAACCATATAATATTGGCCGTAAACATCCATATCTATTAGATTCTCTTCCTGGAATCGGCCAAAGATGAACTTGGTAAAGATCTAGGCCCAAATGAAAATAATGTTAATGAAGATCTTTGTTATTCGATATTTCACCAGTTGACTAATAAGAATATGTGACACACCCTGGTTTTTGTTAAGTATAATTGTCATTAATGTCCAGAACTGAAATCAGTCAGCGGCAACAGCAATATTTCGCAGAACGGGCTCTTTCTTGTTGCCAGGCGTTTAATTGCCGCCGGCTTCGGCCGCTGGACGAGTCCATTTTTACGGAAAGAGGTAGCTCCGACGGTGCAGGGAGTTTTTTTGTAAACAGTCGATTACGAGCTGCCGAGTCGGACGATCGAGGTCTCGTCGCGGCGAAGGTGACGTGACGATGTGAACTGTTTGTTTTTTTTTTTTTTGATTTGCATTGGACTTTATTTAAATTCATTGTGTCATTTGTATTATAAGTTAAAGTAAATTCAGTGGCTAAGTAAATGTAAATGCAGAATCAATTTTATGTGTTAAGATTTATATATTTGTGTAATGTTAAACCACTGCATCTTGAATGGAAAATAAATAAGTTTTGAACCGGATTTGAAATGGTGTTTGTCTGAAATCAGCCCTTCCAGGACTCCGGATAACCAGCCGCTCGCCTCTCTTCGATCCGGGGTCTTCTCATATGTTATGTTAATTTTGTAGCTGAAAGATGCATGCAATAGGATTTGGTATGACTTAGCTATGTTTTTCCTTACCTATCCAGCATCGTAACAGGCGGCTTTCCTCTATTGATGGGTATGACGGGCGGCTTGTGAGCCAAACGAGCAGCTCTCGCCATAAAATAGGGAGGGAGTTCGCCCAAAGCTGTGCCGAGTCCCCACAGCATTGCCTCTACTCGGACCTTGGACATGATGTTCCAGATAGAAGTCTCCCACCGAGGGTCCATTTCTGGAGGGCAGATGATTCTGAAAACGTTTGAATAACAAAATCAATTTATCTTCCACAAATACTAATGTATACATGGAATAATAAATTTGCAGATTAATATCTAAAAAAGAATATAAGAGGACAATGACATGTTAATTCTAAGTAAAAAAAAAAAAAGGTTTATCATTTGCATTTATAAGAGATAGATTTTTTGTATGTCAGCAATGTAGAAAAAGCTATTACTTACTCATTAGGGTAAGGCGGTGAGGGGAAATTGAGCGCTCCGCATTCGTAAGCTGCAAGCGTCACCTGTGCTATGTGCGGCCCCAGGTACAAGAGGAATGTGTGAAGGCCGGTACCCAGACCGACTGACGACAGGACTCCTAGGACGATCCACCAACCCCACCACAGTGCGGATGAAAGGCCAATCTAACAAAATATTATTAATGAATACTTCATTTTGTCTAGTAATGAACAGAAATTGTATTGCTGCATAATGTTAGAAAGTATTTATATTATTAATAGATTATCTCATGTCAAGAGAAATAATATAGATGGCAATTTATATACCATACCGATAACAAGCGACAGAATAAATGTTGGAATAAAATATTTAGACATTTTCTTGAATTCAGGACTGTTAAAATTATCGGAGATGGAATCGGTAAGTTTACAAACGATTTCACAGCCCTTATTATTAAAATAACAATTAATTATTACCTAATGCCTTTGAAAACATATCAAAGAATATGGAAGATTAATTGAAAAATAGAAAACATGAACAATACTACAAACTAACAAATTTCCTTTATTTCTTTTAAAATACTGTTTTGAGTCAATAACAAATTAATGAGGCTCCAATAGTCTACTCATAAAACGTAAATTACCTGCATGAAAGGCTGATGCGGCCCTTTTATTTGGAATAGGACTACAGTCACCAAGGAAACGATGACACTTAGAAAAACTAGTCCTTTGTATGCAGGCAGCCTAGAACAAACAAAAATAAAACATTTAAATGAATATACTTGAATTATAACAATAACGTTGCTATTCCATTGAAAAAATAGTCAAATCTTTCAATCTCCACTGCATTACAAAAAAAAAAATGAATTCTTATTTATGTTATGGCTCTGGTTAATCAACCCATTGTTCCTGTGACCCTGTAAACATATGTGTTCAGTAGACTGGCGTAGACCCTAGGTCACGTAATTTATACGGATTTTTGGTAATGTCTTTCATTCTCAGGTCTCATGTAAGACTACATAGTAATTTTATTTGCGGTATATATAATGCATAAGGCAATAACATTTTTACTACATTATAATACATAATTCAGGAGTCAGGAGTTGTAGTAATTTGAAGATATATAATTATCAGTGCGTACAGCTGATCTTTGGCCGCAGAGCCAGAAAATCTAAACGCAACAGAGCCCAAAAAAATAATCTTTAAAAATGACAAGATAAAAAAAATCTAAATAAGTGTATTATTCACAGATGAAAATTTAAATAACATTGCACAATTGTATGACTGTAAAGAGCAAAGGTGACTTTTTTGCAGAATGGGAAAAACAGAAACATCACTTCTATTTCAGTCATGGCAGTGAATTCTTAATTATAAGATATATACTATATATTCAAATATAAAATTCAGTCTTAAGGTGATTTCACTTACTTCTGAGCTCCCTGCACAATAAGGAAACTTATCTCCCGAAAGAAGTAATCTAAGGTAGAGATGGGATGTCGCCACAGCACGAGGTGTGAGCAATCTGGTCCTGCAGCCTCTTGGCTGTTGTTTTTCGCCCCCCGTCCTGGCCCAGAATATTCACTGTAATAAACAAATATACATTAATCTATGCAGTTACATTGGTATTTTAAGAATTTTATCAAACCGGTGAGAAAATGAAGTGGTAAAAGATCGATTTGAATCATTGGTAAATAAGATAGTGGTATAACAAATTGTCATTGTGAGAAAGTTGAACACTGAATAAAAATATATTTTATAGTTAATTTAATTGAAAAAAACCACATCAATGAATCATGTGATTTATATGTAACTAAAAAGAATATTCATAAATAAAAACTGAATAACTTTCGTTCAAATAGATCATTGTTAAGTTGTTTAAAGTAATGGAACCTTCTCTCATTTCCATATGTACACTTAAACATTCTTAACATCTTTTTTTTGCGCGGTGGTCACTGGAACGTAAAGCCTGTGAAAAAGAGAATCGGGGTGGATCATTTTTTTTAACATTCAGGGTAAACTTGTTTGGCAACATACTTGTTCGAAGAAGCTATTATCTAACCTTCATAATTTTTAAAAACACAGTATTTCAATATGATAGTGTTATTGCGTCTGTGTCCATATTTCAAGAGGTGCAAAGAAAAATTGGAAAATAATAAAATGAAACAGCTATTCATTGTTACAAGATTTACAATGTATATTTTTCTTATCAATTTTTATTGAAAAACGTTGGATCTATAAATAAATGTCACAAAACATGTCGTGCAACACTGAAGTCTACTAGTTTTGAACAAATTTCACAGTAGGAAATGAATATCCATGTGAAACTATAATTGTTACAACATTCTATTTTCAATAGGTATATTATTTCGCTTGCAATGTATTATTTCTGAATGTTCTTTTATGTGGGGTTGACTGCAGGGATATTTTCCATTGTGCGTTTTCCCAAATGATAGAGCAGGAATGGTAATATAATAGAGGTTTCGTATAATTCAGGTGTAATATTGATATGAATAATAATAACCCTTGAAGAGACTTCTCCGAGGTGTGGACATTGCCATTGCTCTTGGCGGCCGGCATGACGGGTGATTGATTTACGTCTCCGCTATTGGCTGCTACCAGTTTATGGTACCCCAAACGAGACAACTGAAAAAGCAAACATTGACAATTAGATTTCATATACATGTACGCGGTATTGCTCAGATGGTTTCAGATTGACAAGCTACACAAGAGAAAGTAAACAATATGTAGAAATTCAACAGTGACACAAGGCAAAAGATATTGTTTTAAAAACCAAATTATTATTCTTATTAATATAAGTCCAATGGCAAAGTGAGCTTTCATTGAGTATTATAGCGTATCACAGTTTCAGCAAAAGATGGAAACACACCAATATCAATATGCATGAGTAGCGAGTCAAGCCAAAAATACATAACCCTTATGCCTGCAAAGAGCAAATAAATATGTATTACATGTAAACTCTCATGATTATAAAAATTCGAAATCTAGAAAAACAATGGTCACACTAAAAACATACAGATTTACCTTCAATTAGGGGTCACCAAAACATTTTCAAATAACATACATATTTATTTATCTTTAGTAACAACCATTGTCAAAATGAACAACATCCAAATCTTTTTAGAAGATATTTCTATCATGTTATTATTTGGCACATATTAAACATGCCTATCATAATAATTTGACATTAGATGCAAAATAACATGTGCCAGATAATACACTGTTGCATACCAGAAGACATTGACTAGAAAAATATTCTGTTAAATTAAATTGTTACAAATAATCTACTATTATTGACCTGTAGGGTTACCATTCATTTCCAAACTCTGTGATCAACAGGATGACAACAAAAGAAAAATTATGCAAAATCTTAAAAAAGGAAGAACACTAATAGACAATAATTATTAGTGTCAATAAAACAATAGAGGCAATACTGAAATAAAAGCAAACTAACAAAAATTTTTCAAATACTAATGAAGAACTATTTACATACACAGCTAAAAAATCTATATTAAACAGTCACTAGCAATACCAATGAATTAATAAGTATCAAAAAGGTTTATTGACAAGGGTAGTTTTTGGATGTTTATTATGTTCGAATTTAGAATAATGGAGGGAAACAACTGAGTGAGACACAGTATGACAAGAGTATTATTCTGAATACTTAATCATCTGGTTAAAGATATCAGTTTTTTAATCAATACAGGTAACTCTCGATTATCCTGACTAATGATAAGGATGGGGGCACGAATAATCGAAGAACACAGACATTAATTCGTTTCAAAATATGGTAATACAATGAAGCATTCATATATAATAATTATGTATTATTACTGCAATTCTGCTTGTTTTAAGAAACCTTTAATGGTTCTCTAATATATGTATGAATCTTATTAAGAGTTATCATATGGTTTTATTTGAAACCTCAGTGGTAAAGCTATAATACAGATTGATAATTTTTTCTTGGCCCGCTTCCTATTCTGGTTGACTGACATTAGAAATATCTGCATTGCTTATAAATTGAAAAACCGGTTCACTTGAATCATGTTCTAATAACTGATGTTTTCTATATGACCATGTGTGACCCCTAAACGTGGACCATATGGGCGCTTAATGTAGCTTATCTCAACAGGAGTAGTTCTAAGAGAGCTGCTTGTTTTTCAATTGCTCAACCTCTCTCTTCTCCTCCTGGAGTAAGTATACAAGGATAAGATATATGTAAGTATAAGCAGGAAACGTGGGAAGCTAATTACTTTTGCTATGTCCCATTTTTAGGATCGGATGAATGTGAGAAAAATCACACATATACATATGCCTTCAAACAGATATCCAGAAATTGTTTGTAAAATCAATATCCCTACTGGGACACACGTGGACAATGCAATTGACCATTCTACTGCTGCTGTCTCAGCAGTTTTCCGAAGACCAGTACAGTAATACCTTGCGTGAAGCAACCAGAAGAGCGTAGCTTCACTTCAGATGGCAGGAGATTGTTGGAAAATTAAGTAAGGAAAATAATGAGTTGTTAATGCGGAAAAAAAAACACCACAGTATACAATTGGTCACGCGGTATGATAACTTTGCAGTAACGGTATTGACATAGTTCTACAATATTGTGTGAAGGTTAATTATGAATAAAACGTTGTATGGTTTTTATAGATAAAAACGCGAGCTGATAAATATACATTTTTTTACATTGATATGGCAGCTTTAAAAGATATTTCTTCATTTTATGCCATATACATAACTAAATTGAAAGTGATAAACGAATAACACTTATCGGCAGGGAATTAGATAAGCCACCAATGTGTTCCCCCTACGCCATACAAATCAATGCCGTCCTAAAGAAATCGACGCCAATTGACATAAGTTTACAAATTTGTTATAGACGGGGTCAATAGACTGTCAACCGTTTGTTTGGACTAGTTAAAAAATTAAGCCAGACACAAAATGTCTGTTGGGAGATTTAAATTGGAAAATTGTTGTAATGTTTCTGTTTGATTTTGATTATAGCTTGGTCAGTAACATATAAAGGATCTCTGGATTGGCTTTGTTGAACCCTTAACTTTAGAGGCAATATATTGGCTAAGATAGAATCGTCGAAAATACCCTAGGTCTTTTTATTATTCATTATCGTTTGCCATTCACTATGAATGGCTTCACAGCTGACTGGTCAACAGCGGTCAATGCTCTGGCGATAAATGATCTACCGTACGACTATTCAAAAAATTTATTTGTGCAACACTTTATTTTGACTCTGGTAAAATTCAGAGACCTATTTTCACTTTGGTTATAATTCAATTATCAGATATTTCAGTTGTAAGATAAATACTTACGACAACAACCAGCCTTTGAAATAATTCAATTCACAGATGTTTTACTGAGACAAGAGAACGATAAAATGTTTATTAACGTTACTTCACCAATGAGAAATGTAAAGTTAACATGCGAACACTGCCAGTTTTAATGATAAGAAAACGCAGCGTAAGATAAGGCTTTACTAATAACTTGTTTTTCAATTTTGAGATCTCGTAGGAGACATTGAGATAAATTGTCCGTCAACTAATGAGAATAGTGCAAAGTCACTGATTTTTATCTCCATATAAGATAAAATGAAGATACAAGGTCAACCATGAACCCTTATTATTAAAACATTCCTGTTAATTGAATGCTTCAATAGTAAATAAAAAAACACTAGTGAAAATGAGTTTATTTGCAACTATGTTCAGCCAAGAATAATTAATGTTATACATGTTAAGCTTAATTTTTAGTTCAAAATATACTTCCTATTATTGTACTGTTTGATTAGTATTAATTTTGCAGGCTTTTTTTTATGTCCCGCAAAATGACCAAAACTGACTTACTGCCACAGTTCATTGAGGGTGTTGATATGTACCAAAGATAAACATTTTCATATATCCAACAATTGACATCTTACAGCATTATATGCACAGAATAACTACAATTACTTTCGTCGGTCAAGAAAAGAAAATTATTCAAATAACTTTCACTATTTATGCAAGAATGTTTTAGTGTGCCTGCAGTGGTAACTTTGTACAACTAAGTGAAAAAAGTAGATGAGTACACACAAACTCAGTTTTAAAAAAAACTGCCAGATGTAAAAAATGGTTTCGAAAGTTTAAAGAGAATGCAATGCTTTGCAAAATATTTTATTCAGTCAAAGAAATTCGATTGTAATGCAAGTATTATTTGTGATAACAATTGCAGACTTTATGCTCAAGTATGATAAAATGCTCATTGCATTTTTTTCTTTTAGGACATTTTTTATGTTTTGTGCTTGAGATTATTTTCGATTGATAGCAAAAAAACAAATATAATACAGTTAGATTGATTGCAATTTCAACGATAGATCAGGTAGAACGGTTGTAAACAATGTTTAGGTAGAAAATGGATACCACACAGTACCAACCAAGATTCTCTGTCCCCCGTCTGTTTTTTGCTTCCTACCGAGTCATCCCATTCCATATATTTAATGAATGGTCATCAGCAGCCTTCCGGGGCAACGGAATGTATTCGGTCGAGAGAAAAGACAGAAGAGATTCAGGCTACCGTGGAGCATCTGTAGTAATTGAATATGTACCAAGTCCATTGCCGCTTTTTATTTTTCGATGTAATAAGGGGCTGATTAGGTTAGGTTACTTACTGTCACTATCCTTTCTTGCGTAAAACTTTTTATCAAGTGTAGATAAGCAATTCGCAAGTCAGATTGTATGTAACATTAAAACTGGTATTTATTGCGATATAAATATATTTGATGAACATTTATTTATTATACGTATAGTTTAAAAAACAGCATACAGCTGAATAATCAAAATAATTCAAAATCTGTTGCCGCACAATGAATTATATTACAAGTTGGTTTGAGATATTTAAATTACCAATATATACTATATTTGAATGGAAATTTTATAATATACTGGACTAGTGTTGAGTGGACAAATATTTATTAGGACGGTTGCAGAGAAGAATGCGTAATGAATGAAACATTTTTTATCATTCAGGATCAATTCTAGAAGAAAAACATAGTCAACATTTGCCCAAGATATTGAATCAGGATATTTTTGATTGTTATAATGGAGCACTTACATTAAGCTACAGTGGATGAAGAGATACTTGAGAAAAAAAGCTTCACCATAAAATGAACTGTTTTCAGTAATTCACTTTCACTCCCTTTGGTAAATTCTACTAACATGAACGGTAGGTCTTTAATATAACCGTAGGTCTGTGGCTGATGATGTTAAAGATAATTACAAAACAATGGATGCTGGGAAATGGCCACACTGACTAATAAAATAACACAATTACCAATTTGTAATAACACGAAAACGAATTAGAAAAAATTGGTAGGTATTAGAATAAGCTAGGGAAATTTTAAAATGATGATTGATAGGGATAAAACCGAAACTCACATTGAACAAAAAAAAAACAATTATAGTGTTATTCAAAAAGATCGATTTATGAAATAACATACTCCTATCTCAATGACAACGTCTTTATTAAGGTTGAGGCAGTTTTCCTGGTGTATTTCCATTGCGATGCAAGAAAATACTTGGTAACTGTTCTTCGAGTCTAGGTGTAATAAAAAAAAAAAAATCACAAAACAGACATAGAATAAAATTAAAAACGAAAATTCTCATAAACGGACACACACAATACACAGCAACATTGCTGAGCAAATTTCTCTCAATTAAAATCGTATTATTCGATATTTAAAAATACTTTAATGACGAAGAAACTGCCGGCAACAGAAATGTCGACATTAAACTGACGTGTACTTATACGCACGCTGGCGATTAGTTTTAATGCATGTGAGGAAACAAAATATAATAATAATAATTATAATGAGTGAAATTATACTTAATATGTGATAAAGTAACGATAACTCACTGTTTTTATCCAAATATTTACTTCTGGTGCCGTTGCCTGGATACTACACGTATCAATGTTTTCGTAAGAGTCGATAGAAGATTTTCATATTCCGATTACGCAGCACTTTCAAATAATAAATATTAACACTTGCAGATCGTATCAATAGAACTTGAGTTACTTTCACGAAATATTTGACAAGACTCGGCCGATTCGAATGAAATAAGCCCGCTGTTAAATAAAACTCGCGAGACGGTTGTCAAATTTCAAACGAAAATCGATCTCAGACAAAACATCTGATCGCCGCTGACATTGAAAAACGATACATGCCGTACGAGGCACATAAACCTGCATAACATGAATGAATAACAGAAAAATCGCACGATATAAAGAGTTCCGTGACACCGTCTGCTTTAGTGCGCTTATAAAAATAGATTAAACCGCGCTACAATCACGTGTTTTTCGCCGACCAGTGAAAAAGTCAGGCCACTTCGCCGTCCTCGACGAACTGCCAATGCTTCTGTCAAATATTATTAATCTAGCCCGCCGACGGTCGGCCGGTCTCTTCGCGGACCGTGAAATCGAATCCCGCATAGACACGACTTAGTTTTATTTTCCGCACTAGAAACCGATGGAAACGGAGTCGCGTTACTTTGTGTCTCGCGCGATTCCTCGAGGCGCTACGTCAAAGTGACGTTTCGCTAATAACGGCTCGATTTCGAATCGGTTATTTCGGGCGGGCTGATAAGCGAATACAGTCATTCCATCCGTTCCGAAAAGTCATCAAAAACCGGTATATCGAAAGTTATTGGCGTACGGCTATTTCGGCTTCTACAACCTCCAACGGTAATTACGTTTTTTACGCCTATAAGTGAGAGTCCGAAAGCGTAATTTATTTGTTTACAAAAAATGATCTCGTCCAGACCCGCATTTCGATTTAGGCAACCGTAAAATAAAAAAGAATATATATTGCGGTTAGGTTATAGGGCGAAGTTATTATTAATTATAAACCTTTTGTTTTACATTTTTAATAATACATGGGTACCTCCAAAAATCATAAACAAAACATGGTATAGTTCTGACGATGGCGTTAAGCCGAAATAGCAATCAACTACCTAATAAAATTTTGTAGAACTAAATATTTTGATATTTTAAACTATAAAAACACGGTACATCTATTAATGTTTTATTTTTTAAAAATACTTTGAATAAGAATGCAGGATATTCAGACGTGTAGTGTTAAATAATAAGTCTGGGAGCGCTGATTAATTATAATATTTTAATACCCCTTATATTTCGATGGATAGTTGGCATGCATTGATGTTCCTCACTATGATTAACTTGGTCAGTGAAAGAATATTATACATCATCAATGAAAATAAAACACAATATTCTCTCAAACGAATGGACAACACTGATACAAAAAATACATGGTTAAACAAAATTCAACTGTAATTGGCCTTGATCGTATAAATAGAAAAGTGTATTAAGTACTACACTTCCATTAAGAATTGATATATTTCATGCATGGCCAATGAATGTCCGAAAATTGATGACAAGGATTCAGTGAAATTTCTAGTTTGGCTATAAAAATAATGTGGTGTACCGTAATTAATTGATGTGGTTTCCGTAGCGCCTCTATAGTCTATACGATGAATTATATATATATATTCATGTCAAGCTTATCTAAAAAGAATCGTGTAATGAAGTGAATATATTTGAAACATTATCTCGTTATTCTTTGGACCCACTGTTATCAATCTTTGTGTTTCAACAGTGTTTGCAAGCACATGGTCAGTTTTATCACCAAATAATAGAAATCATTAGATGCAATCAATAATCCTTCGGTTATCACAGTTCCAGCACTGATTAATTATTACTAGAAACAACTGATAGAGACATGTCACAATACTGGCCTTGATTAAATATTAAAAGTTGACTATAGTATTTAATATAAGCTGTAAGAACTACTGAAGTGTTCTAACCATTGCGCTAGAGCAGGATTTTCCCAAATTATGTTACGCAGAACGTGAATAAGTCGTCCGCGAAAACCTGGAATGATTTTATAGCCAAGTACTTAAATTGATACATATACGATTGAGGAAGAAAAGGATATACAAACTGGTTTTTCTGTGACGAATTTATAAGTGTATCAAAACAAGCTATTGTTTTACTTCTGTTACTAAAACATATTAGATATAAACATTTTATGCAAAACAGAATTTTATCATTATACTGCAACAGAGCAAGATCCAGGTACAGGCTCCACACCATAACGGATGTGCCTGATATCAAGAAGATTTGCAATTCAAGCACTCAAAATCATCGAAGGTTTTAAGAGCTTATATTCTTGTGTTATATTTTAAAAATAATAAATAATTATTGTTGATTGAATTGGCATTTACGTGGTAGAACTTCATTATAATAGGATAAAATAACGAAGTATTTAGTTCTACAAATTTTTTGTAATTTGTAGAACTTTGTAAAAATTTGTAGAACTAAATACTTTGTTATTTTATCCTAAATGATTATTGGTTTTTTTTTAATTACTGATTATGTATAAATATTATTACCTACCTTACAAAATATATAAGGTGTTCTGTTAAAAATTCAGGACTTGCGAAGTGTTCCATCACAGGAAAAGTTAGGGAAACCCTGCGCTACAACTTTATCATGGTGAAACAAACTTGATTTTTCATTCAGATTTTTATTTCAAAACTAGTTTTTTGTCATCCCAGATTTTTTTTATTACCAAAAATATTGCTTACTTTATTGATTGCATTGGCATTCTTTATCAATTATCATGAGTTCATTTTAGGCCATAAATGAAGGTGTTTCAATCTACGGAATGTACTCTATTCAGCTCATATCACATCAATTGAATATGTCAAAACTTCAAACAATATAATGCAGGTTAAAAAAAAAGCTAATAGATTGTGAGCTCGTTTGAATACAACAGAATGTATTTAAAACTTCAAACACCAAAGCCGAGAAATGACTTTTCATAGTGAATACTATTACAGCTTTTACATTAATATGGTATATTTTTACAATCTATATATTGTGCTGTCAAGGGTTTCATGTAAACACTGATTTATAGATTAGTATACAAAGTCAAGGATCTCTGAAATATTTTTATCCTATCCTGTAATCATGGCATTGAGAAACGATTATTCAACCATTGGTTGTTTCATAATTCATCACTAGATTCTCACCCTCTATGAAGAAAGATGTTCAGCAACTTTCATACAAAAAAATCCCATTAGATCATATCATGCTTAACGTTGGGAGGAGAAAACATCAAAATGCCTTAATACGGTTCTGCTTTGGTCTATGATTATCTTGCTACTTAAAATTCCATTAAAATTCTTTCAACCAAAGAATTTCACTACCATACAGTGTATCTATGATAGTGATTGTACAACCTAACAAACTAGTTTTTGATATATATTTCTGTTTTAGTATTATGAAAGCCGAGGATTCAGTATATGGTTTTTGTATAAAAAATATTCAGCATTATTATTCAAATGAATCATCGGATCATAGTTATGCAGAGTTATATTAGCCTTGAAGAGATTAATATAATCTTTATTAGAATATTATGTATAATGATAAACTAATTTATGCAATTGATGACAGTATCTTCTGATGAAACATTAAAATAAACCTAATTTTATATTTGCACGCATTCTTTTTACACCGTTCAATGTACTGCAACCTACTTTTCATTTTTCTATGTTCACTGCGTTTTTTTCTACAAGCTTTTTTTTTGCATGGCTGTTTTACGTGGAATGTATCTGCCGTGCAAAGTGTACGACTTTTATTCAGAACGGCTGGAATTGTCCGGTCTAGTAGTCGAGAGGTGAACGCTGTTTGGTGTTAGTTTTATTTGGTTAGTGTCCACAGGTTCGATGTACAGATATGTTTACATTCCTTCTTACCTATCCGATTCTAAAACAATGACATAGCAATATCAATTAGCTGACTGCTACTCTTTTCTTAGCACAGTCCTTCTATCCTTACCCTATTCGACAGCGAATAACAACCAGTTCTCTTAAAAATAACTTACATAGAGATACTCCATTTAGAGTATATATATTATGGTTCACAATGCTAGCGGACATAGTAAAAAAATATGATCCAATTAAAATGAGTAATAAATATCATTTGTTTGCAAATCTAACATTTACAATTGAATCTATCAAGAGTTTTTGTATCTGTCCATGTATCCAATCACTGCTGAAAAAATTTAATAGTCTAGGGCAGTTTTCCTTAAGTTCATCCTTATGTTTCAAACATTTGAATGGTATCTTGGGTGGTGCATCATTCGATACTGCGATGATGAAATCAGTCACCTCAGTCAATCGTTAATTTCTTTGAGATAGTGTATCCGAGAGAATGAAATAAAAATCAGAAAGAGGAAAATTATCAATTCAATTAATATTTCGAATGAAATGGACACCTAAATCTAATGGAATATCTCAGTTTCTTTTCGAATTCGCTTACATCATCACTTAATACAATGCAGATAATGTGTTTCTTTGGTCACATGTGTGACAGGTAAATTAATACAACTTTTTATATACCTCCATTTTTAGTACATTGAAGGTGATTCTGAGCTCAAAATAATTAACATAATACAATCTTAGACATATATTCTTCGATGTATTGTTTTTGCACAATGATCATTCAAAATTTCCTTGATTTTACAAGATAGCATATCCATGGACACACTGATTATCGAAAGCTGAATAGAATATATTGCAAAGTATAAACAGAGAGAGGGAAAAGGGACCAGTACACTCAATAAGTTGATTGTTCATTATTCTTAATCTGGTTGATTGAATTGACATTCACTTGACACATCCTATTTCTTTTCCAATCATGTCTGCTCTCAATATAGTGCATTTGAACTCTTAATGAAGCATCTCAATAGAATTTGGACTGAGAAGAGGAACTGTTTGTTATTCAGTCGCTCAAAATTTTCTTTTTCAGCAAGAGTTATGATAAAATGGTAGGGCTAGAGCAGGACTAGAAGTTCTCACTATGCTCCGTTTTAATGGTTGGGTAACCTTCCTATCGCTGAGCAAAGCTCTTACTGCTAGACTACAGTAATACGACACATTTACCACATAAGCCTACATTATCCATTGCTTTTATTTCAAGAATATTTTTTTCTGGAATTTCAAATATATGTTGTGTTTATATAACAGGTTGACTGTACTATCTCTTGATTTATGTATACAATTTTTTTCTATGGATACACAATTACAAAACAAACCGTTCTTCATTTAAGAAGTCTACCCGCTCATTTCCGTGTTTTATACACAGTAAATTTTCGATTATCTGTGCATAAAGCTAATATAAAAAAGATTTATTCGACAATATTCGATACGAGTCATGTAAAATAGTAAATTTACAAAGCTTCAAAAACAGTAATAAAGAAAATATCGAGGGGTCGTTAGATTGGGATTCAAATGATCCGGGGTACCAATAATTAATAATTAATACAATATTGTTTAAACGGTTAGTCAATAAGAAGAGGATGTAATTTACGAAGAAATTATCAACCATATAGGTGGTAACATGGTCATATCATTCTGTTGACATTTTATTAGAGTACTACGGGTGCTGCGGTCTTGAGGAGGTTTACTGAAAATTAAACGTGTAAATAATAGTCTGCATTAAAAATATGGCATCATGCTTTAAAAAAAATCGAAATTAATACTTGGGAAAATTAACCAGATACGTTAACGGTATTTCGCTTTATTGAACAATTGTTACATGATAATAATCTACAAATTCATGCTTACTTTGGTTCGCATTCATGTTCTTATGAACCAGATTGCATGACATATATTCATTGACTATTGAGCGTAGCTGGTGTATCTATGTTTCAGATAAACATGCAAACATTTTGAATACACAATGTTGTCTAGCTAACGAAAACAATATAAATAATATTCAAGGTAAATGTGTTGTGAAATATCAGAAAATAAATGTTGTTGCTGGGTGATTCATTATTATTGCCAGTATGATTTATAAATGAAGGTGACAATAATAGTAATTATCATCTAGCAATGGCATACTATTTAAAACCATCTGTATATAAATTAACAATTTTACTATGATACTTACATGTCACAAAAACTGGAACACATATATTATCATCGTTCAATGAATATTGAGTATTTCTATATCATACATGGGAAATGGATTGCCATCATTGATTCGAATCACTGCATAGACATAGCAATAAAAGACCGGTTTCGATTCAAATCGGATTCACTGATTGTCATTATTTTTTTCACTCTACCTGCTACTGAAAAGCAGTGATAGTTTAATATCAAATAACTCAGTCGAGTTTCATTTATTTTAATTGAATTTTTCGCGAGTTAATCGTTTTCTCATCCTGCCTACAATGACAATCAGTGAAAGAGTGGGACAGCAGGTGATTCGCGACAATTCTAATTTTTCCATAGTGCAAAGGAGTGACCCTCGTTTACTACAATGATTAGAATGTTAGGATTCATTCACGAACTACATGTATATATATTTAGTATTAGAGTGTGTAAAATTTTGGTAAAAAAACAGACATGATGATTTTAAAAGTAATCTAGCAACGAAACCAAATACATATAAAACATCTCTCTAAGCTACAAATAAAAAAAGGCGTTTTAAAATGAAATTAAAATAAAATTACAATGATAGTTTGAAGCATTGTTTGTAAATGATGTGTTGAGAATTCAGCAATGTCTTTCAGTGTACATTGAAAAATAAAATAGCATACTACGCTTTTAATTTGAGAAATTTAGGCATTTTGGGATTTTAATGAATTCAAATTAGGTACATAATTAAGCTGTGGCTCTAATATTTTCTTAAGAATGAGTTTTTCACCTACAGTGTCTTACTAACACAACAAGATGAAGTCGGCATTTGAGGTATGACCATTAATTTAAATCAATAAAACTAGTAAAGATATGTTTTAAAAATAACTAACTGAAAATGCTTTACAGCTGAACAAGACCGATACTGCTTTGAAATAAAAATTGTGCAATATGTTCGATACGGTCTTTTACAAGTATTTCCACCAAGAATTTACAGTAAACAATATTAAATTTATGAATGATATGGCTTTCATGCGATCAAATCACTCAAATGGACCATTAAAATATGTAATATGAGGATGTGCATCACATGAGAAAAATTGATTGGTTTGTTTCTTATGCCTTCCTAAAATATAAAGAGATGGGAAACCTGCAGTCTTCTAGATCAATTGCAGCCTTTTCACTGAATCGAAATTTATAATTCATTTACAAAACAGAGTAAGCATATTTTTAAGATTCTTTATTGTAGCCTTATTAGATTAAAGATAAACGAATGCGGTCTTTCGACATGACAAGCCCTCAAGTGTGGTTTTTTGAATGAATCTAAATTTTTCATTCGTTTACTAAATAAATTGCATACAAATTTGACGTTGGAGTTCTATCAAGCACCCTCAGTCGATTCCTCAAATTGATGGGCATAAATCACGGAAGAAGGAAATAACTAATTATTTCTTATTGCGTTTGTGAGACTCCATACGTTAAAAACATATTTTCTGTGGAAATATAGCTGTTATGGAATATGAATTCACTAAAACCGAACACCTAAAGAAATATGCAATTCGTACTGGGAGAAAAAAGATAATTTAAAAATGTTGTTTCTTCTAAAATTACGTGCCATAAAACAGTAGCTTACAAAGGGAACACTTTACAGAAGAAAATAACGAATAAACATGTATACATTTCACACCAAATGGAAAATATACCAGTTCCATTTTGTTGCCCGATATCCTCTGACCCCTCTTTCGACATCCGACCTTGAGTTGCTCTTTAGTCATAGAAGCCAAATAGTCGAGGGTCAGTCCAGGAGATCTGGGCGGAGTCTCCTGAGTCGTCCTCGCTTGAAATACGGACCCACCACCGCGACGGAAACTTCCACCTGCCATATTCTTCCAAGCGACAGCGCCCAATCACAGATTTATTGTATGTCGTGTTAGTCAAGCTTCAAGATGTGTACAATAGAAATGTTATTATGTAGCAACAAGAAATAGGAAATCAAGTATCCATTGCATTTAAAGAAATATTTTTCATGGAAGTAAACTGATCAACACATTTCTTGGAGCCAGCCAATGTTAACAATTCTAACATTTGAGTTATCGAGATTTTGTACACTTCCATGTATTTTGTCACTAACGACCCGGGCTTCCCCTATCGGCATCTTCAGGCATTCGAGCGCACGAATGCCTGAAGATACCGAAAGGCGAAACCCGGGTCGTTAGTGACAAAATACATGGAAGTGTACAAAATCTCAATAACTCAAATTTGATATTGAAATTCCATCAAGCACCCTCAGTCGATGTCTTATAAATTATAATTCTAACATTATTAAATATCAAAAACTTTTATCTAACAATCCAACTGTTTGTTCTAGTAGTGTGGAGTTGAGATATTGACATTTCATATGCACATAAAACAACTGTTTTAGTTGGTTTATAACATTCGTAAAAAAAGATATCAATGAAGAAGATTTCACTGTTTGCCAGTTGAAATACAGAATTCCATACAGCCATTTTTGTTAACCTGTTGAGCCCGCAGTATTATATTGACTGGTGCGCTAAACAGTGCATTCCAAGTTATTCAACCTCTTTAGTATCATTATTAAAATCATCAAAAGTAAACGATATATTGTGAAAACCTAAATATCAAAAACAAAATTGCTAAGCCAAGTGACACACAATTACATTTCAAAAACAATTCAGATATAAATTTGTTGTAACAATTTTGAATAATTTATTTTTTACTTTTCCCGAATGTGCATCAAGTCTTATATATCTAAGAAGAAATATTCATGAAATATAAAAGAAATTATCAAAAAATAACTGACCAACCCACTGCAAAATCAGACATTAACATGGTTAGGTTTTTCTTTTAATCAATTGATTTAAAAGAAGTAATGAAATGTATATATATATATATATTTATAATGTAGCATTATTAGATGGCAATCAGCTTTTTTTAAAAAAAGAAAGATACACAAATGTTTTTGGATGGTATACCATAGACTAAGATATGATTTTACTATAAACAAATAGAATTCATCAATATTTCAAATAACAAGAATTGCAATGCCATAACAATGTAGAAACAGTTTTTTTTAATGTGTTCATTTATCATTTCAGTTGATCATTTATTTTCTGTGGTTCTTCCCACCGAATGCTTTGTTAGTTAGTGGGTAGCACAAATTCCTGCTAAATACTTTGTTCAAATATAATAACTGATGTGTGATAAAAGAAAATAGAGTCGTATACAATGTTAAATGTTACAACGCAATACAACACCCATGCTTTGTTTGTAAATATGTACTTTGTTTTTTTTTTCCGAGTAATGTTCCCGGATCGAATCTCATATAAACACGTCATGTTATTTTGACAGTATGATGGAGGTCATTGTAAATATTTTGTTTAATTTGTACTACGTAAATATAATTACAAATAAAAGCGATCGGCTTGTTATGGCACATACAAAAGCATGTAGGAGTGCAAAAAACATTACAAAATTGACTGATGTCTTCACTTTTGTGTGACTAGGTTCTAACCTAAACATACGCATATAATCACAAAGGAATGTATAAAATATGATAAAATGTTTAAAAGAAACACTTACGTATAATAAAATCGGAATATACTCCGCTAGAAAGTGTCAACAGCGGTAATTCAACATTTTAACACGATCACCTCACGAAAAGAACAGATATTTTGACATCCACCTTGTTTTTAGTGTTTCCACATTCCAATATTATTTACATTTTATGGCTATTGTGTGGGCTAATTAACAAAAAACCTATATTAAATTTGGATTATTGAGATCTCAATAATCCATATTTAATATTGAAATTCCATCAAGCACCCTCAGTCAATGTCTTAAATTATAAAAAAAAAACCTATAGTTTATTTCATAACCCAGAGTATCATATCTGAAAATAATTTCTGAAACTCAGTGTAGGTCGGTACTTTAAATACTATATTATCGGTTAGTAACTGATTTATATGAAAAATCCCATAACTGTTTCCCAAATATTTAATTTATATATTATGTGGTAATAAACAAATTGATTCACATTTTTACCCACTTTGTTGCGTTTATTAAAATGGAAAAACAGTATTTTATTTGTACTAATTTGCGGTCTTCAATTTCGTATTTTGCTTGTAATATTGTAATGGTAAACACCAAACTGAAAAGCGCGAAATATCCGTAATTTGGAAATTTTATTTTTTCTCAATTTCTTCTATCCTGAACTAATTAATACATCTCCGAGATAAATATTTTTACTGATTATCGGAAAATAGTCTATGGCTACCAGGCTTGGCGGGAAGGAACATAAATTTGAATCACAGAATCATTTTTTTTTTAAATATTTCACAGTTTTTGTAAACTTATTTCATTTATTTACTATTTTAGAAGTGCATTTTAAACAGCATTTTGACGACAAGTTTATAATTATTAGAACACTTCTAGGCTGATTTACATAAACTGTTCTAAGATAAACCAGAAAAATTCGATCCAACAGGAAGAAAGTGTTTTTGAATATTCCTACATAACATTACAAAACATATCTATATTGATGGATTAGGACGATTGTATTCGTAAATAAAAAACGTAAGTAAATTTAAGCACACATTTAATAATTAATGAAAAAAGCTGTTGGATTTGGCCAATTTCTGATGCTTTAAACTACACCTAAAGTACCATAAATCACGACTCCACTGCCACAACCCTGGTTGTTAGTTTTTATTTTTGAAACGTGACTTTGCCACATTGGAATAATACAGTGATAACACCACTTGGATTAAAGTTTCATCCATCATCCATTAATTGTACCGGAACAGCAATGTCGATATTTTTCATAAGATCAATAGAATTTTGCCACCTGCCGATGGTTCTAGAGTTGGGCATAGCATCATGGAAAATATCTCTCACATAGTTGTAAGCTTTTGGCGATATATTGTAGAGTGTTTTAGCAAAAGCTTTCAATTCTTCGCTGTACGGTCCGCCCTTCGACGATTCCGATCCTTCTATTAAGACGAGTCCTTCGCTCAGTTCTGTAGTTTGAGAGACTGAATTCCATTTCTTTTTTTTCACAGTGTGTAACAAATTTTGTAGTTTTTTAATTCTCTTTTGGTTCTTTGTGTGTGAATGCTGTAGTTCTCGTATTTTCTTTGCCTTTTTGTCGCTAATTGTTTTCAATTTGTTTATCTGTAATTCTTTAGAACGACCATGACATATATTTATTTTGACATCTTCACAGTAAGTACTCATATTACCATCGGTAAAGTGATTTTTATCTCCAAAGGACATATTTATCCACCTAAGTCTTCTTATATTGAAGATATGCAGCCGATTATGATGGCATCCCTCAATGTACCATTGACATTATTTTAATCCATTCCATTAAAGTTAATTTTATAGTGTTTCCCTAGAAAAAATAAGACTTTTTAAATAAACATTGATGCATCAAAACAAAACTTCAAAAATGCCTTGATATTATGATCAAGATGACAGCATACCCTTATTTCTTTTGGATTAAGAAATACAGTGGAACCTTGACTCTTCGTTTTCCAAAAAATCGAGGCAAACGATAAATGCGAGATTATTTAACATTATTTTTATGAATGTTTGTCTGGGACTAGAAAATGAATGATACATGAGGAAAAACGGTGAATGCTAGAACAATAGATCAAGGTTCCACTGTCTAACCGTTGAATCAAGAAATTTCTACCATGACTGGCTCAATACAACTCAGTTGGTAATGATATACGATAATATAATGAGTCGAGAGTTCAAAGCTTTAATGAGGATGGAATATTAGACTGTTCGACCAAAAGGGTGTAACAGGCGAAATGCAAATTTAAGAATCATACAAAAAGCTTTAATTTTATTAACCGATGTCTTACATTTTGTTTTTGATTAAGACAGGCAGTTTCACCAGCAACTTTTTTTGATAGCGTTCTGCAAGCTGAAGACTATATGAAAACTAACGCCCTAAATATTTTTCATATAGTGTTATGATTCTGTGCTTTTAAGGCTTTCACTGAAGTTGAGCCTTGTTACGATGCCATACGTAATGTTTAAATGTGAAGGTAGCACTCATTCATGATTATAGTACAGTTGCTTTGTAAAATGTTTTATTAATCTTACTTGTGAAATATATTGTATATTATAATATTATAGGCGAACTTCTATCGTAAAAATTGTAGTATCAATTGAGAATCTAATTATATTCATTGTCACATTTTATGATTATCTATCGCAGTTATATCTTAAAAACTGAGTATAAAAAAATCGTCTTATTACAGAGAAAGAAATAAAATTTGACAGGTCAATATTATTGTCATAGACAATATGAAATGCTGTAAATTTAGTAGGGAGTGAATTTAGTAAGTTCTCTTATATTTTACATCCATATAATTTGCTGTATTTGAGGTTCTTTTGTTTGAATTATTCTACTCTGTAGAACTTTAATATAATAATAATATTTAACATCCAGTATATTGAAGCATATTTTTTGACGTTATCATAAAGATCGTCTGTTATTTTCATCCACTGCTTATGAGCTATCTTTTAATTAAATTTCAGTTTTAAAGTTATTATAATGGTATCGTTCGGGTGATTTATACTTAAACCAAATTGCCATAATTAATTATATTATATTTCGTGTTGCCGATGCCCATCCCTATTAGTTGAAGAAGTGTTGACCCATGATAATAAAAATGAAATAGAAATATATAAAAAACTTTTTGTAAAATTTCATTTTACGTTGGAATAAAATATGTAAATGTATTAAGGATGATTTAAAATCGAATCAAATAGTGTATTTAATGACACATTTATTCTACATACATTCAAAAAAGATGTTTCAACCTGTTTATTTAATCCATTTTCAACACCAAAGAAATTGAAAATCAATACATACAGCAAATTATAGATTTGTATGATCACGCTGAAAATCTTACAACCTTCAATTTATCTATATAGTCATAATGAAGAGGTGTGAAATGGACGAGTTTTTAAGATGTTGGCCATTCTACAATATTTTCGTTATATGTCTCATTCATAAATAATATACTAATGTCTCATTGGATGAGATACAGACCAAGGGACGTAGCATAACATTTTGCTTGCCGTATCCAAACTGACCCAAATATGGTGAAGAAAAAGAAAGAGAATAAGTTTAGTCAAAACAAATATACTTAACTTATTGTTTACAAAGCTTTATTGTTACACACACATAGCATATTATTTACATTTATATTGAAACAATTCCATTGAATGGAATTATTAACCACTCACACCTTATATTGAAAAATATGATTGAACATTTTTGTATGATATTATTCTAGAGTGTAAATTATTCAATTTGCTGAAGGTAACACATTTTGAACTCATAATATATTATTATCTTCATGTCTTCTACGCGCCACCCATCTTTTGGATGTTATTGCATTATCCAGAACAATGGTTCTTTTAGCTATAGGAGTATTAAATCGAGTCTTCAAATACCATTTATTTGAAGAGCCCTGTTGTAGAGTCGATATTATTTTTTTCCTTCCTGTTATATTAGACAAATATGATTCTATCTTCCACAACATAGGATAGAGGACTTTTTTTCTTTATTAATGCCATAAAAGCTTCAATAATTTGACCCTCTGCTTTGGAATTCATCTTATTTTTGTAGAACATCTGAAACAAAATAATTAATAATTGCAATATATTGTAGTCAAAAGAAATTATTTTTAATGGAATAAGTAAACAACCATTCTGTAAGTATAGGGTTATAGTGTAGAGTATACGGAAATATGCAGTGTATATCCTGTGCTATTTTTGTAGATGTTGTAAACAAACTTATACCTTCTGGTTAAATGAAAATATATTATGACTACGTTCATTATACAGTGTGTCATTATTAAGAAACGGATATTATTTAATACAATGTGCCACTTATAATGTAAAATGTATTAGTGTTTTTAAAAAGAACTGGCAGTAAACTAATCTTTCAATATCCCTTCTGAGAAATAACATACAGACAAGGTTAAGAGAAGACTAAACGATAGCTAATTACTCACTCTAAACAGGGATTTCAGGATTGAATAAGGTACGAAAAGATGAAATGAATATGAATAGAAAATATTCATTTCTTCAATGTAATGTCTGAAATCTTGGGAATGGGTGTTTGTTATGTCTTCTCTCTAAAATTGATTTATTTTGTTATAATTTTCCTTGAGATTTACTTAAGTTGTTACAAAACGTGAACAATATAATATATTTTAATGTGCCATATTACGGCGCATTAAAATTTTTCTTTAATGGTAATTGTTTTATGGTAAAATCATTTAAATGTGTCACATACCAAATGAATATGTATTCAGTTACAAAATCCATTTACAATTGAAGATTCAATACCGTGATTGTAAGTTATCACTTGACCACATCAATCAGTAGGTAATTTTTTTTTAGATAGTTAAACATGAATCAGTAAATACCGTATAGCCATCTCCACCATTTGCCACAAAATTGGTTGTCGCAATTCTGTAAGTGTCATCAGCGTTAATATCTGTATATTTTTGAGAAATCCCATCCGTAAGTATCTTCGCAGATACCACTCTTTTCCCTGGGAGATTTTTAAGATCAAATACTATCTTGAAACCTGTAAATAGATGACATATTCAAAATATTAAAAACTCTCAATGTACAGGCTTGTTACTTTTGGTCTCATTTCAATGCGAAAAGTGACGCCTATTTACATCTATTGATGATAAAAAGTACTGATTAATAAGAGCAAGGTGAGGTTATGATGACTTATGTCGTAAGTATGTGTTGAGAAAAGTAAATTAATGTTTAAAAGTTGTTAGTACAATATTTTATTGAATCAATTGGAACTGTTGGTGAATCTAATCAATACTCCTTTTCAGAGCACAGAGTTATCACTGGGTCAAGTTTCAGCCAATTCACAGGCGGACTGAAGTGTGAATTAGAGATAATTTAATTGTAATTAGTCTAACTGTGAAAGCTAGACTGCCTAGATAAGTTGGGAATATATTCATTTATATTATAGGACTACTATATAATATTTTTAAATATTTTTACCTGATACTTGTAATAGACAAGCACTTCTAGATATCTGATCTGTGGCAGATTGTGCTACAGAAAATTCAAAGGCATCCAGAAGGAAATTTCCTTTTATATCGAACGATTCTATATCCTCAAAGAATGGCTGAACCTCTACTATATCGCCATACGTCACATCTAGAAAAGAGGGGAGATTTTTGTTATATCTTTTGTTAATTAATTGTTAGTAAAAGTTTTTTTGAAAATATTACTAAGTATTCCAATGTGGAATTTTCGGTCTTAGTCTCATTTCAAAAGGACATTAGGATTTTAAGTTTTAATTATGAAATTTGATTAGTGTCTTTTCAAATAATGTATGTTTTTCATGACACAAAACAGTGTAACTTAAACATGAATCTAATTTTTAATTGATGTTACATTATCAGACATTTGTGCGCCTCCCTCCCTTAATTATTAACTTTAGAGTTTTTTGTTAGTAAATTTATTGTTTTACTGTTTTTTAAAAACGCTACATACAACCACACCCACATATTTTTCAAGATATATCTATTGCTGATTTAGTAACATGATGATTGAATTAATATAATGTAATATTTTTTATTAATAAAATTGAAAGCATAAACATACTTCCGACATCAATATTTGTTCTTATTCCTCCTTTTGATATCACAGCTCCATTGTAAGCTGGTATTCCATGGTCAATCGAATAATCATCCAACTATCTAAAACAAATGTTTGATCATTTAACATAATCATATTGCCTCATATTAACACATAAGCGGGACATTATGACAATCGTACAGCTGAACACTGCAGCCACCATTTTGAGATTGTACATGAATAGAGTCTACTTCTACAGTTTTCAGGTAATAGCAATAATACTCTAGACCTACTACTCTCTTGGTATGGATTCATTATATAAATAATAATGTGGATATGTCAAAACTTATGGATAATGATGTTAAAACATACCATAATATAATTTTTTGGATACAAAAAAGCTCATTGAGTCTTATTGTTCCTAGAATTGTATAATAACAATAAAAACTCACTTGGTTGCAAATGTAAAGAGAGGCGTTATATCTTCCCCTGTTTTTGGACAAATTTCACCTGTCATTATTTATATTTCTAGATTCAAAATAATAATATTCCATCCATATTTCTAAAAATTAAGCGTACGACTTAATTGAATGTGTAATAATGTGTGAGTAATTATAATTTTATTATGACGACTTCCAGTTAAAAAACTTAGTGAACTTAAAATCTTTATATATTTTTGTCAATTATTTCCATTCTTTATAGTGTTATAAGATAATAAATTATTCTGCCAGATATGAGGTTGTATTGTTTAACATTATTCTTTAGAAATATTTCCAAGACAGAGAGGCATCAATGATTAGTTTTCAATAAACTATTATACTTACACCATACATCACGCTGTCCATTAGTAAATTTCCTATGTTGCATTCTCCATAATCGCAAGCAGTTTTATTAAGAAAAATATTGTTGTATCCTATAACAACTTGGCCCCTTTCGTTGGTTTCTTTTTGGAAAGGTTTCATAAGCTCCAATATATTCGGATCTAGAATAAGAAATGTTTTTGTATGTATATAAGTTTATTATAGTCAGGTATTTACTATTTGAATTGATAAAGTAAAGTCTGTACAAAATAGATTGGTAAGCTTTTACTGTACAGTCAAATTTTAACAAAATTTTTTATGTTAGGAACAATACATAATTATGTTAAACATTCCTCTTATGAAAACAACTTATGTACATATAACACAATTTTTATTTAAGAGCAGGACCAGCTTCATCTAATACAAAAGTAAATCAAGTGTGTGCGAAATTGTTATTATGGTTTTTATAATGATCACTAGAATTAATTCCCTGGCTTCACCTGGAAAGATTCAAATTCATTTTTTATTCATTACGAGTACATACCACTCTCCTATAAATATGATGTTTCTGTTCTATAAATAGGATATGTAGGTGTACTACCCAGCTTCGCCCTGGTTGTATTGAACTTCCAAACACTGTCACCATAAATATTTTTGTCTGCGTTATTATGATGTTATTTTGGGGCTAGGTAGTGTTGAAAGTTGAAAATACTACTTTGCATCATACTTCATATAGCACCCACAACATGTAGTCCATCAATTAATAAAAATGCTAAAAGTTAAAAATAGTAGCCAAAATGACATGCGCAAATGTCACATTGCTACTGTTCACCGTTTGGGAAGAGTTCTTATAATAGACAGACTGACACATGTATTTTCTGTTATATAACATAGATTATATTCGCCTTGCCAAGAAGTCTCACTATTATATATAAGTAAATACCATTGCTTAATATTCTTATGTAGTCGAAAATGTTCACTAGTTAAGCATAATGTAGGATATGTGCTAAACATGGTTTTAATAATTGAAGAATCGTTTTGTACACCTTTCCTTAATTGAAATGAATTGTCTCACCTTGTTTGATACTGTTCTCCATGTATATGGGTAGTCCTTCCCATGACAGAATCTGCCCTTTAGCATTAAACCATACCGTTAAATTCCCAAGATACTTGCTGAAGCATGATGCTTGCACGATTAAAACCTGAAACGTTTTAATGATTTCACAATAATTAATGGTACTGTTAGAATTGACAGAATATGAAACATATTAGAACAACTTTTCATAAAGATATTGGTTTTTGAAAAACTACAATAAAATTTACATAACTGAGGAAATGTGTGAAACCATGACAAAATTATTACATTAGTATACTAAAACCAAATAAGAGTCTTGTTTTTTTTTTAAATCTAAGATATCGACTGAGGGTGCTTGATGGAATTTCAATACCAAATTTTAATTGTTGAGATTTTGTACATTTCCATGTATTTCGTCACCGACGACCCGGGTTTCGCCTTTCGGTATCTTAAGGCACGAGCACAACAATTCAAAAAATAATCAAATGTTGTTGGTACTAAATCATTGTTTTAGAGCTTTGCATTGACCTACTTAAATATCATTTCCTACAAGTTAAGAGTACTAGTAAGCAATTCTACCCTAGCGAAAATTTACTTTACATTGACAAAACAGTAACATTATTTTACAATTTTGTTGAATATAATTATAAAGAAAATAGTTATAATGTATATTACTGTATTTCCAGAAGCTTGTTGAACAACTATAGGATATTCATCAACAGCTTTCTCTCCGTTTGGCGTTTTACCATTGTAGAGCAAAGAGTGACTATGAGCCCCTACTACAATATCTATAAGATGTCCTCCTTCTTTCGCTATTTTCCTATAAACATAAAAAAAAGGAATACGACATTATTGTATGTCCTTTCTGACAGTTTTATTCATAGTTAAGTAGTTTTAACTCAGTTGTATAAAACAAATTAATGATGAGTAACTGGCTTTGTACAAATTATAAACGATCCTGGAATAGCGTTTTGGCATGATATTCAGCTTTTACAGTATCGTAGTGTTGGTTCTGTACTCTAGCAATGATGCCCTCAGCATTTGAAATACAGAAAACCCTGCTATAGAGTGGTTTTCTATAGGGCTCGCAGCAGTCCCTTCTATAGCGTTCCCTGCTATACTGGCGTGTTGTTTGTGATGATTCACCAGTCTGCTCTTCTGCAGACTGGTGAATCATCACAAACAACACGCCAGGTGCATACAATCATAATACAGTTAGGAAAATACTCTTTTCATGTCTAGAAATGGACAAATTGTGTCAAGTAAATCGACTTACATTAAACAGAATAAAATTTTCAACCATTCATATATATTTTTTTTAATACAACTTTTTAGTATTTGTCTTAAGAAGTAATAATATTTGTATACATATTTATATATGTGTATAAAAAACTTTTTATCTACTGTTCATATTTTTAGTGCATTTGAATGAATACGGAATCATTCTAAATTTAGTTTTTTTTTTTTTTGAGAACTTAAATGCAAGGTCCCTTGTAATAATAATGTGAGAGCAAATGATAGCGACATTAATTAAATGCATAATTACTCAATTTAAAATGTTCAACATTTATTTTTGCTTCCTACAACTACTGTTTTTTTAGATAACATAAAAGAATCCTTAATTAAATTTCTTTCTTTTTATTTTCCAATAAATATCGCAAAATAAAACAGACTACCAGAAAATTTTGACAATTTATGTTAACCTTTACTATGCGAATATTTATTCATCATAGGATTACGCATTTTTAACCCTCCCGTACTCATGGTGTAACATTGTGTTACTTCTGCCTTTAAATCTTTAAATTATCTGTGAAATACGTCAACAGAAAATTGAAAATTTAGCTATTTGTAAATAAAATAGTTCTACATATAATTAAAAATTAAAAATACGTTGAAGTTTACTTCTCTTTTGTATAATTAATCATAATTTGAAAACTTCATCAATTTTACCTTCCAAAAAGACGACATTACAAAGAAGAATTTAGATTCTTCCATCTTTCGATAATTTCTCATAGTTTGATATGTAGTTCGGGTTCTACATACAAAATATGACGTAAAATAATTATTTAATACTACATAAAACCATATTTCACGCTTTGAAATTGTCATTTTGCTTTATAAATGCGTTTATATGATAAAACGCACACACGAACGCAATGTGACTGCATGAGATCCAAAGGGATTTTTTTTGCATGAAAACGGGAAGGTGAAAGTCAAGTTAACTTCCCTGTCCCGCCGCTAACTGGTTCAGTGAACTTTGTTACGAAAAAATAAAATGCGAGACAGGTAACCAAACTAAAAGCAAAGTTAGTCATTTAAAAAATGTGCATATGCACAAAAAAGAGAAGATGCTTAGTCTAATAGCGCAGGCTTCTATAGTGCGGACCCGATTTTGACGCTATAGAAGAGTTTATTGTATTTATAAATAACACATTTTATGTTTTTATTATAACCTGTCAACATCTACTCCACAATGGGATAGTACGATGATAATATTGACTCCCTGTCGTGACAGTTTCTTAGCTTCACGCCTCACAGCCGCAACTTCATCAGTGAATATTAGGTTTTCCGTTCTCGAGATTGTCTGAAATAATACGAAAATTAACTGTTGTATAATGAGTTGTTAGCCGAAAAAGTGTGTTTGAATTTACAGCGAAAATCTCAGACACAATGGCCTGATAGATAATCATAGTTTTATGTCATGTTTGACTATCTATTGTCATGGGTTCGTTTCTATTAATGCCCAAATCTTCGTTGAGAAACTCTTGCACCCCTTAGTAAATTCAGCTTGTTTGCTTCATTGATTCATTGCACATTATTTTGTTTAACTAAGCAGTCGAGTCACAAGTCCCGCCAAGCTGAAACACCGTCTTCTCGCAGTCTTAATTTTTATCCCATTGGGTTAATTTAAAAACAACTGTGTAACGATGAAACAAAAATGTATTTTAATACATTTTGGAAAGTTGTTTTATATAAACAAAATATTCTATAACATTACACAAAAGAGCTACAATATGTTGTCAATATTCAGCAGTAATTACTTCACTGATTAAATTTAGCCAGTTTGCAACAATGTCAAAGGTTGGTTCTTATTCTATTAGACCCGTCATATACATTTTATTACCATTTGCGTTGCGTACAACGTGACACACCCCGTATTGTTATATGCTGCGAATCAACGTCGCAACGTCTTTCGCCACATTAACTAACATACCGTCTTACGTGGACGAAGTCTTTGCGAACGTGAGGCGGTGTGAGAGAACATGTGTTTTTCAATAGAAATTTCGAGTGGAGTAATTGCACATAGGACGGCGTTGCCAGTTCGCCTATTTTCGTCATATATCGATTCAAATCGCACCGACATCGCCACGCACTGACTTTATCCACGTAAGACGGCCTGTATCGGACAATTTTCTCTAAGAAGTTTGTCACGATTCTTCATATGCACGGCACTGACAAACGCATGCGAAGGCGGGGTCACGCGCGCTACCCCAAAGCGACCCTTCGACCAAGAACGCCAAGAGCACTCGCCATCGATCCAAACATTCCTAGGCGTCTTATGTTCGACGGTTTTGATTTTGAAAATTTAGTAAATATTTGTTTGTACATTTTTACTAACTAACCAAAATTTTTTTCAAAATTGAATTTTTTTACCCAGTCTCTCAAAATGTTGCCGACTACTGGACTAGATAGAAGGCAGCAGATGTGTAGATAAAAATAAGTTATTTTGGCTATGTAACCTTTTGTAAGTGGCCGAATATCCAAGGTGCTGGTTATCTAATACGAATGTCTCAGGATAATATTAATGCAATTCAGTTGTCAAAATTTTATGGATGATGGCATCAAGTAAGGATAAATGTTTTGAAAATTATGAATACTATTATTTATACACTGCTTGGGAAAAGGAAAAGATTCTTACGTAAGTTGACTGCAGAATAACACCTATGACGCCAATCTTCCTGTTGTTCTTTTCCACAATAAAACTCTTCTTGTACGTTCCTTTGGATAGATGGTTCAAGTGAGTCGTCTATATTGGCAACGACCATTGGAGTATTAAGGGATTCAATGTAAGGAACTAGTCCCCTGAGAGCGTTATCAAATTCATGATTACCAAGTGTCTGAAATAAGTAATAGCCAATGATATAAATGTGACTCAATGTTCATAATAAAAGTCGTATTAATGTTTACATGTCCAAGACTTTATCTCGTATTTCCGGTCAAACTAGAAGGAACACTTAGACATATGCTTTAAAAAATAGTTCAAACCTTAAAGTAGAGAAATTAGGCAACAGATCATGAAAATGTCGAGTAGAACAGAAGAAAATACATTTTTGAAAAGAGCTGTCGATATTCAGCTTTGAACATCCGATGTATTACACATATTTATGTAGCTACGCGCTTGTTTTTGTGCGTGTTGGCTGTGTATATGAATACTGGCCGCAGTCATTTTGCTAGCAAAATCTTAGAATAAATATTTTTCAGATTATCCATTTTCTTCGATTTATTTTGGTAAGAATGCGACTAGTTTAATTTATTTCTTGATGTATTTGGGATAACTAATTTATATTTCACATAATTCTCAATTTTCCAGCCAAAGTGAGCGTTTTAACAGATCAATTGACGGCTCACGCTGTAAGGATTAACAAAGAACGGTCCCCTTGTCCCTTAGCTCACTCTTTTTATTCTTGTGCTCCATGGATAAAGAGGTTGCATGACCACCATTCATCCAAATATGGAGAGGGCATGAAAAAATAATTTTTGTTCCTTACATGAACATCAATAGGCAACATATTGATGAAGTACTGCGTCATGTTCCATCCGTAGATACTATACCACAGTGTACCCTGGAAGCTGTCTCCGGCGTCCAGCACAAGGGCGTTGGGTTTCTCCCGTTTCATTTCCATTATTTTGGTGTAAAGACGAGGAAATCCCCCGATGCATGGTGCGTCTGATGGAACGCACATGTTTGATGAAGGACTGGTTTCTTCAAACCTGAAATAATATTATACATACAAATATGAAATCTGGTGAAAAGTGTTTTTTTAATATTCATTCAATTATATTTTTTACACCAGCTTTTCCCGTTTCAGTACTAGCAAATCCATGCATGATTATAGAATAATAAATATAATACTATATCACAAGCCATTTGGTAATTCATAATCAGTGTTGGTCGGAATTCTCTATTTTGCAAGCTTTCCTTGAAAGAATATAATTTAATAGTTTATGGAAATGCTCGATTTGTTGCACCTTTTCTGGTATTTTTTGAAATTTCAAAGCAATTCTCGAGTTAAATTAAAATTGAGGCCCGTGTCGACAGCCACCCCTCTGATTGGACCTGATCGATACAGAATATATTATAGATATTATGATGAATTATTCATTATTTTTAAACAAAGAAAACATCTCTAAAATTTTGGAATCGGTGTTTGGATACATTAGAGCCAAATTATTGAGATATTTATATTATTTACATAAGATCTTTTATTTTTGTTTTCCTGAGGGAAAAACTTTACTTACTCAATTATTTTTCGCATTAGATTGTTCGGCGATAATTGAATTCAACCTATATTATTGTTCATTATTTATTAGAATGTGCCTTAGCACAGCAACCTTAAGTTACAAGCAATGCTATAAGAAAATTTTCAATTTACGAGTAGTCCTAGGAGTCCCAGCCTCTACGAACAAATTGTATGGCGGTTGTACGAAGATCGTCTCTCAACTCCGTTTTTCGTCGAATATAACATATATTTGAAAAGGTTTCTTGTGAGTTTATTCAGTGTTTCTTTACTATAATCATTATGTAATTTACGATTCATCGAAAATCAACATATATGCATGTTAAGTAATAATTAAATCGTCGCAATAAATCATATCGTCCAGTCGTCATAATAAATGTAGTGAATGCACGAAATGCGATGTGTGTCAGGGTAGATTTATTAGAATTGTAATTTATCGCAAAATACACACTTTGAATTGTCGATTAATTACAATCATTGATTACGACTAGGTTTATAATTATACTCTTTCAAAGTAAGTAAACAACTTTATTCCTAATATGAAATTAAAATTGATAACTAAGTTATGTAACGTGTTTCGATTCTTTAAGAAGCATCTTCAGACTAACTATATCAAACCATAACTAACTAAATCACCTCCAAACACTAGTAGTTAATTTTAAAATTAGTACTATCATTGTTTGGGACTTACCCCCTCCCCACGTCCAGTAGAAGGAAACAAACCAACCCTAATCTTCATTTTTAATTAAGATGCTTCTTAAAGAAACGAAACGCGTTACATTTAGTAACACAGCCAGTGGAATAACTAAGTTATCAACCTTAATTTAATATTAAAACACCAAAGTTTTCGCCGAATCCATCCAAATTATCTTTATTCCTATTAACATTAAAGATACTAGATTTAATTACCCACTATTTCACATCATTCAAATATACTAGAATTTATCGTAATTAGTCCAAAATATCGATTTTATGATTCCGCATTAAATGTAACGGACCACTCGTCTGCAAAAATACCGGCTGATGGGCCGTGCAACATGGCTTGTAATTATAGGGGGCTTTGGCCTTAGGCAAATTAAGACATAATTGCAAATATGTCGAGGTGTGTGCAGTATCGTGAGGCCTTGTTTAACAACGTCTCCTACCCCCTCTCTCTTCTGGTAGGGCCTGGGTATACCAATTAATTACATCGTTAATTTAATCCCTGACACTCGTCTTTAAATATTGTATGAATATACTGTTTTATTCAACATTTTAAAAGTTTTTACATAAATTATTATTTTATAATCCCGAGATTACGTTTTCTAAAATTCAGAGATCGGAAAAACCGGACCAGGATTGCAATCCCTATTCGTGGCACAGCGTTTGAGAAGGGCTACCTCAAGATATTATGGATGTAATAATGTCAGAGTTTGTACCATTGCCCACTCGTAAATTCCTCGAGTTTTATAGAAAGTGTTGACGGAAGGACGTTGTAAGAAGTTGCTTGGAATCAACAAACTGCTTTTTATAAATCTATTTTTGTATCAAAACAAACCTAATGAAACCTGTAACTAATCCACCTACGAAATAAAATAACTAAATCAAGAATTATTAAGAACATTTTTTTAGTAGGTACGTATTTCACACTTTTTTGCGAACCAAACAATCGCACGAACGGTCTTGTGAAAATGATATTCGTTTTATTTAATCTTTTTTTGACCATACGCCACTTTTAGCATTACTAAACTTGTATCCTAACTTTACTTCCTCTCATAACACGCCAGCATACTTGGTCCCGTCGAGAACACACAATGGATAGTACTTAATTGTCGTCCGGGACACCGGATTCCCACTGGTAAGAATTAGGTAAAAAAAAAGACTCGCGAAACAGTGTCTGTCTGGTCCATTTTCATTTTGTATAATTAATTTATTAAGCATAAATAACCCTTCCTTCCCCATCGCCACATGCTGTACAAAATCTTTCAGCCTCATATTATCTAGGTGACGTCACATTTTAGTTCCCCGATTTTGTATATTTTTACCAGTGACCAGTACGGGAACTAAACCGAAAACTGGAAAAAACCGTTATTTTTGCAGGAACGAAAACGGGAAGCGAACCGATATTTATTTCGTTTTTTTCGAAGTTAATTTAAATGATAACCTATACTATTATCGAAAGTAAGATAAAAGATACATTATTATCTATCTTAAATAAAGTTGACTTATTATGATGAGAATATCAACAAACACCTGTGAACGGGAAAGCAGGAGTAAATACTCCCATACCTACAAAAATAATTTCTACAATAAAACATACTACTAGATTCTTTCTATACTGTTGTCGTACTTTTGTTCCTAAAAGCAGGGGGCGGTTGGCAAGCCTAGAGCAAGTCGATTAAGTATGATATAAAAATGTATTTTGTCTGCATTTTAGCTACATCAGAAACCGCCCTCTATTCCGCAGTGCACCAGTGGCTAGCCGCACACGCTAGGAAATATTCTCCTTTGACATTTTAATTTTGTATGTGATCACCTTAAGTTATAGCGAAAAGCTGTATAAAGAGAGGTAAGAACGGTGTGGGTGTATTTACATTAACTTTCTGATATTTAAATACTAGCTGAACCGAAAAAAAATAATGGTTCGGGTAGCTTATTTTTGCGATTTTTTCATAACTTGTTCTCTACTATATCTCTCTCCTCTTAGTAGCTTAAATATATTAAACCTTCTTAGCTCTTTAGAACGTCATGTTGTTTATGAACGATCTTTAGTAAAAGATAATACGTCGTAATTGTTAAAATTGAGGGTTCTAGTATGCTCTTAAATTCCAACATATGCGAAAATGAGTTATAAATGCAGCATTTGTTCAGCAGTTCTTTGTGTTCACACCTACCATTTAAATTCTAAAATATCTTTCTAAGTTTACAAATTACAATGTAAAATGAATTTGAAAATGTTGTTCATTTTCCAAACTCATTCTCTAATGCTCGTTGATTTTCCATACTAATAATCTCGATTCCAACCAATGAGATTGCAGCATTATACTGTCACGGCAATCAGTGTTTGTTTGCATAATTATCATGGTGTAAGTGTTTGTTCCACAGTTTTATTTGTATCAAACTATGCATTTATAACTGTAGCTTGAAAACGGTTTTTCTTGATGTGCCAAAAATAAGCGTTGACGAAGAATCGGAATTATGATACTTGAACCCTCAATTATAATATGTATTTGTTAGTTACAATTTATTGATTTCAATAAAATAAATAACAGTAGTTTAATATCGTATTTCTTCGATTATAAGATACGTTTTTTTCGTATTTTGGTGTCCTGACTTTAGGATGTGCCCACATACAACTATTGCTGAAAATGGATCCATATTTTCCTTGTCAAAGATTAATGAAAAGTAATTCTTTTAAAATTTTTGAAACTACTGATGTGCACACAAGGCCGATGCTAGAGCCCTTTCACCGCACCAGGAAAATTCGTAATTTTTTACCCTTGTTATAAACAAGAATCCGAACCGGAACCGAACCAAAAACCGGAAAAACCGTTAATTTTGCCGGAACGAAAACCGAAACCGAACCGTTTTTTTTTTCGATTTTTTTCGATTTATGGGAAAAGTTTTCGCCGATAATTCGCCGATTTGATTAATAAATTATACTTTTATTAGTTGATAATGCTCGCGATGAGCAAAACTGGTCCTGATAATTATAAAACACAAACAAATTGTGTTTTATTTTTAAAATATAATGCCTTTCCACCAAGAATTTAACACATTAGAAGTGATATAAATACGAGCTGAACCGAAAACCGGAACTGAACCGATATTTTTTTTTTACCGAACCGGAATGAAAAAAATAACGGTTCGGATACCTGGTTATAAAAGCTAAATACATTATGACCGCCCTATTTAAACTTGTTGCAAAGGTTATCACCTGTTGCGTCGATGCGCCAGCACTGATCACTAAAGATAATCTTTTATGGAAAAACGCTTACAATAATTACCATTCCCAGTCAAGAAATGTGAAACAGAAATCCAGACTCCGAATCAAGAATATACTATCTATATATTTACAAGCTTTTCATTGTTATTGTATAAATTTAATTAGCCCACGTGAATACATTATAATAACTAATAATCTATGTATTCGTTTTCTGTGACGATAGATAATTTTGTTTCTATATCATTGTTGAGAATAAAAACATATTCTCAGAAATACATAATGTGCAATAGGTCGTTTTCTTGGATGTTGCAGAAATAATATAATCAATCTTGATTTTTAATGACCCGTGCAATAATATATCCATAGATCGAAGGGTCAAATAATATAGGTATAGTGGCAATGCTTGCGTAAAATATTTATAAAACACTATCAAACTAGCGTTATTTGCATTAATTTAATAGACATAGTTTCAAATCAATCCAAAAATGGCTGAGTAAATATGTGTAGTATTTATTTATTGAAATTATCAAATAGCCATTAAAATAATAAGCCAATAAGTAACATTATTATTAATCCGGACTCTTAGTCGAATTATAACGTTCTTGAGTCTGGTTCTGTCACAATGAAGTTGATTTAAAAACATAGATGTGTATATTTAGACATTACTTTTAAGGTGTTAACTGTCAATTCTTGGTGGAAAGACATTGTATTTAAAAAAATAAAACACAGTTCATTTTGTACTACTTCCACATATTTATAATGATCAGGACCGGTTTCGACTCATCACGAGCATTATCAAATGATAAAAATATAAATATAACAGGCTTATTTATATAAAATTGAGTGTAAAAATGAAGGTATATAAAACTGATGGTTCATGAACTAAGACAAGAAAATACTGATTAGCAAACAAATTATACATAAATCAAATAAAAGAGTATACAATTAAAATGTTATGGACCTCTTGCAAATCATTAAATGCTAATCTGAAATCACAAATATAGCTACATTAAAAGTCCATTTAGCTGAACAAAATTTTTAATGACATTACTACTATAATATACAATAATGAATCAGGAAAATTATAAGAAAAAATTAGGGAACCATTTAAAAATAATCAAATATTAAGTATGTAATTAATATGAACAATAAACAGCCATCTTAAGTGGAGAAAGCAGAGCAGCTATGAGTATCCATTAAATTTTTAATATCTGAAAAACAAAAATTTCAGAGACAGAATCAATTCTTACAATTTAAAAATAACCTTATAGGTATAATACAAATTAATGAATCGGATATAACAAAGGAGAAGATGCAAAGACGGTTTGCTCATTCAATAAATTTGAATTTGGCAAAAATTTATATCTATTTATTTCTAAAATCTTTTGTTTATCTAATTTTAAAGATTTGTTATTTAAGTGCAAGATTTTGAAATTTTCTGTTATGTCAAACGTATGTTTATTTAGAAACAAATGGTTACCAAATGTGGACAAATCATCTCCTTTATTAGCACAAGCTAGATGTTCCTTGATTCTAATATTAAAAGACCTTCCTGTTTGTCCGATATATCTAGATTCGCAGGAATTACAATTTAATTGATAAATACCACTTCGGTTCAAACTATTAACTTTATCTTTAGTATTTACTAACATCCTACTTAAGTTTTGAGTATTATAAAAAGTGACATTGTAAAGTAAAAGTAAAAATAAATAAAAAGTAAAGATAAAAAACTGTATATTATATTATGAAAGTATATTAGATTCAGGGAATAAATGTCTGTGATGTTTTTAATATCTTCAAGCCCGCCAACTATCCGATTCAGTACAGATCGCAAAAAAGGCGAAAGGACCAGTGCTTCCCCAATCGTATCTTTACCCTCTCTGGAGAGAGAAGTAGAGCAACAAGGTTACAGCCAGTTATCGTTAAAAAACGTATGTTGAGATGAACCATTTTACATAGCATAAAATTGTGTAATAAAAATTATTTAATTTATTATCAAAAATAAATTATCAATCTGTTTTCAGGATATTGTAAAGCAAAAATGATTATTATTGCAAAATTCGTATCCATTTGGCGTCCAGTTTTAAGGGTCGGGTTATGGTGTTAGAAGTATTACACATCGAGCCGGGCCGGGCCCTCCATAAATAATTTCACACGATTTTTGTCAATTTTTACCCCCCCACCCCTAGCTCAATCATCACGATTAGTCACAAAATCTTCGACCACCTATCTAAATGAAGTCACATTTTTGAAACCCTCTTGCATTAAGTGGTACCAATTATTACCAGTTATGAAAAACATAATCGATTTGATTCGCAAAAAATACGTGTTTATATTATTTTGGTTTTATGTCGTCACAGTTCCTACCATCCCTCCTTTGTCATAAATCATCACACTTTGTTTGACCACCCCTCCTCCCTAGAGCGTGAAAAGAACGTAACTCACACACAAAAAATATTGTGTAAAGGCAACACAAAACTAATTAAATTGTGTACATTGTGATTATAGAAAAAACATATGTTGAAAAAACGGAGGGATATGTCCTTTTGCCTCAGTTGATATTATATATATATATATATTGACTGTGGAAATGAAAAAGTACGTAACCCACACAAAAGAAATATTGAATTAGAGTCACACAAAATGTGCTAATACACTATATTTATATATAAATATATCAACTGTGTGTGTGTGTGACGAAAGGACTTATCCCCGTCTTTCCAAAATATTTTTTTTTCGTTCATCACAATTACATATACGGTATACAATTTAATACACGTTTTGTATGTGTGTTACGTCCTTTTTCCTTTCTGACGTTATCATTGCGGCTCAAATCTTTCCTTTACGTACATTTACTTTAAAAATACCATGGAAAATGACAAAAAGTCCTGCACGAAATCAATTAATTACAAGAGAATTTATTAGGTACAAACAATAAACAATATCATCACAATCCTACCTGTCATGGAAATCATTGAAGTGAATAATGTCCAGACGATAACTTCTAGATCTTCTACGACGGCCTTCATTGGTACCAGTTAACAATATAACAACGAAAACAATTTTAATAACACAACCAAGTACACTTGAAACCATGATTACTAAATTCTAATCACTTTCGATGTTGACGCATTAGTGGCCAATGGTCAACTGATTCGTAAATTAAAATTTTAAGACTGCTCACTGCAAATTAATCATTGCATACATAAAGTGCAATATCGCATTAAAAGTAGTAACTAATATTGATAACGTACTGACGAAAAATCACGACTGATGGCTTACTGACACTGACAGGGTTGGCAAAAGTACCGATTTATATTGAATGAAGTTAAACAACCGGTTTTATAGTAAGTCATATATTATAATGTGCTCAATGTAAAAAAATGTTTTGTTTACAATTTTATAATAGTAATCAGCCGTGAGTAATTTAGTAAAAATACAGTTTCAACATTTTGGTTTGAGTTAAATGTTAACCACGACTTGAGTCTATACTATATGAACAATTGACAACGTATTCTTTGTTTTTTATTATCAATTTAAAAAAGCATTCAGCGTAATGTGCCACTTCATCTATAGATATTATATAAAAAATGAATGAATGTTTGTTTGTCTTCTATGGGACTCTTTACCATTCATCCGGTTTCAACCAAACTTTGGTGAGTTGTTGTGCGCAGACCCATGAAGGTTTCTGAAGAAAAAAAATAATCTGAAATATATTTTTTAAAAATAAGAATCGAATACGTACTACTAGCGACATCTCGGAAAAACCTTCTGATTTAAGAAAACTATTTCGTACAATGTTCGCGTCATGAGTCAGCTATAAGGTAATAGTATTCATAACTTAAATAATTTATTTTACATGTGTTATGAATATCGTTGGAAATATGGAAACAATAACATATATTGTTTGAAAAGTATAAATGAATTACTGTATTAAAAAAAATTTGGATTTTTTTCGAGCTAAGAAAAATAAATCTGGAGCTTGGGGTCGGGTTCAGGTAAAAAGTGTGATATTGAGACTCGGGCTTGGGCTGGGCCTGAAGATGACGGGCTCAAACCAGGTAATTTTATGAAATTTCAGCCCGTGAAAACCTCTAATCCAAAAGAACTTTAATAAACAGAATTAAAATACAAGCCCTTTCGTTATTTGAGTGGCATTGCAACTCATGCCAGGTACTCACTAGTAATAGATAAATAACGAAATCAGCTGTCTTTCGTTGGATGAATGAAAAAGTGAGAATCTCCAATTGTATTATTTTTTAAATAAACGAGTACAAAATATTTTTTAAATAATGTCCTTTAACTTCATCTGACCTCTTTAATTTCTTGAAATCACAGCAATAGAAATTTCGTAAAACCGCCAGACATTTATATGAGACAACCGATTTTTATTATGTAATCGGCCACTGATGTAGGTAAACCCATATTTTCTTTTAAAATCTATCGTATGTATTGGAAAGTATCGCTTTAAATGTTGGTGGCTGGAGTACCTATAACTTAGAATGACTAACTTTGTTTTCTGCAATTGAAAATACCGGAAATATTCCGGTATTCAAAGTATATAAAATGGTAGCCATTGTATCAATAATTTTTTGTTGTAGTTTTTATTCATGTCAAACAGAATGTGATTAGTTGAACTTTGAAATTTATCGATCTTAGTAAGAACTCAGTTCACTGGTTATATATTCAATAAATGAATTATAATTAGGGTTCAGAGTATTGATTTCTGTGATATTGTGAAAAAATGTATTTATTGAAAAATGTATTACTTAATAAATAGCTTACTGTAGATAATCGACGGTGTTTTGGCCGATTGATGTAACCCTTTTGAAACTGTTCAGTAGAGAGTAAAAAATTTTTTTATCGAAAATATTATATAGTGATTTGCGTTATGAATATTTGACATGTACTCCTGTAAATTCGCATGCTTGCAGATACGGGATTAAACGTAGGGAGTGTCGATATAATAGTGGCTTACATCAAGTGTCCGAGTCAGGATTTTTAAACTTAAAATAAATGTAAAATGATGTTTCTCTTACAAAAAGTGGTCAATTTATTTTTTGTAATTTACATCATGTGGCCGATACCTGCTCTATCGTCTTTAAAATAACACCCAATCATTAACTTATTTTCGTATTTTTTGAGGGTTACATCAATTGGCTAAAACATTGTCGATATGAAGAATTATATTGATTACTGAATAAATAATGTGTTATGACCTATTTTTGTTCGAAAATTACATACAATATTATTATTACATACGTTAAATACCACAAAAATATCTAATTAAAATCCCGGAATTTCAAATGTCCGAGAGGATAAATCGGAGTCCCTTACTCTTTTTAGTGAAAAATGTAGTGTCGACTGGTTAACCTCAAATGAAAGGGGAAAACATTTTAACCGTCAATTAAAAATATTTTTTAAATATATTCACGTTACGTTTAATGCGCATTTCTACAGTGGCGTTCCGCATTATGAGAGCTTAGGTAAATGATTTATCATCATTAGATCGATTTACAATAAAAATCATAAATGCGAAGATAGTTACCTATTTAGAATTTTATGCTATTCACCATGAGAACAGGGTCGCTGGTAAATTTTATTTTTCATTATTAACAGATAGTCACGAAAAAGCATGACAAATTTTTTTTCGGTCTGTTCTCATGATGACGTGATGACAAAACAGCTACCAAACAACAATAGTGTGCAACTAAATGTATTACTACTATATTTTGTACCCTGCCAAATTTTTCGGATTTGTAAATTTTTAATATATTAATTATTTTCGTTATTTTGTTCTTACGTCAGGCCAGGGCTTTCCAAACTACGGCCCGCGAGCACCAAAACCCGGTCCGCCATCGTTTTTTCACACAGATAAGTAGTGCCGAGAGTAAAAAATAGTCACGAACAGATGTATGCAACTGATCAACCAAGTTTTTTGCCGAAACAACTTAATATGAGTGTATAGATTGGTCAGAAGCTGGTTTTCCCTTTGTCGGTTATCATCTATCTCTGCCGTAAAGAAATGTCCTTGACACTTAAGTAAGTATCGACCGAAATTTGAGCGTAATTCAAAACTTCACTATGTTGGTATGATGAGTTACCTATGTTGTGGCCCTTGGGATTTAGTGGAAGAGTCAGTGTGGCCCTTAGGCTAAAAAGTTTGGAGACCCCCTACGTTAGACAAACAGAATATATTTTTTTTAGAATTCAAAATAAAATTCAATCGGATGTTCTGAAATATATCATTAATTATTGAATAAAAACATACCTAGCTAACCTTTAAGAGAAAAGGTTCAATATCGCTGGAGTAGATTATATGGTTCGAGATGTTCAACCAGTAGCGAATTATTGAAGACATTAACTATTCACCACTTTTTAGCTATGAATTGCATATTTTCATAAGCATTTATTCGTTATAAAATAAAACAAAAAATTAAACCTTCATATCGGAAAAATTTTTTACTGTTTAAATGCAACAGTGGTTAGTGTATAATTAAAATCTATGCAACGAAACAATAACTATTAAAAAAGTTACGATATTGAAATATATTCAATTTATCTTTTTGTTGTTGTATAACAGACGTTCTCAAACTATCGTTCTCATACCCACCCCTTATTGTGGTCCCAGATAATATTGAATGAATTTTAAAAATAAGTTTTTAAATAATAGTTACAAATGCACAATTACATTACAAAATAAATAATTTAAGATATCGACTGAGGGTGCTTGATGGAATTTCAATATAAAATTTGAATTGTTGACATTTTGTACATTTCCTTGTATTTTGGATCTCGCCTTTCGACATCTTCAGGCATTCGAGCACACCAGAATGCCTGAAGATGCCGAACGGTGAAACCCGGATCATTAGTGACTAAACACATGGAAATGTACAAAAATAATTAAATGTACAAAGCTATTAGAGATATTGTGGATTCAAAGAGCAAAAAAACAAAAAATAAGATGCTGGTCATTGCGATGTTGTAATTGGTTCATGGCACTTTGGATATGTTTCCAAAGTGCCGCGTACCACATGATATGCCCACAATTCAAGGTTTTTTTTATCAGTGTTGCAAATATTTGTGCAAAATACCAAAGATTTGGCTGAAATTCATGTTTGAAAAGAATGTGCATTTCAAAATGTGCCCAAAAAGTTATACTAGAGTACTGCAATTGATTGAAATATTTTACACAATCTTTTTTGACAGATTCGGCGGGTACTTTGTGAAAAATTCTTTTCGATTTAAAACTTTATGATTCCTCTTGTTGTGTTACATGTCTTTCTCTTTCTTGAAAATCATCTTTAGGCCGAAAATATTTATAGCAAAGATATTGGTTATAATCTCGTATTTTTCAAAAAACAAAAGAAGGCATGACTGTAAGAGATGTGGTTAGTAAATGACTGTTATTTTGATAGCCATAATTGAATCACCCCATTTTTATGATCGGATGTGTGGGAGGGAATGTGAAGGAAAGATTTCATCAGAAGATGCTTCAACTTGATTGAAGCATAAGCGCGATAGAATTGTCTATTATTAATAAATTGATGTGCGACTTCAAAAAGTTGAAGCAACTCTGATGTAAGCAATAAGTGAATTTATTTAACTTTTTTCATTGATTATTACGTACGACCTTGGGCTTGCATTTATTTAATAATTAGTGTATTCATATTTGTAAAAACATTTTTAGTTGTATTGAGAGGTCAGATTATTTAAAAATCTTATTCAAAAGGTGTAAAAAAGGCAAAGGTAGAATAATTATAATTGTCTGCCCTCGTTTCAACGATTCTGCTCTTGATTCTTCTTCGTCCAAGGCTTCTTTATTGTAATATTGTTTTTATCCCTGTCCACTTTTATGGACCATTCTCCTGCGATAATAACTTTATTATTATTGGTTTGGATCACATTACTATATTAAACATTTATTAGCCTTAGTAGCTTGCACTATTACAGATAACGTATAGATAAATTTGAGACTGAAAATGATGCGATAACCCGAAAAGCTTCTGCAACTTATCATTTTTAAATCGACGGTTTTCGGTAAGCGTGCCTCTGGCAGAAAAACAAATAATTACGGCGCTAAAAATTATCAAGCCAATTTTCACGAAAATGATTTGTAATTTATTATATTACAAATAACAAAATGATAATGTTATGCTTAAGAAACGAATTGTAACAAATAAATGATCGTTTTATAGATAACTATTAATACTAAGTAATTACGTTCGTAATTATATGTAGGTATTTCACAAGAAACTAGTTGGTTAAAAAGGTTATTGGGAAGCATTGGAAGGGGATCTTGAATGCATATAAAAAACTTGTATATCAGCCTCTTTTTCATACATCGCCCGCCTATGTTGCTTTTGTTAATGGATTAAATTATTCAAATTTCAATTAGGTACATGACGCAACACCAGAAATGCTACTGTGTTTTCAAGGTATTAATATGTTTTTTTTAAAGAAGTCAAACAAACACAAACAGATATTCATCAGAGTATAAATATATTCGGAGGCCCCTCAGACCCTCGGGGCTCTCTCTCGTTCCGGGCAATTGTTTGTGTCTTGTTGTTTTTGATTTTACATAGATAATGACATTTGAAGTGGTTTTAGAGCATCGGATGGCTATGAAAAATAGCCATGCTGTGATAAATTGCAAGACTGTGCAGTTGAAGTTGTCAAATAACGGCATTATAATCTTCTGTTTTAATTAATTGACAATTGATTATCAGCAGTATTCAAACTAACAGGCAATTATAAAACATTTGCATATACTGTATACAAATACCCACGTGCTTGAATCTTTGTCGGAAAACTCGAATGCTCGCCCTGGTGATTCGCTAAAGTTAGCAACACATTTATGCAAGTATGAAAACATGCATTTCATTACGTGTTCTACATCCGTAAAATTATAAAGAAAAAATACGTTGTGCGATCACCTTATTCTTAAAGTAATGACAGAGTTGGAGCACAATCGGTAGAAGCTCCACAGTCCTCGTAAATTGTCGATCACTACGGCAGTCAGTGGCTCTATGGCAGAGGTCTCCTGAGTAGAAATTTATCGCCGCGACCATTAACATATATAACTGTTTGATCCCTCGATGAATAACAGTATTTTTAAGTTCTCAAACAGAACTAATAATTGCTGAATGTTTGCTATTTATTAAGATGATAATGTCGACAGACTTCCGCTTCTTAATTGTTATCAGTAATCATGTCAGGACGATTATTGAATTAGGATCTTGTTTTTAAGAGCATCAGGCTATAGAATTATAATACTTGTGATTGTTGTAACTATTTTATTCAATTACAATACGAACTACAGAGACAATGTTTTTGAGTGAAACTTTCCAAACGGAATGTAGATAAGTATACAAATATCGTGTTTTTAACAGTTTTTATTATACAGATTTTAATGAGTTTGTTTCCATGTGATTTTGATCCGTCTGACCTGGTTTACAATTAAAAGGATAATAAACGCCGTTGTGTGGCTATGCATCGCAGATAACATGCATTTTGTTAACGAAGATATTTGATTAGCCATAAAAAGGGCATTCACTTATGTGATAACCGTTATTATCAATCGCTACCAAACATAGGGGGGTTCAGTAATTTATTTGACATTACATATGAAGAGATTACGTAACAGAACGAAACGAACTTCAATATTACACCTTCCTTCTTCATAAAAAATTATGGGATAGTCAAAGTTTAAAAATACTACGGTCATTTAAAATTCGTCACTATATCAAGGCTGTGGAGTCGTTCAAAAAAAGCGCGACTCTTGACTCCGTCTATAAAAAGTCTAATTTTGTTAGATTTTTTCCTACCTTTCCTATTCATGTGTAATTGGTCTTCAAATTTAACACTAACCAAGCAATCCGGCAAATAGTCAAATGTTTAATATTATACATATATATATGTGTATTGCAGGACAAGAATATGTTGTATGCATAAGTAAAAATGAAACAAGTACATTAATAAACGCAGAAATGCAAAAATGCACTTAATAGAAAAAACAGTTTTACAAATCCGAGTCCTGTCAAAACAGCGCCACTCCACGATTCCGACTGCAACTACGCAGCCCTGCTATAATATGTCAATGAAAACAAATGGTTCAGCAATATATTTATAAACTCGACTTGAACTTTGAAAACACAATGATCAAAATAAAAATTGCATTTAATGCTGAAATAATATTCATAGCTCGTAGTCAAATGAGGAACAGCCATCTTGTTCTCCAGATGTGGTTGTTATTAATATTTATTTTTTTATATATGATCAAAAGCGATTTTCAACTGATTTAAAATGCTAACCGAAATATATTTAACTGTAAAAATCATTTTTTTAACTTTGCATCTTTTTCAAATCTATTTTTTATCTAATCCTTTATACCTTTTCTCCTAATCTCCTAGTCTCCTTGAGTTGATCTCAGGTAATTAAAAAATATCTGGCGCCTTGGGTACTGAAAGCTGTAATATAAATATTATATAAATATGATCTGGGTTTGTCGACAACCTACCAATACTAATTGCTGATGGTCGTTTTGTTTCCTTCCTTATTCCCAAATCAATGATCTCCTGATTATTCCTTCCCATGTATTGTAAACACTATAGTGTGAATGCTTTGCCAGATGATAAGAATACAATTTCTCTACTTTTAAGGGGCATATATATATATATACATGGATATTAAATAATGTTTGTTTGTCCTCTATGCACTCCATTACCATTCATCCGATTTCGATGAAACTTAGGTGGGTTATGTGCATACCAGTGAAGGTTTCTGAAGAAAAAAATTTAAAATCTAACAAAATAAATCAAATTCGTGCGAATAGCGACATCTCGGAAAAAAAACTTCTGATTTATTCGTGTACGCACGAGACGGAAAATATTGTTTATCCAAAATAGAGGTCTGTAGGGGCACGGGCTTGGCCTGTGGAACTTTACCCAGCCCAGTCCGAATGTCGGGATCGAGTGAGTAAAGACAATTCAGATTCCTGGCTGGCCCCGGGTAAGGAATTCAAATTTAAGAAAAATATTTCGTACTATGGTCGGGTCATAAGTCAGCCATAAGGCAATAGTATAATAACTTAAATAATTTATTTACCATGTGCTATGAATATCGTTGGAGATATGGAAACAATAACATATATTCTTTGAAAAGTATAAATGAATTACTATATTTTAAAAAAACGTCGGTCTTTTTTTGGGCTGAGAAAAATAAATCTGGGTTTCAGGTCGGGTTCCGGTAAAAAGTATGATATTGAGATTAGGGCTTGGTCTGAGTCAGGCCTGAAGATAACGGACTCGAACCGCTAATTTTATGAAATTTCGGCCCGTGTAGATCTCTAATCCAAAAGCCCTTCAATAAACAAAATTAAAACACAAACCCTTTCTTTCTTTGAGTGGCATTGCAATGCATGCCAGGTACTCAGTAGTTATTTATAAATAACAGGGCAGTATAAAGAGAAAGGTGTTAGGGAGTTTACATAAATAACTAGTGGCTGATGAGACATGTCTTTTAAGTTTTGAAGCCCGGGAACCAGGAAAAGACAAATATGAATCAAATATTTAAATTTCAATAAAATGTAATATTAAAACTTCATACGAAAGTGTATAATTGAATATTCTATACACCCTCCAAATGTTATATGTCCCATTAACGCGATAATAATGGGAGATTATTATTGCAAAATAATGATTCGTATTTAACTATTAATACACGCAAAAAAATGAAAACGTAACTCAATAATCAAAGGCAATACTTAAAATTTATAAATTTATTCACTCAAAATATATATTTTGTACAATGCGAAATAAAAAATAGTATACTGAATATGTAAATTAATGTAGTTAATACACGGCTACATCTCCTTAATAAATAAATAATATAACATAACAATAATACTTCAAAACCCTAAGTCAAAATGATTACATAAAATAATTATTTAGAAAAGAGCATTATTTCATTATTCAACACTAGATGTCATTACAAGTAAATAAATATCACATTAAACAAAGTTTTGCTATCTGTTACTGATAAATATAACATTATTGGTTTCATGTTAAGTTCTTAACCCTGTGCCCGCGGGCACACATGCTATCTCCATGGACCCGTTACGAAGTATGTAAAAACATAAGTTTAATCTTAATAGTATTTTTGAATAATATTATTATCAGAAATTACTGAAATTGCTAATTACATACCGCACATTCATCAGAAATTGAAGAGATTTTGGATTTAAAAAATGACATCATATTAAAATCTCACGGTCCAAATGAAAACTTGGTGAATCTTGTTACCCATAAAAAATACTCTATTTTGAAAGAGCGAGATTACAAAATTAAATCCAGCTTTAGCTCCACAGGTTTGTGAATCTTCATTTCCAGCATGAACATAATTAAATCAAAAAGCAGAAGATTGTTTATTATTGGGATTATCATCTAACATTTATAACTTTGAGAAATTAGTAAGTGAAATACAATGTCAAAGATCGCACTAACTGATCATTTCTTTATTTTGAATATATTTTATTTGATCTATTTTTATGTCGTATATAGGTATGTATGAGCTTTTTATGCTTCTCTTGTAAACTCTTTGTATTTCATGATATTCTTGTCAAATAAATTGAATTTCAATTTGGCAATCAATAAGGAGCAAAGGCAATCACGCAAAGTCACAGGCTTGGAGATGACTGACGAGTGTTTCTTGCATGGACAGCTGTATGTAGGAATGTCAAGGGCGATCAGTCCCTCAACATTGTTCATCATTGCCGATGATCATCAAAACAGTAAAAATATTGCATATAGATTATTATTGCGATAACCGGATAAATACAACTAATTATAATGAATAAAGAATTAGTTTGAATATATCCCGGGAAAATCCATGTAATAAATACTATTTATGAAATTATATAGTGGAAAATGGATGTATCAATCTAATTGTCCATCTGTTAACAATAGCTACATAAAATTTGCACATGTCATTTCTAGGTCAACTATGCTATTTTCATTTTTTAAATTATTATCAACTCATGAACTATGTTTTGTGGGTGTTACACAAGTTGTGACATTTTCCACAGTGACATTTTCAACTAACAAATTTCAACATTAGTTAGCGTCAAAATAACACCAATGTCTAAAATAAAAAGCATAAGTGGCATCTACTTCGGACGAAGCCGGGTAATGAATACTAGTAATATAATAAATGAAATACATTATTCTTAAATCTTGCTTTTTAGAAATCCGGCGTGCGCCCGTCACTATTATCATAAATGTCAAATGCGCCCATTACCGCAATAAGGTTAAGAACCCCTGTTTTAAGTTATCTAGTTTTAACTGTAGTAAAGGAATAAGTGCTAGAAGGAGCCAAAATAATAAATTAATATTCTGTGAAATGTATTTCTTTTATTAAATCATATAACAAGTTTTATTCTCTAACTCTTTGTATTTGCGGGTGCCTCTTCTTACTCCTTCAGCCATTTTCAAGTGAAACCGTTATTGTGTGCTTATTTGGCGTATTCAAGTGCAAATGGTTATATTATATGTGACACAAAACGTTGACAGAATAGTAATCAGCATTTTTAAATAATGCTGGGCCAGGAACTATTGAATATGGCATTGGAATCTGACTTCCAAAAAGTTCATGTAATATGAACTCAAGATAGCCTCCATTGATATACAGTAGACCCCCCCGATAACACGATTGCCAAAAACTCATTAAAACCTTGTGACTGCTTCTTGATTACACGCTAAAATACTACTGCGCCACATGCGTATTCTCTGATTTTGTATAAGTATGTTAGCCCCGATAGTCCACTTCCAGATAGCTCACCTTTTATCGACCGTGTTATCGGGGAGTCTACTGTACTATCATTTACTTGATTAATCTAAGATTATTAATAATATGACAGTAATAAAAAATAAATATATATTATGTTCCAATAGTTTTTTTATGTATCAAAAAGTGTTTTTATGGTCACAAAGTTCTTCGTGTTCTCAAAAAGAACAGTGATATTCTGCTAAATCGATTGCCCGTTGAACAACTTTCATCTTGAGTATTTAAAACTATCAATACAGCCATTTTTGGTGAAGTGTTGTTATTTTTCTCTAAAGGTCCTTATAAACACTTGACATTGTCATACGTTGAAAAATGTTTATATTTAAACTGCTCGATTACGACTTCTCAGTTCAGCAAATACAGTTTATTGATTGAATTGGGATATACTCGATAAAATTCTATTATAATAAGGCAAACATGAGAAAGTGTTTAGTTGCACAAGAATTACTAATCATATTGTAGCTATTTCGCCATCAACTAGTTAGTTCTGACGATGACGTGCAACATATTATGACACTGTCATATATAAATTTATCATGATACAGTTTATATTGAAGCGAAGGAATCACTGTTATTATATTTATGGGTCCCTTTCAATATTATATTATGTATTATTATTGTGCTAAGTGATTTCCAATTAAATAATTTGATAACTTATCAATATTTTGTAAAAATACTCTACAATGTCATTATTTTTTGGCAATTGTTTTAATTTATATAACTTATTTTAACATTATTATTCTGTCTTCCAGTCCTGCGACTATGGGGCTAAATTTCTTAACATATTTCTCCAAAAAGTCAAGATCGATTCCCCATATTTCAATATTCTTCCCATGTTGTTTGATCATCTGCAAAAAAAAACAATTATTAAATAAATATAACATAACACAATTCCTCGATTATAAGATGCATGTCTGTTCTTATTTTGGTGTCTCTGAATTTGGGATGTGTATTTTGATTATTATAACAACTGTTGTCAAAAATTCAGCTGTTATAACATTCCCAGGAAGTAGAAAATGACTGGAAAGGTCTTAGTTTCCCAGGGGAATATCCTGTAGAAAATAGTGGAATACTCTTTTAATATGTGCTCCATCCTTATGTCCTTGATGGCACAGATAATTACATTTTGTATAAAAACGCAAATAACAATGATTCTCGAGTCGATAAATAATTCAAAATAATTCAACACTCTAAGTAATTGAAATTCTGAAATGCTTACCTCAAATCCATCTTTTCCATCAGCGAGGTAAGACTGCATGACTAATCTGTATGACGTATCTGGGTCGATTGGTGAATAACTTGGTACAGTGCAGTTGCTACATCTGATCTTAGCAGATATAAGTCTTTCACCGATTGGCATTGATATGTTGTAGACTACATGGAATCCTGAAAAGTAATTCAAAATTGCAGAGAAACTAGGTGCGAATGACATAAAAATTCTGAGACAATCGGCCTTGGACCTAACTAGACCGTAAAAAATTGATATTATATTTGGGAAAAGCTCAGCATTGGAAATAGCACTATTTAATGAAGAAATATGTGACAATCGCTTCTCTTTTCAGCATTTATAAAAATTTATGAATTATGCGTCTTGTAACCAAACTGTAGTATGTTCAAATTCCAGGACTGATGATTCGTTGAAAAAAAGCTACTCTAGCGTCCAATTCCGACTTTGACATTATCCCATAATCCCATTCAAACTACGATTTTAAAAAGTACCTCCTCCTTTCTCAACAATTTTATAATTTTAACATTTTTGGCGTACTAAGTATGTCAAATCAAAAAGCAGCTATACCCAGCACCAAGCGTCACAGCTTCACACTCTTCATACAGGATGTATCCGCAGTGTAACTACGTTATTCATGTTACAAATGTTCGAGAGGAATATCCGAGGAGAAATTCCTCAAGACTTGGTTGCATGCACCCTAGTGATTAGAAAGTTAAATAATAAACAAAAAAATATGAAAGAGCTTGAGTTCCATTGGCTCTTCATAAGGTACTGTAAAGTTTTTGAATGTCTTGTAATTTAACAGATATGCAACCGAGTTGGCATGACAGACGGGGCTGACAGATACGCTTTGAGGAAAGGTAGGATAAAAAGCTTGAGAAAATTAGACTTTTTTTAGTTGTAGTCGGAGTCGGGTTGTTGGTCAATGACAGAATTGGAGTCGGAGTTGCGTTTTTTTTTGATGACTCCACACCCCTGATTTCAGGCAATTAAATTAATCCCACAGAAGTCGACGAATTGCATCATATTTCTAGCCCAATGGTTCAACATTTTACTATAATAGTCACTTTATGTCTAAGAAGCAAGTTGTAGATTCCACTGAATGACTTGAATACTGTTTGTAAATATTTAGTTATTCTCACCTGAGACCTGAAGCATATGAGATCCAACAAATTGATCTTCGCTCCATGATTCTGATACTGACACCTGGAAGGCTTCCAAAATATACTTTCCTTGCAGCTCCACCGTCACAAGGTCATTATTGAATGGCTGAATCATTACTAAGTTTTCATAGGTTATAGCTGAAACAAGAAATAATTTCATAAAGAAAGATGTCACTCGTATTGGCTGTCCTTACATTGACACTTTTCACTGAAAAGATAGAAAATTTACTGTATTTATGTATACAGGGCAACCTCAGAATCTACATTTCCCAAAATTTAGTATATCGTTGTCATACAGGAGAAAGTGACAAATTACGTGACTCACGAAAATGGACTAATGAACTATTTATTTTCTTGTGAACATAATAGGAGTCTGGAGAAATGTGGAAATTGACATACAGTAGACTCCTTGATAACACTGTTGGTAGAGGGCAAGATATCTGGGAGCGGGCTATTGAGGCTACCATACTCGCACAAAATCAGAGGATACCCAGCAGGGTAGGTGTCTTTTAACGTGTAATCAAGGAGCAGTCGCAAATTTTAATGAAAAACGAGCTATCGGCAATTGTGTTATCGGGGGGTCTACTGTTCCTTTGTTCAAACAGTTATCTTGAATATTTTACACTTGTTTACTTTTTCAAGTATGACGACGAAATGTGAAACTCATTGACAGCATTGCCCCTCATCTTTACAACATAAATATTTTAGTAAATTAGTGAAGTAAAGAAAATATTTCAAGATCAAATATATATAATCGAGATGATATAAAATATTAATTGATAAATTAGTTATTCCACGGTTGTGTGCTAGGTATGACACACATTATTCCTCTTTTAAAAGCATTTTCAGATTAATTACTAAAATCATTAAGCTATCTTTACCTAAAAATTCTTTTGCATACTGATGTCTGAAATGTGTTTTTAAAGTTTCAAAAGATGATGTGTACTAGTTCTCGCAAAATATTGTTGTATAAAGAACTTACGCCCTATTTCAAGATTGGCTCTTATTCCACCCTGATTTATCATAGCTGCAGCAGCATAAGTCCAATAGCCTGGTTGGGGCTTTACGTCCACCACCTGTAATATTTTATTTTAGTATTACATATACACCCAATCCTCTTTTTGCACGGTTTCGAAATAACAAGGTTTAAAAAAAAAGACAGATTAATTTTAACAATTGACGAGGTGTGCAATTTCCACGTTACTTGAAAATGATACTGGCACGTTATCAAGAATCATACAAGGAACTAACACAATTAAAATCACAGTGAATGATAGCCAAATTTATATTCAAAACGAGTGAAACAAAACAAACACAAGATGATAATATTATGCAAGATACTCCTGAAGATTTCTTTGCATTAAATATTTACAGCGATGAAGTAGTTTTCACCAGCGAAAAATAGAAGTAAACGGGGATGTTTATTGTCAAGCAGCGACATTGAATGAATATATTTTTCTATGCTAAATTTCATTAAAATCAAAAACATAACGAATCATAACGTGATACACCTCCATTTTGCAACATGCCCAAAACTGTACATAATTGTACCGCTTGGCAGACAAATATTATTTCATTTAACTTCGTTTGTGTAAATCGGCGAAGTAACGGTAAAATCATTGTGAAGGACATTCAATTCAAAATAAACCCCTCAGGGTGGAAACGTCGTATACCCCGTTACAGTTGGTCGTCGCTACGTGAAAGTCACTTGTTTCTTTTCGCCCTATCTGACAGGGCAATCAATGTCTTAAGTTTATTAAAATGTTTTGTATGTGTCCTAATTTTGTAACCATAAATATAGCCCCGATGTTATAATTGTATTAAACCACTACATCTAAATAAAAAAGATTAACCGGACCAAAGTGGTGTTTGCATTGAGACCCTCCATTTCATCCTGGATGCCTGTAACCAATCGTTCGCCTCTCTTTGACCGGGTTTTCTCAAACGTTATACTTACTGCTTCAATAAAAGAATCGGTGATCATGTTTCCAATACTGCACTCTCCATACAGACATGAAGGTTTGTTCAACAGCACTTTTGACGAACCGATTATCTTTTTTCCTTCCAAGTCTACTAAGATTTTATATGGCTGCATGAGTTCTAAAATATTTGCATCTGAAAAGGAAATAAGTTATATTGATAAAAAAATACTATTGTCTTTTACCTAAGAATGCATTACTCATCACGCGTATTTAAATAAACGTTAATAAGCATTACATCTGAGAATTTTTTTGTAATTTTCAATCAAGGTCTAATAAAATTCTACTTAATATCAATGAATATTTTTTTATTTACTACGAAGGCGACTTCATTGCTACAGTGAGTACAAACAAACTCTTAGTATCACTTTCCTGCATGTATTCTAGATAATTACTCTCCCTCGCTAAAGATTCTGTCAGTTGAATGCTTTGAATGGTATAACAACTTAATAAAAACCCCTTACACGATTTTTATCAGGGACTTTCCGTAACATGCAATTAAACTTGAAAAGTTTACGTTGGTTTGCTCAGTTACTAACTAACTTTCAAGAGTGAACCTAACACCGTGGACGAAATCAGTGCGCGGTAATGTTGGTGTGATTTGAATCGATTTATGACGAAAAGGGGGGAAGCGGCAACGCTGTCCTACGTGCAACCGTCTCCGCTCCGAAATTTTTAATACAAAACACATGTTTTTTCAACGATACGCACACCACCACGCTAGCTTCGCGCGAAAATATCAAACCAACTGATCACATCATTGAAGCGGTACTCCACATCTATTCGTCATCTCTCACGTAGGAAACTCCCATTAGCGGTAAAACTATTGATATTTTTGAGCTACGCCACGCCGCCTCACATTCGCAAAGACTTCGTCTACGTAAGACGGCCTGTAAGGTGAATGCACAAACCTTCCACCAGAAGGTTGAACACGAAATCTATTTCCTGAAGCATCAATTACAGAAAATTATGTAGGATGCAGGATTTTGGGATTGCAATCTCTTTATATGATATATATGTCACTCTACAGTGCTTGTTAAGTTTTTATGAATACTATATTTTATAGTAAATGGTTTTAATGGTCGCAGTAACAGTTATTAAATTACCTTGTACAATAGAATTTTCTAAATAAATAGGAGATCCTTCCCAACTTTGAATTTTTCCAGCCTCGTCAAACTTCACATCTATATTTCCCAAGAATTTGGAAAATGCTGCTGCCTGTACTATCAGAATCTGAAAAATAAAATTATCATAAGTAATCACAAACAATAAATTCATATTATTCTGGTTTATCATGCCGAGGCTCAGAAGTCTCAAATTGCAATTCATTATGTACAAAGTTGATATTTGTAAAAATGTAAATCAAATTAGTAACACAGTGTAGTAATAATATGCATGGAGATTTGCCACTTCTTGTTCATCTTTTTAAACATAATGGAAAAATGTGATCCCATTGAACACAATAATATTATATCTCCATGTACTCAAGGCAGTTAAAAAAGATACAACAGACCACATAATAAAACTCTTTACCAAGAAAAGAAAAGAGAGTGGTGTTTAACTATATATTTAAAGGATTAGAAATAAAATACTTGAATGAATAAAACCCCTCTTTTAACTGTTCTCTGTAATTAGTGCAGATTTACTTAAATAACACTACATTCAGAAAATTGACTAAAACTGTAACATTTCCAATCAATGACTCAACCTAAACCGGGACTGTCCTGCATCTTAATAGTAATCTCAATAAATCAAGCTATATTTGACAGTTTAAAATTACTTCTTATACTGTCATCTTTCAGTTTAAGATTTCGATACCCTGCCGAATTCACGAACTCGGCAGACAATTTGCCTAATTCATGAATGAGGTAAATCTAACTTATTTCATGAAATAGGCAAAATTTTGACCATTTCATGTTATAAGTAATTTCACACATTCGGAGTAACATATCCATACGTTTCAATAGTTTTTTGTATTTCACTACTTTTATTCATTTTTTTTCCATGTATACCTTCGTGGATGGATCAGCTTCCACGACTACTGGATACACATCAACAGGCTTTTCTCCATTTGGTGGTACTCCGGTATAGAGTAAGCTGTGACTATGTCCACCAACTATTATGTCCACATTACTGCCAACACCTTTTGCTATTAGCCTGAAATAGAAAACGAACAATCATAAATCGCCGCCTTAGGTAAACATGATTCCATCTGCTGTTATTTCACAAAATCGCTTTCCGATGCAGTTTTATTCTCATTCAAAATACGGTTCTATATGCATTTAAAAAATCTTATAATTGTCCGTAAATCCATCAAAATTTAATTTAGAAAAATGTTCTATCTGAAAAACATACAAATTTTACAGTGCATCAAAGTTCCATCTGTATACATAATTAGAAATACCGTGTGAAGAAAATCACAGTTTCTAAAGTGGTTGTCTCTTTCATTCACTTATGTGGATGGATAAGTGTATTTCATTAAGAAAGTTACATTTTCTGAAATCTCAAATTGCTTCTCCTGAACAGTTTTAGTTTTTGCAGATAGAACCGTGTTTACCCAAGGTGACGAAATATCATTAAAATACTTTGGTTATAATAAATGGTTAACAAGTTTACTTTACTAATGGTAAAAGCTTCACTTATCAATTAGAAGGTTCCAGTTAAAGTACGATATCAAATGCAGATTTATGTAATTAATGCTTGAGATCTTAGGAAGATGTCTATGATATCTTTTCCTCGCGAGCTCATCTAGAAATTTGTTGTAGTACCAGATATATTTATGTCTCGTATTAAAATTCAAAATCGAGCATCAAATTGGAAATTATGTTTTGTTATAACATACAAATTTTTAAAGAAAGTCTTTCTGTCAGTGGCTCAAGCTTTCTTTTCAGATAGTTTAATTATAGAAGAATGTGGCAAGAAAAGGAATAATAGAAAGTTGATCGCTCTTTCTATGATTTTCAGAATCAGATCGTGTAGTTATGAAAACATCACAGGCTTTCATGTCTTTTGATACATATCCATAAAAAATTAAAAATTTTCTTATCAATAGATTTCACTTTAACAGAAGTTTCAAAGGCACTCCATAATATTGATTTTGAAAAAGCAAAGGGACGTAACCAATACACAAAAAATATTGTGTATAGCCAACACAAAACATGTGTTAAATTGTAAACATCGTGATTATCGAAAACAAATATTTTGAAAAGACGAAGGGATACGTCATTTTGCATTTCTACAGTTTATATATACATATATAAATACAGTGCATTAACAAGTTTTGTGTGAGTTATACACAATGGTGTGGGTTACGTCCTTTTGCCTTTTGACAGTCGATATGTATTGATATTTCAATATTTCATTGATCTATTTTTGGAGAAAACAGAGCTTCATGTAGAGGTAAAAATGATAATAAGAATTCATGAACCCGTCAATTTCTGAATTAAAATATAATGACAATCAATCAATCTGGATTTACTCTCATGAAATTAAACCTTTGTCCAAGTACATGGGTCAACAACCTGTGGCTCACGAGCCATATGTGGCTCTTTGGGAGATTTGTGTGGCTCTTTCTTTGCCAAAATCACAATTCACCATTTTTACAAACAAAATTCAAAATTCACAATTTTTGTTTTACAGCAATAATAAATATGAAGAAATATTTATGCGAAGATTCACAGATTTTAAAAATAGGTAAAAAACCCTAGCATTTATTTTAAATCCGTTCATTACAAAATTTGACAAATTAAAAAAAACATCTTCTTAAAGAGAAACCCCCTCTTCCGCACAGGTCAGTTATATCAAGATATTTATAATTTATTTGCATTTATAATTTCAACAATAAAAAAGAAAACTTAAAAAAAAAAAGAAAATAAACGTTTTAATTTATTCAGGAAATCTTTTTCACTTAATAAACTAGAAATAAATAATAAAATGCAATTGATTAATTTAAATAAGTCATTATAAAAATATTGTTTTGGCTCCCCAAAGAATTCTAAGCCGTTTTGTTACTCACATTTGGCTCTTTTGTTCCAAAAGGTTGCCGACCCCTGCCCTAGTGCATTGAAGCTTCAAAACAATCTTACTACATAAACACAGAATTTTTTACAAACCTATCCACTTCTAGTCCACAGTGAGATAACACAATAATGATGTTGACTCCTTGCGCCGTCAGGGCTGCTGCTTCTCTCTTTACTGCTTCAATTTCGTCAGTAAACAGCAACTTTTCAGTTTGAGCTATTTGCTGAAATAAATAATAATATTGTTCAAAACCACCCATCAACATGTAAAGAGTTATCGTAATGTCCTAACGAAAACTAAATATTTAGATAATTTATATTATAATCGACGGTGTTTTGGCCAATTGATGTAATCCTCAAAATTAAAATCGTTCAGGAGAGAGTAAACACTGTTTTTATCGAAAGCATTATACAGTGAGTTGCGTCATGAATCTTTTAAATGAACTCCTGTAAATTCTAATGTTTATAGATACAGGATTATACGTATGGAATGTCGATATAATAGTGGCTTACATCAAGAAGCCGGTTCAGAATTATTAAATCTAAAACCAATGTAAAATGATTTTTCCCTTCCAAAAAGTGGTCAATTTATTTACCTAATTTACATCATTTGGACGAGCCTGCTCTGCCGTCTTTAAAATGAAATCCAATCATTAACTCATTTTCGTATTTTTTTGAGGGTTGCCATTGGCCAAAGTACCGTCGAATAATAAAATAATATTTGAATTGTACTTTAAAGACGGCATAATTATTAGCTTGGCTTATGCTAACATATTAATATTGATACGGTTGATTCCGGAGTGTTGATAACCAAAAATTAAACTGTGCTTAGATGAGAAACTTTCACGTACAAGATTCCCTTTTGAAATAAAATATCACATGATTTGTTTTTCTGTATGTAATTTTTCCATTTTTTTTTTGTTTAATTGATTGAATTAATTTGTTGATCTTATCATAACTTACATTGGTTGTTTGTAAGATAACACCAATAATTCCAATTTTCCTGTTATTTCTCTCGACAACGAGACTGCTCTGATAGGTTCCTTGGATAGTTGGCTCCATACTGTCATTAATGTTGCAGACCAGCATCTTTGGTTTCAGATGCGTGATATACGGGACTACTCCAGCAATGCCATCATCAAACTCATGATTTCCAAGGGTCTAAAAACATAATAAATATTAGGTAGAGCAGGGTTTACTGAACTTTTCATCCGATGGAACACTTTGAAAATCCTGAAATTTTAACGGAACAGCCTGTTTATTTTGCAGGCTAGGTAATAATACATCATCAATAAAAAATGCGCAAAAGCAAGAATTATTTATTGAATAAATAGTTTGTAAACATAATATACAAAAATAAGATTTTGGTTTGCTTGGATATGCAAATTTCTTTGCTATCAGGCGCAATAATAGAAAGTTAAATTCCTATATCTGGTGTGGCGTCGAACCTGCTCCTGGACTGCAGCACTATCGTGCATAAATATGTCATAGTCAACGGAAATAAATCAATAATAGCTTGTTTTGACACACTGGGTAACTCATTTAATGCTTGGGTTTTCACTGATTTGCATGTCAATTAAAAATGTAACACCGTGTCAGGTTTTTGCGGAACACCAGTTTTCGGCGGAACATAGTTTGAGAAACACTGAGGTGGAGTAAAAAATGTGCTAGTATAATTTTCTTATTGTTACAAAAAAAGTTTTTATCCAAAAAATTTCGAGGCGTTTCCCTGAAAAGTTACCGATTTTGGGCTATTTCATTGATTCAGCAAATGGGCAAAATATTCTTCAACACTAAAATGTATAAGTTATGATCACGAATTAGGTAATAATTTTAAGGGAACTGTGATATTTTTTGTATACTCACATGAGCATCAAGTGGCAGCATGTTCATGAAATGTTGCGTTACATTCCACTTAAAGATATTGTACCAAAGTGTTCCTTGGAAACTGTCTCCGGCATTCAGCACCACAGAGTGCGGCTTCAGCTTCTTCAGCTCCTGGATCTTAGTGTACAATCGTGGAAATCCGCCAATGCACGGTGCACTTTTCGGATCACATGTTGTTGCAGAAGGGCTCATTTCTTCGAACCTGAAATAATTAATTTAAAATAAATTTTAAGGAAATGGTTGATAATGTTGGAAAAACACTATTATATGGCTTCTTTCTAATTGAAGCTATATTCTCAGGTGAAGATTGATAGATTGACTATTTGTTATAAAACAATTAGAAAAAATAAATCGCTGTATTGCACTTCATTATTATTGGTATAGATGTATCAATTTAACTTGGCAGCTAGTGAGGGTGCCACCGTCGCGTTAGGAATGTTGCGATACTCAGCCAGAACTGAAATTTCTATTATTCCAACACTGATGTTTTAGCGACGGTTATAAAAAGTTAACAAGATATTTATTTTGCATAAAATGGCAATTGGAGCAATTTATTCTACACTGACAATTCTAGTTCCAAATTCGGCGGGGGTCAAGTTATGTTGGTAATACATTAGTAGCTTTATAAAAAACGTAATACGTACCGACCTAAGAAAGGCAAAAGAGTGAGACTCTTACGATTACTCCTAACTAGTTATTTCTACTAAGCTAAATAGACACTGTGTCCTAGGGACGTAAGCTACAAATACCGAATAATTACATAAATTTAGCTTTTAATTCTGAAAATAACGACCACAACAAAGGACTTATATATTTTTAAATTAAAAATATATATATCTATGGCATTACAGCTGACGCCAATGCGCCGTGTAATATAATATAATAATAATAATACAATATGACACACCCTGGTTTAAGTTTTATTAGGATCCGTAACTGAAATCGTACAGTGGTAATGACAGTGATTCGGAGAAACCGATCCAACTGTCGTCAGGGACGCCATCGCCTGCGGATATGTGTTTCCATTTTTGACGGAAAGGGGTGGCTCCGACGATGCCGGAGTCCTTTTAATTTTATGTGTGAATAGTCGATTACGATCTGTCGAGCCGGGCTAGCCACCGGTCGTGGCCGGCACCGGTGACGTTGTGAATTGTTTGTGTTTGTTTTGAATTGGACTTACTTTAAAATCGTTTGTCGTGTCACTTGCATTATAACTTAAAGTAAATTCATGTGTTAAGTAAATTTAAATGTAGAATCAATTTTAGGTGTTAAGATTATATTTGTGTATTGTAAACCACTGCATCTTCGATTAAAATAAATAAGTGTTGAACCGGATTTTAAATGGTGTTTGTTTGAGATCCCAGCCCTTCCAGGCCGTCGATAACCAGCCATCTGCCTCTCTTCGATTCGGGTCATCTCAAATAATGATAATAAAAATATATTTAAAATTATAAAATAGAAAGAGAACAAGACAATTATTAAGATGCAAAAAGAAATGTAGCAAACTATACTCAGAGTTCGTTACTGAAAATGTCCACCTCTCTAGGCAATTCATTGATCAACCGAACGGCTCTTGCAACTAGTGACTCAAATGACCAATTATACCATATCAATGCCATTATTAGTCATTCAGTTAACACTTGACAGCAAAAAAAAAGAGGTTAGCATCCAAAGAACTAAATGTATAGTTTAAAAAGCATAACTATTTTTCGCCTCCTGTAAATATTGTTCTGTGTGATTTACGACCTTTTTTTCTATTATCGATGTGCAATAAGAATCCAATTGATCCAGTTCTGTATCTCAGTGTTGGTAACAGATTCATTCTCCGTATGAATACTCTAATCAAATAACATAAATACTGCCTATCTTTTTTTTTCTCTTTCCACACACTTTATTCGATCTGTGTGGAGTCGATCCTGTCTTCATACCTGCTATAACAGGTATACAATAATTTATGAATTATATAATGAAAGAGATTGTATAAAAACCCGTCGTTTCTCTCTAATGCATTTACATTTTATGACAAAACATGAGATAACATTTGTGATTAAGACTTTCGTCCGGTGAACTGATGATGATGAAGATGTTCCTCAAGTACGATAAAACCCGCCCGTTCACTTAGTCAAACCACTATTTATTCCAGTTAGTAGTTACATGTGCAGAACTTACAATTTAAATTAAAAAATCATATATCGTATACCATATCGTATCGGAGTACCATAAGTAAACATTTATATTCGCTTCACAGCAACGCACTCAATTTATTAACGTAGGCGCTGGGTCGCGCGAACACGCCCTTGCGTGGTCGCTATCGGCGGTCAACTGGCAAAAAAATATCACTACCCGAGCCTCTGCCAAGGGTTCGGAGTGCGACCGCGAAAGTTCTCGCCACTTTCTAAGCCAGGCAGTGTTGCCAAATGAGCGATTTAACAAATTAGAATGTTGTATTTTTATAGACTGCGACACAAGAGATGATCCGATGAAAGGTTTGGGCTCGATTCGCACTGAATAATAATGGGTGGTGTCACATTATAAAAGTAATATCCATATAGGTATAGATTTTTAATGAAAATTTTGTATTTGAATAAGACAAAAAATGTAATTTTTGCAAATTTCTGTTCTATACTATACTTAATATAATATGATTCCCAGATTGGGAGAGGATATGGATTTAAAAAATCATAGTTTGTTCGACACCTTATAGTGTTCTCGTGTAATTTGCGACTTTAAACGTAATGCTCAATTTGTCGTATTATCTAAAAAAATAAACAGCACATCATCTGGGAAAAGCAAATAAATTCACATAATTGATTTAACTTTGTAATCATTCATGACACACTGAGATAACAATGCAAGACGATTGTTTCTTTATTTATGATTTATAATTTTTATGAATGTTGTCAACTATTAAAGTGATATAATAATTATTATGTTATTATGTGCACTTCAGTCTGGATACATGATCTAAGACAGAGGTTTCCAAACTACGGCCCGCGGGCCAACACCGACCCGTGAGCACCACAAATCCGGCCCACCGTAGTTTTTCACACAGATGAGTAGTGCCGAAAGCAGAAAAAAGGCCAAGAGGAAATTTATGCAGCTGACCAACGAAATTTTTTGTCGAAAGGACTTAATATGATTGTATAAATCAGGTAGAAGCTGGTTTTCTCCTTGTCAGCTATTGGCTATCTCCACCGCAATGAAATGTCCTTGACACTTTCAATTTACGCGTAATTCAAAGCTACAGCATGTCGTTATGATAAGCCAGCTATGCTAACTGTGGCCCTTAGGCTAAAAATTTTGTAGACCCCTGGTCTAAAAGAAGAGTTACGAACCGGTCACTCCTAATTACGATTGTGAATTTTGAAAATAGCAACTTCTGCCATAAATTTGAAATTTACAACCACTGACAATAATTGATGATACTTTTTTTTTAATAAAACACAATTTGCTCGCACTACTTCCATATATTTATTCGCTCATCTCGAGCATTATCTAATGTTCATGATGAGCAAAGCTGGTCCTGATCATTATAAATATGTGGAAGTAGTACAAAGAGTTGTGTTTTTATTTTTAAAATATAATGCATTTCAAAGTAATTGATGATACCTAAATATCACCTATTTTATTAACTATTCGTACTGCACTGGCATTTTGGTGTCGCTTAATATCGCTTTCATTGCCCTGCCAATAGAAGTTTCACTTATAAACACTTTATAGATTCTCATTAGAGGCCAATCGCCATAATAATTAAAATAGAAAGTAGATCCCAACCTGAAAAGGATTGGGTACCTTGCTGTAAGAAGTGTAAGAACTATAGGTAAGCTGGGTAAAAAGTCAAAGTCGCCATTTTTGTATCCATTGATATCATATTGTAAATGAACATGCCTATATTTAATAATTTAAGACATCGACTGAGGGTGCTTGATGGAATTTCAATATTAAATTTGGATTATTGAGATTTTGGTTCATTCGAGCACATTCAGTTCGAGTCCATTCGTGTGCTCGAATGCCTGAAGATGCCGAAAGGCGAAACCCGGGTCGTTAGTGACAAAATACATGGAAGTGTACAAAATCTCAATAATCCAAATGCCTATATTTGTTTAGCAGCAGCGACATAAATACGTCGTGGGTAAGCAAGGTTTTCTAAGAATCGGTCGATTGTTTGGGTTCCAAAGGGCTTGAATTATACCCTTATGACAGAGACGGCTCAGAGGACATTTTTGAGAATTCATTTGAAAGTGTATGAATATTACCTGTGACTTTCTCTTGGGCATACTAAGTTCGAAAACTCATAAAGAAATGTATCGGGTCACATTTTTTTTTCAGCTAGTAGGAGACTAAAATGAAAATTTTGTCATTCTTCTGTCTTCAGATTGTCAAGCATAATACCCTACGATTATCTAAGAAATTGTGGACATGAATTGTTTCTTCTCTCAAAGCGTAGAATTAAGCTGCCAATATTAATAGTTCCATATTACCACATAATAATCACAATGGTATTGCTGCGGAACTTCCTAATTTGTATTTTTTTCAACATGTTTATTTTGTTTGAATGAAAATGTACGTTTTTATTTATATGTCAAAAACATTTTCTGTAGGAAATGTATTTGTTTATGAATTTAACAGGACTAAAAAAAGACGAGAGTGCACCGTGGCGGTGAAATTCGCAGAGAGTACCGTGCCATCGCGTAAAAAAATCAAAATTTTCATTTATAAATCAATGATAAATACACAAAATAAATTATTATTTCATAATTATTGCCGAAAAAATATCGGCGAAAAAATAAACACATTTCTTGTCGATTTTTTTAAAAATTATCTTGCAATCCGGTTTGTGAAATTTTCCAATTCGAGCTCTATAATTGAATGGAAATTTAGCCCGTCTTGTAAATAATAAATTTTGATTACTTTATACGAATCACGTGCATGTGATTTTCGTGGCAATGTCATCGTTCATCATGCGATATCGTCGCGCTGGTCAGGGTCGGACTGTGCAATATAAAAACACCGTGAGAAGGCGAAAGACCAGTGCCGTGGGCGCAGGGAAATTAGGAAATACACAAAGCTGCAAATTGACGCCGAAGTATAAAATGTTTTTGATATCTCTTATACATTTTCGATGGATTCGGAACTTAACTTTGTGGAAATTCATTCTTCTTCATCACTTTTAAGTAAGTTTTCTCATGATGGATTCAATGTTATCATTTTAAAATTATCCATGGCACATGATTCTGCATTGTACGTTCTTATATACGATATAAAAAATATAATATTAGGAGACTTTCGACAAAAAAAAAATGGATTAGAATATTTTGTTAGCATTAAGATCGAATCAAATGAATAAATTCGTAAAAGTCGTAGAATGTTTTTTTTCTTTCCTTAATATTGTTTCCTTTGGTTGCCGTTGCCTAATTGCCTTTCGTTTCACCAGGTTGCACTGTCAGGGATTCAAATTTACAAATGGAAACATTCATGCATTTATCTCATGGATTGCCGTTATGTTTCATTCCTCTTCACCTACCCTATCCTGTAAACGGAGTGAAAAAAAAGCAACTAACTGGCAACTAGTCTTTTCTGCACCTCCTCTACTATCCTTAACATATTCAAAAGGAATAGATGAGTGACTGATTTACTAACAGCTCTCGTTAAAAAGTTTGTGTTGAAATGCTCAATAAGAAGCCCGTATAGTATCAAATAGAAAGCGGGCATGGTTTAAAAGATGTAGGTTTTAAATATTGTCCAGAAGTTTTCATTTTGCCATCTGTGGTCTAGCTGTGAGATATGCCCTAGTGATAATACCCTGGCCTGCCTAAGACCCGACAAAGTCAATATGAAATGTAGATTTTTAAAATGCAACATTTGAGATCTTTGGTATTGGTGGTTATGTGGGACAGACGAATAAATACGAGGGACAACACAGACGAGCTGCCAACACTTAACGAAAGCAGAGATAACGGACGTAACGCGTTATACCATACATCGAGATAAGCGGTAGACAGAATGCGATCGATCGTCATAGAAGCCAGACTACCACACACTCTGTAACAGGCGACAATAATTTCTCACTAGCCATCGACCGCTAAGGTTGGCGGCAAATCTATTCCAAAATATCTGTAATTACACAAGTCGAATAAACCTATACTTATGACAGCTTTTCTCATATAGATAGTGTTGATCTCGAGTGATATGTCAGTGATTTGAAAAAAAAATCAAAATATCTGGCGTATTGACAAGTATAAGCTGTAATATCATTTAGCATGATTTATTAATAAGTGAATATTGAAAAAGTATGGAAATTTTCATATTTTGGAAACTCGAGATAAAAAATCGGTCCAGGATTGCACTCTTAGTAATAGTTACTTGTTCGTTGAATACTAGAGGCTGCGTTATAGAACTTGCCTAGGGCCGCCACTGCTATTTGCACCATTACGAAAACAATGGTTCATTAGTGATTAATTGTTATTGAGTACGTCAATGAAGCTTAACCTTTTCATTACCACACCAAAAAATAGATATCAAAATTTATAACTTAACAAAGTTATAAGTTGTTATATAACAATACTGAGGGGCAAGACATCGAGAGAGTCGATGACTTCAGGTACTTCACGGGTACACATCACGGGAGATGGCAATCCGCGTAAAGAGCTTGCAATCCGATTAGGGATAGCTGGAACAACTTTTAACTCAATGCGGAAAGTCTGGGACTCACGGTTGTACTCGGTCAGAACCAAGTACCACTTATTCAACGCATGCATCCTGACAGTGTTACTTTACGGTTGCGAGTCATGACACCTCGCCAAGGTACAGGGTAACCGTATACTGTGCTTTGAAAACGGATGTTTGCGGCGAATACAAGGTGTACGGTGGTTCGATTTTGTCAGGAACTCGGAGGTAAGAGAGCGGACGGACCGGCCTCTTATTACGTCCAAAATAAAAAAGCGACGATGGACCTGGCTTGGACACGTGTTGCGGATGCCCCAGGGGAGCCTGAATCCTGTCTGTCTCTTCTACCAACCACATGATTTCCGTCGCCCTGGAACACCGCTGATGACCATCCATAGGATGTATTCGGCGGAGCTACGGGACGCTGCGATGACCTGGGAAGAAGCGAGGAGACTGGCAGGGGACAGAGAAGCTTGGAGGAACCACGTGATGGCCATATGCTCCGAATATGGAGCGGATGTGGTTTAAAAAATATATATAACATAATTCAACTAGCTTAGATATTTATTCGTCCTCTTGCAAACTGTGTTTGTGTATTGTTTTAGATTGTGAACTCTACCAATATATAGGAATTCGATCTAAAGAGGTTGCTTTGAGAGTAGGTAAATATAAAAGCACGTTCAATATCGACGATGAATGCAATTCTTGAAACTCGAAAAATATATCTTTAATATGTGATCCGTCGCTTCGTCCAAAAATGTAAGGTAATATTATTTCAATAAGCACTACACCACTGCTACTCGTCCTTTCCTATCCCCATTCTTCGGTCTTTACCGTTTCTGAAGCAGGTAGAGCGACTGAATACAATACATTTATCGTAGAAACAACTTATCCTGAGATGCTCCAAGCTGAATCTAAACGCTCGCGGTTAGGAGCGGATATGATTCAATCAAATTTTAATAAATGAAGCGATACATGTGTTTCTAAGCAAAACATCTTTTGATAATCAAATCAGTCAATTGTTTTACAAGCAAATGTACATTTACGTCAGTGGTCGTCAACCTATCTATACCTACCGCTCATTTTTGTATATTTTTTACAATAAAATTTCCTCACCACCCACCAACATCGCATTAATTCAATACAGAAAAAAAACTTTTTAAAATCTAACATTTTATTTATACTGTAGAAAGAGTATATAAATATAATTTAAGACATCGACTGAGGGTGCTTGATGGAATTTCAATATCAAATTTGGATTATTGAGATTTTGTACAATACATGTAAAATACATGGAAGTGTACAAAATCTCAATAATAAAAAATTGTATATAAATATGTTAAAGAAATAGTGTCGGCGTCTGTGGCGCAGTTGGTAGCGTAGCTGGCTATGGTTACGGATGTCTCGGGTTCAACTCCATGTAGGGACGGCTTTCATAGCTTGATCTTTCAATCGATTTATGGATTTCTGTTCGTAGTCTGAGTCCTCCCTCCCACCCATCCCATCCTTACGAGCGTAGCGAGAGCAATTAGCTAACCACTAGTCTTGTCATAGCCCTATCCTTCTATCCCTACTCTCTTCGAAAAAAGAGAGGTTGAGCAACTGAGTAACAAGCAGTTCTCGTAGAAAAATTCTGTTGATATCTCCATTAAGAGGCCATATGCTCCACATTGGGAGCGGACATGGGAAGAAAATACTGTAAATTGAAGTCGAAAGTCAACCGTTAGGAAGAGGAAAAATATTTTATTTTATTCGGATAGGTAGGTATAATCGAAAAAGGAAAAGAAAAGGACAAAAAGACCCCATCCTTATGCAGCCATACCCTCCGGCCGTCGGGTAAGCGTAGCGAATTGTCTTCAAGTAAACTTAGTTTTAAACGTTAGAAACGTTAACCGACCGCTAGTAGGCGGTACGGACAGGTTGACGACCAGTGCTTTACACGGTATTGATTAAAGATTATCGCATTCAATTTAATTGATATTCCGGAAATACAAAATAATATCTTTTCAGGTGTGCTGGACAAGGTCTATTTAATCAAATGTAATTTAGAATATCTAGTTATGTCATTACGTAGATATATATATATATATATATATATATAGTTATCACAACAATAGAAACCGATAAATATTCAGAAAAAACATTGTGATCGATAGCAATTTTTTATCTACTTATAATACTGATCTTCTGATTGGTTTATCGAACGTACCGCATCTCAGATTTATGAAAGGAATGTTGGTGTTTTATTCAAGAATAGATTTCAAATATAACCGTTGCAGGTTTTTTTAAATAACTCTTTAAATATTATTAATACATCGATACATCAATTTTTTCAAAGCGAATATTCGACGCACCAACCAAAAATAAGTGAATATAATTGTTTTATTCTGAAAAATATTGTACAATATGTGAGATTTTTAAAACAAACATGACTTTAGCATCTCAAAATGGTTCTTTCTGGTTCTACTTCCGATATTTTGTATAATGAGATATCCTTATTCTTCTTGGACCATATCATATCGGCTATTTATGTGAAGAATATATTTAACCGCCACCTGTCACTCTCTAAATTCTTTATGACGTGCCAGAATTTTCCAGTTCCGTCGAGTGCATCTGATGAATTAAGTTCAGTTGTGAATATCGTTGGAAGTATGGAAGTTTCGGGTCGGGTACTGGCCTGAAGATGGCGGGCTCGCACTGGGTAATTTTATAAAATTTTGGCAGGTGCAGAACTCTAGTGCAGTGCTTCGCAACATTTTACCCCTCACGGCACACCAAAATTTACATCAGATGACCGCGGCACACCATATATATATAAAGAATATACACTAAGCCCGTACAGTGAATTTTTCTCTTATAATAGGACGAAATATAAAAGTATTTAGTTCGACAATTTTTTTTACTTTGTTGACAGCTATATCGGCTTGACGGCATCGTCAGAATTACATTCAATAGAGTAGGTTTTGCCGATGGCGTCAAACCGAAATAACTATCAACAAACTACACAAATTTTGTAGAACTAAATACATTTATATTTTATCCTATTATAATGGAGTTCTATCCCGTAAACGCAAATTAAATCAATAAATTTCTCTCTTTCTATCTCAATAACATGTAAAGTGAAGGGTGCATGCAAGGTATAAGAGCATGTTGGCGTTTGCTACTTTATTATACTTGATTTTACACTAGTGAGACTGTGTGATAGAGATACATCCACTGCACGCCGATAGATATCAATCATTTTCTAAATTCACGTATTGGATGCAATTGACAAATTATTGTTTTTTTTTTAAATGAAGCAACGCATCGTGGCGCATCTAGCATCACCTCACGGCACACTAGTGTGCCACGGCACAGCGGTTGCGGAGCACTGCTATAGTGTGCGGTGAGTTTTGTCCGTTACTATACATGTTATTCTTCAATTATTACACTTACAACATTCGAAAAATACGATCACATCCACCGCCCGTCATGCTAGAATATATATTTTAGTTTTAATCGTTGACAACGAATAGCTTTGTTAATAAAAATAATTGAAGTGTTTTATATATTCATAAAAATAATAGTTCTAGCAACTCAAGTTTGTGTAAATACCGTCCTTATTCTAAACAATTTTTCGTCATACCTAGCACTTCAGGTAATAATAAGTTGGAAATGTAATTACATTGTTTACATACTGTCAAGACTATATATTAAGTACTTATTTTTAAATTGTAAAAGCAAGTTTAACACGTTTTTTTAAACTATAATATTAATAAGAAATTATTTAACAGGTTTGCAACCAAGTGAAAATTTGGTATAATGTCTCAAGGGCGAGGTTAAAATATTTTTAATCTAAAACGAAAGTTGATAACTTTGTTATTCCATAGGCTGTTACTAAATGCGACTTGTGTTTCACTTCTTTAACCCGATGAACGCACTGGGCTTGTCCAGATTTATCTCGTATTTCCGACCAAGCTAGAAGAAAACGCTTGTAGATATATGCTTTAAAAACTAGTTACAACCTTTAGGTAGAGAAATTAGACAACAGATTATGAAACTATCGAGTAAAAGAAATATATTTTTGAAAACAGCTCTCGATATTCAATCTTTCGAATTTCAGATTTGAACTGCCTATACGCAGCATTAATCGTCAGCCTTATATGTATTACACATACTTATGTGGCTACAGGCTTGCTTGGGTGCGTGTTAGCGGTGTATATGAAGACTGGCCGCAGCCATTTTGCTTGCAAAGTCGATCAAAGATTCAACATTTTTTTACTTCTTCATTTTCTTCGATTTCTTTTAGCGAGAATGCGACGAGCTTACTTTAATTCTTGATGTATTTGGAATAACTAATAGATATTTGACATAGTTTACTGTTGAAATTGATCTATTTTTAGCCATAGTGAGCGTTTTACGGGTCAATTGACTAAAATAAATCAGAAAACGGCTCGCACTCTAAAGGTTAAGAAGATAGTAATACAGCTAGGCATTGGGATACAACTTTTGTATTAAAAATGAATTTCCACAAAGCTGAATACATCGAAAATATTAGATTATTATGTTTTAATAAAATTGTGAAAGAAAATGTACGAACTATATGAAACAGAAAGGAATGGGAGAGTTAAATTAAAGATTTTCTTATTTTACTGAGAACAATTTAAACTCTGTTCTGAGAGAACCAAACGACCGTATATTGGTAAAAGTTATAGTCTGGCAAATTCAGAGGCGCTCGTGTGTAGCGGCAATTTTTTATGTCGAATACAAATACTTTTGTTTTTACTTATTTATCTTTATGAATTTGATGAAAAACTACAATCTTGACTGTGGCGGCAAAACGTCTGGCGCCGGCCCTGGTCATCAGCCATGAGAGGTCTTCTAAGAATTTCGTTAATTATTTGCTTATTTAATTGTTAAAATGAATATAATTTACTAGAATTTTGTAATAATGTTTTAATTAAATGTGATACATGTAATTGCAATCGTCGGTCTGATATATTGGTCGTAGGTCAGTTCGATAAAAAATAAACATAACAATATGTAGAACTCATATTAATATGAGATGTGTCATTATTATTGATAAGCTTCATAGGAAATAATCTATTTGAAACATTTAAACGACATTTGGTACCTTGGTATTAAAGTCGGACAAACGCCACATCCCACGAAAGTCATGTTTTTATTGTTTATGGTAGTGCAAGTGATAATCTTTTAAAAAAACTCATTAAAAATATCAGAATTCAACGGTTTAATATAGATTTTTCAAAAGCGGACACTAAGCATGAATTTTTGCGTAATCAGTGGACATATGTCCACCAGGCATGTGCGGTGGCTTTATCTCTTTCTCGCTCAATCACATGAAAGGTGAAGATGCAAGCGAGATGCAAGGGCATGCGGCGCATGCTCTTACATCCTTCTTGCTCATACCCAAATTAGGTTGTGCGATAGAGATACTGATAAGTTCACCGCCCGCCGATGATGTCCACTGATTTCGATCCACATATTGACCAATCACAGACCTAGAATTTACTTTAAAGTGTCATTGCTGCCGGGCTTGACGAAGTGTGGAATATATATGAAATGAAAAATCACCTTTACTGTACATTTTCATAGATGGCTTATGTCCGTCTTTGATACCAATGTACTCATTTATTTGTTTTTATCATTCGAGAGTTTTATAAACGAATATTTATATATAATACTATTTTTAGTTGGAGTTCCTCAGAAATCCATAAATCTATTGAAATATCAATTTATGAAAACTGTCCGCACCGGGAATTGAACCCGAGACATCCGTAGCCGTAGTTCACGACGCTACCAACTGCGCTACGGACGCCGACAACTCATATACGATATAAATAATGCTATTTTAAACAATTTACTTTACAGAGGTTATTACTTAATAAACCATTTTCGTGTATTTATAATAATCTGTTTATTCAATTCATAGTTGTATAATAACTGTTTTATTTACCTTTAAATATATTATAAATAGTTGACAATGATTTTACGTTTGGAGAAACATGCACATTACTGTTAATAAATAAAAATAATATATATATACACGCGTTACGTAATAACATATTTAAAAAGTTACTAATCTTAATTAATATTGTGTTTATTTTCGGAAATTTCACGTGACAATTTGTTTTATCATACTTTTTATAGTAGGCTTATGAAAGGAATTAAAAGATTGACCATCAGTACAGATTCTGAAAATTAATTCATATTGCTCATTATCAGATACAGAAAGATGAGATTAGATAATAATATGAACTTGGAAAATTTATGTTCGGCGTCATTTCAACATAAATTAAATATAATTTTGATTACCACATTTCTAAGATAATATTCATATTGTCAGATTAGTACTTGATGCATTGTTTTTTTGTTTTGTTGTAGATAACAAGATAATAATCTGACTTTGTAACAATAGTTATTATTCGATTTGTTCACATTTCATTTATTATTACCATACTTTTAACCAGTGACGAAATCGTTATTGGCCGCCCGTAAAATCCATTTTTCACCGCCCAATATTCTTGTAAAATAACCCATCATAATTTTAGAGACGCGAAGTATTTACTTTTTGATAACATTAATAATTTACTTAAATAAAAAATATTGTCATTTTCCATAGAAATAAATCCAAGCCCACTGATTCGTATTTCTTAAATCGGACATTTTCCTTAAATATTCAATCTTATGAAAGAAGTTACACTATTTTCATTTCACTGGTGTTTTATACCGAGATTCACACAAGTTTACCTATTCCTTCAATATCATGATTTAATTGAATAATTTGCTACTTCTACATTATTATACATCCCTATTATCATTTGTACCGACTGTGTTGTTTATAAATTGAGGTTTTTTTTTAAATTTTGTTAAATATTATGACCGCACGGTGTGCTATCTCCATTGTCGCACAATGACTTGCATACGTTCGCTTTCCGCCAGGATAGACCCTGTCCGTAAAACATTGGATTCAACAATATAACTGTCTAATAACATAATGGTATAATAAGGTATAATCATGTATGGATCATCCAAAGTTTATTACATGGTTGATTTGAGTTTAATATCCGTAAAATATGAGCAAGTTTATTATTGATCATTCTTCGAACAGCTGTGTTTTGCTCTTTACAACACCTGTCATACTTTTTCATACACTTAATATCAAGAAACTGTTCTATCAGTTTGGAATATCATTGTGGTCACTTTACTGATTTTCTTAACAATGGGATGATAGCTAGAGTACACTAAAAACACGAACTACTTATTTTTAAACAGTCATTCAAAATAAATGATAGAATCGCTGAGAGACAGTTTTCAGAAAACTCGAATCTAAATATACAAATCTATAAGTGCAAGAACGTGGGAATGTAGTAACTATTTGGCCGCAATCCAAAAAAAAACATCAAAAAAGTGTATAAACGTCAGTGATTATCAATAAATGAATGTGACATTAGACTTGAATGCTTTCAGAATTTTAGGTGGCGACAAAATTATAGACGTAGTCAAACACTAGACCAGTGCTCTGTAACCTTTTCTCACCCACGGCACACATAAGCACGATTTAGAATTTCGCGGTACACCGCAAGAACATGTTTAATTTGTAATTTCCACGAACATAATTTACATTTTTTTTTTAAAATTATAACCAATTAGACCTTCTTTCTTGTTAAGTAGTCTTTTACTCTTTCAAGGTGACGGAACACTTTTGATTTGATTTTAAAAACAAAAATAAATATGTATATCTGAAAATTACAGTTTAAACAAAAACATATTGATAAAATTTGTAACTAACAATATTCACTAAACTAGCTATAAAAAGATAATTTATATACGTCACTGCTTATCGGTTTTTGCTGATTTCAGAAATACTATATTATAAATTTAATATTATGAGACATTGTTTATTTCTTCGTTTAAATTTTGTAGATTCTATGTAAGTTAATGTTGATATGTTGTCTCTTTTTGGAAGCATTGCGCCGCGGCACACTTAGCATCGTCTCACGGCACACCGGTTGCGGAGCTCTGCACTAGACCACTGCGATGAATTAATCGCTTAGCAAATATCGGATGTAATTCTTGTCCCTAATTCTATTATTGACCTCTATGGTGATTTTACACAGGCAGCTAATTTATAATACATAGTTTGGTTTCATTTTGACAATTATTTGACAATCAAGCAGTGTATTCGTGGTTGGTTTGTCATACTGGCCCAAAACTCGGTCGTAGTTGTATCCTATACATATATTACCTAATGATGTCTAGGATTTTTATGCAGTACGTCTACCATCCAGATCTGTAGCCGAGTGTTTAACGTAGTCCTTTACGGTTGCATTGTCCACGGGTTCATCCCAAATACTGAAATAGTCACAGACTGTTTTTTCATTGGATATATTGACAAATGTTCCAAAGAATGAATATCTGTTATGACTACATTCCCTCCCACCCATCCGATACTAAAAAGAGACACAGTGAGAGCGACTAACTACAATAATCCACCCTAGTTTATAACATTTATATGCTGACTATATCAACAAAAATAAGATCCATACCATTATGCATGTTCGTATCCTATAATATTGTTTTAATTTCGCTATGCTTTGTTCCTCTGCTAGTGTGGAACAGCAAGCAAATCAATAACGGCATATGGGATCATTTTCTAGAAAAAACGCACAAATTTAAGAGCGATTCGACTTAGACAAACACATTTTAGGTTTGGATTATTGAGATTTTGTACACTTCCATGTATTTTGTCACTAACGATCCGGGTTTCGCCTTTCGGCATCTTCAGGCATTCGAGCACACGAATGGACTCGAACTGACAGACAGTAAACAGTGTCTAACGTTTATATAGAAGATACAAATACGACAAATATTATTTACGAGGTAAGATATTATACGTCTGAGAGCCACACTGATACCTGTGTTAAAATTTCGAGAATCGCCTTAATCCTTATTTTGTAAACACCACATTAACAGAGTGGCGAATTGCCGCTTTCCAACTTCTTTTAGAATTACCAGTGATTTTACAATTATAATAGCATTGTGGGTTTTGACGGGATGCAATTCGACGAAAGGGTAAATATATACAATCATTCCACGTTTAGTGACATCTGTTAGGTGTTTCAACGTATTGGATATAATAACGGAGAATTGGGAAGGTTCAGCTGCTCATTCAGAATTGGCAAGGAATTTAACTGGGCTCTATTGATTTCCAAAATTTCTTGATAAAATAGCACCCTCAGTCGATGTCTTAAATTATCCATTTTAGGTTATTTTTTTTCTTTGGATTCGGAAGTTTATTTACGTGACGCGTTTCGCCTCTTTAAGAAGCATCTTCAGACTAACCGTATCGCAAAGCCATTTATTACTAAGGTAAACGATGATTTTAATTCTTAAAAGGTATGGAGCGGGTTTTATTACATTCTACTGGACGTGTGGAGGGGTGTAAGGTATAAGCCCTGTTACATTATATACAAATCAATTACTGGCACCTGAATGTGAAAAACCTAAAGGGAATAAATTTAGTAATGGCGAGCCGCCTGTTCTATTTAAAATGTTATTTATTAATCCTCCATTACTGTTAATGGTTTTATTGATTTCTAAAAATTCTAACCTATTCATTTTAATACCTTTTTTATTTATACGATGGAGTATTTCTAGGTTATTATTTTTATTAAAAGTATAATCATTTTCAATTAAATGATTCGCAAACTCTAAAAAATTATTGCTTTTGAGATATCTTATATGTTCTTTAACTTTAATATTACACATTATACATTATTTATTTTCATTTTATAATTTAATATTATACATTTTAGGCTAATTGATTCCAAGTAATGCTAAATAAAGACTTACTGTACAGCCTCTCATTCCCACAATCTTCTGTCTGTTCTGGACTGTCAGAGTAGCATTAAGAGATAACATTTTATCGAGTTCAGTATTGAATTTTTGAAAAATATCAACAGTTTCAAATAGTCTAATTTCTATAATCATATTATATAAAGTATAAAGAATAATCAAATGGTCTGATTTGAACATTTAATAGTCGCGGAATATGTTTTTTTTTGTAAATCTTAACAGAACCAACAATATAATTAAAATAAATCGTCGCTAATGCTTAAAAAACTGTACTTTCGATTCATTATTAGAGATTATAAACTCGTATTGTTTACTCTTATCGAATTAATATAGTAATTATTTTTAAACGATTAAGTTTTCTATATAATTTAAGACATCGACTGAGGGTGCTTGATGGAATTTCAATATCAAATTTGGATTATTGAGATTTTGTACATTTCCATGTATTTTGTCACTAACGACCCGGGTTTCGCCTTTCGGCATCTTCAGGCATTCGAGCACACGAATGGACTCGAACTGAGAGACAGTAAACAGTGTCTAACGTTTATATAGAAGATACAAATGCAACAAATATTATTTACGAGCTAAGATATTATACGTCTGAGGTGCTCTAATGCCTGAAGATGCCGAAAGGCGAAACCCGGGTCGTTAGTGACAAAATACATGGAAGTGTACAAAATCTCAATAATCCAAATTTGATTAAGTTTTCAGTTTTACAATACGATTGTATTGAACGTTCTTTATCAAAATACAATAACAATTAAAGGATATCAATACCGGTATTATCAAAACCAAAATTCCGGTATGTCGGATTTTTTTTTCAATAAAGAAATACCGGTTTCATATTCATAATAATATAATATTATTACGTTACAAATTTTACGAAAATGTTTAATTATTTGAGATGGCTTTTCCTGCAGCCAAAGTTATTTAGACTTCGATTCTTAAATGAAGATTGACAGATACCAGCATTGCTGAAATAACCTTTTTAATGTCCTATTTTAAATTGAAAAATATGCTGAAATATAGCGGCATTGATTTATTTTTCCGGTATTGCGATCGGAATTTGCCGAAATGTTTTTGTTTCGTTCATTTTTATCTATCTTGCAATACCGGTATTTATATATTTGCCCGGTGTCGCAATATCTAGCTGATGTGCGTCACAATAGAGTAAAATATAATATATTTATATGTATGAATATCATGAGTAGTGAATATAAGTTTTATTCATTAATCGTATTACACGATTTAGGTTCGTGGAAAACTGATCGCCGAAAATTTTTAGAATAATATTAAGTTCCTTACAACCTCGAGTCATATTATTGGTCGTACGTGCGCTCAATTTTCGGCAGGGCGAACTTGATTGCGATAAATATTCCACGTGAGTGATTTCATGGGATGAGTGGTTCAGGCTTACAATTTTAAGGTCAGTTTTTGTACACTGATATTAAGTTAAAGTTAAAGTTTCTATGGTGATATAATAAAATACAAATATTAGTGTAATTATTGATCAAATCCACTTGGCTAGATTGTTCAATCGGTCTCAGTTGATGTAGGTATTAATTAAAGTGGTATTTATTATCAACAGTCTGCAGTATCGGGTGATGTGTAAAATGTGACCTTAGTCGAGCATACAAACTTCTATTGGAGTACCTTTACAGTGGTTGTTTCAGATGAATTGGTTTGTTCATAAGTTAGTCGCTCGAATTTACTCTTCGGATACAATAAAAAAAAAATAAGAAGACGCTAGAGAATGACAAGTAGCTAGTCAATCGTTCTCTTTATAGTCTGTTTTTTTTTCAGGATCAAGGAAAGAGGGTGAGGATAGAAGAATAAAGTGAAGAAATGTCTTGTGGTTAGCTATTCGATTTCTCTATGCTACGTTTTCAAAAGCAAGTACCTAGTAGACGGATGGGAATGAATATAATCATCAACAATACAATTATTAAAATATTATATAAACTGACAGAATAATGACGAATGAAAGTTTTCATTCTATTCCCGTGACCCCGCAATCCTGTGGACCAATCCCAAGAGCATTGCCCGCCTACTCAGGTACAGGATAATCTGTTCTGTCAATTAATTTTACCTTGAATTGTTCACATCTTTTTGTAAAATATCTGATTAATATTCATTCGTAGTGTTTCTTTATCATATATTTTTCAAGCTGCTTTTATATCAAATCAGGAATACTGCGTCTTGTTAATGTGTAATATATAATATATTACATAGGTCCGACCAGGTCTTTCTGTATCTTATTAATAAGTTATAATAATATTGTTCCAGACAACAAAGGAATAGACTCGATCGAATTATCTCTACCTTTAGAGTGTTTGGCTCACTTATACAAACAGCTTAAATTGGTTAAAGTGAACTAAACTGCATACTATCATGCAACTACCGGCCAGTAATAAATTACTCTTCTTACACTTTGGATTTCGTGTTCAATCTTTACATTGACCGAATCTATAAATCAGAGATGACAGCTACACTGCCACATACATGATTACATGTATTTTGTATTTTTATTGTTTACACATTCAATTCTATAGGTAGAGATAAAAAAAATGGAAAAAGTACCTACTTCACTGTTTTTCGTAAATTATAAACACGTTACTAGCCACTTATACGAAAGAACTTTGCCTAAAATCAAAAGTCCAGTTTCGTATCTGTAATATTTCAAAAACTATAAGCTTTTCAGCGAAACTTTATATACAATAAGAAACTTGATTTCAAATAACAGCACTCTTTCAATTTTAAAGAAGATAGATGCAGCCATTACTTTGTAATTGCCTTTTGAATCTTTGAGACGCTCTCCTTGAAGATGTCATGTTTGCAGATACGGGATTATACGTAGGGAGTCTCCACAGAACGTCGACCGCAGTCTACTGGTCGCCTGTGGCGTCTATTATAGCTGATCGACGACTAATATCGATTTTCGCACCCACTGAAGAGCATCTATATGTGTATAGTTTATACTCCTAATGTATTACAATAACCGTTTGCTATTCAGTCACCCAAACTCTCATTATCGTTGAAGATATGAAGCTTGGGAAAGTGCTAATAGTTAGGTAATCGCTTATGTCCTGTTTTAAGGATTATATGGATAGGTCATGATGTTTATTTTGGCAAATTTATAAATCAATTGGTGAAAGTGTTTGCTCGGGAATTTGTACCCGTGGACACCGCAACCGAATGACAACAACGTCCGAGAGCGTTGACCACTCGCTTATAAGCCGGCAATATGCTAAAGGATCAAATTCGTAAATATGACAATCACTGTCTCTCAGTTCAAATCAATCAAACTAGCAATACATTGATTTATGGATTCTGTAATGTTTTAAGCTCTCAATATTAAATACGATTGTCAAACGACGTATTGATTGCTTAATTGTATGTGACTGGGTAGACAATATTCAACATAACAACGACAAAATTTCAGAAATATTAATTTTTCAACAGAAACAACCGTATCATAAGTACAATGAATTTTTTTTATAAACATAATTTTATATACTTAGTTATATTGTTTATAATGAATCGGAAATTTACTAATTATTATCACATTAGCGATATATTAATGTACTTATTTGCACTTAAAGTTGTGATTTAAAATCGTTTTGAAATTATGTATAACATACAGCAATCTTAATCTAAAACATTCGACATTTGTCACGGAAATGCAACTATACGATATTGAGACAAACGTATTACAGCTGAATAGTTGTAGTAATAATACAGTAGCGTAATAGATGCTGATAACTAATTTCTGCTGTAAATAATTACGTTTTTTATAACGGAGTTCCACTAACTTGATATCTACAGAATAAGTGAGTAAACAGATGATACTTTATAATTTATTTAATGCCGTTGACAGAGCTTATACGTTTTTTTCATTTAATGGTTAGTTGAATGTTGGTTACTGTGAGTTCCCCCCGGTGGGATGTTATTACTTGCATTATGAAAACACATTTTTATTACAAACTTGCTACATAATTTTACAATGTTCTATGTAGTGGTCTCAGGGACATTTAAATAAATATGGTAAAAATACAACTAATCCAAATAAAATTATTTTAATTCTAAACGTAAATATACGATCTTAAACTACGCGCAGTTTTCAAATTGATAACATAATTATAAATATGACTTTTCCTAAAACCAACACATTCTGGAAACAATGAAGGTATCAAAAAACAAAAACAGAATTCAGCTGTTTTACCAAAAAACCTTATTAATTTAACTGCAACAAAATTGCTCCTTAAAAATATTCTAATGCGTTATTGCTTTTCGTAATAAAAATTTTGGCTCCCGTGTGAGCTTAAATTGAATAAAAAATAGTATTTAAAATGTGACGTACCTCGCGTGAAAGTCATTGAAATGGACCAGCGAAAGCTCGTACAGCTGTTCGTCGCCGACCACATTGTTAAATACACTAGCTGTCGAACTGTTGTGTATAAACACGGAACATATTAAAAACAAACAATAATAGAGAGACTGCATTTCGAGACAGTCCGGCGCGGTCGGTTAACGAATTACTACTAACTGACTACTCGCTATTTGTCAAATGAATAGTCCGCAGTGGTACGTTAGGGAAATTCCGCTGGAGGGATTATTAAATCTGTTGCGATTACGATATAACAAAGCACTATTAGGCGAAGATATTAATTTATATAAGCTAATATAATTTATATGACAGCGGTCATGCTTGAGTCGGTCGCTTTATTCAATTTTCTGTGTAGGTTCAATGCAGAAACGCAAATCTATCTATATATATAAAAATGAAGATTTGTTAGTTTGTTTGTCCTCTATGCATTCCTTTACCATTCAACCTATTTCAAGGAAACTTTGGTGAGTTGTTGTGGGGTCACCAGTGAAGGTTTCTGAAGAAAAAAATTAAATTCTAACATCTTAAAAAAAGAATCAAATACGTAAAACTAGCGACATCTCTTAACCAAACAGAAAACAAAAAATATGGAAACAATAAATATAAATCTGGGCTTCGGGTCGGGTTCGGGTTACATGTGATATTGAGACTCGGGCTCGTGCCGGGCCGGGCCTGACGATGGCGGGCTCGGACCGGGTAATTTTATGAAATTTCGGCCAGTGCAGACCTCTAATCCAAAAGCAATTCAATAAACAGAATTACAACACAAACCCTTTTTTTCTTTCTTTGAGTGGCATTTCAACGCATGCCGGGTATTCACTAGTCAATAATAAAAATCTCTAAATTAAGCAATGTTATTTGTTTAATTAATAAAAAGGTTTTATTAATAAAATGGACCAAAAGATTGTGAAATAATATATTTAAATGGACTACATATTTATAAATAATTGTACTAAATAATAGGTAAACATAATTTGTAAAAGAACTAGTAACAGAGAAAAAGTGAAAATATAATTAATACCTCTATAGAAGTATATAATTTAATGTAATTGTAAAATAAACTATATTTTATGAAAGAAAGTGTGACCATTTTTCACGGAGATGTGGTAGGAAATTATAAAATCTTTTTAACCACGTCCACTCCCAATGGAGAGCATATTAACTCTTGATGGAGTGTAACATAAGTTTTTCTACGAGAACTGCTTGTTACTCAGTTGCCAAGGGATAGAAGGATAGAGCTAAAACAGGACCAGTGGTTGGCTAATCGTTCTCGCTCACCCCGTTTTTTGGATGGGGTGGGTGAAAGAGAATTTTATTAAACACACATCAGTGCCTTCGAAACAGGAATTTATAAAACGATTAAAAATCAATTTATGAAACTGTCCGTTTTAGGATTCGAGCCAATTTTGATTAGGGGGGTAAAAAATGTGTAAGGGAAAACAGGGAAAATTTCAGAGATTTTGTGAAGAAAAGCATCGATGGGGTGTTCGAAAATTGGGTAAAATGATGTGGCATCATTTAAGGACGACAACCCCTTACTGGAATATATTCAATGATGTTTTGGCCAATTGATGAAAGCCACAAAAAATAATAAAATGAGTTAATGATTTGATCTCATTTTAAATATGACAGAGCTGGTCTCCACCAAATGACGTAAATTAGAAAAACAAATTGACCACTTTTTGGAAGGGAAACATCATTTCATATTGGTTTTCGGTATAAAATTTCTGACCCCTCCCCCACTTGATGTAAGCCACTATTATATTGACAATCCCTACGTCTAATCCCGTATCTGCATGATAATTTACTGGAGTGCATTTCAAAGATTCATAACGCAACTCACCATATAATGTTCTCAATAAAAACAGTTTTTACTCTCTCCTGAACAATTTTAATTTTGAGGGTTACATTAATTGACCAAAACACAGTCGATATGATTCATTTATGTGATTCAGTGTTCTCTAACCAATGAAGGTGAATCCTGCAATGAGTTTGAAACGTCGGGTCATTCCAATATTATATTATTAAACATACAATAACCGTGAAAGCCTAAAAACGAATAAATGTTTGATGTTTGGTTTTAAATAAATAACCTATCGATTAATTATAATCCGTTGATAACAATAATTACTGTGCATAATAAGACCTAAAAATATGAGAAGTTACATTGATCTTTCATTGATTAGCCATTTTTTTTAAATTTAATATCTTGAGCAATCACTCACTGTGACATTCAAATAATAGATTACCCCAAACACATAAATATAATATGAAATAGTTTCGTAGATAGTTTTCAAGATTTTTTACAGATTAACACATACTTCTGTAACAGATCTGTTGATTTGACCATTGCAGGAAGTCATTATTCCCCACTTATATTAATGGTTTTATGCGAGTCCACAATTCTAATTGAAGTGTTGTTACTTGGTTATATCACCATCATAAATTTAATTTGCCTTACTTTCCAGAATAATAAAATTTAAATATACGTTATTAATTAAATTACTTCCGGTAATCTTAATTTTCTTTTAAATATAATAATGTTATATTATACAAATCCGCACGATACAAAGCGGAAGATTGTTCGAATCGCCCATCTCATAAGTCAATACTCAATACTGCGGGGGACGAACCTTTTCTTGTCGGAAGGCCGCATTCATTTAAATCAAATTAGGCCGAATTTAAGAAAAAAACATAAAAATGTGACACACCTTGGTTTTTTTTGTTCTGTTTAAGTTTTATTAGGGTCCATAACTGAGAACGCACCGCGTTAATGACAATGATTCGTAGAAGTCGATCCGACTCTTGTCCACGACAAGAGTCGAATGGCCCAAATGCTATTAAATACCAAGTAAATCATTATTTCTATAATCTTCCAACATTGTGACTGTGTACACGAAGATACGAAAAAGTGGTTTTTCTCGAGTTCATCCATTTTGGGTATGGCTGCTTTTAAAAAGTAGCGACACATTATAAGAATTCTGTTTAACGTAATCTAAATCTGCCATTAATCTTAAATTATCAAATTTGTAAAGCGTATCTTTTCGTCGATCCCATAACCGGTTAGTTAGTATATTTGAGCATTCGTCTTCCTTGAATGTTCCGTCAAGGTTTCGAATTGCCGAATGGATACATCCATACATTTCATTTATGTATGTATGTGACGTTTTGACAAAATTCCAACCACGTTACCTTGGAACGCTTCAACTTTCAACCATACTTCCATCCTTATCCTCTCCTCTCTGAGATGATGAGCGACTTTAAGAAGCCCACGATCTTTTGTTGAAGTACTTTATGGAAAAAGGAAAGTTTTTCTTTATTCTATTATGAATTATTAGTTTATATTCTGTAGTATCACTGAATAAGTACATATTTATCAATCAGTTATAGGTATTACAGCAATTGCAATTGTAGCCCACTCGTCGTGTGATGTCTAGCCCCCTGCATTATATTTTTCGTCAATCTTATTAGCTGCATGAAGAATAAATTAGTTACTGCCATCACACAAGTGAAAAAGTGTTATCTGATAATGATGTAGCTTTGTTAATAACGTAATGTGTTTCGCTTCTGTAAGCATCTTCAGACATGATGTAGGGTGACTGATATAGTAATTGGACACTTAAGGAAGTATTTTCCTTACACAGTGTATACGTAAAAAAATAAAAATATTTAGGAAATACGTAAGATATGTAGAGATGAGGAATTTAATGAGCTTCAAGGAAATGAACACAATAGTAATAAAAACAAGAGGTTTTTTAGATATTTGTATTAGACTGAAAAATATGGAAAAACATAGTAATTGGACAGTTAAGATTAGGAGCTGATTAAGGGCGATAGACCTATTTTTTTGGTGAGTGATAATTTGAATTGTAATATAAGAGACCACTGCCCTTAAATTACATTAAATATATGATAATTTTCGTCGCTGTTCTGGAAGTAAACACTAAATCGAAAAAACGACGTATTTCGTTAGTTATACCAAAATATTCCCTATTTCAAACTCTACTGCACGGAAATACACATTTATTTGTATAAATTATAGTTTTACTTAAAAAGAGTTTTGTAAAAACAAACTAAATGAAAAATTCCATACACTAAAAACTACTGTTCTTAAGCTAGTGTCTGAAAAAAACAACGACGATATAACCGTTCGCAAAAGCCACATTAGGATACTTCCTTTAGAATGTTTGTTCGTTTTACATTTTTTTTAGAAATTAATAGAATACTTAGACATTATAAACCGCACGATTTAATTTTGTTTTTAAAATGAAACTGTATTTTTAATCTTCGTCACATTGTTCGGCTGTAATAAAATAATCAGAGACATCTATTAATGAAAAAAAAATGATCGTATTAATTAAAGGCCTATTCCGCTAATGCATAGATAACAATGTCAATCAATAATGAAAAAAATAGCTTAAAAGTATGTAAGTACTGTCTTTTTTAAATTGAACGATGCTTCATTTATTTAACAGTCGCTCTTTCGACAATTCTATAGTTTTCAATGTCTAATGAATTCATAAACATAACATGATAATGCTCATTCATTGAGAAAATTCGTCAGTATCATTAAGGGTTTTTATTAATTAAGCTAGTGGGACTCCCGTCATAGATGACGGTATTGAATTTGAAATACTGAATGTTCGAGCTTCTTCAGCTCCTCGATGAGCTACCACGTTAGCGGCACGTCGGGATTGTGCAGCTTCCCGAGTTATTTGTGATCGTTGTTGTCTGTGTGCCTCGGCATCGTCATCACGCCTTCTGGAGCTCTCCTCGCTCTCTATCTCTGCTGTCGCTCACGACGTAATCGCAAACGCCACTGTTGACTAACGGACTGATTGTTATTGTTATTTTTTTTATTTGCTTTGGAATTTGCGTCACGTCGGAACTGTGTGTATTGTTGGGTGTGTGTGTGTATTGCATACAATTTTATTTTATATTATTTACACCGCGGACGCTTAGGTCATTAGAAAATTTAATAACTATTTACATGTGATATGTGATAATAATAAAACGCTTACATACCGGTCTGGGCTATCTCTACTATATAGCACAAAATACATGTAGAAATCTGTATGTTTGTATGTCTGTCAGTCACAAAAACTCCTCCCAAACGGCGTACATTAGCAACGAGAAATTTTCACACGTAATTTTGTCTGAAATTGTTAGTTCGACTACGCTATTTTCAACTTTCAACTCTTAACATTTAACTTTTTACCTAAAACTGAAAACACTATATTTTTTACATTCAATGTGGGATGAAAAATGTAATAATAATAGTCGCCTAGCAACAGCTCAATACTAATATATTCTGCAAACGACAATTGAGATAATAACGCGAACGTAGATATTTGTGTTAAATCATATTCGTGATTTAGTAGGAAGCGAGTGATAAATTCGTACGACTTGGTGTGCATCTGGAATCGCCATCGAGAATTAGCGTATGACTTTGATCGTATGTTTAATTCGTGGCGCTGCAGGAGCCATTATTAAATGCAGATCAACAAACTGTCCATCGGGACGTTCCGCGGCGCCATAACAAGAGTGTAGGTGGCAAAATTATCATCTTTTATTTTAGCTGGTTTCAACTCTTAACATTATTATTAATTGGTGAACTATATTTTGTGGGGGTCACAAAAGAGGAGATATTTTCAAATTTCAACATAAGCTAGCCAGCGTCTAAATTTAACAACCTAATATAAGCGTTCTCAATCTTGAAAAAACACTAGTTATATATATTATATAAGATAGTAAATAGCATCAGAAGGTGGCCTTCGTAGATTTTGTACTCGAGTGTTTCTGATTCATACAGAAATAAACTCTACAACCTCAGCATAATGGAAGGAGAATACGCAGAAAGATATTGATGCTGTAAGGAAAAGTTCTGCTCAAGGTCGTGATATATTAACAAATTTAATAAAAGTATTCGCTTCACGGGAAAGAACCAATTATTATGACGTACATAAAATTCAAAGATTTGATGATTCGGCCATATATGTACCGGTATAGCAAAGGTGCCCACTATTTAGAATAGTTCTCCATTCAAAGAGGACGTAACATCAATAATATAATTGACACTGGTACGCAAATGAATATTCTTGAAAATAAACCCCGACGATCAACAAATTAGGTATGCTTTTAAAGTAGGGGCGGAGAGTCTTTCATGTCAGAAGACCACATTTATCTATAATCTTATAAGACTGCATTTAAGAAATTTTATATTTGATTTCAGTCAAAAGGCCGCACTTGAGAACCTACATTGCCGCAGACTCTCCTCAGATCTAGTTGAGAGTGAGCAAACAGTGAACATCCCCTTAAGTTAAAAAGAAAATATAACTTAGCTGAAATATTATTAGTTTTATCAGAACTGTCGCATTCTGGGCAATGAGAAGAAAATTTGGGATATGTAGAAATATTATTAAAACATCCCTGATAATGTTTATAAATTTTATTTACATACTATTCAGTGAGATCAAACACACGTCAGATTTGAGTCATCAATTATTGTTATCGACCACTATCGTCCAGAAACTCACGAAGGCCTTCCAAAAAATGGAAAGCTTAGTTAGAATGAATTATGTAAAAATACTGCAGGCAATCGAAAGAAGTTCCTTCCATTCTTCAGCAATTGTGGAGAGATGGTCTCGCTGTGTTCTCCTCGAGTTATTGTAATTTTAGATTATTAAAAAATGATTCAGATTTAGGGCCTGATTCTTGAGATCAGAAGATGATATCGCATGTAAGAATTTTGAGATGGACTTGGCCTGTATATATATTTTTTTACATAAAAGAAATTTACTTCCAGTGTGGATTATATGGACTACCAATGAAGCATCTCAACAGAAAATATTTTACAAAAACTGGCTGTTATACAGTCGATCAATCTTCGGAGTGCTTAAGAAAAGAAGGATGGAGCTAGGAAGGGACTGTTAAAGGAGAAAAAGTGGAGAGTATTGTAAAGCATATTTTCTATGAATTGCGCGGTAACTTTGTGCAAGTTAATTTTTAATATAAAATTAAAATTGATAACTTAGTTATTCCACTTGGTTTATCACTAACGTGACGCATCTTCAGACTAACCATATCGCAAGGTTATTTATTACTAAGGTAAACAATGATTCTAATTCTTACATTAGAAATAGAGTGTGGTGTGGGTTTTATTCCATTGCACCATTGGCGTGGGGAGGGGGTAAGACATAAACACTGATAGACTAATTCCAATCAATTACTGGTACTTGGAGGGGAAAAACCCAAGGGAAATAAATTTAATAATGGTGAGTTGCTCGTTCTATTTAAAATGTTATTTACTTATCCTCCATTACTGTTTGTTGATGGTTTTATTAATTTATAAAAACTCTAGGGTATTCATTTAGTTAGGTTAGTCTAGCCCAGTGGTTTCCAAACTCAGTAAGGATGTGAGCTACTTTCAGAAATTTAAATTGTCTGGTGAGCTACTAATACATATTCCTTCTTTATATTTTTTTTATCATCGTTGTATATCTTACCATACATAATATTATTATATTATCTAAGATATATTAAGACATCGTACTTCCAATAAAAGATAAAATGCGTACTTTAATTATTTATTTATAAATAAAATAATAATATCTTGAAATAAGTGTGAATAAAAGTAAATGTAATTAGTGAAGAGAAAGCCATTCACTTTCCATCACAATTTTTCTAATTATCGGTGAGTACCTTGTCACTCCCGTCTGAATGCAATTATCAAGGTGTACATCTATTAGTCTGTTTCTATATTTACTTTTAATCACTTTCATAGTGGAAAATGTTGGTTCATATAATAAGGTATAACAAAACAATGCCTTCACTTCGAGCGCAATTGGAACTAAAATTCGATACTTTCTGTTGGGACTAAAGGGACATATTTTACAGTTGAAGTAACAATCTTAATCAACAAATCACGTTGAAATTCAATCAATTCCATTTCTAATAAAGGGCCATCTTCTTGAAAATTTTCGATGCTACATGATAAAATATCCTATGCGAACTACCGAAAACATCACCGCGAGCGACCGTTAGGCGATCACTGGTCTAGTCATTCAGGTTAGTCAGAAGATGTTTCTCAAATAGGCGAAACACGTCACATTAGTGATAAACAAACTGGAATAACTAAATTATCAATTTTAATTTTATATTATTGTAAAGCATCTTTACCGATCACAGAAACATATAGTTTTGAAAATGAATTGATAAATCTTTTTCAAGAAAACTATATACGTTAGTGGCGGTGCGGGTATTCAAACCCGTAATCCTGTAACCAAATAAGATGGACGTCCAAGAGTGTTAGCCACTCAACTACATAGCTGACCAGTAAATTATCTAACCAATATTTTTCAACCTCTTAAAGTTAATAAGGTACGAATTTGACTTTATTCCATGAAATGGGTAAGGTAACTTTGGAAAAGAATTACAATTAAATGAACTTTTGTTTAGATCATATTCACTTTCATAAAAATAGTTTTCACTTATAACAAACACATTACACAATAAACAAATTCTTTCACAAAAAATAAAGTGATCCCACATAATAAAATATATTTTAACATTGAAGAAATATATTACACTTACGAAAAAATATTTTTACATAGATAAAATGATTTTCACTCAATATAAATACTCACACTTTGAAATCGATAGTTGCACGAAGCTGCAATGCAATGTCACTTATTATTCTACCCTATATTAGGCCACCTATATTGCCTTTGCTCCACCCATTAGAATACATTACTCAAACCAAACCAGACCTACCCTAACCTAACCTACTACAACTTACTATACAACTACAACTATCTGTGACTAAGTGGAAACTATTAAAATCAAAGTTTGAGTGTACTAAGTTAATACTATCTAATCCAAAGTACAAACCATCGAAATAAAAGTTCAAGTGAATACTATCTAACACAAACTGCAATTATCTAACCGATATTTTTCAACCTTATACAGTTAATAAGGTACGAATTTGAAATTAGTCTATGAATAGGTTAGGTAACTTTGGAAAAATATCAGATAGAAAACCATTTATTTGAAGAATTCGTAGTCACCGAAATTCGCAAAATTCTCGCATGCGACTTCAAAAACATCTTTCAAGAATAGGTCTACTGCACTTATTTTTTTTCCACATCTATGTCAGAACTGTCATTCTTCCGTCTACGGTTGTAGTGATAGGGCTCTTGTTTTGGACATATCTCGTCAAAGCATCGACGTCGATGCCCCACATCTTGACATTTTTTTTGTTTTTTTTTATAATCTGAAAAAGAAGATGATCAACAAAGTCAATGATTTTATAATTGATTATGAGTTGCACAGTCAATATAATTATTGTCAATCTGCGGGACGCAAAACTAAATTTTAAAAATAAGTTAAATACTACACACTGTTGATGAAAGTCAGGCATACAAATGATGTAAATTAGAAAAATAAATTAAGCACTTCTTGGAAGGGAAACATCATTTTATATTGGTTTTATGTTTTAAAATTTCGACCCGGCCACTTGATGAAAGCACGAAAGCCACTATTATATCGACACTCCTTAAGTATAATCCCGTATCTGCAAACTTGAGAAATTACAGGAGTGCATTTCAAAGATTCATAACGCAACTCACCATTATATTATAATGTGTTCGTTAAGAATAGTTTTTACTCTCTCCTGAACAATTTCAATTTTGAGGGTTACATCTATTAAAAAACACAGTCAATATTGTGTAATTATTTTAGCTATTAAATAGTAAACTAATTATTTGGTCAGTATCAATTAACGGTCAGTAAATATTAAAGAAACGGGTCAGTAACAAATGCATAAAACGGTTAATAGAAAAATAAAAATGGTAAGTAAATATTAAAAATACAGTCAGCAAATATTAAAGGAAAATAGAATATAAAACAGAAATAGTGGAAAAATAAAAATAAGGTTAGGTTAGGTTAGGTTATTCCATTGTATGTATTCATTTTTCTGGTCAGTAAATAACTGACCGTTTTATACAAATTATTGACCGTTTATTTTATTAACTGATCATTTATAGAATTAGTTACTGACCATTTTGATTAATTACTGACCCAATAAATACCGGCAATTTAAATATCCAATACGATATTTTCGTTGGATTCGGCGGTTGCTATGTAGAAATTATTTTTTAATATAAAATTATGATTTGTATTTTTTTATCTCGCTGGTTGTGTAACTTGGTGTTACACATGCCCGCTGCCCATATTTTAAAACATCAAAACATATATCATAAGATCTCTTCTAGAAGCGTTAATCGAGTATTTAAAATTCACAAGCAGTTAGCTTTTCGTGTTAATTTCCCAGTCGAAATAGATAACCGTTTCAATAATCGGAAAATGGATCTGTAGCATAAATAGTTTAACAGCGCATAAACTATAATATGTCCTACAAACCAATCCATCAAAGTCTTACCGCTTGACTGGCTATGTGCTAAGATGACCCAGTTGTAAATGTTAATAAAGTGTATCCACAGAATTAAAAAAAATGTGTTTATTTTTTATTATGATGTCCAACGAGTTTTTCATAAAATTGAACCTGCTTACTTAAAAAATTGAGGCAGGCTTAGTGGCGTTCTGGTAATTTCTAACAACGGGGTCATTTTTTCTTGTAATCAAACAAAAAATATCTCACCACCAACGTCACTCTTTTAAACAGTTCAAGCTCGACTCGAATTTACTTCTCGTGTTTTGAAAACTACGAAATGTAATAATGTATAATTTGTCTTGATTTATCTGACTTTCTGTTTCGCGTCTTTCGCATCAAGTGTATTGAGCGAATCCTGATAGGTGGCACTGTCATCTGATAATAATTTATAGTTTTTTTTAATACTGTACATCGAAGTTATACTGACAGAAGGCATTAAGTCATAAAAACAAGTTCTGAGATATTCGCATATAAATCATTATTTTTTTTCCAAATACTCTCTCTTCCGAGTATGTTGTTAATTGTTTGTTTTTTTTTTAAAAAGATTTTTTGCACATCTTATATATAACAGCCCAGACCGCTCTGTAAAAGTTTTATTATTATCACATATCACATGTAGGTTTGAAATTTTCTCATGGCCTAAGCGTTCGCGGTGTGTAAATAAAATAAAATGCTACGCAATGCACACACAGTGCCGACGTTCTAGCTACTTTAGACATTCAGCATTTCAATTTCAATACCGTCATCTATGAAGGGTAAAGTAATTATACTAATTATAAAGAATAATCTTTTTGGAATACAAATCATCAGATTTGGTATCGATGAATTGTAATTATATCATGCTTTTTTCCAGAATAAAAAATAACAATATGACTTAATACTATTTGTTTTTTCAAAGCCATTCATTATATCCTATAAATTTATGCGTTTTATCAGTACTTGTAACGTTAAATTGCCTACATTTAATGGAAAGAGACTTAAAACAGAAAATCATCAAAAACTGCGTTCTGTCGGTATACCATTGATATATCATCCAATATCGTCATAGCCTGGTTACAATGCTAGCAAGGCAGCAAATCTTGGTTGTACTAAAATTTCAGTCCTGTCAAAGCAACCTTAAGTTACAAGAAAGAAATGCTATTTGCAATTTACGATTGTTCCTAGGAGTCTCAGTCTCGAACAAATTATAGGGGGCTTTGATCCTGTTCACCTACGCCAGTGGTTTCAAAACTTATTATGCCAATGAATCCCTTCTTAAAGCAAAAACCTGACCATGAACCCTCAAGTAAAACTGCATAATGGAAAAATTATAAATTTAATATTGCAGCCTTGAATGGTAAATGATGAAATATAAATAAGACATTTTGATATTTAAAGTATGATGAGATTCATAAATGTACTAAATCCACCTTCTACTAAATAGGAAGATGGGAAAGCAATCAACAGCCTCTGCACAGTGACCTATAAATCCAGAATATAAAATTGGTATCTGTTTTGTAACCAGAATTTGCGGTCTCCTTGCTCAAACATTGGTTACAGCTTCTCATTTGTGAATAACTCAATAAATTCATCCTGCATTAGTATGGATTCATCTGAGTTTGTGGGTCTGCTTGCAAAATGGTCTAATCGCTACCAATTTAATTACTGCTCTTTATTTCAACATTCATAGTAATGAAAATGTGCTACAAATATTTTTTATATTAAATCTTTCGTGGTCACAAGGACCCCTGGGGGTCCGTTGGAACCACTGATCTACGCACTTCTGATTGTGTGTTGACTATTTGGCTACGCTCACTTCGCTTGGATTTGAGTGATTCGATTTTATTTCTATTTTTAAATGTCTTGTTAAATCAGGTTACTGTTCGAATTTTAAACTGAAATAAACCCAACGAAATATTGCTGTCAAAGTGACAGATAACGATGCATTAATATTTTATCGTAGTAAAACTGGAAATGCGTCAGTATTGCATTTCATTATACCATATGTAATAATTATTCATACATGTAATGAACATTTGAAATAATCATACTGATAATACCCTAAAGACACCACAGCAGTGAGTATTCGAGTAATACATTGTGATAAACTGACAACACGCATGAAACAAATGACGCGCACAACACTTCAGAAAATAAAATACTAAAAATCTCTTTACATACATAATTATATTTAACTAGATTGTTCATACCGAATTTAAAATATTATAAACATTCGTATTGCGATGATTCCTTGAAATATATTTAACAGGCTGAAAATATCGTCGTTATTCTGAAGACACTAACTGAAAAATACCAGTTTTCAGTAATTGGACTTTAAAGTTGGTCAAATGTTTAAAATGTTGTACCTTTTTCATTCTGTTTGACTGTACAAAACTGTTTTTAAGTAAAAATAAGTGTGTCCATACGGTTGAGTTTGAAATACGGAATATTTTGGTATAACTAACTCAATATGTCATTTTTTCGATTTAGTGTTTTCTTCCAGAAAACAGTGATGAGTGACGATATGTCCTTGCTAATGGGGTTAAATAAATTCATTAAACACATTTTCGTAAAAGTTATTGTGTAATTAACCTTGTCGGGTCCGTGGTGCAGTGGTCAACGTCGTTGGCTACGGTTACGGATATCTCGGGTTCAATCTCCGGTTCGGACAGCTTCATAAATTGATTTTTCAATAGATTTATGAATATCTGTTCATAGACAAAGATGTTTGGGATGTCTAATACTCCCTTCCATCCATCCGATCTTAAAAACGGAGTGTAGCGAGAGCGATTAGCTAATCACTAGTCCTGCCCTAGCCCTATCTTTTTATCCCTACTCTCTTTGAAAAAAGAGGTTGAGAAACTGAGTAACAAGCATTTTTTGTAGAAAAACTTCTGTTGCGATACCTCCATTATGACGTCATATTATGATCCATATTTGGAGCGGACATGGTAGAAAAAAATTGATGTGCTCTAAGAAATTGGATGTGTTGGAGAAATGATTGTTTTCTCTAGTTTAAAAATAGCCTCTTGTAATGTGCAGAGCTCGAAATGTACGCCAGCGCAAATTTTTGCCATTTGATCCACTGTATAATTTTTCGTTTTAATTTAAAATACAAACCGAATATCCTCGTCCTCCATCAGCGATGAACGATTGTGAAGCGATTCTATAGAACGTTTCCGGTATTATTGGGGAATACGACGGGACTTCACAATCCGAACATCTGATAGTCGCGATCTGCAACCGTTCTCCGACCGGTTTTGTAACGTTGAATGTTAGATTCAAGCCTGGAACAAGAGAAAAGATATTTTACAATTACAGAAAAACCCCTTCCAAATACTTATTGTAGTTGCTCACTCAACAAAAGTGTTTTTTAAGAATTATTCTTAATATTTCCCATGGTATCGGCGGTAACTTTGTGAATGTTCATTATTAATATAAAATTAAATTAAAAATTGATAACTTAGTTATTCCACTTGGTTTATTACTAACTTCAGACAGTCTGAAGATGCTTCTTAAAGAGGCGAAACGCGTCACGTTAGTGATAAACGAAGTGGAAGTTATCAATTTTTAATTTAATTTTATATTAGAATTATTCTTATAAGGCATTATTCGTAATGTGATTTTAACTTGAAGGGTTTATTGTAACTTGCTCAGTCGCAAACAAGCTTTTGTGAGAGTTGAATCTTTTCGAAATTTACTTTTTTATTAGTGGGTACTCCCTCTAAGTCCTCCTATATTTGACTAAGACTGAATATCGAGAGATCTTTTCAAAAATATATTTGCTTGTGTTCTACTTGACATTTTTATGATCTGTTGCCTAATTTCTCTAATTAAAGATTTGAACTATTTGTTTAAGCATATATCTACTTGTGTTTCCTTCTAGTTTGGTCGGAAATACGAGATAAATTCTTGGACATGTAAACATGTCCAGCGCGTTCATTGGGTTAACCCTACTCACCAAGCTAGGGTGTATGTACTCACGCATATGTTATTTTAGCATGTGACAGAAAAATATTCATGCTGTTTTATTAGAGTGAAAGAAGACTAATAATATATAAAATAACAGATTTCAATTCGAGGTATTAAGGTCATAAAGGCAGAGCGTAACTACAACACAAATTTCCGAGAAAATTAATTCTGTTTTATAATTTAAGACATCGACTGAGGGTGCTTGATGGAATTTCAATATCAAATTTGGATTATTGAGATTTTGTACACTTCCATGTATTTTGTCACTAACGACCCGGGTTTCGCCTTTCGGCATCTTCAGGCATTCGAGCACACTCCATCACATCGAGCACAGTTCGAGTCCATCCGTGTGCTCGAATGCCTGAAGATGCCGAAAGGCGAAACCCGGGTCGTTAGTGACAAAATACATGGAAGTGTACAAAATCTCAATAATCCAAATTCTGTTTTAGTTTTTACCAACATAATTAATCAATATTATTAAATCTACTGCAGCAAAGCAAGCAAACAAAACATTATAACAAAGAAATTAGTATTTGAAAACGGGGAGAAGGGTTTTCAAATATGATTATTTGTAACCTAGGGTAAGTAGGGTTATAATAAATGTAATATTTATAATTTAAGACATCGACTGACGGTGCTTGATGGAATTTCAATATAAAAAATCTCAATAATCCAAATTTAAATGTAATATTATTGTATTATAGTTCAAGAAAAGCTTTTTTAACCCAATGAACGCGCTGGACATGTTTACATGTCCAAGACTTTATCTCGTATTTCTGACGAAACCAGAAGAAAACACTTTTGGATATATGCTTTAAAAAATAGTTCAAGCCTTTATGTAGAGAAATAAGGCAAGAAATCATGAAAATGTCATGTAGAAAAAACAAAGGAAATATATTTTTGATAAGAGATTTCAGTCTTTCGAATATCAGTTTTGAATTGCCGATATAGATTATTAATCGTCAGCTCTATGTATTACATATACTTATGCGGCTACGCGCTTGCTTGTGTGCGTGATAGCGGTGTATATGAAGACTGATCCTAGCCGTTTTGCTTGCAATGTCGTTGGTTATATATTTTTCATTTTCTTCGATTTATTTTATTGAGAATGTGATAAGTTTAGTTTACTTCTTGATGTATTTAGGAGAATTTATATATATTTCACATAATTCTCCGTTTTCTACTGTTGAAATTGATCTATTTTTAGTCATAGTGAGCACTTTAACAGATCAATTGACTGATAATAAATTCGCGTGAAAACGGCTCACGCTGTAAGGGATAAAGAAGAGGTTAGGTTTACAATGTTATTTGACAATGGCTCAAATGAATTTTTGACGAAATGTGATAATAGGTTAGTTTGTCATCATTTATGGAGGACTTCCTTACAAATCTGATGGCACAATTTTTAATATAACCACCTGAAACTTGTAGCATGTTGACTCCGAGAAAAATGTCAGGACTCCATGACCTGGATACTGAGAACTCCAAAGCGTCCAAGAGATGACTTCCTTGGATATCAAAGGTGCATATATAGTTGCTGAATGGTTGAATGAGCACCAGGTCTTCGAATGTTATGGCTGGAATAAGGCAAATACAAAATCAATAAAATGACATTTCAAAAACATTTTCAACTTACAGATATCACTTTTATAGGTATAACACACTTTTTCGTAATAAATGTTTTAATTTTTTTCATAATGTTACGAAATTTTGGAATCAGTACAACAAAATTATATTGTATTTTTATAAATCACAAATATTAAACGAATCGATATATTTAAAAGATTAATATCACAATTTCTACCACAATAAATATATAAAAACGTTTTGTTTCATATCGTCCGAGAACAATAAGATTACTATTTAGTATTATAATATTGTCGTTGTTCTGAAAGAAATCACTAAATCAAAAAAATTACATATTGAGTTAGTTTTACCAAAATGTTCCTTATTTGGAACTCTACCGTATGGAAGAACACACGTATTTTTATAAATTATACTTTTACATAAAAAACAGTTTTGCACAAACAAACTAAATGAAAAAGATAAAGCAAGACATATTTGAAAAACTTGAAAGTCCAATTACTCAAAACTAATATTTTTCATGAAGTGTCTTCTTCCGGAACAACGACGATATATTATATTCGTTGTAGTTTTGAAGATAAACGTTAGATTTTAAATAATATATTCTCTTTGGGGTAATGCTGTAAATGGTTCGAATCTTCGAATAAACACTTTCATTCACTAATATTCATTCACTAAATTCATGGAATTTTCATTCCTTTCCACACATCCTATTCAATCCTGCAAGGGAGTCTTAGAGATAACGATCAGCTAACTACCATCTCTAAACCAACTCGTTTCTTTTATAATTACACTTTATGAAAAGAAAGATAGGTTTGATAACTGACTTACAAAAGAAAAAAGTTTATATTCTCTACATTGAGAGTGGATATAGTTATTCAAATATAGTATTAGTAAAAGCAAGAGTATCGGAAGAATGGAATTGAAAAAGAGACAATCATTTATCCAGGACTGAAAGAAAGATAGGGTTATCAAAAACAAAAATATTTACTTAATTAAAAGAAGTAAGTACCAAGTGGTACATACATAAAATATAATAATCGACTAACGGCCCACTTGTAAACCGGTTCTCATGGCCCCCTGATTCAATATTGCGACAGCGGCGTAGGTCCACTGGCCCTTCTCCGCGAAGTCTGTAAACTGAATAAAATCATAAAACTTAATAATTGCTATACTATAACTACTTATACTAGGTTAGTAAATGCATTCGTCATTGGTTTTTATCGCTTTATACAAGTTTGAAAAAGACTGGCTGAAAAAAAATGACAACGTTAAAATAATTGAGCAACTCTTCCAGTTTGATAGTGTTGTTTTAATTCAATGGTTTTACAAATTGTATTGGGCGCAATTTTGGACTTGGCGTTGCAATGTAGGTTTGATAGAATCAATGCGATGCTTTCTCTGCTAGCTTAGGTAAATTCTTAAATAAAAAATGCAAAATAACCAATGTCTTGAATTCCGATTACCGGACAAGGTTATTCATTACCGTTCGTGGACATTTCGTTACCAAGCTCTTCCAGCCGGTTAATTGATCTATCAAATTGTGAACGTGGCAATGTCATTGACGACTTTGATCACATATTTAGGCAATGTGTCGCAATAAATAACGAAAGGAAAGAGCTGCTCGAAACGATTCAACAATCGGTAGGATTTGGCAACCTTTCAAACATTTGCATTTAGTCATTGAAAAATAAAACGACATAATATGGAAAGCCTTTTTCCATACGTGTACGTCTGTGGTGGCTTCTTTATATGGCAGTTTAAGGCGGTAGAGTGATTAAATCTGCACTTCCAAGGCCTGGGTCACAAGGGCTATAAGGTTCGGCTCAACCCTGGTTTGTCTGTCGGGAATTTACTTCCTTTAGCCAGTGAACCAGTTTTGAGGTGGCGGAAATTCGCCTTTCGATTTACAACTAATGTTTCATTGGCCGATATTCACCATGTGGGGGCCAATAGATGGTACTTGCTAGTGTGGGGCATTTCCCAACATTTGGAGTGTGGGCACACCAACTGGCATTGATATGTCCGTGTGGGACCTCCAGCCATTGAACACCATTGACGGTGGGATTCCGGCGTCCAAGACGATTATCTGGCACTATCCACAGGATATACTCGGATGCCATAGGAGGAAGCAAAGCGGTTGGTGGGTGACAAGAAATCATGGAGGCTATGCTCAACATAGGGAGCTAATATTGTCAAACAAGAAGAACAATTTGGAAAGCGAATAGATCTCAAATCGTAGAATCATTTTCTTTGATTATGGCATATTCTTTTTATTTTGATACACAATAGTGCATGCCTCCAGATGTTAAGAAATTTTTCTCAGATATTAAATACATTTCTGTACAACGTTGAGGATTCTAGGTACTTTAGAGGTTGTTAGGATTGAAGGGCATGTTTTGAAGAATATTGTAACTCACATAATCGACAAAACTGTCAGCCACAAAGTCTCCTACGTTGCACTCTTCTTCCCGGCAGTTTGATTTACTTAGGGCGACTTTTGAATAACCAATCTGTCGCTTTCCCTTGGCGTCTATCATTCCTTTTATGGGCTCCATCAATTTCAACACTTCGGGATCTGGAAAATCGTTTTTTATAGTCAATTTTTTATTTTACGTTTCCTTGAAATGTTGACATCGGTTTCGCTTACTCTTTTCAAGATAAAATTAACTCAAAAATGCACCTGTTGTTTCTGTCACCATATTCATTTATACATATATTTTTTATTTGCTTATTTATTTACGTCATTTTGAACTTTAAAATCAATTTTTTCAATAATTTAAAATCAATAAAACACAATTTATATACACTGCTTCCACATATTTATAATGATCATGCCCGGTTTCGCTCATCACGAGCATTATCAACTGATCGATAATCAGACTTCATATTTTAAAAAATAAAACACAATTCATTTGTACTACTTCCTCATATTTATCAGGACCTCATATTGATCAGGACCGGTTTCGCCCATCACGAGTATTATCAACCGATTGATAATGCTCGTGATGAGCGAAACCGGTCCTGATCATTATAAATATGTGGAAGTAGTATAAATGAATTGCGTTTTATTTTTTAAAATATAATGTCTTTCCACCAAGAATTGACAGTTAACACCATAAAAATAATCAGACTTCGGTTGATAATGCTCGCGATGAGCAAAACCGGTTCTGATCATAATAAATATGTGGAAGTAGTACAGATGAATTGTGTTTTATTTTTTAAAATGTAATGTCTCTCCACAAAGAATTGACAGTTAACACCTTAAAAGTTGTTTAAAATCAATTTATAATGGTTGTTATTATACTGTAAATTACCAGGTGGCAATGCCACTTGTCAATAATCTTGTATATGGAAATTATTTTGACTGAAATCACATTTAGATTCCATCAATATCTAATTTGATTTGACAATAGATATACAATACAGTCATAGGAAAGTTTACCAAAAAAACCATACCTTGCTGAACTGCATTTCCTAAATAGATCGGCGCCCCTTCCCAGCCCACGACCTTCCCCTTGGAATCAAATTCAACAGTTAGATTTCCTAAATACTTTGTATAAGCAGAAGCTTGAACAATCAATACCTGTATAAAGAAAAATACATTTAAATAAATAAATCGCTGAAACCCATCCAGAGGTTTATGAAATTAGTACATATTATTTCGGCTTATCCTGCGGTAATAAAATATGACGAAATGCTTAAGAAACACGTATGAAACCGTAAACTAAACTTCAATATTGAAATTAGCGCTATTGTGTATATAGAAAACGGTAGGAAAATAGCATTGCTTACTAAATCATTCGTTTGACCCCTATTAAAATGTAATTGCAATGAAATGTATAACAATAAGTTGGAATGATTAATTATTTCATTTTAAAGACAAGCAATTGGCTGCCTGATGAAGAAAATCGAATATGTCCTGTAAATCAACAAGAGCTTCTCTAATCATATAATTTCCCCATATTTCGCTCAATTTATATTCAAGTTAAATGTGTTAAATGTCATACTGACGTACCTACTTGCTATTTAATATTATTTCATGAATTATTTAAGTGGTTCACAACCTTATTGTTAAATTTTCCCATTTGCTATTTCTCACATAATTGACTTTAATTGTGGTTTGGTTTTCGATTTCAGATTAGTAGAAATTGATTTGTAAGAGGCCCTTAACATTTTAATTGTAGACTATTTAATTGTTTGATTATCTGTAAATTCCTGTCATAGTTCTTGAACCAATTGTTTGATATACCTTGTAAATATTAAAACTCAATTTCGTATAATAGTCTCGTTAAGATTTATATTTCATCAGCTGATAATGCTCTCGATGAGTGAAATAGGTCGTGATCATTATAAGAATGTGGAAAAAGTACAAAACAAAATGTGTCCAATTTTATATTGTTAATATTTCTACGAAGTTATTTTTATTCTTCTGTACAAAGTGCCATGGTGTGAGGAATAAGAGGTGTTATACCACATCATGTTTTTTAAACAGTTAAATACTTTTATTTAATGCTATTGCATTCGAAAAAATAGTTAATTTAAGTGAAGTAGGAGAAATCCTTTTAATGCATTTTTTAAACCAAAACCAAAACTATTGCAAACAGTAATAAATACGCGACTGCAATATAAATACATTTAATACTTTTCAATTAGAAGTAAACACTCGTGAGGTTAATCGTATTCAAAATGCGCTAGCCATAAAGTATATGTTTAGAATGCAAATGAATTAAATTTGTCTCTATTATTTTTTGAGGATTAGATTATTCCTTAACAATGTCTCGATAGACCGCATAGGTTTGATTGCATAATAGTATGATTCAATTTAATAATAACACAGTCTCACAATGCATGTTGATTAATAAATTGGATATGTCACCACAATGATCCAAATAGGACTAAGTTACGTTTATCAAATTATGAGAGCATTGAGTTATTATTGTGGACTTACGCACCGTTGATTCAGGATCTGGTTTCACAACCACTGGATATTCGTCTACTGACTTCTCGCCATTCGGAGTATTTCCTGTGTACAACAGACTATGACTGTGCCCCCCTACGATGATGTCCACATCTTTTCCGGCGCCCATAGCTATCATCCTGTAATATTAAAAAGTATATTAAAAACATGATTACAGATTTACTTATTTTAAAATTGTATGACTCAGCCAAGGACGCTAAAAATATTTTTAAAGGGATTTTTTGTCCATATATATTTCCTCCTCTTTATTTCATGAATTTTTTCCAACGCAGAGTTGCCCAACTACAGCATGGGCAAGTTACTCAATGCTTCGGCAATTGTTCCAAAATAAACTCAAAAAGAGACTGTGTACGGAACCTTATCTCACTGTCACATTTTACAGTCAACTAGCGGTATGGGAAATTAAAACACTTTAATCATATTCCTGATACTAATTTCTTTCACTTTTGCGTATTAAGTGTCTCCACATACGAAGAATGGATATGAAGAGTTAGTTTGTTCCCACCTTAGCGATAAAACAGTCAGGAAACTGAGAGTTCACTTTGTAGACCCCACATTGTTTCGGTAGGAATGTAAATATGTAGAAAAAAACTAACCGAACCTGACACCGCCCAAACTCATTTGGTGGACCTAGGCCTTCAAAAAGTCCAAAACCATCTGTAGCCGTCCCTAGGATGCGAAAGTAATATTTGATATCTTTGACAAGGCAATAAATAAGTAAATTCATTATTGTGCATTAAATTCATTGCTATTAATAATCGTAAATAGTTCACATCTTTTTGCAAATATGCACCCAAGTATTTTTACCGTTCATAAAATTTGGCCGTGTCTGTTGGGTCTCTTATTTTTTGCTCGTTACCGTAAGCCTTCGTAAAAAAAGGACGCGGTTATAGAGAAGGAACCATTAGCACTCGAAGACCGGTGGAGGCTTAACGTTTGGCGGCTTAGAAAGCCGACTACCCAACTTAAGTATCGGTCGTAAAAATCACTTGTCGTGTTTCTAAATTCAAATTGTGTGTTTAAGCCTGTTTTTTTATTGTAACTATTACTACCTTCTAGAAATGTATTAAACTAACTGCAATAAAGATGACTTTTACTGAACTAGCGTGTTTTGACTGAAACTAAAAACCTGAGAAACATCATCATCATCACGCTAGATATAATTTGGAGCTTATCAAACCATAATAAAGAATCTTCTCTGCAAAGAAATTAATGCGAAAAACTGTCGTATGATCATGGTTTTTGGAGAAGGAGATTTGAAGAAATCTGTGCCCAACGAAACAAATTGGCCGCTAAAAATAGAGTATACTTCCGAGTTTAGTCGAGTGCTCCATTACATACACATTGTAAATGAATAATAGTTATATGTCTCACTTGACTTGTTGCCAAAATATTCTTATGTATGTCCGTTAGAATACAAGTACTTCACTCTACGACTTCTGTCAGCCGAGATCCCTAACAGGTAATAAAAAAACAAATAAGGAAATTGAGGGCTTTGCTTACTTATCTGTATCAAGTCCACAATGCGAAAGGACAATGATGATATCAATCCCTTCGGCTTTCAATTTCTCCGACTCCCTCTTCACAGCTTCGATCTCATCTGTGAATATTAACTTCTCAGTCCGGGCAATATCCTGACAAAACAATACAAATTATTCTTATACGAGTAAATTATTTATTTCAATAAAGCAGAATTGTGTCACTACTTTTCGAAAGCAGCCATACCCAAAATGGATGAACTACAGAAAAACCACTTTTCTGTTTCTACGTGTACAGTCACAATGTTGGAAGATTATGAATACTGATTTACTTGGTATTTAATAGCATTTGGGTAATTTTTTAAAAAAGAGAAATATTAAAAGCATGTAGATCGATAGCAATTGACAAAAAAGCGAAAATGCCTAAATATAGATATGGCTGCTTTTGAAAAGTAGCGACACAATTAATCTGTTAGTTTCGCTTCGAAAGACTATGGAGGGTTTGGCTTACGTCTAGTAATCCATCTTTCTGGACCAGCCAATTCAAAACTGGCCATGGTCACTTCGCTGCCAAGCTCTTCAAGCTTGGCCGGTTGGTAGATAGTCCACTATGTAAATGTGGCAATATGATCCAGGATGCTGATCACATCCTTTGGGAATGTCCAGACATGAACAACGAACGGGAAAAATTGCTCAAGACGATACGACTATCAGTCGGATCTGTCGGCCCCGTCGGTCATGCCGACTTGGTTGCAGCTCTGACAAATTACAAGGCATTTAAAGAGTTTACGGCGTCCTATGGAAAGCGATTGGAACGGAATTCCTTAACACATTAAACCCCTTGTTTTTCCTTTTCTTTTTTTCAACACTTATTTTAAACATAACCTCCTGCACAATAGAGTGCATGCAACCAAGTCTTGAGGAATTTCTCCTCGGACATTTCTGGCAAACATTTGAAACACGCATAACGTTGTTACGCTGCGGAATACACTCTGTAAGAGTGTGAAGCCGCAGTGGGTGGTGGTGGGTTAAGTTCAGCACCCTAGGGCATTAAAAAAAATCCATCTCCTTCTCTTCTTAGCGCATCGTTTTATTTTTTCTTACCTTCAGTGAAAAGAGAAAATAAAATACTGACGTACATTGATATTCTTATTTTTTTAATTACTGCCGGGTCCGTAGCTTAGCTGTTGAAGTCACCCTCTTCGGTCATGGTGTTAGGGGTCTCGTATCTCAGTACGAGACATTTTCATTAATCATTGATTTTTCAATCGATTTCTATATTTTTTTTTCAAAGGCATTCATGTCTACATTCCGTCCCAACCATTCGATCCTACACACAGGGCATAGAGAAAGGTAACTAGTGGTTACTGGTCTATCCTCTTATCCTTACTCTTTCTAAAAAACACGGGTTGAGTGACTGAATAACCAGGAGTTATCAGAGAACAGCTTCCATTCAGTCTCCATTACGCTTCCATACGCTCCACATTGGGTAACGGCATGGTTATATTTATATTTATGATGGGTGGATTTATGTGTATAATTCAAAAAGAAAAACGCTTCAGGAGAGTAAAAACAAAGTTAAATTCTGAAGACATTTTTAAGCAATAATGATTACCTATACTCTCCTAAGGTTATCATTTTTATTATTCGTATCAGCAGTGTTTAGATATTAAAACAAGAATGAATGGACTTGTACTTCTAAGACAGTGATGCATGAACCGTGGCCCGTGGGCTGCATGCGGCCCAAAATGTCACTTGTTGTGGCCCAAAATTACACAAAATTATGTAACTATTATATTAAAAATAATGAAATGCATATCTTGTCTAGTATAATGTATCATTATTTTCCAACACTTTTACCCTCTGCGGCCCGTGAAAAATTATAAAATGGATAATCTGGCTCTTCTTTCAAATAGGTTGTGCACCACTGCTCTAAAAACATCAAAACGTTTATTTAATGAACAAACTTATGCTATTGATACCAGAGAACAATAATAATTACATCACATTTATTTCAGTGATAAGTTTTTCTAAATGACGCAAAAATTTAAATTGTAATTTTTGTAGAGCATCTGCTACGTCTACCTAATGTTAGTTTATCCCACTGAAACGTTTTTGTATTTGTAATGTTTTTTCGTAATTATTGTAAAATTACCAAAAATGGAACTTATAAGTCACCCCATCGTAGATATATTCCAAGCCCGAATCCTCCCTCTATCTGAAGTATAATAATTATTTCCGCGTAGTGCTTCCATGATTTCCCCGTGCTGTACTAAGTCACAAGGTTAATGTTGCACCATTTCCCTGGGTCCTCTGAAACGGTGTACACCTCATCTAACAAGATTCCTAGATCATGCAAGTCGTTGGTGTATTATAGTAACTCTGATCAATAAGTCAAGAAAGATCACGACAGTAGCAAAAAGTGGGCTGCTGCAAAAGCGTGTTATTCCTATATGTTTAGGAAAAATGTTATTTCTTTAAAAATGTACACTTACATTAGTCGTCTGTAAAATAACCCCGATTATTCCAATCTTCCTGTTGTTTCTCACGATTGTCAAAGTGGGTTGGTAGAGGCCTCTAATGGTGGGCTCAAAAGTATCATTGATATTGCTGACAACCATGGGCGCCTTCAAATTTTTTATGTAGGGGACGACTCCAGCGATTTCATCGTCAAAGTCATGGTTTCCAAGAGTCTGCAAAACACACGAATGCTCGACTTAGAAGACATTTGTTATTCGAAACCTTATTGAAGCTCCTTTATCACGATACAATTATTCAAGGCCTCCACCAAGTGAGAATAAAATTGTAAATTATTGTTTAGATGTATTTGATGCAATAGATTCAATAAGGGCAAATTTATATAAATCTAATACAGAAGAGATTGGATGCACTGAGCTCAATTTTAATTTCCGTTTTGAAACAAGGGATATAAGCAAAGAATTTAAGAAAGTATACTGAAATTAAATATTTATAAATCGAAAAACTGAAATATCAGCGAAGTCAAGTTTTGATTTAATCTTTCTTGGACAATTATGATACCTACATGAGCATCCAGTGGCAGCATGTTCATGAAATATTGGGTGACGTTCCACTTGAAGAGATTGTACCAGAGAGTGCCCTGGAAGCTGTCGCCGGCGTTCAGTACTACGGAGTCAGGAGTCTTTCTTTTCATCTCGTGAATCTTGCTGAAGAGTCGAGGGAAACCTCCTACGCATAGCCTTTTGCTGGGATCACATTTTGTGGAGACTGGGCTCAGCTCTTCGAATCTGTAAATATATGTAGGTAGTATTCTAATTCAGGATTGAAAACTTCTTTTTCATATTTTGTTTCATTTTGCACGTATGACTGCGTGACAAAACGTCAACATCAATAAAATTGAATAGAAAATATAATAATTTTAGTTATTACGTTGCTAGAATGACGAAGAAATAAACCAAGCGTATGTAGGTATCTTTTTTATGATACCTTTATCAAACACTTCTGCGTAAAATAAATAATAAACTTTAAAAAAATAATGATTAACAATTTTAGATTAATAAGCAATAAAAACAACAATGTTTTGATAAAAAACAAATCATGTCGCCAGTAATATAATATAAATCAAAGCAATCAACAGACATTATCAAAACAACGATTAAAAGGATCTAGAATTTACTAAGACAATTTATTTTGTTGTTAATTTGAATTATTGAGATTTAGTACACTTCCATGTATTTTGTCACCAACGACCCTTGTTTCGCCTTTAGACATCTTCAGGCATTCGAGCGCACGAACTGACTCGAATTGACAGACAGTAAAAAGTGTCTAACGTTTATATAGGAGATACAAATACGTCAAATATTGTTTACGAGATAAAATATTAAAAGTCTAGGATCCACACTGATACCTGAGTTAAAATTTCGAGAATCGCCTTAATCCTTATTTTGTAATCAAACGCATTAACAGAGTGGCGAATTGCCGCTTTCCAACTAATATTAGATTTACCAGTGATTTTACAATTATAATAGCATTTTGGGTTTCGACGGGATGCAATTTGACGAAATCTTCTATATAAACGTTAGACACTGTTAACTGTCTGTCAATTCGAGTCTATTCGTGCGCTCGAATGCCTGAAGATGCCGAAAGGCGAAACCCGGGTCGTTAGTGACAAAATACATGGAAGTGTACAAAGTCTCAATAAATAAAATTTGATATTGAAGTTCCATCAAGCACCCTCAGTCGATGTTTAAAATTATATTTTGTAGTTATTTATTATCATTATGAATTGAATTTATTGAGAATAAATTACAACTCTTATATCAACATAATATATTATTTAAATCAAATATCGAGATAAAATAGTGTCGTTTAATTTGTTATCATTAAAACATAATTATTTTTTTTAATTTGTAAGAAACTGTAGTGTTAATCACAGTTACCCTATCTATAGTTTATTCAAATGTAAGCATTTGGTCAAAACTTGTTTGGACGTACCTTTCCACATACTACGCACGATGGTCTGTGATATATTATATTTAAAGGTCGATATTACTCGTTCTCAACTTTATAAAAGATATATAGATATAACCAGTTTGAAAATTGTTTGTCTGTAACTATTATGTTTCTGTTTTTATCACAATGGTGTCGAATATTTTTATCGACCTAAAGTTTGCTCCGTGCTCTCAAAATTAAGTTACCCTGCTTCTTCTTTACACTCTGTTTTGATGTCATGTCATATTATAAAATACGACAAAAATATTATAATGTATGCTTAAATAATGTTATAGTTACTAACGATACATAACTTGTTAAAAGGTAAAATATAAATCTGAATTTCCCCATCTTTATGATTACCATAGATTATTAATTTAACATTCAATCGACCGCAAAAAATGACGTTCCTTTTTTAAGTCTTCTATTTTTGAATTAAGATACGATTTTATCCATTTCTCAAAATTTGACACCTGTTAGAGCCTCAAAAGTTTTGATATTGAAAGACAAAAATAATTCGCCTGTGGCCGGTAAAATAATAATGCATCGATAACTCTTACCTTGCGTGGAAATCATTGAAGTGAATCAAGGATAGCTTGTAGCGCTCATCAGAGTTCGAAACCTCTTGCCCACTGTTTAAGATAAAATTAAAACAAATGACAATCCCAAACAATAGCACATGAACAAAAAGAAAATGTTTTAAATGATTCATCATTCTATTCAAATATATGACCGTTCAGTCCAACATGCTCTCTCAAACTAATCTTTTTGAAGTATTATTTTTGCAGTGAAAAAAAATGATACCTACGCGTGTTGATCAGTTCCCAGCTATTTCATTTAGGACTTTTAATTTAAACAACAGAGGCGCACTCAAGGCAAATCAAAAAAAATGAAATTCAGTTCTCATTTAACTTTTTTGCTATTATTTTTGGTACAAAATTCAAAGTTTAACCTTTTCTCATCTTCATTAGTTGTTAACCAAGGCAAGATTTTTGGATAGGGCAATTAGTTAGTTAGCCAGAAAGTTAATCTGATTCTTTTTACTATCAGTAGCATGCTGGATATTTGGGTATGTATTTTTTCGTGTCGATAATTTCATAGTAAAACCATATTAAGCCTGCCAAGGAGGCTCTCTGTTTCCTGGCAATTTGTTGCTAGGGTCGGTACTTAATATGTACCATATCCAACAGTACATATGCCCCGCATTTGAAGATAATTAATAAAAAATAAACAAATGGTTCGCAATAACTGTGTCATACGATATGCAGGTCCATGATCAAGACAACTATATTTATACAAAAATAATCAAACAAGTCCACTTCAGTAAATAGCACATATTAGCTTTACTAGCCACCTTTTTTAAATATCTGAATTATTATCTTCAGGATAGTAGTGTTGTGCATCCATCATTTTTTTATTATTATTCAATGGTAAATCAAAGCTACGTTCGGTCCGTGATGTAGTGGTCAAAATCGTTTGCTTCGGTTACGGATTTCACGGGTTCGAAACCCAGTTTGGACAGATTCATAAATTGTTTTTTCAATCGATTTGTGAATGTCTCCTCCCACCCATCGCATTCCAAAATCTATCGAAAAGTAAGGTTGAGCAACTGGGTAACCAGCAGTTCTCGTAGAAAAACTTCTGTTGAGATACCTCCATTTAGATGCCATATGGAGCGGACATGATAAAAAAAATTAAAAGTAACTACGTTTCATACAAGCGTAGCTCACAAATAGTGAAATCGTTTTAATTTACATATTTATATATTATGATATAATGACATAATATTATTTTGCCTTTTAACAATTTTCCGTATATTTCGTAGCTAAATACTGCCAAAAATACAAAGAGTAAAGGGAATTTTTCCTACTGGATATATTCAAGGATTGCATGGCAACAAATTATAGTTACGTCACTAACTGTACATTCAAATAGGATAAGGTTTAATACATGTTGATTTGTCAACATTCATTTTCTTAGTGATATGAATGTATTATCAATAGCAAGTAGCAAAAAAATGTGTCCATAATTTAAAATAATAGATCATTTCTTGTAGCACTCTGTACTCTGAAGGCTAAACTAAAAAAGGTAAAAATTCACTTTACGAGAAAATAATTCCGTATAAAATTCGACAGGGCAGCGAATTGTTTGTTTACTAGAGATTTTTTCTCTAAAATCAGGACTTTTTCAAAAATACTTATACCTACGCGGAAGTTCTAATTTTTAAGTATAAATACTTGTCTATTACATAATAACTCTTCAGCATTTTTTTCATAAGATACATGATTACTAATTCAGCAGTTGCATAAAAAATATATCATTAAACTTCACAAGTTCAATTTATTTTAGTCAATAGTTGGAGTGTGCCGTGCAGCCATTAATTATTTGCTGCTTCGATTTTTGAGATGCATACAAATTCAGCACGAAATCATGTTTTGTTTATTACTTGGAGCAAACACTACAAGGCATGCCGAAATCCTTCTCAAACAAGTCTATATTTACAATAATAATTATATTGGTTTGAATATAGAGAATTGAGAATAATTAAAATGTGCGTTATTGATTAAGGAATGACAGCATGTTTAGAATAAATTTGATCAAAATAAATTTAATCTAATAAACTACGATATTGCATGAAAACATGTTTTTGCTTACATCTTCAGTGCGTCTTCAGTTCGTATTTGTATTGAATTTTATTATTTTCGCGGTTTTGAAGTGTTGCTACCGGAGTAAAATTAATGAATGATTTCAGAGAATTTCTCTAGATTGTTGAACGAGTCAAAAAGAAAATCTATATTATTATTTATAGTTTTCTGCATATTTCTACTCCATATTAATAACATATAATATTATGTTTAATAATATATAACCAATAACTTACTGTGCTATGCTTGGGTAGAAATTGAAAAAATCGACAAATCGTATCAAAATATAAAATAATAGCGTATAATAGAGATAACGGAATTCACCAATTATATTATGGGAACAACGTACTGACTAGAAAGTGCATTCTATGTATTGATAATAAGGAGAAAATAATTAAGTGGCAGCACCACGACAACGAAAAGTTACAAAAATTTGCCACCAGGTTAAACACTAGCCCGCAATGTCACAAGGTTTGTTTACAATATCGAATTTTAAAAAGTTTGTTTATGTATTGTTATAATTCAATTTATTTGTAGTGTTCTGAAGAATATTTCAAGTGACAATATTATATTTCACAATTTCCAGGTGAGCACTTTTGAACTATATTAATTTAATAATAGTCTTTGATTTCTTTGAAAGAAAATTTTTAAAAACTCCAACTGTCAAAATTCTTTCATCAATCTTTTAAAACTTGGCCATCTAGTTTTATTGTACAATGTTTAGTTGTGTCATTTTTGTGCTTGGAAAAATACTTTATGTATATGATTCTAGGTTTTAATGTAGACCTTAATTAACATTATTATCTACTATTTTTATCAGATAACTGTATGATTTTTTTAGGTTAATCGTTTGATAAATTTGATGCAACAAATGTATTTATTTTGGCTATTTAAACCTGTCAACGTGGAGTTCATCATCGTGTGCTGGTCAGTGGCGGCCGGTGACAGGAATATTAGGGAGTGCAAAAAAAGATTCACATATTTATGCAAGAAATCCATCCTCCACATATTGGATTTTGAAAGTACTATCAGACATATACGAAAATATAAGTCTTGATATTGGCGATATCAACTGTTTCTCTTCACCAGGGTTTCCCAAACCTTTCCTGCGGATTAATTTCGACGGACCACCTTTTTTCTTTTTTTTGGTTAGGTAATATCAATATGAATTTGAGTACGTCTAAATTTGTTGCAGCCCTAGCAGCATATACAACCATTCCAGGTTGTCGCGGATGATAGTTTGGGAAACCTTGTCTGTCTTTAGTCGTGGTATTTCTCAAAATGAATTGATCCTTTTTAAATTTTAGAAGTAACACTCACTTTCGACGGAAGTCATCGATATTGTATAAATTATTTGTAATGGCTTAACGGTTTAGCTAAATACTACATGTATTTTTTATTCGTGAAGAGTTGAAGTATAGACAGGGCTCCAACGACATCGTAAAAATCTTCTCTGCTGTATAAGACGGTTAGTTCAATTTAAGTTTAAATTCCTCGGTGAAATCATATGTTAAGGTTACCGTATTAATGTCTGCAATTGGAATAATTCTGTATTAAGCCGGAAATTTTTCGCATAAGTATTTTTTGGGGAAAGTAATTTGTAGAATTCAATATAGAAGAATATAAAAAATATTAGAGGAAGGTGTATTACGAAACTAAACCAGATACACAGTTGAATATTATGGAATAGGTAAGGCCAGCCAGGTAGAAAACTCGAAACTATTCTATTTTAAATATTCAATAATATCTACACGGTATTATACACGATCATAGTTATAATTTTATAAATTGTATTCATCACTCCAAAAGTTATAATGGTAGGTAAATATTATTCTTATTGAAGAGCGTATAGTTAAAGAATCATATTGAAATTAAATGAGCTTACTACGCTTGTTCCACTGCTCTTTTCATTCATACAAATGACTGTTACAGGCTTGTAAACGCAAACGTCAAATCGCTTCGGTTACGTTCGGGAATTTCCGCCAGGGGGATCAATGCTCAGAAACAGTCCATACAAAATCCCCCCTTCGCGTAGTTCATACTGTTGCAACGTCACAAATATGTCAAAATACATGGAACATTTCAGACGTCTAAGGAGTGCAAAAGAATTTATGCTCCTACCGCGTCATCGACCGACTTACCGCGTCATCGACCGACTTTCATGCGTATTCTGAATCGACGCAGAATACGTTTGCTAGTCGTGTTTATTGATCATCGTTTCCTCCAATATTTTCCTATGGGAAACACGAGGAAAATTTAAAATTAGTGAATTGGTATAATTATTATATTTGAATATCGTTTATTAATGGAATATTTTGATGGGACTTATTGGAGTGCAGTGCACCCTTTGCTCCTTTACAAGAGCCGTCCCTGATGCTGGTACTAAATATTCGGTGAATATGCTTCACAACATTCTACCCTTTTTTACCCGAAAATTTACTAAATGCCGTTAATAACAATGCAGTTTAGTAAGAAATTTAATAACGAATAGGAAAACGTATCTATTTACAGTACATGGGAATCAGGGAAGCCGGTTATTTCCGCCAAATATGAAAATAATATCACTATAAAACAGTTACCATGAGATGTCAAATGAAACTTCTTAGAACAAACCATGAATAACAAATTTGGAAATTGGAAAAATTTGTAGCATTCAATATTTATTGATAAACGGCAATACCTCTGCTCGTTTCCATTATTTTAGATAGAATTCGATCATTTTAAATTATTGAGGATTATCTTTAGGCAGATAGATCTCCATTTGCTACAGATAGTTCTTGGAAAGCGAGTCATTTCATCGAAACTAGAAGAGAATTCTTAACAGACCTGAGACTTCATATGGTACGTCATTATCTACTATTATAATTGGTTTGTGCTTAACCATTTGAGCTGTATATCAGAACGGTTCCGGCCAAATGTTGTATTGTTGATTAATTTTTGCCAATTACGAAAATTCGTATTTAAATATCATCAATTTTTCATATAAACACACTATATATACATATTTTGCAGTGATTTTTTGACACTCAAATTATTATTTGTTGCAAATAAAAAAAGTCAAGGTTGATAATCATTTGTATTTGATTCTCTATCTGGAATAAATGTCAGTGATACTGTCACATACAGTAGACTCCCCGATAACGCGGTAGATAGGGGGTGAGCTATCTCGGGATGGGCTATCGGGTCTACCATACTAATACAATATCAAAGTATACGCATGTGACACACGAGCACTTTAACGTGTAACCAAGGAGCAATCGTAAATTTTAATGAAATACAAGTTGTCGGCAATCGTGTTATCGAGGGGTCTACTGTACTCACGCAAATTCAATAAAGGTGTAATCCCTAATCAGAAGTAAAAGCTTCTAGATAAGTGAAATAATAATGAAAATTAATAAATTACTTCATTTAGATGTTTTACTATGTGTTTTTAATCTCCATCAATTTAAATTATACTTGAAATAATTGCTATTATTCTTCCCAGGCTGACCGATACCGATCTCATAGAAAACAACTCACTGCTAAAGATTTATATTGCCGAACCTTCACATAAATTTTGACACAATCTGAAAATGTGAAAAGGAAAACATTTAAACTCTAGTATTGTTTACTTTTTTATAACCTTCAAATGAAAAAATATTGAATTTTACGTATTTATTGAATGAAGCCTTAAAATACATTTTTCTTTGTAAACACCACAATTATATAAATAAAAAAATTGCCTTACATTGAACGGCTGATGCATACATATAACATTCTGAATCAACAGTAAAAATAAATTAAACATGTTTATTATAAACACTAATCATTCATGCCTTTAGTGTTACAGTGGGCCTTATTCCAATCGTAACAAGTATATTTAATGTAATTTGACATCTTTAAATACGTGTAGCGGTCAGAGAGAAACTGTTTGAGCACTTAACCTTAGCTTTGTAGAAACTTTTTACATTATAGTAGTATACAATAAATCATCACCTCAAATTCTTGTGGTTTCCATTAAAAGAATATTTTATTTTATTATAAGAAAATTCAAGCCATTTCGACAACTGAGCTAGTTTTTTATAGTATATAACAATGTTAGACTCGAGACCCATTTATCATACTACACGATAAAATAGTTTGTATTCCTTTGGGTGGGGAAAGATTAACACATTATAGATATATATTCATGCCTTAGAAATCAAAAATATCAACAGATAAAGTAGTAACTTACTTTTGAAAATTTTACAAGAAATTTCCAATGAATACTGCTTTAAACATTGTGGGTGCCGATTTGAAAGAGTCTATTCTTGGATTTGAACCCTTCACCGTGAAACATGGCATGACAAAAGCTAACTATTATTCATATAGAATCTATTGTATTTTAAATTGAAATATTCATTACTACATCATTGGCTATGTGTAAAAATATTATGATTTTGCGAGGGTTTCACCCAGCAGATTTGGTCCTGATCTGGGACTGGTATTTTATAAAATTGTGACTCATCCAAACTATCGACATACGTTTTCGATGTCAGTCTACTAAGAATTAACAGTAAACAATATCAAATGGGGTGATTAATATTTCTTCAGAAAAAGAATCTTTTATCGATTTGAAGTGATGATTTTTTTGTATAATCTGCATTTTAATATTTTAAATACAAACATTAAAAGGCACATAATTGATTTGTTACTTAATACAATTAATATATACAAATATTAAATTAGTATGTATTCATAGTGTAAAGTGAAAAATTATTTTCTATTCGAGTTCGTTGAGTACCGAATCAAGATCTTCTTGAAGGCTGACTGACTGCTCTTTCTGGTTTGATACGTCGTCCTTCAGCCTGTCCACGTTGGCTATGATGAGATAGTTGCCCTTCTTGAGGGCAGATAGGGATGTCTCGTGTTTCTTCACTCGTAACGTGAGATTTTCCTTTTTCTTTTCAATCGGCGCATCCTGAAATTCCATAGAACAGATTAGATATTTAATATTAACTGAATTTTCCGGAATTTCCGGAGTAAGTATTTATAGGAAATTGAAGTGAGTAGTTTTAATACTGAAAGAATAATAAGAAATAATACACTATAAATGTGATTTCATCTTCCTAGAAACCCAGAGTCTTACCTCTCATTTAAGGGCGTACTTGGACTGGTAAAAACAAAAACTCCCCTGCCTTATTTAGGCCACTACTAAACTGCACAACTATTAAACTTAAACTAAATAGAATTTTAGAATCTACAGTACTCAAGTAAAATGTTAAAATTATCTTACCTCCTCTTCACTTTCACTTTCTGTTTCGCTTTCCGATTCTTCTTCAGATTCTGATTCTTCAGTTTCCTCTTCTTCTACTTCTTCTTCCTCCTTCTCTTCTTTCTCTTCTTCATCTTCATCTTCGTCTGAGTTCTCTTCGTCTTCATCTGTTTCTTTCATCAATTTGGCCATCTTGTCTACCTCTTTCTTGAGTGCCTTGAATTTTTTGCGTTCCACTCTGGAAAATATACAAACGCTATTTAATATCTTTGATTTTACCTATGAATTTGTTATTTTCTAATATTAAGAACAAAAGTTTATTTACTTTACTCTTTCTAGTCTACAAATGGATGCTTCACAACAGTTTTAATGTAAACCATAGAAAAGTAAAAAGCCTAGAATATACTCGCCGAGGCTAAGAGCTTTACCGACTATTGATATAATTTAGAGTATTTTAATAGGATATTAATCATCCCATTGTTTGAAAATGGCTGTTCAACTGATAAATATAAATTAAAATGTACGTAGCTCTCTCTGATTAGAAGTTTGCAGACTGTTGTAAACAAGTTACCTTTCTTGGTAGTAGTAAGAATTCTATTATTTTCTCAAGAAAAGTGACATTATAAAGGAAGCGAATAATATGCTGATATTGGGGGAATATGTTGGGGTGCAAGCATTAATTATGAAAATTACTGCGATCTTTTGTCAGTTTAAATAATCAGAAATATAATATTTCAAGAAACAAGATATTCTTCAGATAAATAAAATTGAATTAGTATTTTCGTGTTTAGCTTAAAAATAAGAAAATATTTTTAATTAACACACTGTTTATTGTTTTGTATGAAATGCGTATTATATTAAAGAAAGTTTGTGTTGTTTCCTATTACTTTATAATACTAATATTTTATGCATAGCCAAAATAGTCTAATTTTAGACTACGGCATTTCAAAAATACTACCAAAAATATATTTTCTGTAAGATTTTTCAATATAAAAATTTTTCCATCCTAAAGTAGACACCCTGATACACATTGAGAAAGAAAATTGGCTTAGTACATAAATTTACAGATATGGTCAAGAGAGCTTGAATCTTAAAATCCAATTATCTCAGAATGCCATTTTTTGACTTGTCATAGTCTAAAACTAGGAGTGCGATATATTGTAGTAGGTATGCAAAAAAATACAATAATTAATGATGCCAAGAAATGTATTAAACATGTTAAAAGTCTTACTTGAGTGCGTATTGTTGATTTTTAAGCTGTACTTTGTAGGCAATTCTCTCTTTTCTGGCCATATCTTTCTTGACTTTGGTATTTTTAATTTTATTCCCAAGGATTTTCAATTCCCTCAGTGCTCGCCTCTTTGCTTTCGCCTCTTCATCCTCCTAACACAATAAAATACTTATTAATTCAAATGTTCAATAACAGAAAGATTTCTATCTAATTTAAGATATCGACTGAAAGTGCTTGTTGGAATTTCAATACCAAATTTAAATTGTTCAAGTTGTTTTTCTCTAACAAACCGTGGTTCGCTTTTTGGCATCTTCACGCAATCGAGTGCACAGATGATTTCCTTATGTTTGATTACTGATGACTTATCTTAATTGGAAAAATACTGTATTTCTTTCCCTACATGTCGCATTCTAGTTTATAGCAAAACCTGACTGGCGTATTTGTGTAATATGTCTTTTCTTGGTTTTATTGTTTTTCTGAACCTCTTGCAATTATTGCAAAATAAGTAACATACATAAGAAAATGTTGATTGGTTACTTGAATAATAATCAACCTACAATAAAATCAATAAAGGAATTTGAAGAAGATACAATGTGAACTTCAAAGTATCAATCACTAGTGAAGATGAATTAATTGATCATATATTTGAATTTTTCCTTTCATTTAGGCTCTAAATAAACAGATTACGTTATATTCGGGTTAATAAGATATTTATACTTCTCAGTTGTATTCCGAAGATGGAGGAAAAATAAAATTGTTCACTAAAGAAATAAAACGGTCCTCTCTGTGGGGGCGTTCCAATAGAAGAATATTTTTGTTTATCCTGAAATTTCTTGTTGAAGTGTGTTTTTTTTTTGAAAGACAGTACCCTGGTATGCCAAGCTAGGTATGGTTTATTCCTGTATATTGGTTATACATACAACAACCCTGTTTTATAAATGGTTTTTCTTACCCCTTCTTCTCCGCTGGATTCTGACAATTCTTCCTCAGACTCAGACTTCTGTGCATCATTCTTTTGGGCATGGCTTGGTCTTCTTGAAATTGAAATGGAACCAATTGGTTGACCCTGAATAAAAAATACAAACACGTTATCACTTGACATTCTTACAAATCAATTTTTTATCGTATATGATATGGTATATATGAACGGCATTCTTTAAAGATTACTGTAATACGTTTAGTCAAAGTTTCAAATATTATTCTAAACAGGGCTGTGCGGTGTGATTAATTTCCTAAGTCAGATTATTTGTTAGTATATGATGCAATGATCAAACCAGTAAATCTTGGATTGCATAGTTTTTATATATATTAGGTCACACTCCATTACGTCGTTTTAATTTGTCAAATTTTGTGTGTTGCCACATGGCTAGTGCCACCTTACACCTATCAATATTTTCTTATCACTCACACTGTATCTCTGTATATGCGTGACAGACAGAGTGTGTATGTGCGTGCTACGTTAAGACAGACAGATAAATCAAGACAAATATATATTTTAATTGAGCTAGATAAAAAATACCAACTATGTCAATGTGATAGATATTTTTGGTTTAGAAATCGCTATAAATAAACAAAGTCAATTTAAGACCAATTCAAAAAGAAAAGACCTAACTCATCCATCAGATACATTCATTTTTTGGACTATCACACCATCATATTGAATATAGTCTAATTTTTTTTCTTTATGAACACCCTTATATTGTTATTTGATTTTGTGTGAAACAGAGAGCATATTGGATTTATGTGTCTCACTCTCAGCCGTTAGTTATTTCTCACATCATTCCAACACACAAGAAATTTTACCCAAAGAAAGAGATGAAGAAGGCTGAAGCTCAACATTCTTCTGTGACGATTGACGAAAGTGATGGGAATGATACATTATTAATTATAAAATGAATCAAATGTGTTAATCTAATTACTTTGTTAGCAGAAAAAAATATGATGATTTTCCGTAAGTATGGCGATGTTGATGAATAAACTCAGATGCAGGGTCCAGGTTTCATCGCACGGTGAGAAACTCTGACCTGGTTTTCTAGTTGTTTATCAAAATCGCGGGCTCTGAGCAAGAAGTATGACTTTGGTTCATCTTCATCTTCGTTGTCTCCGTACGTACCCTGGAATTTGGTGTTATGTTAACAAGCGTTAGATTAAGCAGTAACACAGTACCAAGCGAAAGACTTTTTTATAATTCGTTATTATCAGCGCTAGCTAAGTTTATAAAAAAAAGCTAAAAGCTATTGTAACATTAGTACGCAGCTGATATTACATATTACTACCTTTGAATTTAAAGCAGCTAACTAACATAAAGCAAATGTTTCCTCAAGTAACGAGGAACTTGTTTGCCAATGCAAAACTTCCATCAATATTGGAGCTAGAACATTAACCATGTTGGTTTATATTGTGCGAAAGTTATTACATGCTGTTTACACATCAGATGTGAAATGAAATAATTATGTAATTATCTCACTTTAGCACCTTTACACACAAGGGTAGCAAAATTGCTTTCCCAGAAAATCCGAAATATATTAATGTTAAAACAATGTAATTTTATCCAAATGATATTTTTTGCTATATTGCTCCAAAAAAACTCTAAACTAAACAAAATCAGTTTTCAATATTTTCAATAAATCAAGAGTGTTGTTGCTTTTCTGTTATAGTTACTTCGTCAAGCGTTATATTTGCGCAAATCTTCTCCATTTTTACCCATCCCCGATCGTTACCTTGAGAATTTGTTCTAGTTTCTTCTCCAGCTCCGCATTTCTTCTCTTGGTCTCTTCCAAATCCGCCTGGACGTCGTCTAACTCTTCAGCTGTTCTGTGGTACTTCTTCTGGAGGTCATCTGCCACTTTCTTTGCCTCGTTCACTTCTCGTTTCAAACTGGTCACCAATGTCTCGTCGTATGCGTCTACGACAGATATTACAGTCTTGGCTTGTTCTTGTTTTACATGGGCTTCTTCACTCTTCAGTTCTGCTTGCAAGTTTGTTATCTTGGCTTGAAGACGTCTGTTTTCGCGCTGTTGCGCTTCTTTATTTCTGAAAGTAAAAGAACAGTAAATATAAGTAGACAAAACTGTAATTTTGGAAGTATGTGACCAGAAATGTGCTTTGCAATAATGGATATCTGGAGTAAGTTTGCCCTCTGGCGAAACGTCACGTTTCGAGAGTTAGAAGCCTGGGGATTCACGGGATTTTGATATTCATGCAAAGAAATAGCTATTAGACTAGGAATCGCTGAGACCACATTCAACATAATTTGGTATCAGGCTTGGTCAGAACTAAGTTGTGCTACATTCTGCATGCATTATGACATTGCCGCTTTACGTCTTCTTTAGCATACAGCGAAAGTTTATGGTAACCTGGCCTTGCGGATGCTAGCGATTCGGTGGCTTGATTTTATCATTAATTCGGAAAAACGAACTATGCAGCCCCTTGAAATGTTCAAATTAAATGCATTTGGCTAAGGCTTGTATTGTTTTTGCTTCTGATTAGCCTGAATTCAGTCTCTCTCTTCTTGCAATCGAATGGTTTATATTGTCCTGCAAGAACTGAAGAAAGTAGTTATTGAACGTATTACTCGAAAATAAGCAAGGGTTTTGGAGAAAGGAGATGCCGGAGGAACCGTGTACAAAATATAAAAGTAGAAGAATATAACAAATAACTTCAAAAAATTCTTTACCTTAATTCTAAAGCCAAAAGTTGTTTTGTTGATTGCAAATCATCTCTGACTTTATCAATATCGTCCATTTCATCCTGGTCATCTTCTTCTGGTGGAATCTGGAAAAGAATACCCACCAAATTCACCATTATAATGAACAACAAGTCGAATGGGTTAGTAATTCTTGGTCTTGATTAATTAAGTCACTGGTGTAGCAAGGGGGGGAGGGAGGAAGAATTTTTGATAAACAATTACAAGATGCTGAATTGGGAAGAGAAATGTTTTTGTCACTGGACAGTGACTTATAAAATATCTCTGTGACTTCAATAGCTTCATAATCTTGCTGAGAAATAAGGTATTGTTACTTCATCAAATCTTTTGAGTGAATGTTACGAGTGTCAGTTATATCAAGATCATAATGTTGTTTGAGGAAAAGTCAAAATCATGTTGTTGTTTCATATAATGATTCAGATGTGTGAAGGTAGTGAAGATTGTAATTTATTCAAAAATATAATTTTGGAGACTCAGTGACAAATATTGTAATGCGTTTAATTTATTTCTTCGCAATTGTGTTACTAGCTGTGAAAGGAGTTTTTCGAAGTTGAAATTAATAAAAAAATTGCGATTAAAAAATTGCAATACTTTCAATAGCTCACTGGCAGATAAAATAAACTTTGGTAATGTTGCTGACGATTTTGCCAAGAGCAAAGCGAGGAAAGATAAATTTGTTACACTACTGAATATCTTGTTCTAAATTGATTCACAATTTTTTATTCGTTTTTATTTACGATATATACCTATTAATGTATCGTATATAAATAATTTTGTTTTTTCCATATTAATAATAAATATAACATTAATTTAAATGACTTGTAGATTTTTAACATATTTGAAAAAGAAACCTGCGGGACTCTACAAATTTAATATTAGTTGCGGTAAGCAAAATTTATATTATGACTGAGATAAGGTGTCACAAGTCTTGCCAACTTTCTTTTTGGATTTTTGAAATTTTGTAAGATGAATATTTGATTTGAGATATTTTGTTATGTAGCGTAAAAAATAGTGTGTGTGTGTGTAAATACATTTTCTTGTCCACGAACCTCGTCGACAGCGCCACTTTCAAGACCTGCCGCAATATTCGCATGTGACTCTGATTTCTTTATCTGTTCTTCAATTGTCATTTGTCTTCTGAACTTTCTCAGTCCGTCCAAATTAGGTTTACTCCTGTCGTTGGTCTTTACGGATTTAAGCTTGACTCCGACGCTGATCTCCTTGAGCAGCGCATTTGCCGATTTGTTGCCCTTTTCCGACTCGTATACGTATGAGTCCTTCGCCTTCACCATTTGGGCTGTCGTGACGATGGGGCTTGATCTGGAAAACATGTCTGCGTCAGTACGATAGTTTGATCTATCGTAACAGGCGAACATTTTGTTCATATATACAGTAAGCCATAAATAATATAATAGCACAATTAAAATAATGTTTTCTTGACATCAATTTGAGTTACTTAGCGGCATATACATGGTCATATTTGTATGAAATGTGTGTGCCAATATTACAGTATGATAATGAGGCATGGTGTAAATACTACGGTAACGAATTAAATATGACCAAGTTTTAACAACAAGCGATGACAACATAATTTTTACGAAAATTACGATGAAACTATTATTTGAAATCTCCGAAGGCAGATGTGACTCAAATAATATAATTTATATTCTTTATTAGTACATCGACAATCGTCTGTAATTTGGCACGTTTGCCAAACCAATTTGAAAATGATGAATAATTAAAAGTATGAAGCAAAAAAAAAACGATGTGAAATGTTACACACAATTATACGGAATAACTCTCATTTTGAAGTATTTTTTGACATATTCCATGACATTTACTTCTTAATTGACAAATATATCACGACTATAGCTATTTTTCGTTGAATTCTTTAAATTTAAAACTACTTTAAACAACAATATTGTAATAAGGTGAATGTACCAGTAGTTGACCTTTTTTCAATGCCCAAAATAAGAAACGTAGACGCGGAATTGCTCTAAATTAGAGATGTCAGACAAGGAAACCATCTTTTGTCCGATTGAAGAACAAACACATCACCATATATGTCATTGGTGTGTCATAGTGGTCATTTAAAAACAGTAAGTATTTTATTTTGAATTTCTTAAGAGAATTGTTAAGAATATCAGTGAATGTAAGCCTATGCTACTTGATTCAACCAAGAGTCGGCTTACAGGAAGCTCTGAGACAACTCTGATGAAAGGTTGCCATCAAACCCTCTAATTAGACATGGTCAACTACTGAAAATAAAATTGGTCAGCTACTGGACTTTCAATTTTTTAGATGATCAACTACTGAAACATAATGAAGGTTTTTTAAAATTGAAGACAATTTTTTCCTAAGTTTTGTCTTATCATATTAATTAAGACAGTTGATCCATTATTTGCCTTGTCATCATTCGGTCTAATGCTAAACGTTAATCGTTATTTTTGTTGAATTTTTCTCTCAAGCGGTCAAGTACTGGTACGTTTACCTTAGTGATGTTATCTACGAAAGATATGACAACTTCTACGAAATATCATAATAATTATAGTGGCGTTAGATATTTGAAAATAACTCACACAAAGCTATATGACATACAAATATGATCATGCAATACCTACAGAAGCCACGGTTTTTCGTTTTTTCTCAATTAATTCATTTGATATTTTTCATCACACTACTTTAAAATTTTCAATTACCTGTCATTACACACTACGTGGTTTAATTTCCTTCCTGATTCCACCTCCTTCATCATATCACTCCAATCGGGGCGGCGGCGTGGTCTGGATTTGAGTGATTCAATTTTCCTAAGTTTGTCCTGTGACGTGGGCTCCTTTTTAAATTCTGGAGGGGGTGGGATCTTGGGGGGCATCGGTGGAGGCGGTGGGGGCACCGGCTTCAACAAGCCTGCAAAAAAAAAACAGTACAAAGTTAATAACCATCTTAAATATACAAAGAACTAATCGATCATGCTTTTTGTGCATCTTTCAAAAAACATAGGTGTCGGGATATGGATGATCCTTCTATTACTATTTGAAACGAATGTCTCTGGAACTGTTGCTTGATGATGACAGGATCGCACCTTCCAGGACAATCCTCAAGAAAAGCGGTAGTTCCGTTGTGTCTAGTTTATTTTCAGATGCAGTTTTTTTGTTTACGATACAAAGAATGTACAATTATTCACAGTTACGAATTAATATACGTTGTACAAAAAAACATAATTAAAACGGAGACGAAGCGATTCGCAAACAAATATATACTGGAAGTCCGATCGGATAAGAGTGAAGCGCTCAACCCTCACCTTTAGCGGAAGGCAGCCTAACAGCAACATGTTAACGAAAGGACGAAGTAGCAGTAAATAACGCTGAGAAATTCAAAAATGCGCCCATTTTGTAATTTGTAACGATTCTGACCGCAAGTACTATCGCAAGTACGCTACAGTTGGGCCAATGTGACCTTTGGTTTTGGGTGGTAGACCGATTTCAAACAACTGCTCTAGAACGACTTCCAACGACTACTCTCGTGATTTTATTATTACTGAATTTATTGTTTATTAAATAATATTCGTTTGCCAAGGCTTTTACAAAAGAATTGCCATAGTTAAAAGCGACTCAAGGCGCGCTGCAGAATTAGGATGTGTTATATTATATCACTGTAATATTTTTCCATTGCATGCACGTGTATTTTACAAATTCAATTCTGAATCTTTCAATCATACATATTAAAATCAAAAGGCGTATATTAAGGTTTTTTGACTGTATCTCTGAGGTTTTGACCGTTATAAGTTTTTAAATGATTGATAATTTATCGCTGTATTTTTTGAGTCGTGTAGCATATAAATTTGATGCATAAATGCTAACGAAATTCACGACCTTAGCATGATATTATACGATTTGCGACATTTATATTATAATAATAGTACTATTAAGCGACTTAAACATAGTTTGAGCTGTGATGACGACATCATAATGTCACATTTAATAGCTTTTTCGCATGTGCACTGAAATACAGCTAATGGTAATACAAATGATGCTCTCGGTAATTTCCCTTATATGAATCAGCCTCTGGTCATCTGAGAATGATCTCCAAGTGCAGTTCCAAAGATTATACTTTCCAGGTTGACTGATCTGCAAACAAATATGACTTGCCCCATCCCGTGATCCAGTAGTGATCAAAACAAATTCTTCAAAGAATTTTTCTATCGTTGTATCGAATCCCTATTGATCGATTTGCTTCAATAAAGTGTCGGCAGAATTCAGTTTAGCTTGTCACCTGAATCATTTGAACTTCGTTTTTTTAATCTAAATAAAATTGACTGTACCAAAATATAATGGCACTGTTGGAATCGCATTAAACTTGTAGGAAAGTCGTAACTCTGAGATATTATTTATATGATAGATATAGCGATAGTTGAATCTAATTTCTATTAAATGTAGAGTATAACCAACTGATCTACTGTTTTATATAAAATAAAAGATCATTAATAGTTTATTTTAATTGTAAATATAGTAGTGTGACAGGTACATTTACATTTATAGTCAAGAGAAGACAAATATGTTAAACATTATTGCATCTATTGGAACTGTTAATTGTCCACAACTAGGGATCGTTATCCCGGAATGTTGCCTGTTTATATTGTCCCGAAATAACAAAACTAGTCAACAATATGACGCAGAGGAAAATTGAAAAATTTCTCAAATAGAAACAGTTTCTTGTTAAGCTTCGCTTAGAAACAAATCAAAAAACTTCCTGTAAAACTGAAATTTTATAACGAATTTTTTGTCTTGATCTTTCTTCCCTTGTAAATATTTGAAAAGATTGATCAATCAAAACACAACGTCTGGATTTATAACAAGTGCGCTGTAATTACCCCGTGGTTCAATTGGCGCACATTTAATAGCATACTAATATTAAAATCTAATTCTTTCAGTTCACTGAAATTACTTTAATTAGTTAATCAATTGTCAGATTTCGAAACTACGGATAGCTATCCTTCATTCGTCAAAGTAGTATTATGTACTTATTACAATAATTGTTTGTGTATGAAATTAAAAAGTGGAATGTAATACAAACAATACGTATCCATTCCTTACTTTGTAGCTTATAAACATAGTGTGTTATTATTTTTTGAATATATTGTTACGGGTCTCTAGTTTGAATACCCGAGTGGACACTTCCGTGCATTGATCGGTTTATGGATTTGTATCCAACGGCGTGGTTGTATGATTCCCAGAAGACTTATCCACTCATGAAGAACTGAACGTAGGGAAAGCCAATAGTTAACTAGTCCCATATAACAAAATATCAAAAACACATTTTTGTCAAAATTCCGGGATCTGACGTATTGTTTTATCACGAGCGATATTCTACCCTTGGGAGCTGACATGGCATAAAAATATCCTACACAGAAATCAAAAATCCTTATCCAAAACACAATATGTTCAACTTTTGATTCCACAGTTATAAATACGTATTGTTAACTTATTATTTCCGATCATCCAAAATATAATTTACAAACATATGAATATTTCGTGATTATTTAAAAAAAAAATACAACTTCAAAATGTAGAAATATATCTGTTATGATAATCATTCTTCACGTGTTAATGACATCCAATTGACCACATGAAATTTTAAACTTTCGAAATATCACGCCTATCCCAACAAAAAGCTCTAGTCATCGTCATTACATCAGACATTTTGCAATGCAGCGTTTTCCACCTCGGTGCGCATACATTTTCACGTAAAATAATTTTCCAGAGCTTTTGCTAGTGCAGAATTTGTAGGTTAGCAATATTAATAATACCTTTGAACAAATGTCCTTCGTCGTCATCCATTTTGCGAACTTATGTATTTAAAACAACACTTAAACTTTCTCACAGATATAAATTTAGTATATTTTAATGTCACAATTCACCGTTGCTACACATTTCAACTGAATTTCATCGTTTTTAATTATTTTTATTCAATTTTGCACAATTCACTGAATATCGCACATACAACGAAGCGCATCCGTTGTCCTTTATTTACTAAGCTGTTATATATTGTGCATTATTGACACAGGCGCGGGTGTACTGAAAGCTTCGAGCTTCGAATCGCGCGTGGTTTATTTTGGTACTGCCGAACCGTTCTTTATTGCAAACTGACAATAGACGAGATATTTTACACAGGGGGTGGTTCATGGTAAATTTATTATTTCAGACATGTGTTTTATTTGACTAGTAAATTTAATAATATTCAACCGAAATATTATTTTTTTAACACTGGTATTTTTTAAGAATGAAATTAAAAAAAAACATGTAACACACAGTTACCAAGGCTACAGATATTTTTAAATCACATGAGATCACTCGAGATCAACTCTATGAAGAAAGACATCACAAACAATCATCAGATTTAAATTGAAAAATCAAAATTTGATATAGACTTTACTGGGAATGCTAGGGAAAAGGTCTTACCACTAGACTACAGATGCCAACCGATATAAAAAATAATACGAGAATAATTATCATCTCTTGTATTTTTGTAATTAATTTAATTGCAGTGAAACTGTGTAAACGTATTATGTCATTTATAAAAATACAATTATGCATAAATAAAAACAAAAAACCGTTTTAAAATGGAATCTATTATGAACATGTATAGTGAACACTATATATGTTTTTTAATACGGTGTTTTTTTCTCCGTGTTCATTGGAACGTATCCCTCGTGCAAAAAAGATATTAAATTTGGATTATTGAGATTATTGAGATTTTTGAGAAACAATTTTGGCCATATTCTATATATTTTGTACGTAATTTCAAGAAGTCGGTATGAATTAAGTTAATTTCGTTCACAGTTAGTAGTGACAAAAAAATGTAATTAATGAATATAAAAAACTATTAATAATAATTAAATCGAATGATAGGGGTCGGCAGTTGTTAGTATCGTTGGTTACGTTTGCAGACGTCTCGGGTTCAATTCCCGGTGCGGACGGTTTTCATAAATTGATCATTCAATCGATTTATGGATTTCTGTTCGTAGTCTGAGTGTTTTTGATTGTCTAAAACTCCCTCCCACCCATCCGATCCTCACGGGACGTAGCGAGAGCGATTAGCTAACTACTAGTATTATCCTAGCCCTATCCTTCTATCCCTACTCTGTTCGAAAAAAAAGAAGTTGAGCAACTGAGTGACAAGCGGTTCTCATAGAAAAATTCTGTTAACATACCTCCATTAGGAAACCATATGCTCCACGTTGGGAGCGGACATGGAAAAAAAATCGAATAAACGATTCTTATAAAGTGGTTAGTTTAATAAACTGTGGTTAAGGTATGTGAACAGAACGTCCTAAATTGCATGATTTTCTTAAATGTCGATTATCTCAAAACAAGGTTTTTTGACTTAACGCCTTCTGCCACTATACCGACGATATATTATAATAAATAAATTCGTTAGTATGTTTGTGGTCAGTTACTAAATGAAACAGCCAGCAATTTAAATAATGCATTCATAAACTATCCTAACCGAAATAGTGACAAACAAAAATATTTACTTTCCGCTTTACTCACCATTTACGATTTTAATTATTTGGCAATATTTTACAGCACATATAATTTGATAAAGAACATTAAATTATACGCCAAGACTGATAAAAGTGATGATAATTATTTATATGCCACTTTTTAATTAGACATGCGCAGTATCTTTTGCAAAAATCAAACTACAATAAAATACCATACAAATTTATTCTTATCATGTGTATTACTCGCTTGTTATCAATAATTAAACGCTAAAATTTGATGTGTAAATAATATTTCATCGTCGTTCTGACAACACACGTTAGAATATTAATGTATTGAATATATGATCATACGTCTAAAAGCCAAGACTGATAAGTCCGCATTTTTTGAAAACCGAACAGAATATAGCTTATAAAAACAGTTTAAAAACAAATAAAAACTACTTAATCAGTATAGTTGTATATTATTTTTAATACTAATTACGCGTTTTTTTATTATCGTTTTACTGTTTTTATGCTCTCCCGAACAAATTTGATATTGCAGATATACAATTTTGCAATGGGAACGACAATACGCTATAAATCATTTCACACAATATTTGATGATAAATAATTTACAGAACCCGACTAAAGCAATGCGAAAAAATTTTTAAATTCTTAATGACATGCAGAGTCCGATAAATTTATTAGTCACAAGCAAATATTAATACGTCCAATTTTATTTCGCGTATATTTATTGGAATTAGCGGCTTGTAAAAATATGCTTAATTTTTTTTTAATGGCAATACAATACCAAAGAGTAAATTAACTATTAATTTAAGCGTGAAACACAAAAATGTCGTTTGTTACTAACATTACAAAGTGGACATATCGGTTTTTACTTTTAAACGCCTCATAATAATATAATGTAGACCTTTTTTTTGAATATTTTTGTGTCAATCACATATAATTAAACAATGTATTGTGCAGATATCCTAAAAGAAAATTCTGTTGAGGAATAATTAATAAATGTGAACCTTATCTTAAAAATGATTCAAAATGAAAAAAAATACTTTTTTTTACTTTAAATGTATCATTTCTGCATTCCTGTATGCTTTTTCATGTAGGTAGCTGTTTTTAAAGAGAATTTAGATTTCAATGAATGTGTGTGTTTTGCCAAACGATAGAGCTTAAAAAAAATAAACGTTTTGGTATAAATAACTCAAACCACAAACGTTTTTTTTTCTAGAACGGAGACCAATTTATAATAAAGCGTGTAATTTCTTGTAATATAAATGTATTTTATTGTTTCTGTCTAATTTTCTTGAATTTATTGATTGCTTTGTTCCCCGCAATAGTTTATAAACATTTATTCGCGGTTCTTTGTCATGGTGCACCAACTCTGCTCCAAAAGATTTCTAACGCGTCTGTTTGAAGGAATCACTATGTCAAAATAATAACCTGGATTATTAAAAAGTAAGTAAATGATTCAAAGGAATCTTATATATGATAGCCCAGAGCGCTCTGTAGACGTTTTTGTTATTATCACATATCACATGTAGGTATGAAATTTTTTCATGACCTAAGCGTTCGCGGTGCTATACAATGGACACACAGTTCCCACGTATTAGTTACTTTAGATATTCAGTATTTCAATTTCAATACCGACATCTATGGACGGGTACGGTTACTATAGTATTACCAACATTTTGTCCGCCGCCGAATTTGGAACTGGAATTGTCAGTCTAGATTAAATTTCCCCAATTGCTCACTAGCGCCCTCACTAGCGGCCAAGGTAAATTGGTACATCTATAGTATGAGCATTTTCCTCCGATTTTGAACCACGTTTACTCTTATTGTAGACCATTATGGACCACTACTAATTGTTCATTTAAACAAAAGTTGTGAAAAGAAAACCAGTTGCACGTAAAGTAATCTAATCGATAGTTATGTTCGGACAAAAAAACACAAACATCAATGCCTTTACATAAAAATCCATAAATTGATCGAAAAATCAATTTGTAAAATTGTTCGTTCGGAAACTCGAATCATTGACACTCAATTGAGTAGGATGCAAGCCTTGAAATAGAGTTAGGAATGCTGCCCTTAGACTCAATCCAAATATTTCATATTATTTTTTTTCTTCAAATAAAACACAATTTGTTTTGTACTACTTCCACATGTTTATAATGGCCAGGGCCGGTTTTGCTCATCGCGAGTACTATCAACTGATAAACATGTGGAGGTGAAACACTTAAAAGAGAACAACAATGTTCATACATTTTTAAGTATATCTAATCGACGTTTATTGAATGCATCCTTATTTACAGATAAATTAATGAACATTAAAAAAAAAACACAATTCGTTTTGTACTACTTCCACATATTTATAATCATCACTACTGGTTTCGTGCATCCTGATCAATATCAACTGATAAATTGATGTGGTCTTGCGACATATCCACAGATGCCCTAGAACCAAATCACTCGTCTACAGAATTAGAATAGAGTATGTTATAACTTTTCATCTGAAGATTTTGACTGCAGTGTTGATTTAAAACGTCGTATAGTTTTAGAGTTGTTATTTAACCATTGATCAATTCTATGATATAGAATAGATCTATCACTTCAACGTCTATTAGTCGAATTGGCACATCATTGCTAAACTTCAAATTTGATCTTCCCTTTACTGATTCAAAGATAAAAGCTGTTACGCTGTCGCTAGTCACCTCTTGTTATTTCGTTGGCTAGGAATTTCTTTTAAAAAAGATTGGTGAATCACCGAATCTGTCATTCTTCGAGGTTCAATACTTCGCCACTCTTCGATCACGCGTCGCACTATCTTCTGGAATTTTGGCATGTCTTCGCTTCCAATATTCGCAATCATAACAGTCAAATTATCTTGAAAACAATCCTTTATTTCCTATTCCTGAATGGATCAGTTTCTTTGACTCTGACATTTTTCAATGATGATATTTTAACAAACGTAGGAGTAATTTATTAAATTCTTCAAGGTATTGTGGTCCAGTGGTAAGAGCTTTACCACAGCGATCAGATGATTCCGGGTACCATCCAAGTCATAAATCTGTGGCGTTATGGCAGAAGTTGATGACAGTTTTACCTTAAGCTCTACAGGAGTAGAAATATAAACCTTGATAAGTTATTAAAAAATCAAATTAAATCAATAGTTCATAATGGATAATACATTTCGATGGCGTAGTTCCATAGTGATTCAACTCGAAATTGGTAATTTTGTGATTTTTGATCAAAGTTTTGACTTATCTAAACTGACTCGTAAAAAGTGATGGCTCATTTATTCCTATTCCTTTTTTATTCAAATAGGTGGTCAATAGTTTATAGTGTTAAGATTAAAGGTTGTTTCTTTATGGAACGCCACGATTCACAAAAATATATTTCCACAATACGATATTTCGATATGTATGTATGTATATGAAACTGATAAATTATTTAATTTTGCTGATTTCCATATGCAAATATCTGCCATTTTAGCATTTTACAAGCTGTACTTTTGCGGAACTGTAGAAGAGCGGTGTTCGAATATAATGGCTAACTTAACTCTAAATATTACAAATTTTACTTATCCGCCCTATGGAACTGGGTCATCGATTTATTCAATGGAATTTCTTCATAGATAAATACTAGAATACCGAATCTTACCACTACAAGCTGACAAATGTCAGTTGTGAGAATAAACCTAATACGACAACAATGGTCGAATCATAATTTTTTGTCATAGATAGCCGCAGAAGTGCTGGAGCATTTATTAAAATAGTACTTTTTTCACTATTTTTTTCCGAGAAGATGACACTCTTCCGGCCATTTTGCACTTCCGGGGATAGTTACGAGTGCTGCATCTTTGATAAGCCGCGATCTGAATTCAGAGTCACCAACACATAAAAATATACATTTTATTATCGAGAATATAAAGCTATTATTTCGTAATCTCTTTTAATATCCTTCCCAGAAAAGTGTTCGCTGAATTTGAAAGTCTTTGTTTATCAATTCACTTATTATCTCCCGACAATAATTAATGAGCATCTGTGAAGTCGATTTCTTCAGAACAGCGATCAGATTGTTGTTTTTTAACATTTTTTTATGTTCCACTAATACATTTGACCTTCACTGCGTGTTCCTAATTTCGACAATATAAATAGCTCATTCACCTGTTCGATCTATACGCGAAGGCCGAGACTTATTTTCTTCTTCAAAAATGAATATTGATCGCTTTACTTTAATGCAGTATTTATTATTACCCTGCCATGTTTTTGGCAGCAACTATCAACTTTTTTCTAACATTTTTTTCAGCATGTGGGATTAAATATATGAATTTATGACATTTTAAAAACAGTTCATTATCATTTGTAGTAAAAACATTTCAATAGAATGTAATTGCTTAATTGTTTCATATTTTACTATGCATTTTTTGTAACCTTTTTCGTTCTCAACTGGGGAAACTTTTTGACTAAAGGGTCGCATTATAAATTCAACATGTTCAGCAGGCCGCAATTAAAATACTATTCTTAGATAATTTGACAGTGTTTTGGCCAACTGATGTAAACCTCAAATGACTTGATCTCATTTTAAAGACGACAGAGCTGGTCTCAGAAAAATGATGAAAATTAGAAAAAACACTTTTTGGAAGGGAAACATCATTTTACATTGGTTTTAGGTTTAAAAATTCTGAACCGGCCAGTTGATGTAAGTCACTATTATATCGACACTCCTGTAAAATAATAAATGTGTTGTTTCATAACGACGGTGTTATTATTTACATTTAGTGTTTTCTTCCAGAGCAGTAATTCATTCCAATTTACTTCCGTAAATTTATTGTAAACGTTTAATGTGAAGTTCTTACCCCAGCCGTAATTTAATAATTTTTCTTTTGAGGTGCAATAATACGATTATTTTCCGAAAGAAAATATGTCCGACCTAGATTTTACAAGTGTGTGTTTCTACTTACTGCGTAAACTTTCATTCTTCATCAGCGTGTGTCCTTTGGGTACCTCATTAGCTATTGTCTTGTCAATGCTCTCCTTCGCTTTCTCTATCAACGGATCCCTCCACTTCTTCCCTGTCCCATCATCTTTGGACGTCTGCCTGAGAAGCATAGGCGGCCTCTTCGAACTCACGTCATCTTTCGACGGCTGCTTCGACAACGGTGGTCTTTTTGACGTTAAGCTTTCTTTCCCTTCGTCTTTCTTTGCTTTTGCTTCTTCAAATACCTTTTTGGGCTTTGGTGGTTCTGGTTCAACTGGTTTTTCTTTCACCACAACCTGAAATTATTAAAAAAAAAATGTATTGAAACAACCGTCTTATTCCGGATTGACAACACACCAATTTATCTTTGAACGGTTTTTTCTGCCTTTGAAAAGATAGCCTTTCTTCATGAAGGGTTTCTTTTGGTGGTGATGAGTCTTCAGCAACTTTCTTTAATTGAAGTAAATACCTTTTTAGTTTTTGCTGGTTCAGGTTCTGCAGACTTTTCTTTGATGACGACCTGGAATCGAAAGCGGAATCTGAGCATATTGTTTACTGAATCGTAATCTGTTAACATACATACACATCGTTAAGAAATGTGTATTTTAAATTTTCTTGTGCTCCTAAAGAAATACGGAGAGCTGGAATCATATCTTAACTATGAATCAATAACTAAGACACTGGGAAATTTCAATTTCAATACTGCAGTATTTCCATTAATCGACGCAGTCTCATGCTTAAAATGTGTATCGTTCTGACCGGCATGTTTACCACTGTCATCACTGGCTTACCTTATTGCTTCAGACATTCATGTATTTTCAACTACCATAAACGTTTTTATAACGGAGCTGAATACTCCCGATATCATTCTAGTTTTGATAGATCAACACGCACCAATATCTCCCACATATTTTAAGTACTTGAAAGTACTCTTTATATCTTGAATTGTTTTTTTAACTATTACGTTTTTTAGTAATCAAATCTAACTTAATAACTATTAAAGCCTGTGTATCCATATCCATGCATGGAGATTCTGTTAATTTGTAGAGATCCATTTTACGAACACCTTATATTTATTTAATTTAAGACATCGACTGAGGGTGCTTGATGGAATTTCAATATCAAATTTGAATTATTGAGATTTTGTACACTTCCATGTATTTTGTCACTAACTACCCGGGTTTCGCCTTTCGGCATCTTCAGGCATTCGAGCATCGAGCAATTCGAATTGCATCCCGTCGAAACCCACAATGCTATTATAATTGTAAAATCACTGGTAATTCTAAAAGTATTTGGAAAGCGGCAATTCGCCACTCTGTTAATGTGTTGTTTACAAAATAAGGATTAACTCAGGTATCAGTGTGGCTCTCGATATGTTTTACCTCATGTAATAAATCGTATTTGTATCTTCTATATAAACAGACTGTTTACTGTCTAATCCATTCTTTGCTCGTAAATAATAAATCGTAGTGTACAAAATCTCAATAATCCAAATTTTATATTTATTTGTTTTTCATTTCGTCGAATTTTTATTTTTACTTAAAAATACCTTGAATATTTATTTTAAAGTTTATAAATGTTATAAGCAATATTTAATATTAACGTTTTTTTTACTACTAATTATGTATATTAAATGAAATTTAAAGCTCAAACTGTTTAATTTAACAACTGGTAACATATACTGAACATAAATTTATAATTCTTACTGACTATTGAAATATTTTTTACTGACTCATTTATTTTACTAACCAAATACACGTCATTTTTTTCTTATCAAATGGGGTTGCTATGCCACACATTTTGCGAGCCATTGTAGTCCAATACTTTAAAAAAATTGTACATCTTCGACTAGAGAAACGTGTCGCTAAACATACAATTTGTAAGGTATTCTCATATGTGACATAAATATAATATAGAAGAAATACACTTTTAAAAAATGTCTAAAAATAGTACTCACTTTTTTTAGAACTGGCATTGTTATTGTTTGCTCTTTTTCTTTTTCTTTGACTCCATTTTCTGGCTTAGCTGCTCTTGTGACGGTTCCTTGTTTCTTGAGACCAGCTGCAATTAATTTTTGTTACATATTTAGAGATGGAAACGTTTTTTTTTACGTTCTTACAAATATTAATTACCCATATTCGCCCGGGACCACTAACACTTAGATGGTTATTTAAAGTTGGAAACATCACCCTGAACCGTACTTCATGTACCACAAAATATACTCAATCAATTAATAATAATGTTTAAAAGTGAAAATATCACAGTTGAACTAGAAATGGCAGCACAAGTGACATGTGAAAATTTCACGTCGCTACTGTTCATCGTTTGGGAGGAGTTCTTGTGACAGACTGACAGATTAATACATGTGTTTTTTGCTATATATTATAGATTAAAATTTGGTAATGTGTTGACTATTGTAGTAAAGTGGTAAATATATCTGTATAACATTCCTCAATCATTGTAGCAATAACATTCTTAAGTATTATATATCGACTGTGGAAAGGAAAATTGGATGTAACCTACACCAAAACATATTGTGTATAACTCACACAAAACGTGTTAATACGTTACATATGTGTACAATTTGTAGACTTTAAAAAGGCAAAAGGACGTATCCTGTCGTCTTTTTGAAAATATTTTTTTTCTACAAGATCACAATGTATACAATTTAAAACAAGTTTTTTGTGGGCTATACACAATATTTTTTTGCGTATGGGTTACGTCCTTTTGTTTTTCCAAGGTCGATATTTATTATGTATCGTGAAAAATAGTTCTTAATCGAGCAAGAATTTTGAAAAATTCGATAGTATTCATCAAGATAGTCTAAAAAATAAAAATAATTACATAATAGAAGGGAATTTTTTAAATGTATTGCCTTTCCACCAAGAATTGATAGTTAACACCTTAAAAGTGATTAATAGAGGTGTATTATATCTCCCCTTTTTATTTATTATTTTAACCATAGCCGCTCCTAATGTGAAGCATAAATATGGATTTTTCTACGAGAGTAAGGATAGAACAGGAGTTTAGTGGTAAACTAATCCTTTTCGCTACTCCCATTTTTAGGGTCATAGGGTGGGAGAGAATTTTTGACATCACAAAAATCCATGTCAATTTATGAAACTGTCCGTACTGGGATTTGAACCCGTGCAATACGTTGATCACTGCACCACGGACCTGACAACTCTATTCATACGTTCTTGTACATCGGTTAATATTATAGGTTTCTTTTATGGCCCACGTCTGATTCGTTGATACCGGTAATGAGCTTATAGTTGCATAGTTTTTTTATGTGACCATCCATGTTCACTCTCAATGTGGAGCACATGGACTGAATTGAACATATCGATTTATTCAAACAGAAAATAACGTTTCTTGAATGCAGCTTTATTAAATTAATTATTAATAGATAAATACGGCCTTGCAAACCTTGATTATTTAATGATAATAATAGTATACTGCATTTCAACTCTTTTGAATCAGTTTATGATGCTAATCTCTTTTCTGTGATTCAAAAAAATATATGTTGCATTAATGTTTCTCGTGTGGCGTTTACATCGGAAAATAATGTTCCACAAAACACGGGCTACAGTGTGTCAAGGTCGAAAATGCGTCAGTTGTGTTGTGGCTTGAATTTATACACTGCTTTATTATTAAATTTTCACCTTTGGCATTTGCGAGCTGATCCTCGACCGCTTTTACCGGCGACGATTTGTCCTCTGACGCTGGGGTCATTGAAGCCCTTTTTCTCAGCGTCCATGCTGGAGGCTGTTGGGGTGTCGTCGCTGCAGCTGCCGACTCTCGAACCCACGGGGGACGGCCTCCGCCCGCTGTCCCACCGGGCATTCTGCCCTACCTGTAATCAAAATTATCATAACTTATTTAAAAAAATGTTTATACATTAAAATACGTCGATACTGCCGTATTAAATTAACGGATGAGAAAGCAGTACTAGGTGAAAGAGGGCAAATAAGTTTTTGCAGAGAATTGTGCATCTAAGGAACTTAAGAGTAGTAATACGATTTTTTAAATAAACTTGAAAAATACTTTTTTATACAGTTAAAAAAATATACTACTTATAAATGTCAAATTATTATTTAATACCGATACTTCATCATTTCCATGTCAGTAAAGATTACATATTGTCTACAAAAAAAACAATTACATTCATACCAGATAGCGTCCAACAATTGATACAGTGTACAGAAAAACCTGAATACAAGTGTCAATTTAAACTCGCACTGGTTTCTCAAACTATTTTTTTACAATCTGAGTCACTCTAAAAATAATAAATATTCAATTGAATACTCCCAATGCACTTTGTTTTATTTTTTGACAGCGGTATAAATAAACATTTTTGAAATTGGTTGCGGAGAGTTGCCAAGTCGTAAATCGGAGTGTCATCCTCAGTGTTTGTATGATTGAGTTTTTTTTTTTATTTAAACCAACGATAGTGCGTGATGATTATAATAACATGATTTAAATATTTTCGATTATAAGACGCCATCGAATATAAAACGCTTATTTTTAAATATATTAGTTCTCCTAAATACATCAAGAAGTAAACTAAGCTTGCCGCATTCTCGCTAAAATAAATTAAAGAAAATGAAGAAGTTGAAACATGTTTAATTTACGACTTTGCAAGCAAAATGCCGACGGCCAGTCTTCATATACGCCGCCAACACGCACACAAGCAAGCGCGTAGCCGCATAAGTATGTGTAATACACAGGGTTGACGGTTAATCTTGCGTATCGGCAGTTCAAAGTTGAAATTCGAAATATCAAGAGCTCTTTTCAAAAATATATTTTCTAGTGTTTCTTCTTGACATTTTCATGATCTGTTGCTTAATTTTTCTATACCTAAAGATGTTAATTATTTTTAAAACATATATACACCAGTGTTCCTTCTAGTTTGGCCGGAAATACGAGATAAAGTCTTGGACATGTAAACATGTTCAGTGCGTTCATCGGGATAAAAATACTTTTTATAACAAACATTACTTGTGTTTTGAGGTGAAAATTCCATCTTCCGTTCTATTCAAAATGCTATTTAATAATAATTGATTTCTATTTTTAAAGGCTTAAATTAATTTTCAAAAATACTAATCTATTTATTTAGAATCCTTTACTATTGTATTTACTCGATGGACTATTTCTTTGTTATTTATTTCCATTAAAATCGTTATTGTTTTTGATTAGATGATTGCCAATTATGAAATAATATTCCTAAATACTGTAGAACCTCTATTATCTGAATTTCGAATACCTGGATTTCCGATTATCCGGATTTTTTCAAACAAAAACAAAATTTTATTTTGCGAAGACTTTTACAAATTTACAGTAATTCAGTAGAAAGTGGTACAGGATCTCCTTATAACTATCGCGAAAGCAGAAGCTCAAATTTAAATATGCTGAGAATGTGACGAAGAAGCTGTCACCGAGTGGTTAAATTGCGATGAGAACAGTCATGCATTACAAATTTTGAAATGCATGACCGAGCTAGTTAGCTACCTTTATGCAAAAAATCAATAATTGATTTTCTCACTAAAATATATTTTTTAATTAACGCTTTATCAATATTAAAAATATTCATACTTTATGTATTTTTCTTCCTCTGTCAATTTAATATCTTTTTCGATTATCACATTAAGTTACAAATTTCATTAAATCATTTGACGACCGATTCTCGTGCATGTAAAAGATTGAAGAAATGTTCAATATAATGTTAATTCAATTTAACGAGGAGCGTCGGCAAAATGAATACGACAAAAAAATATTAACAAAACTGCCACATTAATATATAGAGGCGCCGCACGGTGGCCATATGTTTCACATAGGGTCCAGGAAGAAAATATTTCAGTTGGACATCGCTACTATAAGTGCATACCCGTGTGAAGTAAAATTACGCTAATTAATAATAAAACCATTCACCTTTTTATATGCGTTATGTCAAAGCTTAAATTATACATTAAACGCTCACTGTAACATTTTCGATATTTCTAGAGCCAGCCGTCGCGACGCGTCGTTTTATATCTATCTCACTATACTATTTTGGCAACGTCTCTACTTTATACGTCATCAGACACTGATTTCTCTGTATTAGCTATATTTACAGTAAAGTTAGTCAAACTTGGTAAAACCTCAATTAAATTAAAAAATTAAACTCATATATCGGCAACATCGAATATTGAAAACAAATGTCACAAGAACACAGTGACATAAAAATAAATTTATTGACTATAACAAAAGACATGCTCGCTGTGTATGTAAGCAAAGTATTGTAAAACAAAGAAATGTAAAATAATAAAATAAAAACCGCCGTACGAATATTGAACCCAAAATCGTTTAAAAAAAGATGTAGTGAAGGTTTTATTGAATTCGTTCGTGATATTTCGAAACCGTACAAAAAGAGAATTATCTGTATTTGTTCTCTGGCATACTTACCTTGTTATTTGTTATGATCTATTTCTTGTCAAAACCTAACTTAACTCATAATTTTGAGTATTATTTGTTATATTCTTTTATTTTCAAAACAGTGGCGACAATTATTACGTAGTTTTTGCCAAAGTATCTAAGACAGCTCTGTTGAAAACTTGGACGTAGTGTAGTATATTGCCGTGGACGTAAAATTAATCTGTGTGCGAAAGGAAAAGGTAGTTAAGTATTAAAAGATGAAAAATGAGTTGAATATGAAAAAATAACGACAATGCATATAAGAGGAAAGAATCAGTCGAATCAATGCTGCCGAATTAGTAAAGTCCACGTCGAAACATCAAATTTTTCATTAAATTTCGTACAAATGCAAATGTTATTTCGACTCTCCTGAAAAGAACCAATTTTATGCTTATCGCCGTTTTCCTTTGCTTACAGAAATATTAGGTTCACATAAAATAACCCTAAATGGCATACATAAACAGACGACAAGCAAGCTACCTATCATTTGCGTTAAACAATATTTTATTGACTTTTTATTTTCTTTTTACAGATGCTACTACAAATCTGACAAAGAGCACTGCTTTGAACAAAAAGGTAGACATTTTATTTATAGATTTGCCTAGTATCTGATATACACAATTGATCGTTCATTGAGCTCGTATACGACTAATTGTAAATAACGCCCTCATAATAATCTAAATGCAATGCCAAGTTAGGTGTATGACAAATGAATCGACAATTTTTACGATTATGCCTTTACGTTTTGGCATTGCATACATTAATGTGTATTCAATGAATCATCTTACAATTAATAAACCAAGATTAAATTGTATCGCTGAAGACGTTTTGCAATATAGTAACTGTTCATATTTTTAATTTGGTCGACGGATTCGAGCGCAAGAATGCCTGAAGATGCCGAAAGGCGAATCCCGGGTCGTTAGTGACAAAATACATGGAAGTGTACAGAATCTCAATAATCTAAATTTGATATTGAAATTCCATCAAGCACCCTCAGTCGATGTCTTAAATTATATAAAACTGATAACTTAGTTATTCCACTTCTTTTGTGACACGGTATATTCAGACATATTACATCTGTACCTGAGAGACTAATAATCGTATATTCATTTTATCAACTTTACAGGAGGAGCAAAAACATGTTTCTAAAACGGTTTTTATTTTATATCAATTAGCATACTTGTTCTCTTATTGTTTTCGTTCTTTTGCAGTTGGATGAATAATGGGATTGGAAAATTTCATTTATAGGTTAAATCATGAGTTTTTTTAGGCTGTAACAGATATAGGATTGTTTACCCCGTAAATGCATTGTGAATTGTGACATAAGACTGATTTTGGATAGGATTTTTCGGTAACCAGCCCACATACGCCAAAGTTTTATTTACTCATCTTTAGATCTCGAAATTCCAAATAAACTATTTAAATTTCGCTATTTTTGGACATTAGTCTCTGAGGTACAGATATATCTATCGTAAAAATGGTGTGTCATATATCGTAGATATTGAATCAAATACTTAAATAATAATTTATAGTAATTACACAGAACGCAGGCGGTCTTCATTTTGGGAAAACGGACTATCGTACTTAACATAATATACCATGTTGTTTCTATCTTCTGCATATATCAGTCAGGCTGCTTTCATATAAAAACGTTTATTAAATGTCTCAGGAAAATTTCACAGATCGCCGAATACGCAAACTTTGATTTACCGAGAGCAACTACAGTACTTTGAAATCATAAATCTTATAAAGACCATACAATCTTAGGTATATATAAATATGATGTCTTTCTACCAAAAATTGACAGTTAACAAATTAAAAGTGGTATATTATTTATCATTAAAAAAATAGCTTAGTGTGGAATATCTGTTTTCTGCATATCTCGACAATAATTTATTTCACTTACAGTTCGTCCCATCCTTTACGCGAATTAATTGGAGTTGATGTGTACTTTCTTCTCCACGTCTAGACGACTCTAAAATCACCTCTGCCTTAAGTTTCTAGTACGTTAAAAGTCATAGATATTATAAATTATTCTATCACGATCAAAGTAAAGTAACTAAATATATTAACTAACAAGTGCAGTAGACCCGTCAATTTGACGCCGATAGGTTACGAAAATAATATTTTTCACTCTTGTCAGTCATGTCGGCTCGTGGTGCAGTAGTCAACGTCGTCAGCTTCGGTTAAAAATCTCGCGGGTTCGAGTCTCAGTATCTTTTATCAGTATTTGTATTCGAAGGCATGGATGTTTGTGATGTCTGAAATTTCCTCCCACTTATCCGATCCTAAAAGAGGGGCGTAGCGAGAATGATTAAATAACCACTGGTTCTGTCCTAGCCCTATCGTTATATTCCTAATCGCCTCGAAAAAGCGAGGCTCCAAATTGAGAGCGGACATGGGTGAAACCATCTCTGAGCATGATTTATCATCATTCTTTCATAATATAATGGACACAACAATAGCATGCTTAAAAATTAGAATTATTTCGGCCGAGTGCATTCTGTAAATAGACGCAGTAGACAAAATAGAGTGACCATTCACTCGTGTTTCTGTGCTATTTTTACACTGCGTACTTAATACACAATAATATATACTAGCTGATTTATAAATAAATATGACCAGAATCGCTTGTCCGAATGGTGACTTTATTCATATGTAACGGATGCAGACTAGCAAAAAGTTATGGGTTTTGCGACACTTATATCTCATACTACAATACGATAAAAAGCAATTTTACGCGTCCATTAAAATCTCAATGTAATGTCTAATTCAGCGTGTCAAGATGACTTATTGAAATACTATATGCAATGAGACCTTTAGTAAAATCGGTCACCTATCCCCACGTCTATGTCAAATGTGTTCACGCATGTAATCATATCAAAACTTTCGAATCTATTTTTAATTCTTCTGTTTTTTCCACTAACGACCCGCATTTAGCCTCTCGGCATTTTCCGGCCTTCAAGTACACGGAATGAATTCGAAGTAACAGTCACGACTATAGAATCACTTCGGTGTTAACTGTCCATTCCTGGTAGAAAGATATATTTAAAAAATAATGTTTTGTACTATTTCTACATTTTTTATGAGTGTATCACTCATCGCGAGGATTATTAACTGATGAAATATACATCTTAACAAGGCTATGGTATAAAAATAATTGTTTCGAGAACTATGACTAGAATATACACATAATCATATAAATTAAACATACATCAAATTAAAATGTTAAAGACATCTTTCAAATAAATAACTACTATTTTACATCTGTAATAAAAAATTAAAATTATTCACTTGATAATGCTCAAGATGAGTGAAACCTGTTTTGATAATTATAAAAAACGTAAAAGTAGTATAAAAGACGGCGTCCGTGGCGCAGTTGCTAGCGTCGCTGACTACGGTTACGGACGTCTCGGGTTCAATTCCCGGATGGTTTCCATATATTGATCTGTCAATCGATTTATGGATTTCTGTTCGTAGTCTGAGTCTCCCTCCCACCCATTCCATCCTCACGGGGCGTAGCGAGAGCGATTAGCTAACCACTAGTCCCGTCCTAGCCCTATCCTTCTATCCCTACTCTCTTCGAAAAAAAAAGAGAGGTTGAGCAACTGAGTTACAAGCAGTTCTCGCAGAAAAATTCTGTTAAGATACCTCCATTAGGAGACCATATGCTCCACATTGGGAGTGGACATGGAAAAAAAATATTAAAAAAATTGTGTTTTATTTTTTAAAATGTCTAATGTAAAATGTAAACTAAAAAGATCTTTTTCAACAATGTGCGCTCCAAATGTATGTGCACCATGCTGTGAAAGTATATTTATAACAAATGTTTTGAGTTTTCAGACAATTGCATATATATATTTTACGTGACAAATGGGCTATATTTTGGTAAATACCTAAAAATATATAGCTTTTAGAAAATTATTCGGACATGGTATAGGACCGGCTATCCCACAGTCGTGGCGTTAGTCAACTGGGCAATAAACGGGCGGTGCCGTATACGATAAATAAATACGTAAAACAGTGGGTTTCACGGTCGGAAAATCTATTTCCGTCGATTACGCCGCCATATTTACTTCGGAATATTTTCCTTAAGCTCTGCAATTCGTGATGCCACACGATTGGGAAATTTTTTCAATTAATTTGTCTAGAATTTAATCTAATTTTATTATCTCGAGAAATTTAGAATGCGATCAAAAGTGAATAAGTTAATAAATTGGTAAAGAAGAATCTGAGATATTGTAAACACGTCATAATCGCTACATCTTAGAGTAAGAGCATATAATAATGAAAGCTCTTTATACTTAAAAATGTATAAAGTATCGTTCCATTTCTAATACAGTCGATAACGCTTAATAACTGGAACACCTCGGACCCAAACATTTTGTCCCAAACAAGCGACTGGCTTTTAATGGATATACAAATTAAAAAAATATACTTACGTTATGTATTAAATTATTGAAAAATTATTTAAATTACAGAAAATAACAAGTCAAAATAATAAAAGTATTTTGGCATTATTCACCATCAATTAACTTAAAACTAGCTTTCTAAATGAACGCATTTTTCCTCTTAACAGATTTCTAAATCATTCATCATTTTTTCTTGCATCTACCATACGACGAGGGCATTCAATTAACCGGAGATAATTACAAACCGGTTTTAGGTGTTTTTGTTGACAAAAAAACCGGTTAACCGGTTTAAACCGAAATACATTATTTAATTATTTTCAAAAAAAATTCAATAGAATTTTTAAAATTTATATTAGTATAATGTTAAATATAAATAATATATCTTTTTAAAATTATCACTTAAAAGGAAAAGGAAATATTCATAAAATAACTAGCACATAAAGATATAAAAATGTTTATCCTATTGTAGGTTATAAATTTTAAAATTGCCGGTTACGGTTTAAACCAGATTGGAAGCCCTACACACGACTGAATTTCTCCAGAAAATTTTGTGATGAGTTTAGCTCATTTCTATCTGAGCTTTTCGTGCAAACCTTATTCGTTGTATTCCCCTGCTTGTTTCCATGTCCATTGGTTTCTGTATGCATATTGCACATCTCCATTTTTTCGATGAAAAAATTTCATATAGCTTTTACTATTTCTTACCGCAATTAACGGTGAAAAAATAATGTTTTTGTTGATATATACATCAATGATTTACGTACACCTACCGCATTCTTTCATTAAATTGGTTTTACTTTTAGAATATTTTAAATTTAAAGTATACGAAGAGTGTAACAGAAATAAACAGTTTTGACTTATGGCATCCATTCATTTAAGACTGGAGCTAATTTTTTAACACGCCAATATAGTGAGTAGCGTAGATTGGATTTAAATTTATGGGTCAATTATTAAATATGATAATATTTATATGACTTTCTCACTGTTTTCAATTGAAATCTACACGTGCATATTAATGTTTTTTTTTAAATAGTTGTCGTGTGAGATCCGGCACCAATCTGTTTTCGGTATTTTCGACATATTTATTCCTTGCGGGGTGCCATTTATATTTTTAAAACAATACCTAAACTTAATTTATTAATACTTCTGTTGCTTTTGTAAGAAAACAGTAATGTTAATGTATGACTTTGTCAGTTGCTATACAATTTCACAATGTTTTTATTATGTCGTCCTCTGTGGTCTAGTTGTACGATGTACGAGCTTTAACCAAGCAATCAGATGGCTCTAGGTTCAAGTACCGGCATGTTCGAAACCAAATTTAAGAGAGCTTTTTCATGGGTGCTCGTGATGTTAAAATATCTGGCGTCTTGGCTGTTATTAGCTGTAATACCAAATATGTTTTCAAGTGTTTGGATTCGTCTTATAATCGAGGAAAGACGGCTTATCCTCGTCGTTCTACTTTACACACTTAAAAGAGGGTTTGATCAATTCAAAAGCAATTATTCGTCATAAAAAGTATATGTGAATACATATATATTTTCGACACTTTTATAGTGATAGTTGTCAATTCTTGGTGTAAAGGCATTATATTTTATAAAATATAACACGATTTGTTTTGTACTGCTTCCACATTGTTATAATGATCGAGACCGGCTTAAATGATAATGGTCGCATTGAGCGAAATCGTTTATAATAATAGTACGAAACAGATTGAATTTTATTTTTTAAAATTGATATATTTATTTAATGTTAATTTCAGTGTTCACATCCCCCACGCAAGTAATCGAAATGGTGAGCAAGAATGCACGTCATTGACGAAAATTTCTACTATTTTATACGATATGTATTATGTGAAAAATTCCATCGACCCATCTGGCAAACAGCGAGCATTCTGTTATCGATATTCAAATTTGTGCAAAGTGTGATTGGCATTACTGAAACATCGCCAAATCTATAAGTCGCACGATATTCTATATATGACGGTACTTAATTTATTACGTATCGCGTCTATTGTGACATTATTTTTAGGTAAAAATATATCTCTTTTATCCTCCTTGATGGTCAATTGGCCCGTTGATAACTTCTGCTGTATCTCTAGTCAGTGTAGCTCACTAGGCGGTTTAATTATTAATGTGTCGAGGGCTAGATTAGAGGCATCAGCTGTTCCACCATTCAACAACTTGAGAGCTATTTCGGGTTTATAGTCACAACTTTACACGAAACGCTTTTCCGAGCACAGTATCGTTGATTTAAAGACATATGCCATGTTGTGTTTTTCATATTGTCGCTTAGTATTAGGGATTCCGAATATTAAAACCCTACATTATTCGAATATTCAAATATGTTCGAATATCCTTATGTATCAATTTTATTTTTAAAAAAATAATAAAAAAAAGACGTGAGTTAATGCTTGTTGATAATTCAACTGATCTCTTCATCAGTTGGTAATGCTCGTGATGAGCAAAACTGGTCCTGATCTTTATAAAAAATTTTGAATGAGCACAAATCAAATTGTGCTTTATTTTGAAAAATATAATATCTTTCCACCAAGAATTTGACAGTTAACACATTAAAAGTGATGTATATTGATTGTATCGGCTCCGTGGCGCAGTTGGTAACGTTTTTGGCTACGGTTACGGATGTCTCTGGTTCAATTCCCGGTGCGGATAGTTTCATAAATTGATCTTTTAATCGATTTATGGATTTCTGTTCGTAGTCATGAATGTTTGTGATGTCGAAAAACTCCTTCCCACCCATCCGATCCTCAAAAACGGGGCGTAGCGAGAGCCATTAGCTAACCTCTACTCCTGTCCTAAGCTCTATCCCTACTCTCTTCGAAAAAAGAGAGGTTGAGCAACTGAGTATCAAGCAGTTCTCATAGAAAACTTGTGTTGAGATACCTCCATTACGGGACCATAACTCCACGTTGGTAGCGGACATGGTAAAAAATGTATTGATTGTTTTTTTTTGTTTAATATTTCTGGCCAGATCTATTTATTGTCAGCATGTGTCTTAAGCGAGTATAATTAATTAAAATAGATTGTATCAAGATATAACGTAACGCGGTTGACTTGTTTTATTCACCCGGTGATTTGGTTAACACCATTAATATGAACCATATTCGAATATCAAAAAATAGCCTAATATATTCGAATATTTGATTGGTATCCCTACTTGGGATCAATCAAAGATATGAAGTAATTATGCTTTGTTTTCAACCAAATATTTCTATGGCTTCGGTAGCTAATAAGTCATATTACATGCCATATATATTTATTTTGTAAAAGATCTAACGGCACCATATTGCAGTCAATGATATTGTCTGTCTTTAATAACCTCACTTATAATATGTAATTATCGAAATATGTTTTAAAATGAAACAATGCAACAATTTTTTCATGAAAACAAAGTCTGCCTGACATAAGCAGCTTCACAGTTTTCACAAGAGAGTCTGGATATACCACTTTAAGACAGGGGTCTACAAAGGGCCAAACTGACTCCTCCACTAAGTCTCAAGGGCTAAGACACTTGAATTACGCACAAATTTCGGTTGGTACTTACGGGAAAGTGTCAAGGACATTTCATTGTGGTGGAGATTGCCGATAGCCGACATGAATAAAACCGGTTTCTGCTTGATTTATACACTGATACTAAAAACATTTGGTTAATCAGTTGCATAATTTTGCTCATGGCTTTTTTCCGCTGTCGGCACTACTTACTCGTATCTGTGTGAAAAAACTATGGCGGACCGGTGTTGGCCAGCTGGTCGTTGTTTGGAGACCGTTGCTTTAAGGCAATGATTTTACTTTACTTAAATTATCGTTAAATTGTCTGATAAAAATAAAAACAAAAACTCCAAAATAGATGATTATTCGATGATTTTATGATTTACAAAAATGTTGTTTTGCAACAGCTGTTTTTTGTATTCAATATTAAGTAAAAATGTACAAATTGATTCTTATTCATTACTTGTAAATAATGTATTAAGAATGGGATTTATTTATTTTTCTGGGCTCATATAGAGTGAAGATACAAACAATAATATTAAGATTTGTCCTCTATCCTCAAAGCATCATAAAAGTCCATATCGTTTGATGGAAAACGTAGAGCACCGAAGTACGGCCACTCTGTTTTCTTTCCAACGTGAATTACAGATAGAAAAATTACGTAATATTCGGGAATTTTCCACTTTTAATTTGTACGTTACGTCGGATGAACGTTTTGATTCAAACATTCCCCCGAAATAAAAAAAACAACAACTGTTCTGAACGTACACGCCCACGGCTTATTATTGCCATCATCGCGGAGCTTTTCTTTTTCATCTCACTCTTTCACTGGACGTCATATCAATAATACTAATATCCACAACGCAAAACGAGCAATTCCGTTACATTTTGTTTACGTGTTCTTTTGGCGATGTCCGTTCTCTATGTCTATGGCCTCCGAAGTGGGTTACGCGTACGCAGGGTTGCCAGATTTCCAAAATCACATATCGGGAAATTCACTATTACGAACGATCGAAAGTTTTAGTTAAAGAATTAACCCTTACAGCGCTAGCCGTTTTTGTACGAATTTATTTTCAGTCAATTGATATGTTAAAACGCTCACTATGGCTAAAAATAGATCAATTTCCGCAGTAAAAAATAGAAAACGATGTGAAATACATATTAGTTATCCCAAATACATCAAGACGTAAACTAAACTCGTCGCATTCTCCTTAAAATAAATCAAATACTATGAAGAAGATGAAAATCTACAACTTTGCAAGCAAAATGGCTGTGACCAGTCTTCATATACACCGCCAACACGCACACAAGCAAGCGCATAGCCGCATGAGTATGTGTAATTCGTATAACTGACGATTAATGCTGCGTATCGGAAGTTCAAAGCTGAAATTCGAAAGACTGAATATCGAGAGCTCTTTAAAAGATTATGTTTCTTTGTGTTTTATTTACCATTTTCATGATCTACTGCCTAAAGATTTGAACTATTTTTTAAAGCATATGTCCATGTTTCCTTCTAGTTAAGCAGGAAATACGAATACGGAAGTATTGGACATGTAAACTTGTCTAGCGCGTTCATCGGGTTATGGAAGAAATTGAGAAAAAATAAACTCTTTTAAATAAATTATAATATATGTAAATAAGTGCATATGTATACAGAAGATAGCGCATAATAATCCGCAGAAGTCACAGTTATTAAAATATATTGATTAGATAAAATTACAGGAATTAAATTTTGATTTGAATTCCAAAATGTATACAATTATAACGGATTTATTAAAAGTATTTTTCCGAGCTTTCAGCTTGTTTCAAAATGAGGTAGGCATCTGTGTTCGATAAAATTAAGCGAGCCTCTTTAACTATGTATATACGTATATACGTACATTTTTGTAGATATACAAATTTTGTTAAGTCGAAATTTTCAGAGGCAATGCAAGACTCGGGACAGTGCCGTTCAAATAGGGACGTCTGGCAACCCTGCGCCTATCCCACTTTCACACCTCGTATATCTCCTGAACGTTTTCAATAAAATAACTGGCTTTGGTTACTTCGTCGCCAATTTCTTTCAGTTTTGTTGGTTAGTGGATAATCCAATGTGTAAATGCGGCAATATGATTCAGAATGCTGATCACATCCTTTGAGAATGTCCAGGCATGAACAACGAACGGGAAAAATTGCTCAAGACGATACGATCTCAGATCTTGCTGACTTAGTTGTATCTAGGACAAATTACAAAGCATTCAAAGAGTCCACGGCGTCCTATGGAAATCGAACAGACATTTAATTTTCACACTACAGTTGCATGAAACTTGAGGAATTTCTACTCGGACATTCATAGTAACATTTTGAAATACGAATATCATTGTTACACTGTGAAATACAGCCTGTAATAAAAATGTAAAGACGTAGCTTGGCCGGTAAGTAGATATACCAAAATTTGAATGCGACAGTATGATTCAGCATGCTGATCAAATCCTTTGGGAGTGACGAAATGTAGACAACGAAGGTAGAAATCAATCGAACTTGTCGGTTCACGACGTTATATGGAAACCAAGTGGATGTCAACTCATGAAAGTTCTACCACGGCCTATTTTATATTCTGTACATATTAGAACACGCAATAAATTCAAAGAGAATTTTACGTCGGGCATTCGAGGAAAAAAATTAAAACATGAATAATCCTGTAAGAAAGATGTGAAACCGTAACGTGCGGTGATTGGTACAATTTTGAGAACTATAGAACTTGACAAAAAAACAATTTAACAGAATATTGTATTGTCATATAATGATAAATATTATAGTGTTATGTGATAACCATGACGAATTTAATTAAATAAAAATTGATCCTATTTACCGACATCGCTCTATGACTTAGTAGCTTGACTATGCTCACATAATAGTCGAACAAATTTTTGTCTTCGGCGACCGTTATTAAAAATACTAATATATTTAAAAGTCTGAAGCAAGCAACACTGTATATTACGATAGTCAAATAGATTTTAAATTTTGACACTTCACATTCAATTAATATGCATCGTTCCTCCTGTAGTTAAAATGTCTCCATAATTGGACCTAAATATACTGTCTGAAATATTTAATGATAATTAATTTCCAATCAAAACCAAAGCTATGATGTTTCAATCATTTCTATGTCTGTTAATTGAAAAATATGTAACCTTTTTGGCAGAATTTTTATTTTAGATTTTTAAGAACTCTTAATGAAAATATTTTTTTAAGCTTATAGTAGGATTGAAGCCAAAAATATAATTTTAAACAGCGTCATATGTTACAAGTACAATGGGAGAGTTTGATATCATATATTCCTTGATAACACGTATATATTTTATATGTAAACACTCCTGTTTGCGCAAATTGAGGTCTGTTCCAACACATTATGGTCGATTTCCCGCAACTATTTCAAACGATTTTTTCACATAATTATTTAAAAAAATTAAAAAATTACTTACCAAATTTGCAAAGCCAGAAAGACGTAATGGCCATAAAGTAAAATAATGAAATATTTGTAATGTTAGATTAATTAGAATATCTTTTTCAACTTGTCAAATCGAAATCAACAACAAATTTAGTATTTTGAACATAAAACACAATTTGTTTATACTACTTCCACTTGTTTATAATGATCAGGACCGGTTTCGCTCGTCGCGAGAATTATCATATTTTAGAAAAATGCCACAAAAGTTTCGAATTGTCTTCATAATACATACTATTATATTTGTATCTTGCATTGTTTTGTTATATAGAAAACTGCGAACAGATTATCGATTTTATACACTCACACACATATATATATATATATATATATATATATATATAAGTATATATATCGACAGGTAAAGGTTTGTGGGTAGTTTAAACGCCAATTTTCATTTCGATATTCTGAAAACTATTATATAAATTGTAACCTTACATCCTTTTGGCTTTCATATACTCGATACGCACGCTCTTTTTAAATATAAAATTGATAACTTTATTATTTCACCTGTTTTATCACTAACGTGACGCGTTTCGCTGCTTTAAGAAGCATCTTCAGACTAACCATATCGCAAGGTTATTTATTTCAAAGGTAAGCAATGATTCTAATTCTTACATTAAAAATAAAGGGTAGGGTTGGTTTTATTCCCGTCACGTATTATTGCGTCATGTTAGTGATAAAAAAAGTGGAATAGGAAAGTTATCAATTTTAATTTTATATTAAAAATGAATTTCTACAAAGTTACCGCCGAATCCATAGAAAACTCTTTTGAAATGTTTCATATTGTACCTTGCGCCGTTTTGGCTTTTTAATGTGCTTATCTTAAAATAGCTTAATGGTCGCATGTTTTTTTATTGAATTTCACTAAATTCACTAATTCGTAAATGACTAACGAATCTCATAAAGTGGTTAGTTTGATAATACTGTTTAAAGTTTGTAAATAGAAAGGTTTACATTTCATGATTTTCTTAAAAGTCGATTATCTCAAAACAAGTTACTAAACGCCTTCTGCCAATATAACAACGATATATCTGTACCTCAGAGGCAAATAGTTATATGTCCAAAAATAGCAAAATCGAGTTATAAATGTCACATTAAGTATTTGGAATTTTGACAGCTTAATGGCCGCATGTTTTTTCGTATTTTCACAAAAAACTGTCATTTCACCAAATTCACTATAATTTGTAAACCAATTGAGATATCTTAACCAAATTTAATTTGATGACTTCCAGATACTTTGCCGCATACATCAATGCCATTTGAGCAGTGGTTCTATATCTGTGGGTTGCATACTTATATCTTTTTTAAAGGTCTTTTTTTAAATATATAAAATCTTGCAGATGTTACAGGTCACCCTGCGATAGGACACGGTTATCATAATGACTCGAGCACCATAAAAAATGCCATATGGCCATTCAGTAAATAACTACCCAATGTGTAAATAATAATAACCAATACTACGAGAGTGAGAAAAAAGTAAACGTGTACCATCTATAGGGGTAGTATTACAAAACTTTTTTGTAAAAATAATTGTTTAAGTTTTGTTAAATAATGCGTTGATGTGTATTCCACCGTCTCTTGTTGACATTTGAAATCAAACTCGATTATAACCCGGTACTTTTTCAATAGAATGGAAGGTATGACTTAGGACTTATATATGAGTCCACGGACAGCAACCAAAGTTCTTCAAGGACTCAAATACTAGCCCGCGGCCATTAGGCTGTTAATAATTCACGAAAAATTTCTAGATATGTGAGATGCATTGAATGCGCGACATCGGTCGGTGGAGGGAGCTGCGTTCATAATGTAAACCCAGTCATTTTTATTGGAAGCGTATCAAGAGCTATTTTAGAAATCTGCAAAACACACATTATAAATTAATTTTAGAACTGTCGTAACGAAAAGGTAACGTTGTGAACTGTGTTAAAATTCACACACTTGACTACTATGTTTTTTTCATATTTGAGTTGTTTAAACATCGGCCTGGCGTTTAAAAGCTTCGAAACCAATTGATTAATTTCTATTACTTTTTTTTAGCATAAACTGACGGCACATTTCGGGGGCTTAGAATCATAGGGACGTAACTACAAGAATGCATGTTTCGAGTTAATCTCGCTCGCTGTACAATGCCATCATCGCATTTATTACGACAAAAAGCGCAATATAAGCGTTAACGAGTCGTAAATATTATCTACAAATGAAAATATAAACCTAAAAAAGACGTTTTTAAACGTTACTTTGTAAAAATTTATTATATTTCATATAAGTCATAAATCTGTGTGCGAAAGAAAAGGGTAGTTAAGTCGAGTTTAATGTTCTAAAATAACTAAAACACATACATGCATGTAGAATAAAAAGGAAGAGTCGAACCAATGCTGCTGAATTGGTAAAATTCATGTTTAAATATATCATTTTTTTCATTTTTCATCAAATTTCATACAAATGCAGATCTAATTGTGGCTCCTTTGAAAGGTACCAATTTTAGACTTAACGGAAATAATGTCTGTTTGAAATAATATGATAATACGTTTTTTTAACAACACATATTAGTGGAATAACATCTTCTTTATTTGCCGAATTCCATAGCACCGATTTCTTTATTTGTGTTTATCTCAGAACAATGTTTTTGTAGATAGGATCGTAAACCATCGAATTATGAATTGAAATCCTGTGATATATATTTATGTGTGTGAGACGTAAAGTCTGACGGAAAAGCAATGGAATGCTATCACAGTATTTTAAAACAAAATACTTTGGCCAGTCAAAGGTTATTAAAGGTATCGCATCTTTACGAACGCTGAGCCAGTCGAGCAATTTAAGCATAATATCTTTAATTATATATATTAAAAGTCAAGGGCTTAGGTGGGCATGTCAGAAGGTGATTGGCAGACAACATCAAGAACGCTGGATTTGATCGATTGGAGAAAAATAACGCAAGAGAAGGGTGTCTGAAAGATAGTTGTGAGTTGTGAGCCTGCCATGGCCAGTTTGCCAGTTTTTCTTATCCCGATAACTACGGAAAATCTTTTTCAAAACCTGTCTACTTCTTAAGTATGACGCAAAATATAAATATGTTACTTGTTAGTCTATTTCTTAAATCAATCAAAAAATTTTGTCATAGATTGAATGTTTTATAACAACAGTTTAAAAACGTGCTAAAAATTGCTAAAGAACTGAGAATTTAACCGAAATCAAAACTGTGTTACCTAATTTATATTTCAATCAATTGTAATATTCACTTTGACAATCGGTTGCTTCTTAAAAGATGTAGTTATTCTTCAATCTACATAAAAATAATTCAAGTGTTTTGAAAATAAAATCGTCACCTCGAAAAATTTTAAATGAGTTGAACATGGCTACACTAGTTTATCTTGTATATTGTATATTATTTGCTGTTTTTTTAACATCGAAAGCAATGTCTGAAAAATGTTGTATTTTATAATCCTGTATCTGTATCGTTCAATACAATCAATTGCATAAATATTTTGAGGGATATAACAAACTCTATTAAGATCGGAGAACTCTAATGCTATGATGAATTAAGAAGGATTGTGCGAAGGCTGTTGACATCAGCGTAGTAAAAGAGACCTAGTAGATTTACCTATAATTAAAAATTTAATTCAATGCATTAGTTATTTTACGATAATTATGTAAATATTCTTCAAATATAAGCAAGCTGTGGTGGTTTGTATTCAAACTAAAAAAATGACTTAAAACATTGTAGTATGTTTATGGGAATAGTAAGTCGTACTTATAGTCAAAAGTTCAGTAGCATAATATCAACAACACGACCAATTTCTTGGTTTTATAAAAATAACTTGTTCTTGTACTCTTCCACTCACACCTGGTGTGTTCATAGTTTTTTCTCCTCTGTTTAAATTCCTACTCACAAATCTGCCCACCATATTTATAATCGATTACATGTAAATAATTCAAACAAGACATTGATATAATTTGTAAACAAATACATTGAGAGGAGTTTGAGACACGGATTTCTTCTGAAATTGGATACTAACGTGCTCATTTATTTTCAGTAGCGACAAAACTATACTGAATTACTTGAATAAGTTGCCTCTTAATCATTTCTATCGTTTACCCTTTGACACCGCCCCGTACTTATGGGGCGGACAGGGTCTTCAAAACCAATCTGCAGACTCTTCCTATTAATGAAAATTTAAGAATGTAATACCCCTCCTGAGGCGTTAAGGGTGGGGTCGTATTTGTTGGTTGATGTTGTTGATTTGCAGTTTGAAGTGGGGGGAAGGGCCTGCGATCCTGCCAGAGTGAGTGGGGTCCCGACCGTTCCCGGAGAAGGTCGCCGGGAGCGGCTTCTTCCAGCGTTTACTATAAACCACTTACACAGTTTAAATTAAAAGTATGTAATTCTGTTGTGTCTAATGTCTTGTGAAACTGTAGCTAATTGCAATAAACCAGATGAGTACACGGATAAACGACCGGGGTTTTAATGGAAGACAAGGAAACGTTGTTTTCTCCTTTGTTTGTCTTTATTCCCAAAGGACGCGGGCCTTGAAGAGTGTTGAAGCCCGCACCCCGCTTCTCCCCGCTCCTACACCGTCATCCCTCGAGCGGCGAGCGAGACAGATGTGACTTGTGTCGTTTATTTGTTTTTTTCTCATACTCTCTCACCTTATTTTGAAAATTTGGACCCTCTGAGAACTAAATACATTCAACTCAGCTATCATTTTGAGTGAATTATACAACGTACTTATTTAAAAATAGTATAATGATTTGAAGGAAGCGGCAACGATGACTATTTATAAAATAGTTTAAAAGTATCTATCGAAATTATTGTTCAAAGAAAAAAACATTTCACTCAAATTTCCTACTCGAGTTTCACGTAAACACGACATAGTTACTATCACACGAGCACATTGAAGCGTAGTCTCGAAATGGGATCTAACCAACACACTTTTAATGATATTAAAATAATATACCTTAATCCCTGCTTCAAATATGCTAATATGACATCGTCGAATAAGGATCAATAATTAATGATGTGTAATGATTGTTTGAATCACTGACTAAAGTCAATATCGTAAAAATAAAGACTCGATGAATCGTTGGTGAGATAATGAGCAGAAATCATCATACAACGGTAAAAAATAATTTACAACACGTCACATGCTATCAAAATCTTGTCAAAATATCAACTTTTTGCGTAAAATTTTCCTTGAATCCAGCACGTTAACACTAGACTAATAATACATTCGATAAATATCTTGTTTGTATTAAAAATAAAGCGTTGTTCCAAAAATATCACTCACGTCGAGAATGTCTTCAAAACACTTAAAATTGAATTATTTGAAAATACATAAGTTAAAAAATCATTGTAGACTTACTTATTAACAAGAAATCACAAAAGTAACTTGGTAATCCAAGGACGATCCTAATTCACTTAAAGGAACTTCACTTTGATGCGCACACTTTGGAGAGAATACTTAACGCTCGTGTCGCGTAGGTGAGAGAGCTTTTTGATAATATTCAAAGCTTGTGACGCGAGATTTGGTACTGAATCTGGTCGACGGCGGTGGTTTGGCGTCGGTAATTCTGGAATTTCCCCTACTCGCCGCGTCGGCGGGATATTTCGGGCGTCGGTCGGCGTCGCCAGCTGGAAAGACGGCGCGAGAATTCTTCGGACTGTGTACTCTCGAAAATCTGGATAAAATTCCCCATTTTTCCAAATTATGTATATTTTATTGAATTTTCTCAAATTGAGTTGCTTTCTCTTACGTAAGATTATGATCGAATTTCGTATTTTAAGTTTTTTTTTTATCAATCTTTAGTGGAATGCAATTATAATATCCTTGCGTCTGAATTTCATCTTATGTCGGCCTATGTAGCTTATCGGTAAGAACTACGCTTAGTAATCAGAAGTTTTAAGTCTCGAGTATAGATAAATGTCTGTGACGTTTTCATCTCGAAAGAAATCGCTAAATAAATAATTTGTTAAAACATGTGCGCCATCAATAAAGTATGGTAATAAGCGTTGTGATACTGGAAATGATTCAACCTAACTAAATTCATTTAATGGTTAATCGATAAAATTTTAGAAGTAAATCAATTTATTTTACTAATTTTCAATTTTATTGAAAACATTCTCATCGTCTATAGACACGAATTTTGTAGAACAAACTGACGATTTCATGTAAACAAATCCATTATATAAACAGTGCTCCGCAACCGGTGTGTCGCGGCACACTGGTGCGCCGCGAGACGATCCCAGGTGTGCCGCAGCACATTGCGTGGAAAATGAGAAAAAATCGGGTATTTCCGTATTGGAATAAAAATAAAACCATTTAGTGGCGAAAATCTCCCCTTAAATTATTCTCGTTGAAACAAATATTGTATGTAATAGAATAATTGTATAAGTGTGTGTACGCGTAGTGCAACTGCAATGAAGGAGAATAAAATGGGGTTTGTCTTGTGTGTAAAACAATAAAAATCCTACCTTAGAAATTACACATTACATGAGCCTTATACGCAATTTTTTTGAACAAATATCAATCCTGATACAGAATATGTTGACGTTCCCGAAGTAAAATGTTGGTAAGATTATTTGAACTTTGAAAGAATGAGAAGACTATTTGTTTTCTACTTAACCAAAACATTCCAGAACTGTAGCAACTCTTTTAAATAATCACTGGACGAATGTGCTACATTTCTGACATCTTTGAGCATTTGGACGAACTGAACAAAAAATGAAAAGCTATTGATATGCTCTGACAAATAAACATTGGCAAATCGAGCTACTATTTCAAATTCATCCAATAAAAACGAATCAAAAAAATTGTAAGTTTTATTCATAAAATTTAAGTATTTTATATATGGTGTGCCGAAAAATATTAATGAGGGCTTAGGTGTGCCGTGAATGAGAAAAGGTTACGTAGCACTGATATATAATATAAAAAAGGACCTTCTTGTCTTAACCGCTTATCGAGTAAGGAATATTCATGGAAAGATAAGGACGAGTTAGATTAGTTTCGTTTCAAAATTCTCCTTCTCGGTCTTTCATTATGCATGATCATTAAAAAACATTGTTTATTAAATGTATAGAACCATTTTTATAGAACTACATTTGCTTCCAAAGTAGAGTATTCTATTGACTACTTTAAAACCAGTTTTCGATCGAGTTGATTAATATTAAACAGATGCTATTTGTGCTGTTTTTCACCCCATTCCCGTTATAAATGGGAAGAATATGGGTCACTGATGAATATTTAAATCTTTTAAGAATAAAATCATCGTTTACTTTAGAAGCAAATAACCATACGATACGGTTAGTCTGAAGACGCTTCTCAAAGAGGCGAAACGCGTCACGTTAGTGATAAACCAAGTGGAATAACTAAGTTATCAATTTTTAATTTAATTTTATATTAAAAATGAACTTCCACAAAGTTACCGCCGAATCCATAGAAAATAATATTTAAATCGATTATTATTTTATGATAGTGTTGCCGATTTCCTCAGTTAAAGTTTTAAGGTTAAGACTGCTGTTGTGCGATATGACGTTCGTATCACATTTATATCCGAATTTACGGTAGAGTATAAAAACGGACCCAGTTATTAAGGATTTCAACTATTCGTCATTAACAACTCTTACTCTATCGATTAGTAAAACGAATAGTATGAAAATAATATTAAAAATTCGATTTGAATGATAAATAACATAACATTATATCGACTGTGTTTTGGCCGATTGATGTAACTTTCAAATAATACGAAAATGAGTTAATGATTGGATCTCATTTTAAAGACGACAGAGCCGGTCTCGGCCAAATGATGTAAATTTGAAAAATAAATTGTTGACCACTTTTTGGAAGGAAAACATCATTTTACATCGGTTTTAGATTTACAAATTCTGACCCGGCCACTTGATGTGAGCCACTATTATATCGACACTCTCTATGTATAATTTCGTATCTTCACACATGAGAATTTACAGGGGTGCATTTCAAAGATTCATAACTCAGCTTACCTTATAATGTTTTCGATAAAAGCAGTTCTTAGTCTCTTCTGAGAATTTGAATTGCATTCAACTGTAACTTCAAAGGCAGCACATACAAACCAAATTAATAGTATTGCGATAAATAAATATAACTCTTATGCTTTTAAAATCATACATTATAATAATTGTTACGATGACTGTATAACTAATCTGTACATGTATTGTTGTGTGAGCATATATAAAATAATTATGAACGTGTGGGTGCAACAGCTGACACCTGTCGTAATTTCTCATACGCTATTTCTCATAGGTCAAATTGCCCGCGAATTATTGTTAGGCGTTAGTAGTCGAAATCTTTCCATTGATTACATCTATTTTCATATCTCTTCTAGAGATGTCGACACGAGTATCGAGTATTCGACTACTCGATACATATTCGGGCGCTACAAATATTCGACTGATTACTTGTACATTGTGTGTATGATTAAAATGCGTTATTTGCATGGTTATTCTTATTTCAAGTACAAATAGTTTTTTTTGGCTGCAAGTATTATAATTCAAATTATTATAATATATGATGTTTTGAAGATAAATTGTGTTTTTTTTTCATTATTAATGGATTAGTCCAATTAACTATCAACGTATGGACGTATTTTGGCTAATTGTTGTAACCTTGAAAAAATACGAAAATGAGTTAATGATTGAATCTCATTTTAAAGAAGACAGAGCAGGTCTCGGCTAAATGATTTAACACTTTTTCGAACGGAAACAACATTTTATATTGGTTTTAGGTTTAAATTTTTGACCCGGCCACTTGATGTAAGCCACTATTACATTGACACGTATAATCCCGTATCTGTAAACATGATAATTTACAGGAGTGCATTTCAAAGTTTTATAACGCAACTCACCATACAATGTTTTCAATAAAAACCGTTTTTAATCTCTATTGAACAATTTAAATTTTGAGGCTTACATCAATTGTCCAAAACACTGTCGATATGTGCTACATAATTCTTGAGGATTATTTAATTTTGCTGTTTTTTTACCCTACGAAAGTAAAATAAATATCTACAATTTAAAGTATGTTAGGTCAGCTTTTTCTTGGTGATTGTAAAATTAAAATGATATTGTAAATGTATAATAATTTACATTTTGAAAACAAAACAGGAAGTCAAATCCACTTTTCATATTGTACAACAAAAGATAAATAAAATAGTACATGGTTTTTGGACGATAGCTGTTGCTTCAGCAGACATTTTTGGACATTCTTACAGAACTTTCAACCTTGCTAGAGATCTCAACAACGTCATATTGAAGAAATACAAGACTACCCAGGTCAAATACTCATTGTTTGTAGTAATCAAAAATTTTATGATGGGACATCTCTAATACATGAGTCATTTTTATATTTTTTTTCTGTTAAAATATTCATTGGGAGAAGCGGCATAATTGAAGGTCTCCTTTTCAAAGAGCTTAATTCAAAAAAAAATCTAGTAAACATAATTATAATGCTGATTCCTGATGATATTTTAAATCCTGGCTGAATCGTGTAGTAACTTGTGTTTTGATTCCCTCTAAGCTTTAAAAAAACACATAATTATAGCACCGATAATATGGCAATTTCGTGGCTTCTTATGATATAATTTTTATTGGAATAATCGGCATAATTTCAATAAAAACCCGTATAGCTTCAATCGATCGTACAGTTCATTAATCAGATAACACCAAAGGAGTTAAACAAGCAGCTTTTAAAAAAATTCGTCGAATTCAATGTCCATTCACAAAAAAAAACCTGTACCTGTTTATTCATTTCACCAGTTTCATTGAAAACCTTTTCAATCGTGCAGCTTCTATCTCTGGCATATGGTTACTAAAATTATCAACAACTAAATAAACAAAAGTTCCTATCTTTAATATTTTCTATGGATTCGGCGGTAACTTTGTGGAAGTTCATTTTTAATACAAAATTAAATCAAAAATTGATAACTTAGTTGTTCCACTTGGTTTTTTTGCATTTTTCTCAAAGAGATCGCATGAATATTGTCAGCATTATGGCATTTATTACATTTATACTGTTTTTATTGTAATATGTAAAATAATACTGCAAACTGAATGTAGAATTACTTTTTATTTAAATTAAATACATAATATTAATAATATACTAATACAATAATCAGTAAACGAATGTAATTCATTGAAGTATTGATTCAAAATAAGCTATATTCGTAACATATTTACATATCGTTTCTTCAATTCAATTATTTCTGATGCCGTATTCTGAGAATATTGTTAACATTTACTGCTAGCTTTAATTTTTGTTAGTAAAGCTACTGTTAAAAGTTAACACTGTTCATATATTTAAATTGTTGTAGATTCTTAACCGGATGGGGAATAGTTGGGCCACTTCTTGATTTCATTGTAAAGAGCGTTTCCAGGGCAGTCGGTGCTGACGGCCTGTCTGTGTCCAATAAGTTTGTAGCTGGATGAAATGCGACCAAGTTGGACTCCGTAGGCGATCAGTTCCTTGACCACGTTCAGTTGATTTGTTGGAGGGATTGAGCCTGGTGACAAAGTACAAAGAAGTTTATAATATCTGCTGATTTAAATTACATTACACAACCAGTATATCCCTTAACGCTGGACAATGTTATTTCACAAATTAAGCAGTACAATTTGTTCTAGTATTCTTTGCAAGGTGTCTTAAACAACTCATTGTGTGTGTCATTTATTAACGACCTCTATTTTTAAAACATTTATTTTAACTAATGATTACTATCGCAAGGGTTAATCCGTTTTGAGAGGATATTTCGAAACGTACAATTGTATTTAAATTTATTAACTCTGAAATATACTTAGGAATTAATAACCTCATCGTCATGATAATGATTTGAAATTAACACATTTTATAAAGCAGTGCTCTGCACCATTTTCTCACATACGGCACACCTAAGCACTGTGTAGAATTTCACGGCACATCGCAAGACTAAATATGTAATCTCCATAAACAGAATTTACATTTATTATTTTTTTATTTCATGAATTTAAAATAGCAAGCATTTTGTTAAAATGTAACCAATTAAACTTTTTTAAACCTAGTTAGGTGTTCTTAACCTTTTCGAGGTGATTTTCGAAACAAAGAAGAAAAAAACAAGAATTACGTATTTTTGAAAATTACAGATTAAAAAAAAATAACTAAGCTAAACTGGATGTAAAAAAATAATTCATATACGTCAAATGAAATTATCGGGTTTTGCTGATTTCAGTAACAAAAGATATAATATTACGTTTGTTTCTTCTTTGTTCATATTTTCTTGACTGTATGTAAGTTAATGTCGATTTTTTTTCGGACACGTTGCGCCACGGCACACTTAGCATCGTCTCATGGTACACCGGTTGCCAAGCACTGGTATAAAGTATCTCAATTGAATCATTATTCAAATGAAAAAATCTTTATATAAAAGAAAAGAAGCAGGAAAAGGAACAATGAGAGTATTATTTTATAATTAGAAATAATTTAATTCATAACGTCAAATAATAACGTTCTTGCGTTTTAAAACATAAATATGAGAATTTTCCGTCTTGACTGAATATGAAATATATATGTACAATTTGCTTGTTTGAAATAAACTAATATGAAAAACCTTTGCTACATACTATATAAATATATGAAACAGTTAGCTTACTTGTCCAGTCTCCGATGACGACGATGCCAATGCTTCTGTCATTGTATCCTGGGGCGTGAGCACCGACGTTGGACCAACCCCTGCCTTCATAAGCGCGACCGTCTCCGCCGACTCCGAAACTGTGCAAGAAAAATATAACGTTATTTGATTGGTGAAGATATAAAGACGAAAGGCTGTTCATATCACGTATGCCTCAAGGAAGCTATGCATCTAATTAAATACTGTTTTCTGTCGCTTCTCTCTACTGTAAAATACATTGCATTACAATGTTCCATGGCTCTAAGGAAGACTGCGATTATATTCTATAATCAGGTTTTTTAAATGTAAAAAGAGCTCATCTTTACTGAGAAAACTGGAAAATATGTGTGCATTATTGAATTGAATTATTTCTGTAAAAAATACACATATAAACAAAAATCTTTATCCCAATTATCTATAATTTTTACATACTTTTTACATAAATCCCGGAGACATTTTCTTACGTCTTAATACTCATTTAGTTCTTGTGATTGAAAGTTATCTGACCACTGAAATGGAATATTACGATATAGGCCATGTTTACTAGGTACCAATTAAGAATTTCAACTATTCGTCATTATCAACTATGTATTGGGATATCGAATAGTATAACTGAAACTATTTGAATAGTTTCTAAAGTGTGAAAAAAATATTAGAAATTCGATTTGAATAATAAATAACATAACATTATATATGTACCAAAATAATAATTTAATAGTATATTAAAATTTGTATGAAAACGAGCACATTTATAGTAAAAATCATATTTATTCAAATTTTACATCGCTGATATGCATATAATATTTTCTTAATGTGAGATACATACGGTAGAGACAATATGAATACACATTCCAATACCGCTCGATCGCATTTGCAATATTTAAATTTTGCAGCTGCGTCGGGTTACTCAAATAGTATTTCTTCAGCTACTGAAATTACGGCATGTTTAAATTCAAAAGTCATTCGTCAAACTCAAGTATTATGATTTATGTTAAGATACTGATAGCGCCCGAGTTACCACTACCTTTGGTATTCATTATTGTTGACATCTGGAGATATTGTGATGTGATCTTTTATCGATTTTGTAAAATATGTCTAGATAGAGTTTAAAAAGGGCTGAATAAATTCTGATAAATCCCTTGTAGCAATCTATTAAAAATAAGACGAAGGCGTTGAATTGTCCGGATACTTTTAAAGACTGAATATTTTTATGACGTGAGAATGCACCTAGGGGGATTGTTTTAACCTATACTCGAAATATTTGTAATTGAATTGAATGAATATCATGCTGTGAATTTGTTATTACTGACCTGTATCCAATATCAGCCCATCCATTATCGACCTGGTGACTGTCCTGGATGTTACGCATGGTTGCCTCGCAGGCTGATGCTGTGGTGCAAGCTCCCGGGATGTAGGTGTGGTGGATGACGACGTGAGAAACGGGGGTCCTCATTGGGGTCGTAGATGTTGGGGGATATGCTCCCCATCCTGCGCGGGACACGATCGTTGGAGCGCGTTCGCTCACTACAAAACGAAAAGTTTATTTAATCGAAAGTTAATTAATTTGTTTAATACGGCTACTTTAATGAAACATTAATAACCCGAAATAACGTTACCTTATCAAAAAAGATTCATGTTTGTTATGGAAGAATTATGAAAAAATCATCCCACATTGACTGTCAATTAAAAATAAGCTGTACTATGGAGATAAAATATTATTATTGAATTGAAGAAAATAATATAATATATCAAAATTATTTATTAAGTGTGTAATACCTTTTTATATATTTTCAAATAATCCAAGACGAATCTTTCAACAGTAGAAACCAATCACAAAGGTTAATTATTATTATATATTGCATCTTTCAGTATTTTTTAGAAAATCGAATGTAGTAAAGCAGTATCCAGTGGCGTAACAAACGTTAAATGTATCTACAATTTTTTCCCCTTGCGTGTCTTTGGAGTAACTACCCAAGATTTGGTGGCGTGCACTTAAGTGTGCAAAAAATAATTCATGCAAATAAATGAAAAGCTTCTATGAGTTGAGGTCTACTCGCTCTCTGTATGAGGCCGCAAATTTTTTAAAGGCCTGGTAATTTGCCTTATTCGCCACCAAGTCAGCGTAGCCAATCGGTCCAATGGAAGGCTGTACTGACGTGCGCAGCTCTTCACTTTCTTCATGCATTATTAAGTATTTAAAAAAAACCGACAATTCGATGCATTATTAATTTATTGGACTTGTTTTGACTCACCTGAATTCAAAGGAAAGATGGCTGACAGGGCTCCTCCGGAGAGTGCCGCCACCACTAGGAAAGTCAGCAAGAACTTCATATCGCAGCCAAGTTGATCTGTTTGCTTAACAATGAACACTTTAACAATGATTGTGGAGTGGAATCGGCTCTCTTTATATATTGGGTGGTCAGGAGAAATCCGTAATCCTTTATCAGTAATCGAAGCTTCCAAACAAGCCATATCACACCGATATCGCACACCTGTCTGTTTTCCGCCCTTCGAATCCGAAAATCTGAATGACAATTATTATTAGAAATCCCTGTTATCAATGTATGTTTTAAGATCATAAATAGATTGTGAACCTCAGAATACACAAGTAATTAATCTTAAAAAACTCATTAGTATTTTGATAGCGAACATTGAGACACTGCATGAACGAAGCTTATGTCTTTGCCAGTCTTTATGTGGTCGGTTTCCCATTTATGGATGGGCCCCCATTGACTCTTGGCAACCAATATTTTTAGAGCCAGTCCGCCACTTAGCACGTGGTGTCAAAGTCAGTTTGCCATAACATCGAGCGTATACTGACAGAACGCAAGACAGTTTTTAAGGCATTATATTTGAAAAATAAAACACAATTTGTGTAAAGATCAGAACCGATTTCGCTTATCAGGACTTTTATCAACTAATGATAAAAAAACCTGGAAATTTTACGAAAGAAAATGAATTTTATTTTATTAAAATACTAATGAGTACCCGGCATGCGTTGCAATGCCACTCATAGAAAGAAAGGGTTTGTGTTTTGATTCTGTTTATTGAAGTGCTTTTGAATACACACTATTTTTTGTTTTCCGTCTGGTGCGTGCACGAATAAATCAGAAGGGTTTTCCGAGATGTCGCTGTTTGTGAGCATTTGATTTTGTTTTAGATTTAAGGGTTTGTGTTTTCATTCTGTTTATTGAAATGCTTTTGGTCTGCATGGGCCGAAATTTCATAAAATTACCCGGTCCGTGTCCGTCATCTACAGGGCCGGCCCGGTTCAAGCTCGAGTCTCAATATCACACTTGTTACCCGAAACCGACTCAAAACCCATATTTACTTTCCTCAGCCCGGAAAAGCCCGATTTTTTAAATATTCATTTATACTTTTCAAACAATACATGTTATTGTTTCCATATTTCCAACGATATTCATAGCACATGTGTAACAAATAATTTATTTCTTACCCGAGCCCGGCCCGAGCCCGAATCTTAATTTTCTTTACCCGCCCGAGCCCGGCACGAATAAATCAGAAGGTTTTTCCGAGATGTCGCTGTGTTTACTTATTTGTTTTTTTTTTAGATTTTTTTCTTCAAAACCTTCACGGGATTGCGCACAACAAGTTTCATCGAAATCGGATCAATCGTAAAGTAACGCATAAAGGGCAAACAAACATTCATTCATTTTTATGTATATATTTAGACGATGCCTTTTCGCCAAGAATTGACAATTAACACATTAAAAGTGACCTATTATACGTTTGTATTTCAATATAATTATAGTTTTGTTGTTGTCAAGCACATTTTGACATTTTTATTACTCTTATTAGTAAATTTTCTTAATAATATTCTGTAAAGATCCCGTAAATTAGATAGCAAAATTAATTGGTAATTAATATAACCTTTAATCAGTGTGACGTACTTATTTAGGTTTTTCAATGTATGCAACACTTTGATTACAATATAAAGAAACTCTATATTTAAACCAACTGATTAAATATTTATTTCTAAATGTGACTTAATTAATGTTATTTCAATTAGATTAATAACATGCTTAATGACGATATCTCGCGTGATTAACTCTTTTTTGTTTTCGTCGCTATATTACGATGATAGCTTCCAGTGATTCACTAACACGTGCCTTGTGCCAGTGGTTATGTTCGTTCGCAGGATTTTATCCCTGGGTATGGAAGTCATTGCCTTTCAAAAATATGCCCTAGCTTGAGTAGCTCTTCTTAACTTCTTCTGTGAACATGTCTTCTACGTATGTGAAACATATCGATGGCCCAGTTCCATAAGACGACATGTCAAAAATGTGATATTTTGAGTTAAGTTAGCCATTATATTCGAACACCGCTCATCGACAGTTCCACAAAAGTACAGCTTGTAAAATGTACGGGTTTTCTCTCAAAAGGCAGATGTTTGTATATGGAAATCAGCAAAATCAAATAATCTCTCAGTTCCATATAAATACATATCGAAATATGTCTTTGTGAATCGTGGCGTACCATAAAGATACAACCTTTAATCCTAAAACTATAACCTACTGACCATCTATTTGAATAAAAAATCAGTTAAGATGAGTCAAACCTTTGATCGTCCATAACTCAAAACTACCAATTTATAGTTGTATCACTATGAAACTAGGCCATCGATATGGTCACCACGCGACGATTCGCTATCAACCGCCAATTGCTGTGTTTCCTCCTATGACTCATCCACCAGTCGGATGAGGAGGAAAACAGGTTTGAGACTCTCTGGAGACATCTCTGCGTCTGTTTTAAATCAATTTCTTTTGCGATGTCAAGGGGAAGTAAAACGTATGTGATAGAGACACGTATGAGACATTAATGAGAATAATTAATAAATGTATATATATTTTAAATAAAACAATTTGTTTGTACTACTTCCACATGTTTGTAATGATCAGAACCGATTTCGCTAATTACGAGAATATGATATTAATAATTCTTGTGATGAGCGAAACCGGTTCTGAACACTGAACACGTGAAAGTAGTACAAACAGATAATGTTTTATTTTTTATATATAATACCTTTCCACCAAGAATTGACAGTTAACAACACATTAAAAGTGATTAATTAATAATTATTAAATTAACATGAATATCATTGCAACAGCTAGAATCCAGTTATCTTGAATACTCAAATCAACTGAGGCGTTTTCAACATTCTTCTTGACTTTGCCATTATATTTATTTTTACTATCCTGCACGGAGGGATTGCATGATTTACTCATTACCTATACTATATTTAAAATTCTATAGTATTCTATATGGCACATGTGTATATGGTTTTGAAAACCACGCTGATCGTTATCACTCATTCTAAAGAAATGTAATAAAAATAGCCACTAATCCAGCGCAGATTTTGGTAAATAGGCTCGATATTTCGACAATTCTACATACAATTAAATGGATGCCGTTTCATTAAATCCATTTTGTTTCAATTTTTTTTAACCGTGTCCGCTCTTATAGGCTCTAGAAGTTTTTCTACAAAAATTACGTGTTGCTCAATTAGTAAGGGTGGAATGAGAGGGCAGGGCTAGGCGGTGGTTAGGTTATCGCTTCCGTTACGCTCAGTTTGTAGGATCGGTTGGGTGGAAGGGAGTTTTAGACACCCATGACTTCGAACATAAATCCATAAATCTTTTTGGATTATTGAGATGTTGTACACTTCCATGTATTTTGTCACTAACGACCCGGGTTTCGCCTTTCGGCATCTTCTGGCATTCGAGCACACGAATGGACTCGAACTGATCGCACTGATGAACTTTGTCGCATTTGTATCTTCTATATAAACTTTAGACACTGTTTACTGTCAGTTCTCAGTTCGAGTCCATTCGTGTGCTCGAATGCCTGAAGATGCCGAAAGGCGAAACCCGGGTCGTTAGTGACAAAATACATGGAAGTGTACAAAATCTCAATAATCCAAATTTGATATTGAAATTCCATCAAGCACCCTCAGTCGATGTCTTAAACCATAAATCTTTGTTTCAAATCCCTTCAAATAATACATCTATTTTGTTCATTGCAACACCCATAATAACGATCCAAATTACTAAACATCAACGATACAGTTATTTTTTATAATTTACTCTAGCTTTTATTTCATAGATTTACGTAACTTATAATTTCAAATCTTACATGAGCTACAAAAAGGTGGTAAATCAAGACTATTTCACTAAATCTATATCAATAACATCATGTCGAATCGATCCTTAAAAAAATGTTTCTGTTTTTTTCATTTCAACAACCGTCCTCACACTTATTAGTATAATTCATGAACAATACACAGTTTTCAGATAAACTGTTGGTACCTAGGTGTATTTTACATAGATTTATTTTCTTACTTCTAACTTAAAACCTAATCTGTATTTCTAGTACTCTGTCATTGACCCAAATTACTATCTGATATAATTGTTTGATAACTAATTAAAATGTAAGATGTAATCTTTGTAGTTTCTAAATATACCGACATTTAATTGTAAAAATTGTTTTATTTATTCATTACACTGTCGAGATTAGTGGATTACAGTTTACAATGGTCTAAAAAAACTAGCAATTATGTTTACGTGTCAGTGGTGACGAACTTTGTGTCATAGTTGTTAAAAATACGTTAGCTGTGGAACAATAGTCATTATTCATGGTATTTTAGATGGCATCGCAAGAAATCGGCCGGCTCCATTTATATCTAATAATATATTTTCTTATCCAGATACTTTTTTTTTGTATACATATCATCATTTTATATAAATATACATCAATGAAATTTAGTTTTCAAATATGTTGTCATGTTCTTGTTTATATAAGTTTATATAATGTCGGTCATTTCAGCAGTTGCTTTGTGGAAACTCATTTTTAATTTTAAATTAAAATTTTTACTGTTTTCCACTGGCTGAATAACCAAATTTGACCAGTGTGTCGTTTCCATGAGAAACAAATAGATACTAATTACTGTGTGTGTGTTTTATATACCAATACTATCTAAGAATTATGTCATTCATTTTGAAACCTGTCAATGTCAATTGAGTATTTCTAGTCTACACTATTATTTTTATTAAATTCGTGTAATTTAAAAAAAAAAACATATTTTTTTAACTCGTGTCAGTAATCATAATGTAGTAGAAACATCATTTTTTACAATTTCGTCACTGCTTAGGTCAGTATTTTTTATTTCTTGAGTCTTCTTGTTAAAATGATAAAAAAAAATTATAGCATATACATATAAATTCGTCAGTTACGTCACAAAATATTATTATTATTTAATACTGACAGTTTCTGAATATGTCGTTTTTGTAAGTGATTTTTTTACTGTATGTGACATCTGAACCTACGTGCAAACCTCTCACCGTAGAAAGGGAAAAATTTTACCTTTTTTAATAAAACGTACTAATTCTTTCGGAAAACATAACATCTTACAGCTGACATGTCTAGTATACCAAGAGTATTTTTTTTAAATATATTTTTTCTGTATAAATAGTAAGGGAAAGTTATTCAGTGGGAGTGGTAGCTTATTAATTGGAGATCTCTTTTTCAAACGGACTCGAGTCAAAAAAAGAAATCTACAAGTATACAGCAGCGATATTATGGTGATTTGATTTTTTATGAAATATGTCTTGTTAGAATAATCGCGTCAGATTGTACACAAAAATTAAGTAAATTCAGTTAATCTCATTTATTTTGACTTAAGTTCGTCTGTAAAACGAATCTTTAATAATTATTCTTCTGGTAAAATCATTGATTAAATTTAATAAAAAACTATGCATACAGAATTTCTTTTTAGATTTAAATTACTATTAAATTATGGCAATAAATAATTTTAATTTGATTAACAAATACATTAGAAAAATTACATAAAAAAAAACAAATATTATATATAATGGCAAGATATTTTCATTATCACATTTCAGAATACAATTAATTCTAGCCAAAGGTATATAAAGAAATCTCAATGAAGATAATTCTCAATTGTCATAGTCTGTCTGTTTAAATAGACAAATAGCTAAATAAAATCTTTCACTTTTAGAACCACCGTATTTGTGATGTTATCATTTATGACATGCTTTCCTGACTTTATTGCATGAACTTACCGAACTGTTAAATAATATAGTGTCTATATACAAAAATAACTGCTATCACAAAAGATTTGCAAAGTCCGTCTCGAACAGTGATTCCGACAGACCTGCCCTCGTTTCATAATGGGATAGTGTTTTGGACCTGCTCAACTGGCGGAGGGAACGGCGAGAAATGCGGCCATGTTATGATCTCCTCCCAGAGGATCTGTCCGGGGCATTCCGTTGGCCTCGTCTGGCGGTGTCCCAGCAGGATGTAGTCCTCGACGATCCAGCCTTCTTCTACGCCCATCGCGATCAGCTGCTTAGTCGTCGCCAACTGCTCGGGAGGCGGCAGGCTAGCTGAATAATAAAATAAGCATTATGTTTTATTAAGTTTTTTTGAGATATTTGGCATAACGTACAATCATTTCAAATACGCAAAAAAACTGCTTGTGTGTACACAATGATAACATCACTCGAGATCCAAAAAAACCCATATCCTGTACATCAAATCGCCTGTTTTTTTTTTAAAGTATTAATGGTTAGAAAAAAATCATGTATGACATGTGACCTAGCGGGTCGTCGAGCTATTAATTTGTTTATCCGATGTTTAAACACTTAATTGCTGCCATACTGAGCGCTACGGAGGTTCTGCATTTTATGGAAACTAGAGAAACATATTTATTTACATTTAGTGTTATCACTAGTTTTGATCAGAGCTGGATTTGGATGAGCTCTTTTCTAGCTATGACGGATGGTCAGTTAATTTTACGTAATTACTAAACGTTAATATATTCTAAAAATATACTCTAGATAAAATAAATTTTAATTCCGCCTAATATGAATGAGTATATTGATATATTGTTGATGTCATTGGTCAACCTTTTAACTAACGCGGCCACACTGAAAGGACTTTTAATGGCAAAGGGCACTGTATATTATTCTGTTGCATGAGGTAGTTTGAAGCTTAACGTTATGCGAAAACACATTTATTTTATCGAAACTCTTTCAAATTAAGAAGTTCACATACACTGCCGTGAGAGATAAATGAAAAATGCTCTCGTTGGTCGTTTTACTCGAGCATGACAGCGATATAGCTGCTAACTAGATGTTTGTAATATTTGTATAATTTTATTAAACGCCACGCGATTCCGAAATATTTAAAAAAAAATTTATTCTCGTGGCTGGCATGACGTATTGAATAGCATTTGAGTAAGAGCCTACAAACCCCAGGTTGCCTAGCACTTTTCTGTATCTTGTAAGTAAATATGGTTTTATAAGCGAACAAAAATCTGTTTAATACTAGTTCAAACTGAGTGACTACGAAATGGTTATCGAAATATTTGACAATGGTTATGAAATTAAATACATTGCTGTCTGTTGCTTTATTACAATGAAATAACATCACTTAATCACTATTAAGGTGTCAAGAAATTATATTAAAAAACAATAAACCCCAATTTGTTTTTTACTACTTTCGCATTTTTTATGTGAATCAATACTGATTCAGTTGATAATGCTCCGGTCATCATCTATATAAAACAATGTGCAAGTAGTACAAAACAAAATGTGTTTTATATTGTTAAATAACAATAACAATTAGTGCACAATGCCAATTATGCATGCACATCCCGATTTTTAATCATCACGAGAAAATAATTTTCCTTATGCTTTTAATTACTCCAGTAATTTTTAAGTGCTTTATCAATTTAACAGTAGAATTGACTCTGTTCATATCTCCAGTGACAATCAATTGACGGTAATTGGTAAAAGACATTTATAAACAACGACACGCTATTTGCAATATTCTTAATAATACAATCTCAAATTTTCCATTGAACATTTTATTATTAGTTTAATATAATCTGCTTACAATGGAAAAGCTCTATGTCGGTTCTGTGTTTTGAATTTTGGTGAGCTAATTATTTAGTCAGTAAGCGCTGGGTGATCTGCACACATATGTGCATCAATACTACTTTTGTGGTCACGCTTCGTCACTAAATAACATAAATAATTTAAAATAAAAATTATGAATCTCTTTTTCTTGGGCCATAATGGAAGCTCATTTAATTACATAAATATTATTAGTAACTATATACATGGATGGGCGGAGGAACAATCACTCATAAAGACAATATTTCAATGCTTTCAGGGGGCAGTTTTTTCTATCTGGCAACAAATAAGTCACAGAACAACAGTAGAAGCAAAAAAAAGTTGAGTATCTAATCACATAAATCTGACTTATGTGGTTATTTCTCTTGTAGTTGAAGAGCGTTATTTCGTGTGTTTATGAATATATTTTAAGAGTATTGTGTTCGAAAACACATGTAAAGATAAGTAAATCAAAATGAGCAAATAAAAAAAATATCGACTTATATGATTATTCACCCAGCCGTCATTTACATACTATCAAACTTTTATAAAATAATTGCGTCTTCATTAAATCACCAACTATACGCTTCCATGTGTGTATAATAAAATTAGAGTTTTTCTCTTGATTTTCGTCTGTAATTTCAAGTTATGAATAGATTCATTATTTAAAGGGTGATAAGATTTTTTCAATATCTAACTGGTATATATGCATACAACGATTATTACCAGTTTCATTTGTCAAAATTAATTACCATGTGACTTTAAATTTCTTATTTAAAACCCCTTTCAATTATGCTATTATTTATTTCGCAATATTCAATTCTCAGGCAAAATTAATTCCAATAGGGTTTAAATTATCAGGTACTAAATAAAAACGAATATCGACTTGGCATTGTTCGTTAAGAGATGGCAGTACCATGTATGTTATCTACCTATAACTTTTATTGAATTAGTTATTATGACTCTCACAATTTTCTGTAATTTCGAATAGATGTTAAAGATATACGAAGGAAGGTAAATAGATGGCACGGAGAAATTGGTTTCGTCTTTTATTAATTGCTTTTTACAATTTTAAATCACACTTGTGCTGTTTTTATTTATATACTAGCGAGTACCCGGCATGCATTGCAATGCCACTCAATAAACGAATACACGAATAAATCATAAGGTTTTCAGACTCGTGAGCAGGCCACATACAGCTGTCCATGTGAGAATCATGGAGTTTCTAAATTTAATCTTAACACTTGTAGTGATTGTCCCTGTGGTTTGTTGATGGTCATTGCAAATGTGAGTCGCACCGGGAACTGCAGACGTTTGAATTCGACTGGCATATCTGTCGGAATCATTGGGATGTGCGGCAACATCTTCCAATTTTTTTTTTTTATTTAAGACCGGCAATTAGAATTTAACAATTAACACCACTTGTTATGTCACTCACGAACTCAAATGTTGCTGTTTTTACCTATTTGATTGTTTTTTTAAATTTGTGTAGATTTAAGATTTTGTTTTTCAGAAACCTTCGCGGCTGTGCGCACAACAACTCGCCAACGTTTCATCGCAATCGTATGAATGCTATAGGAATGTATACGTGACGAAAAAACAAAACATATGGATAAGACCTACTGTAATTTAATTGTATTATGCGTATAACCTTCGCGCAAGTGCAAGGAATAACTTGACAAAGTTTTATCGGAATCGAATGAACGGTATGGCAGTGCATAAGATACGAACAAACAAACATTTATTTTTATGTATAAGATGTAAAATAATACCACAAACAGAGTATGGAATAATTTTTATTCAAATAATATCTACAGTATTAATAATATACTTATACAGTAATCACTAAACGAATATCAGCGAAATGTAGATTTAAAATAAGTTATATTAAAAATTAATCATGTCACATTTTGAATTCAAATATTTATGATGCCGTATTCTGAATGCATCGTTAACACTTATTGCTAGTATCAGCTAATGTCAAATGTTAACACCGTTCATATGACTAAACTGTTGTAGATTCTTAACCGGATGGGGAATAATTGGGCCACTTCTTGATTTCGTTGTACAGAGTGTTTCCAGGGCAATCTGTGTCGATAGCCTGTCTGTGTCCAATAAGTTTGTAGCTGGATGAAATGCGTCCAAGTTGGACTCCGTAAGCGATCAATTCCTTGACTACGCTCAATTGAGATGCCGGTGGGAGTACGCCTGGTGCCAAAGTACAAAATGAGTTAAATATGTGCCGATTCGAATTACACAATCCGTTTATTCCCGAACGTAGGACAATGTGAGTTTAAAATAATAAACAGGATTATTTACACGAAGTTGATAATAGTAATCCCAGAAAATTCTAGCAACCCAATAAATTTGCACCTTTAACGGTACACTAATTATTTTTTTTAATTAAAGTCTAAAATTTCATGACTCATTTCGTTACTTAGTAAACGAAACCATCCGCAAGTCACCATTCATTCGCGCCAACACGTCCTAACGTTGTTAGCGACATAAATTAGTCAAATAAATTCAAAAAACACATCTAAATATGTCTATGAATTTTTCGTTGCAAACTTTCGTTGTGATTACTTGTTAGGAAAGTGAAAATACTGTAGCATCTGCTAACGTTTTGTTTGAACGCGCAATGGATTAAATAATTAAAAAATATCTGTACTCTCTCTTGCATCGAGAGAACAATGAAATACACAAGGAAACGTAGACTCGGCTTTGGTTACTCTTCTTTTACAATATGAATTTACTCAAGAAGTTAATTTGACAATATAAAGTAAAAATGATGAATGATTTCATTAGATCAAACCGCTGTATTTCCGCATTAGGTAATGTCTTCAAGAAAACCCTCTTCACCAAAAGCGAAAAATCAAATACGGAATACTTTACGTAAACTCAATCAGTAATATATTTTACGAATTTTCAATTAGTCATAAATATTCAATTACCAGATTTTCTGAACATTATTATTCAATTAAATATAACATAAACGACATAAATATCGATCAGGTACTCACCCCAACTTTTCACCGTGTATCAAAATCCATATCCAGACTTCACTTTTCATAAATACGATAAATTAATTAATTCACATGTAAAACAACGTAACGATGGAACACAAAAATGAAAAACGACACACACAATAACTGCACGAGTAACATTATCGAAACCATAATATCGCCTTATGATTATTAATACAGCTATTATTATTATTATATATAATTATTTATAAATTCCCAGGTATAATACCAATAAGGCTTAAATTATCAGGTACTAAATAAAAACGAATATCAACTTGGCATTGTTCGTTAAGAGATGGCAGGACCATGTATGTTATTTCCCTATGACTTTTATTGACATAGTTATTATGACTTTTCAACAATTTTCTCTAATTCCGAATAAATGTTAAAGATGTATGAAAGAAGGTAGAAAGAACGAAAAAATTGGTTTCATCTTTTATTAATTGCTTATTGCAATTTTAACTACACTTGTGCTGTTTTTATTTATATATTTAAAATAATACCGCAAACAGAGTATATAAATTAATATTTATTCAAACAAAATACATAATATTTACAATATTGATACTTGTACAGTAATTGTTAAACGAATGGTGGTAAAATGTAGATTTAAAATAAGTTATGTATAAAACATAGTTGTCATATCTTCAATTCTATTATTTCTGAGGCCGTATTCTGAGAGTATCATTAACATTTATCGCTAGCTTTAATTTTCGCTTAGTAAAGTTAACAACGTTCATGTGATTAAACTGTAGATTTTTAACCGGATGGGGAATAGTTGGGCCACTTCTTGATTTCGTTGTACAGAGTGTTTCCAGGACAGTCGGTGCTGATGGCCTGTCTGTGTCCAATAAGTTTGTAGCTGGATGAAATGCGTCCAAGTTGGACTCCGTAAGCGATCAATTCCTTGACTACGCTCAATTGAGATGCCGGTGGGAGTACGCCTGGTGCCAAAGTACAGAATGAATTAAATATGTGCCAATTTGTATTATACAAGCAGTTCATCCCCGAACGTAGGTCAATGTTGTTTAAAATAATAAGCAGTATTATTTACACGAAGTTGATAATAATATTCGCAGAAAATTCTAGCAACCGTGATTTCTTGTTAGGAAAGTGAAAATAAAGCCGCATCTGCTAACGTTCTGTTTGAACGCGCAATGTATTAAATAATTAAAAAAATATGCCTGTACAGTCCTGCAGAGAGAGAGAATAATACAATACAAAGGACGCTCTGCACAGGAAAACGTAGATTTGGCTTGGGTCACTCTTATTTTACGATTGGAATTTACTAAATTTAGAAGTTAATTTGGCAATATTTTAAGTATGATTTCATTAGGTCAAACCGCAATATTTCCGCATTAGGTAAAGAAAACTCTTCACCAAAAGTGAAATATCAAATACCGAATAATTTACATAAACTCAATCAGTAATATATTGTACGAATCTTCAATTTTCATGCATAATTATCATCTCAACATTATTCCATTAAATATAACACAAACGACATAAATATCGATCAGGTACTCACCCCAACTTTTCACCGTCTATCAAAATCCATATCCAAACTTCACTTTGTATGAATTTATTAATCCACATGTAAAACAACGTAACGATGGAACACAAGAATGAAAAACGACACACACACACAATAACTGCACGAGTAACATTATCGAAACAATAATATCGCCTTATAATTCTCATCCTGTTCTTTAGTTCGCACACTGGTTTAAGTAAAATGTAAGTGACGATTAATTAAAAGGTTTTTCAAATTTGAATTTTTGAAATTTTGTACATTCCATCAAGCACCCTCAGTCGATGTCTTAAATTATAAAAGGTATATATCTTTACTCTTTCTACAAAGCAGTGTATTCCTTGATGTAATAACAAATTTACGAAACATTTAGTTGTTTCAAGTTCACACAATGCATAGTAATATTATTTACTGGACTTTCCTTATTCTGTGTTACAAAAGAATGTCTGTAATGGGAAGAGTTGATGGAGATAGGCGGGGGTTGTACAAAATTGATTTGTGAGAAAGCTATTAAAACATTACAATTTTTTTATTCTATTTAAGCGAGTTAAGATAAAGGGTTCTGTGACGTCGTTTATGAACAACTCTTAACGTAAAAGGCTTAATTCAGATGCTTATAAATATTGAAAAAGGTGCTGACACACCTCTTTCAATTAATACACGCTAAGTCAGCTTGCGAGGAAATTTTATATGCTATGGAGAGCAATGTGCACATGGAATTAAATTTACATTGGAATGAAATATTAAAGGTATTCATTCTCTCATCGTTATAATGTGTTTCAGTCGAATCATTATTGAAATGAATCCGATTTCTTTGAGAGACTTGCAGAAGAATAAAGAATATGGTTTAATGATAAGTGTGCATAGTGAAATTATAAGCTGTTTGAATATGTATAAACAATAGAATTTCCCGCCACCGCACTTGGACCACGGATTAATGGAAAACGTTTATGTACAAACGAGTAATTCGACGACGTAATATATACATGAAACAGTTAGCTTACTTGTCCAGTCTCCGATGACGACGATGCCAATACTTCTGTCATTGTATCCTGGGGCGTGAGCACCGACGTTGGACCAACCCCTGCCTTCATAAGCGCGACCGTCTCCGCCGACTGCGAAACTGTGTAGGGCAATTCAAATGTTATTTGATTACTGAAGATTTAGAGACGAAAGGTTGCTTATATCCTATGCCTAAAAAAAGCTGTGCATATATTTAATTACTGTTGTCAGTCGTTAGCTATTGTGATTTTTTTTCACACTAATACAATAAGAAATAATACAATATGCTGTTCAGTTTTGCTCCTAGCGGATAAAGATTCTATAGTGGTATAATACACGCAATTTTTCTGTCAATCTGTTACCCTATTTATTAATCACATGGTGCATCGATTGAATAAAACAAATTGTAACTAAAAAATAGATGTGGCACACATAGACATATTTTAATACGATAGGTATATTATATAGCAATCAAAATACAGGAATACCGATTATCTTTGTGACTTTCTTATATATCCAGGTGTGGTTATGCACTATGTCCGTAATACTTCTAACGAATTGAATTAATATATAATGCGGTAGATTTGTTGCGCACTGACCTGTAGCCGATATCAGCCCATCCATTTCCGTTCTGGTGACTGTTCTGAATGCTTCGCATAGTCGATTCGCAGGCTGATGCTGTGGTGCAAGCTCCAGGGATGTATGTGTGATGGATGACGACGTGGCTGACGGGGGTCCTCATTGCGGTGGTGGACGTCGGGGGCTTTGCTCCCCATCCTGCGCGGGATACTATCGTCGGAGCGCGTTCGCTCACTGCAAATACGAACGATTTTTTAAATCCAAATATGTACAATTTTTAATATAGAATAAACGCTTTTTTATATGACTACATGCATTATAATCAATACCCTATTGTAGCGCCTTTTATTCAAAATATATGATTATATTTTAGTATTATTTTTATGCCTTTTTAAGTACCCTATGTCTTTCTTCTCTAGAGTTTGCAAACGAAACAAAAGTGAACGAACATAATTATTATATTTTTGTTAATTCTGAATAATACAATACGATTTTATTTTTGTTAATAAATAATATTTAATGTCTGCATTAAAATAGAATACGGTGTCAAGGAAAGCCATTCGAAACATTTATGAACCTATTAATGAAAATTAGCAGTGTTTATCGTTTGATAAATAGAACTATAGTATCTTAACACTCTTTCCCTGTATTTCATATGTATAATATAAAATTTGTATTATAATATTTAAACCCGGCAACATGTCTCAAAAAGCGGTTTCTTTTCCAGCCAGACAAAAATGCGTGGCCGTAACCTTAATGTATATTGTGATATAATAAAACCACTATTTTCCTTTTCGGTGAAAATTCAATTATCATGTCGGCTTTTTAGCGTGACATGCGAATCGATCGGAATATATTGTATAAGGTTTAACCAGGATGAACTTGCAAATTTTAACATTCTTAACGTGAATCAAATTTGCATGGCCTTCCAAGTCTCAGACCTTGCAACCTAAATCATTTTTGAATCTGCTTACTGTTGAGGCTTTTCTAGAGATATGTATAAATCAATTCGTTATATCTCATCAATTGAAAAACAAACTTTTACTAAAAGACGCTGTTAAATTTACTTTTTATATTAGATTGAATAAAATGTTTCTATCTATGCACAGTTGAATAACATCTTACGACGTAGTTTATTGATTATGATTTGTTTTTCTATGAATGGTGAATGGTTCGCCAGGCAAATTATTTAGGATTGAACGGTAAGACTCGATCAAATGTCACTAATATTTAATTAATTGGTCTCGCACATTTTCGTCTGTGACCTATGACGTCCTCTGTGGTAAATTTTGCAAACGCGCCATGATGTTGGATTTCGTATCGGAAAATTGATTTTAATTCTATGCACGTAATCTGTTTTGATGATTTTAAAAGATAGTTTGATATTTGATGAAATGGTCGCTAGAGTCGTTGAAGTCCTAATCAGTTTAAATGCCTAAGTATAATTAATAATAAATAGTTTAGAATAGCCGTTAAATTTGAAAAAGCCTTCAAAACAAACAAAATAACTGCAGCCAATCTTCATATACACCGTCAACACGCGCACAAGCAAGCGCGTAGCCGCATAAGTACATGTAATACATAGGGTTGATGATTAATGCTTCGCATCGCCAGTTCAAAGCTTAAATTCGAAAGACTGGATTTCGAGAACTCTTCTCTCAAAAATATATTTCTTGATTTCAACTTGACATTTTCATGATCTGTTGCCTAATTTCTCTACCTAAAAGTTTGAACTATTTTTTAAAGCATATATCCACAAGTGTTCCTTCTAGTTTGGCTGGAAATACGAGATAAAGTCTTGGAGATGTAAATATATCCAGTGCGTTCATCGGGTTAAAGGCAAAAAAAATGAATGTTTTGTTGAAAATTACTCAGCATCATTATTGATTTTTGAAAAAGAAACTATCATCATTTATTTCTGATATGTATGTAATTAATTTTATTGGTAAATGTAAATTAAAATTTCATTTAAATATCGCTTCGTATCGCAATAAATCAAACAGCGTCAGATGAAAAAAATAGTTTAGTAGGCGCGAAATAAGGTGGTTTTGAATTCAAAATGGTTATCTTCATCAGACATAATCGTAGATTATTAAGTGAAACTTAAAACGGTACAATTATCACTTGACTTGAAACAGACGGACTATTTACTCGGAAAACTACCACAAATTCACATACCGTCATGAAAGTAATCGATTTTACATTAATCTTTTAAATATAAACTATCTGTCATCGATCAATAGTGAATAGTCTCGAAGAATAAAAAGAAAACAATAGTGATAGATTATTATTCTGCATATGTGATTTGCCTTGGGATCAAGATATCTTTTTTTGAACCGCTCGCGGCTCACTCGTTTTGAATACCGGATCTGGGAGTGCGGTGTTATTCTATTGCGACATTCAATACATTTTGCGGGAGCTCCCCGAGCCATGGTCGGACTTGTGTTGTGACCTAAGCATGAGTCACAGCAAGTCGCTTTTGCACTCTCGGCGCCGTCAACTCGAGCGTTGCGGTCGTTGATAAAAATCAGCAACATAATCTCCTTCCAAAATTTTGATATCGTTTTTCCCGTAAAATATAAAGGTACAACTACATTTCGCTGTCATGACAGAAAAGCATTCGTCTAGAAACAATAATTGATCATGTAATTACTTCAATTTTACAGTGTATTACTGCTCAACGGTTCCATGACTAAACAGAACATGATAAAACAGAATAATTTGAAAATAATGTTTTTCTCGTATCTATTATTTATTGAACATATAAGAAATAAATAATATATTTATTAATTTATATAACATTTAGTAATTTATTAAAACAAAAAAATACAATAAGCTCTAATATGCAATTAGAATGTTTTTAGTGTGGGTATTAAACACTTTTAAGATGTTAACTGTCAATTCTTGGTGGAAAGACATTATATTTTAAAAAATAAAACATTTGTACTACTATCATATGTTTAAAATGATCAGGACCGGTTTCGCTCATCACGAGCATTATCAACTGACGATATTGTTATTAATATCATCAGTTGATAATGCTCGTGATGAGCGAAACCGGTCCTGATCATTATAAACATGTGGAAGTAGTGCAAATAAATTGTGTTTTATTTTTAAAAATAAAAGTAGATATTAAACACAAATATTTGCAAATGACAATACTGTTCATTTCATACAATACAAGGCACTTTTTTATATTTTAATTCGAATTAAATCGTACTAGAAAACTCAATGAGAAGTCACTCATGTGTATAATCTTATGTGTTCAATAAATGAAAGATGCGACAAAAATATTTGTTTAGTCCGATTACCCTCCTCAACACATTTAATTGTAATTGAACTGGTAAAAAGTCGTGTTGTAGGTATTAGACACATGATAGATTATACGGCGTCGAATAATCTTCGATTTAATTGCATTTGTTATTAATTTTCGGTGATAACGAACTTGTGTCTATGACTATAACACGGTTATTTGCATTACGGAATCTTGTATTTCCAAAAAATAGATAAAAATGTTTTAAACGTGGGTGACAATTCCGCGATCATAAAGATCAAACAACCAAAACAAATATACAAGATTGTCGATAAACGAAATTACTTTACAACATGTTCCTCGCACAAATTAATCATCACCAGAACCTTACAAGGCGAACATAGCTATTACATATTATTGAGAAGATGGCAAATTGAAATTTGAAAATACTGAATTTTTCGATCATGTGATTTGAGAGTGATATAGAAATGTGATCATCAGTTCGACGTCTCCTCTACACAGTTTTTCATACGACTTGCATGTCTAGATTTTATCGTAATTGAAAATCTAGCGTAGTTTTAATGCATTTGCATTGCAGCTTAATTATGCTGGTTATAAATAACTTCGATATCAACCAAGAAATTGTAGGTACATACATTAAATCGATATCAACCTTGGCTGCAACAAAATCGCAGATTTTCTATATTTAGTTACATTTTCCGTCAATATTTATCGTAATTTCAATGTTTTTCCTGCATTTAAGCATGAGCCAGTATCTTTGATAACATAGATTCAAATTTCAACCGAATCGAATATATTAATGAGGAAATATTATATGAAAGATTTTTTTAATCAATAGAGTTTGATCAATGCGTATCAATTTTTGTAAAGTCTGCCAGTATAATTAAAAAACATACTGAAAAGTTATAATAGAAAAAATATATTACATATCGACTGTGTTTTGGCCAATTGATGTAACCCTCAAAAAATACGAAAAAGAGTAAATATTTGTATACCATTTTAAAGACGACAGAGTATTAGTTTTAGGATCAAAAATTCCGACCCGTCCGCTTGATGTAAGCCACTATAATATTGAAACTCCCTACGTAGAATCCTGTATCTGCAAACATGAGAATTTACAGGAGTGCAATTCAATGATTCATAGCGCAACTCACCATACAATGTTTTCGATAAAAACTGTTATTACTCTCTCCTCAACAATTTCAATTTTGAGGATTACATCAATTTGTCAAAATACCGTCGATATATGAAATATAATACGTAATAATTATACATATTATTTTCAATTTCATTGTTTAGCAGTAGTATTTTAAATGACCTTTCATTATTAGAAGACGGAGATGTTGCTTCGTCATTAAAAACGTATTTTCACCAGGTGAGTAACCGGCGAATCAATCGACAATTTAATCAGGTCGTTTTTCCATTTTTTGGTTTAGGAAAAATGGTTCATCGTAGTTTTATCGTAATAGCGATTTTCACTGATTATTTACTAAGTGGTTTATCTCAATTATAAGCGTTATCATTGTACTTTTAATGTAATCAATTGCAGCTATATTATAATATAGTCATACTATATTACAATATTTATCTAATACATGTTATATGATTTAACACGTTTTACCTACACACTCTAGTCACCATAATATTTTTAAAATAATTAAAATTGTCATTCTTGCATTTGTAATAATAATAAAAAAGAAATAAATACTGACAAAAATTAACGAAATAATGGTCCACAATATAAAAACCTTATTAAGCAAAAATTATAATCGGTTCTAGTAATAAGACTTAGTATTCAGCCAATAAATTGTCAATTAATATTATTGATTGAATTGGCATTTACTTGGTAAAACTTCATTGTAATAGGATAAAATATCAAAGTATTTAGTTTTACAAAATCTTATTAGTTAGTTGATAGTTATTTCGGCTTAACGCCATCGTCAGAACTATAGTATATAAGATAATTCTGACGATGGCTCTAAGTCGAAATAGCTCTCAACTACCTAATAAAATTTTGTACAATTAAATACATTGATATTTTATCCTATTCAAATAATATTGTTTGAAAAGTAAGTAAAGTGAGTGTTGGTATCAATATTTATAATTAAAATTTCGTGTCAAAAATTAATGTCATTTTACCAATTAAATAATGTGAAATGATTAGTTTCTGTATTGTTTTCATTATGTGAAGATTTTGAAAAACAAATCACGTAAATACGGTCATTATTATTTTCAACATCAGTGTGATTACCGACTTAAGGTCAGTATAACTTCGTTTTGTTTCACTATTAATATTTCAGTAAGTATAGTGTTTCTCTAATCAACAATTGAAATATTTTACAATGGCCTTTCATTAAATTTCTTTACATCTGCATAAAACTAATCTTATTGTATTTAGTTTATTGAGTGTAGAATTTTTTTAATAAACGTCAAATCGTGATTTTAGAAAAAGCAAATGCGTGGTATTTAATACTTGAAAACTTTTCCTTAGCTTTATTACGTCTGTTAATAAAAAATCGTTCAACGCGGTTTATTATTGTTGATAATCAATTTACATAAATCAATACGACATAGATAATTGTTACAACTTCGGCAATCCGAAACTTTAGCGCGATATATTCACAATATAACTATTTTTTAATTTCATGTATATTTTCAGATATTTATTTAACTATAATTAACATTATTATAACCGTACCCGTCATAGATGAGGGGTATTAAAATTTAAATACTGAATGTCTAAAGTAGCTAGTACGTCGGAACTGTGTGTGCATTGTCATGAGAGAATTTCATACCTACATGTGATATGTGATAATAATAATGCATCTGCATAGCGGTCTGGGCTATTATATATAAGACAATTATCTCAGCAATACCTTCCTTCATTATTAGGGATTCCATTCGAATATATTCGGCTCATTTTTGATATTAGGACATTCGAATATTTGATAAATTATTCGTTCACAGTATTAATTTCTTTGGCTTACAAAATTGTCATTATTTGACGTCGCATTATATCTTAATATAATCTATTTTGTACTAATACTTTGACACACCCTGGTTTTTCTTAAGTATAAGTGTCATTAGTGTCCTAAACTGAAATCGGCCTGCGGCAAAACAGCAATAATTCGCAGAAAACGCTCTTTCATGTTGCCAGGCGTTAAAAAAGAGCCCCTAGGCTTCGGCCGCTGGACGAGTCCATTTTTACGGAAAAGGGTAGCTCCAACTTTGCACGGAGTTTTTTTTGAATTTTTGTAGACAGTCGATGACGAGCTGCCGAGTCGGACGGACGAGGTCTCGTCGCGACGAAGTTGATGTGACGATGTGAACTGTTTGTTGTTTTTGTGTTTTGATTTGCATTGGATTTAATTTAAATTCGTTGTGTCATTTGTATTAAAACTTAAAGTAAATTCAGTTGCTAAGTAAATGTAAATGTAGAATCAATTTTATGTGTTAGATTTATATATTTGTGTAATGTTAAACCACTGCATCTTGAATGGATAATAAATAAGTTTTTAAACCGGATCTGAAATGGTGTTTGTCTGAGATCAGCCCTTCCAGGACTCCGGATAACCAGCCGCTCGCCTCTCTTCGATCCGGGGTCTTCTCAACTTATCTATTTATTTATAATGAATACGTTGCGCATGAAATTTGATAAAAAATAATGAATGAATTTCATCACTTAACTTATAAGTGATGAAATTCATACATTGTATTATTCGGATTAATATTCTGGTTAATAATCGAATTTCAACGAATGTATGGAATCCCTGTGTAGTCGTTATGCTACTTTTTATTACTGAACACCACGAAGACTAAAACTATTTTTCTTATGTTGATTTGTGACAAACGTATTTTATTTGTATAGTCTCGTATTTTTCATTTTATTAGCACGCACATTAGAATCACGGTGACGAGTCGTTTATCTCTGTATTATTTAAGTTTTAAAATTTCGTTTCCTAGAATAGCAGTTTTCGTTTCGATTTACGCAAACTCAATTAGGGAAATACTTTTTCCTGATGTCTCACTTACTAGTTCCGTTAATGTGCCGCTAATTTGTTTTATTATCGCAAATAAGCAAATTACAATTTTTTTAATATCAGAGAATCTTTGATTTAATATATACAAATAATCTCTTCAAAACTGTTCGTAGTTTGTTTTATTCAAAATTGAATCAGCCAGCGTTGTCAATGCTAAAATTTCTCTGACATTTGTATCACATTATCTAATTACTAGTGAAAAACTGTTTTGTTTCATTTCAAATAATAATTTGAACAGTTAAATTAGCGTGATGTGTGGCATTCACTGTCGAACACGATTAATAGTGTGTTTGATTTGAGCGAGCCAAGTATATAGATTTCATATTAAAATTTCTTAAAACACTATTCTAGAATTTCTGTGTTAATTTATACTAACACGATTCAATGTATAATATGTAATAATTGATAATAATTATTTGCAATTCATTAAATAATTTTTCTCGTATATTAGTATATTATATCGACTGTGGAAAGGCAAAACGACATAACCCACACCAAAAAATATTTTGTATAACTCGCACAAAACGTGTTAAAACATTATATTTATATATATCGACTATAGAAAGGCAAAAGAACGTATCCTTCCGTCTTTTCAAAATATTTTTTTTTTCGATAATCAGAATGTATACAATTTAATACGCGTTTTGTGTGGGCTTATACACAATATTTTTGTGTGTGTGTGTTACGTCCTTTTGCTTTTCCACAGTCGATATGTGTATGAATCTAATTTAAAAAACAGAATGCAGTTGAATCCAACTTTAAGGATACAGTCGTTGTTCTGGAAGAAAACACTAAATCGAAAAAATGACATATTGTAGTTATGCCAAAATGTTCCTCATTTCAAACTCTACCTTACGGAAGAACAAACTTATTTTTATAAAATATGCTTTCACTTAAAAACAGTTTTGTACAAACAAACAAAATGAAAAAGGTATGGCATTTCAAACATTTGACAAACTTCAAAGTCCAATTACTCAATACTAGAATTTTACAGCTGTCTTCTTCCAGAACAACGACGATATATTCTAAAATATCGTAATATTTTGGTATCATTTCTAATTTAATCATATATAATATTCCACCATAAAGAAAACTATATTTAGTAACTGCACTTTATGTATAGATTTTGTATGTGAGTTGTCATCATGGAATACATTGACAAAGATATTGAAGTAGATGGTTAAACATATTTTTGTTTATTTGACTACTGACTGCATTTATGAATACGAATTATGATACAAAATCATGTCATGTTCTCTCGATATTAATTGAAAATCAGGTGTATAAGAGGAATACAATATCAAAATTGGATGAAACATTTAAAACTTCCAAGCGTGCTATGATGAGTTTGCCAAGAGAACTTTATGAATTATAGTAAGTTGCATCTACTGCTCTAATAGTAATAATAATTAAAAACAAGTTTTACTTTAGCTTATATGAGTACTATATTCAGCGTTAACGAGATGGATTTAAGGGTTTTAACTAGTTAGCATTAACAAATAATAACTACTGCTATTAATAATTTATTGGGGTTGTTTTGACTCACCTGAATTTAAAGGAAAGATGGCCGACAGGGCTCCTCCGGAGAGTGCCGCCACCACTAGGAAAGTCAGCAAGAACTTCATATCACAGCCAAGTGATCTGTTTGCTTAGCAATGAACAATTGATCAATGATTGTAGAGTAGCATTGGCTCGGTTTATATATTGGGCGGTCAGTCGGTTACCGTAGTTCTTTATCAGTAGTCGAAGCTGTCAAAACAGGCCATATCACACCGAAATCGCACGCCTGCCTCTTCTCAGCCCTTCTTTTTTGAAGATACTGAATAGGTTATGACGTATGTATGAAAAGGACACGAAGAGGCTCACTTATCTATTCGAATGATAATTGTTTTTGTCTTTTTTTTAGAATTCCCCGTTATCAATGTATGCTCTAAGATCATTAACAGATTGTGAATCCTAAAAAATCAATTAATTTTAACTAAATTACAAAGATCATTAGCAGTTCAACTGCGGGCTTTGAAACACAAACGAGGACTATTTTGAAGTCAGAAACATAAAACGTCGAATTACTATATTAATCGTAAAATTTTCAAAACATAATACTCACATGTATATTATATTTGCACTTTAATAATAATATTGAATAACAATGTATTTAACAAATATAAATGGAGATAGAAAAATGTAATACCGGGCATAATTGTAGATTTAAAATTTAAAACGAAATAGCGAAATCGATCTTATTATTAAGTTTTTTTGGCATTCTTTCTATTAAATAAATCATGTATAAAGAATAATTATTATAATATTATATCATAATTTTCATATGTAGGAGGAATTACGTTTGGAACTATCTCACTAACGTGTAAAATCGAATTAAGTGTTGGCAATACCAGTCGGATCAAGAATGGACACAAAGCTAGCTATAAATTTCAACTATACTTGTTTTCACCAATTTTGAAATGAAGACAGAAAAAGACCGTTTCTTAGATGGATCGAGAACGGTATTTTAATGTTGAATTGGAGGACATATCCTACTTTTGAAAACCACCCGGTATCCTTAGATGTAACAGAGCTGAACATGTTGGGAAATAATCGTGTCTCGATATGAGAGGTGCAAGCTTTACGTGAAGCCCAATAGATTATTCAGAGGGTGGAAGTTAACGCGACAATATTCGATAGTACAAAGAATGCAGTCTTTAAGTATAGATTTAAGACGAATACAATTGCAGTGGATATAATTTGATATACTATGATACCATGGGGGCTTGGGGGACAGGAGTATTTTTCAATTTTGAAAACATTTTGATATAAAATATGTTTTTGATTACCTAATAATCAAACAGTTAAAACTACTTAATGGTGTCATAAAAACATTATATATGAATAAATTCTGAGCGAAGCCGGGTGGTAAAGCTAACACGATATAATTCAAATACCTCATCTTTGAGACAAATATATCACATTTTATTTACATTAGCGAATTGTCATTTTTTTCATACGAAAGTTTCAATTGATAATAGCATATGTTACGCCGGGTCGTTTTTTGATACAATATTGATTATACTAAATACCATGGTTTGATATACTCTGATGCCGAACTCATATGCCATTTTCCAAAATTTTTTCAAATTAGCTAGACATAGCTATTGATGATTTGAGCAAAATCGTCCGTGATCTTCGGCTATACTTTGTGGGATATTTAGGTACTGTAGAATGTATTTTATGATACTCCAATTGTATGGTCTTTTTTTGTTGTTTTCAATAACGCTTCAACAACGAAATTACTAAATAAATATGCACTTAAGCTTTTATTGATAATGTTTTTTTATAGTAATCAGCTAAAATTGATAAATAATTAGTTATTAATTTAATCGTTAATCAATCAGTATGACTGTTTTAAAAAAATCTATATTTAAAACAACTGATACTAGGTATACATTATTATTATTATGTGATTTAGATTCATTTCTTAACGATGGTTTTAGCATGATATCGTCGTCGTCATATTTTGGCCAATTGACGTAACCCTCAAATTTGTTCAGGAGAGAGTAAAAACTGTTTTTATCGAAATGTTGAGTTGCGTTATGAATCTTTGAAATGCACTCCAGTAAATTATGTTTGCAGATACGGGATTATACGTAGGGATTGTCGTTATAATAGTGATGGGGAAGGGGTTGGAATTTTTAAACCCAAAACCAATGTAAAATGATGTTTCCCTTCGAAAATGTAGTCAATTTATTTTTCTAATTTACATCATTTGGGCGAAACCTGCCCTGTCGTTTTTAAAATGAGATCCAATCATAAACTAATTTTCATATTTTTTGAGGGTTACATCAATTGGCCAAAAACACCATCTATATTATTATGATGATAACTTTTAGAGGCGAAAATCACCAGAAAAATCACTGACACGAACCTTCTACTAGAAAAAAATGAATTAAAAATCACCGCTGTGTATTTGAATTCTGGATTGATTTTTTTACCACATGGTAAAATATAGCGGACACCCGCTGACCTGATTTTTTTCAACCTCTCTTCTTCGAAAAGAGTAGTGATAGAAGGTTAGGACAGGACTAGTGGTTAGCTAATCCCTCTCGCTACTCCCTGTTTTCGAGAATGGGATATAAATAGGAGGGAGTTTTAGACATTACAAACATCCATGCATGCGAACAGAAATCCATGAATCCGTTGAAAAAACATTTTATAAAACTGTCCGTACCGAGACTTGAACCCGTAACCGTAACTGTAGCCAACGACGTTGAGCACTGCACCACTGGCCCGACAGATTTTATTTAATCGATGGTCATGTGAAGTATTTGACGTCTCAAAATTGGCTGTAGAAGGATTGGATAACCCTCAATCATATTGGCAATATCATTTTATTTGTACGATTATTGAATAGGGAGATCTGATTGTTTCTGTTATACACATATTATAATTCAGTAACGATACACAGTTAGGCCCGAAAAAATCTCACTTTTTACCTGGGTGAAAACCCGGAAAATTGAGCAGGAATAAACTCATAAATTTGGATACATTCTATCCACAAATTTGAAGTTAAGAGTTATTAGTTCGATAAATAGAAGTAAGGAATTTATTCAATATCGGATCACCAGTGACATATATGTATACTTGAAGCCAACACAAAATATTTACGGAAACGTTCCTGTTTTTATGTATGAAATTGAATTCGGTGAGGCGTACATATTTATATGGACTCAACATGTTAAAAAAATAATGACGACTATCATAATAATTCACAGGTAATTCCCACTTTTACCGCCATTTTAAAATTCCCGGGTTTTTTGAAACACTAAACATAGTTTTCAAATTAACTGTTGGTACCTAGGTGTATTTACTTCGACCTTAAAACTTTATTTGTTTTTCAAGTACTCCGTCAATGACCCAAAATAATATCTGATATAAATATTTGATATCTAATTAATATTTCGATTCAATCGTAGTTTCTAAATATACCTCAATTTAACAATACAAATATTCTTAACGAGTTATTACACTCACTAGAACAGATTAGCGTAATATTTATTTATTAATTGTGTTTTTTAATATTCCTATTATTTTTAATATTACTAGTTAATATGTTTGGGTGTCAGCGGTGGCGAACCTTTCTTCACTGTTGTTGAAAAATCACGATGAGTCGTCAGAAATCGGCTGACTCCGTTTTTAATTAATTATTGAATAAGTAATATACATCAATATATATGTGTGACAGATATTATATTAAAAGAAAACTTTAAATTTGTTAAAACGAAAATTTATATATTTATAAAGTCTTAGTCTGTATGTTTTTAAACGACTCCCACAGCTATTATAATATAAGTCCCCTAAAATACATAGGTAAACTATGACACCGAATTTCATCAATTTTAATTTTAATTTTCTTTTTATACCTACTTATTATGAATAATGGAAAAATGTAATTATCCTTTAACCCGAAAACTTTATTTTTCAAATGAGCCAATTAAAATTTATTGATTTTCATTTGTGAAAAAAATTAGAAGCATTTTACTAACATTGTGGTTTGTACGTAGGTATATATACAGTACAATTGTAAAAAAATATTAAGAAGAAATTTTAAATTGAATATTAAATGAAATTCATTTTGTCCGTCAATTTCGTCGAGATAAAAATTGGATTTGTAAGAATAAAAGTAAAAAATAAGATTACATTAAAATTACGTTATTACGCTTGACTGATGATGCTGGTTAATAAATATACATCATCTGTGTACATAGCATATCGTCGCAGTTCTGAAAGAAAACACTAAATCGAGAATATGGCATGAGTTAGTCATACCAAAACGTTCCTTATTTCAAACTCTTCCGTATGTGGTAACACACTTATTTTTATAAATTACTAGTGAGTACCCGGTATGCGTTGCAATACCACTCAAAGAAAGAAAGGGTTTGTGTTTTAATTGTCTACATGGGCTGAAATTTTATAAAATTACCCTTTCCCCAGCCCGAGTCTCAATATCACATTTGTTTCCCGAACCCGACCCCAAACCCAGATGCATTTCTCTCATCCAGAAAAAAGCCCGATTTATTTTTTAATATAGTAATTCATTTATACTTTTCAAACAGTATATGTTACTGTTTATATATTTCCAACGAAATTCAAAGCACATGTGAAATAAATTATTTAAGTTATGAAAACTATTGCCTTATGACTGGCTCATGACTTGAACATCGAAATATTTATCTTAAATTTGAATTTCTTACCCAAGCCCGTGCAGACCTATAAGATGTTAAAGATTCTGTGTACATTTCATACAAAATGAAAACTTGTCAAGGTTTTTCCGAGATGTTTTTAGATTTTAATTTTTTTTTCTTCACAAAGCTTCACGCGTGTGCCTTTAACACCTCCCCAAAGTTTCATCAAAATCGGATAAATGGTAAAGGAATGCATACAGGACAAACAAACAAACAAACCTTCGTTTTTATATATTATTAGGAGCCTATAAGACAGTTTTTGCAATGCCACTCATCCCATGTGCTCCCGTTCTCGATCCTAGTACGTTATCTGACGCGTGAGCAAGCCCGTTCCCGTTTTTTCCCGATTTTTTTTCACAGGAACCTTTCCCGGCATGATCACAATAAGTCCTTCCTGAAAGTTTCGTCGCGATCGGTTGAGTAGTTTAGGAGCCTATTAGATCCGGACAAACCAACAAACCAACAAACAGACATTCATTTTTATATATATAGATTCGTTTACTTAAAAACAGTTTTGTACAAACAAACTAAATGAAAAAGGTATAGCATTTGTCCAATTACTCGAAACTAGTATTTTTCAGTTAATGTCTTCTTACAGAACAACGACGATATTATCTATGCAGTATTTAGAAAACCTGAGGTACTATTTACACTTCGCAGCTCACATTTCAAATGCTTACCATCGCTGCTGTATGTTTTTTTACTTTTAAATAAAAACAAGTTTATCACAATCGATCTCCTACGGATAATGATTTAATCGTTGTCAAGTGTAGAAATATTTACTCAATAATACATTTAATGCCAACACCTACTTATGACATACCTACGTAAATTAGAATTGTGGTGAGCATAATAAAAAATCAAAAATATGCGATGAAAATCAGTAAATGGTTTGTATGTGCCAAGCGTCAATTAAACTAAAACCGGATTTTACTGCAAAATTGAATTAACAATGAAAAAGCTGAAACTCTTCAAGTGTTTTATTTTGTGATTTTAACAGGTTTTATTACATAGTAATTTACTAAATGATTGCTTTTCTTAAAAATATAATATTTTACGTAATAGATTGCTGTTTCATCCGACAAACACAAAACATGCAGAGATTCAAAAGAAAACATGTTAACTAAAATAGGAAAAAAAACTTGTCAAATTTTAATGCCATTAGCATATTGTAAATGTGATAATAAAGTACATGATGCTGTTCACATCCTTCGAGAAGGTCCCGAGATGGACAGTAAAAGAGAAGAGTTAACCAAGTCAGTCCAAATGATATTGCATTAATAACTCACACGCGGCTTCAAACAAAAAACGAATATATCTCAAATCATAGAACCTTCCCGTAACATACATACTTTCAATATTTTTAAATTGCAATTTAATGCGCTTCGATTACGGTGCTCACGTTGATGTCTAAATTCCCTCACACGCAATCCTATAAAAAGGTCGAAGCCAGAGCGATTAGCTAGCTTCTGGTCCTATCCTTATCTCTTCGATAAAGAGAGGTTCAATAACTTCTCATACTAGAATTGGTTTGAAACAAGTAATTTTTACCTGTTCAAAGAAAATTTGGTTTTAATATTAAAATGTTGTATCCCATTATAAATATTAATCAAATCTACGATCCAATCGAACCAATCCAGATACTATTAAATTCTTACGTAAGGAAAACAACATTTCAACATTAAAACCAGATTTTCTTCGAACAGGTAAAAATGACTTTGTTCAAATCAATTCTTGTATGACGATTATTGATTAGAAAAACGTCTGTTGAGATAACCCTATTAGGAGACCATATAATCCACAAAAAAAAAACTGAGTAATATGCAGTTATCATGGAACAATTTTTGTTGAGATAAACTCCACCAGGAGAAATGTTAAAAATATACTTGGATAATTGCCGCCGAGATACCGCTGGTAAGCACTTTAAAGCGTTTAAAGCTGCTGTGTTATTGGATTCACATAGTTTAATAGGCTATTAGGTATATTGGTAATATAAATATGTAGAGAAGCTGATGGTTGAAGGTAAATTTAAGCAATGGCGAAGTAAAATAGTGTACTCTGGGTCATACTTGTATTATATAATACAAAATTATTAATTTAAAAAATCAGGTTTGATAATATATTATCAACAGTAAAATTTAAAACCAGAACCCAATTGTTTTAGTAATGAAAAAATACACTTTAGTTCGTGATAAAACTTGTCCCAAATTCGCAGAAGTTTCTCGTCGACGTAAAAAATATGTATACTTTAACCTATTTGTAATTATTGTATCATATAGTACACACTTAATGTGTATATTATTATAGTTTGCAGTCATATTTTATTTTGCTACATTACCTCTACGTGCTGTAACATATGATTTACATGTTCAATTTAATAACCAGTTTCAAACCGTGCACTTAATTCCCTAATTTGGAGTAAAGGGAAAACCCCGATTTATTGAACAGTGGTAGCGTACGTAACATATGTTAAATAGTTAAATACTTTATTACATTGCCAAAAAAGTTGGTAACTATGTAGCAGTATGGCAGAGTTCTGAATAATATGGCTCGCATTTTCTAGTGCGTTGTGTAGTTCGTTATTATTTCTTAAAGATACCGTTCCTTAGAATTTGCAATAATGTTGACAAATACGCGAAGAAACATTCTTGTGAATATACAAAAAAAACTGGCGCAGTTGGTTTCGTCGCTGGCTACGGTTACGGATGTCTCGGGTTCAATTCCCGGTGCGGACGGTTTTCAGAGATTGATCTTTCAATCGATTTATGGATTTCTGTTCGTAGTCTGAGTCCTCCCTCCCACCTATCCCATCCTTACGGGGCGTAACGAGAGCGATTAGCTAACCACTAGTCCTGTCATAGCCCTATTCTTCTATCCCTACTCTCTTCGAAAAAGAAAAGAGAGGTTGAGCAACTGAGTGACAAGCAGTTCTCGTAGAAAAAATTCTGTCAAGATACCTCCATTAGGAGACCATATGCTCCACATTGGGAGCGGACATGAAAAAAAAAAAATCTATTAGCAAGAATTAAGTGAGTATGAAAATATAATTTTAACAAGACATTACATGCTTATCTTGCAAAATACGTAACTACGACATTCGAGAAAAATCCTACGAAAGTTTTAACCTTTCTAGCACCAGAGCGACGTTTTTTCGAAGCACTGAGAAACTGTGCTAAAAGGCTCAGCGCCAATATGTCGAGACAAAACTTTGATGTATTGAAAGAAAAACATAACACGTTCGCCACTGACTTTCTTTTAAAATTTTTCGTTTATAGATCTGTGCCGTGAGGCTAAGAGGGTTAATATTAAGTAGCTAACTTTTTTTTTTTATTATGTAAAATATAATCAAATGTGCTATGTAGCATCAATTCGTCGACTTTCATTTCAATTTTCTTTCGTTGATACGTTTACTAGGAACGGACTTCAATGAACGGATTTAGGCAGTGCCATTGACTTGCATTTCCCTCGTAAAGGGAAACCGTAGAAGTTAAGCAGACGACAACTATAAAAAAATAGCTACTGCTATTTAATGACGATATGCAACATTAGCTTACCCTAATTGAGCAAACCTTTGAGAGAGGGTACAATAAAAATAGTTTATACGGCAGGTTTTTGTTGGCAGGCGTTGGTCCCATGGCGTTTAGCAAAGAACACAGAAACAGCGGGCTGGAAAAAACATATCGTCTCAATCCACCGAAATACGCAAAGTCCTTAATTCGCCTATTGTTAAATAGGCGAATTAATGACCTTGACTTCTGTATGGAATTTGGTCAATTTCAAACCTACTCATGCACTCAAGTCTTAAGACAAGCACATCCGTGCGTTTAGGTCGATAGCGACGATATTGGATAACGTAAATCCAATATCTGATTCATGAAAAATGCATTATGATAATGATTTTTATTCTGTACTAGCGAGTACCCGGTATGCGTTGCAATCCCACTCAAAGAAAGAAAGTGTTTGTGTTTTAATTATTGAAGAGCTTTTGGATTAGAAGTCTCCACGGGCCGAAAATGTATAAAATTACCCCGTCCGAGCCCGACATCTGTAGGCCCAACCCAGCCCGAGGCCGAACCTTAATATCCCACTTGCTACCCGAACACGACCCGAAAATCAGATTTATTTTTCTCAGCACGAAAAAAGCCCGATTTTTTAAAAATATAGTCATTCATTTATACTTTTCAAACAATATATGTTATTGTTTCCATATTTCCAACAATATTCATAGCACATGTGAAATAAATTATTTAAATTATGAATACTATTGCCTTATGACTGACTCATGGCCCGAACATAGTACGAAATATTTTTCTTAAATTTGAATTTCTTACCCGGGCCCGGACCGAGCCCAAATCTGAATTATCTTAATGCCGGGCCCGTACAGACCTCTATTTTGGATACACAATATTTCCCCGTCTAGTGCGTACACGAATAAATCAGAAGGTTTCTTCGAAATGTCGTTGTTTGTACGTATTCGATTCTTTTTATTAGATTTTCGATTTTTTCTTCAGAGACCTTCACGACCCACAGACCCACAGCACAACAACTCGACAAAGTTTCATCGAAATCGGATGAATGTTAAAGGAACGCATAGAGGACAAACAAACTAACTAACATTCATTATATAGATTGTAAATGAAATCCCCCCAGCCGTTACATTGGTCAAATAACTCCAAAAAATTAAATGTTCATTAGCTACTCTCTGAAAAGGCTAGAAATATACCCGCTGCCAAATAAGCTATCCTTCAAAGGCGAATGTGGGCAATAAATAAAAATGATATATTTGTATTTCACGTAATCATATGCCATTAAGTTTAATTGATTGTTTTTTAAAAATAATTCCGATTTATCTTTCGATATTATTTTGTAACGCATCTTGAAAATATTTAATTATTTTCGTTGTTAATTAAATATCATCGATTATAGATTTAATTGAATCGAGGCCGCTCAGGATCGTTATCGGTCGATTCTGATAATAAATTGACGTAATACTAATTCGATTCACTCACTGAGTAACCCGAAAACACTGTGGCACAATGGTAACTGTCGCGTACTAACGACCCGCGAGTTCGATTCTCACTAACGAATCAACGAAAACGATGAGCGTTACTAGACTAACGATAAATAACGAATCACATCCCCACTACGGCAATTACAATGTATTTAGTATCATCGAAATGAACCGTGTTGAAGATCCGTATCGACTCGAATCCGAAGTCTAACATGTAATCAACGGATTGAAATTATCGTTATTATTCGTCGTTAGACGTTACGTAACCTTATGTTCTTTTTGTTTTTGATATGTTCATTCACGTTTTATAATCAATATTCATTAGTATGTGCTGTTGATTTCCGACATTATAGTTTTTTCAGCGTGTCAAACCGTTTGCCATTTAGTATTATCTAATATAATTATAATTCGGCGGTGTTTTTCCAATTGATGTAACCCTCAAAAAATACGAAAATTAGTTAATGATTAGATCTCATTTTAACGACGACACAACAGGTCTCGGCCAAATGATTTAAATTAGAAAAATAAATTTACCACTTTTAGGTTTAAAAATTCTGACCCGGCCACTTGATGTAAGCCACTAGTAAATCGACACGCCCTACGTATTATCTCGTATCTGGTAACATGATAATTTTAAGGAGTGCATTTCAAAGATTCATAACGCAACTCACCATATAATGTTTTTTTGATAAAAACAGTTTTTACTCTCTCCTGAACAATTTCAATTTTGAGGGTTACATCAATTGGCCAACACACCGCCAATATATAGTATTACTGTAATATGAATATGCAGGTATAAAATATGAGTAGAACTCAATAGCGAGGTCAAGAAATCAAATCCTTGTATTTACATTCATTCATTTTTTAATCGATTTGTATCCAAATATCATGAAGCTCTATGCGTCATCCCATCATCTCACTCATCCTATTCGATCCTGGAAACAGTGTAATGCCGTTTGGAGACTGCGAAAAGCCACCAACTTGCTATTCCTTAGCCTCATCCTTTCTACAAAGGGAAGTCGAGCGATTGATTTACAACCAGTTATCGATGACCACCTGTTCAAATGCTCCATCGGCAGATCACATGCACCATATTATAATTGGAAATGGCTGATAAATAATATGATAATACATCTCTTATCTCATTTGTATTGATAATTTAAATGTTTTCAAGCACCTATTATTGCAAATGTTCATTGCAAATTACAAAAATCTGAAATTATTTGAAGTATAGCACAAGAGTCGTTCGAGAGAATGTTTTAGCAACTTGCTAAAACATTTCATTCAAGACATCGGATTGTTTCTAATATGTGTTGTCTGGTATCAAAAAAGGTCAAATCCCTTTTTATAAACAATGAAATAAATAAAAAAAACTTTTATAAATCAATACAAGATTTGAGAGAAGTTTTATTTATGTATTCTTCAACATTTTAATAAAAGCAACTATTATTTACACGTAAAATTAATAATTATTGAGTCATTTTGGGATTATAAATGTTTGAATTTTAGATTTGACCATTTCTGATATGAAATTGAGGATTTAACCACCTTTGAAACAAAATCGTGAGAATTTGTTTACCTATGATATAAAGTTTTTACTCGCCCACTACAACAGGTCGTCAGATATTACTGTCTTTTTCGGTTAGTTCGAGATCGATTGAGTTTTCATTGTCGGAGGACTAGAGTATTTTTGGATGTAGGCTTTAAAAATTCTGTAATAAGCGATTGTTTGCTTTTAGCGTATAAATCTTAACGTGTTTCGTGATAAAGGGCCAAGATCTGTTGTCATTCTCTCTTGAACGTCAAACTTCTTTCCATTATAGCATCATTTACGATTTAAAAAAAATGCTGAAACCGTGTTATATACCGACGCTGATGGGAAAGATCCAAATAAACGAATTCGATCCATATTGAAGCGTTCTATGTCTAAGAAAGATTTTCATCCGGGTACATCTTCATAATAGACTCGCAGTGCCTCGCCCAACAAGCTACAATGATAGAGAAATAACAAATTAAATAGCCGAACCTCTGAACACCCTCGGGCAAACATTGAATGCAGACGATATCAGCAACTTTGATTATTATCGAAGTATGTACGTGTTTTCGGACTGTGTTTTTTTTTGCTTGAAGAATATAATATATAGTAACGGGTCATATCGATTAACAAAAAATGAAGCTATTTTGGCTGAACATTCGAATGATAGATAATAAATAAAGTTCATTAGACATGCGTGGATGCAGTATGCGCCGCATTACAAAAATAATTATTATATTAGGGTGAAAATAATAAAATATGTATTCAGTTCTACAAAAATTCAATCAGTTTGTCAATAGCTATCAAAAAATTGTACAAATTTCTCGCAGAACTAAATACTTTTTTTTTTATCCTATTATAATGGAGTTCTGCCAAATAAATACCAATTCAATCGATACACTATTTAATTTGAATTGTTGAAATTTTGTACATTTCGCCTTTCGGTATCTTCAGGCATTCGAGCACACGAATGAACTCGAACTGGCAAACAGTAAATAGTTCATATAAATTTTGATTAACAACACGATATTTTAACACTAATTTACTGCAGAGTTCAGACAATCTTGCTGTACTAGAAATATTGATATAATTTAAGATATTACTTAAATTAAAAATACACTATTTATAGTTTACTAAGAGTTACTTTAATTATTATACAGTATATCCCAATAGAATTTAACTCTCATTCGTTGCATTCGTTATTTACTTTTAACTATAATTTAAATGAATAAATCAATCTTGTTTGTCTACGATTTACACCTGACGTGTCAGTACAGGGGCAAGCACGTGTTGCAACTACGATGCAAATTACAGTACCGTGATTACGATGACATTTATTGTCATGATTTTAATTATAGTAATCACCTCGTTTTATTCCTGGGATAATGAAGAGATTACGTTAGTTAAAGACTGACGACCAATTTGACTTTCATATATCTCATAGTATTATAAGATAATTCGTGTAGTGTGGAATAGTTCATTACTCAAGTCTTATAGCCATGTTGGTACGTAGTTAAGCCATTTCTTACTCAAGTTACCTAATTTAGAAACAGTAATAATAAAATACACGTTACGATCAATTTACATGTTGCACGCATGGCTTGAAAGAGTGGACTAAAGCAGCAGCAATTGCGTTGTAAGATCGGAATCAGTAATGTTCAATTACAGTAAATCATAATCACCAATGAATGAGGTATCTATCTGGGTAACGACTGTAGGTGGGGAAAGTGGGAAAAAAGATTCGAGCTATAGAACACTTATTGAAATCAGCCAAGTCTCGTCTGAATCCTGTATGAAGAGATTGTGGTATGTCAAGGAATGAATAAATATGATGAGCTGGCTTCGTCTAACCTTTTTGAAGCATAGAATCCCAACGTAACAAGGATCGGATGACCATCGATGCTATTGAGGTGTGGTGTCGGATGCGAATAATGGTGAGAATATCGTGGAGGGGAGGATATACAACCAGTGATTCGATGCTGCAGAAGCTGAACTCTCTTTCCTGACCGTCTTCAATGTGTTATACATTTTTTCAATACAGTATTTGTCGAAGATCATTGAAAAAACTGCCATCTAAAAGAAGCATCGGTAAATCTCTATATTATGTATTAAGCCTCGAACCTGGCAGAGGATAGAGTGAAACGAATACTAGATACAGAGTTCAGCAAAATTACAGTATGGCCACGATCATCAGCTTAAGCATTCAAATCTTAGCTAGATGTGTGAAATTTCTTTAAAAATATTTTAGCTAACGTAAAAAAAAGCAACATATTTCATTTCACAAGATATATCGGTACCTGAGAGGCTAATAATCCTATATCCATTTTATCAACATTACAGGAGGAGCAAAAACGTGCTTCTAAAGCTGTTTTTATTTTCGTTTTTTTTTGCAATTGAGAGATAAGGGGATTGGAAAGTTTCATTTACAGGCGAAAACATGAGTTTCATAGGATTTAATAGACATAGGATTGTTTACCTTGTAAATGCAGTGTGACATAGGACTGCTTTTGGGTAGGGTTTTTCGGTAACCAACCCACATACGCCAAAGTTTTATTTATTCATCTATATATTTTTATATGTTTTGTACATAGGACTATTAGCCTCTGAGGTACAGATATGTAATGTGTTGATAGCTATTGTCAGAACTAAAAATGAGCTTGGAAGAGGGGGATTTTGTGGTGTTTGCCTTCCCCGCCCTCTAAAAAAATAGGGCACTTGAGCAATCTGATCTGTATACGGACGGCGGCATTGTCAAAATAATCACTCAGAACAAAAAACATGTTATTATTTCTGTCAAGAGTTTTCATAACATGATACAGTTGCAGAATAATCTATTATTAAATGTGCGTTTTTGGCCGGATCAGTAATAAACGAATGTCAATGTTTTTAATATTATACAAGAAACTACCCACGTGCAATAAAATATGTTAAATTAACGATTGAAATATTCTGGGACTACCGAATTGTGGCCTATATTGCACCAACACCTTCGATAATAATATCGATAGAATCCAAACATGTTATTTATCCGATAATCAAAGAAACACAATGTTTATTTGCATTAATTAAATTAGTATTGGTGTTTGCAGCTAGGTACTAAGGTTACTGCGATCGAACAGAATCGGGAGTTCCCTGTAATATGTATGCGATAAATGTAGTAAAACAGATTGTTTACCTATCTGACGTATTTTTGTTAATGACCGATGTGCCGTCATAAGTCAGTGAATCACAATTTAAGCGTGCATATTCTCCTGTCTACCTTCAAAATTAAACCTACTTTTATTCGCCAAGCGTATTCAAGGAAGCTGTAAGTTTTGAGAATTTCCCATTCAATATTAAATTTCAATAAATTCGGCGGTCACCTTATAGCGATTAATTATGAATATAATATTTTGTAAAATGGCTTTTTTACAATGCTAGCTCACAGCGTATGGACTCTTAGTCTAGCATCTTAAGATAACTGATTGCAGGTCAGTCACTCAATCACTCTTTTCAGGAAACAGGAACGGTTTGAGGAAATAACTTGTAGCTATTTAGTCGCTTGCCGTAAATGCCTTTTTCAGGATCTAATAGTGGGTCAATGGGTAGGTGTGAAAGCTTCACAGACATCCATGCCTTTGGATACAAGTTCATAAATCGAATAAAAAAACAATTCGTGATCTGAACCCGTGATCCGAGTGGATGGAAATTAAAAAACGTAGACCGCTCTACTACACCGAATCCATCGAAAATACAAACACAATTTGTAAGCGATAATTGAACAGACCCCTTATATACCAATTCATAAACGTAAAACAACTCGGCCGGGCGGGCCTTATAGAATAGATACATAATTAACAATTGGAAGGACGGCGTAGTGCCGGGAGGCCTAAACCAAAGTGATAGTTGGCTATGTTCAAGCGCGTACAGTATCCGTGGGGCTGATGAATTGGAGAAACAAGGCATGGGCAGAAACATATAGGGGAGCGTCTTAGAGGTAGCCAAGACTCACAGTGGAGGGTAGCATCTTAATTATTAGAAAACTTTTCTTCGACAGCATCCACATCACAGAGGCTCAAATAATATGTTAGCGTCGTTCGGTAGGCGAACAAACACTTGATTCTATTACTGAACGATTACTTCGTGGGTATCCCCAGGATTCCACGCAACACCGTTTGGCAAACGCTGTCTCATACTATACTATTATAAGTGGTCTTTTATTTATTACAATGTTATTTTTATTTTCGCATCACTTAACTATGAAGATTTTTGTTTGGGGGAATCACTTGAATAGCAAACAAAATGTTTTTTTCTCATAACAATAAGTGTGATGCGATTTTGAACAGAGAAATATTCGCTAATTTTGTTACCCACTTTGCCGCTGTATTTTTTCTGCTCTGTGTCAGTGATGTCAGATGTCAGGTCACGACGATTTAGTTATTTTAATTCCCATTACAAAAAAAAATGTTTATGCAAAATTAATAAAATTTTAATCATAGAACTAGGCTCATACACATTATTTTCTCAGTTATGTTGTTATTTTTTACGACTGAGCTCGCAAAAGAACACCGAATTACTGAACTAACATACTGAAACGAGAGCGGAGTTCGCGAAGCTGGCTGCCAATCTCCAGGCTATTTTTTTTAAAAAATCTGTTTTATTTTATTAAATAATAAGATTTTTGGTAACGATTTAAGGATGTCTCGCATCATTGGTAAAAAATTAAGGGTGTCTGGCATCTCCAATGCCACTAGACAAATAATAATTATTTTAATCACAGAGTGTCATCGTTGTATGATCATTTTGATCAAAATCGGCTCAAATTGTGTGCGTAATTGTAGAATCAGCGTCAATCTCACTCATTTTTCTGTGTAGATTTTCCCTTTCTACCAATACAAATAGTGATCAAAGTTAAAAAAAAACCGAACTTTGAAATCGTCCAAAAGAAACGCTTAATGCGATGGTAACAAAAACATTTATTTCTTATTTTATTCGCGCCAAGCACAGACCTACATGTTTAAAGATGCGTTATTTGCGCTTATCTATCGGTCTAAGTTTGACGCCATTTAATTGATCTCGGTTCGGATTAACGAAAGCCCCTTCACGCTGCACGTCTTTGCTCCGTTGACAATAATGTAACATAAAATGAAACTAAACTGCGATGTGACCATCAAAACATTTTATTATTTTAACCTTGGGATCGTAAAATTACGGCATTTTATTAAATTAAATGTATTGTTTTATATTTTGCTTGGGTCAATCTCTCACACAATAAAGGTCAGCAGGGATCGAGCAGTGACTAGCCACGCCATCCAAATATTAAACCAACAGTTCTGCGGTTTCCTTCAAACGGGGACTTTTGTTATATTATAAAAATAAAACAATTTGTTTAAATATAGGAATATCAAAACAGACTCAGGTTTGTTAGTTTTGTTAATATAGCATTATGTTACTAGCGTTCATTTTGTCTCCCTATGAAAGTATTATATAACTTGTCTGACAAGGAAGTCGGACAAGGCATACCCTTCAACCTGTCACTCATTTCTTAAATTCAAATATATAAGTAACTATCGAATAGGACATAATCGATGTTCATTTGTTACTAATTTTCAATTTTACCTCTCTGATCCTAAAAACGGAGCGTAGTGAGAGCGGTTAGCGAACCACTAGTCCTGTACTAGCCCTATTCATTTATCTCTACTCTCTTCAGAGTATCAAGCAGTTTTCGTTGAAAAACTTACATTAAGATAAGCTCCATTTAAGAGGCCACAGCTCAACATTGGAAGCAGATATCGATAGAAAAAGAAACCCAAGAGATGAAAATGATTATTTAAGAAAATTAAGATTTTTTTAAATGAACTAAACTTCACTTTTTTTACAACATCTGCTCTCAATTATGGTGCACATGGACTCCTAATGGAGGTATCTCAACACTAAGAGAACTGCTTGTTAACTTCACTGAGAAACTAAAACAAAGGTGCAACCAAAGATGTTACATATCGCTCGAGACACTCGCGAAGATTTTAATATCTACGACTGCGTAATCTAAATTCACCATTTTTTTAAATTTAACCACGTCCGTTTTCAATGTGGAGCGTTTGGTCTCCTAATAGAACATCTGAACAGAGGTTGTCCTACGAGGACTGTTGTCTCGTAACCTCCCTTATTATGAGGAATCTTTAGGAATATTATCGGTAAACTAGAACTTGCCACTTGTTAGCATTCGGTCAATACGCTTGATGCAAACGATGCGCAAAGAGAGTGAATGTGTGTGTGCGATGTATATTAAAAATTTACAAAGCACTTCCGCCCACACACACTCAATTGAAAGAGAGTGCTACATTAGAGCAAGACAGATAAATCAAGACAAATATAATATATCGACGGTGTTTTGGCCAATTGATGTAACCCTCAAAATTTAAATTGTTCAGGAGAGAGTAAAAACTGTTATTATTATAATATATGGTGAGTTGCGTTATGAATCTTTGAAACGCACTCTTGTTAATTGTCATGTTTGCAGATACGGTATTATACGTTGGTAGTGTCGATATTGTAGTGGCTTACATCAAGTGAGGGGTCATGCCTAAAACCAATGTAAAATGATGTTTCCCTTACTAAAAGTGGTCAATGTATTATCGTCTTTAAAATGAGATCCAATCATTAACTCATTTTCGTATTTTTTTGAGGCTTACATCAATTGACCAAAACACCGTCGATATGTACATGTATTGTTATATTTTACGGCTACATGGATTTTATTATATTGATTTTAATTTTAACCTTTTAACCAATTCGTTTTTCAGATCTTCACTGAAGCCAAATTACACAATGAGGGCGGGCCAAGCTGCCGCTATAGAGGCGTCACGCCGACGAGCCGCACTGGCCGAAGCTGCGTTGACTCGCCAAGAACTCGCAGCCCACTGGGCTAAGCAGAACGCTTCCGTCGGCCCTGGTCTTCCTCCCAAGTGGACAGACGACGCCTATTATGAAAGAGCTAACAAAGAGGCGATGGAGCTGGACTATAGGAAAAATAAACAAAGGTTTTTAATATAAACAATAATAAGATACGAATGTGATTTCATTATAATTATTTAAGGTATAAGAAAGGGTTCAGATGAGACAGAGACAAATGAGTACCTTGGTATCAAAGTCGGACAAACGGCACATTTCACGAAAGTCATGTTTTTATTGTTTGTGGTAGTGCAAGTGATGAGCTTTTCAAAAAACTCGTTAAAAATATCAGAATTCAACGTTTCATATAGATTTTTGAGTTTAAAGTTCGTAAATAGTTTCAAAAGCGGACACTAAACATCCATTTTCGCGAAATCAGAGGACATATATATGTCCACTGATTTCGATCCACACATTGAAACATCGTCCACACATTGACGAATCACAGAGCTAGAATTTACTTTAAAGTGTCATGGCTGCCGGGCTTGATGAAGTGTGGAATTTATGTGAAATGAAAAATCACGTCTGCTGTACATTTTCATAGATGGCTTATGTCCGTCTTTGATACCAATGTACTCAAATATTAATGAGAAAAGATTGTAAAATCGCCTACCGCGCCACCTACTTAATTATATGCATGTGATAGTGCATATAACGTGTGACATGCCTCAATCTTATTTGGTGCGGCCCCGCCGCAAACTGTGCCAGAACTCTACTCGAATCATCTCACCAAGACAATTTTAGCAGTGATAATAAACGACAACATTGTTTCCATTAATAAACGTTGCTTCATTTTTGCAACATTGCCTGGTATTGTTTTGAATGCTGTATACCGGCTGAGGGTATAGAGTCTTACAAAGAGCCTGCCCTTTTAAATTCCGGCAGTCGACCGCCTTGAGCCGAAGGACAAAATCGTACCTGTCGCTGTGGGGTGGCCAATTTGGCAACATATTTTCTGCTGCGTACCGATTTAATGTTTTTCGTAAATTTTAACAACTAACTGCAATAAAAATTACTTTATAATTTAAAACATCAACTGAGGGTGCTTGATGGAATTTCAATATCAAATTTGCTCGAATGCCTGAAGATGCGGAAAGGCGAAACCCGGGTCGTTAGTGACAAAATACATGGAAGTGTACAAAATCTCAATAATCCAAATTTAAAAATTACTTTGACTGAACTGGCGTGTTTTAACTGAAGCAAAAAAACCTCATCATCATCAGCAGCAGCACGCTAGATATAAGTCGGAGCTTATCACGTGCTAAGCATGTTATATCATTTGTTGCGTTTGCTGCTTCACAAAACAGCCGGGCATTGTGTACCATTAGCCCTCAGCTTAGAACTACAGTAGAACCCTGATTAATCATTCCCGCATTCATCATTTTCCGAATTTATCATTAATATTTTTTAGTCATGGTCAAACACCCATAATAACAGTGTTTAATAATCCCCCATTCATCGTTCCCTGATATTTCATTTTCCTTGATTTATTGGTAAAATATTATGGTTCCGTCGCAAATATTACGGGATTCTCCAACATTTGTCAACCCGCTCAGATGTAGGTACATACAACTCCATTCAGCTGTTATTACTGTCACAATTAGGAAGTCTGCAAGCGTCGTCTTGTTGTTATGATGCCAGCTCATAATGTTTCCCCTGATAACATCTACAGAGAAGCTATGTACAGACTGTACAGTCGTCTCACCGAGTCGGTCAGTGCTTATTTTTGCCTTGTATTTCGCATTTTGAACTAATCCGACTTGCAACTAAAATGACCCCTATGAAGAAAGTTATGACTCTTGTTGAAAACAATTCAAGAAGTTGAAAAAAATCCGGGAGAAAAACGAGTTGACAAAGAAAAATGTCTGGGACAAACGCTTCCTTTTCTTAGTCTCTCGAAAAACGAAAAATCAGGGTTCCACTGTATTCTTCATCTTGATTGGTTTCTTCTTGCATTTTAGTTCAACATTTATATACTGTTAATTCAATAACTGATAAAAGTGTGAATAGTTCATTAAATTTTACTTTCAATGTAAAAACTGTTGTTGACTTTTTAATAATCATAATTATATTATAACATATTGTGATAAAGAAATAAATAAATACCAAAACCAGTCTAATCCAGTTTGATTGTTTTTTTTTTGTTGTTTTTTTTTTGCAAAATAAGATACTAATTGTTGATATATAATTAATATTAAATTCTCAGGTGTTCATTCTATTTTAAACATGGATTATTTAAATTGATTAATTAATTAAATACCTGTTAATGATAATATGCCAGCTTTTGATAAAATCTGCAGACTTAATTAATGACCAGCAAGCGTAAATTATTTTCTTACTAGTAAAATCTGTTGAGAAAAAACAAAATTTGTTTACTGAATCTCTTTTGTTTTATAATTTTAAAAACATTCTTTTCGAAATTTAGCTAGTTTTTTTTATGGCTGCAAAATCAACAATAGAATGAATAGTCATACTGTTCTAAATTCAAAGCCAAAAAAGTATTTTATGAACATTGACCTCGAGAATATTTCTTTGACTTGTTTTATTCAATTGAAATGTCATGGTAAGATCTGATGATCCTTGTACCTGAAATAAACATTTTCCTTAGTGTTTTCGATTCAAAAAAATCACCTGACAGATGTGTGGATATAGGGTAAAGGTTAAAAATATGTAAGTGAGTGTAAATTGCACAAGTTATACACATAAAACCCAGGAGATGGTTGTGTTGCTAATGTTCTGAGGCTAAACTTATTCATATATTTTGGAGTATATGGACTTCTAATATAGTTTATCTCAACATATATTTTTTTACGAGACTTGTTACTCAGTTGTTCAACCTCTCTTTTTCGAAGAGAGTAGGGATTTAAGAATAGGGCTAGGACAGTACCAATGGTTAAATAATCGCTCCGCTTTTAGGATCGAATGAATGATATCTCAATCTGTATATACACCCATCCCTCTCTTAACACGGAAGATCGGTTTTGCTAAATCACTGTGTAAATCGAAACCATGTCAAGCGAGACATACAAATATATAGAAAAGAATACAAAAGGTTTTCTTCTATTAAAATTCAAAAAAACATTTATCTCTTGTTCTCTAGCAATTCATCAATTTCATTGATAGCTTTAATAATAAAATCTCTCACCAACTAAATGTCTGATGATGTTTTGGTTAAAAAATTCTCTTACTATTACTCAAAACTATTCCAGGACAGATCAGAAACATCCTCCCAAGATAATATTCATACATTTCAATCTAACTTTAAATCGTGCTTGATGAAGCGTTTTTAAAGTGCAACAATTGATCTGCGTGCAGTGCCCATCATCCGGGCCTGAAGGGTTGACAAGTTATGCATGTGCAATATTTTTAAATTCATACTTTTTACTATCTTCTTTTACTTTCAGGAGACTGGAAGAAAGACAAAACAAGTTGGCCATGATGTTCTTTCACGAGAATATGCAATACAAGGAGGAGCTCAAACAATATAACACGCAGCAAAAATTGCAGAGAAGGACGTGAGCTTAAGATTTTATCACTAGAAACAGGGGGATAAAATATTTTCAGCCCTATTTGTAAATCATTAAACAACTTCAAATGCACAGTATTAAATTATACTTAACTTAAACAAGTCGTCATTTAACAAGATTAAGAAAGAAGAGTGATTGAGTGTCGGCGTCCGTGGCGCAGTTGGTAACGACGTTGGCTACGGTTACGGATGTCTCGGGCTCAATTCCCAGTGCAGACGGTTTTCATAAAATTGATCTTTCAATCGATTTATGGATTTCTGTTCGTAGTTTGAGTGATTGTGATGTCTAAAACTCCCTCCCACCCATCCGCTCCTCACGAGGCGTAGCGAGAGCGATTAACTAACCACTAGTCCCGTCCTAACCCTATCTTTCTATTTCTAAACAAAAAAAAGAAAGAAGGTGTTTTTAAAATAATTTAAAAAAAATGGCATTAAGGATAATTGCGATGTCCCAGATGTTTTTAATGTTTTTAGGGAGAATTTTCAACAAAGTCTCTCGAGCAGAAAAGACATCAAATAAATCCATGTCCAATCCATCAAATATTGAATTGAAAATATCAATACTTGATGTTGACCTTTCTGCAGCATTGAACTTTGAACACTAGGGTAACTTAATTAGTTATGATTAAATGATCCGATTATTGCTCAACTCCCCCCAAGGTGAAGTTAGGAAGACTAACTGTTTGCCAAGTGCTCTAAATGGTCAGTCTAGGAGTGGTTAGAGCATTGAAAGTATCTCAGACATTTTCATATAGCACGGAAACATTTATACGCCACTGATTAATGAAGCAATTATTTTTCTTTCCAGAACGTACCTTGATGATGTACCAACCTCGGTTTTACGTGATATAAACCTGGGCATCAAAGCGAAGGAAGATGCAAGAAGACGGCAGGAGGCTGAGATTACGCTTTATCATCAGTGGAGAGCCAATCAGCCAGTCCTCAGGGAGTATGAAAGGGCGCTGCGGCATGGGGCCCTCAAATCTGCATGGTATTTTTTTTATTTACCGTATCCTACCATACTATAAGTTGTGATGCTTATCTGTCCGCTAATGGACAATCTCAACAGAAGTTGTTTTACAAAAACTGATTGTAATTCATTTGATCAAATCAATTTGCAGAGACCATGAAGAGAAAGATGGTTAGCTAATCACTATTTTAATGGTTGAATGTGAAAGAATGTAAACATTGTTCATAAATCAATTGAAAAATCAGTGTATGAAAGTTTTCATTTGGGTATTTGTGCATGTGATTGAATATGATGAATTTCTATTTTTCAGTTTCTCTAAATTTTGAGGCGAAAAATAGGAAGGCCGATCGTATTGTATTATGAGTTTCCAAGGTTATATGAATGGATCTGAAATTGATTTAGTATGACTAATAGCGATGTTTATGTTCCAGGATGGAGCAAGCCATTGAAAAGGACCTGCTGAAAAAAAAAGAAGAAGAGAAATTGCAAAAGATCTTGGATGAAAGAGACACTTGCATCAAGAGACAGATGGATAAAGAAAAAGAAGACATGATGGTTAAAGAGGAAAAAATGAAGGTACTGTACAAAATTGCCACCTCAATACCCAAATCAGAATTTTTCAACCTGTTGTGATTTCATAGAAACAACGCAGAATAAACTAAAATTATAGATATTTTCTATAGATGAATAGATGTAGATGTAGAAAAATTATGATATATAAGGGTCATAGAAAATGTGAGATTAAAAAAAGGCTTACAATTAAATGCACTTTTGTTTAGATGATATTCACTTTCGTAAAGATAGTTTTCACTTATAACAAATACATTCCACAAAAAACAAATTATTTCACTAAAAATAAAGTGATGCCACATAATAAAATATATTTAAGCATTGAAGAAATATGTTGCACTTACGAAAAAATATTATCACATAGACAAAATAGTTTTCACTCAATATAAATGCTCACACTTTGAAATCGATAGTTTCACAACGCTGTAATGAAATGTCACTTATTCTTTACTACTTGCAACATAGGATTTTCCACCATAGACTAGTTTACTTGTCGCAACTCTATATTAGGCCGCCTGTATTGTCTTTGCTCCACGCATTATAATTTAGTCACTAGTATATTATAAGAGTGGTATTTATGAAGAAGCAGGGTTCTAAGTGGACATGCAATATGTTAATATAATTTATTTCAATGTCCATAGCATATAAAATTTAAATAATCCGTTTCAAAGTCAAGCTATCAAGATTAGTCTGTGGTACTTTGTTAAAAGAATCCGTTTCGAAGTGAAAACTTTTAAAAACAAAGTTTGAGTGTACTAAGTTAATACTATATTATACAAAGTGCAAACTATCGAAATAAAAGTTCAAGTGTACCAAGTGAATACTATCTAACACAAAGTGCAATTATTTATAACCTTTAAAAAAATAACTACTTGTACCCACCATATCCCAAAATAACCTTTTACAGATATACCAGTTAATAAATGTATGTTTTTTTCATTTGCTTAAGACAAACTGGTCCTGTAGCCGTGTCGTCAATACTTCTTAGGCTTAGTCCAATTTGATTGTGGGCAACATTCGATTTGCATTCATTGGTATCATTGCAAAACTAACTTCTAATACATTCTTAACCCAATTTTTCTTTCCATACACTCTCCCGAGATCGGGGTTGAGCGATCGTCTTCCTCCCAACCAATTCTTGCTAAACAACTTCTCTAAAGATATATTAGACATTGTGAGGGAATCTGATAAAAAAAATACATTTTGGTTGTATATGTCAGCCCCTATATTCCTCACATTCTGATGACAAAAAAAATGTTTCCATATTTGTCACTCCCACCACCCGATAACAGTTTTAATTGATGATGACTGCTTTCCTTCTCTTCCACTTCTACCGCCATCTCTACTCAGCACAATAAATTTTAAAATTTTAATAAAAGGAATATTCATTTGTACACCATTTTTGGGGTTGGGAACAGATTAATCGAATTTCAGTTATTTCTTACAGGAAAAACTGTTTGTATACTCGTCAGATTGAATATTCGATAGGCACTCAGGAATAGATCAATGACAAATATTTCACTGCTTTAAAACTGCTATAAACTAATTTTGAATTTGAAATAATTATAGGATCTACGTGAACAATTATGCCATCAAATACAACAGCTCAGAGACTCCGAAAAGTTAGCTGCCGATTTAAGAAGAAAGGAAGACGCAGAATTAAGCTTATTGCAGGCTTTACAAGCTGCTTCTGTTGTCAGGATGGAGGCGGCGACACGGAGAGCTGCAGCTAGGGGGATGTTAATCGGGAATATGTCCCTCTATGCCCGTAGACTGCGAGAGAGGGCGAGAGAAGCTGAAAGAGACGTAGAAGCCGATCAGAAAGAATTGGCAGCTATTATTGCTGCCATTGAAAAGGTAACGTAATAACGTCATCGTTCTGATATAGTATATCAAATTGCCAACAAATCACCTTTCAAAATTAAAATAATCCTCTACATTTAAAAACTATGTTGTGTTTTAGGACGCTATAAAAGAGGAGGCCGGTCGCCAAGAGTGGAAAGAAGCCCTAACCAGCGCGCAAGAAAGTCTTCAAAGGCAGCGTGACTTGGAGAAACTCCGACAAAAGAGATTGGAAGATGCCATGGACGGGGAAGCAAGAGTCATCTTCCAAAAACAAGAAGTGGTATGATGTAATCATAATAGTTCAGTATAAATTCAATGACTCTAAGCTCCCTTAGGGCAGTGTGTCTTGTTTAGAAATTTTCGGTCAGTCTGGAAATTTTTCAAATAATCATTTTATCCCTCAAAAATCCATATTAATTTAAGGCATTGATTGAATTGGCTTGTGCTTAGCAATGCTTTCCATTAAATTTATGTCCTTGTGTGTCCCATGATCTATGTCTGTTAGGTTTGACTCCTTCTAAAATACAACAAAATTCTCTTGTTTTTCAGATATGGCGAGAGGAACATAACGCCCGCCAAGCGCTTTTGGATGAAGTGTTAACCACATTAAAGATGCAAGTCAATGCAAAATTAGAACTGAACAAAGAACGGCAGAGAGAAAATATACTAGAACGTGAGATTATGTTGGAGAATATTGAACAGGCCAATAAAGAGATGGAAGACAAAGAAAGAGACAAACAGGTACATAATTATGGCAAAAATTTCAACAAACAAACATACCGATGAAAGAAAGCTTAAAAACCTAAGTACTAATGAGTTGTTTTGAATGTTGGATTCCTTTGAACCCAAAAAACCAATTAATTGGTGTTTTCTGTGGACTTAAAAACGAGTCTAATGAAACATAACCTTTGTTTTGGCAGTTTATTTGATTCGTGTGTGCATGCAACATCTGGTGGAAGAAGTGTGGTACACTAAATGTAATTTCGTCGATAGGCCAAATGTATTCTATTAAAATTCTTCTAGTATGATGTGAGAAACAATTCATTTTGATATTTTTAATGCCAGATTATGGGTCAGTATCGGAGTTGGAGTTGCATTTTCTTTTTAATAATTAGTCCTGGTAAACACACTAATATTCACTTATAAACACACTTACATCAAGTTGAGTAACTGTGTCTCATGAATAAATATCACCATCACCGAAAATTCAGCATATATTGTGTCACATTGTGTGTACAGTGTACATTTTTTTAAGCTTACCAAATGTATATCGCTAAATTGTTTGTTGTAATCAAATTTCAGTTGGCCCAGCAGGGATTGAACAAGATGGCAACACTCCAAACTGAAATAAGACAGCTAGAGAGAGAAGAACAAGAAATAGTCGAAAGGAAGCAAAGAGAAAAAGAGCTAAGAGACGCAACCAGAGAGGAGGAGAGGTTGAGAAATGAAATAATTAGACTGCAGCGAGAAGGATTCGCTTTTCAGACACATAGACGGCGAAGGGCCAACTGGTAAAATAAGGCCATTTCAAACCCAATCATGATGACTTTTTTTGACAATAAAGAATGTGCTCCAAAATTATTTACAAACAAAGATATGAAGCATCCTGTTCTACACTATTTTTTAAAAGTAATTTAATGACTTTAATAGTTAAGTCAACCAGACGACATAATATTGTAACCAAAAACATGAAAATGTTTTTGGAAAAATTAAGATTTAATAAGATCAATAATCTAAAAGGAAATTTTAGTCAATAGATTCTCTGCTATATTCAGAAGCGGACTGTTTTATCTATTGTAAAAAATAAAGTTATTAAAATTACAGTTGCCGGGTGATCGTTTATGTAAAATAAGTATCGGCAGTTTTTTTTGTAGATTTCAGAGTTTGTTTGCTCTGTCTCGAGCTTCCCAAATAATTCACACCCAACCTCTGCATTGCTGTGGATGTCGTCTACTCAATCCCCTAAAGGGGATTCAGGAGGTTCCTTCATCTAACTTGTGAAGACAAATATTCTTTGATATAATTGGTTTGTCTCTGCTAGGGGGCCGCACTATATAAATATAAACAACTGGATAGGTTCAACAGCCACCTTTCAATCAGTGGTTATTCGGTAGTAATGAACAATACACAAAACAGCTTAGAGAAAGCAGTTTTTTTTAAATGTTGAATTCCTATTTAGTATAAGGACAGTAATATATGGAAACATTTTCATCATCAGCAAAAGAAGATTTAGTCCACAAAAAAAGTGTAATGTAAATGTGACCAGAAATAATTTATGAGTGTGTTTAAAATCTTTGATTATCACTAACCAACCTATCTTATATAGTATATTAGTATCTATTCCATCCGAAAATCTGGTTATAAGGACTTTTCCTAGGCTTATTGTTTTTCTATTAGAAAAAAAAATACTCTCCAGATTTGTTGTTTTATGTCCCTTTTTATTTGTTTGAATAGGATCTATATCAGTAAAACAACATTCTACTTTACTTAGCATGTATTTTTAATTATTTCAATTACAAATAACTCACTCGTTTTTATGTAATAAAAGACATTCCAAACCAATTTCTCTGAGAATGTGACTAAAGTTTATCAATAAATAATTATATTTAAGAAATCTCGTTTTGTTTACACCCATTTCTTTCCATAAATTAAAATGAATTCATGCATTCTAGTTTGAGTTGTCACCCTTTTTTCCATTTTTTTATGATATGAATATATCGTCATTGATACTGCAATATGTCATAATATGTAAATAATATTTTGTTTAAAATGGTTTTATCTTATTTGAACACTCGGGTAGACAAGAATTTTTTTTATAATTTTTTTCAAAATCATTAGTTGGTCACACTAAGTCTTTTGAACATCTAGAATTTCTTGTAAGTTATTGGAAAACATTATTTTTGAAATTGGTTTGTACATATGCACACAAAAATAAAGTTTTACAGTATCTTACAAGAAATTCTAGATGCTTAAAAGGTTCAGTGTGATCAATTAATGAATTTGGATAAAGTCATAAACAAATATCTTGTCTACCAGAGTGCTAAAATAAGTTAAGGCCACATAAACAAAATATTTTTTATTAGGCGGTATTATACTTGGTAGGCGAAATAACCCCTGTTGGCGAAACTAGCGATTTGATAAGTAAAACATTGAAGAGTAGCCATAGACTAGCACTACTGATATACAAAAATATTTTTGCTCTCTGGCAGCAATATTTGTTTTTGACGTTTCAGTGTGACAGTTGTAATCTGTGTTCGTATTTCAAACTTCAGGATAAATAATGTACCTAAGGATCGTAAATTTCATCATTGTCAATCATTTTAATTGAAACAAGTTTTGAACCTGCACGATTTTCGAAGGAATTCGCTCGTCATACTTTGTAAGTAAACTTTGTCTATTAACGAAATTCTGTTTCAATTTATTCTCCTCATATAATAAATAGCTGCTAAATATTAGATTTGATGTTGTAATTTATACGAAGGGGTTATTTCAATATAAATAATATAATGATTTATTTCTCTAGTAAGTATGCTTTACAACATGCTACTCTTATTGCGACCGAAAATTGACTAAATGCCGCTAATAACAATGCATTTTTGTAGGAAATTTAATTACCTACAAATAGGAGAATATAAACAAACCAAACATTGGAACTAGGGAAACCGATGATTTACGCGAAATATAAATTTTTTTCGGTAAATATGCTTTTCCGTTTCTACCTGAAAATTTACTAAACTCCCCAAAAAACAATGCGATTCTCTAGAAAGTTTAATTGTAAATAGGATAATACCAAAAAATAAGCATTGAAATCATGAAAGCTGATAATTTACGCGAATTACGAAATTAATATTAGTACGAACATTCGCCGCCATATTTCAAATTTACTAAGTACTTATAAGCGAATTATGTATACTCACACTTTTATTTAGATATCGTAGATTGATTTTTCAGTATTGTGTGTGGTAAAAAAGGAAACTGCCTGTACACTAGACAATATTGAATTTAAAATGACTTGAGACCATCTCAAGAAGAAAAGATATTATAATATAAATAAATAATAAACATTTTTCTCTAACATTTATGACTGCATAATCCGAATTCTCCTTTATTAAATTAACCACTTTCTTAATTTAAATATGTCCACTCCCAATAGTGGAGCATTTGGACTCCTAATTGAGCATCTGAACTGAAGTTGCTCTACCAGAATTGTTTGTTATTCGGTTACTCAATTTCTCTTCATTGGAGGGAGTAAGGATAGAAGGAGGAGATAGGACAAGACTAGTAGCTTGTTAATCGCTTTCCTTATGCCCTGTTATTAGGAAATTCATTCCTTTTAAGACAATTCTATAAAACAATTGGAAAATCAGTTTATCAATGCATCTGTACTGGGTTTCGAACTCGTGGTCACTGCAACCAAAGACGATGACGTTGAGTATTTGGTTACAGACCGAGCAGTAATATTTCGATCTATCACTCAGGATGGATGACTAATTAATTTTGTAGAACCTCCTGTATTTATATAGTTTTTTCAAAAGGTGTAGGTTATGAATCGCTGGGGAAAATTAAAAGTACGATTGTTTCTTTTATACATCTTTTATTGTAAAATTAATTTATTGATTAATAGTGTATAGGACATTTTATTAAATGAAACTTTTATTTGTCCACACATCACTTGATGTTAAAAATACTAATTTATGTTACATATCTCTCTTAAAAAGTAGTTTTATCACAAAAATACTGAAATGTGCACAGTTTGATTAATCAAAAAAAAGATTCAATCTATTCTTTTTGGATAAAGTCAATTATTCTTAACGAGTCATTATGACAATGAAACTCTTCAACATTTTAAATATCATGTTTATAAGGAATAGTAATGTTGATCAAGGTAAATGAGTCACATTCATTTGCACTATTGATTCCTTTTTATTGATTTGTCTGTTTGAGTTGTATCACTATGGAACAAGAAGAGATCTTTCAAAAGAAAACTCATTTGTTTTTTTAACTCTGTCTACTTTTGACAATGCATTGTTGGAATGGAAAAGCAAGTGATTCGAGATTCTAATATTTTTATAGTGGCAAACAAGTGATTCTCGTTCACTACAATGCTTAGGTCGTTTGGATTCATCTGAACTTTTGCAATTTATGCACCGTTAAACGTGCACTCTTGAGATTTCTTATGTTGTTTTGTTATGTTTACACCACTTGCTGAGGTGTGATTCTTTAATACGGTGTGAAAATATATATTTTGATAACTTTTACTGTACAATATAATTATTATTTTTGAAATACCGCCTATTGCAGTATCAAAGACTATAATATGCATTTTCTTCTACAGTATGATTTTTAGAGTTTTAGATTTCTCGAGATTCAGTGATCAATAGTTCTAACTCGTATATCCACGTAGTCTTGTTGTCTGTGTCTTCCTATAAAACATTATCTTCTGCGCCACCAAAGAATAAAAGTGATGCAGCATCTCTTAAAAAGTATTCCAATATTTTCTACGTTACTCTCTTCCCAGAAACTGACACGCCTCCTGCCATTGCCTACTTACAGAGATCGTCTTGAATCCTGCATTTTTGATAATAATGATTGTACGACACCATTGATCATAAAATCACCCTGATTTCAGGGACAACTAAATAGGATTATAAGATATTTGTGTTATAATCAAGAAAACACAGTAGTTGATTTTTTATAATGACTTGTTTTGTGCAAAACTGTGTATGTCCTATTTAAAATAACCTTTTTTCATAGTATTTGGTTTATTTTTTTAATATTGAAAACATATTCCTTTTCTTAGTGCAAAATAGCTTATGGAGCGGAAGATGTACAATTATTTTAACATAACTGTTAGAATATGTAATATTAAAGATTAAAAAAAATAGTTGTTTTGTATAATATTTATGTATTAGCTTATTTAACATTTTTTGTTGATTCATTTTTATTTAAAATCACAGATATTCATTGCACTATCAAACATTTTGAAAAAGGGGTGACTTAATCAAATGTTATAGATAACATTCTTGCCATCAAGTATAATATATAACAAACTTTAAATCACAAAACATAAACACTGCACTGTGGAATGTGATATTTTTTAATAATAGAATAAATACAGTATTTTTTTAAACTTTTCACACTGGCGAATTTCCTATGATTGTTGCCGTATCCAAGTTTCTCTTCATGCTCTCCAACTGTTTCATGTCCTCTGTGGATGCTTCGCATTTGGTGACCACAAGCGAGTGATAGAAATGAACAGCGAACGCCACGAAAACAATAAGAACTGTAAAACAAAATATCACATTAGGTATCAACAAATAAACTTAAGTAAAATTTGTCGGTTATTATCTGCCTATGCCACAAATTCTTCTCTAGAGTCGATAATTCAGACCGTTGCAATATTTATGTATTGTTTGAATTATTGAGATCTTGTACACTTCCATGTATCTTGTCACTAACGACCCGGGTTTCGCCTTTCGGCATCTTCAGGCATTCGAGTGCACGAATGGACTCGATTCGTGCGCTTGAATGCCTGAAGATGCCGAAAGGCGAAACCCGTGTCGTTAGTGACAAGATACATGAAAGTGTACAAGATCTCAATCATTCAAATTTGATATTGAAATTCCATCAAGCACCCTCAGTCGATGTCTTAAATTATGTATTGTTCTTAAAACTATCTGCTAAAATTACTTTTAATTTTTTATATAAATAAAGAATTCATTGCTCTGTGCCACGCTTTGTGTGACTATGAACAACATATTTATTATGTTTCGATCTTTTCAGAACTATCAAAAGGAGTTAAAGAAAATGGTTGTAGCTATTTGAGTGAAGCATTTTTTCACGTGTTATTTATTCAATCCAAATCTGTTGACTGATCTGTAGACATTTTGATCATTGTCTTCTTTTATTTATTTTGAACCACGTCTGCTCCCAATGTGGAGCATATATGGCCTCCTAATGGAAGTCATTTTAGTATTAGTTACCTTCATGGCAAGTAAAAGCTGGTTTATAATAATTTGCAACTTATTTCAATTCACTACCTACTGTGACTGTGATTTCAACCATCGTATTTTCTTTTCATATCTAGAAGTTTTTCTATGAGAAGTGCTAGTTACTCATTTGTTCAACCTCTCTTTCGAAGAGACTAGGGATAGAAGGATAGGGCTGAGACAGAACTAGTAAGCTTATTGCTCTCGCTACGTCCCTTTTTTAGGACCGGATGGGTTGGAGAGAAATTTAGACATCACTATCAAAATCAATTGAAAAATTTGAAAGCTTCCAAGGATTATTTGTTTTCAATCGGGACTTTTATATTACTATAATTTATATTTTGCGTGTTACCTGGTATAACAATAACAGTGGCTGCCGTCGCTGCTGCAAATGAGTAGTCCCAAAATTTGACCCAGCAAAGAATGGCTATCTCAACAAGAAACAGGAACAAACCTTCAAAATAAAAAAAATTGAATTCTTAGTCAACTAAATTATTATAAAAAATATTAATTGTAACACTAATTTGCTCTGGTAAATCATCCAGCAATTTCGTGTGGTAAATAGATTCCTTTTTTTGACCATCCCTACTCCTATAAATTATGCATTTTGTACAGTTACTGGCAATAGTTGATAACTATCATTTATCTGTTTCTGAGTTCTTGTCACTTGTTATTGCTGAATATGTCAACCTCTCGATCGTTAACTAAATGTAGTTTTACAGAATGTATCCAATCTACGACAATGTCAAGCTGAGATAATGGCACTTGATGGCACAAAATGTGTTAAAGTCACAGATCTTGAGTTATTTATATGATTGATGTAGCAATAATTAAACGTATTTCTATTAAATGTAGAATATGATCAACTGACTGACTGTTTTATGTCAAATATAAGATCATTCATAGTTTATTTAATTGTTAATAGATTAGTGTGACTGTTAACCGATTGCCTGGCTTGTATTATCAGCACAATACTTTCATAGTGTTTTATTGAAAGAATATATTTTATGTAGCCAGGCTATTTTCAGCAGAACCCAGAGTAATCTTACACACACCTGATCTTTATACTTCACTATTTTATTTTTTATGGATTGGCTACTTTCTGCGCAACTGCGTCAAACTGGATTTTCATGTGATAGCAACAAAGAATAAATTGGCATCAAAATATACATTATACAATGAGGCATATAGCTTTATATACTTATATATCTCAAATTCTTACCAAGAACTGTACTAAACGCCCAAGCGAGCTCAATAAACCCTCTCATCCTCTCATGGGGAGATTCCCTCAAGACATCTCCCGCACTCATTTTGCTGACTGCATCGATGTTCGGCAGGAGGTATGTCGAAATCATCAGAGCAAAGATGTGGACTGCCACCAGAACTGTCGTACACACCGCGAACATCACGAATAGCCACTCAGGTACATTCGTTGGTTCGTTTATTTGAAGTTCTACCATAGCTATCATAGCAAAACCTAGAATAGAAATAAAAGCGCAATGAAATATCTCTCATGGGGGGGATTTTCAATATCAAATTTAGATATTTTAAATTTAGCATTTTAGAACATTTTCATGGGTGTTTGTGATGTCTTTTCTCCTCGAGTTGATCTGGAATGACATTGAAACTCAAAATATCAGCCGTCTTTAAATAAGTATTTCTACGTTACAATTTTTATTAACATTATGATCATTATGATCAAAATGGTCATAATTTTAATAAAAATAATAACATAGAAACGCTCCATTGACCAAATAAAAGAGGTATTAAAATGAATAGCTTAGAGTTTTTAAAAATTAATAAAACCCTTAACAGTAATCAAATATTACATTTTAAAAAGAACAGGTGGGCGCACCACCATTAAATTTATTTCCCTTGAGATTTTCACCTCCAAACACTAGTAATTGATTTGTAATTAGCACTGTTATGGTAATTAGTCTATCAGTGTTTATGTCTTACCCCCCTGCCCGCCACGTCCAGTAGAATGGAATAAAACCCACCCTTACCTTTATTTTTAAAATAAGAATTAGAACAATTGTTTAACTTTGAAATAAATAACATTGCGATATGGTTAGTCTGAAAATGCTTCTTAAAGAGGCGAAACGCGTCACGTTAGTGATAAAACCAGTGGAATAACAAAGTTATCAATTTTAATTTTATATTAAAAATGAATATCCACAAAGCTACCGCCGAATCCATAGAGGGCTAGTTTTTACTACCATATACCATAGAGTTCTACCAAGAAAATACCCCTTTAATCAAAGAAATACTTGGTCCAAACCAAAAATTCTGAAATTCATCAGTGTTAAATAGAAAACATTATTTTCGTTATTTTATCTATTTTATTTCTTCATGATTTATTAATGAGCAATTTTATTGTTTCTTATCTACCTTTTGTTGGCAGAAGTTTGTTTAATTTACTGGAAAATGCAAGCATTAACAAATGCTATTATCTTCATCATTAGTCTATTTGACAATTCAAACAATATTATTTTACTGTGTATGTATGATCACGTTTCACATTTGTGCCTTGTCATTCAATAATAATTTATTTTAAAATAAAATGTTATATATGTCAAATACTGTAAACATCGAAACATTTCACATGGATATATCAGACAATGTGAAGACATATTTCAGCACCGGCAAAATGCTACGCTTTTTTAACATAAAACTTACAAATGAAAAAAAAAAAGTTTTTTATTGTTACTGAGCTAGACGTCAACAATAACAGTAGTTATTACTTGTGTTTGGAGGGGAAAATTTCATTGGAAATAAATTAAAAAGCGAAGAGCGAACTATTATATTCATTTCAAATGTTATTTACTTATTATAATTGAATTGATTGAAAATTCTTACTTATTCATTTTTAATCTTTTACGATTTTCTCAATGGAGTATTCTACATTACAATTTTATTAAAATTGTGACGGTTTTCGATTAGATATTTTGCATTTTAGTCTATCTCTCGGGAGAACAATGAAAGAAGAATGGGACAAGAAAAGGTAGTACTCTTTCTGAACCCCGTTTTCGAGATTGGACAGGGAGTGTATGGGTAGGTATGAAACATCACAAGCATTCATGGACACAAATTCAACAATTGGTACGAACAAAATATTGAATGGAAGTTTCCATTTGGGGGTTCAAATTACCTGAAAGCAACTCCGAAGTTGTTGCAGTGGCTTTGAGTTTGGCCCTTGACATATGGAGCCTTCTCCAACTGAGTCCTTCAGGGGAGTCAGGAGCCGGCATTCCATGGCCACCTTCAGATCTTCTTCCGCCGCCTCCACCTTCGGCGTTGTCCCCGCATCTGCACGAGCAGCGGCAGCTTCTTGAAGATGCGCCTGATGCAGGTGTGCCAAGGCGCCTGTCTTCCACACTGATTCCGGCGAGGTTTAATCCGTTCATCAGGTTTGGGATGCCGGCTGTCGGAAGCATTCCGTTATACTGAAATTGGATAAGACCTTGTTAAAAACAGTGCTTCTCAAGCTATTAGCACTTGCGAATCAGTGAAAATTGTAGAAATATTTCACGGACCGGTAAAGCGAAAATAAAAACGTTATGCAATATTTAATTGTTAAATTATTAACATAATAGACAAAAAGCAAGTAATTATTTGGTCAGTAACTAATTCCATAAATGGTCAGCTAATAAGTATGTTTGGTCAGTAAATAATTGCCAACTTTATAATGGTTAGGTTAGATTAGGTTTAACGCGTTTCCTGCTGAGCCGTTTAAAGCACTGTTCCCTAACCTTTTTACACCTGCGGACCGGTAAAAAAGGGAAAAATGCTTCGCGGACCACTAATACTGAAAAAAAAAATGGTTTTTGATGTAATATTTTTTTAATCTTATATTGTGACAGATGGACATAACTATAACTAACAAATATACATATGAAATTGTTGGACATATATTTTGGTAGGGTTTTGCATCTGGGTTCACTATCCAAGAGCAAATATGTCCGTTCTCCCAGAGTGTACCTTAGAAGATTTATGACGGTCGATTCTGAGAAAACCAGCGACCATCGTGCCGGATCATCCTACCAATTATTATTATTTAACAATAACTAAAAATACAAGTAAACGTGAAGACGAAAAAAATTCTATATTAAATATTTTTGCATGGCGAATTTTGCGGCCCGGCACTGGGCTGCGAACCACTGGTAGGAGAACATAGGATAATCAAATACCAAATATTTCAAAAATTAATTCAGTAGTGTTGGTGTTAACCAAACTTATGGAGATTATCAAGACAAATCAGGCTATATCTTAATACAATAATTAGCTTGTACAATTTCAAGTTTTAACACTGTTAACATTCTTATATTTTTGAGTATCAGCTATCGACTCACTGAAATCTGCCGTCTCAACAGTTAGCAGTCAACGGGTTAATTAAAAAAATGACTGTTTTATATACATATCTGACCGTTTATCTTATTGACTCCATGTGTATAATGACCATTTATTATTATTTCTTACTGACCCAATAACTGCATGCCATAATAAAGCCGTTTATAGAAAATAAAAAAATATGTCATGAAAATTCTATTGTTACTTGAAAACATAACAAACCGAATTGAAGGAATCTTTACTTTGGATAAAATGTATCAATACTATTAAACAAATATAATTTAATACAATTATCTTTTTTTAATAACAAACAATTTTGTGGACAGGCAGAAAATTTCCGCGGACCGTCGGTTAGGATGCACTGATTTAGAACAATGGTCAACGTAAAAGAACGGTTTTGTTTCCATTCAAAAATCAAAAATTATTGCAAACAATTTACTTTAACAATACTTGAAAATACATTTGAATGAGAACTAATTTGATGTCAAAGACCCACAATTAGTCTTTCGCGCAGGAAATATGATATAAAATAAATTGTACGTGCTTTGCCCACCTACGATTTAGAGCATAATATAGAATCCAGCCCTTTAGCCGAGTGGCTAACGTCGTTTGTTTGTATTGCGGTGTTCACTGATTCGAATTCCAGTAACTGGTTTTGCAGTAGATTTGTGAATTTGTGTTCGAGGGCGTGGATTTATTTGGTATATTAATTACATTCCAACCATACGAGCCTAAAAGCAGGGCGTAACGAGATCGATTAGTTAACCAAAAGTACTATACTAGCCATATCCTTCAACCTGGAGAGTTTAGTGACTGATTACAATATTTTCTGTTGAGATAAGCTCTATTAGGAGTCCATATTCTCCACATTTGGAGCGGACATGATTACAAAAAGAAAATGTAACATTAATAAAAATGAAAATCATATTTTTTTACCCTGTCCGCTTCCAATGTGGAGCATATGGACTCCTAATAGAGGTATCTCAACAGAAATTTTTCCAAGAGAATTGCTTGTTACTCAGTTGCTCAACCTCTCTTCTTTTACGAATAGATTAGGGATAGAAAGATAGGGCTACGACTGGACTAGTGGTTAGCGAATCGCTCTCGCTACGCCTCGTTTTTAGGATAGGATGGGTTGGAGTGAATTCTAGATATCAGAAACATCCATGCCTACGAACAGAAATCCATAAATCGATTGACAAATCAATTTATGAAGCTGTCCGTACAGGCACTTGAATCCGAGACATCCGTGACCGAAGTCAACGACGTTGACCACTACACCACGGACACGATTCTTTACCCTTATTCAAATAATTAAAAAACAGCAATCCAACTGACTTAATTATTTATTTTTTCGATTAATGGAAATGTCCATATTAAAAATGCAAATATTTTCGCCAAATGTATAGATAAATTATACAGTTAAATTAAAAATTGATAACTTAGTTATTTCACTTGGTTTATTACTAACGTGACGCGTTTCGCCTCTTTAAGAAGCATCTTCAGACTAACACGTTAAAAATGAACTTCCACAAAGTTACCGCCGAATCCATAGAAAAAATTATATAGTGGACATTGTCATCTTTAAAAACAGCTTTCAAATGACGCTATCTCCACGTAATTTAAAATTCACCGAATAAACCAAAGAGTGTTATTATTTATTTAATTATTAATTTCTTCCAATTTATCATGCCGAAATGTGAACAGGTGCGTTTCAATTATTCCGTTTAATTACGGCTTCACGATAATTATTATTCACCTCTAAAAGAATGTTGACATTGTAAATATTAAATGACTAAATAGTGCAAAATTAAACTTTGTTGATACCGTTTTAAACCAGGTCAAATTATCAATAAAAAAATCTTTCTTTGTTGAGCCGTCCATGAATGATGTCACATGATTTTAGTTAACATTTGACCTCCTCCATATTACATTTTATTTTTTATATTTATTAAATTTCTAACCGACATCAGACACAATTACATGACGTTTTCGTTATGCGGGGATAATTGATACCAAAAAATGCATTTTTAAACGAATTCCCGTAAATCGTTTTTATAAATATTTGGCTAATAATTGCCAATAATATTTTGAAATATTTAAATCGCGTGAGATGAACGTGGATTTTTTAAACCACTATCTTTTTTACGCTGGGAATACTTTCCATGAAAAACAACCGTACAATCGTGTAAAATGAATGCATTGAAAAAAGATAAATGAAAGTTAGATTCCATTACAATGGAGTGTGCAATTTCGAAACCGTGTAAAAAAAGATTTTTTTTACCATGTCCGCTCCCAATGTAGAAAGGATGGACTCTTAATGGAGGTATCTCAATAGAAGTTTTTCTTCGAGAACCGCTTGTTACTCAGTTGCTTGACCGCACTTTTTTGAAGAGATCAGATATATAAGGATGTGGCTAGGATAGAACTAGTGGTTAGCTAATCGCTGTCATTACACCCCGTTTTTTAGGATCGAATGGGTAAAAGAGAAGTTTAGACATCACAAAAATCCATACCAACAGAAGTTCATAAATCGATTGAAAAATCAATTTATAAAGCTGTCTTTACTCTGATTTAAACCCGAAACACCCGTAACCGAAGCCAACGACGTTGACCACTGCACCACGGATCCGACAAAGGATTAAGTGTATATATTTGAAACTTAGTAACTGTGGATACGCATACAAGGACCCCTTGTAATGTATTATGGCCGGTTCCGCTCAATTCGATGACAATTTTGGAATAAGTATGTATTACATAGTCCCTTATTATATTATTAGTGGAAAAAAGACAATATTTATATATAGATAGATAGAATTTTGATTATTGAGATTTTGTACACTTCCATGTATTTTGTCACTAACGGGTTTCGTCTTTCGGCATCTTCAGGCATTCGAGCGCACGAATGGACTCGAGTCATCCCGTCGAAACCCACAATGCTATTATAATTGTAAAATCACTGGTAATTCTAAAAGTAGTTGGAAAGCGGCAATTCGCCACTCTGTTAATGTGTTGTTTACAAAATAAGGATTAAGGCGATTCTCGAAATGTTAACTCAGGTATCAGTGTGGATCCTAGACGTATAATATTTTATCTCGTAAATAATATTTGTCGTATTTGTATGTTCTATATAAACGTTAGAAACTGTTTACTGACTGTCAGTTCGAGTCCATTCGTGCGCTCGAATGCCTGAAGATGCCGAAAGGCGAAACCCGGGTCGTTAGTGACAAAATACATGGAAGTGTACAAAATCTCAATAATCCAACATTGATATTGAAATTCCATCAAGCACCCTCAGTCGATGTCTTAAATTATATATAGATAGCGTAATTTCGCGTCGTCTCTGTGGCCAATTTATTTATTTCTGATTTATTATCATCGAAATTTAGCAGTTAACATAACTATTTTAGTTTTGTGATTATCTGGCTGTGTGAAGGGTGCTTTTTACCTTTCCTTGATACGCCATAGCTTCCATACTCCATCCGTCAGTCTTCAATGAAGCCAAGCAGTCCAAACTGCTCGTCGGACTATCAGCCAACTGCGATTGGTATGCCCGTCTTCGCGCTCTAGTGACGGCATTATATCCACTAAACCCGGCGTAGTTTGTTAAACCAGGGTCGAACGCTAATGGGGCGGACCTGGGTGGAGCCGTGTAGAACGGTCTTTGCCGAGGAGACAGCAGCAGTTCGGAAGCGTGGTGTCTCAAGGGCGGCGGATGGTGGGGTCTTATACGTCTCGGTGCTCCGACTTGGGTAGATTGGGTGACTTGGAGGGGTGAGGTGACTATTCCCGTCAATATCGTCGGTAGTGATTGGGGAGATGACGACGGCAGGTGGTTGGCGTCCGCAAGGTCAGCGGACATCTGGGGTTAGAGAAAAATAAATCATTGATTGGATTTTTGAGCAGAGAATGGATGCAGGTAAAACACTGCAATTTTTAGTTAACTCGCCAAGGGCTAGGAAAGGAATATGAGGTAATAATTTCTACGCTCCATTTTTCAGAATCGGAAATTGCGGTGGGTGGTGAAGTATGCATGGGTCACCCATTCATTCAAATCAATATACCTCTGTGTATTTAAATTTAGGTACTTGAAACCAGGGATGGGAAACGTATATAATAACGATTCAATTGGCATTAATTTTCAATAACGCAACAGTATTATTATAGCGTTCTATAACTTCATAATAACCGATAACGTTTCTGAAATGTTATTTTTAAAGTTGTTTATTTCCTTATTATCCTTTTATATTCATTTTGTACTTCACAAATATATTCAACAATCGTTTGACATCGGTGCGTTTTTGTCTTCTTGCTAATGACTCACAATTCTCGAGAAGTGGTAAAAATATACTTGACATGAGGAAAATATTGGATTACGTTGTAGAATAACGTAACAATTCGAAACGTTATTCCATCCCTGCTTGTACACACATAATATTATGACCTTGACAGTAATAATTTTAAATAAAATTTAAAGTTTTCAACCACCGAGACGTAAAGACATAGTATAATGCCAACTAATTATAATAAACAAGCATAATAATGATCTAAAGCGAGTGCACACAAATCGGTGTAGTATTACGGCTACAGATTATTTTTTTATTTCAATTATATTTTATCAAGTTCCTAAAATACTTATTTAATAGAAATGTTATTCGAACTCAATTGTCTGCATAAGTCGACATGTTTATGTCGTCTGGCAACTTTGCTAGAGTACTGGATGGGAGAAAAAGAGTTGGTGCCAAAAATGTTGGACATTCAGAATGATATGATGCCGAAATCCTTAATACTAGATGAGGACTTTGGGGAATATAGTGGAAATAAAAAAGTCCATTGTCAGCGTCTGTGGTCTAGTGGTAAGAGCTTTGCCATAGCAATCAGGTGGGTCCTGGTTCAAGTCCCAGCAAGGTCAATATCAAATTTAGATATTTTCAATTTAAATTTGACTTATAAAAATTCTCATCGAGATTATCTCGTATGATTTTACAATTTTTAAAGTATTTGGCGCATTGGCTGTCAGCTGTAATGCCAGATTTGTTTGATTAAAAAAAAAATAAGCGGCATTTAAGACAAAATATTTTTTTGGTTCCACACCTTTTCGAATTATTGTTTTCAAAGATAAATGAAATAAAATCAAAATATAGATCTTGACTCCCCGACGAGCATTTTGATGATTGTTTGGAAATAGCTTAGGAATATCATCAAACTCTCCTAATTATGTGGCACTGGCCCATGAAATGCAATGCCAAAGATAATCACACTGACTTTGAGATTGATATAATAATTTCTATTCAACGCTTATTTTGTATGTATGGAACAACCATGATGTGTATTTTATAGAATGTGAAAGATGATTTTTATATTTTAAGACAAATTTTTGTGTATTATTTATTATCTATGTCAACTATAAATTTTTTTTGAAAAAATTGGTGGTGCCCTCCATCTTATCGATATTTTAGAATGTGCTCCAGTGTACTAAAAGCTTGGGAATACTTGATATGAAGGCTTGGGAATTAAGTTACAAAGTTACTTTTCACCATTCAATAGAAAGTGATACAATAGATGAAATCAAAATCGTATAGGTACTTACTATCAATAAAAAATCCACTTGTCTATATTGTTTACAAACAATTCACTTCAAAAAAGATATTTATCACACTATGTATTCATAAATCACAATAATTCTTTAAAAAAACTACAATTATTAGATCAGATAAGATTATAAAATATTCTGTCATATTATTATTATACAAATAACGCTGTAAGTATTAATTATTATTGAAAACGACAGATATACTGAGCAAAACAAATTGAACTAACGTGTGTTAAAAAAATAGCATTTGTCTGTACCTAAGAACCCCCACTACTATACAATTTACTTGCTAAACATAAAATTTACTATTATATAAAAATTGTGTACTTATTATATGGCCACTAGCGATTTAGCTATTTATATACTTCCGCACTGTGATCCGGGGGTCGAATACCCTGCGTGATATTTGTATCGCAATATCGATCGTCCAGTTTATTACTCAGACATTTCCAAATAACCCATATTGAGATAATGAGAAAAGCAATATTCAAATGGTCACCGTAAATCAAATATTGTTTATTTGTGTCCGAGTTTTATACATTTTATAAATAGTAGAAGGATGTTTAGAAATATCCTTTTACTGGCCCATAAATACAAACATTTTGCTTAATTTTTAGGAGATTATATGTCATAGGATATTTTGGTTGCACTTTAGATGACTGAATCGGATAGAGCTCAAAGTTTTACATAAATAACTCAAATTTCATTTTTTTGGACCTGTCTGACTAATGAACTGAACGATCGATATATTTATGAAGCCATATTAGAGTTCGCGAAGCGGGCTCCAAGTTTCCTGGATAATTGGTCGGTACAGAATGAACTGTTATATCCCCCTTACACAATGAAATCTAGCAAATTATGTACTTCCTTAAAAACATATTCTGTAAACCTTTGGTGCGGGATTTAGCCTATTATATAGCCTTAATTTATATTTTATTTTTATAATGTACTAGTGAGTACTCGGCATGCGTTGCAATGCCACCCAAAGAAAGAAAGGGTTTGTGTTTTAATTCTGTTTATTGAACTGCTTTTGGATTAGAGGTCTGCACAGGCCGAAATTTCATAGACTTACCCGGTTCGAGCCCATCATCTTCAGGTCTGGCCCGACCCGAACCCGAGTTTCAATATCACACTTGTTATAACACAATATTTTTGTTTTTCGTCTGGTGCGTACACGAATAAATCAGAAGGTTTTTCCTAGATGTCGCTGTATGTACGTATTTGATTCTTTTTTTCAATTTTAGATTTTCAATTTTTTTCTTCAGAACCCTTCACGGGTGTGTGCACAACAACTCACCGAAGTTTCATCGAAATCGTATGAATGGTAAAGGAACGCGTAAAGGACAAACAAACATTTATTTTATATAATATTTCCCGGCATGATCACAATAAGTCCTTCCTGAAAGTTTCGTCGCGATCGGTTGAGTAGTTTAGGAGCCTATAAGATCCGGACAAACCAACAAACCAACAAACAGACATTCATTTTTATATATATAGATATATATGGTATACGGTAATTATAATGTATATATAGGGTATACGGTAACATACACTTTGGAAGATATCGTATACCTTCTGCAAAGTTAACAACTACAGCACTGCATATTTTTTTTATTCATGTCTGCTCCCAATATGGAGCATATAGACATCTAATGAAGCTTATGCCAACATCAGGTTTTTGTACAAGATCGGATTGTAACTCAGTTGCTCAATCTCCCTCGCTCAAAGAGAAGGAAAGGACTCGTGGTTGGCTAGTCACACTCGTTACGCCCCGTTTTTAGTATCGGATAGGTGGGAAGAAATTCCAGACATCCATGCCTTCGAATAGAAATCCATTAATCGATTGAAAATTCAATTTATGAAACTGTCTGTATTGGGATTCGAACCCCTGGGTGAACGTTGACCAGTCGACCATAGACCTGGCAACAGCACTGCTTATATGATACCATAAACACATTAAATGAGCGTGTATTTCACACTGTAAGATTCAAAGCCACATCTTTCCGATATTAAAATCCATAAAACGGCAATTAATCATAAAGTAATCTCTATAAATGTTCTTTAATAATTAATTGAATTCTAGGCTATAATTTTTGTAATTTACGGATGTATTCATCTGTCAACACTTTCGCTCCGTGTTAACGAGGCTTGTAATTTGTGTGGCTTAAAATGTGTCAACATGTTGACTCGCCTAACTAATTTAGAAACAACACTAATGAAATTAATTTAAAACGCACCGTGTGCATTGTATGCCTGGTTACAGTGAAACGATCAACGCAGCAATTGCGTTTTACCATAGACTTAACTAGTATACTATAATTATGTTATATTGTCAACAGCTCTATTCTCACTTTCTCGAGATTGCGATATATGGAGACTTGAGTTTGATTTTAACTTACTCAAAGGATATCAATTTCTTGTTCATAGATAGAGGTAGAATTCAAACATTTCAGAAGTCAAATAATCGACCCACCCCTGCTTTGAAGTATAGCAGTATATATAAAAGGACATTAGCACAAAAATATGAACTCCATTTTCAATAATTCAAGAATAGATCTGTCTCTAAGTTAACTGGCAAAGACAAAGTAATCTCTTCAAACTAAAAAAATAATTACAATAATTAATCCCTGATTTTAATTGGACATTATTTCTGTTGTATGCTCACAGTCAGTATACGCTAGGGGTGAAGGAGCAGAATCTTTAATTAGAGAGTAATTAGGTAAAATTCACGTGGGAATAGATATAAAGATCTGTAACCACACTAACACTGAATAAGCTATGAAACTAGGAGTCCATTTGGTTGGCTTCACATAATATGACAGGAGAGCGTTTCAAAGATTCAAAACCTAGTTGAAAAGTAACGTCTGCATCTATCTTCTTCAAAATAGGGACAATGCTATTATTTTAAATCAATTTTTTTATTTTTTACAAAGCGTTGCTGAAAAGTTTATAGCTTTTGAAATATTACAGACACGACATAGAACTTCAAATCATTAGGAAAATACTTTCGTATAAGTGGCTAGTTATTATACGTGTTTATACTGTACGAAAAAACGGTGAAGTAGGTACTTTTCCCAATGTTTTTTGGCCTACCTATAGAACTGTGTGTGTAGACAACAAAAATGCAAAAGACATATAATCATGCATGTGTCACTTACGTGATTATACGTAAAGAGTGTCGATATGTTGTTTAAGCAGGAAAAGATCTTTCTTTGACCATATCCGTTTTTAATGTGGAGGTTTTGGCCACCACGTGGCACCTTTGTATAGCATTCCCTGTCACCAAACAATCGCTTTAACTCTTCTCGTGACAGCCAGCATTCTATTCGGTGTTATTCATACAGCTTGTCTACCGAGAAAGAGACTAGCAACATCACATCACATTCTCACGCTTGCAGACGGTCTCCTTTTATTATACAATCACGTATTTACTTATCTTTGCGCTCAGTAATATCACATTTCGTAACCGCTGTTGTTTGAAATGATGACTTGATATAAGTCTCATTTTATGGAAACTTTTTCACATTTCGGAAATCCGTAGCGTTGTGTATTTTCAATGAAAGTCGAGTAATTCCGAAAATATTTTTAAAAAAATGGCACGGGAGCCCCGAGTTGCTAATTTCTGGCTTAACGTTATTTTATTTTACGTTTTATGATACAAATGAGCGTGATATGTTTTTCCTTATGAAGCTAAGGGGTTTTTTTGTTTCGATTGTCATATTTTCGACGCCTCTATTTTTAATTGATTATCAATAAATCGAAATTTTAGATTAATACCTATAATAGAAATAATTGTTTTTCCGAGATTGTGTCTGAGTTCTGAAGAATATTAACGGTAGATCATATTTATAGCTAATGTAAAGAGTACAATACCGCAATGATAATATTTCTTGAGAAATAATTTAATCAATAAATAAAATGTTTTCAATAATTGTTATTAAGTGAACTGCACACGTTCGTATGAATTATGCTATTCTTGTAATGCAGCACTTCTTTTTTCAAAGCTGTATGGATTAATGACTATAATTCTGGTCTTTTTTGCGATCATAGGATTCCGGCAAAAGCCAAGCTTGGGAATAACTGGTAAATCTATTTGCCTCAATGCGAAGAATATAGAATCTTATAATCAAGCATCTCAACAAATGGACTCCTTTTGACAAGAAGTTCTTAATCATTGTGCTCAAACCTGGTGTGTCCATATAAACATTGCAGTCGCGCGTCAGACGACACTTGGTGTGTTCACTTTGTTTTTAACATGTATGAGATCAAAAAAATTTCAGCTTGGTTACAAAACCTGACAAATAAATAACGTAGCTACTGTAATATACTTTTACTACCGCTTTTAAATATTGTTTTTTAGTTAGTACATACTTAATCTAATATTAGAAATTAAATCATACAGAAGAGCCATTTCTAAGTACCCGGCGAAGAACTTCTCTGATAAACGTGATTGTTCAGGTATACTGTAATTAAATATTTAGCGATTACGTAAATGTAACCTATCGGTAATCATGTGGCCCTTGAACGATAAAATACTTGTTAATGATATTTTCCGTAATTATACGTGTTAATATGTTTGCTTTGCAGATAAAAAATGCTAATTCTGCTTAAATACATATATCATATTAATATCAGCCCTTGATAATTTGCGACAAAAAACCCTGCGTTGTCGTACGTTTACTGATTATTGTTCTTCAACCGAAGAACTAACTAGTGGCGAATGGAAAATACGAATGTTCAGAATCCATTTTTTATATTAGTCATTTACTTTTCTTCTACAGGCCGAGTTAACAAGCTTAAATTCCAAAGACGATAAATTTATATCCTATCGATTCGTGGCCGAAACCACAGATATTTTTTTTAACTAGTTTTTGCGTCGGTCGCATAAGACGTTAGTTGCAAAAGCTCATCGCCTGATCAATATATAACACATAGCCTAGACAAGTGGACATATTCAGGAATCAAGTTTTCTATTCTGTGTTTTTCAATTCTGTAAAATTGTTTTTTTAACTGCTTGTTACTCAGTTGCTCTACCTCTCTTTTTCCAAGAGATTCGGGATAGAAGGATAGGGCTAGGACTGGATTAGTGATGAGCTACCTCTTCTTTTTTTAGGATCGGATGGGTGAGAGGGAATTGTACACATCACACACATCGTAAAAATTTTGTTGGATCCGTGATGCAGCGTCGTTGGCTTCGATTACGAATGTCTCAGGTTCAAGTCACGGCGCATTAGCGTCAGCTATTATGTCACGTATTGTACTTTCTTTATTGTAAAAACAATAATAAAAAACTAGACATGATTCCTGCCAGCTTTTTCCAGCTTGATCTTATTCGAATTTCTGGTCATTACAGAAAATAAGAATGCCGGATTAAAGCAAACTCTATCGACTTCAACTTTCACACACTACATAAATCCGCGACTACACATTCAGGGTAAATTTATTTGATAGCTGAAACAAATTTACGTATAATTTTTCTTGTTTGTTTTTTAACTTCATGTTCATATAATGATTGACCATAAATGCCTCCACGGGCGACCATTTGACCGCCGTCGATATGCTGGTCATCCCTGGTGTATGTGGTATATGATAATCTATTTTTACCATTACTACTGCAAGTTTAAAAGATACCAAAGGTTATTTATAAAGTCGTATACGTGATTGTTCATTTTTTCTTAGTGCGGCAACAATTTATGGAAATCGATATAGATTAATAATTAATTAAAACGGTATTTGTAAGCATAAGTAATCCACTAATTCATCATAAATTAATCGTTTGAGTTACGAGTTCCCAATTATTTCGAGGCGTGACACTCGTGACCCCTTTTTACAGTCGACAAGACCGCGGTCCTTCGTCATATTTTTGTAGACACTTTTTAAAAATGATTTTTTTGAAATAAGCAACACATAAAACATGATTTCCAAAGATCTCTGCGTATAAACCTTCAAAAAGAACGTTAGGATAAGTCAAGATTCCTACATATGTTTTATCTTTGACGTTTGGTAATAAGCTCTGAAGTCAAAATCCTTATATTTCAAGGTTGAGGTAAATGAAAATTAAAAAAAATAGTGCTTACCAGCCTTCGGTATTATATGACCATAACATTAAGAAACTAGGTTTTTATTTATTGTGCTCAACAATATATTTATTGATATACACTTGGGCCTCGTATAACACGGTTTTTAAATAAAATGATTCTATAATGGAAAGATGTTTGAAGTTCAAGAGGAAATTACAACAGATTTTGGCCCCTTATCACGAAATACGTTAAGATTTGTATGCTAAAAGCAAACAATCGCTTATTACAGAATTTTTAAAATCTAAATCCAAAAGTACTCCAGAGTCATCAAAACTCACAACCTTTCTCGAACCGAACCGAAAAAGAGTTGAACATATAAAATTGTAAGTGATAACAATTATGAATGAATGATCTATTAAAGGTGTTTTTCAATACATACCTAAATGTATATCTTTTCGATGGTTTATTAAAAAAAATATTAACAAACTTCGATATTTTTTGGAACGCATACTCTAAATTTGTATGAACTTCAAACCTCGTATAACACGGATTTGTGGTACCATATGACCATGTTATACAAGGCCCAAGTCTAAACTAAAACTTGATTTGCACGGTTTTATTTCATTTCAAACATGTGGAAGTAGTATAAATTAATTGTGTTTTATTTTTTAAAATATATTTTTATATAAATAATTTTTATAACGTTCAGAATTCGTAATTTTTTGTTTATTTATAATGTTTTTTTTAATAGTGTAGTGAAATTCGAGCATTTTTGTATACAATTGATCACGCAATGTAAGTTTTAGTTTTTTCTAGAAAACTATTCAAAACGGACTAAGCAGCCCTCAATGTGAACCTGCTTGTATTTAATGATTTTTCACAATTTATTTCACATTTTAATGATTGAGATTTTGTACACTTCCATGTAATTTGTCACTAACGACCCGGGTTTCGCCTTTCGGCATCTTCGGGCATTCGAGCGCACGAATGAATTCGAACTGACAAAATACATGAAAGTGTACAAAATCTCAATAATTCAAATTTGATATTGAAATTCCATCAAGCACCCTCAGTCGATGTCTTAAATTTATTTCACGTTTGATATTGAAATTCCATCAAGCAGCCTTAGTCGGTATCTTAAATATTTTACATTAAGTTAGCCCTTAATTTACTTTTCTATCCAAATTTAGCAATCTTTAACTATTTTGAAAAAATATTTCATCTTTTTTTAACGCTTAAACTCCAGAGAAAAAATAATTTTGTGTTTTCAGTTATATTAAATCTCGGATAGGCTCCCTCGGAGCTTGCAACCCACCGATTGGAAACTCGAGGCTTGGATTGAGAGAAAACTTATTTCCTGATGACCATACGCGATTGACGTCAACGGACGATTCTAAAACATTTTCAATATTGTAAAATCTAATTTTAATGATGGGCCAAATAAAATTACTATTTAATACTTAATTGTAATAGGGAGTGATTTAGAATATGACGTAGTCTTTTAAAAATGTAATTATCCATTATGAAGGATGTATTTATTTATTTAATAATGAAAGATAGATTATAATAATCAAGATTTATTAAGCGATCTACTGATTAAAATAATGGTTGACTAATTCAGAGGTTTTCAAAGCGTGTGTCACATTATCCATTATATATGAAGTAAAAAAGAAAAGAGGTATATGTCACAAATCCGTCATTTTACAGAATATATTTTATTTATTGAATTTTAAATCTGAAACTATACTATATTGTTTGCTTATACCACTTATCTAGATGGCCACGGATATAATTCCGGTTCATGACCAACGTTGAAAAATCTAAAATAAATTTAGATACGTTTGGCACTTTTAAACCTGGCCTGCCTGGTAATTCACATGAATAAAATTAGAAGACTTGAGTAATAAAATTGTTTGATAATTCTTTTTAATGCTTTTTGCCTTATAGTTAACAATAAAAAACAAAGGTCGACAACTCCTTTTATGCCAATATCAAATAACTAATACTATAAATATAACACATGGTAGTGAGAATATTAGCTCAATGCACAGTCAGAGAGTGTGCGTGTGCTGTTTTGTGTTGTACTGTGCGCTACAGAGTGAAAAATCAAGGCAAATATAAAATTATATAATTTAAGACATCGACTGAGGGTGCTTGATGGAATTTCAATATCAAATTTGGATTATTGAGATTTTGTACACTTCCATGTATTTTGTCACTAACGACCCGGGTTTCGCCTTTCGGCATCTTCAGGCATTCGAGCGCACGAATGGACTCGAACTGACAGACAGTAAACAGGGTCTAACGTTTATATAGAATATACAAATACGATAAATATTATTTACGAGATAAAATATTATGCGTCTAGGATCCACACTGATACCTGAGTTAACATTTCGAGAGTCGCCTTAATCCTTATTTTGTAAACAACACATTAACAGAGTGGCGAATTGCCGCTTTCCAACTACTGTTAGAATTACCAGGATGTAATTCGACGAAAGGATAAATATATACAATCATTCCACATTTAGTGACATCTGTTAGGTGTTTCAACGTATAGAATAAAGCAATGGCGAGCTTGGAAGGTTCAGCTGATCGTTCAGAATTGGCAAGGAATTCCTTAGGAGGAAGGAAAATAAGGATTAAGGCGATTTTCGAAATGTTAACTCAGGTATCAGTGTGGATCCTAGACTTTTAATATTTTATCTCGTAAATAATATTTATCGTATTTGTATCTTCTATATAAAGGTTAGACACTGTTTACTGTCTGTCAGTTCGAGTCCATTCGTGCGCTCGAATGCCTGAAGATGCCGAAAGGCGAAACCCGGGTCGTTAGTGACAAAATAGATGGAAGTGTACAAAATCTCAATAATCCAAATTTAATTTAATAAAATTATATTGTAAAATGCAGAGTGTAAATAATATGTTTCAAGGGTTTCAACCTAAAAGAATTTAAAATAAGCGACTCGTCAGACTGTTATTCGATTGGAGGTTGGTTGAAGATTAAATTAAATATTACATGTACATAATTTTATATTTTCTTATATTTGTGACTTTTATTATGTCTATTGTTATAAGAATCAGCTGCTAAAGGGTGCCGAAACGAAAAAGTTTGAAAATAACTGGACTAATCAACTTATAACAAATTCATTGCTTATTGTCAAGTGTATTGTTTATTGCATAAAATACTCGGATATTAAATAGTTATATCATAAAATAAATGCGATGGTCAGCTATGACTGCAACTATGCTAAAAATAAAAGGTCACGGACTTCGATAAATGAATTTGTTTTATCTTTATTGGTTACAAGTCTAAAGAAACAATGTATTCTTACAAAAAGGTAGCAGAAAAATCAGATATTTTAATTCATATATGGATTTTCGTAGAGCGTTTGAACATTTTTTAAACATGCCCGCTCTCAGTGTGGATCATATGGATTCGTAATAGTGCCTCAACAAAAGTTGTTCTACGGTAAATGCTTGTTATTCAGTCGCTCAACCTCCTTTTTTAGTGAGAGTAACTATAGAGAGATGGTGATGTTACACTACTATTAGTATTAAGCTAATCACTCTTACTACGCCCCGTTTTTAGAATCAGATGAGTTGAAGGTAATTTTTGATATCACAGACATCCCATTACTTTTTAGGAATGTATTCCAATGTTGAATGCGTGACACGATTAAACAGTAGGATGGATGATGATTATGCATTTCAGAGTCCGTTCGGCTAGTGGCGATAGAATCCCACTCGGTGTTCACGAAGTATTATTCTGTGCTTAATTTATTATAAACAGAGTCGATTTGCGATAATATTGTGTCGTTTGAAAGTTACAATATGAGATTTGAAAAATGCGCGCTCTCATGTGTTAAAATGTATCCGTACCATTTTGGTTGCAGCTGTTTTATTTCCACAAATGAAAGTGACGGTGCTAAAAATTACCAGAACCAAACAATTTTTAATTTTAATATTTTGTTTGGACTTTGACTTACGAACGATTTGATTTACGACCAAAGTTCAGGAACGTATCGCGGTCGTAAATCAAAGACATTCTGTACTTGAGAAATAATATTTGTGTTGGGTCATCTAAATGATAATGCAAATTCACAAATAGTATATAAAAGTTAACGCACTTCAAAATGCAGTCAGCGAAATCAAGTGATGACGGATATACGACGCCGATTTTGTAGACGCGGTGATAAAGTGAATGCCCTGAAAAAGGCAAGTCATGATGACTAAAACAGAACACAGACAGCCGACGACGAAATATATGGACGACCTAGGGAAGGATGGAGATTCAGTTGTCGCGCCCGGAACTGAATACATCTCTTCAGAGTCGCATAATTGTCAGACGTCATCATCATCTGACACCGCCCCGTACTTATGGGGCGGACAGGGTCTTCAAAACCAATCTGCAGACTCTTTTTATTAATGCAAATTTAAAATGTAATATCTCTCCGGAGGCGTTCAAGAGTAGTTTGTCATATTTGTTTGGTTGCCGTTATTTGTTTACAGTTAGAAGTGAACAAAAAGCTTGCGCTGCTTAAAAAAATCAGCAGTCGCCTCTCGGCCTTTCCCAGAGGGAGTCATCGGCCGGCGAAGCGGCGACTTATCCACCGCTTGCTAGTAAACCCACTTACAGAGTTTAAATTAAAAATGTGTAAATCTGTTTGTGTAACTGTTTTCAAGAAAATTATATAAACCAACAGCAATTAAAGAGAGAGTATACTGAATACGACCGGGTTTTAATGGGAGACGAAGGAACCGTTGAATCATCCTTTGTCCCTCACCGGAAGCGAGCGTCAGTGTGTTGACGTCCCGCACCCCGCTTCTCCCCGCTCTCCGCCTTCCTCCCTCGAGCGGCGAGACGTTTCTTTCCTACTCTCTCACATCATATACCTACAGATAAATCTCGTCAATCATAAAACATATGGAATTATATTCCTAAAGGCTTATAAGATAATGAAGACAATAGAATTTATAACATGTCTCTAATGTCATTAATTCTGTTAAGATAACAACGTGTTAACAAATGTTCAGCAATATCATTGTGGACTTGAACTTTTATTCACGTAACCAAAAGTCTGTTTATTATTCGCTCGGATTCACTTCGGTTCACTCCGCTGATAGATCAAATTATTTTTTCGATACACTTCCCAAGTCAATATAACAACAATCAATGAACAGGTAGTTCTCGACTTACAACGGTTCGACGATTCGCACTTACGACCAAAAATTTTGAAAGACATGTTTTTTTATTGCATCATTGAGCAACATTTCCAATGGTTGATGCACACGGGAAGAAAGATCAGTTACAGCATTTTAAAATTTGGATATTTATTTGTACAAATATAATAATTGTACATTAATTTTTGAAGTGAATAATTAATAAATCGTACCGATAGTGTCTGGTAAACCGCGTTTTTTAATTTTATTTGAATTTATTCAAATTCTTGCAAATTTGGATTATTTTTGTTTCCATCTATTTTGTCACTAACGACAATATCTTCAGGCATTCGAGCAACGGATTCAACGTAAACAATTCTTAACGGAGACATAATTTACGAGGTTTTATTTCAGCCACACTGATACCTGAGTTAAAATTTCGGGAACGTAATTCTCTTGCAGTCAAACCTTATCCAACGATTTGTTTTGCAAGACAAATAATAAAACTGTGTACACAATGTTTTATTCTTTGTTTTATATATTAAAAACAGAGAATCAGGAGGATTTGCAATAATATTGTGATTGTCGTTTGACAGTTACAATATAGGATTTGAAAAGCGCGCTCTGGTGTGTTAAAATGTATCCGTACCAGTTTTGGTTGCAGTTGCTTTATTTATACAAATGAAAGTGACGCCGCTAAAACTGGCCTGAAACGAATAATATTTAATTTTAATATTTTTATATAATTCGACTTACGACCAAAGCTCAGGAACTTATCTCGGTCGTAAGTCGAGGACAACCTGAGTAAACATTTATTTTAAAAATCAAAATAATTTAATTCTTACAATAAGATGTCGTCTAATACTATTCACTCTTATAAAAACCCACCAATTAAAAATCAGTAGGCATCCCTTTGTTATATATTTTCCCAATTAAATTTTATTGATAATTGGTTCTCCTGCAATTGCAGAATCTTATTAGTTTGTCAGATATGAATGACTTGATAATATTTTTTATTAATTTGTCTTATATATATATATTTGTGTGCTTCAGTTGATAATGCTCGCGATGAGCGAAACCGGTCCTGATCATTATAAATATGTGGAAGTAGTACAAATGAATTGTGTTTTTTTTTTTTTTAAATTGTGTGCTTCCCAAACTGTGCGCCGCGGCCTTCTGCGGGTAGCCGAAAAATGTTGCAGTAGAACTATCAGTATTTATTCATGATTTTATTTAAAAAAATCCTTTCAGGCAATTATAAAATGCAGTTGTATGAATATTAATAAGTATATTAGATATAATGTCAAATAAAGCTTTTGGTAACTAAATTAATTTAGTTTTTGGGATAGGGAGCCTTGTTTTTTTTTGCAAATTTTGTGGGACGTAGAGTGAAAAAGTTTGAGAAGCAATGTAAACAAAAAAATAAATATAAACGACATAAACTATTTGTTAACTTTCAGTCCGAGTTCATCCATCCTGAAGATGCTGAAAGGCGAAACCCGGGTCGTTAGTGACGAAACATATGAAAATTTACGATGTTTGAACGATTTAAATTTCCATTCGTAATTGCGTTGTTATCTTTATTATAATGAATTATTATATCTTCTCGTAATTATCAAATTTCCTCTTATCTGAGAATCGTATCCCTCTGAAAGACTGTTGAACCCAGGCGCGTGCCGTGCCGTTCTCTCTTTCTCGATCTATCAAATGTAAATTAAAGGGGGCAAGTGATATACAAGGGCATGCGGACGTATGCCATTTTATCATATAAGTGAGGTTGTGCGATAAAGGTAACTCTACCGCACGCCGCTGGTTTAACCCTTTATGACTCCGTTTCACTATATCCTCTATCAGCGCGTGGGCTGACTCTCGCGCACAGCGCACTCTCGTCATGTGCGGCACGCACTGCTTTTTTTGGTTCCATGACTCAAGTTAACACGACAAATACGGACATAGTAATTGCATAAACGATTGATGCGCACAGTGAGACTTGCAAATAAGTATGTATATATGTCCGCTCCCAATGTGGGGCATATGGTCTCCTAATGGAGGTATCTTAACAGAATTTTTCTGTGAGAACTGCTTGTTACTCAGTTGCTCAACCTCTCTTTTTTCGATATATATATCGATTGAAAGATCAATTTATGAAAACAGTCCGCACCGGGAATTGAACTTGAGACATCTGTAACTGTAGCCAACGACGCTACCAACTGCGCCACGGACACCGACAATGTATATATACATGTTTAAAAAATAATAAAATATATTATCTCTACTATAAAGCACAACATATATGTAGAAACTGTATGTTTGTATGTCTATCGGTCACAAAAACTCCTCCCAAACGGTGTGCAATAGCGACGTGAAATCTTCACATGTCATTCCAGCTGCCATTCTTAGTTCAACTGTGCTATTTTCAACTCTTAACTCTCAACATTTAACCTTAAACTGAAAACGATATATTTGTCAGCATCACTTCGCTAAGCAACTATAAATATATATGTTATGTTATAAACGTCACAAATAATAATTGTTCACCAATAGTAAATGAAGATGCCTTCGTCAAATGAATTTAAGAAACGTGAGATTGTCTTGACAATGTGCAGTGACGCTTCGCGTGATGCCGAACAATATCCACTCATGTTTCCACGTGGCAAGAATAGATATGCAATAATAACAATCAATTCCAGCCAAGAACTTTAAATAAAATTTACAAGATGTTATGTGCAATATCATTCTACGCCTATCGTTTGATGGTGCGATCGAAAGAGTACATTTTGCTGAACTATGGCCAACTTTTGCATCAATGTTTTATGTCAAAATTGAGAGGTTTTTTTTATTTATGGTTTACGAAGCCAACGTCTTAATGACCTAATATAAACGTCCTTTATCTTGAGCGAAGCCGGATAAAAAATATTAGTAAAATATGTTACTACAATTTCATCAACCCAAATATATGTTGCCAGTACAATGAAAAAGGATTCTAACAGTAACAATTATATTCATAGAATTTTTAACCACGTAAATCAGTCCTGGAAAGATTTTTAGACTTACAAGCTTTAATTTACATTCAGAATTCAAAATGAGCGACGTTCCTCAGGTGAAACACTTTTTTTAGATATTATTTATTATATTTTCGATGCATTCGGATGTAACTTTGTGGAAATTCATTATTAGCATAAAATTAAAATATATAGCTTTTGTTATTCCACTATTCTACTAATTGTGTCACATGCGTCGCCTCTTTGAGAAGCATCTTAATGATATTATTTATATAATTTAAGACATCGACTGAGGAATCGCTTGATGGAATTTCAATATTAAACTTGGATTATTGAGATTTTGTACACTTCCATGTATTTTGTCACTAACGACCCGGGTTTCGCCTTTCGGCATCTTCAGGCATTCGAGCACACGAATGGACTCGAACTGAGAGACAGTAAACAGTGTCTAACGCTTATATAGAAGATAAAAATGCGACAAATATCATTTACGAGGTAATACATTATACGTCTGAGAGCCACACCGATACCTGAGTTAAAATTCCGGAAATCGCCCTAATCCTTATTTTGTAAACACCATATTAACAGAGTGGCGAATTGCCGCTTTTCAACTTCTTTTAGAAATACCAGTGATTTTACAATTATAATAGTATTGTGGGTTTTGACGGGATGTAATTGGGTCGTTAGTGACAAAATACATGGAAGTGTACAAAATCTCAATAATCCAAGTTTAATGATATTATTTATTATCTTATAACAAACAATTTAATGATACGAATGGTCCACACAAAATACGCGTCGGGCCGTAGTTTGCTCAGGTTACAAAGGTTGCCAGTTTATTATTTTTTATATCGTCTATATGTGCAAGCCAGTGTAGCAAGTAATAAACAAATTGATGTTTCTTTAAATGTAGATGAGAGCAAATACCTCCCCTGCCTTAATACATTTAAAGAAAATTCAACGTTGCATTTTCTCTGAAATATTTACATTATTGCAGTAATAATAATACGTCTGAAAATCCCCTAAACATGCATAAAAATACATCATTAATATTTGTTTTCATACGAACTGTTTCCTCTGAATTATGAATATACATAGTAACTTTGTCATTCTTGACACGCTGCAAAAAGTATTGTGCTCATTGAAATAATGTGTCGCGAATTGTTTAAAGACAAAATAATGTCACGAGTAAATGGAATGGTCAACATTTGGTTATTATCTTAACAATTATTGTGAATCGTTTTATGAGGCTGTTTTAACATATTGTTTGACACCGCCCCGAACTTCAAGGGCAGGGTCTTCAAGCCATTCAAAAGCCGTCTACAGACTCCTCCTATTTAATGCAAATATCATGATATGTCATGTTTTAACACATCACTGAGAAGATTTATTAGTAAAAGTTTTAAATTCATTTTTCTTCTGTTAATTTTAAGCCGCACTGTGTTGAAGTCTTATACCTCTTCCGTTGTTTTACGTAGAATTTGCCAACGTCCTTCGGGGGCGGGAGGGGGGGTTAGTAAATGTGTTGTAATAGAGAATCATTTGGGATTCGTGAGCGAAGGAAGGAGGTTGCCGGGTGCGACGTGGTGGTTTTTTTTAAGGGGAGAGGAGAAAGTGTAAAACCTGTCCCAAATGTACCTTGTATTCCATGCCTAAATTGCAATTTAAAAAAATGCGAGTTAGTGAAATAGAGTGAGTTTCATTGAAATGTCTTTGCCTCAAACTTGTGCTCCTTCTTTCCACTCCGTATTATGTTGTTCAAACAATTCCTTCATTTAGAATATTTTTAGATGACATCCGCTCCAGTGCCAGAGTGTCATGTAGCTGAGTTTTCAATGGTCTTGGGCTTTAGTTTTACATCATTCATTTGTTTTTCAATCGATTTATGAATTTATAAGCAATAATTGATTGATTGAAAACAGATTGTCGATAGAGATATTAGCTTACAATGGTCTTTCTTCTCCCATTCTTCTTTCCTTGCCCTCGCGGATGACAGTGATTGAGTGACATATTTCGTAAACACAAATTTAGTGAGATAATCCTCTTGTTTAAAAAATGTAATTTTATTCGGCCATATCCGGTCTCAATGTGGAGCATAGATCTGCCACGCTGTACATTCAAGATTCCCTGACAACCTCGTACCGCTTTGATTATTCGCTTATCATACCGTAACTGTGAATTTAGGATGGAGCTTTATTGATAATTCTGGTCTTTGGTGCAGTGGTAAACGTCGTTGGCTTCGATTACGGATGTATCAAGTTCAAATCCCGGTACTGACAGTTTTATAGATTGATTTTTTAATCGATTTATGGATTTCTGTTGTTAAGCATGGATGTTTGTGATATTTAAGATTCTCTCCTACTTATCCGATCCTAAATACGAGGTGTGGCGAGAGCGATTAGCTAACCACTAGTCCTGTCCTAACCCTATCCTATCCCTACACTATTTGAAAAAGAGAGGTTGAGCAACTGAGTAACGAGCAGTTGTCGAGGAAAAACCTCTATTGAGATACCTCCATTATGAGTCCACATGCTCCACATTAAGAGCAGCCATGATAAAAAAATTATATTTATTACACTGACATTCAAACGTGCAAGAATGAATTGAAATCCTTATTATATTAAGGTAAAAATATGTAATTCTATCAAAAAATCTATCGGTATATAAAATACGATACGATATAAACACATTGTCATTTTTGAGTGAATATTATATTAAATTTGTTGAATTATAAAAAATGTGGACGACCGCTATGTATAATAAATTATCGGCTCGGTTTGAGGAAAAATAAATTTTCCTTTATAATGAGAATGATATATTCATGTCATCTTCTTATTTCTTAAAACTACACTGAAAACAATCATATTATTATTTACGAACATAATTAAATGCACAAGACAAAAACTATTATATTTATGAATAATAACAAACATACAGATGTCTGGTATTGTTTGCGTTTGTATAATTTATAGCGCTTTTTGAAAAGCATAATCAATTCGGAGAATTTAAGAGCTTCAATAGTTTCAGTCCGTAGTCAAGTGATATCGTTTTGCGTTTCCATGTTTTGATCATTCGAATCCCATGCTGGAAATGCGCATACGCGCACTAGACAAATGACAACTTGATAGTCGCCCAAAAGAATGGTGCGCACAATAAATATGCGCATGTAAATATTTATTAATCCATGTGGGTTTTTAAAATCTGGGGAGCGTTTTTATACTTCAATTTCGACGGCGGGCACTGCTGTAATCATTTCATACAGCGATGCTGCAATCGTACATGTTTCTCAATCCTCTTTCATACCCTTGCGGCAGTGCGTCTGAGTGTTTCTGCATTATGTTAGTTAGGCATGGATTTTTGAGATGTCTTAAATTCCCTCCCACCCATCCGATCCGGTCTTAGCCCTATCCTACTATCCCTACTCTCTTCGAAACAACAAAAAGAGATGTTGACCAACTGGGTAACAAGTAGATTTTGTAGAAAAACTTCTGTTGAGATACCTTCATTAAAAGACACAATCGTTTTTGCTTGACGATGCTTTAAATAATTTGATTACCGTAAATGTACCGATGGCTTTAATGAGGCAAAAATCACTGACAACAAGCAATCAACTCCTATTATTAATAATTTCTGAACATTGCATCAATATTTCACCACCCAACCCTTTTTGGGTATACGAGACCAGGTTTCGGGAGCCCGTCACTCTGACCATATTCCGGTTGGTAAGCACTAGGCTAAACAGTTGATAATGAAACATAACATACCGTTATAATATCTTTCAGAAATGCACTACAAAACAGTTCAACTGCTTAAAGGTAAAACCTTATCAGTAAATTCCACGTTACTTATTCATAAAATACCGATAAAATAAAACGCATTTTCAAAATTAGGCACGTATTTTGTATATATCAACAGTAAGCATAATATCCGAGGACGCTGCAAAAGGTGTTATCTTTTACTTAATGGTTATCGCATTGTTGCATATTTGTTACGTCATGAATTATAGAACACACAAACCTCGATTTACAGGGTTTCACTTTAACACAGTTAAGGAAAATGCATTTTTTAACTTGACGAAAAACCTATTTAACAGTAGGGCTAATGAAATATTTACTTATTTTCCAACTATTCACTGGTCGCATAGAGTTAAAAGTTTTACGGATTATGATAAACTAGTATTTATTACCCAGCTTCACCCGATATAGATAGCGTTAAAATTTAGACTTCAGACATTGGCGTTACTTTAGTGAAAGTACCTCGTGTACAACTAATCCAATGTTGTCCATCAATTAATGATACTGTTAAAAGTTGAAAATAGCACAATTGACCTAGAGATGTCAGCTAGAATGACATGTGAAAATTTCACGTCGCTACTGTACACTGTTTGGGAGGAGTTCTTGTGACAGACAGACAGACATACAGACTTTTTGTAGAACTCACGAAATATGCATTTCACTGTTTTTAATTTTAAATGATGGATAATTTTCCGCTCAATCTTTTTATATTTTACAAATTTTTCTATTTGCATGAAAAGTTATTAATTGTGACATTTATAGTCGCTAAGCAAATTCAACACAGATTGAGTTGTTGTGACGTGATGACGGATTATTTTAGTATGGAGCGGTTGCTAAAGCAACTATTTGCTATATTTGAAACGTCAAAAATATAGCGTTTTCATTCCAAGGTTAAAATTTTCGATTTGAAAATAGCACAGTAGACTAAAAAATGGCATGTTAAGATTTCATGTCGCTACTGTACACCGTTTGGGAGGAGTTATTTTGGCCGACTGACATACAAACATACAGATTCTACATGTATTTTGTGCTATAAAACACAGATATATAATCGCTCCCCAGTTTAAACATATAATGTATAACTTTTTATTTAATATCTACATACCAGATACTCCAGCCTACGTTTTGCAATACTGGACAAATACATTAATACGGGTATTTCCGTATTTAGTGTTAAAACCGGTATTTATTGCAAAATAATCTTTAAAAATCGGCCACCTGGGTTTGTATTACTTGTCAGATAAATCAATTTATCATTATTTCATATAAGCAGCGGTATTAGAAAAAAATATATAATATAATATGTTGTTGCATGAATGCAAGTATGACCTCGTAAACACATACGTTTTATTCTTGAAATACTTAACCAATCATTAATAATAATAATCGTCTCACCGATCAATGTTGAAAAATGCTTTTGGGAAACTTAGTATTTAGTCAGTGTGCCACAATCAATTTAATTTGGAGCCACATTAGCCCCGCGTGGATTGTACATCACCGTTTTAAAATAACGCCCCTGGTATTCTCATGTAATCGTTGAATTTTGACCACCGAATTCTGAATCTGTAATGCAACTTTACTGTTGTCGTGTAGAATAGTTACTGCATGTTATTTTCATTTGTAAATAATAATATATATGTTCAACCAAATCATGCAAAAGGTTATAATATGTTATAATTATTATGCGCAAGATAGCGCTTTCTGTTATTCAACAATATGATTATAGATTATAGCATTACCGACACCGGATTTGACTCGAAACACGCATTTTGGTAGATAGGCCCTGTGATTCTAAAACTCCAAAAACAAATCAGTACGTACATTAGATCATTATATGAAATGTCCCAATTTACATATTTTTCAGTTATTTGAACAGATGGCATTAACTAGAAAATGCAATTTAGTTACGGATGACGTCATCGTCCGGAAAAATCCGGTCGATTGACGTGTCTCTTTGCACAAACAAATTATGGTTAATTAGACATGATACGTGTTGGACTTAATATTTTGGCATTGTTAACATTTGGTACTCTATTAATGTCATCAGTTTTCTTTTAGTATCATAAAACTACTGGATTTTTATATAATTACTCTATGTCAAACATGTGCAAAAATAGCATTTTTTGTCACCGCGAGTGATTTCGTGGCGACTCCTATTCAAATACGATATTTTTATCTTATTGCTATTTTATGCTTTATCATATAATACAGTAATCCATTAGGGTACGTATATCCATTAATTATAACACAGTCTTCTGTTTTTATATACGATGCTCAATTTATGTTTTATCATATAATACAGTAATTCCCAACCCGGGGTACGCGCTTGAGAGCTAAGGGTACGTGAAAGATAACTCAATAATGGCGGGCGTGCTAAAAAGGCACAGTCTTCTGTTTTTCAGAGAGGTAAAAGGAGAAAATTCTACGACGATTTCATCAAATATGGTTTTTCGTACTCAGTAAATGAAGAATGTCCTAAACCCGAGTGTGTAGCGTGTGGGATAATGCTCTCAAATGGCAGTATGAAACATGTCCTACTATAACGGCATCTACAAACAAAACATTAAAACTATAAAAACGAGGAAAGTGACTTTTTAAACGTTTCGCAGTGCAAAATAAGAACATATATATATATAGTATGATTTTTACTACATTTTTAAACCACATTTTCATAGTCTTTATTAGTGGCAGGGTGTACGATGTTAAAATCGATGTTAAAATATATATATATATATACATGTAAATCAACCCTTTTTATAAATCTTTACAAATCAGAGTCTAATGCGCCTGCCCTGCTCGAACAACAATAATATGTATTCACCGTAACTACATAGTTGAAATAACAGCAACTACAGAAAATAAAATTATTTTTGTTATATTAGGGAACAATTTAACGAAATGGGTTGGCAAAGGGTACACAAAACAAAAAATGTTTGGTATCACTGATATAACACGATCTAAGCGCACGAGACAGAATGGGAAATCAATATTTTAATGATTTCGTTTGTAAACAATTAATTTCGTTATTATCTCTCTTTCCTTCAGAAATTATTGTTTATGTAGCGTTTCCCATATGTGCACAATTTAAATTTAGAATTGCCGACAAGTCAGCGCTCGTGGGCGGTCGTTATATATGTTGCGGTATTCACTGGTTCGAATTCCTCGTACGGACAATTTCATAAATTGATTTTTCAATCGATTTATAGATTTTTGTCGAAAGATAATGATGTGTGTGCGATGTACAGATTCTCTCCCAATCATAAAATCGATAAGCTAACTAATAGTCCTTTTCTGTCCCCATTCTTCTACCCTTACTTTCTCTGAAATAGAGAGGCGGAGTGACTGAACAACATCCAGTACTTTGTAGAAACAACTTCTTTTGAGATGCTCGGTCAAAACTCTGCATTCTTCACATTTCGAGTGTTTATGGATGAAAAAAGTTATTCAAAACACATCATTAACACAATATTAAAATATGTACCTTCAATGCTGCAGCACCTATTTCGGTAAACGAGTTTTTATTAATGTTATGAAGTATTTATGTAAAATACACAAAAAGATTTATAATTATACTTGTATTATAAATAAAATTTAATTGTTATAAAAAGCGTGGAAAATGAAGCCTTATGGATGTCGTTTTTAATTAAATGCCAACAAACAAAAGAAGATCGTAATTACGTGCTTAGCAATAAAATGTCACTGCCATTCTGAACAAAATTATGTTTTAATTAATAAGTAGGCGGTTAAATTTAAGCGTGATGCGATAAATAATCTCCGCGACAATTATTTCTCGCAATTATATCTCAATCAAACGATACGTATCCACAATGCTCACCGTGCAGGGCTCCAGCCCGGAACGGTCAAGGTGTGCTTTATGGCAGAGGTTATCAATATCAATCATCCTTATGGCCCAGAGCTCCTCAAATTCTGAAGCCAAATAAATAAGTTAAGCTCGATTTAATATAATTTCTTTCGAGAGTCATACGTGCTAACTATACTGACTATATATCTTTTATTAGCAACAAAGTCTTATATTTCATAGTACATTTAAACCATCTACAGAAATTGAAGTTTAGAAGTGATTTGATCTGAGAATATTGTTTTTCCTATTTTAAAAAGGCTTACAATTAAATAAACTTTTGTTTAGATCATATTCACTTTCATAAAAATAGTTTTCACTTATAACAAATACATTTCACAAAAAACAAATTCTTTCACTAAAAATAAAGTGATCCCACATAATAAAATGTATTCTAACATTGAAGAAATATATTACACTTACGAAAAAATATTTTCATATAGATAGAGTAGTTTTCGATCAATATAAATACTCACACTTTGAAATCGATAGTTTCACGAAGCTGCAATGCAATGTCATTTATTCTTCTACCCAATATTAGGCCGCCTATATTGCCTTTGCTCCACGCATTAGAATACATTTCACAAACCCAACCAGACCAATCCTAACATAACCTACTACAATTTAACTCACTTAGTTAAAAGAATCCACGACTAAGTGGAAACTATTAAAATCAAAGTTTGAGTATACCAAGTGAATACTATGTAACACAAAGTGCAATTATTTAAAACCCATTTAAAAAGGGACTCGCCGGCTTAAGTCAAATTTAGAAAGGCTCTCGCGCTAACCCATTGGAGTAACCTCTTGCAAGAGTGGCTCAAAAACGTTTTTTCGTCAACTATTCATTTTTGATTACGATAATCTTTTTAATAATAAATTTGGCCGATAATTCTTTATATTTTAACACCATCGATTCGTTGTCTCACGCAAGTATTCCCGTTGCTCACCTATGATTTAAGTTAATTGATGGACCATTCGTATTATTTATTTATCAAGTGGAGAAAGTTTCGTGGATAAAACTTAAGTAAATATCAAAATTTATACAATTTTTTTCGTCTAAATACTATTGTATGAAAATGAAAAAGATTAGTTTACTAATTACTCAACAGGTATAGATTCGTTCACCGCGAGCATAGTTGAAGATGCATATTCATATATATATATATATTATAAACAATTCAAAACATTTCTCAAAGTTTACTTTGCATTTTATTGGACAGCTTAAATACGTTTGGTATTTCATATTTTAAGCATGAATCTATATGATATATGCTAGTTATATGTTTACATCCAGTATTATAGAAGAGCCGCACGGCTTGAACACCCCTGATATATCCTGTGTCACGTACATAATACTGATTCGCGAGTTCAAGATTATCCTACCTGAAAAATATTACAACTCTATGCAGCATATTTATATTGTAATGTTTCGGTATCACAAAACCTAGAGTCGCGACCGGAGATTTTGGGATTTCTCAACATGTCTTTAAATTTTTGATATTTGAGAATTACGCTTCCTCGGAATATTTGTATTTTGAAAATTTTAGAAATATTTTCGGTTTTTCGAGATTCTTGAAAATGTGTAGAATAAATTCACCCGACTTTGTTGTATAATTAAATCATTAATTGCGTGCATTTTATGATTATTCTCTAGGCTGGCATAGACTACGCAGAGCAGTTGTAGATGTATTATAACAAAAAGAATGGTATGTGGAAAAATAACGTTACTATATTGAATTAATTTGTATCATTCCATCACAAACAAATTCCGGTGCTTTCTTGTTTACCCCCGGGCGGAAGACACGAAATGATGGCTGCGTTTCAGTCATCCATAATATGACATATGACACGTCAAATAACTCACAAAAACTATAGCTCCAAACTTGCATGCACGAGTATAGTTATGTTTGCTCCCGCCTCCCGATTTCATGCCCGCTCCAACGCTACCAACGTTCGTCAATCATCGCGATTTTGACTCTCCATAAACGTCAAAAATTCGGCAATATCTTCTAATATGACAGTGAATGCATCCCGACTGCCTAACCTCGTCCTCCACATAAAAGTTCATTAAGTGTCCATTATTATAATGTGCGATTGTAACAATCGTACTGCAGTTTCCGCGAACCTTTTTTTAAAGTTTTTCATACTTACGACTATATAAATATCGCTCATCTGAAGGTTTGAACTGGATATTCGAGTAAACATGAATATTGATAGGTACTTGTAAAGTGAAGGGTTCGAGTAACTACAACCTACTTGCGTATACGCAAGTTAGGTTGTGTGATAAAGATAGAGATAAATCCACAGCACGCCGATGGTAAGTATAAATGTGTTGTTTATATTTTTAAATCGGTCGTGTAACGGCCCCACGTGGATGGTGAGGAGCAGTTACGACCGTTCGCTCATTTCGTGTCTTCCGCCCGGGGTTAAACAAGGAAGCACCCAAATTCCTTCTTCTTATTTTTTTCGATGGTGCAATATACATATTTAGCAGTAAGTTAAAGTCTCTGAATGGGAAAAAAATTAAGAAAGACCCCGTACAAATACTGTGTGTTCAATAAATAAACGTGTCTACTGCTTTGTTGTGATCATTTGTGATGTGAATTTCAACTTTAAAAGTTTACACTGACCTAACTAACCATCCTGTACCTAACTAACTTGAAGGTGAGTGCATACATCTTATACCTAAATCAAATCGAATTTCATACATTCTTTCCTTCTTTGCGACTATTGATCTCGTGGCTTCTCAATCGCTAAGTAGGGACCATATTGAATTAAGTTATTAAAATCAAATAATACCAGTACTTGTTTTATAATCTTAAGTTGTTTTATATTATATATTATAATAATTGCTTTTATAACATATATTAATCAAATATTTAAAAAATAATAAATGGCTATCAACACAGCTCTTCATGCATATATTTTCACGACACGCACGAGTCTCGAAACACATTTATCAACGTATATTTTTACGGCATTTTTTTATTAATTTTCTGTATTTTTTTATGTTGGCACGATTCACAACCCCAATATTTATTTTGTCATACAATTCTTGATTAACATTTAATCAGCAAACTACTTAAATAAATAAATTTTAATAAAAATATTCATTTTAAATATGAATATGTACCCGAATAAACCGTGCCGAGACAACGAACAGGACAGATCGCGCACTTCAATCCATTGCAAAGTTACCCATACTTTAATAAAATCGACAGTATATTATTTTTAATCAAAAGGTATAGAAAATAAAAACTATAATATGATATTTAATATAAAATTTAAATTGATAACTTAGTTATTCCACTGACTGTGTTCCTAAATGTGGCACGTGTTTCGCTTCTTTAGGTAGCATCTTCAGACTAACTATATCTAAAGGTTATTTATTTCCAAGGTAAAAAAGAATTCTAATTCTCAACATAAAAATGAATGGTAGGGTGCGGTTATTTCCTTCCACTGGACGTGGGGAGAGGGTGAAACACAAACGATAATAATACTAATTACCATAGGTGAAAATTTCAATGGAAATAAATTTAATAGTATTGAACCACTTGTCCTATTTAAAATGTTATTATTTACTAATAATCGATTACTGTTGATTGTTTTATTGATTTCTAAAAACTATTAATTCATTTTTAAAATCTTTTCTATTTACTCGTTGGAGTATTTTAACGTTATTATTTTTTATTAAAATAATTACAAACACAAATTTACCTCCGAATCCATCGAAAATATATAATTTAATTGTCCTACTGGTCATTCCATTGCACAGAGAGGAGGATATATTTAACGGCCAGTTTTATCTATATCTTTTCTTATTTGAATCAATTATATTATATTTAATATTAATAATACTATATATTATATTATGTTATTAATAATAGTCTTACCCGATTCGTCTTCAAGGTTTCTTCAGAACTTGAAGTGTAAACTGGCAGTAAATGTAAACTAATCCTTCGATGTTAACCAAGCAAGCACAAAACAGTGATTAATATTTACAACATTTACCCAGGGCAAAGATCATTATTGCGGTTCCAAATTACTAATCATGTCAAATTAAATTCAAATTATAAAACTATAATCAATTCAGCATTACTAATAAAACTAAACGGTATTGACCGACTAACACCTCATTCAGAAACTAACTAAAACAATTTAAATCGTCTAAAGTTGCCATACTTTAACTGAAATAAAAAATAAAACTTCGCAATCTTCTTCCAGAATCTTCGCAAGTATTATGTAAAGCGGTACCTCTCCCTCATAAAACTATCCACTGTTAAAATTCAATACGTATTGTATAATATTAATGATATTTAAATTGTCTAGTGCATCTCTTCGCTGCCGGTTAGTGAACAGGCCAACTTGCAAATGTGGAGCTATAAAGCAGCATGCTGAACACATCCTATGGGAGTGTCATTTAATGCATGAAGAAAGGGAAGAGCTGCTCAAATCTGTCCAACCTTCTATTGGACCGATCAGCCACGCTGACTTTGTGTTGAATAAAGCAAATTACTAGACTTTTAAAAAAATTTGCGGCGTCATACCGAAAAGCGAGTAGACTTCAACTCATAGAAGCTTTTGATTTATCTGGAGGGATTGATTTTTGGCATACTTAAGTACGCTTAACGTTTGTTACGTCACTGTGATACTGCCGTATAAAATTAACTGATGGGAAAGTAGTGGTAGATGGAGGAGAGCAAGGTAGTGCCTTTCGGTTGTGGTAAAATCACTTCGTGTTTGAAATAACGGTGTGCAATAAATAATACTCGTAAAAAAATGTGTAAATATATATACTTGTTACTTTTGTTAGACATTGAAAATACGAAATCACAATCTGGCAAGTTTACAACAGCACACATTAGTATTCTTTGAACTTGTTTCTATAAGTATATTATTGTATTATCTATTCCAGAAATTCTCAAACTGAAGATATTCGCTCAGATTTAACGATTAATTGTACAAAAATATGTCAATCAAGTCCTAATACGCTTTATCTGATCCCGCGTTTTCGTGTTGTATATATTTTTAATTCCGTATGCCGCATCCCGGGATTGTAAGCCCTACGTCCTACGGACATGGATGGCTGTGATTTTTATAACCTTTCTTAAAACCACTAACGTTACAAGTTTTAATAAGGAATTTAACAGAATTACGACTTTTCAAGGTTTTCAGGAAAATGGAATGTACGATGAATGAGGCATCTTTGATTCCTTCTTAATTTTTTTTGTCCATGTCCGCACACAACGTGGAGAATATGATCTCCTAATGGAGATATCTTAACAACATTTTTCTATGAGAACAGCTTGTTACTCAGTTGCTCAATCTCTCTTTTTTTTCGAAGAGAGTAGGGATAGAAGGATAGGGCTAGGACAAGACTATCGGTTAGCTAATCGCTCTCGCTACGCCCTTTGAGGTTCGGTTGGGTGGGAGGGAGTTTTAGACATTACAAACGTTCAGACTACGAACTGAAATCCATAAATCGATTGAAATGTCAATTTATGAAAACCGGGAATCGAACCCGAGACATCCACAACCATAGCCAACGATGCTACCAATCAAATTTGATATCTGAGGCGAATTATACGTATACAAAAATACTCAATATCACATTTTGTATTCCTTTTTATCTATATGCTCTGCATCAGACATCGGACCAAGATTGTGACGACAAAATTCATTTGCTTTAAAACGAAATGTAGGGAGAGTGATCAGCTGACTTTCAAAAACTTCCCATCGTATGATCTCGATTGTCTTTTTTCCTATCTGACGCCATGATTATCAATAGCTGTTATGCCAAATATAATATAATTTTTATTTGTAGATACGATAAAAAATAAGTATCAAACAATATGCTTCATTTAAAGCTCATACGTTGGTAAACGGTTCATATTTTAAATATTATTTATGCTTCAAAATGGTTGTTAGTATTATACTTGTGTGTATATTAATTAAGATACGGAAGATATGCTGTTGCTAATATATGTTAGTTTCACGTGATGTTGAAGAGCCACAGTTTGATATCCTCTGTTATATGCTCATATCCCATATCGTTGCGTTTCATCTACGCTTTAAGACATTCGAAGTATTTAGCGAAGCGTGACATTTAAATAATGTTATTGAGTCTCTTTTCGCAGACACAGTGTTGTTCCGGAACTATTGTTAATCAATACAAATTTGTCTCTTATTTGATATTAAATAAAAAACCCAAAAACGAATTAATTTTATTATTATTGTCGGGTCCGTGGTGCAGTAGTCAACGTCGTTGGCTTCAGTTGTGGTGTTGATGGGTTCAAGTTTTATAAATTTATTTTCAATCGAGTTATGGATTTCTGTTCGAAGGCATGAAATGGATGTATGTAATGCGTAAAATTCCCTCCTACCCACAGCGTAGCGAGAGCGGTTAGCTATCCACTAGTCCTGTCTTAGCTCTATCCTTATATCCCTACTGTTTTAAAGAAAGAGAGTTTGAGCAACTGAGTAACAAGCAGTTCTCGTAGAAAATCTGGCAGTATCTCGTATTGAGATACCTCCATACGCTCCACATTGGGAACGGACATGAATAAAAAATGACTTTATTGAGTATTTATTATAATCGAACGTGAATAAATTGGCTCCATGTCTTATGTAATACATAATATTACAAATACATACAAATACATACGTATAGTTTAAATGGGGAAAAGAAAAATATGTAAAAAATTCTTAGCAATCATTAGGGTAAGTAAGTATTATTACATAAGTAAATTAGGAGTCCATATAATTTTTTTCAATCTCCAAGTACGAGCCGTCGAAGGTCTTGAAAAAAAATGTTTTAAGTTGAAATTGACGAGGACATTTTATTACACTTAAGTGAGCTAAAACCCAAAACTATGATACCTAACTGTAATAGAAATATTTTACTTTAGGTTTTAATCATTATTCTAAGATTGTTAACAAATGTTTGAAGTTATTATAACATGAAAAAGTCTATAAACAATTATCTCTCCCAGTTATTCCATGCATTAACCAGAATCCTTTACGAACAAACGGATTTTGCACATTGACTACAACGTGTAGGTACTTGGCGACCTAAGAACGTTCTAAATTTAAATATTGGACTCACTTGAACTTTGTGATTTTCACCAGGTACGCACGGACAACGTTCAATTGTTTTGAAATAATTGCCATTTGACATTGCTACTGTGCCGACATCAATATTGAATAGGGCTGCACTAAATTAAATTGCTGCAAGTACAGTATGCACTATCTTTTCAGCAATTCTCTCTAATGTTTCTTATGAAGATGCTATTGACTTCAAATTTGGATTATTGAGATTTTGTACACTTCCATGTATTTTGTCACTAACGACCCGGGTTTTGCCTTTCGGCATCTTCAGGCATTCGAGCACACGAATGGACTCGAACTGACAGACAGTAAACAGTGTCTAACGTTTATACAAAAAATTTTTTTTTTTAAATGAAACACAATTCATTTGTACTACCTCCACATATTTTATAAGATGTACTACTTCATTTGTACTATTCTACTATTCATTTACTATTCATTTGTACTACTTCCACATATTTTAAAATATGTGGAAGTAGTACAAATGAATTGTGTTTTATTTTAAAATATAATATCTTTCCACCAAGAATTGACAGTTAACACACTTAAAAGTGTTTATACAAAAGAAACAAATACGACAAATATTATTTACGAGATAAAATATTATACGTCTAGGATCCTCACTGATACCTGAGCTAACATTTCGAGAATCGCCTTAATCCTTATTTTGTAAACAACACATTAACAGAGTGGCGAATTGCCGCTTTCCAACTACTTTTAGAATTACAAGTGATTTTACAATTATAATAGCATTTTGGGTTTTGACGGGATGCAATTCGACGAAAGGATAAATATATACAATCATTCCACATTTAGTCTGTCAGGTGTTTCAACGTATAGGATACAATAACGGAGAATTAGGAAAGTTCAGCTGCTCATTCAGAATTGGCAAGGAATTTAACTGGGCTCCTGATTATTATCCTGGGCTATTGATTTCCAAAATTTCTGGATAAAATAATTTATGATCCCCCATGTTTTGATGCAACAATTTAACCCCATCATCCGCATTAAACGTATGGTTCTCCAATAGCAAGTGATTTGCGAATGTCGAAAAGTATTATCTCATCAGCAGTAGTGTTCCGATAACTAGTAATAATTCACTCGCTCATCGTCTCACTTTCGGAGAGTGTAAATTTCTATTCGTGCAATAATGTGTTTATTTGATTATTTTGTAACTTAGTGATGAGTGTTTTACCGTAGTGATCATATGGTTCCGGGTGTAATTACTGGTAATATCATATATATATAGCGCCTGAGCCTCTCGCTCAATCACATGAAAAGTGAAGGTGCAAGCGAGATGCAAGGGCATGCGACACATGCTCTTGTATCCTTCTTGCTCATACCCAAATTAGGTTGTGCGATAGAGATAGTGATAAGTCCACCGCACGCCGATGATATATATATATATTTGTTAATTTTAAACATTGGACATTGTTGATTGTGACATACTTTACGCTATCATGTAAAATTATTTTATTTTATTTATAAATCTTTAAAACAAAATATATGCCATTTCCTTACCGAGTAAGAAGCAGTTCTCGTAGACTACGAATTGTAAGGTCTCAAATCTCTGTGTATAACACTATTTAGTCCCGAGACTAGAGAAAGTAAAATAAATCCCGGTAAGAAATTCCCACGTTTTGACTCACAATCTCAAGTGCCAGCCCTATTTCCCCTCACGCGACTTTCAATGAATACGCATGTGCTTCATTCATTGGCAAAGCAATCGTATTACAATATACGAGTGAGCGATCAAATCACCAAATATGCTTTTTTGTAAAGAACAATTACTAGGTTTTGAAATTTTGCAACCGTTTGTTTTGATATGCATCCTATACTTATATAATAACAAATTCGATAGAAAATCTATGACGCACATATCATTTAAGTTCATATCTATTTTAGTAAATGCATTGAAATTTATTTCGTTTTATGGTTATAACTAATGTATTATTAAAATCGTAAAAGTGCTAAGTGAAAAAAAATATTCGCAAGGCATGTGTGACGCAGGTTGTTAAAAGATAGTTTACTCTCTTCAGTGTTTGCGAATGAATAGGGATCGGTTGCCCCCAGGGATTGCAATCCCGGCAAAATATCCAAACCGACAATCATAAAAGATTGATTTTAATATTTAAGTAATCATATAAAATATTTAAACAATAAATGTATATAGAATATCTGAGTAAGGAAGTTTAGAATAATCTTTGGTCACTTCTTTTAAATCATTCAATAATATTAGTCTAAGGCTAGTCCATCAATGCTGAAATCTGTCTGTTTTGATCAGTCATTCGTATAAATAAGCCAGGACCCTCGCAGATTCAACACGTTTCGTAATGTTTAGATACTTGTATTTTTTACCCGGCTTCCCCAAGATAGGGGTCACCTATATTAGTTCATTTAATACTTTTCTCTCACTTTTGGGTATACTTCTTGTAAAACCCACGAAATGAGAATTTCACTGTTTTAAGTTTTATAATTTTAAATGATGAATAATTTTCCGCTTAATCTATCTTTTAAAATTGTACGATTCGCTTGAGAAGTTATTATTTGTGACATTTATGTTAAAACATATTTATAGTCGCTAAGCAAATTTAACACAGGTTGACGTTGTTTATGATGACATGACGAATTTTTATAGTATGGAGTGGTTGCTAAGCAATAATATTTAATAAAGATAAACACGATAGGGAAAGCCATATGGTTTGTTCAAACTAAAATCTTTAATAAATTTTACATAATTCCTGTTACCGTGTGGCTAACGCTCTTTCGCGTTCGTTTGTGATTGCGGTTTCCACATGTCCGAATCCCCATACGGGCAATTTCATAAATGTTTTTTCAATCGATTCATTTATTTGTGTTCAAAGTCATATATATGGCTATGGTGTTCAAACTCTACTCCACCTATCCGATCCTAAAAACGGGACGTAACGATGGCAATCAGTTAACTACAATACTATCCCCATTATATCTATGTCTATCTCTCCAAAATAGAGAGGTTGAGCACCAGGTCTACATTCTCAAATGTAGTAGTAATGAAATTATCTCCGAGAGAAGCTATATAAATGTTCATATTGTGTAATATATTACTGTGAGACAACGTCAAACAAATATGATTAACTATAAATTTTGTATAATTTTGATGATATAGAACTGCGATCATTTAATTCGCTTGTAATGAAGTAACTTAAATACAAACAATAACGTGATTGCTTCCCGCTTGTACGCAAATCGATATTTTATCTCTAGTATTTATTTCGTAACTTAGAAAACCTGATGCGTTACAAAACAATATTATATAATGGCAACAGCCTTGGGTGTGCGAGTCGCGACCCACCGACCAGAAACCACTGCTTCATCGCGTTATCGATTCTAAATCTATAATTTTCGATATTGATCAATATTAATTAAATGGCAAAATTCGTAGAAATACACTTGGAACACGTTTAAAGGGGAAGGTACTTTGAAAAACGATCGAAAAAATTATAGTCACAGGTTTGACCAAACATATGCGTTTTTTTTTGTTATAGTAATGAATAGGTCTCATATTGGCTCGCCTTAAAAACAGCTGACGAGACCAAAATTACTGAGAATATTGTTGGCTAAAAATGGTATTTATTAAATGCAAAATTAATCTTTACGTTACTTTGTGTGGGGTGTAAAACCATCGGCACCGGTACAATAAAATGTACGTCAATGCATGCATATATTTCTCAGTTCAGTGTTAAATATTTATAGCTATTTATGGCTATGTGTATCCGTAGCTCATGATGAAAACTTATCTCTGATATCTGATATTTGTTTTATTAAAGCTTTCAGTGTCTTTTTTTTCTATACATTTAAAACAAATCTCAAGCGTTGTCTTAGTAAGCTATTTGCTTATTATTTAGTATAATTAAACTATTTTTATGCTTGTTTCGTTCATTATCAGATGTTGTTTTTCAATTGATAAAATTATCAAAGCTTTTATATAATAGAATTAGATGACGGATTTTTGATATGTGAAGTTTTATTAATGTTCCAAATAATTTTCACATTCAAGATCTAGTTATTGATTACTAAAAACACTAATATCGTTTACGCAGTTGAAAATTAGTAATATCGCTCTTAATTAAAATGTAGATACAATTATTCATATTTGTTAAATGTTTTTTATAGAAGTGATTTTTTTTGATAAGTAAATCGATTTAACCGGAGCATTCATATTTGTGAGTACAGGTTGTACTCGATTTACGACCAAGATACATTCCTGAACTTTGGTCGTAAGTCGAATTCCATACAAAATGATAAAATTAAGTTAGGTGCAGGTCAATTTAGCGGCGTCACTTTCTTTCTTAGAAATAAAGCAATGACAACCAAAAATGGTACGGATACATTTTAACACATCAAACTAGCTGTCAAACGACAATCACAATGTTATCTCAAATTGGCCCGCCGATCCTGTGTTTTTAATAAAATTAAAACACCGAATAAATCGCTGTGAACACAAACTGACACCGCCCCGTACTTATGGGGCGGACAGGGTCTTCAAAACCAATCTGCAGACTCTTCCTATTAATGAAAATTTAAGAATGTAATACCCCTGCTGAGGCGTTAAGGGTGGGGGTCGGATTTGTTGGTTGATGTTGTTGATTTGCAGTTTGAAGTGGGGGGGAAGCGCCTGCGATCCTGCCAGAGTCAGTGGAGTTCCGACCGTTCTGGGGGGGAGGTCGCGGCAACGCCTGATCCCTTCGATTACGATAAAACCACTTACACAGTTTAAATTAAAAGTATGTAATTCTGTTGTGTCTAATGTCTTGTGAAACTGTAGCTAATTGCAATTGAACCAGATGAGTACACGGATAAACGACCGGGGTTTTAATGGAAGGAACCGTTGTTTTCTCCTTTGTTGTCCTTATCCCAGGACGCGGGCCTTGAAGTGTGTTGAAGCCCGCACCCCGCTTCTCCCCGCTCCTACACCGTCATCCCTCGAGCGGCGAGCGAGACAGATGTGATTTGTGTCGTTTTTTTTTTTTTCGCCTACTCTCTCAAAACGTATTATTTGCCTTGTAAAACAAGTTATTAGAATAAGGTTCGGCTGCAAGAATTGCGTTGAAAATTAAAATTTGTTTTATAATGCAAGTGGGTGAAATAAGGTTATGCCTCCAGGAATGGCGTTTAAATTCTTTCCTGATTACAATATTGTTTTACTTCAGGAATAAATACATTCAAGAACAGTCTTCGGAAATACGGCCTTACCACACTTTTTTGTTGAGGAATGTAATAGTAACAAGAAAATAGTAGATTTTTTTTAAATTTTTGGTCGTAAGTCGAGGACTACCTGTATAAGGAAATGTTGTCGATCACTTCATCTTGGGTCGTCGTGACGTCTATCATTTGTACTAATGTAATTTGTAGACGTGTATTTTTTAAGTTCAAACTCTTATATTTTTTTAAGATGGGTACTTATTTATATCGTTTTTTATATTTAATGTAAACAAAAAATTGTCCACTGGAAATAGCAAATTAAATCATTAAGAATGCTGTGCCATGTTTTCAAATTTTGGATACGCGCTTTGAAACTATCGTAATCAAGTCTAGACAAAAGAATATCAATGCGATTATATTCGTGTCGATAAAACAATTTTGTCATCGTTTTTATTCTATAAACATAGAAACCCAATTTGAAGTAAGTACTAATTCCACTTCCATCAGAAGGATTATATCGATGGTGTTATGGCCAATTGATGTAACTGTCAAAAAATACGAAAATGAGTTAATGATTGAATCTCATTTTAAAGACGACAGAGCAAGTCTCAAGCGTGATAGACCAGCCTATCAAAAACAGTCATATTTGAGTCATCAAGCGATACGTATTACAACGGAATCCTACTTTTAATTATAGTCAAGACTTAAATCTTTCCAAAACAGTCATCTAATTTGTGTTATCGCCAAAATAAGTTTTGATTTTATCGACTTAAAACTCAATCAAATTTTCGTTCTTTAATAGTCCCCCTTCTGAATATGATATTACGGTGTCACCGAGTCCACTCCGAGCTAGAGTTGTGCAAGATCTAGAAAACAGGTTGTCGGGGGATATGTCTAAGCACATATTGATACCGATACCGTCAACAGAAAAAAAAATAAGTCCTGTAGAACATGCAAGGTGTGTGCAAAGCACAAGAAAGGAGTGCGACTCGGTACGTGTGTAAACATTGCCGTGTGGCTCTTCACAAAGGGAAATGTTGGCAATTTTACCAAACAAAAATTAAATGTTAAAATGTTTTAAACAATTTCAAAAAGTTTCATTTGATTTCATCCACTATTTTCATAGTTATAACACTTTTAGTGAACGCTCAAGAAAAATTATATTTCTTCAAAAATGGGCCGGGCACAGGAGTTGTTTTACCTGATTTTGGCCAGAGCTGACAGTGTTAAAAATTCTGACCCAACCACTTGATGTAAGCCACTATGATATTGACACTCTCTACGTATAATCTCGTATCTGCAAACATGAGAATTTAGAGGAGTATATTTCAAAGATTCATAACGCAAATCATGATATAATGTTTTCGAAAAAAACGCTTTTTACTCTCTCCTGAACAATTTTAATTTTGAAGGTTACATCAATTGACCAAAACACCGTTGATATCGAGATTACGTAACCAAGCTTAAGAACCTGTTTTTGGGAATAGAGGTAAGAGCTTTAAGACCGGTAACCATTTTAGACTTTCAGTCTTCCAAATTTTGTACACTTCCATAAGTTATGCACGGATAAACTCGTACTGTCAGTTCGAGTTCATCTTTGTCGGAATGTGAATACTCTCGAATGCCTGAAAATGCTGAAAGATGAATTCCGGGTCGTAAGTGACAAAACTTCTGGAATTGTCTCCAAACATACTCGATATGACTTCCTGTGGGACACTAGCTGGTTTTAAAAAATCTCAAATACACTAAAATAATTTATGGCGCATCGATCGAACAGAACGTATATTTGAATAACGTAAATGTAATCGACGCTCATTTGTTTTTAATTTTTATATGCCATAACTAATAATTCAATAATATTTATGACCAAGTATCACCGATAAACAATTTGAATGAAAGTAAAAAAAATAAAAACGTTTAATGAAACTAGAAATATTATGAAATATGTGAAACATTTTCATTCGTCATATTAAATTACTAGTACCCGTCATAGATGATTATATTGAAATTGAAATACTGAATGTCTAAAGTAGCTAGTACGTCGGAACTATGTGGGCATTGCATAACTTTTATATATATATATACCGCGAACGCTTATGTCATGCGAGAGTTTCGTGTGAACGCCTGAAGATGCCTAAAGATGAAACCCGGGTCGTTAGTGACGAAATACATGGAAATGTACAAAATCTCAACAATTAAAATAAATGAATACCACAAACAATACTAATTTTTATAAAAAATATGACAGTGATGTGTGCGCAAAAGTTGAAATTGTGCCACGCATTTGTTGGTTTGGCCTGCTCAGCTTTTAGATTTTCCGCGCAGAGAACCTCCTATCTTAGAGGGAAAATTGAATGGTGGTAGAAAAAAACACAGTTTTAGTAACATATTATGACAAAATTTGACGGGCTCTGGACATAATATGAATATTTGTTTTTCCACAATTTGCGGCAGTTCAAAAGACATTGCTAATTCATTTAATTGCTACCGGAGCAGTCACTTCCTGATATGATAATCGATTCTGCGAATTGACTTCATTGTCGACAATATGTCGAGGAAGTTACGTTGACTTTCAATTAGAGCTCAATCATCTCCTCATCAGCTCATCTCCATGCATCATGGTATTACGACAGATGAACATGCAGCACGTCAAGAATTACCGTTTTCGTATGATAATATTTGAAAGGCTTGGTTTATAAAACAGATGACGAAAATTTAATGTATTGATCATAAAAAAATAACGCTGTCTTTGGGGTATAAAACGTTGTCACTAACAAATAGCAAAGTATTAAGTTTTGCAAGAATTATGTTATATAGTTGACAGTTAATATGAAAGGACTAGTCTAGTAAAAAAAGCTTTACCGTAGCGATCAGTTGAGCTGGGTTCATGTTTCGGTAGGATCAATTTCAAAATTTAATTTGAGATCTGTGACGTGCATGTTTGTGAAATCATCTCTCCTCGAATAGGTCTCAAAGTGACCTCTCATTGAGGTTAACTCGTGCGATTTATATTTGTATAATATTTGGCGCATTGGCTGTAATATCACATATTTTTTTTTTCTTATGTACATATAAATCGAGCTACACGTGTATTATATATTATTCCAAAAATCTAGAGACTCGAACCAAAGTACCGCTATCTTGAAGTCCAAAATGTGAACAGTTAATTTTATGTACAGTGAAAAAAATCTCTTTTAGGTGTGTCATGTAAATTATAAAGAGGTTTTTTATAATTCCCGATCTCTCATCAATTTATACAGTTTCTGAAATATAATACATTTTTTTTATAAACATAAAGATTTTAATGGCACCTGCGTATTTACTATTTATATATATATATTATAACAATATGATGTGTCTCGAAAATATCAGTAATCAAACCACGTGCCAAAGAGTTATTTGTGTTTTTATATTTATATATAAATATATTTATCACTTGAAATAAACCCGAATATTAATTTATCGATTATAAGTCGTTACCAGTCCAAGATCTTAAAAGCCAAAATAAAAAATCAACATTTAATATAAATCTTGCACGGAACGAACCCGAAATCTTTTAAACCATACGCGGAGTTCTTACCGCTAGGCTTACAGAGGGACCGGACCTACAATGAAAAAAATTCATTCATAAAAAAACATCACAGCTTGAATTTTATTTTTAAAAATCATTTTTTTCAAACCTGTCTTTCTCAAAACTAGATTATTCCACAATGTACATGTATGTAGTGAATCGTTGCATTGGAGTCCGTTATTTTAACTCGTTACTAGTGATAAGCGGCCAGTCATGGAAGTTGCGCAGCTGTACGATAATAATATATAATGTTCTGTTTCAGAAAGCCAAGGTTGTATGTCAATTGAGATCATTTTTATCTACTTCTGAAGCAATGTCAACCATCATTTAGCGAAAAAAAATCCGTTAAAGATTTAGTACAGCAAACTTGTTAAAAAAACTTTATTCTATGAGGTTGTGTAGAGAAAGAAAATCTCTCTGTACCTAGTAGGGACTACAAATATTCGTTGAAAAAAATATATTCGTTGAAAAAAGTATTTGAATAATTTATAACTTTAAAAACGCGAAGAAAAATAGTAAGTAAGAGTCGGAATTATTCGACACTCCGCTTGCAGAAACTGGAAACACTTTTTTCCGATAGACTGCACCCCAAAGAAATTTCTTCTCTTGGTTTCATATATCAAATATTTATTAGAAACGGGAGTTTCCCCGTTTTTAATGCAATAGTTTTAGTTACACTGCATTACACTACATATTGAATTCTTCATTGTTTAAACAAAATTTGAAGGACTTTTTGATAGAACCCAATTTGTCAGATTTATCGATTCTTCAGGAGAGACAAAAAAACGTTCTCGCGGCATAATTTGCCGGATCCTGACGGCTGAAAATACACCGTTTTAAATGTAAATATTATTTTAGTTTTTCAACATATTCCCAAATCTCATGTACAACTGGAGTTTTATCTGAATAGTTACTTTGAACAGTAGTGTTGTGGTCAGAATCATTTTTTCATTTCTTATATACCGGATTTGTGATATTCTGTCAAATATCTGTGAATGTATAAATATGATCACCAATGCAATCTATAAATCTACATATTTATTTTAATTATTTTTTTGACAATTCTGTCAAAAATCCTTGTAATTGGTAAACTCTTTCTGTTCAATATAATTATTCGTACTTTAATTTTGAATAGATTTATCCATTGGCCATATTCATGAAAATGTAGGTATTATTTTAAATCACTTGCATGAAGAAGACCGCTAATAAATTTATTATATCCAGTTGTCAAACTAAAAATATTTATTTCATGTATCACGAATAGTGTAGATAAAGGTATTACACGTTGATTTCGTGTGTAAAATTCAGAGACAATAAGCTGGTTATATGTCGGTCGTTTCCATTAATTATTTATTGCGTTGTTGTTTTCAACTGTTATTACTTTCGTATTACGATCTATAATTTTCTGTTTTAATTGAACCCCTGCCAAATCGCTTTTCTCGGATGACACTAATTAATTCCTTTATTAGTTACACGTGTCCGAAGTTTCAGTAACTCACGTATCAACACACGTGCCTCACTTTTGTGTCTAGTACATTGACAATAAGCAAAATTTAATAACACATATTAAATTGACAACCATCCATAGTCGAATCGGCAATCATATTCTCAAATAATTATTGTGTGCACTTAGATTTGTCGCGGTATTGTAATGAGTCTATTATTCAGGGCTGTGGATAAGGCATCCAATCCCGGATCCTTTTTATGATGCCGGGATTCACATTTTTTTAATCGATTGGGATTGGTCATTATGCGTAATTTCAAGTTTTAAATTGTATATTTGAAATAAAATTTGTGTCAATTATTGCTTCAATTGGAATAAATTAGAAAGTCAGGAAGACATTATTTATTTAGTCTGAATATTCTCTTTAACTTACCAAAATCAACTAGAGAATAAGCTACTAGTTTTACATTTTGCACTGCCAAAAGATATCGATGAAGTTGTTATATAGTTATAATTTTCAATTAACTTAAACACGCAAAGAAAGCTCAATAATAAAAAAATATTAATACAAGGATGGGAAACCGTTTTATGTTAGAAGGTCTCATTCATATATTTGAAATCAAATAAGGCCGCATTTAAGAAACTTTAATTGAATATAAACAAAAATTAATATACATTGTCTTTTAAACAATTGAAAACAATGCCATCAAAAAATGAGATTCAGTCAAAAGGCCGCACGGAAAAAGGGCGGCATGCGGTTACAAGTTTCCAATCTCTGCCTTACAAATTTATTACGTATAATTGTGGAAAATTAACTCAAGAAATTATCTAAAATAATTGTTAGTAATTGGATTCGTGCCGTTTTGCTTAACGTTTAACTTAATTTTACTACTGCTCAATCAAATAATGATTTTGCAGTAATCTTATTTTGACAAAATCATTAGCAAATTTGACTGTTTACATTTTTATACATTACTCATCGTGGACAAGTATTTATTATCTTTGATTGCCAGTGCTCGAAATGTTAAAAATCTCAAAACATAAATCACATTCACGCTGGCTTTTGCTTTATATCGTACTAACGTTACTACACAGCAATTTAATATGCCAAATAAAGTTAGTCAACTTACAACTAGACAAGAGGGAAAGGACGTAGCGACCTGAAAATAGATTATTATTATTTTTTCATTTAATTTCCAGGGTTCACCGTTTAAATGTTTCTGTGTGACGGAAACATGCAAGTATTTCGTATTTTAAAAGTAATATTATAATTATGTTGGATTTACAAATTGATATTATGTTTATCAAAAAAAAGAAGATTACTTGTCTTTCCTTTCTCTCACAAATACACCTGTATATATCGTATATTAAAAATGAAAAAAAGTTTTTTTCCATTAAAAAAAGTTGGTAGCCTTCCACTCAACGACACGCAGTTAAAAATGCATAATTTCTGTACTATACTTACAACTTGAATTGTAATACCTTTTAATTTTATCATTTCAGATCCGTTGGTGGAATTGCAGGTATAAATGGAGGAGAATGAAAACGAAGAATTCGTCAGCCATTTTTTTCAGCCTGTGTCAAATACAAATTTCGAATCTTATTACCAACACAATAACAATAATGAAATCATAAACAAAGATGTGTTTTGTTTTACTGGCTTAATGCAATCGTTACTTGAATTAAATGAATTCAAAAATGGAATCACAGGTGAACATAACCTTGAATGCACGTCTTTTGGCAAAGATAATGTATTTGATCGTGAAAGAACAGTGTCAAATGATGCGGGAGAATTAGTTAATTATGTTAATCGAATCTCGACCGATTGTGAGAGTAACAAATGTTCCGACATTGCAATTTGTGCTGCACATATCCCAAGCGACAAACCTTGCATACAAATGAACCAAAACAATGGATCAATCAGCGCTGAATTTGTTAGTAAATATTTCGTCCAAACTGCCGAACAATCTGCAATGATATTAGATGGTGTTAATAGTATTCAAGAATTTTCGAAAGAGGGTAATAAAATTGAAGTTCAGTCATTTTTACAAGAAGAATTAGCTATTGACGAAGATTTGGTTTTAAATAAATCTAATGCATTTCAGAACTCTGAAGAGTTTATCGATAATTATGAGAATAATGAAGAAGAAAGAGAGTTCCGAATGTCTCAACTGGACCCTCAAGCTGAAACTATTATTATTGAACCATTTTATAATATATCTTCTAGAAATATGCCAGTTTCGCCACACGGAATCATCGAAGACGAATTTAAAAGCAATCCTTGGGCCATGCTTGTAGCAACTATATTTCTTACTAAAACTACAGGAAAAGCTGCCAGACCTTTGATGCAAGAATTCTTTTCTGCATACCCAACTCCTTACGAAGTTTTAAACACAGATCCTGTGGTGCTAGAAAAGTATTTTATCAAACTAGGTATGAGGAAACGAGCCAACATGATTTGGAGAATGTCATATGAATTTGTTTCCGCAAAATGGCGGCGGGCCAGTGATCTGCACGGTATTGGAAAGTACGGTGAAGATGCGTATAGAATATTTTGCTTGGGGCATACCGATATTGAACCGAGTGATCGATATCTAAAGCTATATCTTGATTGGCTGAAATCTCAAACTGATCACGATGAATCTTATGGTAAAGTGGACAGTGAATGTGTTATTGTGGACCCTATTTTAAAATATTATTCTATAACTCTAAGATGATGCCAAATGAATCATTGATTTTCTTTTAAATATGTCATTGTTAATACGGTGATCAGATTTAATCGCATCCAGAAAATATTCACGAAGCTTAGATTAGGTTAGGTTTTCGTCTTCTCAACAATCAATACATCACTCTCCTTATAACAAAACTTTATGATACCAAGGTAAAAATGACAAAGTATTTAGTTCCACAATAATTTGCTGACGAGCCGAAATAGCTATCAAGAAACTGATATAATTTTTGTGGTAGTAATACTTTGTTATTTTTACCATAGTATAATGGAGTTCTACCGCGTAGATGTCAATTCAATCAATGCATTATGATAACCTCATTTAACGATGCCTAATTATTGCCCGTCAAGTTAATCAAATTTGCAAAATCAATTCAATATAAGTATATGTTATTTTTTTGTGAAACAACTATTTTATGATTTTTTTACATATTTTTGATTCTATTATTTTTTTTATAAAATAAAACAGCAGTTGTTACTGCCATTATTCTTACGTATTCTAAAAGTATATGTAATTATCAAAACTGTGCCTAGTCATTATCAATATGAACCTGTGGAATTAATACAAAAAAGGTATTTCATTTTTAAAAATATAATGCTTTTCCACCAAGAGTTGACATTTAACATAGGTAATTTAATTTTTTTATTTATTGAGTGATATTTTCTCCGTCATAGTGAACAAATTTTACCTGGTCTTACATTTTTTTACTTTGAGGTTCTGTTTCTAACTGAGCTTTACTATAACAATGAAAATATTTGATCATGTAGAACTAAATACATTGTTATTGTTTTTACTTTGATTTGTAAACATTTTACTGTTTTATTGTCATAAAACCATTTCACACTAAAGATTTAAAAAAATTAAATTCACCTATACAAAAAAATATCACAGAAAAAGAATAATTGAAGAGATGTTAACGTTAGTATTTTTCTTTGCGTGCAATTTTCCTAAGCGCTTTGAACCGCTTGTACAGGAATCTCTTAAAAGACATTTAAATGTGGTTGTCAGTGGTTTCCAAACTTCATGTTACTGCGCCCCCTATTTTGAAAAAAATATTTTTAAATGATAAACATGTTTTCAATATGTCACCGATCTAATATACGAAGCAATTAAGTATTAAAAGCTAAAACAAATGTGTGCCTCCCTAGTTTTGAAAGCGCTGTGTTAAGTATCGTTTTCCTACAATATTATATATATGCGGGTCTATTATGCATTTAACAATGAAATAGACATATTGAAGAAGTATCGCTCAACACTTTGATTTTCTTTTAATTTAATTTTTTTAAGATTTAGCTGCTTTCCGTGTAGGTATTATAAAGTCTGCTTGAAGTATATTGAATCTATGTCTTATTGTATATTTTTGAATTGAGAATTAAAAATACCTTGATTCATTTTTTATACTAATTCAATTTTGAATTTTGTTTTTCTTTATAATGTTTTTAATCATCTTTTCAATTTTGAATTCATTTTTATATTCACTTTATTCGCCAGCTATATAATGATAAAGAAACAATTTTAAAAATAACATGGATAAATTTATCTAAATTTTTTCTATTATTTCTAAAACATCCCCAATAACCATATAACATTATACGATAATTATGATATTATTCGTTTATATTATATCGATATAAATGATCAAAAAATACGAAAATTCGTTAATCTGCGTCTCGTTTTAAAGACGACAGAGCAGGTCTCAGCCAAATGATGTAAACTAGAAAAACAAATTGAGCCCTTTACATTGATTTTAAGTTTAAAAATTCTGACCGGGCCACTTGATGTAAACCGATATTATATCGACACTCCCTACATATAATCCCGTATCTGCAAACATGAGAATTTACAGGAGTGCATTTCAAATGTTCATAACGCTACCCACCATATAATGTTTTCGATAAAAACAGTTTTTACTCTGTCCTGAACAATTTCAATTTTGAGGGTTACATCAATTGGCTAAAACACCGTCGATATATTATATTACCATTACTGCTACAATAAAATAAACACCCTACACCAACTTTATCATTGCTTTACATATTTTTTATAGGTTGGTTTCAAATATGTGACGTAATTTGGACAGGCTGGTAAAAGATTTATGATGATATAATTACAGATGGCATCAAAAAATATTCAAAATTGTGTATGTTATATCATTTTATAGACAAATCTGATACTTGGACATCGTTTATCAATTAATTATAACAAAAAATTGATAACTTTGGTTATTTACTTCCTATAATTCATCTTAAATGAGTCAAACGTGTCATTTACTTAAAGTAACTGAAATTAAATTAACAGTTATTGTGTTAATTATGATTAATGCTTATTAAGTAGATTTCATAAAGGCTTAAATTATGTAAATTTGCATTCATAGTTACGTAGTTTTAAATATCAATGACCCCCTAACATGCGTGAAGTTGTCGATTAATTATTCAAATAAAGAACGGAAAAAATGAAAAGTAAAATGACTGAAGTTGTCGCAACAACAGTGGAATACAGAAATATTCTCAAACACGCGTCTGTATTTCATGTACTATAAAGTCAGATATAAACTCTAGAAGCATGCATTCACTTAAAATTCCGGGTTCTAATCTGTGTGTCGCCAACTATTAAATAGTATCACTTTTAAGGTGTTAACTGTCAATTCTTGGTGGAAAGACATTATATTTTAAAAAATAAAACACAATTCATTTGTACTACTTCCACATGTTTATAATGATCAGGACTGATTTCGCTTATCACGAGCATTATCAACTGATCAATTAAACGTCATTCGAGTTTTTTTTTTTAATAAATAAAACACAATTCGTTTGTACTACTTCCACATATTTATAATGATCAGGACCGGTTTCGCTCATCACGAGCACTATCATCAGTTGATAATGCTCGTGATGCGCGAAACCGGTCCTGATCATTATAAATATGTGGAAGTAGTACAAACGAATTTTGTTTTATTTTTTAAAATATAATGTCTTTCCACCAAGAATTGACAGTTAACACCTTAAAAGTAATGAGTGATGTTTTATTTTTTAAAATATTAAATATTACATTAAAAACGGGATTGTTCGATACCAAATTTATTTTTCTAATATTTCAATATTTACGAAGAATTTTCATTATTCAGCATAGATTAGAAGAATGGGGCGCTATGAATAGACTAGTAGTTAGCTAATCGATACAAACTCATAAATCGATTGAAAGATCAATAACTTATGATAGCTTCCGTTCGAGGACTCGAACTCGTTACCACCGCAAATTAAAATGACGAACACCCAACGGACGTTAACGTATTTAGCCAAAGGTGGTGATTCTTTCAACCACTGAATGACGACACCATACAAAAGTACATTAATAATCGATACCTGAATGAAAAACCTTGTATACAAGGTAAAAATAAATTTTCTCAAACATATTTAGAATGTTTTGAAATTATCAACATTTGTTAAATTCTTTTGTAAGAGGACAATGGGTACCTAATTAATGACCTTGCACTAAAAATTGTAAAGGCGCTAGCTACTAAAGTTTAAACCGTTAGTTCAGTTGTCTATCTATGTATGGAGAAAAAATTAAATGAAAGTTTTTAATGAACGCTTGTGAAATTGTTGCAAGAATTGATTATTTGCTAAACAGCGTCAATTCAATGGTGATGCTATCAAAATACGTTTTTAAAAATGTTCGAATTAACGATGATTACGCATGAGTATTGTTTTTTTTAAATTAAACATATTTTAAAATTATTTCGAGTTGTATGCTTTTTATATGCGTGCTTTTATGTCACATCCCTTCTTTTTCCTACCGTAGTCCTCTCTTATTCTTTCAGCGAGGTGAGGTTGAAGATGGTAAATAATTATTAATACCTTCATCTTTTGAGCGACGGCACCCAGTAATTGGATCAACTAATGGCAGAGAAAAGTACTAAAACTTTAAATTTAAAAAAAAATGAATGTCGATTGCGTGTTCAAATAATATGTTCGATAGGTGCATTTTCAACTATTGTTAGTTTGTTTGAGACTAAAAAATGTGTGACAGATTGACAGGTAAGTTAAGTTTAATATAAAATTAAAATTGATAACCTCGTTTTTGCACTGGTTGAGTTACTAGGTGCGACACGTTTCACCTTTTAAGCTAACTCTATCGTACGATTGTTATTTGTAACAAATAGATACAAATAGTAAGAAATTAAGAGTGGCATCTTTTTTTTCATTGGTCGCGTTGAGTGGGAATATACAACTTATAACAGTACTAATTAATAGAATATTAATCACTTGTTGCTTGGAGGAGAACCTCCCATGCGAAATAAATTAAATTGTGCTGAGCCACCCATCGTGCTTAAAATGTTATTTAATAGTAATTGATTTACATTTATGTGGTGTTATGGCAGTTTCACCTAACCTAACAGAAGAAGAAATATAAACCTTGGTAAGTTATCAGACATTAAAATAAAAAAGAAAAATCCTAATGGATAAAATATTTATTCAATGCATCTTCTTGATGGATAATGACTATAGTATAGTGAAGAAGATTTTGTTTTACAGCGTAAGTAAAAAGGGAAAACCATGGTTGTATGATAGATAACTTGCCGAAGTATACAAAATTTAGCACAAATACACGAGGGCTTTGAAATTTAATGAGATGTATATACGCATGATTTATTTCGTTTTGTTTTGAAATATACTATAGGGTCGTTTCGCCAGTGGTAGGCCAGTTAAGCGACAGGTGTACTTTCAAAAGGGATTTTGAGTCATTGAATGATAAATACCAGGCGCATGCGGTGGTTTTGTCTCTTTCTCGCTCAATCACATGAAAAGTGAAGGTGCAAGCGAGATGCAAGGGCATGCGGCGCATGCTCTTGTATCCTTCTTGCTCATTATCAAGTTAGGTTGTGCGATAGAAATAGTGATAAGTCCACCGCACGCCGATGATAAATACATATTTTTTTCGCTGTTATTCTATTAAACAGGGATTAAGCAATGTAACCAACTTAAAATAAACTAGTTAATATTGTACCAAGCATAAAATAATAGAAGTTTACAAAAAAAATGCCAATTGCCCCAGTGGTCGGCCTCCAAAATCCGAAGGTCGGCCTTTCGTTGCCCAGTGTTCGGCCATGACTATGAAAGTTCATGAATATCGCGAAATAATCTACTGATAGTAGACAAAACAATAAAAAACCTAATGATGCAAAGCATGACAATACAATGTATATTTTGTTAGCGATCCCCATACAACATGAACTTGCGAAGTAAAAATGTGCTTTTTTTAAATTACGTATTGCATCATATAGGTCAGTATAGTGCAGATATACATTGGCAAGGGGCAAGACTACCTACACGAATTAAAAAATCTGTTTTTTTAAAATATATCCACTACTATTTAAGTTTTAAGCTCAAAAGGCTGATTATTGGCGACGGCTGACTTTAGGAACAAGCACCCTATTCATCGAACAAATAAAACAAGCAGCTTACACAATTTAAACCAACCATCGAGCTGTAATCTTTTATGACTATAATATTGCAATATTCAAGTTAAAAAAAAAAGCTATTACTTCAATAATATTACGGTATTTTTTATTTTGAAAAATGAATTACGTATTAATAGTACCTATGTATAAAAGATCGGCGTGCACTGGACTTATCACTATCTCTATCGCACAACCTAATTTGGGTATGAGCAAGAAGGATACAAGAGCATGCGCCGCATGCCCATATAAGTATTTTATTTATTTTCCCAGCAGTCAAATCAGTAGGTAATCTACCTACTGTCAAACTGTAAGAAGAAATAAAATAATAATTTTCAAATAACTATGCAAAAAATACAAAATTGTGGTTGATACTTCAAATAAATATGTTTCATTTTTTTTATTCGAATATTTTTGACATTTAGTATTTTTAGTGCAAAGGGTTACATTTTTATTGCGATCTAGATTATTTACAAAGTCAAAATTATTTTATGAATTCCTTAAATCGTTTCTACATCGATTGTATAAAAATAATCAAATGTACCTATGGTGGATGTTTTTTGGCATAGGATATTTAGTAAGATATTTTTTACAGTATTAGTATCCATTCATGACTATTACCCATACCGATGGTCCAGTTCCATAGGACGATAAGTCAAAAGTTGATATTTTGAGTTAAGTTAGCCATTATATTCGAACACCGCTCTTCTACAGTTCCACAAAACTACAGCTTGTAAAATGTACAGGTTTTCTCTCAAAAACCAGATGCATATGGAAATAAGCAAAATTAAATAATTTCTCATTTCCATATACATACATATCGAAACATCGTGTTGTGGAAATATATTTTTGTGAATCGTGGCGTTCCAAAAAGAAACAACCTTTAATCCTAAAACTATTGATCACCTATTTGGATAAAAAAAGTAATACAAATAATAAGTCATCACTTTTAAAGTCAGTTTAGATGAGTCAAAACTTTGATCGGCCATATCTCAAAACTACCAATTTCTGGTTGTATCACAATGGAACTAGGCCATCGATATCACAAATTGAGAGTAAATACTTACTGTGTGCTGTATAATTTATTTTTCTACACTGTATCAATACAGCAGAATTTAACAATCGTTCTCATAAAATTGAAATGTGTATAATGATTATAAAGAAAACAAAATAAATAATATTATATTATATTATGTACTACAGTTTGAGATCATTTATGATCATCGTTGTGCTGCAACAAATCGCATGTTTTGATTGACAATGCCGCATTGATTGCTCGACGCCGTCTCTAACTTTATTTTATATATTATTAGTAAAATTAAGTTAAATGCATTAAGCATTCCAGTTACCACATTGTAACAATGCCACGTATCAAACATACATTATAACGATGTTTATTGGGTGTTATTGCTACTTATCAAATAAAATATAAAAACGTCTTGCTTGTTTTTACATTGAAATAATGCGTATCTATAGTGGCTGGCAATCTATTTTGGGTACTTTCGATATTTCCTCTGAATGCCAAATAAAAGACATTCAAATCTACTGGAGGCTCTTAAATATTGATACAGAGTTCTTATTTTTGGAAAAGGCTCGCTATCAATAACTTACATATAAATTCAGTTTTTGTTTTATTTTGCTTTGGGAAATCTGTTGACATTAAATTAAACATCATTTAAATACTATATGTAAATAATTCGGCTTACTCAACACAATTTTTGAGTTATTGCAAATCAAATAATTATCAAGTTAATTAAATTACGATTATAACCGGACTAATTAGACTAGTCAGTGTCGTACTTATGTTTTAAATGCCCAATCTGTGATATACCTAATCAAACTAAGTAAAAATGATGTTAGTGTCCGTTCAATAAAAAACTTTGATATTACTGGGGAAATTATCGTAGATAATATTTATATGACTATATAAAAAGTGGAGAGAGGGTGTAGCAAATAAAATGTACTAATACTATCGTATACTGTCTATTTACTTATTTCTGTTATTAATAATTGCCACATAAAATTGTGTCCATGTTAATTTTTCGCTAGACCCACCTATATTCCACCAGTTTTTGAAGTTTTGAAGTAGACGAGTGTTTGTATAGTGGTAACAGTATCAATTTTCTAACTATTAGTATAAAAGATGAATCATAAAAAAGTATGTTAACTAAGATATTAGAGGTACACTGTCTTAAAACTTGACGGTGTTTTACGTATAAACTGATTTTCCATAAATTTGGAGTTAAACCAATATTATTCTAAGTGACATATACCTAAAATATGATTCTGAATATTTCATCATACTATGGTGTATGCCCTATGTCACGTAATTATTCTAGTACACGATAAAATAGGATGTATGCGGTATAATATTATTAATAACAATGTACAAAGGTTTATTTAAGACATCGACTGAGGGTGCTTGATGGAATTTCAATATCAACACCTTTCGGCATCTTCAGGCATTCGATTCGAGTCCATTCGTGCGCTCGAATGCCTGAAGATGCCGAAAGGCGAATCCCGGGTAGTTAGTGATAAAATACATGGAAGTGTACAAAATCTCAATAATTCAAATTTGTGCAAAGGTTCTATACATTATTCGTATAACTTTTTTTTAAATAAATGAGTGCAGCTATTTAATACTTATCTATAATCAGAAATTCATATGAGATAGAACATACTTTACTTATATCATTCTCAAGCTTTCATAGTGAATACGTTTTAAAACCCTGCAAAATTTCGAATAAGTAATTCTTGACGTAAATATTTCTAAGCTTTCATAAAGTGTCCATAGAGGTCCATAGTTCACGCAATTACATAATTTATAGATGTTATATTATATTGTGCTTTTATAGATACATGATATACGATGTGTTCCATTACAGCATTACAGATATTTAGATTTTTTTGAAAGTTACTTGAGATCAGCTCGAGGAGAAAAGGTCTCACAAATACCCATGTAAAAGATCTCAATTATAATATTGAAAAATATCTAAATTTGCTACTGACCTTGTCGGGAGTTGAACCACATAATACCACTAAGGTCGACACTATGATATTAAATATTAATATATACCTATTTGTATTTTACATTATCCAGTAAAGTAAAAATTTTGGAATTAACAATGTAACACATTTTCATTTCAAATTAAAGTCGATCCAATCTGTAAAAAAGAATCAAAGGGTGGTTTCTAATAATTCTGAATTTCTGCTCTGAAGCTTATTTATCCAACAGTAAATTTAATTAATACGGCTCTGATACTGAATACATAAACAAAAATACATAAATATGAATTTTGTTTTATGAATTTCGGTTACGTAAAGCTGATTCAAACAATTTAGATTTGTTCAATGTTAATAAGTGAATGTTCTGTATTATATATTACATTTATAATGATAATATTGTCATATGAAAATAAAATTCTTTACATACATTTTAACTCCATATAGAAAAACACACAATTTTAATGTGTATAATTTCCGACCTCTATCTATAAAAATAACAAACACATTTTTAAAACAAATAAAATAATGGGATGGATTATATTTGTGGTATCAACAATATTTCACGCAGCCGGTTTATCGAATAAAAAAACGATATACCCAATTACCTAATCAATAAAATTATTATCATAATACGTGAACCAATCAATTAGCAATAGCGAAAAAACTTACTCTTGTATGCTTCAATAAACTATTATTGTTTCAAGTGCACTCATTGTATTAATCTTATTTTATGTACACCGTTTTTTTATCGAAAACCTAAACAATTTTTTTAACACTCGAAGTCAAATACTCCTTATTTGAATTTTCTTTAAACACTCAATTCTATAAGTTCACACTTTTTTTAATAATCTGTTTTGAAATTGGAAATGAAATAAATATACCATGAATGATATCGTAAAACTATTTTTTCGTGAATGTTTTAATACTACTGACACCCGCCTGGCATTTCTATCTCCACGCAACTGAATTAGAAATAATAAACATAACTGGTACATATATTATTTTTTGTTGTCTTAAATTTTGCGCCGTTCGAACTGAGCATGCGCGCTCGGCAACCAATCAGATGTTCAGTTTTTGACAATGGTACCAACAGAAATATAAATTCATATGAAAAAAAAATTCGCTTCGAGTTAGTCCGTCAAGTTGGCGTTAGTATTCGGAATTGCAAATGGTGGATGGCGTTTCTCGCCGTTTTGCAGTGAGCGAATTATTTACGTAAATCGGTACAATTTCAGGTTTAAAGCGTGACCACGAGTGTGAAAATGTCGGAGAGTTTACCTCCGACGAAGAGACATCTCACAAGGCAACTGGTAAGCATCTTTGACGTGTATTTCTCTGTAAAATAGGAGTGACGCCATGGTGGCTTTATTCTGGATCACGTAAACATTGACTGCGGAACGTTTTATCGGGCTCCGGATAAATATTTTGCCGTACTATTTTCGATTGCGATCCTTTTTTGCTATTTTTATTCTCGTTTGAACGATTTCTCTTAAACCGGCGAACATGTCGAATTGTCATGAAGGTTTCATAATCGCAATTTCAAATGCGGCGGCCCCCTAGATTTTAGCGCATGCCAGGAGACGTCAAATGCAAATATTATCCATATGTGTGAAGGGAATGCATTTCTCATCAGCTGCATTGATGACTTCGCTCATTTAACGATTCCGCGTTTTCCACAACTACTTTTAATTGGCGATCGTAAATTTTTGCAAAGTTTTTTTTTCATTTAATACGTGCAGAAAAGTTTGTATCGATCGAGCTGCATCTTGCAAGCGTATGTTTTGATTCTTCGAAGAAACAATACCGTACTCAGAAACAATGTAAACAATGCATTTGAATACATTCGCCTAATATACATTTAACTATTAACTTCTACTAATGTTACTCGCTAATTATATTGCTATTCGATTGAAAACTTTATTCGCTGAAGCGTTTCTAATCTAAATTTCTCTCGTTTGAACAAACGTTAAGTAACTTTTTCGCGCTCACTGTCGTTCTATCAACAAGTAAACGTGATTAATTCTATTTTCTATATCCCAAAATAATAGTGTTAACGTTATATTATCATTTGAACATATCTTGAGTTCAGTAAACCATGTAAGCACTTGCCTGTTCATCAAATATTTCTACATTCAATACATTTCTACTTGGTGTGAGTATTCCAAGCAAAACTATATTGCATTTTCTCTTCTATTCAATATGACGTTTTCTCAAGACATGTATGTAAATAATATTGATTAAAACATTATTCTCCTAAAAGTTACAATACTATTCTAGATTCCAGATTAGTTTCGACTCTATTCTAGGCTACGTTTGCCGGTGTTTTTTTCTCAATTGGTTCCGGGGCTTTCCTAAGAAGGAAGTATTTTCGCCGTCTTGTCATTCTGTATACCTAGATCAGATGTTGCAGTGAAATGTCAGTAGATTTTTTGCTTATAGCTGCGTTACTCTGAACTTCCTATCAAAATGCTCTGGATGAAGTACAAGGTCATTATGAAAACCTCAATAATTATTGTGCAAGACTGACCAATTAATTCTTTTGCTATCTCGTCTGTGACGTCTTGTATTGATGAGATTGACGACCGAATAGCAGTACGTCTTTGTTGTGGCCCTGTTGTATAAGTTAAACATTGCTTTTGTTGTGTGAAAAAAAGATTACGGTGGATTGTCCTGTGATTAGGGCTGCCAATTGTTTCGTATACAATTTCGGGACACGAAACTTGAAACAGATATGCAAATAATTCTAAATAACGATTATTTAATTGATTTTGTCTTGTAGTCAGTAGGTATTAATCTTCTCTTTGTGTGCGATGTAAAGATTTTTAAAATTAGTGTGGATTTATCGATCCTTAGTTTTATCTATAATCCCAGATAAACATTGTGATACCTATTAGGTACCTTACTGGAATCCTGTACTGGGCCTCGGCTTTATCCCTTTCTGTGATACCTTTATTTGAACCCAATAATTATAATTGAAAAAAAAATGTCATCACAATAACTAATTTATTTATTCGTTATTGGTACCTATATATTTAAATACTATTGTCATACATTGGTTATAATCCTAGATATATATATATATATATATATATATGTATATATATATATAATCTCACGGTCGGACTAGATTACCTGGATCGATGAAATTTACAAATTCCGCGAAAGAATTTACCTAGATGACAACTCAGTCAAATAACGTACAAATGAGGAGGTCTTCAGCTTGGCTACGATTATATTTTTCAATTACGTTGATTTATTAATATTATTTACACGTAAATATGGTGCAAGACGTTTAAGTATCGATAACTTGATTATCGTTTTGGCGTTTCAATATCTGCCATCCTATCCTCTGTGTTATTTTCTTTGTTTTTATCACGAGACGTGCGTGTTCGAATCTCAGCCTAATTTTTCACACTGCGTTCAATAATGCCCCTTTGTTCTAAAAAAATAGAACATGCCATAATTGAGCTAAGTATAAACAATAATCATGTTCCTATTTCAAAATTGAGATTATATCTGATCCACCATAGATTACAAATAACTGTTTTTACTATTTGTTACCAATATCAATATAATCAAATTGCCAGATTTTTGCATTTAAAGAAGTGAATTATTTAGTTTATTATTGTTGTGTACCCACCACCACACGCTACGGTAACATTGGCTGCCTATTTAATGTCATAGTCATGTTGACTATTCGATGAACAATATCGTATCCTTTTAAGAGGGTGCTTGATGGTATTTCAATATCGTGCGCTCGAATGCCCGTAGATGCCGAAAAGCGGAACCCGGGTCGTTAGTGACAAAATATATGGAAGTGTACAAAATCTCAATAACTCAAATTTAATATCGTATCCGTTGAATGACGCCGATGTAAATTTTAAACCAAAATTCATTTTGTCTGGACAATATCATAGACTCGAAGACTTGGAGGTTATCACGTGTTCATATATTTTGTCACACCAGTAATCGCAAAATAATCCGTATTATTAATGGATGGCATGGTATGAAAATAAAAAATATTATCCTTTAGTGTGGACAAGTGCGAAATTGGCATTTTTTTGCCAGAGCGAATGCAAAAGAGTAATTTCTTACCGACTCCTTTTTGAATATGTTTTATAGGACATCTTCATAGAAAATAAATATATATATAAGCTTTTTTATAATGCTGTCTCATGTTTTATTACAAGTTAGTTTTATCATACCTTACCACCAAACAACGTTATTCGTGATTCAATTGTTTGCCAGACATGGCCGGGGAGAAATTCCTTAAGTCTTTGCTGCATGCACTATACCTGGTGTGCATTAAGTTAAATAAAAAAAAGCTTTTATGAATTGAGTTCCATTCGTTTTCCATAGTTCTTTGAATGCCATGTAACTTTAAATATTCATTGATCAAATTTCGTAAAAATACCTAGTACCTAACTGGTGAGCAGCATAGCTTTTCATAAATATTGTGCGTTTAATTAAAGTGAAATAGTGTGATTTGCCATGCGGTAAAGCTTGTCAAAAGGAATGTTTTGATATAAATAATAACTGAAAACAAAAACTGTTTTTTATTTGACGGGGCCTGCGTAACAATATAAAAAGTGTTAATTTTAATTTTGAATAACGTTTATTATACGAATAAGGTAAAAATATCGAAAGTATTTAGTTCTAACGAATAAATATTAATGTATTAGATGCATGTACCTAGGTACATAATTTATTTTGCAAGGAGATTCACTATTTTTTTGTTGATAGCCAATCGTTCCATGTTCTCAATACCAGTGGACGGCAAACTTTTTGTTTCACGGACCACTAAATTCATAATTTTTAATAATGTGTTAAATATTATGTATTGAAAGAAAGTGATCAAAGAAAACTATGCACCTATGACTAAAATGCACCTAGTTTATAAAATAATACTATTGATATTAATTACTATATAATTAAATTATAAAAGCTTTATTAATTAAATAAAAAATTGTTACAACAAAACAATAAAAAAAAATTGTTTCAATACAATGTGTAGACTTTAAGCTCTTAGCATTAAACATTTGTGTGACGGATGTTCCGGCTTGTAAGAAAATTTATATTTGGCTTCAATGATGTAATTGCAAGACGGAGAACTGCATGTATTTGAAGCCGAGATCGATACCGTGTTTTGATTGCTGTGACAGATGAAAAGGTCTTTTTATTGTTCAGTTCTTGGATTTTTCTGAGTTGGTTTTCTGTGGATTAGAAAATTCAAATAACGTCAAATTTATCTTCGGACCACCATTTTGGCTACCGCTGACCTATATTATATACTGTTTTAATGAGTGATTTGGCGAAAGCCTTGAAAAGAGTACACATCCATGGTCCTGTATTTATATATCAATTGCAACGTTGTTATTATCAAGTATGTAACTCACTCAGACTGTATTACCCTTGTTAAAAATCAACAAACGTCAAAGAAAATAAATATTTTGACAATCAAACAAGTTTGTGCATTGTATTATGCGTTTTTTTTTGTTCCTATGCCAAACACGCTAAATATTATTTTTTCAAAAGCATTGTAAGCATAATTATTGTCTCAAACATACCTAATCTGACGTTGGATGTTTTTTAAAAGCACGGATTTCTTATTCGGTATTAAAAACGGACCAATATTTATTTGATTGATTTTTTTGAATTTATCCCATATTTTTCGGTTCACACCTCACTTACATATTTCATTTTGCACAACTGTCAATGGTACGTTTATTTTTCATTGTAAATAATAATACCTTCTGCTGTTTTATTTTTTTACTTGTGGCTGGCAGAGCAGGAAAGCACATGTACATCCGAGCCAGGGCGGTTAGGTCAGCAATTGTAACATACTTAAATAAAAAAATAGTTAAAATTTAGCGGTTGTGGGTTACATCGCACCATCCATGACATGGTCCTATCTTCGAAATAGTAAAATTGAATTAACGTTAACTCCCTCAGCGAACTTGTATTTTTTGTTTAGTAATTAATTATGAAATTGACGGGTGCCATTTTAATTATTGAACACGAACGCTGCTCTATACCACCGAAGCTTGCTTTTATTTGGATTTTGTATTCATCGATTTATTGCAAAACTGCTAAATTTAATTATGTTTAAAAACTTACTGCCCTAAGATTGGCCCACTACACCGAAAAACGTGCTGTTATAAATAATACCATGATAATACTAATGCCATATGAGTATTTTTTAGTTAAGCAAAGATATTGAGTAGTAGCCCCTGGTGATAAAAATATGAATTAATGTTCAACATAATTTGTTTTATTGTTGGATTTGTAAGCTGTCAGCTTGGAATGATAAAACACAATTTAAAAACTTTTCTTGAAATAAATTGGATTATCCATATTTTCAATTTGTATTCCGTAAACCGAATGCTGTATATTTTTTCCCATCTCAATTATGTACAGAATATATGAAAGCATAAAAAAAGTTGCCAAGACTTTAAAATCATCGAATTCATAGTAATTACAGTGATTATGTGTGTCGTGGGCCAAAGTTACCCGATTTGGACGAAAATTTTGCGCACCTTGTTTTATCTATATTTATATATCAATTATAACAATGAATCTTATTTTTGTTGGTTAAATTTCATCTTAGGACATTGGTTTATTTCTATGTAGAACAATACCACACAAATGCAATTTCGAACCATAAAAATACAGCAACCATCAGAACTGACTCAAAGTTACCCAGGTTGACTGTATCTAATTATGTAGAGATAATTTTTATGAATGTCGATTATCTTATTCCTTTGTCTATATAGGTGCTATGTATTATAATTATTGCAACAGTATTGTTAGCGACGTCTTCATTTATCAATCTAAAGGTAGCTTATTGTTTGTTTATACCGGATTTTCTCAATACATACTAATCTAGATTAATATTTGTACGGTATGCCAGCGATCGCAACGAAAACTTTTAGCAACTCGGAGAATTTTTAACAATGTTGCAGGCATACAATTCTGAATGACGCGGTCGAGTAACAGGAGCTTCGATATTTATCCGAGCTATGCATCCGGCGCAATTATTTATATATCGAAAAAAATGACAGGTAAAGTCGTCATCGTCCATGGCCTTTCCAGTCGGTAGTTTATCGAAATTACTTTCAGTATTTCCCTTTTATTACAAGGGTTAAACGAATATACCACATATTAATTATTATGTCCGTTCCCGATGTGAAACATATCGAGGAATTACGTCATAAAAACAAGTTCTGAGATAATCGAATTTAATGCTTTTTTTCAAAGTACCCTCCCATATACAATTGCTTGTTTTTTAAGTAGATTTTTTGTACATTATAAAGAATAATCTTTTTTACATACAAATCATAAGATTTGGTATCGATGAGTTTAGTTACATCGTGTTTTTTGTTAGAATAAAAAAAATAACAATATGATTTAATACTGTTTTTGTTCATAACCGTTATATCCTATGACTTTGCATACATTTTGATATTTAAAACTGAAAATCATCAAAAAATGACTTAATGCGTTCTGTCAGCGTAACATTGATATGTATGAAATCTTAATGGAGCATCTCAACATACGTTTTTCTACGAAACTGATGTTATTCAGTCACCCAACTTTCGTTTTTCGCAGAGTAATAACGTAAGAATGGAATTAGTACTTCGCTAAACTTCTCGCTTTCCCATTTTTTTTTTAGTTCGAATAGGTGTGAACACAACTCAGTAAATCGAAAACATTTTATGAAAGTGTATGTACTGTGACTTCAACCAGTGGACACCGCGTCCGAAATGGATGAAATTGACCACTCCGCTACAGGCCCGGTTTTAAAATGGTTAAAATACACCAGATGAAAATATTAAATAACCACATTGTGTGCTTCGTTGCTAAGCGGATGCAGAATAAATATATGTATATATTAGAATTAAAATAATTAATTATTCTTTGAACTTTATTCAATATCGGACTCGCTTCATAGTTGGTGAATGAAATATTTTTTTATGGTTATGCGACAAAATTCTGCAAATTTATTTTTCTTACACTCGCTTGTATGAAAAGCTCCACTGCGTTTTATAGCGCGTTACAACTTTTTATTCTCCTTCAAGATATGAACTCTAAATGGAGGTACCTCAATAGAAGTTTTTCTACGAGAACTGATTGTTACTCAGTTGCTCAACCTCTCTTTTCGAAAAGAGTAGGGGTAGGAGTAGTGGCTCGCTAATCACTCGATACGCCTCGGATGGGTGGGATCATATATCGGATGGGTGGGATGAAATTTTAGACATCACAAACATCCATGCCTACGAACAGAAATCCTTAAACAATTTATGAAACTGTCCGTACCGGTATTTGAAGTTGTTTAGTTCAAAATTATTTAGTTCTACAATTTTTTTTATTAGTTAGTTGATAGCTATTACGCCTAACGCCACCGTCAGAACGACGGGATGCATCCCGTCGAAACCCACAATACTATTATAATTGTAAAATCACTGGTAATTCCATAAGAAGTTGGAAAGCGACAATTCGCCACTCTGTAAATGTGATGTTTACAAAATAAGGATTAAAGCAATTCTCGAAATTTTAACTCAGGTATCAGTGTGGCTCTCAGACGTATAATATCTTACCTCATAAATAATATTTGTCGTATTTGTATCTTCAATATAAACGTTAGACACTGTTTACTGTCTGTCAGTTCGAGTCCATTCGTGTGCTCGAATGCCTGAAGATGCCGAAAGGCGAAACCCGGGTCGTTAGTGACAAAATACATGGAAGTGTACAAAATCTCAATAATCCAAATTTAAGCTTTATACACTGTTTAGAAGATATAGACAATATAATGCCTATATAGCTAAGCTAAAATAAGTTTAAGCATAGTTTTGACGATGGCGTTAAGCCGAAATCGCTATCAACTAACCGATTACTAAAAAATTAAAAAATTGTTCAACTAAATACTTCGATATTAGTTTAGTTCTACCAAGATTTAGTAAAGACCAATCCAATCAATAAATTCGATTTATGTATATTTTCAAAATAACAATAAATGATTTTTTCTGCGATATAATGCAGTGTAATACATTTCGTCCCTTTGAGTACAAACTTTGTAATTTCAATAATAACACGTATTTCACTTCTCCAAAACGCATCAGACTATGAACTAAATTTTACATTGCAATAATAAAAGGCATTGTATTTTGATTAATCTATGTTTTGATTATACTTTTTTTTTTAAATCATGTAACTCCTAATGAACCTTTCAACGGAAGTTTTCTGCAATAACTACTTGTTCCTCAGTTGCTCAGCCACTTTTCTCGGCCGAGACCTGCTCCGTCGTCTTTAAAATTAGATCCAATCATTAACTCATTTTCGTATTTTTTGAGGGTTAATCAATTGACCAAAACAACGTCGACATAACTAAATTTCAGGTGCAATAATAACCACTACCTGCGGTATCCGTTATTGTTCTTGAAATCTGGAGAAATTGTGATGTCATCTTACGTCGATTTTGTGAAATATTTCATTAAAAATTATTATGAATATTCTAGTTGGAATCCCTAAACATGAACAACGGCAACTAACCCTTGTTGCAACTACCCCCATCTCCCCTTATCTACTTGTCTGCACAATGCCGCTCAGTAGTCCATGTTCAAAATCCGTTTGTATGTTCTGATGGATAATTTAATTAACTATCGCAAGAGATTGCCTATGTTTTCGCACATCTATACTGCTCTTCAGTGACATTTATGATGTTGACTGTCAATCATTATTCTTGGTGGCAAGGAATTTACTATGTTTAATTTTTTTCCATGCTCGCTCCCAATGTGAAGCATATGGTCTCCTAATGGATGTATCTTAACAGAATTTTTCTACGAGAACTGCTTGTTACTCAGTTGCTCAACCTCTTTTTTTTCGAAGAGAGTAGGGATAGAAGGATAGGGCTAGGACAGGACTGGTGTTTAGCTAATCGCTCTCGCTACGCCCCGCGAGGATGGGATGGGTGGGAGGGAGGACTCAGACTACGAACAGAAATCCATAAATCGATTGAAAGATCAATCTATGAAAACCGTCCGCACCGGAAATTATTGAACCCGAGACATCCGTAACCGTAGCCAGCGACGCTACCAACTGCGTCACGGACGCCGACTAATTTAAAACACATTTTCTTTTTAGAAAATTTTATCAAATGATCAGGACTGACTGGATTTTCACTTCGCGGGCACTGTTAACTGATTTTAACGAATCGGTCGATTGTTTAATGGTCCTCAAGCCGAGTCGTAAATGACGCTTTTGGTTGTGAAGAATTAATGTTAATTATTAATTGAAGAATTAATGTATATTTTGTTCTAAGGGACGTATCCGTGTGGTGTTTTCATCTGCTTCCCTCCCACCCATCTCGTCAACTGAATGCAGAACTGTCATTTCGTAAATTGTGCAGTAGTATTTTCAATATGTAACTCTACTGTATCGTTCTATTAGGAATAGTTCGGTTCAATAGTGAAAATCGATCGAAATATTAAAATCATAGCGAAATTATTTTGACACATACAATAAAATTACCGCCTAATCTTAAAAATATGCCAAAAAAACTCGATTTTCCAAAAAATGCTAGTTCTGTATTCAGCTAACGATCTGATCTTATAAACGAAGTTTTTATGTAGAGCGATTTACTAACCAGTATTCATTTTGTAAACCCATCCTTCTTGCCTTACCCTTTCTGAAAAGAGAGTTCTCGTAATAAACTTCAGTTGAGAAGCACATTAGGAGCCGAATTTAAACGGAATAATGCGAGAATCTCGTAATAGCAAAAGTAGACATGGATTTAAAGTATTTTTTGTGTTTTATGTGAAATTCTGGGAAAGATATTCCAGTTTTGGTCTCAATATGGAATGTTCTTACTCTGAAAACTGTAGTCCACTTGCTGTAACTTCAAGATTCGGAATCCGCTCCAAGTTACCCACAATTCGCTAGAACAGTGGTTTCGTCAAAATTATCTTGAAAACATTTATTGAGAATTTACTGCTTTGAAGGATCTTACCGATTTCGAAGGATTCCAACCCATTTATTTTCAAATGTTTATTATTTCCGTCAGTAATTCTTCTTTATTGTTTTTAGTAATAAAAAAAATCGTATTTAATGGTCTTTTATCGATAGTTAAAAATTGCGGTGAATTTGCGACCCCAGCACTTTTCTTCGTAAAAAGTTCTAAGTGTAATCTGTATACGGCGGGAGTTAAAATATTTATCAATAAAATTGCCTTCAAGCAGTCTTAACTTTAAACCAGTGGTATGCAACCTGGAGTTCAAGTACCCGCGAACCATATTTATATTGCTGACCACAGACATAAGTAATTTTCATATTTATTTAAATTATTTGTTCTACAGCATTGTGACAAATATCTTGTGAACAACTCTTACTTATAAATTTAGACTGGGATGTTGTTATTCTCTTCCTTGTCAGTCAAGAAGCTATATCAAGAGACCAATGGATGCATTGGTCACTCATGACTCATGAGTCTTTTTTGTAATCTTTCACATATTTTTCTAGTATTGTATAAAAAACTGGCAACATAGCCATAGCCAACGTGAATGATAGTGTGTGGGTTGTCTCCCATTTTATTGGAATGCGTTTTGATTAACTGATTTGGCTACAACCAACACATGTTTATAATGATCAGGACCGGTTTCACTCATCACGAGCACTATCAACTGATCAACTTTAAAAGTTCTAATTTTACATTTAGATCCCAACAAAATGATGATATAGTGCCCTTTGTCATACTCAAGCCATTCGTGGTGCCCATGTTAGTGAAAAGATTCCCGACCGCTGATTTAGAACATATTAATACAATTTCTCAGATTAACCCTTCAATAAAACCTTTGTTTCTGAGTTATTAAATTTGTTAATTATATTGACGAAATGAATTTTATTAATCTTCCGTATTATATAATCAAATACGATTTGATTGCTATCATTCCAGTAAGGTATCTTTATTATGACAATATTACAGCCATTTCCACCCCATCCCTCACCGAACTGTCTTTATTGAGTCACACCCTCGGCCGGCTTTGAAAATTTATCATGAGATACATATTTCTTTGACTCATATGGCGCTGGTGTACAGTGCCGAACTTTTTTTTCTTTCATGATTCATCTGAAATTTTAAATGTTTGTTACACAAATCTTATTCATAGATTTTATCTTTTTTAATAATTGTGTTAGCATAAAATGTACTACAGATTCTTGCGAAAATTACTTTATTTTTTATAATTTTTTTGTATAAACCAATGGTTCTCAAAAAGGATGCCGTGTATGTAAAAAAAAATGCATTCTTGTGCAATTTTTTTATTTCTTTGCAGTGGCGTACAGTTACTTTTGAAACCGGGAATTATTCCAAATGTTGACATAACCAGCCAAAAATAATGCATCGGCAATTGACCAAAAAAAAATTTTTCTTTTTCACTACCAAATAAATTCCAACTTCTTTATTTACAGACAAGGTCTAAATTCTTAATTAAATTAAAACACAATACGTAATTTCAAATCTGATTTGGTTTATAAGTTAAAATTTTACATACATAATTAGGGGCCGTCCAAATACGCTCTAAGGGGGAGTCTGACATAATGTGACGATAGGTGATTTGTGAGTAAACGGCGACGATGACGATGGGGACAGCCCTTAAAAATAGTCAAAAATCCTACAACATCATTTATGGACGACCTTAATGGAATAAATCTTACATGTAAATGTTTCATTTGTTTAAAAACGAAAACCTAGCCTTAAATGACAAAATTTGACTAGAGATTTACATTCAAATATGTATGATTTAAAAGCATTGTGAATCGCTTCTATGCTTCTATATCAGGAATTTGAAGCTTGCCTTTCCATTATATTATTCTTTCTTTAATGGCAACGATAATATTTCTTATTTTCCAGCGTGAGCGTAAACAGCGCAAGTTATACTCAGAGGAATGGGCCCTCGGCGACGAAGAGGCGGTGGAGGGCGGCCGAGGTTTTTCACTCGCAGACAAATTGGAAAGTTCTCGCTTCGATCATGCGGGAGCTGTCCGAGAGATGATGGGGCCAGACCTCACCGTCGCCCATATGCAGAAATATGGATTCAACACTCCCCTTATCTTCAGAGAAAAAACAGGACTCGGCATCAGGTATGTTTTTTAAATCTGCATTGATACTGCCATTTGGCTGGGAATTTCAATATGCAGATATACCCACGAAGAAACTCACGCTGTCATGTTCACAGGTTTGAATCCAAGTATGGAAAGTTACCTAAATTGATTTATGAAGGCATTGATATCTGTGCAAATTCCCTCCTAACCAGCCATAAATACTGTTAATTTTCTAGTACATTTAACTATTCAAGAATCAATACCTAAAATATGTTCAATTTAACTGTGATTCTTTAAGAAGTGAAACATATTTCACTCTTAGTTTCACAACAGGTTAATAAGAACAACTTTACTATTGTTTGTTCAGTTTATTGGTATTTTTTGAGTACACCTTAACAAATGGTGAACCAGGGTTCTATTTTGGAAACACTACTGTCAGTGAAAATTACAGACCCATATTTCAACTTATTAATGTGTATCTTATTACTGTTTGTAGGGTTCCCACAGCAAACTTTACAATCAATGATGTCAGAATGTGCATAGGTTCACGGAGGCTTCTAGACGTTATGGATGTTAACACGCAGAAAAATATCGAAATGACAATGAAGGTCAGTGAATGTATTCAAATAGCGGGTATAAGATCTTTTGATGAGACAGAAAACTGTGTATTTATTTATTTTGTTACGTTTTCTAGGAGTGGCAACGCTACTACGACGATCCTAACAAAGAGCGTCTTCTGAACGTGATCTCTTTAGAATTCTCCCATACCCGGCTTGACAACTACATCCAGTCACCTAGCATCGTCAGGCAGATCGACTGGGTAGACTCTGTTTGGCCGAGGCATCTCAAGGAACAGCAGGTCTCTATACATTCTAAGTAATTTGTAGTATTGTTTTTGAGAAGAACTTCAATTCCCAACCTAACAAACAATGAATTTTTGTAGACAGATGTGCATTTTATTCTCTGCTTTCTTGTGGTCAGAAATTCTAATAAGTTTCCATTAGTTGTGCCAATTCGATATCCTATCGCCAATAATCGAGCCCTTTTTTAAAGTGGTTTTGATGTAATGTGATGCTAATGGTCTAGCTTGGCCTGTAGTCAACGTCGTTGCCTTCGGTTGCGATAGTGTGCGATGATTATATACAGATGTCGCTAGCTAATTTTAAAATATATTATTTAATTTACCATTTGTCACCTTTTCACTGTAAATCATAGATGCCGCCTTGTTGTATATTAAAAGGTGCATGTACTACGCTGTTTAAGGGCTATATAAATGCTACTTAAAAATAAAAAAAAAACATTTGTTGCCTAACTTACCTCTATTGTCTAAATTTCAATAGTCACAGAGGTAATCCTATGGATTCCAACCTTTTGAAACTATCTGTACGATGGAGCGCTGTCTCTACTGCTGAAATTGGTTTACAATTGATACGCTCATATTGATTTTAACCTATTGAAACTATCTGTCTGATGGAGCACTGCTAAGATCGTTTCTCACTTACGGTTCTATGGATTCAAGCCCTCTTCGATTGCTACGAGTGTCAACTTCCCTCATATTCTACGCTTCATTTGGTTCATGTGATTATCAACTTTACTCGAACCTACAAAACGTGTTAAATCTTGAAAGACTTTGCAATAAACGATTATCATTTGAGCCTTGAGAAGACTTCTTATTTTAATTGTAACATATGTGATATAACTGACTCCTAACCTACAGAGTCTGTGGTAACAAAACCATTCCATACAGTGAAATTAATGTTTTCTTTGTTCAACAGGTGGAGTCTACAAACTTGATCGAGGACATGATGTATCCAAAGGTTCAAAAATACTGCCTCATGTCTGTGAAAGGTTGCTATACAGACTTCCACGTTGACTTTGGCGGCACATCAGTCTGGTACCATATACTTAAAGGTGATTACTCTTTCCTGCTAATAATTGATCACAGATTCTTCATCAGTTTTATCAAATTGAAATAAACAAGTTATGTACGAAATCGTGGGGATAGATTGGTATTAGGTTGTCAATAAAATCAAGAGATACTAATGCTGATCAGGCCATTTTTAATAATCGCACCAAATTATCCTTGTCCACGTGGAAGTCACGATTTCCAAAAATGATGTCTAGATAAGCTTTGGCATGCAAAATTATCTACATCTCGTTATAGAATTATTAACATCAATTATCTTATGAAAACTATTTTGAATCTTCAGTTGAAATCATACAATGAGTGAAATACAACATTTCTTGATGGTGAAAACATTTCCGCCCACTAGTGTGTCGCTAAAATTTGAGGTGAGTATTTTAGTGACACTTGTGGGTTGTCTCTCGCGTAGGATAATGATTCTGGAGGTCAAGTAAAAACACCAGTGGGTGCTTAAAAAATCTGAGGAATATTTCATTCTGTACTGATGTAATATATTTCCGTTTAAGGGGCCAAGGTGTTCTGGTTGATTCCTCCGACAGACCGCAATCTTCAGCTGTACGAGAAGTGGGTGTTGTCCGGTAAACAGTCCGATGTCTTCTTCGGAGACACTGTAGAGAAATGCATCAGAGTACAGGTTTGTCTCATTCACATTGAAAACTTGCACTATTCTGAAGAATTTCATGTTATTTGGAATGATGTTGACATTTTGAGCAGTATCACCGCACGGTCATGGCTAAGTGTAATATCAGTTAAAAAGTAGATAAGTCACCCATGCTTCAAAAATAATCAAATGAAACCAAGCTATTCTAGACTGCAGTTTTTTAAAGTTAATATAGCAAAAAAAAATGCATTTCGTCATGCTCACTTTCATTGATAAAAGTTCTTTTTTTTTTCATTCTTGACAGCTGTTTGCTGGCAACACATTCTTCATTCCCACCGGTTGGATTCATGCCGTTTACACACCGAGCGATTCCCTAGTCTTTGGCGGCAATTTTCTTCATCCTTTCGGTATCGAGAAGCAGTTGAAGATAGCACAAGTCGAAGACTCCACCAAGGTATACATATTTCACCTTACTTCTCGTCTTATATCACCGGTCATCGAAATAAAATGAGTAATCATTCCAATTTATTGTGACAATTGGTATTCCACGAAAAATCATATAGTTTATAGGAATGTGCATCACCACTAAAATCTTCTCGTTTTTTAATCTGAATATCTCAACTACACATATTGAGCTTTCGGGTGCAAGCTTGTAAATGAAATTTTAGCATACCATTGCTGGTTCTATCCTGTGGTGTAACAGTGCTGTACACCTTTCGTTCAGATCTTAAAATAAATACATAATGTTTGAAATTGACTTTCATAGGTCCCCCAAAAGTTCCGCTATCCATTCTTTACTGAGATGCTGTGGTATGTGCTGGAGCGGTACGTCAACGTACTTCTCGGAAGATCGCATCTGTTGCTGCAAGACCAAAATCCAGATGATCCGGAGCTGAAGCCTTCGGAGTCTAAACAAGACGGTGAAAAAGTGCCTGAAAACAAAGATGATGTCATCAAGAGCGAGGTGAAGCAGGAGATCAAACCGAATGCGGAGCAAGGAGCAAAGCCTGGCGAGACCAAACCTCCCACCAAGCATGTTCACCTTACACAGCAAGAGCTTCATGGTCTCAAGGTAATTGTGTTGAATTATATTGTTTATAAAATTTTGAATGGTAAAATATTTATTCTCCCTGGAAAATCATTTGAGGTAAAAATTAAAAGAAAAAAACTGCTTTATTCATTTTAAAACATTTTACATAAAGTTGATTATTTTAGATAATTTTTAATGATGTTTTTTTTCCATATATGGTGCCAATGTAGAGCATATGGACTACAAATAGATCATTTCAACATAACTGGTTTTTATGAACGAAATAATTTGTAAGTCAATTATGAAGGATGATCAGAAGGATGGAGTTAGGAAAAGATGTTGGTTTGCTACCGGTCACTTTAGCTACGCCCCATTTTCAGGATCAGATAGATAGGGTGTGTGTAAGGAGCTATGAAAACATCAATACCTTTTGATTCAAATCAATTTAGTTTCAATAGTGATAACTACTCGACCACAGACCACATAATGTCAATTAACTACTGAGAATTGACTGTATTAATTTCTTACAATTCCATACATTGTATTGATTTTTCGCAAACCAATTCATTTTCTTTTCAGGCTATCGTCATGTACCTCCACCAGTTGCCAGGAACGAGGAAGAATGTTCCGGAACTGCTGGGTGACCCGATCGCTCTCATTCGAGATGTTCGCACGCTTGTTGAGAAGCATCGTCATGACTCCAGAGAACAGGCCATATCTGGTGTGCCAGTCCTCCAGAGTGAGTACAGTTTTTCATTACGCTATTGGTATAATAATATTATTTCTCCGCTTTTCTTATTGTTAGTGGTTAGCTATTAACCCGTGGGGAAGGCGCCTAGACAATCATAGATGTTAACATCGTATGGGGTATTGTTTTTCGAAGATAATATCTTGTTTTTTTAAATTAAATTATCCAAAAATAATGCCAATGATCCTGTAGAAAGCAGTACATTGAAATTACCAACAGGTGTCTCTGATGATAGCCATTGGTTGGCAAACTAGAAGCTGTGATAAATATTATATTTAGCCAGATAAGCGAAATGGCTAAATTTTATTGTTAAAATTAAATTGTTAGAATAGTGTAACATTTCATTTGAAAATAATGCAGTGTTTGTATTTATTTTAGTTTCAACTAACCGAAATGCTAGTTATTTTTAGTTGTGTTAAATAATATTACATGAATGCATTTTATATTAATTTTTTATTTTCTAATCTCGTACACTTGAAACCACATAAAAGTGCCAATTACTGTGAATATTCTTTACACAATAATTTGAAATTTGACCCTGTTTACATTTCAGGCCCCGAGGAAGTATTAAACGAGCGCAAGAAGTCTTCAGTCGGAAGGAGTCCCGGCAGTGGCAGTGGACGAGGCCCTCGTGGCAATTACAAAAAGAACAACATGGCTGCACCTCAGTCTGAAAGAGTTGATAAGAGTGGAGGGCCAAGACGTAGGAGGACTAGGTATAATTTCCATTATTACATCAAAATGCCTCACTCTAAAAAATAGCTGTGTTTTCATTTTCTATCTCAAGTTTTTTCATCAAGTCCTTCCTATGTTCCATATTACTCTTTTGACATTGGGTTTGTTAAGTTATTATCATCTATAAAATGCATTTAGAATTCCCTTCAGTTTTGTAATGTCAGTTTTTAAAAATATGAATATGTTAGATTTTTATTTTGATTATTTCAAGCACTATATATGGAAAACGACGAAATGAAAATTGCATTACTTCATCGTTGAATCAATTTTTCCAGATGCAAGAAGTGTGAAGCTTGCCAGCGTTCTGATTGCGGAGAGTGCGTCTTCTGTCAGGACATGGTCAAATTCGGTGGACCTGGGCGAGCTAAGCAAACCTGCAATATGAGACAGTGCCTCCAGGTAAGTCGGCGGTTATTATTCATTCAATTCTATGTCTACAGAGAAAAGACTAGTTGCACCTATTTTTATCTCATTGTTTTACTGGGAGTTCATTAGTTTGACCAGGCCTAGGCAGTCTTTGGCTTAAAGATTGCATTAAAAATTTAGAACGATAATGTCTTTAATTTACTATCGTGAAAAAAAATTCAACATAAAAAACAACTGATTTTCCAGCATACACAGTTTATGCTTTAAGGCTCTGGTTGACCCAGAGTTAAGTTTGACTAAAATGTATATGGCAATGTATCATTTGTTTTCAGCCAATGTTGCCTGTGACAGCATCTTGTGCGATTTGTCACCTTGACGGCTGGATGCAGACCCCAGTCGCCCCTCAAGCCAAAGGAAATACCGGTCGTTGCGGTCCATCGCTGCTCATGGAGTGTGCCGTCTGCTATTCCATCTGTCACCCGGCCTGCGTTCCACCCGGCGGAACGTCTCCCAGCGAAGATCTTCCTAATTCTTGGGAATGTCCACAGTGCACCAATATGGGGCTCAATCATGACTACAGGGTATGATAATTTCAACATTATATTTTACCAAGGCTTGGAGTCGCTAAAAAAAATGTTACCCCTACTCCAGCATTGACCAACACATATTAAATACGTAATTAACATTAACACTAAACAGCCATGGTGAATGGAGAAGGAAGATAGATAGGCCAGGGGTATCTAAAAAAAATATGTCCTGTTTTTATTGTATTTTTATCAGTTGATAATGCTCATGTTGAGTGAAACCGGTCCTGGTCATTATGAACGTGGAAGTAGTACAAACAAATTGTGTTTTATTTTTAAAATAAAAAAAGGAGTCTGAGTTGCTTTGTTTTGTACTCCACAGCCATATACCAATCCTAAAATTTCTAAACCATTTTTCCATATTTGAACCAAGGCATGGTTTGACCTCACGTTTCTATACTTTTTTGCAGCCCCGTCACTTCCGTGCGAGGCAAAAGTCATCTGATCTTCGGAGGATGTCCGTGTCATCAGATGCCAGTTCCATTCAGCCCCAAAAGATGTCCATTCAAGGTTTGAACACCATTTTAAACAAAGGTATCTGTTTTTTGATAATTGGAATAACTTAGTGTATTATCCAATTTTGTTCAGCCATTGTCAGCATAATTATAAAGAATTATCTTAAAGAAATAGATTAATTTCATTTTGTGAAATGTCAATGTAAGAAATTAAAGTAATAATTGCTTTGGATTCTAATAATAAACAAAATAAACAGATTTTTTCCAAATATTGACCATTTTACAAAATCATTTGAAACAGGTAATAACAATAATGTGACTGTCAAAAATTAACTAACTAAAAAAAATGATAGATTTGTGTTATATTCATATCTGAATAATTAATAAAAATTCAATAAATAATATGAGAATGGCAATAGATAATAGATGACATAATACATAGCCTGTACATTTGCAGTCGTACTATACCCTTGTGAAGAGGGACTACATGATTTCACTTTGCTTATAAATCAATCGTAAATGTTTATTAAACACATGAAATCTTAACATCGATATAATGCCAACAAGCAGCTCATTTATTAAAAAAGGGTCACACAGTTTTAAGTGGCGTTATAAATATTTTTTTGAATGGACCTTCATTAATAGATGATGTAAAATCAATGTTAATTTACAAAAACACTGAATAAATCCCTTCCTGACCGAATAATACACAATCTTCCATGGGCCACCTATGGGTATATAGGTATTCCATTTATAGGTTTAGCATAACACTTAGGTTTCTATTTGATACGATGTAGCAAGCTTTATTGACTATGATTTTACTTTTCCCAGATATAAAACAAGAAGACGAAGAACAGTCAATATCAAACGCTGTAATGATCAAATCAGAACCAGCTTCCTCACCTCCATCACACGCAGACGGAGGTCCCGTTCATCCACAGACACAAATGAACAGCTTTGTGACTAATGTTAAGCGGAGAAAGAGCTCTGAAGAGGGAGAGAGAGACAGGATGGAAACGGCCGGTCACGGAGTCGTTGGGACGAATGAGACACAGTCGAACGCTGATAATGCTGATCCGCCCAGGAAATTCGCTCTGAGAGCGCAGCTCGCTAATCAGCTATGCGCTAACAGCACCAAGGTATTCTACCGTCTGATGACATGCTACGTCTTTGATCTCTAATTTTTATTTTTTATTTTACCATGTCCGCTACCAATGTGGAGCTTATCTTAACAGTAGTTATTTTATGAAAGCTGGATGTTATGTAGTCGAGTGACTACTCAACCTCTTTTATCGTTACGGATAAAATGATGCAACTAGTAGTTGGCTAATCGCTCCCACTACGCCCAGTTTTGAGGATTTCTAGGTGGGAAGGAATTTAGACATCACACACATCCATTCTTTCGACCATAATTCAATTGTAAAACATATTTTGATGGGTGCTATCACCTTGTAACAGAGTTTGGCTAAAATGAGTATTGTAGAATTGTGAAAAATAACCTGTTTTCTTATACAGTCCCTGAAGCGTCCGATGTACCCAGTTCGTCCGGCGCAGTTGAGTCACCTATCGGCATCAGCATCTGCTGCAGGAACCGCTTTATGCTTAGATCACGACTGTATTATCCCTGTCTTCCGTTTCCTGTCTCCGGCTGAGCTCGCCACCTGTGCACTTGTCTGCAAGACCTGGGCTAGATACTCTGTAAGTATATCTAGTTTTATAAAACGTTAAATTTAACTTAAAAATCACAAATGCTACTCAAATTGATCCAACTGTCCAATGCAGTGCTCTGAACCGGTGTGTCGCGGCACACCAAGCATGTAACAATTAATATAAACTTGGTTTTTCTAAAATAATCAATAGTCATACATCTAAAATTATTAAATAATTTGAGTTCAGTATGATGTAAAAGAATTGAATCTCTGCACACAGTTGCTCCAAACACAATCCCGATTAAGGAAAAACTGTAGCGTGTTGTTTAACTTTTGCTGAGCCACTGGATACTGTCGTATAATCATTTTATGGGTAGAAACACAATGGTGACCATTCACATTCCATAGGAGGGCAAGTAAGACATCAATGTCAAAAAGGCTAAATCTGATTTTCACAGTATCACAATTGTATTTGTGTTGATTTTCAGGTGGAACCAGTTCTTTGGAGGAACATGTCTTTCATGCAGTGTCGGCTGACAGCCGTTCATCTGGCAGGAATCGCTCGGAGACAACCTCAATCGCTCGGTATAGAATGGAGTAACTTGGCAAGGAGACAACTGGCATGGTTAGTATTATTTATTAGACATGCACAAATCCAAACTCCTTTACATCTATGGAAATATTAGAATCGTCGCGAATCAGTTGCTTTTTCCATTCTAGCATTGATTGTTCAATAGCAGGTAGGGTGAGAAAACATATAAAAGAAAAGTGAATCAACAAAACAGTAAGAAAGAATTGGACAGGGAAATCGATTTGTTTTCTTGTCTTTGTGACACTTTTTCCATGTCTAGTATATATGTATTATATGTGTACACTATTAGACATGTGTCATTCATGACTCAAACACGTTACCTTGCTGAGGATCCCGACTAAAACCGTGACAAAAAAATTGAGGGTCGAAGTATTCGTTCAACGTGTTATAACCATTATGGAGAATTGCACAACCAGGTCTATTTACAAAAAATGAACAATTCTACATAAGACTTCATCATGGGAGAGAAAAGGTTGCAACTGTTGTCACCATAGACTGCGAAAACACAGGGTATAATTATTATGTAATACATATTTTGTCCGAATTAATTTAATGCAATTTTTTTTTCAAAATAATTAGTATTTTGAAAAACAAAAATTGTTTGCTACTTCTAATAAAATTTGAATGACACAGTTTTTCTTTTTGGTTTCTACAAGCATAGAAAAACATGGAATGTATTGAATTGACATATTTTAGTAATGTTGTCTGTCATTCAAATAATGTATGTATTTTACCTTTGTTTTCAGGTTGATAACACGTCTTCCAGCTTTACGTTCCTTATCGCTATCGGGCAGCTCTGGGGTTGCAGCACTGGCGCTGCGTACTTGTTGCTGTCCCCCTCTTCACACGCTTGACCTATCCTTCGCTCCAGGCATGGGAGACTCCTGTTTGAGAGAAGTGTTGGCTCCGCCGCAAGACTCCAGGCCTGGTCTCACCGACTCCAAGTCTAGGCTGAGGCATCTCAAGCTCTTACGACTCGCCGGAACTGACATAACTGATGTGTCGATGAGGTCATTATATTTTCATACAAAAATTACTTGGAATATGTTGAAATTATTGTGTAACTATTATTGCCTTCTGGATTATCTTGCAGCGAGTGAATCTGATTTTTAAAAAACGAAAACATGTAAAGAACTTTTTGATAATTCTCCATAATTTTTAGTTATGTGATTTTATCATCACTGATCATCGAATTCTTTTTATTTATACTTACTCGTTTTTAGAAATATAACTGAATGGTCAACACTCTTAGACATGCGTCCTATTCAGTTGCGGTGTCCACGGGCTTGAATTCCTGTGTGGACGATTCAATCGTGGATTAGTGAATGTTTTATTGCACCATAACAACAATTAAAGCCGAGTCCCTTCTGTCTATGACTATATTGGTGAATAAAGGTATTTTCTTTATAATGTATATTGCAGGTATGTAACGCAAGCGCTATCGGTCCTGTCGGAACTGGACCTGTCATCGTGCGCCCGAGTAACTGACGCTGGCGTAGCTCAGCTTGGATCTTCGCGTTCATTGGAGAGGCTCAGTCTCGCCGGTTGCAGACTTTTAACAGAAACTGCCCTTGACCACCTTTCATCGTGTCAAAATCTTGTCAGGTACATTCACAACAACCTTTCTCTTATACTTTTAAACTGTGTCTTAACCACATCATAAAAGTACTTCAATTTCGTCAACAGGTGATTTAACTATTTAAAGGCAATCTATATGGTTACAAATATTTCTATTATTTCAGAACGCTTTTTACATAGGAATGTTTAGTGAGTTGCATTACACACTCAAAAACTTTTGTAGGATTAGCAAAAATAATCAAACATATTCACAGCACTCGGCTACAGGCCTGGCAGTACACCCTTCTAGGGGACAACTGTCATATGAACCGACAAATAAAGCGATAAATTAAATGGTGACTTGTTCATTTTCATCTGCAAGCAATATACCAAATATTTTAGAAAATTCATTTAAAGGCTAATCAAAAAAAATAAAAACAAAGGGACCCGTTTATGTTTCTTGGCAGGAATTGTCAACATCACATAATATATCTGATGTTATGGTGATTTTTTTTACAAATTTTTATGTAAAACAAAATATATTACATAGCTTTTGATGTATGTGGAATATTTCGTAAACGGTATTAGCGATTCATGTAATTTTTCAGAATTTGATTTTATTAGACTGTCAAAGTTTCACTAAAAATAAACAACCGAACTTTCGCAATTTTGTTGCCAACGATATATTCTATTTCACAAATTTGCATTAGAGTTGAAAAAAATAGATCTATTATAGATCTTTTTTGTGAAGTAACAAATTTTGAAAAAACTTACTTCTTTTTTCTTAAATATAAAAATGTAAATATTTTGCCTAATATTAAATATCTAATACTCTTGTTTGTTTTTTTATTTGAGAATATTTGGACTGTTAATAATTTTTTTACATGCAATGAATCGAATTAGCAGACCTTTATAAAATCCTTGATAGTAAGATTGTTAAACATATTGAGTCAAAATGCTCCTTTAGAAGTCTATATTCTCAAATATATCAGTTTAAATGGAGAAAAAATAGCATTTATTTCTTAATACGAGTTGAATCATAGATAGATTTTGTGTTAACGTTTCTGAGTTTTTCATTCCAGGCTAGACGTCCGGCATGTCCCACTGGTGTCGACACAGGCCGTAATAAAGTTCGCCGCCAAGTCGAAGCACAACCTTCACGTCAAAGATGTCAAGCTGGTGGACCGGAGAAAGACTAAATGATAACCTAACCAACCGCCACCGTTGTGATCCAAATACTATTCATAATATCTCTCGGAGATGTAGCACGAAGTGTTCTTCGGCACTTGAAAGAAAGTTGGCTTTAATTATTCATGATTCGAGATATATCGACGTACGATATTCATTTTATATATTATCTTACTAGTAACTGTCTAAATTCACTGTATAGATTTTTTATCTGGTTAAGAAGTGTTTTTAATTGAAAATGTTTTTATCAAGACGTGTTTGGGTGCAGTCAGTGACTTAGTGCCTGTTTACCAGAGTTTACTTAGTGCCTAAATATGTCATAAGTTTCTAAAGCCAAAACGGAGTATCTGCATTGTAAGCAAGTGGAGAGAATTCATTAAAAAAACGGTAACTGATATATTTTCTTAGAAAATACAATTTTTTATAAAGACAGCTAATGTTGAATGAAATGTTCAGAGTACTGAAACTTGAACCTATTTTAAAACTAAAACTTTGTCGGTTTTTTTTATTTCACAGTGTTGTGATGAAACAAAACAAATTTTGTAAAATAATTTATACTGTACTAAAATCACAGTTCAATTTTCATTGCTTATTAGATAATATATGATTTGATTCATAACATAACTACAAAAAAAGACAAAAATTTATTTATTTTTCAATATATACCAATTTGTTAATAAATATTGACAAATTCAGCTTTCAAATCATTTGTTTTCTGGATAATGTTGTATTTTTATTTTTTTTACTTATGCCCTTAACCTTGGAATATCGTAAGTATGTCAAATCAACTGAATTTCTTTATTTATTTTATATCTTGTACCGCTGGAAACTACAGCAAAAATAATAGCTTTTACAATATAAAAATATTCATAGATAGCTCCCACTTTTTTAAAATGCAATTACACCGATTCATGCTTTTACAACAGCAGTACATGTGACATTTTTGGTCATCTTACCAAGAAATATAATATTTATGACTTATTACCATTGACAATAAAGAAACATGTCGATACCATTTTATTAAGTCTTATTCATTAAAAAAATTTGGATTATCTCTTTATATTCAGGATTAATAGACAAGATAACATAACGTACTACACTAGATTTTAGTAACTTGACTAAATCACTGACTGATTTTAAACATTTTATTTTATAAAATAAAATAGATGTACAACGTTTTGAAATTTGATTATATTATCGAAGTCTCTTCAAAAAGAATATAAATAAAATTTTTGTATACCAGATATATCGCACAATATATAATTTATACTTGTTTATCATCAAACGTGTTGTGTAGAAACTGTGCTTTTGTTGATATTATCAATAGAATCGGAGATAAAAATATCGATTATTTGACATGAAAAATATATATAATATATCATTGAATATTCTGCGGCTATTTTTTCTTATGATTAAAAAAAAATATTATATGTACCAGAACGTGCGCGGAAATGACTCATGTGCACAAGTTAATATATATTCTAATTTATGTGCCGATAAAAAAAAACACGTCAGTTATAAAACGGAAGCCATCGTAATGTGGCAAATTTTTTTTAGTTAGTAAAGAGAGGCAATATAAAATATGCCTTATATTGTGTGTAGCTTAGTGTTCATTTTCACTTAAGTCTGTTGTGCATCTATAAATCAAAATGCAATTAACCCCACCGTCCCTCAACAACACATGTTGCCATACATAGCGCATTATCGGATATCAAAATTGAGTCGGATTTTAACCGCTGTACTGAGACGATAATTAGAAAATCATGAATAATTTGGAACCTATCGACAGTTGTACTATTGAGGGGTTACTGTGTTGCATATTGACACAGGAAGCCAAAAGGGCGTAAGGGTAGTAAGTTCTAAAAAATAAAACAATTCATCTGTACTACTTCCACATGCGTATCAGGACCGGTTTCGCTCATCGTGAGCATTATCAACTGATCATAATTTTTGAAACCGGTCCTGATCACTATAAACATGTGAAAGTAGTATAAATGAATTATTTTTTAAATATAATGCCTTTCCACCAAGAATTGACAGTTAACAACACCTTAAAAGTGGGAAGTAAATTCGTTTTAAAAATTTAATTTAATTAAATGTTTTACTATCATATTGATATTTGCAGTGAAAATATTTGGTTTTTCAAACGTACTTCTTCCATTTTGTTCCAATTACTTCTCTTTTTGGACAGAAAAAAAGGCAAAAAAAACCATCGCTTAAATTTCAGCAACGAAAATACTATAAAGCACAAAGTTTTGTTCATTTTTCTCTTGAAAATTATGAATTGTGCTTTACTCCCTTTTGACTTTCCATCATCATTGTCATTGCTCACGTGGCAGTGGCATAATACTCACCTTTGGTCTACTTTTTTATGTACGAAAATTTGAGACAAAATTATATTGCCACAAATTACAATATTACGTTATCATATTATTCCACCATTTTTATGGAAAATCTATGTATTATCATAAAATTATCTTTGATGAACAAATGTTTTAATATACAGAAGTTACTTCGATCCCGAATGATTTAACGCTGGAGTTCAATAGTGTTATGCTATGTCACTTACGCCTCTATGGTTTCGACACCCGTATTTTTAATTATGTCGAAGAAAGGTTAGGTCAAGTTAAGTGATTGTTAATGGATGTATAATAGACTTGAAATTCATTAATTTGACTGTTAATAGAATGCCAATTATTCCAGTGACAACCGATTGGTAATTGTGTTAAATATGGGGCTAAATTTATGTTACATCTTATAGCTGGAATAGTAAGCATTTTATTGCTTTAACAGTATTTTTATATGTAACGAATGGCAGGCGATTGAAACTTGTATCAAGTTACCTCCGATAGTTCATCATTAAAACGATAAACTTAAAACGAGTAACCATGTTTGGATTAGTTAGCGTAAACCTTCGAACGTCATATCGGAGCTAGAGACTTGACCATTAAGTATTTTTGTAGTATAAAATTTAAATTAAAACGCTTCGAATTCATTTAAATTATTTTTAATACGAGTAAATCTAGACTAGTGTCTGCGAAAATTGTACATAAAAACGGTTCTCTTATGACTTACACTCTTGTTTTATTATATACGCCTTTATGACCCTAGAGTCGTGAACTTAATTCTATTGATTGGTGGAAAGTATTCGATTTGTAGTGGTCTCCTTTGTTATTTGCGTAATTTATATCGTATTTTTTAATAACTGAGTGGTTTTCAAAATCGAGTTATATTTTTTTTATCGTAACGTCATCAAAAATTATCTAAGTTACCCCCCTTCCCCCGCCTTGAAATTTCATTAGTGAACGTTAAAGGATATTATATAAATTAGTTTATATATATAACTACTGTGTGTTAGATATAAAGGCATTTGTAGATTATAAAATTAACTTAAATCGATAAGGTATTAGGAAGTAAGAATAATATTAAAACTTTGGACATTCATGCAGGAATTATGATGAATTAATATTAGGATTTTCTTTAAACTTTACGCAATAGAATTAATAACGATGTGATGTTACATATATAAAAATGTATATTAATTATAAACGATTCTGTGTTAAATAATAACTGAATAAAAAAAATTGATGGGCCTTAGATTTAACAAAATATAATTACCATTTTGATTATGTGTCGTCGATTCTTTTCTAAAAATATGCACCAAAATTACGGAGGTATGATTTTTGTAAAATTAATTGATCACCCATAACTCAGTGTTTTTAATGTCTATAAGGTGTAACTACTACATTTACATGGTTTTGAGATAATTGATTTCGTTTTTTCTGTATCAAAATTGTGTAATTTTAGTTACGCCCTTTTGGCACAGAAATACCTTATTACTTATCTTATTAATTACGATTCACAGTTATGAAATGGCAGTAAAAAATTCACTATCATTTTTACCAAATATCTATGTGGCGCTTGTGACGACCCCACGTTTCACTTCCTCCCATATTCATCCAGAATCGTCCAGTTCTGCGTGAATATTACTGGTTTAGTATTTGAAGTTCTTCGGGAACACCGAAATACTTAGAAGGAAGAAGTATGCAGAGTTGAAGGTCTCGGTAAGCATCTTGTTACTGCGTAGCAATAAAGATCTGAAAATGCTCGAGAAGTTGGAAAATGCAGTATAAAAACTCTTCATAAATGAAAATCAATAGATATTTGCAGGTTTTACAATTAAATTTGGTCTTGATATTTACTCTGTAGTGAAAACAACAATTCTTTTCTAAGAAAATAAACTTCATATCTAAATGTAATCCACATTCCAACTTATACTTTTTAATTTCTTTAACCATTTAAAATTTTTAAAAATATGGAGGCTTCTGATTTAAAAAAATTGGATTAAATGTTTAACTTTAGAGAAAGAAATTCTAAATTTTTCATTATTTTCACTTAGTATATATTCTAATGGGTAAGCCAAAAGGGTTCAAGTAACAATTTGTGATATAATCATACTTTCGTTTAAAACTTTTACTGAAACTAAAAGCCAATTTGAAAGAATGAATAATCTTAAATTGTCCTTTTTGCTTGCCCATGGCAAATATAATGTAATATAACATCATAAATTATCTAATCTTACGATACTATACTAAATGAACATAATATTTATGTGTCTTTATAGTTTGACTGCAAACATTTTTTACTATTTTATTTAAAATTTTGTTCTTAAAAAAATTGGAACTAAAATAGATACATGACGCAATCGAGGAAAAAGGCATAAGTCTACAAAACAGATAAATGGGTCAAAATCAAACCATGGCACTTGGGATTTTTCAGTCTCACAATGTTGTCATTTTAAACACGTGCTTGGCGAGCCTTTCCCCGAGGGCTTTAGAGGGTTTATTGTTTGCAAAAGTATTTTAAACGAACATTTCATTCATGAACGAAAACCAGTTTTAAAAATTGTAACACCACCGTTATCCACTTTTCGACTATTAGTCGATTTAGATGTTCTGGTGGGTTACATCACTTTGTCATTGTTATGTAAAAAAAGAAAATAAATCAAAATGCTATTTTACAGTTGGAGCATTTTAAACTTTTCAAATTTGAATTGTTGAGATTTTGTTACTGACAACTGTTAGTGACAAAATACATGGAAATGTACAAAATCTCAACAATTCAAATTTGATATTGAAATTCCATCTATCATCCTCAGTTTATGTCTTAAATTATAAATTAAACTTTTCACTTCACTTTAAATTATCTATGGATGATTATAAAACTTTTACTAACAAAGCCTAGTTTTTACTCAACAAGTGAAGTGAATGTTGTTTTTTAACGTTAATCTTGATTTTGCCAAAATGGTGGATTCACCAGTTTTACGGAACATCAATGACTTATAAAAGCTACCCAGCGATATATTGTAGAACGAGCCTATAATTTCAGATTATGATAAATAAATATATATTTAAAAGATTGTATCGGATGAATTAAAAAAGTGATATTTTGTAATAATGATAATTTGTCACTTTTTTTGTTTTAGTGTAGAAAACTATTTTTGTATGTTATGATTAATTTCAAAAAATATGCTTTTAACTTTTTTGTAACTATCACAAACGATCAGTTAAGTAATTTGCCCTTTGTCTCGCATTCTCAAACGACTATTATCTTGGATTAGCATTTTTAGCACCTTTACGATGACTTATATACGAGTCTGAATTCATCACTTTAATCTTTTTAAAACAACAAATTTTCATCTTAATCATATATAAATGCCAAATGTAACGTGACTCAACTACATTTTGGACGATATCAAGTTCATGATGAAACATTGATACTTTTATTCATAATAAATTGAACAGTCTTCAATGCGCTCTTCTAGAAGCATTTTTTCAGATACACACCGTTACGAATTGTATCTCTCATTATTGTTTTTTCTAATATAAATTAAAAATAATAACCCTTCATATCATTTTGAATTATTGTAGTTTTATCTGTTCCAGAGAACTATTATATCTGAAAATAATCTTGAAACATCAAATTTACACCAAAATTGACCACAGTAACTTTCTACGAGTTTAATATATCAGCAAAATTATTTGGCTATAAATACCAAACACTACTTTAAATATTTTCATATGACAACGTTACATTCTTAACAATAATCAATCAGTTTAAAGCACCGTCAATATATACATTACGTACGTACATGGACTATAGCCCCTATAGATGTAAAAACTATAAAAAAGGCATTTTCCATGGGGGATTAAGTTATTTTGTTGAAAATGTCAAAAGTTGTAAATTTATTTTAAATATTCTAACATTTTTTATCAACGCACATACGTATAAAATCTATTCTAAAATTATCTAAAAATAAGAGCAATGGAAAAAATTGGTTATTATTTTGGACAAAGTATTTTATTTCTTTTTTCTCGATAAATAAATTTTGTTAAAACTCCATAAATATAGATTATATTTATATTCTGAGAAATCTACAATTAAAATATCTACAAACAAAAGAATATAAACATAGCTTGGGACAAAATTTGTACATAAATCCTTTTTGCACTGTGTCCATTGACTTTCTCTGTGCAGAAACCGTTAAATCATTAAATATTATATTGGTTATTAACACTTTGTTTTTGATACAGAAATTGATTAATAACTCAATGATAGATTTGCCGGACACTGCTATCATTAATGGCGATCAAATTATTTTACTACTACATATAACCCAATATTCACATTTAAATATATTCAGGACTGCAAAATCACAGATACATTCAAATTTTAGATCATTCATACATAAAATTCAATTTCCAAGGTACACACCTGATATTCGATAATATCAATCACGAATAAAATTTTCATGGCACGGGAATCTCTTTATTTGTGCTGTTAAAAATATATTTGAACATCGGTGTTTTTTATTCTATTTTATGTGATTATTTTTATATGTCTATTTATCGGTGTACAGTGGATGTTTATCTGTCCCCATCACACAACCTCACTTGAGTATGAGCAAGTAGGATAAAATAAGAAATGCCAGCATGCCCCCTATATCTTGCTTACAACCTTTACTTAGCATCATGTGATTGAGCGAGGGAGAGAGAAATTGAAAATATGCGCCTAACCATCTCGCATCTAGTCAGGTAATCTAGCACATACAATATTGCCACATGAAAGATTAATTTATCCATACTCGATGCAAATCAATTCAAAACACATTCTTTCATGAGGCATTCGTCTATTGCCTGCTCCTTCAATCAAATCTTCAATTCTTAAGCTTAATACTTTTGTTATAGATATGTCAGGAACCCAATCATATGCCTCAAAGAAAGAAGTCTTCAAAGCATGTATACTTTGGAATAATGCAATCAAGTTTCTATTATTTCATTATTTTTGTTTGTATTTTCCTTCAAGATGCTTATAATAAATATTAAAATAATTTACTTACCTTGTTTTTTGCGAGTGACCGTGCGCTGTAAACATATAAGGAACTTTATAAATAAAATTAACTAAATCTTAAAATAATGTTTATTATAATAATTAAGAGTTTTATTTATGCCACAGTATTTTTTTATGTTTCTGAGTATCTTTTCCTTTTTTGTTTCATAATGTAAATAAAAATGTACGATGATGAATAAAATATCTGTAAACCAAATTACTTGATGATTTTCATTATGGTTAAAACACACCCCACGGTTTTTCTCCCAACATCCATTCAACCCTAATATAGGGGAACTCCTGTCTATCGTTCCGGCTGCTGAGCCTGAGATGCTGATCTAAACATCAAAAATATCATATTTAACAGTTTCATTCCAATTTTCCGGGTATTTGCCCTGCCATTTAAAATTCCCGAATTTTTGCCGCCATTATAATTTTGTAATTATAGAAGCAAATGGTCTACCTTCCAACTCAGTAGTATAATATAAAAATTATCAAAGGTACCTATTGGAAGTTCGTAGTACGTGTTTTGTAATTTTCTTTTTAAAAAAAACTTTTGTTATTGCCATCTTTGGGTGAGTAGAAAAAGGTTTAAAAAGATATACGTTTTAAACTTTATAATTCATAGATGTCAGTATACGAAAATAATTTTTCGATTTAATTATTGAAAATCCAAAAATTGTGCCTGGAATTCGGTAATCGTGTGTATCAGTCTCTATTATAGGAATCAAATATTTTGCCGACTACTGCAATAAAATAACCCAAACGCCTGAGTGGAACAAGTGAAAATTTCAAAAATCGTACGTCGGATTTTGAAGAGAAATTATTTTGCTTATGCTTATTTACTTCTACAAGATGATTCAAACAAAATTGAAAGCCATATGTAATGGCCATTTTTTCCGTTATGAAGATAAGTACAGATTTTTTTATGTAGAAGCAAATTATCTCATTTCAGTTTTTTGAATGTATTTTTATTAATTTATACACGTCCGCTGCATTATTCTTATATTTGAAAATACTGCGTATCTGTCTTTTTTCCGAAGAAAGTAGGGATATTATAATAGGACTAGGGTATATTGGTTAGCTAATCGCTATCGCTTCACCCCGTTTTACGATCAGATAGGCGGCCGTGAATTTTGAGTGAGTACAGCAATCAAAACCAACGACGTTGATCACTCAACCACGGACCTGGTTAATTTATTTTTTGTATGATGGCAGAATGTTTTGATTTGATCAGTGACTATTAACAAACATCAATACGTAATATTTTTTTAATAAAAAAATTATTTGTTATTGCTCTAATATTTAAAACTCTCAACAGATTTTTCAACAAGCCAATAGAGAATTATATACTTGAATGAATTAAAATTATTTCATTTTTTGACAGACTATCATTTTAATATGGCGTATACGCTATTATCAGCGAATATAGACGTAAGTACCCATAAGCCGTATAAGTTCTACACTACCCTCAATACATGGCGTAAGAAGTATTATTATAGGTGAGCTGGACAAAAAATGACAGTCGCCATATTTACGTTTGTTGACCTCATTTTGTGTTTATTGAATTACAATCTACTATGTTTACAACGGCGATTTGGTGACAATAATAATTTGGTTCGTCAGAGTGGCAAAGTGAGTGAAGTCACATATTTTACAAAAACAACGATCGAGCTCACTATACTTCTTACACCATGCCCTCAATACACATCTGGTTTTCAGTATGACGTATGGCTACTGTTAATTTGAAAGAAAAATGCACCCTTGCAATTAAAATTAGGTAATGCAAACGGGTAGGTATGCTTTGGGTATAAAACTTCCCCATATTTTTGTTACAAGACGTAATGAGAAAATACCTAAAAGCCACCACCGCGTGTAAACACAAATAATAAAGATAATAATGCTGGTGCAATGTTGGAACGAGTGCGCGACGAATCGTCACAATTTATTCCACTGAAGGGGGGTCACCCTGATTTATTCAGATTAAGTCGAAATCGATCCGCGACATAATAATGGCCGTGCAAATGGAAAATATACATTACTGTCGTGAAATAGATATGAAAAGTTTTAAGTATTTTGATCAGCGATGAATTTTAACAACTCATAATGTTGTCCTAGGATTAATAAAAAAATCAAACCAACATCTATAATTGAGCCTAAAAAAAATCGATGGTGTATCTAGATTCAATGACACTAGTGCAGAAAAGGTTTACGGTTAAGACGTAATTATTAATTACTAAAACTTGAATAATATACGATAATGATGCATCAAACGGTTTGTGTGGTGTATGCAGTTGGAAACGAGTAATATTAATCTCTAAAAAAAATTATTCAGGCGTGTGGATCCGAATAATACATAGTTTTACCGATTCCTCGTAGTTATAATGTAGATACGGTAATTGAGCTAATCATGGCTGTTTAAACGGAAAGTATGCATTAAGGTAAGTGTCACCGTTGTGAACCATTGTGAGACTTGGGAGACAAAGTGTCTCACTGATTCTTCTATATTTCTCGTTCTTATGATACTTTTGATATGTAATATTTTATTGTTGTTGGGTGGGGAATATGTGCATATTATATTCGGATAACGTGATTATTTACAGGCTGCAATTCATGAGATTATGCAGTATTTTTTGTTCACTAATTCCTAATGAAGCATCTGAACAAAAGTTGTTCAACGAGAATCGGTTGTAAGTCAGTCACCCAAACTTTCTCTTCAAATAGTAAAGGTTGGATAATGATGTTAGAAAAGAGCTATTAGTTAGTATGGGATAAAAACATTATGTTTGGTTTTGGAAAGAAATCATTAATAGGTAGATACATTGATTTTTTAATGAGATATACTTCAAAAATCAATGCATGGAAATGTTAACTCGAGGCTCGAATCCCCGAAGGAATCATTCAATATTTAGATTTTTCAAGGAATTTATGAATTTGTAAATAAATAGATGCATGGATTTTGTATTCATAAATTTACACACTCTCTATATAAACCTGAAAACTCAATGTAGTGAGAGAGAGAGAGGGAGAGAGCTACTAGCTAACTACTAGTCCTTTATAGCCCTACTCTCTATTCCTCTTTTCCATATCTAAAAATAGAGATTTAATGACCGGCTTACAAACAGTTCCTGCGAAATCACTCTACTAAGATTCCGTACGCTTAACAATTTAATCAGACATGGTTCAAATAATATAATAGTTATAACAAAACATAACTGTGAGTAATAAATAGATATATTTTAAATTTGGAACACTGCATTATTCTTTCCAAATCGATTATTAATAAATTGAAACAAAATTTTAAATTTGGAATAATAAATTTATGCCACTTATATGACATACTAAATTTTATTCTATTTTTGAATTTGGATGAAATCTCATGTTGGCTGAATTGAATTTTTGTAGGTAATAGAATCGCATTCTTTCGTGAGTACAGAGGGGCCTCCCCTTCGAGTAGCAATCGTAGGAATTTGAAATAGTTGTGTTATAACGAATTGAAGAGGGCTGTTGAAAAACACCCCCTCGACTTGACTTCCCTTCAATTCACTTCCGAATCACTTCATCATGCCAGCTTAATCAAGAGTAATGATTTAAAAATGATTTCGCGGGGTGTGAGGTGGTTGTTTTGGTAAGTAATCTTTTTTATGTTGTAGACAGAAGCGATGTCAGCATATTATGTAGGTACTCGTTGGTAATTTTCAGTAAAAGAAATAACAGCCTCATATGGAGAGCTAAAATATGTCAAGTTGTAGAACCTCTTCTTTTATTTATGACATAACTTCTTTTTCTTTATCCTACACACAACTGGCTGTTGAGAATGGTCAATGGGACATTTCTGACGAAAAATAGTTTTTAATGTGCAGAATGGATTTGAAGCATTGGTAGGTGGTGGTGGGGAACATTCAATATAAGGAATTTAGAAATAAAATCCGTAGCAGTGAGATTTTTAATGTCATACAGGGATCCAGTAAATTTCAGTTGGTGGAATCTATTTTTGATTTTCCCACTCTACTGCACTTAATTAAAAATAAAAAAACAGTAAAACACATATTTAAGTATGAATTTGAGAATTTGAGCCATTGATGATATGAGAATTGAAAATTTGTGACAGCACAATCGAATGCATTCGGCTACGGGTAACCTGTTGTACAATTAATTCAATAAGCAAGAAACAACATAACTGCGAAAGACATCGAAAGTGTATAAACATTCAATCGACCTCTGAATTATTGTCGCTACCCCACGGGAAGGTATGTAATATAATATTGACATTACTTTCCTTCACAGGGATGACGATGTGAAATACCTATACTTATATTTAATATTTTGTTTCATGTTTAGGTAAAATGATCGACTTTTAAAGATATATAGCTGTCCATCGGGCACCCGCAGCATTACGAATGAAACGACCGAGCCAAAACCAAAGCGTCAGTCAATACGAAACAACGAAGCGGAAAAAAAACAAAAAATGAAGAAGCTGTATAGCGAGTGTGTAGAAGGCCTGCCAAGATACATACAAATAAACAACTCCACAAGAAAACTGTTTGAATTGCTTTTTTACCCATAAAGGAACATCCTCGCGCCTCCGATTGGCCGAAGCAGGCCCACGTGACCCACGCGCATGCGATTCGCGCCAAAAAAATTAGGCCCCGCCTATCTGCGCCACTGCAAACATTCTCCATACATTGCTCTCTTTCTGACGTGTTATTCTGTGGTCTATCTGTCTCTCTCGATTTGACGTTATTGTTCGTCACTTGTGGAGCTTCGCCGTCCTATTGCCGAAGTGCATACGATAATAAAATTCCCCTACTGGTTTTAGGTGTACGCCCCTGCTGTGGAGTTTCCGGTGCTTCTCAAGCTAGGAGCTTCTTAAGTACAGCACCGACGACAGGCGAAAATGCTACACAGTAGTCCAAGCGAGAACTGGGAACAACAAGAAGCTATACAGCTATAATTGTGAACGTATTTGAATGATTTAAAATGCTCCAGCTGTAGTAATTTTTGTTTAAAACCATCTTATTCGGAACACATGGTCACCACACGATTTCTCCAAGATTCTCTGACCCTGCCAGTCTGCTTACTTCCTCCCAGATCATCCCAGCGTCCCGTGGCACCAACGAATACATTCTATGGATGATCATAAGTGCCGTTTCATGGCGACTGAATCCGTCTGATGGTATACAAACCAAAAAATACTTCATTGAATGTTGACTTACTGCATTGTATTGCATGAGCTCCAAGCAATCGTTGAAAATTAAACTAACTAGAAATAAAAACGGCTTTTTAACGGAGTCTATGGACTTCATGGGTACGGCAATGATGATATCCTATCATTGTCTAGAGTTTTGACTATAATTATCTAATAGGTACATATCTAATGTACTAAAAATCCAGCTTTTCTAACATAGTGGTGATATTATATCAAAATCATTTTAATTATATGAATTATCCACCACCATTTATTCTAGGAGAAAATTAATATCCAAAAACCTGCACAAAGAAAGGGAGTTTTTTCTGTTAGAACGGTGACGATCAATAAATTAACAAAAAAACTTTTTGTAAATACGTGTTTCTTTTACATAATACTAAATCAAAAACATACTTAATGTTTTAGTGTTCGTTGTCAACTCTCCGAGCCGCCGTTTTGGGGGCGCTGTCAGAAGCAGTACGGCTATATGGTTTTGAATTTTTGGATTCAGTCTCGCGCGACGCGTTACAGCCGCTAGATCAACCCGACGAAGCGACATTTTCCGTACCAATAAATCGGAGCGAAAAATATTGCGTCAATTTTTACAGATTTTCGCGTTCGAAATTTGAATCTGACGTTTCGGCACAATTTTGATTTCATAATAATCGCAGTTGTATAATATCGAGATCCTATTTTCGGTGGTCGAATTAAAATCGAGAGAATATTCCGAATTTGAATTTTGACGTTTCAGTGACGTTTAATAAACAAACAAAACACGGTACCTATTCCAAATTTGAAAAATATTTTTCGAAATATTGCAGTGTTAATAGTGTTGCATGTGTATACCATAAAATAAAAAAAGAGTGATAATTTTATGGCTACTGAATTTATAGCTCTGAGACTTGTCTGACAGTTTATTTTTTTTTACAATTTTAATGTTTGGAACTTGATTTGTTGACTTGTTTTAAATGTTGGCTGAGTGAAATGTGATCGGTATTGAAATCTAAAGGATACGTTTTCATTTGGTGATATTGTGGTGGTTAGTTGGTTTCTTTTTTAACAAGTGTTCGGAGAAGTCGGCAGCATTATTCTCCAAGGCGCCGTGGCGGGCTTTCTAGCAATTGGGGCCCATGCCCCCTTTCACCCCTATCATATCGGTTAGTAAAAAATAAATATTAATTATTGGTCCAAACCACCAAATAGTGCAACTGTAACTAAATATAAAAGAATCTAACAGACTACACTAGTTAGCATTTTACAATTACTGCTTGCAAGTCTAAATTTAAACTATATTTAAAGTAAAACAAATATGGATAGGTTGGTAGATACCATAGTAAATAGCACCGAAAGATGATAGAGATAAGTTTTTACAGCTGTGGGGAGAATTGGTTGCTAGACAATCAGTATGGAACGAAGTGATATAAATATCACATATATGTAGCTTTACCTACCACACAAATATGTATTTTGACTAATTACATAGAATCAGTTGATAATGCTCGCAATGAGCGAAATCGGTCCTGATCATTATGATCATGTAGAAGTAGTACAAAACAAATTGTGTTTTATTTTTAAAATGTAATGCCTTTACACCAAGAATTGACAGTTAACACCTTAAAAGTATTGACATTGGAATGACAATTTTGGTAATGAAACCCAGTACCGTAAATGTGTTAAAATATTACATACCTACCAGTGGCAGCTGTCACTGTCCTGTTAAAAATAAATATATTGTCCATATTTTATTATTTTTATGCAGTTAGGTATAAAACCTATTGAATACTACATTAATATTTACCACTTAACATAGTCATTAGATAGATAGGTAGTTAGGTAAATGGTAAATATTATGAAAAATATGGTAGGTAGTTTCGGCGGTTTTGGATCATTTTAATATGTAGGTACGTATATAATAAATAAATTTACAATCGATTACTTATTATAAATTCCTTTTTGTATTGGTATAAGTGACACCTGTTTCATCTATTAAGTGATTAAAATCAATATTAATATAATATCTAGAATATGAGATAAAATGTCAATTTTGCAACTTATTTGGTCTGAAGATCTTATCAAATTAGCGAAACACGTGTCACTCACATGGACACGAAATGTAGTAGTAAGAAGTTAATAAATTTTAATTTTGTTAAAAATCAAAAATATATTTTTGAGGTTACACCGTTACAGTTGTATATTTTTTTTCATCAATTTAATTATACAAAAAAGTGGCCCGCGGGCCTCAGGTATGTTACAAATTAAGTGTAGTTCATAAAGTATGCCGGTATAATTTGTTTCATCAATTATCATCATTATGCTAAGCTATGTAAGCTGCATTTCATTTAAATGTCATTCACCTTAGATATTATAAGGTTCTTCAATTTCGCATACGTTTTCGGAAACCCGGTTCCCTTTTGTTCTTGCAGTACCGTATTCTTTTTATCGATCCAAATACAACTGTATCAAGCCTTGAGCCTAGTTGATATTATTTATTTTTTCTCTCAAGCCAGTAATATTGATGTTACTCTGTATCACCTGAAACAGTCCCTCTTGTCAAATTGAAATCTTATTGTAGCGAAGTTGGTGGAACCAAACGAAAATGCTTCATTATTGTAAATAAAGGGGAAAATTAATGTGAAAAAGTATTGACAAATCTCATAAATTCTTAACAAAGTCTGTGAGTTATTTTTGTAAAATATTGTGTATCAAACAAAAAGTTGTTTCGTACAAATCTCACGTCAATTTTCCACAAAAAAAAAATGATGTGTACCTACTGATTTTTTTTTCGTTATTTCGGAGCTCGTTTTATATATATAATAGTATGAAGGCTTAGATTTCGTCTTGCTGAAGAATATTTTGCTATGGTGAAAAAATTTGACTTCTATTTACTTATTCAAAAAACTCAAATATAGAAAATTAGGTAATAGATGTAGGTGTTAATTTATTTTTAAATTAGAAAATGTCTATTTATTTGATTTGATAGTAAGTTAGATTAGATATTATTAATGACCTAACTACATATAATTGCGTTATTTGTAAAATTGAAATATTCTGAACGATGTCGTTGTTCAGGAGAAAAACCGTATGTCGGAAATAATTGTTTTAAGTTAATTTGTGCTCAATATGTGTGTGTCAATCACATAAATTGTGTTAATCAATTGTCGTATGGCTAATAAGTGTATTTTTTTATCATATTGAATACCTATTTGTTTTTGGCTAATAGGTACTTACAATTATGTTTCTTTAGGCCATTTTAATTTAATTTAACGTTAAAACTGTTAACATAGCCTAAAAAATTAGTCATGTTGGTACCTATAGCTCTGGTAGATATTTTCGACATATTTTTTTGCCAGAACAACGTGTAGGTATATTAGGTATTTTACGTTACATGTGTATGATCGCTTCTGAACTGTCAAAATCTAATATGGGCTATGGCGGGGACTGTTGATCATTTTCCTTTTATAAATAAATATGAATTTAAAACTATACTAAATGTATAAGTATTTAGTATACGTGCGTATTATTATAATTAAATACAAAAGTGGGTGAAGGAGTTGTATTACGAAATCAAAGTTTTTGTAAATTAAAGTTAATGTTTTTGGTATATTTTCTTCAGATAAGTGCGAGGTATCATAAAAGGTGTCCGTTTTTATCATATTGGATTTATTCTAACACTAAAATATTTGTCAGCACGTGGTGGCAGAATTCGGTATGCTAGTTCATGAAGAAGACCAATTGAATAAGTGTATTATCCATTAGTAATTATCAATTTAATTTGGTTACTTGATGACTTACCAAGGTTCATATTTCTTCTCCTGTGAACTAAGGTAAAACTGACATAGCAAGTTGGGCTTTGTGGTATAGTGGTAAAAGCTTTGCCATAGCGATCAAGTGGGTCATGATTCAAGTCCCATACAATTAAGATTTTTTTTCAATTTAAATTTGGGATTTTGTACGTAAATGATTTATAAAAATTTCTCATCGAGCGTATCTGGTATGATTTTCCAATTTTCAAAATATTTAGCACATTGGCTGTCAGCTGTAATGCCAGATATTTTAAAAACAATTAACTAATCTTCAAATGTGCTATTTATTTATAAAATACCAATGTGATTATTATGAATTAAGGCCCTAATAGTCCAAGACACATTCATCCATTTTCAAATTAAAAAAATAAAGTAATAGGGCGAGTGTTCCTAAAGTCGGCCGTCGCCAGTGGTCGGCCTTTTGAGCTTGAAACTTAAATAATAGTGGATATATTAAAAAAAACAGATTTTTAAAATTCGTGTAGGTAATCTTGCCACTTGCCAATGTAAATCTGCACTATACTGACATATATGATTCAATACGCTATTTAAAAAAGAACATCACTTCGCAAGTTTCGAAAAATTCAGTTTCGATTAAATAGAACAGGGGTGACGAACCTTTTCCTGTCGGAAGGCAGTATTCATTTATGTTAAAATCAAATAAGGTCGCATTTACGAAACGTAATTTACAAAGTAATGTAGATATAAAAATGTATCTACATTACTTTGTAAATTAAGTAGAACAGTGAAATTTATTTATGTACGTATTTTTTTAGTGCATTCAAAAGACCGCACTTGATACTATAAGGCCGCGGGTTCGTCACCCTTGGAATAGAATATTTCTATTTGAATAACGTAATCAATGTTTTTAAATATTATGTAACATTTTTTTCTGCCGTAACTGTATCGAATTATTATGTGCCGTGGCTCAAAAGATGACTCCTGTTATTCTCAAGCTTATTTTAGAAATAAAAAAACTCAATGAGAAAACTCAAAAAAGAGATGTGAAATAAAATTTACATATCAACATAAAATACGAGATAGGTACAACTTAACATTTTAATACTTAGGCATATATAAAAATGGCGACTCCGTGGTGCAATGGTTAACGTCATTGGCTTCGGTTACTGTGCTCACAGGTTCGAATCTCAGTACTGACAGTTTCATAAATTATTCTATATATACTCTCTTCAAAAAATAGAAGTTTAGCAACTGAGTAACAAGCAGTTCACGTAGAAAACCTTCTAAATATGAAAATAGCATGACGGTTGAATCGACAGTCACAGTATTTAATTCAAATAAAGTTGTAAATTATTACAAACCAGATTTGACTTGATATGATATGGTAACTCCTACAAATATGACGGTAACTATTTGAGTTAAGGCGCATAATACATTCATAAAAGTAACAGGTAAAAGTGACTAAGTTCACAACGATAGAATTATGGCATGGCGAGTTGTTTATTTGGACCGTTTTTGGAGTGTTTTCAATTGATAATGGAATAGAGTTATAAAACAAACTTTACATCTCCTTATCTATACCATTATGCTACTTTAATAATCAGCAATTATTCAAAATACCTATTGCAATAATATACCTAGTGTATGTAACGTTTTAGTTTGTTTAGTGCTAACTTTTTTCAACTACTTAGTTTTTAAATAGGATTTTGAGTTATGAATACTGAATTATTTAAAAATTATTGTACTGATTGGCCGTTTTAAAGTGCCTAATAGTCTTCTGTCTAACATAATAGGTATGACTGTATTGTCTTGCTCGTTTTGTCAAAAAACATTAAGAAGAAAAATACTTTCTTCGAGTTATTTATTACAATATACAAAAAAATATCCCTTTTCGAAGTCTATCGCTTGAAAAAATATACGAATTCATTGAAAAACGTTGCTAATAAAAATACATTTTACGTGAAATATTTTGTTTTATGACTAGATTTACGTGATTTTAAATGTGACACGTGTTTTATCTCTTTGAGAATCATCTTCAGACAAACGGTTAGTTTGAAAATGCTTCTCAAAGGGACGAAACACCTGACACATTTAGTAACACAGCCACTGGAATAACCAAGTTATAAATTTGAATTTTATATTAAAGATGAATTTCTACAAATTTCTTAATTGAATTGGTATTTATTTAGTAGAACTCTAGTATAATAGAATAAAATATCAAAGTGTTTAGTTCTACAAAACTTTATTAGGTAGTTAATGGTTATTTCGGCTTACCGCCATCGTCAGAACTATACTTCCACAAAGTTACCGCTGAATCCATCGAAAAGATTTACGATCATTTAATACTCAATAGTTATTATTTTTAAGATAAATGTTTGAACAATGCACTGTTAAATTATTTGTGATATAGGTACCTGTATAGTATGAAGTACATATTATATTTAAGATTGATTTACACAAAACTACTTTACCAATTGATTGCAAATCGTTCTACTCTAAGACGCATTTACACTAAAATTGTATCTTGAAGTGTGTGGTCATTTTATTATGATAAAAAAAGACAAGATTTAATGATAGAATTAATTCTTAGAGTGCTACCAAATTTCGATTATCTTACTTTGGAGATTGAACAAGCTGGTTCACCTGCCGACGGCATTTAGATTTTAACATAATACCGCCCAACAAAATAAATAGTTTCTGTCACACTATCCGGTTATCAGAATTTGTCGAACGCTCATAAAGTGCAAACAATAACAACTTTAATATTGTTTACTGTAAAAACTATACATAAAGACACATCACAGAACTTTTCTAATCAATGATAAATAATTCTAAATGACCATCAGTTTCGTTAACATTTTAACTTAGCTGTCAATCTGTCATTCATTTTTTTCATAATTGATAGCCCATCGATCGAATAGAACACTTTATTTGAATCAAATAATCGATTGTTTTTGTTTTTATAAATTGTCTCTGTCATAGATGTATGGAATTATTACCTATGTGCCGTAGCCAAAAAAAATGAAAGCGATTATTCTCTATAACCAGGATTTTTCAAAACTAAAAATGGCTGAGGAACCTCAAAAAGGAGTAATATATAAAATGTTATATGCAAGCAAATAGCGCGAAAATTATTTTAGAATTTTAATATAAATAATTATTTCAAGAACTGGTTTTACTTTAACACAAACTTAGCGGTGTACTGTTTACTAAATATTTTGAAAATTTGTTGTGTTTATTGTTATAATCTAAATTTAACATACCTGTGGTGTTTATCTATGTCAAAATATTATTAAACAACTGAAGTTATTTATCAAATGATATTTTTTACAAATTTAGAGGCCTAACTAGCATTGGGCATCCGATAAGTATATAGAAGATATGTTTATTTTATTTTATTCTGACAACAGACGAGAGAGTTTGAAAATAAGAATATTTCTGTTTGCAAAAGGAAGAGAGCTAACACAAGATTTGCAGTTGTATATAAAATGTTTAAACATAAATTTTACCAATTGACTAGCATTGATTCGACTCTTCATGTTTTATATTATATGCATGTATGTTTGTAGTTGTTTTAGAATATTTAAATTGTTTTTCAACGAGCTCGACTTAACTACCTTCTCCTTTCGCACACGGATTTTAGTTTAATAACGCCAAACAAGGCTTTTTCAACTTTCCCAGCGTGGACGAAAAGTTATTCTTCCTTAGAAATCCTGGACATATTTTTATGCTGCAGAATTCTGCATTTACTAAATCTAAATTTATTGTTACCACAGAATAATTATTATTAAAAGATATTTCTTTTCAACGTTAACATATCTCTATATTACAATGCTTAAATGAATTGATGTTCGCTTAGGTAGATATATATTCATAACCTGAGGAGATCATTATCTCACAAAACAATGAGATCATCGTATATCCTTAATGTACGTTAATTACTATTAAACATTACTAAGCTAACGAAATCATTTGAATGATTTCGTTAGCTTAGTAATGCAATCTTGCAAAATTACTAAAAATATCAAATACCTGGGTACTTTGTCTAGTCGAAACCTAATATGGGATATGTATGTACCTACAATTTGATACTAAATTGACAGTTGGCAAGCGGAATTAAATCACCATTCTTTAAACAAGAGTATTCTTTTAATTAAATAACTTCTACTTTATACATATTGCAGTTTTTATGATACTTTATATCGTAAATGTGACAGAATTCTATAGGACGCTATTCACATTTCACATTCTTCGAGAATGTCCGTAGAAGATAAATAAAATGGAAGAATTATTCAGGTCAGTTTGACAGATCATTCTAAAACAGTCGTTTAATTGATATTTTCTTCCAAATAGTTAGTTATTGGTTGTATCGACGAAATATTTATTTTATTATAATGCATATGAGGCATCAATTAGTCTTTCTAAAGACTGAAATTTGCACGAGTTAACTAGCCCAATTCAAGCAACAGAAAATAAGCCATGTTTGATAATACGCAAATTGTGCGCAAACTATGATAACACATACTGGCAATATTATCAAACAAATTTAAAAGTGTTTTCAACAATTACAAAAACCTTTATTCGATTGAACTTAGTACTTTATAGATATAACACTTTTAGTAACTAAAAATTACACCGGCTTATGAATAATTTACCGTGATTTCGACAGGCAGGTATTTATACCTTTAGCAATTCTGAACTAACCTAAACTTCAAACCATAAAATGTACAGGAGAGCGAAATTAGGAAATTACGAACCTATAATTCGATTTTAGCTCTGTTATTTACGATTTTTAAGAGGTGTATAATATAAACTATTATTACGTTTCAAAACTATCTTAAAGGCTTAGGATACTTTTGAAGGAGGAATTTTTTGTTAGCTCGAGTTCATTCCTGTGCTCGAATATCTAAAGATGTCGAAAGGCAGATCCCGGGTTATAAGTGACAAAATACATGGAAATATACAAAATCTCAACAATTCAAATTTGTTATTGAAATTCCATCAAGCACCCTCAGTCGATGTTTTAATTATAGAGGAATTTTTAGTATTTGGCGTTTAGAATAAAAAATAGTAATTATTGAATAACTAAGAAAGTACTGTATATTTTACATTTACAATTATACAAAAATTTAAATCGATCGATGGAAAAAGACGTATTTAGAAAAATTGGCGTTTATGATAGTTTAGTAATTGAATATATGTAGGTATAGCGCTGAAAAAAGAAATTTAAGTATTATGTGGGAACTTTGCTGTTTCAAGGGACTACGTTTTAACTTACAAAATTATTGATAATTACAACTTCTGCTAGGACTAAAATATGGCCTGACCTTATCCACTGTTAAATTTATTATGCAGTAGAATTGAGAAAGAGAATACATAATCATCATCTAAATTCATCTAAATTCTCTTATGCAACTTCTGTTTTTTACAGTTTTTAGAATTGTGCTTAAACGCTCAAGTTGTGTAATGCAATCGAGATTAGACCTACCAGCCACACTTTGGTGGCAATTATGGCAAACTATCAGGTCCTTAAAACAATGTAGCTTCATGCTGACTACGAGTAGACTTCTTAAGAGCGTTATCTTTACCTACAGAATTCGATTTTTTGCACGCTTGAGTAGAAACGACAAGTCTTGTGCAGTTGTTCCTGTGATACTCCAGTTCATTGTCGGCTCGCAGATAAAATATCTGGAGGTGTTGCGTTTGATTCAAAATAAAAAAAAAATGTTGGATTATATTTTACTATTCACATCAAAATTATTAAAATTAAACATTACGTGTATTTTTATTTTATTATGAAATTGATTCTTATGTATTTTTTCCTTGAAAAAAGATCTATCACGAGCGCGTGATCAGACCGCTGCAACCGCACCCGCACGCAGAACACGAAATACTGTCAAAGTGGCATTTACAGACCAAGCTTCTAGCTCTGAGCCCCCCTCCTCCTACTTCACCCACTCGAGCATATTCGATCGAAAATCATAAAGATGCGTCACTTTCTGATATTAGTACCGCGGTGTACGATAGTTACTGGATCGATCGGTGCGCGGGCAAGCTTAATATACGCTTAAATAATATTGATATTTTCATATAATATACATAAATTTATGTATATTATAATATCATATTTTTCTAAACTTGCTTGGGGGTGTTGTAGTTCCGCAGTTCGTATGGACGAACCGCGCTTGCTCCTGTTTAAAGAGAAATAAACTATGGGATAAACACACGGTGCCAACAAGATTTTCCGTCTCCTTGCTTCTCCCCAGGTCATCTCGGAGTACATAATATGTAGAGTCATCAGCGGTATTCCAGGGCGACGGAATCCACCTGGTTCGTAGAAAACAGTAGATGAGTTTAACCGTAGTAACGCCACTAGTTACTGCAGTGTGAAATCAATGAGTATCAAAACAGTGCCGGATGGAGGTGAGCAAGAAGTCGAAAGTTACGCAAAATACGTTTTTTTTTGTTTTTAAACAAAAATAAAACATAATATTGTATTTCTGCCGTTACTAATCGACATTCAATTGTCACTTGGGTGAGATGTGATTCTGCAGTTTGACTTACTTTTACAAAAAGCGATTGTTTTTCGATTCAGATTGTGGTGAAATCATGATAACCTAACAAGCCGATTTCACTGAGCCTATGCATATAATGTCAGATTTGGAGGTTAAATTTTACATGCTCTTTCACTTTCCGAAAGAAATTGAATTTAAACAGAATTTAAATAAAAAAAAACAAATAACTAGAATTCAGTAGCGTGCAGTCCATGGAGAAGCACCAATAAAAGCGCTATCTATCTATAAAATAAGTTTTTAATGTACGTATGTGTTCTATCGATAGATATATCAATTTTTCCAGTTACAAGTCTTCCTATTTCGTCCGAAAAAGAATAGAATCGAAACGTAAAATATCCCAAATACACGTTGACGATTTCTATTCGTTTTCATTTTGTCATAAATATATTTTTTTACCATGTCCACTCCCAATGTGGAGCATATGGCATCCTAATGGAGGTATCTAAACAAAAGTTTTCTACGAAAACTACTTGATACTCAGTTGCTCAACTTCTCCTTTTCGAAGAGAGTAGAGATAGAAGGATAGAACTAGGACAAGAATAGTGGATAGCTAATCGTTCTCGCTACTTCCCGTTTTCAGGATTGTATGAGTAGGAGGGGAATTCTATACATCACAAACATAAATCCATAAATCAATCGAAACATCAGTTTATAAAACTGTCCGTACCGGGAATTGAACCCGAGACATCTGTAACCGTAGCCAACGGACCACGAACCACGTACCCGACATTCTAGCTTACAGACACAAAAAAAGAATAAAATACACACGTAAATATATCAACTAAAAAATATCCACACGTATAAACACAAAATAAAGCAATAGGATGGACGCCTTCACCAAAAGGTGATGTCAAATTTGGATTATTGAGATTTTGTAGACTTCCATGTATTTTGTCACTAATTGAGTCAGTTCGAGTCCATTCGTGTGCTCGAATGCCTGAAGATGCCGAAAGGCGAAACCCGGGTTGTTAGTGACAAAATACATGGAAGTGTACAAAATCTCGATAATCGAAATTTGATATTGAAAATCCATCAAGCACCCTCAGTCGATGTCTTAAATTAAAAAAGGTGATGTTTTTAAAAGTAAAGAGTTCTGAATTTTTATAAAAAATAAAATTATCTACCGTCCTAAGAATAAATACGATAATATCAAAAAGTTTGACGTAAATATGCCAAATACACGTTGACAATTTCCAGTTGTTTTGATTTTACGATCTTCTTATTAAAACAGAAGTTTCGAAAAGAAATAAGTTGAAATTATTAAACGTCTATCTACAACTTTGTTAATGTTGTATTATCGATTCGACATGTAGATATATGCTGTTTGTCATGTCTGCCATTTATATGCCACCTGTCACATGCCTGCCGTACCTTTGAAGTTTATGCACGCCTTTGCTGGAGGTGAATGGTTTGCAGTATGCAAATGGCCGGAGACGAATCGGTAGAAACCTATGCGAATTTTTGTCGATGGAAAGTGCTTAAGCTGTGAAATTATAATTTTGCTTCCAAAAATACACGAAAACCAATTCAATTCTTTTGAAGCGATAAGTGACGCTTTGTGTCACAGTGAACTCAAAAAATTCAAGACTGTAGCGTGTTTGCAAATAATCGATTTTGATTAAAATAGCTATCTGTGAAGATACAATGCAAAAGTTGATGATTCTGTGAAATCAATTGGCCATAAAGTCATCCGTTTAAAATACGAAGAAAAACATGCAATTTTAAAACCGTTTTATCACTGATAATAATTTCAGTTGTAAATTATTAATAACGTCTAAAAGTGCAGTTTTAGCGTTAAATTACCATTTAGCAACTTTGAACGTCAAAAATATGAATTGTTTTTCTTATTCTTGTTTTCATTATAGGTAAATATTGAACATCAATATTATTTACGAGAAGATTAACTAATTGCTATGGAGTTTAGAAATTAATTGTGTTTTTACACGTCTATACAATATCTTATATATAATATCTCAGACCGCTCAGTAGACGCTTTGTTATTATTATATATTAAATGCAGTTATGAAATTTTCTCATGACGTAAAAAATTATGTAAAAACAAAATAAATCTGAATGCATAAACTATTGTTTGCTTTGATATAAAAACATGATCTCTTTACAACAACTACTGTAGTTTGAGTCCTGTCCGTGGTGTAGTAGTCAACGTCGTTGGCTTCGGTTACGGATTTCACGGGTTTTCATTTCATAAATTGATTTTCATAAAATTTATGGATTTCTGTTTGAAAGCATGGTTGTTTGTGATGCCTAAAATTCTCTCCCAACCAACCGATCCTAAAAACGAGGCGTATCGAGAGCGATTAGTTAACCACTAGTCCTGTCCAAGCCCTATCATTCTATCCTTACTCTTCTCGAAAAAAGTGAAGTTCAACACGCAGATCACTTAGAAAAGATCTGTTAAGATACCTCCGTTAGAATACCATATGCTACACATTGGTAGCGGACAAGGTTTTTCATTAAAAAAAGAGGTTTAGTTTTCTTAAATAAATAAATAAAAATTGACGTAAATTTATTAACCGTTTCACTGATTTATTAAATGTGACCCAATGAATTATATACTCTTTCTCGGACACTAGTTGAGTTTAAGATGTGAACATATTTTATTAAAATGGAGAAAATAAATTACGAATTCAACCATATTCCATTTGACTCAAAAATAACACTTTTCAGTCTGAAGATGCTTCTTTAACAAGCTAAACACGTGTCACATTTAGTAACTCAGATAGCGGAATAACTGAGTTAACAATTTAAATTTTATTTTAAAAATGAATTTCCACAAAGTTACGGCTGAACCCATCGAAACACAATTCCAGTCTTACGACACTATTTTACTGAAGGTGGTAATTATGTTTTGACCCTGAAGCGATAATTAAAAATATTTTTAATACATCCAGAGATATACTACCTTCCCAGTTATTAATATTACTACAAAAACAATAAAATTACGATCTCTACAAATAATAAAGATTAATAACGTAGTGCCGTGTCATTTGTCATTAACCGCAGTTTAACACCTGGACAAGAGCGGTCAATCATTGCTCATTATCACAACACAATATAAATACCTGGTTGATAATGATTATCGTTATTATCGACTAAACATGACCGTTTTGTGGAATCTCATACACGACTGATTCCACTTATAATTGCCTGGAAACTAGACACAGGTAAAATTGTAAACCCTTTCAAAACCAACGTCGTTATAAATAAGGAAAAGCTAAATAAATACCAAGTATAATAGGCGCTTTTGTGGGAATTAAAAGATCATATCATATTAACGGTTATGTTTCGAATTTGTATATGCCAAACGTCTAGGACAAAATAATATTGTCGGCCTTTGTGGTCTAGCGGTGAAAGATTTTCCCTAGAGATTAGGTGGTTCAAGTCCCAGCAAGGTCAATAAATTTAGATTTTTATTCAATTTAAATTTGTGAACTTGGACAAAGAGTGACTTTCTCATCGAGATTATCTAGTATGATTTTCAAATTTTCTAAATATTTGGAGCATTGGCTGTCAGTTGTAATGCCAGATATTTAAAAAAAAATTAAAAATGTTTATCTGAAGGCTAGGTTGGTATATTTTTAAATAATCGAAAAGTTCATTTTAGTACAGAATTCAATTAAAATATTTTTCAATACTATATTTTTCAATGAGAAATTCGTTTAAATGAATACATTTTTATTTATAAATAATCCCCTTTATATCGCAACCATGTAATGTTTAAAAAAAAATTCATTCAGTTGATATGTTCGCGATGAGCGAAATCTGTCTTGATCATTATAGAAATGTTAAAGTAGTATGCCTTTCCATCAAAAATTGACAGTTAACACCTTAACAGTGATTATAAAATATTTTTAGTTTTCATTTATATTTATATACCATGTCAGAGCTATCAATAAGTAGCATATGGGCTCCTAATGGAGCACTTCAAATAGATTTGTTTTACTATAACTGGCTGTAATCTAGCCGCTCAAATATGGTAAGGAAAGAAGAATAAAATAGAGTTAAGAAAGGCCTGAATATTTTCATTGATGAATTTGAATTACTAGCTCTGATACTGAGTAGACGAAAGCCCAATTTGACTACATTTCCGGTTTGTCTTAAATTTAAATATAATTTTTATGAAATACTTTTTTAAAAACATCTCAAGCAACACAATGTTCGTTTGAAATATTATCGAAGTCACCCCTTGGACCTACGGTGTTAAAACTGAACTTTAGTGGTGAAGGAATTAGTAATCGATTCTCAGTATCGATTACTGGTTCTTTTTAGGGGCATTGCAACCAACTACCTCACATCGGAAGGTAATATTGTATTAAAAATTCCGCATTCGTGATGGGTCAAAATACTTCTTTGTTGGGAAATAATATCAATATTTTATCATCACGGTACAGTATTCGCCGAATTAAATTAAAATTTAGTTGAGATCTCATTTTAAAATATGACATTTTAATGTTTTATTATTGTGTACTATTTCAAACTCAAAATAGTTAAATTTATTATATTGTATTTAAGAATATTATCAGCAATCGTCCAAAGATAATTCGTAATAAGGTAACAAATAAAAAGGTTCTACGTGATTTAGGTTACAAATTTGATACATAATTAAAATTTATAAATTTGTTATTCTAATAGTTGTGAAACTACAAGAGTTACATGAATCAATCTACTATCTAAAATTGAAAATCTTACAATGGAGCTAGCCTGAAAATACTTCACAAACTGGTTAGACAGACAATTAGTGGAATAAAAAATATAACAATTTTAATTTTATCTTAAAAATGAATTTCCAAAAAGATACCGTGAAATTAATGTTATATTTTTTTTAGGTATTTTGGCATTGCACTATTTCCAGAAGTTGTTTGTAATTAACATCTTTTTATAGACATCAACATCTTCAATTAGTTCTCAAATGAGATAAATGAGGTTTCAATTAATAATTAGTTAGCAAGCTTCATGTGAGTTTCTATAAAGAAATAGATTTCGTATAAATTTATATATACGTATTTATAAATTTCAGCAAGGTGTACATAATAATAAAGCAGAAGTTTCTAGAAAATATATTATTATAAATAAGTATTTGAAATACATATGCAGCATATTGCCCGCCCCTTAGAATACAGTCGTCATAAGTAAAACGACAAAAATAATAGTTATTCTGACCAATAAAACATAATCTGTGGTTGGCTGTAAAAGCCACATTAAATTTTGTTTTATATAATTTTATTTATTGATTTAACTAACAATATCGTCACGAACTGAAATAATTATCAATAAACTGATTTATTTAAGGTTACAATCAAAGTTTTTTCATTGTTTATAATATGTGTTCTGCAGTTAGCCCAATTTCTGCTTATGGCGACGGAATAGTCTTTTATCAAACGTTATTTAGCTAGAAAATCAAGTTATTAAATACGTAATTTATTAACTTGTAATATTAACTTTTCCTTTTTTTAATGTCGTATTGTTCAACATGCTGTTAGAATAGAAATTAAGTTAGTTTCGTAATAGAAATTAAGAAACAATTATGCGATGTCTTATCGGGTGGTGTTGGATAAACCGTTGAGTAGAGTTTCAAGTTTTAAAATAAAAGAGGTGGCAAGTCAACAGGTAGGTCGTCGTAGCTTAAAATTACTATAACAAACAATGGTTTCAACAATGCCTATTCTTAAATTTCTGTTCGAAGAAAGATATGTCACAACTTAAAATAACGATAATCCATTTTATAATCCGTTTTTCACAATAAGGCATAACGTCATTTTTACAAATCCACACTTATCCACAAAAGTGTAAAAGACCCTTCTCGGTATATTACATTATAGGATTAAAACAATGAAAGACAATATTAGACAATGACAGAAGGGATCAGTTTGTATTCGTCTGTAAGATGATCGAAATAGAGACAAAGTATATAACATTGAAGATATGCGAATATGCCGAACAGTTTGACATTTATATTCGTTTAGAATATAGTCATTTGTATTTGGAAGTCATAAAAATAAACTTGATAATATAATCATGCTTAAAAATCTTGCCAGAATTACGGTAAAGACAATTTTAGTGCTAAATTCCCGAATGGACACTTGGAGTTAAGAGAAATGTAGGAGATTCTTTAAAAGCGGATTATGAAAAAAAAATGTTTCGCTAGAATAATTTGAAGCTATATGTATATAGTCCGCGAAACAGGCTATTAGTTTCCTGTCTAAGGTTCTTGATAGGTACAGATTAAGTCTTTATATCCTTATCCCGCATGTAAGCTAGTTAAGTAATGACTTTCTAAAAGATTCTGCCTATAGTTTCAGTTGGTTAATATAGGTAGGGAAAGGAATAATTATAGTATAATTAATGAAATATTTTATTTTGTTAGGGCGCGGCGAGGCTGTGGCGGGCGGGGCGGTGATGGCGTGCGCGGGCTGCGACAAGCCCATCCTGGACAAGTTCCTCCTCAAAGTCCTCGAGAGAGCGTGGCACGCGGCCTGTGTCAGGTGCGTCGACTGCCGGGAGCCGCTCACCGACAAGTGCTTCTCGAGAGAAGCGAAGCTCTTCTGCAGAAATGACTTCTTCAGGTAACATACTAAGCTTGGAGCACTAACTCTTTTGTTATTGTAGTAAAGAATTAAGTAAAAGAATATTTCTAAATATCATTCTACTGACTCGGAAAGTACTTAATAGTTAAAAAAATCTGTTTATGGAAATGTATAAAACTCGTGTACAAATCAAAAATATTTGATTGATAGTGATCATTTAAATATTGCTTTTCCCCATCTCAATATGGGTTATTTTTAGATATCTGAGTAATGAACTGGACGATTGATATGCTCTTCATTGCGAGCGGATATGGTGAAAAAATAATATATGTTTTTTTTTTTTTTCATCTCCGCTCCCAATGTGGAGCATATGGTCTCCTAATGGAGGTATCTTGACAGATTTTTTTCTACGAGAACTGCTTGTCACTCAGTTGCTCAACCTCTCTTTTCTTTTTCGAAGAGATTAGGGATAGAAGGATAGGGTTATGACAGGACTAGTGGTTAGCTTAATCGCTCTCGTTACGCCCTGTGAGGATGGGATTGGTGGGAGGGAGGACTCAGACTACGAACAGAAATCCATAAATCGATTGAAAGATCAATCTATGAAAACCGTCCGCACCGGGAATTGAACCCGAGACATCCGTAACCGTAGCCAGCGACGAAACCAACTGCGCCACGGACGCCAAATATGTAATAGGTAATATATATAAGGCATGGATGCTTGTGATATCTAAAATTTCCTCACACCCAACCGATACTAAAAACGGGGCGTAGCGAGAGCGATTAGATAACCACTAGTCTTCTTCTAGCCCTATCCTTCTATCCCTACTCTCATAGTAAAAGAGAAGTTGAGTAACTGAGTAACAAGCAGTTTTCATAGAAAACTTCTGTTAAAAAACCTCTATCAGGAGTCCATATGCTCCACATTGGTAGTAGACATGGTAAAAAAAAGGTTTTTCGCGATGATTAGACGGTTTCGTGTTCTTGTATTCTTAAATGTAGATACATGACATTCCTATTCATGTTTTTTTTATTTTTATTGCATATGGTTAACGATAATTTACTTTACTGCGAAACTGATTCAGTTTACTGAAATTTTTTATATTTGTCCAGACGATACGGCACGAAATGCGGTGGCTGCGGCGACGGCATATCACCATCAGAGCTCGTCCGCAAAGCCAGAGAGATCGTCTTCCACCTCAACTGCTTCACCTGTTTGGTGTGTCGGAAGCAGCTCAGCACGGGCGAGGAGCTGTACGTCCTCGCAGACAACAAATTCATCTGCAAGAAGGACTTTCTTGAGGGGAAAGCACCGCCACTTCATCATGGTGAGTTTTTAATTGATTTCATCATCGCTAGTTTACCATATTCCTCAAACTAATAATTCGGCAAAATTTTAGGTTAGGTCAAGTGTTAAATTTGCACATTGCGAATCGGAAAGAAGTTGATGAAATATCGTATTGCGAATCTATTCGAACAATATGATATGCAGTCATCGGAAATAGCAAAATTCTCGAATGTCACTTCAATGTCCGACTTCTGTAATTATGATTATGATCAGATGTGAAATCTTTGTATTAGAAATCTTAGAAGAGTGTTTGTCTCTTTAAAGAAATTGCTGTCAAACGATAGAAGATATTATATACACCAGAAAAATCATATTCGCGATGAATTCACGCTACTCAATACAGCATGTATTATAATACTGGTATAACCGATGATGGTATTGAAATTTAAATACTGAATGTCTAAAGTAGGTATTACGTCGAAACTTTTTGTGCATTGCATAACATTTTATTTTATAAACACCGCGAACACTTACATCATAAGAAAATTTCATACCTACATGCGATATATGATAATAATAAAACGTCTACAGAGCGATCTGGGCTATTATATATATATGAAATTTGAATTATTGAGATTCTGTGCAATTCCATGTATTTTGTCACTAACGACCCGAGTTTCGCTTTTAGGCATCTTCAGGCATTCGAGAACACAGAAAGTGTTTTTATCGAAAAAATTATATGGCGAGTTGCGTTATGAATCTTTGAAATTCACTCCTGTAAATTCTCATGTTTGCTGATACGGGATTTTACGTATGGAGTGTCGATAAAGTAGTGGCTTACATCAAGTGCGGCCAGAATTTTTAAATCTTTTTAGATGTAAAATGATTTTTCCCTTCCAAAAAGTGGTCAATTTATTTTTCTAATTCACATCATTTTGCCGAGACCTTCTCCGTCATCTTTAAAATAAGATCCGATTACTCGTTTTTGTATTTTTTGAGGGTTACATCAATTGACCAAAACACCATCGTATGTCATTTTCGACTTTTTGAGGACAGTGACGTTTGTGTTTGTAACGTCCTCATATTACATATTTTAGCATTCGAGTGGTGAAGTGGACCAAGTGATACTTTATGACATGTGGAATACTAAACTGCACCTAACTTATTTTTTTCGTAAATATCAATTGGCTCTCTTCACTTCTCATTTGCTCACGTAAAATTTCCTAACCTTAAAAAACTTCAATGAAATAATTCATTATACACCTATTCAACGTGTAATTAATTTGAAGTTATTTCCACGGGAAAAAGCACAATACAACATTGTTAAACTTTAAACTTTCACTGATAACCCAAAAAATATAAGCTTCTTTTTGATGGATAGTTTTCGAATATTGCTTTATTTTCCAATAGATGGTGTTAGTATTTTCATGTTAATGTATGTAGTATTGATGGTAAATGAATATTATATTGCTCTTGGCTATTTAACCATATATTTAGCTTCTTGGCAACCAATGCAATCCTGCTACATATATGTAACTAGTTTCAATGCAACGTTGCCTTCTATGAACCTGTGTAAAGTAAAAATTTGTAATGTGAATTTAGATTAATGTTACACTTATGTTATGCAATATTAAAATAATTAGTATACCGAAAAAGGAGGGCACTAACGAGGAATCGTAATTGATGATTTATACTCGTGGAGACCGATTAACCGACAAGATGCAAATAAATAATAATTACTTTTATGCATGGGTAAATAATTATCATTCAACCCACGGTGTGGAAAATGGTATACTTAAGGAGCCCGTATGGCTATATCGTGGGCATATAATAAAAACGCAATAGTTTTATATATATTTATAAAAAATAAAACAGTTTTTTTAATGTGCAAGTTTGAGAGCCTGCCAAAAGCGTGTGCGGAAAATTAGTCATTGACAAATTTGAGTTGTTTAGATTTTGTACATTTCCATTTATTTCGTCACTAACGACCCGGGTTTCGCCTTTCGGCATCTTCAGGCATTCGAGCACACGAACGAACTCGAACTGACAGACAGTAAACAGTTTACATCGCTTATATACAAGATAAAATATGGCAAATCTTATCATTAAGTCTAGGACATAGATTGACACCTGGATTGATCAGAACAATGACCCGATTCCCAGTTTTAAAATTCAATTCGTAGAACTACCTACTTATTCCAAACTAATGGGCCCTGTCAGGGTGACCAAAAAATGATTTATTAATATGGGAATTTCATTATTTTGGTTGTTAACTTATGTTTATTTTTTACGAACTCATCTCACGTAAAGGGGAGTTTGGAAGATTGAGTGGTTCGTTCAAAATTGGTAAAGAATTTAACTGGACTCTATTGATTTCCAAGATAAAATAATTTATTATACCCCATGTTTTGATGCATTTTAACCCCGTCATCCACATTGAAGGTATGGTTCTCTAATAACAAATGCCTGGCGAAACCCGGGTGAAAAAAAGTGACGAAATACATGGAAATGTACAAAATCTCAACAATTCAAATTTGATATTGAAATTCCATCACGCACTCTCAGTTGATATCATAAATTAGTCATTGAAAAATCGCACGGTATATCGATCTTGCGGATAATTCAGAGCAAGAAAATTCATCACGGCATCAATTTTTTATTGGCAGCGAGATTATTATGAATGCTTCTCTGGGAGACGAAACACGTGTCAGTGGATAACAATGTTTTCAGTTTTAAATTTAAATTATAAATGAATTTTCACAATCAGCAGCCGAACCCATCGAAAAAAACGTAAATTTGACATTACCATTCCAGTAGCATAGTAAGACACTGTCAACTGTGATATATGTATATGAGATGGATGTAGCTCCTTACCAACTGCATAAGTATATTATTTGTAGAAATTTTTAGTGATATTTTACTAACAGGTGCCTATAATAATGTGCTTAATTCTTGCCAGTATCATAAATGTGGACTATTTTCTGTTGTATTGAAGAGATTTTGCACATGTAAAATCCATTTTTTAATTTGAGAGTTGAAATAATGTTCTATATTATTTAAAAATTTGAAAATAATATTTCTTAAATTATCACAATATACATACTTACCATAACTGTGCAGTGGTTATACGGGCGGCGGTAGGTAAAGCTTTGAGTACCCCTGGAAATATAATAATTCGGTAGCTTAATATTAGTAAAAATATTACCGTCAAAATTCTGCCGCTAGAGTAGCTCTCAATCAAAACAGACGCAAAATCAAAATTGAGTGCAAAAATAGCCTGCGGCATTTTTAAGAATTATCTGTAGATATGCGTTACCCTTTGCATGTTTGTTATCAAAACAATAAATAATGATAGGGTTGATGAATGGAATATACAAACATCCCTCAACTGCGCACACATAGATAACAAGAGAATTAGTTTTTGTATTGAATGGGGATGTCGATAACACATATCTTAATAATTTCTTGAGAAAGATAGTGGCTTGAATTTTTGTTTTGAAGGATACTTTTGCCTTTTAAAACAATTTTTACATACAATGTAAATATATATCGATGGCCTAGTTCCATAGTTCTAAGACTAGAGATTGGTAGTTTTGAAATATGGTCGATCAAAGTTTTGACTCATCTAAACTGACTCGTAAAAAATGATGGCTTATTATTTGTATTACTTTTTTATTCAAACAGGTGATCAATAGTTTATAGTTTTAGGATTAAAGGATGTATCTTTATGGAACGCCACGCTTCACAAAAATATTTTTCCGCAATACGATATTTTCATATGCAAATATCTGCCTTTTGAGAGAAAACCTGTACATTTTACAAACTGTACTTTTGTGGAACTGTAGAAGAGAGGTGTTCGAATAAATTGGCTAAATTAACTGAAAACATCAAATTTTTGAATTATCATCCTATAGAACTGAGCCATCGATACAGACGCTTTGTATAGCATTTTAAATAATAAGAGTTGATTTAACTAAACCTTCAAATCGATTTCATATCTGTTGCGTTACGGCAGAAGTTGATACGTCAGCTTTACTTTAGCTTACAGGAGAATAAATATGAACCTTGGTAAATTATCAAAATTGTTAAGTTATCAAAAATTCAAATTACATAGCTAATACATTTATTCAATGGACCTTCTTCATGGATAATGACTAGCATACCGAATTTTGCCACCACATGGTGACAAATATTTTATTGTGAGAATAAACTTAATACGACAATAACGGACATATCAACATTTGCCATAAATGCCACACATATTCACTCAAAAACAAATGGACATTATTTTGAATTAACAAAAATCTTGCACGCGACTTCAATGTCAGATTTAAAAAATTTGGCTCCAGTACACATTTTACCAGCGGCATTATTAAACAAACCAGTGTTCTGCCGCAAAACTGAGTGTATGGAAACAATCATACACTCGCGAAGGACGAACACGTGTCCATATGTATTTTGCGTTTGTTTTCGTTATCGGAACCAATCGTGCGGGGTGAAACAGCCTTGAGGCAGTTAATTCTATCGTTATTAGCCCCGTGCTCTTCCACTGTCTAAATAAGGTCTCCCAAGTTTCTAATTATAGTTATTTTTAATAAAGTAAACTAGCCTTTAATTAATTAATAATAATAAAATTTGGCCATATCAATCATAAAACGGAGTGTTTTGGAAAAACAAATGGTGAGGAATCACATGCTATAGTATGAACGTATGTTTTAATTATACCTTTTAATATCATTCCACCAAGAATTCTTAGTAGAAAAACAAAATAACACCTACAACGAATGTAATTCCTTTGTTTTTTTTTTTTTAATAAATTACCGTGTTTGTAAAATTTCTTTCTTATTGAATGTACCTACCGAACGGATGATGGTAGATCAACCGATTTGTGCTTGATATAATATATAAATTAGTAGCGCTGTTTTATTTCCAGCGTGTTTATTTTTAAATACGGGGGGGAAACTGATCACACCTGGCAATACCGAACCACTTATGGCGGGCCGGGCATGCGCAGAATCCGCTCTGACGCGTAATGGCCGTTGAGATTTACGAGTTTTTGTTTTTAGTTGTTTCATTTTGTTTCCTCACAACAGAAATGCAAGACTATTGCATATATTTAACTTTATTTGTGGCCCAAGGCTTTATAGGTTACAATAAGATGTCATTCGAGTTTTATTGCTTTGTATTCAAAGATTAAATAATGTATTTTCGACGAAATCGACGGATTGTCCGTGGTAGTATATATTTTTTAATAAAATAAATATATTATTGCTTTTTTGACACCACTTTGATGTGTAAAATAATTAACACGTGGATAGCTTATCTCAGAAGTGTCTATAGATTAAAACTTCAATTTGTCTTGTTAACAATCTTCAGACATTCATCATAAAAATATATATTTTGTATTTTTTTATTTAAAATACAATTATTATCTCTTCATTGTTTAATCAAAATAAAATAAAACATACTTATGATGGTAAATATATTTTCACTATGATAACATCATTTAAAAAATGACCAATGGATACATGATTGTCATTTTTTCCTACAAACTATAGCGTATTAACCAAAACATATTTAGATTCGAAGGTGCTCAATGCTTTATTTCGATTACAACTGAATAAAATAAATATAGTTAACCTATATTATTACCAATTTTTTTACTATCCATTTCTTGTCTTAGTCATTAATTCAGCTAAATTTTAGATTCGCTTTATTACTAAGACCATTGTAAAGATTTAAAAAATGAAAACCTCAATTTCTGTCGCAATAAAATACATGGTTCTCGAGTCTTTATCAAAAAGTGAGTCAAAATTTAATTCCTTAGTTAATTAAAAGAATTCAGTAAAAATAATCAATACTAAAAATGATGTCAAACTATTCACTATTAAAATGCTGAAAGATAATCTTATATATAATAGCCCAGACCGCTCTGTAAACGTTTTATTATTATCACATATCACATTTAGGTATGAAATTTTCTCATGACGTTGGCGTTCGCGGTTTGTATAAAATAAAATGTTATGAAATGCACACACAGTTCCGACGTACTAGCTACTTAAGACATTCGGTATATCAATTGCAATACCGTCATCTATGACGGGTAGACGAAAACAGCCAATACCACAAGTAAGTGTATTTGAAGAGTAAGATTTATTTAGTATTAAAGTATCTTTGGAAAATCAGAAGTGGTATGGTGAGGTTAATATTTTTATCTCACGCGCGGTGGGTTTTTGTAGTAGTGCGATCGTAGCACTTTATGGTGCAATGGTAGCACGACACGGTGCGAGCGTAGCACAATATAGTGCTCGCGAAGCAAAGTGCGTGTGGCAAATTTTATCGCCCGTAAAACAAGATGATTGGTCTCGTATTATTAAAATATTATTCCGACTCGAAAAACTCGAAGGAATTTTTGCCCTTCGATGCTTACTTTTTACAACAAACGAACGCCAGCCTTGCATGGCCACCGGTTTCGAATTTCCGTCGGTATCGTCATGTTTCAATTCACGTTTTGCGAAAGTATGTTGTCAATATTTTTATTTTCATAAGGCGGTATTGAATAAAATATTTTCGATACATTATCAACGAGTACTTTATTTGATTAAGTTAGACATAAGCCTCAAACTTCAAAATGACAGTTACACTTAATTTGTATATATTGTGAATAGGTATATCGTCCTACTCGGTTATAGGGATAGCAAATAGATTTTAAGAAAACGCTGAATTGTTTTGTTTGTTAGATACAAATATTGCTATATTTTTAAAAAAATATTTAGGTGCTAATTAGGTATTCCAATTATTTGACGTTATCAACTATTCAAATACCGAATAATAAAACTAAAACTATTAATATATTTGAATATTTAATTAGTTTTTAAAGTGTGAAAATACTATTAAAAATTCGATTTGAATAATTAATAAAATAACATTATATAAATACACATGCTAAAACCGTTATATTCTATTACAATATTTAAAATTTGCAGCTGTGTCGAATTACTACAACGGTATTTCTTCAATTACTGAAATTACGGCATGTTTAAAGAGTTTTTTAGCACCGAGTCATTCGTCAAACTCAATAATTATTATAAAATATTGAAACCACCCGAGTTGATGAAGACAAAAAAATCCACTACCTGTGGTATTCATTATTGTTCTTAATATCTGGAAAAATTGTGATGTGATCTTTCGTAGATTTTGTAAAATATTTCATTAAAATTATTACGAGCACTATTCGAATAGTTACCTAAATATTCTAACGTCGAATAGTTAAAAAAGGACTGAATATATTCGGCTGTTGAATGTTCGAGTTGGAATTCCCCAAGGCCTTTCATTCATTGAAGTTTTCATCGACTTTTCTACTTGTTATATCTAAAAACGATATCCATGCCTTCAGATACATGTCCAGAAATCGATATAAATTGATTATAATGTTTTTTTATGTTCCTTCGCACTTATTCAATTCAGAAAACTTGAATAGATAGAACGATAAGCTTACCAATTGTCCTTACTTGCACCATTCTTCCATCATTGATACAAAATGAGGTTTTTAGTGACTGGTTTTCAATCTGTTTTCCTTAAATTTATTCTATTGAAACAATCAATTAAATGGTAGATACCACTCTTAGAGACTTAAAGAATTACAACATCGCATAATTAAATATAAGGCTCATATCACTCTTCATTCCCGTTAGATAATTAAATACCGTTTAAAAGATAACAGATGTTGAATAATATTTTATTCTTTTTGTACTTATCGGGGGCAAAACCACGCCACGTAAATTAAAATAAATATTTGCGCTCAGCGCAGCACTGCGTTTATTTCGAATCTGAAACCTCAATCCCCCTCCCAGCTCGACTCACACCATTTTTACCCCGATCCACCCCTGCGCCGCGAGAATCTACGAGATGGGCCATCACGGTGAAATTTCGGGAATCCCCGGGAATGGGATATCGTCCGTTATGACTGGTGTTTCAAGAACATGCCTTCCAGGAGAGATAGGGCCATAGGTTGTGTGCCCATAAAAAATAAGGTATTGCTGTTTATAATAAAGCAAAGGTATTTTCTCGGCAAATATGACGAAATATTTTAATTTGACATTTTGAATTTTTGCTTTGTTATTTGTGGAGAAAAACACGAAAAGTATACTTCATATTATTTAAAAATTTCAAATATTCTACTAAAACGCTTTCGTCATTCTATAAATTTACCTAGATATATTTTTATGAAGATATTTAAATTTCGTAGTGTGAAAAATATTAAGTAAAATTGGCCGAACCATTCCATTATTATTAGTCAAATCAAGTCACGCAGGTAAAATATTTATGCGCGATAACTAATAATTCTCTTGTCCTGACCATGGCAGGGTTCCGAAAAAATGATAATCATTACAGAAGCACAATCATGATGTGCTTTTTTTCCCATCTTCTTAACAATAAACAAACATACTGGTAACTGACTTTTCGTCATAGAAAAATATGGTGAGCCCCCGACGTTGTGGAATTACACAGTTTATTTTGCTTGACAAATCCGATGAAGTAACTATGATCAGCTTGCGACGTCCCTTCACGAATTGTGAATTAAACAAGATACAATCATAATCTAAATTCCGGATGAAGCCAGGTTATAAAACTAGTTTATTTAGTATATTGGCGGTGCCACGTGTAAAAATTCACGCTTGCACGCTCTCTCTTTGTCTCGCATCGTGTGCAAACGCAGTACTGTGCGCTACACTCAGGCAGATAGGGTTTACTGACAATTTGAACTGAAGTTTTTAATGTTTTTCTGTCAAAATGTACGCAATTTAACTCTCTGTGTACTGGTTGAACGTATAAAGTCATAAGATATAATAGCTTTGAAAAAAACAGTTTTTTTTTACAGAAAGCATGATATGACTAAAACTCATCGATACTAAATCTTATGATTTGTATGCCAAAATGATTATTCTTTATAATGTTCAAAAAATATTTTTAAATCACAAGCAAATGTGCGATGATTATCACATAAGTTTTTACGACTTTAATGCCTTCCTTCAGTATACCCTCGATATTATATTGTTATTATTGCGTCAATGAATTCATCAAAATGCTTGTTTTACAAAAGTATACTATGGTTATATGACTGATCTTACGTATTTTCTCAATCCTAACGGCTATATCAAAGGTCACAGGAGTTGATTACAACAAAAATAATAAAATTAATATTTTTATTAGTGCCTCGGTCCGCTCCTGTGCGAATACCCAGGCAATGGAGGAGACACTGATAAAAACTCATTTCGCGAGGGTAAACTGAATAGGGCGGTTGGCAGAGAACTCCCACCCTGATACCTAAGTACATCTACCGCGGGAACGGTGGTGCGTACCCTTGTGGTGTCAAATAATATACCGATGTATACAACAATGACGGTGCCGCACTGTATTAATACAGAATTTAATCGAAAGAACTTAGTTCGTCGTCGCCGTAGCCGAGTGGGCTTTCGTCTTACTCCACTGATGGGCAAGGCTTGTAGAAAAAAGTATATTGAATCCAAATATGATTCATATTGAGTCAAAAAACATAATTCATGCTCTCTCCCGATAGGAATATTGAATTTCACGAATGTTTTGCGGGGATTGGGTGTCATCCTCTCTATTTAATTTGGCAGATGCGATTATAATAGGCTAAAAAATACCAACATAATTAATAAACGATAAGGTAAAAATAACTACGGATTTAGTCCCATAAGACATCAATTTGATGATAGCTATTTTGGTGCCACAACATCGTCGGAACTACCGTGAAGTAAAATGGCGAGAATTATAGTTATTTCGGCCTCACGATATTTCACTTCACGGTAGTTCTGACAATGGCGTGGAGCTGAAATAGCTTTCAAAAAACTGATCAAATTCTTGTAGAACTGAATACTTTTTTTTTAAATCCATCCACAGAATTTTACTATGAAAACTGCTTGTTACTCAGTCGCTCAACCTCTCTTTTTGGAAGAGGATCGGATGGGTGGGAGGGAGTTTTTTAGACATCACAAACACTCAGACTACGAACAGAAATCCACAAATCGATTGAAAGATCAATTTATGAAAACCGTCCGCACCGGGATTTGAACCCGAGACATCCGTAGCTGTAGCCAACGATGTTACCAACTACGCCACGGACGCCGACTTTAACTCTTTTGTTATTTTTACTCTAATCTATTGGAGCTCTACCAAGTAAACGTCGAGTCAATCAGTAAACATAATCAACTCATATATAATGAATCGTCGGATATTGTTTATAAGATGTTAGGCATCACGCGACATATGGCGCAATGCCGCAATATACTATCAACAATATATTTGTCAACAATCGTGAGGTGCAATGGCAAGAACGATTACGTAATTTTGCTCAGACGCGTTTATCTTTTTGAGTTTATGAATTATTTATGATTGTAGTTCATAAATTGATCACATGACCGATTACGAATAACATGTTTACACCATAAACATCAATTTTCGGGTAATTTCGGCAGGCAAATTTGCATTTAATTGAGCAAAGTTTATTCCTATCCAAAACCTCTGACTTATCGCACACAGTTAGCAAACATATTTTCATTGGACTTCGTCGTGGTGTATGTTTGTATTTATCATAAGGTAAAAATAGCGTTATGTAATATGGTTAATAGCTTTTAAGGTGTTAGCTGTCAATTGTTGGTGGAAAGACATTATATTTAAAAAAATAAACCACAATTCATTTGTACTACTTTCACATATTTATAATGATCAGGACCGGTTTCGATCACCACGAGCATTATCAACTGATAAAAATACAAGCCTGTTAGTTGATAGCGTATATTAGGGGTCTCCAAACTTTTTACCGTAGGGACCACACTGACTCCTCCACTAAGTACCAAGGGCCAATACCTAGCTAGCTAATCACGCCAGCTTTGAATTTAGTTTATGAGAAGTTTTGAAAAAAAATTCGATTGGTACTTACGGGTAAGTGTCAAGAACATTTTATTGCGGCGTATATAGCCGGTGGCTGACAAGGAGAAAACCAGCTTCTGCCTGATTTATACATTCATATTAAGACCTTTCGACAAAAAATTTTGGTACATCAGTTGCATAAATTTGTTTGTGGCTTTTTTCCGCGTTCCGCAATACTTATCTGTCTGAATAAACTATGGAAGGCCGGATTGGTGGTGCTCGCGAGCCGTAGTTTGGAGACTCCTGCCTTATATCATATAATTATTACGGTACAAATATGTGGCAATTTTTTTACCTTATAGCAACAGAGTTCTAATACGCATTAAAGGTAAAAATATCGAAGTATTCAGTTCTACAAGAATTACAAGACATTTTTTTACCATTTCTGCTCCCAATGAAGAGAATATGGCCTCCTAATAGAGGTATCTCAACAGAAGTTTTCTACAAGAACTGTTTATTATTCAGTTACTCAACCTCTCGTTTTGAAGAGAGTACTTATTTATTTATCCACTTTCTACAAAAAATATATTTGGGATCGTTATGTATTAAATAATTAGAGGTCTATCGATTTATATAATGGCAATTTAAAAAACTAATACACTGTAGCCAAGTGGTAAGCGATTCCGTTCTACTAGCTTGCGCAGTCAAGAGTTCCAATCCCGGAACGGAATTTTTTTCAATCGATTTATTGATTCGTGTCCAAATGCATGAATGTCCGTGATCCTGATTAATTCAGCGGTGGGTCTTAAGTATGGTAACGTCACTGGTCCATAGCCTGTAAAGCTGTGGTCGGAAACTTTTTTACTAAGACCGGAGCCGAAAATGGCTTTTTTATGACAAATGGCACTTTATCATAATCTTGCCGGGTGAAACAAGTTAGAATTAATATAAATTAAAAACAGACTCAAATCCATAATTATAGTCTTATTTAATCTATAAGAATAATAAAAATAAACATAAATTTGACACTTGACATTAAATATCGTGTAACTCATGATATTCATCTTAAATTGGAAGAAAATATAAATAAAATTTTATAATGCAGTGGTATAATGTGAATCAATTAGCTATAATACCGACATCCTGAAATCTCGAGTAAAAGTGCTGTTAACCCTTCCGTATTCATGGTGTAACAATGAATTACCTTCAAATTATCTGTAATAAAAATACATTACAGTTTACGTCTTCTTTGTATAATTAATCATAATTTGAAAACCTCGTCAATTTTAACATCGAGAAATACAAAATTATAGTATAGTATAGAAACAATCCGAGATGCATGACGTACCGTATGCAACCGTTTTGTTTCAAACGGCACCAAGGCACGTTTCGAGCTTGTTCTGCTATGAAGAATTTTGATTCTTGGGTATTTCGATAATTTCGCATAGCTTGATATGTATTTCATGTCTAATACACAAAATATGACTTAAAATAATTACTTAACACTGCATAAAACCATATTTCACTTTATAACAGCGTTTATATGACAAAACCCACACGGTAACGAAATGTGACTGCATGAGATACGAAGGGATTTTTAAAGCATGAAAACGGGAAGGTTAATGGAGGGCACCAAATACGCAAACCCCGGGTTTGCAAACACTACTCAAGTGTCCAGATTATCGACACATTTCAAGTAGTTCACGCTAGTAAATATCAATTTTCGATGGCAATATAAAATAACATTATAGCTAAATTTTCGATCAGTAGTTTTATGCGAAATTTAATAAACGTAACTTTGATAGTCGCAAAGTAGTTTGATTTTTTTAATGTTTCATGAAATTTGTTGTGTAAGTGGATGGCAAAAAAGCGTGAAATAAACTTCAAGATATAAGTTTAAGGTTGAACAACCCGAAGGCACTTATCGAACGATTTTATTTGATATGCATAGTAAATTGAAGAAAAAAAACGAGATTATTCCATCGATCGCAATAGTGCCATTTTGTTCATTGTAGTATTTTTTACAATATGTACACCTTGGTTTTTATACTAAGCGCTTCAGAAACAGTACAATTCATTTATTTTCGTACCGGAAAGAAATATATTTGATGTTTTTTTTCACAGTTTTTCATGGATTCGATTGATTTAACGAAAACTATATCGATCGATATCGTCTTCTGATCGCAGACCAACGTGTTGAAATGGGCATAGTGTTGTGATCCTAGTGTAGAGTACTCATCTACAAACAAAGACGTATAAAGTAGATGTTTATAGAATCTATAACCTAGTATAAAATTGATACCATGGTTATTCACACATGGAAAATCTATACCTTCTTAAATTTATCGAAATTCTTGTTGATATATTACAATGAAAACTTATGTGAACTATTAACTGTTACGATATTACTCCGACTGAATATGGGGAGTAAATTGACAGATGTATTTTAACTCTATAATTTAAATTAATATAAGTAGTTAGGGAGAATAAAATAGACCGACTCCGAGATGTAATATCTTGAATGCAGACTTTTTGTTCTGAATCAAAAAACCTATATAAAAATCAATGTGGGTTTCTTCGTATCTTATGCACTGCCATACCGTTCATCTGATTCAAAGAAAAATTGGTTATTGCTTGCACTTGCGCGAAGGATATAGGTATACTACATTCAGGCCCAGCCCGGGCGAGCCCAACTCTCGACATAATAATTTTTAACTTACAGTAGGTCTTATTGTATATAAAAATCAATCTCACAATCCAGATATATATATATATATATATATCTAAAATCTAAAATAAAGAATCAAATTCGTACAAATAGTGACATCGCGTCAGAAAAACAAAAAATATTGTGTTTCCAAAAGCTCTTCAGTAAACGGAATGAAAATACAAACACTTTATTTCTTTGAGTGGCGTTGCAACGCATGCCGGGTACTCACTAGTATAAAATAATATTCACTAGAAGACAGTGAAATGTTTCAAGATAATTATTTTCCAATCTTATCCTTATCATTACATAGTGTGAAAAATAATATAAACATTGATAGCTTTATGTCTTTAAATTGCATTTGTTCCTATTTGGTAAATATGGGAAAAGAGAATAGGGTTACGTTAGTTATATTATTAAAAAATGGTATTTTAGAAGTAGGATAACATTTCCCCACTTTGTTGAGTTTTAGGAGGACTAGTGGTTATCCTTTTATTTTCAGTTGACTTTGTTTTAAAAATGCATGTCTTAATTGCATACGTGTAATACCTACTATGGTTTTATATTGCTAAATTTATTTATTAATTTGAATTTAGTAGATGTTAAAATTAAATGTGTGATTATTTTTATATCATACTTTCGTCTATAAGTGTCTTCTATAAAATTAATGAAATTCTGGTTTTTAAATATAGTTTTTGAACATTTCCTATAGTGTATTCTTGATGGCTCAATAATTTTCTTGGAATTATATTGTAGTCTGAACCTGTTGAATAATTATTTATAAATAACAATAAAGCATTTTAAGTCCGTACGGGGCTCTAAAAAGACCCCCGTAAGATGAAAATAATATTAAAGCTGTAAAAAAAGAAAAGAAATCATTTATGAAAGGTAAAGGCATCAAAAGTCTCGCGCCGAAAAATCCCATTTGGGAAGGGAGCGTCTTGCGACTTGCCGGGAAAACGTTTTTCCCCATCTCTCGGGGAAACAGGGGAATTCCCGAATGTTTGCCGGCCTTAAAAAATAAACTGCAGAGCTGAAGCAATCGAACTATGAATGTAATAATGCTAAAAAATTGTAAGATACAATTATTTATTTATAAATTTATTCAGAAACAACACCAAGACAATAAAATAGCCAAATCAAGTTGCTGTGGTGAAAATAATACAACATAATTATAACACAGTTTAATCTTATATTATAACACACAATTTAAATCTAGAATAAAAATAGCGTTAATTATTATAATAACAGTGTAAAAACAATACATATTTAATAAGGACAAAAGAAAACAGATTTAATTGGGAATTATATAGAAAAATATTATTTAATTATATAACAAAATTAAGACGGAAACACGAAGCAGTAAGTGGGTCATTAAAAATGCTCATATCTATCGGGAAAGAATTGGAAAATCGTTATGTTCTCGAGATAGGCGAATCATGTGCTCGATGAGGAAAATATGTGTAAATACAGAACGCGATGTAAGGTTTGTCTCGAAGATAGCTGATGCTGGCATAATTTTAGATATTTCTTACTTTTTAGGACTTCAGTATTGCAAATTTGTCCTTTTATATATATAAGAATATGAAATGACTTAAAATCTATCTTCTTGACAACAATTCTATTATATCAGCAGAATTTAATCAATTTAATAATTTTAGTATAATAAATACTACGATTTATAAAGCAGTTAACCAAATGGACCTTGGTGAAATATATGACAAACATTATGTAATTACGTTCAAACTATGTTTTAACTGTTAATCCTTGGTAGAATAGAAAATATTCACTGCTAAGTATTATATCAGAAGTGACCTTTAAGAGTGTTGGTTCTAAATCAGTCCGGCAAATTTGGTTTTTTAGGTAGAGAAATGACATTGATTTATGTCTGGTTTTCAGGAGGATTGATTTAATAGAATTGAAATATGTTATGAAGATTCTCACATACCTAGGAATTAGAACTCACAAAAAGGCAATAGGTGAGTGATGACAAAACGGTGGTCAGGATACATTAAATTGATATAATTAAATGAGATTTCATAATGTAAATAATTGTTATATGACTTGACGTACAGAAAAGTTAAAATATAGTTAATAATTGATCTTATCAATTGATTTTTATAGCATACTGATATTAAATCTAGAAGATTTCATTTGGAAAAAGGAAACTAAAGTATTATTTTGTTTATTTTTTATTCAGCAGTTCCGCCTGTTTCCCTGCAAGCTTTGCAAATGTTTCCCAAGGAAATTCTGCAGCGATTTCTCACCCTTCCCCTTTGCCCCAGCGTTTCCCGCCCGAATTTCTATTTATTTTGCCCTTCTGTCATTTAGCTTTTCCGTTTAAACACAGATGGCAGCGGGGGCGCGCCATTTTGTTTGCGCAAGGAAAATGAGATGTGTTTTCGAAATTTTAGGTATTGTATTATTTTATTCAGGTGCAGAATTTTACAAATAATTATATGTAAATAGGTGTTTTTAAGGCTCATTTAGTTCAGTAAATTATATTCTATGTAGTTAAATGTCACAAATTAATATAACATTTTACTAGATATTTGAAATATGGTTATTTTTGAAAAAGGATTATTTTTCTAAAATAAACATAATAACGAAAAATTCGAAAAAATGCTGATTTTAGTTTTGAGAAAGAATACATTTAGAGTGGAAATACTTTTACATAACAACGATTAACATACAAAATGTGTGAGAGGAAAATATATTTTTCTCCAACAATTTTATGTTGTCTCAATTCATTTATTTTCTTTAAGCATGTATAAAAAAATGGTTTACATGAAAATATTGCCTTTCTCAAAAGTAGATACAAATGCGGCTGTCACCGAATTATATATATATGTCGGCGTCCGTGGCGCAGTTGGTTTCGTCGCTGGCTACTGTTACGGATGTCTCGGGTTCAATTCCCGGTGCGGACGGTTTTCATAGATTGATCTTTCAATCGATTTATGGATTTCTGTTCGTAGTCTGAGTCCTCCCTCCCACCAATCCCATCCTCACAGGGCGTAACGAGAGCGATTAGCTAACCACTAGTCCTGTCATAGCCCTATCCTTCTATCCCTAATCTCTTCGAAAAAGAAAAGAGAGGTTGAGCAACTGAGTGACAAGCAGTTCTGGTAGAAAAAAATCTGTCAAGATACCTCCATTAGGAGACCATATGCTCCACATTGGGAGCGGAGATGAAAAAAAAAAAACATATATTATTTTTTCACCATATCCGCTCGCAATGAAGAGCATATCAATCGTCCAGTTCATTACTCAGATATCTAAAAATAACCCATATTGAGATGGGGAAAAGCAATATTTAAATGATCACTATCAATCAAATATTTTTGATTTGTACACGAGTTTTATACATTTCCATAAACAGATTTTTTTAACTATTAAGTACTTTCCGAGTCAGTAGAATGATATTTAGAAATATTCTTTTACTTAATTCTTTACTACAATAACAAAAGAGTTAGTGCTCCAAGCTTAGTATGTTACCTGAAGAAGTCATTTCTGCAGAAGAGCTTCGCTTCTCTCGAGAAGCACTTGTCGGTGAGCGGCTCCCGGCAGTCGACGCACCTGACACAGGCCGCGTGCCACGCTCTCTCGAGGACTTTGAGGAGGAACCCTCCCTCCCACCAATCCCATCCTCACGGGGCGTAACGAGAGCGATTAGCTAACCACTAGTCCTGTCATAGCCCTATCCTTCTATCCCTACTCTCTTCGAAAAAGAAAAGAGAGGTTGAGCAACCGAGTGACAAGCAGTTCTCGTAGAAAAAAAAATAATCTGTCAAGATACCTCCATTAGGAGACCATATGCTCCACATTGGGAGCGGACATGAAAAAAAAAAAAATAACAAACACATTTCAAAATGCCCCTTCACGCACACATTTTTACAATAGCAACAAAAAATATCAAATTGCGTACTAACACACAATTTTTGCCACTAAAGACCCGGGTTTCGTCTTTAGGCACATAAATCAATATCGTAAATTGAATTGAAAAACTGTTTTTGTATGTCATACAAATAGTACCTATAACTTAAAAAAAAAAAACACAATTCATTTGTACTACTTCCACATATTTATAATCATCAGGACCGGTTTCGCTCATCATGAGCATTATCAACTGATAAAAATACAAACATAACAGGCTTATTTATATAAAATTGAGTGTAAAAATGAAGGTATATAAAACTGATGGTTCATGAACTAAGACAAAAAAATACTGATTAGCAAACAAATTATACATAAATCAAATAAATGAGTACAATTAAAATGTTATGGACCTCTTACAAATCATTAAATACTAATCTGAAATCACAAATATAGCTACATTAAAAGTCCATTTAGCTGAACAAAATTTTTTTATGACATTACTAATGTAATATACAATAATGAATCAGGAAAATCAAATATTAAGTATGTAATTAATATGAACAATAAACAGCCATCTTAAGTGGAGAAAGCAGAGCAGCTATGAAGTATCCATTACAATTTTCAATATCTGAAAAACAAAAATTACAGAGACAGAATCAATTCTTACAAGTTAAAAATAACCTTACAAGTATTTTTATCAGTTGATAATGCTCGTCATGAGCTCACTGAATACTAATCTGAAATCACAAATATGGCTACATTAAAAGTCCATTAGCTGAGCAAAAAATTTTAATGACACTACTAATGCAATAAACAATAGACAAATTATAAGAAAAAAATAGTGAAACATTTAAAAATAATCAAATATTAAGTATGTAGTTAATACTAACAATAAACAGCCATCTTAAGTGGATAAAGCAGAGCAGTTTACGATTAAAAGCACCATTAAAAAATTTTATATCTGAAAAACAAAAATTAAAGAGACAGAATCAATTCTTACTAGTTAAAAATAACATTACAGGTATAATACAAATTAATGAATCGGGTATAACAATTTGATAATCAGTATTTACTACTAATGTAATATACAATAATAAATCAGGAAAATTATAAGACAAAATTAGTGAACCATTCAAAAATAATCAAATATTAAGTATGTAATTAATATGAACAATAAACAGCCATCTTAAGTGGAGAAAGCAGAGCAGCTATGAAGTATCCATTAAAATTTTTAATATCTGAAAAACAAAAATTACAGAGACAGAATCAATTCTTACAAGTTAAAAATAACCTTACTAGTATTTTTATAAGTTGATGAGCGAAACCAGTCCTGATCATTATAAATATGTCGAAGTAGTACAAATGAATTGTGTTTTATTTTTTTTAAAACATAATTCAAGAATTGACAGTTAACACCTTAAAAGTACCTATAACGATTAACTTGTCAGTAAAACTTTGTAATAAATGATTGTTTATTTCGGAAGAATGTTTTGGGCTCTTTTGTAAAGTATAAAAAATGTCAAATAAAAGTGACAGTTTTAATGCACATTTTCCAAATGGTTTTTAGTTAAAAACCGTTTGGATTTGACGTTTGACATAGAAGAACATTCCTATTTTAAAAATATTAATTCGTAATCCTCAATAGACTATCTAGTGTTGCCATTGCGTGCATCAAGTCGAATATAATATATCACGATCTCAATTCCCGTAAGAACGTTACGTTTCAAATTTACCTACCTATAGAGAGAGAATACTTAAACTTATCAATACTTTAGCCCGCGACTTTGTATCGGCGATCTTTACCTACCAATACCAGTTGTTTTTCAACTTTCCTGCACTATTAGATACTAAACTTATATAAAGTTATTGAAAGACAAAGACTCCGCCTGTCTATGAGGTGGTATAATATAATACTTTTGTTGTACTGCTCATTGAATAAAAGACAATGTCAATTATACAACAATTTATGTAGTAACATTATTAAATTAACTGCGGTAGTGTTTTTAGGTAGCTTAAAAGTAATATTTTGTGTAATTGGCTGTAATCATCCGACATTTCATACTATTTGTTTCCATGTCCGCTCCCAATGTGGAGCATATGATCTCCAAATGGAGGTATCTTAACAGAATTTTTCTATGAGAACTGTTTGTTACTCAGTTGCTCAACCTCTCTTTTTTCGAAGAAATAGAAGGATAGGTCTAGGGCAGGGCTAGTGATTAGCTAATCGCTCGCGCTACTCCCCGTTAGGATGGGATGGGTGGGAGGGAGGAATCAGACTACGAACAGAAATCCATAAATCGATTGAGAGATAACTCATATACTATAGTAAGTTTTATTTTCAATTCCTATCATATAAACATGTCGGCTCCGTAGTGCAGTGGTTAACGTTGTTGGCTACGGTTGCGGATGCCTCGGGTTCTAGTCCCGGAGCGGAAAGTTTCATGAATTGATTTATGAATTTCTGTTTGTAGTCATGAATACTTGTGATGTCTAAAATTCCCTCCCGCTCATCCGATCCTAAAAACAGGATATAAAAACAGCGATTAGCTAACCTTATTTAGTTTTCGTAGAAAAACTTGTATTTAATTTTAAGTTATCTTAATTAGAAAATATAACATAGACGTCAGTAAAATATTGATTGTAAATGTTTGAGAGTCGCTTGTCTTTGGAAGGGCAGGGCCGCAAGCCGGCGTGGGCCCGTTCACACGGCCGCGAGGGGCCTCGCCCAATTAGCCAGGGCCCCTGCAGTGCTACCTTCCTCCTATACCGGTGCTCCGGGTTCGAACCTTCGGGCTCGGCTCCAATTCATCTCGTTTTTGTTTTCGTACACACTACGCCGTGCACAGGACCGAATGTTGCTGATAAATACACCGTATTCATTTTTTTATGTCATAAAACAAATAACGTGCTGGCGATACTTTTTGTTTCTGAAGAATATTGCATAAATTGAATTTATTACATAAAATATACATTTAATCATGTCTATCGAAAGCAATTAGCTTTACATAGCAGATTTTTTTGATTTCAACGGTATGTGTTTTTACGATAACAAAAGTAACAAAAGGAGTTTGACCAACTTATTAACAGACAGTTTAAGTGCAGTCGTTAATTTCGTTGGCTACAGTTACGGATGTCTCAGGTTTAAGTCCCTCTGCGGACAGTTTAATAATTTTAATCAATTTGTGGATTTCTGTTAAAATTCCCTCCGACCCATCCGATCCTAAAAACGAGAGAATGGAGGGAGTGATTAGCTAACCGCTCGTCCTGTCCTAGCCGTATCCTTCTATCCCTACTCTCTTCTTAAAATGGAGGCTAAGCAACTGAGTTACACCCACCCGGTGTGGGAGTTAGTTATAAACATTACAAACATCCATGCCTACAAAGAGAAATCCATAAATCAATTGAAAACTCCCTATATAAAACTGTCCGTACGGGGATTTGAGCCCCAGCCATCCGTAACCGAAGCCAAAACGTAACGTTGACCTTTAAATTGTCTAAAATTGCAAGATGCCAAAACTGACTTAATCTGGTAATACAATTAAAATCATAATACACATTAATTTAAAAAAAAAAACAATTAATATTTCTTTCCCGATTCGGCCCTGCCTGCGCGATACAGCACTGTAACGCCATGATACTCAAAATAATAATAATACAAAGAATAACGAGGCAAATTTGACCCCACAAGAAAAACAGTCGGAAAGACCTTGACCCTCCCCTCCGCCTCAATTCTTCCCAGTACGCCTATGATACATTTAAATAATTTATTATTGTTTATTTCTGAAAATCAATAATGACCGATTTTATTATTTTATTCCTACACGAAATCATATAGATGCTTTATAGTATTATCGCAGTTCAATATAGAACTGAAATTTATGGTTTGTGATCTCTGGGTCAAGAAAAAAGGGGATCGATCATTTTCTATTTATATGTTACTTTTTTATTGGTTTATTTAAAAGAAAATTGACAGTAATGTGAAAAGCTTTTCAAACTTTTATTAAGAGCGCACGGTAGAAGTGATTCGGAAATAATTTATTGGTAAAAGTCCAATTTTGTGAAACAAGTTTGCAAATTTGATAAAGATTGTATTGTCTAATTTTAACACGATCTTCTAATAATAAAGAATTTTTTTCCCGAAGAATCCGTCTTGCCGCAGTTCAATGCTTTAATCAATTAATTAATTAATAATAATGACTTCGGTTACTCGGGATGTCTCGGAAGTCTCGGGTTAAAATCTTCGTATGCACAGTTTCGTAAATTGATTTGTCTACTTCTATTCGTAGGCATGGGTGTTTGTAGTTTTAGAACTCCCTTCCATCCACACGATCACAAAACAACTGGGCGATTACTGGGAGATTAGCCAGCTACTAGTCCTGTCCTATCCTACTATGCCTACTCTCTCTCAAAAATAGAGGTTGAGCAACTGAGTAATAAACAGTTCTCGTAGAAAAAAACCTCCGTTTAGATATCTCAATTAGGAGTCCATATGATCCACACTGGGAACGGACATGGTAGAAACAGTATATCAATAATTAAATTTGGATTATTGAGATTTTGTACACTTCCATGTATTTTGTCACTAACGACCCGGGTTTCGCCTTTCGGCATCTTCAGGCATTCGAGCACACGAATGGACTCGAACTGAGAGACAGTAAACAGTGTCTAACGCTTATATAGAAGATAAAAATGCGACAAATATCATTTACGAGGCAATACATTATACGTCTGAGAGCCACACCGATACCTGAGTTAAAAATTTCGGAAATCGCCCTAATCCTTATTTTGTAAACACCATATTAACAGAGTGACGAATTGCCGAAGGCGAATTGCCGCTTTTCAACTTCTTTTCGAAATTTTTAACTCAGGTATCGGTGTGGCTCTCAGACGTATAATGTATTGCCTCGTAAATGATATTTGTCGCATTTTTATCTTCTATATAAGCGTTAGACACTGTTTACTGTCTCTCAGTTCGAGTCCATTCGTGTGCTCGAATGCCTGAAGATGCCGAAAGGCGAAACCCGGGTCGTTAGTGACAAAATACATGGAAGTGTACAAAATCTCAATAATCCAAATTTAATATTGAAATTCCATCAAGCACCCTCAGTCGATGTCTTAAATTATATCAATAATTGTTTATAATCAGTTTTTTAACTCTATTACAATCAGCGATAAAATAGAAAATAGCAGTGGATGACGTTATCCTCTCCCAATGGGTAGCGTCATCACGACATACGTTGTTTTGCTAGAAATAATAGTAAACAAATCATTCAACTTATGTCTTCAGAAAGAAAGTAAAGGCAGTAGGATGGTATAAGGAAAGCACCCTACTTTATGCAGAACGAAATCCCACCAGCACGGACCACTCGGCTACGGCACCAGCACACGTCTGACTGATATAGCTGATGTCACAAAACGTCATAAAACCACTGTTTGAAATTACAAAACGAATTGTTGTGTGATAAAATGTAAATTAATGTTTTTGTATCCGTTTCTACAAGAGTGATTTTATCTTATTGATAGTTTTTCTTTTACCTGTACGTTATTTCATTGAATATTAAACATACTTACGGCATACGAACAAGAAAAATTAACCGATGATCATTTCTCAACGTCTTGTCAAATTTTGTTTCACTTTTACATATTTTTTTCTTACGAGATCATCTATCTATCTATCAAAATTAAAAAGGAAACATAAAAACTTCCCGTGGTACAGTATTAATACTATACATCTTATTTTACCCTAATACAAATTGTTGCAACATACGTTTTATGGCAGTATATCATTAATTCTATATACAGCATTTTAAATAGATTGCCGGTGTCGAGCTTGGTTTTAACATATTTGATAACAAAATAAAATTTATAATATATATGATGTAATAGTAAAGTGCCAATGCACTAAACATTTTTGCTTAATATAATATACTATGATCTAAACTCTAAACCATTTTATGAGTCCTTTCAAAGCAACATTAAGCTACAAGCAGTGCTGTAAGAAAAATTTCAATTTAAGAGTAGTCCTAGGAGTTCGAGTCTCTACCAACAAATTGTTTGGCGGTTGTGGGAAGATTGCTTCTCAACTCCACTTTTCGTCGAATATAACATTTATTTGAAAAGATTTCATTTGAGTTTATTCAGTGTTTCTTCACTATAATCATTACATAGTTTACGATTCATCGAAAACCAACATAGATACGTGTTAAGCAATAATTAAATTATCACAATAAATTATATCGTACAGTCGTCATAATAAATGTAGTGAATGACACGATTGTCGATAAATAGCAATCATTGATTACGACTAGCCTTTATAATTATACTTTTTCAAAGTAAGTTAACAACTTTATTCCTAATATGAAATTAAAATTGATAACTTAGTTATTCTACTGGCTGTGTAACTATATGTAACGCGTTTCGTTCCTTTAAGAAACATCTTCAGACTAAGCATATCGCAGAAAAATCTATTAATATGAATAGTTTTAAATGTGAATTTTCAGAAATTAATAAAACCGTTAACACTAATCGATTATTAGTAAATAACATATTAAATAGGACATGTGGCTCACCAATGTTAAATATATTTCCCTTGGGATTTTCACCTCCAAACACTGGTGATTAATTTTATAATTAGTGCTGTCATTGTTTGGGTCTTACCCTCTCCCCACGTCCAGTAGAAGGAAACAAACCAACTCTACTCTTCATTTTTAAGATGCTTCTTAAAGAAGTGAGACGCGTTAGATTTAGTAACACAGCCAGTGGAATAACTAAGCAATCAAATTTAATTTAATATTAAAATACCAAAGTTACTGCTGAATCCATCGAAAATGTCTTTATTCCTATGAACATTTAATTACCTACTATTTTACATCATTAAAATATGCTAGAATTCATCGTAATTTGCCCAAAATATCGATTTCATTATTTCGCAGTAAATTGTAATGGACCACTCGTCTACAAAAATACCTGCTGACGGGCCGTACAGCATGGCTTGTAATTATAGGGGGGTTTGATACTTTACATACGCTTTAAACTAAATTAGTTTGATGCGTCTACTGTAGAATGAATGAATTCACTATTGTCAAAAATTTCAGCCCGTGTGTTAGAATCCCTGTAGAGGGAATTTCATCAATTGACATTTTATTCGTTTATGGATGTGTGTTTAAAGGCATGGATGTTCACCCACTCATATTTCATAAAAAACCGAATGTAACGAGGGCGATCATCTTTGATTTTTCAATGAATTAATGAAGTTGCAACTGAAAGGTATTGACAACATCAATTTTTTTTTGATGATGGGGCTTAGAATAAGTGATTAGTTAACTACAAATCATTTTTTCCCCTTCTTTCTAACAGTACATTCTTTGAAAATTAAGAGGTTAAAAAAACCGAATAAAATCAGTTTTGACAAAAGAAACTCGAAAATTGTAAAAATTGTCCATTTAAAGTTTTTATGTTCTACATTCAGAGCGGAAAGGGCAAATCAAGTTTTATATACCAAATAATATATAATGGATTTCCTGGTATGCTTAACAGCTTTTATATTATGATACTGTTAAAATGCGTGAAAAATCTTTAAGTGTTTGATGACGTTAGAATAAACCGATTAGATTTGTGGTTTGTGTCGTTCATGATCGCCACATGCACAATAATGATGGAGTTCTATCAATTAAATGTAATTCAAATAAAAATCGATGTTTCGTATGTTGCGTGGTGTATATAGACAGCAAAATAATGATACTTAATGATCTACTGAACCTTGTTTTACAATTCACCCGCGGAGTCGTGAGAGAAAAAGCATTATGGGTGAGGCTTTTTTTTAGGTTTTTTGGTTTTCGGTTTCACGCGGTGCCCGCGCGCCGGCAGCCGCTCAGCGTTTTGTAGCCCCGACGGGGAGTCGAACCCGAATAATACGAAAATGATGAATACATTATTGCGCTTTCCGACCGGTTTTGCCCGTGGACTGCGGAGCGGCGGTGAAAAATCACCGGCGGGGTCAGCGTTGACCCTGCGACGGGCGCTGTATTGTCTTAGTCATGCGAGGGTTAACTACCGCTTCAGGACCGTATTCACGGATTTCAGGACACTGTAAAAAATGTTTCAAATTAAACAAACGTATATTTTTTATCAACAATTGATGATAACACATCTAAATTATACGGTTTTACTCAAAAGTGTGAGTTTAGGATTTGCGTAATTTTAGTTTGCCCGATTCATCTGTAATTACTAAACTGTATGCATTAAAAAAATAGTGAGAGGAAAATTTGTTATGATAAGAGGTTTACCCAATCGTTCAGATGGTTCTGGGTGCAAGTCTCAGCAAGGTTAATATAAACAAATTTCAATTTTAATTTGTGATCTTGGTCATTACTTCTCTAGCTGATCTAGATCTCACCTTTAAAAAAATTGTGATTTCAAATTTTAAAACATTTGGCAAATTGACAAAAATTAATCTCTGTGCCTCATTTAAATACTTGGTAGATATAAGAAAATATCCATACCTTTGTTTATGGATTTATGTATTTTATTATTTTGATGGTCCAAAGCGTAAAACCCGACGTCCAAAATTAGGAAAAAGTAGTATTTGTATTTGTTTTGGACATGTGCAACAGATGTCCCGGCGGAGTTTGAATCCCGCTTCCAACCGAACGTATTCCTTCGTCCTGAAAGGCTGCCGGTTATCATTATGGGATGCAGTCAGTGTAGCAACGAGACGTTGGGATATTTTGGGAAAGGGTAGACGTCCGATAGCATATTGATCTTCCAAGAAATTGGCAAATACTGACTGTAGAACTACTTCGTAAGATTCGCTTACAAAATTGGGTAATGAAGTTACAATTTTAGGATGATACCGTATTATGGTTGGAAATAATCAGCCCAAGTTTTGATACCGTTACACGATTTATTTGTTGTCGAACGTTCTAATCGGACTAAGAGAAAAACAAAATAAAACAATTGTTTGATGACAGCCATTGAAAATGAAGCTTGCAAAGGTTCCGAAATGCCGGGTACTTATCCATTACACTGAGTCAAAAAAGTAATACCGTCAACTGTACCTCTTTTGTTACGCCCACAAAATAAAGTCCACCAATTAATAATAATTTGAGAATGCTCGGTCGAAGAGGCCTTGGTTATCTTGGTTATCACCAATGCTTGGTTATCACCATCCAGGATGTCTAAGATCTCAATCAGAACACCACTCCAGTCCGGTTAATCACTTATTTATTGAAGATGCAGTGGTTTAATAAACAAAAATTACCAGTGCAATATAAAATTGAGTCTACATTTACATTTACTCAACATATGAATTTACCTTTAAGTTATAATACAATTGACACAACAAACGATTTTAAATTTAAATTAAATCCAATTTCAAAACAAACGAAAACAATGTATAATGACTGCGATACTGCTTACCCACCCACCGAAGCCTCCGAAAACAGACTGCCTGCAGAATTCAAAATTAAAACTTCAAAATTGCAGGCCCCCTCCCTTTTGTCAATAGCTACCGCTGTTGTCATTCAAACGAGGCAATAAACTGGTCGAGTACCGACCACTTTCACTTTAACGACCCTAACTCGGTTAGACCAGGTAGCGTTATTTAGAAATGATTCTGAGAATTGCGATATTAAAAGTGTTCGAATGCCGTTCTGGATCATTCCAATCTTCCAAGAAACAAATAAATGTTCGCAAAAATATCATGACGTGTCACATGTTAAAAGTTTAAATCAGCTATAATAAAGGATGAGACTTTTGCCACCTGTGTTATTTTTATGGTACCGCAGAACTTCTCGATAGACAGTTTGTTGATCTACATTTAATAATGGCTCTTGCAGCACTACAAATTAAACATACGATTAAACACTCTACCAAACCACAAATATGAAACTCAATATTTAAAACAAATATTTGCGTTCGCGTTATTATCTCAACTGTCACTTGCTGAATACATTAGTATTGAGCTGTTGCTAGGCGATTAATAATAATATTACTGTTTTAATCCCGCATTGAAACGTCAAAAATATCGCGTTGTCAGTTTTAGGTTAAAAGTTAAATGTTGAAAGTTGAAAGTTGAAAATTGCACAGTTGAACTTACAATAGCAGCTAGAATGACTTGTGAAAATTTCACGTCGCTAATGTACGCCGTTTGGGAAGAGATGTTGTGACCGACAGACGTACAAACATACGGATTTCTACATGTATTTTGTGCTATATAGTAGAGATTATTTTCATAATTTCTCCAACAGTCAATGACTTCTTGCTACAAAAAAAAGAACTACAAAATATGTAATAAAATCGCTAATTTATTTACGATTCCCAAACTGTTGTGTAATTTATTGAGCATTTGTTTTATTCGATTGCGTTGTGCGGTTTGTTGAAAGAAAACTGTGGCAATTTTTTTTTTATTGCCTCGCCAAAGTCCAGTCGAGATGTTTTGGTTTTCTATTCACAGTGAATAAATTATTATTAATTTGAATCCTTGTCTCGATTTTTTGCGGTTTTTGAAAGCACTTCCTCTTACGAGACATTTTGAACAGCTTGCTGCCAATTCGAAGAAAAATATTAGATTGTAACCTTTTATACACGCGGAGAGCTACAATAAGTAGATACACATATTTTTTTTATTATACCAATTAATGATACATGAATGTGTCAACACTGAAAATTAATTAATTGGAGGAAATAAATTATATTGATATAAATATAACAATTTTTTTATTGATGTAGTGATCTGAACCATTTTCGCGTGAGAGATCATGCTTTTTCAACATTTCAAAGTTACCTTGCTTTAATTGCTTCCTGCTGAGGGAAACTGTTTCTGATTATAAAATTGCATACCTGATGTAATACGTACTTCAATTTTTTTTTTTTAATATACCGTCTTTCCCGAAAACGTTGATAATTTATTGATTGAATTTACATTGACTTGCTTGAACTCCATTATAACAAAGTAAATATTTATTGTAATTCCACAAGATATAGGGCGAGTGTTCCTAACGTCGGCCGTCGCCGGTGGTCAACCTTTTGAGCTTAAAACTTAAATAATAGAGGATCCATTTAAAAAACTAGATTTTTTAATTTGCGTAGGTATTCTTGCCACTTGACAATGTATATCTGCACTATACTGACCTATATGATGCAATACGCAATTGAAAAAGCACATTTTTACTTCGCAAGTTTCGACAAATTCATCTTGTATGGGGATCGCTAACAAAATATACTTTATATTGTCATGCTTGCATCATTAGTGATGGCCGAACACTGAGCAACGAAAGGCTGACCCTTGGATATTTTGGGGGCCGAACACCGGGAGAAAATTGCCATTTTTTTGTAAACTCCCATTATTTTATACTTGGTACAATATTAACCATTTTATTTTTAGTTGGTTACATTACTTAATCCCTGTTTAATGGAATAACAGCGAAGAAAATATGCTTTTATCATTCATTGACTCAAAATCCCTTTTGAAAATACACCTGTTGCTTAACTGGCCGACCACTGGCAAAATAACCCTAGTTGATAGTTTTTAACCTTAGATACTAAAAATAGACATCACCATTGTCATTAAAAATATGTATTTAGTTGACCAAATAGAACAATTATGTAGGACTAAAACAGTATCGATAAATACTTTGTGTTTATGGCTTTGTTCAAGTTTAATTTTTCAAAAATTGAAGCAGGTACTTTATTATATTATAAAGTTCTTGAACAAGTATTATAAAATTTGTTTTAAGTTTCAACAGTACTAACTTATATTCCGTATATTGTTATAATAGATCAAACTGTATGATACTTATAATTCAAATTAATCGGGAACGTTTCGTGAATTAAACATTTCTAAAACACAAGCCAGCGAATGTAAAAAGTTTCAAAATCAAAGTAAAAAGTCATGCGGCATGCTTCATCGCTCGAAAAACGTCTGCGCGTTCAATTGTTGGCGGTCCTAGTCTAGTTAACGAAAGTTACCGTATCTATAATAAAAGACAGTGAGACTATATTACATTATTAATAATAATTTATTATTATATTCTTCTTGAGATTAAAAAAAAATGGGAAGGATGGGAAGATCGTAGAAGATCGAGAATATCGAAACTGTAGGTTAAACTAAATTAGAGACTACCAAGTCATAGACTGGACTTCGCTGATAATTGTGGTAATTAATGACAGGATGCTAATCTTAGTAACTGGGGATTTTCGGAGATAGACAATGAACTTGAAGAATTTTAAAAGTCAGTCAAAGGTGGTGAATATAGCTTTATAAAACTGGGTTTGGTCAGCGAGTGTGTCTGTTCAGCTGAGTATATATGAGAAAACTCACTGGCTCAGCGAAACCTGTTCTAAAATTAAAATTGATAACTTAGTTATTCCACTTGGTTTATCACTAACGCGACGTGTTTCGCCTCTTTAAGAAGCATCGTCAGTCTACCCATATCGTAAGGTTATTTATTTCTAAGGTAAATAATGATTCTCATTCTTACATTAAAACAAAGGGTGGGGTGGGTTTTATTCCATTCTACTGGACGAGGGGAAGGAGTAAGACATAAATATTGATAGACTATTTACTAAGGTTAGTCTGAATATGCTTCTTAAAGAGGCTAAACGCGTCAAGTTAATGATAAAACAAGTGGAATAACTAAGTTATCAATTTTAATTTTATATTAAAAACGAACTTCCACAAAGTTACCGCCGAATCCATAAAGAATATGCAACTTGTTCTGAATATATAGTACAGCATTTAAACTACTAAATTACTTTAAATTTTATAAATATATTGCATTTAGAAGATTTTTGGTATATTTGATTTAACCTCATATAATTTTTTCAATTGCAAACTGACATTTCTGCAGTCCACTTTAATTCATAGCAACCAAGATTTAAATGGTTGTATCAGCTATACAATTCTTCTTTGCTTCAGGTTTCCTGGGAAGTAGCAAAGATCTTCGGCCAAAGATTCGTATATTCGATAGCACAACGGAAATCCAAATTGGCAGAGTTTTTTTTATATTTCTTTTATTTGAAGTGAAATACTGCATTGTTTATTAGTGATGATCGTCGACAAGCGTTCGCAGATTATTCTTTATTCGTGATTTGTAAGTAAAGTATGAAAAGATGGATAATTTCTGACAGAAGTACACTTTTTGTGCATTTTTTTTTGTTGTTGACAAAAGTTTGTTACGGATAACTGAGCGATTTTAGTCTACCATAAACAGACAGATTTTTCTAATGAAATTCATTTTCTTTGATAAAGTATTTACGACTATGGTTTATATTTAAAATACGTTTCAATATGCGTTTTATGTTTAATTAGATCTTGGTGAACTTATTATTGTAGTCTGTTTTACTAATTCAATGTCTTTAGACTAGGTATCCAACTGGAATATTCAAATATTTGGGCAACTTTTCGTAATATTTTTTAATAAAAATTTTAGACGAAAGAAAACGAACGATCAAATCACAATATCTTCAGATTTCAATAACAATAATGAATACCCTAGGTAGTGTTTTTTTTGTTTTCATCCAAGTCGTACGCTTTCAATATCTTATTATAAATCATAATACTCAAGTTTGACGAATTACTCGGGGCTAAAAAAACCTTTTAAACCTGCAGTTATTTTAGTAATTGAAATAATTCTGTTGGAGTAACCCGACGCAGTTGCATATTTTAAATATTGTAATACAATGAAACGGTATTGGAATGTGTATTTATATTGTTTCTATCCGAGATTTGAAAGAGTCGTAAATTATTATAAGATATAGGTATCTCACCCTTAAGAAAATATTATATATAATGTATATCATTGATTCAAATTCGAATAAATGTAATTGTTACTATAAATGAGTTCATTTCCTCAAAATTTTAATGTATTTTTAAACTATTATTTATCGGCATTGTTCTGAAAGAAGAAACATTCTGAAAAATACTAGTTTTGAGTAATTGGACTTTGAAGTTTGTCAAATGTTTGAAATGCTATATCTTTTTGATTTTATGTGTTTGTACAAAACTGTTTTAAAGTTAAAGTATAATTTATAAAGTTAAGTGTGTTCTTTTCTACGATAGAGTTCGAAATAAAGAACATTTTGGTATAACTAACTCAACATGTCATTATTATGATTTAATGTTGTCAACTTCATGTCATATTCGTTTCTATTAAGGCATCCAATCCCGGATACCTTTTTTGATCCCGGGGTCTCTGGATTGACTTTTTTCAATACTGGGATTGAAAAAAAGCCAGGTTTTTATGTTAGAAATTAGCAAAAAAATATTTTGCTCCCGCGACAACGCGGTCGTTCACACGTCCGTTATTGGTTGGACAAAAATCAGGTTTTCATGTTTTAAATTGTCAAAAAAATTATGATTATGAACACGTCGGGCCGGGTAAGGAATTCAATTTTCAGAAAAAAAAATTCGGGCTATGTTCGGGACATAAGTCAACTTCTTGCGAATCCCGAAATCCCGGCATTGGTATTGAGTAAATTCCGGGATTACTGGATTGGAAGCCTTAGTTTCTATATATGGAGCGAGCCCGGATACGTGGTTATTATTTAAAAAAAATACAGTAGAAGTCCTTCGTTGTATGCCTAAATGTTGCTGAAAGATCTATTCCGGTGGTCTTTCCACACTTTGCTGTGAATAATAGAAGTGTGGACAAAATAATAAAAGAATCTAACTGAAACAAAGTCTTCGTCGTGCTTCTTTGTTTCCTATGATCAGCACGATTTTAAGATTCTCAACTGTGACTTCGTCCGTTCAATAACTCCGAACTATAGCTACAATCTCTCTTTTTCTTTTATTTCTCCACCTCTTGAGTAGCTCGTTGCATTTTAGGCGTTTAGGAAAATATAACAGCTATATAACATGGTCAAATATTATGATAAATAGGGTAACTGTGACATAGTTTGTCTATGTTCGATGTCGTCGATTTAATCTATGGTGGCGCCTGACATTTCTATTCAAGATGGCCATACTTCTGTATTATCATTTGCGACTGTCAAATGATAATATAGAAGTATGAAGCAATTGAAATTGTATTTAAATTAATTTTCATCGTTCCTTTCTTGGTTCATCGACGATTTTTGGTCAACTGATGTAACCATTAACATTTAAATTGTTCGTGAGAGACTAAAAGCTGTTTTTGTTGAAAACATTATACGATGAGTTGCGTTATGAATCTTCGAGATGCACTAATGTAAATTCTCATTTTTGCAGATACAGGATTATACGTAGGGAGTGTCGATATAATAGCGGCTTACATCAAGTGGGGGTGGGGTCAGAATTTTTAAACCTAAAACCAATGTAAAATGATGTTTCCCTGCATCATTTGACCGAGACTTGCTCTGTTGTCTTTTAAAATGAGATCCAATCATTAACTCGTTTTCGTATTTTTTGAGGGTTGTCCAAAACACTTTCGAATGTCATTTTCGACTTTTTGAGGACAGTAGCGTTTTTGCCTGTAACGTCATCATATGCATATTTTAGCATTCGAGTGGTGAAGTGAACCAAGTGATTAAATGGTGAAATTTGTTTATTGAAAGTTTTACTTTAATGAAATTTTTACATTAGTTATTTTATTGAATTTAACTTTTTATACAATAAAATACTTTTGCAACCTGTATTTAATTAGTTCACTTTAGTTTTATGATACTTTATGTTACGTGGAATACCAAACTGCACCAACTTATTTTTTTCAAAAATATCAGTCGAATTATAACTTGCCAAAAATATATATATTTGTCTCTTGATTATTTTTCCAGCTGTTTTATCCAGGAAAACTGAATAATAATAATAATAATAATATTGAAATTGAATTTTTTTTTAAGAATTTAATATTATTGCTTAAAATTTCCAAAAATGAACCAAAAGAAGGAATTTCAAATGAAATACTTTCATAGACTACAATTTTTTTGCTAGATCGCAGCCGCTATACATTTTATGACCTATACTATACTTATGTAATGAAAAACTAATCATAAATTTTGCTTTCCGTTGCTCTGGACTAAACGTTAATTAAGATGATACTAGTTAATGAACGAATCTAGAATAACGAAGTTTCTTTAAAAACAAAAGAAAAATAATTGTTTTTCCTCAGAAACGATTGATTTGGCTCATTGTTATTTTAGCTTTATTCATTATTAAAAGCGTCGGCCATTTGTTAATTCAATCGTAAAAACTGTTCTAAGTAAACAAATAAAATGATAAGAAATAACGTGTCAATTTTCATATTCAGTCAAGCGAAATCCGCTGGAATAATTGAGCTCATTAAAATAATTTATCGTCACTAATTTCACAAGAAAAGAAAATTAACAAAGACATCGGAAATGTAGAAGGAATCTTTGCAATAGATAGTTTAAAAGAATGAATGTTTAAATATTATGTATCTATTTAGACATCTAATGCAGGGTTTTCCAAACATTTTAGCCTAAGGGCCACACTGACTAAACCACTATTCCCAAGGGCCAAGACCTCTAGCTAGCTCATCATACAAACATACTGTAATTTTGAATTACGCTCAAATTTCAGTTGTTACTTACGGGCAAGTGTCAAGGAAATTTCATTGCTGCGGAGATAGCCGATAGTCGACAAGAAGAAAACCAAAAAGTGAGCTTCTGTCTGATTTATACACTCATATTTTTCCCTCTAAAAAAGAAGGTTGAGCGAGTACTTTTCATTAAAAAACAAATTCTATTGAAATTTTCAATTTAGTGACCATAATTATGTATGATATTGAGAGCGGACGTGGCTAAAAAGAGACAATATTTTTGATAGCTATTACGTTACGGCATTATGTCAACGACAGCACTATATGAACAATATTGTAGACTTTGGATTTCAAGACCAACTCAAAAAAGGGAAATTTGCCATCCATTAATTTCCATACTATACGTTTTTCGTGTTGCTTTACCGCTTGTGATAGATATGACTTTTTCCTACTTATATTTACGTCGTGAAACTATCTATGTTTAGGCGGGAAACCAGTTTCCTATTTTGAGAAATTAAATTAAATTGTATTACGGCATGTATTAATTATCTTACATTAGATTCTGTCACATGATGACTTTGAATATGGAAACATACGAGAAAAACCCCTTACTGCTACACGTTAAATTGTATTTTATGTTTGTAAATATTGGTCGGCTCCGTGGCGCAGCTGGTAACGTCACTGGGTACGGATACGTATGTCTTGGGTTCAAATCCTGGTGTGGACAGTTTCATAAATTGATCTTTCAATCGAGTTATGGATTTCTGATCGTTGTCATGAATGTGTGTGATGTCTAAAACTCTCTCCCATCCATTCGATCCTCAAAAATGGAGCGTAGCGAGAGCGATTACCTAACCACTAGTATTGTCCTAGCCCTATCGTTCTATCCCTACCGTGCAACTGAATAACATGTAGTTCTCATAGAAAACTTCTGTTGAGATACCTCCATTAGGAGGCAATATGCTCCAAGTTGGGAGCGGACATGGTAAAAAATAAATAGTGAATTCAGAGTATGAACGCACCCCTCGAGTGCGTCTTTCTCATTTGCTTCTCGACAGATAAAATGATTGATACATCTATTATTTGTTAAGGATGAGGCGCGCGTCGACTTACATTTCATAAGCGACGCAGCTTGCCAGCAGTCTTTGTTTTATTTATCACTAGCGAGTACCCAGCATGCGTTGCAATGCCACTCAAAGAAATAAAGGGTTTGTGTTTTAATTCTGTTTATTGAACTGCTTTTGGATTAGAGGTCTGCACAGGCCAAAATTTCATAGACTTACTCGGTTCGAGCCCATCATCTTCAGGTCTGGCCCGACCCGAACCCGAGTTTCAATATCACACTTGTTATAACACATTATTTTTGTTTTTCGTGTGGTGCGTACACGAATAAATCAGAAGGTTTTTCCTAGATGTCGCTCTATGTACGTATTTGATTCTTTTTTTCAATTTTAGATTTTCATTTTTTTTTCTTCAGAACCCTTCACGGGTGTGTGCACAACGACTCACCGAAGTTTCATCGAAATCGTATGAATGGTAAAGGAACGCGTCAAGGACAAACAAACATTTATTTTATATAATATAGTGAGTACCCGGCATGATCACAATAAGTCCTTCCCGAAAGTTTCATCAAACAGACATTCATTTTTATATATATAGATAAAGTCGTTCGAAAACCAAACCTGTAAACTTCACCCGAAAAATATAACATAAAACTTATCTACAAGTTTTTTTTATTGATTATATCTGACAAAAAACCTAGAACATTACCAAAGTAAATATCAGTGACACTTACAGTATTAAGAATCGTACTGTTTTCGTTCCGTTCTTTTACCGTGAGTCAAACTACGTTGAACAAACTCCCGTATCTAGCCTCAGACAATAAAAAACAAATTATAATTAATAAAAGAGAATTCTATGAGAATAGTCGTAACATTGTAGTGGAATAAAGTTTATTTTGTTTTCGGTTAACCGAATCCATTCAGTTAAATTTTATTGCCTATTATGGAAAGAAAACATTTAATTTCTATGCAAAACTATCATTTTTTTGCTCTTTATAAAAGACATTTAATTTAATATTACTACTTCCCGAGATAGTACGTGACTGGTTGTATGCCCGGCTGTTGTCGAACGAGTTGTCATGGAAAATATTTGCAACAAGAATTCAGTTTTTGGAAACTGTTTTATTTCATTTTTTATTCTTCAAACTAAGGATTGTCTTCAGCTTAATATTTATTTCAACCCAAATTAATGTAAAAACATCACATCACATATTTAAGCACACTTTTTTGAATGATATTCTTCAAAAACTGCTACTAAAATTCCCATTATAATCATTTGAATGCGCTTAGGCTGCAGTTAGACACGCAATGTAAATCTGTAGTCGGTGCCTACAAAGATAAATACCCTGGAAAGATACAGATTCGAAAAGCCTTGTATATCACAATAATGTTAACGCAGCTCTTTTACAGCGTTGATTTAACTTGTTTAATTATTATCAGATCTCACAAATAATAAACCAATTTATTGATCATCGTTTGTGTAAAGTATTTTGACTCTTTTTTTTTCCGTGTCCGCTCCCAATGTGGAGCATATGGTCTCCTAATGGAGGTATCTTGACAGAATTTTTTCTACGAGAACTGCTTGTCACTCAGTTGCTCAACCTCTCTTTTCTTTTTCGAAGAGAGTAGGGATAGAAGGATAGGGCTATGAAAGGACTAGTGGTTAGCTCATCGCTCTCGTTACGCCCCGTGAGGATGGGATTGGTGGGAGGGAGGACTCAGACTACGAACAGAAATCCATAAATCGATTGAAAGATCAATCTATGAAAACCGTCCGCACCGGGAATTGAACCCGAGACATCCGTAACCGTAGCCAGCGACGAAACCAACTGCGCCACGGACGCCGTCACGATTTTGACTCTAGCAGAGTGGAAAACGAAAAGCGTTTTTCTTGCCTCCTGGAATTTGTTTTTTGTGAGGTTTACTTCCTTTTGCCTAAGCAGGATCGATATAGGTACTATATATACTAAAATATCAAGGGGTTTTTACCGTTGTATATAACATTGTGTTGAATTAGTGGCACTTGGTTCTGACCGAGTACAACCGTGAATCCCAGACTTTCCGCATTGAGTTAAAAGTTGCTCCAGCTATCCCTAATCGGACTGCGAGCTCTTTACGCGGATTGCCATCACCCGTGATGTGTTCCCCGCATGCATCCCGATGGTGTTGCTTTACGGTTGCGAGTCATGGCACATCACCAAGGCACAGGGTAACCGTATACTGTGTATTGAAAACAGATGTTTGATAGAGAGCGGACGGTCCAGCCTTCTATTACGTTCAAAATAAAAAAGCGACGATGAACCTGGCTTAGACACGTCCTGTGGATGCCCCAGCAGAGCCTGAATCCTGACTGCCTCTTCTACCAACCAGATGGATTCTGTCGCCTTAGAAGGCAGCTGATAATCATCCATAGGATGTATTCGACGGAGCTACGGGACGCTGGGATGACCTGGGAGGAAGCAAGGAGATCGGCGGGGACAGAGAAGCTTGGATGAACCGTGTGATGGCCATATGCTCCGAATAGGGAGCGGATATGGTTAAAAAAATTGTAAAAATGTAACATTAGATGTCAAACAGGTTTTTTTAAGTTTTGTCATAGCGGTTTAATTTTTTTGTTTTTAAATCTTAATTGCAGGAAAAAAATGTAATCTTTTGAATTACAGCACATAGTAATTCGATGCAGCTATGGTAGAAAGAAATCCTCAAAATTTAAAACAAATGAAAATCGTTACTTGAATAAAATTTGTTCTATCGATCGATGCGACATCAACGAGCTTATTTGAAAATAAACAATATGGTGACAGGCTAACAGCAAAGTAAATTGTAATATAATAATATCAAATACTGTCTCATTCCAAGTTACATGTGCTACCATACGGAGCGAAATCGGGCAGTTAGTAAATATTAAATAAATAGTTAGTTAATTAAAATGAAAAGAATTATGGTGTAACATTTGTATTATAGTCTATGGACTTTGTAATAGTATCATCATTATCTGTGATGCTCCCTGTTGTGATTGCTTTCTATGGTTCTCAGTAAAGAAGCGGGAAGTGACGCCATTTTGGATTTTTGTTGTGACGGCGACCTTCACGCCTCGCGAAGGTAACACAGTGGCCCACAGTACTGCATAGTACCTCTTTCTTTTCGCGATATTAATTCTTGTACTTATTTTCTCTGGATTTCTCACTGTCTTTGAAAGGGGTGGGCACGTCTAGTGATGAAAATATTTCAGTGTACCACAAAAAGACTACCTCCATATAAAAAACTTCAATTCTTCATTTTTACTGCTCATTTTGCAAACTTTTAAAATTTGTATCGTTGCTGATATTATGCACGTGGACATTTAAAGATAGCATTGTCATTACTGTATTGACAAATTGATATACAAAGTTGATGTAAAACTAGTCAGTCCTGTAGCCGAATAGCCGACGCTCATTGGCGTTCGTTATATTCGATTATGGGGTCACATGTCGGGATCCCCGAAAAATAACTATATACATTGATTTAGAATTTTTTTCGTACTAGTTTAAAAATCAAAATATTGCATCACAGCTAATAATAAATTTCCAATGCCTTTTCCAATGTCCCGAAAAAGACCTTTTCGGGACTTCTCTGACCTAGGGTGACGCTCTTATCATTAGACCAAGAGACAGAGGCTGACATTTAAGGATTTCTATTGAAAGAAGTGGATGTTAGTGATGTTCACATTTCTTCCATTCATTTAATCTTAAAATCAGGGCGTAGGGAGAGCGATTAGCAAATATTCTCTGTATTCTCTGCATAAACGAGAACTTGAGGTACTTGGTACCACAACCAGCTTTCTTAAATCAGCTTATGTTGATATACTACATTAGGAGTCTATATGGTTCACATAGGGTGAGGAGACAAAGTTGAAAAAATAAGTACACAGTTTCGCGTATTGGGATTCGAGCTCCGAGCCACCGTAACCGAATAGCAAATAGAACGAATGCCTAAAGACGTTGATCATTAGTAAAAATTCTTATTATTTGTGATATAAATCCACATGTACGCCACTGTAAGGTCCAACCTTTTGAAATACAGAAGTGCGTTAATAAAAAAAGATTAATACCGCATCGAGCATCGGCCACTGTCTCGAAATGGGGCCCAGACGCCGCTGGGTGCCACATATCCCGCGTACTTAATCGACTTGCTCGTTATGGACCTGAAAGTGTATTTTCATTTAAGACAAAACGCTAAAGTGCAAGAAAATATTAATGCTAGTGGCCATACTTGGCTTAGCCCGGGTACAAATCGGGCTTAACCCAAATTGAGATACAAAGAATTTTAATAAAATCTAGCACTGAAGTCGAATTGGTTATTTCTGGGGTCCAATTATTAAGATCGGTAATGTAAGTCGTATGTGAGTTTTTGAAAATTACCCATGGCATCCTTTGCATGTTGAAGATAAACTTCAAAATCCCTCTATCATTTTGTCCAATCAATGATTATGTTTTATTTGAGGTGACGATATATCAAAATGTTGAAATTCCAGACAGTGGCCTTCTACTCCATGTTAGATGAGGACTTTATTTATATGTGTAATTCTTCAATTACTGAAAATCTGTTATGAGTTAAGTTAGAACTGCCACAAATGTTAGATGAGGACATTTTTTTGTTGTTGTAATATTCATATATGCTCAATTTATTATCCTATACACGCGTCTATAATATGCCTAATTATTTTGTTACAGGATATGTTTTTCCAGTGTATCTATTGTTGTAAACATTTGTGTCGTTCACGAACGAACGAATCAACGATTTAATATATGCAGTGAACGAGAGTCATTCGTTTGCTTTACTACTCTGGCACTGCATTCTAATTTTGCAGGGAGAGTGAGAAATAAAATGTTATGAAAATCAATATAAGAGTTGAAACGCGTGTAATTTGTTTTTGTTATGCATTTATACGACTCTAACAAACGTATAAGAGAAGTATTCAATCAGAGATCGGCAACCTGCGACTAATCAGATTCGTACAAATATTCCTAATTCGAGATGGATGAAACCAGTCCTATAAAATCTAAAATATGCAAGTAATGAAATTACTAGATTTTTTGGTAAAACGTTTGAGATTTCAACTGATATGGCAAAAAGAAGCTTTTAATTAATTAAATAAGGAGTTTTTCTACGAGAACTGCTTGTTACTCAGTTGCTCAATCTCTCTTTTATGAAGAGAGTAGGGAGAGAAGGATAGGGCTAGGACAGGACTAGTAATAGGACAGGTTAGCTAATCGCTCTCGCATCGCCCCGTGAAAATCGGATGGGTGGGTGAGGAGGGAGTTTTAGACAACACAAACACTACGAACAGAAATCCATTAATCGATTGAAATATCAATTTATTGAAACTGCACTACGGACGCTGACATTAATTCATTTACCACATTTAAACAGTGAAGTCGATAGTAAAAATGTGTCCGAATGTATTTATTTAAAAAAAAAACTAAAACTACGCCTGAAAAGTGATCGTGTAAATAAAAAATAGTTTAATATGCATCTAGAATTCTTCTTCTGTATTTATCAAAAATCTTTGTAAACTAAAAAAGGCCATATAAATTCAGACTTACAATTGTGTTACTGGTGGCAGGGGGGAGTTTTGATGACACTACGAGAACATTTTCTAAAGTATTTACCTATTCATTAGGACACCAAGAATTGATTTATAAATAATAAACAAACGCGTACTAAGGTATTAACAAATATTAATTAGATTCGTGCTTTTTTTTCTTTCTAGTAAACCGCTCTAAAATAAGCTCACTCTCTCACGGTATTTATCCTGATCCCACACTCTAACGTTTCAATTAAAACACGAAATGGACGTAGGAAGAACGGTTCATTTAAAACAACATAAATTAATCAAAATAACAAGTTTTAATTAGACGCTTTTTTTCTTCAGCAAATAACACTATATACCTACACGTTTGAAATATTAATTATTGCTTACGAATCGTGTAAAAGCTTTTTTTCATACAATCATATTTTAATATTGACTTGGTATATTAATTTACTATAGAAATAATTATCAGATAACCTAAATATATATGTCAACGTCAAAAATGGTTTCTTATAGGTGCTGAAGAAGTGATTTAATTTTTTATATACAATTATTTATAAAAGATACACAGTTTTTATTTACGTTCTTATTGATAGATAAATTGGGAAAAATATATCATTGATATTTTTAATTATAAACATAAATGTTCAATTAAAATATCACTTTCAATATATCATTATATCTGAAAAGCATTCTTTACTGCAATAATTTATGTCATAAAATAATCATTATTTTTTAATTTTATCATAGAACTCAAAAAATTATCAAAATTTTTAATGTCGAAAAAAATTTAAGCAAATCATTGAAATTTGAATTGTTGAACATTTCCATGTACTTCGTCACTAACGACCTGGGTTTCGCCTTTCGGCAACTTCAGGCATTCGAGCACACGAATGAACTCGAACTGACATCGTGTGCTTGAATGCCTGAAGATGCCGATAGGCGAAACTCAGGTAGTTCAAACGAGATCAAAGAGTTGCCTCCAAATTTTGTTTTAGAATTGCACGGTTTTTAAACAACTTTTATTTACTCATTGATAAAGATGATTTTCAAACAATATAAAGTGAAATATATTTTAATTTCGATAACTTGACTATTTTTCATCTTACATTTGATTACCAATGCGTAAATATGTCGAAATTACTTGAGTCAATCGGGATCAACTCGAGAAGAAAATACGATAAGTGAAGCTCTCTCCGCTTAGATACAGCGTTACAATGTTACCTTTTGGAAAATTGATAAAATAAGTAATACTCTTCCTAAAAATGCTACTATATATGAATATAAGTCAAAAGGAACACAGCTCTCATTAAAAAAACTGCTTTCGTTATTATGTATGGAATGTATTGATACTTTACCGGACCGCAAGCCCTAGCATAAAAAGCACTGTCCAAGAAAAGGAAGAAGAAGTGGGCATGAATTTGTCCACGTCTACCTAGCGTTGTCTTTGACAGACAGTTTCCGAGCTATGGCGCCCTTGCACGCTTATCAAAGTTTGAAATCCATCCGAATCTGCAAATCACGATATGATTGGTGAGTCGAAATATCGACCGTGTCCAATCACAGTTCGGGAGATGAATTTTCCGGTTTCCCACACTTTATGGCTGTGCAGCGGAATCTATGCTTTATTGAAGAATAAAAAATAGTAGCTTCTACTATAAAAAAACGTACCAATAGGTTTCTTCTTCTACAGTTCTACAGGAAACGTCGAATCCGAATTCGAAAATTTTGGAACAACTAACAGTTGATATAAAATTAAAATATGTTAGTTAAGTAAACTATATTTTTAACTGGTGGAAAGACAAAAAAAAGAAATAGTAATTTAATATTGATTTTCCACTTTTGATTTTAAACATTCTATGAAATTTAATGACGAAAACACGACAATTGAACTGAATAAGTAAACTATAAATTTTAGGAAAATGATATTTTTTTACTTTTCCTGAAAACGGTCTTTTTATTTTAAGCTGCTTAAAGTTTCTATCAGAAAGCTAATCAAAAAACTGTAATGATAACATTTTTCGATCACACAATATTTCTGTTGAGAAATGACTGTTTTAAAAACATAATATGAGGAATCACTTATACAAATCTGTATGCGCCCTGTATTTGGAAACGGATAGGGTAGGAAATGTTGAAAACTTCACAGCTATCAGTGGAATGTTTTGAATACATGGTACACGCAAAAAATAAATATGAGCTTCAGAAAAATTTGACAGTTTGTACTGTCAAATTTTGACAGCTTGTTTTTTAGTTTAATTATATTATCAAATAAAAATTGTTATTGCGCTTAATTGAAAATAGGACGCTTTTTCAAACGCGTTGGAGTACATTTATTATGTTCAACTAAAAAATTTCCTTTTTTTTTAAATATGCTATCTTCACACTGTTCTAATTGTGATACAAGTTTTGATTATCAAACGTACGAAGTTGGGTGACGAGCCGTTGTGCGGTATCAGCTTTCTTAGGAAACGTGATTTGGCAAACCGTCATGTCATGCGACGAGTAGCGTAGCCGGACTAACCCTGCTTGGTAAAATCATGGTCATAGCGCTACGAATAACACAAAATTCATTTAAAACATTAACTGTGAATTTTATGCAAGTTATCTAGGAGTTACAGTCAGCTAAATTTGTAAGAACTCCGTGTAGGTATTTCAACATGTATATTGTATATTGGTAGATGATATAATAAATTTCTCAAATGGTGGATTTCAGTATTGTTTGGAATGCCAATGAAGTGTTGTTGGAGGGTATTTGAGGAAAATATCTTGTAAGTAATTCGCTCTTTGATGAGGTTCCGAAAAGACCATTCACAAGCTAATCACTCTCTTGGTGCACTGTATTTAGCGTGGGAAGTGATAACATTACAGATATTCAATATCATGAATGAAGGTGTCCATTCCGAGATACTTACTATTGACCTCGCAACCAAGTGAAACGAATTGCACCCCGGCTTCAATTGTAACTTATTTTCTTACCATCAGTTTAAATTAGCGGTTGCAGCCCCTTACTGCGTTATGAACGGTAGATAAATGTATTTAAAAATAATACCTCGAAATTATCTATTAAAAGAATATTGTAAGTTCCATTTTTAAAACATTACTAACGGATAGAAACGTAATTCAAATGTGAATATTTACGTCGTGTGTTCTTTTTTCAAAATGGTACAAGGAATTCAAATATTATTGTAGAACAGCGATTGATATAATTTATTCAAAAGTTGAACAAATTCATTAATGTGTTCTTTTTTCAAATATTAATGATAGATAAAAACAAAATTACGTAGGATTTGAATTCTGTTCAATTTTCAGTTACTTTAACTGTTCTTATCAGTACAGTATACAATATACATACATGATACATAATACATGAGTACTTCGATTACCTGCTAGTACTTCATACGGACCAATCTACTGTTTTGAACATGGCGTTCAAAGGCAATGATTTTTCGTTTTTATTCGCTTTGTCCGAGATGCGAGTCAGCGCTGTTGTTTTTTTTCGTGTTATTTTTTAGGCGGGAAAAAATGAAACAAAAATGGAGTAGCAGGAGAGGAGCAACAGTATTGTTGTCCCGTCATGGCCGCCACAGAGTGACTCGCCACTTTTTTAAAGATCCTTCTTTCTATGTAACATCACACACTCGAATACCTACAGGTGGCACCAAAGTTAATAGATACAAATCATTTTGTATAACATAAGATATACCTACTTTTCGTCGGCTCCGTGGTGCAATGATTAACGTCGTTGGGTACGGTTACGGATTTCTCGGGATCAAGTCCCTGTGCGGACAGTTCCATAAATTGATTTTTAAATCGATTTATAGATTTCTTAGACATGAGTTTTTGTGATGCCTAAAATTCTCTCCCACCCATACGATCCTAAAAACAGGACATAGCGAGAGCGATTAGCTAACCACTACTCCTGTCCTAGCCCTATCCGTATGTCCCTACTCTTTTCGAAAAAAATAGGTTGAGCATCTGAGTAACAAGCAATTCTCGTATAAAATTTCTGTTAAGATACCCCCATTAGGAGACCATATGCTCGACATTGGGAGCGGACATGGTAAAAAAAACTTATTCAATGATGATGTGGTCTACAATTATTTAAATTTAGCCTATCGGAAAGTTGATGGATTATTTTCCACGGTTATCAATTTTTAAGCACTATTATTAAATAGTGAAATTATTCAAAAATCACAATAAATATTAGATACATAATTTTCCAACTGTTAATCCTTGCTTAAAAGAAAAATTCATTTTGCTTTGCTTTTTCATTAAAATTTTCAATTTTATAAATTGATTTTTACATCGATTTATGAATGTGTGTTCAATGACATGGATTTCTGTGATGTTATCCACCCCACTAATTCAATTCTAACAAAGGACCTAAAAACAGAGATAAGCTAATTACATAACCATCCCTATCCATATCCTCTTCAAAAAAAGAGAGGTGGAGCTTATGAATTAATTATATTCAGCTATCGTTATCAATACTTCTTTTGAGATGTTTTAATTCAGCAGTCCATATACTGCACATTGGGTGTGAATGTGGTTGAAACAAGAGCTATTTTCGTGGTTTTTTTGCGCAGCCTGTACGTCTCGTTACACAGGGCAATATTACACACATAAACAAATCACTGTGTCGGCGGCCCACGAGACGTTTTCAGTCAACACAGAATAACCTAATATCCGATGAAAGACTATCATTTTTTCCCGTGTCGATCGGTCGTACCGGTACCTAGCTAGTACCTCACTTCGGTGGTTGGTGTACCTACTTACTGACGGACCCGTCGAGAATCGCATCACGCCGAGATGCGCTGCCTTTTACAGGCAGGTGGAGTCAATCAATTAGTTTACCTATCAGAATTTCGCTCTTTATTTCGCTCTTAAATCGTTCTGTTATGGCTACAAATAGGAAAGTATTTATTCCACCACAATTATTGGCAATTTCGGCTTCTCACCTTCTTCAGAACTACTGTTCTACTATAGCGTACAATTAATAGTATAATGGATATCTGCCAATTCAATCAATAAGCCGTTACAGTTTTTGTGACTATATTTTAATAAGTACGTGGGTTGTAAATTACATCGGGTTTTTCTCGCAAAAAAGATTGCGTTTTCACTTATTTATTCGAAAATAGTAATTTTTTCAATCACTATTGACATGTAAAACAAAAAATAGTAAATATGAAATATAGTTATCAATTTTTAATGTAATTTTATATTAAAAAAAAACATCCTCTTTTACTATTTAAAATAAAAATCATATACACTCTTTCGATGCACAAAATTTACTGTTATTACACTATCAAATTGTATTTTATTTTTAAAATATAATGCATTATTTCCACCAAGAATTGACAGTAGTTAACACCTTAAAAACTTTCTTAATATATTTACAATTTATATAATCTCGAGTGTTTTTCAAACGAGAAAGCTTTTTGTTAGAACGGGGATAATCAAATATATATTATATTAGTGAGGTTAACTAAAGATAGGAGCTCAATGTTTTTTACAAAACTGTCAATTCTTGGAGGAACGCAATTAAAGACATTATCCCAATTTTTGCCCAGTGTTTTAATATTGGAACGTTTTTTGTGTCGTTCAGATAAACAATATCCAATATAAATTGAGATTGTATTGATCAACGTCTAACAAGCGTCGGAAGCAATATTCTTGATGCAAATGACATGTAATCTGACAAAATTCCGGCAAAAATAGGTTAAATTTATAAAAATTGTAATATATTATACAGGAAAATTGTGGAAATAGTAAGAAATAAAAGTGTTTTATTTAAAACAAAAATACGTCTAGTAATGTTGTCAAAGTGCTCAAATGAGTTAATAGAGATGGATGCACTCGCTGATAAAACGTTCCCACAGAAATTCTGCAAAGAGCATTGGCTAGATTTTAGAAGACAGTAACGAAACTATTCGACGTTTTTGCTGTGGGGGGAGAGTTGAAGCCACCTGACTACCGCAGGTCGACCAGCGTTGAGAAGTCGCGGCCCACGATCCGAAACTGCGAAGTCATCATCACCGCTGTTCGAGAGATAAAATCAAAGGACGCGTCCGAGAAATCGGTGGCCATTTTTTAGACATGCGCACAACGCCGCTTCACAAATAATAATAATAATAATAATAAGTGGGTGCCAATGAGCCAATCAAAACACTCCTATCCGGACCTTTGTCTTTTTTATATTATTTCAAATTTGGAGTTTATTATTGTTACACGAAAACTTGTTTTGTATTCTGTAATGTAAGCAAATATCAACATCATCAAGAATTTAGATTGGTGTTCCTGTCTGTAAGAATAGATGTTGCATTGTTGATGGAAATTGAAAAATATTTTTTAATGGGAGATCGAAATTGAAAGATATACGACACGTTGTCTATAAAATTTGTAATACTATAATTAAAACTGTACCTAAGTATTAAAATTTAACGTTTTTTTTTCACATTGAAAAAAAAACGTTGCAATGTCCTGTTATAATACAGTACAGTTATCATATTAATTATTTTGCACATAATAAAATGAAATATAATCGACCATGCCTGTGGCGGAGTAATAAACGTCGTCGGATTCGGTTACGGTTTTCACAAGCTCAAATCCCGGTGTGTATAGTTTCATAAACTGATTTTTCAATCAATTTATGGATTTGTTTTCTGTGATGTCTACATTCGATTTATTAAAAACGCGATTTAGTGATTATCTAACTACTAGTCTTGCCCTATCCTTTGTCCTTACTCTCTCTAAATAAGAGAGGCCAAGAGAGGTCTTTCATTTGATTTATGTATAATTTGTTTGTTAATCAGTATTTTCTTGTCTCAGTTCATGAACCATCAGTATTATATACCTTCATTTTTACACTCAATTTTATATAAATAAGCCTGTTATGTTTGTATTTTTATCAGTTGATAATGCTCGTGATGAGCGAAACCGGTCCTGATCATTATAAATATGTGGAAGTAGTACAAATGAATTGTGTTTTATTTTTTAAAATAGAGGTAGAGTGATTAACCGTTTTCGTAGATTAACTTCTACTGAAATAAGCTCCATTAGAATATGATCCACATTACGAGCGGACATGGTTTAAAAAATAACTTAAAATATAATTTGAGCCAATGAGAAGTGAAGTGAGACAGCTTTAGAAAAAAAAATAATTAGGTGAGTTTTGGTATTCTACGTATTATTAATTAACATAAACGTGAACTAATCTAAGTAAATATAGACTGCAAAATTATTTTTTCTGTAAGACGTTAAATTAAATAGAGTGTAATTAATGTAATAAATTCACAAGCTTTATATTTATTCCAATTAAAAAACTACTAAGTTATAGCTAAGATTTTGTACTGAATATATAATATATTTTATATTCCAATGTTTTCTATGTTTTAACTCATTGTGTAAAACACTCACATAGTATCCAAGTACAGACGTGTAATAAATTATATAATTTAGCCTTTATAGTAGACCTTCATACTAATTTTAATTATAATATATTGGATTCCAGTTCATCGGTTTTAAGTACTATCTAACATATTTAATGGCCGTTCGTTTATTCCCTTATTTCAGCCCAGTTGCAATTTTGCCCATTGATCGACGTTGACTCTTATTCGCACATCTAGAGCGATAAAATGCAAGAGGTTAATAATGAAGTTATAAAATGTTTTATTGCTGCCATTTGCAATGCGTTCTGGCGCCATCTTGTGCGCATGCCAAGGCTTAAGAGAAATTCTTTGTTAACTTCTATAAGCGGGAAAATAATCAGACACAATTTCGCTACCTAGTTTAAGTTTATTCTAGATATATCGCTTTTCAAGAGAACGATGTAAATAAACGACCAACAGAGGAGAACTATAAATGCGAGAATTTTATTATGAAAACATCGTTCTAAACGTAAATGAAGTCAGAGGGTTTCGAGTATTTTTGACCACCCTCCTTTCAGTCCATTACTTTTAAAGGACATTATAATTTTTACGAAATATTTCATTCTCAAATGACTGACTATGTTATATATATATGTATATTTGTTTTTGGATTTGTGACGTTATAATTCTACAACGAAGGTCAAAAGTTCGAGTCCCCGAAAGAAACTTTTATACCCAGTTGTTTTCAAAAATCATTGACGATCTTACTATTTTTTATGATGAGGTTTAAAAAGTGCGATAAGTCAAGGTATTTCCTAATGATGTATTAATTTTCTAACACACTCTGAAGAGAAGGGTTGAACGATTGATTATCATCAGTTCTCGATAAACAAACTTTTTTAAAATGCCCCATTTAGAATCCACATTGGGAGCGAACAAGCTGTTAAATAATACTCCGATTCGAGTCCATATGTTACTCATTAAGGGCGGACATGTCCATTATTTCAAAACAGTTAATAATGAAGTTGTATATAAAAAAATATTTACAACTAAATTTTAAATCATTAATTTATACGATAGTTTTATAGAAAAATAGAGTCCATATCGATCGTCCAGTTCATTAATCGTCGTCGGCTTCTGTGGTCTAGTGGTGAGTGTTTGCCCTAGCGATCTGGTGGGTCCTGGTTCGATTCCCAGCAAGGTCAATATCAAATTTAAATTTGTGATCTTGGACATCTCGTATGATTTTCTAATTTTCTAAATATTTGGCGTATTGGTTGTCAGCTGTAATGTCAGATATTTTTTTTTAAAATAGCTATTATTCAGATATCTTCAAATAGCTCATATTGAGATAATGGGAATAAATCAAATATTATTAATTTGTCCCCGAGTTTTATACATTTTTAAACAGGTGTTTAACAATTTGGCACTTTCCGAGTGTAGTCAGTAGAAGGATATTAAAAAATAACATTTTGTTTAATTCTTCAGAAGGTTACTGAATTAGGCACAGCAAAATTTTACATATAAGTGCATATTTAAGTAATTTTTTTTTGGAGTTGTCTGACTAATTAACTGGACGATGGATATACTTCACATCAGAAGTGCGCACTGTAATTTTAAAAAGTTAAGTGTTAACGCTTATTGACTTCTCAGTCTCAATCCCCATAGGATGCTATGGATACCTATTTCCGTAATTACTGTAAGTTGATAATAATCTTAACATCGAATTTTCGACGTTATCATACGCCAATGCTTAGAACGACTCGACAGACATATCAACTCACGCTGACCATATGCCCAAAAAGGCGCTGGTTTAACGTTCACCTATTTTTAGAACTATAAAGCAATCCGCGCCGGGATCCGAACCCGAATGTAACGCATCGAATCGATTCTCTCCGCTCGCCGAGTGACTCCCTATTGCCTTACTTACCTCGTTTTTTTGTTTTACTTTTTTGTAGTGGCAACATAGTGGATACGACTGCCGTGTATTCAGATCTAATGATCATTAATCTTATCTCACCTACTCTATTTGAGCGTAAAAAGACAATAAAGTACTAAGAATGTTTACGAAGATTCGTTGTTAATTAATCACAAAATCTTACCCTTGCGTTTGAACTAATGGACGTGAAGATATGTAATAAACATCTTCTAAGCATAACGTGTTTAGTAAAGTATAATTTATAAAGTTGGCACTTATTTACTTCCTACTTATTTAAAGGCATGATCTTTAAAAAACAAAACACAATTTGTTTTGTACTACCTCCAAATGTTAATAATGATCAGAGAGCATTATGATAAAATACAATTCATAACAAGGCTATTTATATGCAAATGAATGTAAATAATTTCAAGTTACATCAAACTTTTGTCGGCGTCCGTGGCGCAGTTGGTAGCGTCATTCCCTACGGTTACGGATGTCTCGGGCTGAATTCCTAAAATCGATTGCAAAATCAATTTATGAAACTGTCCGTATTGGCACATGGCACTTTTGTTTTAGCGTACACGAATAGGCGAACACTGGTGTATTATAGTGTGGGTGTCGAGCAGCTGAATCGATGGTAGCGTCATGGGCTACGGCTACGGATGTCTTGGGTTCAATTCCCGGTGCGGACAGTTTTCATACATTGATATTTCAATCGACTTACGGATTTCTGTTCGTATTTTGAGTGTCTGTGTTGTCTAAAACTCCCTCCTCACCCACCCATCCGATCGAGAGCGATTATCTAACCACTAGTCCTGTCCTAGCTCTATCTTTCTATCTCTATTCTCTTCGAAAAAAGAGAGGTTGAGCAACTGAGTTACAAGCAGTTCTCATAAAAAAAATCTGTTAAGACACCTCTATTAGGAGATCACATGCTCCACATTAAAAAAGAAATAATATTATTGAGCTCATTTCGATTGTACATATTCTATCATTTGTCATAATGTCAAAGGTTATCCATCCATGCCTTGAGTCAAAAAAATCGCTCAATTTCTATTTACCGGCCTAAGATCAAAAACACTACCAGCCCTCACTTCGGGGGAGAGCGTATTTTACAAAAATAACATTTCCTCCCCCATCCGGCGGAGTGAGCTCGATAGAGGGTTACCAGTTAACCCCTGCCGCGCGGAGAGCTTGCCGTCGAGTGTTTGTCAAACACACTCGCTCAGCCGCCGACAGAGTGTTTGTCCAACGGATTAAACTATTATTCCGACATTGGGCGCTGGAGGGTTAGGAAATTGTCCCGGGACAAATGCTTGCGAATATTTATGTATATCTACTAGAATTTTTTTTCATAATGAGGTTAGTTTTATTATAAAACAAACACTAAAAACTGATTAAATGTTATAAAACCATTATACTAAAAATACATAATTTTTTTGAGAATAATATGGAATTTTTGAGTTTAAAACTTAAATAGTAGAAATGTGACGATGGGGGAGTAGTGGGGGAAAAAAGTGGCTAAAATCATGTGACATCGTTTTTGGAAGATCCGTTGTACAAAAATGCAATTTTTTTTAAGCTCTTTCATCTGGCAAAATACACTAATAAATTTAAATATCAAAATGGTAATAATTTTTTACTAGAAAAAACTATAAAAAATTGCATTCAATCACATTTTTTAAAAAAAAGCACAGTATTTTAGCGTCGCCAGTGGTTTCGAACTTAAAATTCATGTTGTATAAGGGATCGCTAACAAAATATACTTTATACTGTCATGCTTTGCACCGTTATGTTTTCTATTGTTCTGTCAGTAAAATCGTTTGCGATATTTATGAAGTTTCATAGTGATGGCCGAACACTGGGCAACGAAAGGCCGACCATTGGATTTTGGGGGCCGACCAATGGGAGAATTGCCATTTTTTGTAAACTTCTTTTATTTTAAGTTGGTTACATTACTTAATCCCTGTTTAATGAAATAACAGCGAAAAAAATAAGTATTTATCATTCATTGACTCAAAATCCCTTTTGAAAGTACACCTGTCGCTTAACTGACCGGCCACAGGCGAAATGGCCCTAGACACACGAATATTCAATCCAATCAGAAAATTTTGACCGATCATATCGTCGTTATAGTGACAGAAGGAGCTAATTCAAAAACCTTGTTTTGAGATACTTAATCGACTTAAGTCTTCCAATAATATTTACATACGTTAACCATTATTTATTAAACTAACCACTTTATGAATTTTAATTAATTATTAGTCATTTTTTTCATAGTAATATTAATTATAGTTTTTATTTCTTCTAATTACGTAAAAACTACACGGATATGAGCTTGTTTTTCTCCGATGATAGATGGTCTTTAAATATATCTTACTACATTTATAACTTAAAACACCAGATTTTTGGCATATTACCTTCGGCCACTATACTATAAATGATAATAATTATCAAATATTGAATAACTACTGTCTTATAGTCACTAGAAGTAATTTTTTAGCAATTTCATGCCACCTTTAAAATTACACGTCTAGAAGTCCTTAAAATTGTAAGTTTATAGTTATCAACGTAAGGATTAATAAATCAATGGTTTCTTTAAAAAGTATACAGAAGTTGAAGTAAAGAATTTAATATTCAGATAGTCGTTGATAATATCAGATGGAAAATTACTAAACTATTAATGTTATAACCGAAGTATATTAATAATATATCGCTATGTATTTTCGCGAATTGAAAATTTTACTCAAAGAAGATGTTGATGTCATTTTACAGCAATACAAGGAAATAAAATGAATAAATAAAATATTACTTGAGTATTTTAAATATCTTTTTTTTTCGATTCTCGATTTACATTTGATATTCAGATGAATTAACTGATTGTGACTTAGGGTCATTTCGCCAGTGGTCGGTCATTTAAGCGACAGGTGTACTTTCAAAAGGGATTTTGATTCAATGAATGATAAATACATATTTTTCCGCTGTTATTCTATTAAACAGAGATTAAGTAATGTAACCAACTAAAAATAAAATAGTTAATATTGTACCAAGCATAAAATAATAGAAGTTTACAAAAAAATGCCAATTCTCGCAGTGGTCGGCCCCAAAATCCAATGGTCGGCCTTTCGTTACCCAGTGTTCGGCCATCACTATGAAACTTCATGAATATCCCAGAAGAATTTACGGAGAGTAGACAGAACAATAAAAAATATAATGATGCAAAGCATGACAATATAAAGTATATTTTGTTAGCGATCCCCATACAACATGAATTTGTCGAAACTTGCGAAGTAAAAATGTGCGTTTTTTAATTGCGTATTACATCATATAGGTCAGTATAGTGCAGGTATACATTGGCAAGTGGCAAGACTACCAAATTAAAAGAAATCTTTTTTTAAATGTATCAAATATTATTTAAGTTTTAAGCTCAAAGGGCCGACCACTGGCGACGGCTGACTTTAAGAACACTCGCTCTATTTCGAATCGAATTGATCTCAAGTGATTGTCATATTTTCTTTCGCATAACTTCAATTAAATTGAAACACTACAAAAATTTTCCCGGTACTGTTATGCCAAATAATCATTTAAAAAAACGATATATTTTGTCTAAATACTTTGCAAGACTACAAGGGCGTGCTCGCGGAAAGTAAACGGAGGGTTTGTCCCCTTTTCAAAATTATTATTCCTTACAAGAATAGTCATTGTTGTTCACGTAATAGGAAATTGATTGCTGCGGGCACTTGATGTAATACTCGAACAATTTGTGTTTCTGACATTTATATTGTATACACAGATTGCTCTGGAAATAAATTAAATTTGAATGCAATAGTTTTTTTTTTTCTAACCGCCGTCTCGTATTTAGTATAATAATAAATCGTCTATGTTTTAGATCAGTGCTCTCCAAGCTTTTTAGCCTGATGGCCACACTGACTCCTCCACTAAGTCCCAAGGGACAAGATCTAACTAGCTCAGTATGCCAACATACTTTAATTTTTAATTAAGCGCCAATTTTCGTATTGGAACTGGCCGGCGAGTAAGTTGTCGATGGCGCAGGCTCGGGCGCCGGATCTGTCGGTGTTTGAGACTTCTGTTTTAGACTAAAGATAAATATTCATGTTTTTTAAATCATATCGGTTCCAAATGTGAAGCACATGGACTCCTAATAGAGAATCTCATCAGACGTTGCTGTTATTCAGTTTTTCTTTTTCGAATATGGTTATGATATAAAATGAGAAGACTGAATCGAAAAGGGGCGAATGTTTGGTTATCAACGTCCGGGAGGTTTGGGATCTCAAGCAAACACAATTCAAATCCAGTTCATCTCTTATTTAATTAACGAAGATGCAGTGGCCTTAAAATATTCAGCATTTCAAACGATTTTTAAAAAAAAATCCAATTTCAAAACAAACAAAAACAATTTGTAATGACGGCGCCCACCCTTTTTGTCTGCAAAACAAAAATCAGACTTCAAAACTGTCGGCGCTCACCTTTTTGTCAATAATAGACTCGTCCAGCGGACGTGTCCCTCAGCGGTTAGCAACCGATCACTCCTAACGACAACAATCGGTTCGACTACCAAGAATCATTGCCATTAAAGCTGGGTGCTGGCAGTTATGGATCCTAACAAAACTTAAACTTAACAAACAGAACCAGGGTGTGTCAAATGATGGTAATTGTTAATTAAACGCTCCCGCTACGCCTCATTTTTGGGATCGGATGGGCGGGAGGGGAGAGAATATAGACTTCTCAGTAATTCAAGTCTTTGACCACGAAAGCATCAATCGACTGAAATATTAATTTACCGAAAGTATCCATGGAGTACAGGGATTCAAGACGTGGATGTGAAAAAAGACGAATACCCAAGAGCGTTGACCTCAGCAACAGAGCCCGGCATACAGCTGAAAATGTTAAAATATGCTTTAACAAGCCAAATATTAATTAAGAGATAAAATATTGAAAAATTAAAAGGTTGGTCTTGACATCAACGATGTTATTACATGTCAGAGAATACTTTATAAGGTGAACAAGGTATATAAACCATAGGAGGAACGATGAAAAAAAATGTTATCATTCTACGTGCGCTCGTAATGTTACATCTCTAATTGAAATCCCTTTTTCAGCAGATTCTGTGATCGGGTCTGACGAGGAAGACGACGACGATGATGAAACAGGTGGTCCCAAAGGTCCGTCGTCTCTCAGTCCTGGTGCGCTACCTCATCCATCAGACCTCGCGATGAACAGCGATTCGAAAACGGGACAGGATGACTCAGAAGACCAGGTAAGATGATGATAAATTTCTCATTTATATAGGGATATACTTAGTTATTTTCAATTATTATATCATATTTACATGTGAGAAAAGAAGAGAGACTTAAGTCTGAAATCACTAGAGTCATTTTAACACAATTTAAACCAACTTTTGAAGATATTGTAAACGCTTAATGAATGTAATCTATATATATAAAAATGAATGTCTGTTTGTTGGTTTGTCCGGATCTTATAGGCTCCTAAACTACTCAACCGATCGCGACGAAAGTTTCAGGAAGGACTTATTGTGATCATGCCGGGTACTCACTATATTATATAAAATAAATGTTTGTTTGTCCTTTACGCGTTCCTTTACCATTCATACGATTTCGATGAAACTTCGGTGAGTTGTTGTGCACACACCCGTGAAGGGTTCTGAAGAAAAAAAATTGAAAATCTAAAATTGAAAAAATAATCAAATTCGTACATACAGCGACATCTAGGAAAAACCTTCTGATTTATTCGTGTACGCACCAGACGAAAAACAAAAATATTGTGTTATAACAAGTGTGATATTGAAACTCGGGTTCGGGTCGGGCCCGACCTGAAGATGATGGGCTCGAACCGGGTAAGTCTATGAAATTTTGGTCGATGCAAACTTCTAATCCAAAAGCAGTTCAATAAACCAGAATTAAAACACAAACCCTTTCTTTCTTTGAGTGGCATTGCAACGCATGCCGGGTACTCACTAGTTCATTATAGAAATGATTCTTTTTATATGAAACTTTAAACCAGTACTCCGCAACTGGTGTGCCGCGAGACGATCCCAAGTGTGCCACGGCGCAGTGCATCCCAAATGGGAAAAAATTGAGTATTTCTTTATAAGAAAAAATTAAAACCATTCGGTTGCTAAGATCTCCGATTCATTTTTTCTCGTTGAAACCAATATTACATTATTTTAATATTTAATGGAATAATTTTATTAGTGTTTGCACGGATAGTGCAACTGCCAGGATGAGAAGTAAACTGTGGGTTGCCTGGTGTGTACAACCACAAAATTCTACGTCTCCTGTATATATTGGGAACCATTGATAACGAAAAATTTCCAGTTGAAATTATTACAAATAATGAACGAATGCATCAAAATTATACATATATTTATTTTTTTAAATATTATGTCTTTCCACCAAGAATTGACAGTTAACACCTTAAAAGTGAAAATTATACTCATTATCACTTATTAACAACGCATTAATAAATTGGAATATTTGTTTATGAAATTTACATATTTTGGATTGTGGTGTGCCGCTTAATATTAATGAATGCTTAAGTCTGCCGTGGGTGAGAAAAGGTTGTGGAGCACACTGCTCTAAACAAATAACATACAAGTTTAAGAGTATATAATTTATTCTCTTGTTTCTATATATTGTTATTATATACTTTAAACGATTTCCGAATTTTTTTAATATATCTCTATCGCATTTATAGCCTAGCGCAGTGATTGAGCAACCTTTTTGAGAAGTGGGTCAAATTTTGTTCATTATTTTTTTAGTACTAGCTCGTGGGTCGCTAAGTCAGTGGCGTCATTTGGAAAGGGGGTAGGAGAGAATGGTTAAAAACTGTTTTAATTGTCTGTTCTTTCTTTTATGATTTACAAAATAAGTTTATAAAAATCAATGGGTGGGTTATTTAAAAAACCTGCGTGGATCAGTATCTGACCCACGGTTCGCCATCACTGGCCTAGTGGTAAGAGCTCCGTTTAGTGAAAAGTTGTTTCCGGGTTCAAGTCCAGGCAAGGTCAAAATCAATTCGATACCTCAGTACCAAAGTGTAACAACTCAAAAAAAAATAGTTGTTCTGAGATAATCAGGAAACCAGATTTTGTGCAGGTTCAATCTTCTACTGTACATTTAATTTTTGTAGATTTCAATGAAATTTTAGGATTATCTAAAAAAATATTTATACATAAATACATTTTGTTTTTCTAAACTTAATAATAGAAGTTTTCATAGGATTTTCGTAGTTGTTACACTTTCATTATACAAATGTGGATGGCTTGGTTAGTTTATTGTGGTTCGAAAGATTTCCTTTATTCTCATGTACATTAAACATTAAACTACAGCATGGAACTAATATACTTCTTCTTCAGGGATCATTGGACGGAGACCCAGAAACGAGGGATTCCCAAGCTGAGAACAAGAGTCCCGACGATGGTAACGGAGGGTCGAAACGACGAGGGCCTCGCACCACCATCAAGGCCAAACAGTTGGAGATCCTCAAGACCGCCTTCTCACAGACGCCTAAACCCACAAGACACATACGAGAACAACTGGCCAAAGAGACTGGCTTGCCGATGAGGGTTATACAAGTAAGTTTACAATTAATTTTGTCATTAGTAATATATTCAGTACTGTTCGATGGTGTACTATAATATAATATCTCTATATGGAAAACGGCGCTTAATCTAAAATTGATAATTTTCAAAAGAGCCAAAACAAGATGTTCATTTGTATGAAATTTGATGAAAAATATGATCTTTAAGCGTGAATTTTACTATTTCATCGGCATTGTTTCAGCTCGTCATTTTTTTCATATATGCATCATTTATGCATTTGTAGTTATTTTAGAATATCTAACACGTTTTTCAATTAACGTGACTTAAGCCCCTTTTGGTTTGGCACATAGATTTGTTGTGTGACATAGGCACAACGTTGCACCATTTTACAACTATATCCGCTATCAATGTACAGCATATGGACTCCTTAGGGAAGGAGAGGATATAAAGATGGAATTAGCCAACTAAAAAGCTAATCGCTCTCCTTGCGTCTCGTTTTGACGACCAGATGTGTAGTATCGGTCGTAAACATTCAGTAGATTAAGTTTTCTCTCCGGATCGCATACTCGACATCTCGTTTTCAGGTTCGAATAAGAAGTGGCTATGGAGAAATGAAAACATCACAAACATACATAATTATATTTCAACACAAATCCATGAATCGATTGAGAAATCAATGTACGTAAGGGTCCGTTCTGGAATTCGAAGCCCCGGCCTCCGCTACAAGCAAATAGGATACAAAATACACGCATTACAGCGTTCACCATCTAGCTATACGATATTCAAAAATCTAGAATTTCAATTAGCTCTCCTGAAGTGTTGAGAATTATTATAACTTCAATCTTGCCGTTTTACTAAAGTAATTTCGCAATTTGAAGTTAAGTGGATTTATCACAAACTTCAAATAAGCCAACAATATGTCAAGCAGACATTTTGTCACATAAATTATGACGTCACGAATGCGGCAGCAAACTTTTTGAAATTGAAACTTGAAAGCGACGGCAGATTAACTTGTTATGTCACGGTTGCACGCTCAAAATCAAACCGCATTATAAATGCATCTGCGACGGAAAAGAATCAAAAAAACATAACCCTTGTTTGCTTTCATTAGTTTTGATTGCTTGTGAGTATTTTGCAGGCCGTTATCGTAAGAATTATCGTTGAAATAAGCAACACCATATTATCGCTTATCATGCATTTATTTGTAACCCATATTACATGTTCAAATTAATGGGTTAAATATGATATAAAAATGGAAAACCTAAGGCTTAGTTAGTCTGTTGTTCAAAATGGCGTTGCGTTAACTACACTCTATGCTAGAAGTTTAATATCATTTCTATATGCTACAAGTTTAATAATACATATCTTGTATTAATTTAAAAAAAAGTCTTATATTTACGAATGTTTTAAACATTACCAAGTACTTATACCAATTTCATGAGTAGTTTTAATCCTTACAGCGCGAGCCGTTTTTCGCACGAATTTATTTTCAATCAATTGATCTGTTAAAACGCTCACTCTGGCTAAAAATAGATCAATTTTAACGGTGCAAAATGGAGAATTATGTGAACTATATATTAGTTATCCCAAATAAATCAAGTATTAAACTAAACTCAAATAATATGAAGAAGCTGAAAAATATTTAATCTACGACTTGGCAAGCAAAATGGCTGCGAACAGTCTTTATATACACCGCCAAGACGCACACAAGAATGTGCGTAGCTGCATAAGTATATATAATACAAAAGGCTGTCAATTAATGCTGCGCATCGCAGTTCAAAGCTGAAATTCAAAAGACTAAATATCGAGAGCTCTTTTCAAAAATATATTTCCTGGTTTTCTAGTTGACATTTTCAAGATCTGTTGCCTAATTTCTTTACCTAAAAGGTTTGAACTATTTTTTAAAGCATACATCCACCAATGTTTTCTTCTAGTTTGAACGGAATTACGAGATAAAGTCTTGTAAGATATGTAAAGGTGTCCAGCGAGTTCATCGGGTTAAGAAATATCCCAGTGTTAGTAGGATGGCGGGGCGGTATCCTTTTAAGCTGAAAGAAAAAATATGCTCATATATTTTTATTCCAGCAGTGCAAAATAACTCTATGCCGATTGACATAATTTATTGTTTTCTGAGGAAATGGGGCGTGGCGGAGCGGTTTCACATTCCTGGTATCGCTAGGCAAAAACAGAAGGAAAAAAACGGCATACTTAAATCTCAAAATTACAAACAAAGTTTGTATTTTATATGACGTTGTGGTGGAATTTTTATTAACGTCCATTTGTCTAAGTATTCTTTATATTCATGAATAGTCGTCGGTATGGAAAAAAATGTTTGTAAATTAATTAATTAAAAATAACAGTGGGAGAAATGGCGAGTTCTCTTAAAATACTTGATTATAGTTAAAATAAATATTGTAAGAATAAGCTGGAATGATTACTCATTTTATTATAAAGACTGTAAATAAGCAGTTCCATATTTATGTTGGGCGGACATTCTACAAAAAACAAATTCTTTCACTAAAAATAAAGTTATCCCAGAAAATGAAATATATTTTAACATTGAAGAAATATATTATTACACTTACGAAAAAGTATTTATCACTCAATATAAATCCTCTCACTTTGAAATCGATAGTTGCACGAAGGTGTAAAGAAATGTCACTTATTCTTTTATCCTATATTAGGCCGCCTATATTGTCTTTGCTCCACGCATTAGAATGCATTACACAAACCAAACTAGACCAACCCTAACATAACCTACTACAACTTAACTCACTTTGTTAAAAGAATCCTTAACTAAGTGAAAACTATCTAAAATAAATGTTCAAGTGTACTAAGTGAATACTATAGTGCGATTATTTAAAACCCGTTTAGATAGATACCAGAATGTAATTAAAATAAGAATTAATGGACCTGTACTTCTAGAACCATACATATATTTTTTTAATGAGCAAACTTATACTATTGGGACCGAAAAATAATGATAATTACATCACATTTATTTCAGGTATAAGTTTTTCTAATAGACGCATAAATATATTATAGTCCCTTATATTTAATAGCACTTATCGTAAAATGACCAAAAATGGAGTAATACTCATACGTTCGCTTAACATAGATATAAGGATTATTAGATATAAAATAATTTATAGATGCCTTCTGCCCTTTTCGTCCATCAATGACTTAAGCAATATATAATTCCAATATCGTAAAAATATTCACGTTTTTCAGAAAGGATTAGTTGTAAAAATTGATAGATGATCTTAAAAAGACTGGTTGTAAGCTTCATTCTAACCATATATTATATAAGTCAAAGATTTTTTCAGAAAATACTAATTATTACAGTATTTCATGTGATTCCGTACATATCCGTAAATATGAATGTTTGTCGAGAATCGATTGCTCAAAAAATATTTTCCAAAATGGTTCCATAGCAAATAATGAACAAGGTAACTTTACTTAAAGCCTTTTGTTTAAAAATAAATAAATCAAATAATGTGTAAGAAGTTTTTGAAAACAATTTCCGATTTCATTATCCCCAAAATAATATAATTTAAGACATCGACTGAGGGTGCTTGATGGAATTTCAATATCAAATTTGGATAATTGCGATTTAGTACACTTCCATGTATTTTGTCACTAACGAATGCATCTGAAGATGCCGAAAAGCGAAACCCGGGTCGTTAGTGACAAAATACATGGAAGTGTACAAAATCTCAATAATCCAAACCCAAAATAATAATTATTTATGTAAATATAAAAACTTCGTCTCAGATATGACAAAATAAAATGTACCATTCGAAATTTTTGTGTGCAATTATTATTTATCGTTCGGCGGCAGTTTCGTCATTGTCTATGGGTGTGTGTCGCGATGAGTGGTTTTTGTCTGTGGTACAAATTGAAGTCATCCATCCTTCCGCCTCGGGGATGTCCCTCCGCAATTAATCATCTCGCGTCGGCGCAGACTCGCGTGTTGACAAATATTTCTACTTACATATTTACTGTCAGCTGTGTGTCAACCAACCGAATTAAAGAATGGTAGTTGACAGTGGCGGCAGGTAATTCAATCATTAGATTAATTTCAACATTAGTTCTAATATAATATGAATGTATATCGACATCCTCTGAACTTTACAGCGTATCATCAAAACTGAATTGTAACAGAAAGTGTAAAAAACTATATACATACTGTTTATGTCATTATTTTAATACTATTATAACCGTACCCGTCACAGATGACGGTATTGAAATTGAAATACTGAATTTAAGTAGCTAGTACGTCGAAACTATGTGTGCATATTTTACGCCGTGAATGCTTACATCATGAGAAAAATTCATAACTACATGTGTTATGTGATAATAATAAAGTGTCCACAGATCGGTCTGGGCTATTATATATAAGATATTTCATTATTATCATTGAAGATATTTTGAAAATAATGAGCTTCAACATAAAAATTCATTTATTATCTAATTACCATTTACTTGGTAGAACTCCATTGTAACAATACGAACAACAGCAAACTATTTAAGAATTATCAAATATATTTTATACTCATAGTTTGATAATTATTTTAAAAATAGTAGTTCTGACGATGGCATAATACTATGATAGCTATTAAATATGAATATTATATCTTGTATAACTAAATACATTTTATTTATAATAAATAAAACCTGAATTTTTAAAGAATCAATCATATAAAGTTGTCCGGTATCGATCAGAGAGTATTTAGATGAAAAAATGATCTACTTTTGTTTTCAATGTTCAAATGAAACTGAAATTGCGACTTAAACAGATAATCAAAAGAAAAATTCAATTTACATTATCGTAAGTCCGTGTTTTATTAAAACCCTGGCGATTGCGTAATGCAAATAATCTACAATCGATACCTACAAATTATTATGTCATTGATTTGAGCTTTTGTCAATTAAATATCAACTCAAATCAATCATATATACTTTTTTTATTGTTAAACCACGCCACTGATTTCTTTTGGGAGTGATAATAAGTATTTGTGAGGCTGTCTAATTATCGTGCTACGTCGCGTTGTAAACACAAAATTAACACCTAAAATATTACATTTTCTTAATATAGTTCTATACTCGAAAGATGAATAGTATCAATATCCTTAGGATATAAATTTGTCTTGAAGAAATTTTCAGTAATCTAGAGATATAAACACTTCGAAATGCAGTATCTTTAAATAAATAAATTATAGTGTTACTTTTTGATACTGAATTTGACTTTACCAAGATGATTCTGAAATTTTTTTCTCCATCGTTACGAAATTGTTGTTGAACGCTTTTGCAAAAACGTTTATGCCTGTGTAATCCAAAACGAAAATTAACAATTTCTTTATTGCGTTACTTATTATTAAATTGTACGAATTGTTTAAGTCGATTAACAACAAAAAAAAAACTGTAAAGTTTCGTCAAAAATGAAACTAAATTAATTGAATTCTGAGATGTAGTCATGGTGTAAGAATGTAAGAAGTATAGGTGAGCTGGATCGTTGTTGTAAAATATGTGACCTCACTATGCTGAACCAAATTTTTGTTGTAACCAAAACACTTGTGAACATAGTATATTGTGATTCAAAAAAAAATGTAAAAATGGCGGCTGACATTTTTTATTCAGCTCACCTATACTTCCTTATCGACGGTGTTTTAGACAATTGACATAACCCTAAAAAAACGAAAATGAGTGCCAAATGATGTAATCTAGAAAAATAAATAGAGCACTTTACATAGATTTTTGGTTTAAAAATCCTGACCCGGTCACTTGATGTAAGTCGATATTATATCGACACTTTCTACCTATAATCCCGTATATGCAAACATAAGAGCTTAGACGAGTGTATTTCAAAGATTCATAACGCAACTCACCATATAACGTTTCCGATAAAAACAGTTTTTACTCTCTCCTGAACATTTTAAATTTTGAGGGTTACATCAATTGACCAAAACACCGTCGTTATACTTCTTTCGCCAAGGGTTGTAGGCGTTTACAGCGCTCAATATATTTTTTATTAATTTTTTAATTTTAATTTGTCGCAATAGTGCGAAAATCACTCTTCTCTCTTGACCCGTACCACAATTTGGATGATATCTTTCGGCTTTGTCGCTCTGGATCCAAATATTTTAATGACCTATCGACGCTCCGCGGGGACTCTAGCCAGAGCATCCCTTCGGCCAGTTGTTATGGCGTGTGGTTTTCGGGTCACATCAAACAGCCAGGTTTCCGAGTATTCGTAAAAAAAAATATATGTGTCACATTACAGTCTACCTTCACCTGTCTTAGATTATGGCAGACCAGATTAAAACATTGTCAAATAAAATGGCTAATAAGGTCGAAAGGTTTCTGCAGTAAAAGAGGATTATCAGACTTTCATTTTTATTTTGCTATATATCGATGATCGTATTTTTTAGAACGGCCAATGAATCTTTCTGTACCACTCAAAAAGTAATCAAAATATTTGTACATAAATGTCTTAACATGTTTGAGACGAAAACTTTTGTATATATTTAGTTCATTTAGTTAGTAAACTAATTGAGTCGGTGAGTCGCTTAACACGCTACCGAAGGTTTTTAGAGGTTTAAGTAAATCACGAAAAACTCGAACAGGGGACGAAAAAGGAAGAAATGTAAGACTTGCAACTGAAAAAGTTGATAGATCCATCGACAAAGCACATACGTATATTAAAAACTTACTTTATTGAAAAATCGCCAGGAGCGTGCTTAGCGACTGAGCGACACAATTATTTTACATACAATATTTCACTTTCAAAGTAAGCGTTATAATATTATTACCTAGAACAGCAATCTCGAAAACAAACTTCTTGGACGATTCCTCTCCACACATACCTAAATACTAAACTATCGACTATTTATAGGTACCGAATTAATTTGGATAAATTGGAAAAAAATGTTATAACAAAAAACACAAAGTAGAAAATCTAGTTCAATCGTTACGTCTGAATTCTGGAAGTTATACTGTGATGAAAATTTCGCTGTGATCAACGTATCACCAAAATATAAAACTGGTATTAAGGAACATATTTTTTATCAAATCGTGTTACAAGATTGTCAAAATATAACATTCAATATTTGAACGGATATAGAATAAAAGACGGCGTAACAATCTGTATTACATAATTGCGGCATACATGACCATCCTGCGATTTTCTAAGGTAACGAAGTCCAGCATATTGGAAGAAGAAACTGGGTGGATCAGGCTTCCCTATGGTATGCACAGCTCAAACCCAGTTTAATCGTTACTTTTAATTGTCTTGTTACTTTTCGATGGAAAGTCTGCAATGCCACCAACGTATCACCAATAAATAAGATTGATATTTATGAAAGTATTTTTGGACATATCATCTAATATTACAATTTTTTTAAATATATCATTCAATATTGAAACGGATATGAGAAAACATATCAATCAATATTCCACAAGTGCGACATGCATCACAGGTTTTACTATAATATATACCTGTATCAAGCATTGCGATTGATATTGGATTATTTCAAGGGAATCTCACTAACCTATTGATTTTTTTTAATGCGACTTTAAAATATAAAAAGCTTCGCCATTCCTGGATTATACTCTCCGAATTGTTTTGATTTGAATAAGAGGTGCAAAAACCCGAGAAAACGATGCGAATAGATGAGCAACGGCGATATAATATTCATAATATTATATCGATACTGTTTTTTTTTATTTTGCGTAATATATAAAAGATGTGCGTTATTCAGTGTGGTGCAAAGTTACCTACACTGTTCCAAAGTTACACATGCACTTAAAAACACATCACGATAATAATTATTGTATTGGAGAATATTATGATGCTATCTGAAAATGCCTTTCGTTTACTAGAGATTAAAAAATAAAACAAATTGCTTGTTACGAGGTCGTGTCAGAATGAAGTATTGCCGAGTGACTGCGCAGAGACGTTTCAATTAAAGAAATAGTTGCGCATGTGTGTTTTAAAACAAAACAAAAAATCGTTTCATCTGCCTGAAGACTAATATTTTTATTTTTATATGTAGCGTTCAAATTTCTCGAGACAATGAAATATGGATATTAATTATTACGACACAGATTTCGAAAGAATTTGTTCTCGTAATATGTAAGACATGCGAAACAGTATGACGAAATCAGGACTTTGGCATTAAATGTAAGTATGTTTTTTGGGAGCTTTTTTTTGTCTGTTTTGCAGGTGAAACTAATTTTTACTGTTACCAATGTTAAGAACAACGTACTAACTCAGTTTTGTATATTAATATATTTTATAATGTCGGACTCTAATGTATAGTAATATTATATAGAATTTATTGTATATTAACAAGAATTGGTTGTATGTTGTATATCAGTCCTTCGATCACTTTTCGGATCTGATAAAGAAATAATGTAGTTAGGAAAGGACAAGTAGATGAGAGGAACGAACATATCACATTCATTCATACTATTGAATACAAATACTAAAATCGATCGAAAAAATCAATGTTTGATTGTTTCCATTTGGGGAATCGAGCTCGTGACCTTACGACCGAGTAGATAAAGCTGAGGATTATCGAAAATTATTGGCAGTTAAAATGTACATTAGTTTATGTTGAACAAATTTTCTATATCAATTTTTACAATACAAGTTTTTCCGTCAAAATGATGGAGACAATATTTACATAGCTTGTCATTAAGCTTTCAATCGATAAAAAATGTGACGCTTCATTCGGTGTACCGAGAGGTAAGAAAACATTTAATTAACTGTGTCTATAATTCAATCAATCCATCCATCTTTATGATAAATCAAATCTAAATTAATGTTGACACATGATTAAGTTGCTTTTTCTACACACATTTATTTACAGCTGTCAACATTGCCTGGATATTACATGTTTATAGAAATATAGCTAACGGGAAACTTTTCAAATATATCGGTGTTAATTCTGTGGAAATGCCGCAGAAATCAAGGAAGTTGTGGAATTTCGTAATAACGTATCGTGAAATTTTAATACAAAATACCGATACCTTGTCGCTTGACATGTCATACCACGTGTCGTCTTGATTTAATGCGTTACATTTAGAAAAAATCTAAACAGACCTGAATCAAGGAATTTATGTACCCAAATAAAAGATTTTTCTCCACAACGAAATCGAACAGATACAAATTGTGCTATGTTCAACGGCTTCATATTGAGAATTTGCGGTCATAATTGTGGCTACTCACGCGTGTAAAACCAGAGTGAATGCAAATGCTTTGCGTTAAAATTTACTGGTCGTTTACTTACGGCTATCTTGAGCAATGAAATACTATGCATAATTAAATTGAACATGTATAAAATATCTATGATTTTTCGAAGATGTAATGATATATCGTGAGACCAGAATGATATATGCTTGCCTTATTTGTTCTGTGAAGATGTGACACAGAAGTTTACTGGAATGCTTGCTTTGATTAGCTTAGATTCCATTTATATTTTTAGTCGGCTAGCTATCCAAAAGTATATTAGGTACCCTAATTTTTCCTATTTTTACCTCCATGCTTCCTTCACCGCTAATGATCGCATTATAAATATCCACTTCAAAAATCTGGGGTCTAGAAATCATGTTGCATAGATATAGTTTCATCGTATTGTTCTAACAAATAAAAATACTGTAATACAAAATTGGTTGTTTTAATAATTGTGCCACGTGTGAAGCATCGTCAAAATATCCCTATCGTATGGTTTTTATTAATAATGTAAAGGTTGACTCCAGTTCTTAATATAGTATAAATGACAACTCTTTATAGATGCCAATGAACCTATTGAAAATATAAAAATAGTGTACTTAATCAAAATTTATTAACGCGCCCTTGTCATATATACGCTCATCGCACATGCGACATTGTAAATGCGGCCCTGTTGCTGCACATTCTCTCGTCTAATTGGGAAGATTTTCTGCATTCTTTGACATGATTGTTTCTATATTCTGGTATGTTAACATTACAAAGCAGACCGAACGGCAAATTTGACAGCTAAATTAAAAATGTACATTATAAAAAGGTATCTACCGGATACGAATTGATATGTGTCTTAATTATATCGGTTTTTAAATGCAAACATGTTTGTATCAGTAGAAACATGACATACTAATCTAAAAGCAGAGCTTTGAAAGTTGTTGGTATCAGAAACTCAATGTAAGTGTCGTCATTGTATTTACATTTAGTGCAAAGGAAGAGGCAAACAATACACCAAAACATTGTATTCCTTGTGAAACACGCTTAGTCAACTATTTACACTAACATGGTTTATAAAACTGCATCAAAGAATAGGATTATTACATTTATTTTATACGGTCACTTACCCGAGTGATGCTGGCTCTTATTGTTGAGTTAAAGGAGAATGTCAATCGTTCAGTTTAGGCAGACAACTATAAAAAAATTAAATATGTATTAAATAAGGCGAGTGTTCCTAAAGTCTTTTTCTAAAGGCGTATTGAGATTAAAACTTAAATAGTAGTGGATAAATTAAAAAAACAGATTCGACAAATTCATGTTGTATAGAGATCGCTAGCAAAATATACTTTATATTGTCATGCTTTGCATCATTATGTTTTTTATTGTTTTGTCTACTCTCAATACATTTGATTTTTAGATTTATGTAAAAAAGTCATGTATCATGGACGCTGTGATGTTTAATTCTTGCCTACCCACCCCGAACCTATCGTGAAAAATCGGACTTAGAGGGAGCGATTAATTAACTTCTAACCCTTTCACAACCCTATCTTTCTTTCGTGACACTTTTCTAGCATAAGAGTTAAGAGATTGATTTGCAACCTTATTTAAACAATTTCTGTAAAGATGCGACATTATAATGAAACTAGTAATCATAGTAAAAATGAAGTCACTCACCTTCAGAAGCGACTGCACTTCGGCGGTAGGAATATTATATTAACCACTGTCTGCAAAATTTTAAATTTGCAGACATATTTCGATAATAAACTTCAAATGAATGCATAGAAATGATTTATTGCTGACACGGTAGATTGCGTCCTTCTGGCGAAGGCCATAAAGTTTCAGGAATGTTTTATCTCTGACCATAGAAATGGAATTTTAAACGTAGACTGGAATTCAGAAATTAATTCAGTGGACACATTTAAATATTTGTACTCGTATTTATATTACGCGATTGCCGTATACCAGATGACAAAGCACAATGACAGCTACAACTGATGGTAGCTGGCATAATAGCGATAATACATTCTTTCCGTAAATGCGTAGTCCTTTTTTTAAATATCTCTGTTTAGCTTATGAAAAATTGCCTGAAGCCTTATATCTGCACCCTTTTCCATGAAGCCTTCGTGACAAACAATAACCAAAGGTTAATGTCATAGTGCTACGAGTGCTAGGTTGCCAACTGAGATATTCAGCAATTGAAATAATTGTTGTAAATGTTGGATTGAAAGGGTCTATAATCTTTTTTGAAAATTGTGGGTGAAACGTTTGACTTTGCCAGAAGGACGCAATCTACCGCGTCAGCAATAAATCATTTATATGTATTCATTTGAGGTTTATTATCGACAAATATCTAAAAATTAAATCAGTTCATTTTCATTTTAAATGAATCAAATAATAGAAAGGTTTTATATGATAGTACAGTAGTCATATATCTCATAATATTAAATATACGTATCGCAAACCTCTTCCCAGAAACCCTTTATTATAATATTATTGTCTTATGTATTTCTATATTAATTATTCGGAAAAAATACTACGCTGTTCTTTACAAAAGAAATCTTTAAAATATTAAATTCATAAACCTCTTTAAAACGAAGTCTTTCGCGTAGGTAGGTAGATAGTTGAGGAATTAAAAAATGTAATAATATTGCGTTGCGAATCGTAATGATTTTTGAAATTAGAACGCTTGTTGAAGTTTTCTCGTCATCATAAACAAGAATAGAAGAACTTGATTATTTATGATTATTTTGCCCAGAACGGACAACACCCGCTGTGCGTATCTATGGTTATTTGAAGTTGTAGTGAACTATCAGTAACTTGCCAAAATATCAATTTGAAAATATCAAGGCGGTCTCTGGACTTTAGATTGATATTTATGTAATGTTGTCATTTTAATTATCTTTAATATGGAATACATCTCGTATATTTGATTTAACACATTTTTTTAAAGGCTGCGTATAAATAACGGGTGGAAGAGGGACAACCAAATTGTAACATAAATGTTTTAATTTAAACCTTTTATCGTTTTTGATATGAGAATGATCTATATAATAAAATGTATATACACTTGAGGATCGTATAACACGATTGATGAATTGTGACATATTTTTGTACAATACGCTTTATATGACACATTGTCGGCATGTTTTTAAAGAAAACGATCCTATAATGGAAAGAAGTTTGAAGTTATAGAACGAATTACAACAGATTTTGGCCACGTATCACAAAATACGTAAGGATTTATACACTAAAAGCAAAGAATCTCTTACTACAGAATTTTTAAAGCCTAAATCCAAAAATACTCCAAAGTCCTCCGATAGTGAAAAAGAGTCGAACATATAGAATTGTAAGTGATAACGATAATGAATGTATGATATATTATGTTATTAAAGTTTTTTAAAAAAATACGTTAATGTATATTTATTTGATTGTTTATTAAAAAAAATGAAGGATATTAGCAATCTTCGCTATTTTTTTGGAACTCATACTATAATTTTGTATGAACTTCAAACCTCGTATAACACGGATTTGTATTACACGACGTTTTTGTGGAACCATATGACCGTGTTATACGAGGCCCAAATGAACTTTATGTTGGAATGCATGTTTTCGTAATTAATTAAGTAAACTCAAGTCTACTTGTATCGGTAAACAAATAAATATTAGGAAATTTATTTTCAAGGTTAAAAGCAATTTCTCATTCTGCTTTTAGCTTCCTAACGTAGTAAGTACATTGAACTATGAGGAAACAAGAGCGGAATGCTTGTGAGTGAATCTTATGACCTCACTTTTAATTAAACGATAATACGAATCTTTACGATTCGAATTCCGTCTCGTTTATCAAATAATGGATTGGGTGCAAGATATTTAAAGCATAACATTCACTTATGCACTTGCATACATATAAATTTAAGTACCTTTATTGATTGTAAAGACTATACGTGGAAATAGTTACTGTCGAACTGAAGAATGCATAAAGAAAGTGAAGAGCTGTACTTATTTATTAGTACTTATTTATTTATATGTACTTCGACGATAATATTACTATAATAATTATAAAGTTAGATTGAAAAGCACAAAGTGTGTACTGCGATGGTTGCGTATCGCTTATTCAATCTGTCGATGACATTAGAGCGCGAATAATCCCGAGACGGCAATCAGCGCCACTCGAAGCGTGGACCGTTAAAGAATTAAATCGAGCGAAATCCGGCGTCGGTGGGCGCCATTTGTCACCAAACTAAACCCATTTCGTTTAATTACTATGGTTCGCACTATTTCTTTTTTAAAATTCCCGTACGCTTGCATTATCTCATAGTTTTGTTTCAATTTGTTGACAGCTTGGTTTTGATTAGACCGGTCGCTTCCCGTGGCGCTTCTCTCGCGACAGGGTGGCCACCTTAAATTAGAATTAACACTAATTATAACTGATTTAGCTGTTCAAATTTTATTTCGTTCTGATTTTGTTGCTATATCATATGTCCAGTGTAGTGCTTTTAATAATTAATACCTATGCTATATATTATCCTGTGTGAGAGATAAAAACACACTATTATGGTTACATTATATCTAGAGAGGTATATAATATTATACACTTGGGCCTCGTATAACACGGTTGATGAATTGTGACATATTTTTGTACAACACGCTTTATATAACACGGTTTCAGCTTTTTCTATAGAAAATGATCCTATAATGGAAAGAAGTTTGAAATTCAAGAGGCAATAACAACAAGTCTTGGCCCCTTATCACGAAACACGTAAAGATTTATACGGTAAAAGTAAACAATCGCTTACTTTAGAATTTTCAAAGCCTAAATCCAAAAATACTCATGAGTCATCCAATAATGAAAACTCCGATCTCGAAAAATAGCCGCACATATAGAATTGTAAGTGATAGCGATGATGAATGAATGATCTATTATATTTATGTTATTAAAGTTGTTTTCAACAAATACGTAAATGTACCTGTTTTCGATTGTTTATTAAAAAAATGAATCAAATTAGCAAACTTCTATATTTTAGAACTTCAAACCTCGTATAACGCGGATTTATATTACACGACGATTTTGTGGAACAATATGACCGTGTTATACGAGGCTCAAGTGTATTATATATGATCTAAAAGCATTGATTTGTTGTCGTTTGTATTACGTCTTTACACTTTTAGAACGGACTTTATTAAAATGCGATGATGGTTGTTGATTGTAGAAAAGAAGACGTGACAAAACCAGATATTTAAACTATACAGTTTAAATACTTAAGTATTCAAATATTATGTGATTACTATTTTCTTTGCATATGGTGTAATTCAAAGGATGTATGTGATGATGATGATGTTGATTACTGAAAATAATGTAAATGAGATGTATGAAGTTCGATTGGCGATGGCGTTCACGGTTTGTAATAGAGAAATTATTGAATGAATAGCTTTTACACTAGGTGTAGGATTCCCGGGCTAGGCCCTATTTCTCCTTTCATCTCTGGGAATTTTAGTGTTATAAGTGTAGATCTCTGTGGGTGGTGAAAATCTTGATGGTGGTGACATTGATCGTTGATTCAATAACCTCGAGCTGATCGTGTGTAAGAGAAGTGGGCTTATATATATTATATATATATTTTTTTTAATATATATGTTGTCAAAAATTTTTTTTTTTTTTTTGGGGTTGTACATGTTTGTGCAACGCTGACATATTCTTTTGGCCTCTTAATTTTTTTATTATTTATCCTCGAGAGGAGGTCGAGCGATCAATGTCCCAGACGGTCTGGATGTTCTCTCTTCGGAGTCGTGGAGTCATCTTCTTCTTTCTTCTGCTGGTTCCGGTCCAAGCCGCACGTCAGTCAGATGAGCTGTAGGGGGGGAAGAGAGGACTCAGGGGGGTTTAAGTAGAAGGACCTTGCGGGGTCTGACAAAATCTGTCGGAACGTTAACGTCATAATCTAGAAGAGATTTGATGGTCGGATTATTGTGGCCTTTCATGTCGCTGTAGAATTTCTTCGACAGCTTCACTATGTGGTCCACGAGGGGGTCTATTTTTAGGTCGCTATGTAGTGTCGTGTTACGCACAAACCACGGCGCGTTCGCGATTGTGCGCAACGTTTTGTTTTGGATCGTTTGCAGGATTTTAATCCGACTGGCGGTCGTGTGGCCCCATATGGGGGCCCCGTACGTCATAATCGGCCTAGTGATCGCGGTGTAGAGGAGCAGCTTGCTTGTTATGGCGAGTTTGCTCCTCTTGCCTATCATCGGGTACAGTCTGCCCGTGACTTGTGCGGCTTGCTTCCGCTTAGCATTTATGTGCTTGTGGAAGTTAAGCCGCGTGTCCAGCGTGAGACCTAGGTATTTTACCGTCTTGGTCCACGGGACTACCGTGTCATGGACGCGGATCGATTGGAGGTTACGGATGTGGCGATTATTTCGGCGGCTGAACGTAATCGCCGCACTCTTCTCTGGGTGGAGTTTTATCCGCCAGTTATCGCACCACAGAGAAATCTTATTGCTCATACCTTGTACGAGTGCAGAGGCTCTGTTTCTGTTGGCTGATCTGGCTAGGATCGCCGTATCGTCTGCGTATTGCGCTACGATTGTGTGCGCGCCGCTTTCCGGTAGCGGGATGTCGTGCGTGTACAGATTGTACAACAGCGGCGACAAGGCCGACCCCTGCGGTACACCGGCCGTGGGGGTGCGGATGGATGATTTAATCCCGTTGAATTTAACGCGGAACCGTCTGTCGGTTAGGAATGAGTTTAATAGTGTCAGCATGGGCGTATCGAGGCCGGCCTCGTCCAGCTTCACTATCAAACCTTCCGTCCATACCTTATCGAAGGCTTTCGCGATGTCGAGAAACAGGCCTGTGGTGAAGTGACGGCGGTTAAAACCGTCCGTGATATATTCGGTTACTCTAAGTAACTGGTGATTTGTCGAATGAGCTGCGCGGAATCCGTGCTGCTCGTCCGGGATGAGTTTAAGGTTATTCGCGGTTGCTTCTAATCGGGTTTTAATAACTCTTTCTAACAGCTTGCCCATTGACGGGAGCAAGCTGATCGGCCGGTGATTTTCCGGTTTCGAGTGATCTTTGCCGGGTTTGGGCAAGAGGATTACATCCGCCACTTTCCATTTTGCGGGAAAGTATTGGAGCTCTAGGCACGCATTGATAATTTTTGTTAATGCCTCCACACCGTTCGCGGGTAGGTGTTTGAGCGCATTGTGGCTGATCTCGTCATTTCCGGGCGCTTACCGGTTTGCGAGTCGTTTGATGCGTTTTTCGATCTCGTCCGTGGTGGCGGGGTCAATCGGAGCGGGTGGTTGGGAAGCCGTGTTAAGGGGTTCCGTCCTCGCGTCCGCGATCTCACGGCAAAATAGCGCGTATTGAAAATTAATTCTATCGATGTGAGTTTGAATTTTTCTATTCGTCGCGTCGAAGTCGTTCGGCGAAAATTGACGTTCGAGTGAGTCCGCGAATAGTTCGGCTTTGTCTTCTGCCGTATATACCAGACCGTTCTGGCCAAGAAGCGGGCGGTTTGCGGGTTTATTTGACCGTAGCAATTTACTGAGGGTCCAGAATGGCCAGAGAAATTATTGTTTTGAAGCAATCATATGATTCTAAGATTGTTTGTTTATATCCTGAGCCGATAAGGTAGACTGAAGACTAAACGACTGATGTAGTGTTGTCGACTACTCCTTATTAAATACATACCTACTGTTGAAATACTTCAGTACGGGTCTAAATATTGCAGGCCTGGCATACAAAATATTATTTTACACTTAAGTGATTTGAACGATCTTTGAATATTTTTAAAATAAAATCTTTACACTTGATAACATTTTACATCGATTTTAATTTGCATACTTGAGCATGATTATAATATTGAATCATTATTTCCATGGACAGCGTTCGATTGAATTATGGCAACATTATTTATTTGGCGGGCAATAAAAATGGCGTCGCGAGAACACGCAACACTGAATGACAGCTAAATAGAATGTCACATCGTTTCATTTCCGCAACGCTCTGTTTGATTTCTTTTATTTTTGACTCCGAATGACAGCTCGTGTATAATTTTTATATTTTCAGTACACCTTTAAACGGTTCCTGGTTTTTAATTTCGTACTAATAGGGCGATACGCTGTAATTTGTTTCGCGTAAAATTTATTAGTTTCCTGTTTAAAACGCATTAAAATTAATAACGCTTAAGAAAATCATTAGCCCTGTATATATTACGCTACAATATATTATGTTAAAATGTTATATTATAATATTAAGATGTTTGTCAACAGTAAGTGTTGCTACATTCTGGAGAATTTTCAGAATACCTGAAGAGGTTTAATACTGTTTTAATAATTTTTTTCCACGACCGCTCCCAGCGAGGAGCATAAGGTCTCCCAATGGAGGTATCTCAACAGAATTTTATTATGAGAACTGCTTAATACTGAGTTGCTCAATCTCTCTTTTTCGAAGAGAGTAGGATAGGATTGAAGGATAGTGCTAGAACTGGACTAGTGGTTAGATAATCGCTCTCGCTAGGCCCCGTGAGGATCGCATGGGTGGAAGGGAGTATTAGACATCACAAACACTCAGACTACGAACAGAAATCCATAAATCGATTGAAAGATCAATTTATGAAGACCGTCCACCCTGGGAAACGACCCTACCAACTGCGCCACGGACGCCGACATTGAAATTTTTTTCCATGTCCGCTTCCAATGTGGAGCATATGGTCTCCTAATTGAGGTATCTTAACAGATTTTTTCTACGAGAACTGCTTGTTACTCAGTTGCTCAACCTCTCTTTTTTTCAAAGACAGTATGGATAGAAGGATAGGGCTATGACAGGACTAGTGGTAAGCTAATCGCTCTCGCTACGCCCCGTGAGGATGGGATGGGTGGGAGGGAGGACTCAGACTACGAACAGAAATCCATGAATCGATTGAAAGACCAATCTGTGAAAACCGTCCACACCGGGAATCAAACCCGAGACATCCGTAACCGTAGCCAGCGACGCTACCAACTGCGCCACGGACGCCGACATTGAATCATAAACCATAAAAATAGATACGTTTAGATTTACAATGAAATGGTTAAGAAAAGAATTAACAGTATAGTTATATTATATTTAATTTAAAATTATATAATATGTTAATATTTGTTCTTCGTTTTATAATCGAATAAAGAATAATGTTATAAATGTATGATATATTTCCGACCCTCCTACTTATAATCCCATACCTGCAAATATGAGATTTTACAGGGCTGCATTTCAAAGATTCATAATGCAATTGCAACGACTATATGTATCTTCTTCAAAATTGGTGGAGTACTATTTGGATGTACTATTTTTAATTTAATTTTACCTGTTGTTTATGACTTTCCATAGAACTGAGTGTGTAGACAACAAAAATGAAAAATACATTTTTAAAATTCATATTTTGCACATGCGTGATTATACGTAGGGAGTTTCGTTTTACCAATTTTTCTTAAGAACGAATAAACATTGTAAAATTTGTGAAAATAATTATACATGCTTTGTTTTGAAGAGAAATACAACATTACGAAGTATGCTGGATAATAAATCTATATATATATATAAATGAATGTATGTTTGTTGGTTTGTTGGTTTGTCCGGATCTTATAGGCTCCTAAACTACTTAACCGATCGGGACGAAACTTTCAGGAAGGACTTATTGTGATCATGCCGGGAAATATTATATTAAATAAACGTATGTTTGTCATTTACGCGTTCCTTTACCATTCATACGATTTCGATGAAACTTCGGTGAGTTGTTGTGCACACACCCGTGAAGGGTTCTGAAGAAAAAAAATTGAAAATCTAAACTTGAAAAAAAGAATCAAATACGTACATACAGCGACATATAGGAAAAACCTTCTGATTTATTCGTGTATGCACCAGACGTAAAACAAAAATATTGTGTTACAACATGTGTGATATTGAAACTCGGGTTTGGGTCGGGCCAGACCTGAAGATGATGGGCTCAAACCGGGTAAGTCTATGAAATTCGGCCTGTGCAGACCTCTAATCCAAAAGCAGTTCAATAAACAGAATTAAAACACAAACCCTTTCTTTCTTCGAGTGGCATTGCAACGCATGCCGGGTACTCACTAGTACTATATATTGAGAGACAAGTATGGGGTCACAAGAGGAAGAATGAAGATTAATTAAAATGTATTCTTTTGTCTGGCATTACATATCGCGTTGGTTGCTTCTCTTTTACCGGTCATTTTAATAGAAGCTAAATTTGATATTTTTGAGCATAAACAAGCTGTGCCATATTAAGCTATCGTATTAAATTTATATGTCATTTATTTGATCGATTACGGGGTCAAAAATGTCAAATAGTAAATGAATAGCTATGTACATAGTTAGACAAGTAGCGCGTTGCACGTCTGATATTATTTAGTTTCGAATAAAGAGGTTCCCTTGAAAAAAACGAGAAATGCCATGCGGTCGCAAAATAAAAAGTTTTAATCAAAAATACAAGACAAACAGTCCAACAATGGCGCAATCGCACACACCGCTAAATGATGAAATCGAAATTTCCCGGTGAATTACGATTTTTCCGCTCGGTACGTGTGAGACGCCGTAAAAAACATTCAAATACAACCGGGAAAAAAACAAAACAAAGTGTGTCAGTATTCAAAGCTTCAGCGGGTATTAGAGATGACAAAATAATCCATTTAAAACAACCGGTACCGAGTTACTGTTTGAAGTATTCGCAGAAATCTTTTATTGTATTTATATTAATATATGAAACGTAGAGCTAAATAACAACAGTAGCTTTGGCCAACTACGTATGTATGTAACCCTCAAAATTGAAATTGTTCAGGAGAGAGTAAAAATAGTTTTTATCGAAAACATTATACGGTGAGTTGCGTTATGAATCTTTGAAATGCACTCCTGTAAATCCTTATGTTTGCAGATACGGGATTATACGTAGGTATTGTCGTTATAATAGTAGCCTACATCAAGTGGCCGGGTCAGAATAATTAATCTTAAAACTAATGTAAAATAATGTTTCCCTTCCAAAAAGTTATTTTCAATTTATTTTTCTAATTTACATCATTTGGCATTTAAAATAAGACTCAAACATTAACCCATTTTCGTACTTTTTAACGTTACATCAATTGGACAAAACACCATCAATATAATTTACATAAATATTGATATTTCTTGTTATAAAACAACTAAAGACAAAACAGAGTAACTTTTGTTGGTGTTGGTGTGGAAAAAAGGTGGTTTATTCTGTGATAACAGAAATAAATAAACCGGCATGTTTACTCATTTTCTTTCAAAGACTGGTCAAAAGCTGCTCAAAGCGGGAACTAATATAAATATCGAATAATTGAAAGACCTGTTGCCCACATTTACTTTAAACGATCTAATATTGGCGGTAAAAAATGGTGTGATGTTGAAATTGCGACCAGAGATGTAACACAATTTTTGTATAATAAATATCAAAATTCAATACTTCGCTATTGTTTACCTTACAATTTGAGTGCTTATTCCACATTTAAAACTATGATTAGAGTTGAATTCCCTAAAAGAAGGAGCATTTTGAGATTTGAACAAAACCGGTCATGATCCTTGGATACAATTTTATTCTCTGTTACTCGCCAATCGATTTGCTTTCTCCTATGACATGCCAGAGTCCCTCATCTCTGTCGAGTGATTCATGTGGATAATACCTGACGTTCGGCCAGGACGCTGGAATCCCATATATATAATTTAATAATTCGTTTTGTTCTGTCGTTTGTTCAAATAGGTATTAAATTATCGTAGTCTATGCAACCGAATACCTACTCTGCTACTCGGCATTCTTGTTGACATCTCTATTGGGAAGTCGTGCGTGGAGCAACCGCGTTTATATCTTGTAATGAAACGTCCGATTCGCGCGATTGTCTACAGTCGTCTTCGGTGCTTTTTGTCTATGGGCGTGTTTTTTTGGCGCGCGCCGGAAGTCGTGATCTCTGCTTCGACAGCAAGATGGCGTCGCACGGATCAGTCGTGAACCCTGAGCATCTAGTACTCTTTTTTCTGAACAGAATGCATTGAATCACGAACCACACAACGGTAGTCGGATAATATGCAACAAATCTATTCCGCAAAAACTATGCGACGATTTATTGCGATTCGCCTTGGGGCAAACTGTAAAATATGGGAAATACAATATTATAGATTCTTATGAGCCAATTGGATGATTGTATAATAAACCACTTTTTAGCACATGCCTGAACCGAGTCAAAGATATTCTCATATTGAATAACATAACGTCAGTACATTATATTCAATGTCTTAAGTTCAAAATTAGTCGATAATATGTTTAGTTAGAAACGAATAATAATTGTCTAATGCTGATAAACCACCCTGTAGCGTAGTTCTGACGATGGCGTGATTCTTCTACCTTGTACCTATAACTAAATTCATTGTCTTTTCCGCTCTATCATAATGGTGTACTAGATATATCAATCAAGACGTTAGTTTCAGCTGTTTTACTGTTTTGTGTCGTAGTTGAGTTGGATATTTTAGAATTGATTTTAAATCATACAACAATATGAAAGTGGCTTGAAACACCGCCAGTCTATAACATAATTGAATGACTGCCATCTATAACGTTATAGAGCGACCCAGAACACACCGATTAAAGTGTAGAGTTAAAATCTGAATGGATTCCGCTATCCTGGAAGGCAGATGATGACGACCGTGATGTTGTTGTTGAAGCGACGGGATTTTAGCATGTCTTGGGAAGAAACCAAGATATTCATGAGAGAAATACCCTAGTAACCTAATTTTTACTCTTATCGTAATATTACCAAAAAAACAGTTATCAGGTGCCCATAATGCCCATATACACACGCGCTTCCACGCGCGATCGTGTGATTTGTGTGCTTTAAAACGAGAACGTCAAACAAACTCTTTGTAGAAACGATAGTATGCTACTACGGTAAGTTCTGTATTTTTATTTTCGGTTGATCTTCGTCGGCGAAAATAATAAATGAACCGCTAGCCATGTTTTTGCGGGAAAACGAACGCACTATAATACGGTCGTTCGGAATTTGAAATCGCGCTGTAAAAGCCATAAAGTCGCATCGTAAATTGAGGTTAAGTAACGACCACGCCTGACATAATCGAACTCCATTAAAACGGACGATGTCTTCGTCGGCTTTTGAATTTTTATTACGCTGCCTTTGGAGAAGATATCTTAAATACTTCTCATACGTATTATAAACTAAACAGTATTTAATATTGTTAAGCACACATATTATTCAATTTACACGGTACATTGGTTTAGTTTTATTCAGGGCCGTGTAAATCAAAACAGTCTTATTTGGTATTTATAACATAGAACAATGGTTCAGCAAAAATATGTTTTTTTTATAATTATTTTATTGTATGAAAATATAAGTAAAAAGGATGAAGTTTTAAATAAGTATGCGTTAAAACAGAGTTTTCCAAACTTTTCTTGCAATGGATCACTTTGCAACCCCTAAAATTTTAACGGAACACCGTGTTTCTTTTATTGGGTATATAATATCAATCTGCGTGCGAAAGGAAAACGGCGCTAAATCTTAAAAATGAATAAATGACTTGAATATGCCGAGATAACTATAGTACGCATGTCCATAAAAAAAGAATAAGTTGAATCAATGCTTCTAAATTAGCAAACTTCATCTTGAAACATCGCATTTTTCAACAAAATTCAAATAAACGCAAATCTTGTTTCGGCTCTCCAGAAAAGTATTAATTTTTTATTTTACACCCTTTTCCTTTCGCGAATAGCAATATTAAGTAAAACACGTTTAAATTAGTTGCAACTGCAGCACTATACAAAACCATTCCAGTGTTTCGCGGAACATAGTTTGGGAAACCCTGTCTTAAAAGATATGAAATACAGTACGTGAAAGAAAATAATGAATAAATTTCTAATCCAATGATATTCAGTTAATAATGTAATTAAATTTTTCATAAAAAAAATTATTGTGTTAACTTCACTGTTTTCGACTTTACCTTTTTCCATACCATCCAAAATCAAAATACATTGAATACAAATAAGGCAATACATTACGTTCAGCAATATTTTTCTGTTTTTATTTACTAACCTTACATTTAAAACATGTATTATTGACTTAACTCGTTATGGCATTGAGCTGTCATGTAGCGGAATGGACATGATCGCTTTTGCGAATCCAGTATTGGACGATTGAGGAACTTAGCCGCCCAGCAGCGAACGTCGCGTAATGCCTTGAAATTCATTATTTACCGCTCGTATATTATTATTTAACACCATTTTCGCCTTACAGTCGTGCACTGAATGGCTCAATTCTTGGCGGAGAGGAACTCCGGACACTTTTGAATTTTCTCGAAGAGGCCTCGTAAAACTTCGCCGCTATTTTTTTAAATGCGACACATATCATGAATTGTAACGATTCTTATGTGACATATACCCGTTTTGATCAAGTTTGTAAAGATGCTCTCACAGAGCTGTAAAAATGAATGACTAAATTTAAAGCCAAATTGTAAATCTTGTCATACTCAATTGCACGGTCAATAGAGATGTTAATACATCATTTTATAAATACGTCTGTATCCAAATGCATCGGTATATAAATGTGATGTTTGCATTCTCTCAAAGTCTCTCAAATCAAAACAGAGTATTGAGAAATATAGCCCAATGGATCTATTCTTAAACCATGTTGCAAGAAGTATCCTTGCACTATGCTCTTACACTATATGAAAAGAAAGTTTTAGCGGCTTATTTCTGAAATACTTTATTAACCTTTCCGTATTTATGATGTAACAATAAGTTACTTCGGCATTTAAACCTTTAAATTAAATGTGAAATAGATCATAAAAAGTTAAAATGCATTATAGTTTACGTCTTCTTTGTATAATTAATCATAATTTGAAAACATCGTCAATTTTACCATCGAAAAATACAAAATTTTAGTATAGTATAATAATAATCCGAGATGCATGACGCACTGCATGCAACCGTTTTGTTTCAAACAGTACCGAGACACGTCTCGAGCTTTTTCTCTGAAGAATTTCCATTCTTGCCTCTTTCGATAATTTCGTATAGTCTGATATGTATTTCAATTTTCAAACACAAAATATGACGTAAATAAATTACTTCATACTACACAATACCGTATTACACTTTTTTAAATTGTCATTTCGCTTTATTAACGCGTTTTTATGACAAAGCCCACACGGTAACGAAACGTGACTGCAAGATATCCGAAGGAATTTTTTTAGCATGAAAACGGGAAGGTTAAGAGTCAATGCTCTCCAGATTGGGACATCGCTTAGAAATAATTATAAAATAATATCGCTTTACCACAGTCTGAATCGATTGCTACGAGGAAGCTTTAGGCCAGGGGGAACTTTACAGTTCCAGAGAGGGAAATTGCTGCCGCTTATTAAAGATGTTCAATATTACATATATACATATTTGGAAAAAGCACTTTTTGAGTTAGAGTTAGAATATCTTGGGAAGGGATGAATTATAATCTAAACATTGGTGAAAGCGGGAATGAAGCAAAAAAGATTGAGAACCCCTGATTCAGGAAAATCTCGATGTAACGGACTGATACTGAAAGGTCGTTTTTATGAAAGCCGGTATATTTTATAATAATACAAGTTTTTTTCATAAACCACACACATACTCTCGCAACTTGACCGCTGTACCTATTTTTTTTTTTTATCACGAAATGAATTCTTTTCCGTGTGTCTATGTTTCAAGGGTACAATTACAGCGATGTGTAAAAAGTTAAAATGATTAATTCAAACCATCAGCCGACACTTGTTTAAACTACTGCAGTACCGCGATTACGCGTAAATCATGTGCAGAACCTTGTTTACAAGCAGTGATTTTTGCATATAAATATGCAAAAATCACAATATAATTTATAAGTTGTTTGTTGAAATTAGAAATCTGTTATATTGACATCATTATTTCCATGTTTTACTAATTCCAGAACTAATCCTAGACTTCTGCGTACAGGATTTTTCTGTCTGGTAAGTATAGACGTTGAAGGTTTGCCTACCGGAAACAGGTTTGAAAGGTCGCGGTCAGGCTTCGCGAAGTCACAGCTTCACAGTGCCTCCGTTTCGGGTTGTTCGTCAAACCTTTGACTGCACTCGATCAGAATTGGAGATCTCCAAAGGATAGCCATAGATATATAAAAGAGAAGTAGTTGTTCGTTTTTTCACGGTCGCGAATCGAATCCGAGTCTTCCGTTTTACGGGCTAGTGCGTCGCCTACCGACCACAACGCACCATAGACGTACGCATTTTTTGTTAGATAATCATTTAATTTTATCGCCTAGATACTTCAATACGTCCTATGAAAATATACAGAGTTAGATAATGCACAGATATAGCTAATAGATCGAATTTCAACAAGGACTTAATATATTGCGTTTTATTAATTTGTGACAGTATAAATTGCGTATATCTCGAAAAGAAGCTTTTAAATTATAAACCGTCATTTTACGTACATACATATTTTTTTAATATTTTAAAAATTGGAAAATCATACGAGATAAACCTGATTTTTATAAGTCACACACAAGTCCAAGATCACAAATTTGAATTGAAAAAATCTAAATTTGATATTGACCTTGCTGGGATTTGAACCAGGACCCACCTGATTGATGGGGCAAAGCCACTAGAGCCACTAGAGCACAGAGGTCAAAAATATTTTAGTGCAGTGAGCTGTTTTTTATGCCGTACAACAAGGTGAACCGGTGTTTTTGGCGCCATAACTACACACGTCACCACATGTTTCCTATAGTATCTGTGCGTATTAATAAAAACATCGTTACTATTAATATTCTTATCGTATGATTTTGTTAACATTCACATAATAGAAAATCGTCGTAAATGTCCTTTGTCATTTCGAAGACAACGACATTGACCACCCTGCTCTAGAATGTATTATTTGGTAATATACGTTTATTCAGACAAAATTTGACAATTGTTAATGAATTTGAATTGATGAAAATATTTTTTTATTTCTGTTATTTTTGGTTTCTAAGGGAAAATATATTATTGCCTATGCCTCCACCAACAAGGACACCACTGCCATTACAGTGGCAGGTGCTTCATTCCAAGCGGATAATGAGCAACTCCGTCTGATTTTTGGCTTTGCTACTTACTCCCTACTTAGCGAAGCGTTTGATAACAACACCTAAATTATTATAGTTTATTGTCTGCGTATATCTAAGGTCTGTGGCAAAGGAAAAGATTCATTGCATTGTAGAGTATTCGCCGTACAAATAAGCTCTCTGTATACTACACAGCGCGTGTCAGTGTATTAGTATGTATGGATCCCGTGATCCTAGAGCAGTGGATGGAAACCTTGTATGTATCAGTATGGATCTCGTGATCTTAAATCCTAGAGCTGGAGTGCAAAGATATACGGCGTGTTCGGGTAAGCTCAAAATAGAGCTGGGTGGTCTCTTTCTAATACGGCGAATCAAGCAATATTTCAAGTCAACTCTTTCGACAAATACTTTCCGTGTAGTAAAAATAAATGATAAATTCGAAATATATATATAAATGAACGTTTTAATGGCGATTCAGCCTCTACAAATCTTACTTTAGAGTATCTATTATTATTTAGTCCTTGACCACAAAAATGTAACGATCACTTCAAAATGTCGTAAAATCTGTCGTCGGGAAAAATGTCAAATTTATGAATTTTATAAAAATATTATGCCCGCGGTCATCTCTTTATAAATATTAGAGAACGATAAAAAAGATTAAAAAGGCGGCACGTGCTGAGTATTTTTATAACATATTTATTAAAAATAAATTGTGTTCAAAACAAATATTATTTATTTAGAGTTTTTTATGGATAAAAAGTCTTAATAACCATGTTTCCTTTAAATTTTTCTGGAAAATGAGTTTTGTCTGTGGGATTACAAGACCACTTATAACCCCGTGATACGAGGCTTTTTTTAGGCCTTCCTATTTTAAATATTACATTAAAATAAATAAAAACAATAAATTGATATTAAAAAATTTACAAAATATTCGACAAATTACAGCTTGAAAGCCCCTTCCCTATTTATAAGCTTGATTCCAACGACATCTAAAGACAATTAAATAACTAATACTTTCAAGGAAATAAATAAAAAAAAAGATTTTAGAAAAATTAACATCTCTAGTGCAGACGAAAACAAGTGTTATAAATATAGTATTTGAACTCAGTTATAGAAGAGATGTAAAAAAAAACTTAAAACAATTTGTTACTGACTGTTTAATCAAGTCGAAAAGAACTTGTTTTGAATTATTTATAACACAATATTTTTTTTCCAAACATTTTCTTCTGTAAAAACAAACAAATTTTATATGAAGTATAACATTATTAAAATTTGAATCTTACTACTAGAAGTGAGGTTAGATTCACATATTTTATTCATTTGTCAATCAATAATAGTTATCCAATCAATCCTAACCTTATAGCAAGGTGTAAAAAGAGCGATTAGCTTACTACTAGTCCCTTTTTAGTACTTTTCCTTTCCTACTCCAAAGAGGCTGAGCGAGTGAATAATAATAATTGTTAAAACAACTTCTGAAATGTTCTATTAAGAATCCATATTGACTCTAATTTTGGTAATTATTTTGGAGAGTATTTTCCGCGATATATTGAACACCGGTTTACCGAAAACCGGTATTTCCATCTTAACAGTTTTTATCAGAATACGGAAGATATGTAATATTATGTCTACACCCCTGCACTTTGAGGTTGCCGGTTCGATTCTGGTTTGATGGTTCGTAAATTGTAATATGCGCAATAACTGTCACTGGTGTGCTGGACAATGTCGGCAGAGGTTCGCCGCCTCGTATACCGGTCGCCAACGGGTTAACGTGTGGGAATTTTACCTCAATGTATTTTTATTAGGCATGTCACATATAACACTGTAATATCGCAGTATTATAGTTGGACGACTTTGAATAGACCAGTGATAAAATAAGAGTTAATTTTACATCTTATTTTATGTGTATGGAATCTGATATATGACTTAAAAATATATTAATAATAAAAAATATATTATAATGCATATTTGTGTTGATTTATCTATACGTAACGCAACACACACACACTCTTTCTGCACATTTTTCGCATCATCTGTGGTTATAATTTAAGTTATATAATATTTCTCCACTGCTTCACTTTGATGAAACTATCGATCATAGCCGTGCCGTGGCTAAGTGGTTTAAATTTAAGTTCTGAGACTATTGTTTAAACTCCGTTTTGGTATCAACGGTTTAATTCCTCAGTTCAAATTAGCGTACATTTAATCAATATTTAAACTTTATTTAAAAAAAATCAATAATGATTGTGATAATAAGCAAATGTGATGATTTTGTGGCGAAGGATTGGGGAGGGGGTGGGGCGTCTGCTCAATTTGTGACAAATCCAACAAAACATGGATAATTTATATTTTTTTCCTAATCAAATATTTCGGGAAAATATTGCTACTTACTTTACAAGTATTTTAATTAAGAAGAGGGCGTTAAAAGTCAAGGAGACAAAACGAAATGGGATAATGTCAAAATACCCTAAATCGAACGACGTTATAAACAACCCTCAATTGTTTAATTCTTCTTTGCAAAGGGGTACTTAAACTTTGGAAAACAATATAGTATAACTTGTAACCCCGTACCCGTCATAGATGACGGTATTGAAATTGAAATACTGAATGTCTGCAATAGCTAATACATCGGAACTGTGTGTGCATTGCATAACATTTTATTTTATATACGCCGCGAACGTTAACATCATGAGAAAATTTCATACCTACATGTGATATGTGATAATAATAAAACGTCTACAGAGCGGTATGGGCTATTATATATAAGATTATTTTTAATCTAGTATTTCTAAGGATCATTTGAACATAAAGACTAAACTCATTTAATCTAGTATTGGATTAAAAAAATTTGCGTACAATAGTACTGTATAATTAAAATGATCTTATACTTAAAATAATGAATACATTTTCTTTTTTTTATGGATTTTTGACCCGTAACTTGATAGCGTTTTTAAATAAAACTGGTTTTAAAATATGTATTTTAATTGAATATTGAATTCATTTTAAGAACTCAGATTATAAATAATCTAGATTTCTTGCTTGATATTGATTATTTTTCTTCATTCATTATTTTGATGTCGGGTCCGTGGGGTGCATTGGTTAACGCAGTTCGCAGTTTCATAAATTGATTTTTTAACTGATCTATGCATTATGCCTACGAAGGCATGAATGTTTGTGATGTCTAAAATTCCCTTCGGCCATCCGATCCTATAAACGGGGTATAACGAGAGTGATTAGCTAACCACTAGTCTTCTCCTAGCCCTATCATTCTATCCCTTCTCTCTTCGAGAAAATGAGGTTGAGCAACTGAGTAACGAGCAGTATTCGTAGAAAACTTCTGTTGAGACACCTCTCTATTAGGAAGCCATATACTCCACACTGAGAGCGGACGTAGTAAAAAAAAAATACAAATATAATAGGATCACGGGATCCATTCATACTAATAGACTGCCCGTTCTGGGAACTATTCACAAAGCGCACCAGTATAGTAAAAAGTGCAAAGTTATAACGCGTAAACATTACCTTTTATACCTTTCCAAAAAAACATTATATAGCCGAAAAGTAGAAATAAAGTAAATAGTTTCAATGCGCAATCTTTGTTGGTTTGATTTTTTAAAAGTTAAATATGATATTATATATATAATAGCCCAGACTGGTCTGTCGGCGTTTTATTATTATCACATATAACATGTAGGTACGTTATGCAATGCACACCTAACAATACACACAGTTCCGACGTGACGCAAATCCGAGGCAAACAAACAAAAATAACAATATCAATTAGTCGAAGATTAACGTTCCAAACATTTTTTCAAATAAATGATTCTATTCAAATATTTATTCCAATTTACGACAATGCATTTGTAAGGAATATAATATACGCCTATTTCATAAAAATTGGTATGAAAAAATGTTTTCTTCATGAAGTTCTTTAAGCATTTCGATTAAACACACACAACAATACATTTATTTATTAATAGCTACTTTAAAAATTCAGTATTTCAATATCAATACCGTCATCTATGACGGTCGTCCCACAATTCATATATACGGCTCTCTATCTAAGCACGTGTTTATCCGTGTAACCCCGGCTAATTTTTTAAATAATTATAACACAAGACTCACGTAAATAGAGTCATAAATCATTAATATTTTACATGGTAAGTTTGTATTAAAGCTATGCACAATAACTAATGTAATAAAAAACGTGTTCCAGGTCAAGAATTATGTTATAAGTTGTAAACATGCATCAAATAATGGTAACACAAATCAAAATGAATGCAGTTATTTTGTCCATTATTATTAATTTAGTCGTATTGGGCTTAATTTGGTCACATACTAGATTATTTATATATTTCAATATCAATAACTGTTACAACATCGATACATTGACATGTTTACGATATGTAGAGCTGAGGTCGACAACGAACGGTCTGCGAGACAGTATCAGTCCGCATTTTTGTTACTCGATCTAATCTAAGTAAACGTTACCATCAAATTTCTTTACTTATCATTAGCAGTGTTGCTAAGATTGCCAACAGACTTGAAAACACACATTATATTTTAGATTAGAACTAAATACTTATATATATCCTATAATTCTAGTAAAACTACATACTTTTACATCTTTACCTTATCCAAATGTAACGTTTTTATTATGGTTATTATAAATATTATCTTGTACAGTTAAAAAGTTTTGCGTATGGTGGCATCTTCACAAATCAATTTAAGAAGATTTCAGTGTTGTGATGATGAAACTGCATTTCTTGGTTTAATTGACTGCAATGGAAAATGTATAACTTAACATTTATTTAGTTATTAGAAATGTACAGATTAATACATATTCGATATCGTCATACAACAGCTAGATTTAGTATTTTTAATTCAGATATTGAGTAACATGCGGGATATGCAATATTTTTGACTAACTTGTAGGTATTTTCCAATGGATTATAAATAATTGCACTTTATGTTAGATAGTATTCAATTGGTATACGTGAACTTTCATTTTGATAGTTTGCACTTTGTGTTAGATTGTATTAACTTAATACACTCAAACTTTGATTTTAATAATTTCCACTTGGTCACGGATTCTTTTAACAAAGTGAGTTAAGTTTTAGTAGGTTATTTTAGGGTTGGTCTGGTTTGGTTTGTCTAATGCATTCTAATGCGTGGAGCAAAGACAATATAGGTGGCCTAATATAGGATAGTCTGAGTCCTCCCTCCCACCCATCCCATCCTCACGGGGCGTAGCGAGAGCGATTAGCTAACCACTAGTTCTCTCATAGCCCTATCCTTATATCCCTACTCTCTTTGAAAAAAAAGAGAGGTTGAGCAACTGAATAACAAGCAGTTCTCGTAGAAAAAGTCTGTTGAGATACCTCCATCAGGAGACCATATGCTCCACATTGGGAGCGGACATGGAAAAAAAATAAAAAAATATAGGATAAAAGAATAAGTGACATTTCATTACACCTTTGTGCAACTATCGATTTCAAAGTGTGAGTATTTATATTGAGTGAAAACTATTTTATCTATGTGAAAATATTTTTTCGTAAGTGTAATATATTTCTTCAATGTTAAAATATATTTTATTATGTGGGGTCACTTTATTTTTAGTGAAAGAATTTGTTTTTTGTAGAATGTGTTTGTTACAAGTGAAAAGTATTTTTATGAAAGTGAAGATGATCTTAACAAAAGTGCATTTAATTGTAAGTTATTTTTTTCCATTTCCAAATAAACAATGTCTCTAATTTTTAAATTTCTACAAACTTTTTTTGTATGGTTTTAAGACCTAGTCTCACATAACAGTGGTTGGTAAAAATGTGTTTTGTATAAAATCACACTTATAACTCTTAAATCATGAAAAAATACTTATGCGACGCTGATCTCATTGTATTAATAATTAATTAAATGTGTTCAGCGATGAGCTATATATATGTCAAATTTTATTGGGTTTTAACAATTTTGAAGATCGCATAACCAAAAATATTGTGCACAACTGTTGTAATATTCTATAGAATAATTAACACGTTAGCTACTGCCAAATTGTAATTTTCCACAATGCGTTCCATTTTATTAAGGTTGCCGACCTGTTTTTTAGAATGTTGCTATTGTTCACGAAAACACTCAATTAAATACGCAGAATAAATACAGTTTCTAAAAATCATATGTATAATGTTGCCTTATAACACATATTTGATTAAAATATAACAAAACACGTACATGGGTAGTATATTATCAACAAAGCAATAATAATAATGGGTTACTAAAATACCTGTCTAAATAAAAATCGAAAAGGATTTCCTTCGATATTGCATATTGCGTATGAAAACGTGATTTTTTGTCATGGCAATATTTCAACATAATACATTACTTAATCGACATGTCATAAAGTTGATTGTATACATGCTTGCACTGATTGGAAACGTATGTACAGTTGGTTCACCATTGTAAGATCCTTTCAATATTTTACGTAAATGAGTTCAGTTGCTCTTACGTGTAGAAATTGTTTTGATCGATATATAATAACGAAGTTATACAGACAGAACGTATTAAATACTAAAAACATGTTTTTAAGGTGTTAACTGTCAATTCTTGGTGGAAAGACATTATATTATAAAAAATAAAACACAATTCATTTGTACTACTTCCACATATTTATAATGATCAGGACCGGTTTCGTTCATCACGAGCATTATCAACTGATAAAAATACAAACATTACAGGCTTATTTATATAAAATTGAGTTTAAAAATGAAGGTATATAAAACTGATGAGCTAAGACAAGAAAATACTGATTATCAAATTGTTATACCCGATTTATTAATTTGTATTATACCTGTAATGTTATTTTTAACTAGTAAGAATTGATTCTGTCTCTGTAATTTTTGTTTTTCAGATATAAATTTTTTTAATGGTGCTTTTAATCGTACACTGCTCTGCTTTATCCACTTAAGATGGCTGTTTATTGTTAGTATTAATTACATACTTAATATTTGATTATTTTTAAATGTTTCACTAATTTTTTCTAATAATTTTCCTATTGTTTATTGCATTAGTAATGTCATTAAAATTTTTTGCTCAGCTAATGGACTTTTAATGTAGCCATATTTGTGATTTCAGATTAGTATTCAGTTAGCTCATGATGAGCATTGTCAACTGATAAAAATACTTTTAAGGCTTTTTTAACTTGTAAGAATTGATTCTGTCTCTGTAATTTTTGTTTTTCAGATATTAAAAATTTTAATGGATACTTCATAGCTGCTCTGCTTTCTCCACTTAAGATGGCTGTTTATTGTTCATATTAATTACATACTTAATATTTGATTATTTTAAAAGGGTTCAGTAATTTTGAACTAATTTTTATAATTTTTCTGATTCATTATTGTATATTACATTAGTAATGTCATAAAAAAAATTTTGTTCAGCTAAATGGACTTTTAATGTAGCTATATTTGTAATTTCAGATTAGTATTTATTGATTTGTAAGAGGTCGATAACATTTTAATCGTAGACTCTTTTATATGATTCATATATAATTTTTTTGTTAATCAGTATTTTTTTGTCTTAGTTCATGAACCATCAGTTTTATATACCTTAATTTTTGCACTCAATTTTATGTAAATAGGCCTGTTATGTTTGTATTTTTATCAGTTGATAATGCTCGCGATGAGCGAAGCCGGTCCTGATCATTATAAATATGTAAAAGTAGTACAAATGAATTGTGTTTTATTTTTTCAAAGTAATCTGTGTCATAAGTACAATAGTAGTCTGCGATTTAAAAAAAAAAAGAGTAATCTTTTTGGCATACAAATCGTAAGATTATGTATCGATGAGTTATGATCATATATTATCATGCTTTCTGTCAGAATAAAAAATAACTGTATGACTTAATGCTGTTTTTTTCAGAGCCATTATATCCTAGCGTTAAATTGCACACTTTTTGACGTTTAAAATCATCAAAAACGGACTTAATGCGTTCTGTCAGTATACCCTCAATAATAGGTGTCGACCTCTACTGTCAACTGGTAACAACTTTAACGTAGCAATCAGCTGCGTCTGGTTTCAAGTCCCGGGAAGGTCAATATCATATAAAATTTATTTTCAATTTAATATTGATATCTTGGACATCATCTCGAATGATTTTTAAAACAATCTGATCGAATTACATGGCGCACTGGCTAATTATTAGTCATGCCAAATATTGTGTCTTTCTTTCAAGTATATGCGCCTTTAAGGGGTAACCTTACTGGTCCTATTGCAGAGTGGTCAACGCTATTTGGCGTTAGTGTTTGTTGGTTCAAATCCGCGGACGAATACGGCTTTGTTCTCAAAGGCATGTGATGTCTACAAGCCCTTTCACCCATCCGATCCATAAAAAAGTCGTACTTAAACCGATTAGCTAACCACTAATAGTTTCCTAGCACATTATTCAATGCCTACCTTTCATAAAATAGACAAGTTGAGCGACTTTATGTACCAACTAGAATTGTCAGTCTAGAATAAATTTCTATGCAGAATAAATATATTATCTACTTTTAATAACCGTCGCTAAAATATCAGTTTTGGAATTTATTAAAATTTCTGTTCTGGTTGAATATGGCAACATTCCTAATGTGACGGTGGCACCTTCACTAGCGGCCAAGTTAAATTGGTACATTCATACTAGTCGTCGTAAAAAACAACTTTTGTTTCATTATAAGTATACCACACTGTTGAAAAAATATATTCGCATTGTATATTCGCAACTAATATATTTTTGTTATATTTTAATTTATAAATATTACCTATATTATTGGGATCGTAATTCCAAAATCGACAATAACCGACATATCTGCTTCTGCCAATGAGGTACGGAAATTTTTTTCGTAGCTGTATACCCAATGTTAAACGTCGCTCTTCGTAATCGACCGCAGACCTGTTGTTCGCTAGGCCATATACACAACCGACAAGCCACTAACGAATTTAACTACCATACAATAAATATTACTGTGCCGTAGATCGATAATTTTACCGGAGGGGGTACAAAACATTTAACGTCTCTATTTTATTGTCAATTGGAAGAATTACACATATAAATAAAAAAAAAACATTGATTTTTCTATAATATTGCAGAATAACAAAGATTCTTTTTGTAGCGATTTTGGTTACATAAAATATGACTATAAATATCGAATATATTTATTGCGTCTATCAGTATAAACATGACAATTAACTATACATTTAAATTTATTACTTTGTTATTTATTCCACTGGTTGTGTAAGAAAGTGTGATGCGTGTTTCGATTCTTTGAGAAGTATCTGTAGACTAAATGTATCGCATTTTCAATTTAGTTGGTTTTGATAATAATACCGTTATTATTTATAGAATTTAGTATTTAATAGCACAGACCCGTCTGTAGGCGTTTTATTATCACAAATCACATGTAAGTATGTTATGCAATGCATACACACAACACACAACAATAAATTTATTTATTACTAACTACTTCAGTATTTCAATTTCAATACCATCATCTGTGACGGACGTCCCATTAAGTGATGGCAGACGGCGGACGCGCCACTAGCATAATTTACTATTTGCGTGAGAGAGATTCCATGACAAATAAATGAATGACAGAGTGTGAATCCACCCTTCTTATTTAAATCGGTATTTACCATATCAATTCTTGGCGTACAAGTATCATTGTTTCACTTAGTTACTCGAAAAGTGAAATATAAAGCATATCCAATAATTATTAATTTCAATTTTACAGTCCAAACGAATTGTTACAAAGAAACTGCCGATTACAACAGAAAAAATGTTACATTAAAATATAAATCACCTAAAATATGTAACTGAAAAGAAATTAACAATGTCCGCTTCCAATAAATATCCTTTGAAATCTCAATAGAAATTTTTTAAGAGAATGTGTAGTAATTGAATCGTTCAACCTTCCTTTTACGTAAAAGAAATGATGCAAGTGATTGGACTAGCGAAAGACCAGAAGTTAGCTTATTTGTTCTCTCCTTATGTCATTCTTTTTAAGATCTTATGTGGGTGTTAAAAAAATGGAAACATCGAAGACAAGTTTAGTAATCCATTAACCGCTTAAAAAATCAATTTACGAAAGAGTCCGTCCGTGGATTCAAACAAATACACACCGCAATCGAATAGAATAAACGACGTTGATATGAGCGTCGACTGTTAAAACAAGACCTGTTTTATAAATACAAGTAAATTCATGTTAAAAATATATTAAAATATACACATATCATAATAAAAAATAATATTTAGTTAACACCTCACTGCGTATCACGCAATGTCAAGACTCTTTGATATACCCGATAGCATTGGTACGTATTTATTCTTGCTTTCGTAAGAAATTTCTCTTAAACCGCAGTGCGGGTTGAAATTGCCCTGTCCAGCAGTTTTTTAAAGACATTTTTTTCTGTTCTCACGATGGTTTGAATTGACGCCGTACTTTAGCTATGTCTTTATTATTGCATATCAACTTTCTAATATCGGATAAATATTGCGGGAGAATTTCTAATTAAAGATGACACTATGGTAACCAACTCTGTATCTGCCACATTTTGACTAGATACTGCCCTTATTGGTATTATCCAAAGCTCCCTATAATTACAAGCCATGCTGCATGACCGGACAGTGAGTATTATTGCAAATGAGTGGTCCATTACATTTACTATATGAGGTAACAGATATGTTAGATATTCTTTTTTAAATACTACGAAATAGTAGATAGTTGAATGTAACACGTTGAACGTTGAATGTTATCAGGAATACAGATGTTTGCTTACTTTGAAAGAGTATTATTATGAAGCCTAGTAGTAACCAATGATTGTAATTAATCAACAGTTAAAAATGTGTTTTTTGCGATAAATTACGATACTTGTAAATTAATCTGTAATTGACGACTGTACGATATAATTTATTGTGACGCGGTATTTGTATGGCGGTTTTCGATGAATTGTGAATTATATACTGAGAATGCTAAAGAATCACAGAATATATTCATAATAAATCTTTTCAAATATGTGTTACATTCGACGAAAAACGAACGACGAAAGAAGTTAAGAGTCGATCTACGTACAACCGCCATACAATTTGTTGATGGAGAATGGCCCTCTTAGAAATACTCTTAAATTGCGAAGAACTGCTTGTAGTTTAAGGTTGCTTTGGATTATATCTTATATCATAATACAGTAGCATTAAACACTTTAAAATTATTGGCAGAAGTGTCTTGGAAGCAGTGTCCCAACAGTGCTGAAATAATGACAGATGAATTATTCAAAGTTAACCTCTTACCCTATAAATATAATGTAATGTTGACTTCATTGGATGTTGCGTGTTACACAACGTCATTCAACTTGCGTCAGGAGTTTTCCAATTACCTAAGACTTGGTTGCCATGCACTAATTCAGCTTTTCTTAATATTTTTAAGCAGTGACCCAAATCAGCGACTGTTTTCATTATAAAGGTTTTAGGAATTGAGATTTACTCGAAATTTAAATGATGCCATAAAGTGATTGAATGTATTATAATAATTCGGTGATATGCGTATTTATTTTCTTGTTTTTCTTTATTTCATTCACATAGCAATCTCTTCTTTCCTCTCTTGGAAGATTTATTCTACCAAGTCATTATTGCGGCGACCCTACGCTTTAGTCTTATCAATATCCACAAAGTATATCTGTACAATTAGTTGTCGTGAAGAATTATCAGTAAATATTATATTAACATTGTCTTAATTATTGAAATAAAACTGTCTTTCATATGTATATTGACTGATAAAATAAATGCAGAAGTCTTTTTTTGAGCCATATAATAAATGTTACAGAGCAGACCAAACTATAAATCAAAATAATATTACTGTTTCTCGGAAAACCTTTCTCATCATAGTTCGCAAGCTTGTCCGGTGTTAACCATTCATTGTCAATAAAAATAATATAAAATGTTTATGAGCCCCACCCAAGGGTGCAGCGTGGAAGAATTTAATCCATATAATTTAAGACATCGACTGAGGGTGCTTGATGGAATTTCAATATTAAATTTGGATTATTGAGATTTTGTACACTTCCATGTATTTTGACTTCCAGTTCGAGTCCATTCGTGTGCTCGAATGCCTGAAGATGCCGAAAGGCGAAACCCGGGTCGTTAGTGACAAAATACATGGAAGTGTACAAAATCTCAATAATCCAAATTTAATCCATATAGTTTAGGAAATAGGACAAATTATGAAGCTGACGGGTGAAAGTTTTGATAAATATTGTTATATATTCAGTTTAAATTAAATTATGTTTAAGAATCTTTTTAGGAGACGAAGTTTTAGTGCGCAGATAATGTATAATACGAAATAGCCGTATTTTTCTTTTGGTGGTACTTTACACGGTTAAATTTTGATTTGATTCATTATTAAAACATTAGGGATATATTTATGCAACTAACTATTTGGTTAGTAACTATTGTAATACCATAAATAGCCAATAAGAAATAATAAATGGTGAGTTAATAATTATGTTTGGTGATTAAATATTTGCCAAATAAATGAAGTTAAGGTTAGGTTAGGTTTAATTAAGAAAGTGTCCATTTCATATAAATTACTGAACGTTTATTTTATTAATTGACCACGCTTATACTTAGTTATCGAATTAATTACTGACCATTCAATATTTTTTATTGATCAAAAATTGAAATAGTTACTGTTCCAATAAATGTAGGGCCATGGTACATGTTGACATGTAACATTTTATGCAATGTAGTTTTTTCAGTGGGATTGAATTCTCTATTATTTGAGCCACAGCAGATAGTAGCTTAATACATAAATTATGAGTTCATTTCAGACTATTATATTATTGACAGATTGACAGCTGAAATTTTTTTTTTTACTAAAAAGTATCCCATCGTAAGCCACAGCCGTTCGCACAGAAAACAAAACAAAGTCAATAATTAATATTTTATCGAAGATATTATTATTCGGTATTATTAATTTATGATTTAACTATTTTTCGACCCGCCTCCATTGTCACATTTAGTTTTTATTTGTGAATAAAACTATTGAAATTGTGAACTTACTTACCAGTCTTACCCACCCATGGTTTCGGGCTCGAGTCCCGCAGAAGTATCACTGCAAACAATCGCCGAAACGTCGGCGATAGTAATTTTACAGTGCCGCAAACATACGGACCACTTTGTATACCGAGATTGTGGTCACCGTAAATTGTTGCGGTTACGGATTTCTCGCTCCGGGCATGGAACGTACTTACATGTAACAACTGCAACCGAAAATAGGGTGACTGTGAATTAAAAAAAACAGTACTTGAACTTCATTTTGATGATTATTATGATAATTATTAGTGTCGTTTATCGTGACTAGTGTATCTTTACTCTTAACCTTCAATTTTTTCGGTCCTGCTGTAGACAAAAAAAAAATAATAGATTTTATTATTTATATTGTCAACCTAAACAATGATATTTTTTTCACTATGTCATGTCCCAATGTGGAGCATATGGTCTCTTAATGGAGGTATCTCAAAAGAAGTTTTCTACGAAAACGGCTTGTTATTCAGTTGCTCAATCTCTCTTTTTCGAAGAGGGTAGGGATATACAGGACTAGTGGTTAGCTTGTTATTCAGTTGCTCAATCTCTCTTTTTCGAAGAGGGTAGGGATATACAGGACTAGTGGTTAGCTAATCGTTCTCACTACACCCCTTTTTCAGGATCAGATGGGTGGCAGAGAATTTTATACATCACAAACTCCATTACACCATAAATCGATTGAGAAATCAATTCATGAAACTGCCTGTACCACGAATTGAACCCGACACATCCGTAACCGCAGCCAACGACGTTAACCACTGCATCACGGACCCGACAATGAATTAATGATAACTTAGGTGAAACTAGATAATTTTTTAAAAACTTTTAGATACTAAATAAATTCAAAATATTCCGATGTAAACTTCAATCAAATGCACGAAAAAGAACAACCCTATTAACTTTCATTTCTGTAGCAAATATTTGATTGTATTATCGTATATTATCATTAATTTAAGAAGCCCTCTGAGTGGTGAGATAATTTATATAAAATTATGTTTTTTATTTATTAAACCATTCGTTCGTTCGCCCGCGATGTGTAGATTCACTAATTTTCAGCCAGGGTCGATCCACTGCTGGATGAAGGCCTCCCCCAGCTCCCTCCACTCTTCTCGGTTCCTAGCTTTGCGCTGTCACGTACATCCACCGAAATTGACAATTCCGTTAATCCAGCGGGTTTTGTGACACCCCTGAAACCGCTTAGTGCCCCTCGGGTACCACTGAATGACTGCAATTGTCCATCGGTTGTCCGTTCGCCGTGTGACATGTCCGGCCCATCGTCATTTCATCAATTCGGTGACCTCTATCACATATCTCACTCTTGTTTGCTTCCTTATTCATTGGTTTCTCTTGCGGTCCTTACGCGTTATGCCCAACATGCACCTTTCCATTCCACGTTGGCGCAATGTAGATTTAATAATTACTCGTAACAGAAGTTGTTTTACGAAAACAGCTTATTGTCAATAGAACAATGGGGCTAATGCAAGATTTTTTTGCATTCTCAAAAAAATTATCTATTTTTTACTTCTTGTGAAAAGTTGACAAAAAAATATTGAATATTTCCGACGTAATATTTTTGTGTGTCATATGCGCATGGTCACCCTACCGACATATTCAAAATAATATCGGTTTCGACACTCACCGTGAGATTGTCAGGCTGTCGGGTATTATTATTTTTTTCGATCCATTAAGTTCACATAAATCGACCATATAATTACTACCAGCGTAGTTTCTGTGACCACATTTTTATATCACGTACTCAACAGTGGTGTACAAAGCCAAAGGCGGCCTTGGCACAGTGGCTAGAATGCATGACTCAAGCTATAGTCATTGCCTATATGATGACGTACATAGATGACGTAAAAAAAATTTAAAAATCTTCCTCTTCTCTGCATTAGTGGACAGAATAGATTCACATACAGTAAACAGTAGAAATCAATTTAGAAAATATTAGAGCTCCAATATTTACAAATTTATGAAAAGATGTGACTTCTTACCATTTTACAATAAAACATCAACATTATTATTGATTGAATAGGCATTTGTTTGATAAAAACATATTTTAATCGGATAAAATATCAAAGTGGCGCAGTTGGTAGAGTCAATCGATTAATTGTTTTCTGTTCGTAGTCTGAGTGTTTGTGATTTCTAAAAAACTCCTCCCTCCCACTCATCCGATCCTCACGGGGAGTAGCGAGAGAGATTAGCTTACCACTAGTGCTGTCTTAGCCCTGTCCTTCTATGAGCAGCTGAGTAACAAGTAATTCTCATAGAAAATTCTGTTAAGATACCTCCATTAGAAGACCATATTGGGAGCAGACATTGAGAAAATAAATCATTTAGTTGAAAGCTATTTCGGCTTGATGCCATCGTTAGAACTATACTTAAACTTATTTTAGCTTAGCTATATATATACTATATGTATATACTCATAATGAAATTGCTCTTGCTCCGATCAAAACCCTATGTGCTCGGCCAGAGTCAGTGCGTGACGGCGGGGCCGGAGCGGCGTTTGAAACTGAAATGAAAAACAATGCAAAAAAGCATGCTATGCATTGCAGCTGTAAGCGCCGCTCCCGCCCCGCCGTCGTGCGTTGACTCTGGCCGAACACTATTGCGCCACTTCTTCGAGCTCCGCTTCAATGATCTGTAAAAGTCACTGTTTTATCAAGGGTAGTTTAATTGTTTTTTTTGAAAACATTGGTGCATTTTGCTTAGTACGCTTCGTTTAGCTATATTGAATGTATCAGATTGCATTTGATATTACTGTGACTAACAGCTGACGAAACTGTTATTCCTTATTCACTGTACCTGCAAATTTTCTTCCACACTTGCCCTACATATACATTATTTATCACAAAACAATAGCTGACAGCAGCACGGTGAATATTGGCCATTTTTTAAAGGGGGGCCGCTTTCTATTGTTGGCAGGCCCGGGGCCCTCGCAGCGGGGCGCGGCGTCCACGGGTCTGCACGGGAAACCCGGGACAAAACGTCCCGCTTTCGCCCAGACGTGGCGTGGAGACGGTCAATTATTAGACCGTAAAACAGCAGTGGTCCAAGAAACCCACAAAGGGCGACACCGCGATTTCATACATTATTTTATTCCCATCTTATATAAAACACAAAAAAACGTGAATCCGACGAAAAAATACATCGTAAAATAAACGGTTTGTTCAGTTTTGATTTGTCATTGTATCTCAACTTTTAACGATTCAATTAATAAATTTATGTGACATTCATAATGCCCCAAAAAGCTATTAAATTTATTAATAGTTCATCGATTACTTTAGCAATCTATACATCAACAGTTTTTATTCTAATCTATTTTTAATTAACGTTTGAAAAATCCGAAAAAACATATGGTTTTTTTCTCAACAATTGCATATTATAAATTTTCGTTGTTCTGGAAGAAAACACTAACTGAAAAATACTAGTTTTGAGTAATTGGACTTTGAAACTTGTTCATTTTGTGTGTTTTCAAGTAAAAGCGTAATTTATAAAAATAAGCGTCTTCTTTCATACGGTAGAGTTTGAAATAAGGAGCATTTAGGTATAATTAACTAAATATGTAATTTTTTCGATTTAGTGTTTTCTTCCAGAGCAGCGACGAAATAATATACAAGGGCTATTCATTCAATAACCTTGATGCTATCCGTCAAGAGAGAGAGAGATTGTGAGTGCTTACTGTGAAAAGTAAAATTAATATAACAGTTATAAACTGCGCCTCCTGCAATTGTGGGCTATTTTCAGCGTCGATAATCCAGTTGCCGTCCAAATCTATTTAAGACATCGACTGAAGGTGCTTGATGGAATTTGAATAGTTAATATTTTGTACATTTCAATACGCTTTGTCACTAACGTCTTTCGGCATCTTCAGGCATTCGAGTACACGGATGACCTCGAACTGACAGTTAGTAAAGTATGTTGAAAGTCATTATTATCAAATCAGTATTGTCAGGTAAATGTCGGGTCCGTGGTGCAGTGGTCAACGTCATTGGCTTCGATAATGGATCTCACGGGCTTGAATTTCAGTATGGAGATCCCAAAAACGGAGGTGGAGAGAACGGTTAGTTAACCACTAGTTCAATCCTAAGCATATTCTTCGAAAAATAGAGGTTCAGCAACTGAAGAACAAGTAGTTCTAATAGAAAAAAACTTCTGTTATGATGCCTCCATTAGGAGAACATATGGTCCACACTGAGAGCGGACATATATTAAAAAAATAACGATTTTCTATATTAAATTTGGATTATTGAGATTTTGTACACTTCCATGTATTTTGTCACTAACGACCCGGGTTTCGCCTTTCGGCATCTTCAGGCATTCGAGCACACGAATGGACTAGATTCTAGATTTCTAGATTTCTAGATTTTCTATATTATCTATATCTTATATGTAAAAGATATGAACTATTTCTATTATAGCTGTCAGTTAGAGTTTATTCGTTAACTCGAATACATTAAGATGCCGAAAGGCAAAACCCGGCTCGTTAGTTACAAGACGTACGTAAATCTGTTTACGTTGTTATAATAACACACAACCAAACCTGTTAAAATAGTCATACCATCACGTTGAAATTAGCAATTAATTTAAAATAAAAAATAAATTATTGATTCTCATGATAACTGTTTCGGTGACACGTCATTACTGTATTAAATATGAATTCTATATATATATTATACATTTTTAATAGTATACAGTATAAACTAAGAAATATCTTTTCTACGCGCGGTCGAATAACATTGGTAATAGATACAGAATAGTCATTTTGTAGATTTTTAAAGCGATCCGGGTGAGTAAATAATTTATTAATTTTCGGCCATTAGTTGTTTTTTCTTTCTTCGGACAGGGGACTCCCCGCCGCGATTCGGGCATTTATCATTGTTTTTAGGGTAACGATGCCGCTTTAAACGATCTTAACGCAAGCAATAACGGCTGATTCCGGATAACACATTATCGAACACGATTTTGAAGAAAACGCCAATTTGGACGTCGTGACTAGAAATGTGTTGTTTCTTGATTGAATCGGCATTGAAATGGGATACGAAGAACGTAGTTCTGACAATAGTGCAATGCTGAAATACCTATCAACGATATCAGTGATTCCTAACACTTTTACACCAGCGGGTAATTAATTTTAAAATCGTTCCGCGGACTGGTTAAGCAGAAAATCAACCTTTTAAGGTGTTAGCTGTCAATTACTGGTGGAAAAGGCATTGTATTTTAAAAATAAAACATAATTTGTTTTTATTACTTCCACATATACTTCGATAGCATTATCAAGAGAAACCAGTCCTGATCATTATAAACATGTGGAAGTAGTGCAAAGAAATTGTGTTGTATTAAAAAAAACCATTACTTTAATTATAGAATTTTGTTCATTGGTTTTGAAATCATTTATTATTTAAACGTTAAACAGCCAGAATTCACATACAAAAAAGCATGAAAAATTGAGTGTGAATTAAAATACTATTTTTCATTAAGTACAGTTAATACCTGCCAATTCACTTAATAATTTGAAATTACTAAATCACATGTGATTAACTCGTTGACATTATTTTAATCACTTTAGATAAACATATATCAAATTGAATCGAAAAGATCTAAGCAATTTCAATGCTGCTGTATTTTTTCTAGAATATTCGATTACCGTGGGCACCATCGGTTGGGAAACGATGTACTTTATTAAATAATGTTTTAACACCAGTAATCAGCAACAATGATGACTCACAGAGAAATTACTAGAATCTAGTATCTTTATTTTTATAATAAGGATTATTTTTATGCCAAATATTTATTTTTCGTTTAAAAAAAATGAAGTTACTCGTTACATTTAAAATATTCACAAATATACGTTAAAATGTCAATCATATAATGTGCACAAACGAAAATAAAACTGTATAGTCAAGGGCCGCAGCGGGATTTTAAAAACCCCTGCCAGGAGCGGACTGGGTGACCTCCCCTGCAAAGCGTGTTCGGGACACTTGTCGGCCTGCACACAAGCACCTTTGTGTCTATGTTTTTTGCTCTACAACGTGTTTACAACTTTTTTATTCGCGCAAGGGATGAATTGGTTCTCAAATAAATAAATATTCACGCTTAAATGTAGAGCTAGTAAATACCAAATTGATGTGTCACCTGTCAACATGCGTTCAATGCACACGATGCGCCAACAGAAAGAGGTTGAATATGTGTGTGTTCTGGGTTACAACTAAAGAGATTACAAAGATAAATCAAAACAGACATTTTCTATTGTAATCCAGAAACGCGAATTAAATTCCATGAAGCGTTATGTCCTCATCAAAGTTTTTAAGTTTTTCTTTGAAAATCGATAAATTTAAAATTTAAAAATAATCATTGTATAGAAGAACTCGTCAATTAAAACAAACAAACTGTTCTTTTTCATCATTACTAAATGGACCCCTAATGAAGCTTATCTAAACAGAAGTTATTCTTAAAGAACTATATGTTACTCAGTTGCTCAACCTCTGTTTTCGGAGAGACTTAGTATATTAAGATAGGGCTAAGGCGTAGGTAGCTTTGTCTATAAATCTGCCATTGCATAGAAATCCATAAATCGACTGAAAAAAAGTAATTATAAACCAAAGTATCCGTACTAGTATTCGAACCCGTGAACATCGCTATCGAAACCAGCGACGTTACCTCTTGACCTCAGACCTGACATTAGCTATCTTCATATCATTTTTTAATGTTACTCTTTCTTAAAACTTACATTGAGTGACTGCCTTATGGGCAGTTATTATATTTATTATATATCGTCGTTTCCATTACAAAATTATACATCTGCATAAATCAAAATCGTTCAGGTGACCATAAAAACAGTTTAAAATTTTTCTTTATTGAATTAAATCAATAAAAATAAACACTTAGTTATTATATTCATATATGAGTCGCTGAGTTGCTAAGCAAGCTCTTGACAATATAAAATTAAATTAAAATTGATAATTTAGTTATTCCACTTGGTTTTGTAATAACTAAGTTATCAATATAATTTAAGACATCGACTGAGGGTGCTTGATGGAACTTCAATATCAAATTTGGATTATTGAGATTTTGTACACTTCCATGTATTTTGTCACTAACGACCCGGGTCAGTTCGAGTCCATTCGTGTGCTCGAATGCCTGAAGATGCCGAAAGGCTAAACCCGAGTCGTTAGTGACAAAACACATGGAAGTGTACAAAATCTCAATAATCCAAATTTATGTTATCAATTTCAATTTTATTTTATATTAAAAATGAACTTCCACAAAGTTACCGCCGAATCCATAGAAAATATTAAAGCTCTTGACAATTTTTAAATAAATACGTTTTTAATGTACGTATGTGCTCTATCGATAAATCTATCACCTTTTCCCGTTGAATGTCTAATTTCTTTCAAAAATTTTCCAAACAAAAAAATGTAGTTTTTTTTACGATCTCGATCCTTGTTTTACACGGTCGACGCGCTCCTAGAAAACGTCAGTGTAAAAGAATATTTAATTTTCATTTTACACCGGAAGACACAAAATAACTTAAATTATACTTAAAACTGTCATACTGCCCATAACAGTTTTTCAGTTACTCAAAACTCTAAAGACCTTCGAGGCGTATTTAGCCACTCATACATATAATATTAGTTTTGTATGCTTACTTTTGCAGATATACAATTTTGCAATGGAAACGACGATATTAGTTATAGACAAAAGACATACATTTTTATCGGCTACCTGAGTCCAATAAAACTTTACGGAATATCTACATTTGTGTAATAAATAATGCAAATGATTTTTACGGTGTCCGTATTCATTGTGATGCGAACAAAGAATGAAGTAATGACGTTATATTAGTATTTACTCCCAATACCCCCCTTGTCACACGACGGGGGGGCCTTTACAAAAGAGGGCGACTGCGCGGACAGCGGCGCTCCTGGGGCGCATGCGCCTCGCCGCCTTCGCTCCCCCTCCCCCGTCTGGCACTGCCGACTCGGCTGACAGAGCTTTCACGTTTATTATAATATATTTACATGTATTTTATATCACCGTGCTCTATAATAGACACAATATAAGCGTAAACACAGTGTGATTTGTCAAAGATTGAAAGCATTGTTATGTGACCACTCCATGACTGCAGTGTATGGAGCTGTAATGAATTATGATAAAATTACGGACATACTTTTACGTAAGTCTGGTTGTTCAACGTCAATCTCAATATGTACCTACGTCACTCAATTTTGTGTATTTTTCCACTCACTCCCATTGGCATATTTCAGCAAAAAACCTTTTACATCCCTGTCGGAATAATGTCGCATGTTTTACCCTTAATACTAACTAATTGAATTAAGTTATTGAAATGTTACCTTAGCGCATCATGACGAATGATGCTTTTTTTAATACACAACCTAATTTGTAAGCTTTTCAACGGCTAGAAAAATATTATTCAAATAATTATTATGTTACGTTATAGTCAGATAACTGAATACGCCATAATTTAAGATATCGACTTAGGGTGCTTGATGGAAATTCAATATTAAATTTGGATTACTTGCGAATGCGGACATTACAAATATATATATAAACGAATTTGAACTATTGAGATTTTGTACATTTTCATATATTTTGTCAAACACAAACGAAACGAATTCGAGCAAACGAATTCCTGAAGATGTCGAAAGTTTAAACCCTTTTTCGTTAGTGACAAAATACATGGAAATGTACAAAGATTCAAATTTGATATTGAAATTCCATCAAGCACCCTCAGTCGATGTCTTAAAATTAATATATAAACGATATCAACCATTTACTGTCAGGTCGAATTCATTCGTGTAATCGAACACCTGAAAATGCCGAAAGGAAAAACTTGGACCATTAGTGACGATATACGTGAAAATGTACACAATTTTAACCATTAAAATCGATATAAACGTATTTTTTAATGATTAATTTAATTGAAATGTTAAGATTAGCCTAAAACTCTTCTTGTTGACAAGGTAACACTTAAAACCTCATTATTGTTCGTAATTATCTGTTATGAATTCTACCTGTTTAGTAACTAAGTAGGTTTTACGTAAATAAGTGAGTTGATGTAGTGTCTTTGTTTCCGAGTAATTATAATATATATTATAAGAGGAGAAAAATACGTTCAACAATAGTTTTTAATTTTGGCAATGTGTGATATTTGAATAGATACAAAATTTGATAATTCTTGTAGCGCTAAATAGTATAATTGAGCTCTACCATTAATTGAAAATTAAATCATTAAAAAAACGCTTTGAACATTATGTTAATATATTTATAAAAAAAACAGTTATTATCGACAAGACAGCATTGAAACTGCATTGATTTTACGTCAGTTGCGCTTATACAATGCACCTGTGTCGCTATGCTGCGATATTGCGTGTAAACATGTGTAAATCGACACATCCATTGACAGTTTTATTGCATATAATATCCAATAATTTCGCGGAGAACCATCGCGATTCTTGAATAGTCTCCCAGGCCACATCCTCACAGCAGGGGAGATGCTCAGACCTCGGCTGACAGACCTAAACCGAGCAACTGACAGCCAACCGTGCTAGTTTACCTGTATTAGTTTTAGAGAGATTACACACACGCAATATTACGTGAGTCTTGCCACGTCAAAAATGTTTTGAAAACTTTTAAAAGATCTCCTTATAAAAGGTACATATTATATTATGGACTAATAGTTAGAAAATCTCTTTCTCTTTTAGCCCTACTCTTAACATCTAGTAAGGCGTAACTGGATGAGAATAAAAAAATCAAAGATTTGTTTAGCTGCCTTGTTATGGAGCATTTTAAGATAAGGATTTGAACTACAACTTATTTTAAGCCAATCGTTTAACCTATCTTTAATCATATTATAGATTGAATGATGTGTTTGGAAATTATTAGTTGTTGTAAGCTTATCGCCTTTTTATATCGATGGCATAATGTTATAAACTCGTGGTTGACATTTTAACGAAAATGAATTTATAAACCGTATCTCGTTTATTTAAAATAGTAAAAAGTATTGAAACTTTTTAATGATTTACAAGTACCCTTACATAAACATTCAGTTCCTTTTAGAATCCTGTAATTTTTTTGAAAAGTCACGTACAGGATTAATACATTAGGCCATCGATATATTGGGTGTAGGAATGAAAACATTGTGAAAAAACGACATTAATGCTTCTGGGTACAAATCCATAAATCGATCAAAAATTTTAATCAATCTTTGAATTTGTCTTATTCGAGGAATCTAAGCCTTTGGGCGCTCAACCGAAATGCGATAAAAGCCCAAGAGTGACTAAGAAGAACTCTTAGTCCTTTCCTTGTCTCATATTTCTCTTTCCCGAGAGTTTGAGTGACTGACTCTTACCCTTGTTGAAACAATTTCTGTTAAAATACTTGATCAGGATTATATCAGATTTAGTTTACTGATGCATGAATTACTTTAAATTTAAATAAAATAATTTGGTGTTTTATTAAAGACTTAATACTGTTGTTCCAAAATTTGGTAAAACCACATGTGATTTTAGTCCATACAATATTGTCTCAGACCTCAGATTAACGCGCAATATTTCATCCGTGCAACTAATAAATATTAAAACCGCGTCAAATCATCATATCTACCTTTTTAGAAAGAAAAAAATTGCCAAAATGTCGGGAATTTCGGCAACTCTTAGTGTCTAGAAGATTTATTGTTTTGAGCTTCGTCTAAAAAATACATATTTTCTAGCCTGCGGCAGACGCGAAAAAATCACCTGATCATATTTTATGCCTAGCCGTGCCAAAGATGTGAATAAAATTTAAAAATTTAAATGTTATAACACGACTTACTTATTGCTCATGCATAAGGATTGCGAGGTGTACACCAAAAGTCCTGGCAATAGTCTATAGTGTAACTTCAACGCTGGGTATCCTCTGGGTCGATTTCTGTAAAGCCCAAATTTAAAAACAATATTTAGAAAACAAGCTGTTGTTGGCAAACAATAATAATAAGTCGTTCACAAGCAATAATTTAAATTGTTAGAACATTCTTTTTATAAGACCGAAATAGCATGAGTTTCATAAAGACCTTTTTCCTTTTCACCAGGTCTGGTTCCAAAACAAACGCTCCAAAGAACGGCGGCTGAAACAGCTAACATCAATGGGACGAGGTCCCTTCTTTGGATCGTCGCGTAAGATGAGAGGCTTCCCCATGAATCTGTCTCCGGGAGGGCTCGACGAGGCGGCAGCGGCAGGTTTCCCCTACTTTGCGACGGCCGATGGCAAGTTCGAATTCGGATACGGCGGGCCGCCTTTCCACGGCCACGACGCACCGTTCTTCCCTGCTCATCATCCAGGACCTCCGCCCATGCCGTTTGGGCAGCAAGGTAACTGTAAGAATCGATTTTTAATTTATTAGTCATAAGAATAACTATTCGGTTCTGAATCTTAACTACTTTTTGCTATTTTTTTTTTGCATAGTAAAGTAAAATCTCGATTTTATGTAACATGAATTCACGTTTTCCACATCCAATTTTTGCAGTGCTGTTTTAATACCTGTTTTACATTATTATTTCTCGCCTTTTACGTCTAAAATTATCAAAATTCTATCTAAACACATTCAATTAAATGATTAATAATCATTGCAATCAATATTTCTTTGGCCGATACAGAACTCTCTGTCGAAGAAGCGGTTAACTCGATCTATCCAATTGCAACTTAAGAATATGTTATGAGGTAGATTGAGGATCTAAAATTCTATTTTACTAGTATTGATAACGTTCAAATCAAACTTTTTACTCCGTTTTCTCTGTATTTAAAAATACAAATATAAATATTAAATTGGAACTTTATTGTATATAAAACAAACCCTCCCTCTTATTTAAACATCTTCAAATAATTAAATTAAATTAAGCTTCGATACAATAATTTTCTTGCATGCATGTGGCAAAGTAGCGTAACAGAACCCCCTCAATAACCCTTTAAATAATAATAATATTAATGTAGTTACTTTTTGAACATTTATTTAAGCATCATTTATATACAAATGTGGAGGATTTGTAGTGTGCCCAAGAAGGAATCGTTTTATGTAATTAATTCCATAATAAAATAAAAAAAATACTATTGCTTTTTTATTGAAAGAACTTTCTATAAAAAAAATCATTTGAAAGCAAAAATAATGCCAAATGTGTAAATTTATGCATTTTTTTTAATAAGAAAAGAACCACAGAATAATAAACATGTTTATTGCTGAGTCGACTATTTGTAAATGTTTGTGTGGCGATTTATTGTTTTACATAATAATATGCTATTTATTAAATAGAAATTTCTTTTACTTAGAGTTTTATAATATAGTGAATTGACAGCGAATGGATAATATGAATAAAACGATTCTTTTTCTGGTTATCGGAGCTCCAATACTTGATCAATGTGGCGCTTTGCAAATCCTCTTAATCTTACCCTGCATCCTCTCTTGGACAGTCCTGTTCATTCCAGGCGGAGGACCGATGGACCACTCGATGCCGATGGGCTTCGAGCCCGGTTCCCTGGACGGGCCGGGCGGTTTCCTGGGCCAGGGCGGCGGACCTCCCCCGGACCACCTGCTGTCCGGCATCCCTCGCGGCTCTCCCGACTTTCTGCCTCAGCCCTCTTTCGCGGAGGGCCCACCCATGCATGGAAACGAGGGTCTGGTTTGGTAGCTGAAGGCAGAGCCGCGGGATTCATCAGAGTGATGGGACCACGGCAGGGGCCAGGTTTACCTCTCCTGGCCCTCCTTCGACAGCTAGGCTATCGAGGGGACCTACACCAAGAACTGCGTAAAGTTATTACAATGTTTAGACATTTTTCAATGATATGGTGACTTTAACTTTTGGTTTTAAAATTGTTTTCGAAGATTCGGGGAAGGTGTGGAGAACTGTTACAAGTGAAAAAAAAACTCTGATTTTGTATATTATAAATTATGGTAAATTAATAGTTATTTGTAGTAAAATAAATGCGTTTTAATTTCTTACACGTCTATCTGATTAATGAAATGGTAAATTTATCATAATTTCTTTGCAAACATAATGGTTTTAAGGTAGGTAGTAAACAATCAACCAGATAACATCAAATTGTCCAATAATATCTGTAACATTTAATTTATTGAAATTGTCGATTAAAAAATACACACATACTATTTGGTTGGTACTGAGTGTCCAACGAAAATGATAAATATGTCGTATTATGAGTTTTACGAATGAATTTTAGATTATACGCATTTTTTGAATTACTTATTGTATGCCAATATATAAAGTATCATAAAATATTGCGAAAGTAGCAATAAATAGATTTGTGTGAAAGCGTGTGATATGATTCAAAGCAGTCAATTTTTAACGAATTTTTATTTTGATTCAAAACATAACTTTTCCACTTCAACGTTTTTTCTCAGAATAGTATTTCAGTCACTGCTGTCTGATTTATTTTGACAAAATCTCCATTTAGTATACACATCGTCATTAATTCTACAATGGTATTGTTTTAGCCATAGAAAAAAGCAAATAATATTTAGAAAAACAGATGCTATATTATTGAATTTTCAGACGGAATTTCTGTAGGTTATAATAATATAGTTTTACATGCATAAAAAACTAATCTACACTTTTTTAAACATCAAATATTGCTGAATCAACGGTGATAAATCGGTATTATTAATAGTTATCAACAACACTTTAATTAATTAATAATTATTCTATTCAATAAAATAGATTGATATCTTTACGACATGTGGTGGAATATAGTTTACACATAAATTAATATAACAGAAAAATCGTTTGAATTGGCATAGTTTTAAACGGAAATCTAGAATTGTGGCTTATTAGAAATCAGGCATCATACTGATCTACATAATGTATTTTGCCGTTTGTAGATCGAGTAAAAAATCCATATCCGTTACAAAAATATTCTGATTTCTACGCGTACATACAAACTTGCCCCAGTCATACTTTGAACAATGAAATGAAGTAAAAGATAGTTTTTTGGAAACACATGTTTCAAGTTTTTTTTTGTTTTGGACTAGTACTTACAAACTTGATGGTAGCAATAAATATATAAACGGATAAATTTTTATTTTTAAATATTTTACGAAACATAATTCTCGTCGTTGTAATTCTTGTTTTCCCCTAAACGGATGATTCTGATTAAAAAAAGTATGAAACAACCTCTTTTTTTTCAACTTTAAAAGCAATAATTATTGGTTACAATAAATAAAAAGTGATTACAATTATTGTGTGAAAAAGTAATTAAATTTTTTTGTCATTTGATTGAGGGGTGCAAGAAAGAATGAGACCTATTGTTAAAAAAATTGAAATTAAAAACCAATTATTTAAATGAGAGAGAGATGTTTTTTGAAGCAGTCATAGAAATCGATGCATCTTTTATTTCCACGATCAAATAAAAAATCTCATTGTTACATTAAAATGATATCGGTTGATTACAACTACCGTATGAAAAAATGAAAGTTTTTTACTGCAATACTTTCTAGTCATCACATATGAAAGAAATAAAAGATTATTAACATTTATGAGATTGGTCATTAAAAAAGTAACGATCGATATGTGGTTTCGTAAATGTTTCTTTTATTATTTTTTAATGTTTAAAAATCAATCACTCAGGTACGTGTATGCATCAATCAAACATACAATATTTTTATCACTTAATTAAAATCAGCTACAAAATATTTAATCGAAGAACGCTGCAGTTTTTTTTAACCATGGTTGATTCCTGTTTGGGTCAAGTATCAAATGTTGACTTTTTCAAATCAACATTTAAGTTATTTAAGTGTTTATGATACCCTTCTCTTACACAATCTCAAGTGGTTTTGAAATATAAAATATCTTTTACTTCGACTAATTTCTATAACGTAAGTAAATAATAAATTTTATGTACAGAAGTGCTGTATGTGTGGTCATAAATTAATTAATGTTACATTGCCAATAACTAGTCTGCACAAAAGTATTGAATTTGAAGTTACTAAAATTTTAATTAAAGTAAATCACTGTCCGCTTCCAGTGTGCTAAGAAGTTGTTCAACGAAAACTGGTTGTAGGTCAGTCACTCCAACCCATTTTTATAAGATCATAAGGACATAAGGGGAAGGAGAGTATTTGTAGGTATTTTAAGAAGCAAAGAAATGAAACGTACGTTGATGGCTTGCATAAATCAGTGAAAATGTATCTTTGGCGATTTGAATCTTTGAGTTTAAGATAGATTGTCACCACTCTGTCACGGTGATCGGAAAAACTATTGCAATTCGGTAGTTTCAATCAAACAAAATTACAGGCACAGTTCTAGATAGTATTGGACATAATATAGATATTAAATAACTAGCTCCAATGTTGTTTACGGAATTACAGTTAATCCATCGATTGTTTTGTATAAAAAAATAGTAATGCGTGAGGTGAGACCTTTTACCATTTATGCTTGCAAGCGGAATGTTAATTTACCATTTTTTCATTTAGTTACTATGATTTCATTATGATACAAAATGTGATCGACTAACCTACGGTTTATGTGTTTATAATACGTCAAATTGTACCAAATGCCGCTCTATATTATGAAAGAAAAATTTTAGCGGTTCTTAGCTATATTTATTTGACCATACGGACTTATGTTTTTTTGGATTATAAAGTGCTTCTTTGCTTCAAAAGTGTCAAGTGAACTGCAACGAATTGATTTTTCTCCATGCAATATCAATTTTCCGCGAGTGTATGTACTTATAAATTCTAGTGAATTTCAATTGTATTGTTTTTTAAACTTACGCGCGAGTTATAAATTATAATATAAAGTACTTTGATTCGAGTTATCAATTTATGGTGCAATTGTTTGTGTTTTTATGATCGACGTAAAGTGGTTTTGTGACTTACTTTATAATCACATTCGTTAAAAAAACATTTTTTTTTACTTTATAGTTTCTAAAAAGTAATTTAAAATACATATACACCAATGTGAATATATAGTTTATAATCTAGAATTTTAAGGCTATTTAATATTTGTATAAAGTGGCCGTAGTTCTAAGAAATGTAAAATGTTCTGTTATGTTTTCTGATTGCCTCTTAAGTTTGATTTTTGTTTCGATAACAAAGTTATACACGGTTATATCCACATTGGAATTCAACACTTTTTTAATTATAAAGTAAGCAGAGGAAATGAATATTACAGGCGGGAAATACAAATTTTAACAGGAAGTGTCATGAAAGTTTAGTAAAAAAACTATTTCGGATTTAGACGGTTTTACAATAACACTTTTAAAGTCGTCTATCTCCAGTTATTATTAATAATCAGAATTTTTCTATAAATTCTAATATTTAGTGTTTGCAACAAACTTTTTAATCAGAGATTTTGATTATTTAAAATCGATTTAATACAATTTAAAAGTAGAATTTTGACACAGAAGTCGTGGCTTAGTGAGATAATATAAAATACTTTTTGTTTGCTTCCGTGGCGCAGTTGGTAGCGTCGTAGGCTACGGCTACGGATGTCTCGAGCTGAATTCCTGGTGAAAACATTTTTCGTAAATTGATTTCAATCGATTTATGGATTTGTAGTCTGTGTGTTTGTGTTGTCTTAAACTCTCTCTTCACCCACCCATCCCATCCTCACGGTGCATAGCGAAAGCGATTAGCTAACCACTAGTCCTGTCCTACCTAGCCTTATCCTTCTACCTAGTTTTTCGATATTTAATTTTGAAATGTTGAGATTCTGTACATCTCCATGAATTTTGTCTCTAACGACCCTGGTTTCGCTTTTCAGCATCTTCAGACATTCGATTACACGAATGAACTCCAGCTCGAACTCAAGCACCCTCAGTCAATGTCTTAAATTTTCGATCTTTGTTTAGTAAAAGCAACATAAAGCTCTCACGTATATTATGCGACATGATAGCCATCCAAAAGATTCAAACTGTGTTCTATATTGCATTCATTATTGTGTTCTATATTGAGTCAACGAGTAAAGATACAGAGACACATAATTTTACGAAACGCGATATCGTATGTTGCAAATTGCTATTATTACTGTGTGGTTATACTGAAAAAAAATCGAAGCCACTCTAAAAGAATAAAATATATTTGGACCCAAAAGCAATTCAGTAACTCATATTGAAAAGATGGATTTAGATAGTTTACTGTATTAAACAATTCACCGTAATATTCCATAAATTAACACAACATGACTTTGAATCTTTGTGACTAAGCATAAAAAATATTCATTTTCTTCTGCGATTACTTATGAAAAAATATCGATACATATTTTTTTAATGTAAATATCCCGATGGTTGTCAAACTTCAAAATTTATATTTTCTGAATCGAAATAAATGTATTATTTTAAAACTAAAAATGCTTTGTAATATATAATAATAATATATGAATGTTTGGAAGTTTATCCCCTCCCCAAAAACATTGCAAATGTGTCCTATTAGATTATTAATGTTGCATAAAAATATATTTAATTGATCATAAATTATAAGTGTTTAATTTTTAAGTTGTATAACCATTAAAAAATAAAATATTAATACTTTTTTAAAAACGCTGTCAGTTGAAATTCATTTTGAGTGATATTATTTAATTTGAATTATTTGTTCAAAATAGTGTAATAATGTACAACTTTGGACACTTGGATACAAATATGTAATATGTAGGCATTTTGAAATAGTAATAATTTGATTGCTTTGGCGCTCTTGCTACTGTGTGATACTAAAATGTGTACAATAATTTACGAAATTAAACAACACGTTCAAATATGTACAAAAAATTACATTCGTTTACACAAAATTGTTTGCCAACAATTTATTGTACGAGAAACTGACTGTCACAAAAATGTCGCTTTAGTCCAATATCTGTTCCTGGAAAATAGGATTCAAATTTAGGAGAAAAACAGTTATCAAGTTTGAAGGATGGTAAAAAAATAACATTGAACATATCGAGGGAAGTAAATGCTATCGGTTTCGAGCAATGAATTATCTTCGATCAAATTCGACTTACAATTTTAAAAGTAAAACTGTGCAACCACTACGATTTAATTTATTCGCGTTATGAGCAATTTTAAATAATTGACGCAATAATTTTTAGAACCCTTCTGTGTCATTTTTCAAAAATTTGCAATATATGGGATTTCACCGATAAATTTTATTGCGGCGTCAAAAACCACCCTTTCATATTCTTCCAAAGTCCATTAAAGTGTTGAAACTGTACTAATTTTAAAAAATTAATATTCTAAATCAATTATTTCAATTTTTACAGGAATTATGATTACTCTAAAATCTACCACCTTTCTTATCAACTTTATTACTGTGATTGGGCCTTTTAAACAAACTATTCTTTTCCACAAGATATGAACATTCTAAATAATATGCTTTTGCATATTATTTTGATTAAATATGTAAATTATTGATGATTATTATCAAATGATCTAGACCAGTTTCGCTTGACGTAATCATTTAAACTGACGAAATTCATTTGAAGATCATTTGAAAATGCTTGGAATGAGCAAAACCGGTCCTGATTATTTGATATTTTTTTTATAAATTAATTCAAAGACGATACCCATGATAATTTTCAATGTTATTGTTTTCTTTTAAATACTGTAAATACTTGTTTTTTCATCAAATTTTCAAATTAAATAATATCATTCAAATTATGAATAAAAACAATCATATCATTTCATTTATTTAAAAGAATTTGCACATTTATTCTTGAATATTTTCTTAATATTTTCATAATAATTAAAAAATCAATGACCGTATTTAGTATTTTTTTTTTGTTTGTGAAATAATTGATTGTTTATAGATTCTGATGTTGGTAAATAAATAAATTAATTAAAAGAGAAAATATTTAGTATGGTATATTATACTTACGTGACATGAAAATAAAATAATATTTCCATATATTGAGCCAATTTTTTTAATTTCAATACCCAAAATACCCTTTCGAAATATGTATTTTTAAATACAGATTTAGAATCCCTGGTTTCAAAATCGTAGAATGATTTTTCAAAACCATATCTGCTGATATATTGAGTGAGTATAAGAGCTAATAAATGTGTAGGTACATATTTTAAATATTTAGATTATTTTTTATCTAAATTAATATTTTTTGAAAGTTTTTTTTTAAATTTATAATTAATCTCATCTCAACAGAAGCTTTTCTACGACCACTGCTTGTTACTGAGTTGCTCAACCTCTTTTTTTCGACGAAAGTAAATATTGACGAATAGGGTAAGACTATAGTAGGACTAGTGGGTGGCTTATGGGTCTCGCCGTTTTTTTTAATTGGATGAATGGGAGGGAATTTTAGACGCCACAGACATCAATGCCTTCGAACATAATTCCATAAATCAATTTTGAGGAACTGTCCGTATTGGGGTTTGAAGCAGTGAGTGCCTTCCCCAAAGACAACAATGTTGACCACTCGGCGAAACGCCTGGCGGTAATCAAGTTAATAGAACTGATTAATCGTCAATCACACAATATCACAAGCAGTCATTTATACAAGGGTAAAAGAAACCTATAAACAATGTTTGAATTGATGGAAATAGGCACTAATTTAAATGAATTTTAACTAAAAAATACACTTTTTAGGTGTTAACTGTCAATTCTTGGTGGAAAGACATTATATTTTAAAAAATAAAACACAATTCATTTGTACTACTTCCACATATTTATAATGATCAGGACCAGTTTCGCTCATCACGAGCATTATCAACTGATAAAAATACAAACATAACACTCTCATAACACTCTCATATCATAAGACTCTTTTATTTGATATATGTATAATTTGTTTGCTAATCAGTATTTTCTTGTCTCAGTTCATGAACCATCAGTTTTATATACCTTCATTTTTACACTCAATTTTATATAAATAAGACTGTTATGTTTGTATTTTTATCAGTTGATAATGCTCGTGATGAGTGAAACCGGTCCTGATCATTATAAATATGTGGAAGTAGTACAAATGAATTGTGTTTTATTTAAAAAATAAAAAAAAATACACTTTAAAGACTTACACCGTTCCTCCAGAATAAATGTAAGTAGCCTCATTCTCTTTTTGCACGGTCCAATGCAATACAGCCTATTTTTCTATGTTCATTGTGTCTTTTCTTACACGTTTTTTTGTATTTTGCGAATCTTTTGTATAAAAAAAGAATTGAGTTTATTGTCGAATAATAACACAATATTAAATAAGCTTTGCTGAATAACAATTGCATTCGATATTGCATAATGCATTTATACTATCGGAATCGAAAATATGGTGATAACATGTAGTAAGTCAATAAAGCCGTAAAAACCGTACAAAATGTAATCATATGATGGTAATGCATTTAGTAAAGTTGATATCCATTGGTTGTCAAAAGGCTTACAATTAAATGCACTTCTGTTTAGATCATATTCACTTTCATAAAATTAATTTTCACTTATAGCAAATACATTCCCCAAAAAAAATTTCTTTCACTTAAAAATAAAGTGATCCCTGTATTATATATACCCATATATTACATTATACAAACCAAACCAGACCAACCCTAACATAACCTACTACAACTTAACTCGCTTTACTACAAGAATTCGTGAGTGGAAAAAGTGGAAACTATTCAAAAAATCAAAGTTTGAGTGTACTAAATTAATGCCATCTAATCCAAAGTACAAATTATCGAAATGAAAGTTCAAGTGTACCAAGTGAATACTATCTAACACAAAGTGCAATTATTTATAACCTTTTCAAAATAGCACCAGTGCATCTCAATAATAATTACAAATATTTTGGCAACTATTTATCAATATCAAATTTGGATTATTGAGATTTTGTACACTTCCATGTATTTTGTCACTAACGACCCGGGTTTCGCCTTTCGGCATCTTCAGGCACTAAAGTTTCACACGAATGGACTCGAACTGATCCATTCGTGTGCTCGAATGCCTGAAGATGCCGAAAGGCGAAACCCGGGTCGTTATTTGACAAAATACGTGGAAGTGTACAAAATCTCAATAATCAAAATTTTATATATTAGATTAAGTATTATTCCACTGTTTGTATAACTAAGTTTAACACATGCTTCAACTGTTCGAGAAGTATCTTTAGGTGAACTCAATCGTATGAATATCATTATAACCTCTTACTTTTAATAAAAATAATAACATAGAAATACTCCATCGTGTAAATAAAAAAGGTATTAAAATGAATAGCTTAGAATTTTTAGAAATCAATAAAACCATTAACAGTAATGGAGGATTAGTAAATAACATTTTAAAAAGAATAGGCGGCTCGCCATTATTAAATTTATTCCCTTTGGGCTTTTCACATCCAGGTGCCATAGAGTCTATATAATTGATTTGTATAGAGTGTTTATAGCTTACCTCCTTCCACACGTCCAGTAGAATGTAATAAAACCCACCCTCACCCTTTTAAGACTAAAATCATCGTTTACGTTTACATCGGTTAGTCTGAAGATGCTTCTTAAAGAGGCGAAACGCCTCACGTTAGTGATAAACCAAGTGGAATAACTAAGTTATCAATTTTAAATTTAATTTTATATTAATTATCACCTATTTGTAATTTTTTTCTGATTCTTTACTAATATTATAAATGAGAAATTTAAAGAGGGATTTGTTTATCTTTTATTATACGTAGGAAAGGAGATTCTAAACATGACAAACATCCATGTCTATGAGTAGGAATCTAAAAATCGATTGAAAAATCAATTCATAAATCTGTCCGTAGCATGATTCGTGTTCAAGACGACATTGACCACTGCACCACGGACCCGACATGTCTGTTTTTGATTTTCTATTCCAAATGTCAAAATGTATTCAATTTAACGTACCGGTAGAACGTATGCAGTCACATGATGACTTCAGTCACATTGCTATTTTTTATTCTGCAAAAAAGCATGATATAACGTTAACTCATCAATACCGAATATTATAATTTGTATGCCAAAAAATTACTGTTTATAATTTACAAAAAATATCTTTCAAAAACAGACAATTGTACCTACTTGGGGAGTATACTAAAAAACAATGTTTTAAATGTGATTATCTCAGAATTCGTTTTTATGACTTTATGCCTTTTTTCGGTACACCCTCGATATATATATTATTATATAATTCTTCTTAATTAAATAAACGGTTTTTTCTTATTATTTCAAGTTACACAATATACGTAATAAAGCAATGACTCGTTCTTTTCCACTCCGAGTTGAAAGCATATGCGTTAAAAGTATATAAAATATATTGCAATTAGAATTCGAGATCGCTTTCATAAGAGCTACAGAAAAAATATGTACATACTATCATTTTATTCTATTCCATATCACATATATTATACCGGTTCTGTATAAAAGAACCTCGTTTATTATAATATTATATTTTGGGAATCATTGGAAAATAAGGGAAACTGTACACACTGTTTCCAATAGGGGAGAAACAAAAAAATAATTGTGGCAGGCCATAAATGAATTTTATGATTTCTATATGAAACAGTAATTTATTTTTACAACAATGCCTTAAATCAGTTACTTTTTTTCACTCAATAACATTATCATTGTATTAAAAATTACAATAATATTTTTTTTCCATGTCCGCTCCCAATGTCGAGTATATGGTCTCCTAATGGAGATATCTTGACAGAATTTTTTCTACGAGAACTGCTTGTCACTCAGTTGCTCAACCTCTATTTTTTTTTCGAAGAGAGTGGGGATAGAAGGATAGGGCTATGACAGGACTAGTGGTTAGCTATTCGCTGTCGCTACGCCCCGTGAGGATGGGATGGGTGGGAGGGTGGACTCAGACTACGATTAGAAATCCATAAATCGATTGAAAGATCAATCTATGAAAACCGTCAGCACCAGGAATTGAACCTGAGACATCCGTAACCGTAGCCAACGACGCTACCAACTGCGCCACGGACGCCGACAATAATAATTAATTCAGAGCAATTATATTTTTTTCTAACAATACAGAACCAACATACTTTTTCTCCCTCAATCATATATTTTAAGCATTCTATAAGGCACGTTTTTGTTAGTCTGGTTCGTGGTGCAGTGGTCCACATCGCTGTGTTCATAAATTGATTTTTAATCAATACCTTTTCGAAAGTATGGATGTTTGTGATGTCTAAAATTTCTCCCATTTATACATTCCTAAAAATGTTGTGAATGCGAGAGCGATTAGTTAACCAATAGTCCTGTCCTAGCCATATCCTACTTTTCCTATTTTTTTGGAAAAATATTAAGCTACTGAGTAACTAGCAGTTCTCGTAGAAAAACCTTTGTTGGGATACCTTCATTAGAAGGACAAATGCTCCCCATTTCTTGTTAAATATTTTGAATTACCGTATATTTCTTTCGGCTGATACGTAGCTTATAAGAATGTTTAACGTTTTGTTACTGATAATTTTTAAATGAATGTTGAGCATGGATAATTATTTTTTCGTCCCCATAGAGTACAAACTGTAGAAACATCCTGCCAATAATGATGCCACTGGGAAGAGCTTGCACATTGTTGGTCAATATTACTTTGGATACCGATATCGTCATTGTCCTGCAAGAAGACACTAACTGAAAAATACTAGTTTTGAGTAATTGAACTCGTAAAGTTTTTCAAATGTTTGAAATGACATACCTTTTTCATTTAGTTTGTTTGACACAACTGTTTTTAAGTAAAGGTATAATTTGTAAAAATAAGTTTGTTCATTCATACGGTAGAGTTCAAAATAAGAAACAATTTCGGTATTCAAAACATCATTTTTTAGATTTATTGTTTTCTTCCAGAATATCGTCGATATGTTCATTTTGAACGGAAGTGAGTTCTGAAAGAACTTCGTTTCTATGTTTCTATTGCCCTCTGCTATACGTTACGTATTTAAAAGATTTCTTCAGAATAATACAGACAAACTAAATGTAATATAGATTGGTGATAGTTTAGTTATTGTTATTTAAGTAAGGTAATCAACAGCAGATATGAAATTGATTATTTACATCGACGATATTAATTTTTAATCTTTTCCCTACCTACGTAACATATTTCAAATCATCCGAAACGTATAAAGAGTTTGTGCCTGATTTATCATTGTGCATATTTAAAAAAATACGCCATTAATATGACACATGTGTTTCGTTTGCAAAAAAATCGACACATCACAAACAAGTGGCAGGTTGGAATATAATTTTACAATCTATATTATTATTTATTACACTTCGGGCTGGACTGTGAAAACGGTTTATAATGAAAGAATTCGTTGCCCTCGATACCAATAATAGACAATATGTATTATGAATATTGTAAAGACCCGGATTGCCTATATTGCATATTGCTCACCCTATTTCATGATACGGAGGGGGGTTCAGCTTGAATGTGAATTTTATTTAATTCATGGATTGAATTCGCATATTTTTGGTAGAACTCTATTATAATAAAAGGTAAAAATAGCATAGCCAAAATAAAATAAATGGTTCTATTAATTTACCGTTAGAGCACCATAGAGCAATTCAAAACGCATTTACGATGCTTGATGGAATTTCAATACGAATTTTGAAAATTTTCGTGTATTTCGTGATTAACGAGTCGGGTTTCGCCTTTCGGCATCTTCAGGTATATGACTGAAGACAGTCAGTTCGAGTTCATTCGTATACTCGAATGCCCGACGATGCTGAAAGGCAAAACCTGGGTCGTTAGTGACGAAATACACGGAAATGTACAAAATTTGAATAATTTAAAAAAGTTATGATGTTAGAGTAAGTGAAATGATATATTGTCAATATCTTCTAATTTTTTTAAATCAGTTGATAATGATCGTGATGAACGAAACCGGTCCTGATCATTATAAACATGTGGAAGTATTTGAGGATTTCCTGTCTCCTGCCGAAGTCATTGCTTCATCCTATAACATTTTAGCATCGTTCTGTTACAACAAGTTAACTCTATGAAAAGAAGAAACACGTGTCACAGTAAGTAACACAGCCAGTGGAAAAACAAAGTTACATTAAAAATTAATTTCTATAAAGTTACCGCTGACTCCATCGAAAATATATTACTCAATTATTTACTTGTATGCATCGCCATATAAAAATTTATTTTTATCCAAAAAGTAGACAATGTTACCAAGTTTGACGGTATTATTAGAGAATATATGAAGGTCCGAAGCAATTAGGTAAACTAGTGAGCAACGCGCTGGTCTAAGAGATGCAAGTTTTAAGGCTGTGACGACGTCGATTAATGGCTATGAGATGCATGTACTGCAATATTGAGACGTAAATTCCCCAATGTCATTGTATTTGACTTCATAGTTATTATACGATGTCGGCAATCCATATTCTTTAGGGAGCACAAGAAAAGTATAAATGCCTCGGTAGATATTAAATATAATCAGGCAGTCAAATCTGAACTACCACCTTTATGATATATGGTTTTTATTGTACAATGTGAGTGTTGCAAGTGTAAAATTGCCCCGCTTTTGTGTAACTCACTTATAAATACAAGCCCGGTGCCTTACAAATTGCGGCCAATAATACATTGCTTTAATAAATTATGGAAATTGATGATTTTTACTACTAACTATATTCTAAAGGGGTGGGAAATGGGGTGACCATATTTAATTTTCCCTTCTCGTACTTAAATTAATTGGGCATGAGAGATTACAAATCGGTGACTTAGTTCAAATATATTGTTTGTTCAGTTTCGTATGTTTTTTGAAAATCGAATCATGTATTTTGAAATCACAGAATAGTTAAAAGTTTTGGTTTAAGGAAACTGACGTTTTCAAGTTAATCGGACCATTCCATTTAAACTATACAACTGACATACAACTTTTTTGCATAATAAATACTGGAAAATGGTCATTATAATTTATATGCGACAATATCTTGATTCTTTTTCACTACGTCCACTTATAATGTGGTGCAGATAGACTGCTAAAAGAGTTTATCTCAGTAGAAGTTTTTCTACGAAAACTGCTTGTATCCCAGTTCCTCAAGCTCTCTTTTTCGAAGAAAGTAGAGTTGGAAGGATAAAGTCTAGGACAGGACTAGAGGATCGAAACGGATCATTAGTATCACCTTGTAAAAAGTCTCATTTTTTGCTTAAAACAATTCAGATCTCAATGGGTTTATAAAGTAATAAGTAGCAAGCTAATGATGAAATTTGAATGTTGAAAATATCGTTGTGGTCCATATCTCATCATGTACTACCCACACATGTTAAAAGTTCTAATTTAAATAAGTACAGTTGAACTAAAAATAACAGCCAGAATAACATGTTCGAATTTTACGAAGCTACGGTTCACCACACGGGAGGAGTTGTGACAGACAGACAGACTGGTTTATATATGTACTTACTGCTATACATGGTAATAGAAATAATCGTTCCGTCGAAAAATAACTAATACTTCCTCCTCGCTACACAAAATTTACTAAAGTTGATACAATAGCTACCGCAAATCGTACCCTTCTTGCCAACCCCTCTCAATTTTTGTCGGAAAGAGGGTAGCAAAATAAAGACCAAGTGTTGACATGTGTGTCTTGTAACCCTGGGCGGAAGAATGAAGTCCACAAAAGAAAAAGAAGAAAAGCAAAAAAAAAGCGGACTTGAAAAGCGTTTTGAATAATAAATGGCGGCTTCACTTTTCGCTTGACGTTTGGGGATTGGAAAATGTTTCCCCAGCCTTGCAACACTTTTCTAAAAGAGTCGTTTTAAAATGAATAATTCCATCGACAATATACATTCAGACAGTCGGTTGTTCTACTGCAAAATTCACTTTACATTTCTACCAATAGCTAATAAATATCACTTTTAATGTGTTAACTGTCAATTCTTGGTGGAACGGTATTGTATTTGAAAAAATAAAATACAATTTGTTCTGTACTACTTCCTTCCACATTTTTAATATTGACCAGGAACGGTTTCGATCATCTAAAGCATTATCAACTGATGAAATATAAATCTTAACAAATCTATTTATATTTAATGTTAAGACCTTTTACAAATCTACAAATAGAAATATGAAATCAAAAATTAAACCACATTTAAAGTCAATTATGTGAGAAAAATATAATGAGTTAAAAAAGGCTCCGTGGCGCAGCTGGTAGCGTCGTTGGCTACGGTTACTGATGTCTCGGGTTCAAAGTCCCTGTGCGGACAGTTTTAAAAATTGATCTCTCAATCGATTTATAGATTTCTTTTCGTAATCTAAATTGTATTACGGCATGTATTAATTATCTTACTTCAGATTCTGTCACATGATAACTTTGAATGTGGAAACATACGAGAAAAACGCCTTACTGCTACACATTAAATTGTATTTTATGTTTGTAAATATTGGTCGGCTCCGTGGCGCAGCTGGTAACGTCACTGGCTACGGTTACGGATGTCTTGGGTTCAAGTCCTGGTGTGGACAGTTTCATAAATTGATTTTTCAATCGATTTATGGATTTCTTTTCGTAGTCATGAATGTTTGTGATGTCTAAAACTCCCTCCAACCCATCCTATCCTCAAAAACAGGGCATAGCAAGAGCGATTCGCCAACCACTTGTCTTGTTCTAGCCCTATCATTTTATCCCTACTTCCTTCGAAAAAGAGAGGCTGAGCAACTGAGTAACTAGCAGAGATACATCCATTAGGAAGCCATATGCTTTATGTGATAAACAGGAAAATTTTACAATATAGTGGTGAACCACTTAAATAATTTAATAACAGTTAATGAAATATTAAATTAACCTAATTAACATTGACACTTGACACTAATGATAAATTGGGAATGAAAACCTTTTTCAGTCAGTAGCATCCAAAAGATATCTGAAAAACCAAATTCAGTTCTTACAAGCAAAATTTAAATAAATATTTAATAAGTTTGCTGATAGATATGCATAGATTAATGAAACGGATAAAAAAGTGGAGAAGACGAGAAAGTATTTTTTACATGATTTTAACGACTTCAGCACAATGTAGAAGATTATATTCAGTTTGCTTAGTACACTTGGGCCTCTTATAACACGGTTTTATACAACACGGATTTGATATCACACGGTTGATGAATTGTGACATTTTTTCGTACAACACGATTTATATAACACGGTTTCAGCATTCTTTTATAGAAAATGATACTATAATCGAAAGAAGTTTTAAATTCAAGAGACAGTTACAACAGATCTTGGCCTATTATCTCGAATTTCCTTGATGTATACGCTAAAAGCAAACAATAGCTTATTATAGAATTTTTAACGCCTAAATCCAAAAATACTCCAGAACTCTCCGATAATGAAAACTCACAACCAATCTCGAAAAAGAGTCGAACATATAGAATTATTGTAAGTGATAGCGATGACGAATGAATGATCTTTTATATGTTAATTATTATTTTCTTCAATAAATACGTAAATGTATGAATGTTTATTAAAAAAATAATGAATATTAACAAAATTCGACTTTTTTTTGAGACGCATACCCTAATTTTGTATGAACTTCAAACCTCGTATAACACGGATTTGTATTACATGACGTTTTTGTGGATCCATATGATCGTGGTATACGAGGCCCAAGTATATATTATAATGTCATAAAGCGAGTTGTCAATAAGAAATAATGTCTTTGTCTTTTTTAATGAAATGGATGTATGATATGCTTGTAATTTATGACCAGTAATAGAAAGAATAATTCATTTATAGATTCTTCACTAATGAATCCTGCATAAAACAGCTTACACGTATTCTCACATATGCAACTTTCTACCGACTTTTTAAAATGCCTCAAAAACCACACCCCTTTTGCAAGGTACTTCATCAATTCATTTCCAAACTCATTTGTTTTTTTTTTTTTTGAAATCTGGTTGTGGATGATGTTTGAGTGGAAATCGGGTTCAGAAGCCACCAGGCGACTCCCACGCCAGCCCAGGGTCGGGAATCAATTCTTTTTTATGGGTTTTTTATGGGGCGGGCACACAGAACCTTTGTGTTCAGGAATAACCATTATAGTGATGTGACCAGGCATCGTTTTCATTGTCAAAATTTAAAAAAACATATAAATTTCTTTTTACAATAGGAACATCAAAGTATATTCTCAGAACAAAGTCATCAAATATTTTACTTTCCCGGTCGTATATATTTTTTATTAATATTATTTATTGTGTATAAATTTTTCAATGATTTTTTTTTGCTTTTAATGTATTTAAATTATTTATCTTGGTATGTGACAAACATTTGAACTAGGTTCTTATTTGATTAATTATATTTAGAAAAACAATTTATACAAAAAATATATTTACAGCGTTTCGTCACTTTATAAAAAGATCCTCATTATTCAAAACTCTTTTTCTATTAATTGGATTGGTATTCACTTGGTAGAATTCCATTATAAGAGAGTAAAAATAATGAAGTATTATGTCCTACAAGAATTTTATCAGTTTTTTGATAGCTATTTCAGCTTCACACCGTCGTCAGAACTATATTTAAACTTTATACTGTTTTATCAAAAATATACAATATTGTATCCTCTCACTTATTCCAACATCATAACTATTATTTAAAATTAAAATATTTAACGTACATTAGAGGTCTGCACGGGCCGGGGCCAGCAAGCCTTTACCCAGCTCTGGTGGGTAAAGACAATTCAGATTCGCACTTGGGCCGGGACCGGGTAAAGAATTCAAATTTACGAAAAATATCTCGTAATATTTTTGGGTCATGAGTCAGCCATAAGGCAATAGTATTCATAACTTAAATAATTTATTTCACATGTGCTATGAATATCGTTGGTTAGTCCAAAAAACTTGCTAGTATGTTTATGAAAATCTTCCTAGCTTTAGCAGTAGCACACCGCTTAGCGGTCAGAAGGCTGTAGATTCAAGAGTAATATCAAATATTGATTGTTACAGTTAAAAATATTTTAATCTTTGAAAAGGGTGTTTAATCGCTTAATAAAAAGATCCCAACCACCCTCTTTCTATGTCAACAAAACATGCTGGTATGTTTGTTAAAATCTCCAAAGCCTAACAGTAATACTCTCCGGGCTGGAATTTCGAGATCTAGTAAGGCTTATTTCAACGGTGAATTTTTTCAGTTAAATCTATTTTAATCTTAGAAAACGGTAGGTATATGGGATGGATTTTATTATCAAATTGATCTCGGCTGATTTCACTGAATTAAGATTATTCTTAAGTATAAAGTATAAAGTATCTTTCATACTATTTTTCATTTCAATAAATGAAATTATGTGCTTTGTTGTTTGAAGGATTCTAGTCATTTTCAGCATTAATGTCGTATGTTATTTCGCTATTTTGTTTAAAATAAGCGATGTTATTTAATTCGAGAAACAATATTTAATTTTGAAAGTTTCATATTACATGTAAATTAATTCCCTCGAATACGGCAAAATGCGTTCATTACTTTTAGTAGCAAACTTAATAAATAATTTTAAATCATTTCTTCTCTCATCGATTAATCAGTTAACTCGATTAATAATATAATGTATCCACTTAATTAGTTAGCACGAAGTTATCATTTATTTTCAACAATTTTCACAATAAAGAATCAATTTAAAATTTAAACTTGTATTTTTTACACATACATTTAGAAACTGACGCGTGGTCACACTTCTCTTTCGGAAAAAGAATTTTCTCTCGTTTTTTATTATTTTTTCGGCCTCAACTATCTGTAAGATGTGCTCGGTGGCACCATTGGCGTAACTTAAATTTTCACACATAAAAACATTTTGATCTATAAAAGATGGAAAACACTGCAAAGCATTGCAGCCTTGCGAACGTCTGCACCTACTAGTTACGCCATTGAACAAAGCGAAAGAGTGTTTGAATGACTGAGATGGAAAATAGAAGTATGCAACATGAATGAATCGTGCACCTAAATCATGGTATACTTTATTTTCCAACGGTTCCAAGCGACTCATAATCACTACGCTGCGAAAACTTTTGTTTTTTATCAAAAAATAAACATTTTAACAATCTAAAATTTTGGTATTAAAAAAACAGTCGAAATATTGGGATCCCCAGGGTGGCTTCTAGCACAAACTCACAACTCGATTGAAAATTTCGACTTATTCGGGCACGTGCTTTTTTAACCATGTCCGCTCCCAACGTGGAGCATCTCAAGAGACGTTTTTTTCTACGAAAACTGCTTGTTACTCGGACACGTGTACTCATCAAAAATTTAAACAAACTTGATTGAATTGGAATTTGCTTGGTTGAGCTCCATTATAATGGGATAAAATATCAAAATATTTAGTTCTACAAAATTGTATTATTTGTTTGATAGCTATTTCAGCTCAACGGCATCGTCAGAACTATTTTTTATGACTAGAAATAGCTATCAACTAACTACTACTAAATTATGTAGAACTGAAGACTTTGATATTTTATCCTAATTATCAAACAAACTTCCATGATTGTTGAACACTGTCAACACAGCATATCGTCGTTGTTCTGGAAGAAGACAAGAGCTGGAAAATACTAGTTTTGAGTAATTCGACTTTAAAGTTTGCCAAATGCTTGAAATGGCATATCGTTTTTAATTTTGTTTGTTTGTACAAAACTGTTTTTAAGTAAAAGCATAATTTATAAAAATAAGTGTGTTCTGTCGTACGGTAGTCATTTTTACGGACAATGTGTCATTTTTTCGATTTAGTGTTTTCTTCCAGAACGACGACGACATTATACTATTACACAATAATGTATAAAAGATTGTTTTTCCTATAAAGGCGACAATGACTTAGTAACAGGCTTGGCAAAAAATAAAAATTCAACACGGTTTTATACAACACGGTTGATGAATTATGATATATTTTTGTAAAACACGCTTTATATAACACGATCCCAGCATTTTTTTATAGAAGACGATCCTACAATGAAAATAAGTTTGAAGTTCAAGAGGAAGAATTATAACAGATCTTGGCTCCTTATCACGAAATACGTAAAGATGTATACACTAAAAGCAAACAATCTCTTATTACAGAATTTTTAAAGGCTAAATTCAAAAATACTTCAGAGTCCTCCGATAGTAAAAAATAGTTGAACATATAGAATTATAAGTGATAGCAATGATGAATGAATGATATAATTATATGTTATTAAAGTTTTTTTAATAAATACATAAATGTATATTTTTACGATTGTTCATTAAAAAAATAAAGTATATCACAAACAAATTTCGATATTTTTTGGAATGCATACTCTAATTTTGTATAAACTTCAAACCTCGTATAACACGGATTTGTATCACACGACGTTTTCGTGGAACCATTTGAGCGTGTTATACGAGGACTAAGTGTATGTTCATTCTAATTAAATCTTCTTTATATGTACATGAATTGTAATTACAAAAGTTTTCATTAGAGAATTTAAATGATACTGGATTCTCATTACAAATCGAGTATGCTATTAAAATGAAATGGCTCTACTCGAATTTCTTGGGAAGAAGTGACGCGGAAAATGTACAAATGCACATTTGTTGAACAATAAAATAAAATATATTTTACTGCAAATCGACTACTTCGCGGTGACTAATCTCAATCAATCAGAATTCGGCACGGTTTCCAAGCCCCTCGAGGTGCCCCCGCAGTAAGGGTGACTCCACTTTAGTACAGACCACGCATGCAGAAAAGATTTATTTCGATACATTTTCCTACGGAGATTTCTTATTCATCTCTGCTCCCAATATGGAGTATATGGATTTAAAAGGAATCTTATTAATAATTGTTTTCACAATTACTTTATTCAGTCACCCTACCTGAGGTGTAAGGCGTTTAAAAGCCAGAACGAATTATTCTACATTTTGTCAAAATCTAATGTAATGTAAATCCCAAAATGGCAAGTTTTATAAATTGATTTTTTAATCGATTCATGGATTTTTGTGATGTATAAAATTTCCCCCACACATCCTATCGTAATAACCTTATCTTGATATCCCTACTCTCTTCGTAAAAGAGAGGTTGAACAGCTGATTAACGAATAGTTTTCGTAGAAAAACGTCTGTTGAGATACCTCAATTAGAAGACCATGTGCTCCACATTGGGAGTGGACGTGGTTAATAAAACATTCATAGTTATTTACGCTTGTCAAAGCATTACGTTTGATTTGTTCAATTTAATGTTAAGAACTGGTAACTGAAAAGATGTTGGATTGATATAAAACATAACTAACATTACTTATTCTAACATTTTATAATGATTATTGACATTTTAAACTGACAAAAAATGTAAATCCAAAGAGGATCAAAGAATATTATTGCACCTCACGTCCTATCTTTACTAGAAAATATTAAGAACTTAAAAGGTAAGCGCACGCGAGTATTAAGCTTGACATATCTGGATGAATGTGAAAATTTTCAACTGCTTACATCGTTTCTTATGGAGCCGGGGAGTAAAGCCAATAATTTGACAACTATGTCGATGGTGTTTTGGCCAATTTATATAAGCCTCAAAATTGAAATTGTTTAGGATCGATCGAAAACTAAAAAATCAATATAATTTAACTTTAACTCAAAAGGTGCTTTCTAAATACGCATATTTATGTGACATTGAAAATCTTTAATAAAAGAACCACCGGTGTAAGGCAAGTGACAGTAATTAGTCAAAATATTTTGTCATACCATTAATGCACTAATTTGCAATGTAAATATTATATCGACGGTGTTTTGGTCAATTTAAATTGTTCAGGAGAGAGTAAAAACTGTTTTTATCGAAAACAGTATATGGTGAGTTGCCTTTTAAATCTTTAAAAAAAATTCATATTTATTTGCAAATACGGGATTATACAAAGGGATTGTCGATATAATAGTGGCTTACATCAAGCGGCCGAGTCAGGATTTCTAAACCTAAAACCAATGTAAAATGATATTTCCTTTCCAAAAAGTGGTCCAAATCATTCGGCCGAGACCTGCTCTGCCGTCTTTAAAATGAGATCCAATCATCAACTCATTTTCGTATTTTTTTAAGGTTACATCAATTGGCCAAAACACAATCGATATTTACAGTAAACATTGTGTCATAATTGTGAATATTTTATATGAGAGAAGTAAAGCATCATTTGAATCGAGTCACTGGATTGTTGTCCAACTTCATAGGTGTGAAACCACGTGCTTAGTTCCCAAGATGTCCAGCGGTGTTTCTCGTTGACGTGTTCTCCCCGATTCCAGTCATCAATAGAATAAACTATTGTATTTCGCCAGGGTATTGGATATGTAAACAATGGTTATTTTTGGGATGAATGTTAATCATATATATATAAATTTAAGTTGTCTCGATAAACAATTGAAAAATATTCACGTTACTATTTTTACTGTTTTTACTATTTTTTTGTAACTATATCCTCTCCCAATGTGGAGAAATATGGGCTCTTGGATATGGCTATGTTTATTGGTTAGCTAATACATTTAGGATAGGTGAAAGTCTTGAGAGGGAATTTAGACATAACAGACATCCATAACTTTGGATATAAACGAATAAAAAATCAACTTAATTTTACAAATAATTATTAACTTGCCCCGAATTCTAGTGGGTAAAGCTATACAGGAGGCACTCCCAACGACGTTTTTGTGCTTCATTCCCTCTTTCACTTTTTAAACTCTAACTCAAAAGACGCTTTCCAAATATTCATGTAGATAATATTAAAAACCGTTAATAACTGTCAGCGATCCTGCTGGAATTCTAAAACTCACCACTGGGGGAGGGTGTTTTCCTCACTGGTTGGGATCTCCTGTTATACGTCTTTTGTATTACAAAGTTATATTGTCAAGGATTTGAATCGACGAATATTCACATTGATAAATTGATTGTGTTTATATCAATTAAGTGCATGGGTGTATTTTTTAATTATTTCCCATCTATTTTCTATTCAAAGCCTGAATGCGAGTTATTCTTCCAATAAGATCTTCCAAGAAGTAAGTACTCATTTAATTATTTTACAACTAGTGCTATCTTTATATCCCATTCTTTAAGTATTTTAAATACGAGCTTAAATCTGTCAGTCCGTCATCCGATCGTTCAATTTTTGGCAAGACGAGTTTTCTCCATTCAAAATTATCTGCGAGATATGTTTTCCTAGTGGACAATTGTCCATCCAAATGCGTGAGTGTTTTTTTTTTCATTTCTTCCTATATATTCTATACAAGCCGAGGATCGTATATTTTATCTTACTTCATGCTTTTCTGAACTCCCACCCCATCCTTCTATGCTTTACCGTCTCTGAGATAATAAATGTGTTAAATAACTTAAATTAAATTGTCGATCCATCGTCCATCTGCTATATTTTAGGCATGGAGAATCTTCCCCACGATGAGTTGTCTGCGCGACTATTTTTCCGTGTATGCAATAATTATTATCTTTGGTCAATTTCGTGCAATCAGTTCTTTTCATATACGGAAAGGCAGTGTTTTTATAATAGTTAACAGTAAACAACTCTAAATAGTTCCCTACATTATACATTCTTATGGAATGGTCATTCAATATAAATTGTCTATCATCACTGCGCTAGCAACATCATAAACCATCCGCTATTAATTAAAGTAATCTAATTAAAAAACGTTTCTATCATCACGTGCCACCGACTAATAAATAACATAAGTACAGTCGCCGTAAACACTGGGTTCAATTCCCACGCGGGGCTATTTCGGTAACCGCAAAGTAAATAGTACACGTATCATCACCCCCTCCCTTGCCGCTCTCTTAATTGGTAAGGGTAGTTTTTGTTTTCACCGTCAGACACCTTTGTACTTTATAAATAGGGTCAGCTAGCATAGTGTAAAGCGAGTCAGCTATATGGCAAGTGTTCTTCTACATATTGAAAACCAGACCATAAAAAATTAAAGAAAACTTAATTTTATCCACACACAATTTTGTCTTTTGTATTTTTTCCACATAAAATGTAATGCACAATGCTATTTTTACATAATTTTGTTTACATCAGGATGAACAGATAAAATGAAAGCTGACAAAATAGTATGAGCATAATAGTGTGAACATAATATTGAATATCTACTATTTTTTCTTTTCTATTTCACTATCCACTATGTTATGCCCGTATCATTTTGTGACAGGTGAGTGTTCGGACTAAATTGTATCGACATATTCACACTGACAAAATGTTGAATTTCAGATTTAGATTAATATCTTACTTATACCATTTTGTTTGTTTTATTTCGCCTTTACTAAATTTTGACGGTACCTTTGTGTCCATTTTATTTTGTCGTCTGTACCATGATGCTTGAATCAAATGGTAGCGGACAATATATATACCCATATGGAGATATAACACTATGAATAATGTTTTGATTTTCAATTGTAAAATTAATGAAACGAGTGCTGGGGTCAGCGGCGTAAAAAGGAGTGGAGGAGATTAATTGACCCGACCTAGGTTGACTCCAGATTGAAGCGTCAGAAAATATTAAGATTATGTCATTTTGTTTTGACACAACATTCAAAATTTCAGCGGTACCTATATAATAAAGACAAGAGTAACCTGACAAAATAATATCGATGTCCCAGTACCATAAGACGATAAGTCAAAAATTTGATGTTTTGAGTTAAGTTAGCCATTATATTCGAACACCGCTCTTCTACAGTTCCTCAAAAGTACAACTTGTAAAATGTACAGGTTTTCTCTCAGAAGCAAAATTAAATAATTTCTCAGTTCCATATAGGGTGACTGGTATAGTAATTGGACACTTAAGGAAGTACTTTCCTTTAACAGTGTATAAGTCAAAAATAATAAGTATGTAGGAAACATGTAAGATATGTAGAGATGAGGAATTTAATGAGCTTCAAGGAAATGAACACAACGGTAATAAAAACAGCAGGTTTTTTTTAGATATTTTGTATTAGACTGAAAAATATGGAAAAACATAGTAGTTGGACACATTTACTTTGTAGGTTAGTTGTTGTACCACTATTTAAATATCAATGAATATTGACAGCTTATCTTTCACGTTTTTCTGAGAGGTTTCGTTACGAAATTCATAAAACTTTTAGAAGTAAATGTCACTTAAATATTACTGTTTCTTAAAGGGTCTGCTAACACAAGCACGTTTTTTCACGATTTTGACCCAAGATTACATACGAAGTTTTCTCAGTATTGTCATCTAGTAGTGGATAATTGAAGTTGCAGTTACATAGAGATAGAAAGACTTGATATATTTGTCTCCTTCACACCAACAAGAATGCTTAGCTGCTCTTATTTTAGGACGTTTAAAGTTGAAGTGTCCAATTACTATAGCAGTCACCCTACATATATACCGAAATATCGTATTGTGTAAATATATTTTTGTGAATCGTGACGTTCCACAGAGAAACAACCTTTAATCCTAAAACTATAAACTATTGACCACCTATTTCAACAAAAAAGTAATACAAAAAATAAGCCATCACTTTTTACCAGTCACCTTAGATGAATCGAAACTTTGATCAGCCATATCACAAAACAAACAATTTTTAATTGTATCACTATAGAATTGGGCCATCAATATGAACACAATGCTTATGGAAAAATACTGAATTTAAGATTTTAGATGAATTAAATACTTTGCTTCATTCATATCAATTTTTCCTTACACTATTTTATCATAACTGGTTAACCCTCACAACTCACAACATTTTGGACGGTACTGTTATGTTTATACCATTCTGAAGCATACATAATGTTGTACGGAAAAAAATGGTATGTAACAAAATGGTATGGACAAAATAGTATGGCAATAATAGTGCCGTGGAAAAATTGAGTTTAAAATTTATTAATTATCTGGCGTATATCAATTTGTTATTCTTATAATTTTGTCTGTACCATTTTGTCACATACCGTTTTTCTTAGCATGCTTAACAGCAAGCCACGGTCGAATATTTACATAATATATAAATTACGCATAATATAAACATTATTTTTAATTTATTTATTTCGTTTCGAGACTTCAAATAATATTTTTATATTCAATAATATTGAAACAGATTTGACACGAGAGGTCAAAAAAGTAATAAATCGTTTATTTTTCGAAGTCATAATGGCCGGACGCTAATTTCGACCACATTCTGTGTAGTAAAAAAATGTTCATTATTTTTTTCTTACACATCATTAGAAGGATATGTTTTAGGGGCATTCGTCTATATTTCTCAATTGACCCCGAACGCATTCGAGCCCAGAGTCGAGCGATAAAATCGCGGACGTTTCGCTACCGACGCCAGTACTCGTGAACGTGTATTGCGATTTTTTTTATTAAAATTGTTAAAACACGCAATAAACATAAATAATAAACGGCACTTGATCAAGATATCTAAGAATCACGCGAAATGGTTCTGAGACTGTATTTGATTTTTATTTTTTCAAAAGAAAAGCTTCTCAAATGTAATTGAAGTACCTAAGTTCACTATATTATATTCACTCGCCGAAACTATGTTTCCTGTCTATTTTTATATCTTGAGCAGGTATAGATTAATTAATAATATCCGTCTCCTGCATGTATTCTAGCTAAGTAATGTATTAATAAAATATATTTCACCTCAAGGTTTTTAATAAAGAAAACAAGTAAGAAAAACTCCTTACGAATTCTGATTGCGGATGTTCAGGAAACAAAAGTGTTAAATTCTTATCAAAAATTTGAGCCCTCGAGAAGTGAAATGAGCTAAGTGATAGAATGGTGAAACTTGTTTATGGAAAGTTTTATTAAAATGTTCTTCTTACAAAATAAAATACTTTTTTTTTTCCATGTCCGCTCCCAATGTGAAGCATATGGTCTCCTAATGGAGGTATCTTGACAGATTTTTTCTACGAGAACTGCTTGTCACTCAGTTGCTCAACCTCTCTTTTTTTCGAAGAGAGTAATGATAGAAGGATAGGGCTATGAGAGGACTAATGGATAGCTAATCGCTCTCGTTACGCCCCGTGAGGATGGGATTGGTGGAAGGTAGGACTCAGACTACGAACATAAATCCATAAATCGATTGAAAGATCAATCTATGAAAACCGTCCCCACCGGGAATTGAACCCGAGACATCCGTAATCGTAGCGAGCTACGCTACCAACGCCACGGACGCCGCCAAAATACTTTTACTGCCTATATTTACTTAGCTCACTTCACTTTTATGATACTTTATGACATGTAGAATACCAAACAGCACCCAATTTATTTTTTCGAAAATATCAGTTCACTCATTCATTGTTCTTAATGTAGTATTGAACTTGAATAGCTTATTTTAACTTGTCCAGTTCTTTTACGCATTCAAGGGCTCCCTTCTTATCAAAACACTAATCAAGTAAAACATATATTTTTTCGACTCCTATTGAAATTTGGTTACAATAAACTTAGTAACAATATTTATAAAATAAATCACAATTTGTTTTCTACCACTTCAAAATTTTTATAAAGATCATAACTGCTTTCACTCATCGCAAGCATTATCAACTGATCATTATAAAAATGTGGCAGTAGTAAATAACAAATTATTTTCAAAATACAATGCCTTTCTAGCGAGAACAATTGACAGTTAGCACATTAAAAGTAATTTGTAACAATACTTTTGAAACATTACTCGTGATTTTTCAAAGGGTTATAAATAATTACATTATTGTGTTAGATAGTATTTACTTGGTACACTTGAACTTTCATTTTAATAGTTTCCACCTAGTCACGGATTCTTTTAGCAAAGTGAGTTAAGTTGTAGTAGGTTATGTTAGGGTTGGTCTGGTTTGGTTTGTGTAATGTATTCTAATAAGTGGAGCAAAGACAATATAGGGTAGAAGAATAAGTGACATTTCATTACAGCTTCGTGCAACTATCGATTTCAAAGTGTGAGTATTTTAAAAAATAAAACACAATTCATTTGCACTACTTCCACATATTTATATAACTGATGATCAGTTGATAATGGTCGTGATGAGCGAAACCGGTAATGATCATTATAAATATGTGGAAGTAGTGCAAATGAATTGTGTTTTATTTTTTAAAATATAATGTCTTTCTACCAAGACTTGACAGTTAACACCTTAAAGTGTGAGTATTTATTTATATTGAGTGAAAACTATTTTATCTATTTGAAAATATTTTTTCGTAAGTGTTATATATTTATTCAGTGTTTAAATATATTTTATTATCTGGGATCACTTTATTTTTAGTGAAAGAATTTGTTTTTTATGGAATGTATTTGTTATAAGTGAAAACTATTTTTATGGAATTAAATATGATCTAAGCAAAAGTGCATTTAATTTCAATTTCAAAAGTATCACACATTTTTAGACAATTTGCCCATGATATATGATTTGATAACATGATTTTCAATCAATTCATGCGTGTGCGTACTAATTTATATAATATTTTTATCCCATATTAACAAAAGCGATTAGTTTATTACTAGCCAAATCCTTACTCCAACTATTGTATCCTCGCGTTCTCTGAAAAGAGAACTTGAGCGATTGACTTGTCATGTCAAAATTGAAAAGAAATATTTCAAAAACATCAACAAAATTTATTTAAATTGATTAAAAACTAGAATCCTTACACAGTTTGACAACCGATGCATCCAACATTCAGAAGCGTATGAGAAATCCGCTTTTTTGCTTGTGTTACGTTATTTCATAAGCATAATTTAAAGATTTCGTTTGGATTTATGTGCTCATTTCTCAAAGACTGTGACTGGCTGCCGCTCCAACAAGATGTGGGCGTGCCCTGGGACTCTTCATCATCAGACCTGAAATGTGGTGGACGAGGGAGCAAGGAAACAACATTATTATGACAGCTACACCTGAAGACCTCACTCAGCAAGATATATGGTGTATTATGTGTCTGAAAATGTATTTTTTTACGTACAGATTTTACGAACAGGCTTCCAAGAATTTAAAATGAAAAAAATGCTCATAAAATTAATTACATATTAATTTATTAAATTTTATGCCATCCAAAATATTTTAAGCAGTCTTTAATAGGTACTTCTTAAAAAATCACGGGTTTATCCATATGCAATATAATTTCATAATTTTTTTTAAGGTATACATGTTCGGATCCGTGGTGCAGTGGTTGACGTCAGATGTGTGTGATCTCTAAAATTCCCTTCCACCCTTCCAACCTTAATAACTGGGTGTAGCGACAGTGATTGGTTAACTACTAGTCCTCTAATAATCCTACAATTATATCCCTATTGTTTTCGAAAAAAAGAGTTTGATTAGCTGAGTAACAAGCAGTTCTTTTAGAAAAACTTCTGTTTAAGATACCTCCATTATGAGACCATATGCGTCACATTGGGAGCGGACCAACTAGTACTAAACAATACTCTTCATGTAATAATGACTATCTTTCTTAGTATGTTTTCTTCTAATACTGTGTCCACTCTCAATGTGAAAGAAGTATATGGACTCCGTATGGAGTATAGAGCATCTTAACAAGAAACTTTTTTACGAAAACTGGTTGTTAATCAGTAACTTATTCTCTCTTCGGAGTGGGTAGTAAAAAAAGATGTGGTTAGGAAAAGACAAACTCATTGCATGAAAGATTTTATTCCAGGGATCGACAACATTGACTCGGGGTCAAGTAGTACAATACTCCAAAAGCGAGTATCACTTGGCTGTGGAACCTTTTCAGTTCTTGATAATGTAATATTTACAGTTGTATTATTTAGTATATTTGGTTTTTAATGCCTCATACATTATATGTACATAAAAATTTCAATTTGAGAGCTGATATGGTATTTGATTTGGTGGGGAGAAAGGCGGGACACATCACACTGTGATCAGATGGTTCCATTATCACATAGTGGTAATGTAAATATCATAGTTTTTCAAATGAGCTAACACAGGTATCAGTAGTGTAGGGCAGTGCTCCTCAACCTTTTCTTACCCACGGCACGCCTAAGTACTGCGTAAAATTTCGTGGCACAATGCAAGAACAAATTTTTTAATTCTTGAATTTAAAATGACTAGCATTTTTTAAAATTATAACCAAGTCAAGCCTTTTTAAGCCTAATTAAGGGGTTCTTAACCTTTTTGCGGTGATGAAACACTTTTGATTTGATTTTGGAAATAAAAAAATGAATAATCAAAAAAAGTGTAATTTTGAAAATAACAGATTTAAAAAAACATTGACACGAAATGTAAATAATAAAAAATAACTAAGCCAAACCACATTTTAAAAAATATTTATAATTATATAACGTCACGTGAGCTCAACGATTTTTTCTGATTTAGATAATACTATGCATAATATTTTGTTATTTTGTATTTCTACGTTCATATTTTGTAATTTTGTATGTAGGTTGATGTTAATTTTCATTCTCTTTTCGGACGCATTGCGCCGCGGCACACCAATCATCGGCTCGCGGCACATTGATTTCGGAGCACTGGTGTAGGGGATGGATATTTGTTTCTCATTATATAACTGGTCTATAATTCTACAATCCCTAGACTTATATCATTATCAAAACATAAAATTTTTAATCGAGGAATTACCTTAAAGTTGGCTCTTGTATTAAATGTTATTAATTTTTTATTACATGAATTAATTGTGGTCAAAAAAAATATTTATCTTCGCTATCAAATGATAAATTTGAGTCATTATTTTAATTGGGCTTAAACTATATCTTACAGAAGCATCAATAAAAAATAGTTCTGTAATTTATTAACTAGAATTCGTTTTCGGATAAGATGTGAAAAATAGTTGCGTAGGGATCCTAGACATTTATATTTTTTATTTTCGTGTGCAATTATGAACGCGTGTGACGATTTTTTGACGTGCAAACACGAACACGCGCGTGTTTTTATCAGTGTTGCCATCACACCCCCTAAAACACAAATTTCTTTAGTAAATAAGCTTTCTGTTTATGGACTGTTGTTATTGATAGTATAGGAAGACTGTTGATGATGCATTTCCAATATCTAAATGGGTAAATAAATATTCATTACGACCTACTTCTTTTTTCTACCTGAAAATTTATGTAATGCTGCTAATAACAATTCAGTTATGTAGGAAGTTTAATTACGAATGTCAAATTGTCATATCAATGGTGTTTTAGCCAATTGATGTAACCTTCAAAAAATACGAAATAATGATTGAATCTCATTTTAAAGACGACAGAATAGGTCTCGGCCAAATGATGTAAATTAGAAAAATAAATTGACCACTTTTTGGAAGGGAAACATCATTTTACATTGGTTTTAGGTTTAAAAATTCTGAAACAGCCACTTGATGTAAGTCACTATTATATCTAAAATCCCTAGGTATATTCCCGTATCTGCAAACACGAGAATTTACAGGAGTGCATTTCAAAGATTCATAACGCAACTCACCATATAATGTTTTCGAGAAAAACAGTTTTTACTCTCTCCTGAATACCTTCAATTTTGAGGGTTACATCAATTGGCAAAATCACTGTCGACAGGGGTACTTTCAAAAGGGATTTTAAGTCAATGAATGATAAATACATATGTTTTCGTTGGTATTCCATTAAACAGGGATTAAGTAATGTAACCAACTAAAAATAAAATAGTTAATATTGTACCAAGCATAAAATTAATCGAAGTTAACAAAAAATGCCATTTCTCCCAGTGGCCGGGCCCAAAAATCCCATGGTCGGCCTTTCGTTGCCCAGTGTTCGGCCATCACTATAAAACTTCATAAATATAGCGTACGAATTTATTAAGAGTAGACAGAACAATGAAAAACATAATGATGCAAAGCATGACAATATAAAGTATATTTTGTAATCGATCCCCATACAACATGAATTTTTAGAAACTTGCGAAGTAAAAATGTGCTTTTTTAAATTTATATATACATTGGCAAGTGGCAAGACTACCTACACGAATTTTCAAAAATCTGTTTTTTTTTAATGTAACCACTATTATTTAAGTTTTAAGCTCAAAAGGCCGACCACTGGCGACGGATGACTTTAGGAACATTCGCCCTATAAGAACGTTAAAAGCAAGAACGACGCTGTTCACAAAAAGCCAAAGATTACATATGAATCAACAAATATTCTCAATATTTTTGTGTGTGTATACAACTTAACATATCAATTGTAATATTCATAGAAAATTGTAAAAAATGAGTTTACAAGCAAAGTCATCACCGCCACATGCAATGACATTACCCCAGTATCGGTTTTCTTTGATTTATCACGATTTGGCTTTGAAGGACAGTGGCGTTTTTGCTTTAACGCCCTCATATATGGGAGTCAGTGGAACCGATGATTTAAGCGAAATAAGAATATAATATCTGCATCAAATCTGCACTATCATTAACTGGAAATGAAGATTATTAGCTTAGAAAATTGTAGGGCATTAAAGAATATGAGTTTTGAAAAATGAACAAAATTTTCACATTTATTTTAGATGGGCGCATTTATTTTAGAAAGATATTTTATAATTTAAATGGTAGTTGTAAACCACAAAGTAAAATACTGCATTCGTAACTCGTTTTTTGCATGTGCTGGAGATTATGATTTATAATAATAAACCCCTCAAATTGAGTAAAAAGCATGGAAGCAGCCCACCTGATCCTCATAACCTGACGTATTGACTAATAGCGATAAGTTTACTACTTGTGTTTTCTTAGTCTCACCTTTTTTATCTATACTCTCTCCGAAAATCAAATAAAAAGCAGTTCTCTTAACCTTCTACTTATACCGAAGTGCTCCTTTAACAGTCCTTATGCTCCGAGTTACTAGCGGACATGATTGATTTCTTTATAAAAAAATAACTCAAAGTTGCAGCCGAATCCATTGACTAACAAACTATCCAAATACTAACAACCGCGTTTGCTTAAATAATATGTAAATAGAATAATATCTTATTGAAAAGACGACTAGCAACACCCAATTGCGTAATTGACAGGTTTCCGTGATGACATTTGCGTGTACACGTGGACACGTGAGACCTGGTGGTTTTCATGTTATTGTTTGACAACTCATACTTTTGGTTAAATTGCGTTCAGGTGGCAAGTCCCCTACTGAACAGGTGTTTATGCGTAATTGGCCATAATGATGAACGTCAAAGAGTCGATGTTATTTTATAAATAACTTGAATACAACGTGACCAACGGAGATGGCAATGCTTTGACTCCTGATTTCTCAGCCATGCACCATACCTGTCAGAGATTGTCATATTGGTAATACCGAAACTGGTGTTCCGGTATTTTCAATATCAAAACACTGGTTTTGAAAATGCAAAATACCTGTATTTCGATATAACAATATGTAACGCTACTAGTAACTGCTTAGCTGCTGTTCTTCTAATAACGCTTGAATCTCAGGGGGCCTTATCTGCATCCGGGTCTGATCTAGATTAACAGATTCCATAATTAATGAACTTTTTTTTTCCATGTCCGCTCCCAATGTGGAGCATATGGTTTCCTAATGGAGGTATCTTGACAGAATTTTTTCTAAGAAAACTGCTTGTCACTCAGTTGCTCAACCTCTCTTTTCTTTTTCGAAGAGAGTAGTGATAGAAGGATAGGGCTATGACAGGACTAGTGGTTAGCTAATCGCTCTCGTTACGCCCCGTGAGGATGGGATTGGTGAGAGGGAGGACTCAGACTACGAACAGAAATCCATAAATCGATTGTATGATCAATCTATGAAAACCGTCCGCACCGGGAATTGAACCCGAGACATCCGTAACCGTATCCAATGACGAAACCAACTGCGCCACGGACGCCGACAACTAGATTGATGAACTATTGAACATTGATGAACTAGCATTTTTAAATCATTTAACTTCAAAGGAGCAATGAATTTCAATTATTTATGAAATTGACCATTCACGCTTATTTTTTTTACCACGTCCGCTTTAAATGTGGAGCACATGGCCTCCTAATGGAGGTAAGATGTTTTTCTACGAGAACTGCCTGTTACTCAGTTGCTCAACCCTTAATTTTCGAAGAGAGTATAGATAGAAAGACAGGCCTTGAACAGGACTATTTGTTAGCTAATTGCTCTTACTAAGCCCGATTTTTAGGATCGGATTGGTGGGAGTGGCATTCTAGACATCGCAAAAATCCATGTTTCCGAAGAGAAGTCCATAAATTGAGTGAAAAAATCATCATTCAACCTTGGACATTTGTAGCCGTAACCAACGACTTTGACCACTGCACCACGGACCCAATACTCTCATGCTTATACAATAGACATATTTTTAATACCAGTACTAAAAAAGGAATATCGAAATACTGTTTTAGATTTATATGTCATAATGCGTTCCCAATTGGTGGCAATTATTTTTTTTTCTCATTTATATATATTTTTGTGATACCGGTTATTGATATATTCGTTCGGTATTGCAATACCTAGGTGCGATGCCAGGCAAAATAAAACAAAGCATTTACTCTGAGAGTGGGTCCTTTGAAGCATTTATAAGGTGCGGGCATTTCCTTATGTTTTTATTAATAAACCTTGCATAAGAAATTGGAATTAGATTGGAATAGTTGCTTACCATCAATAAGCCGGTGGCTTCTCAAAACAACATTTTTATTTTACAATAATTTCTTTGACCCATAAAGTATACCGTTAAAGCGATGCAAACATACATATCTCCGTCTCGTTTTTTTCAGTGACCACTACAACCAAATCATCGCCCTCAAAAACAATACTTGACACAAAAGCAAAAAGCAAAATCAGATACAAAAAATAAGGAATAAAAAAAGTAATAATGAAATAAGGAACCCTTTGAAGGATTTTTTTGACTGTTCTCTTTTGCAGTGTAGTACAGGCCGCTGCTTTGAAAAATTACTTCCTATGATAAATGAAGACTGGCTACTCGGCGACCGATAAAAGAGGAATTAGTTTTATTTGAGTTTTTATTCTTTTCTTTCAAGGTTTACACAATTATATCTTAAGGGCGACATCGTGTTATCATAGGTGATAATCGACACCACGGTAGATTTAATTTCCAATTTACATTTATATATTATGTCGATCGTTCAGTTCATGACTTAGATATCTCCAAATAACGCATATTAAGATAATTGGAAAAGCAATATTCAATTAGTCACTGTAAATCAAATATTATTAATCTGTAACAGACCTTTGTACATTTTATTAACATGTGCTTAACTATTAACTAATTTGTTTAAGCGTTCAATAGCCGCCGGGTACGCCCGCTGGACGAGTCCATTTTGACGGAAAGAGGTAGCTCCGACGATGCAGGGAGTTTTTTTTATTGTATTTGTAAACAGTCGATTACGATCCGTCGAGCCCTGGCGAGTTGCGGCGGAGGTAACGTTGCGAGTTATTTTTGTTTTGATTTGCGTTGGATTTAATTTAAAATCGTTTGTCGTGCCATTTGTATTATAACTTAAAGTAAATTCAGTTTCTAAGTAAATGTAAATGTAGAATCAATTTTATGTGTTAGGAATTATATATTTGTGTAATGTAAACCACTGCATCTTTGATGAAAACTAAAATAGTTTTGAACCGGAATTGAAATGGTGTTTGTCTGAGATCACAGCCCTTCTAGGACTTTGGATAACCAGCCGTTCGCCTCTCTTCTCATATCGTTATATGATATGTCGCTCTATATATCTTGCCGGAATGAATTTAATTTTAGCTTATATACACCATAATTTTGAAAAATCTGTCAATTGAAGGATTAACCTCCTCCTCCTCTACAAATAAATGTGCTACCTTTAGTCTCATCCTTCTATCCTCTTCCTCAATTTTAATTGTCTATTTTATATTGAATTTCTGCATTAGAATTGAAATGATAAAATTCTATACTTTTAACGTTATTTTACTGATTAACGAGGACTTAAAATAAAAAAATACATATTTGTAATTATATTAGACACTTTTACTTAATGCATACGCGAGCCATATCTAACCCGGGGGGCAAAGTTTTTATAATAAATAGCCCTCAACGGAGCAAGAGTCAGTGGCCATTGGACGCAATACGGCCCTGTGCCGAGATGATGATCGCTGAACAAAGACTCCTCACATTAAAAGTCAAACTCTGAGCCAATATAACGGAAATAATTATTGAAGATACGATTTTAGCAGGAATATTGGAGCTGTGGTTAACTTAGTGGAACCAAATTCACAAGTAGAAACTCCATAGGTCCTAGCTATCCATCTTTGATTCGTTCTTATGGAATCGTTCATTTGAGTCTTATCACTGCATAAAGAAAAACAAATGACCCGTGGTGTAATTTTAGTAGGATTCTCCGCAAGTCGTGAATATATTCATATAGTTGAATTTTTCCGTTCGCGAATGTTGCAAGTCTTTTTCTATAGATAGACATTTGTACATGTATGAATTCCCGAATGGAAACATTCATACATTGACTTTTCGATTAATTTACGGATTCGTATCTAAAAGCACGCGTGTAATGTTACATTATACCTAATATTCCTTTGCACGCCCGATCCTTCTTTCTCTACCCTCTCCGAAAAGCGAGTTTCACCGATCGGCTTATATATTTTTTGTCAAAATAGAATATATTAACATGGTGTGGATTAAAACGTATTTGAATTACATCGCGTTTTTAAAGAACCGCGTTATTCGATATCTTGGGGAAACACCGTGTTATATTACATTTAGTGATTCACGTCCATCGTTTTTAAGCCATTGTTGACATTCTCAATGTTTAAAATAAACGAGAAGAAAATAAAATAATGTCTACCGTACCGGGGTTTGAGTCAGAGACATCCGTAACCGTAGCCAACAACGTTGACCACTGCACCATTGTCCCGCCTACTTACTACGTCTACTATATTATTTTGAAATTAATGAATTATTATATTATACAAAATTGATTGGGCAGCTCATTAGTAATGTTTTGATTTATAGTCAATAATTCTATTTTTCATACCTGATCAGGCCCTTACAAGAGTGTTATAGTTTTAAAATACAACAAAATCAGGTATACGAAGATATTTATGAATGATCTTTTGTTTTAATAAAAAAATCAGATTAAAATTTAAAACCCGAAATTTGGATGAATGAAAATTCGCTCAGATGACAGATATGATAATGCATTCGTGATAAACAGGCGGTTAAATGTAATATAAATATTATTCGTCATGATGACTTAAACTTTTTTTGATAGCAAATGTAAATAATTGATATATTAATTAGCAATTCGAGTGACACCCATCAACATTCGTTTAGTACGACTGATGCGTACAATGCACAGAGATAAATCGTTTGTGTGATGTGATACACAAGAAGCGCAGACGAAGAAAGGGTGTGTTGTGATGTGCGGTTCAGACATATAGACAATTCAAGACAAATGAGTACATTGGTATCAAAGTAGGACATAAGCTATCTATGAAAATGTACACCAGAGTTAATTTTTCATTTTATACATATTTCACACTTCATCAAGCCCGGCAGCCATGACACCTCAAAGTAAATTCAAGCTCTGTGATTGGTTAAAGTGTGTATGTTTACTGATTTCGAGAAGATGGATGTTAAGTGACAATATGACGGCTTTTGAAACTAAAAAATATATATTAAGCCGTCGGATTCTGATACTTTTGAGTTTTGTGAAAAGAGCATCACTTACACTAACTACCACAAACAATAAAAACATCACTTTCGTGGAATGTGGCGTTTGTCCAATTTTGATACCAATGTACTTAAATGTATTACACTATCATATATTAAAGTCGGAAGTTACTTAAATTTTAATAATTCAAAAGTATTGCTACATATGCTAAAACCGTTCCATACTCAGTTACACTACCAAAAATTTTTATCCCTGAACAAATAAAAAAATGATTATTAATCCAAAGAACTGATGTTTTAAAATAAGATGTAGAGATATCGATTGGCTGATCACTTTATTGCTAACCAAATATTCCTTCCTTAATATCTCTAGAAAGCACACAATTAGTATGCAAATACTCATCGTCGTTGTTCTGGAAGAAGACACTATCTGAGAAATATTTGTTTTGAATAATTGGACTTTGAAGTTTGTCAAATATTTGAAATGCCATACCTTTTTCATTTTGTTTGTTTGTACAAAGTTGTTTTTAATTAAGCACATAATTTATAAAAATAAGTGTGTTCTTTCATGTGGTAGAGTTTGAAATCAGGAAAATTTTAGTATAACAAACTAAATATGCCATTTTTTCGATTTAGTGTTTCGATTAAGTATAGTTTCATTAAAATCGACTTAATATAATTTATAGTGCGAGATAAAGAGATATTTTTTTACATAAAATAACAAATGAATAAAACGTTTTTCGTGTCACTTTTATGCGAGCGTATTTTGATTATATTCAGTGTCTGAGATTTTTTTCATCGAAACCGACCGCAACTGCCCGAAAGCGCAGCCATAAATTAAAAACTTCTAATAAATAATAATATTTAAGGGTTTAAAATGTTCAAAAACATAATCGAGATAGTTTTATATTCTTTTTAATATAATAAAAACAACGAAACTTAATTTACACCCGTGTACCTACCTTTAAAACATAGGTAAATAACAATCCTAGCATGTTTCAAAAAAGTTGTTGGTAGATAAAATAATCAATACAATAAACAGCATTTTCTCGATTTGACTGATATTGCAATAATATTGCATGCTCGGTTCTAATGTCGTCTATATGCGTTGTTTAAGCATTGTTTTGAAAACTATTAAATACGTTAAAATAAGCAACGTATTTAGTTCCAGAAGAATTCTCAAATATTGTCGATATTTGTTTTGGAATCACGCCATTGTCTATAGTCTATACTATGCTTAGTGTTGCAAAAAAACCCGAGACTTTTAATATGGTGGGAAAAAAACCTGGAAAAACCCCGGAAAATTGGGAAAAAACGGTAAATAGGAATTACCTGTTTTCTTATAAGTTGATTTTCTCAAAACAAGGTTTTTTTACTTAACGAATTCTGCCACTATACTGATGATATGCAACACAGTTTTAAAGAAGTATTAAAAATAATATAATAACTGCAGGCTTTATGGATAATAAATTCAATTAATAGATTAATAATTGATAATTATTCCGTAATTGAAACCCATTTATAAGGTTTTTTTCATTGTTCTCAGTGTTCTATTTATGGCTGTGTTGTTTTGTCATTGTTCTGTTTTGCCACCGAAACCTATAATATATAGTTTAGTTGTAAAAACAGCTGAACTTCGTTTAATCGTTCTCACTTTCATCTTTGTCACGCATTTATAATTTTTTTGATGGGTCCTTAAAAAACGACAAAAATCAGGATTCAACTGTAATTGATGTAAAATAAGGAATCGGAGTCGCTTGGTTTGTTACGACTCCGACTCCAGTACCCCGTAATTAATACATATTATCACCGACCCGGCTACTACTGTTTTTAGCCTAAGGGCCTATTTCTTTTATCGAAGAGGTAAAATAATTGTTGGTCTACACCAATTAGATCAAAACTAACAATTTAATTGATGGTTATTTCAGTAATAGCTGGTTGTGATCTTTGATTACGCTACTTTATTTGCTCGAAGCTATTTGATAGGGGTTTTTTTTTTGCTCTATATTATATTTTCATTAAGGAACAATCAATTTTTATACCAATTAGAGAAATTGAATATGCAATTCCTAAGCCATGGTCAGTTTCAACAAAAAACATTGGTGAATAAGTGTCCCTTAACTTAATTTTTAACAAGCACTGAAATGATTTAACCAACTTTTGTTCGATAGCACTATTTTCAGATATTTACTGACGCAAACAAAAGCATATTATTGTTTTTTATTTGTTTTGTTTTGATTGTTTGAGGGTAAGTATAATGTATTGATATTAATAATATTATGGCGATGATAGCTAAACTCTATGTGAGATGCGATTAATTTAATGTATACAATTTACCGTTCTACGTACTGGCAGAACGCAAAAAGTCATATAAATGGCTTTGAAAATAACAATATTATGTCTTAATTATGGCAAAAAGCATGATATAAATATAACTTATCGATTCCAAATCTTATGATTTGTATGCCAAAAAGATTATTCTTTATAATGTACTAAAAATAATTTGAAAAAAAAACAAAACAATAATTGTACTTGGGCGAGAGAGTACTTTGAACACAAAATAATGCTTTAAGATTGACGAAAAGTCAAAGTGATATTATGTCTTACATATTCCAGCCCTGTAGCTGAATGGTCAATGGTCTTGCACGTTCGTTCTATTCGGTCACGGTCCCTTTACGGACTCTTTCAAAGGCATGAATGTCTGTAACCGGGAGTAGCGACAGCTACAAGCCAACTTAAAGTCCTGTTCTAAACCTATCCTTTTATCCCTACACTCTCCGAATAGGAGAGATTGATTGACTGAATAATAACCATCTCTCAAAATCATATTCTGTTATAATTTAAGACATCGACTGAGGTTGCTTGATGGAATTTCAAAATCAAATTTGATTATTGAGATTTTGTACACTTCCATGTATTTTGTCACTAACGACCCGGGTTTCGCCTTTGGGCATCTTCAGGCATTCGAGCACACGAATGGACTCGAACTGACCAGACTCGAGTCCATTCGTGTGCTCGAATGCCTGAAGATGCCGAAAGGCGAAACCCGGGTCGTTAGTGACAAAATACATGGAAGTGTACAAAATCTCAATAATCCAAATTTCATATTCTGTTAATATGCTCCATTAGGAGACCACAATGAGAGCTGATAAGGTTGAATACAAATTCATACCGGTGTTTCTTTTTATCACTATGTTTTTATTTGCTCTATACTTATTTGCACCATTATTCACATACAAATTGTGACTCGTAAAAAAAAGTAGTCAATCAAACACTTTTGATTGATGTGAATTGTTTTTTTTACTTAATAAAAACGTCAACGTTGATAACGGATGTCTTGGATACAAATCCCGGTACGGACAGTTTCATAAATAGATTTTTTAATCGATATATGTATCTTTGTTCGTAGACATGGATGTTTGTGATGACTAGAAATCGTTCCAATCTATCCGATCTTAAAAACGGGACGTCGCGGGAACGATGAGCCAACCACGTTCCTGTCCAAGTCTTATCTTTGTAACTATACCTCTTCAAAAAATAGACGTGGAGCAACTGAGTAACTAATAGTGATCGTAGAAAAACTGATGTTGTGATACCTAGATTATGAATTTTGTTCCACATTGGTAGTGTAGGCGGTAAAAAATAATGTCAATATGTAAAGTATTGCCACTAGAGTGAAAAAATGCTCGAATTGGGTGTCTGTAAATCGAAAACAGGTCTCTTCTTTTGAAACTACGGTCAAATAACCAATAAACAAATTCAGTTTTCATTATAAACACAATAAATAAGGATAAAAAAATTCGTGCCAACAAAAAACGACATCGAAGCGTTCCCACAGAATCGCCAGGCACTAAATCCTCATTTAGGAGCCGGGGCTCAGCCCGCGCCCCCGGCAGTGGACGCCCATCGCAAGGCCGGTAGTCGATGGGGTTAAGTCATCTGGTTTTCGAAGCCTAGATTGCAGGTTCGAGTAGCCTCCAGATATGTTTCGCGTAACCAATCCTATAATCATCTTCTCGTTTTAACGCAGTTGTATGCTCGAAGATGTTCTTAAAATCACTCATTATTGTGGAGAAGGTGTTGTAAGAACAATATTACGCCTTATGTTTGCTTTGGTATTGCAATGAATCATTTTTTTGATTAATTTGTTTTTTTATTCTTTTCAATTATGTGCACTCATATTGTGTATCTTTATATATTCTAGATGGAGTATTTCAAGAAAATACGGTGTTTTGGCCAATTGATGTATCCCTCAAAAATACAAAAATGAGTTAATGATCAGATCTCATTTCAAAGACTACAAAGCAAGTCTCGGCCAAATGATGTAATTTAGAAAATTTAATTTACCACTTTTTGGAACGGAAACATCATTTTATAATGGTTTTACATGTAAAAATTCTGACTTCCCCCTCCGCACTAGATGTAAGCCACTATTATATTGACACTCCATACGTATAATCCCATATCTTCAAACGTGAGAATTTACAGGAGTGCATTTCAAAGATTCATAACGCAACTCACCATATAATTTTTTCCATAAAAACAGTTTTTACTCTCTCCGGAACAATTTCAATTTTGAGGGTTAAATCAATTGGCCAAAACACTATCGATATGATATCTTAAAAAAATTGTCGGTGTCAATTTTTTTTTAACCATTTCCGCTCCCAAGATAGATAGAGCATATGGACTATTGATATAGGTATATCAACGAAGCCTTTCTATCATAATTTCTTTTTTCTCAGTTGCTCAACCGTTTATTTTTTGGACAGAAGGCATGTAAGTATATGGCGAGGACAGGACTAGTAGTTAGCTAACCAATAGGATGGGTGAGAGAGAGACCATGACTTCGAACAGTAATCCATAAATCGAAACTGTCCATACCGAGATTTCAGCCCATGAGATTCGTAGATGGACTTAGGAAACATTGATTTAAACCAATTAATAAAACTCTGTCAGTGGTGCAGTGGTCAGCGTCATTGGCTTGGGTTGCAGTTCTCACGGGTTCGAGTCCCAATACGGACAGTTTCGTAAGTTGATTTTTCAATCAATATATGAGTTTCTGTTCGAAAGGGTGGATGGATGCCAATGATTCTAAGCTAATATTAGTAATAGGCATTATCGCTTTCTCTCCCAAAAATGCATTTAATTACTATATAACGAAGCTAAAAAGACAATTATTTTCTATATTAAGGAGTAAACCTTAACGAAGAAACTCAAAAAATAGGATTGACGTAGAATTTTATATTTAAATGTATAGTTTGAAATATACTAATTTTTTAATACTTGTGAGTATCCGGCATGCGTTGCAATACCACTCAAAGAAAGAAAGGGTTTAATTATGTTTATTTAAGTGCTTTTAAATTAGAGGTCTGCACGGGACGAAATTTCAGAAAATTACCCGGTCCGAGCCCGTTATCTTCAGGTTCGGCCTGGCCCAAGTCCTACTCTCGATATCACACTTGGTACCCGAACCCGACCCGAAGCCCAGATTTATTTTTCTCATCCCGAAAATAGCCCGATTTTTTAAACTTCACTCAAACAATATATGTTATAGTTTTCATATTTCCAACGATATTCATAGCAAATGTGAAATAAATTATTTTAGTTATGAATACTATTGTCTTATGGCCGACTCATGACCCGAACATAGTCGGAAATATTTTTCTTAAATTTGAGTTCCTGACCTTTTGAATACCTTTCCGAGATGTCGTTGTTTGTACGTTTTTAATTCTTTTTTATATTTTAGATTTTAGCTTATTTTTTCAAAAACCTTCACGGGTGTGCGCACAACAACTCACCAAAGTTATTAAGATATATGTTAAACTAACGCATAGAGGACAAACAAACATTTATTTTTAACATTGTGTTGCAAAAAAATATTCTACATAAATTTCTGTGATACTATATATATAATGGACGGAATTTTTTTATTCGCTTAAAATTGTGACTCACCATTACAATTTGAACTCCAATGTAGCAAATAGATACTTCTCTGATCAAAACCACGCCGTTTTTCGCACAAAAATAATTTGAAAGAAAATGTTGAATACATTACGGAAATCAATACTTTTCACACTACACCATTGTAAGATGATTACAATTACGAAATTGTCACTAAACTTGTTACCAACTTGTCACCAATAATTACTTGGTGACAAATTAACGATCGGCGTACGAATAATACGCATTGAATGAATTTTACTGTTACAGAGCGTATATGTGGGGAAATTTAATTTAGTTTTTCAATGTACATTATTTTTTATCATATCCACCGTCCCCGCTTGTAATGTAGAGTATATGGACTCGTAATTTAGCTTATCTAAATATAAATTTTTGCTTGTCACTCAGTTGCACAACCTCTCTTTTTTGAATTAGTTTAAAGATATGATATGAAAGTATGAGGTTAGGACAAGACTAGTGGTAAAAAAATCGTTTTCGTTTTTAGGATTGGATAGGTAGGAGGGAATTTTAGATATAAGAAACGTCCATGCCTTCGAATAGAAATCCATAAATCGATTGAAGAAACTGCTCGTACGGAGATTCGAGCCCGTGAATACCGCAAACGACATTGCCAATAAAACCACAGGCAAAAATTGCACATGACCGGCAAGATTGCTGAATCTATTATTCGGCGACATTTCCGGCAATAGTATTTTGGCCATATTTCTGCGACATCATCACGGGGTGTATATTTGAAGTGAACTAAAACAAAAATGATCGACATTCGTTGCTTATTTGACAGCTGTCACTTTTTTCCGCACGTATGAAACTCTGAATTAACGTGCCCGAAATTAACGTTTTCTCGCCACTCGATACGTTTTTAGCTTCCCGTAATTCGCGTCTGAAATATTCAAAGTACACTAAACACATTGAGCAGTGTTTTCACGTGATACAACAACCATCGCTTGAGGCCCGGAACCGTGTTTTAACGTGATAGACCAGCCTATTAAAAACAGTCGTATTTGATTCATCAAGCGATTCGTATTACAATGGAATCAAGACCTAAAACTTTCCAAACCAGTCATCTAATTTGTGTTATTGCCAAAATAGGTTTTGATTTTATCGACTTAAAATCTCAATCGAATTTTAGTTCTTTAATATTCCCCCTTCTGGAGACGATATTACGGTGACAATGAGTCCACATCGAAGTAGAGTTTTGCAAGATCTACAACACAGGTTTTCGGGGGATATGTCTAAGCAGATATTGATACCGATACCGTCAACAGAAAAAAATAAGCCCTGTAGAACATGCAAGATGTATGCAAAGAACAAGAAAAGTAATGAGACTCGGTACATGTGTAAAAATTGTCATGTGGCTCTTCACAAAGGGAAATGTTGGCAATTTTACCATGAAAAATTAAATATTAAAATGTTTTAAACAATTCCAAAAAGTTTCATTTGATTTCATCCACCATTTCCATAGTTATAACACTTTTAGTAAACGCTTAATAAAAATGATATTTCTTCAAAAATGGGCTGGACACAGGGGTTGCTTTACCTGTTTTTGGCCGGAGTAGATAAAGTTTGAAAATTACGTACATTTTAAGATAAATTATGTGACACACCCTGGTTTTTTTGTTAAGTTTTATTAGTATTCATAACTGAAATCGCCCAGCGGTAACGACAATAATTCGGAGAATCGGCTGACTCTTGTTGCCAAGGCTGTCGTTCAATAGCCAGCCGGCACGTCCGCTGGACGATTCCATTTTTGACGGAAAGGGGTAGCTCCGACGATGCAGAGAGTTTTTTTAATTGTATGTGTGCACAGTCGATTACGATCTGTCGAGTGGAGGTGAGCTGCCGACCTCGTGGTCGGCACCGTTGACATAATGGATTGTTTGTGTTTGTTTTGAAATTAGACGTAATTAAAAATCGTTTGTCGTGTCATTTGTATTATAACTTAAAGTAAATTCAGTTGTTAAGTAAATGTAAATGTAGAATCAAATTTATGTGCTAGGATTAGTATTTTTGTGTATTGTAAACCACTGCATCTTCGATGAAAAATAAATAAGTGTTGAACCGGATTTGAAATGGAGTTTGTTTGAGATCCCAGCCCTTCCAGGGCGTTTGATAACCAGCCATTCGCCTCTCTTCGATCCGGGTCTTCTCATATGATACTTACACACGATTTTTAAGAGGTTACAATTATAATGAAATGAAATAATATTTACATTATAAAACTGAGAAAAGCTAGTCTGATGTGGAACAAAATACTTTTAAGCAGCTTTTATTATAAATACAATATAAAGGAACATTGCATTTTTTACTTACTACATACTACATACTCAAACAGGAGTTTTATGTTCATACGGAATACGTGCATCGTAAAATGATTGAAGATGCAGTAAAATATATTAATAACAATAAGTCTTGACATCGAGAATATATCTGACGTCTATCGACGCAGGTAAATAATTTAACAAACCTCGAACGGAAACACACCTATCGAGCAGAACAAGAAAGGAATAGATTTATCCTGGAAATATTGTAATAATATCAATTGCCTCCGATATTCAAAATATCGGGTAATACGGAGCAACACGTATAGCATACGGTAGTAGTGTCGGGCCAGTCCGTCGTTTTGGGGCATTAGTTCCCACACTTATTTCACGACGATTTGAAAAATTAACGCTTAAAAAAACCTTATAAGACCACATCAGTGATGTCGTGATATCTGTTTCCTCATATTTTCCATAAAATAAATTAAATATACGATCCGATAATTTATTACAAGTTTTCTTTCTGGTGGCAATACTAATGAAAAAATTAAACTCGACCCTCAAGCAATTCAGTGACCACATGGATAGTGATCGGTGTCATACGTATCGGTCGTATCTTTGTTCACGTTTGCAGAATAATATACGAAAGCAATAAATCAGAATAAATTGTTTGAAGCCCACTGATTCCACACTTCGGTTTGTTCATATTATGTTGTTTACAAGATTTTTAGTCTGTTTCTGTCAATTGACATAAACACTTTCTAAATGTCTATTCCTTTAATATATAACAATAATAAAACTTACGGGGTATTACAAAATTATAATTGATTAGGGCTCCCAGATTTTTTTATTTAGTACTATTTGAAGTATTTCTAGACCAGTCTGCGTGTGTTGCTGTGTTATACACGACCACACATGTTTGGTAGCATATTGCCGTAAAATGTTACTCGTATGCGGGCGGCTATAGTTTTCGCTTCAAACCGTTTCGATATTACACACTATACAGCGTTATAAGAGGGTCACCTGTACATAAAAGATAAGATAATAATTCTCATAATACTTACTGTACTATGCAATTAGTTTATATAATGCAATAACAAATCATAAAGTTAATGTACGTTTTATGCTGAAATTAATTACTAACGTTTACACGGATACATGGCATAAATTAACTATAACTTATTAGCCATCCAATCTTACTGGACGAGATTGGTTGACTTGTCCCTAACTATTGTTTTGACGGGGAAACGTCGTAATTTTGAGTATGCGAAGAAAAAAATATTCCGATATTTATGCAACAGTCAACAAAAGTGGAGTTATACTTTTTAGAAATTTATAAAATCTGTAATCTGTGAGTAATAGTGAACGGTCACTGCTTCTGGCCTAATACTGAACTAAATACAGTGGAACTTCTATATTTATTATTGTCAGATTCAATACTCGTCACGTTTTGATGACCAAAACGTTTCCATATACGTTAGTATTTTTAATATGCGGCACTCGCACCTAGTGATGTGAGACCGGGAGAAAACAGAAAAAAACCATTACAATATTTACGATTTGGCCTCTGTCCTAGCCCTATTCTGCTTCATTCTCTCAGCAGTTTTCGCAGAACAATTTATATTGAAATGCACGATTATAGGTCCACATTGGGAAACAACATGGTTAGAAAAATATATTAAATACATTTTTGTACATTTACGTGTATTTCGTCACTTGATTTTCCATGTATTTCGGTTTCGCCTTTTGGGATATTCAGGCATTCGATCACACGAATGAACTTGAACTGACAAAACAGGCGACACCCTAGTCGTTTGTCACGAAATACATGGAAATGTACAAAATTTTAACAGTCAAAATTTGATATTTAAATTACATCAAACACCCTCAGTCGATATCTTAAATTATAAAATACATTTTACAGTTTAAGTAACACATTCGCAACGGGAGAAATATGACCAAAATATGCGCTGCGGTGGGGTTGATTCGCAGGAAATTGACAACAGGCTATGTAAAGAATCGACATTTACGCGAAAACATATTTGGGTGTTCTCCTAAAGGTGTTTCGTAATAAACTGATCAAATTCTTTCAATAATATTATGAATCAAACATGAATTATTAGTTATGAGCGATTAATGTCGCTTATATCGAATGACGCAGAAAACACGTCCCCCGGAGTTAACGTGTTAAGATAAAAAGTTCTATAGTTACACAGGTCATCCGTCGTGGATTGTGCAATAGTTTAGTTATAATAAATCATGTTGGAACGGATCGCTCAAGCATTTCGGAATGATCATCTTGGTTAACAACGAAGGCAATTAACTGAAAAATTAAAAATTCAAAAACGACGTACGTTTTTTTCTTCAAAGAAGGGATATAGACGGATGATTATTTTTTACTATGCCAGGGTACATCAAGCTATAAGGTGAACTCTATCATACGGAATATATAAATAAGTCTATTTTTATAGAATTATATACCGTAATCTCTGGTGACTTTGGCCGTGGGATTAAACTTTGGTCAAAACTCGAAAATGCTTACTGGATCTGTCTTATTTAAAATGTGTTGCTTAATGACACGTCTTCGTTAAAGTCTTACAAATATTTTAAACTAGTATTGAAAATGAAATACTGAATATCTAAAGTAGCTAGAACGTCGGAATTGTATGTGTTTTGTTTACATCACGAACGCTTCGTCATGAGAAAATGTCATACCTATATGTGATAATAATAAAGCGTCTACAGAGTGGTCTGGGCTATTATATATAAGACTAGTGAGTACCCGGCATGCGTTGCAATGCCACTCAAAGAAAGAAAGGGTTTGTGTTTTAATTCTGTTTATTGAACTGCTTTTGGATTAGAGGTCTGCACAGGCCGAAATTTCATAGACTTACCCGGTTCGAGCCCATCATCTTCAGGTCGGGCCCGACCCGAAGCAGAGTTTCAATATCACACTTGTTATAACACAATATTTTTGTTTTTCGTCTGGTGCATACACGAATAAATCAGAGGGTTTTTCCTAGATGTCGCTGTATGTACGTATTTGATTCTTTTTTTCAATTTTAGATTTTCAATTTTTTTTCTTCAGAACCCTTCACGGGTGTGTGCACACCAACTCACCGAAGTTTCATCGAAATCGTATGAATGGTAAAGGAACGCGTAAAGGACAAACACACATTTATTTTATATAATATTTCCCGGCATGATCACAATAAGTCCTTCCTGAAAGTTTCGTCACGATCGGTTGAGTAGTTTAGGAGCCTATAAGATTCGGACAAACCAACAAATCAACAAACCAACAAACAGACATTAATTTTTATATATATAGATAATATTAATACAGTTATTGCTGTTTTCACACATAATCGTTTTTGGGTTAAAGTTTCCCTTCAGGGTTAAATTACTGTAGTCGGGTAGTATCAAGAACAGAGGGATGATGGCATTTCGTGTGAGGTTACAAAGCTGTTGGTGAGTGAGAGACCATATATTATGCTCCACATAGGGAGCGGATATGATCGAAAAAGAAGATGATTTCGTCTTGGAGAGAGTGTCACTTTTTCACATCGGTAACGTGAAGAGATGACGAAGTATAAATACTAGATGAATATTCGATGTGATAATTCGCTCGGTGTCGACATCGCAATTGCTGCGTTGATACATTTATTGTAGCCATGCGTACAACAAGAAAAGTATTTTGCATTCATATTACTTCATAATTATTATTTTCAAATTAGTTGGGTGTAATTGAAATAGTCATGCATATTTTTCAACTAAGTGTTTTTTTATTTGAAATTTTTAATGAATTATCTACTAGCTGGCTCATACATGCTAGAAGATCTCTACAATTAAAAGTCGAATTCCTAATAGTGACTACATTACTTAAGGTACCCAACGTTGCACCCACAATAAATCGCCCTTAAAAATTACTTAACACCCTTCTTGAATCGTATATTTTTACCAACAGAAATTTTTCGAGACTAGGTTGTCATGTATGTAATTTAGTGCACAGAGAAGGAAAAAAAGTGAAAATGCGAAAAATGGAAGAATTTTTTTACATCTAGTCGCTCCCCATGAGACATCATGTATTCGTTTTGTTTTTATGACTGTACACGCAACCTTTCCAATATTGATTCGAATTTTACCTATTAAAACGTTGAAAGTTCCTGCCCCTTCGTATCTTGGTCTTGGATTTCTCATGCTTGTGAGTTGGCAGCTTGTACTGTACGAGAGGGGGGCGTCGCCCGCTCGGCCGCTCTCGTCCTGCGCATAAGTCATCCGAGCCGGGCGGACGCAATGCTACTCCGGACTGCGACCAGCGCCGCCCATCGGGGGAACGATGCGAGGGCACCTCGACCAACAAACCTGGGACCCTAGGATGGCGGAGAAGTCGAGACTAGTTGGATTGTATGCATAGAATATACTATGACTGTATAATTCTATCAATAGATGCCAAAGTAGAATGTCGGATCCGGACTCCGGAACCGTCAGATCGTTAAGTAGAACTCTCTATCATTTTTTATAAATAAAATAATTTAAAATAAAATTACTGCCAAAGTGCCAGATATTTTTAAAATTTTAAATCGCATGAGACCAACTTAAATGAAAAAACATCATAAACATCCATGCCCAAGATTCCAAATTTTAATTGAAAAAATCTAAATTTGATATTGACTTTACCGGGAACTGAACCCAGAGCTAACTGATCGCTAGGGTAAAGCTTTACCACTAGACCAATAATTATAACCAAAGGCCGATTATAACTTGGCCTGCGGCTGAAGTCGGAACTAAAATAGTCAATGTAGAGCTTCTAGCAAAGTCAAACGCAAGCTCAAGAATGTTATGAAAGTTGTTTTTATTATTATTCTGTCGAAATAAATAGGATAGACAAGAGTTTCGTAAACAATTCGTGAGGATGCGCGGGAGGTTATTATTAAAGCCCGATTGTTCTGAGATCGTGTGGCGACCATGACAGTTAAAATAGTACTTCTGTGAAACAAGCGCCATCTCTAAACGGACAACTTATAATGTGCGATATAAGAATGTACTAAAGTCGCAATACTTCATTGAATTAAATAAGTTGAAGTTTGCTGAAAGTCTTGGCACTGTATTAAAAATCTTGAAGACACGCTTAATAAGCATTTATCCAGCACTGGATCGATAAAATTTGGAATAATCAACACTAAATTACTATAAAAATAATGATATGAAGTAATAATTAAAAAAAAAATAATTGGACACATCGTTTGCATAAAAAATTAAATTAAAATATTAAAAATAACTTTATAATTAAGACATAAATTAATAAAAATATGTTTTCATAACTAAATTGCTTTGTAGTCAAGTGGTCAATGCGTATTGGGCGGTTGTTCTACTAGGCTGTGTGGTCACGGGCTAGAATCTCTGTTTGGAGACTTGCATTTATTGATGTTTTAAATTGATTTATGGATTTGTATCCAAATCCCCATCCCAAAAACGAGGCTTGGGAAAAAAGATTTGCTTACGATGAGTGACTAACTTACAACTAGTTGTCGTTAAATGACTCTGTAGGGAGTCCGTATTTTTCATATTAAGAGTGAACGTGGTTATAAAGAGGGTGAGGTATGACGAAAGAATATCGAATGAAATACACTGTACCAAAAAAAATTAAACTCAGTTAGACAGTTAGTAAAACAGGACACAACAATAAGATATTTGATTTTTTGTATGGATTATCGCAATAATATCTAGGCTTCTGTAGTCTAGTGGTAAAAGCATTACCCTAGCTATCAGATGGTTCTAATTCAAGTGTCAGAAAGGTCTATATCAATTTTATATAAATATTTGAGTTCGTCATGACTTTTCTCCACGAGTTGGTCTAAAGTGAAAAAAATCCCGTAGAGTTAATGTTATGTGATAAAAAGTAACAATCAATTATTTGCAATTACAAGCATGTATAATGCCAAATGTTGGGTCCGTGGTGCAGTGGTCAAAGTCGTTGGCTTTGATTATGGATCTCGCGGGCTCGAATCATAAAATTAATAATATATTAACATAATTATTTATTAACATAATATTCATATTCGATTATTAATGGTCGCGGGCTCGAATCCTAATGCGGACAATTACGTAAATCGATGTAAGGATTTCTGTTTGAAGGCATGGATGTATGCGGTGTCTACAAATTTCCTCCTATCTGCCCAATCCTAAAAACTGGGCGAAAGCGAGAGCGATTTGCTAACCACTTATGCCGTCCTAGCGCTATTCTCCTATTCCAACACTCTTCGAAAAAAAGAAATGTTGAAAAACGGAGTAAAAAGCAGTAAAACTTTCGTAGAAAAAATTCTGTTGAGATACCTCCATTAGGAGACCATTTACTCCATATTGGGGGCAGACATGGTTACAAAAATGCCATAGACTTTTATTTAACCCGGCTTAAGTAAACAGTAGAAATATTTTTTACCTTGAGTGTTAGCTGTGACACAAAAATATCATAAGCGATTATTAGCAGAAAACGACAATAAATAAATATAATTGGTTTTATTGTAATCGAAAACGATATTTATGTTATTTATGAATTATGCATAAATTATTATATTTGAGTTTATATATACTTCTGCATAAATTAAAATTATTTATTTACATATTTAAAAATTGCAATTTAATCATTTTAAGTGATTATTTTCTATATTCACTATATCATATTGGAACATGGAATGTATACCCAGCAGAAAAATAAAATCATGTTTGTACATATAATATATAGTACCTATAAGTAGTTATTTGGTCCAATTCTCAAATTTATTAGTGTCTGGTAGAGGTCTGCACGGGTCCGGGCTTGGCCCGTGGGCCGGGTTCGGGTGGGTAGAAACAATTGTTATTCGGACTCGGGCTGGGCCCGGGTAAGAGATTTGTTCTTCAGAAAAATATTTCAGATCATGACTACTCTTGAAAACTAAATACTGAGATAACAAAAAGGCAATAAATAAAATAATTTATTACGTTTTGAATATCATTGGACACAATAGAGTCTTTTATTTGATAAGTATGGAGACATCATTTTATATTTTGGTAACCTGAAACTGAACTCATAAAATAGTTATTGACACGTGAAACAATGCTTTATTTATTTAAAGCATCACCGATAGTAAGTTTAAATAGTTTGTTAATGAATAAAGTGTGATATTATTCAGTATCTGCTTCTATTCGTTTTAGATAGTCAAATGTTAGATGTGTCGAAAAATTAATTATAAAAAATACAACAGATTCGTAAAAAATGAGTTTCAACGATATTAAGAAAAAGTTAAAAAGTGGTCACTGTGGTGATGTGTGGAACATGTGTGAAATTAAAACTTGGGCTCGGGCCGGGTAATTCAACAAATTTCGGCCCGTGCAGACCTCTAGTGTCTGAACACTAACACTGGTCAATATGGTCAATACCATGGAGCTATTTATTTATTTAGAGACACAGAAAACAAAGGGACATTATAAGAGCAATATCGGCACCAAGTTAATTTGGTATAGTGAATAGAATACAACTTATTACATCAATAATTTATGGCAGAAATTATATTATTTCATTGTATATACTTGTTTGTCCGTATAAAGAATTACTCCCAAACGGTATAAAGTAGCGTCGTGAAATTTTCACATTTCATTCTGGCTGCCATTGCTATATCAAACGCGTTATTTCCAACATTCAACTTTTAAGATTATAATTAATTGAAAGACTTTATTATTATTAAACTTTCTGCTACAGTGCATGAAACCAACTCTTGAGAAATTTCTTTTCTGGCAAAAATTTAAAACTCACATAACGTTGTGGGTAGGGCTTCCAACCCGGTTTAAACCGAAACCGGTTAACCGGTTTATCGCGTGTTTTGAAAAAAACCGAAACCCGGTTTATTTCACGCGGTTAACCGGGTTTTGAAAAATATTTTCAAAAATTCTTTTATTTATATTATTTTTAAAATGTAACGCCTTTAAGAGGAAAAAAATGTACATATTGTTGAATAATCGCCTCTATCACAAAGGTGTCCAAATTATGGCAGAAATATTTTATACAATAAATAATTACACGGCATCATCAAAAGACACATGCATTATTTACGCTTAAATGCATGATTTTCATCTTTTAAATAAAAAAATATGTTCATATGCAATGAATAGGTGAGGTTATAGGAAAAATATTCAAAAAATAAGTTTTTTGATATATTTTCACCCAAAAACACTTTTTACTTTATAAACGCCATCGTGTATTAGCGACATAAAATATGATACTTACACAGTACTTTAGGGATATTACAATTATAATAAAATTAAATAATGTTGAAATTTTATAACTGTTAAGTGCTAATTTTATGTTTACCTTGTATAAAATAATAAAAATAAATATTTCATATCTTCTAATATAAAAATCCATTGAGTCGACTGCTCCTATATACTGATCATACTCTTCAATAATAAATTTAATGATTGATTAGCATTTACTTTCTAGAAATCCTTTATGAAGAAGTGAAAAATAGCAAAATATTTAGTTCAATATATTTTTTTACTATGTCTGCTCCCAACGTGGAGCATATGTCTTCTTAATGGAGGTTTCTCAACTGAATTTTTCTACGAGAACTGCTTGTTACTCAGTTGCTCAACCTATTTTTCTTCGAAGAGAGTAGGGATAGAAGGATAGGGCTAAGACAGGACTAGTGGTTAGCTAATCTCTCTCGTTTCGTTCCATTTTTTTGGATCCGTTGGGTGGTAAGGAGTTCCAGACATTACAAAAATTCATGCTTAAGAATAGAAATCGATTAATCAATTGAAAAATCAATTTATGAAACTGTCCGTACCGCGACTTGAACTCGAGACATCCGTAACCGTATCCAACAACATTAAGGACTGAACCACAAAGCCGATTATATTTGTAACCTACAATCGTAGTAAATATTTCATGTCTAGGCGTGCATATTATTTTATGGATATTTCCGTTACTTGCTTGTTGGAATAAAATTCTATTCTTCCGCCGCTTTTAAGTGATACTTTTAAAGGTATATTGTTTATATGTGACGTTGTACTAAAGTATGTTTAAAAACCTAAAGCGGCTAATTTTTTATGTAGCTAGTAATACTTGAGAAAGTTTTGTTTCAAGAATAAGCAATAGAAAGCTGTGTAATAAAACTCTATTTTACTTTACCCTAATTAGTCGTCAGGTCATACAATATATCCATTCGCAAATTTATGTTTTTGACAAAATATACCGTCATAAAAAATATGACATCCATAAATAATAATAAATATTTGAGCGGCAAGTTGTTATAGCACCACCAACTTAACCTAACCAGATGTTTTCTCGACCGTAGGACCCACATTTGGATTTTTATTATATTCTTTTGTTGACGTTTTGACAAAACACCTTTTTTCCAAAGCATAGATACTGATGGTCAAATAAAGAAATTATCAATTGTGTGTATTACTAAATTATAAATCTATATAATCTGATTTCCGACCATTAGAACTTGTAAAAAATTTGTGAAATTGATCTAGGTAAATATTTCAACTACGAAAGAAATTTTGATTTTTTTATACTATCAATTCGAAAGATTTGAAAGTTTTCTCAGTAATGAGATACAAACACGGTGATTATTGGAACGAAGAGATTTGATAAGCCACTGATTTCTTAGTTGAAATATTTGTACAACAGAACTATACCAAAAACTATCATAAAACTTACTAAATTATATTTACATTAAGCTTTTATAGGTTCGTCTGCAAACATTATTACGAAAAAACTTTACCCAAAACATATTATATAATTATAATCGATGGAATACCGGAGTCATTAATATTGAGACCAATACAATAAATGAAATGCGTAAGAGCATATCAATTGTTCTGATTGTCAATCCAAAATCACAACGACACACGGGAATTGATTAAAGATTTCAAAATTCTAGAATGAACTGTAAACACTTCAAATATTAAATAAATTTTCATGTTTTATTTTAATAAATATACAAATTTTTAAACTTTTTTTTATCATACAAACTATACTTGAGTTTTCTGGTTTATTCTAGACGTAATTGATAATTCTATCATTAAATATTCATAAATAATATTTTTGTTCATATGTACATATTTATAATAGTTATTATTCATTCTATTTTGATTAAATATTTTCGTCTATTTGATTTTATTTCTGCTCCGTGTGTATAACTACATTTTTTTTGTTGTATAAGATATAGTATGTTTTGCTATTGTTTATAATTTCTCCAGTTTCTGTCCTAATATTTTTTAAACACATTCAAATAGTAATCTTTTTTACGAATTTTATTATTAACCACTTTTGTTTTAATTTTGTGTATTTAAAAAAAAATATATTTTGAAAGTTTTTTATTATTTTATTATTTAAGTTTAAGTTTTATTATTGAAATTGAAATTTTGTTATAACTCTTTGTTTCAATTTGGTGTAGTTAAAAAAAATACTTTTATATGATTTTTTTGAAAATAATGAACTGAGGTATTTCGGTTTAAACCGGTTAACCGGTTTCTTTGTCAAAAAAACACCGAAAACCGGTTAGTTAAAATCTCCGGTTAATTGGAAGCCCTAGTTGTGGGTTTTACGCTACGAAATACACTATGTAAGAAGATTGTGAACTCGTAGCGAGTGGTGGTGAATGCAAGGTTGACAAACCTAGGGGAAAAGTAAATTTAAACAAAAGTGATGGTTTTATTTTGTGGGCGTTCAACTTTCAACGCTAGCTTGTACCAAAAAGCCAGCCATAATAACGTTGATTTCGAAATGTTGGCGCTCTCTACTATAGCAAGCAAAGCTGGGTAATAAATACTATGTCAGGTCCGTGGTGAAGTGATCAACGTCGTTGGCTACGGTTACGGTTGTCTCTTGTTCAAGTCCCGGTGCGGACATTTTATGAATTTCTGTACGTAGGCATGGCTATTTGTGATGTCCGAAATTCCCCCCCCCCCTGCCTATCCGATCCTAAAAACACGGCGTAGCGAGAGCGATAAGCTAACTAATAGTCTTGTCCTAGCCCTGTATTTCTATCCATACTCTCTTCAAAAAAGAAAGGTTGAGCAACTAAGTAATAAGCAGTTCTCGTAGAAAAACTTCCATATGTGTCCATATGCTTCGCATTGGGAGCGAGCGTGGTAAAAAATAAAGAAATTATTGTAACGTTTATATGATAGGTGAATGGCAATTCTGAAATTGGGTTTTCTAGTGTACATTTTACAATCCATCTTATGACAAACTTTTGGTTGACAGTGGTTGGAATTTTACTTCACCATTTGTATTATCATAGTATTTTAATCATGCCTGCTGAAGTTAATCATTTCGCTATGTTTGCCTACTGATAATTAGCTCATTAAGCAACATAGAATTTAGTACTCAAATTTAATGGGCATTGATTCTGTATGGCGGTGGTGAGGCAACTTTTCTGATTGCCCACATTCATGATCAAATCACTGTCGTTTGAACAACCCAACTACATTACTAGCTTCTTTCTACGCACGCACGTGCATTTGGCACAGAGCCGCATTTGGTATAAAAAATCGAGCCTTGAATCAAGTGTTGCAAAAAACCAGGGAATTTTAGAGTTTTAGGTGACAATTTCTGTCGCTTATAAAAGATTTTCAATATTACATATATACACATTTGGAAAGCACTTTTTGTGTTATAGTTAGATTATCTTGGGAAGGGGAGAATTACATTCTGAACATTGGTGAAAGGGGGAATGGAGCAAAAAAGGTTGAGATACCCTGCTCTATCATCTCTGTAGAAAAAGTTATAAAGTTTTACCCGCTACGGTTTTATTGTCATTGTGTTACATATAATAGTTGCTTAAAAGTTCATTCAAATTGGCTACAAGAGATGTTCATGTTTTTTTAGCCATATCCACACTCAAGGTGGAGTATGTGAACTCTTAATGTAGTTTATCTCAACAGAATTGTCTGTACAAAAACTGCTTTTTACTAATCTTTTCGAAGAGAGTATTTTTTTGTATATGCTCTACACCTGTTTATTAAGTTGGTAAACTTTTATTTAACATTAGTTAAAATGCTGCTCAAGTTAAAATAAAACTCATTTAGCTCTTGTAATGAAAAGTTATGGTACCACTGACCCCGTTTCTGTATCAATAAGTTGGCTATGTTTCGTACCAACCTAATAAACATGTATATAAATTTGAGACTATGACCGCAAGTTACATATATAAATTATTTTATTTTCAGATTCACAGATTATATGTCGTGGAAAGATTGAATTATAAGAAAAAACTATTAATATAATACACTATGATCATCATAAAAAAGTTTTCGTAAAAAGTGATGATAATCTCTTTTTGCCTTCCTAAGTGCAATTTATATTTTCAACCGATTCGGCGGATTCTTCGGCAAAATTCTTGGTACAGTATATATATTTTTATGACAGATCCACTGATTATAAATATGTGCCTAATTCACGTCTGCCTCGGAATAAAAGCAAGGCATTGTGCAGCACCAATCTCGCGTCACGTTCAGCGGCGGCCGCAGGTTTTCGGGTCGCCCTGCCCGCCCACTGCACCGAGCGCTCCCGAGCTAAACCGCCCACCATTCCGCCCATAATACCTGCTTCAACCGGTAGTCTATAATTATTATTACCGGAGGTGGGCCAGGGAAATTCAGGGTTCAGCTCTGGTGGGAGTAGATGCCTCCGATAATAACGATTATTTATCAGTCATCTGTTGAGGAGATTTAAGTTTTTTTTCTCTTAGATACTGCTGTTGTTTTTTTTTATTGCTGTTATGTTTCGTCTTAAATATTTAAATAATAAACAAAGTATATGATAATAGTGTTTTTTGTATGTTGAAAAACAACAATATATTGTTTTTGCCACTTGCAATTAAAAACATAAGAACTTCTTATGGAAGCATATGTTATAGTCTTTGAATCTCATTATTTAAGGAGAGAGTTCGGATAAAAAGATGAGGCTATAAAAGGACATCGAATTAATTGAACACTCTCTTTATATTCCATTTTTATCCTAGGGATGGGAGAAAATGTAAACATCAGAGTCATCCCTACCTATGGATACAAATCCATATATCTATTGAAAGATTTATGTATAAAGATGTCTGTTCGGTTTGATGATTCTTTCGCCCACGAATAATCTAATCCAACTAAGTATTTGGCCAGTACATAATTCCATAAATGTTCAGTAACTAATTCGATAAATGTTCAGTAATTCTGATATTAAGTAATTATTTATAAAGGTTTACTCCCAGGCAGGGACGGCTCTTGTAAAGGAGCAAAGGGTGCACTGCACTCCAATAAGTCCCATCAAAATATTCCATTAATAAACGATATTCAAATATAATAATTATACCAATTCACTAATTTTAAATTTTCCTCGTGTTTCCCATAGGAAAATATTGGAGGAAACGATGATCAATAAACACGACTAGCAAACGTATTCTGCGTCGATTCAGAATACGCATGAAAGTCGGTCGATGACGCGGTAGGAGCATAAATTCTTTTGCACTCCTTAGACGTCTGAAATGTTCCATGTATTTTGACATATTTGTGACGTTGCAACAGTATGAACTACGCGAAGGGGGGATTTTGTATGGACTGTTTTTGAGCATTGATCTCCCTGGCGGAAATTCCCGAACGTACCCGAAAGCGACTTGACGTTTGCGTTTACAAGCCTGTAACAGTCATTTGTATGAATGAAAAAGAGCAGTGGAACAAGCATAGTAAGCTCATTTAATTTCAATATGATTCTTTAACTATACGCTCTTCAATAAGAATAATATTTACCTACCATTATAACTTTTGGAGTGATGAATACAATTTATAAAATTATAACTATGATCGTGTATAATACCGTGTAGATATTATTGAATATTTAAAATAGAATAGTTTCGAGTTTTCTACCTGGCTGGCCTTACCTATTCCATAATATTCAACTGTGTATCTGGTTTAGTTTCGTAATACACCTTCCTCTAATATTTTTATATTCTTCTATATTGAATTCTACAAATTACTTTCCCCAAAAAATACTTATGCGAAAAATTTCCGGCTTAATACAGAATTATTCCAATTGCAGACATTAATACGGTAACCTTAACATATGATTTCACCGAGGAATTTAAACTTAAATTGAACTAACCGTCTTATACAGCAGAGAAGATTTTTACGATGTCGTTGGAGCCCTGTCTATACTTCAACTCTTCACGAATAAAAATACATGTAGTATTTAGCTAAACCGTTAAGCCATTACAAATAATTTATACAATATCGATGACTTCCGTCGAAAGTGAGTGTTACTTCTAAAATTTAAAAAGGATCAATTCATTTTGAGAAATACCACGACTAAAGACAGACAAGGTTTCCCAAACTATCATCCGCGACAACCTGGAATGGTTGTATATGCTGCTAGGGCTGCAACAAATTTAGACGTACTCAAATTCATATTGATATTACCTACCCAAAAAAAAGAAAAAAGGTGGTCCGTCGAAATTAATCCGCAGGAAAGGTTTGGGAAACCCTGGTGAAGAGAAACAGTTGATATCGCCAATATCAGACTTATATTTTCGTATATGTCTGATAGTACTTTCAAAATCCAATATGTGGAGGATGGATTTCTTGCATAAATATGTGAATCTTTTTTTGCACTCCCTAATATTCCTGTCACCGGCCGCCACTGCTCCCAGGCAAAGCAGTCAGCAATTCAAATGATGACTGACGCAGAAAATAATACAGCCAAACGACGGATGGACAGTGTAAAAGAACATACATTCTGCCGTTGCGCTTCGAACTGGAAACATCTCTCTGGATCCATACAATCGTAATATATTTAATTATACGAAACTTACAATTCATTTGCTAAATATTAATTACTGAACGCTTATTTTATTAAATGATCACGAGTATACTGACCATTTATTTCTTTTATTCAATACTCAAAATTGTTTAACATTTTGTTCTTATTAAGAAAAGAAATCCAACAAACAAGTAATTATATAATTACTTGAGGGTGGTTTAATTGTAAAAAGAAAGTCTAGTCATGATAGGCATGGCTAATCTGAAATCCCGAGAGTTTTAAATGTTCAACCCTTTCCACGACTCTAATAATTCAGGGTTTTTTAATTATATACAACACAAATATAATAATCCAATCTCAATAATCCAAATTTGATATTGAAATTCCATCAAGCACCCTCAGTCGATGTCTCAAATTATACAAATATAATAGATTTTAAATATTGGCTACACAATGGAATTGCAATAGTATATTTATAAAGTTGGAATAGAGTCAGAGATAATTGATAATTTAAAACATTATAATACATCATAGTGAAATTGTCCTTATCGTGCGGAGTATTCGTGTGCAGAAGAATCCATTCGCGGATTTGAATTCTTGGCCACCGTAGTCAAATAGTGCGAACGCCCAAAGTCGTTGACTACTCAAGTACAAGACTGGCAGCAACTATATTAACAACTACAATAAAAATATGGAGCAACATCGATTTGCGGATTCTTCAACGTATATTTGTCCCACAACGATCGTTCTTCATAATACCAACTCTAAAAACGGGTTGTTTTTAACTCGATCGATAGTTGGTTCCGGAAAATAAGTGTTCCAAAGATGAAAACATTTTATTTTCTTCCATTACTCTCATTGAGCGTCTCTTTTGTGGGAGAGAGTAATGACAGAAGTATGGGGCCAGGTCAGGACGTGTAGTTAGCTAATCGCTCTTGCCACACCCCGTTTATAGGATTGGATGCGTGTCATGGACGATTAGACATTACACACATCCATGCCTTCGAACACAACTCCATAAATCAATTTAATTATGAAAGTGTCTGCACTGGGACTCGAATCCGTCAACATCGCAACCAAAGAGCACGACTTAGACCACTCGACTATACTATTGATGCAAATTGATTTATAATTATATTAATAAAAATGTTACTGAATTAATATGATAAAATACAAAGTATTTAATTCTACAAAGTTTTATTGGGTAATAAAAATTTATCAATATTACTGAATTACTTAAAATGTAAATAAACAGTGATGTGTAATAAATTGTATTATATATAATGGATAATCAGACAGTCTCATAGCCGAGTGGTAACGCTCCGCCTACTCTGTCGTATCACAAAAGGTTCAAATGCAATAAAATTAATATAGTCGTACATTTACTCTTTCTATTTATGAAGTCGTTTTCATCCATCCAAAGACTGCAAATTTTTCATCACTTTTTGTAGATAGAGAGCGCGATTAGCTGAGCACTAGTTGTTTTTTTAACAATATCCGTATAACTTTTCCTTTCCTGAAGAAATAGCCTAAGTAACTTACTTATTTATAATATCGTCCTCTGTGGTCTAAGAGCTTTACGTTAGCAATCAGATGGGTTTGAGCTCAAGTACCGGAAAGTATAACATTAAATTTAGTTTTTTCAATTCACCGCTTAAGATCATGGATATGGGTGTTTGTGATGTTTTTACTCCTTGATTTGAATTTTTTAATTATTATTCCATATGTCAGACATGTTAAATGTTCATTAAATGATTGTGCGATATGTCGGGTCCGTGGTGCAGTGGTCAACGTCGTTGGCTTCGATCACGGATGTCTCGTGTTCAAATTCCGGTACGGACAGTTTCATAAATTGATTTATGTATCGATTTATAGATTTCTCTTCGAAGAACTGAATGTTTGTCACGGGTGAAATTAAATACCACTCACCCACCACTAAAAACCGGCCATAGCTAGAGCGATAACCACTAGTCCTTTCCTAGGCGTTTCCTTCTATCCCTAATCTCTTTGAAAAATAGAGGTTGAGCAACTACGTAACAAACAGTTATCGTAGAAAAAGAAAAACTTCTGTTGAGATACCTCCATTAGGAGGATGGTAATAAAAATGATCTTGAGTTTGTTTTGTCAAATAACCATTTTAGACATTTCAAAATGCTTAAAGAGATTTTGTGAACTGGCCTTCAACGTGAATTACGCAAACAGTTCTCCAGCACGTCTGTTTCTTTAGCAAATGGTGTAATGGCAAGACGAAATGCACCCCATTTTAATTAATAAAAGATTAAAGCAACTGGGATTTAATAATCTTTGGAACGCATACGAATTAAAAACCCTATTTTTCGAAACCCAAAACGAAATTTAGTATCTGGTATACTTTGCCATATTCCAAGCAATCATGATTTTGCAAGCTTACTTTTTTACAAATCAATTTCCGGAAGTCGATATTTTTATTGCCATACCCAACAATAAATATTTTTTGTAAACAATTATAGAAAAGAAAACCCATAAAATAGCTCAATTAAATGTAAAATTATAGCAAAATAAACAATTTAAATGCATATAAACGGTGCATTATGGCGCTTGGGACTGCCCCGACAGATATTTCGTGAAAATTGACAGTGGCGTGCAGAAAAGAGGGATACATAAATTGAGAAATATTTCACTAACCAATCAGTTGGGTAAAAAATAATGTATATCTTCAGTTTATTTTGTAAAATATATATTACGTTTATGTGATATCACGAAATATTATTGAGTTTTTCACGAATTCATTTAAAAATAGGGCTTAGTGTTGTAATAATTAATTTTCGGTGAAAACACAGCTTTGTGACCATTTTCGGTCCTAATGTGGAGCACGAAATCGTCAGAACTATGTTTCAACGGTTTATTTTAATCTTTTTATAGGTATATATATGAAATATAAGTATAGATATAATACAAATTATTAATTAAGATGTTTATATATTATGTATAGCGTGTCTCTTCTATGTATTCATAAAATGGTTAAACCAAAATCCGTTAAGATATAGTCCGACAATGGCGTGGTGCCGAGATAACTATTAACTTTATCACTTTTAAGGTTAAAGCTGTCAACTCTTGATGGAAATGCATTATATTTTTTAAATAAAATACAATTTGCTTTGTACTAGGTACTGCCACATTCTCTCAATGACCAGGACCGGTTTTACTCATTAAGATCATCTGTTGATAATGCTCAGGATTAGCGATTAGCTGATCCTAAACATTAAAAATGTAGGATTAGTCTAAAACAAATTGTGTTTTATTTTTAAAATATGTTTTCTACAATTCGTGTAGATCTAAATAAAAATCATATCAATTGAACGAAGCACAGGTTTTTTTCTATTATATGTCATTATTAGGAAATCATACCTACTAAACAGAACATTTTGCATAGAATTAAGTGTTGTTTTAGATATATCTAACTAAGCTTCGTTTCTAGGAATTGACCACTTAAAATAAAATATAGCTTTTTAAAACATACCTTATTTACTCGACGCCACTGAATCAGAAGACCAACATCTCGACGAAAGGACGATAGTAATAATAGTATAGCGAGAACCAGAAAAATGTCGATAATGGTCGGACATTACCCGAAACTATCGTAATTTGTGCTGTGTTTCTAGTGGATTCGAGCCCGGGACCGATTATTTAATCGAACCCTAATCGCTGACAATTTAGGAAATCGACCGACCGGCTCGGCGATCGGCCGTCGATCGGTCCGAGTCACCGTTTGGCGGTTCGCGGCTGTGTCTAACTACCGGCGTATCAGAAACTATCTCATCCACATACTGCATGGCCAAATTTATTTGAAAATCTCTTACAGTTTTAACCATCAATTCTTGCTTCAAAGACAATATATTTTTAAAAACTAGCATGGATTTTTTTGTACTAATAGCATTGCAAAGTTTATCAAACTGGATGATTTCGCCCATCGCAAACATTTTCAGGGGATGAAAATCATCATTTGATAAATTTATGAAATTAGTACGAAAAAAGTATTCTATTGGCACAAATTTGACAAGGGTAATTATGACCCGGGCTTATAGATGAGTGGGCAACGTCGTTTACTTAGATTACGGATAGTTTAATCATTTATTTTTCAATCTATTTATGAATCTTTGTTCGATGGCTTGGATGTCGAAACTGTCCTCTGCTAAACCCATCCAATACTAAAAAACGGGGCGTAGCTAGAGCGATTAGATTACCACTAATATTCCCCTAGCTCTATCCTTAGATCTTAAATCTCTTCGAAAAAAGAAAGGTCGAGGAACAAGCAACTCTTGCAAAAAAACAATTTTGTTCAGCTAAATGGACTTTTAATGTAGGTATATTTGTGATTTCAGATTAGTATTTAATGATTTGCAAGAGGTCCATAACATTTTAATTGTAGACTCTTTTATTTGATTTATGTATAATTTGTTTGCTAATCAGTATTTTCTTGTCTCAGTTCATGAACCATCAGTTTTATATACCTTCATTTTTACACTCAATTTTATATAAATAAGCCTGTTATGTTTGTATTTTTATCAGTTGATAATGCTCGCGATAATAATATGTGGAAGTAGTACAAATGAATTGTGTTTTATTTTTCAAGACATATAAATACATCTAGTCGAATACAAAGAAATACAAAAGTGTATACAAAATGGATAATTAATTTTTGGAAATTGTGTAAGTTATCAATCTTATAAGATTACTTTTAAACATTCTGTATAGAAATCCATCGTCGCTTGATCACATCTTGTTAATCAAAAGTCACTCTATTTTACGTCAAATAGCTCAATAGCCTCAATGAAACGTTTCTTCATCACTGATAAAAGTGACATACAATTAAAATAAGAAAATAGATGATAAAAAAAATCGTATCAATTTATACATATTTATATGAGGCGATGAAAACGAAAAAACGATAATTAGCGTGCGTTTAAGTATTACTTAAGTATTACAAATCATTTCACATAAAATGTAAAAACAAATAACGTACAAAGTCTGATAAAAGCATACGAAAAAGTGTTTAAACATTCAATGACATGCATAATCTGATACGTTTAATAGTTATAATTGAATGCCGATACGTTCAATTTTATTTTGCTAATATTTATTGCAAATTGATAATGACTTGAAACTAAAAATATGCAAACTATTCTTAATTAGAAATACAGTACGACGCAAAAAATAAGCTATCGCTAACACTAAAAATTTTGCGTGAAACACAAAAACGTCGTTTACTATTTATATTGCTGAGCGGACATATCAGTTTTTTCTTCTCAACGCCTCATATATACTCCATATTGTTTGCAAAAAATGAACAGGATCAGATTCCTCAGCTCTGTTGAAAATATTCTCTTTCTTCAATTGTTTACTACATAACGTGTATGGTTTTTCTTCAATAATTTCTGATAATATCTTTCCATGAATGATGAATTTTGACGACAAGAATTTTGTCATGAACAAAAAATGTAATTTATAGCTCATGTAATGTTTATATGGACATAAATCCCAATATAATTCATCATAAAAAAATACTGACATGCTAGATTTGGTAAATAAATAGTTATTTTTCCATTATTTCTAATACTCAATGTCTTTTCACTGTAAACAACAGTAAAAGTTTTTCGGGAAATTCGGGAAATACAAAACCATGCTTATCGTAGAAAAAACATCGCATGAACCTATTGCACCTAATGGATTGGAAAATGGTTTTCATGTGTTGGAAATAATTATTTTTAACCGTCGAACAACAATTTACAAACGTAGGGTTTTTTTCCATGTCCGCTCCCAATGTGGAGCATATGGTCTCCTAATGGAGGTAACTGCTTGTTACTCAGTTGCTCAATCTCTCCTTTTCGAAGAGAGTAGGGATAGAAGGATAGGGTTATGAAAGGACTAGTGGTTAGCTAATCGCTCTCGCTACGCTCCGTGAGGATGGGATGGGTGGGGGAGGACTCAGACTACGAACAGAAATCCATACATCGATTGAAAGATCAATGTATGAAATCCGTCCGCACCGGGAATTGAACCCGAGACATCCGTAACCGTAGCCAGCGACGCTACCAACTACGCCACGACAACGTAGGGTTAATAGTCGTTATTCCTAACATTACGATATTTGTCACACTTGGCATTTCAGACATTGCTAATTTGTCAACATTATTGCAGTACGCAAAAATTTTCAACTGACTGAATCCGGTCCTGATCATTTGATAAAATTGTGTAATCAGTTCAAAAAACACCGTAAAAGTAACGTATTTAAAAGATGATATTGTTTAAAACCTAAATTTCAAAACTGCCATAATCAATTTCTTCTTAATCTTCTAATTCAATCAGTTCCCTCTAAAACGAAACGTTCTCTACGCATAAAATCCAAAGGGTGAGCATACAAACCAACAAATGCGCGGCATAATTTAAAAATTTCGCAAATATCAATATTACATATTTGTTTAATAATTTAGTGTTTTTGTGTTTCTTTGCATAGTTATTAAATATTATAATTTATTCATTATCACTATTAAATTTAAGATAAATATATGAGTAGTAATAGAGTGCGCGTAACCCAAAATGCACGCTCGCAGCTTAAAGGGAATTTTGTATTAATAACCTTAATATTATTCCTGGCAATAATAGGCCTGTGGGGAAAGAATAAATACGATTGACAACACAGACGAGCTGCCAACGATGAAAAGAGCAGAGACACCAACAGCAATACAGAGAACGCAATCGAACGTCATAGAAGCCGGACTACCTCACACACCAATACAGGCGACAATAATTTCTCACTAACAGTCGACCGCAAAAGCTGACTGCAGATATCTTCTAAAATGTTAAAATATCTGTAATTACACAAATAATTACAAAAATATAATATTTCGTACAAAAGTGTGAATATTATTATGGAAATAATTATTATTCTAACTTAACTGTTATAATTTACGCTTGACTATTTTTAACCACCCTGTCCTCTTGTCTTTACAGAGTGACCCTAAAAAGCTTAGGTACACGTCGATTATATTATTATTAGTATCCTCAAAAGCGAAATTATAATAATTTTATAAACGGTGAAGTATGGCAAACCACTTATCGGCCGACTATAGCGCTAGCATGGAAACATTTTGTTTTCATTCGAGTTTTTTTTTTAATTGTATTTAATACTACTGAGAAACAACATATTTGAAAAAAAACTAGTCTCTAAATCATCGATAAATTTTAAAAATTGCTATATATAATAATACACTCTTCGATAAGACAAGCAGACAGTCTATAGTGCTATATTATAAATAATATTTTGATTCATCTATGAATAAACAAATGAAATAATAATATTACTGTCAAACTACGTTCCTTTAATAGGTAGATTTAAAAACACTTAAATGAACATTTATTTATTTTATGCCGGTCTTGTCCCGAAGTGCGTCCGCCCTATTCGGTTGCAAGGTCCTAAGATTGATTCTAAAACAGACAGCTACATTGCACCGGGTCCATGGGACAGTGGCTGGTTACGGATTTCACTGGTTCGAACCAGTGCAGACAGTTTAGCTATATAATTTCCACCTAAGAATCAAATATCTTCTTTGTGTTGAAAAGGCCAATAAAAACTTACACAATATTCTATTAAAAAAAAACAATTATTGAAAAGGTTTATTCCAGTAGGCGTAACCAACGGAATAGACACTATGTAATATGTACATCCGTATTTTTAAATTCATTGCAATAAATGTCGAAAGGAAGTAGTATTTTTTTTAATAATCCTTATCGCAGATCTCCCAATTAAATATATATCTTACTGTGAGAATGTGAATTTAATTTCAGTCGTGAGAAGTCCATTTAACAAATGCATTTATTAGATATAATGAAAACCAATATATTTGCATAGGTACTTACTTACTTATTTGGTACCATTTAGTTGTCTGATCACTGGTCTATGACATGACACATTTGAAATGTGATTCTGGAGAAGGATACTCCTTATAACAGGTACGGCTAAGCGCAAAACGCCTGTATCCTGAAAGAGCTCAACATACAGAATAGGCTCTCGGCCGTTTATACAAGACGCCTACTCGGCGTTTTGGCCACATCGCCCGCAAGCCTACCGAAAATCTCGAGACGGTCGTCCTCACACGAAAAGTCGAAGGCAAAATGGGATGCGGAAGGGCCCCAACTCGCTGTAGCGACCAAGAAGTGAAGGACGCCATAGGCCACTCCTTACCGATGGTCCTCAGAGCAGCGAAGTACAGTAGCGATTGGCAAAGAATCGTCAAAGGCAATGGAGTTGTTGCGGTAGGCGGAGGTCACGACGAGGAAACGTTACACGTGAGGAATACGACTAAGGAGAGGAAGACGTTTCTATGTAACGTAGTCAACAAAATTGTTTTTAATCAGATAGTAAGCATTTGTAAGTGGTACAAAAATAATTATCAAAGATTTGCTGGACCTATATTTTATCGGTGAAAACCTCTCGGGCGGTTGTCTTATTCCGTTTCAGGTTACCGGTGCGAATTCCCAAACGGGTGCCTTTGTATTATCATATATGTAGATTTCGAAGTCGATTTATGAAATTTTCTCTAAAGCTATGGATGTCTGTCATGTTAGCACTCCTTTCCAAATATGAGCCAATGAGAAGTGAAGTAAGTCAACTGATATTTTCGAAAAAAATAAACCAGATGCGTTTCGGTGTTCTAAATGAAGTGAGCTAAGTAAATACAGGCTTCAAAGATATTTTATTACGTCAGAATTTTTCATTAATGTAAGAAGTTTATTGAAATAAAACTTTCAATAAACAAGCATCACTGTTTTGTCACTTGGACCACTTCACTTCTTCATATTATCTTCTCATATCAGATTAAAAACCAGGCCGTAGAGAGAGCGATTCACTGACTGCTATCCATTTCTAAGCCTGATCTTCTATCCTTAAAATATAATTATATCGAATATTTTTCCTAAACACCTTCAACTACAGTTATCACAAAAAGTAAATATTTTCAAATCAAATTTTGTTAGTTAGTATTAATGTATTTTCTATCTTGTTTAAGTATGTATACAGTAAACAAAAATCTGTCATGACTATTGGGTAAACGAAATAGTTCAACAATATTTGATGAATGTTTTAGAACTAAATATGTTTCATTTATAACTTCATTATATTCACTTTCTATACTTAATATGAATTCAAATATTTTAAATTCCGCTCCAATCTGTTGCTACGACATTGCTACGCTAGCATTTTTCGGCGTAGACGCTACCTACGAAACGGCAACGAATCATGTAAAATTAGGCTGACAGCTTCAGTAAGTATTTTAAGTTTAAAGCTCATTTTGGAAAGGTTGAGTGATTATACTAATCGGTACTCTTTTAAGACTTAAATAATCTTCGAATTCGATAACTTGTTGATGTTATATTTGTGTTTTCGGGTCACCGCTTCCAAGTTTTAACGCTCTAAATTTGGGGAGGAGGGTTTTTTTGCCGTCTTAGTTAATTTATCTGCAATGAAATAAGACCGCAATCAGATATACTTAGGCGTAATTTTGAAAACAATGAAATGAAATTAAAAAGATGTCCGCAGTAATCCCACTAGCATTATTTTGCGTGATCAATAAATCGAATTTCTTAGTGTACAATTTCATTCGTTTTATGGATATTAACGAATGTTCTTCTTTAAACTAAAAACAAGAAGTAGAGAGTGCGATTATCTAACCACAAGCTCTCCCCTTCCCCTATTTTTATATCAGTTGATAATGCTCATGGTTAACGAAGTCGGTACCGATCATTAAAAAATGTGAAAGTAGTACAAAACAACAACAAAACTATCGGGTTCAATTCCCGGTGCGGACGGTTTTCATAAATTGATCTTTCAATCGATTCATGGATTTCTGTTCGTAGCCTGAGTGTGTTGTCTAAAAACTCCCTCGTGCCCATCCAATCCTCACTGGGCGTACAGAGAGCGATTAGCTAACCACTAGTTCTGTCCTAGACCTATCCTTCTATCCCTACTCTCTTCGAAAACGGTTTTAGCAACCGAGTAAAAAGTAGTTATCATATAAAAATTCTGTTGAGATACCTCCATTAGGAGATCATATGCTCCACATTGGGAGCGGGCATGAAAAACAAATTATGCTTTATTTTGTAAATATAATGCCTTTTCACCAAAACTGATAATCAACACCTTAAAAGTGATCGTTACTCTATTCGTAAAGCTATCTTGAGTGGACAAATAATAACCAATCCTCATTTAAGACATTCTCTTGAAAATACTCCATTAGAAGTCGAAATGTTGATAGCAATAACATTAATATCAACACTACCAACCATACAAGCTATTATGTTTGGTCAGCTTAGAAACAAACTTGTATTTAAATTCAAGACTGCTCATATAACTTTATAAAATGGATCAAAATACAATGAAAAATATTTATATTTTCTATAGTATAGATTTCTATATAGCCATTCTTAGCCACCCGCTTATCTGATGCTTTGAAACAAGAATTTATTTTTTCGTTTTCATAAAATACTGTAGAATTTTTGCCGTACTGAATTTACAAAAGTGTATCCATTTTGTTTCCCTTACATATAAATAACTTTATTATAATACAGTTTTGTCCATCACCCATAAGAGATTGCACGAAATGTAAAACTTTAATTTAAACTTATTTTTGGCTTTAAATTACTACTTTTAGTGTAAGTAGACCACCGCCAATAATTTACAAAGCAGGTCGCCCGTAGTGGATGAAAGTTTGGCAACCCATGTTCTATACAGTCATAAATAGAACTGTACATATACAAAATAATAATATAAAAATGTGTCACGAATGTAAAATATTCTCTCTTCCTTCTTGCAGTTTTGCTTTTAATATGGTTGAATATTTTACATTATATTATTTCAATTGCGGAGTAAAAATTAGTCAAAGATATATTAATAAAATTTGAGCTCAGTGGTGCCAAATGAGGCTATACATTATAATAACACATCGCAACAATGTAATCGTGGGGGCCCGTGTTCGAGTCCCGTGCGTCGCCATTATTATTATTTAGATAATAACATGGTTGGTGCGAACTCAATTTCCGCCGCTTCCTGCGGTCGAGTGGGCATACGCTACCCGTTCACTACATACCTAACCTTACTTACTAAATTTGGCCATTAATAAAGCCCGATATAACATGCGTGAGATATGTCTGAGAAAGAACGAAGAATTGTTCAAATACGTGAACTAAATATAAATAAACCTATCTTAACATGGCATTGTATCCTAACATCTCTTATCGCATTGGCCTCAAAGTCAATGCGAGTGAAACTAATGTGCTCTGCACTCTGATGAGCGCGGGACAAGACATCGAGAGAGTCGACGGCTTCAGGTACTTGGGGGTACACATCACGGGAGATGGCAATCCGCGTAAAGAGCTCGCAATCCGATAGGGATAGCTGGAGCAACCTTTAACTCAATGCGGAAAGTCTGGGACTCACGGTTGTACTCGGTCAGAACCAAGTGCCACTTATTCAACGCATGCATCCTGACGGTGTTGCTTTACGGTGGCGAGTCATGGCTCCTCACCAAGGCACAGGGTAACCGTATACTGTGCTTTGAAAACAGATGTTTGCGGCGAATACTAGGGACACGATGGTTTGATTTTGTCAGGAACTCGGAGGTAAGAGAGCGGACGGACCAGCCTCTTATTACGTCCAAAATGGCTTGAACACGTGCTGCGGATGCTCCAGGGGAGACTGAATCCTGCCTGTCTCTTCCACAACCAGATGGATTCCGTCGCCCTGGAAGGCCGCCGATGACCATCCATAGGATGTATTCGGCGGAGCTACGGGACGCTGGGATGACCTGGGAGGAGGCGAGGAGACTGGCAGGGGACAGAGAAGCTTGGTGGAACCGCGTGATGGCCATATGCTTCGGAATAGGGGGCGTATATGGTTTAAAAACAAAAAAAACGTGGCCACTACAAGTCTTATCTAAACTAACCTAAAATTACGAATTTGGTCATTAATTTAGCCGAAAATAACGTACGTTAAAATAATACGTTAAAAGAGTAGCTAATTTTAATAAACATTATAAAAATCAAACCCAACCTAACCTTACTTCACTTTTCAATGTTTTTCCATTTTCATTTTATTGCATTTCTCGATTCCCTGCCTATGACTTCATACAGCTGTTTAAAGATATATTTTAATAAAATCATAAGTTCCTCAAATAAGCTCTCAAGCTTTTCTAAAAACCCCAATAATAGTCCGAGCTATTTTGTATGAAAACAGCAAAGCCGTCACAATTAAGTATTATGTTTTCACCCTTTCCTGAAAACATGAGTACTGAGACATTTGCTGTTTTTATGCCAAAGTCTTCAATTGATAAAGCCCAATTTAACACACGTGAAATATGTCTAAGAAGGAATGTTTTAAATACATAAAACAAGCTAACCTAACCTTACCCCAAAACAAAATTTGACCATTAATAATATGTAACCCAATATAAAACAATTCAGATATGTCTATGAAATACGCGAAACAGATAGAAATAAAACTTAATCTTGAATATGCACAAATGAAAATAATTCTATTGAACTTAAATTTAGATATTATAAGTGTTTATCTGTAATTATCTCTTCCAAATTGTGGAGTATATCGGCACCTCATCGAGCATTTCAATATAAAGCGTTAGAAAGGAACATGTTGTATGTAATAGGTAATGATAAAAAGATTAGACTAGAAGAGAATAAGTAGGTAGGTGATATGCCACTTTTTCTGGGTCGTATTTGACACCCATGCTTTTGAATACAGAATGATGTGATCAAGAAATTATTACTACACCTCGTTGATTGGACAAGACACCCGTGTTCTGGAGCAACTCTCTGGAAGTCTCATTTTCAAGATCGGATAAGCAGTGGGTGGGAAGTTATGAAATCATCACAGATAATCGTGTTCTTTCATAAAAATCCATAAATATAATATACAGTGTGCAGTCGTTTGATTCGAATCCATGATCGCTTAATTGGTCATGAGGAATTCCATGAGCGTTTACCACTCGACTTCTACTATAATAAAGTCAAATATAATTATCAACAACAGCCACGGCCTTCAAAATAAAATATCAATTGATTTGTCTGTGGTGTGATGGCAAAATTTGATATACTCGTTTTTTGTCATTTTGGGTTTATTTTCACGATTTAAAGAAAATATTCTTGCGTATGCCGTGGCAAAATTTGATATGCCAGCTGAAACGAAATATCTTTTGAAAAAAATATGTCAATTTATCAAAAACGTTAAAAAGCCAAATAATGTTATGTTACATAAATCTTTGTTTCGTTGTTTGACATCACACGAATACAGCATCGTTTTTACTACTATATGGGCATATACTTTAATAAAAAAATTAAAATGCTGTCAACATATGTTCAAAGTTTAAATTTCTTCTCTTGTAAAGCAAAGTAAAACTGTTATATCAACATCTGCAAACACGTCACAGATTTAAATTTCGAGAATCAAAACTAAACAAGGGCTTGGAAACATTTTCATCGTTTTAGACTCAAGTAGATAATTTCAATAATTTGCACTTAAAATGTACTTAATCTAAAATTCTAAATATATAGACATAATATTGCCACTATTATAAATAACAACAATAATTTTAAAAATGGTCATTTTTTCGTGCGTTTCTTATTGTAATTATTAATTTTGACATATCACAACACTTATAATTGTTCAACGTTCGTGGACCACATCAAAAATGTGTAGAAGTTTACAGAAGTAGGTGGCGAAAAATTGTTATTGTAAATTAGTATGATTAAAAATTGTTACTATAAAGCATTGCATAGCAATAAAAAATACGTTCGGAAATATCTGGAAAAGAGTTTTGCAAACAGACAGCGCTTTTAACCGTACGTTCATTTGTCATATTTGATGTATTTAATTAATTTACTATTGGTCTAATCTATCGAGATTCCATTTCGCTATCTTAGAAAGTTAAGCTGTTAAAAAAACGATAACATTACGATCAAACATAATAATATGCATCGTGAAGAAGACACTAACTGAAAAATACAAATTTTCAGTAATTGGACTTTGAAGTTATTGAAATGTTTGAAATGCTATACTTTTTTCATTTAGTTTGTTTTTTTAAAACTGTTGTATGTGTATAATTTATGAAAATATATGTGTTCGATACATACGGTACAGTTTGAAATAAGAAACATTTTGGTATATCTAACTCAATATTTTTTCGATTTAGTGTGCGAAAGGAAAAGAGCGTTAAGTCTAAAATTGGTACTTCTCAGTAGAGCCAGAACAAGTATGAATTTGTATGAAATTTGATGTTGATACATGAATTTTATCAACTCACTTATTCGACTCTTTTTATTTTATATGCATGTATATATTGTAGTTATTTTAGAATATTTAACACGTTTTTCAATTAACTCCACTTACTCCCTTTTTCCTTTCGCACACAGGATAAAGACTTAAATGAATATTTTTTTGATTGCGGTACACACTGTATCTCTTTAATAATTACAAAAAATATATGCAGTTTATATAGAATATATTTGAAATATTATGGAATTTAGTTTTTAAACCATGTCCGTTCACAATATGGTGCAAATGGACGAGAGCTGATCGTTACTCAGTTGTTCAACGTCTCTTTTTTCACATAGAGTAAGGATGTGAGGATAAGGCTAGGGCAGGAATAGTGATTGGTTAATTGCTTCGGATGCGTGGGAGAAAATTTCAGACAATGTATTCAAACACAAAATTCATAAATCGACTGAAAAATGAATTTATGAAACTGTTCGTACTGTGATTTGAACCCGTGAACACCGTAAATAGAGTCAACAACGTTAACCACTTGGCAAAAGGCCCGGCGATAATCAGGTATATTATTTGTCAAAATAGAGTTACTTTTTACCTTTAGGCACACATATAGAGATCGATATGTTTTAATTCTGCAGACCATAACGACAAGACGAAATATTGACTTCATCAATGTCAATGTAATGTTAAACGAAGAACTATGCAACAAACTATTGTTTTTTTTAAACCCGTAAAAATGAGAATCCCCTTTCAGGTTAGACTCCTAAAATTATACCGTTCATTTGGTTGGTCCTTTCATAATTTTATATAGCAGCAAGACACGTGTTTAGGACGTCTTCTTCGTAGTGTCACAGTGAAACCCGGTCGTTAATTTTTTTCTCGATTTCCGTTACATTTTGGGAATCTCTTATCATTATACTAAACCAGATAAGGTACAATAAACGTGATGTTTAATATGATATTTTATTAGTGTGCATGATAGTGACGGGTCCGTGGTCAACACCGTTAGCTTCGGCTGCGGTGCTCACGGGTTTCATTCCCAGTACGGACAGTTTCATAGACTGATTTTTCAACCGATTCACGGATTTTGTTTGAAGGCATATATTTCTTTGATATCTAAAACTCCCACCTATCCATATGATCCTTAAAACGAGGCGCAGCGAGAGCGAATTGCTAACCACTAACCACATACTTCTTTAAAAAAAAACAGTTATAAGTAAACTACATTTTAAACATTACAGGTGTCTCCCCGCTATTAAATATATTTCTTATGCGGTATTCCTCTCAAAAAACAAGTAAAAAATATTCTAATTAGTACGGTTACTGTTTCTGTTTAACACCACCGATTTTTAATTCCTTATTAATAAGTATTGAATTATTTATTTTTTTGTCAACTGCCAGTTTTCTTGCTTCGTCCCAGGTCATTCCTGCGTCCTGTAGATCTGCGGAGTACATCCTATGGATGGTCATCAACGGAATACATTCAAGATGATGGACCTGACATGGACATTTACTGGAGCTTGAAACCAGCTTGTCTCTTCTACCAACAATGTTTACGCTATAAATTTTAAAAAATCTTACCATAGAAGCTAGTCTGAGAGGAGGCAAAAGACGCGTAAGTGAAATAACAAAGCTATAAATTTTAATTTTATATAAATCGTATCTTTAATTGCATTAATACTTGACGTGAAAAGAATTAATTTTAATCGTACAGCCGCTTTTCTTTCACTAGAAAATATAAGTTGTTCAAATACTTAAGCCGTCCATTGATAAGAGCTATTAAATAATGATTAAGAGCGATATCTTATTCTAACTAACCGACCCCCCAACGGTAAATATTCAGACCGTGCAATTTCCAATTTCCAATCGGGCTTCGCAGATTATCGAGTTCTCGGGGCCGACTAATGCGAGCGCTCATTGCATATGCATGAGCCTTGCACCACTTTGTCTGATCGACTTCCGATTTCCGCAAATTCGCGACCCTGTTTCGCAAAGTGGGCATTGTTGTGTTGCTTGTTACGTACCTGGCCATGCGAAAGATGAACGCACAGCAATTGAGCTCTGAATTAGGAACAATGTTAATAATATCATTACTTTCATTCGAAAGCATTCTTTTTCTTTTGATCATGTCCGCTTGTAATGTGATGCAAAATGACTTCTAATAGAGCTTATCTCAACAGGAGTTGTTCTAAGACAACTGTTTATTACTCAGTCACTCAACCTCTCTTTTTTTGAAGACAGTAGGAACGGAACACACCATAACGCTATAAAAAATAAGAAGTATTGTTATTTGGAAAAAAGTTAAAATAATCCCGCGCATTTGTTGACTTGACCTGCTCAGACTATGGATTGTCTGCCCAAAAAAAACATTAATAGTCACTCTCTCTATATCCCGTGTAGGATCAGGGTAGTAGGGGTGATAACATCACCAACATCCATACCTTCGAAAACAAATCAAATGAAAAATAAGTAAACTAATATATTGCCGTTGTCCTGGAAGAAGACACTAACTGAAAAATACGAGTTTAGAGTAAGTGGACTTGGAAGTTTTTCATATTTTTAAAATGGTTTGTCTAAAGTAAAAACGTAATTTATAAAAATAAGTGTTATCTTCCGTATGGCAGAGTTCAAAATAAGGAACATTTTGGTATATAGTCATTTTAACTTAATATGTCATAATTTAAGACATCGACTGAGGGTGCTTGATGAAATTTCACAAAAAGATTTTGTACACTTCCATGTATTTTGTCACTAACGACCCGGGTTTCACCTTTCGGCATCTTCAGGCATTCGAGCACACGAATGGACTCGAACTGATAGACAGTAAACAGTGTCTTACGTGTATATAGAAGATTTTAACACTAATTTACTGTAGAGTTCAGTCAATCTATTAATCTCAATAATCCAAATTTAATATTTGTCATTTTTCCGATTGAGTGTTTTCTTCCAGAACAGCGACGATATGAAAGTTTCCATTTGGGACTCGAATCTGTGACCACGTAACCAGATAGACGAATCTCAAGAGCATTGACCACTCGACAACAGAAGCAGTTTTATACATAGAACGTGTTTGTAGCGAAATTTTAAATTACATTTATAATTTAATTGAAAATGTTCCATAGAAATAATTTCCATGTGTGACTGCTAGCCCTGGGGGCTAAATGCTTTGGGGCAACGTAAATTTTTATCGTTTATCGTGTGATATTACACACTTATCTACATTATAATAATTTAACGCTCTAATTCCTTCGCATAGAATTGTTCATCGCCGATTACATCGCTCAAAATATTAACATTATATGCGCTGTTATTATTATTAGTAAATTGTCTAAAATAGGCAAGGCGTCGATTTAATCCCGGATGTCCCAGAATGATTAGTACCGGTCGACATTAAAAAATACCGACGCGCAACGTGTAATTTCGTTTTACACAGTGCCCCTGATATGATTTTTGTTCGTTCAGTCGCATACACTGGACGATGTTTTAGGTACATTTTGTTTTAATTAGTTTTTAAACTTATTAAAGTATCCACATGAATTATAAGAATTGGTCAGAACTATGCTTAACCATAATTTTATTTAATATTACTTAGTTACATTCCACTGACTGTTACTAAATGAGACACGTGTTTTGTTTTTTTTAAGCATCTTCAAACTAACTATAGCGCAAGGGCGTTTATTTCTGAGATAAACAATGACTCCAATCCTCAAATAGGACAGGTCGCTCACCACTATAAAATTTATTTCCCTTGGGCTCTTTATTTCCAAACGCTAATAATTAATTTGGTAATTAGTAGTGTTATGGTAATTAGTGCTATTATCATTTGTGTCTTACTACCTCTCTACGTACAGAAGAAGGAAACAAACCTACCTTAACCTTAATTTTTAATTTGAGAATTAAAATCATTGTTTACCTTAGAAATAAAAAATAACCTTGTGGTATAGTTCACATTTAGTCACATTTAGTAACACAGACAGTGGAATAACCTAACGACTAACGACCCGGGTTTCGCCTTTCGGCATCAAAAAGGCATTCGAGCACACGAATGGACTCACGTCACCTCAGACAGTAAACAGTGTCTAACGTTTATATAGAAGATACAAATACGACAAATATTATTTACGAGGTAAGATATTATCCAGCGGACGTAGCCACATTTGATACCCTGAGTTAAAATTTCGAGAATCGCCTTAATCCTTATTTTGTAAACACCATATTAACAGAGTTCAGTGCCACTTTTGACACTTCTTTTAGAAATACCAGTGATTTTACAATTATAATAGTATTTATTGGGTTTGACGGGATGCAATTCGACGAAAGTGTAAATATATACAATTATTCCACATTTAGAATTAAAATCATTGTTTACCTTGAGAAATAAAAATAACCTTGTAGTATAGTTCGTCTGAAGATGTTTAGTCCAAATTTGATATGTCAAATTCCATCAAACACCCTCGAATAACGTCTTATAATTTTAATTTTATATTAAAAATGAATTTCCGCAAAGTTACTGCCGAATCCATTGAAAATATTGATTTTATTTAGCTATATATACTGGTTTTGAAGAGATATACGATATTATAGCATCTTACTTAGTCTAACGTCCAAACTTTGAAAATAAAGTATGCAATGTTATAATTTCCGTTTGATTTTTGTTATAAAAAGGGAATATAAACAGTATTAAGATGTAAGTGGATAGAAGGAATGTGCTAGGGCAGAACTATTCGTTGGATAATCGCTCTTGCTATCTTCGTTTTTAGGATAGTATGGTTGGGAGATAATTTTAGACATCACAAACATCCATGCCTACCAACAGAAATCCACAAATCGATTGAAAAAATCAATTTATCAAACGGTCTGTACCGAAATTTATGCCCGAGACATCCGTAACCGTAGCCAACGACGTTGACCACTGCACCACGGACCCGACAGAAGGTGTCAATTCACATGTATTTATCTCTTCATTCCTCAAGGGTTGAATCTTCAATTAACGGGCTAATCCTCTCTTAAGATCCAAGTGTGTGTGTTAAATGTTTGGTGAAAATAATGATATTTGTAGCATATAATTTTACCGTACGCCCGCTTTGATGTGTACCGAAAAAATCATGTCTTACAATACATAATGGTTGGCAACTCCCGAAAACAATTCAGTGGCTCAAATTAAATTTAAAAAAATGATCGGCGTAAATTATTAGAAAATACGAAGTCGAATTCTTATTGAGATTGCTTTGTATTACGGCTATCGGTTGTTGTATTTACGAAGGAATTTATATGCCGGGCAATAAAATGGAGCAATTTCCAACACTTGGTTTTGCAGGAGCAACGTTAAATTGGACATTAAAACTTTTCATTTGAAAACTGTGCTAGGTCTCAAGGTTGTAAAGTTTATTCCCTATACAGTAGGCTTTTCCAACCCGCGGCCCGGGTTACTTAGTAATGTGGCGCAAAACCAATCGATTTTTGGTAGCATTTATATTTGTTGGAAACTATTTTCAAAACTGAAAGAATAAAAATGTTTAACGTTTGACGTTCATCTCAAAAATTGAGTGAGAATTGCAACCGATTCTACTGAACCAAAAATTGGTGCGTTGATATCATAAAAACAGGGTTAAGTGTCCCATTAATTCAATGTCGTCAACATTCCATAAATTTATATTGAAATAATTATGCTAAAAAAAGACGTAATTTTTTTTCTACTATAGTGGCCAAATTATTGTGACTCAATTAGTGTTGCAAAAAACCGGGAAAATTGAGAAAATTGGGAATAAACTATTAAACATGATATTGTTCACTTTGTTTTCAGCATATTAAGTCCAGGTTCACTAATACATATGTGTTTAATACCGAGCTTAACTTCATACATAAAAATATAAGCGTTTCTATAAATATTTTGTGTCATATTTAAGTAAACATAGATTTCATACGTAATCCGATATTGAATATTTTTTTTTATTTCCATTCATAGAGAACTATACTTCCATCTAATCCACCAAACTAATAACGCACCATAACCTAAAATTTGGGGAGACAATGTGTGCATACGTCAAAAATGCCACGCTTTTAAAATAAGTGTTACCGAATGCTAAAAATGATAAATAGATATCATTAATATTAAAACAGTTTTTTCCCAACTTTCCCATGCGAATTTATTTTTTATTTTATGAGGGTTTTACTCAGGTAAAAACCCAGTTTTTCCCGGCCTCGCATCACTAGGCCCAATACAACCAAAAGGTTTCACACCCATGCTATAAAGCCTTGCTAAGTTCTATTTATTTAGTTATTCTAAAATAGTGCACAATACGCTGCATAACTTGAGGGTGGTAAATCCAGCTGACAATGGTAACTTAACGTCCACGCAGCGAAGACCAAAGTGAAAATCTTGATGCGCAAAAGGGCGAACTCCAAGTTCAAAGGAAAAATGACCGTTTATAAAATTCCTTCGTTTTATTAAATTTGGATTATTGAGATTTTGTACGCTTCCATGTATTTTGTCACTAACGACCCGGGTTTCGCCTTTCGGCATCTTCAGGCATTCGAGCACACGAATGGACTCGAACTGATAGACAGTAAACAGTGTCTAACGTTTATATAGAAGATACAAATACGACAAATATTATTTACGAGGTAAGATATTATACGTCTGAGAGCCACACTGATACCTGAGTTAAAATTTCGAGTGCCTTAATCCTTATTTTGTAAACACCACATTTACAGAGTAGTGCCACTTTCCAACTTCTTATGGGTGCGAAACGGATGCAATTCGGGTAAATATATACAATCATTCCACGTTTAGTGACATCTGTTAGGTGTTTCAACGGAGAATTAAAAGCTGCTCACAGAATTGGCAAGGAATTTAATTGGGCTCTATTGATTTCCAAAATTTCTTGATAAAATAATTTATGATCCCCCATGTTTTTATGCAACAGTTTGGAGCTGGTTAGTGACAAAATAAATGGAAGTGTACAAAATCTCAATAATCTAAATTTGATATTGAAGTTCCATCAAGCACCCTCAGTCGATGTCTTAAATTAAACCTTCGTTTTATGTTAAGCTGGTTAATATGTTTGAATATGTTTTGGATAGAATACTCGTCTGGACTAATCAGGTTACTAATACCAGATGCAAGTCTCATATAGCCGTCGGTGCTTTATCTGCAACAGCAATGTTGGAAGCTAGCCCAACGTGGCGAGCAAGTACATCTACAAAATTCGATTCCTTAACATTTCTAAGCAAGCTAAGTCTTCTGCAGAGGGTGGAAAATAATATACATGTCTTTGAATGACCTCCAGTATTGGTTAGTGCTTAATACAGATTGCGTGCTCATTTTAATATCCTTCGAATTTTCTCACGTAGGTAAACTATCTCACCCCTAATAATCAAGTTCAACGCAAGTATCCATTATCGATACTCAGTTAACAGTTTTTTTAGATGCTTCCTTAGATTATAAACTTTGAATAAAAAATGGCATTTACCACTATTATTAACCGAGTACAGATAATAAAATATATTCATCATCGGCTTTTGTCGACTTTATTTATTCTAGCAATCAGTTTGAGTTTGGGTTCAAGACCCGGCAAGGTCAATAGCAAATTAAATATTTAATTAAGGTCTTTGGCATGGCTGACATTAAAAAATTGTCATCGAATTTCAAAATATCCTATGTCTTTCCCTTTTTATTTCTTTATGTCTTGATATATTATATGTTTTGTTCTAATGAAGTTTACGGTATACAGTAAAACCTTGATATAACGGATTTGGGAATTAACTGACACAATTTTCCGACCAAATGTGAAAATTATTAAAAGCGTAACGTTGTTTACGTTTATTCTTTCGGTTGCAATATATTAGCACGTGATCACACAGCCGCAGCAGTTTTAACGCGTAGCGGCTGATTATTCACAAAATACTTTTAAATAACATTATACTATATTTAATCAATTTATGGAATATTTGCTGAACTTGCATATATCGTGGTTGTTCTCGAATAAGACAGTAACTGAGTAATCGGGGTTTGAAGTTTTTCAAATGATTGATATGGTATACCTTTTTCATTTATTTTGTTTGTAGAAGACTGTTTTTAAATACAATTATAATTTATAAAAAAAAGTATGTTCTTCCATATAGTTGAGTCCGATATAAGGAACATTTTAGTATAACTAGCTCAATATGTCATTTTTTAGATTTAGTGTTTTCTTCCAGAACAGTTACGATAATACGTGGTGTTGCTATTTTTCCGTTTAGTTATGTAATCTATTTTCGGCTTCGACACCCTAGCCCTGTGGCCAGCATTTGTTCGTTCAAAGTAATACTAAATTTATAATTTCCGATCCCTTTCTTCTTTCAAGTTTCAATAATTTAGAATAAAATTGTAAATTCATTTTGGTACTTAAAAGTCTTATCATAATCTACAAATTGTATTCAATACACATAAGCGGTGTGTCCCGCTGGACAGGGGCAATAAAACACGTCCCGCGTCGCGTGACAACATATTATTACGTGGACTGCTACCGTCCGTGATTGGACCGCGGGCCATTGTCAAGGGCAGTCAAACAGACGCATAAATAAATTAAAGCAGGGGCTATAAAATTGTACACATAAAATCAAGTTATTATTAAAAATTTTAATCTTGTCTACCCTTATTATATAATATAGATTTTTTAATATGTTCACGCGATGGTTTATTTTGCAGCTTTTTTTTAGATAGTGGATTTATTAATTTATTTGAAGTAACGTTTCATACAAAAGTCGGTTTACATGAAGTGTTTTCTTATAACAATATACCATATGAGGCTTCACCAAAATTGTAAATCTATGGGTGTCATTTGACTGACGTTTTCTTTTAAAAAATCGCAGATTTCTAAGATGATAATAATATTAAATTTGAGAAATGATTCAACATCTGTAAGAAGAGGATGTGATAGATAACTTCAAGCTCTATGGTCTAGTAAGAGGTTTGCCTTAACGATCAAGTGGGTCGAGGTTAAAATCCCGACAAGATCAAATTTAGATTTTTTCAATTTATATGTGTGATCTTGGACATGGGTCTTTGTGATGTCTCTTCTCCTCGAGGTGATCTCGAGTGACTTATAGGAATTCTCATCAAATTTATTTCGTATGATTTTCTAATTTCAAAATATTCGGCGTATTGGCTGATAGCTGCAAAGACAGATATTTTTTTTAATTTCAAAATAATAATTGATATATCTTCTATGGTATAATTTAAGACATCGACTGAGGGTGCTTGATGGAATTTCAATATCAAATTTGGATTATTGAGATTTTGTACACTTCCATGTATTTTGTCACTAACGACCCGGGTTTCGCCTTTCGGCATCTTCAGGCATACATGGAAGTGTACAAAATCTCAATAATCCAAATTTTATCTTATATGGATTCTTCGGTAACTTTGTGAAAATTCATTTTTAATATAACATTAAAATTGATACTTTTGTTATTTCACAGGTTTATCACTAACGTGACGCGTTTCGCCTCTTTAAGAAGTATCTTCACACAGTCTGATGATGCTTCTTAAAATACCGAAACGCGTCACGTTAGTGATAAATCCAGTGGAATAACAAAGTTATGAATTTCAATTTTACATCAATAATTGATATATTTTTCCGCTTTTTCAATATGTCAACCTTCGTTGTCTAGTAGTAAAAGTTTTACCTTAACTATGATATTGGTCGGGGTTCAAGTTCCTTCAAGGTAAATATCAAATTTAAGATTTGATACCGTGGACATCTGTGTTTGTGATGTTTTTTCTCCTCGAGTTTATCTTTTTGATTAGGAAATTTTTAAATATTTGACTATTATATAGTTATGATTAAGACCATTTTTTTTAATTACACAAAAAAAATATATGGTGTACGTCAATGGATAGCACCTGAGCACCAAGCCAATCGATTTGCATAATTTCTTGATCGTCCTTGCCACAATATCGGGGAGATGTGGCACAAATGTCCCCGGGCTAATTTATGGTATAAAAAAATCTCGCTCACTTGATAAAGAAAAATCGACGAATCATGTAAATCGGAGATAATGATTGTTATGATGGCGATCAGAACGCGCTCTGTTTGCTACTGAATGTTTTTGTTTTGATAAGCGTGGGCAGAGTGGAGCAATGTGGACCACGGTAGCACCAAATTAAAACAATATAATAATAATTATAATTTATTACATTTTTAGTGCATTTCGTGGATCGAATGGGATGATCCGTAATTAAAAGAATATTTTATGTAAATATTGAATTATTTATGTAAGCTATTCATGAAAATACGTTTTTTAAAAGTGCCCTGCTATAATTCTTTATAATAATATCATTAATCATATGTAATTGGATAGTAGAAACAAGTATCGTTGTACGGGGCACAAATTGTCAGCTGGAAACATTAAATTACATAATATCGATACCTCAGTTCCAAAGTGTAACAACTCAAAAATTACATTAATGAGATAATTAGGAAACGATTCTGACCATGCTTAATATTCTACTGTACATTTAATTTTTGTAGATTTTAATGAAATTCTAGAATTTTTTAAAAATTATATTTGTAATTTTTTTTTACTATTATTATAGGGGTTTTCCAGAGGTTTTCACAGGATTTCCGTAGTTTTTATAGTTTGGATCTATGGTAACCACTTTTACTCCAACATAACCACAGATTAGCACTTAGAAATGTCAGATCCTAATACTTACCTCAAAACTGAATTTTTTTGTCTTGTTACACTTGAAACTAAAGTATCGATGTATATATTCCTAACCGAGCATTAGCCCTAGAAGAAAGGGTCCAATAATTCTTGTCTGAATTACTGTTTGTTATACATATATTCTAAACACTGCTGATAAGATAACAGTGAAAATGATTAAACATTATGGAGAGTATAATCATTATTCCTGAAAAAACGACTTTTTGAATTTTCAGCCCACCACAGATTTACCATGTTGCAAAGTGTGACCAAAGTATGAATGTTTTCAGAGCTTAAAAACCGATGTAAAATATAGCATCTAATCTAGCAATATATTGATTATATTATTATACAAGCAAAATTTTAATCAAAATTTTATTTTGTTATTAAAGCTTCGTAAAAACAATTGTTAACGACTGTAATCCAACGGATATAACATTGTAAAATTTCGAAATTAAAATCGAACTGAGTGTTACGATTATTGTTTTTATTTATTGTGACACTTTAAACAAAATGAAATTTTATATAAATAATAAATACATTTTTGATTGAACTTGCAATAAATTTAGATTAAAAATTTTACGATATATGAAATTAGACTAACGAACAATCTATCGATATAGCGCAATAAAAAAATAATGAAAGAAACATAGAAACTGATATGAAAATTATCACACAATTTAAATGTACAATTTGTAAGCAATATAAAGGATATAAAAGCAATAGCTACTTATTATTGATTTATTTGGTATTCTTTGACAATATTTATCTATTTTAGAATTAAGACTGTTATATTGTAGACTTATCTCTTTTACCCCAAATGTTTGAAACCATTTATACTGCAAACTTCAAACCGGTTCACACCAAATATATTTGTTGTTATCAAAGTAGACAAATAGTGGAGCAAATATAAATATTTTGATACGTTATAATGTAAATGATTTCTTTTAATGAATAATTCAAATGCTGGTTATTATTGTTGCATTTATCTTTAAAATAATTATTTATATATCTAATTATATTAAATATCTCTCATATATTAAAAAGCTGTTTATATGTTTTAACCATGAAATTTTCACATATAACCCACGCAGAAAACTTATTGCAAGCTAATTCATCGTACCTACAATTAAACGTGCGGATAATTTATCGCCAATTAACTTATTAAATACAATTAAATTTAAATTTAAATCTGAGATTAAAGCTTACAACCAAGGCACCAGATATTTTCGAATTGCATGGGATCAACTCAATTGAGAATTTTTTTTTTCACGTGATCGCTTTGGTAATGTGCTCTCGCCGCTAAGCCACATAGGTCTACTTTAAAATTCTACATACTATCGTCGGTATAGTATAGCACAAGGCGATAAGTCGAAAATCGGCGAGTTTTGAGTTATGAATGTAGTACACGATAGATTTTAGGACATTCCATTCAAACTCTGCATTATTCCATGTATTTTTTTCGTTTTTTGAACAAGTCAATTTCGTTTACAGTAATTAGTGTCAAAAAAACTACAATTAACATTAAAAAAATACCGATAAATCGAATTCGTAAATGACTAACGAACCTCATAAAGTGGTTAGTTTAATAATAATGTTTAATGTTTGTAAATAGAAAGGTTTACATTTCATGATTTTCTTAAAAGTCGATTATCTCAAAACAAGGGTTTTTTACTTAACTTCTTCTGCCAATATAACAACGATTTATCTGTACCTCAAATGCTAATAGTCCTATATTCAAAAATAGCGAAATCGAGTTATAAATGTCACATTATTTGGAATTTTAAGATCTATAGATGGGTAAATAAAGCTTTGGCGTGTGTGGGCTAGTTACCAAACAACTCTATCCAAAATTAGTCCTATGTCACAATGCATTTACGGGGTAAACAATCCTACATCCATTAAATCCGAAAAAAAATGATTTCACCTGTAAATGAAACTCTACAAGCCCCTTATCTATCCATCTGCAAAAGAACAAAAACAATAAGAGAACAACTATATGCTAATTCATATATAACAAAAACCGTTTTAGAAACACGTTTTTGCTCGTCCTGTAAAGTTAATAAAATGGACATAGAACTATTGGCCTCTCAGGTACAGATATACTATTGTATATAAGCTATAAGATAAAGATAATCTGACAATAAATCTTCAGTTCGTTCAATTTTTGGTGTGACGAAGAAGCTTGCGATAAATTTTCCAGCGATGAATTGTTTACATCATCAGTTGTCTATACTGTTATCTGAGATCACTACAAGTATTTTTGAAAATTACCTGTGGACCTGTCTCATCGGATATATTCATAGCTTCCTTGAGACAATTTTATTTTAAAAGACTTACCAATTTTTTATCCGTCATTATACCATGTAAGCTTGAAGCGCTTTTCAATTCGTAATATTGTATACGCTCCAATATAACAGGAACACTATGTAAGTGATACCATTAAAGTATCGCCCGGAGAGGCGATATTCCGCTGGTACCATCGGCTACCGAATATCTCTCATCGTGGATGATCTATAATATGGTATCAAAACGAAGACATGACGTATTAGTTTATTATAATACATGTAGAATACATTATAGCATTGCGTGTATGATATTTTTTATACCATGTGAAGAATCCGGCACCTATTCTGATTGGGTAACTCAGGGCATGTCAATGGGCGCGCAACGGATCAGTTCAGTTTTAATTCAATTTATTTACAAAGAAGTCAAACGTTTCACAAAATCATCTATTCTAAATTTGATGCTTTAGAAACTTTGCTAGATGAAAGCTTAAAATATAAACACATCAAGACAAGTTCCCTTAACAAATCATATTTTATATTACAACTTATTCAATAGTCAATTTCGATGGATTTTGCCGCAGCTTCTTTGTGGTAATTTAGGTGTTCAATGTAAAATAAAATTGATTGATTTTGTATTCCACTTGCTGTGTTATTAGGTGTGACACGTGTTTTGCTGTCAAAAAATCATCTTAAGAGTTACCTGAAGGTTTTTTGGATTATAAAAAATATACCTATTTTATATTTATCAACACTGAATCACGTCTACTTGGAATGTTTAAAAATCAGGAGCAATATTGTTGAATAATGTTTAAACTATTAGCATTCGTAATGGACGGTGAACAAATGTATTGATGTGCGCAGCGATGGCGCCAAACTTTTTTTTCAGATATTCATTTGGAATATTAATTTATGAATGCAGTGATCGAGCCAAAGTAATGGTTGGAAAAGTAAATTCCACTATTTCTCAGATTATTACCACAAACAATAAAGTTACGCCCTCATGCTGGTAATATTATTATGCTGGTTATATGCGAGATATCTCAAGTCATAAAAGCATTCCTAGACATATCAACTGTGGAAATTAAAAACGACGTAACCCACACAAAAAATAGTCTGTGTAACTCACACAAAAGTGTTCATACACTATATTTATATACATATATAAAATATGTCGACTGTAAAAAGGCAAAAGAACGTATCCCTCCGTCTTTTGAAAATGTTTTTTTTCGATAATCACAATGTATAAAATTTAATACACGTTTTATGTGGGCTATGCACAATATTTTTTGTGTATGGTTTACGTCCTTTTTCCTTTCCACAGTCGATATTCATTTTTTCTCAAGAACACATTGCATAACCACCAAACAAATTGGTTGAAATGTGTTGATGTGTGCAGTGATAGCGCCAAATAAAACATAAAGTTCTGCAATATACTTTCTGGCTGATTTTGAGAAAGTATGCTTCAATTCATTTGATAACTTAATCATTTTTTTCTAAGTACACTAGAGTGCACATTGAATGTATACTGATAAAACGCATTAAGTCAGTTTTTGATGATTTTTTTGTTTTAAATATCAAAATGTAGGCAATTTAACGCACTTTGTACTGGTAGAACGCGTGCAGTCATATAACTTTTAGGATATAATATCTTTGAAAAAAAACAGTATTAAGTCACATTTAAATTTTTGTCTGGCAAAAAACAGGATATAACTATATAACCAAAAAGATTATTCTTTATAATAGTAATGAAATCTTTTTCAAAAACAAACAATTTTTCAAACAAAACAAGCAATTATCTCAGAACTTATTTTTATGTCTTCATGCCTTCTGTCAGTATATCTTCGATATTAAATTTATCTTTGTTAATAAACTGTTTCTGAGACACACCCGGCCATCATTTGAAAGCTCTTAACGCTGCTTTATTCCCATGGAGTACAGATATTCGATTAGCGAGCACACTACTTAAAATAAACTACACAAGTACAAATAAAATCGCTCCTGAACCGAAATCACGTACAGATTATAAAACAAATTTCTTAGTAGCTATGTAGTCTCTATATGCTTTTTTTTCTCCAATTGTTATAATTTTTATCAAACTTTTCCTCAACACATAATTCCTTTGAGCGTCCGACCCAAGCTTCACGGTCGATTGAACCCCACTGACGTCACCACATAAGCTGGTTCCAGATTTAGCCCGCGGCTGGATTAAAAATGATCTTAGATTATTCGGGGCATAATGGTCACGATACAAATTGATTGATTTTATGAAACGGTAGTCCTGGTGTAAGAAATTATTTATTTATTATTTTTATTCTGAATCTTGGCGCTGTAATGTTGTTTATGGTGGGTCAAGACGGAATTATTAATCTATCGATTATTTTCAGTGCCATACAAGTTGTAAAATCTGTTCATATTATCTATGATCATATAAGACATTAGGTAATACATTATGTTTTTATTGAATCAAAATTTCCATGAATTTATTTTTAATAACATTTTACATTATAAAAGTAAGCGTAAAAACATCGATGGTATCGGTAGATATTTCAATTTTATCAAACAAAATGTCCTGATTTTTGGTATATTTGTTAATACGTTAATAGTATATAATATTATCATGACTTGCTAAACCATATAAGCTAACAATAATATTATAATACAACAGAATAATAATATATATATTTAGAATGTTTGAACGAATTCAGCTAATTTTCGTTAATGACCACATCAATAGAACAAAGTAAAGGGTAAAACACACACCAACCATCGAGTGAAGAATGTTTGACATGACGTCAAAACCTTTTCAAAAAAACTCTGATGTGTATGCTGTGAGATGATAATAATCAGTTACATCGCTTCATAGAACCGTATAAAACAAATTCCAGAAACTCCAGAATACTGCTAACTCCCTTATTGAACAATATATGACTCTGAAATCAACGTATATGGTAGAATGTAGCTAATACAACATTTTCCAATCAGAAGGTCATTTTAGGCCACAATGTCAGTTAGAACCTTTTCAAAGTAAGGTATCGTAATGTCACACAGCTATTGCAGAGAAAATTTTTAGCCTTAACCTTTTACACTCTGGTCACTTTTTCTCAAAACCAATCAGCTACTCTGATTAAAATTATACCATGGATTTGTCAAATAACACAAATGCGATTATTGTATGTTAACGGCTGTTTATTTATTTATGTTTTGGTATTAATCTCTCTTCGAAATTGGGTTAGTATTTTCGATTAGGGTTGGTACAAAGGGGCGTTTTCGATTTCGGGTTTCGCAGCGGGACGCCGCGTTGACGACGTAGTGCGTTTCCGACGACAGATGGGGCGCGGAACGACCCAAAATTAGCAACCGCTTTTCCATTCTTAGACACGCCGCACATCGGGTAATATTTTATGTTTTTTAAGTAACGGTTTTGGAATGTGATATACAAAAAAAAAACAATTTAATTTGTCGTTCAAAAATAAAAACGAGCGCTATAGATAACATAGTATATAATGGTACCTAATTATTTGGCCTGTAACTACAAACAAAAACATCTTACATTATACGTTACTATTTAGAGTATATGGACAGTATAGTGTGCTTTTAAGATAAGAGTTTCTTTTAATATTAACAAAGTATACATTCATTTAATACGATCTTGGTAAAATAAAGTTATCAATTTTAAATTTACACTATATAAAAATCTTCGTTAGCCTAAGATAAATAGTTATCTTTCCTTAATATATTTTTGTTCCTTGTTTAGACCATATACCACCCAAGATTTTGTATCCACTGCCAATCTTTTTGCTTCCTCACAACTTATTACAGCTGTGTGCTGATGTATGGTTTTCGAGTCATGGCACCTCACGAATTTTCAGGGTTACCGCAAACTGAGCTTTGAAAAACGATGCTTGTAAGAAATACCTGGGGCAAGATGGTTTTATTTTGTCAGAAACTCGAAGACAAGATTGCGGACTAAGCAGCTCTTATAACTCTGGTATATTGTGAGTGCAATGCGCTTGCACTAGTGCACGTCACGCAGTACCTAATTTTAAAAGGCAGTGTTACATAGTCTCTTGTCAAATGTCGACGTTATAGTCAGTGAATTAAGTGTGAAAAACAATTTGTGTCTATCATTTATAAAATAAACACTGTCCCCAAGTCAACCCACAAACCCAAAAATAATAATGTCTAAAATTAAAAAAAAAAAAAAACGACGATGAGCCTGGCTAGGAATATTGTTGTGGATGTACCAAAAGAGCCAGAATTCTGCATGTATCTTCTTCCAACCGAATGAATTGTGTCACTCCTTTAGACTGCTGATGACCAGTTATGTGATGTAAAATACTTAGACAAGCTTCGGGACGCTGAAAGAACTTGGAACAAAAATGATCATAGATAGGATAAACTATTTTTAAAGTCAGTGAGAATAATATGAGAATGATTAAACTACAAAATAAAATTGATAGTTTAATTTAAGATATCGACTGAGGGTGCTTGGTGAAATTTCAATTTTAAATTTGAATGAACGACAACTGACTTTTCGAGTTCATTCGTATGCTTGAATGCATGAAACCCGGATCGTTAATGACGAAATACATGGAAATGTACAAAATCTCAACAATAAAAATTTTAATCGATAACTTTGTTATTCCACCGGTTGCGCTGGTAGGTGTAACGCGCGTTTCGCTTACTTCACAAGCATCTTCAGACTAATTCTATCCTACGATCGTTTCGAACCAAATCCACTGAAAATTTTACGTACACCTGTTTCTCTTTATGACATTCTTCTTGTAAATTTTTTTTTCTCATAAGATTAAAGATCGTCAGCGAAACGTCAATTCTATGTTTTATTGATACGGTGTGCGCCATGCTTTATTAGAACTTTGACTACAATAGTTTAACACAGTGTGTCATGTCCTGCCTTGTTTTCGTCCTTCCACAAATATAACTGCATCTACGTCTCTATTAAACGCCCACCGGTTACTGCTTCAGCATACTGGCATTGTCATTTATTTCATAATAAGCCTGTGAATATTATTACAATAATAAATGGCAAAAAATGTCTCTTTCGTGAACAGTGTGTGTCGCGTGGCAAGGGCACTAGAAATTACCAATTTTGAGTGGCTATCATAACATTACACTGAAAATATGAGGCGAAATACTTCTGTATGTTATGCTTATTTATATGTTGGTATTGTAGCCGTGTGGGTAACGCTGTTGGGCTTACGTACACTAAGTAACTGGTTCATGGGCTCAAATACTGGATTGGAAGCCTATACAAATTGATTTTTGTTATTTGAAATATTTTCATATCTTGCCATTCAAACACTGTCGATCCTGAAAAGGGGTGAAGTGAAAGCGATTAGCTAAGTATTTTTTTCTTACACCATCTTTTTTTTCATACCCTCCTTTAAGGATATAAGTTGATCGACTGACTTGCACCAAATTCTCTTAAAAACAATTCTTTTGAGATGCTACTGCATGTTTCTATACGATTATCATTGGGAGTGAGCGCGGCTATAAATGTTTAAAAATGAAAAAGAGAGCTGTTAGCAACTGAGTAACAAGCAGTTCACGTAGAAAAAAATCTTGCGATACTTCCATCAGGAGTCCATATGCTCCACATTAGGAGCGGGCATACTAAAAAAAATCTTTTGCTGTCCCAGACTTACATTTGGAACGGACAGTTTTTTTCATTTTTTAGAAAAGATTTAACTAAATCGACTTAAAAATAAAATACCCATTGACGGGTTGGTACAGCATGGCTTCTAACTACAGGAGGCTTTGCTACTACTGATTTTAATATTTGGTGGAAATGGATTAAAAATCATAGATATCAACACGTTTGGATACGAATTCATAACTTTATTAACAATCAATATTTACAAATTCCCATTTGGTGAAGCGAAACGGTATTAATATGGAAACCATAGAACTATAGATTACCACTCGGCCATAGCGATAAAAATAAAATAATGACGCTAGCAAACTTTTCCCTCACAAGTTCCTTATTGCGATCAAAACCACACGCACTTTCCCTATCGATATTACCATGAATATCTCAAAATAAGGGATGCAATATCCCCTTAAATTAAGTGAGATTAACCCCCGAGTGTGTTTGATAGACAGACAAACGTTGCGCACGCGTGCATATCAACATCAACCCATAGATTAAGGGTTGGGGGTGTAGCTAGCGACTGCGGCCAACAGAGCTTGAAATTACTTTGTGATGCTAAGGAGAAACAACACGGCGCTGTGGTTTAGTTGACAGCAAGCTAAGTTGGTATACCTAATTACATACATTACATAGTAATATAATATATAACATTTTTTTTAAATATATTTTATTTCTCAGTCCACTCCCGATGTGGAGAATATGGACTTTTTATGGAGCATCTTAACAGGACGTATTTTTACGAGTAGTTTGTTAGATCCAAAGACTTTAATCGACTGACAAATGCAAACATGTCAAACTATGGGATGCGGCCCACAACGGATATCTATGCAGTCCTGACAATGTAAGGTTATATATGAAACAAAAGCTTGAATAAAAGAATCAATGATAATTTTTTTTTAATTTTTAATTATCCACGTTGGCCTCTTTGGTCTAGTGGCAAAAGCTTTACTCTAGCGACCTAGTTCAAATTCCAGCAAGTTCAATATCGAATTTAGATTATTTAAATTTGTGATCTTAAACATGAGTGACCTATAAAAATTTTCATCGAGTTTATCTTGTATGATTTTCTAATTTTCAAAATATTTGGCTGTCATCTGTAATGCCAGACATTTTTTTTACATTAAAAAAAATAAGTGAAGAAAAAAATATTATTTGTTGAGTTCGGCATGCTTGGCCTAGCGACTAATTCTCATAAAATCATTTCAAATAGCCTATACCGCTCTGTAGACGTTTTATTACTGTCACATATCACATGTAGGTATGAAATTTTCTCGTGAGCTAAGCGGTTCGCGGTGTAAACAATGCACACACAGTTCCAACGTAATAGCTACTTTAGACATTCAGTATTTCAATTTGAATGCCGTTATCTATGACGAATACGCTTATACTAGTATTTCATAATGATAGTACAGTCCTATTAACTACAAAGACGACTATTTTTATGTATTTTTTAATTTCTTATTTTTTGGGCAGACATAGCACATCATTTTGATATCATTCTTCGTTATTACCATACTAACGACGAGTTTACTCTATAAAACTATCACTATTTAACCGTGGCATAATACACTGGTTATTCTTTTCATGAAAATAGAGGTTGAACATCTTCTTTCACAGCGCTACATTAGGGGTCAATATGCTCCACGTTGAGAACGGACACGGTTTAAAAAAATGCTATAAATCTAAGCAATTAAGTGCGAATGTGAAGTGTTACACTATCTATGACGTTTAAGTTGTTTTTCTCGCCTAATTATCTTTAAAAATATTGCTCCCATTTCTTTTTTTACAACAGTTTACAAATAAAATTTAACAATTCGTACAGGAAAAATACATGCTACAATCTAATAGGCTAGCCAATTATATTTTTTTGATTTAATTTAGATAAGATTGTATGATATTGTTTCGGTATAAATATACCAGTGGCGTCGGACGACGAATAGAAAGGGTTTTTTTTAGTTTCAATAAAATATAAATTAATTATTACGAACTAATATTTTATTCTTTTTCCAGCGCTAAACGAATACTTTTACAATTTTTCTAAATAGCACTATGGCTGTTTTGAATGGAACGTATTTTTCATAGAGTAAAATAAATTTTCATACTTTCGATGTGAGGCGTTCAAAAACAAAAACCGAACAAAAATTACGTATATAATAATCATTTCACACAATATATAATGACAAATTCTTTCAAAACCTGAACAATCTGACATTCAGAATTCAACATGTTTAAATGTTACAATGAAATGCCAATATATCCAACTTTATCTCTCTGATATTTATTGCAAATAAAGGTAGACTAGCTATTAAAAATGTGTATACCTGTCTTAACATGTTAGCTCCGGGGTACGCGTTTTTCGCGTCATTCGATATAGGCTACAATAATCGCTCATAACTTATAATTCATGTTCGTTTCATAATATTATTTAAAGAATTTGATCAGTTTATTACGAAACACCTTTAGGAGAACATCCAAACTTGTTTTTGCGTAATTGTCGATTGGTCAGCTTCATACTATTCTTCCCACGACCTATTGTAAATTTCCTGCGAACCAGCCCATAGGTCCACCAGGTCATATTTCCCCCGTTACGAATGTGTTAATTGGAAATACAGTACGACGGAAAAAAATAAACTATTGCTAAATTTAAAAACTTTGCGTGAAACACAAAAATGTCGTTTATGTTGGAAAGTGGACATATCGGATGTTGCTTTTAAGCGCCTCATATATTCAGCAGTCACTTTGTGGAAAATCATTTTTAAGATATTATTAAAATTGATAATCTTGTTATACCACTGGTTGTGAAACTTGCATGTGAACTGTTAGTCGCATCTTTGAGAAACATATTTAGACTATGCAGAATACAAATAGTCGTACAATAAGTCCCAATATGGCGAAATACGTATAAATAATTAAAAATATTAATTACACTTGCATGATTTTTACATGCCACCCTTGTACACTAACTATAATGAATTAGTTGTATATGTTTTAAAAGATTAAGGGGTACGTAATTTTTCTTAGATGATGTTGCATCACATTCTTTTTTTCTCACTTAAATTGAGGCCTGATTGTAGAAAATAATTGTCGCTATATGTTGAGCTGCGGCACACAGTAATTGTGTTAGATGCATTTATGGCTGAGAAGAGTGTTTTCTAAGACCACCTAAACGTAGATAAATTGAATATAATTGAACTGTCAAATATTATAAAAAATTAACAGAAATTGCGTAATTCGAAATGTTCTATTTGGTACTAATGGGATTAATGAGATTAATAGCAAAGTAAAATTTAGTTGTTAATTAAAACCACTCTTATAAACTTAACGACTTAATATTTCAAATTAAAAAAAATTTTATAATATAAATTTAACAGCATTATTATGCGGACGTCTCTGGTAAATAATAATTATTTCAGGTTTACATCATAATATCTAACAAAAAAAATTATCTTGTTTTGATTCTCATAAATAATTTGGGCATACTATAATATTTTTAGAGAACAGTCGTAGTTTAAATTAAAAAAAAGCACATGCACTAATTTTTATTAGTAACGCCTTGTCTTTATGTTCTATATTTCGTTCTGTGTTTAAATGTATGAATGTTTTTTTCAGATATTTTCATTCTTTTCTACCATTCTCAATCCTAAAAAGTAAAACCCGCGTAAAGAGTTAAATTGTTGAAGCAGTTATATAACTACAAATCGTGTCATAATCTCTCTGGAAACGTTCATCAACTGAACTATTTATATCAATTTCTAGTTAACTAACATTAGTTTAAATATATCTACCTCAGAGGCTAATAGTCTTATGTCCAAAAATAGTGCAATTGAGCTTTAAATGTCACATTATTTGTATTGTTAATTAAGATCGTATAGATGGGTAAATAAAACAGCAGTTATGTTGGCCGGTTACCGAATAATCATATTCAAAATCAGTCATATTTCGCAATGCATTTACGTGGTAAACAATCCTATGTCCTTTAAATCCTAAAAAAATCATGATTGTAAATGAAACTCTCCAAGCCCCTTATCTACCCAACTGCAAAAGAACGAAAACAGTAACAGAACAGCTTTGCTATTTGATAAAAAATAAAAACCGTTTTAGAAATATGTGTTTACTCCTTCTGTAAAGTTGATAAAACTGACATAGGACAGGTTAGCTTCTCAGGTACAGATATGCCATTAGGAGCTTTTAGGTACTGTTACTAATAGAAATCTATATATATATATTAAATATAAATGTATGTCTGTTTGTTGGTTTGTTGGTTTGTCCGGATCTTATAGGCTCCTAAACTACTCAACCGATCGCGACGAAACTTTCAGGAAGGACTTATTGTGATCATGCCGGGAAATATTATATAAAATAAATGTTCGTTTGTCCTTTACGCGTTCTTTTACCATTCATACGATTTCGATGAAACTTTGGTGAGTTGTTGTGCACACACCCGTGAAGGGTTCTGATTGAAATTGAAAATCTAAAATTAAAAAGGATCAAATACGTACATACAGCGACATCTAGGAAAAACCTTCTGATTTATTCGTGTACGCACCACACGAAAAACAAAAATATTGTTTTATAACAAGTGTGATATTGAAACTCGGGTTCGCGAGGACCAGACCTGAAGATGATGGGCTCGAACCGGGTAAGTCTATGAAATTTCGGTCTGTGCAGACCTCTAATCCAAAAGCAGTTCAATAAACAGAATTAAACACAAACCCTTTCTTTCTTTGAGTGGCATTGCAACGCATGCCGGGTACTCACTAGTTATAATATAAATTTACATTTCAGAATAATGTTGAGTTTTCATAAAAAGTTAATTCGATGAATATCGTAACGGAGCTTATCTCAACATAAGTTGTTTTTACACAGCCTGGTTGTTATACAGTCACTTGACTCATCCTGGTATTTTTCGGAGTACTAATAATTGACCTATCACAGTCGCTACATCTAAAGAAATGATCACATGAAATACTATTCTAACCACTCCTCAAAGTTTTCTTTATAAATATTTTCAAATTAAATTGAACATAATATTTAATATTATGATAGAAAGAGTCACTTTACGGGAAAATAAGGAGGGGGGTGGGAAGATTCAATAAAAAAATATTGAAGATACATTTCAACTAAAATACTTTTATAGTCTTCGTTTTAAGTATACTCTGGCGTGCTTATAATTCCTTTAATGAATACTTCCTCATATTGTACTATATTTCAAGTTATATATTGTGTTGTCGGCTCTGTGGTGCAGTCAACGTCGTTGGCTACGGTTTCATAGATTGATTTTTAATCGATTCTGTTTGTAGGAATGGATGTTATGATGTCTATAATTTCTATAAGTTCCGATCTCAAAAATGGGGTGTAGTGAGAGCGATTCGCCAACCACTATTACTGTCTTAGCCGTATCCTTCTATCCCTACTCTCTCTGAAAAAGAGAAGTGGAGCAACTGAGTAACAAGAAATTCTCGTAGAAAAAGTTTTCTTGGCATACCACTCTTAGGAACGGATATGGTAAAAAATATATAAATATGTATAGTAGAATGTTACGAAAGCAATTGGAAATTTGTCTTAAAATCGACTTAACTATAAAGAAATGATATCTCGTGTCATTTTTCCTACATTCATTACAAATTATGTTCAGACGAGATTCTGAAAATACCGAAGCGTCGGCTTGGTAATCACTGTTCGGGAAAAATTTTGTGAATTTACATTTCTATTATTTTACCTTAGTACTTGTTATCAAACGCAGATACGTATTTTGTTAAGGTAAGCGGAAAATATGTGTGGCAATGGCGAGGAACAAGAATAAAAAAAGTTCCTTGAATTTCAGCACTATTTTTCTTTGAAAATCAACAAAGATGGCAAGATTTGTTCAACGGTTTCTAATTCATGTAATATAAATAAACGAAACATTTTTTTTACAGAATAGCTCGCTGGTACCGAGAAGCGCGGTCGGATCAGTGGAAAAGGTGACAGCGCGCAATACCCGACACAATAGACGTTCGCCGTTCGAATCCCCGTCCGCTGGGTATCCATCCGTGATGTGCTCACGGCGTTTGATGTAAGCCGTCGCCCTTCAGAGTGCCACACAAATCCGCCAATAGATGGGGAATAAAAAACAATTAAAACAACACAATACACCATCATTCGTTACGTTCAAGATATCCGTGGGGTATGGACGAAGTATTAGCTGACAACTAAATCTTATCTAAAAGCATCGTTATGTCTTTACAAGCACATAAAACCTCTTCAAAAAGTTGTATTTTTTTTCACAAAATATTGTAATCTAAGAAGAAATCAATTTAAATATACTTTGCGTAGTGATGCTATATACACCAGCGTATCTAGACCAGGAGCTCTAGACCAGTGAGGAATTGCTGCCGTTTATTAAAGACTAGTGAGTACCCGGCATGCGTTGCAATGACACTCAAAGAAAGAAATGGTTTGTGTTTTAATTTTGTTTATTGAAGTGCTTTTGGATTAGAGGTCTGCAGAGCCGAAATTTCATAAAACTACCCTGTCCGAGCCCGACCCGACCCGAACCCGAGTCTCAATATCACACTTGTTACCTGAACCCGACCCAAAGCCCAGATTTATTTTTCTGATCCCGAAAAAAGCCTGATTTATTTTTTAATATTGAAATTCATTTATACTTTTCAAACAATATATATTATTGTTTCCATATTTCCAACGATATTCATAGCAAATGGAAAATAAATTATTTAAGTTACGAAAACTATTGTCTTATTTTGAATTTATATTTTTTGTTTCGTCTTTCGTCTGGTTCAGAGATGTCGCTTTATGTAGTTTTTTTAGATTTATTTTTTTCTTTAGAAACCTTCACGTGTGTGCGCACAACAACTCACCAAAGTTTGATCGAAATCGGATCAACGGTAAAGGAATGCATAGACGACAAACAAACATACAAATGTTCATTTTTATATATATAGATTTTTAATATCACATGAATGCATATTTGGGAAGCATCTTTTTAGCTAGAGTAAGATTATCTTAGAATGTGGGGAATTATGTTCTGAACATTGATGAGAGGGGAATGGAGCAAAAAAGGTTGAGAACCCCTGATCTAAACTGACCTGATCTAGAAAAAAATCGAATCTTACATTAGGTGACATATCACACAATAGACATAACAAAAAAAAAGTATGTAATATGAAAATTCTATTGTTAATTTAAATAACACATGCGTAAAGACAGAAAAAAAATATGATTCCTCTACAATTTCCCGTATGTTATGTGCTTTAAAATGTGTTGGACTTGTAATGATATTGGCAGTAGATGAAATGATCATTAAAAAAGAATATAAAATCCTAATGAAAGAAAAACTTGAATGCCAATCAATGGTCCCCTCTTTCTAAGATGCGCAGCAGTTTTGGAACCTTCGTGCCCTTGGGTTGGTGAGCACTATATTATTACTGATTTCTGAAAAAAAATATGTACCTTATGGTGTAAATAAATAAATAAAAATATTTTTAACTATGCAAATAAACACAAAAACATTAAAATGTATAAAAATCATGACATATTGATGTTTCCAAAATGTTTAAAATTATTCTTTGGTATACTGAAGCTTTGGATTTTTCGCGCAGAGAGCCTCTCGTTTTATTGATTAGAACATTGATGCCAATAATTGCAATATATATTTGTCTTGATTTATATATCAATCTCAGGGTTCCCAAACTTTTCCTGCAACAGAACACTTCGCAAATCCAGAAATTTTAACAGAATTCCTTATTTACTGTGTTGGGTAGTTAATATCAATACGGGTTATAAACAATTGCACTTTGTGTTAGGTAGTATTCACTTGGTACACTTGACCTTTTGTTTCGATAGTATGCACTTTGTGTAAGCTAGTATTCACTTGGTACATTTGAACTTTTATTTCGATAGTTTGCACTTTTAATTTTATTTTTATTTTAATTTTGTATATTATGGACATTGAAATAAATTATATTAACATATTGCATATCCACTTAGAACCCTGCTTCTTCATAAATACCACTCCTATAATATACTGGTGAATAAATTCTAACGCGTGGAGCAAAGACAATACAGGCGGCCTAATATAGAGTTGCGACAAGTAAACTAGTCTGGTGGAAAATCCAATGTTGCAAGTAGTAAAGAGTAAGTGACATTTCATTACAGCGTTGTGAAACTATCGATTTCAAAGTGTGAGTATTTATAATTAGTGAAAACTATTTTGTCTATGTGATAATCTTTTTCGTAAGTGCAACATATTTCTTCAATGTTTAAATATATTTTATTATGTAGCATCACTTTATTTTTAGTGAAATAATTTGTTTTTTGTGGAATGTATTTGTTATAAGTGAAAACTATCTTTACGAAAGTGAATATTATCTAAACAAAAGTGCATTTAATTGTAAGTCTATCAATATTATTTCAAACATGTATGAATTTTTTACAGAGGTAGCAGCAAATAACACCATTCCAGGTTTTCGTGGAACACCAGTTTTTGAAACCCTATATATATTTTGTATTTATTTTATATGTATATTTTGTATTTTATTTATTTTTTAAATATCTGGCATTACAGCTGACAGACAATGCGCAAAATGTTTTGAAAATTAGAACATCATACGAGATAAACTCGATGAGAATTTTTAGAAGTTATTCATGTCCGAGATCACAAATTTAAATTGAAAAAATCTGAATTTGATATTGACCTTGTTTTGAATTGAACCAGGACCCACCTGATCGCTAGTGCAAACACTTACCACTAGACCACAGAGGCCGACAATATATTTCTCTATTTACGCATCTTGAGTATAGAGCGAATGTTGAAACTTTTTACTGCCTCCAGATATTTATTATAATATATTTTATTCATACAAGCTTTGGTTATGTTAAACTCCCCCGATTGTGGCCTATGTAGTTTCTAAGTTCTATTATTTCATGCTCCAACGAGGAACTCAAATCAACCACGACGCTTTCTGAATCTTGATGAAGGCCTACATCTAGCAGAAAGTTAACGGTTGCGAAGTGTGTTTATTTATACAGTCCAGACGTATTTCTTATAAATACTTCTGTCGTATTATTTTATAAAACATATCGTCTGTTGCGTATTGGTCTGAGTGGCTTGCAACGTCCGTGACATTTCGTGACACATTTCATGTATGACAGTTTTGACAAATACCTCGACTCCTTTCGACCGATTACCGCCTTTTTATACGTTCATTCTTAAAAAAACACATTTGATTCACAAGGATTTATACTGCCACCATGATTCTTCAAACGTTTGGAACAATTTTAAATAATAAATATTCATTCAGTAGCAATTAAATATTTGTAGTACCTATCAAAACCTGATTCTCTTTTCGCATGAAAGATAAATTTCAAGAAATCGAGGGTATACTAACAAAAGGCATTAACTAATAAAAACAAGTTGTGAGATAACCGTATTTAAAGCTTTATTATTTTGTTCAAAGTTTCGTTTTTTAAAAAGATTTGTTATACATTATAAAGTATAATTTTTTCGGCATACAAATCATAAGATTTAGTACCGATGAGTTAAAGTTAAATCGTGCATTTTTCCAGAGGTGAGAACCATTATTTTATCAGAGGCTTATTTTACACTGTCCAAATCAGATAGAACACAACAGGTAAAAAAACACCGGTGGCCATGACAGTTCAATACTGCCCTCTGATTGACTGGAATGGAGATTATAAGTATAGAAAATTATAGTGCATTTGAGAATATATTTTTTTGAAAATGAACCATATTTTCACATTCATTTTAGATGGGAGTTTGTAATTTTAGAAAGATATTTTATAATTTAAATGGTAGGCGTGTAAGTGTCGCAAAGAGCAATACTGGATTCATAACGCCTTTTTAACTATGTTGAAGATTATGAGCTGTGACACTAGCACTAAAACCCTCATCTAACCGCTGTAGCCAATTTCAGGAGGCGAGTGGTAGCGTGTTGGGGTCCCCATCCTATTGGTTAATCAAGGCTTTGAATTCATATATTTAAATACAACTGTTACGGGCTCTTATTGCATCTTTACTAACATTTTACATAGCGGCTGAGCAATTGACATATAATATGTGCTAATAAATTATGTGTTTTGATTAAATAATCCAAAAGGTGTTCATTCCAATATGGGAGTGGTTACAGTTTTAAAAAAAATTGAACGTTCCACACGCAAAATTAGAGCGCTAAAATTTAATGTTCAATAATGATCGTCCCATTTAATTTGAGGAAATTATAGTGCAACTAAAAGGAGTTTACACTTTTATGACAGGGATACGGGAGAGAAAAAACCGCAGTCAAGGATTATCAATGAACTCGTTGAAACCGGGAGACGCTGTAAAATAGTAAATGAATAATTATACGTAATGAATAAACTAGTGGCTATCTGTGATAGAAATCACGAGGGAGAGTTTCGCGTTACATTTTACTAACAGGTAGAAATTAGTGAAACAGTAATCTATAATTTTGTAAATCAAATTTAAGACATCGACTGATGGAATTTCAATATCAAATTTAAATTATTAGACTTATATATAGAATATAGACTTTGTACACTTCCATGTATTTTGTCACTAACGGTCGAATGGTCAGTTTGAGTCCATTCGTGCGCTCGAATGCCTGAAGATGCCGAAGTGTACAAAATCTCAATAATTCAAATTTGTAAATCAAAATTGTCAAAAACAATCAATTCATTATGTATATTTGATCATTCTTTATAGCACCACAAGCAAGATGTTAAACACATCCTATGGGAGTGTCAATCAATGAATGAAGTAACAGAAGAGCTGCGCAAGTCGGTCTAACCTTCAACTGGACCGATCGGCCAAACTGACTTTGTAGCGAATTTAAAAAAAAATCTTGCCCTTATACGATGAGCGAGTAGACATCAACTCATAGAATCTTTTCATTTATCTGAAGGGATTGATTTTCTGCACACTTAAATGCACACCACCAAGTCTTGGGCAGTTGCTAAAAAGAGACTCTCAATTAAGGGGGAATAAAACTGTTGATACGCTAAACGTTTGAAACCCCACTGGATACTGTCATGTAAAATTAACGGATGGGAAAGCAGTGGTGGGTGGATGAGGGCAACACAGGTATATTTGATCCTTACAATCAAAATGTATACATTAATTTTGTTGGTAGTATCTAATAAATGCTATATTATTATTATTATAGAAATATGAATTAAGTATTTAGATCTGAATATTTACATTTAAACTTTTAACACATTATTAGATAACTTATAAATGTTACAGTGATTTCTAATTCAATGAAAATCTAATCTGCATAACCATTTAATATTGAATTTTTTGAACGGTCAACATCTAATAAATATACCATTTTCCGTTTTCTCGGATTCTATGTATCTACAGTATTTTAATCACGTTATTTTAATTTAGTTCGACTTAAAATTTATTGTATTCACAAACACAAACGACCATGTAGATTGTAAGCCACATTGTTTCAGAAGTAATTTATGTTTTGAAAACAGTCAATTGAAGCTTGAAAAAGTATAGTTATTTGATAAATTAAGAAATTAGATATCACTACATCAGAGGGGGGAGGCAGAAGGGGTAGCTTTATGTAATAAAACGAGTATTAAACGCCACAATCTACAATATTCAAAAGGTATTGGTTGCCGTTCGAATAGCATTATCTTTAAGACACTTCGGGTATAACAATAACTCCGGGCCCAACGTGTTAAGCCAGCGTGTGAAACGGATCCCAAAGCGAATCGCATTAAGCAACTGGAATTTCTGTTCCATTCATTTATGTTTTATTATTTTTTAAAACATCTTAACTCAAAATCAAATACTTTTGTATACAAGATAAATTCGCGTAACCTTGTTACGCGGTAGTATAATATAATAAATTAGCGACTAAATTATGTATAATGGTTTACGTTTGTTTAAAAGCTTAACAGATTTTGTTTATATCACAAATTTCAATAAATAATTTCATTTATTATAGCGCCTGTTTCCCTTATATATAAATATCCTCTTCTCTACAGACATAAAAAAATAGCTAGATGACTATTCTTTTAGTTTATAAGTTAATCTACAATAAGGGCTATGGAATCCGAGTCGTAATTTTTAATGGTATGGGACCTGCATACTTTTATTTATATTTATTTGTGTTTATGTGGTGATTGAATTAGTATTTACATGACAGGATTTTTTTTCCATGTCCGCTCCCAATGTGGAGCATATGGTCTCCTAATGGAGGTATCTTGGCAGAATTTTTCTACGAGAACTGCTTGTCACTCAGTTGCTCAACCTCTCTTTTCTTTTTCGTAGAGAGTAGGGATAGAAGGATAGGGCTATGACAGGACTAGTGGTTAGCTAATCGCTCTCGTTACGCCCCGTGAGGATGGGATAGGTGGGAGGGAGGACTCAGACTACGAACAGAAATCCATAAATCGATTGAAAGATCAATCTATGAAAACCGTCCGCACCGGGAATTGAACCCGAGACATCCGTAACCGTAGCCAGCGACGAAACCAACTGCGCCACGGACGCCGACTGGAAGACAGGATTCCATCTTTATAATAGAAATGTGATTAAATATATATCTGTACAATAATTTTCTTATATAGAAGGGTGTGAATTTTGTTTTTTTTGAATATGATACTACACATTAAATCTATTCATCAATGATAAAATAGTCATTAGAACTTTTTAAGTAATAACATTTTTTTAAACGGAATAAAATGAAAAAAACTGACATAATAAATATAGTAAGTTCTTCCTGTAATCCACCGTTCAAAAATTGTTGGTAGCTATTTCGTCATCACGACATCGACAGAAATAAAAATAAACTTACTTCTATTACGTCTACTTTAATCATTAATAAATAATTTATCGACCTATTATAACTGTTATACAAGTTATTCTAGGGTATAAAATATTGAATATATATTAAAAACAGTTTTACCGAACATATAAATACCTCAGTTCCAAAATGTAACAAGTCAAAAATTTACTGTTTTGAGTTCAAAATAAAGAAATGCTTAGAACTTAGAATACCGACATCTACCAGTTCCAAAAATGTAACAAGTGGTAATCTGTGATTATTTTAGAAAGACATTTTTGTATTATTACCTGAGATCCAAACTGTAAAACTACAAAAATCCTGTAAAAGCCTCCGAAAACTCGTATTATTAATTTGAATTATTGAGATTTCCATGTATTTTGTCACTAAAGACCCGGGTTTCGCCTTTCAGTATCTTCAGGCTTTCGAGTACACGAAAATACACGGAAATTTACAAAATCTCAATGATTCAAATTTGATATTGAAGTTCCGTCAAGCACCCTCAGGCGATGTCTTAAATCCTGTTATTAATATAAATAAAATTACGTTTTTTCCCAAATTGGAGGATATGGTCTCCTAATGAGGTATCTCAGTTTATATTTTCTTTCAAATCTACAAAAATTAGATGTACACTAGAAGATTAGGCCTGCCCAAAATGTTGTTTCCAAGTTATCTCAGAACTGTGCTTTAGAGTTGTTACACTTTGGAATTGAGGTATCAGGTTTATATAAAAAAAATAGTCGATACGTTGCAATGCTTGGTGAAATTACAACTGTATCAATAATATATTTTTTATATTGTAACTTGTAAGAATTGATTCTGTTCTATTTAATTTTTGTTTTTCAAATATAGTAAAATTTTTGGATGCTCGTGACTACTCTGTCTTCTCTATTTACCATGGCTGTTTATTTTTAATATTAATTACATATTTAATATTTCATTGTTTTTAAATGGTTCACTAATTTCTTCTTAAATTTTTTAACATCAGTAATGTCATTAAAAAATCGTTCTCAGTTAATGGACTTTTAAAGTTAATGTAGTTGTATTTGTGATTTTTAGTATTTATTGATTTGTAAGAGGTCCTTAACATTTTAATTGTAAACTATTTTATTTGGATTATGTACAGTTTGTTTGATGATCAGTAATTTCTTGTTATAGTTCATGAGCCGACTCTTTTATATACCTCAATTTTTTACATTCAATTTTATGTAAATAGCCCTGTTATGTTTGTATTTTTATCAGTTGATAATGCTCGTGATGAATGAAACCGATCCTGATCATGATGAAGATGAGGAACTAGTACAAGTGAATTGTGTTTTATTTTTAAAATATTTGTTTGTCGCAGAATCGTTAATATTTGAAACAGTGGTTTTTAAACGATTACGAAGTATGTACCTAGAAAATATAAATATACTAAAAGCTTTAGTTTTTAATTGACATTGTTTACTGCGTAATATTCTGTTTTTTGTCATCAAAAGTCTCATTGAGACATTCTTTAATTTAAGGTGTAAGGAGTAACAAAGCGTTTATATAAGAGATGAAAAAAATATTCAGTCGATACTTCTTGTTAATGTCATAAAATCCATTTTGTTCAAAAACAATAATTAACTAAAATCAAAACATTTTTTTCACATATTTTCAGGAATGAGCTCTGTAGTTTAGTGGTAACTCACAAATGGCTATTTTGATATACGACCAATGTTTCGATTCCACGAGTGAACACTTTCGTAGATCGATTGCTTTCGATCAATGTATGGATTTTTTGCTAAAGCTAAATATAATTATAATCAGAGAAAGCGACAAGCAAACTAATAGACTTTTTCTCAACATATCGACTCACCTATCACTGCCGTATCTTCTACTGACATTAAAGCAATTCTAAAGATCTTTCGCTTTCCACAAGGATTACATATTTACACTACACATTGGAAGGAAAATGGTTTGAATAAAATCATAGTGTTATTAAATCAGTTTTAGCTTTTTCTCGAGCGTTCATTTGCAAACAAAAAAACATACCGTCAGCAAATTGGTCGCGAAGACAATTGCACGTGCTGTTTTGTGTTAAACCACTCCGTATTGGATTCATTCTCAACGTTTATCAATTAAAGTTGATTCACTTTAACTTCTAGATAGTTAATCAGATATTTACATTTATAAAAGTAAATCTTATCTACGAAAACAAGCCATTAATGGCACGGCAACTAAACTACAAAAGTGCATGTGTTGAACCAGATCAAATAAATCAAAATCGTAGAATAACAAAAACATTAAAATATATATAATACTAGTAAGTACCCGGCATGCGTTGCAATGCCACTCAAAGAAATAAAGTGTTTTAATTCTGTTTACTGAAGTGCTTTTGGACACACAATATTTTTTCTGTCTGGTGCGTACACGAATAAATCAGAAAGTTTTCCGAGATGTCATTGTTCATACGAATTTGATTCTTTATTTTAAATTTATCTGGATTGTGAGATTGATTTTTAAATATAATAAAACCTACTGTAAGTTAAAAATTAAAATGTTTAGAATCGTATTTGGGCCGGGCCTAATCATTGTGCTATGCTTATATCCTTCACGCAAATGCAAGTAATAACTTGACAAAGTTTTATCGGAATCGGATAAACGGTATGGCAGTGCATTAAATACGAACAAACCTACATTGATTTTTATACATTAGATAAACGGATACTTTCTTTATCACTTACTAATCTTCTGTTTAAAAAACAACACCAAATAATGTTTCAGTAATAATATTAATCTGAATAATAAATCACAAGTGTTATAATTCTACAAACACCACCTTGTTTTCCTGAATAAAATTCTAACAGTAATTAGCCTGATATGATTATTGATTATAATTAACAAGCATAAGTCTGTCAACTTTATCATCTTAATCAATAAATAGCAAACATCTAGCTATTACTAATCCTGTTTGAAACATTCAATTTACCTTCATTCATCGAGGGTCATAACAGTATGTATAAATTATCATCAGATTGTTTTGAACATAATATATGATGCAATATAAATGATTTTACTAATTGCTATACATAGTTTGTCTCTTTTAGATTCGCCTCGATAAATTAAAGTATTTGATGACGACAAAGTTCATAAACTTTTACCATAGAATGAAAAGTCTTCAACACAGAATTTTCTCGGTTTATAAATTTGTCTCACGACATTATTTGCCTAACAAAACAACTTCATTATGCTAGGAAGCCATTTTCATTTCGCTCCAACTGTCAAAGAGGACTGACATCGAAAGGGTTTACTTTGTAAAAATCGCAACAATGGAAGATGGACTTGTGTGGTTTCCGTCAAACAGTGAGTATAAACGTCAACCCTACGTCCGACAATGCGTCAAGACTTATAATGTAATTTTAAATTGGTTATTATGACGTTTGACGTCATCATTTTTCGTGTTGTCATATCACAAGTAATTAGAGAAACAAAACGCAATTTATTTAATAAATGTAAAAAATTATACATAAAGAAATCTCTGCCATTTATTTGGATACAAAATTCGTGGCGATGTTTTCATAACTTGCTGTATAGTGCGATTAACTAACAATTAAACTTTTCTTTTCGTAAATCTTTTGCCTTGCATTATTTTAAATGCAAAATTTAGTAACAGTCAATCCAATTGGTTGATGTTAATTAATTTATTCCATATTTTGTTTGTAATTCAAAATTCAACTCAAATAAGAACTTTTGTATCTCAAATAAGAACTCGAGGAGAAAAGACATCATAAACACCCATGTCCAAAAATTGAAAAAATTTAAACTTGATATTGATCATAGAATTGAGCTACCCGTTAATCACCGGACATCAATATTAAATATTTATTAGCCATAACCGTATCCCATTGCGCACGCCATTTGGTTACATTGTCTAAAAACTGCGATGTTATCATAGCAACGCAAACTATTTTTGGAATTATTGTTTTCGGCTAAAATAATGACTAATGTTAAAAATTATATGATTAGTAGAATCATAAATAAATTAATCAAATTAAAATAAATATAATTTAAGACATCGACTGAGGGTGCTTGATGGAATTTCAATATCAAATTTGGATTATTGAGATTTTGTACACTTCCATGTATTTTGTCACTAACGACCCGGGTTTTGCCTTTCGGCATCTTCAGGCATTCGAGCACACGAATGGACTCGAGCTGAGTGACAGTAAACAGTGTCTAACGTTTATATATAAGATACAAGTGCGACAAATATTATTTACGAGGTAAGATATTATACGTCTGAGAGCCACACTGATACCTGAGTTAAAATTTCGGGAATCGCCCTAATCCTTATTTTGTAAACACCATATTAACAGAGTGGCGAATTGCCGCTTTTCAACTTCTTTTAGAAATACCAGTGATTTTACAATTATAATAGTATTGTGGGTTTTGACGGGACCTCGTAAATAATATTTGTCGCATTTGTATCTTCTATATAAACGTTAGACACTGTTTACTGTCTCTCAGTTCGAGTCCGTTCGTGTGCTCGAATGCCTGAAGATGCCGAAAGGCGAAACCCGGGTCGTTAGTGACAAAATACATGAAAGTGTACAAAATCTCAATAATCCAAATTTAAAATAAATAGTTTAAAACTGATACCTGTTTCGTTTTCAATTATCTCGAAAAGTACATTCAGTCACATATGACAAATTAAATGTGCAGCGACGATATGCAAAATTCACCTGTACACCGTTTGGGACAAGTTTTTGTGACAGACAGACAAATTTTATACGTAATTTTTGCTATATAATAGATATATTTGTCGTACCCACAAGTATAAGTTAAAATTGGCAACGATTCATCTTCAATTTTAATTCAATCCAAAGACAGTCTGATAAACAGTAATTTGAACGTCGTATATGATCGTAAACTTAATTCTCAAGTTGCCTCAAAATTGGATATTATAAATCCTTCAAAAATATACGTACGGCTTACATTATAATGTGGGTATAAACTATCACACGCCAGTTAAAATATTTGCGTATAATCTCATTTCATAATCCGACAGTCGAGTGAAGATCTCTCGTGTACACCTGTCACTTTTGTTATTCTCACTCGCACCATGTCTCACCTACTTATTCTCAATACCCAGTGACGTCGTTGGACGATTTTTTGAGAGGGATGATATACGTTCTGTTGATTTATCTAGCGAAATACGTACACTCGGCTTTTGTATGACAAAGTTACCAGCTGTCCGGTACCTTTATTATCACGCGTGTACCTGGTTATATCGATCGTCCAGTTCATTAGTCAGACAACTCCAAAAAAATAATTTGAGTTAAATATTATGCAGTTATACGTAAAACTAGTGAGTACCCGGCATGCGTTGCAATGCCACTCAAAGAAAGAAAGGGTTTGTGTTTTAGTTTTGTTTATTGAACTGCTTTTGGATTAGAGGTCTGCACAGGCTGAAATTTCATAGACTTACCCGGTTCGAGCCCATCATCTTCAGGTCTGGCCCGACCCGAACCCGAGTTTCAATATCACACTTGTTATAACACAATATTTTTGTTTTTCGTCTGGTGCGTACTCGAATAAATCAGAAAGTTTTTCCTAGATGTCGCTGTATGTACGTATTTGATTCTTTTTTTAAATTTTAGATTTTCAATTTTTTTTCTTCAGAACCCTTCACGGGTGTGTGCACACAACAACTCACCGAAGTCTCATCGAAATCGTATGAATGGTAAAGGAACGCGTAAAGGACAAACAAACATTTATTTTATATAATATTTCCCGGCATGATCACAATAAGTCCTTCCTGAAAGTTTCGTCGCGATCGGTTGAGTAGTTTAGGAGCCTATAAGATCCGGACAAACCAACAAACCAACAAACAGACATTCATTTTTATATATATAGATAGATTTCCCGGCATGATCACAATAAGTCCTTCCTGAAAGTTTCGTCGCGATCGGTTGAGTAGTTTAGGAGCCTATAAGATCCGGACAAACCAACAAACAGACATTCATTTATATATATATATAGATAGAAGATAGTGCGCTCTATATAATTTAGTACTCAATAAATGCCACCATAGAAACGCTAAGGTAGATTACATTCTAAAGAATTAAACAAAATATTGATATTTCTGCCATTTCTGGCTCAGTATACACTTTTATATTTATATTTATCGTTCTACTGTATAAGTACGTAACTGTAAAGGCAACTTATTATTTGATCAGTAACTAATTCGATAAATGGTCAGTTAATAATTGCCAAATAAATAAAGGTTAGGTTTGGTTTGATTAAAAATTAACCGTTTAATTTAATAGCTGACCATTTTATAATAATAACCGAACCGTTTATTTTATTAACTGACCACGTGTATACTGAACATTTATCGAATTAGTTACTGACCATTTTGATTATTTTGTTAAATACCCGGTTATAAAATGTATAAAACTAGGGTATAAATCAACAATATTTGATTCATGGTGACCATTTGAATATTGCTTTTCCTACTATCTCAATAGGCGTTATTTGGAGATGTCTGAGTAATGAATGTTATAGCTAATCACACTAGCATCAATTCAAAAAATCTGCGACTTTTTTCAGAGAAAAATTTACCTCCCTTTCCCCTCACTATTTAATTCATAATTAATTATGGAAATTGATTGTTGTATCGCCATGTGTGAGTATTTAAGTTAACCGTAAGTTAATTACTTTCATTATTTATTCACTTGTTATTCTAATATTCCTTATTGTTGGTGTGTATTTATTATACATCAATATGTTCCCTTAATTTATAATTTAGGATATTCACTTTTCAGTATAATTTATACACATAAATATACTCATCTATTGAAAAAAATCTAATCACTGTCAAAGTGGAACGTATGTCTTTGGAAATGGACTTGGAGATGTCGGAAGATGATTCATTTAAAGATAAGGTAAGTCACGATACATGCAGCTATATTCCAGTACACATGCCATTAAGTTTCTTAATGATCGTTGACATAGCAAACCAAAATATAGTAATATTATTATCATAATAAAATCTGGAATTTCGTCAACATTTTCGCAGTTATAAAATTACTATGTTTCTAGTTTCGAGACTTTTTATTAGGTACTCGAAAGAGATGCCACCAAAAAACATCTGTAAGCGTTACAAATATAAATATAACACGAAAAAAAAACAATGAAAACATCGCGTAATTTAAATCCGTGTTAAATATGGTTTAAATTGAAACAAAATTATAATCTGAGTTTCAAAAAATATTAAATTTTAATTATGTATCTGCATTATTATTTTACCTTTTCTGTGACTGATCCGAGATATTCCATACTGATATTAACGTTTTATATTGCATTCAAATGTGATAGGGGGTTGTGGGTTTGATTCTATAATTTAATACACAAACCGACATTTGTTAGACGATGATTTTCCGCATTAAAAAGTGTAAGATGACTAATAGATTTATAGTGTGAAGTTGGTAGAGATTTTAATGCACGGACACCACTGGTTGAAGTCTAATGAAGATTTGTCAATTTGAAAACCTCTGGTTAAGTGAAGAATAACGTGAGATCTTCAGTCACGTTTTTCAGACTCGGGTCTTTTTCCACGCGCATACAAATCAAAAATGATGGAGTGTGAATATATGATATCATTGCAAATGGCGGTTTACCATCTTTATTATTAAACAGAATATTTTTAGTGTCAAGAGAAAAGAAGAGAAATCAGCCAAGATTACTATGATCTCATTTAAAGTATCGACAGAGAGCGATTGATGAAATCTCAATCTCAACATATCAAATCGGTATTTAAACTACCTTGGGTCTTGGATATCAACGTAGTTCCTGGACATAGCGACAATGATATCGACTTTGGAAAGGAAAAAGGACGTAGCCCACACACAAAAAATATTGTGTATAGCCCAAACAAAACGTGCATTAAATTGTATACATTGTGATTATCGAAAAAAAATAATTGGAAAATCCAGAGGGATAAGTCCTTTCGTCTTTCTACGGTCGTTACATTGTATATTTATTTATAAATATAGCGTATTAGCACGTTTTTTGTGAGCTATACATAATATTTTTTGATGTGGGTTACGTCCTTTTTCCTTTCCACAGTCAATACTTCTTAATCTGACTTATGTATAGTCAGCATAGTTTCAGAAGGTGATAAGTCGAAAATCCGCTTTTTTGAGTTATGAATGCATTACGATAAATTTTAAAACGGTCTATCGTTTTAAAAAACAAGCACTGCGATATTCCATTTATTTTGTACGTAATTTGAAAAAATCAATATCGAATTAAGTCAATTTCATTCACAGTTATTAGTGGAAAAAAGCTATAATTAATACTATGAAAAAGATTTACTTATAACTTTTTTTTCCATGTCCGCTCCCAATGTGGAGCATATGGTTTCCTAATGAAGGTATCTTAACAGAATTTTTTCAATGAGAACTGTTTGTTACTCAGTTACTCAACCTCTCTTTATCGAAGATATTAGGGATAGAAGGATAGGGCTAGAACAGGACTAGTGGTTATCTAATCGCACTCGCTACGCCTCGTGAGGATGTGATGGGTGGGTGACGAGGGATCTTTTGGACAACACAAACACTCAGACTACGAACAGAAATCCATAAATCGGCTGGAATATCAATTTATGAAAACTGTCCGCACCGGGAATTGAACCCGAGACATCCGTAGTCGTAGCCCACGACGTTACCAACTGCGCCAAGGACGCCGACTTTTAACTACTTACTATTAAAAAAATCAATTATACTTGAAACGAATTATTAAATGATTATAGTTTGATATTCAATGGTTAAAGTATATAAATATAAAAAAAATTATGATTTTCTTAAAAGTCGAATATCTCAAAATAAGGTTTTTTGAATTAACGCCTTCAGCCACTATAAACACGATATAAATGATATTTACTACATAATACTGTCAATTCGAGTTCATTTGTGTACTCGAATGTCTGCAGATACCGAAAAGCGAAACCCGGCTCGTTAGTGACGAAAACATGGAAATGTACAAAATTCAAATTACTTAGATCTGTTTATATTTCTTATATACTTGGATTTAATATTAAATAAAGTACAATAAAGTATTCAAAAGTGAAAATCTTAATAATGGAAAAGCAATATTCAAATGGTCACCATAAATCAAATATTATTGATTTGTAGCCGAGTTTTATACATTTTATAAACAGGTGTTTAAAAATTGGATAATTATCCTGTGTAGTCAGTAGAAGGATGTATTTTTTTATATCAACATTTTGTTTAGAAGATAGTTCCCCTTAGCACATTTTTGAGTAATCTAAGTGCTTAATCAAATAGAGCGCAAAATGTTATATATAACATATTTAACTCAAATTTCATTTTTTTTTAATTGTTTGACTAATTGTCGGAAGATTTTTTATTTAACGCATTACTTTCGACCACGCAAAAATGCTAGATAATTTTTATCAACACAATCACAGATTGTCAGTTTGTATAAAAATCAATAAATTAATGTAATTTGTTTAATGGATATTTCGCTTCTTCACTCACACATTTATTATAAATATTCTAGCAAAGGAATAAGAAATAATTTAAGTAAAATGCTCTTGGATTCAATTTTTATAATAGGTAATTGGACAGTTAGGTATACCCTCGACTGAATAGCTTCTCAAATCTCTGCGAAGACAGAGTGGAAATAATATTCCAGTAGTCATTATTAAAATGATGATGATTGTTATCATAATTATTATGATTATGTTTCTCACAACCTCTCCCGACATATGAAATGATGTCCTCTTTCAAAAGAATCTATCTAATATTGATATTTTTGTTAATATCAATAATATACGTTTTATATTTTAAACTTCCCGTCCACCGGATCATTTTCAAATGATGCAACAACGTCACGTTCAAAATTACAAATATTATGTAATGTATAGATTTGCAATGACACATTGAGCATAAATTGTATGTGTCTTATGAGCAATTATATAAATAAATCACATTTAAATAGTTAAATTACATGCAAACTTTTGGACACTACTAATTAATACGACCACTTTTATCAATACACACATTGAGTCATGAAAATGAAATGAAAACTCATATAAGTTGCAATTGGAGCGAGTACATAATAAATTTCTGCGATATTTTTTACTTACCCAACATTTTTCAGGAATGCTATCATTTCACTCTCTTGAAGCTCAAAGATGGTTTTCGATTCTAAAGCATTTTTCTCTCCTTCTTCGAGGACGACATTATAATCCTGAAATTATCAAAACTATTAAATTAAATGTTCTCATTTTTTACTTACATGGCCGTAGCAATAACCAAACAATTTTGTTCTTCGCGTCGGTCTAGTGCAGTGCTTTCAAACATATTATGCCCATGGACACCTTCTTAAAGCAAAAACCTGACCATGAACCACCGAAGTAAAATAACTATACGTAAATGGATAAAATAAAAGTATAAATTGAATTTTGATATCTTGAATGGTAAATAGTGATGTAAACATTAAATATTAATAAAACATATCATATTTAAAGTATGTTGTGGTTCATAGCTGTACTAAATCCACGTTACACTAAATAGGAAGACGGGAAAGCAATCAACAGCCTCTGTACAGTGACCCATAATGCAGGATATAAAACTGGTATCTGTTTTTGTAACCAAAATTTGTGGTATCCTTGTACAAACATTGTTTTCCGCTCCTCATTTGTGGATCATTCAATATATTGCTCCCGTATTAGTATGGACACATCTGAGTTTGTAAGTCTCCATGGAAAAGGGTCCAATATCCAACTATGCTTTCATAACAATGAAAATGTGTCACAGATATTTTTTGTATATTAAACCTTTCGCGGACCACCTGACGTTGTCCACGCACCCTCGAATTATTTTTAATTTGCCACAAACCTACTCAGCGGTCACATGGACCTCTAGAGGTCCGTAGGAACCACTGGTCAAGTGAGTCAAAAGTTGCAAGGGCAGTTCAGCTAATCAATTCGTTATCTAGAGAGATGTATATTTTCAGCAACGAACTCTGTGTATTGTTTTTTTAAATATATTTTTCTTTTATACATTTTTATTCTAATAATATTTCTTGGGCGCTCTTCTATTTTCAAAATTTAAAAAAATGTTTTTATTATCATAATTGTACTGTATAAATTTTTGCATCAGCTGTAATTCCATGTATAGTATTATGCAATTAACAAATAAATAAATATGCCATTAGTGTTGTGTTTCCGTATTTTAATTTCATAGAAAAAGAAATGTAAAAAACAGCTTTTATTATTTAATATTCATTTTCGGTATAAAATTTTTTATTTGTGATTCAAAATAAATACTCTTTCCAATAGTGTCAAAATGTTGAACACCCATGTTCTAGAGATTCAAGAGGGTAATATTTATAAACACCACAATTTTCTTACTACGGTTTATCTGGCTTTGAAAACAGACTTCAAAAATGAAATAAATTTCCAGTATCACTCACAATCAGGTTTCATCGTCTGTCTTAATATCACGTAGAGAATAATTTACATCTACGCTCGTAGCGAAGGCTGCACTCTTATGTAGGTATATGTTATATATTATATATATACACAATGCAGCGTTTTGTACATACCATTGGTGGCACGACGGTAGCCGACGCGCTCAGGCCATAGCACCTTTTCGATTACGAAAGCTCGCCGGTTGTATTTTATCTGCGTACATGCTGGGGAAAATGTTAACGACAAATAATTATTGATAAGTTAATGTACAGTCATCGATAGAAATTCAATTAACGCAAGAAACAATTTGAAATATTTTACTTTTTAGAACGAATTACTTCAAAGAGTATTTTTCGTGGTGATATCTGTTCGCGATGGAGATCTCAACAGAAGATGTTCTACGAGAACGGTTAGTCACTCAACCTCTCTTTTTGGAGAGAGTAAGAATATAAAGATAGTTCTACGACAAGACTAGTGGCTAACTTATTACTTTCGTTTTGTCTTTCTTTATGGATTTAATGGTTGAAAGGAATTTTATTACTAATAATAAATCGCTCAATAAAATAGTCCGTACCGCGACTTTTACCCATGAACACCTCAATGAAATCCAACGACGTTGACCACTCAGCTATCATTTCCGCTCTCTTCAAGCTCGAAGATCATTTTCAATTTGAAAACGTTTTTCTTTTCTTATAATCCCGAAAATAGTAAAAAAAAATGGAATCGTGCCAGTGATGAAACCAAATTTTATATTACACATAAAATAACGCAAAAGCCAAACACTTGTATTAATATATTAAATGTTTTATCTGTTTTCACCGTTGGTTATAGCTTACATTGTTGTGTTTACGATACCATCCGATACGGAATGGTCTTTGATGATGGAATGATTTCATAACATTAAACATAACAAACAAGATATGAGAACATAAAAATTAATAATGCTAATGATATTTTTAGATAATTCATTAATTATATATGCCAGCCGATAACTCAGGTAGCTTACTTAATATGCAACAAGTAGCATTTAGTCATTTGAAAGGTCAAACAGATTTATTTCAAATAATTTATTGTTAGACAATATAAGTATGAAATGAACAAATGGATGGCTGACGGTATCAGCAAATTTCGGCGAAATATGAAAGTGGAACGTGTATGGAAAGGTATGTAATTATTTCTGATTCGTAATGGCATTATTTTGTGGTCATAAGACAAATACTGTGAAACCTGTGAATCAATGAATTTACGAATAAATGTAGCCCATTTGTTTGAAACGGTCGTTTTTTTTATGTTATTCGCATCGCTTTTGCAAATTACCCATATTATATAACACAGTTTATTGACAGTTAAACAATACAAGCTAAGAGCTCACTTTGGTAGTGAAAAATAAATATGATGACCAGGAAGGGTTCTTGTGAACAAATTTCATAATAAACTTTGGTCACTTGCATTGCAGGTCTACATTAAACATAAAAGATAATAAAACCTCTTTTCTTACAAAGCTTCACTATTACAATTATTGTATTACCCTCTATATATGCCTTAATCTATCTCCAAATCACGCCCTGTATTTGAGCTCTCGAAATTTGTTTTTTGCATACCGATATGTCCGTTTTTGTCAAATTGAGTTTATTCTCACAATAAAATATTTGTCAGCATGTGGTGGCAAAATTCGGTATGCTAGTCAATATTTACGAAGAAGATCAATTGAATAAGTGGATATATCCATTTAATTTGAATATTTGATAGCTTACCAAGATTCATATTTCTTGTTCTGTAAACTATGGTAAAACTGACTTAACAACTTCTTCTATAACGCCAAAGATTTATAATATAGTATTTGCTGTATTCACTACACTGCTTTGATGTAGATTGAATTGTTTTCTGTTTTTGAGCTTGTGAGATAATATATGCTTGTGATTTAAATCTTGTAATGCAAGAATTTTAATACCAAAATAAAAAATAACGTTTTGTATGAAAGTTAGCCAAGCCCACAAACGCCTCTATACTGGAAAAGCTATAAATCCAGGATAGACTCTCGGACGTCTATACAAGACGCCTACTCGGCTATTTTTGGCCACATCACCCCACAAGCCTACTGACAATCTCGAGAGTCTCGTCATCGCAGGACAGGTCGAAGGCAGAATGGGACGCGGAAGGGCCCCAACTCGCTGGAGCGACCAAGTGAAGGACGCCACAGTCCTCTACTTACTGATGGCCAGAGCTGATCAGAGCAGCGAATTGCAGGAGCTAGTTGCGAAGTATCGTCAAAGGAAATGAAGTTGTTGCGGTAGGTGGACGCCACGACCCTCACAAATGAGGAATACGACTAAGACTGTTTTTTCTTTTTTTAACACTTTTTAAAAAGAAAATTCCTGCACACTAGAATGCATGCAACCAATTCTTGAGGAATTTCTCCTCGGACATTCCTGGCAAACATTTGAAACACGCATAACGTTGTTACGCTGCGGAATACATCCTGTAAGAGTGTTAAGACGTAACGGGTGGTGGTGGGTACAACGTTCGAGTACCCTAGGGAATTTAAAAAAAAAACAACTAATAAGAAGAGACTTTAAATCGCCTTCTGTGGAAATCTTGTCAAGACTAATTAATATCAGATTTAGAGTTCAAATTTGAGCATCTTAGGTATGGTGTGTGTTATTTCTTTTCTCATTTCTCATGTGATTTTAAAAGTTAAAAATATCTAGCACTTAGGCTATTATAAACTAAAATGCAAAGTTTTTATACTATTCGAAAATTGGCAGCCGAATTGTTTTAAGTGTTACCAGTATCATCAACATTGTCAGGTTGATTCTACACTACAGAAACCTGAAGGAAATCACATCGAGGGATGAAATTCAGTTAAAAGTACACAAATACTCTGTACTTGTCGATTTGATCGTTCTATATACTTAGATATGGCAGACATACTGATACCTCGACGGCATTTTGTTATTTTTTGGCGTTGCGCTAGTGAAAGCCAAATCGGTTGAGCGGCGCCCGCGGCCCTCTGGGTACGGCCTGAGACTTATTCAATTATTTTAATGGGTTCGCATCCCGGCGGCGGCGAAGCTAAGGCGGCCACTGAATTATTGCCTCGATTGCAACAAGGGCGCGCTTCCTGATGAATACGTTCACAGATATTTGAATACACTGCTCGAAGAAGGTTAAACCAGTCTTGTTAAGTTTGCTCTAGTGACAAAACTAAAAGTTACTCATAAGATTTTTTCCATTCGCGCAATAGGGAATGACGTTTTTGTTGAATACGTATAATTTATTTATTTAAATAAATATATGGTAAACATTTTAAAACACCTCTAACGACTATATGATTTATACAGTTTATGGCTGAATATATATATATTGTTGACTCCGTGGTGCAATGTCTCGGGTCCAAGTCCCGGGCGAACAGTTTCATAAATTGATTTTTCAATCGTTCACATGCATGAACGTTTGTGATCTCTGAAATTCCCTCTCACCCACCTGATCCTAAAAACGGGGCAAAACGATAGGGACCACTAATCCTGTCCTAGTCTTATCTTTTCTATCCCTATTCTCTTCGAAAAAGAGAGGTTGAGCAACTGAGTAACCATCAGTATTCTTAGAAAACTTCTGTTGAGATACATCCATTAGGAGGCCATATGCTTCACATTGGGAGTCGGCTCCCAGTAAAAAAAATGGCTCAATGTTATACTAAATAAATATTATTATATATCAACTGAGGATTTTTGAATTTTATTAATTTCACTAATACCATTGTAAGTATAGGTGAGCTGGATAAAAATGATTTTTTTGCATTTTTTGACATCATTGCGTGCTTATTAAATTACAATTTATAATATTTTGATGACAATAAAAATGATCCAGATCACCTATACTGTTTGTACCATGTCTTTTGTCCATATTAGTTGTGATAATCCATATTGCTTGTTTTCAATTGCACAAAACAATTATTTTATCAATCGTTTGGGCGATGGCATGCCCTTTGAGATTAATTATACAATGAATTGGACACTATTGACAATGTATACTTTAGGAGCGAAACCAATACTGGTATGTAAAAATAGTGTTTGTCTTGAGGCCCGCCAATAATTTTCAATATCTAATGTGGCCCTTCATCCAAAAAGTTCGCCTAGGTCTGGTCTAGAGTCTAGGATTGGGGAACCTTTCATTTATCTGTAATCTAATAGGTCGCAATTTAGAAACTTGTACAATATTTATACTAGAATATGTATCACATTATTTGGTATGTGAATAAAAACAATGCAATAAAATAATATTATACAAACATTAAAACCAAAACACTCGATTCACGCGTCTGCCCTGTTTCATTGGTTAAGAAATAACAAAATACATATTTTTTGTACGTTATAACAAGTAAGTTGATGATATATATAAGATAGCATTGGAAACAATCAGAAGCCCAGACCGGAAATCGAATGCGAGACCTTCTTTCCGATCGCTTACCGACTGTCTCCCTCACTGCAATTTCAATTTCTCATTAAGTACGATATTGATCTCAAATTGGAACTTTTATAAAAAAAAAATGGTTCGGTAGATGATAATTATAACGATTGATTGGTAAGTAGTTATTACTGTAGTCGAGTGATAACGTTCGTTTGCGTTTGTATGATTCAGTTCCAGTGTCCTATTGTTTGAGTCCCTGAACGAACAATAATTTCATAAATTGATTGAAGAATGTATTTTTGAATTTATGTGAAAATCATTGACGTAATACAATATGGGCCGTCGCTTTCATTGCAAAATTGTGGGTATTCATACTCATATATTAATAGTACTGCAAAAATCGCCCCTAACCCGATGAACGCACTGGAAGTTTACATGTCCAAGACTTTATCTCATATTTCAGTTCCAAACTAGAAAGAAACACTTGTAGAAATATGCTTTAAAAAATAGTTCAAACTTTTGGGTAGAGAAATTAGGCAACAGATCATGAAAATGTCAAGTAGAATATATTTTTGAAAAGAGCTCTAGAATTTCCGCTTTGAACTGCCGATACGCAGCATCAACTGTAAGCCCTATGTATTACACATACGTATGCAGCTACGCGCTTGCTTTTATGTGTGTTGGTGGTGTATATGAAAACTGACCGAAGTCATTATGCTCGCAAAGTATTAGATTAAGAATTTTTAGCTTCTTCATTTTCTTCGATTTATTTTAGCGAGTTTAGTTTACTTATTGATGTATTTGAGATAACTAATATATATTTCAGATAATTCTTCATTCTTTACTGTTGAAATTGATCTATTTTTAGCCATAATGAGCGTTTTAACAGTTCAATTGACTGAAAATAAATTCGTGCGAAAACGGCTAGCGCTGTAAGGGTTAAATGTATGCAAAATAACGCAACTTTACACAAATAACAAAAATTACGGTTAAGTATATAAAATTAATATTAATTATATATTTTTTATTGTTACTTTATCTGATAATGTTCATTATTCAACTATTTTTATAGCCGTCTGATAAATTGAGATTTTGCAGAAATACAATTTTGCAATGGAAACGACGGTATTATATGTAAATCCTCTTCCACCTAACTGATCTTTAAAACGGATATTATGCTTCTTGTGTTCCTTTCCTTCCAATACCATATAAATCCATGCGACTGACAAATCAATGTTTGATAGTTTGTTTTCTGAGACTTGAACCTTTTACCACGGAATTGATGAGGGTCCACTCGGTTACGTCGACATGACTTCATCTTTTTATCCAAGGGTGTCTTCTATGTTGAACTCAATCAAATTTCGGCGTAGAGTGATTTGGCGTTCACGAAGTCATTATAGAATAATCATCCGTGTTCAATATGCATTTTGGAACATCTGCATTAAGGGTTATACACTTCAAATTAGAATTAAGAAAACCTTGGTTAACGCATTGAACATGTGACTCTGTGCTGTAATACAAAACGTACACCAACCCACGAAACCATTCTCAAACCGTTTCAGTTTAAAGCCAGTACTTAAAACCGGTCATACGTAACCAAAAGCAACTGAAAATATTACTTAAAAGTCCGACATAGGAAAGATGAATGATGATTAAAATCTAAATTTATTCCACATTAAAATTCTTACAATATAAACGTACAATTTTATTTGAGAGAATGACGTAATTCTTGAAATACAAAGTTCTTATTTTTATGTCCTTCTCCTTCCTATTCCAATCGCTGACCTCCAGCACTCATAAGTCTGTGACACCTGGTCTATCCAGTGACTTCGTGGTTTTCCAGCGCTCTGTTTTCCCTCAGGAGTAGAAAATGGGCCTACATTTTTGGGTCAGTAATTATTTCAATTTTTACTCAGTAAGAAATAATAAATGGTCAGCAATTAATCAAAAACTAACGGCAACTAATTATTTGGTCAGTATCTAATTCAATTAACGGTCAGTAACAAATGCATAAAACGGTCTGTAGAAAAACAAAAATGGTAAGTAAATATTAAAGATACGGTCAGTAAATATTAAAGGAAGGTTAGGTAAAGTTAGGTTGGGTTAACTAATTAAAAAAAGATAAAATAACAAATTAGGTTTAATTTAATGACTGACCATTTTATATAAATTACTGACCGTTTATTTTATTAATTGACGACGTGTATACTGACCATTTATCGAATTAATTACTGACATTTTTGATTAATTTCTGACTCAATAAATACAGGCCCTAACTTGTCGGCGTCCGTGGCGCAGTTGGTTTCGTCGCTGGCTACGGTTACGGATGTCTCGGGTTCAATTCCCGGTGCGGACGGTTTTCATATCTTGATCTTTCAATCATGGATTTCTGTTCGTAGTCTGAGTCCCCCCACCAATCCCATCCTCACGGGGCGTAACGAGAGCGATTAGCTAACCACTAGTCCTGTCATAGCCCTATCCTTCTATCCCTACTCTCTTCGAAAAAAAAAAGAGAGGTTGAGCGATTGAGTGACAAGCAGTTCTCGTAGAAAAAATTCTGTCAAGATAAGATGAAAAAAAAAAACTATATGATAAATGATCAGTAAACACGTGGTCAGTTAATGAAATAAGCGGTCAGTAATTTATACAAAATTGTCAGATATTTATATAAAACGGTCAGTTTGTTGATTAAACCTAACCCTAAAATTCATTTATTTTTAAATTGTTTACTGACCAAACGTAATTATTAACTGACCATTTATTATTTCTTAATCACTATTTATCGAATAAGTAACAGTTACTAACTAAATAATTAGTTAAATAGAAAATGTGAGGCGTTGGGTTTCTATTAATTACGATTATTTCAACAATTGCTAAAAAAATGATTTTATCTTTCCAAACTATTTTTTGAAATTTTCGCTTTCCTACTAAGAAGTTATAATAATTGATAAAAGCGTCGAACAACTGTTAAAGAAATTTAATAATTCAGCAAAAAGAGTCCTCATGGGATTTGAAATATTGATTTATTCATACAACAGTTAAATATTTTACCTTCTTTGTAGCTGAAGACGAATTATATTCAATTTAATGATATAGTGACGTGCAACCGATTAAGGAAAAATCGCAATTAAAAACGGAAACAGATTAAATTGATATAATAATATTGACTTTAAATTAATGCTGATGAAAAAAATAATAAATAAAAAACCAAAAATATGACACAATATTGTACATTTATTTTTATTCTTCACGTTCGTTGAATTTGGTTATAAATTTGCGCTTATATTGGTCCATCTCGACCGCTAATGAAAAAAAGGGCGTCGCCAGTCACGAAGCGGCGTTCCCTGGTTTGTTGGTCGCTACCAACTCCACGCAGCGGCACCGCGACGCTCGACTACTGTTTCCCTCTACTGAGATAACTATCGCAAAAACGCGTTCACATTCCAACAGCGGAACAACGTAACGCGTGAAACAACTCATACTGGATTATAAAACACGCGAATATCAGAGATATAATATCATTGATAACCAGTTAAATCAGCGGTTGAAGAAATGTATTCAAATAATATTGTACATATTTTTTTCGACGAACAAAAAAATGTTTGCCATTAAAGCCAACATAGCCAGATATTAAGAAAAAATGAAATCACTTTAAATCAACTCGAGGAGAAAAAGCATCACAAACACCCATGTTCAACATCAAATTTTAATTGAAAAAATCTAAATTCCATATTGACCTTGCCGGGACTTGAACTCAGCCTCACCTGATCGCTGGAGTATAGCTCTTACCACTAGACCACAGAAGCCAACATCAGCCATGGCCGCTTATTTATTATGAAATGCCATTTATTTGGCAACTCACTCATTAAAATACGGTAAAAAATAACTAGTGTCCACAAGAATTTAAATGTTTATATAAAATAGAATCAATCACTCAACCTCCTTTAAACTAAAGTATTTAGATAAAATGATAGTGTTTGTAAACTAGTAGTTAGCCAATCCGACCTCTTGTTTTCGTAATTCAACACAATACAAACATCTACAGATTCATTAATAAATAAAAATAAAGTTCAAGTAAATAATTATCATGATTGACATTTTTTTCAAGCAATTTTTACCTTCCTACCGAATGTGCTTAGTGAAAAACTTTCATTAAACAAATACAAACGTTCTTGTGATGTATCTATCATATATTTTTTACTTGGACTGACTATAAAGCAATCGAGAAAGGTATCACTTTTGAGAATGCGAATTAATAAAAAACATACGTTTTATACTTAAATTGTTGTTAGTAAATAAATATTTATTCCCGTTTAATAGGAATAGTCGATAGTCATTTGCTTTAATTATTATTAGATTGTCTGGGCTATAATTTTAACAACTGATTGTTTATTTTACATCATATCGTTATTTCAAAATTTAGTGTTTTTGTATCTTGCAATTAGATTTTAATACTTCTTCGAGACAATTATAGCCTTAGTAACTGATTTATTGAAACTATCCTTAAAATTAATTAAACACACCAATAACTATTATATAAAATCATATATCATTAACGACAATATTATTATTTTTAGAAGAGCTGGAAGAATCCGTCGGACGGTAGATAGCGATTGATGTGACGTCACGCCCTTACACCCCGTGACGTCATACGCATGCCCCATCCGAAGACTCTGGCCCCCGGGCACACGGGCGTAAAGTGTACACGACCAGGAATCGGCAACCGGCAGAAACATTGATTTGTATTATATGTATAGAAGACTCAAATCAAATCAGTATTAAAACAGATACAGATCAACATTGGATAAGTTCCTAGACCATTGGTAATAATTAAACTACTCAATTTTCTTTATTACTTCTCATGTATTTTTGTTTTTACCATGTCTGTCCCCAATGTGGCGCACATGGACTCCTAATGCAGGTATTTCTACGAGAACTGCTCGGTACTCATTTGCTCAACCACTTTCAAAGGATATAGACATAGAACGATAGGGCTATGACAAGACTAGTGGTTTATATAATAATGTGAAACATCTAATATAAAATATAAGTAGTGTAAATTTTCTATTGAATATGAACAACCATAAAACTAGCTTTACAAATACATGGACGAGAATAAATTATTATACCGATACGAGTAAAGCGAATAAACCCGTGTGGAAACTAAAAATAACACAACCGTATAATTATTTACTGAAAAAGTTGCATATACCTGGATAAAAGTATACGTACTGACAACCTGGTGGGGCTAGGGGAAGAAAGGGGTGCGAATCCCGCCCATCTCATGCATTTAAATTGCTTCATTACGAGGCGCAGCACAAGGGCGGCGTAGAATCATCTCCACGATATTCATATTTGATATTTTGTATATAAATACATGTCGCTAATTTTATTACAAATATAATCGCACCTGGGAGTCGAACGAGTTCACCACAGTATACCAAAACATTATTTTTTATTAAAAAAATACAAAAGTTTAGTTGTAGTTTTGTTTTTATTAAGATATTTACTTTTGTTTTCCATGTCCGCTTCCAACGTAGAGCATATGGTCTCCTAATGATGGTATCACAACAGGATTTTTTCTACAAAAACTGCTTGTTACTCAGTTGCTCAACCTCTCTTTTTCGACGAGAGTAGGGATAGAAGGATAGAGCTAGTTCAGGACTAGTGGTTAGCTAATCGCTCTCGCTATACCCCGTGAGGATGGGAGGGGTGGGAGGGAAGACTCAGACTACGAACAGAAATCCATAAATCGATTGTAGGTTCAATCGATAGGACTAGGACAGGACTAGTGGTTAGCTAATCGCTCTCACTACACCCGGTGAGGATCGGATGGGTGGGAGGGAGTTTAAGACATCACAAATACTCAGACTACCAACAGAAATTTATAAATCGATTGAAAGATCAATTTACGAAAACGGTCCGCACCGAGAATTAAACCCGAGCAAAGGCCCCTATAATGACAAGCCATGCTGTACGGCCCGTCGGCTGGTATTTTTGCATACGAGTGGTCCGTTACATTTACTGCGGAGTCATTAAATCGATATTTTGGACTAATTATGATGAATTCTAGTATACTTTAAAAATGTAAAATAGTGGGTAATTAAATGTAGTATATTTAATCTTAATAGGAATAAAAATAATTTTGATGGATTTGGCGGAAACTTTGGTGTTTTAATATTAAATTAAGGTTGATAACTTAGTTATTCCACTGGCTGTGTTACTAAATGTAACGCATTTCGTTTCTTTAAGAAGCATCTTAATTAAAAATGAAGAGTAGAGTGGGTTTGTTTCCTTCTACTGGACGTGGGGAGGGAGTAAGACCCAAACAATGATAGTACTAATTATAAAATTAACTGCTAGTGTTTGGAGGTGATATAGTTAGTCTGAGGATGCTTCTTAAAGAAGCGAAACGCGTTACATCTAGTTACACAGCCAGAGGAACAATCAAATTGTTTACTTACTTTGAAAGAGTATAATTATAAAGCCTAGTCGTAATCAATGATTGTTATTAATGGACAATTCAAAGTGTGTATTTTGCGATAAATTACGATTCTAATAAATCTACCCTGCCGCACACCGCATTTCGAGTCATTCACTACATATATTATGACGACTGGACGATATGATTTATTGCGACGATTTAATTATTACTTAACATGCATATATGTTGGTTTTCGATGAATCGTAAATTACATAATGATTATAGTAAAGAAACACTGAATAAACTCACAAGAAATCTTTTCAAATATATGTTATATTCGACGAAAAACGGAGTTGAGAGACGATCTTCGTACAGCCGCCATACAATTTGTTCGTAGAGGCTGAGACTCCTAGGACTACTCGTAAATTGCAAATTTTGTCATAGCATTGCTTGCAACTTAAGGTTGATTTGACCCGAGACATCCGTAACCGTAGCCAACGACGCTACCAACTGTGCCAACACTTGTTTTACAATTGTTTATTTTAATACGTTTACATGAGTATTGTATAATACAACTATATATCATAGTTTGACCAGTGTAACCACAATAACAACTTTTACACGATACTAATCACTTATATGCAATGTTTTAACAATACATTCACGGTGGAAAAACTTTCTGTATAATACCACAAATCACTGTCAGCTGATTACTTGAAAATTCTCCCGTAGACCGAAACCAGTCCCGATAATTTGCTAAAATTGTGGAATCAAACAAAAATTATGTTTTATAACTATATAGTATAGTAGCCCAGACCGCTGTTTAGACGTTTTATTATTAGCACATATCACACAGTGTATATAAAATAAAATGTTATGCAATGCATACACAGCTCCGACGTACTAGCTACTTTAGACATTCAGTGTTCCACTTTCAATAACTTCATCTATGACGGGTCGGTTATACTGTTAAATTAAACAAAACAAACAAATCACCACTGGGCACGAAAAAGTTTTAATGTTGTCATGTGTAATAATTATTTGTGTTCAGTTTGTTTAGAAAAAATCTATTCTAATTGAAAAAAGAGCGTTAATTGCCTCAAAAAATTAATACACACTATGTAAACCAAATAAAAAAATACATGTACGCTATCGACATTGTGCTCGTGCGTCTGGTCACCCTTGAAAACAATCACATTCCACGCCACTGCGGTTTCTCCCTTACAGGCCGGTCCTCTTTGGACGGGTTTATCTGTACGTATCGATGATAGAGCGGCAGATGGGTCTAAGCGACACGGTATCTCTCTCTCCTATCCCGGCACCTCTGATAGGTATTTTTTTATTTTTTGTTTCGAGAGCTTTTTTCATTTTTGTTTTTCCAACCATTAAACAAAGCGGTTCGTATCACTTAACTTCACTAAGCTGCCAGAAAACAGATAAAGGATTTTTTAAACATATCCAACACAAACCTATATACCTAGTTACAGAACTCCTAGCAAAAGTTGTGAACAAATAATCAACTTTTCGTTGCAGTAATGACCTAACTATATTTCTAGTTTTTTTAAATTCAAAAATGAGAGTGTTTGTGTTTAATTTTCATATAGTACATTCGATTGTTTGAAATGAGAACACGTCTCTGTCTGTACGATAACCTATTTGCACGAATGTAATGCGTCTCACTTACTCTTGCGTAACTTAATGAATAAATACAGTTTTTTTTTTATTTTATTACTTTATCAGAATGCATTTATTTTTCAATTTTCATTTTTAATGCATTAACTGTAATTTCTTGTTGGAAAGCATAATATTGAAATAAATAAAACACTTTTTTTGTATTACTTCTATATCTCTTTATAAATATCATTATATATTATGTAATTCCACTCAGTTTTATGTCAATAATCCTGTTTACAATGACGGACTGGCTCTGAAGATATTGGTTGCCAGTAGACAATGAAGGCCCACCCAAAGGGGGCCCATCCAAAAATGTTGTGTGGCAGCCCTACCCTATATACACTAATTCCTATATACTGTACACATAATTAATTCATAGTTACAATAATTCACATATTACAAACAGCAAAAACAAGCATATGGAATAAGTTATTTTTATTGATGAAATACCCAAAGTGCTTTATCCTGTATATTTTTAAACACTTAAATGAAATAGTTAAAAAGTGATTTGATTTAACTGAGGCCCCTAACATACAGCGGGACCCACTTGTCATCGGGCAACCTGGCTTCTATGGCCGGTCCGCCACTACCTGTTTAGATTTATTTTTCCATCAGTCGATAATACTCACGATGAACGTAACCGTTCATGATCTTGAGGGAAAAAGTAGTACAAAATGAATTGCGTTTTATTTGTAAAAATGCATTTTTCACATTATAATATCATTTGCCCCGTTCTTCTTTCGTGAACTAAAAAAAACGTGCCAAAACACAATCCTCGAAACGGTAAAAGCATTTTGCTTTCGGTTTCTTATATTTAAGAATCAATATTCATATCAAAGAGCTTTAATATTAGTATAAATTTTATATTGTTTACTGTTAATCCTTGTTGAAAAGTAAAAACTTTTGTATATTACATATTTCACAGTTTATTAAAATAATTGCTTTCGCGTTTTTAAGATCTAGTGGGTGAGAGGGAATTCTAGACATCACAAGCAACCATACCTACGAGCAAAAGCTACCATAAATTGATTGAATAAATAAATTTACAGTAGGGTGACTGCTATAGTAATTGGACACTTAAGGAAGTTCTTTCTTTTAACAGAGTATAAGTCAATAAAAAATAAGTATTTAGGAAACATGTACGTAGAGATGAGGAATTTAAAGAGCTTCAAGGAAATTAACACAACAGTAATAAAAACAAAAGGTTTTATTTAGATATTTGTATTAGACTGAAAAATATAGAAAAACATTGTAATTGGACGCACTTACTTTTTAGGTTAGTTGTACCTCTATTTAAATCTCAATGAATATTGACAGTTTGTAGTCTCTCACGCTTTTCTGAGACGTTTCGTTACGAAATTCACGAAACTTTTATAAAGCAAACGTTACTAAAATATCACTGTTTCTCAACGGATCTGTTAACACAGATTTTGACTTGACATCACATACGAATGAAGTTTTCTCAGTATTTTCATCTAGTAGTGGATAATTAAAGCTGCAGTTACATAGAGATAGAAAGACTAGATATATGTGTCTCCTTCACACCAACAAGAATGCTTAGCTACTCTTATTTTGATTAAAGTTGAAGTGTCTAATAACTATCGCCGTCCAATTACTATATTAGTCACCTTAAAAGGACATCAAATTGGTCAAAACTGGAAATAGTGCAATAAAATTATAAATTTGCAATCACAGTCGTCTTAGTCTCATTCAGCCATTGGAATGACAAATTTATCATTTTTTATTTCATATTAAAAAATATTTTTTAAAAAGTAACCGTGAAGCACACAGCATGAGTACATTGGTATCAAAGACGGACATAAGTCATTTATGAAAATGTACATCAGAGGTGATTTTTTATTTCATATATATTCCACACTTCATCAAGCCCAGCAGCCATAACACTTTAAAGTAAATTCTAGCTTTGTGATTGGTCAATGTGTGGATCGAAATCAGTGGACATATGTCCACTGATTTCGCGAAAATGGATGTTTAGTGTCCGCTTTTGAAACTATTTAAACTCAAAAATCTATATGAAACCGTTGAATTCTCATATTATGAGTTTTCTGAAAAGATCATCACTTGCACTACCACAAACAATAAAAACATGACTTTCGTGGGATGTGGCGTTTGTCCGGCTTTGATTCCAAGGTACTCATATGTATGTAGGTTATTACTGGGCACAAACTGCTGAATCAATGTGTTCAATTATATTTATTAAAATAAAAAATGATACAAAATGGCAGTGGGTTGAAAAAAAACATTCAAATCTTTTTGCTGTTGACACCTTTGAATTACACGCATTGTCTGAAATTAGGGGTAAATTTAGCCCTTTACGGGCGAGGATTTTAAAAAATACCCTACTCACACAATCGACGCCAAACCGCCGCACAATGAATGTATGGCAAAATACAAAAATAATGCGGTTCTATTTTTGGTTTTGTTTTCAAATAAAGAAAAGAAGAATTAAACGCTTCCATGCGTATGTTCTTACGATCGTAATGCCGACAATTCGTCTCTTACGCTTCATAATATTTTATTAATGTTTGGATTCAAAAACAATCTCAATTTAATTGAGCAGTCTTTCTGAACCATGTGCGCTCGCTTTGTGGGTTATATGGCCAGCACACACCTCCTCGCAACTCGTTGTCAAGCTTTACTTCCTCCAATAACATTTCAGCGTCCTTCATTTTCACAGAGAATATTATATGGATAATACCAGATGGTCGTTTAGGAAGCCAGAATTACACCTGTCGGAAAAAGAGACAAACAGCTTTGACGCTCACCCGATACATCCATAGCCCTTGACCCAGACGAGTAATTCAAATGAGTGATTCTATTTTGAATTGAATAATCAATATTCAATAACTAAATTCCGCATCCAATAATATAATATACAAAAAGATAAGTATTTATTTGAATAGCATATAATTTAAATAAATTTTTAACCTAACTTAAAGGAAACACTTATTATTTTTATGACCGTTTTTATAACTTGTTATTGACATTTCATTTAATTAGTTAGAGACCGTTAATACATTTAGTTACTGATCAAATAATAAGTTGCCTCAACAATGCAAATTGTGTAACCGGGTTATCAACGCTGTCAGGTGTTCATCTTATTCCGCTGTGAGGCCGCAGGTTTTCATAATCAGCAAGGGAGTAAGAAACAATAAAATCTTTACATTGCTTAGCCAAGATTAAAATTATTACGCAAAATAAATAATGTGTTCTTTTTAATTTCATAAATATACATACAAATAAAAATTTTAGCACTTTCTACAATTTTATGAGAATTAACGAAACTTGTCCTGATCATGCAATAATGTGGTGCTATAATTAATAAGATAAATTAAAAACATCAAAGTATTTATGTTTACTTATTACAGGAGTTCATAGCTGTTTCGGCTTCACGCCAACGTTAGATTAAACGGATTTTAGTTTATCTATAATTTTTTAATATGTAATTTACATATTTTTAATAAAAAATATCTGGTATTACAGCTGACAGCCAACGCACCAAATATTTTGAAAATTTGAAAATCATACAAGATTAACTCGATGAGAATTCACGCATGTCCAAGATCACAAATATAAATTTTAAAAAAATAAATTTGAACCAGGACTCACCTGGTCGCTAGGGTAAAGCGCCTATCACTAGACCAGAGAGGCCGAATATATTTATTATTAAATATTTTAGTGTATATATACATATTTATTAACTAATAAATTTATACTGGAGTTCTACGAATTCAATAAACGAAAAAAACATTTAATTATCTTTTCCTTTCCTTTTTTAATATAATGTATTTTCAGTTAACACAATCATTCATGTAATTTTAATTTTATTTTTCCGTCGACGAATTGCAGTTAAACCGTTAGGCTTTCCAGACCACACGCGTGAATTTCACGTTTAATCCTCTTTGTAGAAGTCCTAAGCCGCCTTTGGATTATCCTGTTGGCTTATATCAGGTAACAGACACTTCGTACTTATACGATGAAAAAAAATGCGAATTGTTTACAATAACATTCAATTGTTATGCGAGAAGACCATCAGACCTTCCCGGGATAACGATCGACAGATATCGCTTACGAATGGGCTTGCGCGCCAATAGTTGAGCAGCGATGTGTTAAATCAAGATCTGTTACAACAACAACAATAATACACAACTATTATTACATGCGTTTCGACCCAGTGTTAAAAAAAGACAGAGCACCAGGCTAGCGGCTATTTGACATGTTAAATGAATCACATGGGCACGAATTGATCACTTTAAGTAATCTTGCACTTTGATTCGTTCTTTTAAGTCGTATTACTACTTAATATCATTTTCATATTTTCAGATATAAAATAAAATAATTCGATGGTGTTTTGGACAATTGATATAACCTTCAAAAATACAAAAATTATTTAATGATTGGATCTAATTTTAAAGAAATTTACCACATTTTGGAAGGGAAATATCATTTTATATTGATTTTAGGTTTAAGAGTTCTGACCCCCCACTTGATGTATCTACTATTATATCAACACTCCCTACGGATAGCCCCTTATCTGTAAATTTGAGAATTTACAGGATTGTATTTCAAACATTCATGACGCAACTCACCATATAATTTTTTCGATAAAAACAGTTTTTAATCTCTCCTGAAAATTTCAATTTTGATGCAATTGGTCAAAAAACCGTCGATATCATTTTCGCTTTTAAGGTGTTACTGTCAATTCTTGATGGAAAGGCATTATATTTTTCTCAGATAATTGATTTTTAATGTGGCTTAATTTTTGATTTTTGATTGTAAGTCCTTAAAAAATTTATTGTACACTATTTAATTTTGTTTATATATGATTTGTTTGATTACCTGCAAATTCTTGTCATATTTCTTGAACCAACTGTTTAGTACACCTTATTTTTTTACATTTTATTTTATGTAAATAACCTTGTTATAATTTTTATTGATTATCAGTTGATAATGCTCGATTCATTGTAAACATGTGGAAGCAGTACAAACAAATCGTATTTTATTTATAAGATAATATGCTGATTCAACATCGCACTAATTCCGGATTTGTTAATACTGGTATAACAATCTCTACTAATGATTTCTATAATAGAAATGTGATAAAATTGCAATTTTTATTTTATTTCTTAATTGGCAATACAATACGATTAAAAAATAAGCTATTTTTTAAGAGTGTTACACAAAAACGTCGTTTACTACAAACATTGCAAAATGGGCATATCGGTTTTTACTTTTAAACACCCTATTAGCTTTTAAAACTGACAAAAGTTACTTTTTTATTTTCAGATTTAAAACGAAGTGGGAAAAGATATTACAGATTGTGTCTTTATCTTGAAAAGTATCGTCTTTTATACGATACGCCAGCGGCATATGTATTTTTCTATAGTATTTAATATAATATTTAAGTAAGTCTTAGTAAATATTTTTAATAATAACATCTTTCTACGCCGACAAAGTGCGTGGAGAAATGACATATTTTTCTTTAGAAATGTCAAAATTTGACAGTTAACGTTTTCATCTTTTCAATTCTTCTATAATGGTGGGCCAGGTATGTAGTTACTGTCATTATTTGCAAGACACATTTCAAGGTATCAGACACGAATCCTAATGTAGCTAAGTAAATTTAGTATTTATAATTGAGATCCATGACGTAGATAATTTTGTGCAGCATATACGAACTATTAATGGAACTTTTATCAACATACGTTCTTCCCGGAGAACCGCACGTCATTCAGTCGATCAGCCTCTCTTTTTCAGATAGAATGGGGCTAGGACAGGGTCAGTAGTTAACTAATCGCTCTCGATTGTAAAATCAATTTATGAATGTGACTGTACTGGTATTTTAATCCGTGGTCACCGCTGGTCACAGGCTGGGCATTTAGTTACAGTTCCCGATGTTAATTATATATGTTTTCTCCTTCTCCAAAAGAGAGGGGTTGAAAGACTGATTTACAATCAGAAATCTTTAAGCTAATCACATTTAACGTGGTAACTGTCAACTCTTAGTAAAAAAGTATTATACAATATTTAAAAAATTATAAATTCTGTTAACATGGTTCATTTTATTACTATAAACCATTTTTAAAGCGGACATATTTGAAAAAAAAGAAGATCTAATTATGTAGGGATTTATTGTATTCTATATTATACAGCAGAAAATACATGTACAAATTTATCTGTCTGTCGATCACAAAAACTTTTCCCAAACGGTGAACAGTATCTACGTGATTTTTGCAACTGTCATTCTGGCTGCCGTTTTAGGTCAACTGTGCTATTTTCCACTTTAAAATATCAACATTATTATTAATTGCTGTACTATATTTTGTTTTTTAAAAAATAAAACACAATTTGTTTGTACTACTTCCACATATTTATAATGATCAGGACCGGTTTCGCTCATCACGAGCATTATCAACTGATAATGCTCAATTGATAATGCTCGTGATGAGCGAAACCGGTCCTGATCATTATAAATATGTGGAAGTAGTACAAACGAATTGTGTTTTATTTTTTAAAATATAATGTCTTTCCACCAAGAATTGACAGTTAACACCTTAAAAGTAACTATATTTTGTGTTTATTACATGAGGTACGCTCCACCGTGATTTTTACAACTTTCAACATTATTATTACTTGATGGACTTTATTTTGTGGGAGCTACACGAGGCACCTACTGTCCGATGGTGATATTTTCAACATTAAACTTTTAAAATTATTAAGTATCAATTGATGAACTATATTTTGAGATTTTTACACGAGGTACGGTCTTACGTGATATTTTCAACATTAACATTACTATTACTCGACGGTGACATTTTTTACTTTCAATTTCCAACTTTCAACATTAGCTTGCACTAAAATAACATCAACGTCTAAATGTCAACGTCCTCTAACCCGATCGAAGCTGAGTAATGAATACTAGTCGTTCATACTTTAAATTTATTTCAAATTGGTAACTTAAGTTGAGATCTTCTACTAAGTGACAATTTTGGATCATATTCATCAGCTTAAAAAATATATTATTTCTTTCGAGAGAATTTGGTGTATACTTAATTCGATATGAATTACGTTTAAATTTACGGTGTAAAAGAATTTATATCAAAATCAATTAAAAATGTATAGGTACTCCAAGAATAAAAAATTCAAAAATATAGCAGAACTCAAAACCACCTGAAAATTAAATATTATTCACTGGATACCCAATCCATTTGACGAGTATTGTCATCAAATACGGGACTATTCTGTTGATAAACATGCTACAATATTATTACAATTTAGGCTTACCGATTTGACAAATAATATTATTATATTATAGAATGTGATCTTATTTGCAAAACCGTATTGTAAAGGGGACCGCTGGAATAATAATGTGACGAAATGTCAATGGGGAAAAGTCGAAATTGGGTAATTTAATATTATAGTGTGATATTTCATTTGAAATATTTCAGTTTTTTTTTTTTAATTTTTGAAGCAGTGGTGTATAGTGGTGAGTGATAATTTGTATTATTATATTTATTTGAAATATATCGCATAAAAAGCATTATAAAATTACGTATAATGTAAATCAAAGAGAGATAGGTCTTTAGCCGAGTGGTCAACATCGTTGACTTCGGTTACGAAACGCATTAATAAATTTCACCAGTTTCATAAATTGAGTATTCAATCGATTTATGGAGAAAAATAGAGGTTCAGCAACTGATTACTAAGCAGTTATTGTAGAAAAAAATCCTTTTGACGATATGTTCCACATTGGGAGTGGGTATGGTTTACGCAAATTACATAACTTTACATATCCTTAACAATTAGAGATTTCGTTCCAATATTCACTTGATGGTTAAATTATTAAGTTATTTTATGTCCTGAAAAATTTTCCCAAGTGAAGTTAGCCAGTTGGCAGGTTGAGCAGTCTATATTAAATGCTGAAAACGAAACTTTTTGTAAGAATGGATTCGATATTATTTAAAATATTTTCTGAACGCATAGCAGATTAATTAATTAACCAAAATTTAAAAATAAACCTTTGGAAATCTTTATTTTAGCAAATATTGAAAACCAATCGACTCTGGAAAGGAAAAAGTACTTAACCCACACCAAAAAATTTTTGTAAAACTCAAAACGCGCTAATATATCGACTATAGAAAGGCAAAAAGACTTATTCCTTCGTCTTTTCAAAATATTTTTTTTCGATAATCACAATGCATACAATTTAATATAAGTTTTTTTGGGCTATACGCAATATTTTTTGTGTGTGGGTTATGTCCTTTTTCCTTTCCAAAGTCGATATGCACTTTTTTTAGATCTTTTGAGTGTGTAAAGCGCTGTTTTTTTTCAACAATCACACCAAATAGGTACCCACGGTGTCGATTTCAGTTCACCCAAAAGAATCGGTACTATGATTGTAAGTATATGTGCTTTTTTGTATACCTATACCATTTTACAACCGCGAATTTAAGGAGTGGAAAACATTTTTGAAATCGTTACTTTTTTCAGAACGACAAATTGAGGCGATCAAATAAGGATTTTATTCAATTTTACATTACGTACTTGGTTTAAAGACTCTCAAGTCTAATGGGATTAAGTAAAAAATACAATATATATATATTGTAACATAAACGAAAGTAAGACCAATGTGATGTGTAATCATACCTATCATGCCTCTGATAGGATCCTGACCAGTGCGGAATAAGCCAAGTCGGCAGCTTCACCTTGGTGTACTCATCCTGCAAGACGATAACACAAAGGAAGGTCTCTTCATTTACTTAGAAATAGCTAGAGCCACGCTTTGGAATATCTAGGACACACAGCTGTACAGTGACTTAAAACAAATGCCATTTGTTTAACGCTTTCATTCTACCAGTGCTGGTATACGGCAGCATATCATAGCACCTGACTAAGACTCTAAACAGCCGTATACTGAACTTTGAGAATAAATGCTTGCATCGGATATTGGGGGGTTATTTGACTTCGTGAGAAACTCGGAGAGCTAGCCTCTTCTTCCTACCGATGGCGTTCCGATGTCCTGGAAGACCATCGGGTATTATCGATAAGATGTACCGACTCGGCGGAGCTGATTGATAGCGACATATCATGGAAGGAATCAAAGCGATTGGCGAGTGACAGCGAATCGTGGAGGCGCCGCATGGTTTCCATATGCTTCACACAGGGAGCAAATATGTTCCAAGGCAATCAGCTTTAACGCTAAATATCCTATATTAAAATAATTTACAAATAAAATAAAATGAAATCAATTATTGAAGTTAGTTGATACATCAATAAACAACTAGAATGCGGACTGCTTGTGTCTTCATTGCTAAAAAGAATTTTAAGTTGGCGCGGTGCTGAAATAGTCAACAACTATGCTACGTAATTCTTGTGGAAGTAAATATTTGCCTATCTTTTATCTTAATTTAAATTAATTCCACCAATTTGTCTTATTATTATATATGAACTGGCTCTAAGAAAGGTATATTATCCGACAATCGCGTTTTGTTTTTTTCGTAGAAAGACTTGAACCGAAGTTAAAACATTAAATACAATATATGTTGATATACATAGATATTAGATATTAGATATTAGAGTGTTTAATTGATGAAAAAATCAGTTAATGCATGATTCCACAATTTCATTAAATGATCAGGACTAGTTTCGGTCATAGCAAGCATCTTCTATTGATGAAAATTATCGCAGCGATTCCCACCGTTCATTTCTCGCCAAAAATCTCCCTATCATAAATTATTGGCATAGTAGAATTATTATTTTAAAATTTTTTTAGCTCGTGCATCGAAAGTGTGCAATTCCTGGATTCCAGGGGCGTGGGTAAGCAGGAGGGTCAATGCGAACCGAATAATCAATGTTTTTTCAACAACCGTTTCGCCAATCGCGTACGAACAATCGCAGGAGCGCGCCCACCCGAAAAACTTTGCAAAATAAAAACCGCTAAACTCAGACACGCGGTGGTTTGGTTTTCTTTTTTCCTTTTTATCACTTTTCTCTAAAAGGGACATTCTAAATTGGCATTACTTAAATACACCCGATTCTCTTTTTGCACGGATTTTTTCACGCTGCTTTCTTTGCACGGTCTAAGAAAACGGACCAATTATTTTTGCTTTTACACGTTTACGATATACGAAAAGTTTTATAAAAACATTAGATATATTCAATCATTTTGGCGAATTTAATGATGCAAGATTCATGACTCATGCATAGCTTGTTATTGTTTTGACACATTTATGTTGCTCTTCTATGGTTAAATTTTATTTCCTCTCAATAGGTTTTATTTTACAGTGTCTAATATGTAATTTAAATCTCGACTCATATTCATTTATTACTTATTATGTATGTATCTGCTGGCTCCGTGGCGCAGTTGGTAACGTCGTTGGCTAGGTTATAAATGTATAAGGTTCAATTCTCGGTGCGTACAGTTTCATAAATTGATCTTTCAATCGATTTATGGATTTCTGTTCGTAGTCATGTATGTTTGTGATGTGTAAAACTCCTTCTCACCCATCTGATCCTCAAAAACGGAGCGTAGCGAGTAATAAACCCTATCCTTATATCCCTACTTTCTTTGGAAAAAGAGAGGTTGAGTGAAACTGAATAACAAGTAGTTCTCATAGAAAGCTTCTGTTGAGATACCTCTATTAGAAGGCCATATCCTCCACGTTGGGATCGAACATGGTAAAAAAATGTATGTATCTTATGAAACTATTTTTATATATAAATAAAAAATTAATTCTAATTATTTTTGAGTTTAAGTAAATAGTATTTTAGTGGTGTTTTAACTAATGGAATTTATCTGAAATTTTTATACTTGCACCTCAGTTTTTTTTGACGATTGTCTCTGGAACGTATTCCCAAGAAGAGAATCGGGTGTACATGTATTATTTTTATTTTTCAATGAGAATTCACCATTGGCCTAATCAAACACACTCTTGATTGTGATAGCATAAAGTCTGAAGTACATAATATGCCTTAAAAAATCGATAATGTCATAAAATAACCGTTGAAAAACTTCATGTATTCCAAAAATGGACCACATATAACAAAAATCATTGAATTATAACAATGCCGAATAACGAATGCAAATCGGTGGTAATCTCCGGCCTGCGGGACGTCCAGGGTTAGGCGGGACTCGAGCCCAACCGCTTCCGTATCCCAGATCTTATCGCCAACCATTCGACTACAAAACTTTACATTGAGAGCGTCAAACTGTCATAAAAGCGATTTGTTTAATAAATTTCGGAAAGCAAAGTGAAGTATATTGTCTACATAATATTTGGCTACTCAAATAAATAATTTCGATCACAGATATTTTGTCTTCAGTAATCAAAACAAATGGTTATTTACTTAGATGGTTGATTTAGACACATTTATATAATTATTATAGATTCTATAATGTAAAAAATTTGGTGATTATGTTTGTCCATGTTTTGGTTCAACGCGATATTAACGCTACCTAAATTTTAGTCGAAGAATATAGTAAAATGCAATTTGTCCGTTTTTACATAATGGGTAAATTCTCTCAATTAAATATTTGTCAACAGGTGGTGGAAGTAATCGGTATGCAAGTGATTATCCACGAAAAAGATCCATTGAATTAGTCGATCTCCTAGTTCCATAGTGATACAACTAGGTAGTTTTGAGATATGGCCGATCAAAGTTTTGACTCATGTAAACTGACTCGTAAAAAGTGATGGCTTATTACGTGTATTACTGTTGTATTCAAATATGTGGTCAATAGTATATAGTTTTAGGATTAAAGGTTGTTTCTTTATGGAACGCGACGATTCACAAAAATGTATTTCCACAATACGATATTTCGATATGTATGCATATGGAACTGAGAAATTATTTAATTTTGCTGATTTCCATACTCAAACATCTGCTTTTTGAGAGAAAACCTATACATTTTACAAGCTGTACTTTTGTGTAACTGTAGAAAAGCGGTGCTCGAATATAATGGCTAACATAACTCAAAACATTAAAGTTTTTAATTATCGTCCTATGGAACTGGACCATCGAAGTGTATTACCAAGGGTCATATTTTTTCTCCTGTTAGCTTAGGTAAAACTGACATATCAACTTCTGCCATTGAAACTATAGGAAATCGCTTTTATGGTGGCAGCTGTCAATTCTTGGTGGAAAGTGTTTTACATGTATAAGAAAAAAAACACAACTTTTGTAATAATTTCACAATTTTATCACAGGATCAGGACCCATTTCGCGTATCGCAAATATTTTCTACTACCTAAAACAATTTGGGGAATTAGTTTAAAAATGAAGAAGTCAGTTATAGTTGTGATTGTGTTGCAAAAAGTCTTGCACATTTGCTCCAATTGCAACAGGAAATTCAACATCGACTCAAAATATTCGATCTGTATTCATTCTTTGCATGTATTTAATAGATCCAAGGAAACGTGCAGAGTGCGAAACATATTTTTATACTTTTCGATTTTTTTATTATAAACATTTACAGATTGGGCATCTGGTGTCTGGGCGTTGGTCATAATCGTATTCACCTTTGTGAACACTGCCAGGCTTAGTCGACTTAATCAGGTAGCGGGTGGGTTGAGTTGACACCTCGCGCATATCTGCATTCGATGTCACATGTCATGTCATATCGTGAAACATTCCGTCAAGTGACATGAACATAAATTAGTATTAAATTAATAACTAATTAGATAATTATTGTGTAGTTTCCAATACTGGTTTTTTGTTATTTGGTTTTCATAAACGTTAACATAAAGATTAGTTAGGAGCTTCTAGGAGTAAAATCTTTTGAAGAAAAAAATCGTAAAATGATTTTTTTTGTACTAAACCTTATAGTTGATAAAATCTAGCTAGCTAGAATTTTGGAAACGCATCAATTGCATAATAGGCTTTAACTTTTAGTTAATGTGTATTAAAATTTTCAAAATTAAATAGCACGTTTGAATTGTGATGAACACTATTAGAAAAATAAGCCACAGCTCAATCACGTCCGTGGCGCAGTTGGTATCGTCGCTGGCTACGGTTACGGATGTCTCGGGTTCAATTCCCGGTGCGGACGGTTTTCATAGATCGATCTTTCAATCGATTTATGGATTTTTGTTCGTAGTCTGAGTTCTCCCTCCCACCCATCCCATCCTCACGGGACGTAGTGAGAACGATTAGCTAACCACTAGTCCTGTCATAGCCCTATCCTTCTATCCCTACTCTCTTCGAAAAAAGAGAGGTTGAGCAACTGAGTAACAAGCAGTTCTCGTAGAAAAATTCTGTCAAGATACCTCGATTAGGAGACCATATGCTCTACATTGGGAGCGGATATGGAAAAAAAATCACGTCGCTAACAGTAGACAATTATTAGGATATTATTATAACTAATACTTTACTAATGTTTGCAAAAAGATATTAAACAATTTAGTTGAAGTAAATTTCGTAAATGGATTTTACAATCGATTTATGGATTTGTGCTCTCGCTATTACGCTCTCACTTTTCCTTCATCCGATCCTTAAATGAACGGGGTATCGCGGTTAGATAACTTTCCTAGCACCATCGCAGCTTTCCTAGAACCATCCTTCTATACATTTTTCAATAAAAGAAAGGCTCTAGTTGTCGTTAAACAACGTATGTTGTGATCACGGATACGGTGGTAAATGTGTCAATATGTCATAATCTGAATAGCTTCACTCTACCTTGAATTAATAAATTATGTATTGTAAACTGTTGCATTTCAGGTAGATAACGGAATACCTTCAAATCCTCAGATGCCATTTCCTGAACGCATTTAGATGCGTCTAAGATTTCACAGGTGGGCGTCCAAATGCTGACTGACTGTCTGCTACCTTAACTGACTACTGCATTTCATCTCAACTCCTGACTCCGGCTCCACTCCGAACGGATCCGTTTACAGTCAACTTCACACAATAGTATCAGGTCGAGATCGAACACACAAGAACCGAATTAGGTAGAGAGCTTATTATATATTTTACTACGTATCGATTGAATTGACTTGCCAAAAAATAGCATTTTGTTCCACATAAATTACGTAACATTGATAGTTACTCGTACTACGTCGTCATCACAAGTATTAAAACTCTGAAGTTCGTATGATTGTTGGCTGTTTTTGACTGAATAAATGACTGAATATTAAGTCAGACAGATAAAATAAAGCGACATAAATTTGGTAGCTTATTTCTCTCTTTCTCTACGCCATGTTTTCTTGATCGGATGATGGGTTGGTGAGATGGAATGGAGATATCATAGACTTTTGATCTAGGGCTTGAACTTATGACTCCACAACCAAGTAGGAGAGGTCCCCAAGATTAACTTGGCAACTCAGCAATAGCACCGACAAAAATAGCTACAATTTGATGTATTTTTGTGCAACTAGTAAAAAATCACAATGTAGCCCAGGGCTGTCCAACCATAAGTATTCCGCGGGCTGCGCTCAGAATAATCAATTAAATAACTTGGAGACGTGTCATGACCTAATTAAAATTTCGTTAAAAACAAAAGTCATAGAAAATTTGGATTATTGAGATTTTGTACACTTCCATGTATTTTGTCACTAATGACCCGGGTTTCGCCTTTCGGCATCTTCAGACATTCGAGCACACGAATGGACTCGAACTGAAGTTCGAGTCAGTTCGAGTCCATTCGTGTGCTCGAATGCCTGAAGATGCCGAAAGGCGAAACCTGGGTCGTTAGTGACAAAATACATGGAAGTGTTCAAAATCTCAATAATCCAAATTTGATATTGAAATTCCATCAAGCACCCTCAGTCGATGTCTTAAATTATAAAAGTCATAGAGCTTAAAAAATTAAAGAAACCTTTATGGCATTGATTTGAAGCAGAGATTACCCACAAAGTGCCTCTTATTGAATTATAGAATCTATTGTAGGATATGTTAAATAGGATAAAAGTTTTTGTTGGTAAATACAATGGTAAAACAGTTATGCATGGTGAAATTAAACTTTGTGTATAACAACAATAAAATTAGCAATATTGAGATCATCAGAATCAATACATCTGATTCAATATTTTATTTATTCGATTTTGGCGTTGCGCGTAAAAATCAAAATTTATCGCAGAGCTTCCTTTTGGACAGCCCTAATGTAGACCATCAAAATATAAAATAATAGAAGAGGAGTGAGGTGAAAAGCGAAAAGACCTCTCTCCGAATACAGAACCACAGACTCACAAACAGTTATATTTAAACATATGCTGTACATTGTGAGCGAACAACTTGCGTGATTTTCAGGATTTTTTGGAATATAAGCACTCCCCCAAAAATAAGCCCTAGTTGAAATAATGTGAAAAATATAATTCGTTAAAAAATGCTGTTGAGTTTAGTACCTTCAGCTGACCTGATATTTCCGAGAATTGCACGGCTTGGAACAAAAATCCGAGAAATACCTTGTTTATGTCTACAGTTCGTTGCAAGCAATGCACTCGCAGGTGCCGAAATTAATTCCTGGAATCTAGAGTGTAGAATTTCCCTAAATGTAACTAAAATATACATATGTTACTTAAATTAAAAGTATAAAAAAAATAAAGCAAGTCAGTGTCTTATTTTTGGAAAAAGACGGTACATAATTAGTTTAATGATCCATTTGAAAGTGTTTTTTTTTCAAACTGTGAAAGAAATAAAAAACCACTAAAAAGTCAAAATATCTAAATTCGTCGCTTTCGCCCTTCGGCAATAAAATGCGACATGTATAGTTTCATTCCAATACCACCCTGCACATACATCCGCCAAATAAGTACTTAGTGTGAAGATTAAAATCATTTTTTTCCAGTTGTTGCCCTGTCAACAAAGGTGTGGACTTATTGTAACAAAAAGGTGTGCTAGCTAGAGTCTCTTTTTGTCGCATTATATATTATTTTCTTTTATTATTTATACATTGTTATTTTTTATTTGTGTTATATTTGCATTAATACAATTTAGAATTAAAAATCATTTCTTTTCTAGCTTTATTTAGAATGACTTTCTCTTAAATAGATTTTTTTAAGAAAATTAAATACCTAGTTATTAATTTTAATTTAAGATATCGACTCAGTTTGTTTGTCAAATTTTATACATTACCATGTGTATCGTTACTTAAGACCCCGTTTTTGCTTTCATTATCTTCAGGCATTCGAGTACACGAAAGAACTCAAATTGATAGTTAGTAAATGTTTTTATAGTTTATATCAAATTAAGAAAAAATATTTTCACTAAGTCTATATTGATATTTTGGCGTTTTTAATTGTGTGTTTTCTATACGAAGTGCTTGAAAAAAGAAATAAATATTTTAGAAACATCCTAACACAACCTTTGACTTGACGTCTTTTGTCACAACTATAACAATATAATTAACAGACAAAACCGAATAAAAAAAATATGTACAATGGGTTAAACCAAGATGTGATCTAGTGGTAAGAACTGTATCCTAATGAAGAGATGGGTTTGAGGTCAAGTCCCTGCAATTTTAATATCATTTTTTTTAAATTTGTCTAATATTTGAGATCTCGGGCATAGATGTTTGTGATGTATTTTCTTCTCGGGGTGATTTCGAGTAATTTCAAAACAGCTAAAGTAATGTCAAATATTTTTTTCAAAATCAAAAAGATTCATACCTTTAGAAAACAAACATAATAAATTACTGTCCCCACCACCACACTACACATTTCCCGTCAAGTAAACGCATTATTTTTATTTCAGTTTTTGTGCCGGGATTGTCTCGGGAGTAGCTGTCTGAGACTTGCCGGGTTACACATAAGTGAGCTGATTATCCCTAGTTTAAGACATAACGTAGGGTTATCTGTACAGATACGTTCGCTTGCCGTGCGACGTCGCAAATTTGATGAGCTCCTTTTGCTCATTTGACATTAAACCGATGAACGCGCTGGAAATGTTTACATGTCCAAGGCTTTGTCTCGTATTTCCTGCCAAACGTTAAGGAAATTCTTCAGTTCAACTCTTTAGATAAAATTAGGCAACAGATCATGAAAATGTTAAGTAGAACACAAATAAATATATTTTTGAAAAGAGCTCTCGATATTCAGTGTTTGGAATTTCAGCTTTAAACTGCCGATACGCAGCATTAATCGTCATTCATGTGTAGTACACATACTAATGCGGCTATACAATTGCCTTTGTGCATCATGGCGTTGCATATGAAGACTGTCCGTAGCCATTTTGCTTGCAAAGTCGTAGATTAAATATTTTTCAGCTTATTTATTTTAAAGATAATGCGACGAGTTTAGTTTACTACATGATGTATTTAGGATAACTAATATATATTTAACATAATTATTCATTTCTTAATGTTATAATTGATGTATTGTTAGCCATAGTGAACGTTTTAACAGATCAATTGACAATTCAATCAATTGATTGAAAATAATTTTGTGGGAAAACGGCTCGCGCTGTTAGGGTTAAAGGACAATCCCAGATGAATTTCGCCACATGTGTATATTGACCCATCTACTATTCGGCAAAGCCTGAAGAGCCAGGCAACCAAACCACCGTGCCCAACATGCAACTATGTGACTTAACCATTGCAGCTAGAACAACGTATCCCTATTATATAAAAAATGACATTTCTCAAATCTCGCACATGAGGCCAGTTGATATTAAGAGTTTACTATTAATTCACCATGTGTAGTTGCAAATAAATTCAGAACCGATGGTCCAAGCACAATTGTTTCCTCTTGGGATTTGGACCCAGCGCAGGGAGAGGCGCAGTACAGCATATGAGTAGTGGTAAAGTGTTTTTTTTTTGTGTACATCAAAACTAAACGATTAATCAAACAGAACCGGCTGGTATCAATAAAGGGAACGTACTTACAAAAATGGGGTGAATAAATCTCGAGGCGATTACATAATAATTTAGTTCGACTTTACTTTTCATGTTTTCTCTTGCAATAATCATATTTATTATTTGGTTGAAAAATTTTAAATAGATATTAATATATATATATATATAACTATATATTATAATTTTTGAATTTTTGCTGGAAAGATTTCATTTATTACAAATAAAACACTATTTCAGTACATATTCCAGGACTACAGTCAATAGCATTTTCAATTGACGAATGGCTCTCTCGCTGAAAGAAACGGTTCTTGATTATTTTTTTAAACTGTGCAACTAGCTGTTTTTCTTCTAACTCAGATGTTTTCGTATTGTACAAATATATATTTATTAGTATTATCATATATATTTTTCGTATTATACAACATAATATAGACTCGATTTTAAATTGATCTATAAAAAACAAACTTGACTTCAACATTTCGAAATGCTTTTGCATTTCTTTCTCTCGCTCAAGATTTCCTATTAAATATAACTATGTGATATAAAATAATACTTTACAACGTTTATCTGAAATTTTTGATCTCGGTATAACGTTTGACTCTTCTTTCACATTTCATTCACATATTAATTCTATTGCTATGCGTGCTAGCGAACTTCTTGAGTTTATAGTTAGGCAAAGTAAACCATTCGAAAACCCAACTGTGTTTCGCACTGTATACATTTCCTTGGTTCTCAGTACGCTTGAATATGGACCTATTATCTGGAGTCCATATGAAAATTCTTATAATTTGAAATTGGAGCGAATTCATAAGAAATTTCTATGATATTTCTATTTCAAAAATTTTCCTTTCATAGTTCTCTAAAAGAATACTAACCAACCAAATTTCTTTTAGGAATGCTATCTTTTCACTCTCTTGAAGCACGAAGATCGTTTTCGATTCTAAAGCATTTCTCTCTTCTTCTTCAGGGACGAGTTTATAATCCTGAAATTCTCATGACTATTAACTCACATGCTCCCAATTTTTATCTACTTGGCCGAAACCATAACCAAGCAATTTTTATTCATAAAACTTGTTCTTCGCGTCGGTCATTCAAGTTGCAATAGCCGTTCGGCTGATCAATGCATTGCCTCGAGAACTGGATATTTTCACCACTAAACTCTGGGTATTGTTCACAAAATATTTGTTTCTTGTAAAATTAATGTTTTTTTTTGTACTTTACAATTTAAAAAAATGTTTTTATTTTCATTATTGTATTTATTAGTATTATTGTTTTCGTTTTTATTATTGTTATTGTTGTTATGTTTGTGTAATGCACGGCGCATTGGCGTCAGCTGTAATGCCTTGCATTTCAATTTTTAAATTTACAATAAATAAAAATAAAAAAATTCTATGTCCGCTCCCAATGTGGAACATATGACCTCACAACGTATGATCTTAACAGAAGTTTTTAAACGAGAAATGCTTGTTATTCAGTTGCTCAACTTCTATTTTGCGAAGAAAGTAGGGATAGAAGGATAGGGCTAAGACAGGACAAGTGGTTAGATAATAGCTCTCGCTACGCCCTGTTTTTAGGATCGGATGAGTGGGAGGTAATTTTTAGACATCACAAACATCCATACCTACGAACAGAAATCCATAAATCAACGAAAAATCAATTTATGAACTTTACAAATATTTACGATATTGAATTCTAGCGATTTACTGTTTTTCACTGTACGCGACTAGGCTCATACTGAATTCCAGATACTGCAATGAAATTAAAATAGAATAACTATGGAGAATCAAATTATAACTGAAACAAAAGCTGTTTTTTTACCCACACTAACACTGGTTTGTTGTAGTAACAAGCAGAGTGAGAAAATAAATGACTCACGGAGAAACCTACTATAATTATTCCATGAGTCATTTATTTCACTACGCAGTGATACGATTCGAATGAACGAGTCGGAAAGAGCAATCGACTCAGCGCGTTCGATTCGCGTCCGATTCGAAATTCTTATACGTATCTCCTACTGAAACGATATAAATACAAAAAAAAACATTTATTCAAACCACTTATTTATTGCTCAAGTATCCCCTCTTAGTTAGCAAAGGGGTCTGTTGAACATTTTGTGTCCGTCTTTTGTTTGCAGCCAATAATGTGACGCGCTTGTTACAATTATTGTCCCCACATCTGTTACAGCGAAGACACCCGCTGGGCATCCGCACCCCCTCGTGTTTAACGGGACATTATGGTCGATTTTTGTAATATTGTATTTAATATTTACTTTTTTATGGGGGTGTTGAGGGCCATTGTTGACAAATTGTGTAAAAATCTTAAAAGATAATCATATTTTAAAAAAAATTATTTCCACTATGACCACTTTTTTTGGACATACCTTTTTTCTAACCTTATCCACTCCTTAATCGGAACATGTGACCATCACACGGTTCTTTCAAGACCTGTCCCTAGCCAGTCTTCTTGCTACCTCCCAGGTCATCCTAGTGTCCCGTAGCTCCGCCGAATAAATACATCCTATGGATGTTTATCAGCGGCCTTCCAAGGCGACAGAATCTATCCGATTCGTAGAAGGTACAGGCAGGATTCAGACTTCCCTGGGGTATCCGCAGCGCATATCCAACCCAGGTCCATCGTCGTTTTTTTTTATTTTGGACGTAATTCCCCCTAATTTCAATATTCGAAAAATATAAGCCATTCGTAGTTTCTGAAGTAATGTAGTGAACGAGAATCATTCATCGACCTCCATAACGATAGCAGAATCGTCACGAATCACTTTCTTGCATTGCTTGCATCAATAGGGAAAGAGTAATAAAAGAAATAACTTGCATAAAATCCAATTAAATTGAACCTTTAAATTTTTCCCCACTCCAACGATGCATAGCAAACAAAGTGAGATAAAATGACTCACGGAGAATCCAATAACAATAGCACCACGAATCATTTACTTCAGGTGCTCTGAGGTTATACCAATATATAATACCATATACAATCAAACAAGTAGAATGAATTAGAATAAAACAGTTTTTTTAACAATACCCATTCTCTATCTGGAACATATATGGCCTTTTTTGGTATTTTTAAGGAGAACTATTTGTAATTCAGTCATTCAACTTCTCACTTCGTATTGAATAAATAAATTAAAGTGGTGTTATAAAACAAGTACTACCTACTTTACTAATCACGGATTGTGGATTGTGGGTGGGGAGCCATGAAAAAATACATGCATTTTGAATAATATAATTGTTTGAATCGATTGAAAAAATTATTCCGTTAGAGGTTAGAGGATTAACGCCTCGGCTGCTTTATCGAGTAATTGAAAACAATTTTTTGTAGATAACGTTGTTTGATTTTGAGCTCTCGATTAGTTCCAACCAAAGTAAATGATGTAGTCAATATTTATTGTTTTCTTATATATTTGAAGCTCACAAATTTATTTATTTATTTATTGTAAATTAAAAAAAATTGAAATGCATGGCATTACAGCTGACGCCAATACGCCATGCATTTCACAAACATAATAACAGTAAAAACAATAATAATAGTTATTGAAAACAGTACTACTTTTTTTTTAATTACTAAATAAAAAAAAAAGACATTATTAATTTAAAAGGAAAAAATATTTAGTGAACAATACCCATAGTTTAGTGTCCAGTCCAAAATATCCAGCTATCTAGGCAGTGCATTAATCATCCGAACGGCTCTTGCAACTGGTGACTCGAATGACCGACGCGAAGAACAAGTTTTAAGAATAAAAATTGTCTGGATATGGTTTCAGCCACGTAGATAACAATTAGGAGCATGTAAATTAATAGACATGAGAATATCAGGATTATAAACTCGTCCCTGAAGAAGAAGAGAGAAATGCTTTAGAATCGAAAACGATCTTCGTGCTTCAAGAGAGTATTTCACAAATGACATCCATTATTATCAATATTTCCAAAACTAATTATATTGTATTGTCACAAAGTGCGTATGGTGTGGCGGATTCACCCCGAACCCGGACATGTGTGTTGAAAGGATGCCACCGCTGAGCACAGTCAGTGGTTGGTTAACTCCTTCTTCTACAGCCAACAGATCACTCTAGTTTTAAAATTACTTTATAGATTAAAGTCGTGTTGACAATAGTTGAGCTATTTAATTCACAAACACCAACTGCGAGATGATTTATAGTGAATTTACATTATTTTTGTAAATAAATTCAGTTCTCTCATTTTTAACTATTTCCACTCCAAGTGTGGAACATATGGTCTCCGAAAGGAGGTATCTCAACAGAAGTTTTTCTACGAGCACTGCTTATTACTTTTTGTTGCTCAACTTCTCTTTTATAAAGAGAGTAGGGTAGGATGGGACTAGGATAAGACTAGCGGTTTTCTAATCGCTCTCGCTATATCCTTTTTTATGATCAGATGGGTGGGAGGGAATTTAAGACATCAAAAACGTCTATACCAAGAACAAAAATCCATAAATCGATGGAAAAATCAATTTACCGTGTTAAGATAAATATAACAATAATTATCCACACGATAGTGATTTTCTTGGCAACTATAGTTAAATTTGGATTATTGAGATTTTGTACACTTCCATGTATTTTGTCACTAACGACCCGGGTTTCGCCTTTTGGCATCTTCAGGCACTCGAGCACACGAATGGACTCGAACCGACTGTGCTCGAATGCCTGAAGATGCCTAAAGGCGAAACCCGGGTCGTTAGTGACAAAATACATGGAAGTGTACAAAATCTCAATAATCCAAATTTGACATTGAAATTCCATCAAGCACCCTCAGTCGATGTCTTAAATTATAACTATGGTTAAGTATTGATCACAAGGACTTCTAATGGAGTGTCTTTGAAGTTCTTTAACGGAAACTGGTTGTACATCAGTCCCTCTAATTCTCTCCTCGGAGAGGGTAAAGAAACCAGGATGTGTCCTGGCAGGATCAGTATTTAACTAATCGCTCTCGCTATGGCCCGTTTTTCAGGACGAGATTGGAAGAAATAAATTTCGACGTATCGGTTCCTGTGCCACAAATCTTGTACAATTAAATACTTAAATATTTGTAGATTGTTATATTGGAGTTCCCATGAAATAAATGCCAATTTAATATAGTATACATGAAGTTATAAACTCGTAAAAAATAAATGAATAAATTACTAAGTCATCGTTACAGTCTCACCGACTGAATCATAATATAATGATCCAAAAAGCGATTAACCGAGCAATCTACTTTTCGAAAATGTTCACAGATGTTGCAACAGTCGCGAATAACGCACACACGCACATTTAGAATATAATATATGTAGAGGGGAATTACCGCCAATTCGTTTTTGGCCAAATGCCTTTGTAATCTGTTTGTAATGGAGAGGGTACACAAAACAAAACAAGTGTGTGCGCCACTGAGCATATGGATGATACCAGCTTCCCAATGTCCTAGTCTTCTTTCACAAATGTGGGTTTTGAAAGACAACAATAAGAATCGATTTATAGTATAATTCGAACATATCACACATTTTTTTCTTGTTTTTTAATAATTAAAAAAATATTTTGCATTGCAAGCTTAGGTATAATTATTGTCAATGCGTCATTGCGTTTCTTTCAATAGCATGACATTTTCATCGAAGTATAAATGACATCACGAACATCCATGCTCAAGATCTCTAATATTAAATCGGTAAAGACTACACTAATGTTTGTGTAAACTTCCATCAATAATACCAAAGAAGCTTCACCTTTGGTATTCCCTTTTTATTTTATCTTGCATTTGTAGCGATATATGACCCTACAGATTTACGAAACATTATGCCTCCCAATATTTTTCAGCAATATACACTGAGCGAATCGGTAAATTATATTTTATTTTTAACACACGAAAATGCAGTCAGCGAAATCAAGCGGTGACACAATGTACGGTACGAATTCTGCATACGTTTCGATAAAAAAAAACACGCTCTGAAAAGACAAGCCGTAATGACTAAAGCAGAACACAGACACCCGATAATATATATGAACAAAGAGGGAAAAGACCGGAATCATTCTGTCATCACCCGCTGAACAGGGATTCTGACATTACCCGTCGACTGGAGACTTCTCCCCTGAACTGCATAATCGTCATCATCATCATCATCCGCACCTACAACTAAATTCGCGTCAAGCATGAAATAATGCGGGATTATATTCCTAAACATTTTATTAAAAGTATCTGACGATATAGATAATATTTTAGAGAATTTTAGTTCACGTTTCATGAAAAATTCTTTAATGAATCTCTCATAATTGTACGATATCTAACACCAAAGCAAAATTTATATATATATATATAGCTATATTTCAGTGGCGTGCGGTTACTGATGATGCAATGCATGCTGTGAGGGAGGAAAATGTGCAAAATTTATCTAGTTTTTTAAATTCAATTTTATTCTTCTCACGAGTTTTACAACTTAATTTCAAATCCTCTACAGTCTCAAATATTCCGCTAATGTATTATTAAATTCTCTTTCCTTTCTTTGCTGTTAATCCATGTTGAGGGTAGCGACAAACTAAAAACGATTTATCGATATATACACGGCAATCCGAATCACAATACTAACAGTGAGATACAAAAATCCAAGCGCATTCTCATAATAACTGACATGCGCGATCCATAGCGCAAATCGGATCGTTTTTATTACTGCGCATGCGCGTGTAAAGGAAACTTCTTAGCATGCATGCGAAATTTCGAACAAATTTCGTCAGAGGCTGTAACGTTTATCGAGCGGTCGCGGCTAAATGAAAGCAGATAAATGCCAATCAAGACGCGCACACTTTCTGAATTTAGTGTATAAATGTGGAACTTTGAAGCCGTTTTGTTTGATAATTACGTAAAATTATAATTTAATAGTTTTACAAAGATGAGAAAAAATGCATTTTCATTTCCGAATTGTAAGGCATGCGGAGCATCTACCTCATGTATGAACGGCACGCCACTGCTATATTTCTATGGAGTCCGTGGCGCAGTTGGTAGTGTCCTTGGCTACGGCTACGGATGTCTCAGGTTCGATTCCCGGTGCGGACAGTTTCATAAATCGATCTTTCAATCGATTTATCGATTTCTGTTCTAGTCTTAGGGTTTTTGTGATGTCTAAAAAACTAACACTTCACCCACTCACCCACGGGGCGTAGCGAGAGCGATTAGCTTACCCATATTCCTACTCTAGCCCAATACTTCCATCCCTAGTCTCTTCAAAAAAAAGAGAGGTTGAGCAACTGAGTAACAAACAGTTCTTATAGAAAAATTCTGTTGAGACACCTCCATTAGGAGACCATATGCTCCACATTGGGAGCAGACATGGAGAAAAATATTTCTATGGCGTGATGGCAAAAGTTAATAAGTCAGTTTTACCTTACTCTACAGGATAAGAAATTTAAACATTGAATATGATATGTTTACAGTGTTTCAAACTTTTTATAGAAATTCTGTGTAGCCACCCTATAGTATAATTTAATTTAAGACATCGACTGAGGGTGCTTGATGGAATTTCAATATCAGATTTGGATTATTGAGATTTTGTACACTTTCATGCGTTTTGTCACTAACGACCCGGGTTTCGCCTTTCGACATCTTCAGGCATTCGAGCGCACGAATGGACTCGAACTGACAGACAGTAAACAGTGTCTAACGTTTATATTCACCCTATAGTAGTAAATACTGACGGTGCTTTGGCCAATTGATGTAGCCCTCGAAAACTACGAATTTTTAGTTATGATTGGATCTCATGATTGCAAACATGAGAATTTACAGGAGTGCATTTCAAAGATTCATAACTCAACTCACAATATAATTTCTTTCGATAAAAAAACAGTTTTTACTCTCTTCTGAACAATTTTAATTTTGAGGGTTACATCATCTGGCCAAAACATCATCGATATGATGCTGTATTCGTCTGATGCCAAACAATGATATGTAACATAACCGTTTTTGGCTTCTCAACCTTTAACCTATTTGACAAATTGACATATCTTTTGGATGGATAACGGCTGACATATCAAATTATGCCACCACTTGCGAAAGAATATCTTCTATTAATCGTGCGAATAAACCCAAAATGACAAAAAAACGGACATATCAACTTTTTCCATCTCCCCACTGACAATTTGATTGCGATATCTAGTTTCGGTGTGAACCGGTTTGAAATTCAAATTTGCAAACGGCTAGAGTCTCAGCAAACATATATTAAACAAACTCTCAAGTAAATTATATACAGAAAAATTGTCCACAAATCGTCCAGAAGCGTTCAATAAAACATAACTACTACCCCATAGGACTAAAATAATTTTCTCTCCGTAGAAAGTATTGTCAACGACATTGCGACCCTTTTAATAATATTGTCAACTAAATTGCAACGCAGCGTGGACCTAATATTCCATTCTGAAGAGGTCATTAGATTCAGAAGGGTTCAATAATGTTTTCGATTATTACTTTACAATTTTTTTTCAGAAGTGTTCTGTTAAAAATGTACCATATTGGATATGAAAATCGCCTATTTTGTAATATCGTTAAACAAACTTTTCATAAATTTTGTACGTAATTTGAAGAAACCATGTTATATCGTCGGCATAGTGGCAGAAGGTGATATGTAGAAAAACTGTAATTTATAGTCATGAATGCAGGACGGTATATCGTCTAAAAAAGCAAACTTAGCCCAGTTCTGAGGGTTTTTGTACTTTTATGGTTTTCCATTGCATTTATGTGTGGTATTTTTAAGAAATGAACACAGTTATTAGATGAAAAAAAATTTAATTTATATTACTATGAGGGTGCTTGATGGTCAATCTGGGTAACTTTGGCCCAGTTCTGAGGGTTTTTGTATTTTTATGGTTTGCCACGGATGGCATTTATGTGAGTCCATCCGTTTTGCCTGAAGATGCCGAAAGGCGAAACCCGGGTCGTTAGTGAAAAATACATGGAAGTGTACAAAATCTCAATAATCCAAATTAAATATAGATAAAACAAGATGAGCAAAATTTTCATCCAATTTGGGTGACTTTGACCCACAATACAAAAAATCTCTGTGATTACTATAAATCCAGTGATTTTAAAGTCTTGAAAACTTTTCATTATGCTTTCATATATTTTGTACATAATTGAGATGGGAAAAAATATACTTCATTTGGTTTACAGATTAGTAATACAAATTGAAAACATGTCTAATCCAATTTATTTAGAGAAAAGTTTTTTAATTGTGTTTTAAGTGCTTCTCAATACCTTTGCTTTACTAAAAAATATTCGTATGGCATTAGTATTATCGTGATATTATGACAGCACGTTTTTCCATGTTGTGGGCCAATCTTAGACCGATGAAACTGACTTACAGCTTTCTGTCACTATATCGACGATATATTGTCGTTCTGGCAAAAAAAGTTTTATTTTGATCTTGAATACGTTATTAAATTAATGTATGGAACAATCAATCCATGTCAATCTTGGTGTATGACATTCTTACGAATGAAATTTTAAAAAGTTTATTCCAGGCTTGAAGCCGAGTTGTCCAGGTCGTTGGTTTCGGTTGCGGTGAATTTCAATACGGATAGCTCCATGAATCAATTTTTCAATTTGAAGTGAGGACGTAATGGATATTTGGATGAATTTTTGACTTTTGTCAGATATTTTAATTAATATAGCTCAAAGGACCACTTTTCCGATTTAACATTCTTTGGCAGAACAATGCAAACAGTACTATAACCATGTTTTCTTTTACCAAATGAACGGATTCAAATGATATAATCTTTCTAGTTAAATATTAGAATTGCTGCGAATCATTTGCTTTGTTAATTGTAGCTAGAGTAAGACAATTAATGAATCGTGGAGAGTCCAATCAAAATAAATTAGACCACCAGTCATTTGTTTTCGCATCCTGTCCCTTATATTGTTTTACCAATGGCTGGAAGAGTGAAAATAGTTAATTTTATTCAACAATAATTATTTATGAAATATAAATAAATCTAAAAACATATATATTTGGCGGCAACATTATAACACGAAGTGGGAAACACTCATTCCATAGAGTAAAAGTAGATGAACGGTGTTGTCTCTTTTGAATAATCGAAATAAACAGTGTCACTCAACCTCGCGGTGAGTTCCAGAATGTCAATCAATGCTTCCTAATCGCTTTCAAATAAAAACACGAACCCGTTGTGGCTACCACGATAAGGGGAGGATCAATTTTAAATGCACAAATTAAGTATTGATTAAATTTTATTTTCAGTTTTGGTAAGTTTATTTTAAATAACAAATATATTTTGGTTGGATTGGATTGTCAGCGAGACGGACAACAAGATAAATGTTTCAAATATTTAACGATTTTCCAGTTATGCCTTGATTAGGAACCAAATTTAAAAAAAAATTCTCAGACTGAGACTTTTTGGTTTAAAGAGATTTACAACCTTATTTTGATTTCGTTTTAATAATGCTTAATAGGACGACTTAAAATCATACAAATTAAAATATTAATGGGTATTTTTCTTTGTGTATTTAACTTTAACGTTTAATGGCACGACCTCTTCAGCTAGGCTTAACTATGTTTTCTTTTAAAATACTAATTGTAGAGAATAAATAGTTATTTTCAACTATAAGATCAGATACATGTCGGCGTCCGTGGCGCAGTTGGTTTCGTCACTGGCTACGGTTACAGATGTCTCGGGTTCAATTCCCGGTGCGGACGGTTTTCATAGATTGATCTATCAATCGATTTATGGATTTCTGTTCGTAGTCTGAGTCCTCCCTCCCACCAATCCCATCCTCACGGGGCGTAACGAGAGCGATTAGCTAACCACTAGTCCTGTCATAGCCCTATCCTTCTATCCCTACTCTCTTCGAAAAAGAAAAGAGAGGTTGAGCAACTGATTGACAAAGCAGTTCTCGTAGAAAAAATTCTGTCAAGATACCTCCATTAGGATACCATATGCTCCACATTGGGAGCGGACATGGAAAAAAAAAATAAGATACATCATAAACAATCATGGTAGAAATAATTGTATGAATAAAATATTTTACATATGTATATTACATTTTAAAATAAAACACAATTTTTTGTGTACTTTTTCGGAACCGGTCCTGGTCATTATAAAAAGTGAAAGTAGTACAGAACAAATTGTTTAATTTTAAAAATATTACACGTTACCACCAATAATCGACAGTTGACACCTTAAAAGTGATATGCATATTATTATACTTGGATTGCTTATGACTTCTACAAAGTTGACAGTTAATAGAAAGAGTTTAGTTTGAAAGATAAAAGGATTCGTCAATTATTTTAGGTAGATAGCTTGTCGAAGTCACATTAAGTAAATTTAATAAGAAACTTCGTCATTTTCATCACAACTGGAACATGGAATTCATCTGCATCGATATCGTGGTACGTGCAGTCATCATGCAGCTCAGATACTAGAAGGACATGTGCAATGGAACATGGCTAAAGGTTATATGGAAAATTCAACTTGTTTGATCAGGTTTACTTTTCACTTTTCAATATTTCATAAAAATAATAACACGACAAAAAATCGTGTCTTTGAACCGCCCTCAGAGTAAAAACAATGCATGTCCTAACCCTCGCTAAAAGGTTAACCCCACGATATCTGTCAGCGCAGGACTTGCATGTTTTTAACATGACGATTAAAAGACAGCTTAGAAAACTGAAACACCCCTTTCCAACTTACTGCCCACTAAATAAGGGTTATTCGAATATTATTTATGCATCCATTAGAAGATATAATTATTATTGTTGGATACAGTAACTCAACAATGCTTGCCACTTCTTTTCTTTGCAAATATTGCAAACAATAAATTATTACAGCAAATAGGCATAAAATAATCGACGAAAATTAATTGTGATTATGCAGATATGCTCACCACACAATAATCTCTACATTAGAGAAATAACACACAGTACTTCATTGACACTAACTTTTAATTTTAAGGTTATTTTGGGAAATATTAAACTTAGTTTATTAATGGCAGAAAGCAAAAAATACCACATTGCGTTATTAGTGCATTAAGGATGGTATAAAATATATTTCATCTAATTACTGTCACTCGCTTCACATTATTTACTAAACATTTATAATTTCACATAAAAATGGATATTTTGGAAAGCACCTTTTGAGTTAGACTTAAATTATCTTTTGAAGGGGAGAATTATATTCTGAACATTAGTGAAAAGGGTAATGGAGAGAAAAAGGTTGAGAATATCTCTTGCATTACACTTTACAAGTGACAGCTGACGGCTAAATAGCTCATTTTTACATGATTATATTTATAAACTATGTTTATATTCACTAACCAAATTCATAAAAGAACAGCAAATAATGACTTAAAACAAGAAACTATCTATAAAATCAGTCAGTATATAACAAACGGTCAGTAAGTAATTATATTAGGTAATATCTTGGTTAGGTTAGTTATTGCTATGTATAATTGACTATTTAAATTAATTACTGACCGTTTAATATGTAATAGTAACTAACCACATATATTTACGTTTTGATATATTTCTGATTAAAGCATTGAATTACGAATGATATTGAACAAATAAATACACGGCGATTTTAAATGAAAATATAGCTTGAACTGGGCTTAACAAGACACTGCAAATAACGTATTTACGAAGTTTCACTGTATTATAATAATTATTTTTAACTTTGGGAAAGTGATTAAATTATAATGTATAGTTTTATCTTTATTTTTATTTTTGTTGTATGCGCTTATCAGAGCGGAGTTGACTTAAGAAGAAGCATAAAAAATTCCCTCCCCTGGTATCGAACCTGCAAGCCATCGATCAAAAGATTTAGCTATCGGATCACTGGCAGTCGTTGGGGAAGCAGCTGATCTCCAGATACAACAACCCTCGACAGAATTATACTTGTTAGGGCACAATGAATAGTTTAATCCATGAACATGGAAATATTTTCAATTACTCAAGTTAAGGATATTATTATCAATTTATTAAATTTTACAACTAAACAATCGTGCATTTATGACAAAAATAATGCTTATTATGGACACGGAAAATTAGGCGCATTGCGGAATAGGTGTTAAGAGGAAATAGTAGGTTTATCTCTCATTTCGCGAAAATCGTTAATTGTTTTCTGTCGCCTAAAAATTATGAAACGACCAAATTTTTTTGTTCTTTTAATAATTGCAGAATTTGTTTACACTACTGAACTTTTATTTAAATGGAAATAGTAAAGTTTTCAAACCTGTCTAGCAAAGAGTTGACACATGTTTTTCAGAAATGCTTTTATTTTATTTGCCGTGACTAAATTAGAGTTTATTTTAAGTTTATCAAGATTTGATTTTTGAGACAAAATCGTAGAACAAAGTATTTTTAAGAAAGTGACGCTGACGGAATTTGCAATTTATTGAATAAAACGTTTCCATAAAGATTTTTGAAATGTATCAAAGAGTATTTAAAGTAGAATTATACTAAATATATTTTTTTTTAAAAAGGGAGCAATCAAGAATTTTATTATATACGTCTTTTATCAAAAAAAACCCAAAAAAATGAATAGTAATCATTTTTCGGGGATATGTTTTTATTACCTTACATTGTGATTAAGTCAGAGTCCGTCGTCTGCCTCGACACCACACTCGTTATTTCTTTAGATTATATTTAAAAAGTGAATAAGCGCTATTATAATCGGTAAATAATTTTATAAAATATAATATTTTTTGACATGTAATAAAAAATTTCAATACCTAAAAGTTTTGTTTTAATATATATTATACCGTAATGAAGACCAATATATGATAACATAACCATAAATATTGGGATCAACACTATCAATTGTCTCAATTACGTGACGAACAGTTACAAACACCCGTAGGATATTAAAAGTTAAATTAAGATAATAAAAAATCGATCAATTTATCTTAAAAAAAGTTATATCTACACTCGGTAATTTATTAATATTTTAAAAATGTTCATAGCTTGTATTTTGTGAACGTGACTACAAAATATAGTATTAAATGCAGTGTATGAACATGCGATATTGCAGTTTTATGCACGTGCAATATTTTTATTCTGAACCAAGTGATGCAAATGCATTCGCAATAATCGTTGCAGTAGACCGATAAGAAAATTACTATATAACAATAAATAAGTAAGTTTTCAACGCCCATTACTTAATGAAAAATGGGAAGAGAGTAAATTTGAATATTTTAATATGAAATGCGCATTATTTTACATTTCGTATACGCTATTTTTTCTCTATGTTTATTTGCTTTTGAGACCACTAATAAAAAACGATCTTTCTAAACAATTTTAGAATCCTCGTTTCGACTTTGACTAATAAAACAAGCTATCAATCAAAAACAAAATTTTGAATTGATATAGGAACATTATAATAGAAACAATTACGTTCTTATATAGTATCAAGAAACACTATAACAGATATTCAAATATTATATACATAATATTACAACTTGCATAAATTTATAAATTATGCCGCGCATTAGTTGTGTTGGCTCTCTTAGCAAAAAAAAAGTAATGATTAACGTTCCCTATACCACGGTTTCTTCGTAAAGCAATAAATTTATTTAAAAAATCGACTTATATGAAACATGCATTTATTCCAAAAAATATTACTGTCAACACCATGTTATGATTGGTGGTAACATCCCAAATAGGGATTCAGAATATTCATTGAAAACAATTATTCGAATATTAAAACATACAGTATTCGAATATTCAAAAATATTCAAATAATACAATGTAGGAATTTCATAAGGTATAATTTAAAATATCGACTGAGGGTTCCTGATGAAATTTCAATTATTGCATAAATGTATGTAATAATCAGTAATGTCATTAAAAATTTTGCTCAGTTAATGGACTTTTAATGTAGCTACATTTGTGATATCAGATTAGTATTTATTGTTTTGTAAGAGGTCCTTCAAATTTTAATTGTAGACTATTTTATTTGGTTTATGTATAATTTGTTTGATACTCAGTAATTTCTTGTCTTAGTTCATGAACCAACTGTTTTATATATCTTAATTTTTAACACTCAATTGTATATAAATAGGCCAGTTATGTTTGTATTTTTATCATTTGATAATGCTCGTGATGAGCGAAACCGGTCCTGATCATTATAAAACATGTGGAAGCAGTAAAAAACAAATTGTGATTTATTTTTTTTAAATATAATGTCTTTCCACCAAGAATCGACTGTTAACACCTTAAAAGGACTTTCAGTCATTGATGGATGAGTTAGTTTGAGTTCATTTGTGTGCCTCAATGCCTGAAGGTGCAGAGAAGCGAAACCCGAGTCGTCTGTGACGAAATACATGGAAATGCACATTTCAACAATTCAAATTTCATAAGGTATATTCAGTTTTTTCTTTTTCATATGTCTAGCAAGATATTTTAATTGTTATCAACACGTGTTTTGAGTGAATATTATGGTGTTTAAATAAACAAAATAGATTATATGAAAATATAATGTGACTATAAGAGAATAATTTACCAAATATTCGAAAATCAACAGAAGCGGAATACATTCGAATATCGGAAATTTGAATATTCGATTGGAATCTCAACCATGTATCTCATTCGAACTAAGTCAAAAATTAACAAAAGCAATTTGCTTTTTGAACGTAGAGCTTCATAATTATTTTTTCATAAACACTATAAATTATAAATCGCAATCGTTTCGTAGTAAAAATCAGAACAGGCTTTATCTCAAAACTGAGACTTTCAGATTATCTTACTTTTTCATTGGTATAATGATATTTATGCAAAATATGTGTATTCTATGCTTATATTTACTAATAATATCACAATAATTAATAATTCTAAGTAGCTAGGGGTCTCAATACTCAAACAAAGGCATCGCGCTATCGTGCAACACACCATTGTGGCGAAAAATGTGGCTGATAGAAAAATGTTTTGATTTACGAGACCACTTGAAATCGTCTGCAAAACAATAGCCACTGATCGCCTGCGCCGCAAACTGAAGAAGGGATATTGTCTGAAAGAGAGAGATAGTGGTTATAGAGAGAACAGTGGCGTACCATAAGGAGGGTAAATTTAATATAAAATTAAAATTGATAATTTAGTTATTCCACTTAGTTTATCACTAACGTGACGCGTTTCGCCTCTTTAAGAAGCATCTTTAGACTAACGATATCGCAAGGTTATTTATTTCAAGGTAAACAATGATTCTAATTCTTACATTAAATAAAGGGTGATGGTGGGTTTTATTCCATTCTACTGGACGTGTGGAGGGGGGTAAGATATAAACACTGTTACACTATTTACAAATCAATTACTGGTACTTGGAAGTGAAAACCCAAGGGAAATAAATTTAATAATGGTGAGCCGCCTGTTCTGTTTAGAATGTTATTTACTAATCCTCCATTACTGTTAACGGTTTTATTGATTTCTAGAAACTCTAAGCTATTTATTTTAATACTTTTTTATTTACACGATGGAGTACATCTACGTTATTATTTTTATTAAAACTATGATTATTTTCAATTAAATAATTCACAAACTCTGAAAAATTATTACTTTTGAGACATCTTATTTGTTCTAATATTAAATCTTCTCCCTGTCTGTCCTACATAGGAAGCTTGACAGTCTTCACAAGAGTCTTGACAGTCTTCTTCTTATATTCCACACTGTGACAATGATTCTATTCGATTTTAATTTTATATTAAAAATGAACTTCCACAAAGTTACCGCCGAATCCATAGAAAATGGAAAGGGTTAATGTAATTAATTTTTATAAGTCTGATTATTTTATATTATTTTATCACCAGATCCTCATTTTTATAGTATGTTGGTTTTCAACTACACTCGGCCTTCGTAAAACAAGATGCATGTATCTTAGTTCAAAGATACATTCGTTTAATAGGGTATTTTTTTTCTTTCAGTTAAGACACTAATTAAGTCATTTAAAATATTTGAATAAGGCATTGACTTCTGTGATAGCTTTCATCACTTCTTCCCTCTCTTTCTAAACACGCTATCTGATTCTGAAAATGGGCCGCAGAGAGCAATTAGCCATCCATAACCGTCATCCTCCTTTCCTAATCTTATCTAATATTAGAAGTGAAGTGAATGACTTATAGCAGGTTCTTCAAACAATATATTTCCGTTGAAATGCGTTATGAAAATCCTTATATTCCACGAGAAGGAAAGACATTGCGAACATCTACGCTCAAAATGTGAAATGTTAAATTGAAAAAAAATCTAAATCTAACATCAATCTTGCCAGAACTTGAATTTGAAGCCACCTGATCGCTATGGTAAAGTTCTAACCACTAGAAATTCCATCTTACAAAGAATAAGAAGAAAGTATTTGTCGAATATTTTACTCGAAATGTGAAATACTGCTGTAATTTCTTCATCATAAATCTAAGCGCTGCACTGCTTCATAGGGTGAGAGTAGATGTTTTGATAGAGGTATGAAGAAAAAGTGGAGTGGCTTTCAAGAGCACCCCTGAACCACTTTCGTAAACAGTATGAGAACTCTGTATCCTCTTTTTTGGCTAGTGAGCTATAATTTGCGAATATAACATCTGCTGGAACAACCTATGTAATCAATAATCGCCAAAGCAGTATATATATCAACGCATTGCCTCTCTTTAAACCACTTTCAAAAGCTCATTTAGTTAGATCTAATTATAAAAAATAGGTTATAACAAACATATCTTCAGATTAACGTACCAGGCAGTGTCATGTGGTCATTAAGAGACGTTAGAACTGGCCCAAACCACTCTGTAGACGTTTTATTATTATCACATTTAGGTATGAAATTTTCGCATGACTTAAGTGTTCGCTGTGTATATATAAAATAAAATGTTATGCAATGCATACACAGTTTCAACGTGTCATCTATGACGGGTACGGTTATACTAGTAATTTAATGATATACAGTCGAGGGTGTACTTTCCGAAAGAAGTGTGTCCAAACTAAAATGTCATTGTCTATTTTTCGCACTTCGTTTAAATGGAGATACATACACTAACTGTTATTAGCCGGCAGGTACAGAGCTCAAAATATATGATTTTATATATCTATTATAAATTCGAATTCGCATACATTTTCACATTTAGCAAATTCAATTTAACATATTTTCTATCATGCAATAAATAACTCTATTTTCGATACAAAACCAGGTCCTTTGATAGCGTAGATATTTAATTACATGCGACAGATAATCGGATGAACTTCGAAACGTTTGAGGACCCTACCCTTCAACGAGCAATCGGCAGGGGAACCCAGCTATCAAATATCCATTTATAAAGTCGACCAGTGTTTCACAACATGTCGATTTTTTTTAGCACGCATAAATAGATAAACATCTGACGGGGTGAACGCTGGGGTCGCGAGTGAGGCGCTGCGGCCATACAGTAACGGGATTTTGAACAATTTATTCATAAATTGTTTTATTTACCAGTTTAACACTTTGTTGAACTATATAAAATTCAATCCATCATATTTCTTTTATTTATAATTATATCACGCCATCATCATTACTTTAATTGAGCAGTTTTTGCTTACCTATATGATTTAACTGAAACCAACGACGTTGACCCCTGCACTGACTTTTCAATCGATTTATGGATTTCTGTTCCTAGGCAAGGATGTTTTTTATGTCTAAAATTCCCTCCTTCCCATGTGATCCTAAAACATGGTGAAAACGAGAGCGATTACGTAACCACTATTAATGTCCTAGTCCTATCCCTACTCTCTTCGAAAAAAAGAGAGGTTGAGCAACTGAATAACTAGCAGTTCTCGTAGAAAACTTCCGTTGAGATACCTCCATTAGGAGGCCATATGCTCCACATTGACAGTGGACATAGCTTATAATATTTATATACATAAAGGTAATTAGATATATTTAATTTATTGTAATATCTAAAAAGAGATCGACAATATAATAACTTAAGATAAAGTTTTTATAGGATAAAGTAAACAATCTATTTACATACGTTCCATCGGCGTGCGCCATCTTATCTTTATCATACAACCTCACTTGTGTATAAGTAAGTAGGATAAAAGATCAAACGACAGCATGCCCTTATATTTCGCTTGAACTCTTCACTTTATATGGGATTAAGCGAGAAAGAGAAAAATTCACTGAACGTGGCTACTTCCGTGCTACCTTCATTGAATCGATAATTAAAACAGATTTATTTAAAGTTTAATAATTAGGTGATATATCCTTCCTACCTTTCTACCGAGTAAATTCCAATTCATTATATCTTCATGATATATTCACATGATCTCTTAATGTGTTATTTTAAACAGCAAGAGTTTTTAAGAGAATTTTATTATGAGTCAATTATTGATATTTGCTATTTCAGTTTATTATCAAGGCGATCAGATTCACCCCTCCAACATTCAAGCCCAGGGCACTGATATAATAATGATGTTTCTAATATATGCACAAATGTTCAAATTATTCCCTATTTCAGTCAGCAATTTATTTCGAATGGATAAATTCTTCACGGTGAACCGGGGCCTTCATTAAATATTACTGCGAAAAAATCCGCAATATAATGGCTTATTTTTTAGGGGAAAGTCTACATTTCAGGACCCCGAGGGCCTGTCCCGCGGGTACCATAACACAGAAGAGTAAATTTTTCCGAACATGTGCGACCCCAGTCGCTATGTTAAATACTTTTTCGAATCGATTTAACGACGTTGGGGAGGGTTTTATCAGAATGTTCATCGGTTATCGTGCATCTCGTAGTCCTGTTTTGATATTTTATGACGTCTCGTGATTTACTATCTTTTTATGATAACTAGATATTGCAATATGTGCTGTATCTGTAAACTAGTGTTTCAGTCGTGCTTTTCGGTTGCAGTAACTACGAACTTGAATCACAGTACGAAAACTTCTATATGTAGATTTTTTATTATATTTATGGATTCTCGTTTGAATGCATGGTTGTCTGTGATTTCCTCCCAACCATACGATTCTACTGTGATATGACGATTCTAGTCATGAATTAAACACTTTGAAAAAAGCGCCAGTATAAGTCCATATCGTCGTTCCCATTGCAAAATTGTATACCTGCATATAAATCGATAAATGAAATATGTTTCTCAGTCCAACATAAACATTTTTTTAATATCTTGATGGCAAACGAGTCTATGTAAGCAGAGGAATATTTTTAGTACAGAAAAATCAGACAATTGTCTATTTTTTTTTTGTTTAAAAGTTAGGTTGAACATTGAAGCTTTTTTCAAAGTACCAAAGCCCATATTAAAATCCTGTTTTATTTAAAATTTAACCCAATAATCTGTTGATTTATTGTAAAAGTATTTAAGTATTGTAAAAGAATAAAATCATAGCTTTTTTCCAGAATGATTCGTGTCATTTTGCAGTGGGTTTATATTATTAGCCAAAGAAAAAATGTTGAAAAATGAAAAATCGTCTCATGTATGTTTTCGACTTTTTGTATTATTATTACTGCAAAAATCGCCCTTAAGTGTGATATGTTTTAATACGATAAAGCTGTTTTTTAAACTGTTTTTAACCTCCCCTTAAAAATTGATATGTATATACAGTTTTGCAATGGAAACGACGATATGTTCCACATTAGAAGCGGACATGCAACGAAAAAATTGTGTTTCTCTTAAGCACTTTCATTGGGCAGTTTGAAAACCCGAAGAGAAATCTACACCAAAAACTGCTGAATTTCAAGATCCAACCCGGGAACGGCGGCAACCTCATTTGGGGACATTTCATTGTAAACACGTAATCTAAATTCAAGGGTCCGGGCCCCGAGGAACTAAGAGGTGTCATGTTATGACACCTCGAAAAACGGGAAAACTTTTTTGGAAAAAGATTCAAATTTCACAACCCTTATGGATATATATATATATACATTCATAGTAAACCATACATATAATTGGCAGAGCCCTCTTGTGACTTACTGTTTTTCACGACAAAGTTGTTACTATTACTGTTGTAGCAACCTGCTTATTTTGTTGTGATTCGCTCTCGGACTTAGCTCAGTTATGCAGTTGAGGGTTTGAACCCAAGAATGATGTCTTGATGAAGACATGGATGGCTTTGACGTATTCCATTGTATCTAGTGATTCCAAATATTCGTTGAATATAAATATTTGAATCATGTATTTTCATATTCTTGCTAGCTTACAGCAATTTTCTTGAGTGAATATGATTATATCAATATGTAATGAGATGCCAAATGAAATTTGTTGTTATCCCAGTGGTTTTATGGAAGAACAATGTATCATTTATTCGAATATTAAAAAGAACCGAATATATTAGAATATTCAATTGGAATCCCTAATCGCTTCCCAACTGCGTAATAAACGCTGTGCTGTATGGTTTCATTTATTTACACCCGATTCTCTTTTTGCACGGGGGATACGTTCCAGAGACTACCGTGTAAAAAAGATAGGGTCCTGATATAGAAATTGGATGTAAGTTCCATGACTTAAAAAACCAATATGAAATTTATTTATTCAATTCGGTAAACAGACATTATAAAATAAAAACCAGAAAGGGAATAAAATTGAAATATAAATGTGTCAAAACAATGACATGTTATACATGAGTCATGAACACCTGCAGCTTAAAATTCGCCAAATGTCAAAAATGATGAGCAACTGAGTAACAAGCAGTTCTTGTAGAAAACTTCTGTTAATATACCTCCATTAGAACATCATATGCTCCACGTTAGGAGCTGACATGATAAAAAAAATATATTCACATAGATTTGAAGTGTTTTTAAAGAAGTGCTAGATTTGGACCATTTTGACTTTAGTATCAGAGTCACTTTTAAATGTTCATTCTTTTAATGGTAAAAATCCCCATGTCAGCATATTTAAAATTAATGAAATAAGAAAAAATCTATAGGGTATGTCACAATGATGTGTCGGCATATTTTACACGATAAAATGCCTATGTTGACATAAGCAATTAAGATGTTGGAATTTACTAGAAAAAGAAGTGTCTATCTTCACTTGGGCAGCTCTAGCACCAAAATTAACCCCAGTATTAACAGTACTGTGAAAGATATAAATTCACAATCGCCTTTATCTACTGAAAAATTGATTAATATGACAGAGGCAGTTGCCCCAGATGTATAGCACAGGGTGAAGATGATAGTATACTAGAAAGTAAATTTAGTATTAATAATGATTTCTCGGACTTTCTATATATATAGTATTAAACCTTTTTATATGTATAGTATTAAAAATGAAGAAGTATTATGCATGCAATGTATCTGTATGTAGGTATATTTTGCTGCCTACTTGGCATGGACATTATTTGTGCATATATCTATATGCCAATCAGTCGTGAAAAACATTTTACAAACAAACATTTTTTATTTAAGTTTCTCTAGTGCACTCAACATTGTACCCAAACCCCGATACGCCTTCACACTCTTCTTTCAGGGTGTATTCCGTTGTGTATATTGCATGTAATGCCCGAGGATAGTCTTGGTGGCATGCACTTGTATTGCGCAGAAAGTTTAAATAATAAAAAAAAGCTTTTATTGTTTAAGTTCTATTCACTTTACATATGACGTCACGAACTCTATGAATGCCTGGTAATTTGTCATATATCCAACCAAGTTGGCATGACCGACGGGACCGACAGATCCGACAGATAAAAAAACGGGGCTAATTTTTTTATCAATGAAAATTGAATAATAATAATACGCCTTACATTTTCTGCTCCTGGGGGAAACGCAGCGAAAGTATTGGATGTCACAAGTGGTGATGCGGTTTTTTACCCAGGAATAAACTCATGTAAAAAGAAAAAACGAGAAAAAACAATTATAATATTAATTATAACTGTTTATCATTTTAAGCATCTGGTAACACTTAACTTATTTTAAAAGCGTATCATTTTTTATGTATGCCATCGGACACTGCACCGTACTTGCGGGGCGGACAGGGGTCTTCAAAACCCGTCTACAGACTATTCCTATACAGACTATTACTATGCAGACTATTTCATGCAAATTTAATATGTAATGTCTCTGATAAGGCGTTCAAAAGTAATTTGTCACATCTGTTTGTTTATCGTTAGCAGTAAACAAAATGCGTGCGCCGCTTAAAGAAACGGTCACTTGGCACTCGGCGTATCCGAGGGGCTGTTGGTCGCCGAGAAAACCAACGCGGCTTAGTTCTAAAGTGTGACCCTATCGTAAAACCACTTGCTGCGTTTTTAAATTGAAATGGTGTATTTTAAATTCTGTTTTTGTATCTGTTACTGCCTTCGAGGAATTTATTAGTATAAACTAACTGCAATTAAAGATAAATTAAACTGACGGGCGGGTTTTAATAGAGGACGAAGGAACCTGTGAATCATCCTTATCGCCATGCTGGACCTGGGGCAGTCAAAGTGTGTTGACGCTCCAACTCCCCGATGAGTAGACCTTTTCTCTCACATCATTGCATCCCCACATTTGAGGTTACTGTGTACAATGATAATGATGGAAGTAAGGAAATTTATTCAATATCGGATCACGTATGACATCTATGTATAAACAGAAAATGACGGCAAATCGACGAAATGTAATTCAAAATAATTATCAACCACGTATTACTAGCAGCATTTAAGCCAACTGAGACGTTGTCGACTTTCTACATATATAGGCAGATTCTAGCAATTACACAATCATTTATGTAAATTTAAATTACTTTTTATTCTCTTCACTAGATTTTACCACAAAAATGTAACTTTGAGTTTCTTGTGCCTTTCAAATGCACAGTTCTGGCGATGGCGTGATACTGAAATAGCTATCAACTATTGTTAATTATATAATGTTTGTGGAACTCAATTCATTTTCTCTTATTTATAATAGCCCAGAGAACTCTGTAGTCACTTAAGTGCTCGGCCAGAGTAAGCGTGTGACAGCGGGGCGGACGCGGCGTTTGAAACTGAAATGTAAAACCGCTCAAGACAAGACGCGCGACTTTCCAGCCCCTGCGCATTAACTACGGACATTTCAAAAGCATTATATGCATTTCAGTCTTAAGTGCCGCGCCCACCCTGCCGTCACGCGTTGACTCTGGCTGAACAATTATTATTATCACACATCAGATGTAAATATGAAATTTCTTCATAACCTAAACGTCGCGGTTCGTGGTGTATAATATAAAATAAAACGTTATGCAATGGATACACAGTTTCGACGTACTAGCTTCTTTAGACATTCAGTATTTCAATTTTAATACCGTCATCTATGACGGGTGCGGCTATACTAGCCAATTTAATCTATAATCCAAGAAATAAGAACTTAGGAATATTTACATAACTCTGCAAAGCAAGACTGCAACTAGAACTCTAGAGACAGACGAAAAAGAATAATATTAGTAACTGGATATAGAGATTCCAGTCCCAGAAATCGCCTGAAGAGGTGACTACGGCATGGAAGTGATTATTATTAATTATCAGTTTCGCGTACTTTAGGTTGGTAATTTCTGCTTTATACGTAGGTAGATGAGGTTATGTTATGTTATTAGAAATGTAGATAGATGTACCTGTATACATATATTTTGTGTTGGTATATACATATATATATGTCAGTAGCTATATATATAATGCTATTGAACGGGCAAAAGCTACTTATACTGATTCGCTATAGAACGCACGTTGAAAGATCAGACGACACACATAAATCAAATAAATTCAACTATTCAAATTCAAGATTCCATTTTTAAATCGCTTATTATAAAATATCATTCAGTTTTCTTTTAAATATGTATGAATCGTTAGTACTTTGAGAACAATTAAATATTATTATTAGTAAGGTACGTGGTCGAGTGGTCAGTGTCGTTGGATTTAGTTACCAAAACGGAAAGTTTCATTTCATATTGATTTTTAATCCATTTTTGGATTGTTATTTGAAAGCATAGATATCTAAAATTCTCTCCCCTCATCCGATGCTAAAAACGGGGCGTAGTGACAGTGTTAAGCTAACCACAAGTCCTGTCCTAGGATTGCCTTTCTATCCCTACTCTCTCCAAAACAGAGAGGTTGAGTAACTGAGTAACAAGCAGTTCTCACAGAATAAACTTCATTAGAAGTCCATATGCTACACATTGGAAGCGGACATGGTTTAAGAAATATGTGAACAAAACATAATTCAATGTTTCCTTGATTACCGAAAAATTTTCTTATGTAAATACAATAAATTTTGTTTTATCAATGTAATGTCTTCCCAACAATAATTGAAAGCACCTAACCACCATTCAAGTGATTGTTTTAAAGATGTTCTACAATTAATTTCGCTCAAACAAAAATACGTCAGTCCTGTAGCCAAATGTTTTTGCGTTCGCCTTATTCGGTTAACGTATATTTTCATAAACTGATTTATAGGTTTATATTCAAAGGCATGGATGTATGCGATGTTTAGAATTCTCTCTCAACCATCCGATCCTAAAAACGGGGGGTAGTGAGAGCGATAAGATAACTAACTACGAGTTGTATCTAACTGACTTAGCTTCATCCTTCTATCCTTACTCTCTCTGAAAAAAACCTAAGTTAAGTGACTGAATAACAAAGTGTTGTAAAACAACTTCTGTTGATGTGCCTCTATTAGCTATCGACATGATTCACATTGGGAGCGGGCATGTTAACAATTACAATTACCTAGCCTAAGTGGTCTAGTGGTAAGAGCTTTACCCTAGCGATCAGAGTGTATTACTATGTGTGGATCCCGTGTATGTATCAGTATGAATCATGTGATCCTAAATCCTAGAGTTGGACCTTAGAGCCGAAATTCAAAGTAATATGGCGTGTATTCTACATAATATTTAGATTTATACAGTCAATTGTATCAAACTTAAATATATTTATAAATATAACAAGTTTTCTTCTTCTTCTAATCAAACTAAAAAGCAGAAATTCTGCATAAAATGAATGAACCATTTTTTACAAGTTGGAAGAATACTAATTTTCTTAATAACTGTTTTCATAAAGCGCTTTTCCTTTTAGACGCCATCTCTATTTGGGCGGTCTATAGCACATAACCGCACAAAAGCTCCTCGTTGTACACCCAACCGAGCGACTTTTCACAAACTTCAAAATATTATGATTTTGTAATAAGAGATTTCGTAATAAAAATGTTATTATTTACGGGCCAGAGATTTATCGTGGCATCTTCAATTTTAAGTATGATAATAAATAAAATAGAAATACCATTAAATGCACAATAATAATAAATTTTGTTGTAGAAAATAAGATGGAAGATTTCGTATTTATAAATGATATGACATTTGAAATAGTCTGAGTTAATGATCGAATCAAAGAAGAAAATTCTAGCATGATAACTTAGTATTGAAAAGAATTAATCCAAATTGCACGTATCAGTCAATACCTTTATTTAAATTCATTATGTTGTTTGTTGAAAGAGATTTGAATAGCACTTTTTTTAAATGTAAATCAAGGAACGCAGATGTACATTTTCTTCTAATACTAATTTATTCCATTTATTACATTTTTCGTAATTTAATTTGCTAATGTTAAATATTTTATAAATTTTCAGGAAAACAGAGTTCGTATTTCCTGATTCTTTTACTAAACCTAACCAAGCTTTTATAATAGCATATATAATAATTTACGAAATAATAAATGAGAACAAATAAAACACATTTTCTTTTTGAATTGCTGAGATTTTGTACATTTCCATATATTTTGTCACTAACGACCTGGGTCTCGCCTTTCGGCATCTTCAGGCATTCGAGCACACGAATGAAATCAAATTGATTCGTGTGCTCGAATGCCTGAAGATGCCGAAAGGTGAAATCCGGCTCGTTATAGACAAAATACAAGGAAATGTACAAAATCTCAACAATTCAAATTTGATATTGAAATTCCATCAAGCATTCTCAGTCGATGTCTTACATTTTCTTTTGTACTACATACTTTCACATGTTTATAATGATGAGGACTGGTTTCACTCATCGCGAGAATTATGAAATTTTTCATCAGTTTATGAACCAGCTGTTACTTTGTAATTGTTGACATTAAATTTTATATAAACAGCACTGTTATGATTTTATTTCTATCAGTTGATAATGCTCACGATGATTGAAACGTGTCCTGATCATTTTACACATGTGAATGGAGTACAAAACCAATTGTGCTTTATTTTTAAAATCTTATACCTTTCCACGAAGAATTGATAGTTGACAAATTAAAAGTGATAAATCCTAAACTATTATAATATAGACTTCATTAGATATTTCGAAAGAATTAACATAGTATAAAGTAATAAACTGTACGTAATATTTATGTAGATATTATGATTTACATTTTAACTTGAAAAATTGATTTCTTGCAAAATATTTAGTTAAAACTATTTTTAGCGAAGACTCGAACCGTTTTCTATGATTTTCATTTTGAATTTTGCCAGTGTACGTGAAAATTCTATCTCCGTGGCCATCTAGTAGTGACGTTTTGTACCAAGCATCGACAGCCCTACTACAAAATTTTATTAAAAAACAACGAAATCATCTCCTTTTCAATCATGTTTCAAGTAAACATACTGCAACCGAAGACCTATTTCAGCCAACAACTTGATAATAATTTGCATTGCAAGAAACGGACGCCAAATTTTATTTTGTTTGTCTCACTGAATATTATTTAGTAATAAAGATTTAATGAAAGTTTAGTTGCTTTTAATATTGTTTCTCTTGTTTCCTCACACAATTTTTTCCATTGTAGTAGTAAAATAGAGATTATGGACTACTGATGCAGTATTTAAACTAGTTGTAAGCTTTCGAATCTTTAATTATTTCCACTCTGAAGGCCAGACATTCTGGCCAAAGTATTACTAGTAGGCAGCTCCATGGGCCAGAGAGTCTGGCCCAATGCATGTAAAAGTTTACTCACTAATTTTACAAGCGCAAAATAGGCATTTACGATAGAAATATCCTGAAAAATATATATCTGTAATTTACTAAATGTAAATAAAATCAGTTTTTACTTAACAGAATATAAGAAAAAACTGAATGCTTTTTTTTAATGTCCTATGGTACCACACTCATCAGGAATGTCCGAGGAGTAATTCCTCAACTCTTGGTTACATCCACTCTAGTGTTAAGGAACAGGAAGTTATGTTTTAAATAATAATGTTAAATAAGGGGGCTAATTTTTTTAGGAATTGCGTTCCAATTGCTTTCCATAGGACGCCGTTAACTCTTGACAGATCCGACTGATAGTCGTATCGTCTTTAGTAATTTTTCCCGTTCATTATCCATATCTGGACATTCCCAAAGTGTGATGTGATCAGCATCCTGAATCATATTGCGGCATTTACCGGAAAACAGGAAAAGCTTGGCAACTTTGATTATAAATATTAATTTTCACAAAAAAAAATATCAGGCATTAAAACAGCCAAGGCGCCATTTCATCAAACATGTCGAAATGTTGAAATCACATTAGACCAACTGTAGAAGAAAAGACACCACAAACATGCAAGCCCAAGTCCTATATTAGATTGACTACATCTAAATTTTATAATTAACCTTATCACTACACCATAGAAACTGACATTTTGAATGAACTGTCAAGCAGTTATGTCATAATATACAACACGACGTCATTAAATTAATATGATCTACATTTATTTACCATATTTCTACTTCGTCTTGGTAGCTATATACCGTTTATAATTTTATGATTCATTGTTAAATATAGATTATATGTGTCATACAAATATGCCTCCGATACTTTGCAGTCTCCCTGTAGCAAAAATACATTTCCAACAGTTCGTTTGGCTTTATTGTAGACGCCTCACTACCGGTAGATATACATAACTACCTTTCTATCGTTCCCTACCTACGTTCAGCTAACAACTCTGGGCGAGCTGGTAGTCACAATTGCCACGACCTAGTACCTACCATGACACTAGTGTTGGTACACCCGGTACTTATATTCTAAATAGGGTGTCCATTGCTTAGACATTAATTTTAAATAAAATATCGATTTAAAAAACACTTTTTACACTGTATCTGCTTCCAATGTGAATCAGGTTCAGGTGTGTTTTGTGATATTGAGCTACAGAGGCCAGAAGGATTTGTATCCTGTGCATCTACAGTACTGGCGTTTATTTGCTTGGTATATGTTATGCCAAATGTGTGAAATTGCTTATTACATGAAGTGGGAAGAACTTGCATTCGGCAGATAATTTGCCTACTTCATGAATGAGGCAATGGGCTTCCACTTTTCATGAATTAGGCAAAATTTTCCCCACTTTAGCATTTTAGGTGTAGCACAAATATTGATTAATACATAAATATCGTCACCTCAAAAATAAAAGGTCGCTTGTACAAAAGAATCGTGTGGAGGTTATTTCTATTTCGTATTTTGTATTTTAAAATTAAAATTATTATGATCGCAAGTCACAAGTGAGTTACTTCTTAAAGATTGAAACGCATCTTTTTATATAATCTTTCAATTTTGAATTTTTAATAAGTTTGGAGTAATTTACTATTAAATAACCAAATCATTTAATATTTCTTTTTTTAGTTAAAAAGTTTAACTACTAAGGTGTATTATTTAAAGATCAAAAAAATTAATACTATAAAATTGGTTTATATGTTTCAACTCTAATAATTAAGTAAAACATTTTTTTTTGCAATAAATGAAAAATTAAAGATTAGCTTATAAATACACAAGTTATATTTTTTCCTTTTTTTCAATTTTGACTGTATAGGTTTTTTTCCTCAAATTTCCTTTACGTATTTATTTTAATTTTTCTCTATTCGGAACTGACATTGTTCTGTTTCGTCACTGTTCTGTTTTGTCACAAAACACATTTTTAGGAACCGATTAAGTAAAGTGTACGCCGTACAACTTTTCACTTTTTACTGTCGACTCCGTGGACGGACGGACGTCTCGGGTTCAAGCCCCGGTGCGGACAGTTTCATAAATTGATTTATAGATTTCTCTTCGTAGAAATGAATGTTTATCACGAGTGAAATTAAATACTCACCCACAACTAAAAACCGGTCATAGCTAGAGCGATTAAGTAACCATTAGTCCTGTCATATCCTTATCCTTCTATCTCTACTCTCTTCGAAAAAGAAAGGTTGAGCAACAGAGTAACAAGCAGTTCTCGTAGAAAACTTTTGTTGGGATACGTCCATTAGAAGGCCATACACTGGGAGCGGACATCGTAAAAAAAACTTTTCACTTTTTAGTACACTGATACGCTTTCTGTAGACCATACAGAGCGTGTCAGTGTATTAATTTGTATGAATCCCGTGATCCCAGAGCAGGGTATGGATTCAGTGATGCTAAATCCTAGAACCCGACCTTAGAGCAGGAGTGCAAAGTTATACGGCGTGTACTCGACCCAAGTCCCGGATTATTTCTTCGACGTAATGGTGCGACTACACGATATCGCGGGGCGCCAGTCAGTGAGGAAGCCGAAACGCCGCTCGGGCGCGATCGTGTACAGCCGTCGAGCAACACAACATCTCGATAAGACGTCGTCTTAAAATAAATAATAAGTCCTACAACTTTCGAAATAAATTAAAATTACCAACTGGCAGTGCGTTTTTTTTCACCTCTGGCTTAGGACATAAAAAATCCATTCTTCTCGGCACTTACGTCACCGGGGTGATGCATCAATATACAGCCTGAAGATAATCTACCGTTATAATAGAGGTTGTTTCTGGCAGCGTTCAGATGCTAAGCACTGGACTATAGAACTACTAACAATGAATTTAAATCGAAAAATTTTCGTTATACCTATCGCCGTATCCGAGTGGTAGAGCTCCAAAAGTTCCATCAAAACTCTGAAAACGTCTTTCAAATGGATGTTTTACCATGTGGAGCGTATGGACTCCTAATGAAATATCTTAACATAACCACTTTCAACCGCTCCTCTTAGAAATTTTAAAGATCGGAAATTGAAGATAGAAAAGGCCTAATAGTTAGCTTATCGCATCCTGTTTTTAGTATAAGCATCGGATAGGACAAGGGAGGCAAACCTTTTCCTGTCGGAAAGCTGCATTTTTTATCTTAAACTCAAATAAAGCCTTATTTCAGAAACATACATAAAAATGTATTACATTATTTTGTAAATGATGAAAAACAGTGAAATTTATTTATTTCCGTCAAAGGACCGCACTTTAGACCTTAAAAAGCCGCAGGTTCGTCATAGCTAGGAAAGCAGGTATATGAAAAGGGGTACATATAAGCATCGCATAGCATTTAACACAAATTCATAAATCAACCCTTGTCTCATCCCGTGGACATCGTAACTGAAATAGGACGAACACACAAAAGTGTTGGCCACTCGATTACGATGATAGTGGAATAAGTAGTGTAAATTGTTAAAAAAAAAAATGGTGGAATGATATTTTTTCATTTTTTAACGGTTGGCAATATTGATCTACTTAATCAATTAATTAATATCTTTAAAATTCATTCAAATTCGAAGAAAATAGTAAAACTAATATTCCATGAATAATTGAGTCCATGCAGTCGCAGCCATCAATAATCCTATATTATAAAGCAGTTATTTCTTCACATCCGGCTGACAATAAATTCAAATCTACTCTGCAAATTAATCTGACAGTCAAAAAATTATCTCCGCCTATGTTCCGCTAAAACGTGTAACTGCATTTACCAATTCAGCAGTAATTTCCCAAACATTTTCCGGTTACCGAAGAACGGGCGGGTGGGTGTGCACGTGCCGCCGTGCATGGACACGTGTCGGCATGCCCTGAAGCTGCGCTGCGCCAGCGGACCGAAACGTCGGCGAAATCTGCAACGGACATGCGTGATTTTGATATCTGAACTTGCACATTACAGAGAAGGTATATCTTCAATCGAAGAACGCTGAAGTTTTATAACGAACAATCACAACTCACAATCTTGCAGTTTTTTTATTTGAAAGAAGACTATTTTTGGTAATTATAATATTAGTTTCTATTGCAGGACGATTGAACTGTTTTAAACTTTAAAAATTATTTTATCACAGATAACAGCCCTCCTCCTTGTCGGTTCCGTGGAGCAGTGGTTAATGTCGTTGGCTAAGGTTACGGATATCTAAGGTTCAAGTCCCGTTGCGGACAGTTTCATAAATTGATTACTCAATCGATTTATGGATTTCTGTTTGTAATCATGAATGTTTGTGATTTTGTCTAAAATTCTCTCCCACCCATTCGGTCCTAAAAAAACGGGGACTAGCGAGAGTGATTAGCTAACCACTAGTCCTGTCCTAGCCCCATCTTTCTATCCCTACTCTCTTCGAAAAAGAGAGATTGAGCAACTGAGTAACAAGCAGTTTAGACCATATTCTCCACGCTGGGAACGAAAATGGTAAAAAAAAGAAAAAGGTAACTCCAGTTTCACTTTTCATTATATTCAGGCACGAAAGCTGTCATCCAAAGAAATCCTCCGAAAACTTTTCAGTGAAACAAATGATACCAGGAATAATCAATCAGCTATGCTTCTTACTGGGACTGCAGCTGAGTGATCAATGTCGTTAGTTACAGTTGTGGTGTTCATGTGTTCGAATCCCTGAATGGACAGGTAGCTAAACATTGCTCTGTCTTAGTCCTATACTTGTATCTTTATTCTCCCGAAAAACAGAGGTTATGTGACTTCGCGACTAGCATTTCTCGTGAAAAACATCCGTTGAGACAAGCTCGACTTAAAGTGCATATGCGTGGAGCGGTTACATGGTTACAAAAACTTCTCTAAGTACAATTTAAGTTCTCCGTCAGGAATCCATAAAATATTTAAAAGCGTAATGGTTTGTTACTATCGTAGTTATATTATCAATAAAAAATCGTTAAAATATCGCTCCCGTGCAACTCTACATCGGGCAAAGAATATGATCAGTAAATTCGCTTCTTTTCTTGATCGTTATTACGTTGTGGAAGGCGGACATGAAACATCGGCTGCATACACATAACGGATGGACGTGTGGCAACCAACTTGTATATAAATATATATATATAAAACATCAAAATAGAACGTCCTTTGGTAGTTTTATACACCTTTCAACAAAATTGTTACATTGATCCTTTCGATAATATACCATTAGGTTTGATTTGCATAAAGTACAGTATTTTTTTACAGCACTATTCATTTTTAAATTCACTAGAAATAAGCTTAACAAACCTTCGAAGCCAACAGTCGATAACGGCTTGCTTTTTTCTGGAATAGATATATTTCGAGCACGATTTTAAACGCTAAATTTGTTTAGTATGTACATTTATTTGCCTTGAAACAGTATCCCAATTGACATACGGCGTGATTACTGAATCGTACCTTCGGATGGGCGTCGCGACGCTCCCTGGAGACGCCGGCGCTGCAGCGGGCGTCTGTCGACAGGGCGGACGTGTGTTCGAGTCACCCCAGCTTCTGTTTTTACTGTCAACATCAAATTACAGCGTCAGATATCCAAATAGACATGATCTACAATTGTGAACATAGTATGATATAGTAGTATAAAAATTAATTTTGCATTAGTAAAATTTCAATGAATACTTTAGCACGGTTTAGTTTGGATCTATGAATTGAAAGCCTAATAAAAAAATTGCAGATCGGTTTATGAATTTGTTTTAATTAAAAGTATGGCAACGATTCTGAAAACAGAGCGTAGAGAGAGTGACTGTATAACCACGAGCCCCATTTTTGTTTCCTAGCACTATATAACAAGAGAGATTGAACACGTGACTTTTCTTGTTAAACAAATTACATCCGCTTCGAATTTGCAACATATGAGCTCCTAACGGAACACCTTAACGGAATCTGTTGAAGAATAGTCAGTTGTTCAATATCTCTCTTCGGAGAGTACAATGAAAAAAGGGTGGAGTTAGGATAAGACTAGCAGTAAGCTAGTCGCTCTCTCTATGTTCCATTTTCAGCATCGGGTGGGGAGTTGCTTGGTAAGCTATAAATAATGTCTCTGGAAACAATTCCTCGTAAAAATTTTCAATTTTGAGCTACTGCATTCAATGTGAAATTTCATGATTTTTTAACATCATATTTGCAGTTATTGTGGTATTATAAAACAGAATAATATGCTAATATATATATATAAGAAGAACTCGTGGTGCCTAATTCATTCGCTTAAATTAGAAAAGATCTAGTAGCCAGTAGCAACTCTAACTACGCCCTGGTTTCAGGAAAGAACAAGATGGTTTTAAAGGAATATTATTGTCATAGATCACAGACGTCTATATCTTCGGTTACAAATTCATAAGTTAATGTTTCGTATTTGAAAAAAAATTAAATGATTATTTGTAAATAATTCTTTACTTATTTACTTTTTTGATTATGGAAACTTCTATTTATATTTTGCATCTGTTTTCTTCTAATCAGTGTACAAAGGAAAAAGGAAATTGTAAAGACCTTTTCTTTTTTCATTAAATAATCGAAGAACTTTTGATTTGTCCCTCTAATCACCTACCGCAAATCTGATTTTATTACAATGGCTATCCATTCAAAGAGTGAATTTCGCGAGGGGCGCTTGATTAGTTTCGAGAAGCTCATCCCGAACGATCTCGGAGGTCCTTTATCAAGTTAGGGATGAAGATAAATAGAATCGATTTACTTAAGGCTCCCTCAGTGCCAGCCTGCCTACCCCGCTGAGACAACGAAATTAATACAAAAAAACCCACCCCATTTATAACAAGTCTTGTCGAAGTTTCTCTATTCATTCTAAGATGAGATGAAACTTTATCTTTGTTGGGGTTAATTCGAGCTATATTGTTTGAATTAAAAACACGTTTATTAGTAACTGTATTTTTCGTTTGAAGTTTTTTCACAAGAACTGCTTGTAATTCAGTTGTTCAAGCTCTCTTTTTCGAAGATAGTAAGGATATAATAATTGGGCTAGGACAACACTAGTGGTTAGGCAATCGTTCTCGATACGCTCCGTTTTAAGAAATGGATGGGTGGGGGGGAATAATTTTATTGGGGATTGTTTATTATATTTGAGAATAGGACCACAAAGTTCAGTACATAAATAGTTACTAAAGAAATAATTTCGTGAATCGAAATACCCGCAAACAAAATGAAAAGTCGTTTTCTTATGTCGATGCTAACAAAAATCACGCAAAACTTACTTATTCAGTAAGTGTAATTACTTGCACGAACGTAAGAGCGGGACACGAACCCTGGTTCTTGCGCCTGGCACGACCTTCCCTTAACAAGACGGAGTGATTCCACTAAAAGATTTCAAAAAGGAAGTTCTCATATCAAACGGTTTTATCAAAGTCGAGGGAGTTTTCTATTGCACGATATGGTTGAAACTAAAGCGTAACTATAGTTTTATAGACTGAGTGTGGGGAACCTGCGGCCTTCTATGTTCTCAAGTGCGACCCATAATATTATAAAAGAAATATTTCATTGTATTCATTAATTTTAAAAGTATATATAATTGGAATATCTTGAATATGGTATGTTATTGAATTATAAATACATAAATAAATGCGGTCTTCCGACATGAAAAGGTTTCCCGCCTATTATATTGACGCTTGCATTGTGAAGAAGATGAATGGACATCTCGATATCCTGCATTTTTTTCTTTTCCTGAAATACGAGAGATTCAATCATAAAGTTCCTAGTTTTTTAAAGAAAAACATACTTTTTTTTTTTATTAATTTGGTATGCGTTTTCGGAAGGATCAACTGGTAAAACAGTCTGATCCTTGGTCGAACGGTCAGCGTCGTTGGCTTCGGTAGCGGTACTCACGAGTTCAAGCTTCAGTGCAGACAGTTGTTTTTTTTATAAAATTAATTGCTTATGTTCGAATACATGGCTGTCTGTGAAATTTCTAAATTTCTAAAATTCCCTCCCACCCATCCAATCCGAAAAACGGGTCACAGAGAGAACGATTAGCCAACCAATATTCCTGCTCTAGTCCTATCCTTCTATCAATACTCTTTTCGAAAAGATGTTGAACAACTGTGTTACAACATCTGTTGAGATAAACTCCACTGGGAGTACATATGCTCCACATTGGGAACGGACAATGATTAAATGAAGTAGTAAACTCCACATTTGACGAGGGCGTGGTAAAAAAAGACGGGGAGACAAAGAAAAGTGTACATTCACATACTGGCTCTGCTTTTTTAATATGTATATAATAAGGGAAAAACAATTGTTTTCTGAATTGCAATCCTTTTCCAGGATAGAGAAATTATGATTGCATATTGAGTTTACACTGACAGAACACATTAAGTCAGTTTTTGATGATTTTATGTTTTAAATGTCAAAATGTAGGCAATTTAACGCTTTTTGCAATAGTAAAACGCATGAAGTCATAGGATATAATGGTTTAGAAATGGAAACAATATTGTCATTTTGTTATTTTGACTCTGGCAGAAATCATGTTATGACAATAACTCATCGATAACAAATCTTATGATTTATATGCCTAAAATATTATTCCTTAAAACAGTGGTTTCCAAACTTATTATGCCCATCGACCCTTTATTAAAGCAAAACCTGACAATGAGCCCCCAAGTAAACTAACTCTATTTACATAACTGCGTAACAGAAAAATAGCAAAATAGAAAAATTAAATATATATAACAAATTTTGATATTCAAAGTATGATGAAGTTCATAACATCACTAAATCCACGTTCTACTAAATAGGAAGACGGGAAAGCAATCAACAGCCTCTGTACAGTGACCTTTAATGCTAGATATAAAATTGGTATCTGTTTTTGTAACCGGAATTTGTCGTAACCTTGTTCAAACATTGGTTACGGCTCTTCATTCGTGTTTAATTCAATAAATTGCTCCTATATTACTATGAATTAATATGAATTTGTGGCTCTTCTTGGTATATTTTTCAACTTTCATAATAATGAAAATGTGCCGCAGATATTTTTTTATATTAAACCTTTCGCGGACCCCACGACGTTGTCCACGCACCTCTAAATTATTTTTAATTTTCCACAGACCCCCTCAGTGGTCACAAAGACTCCTGGGGGTCTGTAGAAACCACTGCTTTATAACGTGCACAAAATCTTTTTAAATTACCAACAATTGTACTTGGGAAAGATAGTAATTGGAAAAAAAAAATTCTTTAAATGCGATTATCTCCGAACTTGTTTTTATGATTTAATATACCCTCGATATTATGTATAATTTATAATTACATTTTTTGTTCACCTACTCCATTCAATCCACTTACATAGTTTAAACTTCAATCAAATTGTCAAATACTATCAGTTTGACAATAAACAAATCCAGAGTGACGTGCACAGAGTGTCTGGTGTTAGTTAGGGTTTGCAGAGAGGTTGAATGTAATCAGGCCAGGCTCTTCGGGGACCGGGTTCGACGCCTCATGGGAATATGCGGAGATTTTGTCCACCCCGATATTTTAATAATGTAAGTCTCCGAACAATGCTTTGCACAGTACAAACATACAAAATTATGTATACGGGTTACTGTAGCTGAAAGCATCGAAAGGTTTGGTGCTGAATTAGATACATAATATACGATTGATTGAATTAAAATTTAATATTATATTACACTGACAGGTACTTGAACTCCAATTAAAATATGGCATAAAAAATAAACTTCTATATTGGCCCGGCTATTGGGGTGACGCTGATTATAAGGCGATCACTATCTTTATAAAAGAAAAACATATACATATGGAAACATATTTATTAAAATCTATTTAAATTATATAAATATACATTATGTAGATATATGCAATTTTTGGCAATTATACTAATTAATTTTGATATTTGTAACTCAAAAAACTTAAGAAATAAAGGTTAAACAACTGACAGAAACTGCAATGCGCCGATAATTCATAAGCAATGCCATCTGTTAAACGCGCTCATTAAAATATATTGTGATGGAAGTAATATAGTAATCGCAAGGCATTGAATTTATTGTTCTTTGTTTCAACAGTCTAAATATAAGGCGACCACTTTATTTTCGTGTTAATAAAAACCTCACCTTGTAGTCAGGCTCATACGGTATATAGTTCTTAATCAATCTGAAGACTTGAGCAACTTCGTCATACCACTTCAAAGCCTAGTTTTGATGACGTTTTATATCAGGCTTGTTCCGGCGGCCCAAGACAGTTAGAAATGCGGCCCATCGCTTTGCGGCAGCATTTATATTTATGATTAACTTGATGAAGAATTTTAAAAGTAAAACTTTTGTCGCACACCTTGAGAATTCACTTAGTTATTCAATCACTACCATGGAATCATACATTGATTTGTTGGTATCATAAAAACAGGCTCAAATGTCCCATTAATTTAATGTCGTCCAAGGTTGGACACCGGTGTTCTGTTATAATTCTAGTGAAACGTCACCTTCTTTTGGTTACTGTGTCAACGATTATATGTCAACGAGTACACCTGTATGGACATGTTCATGAATTGACTTTTTTTTTTTCTTTTTATTTTTTTTTTACACTGTTTTTAATGCAGAAGCACTCGGATACACAAACACAAAAACATTAACGAGTGCGTCTCGTAAGGATTGACTTAAATGAATGATTTCACAATGGCAATAAACAATGATACACTCGCCTCACAAATTTTAAAAATATAAATATGCCTCCGTCAAGTACCACTGATCTAATTGATAGCTTGATAAAGGAAATAGAGTGAATGGCAAGAATACAAAATATTGATTTACTCACAACCAATACTATTAAAAAAAAAATTGTGCCATAATCCACTGTGCGACAGTTTTATACCCCTAAGAGAGGGGATGTCTAAATTATTGTATCAATGAAAATTTTTAATTTCCGTTTTAATGTATTACAAATGCGAAACAAATATTATTATATAGTCGGTAATAAGCGATTAAAATTTCAGCTACCAGCGAATTTTTCATAAAATATTATATTTTATTGGCGTTGCTAAATCTTTCGCGGGGCATGCGATATAAACCGCTAAACACTGTGACGAATATGCCAGTGGCGTGCGATTCTCGATTCGCTTGGTGAGGTGATAATCGTGAAATCAATATTTATCGCTGGTACAATAATAACATATTTATTTCACTACCATTAAACCGTCTTGTCCTGTAAGCGATTGGTCATCGGTCTTGGGCGTTCGTCCTATTCGATTGCAGTGATCACACATTTGAGTTCTCGTACGGGCAATATATTTAAAAGAAAGCAATGGAACAAATTAATTATTCAAGTCATTACTTAACGACTTAATCTCAACTCAAAGAAGCTCAAATATTTTGTAATTTCTTCTGAGAAATTCATGTAAATCAATTAAAAATGAATGCTTCTGACTTCTGGCTGACTGTTCTCATTACCATATACGCAATGTGGGGCATATGGATTCACAATGGAAGTATATCAACAGAAGTTTTTACGAGAACTGTTTGTTGCGAGTCAGTTGCTCAACCTCTCTTTTTCGAAGAGAGTATGGATAGAAGGATAAGAGTAGGACAGTACTATTGGTTAGGTCAGAAGTGCAAAACGTATTTGAAAGAAGGGCCAGTTTAACCATTTTTAAAAATTTTCACTGGTCGCAGAGGGTAAATAATAATAATATATTATACCAGACAAGATAAGTGTATTATTATTTTTAATTTAATAATCATATAATTTTACTACTTATTACTAGTTATTTTGCCGGACCACGGTTTGTGTATCACTGGGTTAGCTAATCACTCTCGCTTCGTTCCATTTTTAGGATCGGAAGGGCGGGAGGGAATTCTATACATCACAAACATTCACGCCTACGAACAGAAATCTATAAATCACTTGAAAAATCAATATATAAAACTGTCCGTACCGGGATTTGAACTCGAGATAATGGGCAGAGATATCAGTATAGAGGGATGGAGACAGAATCATAATTAATTTTTTTTTTGAGTTGAATATTTAATAAAACATATCATAACTCCCTTACCAATTGTATATAGTACGTCAATGGCTCGATTTCACCCCTTCCCCCATATCTAATCGCGTTTAATAACAACGTTTTCCCTCCCTTAGAGAATAAAGTAGCTCAGTGGCTAGCTAAATCAGCCAAACACGATAACTACGGGCTCACATCCGGCGGGAGCGTGAAGCGACAGTTTCTGGCGTTATGTCAGTCGCATGCAGACGTGCGACTAGACGCGTGCAGTCGCAAGATACGACGGTGAGAGCGGAAGCCTTATAAAAAATGGAGTGATATCTCGGTTACAAATATGCATACAAGGTTTTTGGTAATGTATTAAACCCTTCTTTATTTATCAAACCTTGGACAATTGCGCATGGGGATAATATCAAAGTTTACGTAACTTTGTATTGCCGTTATTTAAAATATAAAACATGTGCCTGTCTGTCTGCCACAAGAACTCATCCCAAACAGTAGAGACGTGACATTTGTAACTGTTATTAAGGCTGCCATTTTTAGGTCAACTGCGATATTGTCAATTTTTAACATTTTTATTAATTAATGAATTATATTTTGTAGGTTTCAAATAAGCCACGGTCCACAGAAGAGGCTGGGTTGGGTGGGGTAAAGACAATTAAGGCTCGGATTCGAGCAGGGCCCGTGTAAGGAATTTAATTTCCAGAAAAATATTTCGAGCTATGTTTGGGTGATAAGTCAGCCATAAGGCAAAAGTATTCATAACTTAAATATTTTTGTTGATGTACTTTGAATTTCGTTGGAAACATGGAAATATTATTTGAAAAGTAGGTATAAATGAATTTCTTTTTTGAAAATAAGATTGGGCTCGGGTAACAAGTGTGATACTGAGACTAGAGCTCGGGCCTGGCCGGGCCTGAAGATATCGGGCTCGAACCGAGTAATTTTATCAAATTTCGGTCCGTGAAGACCTCTAGAGTCCACAGTGATATTTTCAAAATTTAACATTATCTAGCACCAAAATAATGCCCAAGACTAAGAATTAGTTAATCGACCCGGGTAATAAATATTATTATTATATATAGAGCGGTTGATCTGTCATATAGATGAATGGTTAACGCTGTTGTTCTTTCGTCTCCTTTTTGGGTTTGAGTCCCAGAGTGAAAAATTTCATAGATTGTCTATTCAACTATTTGTTGATTTGTGTCCAAATGTATAGATGTCTGTAATGTTTTCATATCTCCCCACTTATCCCCTATTCATCCTGAAAACCGGCGCTAGGAACAGCAACTAGCTTACCACTACTTCCTTTCTGACTTTACCTTTCTTTCCTTGTCCTAACAAACTATTTACATAGTAACTTTTTGGTCAACACAATAAGCAAACTCGAATTCTTAGTTTAACTTTTGTATTTGTAGAATACGTAAAAAATATGTAATAATGCTAGAGGTGATTTTTAAAAGAAATGGTTGTCTGCCGTAAATTTGTAAATGCCTTCATGGCAGCAATTATAAGAAGGATTTATGGGGAAAAGTGGACTAGTCATTCAGTAGACGCTTATCTCCTACATTTGATGAAAAAAAATTGCGTGATTCCTGGTAGAAACAGTGATTATTTGAAAAAGAAAAGGACAAATTCATTTGTATACTCCGAATGACCTGTGAATCACTACACGCTAGTGGTAATATTGTATTAATTATTTCTATATTTTCTATCGATTTGAAGTTTAATTTGCTATTACTACATCAATTCTATGAGATAATTCGCAGATTCGGAATAAAATTTCACGTTCTCGACGTCTTATATATGTTGTCTAATCGTAATATCTTACCCTAGCGATCAAATGGGTCTGGGAACAAGTCTGTGCAATATCAACATCAAATTCCTATTTTTCAAAATCTTGGTCATGGCTATTTGTGATGTCTTTTCAAGTTGATCTCATGTTATTTGAAAGAAATCAAAATACATCGAGCCTTGGCTATTATTAAATGTAATTCTATTATGTTTAAATTTATTTAAAAGTAACAGCTATCCAGCAATCGCAAATTTTATTTTTAAACATTAAATATACAAAAAACTGTTTGTGAAACCCTGAATAATATACCCGCGACACTTTGGATGCTTCTGCTCTAATACCAAACACCAATCACTGAGGCGGAAGCGTGTCCTGATTAAAAGCGTTGTTGTTTTTTTATTGTATGAGCGGCGCGGTCACATGTCCGGGATTAGGACCCGTTGCGTCGTGATTATGTACGCGCGTGGCGTCGATCAAGGGCGCCCGCGTCACCCCCTTCACAACTGGGCGACAATTTTAAAACCGATCTGCATTACAAAACAAACCAATCTTGTTAGATATACCAAAATGGTACTTCAGTGACAATTTTTTCGACTGCTGTTTTGCTTAACAATGCCCAGTCAGGGTATCTACATTTAGAGCAAAGCGCGAGAAATATATCAAAAAATACTTTTCTTGCATGACGTTTATATGTGTTGTCTGCTATCAAAAATGGTCGACTCCGCTATTATACAAAATGGTATAATGTGAAAAAACATATTGTAATTTAATGTGAGTGTTAATTAATTCATAAAACTATAAATTATACCGAAAATGGGCAAATATACATATTTCTCAATTTTACCATTTTTGATACCTTGATTTATCTCTTCTAATACAAAATTTTCCCACATATACTCCATTAGTCATGTTATTATGCAAGGGTTGTCAAAAATCACAAAAAAATTTTAGAAACTTTGTTTTCAGTTGGCAACAAAATAGGAAACAATTTTTTAGATGGTCAACTACTGATACAAAAACATGGTTGTTAAAAATTGAAGAGAATTTTTTTAAAATAGACGCTTTTCTAATTTTTGTCTTATCATATTAATTTAGACATTTAATCCATTACGAATACACATGATTTGTCATAATTCCGTCGAATGCTAAACGTTAATCATCATTTTTGTTGAATTGTTTTCTTAAACGGTCAACTACTGGTATTTTTACCTTATATTAAATGTTTTTATAAATAAAAACGGCGTTTTGCCAGAACGGGACGGTATTATAAATATATTCATAGAGTAGATTTGTAAATATTATTTGATGTTTGCGATATATATTGCAAGTCCCGTTGATCCTTTAATCCTGCCGTATGTCCTCATATCTGGGACGCAGGATCTTCCCCGTTTCCTTCAACTAGGTGCATGGTAGTATTGATAGGGATGCCAGGCCTGCATTCAGGAGATTGATTAAAATATCAACAATATCGCAAACTGTATGTATTTACGTACTCACAACAGGGACCATAGGATTCCTGGCGGAGTATCTGGATAGAAAGTGTTTTGCTAGAACTGATTGTTTACCAGACACTCAAAAGAGGGTTATAATAGAAGGATGGGGTAGGGTAAGATGTCAGTTTGGTTAGGTATTATTCGTGATATATTCGAAGTCTAGTGAAAAAATAATATATGTAGCATACAAATGTATGAACCGTTTCCCCTTCTATATATCGTATTATACTTATATCGTATCAGCAATACCTGTCTGGCGCGTTTTCGTAAAGTGATGAACCACATTTTCTTTCTTGTTACAAGTGGAATTTATTATTTATCTGCAACCTTTCCGCAATTATAGCAAAATTAGTAGGTAATAAACATTACAAAAAAATTTCATCACCTGAAATAAAAAATATCAACTTACACTAAAGTCAATAACGGTATTCGAAAAAGCTACGATATGAACATCAAAATTAAACTTACTAGAGATGCTCAAACAACAACTTGTGTCTTGTATTTTAGTTTTATCTTTCAATCTTGTTCCAAATAAACAAATCGCTTTATAGTCGGGCTAATACGGTATATTTTTAGCTACTTGTTCTAAAGTGTCTTTAAAATTATCTTATAAATAAAAACATATGATTCTTTTATTGATTGAATTGGCATTTACTCGGTAGAACTCTATTATAAAAGGATGAAATAACAAAGTATTTCATCCTATTATAATTTTAATAAAAATTTTGGAAAACTAAATACTTTGTTACTTTATCCTATTATGATTCTTTTAATCTTATTTACTGACTACTTGTTCATGAGTACATCCCTGTAAATAAAAGCAGTGCACGGTTGCACTGCGAGGGGGGTATCTTATCTGGCACGCGCTCGCCGTTCGCATCCCGACGGACGTGCGAGTCCTGCGTGGTCCTGATAACGAAATGTAATGCAGGCAGAGTGACGTTATCCATTGGGGTTGCAGATTTTTCACATTGTGACACTGCCGCCATAAGTAAAAAAAAACAGCTAACGGCCGTAAATAAATCGTGTACGGAAAGATGACGAATACATCCCGCGATAAGTTTTCCGTATGGGCATGTTTAAACGACAGTTTTCCGAGGCTCAAAAAATAAATATACTCTCAATTTAAGATCGATTTATCGATACAAGCTGACATATCGACTGGCCTAAAACCTGCTCCCATTAAACATTTGAATGCTACTGGAAGCAACCAACAACGTCTGTTGAGATCATCCATTAAGAGTACATAATATTAGCAATCCCTACGAATAATCCAGTATCCACAAACATGAGATTTTACAGAAGAGCATTTCAAAGATTCATAACGCAATTGCAAAGTAACGGCTACATGACATGTATATTCTTCGAAATTGGGGCAGTACTACTATTTTTATTCTTATTTCCCCTGTTTTTTGATGTCTACCCATAAAACTGAACGCGTAGATAAAGAAAATGCAAAGATATGTTATCACATATTTTGCTCTTACGTGATTATAGGTAGGGAGTGTAGATATGCTCTCTATTATATTTATAATAAGTTGGTATTGTTTAAAAAAAATATATTTTTCTCCATGTCCGCTCCCAATGTGGAGCACATGGTTTCCTAATGGAGGTATCTAAACAGAATTTTTCTACGAGAACTGCTTGATACTCAGTTGCTCAACCTCTCTTTTTTCGAAGAGAGTAGGCATAGAAGGATAGGGTTATGACAGAACTTGTGGTTAGATAATCGCTCTCGCTACGCCACGTGAGGATGGGATGGATGAGATTGAGCACTCAGACTAACGAACAGAAATCCGTAAATCGATTGAAAGATCAATCTATGAAAACCGTCCGCACCGGGAATTGAACCCGATACATCCGTAAGCATAGCCAGCGACGCTACCATCTACGCCACGGACGCCGACAAAAAAATAAATACTGTTGCTATTTACTTTCATAATATTACGCACACCACTGCATTTACAAAAAAAAAAAAGATGTCGCGATACGAAAGTGATTTTAAACCCCATCACGCGCCTCCTCGGATATCTCAAATCCGCACACTTTTTATTTTTACTTTTACCTCAACAATACTCCCTCTCTCCACCCTAAGTCGCCACCCCCACCACTGCTCTTGTTATATTGAAAATATCGGTAGTATGTATGTTACAGAAACCACAAGGAGTAAGTGACATTGTCCGTCTGGCCGAAAATATTATTATTTATATACTAGTATAAACTCACCCGTCTAGTATTCTGAATGTCTAAAGTAGCTAGTACGTCGGAACTGTATGTGAAGTAGGGATAGAAGGATAGGGCTAGGACAGGACTATTGGTTAGCTAATCGCTCTCGCTACGCCCCGTGAGGATGGGAGGGGTGGGAGGGAAGACTCAGACTACGAACAGAAATCCATAAATCGATTGTAGGTTCAATCTATGAAAACCATCCGCACCGGGAATTGAACCCGAGACATCCGTAACCGTAGCCAGCGACGCTACCAACTGCGCCACGGACGCCGACATAATTAATAATTAAGTTAATATTGGTTAACTTAACTTAAAAAATATGTATACTTTTAATTTTAATGAATTCGTGTCTTTTACCAGACAAAAGATATTGTAAAAAAGAAACATGTTCTTTTCGATTTAACGTTTTTAGCAGAAGGGCTGACGAATCCTACGATATTTACTAAAATTATTAGATATCAAATTTAAGAATAATATAATAGAAGTTATAGCTTCTCAAAAAAATTAATTGTTATTAAATATCTTTTTATGTAAACATGTCTGTTCTTAATGTGTAGGATTTGGATTCGTTACTTATCTAGACCTGTATGTTATTTAGTCGCTCAACCTTTATTTTTCAGAAGGATATAAAGATTGGGATAGGACAGAATTATTGGTTAACTAATCGTTCTTGCTACGCTGTGATTTTAAGGATCGCATGGGTGGGAGAGAATATAAATACTACTTACAGACAAAAATATTTTCGTAAAAAAATGTCATGAATTCCTTTTTAATGTTGCTACCACGATTTAATGCGGAAATAGGAAACCTGTCAAGAATAAAAATTCAAGAAATTGATTCGAAGGGTTGATTTTTTAGATTGTAAGCAAACCCTTGTTTTCTTACGGGTAACACTGACACCTATCCCATAATTTCATTTTTCCTCATAGTTACTTCTTCTTCGTCCACTTCCACTCCAAAAGTGTAGTATGGGATGGAGCTTATCTCAACAGAAGTGTTTGTATTACTTCCACATTTTTATAATGTCCGGACCAGTTTCGCCCATCGCGAACGATAAAATATAAATCGAAGCAAAGCTATAATATGTTAATAATTATTAACACTAATTTTAATATTAAGAATTATACTAAGCAATTGGTTAAAAATTTATGATAAAAATTTATAAATAATCAATCAAATATACATAAACGAAATGAAAGTGTATACAATTATTCATGTAAATGGCTTTTTCAAGATTTATATTATACTCGGTCATATTAAGGGATGTATAGCGCAGAGGAGGATGGGGGTCTATAGGGTCAAACCCATCCCTTGCCGATGACAATACATCTTAAGCTAAGAATTTTGTTTACTTTAAAATTGTATATAATTATTAATTAAATGTTATTAATCCATGTCCATAATTTTAAACGCACATACTTAACTTAATTTTATAATAGTAATAAATTTAACACTATTTTTATTTTCTTCCGCACTCCTTTCTCTCCCTATTTGAACGAATCCTGTCGTCGTTCCCTATCACATTACTTTTAGCTGGAAAGGATAAAAAAATAACATTCAATTTCGCTCTAGTCAACGATCCATTTCGAGCCCTGCATTGCAGTTGATTTGCACCGGTTTGTAATTCCACTGACAGTTGATCCATTTTTCGGCTTTCGAAATTAGTTAATTTAAAACAGCGGCAACCCGGCAATGACTTCGCGGATTATTTGTTTTTTTACGCTGGCCACACTGCGCGAAACAAAACAACACAGATGATAGGCAAAGGTGGGTGATAAGTAAAATAAAAAGGCAGCGATGAAAAAGGAACATGGAAGAATAATGGTAACGCAAAAAGGGCGGCACAATAATGGACAGCCATCAAGTTTACTGGCAACCCCGAGAGAAGAAGGCCAATTTCATTGCAAAGAAGTTGATATCCTAACCTCAAAATGATTAATTATCACTAGACATATTCTGTGTGTTAACACATTGTCGACGTGGACAGAAAACAATCGTGACATGGAAATGTCTCGAAAACTCAATGCAACCCATCTGATTAATAAAGTTTATTAAATATCTAAAACATAATCTTATGAAGAATATATATATATATTTGTAATTAGTACTACCATTATGTGTGTCTTACCCCTTCCCTTTTCCAGTAGAAGGAAGCAAACCCACCCTACCCTTCTTTGTTAATTTAAGAATTGTAATCATTGTTTACCTTATGAATAAATAGCCTTGCGATATAGTTAGTCTGAAGATGCTTCTTAAAGAAGCGAAACGCGTCACGTTAGTGATAAACCAAGTGGAATAACTAAGTTATCAATTTTATATATATATTGGGAAGCGTTTATAAATTACGTCACATGATTTTAGCCATTTTTGATCCCCCCTCTCCCATGGTAACATTTCGTCGTAAAATATCTGATCCCTCCATCCTTTCTCAATTTTTAAGGGGTATGTCTTAAAACGATATTTTTTGCCGACATCTCTCAAAATATATGATTTCGTATTATGTTGGTTTCATGACGTCGCATCTCCTACCACCCCCTCATCACTCTTTCGTCACAAATATTTAGACTCGGTTTGACCCATCATCCTCACCTAGAACGTGACGTTATTATATGGACGGCCAGTAGTGAACTAAGCACTTGGAAGACCCCAGGCTCAATACAATTTGTAGACTTTTTTAGATAACGAACAATCGTCGCAAAATTCCATATTTAATAAATATTGAAAACTGAATTTAAAATATGTGAGATTGTTTATTATATAAGATATTTTTGAGGCCCCTAAGATTCGGAAGCCCCAATCGCGCCTCTTACTCTTATGGGGTAATCCGCCACTGTGGACGGGCCCCCTAACTCATTTATCCAAAAAACATGACAGAATATAAATTTGACTTCCTAGTATATAATATGTTCAGCGTTGAAAGTGGGCATGGTTTATAAATATAGTTTAGAACTAAAAATACATTCTATTGACCCTGCACAATTGCCTGTAAATCCGGCCACGATAAAGACTCACACCGCAACTGGATACAGTGATGTTACTCAAATGAATGGGCAATATAAATAAGCTGTTTATGAGGTGACAGAAAAACTTCATTGTCTTCAACAGATTGGTGTAAGCCGTCAACACTTAATAATACTGCACTACTGTCAAGTGATATTTTACAAAATCGTATATTATGTCTCCACACTTGTGTACAATGTAAAAAAATACTTACCTTAAACTGCAATTTTCTAAATGACATTTATGCGGTAAAATAGGATATTTATTTTAAGTAATTATAAGAATAAGATTTTCAACTAATGTTGACGTTCCAGGTGTGTAAGTTGCAATGTGTTAAAACAGGGTTCGACAAACTACGGCCCGGAAGCATGGAATGGGCTTCACATTTTTTTGAATTCTTTAAAATTTCAATGAACGTGTTTTAACGGAAAGATCGATTTGATATCTGAACCTACAAAGCAAAACAGCACCCATATGGAAATCTTGAGCTATGAGGTAATGCTTAGAGTATCAATATCTACCAGTTCCCAAATGTAACAAGTTGTAATCTGTGGTTATTTTAGAATGACTGTGGTTAGAATTAATTTAGATACAAACTGTAATAACTATGAAAATTTCGTGAAAACCTCTGAAGAGAAAAATATGTCTATAATATTATAAAATTTAATGTACAGTAGAAGATTAAACCTGCCCAAAATCTTGCTTCTTAATTATCTCAGAGCTATGCTTTTTGAGTTGTTACACTTCGGCATTGTATGATGAAAGCTTAGATCTTTGACCTACTCTATATTTTTAGGACATACAACTATGATCATGTAATATGCACTCTACAGTTTTATTCGTATCATTATTATGCTATACTTTATTTAATAAATTGGTGGAAAAAAGACATTTTTGTTTCTTTTTTTCTCGTAGTCATTTATCATAAATATCTACTAGTATATTTCTTGGCCCTAAGTCTAAAACATGTACTATTATGCTTTTACTAATTAATGTTTGGCGGGCCCTGTCTTGGAGAAGGGCTGCGCATTTGAGCCTTTTCTTTAAATGCGAGGAAGGTATAATTTAGAAATTCATTTTGCTGTTTATGAAGTGCCGCAAACGACGAAGTTAATTTCATCAGTTTTATGGGTGTATCCTTAAAAAGGATACCAGTCTAATCCAGTGGTAGGAAGACAGGGTCGATAAATAATCTTTTCTTCATAGTACAAATCTATATCCGTTGACTTCATATTTCATAATACATACGATACACATCGTACAGAAAATTTGTCATATACAATTTATCGCACAAGCAACTGAAATTTCGGGGTTAAGTAAGAAGGGTTAATCAAGTATTTTAGCAAAACCGAGATCTATTTGAAAACAATACTCATCTCACTAAGTGTTAAAATGGAAAATTTGTCAAATTCTTACAGACATTTTTATAAACTTATTAGTAAACATATCATCCAATTATAATTAATAAAGTAATATGAAAATATTCAAAAGGTCCTTTTGCAAACTAGCAGTTTGGTTAATTCGCCTTTTTTACAAAAGACCGACGGTATATTTATTAATACTCGATTATTATTTCCGTGAATAATGTGATTAAATAAAATCGTTCGCAACTGAAAGTAGAATAATGACAGTGTATCTGTCCGTGACATTTAATATAACACAAGTTTAATGTATATAATACATTTAATACGGTATGATATTATATTATAACATGGACGCCAATGGGAAACCTAATGAATTCGAAGAATATATTTTACCTTTTATGGTATATTTTTTATGTTTTACAGCCTTTTTATAAACACAACAAATATGTCGGTAGATAGATGAGTGACTACATAATTTATTTATTGCCAATTCAAAATCACTACCGTAAAAAAGTTCACTTTATTAAAATATTACTCTAATTGATATTTTCAGTTGATTCGGTGGCTACTTTAACGCTTCGTCTACGTTTCCTTTATGAAAATTAATTTACTAATCCGTTTGTTGTGTAATTATGTTAATTATATGTGACACATGTTTCGCCTCTTTAAGAAATATCTAGAGACTTAGATTATCAATTTTAATTTGATACTCCGTTTAATTGTGTAGGCTTGTAACATTTTTATCAAAGATTTCTTATGCCAAATGAAAAAAGATACTGTTTATTATACTATCAACGGTTTTTCCTTTTGAGAAAAATTTGTCTTGCACTTTGTCCGCTCTATCGTCAAATAATCAAACATTCATCTATCGGCAAACGGCATATTATGATTTGAGAAACGAAATGTAAGCGTGTGTTGGTATTTCTGTAATCTATATTATAATTTAAACAAAATAGACACACTTTTGCACACATTTTCCCCATAATTAAAGATTTTAAAATATATACTTTTTGATTATTTACTAACCTGAAAGTAAATGAGTGGATTTCACGATACAGCATGCCTTGTTGCGGTGCGATCCGGTTAAATTCAAACTCTGAATATACGCAGAAGAAAACAACCCTTGAGTTCAATAATTTGTCTAATTATTACCGGGTTGTACAAAAATGATACACTGATAATTTGTCGTAATATATGTCGACTGCTGACAATCAATTGTAGGAACTTATACGATTTGGAAGTGATTTTGTTAACACTTAATGAGGGTAGGTTATTATTTTAAATATATTTCAATAAATTCCGTAATGTAAATGTCACAATATATATTTAAAATATTACACTTCATACCAAGCATACTATTGTTAATCGCACTTTGACCACCATTTCTCAATAAAAAATGTACATATTTTTCCACATAGATAGCAGAAAAAATCTGCTATGTAATAAAGCTTTTTAATATCATTAAAATATTGTAGGTTAGATTAATATTCAAAGGGACGCATCAATTAATAATTATTGCTCTTGCGATATATTGTCTGTGATCATTTTTATAATAGAATATATTGAACACAAGTTTCCATACATATATAAAAAGAATGCCTAATTTATTCTCATCATCCCAAGAAAAAGGTCATGATTTGTTCCAAAACGATACAGGTCATTTATAACGATATCTTTAGAAATATCTAAAAAAGCCTTTATTTTATTCGGTATAACTTTGCTATAATATTATTGCTACTAGACAATAGATGCCGTAAAACCTCTAATTGACTGTGATACAAATAATAAAATAAAATTTGACAAATCCATGTATACTTTTACAATGCGAATTTTTTAAATTTGTTGTTCCTATCTTCTAAAATTTATATTTAAGCACGGAAAATAAATAAAGGCATAAGATAAATATGATATAATAATTACGACGCGAGTTTACCTAATAATACTAAAATACTGACAACACTCATTGAAATGTCAAATCAAGTCATAAAGATTTTAGTCTATGTCATAGATAATAAACATTAAATCTTCTAGCGCTGTCAAACGTTGTCGAATAAACCATCATTCGATACATCACTATACGAAATAATATATATATTTACCCACAATAACGAAAGAAATGGAAAAACAGTTAGTTACTATTTAATACACGGTATTTTCAACACAATACTTTGTGTAGCATTTACTTTTATTATTTTTTTTCGTGTTTTAGGTACGGTTTAATTCTCCCAGATAAGTCTGGAATTAAGAAGGCAGCACCTCTATTTGCAGCTGCTAAAAATGTATTTGGCAACGATAGTGATTCAGACGATGAAGTTGGCGTTCCCAAAGCTCCTCTGCGTACAGGAGAGAAGTTGAAAAGACAGGTTAATAATTCTTACCGACATAATATCCATTTGTTATCGTAATACTTCCTTGAACCTCAAATCGTGAAATAAATGTTGCTTAAGTTGATTTTTCGATTGTCATACAGACATAAATCATTATCAAAAATGTTGGTAGAGGTTCGAAGTAGTGGACATTGTCTAAAAATGCATTTTTAGACAATGTCCACTAATACGAACCTTTACCAAAATGTTTATTCAGTTCAAAATAATGAAACGTGTTTGAAACAACCTTTAGCGGCTGTTTATGTTTTAATGTACTCTTAAATAATAATTCTTTTGTAAAAATGAACACAAACTAATTTGTGTAAATGACTATTAGCAGGGACAAGGCCTAAAAATGATATTTTTCTCAGGAAACTATACAAAATGATATGTTTTAGGGTAGAATAATCTTTTATGTACCTAAATATATAGAAAATATTCGTGAATCAGGAATCAGGGATCGTGTAAAAGGAAACGTTGGAATATAGGTTTTACGATGACATGTTGCATACTCATCCACAGACGTCAGAATCGTCGACCATTTTCATATTGAATAAAAGAAACCTGAAACCAACTGACAAACAAAAATATTTTGTTATTTCAAAAGTATAAGGGAAATCGTACAATTTTCCGTTATTCCCTTCTACTTTTGAAACAAAACAAAATATTTTTGTTCGTCAGGTTGGTTTTTCTGTTCAATATAAAAATCGCCATGATTCTGACGTTTGTGGACGAATATACGACATGCCATCGTAAAACCTATATTCCAACGTTTCCTTTCGTGATTCACGAATATTTTCCATATATTTAGGTACATAAAAGATTTTTCTACCCTAAAACATATGGTTTTGTGTAGTTTTCGGAGAAAGATAACATTTTACCCTAATTTGTAAGTAATGATTTGTTGGCCACATGAGGCAAAGACTACTTTGTACAAAAATTCGTAAAAACCATACGAAAGTTGTCTGCCTCAAATAACTGACAAACTGAGACATTTTTTGCAAGTTAAAACTATTTATGTTTTGCAGGCACGATTAATACAAGAAAAAGCTTTAGAAGCCGACCCTACTGTTTACCAATATGACGAGCTCTACGATGATATTGAAGACAAGAAGAAGCAAGCCAAGAGTGTTCAAAAGGAAGTGAAGAAACCTAGATATATCGAGAAACTTTTGCAAACAGCCACATTGAGGAAGAAAGAAAATGAACGTAGGGTAGAAAGACAGGTCAGTGTTATTTTGAACCATAATCAACCATAAAATCTGTCCGCCATGGAAAAAGTATTTATCTAGAGACGCGCTCACTGTATACAGTACGGACACTTTATAACAGTTATCATTAAACAAAATAAATTGGAAATTCACAAAACAATGCTAGCACATCACATAGAACTAAATTTTACATGGGTCTCTTAAATTATTTCACATATTTTAGCACTTTTAAGATATCAGAATTTCTAAGCGTGGCATAAATGGTTTAATTAGCAGTGAATGTCTTAACCCGCTGACTGCTAACGTCTCATGATTTCAGTGTGTTGATAGCTTATATTAAAAAATATAAGAGTGTGAACTGTCTTAAAAATTTTGTGTACAAGCTAATTATTGTATTAAGATATAGTCTAATTTGTCCTGATAATCTCCATAAGTTTGGTTAACACTAACACTACTGAAGTAATTTTTGAAATATTTGGTATTGAAATATCTTTTTAACGGCTCAGCAGAGAACAGGTTAAGTACTGTCAAGTTGAACATAATGTCAATATTGTGAATGATTCATTAAACTACTAAATAATTTAAGTCTTGTACGTCTCTTTAGGTTCAAAAAGAAAGAGAAGAGGAAGGTGACAAATTTGCTGACAAAGAATCGTTTGTGACGAGTGCCTACAAAAATAAATTGGAAGAAATGAAGTTAGAGGAAGAAAAGGAGCGTAGAGAAAAGTATTTGGAAGAAGTCGGTGATGTCACTAAACAAGCTGATCTTGGTAATTAATCGTTAATTAAATATATTCCAAAAAATTACTTGTCAGCTTTTCCCATGATGTTTGGGAATGTGTATATTATAGTATAGGGTTTACTTTGTGCTTTGTGCAAATATATACAGTAGAACCATACAGTATTATTGAAATTATCTAACACAAATATGCACGTAAAGTATGTTGCCGTGAGATCTATGTCAAATATATATATCATATCTTTTTTTAAAGTTTTACAATTTAAAAACAATCTTCTTTCATATTCGCTCCCTATGTGGAGCATATGGCTACCACGCGACGTCTCCATGTATCCGTCATCCGCCCGCTTTGCTTCCTCCCATGGCATGCCAAAGTCCCTCAGCTCCGCTAAGTACATCCTACGAATAAAACCCGATCGGAAGAAAAGACAAGCAGGATTCAGGATTTCCGGAGGCATCCGCAGTACGTGACCCAGCCAGTTCCAACATCTCTCCACAAACCGCTGATATGACAGGGCGTTGCCCGGTCCGTTCCCTAATCTCTGAATTCCCCACAAAGTCAAACCACGTAATCCCCAATATCCGAAGCAAGCATCTGTTCTCGATGCTCAGTATTCGGTTTTTTTGAGACTAATAATTAAAAACAATATTGGACTAATAATTTTCAATTTCCAGGTGGTTTCTATCGTCACCTTTACGAGCAGCAGCTTCAGCCTGAAAAAAGTACAGCACATCTAAAACATCCTGCCCCAGCGGAAGTAAAGGAGGAAAAGTCTGAACCCGAAGTGTGTAAAGAAGAAGTATCTGCTAAGAAAGCCAAAAGAACGTGTCGCAAGCGGACAAAATCTGGAGAACTTAAAAGCCCTGGTAAAGATGATGACGATGATCAATCAGGTAGTGATGACGAACAAGTGAACAGGCAAAATGTAATCGACGCAAAATCAAATAAAAACGCACGGACTCATTTAGAATCAAATATTGACGCAGATTCTGATTTCTCGATCGATGACGATTCAAGTTCAAGCGGTGACGATAGTGACTCAAAAACAACCAAGTCCAAGACTAAGAAGTCTAAAAAAAATAAAACGGAAGAAACTGAAGTCAAAGTAGAAATAAAAGTTGAAGATTCCGATAACTTCAAAAGACCAAACGATGTTAAAAGTACGGATGCTAAAGACGTTAAAACCGTATCAGAAAAAAAGGCTGACGTCGTCGTAGTGAAAGAAGTTAAGCCAAAAATTGACATTTGGAAGAAGAGAACTGTCGGAGAAGTGTTTGATCAGGCTTTGCAGAGATATTACGAAAGGAAATCGGGAAGAGGTTGCTGATAATGATGCTTATGTAGTAGCAAATTTTTGACGTATGATCAAGATGAACATGAGCCACCGACACAGAAACCCTACACATTTATTATTTGTACAACGCTCACTTACACTATTTTTATTTATCCTAAATACGTAATTAAAAACATGGGATGTAAAAAAGGAATTATGGTTATGACTCTCTCTCTCTTCCAAAAACATCACAGCTCTGGTTATTCTAAATATTGAAAATACACACAGCAATATTATGACTAATTGAAGCATCACAGAATGCCTTGAACAGTAAGACAGTGATGTTATGTATGTTTGTTTCCTTTGGCTGGCTGGGAAGATTGCCATTATTTTGTTGGTTAGGTCCTGGTTATGCCGGAGTCTGCCATATCGCTAAAGATGTGTTGCTGAAGTTTGCTGTGACTGCATAGAAATATCCGTCTGAAAACCAAAAATAAAAGGAAAGTGTAAAATCCATGTCGTCCATTCTGTTGTGTTGATTATTTCTATTATTTAATAAATAACAAATGACACAACTATAAGTTCAAATGCCCATGTACATTTAATTCATATGTAAAAACTTTAAAGGTGATCATCTCAGCTGTTATTGCACCTATGTCTTCTTGATATCACATTATCGGTATTCAATTGTTTTTAAATATGTCATTATTGCGTTTATATTCACTTCAATTCAGGAATTTGGATAATAAATAATGGGATAAAGAGTATTTTCTTTAATAATCCTGCATAACTTTGAATAATTCATTTGTAATGCTTATCAATAATAATATTGTAAATTAGGTAACACAAAAAATTGACAACAAAACAATGTATTAATAATGGTATTCAATTTTTTTTAAATATGTCATTATTGCGTTTATATTCACTTCAATTCAGGAATTTGGATAATACATACCGGGATAAAGAGTATTTTCTTTAATAATCCTGCATAACTTTGAATAATTCATTTGTAATGCTTATCAATAATAATATTGTAAATTAGGTAACACAAAAAATTGACAACAAAACAATGTATTAATAATAAATGGGTTACTTTGTTTCGCATACTATTATTTAAAAATAGAATCATATTGTTTTATTCAAAATTTTATTATATACATGTATTATTTTTAAAGTTTGGTTCACTGGTAAAAATATTATATTCTAAAGCCTAAATAAAAATTGGTAAATCTCAATCAGTATTCCATGGTGACACATTTTGTCTTTAGGTATTCATTCAGAGCCTCTTGACCTGCAATGAAAAAAAAAAACAATTTAGATAAATTATTACATATAATATTAACAACTCAAAAAATGCGAAAATGAGTTAATGATTGGATCACATTTTAAAGACGACATTTAGAAAAATAAATTGACCACTTTTTGGAAGCGAAAAATCATTTTACATCATATAATCCCGTATCTGCAAACAGAATTTACAGGAGTGCATTTCAAAGATTCATAACGCAACTCAACATATAATGTTTTCAATAAAAACAGTTTTTACTCTGTCTTGAACAATTTCAATTTTGATTATTGATATATATTATTCAAGGTCTTGGAGAAAATATGATTTTATTGCCAGCATTTATTGATAATAATGACAATGACATCGCAGCCCTGGCATTAAGAAATGGCAATGACAGATAATTCAAATGATTGTTTCATTACCCAAGTCCTTGCCGAATCCGGATTGCTTAAATCCGCCGAAAGGTGCAGCCACATCAGTCTTGTTGTAAGTATTTATGAAGACGGTTCCCGCGTCGATTTTTTCTGCGAAATTCATCGCCTTCGAGAGGTCGCGTGTGAACACACCACTGGCCAAACCGAATTCAGTGTTATTTGCTCTTCGAATCACTCCATCAAAGTCTCTGAAAACAAATATTTGATACTGAATCAATACTTTGTCATTTTACAATTGCTGAACATATACTCATAGCAAATTATACTCCCAAGGCATGGGTGATATAGAATGATGACTTTCACAACACAATTTCAACAATATCTGAATTTTTGCAGGTTTGTTTTTGATCTACATAGACAGCATGACAAAATAAACTCACTTTTCATCAAATTTAGATATAATCATGATAGGGCCAAAAGATTCTTCTTTGGCGATGTACATATGATCCTCGACTCCTGAAAAGATGGTCGGTTCGAAGAAGTATCCCTTCCTGTCGACTCTATTGCCGCCCATTTCCAAAATGGCGCCTTCGTTGACGCCAATCGTGCAGTACTAAAGAAAAAAGAATTATTACACAACAATGAAAAAAAGGGTATTACTTTGTGCCAGAAATATCAAACACATATACCAACCATTAGCAATGTAAACTAGTAAGTCAGTAAATTATGACTTCATTCAGATTTGGTGTGAACAGGTTAAAGTTGAGCCATTTCAAATGCGCAGAAAACGGTTTCATTCCCGATTGACACAGACAAACAGAAATCAAACCATGTAAAGTGAACATAGGAAAATGGTCCACAAATCAACAGAAGAAAGATACTATTAGTTTTACTCACTTCTAATAATTTCAGCATATGAGCTTTGTGATTTTGTGGTCCATGTGCTGTGCTTCTGTTCAAGGGATCACCGATGACAATCTTTGCGGTTTCCTCCTTGACTCGTCTGATGAATTCGTCGTGGATTGAAGCTGCTACAAAGAGCCTTCCAGCAGCTATGCAGTTTTCGCCTTTATTGAAGAATACTGATGCCATACCCTACAATATTAATATAAACACATCAAAAAAATACATATTACCTGTCATCGTTAGCTCAATACTTACGGTCACACATGCACTCTCTCATATCTGCTCATTGTGCGCAATTTTACTGTTGTACTATGCGTTACCGACAGATAAATCCAAATAAATATTTAACATTATAATCATTGAGTGACTGCTTTATATTATAGAAGCAAACCAAACTTCATTTTCAAAAATGTTATGTATGTACATATATCCATGTTTTTTTATTTTAGCTTTGTGATTTTTAACAGTGCATGCAGTCGATATTGAAGTTTGTTAGTATTAATTGAATGATAAAACAAATGAAAATTATACTCACAATTCTAACAGCTTTTTCGAGATCACAATCCTCGAATATGACTAAAGGTGATTTGCCACCAAGTTCAAGAGATACCTTTTTCATATTGGATATTGCGCAAGACTTCATTATTACTTGACCTGTGAAAAAGGAGAATAAATATTTGGTCACAAACAAAATAAACAATAAACAAACTAACCTTAAAAATGGTGGCTCAATATTCTGCACAACGCCTGTTCTATCATATCTCTTATTTGATCAAGAAATAAAGTGCATAGTATCAAAGCCCCTTAAAACTGTTTTCATTCTCAATTTTGAGTTAGATAATATATATTTAGGGAGACGTTTCTGCTCTCTACATAACGGCCAACGTTTTAGTTTTCAAAAATGCCAAAACTTTTTAAGGAGAGTTCAAAATAGATCAAAAATTAAACCCCTTTAATGAATATGTCAAATTCTTCTAAATACACACATTGGTGGACACTTGAAACGGATTTTGATATTTGTTTTACTGACACACTATTTAAAATGTATTAATCATTTCATTATACATAAATTTTCCATAATTCCAATACGACTTTTCCCATTATTCTTGTAATTACCAAATTTCAATGGGTTTTGAACTTAACACTTTAAATAATATACAATAATTACCGATTTCAGTGCTGCCGGTAAATCCAAGCTTCCGCACCATTGGATGTTCAGCCATGGCCTGGCCGCACACGGATCCACTTCCAGGGAGAATGTTTATAACTCCTGGAGGGAAACCAGCCTTCACTGTCAATTCAGCAAACTTCAACGCTGTCAGTGGTGATACCTAAAACAAAGTATAAGTATAAAATGAAAATTTATAAAATTGTTTCTCTAGTCATTGGAATATCAAATTAATTTCAACTTTACATTGAAAATGAGTCACCAAATCCATCGAAAATGTGACAATAAAATGAGAAGACCCCGGATCGAAGAGAGGCGAGCGGCTGGTTATCCAGAATCCTGGAAGCGCTGTGATCTCAGACAAACACCATTTCAAATCCGGTTCAAAACTTATTTATTTTTCCATCCAAGATGCAGTGGTTTACATTACACAAATATATAAATCCTAACACATAAAATTGATTCTACATTTACATTTACGTAGCAACTGAATTTACTTTCAAGTTATAATACAAATGACCCGACAAACGATTTTAAATTAAGTCCAATGCAGATCAAAAAAAACAAACAATTCACATCGTCACGTCACCTCCGCCACGAGAGCACAGCTCGTCCCGCTCGGCAGATCGTAATCGACTCTCCAAATACAATTAAAAAAACTCCCTGCATTGTCGGAGCTACCCCTTTCCGTCAAAATGGATTCGTCCAGTGGCCGTACCCGGCGGCTATTGAACACATAGTAACAAGAAATGGCCGATTCTGCGAATTATTGCTGTTGCCACTGGGTGATTTCAGTTCTGGACACTAATGACACTTATACTTAACAAAAACCAGGGTGTGTCAAATAATAGTTATTGTTTTAATCAACTTCTTACAATTACTAATTTATTTAGAACAATTCGAGGCGAAAGGACAACACAAACACCCATGGCTGAGATCTCAAACATAAATTGAAAAACTCTTAAATTGGTATTGACCTTGTCAAGACTTCAGATACTCAGATCCGTTACTATCCGAGCACTAGGGTCCAGCTTTTACCACTAGGCTACAGCGGCCGACGTTTACATTTATGTTATTTATACCAAAATAATTGTCTGTGATTGGCTAACAAACATTCATCCTCAATTCACTCAAAACCAGTATTTCCGATTTTTTGTCAGAATGATGACGATAATTTTTTTTTCCATGTCTGCTCCCAATGTGGAGCATATGGTCTCCTAATGGAGGTATCTTAACAGATTTTTTTTCTATGAGAACTGCTTGTTACTCAGTTGCTCAACCTCTAGGGCTAGGATAGAACTAGTGGTTAGCTAATCGCTCTCGCTACGCCCATGAGGATAGGATGGGTGGGAGGGAGTTTTAGACATCACAAACACTCAGACTACGAACAGAAATCTATAAATCAATTCAAAGACCAATTTATGAAAGCAGTCCGCACCGGGAATTGAACTCAAGACATCCATAACCGTAGCCAACGACGCTATCAACTGCGCCACGGACGCCGACAATAATAATTTTTACTAAACTTTCCTTAGCAGTTACAGTTAAAACAAATGCTTTATGCAAAAAATTATGGTTTTACCTGTGCTGGTTTCATGACCACCGTGTTACCGGCTGCCAAACAAGCCGCCATCTTCCAAGACAGCATCATCAATGGATAGTTCCACGGCGTAATAAGTGCGCAAACTCCGATAGGTTCCTTTTTAGTGAATGATAGATTCCTGTTTGGTCTGGCATTGTTTATGGGGATAGTAGTGCCGTGGATTTTGTCCGCCCAGCCGGCGAAATAGCGCCAAGTATCGATGGACATGCCAATGTGGGTTTTAAGGGCTAGTGTGTATACAGCCCCTGAGTCGATGGCCTCAATCGTTGCGAGTTCTTCTTTGTGTTTTTCCATTAGGTCGGCTAACCTAGAATTTAAAAAATAAAACTGATCATGCAAAGAATTTGGTTTTCTAAGACTACTAATTTATGTTGTAAGGATTCTAAATTTGGTGCATCACACCCAGAATATTTGTGTTTTATAAATCATTGTAAAAACTAGAAAAATGTGCAACTCCATTTGAATCGTAAAATGACTTTCAATGCCATCTTGTGGCTATTGTTAATTGGTTGAATAAGGTTTTTTTTACGGGTCAATCTGAAAAGATTATTACTTGTTATATAAAATTATGTAAATCCATAACCTCAGATTTGTACCCAAAATTGTCATAGCAGTTGACATGAGTTAGTTGGCTATAAATGTTTTATATTCCGCCTAATTGTAATAAACTTGGTATCTCGAATTTTATTTAAATATGCACATTATTTGCAAAACTAAAAATATTTTTTGTCCCTCCTGTAAAGCAACGTTTTTTTATTAACAGATTTCTCTAGTTTTAACATTGAAATGTGTTACCCATAATAATGTAATGAGTAACTATGACAGAGTTTGTCTATTCTCAAAAATTTAGTTAACAATTAAAGCACTGATGATAACTTTATCACAGTTGCTAATTCAATCATTTTAGTCTATGTTTGCATCTATACAAGATTGACAATTTAATCAATTCTTCGGCGGCTGTCATTAGAAATGCTAACAGTGAAGTGAGAAGCAAGCAAAACGATACGTTATTTCAGGTAAAAAGATATTCGTAAATAAGTGCGGTTTTTTTTACATTGGTCCGATTGGATGATGTATCGCCCTGTGTCTGTAATCACGTGTCTTGTTATTTCTCAGTTTATCAACATCTGGTGCATCCATTTTAACAAAGAAACAACACCACTCATCCATGACTGCAGAATCGATTCTAAAGCTTATGATGGGAACAATGTTAGTGAAGTTTAAATTGAATGTCAATAAATACCTGAACAAAAGTTGTCCTCTATCTCTAGCGCTAATCTTTGACCACTCTCCTTCCTCGAAAGCCTTCTTGGCAGCCTTGACAGCTTTATCGACATCATTAGCCGACGCACTGTGAACTTTACATATCTCAGACTCATCACTCGGATTAATGATGGTTAAAAATTTACCGCTGTCGGAGTCCACAAACACGCCGTCAATCAACAACTGTTTTGGAAACTTAACATTCATTTTATTGACAAACATCTCGCACGCGTCATATTTAATAATTTTTTCACCGGTGCCTTCACCGCGCGATTTCAAAACTGCGCAGTTTGCGAATTCGATAAAAGACGTGTTCATGAATACATCCTCGTTCTGGAGTTCGAGACTTATTAAGTCTTTTATTTCTTCGATAAGCCGGACGACGTCCATCGATCCTCCGCCGCAAGCGAAGAAATCGGTCTCTTCTTCGATTTCTATCCTCAAAATAGCATTCCAGATGTTCCGGATGTTTTCCATCAAGTGTATTTCTTGGGGTGTCAGTTCTAGGTTTGCGGTGCTGGATTGGCCTTGGAAATAAGTAGATGCTGACATCATTTTGCCGTCTATTTTAAGCCGTTGGATATTAACCTGAAAAAATATACCAACAAGATTAATTAAGGCTGGGAATTTCCAAGCCAGGGGGGCACAAAGTTTTATCTTTTAATTCTTTATTGCTTCGTATATCAAATTTGTGACATATTGAAACAATTTTTTCTATATGTGGGACATAGAGACATAAAGTATGTATATACTAGGTGGCCAAGTGATCATCATTTACTTCAGTTGCAGTGTTCACGGGTTGAATCCAAAGACAGACAGTTTTACAAATTGATTTCTGAATTTATGTTTGAAGTCATGGATGTCTGTGAAGTATAATTTCCATTACGCTCATCCAATCCTCGAAATGGGGCGTAGCAATAAACATAAACTAACCACTAGTCCTATCCTAGTCCTATCCTTCTAATTGATGTTTAATACTAACCTTAATATTACCATTAATAAAATGATTCAAAAACCATTTTAATCACTGTACAATTCATACAAAATAACAGCTCTACAACAAACCTAAAGCTCTTATATTGGGATGAATTCTATTATTTTGCACTGCCAACTTTGGGTGTGTCGTATTTATGATTTGATTTATCTGAAAGATTGTCATTGCATAAAGTTACCTTAAGCTTTTGCGATACGCCTCTTTACCTCTACTTTGATTTAAGCTTGCTTATCTAATGAGTAACCCAACCTAACTCAAAAATATTATAATTCTACGCATGCTTACACCATCTATCGAGATACAGGACAGAACAATCAACAAAAACTTACTGAAACTCCATCATTTGCCGTAACCAGCAGTCCTCCATCATGAACGATAGCCGGTTTCTTTAAGCCGACAAAATGCAAATATTCTCCATCAGGTAACTCCTCATTGGTCCATAATGACGATCCAAACAATCGGACCTCAACCATATTAGCTCCTTCACTATCAGCGGTATTATTGTCGATGGAGATTATATTATCTGGTCGGATGTGAGTGCAGGCTCCCGGTGCCGAGTCCAAGCCTCTGATGAAATTGTGAAGGTCTTTACCGCATTTTGACCAGTCAATCTGAAATAATATTGAAAGGTTACTTCTTTGATAATAATTATTATTTCATAATTCAAGTTTGGTCATAAAACAAAATTACAATGTTGTCTGGATAATAATTATTATAGGTGGCAGTAAGCAGGACCCAAAAAGATATTGTTTCAGTAGACTGACAGTTGAATCCAAACAACTAATCTTTGTTATAAATGAGAGTCAGATGTTCGTTTCTATAAAAATGTAAGAATTGTCGCAAAGCACTTGCTTTCCCACTCAAATACTGTTTTGTCAATAGTAGGCAGTGTGAGAAAACAAATGACTCATGGAGAATCCAATTAGAATTCAACAGCGAGTCATTTTTTTTCGATAACCAGAAATACGACTTAGAAAGTAAATGATTCTAAGTGTTCTCCCCATGCCTAAGTGACCCATTTCTCATTACTAGGTTAGTTTACCATGTGAGTTTCCGGTTTGAAGAGTGCTGGATCGTAGGTGGCGCCAACTTCAGACTGAGTAATCTTCGGAGCATTTCCATTGGCCACCATATTCACAGACTGTGATAAAGCTTTTATGCCTAGAAAAAAAGAAAATTTTCAACAAAGATTCATATCAATTTGAATTAACTCAAAACTGCCCAGCCAAATACATCGACAAAACATTTTTAATATTATAATAATTCATGAGCATACAAAATGAACTTTCCATCCTGAAAGACCAGATACCATCCATTGGATGTATTCAACGAATCTAAGTAACATATTGCATGGTCATATTTGTATGACATTAATATCTTTAAAATATATCAATATGTGTAATGGGGTAACAATGACCAAAGTCTAAGGTCAAAAATATGATAATATTTAAGATATAATGTTACATATGACATAGTTATTTAAAAATAGTTCATTCAAAATAGTATAAATATTGGAAATGGCCAAAGAAAAAGAACAATGAATTCATAGTTTCCAAAATTCAATATTGCTGTTAATTCTTTCATAGTTAAATCATTGATTTGCGAACCTAACATATTTTTGCTTCCATCATTCGTATATACTATGGAACGTTGGGACGACTTGGGAGGAAGCAGAAATTTTTAGGAGACCAATAATCTTAATGGTCATAGTCTCTGAATAGTGAGCAGAAATGACCAAAGAAGAAGTGACCGGGAAATTGAAAAACCCTGCATTATCGCGTTGTCAAATGGCAGGCAAATACACTCATTGGATAAATAAATCAATTATAATTTTTTATGACATTTATTTGATTTTTAATATGAACACCTATTGCCCGTTTGTTTAATGTCATATGATGCAGATGCATCTGTATCAATATTAATTATATGCATAGAAATATAATTTATTTAGTTTTATTGTTGCTATCACCACGTAAAATTTAATAGAGAATTTTACCAACAGATTGTGCTGTTATTTTTTTTCTTACCTCTATTTACTTAATGAAACCATGTTGAGATAATTAGCTTGAGTGCATAATTTAGTTCTGCACAGATCGAAATTTGATAAAACTATCCATTCCTGATTTTACCACACTTGTTACCCAAACCCAACTCAAATATTGGATTTATTAATCACAGCCTGAATGTTTTTTTCAATTGAAAATAAAATTTGATTTGCTAGAATACTGGCATTATAAAAATTGGTGAAACTCATTTTTAACGAATCAATTTTAGTAATTAATTTTCTGACACAACGAAATGTCAAACATCCAAAACCAATGGAGAGCTAGTACTGAACAATATTCGCACTTTATTTAACTACGAAGGAATAATATAACTATTGGTCATTCATAAATAAAGAAAGCATTGTTTCAGAATAAGAAAGATTCAGGTTCCCGAAAAAATTATGTTGACGCCACACTTTTCAAATAATAGATGTTATTGTCTCCAGTGATATTTCATAACAATTGCGAAATAGATTATTAGCGTTTTGTTATGAATAGTATTACCGTGAGACATATTTTTCTGAAAAATAAATTCTTTACCAGAATCTCAATTGACTTGAACCATCCGGTAGAAGCCCATAGGCAAAGTCCGAACCCACACACCTCTATTAGCATTTAATAAGAAATGTTTTATTACAAGTAACTCAAAACACTATTTAATGAATTATGAGATTCAAATCGCCAAACTTTCATACCAACACAATAATTGCCGACCTTATTGCAGGTCTTTGGCATGACGGTAAAGTCGTACGGTAAACATTTACCACAAAATGAGTTATGAAAATTTACACATGCGTTATCACAACACACCTGTGTTTATAAAATGATTCGTTCAGAATGATTATCTCTCAGAAACAAACAAATGACGCAATGCAATAAACAGTGGATGCTTTACTGGGAAAATATTACTTATAATTTCAAAATGATATTTTATTTAAAAACTGGTGGTGTAAAAAATTGAATAGATCCTAGATCAAGGGGGTGAACTTACGCCCTTCTAGGCCTTTTGACAGAATCCAAATTTCTCATTCATTTACAAAATAATCTATATAGATACATTTTTAAGTATATTTTATTGAAGCTTCTTGATTATGGCCTACCAATAAAAAGCTTCCCCACCTCTAACCTTATTATGTTCGTATCACTTTAGGCATGGGCTGTGTACTTGGAGTAGCTTGGTTTTTAAACAACTACACAGATCTGACGACAGAGCATGGACGGAGGGACTCTTGCATTAACACAATAGCCGCTATGCGCATCAAACTGTAGGCAATTAGTTTGTGTGCCTCCAATGCAAGTCACAAGTATCATATATATTTCAAATTAATGCGTGAGGATTAAAAAGAATTAAGAGTGTAGTTGATAGCGGGGAAAGGGGTAATAATTATTTAGTTTGAGGGTATTTTAATACAAAAAAATATTTACTCAGTAATAATACAGTATTGTTACAAATGTTATACAAATTTCTACCTTCTGGATATAAGAACTTGTTGTACAGGGTGTCTACAGTGTCATCGGGTAGTACAGGACATGATTTTTGTAAAAGTATTGGTCCTGTATCCAGTCCATCGTCAGCCCAGAAGATAGTCAAACCGCCGACTGTGTCACCTTCAATTAAAGTCCTGAAAAGATGTTGAATAAATTTAAACAAGGTTACAAAGCAACAAACCAGATTACGAAGCAAACGTAAAAATTCAGAGTTAATTCAAATAATCAGGAATCAATCAGTAGATCTGTGAGAAAATAATATTTGGTTTTAATAACAATTGTGCAAAATCTGCTGCTGCTTCTTTGCTGGAGTAGTTGATAAACATGGCTTCAGCGCTGTTTTGGAGAGACCAAGCACTTCATTGGAATGCATTTAGTTTCTCTATTTCATTTTTAATACTGACATGGTCGAAAAAGTCTTAATGTGAATATGTTTTTGAAAATGCGAATAACAATTTAATCGCTTCATAACATAGAGATGGAGAGATGGAACTTCCAGCGATATCTAATATATTGATGACCTAGTTCAATAGTGATACAACTAGAAATTGGTAGTTTTGAGATATGTCCAATCAAAGTTTTGATTCATGTAAACTGGCTAGTAAAAAGTGATGGCTTATTATTTTGTATTACTTTTTTATTCAAATATGTGAACAATAGTTTTAGATTTAAGGGTTGTTTCTCTATGGAATGCCACGATTCACAAAAATATATTTCAATATGCATGTATATAGAACTGAAAAATTATTTAATTTTGCTGATTTCCATATGCAAACATCTGCCTTTTGAGAGAAAACCTGTACATTTTACAAGCTGTACTTTTGTGGAACTGTAGAAGAGTGATGTTCAAATATAATGGCTAACTTAACTAAAAACATCAAATTTTTGACATTCGTCCTTTGGAACTGGGCCATCTATTTAATGTATAATGTGAACACAATGATCGTTAGTGATCATTGGTTAAGAAACACTGATTATCCGTCACATTGACATAATCATTCATTATAAATCACAAACAGCTGAGGTGCAAAACAAAACAAAATAATATTATTTATTTAATATTTAAGTTCAGAGATAAAAAAAAAATGGAAAAATTTGTTAAGATTACACCTCTAAAATACAGTTATCTACCGAAAATTTTATTACTATTTTGGGATTTGTATAAACATGTTTTATCTTTATTTAACGAGCAAAAGTAGAGTTATCGCAGTCAAAAACAAAATAATAAAATGTGAAGTTCATGTTATTGTAATCCGTCACAATTAAACATAAGCGAACTTACACATAGAAACAACAATTAGAAACATACTATATTGCTTTTCATATAAGCATTTGTTATAAAATAAAAATTGTACATAAATGTGAAGAATAAATCACTTTTATCTGAGAATTATACTAACCATGATATGGACGAAGCACCCCTATGCCTCGGAAGCAGTGAGGGATGATAGCAGATACTCTGATATGCAGGGTAGTTGATGACTTCCATCGGAATGAACTGTGTGCAGAATGGTAGGACATTTAACTCTGCCTTCACCTAGAAAGAAAATAACAACAGAACTGTGAAATTAAGTGTTTTATCAAAATATACTGATTTTAACCTAATCGTCATGGAACATTTCATAGATCCCAAATGTACATTTACTATGACGGTCCTGAAGCTGAGTGGTCGACACTGTTGGGTTTTTTATCCACTCAGTTGCAGAGTTACAAGTTTGAATCTCTGAATGTAAACTTTCATTCAATTTATGAATTTGTATCCTAAGATATGTAATGTCCTAAAAAGGGCATAGAGAAAGCTACTAGCTAAATACAAATTCCTTTCTAAACTCCATCCTTATTTCTTTACGCTCCTTACGAGAGGTTGATTTACAACTAGTTCTCGTAAAAATAAGTTCTGCTGATATGTCATAAGGAGTACATATGCTTCACATTGGAAGCGGATACTGTTAAATATTGATTTGATATATTTTTTTCAGCATTGTTCTAGTATGACGTATATGGAATCTTAATGGAGTATTTCAACACGAGTTGCTTTTACGATAACTAGTTGTTATTCAGTCAAGCAACCTCGCTTTTACGAAGATGTTAAGGATAAAAAGGTATGAAAGGACTAGCAATTAACTAATCACTCACGCTATGCCCAGTTTTTAGAATCAGATGTGTGGGAGGGTATGTAAATATCACAGTTTTTGGATGCCTTTGATCACAAATCTATAAATCTACTCATGAAGTTGCCGATACAGGTTTAGGAATATAATTAATATTGTTGAATGCATTGTATTGCTGATGATGATATTTCCCCATCTGGCGAGTGGCGACAGAACCACGTTCGTTGCGCGCGATTACAGAAAGAGTCCGGTTCTTCCTTTTTTGTTCATATATACTGTCGTTGACTATCTGTGTCCTACTTTCGTCATCATGACTTGTCTTTTCAGAGTGTTAACCTCTATCGCAGCGTATGCAGAATCCGTGTCGTATATCAGTCAAATAGAATATTATTTGCCAACCAATAATGCTGACAAAAATGACCAGCATAATTTTTCTTAAATCTGAAGGGTACAGCTACACAGGAATTTGAAATCGTGGAAAGCGCAACTAAATAAGATAAACACACCAAGAGCCACCATTTGGCTACAGGACCAGCAAACTATATCAATTAGATTTGATTTTTTATCTCTCTTGCTTAAAAGCAAGCCGGCTTTGCTCGTTTATACTACTTGATTATGCCACGTGAGGGTGTGTGATGGAGATAGAGACCCATGCCGATTATCTCTATATAATCAGCATTATTTATGAATATGAAAGGTTACACAGCATCACAAGAAAGTCTTCTAAGAAGAAAGTACAACTCCTTGCCTAACAACATAAATGATTATTTATCATATTTAGATAAGTAGTTTTTTTATCCAACAAAGATAAATAACTTGTTTTTGTAAAATAAAATGTCATATCGTCAAATTAAGAATCCACAAAAGGAAATTTTCCACGAGATTTGAAATTTATCAGCGAAGCACAGGTCGTGTCAGAGGCCATCCATACGATAAGAATGCATTTCTCAAAAAACACTCATTCCATTGTTCATTATAATGAATAAAATTCATTAAAATTAATTTCTTCCACTATAGAAATTAATTTTGAACACTGAATTGATAAAATTGTAGATTTGTTGATATTCTAGAACAGGATTTCTCAACCTTTACTGCACCAAAGCTACCTCCGAGCACCGTAGGATACACAGAAAAGTTCCCTGCCAACACATGTTAACACAAGCCAGTTAATTAGGCGTTCTAAAAAATGTATCCAAAATAACAGTGAAGACAAAATGACAGCCAGTATATTTAATATACAATATATATAAAGACCTTACTATAAATGTGATAATGAAATTTTATAACATTTAATTTTGTAAGTTGTTTTATTTTAACAAACTAAATAAATAATTATTCAAAAAGAAATCAAAATATATTCCGCTTTAAACTAGATTCAATTAAAACATTTGTAAACAATTTAATATGGAATAATAACATTTAGTTTAAATAATAAATAGAAAAACAAAATACACATGTAAGAGAAATTAAATTCCATAAAGAAAAAGCAATTGAAAAACAAAGGAACAGGTGTTAATAATAAATCCTTACAATTAATTAAATAATAATTTTTGCCAAAAACAGATAATATTGGTTTTGTGTTACAATTGTTTTTTAAATCAGCCGTATGTACTTCGAATGTGGAGCATATGGACTCCTAATGAAGTTTATCAAAAGAAGTTGCTTTATGAGAACTTTTAGGTATTCAGTTGATCAAACTGTCTTTTTTGGGAATCGAAACCAGGAACATGTATGATGGTGATTGTCAGATTATGATGTTTATTGCAATCTTAAATTATAATAATCACACTAACCGATTTGTACTGCTCTATGACACTCGGAATGGCTTGGCCTTTGATCCTCCATGCTTTTATTTTAAATACCGGGGTGCCGTTAGACGCTGCAATTGTAGCTGCAATACCAATAAACAACAAATTAGTCAAATTAAATGATCTACATATTACAATTGTGTAATGTTGTAACAATCACTAAAAAAAACGAAAATTGATTAATATTAGAATACTTTGTTATTTTATCCTATTACAATGTGAGATGTTTATCTTTTTTATGCAAACATTGTATCATGCATTATTGTACATAGAATTTAATTGCCATTACAATTGTGATCCTTTGATAACATTGTTATGAAAGTAGAGAAATGAATTTACTCAAATTAACTTTAAAAGAGATAAGTATATTTATTTGCACTGCATGAAAAAATATTTGAACAAATATTACACATGGGAGCTTTAAAATTAGACAAATATTACACTTTTTTGTGTGAGAGTCGCAATAACTCATTATCTTGTAGCACGAGAATCTCACGAATCTGAAAGTACACTTAACTAAGTGCCACTAAGTCTCGGGTGCATTCTTCTGAGACACTCACAGTTAAGAAAAAAAACTTTAGCATTAACGCTTGCTATGCTACTGGATACTGCTGTATAAAATTAATGGGTGAGAAAGCAGTGGTGAATGAATGAGGACAAATAAGTAATCTTAATTATTAATAAGTATCTTTAAGAACTGAGTAAAACATATAGGTATAGTCAAACAATGACAGCACTGAGGGTACTGGATGCATTTTAATCTTTCATTGGTAGAAGAAGACATTAAGTTGCCGAAAGGCTTATCCCATATTTTTTTCCTTAACATCATTATTTTTTCTTTTCTCTTTTTCTCAATTTTATTAAAATGTACTGCGTACATTGCAGTAGTAAAATGCACGGCGCATTGGCATCAACTATAATGGGATGTTGCGTTCTTTTCTTTTTACAATAAAATGGCATCATTAAGTCATAATAATAAGTGACCAAAATATGAACAGCATTCGAATATTGAACTTTTCAAATGCATAAATTAATTTTGTTCTGGATTTGTGCACAAAAAAGTAATATCTGTAATGTTTCAAACCCAATCAATCTGATCCTGTAAAATGCTAATCTGATCCTGTAACAGACAGTTCTTTTTGAAACAACTTCTGTAAAGTAGTCCATACATGGGCTACATTGGTACAGCGGAAATGGTTAAAAAATACATGTTAAAACGTATTTTTCCCTATGTATCACAACTACTTTACCCATTCGGAATGTACAATCCAACTTCTATATATGTCCTTTCATTGTAGCCATTCATTTTATTATAATAAATTGTTTACAAATAAGTTCGGCATTGCTCAAATTACCTTATATATTTTTAACGTGGCCTTAAGTCTTCAGTGTTATTGCGCACCATAGAATTATCAAAGTGAAAGTGCTTAACATTAAATTGAGTAACGATACTTAAAACAAGAATGTCAAAGTGTTTATTTTAACGAGGTAAATTACTATTAAATGATGCTATGCTTATGTTTGGTATACTAATCGGTGATAATGTGAATTATGAATTTACATCAAATACTAACTGTCTAGTTTAACTACATATGCGAATAGGTGTGACTTGAAATCGGACACTATATTGTATTAAATTAAATTTTAATCAGCTGTCAATCTGTCACACATTTTTTAATCTCAAATAAACTAATAATCGATCGCCCATTGATTAAATGGAAAATATATGAATCATACAATCAATGTTCATTCGTTTTTAGCAATTTTTTCTGCGATAACTGTGTCGAATTACTATTCTTCTCTTCCAAGTGTTATCAAGTATTAAAAATTCACTTAAATTAACTGTGCTTGGAAAAATATTTTTACGGCTCACGAAAAATGTATGACGATCCCTATTCTGATGAATTGATATAATTTTATACATGTCATATTATGTTCCATATTGCGAGCAGTGTGGGTGAAAAATACACCAGCAGAAATGCTTTTTTTTAATTGAAATCTTATTCATTCCATATTCAATGGTTATTATTATCTATATTTGAACAATAAATAACGATTGTAATTAATTCAACATATTGTACTTTGATATTATTAAAAAAATTGCAAGCTTAATTGCATCAAAGTCAGCTAAGCAAATAAAAAAATTCTTTGTGTAGAGGTTTTGTATTAAGTTTCTAAGTGTTATTAAAATAGTAATACGAAAGGTTATATCAATTATGAACTGACAAAACATTATTTTCAAACACATTTTTTTCACTTACCTAAAGGGTCTTCTCGGTTTCCTTTATCTAAGACGGTAAAAACTCCAACAATTACGTGACCATCTTTGACTAATAGCTTAAAAACTTCTGCTGCAAAAGTGCTCTGACCAATCAGAGCGATTCGCAAGGAGCGGTTTGGCGCCTAAAATTGCAAGTTGACAGATGTCAGTTAAAACGTCAAATGGAATAATAATTTTTAATTTCAGCTTATTACGATAAAACATATTTTTAACCTAATGTCATTATATGTTTGTTGTGTTAGTAATTGTACTTCTTCTTATAATGTAATATTAAACGTAAAATCAAAGAATATTAAAGGTAAACATTGATGTTGGTTACAGTATTTATAAATGTATTGTGCAATAATGCGTTAATTGCGATGAATTAGTCGAATTGTTTGTTTAGAAGTGAAAAAATATAGACTGATGTCTTTATTTATCCAATTAGATTTAATAATTCGTCATAATGAAAGCTAAAAAAATAAGATACCTGTTCACAAATTGAGACCGGCGGCATTTTGTAAAGAATTATTTATTTAACACATGAAAACAATATACACTGATGAAGGATCGTTTGCTATTTTATTTAAATGAATTAATGAAGCAACCCAATCCCTACAAAGCCAACTCTTGCACTAAAACTAAACTTTTGAAAATGATCTACAGAAATACGTACACTAGGGCAAATTTGATACAGTGTCAGTGTGCAAGCTGCACACACCGATGAACCATATTCTCACACACTCGTGCAGAACAAACGTAAATAAACTTCACAGGGCTGCCAGAGTATAATCTTTTTTCCCTATTTGGCTAAAAAAAGAATACAAAGCTCGACATTGAAATATACTATGATATTTATGCAATTCGTAAGTAGTAATACGGATTCAATATTTATTCAAAACGCGTTCATAGTATTTGTTAAAAAATGTTATTACTTCTATTGAGCAATTAAAATTGAGTACTGTTTGAAATTCAAATTAATTATTTATGTTTTTAACCAATATTTATTAAAACTATATAATTTTACTATCTATATAAATAATTAACCATTTACGTAATCTGAAAAGAGAAAGCGATAATAATAAATAAGTGTCTTTATTTTTATAATTCAAATTGAATAATACTAGTGTCGTATTAACAATCTTGAGAAACTCGTTATCACAGGAAAATTCGAAGACAAAAGGGAACACGAAAAGGTTCCCGACACGCTTTAGTGACCAGGTAAATGATGCCACAGACTTCTTACCGATGGCATTCAAAGCAACGGAGTGCAGGAGTGAGTGGCGAGGAATCGATGAGGGACAGTTGAGAGTGGTGGGAATAAGCGTAGGTCGCACCCACATCACTGAGGAAAAAGACCATAAAGAAATAGTGTTATATTTTCCATATGTTGGGATTATTTGGTATGACTGAGAACACCGCGATTTGTTGCTTTTAAGAATAATTATATTCAAAATTGTTTTTAACCTATTTTTAACGCAAAGAGGAGAGTCATTCAATTCATACACGCGTCGAAAAGTATGCACAAAAAGATAATGTCAGTTTTTAAAATTTCTTTTTTATCTTCATCTTATTGTATTAATACTGTCTTTGGTAAATGGCCAGCGAACGAAAATTTAGCGTATAAATAAATATGCATACCTATATCATACGATAGGTACGTTTTTTTATAAATGTCCACACATTGAGATACATAAGATATAGCGCAAAACTCGTGACTCCCAATTCATCACTCAAAAACACATATTTATTCCAATACAATAATAAAATATTCTTCTTTCACATTTCGGCAAACAACCAAATAATATTATTTTACAAATTTGAAAACATGGTAAGATATTTGATGTGTTATTTTTTTACTATCTGTCAAGTAATTATTAGGAGTTACGAGCTTTGTATTCAGGGCTATCTGGATGAGTAGTTGTTGTGTTTTTCTAACATATGATTCTCGAGATTCCATTTTCTTAGAATCTCCAGTAATATATTTCATTTTCTCGAGATTCTCGAGAACTATCAAAAATGTAAATAAATTGACTCAAGTTTATATTGGAGTGATGCAGTGTGTAGGTGTATAATAGTATTTATTATATTTTTTTAATTTTATAATCTACTTATTTCAAATAAAAAATCACTCACTGCATATTAAACTCGTATACATAAAAACAATTCCACCAATTATTTAATAATGATAATGTACTGTTAAAATGATCAGCGTAGATATTGAAAAGATTAAAAAGTTTATTACAAAATTTAGATGTTTTTTTTTATTCTAGTAATCTCGAGAAATGAGGATAGAAAATTCCACAATAATTTATCGAGCATTTTTCTTTACTAACTTAAAAATAATTTTTGATGTTGCAAATTCACTATCTAACTCTTCTTTTAGATACACGAGAACGTAACTAATTACTAAGTCAAGCATTTAACATTAATGCATATTGATAATAAAAAGTCAGGTCTACAAAACATACGAAAGTAACAGCTGAATCGACAATGATAAAAATTGTTTGTATATTGCAAATTGAACCTCTTTCCTCTATGGCATTTAGGTAATAATGCATGTCTTAATACAAAAAACGAAATTATGATTTGATAACCAGTTTGATCGGGAAAAGGGAAATTCAATCGCAAACGCCTAGTTATCATAATTATATACTGAATAAGCAGTAAAAAGAAATCTGTTGCACAAAATTGCCTTGGGCAATCATTATACCTACATAGATAATTTTACTTTATACCAAAGGCGGCCTAGTAAGTGCTCGAAGCTCACTTATGCAGATATCTAGACATATTTCTCTCTCGGGTGATAATTATTTTGTAAATATTGTGATATAGTTCAAATCTCGGATCATATATCGTAATTTTCAGAATCGTATGTACCTAACATAAATATTACCTTATTTATAAAAAATATATATGTATAAACGAAATTAAATAATAGTCTACAATCAAAATGTTAAGTAACTCTTACAAATCAATAACTAATAATCTTAAATGTGGAAGTAGTGCAAAACAAATCGTGTTTATCTTTAAAATATAATGACTTTCCACCGAGAATTGCCAGTTGACACCTTAAAATTGATAAACTTATTATTATCTTTGCCTTTACAAAAGGATTATTGATGCATTTTTGGAAATATAATAAATCTGTGTTAATCATAAAAGTGGTTAAAATTCCGAAAATGAGTTAGGTACGGTTATGTCTACGACTTAAGACGTTCTATTCACTTTTAAGGTGTTAACTGTTAATTATTGGTGGAAAGACATTATATTTTAAAAAATAAAACACAATTCATTTGTACTACTTCCACATATTTATAATGATCAGGACCGGTTTCGCTCATCACGAGCATTATCAACTGATAAAAATAAAATCTTTCATTTGATTTATGTATAATTTGTTTGTTTATCAGTATTTTCTTGTCTCAGTTCATGAACCATCAGTTTTATATACCTTCATTTTTACACTCAATTTTATATAAATAAGCCTATTATGTTTGTATTTTTATCAGTTGATAATGCTCGTGATGAGCGAAACCGGTCCTGATCATTATAAATATGTGGAAGTAATACAAACGAATTGTGTTTTATTTAAAACAAAAAAAAACGTTCTATTCAGGAGAATAAATAAGTCGAAAAAATAATATGCCCCTTTTCACTTGATTCTCCATTTTGGTATGATGTAAAAAAGATACTATAGCATAAAGTTTCGAAAATTTAAACATTTCTTTTGCAAAATTACACATTGATGATAAAAACCTATTCTCTTTTTTTGACCTCGGAATACATAACATTTGGAGGATTTATTTTAAATATTTGAATTTCTTTGTAGTATAACAGCAAATGCTCGTGAGTAATCAATACTCTTGGGCTTCGAATACCAAAATGAAATCGTTCATGTATCGATTTATGTTTTTGTTTAACAAACAAGCTCGGGTTTCTGTGATGTATTCATAACTCCGGACTTACCTCCTATCCGCTCCCGAAAACGGTCGTAGAAAGAGTAATCAATTATTTACTAGTGGTCCTTTCCTCATCCTATTATTCTTTACGTACCTTATCCAAAAAGAGAGATTGGAGGACATTCTTACGGTTTACGTACCCCATTTTGAGTCCATACGCCACGCATTGGGAACTGTCATAGTTTAATTAAAGTGAAAACAATCATATTTTTCATAACGATTTATTTCCACACGCTTAGGAAACAATCTGTGACTATTAATGAATGCGGTTACCAAATAATAATCAACATTCAGTCAAAATTTATAATATATACATATTTATTTTATAAATAAAACACTATTAATTTAAGACATCGACTGAGGGTGCTTGATGGAATTTCAATATCAAATTTGAATTATTGACATTTTGTACACTTCCATGTATTTTGTCACTAACGACCCGGGTTTCGCCTCTGGGCATCTTCAGGCATTCGAGCGCACGAATGGAAGTGTACAAAATCTCAATAATTCAAACACTATTAATTTGTACTACTTCCACAAGTTTATAATAATCAGGACCAATTTCGCTCATAACGAGCATTATCAACTGATTTAGACCGATTTTTTCATGAATTTTATAGAATCAAAAATTATCAATTTAGACCTTTTTAAAATTGTCATTTACTGGTTTATATACGTAGATGACATCCTTGTACTATGGGGAGGTACTTAAAGGCAACTTAGTACCTTTTTTTGAATAACATTAATAGTGTTAATCGGTCAATTCAATTTACAACCGAGCAAGGTAATAAATAATAACTATTGAAATAATTAATAAACGCCATATTTTGAGCATAAATATATAGAAAAGAAGTGACAAGATTATAAATAATTCCTCGAGACAGCATATTACACATAAACTCTCAACTTTTCATTCCTTTATTCATCGTCTCTTAACGATACCGATTACTAAAGCGAGTTTTGATTTAGAATTAAATATCAGTTGATAACGCTCGTGATGAGCGAAATCGGTTCTAACCATTATAAACATTTAGAAGTAATTACAAACTAACTGTGTTTTATTTTTTTTAAATATATTGCCTTTCCCCCAAGAATTGACAGTTAACACCTTAAAATTGATTATAATATTTTTGTCGGTATATTGATTAGGTTACGTTAGGCCACTCAATTTAAATTCTGACTGTATAAATTATTGTCAACATCAATACTGATCCTTTTTTCTAGTAAAATATTGACAACTAAATTAATAAATACAACATTGAGATAAATCTGTGTTTAACTCAATTAGTACGAAGGGAAACAAATTAATCCAGTTATAATATGATTCAAATTCACTAAAACTTTTAAAAGACCCAATTTCGTCGGTTGTCCTATGATTAGTTTTTTTTAGTTCGTATTTGTTTCGTGGTGCCTTTAATTCAAAACGCATTAGCACAGTGACACAATCACCCGGTGATAAAATTAAATTAAATTCATTTACAGTTAATGACATCGTCGTTACTTTAAATTGACCTTGTTGATAATAAGTATTGTGGTAGGTGCTTATTTAGTTGGATACAGAATAAAAACAAAATGTTTATTTTTCCCAATTCCAGTAAAATCTGAATCGATAGCTGTACCCAAACCGGTTATTTTATTGATTTCTATTTACACTATAATTGACAAATACTTTTTATTTTAATATTGACTTTTGAAAACATGTCTGTTAAAACATAATTTAAGCGCGTGGTACATATGCAGCTGGACGCAGTGACGTTCTATAACATGAGTTTTAATAAATATAAATTAAAAGAATCTGCGATAAATATAATAGGCATACAAACCCGTGTACATACCTGTGATATAGTAAATTACACAAGCAGGAAGGATTCAGGTTCCTCTCGGAGATCCGCAGCAAGTGTCCAAGCCAAGTCCATCGCCGCTTTTTTATTTTGGACGTAATGAGAGGCTGGTCCATCTGCTCTCTTACCCCCGAGTTCCTGACAAAATCAAACCACCGTACCCCTAGTATTCGCCGCAAGCATCTATTTTCAAAGCACAGTATAAGGTTACTCTGTGCCTTGGTGGGTCTGATGACCATGACTCGCAATCGTAAAGCAGCACAGTCAAACTGCACGCGTTGAATAGGTGGCACTTGGTTCTGGTCGATTACAACCGTAGTCCCAGACTTTCCTCATTGAGTTAAAGGTTGCTCCAGCTATCCCTAAGCGGATTGCGAGCTCTTTACGTGGATTGCCATCTCCCGTGATGTGTACCAAGTATCTGAAGTCGTCGACTTTCTCGATGTCTTGTCCCGCGCTCAATTGAGGGTAGTCTGGGTCCGGACTGAAACTGTTGCAGAGCATATTGGTTTTACTCGCATTTGAGGCCAAAGCGATACGAATTGCTCTGCAGCCTGTCCATTGTTTCCTGAATACCCTCGACAGATTTATCAAATATAACAAAGTCGTCAGCATACTCAAGGCCGCATAGCCTCAGATTGGGGGCAACGGTCACACCTTGGTCGGGTGGAATTGACTTCTTCAGGATGAAGTCGAATATTATTATGAAGAGGAACGGAGCCAGAACACAGTCCTGCCTGACCCCTGTTGAGACCCTAAACCTTTACGTCGCCGATTTTAACACAGTATTCACTACCCTCGTGCATGCATTTGATGATGGCGATAATCTTGGTTGGGATTCCGTACAGTTTTAATATTTGCCGTACGGTAGGCCGGTGCGGTCTATCAAAGACCTTCTCGTAATCCATGAAGCAACACGCCAACGAGCTATTGAATTCGTTGCTTTGCTGGAGAAGGCATCTGAGATTACGAATTTGGTTCACACAGAATCGGTTGAGTAAGAAAACGGCCTGGTTTTCCCCGAGGATACACATTACTAGAATCCTTATTCTCGCCAATACTATCTGTGTCAAGACCTTGCCAGGCACGCTGAGCAGCGTTATGCCCCGGTAATTGTCACAGCAGAGTGGGTCACCTTTTTTGTGAATTGTAATGACCTCACCGTTGACCTAGTTCCTCTAACAGCGCTCCTGCTCTCATCCTTACTGCGAGTAGGTGCAAGGGCTACAAGAGCGCCTCTAGACCGTACTTGAGAAACTCTGGGTGTATACCGTCCCCGCCCGGCGCCTTCCCACTTTTTAACCGCTGTGCAGCAGAGGTGATCTCAGCGTGCGTCGTGCATGGTCGGAGATGTTTGACGCTCAGGGGATATCTACAAGTGTGGCTTCGTTGGGAATGTCAAAGGGGTTAGAGGGAGGACGACAGTTTAGCAACCCGTAGAAATGATCTCTCCAAATCTTTTTAACACGCTCCGAGGTTGACTCTATTGTCCCGCTGGGACTACGGATGGGCCCGCTCGGTGGTCGTCTTTCACAAATTTCGAGAGTGTTTCTAAATATTTTTTTTGTATCATTTCTGCTCGCTACACCTTTGCTGCTTCAATCTGGCTGTGCATAAATCGGCGTTTCTTGAGTCGCATAGACTTTTTGACTGTCTTATCTTTAGTTTTATCTTATCTTTTTTAGAGCATTTTTTAGTTTTAAATAATTACTTTTAATAATATATTGTAGCATCATCATTATCCAACTATATCATATAATTCCATACTACACTACTTCTCTAAAAATATTATTTTTATAACAATATGAAATGTTTTGAATTTAGGTAAAAATAACAAAATTGCTAAGCTAACAAGTAAAACTTTTCTTAAGCAAGTGTACGATTAAATTCATTTATTATTCTAAATTTGCTACAATTACATCACTCTGATTTGATTTTTACCGACAACGTTTCATAATAATTTATTATTAATAAATAATAATAATTGTATTCATGGTAAGTACTAGGGCCTACCGGAAACGTTGATTTTAATTTCACAATATGAATGGGCAGTCATGATTACAAATGAAAAACCTTCCACTGAGTTCAAGAGCTCATCCAAGACGGCGATACGTGGAGAAAAAGACAACGCCGAGGTCTACGGATTGTACGGCGATGTCAGCGCAATTAAATCAATCAAGGATGGAAAACAAATAATGCGTTGGATGGTCGCATTCAACGTATGGCTAAAAATAAAATAGTTAGAAATTAGTGTCTGGTAGGGCGGAAGAGAAAAGACAGGCCAATACTTCGCTGGTTAGATAGTTTATTATTAAGTTATGGAGTTTGTTATTATAATAATAATTATGTTATCGTATGCTCGGAGCACAACAACAGAAGACCATCACACTGAGTAAAGACTACCCACACTATATTATTATGAGTAGTGATTCGAGGCCGGGAAAAAACCCAAGAATAAACTCGCATGGGAAAATTTAAAAAAAACAGTTATAATATATATATATATATGTAATATTTAGATCATTTTTAGCATTTGGTAACACTTATTTTAAAATCGTGGTATCTTTTACGTACCTATATCAACATCGCATCCATAAATTTGAAGTTACGGTGATTTATAAGTACGATGATATAAATGGAAGTAAGGGACTTCATTCAATATTGAATCACCTGTGGCATCTATGTATACTTGAAGCCAACACAAAATAATTACGGAAACGTTCCTGTTTTTATGTATAAAATTAAACTGGTGTTAAGCAAATAGGTATTTATATCTGTACCTGGACTGAATATGTTGAAAAAACCATGAAAAATATCATATTTAACAGTTTATTTTCAGTTTTCAGTGTTTTTTCCCAGCCATTTCAAAATTCCTGGATTTTTTGCTATAGATTCGACATATCTAAAAAAAAGAATGTTGAATTTTATATGCACTTCATGACATAAGACAAGCTCCTTTAAATTTTATTAAAATAATATTTGAATAACATTTTCTTTAGTTAAAATCTTGACAAAAAGTGAGTTCCGACACAATTTAAAAAAAAAAACCCTTTATATTAGTATCCTGTACCTTAGCTTTGAGATACCTTTCTATAAACTTCCGTCTGAATGACGGCTGTAATTTTCACAACGAAATCTTCATTGCAGGCAACACCAAATAACAAATTCTGATGCTGTCAAATTAACTGTCACTTTTTATAAACGGCCGAAATTTTATAATGCCGATGTCTAAATTATTATTGTAAATAAATGAATCACCCGTGTCAGTCAGTAAATTCTAGAGAACCAAATAAAGTCCTTCAAAATGATACTGACCATTGTTTATTAGAAGCGTGTCGGAAATTGAAACACGTATGTGTAACTCCAAGGTGAGCTTTCTCGAAATATAATTTTTATAAATCTTCATTTAATTACTTGAAATTTATTATCAATATACCGATATATAGTCACTATAACGACAAATAGTTTTTCATTTAAAACTCCTGAGATGAATTTCAGACCAAAAAATCAAAAATACATGTTAATGAGATTCTGAAAACATTGTCAAATTGGCCTGTCATATAAACAGCCGAAAACTATATGATTGTCTCACTAAGCCTTAATGAATGATTATATCTATGTGTTAATGATACATAACGTATCTACAAATTGGCATGTTTTCAGGAGAGAGGAAAACAATTTTGGTAAAGGTTCGTTTTCGTGGACATTGTCTAAAAACGCTTTTTTTTTTCACGTAACACTGCGTGAAATGATGATAATTAGGTTAGAGTAGTCTTTTATTAATCTAAATATGCTCAATAACGACGAAAGGAAGCATTATAAGACTGGTTTATCGCGTAATAGTTGCATATGTCAAACTTTATTTTTTCAGCCATGTTGGATAAAAAATCAGAATTGCCAACCTAAAAACCAAACATAGTCATGTGTTTTTGAAACCAATAAGATACTAAATTAATATTCCTACATATTCAACTATCTTTATTTTTTTACATATCTGGTTTTAGGCTGCCGGCGATATTCAACGTGAAATTCGATGCTTACGATTAAATTATGTATTTAAATGTGTTAGAATATATAATTGTTATGCAATTATTACGCGATAAACCAGTCTTATAATGCTTCCTTTCGTCGTTATTGAGCATATTTAGATTAATAAAAGACTATTCTAACCTAATTATCATCATTTCGCGCAGTGTTTGGTGAAAAAAAATCATTTATAGACAATGTCCACGAAAACGAACCTTTACCACAATTTTTCTTAGAGATCAATTAAACAGCTGAACAAGAGCAGACAATAATGTATTTTTTTTTTACAAGTACTTCTGTGTGTTACTTGCCTAACGAAAGGCATACCATAAAAATGAAACGCATCAGGTGATACGCTATTATGCTTACTTTGACATTTAAACCATGATATACGTTTTAGATAATTTCATCAACAGTTCTTGCGTAAATACAACTTTGCGGTGTCGACTACAGTGAATAATTCTGCCTACTTGTATTTTTTGTAGATATAGGTCAATATCTATTAGAGACAAGGCCTAAAAATGATATTTTTCTCTGAAAACTACACAAAATGATATGTTTTAGGGTGGAATAATCTTTTACGAACCTAAATAAATGGAAAAGATTCGTGAATGACGAAAGGAAACGTTCGAATATAGGCTTAATGATGATGTGTCGCAAATTTTCATGTCTTTTTAGTTCCAACCTAACAAAACAAAACTCCACATATCGTTTGCAGAAAAAATGGTCGACTGAAATGACAGCTTGCGATCACTTCAGAAAGTAGGTTCAATTCAATGTTTTAGGGTACAACAAACCAAACCAGATCAACCCCTAACATAACCTACTACAAACTTAACTCATTATTGTGTGTAGTTTTCGGTGAAAAATATCATTTTTACGCCTTGTCCCTGCTAATAGATATTTACCTAGATATATTTTTGTGTTACTAACCCGTCAATATGTTATTATATATATTGAGAAAAAGAAATAAACATTTATTGTTATTTTTGTGCCGATTGGAATTCAGATGTTCCGTAATAATTATTCAATTGCTTTTTTCAGAAATGTGATCCTCAAATATGGAGAAGACACGAGATGTGGAAACGCATGCATGAATAACAGAAATAACAACTATCCAAATTCCATTTACCCATCCAGAAGAATGCATCGTAATTTTTATGATTCATGGCAGAACAGAAATAACTCCAATCAAATTGAAACGCATCTGACATGGAACGACGATGATTGCGGAACTTCACAGACTAACAAAACGTTTACGTCGAGAACACCAAAATATTTTGACGGATTAGCGGAAAGGGGTCCAAAAAATCCATCCGTTTCTTTTAAAAATAAGCCACTACAAAATTATCCAAGAATTAAATTAAAAAAAGTTCTCGTTTCTAACAAGAAATACCCCAGAAATGACAGAACAGATAATGTTATTAAAGCGAATCAACGAGTTGGCCATACTACCAAATGTTACTGTAAAAATGACAATCTTTCAGAATGCAAACATTGTAAAAGTTATTTAAACAATGATGTATATTCTGAGAAATCATTCTGTGTCTCTAAACTTAATCAAGAATATGAACGGCTCAATGAAAAATATGAAAAAATAGCTGCTTCTTCAAGTGAAGAATCATTAGAAGATCCATTGGCGGAATACAATGACAATAATTTATTGATGATCAACGCTGAAAGCTTAGAGAACATCAGAGATTTCCGTAATAAATATTTCTTTGAATGTCATTCAGCTAAAACTAAATTAAACTCTGAAGTTAATGTATTATCAGAACCACATGAAAGATGTCAGCACGAATTCTATTTAAATGATAATGATGCCGTGTTGCCCGTTAATAAAGATCACAAAAATATCAGCCGATGCTGTAAATGTTATTTACCTCTTGGTAAAACAAAATCTAGAGAGAGCCTTACTAAAACTAATCATTCACGAGATGGGCATACTTCTCGCTCTAGTAACAGAAATTCAATGACGAGCCGAAAGTTTATCAGGCATATTATTCACTCGGATTCTAGTTTATCGGAATCGTCCGATGATGCTCAGAAAGAGCCCGAATTGTTTATTAAAATTCCTGTTACAGAAGATATGTTTATCAGTGATAAGAGATATTGTTTGAAGAATTACAGAGGCAACAGAATGAGAAGGATTCGACTGCAAGCTTGCGATAGCTCCTGTCTTGAGAAAAGAAGAAAATAGCAACAAATCTATGAACTTAATAAGTTCAATAAATCAGAAATATAGATTATATTGTTAACCTAGCTGTCATAGGCTAGGGGTGGGGACATAGTTTATTAAGAACACGTAATCCAAATTGTTGATTCTATAAAATAGTTACATATTTCTAATGCAGGTGTATATTCTGTATTAAAAATATTATTTGTTAAACAAATCTTTATTTTTTTGTTGATTTTCAAGTATTTTTAACAATCGTCCAACATTAAAAATTTTGAAACAGTTTTAATAATTTTATAGACGAATCTCTATTTGTTGTCTTGCTCAAATACTGTTGACAATCAAGTGTCGGAAACAGAAAAAATGTCATTGCCGTTTTGTTAACAATGCAATTGATAATTTCGTCTTCACTTGTCTTCTTCCTGTTCCAGATGACAGATAGTATGTTATAGTTCACTTGAATCACATTCTAACTACTTGACGTTTTTTTTATTGATGATACTAAAGCCATGTAAATATATCATACTTCCTGGCATATGGCAGAGATTTCAACTGTCTCACTGTATATTAAAATCCAGTAAACTTTGCTGAAAGTTTAGATAATTTTTGACAACATACATGAATAATTTACACCTGAACAATTGAGAGTTTTTTGTATTGTGAATTTGTACAATCTCTGAGTAAAGCCGCTTCTTGGTTCAACTGCAACCAGTTACATGGAAGTTACTATGTAATGGAATAGCAATAGAAATATTTGATTAAAATGCAGAATGAATGAATTGAAATATGTATTGTAAACCATTACAATATGTTTTACTTTAGGTGCCATCACACTCTTTGCTGGATCATTATATATTTACGCAAACACCATATTGATAAAACTGATTCTATGTATTCTCACATTAGATATTAAAGTAAATTATTTTGATAATGAATTTTACCATACATATACACATTTTATTTTATTAAATTATGTATGTTTGAAGCACGAATACTTTAATATTTTTTATAATTTTGTTTTGATTGATTTCTATTTAATATAAATATAATATATGTAGAAATTAATTGTGTACCTGTATCGAAAATTAAATAATAAAATTAAATAAGATTTGAGAAGACATATTGCAATTAAATTTTCTGCAAAACATGATGATTGGTTTAAGATGACAAATCAAAAACAATTTGACTTTGAACAGTTTTTGAGGACATTGTCAGTTCTCGTGACAAATAATCTATGTCAATTACAATGTAAAACGTAGGTAACCTTAACCCATTGAGTCTAACAGCGTCTTATGTTGCTTGATCATTAAAATCTGTTCATATTCTTCTAATAACTTAAAACTAGCAAAGTATTATGGTTCACAAGTAATATAAATTATATTTGATAGCTATTTTGATATTACATGTTATATATCTATTCGATAGACTATCGTTCCTATTAGTTCATTTTAAACCACAGGGTTAACAGAAAATGTCATTGAACATCGTATTATATCTTGATGTAATCTATTTTGTTAATTTAAACACCATAATACTCACTCAAGACCCATGCTGACAACTATTATGTGTTATAAATACGCCCCGCCAGAAATATGGAAAATCATATCAATCAGATATTATTTTACTTTTTATAATTCTTGTGAAACTAAATACTTTTAGTATTTTAACCTTGTCATAATAGAGTCTACCTATTAAAAACATCATCGCAAACAAATAATTTGAGTATTACATTAAACAACATAAAACTTTTCAATTAATAAAAAAATATGTACATGATTTTTTCAAAGTAATTAATTCAAAAAAAATATTAATGTGCTCAGTGGGTTAATTACTTGTGTAAAAATAAGACCTTTGTACAAATGTACATTTATAGAAATAAAAAGTTAACCAAAATGTCATAATTTCTGAGATGTCCCCTAATCAAAATTGTTCATTTTATAATATGTAAAATGTTGTTTGATGACTAATTTAATAAAGTTTTTTTATAAAAAGGGATTTATTTTGAAAGTTCCCATAGAAATTGGAATAGATCTAAAATTAAGAAAAAACATTCACTGGCATTTCTAGTAAATATTGTGGAGTAAGTAAAACTGGGTATTTTTGTTTTCTATCAGTTGAAAATTATAGTCTGAAAAATTAAATCAAATATAGGCTGCGATCAATTCTGTTGTCGTTAGAACACTTTGTATTGAATCTGTCGATCTGCATTTACGTTTTCCAAAGTGGTGGATACCATCCTCATCCTGTGGAAAGAAGAGGCGATATGAAAGAATTGAAAAACCTATTACTTATGTTGTGTAACACATATTGTAGTTAGACATACTTATTTTCGTATGAACACACCATTTGCATACACCTAGGTGATAGAAGCTTGCTAATATTTTTATATATTTTATTTCACATTGGTTGTTAGTTTTTTTGTGTTGTCTATTGCTTACCTTTTTTTAGTTTGATTATTTAACACATTATGCACGGGAAAGGTATTAATACCCGTCACGGGGACTGGTGGTCATAATACTGGACAGATATTTTTACCGTGTATGTATTGTGCTTGTTATTGTCGGATGAAGCTTAATTATAATTAGTTATTGTTTGATATTACGCTTTATCTATCTTATGAGTTTCGACTTAGATTATTTTCACAAAAAATCATCTACTGATGCTACAGAATTGTCAGAAATTACTAGTTTAAATTTATAAACAAAACCGGTGATATCTATTGATGAAAATTTTTGTTAAATGCTATTTTTATAAACATTCATCTAATTTTTCTATTGATTCGGTGGTAACTTTGTGGAAGTTCATTTTTAATATAAAACTAAAATTGATAAGTGAGTTATTCCACTTGTTTTGTTTTACAACTAAGTACTAAACAAATGGAAAAACAATGTTATCAATTTTAATTTTATATTATTCATGTAATTGTTAAATCTTCTTAGCTCACTTAGCTGTGTAGAGAGGATAGGGTGTGTATTATTGATAGATAGTGAATAAGAGTGACCAATTATTTTTTTCAAGAAAATAAATCCATTTCAAATAAAATGACACATTTAGTTTTACATTAACGAAAAGTAACATCATAGTGCCACTGAATCTTAATATTTTTTATTAGTAGGTTAAGCTTTTCACTCGCCCTTAAAGAAGGTAGATTTTCATGGAGGCTGAGTATAATTTTTTCTGATAAGGAGGCAATAAGGCAAATAAGTTTGCAAACCTCTGATCTGCAGCAGTGATGCAGCATATTTGCAGGTAATTCATTCACTATTCAATGCAATATTTTATTTGTTTGAATACAAAAGTTCTTTTATTATTATAAGCAAATAAGTCATACCTTAACATACAAATGATAATAATTAATGAGGTAAGTATGTAAAAAATAAAAGTACTGAGGAGTTCTTGGAATATAATAACAGGAAACCAGAATATGAATATAAACAGAGTCATTTTATTTTTGCTAATATTTTGTCATAAAATCATTAAAATGTAATGAGTCAGTGAAGGTGGAAGGTGAAACATGGATAGCTCCAATGAACAAAAAAAGTGATGCTTTCGCTGTTTTTGTTAAAGACAGTCATTTTTGTTATTAATTGTTCATTTTAAAAAGACTGTCTCTACTGACGAAGTTTAGTGATGAATGATGTTGAATGTTTGCCCTTATGGATCTGTGTCTCAATATAATGGATATCTATGAAGTTGTTCACTTCTTCCCACCCAATTTATGTATGATTGTTCAAAAGGGATCTAGAGAGAATATGTACTAGTTACTTTCTAACCTCAACCTTCTACTGTTACCCTCTCTGAAAGGATATGTTAAGCCACTAAATAAATACAATTGTTTCATTAGGAGTCCACTTGCTCCAAATTGGAAACAGAAATGGTATATAACAATTATTAACAAAAAAAGTAAAGACTTTTTTATTCATCAAAAATCTAGCTCGAAACTAATTCTTTTACAAACTCCACCTTCTCCATGTTGGACTATAAATTAAAGATATTGACTAAATAGCTACTAAGATCACATCTTTTCACAGATTTACTTAATGAGCTAACATTTAAGTATTTGCGGTGTCAAAAACTGTTCTACTCTTTTTTGGATTAGAGTGGTTTCAATAATATAATAAAATTCTTCAATAAATATGTAACTATAATCAGTTTTTCATTTACAGGAGCCATGCCCATTCCTCATCCGTCTACAGTGAGAAAGCTCATGCAAAATGACATCATTTTGTTTGGAATATTTCCACCATGTACAGCTGTTAAAAATTAGTATTTATTGTTATTTCCAGCTTACCTGAAATGGAGATATCTACATTTGGTCTCCACTGACTTTTTTTCATTTATGAATGTGTGTTATGGAACATAAACAATTCGTTAAGCCAATATTTAACATAATGATAATTATTTTGGTAAAAAAATTGCTCAAATATTTTTATATTAATTTGCTCATTTACAATTTGCTTGTAAACTCTTTTATTTATGTTTTTCTCAGATCCAACTTAACTTATTCATCTTCAGCGTATTTATGCGTAGTTAGTGAATATTCATCATTAATCATGTTTAGTAAAAGATTATATTATTAATAAGAAGGAACATTGTTGAACATTATTATTATGTTGATCCTACAATAATTGAATTCATTTATTCTTTTGTCCATTTGTATTTAAAATATATTTGTGACTAATGACGCAATGCTGAATTAAGATATGGATTTTAGGAGCTTTATATAATAAAAAATTTTGCCATATTTGAGAATTTATATAGTATCTAAATCAGTGGCTACAAACCTTTCGTACCTTAAGGAACACATAATATTTAATCCAGAGGACTATGTGGAAACGATACAAAAATTTATTAAATGATCTTTAAAAATACATTTTCAATTTGAAATGGTAGTTATATTTGTTTATTTATAACAAATTAATGGTGTGTTTTTGAAAACGTTTATGGATTTCTTGACTTCAATGACGTTTCTACAATACGGAGAGTCGTTTGTATTTCAAAGCAATAGCGATACTTGTTTTTCATTTCCGTGACATATGATAAAATATGTCAATTAAATTGTTTAGTTCTTTCAATAAAAACAAAATGTGAGGCTGGGAGCTGGGACTCTAATAAGCGTTCAACTGAATACGGCGGACATTGATATAAAGACGAATCAGAAATAAAGAAATAGTTTATTAAACATGACAATAATTGCAAATAATGTTTAAATTTCTCCAGGTAAGACTAAAATTTTTCGTGGCGACCACTAATCTAAATCTTCCGTCAATGAATATAATCGAAAGAATTTATTCTAAATGAATAAACAAAGGGCTTGGATATGAACAACAAGAATAAATCAACCTGCTCAATATGCGACTGTACATTTCGAGTGCCGTGGATATATTGCCACTTGAAAGTGTTGACCTGGTCTTATTTTACATAAATAGATTTACAACTTATAGAGAATATCGTATAATGAACTCCTAATAGGATACTCTAATAGGGATGAGAATAGAGGCCGTCCATATAGTACAGACATGTCAAACACGCGGCCCTCCGACAAATAGTTGGCGGCCAGCCGTGTGACTTCTTGGAAAAATATTTTTTCAAATTGTAAAACAATATTAATTCTTTATTTTGATATAAACAAATTTACTTTTATTTGCATACAATTTAGTTAAAATTTTGCATTCGAATAATTTTACATATAGCAACACTACTCGTGTGATTAGCAGTGACATCAGCGGAAATTAAATTACAAATGGAATTAATTGAAATCCAATGTGACTATTTGCTAAAGCAAAAATATTCTGATGTTGGAGTTCCAGAATTTTACAAATATTTACCTGCTGATTGGTTTTCTAAAATGTTTTCTTTCGTAATGCGTATAATTGGTATGTTCGGAAGCACATATTTATGCGAGCAACTATTTTCTGTAATGAAAAACAACAAAACTCCAGAAAAGTCAAGATTAACCCATCAGAATTTATCGTCAATTTTGAAAATTACGAGAGCTCAAAATATTTAACCAAATAATAATGAAAATTTGAATTGTTGAGATTTTGTACAATTCCATGTATTTTGTCACTAACGACCTGGGTTTCGCCTTTCGGCCTCTTCATGCATTCGAGCACACGATTGAACTCGAACTGACAATCATTATAATGATTTGCTACAACAAATTATAATGATTTGCTTTGTGGAAAACGGTCCCAAGTGTCCTCAAAAAAAGAATAAAAATTTGTGAATTTCTTTATAATGTTTATATTTTAAAATAAATTTGAAATATTTTTTATTTGAAGCGTCTTTTGTTTGGTCCAATTTTTAATATTGAAAACATGCGACCCTCCACTGATGTAAATTAGTTTATATGGCCCGCGGTGCAAATCGAGTTTGACATGCCTGATATAGTAGGTCAAATCTTAATGCGATGATTTATGAAGAAAGAGCTACCACCCTAGAAGATTCCCGGATTGTATAATAGAAAATAGGACATTGTGAAACAAAGAAACCACTAAACCAGAGCAATATTTCATTTCAATTGGTTCATGGGAAAGGATTTAAAACTGTGACGTAATTTAGTCAGAGTTTTAGAGTTAAGCAAAATTGTGTAACATAATTTATAGATCACGCTGATCGGTTACTCGCTCTGTGTCCCTTTTCTAGGAATAAGTAGCGTAAAACAGCGCCCTAAAATAATGAGAAAACTCCATGCCTTCGAATAAAAATGAAGAAATGAATAAATTCGTTGTATTAAATGCTTATTCGGGGACTCCCCTTGATTACAAAACGACTTTTTAACGACGCGTTTCCACTTTATATAACGTTCTCCCTTTAAAACACACCACAACCCAATCGCGCGTGAAAACGAAAGCGCCTATGTGTAAATCCCGCTATTCTCAACCAGGTAGATATTAAACGATAAATAACATAAGAATCTATAATACATAATCGACGGTGTTTTGTCCGATTTATGTAACCCTCAAAATTGAAATTGTTCAGGAGAGAATAAAAACTGTTTTTATTGAAAACAATATATGGTGAGTTGCGTTATGAATATTTGAAATTCTCATGTTCGAAGATACGGGATTATTCGTAGGGAGTCTCGATATAATATAAGCCACTATTATTACATATATCAAGTGGCCAGGTTAGAATTTTTAAACCTAAAACCAATGTAAAGTGATGTTTCCCTTTAAAGTGGTCAATTTATTTTTCTAATTTACATCATTTTCCCGAAACCTGCTAGGTATGTCTTCTTTAAAATGAGATCCGATCATTAACTCATTTTCTTATTGTTTTGAGGGTAATTGTCCAAAACCGTCGATATCTACATGTCGATGAGATCAGTAGTTGTTTAAAAAGTAGAATATTGTTGTTATTGGTTTGGCTGACGCTGCGGTTAATTTGGGTACATTGCTGACTTCATAACTTCATCAGATCTCACATCAATACAGAACTATCGGCTGAACAACCAGGTTGTATTCATTGGTATATAAATACAATTTCGGACAATGTATAACCAATTGAAAAATAGGATTGAATAAAAATTCTTTTTTTTTACGAAGCTGACATGGGCTATTATAATAACAGGGGACTTCGAAATTTTCGTTTGACTGATGTTGCCTTATTGTGATATAATTATAGTGCCTTCCTGAAGCGCTCTGCGACAGCCTCATCACTGACTTTGACCCCCCTTTTGCACGGACGACTCTTCGCGTCGTAATAATGTTTTGAAATCTTTTGACAAATCAGCGTCGCTTATAAGGTAATAAATCGGTAGGTGATCGTCAGTAGGTTGTCAGCTGTGAACACGTTAACATCATCCTATTAAATTACTACGCACGTTCAAGTTATCACTTTCTCGTTTGAAATCCATACGTACATAATGAAATAAAAATTCAAATTAAATTCACAGAAGTTTTATTTTATATATATTTTTTAATTAGGCTGTGATTTTTTAACTGACGTTTGACGTACCTATTGTATTACTATTAATAAAAACGTAAAGTGATTTAATACATATTATTATTTAAAATGTTTACATATTTATTAATTGTGTGTGTATGCTGCACTTCATTGGTCGCTGCTGCAGATAAGCGATTACGTAAGTTATATTTTTATTTAAATTTAATGGTTAAAATTGTTACGTTTTAAAATAATTTACTTTAATTAAACAGGGACCAAATACAGCGTTCAAATACGGCGTCACTTATTAAAGGGGGCGGTGGTCTAATGTGAGTTGTATAAAAGCAAAAACGCCACCGTTCAATCAAAATCATATCGTGATATATATAATAAAATTGATACTGCGGTATTTCTGACACTTTATGCGAACATGCGAGTCTTACGTGAGTTGTTATAGAATATATTAATATAATCCAAGTGACTACATTTGACCATTTTGTATTGGACAGTGGTAAGTTTGTATGATTTCACGGTTTTCTGGAGATAACGCATTTGATCTGCTACGTTTTATACATTCACAAGAATATGGAGAATATGTGCATTCATATTTAATTTTTGACTTTTTGAGGATAGTGGCGCTTTTGCTTATACACAACTCAAATGACTTGTGGTTCGCGAAAATTGAGATAGAGGGATTAAGAGTAAAATACACACATTACGTATATTACTTATTCCATGCGTATCGGCCAAGTCTTCGAGTAAATGCTCCTGAGACACTTCTGGCAAGCATTTAAAAGCGTATGACGCTGCTTTGTTACTGAGCAAGGGGTGGAATTCTGTAGCTAGTGATGGCTGAAACAACGTTGAATAAAATAGAAAGAAAGAAATTATTGTATAGCATAGTCATGTCAGGTTTCTCTAAACAAGGGAGCAGATCACCGCACATTCTCATGATTAAACATGAGCATTCTAAATAAGGTGTATGTTATCAAAACTCATAATCTCAAGCGTATGTAAACATGAGTTATGAATGCAGTATTATTCTTTGTATTCACACCTACATTTTATCTAATAAAATATCTTTCTAAGCTTACAAACTCCCATCTAAAATTAATGTAAAAATGTTTTTGATTTTAATAACTCATATTCTCTAATGCCCTATAATTTTCTATATTAATAATCTTCATTTACGTCTGTCCAACAGTTTTATTTGTACCAAACTATGCGTTTTTAACTGTAGCATGAAAACGATTTTTATTAATTGGCCAAAAACATGCATTGGAGGCGGTTCTGAGTTATGATACTAGAGCCTTCAAAATTTACATTAAATTTTGATGTTATATGAACTAAATACAGGCTCGCTTGAACTCTACAATATTAACATTAAAAAATATAAAATTTGTAAATGGCAATACAAAATATGGTTTCAAGAAATTATATTTAATCGTGAAAATTTTGCGCCTGCGGTGCGATATTCTATGTCGTGATGGTAGATGATTTAAAATAAATAGTAAGTAATTTTAAAGATACTCTTAATCCAACACAATTGTAAATATTAAATCATTTGTGAAGGAAAAATGATGGGGGGAAGGCAAAACTCCTAGCCACGCCACAAAATCTTGTTATTATTCTGTTATTTTTTTTTATTTTATTCCATGTCCGCTCCCAATGTGGAGCATATGGTCTCCTAATGGAGGTATCTTAACAGTAATTTTCTACGAGAACTGCTTGTTACTCAGTTGCTCAACCTCTCCTTTTTAGAAGGGAGTAGGGGTAGAAGGATAGGTCTATGAAAGGTCTAGTGGTTAGCTAATCGCTCTCGCTACGCCCCGTGAGGATGGGATGGGCTGGGGGGGGGGGGACTCAGACTACGAACAGAAATCCATAAATCGATTGAAAGATCAATCTATGAAAACCGTCCGCACCGGGAATTGAACCCGAGACATCCGTAACCGTAGCTAGCGACGCTACCAACTGCGCCACGGACGCCGACAAATATCATTTTTTTAAATTGAGTTTTTATTAACGCGTCTATATTATTACATCGATTAAAAAAAAATTAGGCAGGCGAGGAAAACAAATTCTTTTAGGGAAGGCGTTGTAGCATAAACCTAAACCCAAAAGTGGAGCAAAGCACAGAATTTGGAGAAGGATCCGCATCTTCTATGTTTTTTTTTGTTCTGAGATGAGTAATATTTATTTAATTTTCACGTTAAAATCAAATTAATTACAACGGAGCACTTCGTTGAAACCTTTAGGTTAGGTAATATTTATATTACTATTTTTGGCATTTTTTATACAGTTGTTATACTAGTAACTAGGGATTTATAATTAAAAAACGGTGCCGGAACTCACTTCTTGTTAACATTTTTACTTAAGAAAAAAATAAAATATTTATTTTTATTTTGATTAAATTTATTTTAAAATATTAAATGCCGTGGAAAATGTGCAGGAACGCCGTTCCACCGCGTCACGCCATGACAAAAAAACCCTACCACTAACAAATGTGTATTAGCACTGTCAGACTGGCGTTTTTTTTATTAAATAAAATACAAGCTTTAATGACCGTGTGGTGTGTCAATATGGATGAGGAAACTATAGGAAAGTGCTAATTAATTTTGGTGTAATCATATCCGAACCAATACGATTGTAAATATATGTAAAAAAATTAGTGAACACAAGGACGCTAAAATGCGTAAATATTTAAATTTAAAAAATATTTCTGTCACCATTGTGTCATATTATTAAACAAATAAAACTATACAAAGCAATGTTGACTACTTAGCAATCTAACAACAAAAATAACACTCTATACCAGGGGTGACCAAAACGTCGACCGCGTAACTATTCCTAGTCGCCCGCCTGTCTGATGCATCGAAACAAGAATTATTTTTTTCGGTTTCATAAAATTAATACAGTAGGTAATTTTTTTCGAGGTAAATTTACAAAAGTGTATCCATTTTGTTACCCTTACATCAAAACAAAAAATCGCTCCCGTTTGACAGATGACCATTTGGCAGCATGTTTACGAATAGCTATTAGTAGTTATGAATCAAATTATGATTAGCTTGCTGAAAATATGCAATGTCTTATTTCCAGAGCGCACCCCGATACTAAATAAATAGTAAATATTTACGAATTATAAAGCTAATAATAAGCATATTGCTTCTGTTAATAAAACCAAAATAAAAGAACATCTTGTTTTATTAACATACAATTTTTATGTTTGTGTTAAGTCATCATCAATTGCTGTCATTAAAATAACTTGATTTTGAATTGGTGTTGGTATTGTCTATGTTTATTTCCGATTTAAATTTATTTTTTTGCTTTAAATTTCTACTTTTAGTGCCAGTAGATTGTCGCCAATAATTTCAAAAGCAGGTCACCCGTAGCGGTTGAAAGTTTGGCCACCCATGCTTCATACGTTATTCACAAACCTAACCTAGCATAACCCGAATCAATATCTACTCAAGGCTGTATCCGCCATAAACCTTTAATGATTTACAACATCTCAACAGATTTTTTTCAACCAGAACTTGTTTTGAAAACTTGAAAACTGAATTTTCGCAGTTACCGTCGAATCCATTGAAGATAATATATTCCATTATAACCCATACTTCCATAATATACAATGATTATAGGAGGATATTTGGATATGTATCGTTTCTCCTGCATCAGCCTTCCAATGGTGATGCCACTGAGAAGAGCGTTAACCTTTAACCGCCCAGCGGTCCCGTCGGGACCGTTGATAATGACACCTTTCGCTATCGGAATACACTGATTCATGATAAGAGTATTCAAAATATAAATATTAACTTACATAAATAAAGACTTTGAGTTACCGAATTATAATTTTATTTTCGCATTCAAAAAAATACTTTTGTCATAATAAGTAATGCAAATATCTACGTTTCGGGATCGTCTGTTATTAACATGCCAGAAGTTTAAAGGTGGTCTATATATAGATAAATGTTTTAACAATTGGCATACGAAAAAAAATATTTAATCTTTGTGTAACTTTAAAGTTTCAATTCTAATTTTGTAGTTTGATTCGCTATTTTTATAGTAATTTTACAGTTTTTAATTTAATTTTTATAGTTTTAATTCTTCAATTTCAATTTAAAACTATATATAAATTGTGAAAGATAGTGAATAAAGCATTTATAAAATATAAGCAATCTTTTTTTTATAATGCTTTTTACTTTACCTAAATAATTTGACTACTTTTAGAGATAAAGTTATTTTAATGACAGCTTGGGGTGACGCAATAATTGAGCAAAAAAATGCTCGGGTGGATAAAGGTTAATATTGCTTCAGATAATGTCATATTCGAAGTAGATTTGAATTCGTCAGACAGACACCGTTTTAAAAGTTTTTGAAATAAGTATTGTCGAAATAATTTCCAATTCATTTCAACCAATTCTAAATTAAAAATAAATTATATTAGGTAAGAAATAGGTATACATAAAAAAAATGAAGACAGGTTTAATGTCTAACTGTTAGAACAAGTTTTGAACAGATACACACAAGATATGTATATTAATTAAAATTAAATAGTTAGATTTTTGACTCAACTGTGAACAAGGAAGTTAATATGTAATTATGACAAAAAAAATTTTGACGTGATTATCATTATAGTAAATAGTACTTGGTCAATTAATTTTATTTATGACGAATATTTATGCATTACAGAATGATTATAAAACGTGCTTAGTTTAATAGCTCTACTAAATAAATAATTAATGTAATTAATGTTAGAAATATGTTAAATGTAATTGTATTATATTTAGCATTTTTAAAAACGTTTTCTTATATACGTACACAATATCATACAAATTTGAATGCTAATGTTTAAACATTTTTACAATAAAGATGTCCTTCATTATTAAGGAACCAACTCACTATTTTTATCAACCTCTGTACCGTAACTATTAGTTTGCAGGAATGACTAAAAACATTATCTCATCATCTTTCACAGTGTGTAATAAATATAGGCTTAAAATCAACTTCGCTTTTGTTTAGATCATATTCACTTTCATAAAAAATAGTTTTCACCTATAACAAATACATTCCACAAAAAACAAATTCTTTCACTAAAAATAAAGCGATCCCACATAATAAAATATATTATAACATTGAAGAAATATATAACACTAACGACAAAATATTTCCACATAGATATAATAATTTTCACTCAATATCAATTTCACTCACACTTTGAAATCGATAGTTGCAGGAAGCTGTAATAAAATGCCACTTATTCTTCTACTCTATATTAGGCAGCACTATATTGTCTTTGCTCCACGCATTAGAATACACTACACAAACCAAACCAGACCTACCATAACATAACATACTACGACTTAACTCGGTTTGTTAAAAGAATCCGTGACTAAGTGGAAACTATTAAAATCAATGTTTGAGTGTACCAAGTTAATACTATCTAATCCAAAGTGCAAACTATCGAAGTAAAAGTTCAAGTGTACCATGTGAATACTGTCTAGCACAGAGTCCAATTATTTATAACACATAAATAAATATGTAATACTATTAATCATTTTACCTTTCTCTTAAGCGTAATTGTAGCTCCTCTTATTTATTAGAAGATACTGAAATCAAATCCAAGCAAAGTCAAAATCAAATGATGATATTGACGGTGTTTTGGCCAATTGATGTAACCCTCAAAATTGAAATTTTTCAGGAGAGAGTAAAAACTGTTTTTATCGAAAACATTGTAATATATTGCGTTATGAATCTTTGAAATGCACTCCTGTAAATCCACATGTTTGCAGATACGGGATTATAAGTAGGGAGTGTCGATATTATAGTGGCTTACATCAAGTGGCCGGGTCAGAATTTTTACAACTAAAACCAATGTAAAATAATGTTTCCCTTCCAAAAAGTGGTCAATTTATTTTTATAATTTACAATCACTTGGCTGAGACCTGCTGTGACATCTTTAAAATAAGATCCAATCATTAACTCATTTTCCTATATATTTTGAGGGTTACATCAATTGGCCATAACACCGTCGATATTATTAATTATTTTTATTTTAAGTAAAATATTTACCATCAATGTTTTACTGTATGTAATGTTTTGATTCCATGATATTTTATGAGCTATAACAACTAAACAAAACTCTTTACGATGTTAATATTATAATAATATATATAATGATGAAGTTTATTCATTTTTTTCTTAGCGGATAGAGGCGTAAATAATGAATTATGGAAAACAATACAGTTTACTAATAAAGAAGAAAACTATCGCTTCAAACATTTCATTTTAAATATTTCTTAAAAAACATAAATATGATCAACAATCGTTTTGTAAAACTCAATTTTGGCGCGTTAAGAAACAATTTGAAAATTACGAAACGGTTTTTGTGAACCGGTACCGGCCCATAAAACGTAACATCACTATTATTTAAGTACACACAGATGCATTTTTTACCTCAACGTTTTAAACTACCGCTTCTGAAGTTATTACAATCGTGATTCGTAAATAATTATTGTTATTTTGCCTATTTTTTGGAAATTACTGTGTTGCTTACGTATTATTACATCACTCTACCACACAATAAACACCATAATTATTATTTAACCGCGAGTGAGAAAAAAACTTTACGATATAATAGTTGTAGTTTTCGAAACGTACTTGCAGACTTAATGGCCGCTGACCTAATTGGCAACACTATATCATTAGCTCATATTTAGAAGCGCAATCTTGACAGCTTTTTGAATACGTTATATTCAGCCAGTGGAATAATCATTTATAATAAACATGTGTTCTTCATTGTGGATCCTTTTGAAATTTATAATTATAGTCTAATTATTAACCAAATTATAATATTTTATTTGCAATTAGAATTTTTACATTATTAAGCATGTTTAATAAACAAAACTGCAGTATCTTTTGGTAATATAGTATAATCCGACTTAGTAGGAGCTCTATTTTATAACTGCAAACACGTTGCATACGCGAGGTGTTTGTTTACCGGCGGCGGCACCCTTTCAAGACAGTTTCGCCTGACCAAAGCCCCCTATAATTACAAGCCATGCTGTACGGCCCGTCAGCCGGTATTTTTGGAGACGAGTGGTCCATTATATTTACTGCAGAGTCATGAAATCGATATTTTGGACTAATTACGATGAATTCTAGCATATTTTAATAATGAGAAATAGTGGGTAATTAAATGTAGTTTTTTAATGTTAATCGGAATAAAGATAATTTGGATGGATTTGGCGGAAAATTTGGTGTTTTAATATCAAATTAAGGTTGATAACTTAGTTATTCTACTGGCTGTGTTACTAAATGTAACACGTTTCGTTTCTTTAAGAAGCATTGTAATTAAAAATGAAGAGTAGAGTGGGTTTGTTTTCTTCTACTGGACGTAGGGAGGGGGTAAAACCCAAACAATGATAGTACTAATTATAAAATTAACTGCTAGTGTTTGGAGGTGATATAGTTAGTTATGGCTCGATATAGTTAGCCTGAAGATGCTTCTTAAAGAAGCGAAACACGTTACATCTAGTCACACAGCCAGTGGAATAACTAAGTCATCAATTTTAATTTAAAATTAGCAACTTAAAATTAGAAACTAGTTGTTTACTTACTTTGAAAGAGTATAATTATAAAGCCTAGTCGTAATCAATTGATTGTTATTAATGGACAATTCAAAGTGTGTATTTTGCGATAAATTACGATTCTAATAAATCTAACCTGCCACACATCGCATTTTGTGCCATTCACTAAATATATTATGACGACTGTACGATATAAATTATTGGGACGATTTAATTATTACATAACATGCATATATGTTGGTTTTCGATGAATCGTAAATTATATAATGATTATAGGAAAGAAACACTGAATAAACTCACAAGAAATCTTTTCAAATATATGTTATATTCGACGAAAACGGAGTTGAGAGACGATCTTCGTACCACCGCCATATAATTTGTTCGTAGAGACTGAGACTCCTAGGACTACTCGTAAATTGGAAATTTTCTTATAGCATTGCTTGTAACTTAAGGTTGCTTTGGCCTGACCCATTGATTTGGTAGTGATGGTAGTGGCGCGATTATCTTTTCTTGTCTTGACTAAAATCTTCGAGTTCCGGCTTATCAGCGTCGCAGGATTTGGGCGAGTCGTTCCAGTTCGGAACGCTGCTGTCGACGAAGGAATATCTATCGGCCAGATTCTTGATATCAAAGCTGAACGGAGAACCGTTCTTGTTGGGTGTCGTTTCATTTTTTGACGCTCTCACTTTTGTTTCTGATTCCGAAATCAAACATAGTTGGGGTGACGGAATGCCGCGCGGAAAGTTTACTGGGCGGCGGGGTAAATTGAAATGTTGAATTATCTGACGAGTCTATGTGAAAGTTCAGCATTCGGGTAGTCTCCGTTCGCACTGGCATCTTTCTCCCGAGTTCGTGACGGGTGTTCGGATGGGCGAACCGAATACCAAATTATACGAAGCGTAACTACTCTCCACTCGGAGTATGTTCGGACTGTCTGCGCTGATGATTACGTATTTAGAAACGGAACTGTTTCCCCTGCCTCTTTCCAAGTTTGATTCTTCTTCGAGATCGTGCAGGGACCCGAATTCGTAATCCTACAGATTCTGGGATTTGACGTCGTCACTCTCCGGAAGCAGCCGCGACGCGACTCGGACATGTCGTCTTCGAAATTCTGCTGAACGTTTCGATGGCCGATGGCTTACGGCGTCGGGGAATGAGCCGGGCGTGAATTTGAGTCTGCGGTCGAAATTGCTAACCGTCTAGTTTTCGAAACCCGAATCCAAAGATATCTGGCAGGGGTAAGCGCAAATAGAGATAAGCTCCATTAGAGCTCCACATGGTCCACATGTCATATATTCGGTGGTCATGTGCAGCCTCTTTGTATTTGGCCCTCTACTCTAATTAGTCTGACTTCAATGAACGTCAACCTTATTATGCATCAATGTCATTATGAAATTCAATGTTATTAAAATGGCAAAGTGATCTCCAAGTTCATATTGATAATTAAAATTTGGCATTTTAAAACCGGTGATGTGAAAAACAAGTATTTATCGATTGAACAATCAAGAAGTAGCGGTATAACTAATACATTAAACAGGAACTGCACTTACTGCTGTAATGGTCTATTTTAAAGATCAACATTTTTTAAATTATTTTTAAAACTAGTTTTTTTGCCTAGCATTCTTATATTTTTATATACATACATATATTCAGAATTTTGAAACCAATTAAAACTCTATTATTATTCAAATATATACAATATTAATATATTTCCCTAAGCACATTAAGATAAATGCAGTAGTTGACCACTTAAGAGAAAAAATAATGATTAACGTTTAACATTAGACCAAATTATGACAAAGCAAGTGTATTCATAATGGATCGAATGTCTTAATTAATATGATAAGACAAAATTTAGGAAAGGGTCTGTTACAAAAAAACTGTTTTCAATTTTTAACAACCATGTTAATGTTTCAGTAGTTGACCATCTAAAAAATTGAAAATTCCAGTAGTTGGCCACTTTCTTTTCAGTATTTGACCATGTTTAATCAGAGGGTTTCATGACAACCTTCCATCAGAGCTTAATGTAAGACCACTCTTGGTTGAATCAAGCATATTGTGCTTACATTCACTGATATCATTAACAATTCTCTTAAGAAATTCAAAAAGAATACTAACTGAATAATGTGTTGTTTTCAAATGGCCGTTATGACACCCGAATGAAATAACATAAAATATGGTGATGTGTTAGTTTCTCAATCCGACAAAAGATTGTTTCACTTCTCTGAACTTTACAACTTAGAGCAATTCCGCGTCTACGTTTATTATTTTGGGCAATTTTAGTGAAAAAGTGTTAATTACCAGAACCTTATATAAAAGTGATTATTTTATCAACATTACACAAAATTAAAAATATCTTATTCACGGTACCTTAAAAACTTACTTTTAGTTATGTATATTTCAAACAGCTTTCCATTTCAAGGAATGAAGAACTTGTATCAAAATTAGTTGAAATGCAAATGGAATAATAATTATGTGAAAATACCCGAATCGAGGAGAGCCGAATGGTTGGTTATCAACGTCCTGGACGGTCTGGGATCTCAAGCAAACACCATTTCAAGTCCGGCTCATCTCTTATTTATTTTAACGAAGATGCAGTGGTTTATTGCACAAAAATATTACTAACACATAAAATTGAGTCTACATTTACATTTAATTCAACACATGAATCTACCTTTAAGCTATAATACAAGTGACACTACAAACGATTTTAAATTTAAATTAAGTCCAATTTCAAAACAAACAAAAACAATTTATACTGACTGCGACGCAGCGGCTAAGCCGTCTGCCCTCAGCCGGCAAAGCCTCTCAGTCGACTCTCTCAAAACTAACAATCCAAACCCCAACCACTGTAGGTTCTCCCCTTTTTGTCAAAAATGGACCCGTCCGCTTTCCAAATTCAGCTACAGCCCCTCGATGGTTAGCAACCGATCGATTTTAACGACAACAATCGGTTGGAATATTAAGAATCATTACCATTAAAGATGGGCGCTGTCAGTTACGGACACTAATAAAACTTAAACTTAACAAAACAACCAGGGTGTGTCATATGTTATATGTTTGGAGTTCTCTTTTCAGATATGCGTCGATCGTAGAGTTGTCACTTTATAACTGCACTCCGGTTCTAGGATTTTGGATCACGAGATCCATACACGGCTCTGTGATCATGGAATGATTAAATACTGATACACTGACTCGCTATGTGTATTTATTATACACAAAGCTTATCACTGTAATAAAAAGTGGAAAGTGGAAATCTAATATGTATTATTAATAAGTCAGATTTAACAATCGTGGCAAATACTAGATATTAAACGACGATGTGACATTTTCATATTTACCCAGCAACCTTGGAATTCAATGCATTGGACAAATAAATTATACATACAACTTCCAAAAATACTGGAAAGTATCCACCTATATTTTAGCAAAATGCAAGCATTTGCGAGAAATGGTCCATGCCATAAATTGGTCCCGCGATTAATTGACAACGAGATAAGTTGTCCAAGCGGCTGAAATTTCAACAATGTTCGTTCCTTGTGATGAGCATAATTATGTACTCCTGATGAGACATCTCAAGAAGAGAACTAGTTCAGTCATCCAGCCACTCTTTTTTTTGAGAGGATAAGATTATGCATAAGATTATTCATGCTGGAAAATGGTGTCGGGTTGATTTATTATGAGATTTATTACATTCAGCAGACCTGGTTTTGTTGACGTAATTTTTTGATTGCTTGAGGCATTTCTGACATCGAAAGATTGGGAAATTTTAATATATTATCTAATACTTGATTTACACATCAAAAATGCTTTCCACTAATGATTTATTTGAGACCTCTTGAATGTATATATTTATAAGTAAAAATTTAAGCTAGAAACAAACACAGGACATGCTGCTCCCGTTATTTACATTCATTTTGCAACAGGCTTAAAACGTCGCATGATTGGATTCTCCACGAGTTTTCGTTTTCTTACTCTGCCAATGCTATTGGCAAAACAGGTGATTAACGACGATTATAATAATTTCATATAGTCAAACGAGTTTCTCTTCTTCACTACTAAGATTAGGTTGTTTCTATTTTTCCTTTTTGCGAAGAACATAGGTAGAATGTAAAATATTTACACCCATTCATCTTTCTGCACGGTTCATATTTTTACGTTTGGAAAATGTCACTCCATCTTTCATTACACGGTCTCTCGTGTACCCAAAATAAATGTATTTTAGAGAAATTTCAAAAGGCAACAAAGTCTAATGTTTCATAATATATTTAAACCATAGACAGGAATTGCAGTTAGGTATTGATTTGATCCGAGAATATTGTTTTTTCTTAATTTAAGAAGGGGCTCGTGCGAGATTCTTCAAGCCCCTTCCACTCCATTATTTATGAGCTTGCTGTGTCAAAATATAGGGACATGCAATAACACTATATCAAATTTATTACAAAAAAAAACAATAATTTAGTTGTAACGTATATTTTATATCTCCAGTTTTCATTTTGATTAACAAATTAGTTTTAATTAAGTTTTATTAGTTTCTCAACAATATTATGCTAATTCAATACAATAAAACGTTTACTTTTTCGGGATCCTTGATCCAATTAATTTAGAATGTGATAAAGGTAAAAAGCAAGCACTCTTTTTGAACCTTCAAGAATATACCTTAAAATAAATTTTATTTTAATGCAAGACAGTAAGTAAGTAGTGAGGTAGAAATAATATTCGTTTTGATTAAACTCAATGAAGCTCTTTTTAATCAACTAGGTATCCGAAATGTCGTTCCTGTAGCCAAGAGGTCAACGTCGCTGGCTTCAGTTTCATAAATTAACACTATTTGTTTTATACTACTTTCACAATTTTTATATAGATCAAGACCGTTTTCGTTCATTTTTTAATATAAGGTCATTCCACCAACAATAACATGACAGTAGACACCTCAAAAGTAATTGATTTTTCCATCCATTTATGGATTTGTATTCGAATTTGTGAAGTCTCTGACGTCCAAGTTCTCTCCCACCCACCCGATTTTAAATACAGGGCGTAGCGAGAGTGCTTAGCTAATCTCTGATACTGTCTTGGCCCTATATTTCAATTCAAAATTTCTCCGTTTAAGAGAGGTAGAGTTTGACTTCAGTTCTCGCAGAACAAATTCTGTTTAGATAAGCTTCATTTGTAGTCCATATGCTCCACATTGGGGGCGGACATGTTTACAATAACAAAAATTACCAATTTTATCGTAACGAAGTCTAAATGTCGTAAATTCTTACAATCTCAATTTTTTTAATTTGAATTTAGAATGTAGGTACCATTTACTTAAATTGGTGGAATAATAAAAAAATTACGCTCTGATAAACTGCTTAGTAAAAAAATGAACCAATGTTTTAAATAATTTATTTTGATTATGGTTAGTGATAAATAAGCACGTTGGCATAATATATGATACAAATGATACTACGTAATAAACGATTTCAAATATGATTAAAAAAGAGATTGGGTTTAGGTTAGAGATTCAAATCGTCAAGTTGCAGATTTTCTTACAAAGAATCATATATTATACTTTCATTTTTATTAATGTAATATGGCGAATTTAGTATTTTATTGTTAGCTGGTGTAATGTCAACGCACACACATATATCTCAATTTACGCGGCTTATTGATACTTCAATAGCACTGTGTGATTTAAAACTGTGTTAATCGCAACTAGGGACTGCCAATCTGGGATCCCGGTCAATTGTTCAATCCTGAAATCCCGGGATTGATATTCAGACATTCCCTGGATTTCGGGATTCACTGTAAATGCTAATTCATAAATCAATTTAAAACTTCCTGATTAACTACAACCTGTACCTCGGTTTGTTCATGAATGCAGTTTTTTTATAATACCTATTAAATTAATATAAATTTATTGCAGTCTTCTCATATTTCGTAACAGCATTCTTAACCAATTTTAAATGGAGGAAAAATTAGGACCGCTTCTTAAATGAACGGCGGACAAAACAGTCAAATTGGACAATATTTTTACCAGAATAATGCAGAAAAAAAAAACCATGTCCGCTCCCAATGTGGAGCATATGAACTCTCTTTGGATACCTTTTAACCCTTTTTTTTCGAAAAAATGCAGTAAATAAAATAAAAAAAATCTCTCTTTTGGACATGACTCTCTGATTTTAAATCAACAAAAAAAACCATTTCAAACCCCAGAAAAATATTTAATCATATATACATTCAAATTGAAGCAATAATGGACACATATTAAGTTCTAAATGTCCAATTTAACTCATGAAATTACTCTTAAAACCCCAAAATCTCGGGATCGTAAAAAGGATCTGTGATTGGATACCCTAATCGCAACATAGTTCCAAAAAATCATTATTTATTTATAAAAATGTCACGTTGAATAACTTTTAAAGTAGCGTTAATTTTTGTCACATGTTCTGTGGAAAAAATACCTATTAAAAAAAATTTATCAAGCACATAAAAATACATTTTACAAAAAAATAGGCTGCAACGAGTCAATTCCAATCAATAATAATATGATACCATCATTTTTGTATTTATCTGTCTATTTTTAACGCAGCTTGCACACACATTCTCTCTATCTCCCATCAGCGCATCCGTAGAGAAAGAGAGAGAGAGTAACTATATGAGCGTAAGTTTTGAGTGAATTTTTAGGGTACAACCAAAGCCCCCTATAATTACAAGCCATGCTGTACGGCCAGTCAGCCGGTATTTTTCCAGACGAGTGGTCCGTTATATTTACTGCGAAGTCATGAAATCGATATTTTGGACTAGTTACGATGAAATCTAGCATATTTTAATAATGTGAAATAGTGGGTAATTAAATGTAGTATATTTAATGTTAATAGGAATAAAGATAATTTGGATGGATTCGGCGGAAACTTTGGTGTTTTAATATTAAATTAAGGTTGATAACTTAGTTATTCCACTGGCTGTGTTACTAAAGGTTCAAAAATCACTTCGTTTTTTTGAGAAGCATCGTAATGAAAAATGAAGAGTAGAGTAGGTTTGTTTCCTTCTAATGGACGTGGGGAGGGGGTAAGACCCAAACAATGATAGTACTAATTATAAAATAAACTACTAGTCTTTGGAGGTGATATAGTTAGTTATGGTTCAATATAGTTAGCCTGAAGATGCTTCATAAAGAAGCGAAACGCGTTACATCTAGCTACACAGCCAGTGGAATAACTAAGTTCAATTTTAATATCGTATTAGGAATAAAGTTGTTTACGTACTTTGAAATAGTATAATTATAAAGCCTAATCGTAATCAATGATTGTTATTAATCGACAATTCAAAGTGTGTATTTTTCGATAAATTACGATTCTAATAAATCTACCCTGCCACATATCGCATTTTGTGCCATTCACTAAATATATTATGACAACTGTACGATATAATTTATTGGGACGATTTAATTATTACTTAACATGCATATATATTGGTTTTCGATGAATCGTATATTATATAATGATTATAGTAAAGAAACACTGAATAAACTCAGAAGAAATCTTTTCAAATATATGTTATATTCGACGAAAAACGGAGTTGAGAGACAATCTTCGTACAACCGCCAAACAATTTGTTGGTAGAGACTCGGACTCCTAGGACTACTCGTAAATTGCAAATTTTCTTATAGCATTGCTTGTAACTTAATGTTGCTTTGGTACAACACACACACTCTTTCTCTCTGTCATAAAGCGTATTAAGCGAATGATTGCCACCTGTTAATAATTTCTAGAATATAATATATGTAGGTACCAGGCGCGTGCTGTGGCTTTATCTCTTTCTCGCTCAATCACATGTGAAGTGAAAGTGCAAGCGAAATGTAAGGCCATGCGGCTCATGCTCTTGTATCCTTCTTGCTCATACCCAAAATTAAGTTGTGCGATAAAGATGGTAGGTAAATAATTTATTTATTATGTTTGTGTTGATTTATCCGTCTGCCTTTCTGCAATGAACAATACTGCGCTAAATCAAGACTATGTGTGAGCATGATTCTTGAGTGAATATTGACAGGTGGCCTACCATTATAAAATGTTTGCTTAAAATGCTTTTATATCAGTTGGAAATGTTTTACTAGCGTAATGAAAACGGTCGTCATATGAATATAAAAAAATATTATAAAATTAGAAATACTTAATGCATGATTTTCGAATCTATTAAAATACAATTAAAATAGTTTTTATTTGTTTATTCAAATTAAACGATTTCCTGCTTACTAAGCACGCTTATCGGCAAAATATCTTCGACGCGATGGTGAAAGCGATGCGACCGATTTGTTAATTATCCAAACATGTCGTGTTTGTCCATTAGGCCTAATGGGTCTATAAAAAGTGAAAAATACCAACTATTTAATATTGACAATGGATGATTTTTCCCCGTTATACCAAATCAAAATTCGTACAGTCAAACCAGTATGTGAAAGTATTAAAAAAACACAATAAAGAAACGAGACAAGCATATTTACTTCATAGATGTTGAAATCCTATATCAATTTATGCACTAAAATTATATTTTGGTTCGAAATAAATAACTATAAAATGGTCGACACTTTTTTTCCTGCGTCCTATTGGGTTTGGGCTCGAATCCCAGTTTCAAAAATTGATTTTTCAATCGATTACTGTGTTTGTGTTCGAAGTCAAGAATATCCGTAATCTCTAAATTCCTTCCCACCCATCCAGTCCCAAAAAAGGGCTTTAGTGATAACGATTAGCTAGCTCATTTCTTATACCTTTTCTTCTCCAATGTTAAAAAAGCCGTGTTAGAAGAGTATTTTTTACCATGTCCGTTCTCAATGTGGAGCTTATGGCCCTCTAATGAAAGTATCTTAACAAAAGTTTTTAAATGCAAATTTTTTTAAAATAAGTATGTGCTTACAAAATAATTAAAATTTCGTATATTTTTAGCGTATTATTTATTATTATTTTTGAGGGAGTAGAAAAAAAGAACATAGAAATTATGCAGTTTTTTATTGATTCAAATGTTAATTTGACATTGTGTATCGTTGGCAATCTGCAGATATACAGGTTGATAACCACTTGTCGCAAAGCACGTGCAGTCATCGAGGTGATTATCTGCCAAACGAGTCCGATATCTGGATTTTATGTAATTCATTTTTCAAAATTCACGGAAGTTTTCGGGATCATTGTTCTACACTAATTATATTGAGGTTGAAATTATAAAATTAGAATAGAATATATTCTAATTTTATAGCTGTATCCATTGCTCGCGAAGGCAAGGACTTAATGAAGGTGAAAATACTTGCAATCATCTAGCTTAGCTAAATATAATGATCCAAATTTCGTAGCATCAGTATTAACTTTGGCATGAGGTTGAGCGTTTGCAATTCTCCTAGGACAACTTGTATCGAGATTTGTTCCATTATGTGTTTATCTGCTCCACATCGGAACTGATATAGTCCAATAAAAAGGAGAATTCTTCGCCTAATTGTCACGTGTATAGTAACCGCGGTTTTTTTTTACCTTTTTGTGATTTTTCACTTGTTTTATCATGTGTAACTTTCAATGCCAACATTTTGTGCTACTGACATATTAAAATCTTTTTTACTGCTTAAGTCGTACTTAACAAAAAGCGGTTTTTTAAAAACGAGGTGACTGAAATCTAATTATTGGTCTAAAGCAGTGATTTCCAAAGTGGTTCCTACGGACCCCCAGGTGTTCGTGTGACCACTGAGGGGATTGTGGCAAATTAAAAATAATTTGGGGCTGCGTAGACGATGTCAGGGGGTCCGCGAGAGATTTAATATAAAAAAATATCTGTGACACATTTTCATTATTATGAAAGTTGAAATAAATAGCAATAAATAAATTGATAGCGATTTTTTTGGTGTTAAATCCTGATGGATGTCTGAACAAGATACCACAAATTTTGGATACAATTTTATATCCTGCATTATGGTCACTGTACAGAGACTGCTGTTGTTATCCCGTCATCCTATTTAGTAGAACGTGGATTTAGTGCAGCTATGAACTTCATCATACTTTTAATATCAAAATGTTTTATTTGTATTTTATTTTTACATCACCATTTACCATTCAAGATATCAAGTTTATATATTTTTTAATATGCAGCTACGTAGAGTTACCAACATATAAAAACACTATTTTTTTCATTATTTTAGTAGCTGAATAATGCAAAAATATTATATCAAAAACACAAATCTGTAAACATATCCTATAGTAGCAAAAAAAGTTTTTAAAATGTGTAAAACTTATTTTTTCCAGGTCCGCTCCTAATGGAGGTATCTTAACAGAAAATTTCTATGAGAACTGCTTGTTACTCACTTGCTCAACCTCTCTTTTTTCGAATAGAGTAGGTATAGAAGGATAGGGCTAGGACAGGATTAGTGGTTAGCTAATCGCTCTCGCTACTCCCCGTGAGGATCGGATGGGTGGGAGGAAGTTTTAGACAACACAAACACTCAGACTACGAACAGAAATAAATAAATCGATTGAAAGATCAATTTATGAAAACCGTCCGCACCTGGAATTGAACCCAATACATCCGTAATCGTAGCCAACGACGCTACCAACTGCGCTACGGACGCCGTGAGTGTAACACTGAATATCTAAAATCAAGCTTTCGGGGGTTAAGCGGTTCTTCTATCAAACTCCTCGATTAGTCTAATAACCAATCGTCAAAAATGCAATTACAACAGTTTGCTTGAGGCTACTGTAAAATTGTTAACAATGTTACGTATTCAATTTTATGTCATCCACTGCTTAAAATTACACTCAGAAGTAACTTTCAATTTCCATCGAAGTGCTAAATAACGATTTGAATGCATCACCGACATTATGTAAACATTACGCGCCGGAATTCAATAATGACTAAACAAATACATAACCTACAAAATAAAATGCGGTGTGGACGATAATCTAAATCAGGGATGGGCACACGTAAATGCTCGTGGGGCAACTTGCTGCTGAAACTGATGATGATAGGGTTTTACTTAAGAAGAAAAAAACTCCTGAAAGGGAAAATTAAACGAACAAAATATTTTTGTATGTTGATTTATATCCGATCATTAACAACTTTTTCAATTCTGATATTAATAGGATGTAATTAGTGATGCGAGGGAAGGAATAAACCAACATGGGAAAATTAGGAAATAAAACAACTGTAATATTAATGATAACTGTATAGAATTAACACTTATTTTAAAAGTGTGGTATTTTATATGTGTGCCAATATTGTATCCACAAATTTGAGGTTACGGAGAGTTATAAGTTCGATGTTAGTTTATTCTATATTGGGTCACCTGTGACATCTGTGTATACTTGAAGCCGACACAAAATATTTACGGAAACGCTCCCGTTTTTTATGTATACAGCTAATCTCGGTGAGATACACATATTTATATGTGCATTTGTCATATTTAACAGTTAATTCCCAATCTTCCAGATTTTTTCCCCACCAATTCAAAATTCCCAGGTTTTTTGCAACATTACTCATAATACATTAACTGCTGTTAAAATTTTGTTTTAAATCAGTGCATATATAAGTAAACTCAACATTTCATATTGATGGAACATAGGGTTTACATTACCATGTTTTTTTAATCATACTGAAGATTTTTTGTTAAAATCTTACTACATTTTGAAATTGGACTCCCGTATAACCAATTGATTATTGTTAGTAAAAATACAGTAATTATTGTGACCAAGTTTATATACTTTGAAAGAAATTGATTGAATTTTTCCGAATGAGTGAAGTTATTATGACAATAATGGTTGCAAGTTCATTTGCTCAATCTCACTTTATAGAAGACAATAGGGATATAAAGATATGACTAGGGCAGGAATGGTGGTTCGCTAATCGCTCTCGCTACGCCCTGAGTTTAGGATGAGATGGAATGGAATTTCGGACATCAAAGTTATCCACGGTTGTGAACAGAAATCCATAGATCAATTGAAAAATCAAGTTATAAAACTGTCCGTACTGAGATTTGAACCCGCGAGTAACGCAACTGAAGCCAACAACGCTGTCCACTCAATCACGGAATATAACTGAATCTGTGTCTTTAACAATTCAAAAAAACTTAACAAAATAGAAAGCAAGCGAGCTACTGACATTGTTTTATGTAGATTTCGCAATAAGACGTGTAAATACGCATTACCTTCCCACTTTTAACAATATACACGTATTGCTGTGGTGCGGAGTCCTTTTTTTACCTAAAATTGACGACACTGACATTGTGAGAGCGTGCTTTCGCGAGTGCAGTCTGTCTCTTTCGGTAGAAAAAAGATTGCTGCGTTTTAGTTAAAGGATCCGTGGTCAAGCGGTCAGTTCCGTAAATTGATTTTTAAATTGATAGTGGAATACTGTACGAAGGCATGAATGCCTGTGATGTCTATATTCCCTACCGCCTATCCAATTCTAACAATACATATGTTTATATCTTTACTCTCTTCAATAAAAGAGAGTTTGAGCAACTGTGTAAAAAGCGGTTGTCGTGGAAAACTTATGTTGAGATAAACTTCATTTGGAGTCTACATACTCCACATTTGGAGTGGAAATGGTAAAAAAACGTATTGACAATCGGTTACCGTAGAGGATTTATTAGGATGCAAGAGTACTATGAAAAGATTACTATTATTACTTGACACCGCACCGTACTTACGGGGCGGACAGGGGTCTTCAAAACCTATTTACAGACTCGGTTAGTGGCCGACACAGCCCCGCGGTTCGGTCAAAGGGATGACCCTATCATAAAACCACTTCCTGTGTTTTTAAATTGAAATTGTGTAATTTAAATCTGTTTGTGTTTGTGTAACTGTCTTCGTGGAATTTATAAGTATAAACTAACTGCAATTAAAGAGAAAGTATACTGAATACGACCGGGTTTTAATGGAAGACGAAGGAACCTGTGAATGATCCTTGTCACCACGCCGGACTCGGGGCAGTCAAGTGTGTTGACGCCACACCTACCCTCGAGTAGCGGACAATTTACTTCTCTCATACTTTATCTATGGTCCATTTTCGATATTTGTTAAGGCATATGGGAATTTGTAACATCATCATTTATATACATGCCTTTGGATTCCGATCCATAATCGATGTATAAAAGTGTCGAACCCTTGACCATGTTACTGAGCGGGAAAAACCTTACAAAAAGTAAAAAGCTGACAGAAAATTATGTTCATAGTATTTACTGTTTTGTGCCATGATATTACTGCTAAGCGAAGTAACAAAAAATAGTGAAAACATAATTACATAGCTACTATAATTTGTACAAATCACAGTTTTATATTTCAGGGCTCAAACTACTACATATGTCGTTAATGTTTTACTTACTTATGTTGGCAGTGCAATAGTTATGGTTATACAAGAATTTATTACAGAATTTTAAACAACAATAAAATTAAAATAATAATATAGTCTATACTATGCTAATATACTACTTACTGCTGTATATTATCAAGGGGTAGTAAGTAACCTTTGATATAAAATATTAGCAATTATTTTACAAATACACCTAGTTTAAACTACCTATTACATCTAAAAAAAATGGTCACAGGTGATTGATTCACAGAATGCCATGTTGAGGAAAATTATTCATTTCCATTTGTATATAAAAATATGGTTGGACAAATCAGTGCCGGAGAACAGTTTTACAACAGCCATTCAAGCTATAAAATAGTGTTGCAAAAACTTGAATTCAGTGCTATATAACAGTCCCGTTAAACATAGATCTGATCACCGAATAAAAATATTTTGTTTTTGCTTCTTTTATATTTAAATCAATATATTATACAATCGGTAAAAAATATGTCTAATATTTTCCTAGTTTATGTGCACGGAGCTGCATGGGACCAAGCTTTTAGCTATGGACTTTGTGTTTAAAAAACAGAAAGAGTACAGAGAAAAGAATATCAAGTAGTTTGATATAATATATGTCGACTGTATTTTGGTCAATTGATGCAACTCTCAAAATTGAAATTATTCTGGAGAGAGTATAAACTGTTTTTATTTTTTCGTAAACATTGTATGGTGATAAAATTTAAGACATCGACTGAGGGTGCTTGATGGAATTTCAATATCAAATTTGGATTATTGAGATTTTGTACACTTCCATGTATTTTGTCACTAACGACCCGGGTTTCGCCTTTCGGCATCTTCAGGCATTCGAGTCCATTCGTGTGCCCGAATGCCTGAAGATATCGAAAGGTGAAACCCGGGTCGCTAGTGACAAAATACATGGAAGTGTACAAAATCTCAATAATCCAAATTGAATCTCTGGAATGCCCTCGAATCAGAGAACACTCTTATACGTAGGGAGTGTCGATATAATTGTGGCTTACATCAAGTGACCGGGCCAGAATTTTAAAATCTGAAATCGATGTAAAATGATGTTTACCTTCCAAAAAGCGGTCAATTTATTTTTCTAATTTACATCATTTGACCAAGACCTGCTCTGTCGTCTTTAAAATGAGATCTATTGTTTAACTTAATTGCGCATCTTTTTACGGTTTACATCAATAGGCCAAACCACCATCGAATTATATTAACTCGTTACAAAAAAATGTCAGTCACTTAAATCACTTTTACCTTCTGCCGATATAACAGCCATTTAACGATTATTCTTACTATTTATTACTGCTACTCTAGTCTAGCGATAAGTCTTTAATTTGTTCTTTCTGCAAATATTTATTCAGTCAAATCGCACGGATACCATCAGTTTGCAAGCAATGTGTTTCTTTTAATTAACATAGTAAGCCGATTACTACTAACGTATTAAAACGGACAAAACAAATAGGAAATGTTGAGGTTGAAAAATAGAGGAAATGTGTGCACTAGGAACACCTGATAATAAGTCTGACGTCATTTAATGTTAATTACATTTTTTTTCAAATAAACTTCGCGCACTTCTATTGTATGTACTTAAGTCATTATTACCGTTCATTGTTTATAACCCGCTTTATACACGGACGCTTCGGGTGGCTTGTGTGCTTTAAAATGAGGAAGAGTTTGTGTGATGTTCTCGTTTTAAAGCACACAAATTACCCGATGGTGCGTAGAAGTACATGTGAATATAACGGTTATTGTAAGAAATCAGCATCAGGTAGTATTTTGTCAAATAATTCTTGATGAGGATTGGACACTTTTGTTAACTGAACACGCACACCCAGTATTCGTAACGAGTTTTTCTTGTTCTTTCCCTCCATTCAAAACTTTCAGTTAACATAATTTTTATTAATACAGTACTTAGCTTGAATACATGCTTGATATAAAGACTTAGTCTGTACCTAATATATAAATCTTCCAGAGGTACTCAATTGGTGCTAGCCGTATTCCGTAGCACAGGAGCGTTGAGCGCTTTCAAATGGTGACCAGAAATTTACTAAGAGCAGTGCGTTAAAATAAATACAAGTTTTAATTGGAAGGTTTATTATGTGTTGAGATCTACTAGCCCTCCGTATGATGCCTCACAATTATCGAATGCAGCGTGGGAAAAAAGTAAAGAGATGGACAATAAAGGACAGTGAAGAGTTACTCAACTCAGTCTGACCCCCTGCTGGACTATGCAATTCCTACCATCGCCACGCCACGTGTTGTAGAGACTTTTACCGTGGCTTAACAACGTTATGCGTTTGTTTCAGTTTTGCGCTGGGTTTGTCTCGGAAGCAGTTGCCCAATACTCAGCGGCTTGCACTTTAATGTGCTGAAATATTAATGTCTTGACGAGTAAAATTTCTAATAAAACTAAATTTCAAACATCTATCTTCGCATGATAGAATACGTTGCATTCGCCACCACCCGCTATGGATTAACAGTTTATTTTTTTCAATTAAATACAATTTCATTCTTCTCCGTTTCAGCTGAAAATTTCAAACGATGCAGTCAAAATGGTCCGGATGTTAGCAACTGCCTTCTCTACAATGTGCCCGATGCGCTCAGAAAAATGCGAGATGGTAAGTCAAGCCAAAATTGTCCATCTTTAATAATTATGTAATAAATTAAAACAGAAGTAAAGATTACGAAATTGAGAAGCGCTGTCGCAGAAAAAGCAAAAGTCAATTTGCATACTTAAAGATGAGCGCTGTAATTTATCGTGAACTTAAAAAGAAAGCGTAAGTTCTGCATTCTACCGATCAAAGAATGTTTTAATAATAAAATGATGCAATCATTTATTTGAGACCGGTTTCAAAAGATCCTGCTTTTTATACCGGTCTTTTTATCACATCACACAAGACTTTTTTCCACAGTGGCCAAACAGCTATGCGATTTTTTTAAATTGTTACTCAACCTTGAAGAGTACATTTTTTCATGTATATCAGTGCTTCTCAACCAATGATCCACGGACCTATGCCGGTTCACCTCAATTTAAAATGTCGACATTTTCAAGAAAATCGTCATTTACTTTTTTTGTATCTATTTTTAGTTGTATTCATCGGCCTCTATAGTGTCGTGATAAGAACTTTACCCTACCGTTCATATTATTTAGTTTCAAGCCCTAATAAATTTAATACAAAATAAGATTTTTTTTCAATTTAAATTTGAGACCTTGAACATGGATGTTTTCTGATGACGCGTCTATTCGAGATGATCTCGAGTAGCTTTACAAAAATTCTTATTTTGATTAAAAATAATTCAACAATATCTGGCGCCTTGGCTTTAGATTTAATACCAGATATGTATTTTTTATGCATTAAAAATACATAGAAATAATGTATATATTTTGTCGAGCCAAATAATTAGTTTTCATACTGTATTTTCGTTCTAAAGGTAGATCATAAAGCTGACAATAGGATTATTATGTTGCATATTTTTGTATTTGAAATCTGACTGTTTTAGTACATACGTTATAATAAAAGATTCAATAACCAAAATATTAAATAAACATTTTTCCTATTTTTACAGGTGTGCAAATGTAAAAAGGTTGTAGAACACTGATGTACATTATTTCATAACCTCGTGTCAATTTCGGTTCATAATTCTAGCGTTCACCCCTGGAACTTTTGACACCATTCCGAATAGACATGCATAGACCACGAACGAACGAATCCTTTTTCTTTAGTGAACACGGGTCACTCGTTTGCCTTTATGGAAATATTAGAATCATCGCGTTTTCTCACTATACCACTGGTTTTTCAATAGCTGACAGAGTGAGAAAATGAATAAGATTAGAGAATCCAAATTTAATTTAACCCCGAATCATTTCTTGTCACTCAGTGATACAAATCGAATGAACGAATTGTGATTTTGGTTATTATTTAAATCGCTACCTATCCTTATTATCACATTTTGTCATAAAATAATTTAAATCCCCTGATTATTTTTTGTACCTATCCTTAAAAGTATTTTATTCTTAGAGAAAATAATTTCATATTTTGTTAGTTTTGGAATATCCACTGTGAGCTATTACTTTATTTATTTTTTAGCTTCAATAGTAGGTAAATTAATAAATATTGTTTTGTTTTTTATATTTCAGGAATACCAGAGTTGAGTGTGCCATCTTTAGAACCATTAGCTGTTTCAGCTATTGACATTAAAAGCGGAAATGGACCTGTCACAATTCGTCAGCATTACGGAGATATCAATATTTATGGACTCACTTCATCAAACTTGACAAATTACAAGTAAGGTTTCGCAAAAATACTTCGCGTACAATTTCCATGATCCAGATCTGTTTTATCAGGTTGGTCTCTATCACAAATAATGGGGAAATCAAGCTATCATGGTGGATAGTGAAAATTTGTATCTTTCGCTGAAAATTTGTGTCTTCCTACATATATCGTAAATGTTGCTTACAACTTCGCAAGTTTGACATTTAAAATATTATGCTTCTGTAAGATACTGTGAATTCTATCTCTAAATTTTGTAAATAGATATTTATTCACTGTAAACTTCTCTGGGAGCAGAAAACGACTTTCGTAACCAAAGGCAGTTTTTCTTCAATCAATTAGTAGGTGTTGTACTTGTGATATGGGTGCTGTATGTTTTAATAAAGATATAAATTTAATTAACATATTTTCTACCCCCTGTAACAAAAATTAAAGTCAGTTTGGATGGTAAGGAAATTTTACCATAAATAGACAAATGGAAAGTAGGCTTACTACTCCCGATCGAAACAATTATCTAGGCTCACGGATTTCAATTCTTTACTCAGATGTTTTTGAGAAGGGTTGACGTATTAATTACATAGGGGTGGAGACATTTTTCATGTCAAAAGGTTGCATTCAGGAAACTTCAATTATAAATACTGGTAAATGTATTTACATAATTTTTTTAATAAATAAAAACAATGCAATCTGAAATCTGGATTCAGACGGCTGAACGGCTGCTAGTTCGTTATGCAAACAACACTCTTACTTATATAATTACTGCCATATAACTATCTGGCACATTCTTTATTGGCTGTAATGGTGAATATTTGTCTTCTAACTTCAATCAATGACGTCCTCAGCTATTAGCTTCCTCAATATCAAAGGTTGAGAAACACTAATGAATATTAGATTTGGATTATTGAGATTTTGTACACTTCCATGTATTTTGTCACTAACGACCCGGGTTTCGCCTTTCGGCATCTTCAGGCATTCGAGCACACGAATGGACTCGAACTGACAGACAGTAAACAGTGTCTAACGTTTATATAGAAGATACAAATACGAAAAATATTATTTACGAGGTAAAATATTATACGTCTGAGAGCCACACTGATACCTGAGTTAACATTTCGAGAATCGCCTTAATCCTTATTTTGGAAACAACACATTAACAGAGTGGCGAATTGCCGCTTTCCAACTACTTTTAGAATTACCAGTGATTTTACAATTATAATAGCATTGTGGGTTTCGACGGGATGCAATTTGACGAAGGGGTAAATATAAACAATCATTCCACATTTAGTGACATCTGTTAGGTGTTTCAACGTATAGGATACAATAACGGAGAATTAGGAAGGTTCAGCTGCTCATTCAGAATCGACAAGGAATTTAACTGGGCTCTATTGATTTCCAAAATTTCTTGATAAAATAATTTATGATCCCACATGTTTTGATCCAACAGCTTAACCCCATCATCCGCATTAAACGTATGGTTCTCCATTAGCAAGTGATTAGCGAATGTCGAAGTTTCTTTTTTTAATCTAAAGGCAGCTAAATGTTCCGATACCCTTATATCTAATGTACGTGTGGTTTTACCCACATAGAAATGTTGGCAATCACTGCATTGTAATTTATAAATACCAGATTTGTTCTTAAAGTGGACTCTATAGAGTAATCCTCAATCTCAATAATACAAATTTGATATTAAATTATACTAATGAATATTGTTGTATTCCAGGGCCGATTTGAAGAATTATAAGTTGGTAACGGACTCCTTCACTCCGGTAATGAATTTTGTAGCAAACTATGTGATGGACGGAAGAGTCTTGCTCCTTCCTATTCAGGGAAAAGGCCAATGTAACATCACCATGAGTAAGTAAACTAAATTATTACCGAAATTAAATCTATAATATCATCTGGATATTAACGCTAGCTCAACAGAGATCTAAATAACAATCTCAAATATATATCAAAGGCAAAACTGAGATTGGTAAATAAATCCTAATCTAATCGAGTATATCTTTAATTATAAATAATTTGAGTTCAGTTAATTAACTCTTATTTTTAAAGAGGTTAGAGATAGAAGGATCACGCTTAGCAATGGGTTTTGGTTATCTCCCTTCAAATTTCATAGGGCATGGAAAAGCAGATGAAAACATCATAGATCTAAGGATTCAAATCTATAAATGCATTACCAAATCATTTTATGGACATTTCCACTCGTAGATTCGAATCGTTGACCACTAACACTTAATTGAGAAGACCAAAAGTCTGCTAGTCTTCTACAAATGTATTCTATCAATAAATGAAATATAATTTTATTTTGTGTTCACAAATCGATTGTTATATAAAGCCATAGATGTATGAATTCTTTATGTTGAGAATAGTTACACATTATTATTTAGAGATAGCAGTCTTAAAGTGTAATTAAAATTTTGAATACACAATACACGTAAATTGATTAAATAATATTTCACAGGTGAATAATACATAAATTAATTCATATTTTTATGGATTCAGTGATAGCTAAATATGTGGAAATTCAATTTCTATACCAAATTAAAATTGGTAACAGAATATTAAAATGTTATTAATACAACCAGCAAAATAGCGGAATTATTACATTTAATTTTTATGATAATAATTCATGTTTATTTCTATTCCAGGTGATCTTATCGTGAAACATGTCCTGATTGGCGAGCCCATAACCAAAAAAGACAAAATCTACATGAAGATCAAAGACTACAAAGTTACATTTGTACCAAAGAAAATTGGTTTCTACTTCTCGAACCTCTTCAATGGAAACCAGGCTCTCGGAGATCAGATGAACCGTTTCCTCAATGAGAATGCTGAGATCGTATTTAACGAATTGAGACCATCCTACGAGGAATCCTTTGGACTAATCTTCAAAGAAATCACCAATAAAATTTTCACCAAAGTACCTTTCAATGAGATTTTCCCAGTGGCAGAAGAAAATAATTAAAAAAATACACTAATAAATATTGATTTATAATTTATTTAATGATTTATAGATAGTATAAGAAAAAACACAATAATATTGTTGCTCTTCTGGTAAAAAATGTTTACCAGGATTTGTTGTATAAAATGTAAATTTATTCATTGCAATTGAAAGTTCCTTAAAATGATAAATATATAGATTTTTTTTCTTTAAATTTGAGTTAATTTAATCACACATCATTATTATTTTAGATAAAAAATAATATTTCCAAATGAATATTTTACCCAGAAAAATGACAATATCAAAAAGAAATACTTTAATTTACGTAAAAATACTTTTCTAATAAACCTTTTAAACAAAGTACAATGTGTTATTGAAAATTTTAGTAGGATAACACTGATTAAAACGATTTTTTGCTTGAAACGAAGTAAATCAATATGTAAATAATTATTATGAACACTTTTTCGTTTAATAATTTGAAGTGATTGCTATTTTATATTATCGAGAAAATCGTAATAGTTAAGTATTACGAACATAATGGAGTATTAATTCAGAGTGTGGAGACATCTTTGATATATTTTTGCAAGTACTACAAAGATGAGTGTTTTATATTATAGACCAGTTGTATATAAATTCGGTAGATAAAGCATTATGTTTGCGATATCACGTCACTTGAGCAAATCAATGGGCAGTAAGCGATTTAAATGATATGTAAAACCATTGTTAACACATTCGTTACGGATGACTTACCAGTGAGTCTTTGCGTACGTCACACTTCGGGCTTGAAATATGTGCATTCGACTCGGTAAATGTTTTAGAATTTTTTCAGAGATGTCACGGCAAATGTTTAAAATGTTATTAAAAATATCAAACATTTAAAAATGTTCACGAATTAAATTTTTCAGGCTTAGTTCTGCGATAAAAACGATACATCAACATAAATTTTTTCTGACTGTTCGGTTGCTCAACATGACTTAAAATAACATACATGGCATTTATTTATATAAACAAAATATTCACGGAAATTTGGATTACATATTATTTAAACGAAAAAATCAATATTTTCTAGGAATATACCTTTTTTTCTCTTTTACAAAATTGCAAGTTCAGTATTTGTTTGATATCTGCTACATGCGAATGTATTTTTCTTTCGGTGGGCTAATAGAATCTTTGTTCTTGAAGAGAATGCTTACAAGTCAAATATACATGAGTACATGTATATTTGGCTTGTAATTAATCACCCGATATCCGATTCAATATGACAATTCTATATAAAATGCCAGATTATCTATTTATAAAGATATAAATGGTTGACAACTACTGATATTATTACGTAAAAATGTCAAAAATATTATGTAACCACGTGTTTTTACAACTGCTCTCCAAATTTCTTTGAAAAATGTTTAATGGTTTATGAGTTATAAGTTTTTGCGAAAGTATCTAATTTTTTGCCAAAGTTCGTAAATATTCAACGTAATGAATGTGTATGCAATGAAGTAGGAAAGTGTTGACAATACTCTTTCAGCCATCAATTGGAATGGGCTATAATTACTGCCAGCGATGGCGTGGTTTATTCACGCAAATAAATATAACAAATTAATATGCTTCTAGCTGCTCAAATCAGTCACTTATATTGAAAGAAATGCATTCGTTTAAATACGAACACAAGAAAAATCAATACACTTATTTAAAAATGCAAAAATTGATTTAAACACGTACAAAATTAATATTATTAATTAACAGGTAACAAATAACGTTTTACTAGAAATTCATTCTTTTGAATCTGAAACTATTATATCGAAGTTTTACTGAAATCATTAATCTTAAATTTACAGTATTTTCTATGGATTCGGTGGTAACTCTGTGGAAGTTAATTTTTTTTTTCATTTTATTCACTCAGTTCAGTTTTATTCGATTAATTTTAAATTTATAGTCATCTATAACTGGGTATAATAAAGGTTCAAAAACTGTGACACGAATAATATAAATACTAAAGATTTGATATCTTGTTATTTATTGTGGTTTCCAGATATAGATTTCTATCTATTTCATTGGAATAATTATAAGCATGCTCTCAAATATATTTTGTATAAATTATTATGATACAGTTATGTTTTAAGTATTTTCTAACATTGTATTACCAAGAGAATTTCAAAATATAATGTTTTGGATTTTCAGAGAACATATTGTGAAATATTATTGATAATTATCAATGTGATAGTAAATAAAATATGATTTTTTTATGAAATTGTTTACCTCTTTATCAATAACTTAAAAAGTCCATTATATAAGTGGGTGTAGGATGTAGGAATAAATATTATGTCAAAATATAACTTATGTATTTTATTTTTCCCATAAAAAATTAGACTTATTTAACATTATTCTATTACTTTTTAGTTGTTAACTGTCAATTCTTGGTCGAAAGGCATTATATATTTAAAAAATAAAACATAATTTGTTTGTAGTACTTTCACATGTTTATAATGATCAGGACCGGAATTTACAGACTATCAAGCAAATTGTATATAAACGAAATTAAATAGTCTACAATTAAAATCTTAAGGACCTCTTACAATAAATATTTGAAACTAAAATAATGAAAACTTCTTCATAATATTATTATTCTCATTTTTTTTTACTGTCATCTGTTGTATATATAATAAAGCTTTCAATACCGTTCGCTATGTACCACTAAGTGATAAAAAGTTTTTTAAAACAAGTCATAGATGTCCAATATAATATTAATATTTAAATAATAATTTTTTTTACTAAAATGATACTGTTGTACATTGGTACTATTCAGAATCAACAGACAAAGAATCTGAGAAGATTTGATAAGTTCCGCTAGTGAAACTACACAAGAAATTACATGCGTATCATTCATTTATATGCTTTTTAAAGTCATTATATGACTTCTTTGAATATCACACCGTCTTTTCTATCTCCATTTATTCTTCCCGCCGATCACACGAAGCGCCTATCTCGATAGCAATTCGTCTTCTCAATCCGCTCCTGAAAGATTTGCACATTTTTAGTGATTCACATAATTCTTTATGACACCGTCTTTATTTCGTTCCATAATAATTAAAGCCTACCTTTTCAAATAATTTTTAATTTAATCTGTTTTTTCTTGTTCATAAAATATAAGGGTGTTTTTTTAAATTATTATAATTAATGTAACATGTTGTATTATTTCGCCTAGGAAAATTATCTTAGCCATTTTGTTTACAGCTATAATTAAATTTGCCTGTGTTGTCTATTAAGAAATAGATAATAAAGTGTTCATATTGTTTATGGTGATATATTTAAAAATAATGTTACGTCTTGTAATCGAATGAGTACAATAATTAAATTCAGTTTGTTCTAGATCCGTCCCTAATCATATTACAATAATATTATAATTGTGATGTTTTTTAAAAGGTTACTCGTTTTATTTATTCTGATGCCTCAATAATATGGACTCTGCGGATTGGACGAAACATATTTTATTACTTTATTTTTTGTTTGATAAATGCGTGATAATTGACGTGTTTTGTTTTAGGCCATTAAATATAGAGCCATTAATTTCATGGAACGATTACAGGATATCGAATATTATTTTCTCATGACCTTCTATATAAACAGCTGTCCGATATTCACACCAAATAAAGGTAAGTACAGAAATCAAAGAAATACCGGTAAATCATTTTTTAATAAATATATAACAATGTTATCTTGTTCAATCGATCTTTGCCCGTATTAAAAATGAAATGATTCTTTGCACTTAGGCCAGATTCACTGCTGAATTAATTTTGGTTACAACCAGTTTACAACCAAAAAGAGACTGTTGAATAAGGATTTAAGTTTCGAGATTTTAATTCATTTCCTGGTTTTAAAAGTGATTTTATAATTGAATTTATAATAATATTGTAAATAAAATACACTATTTGACGACGAGTGCAGTATTCTTTTAAATAACACAATACAAATAACATACATGATTCTCTTTTTATACTGGTGTTAACGTTCCATGGACAACTGTGCGAAATAAAACGTAAAAATGTCTAGTAAACATTAGAAATCTAGATACAGATTCCATTACTTCAAAGCATCGAACTTACTTCTAAATATGTGCGTATTTTAGTTAATTATTTATATTATGTAACAATATTGTCGTAAGTTAATTAGTTTTCATTTTGAATACAAATATATAAAATCAGGTGGCAGTGCAGGCTGTCAGAATGACTTCTATATATCAAGGCAAAAATAATATGTATTGAAATTCAGTGTCACTTTCCGACAGTAAATATACTTATGAGTATTATATGGTTATTATAGCTGTCACAACAAAATAATCAATCTTAAAAAAATATTCAGCCATCTAATAAAGAGTGTGAAATTATATTTTTCACCCATAAACCTTCAAGGTAATTTTTTATTACTTACTAGTGAGTACCCGGCATGTGTTACAACGCCACTCAAAGAAGGACAGTGTTTGTGTTTTAATTCTGTTTATTGAAGTGTTTTGGACACACAATATTTTTTGTTGTCGGTCTGCTGCGTACACGAATCAATCAGAAGGTTTTCCTAGATGTCGCTATATGTAAGAATTTGATTCTTTATTTTAGATATATCTGAATTGTGAGATTTATTTTTATATATATATAATAAGACCTACTGTAAGTAAAAAATGAAATCGTTGAGTGTTGGGCTCGGGCCGGGCTTGATTGTTCTATGTCTATATCCTTTGCGGAAGTGCAAGCAATAACTTGGCAAAATTTTATCGGAATTGGATGAACGGTATGGCAGTGCATACGATACGAACAAACACACATTGATTTTTATATATTAAATATTAGTTATCATCTTACTTTTGAAGAAATATCTCGCAAATAAAATACATATTTAAAACATTTGACACCCATTTTCTATGCACTTATAAGTGGACTCCTAATGGAGGTATTTCAACAGAAGTTGTTTTACGAGAACGCTTGTTATTCAGTTGCTCAACCTCTCCTATTCGAAGAGAGTAGGGATAAAGTGATAGGGCTAGAACAGGATCAGTGGTTAGCTAATCGCTCTCGTTACGCCCCGTTTTTAGGATTGAATGACTTGGAGGTAATTGAAGGTATCACAAACACCATGCATACGTACAGAAATCCGTAAATCTATCGAAAAAAAAATTAATGAACCTGTCCGTACCGGTACTTAAACCCGTGACGTCCGTAACCGAAGCCAACGACGTTGACTACTGCACCACAGACCCGACATGCAATCTCAGTATTTATTATTCAATCCACCCGAGGTATGTATGAGGTATGGTTTGCAATTTTTACTACACAAAGCATATCAATATATTAGTATGTACGGGTCCCGTGATCCTAGAGCAGTGTATGGATCCAGTGTATGTATCAGTCTGGCTTCTGGAGCCGTGTATGGATGCCGTGATCCTAAAACCTAGAGTCGTAGTGCAAAGTTATGCGGCGTGTACTCTAACACTCGGAATTACGGTGTATTTATTGTACATTGTTTGATTGTGTGTAATTGAGACAAAAATATTCAAAATCAATCAACTCAAAACAAGGATTTCCGGTTTTTTTTCGCAAGAATGGCGCCAAAATTGTTTGTACAATACATCACACAAAACAATATTTTTTTCCTTCAATTCACCCACATTTTCAGCGCTTCGTTTTGGCACAGATATAAATAATACCAAAGCATTTTTCGATAATTGATTCGTTGTGTAAACAATTGTGATTAATGTGATGGCATTTCCTGGCGTACGTTTTATTTTGCTGGCCATATTGGTAACATTGATGCAAAGCTTGTTATTGCATAAAACAAAAGCGACACGACCGAAAAGGAACGCGGCAGAGAGCCATAAATTCGTTTTTAAAAAACGATAGATAATCGCAGCGTTCGTTTTTTAAATCGTTTATTGGCGGGGGCGGGAAACAAGAAACAGCCGGCTACCATTAATTAGCGGCCATTTTTATCAACTTCCCTTGGTTACAAAGACGAAATTTGAACATCAAAGTACAGCATATCCAAGAATTATCTAACTTATATTTTATAAGCAAAAATTTTATATTGCATTTATCTGTCTTCTCAACATTTTTGAAATAATCACACTGGAGCTACGAAATTTAGCTCTTTATGTCAGGATAAGTAACTATTCTCACATTACTTTTGTCCTTGCTATTCCGACCCGTGGATTGAGGAAGATAAAATCAAAATCTAAATATATTCCGGGTGAAGCGGGGTTGTAAACATGGACATATTTGTTAACGGACATGAAAAGAAAACTTTCGAGAAACACGCATGGACGTATATCTTAACTTAATGGATAATCTCAGAAGTTGCAGACAGTAAGGCTAGAAGGTTGGGCTGGAGCAGGACTAGTTAGCTTATATTTATCGCTACGTCCCGTTTTAAGGATTAGTAGGGTAGGAGCGAATATAGGCATCACAGACATCCATGCCTTTAAATACAAATTCATAAATTTATTGCAAAATCAATTTATGAAGTGTCAAACGTGTGGCACACTATACATACACTGTATTTTGCTGAGATAAAAAATTGTAAAATTTATACTGCTGTAATTTTCCGGCCACCCTACACAATCGACAATTTTTTTTTATATCGATTTAAATTAATTTATACATATTACACGAGATATATTAAATAACTATATATATTATATAAAAATATACATTCAGCGTGTGATTTATTTAGCATGTTATTGCAGAGGTACAAGATTTTTCTTCACACTGCATACGAATATGATAATTTATTACAACATAACACCTCAGTTACATAAAAAAACACTAATTTATTATTGTTTAACGGTTGTACGAATTCCATATTTATGACACCTGCAAACCAATGACACTGTTGCATTTTTTTCCATAAATGATTAATGACATTACTGAAGACCAGGGGCGGTCATTTATTTCAGAAATTGAAATACTTTTTCTAATTACCTTGAGCTTAAAAATGTGCTGGGAACTTAATATTAGCAATTGAAGCAAACAGGCACTGTATCTGCGAACGTTATATTTGCCACATAGAAAGGATTACAAAATTTTGCCCGTTTTCATTATATTTGTCCATTTTTCAATTACACTTGTGGCTTAACCTGTTCGCTGCCCATCCCATATATATACGTGATCAAGTGACCACACGCCCACCCCGTATATATACGCATCACCTGATTTTCGGCATAATCTGTGGGGAATGAAAAACCTGAGAGGGAAAGAATAAATACGGCGGACAACACCGACGAGCTAACAACATTTAACAAAACCTACGATACCTACATTACACGGATACCGAGACAAAAGCGAGCGATAAACCGAAAGCAATCGAACGTCATAAAGGCGACACATAATTTCTCGACGCCGTCGACTGCAAAGTTGGCGGCAGATCTATTCCAAAAGGTTAAAGTATCTCTAATTACAACAAGGCCAATAAAAACATTCCAAAAAACCGAATACTATTGCACCGTATTAGCATGTTATCATTGTAAAATACTATCTTAATGTTATAACGACCTAATTAATTCTTGACATTTTGGGCATGAGAGGATAAATCGTGTTCGGCGGCTGGGCAATCAAAAGGATACTTGATTATTTTTCTAACCTTTTAAAAATTAGTATATTATTCAAATATTTGGAATCCTTATTGCCAGCTTTTGATGACATGGAATAACTGGAAAATATTGTTCACTGTTTAAAATTAACGTAGTTCGTTTTGTTTAAGTTTCGCATTTTTTAGAATACGGACCACTTAAAATATTCATTTTTATCTCATTTTAGGTATTTTGGGATTTACGAGTCTACCACTCTTACCAGACAATGAACTTAAGGTAATGTAACTGAAGTATTCGCCCACCCTCAGTTCCGCATAGAATTAAGGAACATGTTTTTTTTCTGTTGCCCAGACATTTCGACGAAATGAAAAAAAAAACACAATTCGGCATATGAGAACTTATAAACATTGTTTGGCGTTTGAAAACTGTTCTTTTATATAATTCAGTGATTATAAACTTACCCGGCCCTTAGCCGAGTTGTCAATGTCGTTGGCTTCGGTTGAAATGTTCACGGATTCGAATCCCAGTACAAACATTTTCGTAAATTAAATTTCCAGTCGATTTATCCATAACATGGATGATATCTAAATACCCTCCCAGCCATCCAATCGTAAAACGAATAGTCCCGTCCTAGCCGTATCCTTAATTTCTCCGGAAAATAAATGTTTACTTTATTCCGACTGAGTTACAAACAGTTACAGTAGAAAAACTTCTATTGAAATAAGCTCTATTAAGAGTCAAGTATCCTACGCATCGGTGAACACATATGGTTTTAAAATCGACATAATTGTTCGTTAACACATCAGATTTGTGCGAAAAATATACATTGTAATAATAATTAATCGCTTCACAAATTTTAATCTTTTTTTTTTAAATAATAATAAGAGAATCGAAAACAAAAAATAAGAAGAGATGGATAAACACCAGGGGTGTGTAGTTGTCCAAAAAAAAAAAACGCGCCTCCGACCTCAACTCCAAAATTGACCAACAATCCGACTCCGGCTTGGATTACGATTAAAAATAGTCTAATTTTGTCAGGTTTTTTTCCCACCTTTAATATTTATGTGTTATTGGTTTTCAAATTAAACACCAACCAACGAATCCGGCAAATAGCCGAATTTTTCATATACAACTATAGGCTCCTAAACTACTCAACCTATCGCGACGAAACTTTCAGGAAGGGCTTATTGTGATCATGTCGGGAAATCTATATATATATAAAAATGAATGTCGGTTTGTTGGTTTGTCCGGATCTTATAGGCTCCTAAACTACTCAACCGACCACGACGAAACTTTCAGGAAGGACTTATTGTGATCATGTCGGGAAATATTATATAAAATAAATGTTTGTTTGTCCTTTACGCGTTCCTTTACCACTCATACGATTTTGATGAAACTTAGGTGACTTGTTGTCCACACACCCGTGCAGGGTTCTGAAGAAGAAAAAATTGAAAATCTAAAATTGAAAAAAAGAATCAAATACGTACATACAGCGAAATCTAGGAAAAACCTTCTGATTTATTCGTGTACGCACCAGACGAAAAACAAAAATATTGGGTTATAACAAGTGTGATATTGAAATTCGGGTTCGGGTCGGGCCAGAGAGATGATGGGCTCGAATCGGGTAAGTCTATGAAATTTTGGCCTGTGCAGACATCTAATCCAAAAGCAGTTCAATAAACAGAATTAAAACACAAACCCTTTCTTTCCTTGAGTGGCATTGCAACGCATGCCGGGTACTCACTAGTTATACATATAATATACACGTATATAACATATACTATATATGTATATTGCACAATGAGAAGATGTTATAGGCACAAATAAAAATGAAACAAGTACTTTAATATACGCAGAAATAAAAACTTTATAGAAAAAATAGTCGGAGTCGCTCGTTTTTTACAACTCCGACTCCGCAGCGCTGATAAAAACCAAAATATAATATTTTCAATAGCGGACCTGATTTAGTAAAGACTGTTAAACTTCGTAATTAGAAAGAGACAAACCCAGCTTCCTATTCCAAAACTATAATGCGATACAAATTATTAATGCAATTTATTGGTATGACGCAGTTAATAAATGAATTAATAGCAAAATCTACCTTCATTAAATTCTCCTTTATATGGGGAATTATAATATTATCTCTCGTTGATATTGCTCTGTTTACAATTCTTTGTCTATGGATAAACATAGACAAAACATGTTGTTAATGTCGCGGCAAGATTACAATATTCACTTAACTCCATAATTATAGCGATTTGTTTAATGTTACATAAAAAAATTACACTGTTTCAGTGTAGGAAACATGCCAGCACCAAATAAATCATACTAGGTAGGTAAAGTAGGTACACAAATCGAGTTTATAGATATGTATAACTGGACGCAGATTGCCTTACCATGTTTGGTGTGGCAACATTGAAACTGAATGTTGTGTTGGTAACACTTTAAGAACCGACTCAACTCGTGCGTGATGGATTTAAATGCAGTGTTTTATCATAAAATATTATTTATATACACCGTAGTTAAGTGAACAACGCTATTGGCGCTCGGTCGATTCGATTGCTGTGTTACTGGGCCTGAATTGCAGTATGTATTTTTCAATCAATTTGTGGATTTGTAGTTAAAAGCATGAATGCTTTGATATTAATATTCCCTCCTACCCTACACTATAATATTTACCTATACACTAATATGACATAAAATACATTTGTATCAATCTCAAGTCTGTCTGGCAATCAAAAGAACTCTAAAACTGCAATACCGTGAACGGTGACGACGTGAAATTTTCACCTGTCATTCTGGCTGACAGTTCTAGGTTAAATGTGCTATTTTCAACATTCTACTTGTAACATTATTGTTAATTGATGGACTATATTTTGTGATTGTTACATGAGGTACGGACCCCGGTGATATTTTAAACTCTCAAATTCTTCGACCTATGTCGTCTAGTGGTGAGATCTTTGCCATAGCAATGAGGTGGGTCCTGATTCAAGTCCCAGCAAGGTCAATATTCAAACTTCAAAGTTTCAATGTAAGCTTACACCAAAATAACTCCAAGGTATAAATGTTAGCGCCTTCTATCCCAGGCAAAGCTGGATAGTAAATACTTTTTACCATGTACGTGCATCATATGGCCTCCTAATGGAAGTATCTCAACAGAAGTTTTTCTATGAAAACCGATTGTTACTGAGTTGTTCAACTTCTATTTTTTCGACGAGAGTAGGGTTCCCCACAGATACTTGTATAATATAAATATTGTTTTTTGTATAATCGATGATTGGAGATTTTCAAATGTAGCTTTCCATATTTTTTCTGACAAAACAGACAGTCTTCCACTTTCTTACGAAATTGGTGTACGAATGTTGCATGTACGAAAGTAGATCAATGTAAAAAAGACATTAAAGAGTGTGTTTTAAAATATTTATTTACGAATGGAACCATGGGTATAAAAAAATAACGAGGTGTATTAGCCCCCGGATGTTTGCTTAAAAAAACGAAAAAATGAAGATACAGTTGAATAGATACTAAAATTGTTTTGTTTGTTCTCTTTAAATTAAATTTACCCTACGTACTTCAGACATACGTCAATTATTGATGTACACGAAGTACTGAGAGGAAGAAAACAAACCATTGTAACATTAATTCTCGCCAGAAATCATAATTTTAATAATCTTACGAAACAGTGAATTTTACAAATGTAGCTCGTACGAAAGCTGAGGACTGTCTCAGGACAGGTTCAGAATCAGTAGTAGGGTAATAAATGTATAAAACCAATGTACTATTTCGTTCGATGAATAAATGCATTATTTAATTATACAATATTTTATATTTGTTTAAAAATCTGGCGTTCAAAGTGTTAAAGGCTAATAATTTTATATCAATGCTAAAACAGTTTTAAGGGTACTGAACCAGAAGGAAAAAAAGTGGAAATGATGCAGTGTCGATCTTTATTAGATTTTTTTAAGATGCCCGTTTTAAATGTGCCTCAATTAATTTTAAATATTTGCAATTTGCGATGGCTTAGATATTGCTGGGGGAATAGTGAATGAAATTGCAATTCGCATAAAAATAACCAAGACCTTTGAAAATTTACTTTTTAGTATGCAAACATTTTAATTTCGTTTGATTAATTTGAAAAGTTTGCTCTTCACAACGAGAGAATTTCTGGAATAGGGAGTTAATTAAAATTTTCCCAACTCAAATTTATGCATGGAAATAATCTTGGTTCAATTCACAGGCACATCGTTTTTTTGATATAATGAAAATCTTTAATAAACCGCAGTTATTTTAACCATGTCCGATCCCAATGTAGCGTATATGGGTATAGCAGGATATTGCTTTGAGTTACGACGGTACATTTTATATACAGGCAACCTCGGTTGATCGTTTTTTAGCCCATCAAAAAAATGACGAATACGGGAAAACAATGAATGGCAGAATAACAGATAGGAGTAACACCGTAATTAGCGCATAAATATTCATCGTCGATTTAATCGAAATTATTGTTTTACCAGAACGATGAGGGTTTGTTTGCATCAATATTTTTAAACTAGTGGGAAAGCCAGTCATAGATAACGGTCCAAAGTAGCTGTTCTTTAGTTTCCATACTGACGGACTGACGGTTTGTTTGCCTCGAGATTGCGTCATGTCGGAACTTTGTGTATTGTTTATATCGTCGTTATTCTGGAAGAAGACACTAACTGAAAAATACTAGTTTTGAGTAATTGGACTTCGAAGTTTATCAAATGTTTGAAATCCTACAACTTTTCCATTTTGTTTGTTTGTACAAAACTGTTTTTAAGTAAAAGTATAATTTATAAAAATATGTTTTTTCTTTCATACGATAGAGTTTGAAATATGGAACATTTTGGTATAACTAACTCAATATGTCATTTTTCGATTTAGTGTTTTCTTCCAGAACAACGACGATATATACCGCACACGCCTAGGTCATGAGAAAATTTCATACCCTCATATGTACGTGATAAAAATAAAACGTGTATATTTACGCCTACAGACCGGTCTGGGCTATTATATATAAGATTAGCCAAAATGAGTCATATATAGCCAAAGAGTTAATAATATTGAACTCTTATTTATGAAAAAATAATCGCTAACATAAAAAGATTGTGCCAAAAAGTAAACAGTAATAAATCATATACGGGGCAATGCTTGTCTTTGAACTGATAACCTTCCAGTCTCTAGGCTAAATGAGAACAGTGGCAATATAATAGCTGCAAAATCAAATCGGTTAATATTTTAGAAGTCATGTTTCACACCTTGGCCGCTCCATAAGTGGCGTCTATATGTAAGGTGACCATTCGTATTGATTTTACCAGTACAGTACCGGTTTTTTGAACATTGGTCTGGTTGGTTATGTGATGTGACCAGTACAGCTTATGACTACAAAATTAAAGATTATTAATTTATCAAACGATTGAGTATAAGTTGCCATTAACGGTGCCCCGGTGGTTGGACATAGTAGGGAGTAGTGAATATAGGGGAAGCCCCGAGCGAGTCTTTCGTAATGCTAGTCTAGGGTTGCCATACATCCCGGTTTATAGATCTGTGTTTCCGTTTTCCGGTACGTGAGTCATTTGTTCAGGTATTCTATCCATGTAACTAGTCAGACAAAGACAACTGAAGCAAAACAAGTCATTGTGGAAAAGAAAGGTGCAAGGGTGACAGGGAGCTCAAAGATTAGTGCGAATTATAGACATGAACCCAACAGTTATTTTTTTCGTTCCAGTTCGGTAAAAAAACATATATCAGTTCAGATCCGGTTTCGGTTTTCGCTTCAGCTCGTATTCAAATCACTTTTAAGGTGTTAACTGTCAATTCTTGGTGGAAAGGCATTATATTATTTTTAAAATAAAACACAATTTGTTTGTACTACTTTCACATGTTAGCATTATCAACTGATAAAAATACGATTTATTAATTAAATTAAAATTTTTGGATATTTTTAAATCTGGCTTTTATTAGCGAAGATATGCCTCGTAAATCGAAAAAAAACCGAAATAAATATCGATTTGGTATCGGTTTTCGTTTCGGCAAAAATAACGTTTTTTTTTTGTTTCGGGTACCTGATTATAGATGCTCGTCCCTGCGCTCCCGTCGCGCCTTTCGTGACATTTATTTGTTTGTCTTATTTGTCTTCATCTCGCCGACTGGCTATTATTTGTATTATTTGTAAATTGTGTGAGTTTTCATTTCTACCTTCTACGATTCAATTCCCAGTCGGCGTCTCGCCACTCTTAATATCACACTTGTTACCCGAACCCGACACGAAGCCCTGATTTATTTTTCTTAGCCCGAAAAAAGCCCGTTTTTTTTCAATATAGTAATTCATTTATACTTTTCAAACAATATATGTTATTGTTTCCATATTTCCAACGATATTCATAGCACATGTGAAATAAATTATTTAAGTTATGAAAACTATTGCCTTATGGCTGACTCATGACCCAAACATAGTAGGAAAGATTTTCGTTAACTTTGAGTTCCTTACCTTTTGAATACTATTCTGAGATAGTTGATTGTACGCATTTTTTTTAGATTTTAAATTTAAAATTTTTTAGAAACCTTCACGGTTGTGAGCACAACAACTCACCAAAGTTTCATCGAAATCGGATGATTGGTAAAAGAATGCATAGGGGATAAACAAACAAACAAATCTTCATTTTTATATGTATAGATTAACATATTTTGAGTACATTGCACATCTCTTCATATTGTTAATTAATGGATAGTAGTTTATAATTAAATAGATCTCATTACGTTATCTCGACATTATAAATAATGTAAAAACACGATTACTAAAACAAACATTATAGCCATCAGACGGGAACCAAAAAATGTAAGAGATTTGTTTTGAAATGCTTAAATTAAGTATACAACATAAATGTTAACAGTGCAGAAAGTGAGTACATATTGGGTATAATTTAAATTTCATAACAGCATTAAAAATATTTTTCATTTGCGACATTGGTATGTATTATTGGTAAAGCATATTAACCCTTCCGTAGTAATGGTGTAACAATGCGTTACGTCGGCCTTTAAGCCTTCAAATTATCTGCGAAATAGGTCATACAAAAAATTGAAAAATAGTTTTACATATAATTAAAAATAAAAAATACATTATAGTTTATGTATTTTTTGTATAATTAATCCTAATTTGAAGACCTCGTCAATTTTACCATCGAAAAATACAAAATTATAGTATATTATAGTATAGTAACGATCCGAGATGCATGAACGTACCGTATGCAACCGTTTTGTTTCAAACGGCACCGAAACACATCTCGAGCCTGTTCGACTTCGATATTTCAGGTTTTACTCACAAAATATGACTTAAAATAATTACTTAATACTACATAAAACCATGTTTCACTTTTTGAAATTGTCATTTTGCTTTATTAATGCGTTTATATGACAAAGCCCACACGGTAACGCATGAGATCCGAAGGGATTTTTTTAGCACCAAAACGGGAAGGTTAACGAAAGCCAGCAGTGCGCATAGAGTTTCAAATAGAGCCGGAGAATCTACGAACACTCCAAATGGAGTAAAAATGAAAAAGTTCGATAAAAATGTAAATGACATGAATTTAAAATCGCTCATCGCGAGCATTTTCAACTAATGAAAATGCTAATATAAAATATTTTTTATTTATATATTTTGAAAAGGTCCATCTGTCTTTCTTTATTTTTCTTGATTGATCATATTAGAGTGGAATAAATATGTGCTGAGAAAACTGGAATACAAAACCTTGCCTGTGGAACATTATGCCATTTACAACATCTATGCCCAACGTCTCACGTAGGGAAAGTGTTGTCTAATTAAAAGTCTTTTCCTAGCCTAATTCTCTATTCTCTTCTAAAAATGAAAAACAAGCATTTCTCATTAATCACCGCTGTTGAGATGCTCGGTTAGAAGTTAATTCACTCTACATTGGGAGCATGGTTGAATATATATATACCTCAGTTCCAAAGTGTTTCAAGTCAAAAAAAAAATCAGTTTTGAGTTAAGTATGAGGAAATGCTAAGAATTTCAATATCTAGCAGTTCGAACATGTAACATTTGGTAATTTGATTATTTAAAAATGAGAGTGGTTATTATTACTTTAGATTCAAACTGTAACAACTACGAAATTCTTGGGAAAACCTCTGAAAACTCCTAAGTAAAATCTTCACAAAAATTAGATGTGAACTAGAATACTGTCTAAAATATTGTTTCCTTATTATCTCAGAACTGGGTTTTTACCTGGGAACTGGGAAGTATGGAGACATCATTTTATATTTTGGTAATCTGAAACTGAGCTCATAAAATTGTTATTGATCCGTGAAACAATGCTTTATTTATTTAAACATCACCAATAGTAAGTTTAAATAGTTCGTTTATGAATAAAGTGTGATATTATTCAGTATCTGCTTTCTATTCGTTTTAGATGGTCGACTGTGTCATGTGCCGAAAAATTCATTATTAAAAAATACAACAGATTTGTTAAAAATTAGTTTCAATGATATAAAGAAAATGTTAAAAAGTGGTGACTGTGGTGGTGTGGAAATCATTTCGTGAAATAATAGATTTTTCTACATGTGAAAAAGTTGGATAGGTGCGTACGTTAAGTGTGTTAAATTTCTATCAATTTTATGCTACTGTATTTTTTTTTTAAATCGGGCTTTTTTCGGGTCGAGATATATAAATTTAGGCTTCGGTCCGGGCTCGTGTAACAAGTGTGGTATTAAGACTCGGGCTCGGGCCGGGTAATTTCATCAAATTTCGGCCCGTGCAGACCTCTAATAAATATATTATAATACATACTTTTCATGTATAAATTATCCATCGAATGGATAGTATATATGTTTCTTATTCAAGCAATAAGACATCAAAAATTTACAGTAATTATTTAAATAAAACTGTTCTTAAACAATATTTTAACTCGCATGACCCTCAAAATAAACAAAATATAATTGCGTATTAGTTAGTAAGCATAGGTTTGTATATTTTCCTGACCGTGGCATTTTTTGAATAATTCTAAATATTTGTTTCTGCGTTTGCAGTTTCTTTTTTAAATTCCGCAGATACGTAAACATATTATTTCAACCCTTGTTAAACAACCCTTGTCAAAACTCGACTTAAAATATGCCAACATGGGCTTAAGCGGCTTGAAGAAAAGGTTTTTTGATAAATTATATTAAATACGTACCCAAATATTATGAGTTATAAGCTTCGAGCGGATAATTCTTGAAGTATTATACATGTAATGAGAACATAGAAGTCTTCTAGATATATGATAGGTAGTGTTTAAAAGAGGTAGTTATTGTTTGAGCGACTAAATTACATTTAGTTTTCACATTGAGATATGTAAAAAAATATTAACTGTAAGTAAAAATTTGAGTGTGTGTGTATGTTAAACTTTAGTTGCACAGTTTAGCGTCGTTGGTATTTACGTGGTTAGGTCTAATACTGTTTTTATCAGAAATAATCAATAAAAAAAAATTTGGTTTACATTTTACGTGTGAAGTTTACAGATATGGATTTTACAAACGACCCTACAGAATGGAAGCAAGACAAAGACTGACTGGCGAGCCGCATCCCTACGTATGTGGGTCAACGCGTAACTCGCCTATAACTATAATTAAGAAAACGATAATAGTTTTTTATCCGCCGAGAAGCGAATGAGTGCGCACTTGAGGTGGGAACGGATACTCTAAAACTGAGGGGTGTGTCAGTATGTACGTAGCTTGAGATTTAATTAAAAGAGAGACACTAAAGAAAATGTGTTGAATGAAAAGGTTTACCAACACAGTGAATTGATAGGTTATGCGAGCATTAATTTGTAAATAGCAACATTATCGCAGATTGCTTATAGCTTGAAGCGCCGATATTCAACCGCGCTCAGCATTCGTGTCATAATAATTTATTGATGAGTATTTTCGGTTAGCGCCGCCCAGTTATTTAACATTCCAAAAGCTTTATCATCTATCGTTTTGATCATTTAATATCGTTTTAAATACTTAAAACTCGTTTGATTTACGTTTATTTTAATCTAATAGAGAAATAAATGTAATATAAACGCCTTTTAAATAGTTATTATGAAATGATATTGAAGTTCTTATCTACATATCCTGTGGCATTTATTTCTTTATGGTTTAGTGTGACCCGAATCGAATAACGACTATCTGTATTAAATATCTTCTTAATTATGTTTTCGAGGCGGTTAGTATATGATGTTATATAACGTTTATTAAAAAGATAATGTGTATATGTTGAAAGACGAAGAGAGAAAGCTGGTCATTTTTGAAAGGAAGATAGTCTTTGGATTCGTTTGGGGAACTTACACATTGTGAGAGGTTAAACTTTACTAATGATAGCGTCAAGAAGAATTTTGTACGTACATCAGGGTCATTTTGCCAGTGCTCAGCCAGTTAAGCGACAGGTGTACTTTCAAAAGGGATTTTGAGTCAATGAATGATAAATACATATTTTTTCGTTGTTATTCCATTAAACAGGGATTAAGTAATGTAACCAACCAAAATTAAAATAGTTAATATTGTACCAAGCATAAAATAATAGAAGTTTACAACAAAATGCCAATTCACCCAGTGGTCGGCCCCCAAAATCCAATGGTCGGTCTTTCGTTGCCCGGTGTTCGGTCATCACTATAAAACTTCATAAATATCGCGAACGAGCTTACTGAGAGTAGACAGAACAATAAAAATCATAATGATGCAAAGCATCGCAATATAAAGTATATTTTGTTAACGATCCCCATACAAAAAAGTGCTTTTTTAAATTGCGCATTGCATCATATAGGTCAGTATAGTTGAAATATACATTGGCAAGTGGCAAGACTACCTAAACGAATTTAAAAAATCTGTTTTTTTTAATCCATCTATCCACTATTATTTAAGTTTTAAGCTCAAAAAGCCGACCACTGGCGACGGCTGACTTTAGGAACACTCCCTATATCGACAGTGTTTTGGCTAATTAATGTAACCCTCAAAATTGAAATTGTTCAGGAGAGAGCAAAAACTGTTTTTATAGAAAAACGTTGAGTTGCGCTATGAATCTTTGAAATGCACTCCTGTAAATTCTCATATTTACAGATACGGGATTATACGCAGGGAGTGTCAATATAATAGTGGCTTACATCCGATGTTTCCCTTCCAAAAAATGGCCAATTTTTTTCGTAATTTACATCATTTGGCCGCGACATGTACTGTCGTCTTAAATAAGATCCAATCATTAATTTAATTTCGTATTTTTTAAGAGTAACATCAATTCGCCAAAACGCCGTCGATATATGAGACCTGTGGGCCTATTATACAGTATTTTTCAACAAGCGTAACCAAAAGCATGCATAGATTCGCGAACGAACTAATCCAAACGAGTTAAACTTTTAGACATTCGTTCGCCTCTATCGAAATAAATCTTCACCTACCATTTGCTTTTCCACTTATCGCTTTGAGACACAAAATGACCCACAGAGATCCTAATTAGGCACTATTAAGATGTTAACTGTCAATTCTTGGTGAAGAAGCATTACATAATATTTAAAAAATCAAACACAATTTGTTTTATACTACTTCGATAACATTATGTTTATAATGTTAAAGACTGTTTTCGCTCATGTCGAGCATTATCAACTGATATCAGTCGATAATACTCGAGAATAGTGTAACCGGTCCTGATCATTATAAGCATGCTGAAGTAGTACAAAACAGATTGTGCTTTATTTTATAAATCTAATTAGAATTGACAAGTAAGTCATTTGTGTATTCTCTCTAACACCGTTGTTACAATGCAAGCAGAGTGAGAAGACAAGTGACTCACAAATAATCCAATAAGAATTGAATCGTATGTCATTTTTTTCGCTTCGAATGAACGAATATAATAATCGACACAAATTGTTCGATTCACGTGATTTACGTCTATGTGGAAATAAGTCATTTCTCATCTCTAAAAGTCATGCTACAGAATAATAAACAATACAAACAAAGGCGGAAGAATATTTCCTTATTGCATTTTTTGCCGAGCATGTGTTACCAACCGAAACTGGGCCCAAAAAAGAATAGCCTTGTCCTCCAGGGGCCCTTGACCCGTTCATTATCAATGAAAATATTTTGGCTTATCAGAGCCGGAGATTTAACTTCATAAAGAGGGTGTTGCTTATATGGCTTCCTGCCTTGGGCATACAGAGTGCACGAGAAACATACTAAACACGATTTGATTTATTTAAATTTTACCAGTTGCTTATTTTATTTCTTAGAGTATTGTTTTGTCGATATGGGCTTAGTTTTGACCCGACGTTTTGCGTGTTTCATTCTCAAGAGTTGTTATTCGGGGGCTTAGGATCACAGGGGCCTAACTACAAAAACGTGTGTTTTGAGTAGAGCCTGGTATCGGTGATGCCATAATGCTTTAATGCTCATAATGGATAATCATATTTATTGCGTTATCTTTCACATATAACCATTTATAAGATATGTTTAAGCAAATTATCTGCAAATATAAATATAAACATAGAAACACAAAGTTATATTAACTATGTTACTTTTGATTAATATAATATATAGTTATAAGGGGTCATAAACAATTTAATTAACGAATATGTGTGTTTGAAATAATGTAATAATAATACATTATTCTTTAACAAATTTTAGCGGAATAACTTGTGCATTATTTGCAGAATTCCATGGCGCTAATCTGTATTTGTGTTTATTTCAAAACTATGTTTTTGTAGATAAGCACCTGTAATCTTAAGCCGCCGAATTTGTAATCAAACACAGTGATGGCTAAAAGTATGCAACGTCCAGACCTTTTACAGCAAGCTTTTAAAAGCGTGATATATATCAGTGCTTCCCAAACTAAGGTTCGCCGTCCCCTGGGGGTCGCAGGGTTTCTACAGGCGGCCTCAAAATATTCCAGTAAAAAGTCTTTATTTATGCATTTTTTTTGCTTTACCACGTCATGTATCTCTTTGTTATATGGTTATAAATAATTGCACTTTGTGTTAGATATTTTTCACTTGGTACACTTGAACTTATATTTCGATATTTTTCACTTTGGATAAGTTAGGATCAACTTAGTATACTCGTAATTTGATTTTGCCAGTTTTCACTTAGTCATGGTGGATTCTTTTAACAAAGTGAGTTAAGTTGTAGTAGGTTATGTTAGGGTTGGTCTGGTTTGGGTTGTGTAATGTATTCTAATGCGTGGAGCAAAGACAATATATGCGACCTAATGTAGGGTAGAGTTGCGACAATTATTTTCATTTCATTACAGCTTCGTGCAACTATCGATTTCAAAGTGTGAGTATTTATATTGAGTGAAAACTATTTTATCTTTGTGAAAATGTTTTTTCGTAGGTGTAATATATTTATTCAATGTTAAAATATATCTTATTCTGTGGAATGTATTTGTTATAAGTGAAAACTATTTTTATGAAAGTGAATATGATTCAAATAAAAGTACATTTGGTTGCAAGCCTTCGTTAAATAAGGACAAATTTAATTATTCGTGATTGAATTAAAATTTTGTCTTTGAGGCGATTGTAGAATGCAGGCGAATGTATGTATATGTTACACCGAATGTGTGAAATTACTTATTTCACGAAAGGTGTAAAATTTTACCTAAATAACCAAGCACATGGCCTCATTCAAGAATTTGGCAAATTATCTACCGAGTACCTGAATTTCGCACGAATTTTTCTTTGAGTATAGAAAGTAGCGCCATAACGCCCCAGTGGTGTTTTTCGCAATTATTTGTTATACTTTATAAAATAGTAGTAGCGCTCCGGTGGTGCATTCTGCAACTAAACCAAATGTCAAATAAAAATGTATCAATCAATACATAACTAGTTACAATAACGTTCATTTTCATTTAACAAGTCCAAAATATCTAGGACAATAATATTACGAACGTACGAATTTTATTATTTCGCGGATTGCATCCTGCGAGAGTATCAAATTTAGCTTGATTTATTAAGTTTACTATTAAGATGCGGAACAGTCCTGGGTTTAGGTTGTGTCATTGATTGGACATGTTACAGTTGTAGTGAATTTGCCGAATGTGATGTCGTTGAAATAAACAGAAAAATTCGTGAGGAATTCATGTACTCGGCAGATAATTTGCCAAATTCTTGAATGAGGTCATGGACTTGGTTATTTCAGGATTTAGGTAAAATTTTGCACTTTTTGTGAAAAAAGTAATTTCACGCATTCGGTGTAAAATATATATTTAATGTCAAATAAAGCTTTTGATAATTAAATAAATATGATTTTTGTAGGAAGGGAGGGGGATATGGTTTGTTTCATACAAATTTTGTTGGCCATGGAATGAAAAAGTAGTGATTTATATGATTATAAGTAAAATGAAAAAGCTTTCTATTAAACATACCATTTATTATTTAAACCAATGACCGTTTTCCCTTACAGAGTGACAATATTTTATTGACTTTTTAAGTCTAAGTACTATCTGATTTATTATAACACTAAAATATTGTGTCTTTTTTCATGTGCGAGACTCACAATTGTCGGAAATTTTACATTTCTTATGTCAAAAAATACCCACCATTGATGTAATATTATAGTTTCGTGGCCGCCCTGTGCTTTTGATTCGATTTAAAGAATCATGATAATTTTAACCATTCAATTTGGTTCGGAAATACAAATTTTGATACCTGGCAATCAAAATTATAATCGATTTTCCGATGGCCCGAGAGATAGCTGCGCATGGGTCTTATAAGCGTTTCCATATATGGCACCAGTATTAGGAAGCCAAAATAAATTTTAATTAAGCCATATTTGGATGAATATTGTATATTTCTATGATCTAATATGTAGTTCCTGATATAACCCAAGGTAGAGGTCTGCACGGGCCGAAATTTTGTAAAATTACCCAGTCCGAACCCGGCCCGACCCGAATACCCAGATCTTCAGCCCGAAAAAGCCCCGATTTTTTTCCAATGTAGAAAATCTTTTATACTTTTCAAATAATACATCTTATTGTTTCCACAATTCCAACGACATTCATTACGCATATAAAGTGCATTAGTTATATTATGAATAGTATTGCTTTATGGCTGACTCATGACCCGAACACAGTCCGAAATATTTTTTGAAAATTATATTACTTGCCCGGACCCGGCTCGAGCCCGAATATAAATTGTCTACCTGCCCAAACCCAGCCCACGGGCCGGGCCGGGCAAAGCCCTGCGGACCAGACCTGGGCCCGTGCAAAATTGCCAAATAACATATTCCTAAATAATTAATTGATTGGACGTAAAAATTTGTACTGTTAAATAAATTAATCACTTGTAAGGTGGTTACTGTCAATTATTTGTGCAGAGGCACTAAAATAGTAAGAGGAATAAAATTAAGATATCTGCTACATCAGATAAATAATATTATTATTACCTCCATTTTACTATTATTTATATTATTTATATTACTATTTTTATATTATTTATATTGTGAACAAAATTTAATATTAAAATGCAGTAAAATAAACTCTCCGGGAACGCCAATAAAATTATCCATTTAATCGTCATGGACCTTTTTCGTATATATTAGAAATAATTCAGATCAAAAAAAAATTTTAGGTCGTTTTTGTGTATTTTATAGTTTTTTTACATTAGTATGGAGTTCATGTAGAAAAAGTTTAATATGATATAAAGTGTGATCTATAAGAAGTGATCGACGACCTCAACAATTTTAAGTAAGATAAAAAGTACAGTATTTACTTGTACAAGAATTACATTATTATAGTTGATCGGCATCAAATTGATATTGATGACGTATTTACTAGTTCTTGTATAACTAAATACTTTGATATTTTTACTTATTACAATGGAGTATTATCAATCTTCTTAGCTAATGAGTAGAGTATATGAACTGTATTTTTTTCTTTAAATACGACAGACATTATTTTAGTAGATCAATCAAAGTTATAAAAGATTTTCATTTATTGACAAAACATATCCATATGCTCCACATTCATGGCCAAATTCACAACCACCATCTTGGCATCTGTGTTTCTAATACACTCTTTCCAGTTGTTCACACTTAGCCTCTGTTTATCCCTCTTGATGTTTTCCGCTCATCAACACAAGGGGTAGCCTCGGAGTCGACGATTTACTAGTATTTCTTCATACACCTTGTGGAGAACCCTAGATTACTTGCATCTTACAAAGCCTACCGAATTTATATTTTACCAGTACACTCAACTTATATTGAGGTACAACCCTTACTCAGCGTATCCCGTAACGCAGCAGTATTAAGGTCTTTCAAATGACTTCCTGGAGTGTCTTAGAAGCTGTTACCTAAGACTTGGCTGATATGTACAAAAGTATTCTGAAGTAATGATAGTTTGTATGAATTGAGGTCTACTAGCTTTCCGTTTGACACCGCAAAATAATTAAATGCAATATGATTCGCCCTTATTGAAACCAAATGGCTGACTAGTCCATTCGTCGATCGGACTGGTTTTAGAAACGTTTCCCTTTCAATGTCAATCTCTTGACATCTTCATAAATTGTGATTAGTATCCTGTGGTATCCATGAATTGGCAATCTGAAAATACATGCGCTCAGTACACAAGGCTTAAATTAAATATACATGACAAAAGAATCGTGAAGTCATCGTTTATTAATCATTGCGATTAATTATTCCTCTACAACTTTAGATTCCCTGTGGAAGAGAAACTTGGAGGCACCGTATTGTGGCTATATAGTACACATAGGGAGCTTATATAGATGAAAAAGTAGATAACTAAACTGGCTTGAAATATCGTTAAATAACTTTGAATTTATTATTAAATAGCAGTCATTGTTAATGATAATATATTATCGAAATTCGTAGCTCAAATATCGCGGATTATAACTTCATGATGAGTTTCGATTTTTTTGGAACCATAAATTTTTACAACGGTTATTAAAACGAGGTTTACGCTATAAAGGTTTTTTGGACCATTTTCAATCTATTGTAATTGAGAACGTCGCGTTTGAATACAATTAAAATATTTATATGCAGCCACGGTCGCCATTGTGATAAAATTTACACAAAAAATCGATGTTTCAAAATGAAAACGACATTATAGAGATAAAAATCTAAATACTTTAATGTATATTTTATTTACCGGTCTGTAGTCAAGTCGTCAATGCTCTTGGCTATTCCTCTTGTTCGGTTGCTGTAACACATGATTGAAATTGATGTTTTTAATCGATTTATGGATTTGTGTTCAAAGGCATGGATTGCTGTGATGTTTGCATTAACCTATTAGCTAGGCGCTAGTCCTTTCCTAGCCCAATCCTCACATCCTTACCCTTAAGATTGAGTGACTGAAAAACCATTTGATATTCTTAATTGAGCTGTTGGGAATCTTTGCCGAGAGATTTTCATCAAATAAATATAATCCTATTTATCTTTTACTATTTTTTATGACATGCAACTTTGACAATGTAATATTGAATTTGATCCATGTTTCGAATTGTCAGCAATGCTATCAAGATGCATGAGATTGAGTTAATCCCCGATTCGGTAATTCAACAATCATATTATAAATGACAAAAAGCGCTATCAGGCACATATTACTGTTATTAATATATGGTTGGACATATCTGCATATTAAATAATATATCAAGTTACAAATACAAATAATATTACACGATTTTCCTTTTGTTTACGTATTAGAGATATATGTTTTTTAGTTCTCGTTATCAAGTAAGTATCCAAAATAAGAAACGTGTAAGCGGGATTGCTCTAAATTTTAGAGTTCAGACAAGTGAACCCATCGTTTGTCGGATTGAGGAACTAATACATTACCAAATTTGGATTATTGAGATTTTGTACACTTCCATGTATTTTGTCACTAACGACCCGAGTTTCACCTTTCGGCATCTTCAGGCATTCGAGCACACGAATGGACTCGAACTGACAGACAGTAAACAGTGTCTAACGTTTATATAGAAGATACAAATACGACAAATATTATTTACGAGGTAAAATATTACACATCTGAGAGCCACACTGATACCTGAGTTAACATTTCGAGAATCGCCTTAATCCTTATTTTGTAAACAACACATTAACAGAGTGGCGAATTGCCGTTTTCCAACTTCTTTTAGAATTACCAGTGATTTTACAATTATAATAGCATTGTGGGTTTCGACGGGATGCAATTCGACGAAAGGGTAAATATATACAATCTTTCCACATTTAGTGACATCTGTTAGGTGTTTCAACGTATAGGATACAATAACGGAGAATTAGGAAGGTTCAGCTGCTCATTCAGAATTGGCAAGGAATTTAACTGGGCTCTATTGATTTCCAAAATTTCTTGATAAAATAATTTATGATCCCCCATGTTTTGATGCAACAGTTTAACCTCACCATCCGCATTAAACGTATGGTTCTCCATTAGCAAGTGATTTGCGAATGTCGAAGTTTCTTTTTTTAATCTAAAGGCAGCTAAATGTTCTGATACCCTTATATCTAATGTACGTGTGGTTTTACCCACATAGAAATGTTGGCAATCACTGCATTGTAATTTATAAATACCAGATTTGTTCTTAAAGTGGACTCTATCTTTATTGTTAAAAAATAATTTGTCTAGTGACTTTTTGCAATAGAACGCCGGTCTAACACTATCAGTGAGTTGTTTTTTAATTTTAAAACTTGTGACAAAATACATGGAAGTGTACAAAATCTCAATAATCCAAATTTGATATTGAAATTCCATCAAGCACCCTCAGTCGATGTCTTAAATTAATACATTACCATTTATGTCATCGGGGAGTCATAGCGGCCATTTGCAAACAACATCTTATGCATTAAGTATTTTATTTTAAATTTCTTAAGAAAATTGTTATAGATATCAGTCAACGTAAGCAAATGCTACTAGATTCAACCAATAGTGGTCTTATAGGAAGCTCTGATGAAAGGTTGTCATGAAACCCTCTGATTAGGCATGGTCAACTACTGAATCTTTCAATTTTTTAGATGTTCAACTACTTACACAAAATATAGTTGTTAAAAATTGAACACAATTTGTTTGTAACAGACCCTTTTCTAATTTTTGTCTTATCATATTAATTAAGACATTTGATCCGTTTTTAATAGACTTGTTTTGTCATCATTCGGTTTAATGCTAAACGTTTTTTTTCGAATTTTTCTCTTAAATGGTCAACTAATGGTATGTTTACCTTAATTAATAATTATAAAATTTGCATATTTGAAATAATGAGATAACATGTTTCTTTAATAGCAAATTTTAGTTTAATTCCATGGCATTAACATCTTTATTTTTTGTAGATAGGTACCTGTGCTCCTAACCTTCCGCTTTAGACCCTATGCGGTGAAATGTTTTCGGTAGGTCCTTTTAATCGTAGAGTACGTAAATAATCATTCGATCCATTTTTACGGTGCGATCTAAGCGGACCAAGAACGTAGTTTCAAGACGCGTAGGAAACGACCCGGTACCTCTCGTTTGTCAGCCGCAACCTTCCCTGTCACCTTATCACAGAGGCTGATGCTTTTTCGACTTATATAGTCAAATCAGAGCCCATGTGTTGCTGTCATATATGGCTTGCTCGGTATGATTGAGTCAATAATAGGGTCGCAGTCAATGAATCACCGCTTCGACACAAGGGCAAGTATCCGTATTCTTGCTTCGCGCGTGCGCTGTAGGGCCTAGAAAAATGGTACCTACAAGCACCTAATCAATGTATGTCTCGTTTTATTTTTAGTTCAAAAATAGTCCACATGTCTATGCTTGTTCAGTGATCAAATTGCAAAATCTGATGTCTCGATATTTTTACGATCTTGAGATATCACCATATTCCAATCAAACGAGGAACTTTGAAATAATTAATTAAAATTCATTTGAGACAGGAAAAAACCTCTAAATTTAAATCAGATCTCGTGCATAATTAACAAAAGTATACATAGCTGATCTGGACATTAAGCTTAGGCTTGCTTATCCTTATCAATTTTTCGAATTTGAAAAAAATAGCAAAAGGTTACGGTATAATATAATAAATACATAGATCTTCGATATTAGATGTTTCTACGAAATAGATATTCTCTTAAATTTTTTAACACTTCCATACGTATATCATTAACGACCAGGGTTTCGCCTTACGGTAACTGACAGTTCGAGATCTTCCGTGTACTTGAATTCCTGAAGATGGCGAATTTATTTTTATAGACATATTGTCTACTTTCAACAACAATTGACAGGTCAATTAATTACACCAAGTACGTAATATATGTGTGACATTAAAAAACAAACATGTCCATCTCCATCATAGATTGAACCTTTTTTTCTTTAAATTATAGTTTACATTAATAAATTCGATTTGAACAAAGTTTAATAATCCTAATTTCTTAAAAAGCTAGCATAGTTAATTTACATTTCATATTTGAAAAGCCACATTTGTCATGTATCGTCTGGATTTGACCAGGTTTGAAATAATTAATGTTGTAATTTGGTCTGGTTATCTTTCGTGCCGTGGTGATGATTGTCACTATTTCCCCTTTATTTATATTGTTTCCAAATGTGTTGTTATTTAAAAATTTGAAGTGCACATATTGAAAATTTGTAGTAATGGAAGACTTTTTGAAATAATGTAAAGATATACTTATTAATCACGTTGAAAAAAATACTAAAATGTGATCGGCTAAGGTGAATGTGATCATTTTTTATGTAAATACTTAATGGAGATCCCTAAATTAGTACAATATCACATCTTTGACATTATGTGAATTTGTGTAGCAGAAAATGAGGCGATAGCCGTGTTTGAAATATCAATTATAACCAACAGTACTTCCAACAAAAAATCTTAAAAATTCAGTGGCCGGAGATGGCAATATTTTTTTTTAACGACAAATATATTTATATATCGACTGTGGAAAGGAAAAAGAACGTACCTAAATTTTATACATTGTGATTATCAACAAAAAACATTTTGAAAGTTCGGAGGGGTATGTCTTTTTGCATTTCTACAGCCGATATATAAATATATTTGACGTTGGATTACGTCCTTTTTCCTTTTCACAGTTGATACATATGTGCTTAATCCAATATATAATAATATATTGTTGGGCCACTGCTCACAATTCTTTGTTTCAATCTATCAATAGTATCATAATATACTTATTGTAATAGTTCATAGAAATAACTAAATTCAGCAACCCGACGCCATGACTATGGCTGTATTACGCCGACGGGACCATGAAGGTGCGTCACCCCTGAAATAATGAAAACACTTTCGTGAAACACGTCACTCGGTCTAAATTGCTGCCAACTATTGTTTTCCTACACGACAGCTACGTGAGTCATCGGAAAACTTAAACTCGTAGAAAAAAACATTATGTTTTTAGAAAATCGATACACTTTGATATTGATCAAATATTTCCATCTAATTGACTTAAAACTGACTCTTTACTGGATGTCTGTCTTCCAAAGACACTTAACCCTTTTAACCACCACCATATTATCATGGATTTAAAAGGTTGTTAAAATATAATATTTTTTTGATAGCTATGTCCGTTCCTAATTTGGACCATATGGGTTTAGCAATTTGTCATAAGATAGAAGCTTTTCTGACAAAACTGTTTGTTGGCATAACAGAGCATTTTTGGATCGAATGGGTGGGAGGGAACTATTGACATCACGGACATCCTTTGCCTTCGAATAAAAATGAATAAATCAATTGAAAAAAAACGATTTATGAATCTGTATATCACTTTTAAGGTGTTAACTGTCAATTCTTGGTGGAAAGACATTATATTTAAAAAAATAAAACACAATTCATTTGTACTACTTCCACATATTTATAATGATTAGGACTGGTTTCATAATCAGTTGATAATGCTCGTGATGAACGAAACCGGTCCTGATCATTATAAATATGTGGAAGTAGTACAAATGAATTGTGTTTTATTTAAAAAAAAAAAAAAAGAATCTGTATATCAAATTTGGATTATTGAGATTTTGTACACTTCCATGTATTTTGTCACTAACGACCCGGAGAGTTCAGTCAATCTTGCTGTACTAGCAATATTGATATAATTTAAGACATCGACTGAGGGTGCTTGATGGAATTTCAATATCAAATTTGGATTATTGAGATTTTGTACACTTCCATGTATTTTGTCACTAACGACCCGGAGAGTTCAGTCAATCTTGCTGTACTAGCAATATTGATATAACTCTCCGGGGAGTTGTTGGTCAATGTCGGACTTGGAGTTGCGTTTTTTTGGATGACTCCATACCCCTGATATTATATCGACTATGAAAAGGAAAAAGAACGTAACCCACACCCACAAAATATTGTGCTTATCGAAATACGTGCATTAAATTGTATACATTGTGATTATCGAAAAGAAATATTTTAAAGAGACGAATAGATAAGTCCTTTTCGCCTTTCTACAGTCGATATAATGTCTAATATAGCTTTTGGTAACTAAATTAATTTAAATTTGAATTGTTGAGATTTTGTACATTTATATGTATTTTGTCACTAACGACCAGGGTTTCGCCTTTCGGCATCTTCAGGAATTCAAGCACTCGAGTGAACTCGAACTAACTCAAATAGACAGTTTATAAAGATGCCGAAAGGTCGTTAGTGACAAAATACATGGAAATGCACAAAATCTCAACAATTCAAATTTGATATTGAAACTCCATCAAGCACCCTCAGTCGATGACTTAAATTATAATTTATTCCCTTTGGGTTTTTCACATCCAGGTGCCAGTAATTGATTTGTATATATTGTAACAGTATTTATACCTTACCCCCATCCACACGTCCAGTAAATGTAATAAAACTCACCCCCACCATTTTAAGAATTAAAATCATCTTTTATCTTAGAAATCAATTACCTTGCGATATGGTTAGTCTGAAGATGCTTCTTAAAGAGGCGAAACGCGTCACGTTAGTGATAAACAATGTGGAATAACTAAGTTATCAATTTTTAATTTAATTTTATATTTAAAATTAACTTCCACAAAGTTACCGCCGAATCCATAGAAAATATTAAATTAATTTAGTTTCGGTGTACGAGACCGTGGTTTACTTTTTGTAAATTTTGTTGACCGTGGAATGAAAAAGTTTGAGAAGTACTGGTTTAAGCAACGGTTTACTAGAGTAAATATTTCCATTAAAAAGAGGTCAAGACTCAAAACTAAACGAGCGAAAACATTAACTATGATTACAGGAATGAAATAAAGCTGACTCAATAGTACTGAAACTTATTATTGTATGTTTGTCAAAGTATGGCTTAACTCTTATTCCTGCGTATTATTCTTTTTTCTATGAGTAGACAAGTAATCGATTAGAGTCATTAAATTCAAGAGCGTTAACACCTCAAGGTGTGTGAGATGTATTTTACTTTTGATTGACTCGGTATTTAATCTTGGCATTGAACAATAAAACTGGATAGGAATAGTTTTTAGGTCATAATTGATAGATACTAATTATAACCAAAGTTAGAGGTGGTGAGAAGCAGTATTTCAAAACGTGCCTTGTCCAAAGTTGAAGGGTGGATTATAAAACAACGTTCGACGGCGTTTTGGCCAATTGATTTCACCCTAAAAAATAAGAAAAAATGATTGAATCTCATTTTAAAGATGACAGAGGAGGTCTCGGCCAAATGATGTAAATTAGAAAAATAAATTGAAAATAATTTTACATTGGTTTTAGGTTGAAAAATTCTGCCCTGGCCACTTGAATTATATCGACACTCCCTGCGTATAATCTCGCACCTGCAAACATGAGAATTTACAGGAGTCCATTTCAAAGATTTATAGCGCAACTCACCATATAATCACTTTTAAGGTGTTAACTGTCAATTTTCGGCTGAAAGGCATTATATTTAAAAAAATAAATAATTTAAGACATCGACTGTGGGTGGGTGATGAAATTTCAATATCAAATTTAAATTGTTGAGATTTTGTACATTTCCATGTATTTTGTCACTAACGAGCCGTGTTTCGCCTTTCGGCATCTTCAGGCATTCGTGTGATCGAATGCTTGAGGATGCCGAAAGGCGAAACCCGGGTCGTTAGGAAATGTACAAAATCTCAATAATTAAAATATAATCAATTTACTCAATTTTATATAAATAGCCCTGTTATTTTAAAAAATAAAACACAATTAATTTGTACTACTTTGTACAAATGAATTGTGTTTTAATATATAATGTCTTTCCACCAAGAATTGACACTTAACACATTAAATGTGATTAGCCCTGTTATGTTTGTATTTTTATCAGTTGATAATGCTCGTGATAAGCGAAACCGGTCCTGATCATTATTTAAATGTGGAAGTATCACCATATGTTTTCGATAAAAACAGTTTTTACTGAAAAATTTCAATTTTGAGACGAAAACACCGTCCAATTATTATGTGAATAGGGTAACCATATTTTGAATTCAAAATAAAACATCGGTTTGTATTTTACATACTTTTATTTAGTACCACACTAATTGTTAGTCTTAGGCAGTATTTTCCGATTGATGTGTTATGTAGGCAAAAGCGCTTACATGACAAACAAAACTGTAAAAAATAAAATAAAACAAAAGTCTAAATTTAGTACATACATAAAATAAAAATATTAAACCAACATAATAATGGGAATGGATATTAATCTAGGATTAGCATTTCTATTTGGTATTGTTAAATTGAATATTTTAATTTAACCACTAATAATTTTTACATTGAGACTGCATAAATTTAAGTTTTTTTAAATTATTGCAAAAGTATCATTTATTGAACTGTTCTTGTCACAGATCAATAAATTAATATCGTACCGGTTGCCATACAGTTGCTAATTACCGTCAACGCGCGTCGCGCGTGCTCATAACTGAGTGAGTTAAATCCCCAAAATGAGCAGTGCATCTTTTGTGTCATAGTAATGTTGTTTTGTCACTCTGTTGTTTTTCACGTACAATGTATGTATTATATATATATATATATATGAACGTTCGACTGAGACACTCCTGACAATCATTTGAAAATGAAGACTGCGTCACACTTGACGTAAAGCCAATACATATACGTAACTTTTTGACAGTTCAACAAAGTGTGGCGTAGGCTTTAATACGTAGCTTGATTCCGGTCGAAATTTAAGTTTCAGTAAAATTTGACAATGTATTTAAAATACTTCTATGCAGTCCCATTAAAAAGAATCATAAATGTAGTTTTGAGACAGTTTGTTATTGTTAAAGAAGCTCTAGATATAATAATAAATATATGTAGTTATAATTTATTAATAGAAAGAGAAAAATGCAAATATAATTATAAATACGTATCGATCAACGGAGATAAAATATAATAATATGTTTTTAAGAATGCTAAGCCTACAATATTGAAGTATACAGAGAAGGTTAAATAATTAGTCTTTAGAGATAGGTATATTTATTATACGAAATGAGGATAATGTTTTAAAAACATTTTTTAAAATAACATCAGCAGTAAAGTAAACAGATTTGTGTTTCGAAATAACAGTGCTTTTTCAAATACAAATATACATGTTTAAAAATAACGTTTTTTTCACTGACTTACTACAGCAAGAAGTCATTAAGTGCCCGAAAATTTTATTTCGTCTTCACGATCAATTTTCACATTAAATAAAGATTATTAATCGACTTTTATTAAATAATTTCACTTAATTCTTTCAACAAGTAGTATTTTAATGTTGTGTTTGCCGAGATGAATCTTATTCACTCACTCCCAAATACAAAGCAGCTTTTTTATTGAAAAAATCTTAATTTTGACAAATAAGTAACTCTGTAATTTTTTAAAAGAAGTGAACGATTAGGCAATCTTAAAAATACATGTCTTTTTTAAATTATCATCAAGTTACTCATATAATAATATGCCACTTAGTGAATTCTTGCAGGAAGTGTTGATGTATGTGAAATACAAGTTTTTTTACAGTATTGGAGCAAACTATGTAACCAAACTTTTAATATTGTTCACACTCAAAAATGCATATTTTTAGAAAGTTTATGATAATTTTTTCATAATTTTTATTAATAGAGAGCAGAAACGGTTTCACCTAGCAAACAAAGCAACGTCAACGAAAAATATTTTTATTATTTATTTGAAGAAAATATATAAAATAAATAATGGATTCTAAGAGCATTATAGATGTGATAATAAAAAATATTCAGTCGTTAATGAAGCAAATGGATATCTATATATATCAGTTAATTATTTATTACAATAGTTATTAATTATTGGACTACATTAGTTCACCTTAACATACAGACATTATAATTATATCACTAATGTGCATCAAGAATATTAAATTCAGATATTCTGTATACAGGGGGGGGGGGCATGCCGATTTGATAATATAGCGTAGATGAAACTTAGGTGTTTTATGTTGTATTGATATATTGCCACCGTTCTTGGAAAAAATGCATAATAGCATATTTGAAACATATATTGTTTAATTGTATTGGATTAAGAACACAAATAATTCACATCGATTTATTAACAGCTAGTATTAATGACATAACGATTTTATCCAGAACGGTGGCGATATACTGATAAATAAATACAAAATAAAATAATATGTTCCCTTGTCGCATAATAACGCTTTAAGCGAAAAACAAAACAATTTGTATTCAATGAAGCTATTCTTTTACATTGATCATTTTATGCTGGTGAATTATTAACGTTCAATGAAATGCCATATTTAATAATAAAAAAAACCGGTATCGTTTATGTGGCGCCTGTGCACGAACGCATTCTTCTATGTCTACTTAATACCTACATTACACGAAATGTCATTTATATCCTTATCGATTACGTCTAAGCACCATTAATTTTAGGGTAAAATGTATTTTGATACACATCAAAACTACAACTAACGAGAAAATAAATGAAAATCTAAGATTGGCCATAAAAAAATATCTTTTTATTGGGTTAAAACTTAAAATCCGTTCTAAAATACAAGGCAACCAGGTAATTTTATTCTACTATAAAAATAATAATGTGTGCTGCGTTGAATTTGTAATATGGTCGCAATGTTTTTTTTTTTTACTATGATAAAATGGAAATATAAGATTGTGGAAAAAGATGTCCGCTTTAAAAGACGTGGGCTGGTTTTCGATGAATACGACTAAATTAAATGATGAATCTATTTAATTGAATAGTAAATCAGTAAATATCATGTAATACATTTTGTTATTTTAGTCTGATGATGCTTTCTAAGAGAGCGAAAAGAGTGTAACGATTCTTCCGTTACGTGTGGCCAAAGCTTCATTTTGAAAATTGATTGTTTTATGAATAAATGGGTTATGTATACGTTTAGTTTGTGCAAATTAAGGAATTTTCATGCATTTTATGGGTAAAACTATATACGTACATTAAATAAACATACATAAAATATTTACATACTTAATTAACTTAGATTATAACACCATTTCTAAGATTGTAATTGGTGTTTACAATGATTACAGAAAGCATAATGTCAATTAATATTACAATGGTAATGATATAAATACATATAGATTAACAATATATATATATAGCAATAATATCACTAATCTACTTAATAAAGAATCTAAAAAAAACATATGTAACATTGGCTAAATATCATATATAATAATCATGGAAAAAACAAATGTTTTACAAACTTATCTAGCACCAAATTTAGTTGGGTTGTTTTCATCTTATAATATAATAAATCATAATATTACATTACAGTAGATATGTAGAAATATAACTAACACAATGGGTGGTAAATTATTGTAATTTGATATATACAATTGTTGTTAAAAAAAGATTATAAAAAGAAAGAAACAATTGAAAGAATCGGAGCAAAAGGTTGTAAGAGATGCGTACCAAAAGATGTCTCATTACAAAACATACGCGAAGTGTTCTTGCCATCATGACGTCTATCAGGCACTGTTTGTCGCGGCTCTAATAATATCCCTATGATTAGCTGTGAAATAATGGAAAAGACAGCTATCTGTTAAAACAATGAAATATAAACATTTTATGTACATCTACATAAAAGTAATGGATGGTCTTTGATGTGTATTTGAATGATGTAAAATAAGTGTGACAAAAAAATAGCCTCGCCATATAAGATGGCGCGTTGTCGCAATAGCTTTGAACAATATCTGGCAATTTGTTTGCTATTTTTTACACTAATATAATAGAGTTCTAAAATCAAATACTAAATCAGTCAACATTTTGAATTTTATTATACGTGCTTTGAATGACACTTCTGAAAACAAATGAATTGGGAATAATGTTTATATTCCCTAGATAATATGCCACAATGTGAATATTTCATCCATAATCAGTAGCGTAACTTACAACCCTGTGCTCCCGAAAACGCGATATTTCAAATTTATTAATTTCCACTATATGCTTGAAATTGATATTTGTGAAAGATACGCTGTTCTTTTTGTATATATATATACGACGAAGTGGAGAATGTAAAATAATAATGATTTCATTTTCATCTAAGCACATTAAATGTCGCTTAATTACGAATGCATTATAACAGTGGCATTCTATTTTACAGATAATTATCGTATTAATCAAGCTCAATGATTTTGTTACAACAATTAATTAAGTTAAGGATTCATTATTCTTGTTTTAGAAATAATAAATATACTGATGTAACTTTGACGCAATTATTTTTGTCGGTGTGTTGTAATTATTGCAATTGTAAAAATAAATACACGTTTAAAAACAAAAGACAGTTTATAAATGTAATTAAAATGAAGGTTTTGAGACTCAAGTTTCAACAACTATTTATTTAAACTATAAATTCCGGCGTCGTCGTTTTGGTTAAAAATGGCGACGACATGACGTATAATTTAACCAGGTTTTTGATCCAATATGATATATATCAATAAAGTGCTGTCGAAATAATACCACTGCGCCTTTGATATGGATACAATAAGCCAAAAATACAAACAAATCTGCCAACAGGTTAATAGACAAATACGAATAGTGAACTCTTAAGTGCATGGATGAAAGATCACACTCTCGTTTTATCTTAGATTTTATCATAATGCAGAATCTTTAAACTTTCTCCTGGCGTTTTGTAGCACCGGTCATAGATCATAATCTGATCCATAGACATTAAAGAAAACAATCATTGAGAACTGGATAGAACGATAAACAATTTTGTCTATTATTCAAATTGTCAATCATTATACGTTTTACCAAACGTCTTATTATCTTAAACTGGAATATATTTGAATATAATAAACTAAGCGATAAATCCATTAGACTTGATAGTTCTCGGACAGATCGTCTTATCTTAAACATTTATATGTTATAAGTAAATTTAAAGAATTTGTCTCAAAATTTAAAATAATATTGTAAAAGATGAATTTATTTTTTAATGTTTTTAAACTACTATATTTACGAAAAATATTATCGTAGCTTTAAATTATCTCAAATTAAAATAACATACATTTAATATTCAACACAATTTTTTAAACGCACGTGAATTTGGTTAAATTTGAAAGTGTATTATCATCAAAGTATTCTCGTTAAATTTATTAGTAATTTCCTTAATTTTAAACATTAAATTTAGCTTTAAATCCAAAAAAAGGAATATTTCCATTATTAAATACCACCAAATAATTCTAATTGTGACGCGAAGCATATTTAACTAATATTCTCTAATCTGAAAAGGCCTTTACTTGGATGGAAAGAAAATACTTAAGGGCTGTGCAAATTTTAAGCAAATTATTTATATTAACCCTTTAACCGCTAAAGACACAATTTACTGTAGCACGCTGATTGTATTCAGACTCTATCGACGTACCGGTTTGTCGAGATGATTTATTAAAATATTTTTTACAATACGAGAATTATAATTAAAGTGACCTATATTAAGAATTTTAATACTAATTATTACTTCAAAAAATATATATTCAAATGTAAATTCTTGAATTTAGAGTGGTTGCGGATTCATGTTTTAACTTTGATTGTAGATAATATTCTTATCGATTTCTTATTTCATGTATATTATTAATAATTACTTATTTATTTTAAATATCATTCTAAAATCCATTTTCACTATACAGTCTTAAACGAACAAGCGATTTTTGTCCTATTTCAGCCTTCAGTTTAAAAAAAAACAGCCGCCACACAACCTCTCTCATACAGCACGACGTAAAAACTAATATACATTTTACCATATTAGGATATCGCTACTTTCGAAAAAGTAACATGAATAAGTCATATTTATTAAAATGACGTGTAAAATTTTGTAGATAATAAATTTTCATTAACTATGTCAATGCTTTTCATAATATTTATAAAAAAAGGTAGAAAAAAGCCTACATAAAAGGAATGCGAGTAGCAGTCAAAGTTTTAACGGAAAATTATAATTCAATAAAGTCAAGTAAAAAATTTTCAGCGATGAAGTTTTTATCCAGTTCTCAGTGATTGATAATTATTGAGTCAAAAACACAATTTAGGAGCTACACAAAAATCAATACTATCGTAATATTATCAGGTAACTTCATAAACATATAAAGGGACAAAATTTAAACAAAATGTAATCCCAAATGTTGACCATACTGCACCAACTCCTTAAAAATAGCATAATATTAGTAGATTCAAATACTCTCAGCATTTAATATTAATTTCACAGTAATTTCGCACGATTAGATCAGTCGAAATAGTCTGAACCTTTCCTAAAACCTGTTGCTGAAACAGGAGCTGGTATCCTGGAGGTGACACCCGCTTTGGAATCTCTCCTAGGTGAAAACATGGGAATCTTACTAACTAAAGCTGCTGACTTCAATCCTGAACCGTTATCCGCAGACGTTGTTGATCCACCTTCAGAGGTTGGTGCAGCGGTGCAATTGTTGAGACTATCTCTCAGCTGTCTACTGCTTTGGCTTCTTTCGAGGGTTCCGTTGGAGTGGACCCAAGCTGATGTGAAATCAGAAAAGTCTCCTTCTTCGTTGTTTGATTTAGAACCGTCGTTTCGTTTTTCGGAGTCTGGCACCAGAGCTGAGAATTTTCTCACGATATCTTTCAAGCCTTCCAGTATGGCTGAGTCATCTTTAGCTTGTTCAGTTGACTTCAGGATAGTCTCCATGAGTGGACTTACTTGTTTATTAACTGTTTTGATTGGCGAAGAATTAGGAGATGTCCTTATTCTTCTACCATTATGATCATACCCTGCCATGTTTCTTAGTCCAGTGACACTAGCGCGTAAATTGGTATTCCTCGGGAATGGAGGAGAAGATACTTTATTGGCTATATTTTGGTTTCTGTTTGGTGAATTGAACGTATCCGACGTAATACTTGGTCTAGATTTCCCTTTGGCTGCAGGAGTTCTACCATTCCATGTGTTATTAGCTGAAGATGATACTTTACTGCCAGCAAGTTTTCCTAAGCTACCTGAATTGACACCTGTAGGTGAATTTGCAGGTACTGGTGGCTTACTGGCAGAATCTTTAGTGTACTTAGCTCCAGGAGAAGGTTTCTTTACAGGGCTTGATGCATCTCGAGAGACAGATCTATTTCTCACGAAAGATCTATCTCGGCTACCAGAACGCGATCTGCTTCCTGGTGACAGATTCTCCATAGACATACGTCTACGATTCAACACTGGGGATTGAGGTATTTTGGTTGAGGTAGCCGCCTTCTGAAGGCTATAGCTAGGCGAATCGTTCCTGTCCATGCATATTGGGGGGCTGCTAGAGTTCCTGACGTGTTTTCTCTCCATGACGGATACAGGCGTTTTCTTGTCTCCGTATAGGGTTTCTGAATAGTTTGTTTTCCTCAGCCCTGTGACGGAGCTGACTTCTTCACGAGGAACTTTGCGGAAACGATCTGTCAATGTTGTATCGGAATAGTTAGTAATGGTTGTGCCCTCTTCACTTCCTCGGCTACGATCTTCGGTTGTGGACATTTGTGAGCTGCAATCGCTGGATGAAGTTTGACGTTTGAAGGTAGTTTCACTCGCAGGCATGCTTTCAGGACGCTCTGTGCAAAAAAAAAAATCATACACACAATGATTAATACAACTGAAATATTTTTGATTGAAACAATTAAAATAAAACTGACGATCGTATTAAACTCATTTAACAATAGAAATGTGGTTAATTGATGAGCAGCTATTTTTGATTCTTCTATTTGGCATTGACTTTCAGTCAAACATTTTTTGCATGCATTAATTTTTATATTGTTGATTGAAATAAAAAAGATTACTAAATTACACTTTTATTAGCAATAAAAATTAATTCACAAACGTGCACGAGTTAAGTGTAAAAAATATTGAATTGAATTTAAGCTTACCACTGATATCAGCGTCATCCGTGGAAGCCTGACTATTGAGTGAAAGCCGGTTCAGCTTTAACCCTATTCCTTTATCGACAACATCCCTAGACAAATTCGCAGTAAGTCCAGGGGAGAAGTTTGTGCAGAACCGTTCTGTATAACTCCAAGACTCCTATAGCCTTCATCAGAAACTTCACTTCCATTGTCAGATGCGTTTTCTGATCCGATAGCGACTCCATCGATTGTTGTTACTTCCGTAATAGGATAAGCTGAATTATCGAATAGTCCACCGTTTGTATTGGCAGGTGTTTCTTTTTCTGGTGTAATAACAAGCCTACGATTTTCGGTTCCATTATTGGTGATATTCAGCGCTGAAAACATTCCAGCCCTTGGCGTAGGACTGCGTGATCTATTATTCCTTTGGGGGCTTGGAATCAAGTTTGGTGAAGCGACAAGAGCTGGGCTTGTGAAATTTTGATTGTGGGCAATATTGTTCACAGCAGAGTATGAAGTCTTCCTGACAGGAGCTGGAGACACAGCTCTTGAAGTTCTTCTAGCAGGACTTGGCGATACAGATCTCCTGCTGTATTTGGATTGTTGGTAGGCTGTGTCAGCTGATAAGTGATTGAACGCTTGATTCTCAAAAGCGTTGTGGGTGTTGTTTCCCATGTATGGTAGAGAGTTGAAAGAGCGGTCTGCTGGTGGACGTGGAGCAGGTGACCGGCTTCGCTGACGAGCAGCAGTGTGCTGGGGAGCACCAAGGTGGGCGGCATGTTGAGGACTTCCACCGCCTGATGATCCTACGCTTGATACAGACGATCTACGCGTGCGTGGTGGAGACCTGTTTGAATAAATGTACACTTTATTACAAAAGAGAAAAATTGGACTGTTGAAATTTTTAACGTAAATTTGCCGACAGCACAACAAAACAAACTATTTTTCGCGATTTTTGTTCCATAAATATGATAAATAATGTGAAATAATCGAAAAAATAATAATGATCAAAATTCGATATCTGGGATTCTTTCCAAAAAATTTCTTCCGGAATATTTGCATCTAATTATTGTATACTTTTTAACCTCAACTTTAATTGTAGAGCATATGAACAAATTATGGTAACTGGGTTTAGTCAGTTTCCCAATGCCTTTTTTTAGAAACGGGGATCATAGAAAGTTGGGTTATGATATAACTAGTCGTTATAATAAAATGGACCTCTCTTTAATTTTCAGGATTTTATTTTGAGTTGGGAGTTAGAAATTTACATGTACAAGTGCATAACGTATACAGATTGGTTGCTAAAATCATAAAAAATAATATGAGGCTAATTGATACTACTGATTTCATTCTACACGAGTCCACAAGTTTATTTGCAATGCTTGTCAACAGGCCCTATCAGAAAGGGATAATATGGGCTGTTGACCCGGATCTCACGATAACAGGAGCCTAATTTTGATTTTAATCGATAAGTGCATTCAAATTACAAAAAATATTGTAAAATTGCTACAAATTTTCACATATTTTACCTTCAAGAAAGCTTGCACAATAACGGATTTTGTCAATGAACCAAAAGTGTTCAAATGGACTGGCAACGCTGAATATAAATTACTAGAAAAGATCGTTATAATCAATTATAGATAAATTTTCTAGTGCTTAATCAGGAAAAGCGTATCTAAAAAATATAATTGAATAATTTTATTAAAAAAAAATAAAACACAATTTGTTACACAAAAAAACGCATTATCAACTGATCCAGTTGATAATACTCGTGATGAGCGAAACCGATCCTGTAAATTATAAACATGTGAAAGTAGTACAAACAAATTGTGTTTTACAGTTAAAAGTGAAAGTGACGCATCCATATTTATTATTTAAGATGGATTAGGCCTTAACTTCGTGGGAATTTATTTTTAATATTAAGTTTAAAATCGATAACTTAGTTATTGCACTGCTTGTGTTACTAATAGCGAAACGTGTGTCGCTTCTTTAGACTAACTGTATTTATTGTGATAATCTTCACATAGCTTTGATATAAATATTTTAATATTTTTATTAATTGTCTTAGTTTTAAGTTTGAAATTTGGGAGGGGGGCCAAAACTCCTCAAATTTCTCTAAAGGCCTTGCTTGTCAATTACTTTTCTTGCGTATAAATTAATAAACAGTGTAAGTTTCTCCTCTCACCTGTCATAATGAACCTCCGCTCCGGTAAGATCGATCCCTGCCGCCATTGGGTACCTCTGGATGACACGCGCAGCATGCGTTGCACGATGCTGGGCACGACACCTGCACGGATCGTGCTTGTCCAAGTAATGGGAGAGTGTGTCCCACCCGCCGCCAACTCGCACCATCACGTGGCTACGTAGAACCTGTCAATAAAAGAAACAAATATGTTAATAAATTCAGAACGAATTTCGGTCGTCATATTTTAGGGATCGCAATACGGGCATAAGAAAAAACCGAGTTACCGGTACGGAACCGGTGGCGTGCGGTGACTTATGATGCAAGGCATGCTGTGAAGAAGGAAAATATGAAAAAAAATTATCTAGGTTTTGAAATTCAATTTTATTCTTCTCACGAGTTTTACAGCTTAATTTGAAATCCTCTGCAGTCTCTAATTTCCATATTTAATATTCCGCTAATGTATTATTACGTCCCCTTTTTTTTCTTTGCTGTTGATCCATGTTGAGGGTAGCGATAAATTAAACACGATTTATCTGACAATCCGAATCGCAATACTAACGGTGAGATACTAAAATTCAAGCGCATGCATCGCATACTAACTGTCATGCACGGGAAAAAGCGCAAATTAGATTATTCATTACTGCGCGCATGCGCGTGTACAGCAAACTTCTTAACGCATGCATGCGAAATTTCGAACAAATTTCGTCAGAGGTCGTACGTTTATCGAGCGGTCACGGATGAATAGAACGCAGATAAACGCCAATCAGGACGCGCACACTTTCTTAATTTAGTGTATAAACGTGGAACTTTGAAGGCATGTAATTGTAAGGCATGCGGCGCATCTACCGAATGTATGGAAGGAACCTATCTGCGTGATATAGAATCATGATGATCTGTGTTTCAAAACGAGATGGAATATCTACAAGCATTATATGTATGGTAAATAGAACACTTTTTATTTCCCTTTAAGGAGCCGTTTAATATCACAATGAAAAAGAATAATAAGGTAAAAATATCAAAGTATATTTAGTTCTATCAGAATTATAAGATTTGGTTTATAGCTATTTTGGCTTCACGCTTTCGTCAAAACTGGTTCTGTATCAACCAAATCATATCGATGGCCCAGTTTCATATGAAGATAAGTCAAAACATCTCAAACATCTCTCTTTTACAGGACCAGAAAATTACAGCTTGTAGAATGTACAGGTTTTCAGCAAAATTTAATAATTTCCCAGTTTCATATCGAAATATCGTATTGTGGAAATATATTTTTGTGAATCGTCGCGTACCATAAAGAAACGAGCTTTAATCGTAAAACTATAAACTATTGACCACCAATTTGAATAAAAAAGTAGTACAAAAAATAAGCCATCACTTTTCACGAGTCAGTTTCGATGAGTCAAAACTTTGATCGACCATATCTCAAAACTATCACTACGGATCTAGGCCATCGATATAATTCTCGTACAGCTAAAAAGTTTTTTAAAACTATGCCCGCTCCCAATGCGGACCATATGGACTCCTAGTGGAGCTTACCTCAACAGAACTGTCCGTACTGAGATTCAAAATCGTGAGCAATGTAATGTCCGCAACCGAAGCTTACGAAGTTGATCACTCGACCACGGACCCGGCATATTGATATAACTTATTATAACGGAGTTCTATTAAGTAAATTACGATTCAATCAATAAATTATATCACTGACTCATTCGATTCATTCGTTTGAGAGATCGGACAGACACGGACAAAACTAGAATAATTAAACATTAGAAAATTGGTAATAAAGGATATGACTCACGTTTTATTGCGTTTTGCACATATGGTATAGCAACGTTTGTGAATAACATTGCAAAGCAAATATAGTTAATCATTGCAAGGCCGTGTCTCATTTTTGAATACGCGATAAACGAGGTTATGTGCGAATAATGAACGCAACGAAAGAAGTTGTACATGAAAAAAAAAATACAAAACTTCGGTCAATAACCTATCCGTAACAACTGTTGAGGTCATTATTCCAAATATGTCTAAAGAGTAATTCGCATGCAATTTTCATTTTTTTTTATAATCTGCCTTAAAGGATCAAGAGCGGTTTATTAATAATTGTTGGAATGCATTTTTTTTCTTCTATTGAGTTTTAAATGAGCCAAAAAGGCAAGGACTTTTAGAATGTCAAAATTAAGCAGATGTCAGTAGGTAGTCGACAATGAATCAGTAATGTTGGATAGGTCATTCGTTAGAATACGAATTAGACTTAGAGTCGATTGTCATGTCAGATTTGTTAATTTTAATGGTTCAATTTTTATTAGATTCTCCGAGAGTCATTTGTTTTCTCACTCTGCCTGCATATTGATAAACCAGTGTAAACAAAAATATCCTTAAATTCAACATGGATTCTCTGCGAGTTATTTGTTTTCTTTATTCTATTTGCTATTGACAATGCATTGTTGAAAAAAGAGAATACAAGCGATTCGTAATGATGTCAATGTTCCCATAAATGGAAATGAGTAAGTCTCTTGCAATTAGGCCGTTTGGATTCTTTCATTCGTCTACAATATTCGATTATTAAATCAAACTATGGTGGGATTAATGATTCGCTCCTCAGCGATCCAGAGATTAGAACCATATTGAAAAACCTCTAAAATCTGTAATATGACGCAATGAAAAAACGGTAAACATAAAGAATATTGAAGAAGTGGTGATTGGGTTTTTCAAAACCATGTAATGATGAACTTCGATTTGTTTTCTTTTCATACAGATAAAACCAAAAAATATGGGTTTTATATAACACCTGTTTAAAAGATTTAACAAAATATCTCAATGATTATGAAGAGGATTGATGAGCAGAAACACGAATTATAAGTTATACATTAGGGTGCTTGTTCCTAAAGTCAGCCGTCGCGAGTAGTCGGCTTTTTGAGCTTAAAACTTAAATACTAGTGGATATATTTAAAAAAAAACAGATTTTTTAAATTCGTGTGGGTAGTCTTACCACTTGTCAATGTTCATCTGCACTATACTGACCTATATGATGCAATACGCAATTAAAAAAAGCACATTTTTACTTCGCAAGTTTCGACAAATTCATGTTGTATGGGGATCGCTAACAAAATATACTATATATTGTCATGCTTTGCATCATTATGTTTTTTATTGTTCTGTCTACTATCAGCAGATTATTTAGCGATATTCATTAAGTTTCATAGTGATGGCCGACCATTGGATTTTGTGGGCCGACCACTGGGACAATTTGTATTTTTTTATGTTTGGTACAATATTAACTATTAATTTACCCTGTCTAATGGAATGACAGCGAAAACATATGTATGTATCCATTCATCGACTCAAAATCCTTTTTGAAAGTACACCTGTAGGTTAACTGGCTGAGCACTGGCGAAACGACCCTAGCGCGTAAAAACTCTTAAGTTTCTTTTTTATGTTTCGAGGGTATACTGGTAGAAGACAAATCTCCTTAGATTGAGTATTTAATGCACTATTTTTTTTTCTCAAATTACTATCTCCTTATTAAAATTGTTTGTTTTTTTTAAAAGATTAAAAGAAGAGGTATCGATGAATTATATTCATATCATGCTTTCTGCCAGAATAAAAAAAATAACAATATGACTTAATACTGTTTTGTACTATGACTTAATGCGTTGAGTTAGTTGCGTTTTGGTATTGTAAATGTCATAAAATATCATGCAAGTGAAGTAAATACAGGCCGCAAAAGTGTTTTATTCTGTAAGGAGGTTAACTCAAATAAAGTGTAAATTATGTAATGTAAGAAGTTCATTAAACTGAAACTTTCAATTAACAAGATCACCATTTTTTTACTTGACCTGGACCCACTTCCCTTCTCGAGGGCTCATAATATGTCGCCTTTGTCGACTACTGGTAAAATCTGTACCCTAGCGATCAGACGGGGGTGAAATTTATGTGCGTAATGGAACAACATCGATACGTAGATTGAAAGATCATGATATATATCTAAATGAATGTTTTCATTGCGGCAGTAGTTTCCAGCCGGGGGGCGCCAAGATTTTGTAATTAAAAAATAATTTTCATACCAATATATCTACAAATAAATAAAACTTCATATCGTAATAATATAACAGTAAGAATTCACTGAATGAATGTTTATTTTACTCATTAGCAAAATATATTCTTGGAGGCAGCAACTATGAATTGTGGTTGAAATTAATAAAAAAAAAACTATTTAACATCGACAGTGAGCAATTTGCGATTAAAAAATCTTGCAATACTTTCAATAGAACACTAACTGGCAACGAACTGGAACGAACACCAATTTTAAAGATAACAGTATTACAACACTATTGTAAATATTAAATCATTTTTGCAAGAAAAATGGTGGAGGGGGGTTCAAAACCCCTAGCTACACCACTGCATGTACGTATATGCTATAGCATAATCTTGTGTTTAATATTTAAAACGTGTCCATATTATCAATTTAAAATAAAGGCAGGGAGGCGCGGACAAAAAAATATTTTTTAGAGGAGGCGGCGTAGCATTAAGGTTGGAAGCCGCTGCATTACGGGGATAGGACAACGCAACCGTATGGATGAAACCTAAGACATAGGTAGTTAAAATAAACCTTATATAATATAATAGCACAGACCGGTCTGCAGTTGTAGATGTAGACGTTTTATTATTATCACATACACATGTAGGTATGAAATTTTCTCATGACCTAAGCGTCCGCGATCCTATATAAACAATACATACAAACAAACAACAATCAGTCCGTCAGTATGGAAGCTAAAGAACAGCTAATTTAGGCATACAATATTTCAATTTCAATACTATCATCTGTGACGGACGTTCCCACTAGTACAGAAATATTTACGATGCTTTAAAATTACGTCTGAATAAGTCTAAACATCTGGCCAAACACCTGAGATAGAATATTAATTCATTACTCGGGTATGAAATATAGACTTCCTTAATTGAACTGACAGATGCATATTTGTTCACACCGTAAATCAATATGCAAGTTGCAGTAATGCTAAATTGCCGTCTTCCTGGTGCGAAGGGGCAAAGCGGAGCGTTTCGACCGGCATTCAAACCGCGTACCGTCCGTATTACGGGCTGCGACCTTCACCTGGTGAGCCACATTGCGCGACTTGACCCTCTCTGTGTGGATGACGCATCAGTATCACGGATGGCAGGTAGTAAATAAACATGTTTAAAGTCTCTATTTACTGTCACGATTTTGGTCGATGAAGAATGTTTTTTTGTTTTTCACAATTACTAATTGCCCGCTTCGCTCTATGTGGCCAGATATGAAATGAAATGGGACACTTCGTGTTATGAAAATTTTATTTAGCAGGCAATCCGTCACCCTAGGTAATAAATAACATATCAAAAATAGATTCGCAATAAAATTGATGGTGCGTCGATCGAACAGACTAAATTTATTGTTTATTGAATAAAGAAAACAACAATACATGGCACTAAAACAACTTATGAAGCTTTCCGTACTGGTATTCGAGCCCGTGAGATCCGTTACCAAAGCCAACGAAGTTGACCATTGCATCACCGAACACCCATGCCTTCAATTTATGAAACTGTCAATTGAAAAATCAATTTAGGGTCATTTCGCCAGTGGTCGGCCAGTTAAGCGACAGGTGTACTTTCAAAACGGATTTTGAGTCAATGAATGATAAAAACATATTTTTTCGCTGTTATTCCATTAAACAAGGATTAAATAATGAAACCAAATAAAAATAAAACAGTTAATACTACCAAATTGGTAGTTACCTAGCATAAAATAATAGAAGTTTACAAAAAAATGCCAATTCTCCCAGTGGTCGGCCCCCAAAATCCAATGGTCGGTCTTTCGTTGCCCAGTGTTCGGTTCATGAAACTTCATGAATATTGCGAACGAATTTACTGAGGTAGACAGAAAAATAAAAAACATAATGATGCAAAGCATGACAATATAAAGTATATTTTGTTAGCGATCCCCATCCAAGATGGATTTGTTGAAACTTACGAAGTAAAAATGTGCTTTTTTTTAAATTGCGTATTGCATCATTTAGGTCAGTATAGTGCAGATATACATTGGAAAGTGGCAAGACTACCTAAACGAATTTAAAATATCTATTTTTTTAAATGTATCCACTATTATTTAAGTTTTATGCTCAAAAGGCCGACCACTGGCGACGGCCGACTGGCGAGGAACACTCGCCATATAACAAAACTCGACTGCACCCAGACCCTATATTTACTCTCACCTAAAACGAGGGGTTTAGTAATACGCAGTTCTCATAGAAAACTTCTGTTTAGATTAGCTTCATTAGAAGTCCATATGATCCATATTGGTTAAATATATATTATGGATTTACATCCATTACTGAGGAAACGTTTCGAGGTTTTCAAGATTTAATATCGACGGTGCTTTGGTCAATTGATGTAACACTCAAAATTGAAATTGTTCAAGAGAGATTAAAAACAGTTTTTATCGAAAACATTATATGGTGGTTTGCGTTATGAATCTTTGAAATGCACTCCTGTAAATTCTCATTTTTGAAGATACGAGGTTATACGTAGGGATTGTCGATATAACAGTGGCTTACATCAAGTGGCCGGGTCATAATTTTTAAATCTGAAACTAATGTAAAATGATGTTTCCCTTCCAAAAGGTGGTTAATTTATTTTTATAATTTACATCATTTGGCCGAGACCTGCTCTGTCGTCTTTAAAATTAGATCCAATCATTATATCGTTTTCGTATTTTTTGAGGGTTACATCAATTGGCCGTCGATATAATTTAATTAAGAATGGTAAAATATATTTCTGATAATTGGGAGGCACACATGGCATAACAAAAAAAAAATAATATCGTTCATTGGAATTAGTACTGACATAACCAATTGGATTTAATTCACGAGTTCAAAGCAATGAAGGAGTGTGTTTTTGACTATTCCACTTATAACTGTTATGGTAATATGATATTAAGATTATTAGAATATAAAAGAGTATGTTATTTTTAATGAAAGAACGACGAATCAAATTTTTATTATCACACGGCGCCTCTGCAGTGTTTGACAAGCAATATAAACGGACATTATGTTAGAAACAACACCATATACGGTATTCGAACTTGCAGTCAAGGATTCTGTAAACGAGTTAGTCACTATGCCAAAGACACTATATGAAGCATCTTAAAAGCAAACACCGATAAGTCCATATTTTGTCAAAATGTAACAAAAAATACATACAGATACAATAGGTCATTTCACATAATATGTAATGGCTAATAGGACGTCGGGAATAGATGACGGTATTGAAATTCTAATACTGAATATCTAAAGTAGCCAATAATTAATATGCGAATTTCATGGCAGAAACAATTTTGCATACCAATTTGTATGAAATAGTATATGTTTCTTAAAAATGCATTATCGTAAATTAAAATAAATCTTTGAATGGAATCATTTAGTTGAAAAAACGTTTGCAACGTTAATCTTCATTTTTTTTATTGTAATCATAATCAAATTGATTAAAACAAATATGTAATCAAAAATACATAATCAAAAAATATATAACCATAAAACATATAATCAAAATATACCTACATGTGATATGTGAAAGGAATTATATTTACAAAAATAATACACAATTTGTGTGTATTACTCTTACATTTTTATAATGATCAGGACCGGTTTCGCTCATCACGAGCATTATCATCTGATAATGCCGGTAAACCGGTCGTGATCATTATGATAAACATGTGGAAGTGGTACAAAAAAATTGTGTTTTATTTTTTAAAATCCATAAACCTATTGAAACATCAATTTATGAAATTTTCCGCACTTGAACTTGAACCCGAGGCATCCGTAACTGTAGCCAACGGCGTTAACCATTGCACCATGGTACCGACTAGTTCGTTCGTTCTAAAATAACCACAGATTAACACTGTCTTGTTACATTTTGGAACTGGTACATAATTTAAAACTGCTAATGTTTGACTTGATGCACTATGGAACTCGCGTATCGATATGCTTGCTCTACAACAAGGGTACCCACAACCTTTTTTGCCTTGGGAGCTACTTTTCAATTTAAAATTTTCTCGGGATCGACTTATAATATGATTCTTATAGGAAATTGTATTTAAGGTTTTTTCCTTTCTTCAAACTTAAAAGCGTTTATTTTAAATGAAAAACATTATTAGATAAGTATGTGCTTATGGATTTCTATTCGTAGCCTGAGGGTTTGTGATGTCTAAAACTCCCTCCCACCCCATTGTTGAGATACTTCCATTAGCAGGCCATATACTCCACGTTGGGAGCGGACATGGAAGAAAAAGTTATTATTATTTTTATTGTATATAATATATACATATGTAACATATATTTCATTTATACAAAATAATATATTTTTCAAAATTCACAGAAGTTTTCGGGATCGATCGGCCGATCGCGATCGACCGGTTGGGCATCCTTGCTCTGCAAGTTAGTGTGCAACTGGTGTTTGTGTTCAGACTAAAAATATGAAGTATGAATTAATTGTGACATAAATTGACTAATAATCAGCAAAATTACAGACCACTATTTTTATAAATTGTCGAGCGCTACAAATTATAGTGTTAATAATTATTACTAAGTTGGCGTTAGAAGTAAAATATATTATTTTATAGGGAAGGTATGAGAAAAACTAAGTGCACGCATGGATTAATTTTATATACAAAACACAAGATAGAGTGGCTCCGAGTCGGATATAAAATATTGCGAATTAACCATGTAATTATTTAAAGCTTATAACATCTGAACTTGAGACGTTTTAAAAACTCCAGGACAATAAACCCACTTGTGGATTGAGCAGGTTTAGTGTCATCAATAATTATTATTGTAGTTGTATTCGCGAAAGTAGAGCTATTATTTTGAACATACAAATCTACACTAGGGATTCCAAATGTTCGCTCAAAATAAATATTTGAATTTCTTCACGTATATTCATTGTTTTTTCTTCTATGAATATGTATGTAAATAATATTTTTTGTTCTTTATTCTATTCTATCAATTCTTAAAAAAATGTTTGTATTTTCATTATTATTTGTTTTGTTATGTGTACTGTCTAAATTCACGACTCCTTGGCGTCAGCTGTTTTACCATGCATTTATTTTCATTTACAAAAACACCCAAAACAAAGATATCTCTATTGCTCAGCCTAATTTGGGTATGAGCAAGAACTATACAAAAGCATGCGCCGCATGTCCGTTCATCTCGCTTGCACCTTCACTTTTCATGTGATTGAGCGAGAAAGAGATAAAGCCACCGCACGCGCCTGGTGTATACATACTATTATTATATATCTAATTTACATGGATATAGAACCTCGCATAGTTCGTCATCGTCATCTCGTGTTTGCGACAAATTTTGATTAAATCAATGTTGAATAATAATGTGTCTATCACAAACATTTTACAATGAAACGAATAAATTTCTTCTTCTTCTATATTTTAAAAGACAATTTTAATTTTAATAAGACAAAACATTTTAAATGCATATTAGTATTGTCATACCTTTAATTCAACATGAAAAACCATAGTCTTTTTATGAATCTAATAAAGCTTCATTTGGCAATCTTTTCTGTTCAGAAGTGTCGTGATTGTACAATTCAACATTTTCAAAAAACTGGAGAAACATCGATCAACTTTCTTCAATTGTCCTTTTTAATCTAAGATTTATATCATGCGGAGTATAGATAAATAACTTATAATAGCATCTTCGACCTTCGGTCGATGCAGAACGCAGGTGAGACCCAGCCATCTTGGATAATGTGTGCAAGGACAAAAAGCATCATGTCACTTTAATAAATTGCCGCGACTGCGCTCAACAAAGAAAAACAATCGCATGCATAAATTATCTATTTTAATAAATAACAGGTGTGAAAAACTGAGAAAACTAAGGTATATTTCAGGGGTCGTCACGCGACGGTTTGCCACACTCGGCGAACGCGCAAGCTGCTCTTCATTTATATCGATTTGTTTTTTAAATAACGTACCTTTTTATCATATAAAAATATAATTTTGAGTCGTGTCTAAAGTTGTCTGTAAAATTATAAATATACTTTTGTTTTACAATGTTTCCTTTACTTTCATTCCGGAAATCTTATCTTATCTTGTCCGCATTCTAATTATTGTTTTTAATTCACTTGTAGGAGTAAAATTTTTGTATGGCTCTCGAGAGCATTTTAGTCGTACTACTTATATTTTAGTGTTTTAGAGTTTTTGGAATAAAAACTTGACGACCCATGGCCCTAGAGCTGCAGTATATTTTTAAAATACGAACCAGGTTTTTATCATCCATGCCAAATTGATGATGGCGAAATGTGTTAATTCAGTATCTATTTGTCTTCAGCATTTACTATCTTTAAATCATCCAACCTCTCTCATCAGACAGTGGAAGGGTAAAGTTATAGTAAATTGCTCTTATTGCGCTGAGTTTTAATGATAAGATCACATACATCCATATGTTAAATAAATAGTATGCCATAAATCAATATATTAATGTTTCCATTCGGGAATCGAGTAGTTGCCCACTCTATCCATTGAGACAAAATCCGAAGAGCGTTCAACACTGCTACAGTACCAACCATTAATTAAAAAAAAGTTTAACCCTCTAGTTGCCAAAATACGATATATCGGCTTTTGCTACTCTTGCAAGAATGCGCAGATCCATCGGATCTAATGTCATCATTGTAAAGTTATCCGATACATTTGAAATAGTCGGGAACAGTATGCTCAAAATTATAGAACACAATTTACTTATTAATTATTTATGTTAGAATCGCGGCATACCTAAAAAAGCCCGACAACCAGAAGAATAATAATATAATACATCAAAAGAATGTATGTACATAAATTCAAAAGACGGTTTAACGCATTTTGATTAAAACAAAATATAAATAACTTTTAAGAAAACATATATTCGGAATACTTCCATATTTTTTTAACGATCATGACCGGTTTCCTAAATAATCGTGTTGAGATTCATATTTCGTTCTATTGATAATGCTCGCGATGAGCGAAACCGGACCGCATCATCCTTCATTATTAAAAATGTAGAATTGGTACAAATCAAAGTGTGTTACTATAAACATAACCTATCCGAGAAGTGACGATTAAATCTCTAGACTTTAATTATTTGAGTAGGTCGAGTCGAAGAAAGGCGAATGTTTGGTAACCAGCATCCAGGATGTCAGGGATCTCAAGGAAACACCACTTCAATCCAGTTCATCTTTTATTTAATTAATGAAGATGCAGTGGTTTATTACACAAAAATTAACAGTAAAACATAAAATTGAGTCGACATTTACGCTTACTTAACACATGAATTTACATAATTTAAGACATCGACTGAGGGTGCTTGATGGAATTTCAATATTAAATTTGGATTATTGAGATTTTGTACACTTCCATGTATTTTGTCACTAACGACCCGGGTTTCGCCTTTTGGCATCTTCAGGCATTCGAGCACACGAATGGACTCGAACTGAGGCGAAACCCGGGTCGTTAGTGACAAAATACATGGAAGTGTACAAAATCTCAATAATCCAAATTTAACATGAATTTACCTTTAATTTATAATACAATTGACACAACAAACGATTTTAAATTTAAATTAAGTCCAATTTCAAAACAAACAAAAACAACTTATAATGACTGCGATGCCGGCCGGCTACCTTTAGCCGAAGCCTCTGGAAGCCGACTCCCCGCCTAAACAAAAATTAAACTTCAACCACTGTAGGTTCCTCCCCTTTTTGTCAATAATAGACTCGTGCAGCGGACGAGTCTATTAACAGCGCTTGCTTTCTAATTTCAGCTATAGCCCATCGCTCGGTCAGCAACCGATCGCTTCTTAACGACAATAATCGGTTCGGCTAGGTAACTTTAGTTAGAAGTTATTCGGAGAATTGCGATATTAAAAGTGTTCAAATGCCGTTTTGGATCACTCCAACCTTCCAAGAAACAAATAAATGTTAGCAAAAATATCAGGGCGTGACATATTTTAGATATTTAAGAATAGTTCTTATCCATCGTAAACGCCGTTTGTTTAGTTAACGAATGAACGCATCATAGACAGCCATAAAAGCTTTCAAAATTAATCGGTTAAAATGAAATAAGTAGTAATTTATTTCAACGAAACATAGACTAATAAATGTAGTCAATAAAGGGTGAAAAAATTGTTTAATGTGTTTCGATTTTCGATCAAAACATCGCATAATATTTAGATAAAATTTTATTTGTTCCCTTAGGCATAGTAATTTATATTAACAAGCCCGCTAATAAGGGTAAAGTGGGCAAATCAGTACACGCTGGCGTTTATCACAGCGTATTCGTATTGTGATTTAAATACATAATTAATAACAATTATTGCAATATGAAATAAATTCAAACTCAATTAACTGCAACCGGTCCACTTAGTCTTCGATACGCGGCTATTTTTAAATAATCTAATTTTTTTATGAATATTTTTACAGAACGTTTACAATATGATGTTTACTAGAGCGTAGAATAAAAGGAGACCGGACAAAATGGTGTGGATAAATGAATATGTACAAAATGATAAGAAACGATTAGTATAGACAAAACGGTACCGAGGAAATATTGAATTTAAGAATTCAAACAAATTAAATATATCATTACAGCGTTTTGTCTGGATCGTTATGTCGCACAGAATTTTGTTCCATCTCCGAATAAAAACGGTCTTTCAATAATGGATTCCTTCAATATCTTTAACATTATTAGAAGAATTATCTTTTTTTATTATTAAACTAGTTGCTGATATCAATAGTAGTATATATAAGAATAAACAAACGATAAGAAAATCGATATTTGGTATTTCTAAAATAGCTATATTATACAGATCATGGAAATGGCTATATTATAAATACATGGAAATCGTAAAGTTTTCAAGCCTGTCTAGCAAAGAGTCGACACCTGTTTTTTACAAATGTTTTTATTTGCTTTATGACGTGACTAGATTAGAGTTTATTGTAAGTTATCGAGATTTGATGTCTGAGATAAAATCGTAGAACAAAGTATTTTTAAGAAAGTTATCGTCACGGAATTAGCAGTTAAATAAAAGTGCAAGAGTGTAAACAAATACTCTCAGAGTGCAATTGTTAAAAGATTTTTTTTTATTTCGACGTTTCATATTTTTTAGGCTAAAACGATTAACAATTTTCGCGAAATGAGGAGAGAACCTACTTATTCGTCTTAACAATCTGACGGGGCACTGGATAGTTAAAAAATAATTACTCACTGGTTCCATCAACTGTCCAAGTGTAAAAGGTTCTCTTCATAGGGTGGGTAGGTTGGTGGAATCGACGTAAACATATTATTTTATTTACGATATTTCGCTATCCGTCGGAAGGTGAGGCAGGGCAGGGCAGCCATTAGAGTATGAATTAAATAATGCGTCAACTTGCGAGCCGCGTATGCAAATTTTTTAATGCATTTTGCATATTATTTTGCTCAACCTCACAGATGTCGAAAACCTTTTTTGTGACGCGAAAATTAACAGCGCCGTTCAAATTTATTTGCAAAGTAAATAACGACGTTGTGATCCAGTAACGCTGTACAAAATTACGAACGGTGACGTTGAAATATAAATGAGAGGAGAGTAATTTAATCTCTATAATTGATTATGTCAAAATGTCTAGCATTTCTTAAAACCATATAAAAAAAGCACTAGCCGTAAAGATTCCATCTGTGTAACTTTATTCCATGCAGAAAATAAAACATATTTAGATTGAACGACGAGTCATTTTTTATCCTATCTGTTTCGCGACAGAATAGAATGACAATCCAACATGAATTTATTATAGATTCACAGAGAAGTGGATATTTCATAAAAGAGAGATCCTAAAATTAATAATATACGTTACGTCTTTCCACTAACAATTGCAGGGAGCACTACTTTCTGTCCTGTTGCTGACTCCAAAAAGTGTTGTCCACTTTTGGGCGTTCATCCTATTCGGTTGCGGTGACCACTAGCTCAAATCTTCGTGCGAATTTTAATATCCAATGTATTTAAATAATGGTGTTCTGAGCTTCAGAGATCCGATTTCAAAAACGGGGCTTACTTTCCTAACTTCATCTTTTTTTCCTTACCCTTTCTGAAAATGAAGGATTGTGCCTTCAATTTTTTTTAATGAATTGCGTAAAATACAGAAAAAAACACTGCAGCGTTTTTTTATCATTTCATTAATGTATCGACTGAGGAAAGGAAAAAGGACGTAAACCCGCACCAAAAAATATTGTGTATAACTCACACAGAACGTGCCAATACACTATATCTATATATACATATATAATATATCAACTGGAAAAAGGCAAAAGGAATTATCCCTACGTCTTTTCAAAATATTTATTTTCGATAATCACAATATAGGTATACTATTTAATACACGTTTTGTTAGTGTTATACACAATATTTTTTGTGTCTGGGTTACGTCCTTGTTCCTTTCCCCAGTCGATATTAAATCAAGAACTTTAATCAAATTGTTCAAATAGTATAATTTTGTTGATTGAATTGGCATTTACTTGGTAGAACTCCATTGTAATAGGATAAAGTAACACTAGTATAGAACAATAGTTCTGACGCTGTCGTCAAGCCGAGATAGCTATCAACTAGCTAATATTATATATTTGACTTAATGCAGTGTACTTCGGGGGGTGGGAAAGTTTTAAAAAAACGATAGAGAAAATGTCTTTTTGAAATGAAAAATTAGCACAACCCTGAAGTGTTAGGCGCAAAATATGCTAAAACGTTTCCATAACTGGGAGACATTGAATGATATGAAACATAAATTAACCTGAATGCCATGTGATTGCTGATAACTGATAAGAACCTACTAACTTTGTGTGCAAATGGTAAAGAGCATCCGACAACACTTGTGTGAGCAAACATTGCTAGATCAAAAATCTTGATTAGAGGAACACAACATTGTGGTGACAAATAGGGTAATTTATTTTGATGAGAATATCAATTCAAATGAAATAAAACGTCTATTTCTTTGATTGAATATTTCTGAAAGATGTGATCAAAATAGTTTCTAAAAATTTGAGCGTCATTCTATGAAAGGTCTTCGTATATTAATGGCCTTTATGGATGGGAAAATATAGCAAGTACAGAGACAATTAAACAAGGAGAATCGCTCACGTGGAAAACTTATCGCAAGCAAATTAGTCGTGCCGTCGACTTATTAAAGTTCTCTACATTACATCTTTAAAAATAATATCTGTTGGGAAATTGATGCACGTGAATATAGGTATTTGATTCGAAATGCTTTTTTTTTCATTCAACATGTATGCCATGTTTTGAATAAGTTTTAATATTAATAGTATATTCATATATGAGCGAAATCAATTTAATATATATTGTATCTTATTTCATATGTGTGTCATATCCAATGTACCGGTCTTAGAATTAAATAAGGTTTAACATGTATGGCAATCGAATTCTATGCATTAAATTTAGTAAAATTCAATTGAATGGCCCACCGATGGCATAGGTGATAAAACGGTGTCTATTTAGCATCTAAAACAATTCTCTATAAAATATTAGTAAAATTGAGAATCATTAAAACCAAGTAATTATCAAAACCACAGATGGCAGTATCGCTGTTTTATAACATCGAATTTCTCAACACAATGTACATAAATATAAAGGTTGGACTCCGAATATGGTATACGAATTAAAGAAATTTCATAATCGTTTAAATTTATAGGCAACCTTCCGCATATCGATATTAAAATCTCTACCGTAGCAACGGCTATCAAAAAATACATGGTACACAATAATGAAAGTCTGATTTTGATCGCGAGGATGTCCCAAATAAGGAAGATGTTCGCGACATGTCGACGATTAAAAGGATTAACCCTGATGCGGCGCCTGATTGGCCGGGGCCCCGGCGCTAGGGGTCACGTGTCAAGGCCGCGACCAATCGTGAGAATGATGGGTTACAAGTTAACGAGCGATGCTAAATTGTGATGGTTTTATCATTGCTATTTATTTTTAACCCTTCATGCCCTTTGATGTTGGTTGTTTCCAAGCAGATGGTGGTTATACTGATAACAAAATTATGTTTAAAAAATCGAAAATTCAGAACGACCTAAGTTACTTAAGCTCCTTCATAACAGCTGTCGTCAACTTTTCAGTATTCCCACGCCACTAGCTTACAATATTGAGGAAAGAGGGTTTGAGCCCCATGTATAAACTACCCTTTCATTCCGTCGCGGGAGAGCTTCCCGTTTGCACATTTTATGGTTGTTCATTATACTCATACTGAATAATATTGAGAATGACTTGCCTGAGAATGAGTACGAATTGAACACTTCGAATCGATTGTCCTTCCCGAATCGTACATACTGATTCTTATTAAAAAAATAGCATTAAAATTAAAATTATTGCAGGTTCTACGTGGGTTATTTGTTTTCTCACTCTGTCTGTTATTGACAAGAGAGTGTGAGAGTGGGAAAGCAAATGATTCGGGAGGTTTTTTATAATCCCATAGACGCGAGTGAGTGACTCATTCGTAATAATGATTATGTCGTTTGGATTCGTTCAATCACGAAAGACACTTGTCAAAAGCATACAATAAAGTGAGACATTTAATAATCATGCAATTGCGAAAATGATGATTGATTAAATATGACTTTTTTCTACGTAAGAACTTGATTTGATGAGAAGTCTTTTTGTAGTTAAATTGTACATTATAAATAGATAATAGAACATGGTAACCGATTATAGGAAACATCGGTTAATACAACGCAAATTTTTAGTCCCAACCGGATATAATTGTGGCAGTTTAAACTGGTTTCCATTGTAATTATTAAATGTCAATTAAATCTCAATATATTGAATCGACACAGGTTAATACCTATTATTATAAAATAAAAACACGAAGATGAATCAATTTAAAAAATCGCTTTGGAAGTAACAATGTTTTTGAGTCAGACCCGGGGCCTTTTGTTGCTGATTTCAGTAGTAGGTGACCGAAGGTTGCAAGTCGACTTGGCGCCTAAATGTCCGGTAAAAAATAAGCTTCGCATGACAATTCAATGATTTTATCATCAATTGATTTTTTGTTGCAATACGTACAACACAAAACCAAACATTATAAGGTAGGTCAGTGTTTATTGGCCTTCATGTTTAAAATAATATATGGTCATGTTTATTTCGGTGTAGTTATTAGTTTATTCAATTTTGTCTATGGTTTATATTTTCGTTACGACATAGAGCATTTCCATAAAAGGTTCAGTATTTCAAATTTCCGTGCAATCGGTAAAGGAATTAAAGTAAAGAGATATTAAACCTACTAAACGCCACGAGAGCAAGAAGTAAGATCCGGGATCTATGCCATGACGCCAGAAAGTCTTATAATGTTTTATCGCATGTCAAATTTGATCTAAATTAAAAGTTGTTTTTCGATCAGATTAAACAGTGATTTAATGGGATACAAACAATTCTACCAATCGTTTAAATCCCAGATACAAATTAATTTAATTTATTTCGTCAATTTTGTGTCAAATTTTGTAAGAACAAGCTCAAGAACGTAATTTTTTGCTCTCCTATCCTAGCATTAAAACAGGTTTAAAAAAAATGCATATTGGTATAAAAAGAGCTGTTTTAATTAATCCGTCATGCTTTGTTTATTTCTAACCAAAGAAATAAATTACATAGGGTTACAATTAGGGTTTCCAATACCGGTGTTACAAAAATAAAAAAAACCGACCGATTGTGACCGCGCAATACCAGACGAATAAAATCAATAACGATGTTACGCTATTTCAGATTGAATACCGATATAAAGCTGATTTTCATAAAAACTATGACTTCAAACGGTAATTTTAACAATGCTGGAATCTTGATCAGAACTTCCTGCAAATAAGACAGGCTGCAAAAAGACCTGTCAGATTCAATGTTTGTTGGACAAACAGAGATGAGATAATTGTTGCGGCATAATATTTTGTTGTACCGGTATTTTTCATTTGTCGTTAAATTTGCAACATCATAATATGGGGATCGCGATATTCTCAATTCCTCTTTAGATTCAACGCCGAGTAGATTAAACTCTAGCGCTACGGCGGATTCTCAGTGTACGGATACACAGGATAATTAATATCGCTTAAACTAAGTGGCTGAACAAGTGACATTTTTTTTATTTGTTGTTCTATCTTTTCTTTTCTTAAACAATATAGTGCGTGGTTCAAAGAACGGTCCACTACATCGGACCAAAACACCGAGGATTAAATTCGTTTATGTCCGTGAAACCGCGGCTGCATACACATACCGGGTGGAGGTGGGGCAACGAAGATGTATTTTGGATTAAAAAAACGTTATTTAAACAGCAGCCGAAATGCTGGGATCCCGGTTTTGCTAATAACAGTTTTACGATCCCTAGTTACAAAGTAGACAAATTGAAATGATATATTAGATTAGTTTTCGATTGAAGTCTCAATGTACAATAGAGTATAAATATACTTTTACAACATTTATTTCTTACTTTCTATGAACATTTGCGTCAAATGAAAAGCAAAATTTTGCCTATTTTTCGTTTAAGTACGGGCTTTATTTAGTTTAGTCTACTAGAACTTTGAAAGATCTAAGAGTTGACTTACCCTGACGAAGATGAGGACCTTGGTGTCTCCGATGCGGTATTTTCCTTCAGAAACTCTGATCATCGGAAACTGCGTTGGGCAGTTACACCTTTCAACCAACTCGCGAACCTGTGAAGAAAAAAACAAATTTAAATTAATAACAGTTACACACAATCACGAAAAACGGTATGCGGTTTGAGGTCGTTGTTGAGCGTCCTATCATAAGGTTTAATCATTGACAATTATTTAATTTCGTAAATAATTCAACGAAATTTGGCAAGAATATTTCCAAGGTTTATTATTTTGACTACATTTTGTTTACATTTTTCGTTGCAGGTGCCGTAGGTTTAATACCATATCAGCTACAAAAATAATGAATATCACTAATTGAAAATGGAACGTTGAGTAGGGATTAAATTACCGGTATTACCGAAATTGGGATACCGGTATTTCAGTTGTTTTTTCAATACCGATATACCGGTTTTGAAAAATGCTGTCACTTTCACGAAAAACACGGGTTTCAAAGGGATATAATCTTAAAGGAAGGTTTTTGGCAGAGTCTTGAGAATAACATAGTCCCACCTTCCAGGACAATCATCAATAAAAACACCAGTTCTGTTTGTCTCGTCTGTTTTCAGATCCAGTTGATTAGTTTACAATACAAAGAAGTTACAATTATTTACAATTTATAAGATTAGACGCGTTATTCAAATACTTCTGTTCGGATAAGAGTGAATCGCTTCACTCCCACCCTTACGAGATGGCCGCAACACGATAAGACATGTTAACGATGCGACGAACATGCAGTTAATGAGAGAAAGAAATTGAAAAAATCAGGTACAGGATCGTGCGACCCTTTGGCTTGGGGCGGTAGATAGATTTCAAACGTCCATCTAAAGCATTTTTATTATTACTGAATTTTCTCCGCGGATTTACATACATATTTGTTTGCCAATGCTTTTAAAAAAGAATAATTAACGGCGACTCGGTACTGTCAAATCTTTACCAAACTAAATAAAAGGGATCCAAAAGAAAATTATTTCATTCAACTTGGCACTGAAGAGATTATAAGAATAGATGTATTATTAAATATAATACGAAGTTTATAATTAATAAGCATGCATATACGTAAGTTAAGAAAATTATGAAAGGGTTATGTGAAATTCTTTTTGAGTTCTCACAATATGGAGATAATTGTACTTTATATGAGAATGTCTTTCAAGACAGATAAGCCATAATGTGCTCTGTTGAATATTGGCAAGTTTCAAGAAACAATACCGCCGTTTACCTTTGAAACTCGGAAGTTGTTTAACACATTCGAAACTTCATAATATTAATATCTAAAAATACAATAATTATTGCCGTCAAAAACCAAATACTTTCTTATCGATGTTCTCCTACATACTTCTGACATTTACAGTCACGAGCATGCGCATTGCGTATTATCTATGATCACGTTGTTTGGTTTGATTCTTACAAAAATAATTACTTTATTGTACATCTGACAGGTTTTACAAATGGCAATTCGTTTTTCTTATGATCATATCGATTTAAATTGTCATATTGTTCCGAATTTAGACTTACTATGATATAAAATATGTGGTTTTAAAGCATAACAATTAATTAAAAATGCATAAATATCTTATTAAATATGGATAGCCATATCGAAGGTTGTCTCAGGAAGACATTCCGCGAATAGCGAATCACGATAACTTCAAATAAGAAAACAAATTTAGCGTTCCTGTCGGATTTTCGCGTGTTAAAGTGGAAAAGGCAAATACATCGACTTGCCGCCATAATCCGACGATGATCGTAAAACAAGGAGCTGTATTACCCGAGCATAGGTGCGGACTAGGTAAATAAATGCCTATGACGTAAATTAAAATAATTCACAATTTATCGTCGTATTTTTTTTTGTTATACGTTTAGTTGGTATTTTATAATGTTTAAAAATTGTTTCATTATAACTTAAATATTCCATTTGGTTTTAGCTATTTTGTTCTGCATCAAATTGTCTAATATCTATAGATACCTACAATATATCTTCAATTACATTTCAAATTTTAAATAAAAAGCTTTGACATTTCAAAAGATATTGAAAAATTAAATCTTTGAATGGCTCTACTGCATAATTTCCCAAATGAGGGGTCCAGTATCATAACTCATAATCTCCAGCATATTATAAAAATTAGTTATGAAGGCAGCATTGTTTTTCGTGTTTACACATACCATTTAATTTGTAATACGTCTTTCTAAACTTACAAACTCCCATCTAAAACGAATGTGAAAATGTTGTTTATTTTCAAAACTCGTATTCTCTAATGCCCTATAATTTTCTTAAGTAATAATCTCTATACCAGCCAACGATAGTGTACCACTGTATTGTCATGGCCACCAGTATTTGTTTGCATATCATTTTATAAGTGAGCATCTATTCCACAGTTTTATTTGTATCAAACTATGCATTTGTAATTGTAACTATAGAGTGATAACAGGTTTTCTTGATTTGCAAAAAACAAGCATTGACGGATATTCTCAGTTATGATACTAGAGCCCTCAAATGTGACTTAACCTAGTTCTGCATTTAGCTGACAAAACTGACAATAAAGATTTATTTAGTGGGTGACAAGGCGTTAACTAAAACCAATGTAGCAATAAATAGTTTGTAAAAATATAACTAGCAGCTTTATCTTACATTTTATTTAAACCTAGGATCCGATACAATCTTCACGTCCAGGGCTACCTGTTGTAACACAATGACGTAATATTGTATCTCCATTTAATGACTCAAATGGCGATACACAACTGTCCGTGGCGAAATGTTTTTTAGTGCCATTTTCACATATTATAATACACAAATCATTTATTTGCCACCTTACCGAAAAGACGCCCAGTGTAGACGCAGGGCACGGTTCCTGAGTACGTTCCTGTAATCAAAACGACCGCAACAAAGGCAATGTCGTAGGCAAGGTAGCAGGATAAAGCGAAAAGCATGCCGCTAATTGGCAAACCAAAGAGCCGCGTTCAAATCCGTGAGATAATTCGATACAAAATTTATTATAGAGCCAATGGCTGATAAACCTCAAACGGGTTGTTAAATTCCACATCGGGTTTCAAACAAAAGTTTTTATTGTAAATTGTTAATTCTCAGCATTCCTAAATGATTTATAAAACTTTACGATCAATAACATTGACTGGCTATATCGTAAAGTAGTTTTATATTATATACTAAAGCAGGGAAGGCCACACTTTAGACTCACGGGGCAATATGGTGTTGAAACTATTATAAATATGGTTGTTTACATTATATTATGATACTACTCGAAGAAAGTAAATGGAAAAACTGTTTCTATAGTTGTCCGAAATTATATTCGTTGGACCCTAACGTACTAACTAATAAGCGAAAAAATAATAGAGGTTCCATTGTATCTTTTAGAATTAAATACTTTTCTACTTTTACCTTATTAAAATGGAGTTCTATCAAGTAAATGGTAATCAAATCATTTTACAAACCATAGCAACAATAATAACACATTTTTAAGGTGTTAACTGTCGATTCTTCGTTGAAAGACATCCTATTTTAAAAATGGCATTATTAACTGATCTTTTATTAATATTTACTGTGAGCAAAAATAGTCCTGATTGATGTAAAAGTGTGAAAGTAGTGCAAAACAATTTGTACTTTATTTAAAAATAATAATAATTTGTTTGTTATCTGAATTTACTAAAATAAAGTCGTTACATAGAAAACTACAATGTTCACTTACTTTACTTTACTTCACTACTCACCTAATCTTTACTGAAATATTATAAGATGATTAGTGACTATTTAAACTAGTTGACATGTTTAGTTTATCGTGAACAAATAAACGAATTTGTTGCCTTCTTCCTGCGAGTCGTAGATATTGTTAAACCATGATAACTATTTTCCAGATAAGAGCGGATATGGTGACACAGATTTGATAAAGGGCAGGATATCCCAGTGACTAACTGAAGTTCTAATAATAGACTTAAGTAATCGTCAAAAATACTAATATTATGCTATACCAAATTTGGATTATTGAGATTTTGTACACTTCCATGTATTTTACACATGTACACATGTACACATTGTACACATGGAAGTGTACAAAATCTCAATAATCCAAATTTGATATTGAAATTCCATCGAGCACCCTCAGTCGATGCCTTAAATTATGCTATACGTTTGAAGTAACATTATAAAGTATTAAACAAGAAATTATTACTAGGTGACAGTCAGCATCCGCTCAAAACACTTGATGAGAACGATGTGCAGATAGCACATATAAATAATATTTACCTACCCTTTAATATTTACCTTTTATACCTACGGAGCCGATATATCGGCCCCATTTCATACGATTTTAAATAGGGTTAAATTTGAATTGTTGAGATTTTGTACATTTCCATGTATTTTCTCACTAACGACAAGGGTTTCGCCTTTCGGCATTTTCAGGCATACGAGACACGAATGAGCTCGGACCGTCAGTTCGTTCAATCCGTTCGTTAGTGACGAAATACATGGAAATGTACAAAATTTCAACAATTCTAATTTGGTATTGAAATTACATCAACACCCTCAGTCGATATCTTAAAAAACTTAAGTCTTAAAAGGTATTTTGCGATACATTTTTATCCTATGTAATATGTACTATTGTTCCTTTATTTAAGTTTTCCTAATGAGGTTGAGATCTTGATTTTTAGAGCCACGGCACATAGTAATTCGATTCAGTTATGAGAAATATTAATTAAAATAGAAGAGGGAGACAAAAATGAATATCGTTCATGTGATTTAATTTTTTTATATTGCTCGGGATTGGAAAACGAATCTGAGCAGCAAGTTTTAACAGTATCGAAATTTTCTTGGTAGAACTTCATCACATTGAGTTCACGTGAATTATATGTGTTATGGTTGATCGCTTGAGTTCGCTCATCACGAGCATTATCGACTGATGAACAATGGTTGGTGGATCCCATGTGAGCACATCGATGCCAGTGGATGTGAACATAGTAAACGATGGGAAATGTTTAACCCAGAAAGTCCATCTTCTGGCTCAGGGAAGGAACTCTCTGACAGAAAAACCGGGTTGAGCCAACCTGTAGAACCCTCGTGGCTCAGGCCTCAAAAACGCATGGTCGATCACCTTGTCTTCTTAAAAACACAAATCATGATACTTCCGCCACCGAACATTATCAGTTGATAATGCTCGCGATGAGGGAAACCTGTCATGGCCAGTTAAAAAAAAATGTGGAATTAGTACTTATAAATTTACTGTAATGTCTTTCCACCAAGAATTGACAGTTTGAGAAAAGCGCAAAAACGTTTACCAATCATTAACAGGACAAGCCAAAAAGTGATTTCACATAATGGTCGATGCTCAATGAGCATTAGGTTTAAGATTATTGTACTAAATTACCAAGCTGTTCACTAATTATGTCTCCTTGGGCGATTGAGAGATTATAGCATTTAAAACAAATTGAATCTGAGATAATTTATACTGATGAACTTCTGCGGGATTGGAGCCCGGGGCGCCGCGCTTGGCAGGTGAAAGCTCGATCAAACGCGCCAAGGAGACCACAATAAAGTTTTCATGTCAAACATTAATAAAATTGTGTGCATAATTATTATTATTCTAAATATTTGCTCAAACTGCATTTGACGCACTGCAGTATATTCATGTTGCAGTCCACCCAGGGCGATTGCACTCAGCAGTGACGGGACAATGTTTTCCGAAGGGAGGCGTATACAGTAAACTTCCCAATCGGACATTCAAATATATTCGGCTCTATTTTGATATTCAAATACTATTCGTTCATAACTGATAATGTAAATAAAACAACTGGGTTAACAAAAAATGTCATTCGGCGTAGCATTATATATACACCATAATACTCACTCAAAACAGGTGCTGGGAACTAGAATGTACTATCATTTAATACATCTCGCCAAACGGATGAAAAAACAATGGATATACCTACTTCATGAAATTCATACATTCAATTATTCAAATACATTGAATATTCGAATACTAAAGTTTTAACATTTCATATTATAAATATTTATATTTTCAACGAATATTTGGAATACCTAGCATATAGAGAGAGTTGATTCTTTGGGCTATAAAACCTCAATAGTAGGTTTTAAATTAATGATATTAATTTGTGTATACGTATCATATTTATAACATTGATAAAAATGATCGTTTTACGTTACTATTGAAGTTATTCAAGTGGTAAAACCAATTTTATTTAAGCACTAGTGAGTACCCGGCATGCGTTGCAATGCCTTTCAAAGAAAGAAAGGGTTTGTGTTTCAATTCTATTTATTGAAGTACTTTTGGATTAGAAGTCTGCACGGGACGAAATTTCATAAAATTACCAGGTCCGGCCCGTTATCTTTAGGCCCGGCCCGGACCGAGCCTCAAATCACATTTGTTATCCGAACCCGACTCGAAGCCCTGATTTATTTTTCTCAGCCTGATTTACATTTTTATATAGTAATTCATTTATACTTCTCAAACAATATTGTTATATTTTCATCGATATTCATAGCACATGTGAAATAAGTTATTTATGTTATAAAAACTATGACCCAAACATAGTACGAAATATTTTTCTTAAATTTGAATTCCTTACCCGGCCCGATCCGAGCCCAAATCTGAATTTGTCTTTACTCGCCCGAACTCGGCCCAGGGGCCGGGCCGGGTAAAGATCCGCGGGCCAAGCCTGGGCCTGTGCAGACCTCAATTTTGAATATAATTTTTTTTTTATTTTTTCGTCTGGTTCAGAGTTGTCGCAAGTTGTACGTATTTGTTTCGTTTTTGTAGGTTTTAGATTTTCTGAAGAAACCTTTGCGGGTGTGCGCACAACAACTCACCAAAGTTTGATTGAAATCGGATGAATGTTAAAGGAATGCATAGAGGACATACAAACAAACGCATCTTCATTTATATATATATATATATATATAGATTATAGAGCGGAACGGGCAGTTCCATATCTGATTTCGTGAATATACTTTATTTTAATTTTGTAATAGTGCTAGTGAATACCGTTGAGCAGAACCTATCATGATCATACTTAAAAATTGATGACTTGTTACGAAAAAATCACAAAGAATTGACCTAATGAGAAGTGAAGTGACCCAATTGATGTTTTCGGAAAAAATGAGTTAGTGCGTTTAGATTTTCTACGTGTCATGAAGTATCACACAATTGAAGTGAGCTAAGTAAATAAAGGCCGCAAAAGTATTTTATTTTTTGAAAAGTTAAATTAATGTAAAAAAATCATTTAACTAAAACTTTCAATTAACAAGTTTCGTTAATTTATCACTTGGCTCCCTTCCATTCTCGAGAGCTCAATTGATACTTACAACTATTCAGACGACGTAAACGACTGCTTATTTTTTGGCACGCCACTGTTCATTACTCTGCATAAGGTAAATTAAATATAAATCTATAACCCTCCCCCTACTTCGCTTCTAAACGAGTCTAGATTAAGTTGCGCATAACAACATAAACAATACATTATTTTGTCTTTCTAAAAACAAGCGGAATGAGATAGAACAGCCTGAGACACGACAGATTGCCATAAACATGACGATTACGACAATAATTATTTACATAACTAAACACAAACAGTAACAATATCGATTTACTGGTTGTGGATACTCGACTTCAAATAAAATTGAGGTGTTCTCTCCCAGTAAATGCCTTTTAGTGTCATAAATAAATAATGAATCAGTAATCTATCGCTTTGGCGGTGAACTAACTTATTGCACGTTTCTAAAATTACTGCGAAATGCCCATTGAATTTTTTTTGTCTTACTTTAAACAGGTGTTTTAAATGACAACTTCCTCACAATATTCCAGTCTTTTCACAACTGATAATAAAATTAACATCAGTTACTAATTTTATTGAATGGAGGTGACCGGTCCTATCCCGCATGGGTCTCTTTACAGACGCATTAAGTGTGTTAGATCCTTTAGAATATATCAACAAAAAATCATTAAAAATTTTACTTATTTCTTTTCAGCACTACACTATTTAGTACTGTAAATATAATTTGGTCAATTAAACGTATTTTTAAAATTTGTGTGAAACTACTGTGGAAGTTCGAGTCTGCTTTCGAGTTAAAAATCACATTACTAATTATGGAACGAATACAGTCAATATTCGTAAGGGTTTATTGTCCTCATCCAAATCTTTTATCTGAAAGAATCTTTCGTCGGTCAGAAGTTAGCTGCAAAGAAGGGATATTAAGTTTGTTCAAACCCCAGTTTTAAATTACGCAGGAAACTGAGAGACCGCTTCATAGGCCATAAATGGCCTTAATAGTTTCATATGGGGGGGAAAATGATGGGTAAAGACATGTATATAATAATTATATACTTAAATATTTAGTAAGACTATAGTAGAGCTTTGCGAAGCAATCATACTGTTTCAAATATGGAATGTTTATTTTTTACAAAATAAATATCTTGGGTATGAGTGTTTGCGATGCGTTTTATCCTCGAGTTGTTCATGAGTGACTTCATTAAGATTTTCTCCTATTTCGCCTCACATTGATTGAAAGATATATATAGTAACAATGGCACTTTGCTGTATTGCTAAATATGTTAATAAATTTACAAAATTTTATTACAACATCTTCCCATAGCAGGAAAGGAAAATCCAGGGAATTTCAAAGCCATACCTAATTTGGGCTACGACCTTTGCTTTTAGATCGCTGACTCCAGATAATGCAGTGACTTACTGACCTGCAAATCTGTAGAACAATAGAACCGCTGCTCAGGCACACTATGCCGCGATCGGGCTGATAATATATATAACTTGTTATAACACCGTAACTTTTCCATTTAATTTATAATTCTCAACAACGTTGCATAAAGATCACCTGCTGGGATTAATATCGCGCATTAATAACCCCATTCTGTAACGCCACTGGCCATTTTTAGATGCAATAACAAAATTATAATGCGAAAGTCATATTAGATAATTAACTATTTATTGCATTTAGTGAGAACTATAATAAATTACTATTATGCAATATTTAGAATACATATCGACGGTCTTTTGGTCAATTGATGTAACCTTCAAAATTGAAGTCGTTCGGGAGGGAATAAAAATTGTTTTTATCGAAAAAATTATCGTTATATGGTGAGTTGTATTTATTTTAAAAAATAAAACACAATTCATTTGTACTACTTCCACATATTTAGAAAGATCAGGACCGCTTTCGCCCATCACAAACATTATCAACTGATAAAAAAACAAACGTAACAGGCTTATTTATATAAAATTGAGTGTAAAAATGAAAGTATATAAAACTGATGGTTCATGAACTGAGACAAGAAAATACTGAATAGCAAACAAATTATACATAAATCAAATGAAAGAGTCTACAATTAAAATGTTATAGACCTCCTGCAAATCATTAAATACTAATCTGAAATCACAAATATAGCTACATTAAGTCTATTAAATTTTTAATATCTTGTGTCTTATCTCATGTTTGCAAATACGGGAATATGCGCAGTGTCGATGTAACAGTGGCTTACATCAATTGGCTGGGTCAGAATTTTAAAACCTAAAACCAACGTAAAATCATGTTTACCTTACAAAAAGTGGTCTGTGCTCTGTCGTCTTTAAAATGTGATCCAATCATTAACTTCACAGTCGATATATTAAATATCAATTACGACACACAATTTGTCACGCGAGCGATAGATTCAACTTTATTAATCTTATTTTCGAATTTAAAAGTTGTTACGTAATTACAGTAGGTTATTCAAGTCGTTGTATATAATTGAATCGACAAAACAAATAAAATCCTCGATTTTTTGCGGCTTCATTGTTTAAAAACCAATATATTTACTAGTAGCACATACATTGCCGGTTCTGTAACTAAATAGTCAACGAATACTATTTTGCATGTTAGTCCTAATCAGTTGCGGTTACCACAGGTTTGAATCTGCTATAGTTGTGCTCACCACCCCATCCGATCCCAAAACGAGACGTAGCGAATGCGGATTAGCCTACTACTAATCATTTTCTATCTCTATTCTCCTATCCTTACCATCCATGAAACAGTTTAACCCCATCATCCGCATTAAACCGGGGTTAAACTGTTGCATAAAAACATGGGGGATCATAAATTATTTTATCAAGAAATTTTGGAAATCAATAGAGCCCAGTTAAATTCCTTGCCAATTCTGAATGAGCAGCTGAACCTTCCTAATTCTCCGTTATTATATCCTATACGTTGAAACACCTAATAGATGTCACTAAACGTGGAATGATTGTATATATTTACCCTTTCGTTGAATTGCATCCTGTCGAAACCCACAATGCTATTACAATTGTAAAATCACTGGTAATTCTAAAAGAAGTTGGAAAGCGGCAATTCGCCACTCTGTTAATGTGTTGTTTACAAAATAAGGATTAAGGCGATTCTCGAAATGTTAACTCAGGTATCAGTGTGGCTCTCAGACGGGTAATATTTTACCTCGTAAATAATATTTGTCGTATTTGTATCTTCTATATAAACGTTAGACACTGTTTACTGTCTGTGAGTTCGAGTCCATTCGTGTGCTCGAATGCCAGAAGATGCTGAAAGGCGAAACCCGGGTCGTTAGTGACAAAATACATGGAAGTGTACAAAATCTCAATAATCCAAATTTAATAGATGTTCATTTGTTGTCAGTTTAAAAAGAATACATTTTGCTGTGACATAACTTTATAATTATTATTTTACCCTCACAATATGATGCTCTTCCTATTCCCATTTTCCTTCACTTCATCATATCTATGCAATTTTGTCGTGGCAGCAATCCGACAGTGTGTGTGGCATAATAGGTCAAAAGGTATTTGGATTTATCTTTTATATAACCTTCCCATATAGCGGCGAATTAATGTCTTTTTGGTCTAATTCAATTATCCGGGGGCCCATAATTCAATTGGTTGTGGGGAAAATTGCGGTCAGCCTATTATAAGAGACATAAGTTCGAAGAAAAGCTAATAAATACTATTATAAAGTTGCTATTTTTGAAATGTTTTCTTTTCTTCTCCAATAAGGTCCACTCTAGAAATATCTCCGCCTTTTCACGATACGGTTTATTTTATTTTTGAGTACATTTTTTTTCCAAAATAAATTATTATTTATGATTATTAATTAGTTGACATACGAATATGTTGACAAAAATCCCAGTTTTGATTTATTTACTAAAAACCTTTTTAAGCTCTATATAATTATATCGAGTGATCATCTAACAAAACACATGGAAATTAAATTATTTTTATATGTTGTAAAATATCAAAAAGCATTAAATGCAAGATTTTTAATGATGTACAAATTTGAATTATTGAGATTTTGTACACTTGTATTTTGTCACTAATACCCGGGATTTGCCTTTCGACATCTTTAGGCATTCGAGCGCTCGAATGCCTGAAGAAATAATGACAAAATACATGAAAGTGTACAAAATCTCAATAATTCAAATTTGATATTGAAATTCCATCAAACACACTCAGTCGATGTCTTAAATTACTTAAATTAATTATGTACGTATAGCTTTATATTGTATCCCGTAATCAACGTTAGAAAAATCTTTTACAGGAATTGAGAAATATAGTAGGGAAAATACAGGTATCGATTTAATAAGCTTTTACTTGATAGAAATTTATTATTATAAGACAAAAAGACAAAGCCGTTCAAAGTGTATTTACAGCAAATGTTTGAAAACTTCAAAACTCATCTGCGAAATGAAAAGTTATGCATGCAACAGTACTTTACTAGGGATACGATATACAGACGAACAGATGATAGTGATGTCGGCATACTAATCAACTGTATCTATAACATAATTCTTGCTAAATTATACGCTATTGTTTAACTTATTACAAAAAATTCGTTGCTAAGATAGTCATGATAAGAATATAGGAAAAACTTTGGAAGAACGCAAAAAATCATGAGCATATAACGGGCAGGGGACAAAACATTTCCGAAATATAGTCATTTTGATAATATAACTTTGAACACGTTAAGTCACGGAACCGTTTTTTCACGTGATATTCAAGTGGAGCTAGCGTTTAAAATGGAGCCATTGTTTTTATAGTATTTAGCAACATATATATCGACTGTGAAAAAACAAAATGACGTAACCCACATCAAAAAATATTGTGTACAACTCACACAAAACGTGTTAATGCACTATATTTATATCGACTTTAGAAAGGCAAACGGGCGTACCCCTCCGTTCTTTCAAAATATTTTATTTTCGATAATCACAATGTATACAATTTAAATACATGTTTTTGTGGGCTATGCACAATATTTGTTGTGTTTGGGTTGCGTCCTTTTGCATTTTCACAGTCGGTATGAAATAAAAACATGGCAGCTATAATAGCAACCACTAAAATCATTCTAAAACAGCCATTCAATTATTATTTACTTATTTTGCCGACTTAAAATCATTCCATCATAACGGATTTGTTGCGTCCACTTACTCTTCTGAAGACCACATGATAGTGCAAATTGGAATTTGCATAATCCACTAAGCAAAATGCCAGAAAGTCACTAAAAATATTTTGATACCAATAGTAGCAACATAAAATAAATAAACCCTATAGAATATGCAAGGTTTGCAACAGACAAAAAAATGTGTAAGACTCAGTACATGTGCGAACAATGTTAAATGGCTTTAAATTAAGGTAAATACTGGAAAAAATATCATACAAAGTTTAATTATTGTAGTTTTCTGAACAATCTTAAAAAGTTTCATTTGATTTGACTATGCAGTTACATGGTTATAATACTTTTAGAAATGCCTTAATAAAAAATTCTTCAAAAATATGACGGGCAAACGGGATAGTTTCACCTGATTTGAACTGGGGGTTTTAAGTGTTAATATTAACGTCAGTGGACACCTCTATTCAAGAGGAAACGATCTTGACATATTTAATATAAAGGAAAGGTGAAATTCAAAATGTCACGAGACAAAAGGCGTCAAGTTGAAAGATAAATTTAATATAGCACTCTCATTTTCCTTCACTTCAACGAACATCATTTATAATTAAGGGCTCCTGGCGTACCTTAACTCCAGTGACGTGCGTATTATCTAATGGCATTATAAGATATAGCGAGCGCATGTTCGACATTTTATTTTCACATAAAAACCGTTTTAGTTACGTAATCTATTGTAATTGTTAAATAAATTCCCACGGAAAATTTGTTTGGACTTCCAACATGATAATATATAATGGTTATTTAATTTCGTTAATTGTTTTCGATTGTAATTGCATGGCCTTAATAACTTTTCAATTAACATTTCTAATAATTGGTTTTCTCTTTATATAATATATATTTTCTATTACATACTTTTTCCGGTTATTTCTTTTTGATTGAGAATATATAATTTTTTCTCAAATTATTTTTAATGCTTTGTTCTTTGTGCAAAGATAATAGCTAGATTATATTATGTACTCTCGTCAAAAAATATTGCCGATCATGCAGCTGAATGGTCGACGCTGTTTGAATCTTGCCACTTGACCACTCGCAATGGAAACTTTCTTCCATTAATATTTGTCTATGATTTTCCCATAACTATACGATCCTTAAAAATGAGATCGAAGAGAGAGACTAGCTGACTCGTACTTTCTTCGCGCTATCCTTGTATTTTACACACCCCAAAGCGACGTCGAATGACTGACTTACAACCAGTTCTGTCGAGATATTAAATGAGGAATGTATATACGCCACAGGGTTTACAGTACCGGTATTTGCGAAACCGAGATTCCGGTATTACAACTGTTTTTTCAATACCGAAAATCCCGTTTTGAAAAATAAAAAAACGGTATGTTGATATTACAATAAATACGATACAATTATTCTACGACTGTAGATACAACAAGCGTTTAATCTGGGAGGGGTTTTTCTGTCGTTGGACTTATTTGCATGAAGATCCAATTCTGATTGACAGATTTCAACATAGATAAACTAGATTTTTTAAGGTCTTATTTTAATTGAAAGAAACAATTTATTTATATTATTATCAGTCTTTCATATGGCTACGTTGTTAATCCAAATATCAGTATTGCGAACCTAAATGGCTCTGATTTTATACCTTTTTTGATTAATTTTTATCTATTTTGGTAATGGTGTATTAATATATTCGTTCGGTATTAGAATCCTTATCCACATTAGAAGTGGTGTTAAAAACGAAAAATTTTCATCGTTAAAATACTAGCATCGTACAGCATTGATGTCTTTTTAAAATATGAGAATTTTTTACACGTAAAAGAAGACAATATAGTCGATTTACTTAATGATACAATATCTATTTTATTGATCATAATTCAATTAAAGCAACTCGTAAACCGTCGATGCGAATTAGATGCACTTTCACGACGGCTAATATCAGGCTATCAACGTGTTTTTACCATATAAATACACACTATAATATTGTATAATGCCTTGTTTTACATTTTCCGACACGCCACTGCAGGAAACCCCACTCGGAAATCACACACAGGAAAAGTTTAGCGAGGGAAGAACGAGCTATTCTTTGGAATTAAGCAGTATAAAACTGCGGAAGGAATTCTATTGAAAGGAAATATTTTGCGGAAATAAACGATATGAATCAGCGGGATTATATTTAATTAGGGGATATAACGAAGCAGAAAATAGGCCCCTTGAATAATCAATCAGTGATAATATACGTATTTTCTATTGAAAAGATTTTTTAGTTATGAGATCGACTGTTTAGATATCTAAAGAATCTGTTCTAGGTGTCCAAACTATCCAATTATTCAATCATATGTCACACCCTGGTTTTTTTGTTATGTTTAAGTTTTGTTAGAAATCGACCCAACTGTCGTCAGGGACGCGCGGCCATCGCCGGCGGGCACGTTCGCTGGACGAGTCCATTTTTGACGGAAAGGGGTGGCTCCGACGATGCGGGAGTCCTTTTAATTTTATGTGAGAGTAGTCGATTACGATCTTTCGAGTGGAGGTGAGCTGCCGGCCAGCGTGGTCGGCACCGTTGACGTTGTGGATTATTTGTGTTTTTTTTTAAATTGGACGTAATTTAAAATAGTTTGTCGTGTCATTTGCATTATAATTTAAAGTAAATTCAGTTATTAAGTAAATGCAAATGTAGAATGAATTATATGTGTTAGGGATAGTATTTTTGTGTATTGTAAACCACTGAATCTTCAATTAAAAATAAATAAGTGTTGAACCGGATTTGAAATGGTGTTTGTTTGAGATCCCAGCCCTTCCGGGACGTTGATAACCAGCCATCCGCCTCTCTACGATTCGGGCTTCTCACATATTACCAATAATCTCAATCTTCATATAATGAATCTTTCCTTGCGTACAGTTGACGTTTCGATCTAAGACAATGTATAGCGATATAACTTCTATCTAAGTATAGTGACAGAACGCATTACGTCAGTTGTTAATGATTTTCGGTTTTAAAACTCAAAATGTATGCAATTTAACTGTCTACCCACTGGTAGAACGCATGAAGTCATAGAATATAATAATGACTTTGAAAAAAAAACAATATAGTCATATTGTTTTTGTTATTCTGGTAAAAAGCATGATATAAATATAACGCATGGATACCAAATCTTAATCAAAAAACAAACAATTGTACTTGAAAGAGAGAGAGATAGTACTTGGAAAAAACAAACTCAGAACTTGTTTGTATGACTGAATGTCTTTTGTCAGTATAATGTCGGTGTTTAGAATACGTATTTGTTTATAAAAATGTCATCACGGCAGATAATTCTATATATTTTATAAGTATGCCATTTTCTGTAGTTTCTTGGACAATATAAAGATAACGATACGTTTGTCAATATTTTTCTTCGACATGTTAAGGTGTATTCTATTAAAAAGAATTGTGATAAAATTGAGTATTTTGTGCAGTAAAACGAGTTAAAAAATTAAAGTCCCAGGATAAGTTAATGTTAAATACCAGCCATCAATATGATTCTGTTGAAATACTAAATTAGAAAACAAAATTTATGTTTCATTGTACATGATAAACAGTATTCTAATTCAACTGTTATTCTTCTCTTGTACCAACCGAACATTGAAATTTTGATGATCAAAACTAAATGTTTATGCAACCGAGTTAAAGGTGCGTTACGACGACGTTAATATAAAATGATTTAAGTTGGAATGGAATGTAAAAGCATTTACTGCTTTGAACAAAAGTAATTAAAAATCCTCCCTTTTATTTTACCACGCATTTTTTACATATAAATTAAAAATCTGCCTGGGAAGCTTTTATTTCCATTAAAAGCCACACGCCCGTCTGCATACATCAAACTAACACCTCTCAAAGCTTCCGCCCGCCAGACTATCCGTATAGCTTAAAGCTGCGAGGCTTGAAAGAGCTTTGCTGCATCAAAACACTTGCAACTTTGGAGCATTCCTTTAACTATCATTTTGTAGTTGAATCACCAACACCTGATTCGGTGCATTTAATATTTTGGAGGTGTTTTTTCAAATGAATTATCAACTAGCTAATTAATAACGGCGTGAAAGAATGGCTCTCGTTTCATTTCTTCAATTCTAAATTTCAATATAATAATCAACGGTTCATGCTTACAGATAACACTTCAATCTTTACATATCATTGGAAGCAATGGCAAGTCTAATACGGTACGCATACGGTACTAAAGGTGTTAAAAAAAAACAATAATTAGAAAAAGACCAGAACAAGGGACACTTTAAATTGATATATATTTTATTAAAACCATGTCCGATTCCAATATACTGCAAGTGAATTCCTACTGGAACATGACTCTGCAGAAAGTTTTCAACGTGAATTGCTTGTTATATGTACCTCAAACTTTCGCTTTTCGAAAAGAGTGATGCTATAAGGTAGGTCTAGGGCAGGACTAAGTTGGTTAGCTTATCGCTTCCGTTATGCCTTATTTTACTAGGAATGGATGGGTAGGAGGACATTTTATAATATGCTAGTGAGTACCCGGCATGCGTTACAATGCCACTCAAAGAAAGAAATGGTTTGTGTTTTAATTCTGTTTATTGAACTGCTTTTGGATTAGAGGTCTGCACAGGCCGAAATTTCATAGACTTACCCGGTTCGAGCCCATCATCTTCAGGTCTGGCCCGACCCGAACCCGAGTTTCAATATCACACTTGTTATAACACAATATTTTTGTTTTTCGTCAGGTGCGTACACGAATAAATCAGAAGGTTTTTCTTAATTGTCGCTGTATGTACGTATTTTAGATTTTCATTTTTTTTTCTTCAATTTTAGTTTTTTCTCTTCAGAACCCTTCTACGGCATGATCACAACAACTCATCTGAAATCGTATGAATGGTAAAGGAACGCGTAAAGGACAAACAAACGTTTATTTTATATAATATTTCCCGGCATGATCACAATAAGTCCTTCCTGAAAGTTTCGTCGCGATCGGTTGAGTAGTTTAGGAGCCTATAAGATCCGGACAAACCAACAAACCAACAAACAGACATTCATTTTTATACATATAGATAGATAGATATCACAAACCATGCCGTCGTGCACATATTCAAAAGTATCCGCTCTGGGATTCGAAAACGTAAACACCGTCACGGAGGCCAACGAAACGACTGGGTCCGGAAAATTGATAATATGAAAATGTAATGGTTAACGTTGTTATTCCAATTGTTTTATACTAGATACAACAAGCGTTTCGCTTTTGGAACTAAACAATACTAAATACTAGTGTCCTATTTTCCTGGCTATACTAAGATGGATACAGACAATACCTATTAAGTCTGTATACAAGGGGTATACAGAATTAATTAATCCCGCATTTAAGCTAGCTAAGTGATATTTTTTACAAAAGATCTTGTCTACCGATGTCTTGAGGAACACACCAACGAACATATTTCAAATTGAGTATCTAAGACAGTGTATAACAGCAGAGATTGATGTCTTATTATTTATACAAACAATCAGACGATAATGGTTATTCCATTCAGACGATGGCCGTGGTTGATAATGCTAAAAGTAGGCGCCACCGCCAACCTTTACTACGCCCAACTGTATTATTATTGTTTACCTCCCCCTCCTTTACGACAACTACCTGTTCCGCGAAACAAATGAATAATGTATTACTGAAGTTCGTTGCCGTTTGTTTTCCTGGAATTTTCTTCCCCTAAAAGACAATTTCAGTAAGTTTTTCTTTGATTCGAAAACCTGGTTTTTTGCACTGTCTCGAAATTTTCCGACTGAAGTTATCGTCAATATTGAATGGTTGATATTAAAAGATATTAAAAATGTTTTTATAGAGCAGTGGACACTACTTATAGGCTCCCAAGAAAAACTACGTTCACTTTTAAGGTGTTAACTGTCAATTCTTGGTGGAAAGACATTATATTTTAAAAAATAAAACACAATGTACTACTTCCACATATTTATAATGATCAGGACCGGTTTCGCTCATCACGAGCATTATCAACTGATAAAAATACAAACATAACATAAGTTGAGTGTAAAAATGAAGGTATAAATAAAAAATATAAACTAAAACAGTGCTTAGCATCGCAGCACATTTGGTTCAATCGCGAATGTATTCGCCGCAGAATTGTGCCCAAATATGTGAATTACATACTTAATATTTGATTATTTTTAAACGGTTCACTAATTTTTTTCTTATAATTTTCCTGATTCATTATTGAATATTACATTAGTAACGTCATTAAAAATTTTGTTCAGCTAAATGGACTTTTAATGTAGCTATATTTGTGATTTCAGATTAGTATTTAATGATTTGCAAGAGGTCCATAACATTTTAATTGTAGACTCTTTTATTTGATTTATGTATAATTTGTTTGCTAATCAGTATTTTCTGGTCTCAGTTCATGAACCATCAGTTTTATATACCTTCATTTTTACACTCAATTTTATATAAATAAGCCTGTTATGTTTGTATTTTTATCAGTTGATAATGCTCGTGATGAGCGAAACCGGTCCTGATCATTTTAAATATGTGGAAGTAGTACAAATGAATTGTGTTTTATTTTTAAAAAAAACTACGTTTTTCAAAAATTGGTTTCTCCAATTGCAAGACAACAAAAGAGCGTAAAAATATACTGGATTTCAAACCGGTATGAATATTTTTCAACGTATTCTACCAAATTAATAATTGAATCAAACATAGCTTAACCCAATCATATTTGAGGGCGTAATGCCGAAATAGATTTCAATAATATTTGATACAATTCTATTGTAACCGAATACATTTCGTTTTAACACTATTATGATAGTTTTTTGGCGTTTTAATCAATTTCATGTCGAAGATATTTAAATTTATATAACGTGTACTAAATAACATGACGTAAGTACACTTTAAAGTCAGCCTGCATCCCTACGGACCCAGACGGTCCTATCGATCCACTGCGGCCGTGAAACTTGCAGCATGCGTGACTGTCTGTCCCGCCCACCTAGCCACTACCAACCCTATCTACCACTGCACCCCATTAAACCCCCCAAATCCACCCTTATCCGATTTGAAAGCAGCTCAACTCGCAAAGATTTTTATCTTCCAGCACGACGAAGAGGTATATTCTTACTTATTCACAGATTGTCGTCAAGTCAAGTCGGTTTTCAATCAGATTATCAAGTACATCTTATTTGAAAAGGATATTAAAGGACGAATGGTAGAACTCTGATTCCCCGAAGGACATTTGTACAATCGAAAGTTCACGATTGAAAAAAAGTACGCGATTATAATAAACCGATGGTTCAGACTTCAGACTATAGGTGTCATAAATCACTTGTGTATTTTGTTGTCCACAAACATTTAGAAGTTATTCGTAAATGACTACTTTATAAACTAAACAAATCGATGTCATAGATGTGATATTTACTGGATACACAAAAACTCGCGTCGATAGAAAAATCGGCTGTGAAGCTTTTTAATTCACGTAGACTCGGCGGGTCGATAAATCGACACTAGTAATAAGCGAACAATTTTATTATTTTACATAAATGCCTTGCATTTAGGATCACAATATACATCGATGCCTCAGTTCAAAAGTCTAACAACTTAAAAATTAGAACTTTTGAGTTCAGTATGAGGAAATACTTAGAACACTAATATGTATCAGTTCAAAACTGTAACAATTGGTAATATACGGTTGTTTCAGAATGACATTGGTTATTATTACTTTAGATCCAACCTGTTACAACGAAGAAAATTCTATGAAAACCTTTGGAAACTCCTTTTATTATTTAAAAAAAAAAAACACACACAATTCATTTGTACTACTTCCACATATTTATAATGATCAGGACTGGTTTCGCTCATCACGAGCATTGTCAACTGATAAAACTACAAACATAAATGGCTTATTTATATAAAATTGAGTGTAAAAATGAATGTATATAAAACTGATGGTTCATGAACTAAGACAAGAAAATACTGATTAGCAAACAAAATATACATAGATCAAATAAAAGAGTCTACAATGAAAATGTTATGGACCTCTTGCAAATCAATAAATACTAATCTGAAATCACAAATGTAGCTACATTAAAAGTCCATTTAGCTGAGCAAATTTATTTTTTAATGACATTACTAATGCAATAAGCAATAATGAATCAGTTTTATCAGTTTTCTCCTATTATTAATATTAGGAAAAAAATAAAATTGTGTTTATAATATTACAAATATATTTTTTTAGATAAAACTAGAATTTAATTAAGTTCTGCAAAAATTAGATGTACAGTAGAAGACTAAAACTGCCCAAAATCTTGTTTGACTTTTCACACCTTATTTATCCGTATGTCTGTAACTTATGTATATGTTTAGTGTAAAACCGTAAAATATGAAAATCTGTTGTAATAATTTTTAGGTTAATTTACAGCTATTAAAAAAAACATAATGTGAACAAGATGGCAGCACCAGAAATGTTCTAATAATTGCTTTCTGTTTTTATGAGTATTGCTTTTTTTGCTAGAGTTTTGTGTTGCGCGAATGTTGATAGTTGTTGACAGTTTTTTTATTTCGTATTTGTCAGTTATATGTGTATGCTTACTTTTAAGGTGTTAACAGTCAATTCTTGGTGGAAAGGTATTATATTTTAAAAATAAAACACAATTTGTTTATACTACTTGCTCAGCCTCTCTTTTTTTTTCGAAGAGAGTAGGGATAGAAGGATAGGGCTATGACAGAACTGGCGGTTAGCTAATCGCTCTCGCTACACCCCGTGAGTATGAGATGGGTGGGAGGGAGGACTCAGACTACGAACAGAAATCCATAAATCGATTGAAAAATCAATCTATGAAAACCGTCCGCACCGGGAATCGAAACCGAGACATCCGTAACCGTATAGCCAGCGACGCTACCAACTGCGCCACGGACGCCGCCAAATTACTTAAACTGCTTGTACTACTTATACATGTTTATAATGATCAGCACCGGTTTCGCTAATCGCGAGCATTATCAGAGTATGTTTACTTGTTGAGGAAAACGGTCGAAATTTTATTCAGTTACTAATTACTTTTTATAAAACATTATTTTTTGTTAAAAGTAACGATATTCTGGAATCTTAAAATAGCCACAAGATAAAGCGTGCTCAAGATTTATTATTAGAAGGGCAAAAATAAAATAATGGAAGTCTTTGATTGAAAGAATAATAAAATTCAGTGAAACGAAAGACTTTTTGAATATGGCAATAATGCCAAATTGATATTTAACGATGCATTTCATTGCAGAAGATATTTTTCCGACAAGTAAAAAAGAAAGTCATCCGGTATTTTCACGAAGACGATGAAAGCGGGGGTGAACCTAAGGACTAGGGGGCATGCATTACATTACTGGAGGAATAGCGCAGTTAAAAAGAAAAATGCTTTGGCGGCCAAAGACGCGAGCTCGTGGAAATTCGAGTTATGGGAAGAGGCGTGGCAACTAACCCTGACACAAAAGGGAAAGTATTTTAGTATGTATATATAAATACATACATTTCGCTTTTATTACGGTATATTCAAGATTTCGTCGGTAAAACTTGCAAAAACACACATTTGAGATAAACGTTAGTTAGTACTTCCGGAAAAGCCGACGATAAAAGCAGTTTTATACAGAAAAACAGATCGATTAATAACTAAATCAATTCAGAATATTAAAAAAAAAAAATCAACTTAATACGAGAACATTACGATAGCAAAAATTTATTTTTTAGACATTTCGTTGCAAATAAGTTTTTTTTAACCATATGCGCTCCCAATGAGGAGCGTGTTGTTACTCGGATGCTCAACCTCTCTTTTTTTCGAAGATAGAAAGAAGTCCATTCCTCAATCAAATTTATTTTTGTTATCACTTACTACTGAGTACTCATTATTAGCGACGTACAAAAAAATGTGTTTTATTTTCGCCTTTCGGCATTCAGGCATTCGACTACACGAATGAACTCGAACTGACAGATAGTAAATAGCTTATATCATATATCGTATATCAAATTTGGATTATTGAGATTTTGTACACCTCCATGTATTTTGTCACTAACTGTGCTCGAATGCCTGCACCCTCAGTCGATGTCTTAAATTATATATCGTATAGTTTATAGATAAATTATGTACTGTGCGAATGCCTGAAGATGCCAAAAGGCGAAACGCCTGTCGTTAGTAACGGTATACATGGAATTGTAAAAAATTTCAAAAATTCAAATTTGATATTGAAATGCCATTAAGCACCTTCAGTCGATACGTTAAATTATAATGCGTTTCCACCCAGAATTGACAGTTAGCAAAATATAAATGAATAAGCCTTACGATAGAGTTAGTTATCTTCTTCACAGAGGTTAAGCACGTATCAGAATTAATTAGTAACATTAGACACTTTTAAAGTTGTTAACTGTCAATCCTTGGTGGAAAGACATTATATTTTAAAACAACACAATTCATTTGTACTACTTCCACATGTCAGCAAAACATACAAATGAATTGCGTTGCATTTTTAAAAATATAAAAAGTAAGATTAGATATTTTTTTTTTTAAGTTTTCAATTTTAATTGGATATTAAAAATGAATCTCCACAAAGTAGTCTCCATTAATTGCCATCAAAATAAGACAAAACCTTTAAACTTTGAATTCCACGTTGATTTCAGAATTTGTTGTAGAAGCAGATATTGAAAAAGAATGTCAGCAACGATACAGATTTTTGTGCATAAATTTCATTGGTGTTTTAAAACTTAAGACAGTAGCTTTCAGTCAAGTTGTACCAATATTATAATAGAGTATAGCATTTCTTAAAGGATGTAAAATGTAACAGGGCGGAATTAAATGGTTTAAAACTCGTAGCACGTTATTCTGCGTATTTCGTTTATCTTTTACGCGCGGCGAAAGTAAAAAAAGCAGCGATGCGTAAATTTACGCCATCCATCATAATGATATCAACGCAGAAACAGGGCTAAAAATAAGCCGAAATAATGAATGAAATATTTGAGAAACTCAAGGAAACGTGGACGCAAGTCAGCTGGAAATTTTTAATAAAGAAAGAAAAATGCGTTCGTAAATTCATATTTGTGTTATTTTGAAAGATATTTATAATAATTTAATACATTAAAAGAAATACGAAATATTGTTACTCACTTTTTAACCATAACGTTCCCTACTAGGAGCATAACAAATATTGCCACCACACGGTGTCTCTAGGATTATGTCCCCCGCCAGTCTATTTTCATCTTCCCTGATCATCCCGTAGCTCCGCTGAATATCCTATGGATCAGCGGTCGTCTAGGCCGACGGAATCCATCCATTTGATAGAAAAGACATGTAGGATTCCGACGCCCCCGGGACATATTTACCACATTTCCAAGCAAATTCCATCGTCGATTTTTTTTCTTTTGGACTTAATAAAAAAGGAGCCGGTTAGTCCAATCTCTTGTCTACCCAACATCCATAATTGGCTCCATAGTTAAGGTGGTGGTAATCTGATGACTGAATTTTCTTTTTAATCTTACATTTCGACTGAGGGTGTTTGGTGTAATTTTAATATCAAATTTGAATCATTCAAATTTTGCTCACTTCAATAAGTTTTGCTGCTAGCGACCCACGTTTAGCCTTTCGACACCTTCAACCATTCAAGTGCAAGGATGAACTCGAACTGACAGTTTCGTATCAATTTACAATTTGTATCGTTTATGGAATTTCAATAACAATCCAGCAAATTCGATTCTGTCTATTTGGAAAGCTTTCTTGTATTGCAGACATTCGATGGTCGCCAACAACATAAGTCACTTGTTCGCTCGTAAGGAAATATTAGAAACAAAAAAACATTCCCTCTCTAACAATGTTTTATGAATACGAGGCAGAGTGAGAAAACAAATGAGTCACGGAGAATCTTATTGAAATGCGAGTCACTTTTTTTCGTTATGCAATGAATCGAAGCAATCAGGTTATTGGCAAGACGAGTTCGATTCCCACCATAGTGATTCATTTTCTACGTCTGAAAGATCTGCTCGGTCTCCGGATGACGCCATAAATCTTTTTTGAGCACAATATCGTATTCCTAAATGATCAATCCCGAGTATCTGTGAATCGGGCCAAGACCTTGAGGTGGGGGGGGGGGGTAATAATTTTGTTTTTCTGTACCCATGTTGTGGCACGGAAAGTACCCGTGAAATCTGCGGCTGCATAGACGCATGGGCGGAGGTGAAACAACAAAATTGTAAAAAATACGTATCTCAGTATATGGTGGGGTGCGCGCATTTATTCGCGACCAATCCTTCTAACGTTTAACATTTCGCCGGTCGAGTGCACAAATAAAATGCATTGTTGATTGCACCCGTTGATGGCATTGTTCAATTATTCTGACTAGTGATGTTCTTACACCACTTTTAAACAAATACGTACAATCACCGGCTAGATGCACAGGCTGTTGAAATAATAAGCGTATGTACTGCCAACTGCATATAAAATAACGCGGGTCCTGTAGCGAGCGGTGGGAATTCAAGAATTACATTCCTGTGTTCACCATTATTTGGCCATACATATTGTAATATGTGTCGGTTCCGTGGTACAGTGGTCAACGTCGTCGTTCGCTTCGGTTAGGAATGTCTCCGGTTTGAATCCCAATCACAGTCGTTTGATAAATTTGATTTCTGTTCGTAGGCATGGATGTTTGTAATATCTAGAAGTTACTCCTACCCATCCGATGCTAAAAACGGGGCGTAGCGAGATTGAATAGCGGACCACTAGTCCTGTCCAAGCCCTATCCTTCCATCCATAGTCTCTACGAAATAGAGAGGTTGAACAACTGAGTAAAAAGCAGTTGTGGTAGAAAAACTTCTGTTGAGATACCTCTATTAGGAGACTATATGCTCTACATTGAAAGCGGTCATTGTTGAAAAAAATAAAACTAAAATTAGTTTAAACATACTTCTGAGGATGCCTCGACGCCGCACTAGCTATCAACCAGGCGCGTACGGTGGCTTTATCTCCTTCTCGCTCAATCACACGAAGAGTGAAGGTGCAAGCGAGATGCAAGGGCATACGGCGCATGCTCGTCCATTTGACTACCTCCATTAGAAGTCCTTATCGACGGTGTTTTGGCCAATTGATCCAACCCTCAAAAAATACGAAAATGATTTAATGATTGGATCTCATTTTAAAGACGACAGAGCAGGTCTCGGCCAAATGATTTAAATTAGAAAAATAAATTGACCACTTTTTGGAAGACAAACATCATTTTACATTGGTTTTAGGCTTAAAAATTACGACCCGGCCACGTGATGTAAGCCGCTTTTATATCGAAACTCCCTACGTATAATACCGTATCCGCAAACATAAGAATTTACAGGAGTGCATTTCAAAGCTTCATAACGCAACTCACCGTATAATGTTTTCGATAAAAACAGTCTTTGAAACAACAATGAACAACAACCTAAACAATTTCAATTTTAAGGGTTACATCATTTGGTCAAAACACCGTCGACATGCTCCACGTTACATTTTTGTGTTACGCGAACCGGTTGATTAGTAATCGGGATGGCCATCACTATTGTTTTAGCGATGCTCGAGGCGGTCATGTGTGAACCCGACGATAGATCAAAATACCTAAACACACTTATCGGATCGTACTTACAATAATTTAATACGTAAAGCGAACAATGATTTCTGTAATTTGTTATAGTCTCTCTACACTCTACACCATATTTATGTTTGTATATCTATGTATGTTACCATTTTAAAGTGCAGGGAAAATAGGGTAAGTCAGATTATTTAATTTATAATAGAACTTACCAAATGGCAGGCCTCCTGTCAAAATCCGTAGCGGAAATTATTTTGATTAAAATCAAATTTATACTTCATCAATATTTAAATTGGATTTGACAATAGACAAAACACCACATATTTGAAAACCTCTGGCGCTGCCACTTTGTTTATAACGCCTGTTTTTAACAAAAACTTGTTTAAAATATACAACTTCGACTTTAAAGCATGTAGTAATTTTTGCGACCGGCACCTACGTTGAGTGCTTCACTCGGCTCTGAAGCCGTGATACAATAGGTGAAGTTTAGGTAAAATCGCGACCTGTTTGTCGGATAACGGGAAAAGGAACTAAAAAAAAAGAGAAATCCATATCGACGGTCGGTGTCGGATTGTTATTGAATGAATTATTTACAATCATTAGTAACAATGAATTTAATGCACAATAATGAACTTACTTAGTAAATGAATCCTTGCTTTGCCATTGCCTGATTTTCTCACTGAGTATTCTGGGCACGTTACCAAACCCTTGCCCGAAATTGATTATGTTTTTTAATTTTGAATACTCTTGTCAATAGTAAAAAACAGCTATCGCAAGTTATATTATGAACAAAGAAACATAAGCTAAGATTTCAGCCTAAGTTGATGTTGTTTTTTTATTGTTTAATTATATTTAATTATATTGATTATTTCGATTCACGATGATAAAGTAAGCTGAATGAATGATAAATAAAATTTCATTGGGTTTTAATTACAGTTTTTATATACTTTCTCAGAATACGACTTGTAACTGTCTTTTGATTTGTAACGGCAGAATGGATTATCGTATATTATAAGAAAAAAATATATTTTGAAATGATAATGCGATCTAAATAGCTATAAGAATACGAAATGAAAGAGCATTGTTTTTCGGTCTTCCAAGTCCAAATCTTTTCAAGATTTTTCTCATTTTTTACTTGTGCTGTTGTTCCCGTGCACAGATATTATCGCTTAATGAAGTGTATATATTTATAATACTTACAAATCATCGAGGTTACCAGAAGGAATAATGACTCTCAAGTCATGCCTCTCATGAAAAGGCTGCCGATATAATCTTACAATCGCAATCATTATAGTATTACGAACCGCTATTTAGGCGAGCCAAAGAGACGTAAGTGACGAAACGTATAGCCGTACATACAAAAAGTCACATTGTCCAACTACATTCTATGATTTAGTTTTCGATTTTCTGTAAAAAAACATTATGCCAGAAATATTGATGTTGACAGGATCGCATCTTCCAGGACAATCGTCGATAAATACGCCAATGTCGTTTATTTTCGGATTCAGTTGGTTAGTTTACAATACAGGGACCAAGCGATTGGCAAACGAAATACACCGGCGGTCCGATCAGATTAGAGTGAAGCGTTTCATCCCCAACCTTAGCGGAAGAAGCTGAGTAACTCAAAAATGCGCCCTTTTTGTAATTTGCAACGGTTCTGTGCGACAGTCACAGGTACGTGACCCTTCGGCTATGGGCGCTCACTGGGCCAATTTCAAACAATTTTATTATTAGATGCTGTATTAGTCTGCAGATTTACATACATGGAGTTAAATTAAATATTATTTGTTTGCCAATGGTTTTACAGCTGAATTCTCTTAATTTCAAGTGCCTCAGCGCGTGGTTTTGGACACTCTGCAAAACTGAGATGTGTCATTGAATCAGATCAGATCATATAGTTTATTTCACTATTAAAACGAAACACTTACCTAGGACAGATCATTTTAATCATATTTACAACACAAAACTTCCAGTATACATTTATTCCGTTATATTGTTTTCCAAAGTGTTCCTCATGATCTTCTTTATACCATAAAGATTTCAGCGTCAAACATTTGTAATTGATTACTCCACGCCACACGTTTTATAATAATTATTAATATGGGTCTTTGCTTTTCAGATACTGGCAACAAACTAAAACAAACTCTCTATATTGTTGAGTATGAAAACAAATTTAATCCTACAATACGATGCATGCAAACTGTGCAAAATTGCAAATCGCAAATTATGCCATGTAACAAATAATGAATTGCTCAAAGAAAATGAGATGCATTAAATTTTATTAACTATGATAAACATTCATTTTCCCTCCACGCCTCCATTATTGAGTCGATATAATAATTTGAAAACTTTCTAAAATGGCGACGGAACATTATTTTAAGATGGCGGCGGACGGAGATAAAATATTGTTGTATTTTTACATTAGCTTTTCACCTCTGTGTTTGCTCGCGGGAGGGATGGGAAACACTCGGCAAAGTAAATAAGCAAATTGAATAATTTTTCTCTTACTTATTCAACGTTAAATTAAAAAAATAGAAGGAATTTTTTGTACGGCCACGGACTTCTGTGGTTTTATGAGAATTGCTGGGCCTAGATACAATCTCCACTCACTTAAGTTTCAGATAGTAATAAATATTTTTTTAAACCATGTCCGTTCCCGATGTGGAACATGTGGCCTACTAATGGAGGTATCTCAACTGAAGTTTTGCTACGCCTATAGCGATGTAGCGACTTAACTGTCTAAACGGGGAGTTTCGAATAGTGGTTATCAATAGATCTTAATAAATATGTTTTTCTCCATGTCCGCTCACAATGTGGAGCATATGGTTTCATAATGGAGGTATCTTAACAGAATTTTTCAACGAGAACTGCTCGTTACTCAGTTGCTCAATCTTTTTTTTCGAAGAGAGTAGAGATAGAAGGATAGGTCTATGACAGGACTAGTGGTTAGCTAATCGCTCTCGCTACGCCCCGTGAGGATGAAATGGGTGGGAGGGAAGACTCAGACTACGAACAGAAATCCATAAATCGGTTGAAAGATCAATCTATGAAAACTGTCCGATTCGGAAATTGAACCCGAGACATCCGTAACCGTAGCCAGCGACGGTACCAACTGCACCACGGACACCGACCCGACGTAATAAATATACCCACTAACGAATTAGACAAATTTAAAGTGCAAGATACTGTCTTTTAAAACTAATAAAGGTGATTTATATAAGTGCATGCCACCCTCCTCTCCTCTCCTGTTCTAGAAACATATTCCACAGTGGAGGCGGCTGACAACGCGATCGATAGACTAGACCGTTTACTAAGGAATACCCTAAGAGTAATCTTTGGAAATTGATAAAGACGATGTTCCATTGGATTAATAATTGCTTCAAATTACTGCATTCCTCAACTCAAAAGATAAGGCGGAAAATTATCAATCATTTAAATTACAAAAAAAAACGAAACTTGTCATAACCTCAAAGACATACCATTAAAAAACATGCGTGACGACTGCAAATATATGAAGTAATAGGTGAAATAATAATAGATGAAGTTTTAATATATAGTACATAATGGAAAATTGTAAATCAAACGGTTGGCATGCGCTGGAGAGTTGCTTAAATTACTCTCATAAAACAAATGGAAATTTCATTTTCATTCTGCATAATTTTATTGATTGGTTGTGAACTTTATTATACATAATATGTTAAAAAACGGCAAAGTGAAGAAAGGTAATCAAACAAACAGTTTACATGATTATGAGGCGTTACATTGTTGTACAAGAGTTAACAATTTAATGTCCCACAGATGAACAATATAATGTCGTCGATAAAACAAAATAACGTTTGTAAGGGTAAGTTTAATAATTCTGCATAAATTTTACGGTAGCTGTCCAACAGAAAATTTAAATGCCGTGTTTCGTTCAGTGAAGTTGTTTAATATAAATTGAAGTCAAATGCGAGATATTTAACAAAACACATTTTGACACGCACGTTTGAGTAGATTATCGTATATTTATTTATATATTTTAACTGTGGGATTACGCTAAAAGAATATCACTAGACGAAAAATAAATTATCTAAATAATGGCGAAATCGAATCATTACATGTTTATACCTCTTATGATATATAATAAGACATTGATAGTACGCAAGGCTCTTAAAACTGTGACACGACCCATTATTATTCAGTGTGAATCGTGCCCAAAACTTTCATCGGGTCATCTCTTGTATGTAATGCGTCAAGCGCATCAGTTTTTAGCAACGTCGGATGAATTTTTAGAAAGCGGCGGGAATCTTCCTAGGTCACATTATGAACCCTTGTAGAATTTTTTTTAGTCAGTGGACCGTCGACAGCGAAGGGGTTAGGACGTAAGCGTGCCTGGTGCATACATTAAAATATAGAGGGCCGTCGCTCTATGGCGACTAGAAATATTAACCCATAGCACTCTGAGTACCAATTTTTTGGGAGCTTGATTTTTTTTAAAATTCATGTTGTGTCATTTAAACTGTTTTTTTTTGTATTTGTTTGTATTTTAAATTGTAACTGCTAACTGAAGTAAAGTGAATTGGACTAAGAAACCCCAGCTTGTTTGAGTGTACCTGAGAGACATCCTCATCGTCATCAGCTCCGGAGGCAAAGTCTTACTCACAACTGAGATCTCATATTTATGACCAATATGAAAGAAACGTTTTGCTATCTCAACACACTGTTAGTGTCAGGATTGGGCAATGTAGGAAGGATAAAAAACACGGGGCAGAAATCCATGGTAAGTTAAAAAACATTAAATTGATGAATGAAGATGTACATTAAATTGTTGATCGCCATACGGATAAAAGCGATCTAAGTCCATGCTTATTAATTTGCATTAAATATCAAATTTGCATATCGAAGTAAACGTAGCTGATAAAACATACATTTATCTTTATATCGTGATAATGCCCGGCATGTAGGTATATTTATAGTTTGTTTACAATATGTTTCCACATTACTGGATAGATCGACAGGGAGTTCATAAGTCACGTTCTTAAACGATACATATGTATGTATTCATAATAATATGATGGCACACGGTGGTCACGAAAAATCGTGCACTTTCACTGAGGAACTACCGCCGGAGACACCAGAGAACGCATAAGTATATTCCATTATGTATGTATGACACAACACGTGATTTGTTAACAGAATTGAATATATTATACTATCCAGTAGTTCTAGCTGCATAAACGGTGATGGATGAATTGATCACTTAAGCACTCCACACACCAGCGCAATATTACCGTGACATATTACTATGGTGTGTGGGTTGCCTTAAGAGCCGTTCAAAATCCAATAGATGATATTTTTGCATCTTTATTAAATATTTTCGAAAAATATGGATGTGAAAATGTTAGATTTTTTTATATTTATTAATTTAAATCTTATAGCTACCATTAACGGCGGTTATAAGATTAAAAGCTCCATACTTCAGTCACATTGGCCACAATGTGACTGAATTTAAATTAATATAAAATTAAAATTGATACCTTAGTTATTCCACTTGGTTTATCACTAACGTGACGCGTTTCGCCTCTTTAAGAAGCACCTTCGGAGTAACCATTCTAGTTATCAATTTTTATTAAGTTAAGTTATCGATTTTCATTTTATATTAAAAATAAACTTCCACAAAGTTACCACCGAATCCATAGAAAATAAATAAGAATTACATCGGATGTTTGGGAGGGAATGCAAACATAACAAAAATCCATACATTTAAACACTAATCCATAACAAATTTGGATTACTTTTAAGGTGTTAACTGTCAATTCTTGGTGGAAAGACATTATATTTTAAAAAATAAAACACAATTTGTTTGTACTACTTCCACATATTTATAATGATCAGGACCGGTTTCGCTCATCACGAGCATTATCAACTGATAAAAATACAAACATAACAGACGTATTTATATAAAATTGAGTGAAAAAATGAAGGTATATAAAACTGATGGTTCATGAACTGAGACAAGAAAATATTGATTAACAAACAAATTATACATAAATCAAATGAAAGAGTCTACAATTAAAATGTTATGGACCTCTTGCAAATCATTATGCTATTGCTATTGCTAATCATTAATGCTCGTGATGAGCGAAACCGGTCCTGATCATTATAAATATGTGGAAGTAGTACAAACAAATTGTGTTTTATTAAAAAAAAAAAAAAATTTGGATTATTGAGATTTTGTACACTTCCATGTATTTTGTCACTAAGTCACTTAGTGACAAAATACATGGAAGTGTACAAAATCTCAATAATCCAAATTTGATATTGAAATTCCATCAAGCACCCTCAGTCCATGTCTTCAATTATACTAATCCATAAATCAATTGAATAATTAATTAATAAGTCTATAATGTCTGTACGAGGCTTCGAATCTGTGGACATCCCATGCTATTAAGATGAGCACCAACGAGCATCTACAACAATAATACCTACTAATAATATTAGTTGCGATTTTCTATGGCAAATAGCATTCAAGTATAAACAACTTAATACTTTGTAGACCAATTTTGATATACGTGCAGAAATGATTACATTTCAATTTGATACGTATAAATTACAGATATTTGTTTCAAAAATCAAAATATATACTTTCATACCTGTGTTTAAAATATTCGCATTAATTTATCATCTTCGAATTGTTTTCATTGCCAGCAAATGAAAGAACAATTCAATCAGACGATCAATCAACATCTTGCTTTAGCGTAACTGACAGGCGCCTATTAACAGGTTAATCTGCTGTTAGTTCGCGAAATCCATTGTAAGCTATCGCCATTAAACAATTAACTAAATGCTTATACGAAATGATGATTACATGCCTCAGAAATGAATACATTAATTATTATTATATTAAGTTACACAACATTTTGTAGAGATGAATTAAGATACAATAATTTATTAGGTTATTTAACCTTTTCTATGATAAACGCGCATATTTCATTTACGGCAACATATTTTACTACACCGTTGCATCTTAAAGAATGTTTCTCTTTTTGTCCATGTAAAGCACCATTAACTTTTCATCCAAGAAACGTGAAAATGGATGAATATCTTAAAATCATGCTAATATTTATTAGGCAACTATAGCGAAGCTGGACGAATTTTAAATGTAAGCCTTGCTTGCCTTGTAAGCCTTGCTGATTCTTTCATAGGATATACTCGGCGGAACTGAACGATGCTGGCATATTATAGCGCCGCGTGGTGGCCATACTCCATATAGGGAGCGGATATGATACAAGACATTCAAAAGTTATCTCATGTGATCTGGAATGCCAAAAGGTCTATATCTCTATTATTACAGGTGAAAATCTAATGACACACCCTGGTTTTGTTTAAGTTTTAGTTTTATTAGGGTCCATAACTGACAGCACACAGCGTTAATGGCAATGATTCTTGGTAGTCAAACCAATTTATTGTCGTTGAAAACAATCGGTTGCCTTAGGGCTATAGCTAAAAATTAGAAAGCGTCCAGCGGACGGGTCTATTATAGACAACGAGGGGAGAAATAGTGGTTGAGGTTTAATTTTTATTTTGGCGGGAGTCGGCCCTCGGGCCGGCCGGCGTCGCAAAGAATTATAAATTCTTTTTGTTCGTTTTGAAATTGGTCTTAATTTAAAATCGTTGTTGTGTCAGTTGCATTATAACTTAAAGGTAAATTCATATCTTAAGTAAATGTAGACGCAATTTTATGTGTTATTGATATTTTGTGCAATAAACCACTGCATCTTCGTTAATTAAATAGACGATGAACTGGATTTGAAATGGTGTTTGCTTGACATCCCAGACCTTCCGGACGTTGATAACCAAACATTCGCCTCTTTTCGATCCGGTCATTTCACTACATTAAAGTTGTCGAAATCGTCGCAGTGTTGCAACTTGGATTCGGTAACTTTTTTAGTGACTACACAGCAATTTATCCGCTCCCAATGTGGAGCATATGGACTCCTTAACGGAGCCTATGTAAACAGTAGTTTTACCATGATAACTGCTTGCTACTCAGATGTTCAATCTTACTTTTTTACTAAGGACTAAGAGACAGGACGAGTGGTTTTTATCAATATTGCTCTCGCTAGGTCCCGTTTTTAGGACCTGATGTGTGGCGATAAATTTAGACACAACATACATCTTTACCCTCAACAAAAATCTATAAATCAATTTATGAAACTGTCCGTATTAATATTCGAGCTCATGAACTCTACAATAGAATCCAATGACGTTGACCATTAGGATTCAGACATCAAATGAAATGAACATTAACATTTGAGAATTCCCCCGGATCGAAGAGAGGCGAGCGGCTGGTTATCCGGAGTCCTGGAAGGGCTGATCTCAGACAAACACCATTTCAGATCCGGTTAAAAACTTATTTATTATCCATTCAAGATGCAGTGGTTTAACATTTCACAAATATATAAATCTTAACACATAAAATTGATTCTACATTTACATTTACTTAGCAACTGAATTTACTTTAAGTTTTAATACAAATGACACAACGAATTTAAATTAAATCCAATGCAAATCAAAACGCAAAAAACAAACAAACAGTTCACATCGTCACATCAACTTCGTCGCGACGAGACCTCGTTCGTCCGACTCGGCAGCTCGTCATCGACTGTCTACAAAAATTCAAAAAAACTCCGTGCAAAGTTGGAGCTACCCTTTTCCGTAAAAATGGACTCGTCCAGCGGCCGAAGCCTAGGGGCTCTTTTTTAACGCCTGGCAACATGAAAGAGCGTTTTCTGCGAATTATTGCTGTTTTGCCGCAGGCCGATTTCAGTTTAGGACACTAATGACACTTATACTTAAGAAAAACCAGGGTGTGTCACATTGTTAAAATCGGTGTCGCAGTGTTGCAAGTGTTGCAAGTCGTTTTAAAGCGACATCACAGGTCTGAGTTTTAGTCTTAAATAATTTAGCATGACTCTTATACCCAAGAAAGCATTAATGTAGTTTAAGCGAGTCAATGGAGATTTATTACACATACAAAGCGCTGTGTACACAATTGTGATACCGAATACATTGGTACACAGTTTCCGGTGTGCGTTTGAGTGTTAAAGCGTGTAATTTACGAAACATTTAACAGTGTCATTGTTCTTTCGCGCGCGTGAACAGTCCTGAAGCCATTGTTTTTTTTTTTTGATTTTTTTTTTATTTTTCACTCCCGCTGCGCACGAACACGCGTGAGTCGTCCGCCTGTTGGGCTCTGAACTTTGGCTCATACGGCGAAAGTTTTTTCGGCGGATCCGTCGACCGCTTTTTTGAACACCCATTTTCAATGTTGGCAACGTGTCAGTTGATTAAGCTATTATTTATCTTTCCCAAACTGTTTGACCTTGGTCTGTAAGTGGATAAGTCAACATCTTATTTTAGCACTACAAAGCAGAATGCTGTAACAATACTATGTGAGTGTCATTTAATACACGAGAAAAGGAAAGAGCCAAATTCGATTCAATAGTACAACGTACCGATCAGCCAGACAAACTTGGTGGCTAATAAGGCAAAATGCGAAAGCTTAAAAAAATCGACGTCGTACGAGAAGCGAGTTGACCTCAACCCATAGAAGCCTTTCATTTATCTAAAGAGATTGATTTTCTGTACACTTAAGTACACGCTAAGGACACTTCAGACGAAGGGACGCCACTGAATACTACCGTATAAAAATAGCAGACGAGAACGCAGCGTATTCAGAGTAAAGTAAATGATAGTGTATGGTAATAATGAACTAAATCTATAGCAATCCCAAAGTATACTGGTTTATTTACTTTATGGTATCTTTTCACTCCCCGCGTACAGTAGAAGAAAAATACACTATAATTTTCTAATTTATAATATTATAAGTACATAATGAGTTTAAATGAATCTCTACGTCATTACGTGGTAATTAAGATTCTTACTATGTAGTCTGAAAATGATGCTCAATGAGAAGAAGCACGTGTAATACCTAGTAGCATAACGAGATAAATAAGATAGACACTCCTTACGTAATCACGTAAGTGCAATATATGTGATTATTATGTCTTTTACATTTTCCTTGTCTACGCAATCAGTTCTACGGGTAGGAATCAAACAAAAAGGAAAATTAGATTAAAAATAGTAGCACTGACCGAATTTTGAAGAATATACATGCAGCCGTTACTTTGCAATTGCGTTATCAATCTTTGAAATGCTCTCCTGTTTGCAGATACGAGATTATACGTAGGGATTGTCGAGATATCAAGTTTTAATTTCATGTCACTTGTATCTTGAAAGTGGCAAACAAAACTGCTGTGATAAAAAAAAATTTTTTTTGAAAGGGATCCGTCATGAAATACGTCGCAGTGTGACCAGGATCTCCGCGAGTGAGTAGCCCGAACGGAAGTTGAACTCAGGACTTCGGTAAAGACGCTCCTCCTCAGTTCAATGACTGACTTCCTTCCGGATATCATGATACAGCAAGATTTATTTTAGAATATTTAATATTATGTAACAATCGATAAAAGCGGTAAATAATTTTCCTGGTATTTCTTACGCACCATAAGTAAATAATGTCGTAAGTCTGAAATAATTAATTGTTACTTTTGATTGATAAGTATTTCTATAAAATATGTTGTTATCTTAAACTCGAAATCAGAGAAAAAACAATTAATTTATTTGACCACGTTTAAAAAAACGGTCAAATGAATGTCGATTTCAAGTCCGTGGTACAGTGGTCTACGTCGTTTGGTTCAGTTACGGATGTCTCGGGTTCAAATTACGGTGCGGACAGTTTCAAAAATTGATTTTTTAATCGATTTCTGGATTTTTGTTCGTGGAAGCTTATGTAGGACAGACAGGTAGAAATTTTAATATTATAATTAAAGAACATATAAGATGTCTCAAAAGAAATATTTTTTTTTCAGTTTGGGAATCATTTAATTAAAAATGATCATAATTTTTATAAAATTGTAGCGTTGAAGTACTCCATCGAGTAAATAAAAAATGTATTAATTAGAGTTTTTAGAAATTAATAAAACCATTAACAGTAATCGATTATTATTAAATAACAATTTGAATAAGTGAAGTGGCTCACAACTATTAAATTTACTTCCATATTTTAAAATTTTTTCACCTCCAAACACTAATAATTAATTTGTAATTAGTAGTGTTATAATAATTAATACTGGCATTGTTTATGTCTTCTCCTCTCAACAAGTCCAGTAGAACGAAAATTAACCCACCCTAACCGTCATTTTTAATTTAAGAATTAGAATCAATGTTTACCTTAGAAATAAATAATCGTGCGATATAGTTAGTCGGAAGATGTTTCTTAAAGAGGTAAATGTAAGTATTATTACGAAACACCTGAACATGCTTCATAAATAATCAAAATCTGTGTCACGCATAGGTAAACCACGGTGGAATACTTCATCAATTGAAGTTGTATATTAGCCACCGAATTCATTGAAAACATTTATTTATGTTGTATATTCAAAGTTAAAATGACGATTCAACTAAGCATAAACCATCGCGTCGTCGATCAAAAAGACGATGCATTCGACTCGATTTCCCTTCGCGTCGGACGGCTTTATCTAGCATCTGAATGGACAGCGTGCCGGGCTCGAATCCCGCCCGTGGCAACGTTTTCTAACTCGGACATATTATTATTCCTAACGAGCAATTAATGGCGAACAATCATGCGCACGAACAGACACACCCGCGGTCGATTCAACGACATCTAGGCGAAAATTGGAGTCGGCGAAAAAATGTGATTTCAGAATTATCATTAGCCTAAGCCGACGGTAACTCGTCGAATCGAAGTCAATAAACACGCTGAAAGCCGTTGATTTTTAAAATAAATATTTAATATATTATGCCCTCTCGATTTGGAGCACAAATTTATAACCTCTAAGGAGAATATCAGTAGTAAAAATCAATAATGTAAATTCTAAGACATCGACTGAGGGTGCTTGATGGAATTTCAATATCAAATCAGTCCATTCGTGTGCTCGAATGCCTGAAGATGCCGAAAGGCGAAACCCGGGTCGTTAGTGACAAAATACATGGAAGTGTACAAAATCTCAATAATCCAAATTTAATAATGTAATTGTTCAAATTGTAAATATGATAATGTCATATTGATAATGTCATTATAAGAAAGAAAACACACCAAAGTACTTAGTTTCACAAGAAATACACAATAAAATTGATAGCTCTTTCGGCATCAAACCATCGTCAAGCTATATTTTGGTAATATAAAATTAAAATTGAAAACTTAGTTATTCCACTTGGTTTATCACTAACGTGACGCGTTTCACCTCTTTAAGAAGCACTTTCAGACTAACCATATCGCAAGGTTATTCGCAATGGTAAACAATGATTCTAATTCTTACATTAAAAATAAAGGGTGGCTTGAGTTTTATTCCATTCTACTGGGCATGGGAAAGGGGTAAGACAAGGTAAGAAAAATACTGAAAGAATATTTACAAATCAATTTAATGGTACTTGGAGGCGAAAAATCCAAGGGGAGATAAATTTAATAATGGTGAGCTGCATGTTATATTTAAATGCTATTTACTAATCCTCCATTACTGTTAATGGTTTTGTTAATTTCTAAAAACTCTAAGATATTCATTTTAATACCTTTTTTATTAACCCGATGGGTATTCCTACGTTATTATTTTTGTTAAAATTATGATCATTCACAAACTTTGAAAAATTATTACTTTTGAGACATCTTATATGTTCATTAACTCTAATATTAAAGCTTCTACCTGTCTGTCCTACATAGGAAGCATGACAGTCTTCACAATGGAGGCGGTATATTCCACACTGTGACAATGATTCTATTCGATCTTTATTGTTCAATGAATCCATAGAAAATATTAATGCTTTGGTCGTACTCAACGGAATGATTTTGGAAGACAATTTACTATTTTAATTAAAATTAATTGAAGCGTAACCAACCACCACCTAGTATTAAATAATTCTTTTGGAACCTAACTCTTGGCCTTATAATAAAAGATATTGTGTTTGGGATTTTAAAGTGTTGATATTATGGTTTAGATTCATTGATATTACAGTCAAACGCAATCAACGGATGACTTCTTAATGCAAATATCACGCAAACCATACTGACAGTTCATTAAAGTAATGCTCAATATCCATTTTTTTTTTAATTTACTAGATGTTGAAGTATGTACAGTGAACAAATATTGTGTTGCTATTTTAAGTCAAAACATTTGTTGGATCATTTATAAGTCATTTATAAGGGCAGTATTCTTTTTTGAGATGGATATAGGCCGACAACTGAGCATATCAACAGTTAATATCCATTTTTTTTTAATTTACTAGATGTTGAAGTATGTACAGTGAACAAATACCGCTTTGCTATTTTAAGATATTTTAAGTCAAAACATTTGTTCGATCATTTATAAGACATTTACACATTTACGCGTTATGTTTTTAGAATCGGATGGGGAGTGGGTGGGGAAGAATGAAAACAACACAGATATCCATACAAACCACTAAAGATTGACAAATCAGTCTATGAAAGTTTCCGGTTTAAAAAAATGTATATATTAATATTGTAAAAAATATTGTCTACCATCTTCTTCTATAGGGATTGTTTATTACGTCAGTAAATCGAGTGGTAGGTCATTAATTCTCTTCCCCTGCCCATTGATAAAATCCTCCCCACCGTTAGTATGTTCAATAATTAAGGGGTAAGAATCAATACTTACGACACACATACAGTTCGTCTGAAGATGCATCAAAAAATAATTGGAAAAAGGAGTCAAAACAAGTAGACGACAAATTTATCAATTTAGATTTCAAGTTAAAAATAATTTTCTACAAAGAAGGCGCTGAATTGGAAAATGATATTAAATAAAAAAACTCAACACCAAGTCAATAATTTTGGTAAAAATGGATATCGCACAAACCATTTTAAATGAAATATCTAACAAGCAGTTCCTAATACGACATCAAATGCACATTTGACACGCAGGTTGTATTTTTTAATGATGAATGTTATAAAATATTATAATTTTATTTATTATCATGACTTTAAAGCTTTGGGCGTATGTTTTAAATGAGATACAACCGAGCAAAGGGCCCCTTAATATTAATTGGATATAATTCAGATAGTTCAATTTAAAAGCGTAAACCGAAGGCGGGATAATTGGATGTTTTATATTTTTATAATAGTAGCGACCTTCCGAGATCAGGGAGGCGCCACGATAAGATGGCCGTCTTGTGTAAAGTTAGACACTTTACGTATTAAAATAATGAGTATCGTCAATATTGATTACATTACCTTGGATTCAAAGATACATTTGGTCAACGATATGCTAGATATGGTTTACAAACACAACTCTAAATGATAATTTGACTTGTGTTTGTATGGAATATAATATTTATTTCGTGATCCTAATATAATAAAATAATTTAATTAAATAAGATTTCATTATTTATGTATCAGAATATAGACTTAACGCAGTAACGAAACCGAGTGGTACGCATGGGATACTTGTGGTACTCGGATCAAATATCGGTAGCACTGCACACTATTTATTAAAAATATTTAACTTACATATTGAAGTATCCTTTGACACGACCCATTATTATTCAGTGTGAGCCGTGCTCAGAACGTTTATTGGATCATCTCTCGCGCAAAGTCCAAGAAAAAAATACGTTGTAATGTGACAAGCGCATCAGTTTTTGGCAACGTTGGATGAGTTTTTAGAAAGTGGCGAGACCCTTTCTAGGTCGCATTTCAAATCCTTACAGAAGCAAAGAGGCGTGATCTCACTGTTGCAGGAATTACGTTTTTTTTCGCCAGTCGCCCACCGTGACGGGTCTGGAGCGTGTCGCTCGGCCGTACGCGCTGACCGTCAAGCTAACCTTTGCAGTCGCGTAACGATTTGGAGGGATTAATTTTTTTCAAATGTCAATTGTATTTGTTTTTATTTAAAATTGTAAACTCCCTACATCTAAACAACTAACTAAAATAAATAGTGAATTTGACTAAGTAAATGAGACTTGTTTGAGTGTACCTGAGAGACCTCCCCATCATCATCAGATCGCCGGACAAAAGTCTTTCTCACACCTTATCCATTGTTATCAATTATTTATCTAATGGGTATTAAAAATGTTTTACTTTAAAGTTACCGCAAAATATACTTTATTTATTCTCCTTCTTGATCAATTGAAAACTTGATATTATTACAAAAACTACGGAGATATAATGTTTTATTAGAATATTACATACTATATGAAAATGACATATTACAAGTAAAGTCGAATTTGCATATAATACTTTATTCTACTATTAATTGGCACTAAGTATTGTAAGCTCCAACGAAAGATCTATACTTATCAGGCTTTCGTATGAACGGCCACACGTTAATTATTCCGATTCCTCTATGGATACTTTCATACGACATTTTTTCAATTGATTTGCAAATTTCTATATAAAATGTGATGTTTTCAACAGAGTAGAGCGGAAATTCGACATCACTTTCGTATAATACATTTATGCGAATGTTGGAAGAAACTATTTCTGTTGCATAGTTACTGACGCAAGAATCTGATTCATGTCTATACACAGCTTACTTAGTGAACTTATTGTGAATGCGATTTCTAATACTCGCATATTACGATACGGCTCAATTGAATTTGTTTGAATGAATCAACTGTTGATATAAACCACTTAATATTCATGGAATTGTGATGAATAGTAATCGCTTCGGAAATTTGGAAATGCATCGAGAGAGATCTGCAAAATGAGTAATGAGTTTGCCCCGAGGGATCAATTCGCAAAGTATCCAAATTACGGGCGGAATAAAGAATAATTAAGCCGTCGACGCAATATCAAAATTAATGCAAAATGCTGCGGTTGCCCCACTCGCTTTGTCTCACGGAGAAAGTGGATAGCTTATTTTGTAAGAATACATATTTGATCGACGCGACGCAAAAGAGTAGCCGATTCGCAATTCGCCTCCTTGTCAAACAAAAGTCTGGCGCCATTTTCGCGCGGGAATATTCGCAGCCATTTTGAGGTGGCATTGTTTCATTGAAATGGCGGACTCATTCTTTGCACTGTCAACATTACTATCATATTATTCAGCATAGATTTTGATGTTTAAAGAATTGTTTGCAAAAATATGCGAAATGTTCGTTCCGAAAACAAATACGACAAGATTTTACTTAAAATATACAGAATAAAGAAGTTATGGACAACTTTTATGCAATGAGATAAATTGTTGTTTTTAGATTTAAAGTTATTTAAGGAATACGTAAAAATCCTAACATAAACAAACCTGTGTAGTACCTGTTTTATATCGTATATCTCATCAAAATGCAGAATTTAAATGTGTCTAGAACGACAACATTTAATAATTTTATTAGTTCATATAATTATAATAATTAAAAACAGTTTAATGGTACGAAATAAATTTTTTTTGTCGGCGTCCATGGCGTAGTTGGTAGCGTCGCTGGCTACGGTACGGATGTCTCGGGTTCAATTCCCGGTGCGGACGGTTTTCATAGATTGATCTTTCAATCGATTTATGGATTTCTGTTTGTAGTCTGAGTCCTCCCTCCCACCCATCCCATCCTCACGGGGCGTAGCGAGAGCGATTAGCTAACCACTAGTCCTGTCCTAGCCCTATCGTTATATCCCTACTCTCTTCGAAAAAAGAGGTTGAGCAACTGAGTAACAGGCAGTTCTCGTAGAAAAATTCTGCTAAGATACCTCCATTAGGAGACCATATGCTCCACATTAGGAGCGGACATGGAAAAAATATTTTTTTTAGGAAATATAAAATTAAGCTATGTAATAAACTGAAAAAGATGGCTGTGACTTTTTCATAAAACTGTGCAGAAACTCATAAATCATTTAATTTAACCTACAAACAACATACTCGCCAATACGCAATTTTCGCGCGGGAAAATTCGCGGCCATTTCGACCCGGCATTGTTTCGGCGAAACAGCGGACTCATTCCAAGTCATTAGCGATACCCGTTCGATACGCCTTCCATCAAAATTGTAAGTATGGAAATTGAACAAAGAGATATGGATCACGAAATTCGAGCGTGAATGTTTATATACTGACCTTATATTACTTACACATAATGTAAGTGGCACATTTCTTCAAATGAATAAATAGTTGTTCAAGAGAAGTGATTAGGCGATATATCGGTCTACAAATTATTTTAAGGTTTATTTGTCATCTAATTATCCAAATAGATTTAGATCAAGGTTATGTGTGTCTAGCCGATATTTATAACAAATTACTATAAAATGCCGCAGTTTATTAAAAATTATCGAAGAATTATTTAAATTATAGAAGAGGGTTAAAAACAGCTAGCTGCCATAGGCATCAATTTTAGGGGGGCCTCACATTTGAAACATTTAAAATTATAGTTTCTCAAATTCATTTTACCGGTATAATTTCGATGAATTTATGTGTTCTAACTAGTGGTGCGAGGACAGGAAAAATCTAGGCTTTTACCTGGGTAAAAAACCGGACTCAAGCCCGGGAATAAACACGCATGGAAAAATTGGATTGCGGAAAAAACAATTATAATATTAATGAGAGCTGTATATCATCTTTGGCATTCGGTAACACTTACTTTAAAAGCGTGGCATTTTTGACGTATGTCAACATTGTACTCACAAATTTGAGGTTACGGTGAGTTATTAGTTCGATAATATAGATGGAAAAGAAACTTTATTCAATATCGGATCACGTATGAATACACAAAATAGTTACGGAAACGTTCCTGTTTTTTTGTATGCAGTTAAGCTCGGTGTAAAAAAGCAGTGAAAAATATCATATTTAACAGTTAAATTCCCAATTTTTCGGGTTTTTTCCCCACCATTTAAAAAGTTCAGAGTTTTTTGCGGCACTAGTTCGGACAGACGATAGCATTTGAAAAGATGAGCATTTCGGTATAAACAACTCAAAACACTGTATTGAGACATAACGTTTTTTGTCAGAACGGGGACGAAACGATATATTTTCTACGTTTTGGGCAACAGTGGTGGCCGATGGAATTCGGCTGTTGCCTTTAAATGGAATATAATTGTTTTATTGTTCTCAACAAAGCGCAGGAGAGTTTTATAAGATAAAATATTTCGACACAGCCACCATTTGTTTACAATTCCGTTTTTTTCGCAAATGTATAATTATTGATGTGGGCAGTACACACTGCGCCATTTTAACGATTCAATTTTACGACGTTCACATTTCGAATCGCTAATTTTTAAAGCACGGTTATGCTTGATAATAAGTGTAAAAATTATTGGAAATTTATACAAAAATAAAACAAGCAATCAATAATGCTTGGAATGACAAGTTTGACCACTATTCAAAACTTTCATTAAGCCCTTTCAGATATTTTGATTTCAAACTAAACTAGAAACTACTGTGCAGAATGATTCTACAAAAAAACAGCTTTTACTGTTTAGCTGGAAGAGTTAAGAACTTTTACAAAACATCCCCTTTTTACTAGAGCATGCTTATTAACTAATATTAACTATTGGTATGAATAGTTTAAAAACAAATCTTACTCAACGATGTACTTTCACACTACAGATTTTACGCTATCTGTAAACCCCGTTATAAAAATTATGTATCGGGTTGGTGGGAAGGAACAGGAAAACTTTAAATACATTCTGATCGTTTGAATACAAATTTACAAATCAACGGATGAAAGCGTCAATTGTGGAGTTCGAAACATTGGCCGCAAGTTCAAGTAAGATGAAAAAACGATTACCATTTGGTTACGGGATACCCTTTAAAATACTTACATAATTTGTAGTCGATGACATTCTCGGTTACACTCGGGCATGACAATGAATGGAAAGCAATCAGATAATATCGATGAATTCAATTAAAACTACACATTTACATCAAATACGAATTCACCTGTCAAAGAACTTTACCGACGTTATGAATAATATAGACCGACCGCTGTAACTAAGGATCGAATAAATTCAAAGGCACTTACTATAAGTGTGGTATTTTTCAAAATCATTTTCGATTACCTTTTTTATACGTAAATGAAATATTTCAGCTTGTTTTTCCGCTAGCTATATTTTTCTACTGAAGCTTTTGTGTTTAAATCCTGGAACGTGAGTAGTCAAGGTGAGTCATCTATTGATATATATTCAAAGTTACTGCGATAATTTTACAATTGAATTGTTCACTTGGAAAATGGTGTAAGCTAAAATATGGTTTAAGTTGTCTTTTAAACGGAAAATCATTTCTCTGGGTCGTTTTTCTTTTGACTGTGTAACTTTCATCGACAGCGATGCCATGAATAACAATTCTAGACTTAAATTTGGATTATTGAGATTTTGTACACTTCCATGTATTTTGTCACTAACGACACGAGTTTCGCCTTTCGGCATCTTCAGGCATTCGAGCGCACGAATGAAATCGAACTGATAGACAGTAAACAGTGTCTAACGTTTATATAGAAGATACAAATACGACAAATATTACTGATACCTGAGTTAACATTTCGAGAATCGCCTTAATCCTTATTTTGTAAACAACACATTAACAGAGTGACGAATTGCCGCTTTCCAACTACTTAAAGTGAACTCTATCGTTATTGTTAATAAAAAGAAAGCGGCAATTCGCCTTCGATAATGTGTTGTTTACAAAATAAGGATTAAGGCGATTCTCGAAATGTTAACTCAGGTATCAGTAATATTTGTCGTATTTGTATCTTCTATATAAACGTTAGACACTGTTAACTATCTATCAGTTCGAGTCCATTCGTGCGCTCGAATGCCTGAAGATGCCGAAAGGCGAAACCCGGGTCGTTAGTGACGAAATACCTGGAAGTGTACAAAATCTCAATAATCCAAATTTGATATTGAAATTCCATCAAGCACCCTCAGCCGATGTCTTAAATTATAATTCTACACTAACTTTTTACATCTCAAACTATCCGTTAACTCCAGTAAAACGATTTTCCATTGAAAAGCCAACTTAGACCATTTTGTTCAGGTGACTCAGTCAATTAGCATTATCATTTTTACCCTAATTTCGTACATAGTAAACAACTTGAGATATCATTTAAAGTGTTTAATGCTGATTTGCTAGTGGATTACGCTCTGTGATCCGTAGCTAGTAGACATTGAATCTATTCGGAAAATATATCCATTAAGTTTATTTATTATGCATCCAACTGTCTTATATGAATTCTACCGATGACACTGTTCAGATCAATATGCCAATGATAAGATTTGTAACCACACAACCAACTAGTCACAGTTACTGGACTTTATGAAGCTACTCTGTGAGAGTTTTTCAATTAATATTTGATACATGACATTTCCGCGAAAAAAACAACCTACGGATATTGAGTTTGCGATTATACGGTTCTGTCAATTGCGGGAATTTAAGTATAGCGAAGTTCTCATGCACTTAACTGCATTTAAGTCGGTAGACATTATTAAACAGTTGTTGTTCATATTACATAAAATGCATAGGGAAAATAATTATACGGTTAAAATTTAAAAACAAATTGTATATTATGTGCGTTCTCAATGTGGAGCATATTGAATCTTAATTGAGCATCTCAACAGGATATGTTTTAACGAGATCTAGTTAAAATAAATCAGAAGCTCAAACTTTTTCTGCAAGAGAAGGTAAGGAATGGATGATAGGGTTTTGGAAAAGACGAAGATATTTTTTTAATCGCTTTAATTCTATCTCGATGAGGGATCGTTTAACTAACCGTCAATATCTTCCAAACCCCATCTTAGAGACAATATTATTATTTAAAAGTGTCGCTTATTTAAAAGACAAAACACAAGTTTTTTGTAATATTAAAAATGACAGAAAATTGTTTTTTTACACTGCAACATAAAAATATATCAGGCTATTGAATGTTTGGAAAACTCTTAAGGTGTTAACTGTCAATTCTTGGTGGAAAGACATTATATTTTAAAAAATAAAACACAATTCATTTGTACTACTTCCACATATTTATAATGATCAGGACCGGTTTCGCTCATCACGAGCATTATCAACTGATAAACATGTTTGTATTTTTATCAGTTGATAATGCTCGTGATAAGCGAAACCGGTCCTGATCATTATAAATATGTGGAAGTAGTACAAATGAATTGTGTTTTATTTTTTTAAATAGTTTGAAAAACTGTTTGGTAACGTCTCAGTTTTTCGTACAGGTCGGTCACATAGTATATCTAGGTACTTACATCCAAAGGCAAGGAATCTATGACGGCTTAGACGGTAAAGAGCGATTCGCTAATCTAGCAGTTTCTATACCCCTTTTTATATCCATAATCTATCTAAAAATAGAGGTTCGGTGACTTAATTCCAACGAATTCTTAATAAAAACACTTTCTGTTAAATGTTCCGTCAGGAATCTGTATGTGCTCCAAATTGGGAACGGATATGGTAAAAAAAGATAATGATGTGGTTTACATAATGGCAACACTGCATGGAGCAATCAAACCATAGACACAACAAATAGTTAAACCACACAGTTGTTCCACGGCTGCATTTCAAAGAAGTTATTCGAATTCAGAACATGTTCGAACAAACGTTCAATTCGAAAATCAAACAAAAGATTACGCGCTTTGAAATAAACCAGTTGACAAGATTTAAAATACTTGACGTGTCAGCGGATTACTGCCGTTCAAGAGATTTATTCGACTAATAAGAATGGATTAAACGGCTGGCAGATTTGGTTTCGAAAATAGAACAAATTCTTGCGCGGGTAATAATTTAACTATCCAGCGAGCCTGGACGCAATAAATTACGTTTAACATTTATATTCTGAAAAAGTTTTGGAATGAATGGTTCTGGTTGAAAATCAAATATTTGATCCAGTAACTATATGATATAAGGAATGAGACATAAGTACAGTGATCGAAGTTAAGGCTCAGATTAGGTAAAATAAATATTGCGGTCCTGTAACCAAATGGTTAAAAGTAAAATGCTGTTGAACTTCGCACGCTTAATTGCGGGGTTACCGGCTTATGGGTTTCTATCTCACCCTGATTCAAATGCTGGATATAAACGGAGCGATTAGCTAACTACTAGTTATCTCTTAACCCTATTATACTTTCAGTGAGAGAGTGGGTGAAAAACTGATTTACAAACTTCGTAACGGTGTTCCATTAAAATGTCCATATAATGCACACTGAGAGCGAAAATACATGTTAAAAAAAATAAAGCATGATAAACTCGGCAATGTGAAAGAGAAGCTGATTGACAGATGCGGTTTTTTAGTCTTAATGCTTCCATTGAATAGCGTAGAAAATGTATTATTAGTATTTTCCATGTACATAATATATTAGTTACAAGCAGGGGTGGCAGGTGACAAGAATATTAGGGAGTGCAAAAAATGTTCACCTATTTAAGCAAGAAATCCATCCTCTGATTTTGAAAACACTTCAATAACACGAACATCAAAGTCCGATATTGACGTTACCAACTGTTTCTGGACAAAGGCAGACTTGGTGTTTTAATTGTTTTATTTGGGAATACGTTCGCTAAGCATTTTTGTGAATCATCGCTTCCTTCAATATTTTTTTATGAGGAACGCGCGGGGAATTTAAAATTGGTGAATTGTTATGTCTGTATTTATATCGCTTATTACTTGAATATGTAAATGGGAGTACAGTGCATACTTTGCTCCTTTACAAGAGCCGTCCCTGGTTACAAGTATAACCGTACCCGTCATAGATGACGATATTTAAATGAAATACTGAATGTCTAAAGTAGCTAGTACGTCGGGACTGTGTGTGCATTGCATAAAATTTTATTTTATATACACACTGCAAACGCTTAGGTCATAATAAAATTTCATACCTACATGTGATATGTGATAATAATAAAACGTCTACAGAGCGGTCTGGGCTATTATATATAAGATTATGACAAAGTCGTAAACTCGTGATAATATTTTTGTGTCAATCAACTACAATCAAAAAACGCAATGCATACATATTAATTTAAAATCATTTTTTATGTCATTAAGGATATATTATTTGCGCACTACAAAATACAAATAAAATTCTAAAGAAACACTGAATGAAATATTGAATAAACACTTACAAAATCACGATTCAGAAGTATACTTAAAATATGAACGGAAGATATTTACCTGAAACAAATAACGAAAGATGTGAATATAAATATTTTATACAAATATTTTTATCATACGTTTTTGCGTTGCTGAATGTTTTTGACATATACCTGAGTACCTTAGTATCAAAGTCGGACACACGCGACATCCCACAATATTCATTTTTTTATTGTTTGTGGTAATGCAAGTGATGATCTTTTCAAAAACTCATTAAAAATATCAGAATCCAACGATTTCATATAGTTTTTGAGTTTAAAGTACTTAAATAGTTTCAAAAGCGGACACTAAACATCCATTTTCGCGAAATCGGTGGACATATGCCAACTGATTTCGATCCACACATTGTCACATCGTCCACACATTGGCCAATCACATAGCAAAAATTCACTTTGAGTGTTATGACTGCCAGGCTTAATGAAGTGTGGAATTTCTAAATGTTGAATTTCTAAGTGTGGAATTTTTAAATGTTAGTTCTGGCTTGATTGTTGACGATCCTGTTATCAAAAAACGGTGGGTCAAATTAAGTTTCTTAGGTAGAATCTCAGAGATTATTTCTAGAAAAATAGATAAAAAACTTTATAATGTCACTTTTTATAATACTCAAAACTTAAGCAGGATGTTAGTAAATACTAAAGATAAAGTTAATAGTTTGAACCAAAGTGGTGTTTATCTATTAAATTGTAATTCCTGCGAAGCTAGATATATCGGACAAACAGGAAGGTCTTTTAATATTAGAATCAAGGAACATCTAGCTTGTGCTAAAAAAAAAGATGATTTGTCTACATTTGGTAACCATTTGTTTCTAAATAAACATACGTTTGACAGAACACAAAATTTCAAAATCCTGCATTTAAATAACAAATCTTTAAAATTAGATAAACAAGAGATTTTAGAAATAAATGGATATAAATTTTTGCCCAATTCAAATTTATTGAATGAGCAAACCGTCTTTGCATCTTCTCCTTTGTTATATCCGATTCATTAATTTGTATTATACCTGTAAGGTTATTTTTAACTTTTAAGAATTGATTCTGTCTGTAATTTTTGTTTTTCAGATATTAAAATTTATTGGATATTCATAGCTGCTCTGCTTTCTCCACTTAAGATGGCTATTTATTATTCATATTAATTACATACTTAATATTTGATTATTTTTAAATGGTTCATTAATTTTTACTTACAATTTCCCTGAGTCATTATTTTGTGTGGAATATATATGAAAGGAAAAATCACCTCTGCTTGTACATTTTCATAGATGGCTTATGTCCGTCTTTGATACTAATGTACTCATGTGTTCTTACAGATTTTTTTTTTATTCAGTTAATGTTTGTTTGGACAGAGCTAATTATTACAACTTGAAAATGAATATTTCGGTAAAAATAACTGAAAACGGGACGTATTTACCACAGAACGAGGACGATGTGAAATACGCGTCCGGGAGTCAACGTGCTATTTGTAAATCAAAAATAGAGCAGAAATAATACCTTCGTGCATATCTCGAAGTGCATCTGTGTAATTGAGAACGAAATAGACTGGGCGTAAGTAACTGGTGGCAAAAATTTCAAATTCAAATTTAGAACGCATTCTTGGCGGGAAAGAAGAATCGGTTTACTCCAGCCAAATGTCGAATAGGTACTGACTCACATCGGGAAGCCAATCTGGCAGGTAAAATGGCTATCATCTGACAGATCACGGTAAAGATTCTATCTCAGTACCATTCAATTGCTTGAAACCACTGCTTTTTCCAAAGGATAGATGCAAATATGAAAAGGAATGATTGTTTAGAACTAACTGTCCACAAAATGACATATATGAATTTCGTTATTAGTATTAGCTGGGACCAGGCATTTAAAGTCAAGAAAATGTTGCCTGCGGCGCATGTATTAATATGCGCGGAAGATGCTGTGATACCTCACTGACTTAATAAAAAACGCATCGTTTGACGAAAATTTGCGCTTACATCAAGTAAAAAATATAGCACCATTTTCTTTTTTATTTTACATCCTCATCAAAACTGGCGTATTTACAACTTTTGCTTCGGAAAATATTTGTGTTTTTATAATGTAAATAAAACATGAATCGTAATGTAAGCGAATTTTGCCAGAGTAAATAATATTGCGAACGCGCAAAAATTATTTTTAAGTTGATTTCTAAATGATGTTACCGTTTAGCTTCCTTGATTCCTTTAATATTCAAAAGTGATAATATATCATAAGAAGAGAATATTTTGAAAAAATTAAATACCAACATTTAAATCATAAATCATTGATGAATGAAAATGGCATTACTTAGCAAATTTATTGCAAGCATCCCTTTGAAAAGGAAGCCACTCTAAGTTTAAAATTAAATTCCTTCGCTTTCAAAAATAGAACAATGATGTCACCAGAAAGTACCCCGCGGTCACCATTCTTACTCCTCATGTCTGGCATTTAAATTTGGCTCAAGCGAATTTGAATTCCCCCCACAGGAGTGCGCTTCAATTAGACACGAAATAAATGCAATGAATTCTCTATCTATTGTTGTCATGTAAATTTCATCTATGCATTCAAACTACATTCAATGGTCGTGTTCCATTTTTGAATTTTCATAGATTTTTCTTTACTGCCAAAGAAAGGGAACTTTATACAAACAGTCAGAGCGCAGGATAACGTATTTTATTTTGGCAACATTAAATATTTTACGTGGATAAGAGAAATATGATTAGAGGGATACATAATCAAAATATGTTAGCCTTCCCGTTTTAATGCTAAAAAAATCCCGTCGGATTTCATGAAGTCAAATTGCGTTACCGTGTGGGTTTTGTCATATACACGCATTTATAAAGCAAAATGACAATTTCAAAGAGTGAAATATGGTTTTATGTACTATTAAGTAATTTAAGACATCGACTGAGGGTGCTTGATGGAATTTCAATATCAAATTTGGATTATTGAGATTTTGTACACTTCCATGTATTTTGTCACTAACGACCCGGGTTTCACCTTTCGGCATCTTCAGGCATTTGAGCGCACGAATGGACTCGAACTGTCAGACAGTAAACAGTGTCTAACGTTTATATAGACGATACAAATACGACAAATATTATTTACGAGATAAAATATTATACATCTGGGATCCACACTGATACCTGAGTTAACATTTCGAGAATCGCCTTAATCCTTATTTTGTAAACAACACATTGCAACAGAGTGGCGAATTGCCGCTTTCCAACTACTATTAGAATTACCAGTGATTTTATAATTATAATAGCGTTGTGGGTTTCGAAATTTCATCAAGCACCCTCAGTCGATGACTTAAATTAAATTCAAACAAAGCTAATTGTAATGGAGGCGTAGCGTTTAAAAACTTTTGTGCAATAACTGTACAGCCGAATACGTCGACCAGAGAGCAAGAAGTTTCAATATGCAACATTCGCTAAATATTCGTTATGGAAAACATTCAATATTTAAGAAAAGAAGAATAATGTAGAGAATTATAAAAAAATAATTCAAAGGTGTAAAAATGAATAGCAAATAATTTTTGGGAAATAATGTTTTAAATAGGACAGGTGGCTCGGCTATTTTTTTTTTTGTTATTATTAAAGTTAGAAATGTGTCCTCTCTCTCTCCGTGGTTGGCGAATGACCATGCAATCAACCCAACCTTTAATTTCAAGTATTTTCAATACTATACAGATTAGAATTGTTTTTTTTTCAATGATACATTCACTTTGAAGATGCTTACCAAGGAAGTGAAACCTGTCACATCACGATTGGAGTAATACAATTAGGTATCAATCTTAAAAATTTACCAAAAATGTCTTCCACAATGCATCATCCGAATCTACCGAAATAAGTGAACATTTTTTCTACATCATGAAACATTGGTTTCCTCAAATAACGCTTAACACTTCTTGAGCGGGCGCCCGGAACAATAGACTCTATCCTGTGGCGGGCGTTTTTCGTGATTAGCGCAAAAATATATTGCTTTTTAAAATTGACACAACTTCTAAACGAAACAATATTTTCGATTGAAATTTTCAAGAACTCTCTGGAAATCGTTTTAGCAAAATAAAGAGTTTCAGTTGTTGGTTCTGTAGACCAATACTCGCCCCTTATATCCTTGCAAACTTGTCCCATCAAAAGAATAAGCCCCAGAAACTTTTTCATTTCTTTCAAAGTAATATTTTTCCACTTTGCCGATTTTTTACATAATTTATAATTATGGGAGTTTTGGTGGTAATATCTATTAGATTCGTTTACAAAAAATTCAAACAAATCATCACCGATATATAAATTTACCGCATCACTTACAGTTTGAGGACAATCGAAATTTGAATTCAAACCGCGGCGGCCTAAAAATGATTCCAAAACTGGAGGATTATCTAACGATGACCACTCATCCACATACTCGTCTGAGCTCGTCTCCGAATCAGAATCACTTGGAATAGTGCGACGGTGAAACGTTCTAGGTCTTGGTATTTGCTCATCATCACTCGATTCGTTGTCTGACAACTCTTCAATATCATTATTCCATGAGCAATCAGATAAATTGTCGGCATACACTTCATCGTCACTGTCATTGGCTTGTGAAGACATTTTTGTAGGGATAACGTCTTATACAATGGTAATATTATATTCGAATAATAAAATACGAAACAGTATGTAAACAAAACAGCGCGAGCGATATGAAAAATAGTCCGACACTTGAAACGACTCAAACTGAACTAGAGATTGAGATATCGAAACAAATCTATACGACTGTTGATTTTCACCCCTTATAATCTAGCAAAGAAGTAGAACTAATGATAATTAGTTGCGGCGTTTTATTTCACGCCGATATACAAACCCGTGAAATGCCGTCTCCCGCCAACAACCGATAGTCAATAAAAACGACTTTTGCCGTGTCCCGCCTTCGACCGATAATCCGCGAAAAACGGCATTTGCCGTTTCCCGCTGTCAATGTGTTAAGATACCCAATAATATACTAACATTGATGATTCTGTCGAATAAGCGTATTTATCCTTTTCGACAAAAAAAAAACAAACGAGTAAACAATGTTGAAACAGCGCATCAAAATATAAATTCCAACATAATTAAATAAAGAAGAAACTCCCACGTCAGTAATTGAAGCTTATGATTCAATTAAATATGACCTTACGGTTTCACTATATCGTAAAAGCGTATTGTATAAGAATTAATGATTATTTCCCTACTACAATATTTCAAAGACCATGTTTTGTAACCATTGAGCTTAACTATCGTAAGGAGTTGCTCTTACGATATCAGTGTTTACGTTTGAACACACATGCAGTGAGTCACACGTGGTTTCAAAATATTTTCCGTGCGATCAAACTAATCAATCAGATCGCGAATTGATATTACCATAATAAGCATAAATATGGGGAATCAAACAATAAATGACATTACAATTTCTTTAATTATATTATATCCAGTTCAGGTGTACTGATATACCAAAATATAATAGTTATGGGGACTGGTTATTAGCAATATTAATTGAACGGTAACAAAAAAAACTACTTATAAGAAAATCGCTCGGCTGGAACTCAATTTCACTCGCTATTTGTAATGGTTTATGTACTAACTTATCTTGAAGAAGACTAGAGAAAAATATCGTATAATTAATGTAATCAATTTTTTAACCGATAGCCTGTAAAAAAATAATTTATTGCGAACATTTATTTCGCATTCGGGACAATGTTATGTGTAAAATTACCGTAATATTTACGTGTGTACGTGAGTAGCAAACGTAAATGATTCATCCGACCATAAAAAACTAACGTCTAACAACGCCCACAAAACAAAAAATCAATAGATATTCTACCCATTCCATATTTGAATCATCGAAAATTTTTTACATAGACAATAAAAACCGAATTAGCTTATCGCAATCTAAGATAGATGTCTATAATCAACAGTTAGCATCCTGGATAATAAACGCCTGTGTTGCCAGATGACGAAAAAAATCGATACAATGATTGGCGAAACCGAAAACGAAGTTATGTAATGGAAGGTATTAGTGTTGCTATTACAATGGGAAGTAATAGTTATTCAGCGATTGATCTTGTGGTTCTTAATCTTTTTGTCATGCAACTTTGACGAATAAACGTAACCTCAATTCAGAAAAAAAACGGAACATTGTTACATTTAGAACATAAAATAAACTTAACAATTAAGAAAATTTGAATTACGCATAATCATTTATAATAAGCATACAATATAGTTTTATGCATATATGAGGGTATTGGTTCCAAAAGCCACTTTTACTCCACTCAGAAAGTGTCGAATATTTATGATTGATTCGCCGGTTATTTCATTTAACTTTGTATTCCGTATAAAATTACAATTGTTATTCTGCTTCTTGTGTTACTAAACGTGTTTCTTTTATTTTAGTGGCATCATTAAAAAATATGGAATGTTTTGAATCTAATCTCTTAAATATTATAAAACGGAACCGAGGATTAAATCGGAGACCAGACGAGGAAAATAGACTCGCCGCTCGTATTAATTTAATTGGAAGGAGGAACCCATCAGGAACAAAAGTACTAAGTTATCAGAAGGAAAACTCTCTTCGCCTACTCGAATAAAACAAATGATCTATTAAAAACTCAAAATATTTCTTTTTGTCCAAACTACTCCAGACACAAAAAATACTGCCTTATAAGTAAGAATACAGCTAACGGAGCAATTACACATACACTTTGATTTCAATCTTTATTATTTTTTAAACTTATTTTTAGGTCATGACTTTATCATGAAAGAAGGCAATTAATTAAAATGAATATAAAAATACTTACTTAAGTTGAAACTAAGTTGTTATATCATTTCTCATACCTCTGAATTGTCGCTACCTGCATGATGCAGATCGCTTTTGAAATGGTGGTATAATATATATTATTGTTGTTATGTGTATGTCCATGAACTGTGTTTAATTTACTTTGTTAAATATTTAATGACATGTTGAGAAACACTTCATTACATTAAATTAAATGAACAGGATCGAAAAGAAAAGAACAGTTAACGTATTGACCAATCAAACGATCTCTTTTGTGCTTTTCACAATGTTGTTGTCCAATGACAGCTAGTTACATTCATTACACATTACACGAATGTATTATACTGTTCTTAAATTATATTTCTCGTTTTCACATTGTCATTCTGGACAAATTAAAGATAATTAAGAAACACTGCCATTGTACGCTATGATATTACTGTATGATCTTTGATCAGTGATCAGGAGAGTTGATCAATAAAGAATCGATCACATAGTCTGAGAATGCTTATTCGGTATTTCGTAATTAAAACTGGAAACGGCATTTGAATATGATTTGTTATCGGTTTCCTAAAGGTTTAGTTAGAGTAGACAACGCAATCCTGATATCTATATGAATGTACGACAATATAAAAATATCATACGGACAATACTAAAAGATCTTATAAGACATGGGTTCCCAATCTTTTCTTCTCAATTGTTCTTTTCACCAACGTTCAAAATATAATTACCCCCCTTTCCAAGATAATCTAACTCTAACTCAAAAGCTGCTTTCCTAATATGTTATTTTAGAAATCATTTTTTTCATCAGTTGATAATGCTCATGATGAATTAAAGCGGTCCTGATTATTATAAACATGTGGAAGTTGTACAAAAAAAATGTGTTTTATTTTTTAAAATATAATGCCTTTCCACCAAGAATTGATAGTAAACACGTTAAAAGTGATTAAAAATCTATAATAAACAGCAGCAACTCCCCCTCTTGAACTCTAATGAAAACCTGCTATAGAATATAATGCAACGCCGAATGGTATTTTTCTTAATACAGTGGTTTAATATACATTAATACTATAAACGAATAATATACGATAATTTATTAAATATTCGAATATCTAAAAATCCAAATATCCAAATATTCGATTGGCATTCCTATCGGCATTGCAATCCCTGATGTCAAGTAAGAAATATAATATTTTTTACTTCGAGTCAGTTTTCTGTTGAATTATTGAACGATATCCGCGAAATTCTGTTACTGAAAAGCATTCGTTCGTGTTTTTTCGCAAATAGGTATCTATTTTTAGGAAATTGTATACCGAGTGGAGGAATAAATTTAAGATATCTCTGATACGTGACCGAATTATTTAGTCACGTGGGAAAAGAAAAAAAAACCGCACGAAACAGAGTTACAGAGTTTTCTTTTGTTATTAGTATTTTGAAAGATTTATCTACAGTTCTTTACCACAAAATTTTAAAGGATAGTTTTTTTAGCTATTAATATATTCTGCTGAATTTATACATATCTATAAATTGTTTGTTATCATCTTTGGTTTCGTTCAAATAAATGCAACAGTACGCGATTTATTTGCAATTGATATTGGTCAAAACCGTCGTGAATAAATCTGTAGATTTTACAACACTTTTATATCGAACAAATTCGACAAACTCAAAAATTTTGCTAGAATTACAATGATTAATTTTGGTTCAACCCACGTATATTATGTGACAAATCATTTTCTATCGCAAATCTCAACGAAAACAATTTACAAATAGTTTTAAGAATCACACCCACAAAATTTAAAAGTTAAAAGATTTATTTGTCTAGCATTTTAGGTTATTAGATAATCACTTTTTAATGTTGACGATCCTTTTTCATGATAATAAATAATGCAGTTTTAAAAATTATATTTAATATGCGGCCCTCCGTTTATTTTTAATTGTCAATGTGGTCCTTCAGCCATAAAGTTTTCCCAGGCCAGGTTTGCACTAGATAGAGCAGTGATTTCTACGGACCCCGAGAGGTCCGACTACTGAGGGGGTCTGTGAGAAATTAAAAATAATTTGGGGTACGTGGACAACGCCAAGGGGTTCGCGAAACATTTTCAATATGAAAGTTAATTGATAGCGATTTTTAGGGTATTGGACCCTTTTGCACGCAGATCTACAAACTCAGATGTACATATACTAATAAGGAGCAATTTGTTGTATTATCTACAAATGAGGAGCGGAAACCAATGTTTGAACAAGGATACCACAAATTCTGGTTACAAAAACAGATGCCAATTTTATATCCTGCACTATGGGTCACTCACTGTACAGAAGCTGATGATATTTTCCCCGTCTTTCCATTTAGTAGAACGTGGATTTAGTGCAGTTATGAACCTCGTCATACATTAAATATCAAAATGTTTTATGTATATTTTATTTTTACATCACCATTTACCATTCAAGACATGAAAATTAACTTGTTATTTTACTTGAGGGTTCATGATCAGGATTTTGCTTTAAGAGGGGTCCATGGGCATAATAAGTTTGGTAACCACTGAGATAGAGAGAGCTCCACTACAATAAGAGGAAAAAATAGCAAAGTATTTAGTTCCACATGAGCACATAATTCATACGAGATATTCGATAGCTATTTCGGCTGCATATATCGTCAGAACTTCTAGTAATGTATTTAAACTTATGTTATTTTAAGTGTACAACCATCTATCTCGGAAAACAATGACACTGGTCATTAACGGAAAAAAAAATAACACTTACCATTTCATCCAAGCTCTTCAAATCGTTCGTAATTATCTGCGGCACAGGTCCATACACCATGGGCGGAGATTCGACCACCACATCGTCTTCGTCTTCCTCAGAATCACCTGATACTCCAACGCCACCGCATCGGCGCGCCTCCAACAGGATTTCTCTGTCAATCTGTCGCTCCATCTGAACCAGCATTGGAGCCAGCATACCTGATGAAGATATAGTAATATTTATAATGGTAAGGTAGAAGATTGTAATTAAGTCAACATGTTGAGTAACGATATGATTACTGTTACGCAACAACTAATAACATTGATTATTTAGTCGTTACACTAACCTAATACACGATATTTTATAATATATCGTTGTTTTAGTCGTAAATTATATTTTTGTTTGTAAAGAGACGTTGTCTTCAGTTTAAGGCAGTGGTTTACAAACTTAAAATACCCCCTTCCCCCTCTCACAAAAATATTTGTATACTTTTCAACATTTCAGAACCGCGTGAAGTCTATCAAAATTATACAAATACTTCAGCATTTTGACAAACCCCCGGTTAACAGGTGTATATAGATCGAGGCAGAGGGTTGTCGTCTATTTTTCAATTGGTTTAGTCAATCGTGACTTATAGCTCCGTACGGGATTCGACCATGATACTTGGATGGTATACTGACGAACGCATTAGGTCAGTTTTTCATTATTTTATGTTTTAAATGTTAAAATTTATAAAACAGTATGAAGTCACATTTTCAGTATGGCAAAAAGCATGATATAAAAGTAACGCATCGATACCAAATCTTATGATTTGTATGCTAAAAAGATTTTTCTTTATAATTAAAAAAAAAAACAAAGAATAATTGTCATTGGGAGAGAGAACACTTTGAAAAAAAAATAATGCTTTAAATGCAATTATCTAAGAACTTATTTTTACGACTTAATGTTTTCTGTCAGTATTATAACTAGATTGATATTATGTGTTTTTTTTTTTTTGATTTGAATGTGTTTCGCTATTTCGCTCAAGCTTGCAACGTTCTTATCCAAAAAATATAGATATTACAGTACCATTTGTCATACGCCAACCATTCAGGATACCACTAATGGTAAAAAGGGTTAAACGTCACTGGTCTAAGATTACAACAATTAAATTATTCAAGCCATTGAAATGAATATTTTAGTTTTACATACATGCCTTCACTTAATGCTCGTTATTTCATAATACACGATTTAGAATGGAGTATAATTTTTCCCAGGAAGTATCGAATGTACCATGGAAAATATTTTAATGAAAACATGTTTTTTTAAATTACCGGATAATACAGAGGCGGTATGTAACGTCCTAACTAGACGAAATTAAAATACCATCGCCCAGAGCAATATTTTGATTAAACCGGCATAAAGTACAGAATAAATACATTGATTTACGTCTGTATGGGATTGACTTTTAAAAATCAAATCATATCTAATTTCCGGTTATAAATGAACAAACTTTCTACTGTTTATAGATTTACATGTGTCTATTTATTTTAGATTACTGAAACATTTTTATTAATCTTCTTCTAGATTATTTACGATGAATTTAGCGGTTAGATTGATTGTGATTCATTTTTCATGTCAAATTAAAATGTATTACTTTTTCATCACACTTGTTATGACACATGATCAACAGCCAAAATAGTTTCTAATCATGTTATAGGAATTATATATATATATTCAAAAAACGGGGTGTATTTCGTGTTGCATAATATCTATATATGGGACGTCTAAAAGCAAAAACCGAGTCTAAAATCTAAAAAAAAAAACGTACATATAAGGTAAATGTAACAGTAGTTGACCGCTTTAGAAAAAAAATCAACAAAAATAACGAATAACGTTTAGCATTAAACGAATGAACAAAGTAAATATATTCATAATGGATCAAATTTCTTAATTAATATGATAAGACAACAATTGGGAAAGGGTCTGTTACAAAAAAATGTGATCAATTTTTAACAACCATATTAATGTTTCAGTAGTTAACCGTCTGAAAATTGAAAGTTTTCAATAGTTCACCATGTCTAATCAGAGGGTTTCATGACAACCTTTCACCAGAGTTGCGTGAGAGCTTCCTGTAGGACCACTATCGGTTGAATCACTGATATCTTGGACAATATTCTTAAGAAAATAAAATTAAAATTCTTACTTGATAAGGTGTTGTTTTCAAATGGCCGCTATGACACCGCAATAAAATATACGGTGATGTGTTAGTTCCTTAATCCGACAAAACATGGTTTCACTTGTCTTAACTCTACAATTTAGAGCAATCCCGCGTCTACGTTTAAAATGGTCAACTAATGGTACATTTACCTTACTATAAGTCATTTCACATAGTATGTAGTGATATATAACTCATAAATCCGACAAAAACAAACGGAAAGAAATGGTTGAATTTTTTCGCATGTCTCGGAAATTACACGCAAAAACCGATGCGTCCAATTTCATTTCGTTTATATTTATTGCAATTAAAGTTTGGGTTATAAATAATTGCACTTTGTGTTAGATAGTATTCACTTGGTACACTTGAACTTTTGCTTCGATTGTTTGCACTTTGTGTTAGGTAGTATTCACTTGGTACACTTGAACTTTTATTTCGATAGTTTGCACTTTGTATAATATAGTATTAACTTAGTACACTCAAACTTTGATTTTAATAGTTTTCACTTCGAAACGGATTCTTTTAACAAAGTACCACAGACTAATTTTGATAGCTTGACTTTGAAACGGATTATTTTAATTTTATATGTTATGGACATTGAAATAAATTATATTAACATATTGCATGTCCACTTAGAACCCTGCTTCTTCATAAATACCACTCTTATAATATACTAGTGAATAAATTCTAATGCGTGGAACAAAGACAATACAGGCGACCTAATATCGAGTTGCGACAAGTAAACTAGTCTATTGTGGAAAATCCTATCTTGCAAGTATTAAAGAATAAGTGACATATCATTACAGCGTTGTGAAACTATCGATTTCAAAGTGTGAGTATTTATATTCAGTGAAAACTATTTTGTCTATGTGATAATATTTTTTCGTAAGTGCAAAATATTTCTTCAATATTTTATTATGTGGCATCACTTTATTTTTAGTGAAATAATTTGTTTTTTGTGGAATGTATTTGTTATAAGTGAAAACTATCTTTACGAAAGTGAATATCATCTGAACAAAAGTGCATTTAATTGTAAGCCTTTAAAGTTTTACTAACTAGTTAAAGTAAACATAGTGTTTTAAAAACAATATAAAAAATAAACCACAGATAAAACTAATAATTTAAGTGTGAAACACACAAACGTTATAAACTAAGTGGACACATCGGTTTTTGCTTTAAGACGACTCATATGTTTGTTTGTAAACGTCAAGCATGCTTTTTGATAGTATCTACGAGGCCATTTTTAGGTTTTCGAAGGTTAAAAGGAAAAAAAATCGCCTTATTTTTTCAGTCTAGGAACACAGTTATTTGACGCAATCATGACTGCAAAAATACTTTTTTACGATTTTCATAACAAATGTAAGGTTGCTATGCCAGCAACAATGCGACTTCAACATAGTTTGCGTTGTTATTACGACATAACAAATGTCGCGTTAAGTAGCTCTATGGCATGTGTATTGGAATACGACGGCACGTAACACAAATGATTCCCGCTCGTGGTTTTACTTGTGAATATGAATCATCCTCCAGTCGTCTGACAGTGATATCCAAGTTCAGTTAAAAGATATCAGTTTGATTGTAATTAGCAATAGCAAATGAATGGCCATAAGAGATGGTGTATCTGCAATTAGTCGCCTAATTCACGAAGTAAGATGTCAAATAATTTATGGATACTTTGCCCACCGATACTTTAGTATAGATTTGTATGCGCATAATTTTTAATTAATTTTTCCGAATGTAAAACATGCAAGAAGATGAAGGTATAAATTAGATAAGAAATAGTAATGACATTTCCTAGGATTTAGGCAATTTTCTTTCACAGTAAAACAATGTACTGTTAATTCTGTCACATTTACGTAACTTGGTAAACTCTTTCCGGTCTTTAACCTCTTCAAATGAAACTTATTAAAAATCCGGCTAATTGTATGTTTCCGTGACGAAAGTAATTTAAAAAACGAACTTCTATGCGACGTACATAATGATAAATCATTTCTTTTGATAAGAAAACGGGTGGGGTAGTTTTTTAAAAGTGTCACAAAGGCATTAGGGGGTCGTCAAAACGAGCGGTGTTTGCAGAGTCCTTGTTGAATGATCTATTAAATTAGTTTGGTCTAGAGTATAAACTCTAAACTTTTTTTCGGAGGATAAGTTTAATAGTATAATGGAATATATTGTCATAAATAAGTTCTTCCAACACAACTGTCGGAATAACAAATTATCAATTTTAAATTGGCTAACAATTAAATGCACTTTTGCTTAGATCATATTCACTTTCGTAAAAATAGTTTTCACTTATAACAAATACATTCCACAAAAAACGAATTCTTTCACTAAAAATAAAGTGATCCCACATAATAAAATATATTTTAACATTCAAGAAATATGTTGTACTTACGAAGGAGATATTGTCACATAGATAAAATAGTTTTCAATCAATATAAATACTCACACTTTGAAGTCGATAGTTTCACAGCACTGTAATGAAATGTCAGTTATTCTTTACTACTTGCAACATAGGATTTTCCACCATAGACTAGTTTACTTGTCGCAACTCTACCCTATATTAGGCCGCCTATATTGTCTTTGCTCCACGCATTAGAATATATTCCACAAACCAAACTAGACCAACCCTAACATAACCTACTACAACTTAACTCACTTTCTTAAAAGAATCCGTGACTAAGTGGAAACAATTAAAACCAAAGTTGGAGTGTAATAAGTTAATACTATTTAATCCAAAGTGCAAACTATCGAAATAAAAGTTCAAGTGTACCAAGTGAATACTATTTAACACAAAGTGCAAACTATCGAAATTAAAGTTCAAGTGTACCAAGTGAATACTACCTAAGACAAAGCGCAATTATTTATAACCCTTTTAAATTTATATTAAAAATGAAAGAAAATCTTCACAAAGTTACCGCCAAATATGTCGCACAGGAATTATATTTATTTCATAAATGTATTTAATGTATTAATATTGATAGTTCCGTGGTGTAGTTGTCAACGTCGTTACGGATGGGTCGGGTTCAAATCTCGATACATCAGTTTCATAAATTGATTTTTAAATAGATTTATCGATTTCTGTACGTAAGCATGGATGTTTTGATGACTAAAATTTCCTCCCACCCACCCGATCATAAAAACGGGGCGTAGCGAGAGCAATAAGCTAACCACTAGTCCTGTTCTAGTATCCGTCTACCTCTATTCTCTTCTAAAACGAGAGGTTGAGCAACTGAGTAACAAGCAATTGTCGTAGAATACTTATATTGATATACCTACATTTGGAAGCCATATGATTTACATTGTGAGTGGATATGGTAAGATATATATATATATTGAAAGAATACTAACCGAATTTGGATCCTTTTCGCGCCACTTCCAACAGGCACAAAATCACGTGTTTCTCATTCTTCCTCATGATGAGATCATCCGTCTCGAACAGGAGGCATTCTATGATGCCCAGAGCTCTCCTGCACCAGGCGATAAAATTGGAGACGTTATCCCTAGCGAAGAATGTGGCAGCGCGCGCCGCAGGGAGGAACGGCACGGCGGGGAGTGTTGGGGTGCGGGCTGATAGACCCCTGGCCACACGCCTGCTTTCGTGGTCGATGGCTGATGTTCGTACATTGTTGGCGTGCTGGAAAATAGAACAAAAGAAAAATTCATTAATCCGGAAAAATCCACATTCTTATTATTATTATGGTCTTTTTCTTACACACGTTTACCGATTAAAGCTATCTGAAGCCTACGAAGCGGCCTCTCAGTTTCCTTGTTATTTTTATTTATAGGGTAGGTACAAATGAATTATTTACATTCCTTTTTAGGTACGTCTTCTTGCACGTCAACATGAATTGATATTAAATTTATTACCATTCACATGTTTTTTTCAAACTAATGTGTTGCATAATATATATATTTATCATGTTTGCCATGTGGGGGTCTTCGCGTATACATGTTAGCCCGGTATATCAATTCTGTTCTATGTTATGATAAAAAACAATTTTGTTTTGCAGAATCGATATAAATTACTCTAATTATCACTTTGGTGCGTCATCGATTATGTTCTGACCAAATGTTATGACCATTTTGACAGTACAGGCTGACTCGAGCGCCAGATTTTCTTCTTGTTGTGATGTGTGAAGTTCTTACTTATCATTATTTGTTGTTACGGTAGGATTTTTTGCGGTTCTATTCAAGTGGAGATTAATTTCGGCGTTTAGACTTAAATAAATAATTGCTCCTTACAAAGTTCAGTATCATTACCTTTACATGCATTGGCGCAGTTTACTAATAAGATAAAAGGGGGCATAATTTCGTGCATAGCAACCGAGTTGACAACGCTTTTCATCCTATTAGGTTGCTTATCCATGGGCTCGAATCCCCGGACGGACACTTTCAAACATCGATGTATGAATTTGTTTAATGCTGACATTTTCTCACACCCATCCGATCGTAAAAACGAGGAAACTCGGTTTTAAGCCCCCGAATGTAGACATAATATTTATTCTTTCAATCGATTCAAGTATAGGAATACAAGCGACCTAATTGTAAATTGAAAGAACCGTTCAAACTTACGTCATCATACTATATATATACGCGAACCAAAGATAATACATCACATGACTTATATTAAATTTCGCAAAGTTTAGTTTGCACATTGACCCAATAATGCGTCTCGAATGGACGAATATTTCCGAACGTCAAGTCATTTCCCATGCATAATGTATTTTTTTCCAAAGGTCCGATGTTATAAACATATAAACGGCGCGTTAAAAAAACGATTAGCTTACTACAAACTTTTCCGAGCCATATGAATTGAATTCAAATTGTTTAAACATATAACACCAGTCGTAAAAGGCATTTTTCTATCCTTACCCTTTCCGAAAAAGAGAAGTTTTGTGGCTGAATTCCGAACTAAGAACATCTGTTTTTAATAACAAATCAAAGTAATTTGTTTGTTTCTCCCTAGATATACTTGACATAAGTATTTGACAATCGTTTTTAACTAAATAATAAACTATAATTGAGTTCTAACAAGGATATACCAATTAAATCAACGACGTATTATGATTCCACATGCAATTAAAAAACAGTATATATGCAAAACCGGTGTAGATTTTCATAGATAAAAAATAATATTTATTGTTATAAATGACCCGACAGAACTTTCGTTGTAATTAATATAGATCAATCACCCCTCCCGCTTTCGATGCCACTGGCTGATTTGACACGGTGCCCATTAAAAACATTGCTAAACGATAACTGGAGGCTCTCGAAATAAATCAAATTAATAATTATTTGAACTAACAAAGCATTGAACCTGGGGCTATTTGCAGATGGTGGCCGAACAAAAAAAATCGCGATATTCTTCATTAAACTGTCAAAACATTTGAGGCTAAACCACTTAATGCAAACATTGTCATGCATTCTGAAATGAGGACAAATAAATATCCTCAAGCATGTTAGAGTTAGAGTTTAACCTTGACCGCTCACAATGTGGACCATATGAACAATAGAAAAAATATATATTTGTCATTCTTCTTCTTCTTGGTCGCCTCAATTAGTCTCCACCACTTCACTCGATCTTCTACCTTCCTACGCCAATCGCTGACCTCTAGACTCGTTCATCCAGAGAATTTGCGGTCTTTCAACGCTCCGCTTTCCCTCAGGAGAAGAAAATATGAGGCTTTTTGTAGATGTCCACTAATCCATGCGTGATATATGTCCGACCCAGCGTTGAGTATTAACAAATATGATAATGTCTGGCTCACCTTAGATGTTATTAAATTAAGTCCATGGTTGTGCCGATATTGCCAAATGCCATCATCGCGGAGAGGGTCGAAAATATTCCGTAGGATCTTTCGCTCAAACACTTAAAACAATATTTGATACTACTGCAAACAATTGCCAATGCGGCAAATATTATGAAATTGTTAAATCACACGAAATCAATTAGGGGAGAACAGAAATTACAAACATCCATGTACAAGACCTCAAATCTATGTTTGATATTGATCTTACGGGATCTTGAAAACAGACCAAAAAGCTATTACCACTAGACCACAGATGCCAATTTGTATTATATAGCATTACAATAGAACTTACGGGAATTATGTGTAAATCAGTAGCTCGAAATCTTTCTAATAAGAGTTTAAGGAAAGAAGTATAGCTTTAGGAAAGGATTACTATTTCAGCTATCAGTTAGTTAGTTTACTGTTCTCTTTACAGCCCGTTTCCAGCATCAGGTGGATGGAGAGGTGTGGGAACTTCACAGACAATATTGCATTCGGATATAAACCAACAATCACTTTTAAGGTGTTAACTGTCAATTCTTGGTGGAAATACATTACATTTTAAAAATAAAACACAATTCATTTGTACTACTTCCACATATTTATAATGATCAGGACCGGTTTCGCTCATCACGAGCATTATCAACTGATAAAAATACAAACATAACAGGCTTATTTATATAAAATTTAGTGTAAAAATGAAGGTATATAAAACTGATGGTTCATGAACTGAGACAAGAAAATACTGATTAGCAAACAAATTATACATAAATCAAATGAAAGAGTCTACAATTAAAATGTTATGGACGTCTTGCAAATCATTAAATACTAATCTGAAATCACAAATATAGCTTCATTAAAAGTCCATTTAGCTGGACAAAATTTTTAATGACGTTACTAATATAATATACAATAATGAATCAGGGAAATTGTAAGAAAAAATTAGTGAACCATTTAAAAATAATCAAATATTAAGTATGTAATTAATATGAATAATAAACAGCCATCATAAGTGGAGTTTCAAATTTTTTATGGTATGTTAATTTCTTTTCTTTAATTTCTTAAGGTATGAATGTTTCTAATCTGGGATTTGAATACATGATACTACAACTCAATGGAAGAAAGCCAAACAGCGTTGATCACTCGGCTGCTGGGTTAGCAATGTTTTCGCTTTACAAGGATTCCTCTTTGAACATATTCGCTCCCTTTATAACTCGCTGTTCCTCGCCAATCGCTTTGCTTCCTCCCATGACAGCCAGAGTCCCTCAACTCCGCGGAGTACATCCTGTAGATAGTACCCGATGGTCTTCCAGTACACCGTAATCCCATCGTTCAAGGATTGCCAATTGTTAACGAAATCAGTGCTGCATTAATTCTATATTACGTCATTTTCTTACATTCTATTCTTTTCTGTGTTTCTACAATACCAATTATTTTTATTCAACGCCCCCAATCACAACCGAGGCTACTCTACTCCTAAGTTTAAAATCGTGGAGATATTCATCTGGCAGACGTGTTGACGAATTAGGTCAAAAATAATTACCGTATTGACCTCACACACGCGAAAATTTCGAAACATTCATCCGTATACATAACGAATAGAAAATTTATTATCGATTCAATTTGAAAGATAACCCAATTATGACCGGTAAGGTCAAAAATTACCCAATAACTTATTTTACTGACAGCTGCTTGTTAAAAAACACACGAATTATTACCAAATTGTTTATGCAGTTATTATTTTATAACGTGTAATTATGAAGCGTATAATTGCGTGTTTTATAATCACTTTGCTGTATTTTTACAAGAGTTAGGTGAAAAAAAAATATTTATTTGGTTTGGAATTGTTTAAAAATAATTGCAAATATCGAAAATAAGCGGTTTCCTTACACCCGCTCGTGACACTATATGAATTTCAAATCCATTCAATGACACTAAGGTATTATTTGTTACATAGTAACGGATTAACTCTTAACCGTTCAGACTCATTATATCGATTACATCTACAATAGGATTTCGATTTGTCGAGAAGAATCAAAGTCGATCCTCATTTCTTGTGAGCAGTGATACCAAATTAAAACATCGAAATTAAATTGATTTTTCTATCTAAATATTGTTTTGTACGAAGTGAAACCTGTATCCTGATGTAGACCAAAAAGGTTTCAAACTCCTGTTCTCTCCAGCCTACTTTTGGCAATACGAATATGAATTCAAATTGTGATTGCAACACCAGTATCTCAGAAATTTTACTGTTTCTTCAACATCAAGATATCAAATTTGGATTATTGAGATTTTGTACACTTCCATGTATTTTGGCACGTTGCCAACATTTCTATGTGGGTAAAACCACACGTACATTAGATATAAGGGTATCAGAACATTTAGCTGCCTTTAGATTAAAAAAAGAAACTCCGACATTCGCAAAGCACTTGCTAATGGAGAACCATACGTTTAATGCGGATGATGGGGTTAAACTGTTGCATCAAAACATGGGGGATCATAATTTATTTTATCAAGAAATTTTGGAAATCAATAGAGCCCAGTTAAATTCCTTGCCAATTCTGAATGAGCAGCTGAACCTTCCTGAAATTCTTATTTTATCCTATACGTTGAAACACCTAACAGATGTCATTAAATGTGGAATGATTGTATATATTTACCCTTTCGTCGAATTGCATCCCGTCGAAACCCACAATGCTATTATAATTGTAAAATCACTGGTAATTCTAAAAGTAGTTGGAAAGCGGCAATTCGCCACTCTGTTAATGTGTTGTTTACAAAATAAGGATTAAGGCGATTCTCGAAATGTTAACTCAGGTATCAGTGTGGATCTCAGACGTATAATATTTTACCTCGTAAATAATATTTGCCGTATTTGTATCTTCTATATAAACGTTAGACACTGTTTACTGTCTGTCAGTTCGAGTTCATTCGTGTGCTCGAATGCCTGAAGATGCCGAAAGGCAAAATCTCAATAATCCAAATTTGATATTGAAATTCCATCAAGCACCCTCAGTCGATGTCTTAAATTATATCAAGATATCAGTTTTAAAAAAGCAAAATACCAGCATCGAAAATTAACCAACGAAATTTAAATCTATTTTTGATTTAACATTTTTTCTTTTGCGTTGCGATTAGTTACGCCAGTTACGTGTTTGTCCTTAGTCCGTTTGCACCTATTATCAAACTTACGATCACACTAATAATGTCTTTGTTTAAATATTTTGATTTTGTTTGTGACACTCATCTTTTTTTAACCATGTCCTCTCCCAATGTGGATCATACGGATTCTTTACAGAGGCATCTCGATATAAGTGCTACAAAAACTATATCTAAGATCAGAAGGACGGGTCTATTATAAACTAATAATATGTACCTTATGGTCAGTACGCATCTGAACATTTTTGCACGCACAACACGCTTCTAAAGGCCTCCACGTTGCCTATTTGATGAAATTTATGCCGAGAATCGCCAGAACGTGTGTGGGTACGCATAATTCCACCTACAAACAAGCCATTCAACGTCTAGACCTGAGCAAATTAAGACGCACAGCGTGTGCGCTAAAATGCTCAGATGCGTACGGACCATAAGACGTTACAGACATCAATAAATTGATTGCAAAAATGATTAATAAAGTATACAAACTATTCGAGTCCGATTCGAGAGAAGAGCACGTCGTTGACCAATCGATTAAATACCTGGTATTAATAATAAATTATGCTATAACTATAATATAATGTATATTATACAAAGGAAACAAACTTGTAAAGCGGCCATTTAAAAGTAATGTATTCGTAAGTACAGACTCAATCGGTAATTAACTAGTCAATACGAATTATTAACCAGATACATTAACGTCATCAGAAATTAGTAATACAATAATTATTTATGTGCCGTCAAAACCAATATCCGCACTTAAGAGTTCCACTTTCTTCTATGTAGGTCCCATGCTTGAAAAAAGTGTGCGAAACTAATTTTGCCCACTGGCTATACACTCTACAATTTTAATGAGTATTATTTTTATATGTGCTCTATTAAGGTCACACTTTACGGGGCGTTTTAATCGAATGTTATAGAAATAGTTCTGAGATAGGCGATGATTTTTGTTAGTAATTTTTCAATTATGCTTACAACTTATGAAACGATTCAACCCACCAAAAAGACACAATTAAGTCGAGCTACGAACGCATAGCAATAAAAAAGCATCAGCCACTACAAAAAATGGTCGAATCATTGATACAAGTAGATAGTTAACATACTGCCAGAATATTTTAAAAGATAAAACACAATTCATTTGTACTACTTCCACATATGTATAATGAACAGGACCGGTTTCGCTCATCACGAGCATTATCAACTGATAAAAATACAAACATAACAGGCTTATTTATATAAAATTGAGTGGAAAAATGAAGGTATATAAAAAAGAAAATACTGATAAGCAAACAAATGGTTTTTAAATGGTTCACTAAGTTTTTCTTATAATTTTCGCGATCCACTATTGCTTCTTGCATTACTAATGTCATTAAAAAATTTTGCTCAGCTAATGGACTTCTAATGTAGCTATATTGGTGATTTCAGATTAGTATTTATTGATTTGTAACATATCCATAACATTTTAATTGTAGACTCTTTTATTTGATTTATGTATAATTTGTTTGCTAATCAGTATTTTCTTGTCTTAGTTCATGAACCATCAGTTTTATATATACCTTCATTTTTACACTCAATTTTATATAAATAGGCCTGTTTTGTTTGTATTTTTATCAGTTGATTATGTTTGTGATGAGCAGAAGCAGTCGTGATCATTATAAATATGTGGAAGTAGTAGAAATGAATTGTGTTTTATTTTTTAAAATATAATGTCTTTCCACCAAGAATTGACAGTTTATTTTAACACCTTAAAAATACTGCAAGCAGCCGTTATAACTTTGTAGAAATATTGCCACATTGCTAAGGCGTATATATTCAGATTAAATATTTAATTAATTTATTACACTCATCTATTTAATTGCAAAATCCTACTAATTAGTGAGTTTAATGACTAATCTCATCGATAAATTATCAACATCGTGATGGTATAACTCCCAGACAGCACGTCTGAAATTCCAGCATTTAACTACTGCGCTACGAAAGTGAATTTAACGCATTGGTAAGTCTGTGTGAATTCAAACCATCCGAATTCCACTTTCTCATCAAAATTTTTGATTTATTTCTATAATTTTCAATACTTAAATCATTTAACGTTGTCTTTTTAGGAAGTAGCCAATTAATTAAATCGTAACTGCGGTGATATTTCATATTTAACGTCTTACGTAAATATGTATTGTCAAAATGTAATATGAACACTGTAGGGAATGCGAAACTTGAGAAACCGGTATACCGATAAACGATGAATTTTATTTGAATGTTTTACATACAATTCTTAACAAACTTTTACATAAATAATTTATATTAAATTTAAATTTTAAATCGTGATACCGGTAAAACGAATAATCTCTTAATTGTATTTTTCTACTGTAAGAAAATCGGTAAATCTACAATTATTTCTAATAGGTTCCAGAAAAACATATAAATACTAACCACATACTATATCGTGATATGTTTTTAACAAATTGTGGATAAAAAAATTTAGGTCATTGTTTCGGAACTCGAATGCCTACCTTCTCGTTAACATATCAATCATTTTTGTACGTGAAGTCATGGCTGACGGTTTTTTCAAACTCCAGCAAGTTTTTTAAGAGCTGTGTAAAGCTATTGTCAAACAATTACTGAGTCTCCTCAATAATTACATGTTTGCTTTTCACGAAAAGGTTATCAAGACGAATTTTCTTTCTAACTACATTCGTTCATCCCTACCCAGTCTAAAACGAATTAATGAGCGACTGATTCACGAGTCCGACTCAACTTTTCATTTTTGGCACGGAATTGGTAAATAAAAAACATATAAATTAACATACGTTTGCAAAAATAAAAATATTAAAATACCGGTTAACCGGGAATTTTAAAAGACCGGAATTTTCCAATCCCTATAAAATAGTATGCATTGTGATTTTGACGTTTAACATTACTGGTCACGAACGAATATAAAGATTTATAATATAATAAAATACTTTTATTATTCAATTGACCATATCCGGCGAAATGACACGGCGATCGTAAAGTGATTTATACCGCTCACAAAGTTGTATACGCATAGGATGGCGAACGTGATGAAAAAAAAACACAGTCGAAATGAAACTATATAATTAGATAATTTATTTTGACAACAAGCTACTGAAATAACAATGCAATTAATATAATAAATCAACTGAATACTTTCAAATTTTAGATAGGAATATTTGGGAGAGTTTTCAATGATGTATTTTTGTCAGCGTTCTGGCAAAAATCAAGTGAAGAGATTACAATTTCAAAGGATACCTTCGGTTCCGGTATTTTTCTAATAATTCGTAATTAATAGAAATTTCTTAAATTATTTGCAAGCTATTTTATGTTAAAGTAGATGAATTGTTCAATGTACATTACGGTATGAATCTAAATAAAAGCCAGGACCATTACGTTGTTCATTCCGAAATATCGGGACAAAAAAAAAAACACGTGGCATCCCGGGATCACTAAAAATACGTGATTGAGCACTAAATATTCAACGAAAATTTACTTAAAACTATGTTTTTTCCAGGGTAGAGATATTTTATCTAAGTTTGGTAGTTATTTCAGTATAACGTAAGTAATTAAAATATGCATATAACTAATTTGATTGAGCGACGAAGCCTGACCACCCTGTTGGCATTATTGCATTAGCTGGTCGTAAAATCAATTTGTACAAGCATCCTCTCGATCGGGGAACCAGCTGAATCGTAATCAGATGCATCCGGGAGCCAGATAGAGAGACCGGGCACAAGAGGGTGCTGGGCACTAATCCTATCATCAACTGCTACGCCTCGTACCAGCCACAATGAAGACTTACATAATCATGTCAATTTGTAAGAGAGTGCACTTTGTTACGTCAAATATAAAGCATAATATTAATAATTGTGTGGATCAGCGGTCGCCAACCTTTCGAACCACTAAACGCACAATATTGCATATCGCGGATTTTGTATTTCTTAAAAAACACAAAATTTATAAAATAATTAAGTCACGTTTTTTTTATGTTTAGTGTTCAAAATAAGTATATGGATTCAATTACGTTACTGCAATAACTTTAAATTGCTGCTTGTATATTTAAAATTTTAAAAATACATACATAATGGATATTTCGAATGCACATTTTTGAGTTGATGTTAGACTATCTTGGGAAGGAGTGAATTATATTCTGAATAATGGTGTAAGGGGAATAGATCAAACAAGGATCCGAAAACCCGACTGAGCTGACTGAATCTTCTATTTCCTGAAGAACTTAATACTTTAATATACTTTAAGATATCGACTGAGGGTGCTTGATGGAATTTCAATATCAAATTTGAATTATTGAGATTTTGAACATTTTCATGTTTTTTGTCACTAACGACCCGGGTTTCGCCTTTCGGCATCTTCATGTATTCGAGCACACGAGTGGACTTAAACTAACTCAAACAGACAGTTTATTACGATTATATACAAAATCTTATCACTGTGTCTAAGAAATTAACATCTGGACTAGTGACCACCTTACGACTGAACAGAGGAGCGAGGGTGGTTTTTTAAATCCAATTCCAAGAAATGCCTAATTTCAATTTCCATGGACCGATGTATTAATGTGGTTAATTTCTTAGACACAGCGATAAGATTTGTCCTATTTTATGTCTATGTGGGTAAAACCACACGTACATTAGATATAAGGGTATCAGAACATTTAGCTGCCTTTAGATTAAAAAAAGAAACTTCGACATTCGCAAATCACTTGCTAATGGAGAACCATACGTTTAATGCGGATGATGGGGTTAAACTGTTGCATAAAAACATGGGGGATCATAAATTATTTTATCAGGAAATTTTAGAAATTAATAGAGCCCAGTTAAACTCCTTACCAATCTTGAATGAGCAGCTGAACCTTCCTAATTCTCCGCTATTATATCCGATACGTTGAAACACCTAACAGATGTCACTAAATGTGGAATGATTGTATATATTTACCCATTCGTCGAATTACATCCCGTCAAAACCCACAATACTATTATAATTGTAAAATCACTGGTATTTCTAAAAGAAGTTGAAAAGCGGCAATTCGCCACTCTGTTAATGCGTTGTTTACAAAATAAAGATTAAGGCGATTTTCGAAATGTTAACTCAGGTATCAGTGTGGCTCTCAGACGTATAATATTTATCCTCGTAAATAATATTTGTCGTATTTGTATCTTCTATATAAACGTTAGACACTGTTTACTGTCTGTCGGTTCGAGTCCATTCGTGTGCTCGAATGCCTGAAGATGCCGAAAGGCGAAACCCGGGTCGTTAGTGACAAAATACATGGAAGTGTACAAAATCTCAATAATCCAAGTTTGATATTGAAATTCCATCAAGCACCCTCAGTCGATGTCTTAAATTATAAATAATACTATATTTATTATTGTATCAAATTATTACGATTCAACCGTTTTCCAAACGCTTTTTCGCTTTTTCTTTTTAGTACAACACCAAGGCTCCGACGCGTTAAGCTTGGCTAAGAAATCAGGACATAATTCATTAGCAGAGCAGCTTCCATTGTCAGGCTACGGTAATAAATATCATCGCATAATGGGAGATAATAAATAAAACGCTAACTTTCATTTTTACTAACCCAGTGTGGAAGCAATCGATGAAATGAAGCTAAATGCCACGACAGTGCACTGCCGAATCAAATAATAAATCTTTTGGGCACTTAATTGGGTCTGCCAAGTTGAGATTTTATTTATTCAATTAAATAACCAAAAAAAAAACAGCCGAATTCTGAACTAGTAGTAGTCAATGTAGGACTAGTGCTACCAAATTTTTTTATTATAAATACTGTGAATATGAATATTAAATATGATATGAAAATTATATTTCAAAGATTTAGAAAATAATGGTATTTTAGCATTCGTTACGTGACACTAGCGCCCTCGCTAAACGGCCAATTTATAATGCTCGACCATTATTAATGGCATTCTGGTAAATCTATGCTTTTTTCACTACAAATTTAACAAAATACGAAATACCCATAAAAACGATGCCGTTTGCAAAGAAACGTAGTATTTTTATAATCAATCATGAATTACGAACTATAATTATAATAACACCGCCATCTTTAAATTTTTTTCAATATTTAAAAATGAATTATACATTTTGTCCGTATAGTGGCAGAAGGCGATACGTCGAAAATCGGCTGCTTTGAGTTATGAATGAAGTACGATGTATTTTACGACGCTCTATAGTCTGAAAAACAAGCTCAGCCATATTCCATGTATTTTTGACATAATTTAAAGAAATTAATATGAATTAAGTCATTTTTTTTCAAATTTGTTGGTGGCAAAATACTATTAAGTCCAAATAACAAAGCGACGATGGACCTGGTTTGTACATGTGCTGCGTATGCACCAAGGGAAGCTTGAATCCTGCTTGTTTCTTCTACCAACTAGATGGATTCCGTCTCCCTGGAAGGCCGCCGATGATCATCCAAATTATGTATTCGGCGGAGATAGGGACGCTGGGATGACCTGAGAGGAAACGAAGAGACTGACGGGGGACAGAGAAGCTTGAAGGAACCGCGTGATGGCCATATGCTTCGAATAGGAAGCGGATATGGTTTAAAAAACTATAATTAACATTACTTATATCGAATTCGTAAAGGATTAACGAATCTTAAAAGTGGTTAGTTTATTTAAAAATTGTCAAAGTATGTAAATAATGTCAATTATCACAAAATAAGGTTTTTTAACTTAACACCTTCTGCCACTATATCGACGATATGATAATTCAAACCTGCAAAGTATTTTTCTTTTATAATTAGGACATAAATGATCCAACTCGATTACTTCTTGAATAATCTAACTAAAGAAACTAATAAATATGATCACATCTCCCATCAAAGATATTTATAATTTATGACTATTTTATAACCCACGATAAAAAAACATTTCTATGCTGAGGAATAATTAAATTCTGGCAATTATTGAAAGATACCAGCATTTAAAAATCTCTTTTCAAGCGCAATCAATTAAGACTGTTAAATATAAACTATTTAAATTAAGCCCAATGTATGATTCTTGGAATTGGAACGATTGCATTAATCAGTCCAATATTAGAGCATAATGCACCACTGACTAGATGGACTTGCAGCAATTATTAATGATGCGCTGCTGCATCCTTTTTAAATCGTATTCAATTGAATGCATTTAGAATGCAACTATGCATTTACATAGTTAAAACGTTGATTTATTGGCCTTGATTAAGATCTATTTACCATCTCTTCGTTTGTACTAACCATTAGGGGTTAGTGCCCTAAATTAACGTTGAATTAATTTTACATTCAAATGGCACAATAGTTCAACAAATCAACTGTGATATTGACGATCCACATGAAGAAAACTTTCGTGTATATAGGGATACCAATCGAATATAATCGACACTATTTTTAATACGGTCAATCTGGGTAATTTTGACCCGATTCTAAGGGTTTTTGTATTTTTATGGTTCACCATTGCATTTATTTGTGGTATTGTTCTACATAAAAATGTACTAATCATGAAATTTAATTAACATACATAAATTTATTGTTATAATTGATATATAAATATAGATAAAACAAAATGGGTAAAATTTTTATCCAAATCGGGTAACTTTGGCCTACGATACAAATAATCACTGTGATTACTATAAATTCAGTGATTTTAAAGTCTTAGCAACTTTTCTTTATGCTTTCATATATTCTGAACATAATTGAGATGAGAAAAATTATACAGCATTTCGTTTATAGATTAGTAATACAAATTGAAAATATGGCTTATCCAATTTATTTCAAGATATGTTTTTAAACACACTAATTCATATCTTTAACGCCAGAGGTTACTCAGTGCCTTTACTTATCAAAAATATATTGATATGGCATTAGTATTATCATGGTATTATAACGATATTTGGATGATATATATTATGATGATATTTGGATTTTCGAATATTTAAAGAATTACTAAATATCTACAATCTTCTACTGAAAATCATGATACAAATAGGGAAACAATTTCTTTATTTTGTAATCTATTGGATTGTGTCAAAAAATTCCGAATTAACGATTTAAACCATTGCGATGCGCTGTCGTTTATAAAATAAGTATTTTTTTAAATATAAAATAAATACGCCACTATTCTTTGGAACTTGAATTATAATTGATTATTTTTCTTCGTGATTGATTTAAAATATTATTCGAATATGTTAGAATTCAATATTCGAATAAATTATTTCCCAAATATTTGGAATCACTAATAATCACTCACAAGTCCAAACAAGCAATTACGCGTACTTGCTACAATTCAATCTTCAATAAAAATGAATGTCCGTTTGTTGGTTTGTCCGGATCGTATAGGCTCCTAAACTACTCAACCGATCGCGACGAAACTTTCAGGAATGACTTATTGTGATCATGCCGGGAAATATTATATAAAATAAATGTTTGTTTGTCCTTTACGCGTTCCTTTAACATTCATACGATTTCGATGAAACTTCGGTGAGTTGTTGTGCACACACCCGTGAAGGGTTCTGAAGAAAAAAAAATCTAAAATTGAAAAAAAGAATCAAATACGTACATACAGCGACATCTAGGAAAAACCTTCTGATTTATTCGTGTACGCACCAGATGAAATACAAAAATATTGTGTTATAACAAGTGTGATATTGAAACTTGGGTTCGGGTCGAGCCAGACCTGAAGATGATGGGCTCGAACCGGGTAAGTCTATGAAATTTCGGCCTGTGCAGACCTCTAATCCAAAAGCAGTTCAATAAACAGAATTTAAACACAAACCCTTTCTTTCTTTGAGTGGCATTGCAACGCATGCCGGGTACTCACTAGTACTGAATAAAAATGAAAATTATTACGCCAAACTGTACAAAGGAATTAATATCAACAACATGGTGTTTTCGCATGTCTGTTCCAAATGTTGAGCATATGGACTTCTGTATATATAATAGTATGGCCAAATAGGTTTTTCTAAGCGAAATTTTTGTCATTCAATCGCTTAATATGATGGGGTAGAAAAGCAACAGTATTTAGATCCATTTAAATCACTAACATCCATTACTTTGGGCACAAATTCATGAATGAATTGCAAAATCTAAGTATGTATTTAACTATCCGTTAAGAGATTCGACCCCGTTACCCCGAGACCAAATAGAATGAACACCCAGAAACGTCGATCTTTTCGGATGCAGGACCGGCTTACAATAACTTAAAGGGGACAAACCGTGAACGCCTTATCAATTATAATACAAACTGCGAAAACCTAAAGGTTTTCACAACTTTTTTAAATATTGTTTGTTATAACATTCTGTTAAAATCAGTTGGGACTACTTATTAAATATTATGATTCAGTTACCAAAATATAGAATATTGTTTGACGGTTACAAATCCCAAAACATAAAAGCATGTAATTAATACGAAAAACTACGCATTCACAAGATCAACAAAATCGATAAATAAAAAATAACAAAATGTGGCTACAAGATCGCGTACATATATATACTATATTTATATATTAGCAATCATCAACTTTGTAGATCCAGAAAGCGGACCATTAAATTTTACGATCCATTGTTAGCGGGACCTTGAGATCATTCCAGGGATTCTCAATGCTAGCGCGGAGGAGGTTGCGCCATTAATTAATGCACCTGCTTCGAGAAAAAATCACACCTTTAATGAAATGTCCTTAATGCATTGCAAATCAGAACAGTGTTCATGAAGAACCTACGCGAGTTTATTTATGCTCAAACGATTTCTAGAAGCAGTTAAAATGTTTTCTTAATCTTTCTATAGAGAATAATAACATGTTGTTTCTATAGAGAATAATAACGATTTCCACTAAAAATGTGTAGCAAATGGATTTGTAAAGTAGTTTATCTCAACAAAAGTTATTCTACAAGAACTGCTTGTTACACGATATCCCTTTTTCAGAAAGATTAAGGATAGAATAATACGGCTAGGCTATGACTAGTGGCAAGCTATTCGCTCTCATTACGTCCCGATTTTAAGATCGGAAAGGTGGGACGTAATTAAGACGTTCGTGCCCTCGAACATAATTCATAAATTTATTGACAAATCAATTTATGAACGTGTCTGCGATTCGATCATGTGAGTACAGCATACTATGAAAACGACTTTGACATATTTTAAAGTATTTTTTACCATGTCCGCTCCTAACTTGAAGCATATGACCTCTTAATGGAGGTATCTCAACAGAAGTTTTGTATGAGAGCTGCTTGTTACTCAGTTGCTCAACGTGTCTTTTTTCGAAGAGAGTAGGGATAGAAGGATAGGGCTAGGACAGGACTAGTGGTTAGCTAATCTCTCTCGCTACGCCCCGTTTTTGAAGATAGGATACGTGGGAGGGAGGATCGCAAACGTGCATAACTACGAACAGAAATCCATAAATTGATTAAAAGAGCAATTTATGAAACTGTCCGCACCGGGAATTGAACCCGAGACATACGTAGCCGTAGCCAACGAAGCTACTAACTGATCAAAAAACACTTATAAATGTAAAATAATACATTTCAAATTAATCGGTATCTTATAACTGGATCCACGACAATTTAATGCTTGATAGTTATTATATTTAAGTTATTTTCATACTGATTTACCCAAAATTGGTATATTGACTTAAATGCAAGCGATAAATACTTTATATTATGGAATGAAGCTCTTCGAGTTTACTCGGAAATTCCTGGCAAATTTTTGAAATACGCTTAACGCTGATACATTGCAAGACATACACTGCAAAAAGGTAGCGTCAGGTAATTGTTTTAAAATAAATAAAAAAAGCTTTAAAAGTCAGCGAATGTCAAACGTGAATTGCGAGATTGAAAACCGTCGAAGAATAAAATCGATAAACGCCTATCGGCGGACTGTGATCAAGTGCGGTTTGTTTATTACCTTAACTAACGTAATTGGGCCTCTCCTTGCCTTTTCCAATAACTCACAACGCCACAAAAGGACTTAATAGTACAAATGAAAGCCTAATGGGAAAATTCACTGGATTTATCGGTCACTTTCAACGCCTTGGGCTATTTTCGTTCAAGCTCGAGATGTATTATTGGACACTCGATGTATATCTGGATATTTGACTGATACAATAAATACGGTGACGTTAACCATCGAGTGAATGGTTCAACCGTGAAATATCTACATTAAAAAACCCATGTTAGGTGCAAATTAAAAGTTTGTTGAGAAAACATTGAATAAACATTCCAATGATCAGTCAACAGTTAACACAAAAACAAACAGTAATAGTTAATTCCTATAAATCATCGATTATCCAGTTCATTACTCAGACATTTCCAAATAACCCATATTGAGATAATGGGAAAAGCAATGTTCAAATGATTACATTCAAATCAAATATTATTGATTTGTACCCCGAGTTTTAAACATTTTATAAACAGGTGTTGAACAATTAGGAAGGATATTTAGAAATATCCTTGTATTGATCCATAAATATATCAACATTTTGTTTAATTCTTTATAAGGTTATCTGCATCTATATTTTTGTTATCTGAGTACTGAATCAGATAGAGAGAAAAATTGTATACAGAACTGCACACTTAACTTAAATTTAATTTTTTTGGAGTTGTCGAGTAATAAACCGGACGATCGATATCCCTACCATGCTTTAAATATGGTATTTATTTCAACAATATAGATTAATTTACTCTATGTCTGTGTAGCGTGTTTCTGTACTACCTAGGGATACCAATCCCGGGATCCCGAGCAATTAATCAATCCCGTAATCCCGGGATTGACTTAATACCAATACCGGGATTTCTGGATTCGTTATAAAATAGTAAAAAATAATTTATATTAAAATGCAAATTCTTATTCTTATCTCCGATGAACTATAAAAAATACACATTATTACCCGACTTACTATAATAACAACGTTTCCGGAGGCTGAGTGCCTACGTATGTTAGATTTATAAATTTTTAACAATTGATATAAGTGTTGTCTTCTCTCTCACACTCATATTTCGCGAGCGGACAGGAACAGACAATTTATTGTTTTTTTGCATAATTATCTATGAAAAACAGTTGAACACTATTCTATTTTTAGATGCGCAATGGAAGATTTTTTGCCATTTAACTGTAAAATATCTTCAATTACTAATAAAATACAAAACAATCGAAAAAAATAAACGCGCAAGATTCTGCTTGCAAATACTTTTTGAATAATTATGTAGATACCTAGTTACCTTCATATTTTACAAACATTTTTTGCGTGATTGCACGTGTTCATAATTATTATAATTTAGTATTTATATTCTAATACCTAGTTAATAAAAAAATCATCGTATAGGTACCTAGGTATTTTGTTCTTTTATACGTTCTTTAGGTTTTTACCTACCTATCCTCCTAATTTGTATGAACTGCAAATCCCTTTTCACGGGGTTGTATTTTTATTTTGTATGAGAATTTTTATATTTTATTTCCGTGTCTTCATTTACACGATTTATCGTGGTACATATTACCTACATTTTTTTAACAATTTCAAAACCTGGCTTTTTTCAATCCCGGGATCAGAAAAATAGTCCGGGATTGGATGCCCTAGTACTACCATCAACACAGTTAACTAATCTCAAAAGTTATCAAATATTAATCTAAAATTAATTAAGTTAATAAAATATATTCCGCCATACATGAATCGAAGATTAGTTTACAAATACCCAAGTTACCTTTTTTCATTTGTGAAGTAGGTTCATAGTTCAGGTAGAGAAATAAATTGTGAACAAAATTTCAGTTTCTTGCGAAAATGTCACAAATGCATTTTTGCTTCGGGGTGACGATATGCATAAATATTTTTTTTTTAATAAAACACGATACGATTTGATTTTTACTAATTTCGGTCTTGATCATTATAAAAATGTGTAAGTAGTACAAAATAAGTTGTTTTGTTTTTAAAATAATTATAGTGCCATTTCACCAAGAATTGACAGTTAACACATTAAAAGTGATAAATATTATGCTTGATATTGGGACCGGAACTCATAGCTTCATCCTTTCATCCCTACCACAACATTAAAAAATAATACAGCATGGTATAAACATTTATTATAATTGTAATTTAATAGTTTATTATCTCTTTGGTTTTGGCAATAAGGCAATAGGTGTCCGAACCATTGATGTACTTTCTATTTTCTCGGGTCGTCCATCTGAGGTGGTCCGAGAAAACCCATGGGAACTGTGTCAACAATGGAGCACAGGCAGCAATCGTATAATGTGTGCGGATAAGTGCGCCATAGTTAGAAACCGTCTGTATTGAGTGTAGGCAAATCATAGGTTTCCTTATTTCGATGCGGACCTAATACACTACTAGCGACAAACGGTGTGCACTCAATTCTCCCTCGAAAATTTGGACTACAAGGATCGTCGATTAATTAATGAAGGAATATTTTTCAGAAAAATTAAAAAAAAAAACGTAGTTTATCATCTATATCTATATTTATACGTATAATATTAAATACAAATTAAGAGCATTCCTTATTTAATGACACCTAGATTCCTGGCCTCTGAATAATTCTCCATGAGAGTTTGAAACTAGCATCAAAATAATACTGTTTTTTTTTTATATTGGCGAATACGTCGGTCATCAGTGACACGTTGAATAATGAGGTATTGCTGTTGTTAGGTTCAGATTTATGTCCAAATGTGTCTTAACTTGTATAGCATCTTTGGAATACTGAAATTCAATCTATAGAAATTAAAGGTATTAACGACTTTTCAAGTTGCTGAAGTCTCCTACCTTTTATGTCAGCCTGTGTGAATTAGTGGTAACAGCTTTATCCTATCCCGGTAAGGTCGAAATCAAATTAAGACTGGCATGAAGGTATGCATATATGGGTGTATTTTTTTTTTTTTCTCTTCGAGTTAATTTACATATCTGTCGCCTTGGTTTTATTACCCGTATTAACAAATACGTTTTATTTATTGATTCGAATTCAATTTAAGTTGAAATAAATCTTACGTTGGCGACTATATTGCAGAGTTTCTTAAAATATGCTTTCATACGTAGGATAAGAACGCTATATAATGGAAAAGTGGCTAGTTATTGAGGGGAGCAAAACGCTTGAGACTTGTAGCTTAGTGATAAGTGAACAGAATATTCAGGGTTCTTGGAAAGAATGGAATGTTTGTGAAGGACGTTAGTGATTGTGACCTCTTTTCTGCTTATTTGATATTGAGTTAATTACTTAAAAACGTAAAAGCCACCAAATCTTGAGCCATTGCTTGTGAGACACTCCTGATTAGTGAAAAAAAAACTTTTCAAGATTATTACGTCACTGGTTACTGCCATATAAATTTAATGAATTGGAAAGTAGTAGTGGATGGAGGAGTGCAAGTTAGCCAAAGGAACTATATTCAATTAAGCAGAAATTACCGAGCAACGAATTCTTGTATAAAATAAAAACAATAATATAAATAAGCCACTATTAAGAATCGGGATTTGTTACAGCATTGTATCGTTTTTGTAAGGTGAAATGTTTTCAATAAAAGATTTTATTTTAATCAAGTTTGCTAAATTCTTACAAATGAATTTCAGGTTTATCATATTTGCACTCGTTTTAAATATCGTGTGCTATTAAATGCCGGAGATGAACTGCATGCGTTCAAATAACTTCCTCGGATATAGTATACAGTAGTCGACATAAATGGTCAACGGTCGTGTTTCGCGATTTGGAATAGGTAGACCGCAGAAATTTCTACCAATTATTATAGGAATGAATGTATGAATACAAGCGCTCCTAGATACGACCCCTTCCTGCATATTTATATTTTAGGAATGGCAGTTTCAACAAAAGCAACTTTAAACTAACTGCCATACTAAGATAATAACTAAACATTATATAGCCACGAGTAGTAACGACACCGTTCTGTAGCTGACTGATCAACACTCTTCAGCGTTCATCCTATTCGGTTGTGGTGTCCATTATTCAAATTAAAAACAGGAGATTTACAATAGCTCAGCCAGTATGAATAATAGACAATTTGATAAATTAATAATATTTGATTTTGTAGTCCTAACCTATACTAGAAAATTCTGTACGATAGTCACCTTATTTTAAAGTTATGGATGTCTATGATATTAACATTCTTCTCGCAGACCATGCGATTCTAAAAACAATTACTACTAGCCGACTACTAGTTCTTTTTAACACCATTCTTCTATGATTATCCTAACCACAGGCGAGAGGTTGGGAAGCTCAGTTCCACGTATTTTAAATTGAGAACGGACATTGTTGGATATATACGTAATATAATTATCTAATAAATAAAAATCACTGTGTGTTTGTTCGTATCTTATGCACTGCCATACCGTTCATCCGATTCCGATAAAACTTTGTCAAGTTATTGTTTGCACTTGCGCGAAGAACATAGGCATAATGCAATTAGGCCCGGCCCGGCCCGAGTCAGACTCTCAACGTTTTAGTTTTTAACTTACAGTAGGTATTATTATATATAAAAATCAATCTCATAATCCAAATATATCTAAAATCTAAAAAAAAATCTAAAATAAGGAATCAAATTCGTAGCGACATCTCGGAAAATCTTCAAAAGGACTTCAATAAACAGAATTAAAACTTTCATTCTTTAAGTGGCATTGCAACGCATGCTGCGTACTCACTAGTAATACAATACAATCTTTAGTTTGAAGCTGCTTTTCAAAAAGACGAAACACGGATGTAGTGTATTTTTTTATAATAGAATATTAACACAGACTAAAAAAATCTCGCGTTTAGGTTTTGAACTGGCCGGAAATTGAGATCGAAACCCTCTGAATCAGCCTCAATCAAGCTAACAACTAAATAGCTTAGCTAAATGTAATAATAAGCCTGACATTTTTTTTCAGTGAGGTGAAACTGTTTGCGGTGGTTTTTGGAATTTTTAGATCAGATTGTATGGAGCGTGTGACTTTTACGAGCACGCGACGTTTAGCTAAAGGAAATGGATCACAGTACCACGCAGCTATTGACAACCATTTATTTGTAATTGCGCTTTGATTAATGCAGAAAATGATAATGCACAAAACTAAGCCACACGAATCTACAATTTAAAAAATTATACATTTCAATTAAGCATGCATTTATTACTCAACTGGTATTTTTTCCTATGTATTTTGATTTTGTAATATTATGATATCTGTGTATAATAAAGAATAACAATGAATGAAGTGTTTACAGATAGTAATTTTGATTAAATGTTTTTTTTACCAGAACTACAAAATTTTACTGTACCTACAGAGACAAAGCCATTCCTCTGTGACTATTTCATGTTTTTTTTAATCCGATGTTTGTTAAATTTTATCAGGATTATCAGGTGACTAAGGAAAATCGTTTAATAACTTACGCATGAACACGAAAGAACGCTGTGCCTTTATTTCAACATGTATATCTGTAAAGTCAGTAGTCTTACCTGAAACAAAAAGAAACGTACAACATTAATATAGAGTTGATACGAGTATTGATTATTGAAAATGAACCCGACTAATAGTAACTAGATTCGTCCTTTGTATTGTATTGTTCTCTCTGCGCAGGATTGTGTACACATATTTTTTAATTATTTTATATACTTACACAAACAAAAAGAAACGTACAACATTAATATAGAGTTGATACGAGTATTGATTATTGAAAATGAACCCGACTAATAGTAACTAGATTCGTCCTTTGTATTGTATTGTTCAACAGGTATACACTGTAAATTATTTTATAAAAGAAACGTACAACATTAATATAGAGTTGATACGAGTATTGATTGAAAATGAACCCGACTAATAGTAACTAGACGTACACATATTTTTTAATTATTTTATATACTTACACAAACAAAAAGAAACGTACAACATTAATATAGAGTTGATACGAGTATTGATTATTGAAAATGAACCCGACTAATAGTAACTAGTATAAATAGGAAACAATTTATCTAAAAAAAATATTGGAAGAAATGCATAGGGCAAATTTTATTTGATAAATAACATAGTTGGTTTTGCAGGGCATACATTTAACTCATTTAATCTAAATGCGATTGCAATCAGAATACCGTTAAATACACAGTGAAATTTGTCAATATTAGATGAGCGTCGGGTACATGGTGCAGTGGTCAACGACGTTGGCTTCAGTTGCGGATCACACGGGTGCGAATCCCATTACGGACAGTTTCGCAGATAGATTTTTCAATCGATTTATAGATTTCTGTTCGTAGGTATGGATGTTTGTGATGTATAAAATTACTTTTGATCCATACGATCCTAAAACGATGCGAAACGAGAGCGATTAGCTAACCATTAGTCCAGTCATAACTCTATCCTTCTATCCCTGATGTCTTCGAAAAAGGGAGACTGAGAAACTCAGTAACAAGCAGTTCTTCAAGCAGAAAAACTTCTGTTGAAATACCTTTATTAAGAGGTCATATGCTGCTCATTGTGTGCTCACATGTCCGCTCCCAATGTGGAGCATATGGTCTCCTAATGGAGGTATCTTAACAGAATTTTTCTACGAGAACTGCTTGTTACTCAGTTGCTTAACCTCTCTTTTTTTCGAAGAGAGTAGAGATAGAAGGATAGGGCTATGACAGGACTGGTGGTTAGCTAATCGCTCTCGCTACGCCCCGTGAGGATGGGATGGGTGGGAGGGAGGACTCAGACTACGAACAGAAATCCATAAATCGATTGACAGATCAATATTTAAAAACCGATAGTAACTAATGAGGATCAACTTTGACTCTCCTCGACAAATCGACATTCCATTGCAGATGTAATCGATTTAATCAGTGGGAACGGTCAAAGTCACAAGACTTCAGCACTGCTGAGAGCCTTTAAACTAACCACGTCGCAGTTTTTAAATAATTAAATCAATAAATAAAACTTTATGAACACTATTTCTGAGAGTTTCGTCGACCCCATATTTAGAACGGCTGTGGGCCATAGGCCGCAGGTCGACGGTTATCTGCGCTTACACGCGAGATTGCCAGTGATAGGATTGCCATCGCGACATTCCCATCGCATTCCCCACTCGCATAAGATAATAGAAACACCGTCAAGTTACCAGGTTGGCATATTCTGCACTAATAGCATTACTGGCGAGTTAACTATCTCTGTATCTTACTTATGTCGCTCTGTTTTATTGGCCTGTCATTCGATTTTAATGAAGAGTTCCCGCAGATTGATTGTTCAGTACGTACATGAGACGCTAAATCGGTCCTTTTATGGTACGCACGTGCAGCATTTCAATAATATTGTATGCCAAAATAAATTATAACGAGTATATTGAGAAGCCAAATAATCGATGAAAACTTGATCGTTTTCTTAAATTAAAAAAAAACGAAACGTTTTTTTTTAAACCATATCCGCTCCCTATTCGGAGTATATGGCCATCATGCAGTTCCTCAAAGCTTCTCTGTCTCTGTTACCAGTCTCTTCGTTTCCTCCCAGGTCATCCCAGTGGCTTCGACGAATACATCCTATGAATGGTCATCAGCGGCCTTCCAGGGCGACGGAATCAGTCTTGTTGGTAGAAGAGACAGGCAGGATTCACAGGTCCATCGCCGCTTTTTTATTTTGGACGTAATAAGAGGCCGGTCCGTCCGCTCTCTTACCTCCAAGTTCCTGACAAAATCAAACCACCGTACCCCTAGTATTCGCCGCAAACATCTGTTTTCAATGCACAGTATACGGTTACCCTGTGCCTTGGTGGGGTGCCATGACTCGTAACCAAAAAGCAACACCGTCAGGATGCATGCGTTGAATAAGTGGTACTTGGTTCTGACCGAGTACAACCGTGAGTCCCAGACATTCCGCATTGAGTTAAAGGTTGATTTAGCTATCCCTAATCGGACTGCGAGATCTTTACGCGTATTGCAATCTTCCGTGATGTGTACCCCCAAGTAAATGAATGTGTACCCCAAGTTATGTTAACTGTTTCTTTTTATTTAGTATAAAATAATTTATATTTGTTTATTATTGTGAAACCCAATACTTTTTTTAATCTCATTTCATGGTTCAAATTAGTAGTGGTTATTGTGTAACATAAGTAAATTACTTTCAGTTTTTATCAAATATTTTCATATGTTTTATTCAAGAAACTTTCGCCTCTTAATAAATGAATAAATATGTTATAAGTCCATTTGAATAAACCATGATTGTTACAATACATGTATGGCGTAATGGCGTCAAAAACAAATTTTTTAATGAAACTGTCTCTAACGGTAGGTTATTACATTGATTTTTTGGTACAGATTATTGTTCTACATTTTGCTAAGCTGCGCAAACTGAATTGGTACGCCTGGAAAATAGTGTACACAATGAAATAGTCAACGTTAAATTGTTTCACCATAGTTTACGCACAGTTTGAGCTAAAAAACGTTAGTCAAAGATTGATATTAATGGCATCACTGTCGCTGAAAATTAGACAGTTAATAGAATAACATTGAAAAACGTTCCAATGGAACGATTATGGGTTGAAAAGTCAACTTAGACATTTTTTTGGTTAAAACTTTTTCCACGTGACGTATTCATTTAATGTCAGTTAAGTTTGTACAGAGACAAACACGCGATTTTAATCTGAGGATGTCTCTTATTCATTTTAACTTATTACTTCAAGTACTCAACGCCTTAATTGTGACAAAAATGATAAATCTTTTAAAGCTGTTAAATCTATTTACTTACGAACATGCTTCTGAGTAATTATTTAAATATATTTAACTTCCGGGTGGGATATTCGACTTCTTTATTCGTGTGAAAATTCTCCATTGTTCGCTTGTTTCACGCTTCCTTAAACTTTTGAACTCTTTAAATCCGTGAGAATGAAATACTTCAAAAATAATCTTCACATTTATATTATTATTTACAAGAAACACAATAAAAAGACCCTCTGAGATAAAATATATAGTCCGCATCGTACAATAGAAAATACTTAAAGACGACATTATTATATTTTCGAATTCTTCTCACGTTCTATCAAAACAGATTGTTATTTTTCCATAGTGTTGCTATCATGAAAATATGAAAATAATTGTTTTTTTGACGTATTATAAGCAGGATGTATTATATTTTTAACGTTAAACATAAATTTTATCATACAGTGTTACAAGTAGAAAACACTAAAATATATAATCTTACATTATTTTCAATTAAATATGTTATTGATTTTTAATATTTTAAAATACAACATTTAAATGAATATTCATATTGTTATATTATCACTTTTAAGATGTTAACTGTCAATTCTTGGTGGAAAGGCATTATATTTTAAAAAATAATACACAATTCGTTTGTGCTAATCACCAGTAAAATTTTTGCTCAGTTAATGGACTTTTCATGTAGCTATATTTGTTATTTCAGATAAGTATTTATTGATTTGTAAGAGGTCCTTAACATTTTAATTGTAAACTATTTTATTTGGTCTATGTATAATCCGTTTGATGATCAGTAAATTCTTGTCTTAGTTCATGAACCAACTGTTTTATATACCTTCATTTTTAACATTCAATTTTACATAAATAGCCCTGTTATATTTGTATTTTTATCAGTTGGTGATTCTCGTGATGAGCGAAACCGGTCCTGACCATTATAATCATGTGGAAGTAGACAAACGAATTGTGTTTTATTTTTTAAAATAATTATATTATATCAACGAAACCGTCCACCATTTTGGCACAGTCTAATTTTATTATTCTTATGAGATAGTTTCTGTTCAGTCTTCTTTAAATATAAATTATACTTTGAATTAACATCTTAGTTTTTTGTAGTTGAATATAGCTTTAAATAACGTCGTCAGTAAAGCCATCTGCTGAATGTCCGCCATTTTGATGACATCAAAATTTTACCATCGTTTGGTTTCTGTTTCATAACCTATAAGAAGATTCCTGCCGATACAGCAAATGGTCGATTTAAATACAGATACGTGATTACAGTATCCGAATGCAGATTTCATTTGATACTTTACACTGAATCACACGAAATTTTACAATCAAGCGCCATTTTGAGACCATTTAAACATGGACTATCCAATTGTTACCGTAATTGACGTTACACAATTGGAACCCCTATGCCGAACATCAAACTAGTTACTAATAATTGTCGATTTAATTTAAAGTAAATACCACCGCAGTGTTAATTGCAATTTAGTTTACAAATAGCTTTTAATTCAATCCCATTCCCACAAACTTGGCCATCTTGTTTCAGAACGATAAAATAATATATTACATACCAATAACGATTTACTTCACAACCACATTCCGTCTCTCATTTCGTTTATTAAACTTATATCTTTGCAAAGATATCTTTGGAAAGTGGGTACATTCTGAATGTTGGAATGTCTTGATTGTTCCGAAATTACTAACATGGTTGAAAAGCGGAAGTTGTATAGAATATAGATCGATTATATTATAACGAAGTATTGTGTGGGAAATTAATGATTGATACACTAAGGACCACCACATTTGTATTTGTATTGATATCATTAAAACTGTTATATTTGCCGCCAGGGTTTACCGAATTAAAAACTATTCGAAATTGGAATAATATTTTGTTTTGAAATAATGCTGTGAACAGAAAAACAATAAACGATGCTTATAAATAAATGTAATCATGGAATTTCCCGAAGTTTTAGACAGGCTTTGACAACGCCCCGTACTTACGCTATCATGAAAATACTTACTCCTAAGGCGTTCAAAAATAATTTGTCATATTTGTTTGTTTACCGTTAGAAGTAAACAAAAAGCGGGCGATGCTTAGGGAAACGGCCTACCCGAGGGGTAGTCGTTCGCCGACAAAGCTACAGCGGCTGAGTTCGAAATTTACGACCCTATCGTAAAGCCACTTGCTGCGTTTTTAAATTTAAATTGTGTATTTTAAACACTGTTTATATATATGTTATTGCTTTCGAGGAATTTATAAGTGTAAACTAACTGCAATTAAAGAGAAAGTATACTGAATACGACCGGGTTTTAATAGAAGACGAAGGAACCTGTGAATTATCCTTGTCACCACGCCGGACCTGGGGCAGTCAAAGTGTGTTGACGCTCCACCTCCCCGTCGAGCAGACATACTTCTCTCAGCTTATTTATTCATAAGTCAAGGAAAATATCATGAAATAATTCAGCATAACAGCACCCCCTTTTTTGGAAGGTATAAATGTAACCATAAATTAAGATTACATTTTACATTTACATATCGTCGCTATTCTGGAAGAAAACACTAATTCGAAAAAATGACATATTGAATTAGTTATACCAAAATATTCTTTATTTCAAATTCTACCGTATGGAAAAAGAAAATTTTCTTTATAAATTATACTTTTACTTAAAAACAGTTTTGTACAGACAAACTAAATGAAAAAGGTATTGCATTAAAACATTTGAATAACTTCAATGTCCAATTACTCGAAACTAGTATTTTTCAGTTAATGTCTTCTTACAGAACAACGAAGATGTATTTCATTGATTTATTTTTAATAGACTGTTTTTTATTTTCTAAAAATCGTTTTTTCAGCTATCTCGCCAGATGAAATGTTATACAATCTCTGGAATAAATCATTAAGCAACCGATTTTCTTTTTGCGCTGGAAATACGTTCCAGAAACCTGTAAAAATGAGAGCTATATTCCATTGCCATGACAGTTTCTAACAATAAATATATGCTTGTCCTTAATTATCTATAAAAATATCTGCATTTATTATGGTAAAACCATTGAAAGACATAATTATTTTTGTAATTAGTTGTGTAAAAACAACCATTCCGTTTTCATAAACTGTCTTATTTCGTAAATGGTAATACATACAAAATCATGCAAAACCAGCCAAGTGTTTACACATACATTTCAAAATAACATAATCTACCTGAATATTACTTCATTTTAACTATTTACATATTAGATTATTATTTTCCGTACGATTTCCACTGTGTCTAAAATTGTGCATTCCCTGATGTGAGTAGGATGGTGGTCCCTGGATGATGAACCATTATTAATAACACAGTAGCATCAATTTATAAAAAAACCTTTTGAATGATTATATTGCTTTACAATGAAACGCCGACAAAACATTTTATTTTCTTACACCATTAGTAAGTCGGTACAAATGGGAAGCAAGAAATGGAGTGATAGATTTAAGACTCATTAAATCAAAGTGAATATCCAATTTTAAACGAATCGAAATAACCATCCATCTAGCATTATTAAAATTTTATTATCTACCGGTCCTGTAGCTGGGCGGCTACGTTGAAATATTTGGGGGAAGTGAAAAATTGATTTATGGATTCATTTTCAACTCCCCTATTATCAATCCGATCCTAAAATTGAGACATAGCGAGAGTGAGTAGCTAACTAATAACCCATTCCTAGCCCCATGCTTTCCGTAAAAAGAAAGGTTGGGCAACTGAATAATAATAATTTCTCGTAAAAAGTAACTTTTGCTGATATGATTCATCAGGAATTCATATGCTTTATATTGGGAGAGGACATGATTGGGACAGACCCACACCTCACTCTGTCACCGTTGAAATTTCTCGATACAAAATTTTATAACAGGTAAGCACGTTTAACAATAAAAGGATTAAAATTGAAAGCAACGATAAAGATAAAAAATTATGACGCAGTTAGTCTGATGATGTTTCTCAGGGATGCGAAACACGTGTGACATTTTGTTACAAAAAAAAAAAAACAATGTTTTGCTTCAAAAGATAAAATAACTACAGGAAGATTGCAAATTCGACACACTACATAATAAGGAGGTATTTTTTTAAATTCCTAAGAAGAAAATATTTGTGATTCGCTCACCGCAAGAATTTTGTCAAGTGCATTGCCACTGACGTGAGCATTTAAAAAAAGTAATATAACGATATCTTACTGAACAAATAAAGTACAATTATGACGTCACAACACTTGTCTCGAATTTGCGGTTTCAGTTAAATATTTGTCAGGGCAGCTGTGATTGGTGGATTGACCTAAAATTCAAATCAACCGAAAGATTCTTTTGAAATTGATGTTAAATATATTTTGATTTATTTATTCCTGGCATTACCAAATGAACGTACATTCAAAATTATTCGCCTTACTCTCATGATCTGAGACGTAATATGTGAAGAAAACGACAAAACGTTGAGGTCTACGGATTGCACGACGATGTCAGTTCAATCGTTCAAGATTGGAAGACTACGTGGGATTGATCACCAGATTAGACAGTTATGTCCAGCGATTCGGCAGGGCGTACGAAGGTGCGAAGTCAAGACTCTATTGACTATATGGAGGGGTCAGCACCAACTTGACATACCGTTACGATAGGTAAACATAGGAAGAGGGAGAGTTGTTAACAGAGGTCAAGACCCGCCCGGAGTTGATGCATCCATAATGATGATGTTGAATTATTTCTATCCGAGAAACACAAACTGTCAAGAATTTTTTTAATTTTTAGTAGTTAAATATTTTTTTTTAAATCCATGTCCCCTCCCAACGTGGAGCATATGGCATCCTAATGGAGGTATCTCAAAAGAATTTTTCTATGAGAACTGTTTGTTACTCAGTTGCTCAACCTCTCTTTATTGAAGAGAGTAGGGATAGAAGGATAGGGCTAGGACAGGACTAGCGGTTAGCTAATCGCTCTCGCTACGCCCCGTGAGGATTAGATGGGTGGGTGAGGAGGGACTTTTAGACAACACAAGCACTCCATAAATCGACTAAAATATCAATTTATGAAAACTGTCCGCACCGGGAATTGAACCCGAGACAACCGTAGCCGTAGCCCACGACGCTACCAACTGCGCCACGGACGGCGACAAATAAATTTCTTTCAATACAATTTTATTTGATGGCTTATTAAAATTGATAACTTATTTGATATTTTACTGGTTGTGTAACCATATGTAAAACGTGTCATATCTTTGAGAAGCATATTCAAACGAAAATATCGAATGGTTTCTCAGCTATAACGTAGGCATTGATTCTAATTCTATTATATACTTTAATATATAAAAGTAAGAAATTAAGAGTGGGTCTTTTTTTTACTGTACGACTTTCCTTCTCTTGTTGTTTGTAAAATGTAATTCTGATATAATTAATAATAACAAACGAGCAAGATACAGTGGTTGGACTGTATAAGGTGGCGCCTGGTTAACCGCAGGAATTATGCGAATCAACAAGAAGTGTTAATTAGACGGAATCAGTTTTAAAACATTTTATTTAAAAATAAAAAATACTAAATAGGAATTATGTGTGTACTTATTTCAGGAATTAATCATTTATTGTCATGTTTGCAACGACTTTTATGCACATATATGGTGTTGACTGATGATTCAATATTAATAGTGCGATATCAGATATTATTGCTTTACTGCGAATGTTGATTATATTGTAATCTATAAACAGCATGTATACACTTTCGATAAAAAAACATTATTGCCATTGAAAACTGGGTATTGATTGAATTGGTACATGGTAAAAATATAATTAAGTGGTTATTTCCTAAAGAATTATTTAATATAATTTGTGTATTTTGGCATCACGACATACCCAGAACAATACTATACCACTTTTAAGAGTGTTAACTGTCAATTCTTGGTGGAAAGGCATTATATTTCAAAAATATAACACAGTTTGTTTGTACTACTTCCACATGTATAAAATGATCAGGAACGGTATATCAACTGATGATATCAATGCATGTGATGAGCGAAACCGGCCTTTATCATTATAAACATGTGGAAGTAGTACAAACAGATTGTGTTTTATTTTTATATCGATATTTCAGTTACAGAGTACAACGAGTCAAAAATTTGCAGTTTTGAGTTTAAGTATGAGAAAACGCTTAATACCGATATCTACCAGTTCCATTTGTAGTGATTTTAGAATGACAACGGTTATTATTAACTTAGATTAATAATTTGTTAGGTAGTCCTAGAAATTCATTAAAATCTACGAAAATTTGATGTTCAGTAGAAGATTCAACCTGTCCACAATCTTGTTTCCTTATTATCTCAGAACTATTATTTTGAGTTGTTCTCGAGCTGAGGTGTCGATAGGGTCATTTCGCCAGTGTTAAGCGACAGGTGTACTTTCAAAACGGATTTTGTAGTCAACGAATGATAAATACATATTTTTTCGCTGTTATTCCATTGAACAGGGATTCAGTAATGTAACCAACTAAAAATAAAATAGTTAATACTGTACCAAGAATAAAATAATATAAGTTTACAAAAAAATGCCAATTCTCCCAGTGGTCGGCCCCCAAAATCCAATGGTCGACCGTTCGTTGCCTAGTGTTCGGCCATCACTATGAAACTTCATAAATATCGCGAACAATAAAAAACATAATGATGCAAAGCATGACAATATAAAGTATATTTTGTTAGCGATCCCCATACAACATGAATTTGTCGAAACTTGCGAAGAAAAAATGTGTTTTTTTTTTAATTGCGTATTGCATCATACAGGTCAGTTTAGTATACATTGGCAAGTGGACACACTACCTACACGAATTTAAAAAATCTGTAAGCTCAAAAGGCCAACCACTGGCGACGGCTGACTTTAAGAACACTCGCCCTATATGTCTTATTATTATATTTACCTTGGTAGTTTTAGTTTTATTATATACTTACAACATATAGGATATATAAAAAGTGTCTATCTCTTATATAATATCAATTTACTAACTCTAGGTAATTAAATAACGTCAGTTCAAGTGGTTATCTAAAAAAACAATTGGTAGTAAAAACAGATAACATATTTGACTTGTAATTAATTACTTGCCGGTCCATAAAAATATAGATGAAAACTTTCCTACTCGAATAATAAAGTTATGTTGCAATCGGATAGGTCTATTATTATTGAGAAAGTAATAAATTTATTAATATTATATTCCATTGCGATAACTTGCTTCACTTATTGATTAATAGTTGAGAAATGATATAATTAGTTAATTCATAAAATATTGGGTGAAATTTGATCACATCTGATATTATAGGCCTTGGCTCTGTGGTTTACTAGGCAATGCAAACCGCAAAGGTAAACCAACAATGATGGTGCTAATTGATCCACGAGTGCTTTATGTTAAGAATGCATTATATCGAAGATGAATAATTATTGTTAAGTACAAATTGTATATCGTCGTTGTTCTAGAAGAAAAAACCTAAATCGAAAAAATGACATATTGAGTTAGTTATACCAAATATTTCAAACTCTATCACAGTCCTCCGAAACCTTTTCTCACCCACGGCACACCAAAGTACTCATAAATATTTCGCGGCCAAAATATGTAAATTTCATAAAAAACCAACAATTTATTAATTTTTTTTTACGTGACCAATTTGAAATAGTGGCTTTTAATATAAATTTGTTTATCCAAAATAAACTTTCCGTTTTTTCATCCGGGGCGGTACCTTGAGTTTCCTGCTACCCCCACTTTTCTTCCAAAAGTATTATTTAGCCATCACGACGGAAAATTGCACCGCAGGCAGAAAATTCTTGTATGTAAATATAATTTCTTGAAAAATATGTACCATATTTTTACAACCCTGACAAATTTTATATTTAATATTTATATAAAAACACGAAATTATTCATGTGCAGTACATAAATAGATATAAATATATTTTACATAGTAACGAGAATAATTTAAACGGAAAAATTTAGCAACCGATTTTCTGATTCGATTTGTTAACATTTTGGATGCACTGCGCCACGGCATACCTGGGATCGTGTCGCGGCGCACCTGTGTGCCGCGGTACACCGGTGGCGGAGCACTGCTCTATCTTATAGAATAACAAACTCACTTTTCAGTTAGTGTCTTCTTACAGAACAACGACGAATTATGTAACTCAAAGCTATGATTGCTGAACGCTGTCATATAAGCCCTCTCATATTCTCGAGAACAAAAATCAAAAATTGCTAACGATTTTATATTGAAACTGCATAGCTTACGCATCAAAGATAGTTGCTCCCGTCACATTCCCTGAGATCACTATCTGCAAGTATGATATTTGAATTATTTTAATATTAAAAACAATACGAAATTTTCTATTCACATTCGAGATGTGCCTGTGAGGTCTATGCTACCGATCATTGAGTCCACCGATTTATCGATTCTAATAGAGAGATTTAAATACGATAAACGATTACAAACTTTAAAACAAAGTCTCCCTCTTTTAGCAATGTGGTATAAAAGTTAAAAAGCAATACTAATTTTGAATTATCAAGTATGTGTACCGAGCGGGAAAGACACCACCTGTTTCAAAAATATATAAATACGACAGTATTTGTCTGAACTCACTCACTACGTCGGTACCCGAAACAACATATTAATCTGTAGCGGATTGTGGTGGGTACCACATTGAATCACAATTAAATCCGATACCACACTCGAAAACGTGATTATTGAAGTATTTAAACCACGCTTCTAAATATTAAATTAAATACAGAGCGACCAAAAAGTAATGCTCAAAAATGGGAAACGATTCACGTTATGTTGGAAATAGGAAAATAAATTCCTTTTATCAAATAACGTATATCCGCTCTCAGTGCGTATGGACACGCATGTGCGTATTTTTTTTTTTGAATATTTTAGGTATTTAATGATGTTACGATTTCGTCGCAACATTACAATCGTCACCAATCGGCGATACGCACCTCGCTGCGTCGTTGGTAGGAGACCAAGGGGAAGCCTTGCCAAGACTTGCGTTAAAACTTTCTTACGAGCCAGGATGTGGAACGAGTAGAACGTTCCGGTAACGCGCTGGAGATTGGTCTAAGACACCCGAGTTCGTCGCCGAGATGTTTTATCATCCATAAGGTCGTAATTTTATAAATGTATTATAACAGTTTACTAGTTCAAGTGTAACCATCCGTTCATAAATATTGTTTCGTCGTGTAATTTTTGTTTTATTTGTTTATAATTTAAATTCTGTGCATCTACGGTTTCCACATCCCTATTAAAGGTTTTTTTAACGGTAACCGTATTATCATTATTATTATCTTTCATTTGGCGTGTATCTTCACGCCTGGCGCCCAAAATTTAATTACCCCATGTATTTCTACTTACAGAACAAAGTAAAGTGTACCGAGATTGGCAAACCTTATCCACTTCCCTGTGACAACTCTAATCCTGGTTCTCCGCTGAGCTCCCATTGTCCATATTTTGTGATTCCTCCCCATCCTGCTGATAAATCGCATCATTTCATTTAATTACAGTGCATTACACATTTTAATTATTTTTATTTTTTATAAACACAACAACGATGACTTTTGATTATAATCTTAACAATTATATTTCTTCAGAAGTTGAAAATAGTCCCTAGCCCATCGTCGAAATGTCAAACAATTACTTACTGTATATACAGTAAGTTCACTTTTAAGATGTTGGCTGTCAATTAATGGTGAAAAAGCATCATCTATCATTATATAAAAATAAAATTGTTTGTACTAAAAATCAGTTGAACATCCTAGCGATGCGTGAAACCGTTTCTGATCATCCCATAAAGTTGTGGAGTAGATTATTATGTGTTTTATTTTTATAAAAACAGTCATATTGTATCAAAAACAGAACCTTATTTACTATATAAATCAATATTATTGAAAACCTGAAGACGGAATGTTGTATACGAATTAAAATCGGTGGACATATACTATTTTGGTAAAAATCAATTTCTAAAACGATCCACAATTAAATATATTGTTGAACTGTTCTTCAAATTTTATTGTGGATTGTTCTATTTTTCCTACTATACTTCTTGAATGTTGTTTTTCTAACAATACTGCTTTCCCTCCAAAAATTGACAACACCATTCAAGTTCAATTCAAGTTGCATTAAACACAAAGTTTTACTTTATTATTCTCTATGGATTCGGCGGTAAATTTGTGGAAGTTCATTTTTAATATAAAAATTAAATTAAAAATTGATAACTTAGTTATTCCACTTGGTTTATCACTAACGTGACGCGTTTCGCCTCTTTAAGAATCATCTTCAGACTAACCGTATCGTAAGGTTATTTACTTCTAAGGTAAACGATGATTTTATCCTTAAAAGGGTGGGGGTGGGTTTTAATACATTCTACTGGACGTGTGGGAGGGATAAGCTAAAAGGCGACTGTATTAAATTTATTGCCTTTGGGTTTTTCACATCCATGTGCCAGTAATTGATTTGTTTATAGTGTAACAATGTTTATTGCTTACCCCTTCCACACGTCCAGTAAAATGTAATAAAATCCACCCCACCCGTTTAAGGATAAAATCATCGTTTACCTTAGAAGTAAATAACCTTACGATACGGTTTGTCTGAAGATGCTTCTTAAAGAGGCGAAACGCGTCACGTTAGTGATAAACCAAGTGGAATAACTAAGTCATCAATTTTTAATTTAATTTTTATATTACAAAGCTTTATCCTGACAATTACTTGACAGTTAGATTAATTAATTTGATAACAACAATTTTCCTGAAGCCATTTTGATGTTATTTATTTACTGAGTTGATGGGAGATTGAGCTGTTTGATTTATATTACAAACATTGACAGTTAACACCACTCAAGCGATTACTAAATAAATCAAATTGAATGACTCAATTATTCTGTTGCACCCAGTACGAGTGAGTGAATCGAACACTCACGTGATCTTGACACCTGAGCCAAAGAAATGATTGACGTCATTACGAAACAATGACTCCTGAATCAATCGGGTAGACAGTTTATTAAAATGAAATAAATCTCTGTAAAATGCACAATTTTAACGTTATTTCTGCAGCGTAAAATAGTGATAAATGCAAAATTAATCATTTCATAAAGTGAAGTCATATAAAAACAACTTATTTATAGAATAATAGACAAATATCTTAAACGCGGTGGCACAAAATCTGTAAGTTTTAAAGAATGCGAACCCTTGATTGACTCAGATTTTATCCCTGAATTAATAATACAGTTGAATAGTAATGATAGCGTAATGGGTTAACTATGACAAAGCTTACCTATGCTCAAAAATTTGATAATATTTTTTTCCATGTCCGCTCCCAATGTGGAGCATATGGTCTCCTAATGGAGGTATCTTAACAGAATTTTTTCTACAAAAACTGCTTGCTACTCAGTCGCTCAACCTCTCTTTTTTCAAAGAGAGTAGGGATAGAAGGATACTCTCGCTACTCCCCGTGAGGATGGAATGGGCGGGAGGGAGGACTCAGACTACGAACAGAAATCTATAAATCGATTGACAGATCAATCTATGAAAACCGTCCGCGCCGGGAATTGAACCCGAGACATCCGCAACCGTAGCCAGCGACGCTACCAACTGCGCCACGGACGCCGACATAGTTAAATTTGATCATAGTTAGCTCTTACCATAATGGCCGAACGAAGTTTTCACTATGCTGACTGTCATTACACATGCTAATACCAAAGTATTTGGCAACCAAAACGATCGATATATATAATAGCCCAGACCGCTATGTAGAAGTATTATTACTATCACATATCACATGTAGGTATGAAATGTTCTCATGACCTAAGCGTTCGCGGTCTATAACAACATAAAATGTTATGCAATGCAAGACATTCAGTATTTCAATTTTAATACCGTCATATATGACGGGTGTTCCCAATATACAATATTCTTTGAAATATTTCGTAATGATTTTTTTCTTGTCAAAATAAGACTATCTTATATTTATTTGTCTCTCAATTTAAGAATATATTTTATTATATATCGACAC